>CM002494.2:10000-9783660 GCA_000573905.2 Oryza punctata | reverse complement strand
TTGATACACAATGGGACACAAATTTTACGTGGAAAACCCTTACGGGAAAAAAACCACGGGCGCCAACCGACAATGATCGATATAGTGAAGATGGATAAAAACACAATGGATATATTGGGCTATCACACCTCCTCTTACAGCTTACAAAGGATATATATATAGGAGAAATATAGGAGTTCTAATAGGTAAAGACTCAAAGTTCCAGTAGAAAACCAATCCTGTAATATAAAATTCTATTAGAAAATTAATCCAAATATATTAAACGCTAAAATTCGGATAACATTAATGATGAGCATCATCAAATTGGGAGGCACTCATGTTAATACTACTAAGGTGCAATTTATTGCTTCCTAATGAAATGCATTATTACCACTTGGGACTGATATCCAGACCTTCTGTTGAGCTTTGATTCCTACCGCCTCCCTTTCCCATTGAGCCTTATTGACCAGATGGCTGAATATGTGTACGAAACAAATTATGCTGGCTAGCTCTTGAACTTGACATGCATTGATATGATGATAGTCTGCTATTTATCATTGACATAGCAACATGTATGTGAAACCGATTGATGGGCCAAATAAGAGTCTACCAACCACATATCTCTAGAATACATAACAATTAATTATAGCACATTAATTTATATTATTATATAGATTAGTGCAAAATATATAAGATATCGATGCCAATATAACTCAGTGGCAATTGAAAAGAAAAGTAAATGTCGTACCAGTATACGAATGGATATTTTGCTCGACTACACTTTGCAGCGTTTCCATTCTCATTCTATTTTCTGGTCGATCACAGTGGGTCTATGGACCTCAGTTAGAGGCAAAAAATTAACATTCCTAGCAGAGATTGATTCTCTACAGCCGGGACTGAAACCTGCTTGGTTCATCGGTGTTTTCAACCTGATATACAAAGCATCGGATAGAAACAACAACCTAGAAGCATTATACTACTAAGTAGAAGATCTGAAAATCATGGTATGGGTCTCTTTTTTTTTTCTCTCACTAGAGTTTTCTATACGCACAATTTCTCGTTTTAACAGAAGAATGATGCAGCCTTTAAAGGCCTCCTTGAAAAAAATTCAGGTCAAAGAATTGCCTCTCCCGGGCAGGAGGTTCACACGGTCAAAAGAGGGTATCAACCCAACTCAAAAAAAAATTGACCGAGCTTTTGTTTCACCTGAGTGGGACCTTATGTTTGATTCTGCTAGATTACACCCCCTCTCCACTTCCTGTTCAGATCATGTGCCGCGCTACTTGTGATCGGAAGAAATGAGATTTCCAAATGACAAAACCACTTCAGATTTGAATCCTACTGGCTAAACCTCCAAGATTTCATGAACGTGGTTCAGGGATCGTGCAGCCTAAATGCTAGTGGAGGGAGATGTTAACCAAAAATTCTTCCACATCAAGGCTAAAGGGTGAAGTCGGAAGAACTACGTACATCCCATCCCTGAAAACAAATCAAGCCCTGGCAATTTCGGCCAAGATAAACAAGAAGAATTATTTGCTTTCTTCTCTGATAGACTGGGCGCCCTTATGCCAAAGAAAGGCTGGTATCAACTGGATAACCATAAATTTCCCACCTTTGATCTCTATGAACATGAAGACGATATAACTGAAGAGGAATTGAAACAATCCATTTTTTACAAGAGAGCATGGGAACTAATTAAAACTAAGGTAATCTGTTAGAGTTTGTGTTTAGGTCTTTCAGTTGTATTAGGTATAGGAATAGAGTAAGAGTCGGATTTTATCCTACTCTCTCTCTTAAATAGTGAGACAGACCTATTGTAATCACATGGTGACTTAGCACGACTGCCAGCGGCGTCCGGCCGAGGATCATTATAACTCTGATACGATATAATATGTTGGATCAGGGAAGAGCTACCGTAATCAGTATCTTAAGGATGTATGCTTCGGCTGAACTCCATTATCAAATATCGTATCTCGGTGTTATCATCGTGTTTGGATTTCCTGTGGTATCGGAAATAATTCAAGCTCAAACGTCACTTCTTTGGTTTGAGAATTCTTTTGCCTTCTGCAGAAATCAAGAAAGAAAGCCTCACCAAGGATCACCATCTTCGAACAGGGCGAGCAGTTTCTGTTGTATGTAATTAATGAGTAGCATACCATCAATGCGAGGTACCCGAGAGGGTACCAGCAGCATTGATCGACTCTTATCATTATCAACTTCTGTCCTATTTCGCATTTCTAAGTTTTCGTGTTCAACTTTAATCATTCGTTTTATTTAAAAAAATTATGATTAGTATTTTTTATTAGATGATAAAATATTAATATTACTTTTTACGTGATATATATTTTTAATTTTTTTAAAACTGTTTCAAATAAGATGAACGATTAAAATTAGACACGAAAACTCATATCTATACTTATAATGGGACGGAAGTCATAGTACTCTACAATTTCATATATATATATATAAGAACCTAGGATAAGGTATCTCCCCTACTTTATACAACATTGTAATTATCAACCATGGTGGACAATTCATATGCCTTGGAGGTATCTGGCAAATCAGGAAATAATTGTTATGCTGTGCATCTTCGGCAAGATACTCCTTCCGTTGAAAAATATAAGTCTCATTTGTTTAGGACGATACTTTAATCACCAATTACTTTACTTATATAATTTTTGTGACACAAAATTGAAATTATTATGTTCATATTCAAAAATACTTATGTTTTTTTTACATAAATGGTATATTAATAAAGCAATTATTAGTCAAAGCATTATCTTAGCGACACAAAATACATCATATAATAAAAAGAGAGGAAGTATCAACAAGTTGCACCGTTGTACGTATTAGCGGTTATAAGATAACAAAATTCCATAATATTTTGTTTACTTGGCTAGAAATCTAACTGAAATTTGTCCAAACTGAGAAATCTACAGCAAAATTGAACTTGAGAGGTGAGTTGTACATGATAGCAACATATATACGCACAGAAATGCACAGAGAGGATGACACAATATGTGCTGAAAGTGCAAAAACCAGCACCTGTAGACCTTTTTCTACCTCCACAGGCTGAAAATATAAACAACCGGCACCTTTAAGCAACTATGGGTGTCGGTTTTAGAGAAAGCCGGTATAGTATAGGTGCCGGTTTTTTTTACTCCCTCCGTCCTAATATTATAAGGGATTTCGGATGAATATGACACATTTTTGTACTACAAATCCGGATAGGCTCTCTATCTAGATTCGTAACACTAGGATATGTCACATCCACTCAAAATCCCTTATAATATGAGACGGTGTGAGTATATTTTAGGTGTCGGTTAAAAGGTGGCACTTCTAATATAATATATCAGTAAATTAAAAACCGACACCCATAAAAACCGAGCCGAGCTAGGAGCCTGAGATCTCCCCTTTCCAGCGCAAAGAGAGAGGGCTCTTATCCACTCGCCCCCCTCTCCCGCCTCTCCTCTTTGTCTCACCCCTTTCAGAATCTCTCTTCACTCTAGCCTCTCCTCTAGCCCTCCTCTCTCAAGTGATGCCCTTCCAGCTCTAGCACCTCCCTCTCCTTCCCTCCTCCTTCGGTAGAGTTGCAGCCTCGCCTCCTCCCCTCTCTGCTGGCTGCGACAATGGCGATGGTGGGTGGAGCCGCATCCAGCGTTAGCGGCTCCCGTGGTGGATTCGGTGGAGGTGGCTTCTCCCTATGGGGGTAGCGTTGACGGTGGCTCCTGCAGCAGATCCGGCGGTGACAGCTTCTCCCCTAGGCGGGGCAGCGTCGGCAGCAGATCTGGCCGTGGACCTTGTGGTGGTGGTTTCTCCCTCGGCAGCTGTTGATGGAAAAACACGGTGGACTAGGAGATTTGCTTAATTCTAGTGCAGGTCCAACTCTTGCTGTCGGGTTCAGAGAGTGCCAGTTGGTTTGATCCGGCAACCAACAAGGATAAACAAGGAAATTAAGTTAGCAAACGATTACTGATCGGCCAAGGAGCCGATGATGTGTCGTTTATAACCTAGCCGATACAATAAAGCTAAATCGGCTGTAAGGTGTTTTATGTAAAGCAAATAAAGGAAACCCTAAACTTGTTTCATCGGCTATAGAGATTAGCAATATGTAATCTAAGATTCAATATTCTTTTAAGTACAAGTAATTGGGATAGATCGTACTAAATCGAGACAATATAAATTGCTTATATGCAAAATTATATGAACAAAAGATTATACATACTTATGTCGTAGCCGATGATGTAATTTTGGTATAAAGGTAACATATCGGCTATAGCTCCGATACAATATTATACTAGAAAATCAATTTAAAGTAAATATGTTAAACAAGTATCGATCTTAGGTAGATTAAATCCAACCAGAATTAATCACAGACTTAATATATTTAAATGAGTGATAATCTAATATAAGATGCAGATATAACTTGTTAAGCAGGATTAAACAAAGCAAAATAGATATATCAGATAAAATCAGTTGAAACCCTGATACTACCATTATTGGAAATCATAAAGCAAGCTAAATCTTATAATTCTAAACACTACTTAGTAGGTCAAATTCAATTGATGCAGTACTAAGTATAAAAAGAAGTATAAGATCTAGACAATCGAGTCAATGACGATTTTCAGGGTGGCAGAAACTTCAACTAATCTAAATTGATGAACAATGTTTATCTTTTGTCAACGAAAAACCTTGGGGAGTTTTACTCGATTTAAGTAAACAAAGTCGCCGACTTAGATTAGTTCATGTATGTGGCATCAGATAAGTCTTACCTCTTGTCGAAGATCAAAACCGATGCAGCCCAACTCGAAACAAGAACTCATCGAGAAAAACAAAACGGAAAATCTTTGGCGATGCACCGAGAGTATATAGAACTGGTGTTAATTTCTTACATGACCCTGGGCATCTATTTATACTGAAAATATACAAACTTGTCAATATCGGACACGACTCAAACTTATCTAAATTACAATAAGACAAACAAGTCCCTATGTGTACTCTTACCACGAATAATGAATATCTTAAAGAAAACTACTTAATATCCTAATTAGTAGATTGTATATCCCGGACTCTATCCTTGTTTAGTCATACCTCTGAAGTTTCAATTCAAATACAACAATATCTGTATCAGCTAACCATACCAGACTCTGTATCACCCGATACAGCCTCCAGTCAATGGGCAGTTTGTTTCCGGCAATAATTCATCTTCTCCAAATCCGCTTCGATTTTATCTCTATCTCCGAATCTCTTAACCAAATTTTACCGTTAATAGCAGCGTCAACAGCGGCTCCCGTGGTGGATCTAGCAGTGGCGGCGGCTCACGCGGCATATCTAGGTTTGGGCTATGTGCTTTGGGGATGTTTTTGGATCGCTTTGTGCTATCTGAATTTGTGTTTAGTGATTTGTGTGATTTGTGGTGTGTTGTTGGATGGATCGATGGTGGTTGTGTTGTGTGCTTTGGGGATGGTGTGGGTGTAATGGGACTGGCTTGATGCATCGGCTTCGAGCCAATCCATTGAGCCGATTTTTTTTATTCATCGAACCTTAAAGGTAACGGTTTAAACCAGTACATTTGAGTCCTCCTCAAAGGTGTTGCCTGCTTGGTGTCGGTTGAGAGATCCGACACCTATGGCCGGTCCTCAACCGATAAATGTAACCTTTTTTTTAGTAGTGGCGATATCAGTGGCGGATCTACCGCCCAGCGACCCAGGGCAGCCGCCCGGGCTCGTCGGCAGATAATCCACTAAAATTCCATGCAATTAGAAATTTTGTTATGTAATTTATATAGGAAATACTAGCTATAGTGTAGTTTACCCGGGTTCTAAAATATTTCTAGATCCGCTACTGGGTGATATATTGGTAAAATTCTACTCTGTGTTTACAACAATATTGACGTACAGATCAAACGTTTGTAGTAGTATAACCTAATATCTTGGAAGTTATTACCATGGATAGCCACTATTTAATCAAAGTTAACACGAAAAAATTGTGGTACAGCGGCACAAGTGCTTAAGAAATGGTCATGAAAAGTACAGTATCGTTCTGCCACAATTTTTCCCTGTTAACTTTGATAGCCTGGTTTGCATTGGGACACTGGTGCTGCCATGCGGACTCTTACTTTGTTAAATACTCACGCTGCCGCGCGGTTTCTAGTCGTATGCGTATATGATGTTGATAGATGCATGACATCGTAATAACGTCCGGGGTATTTGCACTTAGCTTTGTAGGTATGTAGCAGGGATAAAATCTTCTATCTTTAAAGTCACTATGTATTTATCATTGATATGTGACTTACATATTAGTGATAAAGTTACTTGACTTCGAAGGCAGAGAATCCTGATCCGTGTAGCAGAGCACTCCATGCAACCATGATTCCATCTGTATGTACATGGAAATTATCTCTTTCATTGATGTGTTCGTGAAAGAATTCCAATTTCTTAAGGCACATATTCTCAATTGAAGCTGTGTAACAATGACTAAGTAGCCATAATTTATGGGGTCTTTTATTATACCACCTCTAGTCCTAGTTTGTAACCCTCTTTAATTCCGGGTTGTAAACCGGAACACCCAATCTAGAATAAAAGATACCTATCATTAGTCCCGGTTGAAATAACCGAGATTAAAGATACATCTTTAGTTCCGGTTGGTGTTACCAACTAACACCAACCGGGACTAAAGATGGATACTTTAGCCTCGATTGGTAATATCAACTGGGACTAAAGATGGATCTTTAGGTTACCAACCGGGACTAAAAATATTTTTACATTTTTTTATTTGCATATGTGCTTGCTGCTTGTTTATATGTTATGCATTTATATGTATATATACATATGCTGCTTGCGGCTTTTTTAATATATATGTATTTATATATATATTATGCATATAGTAAATTTGTTTGGTGCTCCATGGTGATCGGGCTCTATGTTTCAAATTGAGTATATACCCAATTCAAATAAGTATGAATTTTTTGAATGTTTAGGTATTAACATTAACTACTTTACTAACTAGTTCAAAATAAGTTTGAACTGAATTTGAACTTGTTTTGGTTAGATTTTGATCCTAGGTATAACATCCAAACATATAATTAGTTAGGTATGTAATAATGTCTAATCAAATAAAGTTGAATATTAGTTGTTTTATTGCTAGGTATGAATCAAATTCTTATACCTAGAAAAATTTGAATGAACTTGTGCATTTCACACCATGGTGCCCCACATGAGTATCCGCATATATATGCATATATACATATATGTGCATAATATATTTATATAATATATATATGTAATAAATGTATTTATGCATATATATTGCATATATATGTATAAATACATATATATATATAATACATATCTATATATGTACAACCAAATTACGTAGAGACACATAAGTAAATATAAACATATATAGATTACCAAAATATATACAGACATGTAAGTAATTACATCTATGTTATGTGTCTATGTTATGTATATATATGTATTACAATCCTATTCTAATCATGGGTGGGGTTGACGAATAGGTTTTCCATCGTGGTGGAATTCTCCCGCGGGATCAATCACCTGATCCATGATAAATCCCATTAGTTGTTCTTGAACGGCCTGTATAAATGCTTCATAGTCGAGTTGCTCCATCATCTAAAGAACCTATCATTTCAAAAAAAATAGATATAAATATATGAAATCAATAAGAAATCAAGACATAATGTATGAATGATGTTAACGTACATTAGGATCCTTGTCACGGTTGATTCCATGTGTTATGGTATGAATATAGTTGCAAACGTAGTAGCCGTATAAGTTCGTCCCTTGCTTTTGTTTTGGACACTAAAGGAGATCAAAACGACAGGTTTAATATACATATATATATATATATATATATATTAGAACAAATTAAATGATTCAATATAATTTTGGAGCATGTACTCACCGGAAATTCATCCTGACATCTAGTTTTTCTTTGAAAGTCCCGCGAACGAGTGTACGAAACCGTGTCCATGCCCTCTGTACAGTTGCAAGTTATGATTAATTAACCGAGATCCGCATATATATGGTAGTAACGACAAACACTCAAAATGATAGTGCAATGGATGACATTACGTACCTATCTAGCACGTCAAATATTTTGGTGAAAGTTTTTGCCAGTTTATCCATTGAGTCATGGACATCGACTTTGCTTGCAGTAAGGTCTATAACAAGAAGGACCTAATGGAATCTGCAAATTGCGTGAGATGATATATATGTCACGGTATGAGTATGAGAAGGAAATTGGTAGGAAAGGAGGTAAAAACTCACGATGTATTGTACAACAATAGTATGAAGGTCTTGAAATGTTGTTGCACCAAGAAATGGAGAATATTATCCTCGGTTTCTTGCTCAAAATCCTTTATGACCATAGTGTTAACTTTGCGAGGGTCCATGAATCAACCCTGAAAACTCCCTGCTTACGACATATTTGAATCTCCATTCTACAACGGGAAAAAGGGATGTTTTCATCAGCTATCATTCTATGCTACATACAAGGAGCTATGGAATGAAATAAAATTAATTAAACAATACTTACAGAACCCATAGACTTAGAAGAGAGACATCGAGGGCGTCTTGATGGTACATGTTGAAGATTTCCTGGAAACGGACCTACAACTCATCATCTCCTTGGAAATAATCTAAGTTGTTTACCCTTGCAACGAACATCACTCTACTGGGGGCTGATTTTTCCATTTAGTATTGATGGAATCAGTACATCTGTGTAGAGATTGTTTGAACCTGATTAGGCTTGACAAGTGGTTAACCGAGGGTAAATTTGTATGTTAGATCCTCTGCTATTGTTTTTTTATTGGTGCATCGGCCAGCAGTTGCTCCCTCTTTAGTCCTATCTCCGCCATAAATTGTCTTATCTCTATTTCACCAGGAGGTAGCAACAGATCAATAGATTGTTTTGGTTGCTTTCTGAGCTGAGGGACCTCTTTGGACTTTCCTTTTGCCTTATGAAAAGACTTGTTATTGATCCGTCATAGTCGGATAGTAAAGTCTGTTTTACCGATGTGCTCATCTTCTTTAAAACCCCTTAGATGCGGGTCTATAGGAATCTTCTTAACTGGACTTCGCGGCTTGAAGTGCGCCTTCACTTGCGCTCTTACGATCTCGTCAGTCTCCTCGGGAGTGCGGTCGTACGCCCTAGTCTTGAGAGCGGGGAGCTTAGGCTCGTCAAGTCTTGGGTTCTTCGTTTGTACGCTTGACTTCGATGGTGCGGCAGGACGAGGTGGGCAAGTTTTTATTGTACTTGCAGCTGGTTGCGGCATTGAAATTGGAGCAGACGATGCCCGCGGCGGAGACCTTAGAGGAGTTGGTGCCCGCCTAGGAGACAGTGCACGCGAGGAGGCGGGGGAGACAGAGGAGATGGTGCAGGTGGGGGAGATGTAGGAACGGATGCCGCTTCTCGCCCGAGAAACACTATGTAGCGCTCACACCATAGTATAATGGTGTGGGCTGTGTCTGCTAGTTTTGTCTCCCCGTCTCCTTTGGGGATGTCCAGCTCGAGGTCCTCGAACCTTTGTTCCACCAGTTCTATTTCAACCCTTGAGTATCCAGGTGGAATAGGTATGCAATGGTATGTCCCTGAAGGGTCGACTGGTATGGCCATGCCCGACGCCACCTTCACGAGAAATGAGGTTAATTAGCTATTAACATGTGCCTCAGCTTTCGCAATGTACAAGACATATATCATACAAGTACGAGCATACCTTGAGTGATATGTTCTTGAACAGACTATGCAGCTCACATGGTGTCCGTTGCGTGATTTCAACAACGGGGCACGGTGGCTCGTCGTGAGCTGACCCTGCTGCAGCTTCCATGCCATGTTGTCCTACTTGCCCTGTAGAACCGCAGCTGCTGCAATCGCCTGAGGGCTCACCATGACGGGAGGATCGTGTTGTTGGGTATGCTACCTCTACTGTTCGACTAGTCGTTGGTCCACTCGTCTTTCCACCTACTCTTGCATCCTTAACTCTTGCGTCGTGACCCTATACTCAAGATTTCTTAACTTCACCTCAGTATCTCTTTTGCTCCTCATGCGACTCTTGTACGTGTGGATGTCCTCTTGAAATCCAAATTTCCATGGAACCAAGCCTTTTCCTCACCTTCGGTCTAGATGCTCGGCGTTCTGCAGTGCGAGCATAACCTCATCCTTCTCTCTGTCGGGCCAGAATGTTCCCTGAGCATAGGCCTCTACTGCTTCCGTTGGTCGGCTTGCTGCTTCACGAATCTCATCACCGAATATCAGGGAGCCATCACCGAGATCTAGTGTTCCACCGTGAGCATAGTACTAATGCTTTGATCGTTCCGGCCAATCGGCTGTGGCTGGAACGATACCTCTTTCTAGCAACCCTGCTTCCATTTTCTCCCACTTCGGCACTGCCTTCTTATAACCGCCTGACACTAGCCGGTGATGGTACTTCTTTTCAGCGGCATTGGCTTTATTCTTTTCTATCTATCGTTGTCCTTGCTCCCCTGTCTTGTATGCGACAAATGCATCCCAATGATCCTTCAGCTTGGTCATTTTTTCCAAGTCAGGTGTCAGTCCCTACACGATATATTTCTTGTACAAATCTTTCTTGAACTGCTGGAACGGTTCGACTATCTTCTTTAAAGTCCAATCCTTCACTTTTGGCTTTTCTGCCTCATGGACTGTGAATGTCTCAAGCATCATGGTCCACAACATTTCTTTCTCTGTATCAGGGAGGTAAGGTTGCTCCTCCTCATCCCCATGTGCCCTTATTTGGCGCTAGTTTACTATGCTGATGGGGACGTGATCCCTAACGACCCATCCACTGTGTGACACAAACTTCATTGCTGCATCAGCAGGGGTAACTGGTCATCCGTTTGGATTCACATCAGTGATAATGTGTGTCCCCTCCACTTTCCTCGTGGGACTTCGTTGTCGGTGTCCTCTCTTCTCTCCAACGGCCCGTTGGCTGTCACTATTCTCCTCATGCCCCTCCTCGTTTCCCTCCTCATTACCCTCGTCGATACCCTCTTCGTTCAGGTACTGGTTGGGGTCCTTGTTCCCATCCTTAGCAGAAACTTTCTTTTTCGAAGGATATCCGTCAACATCACCTGGGTCATCTCGTCTAATCTTGTATCGTTGTGTCTTACAAATCGGGCATGCTTCTAGGTTCTCGTACTCCTCACCATGATAGAGAATACATTCGTTTGGACATACGTGTATCTTCTGTACTTCCAGACCTAGAGGGCAGACTACCTTCTTACCTTCATACGTTGTTTCGTGCACTTCATTTCCCTCCGGAAGAATGTTCTTTACGAGTTTCAGTAACTCGCCAAATGCCTTGTCACTCACACCATTTTTTGTCTTCCATTGCAATAATTCCAACGTGGTACCCAACTTTTTGTGCCCCTGTTCGCAACCTGGGTACTAGGATGTTTTGTGGTGCACTAACATACGCTCCAAATTCTGGACCTCCTTTTCACTTTCGCAGTCCTTCTTTACATCGCACAACATCTGACTAAGATCATCTGCACCGTCATTATCTTCATCAACCCCATCCATCTCGCATGTTGTATTTCCTTCAAATCCACCGTATTGAGCCCAGTCTGGAATGTTCACGTCTTCTTCTTCATCATTTTCCATTTCAACCCCTAACTCTCTGTGCGAGGTCCAACAATTATAGCTAGGCATGAATCCCAACTCAAACAAGTGGACATGAATAGTTCTTGATGTAGAATACTCTTTCTGGTTTTTGCACTTTTTGCATGGAGAACATATAAAACCCTTATGCTTGTTGGCATTGGCAACGCTCAAAAAATAACGCACACCTTCAATAAACTTTGACGACCATTGGTCCAAGGTGGACATCCATTGCCTATCCATCTACCTAAAATGCACAAAAACCGTAAAAAGAAAATCCACGAAAATCAAACTAATTAAATAATCGTAGCTAAGAAATATGAAACCTACGTTATATATAAGTAACCATACAACAATTGACAATAATCCCACGTATTATTAATGTTTGATTTATTTTTAAAGTTTTAAACAAATCTTTAATGTGTCATACTTATTTCTAACTATTTTAACGATTTTTAAATTAATTTGGTTTTCTATTTTGTAATCATAATTTTCTATATTTTTTCCTTTGTCATCTCTTTTATAACATTTTTATCCACTTGTTTCTAATTTCAAAAAGTAACCTCATTTTCCCTAAACAAATTTCCTCTCTCATCATTTCCATAAACCTTTTTTAGAGACAATAATGTATAGAAACATAGCTATATAGTAATATGCTGAGCATTAATCATTAAAGGATGAAGTTGCTAACCTTTTAGAATACTCCGATTTATATATCATCCAGAAAACAAATTTACAAAAAAATATGGCAGCACCTCCCTTCCTCCTCCCGACCTTTGTAGCAATGGCTCGGGCTAGAGGAGGTACAAGGAGATATACAAAGGTTTTTTATCTTTACCAACCGAGACTAAAGATCATTTTTATCTTTAGTCCTGATCTTTAGTCCCGATTGGTGTTACCAACCGGGACTAAAGTGATTATCTTTAGTCCCAATTGGTAACACTAACCGAGACTAAAGATGCACGGTGGCCTGACACGGCCTGACACAAAGCGAACCAAGACTAAAGATTATCTTTAGTTCCGGTTGGTGTTACTAACCGGGACTAGAGATCATAAAGTCCCGGCTTACTTTTTAACTGGGACTAAAAATAATTATCTTTAGTCCTAGTTTATATTGGAATCGGGACTAATGTGACTTTTGCCATCCGGGCAAAAAACACTTCTCTAGTAGTGTACGTATCCCCACTATAGACGGTAGCCATATCGGTTTCATATTATAAGTTTTCCTATTATAAGTTATTTTGATTTTTCTATAATCAAACATCTTTGGATTTGATTAAGTTTATAAAAATATTTGCCAACACCTAAACCACCAAATTAGTTTTATTAAATATAACATTGATTATATTTTGCAAAATAATGTTTGTTTTGTGTTCAAAATGATGCTGTATTTTCACATAAACTTGATCAAAATTTAAAAAGATTGATTAGAAAAAAGCCAAACTGACTTTTAATATGAAACGGAGAGAGTAGCAACTAATAAATCCAACAGTACATTAAAGCGGATATTTTAGACTTTTAGTTCATCAACTAGGAAGGTAGCCTACACACATGCACGGGCACCTTATTTAATAATTTTAATTATAAATACTTTGTGTGGGTGACTATTTCTTAAAATAATTTCATTCTGAACATGCTTTTGTCAATAGTTTGTTTGAGATTGCTTTGAACGTCGCTTTTGATTTCCTTCTAATTACCATTCAACATATAAATTCTAAACTAAAATTATTTAAACCGTGTGATTTTTAATATATGAGAAACTATTGTGTCACAACAAAAGAGCTCCTTCATATGGAACTATTACGTGTAGCATGTGTTTTTTTTAACATTTAGCATATTCAACTTTTGGAGTTTATAGACCTTAAGAAAAAAATTTGATTGTATATTATAGATGTCTTTATGGATTTTAGAATATAATAATTGAAGATATTTTCTATTAAAAATATGGCTAATAGGACTGTTTTATCTAATTAATGGCAGACTTCTATTTACTTCTACTCCCTCCTTTTTTTCTCATATAATCTCTTATATTCTGTGAAACAATGAATTTAGTTTGAAATAAGAGAAGAAATAATTAGTATGTTTAGAGAATTTATAAATATTTAAACACCATACACTAAAGTACACTTTTGTTAAGTAAGTTCTTGATATGTAGTGTTTTTTTTTTTTGCATGAACTCTCGTATATAACTTCGGTATGATTTATGTTCCCTAATTAACCAAACTTAGTATGTACAAAATACCCACGTACCATGCGTATTTAATAGAAATCAAAGAGGAAAAAACATGACGTGTACTCCATCAGTTATTTTACTTATTGTTTAGGGTGTAGTCTACAAAACGTAAAACTTATAGGTGATGGTAAATAGAATTAATATTTTAGGTTATCCCTGTATGATCTGAATAGACTGGAACCTATATGGTAAGCATATTTATATGACGATATATTCCATATTGTTAATTTTTTATCATGATATATCATAATTCTCGATTGCCATGCAAGCCCCCGGTTATGACCTGATACTTGTTGACATTGTAAATCTAATTTAGTCGTGCATATTTGTGAACTGATATGGGCCAAATATAGTGGACCCTACATGGTAAGCATATTTATGTGATGTATTACCCATATCATTAAATTGTTTTTTCACGATTTAATATAATTCTCAAATGCCATGTAAAGCTCAAAGATATTACAAGTTTATTGTTGATATTGTAAATCTAATTTAGTTTTACATATTTTTTGAACCGATAAAGGATAATTAGTGATATATACTCCATACTGTCATCTTTTTCTTAATTTTCATGTCCGTTTGGATTACATACAAAGAATAAAAATATGACCGAAAATATAATTTTATTTTACAAATTAAAGTATAGTTAATATAGATCATAAGTTCTTAAGTTAATGGTAAATAATATAATATTGTAAACTTTATTTTCAAGCATCCTAGAGCTAATTTTGGATATGCATGATTGTAACATGATATATGACATTATAATCTATGGTTTTTCATTTTTTTGTCTGTTAGATATAATGCAAATGGTCAAATTATGGATCAAAATAATGTTTATTTTTTATAAATGAAAATATAGTAAATATGGATTGATTTAATTGCTAAGAATATAATAATGGTCAAATGAAAATTGTACGTATAATTTAAAAGTTACAGTAGTTTATTTATTATTATATACTATATGTTATCTCAAATAATATACGGAAAAAAGAATAAAGCAGAGGAAACAGGAGGTCCATATTACCTGCAAATAGTGAGTGTGGCTAGTTAGGTTACCTATGGTCAAAATTACCCACCTAGGTTCAAGATCTAGAGTTGACATCGGTGTTATATTTATGACTAATTATCCTTGAAGTGTTGAGGCGTGTGTGTTGAGTTCGTTAATATGAAGATATATCGGCTTAACTTTATAAGTATGTTTTCCAAACTGCTAAACTGTGCATGTTTTGCAAATATTTTCTATTCAAAATATTTTAAAATTAAATAAATTTGATTGTTAAGTTAGTAATATTTAATAATTAATTAATCATGCGCTAGTGACCTGTGTTGTTTTGTGCGCCCTAGATAAGCTCAGCCAATGAGCTAAATCGAACAAATCCTAATTAGGAGATAAAGGACATTGATACAGTGTCGAAAGAATATATTGGATATATAATTTTCTAATAATATATGGATAAAGAAAACACATAATAGATGAAAATACATTCATGATAAATTTATAGTAATGTTATCTTGACATATCCCTATTTTACTATAGGGAGTGAGTATCTTATGAGAATGTTGCTCATAATTGGAGTTGTTTTTATTTTAGAAAATGCAAGTCTAATTTAACTATGCATATTGTTAAGTGAAATACAATTATATAATCTATATTTTTAGTTTATTTATATTTCTCATTCATATGGTTAGATGACATGTACCTATTTAGAATATAACTCGTGGGCTTCAATTTGAATTATCAATTTCGATTTTCATGTAATATAAGTGAGATTGAAAAATAAAAGAAAAAGAGGGAATTAATAGGGCAGGATGCGTGCGTACGTACCATACGTACCTACCATAAATACGTGCACGTACATGGGAGTGGCCGGCGTAGATGTGGGGATTTTTAGAGATAAATTTAATTAATATTTTTTTAAGATCGATCTAATGGTTAGATTAAATAAAAATCGATGGTTTGATGTTTTTTCCTAGAAATAAATCTTTAGGATTTATTATAGTGCTACGTGGTCTAGGAGTATTTATAAAGGTATTATGTGGCGATCTAAAAGCGTTCATATAAAGTTTAATGGAATTTTTGTTTTTTCTTAAAATTTCTAGTATTTATTATAGAGCGGCGTGGTAGTCTAGGAGTGTTTATAGAGATGTTATGTGACGGTTCATGAGCGTTTGCAGGAAGTATATATTAGGAGTCTAGGATTTAAGATGTGGAGGCCTCCAATGCGAGGCATCAGCAAGACAAGCCTCGTTCGATTGGGCCTGTCGCGTTCTGCGTTCTGCGTTCTTCGTCTAGTGTGAAGCCGCGACGGAGTCCAGATCGACCTCGACGGGTTCTCGTGCAACAATGGCACTCAGCTCAGGAGTCCCAGCATGCGGGGAGGGCGGATATGCCGCGCGGCTCAGGCGTTGGCGCCTTCCTCCCTCATCCGTCCTCATCGTGCCTCCTACTGACCCCCACCCCTCCCGCTCACCTCCCGTCACCCTCGTCGCATGAAGCCGCCGCAGCCACACGAAGCTCCTGCCGTCGCCTGCTAGACTGCCGCTCCAATCGTCGTGACTCGTGCGAAGCCACATATCGAATCCTGTCGTCTCTACTGGTTCGCTGCATCTCACTTGCCGTTGTGTGAAGAGACGAAGAAGTCGAACCTTGCTTTCTTTGATGGATGCGGCATGGATTTGGGATTTCTTTTTTTCCCGTTCTTTTCTTTTTCTTCTTTGAACTTTGATGGATGTGACATGGATAGCGGATTTGGGGATTTCTTTCCTTCCATTCATTCTTTTTTTTTCCATCTCGATGAATGCGGCCATGCAGATGACACTGCTACAGAACCGGTCATCCGTAACGGGCAAAACCTTCATTTGTGCCGAAAAAATGTGTGGTCAGTGATTATTGGTTAGTGATGTGAAACTATCGTCTATGTTGGACGAAGGTCCGACACGGATGATACATATCTCTGTTGGCCCCAAATAAAGATATTTACCGATAGATTCTCCAGCCCGATACGGATGACTCATCCATGACAGTCTCAAATTGCGTTCCGACAAAAATATTTCTATCCATTCATAGTAGTTGTTTAGAGCCCGTCAAGGACGACTCATCCGTGATGAGCTCTAATAGTGACAAGACAGAGGTGTTGCTCACACCCATCAATATCGTTGTCAGGTTTCTCGGGCATTGGATTAACAAACACAACATTACAACATTATGTACATCCGCAACACTAAGGCAAGTTATATGAACTATACAACTTTTACGTTATATATGACGTATGTCGATAATTAAATGTAAATTGTTTTGTACATACTTAGTACAATTAATTATTGTGTACACAATGCAAAATTAATTATTTCTTACAAATAATGCATATTTGTTCGTACGTCCATAAGTAAATAAATTAGTAAATTATAAATAAGTAAATAAATTTATAAGTTCTTCGTAGTTGTCAACATTGTGGATATATATAACACTATACATATAGGTTGCATATTTCTTAAGTAGGTGAAATTTATTAGTTCTTCGTAGTTATCGATATTGTGGATATATATAGCACTATACATATACATATAGGTTGCATATTTATTAAGTAGGTGAAATTTATAAGTTCTTCGTAGTTGTTGATATTGTGAACATATATAACACTATACAATAGTTATTTACATTTTCTATATTATTTAATATTAGGAATAGATGGCAGATCGCGATGATGAACCGATACTCTTGGACAAGATCAATGAGGGCAGCAGCCAATACTGGGAGGACGAAGAGGTGAACGAGGACCCAAACCAATACTTGAACGAGGAGAGAAACGAACATGTAGAAGAGGAGGAAAACGAGGAAGTAAAAGAGGATGAAAACGAGGATGATCAACAGGAGAGCCAATCGACCATAGGTTCAAAGAGGGGACGCGGACAATGAGGTCTCGCAAGGAAGATTGAGGGGAGGCATATTATAACTGAAGTGAAAGCAGATGGCAAACCAGTAACCCCTGAAGATGTAGCACGGAAGTTTGTGTCCCACAACTGTTGGGTCGTCAGGGATCACGTGCCTGTGAGAATACAGAATTGGCGCCAAACAAGGGCACGCGGCAATGTGGAAGAAACATATCTTCCAAACACATAAAAGGACATGGTGTGGAGCACCATGCTTGAGACCTTCACGATCTCTCAGGCAGAACAGGCCAAAGTAAAGGATTGGACTCGCAAAAAGATGGCCACACAATTTCAGTCGTGGAAGAAAGACTTGTACAACAAATACGCGCGCTAAAGGCGTGGTTCCATGGAAGTACGGGTTTCAAGGGGACTTCTACACGTACCGGAGTCGCATGAGAAGCAAGAGAGATCAAGATGCCAGGTTTGATCATCTAAAAATGCAGGTTGCGAATGTAAACCAAAAAATGGAAGAGGAGGTGACAAGATAGGTGGAAAGACGCTTAAGCGAGCGGAGCGAGCAAACACAACCGTTTGTGCCTCACGACCTGGTTAGCCCCTCAGGCAATCGAAGAAGTTGTGCTTCCATAGGGCAAGTAGGAGACCAGACTCATGAAGGTGAAGCAGCGCGACCTAT
Source organism: Oryza punctata (assembly GCA_000573905.2). Classification (NCBI taxonomy): domain Eukaryota; kingdom Viridiplantae; phylum Streptophyta; class Magnoliopsida; order Poales; family Poaceae; genus Oryza; species Oryza punctata. Next base: position 9,765,241 of record CM002494.2, on the reverse strand, counting down.
CGACGAACCACGGTACCCCGTGGATGAACTCATGCAGCGAACACAATGTGAGCTTCATATTCTGTTCAGAAACCTAACAATCAAGGTATGCTCGTAGTTTGCCCATCATATTTTCTACATAGGATTAAGTCTTGCATAAAAAATAATTAACCTCGTTTATCGTGAAGGTGGCGTATGGCTTGGGCATACAAGTAGAGGAAGGCCAGATGTTCCACTACAGGCCGATTCCCCCTGGGTACTCAAAGGTCGAAGTGGAGCAGGTCTGCCAAAGCTTTGAGAATCTCGAGTTGGACCTCCCTGGAGGAGATGGGGAGACGAATCTAGGAGATACATTCAGCTCCATATTATGGAATAAGAGCTTCATCGTACTTCCTGGGCGAGTTCCGGTTCGTACATCTCCACCGCCGCAGCATGATCATCGGTCTCCACTACCTCAGTGTAATCCTCAGTCTACACTGGCTCCTCCATCTCCTCCGCAACATCAGTCTGCATCGTCTCCTCCATCTGCACGGCCTCAGCCACCTGCACCTCGTCAAGAATGGACCAAGTCAGTTCAATTGCCAAAGCCGTCAACATATAAACAAACGAAGAAGCCAGCAGCCGACGAGCTAAAAATGTCTGTTCCAAAGAAAAGACCATTTGATATGATTGACGATGAGACTGACACGGAAGTGGCCAAGCAGGTAAAGGATTACTTCAGGAAGCGAAGTGCAGAGGAGAAGCTTCCAATGGAAACATAAACTAAAGCCTTTTCTAAGAAGATGAGCGAACCGACAAAAAAAAGCTTACCATCGGACTACGAGCTCAATACATAAGTCTTTTCAGAAGGCTAAAGGAAAGTCCAAAGATGTTGCTCAGCTCCGAAAGCAAGCAAAACAAGTGGTTGAGCCGATGCCATCTGAACTTGAACTTAGTATACTAGATTTTATGGCAGACACAAAGCTTAGCAGGGTGCAACTGTTGGGGGAAGCCCCTATCGAGACAACCATAGAACCGGAGGTAAAACACACATATAGCCTCGGTGAACCACTCGTCAAGCCTGAACAGGTGCAGAACCTATCTACACAAATTTTCTGATTCCATCAATGGTACATCAAACAATCAGCCAATGGTTCAGAGATGTTCGTTGCGAGGGTTAAAGACGCAGATTACTTTAATGGAGGTGATAATATGTGGATCTGTTTCCAAGATGTCTTCAATGTATACTAGCTAGACGCCCTCAACATCTGTCTTCTTAGCTGCTAGGTTCTGTATGTCATTTAATTTTATTTCGTTACTTAGCTCATCGTATGTACCATGCAATATTTACCGTGTGCGGATACCTGATCACATCCTTTCTTTTTCAACTGTAAAATGGAGATTCAACTATCCCGTAGGCAGGAACCTTTCAGGGTTGGTTTTATGGACCCGTATAGAATTAATGAGAAGACTGTAGATGATTTTCCAAAAGAAACAGAACATAGCATCTACAAATTCCTAGTGTAGCAACATTTGAAGACCTTTATACTATTGCCTTACAACACAAAATGAGTTTGTACCACCTTTGTACCAATTTCTTTCTTGTATTCATACTGTGACATATATGTCATCTCACGCAATTTGCAGATTCCACTAGGTCGTTTTATTATAGACTTGTCATCAAACAGGGTTCGTCGCCTAGACTCTATTAAGAAACCCAAGGAAACTTTCACCGATATATTTGATATGCTTAACAGGTAATACCGTCCATTCCACTAATATTATGATTGCTGCTATCGGTACTATGCGGATCTCGGGTCATTAATCATAGATTGATACTACAAGGCATGGGCACGGTTCCGTATAACCGTTCGTGGGGTATTCAAAGAACTGGATGTGAGAATGGACTTTCCGGTACGTAAATGGTCAAAAATTATATATCTCATTTATCCTACAATACAAAAATATAATTGATAAGTTTGTTTCTCCTTTAGTATGCATGACAGTCAAGGGGAACAACTTGTGCGGATAATATGTTTATCACTATATGCACATCAACAGTGACAAGGATCTGGATGTACGTAAACATCATTCATATATTTACACACTTCTTATTGATTTCATAAATTTATATCTAACTTTTTTCAAAATGACATATTCTTTGGATGATGGAGCAACTCTCCCACATGGACTTTATGAAGGCTGTTCAAGAACGACTGATGTATTTATCGTGGATGAGATTATTAATTCGACAGAAGAATTCCACAACAATGGAAAACCTATTCGTCAATCCAATCCTAGATCTCAACCTTTGCAATATATGATAGAACATTATAAATTAACAACGATTGTAATATATATATATATATACCAGCAATTATATGTGTATGTATTTACTTGCATGTATTAATCGTATGTGTACGTAATAATTTAATGTCTTTATATCTACAAATAAAGACATACATATTTATAAGTACATATATACATGTTTATATATCTATGTACTTATAAACATGTATATATTACATATATACATGCATATATATAAATATATGTATTTATACACATATATATATGCGCATGTATATCAAAATTCAACAAACATTAAAAAGTTTTTTTTGAAAAAAAGAAAAATACATTTTTAAGTACCGGTTGGTGTTACTAACCGGTACTAAATATGTATTTTTTATCCCGGTTATTTTAACCAGGATTAAAAATACCCATCTTTAGTTCCGAATTGTGTATCCCGGTTGCACAACCAGAATTAATAGGGGTTACGAACCGGTAGTAATAATAAGTTCCCAGCAGTGCTAGTTTTTGTAGGTGTAGCCGAGCACTCGGTGCAACCATGAGTCCATTTGTATGTACTGGAAAAGTATCTCATTCATGTGATGTGTTTATTAAAGAACTCCATTTATTCATTTTCGTATGCAGGTATTCCACTGTAATGTTCCAGGCTTTCAGCATGTCATTAACTTTTCCTTAATTTCATCTTGTACTTTCCCAAGTCTTTGTAGATATATATTAGTGTTGATCAGAAGAAATATAACAAGTCCAGAAGAAAAGTGGAATCAAAAGGCTGTTTACCATTGTGTGTACGAAGTTAGCTGTCCTGGGAACAAGACGACATATCCACATGTTTCAATCCAGCAAGCCAATAACAAGTCTTCCTTGTTGCTTAGTTTTGTTATAAAACCAGTCCGGAAATCATATCGGAAAACATAGAAAAAACGTCATAGGAGATCCAAACACGATGATAATATCGAGACACGATATTTGGTAACGGAGTTTAGCCGTAGTCTACATCTCGGGAGCAGTCATTACGGATGATCCTTCCCGATCTAGCATATTATAGCGTATCAGAGTTACAGCGACACATAACCGGACATTATCGGCAGCTACTCCCTCTCACCATACTAAGTCGCCATGTGGTTACAACATATCTGCCCTTTTATTTCAATGCGATTTTAGGATAGAGTATGACTCTTACATTATTCCTAACACCTATTACAATAGGCTTTAAACTATAACCGACTGTATATACATATTCAATACAAACTCTAACACTTATGTTAATATGTGTGCGATGAAAAGGAAGGAAATCGAGTTGATGCAGATCTGCGATTGGGAGGCATCAGGACCTGATCTCTAGGGGGGCATCAGTGTCAGTGACACGGTAGATCACGGGTGTTTGCGGAAAGACAGACTGGGATATTTCATGGTTCAACCTGCAAAATGCAGTATTAAATTTGAAAATACAGTATTCATTCAAATTTTTTCAGGAATATTCGAGATGCAAATCATTTTAGAAATGTACCATCGATCTCGCATAACAGATACATGAAATAATATATCGAGACCCTGCGATCTCACGCGGCGGAATAGAAGAGCGAGACCGAACGGTCTCGCTGAAACAGACTGCGGCGGAATAGAAGAGCGAGACCGAACGATCTCGCTGAAACAGACTGTGATACCGGACTGCCCTGCCGGTTAATTAGAGATTAATTATCTTGATAAGTTAATAGTTAATTAGGTAATTAATCACTAATTAAAGTGGCGACCGTTCCATTAGCGAGACAGTGTCGCTGTTTCCATAGAACGGTCTCTCTGTTCTGTGTCAAAGATATCGCGCGCTCTCGCACTTTCACCACGTGATATCACTCATGATATCACATTCACGTTATTTTCACGTTATGGTTGTGCGAGATCGATGGTATATTTTAAAAAATTACAATCCGAATATTTAAGAAAATTAAAGAATAGTATATTTTTAAATTTAATTCCAAAATGCAGGGCCAAACGATGAAGAGCCGTATAGCAAGTTTAATAGCAGAAACAACGGCGGTCTTCGATAGTCCATCTTATTTTTTATGATTTTTCTAACACTCTCTCCACGTCATGAAAAGACAATAACTGATCAGCCATTTACTCGAACAGCCAACTGTAATGGCATCGCGATCTTCGATATCGATCGTATGGAATCCACATTTTTTTTCATGACCATTCAATCAACTGGTTGGTTTTCTTCCTTATTTATCACTCATATTTTTATCAATAGATCATAACCAACCACTCGTACTTATGCAAGTTTTTTTCTACTAGTGAAACAAAGGATTTTGTGACGTAAAGATCTAAAAAATATTTTAGTGTTCAACCTTGTCAATATGTTAAATTAAAACTGGTCATGGGTATAATTGCATCCAAATTAATCCAGGAAAAAAATAGAGAAAACTAGCTAAAAGTTGCAGATTGTTATATTGTGTAAATTTACGTTACGTGACTGACAAGTAGGAAAAACTCAAGCGCGAGTAACTAAAACCAAAAGTACTATATTTTGTTCTTATTTAATTAGACATATATAGTTGTGAAAGAAACCGTTTCTCACCCACCAGATCTCATCACCATAGCCACATTTGAAACGCTCCACGCTAAGAAGCAAAGATTTAGGAGAAAATCAAGCATAAAACTTGTTTGTTGCATGACAGTTAGACACTACTACAGGAATGCGATGACATGTATAGTGTTTTTCCCACTCATCATCAACTAGAAATGGCATATTAGTCGAGAGATATGTGTTCGTTTTTAATAGAACCGGAACCTATCACACCTGTCAGAGAAAGGCATCGGATCCAGCTGAAAAACCGGCACCTTTGAATTATTTCCATCAGAGTGATTGGTTGCAGGATCCACTTTAAAACCGACACATTTAAGACTATCAGATAAAGATGTCGGTTTTATAAAGAACAGGCATATTTGACATCTTAAAAAAAAACTGAACTGAGCCAAGAGCCGAGCTGAACCCGTCATTATCTACTCGAGTGACTTATCCTTGTCGTCAACTCTCTCTCACTACTACAGATTACATTTTTCCGTGCGGTCAAAACACGTTTTTTCGTATGGAGAATTAGACCGTCTGCACCTAGGGGTCTGCGAAAATAAATATTTTCGCGTGCGGGCGTCCCAACCGCACGGAAAAATAAACTTCTCGTGCGGTCCGCTTAACTCGACTGCACGGGATAATAGATTATCCCGTGTGGTCAAATAATACTACCCGCACGGAACAAAAAAAACAAAAATAAAAAAAAGCGAAAATCGCCACCAGCCCGCTCGCCGCGCCGGCACGCCGCCTCGCCCGGTCGTCGCCACGCTCGGCTCGCCGCCGCGACCATCCGCCGCCTCGCCCGCTCACCGAGCCGGCCCGCCACCTCGCCCGGCCGTCGCGGCGCTCGGCTCACCGCCGCGACTAGCCGTCGCCTCGCCCGCTCACCGCGCCGGCCCGCCGCCTCGCCCGCTCACCGCGCCGGCCTGCTGCCTCGCCTGGCCGTCGCGACGCTCGGCTCGCCGCCGCGACCATCCGCCGCCTCGCCCGCTCACCGAGCCGGCCTACCACCTCGCCCGGCCGTCGCGGCGCTCGGCTCGCCGCCGCGACCACCGCCGCCTCGCCTGCTCACCGCGCTGGCCCGCCGCCTCGCCCGGCCGTCGCGGCGCTCGGCTCGCCGCCGCGACCATCCGCCGCCTCGCCCGCTCACCGCGCCGGCCCACCGCCTCAGCCTCGCCCGGGGAAGAGAGATAAGGTAGAAAGAGAGGGGGTAGTTGGGAGATAATAAAAGGGAAGAAAGTAAGAGAAAGAGGATGTGAAAAATTTGAAGTGGATGGGAGGGAAAGGAGGGAGGTATTTTCCGTGCGGTCCACTTAAATCGACCGCACGGGAAAATCGATTTTCCCGTGCGGTCGGGTTAGGAGGCCCGCACGGGAAAATCGATTTTCCCGTACGGGTGATAGTCCCACGTCAGTCCCCTTATTTTTCTGTGCGGTTTCACTTACGAACCGCTTGGAAACAAAAGGGGTAGCGTCCAGAAAAATCTATTGTGTAGTAGTGTCTCTTGAGCGCCTCTCCCTATTGAAGGGGAATAATTTCACACTTATTGAAGTGTGAAATTAATCTTTTTTAATCTCCTCCAATATGTTTATTACGAGGATTAACCGAATAAGTCCGAATAAGTCCTAAGTTGAATTCGACGACTATCCATCCTTGATAAGCTAGGGAAAATAAGTGTCCACTATTGGGTTATACTTTTGTAATGCTGTAGATTTTGTAGTGATGCGCAACTTCTGCATCTTCCGAAGAGAGTGTACAGATGGGAGTCAAAACTTCTCTGCAAAGAAGTCTGGATAACCCAAAAAAAAAACCATGAATTTTTCTTTGGATGTGAAAATCAGTTCTGCGATTTGAGTTAAATGGCCGTGTCGGTGTGTCCATATATCAAGAACCATTTCTTTAAAATTTGTAAATTTTAAAATATATATATATGTGTGTGTGTGTGTTCTATTCACCTATCAACTTCCGTTTCAGTTGTAAACTTCTAATTGATGCCCAAAGCCCAAAGGGATGACTACCATGGTGACAGACCGGTGCTATCGGTAGTAGCAAAATTAAGTTCAATAGTTCTGCAGTAGGTGCTGCTGCACAAATATAGTAGCAAACGCCGAATTTTTTTAGAAGTAATACTATTATGAAAAATATTAAAAAAGATTGACTAGTTAAAATCATAAGTTTAGCACCCTATGGAATATCGGATATTCGATAGGGTATATATTAAACATCCACAGTTCAACAGGCACCCATCGAATGATGTTGGCATGATAAAAAAAATAAAGTAAAATCAATCTACTGAGGACCTATCCAACTATCCACCTATCTAACTAGGATGGTTCGATTGGTTGCTATGTTTGTACGTGAGGATATGTACTTATATGTTTTTTATTCGGGTAAGGTGAACCTATCGATGGTCACCATGCATCCATGTTTTTTATATTTGACCAACAAGATGTGGGACATGCATTTTCTTTTTCTTTATCTACACAATCAAATGTCAGACCATCACAATTTCATAGTTACCTATCGAATCGAACCTTAGTTGTTACTCTGTTATTGAACCGTGGTTGTTATCCTGTTGAATTTTAGTTGTTCGACAGGGTGTTAAATTTATGATTTATATATACCGATCGAGATCTATTTTCACTTTTTTTATTAAAATACTATTATTTCTTAAAAAAATCGCAAACGCCTTCCGGCTCTACATACGACCCGAAATACTCGGTAGCCTCCAGCCCTATTTCCCGATGCCTCCTTTGCCAAATAGCACTGCTACCCAGATCTGTCATGATATATTTATGCCGTTGCTACCCTAGCCCCAAAACAATAGCAACAAAATGAGATTTGGGCTGCTTAGAGCACACCCTTTTCTTTTACTTATCTGGTAGTTGTTCACTCCTAACTGTTATTTAGGATCCGTAAGGTAGAGCAATAACTCCTAAATTTAATTACAAGAGTTGGATTTGAAGTGAAGTTGTGGAGCTGCCTAAACCCAGCTCCACCTCTCTAGTTCATTTTCTGAGAGAGCTCCATCCAGTTCCACTCCCATTTTAGGTAGAGCTGAAACTGAACTCCAGGAGAGGTGGAGCTAGAGCTAGAGCTGTGCTAAAACAGACCCTTATTATCTTGTTGTTGTTCACTCCTAACTATTAAGTGGCAAGGGCATTCTTGTCTTTCCATGTCTATTGTATACAACTATATATACACTCATTGGACCGCACAAGTATATAAACAATTTTTCCAGATGGCCAAACTAAATTTTCACTTGCGGACCTTCGGCTCATCTGCACCTAACGGTCTGCAAAAATCATCATTTTTCCATATGGGTGGTGCATCCGCGCGCGAAAAGCCGATTTTCGCATGCGGAGCTTAAGCCATCTGTTGTGAAAAATAATAAAAAACTAAAAGAACTAAAAATCCAAACCCTAGCCCCAAAAACCTAGATCCGCTGCCACCTGGTCACCGCTGCCACCCGCTTGCCATCGAAGTCGTTGTCGTCACGGGGGAGGGCTGCCGCCACCGGATCCACGTAGGGCTAGAGCCGCCGCAACCGGATCCGCGAGGGAGAGGGCAGCCACCGCCGAATCCGTGCGGGGGATGGCTACTACCGCCAGATCTGTGCCGGGGATGGCCGCCGCTCGTCGGAGCCCGCGTTCGAGCCTTTCACCGCTAGAGGGGGCCATAGCGTGTGGGATAGCACGGGGCGAGGGCGGAGGAGGCCACCGCGCGTCATCACCCACATCCGCCACTGGTGCCTACCATCGGGAGGGAGTTGAGGGGAGAGAAGCGGGCTTGGAGAGGAGGAGTGGGGGAGAGGAGTGGGCCAGTAGAGGAGTGGGGGAGAGGAGCGGGAGTGGGAGAGGAGGGGAGAATAACAAAAAAGGAGTTGGAAGAGGGTGGGTGTGGGATTTTCACATGTGGATCACTTAATTGGTTCGCATGTGAAAATAAGCATATTTTCACATGCGGGACTATTAAGAGACCTATCTACGAAAATAGATTTTATTATGCGGACATTTTAAGGATCTATATTGAAAATGGGGGTCGATTTTTGCGGACAAGGACACATATGACCCATCCGCTACCTATTAGGGTGCTCATATAAAAAGGTCATGTGTAGTAGTACCAACTCCATGAATGTACGTACCTAATTTCCCTAATTAGCATGGTATCAGGGCAGGTCTAATTAGTATGGGAGTGTGCTTAGTGCTTTTGTATTATCTTCGTGTAATTGGCTGAGTTTAAAAACTTCCACTGTCTGTCGGCGAGTTGACACCAGCTTGCCAGTGCCACCATTCGTTGCCCTCATTTAGCTTCTCGTCAAGCTCACTGTTAAAGATAGAATGTATCTTTGATTGATTCGGTGTATATGGTGTTTTGGATTGTATAGTAAATTTTTATCACCTACCATTCTTATGCTCTTTCCCAGATTCAATCATCGGTGATCATATATACACATGGCCAGGCACATTGTTGCCTTGAGCTGCTAATCCAATCTCAAACAATCATATTCGTTGTAGCTACCGTCGCCTCCATCCAGTTCCAGCCACCTTGCCGCTGGTGCTGCTCGTCGTTCAGCCACGCGGGTTTTGGCTTAGTACCTAAGGGCCATACTTATGGAATAAGAGATTTGCTCCGGTCCAATAAAAAGTACCTTGAAGTACAGTGTCTCATGGTACCAAATCGTTTTCGATCGTTAGATCTAACAATGCCCATCCTACCTAGTTAGATCCAATGATCGGAAACGATCTAGTATCGTGAGGTAATGGCACTACAACGGTCACTCACATCTCAGTCAGGCGGCAACCCCCATCTATATCGGGTATAGCACCCGTCACAGCGTAGAAGTCACTTATGTGAGAAGTTATCTCAATCGGGCATATGGCCGTTACGGATGAAGTTATCTCAATCGAACCTTAACTAAAGCCCGTCACCGATAGCTTTGACCCAGACGACCCGTCAAATTAGAGCCCATCACGGATCACCTATCTTAATCGGACCCCAACTAGCGCCCATCACGAATGACTACTAATCCCAATCGGACCTAAACTAGAGCCCGTCACGGATGACTAATAATCTCAATCGGGCCTAAACTAAAGACCGTCACGGATGACTATAACTCAAACGGATTTTAACTTATACTCATCACGGATGACAATAACTCAATCAGGCTTTAAGTTAAAGCCCGTCACCGATGAGTATAACCCAAAAAAAATAAATTTTATTTTTTGGCTAGCCTTAGGCTTTTGCTAGCCATGCCCGCTGCAAAATGACAGAAACATATATATTCTCCAGTATTCTCAGCATATACACATCCCTAGCATCCCATTCACATATACATATGCCATTCACATAACATCCATATTATTCACATATTTCATAATTCGAAAGCCGTTGAAATTTTGTCCTACATGTACATAATTCGAAATTAGTCGATCGATCTATAAATATATATATACTTCGATATAGTTAGTATATACCACAATTGAGACCACAGACCTCAAATTCAGCCAAAGTCTTCACCTTATCTTTGCACAAAAGGCGCATGTTGTGGCACACATGGAATCCGCACTGGTCGCCTATTTGTTGTTTTACCCGGAAGTCCTTTTTGTGGATAAGGGCGTCATGTCCTATCTTACGAAGGCCTCCTTTTTCCACATATCGGCCACACACTTCATCTATCGCTAGTTGAATCGGGGTCCAATCATATGCTTTCTTATTATAACACCCCGGTACTCGTTAACCGATAACACCAGCTAACTCATGCCAAGGTACTACGCATTACCTGTGAGATAGTACCAGTCCCAGGATACACTAGCTGGTACACACAGATCAACCATGGAATCAAAGTAAACTAATTATTACATCACTGGGTTTTAGTACTTACATAAGTTGCTATCATGGACAGGCCCATGGATGAGCAACACAACAATACAAAAGTCCACAGAGCGGAAGTCAAAAGGCGGCAGAAGCTAAGCGTCTGGGCGACTAAGCACTAGGCGAGCGCCTAGGCAACCATCTTGATCCACAGGCGGGGCCTGGGGCTAGGCACGAATCTTCTAGAAATCCATGTACTCGGCTTGCTCCTGGAGACACTCCTCGGCGGTCGGGTCATCGTCTTCATCTCCAAGCTCTATAGATATTATATATATATAGCAAGGGTGAGTACTTCACGTCCTCAGCAAGCCGGGGAAAGAATGACATGCTTGGTTAAGACAAGGAGGGCTAGGGTTTTATTTGCGAAAGCAGCCTTTTTGGCAAAAGCGATTTATTTCAAAAAAACTCTAGTGAGTCAAAATTTTAGTTGTCGGGAGGAGGCTCGCGCCTCGTCCCATTCCACAAGTTGCTTTGCAACAACTTGTCACAAGAGTAACAATTAATTAACATCTGGTTTCCTCTATTAGCTTCTTGTTGCTTTCACAGCAACTCTGTTCCAACCATAAATTCACCACAACAGTATTTCACATAGTTAACTTAGCTTTCTCAGCACAACAAACGCCTTCTCGGCCCTAACAACACTTTGCTGTCGAGCGACACCCCAGGTCACACAGACCCGTTCCTAACCACAAAGGTTAGCCGTTTACCACACAGGCGAACTCTGGTAACGAATCCCTTCCCACCAACCATTTTCATCAAACATTTATCAAACAAATCTACGCTATGAGAAACACCTTACACTCGCCCTTAACCGTGGGCACGGCTGTTCGAACAGTTCATTAAACTCTGCAGAAGTTGTACGCTTTACCCACACGACACGAAACTGACATCGTGTACCCGTCGGCACACGGAAGTTCGTGACAAGACCTTTCCAAAGCTAACCCATGAAAATCGCACACCACCTAGTTGGGCCAAGTCTCTTAGCCAAGTATCAGGCAGTCGCAGCCGTCATCCACTCAGGAATACCGAGGATGCCTCCTATTCCTACTCGGTACCGTGTGCCACATAGAGGCAAACAAAACACCCAAAAGGGCTATAATGATCCAACTTCGTCTCCTCATCCTCGGCATCCCACAACCATTGGCATACCAAACTCCCATGTGATAACTAATTACTTACCCAGAGGCATCCCATGAATACTCGTGAGGTCGCACTGTAACATGTTTGGATGGATTTCCCAAAGGAATCGGTCCTTAACGATAATACGCGACCAAACCACAAAGACATGGCCTCGCATCATCACCATTTTCACAACTCATTTTATTTCGCAACACATCGGTACAACGTACCGGATTTTTAAGCATAAGGTTTGGAAAATACCCAAGTTTCCCACACGACAGTACAACGTAAGCACGGCTAAGCAAACTACCTCGGCAATCGTATCCAATGGATAGCGATACCGGCGTAAACATATGTGTAGCTAACAAGGATAAAGGGATTAACAACATCCTACGTAAAGTGAGTGCAACTACTAGGTGGGTCCATCGGTTGTATAACCAATCCGAGGCCTAACAAGATTTATTGTGTACACCTAGCAATGCATTTTGCAAACAAAATAACTTGCAAATATAGGGGCAATGTGAGCAAAGGGGCTTGCCTTGCACAAGATGGGGGTCTTCTCCTTCGAAACCAGCGTCCGGAGCGTCCTCGTACACGTGCTCTATACGTGGAACGGAGAACAAATAAATAAAAGGCAAGAAAACAAGCTCAAATCAACAAAACAAGTGTGCCACTGTGTAGACCTCAATTTTAGAAAAATTTAGAAAGTTGAACGAGGTCAAACGGAGTTACGATTGAATTTCTATGAATTTTCAAAGGTAGAAGGATTTTTCTGGAATTTTCTGGAAATTAGGTTTAACAGAAAAGGAATATTCCGTTTTAAACGGACGGCAGGGGTGGGGCCCACCTGTCGGTCAAGAGAGGGGAGAGAGGCGTGGGGCCCACCTGTCAGGGGGCCTTTTCTTCTTCCTCTCCCTGGCTTGCCCGGCTCGGCTTGGCACCGGCGGCGTTGCGGCGGCGGCGCGCGGCCGGCGGCCGGGGGGATGCGGCGGCGGAGTGCGGCCGACAATGGAGAATGGCGGCGAGCGGCGGCGCCAGAAGGAGAAGGGCAGCGGCGCCGAGAGAGGGGAAGAGAGGAGAGGTCGGTGGCGCCGGAAGAGAGAGAAAGGAGAGGTCCGGCGAGGGAGCGGCGCGGTGAGGGATGGCGAGAGCGGAGGAGGGGCTTGCCCTTTTATAGGCGGCGCGGCGCGGCGGCGCGAGGCTCGAGGGGGAGGATGGGACACTGGCACGGCGAGGTGACGCGCGAGCGGCGAGGTGACATTGGCGTAGCGCCGGATAGGACGCGGCGCGGCGCGTGCCGCGCGGGGCTCGAGGTGGCGGGGCGCGGGGCGCGAGAACGGCGATGGGACGGCAGGCGGCGAGCGGACGCGCGCGCGGCGCGGGCGGGATGGCGAGCGGCGACATGACGCGGTGAGGGGACGTGCGGCGCGGCGCGGCAGGCGGCGGGCGCAGGCGCGGCATTCCGTCGAACACGTGGCGCGCGCGTGCGGCCGGCCGGAGGTAGGGGAAGGGGGAATAGTGCCGGGCTGGGCCAGGCCAGCGCGAGGCGGGGAAGAGGCCCGTGGGCCGGGAGAGAAAAAGAGAGAGAGAGCTGGGCTGGGAGAAAAGAAAAAAAAGAGAGAGAGATAGCTGTGGGCCGGCCTGCTCGGGGGGGAGAGGAGGGGAGAGAGGGATTGGGCCGGGGAGAGAAAAAGAAGAAAAAAGGGCCCAAATTGAACAGTGGAATTTCTCAATTTCATAGGAGTTTTGTAGATTGAATTTTGGAGGAAAAACTTGGGGGTTTTGAATTTGATTTTTGGCCAAAAATTGAGAGGATGATTAAGGAAGGAAATTTGAGATCTAATTGGCACAAAACAAAAACCGAATTTTAAACTCCAATTTTTAATTGAGAGAAATTTTAAATAAATAAAAAGAAAGTAGGGTGCAACACTTATCAATTCTGGAGTTTAGGTAGTGGTATGTACTCCACTTAGGCGTTATGACCAGAAGGATCCAATGAGCACTGTGATATTAATATAGTGAAAGTTAAATATTAAATCTATACGTTTCATGCAATTGCATATATTTAGATAACATACTTATTATTGATTGTAGGCGCACATAATGTACTCCCTGTCTTGTCGGGCCCAGAAGTTGTCAAAGATGTAGTTTACCATTCCTTGATGGTCGCCTTCGAGACTTGTGATAGTGACTACTTGTGGATCAAGGAAGGAAACTTCCGGTGCATTCTTCAGACACCACTTCCAACTATACCTACACGCAAGACAAACGCTCTTATAAGCATGTTATACGGATTGTTATTACCAATTTTTGTGAGCAATAATACTTACAAGGAGTAGCACTGAAGGAGGGTTGTGTCCACCAATCAAAGCCTGTAGAGGTAGAATAGATCCTTGAAGTCAATCACGATATAATTTGGTGGCCCAAGGAATGGCGCTCGGTCGTGTTTGCTTATTATATCGTTCTCTCTATTCTTCCTCCTCACGTTGGATCTCTCGATGTAGTATATGTGAAGCTCCTTGCAAGCGGTGCCCATCGTGCCTAGCACGTCATCTCTAACCAATGGCATGCCTAGTTGAAAGGACGATGGAGGAACGATCTTTTTCTTTACTTCCTGCCCCTTGCTCATATCTAGCTTCATTGGAGCCAGAAGTGAGCCCTGCAACTTTCCTCTTTCTCGCCCCCTTGCAGCAGGTTTTTCGATAGTTATTCTCTGAGGGGAAGAATGCGCCTTCCTCCTCTTTTTCATGGGTGGGGGTTTAGGGATCGCCATTCTATCAGCCTCCATATGCTCGTCCCCAAAATCCATGTCGTACTGTAACTCCACATCATAAGATTGTTCGTGACGAGCCGGAGCTGCAGGGGCTGAAGGAGCAGGGGTAGGTCTTACTGGCGGACGACTGCTTGGTGCAGTGGTTGGCCTCGGAATCACCCTTATCTCAATGAGGTCCTTGGGCCATTGGATGAAGGTACCACGTGCAATTCCTAGGGATAGGACCTTGTCGTTCGGTGGATACTCCAGTGGGAAATGATCGAATTCGGGCTTCACCGAGTCAACATGCACTTTTGCACAATCGGTGCTAAGTTGCGCCTCATGCACTCATGTCTCTGGGGTCCGCTTGAACGCAAGTCCCTCGGGTGCTGGACCCGTGAAGGTCGGCATCACCCTAACTGTCAGGGTGCAGTTCATTGGTTCCTGCGATAGATTCATCCATATTTTTAGAATATTATATAACATATGGATTCTTTAAGACTTTTATGCATTGTGGACGAGAGTTTTACCGTTAAGTGGTCGATGGCAGTAGGGACCGATAGTGGAATTTCCCCCACCTCAGTTGATGCGCAACTGCTGCGCCTTTACCTGGGACTTGCTAAATCTTGTTGTGTAGCAGTAGCGGTGGCCTCCGGGTTCTGTTGCTCTTCTCTGATCTCTTGCCTGATACGGGCTCTCATCGATTCGAGCTTCTCGTCGAATTCAGAGCTCAAGACGACTCTGACCTGCTCCTAGATCTAGGTGGCAAGGCGTGCATCTTTCTGCGCCTTCGTGGCAGTCCGCTTCTTGTACTGCGACGCGTAGTCTGGAAATCCAAATTTCCATGGAACGTTGGAGCCAAGGCCCTTTGTCCGTCCACGGTGTTTCTTGGTGCCCAACGCTTTAGTGAGGATGTCGTCCCCGTGTCTTTGAGAGCAGGCCTCTTGCGAGGCTTGTTACTCGGCAACTAAATCCTTCTGCAGTACAATTGAGTTCGGGTTAAATCAAAAGTCTATTGGAAACAATGCGAACATATATTCAGACGAGGCACTTACTATATTATCGTACACTTGTTGATCTTGGGGATTTGGCAAGGAAATTGTCCCATCTTCATTCTTCTGATACCTTGCCCGGGCCCAGTTCCTTCCCCGTGGGTGTGGGATATCGCCAAACACCGGCGGCGTGTTCGATGCCACTGCCGCTTCATTCTCCTCCTGCCATTAGTCTTCCTTCTCTGCATCTCCTGTGGTGCTATGCCGGTGCGAGTGCAAGTTCCTAACCTGGAGTGCCCGATAAGCCTTGCTTCTGGCTCAGGATGCAGGGGTCGACTTCTTCTCGTAGAATGTCTCCCAGACATCTGCCGTGATGAAAGGCTAGTTCTCAGTTGGATCTGGAGTCATCGGGTTTAAGACGTACTCGCTGACCAGCCTGCTTTTAAAGTTCTTCCAAGCATTTCCCATAGTCTTGAAAGCAGTCTGCTTGAGCCTAGCCTCATCGGCTGCAGGATACTCGAAGCTTTCCTTGAACTTTAGCCAATCAGCGTTCTTCTCTGCTTACGGCACTTGCTTGATGTCATCCACCAGAATTGTGAAGATCTCCCTCCCTATGACCCGGCCGATCGACCTAAACCGGCTCAAAACATTCCAGGGACGTGTCGGCAATCCAATCTGGTTCACCTCTGTTATGGTGTATCGTTCCTTAGGGATTTTGTTCCATGTCCTAGGAGTCCGTGCCCTAGAGGACCCACTAGTTATCATCGACATTGGTTCACCTTGGTGAGACATCGTCTGAATAACTTACAAAATTACAAAATTAATTAATTTCCTAAATCACATCACAAATTTCCTATCTACGTACATATTTCCTATTAAAGTTCGTTGGCACCCGGAGCGCCTCGTATTCTATGATGATTTGATAACCAAGGTACTAAGTCCATACGTAAATGAATAATCCATACCCTAAGTCCTAAAATGGCTAAGAACCCTAAGTCCTAAAATCACTTAGTCACATGAATAAATTAAATTTCACATCTCACAATAATAAACTAAATTGCACATCTCACATATAAATAAACTAAATTGCACCTCTCACATATAAACAAATTATTACTAATAGTATAATACACTAAATTATTTCTAAAATCATCACATATGCATCACAAATTATTCCTAAATTCATCACATTCACTAAAATCATCACATTTGCATCACAAATTGTTCGTAAATTCATCACATTCACTAAAATCATCACATATGCATCACAAATTGTTCCTAAATTCATCACATTTACTAAAATCATCACATATTCATCACAAATCATCACATACCGATGGAGGAGGTCAAGGCGGCGGCCGGGCTCGGGGAAGGTGGTTGGTGTGACGGCGGCCGACGCGACGGTGGAGCAGATGACGGCACCGGGCTTGGGGACGTGTGGGACGGCAGCGCTCGATGGCTGGGCTCGGGGACGGCGGTGCTCAGTGGTGGCGAGGGAGGCCGACGGTGTCGGGCTCGGGAGGGCGCGAGGGAGGACGACGGTGGGCTCCCAGACGGTGCCGGCGGCACAAGGGCTCGGGGACGGCGGCGGCGAGCTCCCAGAGGGCGGCGGTGCTAGGGTTCTTGGAGTGGCGGGACTTAAAAAAAATTTCGATGTAGATCTGAGGAAGAGAACCTAGTCTTAGTACGGTCAAACAAACATCTCAATCGGGCCTAGTGTAGAGCCCGTCACGGATGACTCATCTGTGACGGGCATTAGTTTAATGCCCGATTGAGATGACGTCATCTCAATCGGGCATTAAACTAATGCCCGTCACAGATGAGTCATCCGTGACGGGCTCTACACTAGGCCCGATTGAGATGACTAATCTCTATCGGGCCTTATTTAAGGCCCGTCACTGATAGTATTTTTTCTATTTTTTTGATGTGAAATAAATAATGTTTATATTTGTTTGCTATTTCTGAGTTGACCATTGCTGACCTGTTGTCAAAATAATTAACTAAAGTACAATAATTCATTTATTTCACTAAATAATTAACTAAAGTACAATAATTCACTAAATTAACAAAATTCACAATAAAAATTATTATTTTCATAAACTGCACTAAATAATTTACTATTTTCATAGAATGAAAAGATGTGTTCAATGTTGCAACAGAAATTCATAGGAGTATAAGTACTTCATTCGCACAAAAGGCTTTGTACTAATATAAAATACTTCATTTGTTACAAAAAATAACAAAACAAATAAGTACAACAGCATCGGTCACAAGGTTATGCCTTCCGTATGATCTGATCGAGCATATGCCACAGACTCTTGGGGATCATCGTCAAGGTCGATGTGAGATCTTACATGAAGATTTTGGTTGTATTCTTCTTCATCGACAATGTTGTCAACACCAACAATTCAGCGCTTGCCATCCCTCACGATGTGCACCTTCTTGTTTGCAGGGTTTTTTATGTAGAAAATCTGCTCGACCTGTTTCGCAAGTACGAATGGTTCATCGACGTATCCAACCTTGGATAGATCTACTAAAGTGAAACCTTCCTTGTTGACTTTGACACCAGTGCGTATTCACCCAACGGCAACGAAACAAAGGAACATTGAACTTCACCTAGTTTAGCTCCTAGATCTGCTCAATGCGGCGGTAGTATATGTTCGACCCAACTTGATCCTGGAATGCATCTATACGGACTCCGCTGTTTTGCACTATGCTTTTGTCATCTTGTTTGATGGTGTAAAATGTGTATCCAGTAATATCGTATCCTTGTCATATGTCTATGGCCCAACACGGTCCCATCCCCAACAACTGTACTGTCTCATTTGGGATATCCATCGACATTGTAACTCGATTTTTGAACCATTCGTTGAACCAAGAGTTATGTTCTCTGTTAATCCAAGTATCCGATCGCCCGAAGTTCTCCTGCTGGATTTTTGCTAAGTGCTCCTCAAAGTATGGGCTAACATCTGTCATATGTTGGAGCACAGCAAAATGAGCCTGGACATAGGAATCTTGATCGGGCCTAATTCTTTTCCTCCCTATTGTGCCAACACCTAACAACCTTCCTTTGTGACGAGACGCTGGAACTCTGATAGGATCGGCGTCGGACATGTAATCGACGTAGAACTCAATAACCTCCTCGGTCGTGTAACCTTCAATGATGCTCCCCTCCGGTTTTGCTCTGTTCCAAATGTACGACTTCAAAACTCCCATGTACCTCTCGAACGGGTACATTTCTCTTAGAAAAGCTGGGCCACATAGTTTTGTTTGCTTTACAAGATGAACAGGAAGATGAATCATGATATCAAAGAAAGACAGTAGAAAAAACATCTTCATCTGATAAAGGGTATTGACAATATCGGTCTGCAACCCATCTAGATCTTCGAAATCTATAACCTTCTTTCTGATTGCATTGAAGAAGGCACACAGATGTTGGATCGTGTGACGGACTTTGGGTGGAAGAATGCCTCTGATAGCAACTAGCAAGATTTATGTGATTAGCACGTGGCAGTCGTGAGACTTCATTCCAACCAGTTTTACATCGTCCAATTTAACATACTTACTTATCCTCACTGAATAGCCCGATGGAACTTTAATATCTTCCAAGCATAATAACATTGCGATCTTCTCATCCTTCGATAGTGTATGGCAGGCCGGAGGGAGGTACACTCTACCTGTCTTTGCATCTGTTACGGGCTGGAGTTCACTGTGAATATTCATTTCCTGTAGATCAAGGCACGTGTTTTCAACCCATCCTTTGTTTTCCCGGGAATATTCAGCAGCAGGCCAACCAAACTCTCACAGACATTCTTTTCTACACGCATGAGATCAATGCAATGACGGGCCTCAAGATCTTTCCAGTAAGGTAGTCGCCAAAATATGGATTTTTCTTCTACATACCCTTATCCTTTGTCTGAATACGTTTTCTTTTCTTCCCAAACTCATTGGTTATGTCCTTAACCAAGTTGTGGACCTCATCTCCGGACAAATCCTTGGGAGCAGGCTGAAGTTCTCTCTTACCATTGAAACTTTTATTCTTCCTTCTAAATGCGTGACATAGCGGGAACCACCTCCTATGACCCATATAAACCATCTTTCGTGATTTCTTCAACCACCGGCTGCGTGTATGTTCCATAGAGTCGGAGCAAGCCTTCTTTCCTTTCACAGTTTGTCTGGAAAGATTACCGAGTGCGGGGCAGTCATTAATGGTGCAAACAATAGAACTCGTTGCTTGAAGTTCTCCTTACCATATGCATCCCAAGTTTCCATAAATTCTTTAAAGAGAATCTCAAGATCATCGATAACATGCTCCAAGAACACATCGATATCATTGCCCGGTTGTTTCGGTTCTTGGATTAGCAAGCACAGCATAATGTATTTCCTTTTGAAGCACAACCATGGTGGTAGGTTAAAGTTTGCAATAAGAACTAGCCAACTGCTGTGAGTACTACTCATTTCTTCGAAAGGATTCATGACATCCGTACATAGACATATCCTTATGTTTCTAGGGTCGGCAGCAAATTCTCTGTGTTTTCGATCGATATTCCTCCATCGAATCGAATCCGCTGGGTGTCTAAGCATATCATCGTTCCTTCTTTCCGTGGCATACCAACGTACTAACTTAACTTCCTTGGGGTTGGCAAAGATTCTTTTGATAGGTAGATACCACACAACCTTCACCGGACCACCCCACTTTGACTTCTTTCCTTCGTCAGCACTTTTCTTTCGCTTGTATCGAGAAGCCTTGTAGACAGGACAAGCATCTAAATCTGCATATTGCTGGTGGTACAATATGCAGTCGTTTGGACAAGCGTGAATTCTACGGACCTCTAACCCTAGGGGACACAAAATCTGCTTTGCTTCATATGTCGTCTCGGGAAATGTGTCCTCATCAGGCAACATGGCCTTAAAATTCCCAAAAGATCTGTGAATCTCATGTCCGTCCATCCACTACTTGCCTTCAGCTTCATTAGGTCCATGATAGCTGACAATTTGGTGTGCTTTGCTTTGCATCCGGCGTATAGAGGCATCTTTGAGACACTGACCAACCTACTGAACTTCATGTTATCTCTCTCGTTGTAAGCTGGGTCTTCAACATCACGTAACATGTCTTGCAGCAGATCGTGATCCACATCAACCGTTTCACCGCCCAATGGAGAAGGTACAAACATGTCATGCTCATCTTCATCTTCCTGATTTTGCGCACCACTTCTGTCTGCAGCTGCACCACTTCCATATTCTTGCACTCCATGCTTCACCCAACATGTGTAGCCCTCTATGAATCCTCGTTGTATCAGATGAGCATGTACATCCACTCGGCTATCAAGCATATTCTCACTCTTGCAATCTGCACATGGACAACACATGTAATCATTGTTTCTTCTTTTCCTATTCACCTCCACGGCGTTTGTAAAATTTAATACCCCATTTCTATACTCTTGACTATGACGTTTCACAGTTTTCGCATACATCCAACTTCGATCCATCGCTACAAAAATGAAAAAGATAGAGAAACATCTTATAAGATAACTATTGCTAAATTAATGAGAATTGATGAATTTTCTGAATTAATGATTAGTATTTCTCACTTACTTTTATGAATTTTCTGTTTTCCTTGGAAAAAAAGATAAAAAATCGTCCCCTTCAACCTCCCACCAAAATAGTGAATAGTGGGATACAGTTACACTAGGCGGTTAGGGTATTTATAGTGTGTAATAAATATCTGTAACGGTCCAAAAACTAACAACGGTGATGGGCATATAAGTTATCTTTATCGGGTCTAAATAAAAGCCCGTCACCGATGAATGTCATCTGTGACGGGCGTTATTGTTCTCTCAATCGGGTCTCAAGTTGGAGCCCGTCACAGATGACGGTCATCGGTGACGGGTTTCTTTTAGGGCCTGATTGGGATATTGAAGGTTATATCAATTGGGCCTAAGCTAGAGTTCGTCACTGATAGGTGTCATCCGTGACGGACTTAATTTTTATGCATATTTAACATGTTCGTGCGACCATATCTCAATCGGCCTCTTTTTAGGACCGTTTGAGATGTATTCGTTGTGACGGCCCGCAAAATCCAGTTAAGTTACAGGCCATCATGGATGAGAGGTTTTGTACTAGTGTGGTATCTCGAGGTACTTTTTTGTTGGACCGGAGTAAATCTTATGGAATAAATAAGTTAGTTGCTTGAGTGTTTAGTCACTTAGTCTTTCCACTGCATTCTTAAGTAGTGCTCTGCTGGTCATCTAGAGTCTCTTCATGATGTCAACGTTTGTAAGAACCTTCCCAAGATGTACTAAAGTTTTCTGCTTTGATCCACTATTGTTGTGTGTGTACCAGCTTTGGTATCTAGGAGTGATACATGTATCACAGGTACAAGGGGCTCGATACACGTCATACTATGTGTTGAGACTAGCGAGGTTCGGGGTGTCACATTATCAATTTTAAGGAACACTTAATTCATTGAAAATATATAAATGTGATACAATCATCTCTATGACTACTTCTAGACCATATCACTAACAATATATGCAAATGCATTTGAAGAAGCTTGGTCGACCCAATCCACACATACAGTAGCGAAATGTACCATAGATGATGGAATGAAACAATTAATAGCTTATGCAGATCACACAGGAACTTATGTTGCAGCGTTATTAGCACATCTCACACCATGGAGTTCGGGGACTAGTTTTAGGCACAACACAGGCAGCCCACAACACTCTTATTGAAGCACATATAACATCAACAAATCCACACAGTAATGGTACACTTACATCATTCCCATGAAAGACGGACACAACAATATGAAACTCAAAGTTGCATTAAAGTGCATGAGGCACCAATTTATTCTTTAGAGAGCAAGCAAGCACCGAACCACTACAGCGATGGAAACATGCCAAAGGAAGCAGTCAGAAACCTTCATGGATTCATCAGGAAATCTACAGAGGTGATGATATATATACAAGTGTTAGTCGATCCGATAAAGGATCCCGAATAATTCATGTTTTTGAAACATGCTCCCAATTTCACCCTCGTGAACTAACACAGCAAGTTTGTTATTAGATCGATATCCTCGTGGGGCATCTTGTACAAGCCAGTGGAGAGAGCAAGACAAGCAATACTACCACAGAAAAACCAAATCAGTGCCAACCCATTAATGCCGGTTCACTTTGATTTCTTGCCCAAAACGAAGTGAACGGCAAGAAGCCAAAGTGAACTGGGAAGTAACATGTGAAGGCTTCCGGAACGACATGGATGGAGGGTTTCCACCGAAATTAAGATTGGTGTAGTGTTTTGCTGGATGCTTGAAAGTCATCACATCAGAAGAAAGAAAGGTTGGATCAGGGTTCGCAATTTCGGTTTGAAATTTTGGTCCCTACCGCCAAGCTCATATCTCGTCCGAAATTTTCGGTTTTTTGCAAAATTTTATGAATTTGATCAAATTTTATTCAAATTCATTCAAAATCAGTAAAAGCTTCAAAATAATTCGGCCAAAAAATTTCAAAATTTCGGACCCCCCGAGCAAAAAACCCAATTTCGAAATTGAAAACCTGGGCTGGATATGTAAAGCTTGGTGTTGTTGGAAATGTCCAGAACTGCACATAGCTACATAGTTTGTTCTTATTTTTTTATCTGGCCTTCTGTGCGGTGGCTGGAAAACATGTATCGATCAATTCTATCCTCTTAAGTGTTGAGTGGATGGTTAAGTAGATTTTGCACGGTGATGAGATGGCATCACTAGGTGTTAAGGTTGTTCTTCTGTTTAGTTTTGCTAGTGACTTAAAATCATGTAAATAAACTGCATTTCTAGTAATGGAAATGGGAGAGGTACCTCTCTCTTTCTCTTAAAAAAAAATGAACAACAACATCTATACATCAAAGTGCATCGTTTTCAATTAGTCCCATTTGAAATAGCAGTTAGCAGAGAGGTACTGCAGGTGGATACTACCTAGGATTATCAGATGATATTCCACATGATATAATGGAATTAAGGAGAAAAACAGAGAAGGTAGTTCATATGTACCTTGACACGTGGGCAGCTGATACGTTTTTCAGGTTGGCTCATGAGAGAACTGAGCCTCTGGGCAGAGCCTTCTTGTAGTACATTGAGTGGTGAGGTTGAAAGAGGGAGGGACCATGGCCATCCTCCAGCCCATCCCACTCCAGCTTCTCCCACCAATCCTTCTCGCAGTCCACGATAGGGCGGTCGCCGTCGGTGGCCGGGATGCGCTTGAGGCCCCAGCATCCCCTCACCCTGATTGTCTTCAGCTCAGGAGCAAACATCCTACGGGCATTGCAAATCTGCTGCAGCTTGGGGAGATCATCCAGGTGGATGTGCTTCAAATTCGGGAATTTTAGTACACCTGTTGGATGTCCAGTGGATATTTTGCCAAGAGCTTCTGTTTCCACGGGGAATATCTGCCCGAGTTCACCGCAGCGGACGATGTGTATGGTCTCCAAGCTAGGCAAGTGTGAGTCTGAAGCAGCCCATGATAATGGAAGCACATGCATGAGCCTCGGACAGGAGTGCAGGTGTATACTCTGCAGTTTAGCAAAGGATGTATTGTTTGTAGTAGGGCTCATGGCTCCTCTGCTCCAAATAAAACGGGCCATCGTGAGATCATCTGCTGAAAAGGTCTCAAGTGTTTCAAAGCAGCAGGCAGCATAATTTGTATGAAAGACAGTGTCCAATTTGGGGCATTTCTTGATGTGGCACCACTTCATATCAGACCATGTAATTCTCTTATCTCCTTTCAGACCCATGTGTTCAGGGATAATATTGGTCATGGAAGAATTATCATGCACATGCAATGACTTGACCCTGTTCATCAAAAAGATTACAACACCGACCATATGTGCACTAGCCACATTAATGTCCCTTATTCCCTCTCCAATCTCCACATGGATGTCTAGTGGCTCAAGCTGCAGTGCAGCGCTATCATCAAGATCAATATTTATCATGTCTATGTTGACATCCTTGTAGCTTAGCTGAGTCATGGGAATTGATGACCTGTGTAGAGATGATCCAACTAATTGTGCACTGCTATAGCCCGTTTTCTTGGTGTGGTAGTTTCTTCCGTTACCTTTTCTGGTAGAAGTCAAGCATAGATTCAGATTGAACCTACTTGCATTCCAACAGAACTGTTTGCCACCTCCAAGAACAAACAGCTGAAGTGATCTTACATCTATAATACCAACAGAGGCGTGGCAATATCCTTCCTGCTCATCACGGACCAAAGAATCATCATCTGATGCTTTTCTGACCTCTTCTCCTCCATAGATGTCAATGTTTAGAACCATTAGTTGGGGCATTCCTGTTTCTGGCCAAAGTACAGCACGAAGTTGCTCGCATCCCAACAATATGACTCGTCGGAGACAAGGGACCTGCACAACGTCATCTTTAAGGTCAAGTGTTTTCATTGCTGTGCTTGAGAGGTCCAGCTCCTCGAGATTCGGGAGCGATCCACACAGCCTGAAGTTTCATCAATCTTTTACAGCCAGCCAGGGAGATTTGGGATATTTTAGCGCTGTTATCATCCTTTCCTGCACCTGCATCTAAGCTGAATGTTTCAATTGATGGAGGGAGATCTGCAGGGCCAACATGTTCTAGTCCAATACAACCATCCAGAATCAAGGTATTAAGGCTAGTTGCATCTGACAACTTTGGCAAAACACGCATGGTTGTATTCCTTGACAGGTCAAGGAGCTCCAACTTGGAATTATCCATTTCACTGATCTCCAAATCGTCAGTAGGCTCAATTATTCGAAGTTTCCGTAGGCTATGCAACTTTCTCCATGAGAGATTGTTGCTCCAAATACATCCCTTCTTAATATTTACCTCCCTAATGTTTTCAGACATTTTCTCTATTGTCTTGTCAGGCAATTTCAATTCCCAATGCATGGAGCATATATCTAGAACCCACAAGCTACCAAAAAATTCCATTTCTTCTGCATGTTTTTCCCCTACTTTTCTCTTAACGTCCTTGCAACTATTTAACCCAAGGAATCTTAAGCCGTGGCAAAAACGAAAAGGAGGTGAAGTAAAGCTGAAGGAACAGTAACAGAGTTTCAGTACACGAAGTTTGGTTTTGAATCTGAATGTAAAGCCAGTTATCGGAAAATCAGCTCTAGCCAAGAAAAGTGATGATACGGATGCATTTATTCTAAATCTTCTTTGTGCAGTCCAGACCGTTGAAACCCAATATTTACTACCTAAAGGAGTTTGTAGGAGTTCATATAAAGAGAGAAAACCATTAGATGAGTAGCTTTGTAGTCGCATCTGTTGATGTATAGCTGTAGCAATTTGCCATCTCTCCTCTTCTCCATATTCTTTTATAATCTCGCCACAGACCCAGTAGTTGGAAGCATGGTTGACCCAGTCGTAATCCATAAATTCGTTTGCCTTGATATCCAATAGTAACAAATACAAGGAACACCTAAAGACTATATCTGAGGTCACACTAAATTTATTATATGTGCATGTGTACAGAGCCATCTCTGCAGCTTCCTCCATTAGTAAACCACGCCAATATTTTGCATTACCTTCACTGTAGGAATGAAGATAAACTTGTGAATTATCCACTCTCTCTTCTAGTTGCTGTTCATCATTAGGCTGCTTGGTTGGTTCCACATTCTTGTTCCTCATCGATGGAATGGCACGAAGCCTTCCTCTGTAGGTCCATAATATCTTGCACACAATGTTTGACCATCGATCTGCTGGTTTAGGGATACCAAGATCGTTCAAATCCACTGTCTCCTTGCTACCATTATGGAAAACAACTAAGCATTTGTGTCCTTGCAAGGCTTGATTGATCACTCTCGCGATTTCAGCTATCGCAGCCCTAGAGCTTTCATTTACCCCACTGAAGTCATCATCTTCGTCTTGTGCATCAAAAATGGTCATTAGTTCCCGAGGAAGCTTGACTTTACTTGCAATTTCCTTCTGCACTTGTCTTTGATTTTTCCACCTTGAGCAATCCAAATGGATGATGTTGTCAAACTGTTTTACTAATGATGGTGGAGGGTCTTTAGCTAGAGATCTTAGAACTGCGGATGCAGCTAGTCCATTCCATCCATCATAGTAAATAATCTGATTTGGCTCGGTGGTGTCCTCTAAATATGGAATTATTCGCTCCACTCCTTGTCTAACATTGGCCGCTTGAATTATCTGCATTAATGCAAAATAATAAGTCACTGAGTGAACAATAAAGTCATCGACAACTTTTTTAGAAAAGAAGGGGATGATGATATAGTCAAGTGCTATAGTAGATGTGACTACTATCTCCACATTTAACCAGCCGATCCTAGAAATATGATGATAGATTTGTGTATGGATGGCATGAATCCATTCCGAGATATAAGTAGTTCTCATAGCACTTGGTTAGTTTTTATTGCAAACTATAAACTACCGTCATAATTGTGCTTCAAAAAGAAATACATTAAACCATGCTTGTTAATCTAAGGACCAAAACAACCCGGCAATAACATTAATGTGTTCTTAGAGCCTTTTATAGATGATCTAGAAATTCTATGAAAAGAAGGTGTGGAAACTTGGAATACGTATATCAGGAGAACTTCAAGCTACATATTCTATTGTTCTGCACTATTAATAACTATCCCACACTTGGTAATCTTTCTAGATAAACTCTCAAAGGAAAGAAGGCTTGCTCTGATTGTATAGAAAATACACATAGTAGGTGGCTGAAGAAATCACAAAACATGGTTTACATGGGTCATAGGAGATGACTCCTGGTACGCCACACATTTAGAACAAAGAAGAAAATTTTCAACGGTAAGAGAGAACTTCAACCTGCTCCCAAGGATTTAACCGGAGATGAGGTCCATGACATGGTCGAGGATATAACTAATGAGTTTGGGAAGAAAAGGAAATGTAGTAAGATAAATGACAAGGGTATCTGAAAGAAAAATCCATATTTTGGCGACTACCTTACTAGAAAGATATTGAGATCTATCATTGCATTGATCTCATGCACGTAGAAAATAATATGTGCGAGAGTTTGGTCAGGCTACTACAGGTTGAACACGCGCCTGGATCTATAGGAGATGAATATTCACAGTGAACGCATGCCTGTAACTGATGCAGAGATAGGAAGAGTGTACCTTCCTGCAGCTTGCCACACCTTATCGTAGGATAAGAAGATCGCAATGTTATCGTGCTTGAAAGATATTAAAATTCGATTGGGGTATTCAGCAAGAATAATTAAGTATGTCAATTTGGATGAGCTCAAACTGGTTGGAATGAGATTTCACAATTGTCACGTGCTAATCACAAAGATTTTATCAGTTGCTATCAGAGGTATTCTTCCACCCAAAGTCCGCCAAACGATCATGCGTCTGTATGCATTCTTCAATGCAATCGATCAAAAGGTTATAAATCCCGAAGTCTTGATGGGTTGCAGGCGGATATTGTCAAAACCCTCTGTCACATGGAGATGTATTTCGCACTGTCTTTCTTCGATATCATGGTTCATCTTGTTAAGCAAACAAAATTATGTGGCCCAGCTTTTCTAAGAGAAATGTACCCATTCGAGAGGTACATGTGAGTTCTGAAGTTGTATGTGAGAAATAGAGCAAAACCGGAGGGAAGCATCATTAA
The DNA here is from genome assembly GCA_000573905.2 of Oryza punctata. Classification (NCBI taxonomy): domain Eukaryota; kingdom Viridiplantae; phylum Streptophyta; class Magnoliopsida; order Poales; family Poaceae; genus Oryza; species Oryza punctata. The sequence continues at coordinate 9,737,045 of CM002494.2, read as the reverse complement.
AGGGTACACGACCGATGAGGTTATTGAGTTCTACGTGGATTACATGTCCGAAACCGATCCTATCGGAGTTACAACATCTCATCACGAAGGAAGGTTGTCAGGAGTTAGCACAATAGGCAGAAAAAAATTGTGCCAGATCAAAACAGCTATGCCCGGGCTCATTTCCCTGTGCTCGAACATATGATAGAAGTTACCCCATATTTTGAGTAGCATATAGTGAAGGTCCGATAGGAGAACTTGGGTCGATCGGATATGTGGATCAACAGAGAGCATAACTCTCGTTTCAACGAATGGTTCAAGAATCGTATTGCAAGGTTGACCGATGGGCCAAATGAAACAATGAGGTTGGTCGCGGGTCCGTGTTGGGATATTGACACATGGCAAGGATATGATATTAACAGATACAAAATTTATATTGTCAAACAAGATGACAAGAGCATTTAAGGATCAACTTGGGTAGAACACGCACTATGGCCGCATAGAGCAGATTTGGGAACTAAACTGCGTGAAGTTCAGAGTCTTGTTGTTTCGTTGCCATTGGGTGAATTTACATACTCGTGTCAAAGTTAACAAGGAAGGTTTCACAACTGTAGATCTAACCAAGGTTGGATACGCTGATGAACCATTCGTACTTGCGAAACAGTTCGAGTAGATTTTCTGCATAAAAGACCCCGTAAATAAGAAGTTGCACGTTGTTAGGGATGACAAGAGAAGAATGCACACTTTGAAACATGTCGCTATCACATAGAAAATATTAAGTTTTAACGATCTGAAACATATATTTTTTACCAAAATATAATCATATGATATCTTATTGTAAAGATTTAATTACATGGTACGATCGGATCGTAAATCGGATAAGTAGTTTAGGAGAAAAAATACTTAAAGTGATAAAAAAAAAAGAAACTAACTAGTACTCATCTTGCATGCATGCAGCAGTAGCAAAGAGCTCGAATTTTTTTCTTCAAATCGGGCTACCAAGCATGAGGATTCTCGATTCTCGATGTTTCTCGCAAAACCAAGTCCTATATAAGGTATATGGTTCATTCCATTGTAGACAACTCAATCCAATACAAAGAATCATTCTTTTATCTTTACCTTTATAGTTTTAGCCCAAATTTTCATCATCTTTATCGGTTGGCACTGTAAGACATCCACCTTCACCTTGAGAGTGTGAAATATTTATAGGATTATCCCAGAGTCCTTCTGGATCTCACACGAGATGGAATTTACCCCAAAATCAATCTAAATCGGCATATTGCTTGTGTTAATCCATATCATCGCTCAGGTCAGGAGCTATATCATCTACTTTGTTCGTGGTTCATGTTCAAGTCACTATATCAACATCTATATCTATATCAGAGGCTCGGTGTGGCACGTTGTGCACAAAAAGGCATCAACAGTGACTATCATGACAGCTAGTTTTTTTCCCATGAAGTTACTAAATTGATCTTTTATTTTTAAAGAGCTTACTAAAACTTTCTCTACTTATTTGTGTTAAAATTATCTCTCATGTTACAACTTGTATTGTTTATATTATAAAATGCACTTTTATTTTTGGTAGTAGAGGATTTTACATTTATGTTCTCAAACAAGTGCATATTAATACTATCACCTCTATTATGTATTCATTCTTGTTTCAAGTTCTCATTCAAATTCATGATGTTATTGTTGTTTCAGTATTCTTGATCTTTGTTCCATTTATACAATTCAAGTACTATACTAGCTACGGAAATTCAATTTACTTCTTCCTTCATATCCCTGTAGCTCTACTTACTCGAGTTCATATCCCGGGAGGGAAACTATTACTTTAATTTCTAATATCGCGTTTGTCTCAGATGATATTACTTTAATTTCAAATATTAGTTGAGTTCACTGGTAATTTCTAACTATTACTCAAGATTGTCCGCCTAGGCCCCGCGCGACACAGCCCACGTACGTGGCGCTCGCAGCGAGGGGGGAGGCGGAACGGCGTGGGGGAGAGGGGGCACGTGGTGTTTTTTCTCAAGTTTTTCCCCCTTTTTGGGCCTTTTTATTTTCGGTTTGTTTCACAGGGAGAGGTGGCATGTGGCAGGTTTTCTCGGGATTTTTTCCTTTTTCTAGATTTTTCAGTTTGTTAGTACATACATATACAAATCACGTATACAAACTTAGTAGGTGTATGGGCGTGTGTGTATATATATTCTCATTGTATATGTGTATGAATATACGTGTACGTCGAGACTAGAGGGGTTGTATACAAACTGGTTGTTTTTCTGTACTTCACATTGTATATATTTTTTCTCCTTGAATTTATTGTTTGGTCCTAGGATGGAAGATGAGGAATGGACAATCAACATGACTTTGTGAATGGTGATGGCACTGTGGCAGGACAAACTTTTGTACAAACAAAGATAGACCAAGACTTATTGTACTACTTTAATTTGACTAATAAGATGGAGAGCATTCCACTTTCTTCATGTTAGCTTCTCATATATAGCAGGAGAGCGTACAGTACAAATCTTAGTAACTCTTTGATTTTCACACAAAAAATTTTCATCCATAGGTCCGACCGAACTACGCCCTCTGTCCCCACACGCAAGATGTGTTCATCGCGTATGCTGTCCAAAGCAAAACAAAATCAAAAACTTAATCGCGGGAAATATCATCCAGAGTCCGTATCAAATAACAGAAAAAAGATTAAACCAATAACAAGAATTGAAGAACGGCAAACTTATATAACTACAAATTCCCGACGACAACAGTAACTAGATCTCTATCTATTCGCAATAACCCTAATGCAACAATCATCGTCGTCCTCCCGGATCCGCCGCCGTCTCCATCGAGCCCTAGTCCCCGCCGCCATCATCTCTCGGATTAGACGACAGAAAAGAAGAAGCCGAGAGGTTGGAGGAGAGGGGGAAAGACGGTAGTCGCCGTGCCTACTCCGCACCGTACCCCCGCCATCGAGGCCAACAGGGAGAGGGAGAGAGGGAAGGACGACCATCGCCGTTGTCTCCGTGTCGTACCCCCACCATCGCTGCACCACGCCGTGCCCTCGCTGTCGCCGCACTGTGCTAGCGAGACTAGAGGGAGAGGGGAGAGGGAGCGGTGCCACCGATAAGGGGAGGGGGATGGGGAGCGGCACCGCTAGTGGGGAGAGGGGAGGGGAAGGAAGGGGGAGAGGCGCTGCCGGTGGGGAGAGACAGTCCGCGGTGGGTGAGGGGAGGGAAAAGGTGAGTCTAAGGTTAGGGTTTTTGGTACCGATGGTTTTGATGGATTCTAAACTGATCCGAGCCATCCATCAAAACGAACGGCTTAGATCGATCCTGTGTCAGGCCAGCCTCCATCCTGGGCCGCAGCACTGCTAGGCCGCACGTGCTTCATTGGCTGTGCGCACGAATGCCCTAGCAGGCCGGCGTGTCCAACATAAAACGCTTAGGTTAGACTTTTGGTTGGGCCCACACGATAGTGAGAGGAGAAGTAGGGGAGGCCAATTAGACTTTTAGCTACTTGCTGGGTCGAATGCATGCGGGCTAAGGCGCAGGGACGCAGAAGGGAGGAAAGCGGGCTGGCTCGGTTGTGGGCTGAAGAAGAAAATGGGCTTGAAATGGGCCAGAGAGAAATGAGGATTTTTATTTTAATAAATACTGAAATGATGTTTGTATTATCAAAATTAGCAATTAAGTTTTAGAAATTCCAAGAAAATTTCAGAGTGTAATTAATCATGGAGAATTTAATAAAAATCGAGCCATATCATTCTATTTCTCACACTTATTTTACTTGTAAAATAATTATACACTACCTACTTAAAAAAATACCAAAATATCCTGGGAAATTTGTATTTCAATTAATTACATAATGTAAATCTTTCTCCACTTTTCCTCAATTTTCTCATTTTTTTTCTTTCCGTTGTAATGCACGGGCACTTTTTCTAGTAAGAAAGATGATTGCACCTCACAAAGATGGTACAACTAGGGAGTCTACAAGAGTAAATAGCACCTGGCTCAGTTCAGTTTATGAGAATGACATAAAAAGTGATCCAAATTGATATACTTGATTCCAGTTAAAAACTATAATTTTTCTGTTGGTCTGAAATATATGTCATTTTACCATTATAATTGTAGAGAAATAGAAACATACCTGCGGAATCAAGCCAGTCTGGAGAACAAACATTTGTTGCAAATACAATAAGAGGAAGAGGAAGAGGAGGCAGGGCAAGAGGAAGAGGAGGCATTTGGCTGGGAGAGTAATGGCAGCTACAAAAATACTAGGATCTAGCCAACAATGCTAATTAGTATCACGATCCGAACCTGAGATGGACTATTTTTGCAAATTTGCTATGTGCTGGACCAGCAATGGATAACATATCAACTGTTGCCATGGTTCTTTTATTCAGACATGGGATACTTTCATAACTTTGCCCCATTGTTCAGTTCATGTCTGGTTCACGCATAGAAATTATCAGTTTTCTTTTCTTCTTTTTCTTTTCATAGGAACACATTGCCAGGCAACTTGATGATCAGTCTATTTACCAAAAAATCGCGCAAAAACATTGTCAGGTCCTGGCCATGTTTAATCAGACCACATATTCAGATTTTGTTCATACACATTGATCAGCATCAATGTATTCGAAGATACAGTAGATTTTATATGTACACCCTGCACCTACTGACAATAGGTCCAAACAGAGCAGCCGAAGAACTCAGGTTTTTATACAGCATTCACTGACATACAGATGCATTATAAGCTTTGGTGGAGGGTGGGAAACACAGTCGCCGCACACAAGGAAGACGAGGGCCGCGGCATCGCGTGCACTGGCACAGGGGAATGTGTGTTCCGTTCTCCCACTTGAGCCTGCCCCCTAAGTCACAAAAGTTCCCGGATCAATGGATCGAGGAACGTGGGATGTCATCTTTCAAAAACATGGAACGAGAGGGGTATATACCTCTTCTAAAACTACGGAACGATAGGTGAAACGTGTTCCTAGTTTTTCCGGAACGATAATCCAGAATGGTGTATCCAATTTGAGGAACGTGTTCGGTGCTCCTAGTTTGACTCCCTGTATTCTGCTCCTTTTTTTTCATACAAAGTCGAGAGAGTGATGGCAGATGGCTTGAAGCGATGGCAAGATTAGTGCGATGGCTTCAGCACTGCGCTGTCACGGAGAGCGATGGAGGGAGAAAAGCGTGTGCGACGCATGGCACCCCTCTATTTCTCCATCCTCCCCTTCCTGACAGCGCTGGTGGTGTAACGCGTGCTCATATATGCACCTAGATGCGATGGCAACGAGCAGGAAAAGCAGCACTCGTCCCTTGGAGAGATAAATTTTGTTCGGAAATTTTGGATTGCCCTTCCCATATTTTGCTGCATCATAGCTCGTTACTCCCTCATATCATCCTGTTAAGTTCCTCCATAGTTCGTACCGTGTACTAGAACAACAACCCATCCATTTTCGGATTGAAGCTCCTCCTAGTTCCCTTTCCTCGATCTGGAACGAAGTTCCCAGAACGAGGAACTTAGCTAAGTTTCACGTTCCCCGTGACTTAGGGGCCCAAGTGGGCCCAAGTGATGTGGAGCAAGTTTGCATGTCAATTACCCTTGTGGAACTTTCTCACCCTTAAACCTGTGTTATTTTGTTAATTGGACTGGATGCATGGGTTATGTGAGAAAATAAATAAAATTTGTTGTTATGTGTTACATTGACCCCAAAACATGGGAATTTTACTCTATAAAATATACGTGTACATTGTAAAATCATGGTGATGATTTAGTCTTTATGAAGAAACAATTGTCAAAGGTAAGCAATTGTGTTGAAATTGGAAAGAGTGTTTTTGTCTCTGGGCGAGATTGTTCGGACCAGTGTGATATGGTCGATCAGAGCAAGAACTTATGGTGAATACTATTTTTGGTACTAGTTGAGGCCGGTTGAACTAAGCAGTGGTTGCCGGTTGGACTGGGGCAAGGTTGCGGTCAGACTGACCAGCCTGGTTGTCCGACAAGGCAAACTTAGTGTTGGAATCGGTTTCGGGTTGTTTTCGTAGATTTTTATGATTACATCATACGTATGACTTCTATACTATTTCTATACGTATGTGATATTGTTGTGTGATGATCTGAGTCATATTAGGTGAGAACTTGTATTCGAATATGGTTTCTTTAGTTGTTCATGTGTAGGTGTTGCTTGAAGCCACGGGGAGTATTGTCGATGATGGATCTGGAGTAGGCTTGATAGAAGTTGCGGTCTAGACGGTCAAGGAGATGGTACGGGATACTAAGGCAAGAGAATAATACACGTGGAGGTGAAAGTTTCCATATAGCATATAAGAGGAATTGCATGTGTATGGGAAGCGGAGTTAAATTTCGGTTGGAGTCCAAGTTTGAGAGGATTGGAGTTTGGAATTGTATGGGAATGTTGTTTCCCTAGTTTGAGTGTTTTTTATGTGATTAGGATTCGTAGTTCTAGTTAGATTCGTGGCTAGGGACAACCATGTTTTGGGTATAAACAAAAGAGAGGTTGACGCTCAAAAGACATTGATTTTTTGGGAGAAACATTTGGGTTTGCTTTGAGGCTTTGATTCTAGTTCGTGAGCTAAGAGAGAAGTGTTTTGGATGCACTTTGTAAACACATCGTGATGCAATACACTGATCTACTTTTTATGAGTTTGGTCGAGCTATGTTTTTCTGGGTCCTAATAGTCGGATCGGCATTGACGGTATGGACGGACCGGCTGTGGACAAAACGGTGGTGTGGCAAAGCAGATGGACCGGTGGGCTGCAGAATTGACCAGGCGGCGACTTGGTCGGATGGACCGGCAACTCCACGTTGAAAGGACCGATGACTACCTATCGGACGGACCGGCGTCCACACGGCGGTCCCATCAGATTTGAGGGTTCCTTTTATTCCACAACAGATTTGGTTTTTGGTGATTCAGCCATTCAACTCCCTCGGGTAGGCTTTGGATTTTTATTCGATCCTATATACTATCCACTTTGGTCATAAAAATAGTTTGTACATACACATACAAACTTTGTATATATACATACAGAAATAGAAAATACCAACCACATGCCTGGCCCCCTCCCCCCCTCCCTTGCCCCTGGGCGACACGCCTGATCGCTAATTAGCAATTTTGATTCAACCCCCACCAAAGAACGACCCAACGAGAAAGAGGAAACCGGTAGAAAAATAATTTCCACACAAAGAAATAATAAGATAATATCCTATGTGAAAAAGAGGTAAGTGAACTTTTTTATGAAAAATTCATAATCAAGCTAGAAGGAATAAAATAGGCCACCAAAAACAAGGCAGACATACTACGCATCTAAAATCTTGGAACCATGACGTACAGGAATTGAATGTGCAATATATATTTTTCATCTAATTGTAGTGGCTTCTATGCATGCAACTTTCATAAAGAACTCTCAGCCTTTCACAGTGTAGACTGGTGTGTTCCAACCTACAATATATATACACATACACACCTACCATCTATAAGATTCATGCTGCAAAATGTACTTAACTTTGACCAAAATGAATACTATAAGAAGAAAAAGATTAGGTTGGTACATAATATGTATATGTTGTATTTTTTACCAAATAATTTTTTCAATAATAACCATATATGACATTTAATGCATGGTATTTCTCTAACCCCTATTTTTTTATAACATGGTATTTAGTCAAAATAAGAAAACCATATATTTATTTTATCATCAAATTGACATTTAGCAAAAATGATACTCCGAAAATGATATATATCCTACCATAGAAAAACTACATTAACAAGGTAAATTTAAGCTGGTAAATTGACAACTTCAGTGTTTTAACTTCAGTGTTTTACATACAATAAATACAAAAACTACATAAATAAACAAGGTATTTTACACTTGTAAAAAGTATTGTATAAAGGAAACATCATGCATTATATATATTTTGTTAGCACCTAATGTACCTGTTCTAAGATTCGTGCAAACTATATATACATATAGGGTGTAGATTGTGGGTACATGTGAACCCGAGTGCAAAAAATGTATATATGTATATATGTATATGTGAGTGCGTTTCAACCATTAAGATTTTATATTTCATTCATGAGAAGCTGGGATTCCACTATGTTGCACTGTGTTGCATTTTTTTTATATTGCACATAGTGTTTTTGGATGTTTTAGTGAGTATTTTCTTATTTTTCACTTGGTCATTTGTAAAGTTACCCATAAGATGTTTCAGTAAGTATTTTGTGATGTTTCATTTCTTTATCTATAACTGTTGCACGTGGTAATTTTTAATGTTTCAATAAGTATTTTGCTTTATGTTTCAACAAATACAATTTTGATGTTTCATGCATGTTATAGAAAATGCTTCAACTAGTAATATGATTTTGTATTAAAATATAATTACGTGGGATCTTGTTGTAAAAATTTAATTGTAATGAATAAGGCTGTCTTCTTCTCCCCCTCTTCCCAACTCACCTCTCTCAAACTGCTAAACGGTGTGTTTTTTGCAAAAAGTTTCTATACAAAAGTTGTTTAAAAAATCAAATTAATCCATTTTAAAAAAATAGCTAAAACTTAATTAATCACGCGCTAGCGCTAATGGATCGCTCCGTTTTCCGTTATTACTGTGCACACTGGGAACCTCCTGATGCGAACGCAGCCTAAGATGGTATAGTTGGATTACAAACCGAATAAATCATCTAAAATAAAAAAACAATTTAAAGTTTCACTAAAAAATTATAATAGAAGAAAAGAATTACAGCATGCACAGGATACCGAGCTTGACCTGAGCGCACAGCATGCACAAAGTTGCACGTCCATTGTACTAGCGAGCGGCAGACCAACATGCAGGGGTGGAGTGCCCGATTTTTGCCCTTTTCATCGGATGCTCGGCACGTAATTGCATTGAAAAAAACGCTATACGAGGTATATAGACTAGCAAATTAAACGTGTGCCTATTCTCTAAATGTATACTTTATATACAACCTTAAAAACGAAGTCATCTTCATTCTATCTCCTCTCTCCACGCGTAGCATATTCGTACGCTACACGTGAGTAACCATGGGTCCAATATTTTAACCTTAGTATTTAATTATATGGACCTAATCTATTATAATGTTAGTAATAATTAACTAGTAGAGTAGAAGAATACGTAAGAGCCAGTCCTAGGCTGACCTGAAAGAATAGCAAACTGGCCTTGTCAGCGAGAACTCACCTTCCACCGAGGGACAAGTTTGCTCTTGCCAGAGATGTCAAAGGGATCATCAGGGATGCGTCCAGCCCTAGTCGAGTGTCCTCCAAACTTCACACGCGCCACGCCAGGTACGTAGGAAAAGATTGTGAGAGTTAAACTGCACAACTTGCTTCTATATATATCTACATTGACAAGAAAAAGAAAATTACCCTGAATCGGAGGCGACCGCTAGCATCGACGCTGCCTCCGTACGGCATGGATCCAATTCCTGGATTCTTGCAGAAACAAATTACAACACCTTAATCCTCTTGTTTTTGGTCTAAATTATTAACAAAGTATCATATCCTGATGGGCTTAATTTTTCCGCAACTCTCAAACTAAAATGTTTTAGAGCAAAAGTAAAACCAAACTAAAAACGTTATTATACACCGGCCGTGCTAAACACTCTGGAAGGAGCAGGAAGCAAAAGAAGCAGCTCCACAAATTAAATCTACATACTGTCGACCACGTACCTGCGAATCAACCAAACAGGAATTCGTAATTAAAGTACTCTCTTGAGAAGAAGAAAAAAAATTGCAAGCAATAATGAATTTAGTACCTGGTGGTGGCTGAGATGCAATTTGTGTAGACAAAACGGTGTCAGAAAAATTGGCGAGGAACAACTGATCGTCCAGGGGGAGCTGGCTGGCTGCAGATCTGCAATGAGAAATTTTTTGATGTGTAACTAATGAAGTTCAGCATGTCACCCTCCACCCTCCTTCAGAAAAGAATATATGCATGCTCGCTCTTGTCTTTGTTCTTTGCTTGGGCTAGAGCTAAGGAATAAAGACCAGAGCTACGAACTGTCGTGCCGACGAAAACAGGAAAAGAAAAAAAAAAAAGGCGGACGACACATTGATATTCGATACAGGACGATGCTTGCCGTTGGGCGCCCGACGAAAAAAAAAATCAGGTGGTCCGTCCTCCAACTTCTCCGTGCGGCTCTAGCTCCACGTACACCAACAATCAGATTGTTGCATGTGCAATCAGATTGTTGCATGTGGGTAAAGCAACTGTATGCATGTCGGATGCTTAAGCCGTCCCAACTATAAAAAGAAATGTAAAAATAATAAAAAATCTAAAAATCGAAAACCTCTCTTGAAATCCTAACCCTAGAATCTAGAAGCCGCCATCGTCGTCGTTGTCATCATCCTCATCCTCCCATTGCCACCGCTAGTGGATCCGCGCGCGTGGGTGACCGAGAGGCAGCGGAATCCGTGTGGGAGGGAAGAGGGTGCGGATCCACCCCTCCCACCGTCGTCGCCGGTGGATCCACGTGTGTGGGGGCGGAGCTAGCGGCAGTCGGATCTCTACAGGAAGGGAAGGAGGCGCCAGATCCACCCCTCCCATCACCTACGCGAGCTCTGAGAGCAAGTATAATAATAAGCTATAAGCTTACTATAAGCTTATGTGGAGGAGAGAGGTAACAAAAATTAAAGGTGTTGGGTCTCATGTAAGAGCTAGTTTAACACAAACTTTAAGATAAATATATTAAATGTATATGTAAGAGATAGAGAGAGGAGAAGAAAATTATAGTCAATCTTATAGTTAATCTATTGATTTTAAGGTGAGTTAATAGTAGAAAGTGAGCTCTACGATCTTCTCTGAAATCATAACAGGGACGTCGAGCTCTGAAATGCACGTCAGGTACTCGATGAAAGTCCACCGCCTGGAGCAGGGCGATGGAGGCGGGTTGACCGAGGAGAAGTTGTGTCACCATGCATCCTGACATGAGTACAAGATAAGATCAGGTCACTGCAGAGGTGTATTCACCGATCACCGTCTTGAATCAAGGTCAAGAGCACGTCGTGGTCGAGATCGATGAGCTTGGAGGATATTAGAGTCTAGATTAGGGGGAGAATGTGAGTTAATCCAGACTTGTGTCTTTTTAGTTCTACTAATATATAGCAATCAATTAATAGCAGTTAATTAAATAACCGAGGAGTTTTTCCGGTAATCGAGGAGTCATTTATAGGTAATTATGGAGTCAAGTACTTTAATGAGTCTAGTTGGTTACTTTTAAAAGCAGTAGTACTGCTCTCTTGTACTATCTAGTAGTAGAATCAGAGAAGGAAGTAAATCAGAAAATTCCCCTAGAATGTGTGTGCTCTTGCTGCGTGTGTTCTTCCATATAATGCACGTGCGTGTCTTGTTCTAATTGGGACGTAATTGGTAGCTGGTTCGTCTAAATCAGATACCACTTCATTTACGAGAGACCCTATCCACCTATACTTCAAATAAAATTTTCTCTTAAACTACTCATCCAATCTACGATCCGATTACACTTTGTGTTCGTAACAATTAAATCTTTATAACAAGATCTCACATGATTATATTTTGATGAAAAATTATAAATTACTTTCATAATATATCTAAATTACTTTTAGATTTCACTAAATTACTTCTTCGACATATAAAAGTAAATTCAATAAAGCTTAAAAGTAATTTACATATATTACAGAAGTAAAGAAAGTAACTTTAATGCATGCCTTTTTTAATTGGACGTGACTACACAACTAGTGATACCTGGTTTGTACTCCATCTAGTTTTTTCTTTCAACTTGAAAAATGCAATAATATGTTTCCGTTTTGTTTTAAGATACTTTTATAATATATGTAAATTACTTTTAGACTTTATTGAATTTACTTTTATATGCCTAAGAAGTAACTTAGTCAAATCTAAAATTAACTTATATATATGATAAAAGTAACTTATGTATATAATAAAAGTAATTTACAAATATAAATATTTTTTTATCGTAATATAATCATGTAAGATCTTGTTGTGAAGATTTAATTATAACGAACACAATGATGTAATCGGATTGTAGATCGGATAAATAATTTGAGAGAACTTTATAAGAAGGAAGAAAAAGACATGCATGTTTAATAGGAAAAACAAGCATGAACGTCAGCACATGTAGCAGTTCTTCTCATAAATTAGTTCGTCACTGGTTAACGCTAAACCGAGAGGTTTCTCGGTTTAGATTTATTGATATAAGGGGTGTTTGGATCCTAGAGATAATTTTTAGCCCACCCCTTTTAGCCCTAAAATAGCTCAAGGGGATCCAAATAGCCCTCTAGTTTTAGGGCTATTTGCAAATAGCCCACTCTAAAAAATTATCACCCCCAAGGGGTGCTAATTGGGGCTATTTACTGTGGGCCCCACCAATTCCCACTTCCCCACTTGTGCCGGATCCTGTTGCGGCAGGAATTGTGTATGCTTGTATGTGCCCATATTGGATTAGCCATAGAAAATCCGGCTGCTATATACTTTTAGTGGAGGCAAATAATTGGGATGGTACAATAATAACTAAATAGCCCTTTGATCCAAACAGTAAGAGGACTATTTTGTTAGAGTGCTATTTTGATGGGATAATCTTTAGCTTAAAAATTATTCTGAAATAGTTCTCCAAACAGGACAATAATTGGTTTGGCCGGGGAATAGCGTGCCAGTCCAAGGCGGAACAGCAAGAGTATAAGGTTTGCACGGCGCACGGGAGGTCGGCGTGATACGCGCGATGCTCCGGGCACGTAACGTGTTGGTCAGGCTGGCCCAAGCTAGACGGGCCGAACAGGAAAAAAATAGGAGGCAGCGGACTGGGCCGGCTTGCTGTTGGGCTGAAAATAAAAAGAAACAATAGGAGAGCGAGAAGGGCTAGTCCGGCCTGAGAGAGAGAGGAGAAAGAGGGCCAGTTGGCCCGATGAATACTGTTACTTTACTAATTTACACGTCCGTGCGTTGCAATGGGTTAAAATGTTTCAGATCACTAAACATTATACTCTTTCCTTAGTCTTATTCCTTAGTCTTGGTTTAGTTTTTTTTATTTGATACGAACTTTGGACGATATTTGCCGTGATTGGGTTTTTAATCGATTTTTGATTTTGTGATTTGCCCGTTGTACGTGATTAGGATTTTGATTCGATCTTTTTTTTTCCTTTGGCCGATGTACGCGATGAACACATCACGCGTGCGGGGACGCAGAGCATCGCTCGATCGGACTTACGGATGAAATTTTTTTATGTTTCTTTAGTTTAGGGATTAGACTAATAGAGATTGACTACCTTTTATGCGATCCCCTTGGGAGAGTGGAGGAAGGGAGAGAAGAGGGAAAAGAGAGGGGTGATGAGTGATGATGTGCTCCCATTGTATTTTTTAAATTTTAATCGGATACTCCTTTTTTTACTTTTTGTGCCACATCAACGCCACGTTAGTCAAAACCATCATCCAAACCGCCTTAGGATCTTATTTGCACTGGTTTTAGAAGTTGAGGAGTGTGTCATCTGGTATTGTGGTTTAGGGACGAATTTCAGATTTGGGGACAACTTAAGGGACCTAAAGTGAACTTATTCCGTACGGTACACGTGGCCCATGAACGGGCCCAATAGTGTGGTGACCTGGGAACGGCGCCCAGCCCCACGTTGGAGAAGTCGGAGCCGTCCGATCTGATGAACGGTCCCGATTGATCCCGACCAATTTAAAAACTTGGCAGCCCAAACCCTAACCCTAAAATCATTTCCCCTCCCCCTCTCTCTCTCTAAACGACGGCGTCGGTGGCATCACCGGTGGCGCCTCTCCCCCTCCGCCGCTCTCCCTCTGCCTAACCAATGGCGAGGGCTCGATGCGATGCAGCGGCGGCGGAGGTATTACAGCGACAACCGTCCTTCCCCTTCTCCTCTCCTCGTCGGCCTCAACGGCGGGGGTACAGTGTGGAGACGGCGTCGACGGCCATCCTTCTCTCTTTCTCTCCTCTGCATCCGAGCAGGAGGAGAGCGTCGGTGACGGTGCCGCAAGGCGCAGGTAGGAGGGCACCGGACAGCGGAGCGCTAGGGTAGAGGGAGGGGGTGTTGGAGAGTGTGGTCGTGCCTGGTGGCAGTGGCCACGACAGGAGCACGGCGGACGGCGATGGCAATGAGCTCGGAACAAACCGGATCCGGCAGCACTTAGCTCGACCATTTGTGTGATTTTTTCCTTTCTTTTATTTCCTTTTTCTAGGGTTCTCTATCTGTGTATATGTCCGATTGGTTGATTCTTTTAGATTCTTTGTGTAGTTGTATTCGATTGGATGATTTTTTTCAGTTTCTCTCAGTCCGTGTAAATTTTTACTGAGTCTCCCAATTGAATTTCGTACCGATCTTTGATTTGATTTTGTGCTTCATCCTTTGTACACGATTGGTATATAGAGTGACGGATGAAAAATTAGCAGTTGATGGACAAAAAATAGGTGATGATTGGAAAGATAGCAAGTTTTTAATTAGTTAAGATAAGGAATTGGAATTGGAGTACAATTTTTATTTTATTTAGGATTTTAATATGAATTTAAAACTTGATGAATTTTGGAGGGAACATTAGATGGAGCGATTGATCATCATTAATGGCACAAGTTTTCAAATGCCAAAATTTTGAAATTTAAAACGAAATAAAAATCTTTTTGGAAGGAAGTAAACTCGTGATGCTACATAAAGGTTTTATTATGGTTCACCTTCTGGAGCGGAGAAGAATCGAAAACCCATTAACTACCTGATCAAGGGAGGTAGAGTGCTCCAACAAGGGTTAATGGAGATTGCCGAATCTTACTTACTGATATCTTCTTTATGTTTGTAATTTCTGTTCTTTGATATCTTCTATTGCTAGATCAAACTAGACTTATGTAGCACATCTACTAGGTTGCAAAATTCGGGTCACGCTAGTTGTTAAACCTACCTCCCCTCACCTCCCACGGACATGTCTGATCGTACATGGCTCTAATTAGTTAGTTTTGGGAGCCTATTGCTGAAACATTTTCTGAGTACTTATTTTTTCTCCAAAAGTTTCTCATTTGCATTAAGAACTAACCGTGACCTACAAACATAGCAAAGTACAATTGAAACCATAAAAATAGTCGATTGATCCAAATAAATAAATATTTACAAGAAAATTTATTTTCATTCCAAAATTGATGAAACTTTCAAGGTTGTAAACACTCCTATATGAAATGATGTTTTCACGGCTTTGAAATACTCCATTTATAGACATATTTACCCAACCTTAAAAAACGAAATTTGGTGAACTGAGTTTAACTTGGCTGGTTAATTTTTTTCTATGGAACCCGCCAATGATAAAGTGTTAGGCTTGACATGGGTGCTCGTATTTACAGCAAATTATTATTTCCATGATAGACGATAGATTATTATTTACAGCAAATTATTTTTTATGGAACCTACCAATGATAAACCACCATAGATTTGTGTGTGCCCCTTCATATGGGTCAACGCGCGTGTGTGCATATGAGTGTTTGTATTGCGTTTTGTAAAAAGAAACAAAAGTTATATTTGTTTGCAACTTCAATTTATATGTTCACATATTGTTGTGTTTTTACACTAAAGTTTGATTATACACAGTCATGGTTTACATGTTTATTGCACGTATAATTTTCTGATTTGCATCAATGCAAATCCAATGTGGGTCTATTACACTAAGGTGTTGAAAATCTTTGTACTGATAGCACTAGGATTTGAGATGCGCTCTAGATCCTAGTACTACATTGAACATGATATGGACACATATAAACCACACATTATGGCAAACAAACTCCATACATATGTCTTCATACATGCAAAGCAAAACACACACACATCCCAACTTCACATGCACATGGTATATATACCTTGTATCATCTCTTGGTATTTAACATATCACAAAACTATGACCACACTTTTTCAAAAAAACACAAAAGAAAAGCCGTAAAAAATTAAGAAAACTAATCACATATTCATCTCCAACAATTCAGCCAAGAACCAGCAGGAAGAAGGTCGCTCCCAGAAGCATGCAGGCTGCCAGGCGAGGGTCGCCGCCGCCGGCCGTCCTCGCCGCCGCGCCGCGGTGGTGGTGGCCCCTGGTGGCGACATTGTGCGGGTCTACCACCGGCGTGCCGGAGCCGCCTTCGTTGGGATTGTTGGGGTTGTGCGACCGGTGGCTTGTGTAACCGTGTCCATGTTCGCCGCCGCCGGCCATCCTCTCCGTCGCCACCATCTCGCCGCCGGCGCCTGTAAAGAAACAACACACATATAGTATCAATTTGTATCAGCAAAGCTTGATCTTCTCTTAACATGCCAGTTAATTACTTGATTTTAGATGTTCGTCAAATTTTAAAATAGTATTTTAATTTGCCTACTTTTTTTTATGGTTTGTTCTGGATCGAGCATGACATGATCAGGTTGTTTATTTGTGAACAGGACGTGATGATGCCATATGTTATTAATTATTGGTGAATGATCACTTTGTGTGATATCACGAGAGCATTAGGAGTATAATTAAGTATAATTAACGATGTGCAGTCAGTGCAGTGGCGTCCTGAAATTCAGGGGAATAATATCTCATTAATTATACTGTGTTCCCCCACATGGACAGGACAGAGGCATCTGTTCTTGACAGGGTTTCCCGGATGCCTGATCTGCACGCTCAGTCACACACCACATGAGTGTTCATCAAGGTTTTTTTTATTGCTTTGTTTATTGATTTTTTTTATTGGAGATTCAGGTATTTAGGCCAGCAAAACCCTTGATTTGTTTTGAATAAGTTAATTACTAAATAATATAGGCATGTTTGGACTGAATAATATTTTAACCAAAAGGAAACCAACTGCTTTGTTTTCCAAGAAATTTCTTCCAGATCTGAACATTTTAATTTAGTACTGAATTCTTCAGTCCATCGACGAACACAATTAATTAGTTGGGCCATGCTTGACATTGCACTTACTTTTGTTCATTTTGCAGGTGGATATGCATTAGGAAGGAAGATATATAGATAGATAAACGGGAAGAGAACTTCTGCGAGACTACCCAAAATGAAATTAGGAACGTTTTACAAATAACAGGGTGTAGATAATTTCAAAAAACATGGTACAGATAAATCTCAAATATTTTCTAAGGTTTTGCTGATCTAAGCTTATGGCCATTAGCCATGGGTAACCAACTACAGTTATCTTCTAGTCTTTCTGTTTTAGGGACCCACTTCTGGTGTTAGTTGTACTTTTAACATAATCAAAAAGTTCATCATAATGCTTGTCATAAACAAATAAATCTACATGTCGTTTCCCACAAAAACAATATTGTAAGTAGTGGAAAGTTAAGTTGAATAGTTGAATGTCATGTCCATCCCCAACAGAACCACACAAATCATGTTAAGAACAACTTTACAAACATTCAGAAACATACAGTTCTATGCAGCTGCCATACAAAACATATATACACAGGAGTGTCATCATTCGTTTCATAGAAACATAGAGCTGAAGAACCGAGCCATGTAAGGATACTATGGTGTAAGAAACGTACTAAGATGCGTGTAAGATGAAGATGGTCAATAATTTCAGTATGAAGATCCTGAACCTGGCAATTTTTGTTATTAAGAACATGCAGAGAAGAACAAGAACTCTGCGTACCTGTACCCTTGACAGTTACAGCAACATGCCTTGCTCCATGGATAGTTGGAACAAGGAGTAGTAGGACGAGGGAGGTAGCAAGGCAAGATCTCTTTGCACTCTCCATGGCAGAAATGAGCAGAGCTAATGATGTAGTAGTAGTGTAAACTGAACTGATCCTCTACCTCTGTTACCAACAGTCTTCATCCTTCCCTTAAAAATCCTTTAAAAAGGAGATAGAATAAGTTCTTCAGGAACTTTCCACTTGTACTGCCAGAGCTATGGACACTAACTTTATTGTTAATTTTCTTATTTCTTTATTTTGTAACATCCAGCACTAATACATGTTTCCTGTATTTTTTTTTTCTTATCCTCAGCTTTCTTTCCCCAAAAGCATTATCCTACTAATAAGCAACAATGCAACAAAAGGTGGTCATATTAAAAAAAATATGCACCAAGTTGTTTAATTTTTTAAGGGCTACTATTATTGCACATTTTAGATGTGTTGCTTGGCCCGCCCAATTACGCATGTGGGTCTTCCTAGTACCAACTGATGGTATGAAATGTTATATGACCTGGTCGTTTATAATGAATGGATTTAACATGCGCACTTCTCAAACTCCTAAACGATACGATTTTGTAAAAAAAACTGTATACATGTGAATTTCTTATTACACTATTTTAAATCCATTTTCCAACTTTATCATGGTTAATTTATTCATTTGTACCCCTGAAATATTATCACAAATCATTCAGCTATTCAGCCAATAATTACTGAGGACCAGAGCTATTCAGAATGGAACTGTCAGAGTAGGGATTGAGACTGCAATAGCTTAGTTCCGCTTCCGCTGCAACAAGTCATGTAGAACACTAACTTGTGCTGTTTCAGAGGCAAATCTGCATAGGTAGGTTTTGAATTTGATCAAATCACTCGGGCAGTTTTCACACACCAAGTATTTGTGGAACACAAACTTGCCTCTGAAGATTAAGGTGCTCATATGGTTGATGCTGCAGAATTGTATTCTCACTAAAGAAAACCTGATCCCCAAAGTGTGGAAAGGATCCAAGAGGAGCATGTTTTGTTCAGTGCCTCGAATCAGTAGAACATCTACTCTTCAAATGCCTGATTGCGAGACATACCTATGGGGTTGTCTGTTACGCACTTGGTGTAACAACTTCTCCAGAAAGCTCAAATGGTTTGTAAGACCATAAACTTTAGGCACAAAACAAAAACTAGTAATGATTGTGTTGGCAGCAACTTTCATAGTTAGCTCCTTCCATACAGACAATTAGTCTACCATTTTATTATGGGATTGAATTTTGGCATGGCATTGTGTTTATTTAATGGTTCATGTTTAAGACTATATTTAGTTTGTTTAGATCCTATTGGGGCATAAAGTAGTGATCACGCTAAGTTCTCTATACTTCTCTTCTTTTTGCAGAGTTTTCTGTACTTCTTTTTTCTTTCTTGGGCTCCTTGTACTCCGGTTTCATTGCTTTGTCATGAAGATGGGACTCCTTGTTTCAAAAGAAAATACATTCAAATCGTTGTTCTTTTACATGCACATCATAAGGACCTTTAATAAAAATTAAAACCTTGATGAGTGGAGTTACGCGGGATATATCAAGGAGAGTTAGCTCGGTTTAAAAGAAAGACCAGACCTAAAAACCTTGCAAGTGAGCGGTTAATTAAAGGAAAACAAACAATATCCACAGGATGAGTGAAAAATAAAAAACATGAGGCAACGAAACGACTGAGACATGACAAAAGTCATCATAAGGACCTTTTAAAAATGGATGGCAAAAAGTGGTGTTTTATGTAGAAATAATTGCCAGTAGTTGTTCCTTCCTTGCAGAGTGGCAGGGGAATGCAGCACGATGTTCACTTATTCCGTTGTAATGCTTAACTACACCAGCATGCAAGGCAATAGGATCAAATGGTTTGTACATGTTGCAAACTACCAGAGAATAGAGACATCACTATTTAGTCTTAAAACATTTTTGAGCACCGCATTGTGGCACACAAAACATATATATGACGTATTATCTATCTCCCCATTCTAGCTAGTTGCATGGCTAGAACTATATTTTTTAGCTATATTTATGAGGACAAATTTTAAAAATAAATAGTTAAATCATTTTTACAACTTATATGCTAAGTTTTGTGAAATGATTTGTAGTCTACGAGTTACAGTGCTCAAGTAGCACATTTTGGTCTTAGGTTCGACTCCCACGGGAGCGATTTTAGGCCTAGAAAAAAAAGTCAAAACGTGTGTTAAGAATCGATCTATGGAGAGCATACCTACTGTAGTAGAAAGAGTGATTAAAATTAAGTGAAAAATATAACACTGTATTTTTGGTAAACCTGTTCTTCTTTAGAAAGAGATAATGTTAACTAAATGAGATCTCCTACTATTTTTGAGGAGGTACAGCTCTAATGTAATTTTTGATATCTCTCAATACAGTGTTAAGTCACAGTACCATAAATTAACATTGCCTCCTTAAAAACAGTGAAATCACTCTAACTTGAAAATGTGAAAAAACATAGTGAAAGAATACCAAGAAGGATAGCTAAACAAAATTAACCCTCGTCAACTAATTTTCCATACTAACCATTGAGCTAAATGGATCGAACTAGAGAGGAAGCAGCCAATTGACGGCGGCGGCGAGGACGACGCCGCAGCAAGCGATCGCCGTGCTACCTCCGGCGTGTACGTCGGTGGCGGCGGCGACGGATTCCTCGCCCTTGTGCTTGTGCTTGTGCTTGTGCTTGTGCTTGTGCTTGCGGCCACGGCGACCGTGGTGGCCATGGTGATCGCCATCGGAGCTCCGGGCTACGGTTACCAACTCCGCCGCCGTGCTCGTCGTCGTCTGCTTAGCTCCTGCTCATACATGTACGCATCAAGAGTCAAGACAAAGAAGACGCCACTGGGATCAGATCAATCTAATCACGATCAGAGAGGGAGATCAATTGAAAGAATGGGAATGATTGAATTGCTTGCCCGTTAATTCGTTGCTGCCAATTGCAGAAGAATCTCCAGCTGCAAGAACACACGAGGAGGAGAATGCCAGGAGGAAGAAGACGAGGAGCAGCAGCCATGGTTTCCTGATCGGCGAATCCATGGGTGTGAATTTCACTCGGTATCTCTGGATGGCCGCAGCTGTTAGGAAGCCCAGAGATCGTGAGGATCCCGGACGAGCACTTTTCGCCCGCGCTGTAGCTGATCCGGCAAAATAGGAACAGAGGAAGCAACAGAATTTTGGTGCACTGCTGCTTTTCTGATTTACTCCCATATACAGCAAACGGGATTACAATGAAATCAAAACCACCAGGACCAGCTGCACAACATGCATCACGCTCTCGGTGCACGACGTGGGCTCAACGAGCTATTCTCGCCACCCTCAACTGAAGCACGACTGCCACAAGTTTCGGCTAGCTCATGCATGACTGAATCAAATATATGCAGAAATGACTTAACTATCTAAGGCACACACGTTTTATTTGCAACAGCAGCTACGTATTTAAATGCAATTCGTGGAAAGATGAGTATATACGTTTTTTAAGTTTAGCAACGGATTATACGATTCGAACAAACTCATCCCGAGAAATCTTGATTTCTTGGAAAGCACACACATGATTGCAGATTGCAGATGGAGAAGAATCTGGCCGGAAATCCCGAATCGGGCGGATTCTTTGTGATTCCTTTAGATTCTTCATTCTATGTACAAAGCAAGATCAATCGATTTAAATTCAAGATGCGAAATTGGGTGCGGTTCGGGTCAGAATTCATTCAGAAGCGAAGCAGAGCGACGGCGGCAAGGAAGGCGGCGCAGGAGGCCGCCATGGGCGGCTGCTCGGCGCCGGGCGCCGCGCTGCGCCTGCCCTGGTGGTGCTCGGCTGGCTCCGGCCTGCCGTGGCCGCTGCCGTGCCCGTGGCCGGCGCCGGCGTGGCCGCTGCCGTGACCACCACCTCCTCCTCCTTCCCTGACGGTGACAGACCACCGAGCCGCCGCCGCCGCGGCGTGCGTCGTCGTCATCTGGTCGCCGGCCTCTGCAACTGAAAATTCACGATCTCAGTGATCGATGGAAGCATTTACAAATCAATCAAACACCTTAGTACAAACACTAATCTCTCTCTCTCTTGATGACAGAAGCAGATTAACTAGCAACAATTTTAACACTGACCTTTGCCTTCTTTGCCATCACCGACACGGAGAGCACGAGCTGCATGAACACCTGGAAGACGAGCCGACAGCAAGAAGACGGCGAGGAGGAGGAGTGGCAACAAGCTGAGACGCCGGCGAGTTGGTCGCGATCGGCAAGCTAGCACAGTAGTCACTGAGCCTGCAACTGATGATGCCATATTCTGAATCCGTCTAATTAGCTGCGTGTGTCTGCTCGCCTCACAGCAATCATCTGAATTTCTGAGCAATCGCTCGTCGTCTCCTCCCAAGATCGAGCTAGAAGCCGCAGAGAATGCCGGCCAGATACGTTTGTGGTGTGGTGGACTGTGGAGTGGATGCTGGGGAGGAAGCTTATCTGGTGTGTGACTGTGAAATGAGTCTGTGACCCACATGATGCACATCTGTCACACTGTCACTCTCTCTGCGAACCCAGCTGGTATGTACTGTACCATGTACACACTAGCTTCAAAATTTTTGGAGACATGGCGACATGCTACCGAACTATTCTCTTCGTCCTAAAATAAGTATTTCCTAAGTCTCGAAATATAAGGAATTTTGGTTGGATAAAACACATCGTACTACTATGTATCTAGATATGTTATCTGTTTAGATTTGTAATATTAGGATGTGTCGTATTATCCAAAATCCTTTATATTTTAGGACATAGGGAGTATCCTTTATATTTTAGGAAATAGGGAGTGGTAGTCACTAGTATAGTACCGGGCATCCTAATCGGCTCATCCGTGACGGAGACGAGTAGCCCGTTACAAAGGTACTCATCTTTGTCGGGCCACAAAAAGCCCCATCACAGATGGGCCGAGAGAGGAAGTCTGTTAGTCCTCAGGGTTGAGCCCGTCACCGATGACCCTCATCAGTGATAGGGTTTGGTTGCTACCCGTTTAGGTCATTGGTGATGGGTCAAAACAAAACCCTGTTAATGATGAGGGTCATCGGTGACGGACCCAGTGTTACGACCCAACAAATATGAGAGTGAAGCTCGTCACCGATGACCCAATTTTTGATGGGGTTTTGTTGTGGCCCGTTACGGATAACCCATAGTATAAATACCACAGGACATTCCAAGAATATTTATCCCAACCCGGTGCACTATTCATACTTCGGGAGGGAGGACTAGAGGGGTGAATTTCTGCTCTTTATTTGAAAAAAAATATATACAAAAGGCTCCCAAGGTAATATAAGAGAGAATCCATTATATCCATTATAAACCCTAAACCCTCTACAATTTTCCACTGACTTTATCACGTTCTACGGTATGCCATTGACTTTTGCTTAACCTCTACTATTTACCATCGCCATTCGGTTTCATCCAAATGACCAAAATACCCCTGGGACAAAAACTTCCAAAATTTTGATAAAAAAATCTGAAATGTCATATTTTAAGTTTTTAACCAAATTTTGGATGTTTACAATCTTATGTTTATAATATGATATTTTGGAATTTTTGTTCAAATTTTGGAAGTATTTGTCCTAGGGGTATTTTGGTCATTTGAACAAAATTGTACATTACTAACCTAGGCTAATTGTACAGTATGTGGGCCTGCTTTTCTAAGGGTAATGTACCAGTTTGAAAGATACATGGGAATTCTGAAGGCATATTGTTAGGGTTACGGATAAGGCATAACTCCTATCCTTGGGGTAATGAAGTATACGGATACAGATACCCTTAAGTATACATGAATGTTACCTTAAGAGTAATAGAATTTGGCAGTGTATAAGAAAACCGTCTCCCCGAATAGAAGGTGTTAGAGTCTTATTCGGGGGAGGAAGCGAACTTTGTGATCTCGTACGAAGGAAATTCTCTCTGAGTTCTACTTGGAAGCCAAGGCACATGTGGTATAAATACAAGGCCCCTAGGGGGTGCCGGATCATCGAATCATAGCTTAGCCACTTGCTACGGAAGAAGCAATCTGGAGAACTCAAAAACCAATTTGTCGATTGATCTCGTTGAGTCATTCTCGATAGGGATCTAGTCTGTAACTCGTCGGTTCTGTTGTTATCTATTGTACTCTCCGTGATTCTGTCATAATCTCATATAAACTAGATTAGGACTATTACCTTACGAGGGGTCTGCACCAGTATAATCATTGTCTTTTGTGTGCTTGATATTGTTTCATGCAGATCCTAGTACTAACGTACCCCAATAACCTCATAATACGGTCTACGGGTATCACCCGTCGACATCTATGTCCGGATTAGAGCGAAACCGGAAGGAGCATAATTGAAGGTTACACGATTGAGAAGGCTATTGAATTCAACACATATTACATGTCTGAGAACAGTCCAATCGGTGTTCCAAGGTCAAAGCATGCAGGAAGGCTCTCTGGTGTAGGCACGATAGGAAGGAAAAGACGTGTCCTAGACCAACTCGCATATGCACAAGCCCATTTCACTATCCTCCAACATATGGCTGAAGTTGCATCCTACATTGAAGAACATTGTCCTGTAGTTCTTTGTAATGTTGTAAAGTTTGCTTAACTCTTTGCGCAGTTTCATAATGTTCTAATCAGATATTGGTAATATCATAGGTAAGAATGAAGCCAATGCAATGCTGGTGGAGAAATGCTCTTTCCTACGAAGAAGGCTCCAGCCTTATCCACTGCCTTTCGTTGCTTGATGGCAGATCGATCTAATCCTCGGCTCCACGAAGCGAAGGCCCTGTTCCCAGCTAAAAACAAACCTCTCTAGTCTAATAGCAACAAACAAAACGAAGGAGCAACGATTTGGCACTAGATATCCGGAGGTGTGGAAAGAGCAGCTGTGATAAGTGGAAAAACCATCAAAAAACGATGATTGCTCTCAGTGAATCGGTGGATCACACACTTGGAGACAGGGACCCGCTTGACGCGTGCACGGTGAGGGAAACGTATTTCTATGCTCACAGAAATGCGTTTAAACGCATTTATTTCTGGTTTAGGTGTCGTAGTACCTAAACCGGTTGGAGTGCATTTCCTATATATACCTTTTCATTTCTTGGTTGAATTCCACTATTAATCGAAGGATTTTCCTTTGCAATTTTGGCATATTGAAGTGCGTGCATTGTTGATTTTGCTTTGTTTATCCCAGTTTTCATTTGGATTTTGTGTGAAAATGAAAAAAAAAGAAAAAAAGGAGTCTTTATGTCTCGGTACCGAGGACATCGTTACTCTTTCTACTCTTCTTTCTTTTATACCATACATACTTACCCACGAATAGATAATTACTACTCCCCCACTTCACGAGGTGTGATCGAAGCTTCGAACGGAAAACATTGGCTGATGTGATGCCTGGATAAGCAAAGAGCATAACTCATATGTCAAAGAATGGTTCAAACATCGTATCCAATATCACGACAAGCGAAACACTCTCATGTTTGGCAGCAGGCCCATCATGGTATGTTGACATGCAGCAGGGTAATCACATCAACAGATACACATTTTACACCGCCCGTCAAAATGACAAGAGCACCGTACAAAACAACGGGGTCCGTATTGAGGCATTTTAGTATCAACTTGGTTCTAATTCATACTACGGTCGCATAGAGAAGATCTGGGAGCTGGACTATGTCAAGTTCAAAGTGCCATTATTTCGATGTCGTTGGGTAAATCTACACGGAGGAGTGAAGGTTGACAAGCAAGGTTTCACAAGCGTTGATCTAGCTAAGGTGGGCTACGTGAATGAGCCATTTGTTCTTGCCAAACATGTTGTTCAAGTGTTCTACAATAAGGACCCCGCGAACAAAAAGTTACACGTCATTAGGGAGGGCAACAGAAAAATAGTTAGGGTTGACGACGACGTTGATGAGGATGATTACAACCAACACCTCCATGTGAGCCAACGCATTGAACAAGAAGACCTTACGAGACAAAACATGGCGTACATACGATTTGATCTGGAGGAAAGGATATTTATGTAATATAATACCCATGAATTATTACAGATGGGTCAAAATATATGTAATTCAATGTTATGTTTTTTGTTGCACTTATGATTTGAAATGTCATTTAATGAAAATTCTGATTTTATTTAAGAATAATTGCGACTCGGAAAATATTTATGGGATATTTGTGATTTTATTTAAGAATATTTGTTACTTGGAAAATATTCATGGATATTTTTGATTTTTTTAGTAGTTTTTGAGTTTTCATTTAAGAATATTTCTTACTTGGAAAATGTCAGCGTTATGGATAAGGCATACCCCATGATCATGGGTTAAGCTCGGCGGGACCCACCATATACTAAGTCTTATACGGAATCAGGCTTCGCATATAGAAGGTATTCCGGATAAGGACGAGAAGCAGAGTTCTACATGGAAACTACAAAGACTACTCAGATCGTATCCATATTTGTCTCATAGTTCTACTTGGATAAGTTGACATATGTGGGTATAAATACAAGATCCCCTAGGAGGGGAGAGGGGGACAAGCCCGGTCAGAGAGACGCAACAGTCAGAATAGACACCAATGCACGTCGCAAGATATCTACATCAGAGATAAGCCTAGATAGACCCAATCTGGCACCAGAGAGGCCGACAAGAGGAATCTAGCGATATCTCTAATCTCACTAAGTCCGTATTTGAAGAGGAAGACTACCTAGTCGTCGACTACGAGTGGCGGTTCATGCCGCCGTGTCTATGATGACTAGATAGGTTATCCTAAATATTGTACTTATGTGATTCTAATGAATAAGGGCAACACTGGCTTCGTCCAACAGGAGTAGGGCTATTACCTGTCAGTTGAGGGGGCCCGAACCTATATAAAAATACTTGTCTCCGTATCTTTTACTTCAATCTCACGTATACCCTAGTACCAACAGTCCCCACACTATGTCAATACCATAGTCGTGATCTACAACATTGACAGAAAATATTTAGGGATATTTCTAATATATTTATTTTTTTATTTTATTTAAGAACATTTGTGACTTGGAAAATATTTTGATATTCTTTTAATTTTTTAGTAATTTTTTGATTTTATTTAAGAATAATTGTGACATAGAAAAAATTTAGGGATTTTTGTGATTTTATTTGAGAATATTTATTAGTAGTTTTTATTTTATTTAAAAATATTTGTGACTTAAAAAATATTTAGGGATATTTGTAGGCCTGGTCGAAGTCATTGGTGATGGGCCAAGAGGTCAAAGTCATCGGTAACATGCCGGTCAAAGTCATCAGTGACTCATCGGGAAATCATCGCGAACGGTCTTTTTTTAGGCTCGTTGCGGATGACTTTGAACCCCATTTGACTGGATCCAGGGTAAAGCCCCCATACTTCACTCACTCCACCACCACCGACCACACTCCACTACATACCGCGCCCAGCGTCCTTGCTCCCTCACCGCCACTGACGTCCCCGCGCCTAGCCTCCACCGCCGCTGGTGAACCCGTGCTCAGCCTCTACCACCTCCCCATGCCCGGCCTTCACCGTCGCCACCCTGCGCTCGACCTCCCTACGCCCAGCTTCTGGGCTCGCCCATCGCCGCTACCAACCCCGCGCCCGGGCTCGCCCACACCCGGCCTCCACCACCTCCACCGCCACCAACGTCCCTGCAACGGGGTCCCCTGCGCCTAGCCTCCACATCCGCCACCTCTTCTGGTGACCCCGCGCCCAGCCTCCACCACCGCCAACATCTACCGCACCCGGCCTCCTCCACCACCGCCGCCACCGACCAAACTCCCGGGCTCCACCACCACCACCTCCGACATCCCCGCACCACCACCGCATGGTTTGTGAACTCCACAATTGTTTTTCTCTCTGTTGGCAGTATGCCATGAGGCCCTTCGACCAAGCTGCTGAAACCAACCAAGCAACAAGGATCCAATCTCCCAGCACCAAGGCTTGTGGGGCGAAGCCCAACAGCGAAAGCACGGCGGCGAAGCCCGATGGCGAAGCTTGATGGCAAGGAGCCACATGGGGCTCCGCCGGCCTGGGCGAGGCCCACATGGCGAAGGCATGCGCCGAAGGAGGATGGCTTCGCCGGGGCGGACCTGGTCCGAGAAAGGCCAGCAGGCTGGCCCGATCGCCCCGGGCTATGGGCCAACGAACCGGAAGCCGCCAGGCGGCCCATCGAGGGCCCATGTGCCTGGATTACACTAAATACCCATGTAAGGGCCCTTTATGAGGGTGACCATGTAAATTCCCCTGTAATAGCCCTAAACCCTAATAGGGGGATCTGTAAGGGGGTTATAAATAGTCACCTAGGGCCATGTAAAAGGCAGGGATTTTGGATATACAGAATTTATTACACTTCACCTTCCCAACATTTGTTGAGTATCCACGTCCTTCGACATATGTGGTTGTCGTTTCGACAACAGCTGGCACCGTCCGTGGGGAACTCTGAGCGAAACCACTGAGAGCGAATGCCACCGAAAAAGGTCTCAAAAGAGAGGGTTGCGAACCCAAAGGAAGGCACGGCCGAAGGAGGGATGGCCGCCAGCGAAGGTATGGGGCCACCGGCGGCTGCCGAGGCGGCGGCCGCGCCGGTGGTTTCGGCGCCCGCGCTACAACCACCGCCCTCGGCCTCGGCCACCCCGGTGGAGCATGTGCTGGAGATCCCTTCGTCAACGCAGGCGGCTTCGACAGCAATCGCCGCTGCGCAGGTCGATCCAGGCCTTGACGCACAGGCCGAAGCAAACATGGAGGCCATGCGGCAAAACATGGCACGACTCCAGGGCATGCTCCGGCAAATGCAGGAGCAGCAATAGGCATACGAAGCGGCACGGCAGACCAAGATCGCTCCGGCTCCCATCCTTCAGTATTCGGCAAGTTACATTCCGCCTCAAGCCTATCAGCAGGCGCCAGTTCGGCCTCCCGCGGTCCAAGCACACCCTTCGCCCGGTCAAGTGTTGCAAGCAATGGTGGAGGGGGCCTCGGCGCTGCAGGCACAACTTCAGGCTTTCCTTCAGCAGCTCAACCAACCTCACATCTCAAGCATAACCCCCTTCGGCTCAGCCGGAAGGGGGCTCCGGCCAGGGCGCGCCAGGGTGGCCGCCGACGAACCCACCTGGGCCAGGGGCTCCGCCCTGGAATCGGGGCAACAGTTCGACGTCTACAACACCACCCAAGCGCCACCGTTCGGAAGCGGGCCGCCGAACGTCGCAGCCCAACCGCTCCCCCAGGCCATCACCTCGCCCTTCGCCACACCGTATCCACAGTCGAGCGGACCCTCGCTGCAGGGCACAGGGGGCAAGGCCGGGGGCGAAAAGGGGCTGCCACTGAGTGGGGGGATCAAAAATCGTCCAATCCCACCTCAGTTCAAATTCCCACCCATTCCGCGGTACTCGGGCGAAACAGACCCAAAAGAGTTCCTCTCAATCTACGAGTCCGCGATCGAAGCTGCTCACGGCGATGAAAACACCAAGGCGAAGGTAATCCATCTCGCCCTTGACGGCATCGCCCGTTCTTGGTATTTCAATCTGCCATCCAATAGTATTTACTCATGGGAGCAATTGCGTGATGTTTTCATCCTCAACTTTCGAGGCACCTACGAGGAGCCGAAGACGCAGCAGCATTTGCTCGGCATTCGCCAGAGGCCGGGCGAGTCAATACGGGAGTACATGCGTCGGTTCTCGCAAGCACGATGCCAAGTTCAAGACATAACGGAGGCATCTGTCATCAACGCCGCTTCGGCAGGGTTGCTCGAGGGCGAACTCACAAGAAAGATCGCAAACAAGGAGCCGCAAACCCTCGAGCACCTGCTTCGCATCATTGATGGGTACGCAAGAGGCGAAGAGGACTCCAAGCAAAGACAGGCGATCCAAGCCGAGTACGACAAAGCCTCCATCGCTGCGGCCCAAGCTCAAATGCAAGCGCAAGTCGTCGAACCGGCTCTCCCCGCGGCTCGCCGGCCCCAGCCGGCGAACCCGGGGCAGCCGCCCAGGCAAGGCCAAGCTCCCATGACCTGGAGGAAGTTCAGAACCGACCGAATAGGCAACGCGATCATGGCTGTCGAAGAAGTACAGGCGCTCCGCAAGGAGTTCGACGCCCAACAGGGCGGCAGCCATCAGCAGCCCATTCGAAAAAGGTCAGAAAAGATCTTTATTGTGCCTATCATGGGCGGTCTTCGCACACCACCGAGCAGTGTCGAAACATCCGCCAGCGAAACAACTCCCACGAACCAAGGCCACATCAGGGTGTCTCCGTCGAAGCACCTCGCGAAGCAGTCCAGGAACAGTCGCCTCCAGCCGAACAGCACCAAGACGTGCAGCGCCGAATTATTCAAGTAATCACAAGGGCCGATCCACCAGTCCCGCTGTCGAAGCGGCAGAAGAAGTCGCAGCTGCGAACGGTGCATAGCATCACCGCCACAGGCGAAGAGGTCCCGAAGTACTTAACCCAGCAAATTTCTTTCGGGCCGGAAGATGCTGAAGGAGTGTTGTTCCCGCACCAAGACCCGTTGGTGATTTCGGCTGAAGTGGCCGGCTTCGAGGTCCGGCGCATTCTGGTTGATGGAGGTAGCTCGGCTGATGTCATCTTCACCGAGGCATACGCCAGGATGGGGCTACCAATCTCGGCCCTCACTCGGGCGCCGGCCTCACTCCGCGGTTTCGGCGGTGAGGCGGTACAGGTCCTCGGCCAAGCACGGTTGAAGGTTGTCTTCGGCACGGGCGGAAACCGACGCGAAGAGCAGATATTGTTCGACGTCGTCGACATCCCGTACGGCTACAACGCCATCTTCGGCCGCGCAACCCTGAACAAGTTTGAAGCCGTCTCCCACCACAACTACCTCAAGCTCAAGATGCCGGGTCCGGCAGGGGTGATTGTTGTCAAGGGGTTTCAGCCTTCGGCCGCGCCGAAAGGCGACTTGGCTGTCATCAGCAGGGCGGTGCACAACGTGGAGACCGAACCACATGCTAACCGGGCGCCGAAGCCAGCCCCTCACGGCAAGGTAATCAAGGTGCAAGTAAGCGAGGCAGAACCGTCGAAGCTCGTCCAGCTGGGAGGCGATCTAGGCGAAGGAGAAGCCGCAAAAATCCTGGAAGTGCTCAAGAGAAACATCGACATCTTCGCCTGGAACCCCAGCGAAGTAGGAGGCGTTTCGCCAGAGCTCATCACGCATCACCTGGCCATCAAGCCAAACGCCAAGCCAAGGAAGCAGAAGCTGCGCAAGATGTCCGCTGATCGCCAAGAAGCAGCGAAGGCCGAAGTGCAAAAGCTTCTCGGGGCCGGGGTGATCAGGGAAATCGATCACCCGGAGTGGCTGGCGAACCTGGTCCTGGTAAAGAAGTCGAATGGCAAGTGGCGCATGTGCATCGACTTCACAGACCTCAACAAGGTTTGTCCGAAGGACGACTTCCCCTTGCCGCGGATCGATCAGCTTGTCGATTCGACGGCCGGCTGCGAGCTCATGAGCTTCTTGGACGCCTACTCTGGCTATCACCAGATCCACATGCACTCAGACGACATTGCCAAGACTGCCTTCATCACGCCGTTCGGCACTTTCTGCCACCTCAGGATGCCTTTCGGCCTGAGGAACGCCGGAGCAACATTCGCCAGGCTGGTGTACAAGGTGCTTCACAAGCAACTGGGGCGAAACGTGGAGGCGTACGTCGATGACATTGTCGTGAAAAGCCGTAAGGCCTCTGACCATGTGTCCGATTTGCAAGAGACCTTCGACAACTTGCGAGCGGCGGATATGAAGCTAAACCCTGAAAAGTGTGTTTTCGGGGTCCGCGCCGGCAAGTTGTTGGGTTTCCTTGTTTCCGAAAGGGGTATCGAGGCGAACCCCGAGAAAATTGATGCCATTCAGCAAATGAGGCCACCGTCGAGCGTACGCGAAGTACAGAAGCTCGCGGGCCGAATTGCGGCACTTAGTCGTTTTCTCTCAAAAGCAGCCGAAAGGGGCCTGCCGTTTTTCAAGACCCTCCGGAGCGCAAGCAAGTTTAACTAGACTCCCGAATGCCAGGCCGCATTCGAAGAGCTAAAGCTGTATTTGCAAAGCCCACCCACCCTGGTCAGCCCAACACCAGGAAGCGAAATGCTGTTATATCTAGCGGCTTCGCCAATGGCGGTCAGCGCAGTCCTAGTCCAAGAGACAGAATCAGGGCAGAAACCGGTGTACTTCGTCTCCGAAGCTTTACAGGGGGCGAAAACGCGGTACATTGAAATGGAAAAGCTCGCTTATGCCCTGGTGATGGCTTCGCGCAAGCTCAAGCACTACTTCCAAGCCCACAAAATCACAGTGCCTTCGCAATACCCCCTGGGCGAAGTACTACGGGGTAAAGAAATCTCTGGCAGACTCAGCAAGTGGGCGGCGGAGCTATCCCCCTTCGACCTGCACTTCGTGGCGCGCACCGCCATCAAATCACAAGTCCTCGCTGATTTTGTGGTCGAATGGACTCCAGCGTTCGCCCCTGAACCCCAACCAGTCGAACAACCTTGGACAATGTATTCCGATGGCTCGTGGTCACATCGGGGGGCGAGCGCCGCGGCCATACTCATTTCACCGGGGGGCGTGCCGATCCGGTATGCCGCAAGGCTGCAATTCGACACAACCAACAACACGGCGGAATACGAGGCGGTGCTGCTAGGCCTAAGGAAGGCAAAGGCAATGGGAGTTCGGCGCTTACTCATCCGAACTGACTCCAAACTGGTGGCTTGTCATGTTGATAAGTCTTTTGAAGCAAAAGATGAAGGGATGAAGCGATACTTGGAGGTCGTTCGGTCAATGGAAAACTGCTTCGCCGGCATAACGGTCGAACACCTGCCCAGAGGGCAGAATGAGGAGGCTGACGCCCTGGCGAAATCTGCCGCTTGCGGAGGACCGCATTCGCCAGGCATCTTCTTCGAAATCCTGTATGCACCAGGTGTGCCCAAAGGAATCGAAGATGTCATGGCCATAAAACAGTCTGCCACGAGCGAAGACCCGGAGGACTGGCGAACACCGTTCGTGAAGTACCTAAAGGACGGCTGGCTTCCGGATGACGAAGCAGAGGCGAAACGCCTGCAAATCAGGGCCAGGCGGTACAAACTGGTTGCAGGACAATTGTACCGCTCTGGAGTGCTCCAACCTCTACTTCGCTGCGTTTCCTTCGCCGAGGGCGAAGAGATGGTGAAGGAAATTCATCAGGGGCTTTGTGGGGCACACCAAGCTGCCAGAACTGTCGCCTCCAAGGTGTTTCGACAAGGGGTATATTGGCCAACCGTGTTGAAAGTTTGCGTGGCACACGCCAAAAGGTGCGAAGGCTGCCAACGGCATGGCCGAAGCCAAACCGCCCCACAGTATGAGTTGCAGCCGATCGCTCCAGTATGGCCCTTTGCCAGGGGGGGCCTGGACATTATTGGCCCATTCCCAACAGCGCGAAATGGTTACAAGTTTGCGATTGTGGCCATCGAGTACTTTTCTCGCTGGATCGAGGCTGAACCACTTAGCACAATCACTTCGGCGGCAGTGCAGAAGTTTGTGTGGAAAAACATTGTTTGTCGTTTTGGAGTTCCAAGGGAATTCATCATAGACAATGGCAAACAATTCGATTCTGACAAGTTCAGAGAAATGTGCGAAGGGCTAAGCCTGGAAATTAAGTTCGCATCGGTCGCACACCCGCAGTCGAACGGTGCGGCCGAACGCGCAAATGGCAAAATCTTGGAGGCGCTCAAGAAAAGGCTCGAGGGGACGGCGAAGGGCAAATGACCAGACGAAATGTTGTCCGTCCTTTGGGCTCTTCGAACAACTCCCACGAGGCCAACCAAGTGCAGCCCATTCATGCTCCTTTACGGAGACGAAGCAATGACCCCAACAGAGCTAGGGGCTAACTCACCAAGGGTGATGTTCTCGGGGGACGAAGATGGGCGCGAAGTGTCGCTCGAACTCCTTGAGGGGGTGCGAATCGAAGCACTGGAACACATGCGCAAATACGCCACAAGCACTTCGGCAACCTACAACAAGAAGGTTCGCCCTACAGAGCTCCTACCGGGCCACCTCGTTCTGAGGAGAAAGGCGAACCCAGTAGCGGTTGGGAAGCTCGAGTCAAAATAGGAGGGGCCGTATCTCATCAAGCACAAGTCAAGGACGGGCTCTTTCCGCCTAGCGACACTGGAGGGCGAAGAGTTCGATCACTCGTGGAACGCCGCTTCACTCAAGCGTTTTTATGTTTAGAGGGTGGCACCCTGTTCGCCAACATGTAAAAATGTACATATTGCCATGTAGCTTTTCGGCACCCGCCATTTTGTACGCCGTTTGGCACAAAAATACCAAAAAAAAACAAAAAGGAGAGAAAATGGAAAAAGAAAAAACAACACGATGTAGGGCTGTTATCCGCTCTGGAGGCCCGAACCAGTATAAAATTTCTGTGTTTTTCGCCTTTTTTACTTATGTGCATGATAATTCGTGGAAAAAACCCCAAGGCAAACGCCTGATCAGCGAAAAAGCCAGGGGGGCGAAACGAATCGGTCGAAGCATCGCTCGCCGAACGTTGAAACCGCGACAGCTTGTTTCGGGAGAAAAAGGAAAAAAAAGAGCCCGAGCACCGTTATAATCGATCCACGCAAAATCAAGCGATCGACAACGGAAGTCGAAAGCTGAAAAGTCAGTGTGCCTATTTCGCCAATACACGCAACGGGGTCGATACGTCACGACCCAACAAAAGCACAAAATGTGACAATGCAGAAAATGGCGAAAAGGAAACGAAAGCACATCTTTATTAAACGTTGAAAATACACTCAATAGCTTACATTGTGTAACGCGATACAAGCGAAACGACCTAAGCATTCGCTTACAAGAAAATTACATCTTCACCCCCAAGGCAACTACTAAAGGAGTGATCCGGCGAACATGGTTCGTAATCACTACTGATATTGTACACTACCCTAAGAAGAGAGGGGGGCGAAGCTACAGTAAGGGCGTAGCGCCGTTGGGTGATCGCCTCCTGCCGATCGGTCCGCCGATGGTTTCGCCAGAAACGGGCCATGCCCTCCAGGCGTGCCACATGGACACGATCGTAGTCCTCCAGTGTTCGCCCAGGATGGGATCGCATCCAGTTAGCGACGCTTACAATCCTGTAGTTGTTCCCATTGATTGTCATTTCACGGTAGATAGGCCGAAGCTGGTATCGAGCCTTCGGCAAATTCTTCACCGCAATGAACTTCTCGTTTTTGCTTCGCCAATCCCCAAGGGGAGGCCGAACGCAAAGCTTTCGGCACCAACCCTACAAAAAGGGAGTGTCACGAAGGCGAGCGGAATAAGAGAAAAGCGAACGCGAAAGAACTAGGCAAGACAATCGCAAAAACATCTCAAACGGTTCGCGCGTCGCACAACAACGATACAAACGGCGAAAGGAGTCATATATTTCCACTAGTTCAAGGCCTCAGCCGTATTTACATAGTTCGCCCCTAAAAACGGCGAAGAACAAAAGGAAAAGTTCACAAAAATAGACGGGCGGAGGGCCTCACACCTCGGGGTGGTCTTCAGCTCCTCCTTCGCCCCTCGCTGCCGGCTCCTCGTCCTGGTTCGCCGCCTCTGACTTCGCCAGCTGCTCAAGGAGGCGGGTCTTAGCTGCGGAACGGCCCTCCTTCAGCCAAAACTGCCTCCGCCAGGCACGAAGGGCGGGCGTCACGTCTTGGGAGCTAACCTCCCAATCCCCTTTCGCCAGCTCGGGGAATCGGGCGACGTGTTCGCACCCGTTCTGCTGAAGCAACCCCAAGGCGAAGGCGGCCGACACGCGCGCACAGCAATCGCCATATGCGGTGGCGCAATCAGAGACAGCGCAGCCGGCC
Organism: Oryza punctata; assembly: GCA_000573905.2. Taxonomy (NCBI): domain Eukaryota; kingdom Viridiplantae; phylum Streptophyta; class Magnoliopsida; order Poales; family Poaceae; genus Oryza; species Oryza punctata. The sequence goes on along the minus strand of CM002494.2, from coordinate 9,701,550 downwards.
TCCTGGCTCCAATCACAGAAGTCCAGCACGGAAGCGTCTCCGCCCGGAAAGCTACTCGCCTTCGCCCCCATATCCGTAAGGGCAAGGCGAAGGGTGCAGCAGGACGCCTTCGCCGCTTCGGTCGCCCGGGCCGCCTCTTGAGCAAGGCGCTTGTTTTTCTCTTCCGCCTTGCGCGCCCTCTGGCGAAGGGCTTCCATCTGGGGCTCCGTCGTGTCATAGTAGACAGTCAACATGGCGGTATGCTCCCGCTCTTTCGCCAGCTCGGCCGAAAGGCGATCGATCTCAGCCTTCGCCTCGCTGCCTTTGTCGAGCTCGGCCTGAAGGCGCCTGTTCTCTGCTTTCGCCTCTCGGAGGGATCGGGCAAGCCCCTCCATTTCAAGGCCTTTTCGGCCAAGTTCATCGTCCTTCGCCCGGAGCCGGTTTTTTAGGCCGTCCAGGTGAGCCCGCATTGTCCGCTCAGTGGAACAATGGGCCGCCAAAAGCTGGCGAAGAAAAGGAAAAAAAGGGGGGCACAATGTAAGCCAAGTGTAGAAAGCGGAGGTCGAAAAACAAAAGAAATTTGGAGGATACCGAAACTTACCCGTACGGCCAAACTCTTCACGGCGGAGCACCCCTCGTCGAACTCATTGAGTTCGGCGGAGAGGCTGGGACCGCCAGCCGGCGAAACAATGTTGCTCACCCCCTCTACGAAGGGGATGAGCTCAGCTCGAGTCTCGAAGTCCCCGGGGACGAAGTGGGCCGACCCCTGAGAGAACTCGGAGCCAGATCCCTCGGTGACTTTTTTGCCCTTATCCGGGGCGAGCGGCGAAAGCGGCCGGCGTACGGGGCTGCCGAAGACGCGAGTGGCCACCCTCACCACCCGTTCAGCCGACGGCGACGCACCAGCCCCATCGGTCGCCCCCAGGGACGTCGAAGGTCCCTGACTTCGCCCCGCGGGCGAGGTAGGGGTCCCGTCAGACTCCTCATCGCTGAAGGCGTTGGCGATGGCGATGACCCCCCTCTTCCGGGGGGTTGCTTTCGTCACGCCGCCTCCCACCGCCTTGGCCGCGGCAATAGAGACTAGGGCCTTGGCGCCCTCCACGTCTTTTCGCCGCAGAGGCGAAGAGGCGGACTCCACCCCGGTGTCGGCATGTTCCGGGCTGGGAGTTGGCGTATAACCGCGCGTCCCGGAGCGGCTATCGCCCGCCTCGTCAGTAGTCTCTTCGGCCACGGCGTCGGCCCGTCCCGCTTCCTCCCCTTCGGCATCCTCGTCTTCGACATCATCATCTGAAGAGACGGGAGCCTTCTGTTTGCGGGGGGCAAATCTAACCTGCCCCCGTGGGCGCTTCCGAGAAGGGCCGGCTTCGCCATCCGCCTTGGGTGGTTTCGCCCTTGGAGGAAGCTCGCCGACATGGACACGGTTCGCCCGGCCAGTTGCTTGCCGGGTCAGCAGCTGGCTATACTCGGTCAACGAGATATCGCCAACAAGCCGTCTGGCTTCGGCGTCGGCTTGGGCCAGCGTCAACACTAGAAAAAAAGAGAAGGCAAGACACAAACTCAGGAGACGAAGCGAAAGGAGGGTAAAAAGGGCGAAACGTAAAAAAAAGGGGGGCGAAGAGGAGGGAAAAAGAGAGCTCACCATTCGTCCATGGGGGCAAAACAAGTCTGGGCAGGCCGTCGACCACTTCGCCCTGATCGACTTCGACCTACCATGCCTGCGAAAGCGGATGAATCCGCAGCATGCAGAACTCTTCTACTAAATCCCGGCAACTTAGCCGAGAACACACCCTGCGAAGTAGGGCGAAGCGGGACTCTAGGGTGCCGGTAACGGTAACCCTAGGTCTTCGCGCTGGCGAAATTGCGCGCCGCCGCCAACACAGCGCCCTCGCCGCTTCGGAGTCCGACTCGAAGGGGATGGAGTGGTAGAACCACTTCGCCATCCAGTGGTGGTCCCATTTCGACATGGCGGCATTGACCGGCCACAAGTCGGCGCGTTCGGGGCGAACGTTGAAGTTCACACTCCCGAACGCTATCTTCCGGGTCCCAGTGGGCGTGATCACCGTCTTCGTGTTGATGGCGGCGGAGAAGATGGCGCCGAAAAGATCGGCGCTGGGCTCGAACCCCGCGGTCCGGCACGCCCAGTCGAAAATCGAGATCCGCACCAGGGCCGAAGGGCTTAACTGGGGCAGTTTGACTTGGAAGAGGCGAAGGATCTCCGGCAACAGGATGTTGCACGGAAATCGGAGGCCGGCCTCAAAGAAAACGGCAAACACCACCGTCTGGTGTTCGCCAGGTTGAGGCACTTCGGCTTCTCCGGGGGCGAACGCCTGCCCCTCCGCCACCATGCCCGCGTCAACCATCCTGGCCAACTCGTCATCGTCGACGAGCGAAGCGCCCAGGAAGGCGGAGGTTTCGTCATCGATCCGGCCGGGATCGGGACCGGTCGCGATAACGGGGTTCGGCTTGCGGGGAGCCATGGGCGAAATAGGTTGTTCGAAAAGAAGCCGAGAACGAGTGGAGAGGGAAGTGACTGCGGTGAAAATGACAAGGGTGGCGACGGTGAAAGCGGGGGGTGAGAATATATATCTCACCAAACGACGCTTCGCCTCCCCAGCCAATCAGGGGTGGCCACGTGTCACGGGGTAGGTGAAACGGTAAAATCCCATGGTTCAGGCCGTGCAGTAACGGGCTCCCAAAAAGAAAGCCCACTACTGTTCGCCGCGACCCCACGGCCCATCACGGGTTCGCTAAGGCCCATCAAAGTGACATGGGGCACCCCACTGTTCATAAAAAGCGAAGGCCCAACACTGCTCACACTAGGACCGTTGAAAAAAAATCAAGTCAAAATCAAATCCCCACAACTGCTCGAGAAGGGCGAAGACCACACACTATAATCCTTTTTCGCATGTCGCAAACTTCTTGCAAGATCCAGAAAGATGGGTTTCGGCAGGAGCATCGGTCGAAAGGGGGCGCCTCATACCATACTACATGGTTTGCACAGTCTCGGCCGAAGCTCCTATCTCACCCTTGCCCGTGAGGGGCTTGTTGGCAGTATGCCATGAGGCCCTTCGACCAAGCTGCCGAGACCAACCAAGCAACAAGGATCCAATCTCCCAGCACCAAGGCTTGTGGGGCGAAGCCCAACAGCGAAAGCACGGCGGCGAAGCCCGATGGCGAAGCCCGATGGCAAGGAGCCACATGGGGCTCCGCCGGCCTGGGCGAGGCCCACATGGCGAAGGCATGCGCCGAAGGAGGATGGCTTCGCCGGGGTGGACCTGGTCCGAGAAAGGCCAGCAGGCTGGCCCGATCGCCCCGGGCCATGGGTATCCACGTCCTTTGACATATGTGGTTGTCGTTTCGACAACACTCTCCGAATGAGTCATTTTAGAATGTGTGTGATGTTAGAATGAGGAAAGAAATGTCATTTTTCGATTGTTTGCGATTTTACTTATGAATAAATTTTATTTTAGGAATATTGTGATTTAGAAATAAATGTCATTCTACGAATCTTTATATTTTAGGAACAAATGTCATTTTTGCATTACTTGTGATTTTACCTCGGAATAAATGTCAGTTTAGGAATATTTGTGATTTAGAGAAAAATGCCATTTTACGAATGTTAATATTTTACATAGGAATGGAAATGGCATTTTATGAATATTTGTGGAGTAAATTTCATGTGGTTTACATATGATTTTAATTGTATTGGTTGTTTTATGTTTATTATTTCGATGGACAACTGTTACCATTGAAAATGTCCGATCAACCCCCATCCCCTTCAGCCACAACCTCAACAACCACTCAACCCGCAACCCCAGAATATCGAACAAACTTCCAGAAGAGAGGTTAACCATCACGGAGGTCGATGCAAGGGGAAACCTGGTAGCACCTTGCTCTATCATCAAACGGTATAGTAGTTCATGCGGAATTTTAGGGAGGAGATTCTTCAGCATCCTACACAAGGACATTGACCAAGTGACGGAAGCAAAGAAGACGGATGCCTGGAACAAGTTCTTGCAGTGCTTTGACTACCCAAAAGATGATGAAGAATTGTTGAAGCGTCAGGCGTTGAAAAAAAAGGGTACGGCTTGGAAGAATCTTAAGATGACACTCGCTAAAAAGTACGTACTCATCCCCTATCACCCAACACCATTCCATAAATACCCTTGGATCACCCCGCAAGTATGGGACAATTTTGTGCTTTTGAAGACAAGTCCAGAGTTCCAGGCAATAAGCGAGGCACACAGACAGCTTCAGGCTAGAAATGAACACACACACCGGCTAGGCACCGGTGGGTACAGCGGGAAGAAAGAGCGATGGTAGAGAGAGGAGGAGGCTGAAATACAAGCTAACACTCCACCCCTATTTGCTGACATTCCAGAAGAGAGGGCAAGGAATTATGCTAGGGCTCGGGCTGAGAAACAATGATGAGATCGTTACCTTCCCAAACACAGCAGATGGTGAACTCTATAAGGAAATTGTAAGCTCTCATCCTAATTTCCTTTCTATTTTGAATATTATCGAGCTTGTGCATGCTGTAACACCTATACATGTGTTTTGTAGCTTGCTTTAATTGCCCAGCAACAATCTTCAGAAGGCGAAGTTGGGTCACTAAGGTGTGAGGACGACATCCTCACAAAGGCACTAGGCAACCCTGAACACGGTGGCCAGACAAGAGGGATAGGATGCAACGTACCTTGGAACGTTGGGCTGGTCAAGTACAATGCGCAGTATCAGAAGCGGAAACTAACTAAGGAACAGAAAGAGACCCGTCTTAGAGAACAGATTGCGGGAGGTGGGGGAACTAAGCCAAGAATTCAACGAAAAAATACAAGGAATTTAGGCTAGGATCAGCGAAGAGCTCATGTCAAAGAAGAACGTGGACCCCGTACAGCTAGATGAAGTGGAAGTGAGCCCCCCGCAGCGGTGAAGTAGTTGCGCATAAACTAGGCTTCCTAAACAACATCCATTTGTCCCTGCCGTAGTCGACCATATAAATGTAAGCAATCATACTAGGTACAGTTGTCACCAATATGGTGCGTATAACTTGTTCTAATATCTTTTGTGAATTGTATGCAGGGCATAGCCCAGTGCACCTACAAGTTAGGGTGACACCGACATTCTATTGTGATATTGTTGAGGGCTAAGCATACAAGTCTACTCCAGAAACAAGAGTGCACGACACAGATTTGGTGGCTGGACATGCCAAAGTACAAGTTGACGTGGTCAAGGACAATTGGATGGACCGGCAACTTCCAATCCCACCAAATGACGAGATAATGACATTCGCTAATGCACGTGGAATCTCTATCCAATGGCCAAAAGACCTCATCATCATCAAGATTACTCCGAGGTCAAATCTAGCAGCAGCCCCAACGCACCCAGATTCATCAGCTAAAGTTCCTTCACCTCCTCTGGTCATCGAAGCTCCTTTTGAGTGCCACGGTACGGATTTCGGTGAAATGGTCGAAGATCGCCCTCCTTCGCAAAAAATAAAGGCCATTTCATCTCCACCAATGGTACATAGCAAGCCTCATTGTGGAAGAGAAAAGGTAAAAGGAAAAAAGAAAGGCACAAGAGTCGTCATTACCTCCTAAACGACTAGATCTAGATAAAGAAGTCTATGTAGCTCCGAAAAATACAAGCTCAAGCCACATTTCCAGCTAGGGATGCCATTGGTTGCAAACCATGAGTTAGCCAGAATGGGTACTTCTTGCCGAGAGCTGCTTCGATACTACATGGAGAAATCAAATTCTAAGAGGAAGATGGAGGACACGTCGATAGTAGGTTACCATGACCAAGAGCTATTCCTGGGACCACCAAATTATATCATAGTGGGTTTCTCGGATCTTTTTGACCTCTACAGACTACGAGTGGTGGACACCGGTTTGTTATAGTGCTATTCATTGTAAGTACTAATAACACCAACTTACGTACTATTAATCCATGTAGAATGTTCCTAATTGACCACAGATGTGAATGAATGATCTGTTGGAAGGAGGCACAAAGGAACAGAAACCAAGTGAGATTCCTAGATCCAAGTCAAGTAAATGAGACACAACTGTGGTCTCACTTGGATGAGGTTATTTATTACTTCTATGATAGCTTAAGGGCCCATCAGGACTAACACTTCATCCTATTAGCACACAATCAACAGTAAGTATGCTACATTAGTAATAATTACATCTAATATACGTGTGTCTTTAACTTCCACTATATCAACTTTTGCAGGTTGCATTGGATTCTACTGTGCATAGTGCCAAAATGGAGTAGGGTATACTTTCTTAACTCCAGAATAAGTGACAAATATGACTTTACCTCTGTCATGGAGACTTTCAATACGGTGTGGGTCAAATATGTGCATGAAGGGGGGTAGGCACCGAGAAGGTAAACCCGACCTCTATCACCATGACAACTTCAAATGCAAACAACAAACCGGCAAAATCTGTAGTTTTCACGTCTGTCATCACATGAAGGTTCTCACTAGAAAGGTGACCTCCCTAGATCCCAAGATTGGTGGGTATACAAACTTGGCCAAAATATATTAGATAAAAGTTGGTTTGCCTATGATATGTACTAACTTCACGCCTCTCTTTCATAATGTTATTTCGAACATTCCGGAGCACAACTTCACGGGCATTAGAGAATAATTGATTGCCTTCCTCTTAGAAGTTGTATCTTCAACGGGTAGCTACCATAGTGGATGTATTATCATACAACAGTTATCCATATATGTGTGAAAAAGATAATTAAGTAATATTTTCATTTGGAAAACATTTTTTATTTGCTTATGTTTATTTATGTACGCTTCTTAACATTTGTAATACTAAGTAATATATCCATAACTTCTTTGAAATTGTAACTGGTTTCACTGGTTGTGATCAATGATTCTCATATGAAGAGCTTCAATAATTTGGTAAGGAGAAAAGGTACATTGGTGAATGCGACACAATTGCAAAATTGTTGGGTTGAATGTGAAATGTATGTGAATGTTGTGAAAAGTCTGTAAGATGTGAATGCTGTGAAATATATGTGAGATGTTAATGATGGGATTATTTCTAGGTCGCTGGAGCTGGGATTATTTTGCAGCATGCGTGACTAGCATTTGCCTGAGGCTAGCCAATAAAACGGATTTATTTTTTTGGTGAAAAACATCATCGGTGTTGGGCTGCAAAAAAATGCGTCATCGACCATAGAATTCTTTATCGTGTGTTATTACCAACCGTCACCGATGATCACCCGTGACGGGCTCTAAAAGATTCTGACAAAGATGTCGGGTTGTAATTGGAGCCCGTCACCAATGACATGTCCGTGATAGGCTCCAAAAGATTCTTACAAAAGGAACAGCAACACTTTTGTCGGGTGAAAATTGAAGCCCGTCACTGATGACTTGTCCATGACGGGCTAGAAAACCTATCAGTGTAGGGAGGAAGTTGGGTCCCGTCAAAGATGTCTATCATCGGTGACGGCTGCTCGCTTAACACATATGAGGTTTTCACATCACTGATTACGCACTTTTCCTACACAGATGAAGGTTGCAGCCCATTACGAATGACCGGTTCCGTAATAGTGAGTATAAGTCTTAACATCCAAAATAATTACTCCTACGAGAACACAAACGGGGGATGACAGTACCCAATCCTTCCATGCTCACGTACGCCACTCTGAAGATGAGAAATAACAACATCAGGTCAATGCTGTCGGATGAATCCGGGTCTATGATCATGACGTGAAGGCTATGATCCTCCATGAACTTCTTCAGATCAACCACGTCCATGCAATGGAACTTTGCACTACTGTCAGAGCTATATATCTTTGCACTACTGTCAGAGCTATATATGAGGATCGATCGAATGTGGACTGTGGGATTCCATTCAGTGCCGTTCACAACAGATTAGGCTAACGGGTAACGAACCATTGCAAAAGATGAACAGAGAAACTGCTCCAGGCCCAGACGATTTTGGCCCTAGATTTTACTAACCAGCTTGGTCACGGGTGCAGTCACAAATTCAACAATTGCTCTAGAACTTTCTCGTCTCGCTAGCATCATTGGTTCTTCAACTTGCTGTCCATGGGCAAATCGTCGGTACTGGTCAATTTGTCATCAAGGTTCCAGCTAAGCTGATGGATAGATGAAAGTTTGCCCTATGTCGCCCTCGCCCTCTCTATTTGTTTGAAATTTCAAACTAACAGTAATAATAATGGCCACGTATTTCGGTCACCTACGCATTTGCTGCTGTATACATACAGCTGCTCGATCACATGCATCAGTCAGGTCGAACCATGTGCATGATTCACCCAATCACCCCCACATCTACTTGAATTGGATGCTACTGGTGATTTCGTTTATTTGAAAATATATGCGAGCAAGCACACGTGCGTGTATGCCAGTTATTTCAGAAAAAGAATATAGATGCGGGCGCTTGTATATATACGCATGCATACTATTCATCTATACGAATATACATACGCACACCTTACTTGTGTTATGTCTATGTACATACATACGCAGACCTTACTCCTGAGCATATCTAAAATCAAATCGATATAGTTTGAGATTAGCTAAGTTAGCTCGGGTGTCTCATTGTCGAATATTATGCTTTCTATTTTACAACTTGAATCTAGACAGGTGAATTTTTTTTCAAAAAAATAGTTACCACCCCAAAAATCCTCAATACTAATATATATGTATGTGAAAAAACTAAAAAAAACTCTATTATTAATATATTATAATACCTCTTATCAATATATTAGATATACCTTTAATTAATTTATACTCTATTACCTTATTGTATTTACGATATTTAAACAATGATGTAAGTTGGATCACCCATATTAAACCTAGATACGCCACTGGTCTGACTAACTAGCTTCGTCGCTCTGTGTAGAGAATATGCGGTAATTATTACTAACTTATTCCTAAATTGATTATCGCATAAGAAAAAATAAAATTTCTTAAATTGATCATCATATAATCATATGGTCATGAATTTTATCGGAGTACAACTAATACAACATAAGAGAATATGGTGCATGCTAAGGATATAATAGTATATTGTGTTTTAATTGATACATGCATTGTGGGAGAATGTGTGTATATGGTACATGCGGTTTAAAGAATCATTGATCTTGATTTACAAACATTATATGATGATCAATATGGGATGAAGGGAGTAGTTTTTTCAATTAGGGAAGTGAAGAATTCCGGAACTCTTTACACCATTGTATATTTTTACCAATTCTTTCCAAACTAGTATATATATTCATGTAAAATCGGTAGAAAAGAAAGTATATTTTGCATTTTGTTTTCCTGGACAGGTAGGTTCCACGATTATATGGGTGGAAAAAATGTAGAATTTTGACATATTGACCCTTCTACGAAACTTATTTTAAGAATAAACTATGCCAAAAACTAATTTTCAAAAATAAGCTGCGATCTCAGCACCAAGCCCAATAACGCTGAGATATAACGTCTCCACGTCACTATAATTGGTGCTGAGATATTATCCGAGATGGTGTTAATTTAACAAGTAAGAGAACCTCAGCGCCATTCCACTTGTCGCTGAGATCAGTTATATAAGCAAGGATGCTCAAGAGAAAGCTAGCCTAGCGGAAGACTCGTGCTGTTAGTACCCAGAGGTAAGGGGTTCAAATCCATTGCTCGTTCAATTTCTTTTTTTTCCCAATGTTATAAGTCCTCAATTTTCTCACTTGAAAGTTCACGTGCTTTTAAAATTCATTTTATTTTTAATTTAAAACCTGAAAATATGTAAATTTATATATAATTTAAATTTAGTAAAATATTATATAATTTAAATTATCAATTTATTCTTTTTATACTTAGAAATACAGACTTGTAGTTGTTGAGCTAGGCATATTTATAAAGATTAAATTATATCGTAAGTTCTCCGATTTGTTTGTTTCAAATTTTAAAACAAAAATTAATTACGAACAGAACATGTATTAAAAAAACTGAGTATGTGAATGTTGGGGTTCGAACCCACCACATGAAGGTAGGAGCAAAACAACACCACCACCACACTACTTTGCTAACAAGTTCTTGTTGCCTCCCGTTGATTTTATACCTACACAGATTTGCGCCACCTCTGATAACATCTTAACACCAAAAATGTTAGCGTCTCATGTTAGCGCTGAGACGTTATATCTCACCACCATCAGGATTGGTGCTGAGATCGCGGTATATGTTTTAAATTAGTTTTTAGCACGATTCATTTTTAAAATAAGTTCTATAAAAGGGTCAATTTGTTAAATTTTCGGGGGAAAATACTACTCCTTTCTAAGTACTACTCACTTCATTTTGGAATAGAAATATTTCTGAAAATTGTAGAAAAATTAAGATTGAAGTGAGTAATAAGATGAGAAAGCAGATAGAGAAATTAGATAAAAAAATGATTGAGATGTGAAAATAGAAATGTGCATCTCGTGGTACAAATTTGTTTTTTTAGAAACATGTTACTTTGTGGCACAATTACTCTCGTAGCTCAAATAAGACACGAGGAACCAAACTGAAGCCATGGACCTCACCTACTCTCTCCTCCATGCCAGCAAGTGCCCTACGTGCCTGTGCACACACAGGAGCACTGTAAATGGTCTAAGACCGAGTCCTTTCCCTTATTTTTCCAACTCATATTCCTCGTATTCTGCATGTACACTTTTCAATTTACTAAATGGTATATTTTTTAAAAAAATTTCTATATGAAAATTATTTAAAAAAATCATATTAATCTATTTTTAGAAAAAAAAAAGTAAATACTTAATTAATCATAAGAAAATACATAGCTTCGTTTTACGTGCGCGGGAGGTGAGTTTCCAACCTTACCTCCCAAATACATCATAAGAGGAGCTTGCAATTCTCATGTTTTAATACATATGTCATCCTTTGAAAATTGTTACACTTAGGATCGAGGGAGAAATGGCACCAAAAAAGGATGAGTAAATTTCACCTGACCCCGGATATTATGATCTAAATTACACAAAACCACATGGTTTTGATACGTGATACATAATTCTAGATATTATAGCCATAAAATTTCACAAAAACACACTATCAATTATTTTGATTTTGGTCTACCACGTTTTTGAGTTCTATAATTACATTTCAAATTTATGCGTTATTTATCCATCATATAAACGTTACATACATATAAGTAAAAATTTTTAAAATTTTAATACAGTAGTATGTTAATTTGGTTAACGGCGTAGTTTAGTTTTGTAAAACTTTAGAACCTAATACTTGTATTAGTTATGTGTCACGTGTGGTTATGTGCAACTTGAATATAATGGATGGGATTTATGAAATTTACTCAGAAAGGATTAACAGAAGAAAACAATACGCCCCATATTGACCGTTCCATCTTACTCACAGAAAAATGAAGCGCGTCTGGTCCTTATGATCCATTAATTCCGGCAGAGGGACGGGGACGACCAGCAAGGAGCCAAACGCGGAGCCGGAGGACGAGGCGCCCGTGAGTCCAGCAGGCGGGGGACGGGTCACGGTCACGACACGTCCGGTCCAAAAGCCGCGCCGCGCCGTCCTCATTCCACTTCACTCCATCTCCAACGCTGCCTGCCAACCCGCCCGCTGCCACCGCGTGAGACGCACACTCTCTCTCGGCTTCTGCACGCTCTGCTCGTCTTCCCAGCACGGCGGCTTTAACACGCCGCGGGCCCCATGGCACCTTGGTCGGTGCCAGTGCCTTCCTTCGTCTCGTACTGTCCCAACCCTAGCTGCCTTGCCCTGCCGGTGTCCGTGGCATATGGTCATGGTCCCCGTAACACAGCTGCTGGCCACTTTTCCATCAGACACGCATTCAGACTACACTTTTTTCAGGCCGGCCACACACATGATTTCTGCGCAAATATCTGCTCTTCTCTGGGAACGATCTGCATTGACAATTTGCCATTACGCTGCCACACATCCGTCTGCTCCATTAATTCCATCCAGGCAGTAACAGAATTTGCAAATGAAAGTAAAAACAGTATACTGTAGACAGCAATAACTTAATAAACTACTACTACTGGCAAACCATTAGGCATTATTAGAAGAAAATAAACGCCATGTTTTCCCTCCTTGTAAAATGTGAACAAGAGTTTTATCATCTGTATGCTGTAAGGTTACACAAAACAAACAGGAGTGGAGTGCCCACCACGACTTGCGCTAATGTAGGGCCACTTGTACAACACACACCGGATGAATCCAACTTAGGTACATTTGCTAAACACCTACAAATCTGTTCATGCTAAATGTACCAGCCAGCTGTATGGTATGGAGTGGAACAAAAGAACTCCGGAATGTGCATAATTCAATTCAATTTTAATTTACTAAAATAAACAATTGGCATCTTCCTTCCTTTTGTCCAAATGGCAGGCAACGCCTTTGTACCTTAACTCGGCGATGATTGAAGTCCCCTCCAAATAAATAAAGAATCTTGGATCAACCACAGGAGTAGATTTGACTTCTCTGGTAGAACTGCACAACAATTGACATAGCTTCTGATTTGCCCTAATACACACAGATGAAGCTGCCCTACCACTGTGGAACAAAAGAAATGCCGGAGATCTGTATTTCTATCTACAGGAAAGAATTTAAAAAGTTGGGCTTGATTCGCCGCCTGCAAAAGAATTTCTTCAAGCTTGTATTGCCGCATATATGAAGTGTAGGCTGCTTAGTTACAATCCAGACCACATTCCTCCAGAAGAGGCCCATCATTCTTCGCAAGGAAAGGATCGATCCGTACCCACAGAAGTGAGAAGATTGAAGCCAGTAGAATGGACCAGACGATGACAATCGTTGGTGTCCTGTTTTGCCTTCCAACCAAACCCTTGAGGAACGGATAGAGATGGACAATCACCCAGAATGCAAAGAAGAGCTTCCCGAAGAGAGGTCCCCATGATTCATATCCATTGTTGATAGCATTAGAAACTCCAGCTACAACCCCAATGAAGTTCAACAGCAGCAGTGTAGTTGGAGGTATCAACAAGGTGGTCCATTTGAACGTGTATAGCTCTGAGAACTCTTCATCATCTCCGGCCTTTGATGTCACAGTGAAGCTGGTATCAACACCAGCAAGGACTTTCAAAAGTCCTTGGAATACAGCAAACAGATGTGAAGACACACCTCCAATGACCCAAAACTGCTCATTCCTCCACCAGTCATCGATGGCCACACCACTCCATCTCATTTCAAGGATGCCAGTGACAAAAATACAGATGAAAAGTGACATGAACCATAGACTAGCAACATTGGTGAGCTGCAGATTGAAATAAAATGACGTAAGCTTCAGACAGAAACTCAGAAGATCACAAAATTATGTAGCACAATAATGCTTACCTCTGGAGTGATAAACTTCCCAGTGAGCAAGCATATGGCTGGCAACGTACAATAAGCCAGAAGTGGAATGGATGTCCAGGGATATACGATAGAGTTAATATAAGAAAATCTCTCCAAAAATTTTAGGCCACCACCGTACCCATACCAAAGTGGGCAATGTTTGCTGAAGAAAATTTCAACAGATCCAAGAGCCCAACGAAGGACTTGGTGAAGACGATCCGAAAGATTAAGAGGTGCAGAACCTTTGAACGCTGGCCGCTTTGGAATGCAGTAAATAGACCGCCAACCATGGCAGTGCATCTTAAATCCAGTCAGGATATCTTCTGTAATTGAACCATAGATCCAGCCAATCTGCAAGAATGCATGATTTTACAGGTGAGGAACGTCTTCAATCAATTAACCATCAGTTTTTAATCAGGTCTAGGTTTCATACCTCCTTCCCCCAGTCCGTCTTGTCTTCGTAACCACAGCTAATAACATGTATAGCTTCCTTCAGTAGAGAAGCTGGACTTGCACTCTTCAGGGTTCCACCATTTTCAAGCAGTGTTGATGCAACAAAAACGGAAGACTGCCCAAATTTCTTTTCTAGCTTCTGTTGATTCACAATTCCAGCTTTGTCTGTCTCAGCTCCTGCAGTAAAGAAACATTTGAGTTTTATTGTGATGTTTTTCTTACGTTGCATTATGTTATTTGACAATTGTTAGACAAGCTGACAATACCTGGAGCACCTTCCTCAATTTCACCAAGAGCATATGCAGGAGACTGATTTTCTGCTTTCTTGAAAAACAATCTTTTCTTTTTCTCCGGCTTAGATTTTGTTGTCTTCTTCTTATTATGCCTGTTACCACAACAGCAGCAGCAGCACCATTTGGGCCAGCAATTGCAAGTTCTGGATGGGGGCTTCTTTGTTTTTGGCGCATCATAACCATAGAGAGCTTGCCGTCTGAAGACACATCCAGTACCAACATAGATGGGGCCTTGAATTCCATCCAGACCTTTCATGTTGATCTGTACAATGCAAATATTAGGAACCATAATAGTAACAAGCATAATATAGACCACAAGGTCTTAGTACCAGAGAGGCTGAATCTTACATCGAAAAAGACAACGTTCCGGTTAGCATATCGATCGTGCCGGTCAATACCATCAAACCTCTGAGGGAACTGCACATAGCACACTTTCTTCCCCACCAAAGGATCCATCATGAAACACATCGCTTCCCTTATGGCCTTGCTATTGTTGATGTAGTGATCACAATCCAAGTTCAATAGATATGGAGCATTCGAAAGAACAGCAGAGACACGGACCTGTCAAACAACAGAGAGAGAAAAACTTGTCAAATGGTGCTAAGGCTGTAAATCTACATGGAAAATGATACAAGAAATTATGTGAAGGATCTTTTACCAATGCATTCATAGCACCAGCCTTCTTATGATGATTATAGCCTGGCCTCTTTTCTCTTGAGACATAAACCAAGCGAGGAAGCTCATTTCCTTCCACATCACGGCCACCACTTTGGCCAAGGAAGACCTATTGACACAAAAATTTGAACACTTTGAACTAAAGTAACACAGAAAGAACCACACGTATGTAGTAAAACACCAAAAGGGCAAAAGCATTACCTGAATCATTCCAGGATGATCGCGCACATTGTTGCCTGGCCAAGGGCTTCCGTCCTGCATGGTCCATCCTTCCTCGGGAACCTTTTGGGCTTTGGCAACCAAGGCGTTGATCCTTACCTTGAATTCCTCATAATCTCTCTGGATGAAAATTAAACTTGTGTAACTAGCTATAACATAAAATGAATATCGAGTAGAAAAGCACGAACAAATGAGGACATCTACCTTCATTGCTCTCCTCTCCCTAACAAAGGACGCTGCTACCTTATCTTTCAGGTAGTCTATCTTCTGCTGGAAGTACCACTCTGGAGCACGAGGCTCGATATTGAACTTTTTGCAGAAAGGGACCCATTTCTTTGCAAATTCAGATGTTTCTGACAGTGCTTCAAATGTGAGCATTGCAGCACCATCATCAGAAACATAGCAGGAAACCTTTTCAACTGGGTAATCCACAGAAAGGATGGAAAGGACGGTGTTTGCTGTGACTAAGGGAGGTTCCTTCGATGGATCAACTGTACTGACAAAGAAGTCGACTGGAGCAAGTTGAGATGGCTGACCTTCCTTGTCAAACCTGATCAGACAAGCAAAAATTTTGTTACCTTCAAACCCTCAGCAAAAGGGTAGGGCAAGTATTTCTTTGTTTGGGGATTTAACTAACCTTAGTGACAAGCGGTCCAGGTACGTCTCCCTCTCTATGGGAAGCCACTTCGGGAATTGATCAAGAATCCAAGACATGGCAAACCAGATTTCACATATTACAGAGATGAGCCACAAAGCAAATGCATCATTCACAGGATGCATCACTCGGTAGTGGAAGAAGAATCCCAAAACCACCAACCGAATAATTATAATCATCCTATAGGGATTAATTCGGCTTGAAGAAATTGGAACTTTTCGTGACAGTGGCTGTCGAGCTTCATCCATTCTGGTCAACAAATTAAAGACACACTTTACAACCAGAGTCTAGTAACAATATTTGCAAGGAAAAGACAAAAATTATGGCGTCTATGCATCATACAGAATTGAAGATATAACTCCAAGCATATGACATGCAAAAGTTAGTATTCATTACATCATAATATTTTCCATGAATATTAGACTAACCAAGCCCAAATGCAAATCATGATCAAACAGTGAAGTAGCCAAGATAAAACAAAAATAATGTACTGCAGGTATAAACCATGTAAGGCAATAATGTTGATCTACACCATAGCACAAATAGTTGCATTCTTTCTGGGATCTGTCCAATTATAGTCTTACGAGTATCCTCTATGAAGTAGCAAAAAATTAAGTTATTGGCAAAAAAAAAATAGTAGTATGTCACCAATTTTACAGTAAGTTTTTTTGTAGCATTCCATCAAACAAGACTTTCCATGTATGTTTGTTCATGTACTGTTAATATAGCAAATTAGTAGCAATTTTATGATAGTACAAGCATTAGACAACGGCAGATTATGAAAAGTGACAGCAACTTGGGTCATTTAATCACTGTAACAACAAATTCTAACTAACATTTTTTGGTGGACAAGCAAAGTTAGGTGGTCACATACAGTGGCAGATCTGCATCGCCGTCGCCATCCCAGTCGCCGCCGCCCTCACTCCTGAGCTGCTGCATCCGCTCCTGCTTCTGCTTCCAGCCCTCCATCCTCTCCTTCCATGCCACACTCCCGTATCCGTAGGCGGCGAGATCCTTGGACGGGTCCATGGATCTCGGTTGCACTGCAACCAACACCAAGTACAACGATCAGCAACCACACCACCAGCAGCAGAAGCTACCAGATTCCAACCAGAAACCAAATCACCCACCAGGAACGCTCGGATCTGCGAACGGGAGCGGGTGGATCCTCTTCCCACCACCGCCGCCGCCGCCGCCCATGTACGACGGCACCAGCGCGTGCTGCTCCGGCGGGATGTCGTCAACCTGGGGGACACACGGAAACACCAAATTACGCTCGATCTCGGAGCAATTGAGGGTGGAATCGGAGGAGGAAGAAGAGGAGGATGTGGTGGTCCGTACCATCTGGCCATTGGTGAGGAGCGGCACATTGGGGATGGGCTGGAACGGCTGCAGGTCGCCGCCGCGGCCGTAGCTCATGTTCGCGCGCAGCATCGACTCGGCGATGTACTGCGGGTCATCCTCCCGGCCGTCGAGCCCGAACTCCCCCTCCAGGTCGTCCACGCCGTCCTCCTCCTCGTCTCCGGCGACTCGCGGGCACCCTGCAAGAGCCAAGCAGCCACATCACCGTCAGCGAGAAGCAGAGAGGAGGAGGCAGCAGCAATGCCGGCAATGGCGGTGGAGGAAGAGAAAGGGAAGAGGGAGAGGAGAGGAGACTCACCCTTGAGGCGCTTGAAGCGGGTCTTGCACTGGGGGCAAGCCTGCGAGCCCTCCCGGCGCTCGTAGTCGTAGCAGTTGCGGCAGACTGGGAAGGCGCACTCGTTGCACGCCACGAATGGCTCCCCGTCGGGGCCCTCGCCGACGTCGTCGCCGCATATCTGGCACGCCGCCCGCGCCTCCGCCGCCCTCCTCCCCCCAACTCCTCCCCCTCCTCCTCCCCCTCCATCCCTACGGATCACCACCAGCTCGTTCCTGTTGTGCGACCCCGCCACCAGCCCCGCGCTCGCCTCCATCGCGAACGCCGGCGCGGATCTCACCCTCGACGGCGGCGGCGGCGGCGGCGATGCGCTAGCTGGTGGAGGAAATGGGAGGAAGGGGAGGTGGTGGTATAATAATGCGAGAGCTTTGCTTGGAGAGAGAGCAGCGAAGCGGAGCGCAACCACCGCGTTGCTAGCTCAGCGAAGCTTTTTTTTTTCCTTTTTGTGTTTTTTTGGTCACAAATATTTTCAGGAGGAGAGAGAGAGTGTCGGTGTGTGGGCGACGGAAACGGGAAATGTTTTAGTTTAGAGAGAGGGGGTTGGTGGAATGTCTGGTGGGTGGGGCCAGGGGAGACTAACTAACGATGCTAGGCTGGAGACTAATTAATTTAGGAGGGGGGCGTTGATTGATTGATTTGATGATGATGATGATTAGTGAGGTGGAAAAGTGGTTAAAGAAATGGTATGGCCATGTTGTTTTGACAGCGAGGGAGGGTAGCGACTAGCGAGTAGTCGGTGGGATCGTCGGTAGTGTCGTGTGTGTGAGTGTTGTTGCTGGACACGAGTGTGAGCGAGTGTTCGGTGAAGCGGCGGCCAAGGTGATCACCTCGGGACTCGGGATTAATAAGAAGATTATACTACTTGTAGTTAGAGCAGGTATAATAACCGATGATAAAACTTCACGTAGGATTTTGTGATGATGAGTAGGAGAGAGGAGAGGAGGGAGAGCATGAGCGGGTGATTAATTTGTCGCCTGGCTGCACATGCGGTTTAAAGTTGTGAGATCAGTTTGTAAGCTAGACACTCACGCTACGCCACCGTCAACTCACCTACATCCACGTCATTCACCCATACCCTCATCTTTTGAGCTCATCGTTTGCTAAGACCTTCGCCCTCTTCCACGTCCGTCGCAAGCCATTGCCTTCGCCTGAGTCCACCTACCGTCATCGCTATAGTGGTTTGCGTTCTTCGTTATCCGCCACAACCTCTAAAGTTGTTTGCACGTTATTCAGCTGAAGATTTAGGTATCAACCGTTAAAATTAGCAGGAGATGATTAGCGGACCAATTTGAATCTCGTCATGCCACAGATCATCGTATGGAGGGCAGTATTCAGCCATTGATGAGGTTCAATTTGTTTGAGCTGTTTTAGGATATCAACTCTTCGGATTATTGTGAATACACCTTTGAAAATTGCTAAACGGATTTTGTTTTGTAAAATCAAGTTTCTTTAAAAAATCAAATAAATCCATTTTGTAAAATTATACTTCCTCTATTTCAAAATATAAAGTTCAACCATGCTTAACCCAAAGATCAAGAAAATAGTTATGATCACATTATAGTGCATGCATTATATTTATATATTTATTAGGGTGATCCAAACCCTAATAAATATATAAATATAATGCATGCAACCAATGCAATTAAAGATCTTGAGGATAGAGGATTAAAAAAATATAATATAGTGGAAAAGAAATTTTAGTTAATAACATGTTATGAAACATCTCAAAAAATTAGTTATGTCTTATATTATAAAATAGAGAAAGTAATACTTAATACTTAATTCATCATGCTCTAATAACCTATCTTGTTTTCCACGCGGTTTATCATATTCAGACAAATAAAGCATCGGAATGATTAATCCCAAGAGAAATGGGTTGGAATACGGAGGAGATTGAGGAGATTAAATTGCCCTTGGAGAGAATTAACCGAATAAGGTTTGACGAGTTTGACCATTTCTGTACGCATTTAGCATATGCTTAGCGCATCAATTTGACATCATCATCATATTATGTGTTCGTTTCGCCTCGGCTTCAGAATTCTACTAGTAGCAAGCCACTGCCCTAGATCGGTCCTCCTACTCGTAGTTGTACGCCCCAATGAGTATGAGCGACCGGCGAAAGTGGTAGCGACGACAAAGACACCCGGCACCGGCAAGATGTCTAACAACATGTGCATGGAATCCTCTGACCCCCTCTGTGATCAGTTGGCATCCCGGCCACTTGATTAGAATACCATAAAACATTGCCGTGGACTAACCACGTTTCCTAGTTGCCAAACAGAATATACCCAGCACTCAATGTCCACAGCAATTTCGGCAACTAGTCCATAGTACTCCATGCTACTTCCTCCATAAAATCTTCTGTTCCCAAAAAAAAAAACCTAGCTATATATACCTACATAAATACCTAGATAGATATTTATCTAAATTCATAGTTGATATTAGTAAATACATTCTCTAATAATGTGATTCAAGAAGAGACTCATTTGAACCAGCGGTTTTGCTAGGAATTTTTTAAGTAAATATGTCAATATAAACCATCGGCGTATGATTAATTGAGTTTTAATTATTATAAATTTAAAAAATAGTTTATTTAATCTTTTGAAAAACTTATATATAAAAACCTTTTACACATCTTCGGTAGTTTAAAAAATATGCTCACGAAAACCAGTAAGCCCAGCTGCTCAGAAGTGGGAGAACAAGATCCAACTCGTAATCAAGTGCGAGCCAACGAGAGAGCAGCAGCAGCTATTGCTAGCGCGTGCAGTACCACTGGTACTCCACGCGGCCCGTGGGCGATGCGAGGGGTCCCTTGGACAGGATCAGAAGTAATTCCGGCCGCTCCCACCACCCAAATCTGCCACCCGGGTCTCCACGCGTTTTCCTCTCCTCTCCGTGCGGTGCGCGCGCGCGCGCGCAAGCGTGCGTGCGCGGGTTCGTTCGTATTTCGCGGTAGCCCGCCCGGCGCCCGCCTGCGCCGAGGCGCCGACACTTTGGCAGCTTCTCCCCCGCATCACTCGCGCTCGTCTACTGGAGTACTATGGTTTTTCTTTTGTTTTTGGTTCTGTGAGCAACCGAAACCACACTGGCTTAGCGAGGTCAATCATGGCACATTGCTTACAGCTTTTGTGAGCGAGACCGATGGATCATGGATGGATGCATGGCCTGGTGGTGGTGGTGGTGGGTAGGGGCCCCGTGGAGTATTAAAAACGAGTGGTTGTTGCACTGGGCCACGTACTACTAGGACTACGTACGAGCGAAGCAGCGCGTGTGTCACGGAGCAGGCCTGACGAGACGAGAGAAATGGTTAACTCTCCTCTTCTGTTACGCTGCTCGCCTCGCCTCACCTCACATGCATGATCGATCGATTCCCCCCGATTCTCACGGCCCCCACAAACTAGTCCGACCGACGCGCACATGTGGATGCTGAGGTTCGATGCATTGTTTCTTTTTTTTTGGATGGGAAAATTTCTCAAATGGCACGAAGTTGGATGGCATTGCTAAAAATGGTATGAAGTTCAGGTGCACACTATAATCTCAACCCATGACATATAGGAGTAGGGCAGCTAGGGTTAGGGCCTACTCCTATGCCCAAATTCCCATTGAAATTATTACATTAAATTTTAAATAAGGAAATAAAAGATAAATTTGTGCGGATTATACTAGTTCAGCTATACTCTTGAGCATATTATAGCTCCACAACTGCTTAGGAGGGTAGTGACCAGATCTAAGATAGTGGAGCTCAGACGTTCGACAGAGAATTAGAACTAGAATGATGGAGGTTAAGACAAACTAAGCTGC
Source organism: Oryza punctata (assembly GCA_000573905.2). Taxonomy (NCBI): domain Eukaryota; kingdom Viridiplantae; phylum Streptophyta; class Magnoliopsida; order Poales; family Poaceae; genus Oryza; species Oryza punctata. Next base: position 9,680,428 of record CM002494.2, on the reverse strand, counting down.
ACGAGACGATGTAGTTTTTGGGTGACCGTGTTGTGGAGGCAGTGCGAGCGCTTTAATGAATGGGGAAAATAGAGCTCACGCACCTTTGTAAGGGTTTCTTGATGAGTGGTAAGATGATTGAATTTATATATTTACTTGTGGAATCCTAAAGCCTAAAACACCAATTCTCATACTCTATTACATCTATTTGGTTCTATCTTTGATGGGTTGCTGTGTACCAGATGAATGAGGCAGAATGGAACATCCATATACGATGCAATATTATGATTGCTTTTGCCTATGATCACGCGTTTCATGCTATATAAATCAAAAGTGAACCAAAGAAAGACAAGATGTTCCCCAACTTCTGTTCTCTCTGTCTTTTTATTGGAGTACTGTTTTCTTTCTTTATTTTTTTCCTTTTAAAAAGAACTAGAGCCAGTATAACAGTAGAGCTCACTTTCTACAATTAGTTCATCTCAAATCTAATATATATAATAGATTAGATATAAGATTGGTTTCAATTTTTCTCCTCCTCTCTCTTTCTCTCACTTATACTTTTAATATTTATCTTGGAGCACGTGTTAAGCTAGCTCATGCATGAGAGCTAGCACTCTTCATTTTTTTATCTCTCTCCTCAACATAAGATTATAGTAGGCTTATAGCTCACTATTATCCTTGCTCTAACCTATTATATAGGGGCTGCAGACTGCAATTCTTCTTATATTAAAAGTATAATAGTACTCCATCCATCCAAAAGTTTGAAGACTTAGTTCTTTTATCACTAAGATCAAGGAGGAATTAACTCATCCACCATGTGACAAAACCAACTATTCGGTTTTCGGTCAACAATTTAATTTAGCACCTAGAGACAACAAATATATCTTAAACTTTTGGAAAAACAAAAGTGGATCTTAGATTATTGGGTGGAGGGAGTATATGGATAAGCAATATGAATCCAAACAGCATTAATGGGTCTAACCTTTAATTGATCAATTTATGTTAAAGTTTCCGCACTAAATAAGCCATGTTAAGTGCTAATACCTGTTTTTTAACAATTCAGTAATGTACATACATTAAATAATTCTTGTTGTTTAAATAGGCTTCATGAAGACTTGCAATGCGGTCCATCAAACTAGGCATATGTGTTGTACCATTCGACTACAATTGCCACTTTGCCACGGGCTGCTTCGTTAAAGTTTTCAACCTCTTTCTCCTTAGCTTGATCATGAAACAAAGGATTTGTTGGGGAGCGAAGAAAAATATGCATTAGGTTGTTAGATAGTAGCACTTGACAACTTTTATTGAAATTACAGTAGTGTATGTTTGCCTGTATTTTTTCCTTTTTGTCGGTGACTGTAATTAAGTATGTTAGATAAGTTCCAAATTCGTCTTCAGGAACTCCCATTCTTGCTAGATGTGTAACTAAAAGTTGCACGTACTTGAACAGACCTTTAGGGTGTGTTCTTTTCCTTCTTTCCCAACTCATCTCCATCATTTTTCACGCGCACACTTTTCAAACTCCTAAACAGTATGTTTTTTACAAAAGTTTTCTATAGGAAAATCATTTTAAAAATCATATTAATTTATTTTTCATTTTTTTACCTAATACTTAATTAATATGCATTAAACAATCATTTCATTTTGCGTGCATAGGAGATTTTGCGTGCATGGGAGAAAGAGTTCCCAACCTATGCACACGAACACAGCCTATTAAGTTTGTCATCAGAACATTTTCATTCATCTGAGTAGTAAGCTATGAAAAAGTATGATGGGAAATTTGACTGTTTTCCAAGAGCAAAAAAGGTGCCTAACCCAAACAAATTATGTTGAGAAAACAATGTAAGCTGAAGTGAGTATAGCTCAACTGATTAGACTCCTTACGCTGGAGCCTGCTCATCCGGGTTTAAGTACTGGACTTGACATGGTGTTTGCTCTTAAGGCAAATTATAATCATTCTTTCAGTGGTAGGCATTATACCTATTGACAGCAAGGTGCCTATGGTGACTTCGTTAACCTCAAGTTATGTCGGCTCAGTATTCGGAGGTGTTCATGGGATAAGGTGTGCGTGTGTGCGTTTATAGGGGTGAATATGGATACCGGATACCCACACGATCTGGATATCCGACTAGAGATAGGAGGTAAGCCCAATCCATGTATTATGTAATAGAGTAGAACTCTATCAAAATATGCCTTGTGTTCTATGGTAGTGCTTAGAGTCTCGATTAAGTACTACCATGTGATAAATTAGGAAAGTGATGTCGTATCTAGCTAAGTTTTCCTCTTTCTAACCTACCCCCAACCTATATAAGGTGGGCAGGGAGCCCTCCAAGGGCATAGCGAGATAAGCCACAACTAGATCATCAGATCAATATAGTATCCGACGGATACAATCTCTAAACATGAGTAAGGTATTATCTCTTATCGAGATGGTTTGAACCTGTATAAACCCTTGCTTCCGCATTCATCCACTTTTAGGTCTCGTGCACTACCCCTTTTAGTATTGCCGATTTCCGGAAACGACACACTACTACAGAAACACAAATAGGTGCCGGTTGGGAAACTCCCTTATGTGCTGGTTTTCCCAACTGACACCACAGGGGCAACACTGATGTGAAAATCAAATAGGTGCTAGTTTAGAACCGGCACCTATGAGGATGAACAGACCAAAAAAATATCGGCTCAGCTCGAATCAAGCCGACCTGAGCACATCAAGAACTTCAAGAACACATAAGAACATCATGAACACAGAGCACGAATCAAGCCGACCCGAATGTACACATCAAGAACTTCAAAAATACATCAAGAACATCATGAACACATTAACATCAAGAACTAAAAGAAGCCTCTCCCTTCGCTCCGTCGGCCATCACCTCGCCCTTCTCCACCACCTCCACTATCATCGGATGGAGAGGAGGAGGGCGTCGCCGCCTTCACCACTGCTACCGCCGTTGTCGAGGGAAGTCGCTGACGCCGTGGTCGCCCGATGAAGAGGAGGCATGAGCCTCCCCTCCCACCGGATGAAGCGGAAGGGAGGGCACCACCACCGCCTCCCTTCCCACCGCTACCCTCCCTCCAGATCTGGAGGAGGAGGGAGCCAGTGCCGGGCCGCCGAGCCGCTGAGAGAGATAGAGATGAAGAGCTCAGAGAGTAGCGTGAGAGATGAGGAGATATGACCGAGGAAGAGGAGGTTGTGGCCTTATCTCCTCGTGGGTTGTGGGCCCCGTCAACTATCAGCTCGAGTACCAGCTCGGCTCAATTTATAGGTGCCGGTTTTTTAACAATCGATACCTATTGTTGGATGGAAAACTCCGCAGCGGGGGACTGTGCGGACCCCCTTTTTGAGTTCGGCCCAGGGCACGTAAAAGAGGCCTCCTTAGGCCCGGCTCCGGTGAGACCAGTGGGTAACGAGATCGCCTGACAGAGGATGGTGACACACGAGCGTTTATACAGGTTCGGGCCGTCGATGAGGCGTAATACCCTACTCCTGTGTGGTGGATTGTCTATATGGGTTCTAACTCTTCGGAGTCCGACTTAGCTAGCCGCAACCCAGGGAGAAGAAGTGGGAAAAAGTCTCCAACCCCCTTCCTCTAGGCCTGGGCCTCCTTTTATACCTCAAGGGGACACCACAGGGGCCAGACAGGCGGTTTTCTAGAGAGGAAGGAGCAAAATATTTTACAGATGTAGATCGCACCGTGGCTTGGAGTGGAAGCCTTGCGCTCCTATGATCGGGCATGGCGCTGGTCGGACCGCCCATCATGGCGGTCGGCCCAGCACGTCATTCTTCATTAATCGGCTGGAATCCGGCAGTCCACCGTAAGCCGTGCGATGCGCTAGGTGATTAGACCTGACGCACCAACCTTGACGTGGCGCAGGAGCCGGATCGGCCCCTACGATCTTGACGTAGCTTCATTGGGGAGCGTATCGTACCTACCGCGCGTGCGCTGGCACGCGCGGCACTGTATGCCCTCCCATCGGTCATTCGCACCGGTCTCTCGCCGGTCAGCCACCGGTGACCGGTGTCAGATGCGTGCGCGTCACTTTGTAATAGATGCGGCACGTGCGTAGGTGAGCGCTGGGAGCGCTCACCCACCTCCCAGCGCTCACCCACCTCGTGGCACGTGGCGACGGCCCGAGGGGGTAGCGCGTCACGGGAGGGCAGCCGCCACGTTGTCCTCGGGCCTTCTCATCCCTCGGGGATGGCCACGGGGACGGACGGGGCCGCCTCAAGCCCATAGTCGGTATACCCATGGGCCCAGGACACCGACAGTAGCCCCCGGCGTAAAGCCTGTGTGGGGCCCCGCTGCAGGTCGACCAGGTTTTACGCCACCTTGTCGAACCGGTGTGGAGTGGGCCCAGTTTTCTTAAGGGAGATGGACGGCCAGGGTATAAAAGGGCGTCGAGAGGGGAGATCTTCCCCCTCACTCGCCACTTCTCCCCAACTCAGCTTACCTGCGCCCTTACCTCCTCTGGTCCTAGCGCTTCCCTTGCCGCGCGCTCTAGCCTTCCGCGGCGCTCCTCTGCCGGGACGACGACGACGATCTTCGGTCGAGAACGGCGTGCCGCCACTGTCGAGCATCGGCAATGGCCATATAGGCGATCCATCGCACAAGTTCATGTCGACGATGGTCAACCAAGAGTCGGTGATGCTGGGCAGGATGTGCCCGGCATCGCCACCTTTCCCAGCCTCAAACGGCGGGATGCGGCGCATCCTTGCCAGCTCGTACCCGCCCAGCGCGTTCTGCCCTGCCGCCGTTAAGGATCGGCTGCGTCGTGTCGCTACTTGGGCCGTGGCCGGCCGATTCAAAGGCGCTAGGCGGTGCCTTAACCCGCCTCCTCGGCCACCATCCCCGTCAAAGATGAAGACGGTGACACCGGCAAGCAGCGCTGCCCGATCGCTGCAATGGTTGGCGCGAGGAGCGGGAATCGCCGTGGGAACAGGGGCCACCGCCGCCGACCGGCGCGAGGGGCAGGAATTGCCGCTGCTGCCGGCGAAGGAGGGAGGACCTGCTTTGGGAGCGGGAGCCACCCCACCACTGTCGCCGACGCCGAGCAGGGCAGAAGCTGCCGCTGTTGCTGGCGGAGGGAGGACCTGCTGTGGGAGCAGGTACCGCCCCGCTTCCACCGCCGACGCCGAGCAGGGCAGAAGCTGCCGCCGGCGCTGGCGGAGGGAGCAAAGACTGCGACCGCCACTGACCGGCAGAAGGGATGGCTGCCGCTGCTCGTGGAAGGAGCAGGGATGGCCGCTGCCACCGGTGGGGGAAGCAAGGGATTCTTCCTCCATTTGACCGGCGGCAGGGGCGATGGCGGCCGCTGCTGCGCGCTGGAAGAGCAGGGACGGCTGCTACCGCCAGCGGGGGGCAAGGGATTCTTCCTCTTCCATTTGCAACCCCCCTTAGGCCTTCATGCCGATCATGTAATAATCGGCACGGCCTTCACGCCGGCCATGTAATGGTTGAATCTTCATCATATGCTTGTATATTGATTTCCTGTAATGAAATGTGTCATGGTTTGAATGTTAGTTTGATGTTTTATATGTGTGATCCAAGTGCTTCTTCCCTTGTTGGCTTGTTCGGTGCTTCGTCTTAAGCGGGGGCTCGGGTTCGGGTCGCAGTCCTAAGTGATAGGAGCCGAGACTACAGCACTTAGGGAGTTCCGCGTGTCGAGACTGGCCAGGCCGAGAGCATGATGACCGGGATAAGTGCGGACCCAATTGTGGGCCATTGGCGAGTTCCCCCGGAGTTCAACATGTCTTGGGGCACGGCTCGCTCTGGGCCCCGTTGGCGTCTAGACGGCGCAAACCACTTAGGAGCGGCGCGAACACGACCGTCCCGATTAAGACGAAAACACCTAGCAAAAACCCGTAAGGGGAAAACCACAATTGGACCGGATATAAAGCTATTGCAAAATGGCTGAGAAAGAGAGATATTGATAGTGGGAGCCCCCGGCTTGCCGTGCCCGAGGGGGGCGCGCTGGGTTGGCCCGAGCCCGAGGTACAACACAACGACTCCTCTATGGATAGAAGCGACGAAGGTGTTCGATGTTCCATGGATTGGGCAGCTCTGTGCCGTCCTCCATGGCCAGCCTGATTGAACCCGGCCGGGGGACACCGATCACTTTAAACGGCCCCTCCCACATGGGTGAGAGTTTGCTCAGTCCGGCGCGCGTTTGGACGCGGCGAAGGATGAGATCGTTCATGCTGAGCGATCGGGTCCGGACATGGCGCTGCTGATAGCGCCTTCGGCTCTGCTGGTAGCGCGCGGCCCGGAGGACGGCGCGCCGCCTTCGTTTTTCGAGGTAGTCGAGGTCGTCCCATCGGAGGAGCTCTTGATTTGCCTCGTTGTACAGGGCTGCTCGTGGAGACCCCAGGGTGAGCTCAGATGGGAGGACCGCCTCTGCGCCGTAAACCAGGAAGAAAGGTGTTTCTCCTGTGGCGCGGCTCGGGGTCGTTTGGTTGGCCCATAGCACCGCTGGTAGCTCGTCGATCCACGAGTCATCGTGTTTCTTGAGGATGTTTTATGTCTTGGTGTTGAGGCCCTTGAGGATTTCCGCGTTGGCGCGCTCCACTTGACCGTTGCTCTTTGGGTGGGCGGGGGAGGCGAAGCAGAGCTTGATGCCCATGTCCTCACAGTAGTTGCCAAATAGTTCACTTGTGAATTGGGTGCCGTTATCCGTAATGATACGGTTGGGCACCCCGAAGCGGGTAGTGATGCCCTTGATGAATTTGAGCGCGGAGTGCTTATCGATCTTGATGATCGTATAAGCCTCGGGCCATTTGGTGAACTTGTCGATGGTGTTGATGACAAAATTTGGTAATTCAAATATCGGAAATCAAGATGGAATCGAAGAGGATTGAAGAGATAAGATCGTATCGGAAAGCAGAGTGAGAATCGGCTGTGGTCCAAATCGGCTGTGGACTGGATCGGCAGAGTCAGAGTCGGATTGGGTTAGCTGATTGAGCCGATTTTGGTAATATGATTCGGTATACATCATTGGGTTGTGTTAACGTGGTTCATATGGATTTCCATGCACGGATAGAGTTCTGAGGAGGCAATTGTATCTATTAATTAGGGTATTTTATGTAATTTCCTTATAGATATTTTCGGTAAGAGTCTGCCTAAGGGACTTGTTCGTTAGTTGGATTTGTATTAGGATAATATGAGTCGTGTCCGTGATGGACAATGTTTGTAATTTCAGGTATAAATATAATCCCGAGGTCTTATAAATAATAACAACACACGTTCAATCAATCTCGGTGCATCGCCAAATCTTTGTTTTCTACTTTCGACAAGTTTGTGCTTTCGAGTCTTGCTGCATCAGTTTGATCTTCGACAAAAAGGTATACTTAAACCTAGATATCGGCTATGACATCGGTATACTTAATCATTATTTCATGTTACCTTTAGACTTGGGTAATTTATACTGTCTCGGTTCAGTCCGATCTATCCCAATTGCTTATTTCTAAAGTAATGTTGATTTATTGATTATGTAACGTTGATCTTTTCAGCCGATATACTAGTTTTAGGGTTAATTTTATCATTGACCATACCTTACAGCCGATTCATGCTTTATTGCATCGGCTAGGTCACATACGATATGAAATCGGCCCTATGGCCGATTGTCTATCGTTTATTGATATTCTTTGCATGTTTTTCTTGTTGATTGCAGGATCAAATCAACTGGCACGCCTTTGAATCTGAAACCCTAATTTTGGACCTGCACTAGAGTAAAGCAAATCTCTCAGGCCAGTGTGTGTTTTTTGCATCAACACGCTTTTGGCACGCCTAGTGGGACACGTGTCATCATGTCTCCAAACATCGCTGAAGTTGCGGATGACAACATCATCGCGGTTACACCCGAGCAGCTGAATGACGAACAGAAGGAAGAACTGCAACAAATGTTGAATCAACTCCAAACCCAGTATTTGCACTCCTTCACAATCACCCGGTAAGGTACGGTCATCCAAAGAGCTAAAGTCCAAATGCCGACGATCGTGAAGCAAGACCCAAGTACCTCTGGATCAGGAGAAGAAAAAGATAGACAAGTGAAAGCTGAATCAAGTAACGAGGAATTGCACACATTACAAGATCGCATCGATTCGGCTGTTCACCATGCCTTAGTCAACCAGTCCGGAGTGCTTGTCAACACCTTGACAAATATGATCAAGTCGGTAGTCGATGGGACAATAGCTGAGGAAAAGGCTAAAGGACCTATTTATCTACCAGACGGCACGTTCCCAGCATATAGAACCGTGAAGACAGAGATTGGCGGGAATCAGACAAATCAACAAGTGCTTCAAACCCAGGCTCCATCGGCTCCCTTCTCAAGTTCAAACATTCCATCAATTTTAACCAGATCACAGCCGATCACTGGGGGGCAAGTGCCACCTCAATTGACACCAGAACAAGTGATCAACATTCTTCATCCAAAACCGCCAGCTGTTGACACATCTTACCAAATTCCTTCGGTTCCACAACGGCCGATTGGAATTACTCAGCCGATAAGCCAGCAATACAGTACAGAACAACTTCCTTATATGCCACCACAAGGCATATCGGCTGGCTTCAATAATCTTTATCAGCCTCACTCACCACGACCTCAGCCGATCCAATACGGCCAGACGGATCCACTACAGCAGCAGTATGGCGGAGCAACACCTCATCAGCCCTGGGCCGATATGATCGCTGACGTCATGAGGGAGCAATTCGGGCTTAAACCGAAGGATAATGGCAATATGTATCGGCATCCATATCCAGAATACTTCGATTGAGTTCCATTACCAAACCGATACAAGGTGCCAGACTTCTCCAAGTTTTCAGGGCAAGACAATATATCAACTTACGAGCACATTAGCCGATTTCTAGCTCAGTGTGGTGAGGCATCGGCTACAGAAGCTCTCAGAGTTCGTCTGTTCCCACTGTCACTATCTGGATCAGCATTTACATGGTTTTCATCGTTGCCATATAATTCGATCAGGAGTTGGGCCGATTTGGAGAAACAATTCCACAAGTACTTTTTCAGTGGAGTTCAAGAGATGAAGCTATCGGACCTCACAGCTATTAGGCAGAAATCAGACAAATCGGTTCCAGATTATATTCAACGATTCAGAGACGTTAGAAATAGATGTTATAGCTTATCTTTATCAGATTCTCAACTAGCCGATCTGGCCTTCCAAGGTTTGCTGGCGCCGATCAGGGAGAGGTTCTCGGCTCAAGACTTTGACAGTTTAGCACACTTGGCTCAGAAGGTATCGGCTCACGAGACAAGATTTCAAGAGGCTAGGAAATTCATCAAAAAGGCTAACAATGTAAATAATGTCTACAATTATGATTCTGACTCTGAAGATGAAGACCCAGATATCAATGCAGCCGAGTGGGCTAGGAACAAGAAGACAGTGGTCTGTCAATGGGCTAAGAATTCGGGCACAGAAGAAAGGTTTGACTTCGACATTACCAAGGCCGATAAGATCTTCGATCTCCTTCTTCAAGAAAAACAGATTCAATTGCCGGCAGGACATGTCATCCCATCGGCTGAAGAGTTGAAGAAAAAGAAGTACTGCAAATGGCACAATACAGGATCTCGTCACATTAATGACTGCAAAATCTTCAGACAACAGATCCAGTCGGCTATTGAACAAGGAAAAATTAAGATTGATGGATCCAACATGGTGAAGAGGCCGATGAAGATAGATGGACATCCTTTTCCAGTTAACATGGTGCATCCTGGATACAACCGGAATATAGCCGATGGAAATAAAAATTACACCAGTAGTATCAGATCGGCTGGCACGATCGGCAAATATCAAGACAGGAGTCAACAGCAGGAGGAATCATATCCTGAGGAAGAACAAAGATATTTTGACCCTCATTGGAGCTGTGAATTCTTCAGGTTCTGCTGGAACGAAGGTATGAGGCTACCATCTATCGAAAATTGTCCTGGCTGTAGTGATCCTGATATCCAGCTCATCCAAAAGCCAAGCCGACGACATGCAATTACACATCGGCCAAGTCAATCAAGGCTGTCAGTACATGAAAAACTTGGGCTGATGCGACAAGACAATGATGAAGATGACTCACGTGGAGAATCCAAGCCAATGCATCCCCAATGGTGTCCTTCTGGGATATTTACCAAGAATCAAAAGAGAAGAGTCCAAAGGATGAGGAACAGAGAGCAATTCCAGGAGGTTGAGGGTGCAATTAAGCATCGACTGCGGCAGAAAACGAAGAAAGTATGGCGAGTGAAGAGCAAGGTGGTGCTAGCCGACGAAGTCAGAGCCGATCGCAGCAAGAATCAACAACGCAAGGGCAAGGAAGTGATGTCATCTGAGATAAATATGGTCTTTATGTTGCCAGCCGAATATGCAGTAGAGCAAGTTGTCGAGCAAGAAGAAGATCTGCCATCGGCTAAATTGATGTTATCTCCACAGCAAGCTGTTTTTGAGAAGCCCAAAGGAACAGATCATCGGCACCTCAAGTCACTCTATGTTAAGGGATTTGTCAATGGTAAGCCGATGTCAAAGATGCTAGTCGATGGAGGAGCAGCTGTTAATTTAGTGCCTTATACAACATTCAGAAAGCTTGGGAAGAACTAAGAGGACTTGATCAAAATCAACATGGTTCTGAAGGATTTTGGCGGAAACCCATCTGAGACCAAGGGAGTTTTGAATGTGGAGCTAACCATCGGCAGTAAAACAATTCCAACCACGTTCTTTGTTATTGACGGGAAGGGTTCCTACAGTCTGTTGTTGGGAAGAGATTGGATCCATGCAAACTGTTGCATCCCTTCAACAATGCATCAAAGCTTGATTCAATGGCAAGGAGACCAAATCGAAATCGTGCCAGCTGACAGGTCAGTCAATGTAGCTTGTGCCAATTTGTCTATTTGGGAGATGGAAGGAATTGATTGTTTATCTGGCAAAGTTTGGCAAGGAGATTACTTAAAGATTTCTGATGATGCCATACAGACAACAGGAGATGGAGAGCCCCAATTCTTGTTTTGAGGGCGCTGTGGAGGGTTCCAATTTATACACAGAAGATACTATTGATGATCTCGACGGCAAGCTTGGGCAAGGTTTTATGTCGGCCGATGAACTAGAATAAATCGACATTAGACCAGGTGATAGGCCTAGGCCGACATACATTAGTAAAGGTTTACCGAAAGAACTTAAATGTAAATTAATTGCACTCTTAAAGGAGTATAGTGATTGTTTTGCCTGGGAATACTATGAGATGCCAGGACTTAGCCGATCGATAGTTGAACATCGGCTCCCTATAAAACCAGGCTATCGGCCGTACAAGCAACCCCCAAGACGTTATAAAGCTGCGATGTATGATGCTATTAAGGCCGAAATTACAAGACTCTATGATGCTGGCTTCATCAGACCATGCCGATATGCTGAGTGGATTTCCAATATAGTACCAGTTATCAAGAAAAATGGCAAGCTCAGGGTTTGTATTGATTTCAGAGATCTAAACAAAGTTACACCGAAAGATGAATACCCAATGCCGGTAGCCGATCAACTTGTAGATGCAACATCTGGACATAAAATTATCAGCTTCATGGATGACAATGCTGGTTATAATTAGATTTTTATGGCTGAGGAAGATATCCACAAGACTGCTTTTAGGTGCCCTGGTGCTATCGGCTTGTATGAGTGGGTAGTTATGACTTTCGGCTTGAGGAGTGCTGGTGCTACATATCAGAGAGCCATGAACTATATTTTTCACGATCTCATCGGCGCACTGGTGGAGATATATATAGATGATATGGTGGTTAAATCCAAGGAAGTTGATGATCACATAGCCGATTTGAAACAGGTCTTAGAAAGAGCACGGAAGTATGGGTTGAAGATGAATCCTACCAAGTGTGCTTTTGGTGTATCGGCTGGTCAGTTTCTTGGATTTCTGGTTCATGAGAGAGGGATTGAAATTCCTCAGCGGAGCATTGAAGCAATTAAAGATATCAAACCCCCGGAAGATAAAACCAAGCTACAATTATTGATCGGTAAGATTAATTTTGTTCGGCGTTTTATATCAACTCTGTCTGGCCGAATAGAACCATTTACTCCTTTGCTAAGGTTGAAAGCCGATCAAGAATTTGTCTGGAGAGAGAAGCAGCAGCAGGCTCTGGATAATATTAAGGAATATATGAGTACCCCTCCAGTTCTTATACCACCATAGAAAGGGATTCCATTTAAACTTTATCTATTGGCCGATCAAAATTCTATCGGCTCAGTCTTGATTCAAGAGGTTGAAGGAAAAGAAAGAGTTATATTCTATCTCAGTAGACGCCTGTTGGATGCAGAAACAAGGTATTCACCTGTGGAGAAGTTATGCTTATGCTTATATTTTTCTTGCACAAAGTTGAGGCATTATCTACTATCCAATGAGTGTATTATAGTTTGCAAGGCCAATGTAGTAAGATACATGCTATCGGCACCAGTGTTAAAAGGACGAATTGGGAAGTGGATCTTTGCTTTGTCAGAATTTGATCTCAGATATGAATCGGCTAAGGCAGTTAAAGGGCAAGTGATAGCCGATTTCATAGTTGAACACAGGGATACTAGTGTTGATAATATTGACATCATGCCATGGACTTTATTCTTTGATGGATCAGTTTGTACTCATGGTTGTGGTATCGTCTTGGTGATAATATCGCCTAGGGGGGCAAGTTTTCAGTTTGCTTTTACTATTAAACCATACTCAACAAATAATCAAGCGGAATATGAAGCTGTTCTCAAAGGATTGCACTTATTAAGAGAAGTCGAAGCCGATGCTGTTGAGATCATGGGTGATTCATTGTTGGTGATAAGTCAATTATCTGGTGAATATGAATGCAAAAATGATACCTTAATAATCTATAATGAGAAATGTCAGGAGCTGATGAAGACATTCAAGATGGTTACTTTGAAGCATATTCCTAGGGAGCAAAACATTGAAGCCAATGATTTAGCTCAAGGCGCCTCCGGATATAGGCCGATGTTACAAGGGATTGAAGTAGAAGTGGCCTGTATTCCAGCCGATGATTGGAGGTTTGATGTTTTTGAGTATCTAAAGAATCCTTCAAGATCGGTTTCAAGGAGATTAAGGTATAAAGCTCTTAAGTATGTTCTGTTGGATGATTCATTGTATTATCGGACGATTGATGGAGTTCTATTGAAGTGCTTGAGTATGGAAGAAGCTAAAGTTGTTATGTGTGAGGTTCATGAAGGTATTTGTGGGACACATCAATCGGCTCATAAAATGAAGTGGTTACTTCGCAGAGTTGGATATTTTTGGTCGACAATGCTGGAGGATTGTTTCAGATATTACAAGGGTTGTCAAGATCGTCAGAAGTTTGGAGCAATTCAGCGAGCGCCAGCATCGGCTATGAACCCAATTATCAAGCCATGGCCGTTCAGAGGTTGGGGTATTGATATGATCGGCCAGATCAATCCACCATCAAGCAAAGGACATAAGTTTATATTGGTTGCAACTGATTATTTCACTAAGTGGGTTGAGGCCATTCCTTTGAAGAAAGTTGGCAGTCAAGATGCGATCAATTTTGTTAAAGAGCATATTATATACAGATTTGGTTTGCCACAAACGATTACAACTGATCAAGGTTCTATATTTGTGTCTGATGAGTTCGTTCAGTTTGCTGATAGCATGGGAATTAAGTTATTGAATTCATCACCATATTATGCACAAGCCAATGGACGAGCCGAAGCATCTAACAAGAGTTTGATTAAGTTGGTCAAAAGAAAGATAGCCGAGTATCCTAAGAAGTGGCATACTATTCTGGCTGAGTCATTATGGTCCTATCGGATGGCTTGCCATGGTGCAATTCAGGTACCTCCTTATCAACTGGTTTATGGGCATGAAGCTGTATTACCATGGGAAACCAACATCGGCTCTAGGAGGATTTCTTTACAGGATGAGTTAACAGCCGATGATTATCACAATTTGATGGTTGATGAGTCAGAAGATTTGGTTCAACCAAGATTGCGAGCTCTTGAGAAAGTTAGAAAAGACAAGGAGAGAGTTGCCAGGCATTACAACAAGAAGGTTGTGCCCAAGTCTTTTGAGGAAGGCGAGTTGGTTTGGAAATTGGTGCTGCCGATAGGGGCTAGAGATAATAAATTCGGCAAGTGGTCACCAAATTGGGAATGTTCGTTTCAAGTTCACAAATGTGTTTCTAAAGGGGCCTATATGTTAAAAGGACTCGATGGAGAAGTATTTGGAAGAGCACTTAATGGAAAATACTTAAAGAAATACTACCCAAGTGTTTGGATTGGTTCATGATCGGCTATGGTTTGCCGGTTGATGGTTGATAGCCGATGTGTTTACATCGCCTTTAGATGGCCGATATTTTTATCGCTCTTAGACATATAAGTTTGTAGCATTGTGTTCCCTACTACAAACTTGGGGGGCATGGAGGATGAAAAGTTGGAAATTTTTTGAGCAAAATTTTGCATAAGTTGGAATATAGCCAAGTCTGCCAGGTATAAAATTGGTTTATATGGAAGCAACAGTATCAATCGGCATAAGGAGGTTAAGAGGTTATGTTACAAGACAAATGTTTTAGCCGATTACAGAATTAATTACAAAATTCTTCTAAGTCCCTATAACAGGAAATCATTGAGCAAGATAGTTCTGGATTGCTGACAGTGCCCGTTGTCGGATTTCTTCAACTTCTGCAATGGCTTGGGCATCTTGGGCATCAGTTCCAGGAATTACCTTCAGGGACTTAGTCATGGTGGCCACATTCTTTATAGCTGATTTCAATTTTGCTTTCTGTTCCCCAATGGCTTTATGGAGATCGGCTAATTTCTGCTTTTCCAGTGCAATTTTGGCATTACACTCTTCAAGCTTGGCTAGCAGATCTATTCTTTCAGCCTCTAGTTGATTTATTGAAGCTTTAATCGGCTCTTCGGCTAGTTGATCGAGCTTGGTTTTCTCATCATGCACTAGTTGCCGATTGGCTTGAATGGTGGTTTCGATATCCTTCTTTTCTCGTCTATCAGCTATTCTTTATCTTGCTTTCTCCAGCTTGAATTGGTGCTGCTCAAGATACATAGCTGGGGTGATTGTGTTGGACAGCTCATCTGGCAGTATGGCTTGAATTTCTTGGAACCTTGATCGAAGAGTGCTACAGTCAACTACCAGGCTGTCTAGAGATGCTTCTAGCCGATGTGCAATATCTTCAAGATTTCTCTTCACGTCATCGGCTAGAGGAGCTAAAGATTTGCTTGTTATTTCTCCTTCTGTTTCTTCATCAAAGTAGTCTTTTATATCAAAAGAGAATAAATTGGCTAAGATCTGCAGATGGGAAAGATGAAAGGAATATAAGTAAGAAGAAATTTTTATATAGCCGATTTGAAGAGTTTTAAGGATGAAGCTTACAGGGATTGCAGGAGCAGCGATTTCTTCTGCTTCGATATGATGGCTGCCTACGGCCGATGCGGTGTGTTCACTGGAAACCGGTTGTGCTACAGGTGATGAAGGGGAAGGAGGCTGAAAATATTTATGCAAGTGTTAAATAGTATCGGCTAATGAGATATTCAAAGTGTTAGACAGTTGAGACTTACCAAAGGAGCTTGAATTGATGGCTTAGCCGATATTTGGGTTGGTTTCTTTCTCTCGGCTGGTCTTTTCTTCTACAAAATGCAAGAGTTGGAGGATTAAGTTGAGGGTGAGTAAGGAAAATTTGTATCAAGGAAGATGAATTTACCCTGGGTTGCCGAGTGAAGACAGTTGGAGCAGAAGGAGTTGTGGGGTTCGTTTTGGAGAAGCTGGAGGTTTCTTTTCTCCCACATCACTAGATTCGGCTGCAGCTTCATCTATTGCCCGTTCAATTGAAGCTTCTTTTAGGGCTTCATCTGCATCATCGGCTGTTGGAGGTGGTTGTTTCTTGGCCTTTTTCTTAATGGCTGGTGGCACGGCAGTTGATGCTCTAGTTCTCCTTTTCCTGCCTGCATCGGTTGGTTCTCTCATTTGTCCTTGGAGCAAGCTTGATGTCTTGGGGGCATGATAGCCGATGACAGGAGGAGTCATGCCACATCTGTTAGGAAATAGCCCTGCAGCATATTCAATTTCTTTGCCACTTTTGCTGGTATGAGGAGGAGATGAGTCTGTGGTCTGAAAGAGCAAAGATAGTTCGTAAGTTATAAATAGAATCGGCTGGTATGTTTAAAACATGAATGAAATAAAGAAAGAGAAATTACCCGAGGGATCATGTCAGGGAAGAGGTCTGTCATGTAGATGGTAGCCGATTGGTGAAAAAGGTGTTGTTTCCACTCAGCCCACCATGAAGTCAAGACTTTGCTCCTAAACATGGCTAATTCAATATCATTTATACTGCCAAGAGAGGGGCCTGGAATGTTTAGTAGCCGATCCATCATTAAGCTTGAAGTTATTTCTCCTCGGCATTCAATCTTGTCAGTGAACCACAAGTCGATTGGGAGTTGTCCCATGCCAAATTGCCTTGCTGAGCTCATGGGATGATAAAATTCATATGAGAATTTTATGTTCCTTCCTTGATGGATGCCGACAGGAAGGATGCATGGGCTGATGGCTGTGGTATATACTTCTCTGGATTTCTGGAATTTGTCATGGTTTATTTCTTCAAATCTGAAGTCTGATGGTAGTTCAAAGTTGGCTGATTCATCATAGAAGAACCAGATTCTAGCATCTTTTTGGAAGCCATCATAGAAGCTAAAAAAACAGTCCTTGAGCAGTTCTGCTGATAATTTTGCTCCTGCATCGGCTGGGGTGCTGGCATATTCTCCAAAGGACATACACCTCCGGTGGGTTATTTCTTCTCCATCATCATCAGTGATCGGCTCTAGTCTTGGAAATTCTGCCTCAGTTAGGGGTGGCTGATTGACAGCCTTCATTGCAACTAAGTTTAGCCAAGATTGGAGTAACCACCATGGACCACCTGCTGAGACTATTGCGCCAGTAGCTAGTTTAGCTGATGCATTATTCAGAGTTTGATACAAATAGCCGAGTAGAATCTTTCCTAAAGGGAATTGTCTTTTTTCTTCAAGTGCTTCGGCTATATGCTGCCAGTTTGAGGTTGGGCCACAACTGGATCCACAGAACAAAAACTTCTCCAACCACATCAGCAAGAAGGCAGTATGCTCTCTAGGGGAGACTGAGCCCTGACCTATGTTAGCCGAAATAAAGCCAGACCATCCTCCTATGCTCTTGGTTTTAAAATCAAATCTATTTTTGGAGTTCAAGGTCATTGGGTTGGCTGATGAAGTGATATCTAGCCCAGTTAACATGGTAATATCCAATAAAGTTGGGGTCATCGGTCCTTGATTGAATAAAAATGCATTGATGGCATTGGACCAGAAATAGCTAGCAGAGGCCATCAGTGGTTCATCTTTAGCCGAATTTGCCAGAGTAAGGGCTAAGGCTTGGCCGATTCCGGGTTCATCCCAGTGGTTCTGCTTGCTAGCCGATATGCGCTTATACCATGCAGGCCAGCTTTTCTCTAGGGATGGCCAAGATTTCAATGTGTTCTTCCAGTGCCCTAGGTTTGGATTTGCTAGTTTGAAGGGAATCCTGTTTGTTTCGGCAGTGATGAACTCAGTGGGGTCTAAGTTGCCGATTGGCCCAAGGAAGTAGTTGTTTTCATGATTAAGACTGGGAACCGCAATTAGGTTTGCGAGATGCTACATCAACAAAGCAAAAGAGAAAAGAAGCGGTCTAAGATTGTGGGCAATGAAATTAGATGGGTAAAAAGGAGATCTAGCCGATGGGGCTTACCTCAGCATATTCGGCCGATGGGGCAATGGATGGAGCGGATGACGAAGACATCTTCTCGCCGGCGGAGGTTGGCTGAGTGAAGGATCGTTTGGAGTTGATTGCTTGCGCCGAGGGGATCGCCGGAGTTGGGAGAGACGGAGATTGCGAAAGTGGTGACAACAGTGATAACGGTGTGAAGTTTCTTGGGACCGTTGGTTAGGTATTTAAAGTAATGCGGTAACGGTCAAAAACGGAAAGAGCGAGATTATCTCGGAGATAAGATTTGGCAAATCCGAAACATTACCAAATATTCCGGACTTGGGGGGCATGTGTTGACGACCAAATTTGGTAATTCAAATATTGGAAATCAAGATGGAATCGAAGAGGATTGAAGAGATAAGATCGTATCGGAAAGCAGAGTGAGAATCGGCTGTGGTCCGAATCGGCTGTGGACTGGATCGGCAGAGTCAGAGTCGGACTGGGTAAGCCGATTGAGCCGATTTTGGTAATATGATTCGGTATACATCATTGGGTTGTGTTAACGTGGTTCCTATGGATTGCCATGCACGGATAGAGTTCTGAGGAGGCAATTGTATCTATTAATTAGGGTATTTTATGTAATTTCCTTATAGATATTTTCGGTAAGAGTCCGCCTAATGGACTTGTTCGTTAGTTGGATTTGTATTAGGATAATATGAGTCGTGTCCGTGATGGACAATGTTTGTAATTTCGGGTATAAATATAATCCCGAGGTCTTGTAAATAATAACAACACACGTTCAATCAATCTCGGCGCATCGCCAAATCTTTGTTTTCTACTTTCGACAAGTTTGTGCTTTCGAGTCGTGCTGCATCAGTTTGATCTTCGGCAAAAAGGTATACCTTGTCATGGCGAGTTACATCATTAGGGCTAGTGCTTACATCTCTATGACACTCTAGTTCTTTGTTGTAATTCTCCGGGTTATCATATATGTTATATAACTTAGATCAACAATGCAATCTACCTATGTCGGCTAGATCCTTTCTAGGATTTCATCGATATTGACTAGATTACTTTGTTAATCTAGGTTATATAACGTATCCACCATCCTGAAAGGGCAACCATCGGCTTGATTCTTTAGATCTCATGCTTCTATTTATAATTAATACTGCATTGGTTCAGTCCAACCTATTAAGTCGTATTTAGAATCATGGTATCTAACTTGCTTCATGGTTGTTAATAAGGATAGTATCGGGGTTTCAGCCGATCTTACCTGATATAGATGTTTTACATTGTGTTATGCTTTGTTTAATATTCTATATCTGCCCCTTATATCAGGATCTAATCTAATATAAATATATTAAGCTTGATATCAATCTAATTGGTTATAGTTTAATATATTTATTACTAGAGAATATCCTAGCATAAGGTTGTATCGGAGCTATAGCCGATACATACTTAAACCTAGATATCGGCTATGACATCGGTATACTTAATCATTATTTCATGTTACCTTTAGACTTGGGCAATTTATACTATCTCGGTTCAGTCCGATCTATCCCAATTGCTTATTTCTAAAGTAATATTGATTTATTGATTGTGTAACGTTGATCTTTTCAGCCGATATACTAGTTTTAGGGTTAATTTTATCATTGACCATAACTTACAACCGATTCATGCTTTATTGCATCGGCTAGGTCACATACGATATGAAAATCGGCCCTATGGCCGATTGTCTATCGTTTACTGATATTCTTTGCATGTTTTTCTTGTTGATTGCAGGATCAAATCAACTGGCACGCCTTTGAATCTGAAACCCTAATTTTGGACCTGCACTAGAGTAAAGCAAATCTCTCAGGCCAGTGTGTGTTTTTTTCATCAACAGATGGCGACGTAGAGGTACTCATATCCTCCCAGCGCCTTCTTGAATGGACACAAGATATCCAGCCCCCAGACCGCAAAGGGCCATGAGAGCGGGATGGTCTGGAGGGCCTGGGCCGGTAGATGCGTTTGCTTGGCGTGAAACTGGCACGCCCAGCATCGCCTGACCAGATTGGCCGCATCCTGGAGCGTTGTTGGCCATTAGAAACCCTGTCAGAAGGCCTTGCCGACCAAGGTGCGCAAGGCGAAGTGGGCTCCGCACTCGCCTTCATGGACATCGGCGAGGAGCCCGATGCCATGGTCCTGAGGGATGCACTTGAGGAGGACGCCGTTGGCACCGCGCCGGTAGAGGGCCCCCTCTACCAGCACGTATCTCTTGGAGATGCGAATGACGTGTTCGCTCCCTTCGCGATCCTCGGGGAGAGTCTCATCTATAAGGAAGGCCTGGATCTCAGTCATCCAGGCGATTTGTCTTTAGGGGTCGGGTTCAACCCCTTCGGGCCCCGAGTCCCGGACTCCCTCGAGCGTCGGGGTAGGCATGGCAGCGTCTGAGTCCCCCGGGGGATCAGGACGCGCCGACGGCTGGGTGAGCCTTTCTTCAAAGGCACTCGGTGGGGTTTGGGCACATGACGAGGCGAGGCGCGATAGCTCGTCGGCGAGCGTGTTGTCTCGCCTGGGCACGTGCCGTAATTCTAACCCGTCAAAATGGCGCTCCATACGCCGCACTTCGCGGACGTAGGCTTACATTTGCGGGTCGGAGCAGCGGTACTCCTTGGAGACTTGGTTCACGACCAACTGAGAATCACCTAGAACCAGGAGGCGGCGGATCCCCATTCCTGCCGCCGCTCTGAGTCCCGCGAGGAGCCCCTTGTACTCCGCCATATTGTTGGTTGCCCGGAAATCTAGGCGAACCAAGTATTTGAGGGTGTCCCCGCTCGGTGAGGTCAAAGTAACCCCAGCTCTAGCTCCTTGAAGGGTGAGCGAGCCATCGAACTGCATCACCCAATGCAGGCTGGCAGCCGGTTGCGCGGGATCCGCTTCGATCGTGGGCTTGGGGAAACCGGGATCAGGGTCGGGGGTCGGGCTCCACTCCGCCACAAAATCAGCGAGGGCCTGACTCTTAATTGCGTGGCGCGGCTCAAAGTGGAGATCGAACTCGGAGAGCTCTATAGCCCACTTGACCACTCGTCCTGTCCCCTCTCGGTTCCGAAGAATCTGCCTAAGAGGGTAGGACGTTACCACTGTGATTCGGTGCGCTTGGAAATAATGGCGCAACTCCCTCGAGGCCACCAGGACCGCATACAGTAGCTTCTGGGCCTGAGGATACCGAATCTTTGCATCCCGTAACGCCTCGCTAACGAAGTAAACTGGCCGCTGCACCTTTCGGCGGGGCCTAGTTTCATCGTCGCGGGCATCGGGTCCCGCGTGGGAATGTTGGGAGGGGCCACTTTTGGCCCTCTTCCCCTCCACGGTGGTAGCCTCGGGGTCAGTCGTCGCCGGGCCGTTCCTCCCCCCAGTGGCCTCGGGGCCTTCCTAGGGTCCGGGGGTCTCTAACTCCGCCTGACGAGGGGTCGTAGGGCCACCGTCAGTTTGGGGGGCCCGAGGGCCTTCGCCCGACCGACGGGCTCCCGCGTCATCCTCTATCTCGGGCTGTGCCGTCGTGGGTCGGTGGGGCACGGGCCAAGGGCATTCCTCAGCACGCTCCACCACCAGCGCTGCGTTGACTACTTGCGGGGTCGCCGCCAAGTAGAGCAGCAGCGGCTCCCCCGGCTCAGGGGCAACCAGGACTGGAGGGGAGCTGAGGTATGCCTTCAACTGGTCGAGGGCTTGCTCAGCTTCCTGTGTCCACCGGAATGGCCCGGAGCGCTTGAGGAGCTTAATTAGGGGCAACACCTTCTCTCCCAGCCTCGATATGAATTGGCTAAGGGCGGCCATGCATCTAGTGATGCACTGGATATCCCTAAGCTTGCTGGGGGGCACATCCTATTTATCGCGCTAATTTTCTCGGGGTTGGCCTCTATGCCTCGGGCTGAGACCAAGAACCCGAGAAGTTTGCCCGTCGGCACACCGAACACACACTTTTCGGGGTTCAGCTTCATGCGGGTAGAGCGGAGAGTCTCGAAAGTCTCCGCTAGATCCAAGAGGAGTGTCTCCTGGTTGCGCGTCTTTACAACCAGGTCCTCGACGTACGCCTCAACATTACGCCCTACTTGACTACCCAAAGTAATGCGAGTAGTGCGCTAGAAAGTAGGGCCTGCATTCTTTAAACCGAAAGGAATGGTTGTATAATAGTATGTGCCTAGGGGAGTAATGAATGCAGTTTTTTCCTCATCAACCCTAGCCATGCGGATCTGATGATACCCTGAGAAGGCATCTAGAAAGCATAAAAGGTCGCACCCCGCAGTGGAGTCGACGATTTGATCTATGCGTGGCAGGGGATAAGGGTCCCTAGCCATGCACATCCGGAGCTTGCCGTTCGCCTTGGGGACAACGACCGGGTTCACTAGCCACTCCCGATGGATGACTTCCCGGATGAATCCGGCCTCCAGCAAGCGCGCCACCTCCTCACGAATGAAGGCTTGGCGCTCGGGGGCCTGCCGCCGTACTTTCTGTCGGACGGGCCTTGCACCCGGCCGTACGGCCACACGATGCTTGATCACCTCCCTGGGGACCCCGGGCATGTCTGACGGCTTCCACGCGAAGACGTCAGCGTTTGCCCGCAGGAAGGAGACGAGCGCGTCTCCCTATTTGCAGTCCAGCTAACCGCCGATCTTGACGGCCCTTGACGGGTCATCAGCTAGCGCCACCTCCTTGATGGGGACCTCGTCGCTTGGGGTCATCTGCTTCCTCGGGGCGTGAGACGAGGAGGCGCCATGCTCCTCGTTACCGCCCGCGGGCTTTGGGACTGCGGTGAGGTCGGTCGCGCGCTGTTCCGCACAGGCCAGGGCGATCTTGAGATCGCCGTTGATGGTGATGGGGCCGCGTGGGCCCGACATCTTCATCTGGAGGTAGGCGCAGTGGGTGGCCGCCATGAACTTCACCAACGCGGGTCTCCCCAGAATCGCGTTGTCAGGTAGATGGAGGTCCGCCACATCGAAGTCTATCCGCTCGGTGCGGAAGTTGTCAGGGCCACCGAACGTGACTGGGAAGTCAATGTAACCTCGAGGCCACGTGTGCCCGGCGTCACGCCGATGATCGGCAGGGACGGCAGGAGCTTCATCCCCGAGACCTTAATGAGGTCATAGGCCGCGGGGGAAAGAATGTTGAAGGCGGCGCCGTCGTCTACCAGGACGCGCCTCAACCTGACATTGCAAATGGTGGGGGAGACCACTATTGCGATTTGCCCACCCCTGGCCACACACGGAGGGTGGTCGGTTTGGTCGAAGGTAAGGGGGACCTCCGACCATCTGGCCCGCCGTGAGGCCTCATGGGTGGGCACCGCAGCTAGAAGCTCGCGCTTCATGGTCTTCAAACTGCGGCGGGAAGCATGAGTGCATGCTCCCCCATCCATGGTGGCGACGGTGGCCTCAGGCTCTTGAAAGCCTAAGTCGTCGTCGCCATCATAGTTGGCGGGGGCCTTTTTCCTGGCCTCACTTCGCCGGTCGCGGGTAGGGGCTGTGAGGTTCTGGCCCTCACGGCGCTCCTGACCCCACTCCTCCCCCTACTTCTTGATGCGCTCAGCCCATCCCTTGACCGCGCGGTACTCGATGAGGTCGTGGAGGGAGGTATCATGTACGGAGCACCATTTGCCGCTCTGGCGCTCTCGGCCAAGGGCAGCAGGGCTCCTCTTGCTACCCTCCGCAGCCTTCCCCATATGCGGGAGCCGCGGGGCATCCTCAGCGGCGAGGACGTGCCCCTCGTCGCCGGAGCGGGCAGTCCTTCTCTTCTTCCTACTCTCTTGCTGCCCATAATGGGCGGCAGACCCGGGGGCAGCTGTAGCCGCCGCGCTAGGGCCGGAGGAGTTCCAGGTCCACGCCTCCTCCTTATGGGCCACGCGGTCTGCGAGCTCGAAGAGCTGCGCGGTGGTCTGAGGCTCCTTGGAGGCGATTTTCTCCAGCATACGGTTGTGCCGCACGCCTCCTCTAAACGCGTATATCACCGCGTGGGCGGGGATACACGGGATGGTGTTGCGGACCTGGCAGAACCGCTGGATATATGTGCCCTGGAAGTTCGTGGTGAACTGCTGGCACAGATCCTCCCAAGAGTGGACCGAAGCGGGTGGCAGGTTCATGAGCCAACCCTGCGCTTGACCTTTTAGGGCCATGGGGAAGTAGTTCGCCATGACCCTATCGTCGCCCCCCACCGCCTTGATTCCAGTCGTGTAGATCTGGAGGAACTCGGTGGGGTTCACGCTTCAGTCGTACTTCTCCGGGATGCTGGGCCGGAACTTTGGGGGCCATCGGACACTCCGAAGGCTCGCCACAAAGGCATGACACCCAGCCCCAACGACGGGGGAAACGGTGGGCTACCTTTATGGCCGCTAGGGCGCACGGTGACCGTGGACGCGGCGCCCTCTCCCGTTTGGGTGGTGCGGCGCTCATCGCGCCGACGCTCGATGCTGAGCCAGGCATCCGACTCGCCGTATGAGTCCTCGTGACGCCCGCGAGTAGCCGTGGGTGTCGACGAGGACGGTGTGGACGCGCGGTGTACGTGCGCTGCCGCCCGTCGCGCTCTCCGCCTTGCGGATGAAGAGGATGCAGCTGCGGCGCCAGACGACCCGGCCGTTGATGGATGGCCGCCGGTGTCCAGATGCCGGTGCGCCGCCTTGACTAGGTCGGCCACATCGTCCAGCCAACGTTGAACGGGGGCCTCTAGGTCCGTCATGATGGGCGGATGGCGCAGGAGCGCCCCTGCCACCTGGAGGGCACCTTGAGGGGTGCCACCGTCACCGTAGGCCAGTCAGCGGCGCGCCTTGGAGTGATGCCGTCGCTCGTCGCTGGGACGCTGGGAGGCGACGGAGCCCTCCGGCTCCTCGGGTGCCTTCTCCTGCTTGGGGTTCTGCTGGGGAGGCGGCGACGGATCGCGCGTCTGGCAGCGAGGATGCAGCTCCCCACCGTCGTTGCCCGCGCTCGGTGTGGGAGTGTGAAGCACCGCCTCTTCAGCCATAGGGCTGACTCAGTGAAGCTTGGCGATCACGCAAGGAGCGGAAAGCCAAGGAAGCGTTTACGCGTCCTTACCTGGCGCGCCAGCTGTCGAATGGAAAACTCCGCAGCGGGGGACTATGCGGATCCCCTTTTTGAGTTCGGCCCAGAGCGCGTGAAAGAGGCCTCCTTAGGCCCGGCTCCGGTGAGGCCAGTGAGTAACGAGATCGCCTGACAGAGGACGGTGACACACGAGCGTTTATGCAGGTTCGGGCCGCCGATGA
Organism: Oryza punctata; assembly: GCA_000573905.2. Taxonomy (NCBI): domain Eukaryota; kingdom Viridiplantae; phylum Streptophyta; class Magnoliopsida; order Poales; family Poaceae; genus Oryza; species Oryza punctata. The sequence continues at coordinate 9,655,489 of CM002494.2, read as the reverse complement.
GGCGTAATACCCTACTCCTATGTGGTGGATTGTCTATATGGGTTCTAACTCTCCGGAGTCCGACTTTGCTAGCCGCAACCCAGGGAGAAGAAGTGGAAAAAAGTCTCCAACCCCCCTTCCTCTAGGCCTGGGCCTCCCTTTATACCTCAAGGGGACAACACAGGGGCCAGACAGGCGGTTGTCTAGAGAGGAAGGAGCAAAATATTTTACAGATGTAGATCGCACCGTGGCTTGGAGTGGAAGCCTTGCGCTCTTGTGATCCGGCATGGTGCTGGTCAGACTGCCCATCATGGCGGTCGGCCCAGCACGTCATTCTTCATTAATCGGCTGGAATCCGGTAGTCCACCGTAAGCCGTGCAATGCGCTAGGTGATTAGACCTCACGCACCAACCTTGACGTGGCGCAGGAGCGGGATCGGCCCCTACGATCTTGACGCAGCTTCATTGGAAAGCGTATCATGCCTACCGCGTGTGCGCCGGCACGCGCGACACTGTATGCCTTCCCATCGGTCATTCGCACCGGTCTTTCGCTGGTCAGCCACCGGCGACCGGTGTCAGATGCGTGCGCGTCACTTCGTAATAGATGCGGCACGTGCGCGGTGCAGGCGCACTACGCCTGCACAGTCATTTAATGCGGGTAGGTGAGCTCTGGGAGCGCTCACCCACCTCATGGCACGTGGCGACGGCCCGAGAGGGTCGGGGGAGCCCGACCCCTGCTGGATCTTCCCCCGAGGGGGTAGCGCGTCACGGGAGGACGGACGGGGCTGCCTCAAGCCCATAGTCGGCATACCCCTGGGCCCAGGACACCGATACCTATAATATTAAAAAAATTAACACCTATAACGTTGGTGTCGGTTTTTCCTCTAAAACAACACATATCTTTTCTTAAAGTGCCGGTTTTATTTTTTTATCCTTTAATAGTGGGAAAAACACTATAGGTACTGGTTTTAACTGTTCCGACACCTATAATACCGATTCGTATTAGGTGTTCTGTGATAGTGACAGTTAGCATGGTAGGGAACCGCCGAGTTATCCATCATCAAGAAGTACGATGGAACCGCCGAGTTTCTTTGCTTCTGTAGCTTGGAATCCGTTGCCACCGGCATCACCTTCTGATCAAACCGACCTATAATGAGATATTGGGTTCGTCGTTCTTAATTTTTATACATTAGATTGATCTTGTCTCTACGGCCGCTAATCATCGATTGATCTACTATGCACAGGCTATCTAATGGAGAGGCGATCCCTCTGTACGTCCAAGCCGCGTGGAGGCGCGCAACACCAGCACGCACGTACGCCTCATTCGACGCATGGAGCAGGCGGGCCCGGATGTTTGCAGCGGAGTAGCTGATCAGAGCCACCTGTTCCGCGAAAATTGTAACGGGCGATCGCGCATATCCGCAGGAAGCGCATCGGTTCCCTTCCATTTTGGTACCGCTTTTTCTTTCTTCCCATCACGTGCTTCAAGTAAATTCACGTATCTAATGTCTGTACTACTAAACTTTATACACCTAAAATTTATACGCCAACTTTATACACCTAAAATTTATATGCCAAAAGTTTATGTACCCGATTTAAATTTGAATTTGAATTTAAATATATATTATACAAAATATTTCTATACACATACACTATAAAAAAGCCATTTTTTATGACACCACACCACTTTTTTATTTTTACGTCGGCTATTACAAACACCTGCTTGTGAAACTGTATTGGAGGAATTCAAGAATTCAAGTCACGAACCATCAGCGAAAATCGATTTTCGCTCATGGCTGCTAAAGTGGTCCGCTAGCAAAAAACATCGCCACACTAAAAAAACCATAGGGTCTGCCAGCAAAAATCGCCACAAATTTAAAAACCACCAGCTACCGTCACCTATTTAAAAACCACCCACCGCCTCCTTCTCCTCCTCCCACCCACCGAATTAAAAACCTCTCCCACGCTTCCTCCTTCTCTCACCCACCACCTCCCTCCCTCCCCACCAGCGGCGGCGGTGGCCAAGCAGGGAGGGCAGTGATTTGATAGGGCACCCGCGACTTCTCCATCCGGCAGCGGCGATGCCGTTCAGTGGCGGATCCGCTGCTGCTTAGTCCCAGCTTCCTCTCCTCCCTCCTCTTCTTCCCCCGCCGCCACCACCCCCTCTCCCTCTCTCAGATCCGGCGCGCAGGGAGCGGTGAAGGCTACGGCGGGGCTTGGTAGTGGTAGCGGCGGTGGCGAGGCTGGTGGCAGTGATGGTGGAGGGGACAGATCCGACAGGTGTCACACCCTAAAAATCTCTAAATTATAAATTGTTGTTTAAATGGAATTATTTGAGCCAAGAAAGTATTTTTTTTAATCAATGAAATTGCATTTCATGCAACACATAAAAAGAAAATAGTTTAAACCTCAGCCAGCCCACCAGCTGAGCCGCCCTCTCCCTCTCTCTCTGGCGCCTGCAGGTGGGACCCCCCTGCCAGGGTCGTCTTCTACCTCCCGCTGCCTACAGCCGAGCCTGCCGTGCGCCATAGCGCCACTGCCCCTTCCAAAATTGCTCCGTTTCTTGCCCGATTTAATTAAATTGATAAAGGGGAAATAATCCCCTTGATCTCCTCTATCTCTTCTCTATAGAAAGTTTAGTCTAATTTGTTTGGAAATCGCCGGATTTCGAGATTGATTTGGACTCGTTTTTCCTTCCTAACCCTAGTTTTTCCTTCTCCGTTTCCGGTTGCCTTGCACTGAGCCGCCGCCCCTGCCCCTATAAACTGGAACCCCCTGGACCTCCTCTATCCGCCACTGCCTTCGCCCCAACCCCTCGTCGACCGTGGAGCTCTAGCCGCTGCTGCTTGTGCGCCGTCGTCGCTGAGAAAATTTCAGCCGTGCGCCGCCGTCATTCCTGTCGCCGCCGTCACTCGGGAAAGCCACTGTTGGGTTCGCAGCAACGAGAGGAAGCCCGGCCACCCACTCATCTCCACCGAAAGCCGTCGGAAAGTCGCCACCACTGCCAACCCTAGCCTCTGCTTGCTGTCTGTTCGTCGCCGGCCTTTTTGTTTTTTAGTGAAATTTTGGTTAAACTTCGGAAATTCATAACTAAATCATCGTAACTCGGATTCAAGTGGTTCAAGTTGCTAAATTCATCTAAAATCGAGATATACATGTTAAAAATATCCACATGTACTGTTTGTGCTTGTTTTTGTACTGTTTTATTGATTTTGTTCATTCGCTTTAGTTTCCGACATTCCAGAGGAGAGCGTTTACGTGGAGGAAGGTTCCGAAGTGTTTCACGAAGCTCAAGGCAAGTCACCCAGATCCTAAATACTCTTTGAGCATGTTGATCCCATTTAAAGCTATTTGTTTTTATTCAACTACCGTATTTATTTTTGAATGTCATCGGGTGGGAATAACCTATTGTCCTTGCTAAAGCCCCTTTGTTTTGATTACCTTTACTTTGTCGCTTGGTTAATAATTGGATTAGCTAGAACATTATATGGTTTTAGCTAAATTAATTAGGATGCTTAGTCATGCTTAGAGACATTAGCTCACATGAATGGGGTAATTAATGCTTCACTATTATTTGATGATGGATTAATGGTAGATTAAGATGGTTAATCATGATAGGGTGATTAATAAATATGCCAACTAAAACTTGATAATGGTGGGTTGTGAGCACATGGTTTGGATGGTCATGCTCATGACAGTTAAGGACCGGTTCACGAGTTTCGGTTGTGAAACATTAACCGTGCCAATCACAAGCCAGCGTGGGCAACGGCTTTACCCTTTGTGTAGTGAGGTTCATTGTGGGGCACCAGGTTGAGAAGTGGCAGAGATAAGCCCACGGAGGTCGCTGGGGAGTCCATGCCTTGTTTTATAAGGAGGTGATTATGATCCAGGAATGGTGCACTGCTTTGAATTGCGTTATGCATAGGGTAATGTCACAATCTCTATTCGGGTACTTGCTAAGTATCGCGACGCATGGTTGACATGATGTTGAGGTTGTGTCTTGTGGGTACAGTGCTACGCCTCTGGCCAGAGTAGAACTATTCGAATAGCCGTGCCCACGGTTATGGGCGAGTCTAACAATGTCTTTCATGATTAGTCTCACACTTCTCACCATAATAAATGATTCTGTAATTGGTAATAATTTATTTAGCTCCTGGTTTGGAATGGCATATTCCTGATTTGGAGATAGGTCTGTACAGCCGGGAATGGTTGTTCAGAATGGTTGGGCCTGTGCAACAGGTGTGTTGCATAGTGTTGGATTAATATTGTTTAATTAAATACTTTACTGTTTTGCTAAATTCTGTAGTATTTATTAAATGCCATTTACGTAAATGAGACTATATTATGCTGTCATTTGTTATCCCTTGCACTTGCATATTTGCTGCGTGGCTTGCTGAGTATACCATATACTCACCTTGCAATCATTTATCAGAGGAGGAGTTCTACAGTGATGCTGAAGGTGTGGAGGATTAGGCGTAACCCTGGTCAAGATGCTTGTGGATTGGAGTCACCTGCGTTATTTATTTTATATTCCGCTGCTTAGATATTTATTGTTTGAGAGGAACTATCTACCTCTGTAATGACTTTATATTCGTCGATTAATTAGATAAATATTGCACTCTATTATCAATTTGTTATTGTGTGCCTTGGCTGATTCCTGGATGAGGGATTACACACATGTAAGCGTTTGGAGTTTTGGATAGAAATTCCGGGCGTGACAACAGGGGAGGTGCTTGACGATGACTTCAAGGGCGACAATGGTGGCGGCTGCGGCAACGGTGGCCGGGCTCCGACGTGGCTCCTCCACCCCCTCCCCTCTCCCAGGTCTAGCGGCGGGTGGCAGCTTGGGGCCTGAGATCCTTCTCGACGGCGAGGGTCGGATCGTCCGCGGAAGTCGAAGGGGAGGTCGGAGCGCACGGTAGGGCGGCCGCCGCGGTTCAGCGAGGAGGGTGGCCGATAGTGGGGTTTCTTCGGGTGGCACTTCTTGGCGCCGAAGTCGAACGCAGCGGCGCGACGGGTGAGAGAGGTGGCTCGGGAGTGGTGGGGCGCGGCCGGTGCATCCAGTGGCGGAATTTTTTCGCTCCAAAATCGATTTTTCCTGGCGATCGTGCAGCAGATTTACGATTTTTTTGCTCGAAAATCATTTTACTTGATGGTTAGTGTAATCTAACCGCTGGTTAAAAGCAATTTGCACATGCGGTAATGTTCCACTAGCGAAAATTGTTTATTTTCATTAGTCTTTAGTTGCTGACGGTAGCGCTGGCCATTATAGAAAATGTAAAGTGACCACCAGGAAAAACTCTTCTTAGTAGTGATAGTTTATATAGTTTATACGTACAAAGTTAGAAATGTATATATATATATATAACATGAATATAAATATTTTTTTAGTGTAATATATTTTTTAACCTCTATCTTTTTTTTCGAACTTATTTTTTAAATTGGTTTTAAATTCATCGAGTACACGTGTGCAGACGAGCTACGAGCGAGGCTTAGGGAAAGCGCATAGCGGCGTAGCCGGGTAGGTGTCGCTGATCATGATCGCGTGCCACGGCCGCCAGCGGGGAATCGCGTTGTAGGCTCCCTCCCCGTTCCGGGACGGTGCTGTTGGCCGACTCGGCTTCACATGTGCCTATCATATGCAGGCTCGAGGACGATCAACCAACAAAAATATGTCAGTCAATTAATTTACAAGAGCGTATACACTGCATGCACGTCCTTTCTTGTTTTCAAAAAGAACTAATTTGCTTGCTTGCATGTAATCCATATAACCAACGGGGACATGCTACAGTTTTTCTTTTTTTTTTGGTAAAAACAAGTTTTTCGCTGGCAGTGAAAGGAACCGCCAGAGAGCAAAGACCAGAGAAGATATATAATCTTCGCTGGCGGCCTCCAACTGCCAGTGAAGATACATTTTTGCTGGTGGCTTTCTTAAGTACGCCGCCAGCGAAAACTCTCTCGCTGGTGGCCATCTTAAGCCAGCCGCCAGCGAAAATATGTTTTCGCTGGTGATTACCAGTAAAAAAAATGCTAAGCCAGCCGATGAACGACACGTGGACCGCCATAGAAATTTTTTTTTCCGCATTTTGACACGTGGCTCGTCTGCGAAGATGTTTACCTTTTAAAAAGTGAAACAAAATTATTTTTTCTTTCATTTTTTTTAGTTTTTGTTTGTCCGTGTATTTTAGAATCACACATAGAAGATATAACTGATCAAGCTATCGATAATAGTAGTTTTCTTATTGTTCGTTGCAACCGCTATTGATAGTGTTAATATACATGCACAATTAATATATAAAAATTTAATAAAGACATGATAAATACAAGGTATATATTTTATGTACATAGATACTTGGATGATCATTTCCAAGTTTTAGAATGTCTTACAACATGTATGAAATAGAACATGTCTCGTTGTATGTTCTGAATGGTTTCATCAGTAAGCTGCCTTTCACCCTTGGGGAATTTTGGAAGCTGCATCGAGATCATGGCAAATCCATAATTGTTAGCAAATCAATGTTAGCAATTAAATTAACAAACATATTGATGGTTAATTTGTACTTACATCTCCATAATTCTTGCAGTATTTCCAATTGACCCTAAGGAACTCGCAGGTATAATATCCACACAGCACACTTCCCTTCGGTTGCTTGTGACACTTTTGACATTAGTACAAGGTATATTAGTTAATTAAATAGATATACACATGCAATTATAAAAATTAAGTAGTATTATATGTCGTCCAAAATAAATTACCGGCCACTTATTGCAGATGAATATTTGTTCTCTGATTTGTTTCCATTCTCCGCCTACCTGGTAATACCTTTTGTATGCACTGTTTGAAGAAATAATTAATTTATATTAATTCCTCAAAGATAACAACACATGATGAGAATAAGAATCGTCCATATATAGAACTTACAGATCAAAAACTCTAAGGATTTCCTTATATGTCTTGACATCTTTGTCGAGAGAATCTAAGACGATGACTTCGCCATACTTCGGATATAGAAGAAAAGTAATCCAGTGATCGCTGCAAAAAACTGTTAGTCTAGTCATGATAGTCATGATTAAGTATATACTCATAGTAGATAGGAAAACTTACTTAAAGGTGTATGGGGCGTAGATGCATTCTTTGTCCTACATAGATTCAAGTGCGAATTTTAGCCTGATATCTTTCTATGATGTATGCATCCCTCTCTTCGGGACTCATGGCCTCAACAAGTGCCGGTAGCCTCTTCTCGTCTAGCTTGAAGGTGTGGTTCGGCTGACTTGTTCGGTAAGGGTTTAGGAAGCCGACAGGCACACTCATGTTCTGCTATGACGTAATTCATCCTGTAAAAAATGGATGATCAAATTAACTAGTTGTAGAATGGATAGGTACTATGAGAATTGCAACGTCATGCTCTAGTCGTGCACTTATAGATACCAAATGGCGATCAAATTAGCGTTGAGTCTCTGTCGACGGTAGAGGGCATGCATATCCCTGAAACTAACTTGTAGAAGGCATGGCCCGCTCATGAAAACCTCCACCGACACTACAACCGTAAATGATGAAAGTCCTTTTATTCTACTTGCAGTCATGTACTATTCATGCCACCTTCTTAGTTGCCATGGTCCTTCCTCAAAGGCCCAAGTTGAGAGGAATGCTTTGCCATTCTCAAATTCTTCTGGCACATCGAAGGTGGGCACAGAATTCAAAGTTTTATCCAAGCTTATTTTCAGGCCTGTTGCTTTCCTTTTATCATAATCAATCTTTGCTTTCCCCTTGATATCACTCTTCCTTTCTAGGAACGCCTTTATCATAAACTTTTTCTTGGACACACTTTCTGCTTTGTGCTCATGCACTCTTATCATTACTGGCACTCCAGCAGACTATACCGTGCTAGGTTGAGGTGGTGTTGGTTGTTCAGGGTTTGGTTGCCTTTCAGGCCCTGGTTGATCAGACATTGGTTGGTCAACCTCTGCTTGTTCAAGCGTTTTATGTTCTTGTATATGTTGATCAAGCACTGGTTGTTCAGCCTATGCATGTTCAGGCGCTTCATGTTCTTGTATATGTTGATCAAGCACTAGTTGTTCAGACTATATCGTGGTAGGTTTAGGCTTTGTTGGTTGTTCAGGCTCTGTAGGATCCCTTGATTTTCCATCCCTGTTATGCAAGGCACGAAAAGGCGACCCTGGTACCCTTGGTGGATGATCCGTTGACCCTAATTGAATATCTTTTTTGTGCCACAATATTATCTGGTCGACTACATCTCCAAGGTACACGATGCCCTCGGGTGTTGGAATGTCTATCTCATACGTCCGGAGATCGTTATTTACCGTCCGCACCTCTACCTTGGCATAGTCCACCGGAATATTGGTACAATGAAATCTGCGCCACGGCATTCCCCTTCCAGTTGCAACCTGAATTATCTTTCCTAGCCTTTTGACTAGAACAAATAGTCTACATGGAGTATCTTCCTTTATATCATTGTTGGGAGGTAAAACTCCTCTAGCAGGGAACCGTGTGGTCCCTCTTTTTTCATTCGGACCAGGGGCACGGGTGAGATCTCGAGGGACGAAGAAAGGTGAGCTTTGAAGGGGTCGGCCCCCTCGGGGATGGAGAAGACACACCGGGTTTATACAGGTTCAGGCCACCAGGGAGGCGTAATACCCTACTCCTGTGTGTTTGGTTGATATGTGTTTGATATGTGGGAGAATACAAGCGCTTGTTCTCTCTTCTTTGGCGCTGCCCAGAAAAAGGAACCCACCAAAAGTCCCCTCTCCCTCAGCCAGGACCTCCTTTTATATCTCAAGGGGTTAACACACAGGCCTCAGACTTACGTTCGAGGGAAAGAAAACATGGAAAGCACTACAGATACGAAGACGTGGTCGCCATCCTTTTCAATGTGCCAGGATGTGGATGCCCCCCGTAGTACACCTTCAACCATCATTCCAATTGACCGGGTGGACACCCGGTCATTCTTCCCTTTAAATGCCGAAGACTTCCGGCCTCTTGGGCCCTCCAAGGGGCGGCGTAGCTCCGAAGCGACCGAAAGAGAAAGGGGTTGGTCAATCCCTAAGGATGGGAAAAAGGCCAGCATTAAATGTGACGGGACGGGGCATGCGCCGGGCACGCCCTACACCGGTAGGCGCGTGCGCACAGCGCGCGCCATCACATCCGTCATCACATCTCTCATGTCAGCCCACGCAGCCCTCTGGCACGCTCGCCTACCGCATTGAATGATCAATGCGGTAAGCGGGCACCGGCGATAGCCGCCCAGTGGACGCACGTGGGATTGATCGTGGGAGGGGGGCTCGGGGCAGCCCGACCCCCCGCGTGGGAGGAGGGCTCGGGCAGCCCGACCTCCCGCACGGGAGGCAGCCACCGCTCCATGCATGGCCCGAGCCCCTTCGGGGCATGCCACGCGTACACGGGGTGGCCTCCTCCCTTTACTTGCGATACCCCTGGGCCCATATCACCAAATTTCATCAACTGGATATCTCGATTCGGATGTAGAAGTATTTTGAGCAAGTTTTGCCCTTTCCCTTTCCAGCTGTGCCATCAGTACCGGGCTGTTCATGAAATATCTCATGCATTCATCCAGCGTTGCCTTCCTACCGGACTCCACTATGTCTCATGCATTCATCCAGCGCTGCCTTCCTACCGGACTCCACTATGTCCCCCTTATATCGGTCATGTTTCTTGTAGCTAGCAACATCATCTTTGAAGCCATCCTTCCAACTAGCTTTTGAAGAGGAGACTCCTCGAATGCGTCCGTCGTGCTCCGGATTGCCCAAAGCATATGACAGCTAGTCCACTTCTCTGTCTGGCACGAAATACCTAGTCTTTTGTTTTGTGATGATCTTCTTCATCTTGTCGGCTACCTGTTGGAGCTATGGATCCTTGAAGACTACATCACCCTCCGAGGTAAAGGATAGGGTTCTTGCATGCACCCAGTTCCTCGTTCGTTCATTATGATGTTCCATAGGAACTGGTTTACCTGCCTTTCTTAATTCCTCTTCTTCTTTTCTCCATTTCTTGACCTTAGGATGGTAACTGGTCGATCCCAAATGATGAGGATAGGCTTTTTTCTTGCTAGTTCTGACATCTTCTGGCTCTTCAGTTTTTCTTCCGCTGATGTCTTCAGGGCCACGAACTCATTCCACTAGGTTTTTGTTATCTTTCCATAGTCCTTAAAAGGTGTAAGATCCTTCTGAACATACTTCGTGTTCAGGTCCGCTTTCCAATTTCGTCATAACTTGCCCATAGTCTTCCGCGTGAAGTCCTTCGCTGCTTCTTCGTCTGTCCCTTCTAGAAATGAAAACTTGCTTTTCAGGTCCGGGCAACACGAGGTCTTTTTAGGAGGGGTAACTTGCTTACAATCTTTCCATGTGATTAACACGTTATCCCTTACTATCGCCCCGCATTTAATACTTGGCACTTGCATCTTCAGGCGATAGGGGTTCCCCTTTCTCACTGATCTGTGTCAGGATGTGGACTTCTTCTGATAGCATGTTTCTGCCTCGCTCGCCCCTTCTTTTTTTGGGTTTACTTGAAGCTGTTGGGCGCACGACGAATCCAGCTTCCACCTTTGGTTCCCTTTCTTCAGGTGCGGCTTGGGCTTTCCTTTTCAAGTGGCGTGGAACATTCTTCTATAATTGCATTTGATATGCCATCAGTTAAAATCCGCACGCACAATAAGAATGTACTTAACATAATATGTTACGTACCACCGGTTCAGGAGGGATGTAATCGGAGTCAACCTCGTCGTCATCGCCACCAGCCTTTTTCTTCCTTGGAGGAGAAGGATGAGGGTCACTCAGCGAGTGATATGAGTCACTCCCTGCTTCACCGGAGCTTGATTTTGACTATTCTTCCGCGATTACCTGTGTGCCTCCCATCAAAATTTCTTGTGACGCAACAAGGTCAGTTTCATTGCCCCTCTCACCCGCGGGTTGTGCTTCGGTACGTTCTTCCATAGCTTTAAAAAAGGTGTATAACTATATTCAGTATCACTTGTCATGTATCCAATTATACTACTTTTCGATTAAACGTATCCTCCAACACTAATGTGAACTCATTGTTCACTTATGGAAGAGCACCAATAGTGAACATGCTCTTCTCACCATCATACACAAAATCTTTATTTGCCAGCTGAGATGCATAAGCCAGCTAGAGTTTGTCGAACACTTTTCTATCGACGCCCTTCTCAACCTATATATGGTCTATGATCCTCATACTTCATATTAACCTACGTAAAACAAGACACGCCAGTTAACTGGATTGTCTTGTTTTACGTAAGTTAATCTGAACAATGAGGATCCTAGACCATATATTGAGAAAGGCGTAGGTAGAAATGTGTTCGATAAACTCTTGCTGACTTATGCATCTGAACTGGTAAATAAAGATTTTGAGTATGATGGTGAGAAGAGCCTGTTGACTATTGGTGCCCTTCCACAAGTGAACAATGAGTTCACGGTAGTGCTGGAGGATGTCATTTAATCGAAAAGTAATACTGGACATTTGGATAAATTTCAGACTTGGAAAAAGAATTATGGTCCCTTAAACTACAACTAAATAAACTACTACAATTTCTATTTCAAACAAAATCTAATTCAAATAATAATATATCAGCTCATACATGTGCTGCATTTCGAACAATAACAGCAGCTGCATCTACAGTATTACAGCCAATTTCCACAATCTACATCAATTTTTGAACTTATATGCATAGTATTAAATTTCAGATCAAAACAACATATATATAAAATTTCAGACTTTCAGAAATTTCAGATCAGATCAGCATACACAAACAGTACAGTACATATCCATGGCATGGCATGAACTCATTTCAGATCAATCCATGGCTAGCACAAAATATTTAGAGCATTGGCTAGCAGCAGCAGGGGAAGAGTGCAGGAAGGAGGCACACAAACATGGAGCAAGTATTTCACATATGCAGAAAATCTACGGAGAAATCAAGCAGGATACAGCATATATATGAAATCCATCTAAAAAATAGAGCAATTTGACCTAGGAACAAAAATAACAGTGCATCTTTAAATGTCCATTAGTCACTATATATATCAATATAATGTAACTCTAGTTTCATAGGACAAATACTAAAGTTGCTCACTAATCAAACTAAAATTAAGAGCAAAGCTTCACATATGGACCAACTGCACAAAAGTCCAGGGCAAAAGCTTCAGATATCAGATTTCATATACAACATATCAGATTTCAGAAAGGGAGATATCTCTGTTTGGTGGTCAACATTTTCATTAAAAAAAAACATGTCCAATAACATCTAGATTGACACCTACATCATCCATGCCATGAACTTATTTGTTGCTTGTAATTCCTTCAGGTGCTGCTCTATGTACGGCTCCACTATCACGAGCTGTTGCAGGACAGTGAATGAGCATCTTTCACTTTTTTGTAGTTATTGTCGAGGATTGTTTTTTTCCCTTTTGTCCCTCTTCCAGATAATCTACATTCGTGCGACGTACCGGTAAACCAATTGTTTTCCCATCTTGTAGGTAATCAATGCAACACTCAACGACTTTCTCGGTAGTGTATCCCTCTATCATCGATCCCTCTAGGTGGGCACGTTCCATACATAGCCTTTTAGAATGGACATGTACCATTCAAATGGCCACATCTGATGCAGGTATAGGGGCCCAAGAGCAATCATCTGAGGCACAATATGAACTATTAGGTGTTCCATCATATTGAAAAATGACAGAGGGAAACACATCTCAAGCTCGCACATGGTCTCTATAGCGCAAGCGCGGAGAGGACCTAACTCTTCAGGATCAATTACTTTCTATGAGATTGCATTGAAGAAATAACACAACTTTGTGATTATCATCTTTACGTGTACTGGTTTGATTGCTCTTATTGCAATAGCGAGGAATACTGTGAGCATTACATGGCAATCATGAGAATTGTAGCCTGAAAGCGACAAATACTTTATTGATACTAGTCTCTTAATGTTTGAGGAGAAACCAGTAGGAACTCTCACCCATGTAGGCATTTGCACATTGCAATTTTCTCCTCATTTTTCAAGGTGTAGCAAGCTGGTGGAAGGTACACTTTTCTGTTTCCTTGATCCACAAGGTGAAGCTCTTCCCTTATCTGCATATTCACAAGGTCCTTACATGAATTCAGCCCATCTTTTGTCTTGGTTGGTATGTCTAGTAAAGTCCCAATAGTGCTATCGAACACATTTTTCTCTAGGTGCATGACATCGATAGAATGACGTACCTCTAAATCTGGCCAGTACGGTAGGTACTTAAAGAAAATGGAGTGCTTCTTGAATGGTACGCTAGCGCTTGCTGGCTCTTCTGCATCATTTCTCCTCCACTTGTTGGTTTCCTTATTTTTCACCTTCCCAAAAAAAACCTTGAGATTTTTCGTCAAATTGAACACTTTATCACCCTTGTATATTTCTGGTGGATCATCATTCTCTTCAGTGTTGTCGAAATATGCTGCTTTGGAGCGGTATTTGTGATTCATTCTTAAGAAACGTCGATGCCGCATGTACACTAGCTTCTTCGATCCTTAAAGATACCTGTATATGATACCATTCACATAGATAACGCAACCTGTCTTCCCCATCTATCCTGATAAGGAAAAAAATGGAGGAAGTCGTTGATGGTGACAAAGATAATTGCATGCAGCGTGAAGTACTCCCGTAAGAATTCATCCCAAACTCGTATCCGTGTTTCCATAGATCTTTCATATCCTCCATCAAAGGCTCTAGAAACACATCCATGTCAATGCCAGGTTGTCGTGGTCCTTGTATAAGGATGGTCAACAAAATATACTTCTTTTTTTGACATAGCCATGTAGGGAGGTTGTACATGGTTAGGAGTACTGGCCAAGTGCTACATGAGGTGCTCAAGTCACCAAATGGATTCATTCCATCGGTGCTCAATGCAAACCTTATGTTTCTTGGGTCCTGTGCAAACACTTTGTAATTTGTACCAAATTCTTTCCACTATCGAGCATCTACTAGGTGTCGAAGCATCCCATCCTTTTTGCGCTTTTCATGATGCCAACGCATCAGTTCGGCATCCCTCGGGTTTGAGAACAAACGCTTCAATCGATCTTTAACTGGGAAGGTACCACATAACCAGCTATGGAATCTTCTTCTTCTTGTCTTTGTATGGAGCAGACTCTTCTACCTCGTCAAGTGCAACATCTTTACCCTCGGACTGGTTACCTCTTGTGTATCGACTGGTGTTGCATGTTGGGCATCTATCCAAAGTCTCGTACTCTTGACGGAACCGGATACAGTGGTTAACACATGCGTTTATCTTTCGCACACCAAGTAACAATGGGCTGCCTTTTGTAATGCATTGAAATTATTCAAACCACGAGCAGAGCCAGCCACAACTTCAGGTTCAGCATGGTGCAACATCTCTTCCAAATCAAAAGCACTGCTATCAGTACCGTCGACATCATCTACCGCGGCATGACCATCATCAGCATCATTAACTGTGCGATGACCATCATCACAAACATCATCATCCAACTCATCATCAACGGATTCTTCTACTACAACAAAATTCCCGCCCCTGAACACTTCATCCTCTGTCTCTTGGTTCGAAACACTTCAGCTTGTAGGGATTTCTCCATGGTGTGACCAATTTGTGTAGCCATCAACAAATCCATTCTTCACCAAGTGTGTCTCAATTACAAATGGATCTTCCCAAAATTTTTAGATTTTTGCAGCGCGTGCATGGACATTTAATTTCCTTTCTTTGATACATCATTATTCTTAGCAGATTTCATCAATCTGTCGACTCCTTCAATGTATGACGCATGATATCTCTCTATACATCCATTTTCTTTCTGCCATCTATGCAGTGCGAAAAAATAACTAACTTAGTTTAAATATTTTTAGTAATATATATATGTCACATTAAAATTCTGCTATATCAAAATTAGTATAAGCTAGCTAGATGCAAGGTAATTAAAGCTAGTCAAAATTATATTACGACTGATCATTTTCAAAAAAAATTACCACTTATATATTAATTCCTAATAGATGGAACTACATATAACTAGATAAAATTACCAAACTACCCTCTAGATATTTATAGATCTATCAGTGCATAAAAACTACCATGGCATATAGATCTGCTACAAATAAACCCACCAAAATATTGTGAAATCTAAGATACATCGATCATGTACAATATTGCATGAAAATTTTGACCGTTTTGAGCTCCACATAACAAATAAAACAAACATGACATGGACAGGCCCATATGAACTTGACCCAACTAAATTCTCAACATAAAACATATAAAAGTAAAAAAAAACTTGAGAAATAGAGTAGTAAATAGTATAACTAACCTTTGGTGCAATAGATCTATCAAACCATTCGCGTTCAAAAACTTCTACCCTATTTTTGTGTTCATAAGAGAGATAAAATCTTACTCAAATGGCATGGCAGCTTGGGCTCGGTCCTATATAGGAGAAGGCATCTTCTCTGGCGGCCCACATAAGCCACCGCCATAGAAAACAAGTCGTATGGTGGTGGCGTAAGTGCGCCCCTAGAGAAGATGTCTTCATCTTCGCTGGCGGTCCACATAATCATGCCGCCAGCGAAGATGTGCCAACTTCACTGGCGGCGCGTCTACATCTTCGCTAGCGGCCCACCTAACACGGCCGCCAGCGAAGACCCGTTTTCGCTTGCAGTCATTTCCCCCATCCCCTTGTTATGTGCTTGCTGGCGGTTTTCGCTTATGGCAGCCAACAAAAATTATAAACAACACCATGAAAAATCATTTTTCTAGTAGTGACACAATCGTGAAGCTGAGCTCGGTTGGGCTAACATGCAGCATCGGCGTGTCATTCTCCTTTGTTGTGTGACGACCTTATTTCCACCACCGGCTCGCTGCCGCCACCACCGACTGGTGTCTTCGCCTTCACGCGACGTGTCTCGATTGCTGCCAACGGGTGTCCTCACTTCCACGGTTGTTAGATACCGCCGCGTGTGATGGTCGTTATCGTCTTCACCGTCGGCTACCTTCGCCGCCGCTAGCTGGTTTCTTCACCTCCACAGCTGGCTTATTCCGCTACCATTGATATGCGTCATTATCTTCACTGTTGGTCGCTCCGACTGTTGCCGATCGGTGTCCTGGTCTTCACGGTTGGCCTATGCCACTATCGCTGATGGACGTTATCGGCTTCAATGCTGACCGCCTTCGTCGCCACTGCTGATGGACATCATCGTCTTCATCACCGGTGGCCTTCGCCGCCGCCACTGATGGACATCAACGTCTTCACCTTTGACCACTTCAGCTGCCTCTATGATTGGTGTCTTCATCGCCATCGATGGATGACCTTACCTCCACATCGGCCACCTCTGCCATCATCGAGGAAAATACTAAAAAACTAAGTCATCATTAATTTTCCTCTTTATATGATATTTTCCTTTTCTTCTACCTCACTACATCAACTAGTTCTTCGTTGAGTAGCGAGTCAGGGGCTACAGATGTTATATCATTTTTTGCAACAATTTTCATAATGTTTATCTTGATTTCTTGTGAATAAATCCGAGTAAAAAAAGTGTCGAGTAGTGAAGCTCTATTTTTCGATATTTTCCGTTTGGTGTGTCGACAGATGGTTGCCATGAGCTTATTCCTAGTGCCGGGGAATTGTCGGGTTGAGTGTATAATGTAAGGTGCTAAGTACTAGTCGGAAAAAAAATCAAAAGCATAAAGATAAAATAATTTATTTTCTACTATTAAAAATTGCAAAAGTACCCGAGTAGCACAAATTCTTATCCGAGAAGTTTTGCTCCTTGAAAAACGAACTCATGTCACTCATACGCATGTGTGGGAAGTGCCATGAAATGACTCTCGGTGCTTGGGGGCTATGACAAGTCATGCAGAGTGTTTAAACGTAAGGAGTCAACTACTCGGAGAAATTAAAATCGACAAGAGGAGATTTACATATTTATAAATATTGAAAAATGCTTGAAGTTTCCTCAAGTATTACATTTACATCAGATACTACTCATCCCGCATGTTTATACTGCAGGATCCAAATCCAGATACACATAGTAGGGATTCATGGCCATAAGCTTATCTCCTACACTCCAGGAATGGATCGGTCAGTATAACACAATAGACTTGCCTCCGTTGCCGCCAAATGGTGTCCTCGCCTTCACGGCTGGCCTATTATGCCACCGTTGATGGGTGTCTTCGTCTTCACTGCCGGTTAACTTCACCACCGCTAGCTGGTGTCCTCGCCTTCACCGCCACTGGTTGGTGTCCTCGCCTTCACCACTGGCCTATTATGCCAACACTGATGGGCATCTTCGCTGCCACGGTTTGTGGACCCCACCGCTGATGGGCAATTTGATCTTCATCGCCGGCTTCCCTTCATCGACGTCATCTGTTGTCTTCACCTCCCTGGTCGTGCTACTCTGCCACCATTTAGGTGACTTCATCTTCAATGTATCCATCACCGATAACCTATACTGCCTCTACTTTGTCAGCTTCACTCACTACTTCACGAACCTCGACATCTCTGATAACCTCGACACCTGAACATGCGCCATTAGATACGACACTGTGCTAAACTACTTCAACAAATGGTGCTCCAACCCTCAATATTTCTAATCGGACATCCTCAACGCATATCTTTGCTAGTAATGGTTACTCGACGACGATAAACTACAATTCTTGACTCTATGTTCAGTTGTTTCCCAACTATGCATAGAGTTGGGGGCTGCACAAACATAAGACTAAAATATGACAGGTGTTATGTCAAGATGAATCAATCAATTAACAAGTCAATGAGTTCTATGAAATCAACTTTGGAAGTCATTAGCTTTGTCTTCACTCCAAGGCAGGTGTTCCGCTTCACTAACTCTAACATTCTCAACGACAACTTCGTCTCTCAGATGATACCACTACTCCAAGTTTCTCAAGTCTCAATTTTGACATTTAATCTACATGTCCTAGTCAGATTCAACTCTGTCCTGTGGAGTTCAACTCGGATATGGCTTCAAGCCTCCCAAGTTTAGGCCTAAGGAATTTGGAGTCATCAACCAATTAACTCAGATTCGACGAGTTGGATAACAACATAAACATCCATTTTCCTCCCCATGAAGAATCTCTAATAGATACAACACTATGTTTATAAATCCCTGTCCAGGAATTAAGCCAGGGTACACAAAATGACAAATTAATAAACAGATCCAAATGTAAATAAAGCGCAGATACTTACAGAAGAGGCACTTAGTCCTCACACTGAAAAGAAAGTAGCAGCGGAAAAAGGCGACGGTCCTAGCGGGGCTTCAGCTCCACGCCATAGGCAAAACTCAACTGGGATATAAGCCTTGGTCTTCTAACTTCATCTTCAGCTCAGAAGCACTACACTTCTGAAAAGGGGAATAATAGCAAGACTGAGTACAACCACTGTAATCAGCAAGCCACACCAACGATGCATTCGTGCAAGGAGGGACAAAGGAGGATTTGTGGCTATTTGCATAAAGGCAGTTGTAAATATTTATGGTTCAAAACAGTAAAACAGTTGATTAATTGAGGCAAGATTAAAAATCTTCACTGAACAACGCTACACCACGTTGAACTGGCCCAACCATTCCACCTGAACTAATCCAGTTCATTAAGTCATGTTAATTAATAAAGTGAGACTAATCACGGTGAATCTGGTTGATCGCCCATAACCGCGGGCACGACTATTCGAATAGTTT
The DNA here is from genome assembly GCA_000573905.2 of Oryza punctata. Taxonomy (NCBI): domain Eukaryota; kingdom Viridiplantae; phylum Streptophyta; class Magnoliopsida; order Poales; family Poaceae; genus Oryza; species Oryza punctata. Next base: position 9,636,786 of record CM002494.2, on the reverse strand, counting down.
TACTCTGATCAGAGGTGCGCAACTGTACCCACAAGACACGATTCCACACAATGTCACCATGCCCCGAAATACCACCATGGTACTGCAAAGGGGGAAATTATGATATGACCCTTCGCATAACTCCCCCTAACCAAGCGCACCACTCCTCAGGTTTCGCCCCCACCTTTAAGCCAAGGTAGGCAACCCCCTCTTGTGCCTAGGTGAATCCGGAAGCCAATCAGTGGAAGAGGAAAAAGAAGAGGAAAAAAGAGAAAAGGAGGAGGGAAAAGAGTTAAGATTGGAAGGAGAGAGTGAGGATTAGGATGATCGAGAGAAAAGAAAAGTAGAAAAAACGAAAAAAGGGATTGAGAAAAAATATGTCGATCCAGGTAGGGGCGTGTGGCGTCGTGTGGAGACGTGCAGGATAGTGTGGACCGGTTGGGTTGGGTTAGGAGGGGGAGAAGGATAATATTTACGAGAGAAATCTAGAAGAAAAAAAAAGGAAAAAAGAGAAAAGGAGAGGAAAAGAGAGGAGATTGGAAGGAGAGGGAGATGATCAGGATGATTGGGAGAAAAGAAAAGAAAAATGATTAAGATAGAGACGCGTGGTGTTGAGTGGAAACATGCGGGATGGTGTGGATTGGTTAGGTTGGGAGTGGAAGGGGCTGGGGTTGGGCTGAGAGAGAGGATGTATAATACTAGTTGCGAAGGATTAATAAGAGAGAGAGCGGTGAGACAACTAGACAAGTGTTGCCTACCAAACCCCTAACTGGAAGCAGCCCTCCACCCCAACCGGCATGAAACCACCCCCACGACGCCAATCCAGCGGATTAACCGGCACACAGCGATTAGGCAGTCACAACCGCCGGCGCGAGGTGCCATCAGTGGCTAACAACGACGTGTAAAGCAACAAGATAACCTAAAAATATTCCAAAAATCGAGATAAACTGCGGGTACAGCAGTTACTCGTGTTGAATTGGATACAACCGATGAAAACTTAAATAATCAACTCAAACACAAATGACATACCGAAATTTCGATGGAAACATTTTCAATTTTTATAATAGTAGAGATTTGGAACTTCATGAGAGTAACACAATGTTCAATTACTTATTTGTAAAAAAGGTATAACACACATCCCTTGTTCAATAATGTCCACACAAGCAAATTTCATGCCATGGCTGGGGATGCCAGATGCTCATGGCTTGCATGGAAAATTTGTTAAAAGACAATCACCACGCAAGTTCATGATAGAAGTATTAACAACTATGGAGCATTGTTCAGCAAAACAAAAACCCAAAGGTGATGCCTCATTCGTCACAAACCTAGAACTACAATTATAATACAGTAAATAGAACAAAATTCAATCCAGCGCATTCCCCCTCAGCTCCCACAATTTCACTGTGCCATCATCACTTGCCGATGCCAACATCCTCGGGTCCTAAATAATATTTGAGAAGATCAGTACATTTATCCTAAGCATAAAAGATAAATAGAATCACAAAATGGGCGGTATTCGGTACAAACATATGTATTCCATTGCGCTAACTTAATATAGCAATACTTTTTTTTGTTAATTCCCTGACATTACCTGAGGACACCAGCGGACGCAGTTTATATCCATGTCATGTGCCTTCTCTTTCTTCAATATTAATCTGTACGAAGGTCCCTCAACCTGCAGCAGTGAAGGTAGTATTTAGCATTTCAAACAAATGATGTGTATGCATCTTTCTTTACCTTTTTTCTAAAACAACTCCACTGACACTGATATATCTTATGCTGGAAACTATATATGCCTTCTTCAGCTTTCGCAAAATAAAATGGCATTATGGTAGTGGGAAATAATAGTTGTACAGTTTTTGGAGAAAATAGTCATACAAAATTTGCCAATAATCTACACAAAATGCAGCCAACAGTCAGCACTAGTTACCAAAAAATGAAACAACAGTTTATCAATTGATCATGTTCACATTTTACTCCTAGGAAAATTTTGACAACCAGGAAATTATGGAGTCCCTATCAGAACATTGCACTCCATTATTTATTGTTTACCAAGATATAACTTTGACAAACAGGCAGGCTAAGCACAGAATGCAAAGACCAAAAATCTTGAGAATATGAATGTGCTAGGAAGGGTAAGATACCATACTACTCTTGTCCTCAGCAAATAAGCAGATTGCATCATCACCTGCGCCACTGGCTATAATATCCTCACTGCCATGCCAAGGATGAACAGGAAAATGTCAAAGAATAGTAAAATATATCATTCTATTCATTTTAACATCTTGATTCATATGGAATGAGGTAATACTGGAAGACTATAATGATTAAAAGAGAAGAAAGTGTGTCAGATGAATAAACCACCATCAGTGCACACAGAATTTTGGCTGTTCAATTTCTTCCTTAAACGGACATCCAACATTTAAGAATGCAGCAATGGTACTAAGAGACAGATTAATAATAAGAATAGGCAAAAAGAAAGAAAAAAAACCCATCTTTCAACAACATGATGTACTGCAAGTTTAGTACTTTAACAGCCTTGTTTTGCTTGAATAGGAATCTTGATGTATATAAAGTTTATCAGCATAAAGTCGTAAACACAATGAGCACATCCTTTTAAAGAACATATAGAACTCTCAAGTAGAATAAAAAAAACTAATAATTGTAAAATTCATATCAACGTACTGAATTAATAGAGTGAACTTCAAACAAAACAAGGTATTGATGCATTAGTAAACACACAACCAGGGTTTCAGGAATTTGTGGTTTTGTGACACTTGTAAGAAGCAAACTGAAGGTCCTGTTATTTGGGTTGAATTTATCTACTGACATCCAAGCATAATGTGGACTTGTGCTTTAGTTTAACCTCCTGCTTTCTCTTATTCAATCAATAACTTTGCCACTAACATCGTTGAGGGTTATTGTTGTTATTTCTGGCATATTATTATTTGGAACAAGATCAGATGGGTAAAAATCCAGCATACTATGAACAAAAGAAATGCTCATAAAATTCCATATTGTCATGAATTTCCTTATATTGAAAATTTTAGGATGTAAAAGTGGAACCCTATGGTGAGAATTGAGTTGCTTTGACAGTTTGGTGGCCTCCAAATACAACAGGGCTTGTAACCCGTAGTTTTGTGAAACTGGTGTTACTAGTGCCCCCAAAACCTCGGGTTTCTGAAATCTACTCGTTGATAAATAATGCTCACAGTTAGCTGAGGAACAGAGTTAACTTGTTAGTCCTCTATGATAAAATTCATGTGTATCAAGGATATTTTGGTGCTTAGAGATCACCTCACCTTGACCAATGGGCTGAAAAAATGGTTCGGCCATGATATCCCGTGAGAGTACAAAGATGTCGCCTGAAATCAAATAACCATCCTGTTAAGGGTTATGGTATGGAAAAAAGACATTTTTGACACTTCTCTTCACTGCCGTGATGTAACGGCAGTATCAAGAGGATTAGGACAATTGCACTAAACTCATTATCATTCAGTGATGCATGGTAGCAAGTATATCTCAGCTAGTCAACCTTATCCAAAAGCAATTAGCCACCATACATGATGGTTCACCCCAGTATAAAGCAGGGCAGAAGTTTAGTCGATCTTGATCTAAGTGCTAATATTCTTTCCCTTATAGCACCAAAACAGAGTACAGCTAAATTAGCATGTTCTACAATGAAAAAGAATGTATACTAGAGCGAGACCAAACAATTATGCTCTCTGAAGGACATGCCTATCCTCATTTATTGGTGTACGTTGATCATAGCCTCAAAGAACTACACTAGAGAATACAAAAATGTAAATTGCAAAAATAAGATAGTTAGAAGCCGTATTGGCATTAGTAAGTTTGCTATAGCAGTGGCACAGCTGTTTCTGGGCAGTTATAAATAAATTAGCTTAGCTTTTACGCAGAGCTGTGATATTTCAAAGCTATCAAACTTTATACAGCAAATATGAGTCAATAAATTGAATGAGCCAAGTAGAGAAAATAGGTATTAATAGCACATTCTTACCATGATTCCTGGTTGTCACTGGTTTTTGGTTGAGACAAATCAGCACTTGTGTCCCATATTTTCAATGTATGGTCATCACTGAATAACAGCTGTATGATATTAGTAACTTCTTGAGTGACCTGTTTGGAATGCAGGAATTTCACAGTCGACAAGAAGCCGGGGAAACCCCACATTCCATAAGAGGCCTTGAATATCATTTAAAACAGAGAGTAGCTATTATAACACAGACCTGCATGTGACCATCCTATCACCTTTCTGGTTAAAAGATAATGCCCATACTGTTGACGAGTGACCACTGGAATTAAAAAGAACAAGGTCAATTAAACAAGGAAAAGATACAACAATTAGTACTAAAGCACTGAAACTAGGAAGAACATATAAGTATTAACATGAAAAACAGAGAAAAAAGTTCATCAACAACTGAAGTGAACAATGAAAAGGAGCAAAAATTGTATGTTTAACTAATTACTAAGCAGGATGGAAGCAAATTGATTTTATTAGTTATTATCCGAGGAAAGTTGAAGAAGATCCCTAATTGTCAATTGCAAGATAACACAAACACATTATTGTGACATAGAAGCCAAAATATTACTGTAGCAAAGTAGAAACAACACGAAATATCAAATAGCTAATGTCTAATGAAGAAAGAAAAGTAGGGAAATTCAAATAATGAGCTAATGGCCATGGAGCAGAAGTTAAATTTTTTTTATTATAATAAAGAGCATCATGCCAGCTGAAATTTGGTGATTTGGTAACATTATACAATGATGCATATTACACGCTAAATAAGTCAAACAGATTATACCACAAGCTAATACCAGCTTTATCAAACATGGAATGAAAAAAGGGCCACAGGGATAACAAGGCTAGTTACCAGTTATTGGCTTCAGTTAATGTCTGCACACAATGCCACTCATCATCGCCGTCATCAGCCCAGATCTTCGCCACAGAAAATTTGAAATCAGCCATTATTACACTTGAACACTACCAAATGAAAGAAGTAAAAGCATCATACCTACAAATATTTTCCCCTCACCCAAATAAAGCTTAGGAGAACAGCAAGGAATGCATATGTTTGAAAGTAACAAAGTTCATACTCTGATTGAATTATCGTAGCTGACAGAAACCAGAACATCAAGGATAGGGTGCCACTGCACCATCTTCACGTCCTGCGTGTGCCCTTGCTGCACCGAGACACACTCGTATTCATTTCCTGGCTGCATCTCCCATATCCACACCGACTTGTCCCGGCTGCATGTCGCGAGCAGCGATCCGGACGCGCTCCACGACACGCTCTTCACCTCATTCTCATGCCCCTGCTCACCCAACATCACTAATAAAGTCAACACGAACAACCAAACGATCACAATGCACCACAACAACAAAACAGTCTTTAACACCATATCTGAAACTCCCACAAGTCTCATTTTTTCTTCACCTCCAAGGTGGCGACGCACTCGAATTCGCCGCTGGAGTACTCCCATATCGCCGTGGTGGAGTCGAAGCTCGCGGTGGCCAGCAGCTTTCCGTCGGGGGACCATGCGCACGACCTCACCGTGCGGTTGTGCGTGTCCTCCAGCACATCCTACCCAAACCCAAAAACCCAAGTCAATCACCACGCACGCGTTGCAGCTGCAGAAGCAGCAGCAGCTCGAACGAAGGAGGGGGATCGGGAGTGTTACCGAGCACTGCCATGAGCCGTCGGCGGCGCGCTTCCAGATCCGGACGGCCTTGTCGCCGCCGCAGGAGGCGAGGACGGGGCCGGCGCCGGCGCCGGGGGAAGGGTTCCACGCGAGGGACCATACGCGGTCGGTGTGCCCCGTCAGGAGGTGGGCCTCGCGCAGCTCCGCTGCCGCGCCGCCGTCCATGGCCATGGCCCCCTCCGCCGCGGCGGGCCGCGCCGCGCTGCGCACCGGCGATCGCTGCTTCCCTAGGGTTTTGGGGGTGCGGAGGGCGCGATGGCTCGCCGGAGTGGTGGTGGTGGGGTGGGAAGGGAGAGGGCGAAGAGGCGGCGGAGGCGGCGGCGGCCGGCGACGGCGAGGTGGGGGAGGTGATAGGAAGGGAGGGGGAGTCAACCGCACGTGGTGGGCACGTGCGTGAGCTGGCTATAGATGCTCGGGAGGACGGATCCAAACCGTTGGTTTTGAGGAAGGGCAACTCTCCCAACCGTTGGATGGCCGCCCAATTGGCCATCTAATTAATTTTTTTGAGGCATTTTTTTTTATCAAAATCGCTTTTAAGAGATGATTTGAGGAGCGTTTAGAAAAAAAAAAGCGCCGTTAAAATCAATCTTGTAGTGCAATGTATTTTCCTTTTCTATCCTTCTTTTGCAAGCTTTTCTTCCCTTTATCGATGAACAAAACAATCATCTCCATCCTTCGAGGACAATGATTACTAACTGATCTCATCTTGTACCAATTCAATAAATCCAGTGTCTCTGGTCTCCTCCTAGACCAATCCCGCAAGATGCGCACACATCATTTTGCTAAAATGATTACCACAATGCGAAAGCAACACCGGTGTGAGATGATGCAATGCCCCTTTGGTCCTGTATTTAAGGGCATGTATGCCTTAACTTTCTTTAATTTAACTATTATTCTTTAAAAATGGAACGACCTGAGGTAAATTCAGGACTCAACCCTCTCATCTAATAAAGGTTGTTGTGCTCAATGGAGGCATCCATGACGAGTGTTGCTGCCAACAGTGTCACAGGTGTCTTGTCAAGATGACATCTGCAAGGGCGCGGGCTTGGCAAGATCGCTTCCGGTCCCGCCAGGATCATGGGGGCGATGCATGTTGTTCTCTTTCTGCCTACATGAGGACTTGCCCAGCATGAAGCGGGAGGTGTGGAGGGAGGGTGGCTGGGATTTGGGCATAGGCGAGGAAAGAAGACGAGCGGTGAGGAAATTCAATGATTATGGTGATATGATGACCTTGATCGCCGTAATGTCGCATGACAGCCGTAGAGACCTCGAGGATTCTAGTGGCCTAGTTTTCATGGGCGATAACGATGTTTGCTTTGAACGGTTAAATACGGAGTACACCAAAAATTTCGGTCGACCGTTAATTACCCTTAATAATTTTACTTTCATTGACCAAATAACTTGTTTCAAAATATTTGTTAGCACCACACTTTTTCAATTTGGCCCTTGGTCCCATAGCTACACTTGTGAACATAAGTCAATCTTCCACCATAGTGCAAACTTGTACTAGATAGATAATTCTGTTTTGGATCCATGCGTTGCTCCCACGCCTCCACCTATTCATTTTTTAAGGGTTATTTGGATACATGCCATTATAAATTGATGGATTTTAAATATACCATTACAATTCGTGTATTTGTACAAGTGCCATTACAATTTTTTATGTAGTTTGAAACATGTCACTAGTATACGTATTTTACCTATATTGGATATGAATGCCCCTGTCTTCAACCTCCTCCCCCCTCTCGGCTATAGTCGTTCTGTGCCAGGCGCCCAAGCCACCCAGAGCATGGGAACCTTTCTTCCCTACCTTCGGCAGAGTGCTGCTGCACTTGTCCTCGTCGTTTATCCCCACTCTCCCCGTCCTGCATGTTGTAGGCGTCTTCTTCTCCATCCACCAAAAGATAGAGACGCCATGGTTAGTTTGAGCTTCACGGATTTTTTGTTTGCCTCTATCTATATGCTTCGATTGATTAACATCATTAGAAACATGTGGTTCATACTAGATTCCAAGGTATGGTTGTAGCAGGTATAATCAAGCTCAGCCGCCAGTGAACGAGGCAGCAACAAACTTGTCTAACCGCGCGTGGGAGAATTTGCTAAAGCTCTTATCAGGAGGAGGTCAGCGATAACGATTGCTTCGGCGGAAGGTGCGGTGGCTCTAGGTAGATGGAAGAGGAAGAAGAGGTGATTCGATTTTTGTTGGCGGAAGCTCGAATGGTCGATATATTTCCATCGCTGGTCGCCCCGTCCCCTCGCCACCAGCCCAGTGCCTCTGTCTTCGCAGGAGAGAGGAGCGTTGTGTGCTGAGCTGCTGACCGAGTCCTGGAGCAGCGCTCGAAGTCGACGAGAGAGCTGCCAAGCTCGTTGGGAGAGCTCCTGCTCCTGCTCTACCAAGGGAGAGAGAGGTTGAAGATGGGGGCCAAGGAGAGCTCCTGCTCGTTGGGAGTGAGGGGGAGAGCGCTCCTGCTCCTGCTCATGCTCTACCAAGGGAAGAGAGGTTGAAGATGGGGTTAATTTTATCAAGGATATGTAAATATGTATATCAATGACAAACAAACATTAGTGGCATGATTCTAAATACGTGAATTGTGATGGTAAATTTTAAAAATGCGAAATTTATAATGGTATGTATCTAACTAGTCTTTTTTTAATACTATCTCCTAATAATTGCCAATGTCAAAATGGCCACAAATTTTGTTGCATTATTCTACGTGCTTTGATCAAAATGTCTACTGTATTATACCAGACCGGAGGGAATATTTTGGCTAAAAAATTTGAGTCTCGATGATGCTCAAATTTCACTAGACAATCTAGATGGTAAAACCTTAGCCAAGTTACGGCTCAACCCCTCAACTAACGAGACACGTAGATAACCTTAAACAAGACAGTCACATAGTGAACCACATACATACAGACAGTCACATAGTGAATCACATACAGACTACACGTTCTAGTTCCTTTTTCCACATTCCTACCGGGGGAAAAAAATCAGGATTTTTTGAAATTTCAATAAAATTTGGCCGAATTTAATTTTTTTTCGACCAATTCGTTAAAAAAATGAATTTCCAGGCAAAATATTCGTGCCGCTGGGTCTGAACTCTGAAGTTCCTGAATTTCGGAAATACCGGGAAATTTCGAACCGAAATTTCAGGGCTGACGGAGCCAAGCTGCCGCCTCTTCAGTTCCTATTTCATCGCCACCTTCCCTCCCCTCCTCGGCGTCTCCTCCGTCCGCCACCGTCGTCGCCGTCGCCGCCGCCTCGCCTCGGCTGGTCGACCTCACCACCATTTCCTCCGCCGCGCCCTGCCCTACTCGCCGGGGTAACCACCGCCGTCTCGCTACTCCTCTTGGCTCCCTGCTGATCGAATCCTACGAGCTATTTTTCGTTTTGGGGTTTTGGGGGTGGGCAATGGGGATTTTGAGGGCTGTGATGATAGTGATGCTTCTCGATGGCGATGCCGCTGCCCCATTTTGCCATGGGGGATCGATGGACGCCGTTTTCTGGATGAATCCGGCCTTGAAATCGGCCATTTAATATATTTTTTTTCGGGGATCAAAGAGGTAAAGGGGTTCTTGATCTTTTAGAATAAATGGCCTTGGCCTGGCAGTTGTTAAGTGATCTCGATTAGGTTTCGATCAAACTGTGGAGGTGGAAAGATTTGCGGACTAATGTGGTTTTGTTATTTGAGGCCTCAAAGTTTTTAGATTGATGGGTGAACATAATGGAAATTGATGTTTTTGATAAGTCGGGTGTTTGGATTTGTGGATTGGAGGAATTAGGTGTGATAGCCTGATAGGCTATCGATATCAGCTTCCGCAAAGGATAGTGTAGTCTTAGAGCATCACTAACACACTGCCAAAATTCAATTACCTAAATCTTTTATATGGGAATCTTTAATGGGATTTAAGGGATAAAAATACCCTCGCCTCTAAGAGATAGCTTGATTTAATTTCCTAAAAAAATGCGGGCCATGTGAGAAACATCCAAACAAAATCGGTTCCCTTTTCGTACTGCCACATGCGACTCCTCCTAGCGCGCGGAACTCGGCAATTGGGAATGAGGGCCACTCTCGACTCGTGGAGCGCGAGATTTAAGGAGAAGGGAATGAGGATTTTTGGAAATGATTTTTGGTCTACTGTTGGAGGCTGATTTTTGCTTAAAAACACGAAATTATGGGATTGGGAGTAGTATAGGACAACTGTTGGCCATGCTCTTAGGTCTGGTGGCATCTCAGTGTTTTCCATTTTGATTGTTAGTTTAGTCCTCCCTTACCTTGTTGATTCATTATTAAAAAAAAAGTTGATTAAGAGTTCTTTTAGGGTTGATCATTTCTTGCTCCTTGTTAAACTGATTCTTGATTTTTTTTGTTGTGATGGAAATACAGGAGGTTGTCCCTTCCCATTGTAAGAAAAACAATGTGAAGAGTGGTTAAAATTGGTCTTGTTGCTTGAGTGAGGGGTAGGAGCACATGCTTTGCCTCTTTCATATTGCTTCAAGGAAATAATTGTGCCCTTCCTGTGAAGGAATTGGTTGCATGTTTTAGTTGTATTGGCATATATGCCTGATGTCTCTGTTGTAATAGTTTAGAGCATGACAGCATGGTGTTTTCTTTGCGGATGTGCCTGTTGTAGTGGTACTCATTCTTTTCCTCTTTAGAAATTATAACTGAGGGTACAGTCTGTATATGTTTTAAGAAGTCATATAACAGGGGAAATTCATCATATTGTTCTCTTCCCCATTTTTCACTTGGATTCTTCACTGAACTTTCAATAGTTCCAGTTTGTTTTATTGTTTAAAGCACGAAAACTCGATGTTTGATTGTTCTGATGTAGAAATAACAATCTAATGTTAGTTAGTTTGATGATATTGGGTGTCTTGAAATTGGCAGTTCCGTTGGATTATTATATTAATCAAAGTGTGGTGAGTGTGTGGATTACATACATCAGCCAGACTCTTATATTTCTGGAAACTTCGATCCAGCGTTAAGACTAGCGGACTACTCCGTTGTAGAAACCAGACTTTATCTTTTATTATAGAGTTTTATCATAACTTTGATATGTTTGTGGTGACAACTTTTTCTTATTTAGCTGTAAAATATAAAAAAACATTGACATGACATTGATGCAGTCTGGATGTTGCCTATATTTATGTTACTTAAAATAAGTTTTAAAACTTAAGTTTTGCAGCATGTGTACGCTCTGACATGATGTAAGGTCTGAATAGGAAGATCTAGCACCTGTGTGGAACTGCATAATTTTGTAATCTGAAAAATGTAAATTACATGCTAAATTGTAATTTTTTACTTCTCTTTTGCCTTCTATTGCCACCTTATATTAACTGAAATCTCATTCTCATGTAACCGTGCTAACCTATTTCATGCCATATCTGAACATGCTTGATCAGGTCTATCCAAGCTTCAAGATGTCAACGTGCAAATTCATCACCTCCTTCGCACCGGGAAGGCGCAACATCGGAATGCAGCCTTCCAAGGCTGCGCCACAAAGCCTTTCCACCCGTGGGAGCTACCCCAACCGCCGTTCCGCGATGCCAACCCCGAAAGCCCTGAGGAAGCTCTGCGTTCCTGCGGTGGATCTCTACAAGGTGAAGCTCATCTCGCCGAAATGGGTGGAGCATGAGTTCGATGCCCCGGGTGACGCCTACATCCTGGACTCTGCTGAGACGGCGGGACTGGAGCTGCCGTACTCGTGCCGTGCCGGGGATTGCTCCACCTGCGCTGGCAGGATCGAGGATGGTGTCGTCGATCAGCCCAACGGGTCGTACCTCTACGATGCGCAGCGGGCTGATGGTTATGTTCTCACTTGTGTTTCCTACCCGAGGTCCAACTGCGTCATCCACACTCACAAGGGAAGAGAAGTGTAGTGGCACGAATCATATCACGTTCATATCCAGATCTCAGATGTTCACAGAAGGTGTTACAAACTATAGCTTCAGTTTTTGTTCTGTTAAGTAGTTGTCCGGAATGCAGTATTTGCCCTTATGCCGTTGGCGATAGATAAGCTTGAGTTGGATGTTGGTGCATTGAACCGAATTATTTACATGCTGATATTACTGGGTTTTATGAAGGGAAATAATAGTATGTAGTAAATGAACTGAAAGCTGAGTGATTGAATGCAATGCATAGTTTTGGAACTCAGCTATATATAATTTTGTTTTTTAAACTAATTTCTGGCAGCGTTTCGTCAGGATTTTTGTAATTTTCCTTGGGCATTTTATCCTTGTGCACTACTCACTTAATAGTACTTTGGTTCCTGCTTAAGCCATACCTGGAAAGCTATGTTTTTACTATAAATTTGATCAAACTTAAACAAAATTGACTATTGAAAAAAATTAAAGTGTCTTATAACATAAAGAGGAAGTAACTAAATTGTTTTCCCCTCGTTTTTTGATGTCGATTGGTAAAAATCCTAAATAGTATTTTAAAATACATTCTTTATTAGCGTTTCTTAGAAAACATTTTAAAGACAACTTTTCAACTTTCTCAAATAATTTTCATAACACTACTATGAAAACCATTTGTTCATGTGCTAGGCTTTTATTTTCACATCCGGCCTAAAAGGAAAAGCACCTGTGAAAATGGCTTAGAAGCGTAAGGACGTGATAAACCACCTTCGAAAACCTATTTTCAAAGATAATATTTTTTTAAAAAAATCTGACCATGAAAATATATATATTTCCTTGAGTGGTTTCCCTAAGTAACTACCTGCAAAAAAACACGACTTTTATATAATTAGGGTGATTTTATAGACTGTTCTTATAAGGAAAGATGTCTATTAGAATACAAAATATTTTTTTGTTATTTTCATGCCTACAAAAAGAAAAATGGAAAATTTATTTCCATGGGTGGTTGTGGAATCTGTCCACGCAAAACCTTGATTTCTATAGGCCCTTAGTTGTACGCGGTTTGATAAATAGGTGTGTATATGGGTTACCGACCGATTGCAAAAATGTTTTTATGTATTAGCGCAGGGGGCTCGAATTGGACAGGGAGCAGGCAGGAGCAGCCGTTTGCAATAGAAGAGCAAGTAAGAAAAAGCTGGACAACTGGTTTGCTACGAAGAAGCTGGCCAAGCTTCGTAGCTTCAGACTTTATCCATTCAGGTCTGGTAGCATATAGGGTGTAGGCGATGGTAAAATATGAAATCAATATTTTAGGCTTTAGGTATAAACTGACAACTAATTTATTCTTTATTATCAACACTACAAATCATTTTTTTCTCATTTTTGGTGTTTCGGTACTAATTTGAAATTTTATGAGCATTACATTGCTAGCGTAAAAATTATTTGTGTTATGGATTGCGACCTAAGAGCTCCAACTCGATTTTCGTTCTAGATTCGTCGCTGTATTAGTGTAAACATAATTTCGTCCATTAGCTGCTAAATGCTTCCTATAATCTCTTTAAGGAGATTCCATTTGTTATTATTCTGTACATTATGAACTAGCGGCTGCAAATTTAGGTTCCATTCTTTTCGGCTTCTTAACGTACTACACGCTTTTAAAGAATATAATTTCTCAAAAACTTTCTTCCGTTGTCATTGCTTTGAGCACTTGTTCTATGTTTGGTTTATTTTTAAAAATATTTAATTTATTCCTATAATTAAGTAGATAATCTATGGCAATATATCCGGTGAATAATCACAAGGACACGTAGCTTAGGGAGCTGGGGCCTGAGCTGAGACACATGATGCATGCTTGGGGTTTCTGTTAACCAAAATCTGATACACGGCAAGTCACGTACCCTTACTTAAATGTAGGGGTAACAACGGATCCGATCCGCTCTGAATTCATCCGCAGCTATAAATATGGTATGAGATATTAGAAATCGGACGAATATGGACCACACGGATGCGGATATGGTTGTATGGTACAGATTCGAATGTGGATGTGGTATCGCTAAAATTTGATGGATGCGGATTATCCGATCTTTCTATCGGATTATCCAATAGACCGTTTGCCGGATAATCTGAAATTATTAATCCAGGTAACTACTCTATACGTTGCATGTAACATGAGACCATCCCATCCAATATCCTAATTCATCAATTAACCACTCGTTAGTTTGGAGCTTTCATCCTCTCATCTAACACTTCGTAACTACGTTTTTATATTATGGATATCGTAACTACGTTTCTATATTATGGACATCATATGCTTACGTTGTTTAGCACTTAATTATTTCGATGGGTCATTTATTGACTATTGTATTGTTGTCCTGGCATTGCTAACTCGATGTTGTATAAATTGCATATGCACGTAACATCCGGCAGATTTAATCTGTTTCCGAACCGAGTCTGCATTGATTTTGCACCATTTATGACATCCGAAATAATCCTCGGCATCCGCACCCATTCCAAATCCGCTTAAAAAAGTAAGGTTTAGGATATGATATGATCACTATCCATCCGAATCTGCTTTGTTTCACCCCTACTAAAATAGAAAAAGAAAAGAAAATGAGATTAAAGAGAGGAGATCCAGATTCTCACTGAACAAGCTCAGAGAGAGAGAGAGATCATCAGCCGTGCATGCCAAGGAAGTAAGGAACAGCTGGGAATTGCAAGGAAAAGCAAGAGAAAGAAGAGCTGACACGTTGATGACATCAGGCACTTAGGTTTCACATGTACAAACTTGAATCCTCTAACGTTCGTTGTGCTGACATGTGAACTGACTAGGTTTAACATATTAGTGATCATGTCACCAAGTGTAGTCATTTTTGAAATTTTGGACCCCCGGCACACAACTATCTCACCCAAAATTTTCAGTTTTTTTAATCCAGTCCAAATTTATTTAAACTTTAAATAATTTCATTCGAAATCTTTCAAAGTTTCTCCGCTAATAATATCTAAAACAAACTGGAAACCACCACCATTATAGAAATGCATAAAAGGGATGGCAGCATAGATACCGAAAATGCTAAAACCAACACCTATAGTGCTTTTCCTGCCCAAAGCGCGTGCCTGCGCTGTGCCATCAACTAGAATCATTACCTTTGTGGAGAGATAGGTGTCGATTCTAAAGAAAAACCGGCACCAATACTATCGGTGTCTTTTTTAAAATAAAGCCGGTACCTTTAATTTATTACAGGTACCAGTTTATTAAAAAAACCGGTTCTAAATAAAACCAACACCAAAATAAAAGTTGCTAGTGTTTTAAAAAACCGACACCCATAAAAACCGAGCCGATCCGACAGTCTCCTCCTTATCCACTCACGTGCGGTGATCAGTGGGGTTCTCGTCCTTATCCACGAGCTGAGGCATGAGCAACAGGGAGTCGACTGTCTTCAATCTCTCCTCCCAACCCACGAGCGGAAGTAGCGGCCGCGGCACCATCTCCTTCGTGAGCAGTAGTCGTGAGATCCAACCACCCTGAGCTTGAGGGTGGCCGGATCCACTTGCCACGGGGTCTCTGACGGACACGTCTTCGGGTGCGATTCGCGGCGGATGACACTAGTGACGGCGGTGGTTCTAGTGAGCGGTGAGTAATAGATCGATGTGTTGGGATTTTTTCTATGCATATGTGTTGACGTAAAACACGGTAGCCTGAGAGATTTGCTTTACTTTAGTACAGGTCCAAAGCTTGCTTTCGGATTGTAGGGCATGCCAGTTGATTTGATCCTGCAATCAACAAGATTAAACATGCAAATGTCATTAGTAAACGATAGCCGATCGGCTAGAAAGCCTATGTCGTATCGTAGCATGTCCTAGCTGATGCAATGCATAGTGAATCGGCTATAAGGCATATTCATAAGAATAAATAAACCTAAACTTGATTCATCGGCTGTAAAGATCAACATTACTTAATCTATAAATCAATATTACTTTAGAAATCAACAATTGGGATAGATCGAACTTAGCCGAGATAGTATAAATTATCTACACCCAAAATAACATAAATAACAATTATATGTGTTCATATCATAGCCGATGCCCAAACTTAACCATGTATCGGCTATAGCTCCGATGCTACCTTATACAAGGATATCATTTTACGGTAAATATATTAAACTAGTATCAACTAGATTGATGATGTTGACCCCCTTTTTATAACAGGAATCATTCGTGATAACAGTACCATTTTCCTGGATCAAGTAGTCTAGTACACACGAGTTCATAACCGGAATATCAAGAGCACATACCTAGAGCGTTAAAAGTGAATTATTACATCATAAGCTCGCAGGTATAGTCTAGAACATAGGACCAAATGGTCCGGAATACATACAAAAGCAGAATTTAGATAAGGCAGCGAAATCAAGGTAGCGGCAATACCATTGCCACAGGCAACGACCGTATCTAAGACCTACTAAGCGCCACCATCTTCAACAGCTTTCTGATAGTACTCGTAAGGATCATCGGAGACTCCATCGCCCTCTTCTGATGAATTTATAAATAGCAAGGGTAAGTACCAACCGTACTTAGCAAGCCACCACATCAAGTATGCATATGATAGGGATAATTCCAAGGAGTGGCTAAGGTTTCTTTTGTGTAAAGCCAATTTTGTAATTATTTTTCACAAGCCTAAGACCTAGCATAACTGATCAAGTTTTAACTCCATTGTTCTTTAATCAGCGACGGTTCTGTCCACCATCCATTGTGTTCCCAAGGATGGCTGTCGTCATGGTTTTCTGGGGTCTACCCCTTCTCGCGTCTCGAGAAGTTGATCCACCAGTATAAATCATCATGCATATCCCACCCTTCACTTTAAAAGTTTAGAGTCTAGTCAAGTGTAATACATGTCCCGGTGCTCAATATCCGCGAGCACGGCTATTCGAATAGATTGGTTTACTCACACTGCAGTGGATGTACGCTTTAATCCACACTCTGTGACTTGCCCAACACATGAGCCGAAGTCCCAACGAATGAGACGCTTCACGGCAAAGCCTTTAAATAACCTTATTTTGGCAGTACCTGTTCCATGAACTTGAGCCCTCATGCACTCTAGGCGTACACGGTTTCTAGCAGTGAGAGGAATTCTGGCGTTCCCGGGAGGGAAAAACTCACACATGCGTTAAGTTGTGATTAAATCAAGTTTCATTTTAGGTTACCCACCGATGGTTATCCACCTGTAGGCTTCCCGCCTATTCACACATCTAGGTAAATCCTCCACGTCTTGGGTACCGTCTCCGCTCGGTTACCTACTCCGCTAGGTCTATGCCCAATGCGAGAAGTACGGTCGTACTAGGGTCGTTTCATGGATAGCTTCATGGCTCGATCCTTAATTGATCAGGGATAGCACTAGCCTTAACCGGAATCCACCCAAGTCATCCAGCTGCCCCGTCGAAAATATTTGTTTAGTTTAGTTTCTTTCACAAATCATCTCATCAATGTCATGGCAATGTGGCACTCATGTCTCCACATGCCTATGTCAATTACCTTCCCTAAGGTAATTGCCCAAGCATATAGATTTAATAAATATGAGAGTGCATGAATCTAAATTAGCATTGCTAAGCATTTGTAATAAGTGACTAGGGACTCATACGTAATTATGGGTACAAGGGGATAAGATGAACAACTATCAAAGACATGGCATAACAATAAGTATGATATTCATCATTGCATGCAAATTTATTCATAAACAAACTAATCTCGCAATTGGGTTCAATATGCTCAAAGATTAGTGATGACTTGCCTTTCTCATAGCCCTGTTGACCTGGATCCTCGATCAACTCAGCAACTCCCTCAGAATCTATTTTTAGGCGCGAAAGATTTGGTTCGAATTCAGTTAAAATTCAAATTTAATCACCAAGAATTCATGCAATAAAAAATAAATTGCAAAAATAGTACCAATAGTTAGGTCTTGATTTTAGATGAATTTAGGTTCAATTTTCACTCAAATCCGAGTTAAAACGAGTGAGTTATGCTAGTTTAAAAATTTCAATTTGAATTAATTCAAATAATTGTGAAATATCACTGACAAGTGGGCCCGGCCTTGTTGACCTAGGGTCAAATCATCCCTTTAATCCCTTTGGGACCCACATGTCACACCTCTCTCTCTCTTCTCTTTTTTTCTCTCCCTTCTCTCTCTCCATTCTCTTTTTCTTTCTCTTTTTTTCTTTTTCTCTCTCCCTTTTCTTTTTCTCTCTCCCATCTCTCTTCTTCTTCCCTGCTTCTTCCTCCTCTCCCCTTTGCTTCTCCCTCTCCTCTCTCTCTGTTGAGCTGGCCCTAGCAGCGCGGCAGTGGACGGCGAAGGGGGGGAAGGGGGGCCTCACCCGGCGGCGGCGAGCACACAGCGGCGGTGACCGGCGGCGGAGAGGGGAGGGGGGCGGAAGAGGTGTGGAGGAGGAGGGAGAAGGGGGATATTTATAGGGGGTGGGGAGACGGCCGGCGCGCGGCGATGGGACGGCGACGGCACGCGATGTTTTTTTTTTGCAAAACAGAGTGTTACAGATGACAAGCTTAATATATTTAAATAGTTGAGATCTTGATATAAGGGGTAGATACAGTATATTAAACAAGACATAAATCAAGTAAAACAACTATATCAGGTAAGATCGGCTGAAACCCCGATACTATCCTTATTAATGATCATGAAGTAGGCTAGAGACTATAATTCTAAACACGACTTAGTAGATCAAACTTAACTGATGCAGCACTAAGTATGAGAAGAAGCATACTATCTAGACAATCAAGCCGATGATCATCTTTTCGGGATGGTAGATATATTAAATAATCTAAACCAACAAGATAATCTAGTCATTATCGATAAAACCCTAAACAGAGATAAGCCGATGTGAATAGAAGACATTGTCAATCTAGATTATAAAATATATATGATAACTTGGTGATTTATGAAAACAAGATTAGAGTGTCATAAAGATGTAAGCACTAATCCCGATAACACAAACTGCCATAACAAGTTTTACCTCTTGTCGAAGATCGAAACCGATGCAGCCTGACTCAATAGCAAGAACTCATCGAAATAATAGAATAACAAAAATGTAGCGATGCGTCGAGATTGTATTGAACTGATGTTAATTATTTATAAGACCTTGGGCTTATATTTATATCCGAACATGCAAACTTGTCCATATCGGATACGACTCATACTTTCCTAATACAACTCTAACCAACAAATAAGTCCCTTAGGTGGAGTGTTTATTTTCTGGATGGATGGGATGAAATGGAATGGAATGCTAACCTCCAGTGTAGAAGTTAAGCATAGGTGGGTGCAATGTAGTTTTTGATCAAGCAAGCATGAAAAGTACTTCCCTAGGGTCAACAAAACTTGAGAACGCTCAATGTAATAACAAGCAGCGTATGTAGCAAGCTAATCATGAATAATCAACCTATGGCTCTAGTGGGAATAAAAATATCAATGAGGAGTTTAGCATCGTTATATATATATATATATTATAACATTCCCAAGTCTGCAACATGAAGAGCAGGATTTCTATCATCAGACTATATCTCATTCATCAATTACTTAGATAGCATGGGGTCCCTATTTGATATATCACCACAAGCAGTAAGTAATGAGCTAAGATAATAGGCATGCATGTTATTTTCAGGGAGACCATGAACTCTAATTGTACCATCCCTAGCTTGAGTTTAATTATCTTCGATATTTTAGAATTGATAATCAAATTAAACTCCAGATAGAATGGATGTCCAAAGGAAAAAATTGTGCAAACCTACGCGCCCTCTGTATAAAACATAGGACAATTTATGGTAGAGGTAGTTTAGCCGAACTGGATGTTTGGCTAACCCCTCGTTGGTTCTGACTGCATCAATTTCCCTTGTGTGGTTTGTCATGGCTCGTTACTTCTAGGGTAATCTTGCTTTGGTTATGGTGTTGATGTGCAAGATCACCCCCACACTTGTCTTTATACCTGGGATGTTTATTGGACACAAAAAGAAAAACAAAGACAAGAGTGAAGCAAAAATGACTCACTTGGTTGGAAGACCAAGGAGCCAACTTTATTTTATTTTATTTTATTTTTTGTTTTTATCATGATAGGCATATTACAAGGATAGAATGAAATTAAATAAACAAAAATAAAAATAATAATAAGCTAAACGACCTATACCTAAACGCGCCTATCAGAACCTAGACCTAATATAACTAGAGGGGAACCTTGGCGGTCAAGTGGGAGAAGGGGCCAAGGTGGTGGCACCACCACTGGGTTGGTCGAACTAGGAGTTCAGCCGAAACCTCGGTGGGCCCCACCTCTGCCAGGTCAAGGTGGCTGGCCTCTAGGCTTGGGCTGGACCCCTTGCGATCCGTTTCCTAAGGGTTTAGACTCTTGGTAGAAGCTAAAAGCGACTAGGTTCACTACGTCTAAGTCACGATCAATTTTAATAGATCAAGGAAAACTTTTAAACGATGGCCATTTACCTTAAAGATGTTCCCTTCGTTGTCGCGCAACGTGACATCTCCATGTGATGAAGTGTTGATGACAGTAAATGGGCCCATCCATTTACTCCGAAGTTTTCCATGTCCGAAAAGCTTCACCCTTGAGTTGAATAGCAGCACCTTGTCCCCTGCCTTGAACTCCTTGTACTTGATCCACCTATCATGCCATCTTTTGGTTATGCCTTTATATATCTTGGCATTGTGGTAGGTCTTGTCCCTCCATTTCTCTAGCTCAGATAGATGCATCTTCCTGTGCTATCCGGCTCCCTTTAGGTCCATGTTCCATGTCCGGATAGCCCAGTGCACCCTGTGTTCCAACTCTACCGGAAGGTGACAAGTCTTCCTGTAGACAAGTTGGTACGGTGACTTTGCCGATGGGAGTCTTATAAATAGTCCTATATGCCGAAAGTGCATCTGGTAGCTTGTTCTTCCATGCCTTCCCCATCTCGTTGATAGTTTTCTGCAAGATGTTCTTGATTTGTTGCTCGTTTCTACCTATCCACTTGTTTGGGGATGATATGGAGTGGCAATGTTGTGTTGTGCCCCAAGCTCCTGCAAAAATCTTCAGAAGGTCTTATCGATGAAGTGATACCCTCTGTCACTTATCACCATCCGTGGAGTTCCAAAATGAGGGAAGATAATGTCGTGGAACATCCGGCGGGCGTGCTTGGCGTCTGCGGCACTGCATGGCATTGCCTCTACACACTTGGACACATAGTCAACGGCCACCAGGATATACTTGCAGTCATAGGACTTTGGGAAAGGTCCCATGAAGTCGATGCCTCATACATCAAATAGTTTGACTTGAAGGTTGTATGTTAGTGGCATCGTATCTCGAGTAGTGATCCCTCCATGCTTCTGGCACCTTGTGCATCTCCGAATGAATTCCCTTGTGTCATCATACATTGTTGGCCAAAAGAATCCACTCTGCCAGACCTTTACTTGTGTCCTGAATGCTCCATAGTGACCTCCATATGGGGCAACATGACACTTCTCAATGATCTTCATGCCTTCGTCTGCCCGAACACATCTCCGTAGTAGACCGTCTGAACATACTCTATAAAGGTAGAGTTCATCCCACAAGTGCATCAGGCTCTCGTAGGTCAACCTCTTCTTATTTTCTCCCGGTGGCACATACCCCACGACCATGAAGTTGATGATGGTTGCATACCACGGGTCAAAGTTTGTGACTTTTAACAGCATGTCATCTCGTAATCACCCCTCCAGCATCATTGGGGAAGAATCTGGGACATCCACGTGGAAGCTGATGGCGATTGGGTGCAATCGCTATTCGGCCGAACCCAGGGTTCAGCCGAACTTCTGGGCCGCCTCCCGGCCACTCCTTCGGCTGGGGGGCTGCCTAGTAGGCCCCTAACATCATGTACTATGGTTGGGCTCAATTTTAGGTGGTTTTGATTGACATATGGGTCCTTCAATTCGTGTAAACACATCCTGATTGTCGGGAGGTGTGATTTCATCGCATGGCGGGTGTATTTTCTCCTTAAAATACCCGCATACACATATTTCACCAAAACTAGTGGAAATGATTAGTAATAATCCCTTCCACTAAGTTGGATACCATATGTTATTTCATTATATGTAGGCATTGACAGTCAGATGTTATGATTTAAGGACCGTCAACAAGACCCCCACACTTCGACCAGGTCGCGGGCAAGGACCAGGTCGCAGGGAGTGTGAAGCTCGCCTTCGACGGTGGTTTCGACGCCGCTCTGGCCTCCGCCACTACCACTGCCGGCGGTGATGCTGGTGGCGCCGCGGCTGGGGAGAAGGAGGAGGAGAAGGTTGAAGAGAAGGTGGAGGATGAGGAGGATGACGACATTGTGTTCAGCCTCTTCGACGATAACGAATGAGCTACCGACTTTGGTATTCATCTTCAGCCATGCATCGACGTGTCGTAGTCTACATGCCGTCAGTAGTATATATATCTATTTAATTTGCGGTAGCACTATTACGCGCGCTGCGCATGGAATATTAGTTCGAGCACCGCACGTCGCGCCCAGTGTCTACAAAATCAGTGTTCGGTTGACCAAGGTTGTTGTAAATAGATTATTTCTATTTCAAGTTGAGGTAGTTGCGATACTGCCGCAAGTAGATGGTTCGGAAGTAAATCTATTATTGTACAATAATCGGGACACCTTGATGGTGCAAGACATGTAGTAATTGATTTACTGTTGAACTAGATTGTTCAGTCCATGGAGTAATTGCGTTACTACCTTAGTAATTGGACTACTCAATATGTGAGCGGTGTTTCTGTGCGCTGACTCAATGTTCTGTTGACCAAGGTTGATGTAAATGGATTATTTATGTTTCAAGTTGAGGTAGTTGCTATACTGCCGCAAGTAGATAGTTTTGGCAGTAAATCAATTACTATGCAGTAATCGTGAGTCCTTGATGGTGCAAGATGTGAAGTAATAGATTT
This sequence comes from Oryza punctata, assembly GCA_000573905.2. Taxonomy (NCBI): domain Eukaryota; kingdom Viridiplantae; phylum Streptophyta; class Magnoliopsida; order Poales; family Poaceae; genus Oryza; species Oryza punctata. The sequence goes on along the minus strand of CM002494.2, from coordinate 9,614,277 downwards.
ACTGACAAACGATATTGTTCATTCCATGTTGTAAAAGCATTACTATCTTAGTAATTGTACTGCTCAACATTGTTTCTGTGCACTGACCGAATGACCAGTTTAATACTAAGGTAAATCAATTACTGTGGAAGTTACGACAGATTTGTTACGTGTTAGCGATCTGGGTTGTGGGTGCCACTATTTGTTTAGAGTTGGTTTTTATTTGGCAACTTCACGATTTTGAAGGGGTGCGGTTTCGTGCGGTAGGGAGACCGATAGTAGCGCCATAGACACACCTCTAGCGATGAACTTTGATGACACTTATTCTGGTGCCTTGCCGCCGACATCAACATCATCACCAGCTGTGTTTGATAATCGCCCCATGAGCCAATGTGAAGAGGGGCAGTCATTTGTACACAGCCAGCGGTGTACACTCATGTAAGTAGTAGTTGGTATGTTGTTTGGAAGCACAAATTATTTTGGATGAACTAATCTATGTCCATTGCATGCATGCATACAACCAAGTAGATAGTAGTAGTTTTGCTAAATGCAGAGTAGGGGGTTGGATGATGGCATGGTACCAAAGCAACATATGGTGTTCAAAGACTATGGAAGTGCATATAATTTCTATGAGAAATATGCTTACCATGCTGGTTTTGACATACGAAAGAGTAGAATGAATAAGACTCTAAGAGAAATATGTTGTTCAAGGGAAGGACATCACAAATTTTATAAAGGGGATGAATCTGAACGTGAGCGTAACTGGAGGACTAAAAAACGGGTTGCAAGACATACGTTAAGGTGAAAAATGTAATGGTTGACGGTGAGGTGACCTCTGTTGTGTACGATGTTGTTGTGCTTGAGCACAACCACCCACTCACACCCTCTCCAGCGGTAGTGAAGCATATGAGATCCCATAAGCACAGGGATGACACAATAATGGAGTTTGTAAACATTATGCAAGAAAACTAGGTGGCGCAGAACAACATCATCGAAGTCCTAGCTGACATGCATGGTGGTCAAGAGAATATCCCATTCACTTCACACGATCTTGAGAATAGGTCTGTGGCCTACATATCTCATTTGGCAAATGCATTGCATTAAACATCTTTACATTGTGGCGTCTCATTGAAATAACATGTCCTTTGTCTTTTGGTTATTAAACAGGAAAGCCGCTAATGTGAGAGCTGAGAATGCGGACAACATAAACAATCTACTAGAATTCTTTAAGAAGTACAAGAAAGATAACCCGCAGTTTTAATGGGATGCCCAACTTGATGACGATGGCGTTCTAAAGAATTTATTTTGGAGCCATGCAAGTTTTCAGGCAGAGTATGCAGATTTTGGGGATGTGGTGACCTTCGATACAACATACAAAACCAACAAATATGAGATGCCGTTGGCAATGTTTGTAGGATCAAACCACCATCTCCAAAACACACTGTTTCGGTGTGCATTGCTCTGGGATGAAAAGGAGTCATTTGAGTGGTTGTCCAATACTTTCAAGACTTGCATGGGGGATTGGCCAGAACCACGATGCATACTAACAGGTATTAAAAAGTTGTATTAAGCAATGTGCGATATTGTGTTGTTACTAATAAGAAATGCTATGAGCATTTTATTGTTCTGGTGAATATGTGTAGTATATGAGCAATTATTTTTGTAGACCAAGATGCAGCAATGGCAGCTGCCATACCTCTTGTTTTCGAGAACATCATACATAGACTGTGCAGGTCGCACATACTGCACAAGCATGCAGACGCTCTCGTGATTATATTTGCCCATCATGAAGATATGGAGGACGACTTGATGATTTGTATTGACCAAACCTATACCCCAATGGAGTTTGAAGGAGCTTGGGCAGAATTTATTGATAAATATGAGCACCATGGCATGGGGACAATGGAGCGGCTGTATGAAATCAGGGAGAAATGGATCCTGGCTTACTTTTGGAAGGACTACCGTGGTCGAATGACATCAACGCAGCGGGGCGAGAGCATGTACAGATTGGTTAAGCGTAAGTTCGTTGACCACAAGATAGTGCTACACAGATTCGCGCGTAGGATGCTCGATGTAGTCATAACAAGGAAAGAAAAGGAGGCAACAGAGTAGAGAGGTTGCACGGTAAAAAAATTATATGAGCATAAATACTGGTAGCGTGGTAGTAATAATAAAAATTGCAGTGATTAAAATTGTTAATTGTGATACATGAAGGCCAAAATCATCATGCAAAAATCATCATGCAGATCGTTGGCCATTCGAGGTACATTTGTCGAGGCTATATACTAGGGCAGTATTGAAGAAATTTGAGGGGGTGCTGGGCGATAGCAAGTCGTTCAAAATAAGGTCAAGTGAAGCAGCCAGTGACACATGGATCATTTCGCACACAAAGAGGTCAAAGAAACATAACCGGTGCTAGCGTGAGTTCAGGGTAATCACAAATGTGGATGATGGACTGTACGATTGTGAGTGCAAGCTTTGGGAGCATACAGGTTTGGTGCAGACGTACAATTGGTCTATGTTTCATTGTCGTGCAGAAATGGACTATTTAGATGATTGTACTAATTTTGCCGTGTGCATGTTTTTGGTACAGGTCTTTTCTGTCCACACTTGCTTAGGGCATTTATACATGTGCAGGTTGAGACCATCCCATCAAAGTATATTCTCCAGAGGTACACTATGCAAGCAAAGAGCGACATGCCATTTGATAGGAAGGACAGTAAGACCATAGGTCCGGATGGTCTGCAAGAGAATTATAGGACAAAAGTATTGATGACCGAGGCTATGGCTGTTGCAAAAGCTAGGAACAAGTCATAGGACACGTACAATGAGGCACTAAGAGGCCTGAAGAGTTTGAGAACACATGTAGAAAGTGTCCCGTCCAGTTCCGGAACATCCGTTGCTGTCAATGAAACGACAACACTACATGAGGGGGAAAGAAATAACCTAGCTAGCCGGATGAGCCGAGCTGCACCTCCTAAATCACGAACAAAGGGTATGGCTGCCGAACCAGGATAGAAAGTGGTCCTTGGCACAAAAGGTAAGAAGGTGTACAACAGGGGCTACGGTTGGTGTGGTTGAAAGGATGGTCTACAAAACTACCTGCCCGGAGAACCCCAACAACTTCGAGAAGCTACAAAAGGTGTTGAACAGGGGTAACGGAAAAAGAGGCTGACCAAGAGGCAGAGGGAAGGGTATGGCGGGGGGTTCAACCAATGTTAGAAGGAGGCTTGAAGACGAATTGGATGATGGAGTTGGTGAAGATGAAGAAATGATTGATGCCAATGATGGTGCTGGCAGTGGAATCGAGCTATGATGTGTATGCTACATACTCTGCATATGGACATATGTGCCGTGATTTTTGTTGCATGCAATAGTTTGCGTTGTGAAGCCAGTAGAACTGACTGTAAATATTTATTTATTGTTAATCTACTATCACATGCAATAATGGTAGTTCAATTGTCAACTTGAAGTGTTGGATAATTCAGTGGTAATTTGCTAACAGTTGGGACAAGCTTGTGTGATTTGAGTATGACATAGTTCAAAGTTTAAATATGTGTCGTGTGGATAGTGGTGGTAGTGGAAAATAAGGTGGTTCCTGAATTATTTATAACGTGCAGTTGAATGCATTTTGTAAGTACCATGTGAAATGTGTTGACGTGGCACATAGTAGCTTGGTCAACATTCCATAGATAGTAACAGAAGTAACACGCGGTTCGCGCATACGTAGTTAGTTGTGAAAATCCAGTCAAAGTGAGTGAGCCGGATAATGTGCAGGATTGTAGAGCAGCTATTATTGGTGAGAGAAAAACTTCTGAAGTAGCATGTCTCTCATTTCGGAAAAACAGTGACACAACAAATAGATAGGGGCACCTGCAGATGCATATGTACAAGTAATGGAGAATCCACCAAGTGAACCTTTTGAGATCAAGGGAGAAGCAAAAAATATGTTGTGCGTGATAAGATCTCTAGATGCAAGGCCAACACCCACATCACCAACAACACCAAAAGCTCATGTTTTGCCAAGAACAATAGGAACACCAGAAGCCGCGTGAATAACATTATGTTGTTGAGAAGTGCGAATACGAGCAAAACATGGTACTAGCATCCCCTTCGATGGAAGAAAACTTTGCGTGTGGGGAAGAATTGTACGATGAGTACATCTCTCCCATTCCTTCTCCGCAGAATTTCGTTTTGTTCCCTGGTTGGTCAACCGAAGAACTGCTCGCCGCACATATGATGTCTGATGAGGAAGACAAATAAGAAACTCATAGTTTGGGTAATAAATAGGAAAATGATGGAGGGAATGATCACAAAAGTTAGTTCCATTAAATTTCACGTTAAATTTTTTTCAGTCATTTTCACGTGCAGTTATATTTCGATGCAAGCTATTTTATTCTTTACACAATTCGCAAATGGGGTGTACTTTGTTGCGTTGTATATGTGAAGCGACATATCGTCCACATAATCCCATATGTATTATTAAGCCTTGTGTGGTAAATAGTGTTGAAATTATGAAGTTAAACAGTTTGCGGATTTGCAGAGCAGTCAACGTAACAAAACAATGAAATGATCGCGATAAGAACTATTGTAATTGGATTAAAACAAGATATTAGTTAGAGTGTAAATGTTTTTAGTAAACCAATTATTATTATTTTTTTGTTATATAAACTGGTTGTTGACAGAGTGATGGGAAAAAAGTGTAGTAATTCATTTAATACGTTGTTGCAACTCGTAACACCCTGAAAATTTTGAGTTTTAAAAACCATAAACAAAAATGGGAATAATCAAAAATCTTTTTGAAACTTTCCTCATGTTGGTGTTTATTGGATTTTCTTTTCCTTTCTTGCTGCGCCTGTGCCCCCTAATTAAATTAATTTAAAAGATTATTTTCAAATTCTAAATTCAATTATGAATTTAGAATAATATTTATTAAAGAACCATGTTTATGAAACAATATCCTTTAAGAAAGTATTTGCATATAAAGGCAAATACTAATTATTTTCCTAAAATGGCCTTTTATGAATAAATTTTCCTCTAAGGGAATATTTTGCAAATAAGGGAAACTAATGTTTTATTTCCTAAAAACCTCTTTGTGAAATTAAGGAACTATTTTCAAAAGCCTTTTCTTAGAAAGTCTAAATTTTGCTCCCTAGTAACCCTACCCCAATCTCCGGTCTCCTGTTTGCATAGAAGTCCAGTCTTCATCCCTATGGAGTCTATCCAGCCTATGTATCTCAAAACCCCAAAAGTCTGCATCAGGTCCTTCAACTTTCTCTCTTCTTTTGCCTTCCTTTCCCTCTCGGCCCAGGTTTGCGGAGCTAGCCTGGCAAGCCGAGCTGCCAGCCAAGCCGCAGCCGAGCCGCAACCACCTCGGCTCGTTCCCCTCTTCCATTTGGAGTTCGGCCACCCTCGCCAGTGCGTCGCGACCTTTTTGCTGGAGCGCGAGCCACCCCACCGCTGATGAGCACGCAGCCGGAGTCCGCCGCTTCTTCTGCGCCTTGAAGTCACCGCGAACCATCGAGCCGCGTGCCCCAAACCCTACCCGTAGAGCCGCTCAATCGGGATGCATGCCAGGTGTTCGATGCAAATGCCGTGTCGTACTATTCGTCGAGCCACCCGCGCGTAGGCCGCCCGCACCACTTCAACAGCGCCGCGCCCGCTTGGTATAGCGCTGTGACGTGATGGACATGGCTCGGACAACAACACGTCGCGCGCCGCACCTGTTCTCTTCCTCTCCCGTGCACCATGCTCGCGAGACAACAGACTACGGACGCCGCATCGCTTCTCTCTCCCCCGCGCGCGTCAACAACACTTGCTTGGGTTTCGCACGTGCAAGTACACCGACCATCAAGTCGCGGGCCCACACCGATGACTCCGTCGTCCACGCCCATGCCTGCCCACGCTAGTCCCCTGCCCACGACGTTGCCCGTGGCCCATCAACGAGCCTGTGCTCGGTCCAGTGCACCGACGTGCTGCTTGCTCGCCGCCAATAGTTGCATGTCCATGCCAGACATATGAGCCGCACCCATCCACGCCGCTCCATCCTGGAGCAACAGGGCGTGAGACGACGAACCCATGCCGTTTTAACGAAGAACGACGACTTCCCTGACCTCGCTGTGCTCTCACTCCCTCGGCAAGCCAGCAAAAAGCGCGTGCGCGCATACCCACCTCGCCCTCTTCCTTCTTCTACCCTGGGCCGAACACCCCGCGAGCACACCATCGCCTCCCACCTCTAAAACTTTTATCCAAAAACTAATGAAGTAATTAAGTTAATATTTTAGGCTGACATGTGGGTCCCTTTTATTAAGAAAAAGTGTTAAAATGGTAGTTGACCCTAGCCCCACCTGTCATTGACTCGGTCATTTTCTTCACAAAAATAATTGTTTTACAAAAAAATGCTGTGGGTCTTATCTGTCATTAATATAAAATATTTTCCTATACAAAAATAACTCCAAAAAGTGAGTAAGTGGCTGAATAGGAGGTTTTGCTATTAATTTGATTTAATTCAAATTTGAAACTTTGGAAGGCCATAACTCACTCGTTTTAAATCAGATTTTGATGAAACTTTCACCATAATTCTTCTAAAATCAAGACCTACCCAACGACACTAGTTTTGCATCTTTGTTCCCTTTTCTAGGACTTTGACCTTTGGCGTTAGATTAGAAAGGCCAATCATTAACCCGCCGTTCGTCGAACAGGGTACGTTCGAGAAGATGAAGATGCAGCAGTTGATGAAGAGCCGTTGACTGAGCAAGGCAAGTCACTACACCCGACCCTTGAGTATATTGATCCTGTTTTTATAAATGTTTTGATTGCAAATAAAATTGCATGCTAATTATAAAATGCATACCTACACTTGTTTGTGACCTATCCTTGACATTGTTACCTTTATATATCCTTGTTGCCTAAGTCTATTATTTATGTGTGGTCAATTATTGACACTGCTTAGCATTGCATGTATAGACGATTATATACTCCATGCTTATTATATGGATGTGGTTGTGGCGATTACTCGGTGGGAGTGATTGTTAGAAGACGGGTGGAGACATGAGCACCACCTGCAAATCAAAACATTTGCAAAAACCCAAAAACTTAATAAAACAAAACATTTTCTACTAGGGCGACGCAGATAGAATATGGGTGGTTCTACGAAATGGCAAGCCGCGAAACCTGGTCAATTAAGGACCGAGTTAAGAACCTATGCAGGAAACGAACTGAGTACGACCGCACTTCTTGAATGGGTATAGACCCGGCGGACTAAGAAACCCGAGTGGGGTGGCACCCCAGTCATGGTGGTTCTGTATGTGATGATTGAGATGTTGTGAAGAAGTGTTGTGATGTTTGATAACACGCGAAACCTAAAATACACCCAAATTATATATAAGTTGATCTCCTGATACCTTGGGAACGCCAGGACTGCCCTCACTGCCGGCTCGAGGTAGGGTTGGTGTGCCGGGGTGCAATAGGGATACATAGTCCTTGCAGCAGGTGCCGCAACACGAGGGTGACCGAAAAACCTAGCCGTGATAAGTCTCATGTGTTGGGTGCGTCACGGAGTGCGGGATTAAAAGCGTACATCCACTGCAGTGTGAGTAAACTAAATCTATTCGAATAGCCGTGCTCGCGGTTAATTGAGCGCCGAGACTTGTACTACTCTTGACTAGCCTCATAAGTTTTAATCTTGCTTAGAATAGGTTTGGAAGGTGTGACCTTGCCCGATGTGCGGGAAGGTTGAAATGGTGATGATGGTATAAAACTGATGCGAGGGTAAACCGGACCAAGCAAGGCTTGGGGAAGGTGGGTGAACCCTCGATGATAAACGACAATTTCAACTTAACGCTGTTTTTAGTTAAAACTGCTAATTCATAGGTTTGTGAAACGATTTGTGAAATCTAGCTTTATGCAAATAAACCAAGCCATCCTTGAACCCCTGTGTGCACTAAATGCATTCTGTAGTGGTGGCTTGCTGAGTACGGTTGGTACTCACCCTTGCTTAAATTAAATCTTTTAGAATGAGAAGTTGGAGCCGACCCATACGTGTGCTATGCTGATGAAGAGGTGTTGAAGATGGTGGAGTAGGGACCTAGGTTCACCAATCGCTGCCTGTGGTGCTTCGCTTCCGCTACCTTATCTACTTCTTTGGATATTTGGTATTGTAAGTGACCATGCTTGGTCTATTTGGGACCCACTCGGGCAATCCATGTATTATTAATGTATTGTAAAAGATGTATAACGATGTCAGCTTTGTGATATACAACTTCGTCATGTGTGTACCATCTATTGATTCAGGGAATGGTATTGTAATCACATGGTGTTGCTGGTGTGAAAAACTGGGGACCCACACAACTTGTGAGACATGAAAAAATGTTGTCAGTAATGTATTTACTGAGGTCAAAACAATGAAGTGATGACGATAAGTGCTGCTGTAATTGGATTACAACAAGATCTTAGGTAGTGTATGAACGTTTTTAGTAAACCAATTATTAACATTTTTTGCTATATAAACTAGTTGTTGACAGAGTGATGGATAATAGTGTAGTAATTCCTTTACTACGTTGAAGCAATTTGTCAAGCATAAGAAAATGTTGTGTAGTAATGTATTTACTGAGGATAATCACACTGGATAATGAGGGAATGCAATAAATAAATGCATTACTGGTCACTTTCCATTGAAAATGGCATGAATGAATCTGCCAAAGGACATTTATGCTTCACATTTGCATGCTGACAAACTGTTGACATGATATATAACAAGTTCAAATTGTTCGAAAAGTACTGAAACTACCAGAGATAACAAAATACAACTAGTGTGGCAACATTATAATGTTCCCTACAAGTTTTTTGGCAACAGGTTTAGCATGTTGTTCACAATCCAATAAAACACCAAACAACCCACATATACGCGTATCAATCATTCACTGTAGTCTGCGCCAGGAAGGCTGGGTCGTAGCTCTTCTAGTTCCGGTGGCAGCGGCATAGAAGTGTTATGGGAGTGGAAAACATGTAATACAGCATGTGCGAACGCAAGTCATTATACTCCTCCTGCGCAATATGAGAACAAAGATGGTGTTAGCCAACGTATGGAGTAAATCAGGTAGCTAGAGTTTTTTCGGATAGAAGTAATGGTTATAATGGTTTTACCAATTCAGCAACTTGTAGTAGAGGGGAGTCGTCACCATCATATAGCTCCATGTACCTCATGATAAAGAAGGCACAATCGTTGGGCTTTAGCATGACTGGGCATTTGTTCCTGACCAGTTTCTGGTTCCCAAACCTTTTAAAGGCATTCCTGGATGCTGCATAGAGGTCATCACTGAGCTGTTTCGCAATGCGCCTTCCAAGGTCACCATGGTGATCCTTGTAATCCGTATTCAGTGCTGGGTAGTTGTTGGAGTCAAATACATCTATGCGCCTATGGTTCCAGTTGATGCAATATATAGTACAGTGGCTATGGTGTATAACATGTACTATAACCTGCACGTAGTCCATTATGTCGCAAAATGCAGTATATACAAAGATAGCTCACTAGGGAGTATTAAGATCGGTTAGAACATACCATCTTCAAGGCTTGAAGCTCCTTGGCAGGTGGGAGGACCTCACGCAAATGTTCTTCCAATCGATGCGCGTCAAACGGTGCATAGTGTGGTCCATTCAGAAAATCTAAGTTAAGCAGGGTCTTCATTGAACGCATGCTATGTATGAGTGCAAGCAAAAAAACTAGATATATACATACAAGCCAGGTGTATAGGTAAACTAGTATAAAAGCATGTTATTTGTGAGTGAGAACTTACAGAGACAGTGGTTGGCAGGAAGGTTCGGTCCCCAACTAACATCGGGCTAAACTCCTGCTCATCATGCTAAATGTACTTTATGAAAGCATCGATGAAGAGGCCTTCTATCATTGAGCCATCAGTGAACGAGCTTGAAATATCGCTGGTAGTAGCAATAGATATGCCAATTTCAATGAAGTTGGCACTACATTGTACACAATCATAACATGTAACCCAAGATATAATGCAATTAATAGTTTGAGGATTGTGGCATTGTGCACGCTTAATAAAAAAATTACCTCCCAAATTGGGACGGAGCACTTAGAATGTGTTGGTGAAAGGCAGTAACTTTCGCACTACCAGGAAGAGGGTGTGTGTGTCCAATTTTGAGTGGTGAAACAAACCTAGATGGCCTGCAAGTGCAGCATACAAGTTTTGTTGAGGGAATGTGTTATGCAGTGTCATCTGGCTCTTGAGACAAAAGTACCTGCATCAATAAGTCATGGTTGCGGGAAATAAATAGAAACATGTCATGATCGCGCTACCAGTGTGTAGTACCAATGATTTATTAATATAATCATGTTGTGAAGTGTGTTAAATGTTTTACCGCATCAGAATGGAACTAGACATTGAGCAACTATTGCATAGTAATTAAATAACTAAACTCTGATGCGTTTGCTAGAATCACAATGGCTCCGTCAAAGAAATTAAGTAATATATGTCACAGTAATGCAATTACTGCGACATTTAGTCAGCATGTGTAGTTACCGAAAGTGTGTTACATTAATTCGATTACTACTACATTTGCAGCATAATTATTGATTGCCAGCAAGTAATATGCGTCAGAGTAATGTAATTACTGAATCATTTATTCAGATTGCAGTGATCACTGGAAATTTTGTACAATAATTCAATTACTAGTATTAATGCAACTGAATTTTTGAATGCAATCAAGTAATATATATGAGTAATGCAATTAATGAGTCATTTGTTCAGGCTGTAATGATCACTAGAATTATGGTAGAATATTGAATTACTGCAACAATTGCAATTGGATTATTGCCTCCAACCAGGTAATATATGCCTTGTAATGCAGGTACTGATTCGTTTTAGTTAGATTATAGTGATAACTGAAAGTATGGAGCAGAAATTGAATTACTGCTACAACAACTGCTAAAATCCAATCAGGTGATAAAAGAAGTAGGGCTTATCTACCTGGATAGACTGTGGGGGTGTGCCTTCCAACAATCCAACAGGATCAATGGCTGGTTGGACATCATCACCTTGACCTGCTGTGCCTTCACGGTAGCCTACATGCAATAGAATATGGAGTCATCTCGGTGAATATAATGATTGACATAACATGCGTACAACATGGCTATAACTAGGAATGGTTGTGCTCCCTCAGTAGTATCTTCTTGTGCAGTTGCTGACTGGCTCATGTTGGCTGCCACCGATGGAGGATGAGACGACCGCTCAGGTGGACTAGTTGCATGTATAATGCCTGAGGAGACATCAGTCGAGCATCCACCTTGGTGTTGTGGTAGTATTCCTCGGTGAATGTGCATGCATTCCATTGCATGGACGTCGGGTCAACTTTGCTCTTCAGGTGTAGCCTTCCCTAGTGGCATCTCTGATTGTTGTACGTCCGTGTGCTGTGGTGAAGGTTGGTGCACACTATGTTCACAGTAGGTCTTTGGTGAATGTTGTGCGTAAGATTACACATTGGTAGCCAACAAAGACCTTGGTGACCTTCTCAAAGCTTTTGGTGGCGACATAGTCTTAGCATTGTGTTCATCAGTGCTCTTGGGGGCTGGTAACGGGTGATTTTGTGGCATATGGTGATGCTATAGCTATCCTGGGGGACTGCTTTGGTGGTGGCACTTGTCTTCCGGGGTCCCTATAAATATGGAATGGTTGGATGAATAGATGGAAATTCGCAGTATCCCCAAACATTATAATTTTTACTGCATCAGATTGGAACTAAACATTGAGCTACTGTTGCGTGCTAATTAAATAACTAAACACTGATGCGTTTACTGATATCACAATGACTTTGTCAACCAATTAAGTAATACATACAGAGAAATTAATTCGATTTTTGTTACAATTGCAACTTAATTGTTGACTGCAAGTAGGTGGTGTGTGTCAAAGTAATACAATTACTGAATCATTTATCCAGGTTATAGCAGCTAGGATCATATATTACTGAAAAATAATTAAGCACATGTGTTGATCGCAGAAAGAATTGAAATACCAGCATCGAGAATCACACTTACCTCCTTGGAGGCCTACATGGAGTAGGTGACGACGGGTCTCGTACACGTGGTAGCTTCCTTGGTGACCTGCGTGTCTCGGTGGATGCGGTGGCTGCCTCCCCAGCCTGGTTTGCACCACTTATTGTTGAGGGAGGCACTGCTTGTGCATTGGTGGGGGGGGGGCATGTGTGCCTTCAATTGCACCAGGTCCGCGTATTGTGGCTATAATATTATCGCACATACTTTTCCTGCGCAACGTGGACTTGCATGATCTGCTGCTCGATGCAGCGTGCAATCTCCTTGGTTTGGGTGTCAAAACTTGTCAGCACCTCCTTGATATGCTTCCTCCGTTCAGCGTGTGCGTCCATGTGTCTAGCTAGCATGTCAAATATGCTGGGGAAAAGATATATGCGCTGGCCTGATAAGCTCTTCAGGGAATGGGTTTTCGTGGTTCCCTCCACGAGGCGCAGCCAACCTGTCGTACCTCGGATAGTGGTAGCACGTCTTCTCGATCACCTTAAGCTACACAAGAACATTTATATGTTAGCACTACACACATATGCATCTGCTTATTTTCAGTATGTGGCCAATACACACTGAAAGGCATCCAAAGTGGCCATCATCAGGATCACGATCAAGCTACAATATTTTGTCGACGAGCTCCTTTGTGTAAAACTGAATGTGTGGACAGTCCAAGTCGTTGGCATCTATCATTGACGACACTAGGTTGTCAACATAGAAAATCTGCAAGGATAGATGCATCGATATCATGTTAAGCAAGCATATGGATAATGGTGGTTAGTGCTGCATGGTTTACAATAGAAAATAAAATACTGAATGAAAAGACATGGTGGTTAGTGCATTACCTAGAGGGACACAATGCAACCAGAAATGGATGAAGGAAATTTCCTGAGCGCCGCAGTGGTTGTTCCGCTATCAGGGACACTAATTTCTTCACCCACTATCGGAATCCAAGGACCTTGTTTATGGCATGCGGAGTAATAGCAATCTTCTTAGACTCGCTGATGGTCATGACCACAGAATCGGAGTCTGTGCATCCCGCCAACCACTTCAGCACCTCAATTTAATCAAATGACTCCAATTTCATCGACAATATTCCATCAAAGTTTAGCTCAGCCAACTTTCATCGATGAACAGGGGATAATGCACTAATTGCTTCGTGAACAATCTTATTGCTGGTCCAATTCAGGGGCTGTTGTGCCTTAGCTGGAGGCTGCATATTAACAGTTCAGAACATGGTCAGTTATATGATAATTTCTTTATACTAACCAACGCATATCATCACAGCTAGGTTCTATCATAAGCAAAAAGATCTTTTGTTCAACACAAAACATTAAAATGCCTAGTGCATCCATGGAGACTGCATCCATGGAGACCAAGCTTCAGTTCACTAGGAGTATAGACCCATTAATGGTACCTTGCTCAGTGAGTTATATAACATAAACAACAATTGGGCATTGAATAATTTAACCACCCATATTTCCTTTTAGGCCTCATAACATATACGTACATATTACATACATGTTCTTTTGCACCATTGCTCACACAAAGAAAACCTTAAAACATGCAAGCAAAAAGGAGTAATTGAATAACTCATTGCCTTGGTTCACTAGAGTACAATGGGGTCCATTTGCATTGGAGTTCTCCTGGAAAGAACAAAACAAAGGCACATTCCATTCTAAAAGGCCATACCGCACGTCCTGTTGTGGTCGTCCAAGCATAAATACGTTGAACTAACTATGAATGCACCTATCACCAGGATGGGGACAACTAACTAACCTCACAAACCAACAAATGCAAGATATATTTCAGGGCATAACAGCACCATGCAAAAAAAATACTAACCTCGACGTCGTTTTCCTCGTTCTTCTTCCTCTTCCCGCACACCTTCCTCGCTCTTGGCCCCTTCTTGGTCCCTGTTTGCTCAGAAGGCTGTTCGGAAGGCTCGGTTGAGGTTGGGTGTGTCACCGGTGGCTACTGCGAATCTGCTACATTAATCTCGAGCTCCGACTATGACCCAGTGAATGTGATCTTGTTGACCATCATCGGGATCTTCCCGTTCTTCCGCATTGTCTCCAATCTTCGCTCTGGGATAAAGAAGATGTGATTTAAAACGACAGAAATGTGGATGTGGATCGAAAAAACTTTGGGGATAGAGATCATAGCAATTACCTGGGACACTCTTTCAGATGGATCCGTCAGCGGCGAGAGGTGGGGGCGGCTATAGCGGCCAGATTTGGAGGAATCCGGTGGAGCTGTTTGTTTGCTGCCATCGCCCAACAGTGAGAAAAGTAGGGGACTGAAAGGGCACTAGTCTATAAACCGTCGCTTGTGGACTATTACGGGGTGGTGCTATCCCAAAATAATCGGGATTAAAAAAATCGGCCGACACATGTCTCACGTCCGTTGATTGTAAACGAATTACTTCAAGAAACGGTGCTCTATCCTAATTTACGGACCGACACGTGTCTCATTCGTTTGTTAGTAAATGGATTACCGGCTATAGGGGGTTTTCAGTTGCATTACGATCATAGTAATCCATTTACAAACGAATGTAATAGCCGGTACGCGTGGTCACTAGAGTATTGTTTGTTGCAACGTGGGGACTAGTGCATCGCGTCAACGTGATGCCTTGTTTGTCGGAACGTGGGTACGCGCATCCTACATGGACACAATCAGGTGTTTGGAATATTAGGAGCGCGCTGTGCTCGTCATAGTAGTTCTATTTAATTTGTTTATTTAGTGTATCTGCGCGTCTAGATAATGGTTGATTTTATATAGTAAGTACGCTAATTAATACCTTCATCTAATCTGGGTTTGATGTTGCTAAGATCTCCATCGTATGACTTCCTTCTATATACCAGTATATATGCACAGTGACTACTATGAAAATGTGGTGCGCATGCATGTATGTTGTTTTATACATATAAAAATAGTATATAATTAAAAAAGGAACTTCTATGGATAATTAGGCAACATCGACCAATTCTATATATATATATATATATATATATATATATATATATATATATATATATATATATATATATATATATATATATATATATACCTAATATAAAATCAGTAACTTTCCGATGATTACCACATCACGTAAGGTGGCCAAAGCAAAAAAAACAGAAATTGATACAAAATCATAATCGCGTACGCATCAAAGATCGATTAAAAAACCAATCGAGCAATCAGCAATTTACATGTATCGGAACTAAACCGATAGATAATCCTAGAAAAAGAAAAAAAAGAAAAAAATCGCATGCTCATACTCCATGCCCTCACCTTGAACCACCAAGCATTGGCTGGCTCGGTGAGGCAATGGGGAGGAGGAGACGATCATTGGGGGCTCGGACGCAGCCCAGTGCGCATGGTCCACCCCCTCACCATGCACTGCTAGATCCACGGATCCACGCGAGCATGAGGCGAAGAGACGACGGATCCGTGTGGGAGGGGAAGAGATCGCCAGATCCACCCCTCCTATTGTTGCCAACGGCGGATCCGCGCGAGAGGGGGCCGGAGAGACGACGGGATCCGTGTGGGAGGGGAAGAGGTCGCAGGATCCCTCCCGTCGCCGCTGATGGCAGATCCCCACGAGAGGGAGGCGGAAAGACGACGGGATCCAAGCGCCGCGGCGGATCCGCGCGACCAGCAACAACGGCTTAGAACTGCTGCATGAGGAGGCCTCGCCGTCACCCCAGCCAGCCACTGTGCTTCTCCATCTTCTCGCTGCCGCGCTTCTCCATCTTTTGCCGCATCAAGGAGAGGAGGCGCCGCCAGCCGCTGCTGCAGCCTGTAGGGAGGAGGCGCTGCTACTACAGGGAGGAGGCGCGAGGGCTAAGTACGGGAGGATGTGAGGGCGCACGCTGGTGGAGGCGCTGGACGACGGCGTGAGATGTGAATGGGAAACGAGTGAGGAGGGAGAGAGACGGAGACCGGGAGAGAGAGAACGAAAGAGCGAGAGAAATAAAGCTCTCGAACCAGCGACCCATATTTCCTCTCCTCGGTAATGTACAAGCTTCGTTTTTTTTAAAAAAACTACAACCAGTCAAGTTCTTTTTTTACTAGATTTCCATGGAATTGATTTCCACTGAAAAAAGCTTTTTTAGATACACGTACATACTTCACAAGAGTGATGTTTTTTTTATTGCTGATATCAAAATCACTAGAAGTTTCACTTTAATATTTGTTTGAGATAAAAATACCGATTGAAAAATAATTCAACGAGACACGACAGATTAGAGTATGCGCGCTATCATCCACGTGTCACCGGTCTCCACGTGAGTCCACATATGATTTTGAGTTGACAGAGCGAGAAAGCACGCGTGACCACTACGAGACTATGAGTAAATATGCAAAAGTATTTTTGATCTGTCCTGATTATCATTGATATTATGATAGAATTACCTATTTAATTTTAAATACATAATTTTCTTTTGTTAATCACAAAGTTTTGTCCATCACCTCTTGCATGAAAATGATCACGCCATTCACCGTTTGTTCCTCCCATGGTACAATCTTCATATTATAAACGTATACGTGGAATAATTCTTCAAACAAAAAAACTTTGTGATTATTATTGTCATACTAGACTGCTTAAAAAATCGTTCAGTTAAACTTTATCCACCACAACATTATCCGGTGCAACGCACAGACATTTTCTTAGTTCTCGACTTCTCCGCTATGATCTCCCCAGTAGTTCATATAGGAGCTATTTTCGTTTAATTCCTATGAATGGTTATGATGTTAAGTATTCAAATAGCGAGATTCACCAAGAAGTATTGCACTATTTAACAGGGAGTGACTGATCTTTTGGTGGGAAATGTTCTTCATTTTAGATAATGAAACCATTCCATGACTACCAACCCACAGAAATATGACTTTGCAACTTTCCGTTCATCACATCGATTTTTCGTCCGTAAATCCGATCGAGCGATGGCCTACGTTCCCACATGCGCAAGTAACACATCGCGTAAGGTGGATAAAGCACAACTTCAAAGATAGATACAAAATTCAATAAGATAATCCGACGAAAGAGAAAAAGAACGGGAAGAATAATAGAAGACCACACAAATCTTATCTTAATCTTCATCACAGCCGAATCCAACGCGGGAAGCCACCGGATCCTCCCGAGGGAAGCCGCTGTCGCCGCCGGATCCGCCTGCAGGAAGGTGCGGGACGGCGCCACCACCACTGCCACTCACGGTGGGGGAGGGCATCGTGGAGGAGAACCGTGGTGGAGGCGGTGGGGGAGGGCACCACCGTTGCCGCTCGCGGTGGGGAAGGGCGTTGTGGAGGAGAACCTTGGTGGAGGCGGTGGGGGAGGGCGCCGCTGCTACCACTCCCGGTGGAGGAGAACTGTGGTGGAGGTGGTGGCGCTCGGCATCAGCTTTGCTCGGCATGCCCGTCGTAGACACCGCTTCGCCCAGCGTTGTCACTGCCGTCGCTCGCACCAGAAAAGTCGGGAAAGAGGGGGGAATGAACTAGGGTTAGGGTTTTTGGGACCGACGATATTATGTGTTGGGCACGATTGATCTGAGTCGTCCGATCAGATCGGACGGTCCCCGCTAATGGGCCTACAGGAAATTACTAGGCTGTGTTCCACCGATGGCTACGTGTGCCCCACACAAAGCTGGGCCACATGTGCGGCAAGCTCTAATGGGTCACGCTCCTCTCATGGGCCACCCACGCCTCCGCAGCATGGATTGGCCGTCGCGTGCCTTCTGGGCTGCGGCCGGCTCTTGGGCCAAAATAAGGTTTCTTTTAAATTTTGCCAAAGGAATGTTTTTCCTATTTATTTAAATACATTTAATCAGTTTAATCAACTAAAATCATGTCTAGCTAAATGGAACCAACGAGAAATTTAGCTAGAATATTTAAGTTATTTCCTTTATCGTTTCAACCCAACGGAAGTTACGATTTTGAATTTTTCATCATTTGGATACTCATGTCAGGTTTGCTTCATTTTGACCCAATGGTACTATGAAGTAGAATTTAATGATTATATTAATTTTGGTGACATCTGGACACTTAGCCTCATTTCTTGTCCTATGGTGAGATAAATTTGAAATCTTATAAAATTATGTGCGTTAATTTATGTTAAGTTAATGTTTTTTAGATATTATCATAACATTAGTTTTTCCCCGTTGTAACGCACGGGTACTTTTATAGTTATATAAAAGTTTAAGATGATATAAAAATAAAAGTAATATAAAAATCTATACCTAATATAAAAATTTGTAAGGCTTCCGTAGAGGATTTTCGTCCGTCTTGGTCTGTCGACCACATCACGCACACCTCCTCTCCAAATCTCAAATCAACACAATCCAAACCAAATACATACAAAATCCCAGTCAAAATCCAAGTCGGAATCATCAAAAACATCCAAAATATTAACACGAGATTATGAGAGGAGAGGGAGGGGCGAGCGGGAGGCCACCGTGCACTGCTCCTCGCTGGGATCTGCGGCGCCACCGAGGAACTGCCAACCCGACGCTGCGCCGGATGCCGAGAGGGAGAAGGAGGAGCCAAATGCCGAGTCGTCGCGCTGTTGGAGAGCCGCCGAACCGCAGGATCTAGCGAGCAGCGGGCCGCCGCCGTAGTCACTTGCGGTGGCGGAGGGTGCTGCCGCCGCCACTTACGGGAGGGCAGGGCACCACTGCCGCCGTCGCTCGCAGTGGGGGAGGCCGCCGCCGGAGCCACTGTGGCCGCCGCTCGCGGGGGGAACGGGCGCTGTTGCCGCCGCCGGTGGGGGAGGGTGCCGCCGCCGCCGCTTGCGGGAGGGCAGGGCACCACTGCCGCCGCCGCTCGCGGTGGCGGAGGCCGCCGCCGCCACTCGCGGGGGGAAGGGGTGCCGCCGTTGTCGCTTGCGGGATGGTAGGTCGCCGCTGCCACTACCGCCGCCGCAGCCGCTTGCGGGACAGCAGGTCGCAGCTGCCACTGTTGCCGCCGCTCGCGGGGGGAACTAGCGTCACTACCGCCGCCGGTGGGGGAGGGAGCCGCCGCCGCCGCTTGTGGGAGGGCAGGGCACCACTACCGCCGCCGCTCGCGGTGGGGGAGGCCGTCGCCGCTGTCGCTCGCGGGGGGAAGGGCGCTGCCGTCGCCGTCGCTTTTCGAGAGAGAGAGCAAGGGGATCGAGAGAAGAATTTTAGGGTTAGGGTTAGGGTTGCGGGTATTTATCTAGGTCCGGATCAATCAGGACCGTCCATCAGATCGGACGGCCCTAGCTGCTCCCGCATCGGCCCGGCGCCGTTTCAGGCCGTGGTGCTATTGGGCCATCCCATGGGCCATGCATACGAAGCACAGAAGAAGGCCGTGCTATTGGGCCGGGCTTAAATCAATTCTTTTTCTCTCTCAGTGATTTTAAGCATTTTTCTTTTTTCGGAAATAGCATTAATACCATTTTAATTGTTTATGGATGCTTATTAATTTAATTCTATCTAAATTGAACCAATGAGAAATTTTGCTAGAGGTTTCTCGTGATATGAATTTATTTTATAATTTATAATTTTGTTATTTATAAATTTTATTTTTATATGGACTCTAAACTCATCTTTCAATATTCCTTTATTTTTAATTTCAAATTTCATTTCTTTTTCTAAATAGTATTTAGCAAAAAAAATTAAAAAATAGGATACGATAAAAGTCAAGTGTTGGGGAAAAACACTCTTAAAGTATGGATATTTGTTCGGTTAAATAGCATAGAAAAACCACAAAATCGTAATAGCAAAATTTTGTCTAAAATGATAAAATATAGTCTCCCCGTTGCAACGCACGGGCCTTTTGTCTAGTTATTTATAAAAATGAGTAGTAGTGGTGGTTCTACTACCATCCTCACTACTAACTCCTAACTTTTTCTAAGGAAAAAATACATGTGGGACTAGAGGGGTTAATACTCCCACAAACTCAGTATGGTTCTAAAAAGGTAGATAGATAGTAATTAATATGTTAATGATAATCCATTGCAATACATGGGCAATATGCTAGTATTACATATAAAGATGTGATCCCTCCTTGTCACACCCTATCTTACGCACTGCTTCCAACGACACACGACATCCAACAAAACCTCTCCCTTCCATGAGCTCCGATCGGCCCAACTCCTCCTAACCCTCTTCCTCTTGATCCCTCTCAAGCAGCTCTTGATGGGACAACGGTGATGACAACTGACACTAAACACACCTGAAAGTAGCCCATGGTCTCCACCCCCAGCCCACATCAAGACCGTATGTCGAGATGCCATTAGAGAGTGGAGACCGCCATAGTGAGAAGTTGGGTATGATGGTTCCACTACTAAACCCTAGCTCGCCTCGATCTCCTCCGGCCACTCCTGAGTCTCTTGATCCCTCCCTTGTCTCCTCATGCATATCGTCGGTTTTATTTTCCTTTCCCATGACTCCTGAGACGACTCCTAGCTCGTTGTCGGTTCTTGATTTCTTTTTTTCTTAGTGTTCCTCCACAGATCATCTGCAAAGATTGCAAGGGCTTTTACCAAGCCAATAAGAAGAGTAGAGTGAGTACTAAGTTAACCAATTAAGTCTTAATTACATTAGCTTTTTGATGGGGTGTTGCTGTGAGGCGAGAAACTGAGAGTGAAAAAAATGAACGTAGAAACAAAGTGAGACTGAAAAAATGATGCGGACAAAGGGAGAAAAAATCATGCACGTGCGGAAAGGGGAAAACACGCAACTGCGGAAAAGAAAACTGAGTATGCACAACTTGAGTTTGTTATGTCGGTTATTATTCGTGACATAGTTATTTTTATGTAATGGCAGCCATTTAATTTCTTTGGCAGTCAAAAAAAAAAATAGCCACCAAGATTAGGCGTTATGTTGGTGGTTAAAACAGCTGCCAAGCATACACATATTTTATTGGCAGCTATTTAGAAACACCAAGATTAAAAAGTTTTGCTTGTGAGTTGATCTAACCGCGATAAGAAAATATGTTTTTTTCTTCACAGTTGGAATCCAAACCGCCAATAATAACATCTTAATTTTACGGTGGTGACAATTAACCGCCAAGAAATACCTTTTTCCACACATTGCAATGCAGAGCACTGAAAATTAATTTGAGATAATTAAAAGGAACATAAATTACTAACTAAGTGGCGGACGACCCAGCACTAGAATGTAGCTATATATACATATATGTGCAAAGTTGACACGTAACAATTAAAGCAAGACTTTTAGTTAATGATATGAAATTGATTTATACACAAACTATATGGTAATCACACATTATACATTTGTAATGTCTAACACAAAAGAGTGATTCAACATGTATAGCCCAAATTGTACAGTAGTGTTTCCTTATTTATTAGATGTCATATAATTAAACACCTTTTTCCCTGTTTTGGACCGTACCTGCGGGTTAATTACAACCTTACGTGGCATCATCTGAAGAAACAAAGTGATGAACTGTGCATACATTTGCTAAAATTGCATAAAATTTCTTAGTCGTTTTCAGTGTTTGCCTTTCACACGATCAACATCTAGGGCTATAAGAAAACTCGAGGCTCGCAAGCTGCTTGAGTTTAGGCTCATCCTAGGTTTGATTCGAGCTTGGCTATAGCTCCAAACGAGCTGAACCCGAGCTTGAGAAAAACTCGTCAGCTTTACCAAGTCGAGCTCGAGCTTCTACCGAGCTTGACTATGTATAATTTATATTGTTTTTCAATTTATAAAACCAATAGATAAAAATATATATTAGTATCTATTTACATAATAAATTAGCATGTGTTAGTCCAATATATTTATTTTAATCATTTTTTACTCTTTTATTAGTGTGATTAATTAGAAAATAATTAAACTTATCAAGAGAGTATTATTAAAATATATATTATACTACTTACAGCCGAGCTCGAGCTCGAACCGAGTTTACCTACAAGCTCGAAGGTGCAATATCGAAGTCTCGCTGACAACATCTAAAATCAAGGGCCAAAAGGCTAAATGCCCAAATCTGCCTTGCTGATCGTGAAGATGAGACATCAAGCTCTCTCCGCGCACGTGTACAATGGGTTTCAGCTGATTCCCTAGGTTAAGCTAGTTAGCTAAAGCCATCCTCAACCCTCCATATCATCTAGTGTCCATAGCATTTAATACATTACCATATAAGTAAAAATCTGATGTGGCACTAGAGTTAATGAGGAGAGAGGTAAAAGGATGAAGAAACCATGTCTATTCAAGAATCAAGAATAAAAATATATAGATAGGTGGATAAAAGGAGAGAAAAGAGAGGTGATTGGAAGAGAATTTAATTTCAAGATACCATCCATTGGATAAATAGTGTCTATATGACATGACAAGTATGAAAACTAGTTGATAGATTCTGGGTTGAGGATGGTCTAATGCACCAAACACAGGCACTACAAGGACAGTCAATCAGTATTAGTAAAATGTACTGTTAGACATCACATCAAAGCAAAAGGTGTAAACATATGTATGAAAAAATATAATACTTAATAACTACTCAAACTGTTAGCACATCTAAAATAAATGGCATCACAAATTAAATTATTCGAACATTCAGCTATTAACTGAATTTATGGTGCCGAAATTGTTCACCTAAACACTCAAATAATTAAGGCGTACAATGTACAATCACAGTGCTCGATAGAAATCGAGCAAGTTATTAAGGGGGTGTTTAGATCCAGTGGTAAAAAAATTTAGCGGGTCACATTGAATATACGGACACACATTTGAAGTATTAAACGTTGACTAATACCAAAACAAATTACAGAATCCGCCTGTAAACTACGAGACGAATTTATTAAGCTTAATTAATCCGTCATTAGCAAATGTTTACTGTAGCACCACATCGTCAGATCACGATGAAATTAGGCTCAAAAGATTCGTCTCGTGATTTACACGCAAACTGTGCAATTGGTTTTTTTTCCATCCACATTTAATGCTCCATGCATGTGTTCAAACGTTCGATGTAACGGGGCAAAAAAAAAATTAGCGTGGGATCTAAACATGCCCTAACTGATATCACAACGAAAAGTAGAGATGCATGACAAACAACAAATGGCACCAGGATGTTCAGCACTGCCGTAAGCAATGTTAACACATTGCTCCACCATCATCAGCATCATCTGCACCATCACCTCCAAATCCACCAGCACCACCAAACCAGCCTGGATAGAATCGTGGTACATCACCTGAGAATATCGCACTCTGCGTCAGGTCCTGCACAGCGTCCTGGAGCCGCAGTGATGGCGCCTCGGGCACGTTGAGGACCGGCGTAGTTCTGCCACTGAATACAGCGTGAGCGGTACATATCTCCTTCCATACCCCCAGGGGTAAAATTGACCTTGTTGCACATATTAAACGGTTTACTACTATTAGTACTATACAATCAAGTGACGGAAAAAGTATAAAAGGAATCCAAATTCACAAGCATTCAAAAGAGTGAGGAAAACTAGGCGCAGAAGCGAAGTTGGCTAAAATTTTAAGGGCGTACTAGGAATCTTATGAAACAAAAACCAGTATGTACTCGTCGGTGTGTGTGGTGAAATTGTTTGCAACCAAAAGAATAAAATATTTTCAAGGAGTGTATTTGTATTTCTTCTTCTTGCAAACAAAAGAGTAAATTTCAAAAAACATATATATATACCGTTCAAATTATCATAAAACTACAGATTTAAGATAATAAAACTACAGATTTAAGATAATGTGTCGTAAAACTACAGATTTAACACTAAATTTATCATAAAAATACAAATTTAATGATTTAGTGATAAAGTTATCACAAAACTATAGGTTTAGTGTCAATTTAATTATAAAACTTTAACATTTATAAGTCAACCATAACATTAGAGTTAAGGATTTTAAAATTGTGATAATTTTATTACTAATATGTAGTTTTACGATACTTAGCCTTAAATCTAAATTTTTGTAAAAAAATACTGTTAAATCTATAATTTTATGATACATCAACTTAAATTTAGTTTTATGAAATTTACTCCAAACAAAATGACAACGAAAAGATTGGAGAAAGGTTTTTCTATTGACTTGCCTCGAATTCGCTATCCCTTTCAAAGGAGGCGCGTCCGCTAACGCGTCGTAGCCGCGTCCAACGCGGACGTTGATGCAACTTGACCACGTGAGTCGTGACGAGTAAAGAACTGGACCCACCCTATTTGATCGCTAGCTACTCGTTTTTAACAAAATTCGAAGTAAACCAATAAAAAAGAAAGACTCGGCTCCTATGCACGTTGCATTGGAGTCATAGGCTAGAAATAGTTATACAAGATGACATTCATTATATTTTTTCCGCTTATTCGAAAATGTGTGGCGTGAGTCCATGTTTTCGAACTTTCTCTATGAGGTTTAAGTCCTACTTAAAAAAATACATTAACGTGGTGTCCTTGTCCTTAGTTCAATCGGAGGGATGCATGTCCTCTACAATAACTATAGAGAACAGTGATCTGAGTCTTGCGATATAATGATTTGTGTTAGCACAGTAGCTTGGCATTATAGCTACATTGTTCTAAAAGTAATCGATTTTACCATCGAATACCTCTTAACGTACCACGGTACTGTAGCATGCTAATTTGCAGTGTTCGATCAAGATTCAACGCATCAAAACATGAGCTAATGTAAGATAATGTAGCACCTCTGTATTTTCTTCTTCAATGGAAAGGATCCCAATCCATATTGGTACCCAAGTTGAATGTTTTACCTCCATTATCTTAAAGAAATAACAAATTATATACATATACATCAAAACACTCTCTTATATGCACAGGTAATGAGAATCGGCTAAGGGCATAGGTGAAGAGGTGCGACCTTCTAAGGTCCAAGACAACAGGAGGTTTACAGAAAGGTGCGACCTTCTAAGGCCCAAGCCAATAGGAGGTAGTTCAATATTAGGTTTATATCTTGTACTCATTAGCGTCGATTTTTCAACTATTTTGTCAAAAAATTAGGTTGTTCTTCTGCTTAATACTTATAGATGATCATAATCTATTAGTAGTAGGTTAGTTTTTTATTCGTTGTTCTCTATTTTAGTTCTACAAATGCAGTATCAATATTACTTATTTAGAACGTACTATGACCTACCTCTTAAGAGTAACTAACTCTTATGAGTTAAAGTATTATGTTGTAGCATAGGGTAAATACCATCCCGCATTTTGATCCAAACATCTTTCTCAATCAACTAGCTAAGTGTTTTTCGACTAAGTACTGTGAATTGTGGATTCTTCCTTCCAGTCAAAGTACTAGCTAGTTTGAATCCCCTGTCGAGCTGTTGTATCACTTGACGATAATCTTAAGTCACCTCTTCTACTCTGTACTCGAGCATAATGGAAGGATTACTTTCCTTGAGCGACAAGAAGATGTTCCTTGGTCTGTTCGGAAGAAGATGTTCGATCAGAGCGATTTGCAGAACCATCGCAAGAATCGTCCTCTCCTTCCGTGCTGTTTTCATCTCCGCTATCATCAGATGTAGTTCTCTCTCTCTTTTTCCTTTTCTTGTTTTTGAGAAAGGGGAAGCTTCTCACGATAAACTCGAATGGGGATCTCGAGACCAAGAGCAGCGGGAACTCTGTTATGCTTCTTCCCTTCTTGAAGCTTCGAGTAGCCCTCATATTCATCTTTGGTAAGGGGCTCAATGTACTTGCAGCAAGGGTGGACCATGTCTCGACGGGATACCACTAAAAAGCAAACACAAAAAAATGATGTAAGTATATTAACTTGACAATGAAACAAAACAAAATAACTCGATAGGAAAAACCAAAATAAGTAAACTTACCATCAGAAGAAACCAGAAAAGAAGGGAGAAGGGTCTTCGAGCCACGTGGCAATTCACCCAAAGTAAGCGACCATCCAGGAGAAAGAGGACGGATGCCAAGGTAGATAAATTCCTCCACGAGGTCTTGAACACTGAATTTAGAAACAAGCTCTTTGATCTAGGGACGAAGGAGAGCAAAGTCGGAAGAAAGAGCCACCACGAGGTCGGAAACAATGGTAGGATCTTTGCAGGAAAAGGTGAAGGGGCAATCTGGATCCGTCATAAGATCGCTAGGTATTTGGTGGTAGAACCATCGAGATTGCCACTTTGTGCCCCACTTAGTGCGCATAGCAGAGATGATAGGCCAAGGACACCCGCAGTTCGAGCGGGGAGGAAGTTAATACACCTAAACTTAGAGTTTTGCTTGGTATAATAACGAGTGTTGTGGAAATAAGCAAAATCCTCACCATTGGGATTTACACAACTACGGATAATGCACTCGAAAATACCAAGACACACGATAGGGTTCGGTGTAAGCTGAGAGAATTCGAGTTTATAAACTTTGAGGACCTCAGTGAGCAAAGAGCTGCAAGGAAATTGAAACTGACCTAAAAAATGTCCTTAAAGACAAGGGTGTAGCCTGGATGGGGAGAAGGATTCGATTCGCCAATGGGACGAATCATGAGAGATCGGTTAGAAATAACATTCTTCTCGAGAAGCTTGTTGATATCCTTATCCTTGGTTTTCGAGGGACCAAGACTAGACGAAGGTTTGGCTTTGGGTTTAACCGTAGCCTTCTTCATGGACTTCCCCATGACGCGAAAACTCGATTAACAAGGGAACAAGGAAGAAGCTCGAAAACTAAAGCTATAAAAGGAGAAGAAAGTGCTACGAAACGCTGACAAGGGCATGAATGATAGCCCCTAATAGTGACTCGCGTCCATTTATATAGCCGGGAGGGAGCGCGCGCATAAGCGAAGCGGCATGAAAACCGAAGCGACGTGACCACCTGCTCATGCCTACGAAAAACATACACGTGGCACCCAAAAATAAAAAATAAAAAAAGAAAAATAGTAATAAATAAATGAATATATATAATAAATAAATAATAAAACATATTTTATTATAATTAAATCTAAGATATTAATTAGTTAAATCATCATTGTTCAACAAGTATTTGAGCATGTTTTTCCCAAAAAGGAGGACGGCAGTTTTCCCCTGCTTTTTCTTCAATTAAGCACGGCTTCGGCCGAAAACACAATCAGCCTTATCCGTGAGGGGCTTGTTGTAGCAGAGGGTAAACACTTTCCCCCATTTCGGCCAAAACATCTTTCTCAACCAACTAGCTAAGTGTTTTTCAGCTAAATACTGCGAATTGTGGATTCTTCCTTTGAGTCAAAGTACTGGCTAGTTGGAATCCCCTGTCAAGCTGTTGTATCAGTTGATGACAATCTTAAGTCACCCCTTCTACTCGAGCATAATGGAAGGATTACTTTCCTTGAGTGATAACCATCCAATCTTTCTTCTGTTTAGCAGTATCGACATCGGGGGATAGAGATTTCGAGCTTTGGCCATTCAGGACACGGTGGTCGAGCCAAAGGACAGGGTATTGGTCTTCACCCCAAGGCAAAGGGAGCTTATGGAGTACGCCATCGACCAAGGAATATACTGTTCGAAGATGCTTAGGGACACATTCCCTAGTGCTGCAGTTACACTCGAAGGGGAAACAATGAGTGAACAAGAAGAAGACGACACTGAGACAAGAACCCATAGGTGCTGATTGGGAAAGCCCCATAGGTGCCGGTTTCCCAACCGACACCCATTAGTTGGCACCTTTCAATTGTCCTCAAAGGTACCAGTTTAGGAACCAACACCTTTGAGGCTCCAGGAACTAAAAAAATGGCTCGATGCATCGGCTTGAATTGAGCCGATCCATCGAGTAGCTCCACTTCATCCATACAAGATCAAAGAACACATGAATACATAAACATCAAGAACATCCATGAACAAATGAACATCAAGAACATCAACATCAAAAACATCAAGGAAACAATAGCAGCCCACGTCCTTCTCCTGCCCTGCCGCCAGCGAGCCTCCTTCTCCCCTCCCGTTGTCGCCGTGTAGGCCGGCGCCTCCCCTCCCGCCGGATCTGGTGGAGGGGAGGGCACCGCCGCCGCCTCCCCTCCTACCCACCATCAATGCCGAATCCACCGTGGAAGACCCTGTCGATGCCAGATCAACCACGGGAACACCCGTCAACCCATCCCGCCCGCCGCCGAGGCCACCGACATCGGATCCGCCACGGGAGATCCCACCGACTCCGGATCCACGTCGGCAACACCCGTCGACGCCGCCCGCCCGCCGCCGAGGCCGTCGATGCCCGATCCACAGCGGGAGACCGCTCTGACGCCGCCTCGCCTGCCGTCGAGTCCGCCCCGCCTACCACTGCCACCGTCGTATCTGCCGCGGGAGAAGCCATCACCGTTGACGCTGGATGTAGGGAGGAGGGTGAGAGATAGAGATAGATAGCGAGCGAGTGAGAGAGAGAAGCGAGTGAGCGAGAGAGAGAGAGCCGAGAGCGAGGGAGAGGAGTGGATAAGGATCGTGCGATAGGGGCGAGGTGGATAAAGATAAGGACGCACGATGTGATCGGCTTGCCCGATCAGCTCGGTTTGGGACGGGTATCGGTTTTTTATAGTATAGGTGCCAGTTTTTCTCTGGAACTGGCATCCATAGTTGCTTAAAGGTATCGGTTTCGTATGTTTTAGCCTGCATAGGTGGAAAAAGTACTACATGTGCCAGTTTTAGCTGATCCGGTACCTATAGTGCCGATCCCTATGTGTATTTTTATAGTAGTGTTTAGAGGTGGATATAAAAAAATTAATCTATGAACCTAACTAGTAATTCCTCTCGTAAAGAGCATCGTGTATGAGTAACCATGGACACAAAATGTTACTCTTAGTAAAAAAATAATTATTAGAGGATTTAGTTAATGTTGAAATGAAATTTCAAAATTAAACTCTGATTGATTTCTCATTCAAAATCAATGAATGTTTTGTGAAATTACTCAAAATTATTAATGTATTGATATGGCACTACTATTTTTTATACATTTAAGGTACTTACAATTTATATAGAGTGAATCTATTAACACCACTGAGTTTGTTTGAGTTCAACAATTTACCATCGATACGATCTCTCTGTAATATACCGATGACTTATTAATTGTTCTACAATATACCATTGGGCTGAGCTTTCTTTTAAAAAAATACCCAAAATATCCTAAGAGAGATATACAAGATTAACCATTGATTTATCTGATTAGAAGTTAAAAAAAATATGAAAATTATATAGCCTCCTTACACAACATGGAAGTGTGTATACAAGTTTCTTATAGTAATTTACATTTTAGAAAAAAAATACTTTTATGTAGTATATGAGAGAATTTTCTTATGCAAGAGATAATAGCACAAAAAAATCTTATGTAGTGTATGAAAGATGATTTATATTAAAAACAACAATAAAGAGTATTTTATATAGCATACAACAGATTAATTATATTTCTTTTGAAAAAATAGAAATGCAAAAAACATGAAACTTCTATACAAATATTTTTGCTGCGTAAGGAGGCCACATAAAAGTTTTTATATTTTTTTGAAACTTCTAATAAGATAAATCGATTATTAACCTTGTATGTCCATAAGGGTATTTTGACTATTTTGGAAAAGAAGACCCAATCCAATGGTGTATTTTAGAACAATTGATAAAGTCATCGGTATATTATAGAAATAGATAATATCAACGGCAAATCGTTGAACTCAAACGAACTTAGTGATGTATAAATATTCTCTCAAATATATATTGACATTTTAAATAAAAATAAAATAAGTTTTATTAAGAAAACAAAAGGGAGTGTCTCATTGTACTTACGTATAATAGTATGTCAATGTTCAATAGAAAATACTCCCTTCGTACATAAATATAAATCATATTTTTATTATCAGAAGACAAATGACTACTCTACTAGAATATGCCTTTAGACGCAAAATTGATGATATTTGATTTGTATTCAAAAGTATGTTCTTACGATTATACTATTATGTCAGATGAAATGATATATAAATAATTAAAATAATTGTTGGTCCAAACATTATCATAATATGATGAAATAGACGTTGCATTTTTATATGGAGGGAGTACCTCATCAAGCCAATTTGCATGTTATGAGAATGAAATAGTCAGTAAACACATGTCTTTTTCTTTGAGCCTTTTCCGAGGCTGAGTTTTATCCCTCAAGTTCAAGAGAATTTTTCACCACACTTGAAACGAGAAAACTCATTAGTACATGATTAATGCAATATTAATAATTATAAACTTGAAAATGGATAAATTTGAATTTTTCAAATAACATCTATATAGAATTTTTTTAAAAAACACATTATTTAATTGAGAAACATGCTAAAAAACAAGTACGTTGAAATTTGCAGTCGAAGAAAAGAACTGGGTGGCCGTGTACAACGCGGTGCTGGTTTATCCTCAATGCTTAAACTAAACAAGCCCTCAATACTGCTCCCTGCCCAATGTCAGCAGTCGATCCTAAAGCATCTTTCAAGATTCCCTTTCCATGCTACCTTCTTATTTTTCAGTTCATCTGTATAAAAAAAAAGAAGCATAGATTCACTCCATATTTGATTATTGCTTTTTCTAATCATATTTATAAAAAAACTAATCATATTTATAAAAAAAGAGTAAATTTCATAGGGACATCTCTAACCCCAAATCTCAGGTTCTACAAATTGTTTAGAAGAATCCTAATTTTCAGTGCGAGATGTTTCGTAACTATCCTACATTGATGTCTAAATGATTAGTCTGGCCATTATACTTGTGCATAATATAAGTACAAAACAATATATCATATTTCCATGTAGATACACATGCACTTTAGCCACATTCTCAAGAAACATCGGTTGCCCATTATAATAAGTTTAGGTCTAGGTAATACATCGACATAATGCTGCTACCAAAGTTTGCTTCTTCATATCTTCCATCAGGAATTAGGGGAATTCGGAAGGAAATAGGGTAGATAATATAGGAATGTGTATTTTTAGTCTTCAGTATGAGTATATGCTTAAAATACTATGTATTATACATAGTGAAATTTTAGTATTTCGCACAAATACGATGTTCTATAAAATATTTTGCCCAAAGCTTGAGGTTCCTTGAAATAAATAAAAAAAGTGGACTTTTCTAAGATGGGCATCGCAAAACCTGTGTTTTGTGAAATTTACTCTATAAAAATATATAATAAATATACACTAGCATTGGAGTGTTTAGGACAAATTCCTAATATCATTTTCAAATATGAAATGTATATATTAACGAGTTACTATTTCGAGGGTTAATTTCACTGTCCCAACCTTCATTCTGGGGCATTAATCCATTTGGGAAATGAGATAGGAGCACTATGGAAAAACATAAGCAAAGACCAACAATTGCAACAAACTTCCATCAGTCTTGGAGGCTTTCCCCTGTCTCTCTCTGTTGGCGCCTCTGATAAGCGGCTCTCTGAGTTCTCCCTGCCGGATCCCCTCTCCTCTCCATCTCCGGTGGCCGTAGGATCCGTGCGCCGCTGTTGCTTTCTAGGACGGGGGTGGTGGATCCGCCCGCCCGTTCTCGCCGTCACCCCCCGCCACCACCGCTCCCGATGTCGGGGGCGGTGGATCCGCTCGCTGCCATCGCTCTCGAGGGAAGGGCAGCGGATCCGCGCGCCGGCCGCCCACTCTTGCCGCCACCACCGCTCCCGAGGTTGGGGGCGGTGGATCCGCTCGCCACCATCACCCTCGAGGGTAGGGGCGGTGGATCCGGGTGCCGGCTGCCTGCTCCCGCCGCCACTACCGTTCCCGAGGTCGAGGGTGGTGGATTCGCGCGCCGCCATCGCCCCCGAAGACGCCGCCCACCCACCGTCGTCGTTGCCGCAGCCGGCCGCTCCCGCCATCGGTGAGGAGGTGAAGAGAGGAGAAAAAGAGAGAGCAAAGGAGAGGAGAGGTAGGGAAAGGAAGAGAGAGAAGAGAGGAAAGAAATAGAGAGAGATTGGAGAGGAGTTAAAAAATTTGAAGTGATGAGAGAGAAAAGAGAGATGAGTGGAGAAAATATCTCTGAGAAGAGGGAGGGTATTTTTCCAAGCGGTCCACTTAATAGATCTGAATACAAAAATCTATTTTAGCATGACGGACCGCATGAGAAAATAGGCTCATTTTGCATGCAACCCTTTAAAAGACCCGCCTGTGAAAATAGATTATTGTATGCGGGTCTCTTAAGAAGTTGTATGTGAAAATAAAGGTTCGGTTTTCGCAGATATGACCTATTACGGTCAGCTTGTAACCTATGAAGGAAAATCGGTTTTGTAGTAGTGTTGGAGTTCTTCAAATCCATTTGCGATGAGCTTGCGCTGACCGTTTTGCTCTTCTCCGGCGACCAGACACACAAGAACAATCTTCTTCTCCTTGAGCATCAGCGTTGGACTTTCAAGGGGTGACTGTAGTTTGCTTGTGTGGCCAAGGTATCTTCAACCTCCATCGTAGAAGCCCCGACTGTGTTCACTCCTCGCCTTTACCCTCTGCAGCTCGTCATACAATATTTCTCTCCATTGCCGTTCGCGCAAGTTGGTTAGCTGCTCATGTGGAAGAATCAGATGAAGGACCTGATTGCTTTTTTCTTTTCTTTACAAGTCCTTCTCTGCAATTTTGCGTACTATGGTTGATTTGCCCAACTTTCAGGGGTCTTTTTGCAAACTGGATGTACTCCCAGTTGTATACCTATCTCATATACCATGTTCCATGTATCTGAACTTTAATTACTAAATAAAGTACATCAGTTTCAAAAAAGAAAACAACCAAGAATTGCACTAGGTCAAGATAAAAAAAATAACTACTGACCCACCAGCTCAAAAGCAATAATAAAGGGAGTATTAAAAAATTATCGCGAGTTTTTTACTTGAAAAACTTTCAGATGTAACTACAGTATAATAGTATAATTAAAGTGTAACTGTACTATAACTACACTGACTATACGGTAACTACACTGTAACTGCACTGTAACTATGCTATAACTACGATATAACTTATTAAAATTTGTATTTAACAATGTTTTGTTTTGGTTAGATAGCACTAGAATCTTACACATGCAGAGAAAAAAAATTTCTTTCTAGTAATTTTTTCTCTTCATACGTAAATTTTAAGGTGATCACAAATCTGAATGTTTTGGAAAAATACGAAAGTTTTCTAGCAAATTCAAAAATAAAAAAAAATTGAAGTCAAGGTCTTCTCCTCCTCATCAAGGAGACAGTATATATATAATCAAAGAAATCCGCAGTCTGCAGAACTCAAATTCACAAGCAAATTAACCAGGGCAGCATCCATCCCATCCATCCATGGGGGTGTTCGACGATGGCTGCGGCGAGTGCTGCTACAACTGGAAGGACTTCTGCTGGTGCCTCCTCTGCATCGCCATCCTCCTCGCCATCGCCCTCATCGTCGTTCTCGTCGTCGCCTTCGGCTTCGTCGTCCAGCCCTCCATCACCGTCGACGACGCCTCCCTCACCCGCCTCGCCCTCGTCACCGCACCCACCACCGCGCTCGCCTACAACCTCTCCCTCCTCCTCACCCTCCGCAACCGGAACTGGGCCATGTCCATGAAGAACGTGGAGCCACTCGAGGCCGCCTACAGGTTCGACGGCCAGCAGTTCGACCGCATCCATCTCGCCGACAAGGGTGAGAAGCAGGGGCCCAAGAAGACGGTGGTGTACAGGCTCTCGTCGGGGAGCGACGCCGCGGCAGCGCCCGGGCTGGGCAACGCCGGCGTCGCGGAGTTCAAGAAGGAGAACGACACGGGGACGTTCGAGGTGGAGGTGGGCGTCACCGGCAAGGTGAGCTACACGGCACGGATCACCAAGTGCAAGATCGAGGCGACGTGCAAGCTCAAGCTGCAGCTCGCGCCGCCCGGGCAGGCACCGCCGGCGGTGGTGTTCCAGAAGGTCAAGTGCAAGCTCGCCAAGGCGGAGAAGAACTGCTAGCTAGTTTATTAGTGTCAAAGTAGTGGTCGTTGTTGCAATTGTGTTAATTAATTTGGATATTTGTGCAATTGTGTTTAAATAATTTGCAAGTGGTGTTTGTTTATTACTACTTGTGTGTTGTGTGTGTGATGTGTTTTACTGCACAAAGTATTAATCTAATGTGCAGTTTAGTTGGGGTTAATTCCTAGTCAGGGAAGTGACAGCTAAGCTAGCCGTTAGTTTGGAAGGTTGTTGTTTTATTATTGTCGGACCAAAAGTGTATTACTCCTAGACTCTTTTTTTATATTTTTTATATTAATTCATATTTAATTAGGATTTAGAAACAAAGTGAATAGATTGAATTGATTTCTTAAAGGGGGAAATGCTAGATTTCGAGATTTCCCAAATCCCAGTCACCCAATGGCCAGGGAGTTGTCGTCAACCTCCAGCCGAGGACAGCTGAGGGAGAAGAAACTAGGAGAGGCAACAATAGAGGGGTAAGATGGCAGCTAGGACTTACCCATGACCAGCCCCTCGCTGATCCCTTCATCTTCCCATCGCCCCATCGCCGCAGGGTTAGGATTATTAGGTGGGGATGGGGAGGGGCAGAGGTGGCAATTTACCTAGGTTTAGAGGATGGCCTTTCCCAGCTACCGGACTGGCGATATTGGGTGGCGATGGGAGAGCATGAGGTGGCGGAGGTGTCATTGAAACCACGGGGGAGGAGAGCGGCACTGGTGGGCTCGAGTGCATCGAATTCATGTGCGACTGTGCGTGCGTGTGGTAAGGACGCTTCATGCGCAAATCTCAATGCAATTCTTACCTTGTAAAAAAATGACTGAAATTTAATATATTTTCAGTTGACTGAAAAATAGATAGCCCCTTGCTTTAAAAAAAAGCAAAACCTATTTCTTATTAATTACTAAGTTGCATGATACTTTTAGAAATAATTAATTAAATAAAGTTAATTCATGTGTCTTTTTGAGTTGTTTTGATAAATGTGAGTGAGGATTACTATATAAATTTGATCAATTATTAAAACATGCTGCTTACAAACAGATACTACAATAGGGTAAAGTTGACCTGTTTTTTAGCTCTAAACACTATTTACCTCCATTATCTTCCTTCCAGCCCATTCCCTTCCATCCCCTGCGGCTTCCCGGTCACCAGTGAGGAGGAAAGGTGTTTAGCTTCTTTCTTCACTAGTAGGCTTAGGTTTAGACTTCTCGGGTCTCTCCGTAGTTGGGTTAATCCCGTTTTGTACAGCTCGAGGGGGTTGTCGGCGTCCAGCTCCTTCGTCATGGTTGCTTCTGCCATGCATGTCCTCGTCGGCTTCTTCTTCGGTGATGGCTCCCTGTCAATCATTTTCCAGGTTCATCATCAACGCACGAAGCTAAGAGTGCGGCGGGTTTGCTCAAAGGAAGGTAGCGCCGACCGTTTGCTTCTTCTCTGGCGAACTTTCTGCCTCCACGGTGGTCTTCTTCCTCCTCTCCAGTGACGATTTTACAATTACGGCTGAGGTGTTTCTCCGTTTGCTTTAGGTGTTTCTGTAAAATTAAAGTGTGTTTTATTGATATTTCATGATGAACAATTGGTGTGTGATATTATTGGTTTTGTTATTTGGAGATTATTGACGAAGTGGTTTTGGAGATGATTGGATTTTCATGTGATGAACAGGAAATGTTTGTTTGATGGTTACGGTCAGACCGGCTGGGTCAGGCCGGTCAGAGTGGTGGTATACGTGCGGTCAGACCGGCCAGCCCGCGGTCTGATCGGTCGACGCCTGTGTCAGTGTCAATTTTGGTTTCGGGTTGTTTCTTCGGATATCCATGGATAATTCATATTTATGGCTTCTAGATGGATACTATGTATATGTGATACTGTTGTGTGCTAACAATGAGTTAAGATGGAGAGAACTTGTGCTCAGATATGGTTTCTTGGTTGATGCATGTGTAGGTGAGTCTTGATACCACGAGAGAGTGCAGCCGGTGATGGTGTTCGGACGATCAGGATATCATGCTATATGCATAGGCTAAAGATCAATGCAGATGGTTGGTGAAGATTTCATATGGTACACGATGGAGATATTGTGTGCGTACGGGATACGGAGTCGAATTTGGAAGGAGTCCAAATTTGGTAACGTCTTGTACATGTTTGGTTCGTAGCTTTAGACTATTTACCTTGGGTATATATAGAGAGGAAGGGTGTAGCCTTCGGTATCGATTATTGGAGAGTTGAGTTGAGATATAAGTTAGGGTTTCGAGTTTAGTCGAGATTTTCGTGAGTGCTATTGTTGTACTTTGTAAACACAGATTAGAAATAATAAAATCCAATATATTTTGAGAGATCTTCGATTTGTGTTTGCTCGGATTTCAGCGGTCACACCAGC
Source organism: Oryza punctata (assembly GCA_000573905.2). Taxonomy (NCBI): domain Eukaryota; kingdom Viridiplantae; phylum Streptophyta; class Magnoliopsida; order Poales; family Poaceae; genus Oryza; species Oryza punctata. The sequence goes on along the minus strand of CM002494.2, from coordinate 9,578,067 downwards.
GAGTGCACGACGGTTAGACCGGCACCTTTGCGGCGGTCAGACCGGCGAGTGCACAGCGGTCAGACCGACAGCATACTTACGGTTGGACTAGCGACGGTGACAACAGGAGCAGGTGCCGTGACTCGGTCAGACTGGCCGATCTACATCGGTCAGACTGGAGGTACAAGCTCAGTTAGATCGGCGTAGGACTTGTGGTCAGACCGATCTACATTGAATTCTAAGGTAACTTTTAATTCCGCTAAAAGTTTGGTTTTTTGGTATTTCAATCATTCACCAGTTCTAGGTGGCTTAGTTATCGTTCTATAATCCTACAGTTTCAACCTCCATCTTAGTGAGGCCCCTTTTGGGTTTGCACCTAGGCATGGCTTCTCTGCTCCTACCGTTGTTGTTGTGATCAAGGCAAAGAGGACTCTATTGCTTTTTCTGTTTCTTGTTAGATCTTTCTTTGCATATTCCAAGGTTAAAGTGTAATTTGCCCATCTATCAGGGGCCTCTCTGTAAGACTTGCTGTACTCTCAGCTTATTTAATAAAATCCTCATCAGCTTGTTCTTAAAACAAAAGGCGCCATGATACCCGGTCAGTGCCTGTTCGTAACAAATGTACGTACACGTTTTGGAAGCAGATCTGATAGTGGGTGCCATCAGTGCCGGATGCGAGAATCGGTGCTGATGGATTTCCAGAAGTTAAAAGAAAAATAGCACTAGGTCGGCTTGATGAATTGAGTCAACGCTTTGAGCAAAATGAGTATAAAAACTGAATCATAAATCTAACAGAGGTGAAGAACATAATCTTTAACAAATCACAATGTTCATCACACTGAACCACGACGCCCGTCAATGAAATATATAGAAACCAACTATAGGTCGAAACCAACCGATATAATATAAGATTGATAACTGTTTGATAGATTTAAGCAAGCTGATATGAAACAATCAAAGTGGTCATGTATTAACACATAAGATAAGATCGGCTAACCCTCATGAACCTACCGGCTTAACAAGACATTGATTATCAGCAATAATTTAGTAGGTCAGATCTAACCGATGCAGCACGCGATTGTGTTTCATAATATGGTCTCAATGAGTCGATTCTATCTAATGTGATGATATAACAAATCTATCTAAAGTGATTACATTTAAAGAAACAACAACTTGATCATTATATCGGACCTGACCGAGGATGTCCGATGTGACGATAAACAGTAATGGAAGATGATATACCGGATAGGCAACATTTACATCAACCTGATTAGAATATCGGACACAACAGAAAAAGTTCTAGCCACGCCAGTGCAAGCAAAGATGACGGAATTCACTTCTTGCCGGAGGTCGAACTCAATCGATGTAGCCAATGAGCGAAAGCAAGAACACGTCGAAAGTAAAACCTAGAAAACTAGGGTGACGATGCATCCAAAGTAGATGTATTGATCTGTGAAGATAAATTGCAATGATTTCGGGTGTACATATTTATACCCTCGAGATGATATGAGTCTTGATCGGACACACTACAAGTTTCCTAAAGATAAAAACAAAGATGCTAAGTCTTAATCGGACACTTAGACAAAACTTACTAAACATAAAAGGAAAACTACTTAATACTACCTATAGAATTAAACTGTTTATGCCATAATTTTCTTGTTTGCTTCCTAAACTCGATCTTTTGTATATAAATTCTATGGACTACTTGACTTCTTTTCCTAACTGAATCCACTAAAAAAAATCTAGTAAATTTTGACATTAACGCAGAGGGGTGAGGAAGTAGATCCACGATGCACAATGATTTTGGACGGTGCTTTTCTTAACACAATTAAGCTTGGATGTCCATTAACCGATGAGCAGTGTCGTGCCAAGCCCACTACAGGTCCATCGTGTCTGGAAACATGATTAGGCTGGCCTATTTGGCCACTAACAAGGAATTTCTTGAGATGTTGACGCATGGTGGTATGAATGGTCACATCATCAACTTGTTGATGCGAAAACACATACTAGCTCGAGAGATATGCTTAATTTTAGTGCAGGTCTAAATCTTGACTTTCGGATTCAGGACGTATCCGTTGGTTTGATCCTGCAACCAACAATAACAAAGATAGATAATTAAATCAAGAAACGATAGTCGATCGGCTAAAGAGCCAATAACATATGGTCTTTAACCTAGCCGATACTATTTGATTAGAATTGGTTGTTAGGTGTATTATTTGAATTATCTTAAAGCACATTAATTATGTTATATTGACTTAGGATACAGGAATTTCTTATGTGCAAGTTATAGCCGATAAGACAATACTATAATGCACCAACTGTTACTCTGTTGCATCGTTATGTACTTATATCAATCTAAGTAAATATATTTGATGCATACCAAATATATTTATATAGAGTGATATATCTATATAAGAGTAGATATAGCATGTAAAGCATGATTAGGTAAACTAAACATATTAAGACATCTATATCAGGCAAGATCGGCTGAAACCCTGATTCTACCCTTATAATCAAAGACTAGTTTTTATGATTCTAAGCATGATTAGGGATGATGCATTACAGAGTATGCAGAGAAGCATAAAGTCTAAAAAATCAATTTTTTGATTAGTTTTCAGGGTGGTAGATAACTTAACTAATCTATATCGACACAAGAACTTAGCCGATACCGGTAAAACCCTAAAAAAGATCTGGCCATTACAGATAAATTGAAACATTGATATAGATTAATTGAGATATATGATGACTAGTGATCTAATTAACAATATTAACACATCTAAAACGATATAGTAACCTCGATAACTCAAACCACTGTGATAAGTGTTACCTCTTATTGGAAGATCGAAACCGATGCTCTAACTCGAAGCAAGAACTCGTCGAAAGTAACTTAAAAGAAAGGGTGGCGATGCGCCGAGAGTATGTTGAACGTGTGTTAATTATTTATATAGTCTTAGGCATCTATTCATACCCGAACATACAATCTTGTTCATACCGGACACGACTCAAACTTTCCTAATATTACTTTAACCGATAAACAAGACCTTAGGAAGACTCTTGCCAAAATATCTCTAAGGAAATTACATAATACCCTAATTGATATATACAATTGGCTATCATGAACTCTATCCTTGCATAGCAATATCTCTGAAGCCTTCATCTCGAATCCGACAATGACTGTACTCATATCGACTAACCGCATTCAATTCGGAATCAACCGATACACCTTCCAGCCGATGCGCACTCTGTTTCCAGAAATATCGCATCTCCTTCAAATCCGCTTCGGATTGACTCTCAATTTCGATCCATATCTTACCAAATTTCATGATCAACGCATGCCCCTCAATTCCGAAGTATTATATAATGCAACGGAATTATCTATTTCAATGCCGCAAAACACTAGGTTTTCACTTCCGACCGTTAACTCATACATAGCAACGACCTCTCTTGAAATTTTAACACCGTTACTTGCCACCGCTTAAGTAGCTTCCAGCGACTCCCTCGGTGATTCCGGCGATCCCCTTTGCGATCCACTTCCCCAATAGCAAACTTCTACGCTCTAACCTTGATGGCGACCTCATCAACCCCGTCTTCATCAAGCAAGGCATCAATCCCCTCCGAGTTCCCTAAGGTAAATCAACCCTTATCACATCGCCTTTATGCTATTAGCTCATCTTTAAACTCCATGATTCCACTGCATTTCTTTGATTCCCCTTTTTTTCACTTCCCTTTTTTATATCTATAGCATCTGAAAGATTAAATAGAAATCCCAATGTCCAAGGAACCAAACCACTATTTCCTGGGTCCAATAGGCGATATAGATCCAACCCACTTCATCAATGCCGTGACCAACAGGATCCCTTTCAGACAAACTAAGCCTGACTTAGCCCACTGGCTGACAGTGTTCAGATCTTGGCCATCTCGTACAGATGGATGGAAGGAATGGTATAAGAGAATGGCCGCAAGCAAACAGGATATCCCAATTCTTATCTCCCTCTAGCTGATATGAAAAAAGAGGAACCTATGCTATCAGCTACAACATATTTCTGGTCTGATACCTTAAATGCCTTTATGTTCAACCATGGGTCGATGACTCCCACACTCTTTGATATGACAATGATTATTGATCTAGACATCACTTCAACGGCATATCCCATTAGTCTGAACGTCAAATTTGATCATAAGTTCAAGACAAAGAACATTGATGGCTGGTCAAGGTATGTTTCTGAGTACATGGGTATAGGTCCTGTCACTCCCAAAGAACAGGTCGCCCTTTTACTCATATGGCTTGAAAAATTCGCCAATACGAGAAAGTTACCAGCCGAGACACCAAAGGCACAACTAGCAACACTTAGCTGAACCTATGGTAGCGAAGAAATCATTCCCCTTCGGCAAATACCTCCTAGGAGGAGTCTACCAAACTTTAAGCCAAGCATCGGCCAAAATCCTAATGGATGCTTGTGTCAGGCCTGGTGGCCCTTGGTGGTTCATCCAACTATGGTTGAATCTACATAGTCAGAAGGCAACTAACAGACCTCCTCTGAATGAATCAAGCTATCCATCTCTTGCCGATTCAGCTGACGATGAAACCGACGCTCGCTGATGCATGTCATTTAGGAAATCAGCCTCAATTTACCCACGTGCAGGGCTATTAGCTGAGCACTTCCAAAACTGGTTATGTAACTTCTACGATGGATTCCCAAGAGATAGCATAATTTAGTTTCCATATGACTCTTTAGATAATTATGAGTCGTCAGCAGACATCAGGCTTGATGAAATAAATGATGAAAAATTTTAGAAGTCGAGGGAAATCCTCACAACTGCCATATCCCCTTGTATTCTCTTTGTTGGAATATCTCATGGCCGAAATATACAAGTCTCTTATGAATTCTACCATCCAATGATTGCGGCTAGGCAGTTAGGTATGGGACAACTCCCCATCGGCTTATATTTCTCACGAAATATTCAAACCAGGGGTTTAGTATCGTCGACTCTCCTTATGGACAAACTTTTGAACACAAAGGGTCCAACTTTGGGTTCCATCGACTAATTCAACCGAATCCTAGTCTTTTTGACCGATGGTGGTCAGAGTGGAAAAACATCTCTTCCATCTATTGGCTCCCATGTATTTGACAACTATATTGCCCTCCTTAAATCCTCAGGTAAGACTCTCAATCTTTCAAATTTCAATTCCCAATTTCTTGATAAATTCTATAACCTTAAATTTCCTTATCTTGCAGGACTCTGATTCTCCACCTCCTTCTATGAGTGTGAGTGGCCAGCCAATAGTATATGCCCCAGTTTGACTACCCTTTGGTAATGACCTAGCAACATCCATTATCGGCTTCAGTGCCCCATCAATAGGATCCTTGCTCCACAGTCAAGTCATAGAGCCGATAACCAAAGTCACTAGCAAATGGAAGAACATCAAGAAAGTTGCCAAGAAGCCACCAGCTACCAAAAAATCAAATACCACTGCCGATGACCTACCACCCTTCGATCCTGATGTTGAAGAATTCTTAAAAGATGCAGAAATGGAAGAAGATATTGACAAGGCTGCTGCACATCTTAGTGAAACAGAACCAGCTCCAGCCGACACCCCTCCAGCCGATACAGCAATCATACAAGCAATTCCAACTCTACCCCATCCTCGCAAATTTGCTGCTAAAATCAAGGTATGTTCTTAATCTTTTAACTTTGTAAGAAATCTTCAACAACCAAACTCAATATTATCTGTTGATTTCAGATGAAGAAAGCAACATCTTTGGCAAGTTTGAAACATAGCTCAATGCCAACTATTACTCCAAGCCTAGCATCATCACCAGTAGCATCAGCAAGTTCTCTTATTACTTAATTTTCTCTATTTTCAATGATTTCTCCTATTGTACCCGATCCTAGTTACATTCTTAAATTTATATCTTGATCTTTTCAGCCCAGAGCTCCACCATCGCCTCCTCATCGACCAATCTCAAGTGAACATATGCAATCGGCCGTTGAGAGCCATCATGGAGAAGAACCAATTCTTACCAGCAACCCTCCTGTAGCTCCTATAAGTCTTATCATAAACCCTTTATCTCTATCGGCTTATCTGTCCTTTATCTAACACAAACCCTATACTACAGAAAATAGCCGATATGTTCTCTTTCGACATTCGACAATTCCTTGATGATGATGATGATGAGGAAATAACTAGCAAGGCCAAATCCCTAGTTTCAGATGATCTAAAGCAAGGCTTTTGGACATATCTGATCGGCTAGGATCTTCCTTGGATGTCCTCGTTGTTGATTGTGGACCGATCAGAGCACGATTCCAAGAAATCCAAAGTTAGCTTCCTGAAGATCTTGCAGACATCATTTCACCAGCATCTTCCTCGAGCAACATGAATTTAAACTTCAAAGGGCTAAACAAAGACTTGTTGATCGGCTAGAGCAACAATCAAGAGTATTATCTATCCAACTCAGTCGACAACAAGTGAATGAAGACAAAGCAAAGCTGGAAGAATTGATGGTTGGTCCTGAAGCAACCCAAAAGGCGCTCGACATATTAAGGTAGGAAGAAGCCGATCTCTTAGTCAAACTAAGACAATGCCGAGTGAAAATCTCTTAAGCTGAGCAAAAACCAGCTAATCTTCCCAAAGCTATTGATGACCAAAAAGCTAAAGTCAAGACATCAGCTAAACACTTAGCATCCCATACTAGGACTCTTAGACTGATCCCTGAGACTGATGCTGATGACAAAAACTCATTGAGGAAGTTGATCAAATTCGCCTACGTGCGATATCAGCCATTCAAGATTTCCTGGGCTGATGTAATAGTTTTAAGTCCCCGAACATTTCTTTCTCGAAATTTTTGTGTAATATAAACTATCGGCCATCGAGCCGATTCAACTCTTTCTATCTAATTTACTAAGTATCAAACATTATTTTGTCTAAGGGCGATAATAGACATATTGGCCATCTCAAGGCGATGTAACTATATCGGCTATCTATCATATATCAGCATAACCAGCCGATGATGAGTTAACCCATACACTTGGGTAATATTTCTTCAAATATTTTCCATTGAGTGCTATCCCAAAAGCTTCTATGTCAAGCCCTTCAAGCATATAAGCCCCTTTTGATACACACTTGTGAATCCTAAAGGGCCCTTCCCAATTCAGTGACCATTTTCCATACTTGTAATATCTGGTTCCTATTGACAAAATTAACCTACATACAAGTTCCCTTTCTTCAAAAGATTTTGGCACAACCTTCTTATTATAATGTCTTGCAATCCTCTCTTTATCTCGTTTAACCTTTTTTAAAGCACGCAATCTAGTTTGTACTAATTCTTCTGACTCATCAACCATTAAATTGTGATAATCATCGGCTGACAATTGATCTTGCAACAAAATCCTTCTTGAGCCGATATTAGTTTCCCAAGGCAATACTACTTCATGCCCATAAACTAGTTGATAAGGTGGTACTTGTATAGCTCCATGACACGACATCCGATATAACCATAAAGACTCAGCCAATGTAATATGCCACTTCCTAGGCTGCTAATCAATCCTCCTCTATATCAATTTAATCAAACTTTTGTTAGATGCTTCTGCTTGTCCATTGGCTTGTGCATAATAAGGAGAAGAATTCAACAATTTTATCCCCATACTTTTAGAAAATTGAACAAATTCATCCGAGACAAAAATTGACCCTTGATATGTGGTTATCGTCTGAGGTATTCCAAATCTATATATAAAATGTTTCTGGATAAACTCAATGGCATATCTAGAATCAATTTTCTTCAAGGGAATTGCTTCAACTGACTTAGTGAAATAATCTGTAGCCACCAAAATAAACTTATATCCTTTACTCGATGGTGGATTTATTTGTCCTCAATTCCCCATATTCTGAACGGCCATGGCTTATAGCCGATGAAGGTCCTATTTGAATTGCTCCAAACTTTTGACAGTCTTAACACCCCTTGTAATATCTGAAACAATCTTCCAGTATCATCAACCAAAAATATCCAACTCTTCTAATCAACCACTTTATCTTATGAGCCGATTGATAAGTTTCACATATTCCTTCATGCACTTCGCATATAACAACCTTACCTTTATCCTTACTCAAACATTTGAGTAAAGCTCCATCAATCGTCCGATAGTAAAGATTAGCATCCAGCAAAACATACTTGAGGGCCTTATACTTTAATTTCCTCAATGTCGATTGAGAAGGATTCTTTAAATATTCAAAAATTTCATACCTCCAGTCATCGGCCTGTACGGAAGCAATTTCTATCTCTATATCTTTCATTATCGGCTTAAATCCGGATGCAGCCTGAGCTAAATCACTGGCCTCAACATTTTGCTCCCTTGGAATATGTTTCATAGAAACTACCTTTTGAAAGTTTTCATCAACTCTTTACACTTTTTATTATAAACTCTCAAGATATCATTATTGCATTCATACAATTTTCATTATAAACCCCAGATAATTGATTGACCACCAATAATGAATCACTCATAATCTCAATAGCATCGGCTTTGACTTCCTTTAATAACTGCAACCCTTTCAACACTGCTTCATATCCTCCTTGATTATTTTTATAATAGGGTTTAATTGTAAAAGCAAACTCAAAACTTGCCCTTGAGGAGATATGATCACTAAGCTGATACCACATCCATGAGTAGAAATTGATCCTTCAAAGAATAAAGTCCAAGGTACTAGCTCAACATACCCAACCGAATCATTCTGATGTTCCACAATAAAATCGGCTATCGCTTGTCCTTTTACTGTCTTAGCCGATTCATACCTTAGATCCAATTCTATAGAAGCAAAAATCCACTTTCCAATTCTTCCTTTTAACACAGAAGCCGATAACATATATTTCACAATATCGGCTTTACAAACCACTGCGCACTCATTTGAAAGTAAATAATGCCTCAACTTTATGCATGAAAAAGATAAACATAGACATAATTTCTCCACCGGGGTATACCTTGTTTCAGCATCCAAAAGTCTTCGACTTAAATAAAATATAGCCCTTTCTTTGCCTTCAAACTCTTGAATTAAAATAGAGTCGATTGTTTTTTCATCGACTGATAAATGTAGCTTGTAGGGTACCCTTTTTTGTGGTGGTGTCAAAACTGGAGGGTACTCAAGTATCCCTTTATATTATCTAAAGCTCTCTACTGCTTCTGCCCCCAAACAAATTCTTGATTGGCTTTGATTCTCAATAACGGAGTAAAAGGTTCCAATCGTCCTAACAAATTGGATATAAACCTTCTGACAAAATTAATCTTGCCGATCAAGGATTGTCACTTAGTTTTATCCTCTGGAGGTTCAATATTCTTAATAGCATCCAAACTTCTCTGAGTAATCTCAATCCCCTTTCATTAACCATAATACAAAGAAATTGTCTAGCCGATACACCAAATGCACACTTTGTAGAATTCATCTTCAAATCATATTGTTTGGTTCTTTCCAACACTTGACGTAGATCGACTAAGTGTCCATCAACTTCTTTTGACTTCACAACCACATTATCAATGTAAATTTCAACCAGTAAACCAATGAGATCATGAAATATATAATTCATTGCTCATTGATAGGAAGCACCAGCACTCTTCAAACCAAAAGTCATGACAACCCACTCATATGAACCGATAGCACCAGGATACCTAAAAGCAGTCTTATGGATATCCTCTTCAGCCATAAAAATTTGATTATATCATGCATTTCCATCCATAAAACATATGATCTTATGTACAGAAGCTGCATCGACCAACAAATCTGCAATCGGCAAGGGTACTGATCCTTAGGGGTAGCTTTATTCAAATCCCTGAAATCTACACATACCCTAAATTTTCCATTCCTTTTGATCATTGGTACTATATTTGAAACCAACTTAGCATATCGGCATGGTCTAATGAGCTATGTATCATACAGTCTTGTTATCTCAGCCTTAATAGCATCATACATCTCAGGCTTGAATCTCCTTGGAGGCTGTTCATATGGCCGATATCCTGATTTTATAGGGAGTCGATGTTCGACAATAGATCGGCTAAGACCTGGCATTTGAAAGTATTCCCAAGCAAAACAATCTCTATATTCTTTCAATAATTCCACTAATTTATGTTTACATACATCCGACAATTTCGCAAAATTTTCCACTAATTCACCTCGTCCAATGTCAACTTCTTCTAAATCATCGGCCAACATAAACCCTTGTCCTAATTTGCTATCAAGATCATCTACTGTATCCTTGGTGTAGAAATTCGAGCTCTCCACAGCGCCTTCAAAGCAGAAGTTGGGGCTCTCCATCTCCAACTGGTTGTATATCACAATCAGATACTTTTAGATAATCGCCTTCCCAAATTTTTCCTGACAAGCAATCAACTTCTTCCATCTCCCAACCAGTTAAATCGACATTAGCAACATTGACTGACATGTCGGCTGGCACAATCTCTATTTGGTCTCCTTACTATTGAATCAAACTTTTGTGCATAGTTGAAGTAATGCAACAATATGCCCAATTTCATGAAAGTCGTATACGACATCAAATTAATAGCTGCTCCTACATCAACCAACATTTTAGACATCAGCTTCCCATTTACAAATCCCTTAACATATAGTGGTTTAAGGTGCTGTTGACGATGAAATTTGGCAAGTAATCTAATCTACGTGAATCGGGAACATGATCCAATCCGAAGCGGATTCGAAGATTTGTAGAGATCTTGGAAAATAGAGTGCGCATCGGCTGGAGTCCGTATCGGCTGGAAACCGAGTCCGATTGGGATAGCCGATGAGGTCGATATCTCATGTGAAATCAATATCGGATTCAACAAGGAGCTTACGATGTCATTGCCGGGCAAGGATAGAGTCCAAGATTGGCAATTGTATCTATTAATTAGAAATATATGTTTTTTCTTTATAGATATTCCCGGTAAGAGTCCGCCTAAGGGACTTGTTCGTTAGTTGGATTTGTGTTAGGTTAATATGAGTCGTGTCCGTGATGGACAATGTTTCTATTTTCGGGTATAAATATAGTCCCGAGGTCCTGTAAACAATAACAACACACGTTCAATCAATCTCGGCGCATCGCCACCTTTGTTTTCTACTTTTCGACAAGTTTGTGCTTTCGAGTCGTGCTGCATCAGTTTGATCTTCGACGAAAAGGTATATCTTGTTATGGCGGTTTGCATCATTGGAGCTAGTGCCTACATCTTTATGACAATCTAGTTCTATCTTGTAAACTTCCAAGTTATTATATACATTATATAACCTAGATCGACAATGCAATCTACTTGTATCGGCTGGATTCTTTTTAGGGTTTCATCGATATCGGCTAGATTACTTTGTTGATTTAAGTTATATAATGTATCCACCATCCCGAAAAGGCAACCATCGGCTTGATTTTCTAGATGTCATGCTTCTCTTTATACTTAATGCTGCAATGGTTAAGTCCAACCTATTAAGTCGTGCTTAGAATCATGATATCTAGCCTGTTTTATGGTTGTTAATAAGGATAGCGTCGGGGTTTCAGCCGATCTTACCTGGTATAGTTGTTTTACATAGTTTAATGCTTTGTTTAATGTTCTATATCTACCCCTTATATCAGGATCTAATCTAATGTAAATATATTGAACTTGATACCAATCTGATTGGCTATAGTTGAATATATTTATTTCTAGAGAATATCCTAGTATAAGGTTGTATCGGATCTATAGCCGATACATGCTTAAATCTAGATATCGGCAATGACATGAGTTTACATAATCATTATTTCATGTTACATTAGACCTTGGGCAATTTATACTGTCTCGATTCAGTCCGATCTATCCCAATTGCTTATTTCTAAAGTAACATTGATGTATTGATTATGTAACATTGATCTCTATAGCCGATATACTAGTTTTAGGGTTAGTTCTATCATTGACTATAACTTACAGCCGATTCATGCTTTATTGCATCGGCTAGGTTACATACGATATGAAATCGGCTAGCTGGCCGATGGACTATCGTTTATTAACATTGTTGTATATTTCTTCTTGTTGATTGCAGGATCAAATCAACTGGCACGCCCTCGAACCTAAAGTACTAATTTTGGATCTGCACTAGAGTAAAGCAAATCTCTCAGGCCAGCATGTGTTTTTTTGCATCAAAACGCTTTTGGCACGCCCAGTGGGACACTTTGTCATCATGTCGCCAAATACCACTGAAGTTTCAGAAGACAACATCCTGCCAATCACGATCAAACAACTAAGCAATGAGCAGAGAGAAGAGATGAGACAGATGTTAGATGAACTCCAGAAATAATATTTGCACTCGTTCACGGTAACCCGACAGGGCACGGTTGTTCAAAGAACTAAAATTGAGTTGCCGACGATCGTGAGGCAAGACCCAGGTACATCCGGGACAACTGAAGAGAAGGATAAGCAGCCCAAGGTCGAATCAAGTGATGAGGAGCTCCACACGATACAAGATCGCATCGATTCGGCTGTGCACCACACCCTTATCAATCAATCTGGAGTACTTGTGAACATGTTAACAAATATGATCAAGTCCGTAGTTGATGGAACTATAGCCGAAGAAAAAGCTAAAGGACCCATATATCTACCAAACGGTACGTTTCCAGGCTACAGGACTCTCAAGACAGAAATTGGCGGGAGGCAACAGACAATTCAAACCCAAGCCCCATCGGCTCCTTACTCCAGCACAAATATTCCAACAATCATGACAAGGCCACAGCCGATCTCTGGGGGCCAAGCTTCGACTCAATTGACACCAGAGCAATTGATCAGTATTCTTAATCCAAAACCGCCAGTTGTCGACACCTCATATCAAATTCCTTCGGTTCCACAGCAGCCGATTGGAATTACTCAGCCGATGAGCCAACAGTACAGCACAGAGCAACTTCCATATGTGCCATCTCAAGGCATATCGGCTAATCATATCTATCAGCCTCATTCTCCACGACCTCAGCCGATCCAATATGGCCAGTTTGATCCAATTCAACAGCAATATGGTGGAGCAACGCCTCAGCAGCCTTGGGCCGATATGATCGCTGATGTCATGAGAGAACAGTTTGGGCTTAAACCCAAGGACAATGGCAACATGTATCGGCACCCATATCCAGAGTACTTTGATCGGGTACCACTGCCAAACCGATACAAGGTGCCAGACTTCTCCAAGTTTTCAGGTCAAGATAGCGTTTCTACTTATGAGCATGTTAGCCGATTTTCTAGCTCAATGTGGTGAGGCATCGGCTACAGAAGCCCTCAGAGTTAGATTGTTTCCACTCTCCCTATCTGGATCAGCGTTCACATGGATTTCATCCCTACCTTACAATTCTATCAGAAGTTGGGCCGATCTGGAGAAACAATTTCACAAATACTTTTTCAGTGGCATTCAAGAGATGAAATTGTCAGACCTCACAGCAATTAGGCATAAATCAGTTGAATCAATCCCGATTATATTCAAAGATTTAGAGATGTAAGGAACAGGTGCTACAGTCTAGCTTTAACAGATTCTCAGTTAGCCGATTTGGCCTATCAAGGATTACTGGCACTGATAAGGGAAAGATTTTCGGCTCAAGTCTTTGAAAGTTTAGCTCATCTAGCTCAAAAGGTATCGGCTCATGAAATAAGATTCCAGGAGGCTAGAAAATTCATCAAGAAGGCCAACAATGTCAATAATGTCTACAGCTATGATTCTGATTCTGAAGATGATGATCCAGAAGTCAATGCAGCCGAATGGGCTAGGAACAAGAAGACGGTGGTTTGTCAATGGGTCAAGAATTCGGGAAAAGATGAGAGATTCGATTTTGACATTACTAAAGCCGACAAAATATTTGATCTTCTTCTTCAAGAGAAACAGATTCAACTGCCGGCAGGACATATGATTCCATCGGCTGAAGAGTTGAAGAGGAGGAAATATTGTAAGTGGCATAATACAGGATCTCACAGTACCAATGATTGCAAAATTTTCAGACAGCAGATCCAGTCGGCTATCTAGCAAGGGAAGATCAAGATTGATGAATCCAAGAGGCTGATGAAGATAGATGAACATCCTTTTCTAGTAAACAGGGTTCACTCTGAATTTAATCGGAATCAAGTCGATAGAGATAAAAATTACATCAGAACTATCAAATCGGCTGGTATGATAAACAAATATCAAAAGAGACGCCAGAGGGAAGATGAGTCATATCACCATGATGATGAGAGATATTTTGATCCTCATTGGAGCTGTGAATTTTTCAGGTTCTGCTGGAACGAAGGCATGAGGTTACCATCCATTGAGGATTTCCTTGGGTGTAGTGATTATGATGCTCAATACATTCAAAGACCAAGCCGACAGAGTGCAGGTGTGCATCGGCCGACTCAGAAAAGATTATCAGTTCATGAAAGACTTGGGCCGATCCAACAAGACGATGATGAAGATGATTCAAAAAGAGAGCCCAAAAACATACAACCATAATGGTGCTCTTCTGGGATTTTTACTAAGAATCAGAAGAGAAAAGTTCAGAGGATGAGGAACAGGGAACAATTCCAGGAGGTTGAAGGAGAAATCGAGCATCGGCTAAGGCAACGAACAAAAAGGGTTTGGCGTGTGAAGAGCAAGGTAGTGCAGCCGATGAAGTCCAAGCTGATCAAGAAAGAAGTCTCCAGAATAAGGGCAAAGGGGTGATGTCATCTACAATAAACATGGCCTTCATACTACCAGCCGAATATGCAGTTGAGCCAGTTGTAGAACAAGTAGAAGAGTTGCCATCGGCTAAATTGATTTTATCTCCACAGCAAGCTATTTTCCAGAAGCCCGAAGGAACTAATCATCGGCACCTCAAGCCACTTTATGTTAAAGGATTTGTCAACGGCAAGCCGATGTCAAAGATGCTAGTCGATGGAGGAGCAGCAGTTAATTTAATGCCATATTCAACCTTCAGAAAGCTTGGGAAGAATTCAGAGGATTTGATTAAGACCAATATGATTTTGAAGGATTTTGGTGGGAATCCATCTGAGACCAAGGGAGTTTTGAATGTGGAGCTAACCATTGGTAGTAAAATAATTCCTACCACGTTCTTTGTTATTGATGGGAAGGGTTCATACAGTCTGTTGCTAGGAAGAGATTGGATCCATGCTAACTGTTGTATTCCCTCAACAATGCACCAAAGTTTGATTCAATGGCAATGAGACCAAATTGAAATCGTGCCAGCCGATAGGTCAGTCAATATAGCTAGTGCCGATTTATCTGTTTGGGAGATGGAAGGAATTGATTGCTTATCTAAAAAAGTTTGGCAAGGAGATTATTTAAAAATTTCTGATTATGCCATACAGCCAACAGGAGATGGAGAACCTCAATTATTGTTTTGAGGGTGCCGTGGAGGGTTCCAATTTCTACACAAAGGACACTGTTGATGATCTCGATGGCAAGCTAGGACAAGGGTTTATGTCAGCCGATGAGTTAGAAGAAATTGACATTGGACCAGGTAATAGGCCTAGGCCGACATATATTAGTGAGGATTTATCAAAGGAGTTTAAATGTAATTAATAGCACTTCTAAAGGAATATAGAGATTGTTTTGCTTGGGAATATTATGAAATGCCAGGACTTAGCCGATCGATTGTTGAACATCGGCTCCCTATCAAACTAGGCTATCAGCCATACAAACAACCTCCAAGACGTTGTAAAGCTGAAATGTATGATGCTATCAAGGCCGAAATTGCAAGACTTTATGATGCCAATTTTATTAGACCATGCCGATATGTTGAGTGGATTTCAAATATAGTACCAGTTATCAAGAAAAACGGTAAACTCAGGGTTTGCATTGATTTCAGAGATCTAAACAAAGCTACACCGAAAGATGAATACCCAATGCCAATAGCCTATCAACTAGTTGATGCAGCATCTGGACACAAAATTATCAGCTTCATGGATGGCAATGCAGGTTATAATTAGATCTTTATGGCTAAAGAAGATATTCATAAGACTGCTTTCAGATGTCCTGGTGCAATTGGCTTATATGAGTGGGTTGTTATGACTTTCGGCTTGAGAAGTGCTAGTGCTACATATCAAAGAGCTATGAATTATATATTTCATGATCTTATCGGCTTGTTGGTAGAAATTTATATTGATGATGTGGTGGTCAAATCCAAGGAAGTTGATGAACATATAGCCGATTTAAGACAAGTACTAGAAAGAGCAAGAAAATATGGGTTGAAGATGAATCCATTTAAGTGTACTTTCGGTGTATCGGTTGGGCAGTTCCTTGGATTTCTGGTACATGAGCGAGGGATGGAAATACCTCAGAGGAGTATTGAAGCAATTAAAGACATAAAACCTCCAGAAGATAAGACTAAGTTGCAATCTCTGATTGGCAAAATAAATTTCGTTCGGTGTTTTATATCAAACTTGTCTGGCCGAATAGAACCGTTCACTCCATTGTTAAGGTTGAAAGCCGATCAAGAGTTTGTCTGGGGAGAAAAATAGCAGCAAGCATTGGACAATATCAAGGAATATTTGAGTACTCCTCCAATTCTCATACCACCACAGAAAGGGCTTCCTTTCAAATTATATTTGTCAGCCGATCAGAACTCTATCGGCTTAGTGTTGATCCAATAGGTTGAAGGTAAAGAAAGAGTGATATTTTATCTCAGCAGAAGACTTTTGGATGCAGAAACGAGGTATTCACCTGTGGAGAAGTTATGCCGATGTCTATATTTTCTTGTACAAAGTTGATGCATTATTTGCTTTCCAATGAGTGCACAATAGTATGTAAAGCCGATGTATTACGATATATGCTATCGGCTCCAGTTCTGAAAGGGAGAATTTGTAAGTGGATTTTTGCTTTATCAGAATTTGATTTAAGGTATGAATCGGCTAAGGCAGTAAAAGGGCAGGCTATAGCCGATTTTATAGTTGAGCACAGGGATACATGTATTGATAATATTGATATTATGCCATGGACCTTGTTTTTTGATGGATTTGTATGCACTCATGGTTGTGGTATCGGCTTGGTGATCATATAGCCTAGAGGGCAAGTTTTCAGTTTGTTTTTACTATCAAGCCTTACTCTACAAATAATCAAGCCGAGTATAAAGCTGTTTTGAAAGGATTGCAACTATTGAGAGAAGTTGAAGCTGATGCTGTTGAAATCATGGGTAATTCATTATTGGTGATAAGTCAGTTATCTGGGGAATATGAGTGCAAGAATGATATTTTGATGATCTACAATGAGAAATGGCAAGAGTTGATGAAGACTTTCAAGATAATTACTTTGAAACATATCCCTAGGGAGCAGAATGTTGAAGCCAATGATTTAGCTCAAGGTGCATTAGGCTACCAGCCGATGTTACAAGGAGTTGAAGTCGAAGTTGCCTGCATACCAGCCAATGATTGGAGGTTTGATATATTTGAATATTTGAAGAATCCTTCTAAATCGGCCAGAAAGTTAAGATATAAAGCTCTCAAATATGTTTTGCTAGATGATACATTATATTATCGGATGATTGATGGAGTTCTTTTAAGATGTTTGAGCCTAGAAGAAGCAAAAGTTGTCATGTGTGAAGTGCATGAGGGTATCTGTGGAACTCATCAATTGGCTCACAAGATGAGATGGCTGATTAGAAGAGTTGGGTATTTTTGGCCGACAATGCTGGAGGATTGTTTCAGATATTACAAGGGGTGTTAAGATTGTCAGAAATTTGGAGCAATTCAGAGAGCACCAGCATCGGCTATGAATCCTATTATCAAGCCATGGCCGTTCAGAGGTTGGGGTATTGATATGATCGGCCAGGTCAATCCACCATCGAGTAAAGGACATAAATTCAGATTGATTGCTACTGATTATTTTGCCAAGTGGATTGAGGCAATTCCTTTGAAGAAAGTTGACAGTAAAGATGCTATTGAATTTGTCAAGAAACATATTATATACCGGTTTGGTTTGCCAGAGAAAATTACAACTGATCAAGGATCGATTTTTGTGTCCGATGAGTTTGTTCAGTTTGCCGATAGTATGGGGATCAAATTGTTGAATTCTTCACCATATTATGCACAAGCAAATGGGTAGGCTGAGGCATCTAACAAAAGCTTGATTAAGTTGGTTAAAAGAAAGATTGCCGAATATCCCAAGAAGTGGCATACAATATTAGCCGAAGCATTGTGGTCCTATCGGATGGCTTGTCATGGTGCAATTCAAGTACCTCCTTATCAACTGGTTTATGGGCATGTAGCTGTATTACCATGTGAAACCAACATCGGCTCTAGGAGAGTTTCTTTACAAGATGAGCTAACAGCCGATGATTATCATAATTTGATGGTTGATGAATCAGAAGATTTGGTTCAATCTCGTTTGCGAGCTCTTGAAAAGGTTAGGAAAGACAAGGAAAGAGTTGCTAGACATTACAATAAAAAAGTTGTGCCAAAGTCTTTTGAGAAGGGTGAACTTGTTTGGAAATTGGTGCTGCAATAGGAGCCAGAGATAATAAATTTGGCAAGTGGTCACCGAATTGGGAAGGACCTTTTCAAATTCATAAATGTATTTCTAAAGGAGCTTATATGTTATAAGGACTTGATGGAGAAATTTTCGGAAGAGCACTTAATGGGAAGTATCTGAAGAAATATTATCCTAGTGTCTGGATTGGTTCATAATCGGCTTCGTTCTACCGATATATGGTGTCAGCCAATGTATTTACATTACCTTTAGATGGCCGATATTTTTATCGCCCTTAGACATATAAGTTTGCAGCATTATGTTCCCTACTACAAACTTGGGGGGCCTGGCGGACAAAAGTTGGAAATTTTTGAAATTTTTTGAACACAGTTACAGATCAAGTCTATATTAGTCAATATCACACATTGGCTCGATGGCTGATAATAGATTATAACAGATTATATTTAAAGCATTTGGCTAAGTATAAATCGGCTCGATGGCCGATATCCATGTATTATAGAAAAATATTGTTAAAGAGTATTGTTTAACCATTACATCAACCCAAGAAGTTTTGGATTGCCAAGATCGCACGCAGGCGAATTTGTTCAACTTCATCGATTATCTTGGCGTCTGCAGCATCAGTTCCCGGCACAGGCTTGAGTGCTTTGTTGAGAGAAGCCAGATGTTTGATTGAAGATTTTAACTTGGATTTCTGCTCTTCAATAGCATGAGGCAGATCGGCAATTTTGACCCGGCATTGACGAAGTTGGACTAAGAGATTAGATTCTTCTTGCTTAAGTCTGTCCAATTCTTGCTGAGTCATTTCTGGGCCAGCCGTTAGTTCATCTAACTTTGATTTCTCTTCATTTACTTTTTGTCGGCTCGTTTGGACAGTTGCTTCAAGTGCCTTGTATTCTAGCCGATCAGATATTCTCTGCCTTGGTCTCTCAAGCTTAAATTTATGTTGTTCCAAAAAGACAGCGGGAGGGATAGAATCAATTAGGTCTTCTGGGAGCTGATCTTGAATTTCTTGAAACCTGGACCTAATTGAGCCACAATTGGACACTAAGCTATCCAATGAGGCATTTAGCCGATCGGCAATATCGGCTAGCTTTGTTTTCAGCTCATCGGCTACTGGGGATTTGGCCTTGCTGGCTGTCTCTTCTTCTTCATCATCCATAAATTGCCTTATGTCAAAAGAGAACATATTGGCTAGAGCCTACAGAAGATAGATGATTGTAAGTAAGAATTATGGAAATAGCCGATGTGAGTTATAGTTGTTGGTGATCTTACAGGAACTGGAGAGGATGGAATTATGGTTGCTGCTTCTTCTATGTGATGGCTTCCTGCAGCCGGTGCTGTATGATCGCTTGAAGCCTGTTGCAGAGGTGACATTGCTCGAGTGGGCTGAAAATTGTTTTAGCAAGTATCATAGATAGTGATAAAGTTGATGAAAAAAGAGTTGAGAGATTGTATACCTTGGTTTTTTGTGGCCGATGTTTAGGAGTTGGAGTTTTTACTGGGCTTGTTGGAGGTGAATCGGCTCGAGAATTTGGACTAGAAATGTGGCCAGATTCACTGATTTGAGCAGCAGCTGCATCAATCTCTTCTTTGATGATTGCTTCATCAAGATATTCGTCTACAGCCGGATCAATTGGGGCATCGTCGGCCGAGGGTTTTTGTTTCTTAGCAGGCATCTTCTTCTTTGGAACAGTTGGCTTGACAACAGGTTTCTTGGTCCTTTTTCTCTTGCCAACTGTGACAATCGGCTGCCTGATTTGACCTTGGAGCAGATCTCTAATAGCAGGATCATTGAAGCCGATTGCAGAGAAGCCAAATCTTTGCCCGATGATGTCCTGGCAGGATCATAGTTAATGTTTTTTCCACTGTTGCTTTTTGTTGGAGGAGGAGAGTTGGAAACCTGAAAAATATGTATATATGAATGAAAATGTCAGAAAAGTTATAATTGGGTCAAAGAGAGATGAAAAAAGTGTATATGAGTTTACCTGAGGACTTATAGATGGATCCATGATAGTAAGATAGAAGTCGGCTGGCATAGACAAAAATAGATGGGTTTTCCATTCACCCCACCACTTGTCAAACAATTGGCTTCGTTGTCTGATCAAGGATATCTGGCCGATAGAACCCAGAGGAGGGCTTTCAAGATTAAGGATCCTGTCCATAACCAGAGCCGATGGAATAATGCCCCTTGTCTGGATTTTTTCTGTGAGATATAAACCAATAGGCAACTGCCCCATGCCGAGTTGTCTGGCAGCGATCATAGGATGATAGAATTCATAGGAGGACTAAATATATCGGCCTTGGGATACACCTGTTGGCAGTATGCAAGGAGTAATAGCCGATATAAAGATGTCTCTGATGCCTAGGAAGTCCTCATTGTTTAGATCGTCCAGTCTGAGATTGGTGGATAGTTCATATTTGATGAAATCCTCATAAGGAAACCAAATTCGAGACTCATGGGGGAATCCATCATAAAATCTTCTGAACCACTCACAGAATTGCTCACCCGATGTCCCCATGCCAGGGTAAGACGATGCTGCTTCTCCAAAAGATAAGCATCGGCGCGTTGATTCATCATCGACTAGAGATGGAAAGGATAGATCATCTAGAGAAGTTTTGTCAGCAACTCTGATGGTATATATGTTAAGCCATATTTGCACAAACCACCAGGGGCCTCCATAATTGGTTGAGGTGTCCATGAGGAGCTTGGTCGATGTCTGACTTAGGGTCTGGTATACTGCTCCCAAAAGATATTTACCCAATGGGATGGACATTTTGGACACTAGGGCTTCGGCTAGATGTTGCCAATTTGTTGTTGGTCCACAAGTTGAGCCAAAAAATAGGAATTTGTCTAACCACATCACTAGAAAGGTAGTATGTTCTCTAGGGGAGACAGATCCTGTGCCCATATTCTCAGTTATAAAACCAGGCCATCCTCCGATATTCTTAGTCTAGAATTTGTGGTCACATTTCACTTTAAAGTTAATAGGGTTGGCCGATGAGGAAATATCTAAGCCTGTCAGCATCTGGATATCTAACAGTGTAGGGGTCATCGGACCATGGCTAAACAGGAAAGCATTTAAAATATCAGACCAAAAATAAGGAGCAGCCGATAGCATGGGTTCATCTTTCTTTGTATCGGCTAGAGAAAGTGAGAGGCATTGAGAAATACCTATCTCGTCCCAATGAGTCTGCTTGCTGGCCGATATCCTTTTGTACCAGGCTTTCCATCCATCTACGGCCGATGGCCAAGATCTAAAGATGTTGGGCCAGTGTGTGGAGCTGGGCTTGGATTCCCTGAACGGAATACGATTGGTCTCGGAGTTGATGAACAGAGTGGGGTCTTCATCGCCCATCGGCCTAAGGAAATAGTGGCTTGGTTCTCTCTCGATGGGGATTGCAATCAAATCTCTCAAATGCTGCAAAAGAAAGGAAAAACAGGAATGAAAACGAATCAGAGCGAGAAAGGTTTGATTTTGAGGATTGGATAAGAAAGATGGTGGCCGATATGAACAGAGGGATAAGAGAAACAGTGGAGTACCTAGGGGATGTTTGCGGAGGTTGCCATTGGAGCAGAGGATTGCTGTTGCCGCTGGAGAAGATGGTCGTCGGTGAGATCGCCGGAGGGATCGAGAGCAATCGCCAGAGTTCACGGAGAAGTTTGGTGGGTTAAGCGGTGAAAATGGAGTTAACGCCGTGAGATCTCAGGAAAAATGGTTGGTATTTAAAGAAGTAGGTGCGTAACGGTCAACAGAGAAAACCCTAGATTTTTGCGGTTCTGAAGAGATAATTCCGTTGCATTATATAATACTTCGGAATTGGGGGCAAGTGTTGACGATGAAATTTGGCAAGTAATCTAATCTACGTGAATCGGGAACATGATCCAATCCGAAGCGGATTCGAAGATTTGCAGAGATCTTGGAAAATAGAGTGCGCATCGACTGGAGTCCGTATCGGCTGGAAACCGAGTCCGATTGGGATAACCGATGAGACCGATATCTCATGTGAAATCAATATTGGATTCAACAAGGAGCTTACGATGTCATTGCTGGGCAAGGATAGAGTCCAAGATTGGCAATTGTATCTATTAATTAGAAATATATGTTTTTTCTTTATAGATATTCCCGGTAAGAGTCCGCCTAAGGGACTTGTTCGTTAGTTGGATTTGTGTTAGGTTAATATGAGTCGTGCCCGTGATGGAAAATGTTTGTATTTTCAGGTATAAATATAGTTCCGAGGTCCTGTAAACAATAACAACACACGTTCAATCAATCTCGGCGCATCGCCACCTTTGTTTTCTACTTTTCGACAAGTTTGTGCTTTCGAGTCGTGCTGCATCAGTTTGATCTTCGACGAAAAGGTATATCTTGTTATGGCGGTTTGCATCATTGGAGCTAGTGCCTACATCTTTATGACACTCTAGTTCTATCTTGTAAACTTCCAAGTTATTATATACATTATATAACCTAGATCAACAATGCAATCTACTTGTATCGGCTGGATTCTTTTTAGGGTTTCATCGATATCGGCTAGATTACTTTGTTGGTTTAAGTTATATAATGTATCCACCATCCCGAAAAGGCAACCATCGGCTTGATTTTCTAGATGTCATGCTTCTCTTTATACTTAATGTTGTATTGGTTAAGTCCAACCTATTAAGTCGTGCTTAGAATCATGATATCTAGCCTGTTTTATGGTTGTTAATAAGGATAGCGTCGGGGTTTCAGCCGATCTTACCTGGTATAGTTGTTTTACATAGTTTAATGCTTTGTTTAATGTTCTATATCTGCCCCTTATATCAGGACCTAATCTAATGTAAATATATTGAACTTGATACCAATCTGATTGGTTATAGTTGAATATATTTATTTCTAGAGAATATCCTAGTATAAGGTTGTATCGGATCTATAGCCGATACATGCTTAAATCTAGATATCGGCTATGACATGAGTTTACATAATTATTATTTCATGTTACATTAGACTTGGGCAATTTATACTGTCTCGATTCAGTCCGATCTATCCCAATTGCTTATTTCTAAAGTAACATTGATGTATTGATTATGTAACATTGATCTCTATAGCCGATATACTAGTTTTAGGGTTAGTTCTATCATTGACTATAACTTACAGCCGATTCATACTTTATTGCATCGGCTAGGTTACATATGATATGAAATCGGCTAGCTGGCTGATGGACTATCGTTTATTAACATTCTTGTATATTTCTTCTTATTGATTGCAGGATCAAATCAGCTGGCACGCCCTCGAACCTAAAGTACTAATTTTGGACCTGCACTAGAGTAAAGCAAATCTCTCAGGCCAGTGTGTGTTTTTTGCATCAACAGGTGCCGATGGTCTGTCCTCTCTGGTTTCTCAAAGATAGCTTGCTGTGGTGACAGCACCAACTTGGCCAGGGATTCTTCAAAAACATTTATGTTTTGTTCTGCACTATATTATGATGGTAGTATAAAACCATACTCACTGAAGATGATGCCACCGCTTTACCCTTAATAGATGCTTGACTTTTTATTTTATCGGCTTGGACTTCATCGGCTGGCACTACTTTGCTCTTAACAAGCCACTCTTTCCTAGTACGCTTTAGCCGATGATCGATCTCCTCTTTGACTTCTTGCATCTGCTCTCTATTTCTCATTCTTTGAACTCTCCTCTTTTGATTCTTAGTAAAAATACCAAATGGACGCCACTTCGGGTTCTTAGTTCTAGGCTCATCTTTAATCTCCTTTTCAAAATATTCTTGATGAATCGGCCCCAACCTCTTATAAACAGGTAATCTCTTCTAAACTGGCTGATTCTTACTCCTTATATTGCTCTATCTACTAGAACTCCCAACATACCTCACATCAGGATCACTTCAACCTGGGCAATCTTGAATTGATGGTAATCTCATGCCCACATTCCAACAGAATCTGAAAAACTCACAACCCCAATGAGGATAAAAAAATCTTCATCATCTTGATAATGCTTTTGGTCTTGCCTGTCCTATCTTTTCTGGTACTTGTTGAACATCCTAGTAGAGTTGAACTTGCTCATCCGATATTCTCTTCTATCGGCTTGCTCACTATCGGCTCTTGTATGCACCATATTAACTGGAAAAGGTTGTCCATCAATCTTCCTTGGATTTTTTCCATCATCGAACTTGCGGATTGAATCTGCTATCTAAACACCTTGCACTCATTGGTACTATGAGATCCTGTATGGTGCCATTTACAATACTTTCTCTTCTTTAATTCTTCAGCCGATGGAATAACATGCCCTATTGGAAGCTGAATCTGCTTCTCTTGAAGCAGTAAGTCAAATATCCTATCGACTTTGTTAATATCTAAATCATATCTTTTTTCTTTTCCAGCATTTTTGACCCATCGATAGACAACAATCTTCTTATTCCATGACCACTTTGCTAAGCTAATCTCTGGGTCTTCATCTTCTGAATCAGATGCATAACTGTAGATGTTATTAATATTATTACTCTTCTTGGCAAAATTCCTAGCTTCTTGGAACCTTTGTTCATGAGCCAATACTTTTTGTGCTAAATGAGTCAAGATCTCAAAGTCTTGCGCAGAGAATCTTTCTCTTATCGGCGCCAACAATCTCTGAAAAGCTAAATCTACCAACTCTGAGTTAGTCAAATTAAAGCTATAACATATGTTCCTTGTATCTTTGAACCTCTGGATGTAATCAAGTACTGGTTCATCGGACTTCTGTCTTATGGATGTCAAATGTGATAATTTCATCTCTTGGATCACACTGAAGAAATACTTATGAAACTGCTTCTCTAGATCGGCCAAACTTCTGATATAATTATATGGTAAAGAGGAAAACCAAGTGAAAGTCGATCCATACAAAGATAGTGGGAAAAACCTAACCCTCAAAACCTCTGTAGCCGATGCTTCACCACACTGAGGTAAGAATCGGCTGGCATGTTCATAAGTTTAAACATTATCCTACCTAGAAAACTTTGAAAAATTTGGTACTTTATATCGGTTTGGTAAAGGAACTCTGTCAAAATATTCTGGATATGGATGCCGATACATAATCCCACTGTCCTTGGGTTTAAGTCTAAACTATTCCCTCATTACATCAGCAATCATATCAGCCTATCCCTCCTCCATATTGTTGCTCTTATTGGTAATATATCGGCTAAGGTGGAAATTGACCAAGAGGGGATCCTCCTGGCTGATGTGGCAATGGTGATGGTGGCTGAAATTGATTATATCCCAAATTTTTCTGAGGAAACTGGAATTGAAAGTTTTAAGGATCTGCAGTTGCATATTGTAACCCAATCGGTTGTGATGCTCCAATCGATTTTTGAATTGTTTGTTGAGAGACCATAGGTTGTTGACTTGACACCGGTTGATCTATTAGAATCTGAGTCTTCACAACCGACTGTTTCATCTTCAATAATTGGGTCAACTGCTCTTGAGTTAAAGTTTTAGAATTTTACCCCCTGGCATCAGCTGCTTTGTTAATAATGTAGGAATGTAGCAGAAGCCGATGTAGAGGTCATATGATGTTGTCCACTTCCTAATTCAGTCTTCACAGTTCTGTAAGGTGGGAAAACATGATTTGGAAAATATGTTGGTCCCTTAACTTTTTCCTCAGCAATTGATCTATCCACCACTGACTTGATCATGCATGTCAATGTGTTGACCAGCACACCAGACTGGTTAATTAATGCACGATGTACTGCCGAATCAATTCGATCTTGCAAGGTCAAATTGGGTTTTTCATTAGTTTTGTTTGGATCATCTTCAGTTTTCTTACTAGTCCCTTCTCCCTCAGGCTTCGGCAATTCAACCTTCGTGTTCTGAATCAGTTTCCCTTGCCGAGTCATGCTGAAAGAGCCGAGATACATCTTCTGCATTTGCTGAACAAGTTGCTCCATCTCTGCCTTCTGCTCATCAGACAGGTTATTAACAGTGAATGGAATTACATTATCTTCTGAAACATCTGTGCTTGATGGAGACATGATGACGGTTTGTGTCCCACCAGGCATGCTAAAAGCGTGTTGATGCAAAAAAACACAAACTGGCTTGAGAGATCCGCTTAACTCTAGTGCAGGTCCAAATCTTGACTTTCGGGTTCAGGTCATGCTAGTTGGTTTGATCTTGCAACCAACAAGAACAAAGATAGATAATTAAATCAAGAAACGATAGCCACTCGGCTAAAGGGTCGATGACATATCGTCTTGAACCTAGCCGATACTGTTTGATTAGGATTGGCTGTTAAGTGTATTATTTGAAGTATCATAAAGCACATGAATTATGTTGTATCGGCTACAGATACAGGAATTTCATATGTGCAAGTTATAGCCGATAAGACAATACTATAATGCACCAGCTATTACTCTGATGCATCCTTATATACATATATCATTCTAAGTAAATATATTTGATGCATATGAAATATATTTATATAGAGTGATATATCTATATAAGGGGCAGATATAGCACACATAGCATGATTAGGTAAACTAAACATATTAAGACATCTATATCAGGCAAGATCGGCTCAAACCCCGATTCTACCCTTATTGTAATCATAGACAAGTTAGTTTTTATGATTCTAAGCACAGCTAGGATGATGCATCACAGAGTATGCAAAGAATAAAAAAGTCTAAACAATCAAGCTTTTACTAGTTTTTAGGGTGGTAGATACCTTAACTAATCTATATCGACAAAGCAACTTAGCCGATACCAGCAAAACCCTAAAAAAGATTTGGATAACTAGTGATCTAATTAACAAGATTAACACATCAAAATGACATAATAACCTTGATAACTCAAACCACTGTGACAAGTGTTACCTCTTGTCGGTAGATCAAAACCGATACCCTAACTCAAAGCAAGAACTTGTCGAAAGTAACTTAAAAGACAGGGCGGTGATACGCCGAGAGTATATTGAACGTGTGTTAATTATTTACATAGTCTTGGGCATCTATTTATACCTGAATATACAATCTTGTCTATACCGAACACGACTTAAACTTTACTAATATTACTTTAACCGACGAACAAGTCCTTAGGTAGACTCTTGCCAAAATATCTCTAAGGAAATTGCATAATACCCTAATTAATAGATACAATTGCGTATCATGGACTCTATCCTTTCACGGCAATATCTCTGAACCCTTCATTACGAAACCAACAATGACTGTATCGGCTCCCCGTTTCGAACTCTACTCATATCGGCTAACCGCATTCAACTCAGAATCAATCGATACACCTTCCAGCCGATGCACACTCTGTTTCCAGAAATATCGCATCTCCTTCAAATCTGTTTTGGATTGATTCTCAATTCCGATCCATATCTTACCAAATTTCATCGTCAACACAACTATGGTTAGACCGGACTTAAGAAAATAATAAAAATAAGTGTTATGTCCGATTTACCCCTCAACTACTTCAAAAGTCCAATTTATCATCTTCATCTTTAACACCAAATAAGTCACACTCCTCAATTATCTGATCAAGATACATAATGGTGAGGACACCAATACCATCGATACACCCACGTCTACACAAGTACAACTTCATAGCATGATGGAGATGATAAAAAGAGGAGATGGTTTGCAAGGTTGGATTTGGACTAAAAGACAACACCAACTTGTGATGACCACCACGACTTCATGTGGACTCTGTTTTGGGTGTGCAAGTACTTCATGAAAAACTTATCAAGTATATATTCAAATAGATCCAGCCTCATGTCCATATATGTTCTGGAGAGGCTGCAATCGTCATTTTACTACCAAAACCCTTTTCTATCCACAATGTTGCGACACCTTATTTGGGTCCAATGGGTCGTGTATCAAGTTGGGTTCATTAGGGGCGCATCCTAGGGTTAGAGTATGACCCCAACACCCTTGTGGTCGTTCTCCCCTCTATTTATAGTTTTAGCCACCGCCAAGAACAATTGGGTTTTGTTAGATTAAAGTTTTAGCCATTGCTACTTTACCTTATAGTTACGTGTGTCAGCTAGACGACCTAATTACTCGTCTTTGGTACACCAACTAATCGTGTGTATTCAATTCCTATTTACAATATCTAATACTTTTTATCTTGTTCTTTCTTGTTTCTTCGATTTGCTTACAGGAATAAGGTTGATCTGCACCGGCAAGATCAACAACCCACGAAGACGTGTATCGATCACTAAGGCGCAACATAACAATGTCTTGTACGTAGTTGGATCGTCAACATTTCTCACAAATCGTAGTTATCATCAACTCACCGAAAGATCGGACCGATTAGATCCGTGAGCTTATCGAGTGGAGCTTATGGTTTATCACATAACCCTGTCTTCCATTAGCAGGTGGTTTGGCCCCTGTCCAATATGGCCCTCTAACTGACAAGCGGGCCTAAGCTTTCAGCCTCTCCTTCTCAAAGTCTTCTTCTTCCTATCCACTCCTCCCTCTCTTTCTCTCCTTCCTTCCTCCCCTGGCAGGGAAACGTGACAGGTCGGAGGAGGCTCAAGCTCTGGCGGAGAGGATGCTTGTGTTGGTGCTGGGAGAGGGGACATGAAGGGGAATCTGGTATGCAGCTGCAGTCGAGGCGGTGACGCAGGTCATGTCACCTTCCTCTCCGTGCTATCACTCTCCTTCCTCCAAGCAGCATGCTGGCACCAGCAGGCTTCCTCTTCCTCCCCACGCAGACAAGCTCGCTGTTACCATCTTCCACAAGGTCATGCCATAGTCTTACATCACTCCCCTGCCTCCAAACAGCGAATCAGCAAGGCTGCGATGAGGAGAAGGCAGCGATGCGATGGATGGCGAATCGGCGATGTCATCTTGATCGCCGAGCGAGAGAGAGAAAAGGCGTAAGAAAATTCATAGACACTGACATGTGGGGCCAGTAAGATTTCATTTGATAATCTTTGCCAACTAGATTATCATGTAATCAAATTTGGCCACGTGGCCACCAGGGTTGGACCCATAAATGGGCAAAGGCCAGGACCGCCCCACGGAATTTCAACCTAACACAAGTTTACATGGTAGAAGGAAGCAAAATAGAATTATTCCCGATGAAAATACATATTTCTTAATGGGCCTTCCATCCCAGACCCTGGGTCATGGCCCGGCTTGCCCGGGGTCTGGGTCCGCCCCTGGTGGCCACCACCTAGGATCAAATCTACTCGGTTTTCTGTTAGGGGATAATTTGTCCAGATTCCATAGTTCAGGCGTATCAAATATGCGATATTATAGTTCAGGGTGATTAATCATACTTTTAGATAGATAAGGGGGTAAATCAGACTTAACCTTAAAAATAATAACATCAGTTATTTTTAAGCTCGATTGTGGTCACTTTCTTCTCACTACGTGATACCAGATGGTTATCTCTAATTATTTCTAACCGTTGTTTTTATTTTTACTTATATGTTAATTTGGCCTAATATTTGTTCCATAATTAAATAGATAATCAACCAATTTTCCATAGTTCTCCTGTACAATCAGCATGGTACATTTTAAGATTTGAAAATTGTATTATAAATCTATGGAATTTAAAGAGTAAGATATGGAACTTACATTATAAGATTTGACTTTTTTTTTTCCAAAATATGGTAGCATAAATATAGCTAGTCCCATAAATATTAGTTACCAATATAAGGGGACTATCATAAAAAATAAACTAGTCAAATTGTTTCTCTATTTGATTAAAAGCAAGACATTTCTCAGCTCAACATGCCAAGAGAACTTCAAATGAAGGTAACAAGAAGTGGAGTTCAGTTACCAGCCACACAGATTAGGCAAAAAGTTGCTAGCATCCATTCTATGAAATATATGCACCCATTATTCAATCATTTAGTAATATTACTAAATTTCACAATTTTTAACGCAAAAATTCTCTTCTCCAAAACGCAGTGTGAAACTAATACTATAAACCCATATTCTTCTATTGTTCCACCTTCTTCTTATTTTTCTCGGTCTTCCGTATTTTTTACAATAATATTGCCAAAGCCAACCTTTAGCGGTTGCACCTGGTACTAGCAGCTAGCTGATGTGTCCGTGCTATGTAATATATATCATTCATGTTATTCCATGAGTTAGAACTAATTATTGTACTTATGAATTATATGGTATGCATACAAGTTACTTCACTAGTTTTTAGAAGATAGTTTTTCTTAACAAAATCCTTAATGCTCTAAGGACTAATATATGTAGATAATATTCAATTATAAAAATAATCATAAACATACATATATATATATATTATAAATAAACTAAAGATTGACACCTATTACAAATCCAATGATTATACCGCACTATAAATATTGTTCAATTGATTATGTTAAAGAGCTTAACACCAGTGATGAGGAGTTATAATTATTATTTTAAATTTTTATGTAATTAATAAATAACACTATATAAAGTTTAGTATATAGATATCATACCTAATTTATTTATATATAATATAAATAACAAAAAAATCAGATTTGTAGTTAATTTTTATGTATATCTAAAAATAATACACTAACAAAAAACATTAAATAAACATATCAAGATATATTAGAACATTATAAAATAATGGTATAATCCATTGTTTTACAAATAAATTAGTTTATCGAACCCCAATTATGTAATCCTATGCCTACCACTACTTGTAGGTTATATAGAGAGTACAAATGAAATATAGGTCTCGAGTATAAGATAAGTTAGAGTAGATGTACATCTATGATTTTATATTATCTTCATAGCTCGTCTTCAACTCTATTATCTCTAACCGTACATATCACTATTTTTTAACACTTCTCCTCAGTCGTAATGGTAGCTAGATAGATGATTGGGACATAGATTTGAAATCTCATACTTCCACCATCCTCTTTTCTTGAACATTATCAGTTGTATCTACGATGGATGGTCAATAGAGGAGAGTAAGGAGGAATGACACCAGAAAGGTACATAGGCACCATCCTAGGTGGCGGACTATCCATTATGGATGAAGTTGATAATGGGTAAGAAGAGAGTATTGTGGACACATAAGATTTCAAATGGCTTTTGTGTGGCTCTGTTTATATAGGTTCACAATTAATATCCATCTTATTTTCCAAAAATACAATTCTTTCACATCTTAATGGATGGACGAATTGAAATCATTAAATTATAATTGTGTATGTGATGTGAAACCTTCTTGAATAGGTGAAACATCTCGTTTATACCATGGAACTACCAAGTTAATTGGAACCAATCATGGAGGGTTTGTGCGAAAGAGGGTTCAGAGTTACGAAACTCTTCTAGCAATGCTGGAAAAAGCGATTAGGCGCAAACATAAGGATCTAGCTCTCAAGATTCTATCATAGCATCAGATAACATATTAATAGTTTACCTCAAACTTAATTTCTTGCATAAAGATCTTCTCTTACTATAGTTTGATGCATTAGTATCATGAAGTAGTTCTTTTGATTGATCATTTTTCTTTGTTGCCATGTGCTTAAATTTGTTGGCAATAGTGTGAACCATTTGGTGATAGAGCTTAATGATTTTATTCTCCTATTCCTTGCTGAAACGCCTTGTGGGCACCACAACATTTATACCGTGCAGGCCCTTCTTCAGGT
Organism: Oryza punctata; assembly: GCA_000573905.2. Classification (NCBI taxonomy): domain Eukaryota; kingdom Viridiplantae; phylum Streptophyta; class Magnoliopsida; order Poales; family Poaceae; genus Oryza; species Oryza punctata. Next base: position 9,546,096 of record CM002494.2, on the reverse strand, counting down.
AGGGCTTCAAATTGCACATTCATCGGATAAGACAACTCTTCCCACACCTCAAGAGGCCAGTGTTCTTCTACACTGCTTTCTAATTTCTCTCACCATGGCATCCAACGGTGATGTCCATAGTCTTTTCTTTAATAACGTAACAATGGTGCTCCTATTGTTTATCCACAGATTATTTTCCATCATTAACGCTCTTAAACCAGTTCATCCTACCAAAAACAGCAACGATGCTCGTGCTTCCTGACAAAACGAGGTTCTGACTTTGTGGAGGCTTCGTGCGATAGGAGATGGAGATCGCTTGCCCCATAATGGCGGGGCGTGAAATAGGTGTAGGATCACGATATCGACTAGAGGGGGAGAATAGGTGATATAAAAATAAATTATACCTAATCAAAACTAAGCTAAGTTGCTAAGCTTGGTGAGAAATAACTCTAACTAAGAAACTAAGGTAAGTTTTAATTACACCTAATCGAAACTAAGTTAAGAAACTAAGTTAAATTACACCGACTCTGATGCAGCAATACAGCTATGGATTATGCACTTTAGCTGACAAAAAGATCGTCAATGAGGCTGCCGTTCTTGATGTGGGACAACGACCTGCACCACCTTGAGCACGATATCCAGGGACGGATCTACCCATTAGGCAGGGTGGGAAACGATCCAGATATGACCCGTGTCGCCCCACACCCCCAAGATCACCCTACCCCTTATAGTAGTCATGGGGTATAACAAGGAATGAACAATCAAAAGATTAGTCATCTCTTTACAACGCATGCATGCCACAAACAATGATCGAGGAGGCAGTTATGCCACTGAACTGTAAATACGATATGTGTTATATTCGATTGCTCTTATCAAGTGAATATCTCCGTTCTCTATCATATCTATATGTTTTAAGGCTGCGTCCGCCATTGCCGATATCATCTAGCATCTCACAAAGAGCGGAAGCGATGGTTGCTTGTAGCCTCATTTTGGATCTGTTAGCTTGCTCGGAGATTCTCGAGCAACATGAACCAGGCACAAGTTGCATGCATGAAATTTCTGCTTCAACCAATAGTCCACATCTATCGTGCTACGGATCCAAGTCGTTGATGCACGTTAGTTAGCCAAAACATAAACACGCGCCAATGGTATGCAAAACAATCTCAGATATTGTGTCAATGGAAACAAATTAAACCATCTTGGGAAAAAAGAAAAAGTCAATTGACACTAAGTTTGGACAAATATAATCCTAAACCAGTACACCATCCGTCCCAAAGAAAGATCATTTTTTGTCCAAACTGATCATGTGTGAAAGCTGGTTTGTTTTGGGATAGGAAGCAGGTTTTATAATTTTTTTCAGAGAAAAAGGTTTTTGGAGAGCACTGCTATCCATTTTTTCGATAGCACTGCTACACATGCTAAATTTTCTTATAAATTTATACTAACAATCATCTCAACCGTTTGATTTAAGTAGATGGAATTTATAAAAAATCTAGATGCACTCGTAGCATGATATGTCAGAATGTCTTTAGTAAGAAAAAGTTAGTATGGATAGATTTTTCTATTTCTATATTGCCTAAAATTTTCGAGATTTCTGCATAAAAAACTATGCTACCAACTTCTATGTTGAGCCTACCAACTCCTGTGTTGAGCACTAATTGCGTTGTCATATTTCTGAGTGCTAACCGTGAAATCTCATAGTCATATAGGGGCTTTCCTTGTTGCTGCTTTGCCTTCTCAAACCAGAGAAAAAGGATTTGAATTTGCTTTACCAACTCCTCTATTGAGCCCTAATTGCCCCATCCTTTCTCTTATGCTAATACTTATCAGTCAAAATTTAAATTTTTAACCTTAAATTTGGAGTTGATTTTGCGATTTTTTTTATCGTAGTTTAATTTTCTGCCTTTGCTTTTAGATCGTCAAGAACACATATATAAAAATCATTTCATTTTTTTCCTCCAAACAGCCAAACGATGGGGTGGAAGAGTTCGTAAATTATCAGTACGAAGCATTTAGGGCTCCACAAATGTAGATGTTGTGCATAAGACTTTATCAAGCCCCTAAGTTTTATCTAATTTGCATATCGTAGGATGGATTTGCATTGGACATATATGTTCAAATCTTCAATTAAATCTTTCTTTTTTACACTCTTGTTCTCTCTGTAGAGTATAAATCAAGGACTAATTATTGATGACATGTAAATATGTTATACTAATTATTAAAAATAGTTTGTTTAACCTTTCAAATACGTGGTCATGTTAAGATCAATGGCATTGCAACGTTTGACAAATGATGTCCAGTTTTAAAGATTGGAGTGTTATAGGAAATTCCATCAAAAGTTTTAGGGATATAAGGACTTCTTGAAAAGAAATAAAAAATAATAATTTGGATCCTTTCTATAAATGGCTATGAGGCTATGAGTAGTACTACAGGTCCTGTCGAATTTATGATTTTTCTTTTACTTTTCAAACTTTTTATTTCAAATTTTTAAAAAACAAACCTTACAAAATATTATTTTTCAACGTTGCCGCCATGAAGTATTTACCACCAATGTTCATGTCATGGTAACAACAGTAACTTGCTATTGCAAATCCTAACCACGCTAAATATTTTTCTTTTAGAAACCAGTACAAATGCGCAGACACGCACACTTATCTGTATGAATATACACACACAACCCCTGTGAGCATCTCTCGAAGACTGGGCCGGCATGTCTTAAGATTGACAAAGTCACCTCGGTCGCCTCGTTATCGATCGGTACGTCGCCTACTACTAAAAGAATAATTAGCCGTAAATGCGAGCACCCACGTTAAATCTAGGACTTGAATTGTATTGCAATGAAACTGTGGATCGCGTAACAAAAAGTTTTAGTTTCGAGTTTAGAACTACATTTAAAATGTTTCAAAAAATAGAACAAAAATTATCGACTACATGCACGGAATGTACCGGTTCATTTCATTTCGACAGAAAACAGTTAATCAAAGAGAAAACAACAAAGAGTTATAAATACGTATATTTTGTTTGAAATTTGGTTATAAATCAGAATATTTTGATCCATGAAATTAAAATACTACACATGACATGTATATAGTTGAATGATCTAGTGAAGGTATTAAACATGAGAATGTTTTTGATAATATAAGCTTAAACATAAAGTATATTCACGTAGGATAGAGATCCTAAGGATAGCATAGTGATAAACATGAAAAGAACTAAAGCATTTAACATCAAGTTTAAAACGAGGATGAAAGTAGTAAAATACCTGGAGAACGCTCCAAAACTAGATGAGGCACTGTTGGTGCGGTTGTCTCCGTTGGTGTTGCCGTTCTCGCCTTCACCAGTGTGGCTGTTGACAGTTGATATGGTGTAGCAGTGGAAGGAGAGCCCGATGAAGAGGTTGTAGTGCAGTCAAGGAAGAACAGGAGCAGTTGCGCTGAGACGCTCCTCAAAAATTTGATCACCCGCCTCCCCGTGCAGGTACACAAGCGGACGGAGTTTCGGAGGAAGTTGCTCGTCCCGAGCACCCGTGCACGCAAGTGAATAGGACCGGGGAAGCATTGTCTAGAGTAGGAACAGAAAGGGGATGAACCGGCGAGGAAGAAGAACAGTGCGAGAGGAGGAACAGAGCAGAGCAAGAGATGATCTATCTCTGTCTGTCCCGTTGGTGGGATTTTACAGTGCGCGAGGGAGTAACGTTCAGGAGTAATCAAATCGAAATCAATTCTATTCAATTATTTAGTTAACAACGAATTTAATCCATTAAAATTCATTCACCCGTTAATACGTTTAGGGGTAATCAAATCGAAATCAATCTGATTCAATTCTGTAGGTAACAATGAAATCAATCCGTTGGAATTCATTCACCCATTAATACAGAATTAATCAACTGAATCAATATGATTCAATTCCCATCCATTGCAAAATAATGAGAGAGAGAGCAGCCGCTGTCACCGCCGCCGCCCGCCACAGCCTCTGCCTTGGCCCAGCCCGGTCGGACGGCCTGCGCGCGCGCGTGTGGTAGTCCCAGCACCACCTCAACATGTCAACGGGGGCTCTCTAATAGCTCCCTATTTAAGTTGAGATCTCTCTATTTAAATTTCAAAGGTGGTATTCACTACTGGAGAAGTGATCTTTGCCCGGATGGCAAAAATCACATTAGCCCCGGTTCGAATAGGAACCGGGACTAAAAGTGATCTTTTTCCCGGTTGAAAAGCCTAACAGAACTTTTTGATCATTAGTCCTGGTTGCTGACACCAACCGGGACTAAAGATCATTTTTAGTCCTGGTTTATTTTTTTGTCAGGCCGTATCAGGCCACCGGAGATCTTTAGTCCCGGTTGATGTAACCAACCGAACTAAAGATTCACCACGAGGAATGAGGAGATAACGCTGGCATCCATTGACTACTAGAACTCCACCGATATCTCACTCTCTCTCTTTCGCTCGCTCTCCTCTCCTTTCTATCTCGCTCTCCTCTCCTTTCTCTAGTACTCCACTGATCTCTCTCTAGCAGATCTTGTTGGCAGATGGCAGCGATCCGAAGGCACCGGCGGCGGCCTCCCCTCCTCCGAATCCGGGCGGGAGGGGAGGTGGTGGCGACCGGCGCAGGAGGAGGCAACGCCGACGCGGTGACGGCACGGCGACAGTGGTCACGGCCTCCCCTCCGCCAGATCTGGGTGGGAGGAGAGTCGGCGGGGCCCGACGAAGGAGGAGGCAATGCCGATGCGGCGATGGCCCGGTGATGGTCCAGCGGCGGCAGCGACAGCCTCCCTTCCGCCAGATCCGGGCGGGAGGGGAGGCGGCGGGGCCCCGCGCATCAGCGTCGTGTGCACCTCTACCTCGGCCAACGGGTTCGGGGCGCTTGGCACGGTGCTAGGCAGCGCTCGCTCGACCAGGTTTTCCTCTCTCTCGCTGATCTCGAATGTATTCTCTGATCTTTCCTTCTGTGATTGTATCAGTGAATGAATTGTATCTGTGAATGTATTGTATTTGTGAATGCATCTGTGAATGTATCTGTGAATGGATTTGTGATTTGTTTGATAACTTATCTCATTTTCTTTTAAACAAACAACAAGCAGCACAAGTAAATTAAAAAAATGAAAAAAAGACCTTTATTCCCGATTGGTAACATCAACCGGAACTAAAGATGGTAGCACCTACCATCTTTAGTCCCGGTTAGTGTTACTAACCGGGATTAAAGATCGATTTTTAGTCTGGATTATTTCAACCTATCTTTAGTTCCGGAATGGGCGTCCGGGTTTGCAACCCGAGACTAAAGAGGGTTGCACACCGGGGCTAAAGATGGGTTCCCTAGCAGTGATTATCCCCATAGCATTAATTGTGGGCCAATGGAATTTATTTAGAATAAATTGGGCCTAGCCCATTTATTCCATCAATCCCCGCCAAAATTTGTGGCTCACAGGAAATGCTCTTAATTCTAAACCTGTTTGTTATACCAGTGTTTCGGTGGAGACTGTTAAGTTGAACTTCCACCTAGAAAAGGAGCTACACCAGACCACAACTGAACAATGGACTACGGCTTGAATTGTCAGTTTTGTATAGTCAAGCTTTACTCAAATCCTTAACTGGTACTAGACTGTCGTTTGCATCCCCTCTGTTTGGATCGTATAAGTTAAACTCCAAGCCTTTCATGAGTATATAGAGATCACCCAGACTTCATAGACTGTGACTAGCAGTCGAACTCATATAGGTGCATTCCTTCTAAGATGGTATGTAGGGCATCTCTGCTTGAGAAAGCCACTCGGAACACATTAAGGTATACACCATCCTGTCGTATAGAAAAAAAGGAGAGAAGTACATCATAGAGATGAACCATTTCAGGGTCTCTCCTCTCGGTCACCCAATAGTTTATTTCGCCATCCTAATTCACGGGATCTCCGATCACATAGAACAGGTTACCACTATTGTGCAACTCAAGTAGGTCTCAAGCCCATCTCCCTCGATGCACTGTCTATCACATTGCATGATAGTCCCTTATTAAACTGGTCTGCCAAATTTTTAGATGTATGGACATAGTCCAACGCTATCACTCCAGAGTTTTTCTACTTTCTGATATACTTCAGTCTTCTTTTCACATACCTGGATGACTTCATGTTGTCCTTTGAACTATTCACCTTAATAATCACTGTTTGATTATCACAATTCATCAGGATAGTTGGTACTGGTTTTTGAACCACCAGCAAATCCATTAGGAGCTCATGAAGCCACTCGGCCTCAACCGTGGCAGTATCTAATGCTGTTAGTTCTGCTTCCATTGTTGACCTCGTTAAGACGGTCTGCTTGCAAGACTTCCAAGAAACAGCGTCACCTCCAAATGTGAACACATATCCACTTGTGGCTTTTATTTCATCAGCATCAGATATCCAGTTTGAATCACTATATCCTTCCATTACTTTTGGGTACCCAGCATAGTGAATTTCATAGCTCACTGTGCCTTTTAGATAGTGCATTACTCTTTCCAAAGCATGCCAGTAATACTCCCGGATTTGAAACAAAACGGCTCAACTTGCTCACAGAAAATGAGATGTCAGGTCTCGTTGTACTAGCTAAATACATCAATGAACCGATGATCTGGGAGTATCTCAGTTGATCCCTTGCTATTCTTCGGTTTTTCATTAATAGCACACTAGGATTATAAGGAGTAGGAGCTGGCTTGCAATCAATATAACCAAAGCGAGTTAAGACTTTGTCCATATAGTGAGATTGCACAAGTGTAATCCCACCCTAAACTCCACTCGGTAGCTTAATGTTAAGAATAACATCAACCACTCCCAAATCCTTCATCTCAAAGCTTTTGGAAAAAAGTCCTTGACCTCCAAAATCACATTAAGATTGGTCCCAAAGATCAATATGTCATCGACATATAAACACAACATCACTCCCTCTCCCCCATCATAGCGATAGTATACACATTTGTCAGCCTCGTTCACAACAAAGCAGGCATATGTAAGTGTTTTGTCAAACTTCTCATACCACTGCTTAGGTGCTTGCTTAAGGCCATACAAAGACTTCAACAGCTTACACAATTCCCTCTTGACCTCCTAATACATATCCGTCTGGTTGATCCATGAAGATCTCCTCCAACTCTCCATTAAGGAAAGTCGTCTTAACGTCCATCTGATGAACGATAAGACCACGAAAGGCTGCCAGAGCGAGTAGTACTCGAATCGTGGTCAAGCAGGCAACTGGTGAATAAGTGTCAAAGAAGTCCTCGCCTTCTTTTTGGTATGACCCTTGGCCATAAGCCTTGCCTTGTACTTTTCAATTGTACCATCAGGCCAAAGATTTTCTTGAAAACCCACTTGCATCCTACAGGTTTGCACCCATATGGATGCTCGACGACTTCCCAAGTACCATTAGATATAATCGAGCCTATCTCACTGCGTACTGCTTCCTTCTAATAGTTAGCGTCCGGAAATGAATATGCCTCTTCAATGATTCTTAGAGTGTCATACACAAGGTATACAGTCATCATCAAAAGACTTTGCAGTCCTTTGTCTCTTACTCTTTCGAACAACTACAATGTTATCCTCCTCAGGATTTTCCTCACGTGTTTGGTCATTGTGTTCTATCGGCGCAAAGTGCTCAGGGGATAAAATAGGTTCTTGACTAGAAGTGCTAGGTGCATTTTTCATGGGAAATTCATTGTCAACCAATGTAGCATCTCTGGACTCAGTTATTGTACTAACACGCATATTAGGTACTCCAGAATTTACTATTAAGAATCTATATCCCACGCAGTGGATAGCATAACCAAGGAATACACAATCTATGGTTTTTGGTCCAAGTTTGCGCTTTTTGACTATAGGTACATTAACCTTAGCCAAATATCCCCATGTGCATAAGTATGAGAGATTTAACTTCTTCTTCTCCCATTCCTCGAATGGTGTTACTTCCTTACTCTTAGTAGGAACTCTATTGAGGACATGACAAGCAGTCAATATTGCCTAACCCCACCATTCCTTGGAAAGTCCCGCAGTGTCTAACATAGCATTCACTAACTCAGTTAGAGTGCGATTCTTTCTTTCGGCTACCCCATTTGACTGGGGTGAATAGGGAGGCGTCCTCATGAATAATTCCAAACTCTTCGCAGAATGAAGTAAACTCATTAGAAAAATACTATCCACCCCGATCAGACTTCAACCGTTTGATTTTCCTTTCAAGTTGGTTTTCTACCTCAGCCTTATAGATCTTAATGTAGTGCAATGCTTCATCCCTTATTTTCAATAAGTACACATAGCAAAATCTAGTGCAATCATCTATAATTGTCATGGAGTATTTCTTTCCTCCTTTAGTCAACACGTCGTTCATTTTGCACAGATCGGAATGAACAAGGTCTAGAGGTGCTAAATTTCTTGCCTTTGATGCCTTGTGGGGTTTGCGAGCTTGTTTCGATTGAACACAAGTATGGCACTTAGAACCTTTGACTAAAGTGTATTTCGGGATTAAACTCATGTTGGCTAAGTGCGTGATACAACCAAAATTCACATGACAAAGTCGCGAATGCCATACATTGGACTCATCATCATTGTTTATATGGTTCACAAATTTATTACACATATCATCCAAATAAAAGAGGAACAAGTCTCCGCTGTCATAACATTTACTAATAAAAGTTTTATATTTAGATACGACACATTTATTGGATTGAAACACAAGTCTAAAACCATCTCTACACAATAGTGAGCCGCTAACTAGATTATTCTTTATTGAAGGAACATGTTGCACATTCTTCAGCTGCATGGTTTTTCCCGAAGTAAACTTCACATCGATTGTACCAACACCATGAATAGCCGCAAGCGATCTATTTCCCATCAACGAGGAACTTCTCCCGACCTGATAAGAAGGAAACAAGCAAATGTCAGCACACAGATGAATGTTAGCACCAGTATCAACCCACCAATCAGGTGAGTGAAAAATAGAGAGAACTATAGTAAAAAATTACCATACCCCGATACTCCTCCGCCTTCGCTAACAACCATGTTTGCAGACTTTTATTCTTTGTGATCAGCGCAATCCTTGGTCCAATGTCCAGGCTTACCGCAAATAAAGCACTCGCCTTTCGCCTTTCCCTCGCCTTTCTTCTTAAAATATGTTGTTTCCTTTGGTTTGACATTAGATTTGACTTTCTTGTTGTTGTGAGATGCATGAGGGTTCTTCCTCTGCACCAAATTGGCGCTAGAACCTCCCTCGACATTTTTGCCGTGGTTGTCCTTTTCCCTCGCCTTCACTTCAACAACCAAAGAGCCAATGAGATCAGTGACTCTGAACTCTTGCCTCTTGTGTTTTAGAGAAGTAGCAAAGTCCGACCAAGAAGGTGGCAATTTGGCAATAATGCCACCCGTCACAAACTTGTCCGGTAACTCGCAGCGATTGTTCTCAAGTTCTTCTGCCAGCATCTGTATCTCATGAGCTTGTTCTACTACAGAACTGTCATCGATCATCTTGTAGTCATAGAACTGCTCCATGACATAGAGCTCGCTACCTGCATCGGAAACTCCGAACTTAGCCTCAAGTGCATCCCACATGTCCTTCCCTTAAGGCATGTGCATATACACATCCACTATATTGTCAGCTAATATACTGAACAATAAAATAGAACAAGCAATCCGCGGCCTCGAACTTAGCCTCCTCCTCAGGCGAGAGAGGTCGTTCGGGCGTTTTGCCCCGTGTAACAAAGAAACATTGAATAGTTGTCAACCACAATAGTGCACGTGCTTTCCATCTTTTATAATTTGAACCATCGAAAGCATATCGTTTTAGTGATGCCGCAAAACCAACTACCGAAAAAGACCTATCAAGTTTTTGGATTGTTGAAAATTTGGTCATAAATCAGCATATTTTAATCCAGAAAATTAAGATATTACACATGACATGTATATAGTTGAATGATCTAGTGAAGGTGTTAAACATGAGCATGTTTTTGATAATATAAGCATAAACATCAAGTATATTCACATAGGATATAGATCCTAAGGATAGCATGGTGATAAACATGAAAACACTAACAGGAACTAAAGCATTTAACATCAAGTTTAAAACGAGGATCAAAGTAGTAAAATACCCGGAGAACGCTCCAGAACTAGATGAGGCATTATTGGTGTGGTTGACTCCGTTGGTGTTATCGTTCTCGCCTTCTCCAATGTTGGTGTTGATAGTCAACATGGCATAGCACTGAAGGAGAGCCCGACGAAGAGGTTGCAGTGCAGTCGAGGAAGAACAGGAGCAGTCGTGCCAAGACGCTCCCCAAAAACTTGATCGCCCGGCTACCCGTGCAGGTACGCAAGCGGGCAGAGTTTCAGAGGCACATGCTCGAGACGACGCTCCCCAAAAACTTGATCGCTTGGCTACCCGTGCAGGTACGCTAGCGGCCGGAGTTTCGAAGGCACATGCTCAAGACAACGCTCCCTAAAAACATGATCGCTTAGCTACCTGTGCAGGTACGCAAGAGGATGGAGTTTCGGAAGCACTTTTGTCTGTCCCATTGGTGGAATTTTATAGTGCGCGAGGAAGTAACGTTTAGGAGTAATCAAATCAAAATCAATCCGATATGATTCAATTTCCGTACGTTGCAAAATAATGAGAGAGAGCCGCCACCCGCCATAGCCTCGGGCTAGCCCAGCTGGCATACGCATGCGCGTGTGACAATGCCACCATCATCTCAACCAGTCAACATGGGCTATCTAATAGCTCCATATTTAAGTTGAGATATCTTCACTTAAATTTTCAAGGTGGTATTTATCTCCTAGTATTTACTGTGAGCCAATAAAATTTATTGTGAAAGCCCAAATTAATCCAACATATTTTCCAGGAAACTGCTCCTTAGCTTCTCTGCCTCTTCTCATGAAACTATCCAACCTGACTATCAATTCCTTATCCACTAGTCTCAATAATAATGCAAAAAGTATAGCCATCAATCAACTTATCGCCTGACGACTTGACCCGTTGACCTAACAAGACACCTTGAAGCAGATCTGCTCCGTCCATTCCCGATCCAACAGCGGAAAATCAACTCCAGCGCGTTAAAGCAGTCTTGGGTCTCACCATCTTTTCTTTCTGAAATGTGCCAAAATAAATCAAAAAAAAAAAGAGAGAATAAACTGAGGCTGTGATGCATATGACCAATCAAAAATTCACAATCAGCATCAGCAAGGCTCCAACAAATTTAGAAAATTTGCAAGAAACTTCACTTTGCTTTATTGCCTACTTGGATTCAGATTTAGCTTCTTCTTCTTCCTCCTCCGACCAGTCAGCTACTATTAGTCACCACTCCCAAGATCCAATCTTGCAAGAGCTCAGCTCAGCCATGTGCTGCGAGTGCGGGTGCTACGAGTGCTACGACGCGTGCTGCGACCGCTGCTGCTGCGGCTGCGTCTCCCCCGACACGCGGGAGACCATCTTCTACTGTGCCATCTGCCTCCTCCTCGTCGCCGCCGTCGTCCTCCTCGCCGTCCTCCTCGCTGCCTACGGCTTCATCCGCCACGTCTCCGTCACCGTCGAGTCCGCCTCGCTGACGCGGTTCAACCTCTCGTCCCCGCCGGCGGTCACCGCGCTCGCCTACAACCTCTCGCTCACGCTCGCCATCCGCAACAAGAACTGGGCCATGAGCATCAAGAACACCAAGGACCTTGAGGCCGGGTACAGCTTCGACGGGCAGCGATTCGAGCGTGTCAAGCTCGCCGGCGAGGGGGAGAAGCACCCCGCGGGGAAGACGCGGGTGTACCACCTCGACTCCGGCAACGAGAACGCCTACGTGGCGCTCGGGAACGCCGGCGTCGCGGAGTTCAAGAAGGAGAGCGCAACGGGGGTGTTCGAGGTGGAGGTGGCGGTCTCCGGCGAGGTCAGGTACCAGGCGCACTACACCAAGTGCAAGCTCGCCGCGACGTGCCCGCTCAAGCTGCAGCTCGCGCCGCCGGGCACGCCGGCGGTGGTGTTCCAGAAGGTCAAGTGCAAGCTCGCCGCCGCCGACAAGAACTGCTAGTGCTAGGCTGCTCGTCGCGCGCGTCGCCATGGCTGCCTTGACTAGCTTTGCTAGTGATTATGCGATTGATTTGTTTGTTTCTCTGGTTGAGTTTGTGATTCAATTTCTCTCTGATGTTGTGGTGGGTTTGAAGGAATTGCACTATTGCAGTGTTTGATTCAATTCAAATCAATTTTCTGATGATTGTGGAAGGGGAATTTCTCCTCTCTTTTTTTCTCTGCTCTTTTCATTTGCACTTTTTATTCTGGAAATTTGCTTTAGCACTTTGAGGACATTTTGGGCTCTTTATGCTTTCCCTTTTATCCCTGGGTAGTTGGGTGTAAGTACTAGGTTGGGACATCCATTGCAATGAATTTGAACCTTTTTTAACATAATATTTTAAAGCATATATTTTCAACTTATATCCATGTACCAGAACTGTCTTTGCTTGAAAAAAAAAACAACATTGTTATGTTGGCCGTAGTAGCGTGACTGATGCGACAAGCATTGCAATTTCCAATGAGAGGATTTTTACTTTTCTTCGTGTGGTACCACTGTACCTGGCCAAATGGGCCGTGCCAAGCTGGGTCGGCCCGAGCACGGCAGTACTGTGAACGGCCCAGGTCCGGCACGGCACGGCAGCCTATGGGCCGTGCCGGCACGGCCCGTTAACCCGTACCGTGTCTGGGCCGATGCCTAAGCCCGTGGGCTGGCACGGCATGGCACAGCTACTGTAGCAAGTTCGCATCACATCCCTCAACAAGTCCGCATGATGAGGACATCCTCCATTATTACTCGCTGGATAAGACGCAACAAGATGGGCCGAGTGACCCAGTTGTAGTCGGACGGCGACCCGTGTAAGCCTCTGAATAATCCCACTTTGCTTAGCTTGGGAGGAGGAAACTACCTTAAAAGGGAGAGTCACCCTTCCCCTATTAGATTAGTCTGTTCGGGTGATTGGGCCTTTCCCCGAGTAGGTGCGTCGGAGTTGCGGTGCTAAGATTGCCGGGTTTGGAAAAATCCGGATCAGTGTGTCGTGCTTCGGGCGTATGGTGCTAAGATTACGGGATTCGGGGAATCCGGATCGGTCTGTCGGGTTTTCGTCCAACCCCACCTCATCCCTCCCAGCCGATGGCCCAGCCCGCCAGCCGCCTCCACAAGTCCGCATCTCACCCCTCCTAGCCGATGGCCCAGCCCGCCAACCGCCTCCGCAAGTCTGTATCACATCCCTCCGCGCCATTTCGGTTCCTGGGCCAACCGTGCCGTCCACGGCCCATTTGCCATTCACGGGCCCGTGCCGGCACGACACGGCACGACTTCCCCTTGGACCGTGCGTGGGCCGGGGAGATGGCACGTGGGCCGTCACGGCACGACCCGCTAGAGATTCCGTGCCTAATGGGTCGTGCTCTAACGGGCCGTGCCGGCAGCGTGCCCGTGTCGTGCTGGGCCGGGCCGCCCATTTGGCTAGGTATAGTTACCACCATGTACTGGTAACCAGGGTTTACGTTACCGCGGTAAACCGCGCGGTTATCACGCTTACCGTGGGGTACGGTAAAAGGAAAACCGCGGTAACCGTCCTAAATTCAAATAAATTTAAAAAATAATTTGAAATTTTGATAAATTTTATACGAATTTCGTACTGTTTACCACGGTTACCGTGGTTATCGCGCAGTAACCGTGCTTACTGCCGGGGCACGGTAACCGCACGGTAAACGGTAAGGGTAACCCTGCTGGTAACCATTTAGTCCATAGGGGTATGAAGGGGAACAACTCGAAACAGCACGAAGCACCGATGAGCTTGGGGAAGGACCGCGCAGCAAGCGGAGGTCACTGGCGAGCATGGGGTAAGGCTAGAGATTGATCGTCGGGATCAATCTCTAACACCATGGACGATGGACCATAGCTTTTTTTTTTCTTTTTGGCATTCGATGGACCAAAGCTCATGCTCCTCATTGCTTGGACAAATCAGGCCTCCACCGGCGTGAGGGGAGAAAAAGGAAAAAGACTAAGATGGGGAGTCAAACTTGTGATCTCGGATTGAGGCAGGAAGGGTGGAGAGGCCGGGTAGGCGCGCCGCCACCGTGGACAATGGATGCGAAGGCTGCTTTCGGGGCCAGGGATCGGAGGGACCGGAGGAGCACCTCAGCACAAACGGATGTGTGATGCGAAAATTGAGTTTTGCTCTTCCACTTGCTCAACACATGTGGGCGGACTGGAGCCATCACCGCATAGGAACTCCAGTACCTTATGGTATCAAGGATCGTCAGCTGTTAGATCTGGCTAAATTGATGTACAGGATTTGGTACCTCCTCAGGTGATGGACCGTAAAAATCCTCTTCCAAGTTCCAATAATGACTGGCACAGCATCTTCAGTCCACCAACATGGCAAGCTATGAGTTGTACTCACAAAATAGTTTTTTTTTTAACATGTAAAAGCTTTACGCATAAATATATTAGAAAAGAATATGATCAACTAGAACTTGACACTTATTAACAGATGATAACAAGCATGGAAGGACCGAACGGCCAGAATGTAATTATGTCCACAACCATAATATAATGAGAGATCATAAAAAGTAGATTTGGTATACAATAATAGAATTTCTAAACCTTGCATGCCTATAGATCTGTGCTCATGTAAGAGTGATTATCTTATCTTAATGAGGAGTACTTATATAGGCTTTGGTACATCAAGCATAGAACCATGCGGTGAGAACTGAGGCAGAGTCGCGAAGTGGGGATGGCTGAGTTCCTAGCAGCAGCACATAGGAGTTGGTAAAATTGACCAAAAATCAAATCAAACTAATCGAGACCAGATAACCCATTAAAATTTTCGATCAAGCTTTTCACTAACTGAAATTAATTTGGTCATCACTTACGGTTAACTGACGTAACCGAATTAAGCAAAAATAGGAAAAATATAGCCTAAGTAGCTATCTTACTCTTGGTTGACTTGGTGTTAAGCTAGAAGTTAGAACCATAATGATTAATGCAATCTTGGTTAATTAGTGTGTTATATATTGTTTGTTATTATCTTATATGCTTTTTAATTGTCAAATATGTTCTAAACACTAATGAACTGGAAAGTGCTATCACAATTTTATTGTAATTTGTTTGATTTTTTTATCTTCTGAAACTATCACATATTTCGGTCATGATCAAGGGACGAACCAAACTAATCAAAACCAAATTGATCGGTCTTGAAATTTTTGGCAATGTAATTCGGTCCAAATTTTTCGATAACCCATTTTCCTCCAAGATTGAAAGATTGAACACAACATTTACCGAACTTCACCCCTAGAGGAAGTAATAAACAGAGCAAGATGTTCACCACTTAGGATGTGTTCTTTTCTTCAATTTCTTAACTTCTACTCCCTTATTTTTCGTGTGCATCTTTTTTAACTTGCGAACGTTCACCCGATAGCATATCGCTTGTGATATTCTTGCTTGCTCGCAGCATGATCGTATAAAGCTCACAAGGCTTGCCATGTAATTTTGCCCCTTTTTTCCTTGTATATACAAGGACCCATCGATCACGGTCACCTCGTCGTCGTGTTCGACGCCGGCCAGCCAAGTCAACTCTTAACCACCCCAAGATTCCGGCGAGCTCTCGCGGCGGCGGTGACAATGTGCGACGAGTGCAGCTGCAGCTGCGGCAGCGGGTGGAAGGACGGCCTGATCGTGTTCGGCATCATCTTCGGCGCCCTCCTCCTCGCCATGCTCGTAGCCGCGTTCGGCTTCGTCCTCCAGCCCAGCTTCGTCGTCGACGACGCCTCGCTGACGCGGTTCAACCTGTCGGCGGCGACGTCGTCGATCGCCTACAACCTCACGCTGAAGCTGGTCGTCCACAACAGAAACTGGGCGATGGCCGTCAAGAACACCAAGCAGATGGACGCCGAGTACAAGTTCGACGGCCAGGTGTTCGAGCGGATCCAGCTCGCCGGCAAGGGGGACAAGGTCGGGCCCGGCAAGACGGTGGTGCACCGGCTGTCGTCCGGCAGCGAGAGCGCGCTCGTCCCGACGCTGGGCAACGCCGGCGCCGTCGAGTACAGGAAGGAGAGCGCCAAGGGGACGTTCGAGGTGGAGGTGGCGATCGCCGGCGAGGTGAGGTACACGGCGAGGTTCACCAAGTGCAAGATCGAGGCGTCGTGCCCGCTCAAGCTGCAGCTCGCGCCGCCGGGCACCACGGCGGTGGCGTTCCAGAAGGTCAAGTGCAAGCTCACCAAGCCGGAGAAGAACTGCTAGATGGCGAAAATCATCATCAGCTAATGGAGGCGGCGGCGGATTGTTTCTCTTCGTTCTTGCGATGATATTGGGGTATGCATTGATTTGCAATTCCTTTGTTTAATTTGTGTTTAAATTACAATTGACATTTGTTTAAAAAAATGTCTTTCCCACTTGTGTACTTTGCTTGTTTTTTTCTGATTGATTCTTTGGTGGTCATTATGATGTCAAACATGTACCATCATAAAGAAATAATAAAGGATTGGATGCTTGAGAAAGAGGCTGGAGATAAAGTTTAGGTGAGATGCTACTCAAAAATCAAAATACCCATGATTCACAAAGTAAGACCCTATTTGGAAGATTTTCATAAGTAGTTTGTTGGTAGCTAGTTTCTAGCTACAGTTTATTTTTGGGTGAATGACCGTATCTCAACTGGTTAAATTTCTTATGGTAAAACCAAACTATTCGGGTTCAAAGTTTAACAGGGTGCTTGTATTAAGGCTGAATATTCTTTTAGCGGTAGGCGAAATATCCATCGATACCGAGACATCCATGTTGATTTCTTCAATCTTAAAATATGTTAGTATAGTCTTTTAGAGATACTCATAAGAGTAGGGTATGCGTGTGTTCTGAGTGCATTTTTTGACTATGTTTCTAAAAAAGTAGTTTTATTTTTTGCATTATGTAACTACACCTTATTATAACCTAGATGAAAAGATGGAATGTTTAGGAGAGTTTTCAATTATAGGAGAAGCTGTAGTTGCCAGAATCTAAGGCATCGTTCATGTTTAATGGTAAGAGAGAAGATTTGTCTCTTTTTCATGCGCACGTTTTATAAACTGCTAAACGCTGTAATTTTTAAAAATTACTTATGGAAAAGCTACTTTAAAAAATTATATTAATCTATTTTTAAAGTTTAAAATAATTAAAACTCAATTAATCGTACACTAATAACTCGCCTTGCTTTGCATATCTTTTCAATCTTATTCTTTTATCTTCTCTCGAACACATTCTAAGGCTTTGTTGTTCTAAGCAGGGGAGAAAACTCTCTCGTTTTCCGCACGCACGCTTTTCAAACTGCTAAATGGTGAGTTTTTTTAAGAAATTATAGAAACTTTGTTTTAAAAACTATATTAATCTCATTTTTAAGTCTAAAATAATTAATACTCAATTAATTATACGCTAATGGCTCACTTCATTTTGCGTATTTTTCAATTTCTCTTTTTCTCTCCTCTCAAACACACCCTAACTTACATAGGAAGTTAAACCCAATCATTTTATTTTTTATAGAATTATGTAAAATTCATGAGTTCCATGTGGTTTTAGAACATCGTCATAGTTCTTTTCTTTGAGACAAATTCTCCTTGGCACTATGAGCCACGTTTTGTCGTTTACTTGTAAACAGGGAGAGGAATTTTGCTGAGTATAAAGCGTCGAAAATGCTTGTGACAGGCAAAGAAAAAAGAAAGGCTTATGGGCCGGCCATGTGTAGGGAACAAACGACCTGTACATGCACATGACAGTATGCATGACATGCTGTGCTAGGCATTTCACTTTTCTCCTTTGAAGCAAGTAAAATTAACTTTTGTGTACGTAAAGAAATAGTTATAGTTTCAGGATAGCAGTTGGACGATTTTTACACCCAACTATATCATCATCGACTCGTGATATGGTGGCGGAGTGTGAACACAAAATTTAGTTATTTCACGGTCTGATATGATAAACTAGGGGCACGCCCTGGTCTAGTTTAAGACTTATATTATGCTTATGCTTCTACTTATACTTATCCTTATTATCACCAGACTCATTGTTTTGCTTATACTTATACTCATACTTATACTCATAGGATAAATTTTAAATTTTATAGAATTTGTCATTTTTTATCGTGGTTTATTTTATATCATTTGCTTTTGAATAGCTAAGAATACATATGTAAAAGTTTTACTCACAAATTATTTAAATTATTTTTATTGTTAATAAGCAATGCGGACAAACATATGCATAAGTGAAACGATCGACATGCACATTTCTTGCAATGGGCACCCTTGATTCTTGTATAGTGGTTATGATTGTACTATCCAAGAAAATAAGCAATGTTCTCTAATTTTTATCAACATCTAAATTCTTTCACGTGTTGGATAGATGTTAACTCGTTTTATCAAGAATCTATAAATATCACATGATGGTTATTTTGTATTTTCTTAAGAAAATTTACCTTTTTATAAAAAATGTTAATATCACTTATTAACTTTTTTAAAATAAATAAGTCTTTTGGCCTTGAACATATTGGAAAATCAACACCACACCATGCATAATAATAACTCTAAATATAGGCCAAGGTTGAACTGTGCATGGTTTTAATGTTTAGAGTTGCATTGATAAAAAATCAGGATTGATAAAATGGAGCCTTTTGCAATAAAAACCGGTCTTTATATATAATAAACCAAAAGCAACTTTACTACACCTTGTCTTTGTAAATTACAAATCAACATCACATAAATGGACGATGCTTCCTCCTTTTTCAAATATTAAGATAAGCTTTTCGGTCTAAAGTGCTAGAAATGAAGGTAGTAAATGGGGGCTGGGAACGATACTACGCAATATATTCTATATACTTCGAAAGTGCTAAAAGTGGGTCTGTTTGGTTGGTGCACTGAGTAACCTGCCTAAGATTTTTTTTTTTTTTTTTTTGTGCCTGAGAGCTACCTGAGAAACCAATAAATTTAGCTTGGTCAGGCAGCCTGAAGCATAGTCTGTTTGGTTGCTGAAATGTACCTGACCAAAACTCATCAGTTAAGCTTATTGTAATTACGGTAGCATATATTGTTAATTAGGTACTAATTAAATGGATATATAATAACCATAAAATACTAACAGAAATTAGTGAATTAATTCCAGGTCTAAATATGGACAAATGCGAGAGTATTTTCCATGCTGATTTGATTAGTCATTAAACACGTTGGCTAAACACTCGCCTGGAGCTCAGGCCACCAAAATCGATGGTCTGACTCAAGCTAATGAAGCAGCCGGAGAGATCAGGTCAGGCAAGCATTTGATTTCTCAGGTCTTCAACCAAACAATGCTCAGGCCAGGTTCAGGCTAGCTGTCAGGTCAAGCATATGAGCTCAGGGTAGCAACCAAACAGCCCTTAGGAAGAATTAAGATTCATTTGCTTCTGCTTAGTGGAGGAATGTCTGGCTCTCTGCGTTTTAGAACGGGCATTGTTGATGACCAGCTGACAAAAAAAAGTTGTAGAATTTGCACAGCAAGACGATGTTCCATACAATATTGACTGAACATCCGACAGCGTCCTAGCTAGCTGAAACTGATGCATTCAAGGGTACAGTACAAAAATGGCTCTGCAATTGTGCAAAAAGATTGAGCCATTTGGGGGCAGAGACATCCATAATCACAACAAAAGAATCATCAAGTAACTTTTCAATTGAATTAGTGGCCGTGACCTAAAACCAACATATTACATGTTACAGCTCTCTACAATCTTACCAGAGAAACACTAGTAGCAAGTGTACAATACGGTGTGATTTGGTACCTTTCTATTAGACGGCATTTGTAGAGTATGGTGCTGCCTGATCAGCCGTTGTTCTTTTGCTTCTTTACTAGAATCAGTGAACAACCTACCAAGAGGTTATCTACCATCAATCATCAATGCTTTCCTGCCCGTCCAGCTCACTAACTTCTGTATGAGCAACTGTTGTGGTGTGGACAGTGTTATTGCCACCACGGCAATGCAGCAGCTGCCGCTGAAGACTCTCGATAAGCTCGTTAAGCTGTTGAATATTTTTCTCCTGGGATAATATTATCTGTAGATAGAAAAATAGCATGTAAATCTTCAATGAGAAAACTATGCAAAGAATCATGCCCTTGTAAGCCAATATAGAGCAAGACAGAAGAACGTATCCAAACAACAGACACCAGTATAGTCAAATCTTGCATATTTATGATTTCCAGGTTAGCAACAAAATTACTGTCCTTTATTGCTCCCCTCTTTTACTATCAAAGTATCAGATATAATATATCAAGATCTTATGTTCACGATTTAAGGTCTAGCATTTCGATTACTCTTTCTTAGACATGTCCCAGCATTTTAAATACTAATAGTCTAAAATCACTAGTGATAATCATTTACTATAAGTACCGAGTCCAGCAACTTCTCCTTACATGGTTGTTCGAAGGAATGGACTCCCATGACATGGCCTAACTATGAAGGACATTCACGCGCACTGATCTTCACTTGCCACATGGAAAGAGAAGACATGCTAGAAAATACGTGAATAGTAGTCAGCAAAATTAAATACTCAAAGTAGCATAAGAGTCACAATAGATCTCAGGATTGTAGTAACTATACCTAAATATATTCAATTTACAAATCATAATCAAGATTCGAGATATAAATTGATCAAACCAAAATGCTTAATCTAATGCCAAATTTCTTTAAAATATGCTTTGGCTAAGCAAGACCAAAATTATTCTGATATTTTTACGTGCTTGCCACAAGGATTCCACGAATCATTATACTGGCAATACATGAATACCAGGACTTAAATTTCCCTTACAAAATGTAAAACAAGCTCCAAATTCATATAAACATATGTGTACTGGTCAAAGTTATATGTGGGGTCCGTAGAATTCATGCACATCTCAATCCTATCCTTGAAAGTGAATAACGTACATAGTACATAACAAACAGGAACAGACAATATATTCATAGAAGGATTTACACCTATACCAGACTTGTGTGCTTAAGAATTTACAGAAATGATGGATGTAGGAAGTTGTTTGTGTTGGAACCTACGACATGTGTACTTGCAGACAATGTGCACTGGACAAAAAAAAGAGAGAGAACATGTGCATTTGTAGAAATTTTTAAATAGTGCCCATATGATCATCTTTGTGCACATTTCCTTCCAAGATCACATTTGCCAACCTGTTCTTAATCCTCATTTATTTTTGGAACCGTGAAGTGGATATACTACTATGCACAGACATTCAGTATCTCATTATCTACAATTCTACAGTCAGAATTTCCTGTGGGAACTGGCTAGTATACCACTAAGGAAACAACAGCCTAGCCTGGTTAACAAAAAAGAAATGTTTACAATCAAAGTTGAAGTTTCCCAAAATTTAATTAAAGACCTAACTCTGAACACAAAAGATACAAGAAACTGGTGACTAGTATATCACTTCGGCATAGAAGAAATTGGATGTACTTTGCTCTGCACAACTCAATCTCAAAAGCCAGATCTTACAATTGGAGGACGCAAGGTTCCCTGATGCTTCCAATAGAAGAAAGCTTTCTTTTTCATGAAAAGGTCGTGATAGTTGGCGCGTCCTGTCATCACTAGTAGTATCTTTCTAGCCTGGAGGACATCCCTAATTATGCTCACACGATCCTAAGCTCTTAAACAATTGATTGCAAAGAAAACAGGCGCAATATCGAATTCTAATGTTGATCCCCATTTAAATTTAAAGCAGTATCTGAATTAATTTCAGATCGTAGCGTAATAATCTAATTGACTTCAATTGAAGGAGAAAATATATAGTAGCAAATGTGACAGATGATTTTGGGAGCAGGTAAGGTTTGCTTCTAGTTCTATCCAAAGAAGTGAAAGATCGCGAGTAGAAAGAACCGGAGGCCAACCAAACTGAACAAGAAGGAGAAGGGAATTGCTCGCTCTCACCTTCTCCTTGACGGCGTCCTCCTTGGCGAGGCCCTGATGCCTCCGGCGCGCGTCGGCGGGGTCGGCGGCGTCCCCGATCTGCTGCTTCCACTCGAACTGCGACGTGATGACGAGCACCAGCAGGAGGAAGACGAGCACCACCGGCCTCGTGTTCATCCCCGCAGCACCCCTATCGAATCCAAGAAGGGGGCGGGGCGCGGATTAGTTACCAAGAATGTCCCCCACCCACGGATCTCCGCCGGTAGGGCCGGCGTCGCGGGGAGGATGAGGATCCTCGCCGCCGGCGAGAGCGCAGGGGAGGCGGAGAGGTTGGGGGGGGGGGGCGGCCGCGGGAGGAGGAGGAGGAGGAGCGTGGAGGTGGACAGCTGCTTGCAGTTGGGGAAGAGGGAGACGAGAGGAGACGAGGGAGAGAGGAGGAAGACGACGACTTTGGTTGGTTGCGAGAGGAAATTCGCGGCGCCACACAAAACCGCGTTGAGTCGAGACTTTTGTGCAGCTTTCTAGAATATAGTGTGCACGTAGAGTTGGAACAGTGATCTCGAGTATCCATGTTGGAACCGAGCATCTGTAGCAGTTGGAACCGGGACCTCATGATCCCTTGTGGAACTTGCAGCGTATTGGGTGAACTGTGTCATCGCGATGTGATCCCATCTACCGAACTCCCGTGACCGACAATGAAGGGAAAAGGAAGCGACGGCGAGGAGCGGCGACCAGATCCAGATAAGGGCAACCTACCTAGACCAGATCCACATGGCTAAATCCAAGGCGGCGGCGTCAGTGGAACGAGAGAGGTCGGCCTCCTCGCGCTCCATTGCGGCTCCTCTTGTCGGCAAAGCAGGGAGAGAGGGGAGAAAGCTCGAGCTCGTCGGTGGAGAGGACACGGCGCTAGCGCTGGTGCCGTGGAGAAGGGAAGGGGGCAGAGGCCCGCGGTGGAAGAGGAAGGCGGAACTGCGGTGGATAGGGAGGAGGGGAAGAGGCGGCGCTGGATGTGGAGGCTAGCGGTGGAAGAGAGTGGCGCTGGCAGTGGAAGGGGAGGAGGGGGAGAGGCGGTGCCGGTGGTGGATGGGGAAGATGGGGAGAGGCGGCGCTACCGGCGCCAGATGTGGAGGTAGCCCTGGTGACGGTCTCGTGGAAGAGAAACGGTGGTGGCGTCGAGAATTGGGTGTTTGGTGGGGATAAAAAGAGAGTGGGGTAGGGGAGAGAAAAAGGAAAAGATGGAGAGGCTGACCATGGGTCCATGTATAGTTTAGATGCACTTATACATTTCTTTTTATTGTTGTAAGGTTTAAAATATAAAATTTCTAGTTGATTCAATAATGAGGAGCTAAAACGCAAAACATACTTGAAATTAAAAGTGGTCTCCATTATAGATAGTCTCGCTTTTACGAGGTCTTATCCTACGTGGAAGGTTGAGACCACTGTTATACCAGTGATCTCCATTGTACATGCCCTAAGCGGTGCTCTCCTTGGCTTTTTTTTCTCAACTAGTCTCAAAAAAGATAACTTTGTTTAGAACTTCAAATTTATCCTCAGAAATTGATTTTTTCTGAGATGGAATGTATAGGTTTAAATACCACCATAGAGGTTTAAGCGGATGGTGTCAGACTAACCTACGAAAGCCCCCTAGTGATTTGGGGAGAAAAGACGAGAAAAATATGTGGTCAATTCAGTGGCGGATCTAATCCACCACACCCTAGGTTGTAGCCTGGGGCCTGCTCTTAAAAGCCTATGGGCTATGATAGATTTTCACCATGTATGAGGCTGGCTCTTGTCAAAGCTCTATAGGTCAGTTTGGGCTTTTATTCTGAGCTAGGTCTGCCCCTGTGTTCATTGATCGGGGTGAAGAAAGAAGAGGGAAAAGGAGAGCTCAGCATCATTGTCTTACCGCACGAGGCAAAAAGCGTGTGCCATCGATGTCCAAGAGGATCCCGACCACCACTGATTGTTGACGATGAGGAAGACACTGATCATCGTCATTAATGAGAACTCCAATGACTTCGACTGGATTTGGCCGCCTGGTATCAGGTCGACCTCGTCTGTTAGTCTAACTATCCTAGCCTAGCCACCGTGGAGCTCATCAGCCCGGCCGATGGGAAGGCAGCAGCACAATCAAGGAAGACTTGGCTCTCGATCTATGCCATCATAAAGCTCGGCGGCCAAGCAAAATTTTTCATAAGACAAATGATCTCAAAATTTATTGAAAAACAGAGCGAGTATTTACTCCCTTCGATATATGTTGTGTGTGTATATATATATACCCACACACTTTCACTTTACACTGGGGTGGCAAACTAATTTTCACTTTGCAATAGGTACACTAGGTTTTTCTTAGGGAAACAACTGCAGAAGGACTGCCAGAATATATCAGAAGGAGTAAAAAGTTATGTACATAAAATCATAAAGGGGAAAACGGAAACAAAAACAACAAGAAAAACATCACGGTGGTTGGAAAGTCGTGTGTCGCAGATCGAAGTCTTGCCAAATTAGAAAGGCCACCCTTTCATCCGACTTGCATGAATTTAGGAAAATGCGTTGATTCCGCTCCATCCAAATGTGCCACCAGGAGGTGATTAGGCACCCAAAATTCTTTTTTGCTGGGTTTTTGGTCGAATGGTTGATAGCAAACTCCACCATCCTTTTAAATCTAAGGCATTAGGTAAGGTGTTTTGACCTAACTCCTTCCAAGAGAAAATCTTGTTCCACACTTCGATGGTGAATGAGCATTCCTTGGAAAGATGAGCAGTGTCTTCGAAAGCCTCCCTACAAAGAGGGCATATCCAATCACAAGGCCAGTTGGTGGCGAAGAAGATTTTGCGCGGTTAGACTTTTTTGGTGCAGGATAAGCTATCTGAGAAAGTGATGTTTCGGCTCAGCAGGAGCTGACCAGATCCTTGCAAAATCGGTGGTGGCAAAGATGCCCTGAAAGTACAACAGGTATGCACTTTTTGAGGTGTAATTTCCGTTAGGCGAGAATTTCCAAAGGATATCATCTAGCAAGCTTGGGTGGAGGTGTACATTCTGAAGGAGGGTGCCTAAAGAAATCAGCTCATGGATCTCCTCTATTGTAGTGAGCTGCTGAAAGGAGAAGATCCAGTTATTGTTATTCAACTCATGGTGCACTGTATTTCATTTTCGTTTTGCTAGGCTAAAGAGTCTTGGAGCAAGGTGTTTTGGACATTGGTTTGACAGCCAATTGTCATCCCAAAACAGTGATTTTTTTCCCATCTCCTAGCAAGATCTTTGTAGCAGCTTGGAAGAGACTCTTGTCGATATTGTCACAAGGCAAATCTGAACCCAACCACGGTTTGTTTTCCTCATTCCAACTGAACCAGAACCAGCGAAGATGAATGGCTCCGGAAAACTTATTGAGGTCTAAGTTTCTGAGGCCTCCCAAATTTTTGGCATGCAAACTGTGTTCTAGTTAACTAGGCTGCTTCCTGGGCTTACATTGTCAGGATCATCTCCTTTCCAGATAAACGCTCTGCGAAAACGATAAATGCGTTTGTTTACCCACTTAGGTGTTTGGATTCCAGTCATATGGTAGGTGGTAGGGTAGTGAGCACTGATTTTACGAGGGTTTCACGGCCTGCCGAAGTAAAGAACTTCCCTTTCCAACCTTGTATGCATGCGCCAATCTTATCTATCAAGGGAATGAAATCCACTTCCCTTAGTTTGCGCGTGTGCATTGGCAAGCCTAAATAGGAGCACGGGAAGGCTTTTATAGACCCTGGAAGAGATTGTGTCATGTCTTGAACATCCACCCCTTCGCAAGCTATTGGGAAAATTTCGGTCTTTTCACTGTTTGTATGCAGGCCGGAGACTAGCAAACGAGAACAAAATCTGGCACAGCATGTCGAGATCTTGTTTTGTCGGCCTGACAAAGATAGCAACATCATCAGCATAAAGGGAGCAGCGAAAACGACTCATCCTGTTTGTCACCGGTGTGACCAAGGAAAAATCTTCTGCTTTACGAATCATTCTTTTCAAAGGTTCCATGACAAGAATGAAAAGGAGAGGTGAAAGTGGATCACCTTGTCTTAAACCTCTGAAATGTTTTGTTTCCTCTCCTAGCGTACCATTGAGGAGGATCTTTGAAGAAGAGGATGCAAGCTGATTTGAGATCCAATTACACCATCTTGCTCCGAAACCAAACCATTGCAAAATTTCCAACAGGATGGGCCAGCTTACAAAGTCGAAAGCTTTTGAAATGTCAACCTTGACAAAAAGGCATTGCTTTTTGTGTCGATGTAAGAATTTTACCATGTTTTGGACCAATTCATTAAGCCTCGGTGCCAATGTGTTTGCAAGAGTCTTGGTGATGATTTTTGCAAAGCTATGCATTAAGCTTATAGGTCTGTAGTAATTGGCTCTGGAGGTGTCTCCTTATTTTGTGAGAAGACTAACATGTGCCGAGTTCATTTCGTGCAAGTTAGAAGTGTTTAGGTTCCAAAACCATTGTACTGCTGCTAAGAGATCCCCTTTAATAGTGTCCCAAGCCACCTTGAAGAAACCACCAGTAAAACCATCCGGTCCCGGGGCCTTCTCCGCAGGTATTGAATGGATAGTGGCCTTAAGCTTATCTTCTGTTATATTTGCCTCCAGTTCAGAGAGGTCGAAAGAAGGAAAGTTGATATTTTCCCAAATTAGACCCAAATCTCTGGGCTGACTTGAATCGAATCTGTTAGAGATGAAACGATGCAATTTCTGTGTGCTTGTCATGGGCGGAAACCGCAATTCCTTCGAGGGGTGGCCAGGGATTGGATGTAGTTTTTCCAGCGTCTGCAGTTAGCTTGAAGGTGAAACAATTTGGAGTTTACATCGCCCACTTTCAACCAAGATAATCTTGATCTTTGTTTGATACGAATTTTTTTAAGAACCGAGAGACTAGCACTTTGATTTTGAGATCAGCGTGCAGAGTTCTCTCCTCTAACGAAAGCGATCTTGTTTCCTGGTCCACATCCAATTGAAAGATAACTTCATTTGCAATGGCCAACTGTAGTCTGATATCTCCTACGTGCATTTGACTCATCTTTTTAGATCGCGTACTAGACGGTGCAATTTCAGTCGTAAGACAGAGAAAGGGTTTGAAGCAAGTAACTGTCTTTCCCATGAGTTTTTTACTACATCCATAAAACAGGGGATTTCCAACCAGTAGGTTTCAAACCAGAAACAGACATTCCGCTGCTGTGGGTCACTGCCCACCAATAGCAGGGGAGCATGATCAGAGCTTGAGGAGGACAATGGGTGCAGTCTGTCACTGGAGAACAAGAGATCCCAATCGGTGGAGCAGAAAGCTCTATCTTGGTTTGGGTTGGAATAGGTCCTATGTTTGCCCAGGTAAAACGTGTTCCAGGCAACGGAAGTTCTTTTAACTCTAATCTGTCAATTACCCCTTTGAAATTGCATGAGACCTCTGTTTAGTTTGTCAATTTTTTGTCAGAAGCTTTATAAATGAGATTGAAATCTTCCACTATAAACCAGGTCGGGAGCATTGTCAGCTGGAGTGATGAAAGCTATCAAGAAAGAGATCTTTTCAGTTTCTACTTGAGGTCCATATACCACCGTGATAGACCATTGCAGTCCCTCAGTGAGCATGTTGATTTTGGCTGATAAGGAATAGGAACCCAGCGCAACATCCGAGAGTGTGAAATTTTTTTCATCACAAGACAAAATGATTCCCCCTCTTGTGCCACAATCTTCCTTAGCGGGACTATTTAGCCCTCTTACATTCCAATTGAAAAGTTTAGCATCTAGTTGTGACATTTGAAAACTAAAAGGCAACTGGTAGAGGCTAGGTAGATAGGTGGGACAGTTTTACAGCACGCTGAATCACATCCTCTCAGAGAGGAAGAAAAACAACACTGTCTAAACTAAGAACACAACAAAAGCAGGGGATACATGCAGGAGGATCTCCTCAACACCACCAAACAAAAGGAGCAATAGTTGGTGTCAAAAGTCATTTTTTTCAGTACCATAGTTCACTAGAGAGGCGCCTAAGAGATTGGATGCAGCCGCAGACCTCAGGCAGGCACCACTGTGGCTGAGGACCTCTTCCCAGGCTTCAAGTTGATGGCCTTGCAACCTTCCTTATCGATAAGAGACCTGATAGTCTTCAAGGATGCTGGTGAGAGCGGCTTCTTGAAGTGCCGCAGACAAAGTTTCTTGACATTTGCATCAAACACAACATTGTTATCAAGAAAACCCAAACGCTTTGAAAGAATTTCTTGGGCAAAAGTTTCAAGCCGTGAGCCAATACTGCGTTTGCACGCCAGCCGGGCACTATGTCTTTGCACAGAAGGGAGAATCACCTTGCTTTTGCATGGGCGACGTGGTGCAGGAGCCGGGGCTGCTAGGAGCGGTTGCTTAAGAGGGGTGGTGATGAACGCTAGGAAATC
The DNA here is from genome assembly GCA_000573905.2 of Oryza punctata. Taxonomy (NCBI): domain Eukaryota; kingdom Viridiplantae; phylum Streptophyta; class Magnoliopsida; order Poales; family Poaceae; genus Oryza; species Oryza punctata. The sequence continues at coordinate 9,517,820 of CM002494.2, read as the reverse complement.
TGACATCCCTCCCACAACTTGCTGCTTCCCTAGCGTCCCTGCACCTCCAGTTGAAAACGTGATGGGCATGAACTCCGGGGAGGTAGGACGAGGTTCCGAAGTGTCGAGGGAGAACATCGAGTCGTGCAGCATCAGATCGAGGTGTGTCTTAACCAAGTCTAGGACAGAGTGCTGGACCTGCAAGGAAACCAAAGGATCAGTTTGCAGTGGAGAAGCCGAAATCCAAGCGAAATGCAGGTGCCTAGCTTCTCAGTTGTGGGAGGAGGGTTGCGGTTGGGGTCAATCTTAGGGAGGGGGATGTCGGTGGCCAGATCTTCTTCATCCGGGTCCACCAGAGTGAGCCACGACGCTTGTGGATGAAGGAAAGATCAGGAGGTCCACACCCATAGATCATAGGTGCGGTTGTAGTTGCGTCGGCGAGGGTATTCTTCCACAAAGTGAATAGAACACTGACGGCCAATCAGCTTGGCCACAATTGCCTCAGTTCTCCCGTGCATTGGGATCCCCTGAAGGCACAGGCGAACGTGATAGCGAAATTTCACGCACTACCCCTGCCTTTCAGCCATCCGGGGACTAAACTGGTAGATGCGGCCAGAGGCCATCTCAAGCCTTTACTGCCTAAGAATGATTTCTGAGTCAGCTGGGGTGGAAAGGTGACAAAGAAATCTTCAGGATGAAATTTGGTGACTTGGATATCTCTGCGGTTGATGTTGAAAGCGATGCGAACATCATCAGCAAAAGTGTTGGGTTCTACTTTGTCGCCCCTTTCTCCCACTGACCAGACCACCAGGGAACAGGTGGCGAAGCGATGTCGAAGGCGCTCAGCTTCTCTGGTGGTTGAGATCACCACTGAGTTGGCGTCAGGGCAAAGGGCCAGGTCGTCCATTGCTCCCCCGACAGAGGCAGCAACTGCACGCGTGGCCAGTGAATGTTTGTGCGTGGGGAACAGAGGTGGGAATAACAGCTTGTTGCAATGGAAGAACTGAAGCTTCTGGTGGATTGGGGAGGAGAGGGGGGAGGGTGGATTTAAAGCCTTAACGTTTAGGGCATATGGAAGCCATATGTCCCAAACCAAGGCAGAACCAGCAGCGCATTGGTTCATTGGTTCGCGGCCGGTGGCAACTTGATGGCTAGAACGTAGGCAACGATAACATCTCCCTGCCATGTCCTGAAGGAAGCGAGCTCTCCTTTGTAGTGAAAATTGGTTGTTGGCCTGAATTGAAGACGGATTCTTGCTCCTTCTCTTATGTTTACTCCTCACAACCTACCAGCTATGGCTAGGGACAACAGGATTTAGTACGGGAAGCATGGTGCTGCTTGATGGGACGCTGGATGACATGTCCACTCTTGAGGATTCGGTGATCTTAGCCTCGGGAAGGCATAGGCGTGGCGAAAGTCAGCCTTGCACTTACTGCTCCTCGGGCAGCAGCAGTCGAAGGAGGACGAGCGGTGGTTGGGGGAGGATCAGCAGCTACAACTTCGGAGTAAAGATGGAGAGGAGGGGAGGGTCTCTTTGCCGAACAGATTTGAAAAGATTCCTCTAGATTTTTTGCGGGGAAACCTAATAAAAACGAGGGCGACTCCACGGAGGAGAGATCCTGTCGTGGCAGCAACCTTGCTAGCAATGGTGAGGGCAAGCAAGCTTCACGAACGGGTGGATCCGAGTAGTAAATCTCCCCATCCTCCTGGATCTGGGTGGCTAGGTTTTGAACTTTCTTCACCGGGAGAGGGGTGATTTATGGGGGGAACGACTCTAGCATGGGAAGTGCTAGCAGATGAGAGGGACTGACTAAGGGATGTGTGGGTTGGTGCGGCTCGCCGGCCAGGGACGCCAGCGAGGAGAGGTTTCGCCTGTGGCGGGGTTGGGTGTCGGGGCTTAGAGACAGCCATTATCTGGGGGATATCTTCTCAGTACACTAGGTTTTGAATTGAACCAGATGCACCGGACGTCTTCCATGCTAGCTTGCACGGTCCACCACACTGGTGAAGTCATTGTAACACTCCGATCGAAACGCGCGGAAGAAGCCCATGATCACCTCATAGGGGATACCTTACCATTCATTATCTAGGCACATGCCTACTTCTTCTTAACAAACACCATCTTCGATCTCTTCGGTTTTGTGTGCCTGGGGCAAGGAGACATCCTGTGGACTTCCTTAAACACATGGCGGACTTCCTTAAACACATGGCTCCAAGCACGGTGCAAGCTGACATACTAGAGGAATTTACCAGATAACTTGTCTAGTACACATGCAAGTATTCTGCTCATGGTTAAACTACAGCTTCTTTTGCTGAAATTACAGTGGAGAGGAGTGGGAGGGTGCGTTGGCCTGACTGCATGCCCCGATCAGCAAAATCGACAGCTTGGCTTGGTGTTGACGTAAAAACACGATGGCCTGGGAGATGTGCTTAGCTCCAGTGCAGGTCCAAAAAAAATGATGAGATGCAGGCGTGCCAGTCAGTTTGATCTTGAAACTGACAAGATATATAAATTGAAGATCAAAAGAGCCGATCGGCTGACAAGTCGATATAGATACCAGCTAATGTCGATACCAGCCGATATTGATAGGATTCTGAATTATCGGCTATATATATCTCCAATGTAGAAGATACTTGAGTGAACAAAGACAATCGGATGATGATAATATAATAAAAGAATAAAATAAACTAGTAGAAATCAATCGGCTAATGATTATATGATGGAATGAGTATTGATTTGACGGCTAAAGCATACATCGGCTAGAGGTCCGATGTCAATAAATCCAACTGATTAAATAATCAATGAAACTTTTATTGTCATTGGCTGAATCCAACTTGTATGTAATCGTCGTGAGCCGATACAACATCCAGATAACTCATCGGTTGATACCCCGATGAAACCCTTATTAGCAATCAAGAAGTAGGCTAGAGATTATGGTCCTAAGCACGACTTAGTAGATCAAACTTAACTGATGCAACACTAAGTATGAAAAGAAACATAATATCTAGACAAACAAGCCTTTGATTGATTTTCAGGGTGGTGAATACATTATATAATCTAAACCAACAAAGTAATCTAGCTGATATCGATAAAACCCTATATGGAGATAGGCCGATGTAAGTAGAAAACATTGTTAATCTAGATTATATAACGTATATGATAACTCGACGACTTACATGGACAAGATTAGAGTGTCGAAGCGATGGAAGCACTAATCCCGACAACGCAAGCCGCTATAACAAGCCTTATCCCTCATCGGGGATCGAAGTCGATGCAGCCTAACTTGAAACAAGAACTCGTCGAAAGTAAAAAGGGTGACGATGCGCCGAAAGTAGACGTATTGATCTGTGGAGATAAATTACAATGACCCTGGGTGTACATATTTATACCCATAGGTAGATACAAGTCCATATAAGACACGACACAAACCTTCCTAAAGATAAAAGAAAAACATAAAGTCCTTATTGGACACTAAACACACTTTCCTAAAATTAAAAGGAAACTAAATGACTCTACCTAATTAATAGATAAATTGCTATGCCGCATCCTCGTTGAACTCGAACTCTTCTCGATAAACTTCCTTTAATTAACTAATTTCCTTAACCGAATCCATAAAGAATACAATAGCTGGCGATTGATAATGCCATCGACCGATTCCGGGACTCTGAAGCTGATACTCACTCTAGGCCGATGATGACTTCGAGGCTTACCAAATTTCTTCGTTAACACCTAGTGCATCTGGTTTGAGTCAAAACCTAAAATCCAGTGTAAAGTAAAAATTAATTTGCCATCCCCTGGTGCAAAGTGAAAGTGTGCTTTAAATTGAGACTAGTATCAATCTACCCGCTGCAAAGTGTAATTTACTCTTAAAAATATGTGGTAGTCAAAGATCATAAACTCACCCTTATCTATGGGGTCAATAGGATGTTTTGGCTTCCGCTGCAGCTGCAAGAATAACCGAGCATACTTTTTTTTATCTGGAAAATATTCCATTACCTACGGACAAAGACAAATCGCTGGTCACCAACCTTTCCACCTCCAGGGGAACACAGTCCAACCTGAGATTTGATAGGAGTTCGCACTTACAACCCATCGCCGCCGAAGCATGGGCGACCTTATTACAGCCACAGGGGAAAAATTTAACAAAGGAAGACACAAAACTTGAGAAAATTACATCTTTAAGCTCACCAATAATTCCTCCCATTGCCGATAAAGCAAAGGAGTTCTCTTCTAGGGCCGACTTTAGCATTCACGAATCCGTGTCTCAGCAACCACCTTTTGCATGCCCCTCTCAGCTGCTGCTTTAACCCCAGCCACACAAGCTGGGACTTCCGCATGGAATGCATCCATGAGATGAATAGCACGCCCAGCGCCTGCATGAATCACACTCCCATTGTGGTCTCTGATAAGAAAGCCCCGGCCTACCTGTTTTGTGTAATGATCAAAGGCGCCATCAGAATTAATTTTTAAGAGACGATTATCTGGTTTTTGCCAGCTCCTTTCCTTCTCCTTTGGCATCTTTTGCTCACTTTGATTCAATCTCACGAACTCCTCAGTCTATGCTGCAATTACAAACGTGATGACTGTTGGTTCTTTCCTCCTTTCTCCTTCGCTGACCCCATTTCTCTCCCGCCACCAGTGCCACATTGTGAAGACTGACAATAATTGTTTTCTGAGAGGCCAAGCCCATATCTGCTTCATCACTTCTCTCCCTGACAGTTGCGCTCCTAGCTCCACTCTTTCTTTCTCCGTATCTATCTCCTGCGACACTTTCTTCACATGCTTGCACTTAAAGAAAACGTGACCTTAATTTTCATGCGCACCGCCAGGCTGTTAAGACATAATCTCCAAATGAAAAGTTTCACCTTTCCTGGGACATGCATCTTCCATATTTTCTTCCAAAAATTCTCATCGTCACTGTTCCCACCTAATGAACCCACCTACCCTCGTTTCCTTTCTCTCCTTTCACAATATCTTTGCACTTTGTAAGCTGACTTCACAGAGAACACACCCCTCTCATCATAGTGCCTGTAGAGAATTATGGGATGCCACACAACCCAACATGGGGGTGCGTTTGTATTTATATAGCCAACACAATAGAGATTAGAACAAACTCTTAAATAAGAGATATATACGGATACAATAGATATCTAGACTATAGAAATCTAATCTAATTCTAGTACCCGCCCGCAGCTGAAGCGGGAGTATCACGAACGCAAAGACTGGACCTAAACTCAATGAATAACTGAACTGGCAAGCCTTTGGTCATGATATCAGCAAACTGATGGGAGGACGGAACATGTAAAACACGAACGTGTCCCAAAGCAACCTTCTCTCGAACAAAATGAATATCAATCTCAATATGCTTCGTTTGATGATGATGAACCAAATTAGCAGTCATATAGATAGCGCTAACATTGTCGCAACAAACGACGGTAGCCGAAGCGAGAGAAATATGAAGTTCAAGAAGAAGTTGTCGAAGCCAGCAACACTTGGCAACAGCATGTGCTACAGCACAGTATTCAGCCTTGGCACTAGATTGAGAGACAGTTGTCTGATGCTTAGAAGACCATTAGACCAAGTTTTCACCAAGGAAAACACAATATCCTGATGTAGAACAACGAGAATCAAGATAACCTGCCCAGTCAGCATCAGAATAAGCTGTCAGAGAGTCAACTGGAGTAGTGCCAATGTGAAGACCAATGTGAAGAGTGCCCTTTATATAACACAAGATCCGTTTGACAAGAGCGAGATGAGGCTCACGGGGATCATGCATAAACAAACACACTTGCTGGACTGCATAAGCTATCTTAGGCCGTATGAGAGTAAGATATTGAAGAGCACCAGTAATACTCCTGTACTCCGTAGGATCTGAAACAAGAGCACCATCTATAGCAGACAATTCTTGGACCGTGCATCAACTGGTGTCGCAGTAGGATGATATTCCAACATACCAGCTCGTCGCAATAAGTCAACTGCATACTGTCGCTAAGAAAGGAATAAACCATCTGAAGAACGAGTGATAGAAGTACCCAGAAAGAAGTGTAAGTCACCGAGATCTGTCATGGCAAACTTCGAATGTAGATGACTAGTAATATGCTGAAGAAGAGCAGATGACGAGACAGTGAGGATGATGTCGTCAACATACAACAGTAAATATGCAACATTATCTCCATCTTTGTAACAAAGAGAGAAGTGTCCGACAAAGAAGATGTGAAACCCAACTGACGTATATATGTCACAAAACGCTGGTACCATGCACGAGGAGCCTGCTTCAACCCATAGAGCGACATTTGAAGCAAACACACAACATTGGACGCCGACGGATCAACGAATCCAGAAGGTTGCTAACACTACACAGTCTCCTCAAGATTGCCATGTAGAAATGCGTTCTTTACATCAAGCTGATGTATAGGCCAAGAACGAGAAGCTAAAATATTGAGAACAACATGAATAGTAGCAAGTTTGACAATCGGACTGAAAGTCTCATCATAGTCTATCCCATGCTATTGAGAGTAGCCTCTAACAACCCATCATGCCTTATGTCGAGCCAGAGTCCAATCGGAATGAAACTTATGTTTGAAAATCCATTTGCCGGTAACCACATTAACACCAGGAGGATGAGGAACCAAACGCCGTGTGTTGTTGTCAACAAGAGCCTTATACTCGTCAGCCATTGCCGCACACCAATTCGGGTTAGCCAAAGCACTACGATAATTTGACGGAACCAGCGAGACAACAGTAAGCACAGTTGAATGATTGAAACACTGAATAGGACGAAGATTACCTGTCTGAGAGAGAGTTACCATAGAGTGGCGTTGTGGATCCTGTGCTTGTTGGGCCTGAAATGCTCTGGTAGTGTGGATTGTGCCATGAACAGCCATAGGCTGTATGCGGCGCACATACGTGTGACGATACGAAGAGATCAGCGGTTGGGCAGGAGCAACACCATGCAAAATAGGTAGCCGATCAACAACAGAGGAGCTCGGATCAGGCCAGTCTCATTGATCTGAAGAAGAGACGCTCCCGCCCGTAGGACGAGCGTCGTCACCAGGCGGAGCACTAGATGACGTGATGGCCTGGTCCGGAGCATGCGATGACGGCACTGGTCAGCTGCGTCGGACAAGCTGATAGAGATCAGGGCCAGCCAAGTGATCGGAGAGCGGCGGCTCGACCTCGTGGGAGGGAGAGGCTGACAAAGGGCGCGGACGCTCAACGTCCAAGGAGGACGGAGCTACCGCTGTAGAAGCACCCTGTAGAAGAAAATCAAAAGAAGAAGCAACCTGGGGAATAGCTGCAAACGGGAATGTTTGCATCAAAAACCACATGATGAGATATGAAAACACGGCGAGTGGAGATGTCCAAACACCGATAGCCTTTGTGAGAGGTCGGGTAGCCAAGGAACACACAGGCAGCTGACGGAGGAGAGTTTATGAGGAGTCGTGGCACTAAGATTAGGATAACAAAGGCAAGCAAACACCCTAAGGTTGGAATAGTAAGGAACCTTGTGATGCAAGATTTGGAACAGGATGGAGTTGTGGACTGAAGTGAACGATCGTTGGTTGAGTAAGTATGTGGCAGTGGCTAGCGTTTCAGCCCAGTAGGATGGAGGCATGGATGCTTGGATGAGGAGGGTGCGAATAGAGTTGTTGATAGTGCAAAGCATGCATTCGGCTTTGTCGTTTTTTGGAGAGGTGTAGGGCATGACAGGCGAAGCATGGTGCCGCGGCTAGCGAGGAACGAGGTGGTGGCTTGGTTAACGAACCCGATGCCGTTATTTGCCTGAAAGCACTTAATGGGAAGGCCGAATTGGGTCTTAACATAAGCAACAAACTCAACAATATGCTGGTGGACATCAAACTTATGGCGAAGTGGAGAAGTCCAATAGAAGTGATTAAAATCATCAAGCACCACTAAATAATACTTAAAGCTAGAAGTACTCAAGACAGGAGAGGTGCACACATCACAGTGAACAAGCTCAAAAAAAGAAGAGGTACTAGACTGAGACCGAGAGAACAGTAGACGCGTGTGTTTCCCTAACTGACACGCATGACACAGTTTATGATAAGTCTTAGTAGAAGGAAGAATAGCTAATTTGTGAAGAGTTTGGACTGCAGCTGAACTAGGATGACCAAGGCGATGATGCCACAATGTGGATGATTCGGCGTGGAAGCTGTGGCGGCGATAGCAGGGGTGGCAGTGGATAGGGTGTAGAGGTCATCGCGACTATTGCAGCGAAGAATAACACCCCGGGTCCGAAGGTCCTTAACAGAAAAACCAAACTCATCAAACTCAGTAGAACATTTATTGTCGCGGGTGAATTGACGAACGGAAAGTAAATTTCGAACCAAAGAAGGAGCGACAAGGATGTTTTTAAGAGCAAACTTAGCGGTTCCTATAGGTAGAAAAGAAGTGCCACGACACATAACAGGAATAGTATGACCATTGCCAACGGTAATAAAGGTATGGGAATTAGGGAGGCGAGTAACGAGAATTCCGTCGGTGGAGGACATATGCGAAGTAGCTCCTGTGTGAAGCACCCAGGGATTTGGACTGTTCACAGACAACTGATCGAGGGCGGCAACTAGACCTGTTTGATCCCAGTTGGGCTGAGCTTGCTGCATTGGAGGCCAGCCCGGAGTCGGTGGAGAGACATATGGGCTGGCAAAGGCCGTGTGGGCTTGAGGGTAAGGCCCAAGCAGGCTAGCGCTGTTGCCAGGGAGCTGCCAAGGGGACTGCTGCTGCGCGACCCACGGATTGAAGCAAAACCATGGGCCAGCAGGGCGAAGCCCAGCCTTCTGCTACTGCTAAAACCTACCTCCAGAGTTGCCATAGCCGCCGCCGCTGCCGTAATTCTATCGACCACCGTTGCCACCACCGCTGTTGTTGTTCCGGCCACCATTGCGTCATTGGTTGCGCTTCCCTCCGTTGTTGGAGCCACCGCCACCGCCGCGAGTCTACGAAGAGGAAGAGGTGGCGCAGGTGCCGGAGGTACAGGAGTTGGCAGAAGAGGCAACCACCACCATGGTTGTCTCGGTCTGGACCTTGTGTTCATTAGCAATGCGAAGTTCCTTGAGCAACAGGGTATTGTGCACAGAAGCGAAGGAGGGCAGGACGGGGGTGCCGACGATGTTGTTGGCAGTTCTGGAGAAACGGGGGTTGAGGTCACTCAGCAAGTTAAGGACGAGCTAAGACTCGTAGACAGGGTGGCCGACATCGTGGAGGGCATCGGTGGCGATCTTCACCTTCTGGCAGTAGTCGGCAATTGACAAGTGAACCAGTGTCATCGAGTGGAACTCATGACTGAGATAGATGGCACGGGGTTCCTTGTTTGCTTGAAAGGGATCATCGATGGCGAGCCAGAGATCACGGGCAGTTTGGTCGGGTTCCATGGCAACGTTGAGGATGGCATCTAAAACGAAGCCGGAGAGCTAGCCCTGAACACAACAATCGGCTTGTGCCCAAGCCGAATCATCGAGGCGAGAAGGTGCAGTGCCGTCGATGTGAGGAAGAAGACCACACTTGCCGCACATGGAGGTGAAGAAGGCCTTCCACTTGTTGAAGTTGGGATGCTTGAGCTCCAGGGTGATTGGGATGTGAGTCTTGACGTTGACGGTGGCATACGGGTTGACGAAGATTGCGCTGGTAGACTCCCCGGTACTGGCAGCAGAAGTTGGAGAAGAGTCGGATGATGTAGATGCCATGATTCCCGAGGTCGTAGAGAAGGTGGTGGACTCGGTAGACATGGCAAAAACGTGGTGCGGCGAAGGCCCGGTGTGGTACAGTGGAGTGGCGCGGCGAGAGCCCAGCCGGGGCAGCAGCGCGTAGATGCGCGAGAGCGCGAGGGTAGCAGGAGTGGGCACGTGGAGAAGAAACTCGTGGCGCGTGCACGGGAAAGGCGCAGCCAAGGTGGCTGGTGCGCGGCGAATTAGAGTAGGAGAAGGAAACCGGTATCTGATACCATGTAGAGAATTATGGGATGCCACACAACCCAACGTGGGGGATGCGATTGTATTTATATAGCCAATACCATAGAGATTACAACAAACTCTTAAATAAGAGATATATACGGATACAATAGATATCTATCTAATCTAATTCTAATAGTGACAAGCTAAAACATCATCCAGCTCGGTATGAACTGGAATCGTTCAGATTTTCTCCACATCCTCCGTCCAAAAAGTTTGAGTCAGCAAATCATCATCCCAAGTACCTGTGCTCGGATCAACTAACTCCTCTACCTTTGTCACCAAGTTTCTTCCTTTCGGTGTAATTGGTTTTCTCGTGAAACCCCTCGGCAACCATGGATCTGACCATATATTTATGCCTGACCCGTTACCCACCCTCCAGATCATTCCGTTTGTAGGACTTGTAAGCCTCTCCATATACTCCTTCATGTGTAGGACATATTTGAGCTGATCTTGGACTGAAAGATGGTTCCTTGGGGGAAGTATTTAGCTTTCAAAATCATTGCACACTGCGAATCCGGGTTCTGCAGAAGTCTCGATCCCTTCTTTGTTAGCATTGCCATGTTAAAAACGTGAATATCTCGAAACCCCAGACCCCCACTGCTTTTCGGAAGAGTCAAGGTCTCCCAACTCACCCAGTGCATCTTATTCTCTTTATCCTGGCAGCTCCACCAGAACTTGGCCACCATTTTACTTATTTGATGGCACAACTCCTTTGTTAGATCAAAGCAGCCCATTGCGAAAGTAGGAATTACTTGTGCAACTGCCTTATGTTAAATATGTGATCCGAATTTCAGCATGTAATATATCAGGATTAGTTTTCTAATAGTACTTTGTATTATAGGATTAGTTTCCTACTAGGATTTCGTGTCTTTACTTATTAGGACTCCTAGATTTCTCCTATATATACCCCTTGTAGGCTACATCGGGAGAGTGCGACAACCCAATTTATCCCCCTGCGTTTGTATCCAATTCCTCTATAGTGATCATTGCCGGTCGGCGTCCGTGGTTTTTTTTCTGTAAGGGTTTTCCACGTTAAATTCATATCTCTATTATGCATCTATTTTCTTAATAAGTGTTATCAGAGCTTCGGGATTCGATCTACTACCACGTAGCCACCGATCTGTTCATCGTTGTCGACGTTTTCTGTTATGCTCGGCGAGATCAATTCCGCTGAGAACAAATTGGCCTTCAGCGCTTCGAGTCCGACGCGGAGTCGGCGGAGGTGCACCGCAGTAGCTCATCATCGAGATCAATTTCAAGACAGCAGGGGAGAATATATAGATCGTTCCATGAGTGTCAAGACCCCAGCAGCAGCGTGAGGTTTCCCTCGTTCCTCGTCGATGTTAGCCGCAACTACAGATCGATTCAATCTGTTCGGCGTCCTTGCACAGTTCATTGTATTCCATCATCTTGTTAATTTAATTTTTTGGCGAGAAGTCTGCAGTGCAAATCAATTCAAGTTGACAAGATCAATTTAGCACACCCAGATAAGTGCATTGTGCGCTCAGGCCAAGCAATTTGCCAAGCTGTTTGTTCGCCTATCCGCCGGGGAAAGAAAAAAATTATTACAGGGCTGAAGCCACCACTACCTACTGTGCACGAGTCCCGAGGAGGAAAAGTAAGGCAAGTCAGGCAGTCAGTCATTGTCCCTGTTGACGTGAATTCAGTTTCACATCGGAATTTTTTGTTAGGTACACACAGAGTTCTACCAGGAAAAGTCAGTCGTTGTTTCGGGTCTATTCAGGTTAATCAAATTCAGGTTTAGTTTTTTCTACACTCGCTAGCCAAGTCTACTAGGAGGTTCTATACAGAGATCAAATATTTCATTTTATGCACCAAGAGTGTTTCGCATTTCTGCTAGAGTTCCACAAATTATACCAGCAGATTCAGGATTTTATTCCCAAGGCGAGTTTGAAGTATGATCTACCGCTCCTGAATTGAGATGCAATATTCTCGTTATGGCATGTGAAGATGCAAGTTGGCACATCTACTGTGGTGGAGAAGCTAATGCTATTGTGCACCAGTTTATCAGTTGCGCATACATATTTTAGGACACACAAGCGAAGTCGTCGAAAGGGAGCCTCAAGGTTCCTATCCAGATCATGTGGAAGTAGTCAAATTTTCGACAGAATTGCTGCGTCCGTTTGCCCAAAATACCAGGAGGTTTTATCAGGAGATCTAAATATTTCGTTTTGAGCACAAGAGTTTCGTGTTTCTGCTACAGTAGATTCAGGATTTTACTCCCATGGCGAGTTTGAAGTTTGTGCATCAGGTTTCGTGTCTCTGCTAGGTTCAGACAGATTTATACTAGCAAATTCATGATTTATTCTCTATGAAGAGTTTGAAGTATGGTCTAGCTCTTTTGGATCAAGGGTATTACGGTATAGTCATCAAGACTATTTGGAGTGCAATAATTTTATCTACGTGAGATTATTTGGAGATTGAAGATTTTTTATACTACAAGAGAAATTCGTCTCAAGGTGGAGATTGTTTTCCGAATTTCAGCATACAAAGATTAGTTTTCTAATAGTACTTTGTATTATAGGATTAGTTTCCTACTAGAACTTCGTGTCTTTGCCTATTAGGACTTCTAGATTTCTCCTATATATCCCTTGTAAGCCGCATCGGGAGGGTGCGACAGCCCAATGTATCCCCTGTGTTTGTGACCAATTCCTCTACAATGATCATTACCGATCGGCACCCGTGGTTTTTTTCCCGTAAGGATTTTTACGTTAAATTCGTGTCTCCGTTGTGCATCTATTTTCTTAACACCTTATGTTTGGAGTCTTAACCATTTTACTTAAGACTTCCTTCCCAGCTTTTGATAGCAGCTTCTCTTTCCAATCTTGGATCCTCTGCCAAATCCTGTCGTTCAGATACGCAAACACCTTTGTTTTCGATTTACCAACAAATACAGTGAGCCCCAAGTAACGTTCATTCATTGTCTCACGCTGTAGATTAAGTGCCTGCATATATTCTCTTTTCTTCCCTTCTGTTGTATTGGGACTGAACATCACCGCCGATTTATCTTTGTTGATCATTTGGCCAGAGCACTCCTCATATTCATGAAGTATACTTTGTAGCTGTTGTGCGTCCCTTCCATCCACACGACAAAGAATCAAAGAGTCGTCGGCGAACAGCAAGTGCGACACACTCGGAGCACCATGGCAAATGCGTATACCCTGCAACCGGCCGAGAATCCCTCTGCACATAACAGGAACAAATAAGGCGAGAGCGGGTCACCCTGTCGCAAACCCCTCGTTGCTATCACTTCTTCAGTCAATTCCCCATTCACTCGTATACAGGGATAAAAACGGATTGGAAATGGATGGAAACTAGTTTTATTATATTCGTTTTTATATTTTTTTTAGGAATCGAAATCGGATTCAAAAACACAGATATGGAAATGAAATCGAATATTATCGAATACTATATTCGTTTTTATACTTTTTTTAGGAATCGAAATCGGATTCAAAAACACAGATATGGAAATGAAATCGAATATTATCGAATACAGATACAGAGCGAATACGGAACAGAACGAATACGGTAACGAATATTTGCCGGTATATAAAAATCCCCTCAAATTGAGTTTCTTTAATCAAGCAGAACGAATACGGAACAGAACGAATACGGTATATCGCTTGTTATTTTAGGTCAATGTTTCCAACATTTATATCGTCAATTTTGTAGGTTGTCCCAAAATCGTATGTGAAAATCGATTTTCATGGTCGTTCCCATAAGAGATCCACATGAAAATATGATTATTCATTTTCTAATTCCAATACCTTTTATTACATGTATAGCTTACTTACCATATCACTTACCAGGTTCTTATTGTATAAATTGGAGATGTTATTTATTTTATTGCACATCTTCGAAAATTGTAGTGTTTGTTTTATACTTTAAACATTTTCAAATACAAATTTTATAAGCTAGAAAGAGGTATATACCATTGTATTCTACAACATTGATATGGAACACATCTCCATAAAATGTCGGTGGAATTATAGATATGCGATTTTGTAAAAACAGATATGGTATTTTATAATGTATATTTAGACCCTTAAATGATCTCAAATAATAAAATAGTCAACAAGAAAGTTGTAGATCTCATCGAGCTCTACAATTTTGATATAAAGTTTATCTTCATACGACTCTGTATGAAAAGGTTATGTATATACGTAATTTTTCTGAAATTTGATCCATGTCTGCGGATATCCGAACAAAATTCCTGGATAGTTTCCGACCGTTTTCCGATTCCGACGGATAGTACCATTACTGTATTCGTTTTCATTTCCGAGAAAAAAATCTGAATTCGTTTCTGAATCCGAGAATTTCCGGATAGTTCCGACCGAACCTTTCCAAATCCGAAAAATGATCCGGACGGACGGAAACTATCCGTACCAGTTTCAACCCTACTCGTATCATGTATGTGACAGAAGTGACACATTTCATGATAAGCTGCACCCATTCCTCATTAAAACCCAACTTTAGCATCATCTCTTTCAGAAAACTCTATTCCACCCTATCATAAGCCTTACTCATATCCAGTTTCAGCGCTGCAAACCCCGTCTTTCCCTTCCTCTTGTTTCTCATATAATGAGTCATCTCATAAGCAATCAGAATATTATCTGAGATCAATCTCTCCGGAACAAAGGCGCTCTGGGCCTGTGAAATAACCTCCGGCAAAATTTTCTTCAATCTATTCGACAAAACCTTGGAGGCAATTTTATAGAGGACATTGCAAAGACTAATAGGTCGCAAATCCTTTAGCAGCTCTGGCTTTTTTACCTTTGGGATTAAGACGATGTTTGTTTCATTCCACCCCTCCAGCATTGGTGCACCATTTAGCACTTCTATTACCTCCGTCATAACCTTCTCCCCAGTTGTACCCCAAAATGTTTTATAGAAGACTGCCGGCATACCATCTGGTCCTGGAGCTTTGAGATCCCCTATTGCATCGAGAGCAACCTTGATTTTATCCCTCCTAAACTCCGTAGTCAGAGCTGCATTCATTGCATCTGTCACTTTCCTCTCAACAGAGTTTAGCACCCGGTCTGCATTTCGTTGCCATTCGTTTTAAACAATTGGGCGAAGTACTCAGTTATCATTCTCCTCTTCTCCACTTCCCTCCCTTTCCAGTTTCCCTATTCTGTTGCACCTTCTCCTCTCAGAGCACGCAGCATGAAAAAACGATGTGTTGCGATCTCCTTTCTGTAACCATTGTTCATGTCCTCTCTGTTTCCAATCTGTATCCACTTGTTCTTCTAGCTTTTCTAGTTTATACTTCAGGACTTCCTCCTTTACCACCTGTTCTTTACCGATATTGTTCCTGCGACACTTCCCAAGCTCATTAATCTTTTTTATTATTTTCTCTAGATCGCCCAGAACATTCTTACTCCAGCTTGAGAGGCCTGCAGCCACCACTTTGATAGCACCATGTACTGAATGCCCTTGCATTATCGTGGCCATCACCCAGTTTTCTTCGACCACCTCCTTACATTTCTCCTCCTCCAGCCTGGCTGCTTCGAACCGGAAACCCTGCTTGCTGTGACTCCTTCCACCGCCCTCCCCTCACCGTTCGAGAAGTTTTACGGTGCGTGAGGTACGTAAAGGTAAAGATATTGATATGTAGAGTTATGTAGTACCGTTGATCGAGGGAGGGGTAAGATACGGAATAAAATTATTTTAACCGATGGTAGTGGAGTAATTAGTTAGTAAAAAAAGGTATTGATTGCAATTGGATCAAATTACACCAAACACCATGCATGTTTGATCACCGACGGAATCACGCCGTGCAATGTCGTCGTCGTCATGGCACTTAGGATATCCAGCCATGGATCAAACCGACTACCAAGGTAGATATATACGCAAATGCACCATGAGAAGCAAGATGCATAGGATGAGCTTGTAGAGCGGGGGAAGCCTCCATGCAAGGTCGGATAGCACGCTAAACAATGTAAATCTTCTCAATCATTGTACGCATGCGAATACCAGCCGATAAATAGGCCCCAATCAGGAGGTTGTTTGTGCAGAAAGATGGCAAGATGGCTTTATTGAGGATTAAAACCAGGTCTTGCTGTCTAGCACCAAAATATTTTTATTTCAGTCTATTAATTATGGTTTTTTCAGAAGTGATATTTTTTCAAGATTTCACGTTCATTGGATAAAATTTAAATCTTAAACAACCATGCAAACATTCGGTGATATTTTAACCGATCGTGTTTCTTACGAACAAAATGTAAATCTAAGAGAAACCATGCAAATAAGTAAAACAGAATTAGAGATAGAGGTAAACTACCAACACAGTACCTATGTACATACAACTAACATTAAAGATAATTCTATCTCTTTTCATCTCCTAGTAAAATTATCTTATCCTCTCACCTTAAGTACCTATGTGAATATTTAAATAACTTTTAAATGGTACCTTTCACTTGAACAGATCCTCTCATCCGTGATGGCCAGTAACTTAACTGGATTTTACGGGCCATCACAACGAATACATCTCAAACGGATCTAAAAATAGACCGATTGAGATATTGTTGCACAGACATATTAAATATGCATAAAACTCAAGCCCGTAACGGATGACACCTATCAGTGACAGGCTCTAGCTTAGGCTCGATTGAGATAACCTTCAATATCTCAATCGGGTCCTAAAAGAAGCCCGTCACCGATGACCATCATCTGTGATGGGCTCCAACTTGAGGCCCAATTGAGATAACAATAACGCCCGTCACAGATGACATTCATCGGTGACGGGCTTTTATTTAGGCCCGATAAAGATAACTTATATACCCGTCACCGTTATTAGTTTTTGGATCGTTACAGATATTTATTGCACACTACAAATACCCCCAACCGTCTAGTGTAACTATATCCCACTATTCACTATTTTGGTGGGAGGTTGAAGAGAGCGATTTTTTATCTTTTTTCCAAGGAAAACAAAAAATTCATAAAAGTAAGTGAGAAATACTAATCATTAATTCAGAAAATTCATCAATTCTCATTAATTTAGCAATACTTATCTTATAAGGTGTTTCTCTAATTTTTTTTCATTTTTGTAGTGATGGATCGAAGTTGGATGTATGCGAAAACTATGAAACGTCATAGTCAAGAGTATAGAAATGGGGTATTAAATTTTATAAACGCCGCGGAGGAGGATAGGAAAAGAAGAAACAACGATTACATGTGTTTTGTCCATGTGCAGATTGCAAGAATGAGAATATGTTTGATAGCCGAGTGGACGTACACGCTCATCTGATACAACGAGAATTCATGGAGGGCTACACATGTTGGGTGAAGCATGGAGAGCAAGAATCAAGAAGTGGTGCAGCTGCAAACAGAAATGGTGTGCAAAATTAGGAAGATGAAGATGAGCATGACATGTTTGTACCTTCTGCATTGGACGGTGAAATGGTTGATGTGGATCACGATCTGCTGCAAGACATGTTACGTGACGTTGAGGACCCAGCTTACAACGAGAGTGATTCCATAAAGTTCAGCAGGTTGGTCAGTGACTCGGAGACGCCTCTATACGCCGGGTGCAAAGAAAAGCACACCAAATTGTCAGCTACCATGGACCTAATCAAGCTGAAGGCAAGTAGTGGATGGACAGACAAGAGTTTCATAGATCTTTTGGGAATTTTGAAGACCATGTTGCCTGATGAGAAAACATTGCCTGAGACAACATATGAAGCAAAGCAGGTTTTGTGTCCCTAGGGTTAGAGGTCTGTAGAATTCACGCTTGTCCAAATGACTGCATATTGTACCACAAGCAATATGTGGATTTAGATGCTTGTCCTGTCTGCAAGGCTTCTCGATACAAGCGAAAGAAAAGTGCTGATGAAAGAAAGAAGTCAAAGAGGGGTGGTCCGGCGAAGGTTGTGTGGTATCTACCTATCATTGATCGTTTCAAAAGAATCTTTGCCAACCCCAAGGAAGCGAAGTTAGTACGTTGGCATGCCATGGAGAGAAGGAACGACGGTATGCTTAGACACCCAGCGGATTCGATTCAATGGAGGAATATCGATCGAAAACACAAAGACTTTGCTGCTGACCCTAGAAACATGAGGATATGTCTGTGTACGGATGGCATGAATCCTTTCGGAGACATGAGTAGTACTCACAGCACTTGGCCAGTTCTTATTGCAAACTTTAACCTACCACCATGGTTGTGCTTCAAAAGGAAATACATTATGTTGTACTTGCTAATCCAAGGACCGAAACAAACTGGGCAATGATATCAATGTGCTCTTGGAGCCTATTATCGATGATCTTGAGATTCTCTGGAAAGAAGGTATGGAAACTTGGGATGCATATGGTCAGGAGAATTTCAAGCTACGAGTTCTGTTGTTCTGCACCATTAATGACTACCCCGCACTCGGTAATCTTTCCCGACAAACTGTGAAAGGAAAGAAGGTTTGCTCCGACTGTATGGAACATACACGCAGCCGGTGGCTGAAGAAATCACGAAAGATGGTTTATATGGGTTAAATCAAAAAACGCATTGTTTCCAATGGACTTCTGATTTAATCCGAACTCAATTGTACTGCAGAAGGAGTTGGTTGCCGAGCAACAAGCCTCGAAAGAGGCCTGCTCTCAAAGACGCGAGGATGATATCCTAGCTAAAGCGTTGGGCACCAAGGAACACCATGGACGGACAAGGGGCCTTGGCTCCAATGTTCCATGGAAATTTGGATTTCCAGACTACGCGTGACAGTACAAGAAGCGGACTGCCACGAAGGCGCAGAAAGATGCACGCCTTGCCACCCAGATCCGGGAGCAGGTCAGAGCCGAGCCGAGCTCTGAATTCGATGAGAAGCTCGAATCGATGAGGGCCCGTATCAGGCAAGAGATCTGAGAAGAGCAAAAAAACCCAGAGGCCACCGCTGCTACTACGCAACAAGATTTAGCAAGTCCCACGCAAAGGCGCAGCAGCTGCACATCAACTGAGGTGGGGGAAATTCCACCATCGGTCCCTGCCACCGTCGACCACATAACGGTAAAACTCTCGTCCACAATGCATAAAAGTCTTAACGCATCCATATGTTATATAATATTCTAAAAATATGGATGAATCTATCGTAGCAACCAACGAACTGCACCCTGATAGTTAGGGTGATGCCGACCTTCACGGTTCCGGTAGCCGAGGGACTTGCGTTCAAGCCGACCCCAGAGACAAGAGTGCATGGGGTGCAACTTAGAGCCAACTGTGCAAAAGTGCAAGTTGACTCCGTGAAGCTCGAATTCGATCATAATCCATAGAAGCATCCACCGAACGACGAGGTCCTAACCCTAGGAAATGCACGTGGTACCTTCATCCAATTGCCCAAGGACCTCATTGAGATAAGGGTGATTCCGAGGCCAACCACTGTACCAAGCGGTCGTCCACCAATAAGACCTACCCCTGCTCCTTCAGCCCCTCTAGCTCCCGCTCGTCATGAACAATCTTATGATGTGGAGTTACAGTATGACACGGATTTTTGGGACGAGCATATGAAGACCGACAGCAAGGTGATCCCTAAACCCCCACCCATGAAAAAGAGCAGGAAGGCGCATTCTTCCTCTCAGAGAATAACTATCGGAAAACCTGCTGCAAGGGGGTGAGGAAAAGGAAAGTTGCAGGGCTCACTTCTAGCTCTAATGAAGCTAAATATGAGCAAGGGGTAGGAAGTAAAGAAGAAGACCGTTCCTCCATCGTCCTTCCAACTAGGCATGCCATTGGTTGGAAACAACGTGCTAGGCACGATGGGCACCGCTAGCTTCACGTATACCACATCGAGAGATCCAACGTGAGGAAGAATAGAGAGAACGATATAATAGGCGAACACGACCGAGCGCCATTCCTTGGGCCACCAAATTATATCGTGATCGACTTCAAGGATCTATTCGACCTCTACAGGCTCCGATCGGTGGACACAACCCTCCTTAAGTGCTACTCCTTGTAAGTATTGTTGCTCACGAAAATTTGTAATAACAATCCGTATAACATGCTTATAAGAGTGTTTGTCTTGCGTGTAGGTATAGTTGGAAGTGGTGTCTGAAGAATGCACTGGAAGTTGCCTTCCTTGATCCACAAGTAGTCTCTGTCACAAATCTCAAAGGCGACCGTCAAGGAATGGTAAAACTACAACTTCGACACCTTCTGAGCCTGACAAGACAGGGAGTATATTATGTGCGCCTATAATCAATAGTAAGTGTGTTCCCTAAATATATGCAATTGCATGACACGTATAGCTTTAGTATATAACTTTCACTATATTAATACCATAGTGCCCATTGGATCCTTCTAGTCGTAACGCCTAAGTGGAGTACATGCCACTACCTAAACTCCAGAATTGATAAGAAAGCATATGATTGGACCCCGATTCAACTAGCGATAGATGAAGCATGGGGCCGATATGTGGAAAAAGGAGGCCTTCGTAAGACAGGACATGACACCCTTATCCACAAAAAGGGTTTCCCGGTAAAACAACAAATAGGCGACCAGTGCGGATTCCATGTGTGCCACAACATGCGCCTTTTGTGCAAAGATAAGGTGAAGACTTTGGTTGAATTTGAGATCTGTGGTCTCAATTGTGATATATACTAGCTACATCGAAGTATATATTATATATATATATATCGACTAATATATGTGAATGGCATATGTGTATGTGAATGGGGATGCTAGGGATGTTTATATGCTGGGAATGCTGGGGAATATATCTGTTTCTATCATTTTGCAGTGGGCATGGCTAGCAAAGGCCTGAGGCTAGCCAAAAAAGAATTTATTTTTTTGTGGGTTATACTCATCGGTGACGGGCTTTAATTTAAAACCCGATTGAGTTATAGTCATCTGTGACGGGCATAAGTTAAAGTCCGTTTGAGTTATAGTCATCCGTGACGGGCTCTAGTTTAGGCCTGATTGAGATTATTAATCATCCGTGACGGGCTCTAGTTTAGGCCCGATTAAGATTAGTAGTCATCCGTGATGGGCGCTAGTTGGGGCCCGTTTGAGATAGGTCATCCGTGACAGGCTCTAGTTTGACTGGTCATCTGGGTCAAAGCTATCGGTGACGGGCTTTAGTTGAGGCCCGATTGAGATAACTTCTCACATCAGTGACTTATACGCTGTGATGGGCGCCATACCCGACACAGATGGGGATTGCCGCCCAATTGAGATGCGGGTGACTGTTGTAGTGTTTTATTGTGAATCGTTGGATTTTTACTATTTTTGAAATGCAAACACCGTAAAACCTCACCCTCCGGTGGGGAGATTGCAAAAGATATCAACTATGCTCCTGAAATAATGATTAACACTCTCACTCTCTATATTGAACACCTAACTGAGTATATTAAAAAATATCTTGAAGTATGGTTGAGGTTGAATAGTGATATTATAGTCAGGAGGTACTCCATCTCCGAAATTCATTATTTCGCGTGCACTTTGGGCCACCCTTTCTCCCGTTCGACTTCTCTACTCATCTCCATTTCAATGCGCCATCGATGCACCTCCCCGGCTGTAACTGCCCGCCCTCCAGAACCGCGTTACCCAACTCATCCGACAAGCAGACATACTTGCACTTTCGTCCTTGCTTCGTGTAAAAGGGTTAATCCAGGAGCGATGTGTTTGGAGGGATAGACCCTATAAGTTGGTTCCGCTCTTACTAAACTAGCAAGTTGGTATTAAACATGTGCACACTACTTTTATGGACTACACAGACTAAATCCTAATTGAGCCAGAATATCACACCCCCCTCAAAGGACCTGACGTCCCCATCGGCTCAACTTACCTATATAGCCACACAGGCATATAACCAAATGTTCAAGAACACGACCCTCTTAGCGCACGCCCGTACGTCTAGTGCCGGCGCCATATGACATGCCATGTGCCTCACACAAAACCCACATGCATCATACGCCATATATTCGCATACTAACCTGTATGTGCAACCACGAGGATCGGCTCTGATACCATTTGTAACAGCCTGCCCTCTAGAACCGTGTAGCCCATCCCATCCGAGGGGTGGGCCCAATTACACATATTCCTCCAGTTACACTTTCGTCCTTGCTTCGTGTAAAAGGTTAACCCGGGAGTGATGTGATTGGAGGGATAGACTCTTTAAGTTGGTTGTACCCTTACTAAACTAGGAATGTGGTATTAAACATGCTCACACAACTGTTATGGGCCACACAGGCTAAATCCTAATTAGGTCAGGATGTCACGCCGGTCATCCTTCATCCCTCTCGTTCTTTCTTAGATCCTCTATATCCCAGTCACCTTGAACTCCTTCGACCATACACCACTCCACCCAAGCTTCTCAAACCCTAGTCCCTTGGGCTAGGGCGACGGGGGTTGAGAACTTCGCGGTGGCAACAACGGTGGCTGGGAAGGAGGCCGTGCTAGCTGCCCACTCGTCGAGCTCTTAGCATCTACCACACGGTTGCTACCACCAACGGAGGCTATCCCTAGCCCGCGTGGAGGTCTCCTCATCTATGTGTGTGCTTGTGTCGGGAAAGGGGGGGCAAGAACAAAGAGAAAAGTAAGAGGAGAGAAGAAAAGGGGACAAAGATATGTGGGCCCTACATTGTGATTTAGCCGGTTGGACTAAGTCAATGAGCCATGTCAGAAAAATTCATCTTCAAAACTATCGATGAAGTCATTTTGTACAGATTTTAATAGTTCAGGGGGTCAAGATATCTGGTATTGAGGTTAAGATATACAAATCAGATTGGTCCTATAATAAAGGAGGTAAAGTGGACTTATTTTCCCCAACTAGATGTACGCGTGTAACTCAACTGAGGCATGTGGTCCAAGTCGACGGGACGGGGCGGTGGGCTAGGCCGCTAGGCCCAGAACATCCAGGCCTGTTGCTTGTTGTACCGGTGCGCTGTTGCTTGTTGCACGGGTGCGTCGGTGTGCACGCGAGCCGTTCGCGAATCCCGTATAGCACGAGATTCGTTCAGCGGTTCAGGACTTAGCTCCATCGTGCCATATCGCCAACTACCAAAATATTGAAATTAATTTTATTTTTAATCTTTTAAAGACGGAAAATATTTTTTGATCTAATTTATTTTAGAATGGTCCCAATCCAAGATTTGTGATGGTTAATTCTTGGATCTCTTCAAGATGCTCCAAGGATCGTTCCCTTGGATTGGGAACTAATATCTCCATCATGTAAAATAGAGTGACTTATTAGTATATAATTAATTAATTATAAGTTAATTTTTTAAAAAGTATATTAATATGGATTTTTAAATTAACTTTTGTATAGCAGTTTAAAAAGCGTGCGTGAAAAAAAAAGAAGTAAGTTGGAAACTCAGCTGCCAAATACAGCCTTAGCCCCTAATAAACTGGCCTGTAATATTGTGAGCCTTGGTACTACAGATAGTACGTAGTATTTGTCACTTCACAGTTCACACTTCCCTCGTATATGGGTATGTTATTTGATCGTAAAAAGGACATCTTATATCTCACAAAAATGTATATTGATACATTTACTAGTGTATGAGTGTGATGTTTTATACGAGTGATGTGTGCGTCTGCCGAGCATGTGTTAAGAAATGCATTTGCGGGTGTATAAGTGTGTGGTAGTGTAGTGGTGTTACACTGATGCTAGGGGCGGACTCAGGGGCAAACTGGACCACGGCCCGGGTCTAGGATGGAAGACCCATTAAGAAGTATACTTTTTTACCAGGAAATAAGTCTATTCTTTCTCCTTATATGTTGGCGTTCTGGGTCTGCCCCTGACTGACGCACTATATCCAGCTAATCCCCGATGTGCCCAAACCATCGACGTGTCGTTTTTCATCCCTAATCTAACAAAAAATCGTATTATCAGGGCACTTGTAATTAAACTTCTCCCAATCTTAATTGATTAGCCGACCATTAGCCACACTAACCCTAACCCACTTATCTATCACTCCCGTCCTTTTCATTTTAATGGAATCTCTCGGGGACCAATGCAAAAAGGTGTCCGAAGAAATGACGACTCATCCCCTCCAACTAACTCACTCAGTGCACAGCCCAACCGACCACGCGAACCACGCGCACGTCATCCTCCGCCGCCATGGCGGCTTCCTCCACTTCCACCACTCACCTCCCTCTCCTGCTTGTCTGGGTCGGCTTCTTCTGCTGCCTCGCTCTTGCCTCGGCGGCGGCGGGGGAGGACGACCTCCTGGCGGCGGCGCGCGAGCCGGGGATGGCCGAGTGGCTGCGCGGCGTGCGGCGGCGCATCCACCGGCGACCCGAGCTGGCGTTCGAGGAGGTCCGCACCAGCGAGCTCGTCCGCGCCGAGCTCGACGCCATCGGCGTACCCTACCAGTGGCCCGTCGCGCGCACCGGCGTCGTCGCCACGATCGCCGCTGGCAACGGCGGCGGCGGCGATGTCCCTGTCGTCGCGCTCCGGGCGGACATGGACGCGCTACCAGTGCAGGTCTGGTTCTTTGATCCTCTTTTCGTTCTCTCCCATGCATGACACGTGGCAACTTCTCCCGTCGGATTAGAGTTCCTACTTCCCGTGCCATTTGGACGCCCACGACACTAGTACATATTATATTTTCCCGTGCGAACAAAACACGTTTTCCCGTACGAAGGTTTATACCGTCTACACGTAGGGGTCTGTGAAAATAAAAACTTTCACGTGCGGGCGCCCCAACCGCGTGCGGTCGGCTTAAGACGTCCGCATGGGATAATCTATTATCCCGTGCAGTTGCGTTATACCAACCGCATGGGATAATCTATTATCCCGTGCGGCCATCTTAAGCCGACCGCATGGGAAGGGTCACTAGCCCTATCGACTTGTTATTTTTTTAATTGTTGTTTATGAATGGTGCAGTCGTAAATAGAGTCGCAGTTATTCACGATCAATTGCAAACACGATTGTTATTTATAACGAAAGTGTTATAAGTTAAACTTTATAATACATCGTAACGAATAATTATTTAGCATATATATGTACATGGAAGTTACTAGAATTATAGTGTAACAAATATTACAAGTTCGGTCTCTCTCGCAAACAAATGTTTTTATCGTGTTGCATGTTCTTTCTCCCACTCCCTAAGGCGTTTGAATTTGTCGTCGCAAACAAGTTCACTCTCAGGGTCATAGAACTCCCCTAGATGGTTGCAGATGTCGCGGCGAATGAACCGGCACAAGTCCCCGCACAAGTTGAGAAGCATCTTTTTGTCGAAATGGTTTGCGGTACAGGGAATGCTCGGAAGCTATTGAAAATAGGAGAAAAATGTATTTTCGTTAAAATCAATCTACGTAAACTAGACCATACATGAAAGCAACACGATAGCTTACATCTGTAAACTCAGTTCTGTATCTCCCGCAGACTCTGAGCATCTCGCACACGTAATATCCGCACAGGCTCGTACCGGGGGTTGCTTGTAACACTGCGTAAGAATAGTAGACATGTTAGTAGTAAAAACTCACAATGGTATCATAAAGTTAACGAATATATGATAACATACCGGCCAGCGTGCCTTTACGAGGAGCTTTGTTCTCTGTTGATCCTTCACGAACCCGCCATGCCTTTTGTGATAGTCGTGTCCTCTACACAGATTAAATGTTTGTTTGAGCTAACTTGAAAATTACATCTAAGGAGTATGGGATGTAGGAGGTTTGTTTAAACTTACAAATTCAGCAAGACAAGGAACTCCATGAACTTCTGCTCATCGTAGTGGGTCGGAAGAACTACGACCAAGTGGTCCCTTGGATATACGAGGAATAGTATGTAGTGATCACTGCAAACAAGGGTTATGAATTACATAAGGCATCTGGTACATATTTTGATGTGCTATGATATTATATGAACGGAACAAAGGGGATGTTGCTTACGTTAGGTGGTATGGGACCATCAAGACTCTTTTGTCGGCGTGCGTGAGCATAGCTTGTCCGAGGTAAGTTGCCACCTCGACCCTCTTGTTCTTGTGCAACCTGTCCACATATCCTTTTCGTTCCTCCGGCGTCTTATTCTTCAGTTGCGGACCATCCAAATTTAGCCTCACGGTGTGTGCTGTCATGCAAACCCTCGTCGGGTTGGCGTAGCCTATTGAGGCCCCCGTTCGTTGGGCATCCACCCATTGTGACCTAACAAATTATACAAGTTAAATAACTTTTAGTTATATGGCACACATTCGATAAGCAAAAAACAAGCCAGGAAACTTACAGGCACCACGCACCGACGAGATTGATATCCATTTTTTCCATCTTGAAGAATGCGTGCAGGTCATTGAAACTGATGATGAAGTTTCCGTTGGGTCCGTCGATGAAAGCGTTATCCAGGACCTTAACAGTTATCATCCCAAGCCCCTTCTCGCTTGCTCTTAGGTACCAGCCATGCAGCAACCTCATTGGTCATGGGAGTTCGAGCATGACGTGGTACGGCAAGAATGGCTTGCCATACTCGTACATCTTTGGCACTTCTGTAGAATCCCAAGATTGCATATTGTCTGCATGACCTAGTACGCTTTTCTGTGCATCGGATTGCGGTTTAGATTGGCCTGGCTTTGTCGGAACCTGTCCTCTGAATGACTTGAATACCAATCTTGCCTCGTACTCTACCATTTCCTTAGGTTTGTACGTGGAAACTATTTGTGGTACGAGCTTGCGGGCTAGCGAAGTACTGGCCTTTTTGATGATTACATCTTCCAGCGACGGTGGCACAGGTTGCACGGGAGCAGATTGCGGTGTAGGAGGTGAGTGGTGAACGGGAGACGGCTGCCGAGATAGCGGAGTTGGGGACGCTGGTGCAGCATGCTCTACAGGTGGAGAAGGCACTCTCTTCGGGGACGGAGATCTTGCTGGCACCGGTGATCCTGGCGGGGTTGGGGAGTGGAGATGGCGGTGCTGGAGGGACGGCTGTCTGTCGCACTTCTTGAGCTGAGGTTGTCATAGTTGGTTGTCCCGTGAGGATGATATCTCGACGATGCCAGAGGATGAACTGGTTCACCGCATCTCCGAGTAGTTGTATCCCCTCTGGTGCTGGGATGTCCAGCTCCAACGTCATTTGATCGGCATTGACCCTCGATACTTGCACCCTTGCGTAGTCCTCCGGAATTGGCGTGTTATGGAACTGTCTCCCTGGTATCGCTAGTCCGGACTCAACCTCATTCATTTTCCCGGCTCTGCCTATCGGGACGACAAGGTTGCACGGTGTCGGACCGGTTATAAGATCGACCGGGTAGGGTGTTGTTTTTACGGAACCGACACTGCTTGGGATCTGTACTGTCTGCTCCGCTTGAGGGACTAGGCCCGGAAAGGCTTGGGGATGTTGTGCGGCTAGCCTGTAGAATTGTTGGGTGACTTGCTGCGTTACTTGTTCGGTTACTTCTTCGGCAACTTCGCCTTGCAGGCGTCCCGCTTCTTGTAACTTTTGGATTCTGTTGGAAACCCTACCTTCCAACTCGTTCTTGAAGATTTTCCCCTTATCCTACCGGAGTGTTCAGCAGTCCCCAACGCTGCCGTGAGTTCGTCATGCTCCCTTCTGGCGACGAACTCTCCTGACTTCTCCTTCTTAGCGATCTGTTGGAGAGACGTGGTCACATTCTCGATTTCAGGGGACTCGAAGAGCATCTCACCCTCATTCGTCACTTGCCCCGTGCTTCGTGCCCAAACCCAGTTTCTACTCCGCGGATTTAGGGGCTGGACCAACAACGGCTTCCCTTGAGCTGCGAATTTTTCCTCCGTAGCTCGCCATTGGTCCACGTGACCATCGTATCCACTGGACCCCAATCGGTGTGGATATTTGTTTTTCTTCGCCAGGTCCGACATCTTCTTCCTCCTTGCCAGGGCTTCAGGGGTTGTCATCTTCGCCACAAACTTGTCCCATTCAGCTGGCGGGATATTGCCGTATTTTTCAAATGGAGTTTTGTTCTGCTGAACATAATAAGTGTTCATGTCGGATTTCCACTGGCGCCACCGATGGGCCATTGTACTCAAAGCAAATCTGCTCCCAAGGACCTCCGATCTAGGCGGATACACAAGGTACTTCTGCAACTCCTCCCACATTAAATTCTTGATGTTCTGGTTAACATCCTTCCACTCATCCACGTTCAGTGGCCCATGAAGTCTTGCCACTGTCCCGCACGCGTTGCTAAATTTGGCCATCACGTGTTTCGGCTCGACGGGCTTCCCATCTTCGTTGAGAGCAGCAATGTAGTACGACTCCTTCGATAGTTGATTTCTGCTCCTCTTACCACGTTGTTTCTTCGCGCGTCCACCTCCACTTACTGACGTGTCAGTTGGGTCTGGCCCTGATGTGGTGGTGTCGGCCTCTGCTTGAGCCCTGGCAGTAATCTGGTTGGCCTTCCGTTTCGACCTACGCCGAGTAGCCATCTGCACAAGTAAATTATTAGACGCCTATGATCTGGAACACTAACAAATGTGTAACGAGTTCAACTGCGAACTTACGGCATGTTCGATCGGAATGTAATCAGGATCATTCTCCGGTTGCTCAGTGGCCATTTGCGCTACTTCTATTTCAAACGGGTCGCTCGGTGTCCGCCAGGATTCCTCGCTAGAGGCTACATCATGTCCGACAGCTGTATCTGTGCGCGGATTGGGCGTGAGCTCTGCGCTCGACGCAGCTAAGGGAGTCGGGTCCGGCTGATTGACCGTTGGTCCTGTGGCCGATGTTGGTACCACTTTCTCGGAGGGAACTTTGCCGTTCGACATTTTCTTCTAGACACAGAAAGTGTACGAAATGCATACGTACATAGCAAAGTTAGTTGCCTATGGATAGTTCCTGAAGCAATATATCCCTATAAATGTATAATGATAAAATATAATATTTGTTTATTTATTTTTCTATATAGCGTAAGTACAGTACTTTTATTCAACGCGTAATACATTTGCAATATTCAGAAATATGATTTGGTTATTTATGTATAGAGCGTAAGTACAATCAATTCGTACAACAAAAATCATACTTGTGCAATATCTATTTATTTATTTGTTAAGTTTGATCAAGTTTCTAGAGAAATTTAGTAAGATCTAAAATATTAAGTTGCTCCCATTAAACCTAATATTGAATATGTTTTGATAATATCTTTGTTTTGTGTTGAAAATAT
Source organism: Oryza punctata (assembly GCA_000573905.2). Taxonomy (NCBI): domain Eukaryota; kingdom Viridiplantae; phylum Streptophyta; class Magnoliopsida; order Poales; family Poaceae; genus Oryza; species Oryza punctata. The sequence goes on along the minus strand of CM002494.2, from coordinate 9,488,801 downwards.
CACTACATTTTTATATAAACTTGATTAAACTTGACAAAGTTTGACTAGTGAAAAAATCAAACTACTTGTAATATAAAACGGAGGGAGTAGTTTTGGTAGAAATCTTAATGTGAGATGTTATTCATTGCAATTACATAATGCTCTTCATATGTTTTCAAACTTGTAATAATGCACATATCTATTTGCACAAACAAAGTCACTTGTATTTCATTCGATCTGTGTTCACAATGTTTTCATGAAAAAAAACATTGTGTTTCACTGAAAGATACATCTAAAAAAGTATCCCGGTATTTCCTCGTACACAGTCCGCACTACCCTCTACGGTTTAAACGACGAACCGTTATGTTTGGTTGGGAGTTCAAGTGGTCAAAAATATCCTCGCATCAAAGTGCAGTTGCCCAAACCTAAATGTAGTAGAGTAAAAAAAGTAGAAAATACAAAAACCATAACATCACCCTAAGTTTGGCATTCTTGTTTTCATGTACATGGTCTCAAACATTATTAGTCATCTTTAATCTATCAAAGAAACCATCCATCGTTGTGCCAATGAGAAAAACTTAGAAATTCATCGCTCAGCCAAGCTATGAATACCGGGAGGAAGCGGCGGCGGCCGGCGTCGAGCAGTGGTCGGGAAGGAGGCGGCGGCGGTAGGCTTGGGCCGGGGAGGAGTCGATGGCGGCCAGCGTCGAGGTGTGGCCAGGGAGGAGGCGGCGGCGGCCGGCGTCAAGATGGGGCCGGGGACGAGGCGGCGGCGGTCGGGCGGCGGCGGTTAGGGCAGAGGAGAAGGCGGTGGCAAGTTTGGGCAGCCTGGCAGCGTAGAAGATAAGTTTCACCGGGACTTAGAAATTTTAGGGATCCCGCCAACTCCTTATATAGGCCGCAGTCATCGCATGCGGACGGCTTAACACAACCGCACGGGAAAACATTATTCCATGCGGGCGTCTTAGAGGACCGCACGGGATAAACAATATTCCGTGCGGGCTTCCTAACGAACCACACGGGATAATACTTATCCCGTGCGGTTGGTTAGGAAGCCCACACGGAATATTGTTTATCCCGTGCGGTCCTGTAAGACACCTGCACGGAATAAGGATTATCCCGTGCGGGTTTCTTAAGTAACCAGCACGGAATGACGATTTTCAGAACTATCTTATTTAAGTACATAAATATTTGTGTTGCAATTACATATGTAGTTAGACAAACAACTATTTACAAAATTTCAAATTTTTAAATAAGTAACAACTTAAATATTTGTGTTACAAATTTTTACCACATAAATAAACCATACGACATAACACACCTTCAACATTCAATTGTCCATAATTAAATCATTACGAAATATTAGCATTTCCACGCGCCAACGACACCTCACATATTTTCACAGAGATAAACAATTACAAAATATACTATCGTTTCACACTCTTTACAACACCGTCCGTCCGCTTCTTGCTGAAGTTCTCTTCATCAATCTTTCGCTCTACGTGTTTGATCCTGCTTGGAAGATCTGTGAATAACGGTACGTCCTCGTATTGGTTGTAATCTGACGCGTCTTCGATGTCATCAATACCAACGATTTGTTGCTTTCCCGGTACAGTTACGTCCATCCGCTCGTCAGATGGGTCCTTCACGTAGAATACTTGTGCGACACGCTCAGCGAGAACCCACGGATCATCCTTGTGGCCTAATTTACTGCGGTCCACAACCGTAAGGCCGTAGTCATCGATCCATATGTCTGTCGTGTCCTTCACCCATTGGCATCGAAGCACCGGGATCTGTATGTTAAGACCGTAGTCAAGCTCCCAAATGTCTTATATGATTCCGTAGTATGATTTCTTCAGGCCTGTTGCATCCAACGCCTCCACACGCACTCCACTATTCTGAGCTGTGCTCTTCTTGTCCTTGGCTACCGTGTACAGTGTATAACCGTCGATATGGTACCCTTGCCATGAGGTCACGAGGCTACTTGGGCCTGTTGCCAGCCTCTGCAATGTTTTTTCCTCAGGCGACTCACCAAACGGGAGGTTTTGATCCTTCAACCATTCTGGAAATTTGCGCTTCTGTTCCTTCGAGATCCAAGTAGCCGGTCTTCTGGGATTACTGGCTCTTATCTCCGTCATGTGTTTCTCAACGTACGGCTCGAGGATGGCGAGCTGTTGTAGCACGCTGCTATGTGCTTCGGCTACAGAAATATAGTCGTTCTCATAGAACCTTTTCTTGCCTACGGTCACCTTCCCCGATAGACGACCCTCGTGAACAAGGGCGGGTATCCCAATTGGTGTGGCGTCCTTCATGTAATCTATACAGCAGTCGACCACCTCCTCAGTTGTGTACCCCTCTATCATTGATCCCTCCGGATGAGCTCGATTACGAACATATCCTTTCAGAACCGACATGTACCTCTCGTACGCCCACATCTGATGTAGGTATAAGGGACCAATTTCAATAATCTGAGGAACGATGTGGACAATCAGATGCTCCATCATATTGAAGTACGATGGAGGGAAAAACATCTCAAGCTGGCACACTATCTCGATTGCGAACGTTTGAAGGTGGCTTAACTCTTCAGGATCAAAAACCTTCTGTGATATTCGATTGAAAAAGTAGCACAACTTGGTTATCACAACCTTAGTGTGAATTGGCTTGACCGCTCTTATAGCAATAGGTAGGAAGACAGTTAACATCTTGTGACAATCATGAGCATTGTAACTGGAGATAGTCAAATCTAAGACAGTTAACATCTTGTGACAATCATGAGCATTGTAACTGGAGATAGTCAAATCTTTCATGGATACAAGCTTTCTGATGTTCGACGAGAAACCAGTAGGTACTTTCATACTATGCAAACATCTACAGAAAGCTTTTTTCTCTTCTGATGTCAGTGAGTAGCATGCCGGAGGAATTTCCATCTTCCCATTTGCCAGCTCTTTTGGGTGAAGCTCATGCCTTAAGTCCATATTTACCAGGTCTATACGTAACTTCAGCCCATCTTTCGTCTTACTAGGGATGTCGAGCAAAGTGCCAATGGTGCTGTCGAACACGTTCTTCTCAAGATGCATTACGTCAATCGCATGATGAATCTCCAGGTCTTTCCAGTATTCAAGATACCTAAAAAATATTGAATGCTTCTTGAAAGGCAACGTATTTTCCTGATCCGTTGCATCTGTATTACCTTGATCTGTGGCTTTCTTCCTCTTGCATGCTTTCTTCTTTCCCTTCCCGAATACGACCTTAATATTCTTTGTCATGTGAAAGACTTGTGTACCAGTTCGTATATCGGGAGGAAGATCGTTCTCTACTGTATTGTCGAAAAATCTGGCCATCGCATGCCACCTGTGCCTCTGTGGTAAGAAGCGATGATGACGCATGTACACTACCTTGCTTGAGGCGGTGAGGTACTTGTACGATGTGTTGTCGATACATACAAGACAGCCAAACTTCCCCTTGAGCTGACCTGAAAGCGAAAAGTTCATCGGTAAGTCGTTTATGGTAACGAATATGATGGCACGCAGAGTAAAATATTCCCTGCAGTACTCATCCCACACTCGCAACCCTTCTTTCCACATTTCTTGCATGTCCTCCATCAATGGTTCCAGAAAAACATCTATGTCAATCCCTGGCTGTTTTGGACCTTGAATAAGGATAGTCAACAAAATGTACTTTTGCTTTTGACAAATCCATGTAGGCAAGTTATACATGGTGAGCAGCACTGGCCAAGTGTTGTGTGAGCTGCTCAAGTCACCAAACGTGTTCATTCCATCCGTGCTCAATGCAAACCTTACATTTCGTGGTTCCTGTGCAAATTCCGGGTGTAGTGCATCAAAGTTTTTCCACTATCGAGCATCGGCGGGGTGTCGGATCATACCATCTGTCTTCCGACCCTCTCGATGCCATCGCAACAACTCGGCATCGGTACGGTTTGAAAACAGTCGCTTCAGGCGATCTTTCACTGGTAGGTACCACATCACCATAACCGAAATCTTTTTCTTCTTTGGCACCGATGACTCTTGGTCGCCAACCTCTCCGTCTGGGGATCCTTTGCCCATCGTGTAGCGACTCGTCCCACATGTTGGGCAACACTCCAAATCCGCGTATTCCTTACGGTACAGTATGCAATGATTTACGCATGCATGAATCTTGTGAACACCTAGAGATAACGGACATATCAGTTTCTTGGCTTGATATGTGTTGGTCGGCAACAAGTTCGGCTTCGGAAGCATAACTCTCAACAGATCCAACAAATCGTTAAAGCTAGTGTTCGACCATCCATGTCTGGCCTTCAATCTGAGTAGTTCAAGTACAGAGCATAACATCGTGTACTCCCTGTCACACCCTTTCGATTCGTCGTAAACAAGATCCTTCATTGCTTTCTCCAACGCTTTCCAATTGTCCAATCCTTGTTTTCTTGCAATCACAACCTCAGCTTCAATGTGTCGCAACATATCCTCAAGATCGAAATCAATATCTACATCATCTATACCGGAGCCACCAAATTCAGGGATCGTTCCCTGTGACATGTCTTCGATTATAAAATTTTCTCCCGCATCAAAGCAAAAAACATCGGCCTCGTCATTACGAACGGTGACTTCCCCGTGACAGGTCCATGTCCTGTAATCGTCCTTAAAGCCACGCTCTAAAATGTGCCCCAAAATTATCTTCGGATCTTGGAACATCTTTTCGTTCTTGCAATCGACGCATGGACATAAAATGTCCCTCCTGTTCTCTCTCAAAGCATGTGCCTTTGCCTGATCAATAAATTTGGATGCTTCCTTCAAAAACATCGGAGAAGTTCTTCTGGTTTCATACATCCATGCCTGATCCATCTCCTAAAAATATTTTTTGATGAGTCGGATTGGACTATATTAAATCATATAAGAACGATACGATGAAAATGCCCATCTTATTACTCCATGTGCACTTTTGAGTTCAATAACATTAATTTAATAATGAGAAATAAACTACAATTACTAGACTTGCAAAATTAGTATATTACACACATTGCACCGAACAAATTTTGAAATAAATTAAGATAACTAAACAAAGAGTAAACTAAAGTACTATGCAGTACTGAATACCATTCAAATTTATTCATTCAAACAATACATTTAATCGACAAACAAATAGTCCATTTTCAAAAATAGATAAATTCTTTGCTTTTAACCGATAAAATTTGAAATAAATTAGGGCAAACGTAACCAACTAACCATAAAAAAGGTATGGACAAACTACAATCATTTTAATACCTAATTTGCAAATAATATATGTTAGCTAAATTGAAAATGTGCCTACACTACCCCATTTGAAAATAAGCAAATTACTTCGCATTCCACCGATAAAAAATGGAAAAAATGGAAGCAAATGAAGGAGGATAACAAGCATGTTACCTTTTATATGGATCCTAAGCAAAGATTTTAGGTTGAAAACCTCCCCCCCTAATTTGTGTGAAATATATGAGAGAGAAAACGTCAGCTTGAATGGGGCAAGCTCGGGCTGAGCTCAATATATGGTATGCATCATCGCGTGCGATTGAGTAAAGCGGACCGCACGGGATAATGGTTATCCCGTGCGGTCGGGTTAAGTCAACCGCACACGATGATGGACATTATCGCGTGCGGTTGACTTAAGCCGACCGCACGGGATAATCTATTATCCCGTGCGGTTAGTTACCCGGCCCAGGTGGACCGGTTTTTCCAGGCGGAGCCACTTACGGCCCACCTGGAACAAAATATGATCCTCGTACAGAAAAATCTTTTCTGTAGTAGTGCGAATTTCCATTTTTCTTTTCTACACTAATCCAACGAGAGAGATCGAGACCCCGCACGTGCGTAAAGCGGAGACGAGAACTCCGCCGCATGCATCGGGTTTGCTCCTGCGCGGCTGCTCGCGGTAGGGGTGGCAATTTCCCACGTGGGTGCGGCGCGGGGATCCACCCCTACGGGGATAGGGACGGGTGGGAATTCTAACCCGTGGGGGAGGCAGGTCGGGGCCCCGGTCGTTTCCGAGAGTGGGGGCGGGTATGATATATTACCCGTGGTGACCCGCGGGATCCTGAAGAAGAGAGTACAGAGGTGAAAAGCCCATCAGAAAAATAGCTTAGCTAACAGCTAGCCCAGTTCAGTGGACATAATTTGGGCCATACATAGCACAGCCCATCAAAAAGGAGGCCACGTCTAGCCCAAATGGCAGCCTACTTCAGTGGAGATGTACAGCAAAAAGGCAAAGAAAATCCTAGAATCCTCATGTGTTGGTTCATACCCAAATCAAAGCAGCCAAATACGCTCTCGGACTCGGAAGCTCAGAGCAAGTCGTGTCATCATCGATGATGCCTGCATCATTGTCGTCAGTCGCCAACACCGCCACCGCTGACCCTCGCCTTCATCCTTGTCACTGGCCCACCACCTGTCGTCGCCGCTACTAGGAGCCATGCTGTCGCCAGACACCCTCACCCTCAACCATATAATCGATAGGATTTTCAATTTCGAAATTGGGTTTTTTTGCCGGGGGTGTCCGAAATTTTGGAAATTGGGAGCGGAGGTCACGTCGCCTCGTCGTCTCAGCGCCTCATCACTAAGTCGTATCGCTGCGTCGCCACCCCGATGGTGGCTGCTCCACGCCGTCTCATAGCCTAGTCGGTCGTCGTCGTGCCACATCGCCCCCAGTCTCTCATCGTCGCTGTGGATCGCTGCCTCAACTCATCGCTCTATCTCATCTCCATGCCGTCATGTTGCCTCGTCGGGTGCAGCGGGGCCCCGAAGGGGCTGGGGACGGGTGCTAATTTCCACCCGCTCTTCATTCCGGGGCCAGGGGCAAGTGAACCCGCAGAGTAGCGTGGCACGGGGACGTTCCTATCCAACCCAACCCCGTGCCCCGTTGCCATCCCTACTCGCGTTAGGTGGTCGGCCCAAGTCGGCCTGAGCCGCACAGCACCATAGGTCGATCTCCGTGTCATCGACGGAGGAGACGGGGCTGGGCGAGAGCATGCGACAGGAGATCGGTGGTGGCAGCATCGTAGCGTGCTTGCTGTGCCGAGGAGGAGGAAGATGAGGAGGAGAAGGAGGCCCAATTTGCGTGCTTGATGGACCGGCCGCCGCCACATGGTTCAGAAGGAGAGGGAGGAGAGCAAGAAAGAGGGAAGAATTGAGGAAGAAGAGGAATATGACATTTGTGTCCTGCATTTTTTTTTATGCTGGCTATGATTTCTATACATGCGTCACGTAAGACTAAAAATGCTCTAGATTGAGTTACGGTTATTCATCTTGTTTAAAGAGTTTTGAGATGCGGGATTTCTAATTTTATAGTTTGGTGAGGTAAGTCAGACTTTTTCTTAAATTATAAAATAAAAGAAGTATTACAATAGTTTTCTTTAGAAGTTGCAACATAGTTAGGCTCTATTTTGTTGAAAATTTTGATGGCACTTAAAAAAGATAAGTTATTAGTGCATGATTAATCCACTATTAATTATTATAAATTTGAAAAAAAATGAAATTATGTTTTAAATGTAAAATTTTTGTACGCAACTTACTATGTAGCTGTTTGAAAAACGTTTAGAACCCTTTGATTTGAAGGAGAAACATATAAATTAATTTCGTAGGATTTCAATTCTATTGGACTTTTATCCCTACATAGCCTTTTAAAACGAAAATGTTTGACTCTATTGGACTTTTATCCCTATATAGCCTTGAATACCTCACAACATATAACTTTTGAAAGAAATTTATTATGAGGTCCAACCTCATGGGGAGTTTTCTTCGAGTATTTAACTATTCTCAAATTTCTATATTTTTCTTTCGATCCAATCAAATGGTAATTCTTGTAATTTGTATGTGTTTGCAATTATCTGTTATATACATGCATGTCAGAATCAATGTTTTTTATTCCTCTTTCTTAATCCTTAGTTTTAAAGGGGTCTTTTAAAATGTGTCTCAAAACATATATAGCAATGTCTAGCGAACTATACTTCCTCATCAACCACCTCAATTAATTTATAGTTAATTTTACTTCCAGTCACTCTTCAACTATCCCTTATTTTATAAGGGTAGTTATAATTTTAATTTATTTTATGTCATTCTTAATCTATTAAAAAGAAAATTGACTTGTTCGATTAATTCCTCCATGAAAATAATTTGGAGAAAAATAATTCTATGTCTATCGATTTCTAGAATTATCCAGTTGAATCCCATCTAATCCCTTTATATTAGGAATTGACCTGACCGAATAAGTCCAAAAGTGTTTATATTTTTTGACGAATGGAGCATTTTAGCACTTGATGCTTCTCAGATAGTCATACCTGAAAAAGAAGGGCATTTTAGCATTTTAGTCCAAAAGTCATACCTGGACACGTCATTTGATCAAAAGAGGGCATCGCATATATCCCAAAGAAAGTTAATTATCGAAGCAACCACTCGTCCTCTACACCAAAAATGTACACCGACGCACCATGTCTGCTTTTAATCCTCGATGCATCCATTCATTCCATTCCATCAACTGTCGTTTTTCATCCCCAATATGAAAGGAAAAGAAATTGCATTACCGCTCACTTATAATTAGTCTTTTAATATCCTTGGTTAACCTAGGATTAGCCACTAACCCTACCTTTTCCTTTCCTGGTAAGCTCACACGTGTACGCTCACGTTCGCTGCACGCCATTTTCCTTTTTAAGGATTCGTTCTTCAACCGAAACGGAAAGGAGGAGCCCGAGACGAAGCAAGCAAGCGAGCGCCTTCCTCACTCCTCACACTGCACCACACGCCTAACCAACCTCGCGAACGGAGCGCGCGCGCTGACGTCATCCTCCTCCTCCGCCGCCGCCATGGCGGCTTCCTCCCCCTCCACCACTCGCCTCCTCGCCCTCCTGCTCGTGTTGACCTTCTTCTTCTTCTGCCTCGCTCTCGCCTCGGTGTCGGCGGCGGCGGCGGGGGAGGACGACCTCCTGGCGGCGGCGCGTGAGCCAGGGATGGCCGAGTGGCTGCGCGGCGTGCGGCGGCGCATCCACCGGCATCCCGAGCTGGCGTTCGAGGAGGTCCGCACCAGCGAGCTCGTCCGCGCCGAGCTCGACGCCATCGGCGTGCCCTACCAGTGGCCCGTCGCGCGCACCGGCGTCGTCGCCACGATCGCCGGCGACGGCGGCGGCGATGGCCCCGTCGTCGCGCTCCGGGCGGACATGGACGCGCTCCCGGTGCAGGTCCGTGCGTGGTTTGTTGGTCGATCCGATTTTCCTTCTCTCTCCCCCCTGCATGACACGTGGCAGCGTCTCTCATCGGATTAGTGTGCTTCCCTTCCGTGCCATTTGGACGGCCATGGATTTTTTTTTTTTTGTTCTGATGTGCTACTATGATCAAGAATTTGAAGACAATTCGTTCATCTTGGCAATAATTTGGCAGCTAAAAGACAATTATTTAGGGGAGAAATCTCAAACTCTCAGTCTGAAGTACACTCAGACTTTTGATCATCTTGTCAAGTGAGTTTAATATCATTTAACCAAATCGTCCCTTTGCCATTTATAGATGTAAGAAATTACGTACACGTTCGCCTTTCTCCTTGCTAAAATGGAGGCATTACCATTTACACGGTGTATTAGAAATGATTTAATTAGCTTATCTTGCTAAAATGGAATCATTTGGACTTTAGACATGTACAATGCATATCTCATTATCTTGTTAGGTTGTGCAATTTGTTGTTATACTCTCTAAACTAGCAGATATAGTCAGGCTCCCTCTGAAAAATAAAATTAAACCGAACAAAAGCTTTTCCGAAAACCATTGTTCTATTTCTACTAGAATATGGCACATGATTTTATTTTATTCTTTTGGATGAGAATTTAAGGGCATGTGGTATGCACATGGTGGAACAATAATCACAACCCACAAAAAAAGATCGAATCATTAAAGAGATGCATATAGACATCCACAATTTTTGTATTAATACTTAATAGCATTTGTTTAAACTGAAGATATCGAACTGTTGTCCGTTGTACTTGTAATGGTGTAGAGGGCATGGGCATTGTTCGATATATTTTAATATCTGGAGTATGGCGTCTTGATGTGCTCTCATTATCATTTGATAAAAACCTTGCTACTCTTGCTTTTTTTTTATTTTGGCATACTGATCTTAATTTTATAATATCATCATTTGGTAGGAATTGGTAGATTGGGAACACAAGAGCCAGGAAAATGGGAAAATGCATGCTTGCGGCCATGATGCTCACACTGCAATGCTTCTGGGAGCAGCCAAGCTACTTCAGCAACGCAAGAATGAACTCAAGGTACATTTTTTTTTTCAGAAAATTCATTGTACCAAGGTGAAATTCACCTCAATATAGCCAGAATTCATAATTTGTAATTCATATCCAAACGACTGATCCTGTCTTTAGCTCACTAGTCTAGCTAAGCATTCAGGGTTTACAGCTTGTTCAGTTCTCTGTCTTGATATCTCCAGGGCACTGTAAAGCTTGTGTTCCAGCCAGCAGAGGAGGGCAGTGGAGGGGCCTACTATGTTCTTCAGGAAGGCGTCCTCAACGACGTGTCGGCGATGTTCGGGATGCACGTCGATCCGGCTCTTCCGGTGGGCGTGGTTGCAGCCAGGCCAGGGCCATTCGCCGCAACGTCAGGCAGGTTCTTGGCAACTATCACTGGAAAGGGTGGCCATGCTGCGTTCCCCCATGACGCCATTGATCCTGTTGTCGCTGCATCCAATGCCATCCTCAGCCTTCAGCAGATTGTCGCCCGCGAAATCGATCCCCTTCAGGGCGCGGTATGCGATATGATGAACTGGTTTTAGTCCTTGATTTTTCTGGTGCTTCATTTTCAGAGTGGACATTTTTGTGAAATTTTTGAGAGTGAGGAAATCAGAGTGTGTCTGGATTTGTTGGAAGGATCAGTGCAATTGACTGTTCCTTGTGAAATGAAATTTCAGGTGGTGTCCATCACCTTTGTGAAAGGAGGAGAAGCTTACAATGTTATTCCTCAGTCTGTGGAGTTTGGTGGCACCATGAGGAGCATGACTGATGAAGGTTTATCATATCTGATGAAGAGGATCAAAGAGGCAATTAAATTAACTCCTTCTATCCAGCATTCCACAAATTTGAATTTTTCAGTTCCCTTTCAAGCCTATTCTAAAATTTAAAATTCAGCATTTTTTTCTTGAAATTTGCGGAACATTCTTTTTTCAAATAGATAATAATTGCTTCATTGCATTTCTAGTGACAACATACATAATCCTAGAAAATCAATTCATTTTGTACTGAATTTCAAGTTTGAATAATTACGTTCAAAATTCACCCAGATCGTGGAAGGGCAGGCGGACGTGCATCGAATTTCCAGAATTTCGAAATTCCCATTCCCCTTTCAATGCGCATTACTTCAAAAGAAGTTCTTGTTTTTCAGACAGATAATCACTTCATTGCATTCACTCTTTATCTTCGAATTTCAAATCACCCATTTTGCATGAAATTTATCAAACATTCTTGTTTCATATAGATAATCACTCCATTACATTTCTAGTGACAACATACAGAATCCTATAAAATGGATCCATTTAATTTTTTTTTACTGAATTTCAGTTCTGAATATATATTTTCGTTCGAAATTTGGTCAGATTGTGGAAGGGCAGGCGGCGGTGCACCAGTGCGGCGGCGCCGTCGACTTCATGGAGGAGGCGATGCGGCCGTACCCGGCGGTGGTGAACGACGAAGGGATGTACGCGCACGCGCGGGCGGCGGCGGAGCGGCTGCTGGGCGTCGACGGCGTCCGCGTGGCGCCGCAGCTGATGGGCGCCGAGGACTTCGGGTTCTACGCGGCGCGGATGGCCAGCGCCTTCTTCACCATCGGCGTCGGAAACGCCAGCAATGCCAGGGCGCACACGACGCACTCCCCGCACTTCGTCGTCGACGAGGCCGCGCTCCCCGTCGGCGCCGCGCTCCACGCCGCCATCGCCATCGACTACCTCTCCAAGCACGCGTCGTCCACGTGAAGAGGATATATGCCACTATTGGTTTAATTGCTTGCTTGCGCATGTGGGTAAGGCAAAGAAGGAATGAAAGGATCGTTTGATGGTCATAGGTACAGTATGTGTGGAGGATATGTACACATTCTCGCCATACATAGGGCATGTGCTATACATTAGTGCAAATACTATTGTTTCTCAAAATATAGGATAAATGAGATTTAAAATACCTCGTTAAGTTTGCAAAGGACCTCACAAGATAGAGAAGAGCGATAACCGCGGAGTTCTAGAATACTTCTGTAGGAAATAATCATTGAATATGCATTCTCCATATTATACTTTGAAGAGAACTTGAACCTCCACGCTCTTTAGTACGAGAATTTAAGTCTCACGTGTCTACTATTTTACCATCAAAGCATCTTGAAAGTGAATGATATATCTCTAACATGTTATCTTGAAAGTGAATCGTACTCCATAAGTATAATATCTAATGGGATATATGGACATATAATAAAGCGTTTCCTTTGATCGGTTATATAAGGCCTGAGTCAATATCAAAATAGTATCAATTTGCAGTATCCGTAGCAAACTCTTTATTAAGCTTATTAATTGGAGGGCTACTTGCCCATGCCATTCCATCGGTCGATGGTATGGTTTACACACGCTTCGTTCTCAAGTGTCTCCTTCCGCACGAAGCACCCGCTCACACCAGCTTGCACGTGGCCCCCTTTCTCGCGTACGATGAGCGCTCACACGAGTCACATGACCAACGCTTGCCTTAGCTGGGCCACACATTGAGGGAATTATGGCATGCACGTACGTTGGGCTAGGGTGTTTAATTTGTTCACCCCTATGAGCTACGAGAAACTCATTAAATTCATAGGGTGAACAAAACGCTCAAGCTTGTGGGTTTGCATTTCTCAGCTTTACTCGAAAGCGAAACAAGTCCGAGTCCAATTCCTATAGCTTGTTGCTGAAACATGCTGAGCCCGACCATCCCATGGGCCGTGGCTCATTTGGCTCGCGTCTTAGGTTCATCAGCCTAGCACAGTAAAAACCCTAACCATCCCATCCGCATTTCACTCCCCAGTCGTTGGCCGCGCCGCCGCTTTCAATCTTTCGCACAATGCATGCATCGACGTGACAAACCACGCACTGCACACGCTGCTAACTCACCGCGCATTCGCGGATCCAGCCTCACTCCTGACCAAATTGTCGTTGCTAGAACCGGTCGCTCGTGGCGTCGTACGTGCGATTCCGCCTGCGCCTCCCAGCTGATGCACGACAGCGCGAGCCTCAGCCTCCCAGTTCACCGCTTGCCCATCTACACGCCGAGAGTCACCTGCCTCGCTTGCGCTCTATTCCCTACCTATGCCTTGCAGCTCTGCTATGCTCTGATGCGTCCGCTTCTCCAAGCCAGCCTAGCTACCACCGCATCGCCACCCTAGCTCGTCGTCAGTGAGATCCAGCCTCAACTCCCTGCACGCCCGCCTCCTCTTGACATCTTCTTCTCCAACCCAGCAGGCCCCGGGCCCGAGCGGGTTTCGAGGGCCCGTCGGGTGTAGGGGTGAGGCCTGGTTTGCCCCTAATTTGCTCTTCGGGGCCAAGGCCGAGGGAGGCAGTCAAGAGTTGGAAGTGGGTTCACTTTTGACCAACCTGCCCCCGACTCATCCTTTTGCCAATCCTAGAGAGACCTGTGAGTCGGGGTCTTACCGCTTGCATCACCTAAGATTGGGGTGGGGGCAGTTGTTGTTGATCTCAACTCGAGTCACCGATTTACCACTCTCCTCCTACACACCTTGAACTTGTTTGTGGGGGTTTAAGATTCTGAGGAGCAGCTGGTTGGTAACCAGTTTTTGAGAATATAGAAAAACTAGGTTTCTTAGCTTCTAACTTGTATTTAATTTTCTTCATTTCACAACTACAACTTTTCAAAATCTAGATGAAAAGTTAAACTGTTTAAGAGAATATGAAAGAAATTGTAGCGGTTAGAAACTCCCTGTAAACCTAGCCCCGTGGCGGACTTCGTGGTGCCACCTTGTTGGGCTTGGCTGTCAAAGCGGTGAGCCGGTGAGGACCTTTGATGCCCAAGAGCTCAAAGGGAAGGAATAAGCAGGAGTGAAACCCACGATCCTACTCACTCAACTCGGCTTGACGCCTCCTTACGATGGGCCCGCTACCCCAGCCCATCCACGTGTAAGCGGTGGGCGCGGACCATGCGACGTCACAATCAAATTAACCAGATAGAGATACGGACAGGTGAAGCAAACCGTCACTCACTCACCCGCTCACTCGCTGCAGTTTGTTGCCTTCTTCCGTTATTACTCCATCTACACTATACTCTGCCGTCTGCTCACCTCGATGGCGCCGCCGCCGTCTGCTTCTGCTCGCCTCCTCCTCATCGCCGCCGCCGCCGCCGCCGCCGTCGTCGTCCTGTTCGCCCACCTCCCCACGACGACGATCGCCTCGCCGGCGCTGAAGGCGCTTGGCGATGACCTGCTGGCCGAGGCGGGCGCGCCGGGGTTCGCCGGGTGGTTGCGTGGGCTGCGGCGGCGCATCCACCAGCGGCCCGAGCTGGCGTTCCATGAGGTGCGGACGAGCGAGCTGGTCCGCGCCGAGCTCGACGCGATCGGCGTCCCCTACGCGTGGCCCGTCGCGCGGACGGGAGTCGTCGCCACCATCGACGGCGGCGCCGGCGCCGGCCCCGTCGTCGCGCTCCGGGCCGACATGGACGCGCTCCCCCTGCAGGTAGGTTGGTGATGTTCTTTGCCTTGATTAATTATGTGATTCTTCGTTTGGAATAATCATCTTATATAAGGTAGAGTCTGAACAACTGATTTTCGTTATAAAGTGAAAAACCTATTAATTTGTAAGGATTTTACTCTGTATTAATGCTCTTGGAGTTGGTGAATAGCCACATTATTCACATTGATTAATACTACTTCCTCCGTTTTCACATTATAAGATGTTTTGACATCTCCATTTCTCATGTACATCCATTAGCATCAATATGATTTTAAACACATATATATATGATAATATGAAGCATATACATGAATACCTACATGAATCTATTTAAAACCCAAAACATTTTATAATGTGAATCAGAGGATATACGTGTTATATAATAAGAGTATATTAATTTCCCCCTGAAGAAAACAGCAAGATAGTAGGGTGTGACTATTGGTTAATATAAACAAAATTCTGAACGTGATGAAATTTCCAGTAAGTAATGTTAGTTTGAATTGTGCATCATTAGCAAGAGAATATGTCCAGTCCGGGAAAAAAATCAAGGGAATATATATTTCGGGAGGAATCTTAATTTGTGCAAGTGAAAGGCGGAGAAATGGTTAAGGGAATCCCTTTCATTGATTTGTTTCAACATTAAACATGCCAAGATTGAGTCATTCATCGATTGGTTTTATGCTGATGATTGTTTTCACTTGGTTTTTATGATGCAAACATTGTTGGAGGTTTGGACTTATATATGTTCAATGTCTTCTAATGATTGTTTTTACTTGGATTATATAATGTAAACATTGCTGGAGACTTGGAGTTAAGTTCATTGTCTGCCAATGATGTTTCACTTGGAAATCCTTTTTATTGATCCGTTTCGGCTTTAAATTACCTGAGATTGAATCAATTTTTTTACTTCAAATATAATAAGGGCTTGAAAGTGACGACCAACAAAACTCATTGCATCAGCCAAACAGAAACCAAGTGATACAATCATTAACAGACACTGAACATGACTCCAACAATGTTTGAACAAAATGTCTCTTTACAGTCACATAAAACAGCACATATACACACACCATCAGAAAAAAGGGACATCAAGAAAATAAATTTATGGTACCAGTAATAAATTTAGGAAAAAGAAAGCATTGTTCTACAAATAAAGCATTTTGGTCTTCTAATGATCTTCTAATGGTACAAATAAAGCATTGTTCTATAATCATGGAGATAGACTCATAGACATGATATATTGCATTTTGGTCTTATCAAGGGGTGGATTTTCAAACGATATTTCGACAGCAACCTGATATGGAATTGTATATTCTTGTTTTGAACGAAAATATGAAATTGTATCTGAGCCTAGTCTATTTAATTTTTGCATCACAAATATGATGACTTGTTCCTTGTTGGCAACTGTACTATATATCTGACTTCTCTAAATAGTTAGTACCATCTTGTTTTTATTGACAATGATGTTTGTTATTGTCCTTTGGCAGGAGCTGGTAGATTGGGAATTCAAGAGCCAGGAGAAAGGAATGATGCATGCCTGTGGACATGATGCTCATGTGACGATGCTTTTAGGAGCAGCTAAGTTACTTCAATCTCGAAAGGATGAGTTGAAGGTAAATAATCTGCAAAACAAAGTTTTTCCTATCATGGGCTTGATTTGTATATGCCATGGTGAAAAATGAAATTAAGATATATTTGTTTGTCCCAACCGAAGACTGTCAAATAGAATGTATAGTGCAGAGCATACGGAGGAATGCTACAAAGGGTTATATTACATCTCATGAATGAAACAATACATATGCACCGAAACAACAAAATTTTGAAAAATTTCAAACAAAAATGGTCAAATTTGAATTTTTCTCTGGCTTCCTGTTTGAAGGCTCATCAGTTATCACCCATCAGTCTGGTTCAACATGACCAATCCAATGAATTATTCTTTTATCTGAAAATAATGTGATCAAAGCCTACCTGAGAGTGGTAGAGGTGAATCCATGTGTCCCTTCCTCCTAATTCAAAAAAAATCATTCAAAGTTTCAAAAATTCCGGTTCGAACGAGCCTCCTGAATTTTGTTTATCATCTCAAATTTTGAAATTCAAATCCGAAATGTAAAGCTTTGCTTCCGTTTTCAGGGCACCATCAAGCTGGTGTTCCAGCCAGCTGAAGAGGGCCACGCCGGGGCTTATCACGTCCTGGAATCGGGCCTCCTGGACGACGTCTCCGCCATCTTCGGCCTGCACGTCATCCCGAACCTCCCCGTCGGCGTCGTGGCGTCCCGGCCGGGGCCGTTCATGTCGGCGGCGGCTCGGTTCACCGCCACGTTCACCGGGAAAGGCGGCCACGCCGGCGTCCCGCACGACGCCGTCGACCCCGTCGTGGCCGTCTCCTCCGCCGTCCTCAGTCTCCAGCAGCTTGTTTCCCGGGAGACCGACCCTCTTGAGGCTGCTGTAATGTGACCAATCGATTTAATTTACTGTAATTGATTGTGACTTTGCATCCATTAATCATGCATATATATGTAGTTGCACTAATCTTATAATTGGAAGAAATTAATACTGTCATTGTGCAACAATACAATTTGCTTAGTGACATTGTAAAATTAATCTAGAATGAATTGTGGATCACCTGGTTGCTGTGGTTTAATTAATTTCAGGTGGTGTCTATCACAATGCTGAAAGGAGGTGATGCTTACAATGTCATTCCTGAATCTGCATCGCTGGGAGGCACCTTCAGGAGCATGACTGATGAAGGCCTGGCATATCTGATGAAAAGGATCAGAGAGGTAAACATGTCTCACTGAAAACATAGAAAGATATTGCAACAATTCCACTGTAATCCCAAAGTCACAGTACAGCTTAAATTTATCCATTTATAAAATGTTTAGACCATGAAACCCTGTATTATATGTCCCTTTTTTTATTTTTGGGTTTCATATAACTTTTTAAGTTTTCTTTTTAAAAAAAGTGTTTTGAGTTTGCAATCTGTCCAAAATTAGTACTCCATCCAGTTAAGAATATTTGCAGCAGCTGACGTCAAATATTTTCGACTAGAGGACGTAAACAGATTTAACCGTGGTGGTGATCACTAATAATGATTAATATTCCGTCCGATTTATATTATAAGTCGTTTGACTTTTTTACTAATCAAATTTTTTTAAGTTTGATTAAGTTTATAAAAAAGTATATTAATATTTTAACCCAAAACAAACATATTATGAAAAATATAATCAATGTTAGATTAAATGAAACTAATTTGATAATTTAGATATTGCTAATTTTTCTATAAACTATTAGGAAAAAATCAAACGACTAATAATATGAAACGGATTATGAAACGGAAGGAGTAGTAATGATGATGCTTGTAATAATTTGAAAGATCATCGAAGGCCAGGCCGGCGTGAACCGCTGCGCGGCCGCCGTGGACTTCCTGGAGGAGGAGCTCCGGCCGTACCCGGCCACCGTGAACGACGACGGGATGTACGGCCACGGCAAGGAGGTGGCGGAGGCGATGCTCGGCGAGGCCAACGTGAGGGTCGCCGCCCAGACCATGGGCGGCGAGGACTTCGCCTTCTACGCGCGGCGGGCGCCGGGGGCCTTCTTCTTCATCGGCGTCGGCAACGAGACCACCATGGAGCCGGCCGCGCCTCCGGTGCACTCGCCGCACTTCGTCCTCGACGAGCGCGCGCTGCCGGTCGGGGCGGCGCTCCACGCCGCCGTGGCGATCGAGTACCTGAACAAGCACGACTGCTCGTGAGTCGTGCGATGCAAATTGAAGAAGCTGAGCCGGGAAGAAGGTTTTCTTGGAAATTTGGAATGGAATATATCAAGCGATCGATCTGTGTGAAAATATATAATTAGAAAAGGAAATGAATATTTTGTCATAGCTTGATGGCCAGTGAATATGTGTATGATTAAGTACGGTATGTGATAGTTTGGGAATTTTATTAAATAAATTAGGAGCGCGGGCACCTTACTTATTTAGCGTTGATTGAATTTTTATTATGAATCCTTACGTTGAAGTGAATTTTTTAAAGAAAAATGTCTGAATTACACCCTTAAACTATAACGACAACACAAATTGTCCTGGTTATATCTAAACTCGTCAATCACCATCGTTCGTAAACATATGAGTTAATATATTTTTTTGTTTTGGACTTTTCTTTTATTATACATTCGATTCACTTATGCATGTCCATGGGTAATATAGGATGAAATAATCTTATTCGTGTTAATCATTAACATTATAGATTATATAGATGAGAATGACATAATTAAAAAGAGATAATGTGGTTTCATGCGACATTTTCAATTGTATGTATATATATTTTTTCGTAAATACTAAGCACGTACTTTTTCCTTTTTTTTGGGACAAATATTTTCTCTAGGGGTAGGTGTGCGTATGTGTATTTATTTGATGGGTGTGCACACTTTTATACAAGCGCTCATGATTTTCTTTTACATCATTAGTAAAAAATACTTTCAAGAAAATTAGCGAGATAGCGTGAAACGATGCTATGGTGGCGTGGCTTTTTCGACAACCTCGCCAGGAGTGGTCGGTACTTGCATGCACAATTTGAGAAAAATCTCAGAGCTGCAAAGAAAGAAAGAGAAAACTACTCGATGGGCTGATCCTATAGACACTCTTTTTTTTTTCTTTATGATATCTATTGTGTATGTACATAGTGAGATATAATATAATGGTCAAAAATAATATATCCACTCGGTTATGTGTAAATTAATAGCTATATTTTGTTTTTTCTTATACTTTTTCTTAGATTTTCTCTAATTTATTAGAGCGTCACGTGACTGTTGACGACGAAATTTGGTAAGCCTCGAAGTCATCATCGGCATAGAGTCAGTATCGGCTTCAGAGTTCTGAAATCGGTCGATGGAAACTATTAATCGCCAACCGTCGGATTCTTACCAAATTCGGTTAAGGAAATTAATCTATTAAAGGAAGCTTATCCAGAAGAGACCGAGTTCAAGGAGGATGCGGCATGGCAATTTATCTATTAATTAGGCAGAGTAGTTAGTTTCCTTTTAATTTTAGGAAAGTGTGTTTAGTGTCCGATAAGGACTTTATGTTTTTCCTTTTATCTTTAGGAAAGTTTGAGTCGTATCCGATATGGACAAGTATCTACCCATGGGTATAAATATGTACACTCGGTGTCCATGTAAATTATCTCTCGATCAATACAACTTCGGCGCATCGCCACCCTTTTTTACTTTACCTTTCGACAAGTTCTTGTTTCAAGTTGGGCTGCATCGGTTTCGAACTCCGACGAGGGGTAAGGCTTGTTATGGCGGCTTGCGTTGTCGGGATTAGTGCTTCCATCGCTTTGACACTCTAATCTTGTCCATGTAAGTCGTCGAGTTATCATATACGTTATATAATCTAGATTGACAATGTTTTCTACTTGCATCGGCCGATCTCTATCTAAGGTTTTGCCGATATCGGCTAGATTACTTTGTTGGCTTAGATTATATAATGTATCCACCACCCTGAAAATCAGTCAAAGGCTTGATTGTCTAGATATTATGTTTCTTTTCATACTTAGTGCTGCATCAGTTAAGTTTGATCTACTATGTCGTGCTTAGAACCATAGTCTCTAGCATGCTTCTTGATTGCCAATAAGGGTTTCATCGGGGTTTCAGCCGATGAGTTATCTGGACGTTGTATCGGCTCAGAGGATTACATATAATTTGGATTTAGCCGATCGCAACAAAGGTTTCACTGTTTATCTAATCATTTGGATTTATTGACATCGGACCTCCAGCCGATGAATGCTTCAACCTTCGGATCAGTGCTTATTCAATCTATCATTACTAGCCGATTGGTTTCTACTGGATTATATTATTGTTTTATTACATTATCATCAGCCGATTATCTTTATGTCATTATTTACTCAAGTATCAAGATCTATACTGGATATCGGCTGGTATCGGCATCGGCTGGAATTACTCCATCGGCTTGTCAGCCGATTGGCTGTTTTATCTGTTATTCACATATCTTGTAAGTTGCAGAATCAAACTGACTGACACACCCGCATCTCATTATTATTTTGGACCTGCACTGGAGCTAAGCAGATCTCCCAGACTATCGTGTTTTTACGTCAACAGTGACATCCTAGGAGTGCTGGAGTGCTATTAGTCATAGTCGTAATGGATTACTTGAAGAGATCTAATATAATGGTTGAAAATAATTGATCGACCAGTTTAAGTGTAAATCAATGGCCAGATGTTTTACTTTTTTCCTTATAACTTTTGTTAGATTTAACTTAATTTATTAGATCATCACATGGCATCTTAGGAGTGTATGTAGGTGTGTAGGAATGCTATTACTCAATAATTACGATTTATTTGTAGTCAACTATTGTTTGTTTTGGCTTGGTGGTATCAATACGTACCATCATTTGTTGATGGTTTCTCATTTAGTATTATCCTTTATCGGTACATGATAACACCCGTGCTTATGAGATATCATATAATTATTATGTGCACTGTTCATGAATGCCTCATAAGCAATATGACTTGATGATTGGTGGATAGTGGTTTGTATATGAAACTTATATACATAAAGATTAGTAGGATATACGATTGATATATTTGGCTATTCCTGATTGACAAAATATATTATGTACTATATATTTTGTAACAAATTTAAGGTTAAGTTCTAAAGTGCTTATCGGATTGGCTACTCCCTTATTTATGGTAAGCATGTTCTTAACTACTAAATGATGCGTGTTTTACAAATACTTTCTATGCAAAGTTTTTTAAAAGATCAAATAAATCCATATTCAAGTTTGTAATATGTAATATTTAATTAATCTTATGTTGGTGGCATGCTTTGTTTTCGCGTGTCCTAGATAAGCTCATCCAATGAGGTACAGCGAATGAAGCCTAAGAAATAAAAGGACATCCACATAGTGTCAAAAAAATATGACTGTAAATTTTCCAAAAATATATGAATAAAAAGACATGTAATATATGAAAATACATTCATGATAATTTTAATAATGTCATTTGGACATATCAGTATTAAACAGTAGGGAGTGAGTAATTTTTTATAATGGTACTCACAATTTAATTTTTTATTTTAGTTTTCTAAAAATATAAGTCCAATTTAACTATGTTATTAAGTGATATACAATCATATGTTCTACATTTTTAATTTATTAATATTTTTTATGGATGTTTCGATGAGATGCGCTATTTAGAATACTTGAAATAACATATAAATTTTACAACTTAAAACATATGACATTTTAGTTTTTCATTTAATCTAAGTATATAAGAAGGAAAAAGAAAAAAAGACATACATGGGCTATGTACGTACGGATGTACAAGTACATGGGGACACAGCGGGTGATTTTTTAGAGATAGATTGATTTGGTATTTTTTTAATAAAGATATAATGGTTAAAAATAATGTGTCCATTAGATTAAATGAAAACCGATGTTTTGCTTTTTTTTCTTAGAATTTCTAGGATTTATTAAAGCGCCACATGATGATGTAGGAGCGTTTGTAAGAGCGTCACGTGAGGGTTTAGGAGTGCTTTGTAGCAAATTTAATGAAGTTTTAGTAGTTTATTATTGATTGTTTTGTAAAAACAATGCTAAAAAATTATCAAATAATAAGAATATCTCTGAGATTAAACAAAACACTTTGACCGAGCGAACTGGATATGTACCAATAACATAAGCCTAATACACCATTGATACACTAAAATATCCACTACTTAGGCTCCATGTTTCGCTTATTTCTAAATCCAAATATAAATATTGTAAAAATACCACCACTTCTATCCATTAATGGAATATCACCATTTAAGTTAAACATGAATGCTACCCTAATGGGTGAAGTCGATTATAGCCACCAAGACTTTTTTTCTTTGTTGTCTTGAAACATGGATCCCACATCGATGTAGCCATGCTCCTCAAGATCATCTTGGAGCATATATTTTATGCCTAATTCATTATCGCACGCTCATGGAGTATTGTATCGTTAAGTAGGAAGTTGAGCACTATTAGCGATGGTGTCCTCCACTGGGGCCACCTTAACTTAGCCTTATGTTCCATGCTATACTTACGACACTGTAGTGTTTTCCACGTTTGGTGCCCTTTAGGGAAGGACAAAGAGAAGATGGAGGCGATCAAAGTAGTTTTTGTAACTGTTTTGAGTAGATTTGTGGTATAGTCTAAACACAATTTGTTTATATAGTGTTGATTATTACTACTCAAATTTTTATGATATATATAGAATACTCTCTTTTGAAAATGTGCGAGGTTAATCACTCGATGGTATTTAAAAAATTACAGCTAAAAATTATTGTTTATATTTTGAAAAATATGTACAGTTTAACGCATAGTTTGTTTTCAACCCCGGTTGTTCATAATCATATGAGACACTTTTACTAATTTGAATAATGTGTTTATTTTGCAAACTTGTTTATAACAACTAATCCATTAGAGTACACTTATCGTCATGTGAGTGGAGTTTATGACATATATCCATCAATTACGTTTGAAATATTGAAATTCCTTAAGTATAAGAAAATATATCATGAGTAGTTTATTGCGCATGTTACTTCATTGTTCATTTGTGTCAAAACTATCTGGCGAAGAAAAAAAATATGTTCATAAATCTCATGATGGATTAAGGGGTTGCATTACAGAAAGATCATTGGCTGGAAATATTTTTGATATTTTTCTCATATCGACTACCTCTGCCTCATAATATAAACTTTAGAGTTGGACGCAGTTTTTAAAAAAGTAGGTAGAATTAGATGAGAGAGGTTGTAATTGGTTGAAAAGTGAATGTGGGTGGAAAAAGTGAATGGTAGAGTGTTCTCATTGGTTGGGAAGAGAAGGTTGGTGAAGAATTTGTTATATTTTGGAACAAATTATGAGCGCTAGAATTTGTTATATTTTGGAACGGATGGAGCATGTACTATGTATGCTGCTCACTTTTTTAAATACCAACAAAATTGTTCTGAAAATATTAAAAAATTTGAGAATCTTAATCTCAAACAAATTATAATTTAATTAATCATATCTATTTGAAAAACACAACTAAATTGTGGTGTTTTCATTTTTTAATATGTAGATTTGAATTAGTGTTGTATATTTGTGAAGTGATATTTCAACCCCTAAATATGATGAGAATGTTCTGAAAAATTCTCATACAACTAACTGTTATATATTGGCCCCATATGGCGTGATGTATTTAGGACCACAATATAACTTTCACAATTTAATTAAAGCAATACAACAGGATCACAAATTGAATATATAATTTAAAAAAATTTAGAAGATGGTTTAAAGAACATTGATTGGATATTTTATATTTTTATTATAGATGTTAGTTTAACTATATATATTTATATTTGTGAAGTAATATATTTTATCTTTATATTGTAGAAATATTTTTAAGACCATCAATTTTTATGGATATATGTATTTTGGTTGTCTTTTTTATTTAAGTTCGTATGGTTCTTTTGGTGAATAGTAGGTAATTGTTTTCCATCGTACGTACCACTACTGGAGAATCGATCTTTGCCCGCGTTCATAAAAACCGGAATAGTCCCGGTTCGAATAGGAACCGGGACTAATCTTTAGTCCCGGTTAAAAAGTGTAATGGGTCCTGATCTTTAGTCCCGGTTCACACCTTCCCCGACCTTATCAGACGTATGTCAGGGTGTCACCAATCAGGACTATATATCCTCACTTTAGTCCCGGTTGGTAACACCAACCGGGACTAATGATGATTTAGATCTTTAGTCCCGGTTGGTGTTATTAACCGGGACTAAAGTGATCTACCTTTTTATACATCTTCTTCCTCCTCCAGTCGAGCCATTGCTGCCAAGAGGAGGAGGATGAAGGAAGGTGCTACCGAAATTTTTGATAAAATTGTTTTGGTGATAATATACAAATTAGAGAGATCGAAAAAGTTAGCAACTCCATTCTCTAATAATGTATGCTTAGCATATCACATTTATAGCTTTGTTTCTATAAAGTATTATCTCCAACAAGGTTTATGCAAAATAACGAGAGAGAAAATATGTGTAGGCAAAATTAGGTTGATTTTGAAATTAGAAAATTTGGATAAATATGTTATAAAAGAGATGACAGAGGGAAAATATAGAAAACTAATATAAAAGAATAGAAAACTAAGTTAGTTTAATAAAATAGATAGAAAAAAGTATAATATATTAAAGATATGTTTACAACTTTACAAACAATAAAAAAGAATAATATGTGGGACTATTGTAAAATTATTGTATGATTATTTGTAAAAAAGAGTAGAAAAGTAAGGTAATTGAAAAATATGTAATATAGCTAGAAATAATTAAGTACAATAAAAAATATGTTTAGTACTTTAACAAAAATTTAAAAATAATTGTAAACTTCTCTTCCTTCTCGTCGCCATCTTTGTAGCTCTTTTGTAGAAATTAGTTTCACTTTGAATTATGATGTTTTAAATTATTATATGATTATTTAATTAGTTTCAATTGTGTGGATTTCGTAAGAAACATTGGACTATTTGATGTGTAGATGGATCGGCAATCGATGTACACCGCAAACCGACGGTTGAAAGAGTTTATTGAAGGCATGCATTATTTTTTGAATGTGGCCAATGCTAACAAGTATAAGGGTTTCATGTGTTGTTCATGCAAAAAGTGCATTAACCAGAAGGAGTATTCTACATCAAGAACTATCCATGCGCACTTGTTTGAGTCTGGATTCATGCTCGGATATAATTGTTGGACCTCGCACGGAGAGCTAGGGGTTACAATGGAAAAGATGAAGTAGAAGACGAGAACATTCCGGACTGGGCTCATCAATACGGTGGATTTGAAGAAAATCCAGGAGACGAGACGGACGGAGCTGTTGAAGATAAGGACGTTGTAGATGATGTTAGGTCAGATGTTGCGGGACGTAAAGGACGACTGCGACAGTGAAAAGGAGGTCCAGAAATTGGACCATATGTTAATGGACCACAAAACTTCGTTGTACCCAGGTTGCGAACAAGGGCACAAAAAGTTGGGTATAACGCTAGAATTCTTGCAATGGAAGGCTAAAAATGGTGTGAATGACAAGGCATTTGGCGAGTTATTGAAACTCGTCAAGAACATTCTTCCGGAGGGAAACGAATTGCCTGAAACAACGTACGAAGCTAAGAAGGTGGTATGCCTTCTAGGACTAGAAGTACATAAGATACACGCATGTCCGTACGATTGTGTCCTCTATCGCGGTGAGGAGTACGAGAACCTAGAAGCATGCCTAGTTTGTAAAGCACTACGATATAAGATTAGACGAGATGATCCAGATGATGTGGACGAACAACCTTCGATGAAGAGAGTTCCTGCTAAGATGATGTGGTATTTCCCTATAATACCATGGCTCAGACGTTTGTTTAGGAACAAAGAGCATGCTAGAATGATGCGCAGTGTTGAAGAACGTCAACAGGACGGGATGCTGAGACACCCCGCCGACGGGTCGCAGTGGTGAAACATCGATAGAACATTTCCAGACTTTGGAGAGGATGCCCGAAACATAAGGTTCGGTTTAAGTACGGATGACATGAATCCATTTGGAGAGATGAGCAGCCCATAGCACTTGGCTTGTGACCATGTGTATCTACAACCTCCCCCCTTGGCTATGCATGAAGCGGAAGTACATCATGATACCAATTATCATTCAAGGCCCAAAGCAACCTGGTAACGATATTGATGTGTACCTAAGACCATTGTTTGAGGATCTAGTTCTACTGTGGAATAAAGGTGTCCCCATGTGGGATGAGGACAAACAGGAGCAATTTAAACTACGAGCGTTGCTGTTCGTGACCATTAACGATTGGCCTACGCTTAGCAACCTATCCAGACAATCAAACAAGGAGTACAAGGCTTGCACCCATTGTATGGATGAAACTGAAAGTACGTATCTGAAACACTTTAGGAAGGTTGTGTACATGGGGCATCGTCGATTCCTTGTTGCAACCCATCCTGTACGGAAGAAAGGCAAGCATTTTGAACAGAAGACAGACCACCGTACTAAGCCTAAAAATCGTAATGGAAAAACCGTGTTTGCTATGGTGAAAGATCTGAAAGTAGTATATGGAAAGGGACCTGACAGCCAACCTATAGAGAGTGAAGATGGGCACGCGGCGATATGGAAGAAGTCTATTTTTTGGGAGTTACCCTATTGGGAAGTCTTAGACGTCTGGCATGCAATTGACGTGATGCACCTCAATAAGTACCTTTGCGTCAACCTGTAGGGCTTCCTAGGTGTATATGGAAAGTCGAAAGATACACTTTAAGCATGTAATGATCTCCAGCATATGTAACAACGCGAGGATCTTCACCCGGAACCGAAGGATAAAGGAAGCTACTACTTGAGTTCTGCAAGCTACACCTTGAGCAAGGAAGAGAAGGAAAGTATATTTGAATGCCTGGAGAGCATCAAGGTACCGTCTGGACACTCCTCGAATATAAAGAGAATAATAAGCATGAAGGAGAAGAAGTTCACAAACCTAAAGTCTCATGACTGTCACGTGTTGATGACACAACTGCTTCCTGTTATAATTCGTGGTATCCTTCCTGATAATGTCCGGGGAACAATAACAAAGCTATGTGATTTCATGAACGCAATTTTGCAAAAGATCATCAATCCAGATAGTTTAACAACCCTTCAAGATGACGTGGTCCAATGTCTTATTAGCTTTGAGATGATTTTTCCACCGTCATTCTTCAATATAATGACGCATCTTCTATATCACCTTATGAAAGAGATCGGTATTCTCAGTCCTGTGTACCTACACAACATGTTTCCTTTCGAGAGGTACATGGGCGTTCTAAAGAAATACGTTCGTAACCATTCTCGTCCGGAAGCAAGCATCGCCAAGGGTTATGGAACAGAGGAGGTCATTGAGTTCTGCGTAGAATTTATTGAAGACCTTCATCCGGGGTACCCGAATCAAGCCATGAGGGGAGACTAAGGGGAAAGGGGACTCTTGGAAGGAAAGCAATAATGACTGTGGACAACGATTTATTTCGTAAAGCACATTTCACGGTTTTGCAACAACCTTCGTTGGTGGCTCCTTACATCGAGGAGCACCTGGCGATTGTTCGCTCAAAAAACATCGGCAAGTCCAACGCATGGATTACACGCCATCACATTGATACTTTCCCCGCTTGGCTACGACAACATCTAATGGGTAACGAAACCATTGACCGACTACTAGCCTTCTTGGTGAGGGGGCCTTCTTGCTCGATAGTGGGATAACAACGATGGACCTAACCAAGGTTGGATACTCAGACGAACCATTCTTCTACGTGAAGGACATGTCTAGCAAACCAAAGAAGGGTAAAGGACCCGACGAGCCAAAGCGCCACATGGTTCTCCTAGGCAAAAGGAAAATCGTCAGAGTCAAGGATAAAACTAACGAAGATTACGATCAGTTTGACGGGTAACCTCTGTTCGCGGTGATGGTTGACCCGAGCATCCTCCTATTAAAGGAGGACACCCCTTACTCACGCAACGATCATAGCAAAGGAACACTAGTGTGGAGAAAGTACGTGAGGAAAACAGTGACGTAAGTTGTTTATGGACGATGCAAATTATTTATAATGTATTGAAGGTCATGCAATGTTTGTGTTTTTTACTAATACAATTATATATGATTATTCATATATACTAGCAATTTTATTATGATTTAAATAGTATTTAAATAGGTCATATGTTAATTACATATCATTATTGAAATGTAATAGCAGATTTAAACAATTTAAATAGGTCATATGTTAAATATATATTTTTTAAATGTAATACCAATTTCTAACTATTTAAATAGGTCATATGTTAATTATATGTGATTATTTATATTTAAATAGAATTTAAATAGGTCATATGTTAATTATATATTATTATTGAAATGTAATAGCAGATTTAAACTATCTAAGTTGGTCATATGTTAATTATATATATATATTAAATGTAATAGCAATTTTAAACTATTTAAATAGGTCATATTTTAATTGTATATCATTATTGAAATGTAATAGCATATTTAAACTATCTAAATTGGTCATATGTTAATTATATATATTTTTAAATGTAATAGAAATTTTAAACTATTTAAATAGGTCATATGTTAATTATATGTGATTATTTATATTTAATAATAATTTTAAACTATTTAAATTGGGCATATGTCATTTAAATGTTTTAATCTTTAGTCCTGGTTGTTAACCAAAGCTGGGACAAAAAGAAATTTTGGAAACAACAGGAAATTACCTTTAGTCCCGGTTGATGCCACCAACCGGGACTAAAGATCCCGACTATAAATAGGTATGCGCATCGTCTTCTCCCCCGATCCACACATAGATGTTTCTCAACGCCGATCGTCCGCCTCTGCCACCGCCGTCGTCTCCGCCGCCGTACATCGTCGCTGACCTCACCGCCGCACTGCAGCCGAGGTTTGGTGTTCATCCTCTCTCCTGTCTCTCTCTCTCCCTTGATCTATCTCGCATCCGCGGCCACTGCTGCCATGCTGTCGCAACCCCGCGCCGCTACCACACCCTGCGCCACCCCGCGGCGCCGCCCGCACCCCACCGTGCAGCCGCCACCCCACGCAACCACCACCACGCCGTACGTGGAACGAACGCGAACGAACGTGATTGTGTGCCACTACGTTAACAAACGTGAACGAACGAATGTGAACGAACGAATGAACGAATGTGAACAAACGTGAACGAACGAACGAACGAATGTGAACGAGCGTGAACGATAGAATGAACGAACGTGACCAAAAATGATAGAATGTGACCACGAACGATAGAACAAATGATAGAACGAATGTGACAGAACGAACGAGAACGTCGTATATATATGTATATGTTTTCAATGTAGATATGCAAGCATGATGTGTAGATTAATCATAGATGAACCAAATTAAATCCAGTCGCACATTGTTAATGATATAATCTATCCTCTCTTTTGTTTGCAATAGTTTTCATGTTTTCACGCGGATGCACTGAATATTATATTGCACATCATTTTTTGTTTTTTCAATTATCACACCCTGAATTTCGTTTCAAGGATTTATAAATTATTTAATAAATTATTCCTAGAATTTATATTAAATGTTCATTAATTTACAAGTGAATTTAAATGTGTGAAATAAAATTTTCTAAATAAAACATGGCTGGATTT
This sequence comes from Oryza punctata, assembly GCA_000573905.2. Classification (NCBI taxonomy): domain Eukaryota; kingdom Viridiplantae; phylum Streptophyta; class Magnoliopsida; order Poales; family Poaceae; genus Oryza; species Oryza punctata. The sequence goes on along the minus strand of CM002494.2, from coordinate 9,458,910 downwards.
AATTTTTATTAAATTCTCCATGGTTAATTCTACTCTCTGGAATTTTCTCGGATTTTTCAGAGCTCAATTATTAATTTTAATCATACAAAGAATATTTCAGTAATTATTTAAATAATAAATTAATCATTAAATGGTCCAATTATAATTTTTTTAAATAATTTGGGTGTTTAAATATTTTGAAGATTTTTCTTGGAATTATTTGAACATTAGAAGTATTTTTAACAATTCAAAGATCATTTCAGTGATTAATTTAGTTAGAAAAGTAATTAAAAATCCGGGCTGAATCTGAAAAAGTCTGCTCTCCCTTTGGTTCTTCTCTGTTGCAGCCTATTTCTTCGCTCCTCTAAGTCTGCCTTTTGCCTCCCTTTCTTCCTTTTCCTTTTCCTTTTTGGGTCGACCTTTTACCTAGAACGTCTACTTTACCTTCCTCGCGCTACTTTACCTTCCTCGCGCTACAGTGTTGTCTTCCTCCTCCAGACAGCCGACTATGCTGTGCGTGCACAGTATAGCCGCTACTTCCTCTGTTAAATCCGGTCTCCCCGTTACTCCCCTTCCAAAATTAGTGCGGGAATGAATTCCTCTCAATCTCCACTACCTTTCCCCAAGAAATCCCCATCAAATTCGTGCTAAATCCCACGAATTTCGGCCTTGTTCTTATCTGGTGAACTCGGGATAAATCCTATTTTCCATAGCCAAATCCCTTCAAATCCGGCCTCCTCTCTCGTGTATTTCCAAAATTAGTTGAGGGGATTTGTACCCCTTATCCTCCTCTATCTCCTCCCCTAAAAATCGAGCTTTATCCCTTTGAATCCGACGCGAATTTGAGCTCGATTTGAGTTTATCTCTCCAAACCGAAACCTAGTTTTTCCCGGCGCGATTCCTTGCGTTCCAAGCCCGATCTCTCTCTCCCGTGCCTATATAAAGGACCCCTAGCTCCCCTCTACCGTTCCCCTCAAGTCCCGGCCACCGCCTTCACCTCTAGCGTCGCCGCCACCATCGACCCGACGTCGCCGCCGCAAGCACTTTGTCGCCGGCCGTTTCCCGTCACCGGTTTTTGTTGCCGTTACCACCGGTGAGTTCCTCTCATCGTTCTCGTCATAGTGGTGCCCTCGGTTTGCGTCGTTTCACCTTCGTTCACCGGCAACCATGGGAACTTGAGCTACACCAACGATGATGTCACCGATGATGTCATAATATCTCTTTTTTCCTTTCTAAAATAAATCTTAATTGTTGTTTAACCTTAGAAAATTCATAACTAATTCACCGTAACTCGGAATGAGACCGTTCAAGTCTCTAAATTCATCTAAAATCATGATTTACGTGTTTGTTTACTTTTATGTACTGTTTATTTCGAGTTTCTTAGTATTTTTTCTCGTTTTGCGTGTTACCTTGTCGTTTCCGTCGTTTCAAAGGTTCGTGAGTGCGTCAGAAGTGTTCCAGAAGACTAATTGAAGACCGATTATTGCAAGGCAAGTCACACAGATCCCAAACACAATCCTTTGAGCATGTTGATCCTATATTTAAATTCTCTATTTATTTCAAATGTGTATTTATTTTTGAATATCACTGGGTGGTGTGAACCTATTCCTTTGTTATGGCTAGTTTGCATTGATTACCCTATTTCTTGATATCTTGGGTTATAAATTTGGCTAGTTGGATTTTATATATTGGTTCAACTAGATATTAGATATAATTGCTTAGCCATGCTTAGAAACTTCGGTATCATTTTATATGGGGTAATTAATGTTTCACTTATATCTTAATGATGGCTATTTAATGGTAGCTCACGATGGTCAATCGTGATTGATAAATTAATTAATTTGCCAACTAAAACTTGATTAATGGTGGGTTGTGAGCACATGGTTGGAGATGATATTTGGATAGTTGTGCTCATGACAATTAAGGACCGGTTCGCGAGCTACTGTTGTGAAACATTAACCGTACCAACCACAAACCAGCGTGGGCAACGACTTGACATTTGATGTAGCACGATTCAATGTGGAGCACCAGACTGTGAAGTGGCGGAGATAAGCCCACGGGGGTTCACTGGGAGTCCATACCTTAGCTAAAAGGGGGTAACTATGATCCGGGAGCGGTGCACCGCATTGAGTTGGGTTATGTTGGGTGTCTTGTCACAGTCCCGTTTCGAGGTACCGTGGTGGTAGTGAGGGCATGGTAACATGTTATGGGGCTGTGTCTTGTGGGTATAGTGGTACATCTCTGGCTAGAGTAAAACTATTTGAATATCTATGCCCGCGGTTATGGGTGGGTCTAACAATATTTTTCGTGATTAGTTTCACACTACTCATTAATAATATAAGGTGATAAATGGTAATAATTGGTTTAACTCTATAAGGTGATAAATGGTAATAATTGGTTTAACTCCTGGTTTGGAATGGCTAGCCTGGTTTGGAGATTGGGTCTGTGCAATCGGGCATGATTGTTCAGAGATGGTTGGGCTTGTGCAGTATTGCTGTGCTGTTCAGTGTTGATTAATATTGATGATTATAATTACTCTACTGTTTTACAATTCTCAAATGTTTGCTAAATGCAGCTTTTTCAAATGATCCTATATATTATGCCATCCTTTGGTATCTTTGTGCACTTGCATATTTGCTGTGCGGCTTGCTGAGTATTCCATGTACTCACCCTTGCAATAATCAATCAACCTCAGTTGAAGAAAGTTCCAAAGAAGAAGACGTTTAGCTTATATGCCAGTTGAGCTGCCTGTGGGAGTGGAGCTGGAGCCATCGCTAGATCATTTATCCGCTGCTGTTTTCTTTTCTTATGTAAGTATGTAACGTTGTATTACTGATGATTCTGTATATTAAATTGTAAATTTGTGTACCTCGGCTGATTCCTGGACGAGGATATTATGCACAAATTAGTTCAGAAATTACTAGTGAATTTTCGGGCGTGACATTAATAGTGATTCAATTTTTTTCTAAGTTCCATCTTAAAGAAAGGGCTGAATTATACTAATTCCATCATCTCCAAGCAAATGTTTTCACTTATGATTGTTGTACATGTTTTAACTAAATTTTTATTTCTTTGTCATACGTGGTGCAGCTGCTGACCGCCGCCATCGCTCAAGCTTAAGTGGTCCCAATTTCTCTAAGCGAAACTAAGGCAGGTTACATTAATTCCCTGGTAAATATATGTCCATGTAGGTGTCATACTTCTTAATTAACTAGCTATGTGAAAGTTTATTGTATGTATAATATATATGTATATATATAGACATACTATACCACGCATTGGGTGTGCTATAACTAAAACAAGCATGGGTGTAAATTTTATTATGAGTGCAATCATCATCAAATATACCTATTAGTTCTATTAGAATTTTCTTTACTATGAGATATATATGGTGTCTAGTAGTAAAATTTTTACTATAAGGTATCTCAGAGCGATATCTTATAGTAAAAACTTAACTATGCGAGGGGTGTGTTTTACTTATAACAAGCACTAGGCTTGTTTTAGTGCATCCGTATATTATATATATATGACATATGCACGTAGGTTGCATGTATAACAATTAGTTAACTGATCATCGTACGTATTTCTCAGCAATGTCAATATATGTATAACAATATACTCTTAGTTGATGTGTACTACTTAATGTTACGAACAGATGGCAGATTGCGATGATTAACAGATCCTCATGGATGAGATCGCAGGGTAGCAGCCAATATTAGGCGGATGATGAGCAAGAGGACCCCAACCAATACCTAAACGAGGAGGGAAACGAGGGCACAAACCAAGAGGAAAGTGAAAGGCAACTAGCCGTTGGAGACAAAAGGGCACGCGGACAACACGGTGCTGCGAGGAATCTAGAGGGCAGGCACATTATTAGTGAAGTGGCCCTAGACGGTGAACCAGTAGCCCCAGCCGGTATACTACAAAAGTTTGTGGGACACAGTGCTTGGGTCGTGAGGGATCACGTGCCCATTAGCACAGTGCACTGGCGTCAATCAAGGTCAAGCGGGGATGACCAAAGTTATCTTCCAGATATGGAGAAAGATATGCTATGGACCAACATGTTCGAGACCTTCACAGTCCCTGAGGCAGATCAGCCAAGATTGAAAGAATGGACTATGAAGAAAATGGCTGAACAGTTCCAGAAGTACAAGTCAGATCTGTACAAGAAATACGTCCTGAAGGGTCTGGCACCTAATTTTTTGACAAATTAAACAAGCTGAGGGATCATTGGGATGCGTTTCTCGCATACAAGAGCTCCCAGCACGGGCAAGCGCAGATAGAAAAGAATAAAGCCAATGCCGCTAAGAAGCAGTACCATCACCGGCTAGGGTCAGGTGGCTATAAGAAGGCAATCCCCAAGTGGGATAAACTGGAAGCCGGGTTGATAGAAAAGGGTATTGAGCCGGCCACAATGAACTGGCCTGAACGTTCCAGAAATTAGTACTATGCTCATGGTGGAACGTTCGATCCCACTAATGGCTCTCGTGTATTCGGTGATGCGATTCACGAAGCAGCTAACCAACTTACGGAAGCAGTGGAGGCGTCTGCTCAGGGAACATTCAAGCCTGACAGAGAGAAGGACGAGCTTACGATCGCACTACAGAATCCCGAGCATCCCGAACACGAGGAAAAGGCGTGGTTTCTTGGAAATACATATTTCAAGAGGATAGCCACACTTACAAGAGTCGCATGAGGAGCAAGAGGGATACTGAGGCGAAATTAAGATATCTCGAGGAGAGGGTCGCCCTGTAGGACATAAGGATGCAAGAGGAGGTGGAATGACGGGTGGACCAACGCCTAGCAGAACGACAGAGCTAGCAGACGGTGCAGCCGTATGTCCCTCCAGTCATGGTGAGCCCCTCATGCAATCACAACAGCTATGCTTCTATAGGGCAAGTAGGAGAACAGGGCATAGAAGGTGCAGCAGGGCCAGTTCATGATGACTCATCGTACCCTGTATATGAAATCACGTGGCGGACACCTTGGCAGCTGCACATTCCCTTCAAGAACATATCACTCAAGGTATGCTCGTAGTTTTATGATATATGTCTTGTAAATTATGAAAGGTGGTGCATGCATATGTTAATTACTAAGTAACCTCGATTCTTGTGAAGGTGGCGTCGGGCATGGCCATACCAGTGGACCCTTAAGGGACTTACCATTGCAGGCCGATTCCACCTGGGTACTCAAGGGTCGAAGTTGAATTAGTGGAACGAGGGTCCAGGATCTCGAGCTGGACATCCCCGGAGGAGACGGGGAGACGAAACTAGGAGACACAACCCACGCCATTATACTATGGTGCAAGCGGTACATCGTGTTTTCCGAGCGAGTAGCGGCGTCTTCTCCTCCGCCTCCTCCGCCTGCACCGCCTCCTCCGTCTCCTCCGTCTGCACCCTCTCCTTCGCCTGCACCGGCTCCTCCACCTCCGACTCCTCCGTCTGCACCCTCTCCTTCGCCTGCACCGGCTCCTCCACCTCCGCCTCCTCCGCCTGCACCGTCATCGTCTGCTCCGCCTTCACGAGCTAAAAAGTCGTGCCCACTTCATCCCGCGCCGTCAAAGTCCACAGAGCAAACGAAGAAGACAAGACTTAATGAGCCAAAACTCCCTGCTCTCAAGAAAAGAGCGTACGACTTAACTCCCGAGGAGACTAACGAGGTCGTACGAGCGGAAATGAACGCGTTCTTCAAGCCACGGAGCCCACAAAAGAAGATTCCTGTAGATCCGGCTGCTAAGAAGTTCTTTCAGAAGATGAGCGAACCGGTCAAGAGGGCTTTACTTTCGGATTATGACCGATCGATGACGAAGTCATCTAAGAAGCAAAGAGGAAAGATCAAAGAAGTGCATTAGCTCGGAAAGCAACCAAAACAATCGGTTGAGCCGTTGCTATCACCCGGTGAAGAGGAACTAAGGCAATGCATGAAAGAGACAGGTCTGAACAGGGAGCAACTGGTGAGAAACGCACCAATAACCATAGCGACAGAAGCCGATTTGAAGTACAAATTTAAACTTGGTGAACCGCTTGTCAAGCCTGTTCAGGTGAACACCCTCTCTACACAAATGTACCGATTTCATCAATGGTACATGGAACGTTCATCCAAAGGTAGAATGATGGTTGGAGCAAGGATAAGAAACACAGATTACTATCAAGGAGATGATGTTCTGTGGATCAACTTCGAGGATGTATTTTGTAAGTATCGCTTACAAAATACCAACTAGATGAACACAGATTTGAAGGAACGTTTATTCGATGTATACCAACTAGATGCCCTCAACGTCTCCATTCTCAGCTGCTGGGTTTTGTAAGTATTGCTTAAGCAAAATTTATTTTGTTCCTTAGCTCCTTCTATGTACCATTCAATGGTTAAACTGTGCTGATAGTTGATGCAAATTCCTTTATCCTTTGTAGAATGGAGATTAAATCGTGCCGTAGGCAGGGGATTTACAATATTGGATTCATGGACCCCCGCAAAGTCAATGTCGAAATGATACGGGACTTTGAGGAAGCTACAGAGGACAATATTGTTTATTTCCAGGTGCAGCAGCATTATAAGACCTACATACTATTGCCTTACAACACAGAGTGAGTTTTAACTGTCTTTCGAATTCGTACCAACTTCCTTCTTGTACTCATACCGTGACATATATATTATCTCACGCAATTTGCAGATTCCACTGGGTGCTTTTTCTCTTCGAACTTTCACTATGCAAAGTCCATGTCTATGACTCAATGGATAAACCGGAGTCTACTTTCGTCAAGATTTTTGAAGTGATAGACAGGTAATGTCATCTATTTAACTATCATTAATTATGAACACTGCTATTGCTACTATGCAGATCTTCGATATTTAATCATAGCTTCCAACTGTACATAGGGCATGGGCAAAGTTCCGTACATTGGTCCGCGGGGTTTGGAAAGAAAAACTTGGTAGGAGGTTTAATTTTCCGGTGAGTATATGTTCCAAAAACATATTGAATCATTAATTTGTTCTAGAAAAAATTAGTACATTAAATCTCTTGTCGTTTCTCCTCAAGTGTGCAAAACAGGAGCAGGGGAATAACTTGTGCGGCTACTACGTCTGCGAATATACTCACTGCATTGTACACCAAATCAACAGTGACAAGGAAGTAAGTAAAAATCATTCAACATTATGTCTCGGTTTCTTATTAACTTCATATACTTATATCTCAATTTTTTTCAAATGATAGATTATTTACATGAGGGAAAAACTATCCAACGAAGAATTTATAAATATTGTTCAAGAACAATTGATGGGATTTATCAATAAACAAATAATTGATCCGCGGGAGAATTTTACTACGATGGAAGACCTATTGATTATCATCCCCATCTATAACATGTCTTAGGTTTCTTCGTAATATACAATTGAACATTAGAATTAACGAACGATTGTAATATATGTATGTATAAATGTGTATACATATACTTATGTGTGTGAGTATATTTCGGTAATATAAGTATATATTTACTTGAGTGCATATATTTAGGGAATATATATGTGTGTGTGTAAAATATGTATTTATATATATATATGCATATTGCATATATACGTATAAATACATATATTACATATATACACATATTATTTATACATATATATGCATAATATATACAAGCAGCTAGCAAAACCAGCAATTTAAAGAAAAAGAAAAAAATAACTTTAGTCCTGGTTGGTAACACCGACCGAGACTAAAGATGGTTACGCCAGCCACGTGGCGCTACCATCTTTAGTCCCGGATGGTGTTACTAACTGGGACTAAAGATGGGCATCTTTAGTCCTAGATTCGTGGTCTCGGTTGCATAACCGGGACTAGAGGGTATTACGAACCGGGGTTAAAAATCCCTTCTCCACTAGTGTACCAACGTATGTACAAGAGAACAGTTATAGTGTTTGTATCCTATAAATAGGAGGAAGTTATTTTTTACTAATAGATATAATCTAATGGTGCAAAATAACAGGTCCACCAATTAATTTAAATGAAAATCGACGGTGAGATTAGATAGTGTCATGTGGTGGCGTAGGAGTATTTACAGGAGTACCATGTGACGGCTTAAGAGCGTTTGTAGGAAGTTTCATGTACCTTTAGGCTGCGTTCGCACCTCCCCTTTCCCAACTCCTCTCCCTCGTTTTCCGTACGCACGCTTTTCAAACTACTAAACGGTAGGTATTTTGTAAAAAGTTTCTATACAAAAGTTGCTTAAAAAAATCAAATTAATTTATTTTTGAAAAAAATTTAGCAAAAACTTAATTAATCACGCGCTAATGAATCACTCCGTTTTCCGCAAACACTGTTCCGGTTTGGAACCATGCACGCGAACGCAGCCTTAGTATATAATAGATTTCGCTGGCATAAATTAATTACGTAAAACATTAGTTCAGGAGAGTATGACTCCAGCGAAAAAAGTTACACCCTATTTCCAAAAGAATCAATTTTTACATATGAAGCTGAATACTATCCTAAGTCCATATATACACATACATACATATAATATATATATATACGTATATATACATATATATATAAAAGTTGGTTTATTCAAGGACGGAGTGAGTATACCGTATTGTATATACATGTATCACTCTCATCTCTAAATGTGAAGCCCACAATAAATAAATAAATAAATAAATAAGTCGTTCTCATCATCATTGTGCAAGGTTTTCAACATTCGGCAAAAGAATATTTCCTTATCACTTTTTTGTCAAAGCATTTGGGGAAGAATTGATCCCAGCCATGGTAGGGAAGCTGGTCACTTTTTGCTTGGTCACAGGCGTGTTGTGGCAAAATTCCCTGTCACCGTAATTGGAGAATGCATGGTGTTATGTGCAAAATAGCACACTGCTTGTGCTTGAAGGGAGAATAAAGGAATCTAAAATAGCACACCCGTTTGGTAGAGCTTGAAGCTAAAATCCAACCAAACAGTTTTATCTTCATCTAAAATTAAAGTGAAATTGACTGGAGTATTCTCATAAAATGAATGGAGCTACAGTTTAGCTACTCTACAAATCCACTCTAGACCTATATCTTGAAATTAAATGAAGGAGTTGAAATCACGCCACAAACAGGCCTGGGGCCGTACCTAGCAATTCAAGGCCCTGGTGTGAACATAAAACGAGACCCTATATTAAAAAATATCAACAAAAGAAATACTAGATTGTTCAAAAAAAATATTACGTACATGGTAGCGGCACCCTGCTTAAGTAAGAAAGATAAGTGATTACAGTTATTCGATTTTCTTTACCGAACGAAAAAACAGAATATTTAGTACCTAGTACCTAGAACACATGTTCATGCCGTCACTATAAACTATCTTTTTTGAGGTTGGCATAATTATTATCAAACACCTATTGAACCTAAAGAAAATAAATATGTTCTAGCCAAATCAGTAAGTTAAGATGCGGGGACTTTTGAAAAAAGAAAACGAATGGGATAAAAACATACTGGCGGTTGATCAGTTGGCACATGGCCATGGATGATCCTGAAACAGGCCATATAGCCATGTGCTAAAATTTGTGTCTCACTGACATGTAAAATATGACTGTTGGCTAGTTTCTTAAAATTTATTGCAATGTTTAGATGACTCTCGTTTGAGAATTGCGGGGAAAAAACTCATAATTGTTTGTATCATAATTTAGCTTTTAGTTAGTTTATCTGGGCAGGCTAAATTATTAGAATAGCTATCATATTTGTTCAGTCATATATTTAGGACCTAATTAGATATATATATATAAATATATATATATATATATATATATATATATATATATATATATATATATATATATATATATATATATATATATATATATATATATATATATATATATATATATAGAGTGATGCGTCGGTTGTTTTTGTTAGCTACTAGCAGAGGGCTACTCCATCCGTCCAAAAAGACGATTTCTGGTGAGGGAAGTTTGTTCCGTAAAAAAATAACTACTACACAAGCATTCAACGCTACTGACAGGTGAAAAAATAGATGAAAACACCTATTCGCATCGGGAGACGAAAAAATAGATGAAAATACCTATGTTCACACTACTTTGGAGTCATGTTAGTTTTACAGAGAATCTATGTTTTCCTTTTTTTTATAAGAAAAATATTAATTAATAGTTGTACTTGATGAGGGTATTTCGAGAAGTCGATTTTTACTGGGACGGGGGAGTATAGCATTTAGCTTATGGGATATGTACCGATATTACTCATATATTTGTGCTTGAATCGATTATATGCAGGTGATCGATGCGCACGTAGGCAAGATGGCGTCGTTGATTGCATGCTGCATGGAGTGTACAACCAGAAAATATGTACAGGCTGTCCGAAGCTGCAGTGTTTGACTTGTGATGGAGATTGATGCATTTGTGCTGCTGGCTGCTGCTTGGTTCTGCACGATGGACATTGATCTGACTGATCGATCTGGTGCTAAGCCGCATGCAAGACCGAGGCAGACGTGTACACGGGAGATGGTTTAGTTGGCGTGATTAGCGCGTGCGGCTACTAGGAAGATGGAGATATATTTTTCTAGTTTATCAGTTTGTTTTCTTTTCGTTAAACCTTTCTATTTTTTGTTTCACCATGTTACCTGTATATATACATGCGGGTTTATCATTGATTAGAATCCCCGAACAACTTATCAATCTACTATTTTTTTCTCATTCTTTAGTTTTCTATTTTCTATTTTATTTTCCTGGTTGAGTTTAGTATTTGGTTAATCTTTGCCGTTTTACGTTAAAAAATGGTCGTGCTTCTCCACGAAAATCAGGAGATTGTCCTTTACTAGTTTGCTCGGAAACTAGTCGTTCATCGTCACATAAGTATAATATTTATCTTCTTTGCTAATTTGCTCGTAAATTAGTCATGTGATACTGCAAAAGTGAATTAATCTCAAAATCAGCGCTCCGCTGGCTGGTTTTGATCTATCGATTTTGACAACTCTATTAGATGATCTTGTGTTGGTAAAAAAAAGCTTCAACAATAATCTTCCTTTTGTATTTTTACTGATTTGACATGAGAAGCCACACTTTCCCATTCATTTGTATTTGCTGAAACTGGCTTTCAACTTTAGTCTTTGGCTTAGAAAAATTTAACCAGTTAGCCTCCGTATGTACCATGGATGACTCTGTCATGGGGCAAAAAGTTTTTTTAGCCCCCTTTAAGCTCATGCTGCACATGATATAAGCCCTAAGAGAATTGCATCCAAGATTGGTTGAGATAAATCATATTATATGGAAGTTAACGATACAATATTGTAAGGATTAGACCACCTGTAACAATTTATCGATATCTGGGAATGGCTGTAGCGCATGCAACCATTCAGACCACATAACGACGTTATCAACTAGAAGCTAATGACAAATGGAGAATACACAGTGAAGTCAACATACCAAATGCAGCTCATGGGGGCTATCGGCTCGATCTACAACACCACAATCTAGAGAAGTGTTAGGTGCCACCAAAGTGCAAGTTCTTTGCTTGGCTTGTATGCTTGGCTTGTCATCCAAAATTGAGCCTGAATGGTAGGTAGGCTTTAGAAAAGAGTGTAGACAAACCAACAGATTTGTTTGCTATACCGCACAACACGGGATGGTGCTCCACTTGCTGATCACCTGCAATTTGTTACAAAGAATTTGGATGGCTATCCAACAATAGGTCGGGCTAGATCTACAGATGTAATAATGGGGATGTTGTGCCTCGCTGGAGGAGTGGTGGCTGAGACTCTCCACCTAGCACAACTCGAAGAAGCCGCTAAAGCCCTTGATCATCGTCATTGTTTAGAAACTTTGGTGAGAGCGCAATGCGTGAATCTTTCACAGCATAGCAACAACCCTAACTACCATCATAGCTAAGATCAAAAATAGGCTATCACCTATAGGTAAAAGCGGGGATGTGGACCCTTCAAGCGCTACGATGTTTAAGAGAGATCACTTTGTCACCTATGCCATGCAGATACTTTTGTTTTAATGTTGTAGCTCTCCTTTTCTATTAATACATAAGTGATGAAACCTTTTGCCTTGTAAAAATAAATGTAATAGGGATTAATGTGTTATATCAAACTCTATTCATGTTAACATGTATATTGTATGAGGCACACCTCATGATTTAGGATGTAGTCAAATTTATGAGATAAGGTGCATTACTTTGATTATACTTTTCAATTAACTACTAAAATATGTTAAAAGATGTTCTTGTCAAGTAACAAGAAGAAACTATATGACAGAATTATTTGTGTGGAGAGACTGTTATGATAGCGCTATGTCATTGTATGGAATAGAATAGGGATGAACGTAATATTAGTGAATGGTCTCATAACTCATAAGAATAAATTATTTGTATAATGTACTGTAGTTTTAATAACTGGTTTATAGGATTGTTAGGAAATTATTTTTTACAAACGAATGACCAAAATACTCTATACGGAAATATAAGATTAGACGGGTTCAAATTTTTAAGAGAGTCAGTATCTTAGCACAGGAGGATCTCCAGTACGGTCTCCCTGTCTGCGTATGTACTTGTGCTCAACTTACCCTACGACAATAACAACCTCTCATTGAAAAAAAATAAATTTCACATTGAACCACCTTTAATAACTAAAAATTTACAATAATATTTTTATAATAACATCATATATGGTTACCATTCGTTTGAACTTTGGACCAGAGTTCATAAAGTTACGGTCCTTTTCTTGATTGATTCTTTCAAATTGTTGATTCAATTTTTTGGATGACTTAATTACCGGTCACTTTAAAGAACCGAGTCTAATTAGAGGCATGACAACAAAGAAATTTGAAAATAACATTGGGTACTTCATTATTTTTAGTTTGAGTACTTCATCAAGTTAAGTGTTCTCAATTGCTAAACTACATGTGAATGTTTATACGTAGTAAGGAAAACCCATTTGTTTAATAGATTCTACTATAGCCTGCTAGGTAGTTGTTCATGTGCTAACTTGTGTAGTTATAAACCCTGATCCAAAATGAAAAAAGTTGTAAATATATATGGTGTTATATGAAAAGACAGATTTGTCTCTAGCTTCACTAAGAAACTTTGGTTATTAAGATATAGTTCTTTTCTTCAATTCTAAACTTCAATTTTCTCGTTTTCCGTTAGCACGCTTTTTAAACTGTTAAATGATAATTTTTTTCAAAAAATTTATATATAAAAGTTATTTTAAAAAATCAAACAAATCCATTTTTTAAATTTATAATAGTTACAACTTAATTAATCATGTGCTAATTATCTTTCTCGTTTTACGTGCGCTAAATTTTTTTTGTTTTGGATAGAACGAATGCAGCCTACAGTTGAGTTCGGTAGTGCCTTTTCCTACTCTGGACTTCCTCACTTCCCAAACTATTTTTCAAAAAAAATGTAAAAGAATTATTTAAAAAATCATATTAATCTATTTTTAAATTTTTTATTTAATACTTAATTAATTATTATCCGCTAATGAGCTGTTTCGTTGTTTGTTTTTCGTGCGAGAGGGAAGGTTATCAAACTTCACAATCAAACACATACAGTGTAAAGGTAGTGAAAGTGAAATTTACTTTCCAAAAACGAAACTGGAACAAACGACTCCACTCGCCATGGCCATGGCCGCCGCCTCCTCGTCTCCCCTCCCCCTCCTCCTCCTCCTCTTCCTCTTCGCGTCCCAGCCCTCGCCGGCGGCGGATGCGGTGGCCGCGGGAGGCGGCGGCGGCGACCTCCTATCCACGGCGCGCGCGCCGGGGTTCGCGGCGTGGCTGCGCGGCCTGCGGCGGAGCATCCACCGGCACCCTGAGCTGGCCTTCGAGGAGCGCCGCACCAGCGAGCTCGTCCGCGCCGAGCTCGACGCGATTGGGGTCCCCTATGAGTGGCCCGTCGCCCGGACCGGCGTCGTCGCCACCATCGGCGGCGGCGGCGGCGCTGGGGACGGGCCCGTCTTCGCGCTCAGGGCGGACATGGACGCGCTCCCCCTGGAGGTACTCTCGCCTCCTCTTGATTAGGATCGTGTGGTTGATTGATTCCGAGTGGATTCTCTTCTCTTGGGAGGGAGAAGATGAACCAGCTCCTGTCTAATTTTGGCTATCGGGGATAATTTCCAATGTATTTGAGTACTGATTAGATTCAGCTTGTTTCAAATTATTATGTCAAATCTAATTGGTTCGTGATGCATTGACCTCTGCTTAGTGAAATGGAGCTTGCCACAATCGAAGGTTGCTTACTCACTGTAGTGAAAATTAGTCCATTGCTGTTCCAAAATTCTCCCAATTATAGCATAACCGAGCCTGTTAGTTTGCACAATATATTCACTAACAACTCGGATGATCCAACAAAACATTGATAAATGGATAACAGAAGGAATTAATATCAAGATAAGGCAAATTGATGATCAGGCATGCATCTCTGGCCTCTGCTTTGGGCTAGGCTATCTTGCAGTGCCTATCCTAATGAATTCCTCCATGAGGTGCTAGAGTGTTTGCATTTCGTTGTCGTTGTGTAATCTGTTCGGATACCAGGTGTTGCCGTGCTGGTTACTCATATTTTTATTGAGCTGTAAAAATACTTATACCAACCACTTGCCAGTTATCAGTACACTAAATCTACTGCATCATCGAATCGGATGGGCAATATATATGGGCAACAAAGGACAGTAGGAAAATTGCTCTACTACTGGTGTTGTTTATACTTGCGCCTTCTAGATAAACTGAAGCATGTTTAAGTGCAATCTAGATAAATTGAGGCATGTTTAAGTGCAATTCTTCCTGCAACTTGAGTTCAATGTACCGTGACTGACAAGCGAGAAAATAATTACTCCATCTGATCAAGAATTATATGATGTTTTGGGTGATGGTATAGTCTCCAATATCTAAAATAAATATCTATATATATTATGAAAAAAATCATGATAAAGACAATCATATTTTTTTTTGATATAATCGACCTAAATTGGTTTTCTATATGAAAGATAAAAGATAGTAAAGTTTGATTGTATGCTTTCTAAAACAATTTGTAACATTATATTGGAACAAGTGTGTCCAAGATTGAATGCTCTCCTGTTATTATAATGGAGATGTTACTTGGATCTAAATGTATTCCATAGCTTTTGCACAAAACACACTCTCCATCTAACAACACACTTTACACTTGTGTAAGTGCTCTCCCTATTTTATTGACGCTTTTGTTTTCTGGTTGTGCTCACCATTTGGAAGGAATTGGTAGATTGGGAACATAAGAGTGAGGAAAGTGGAAAGATGCATGCTTGTGGGCATGATGCTCACACCACGATGCTTCTAGGAGCTGCCAAGCTACTTCAATCTCAGAAGGATAACCTTAAGGTACTATGTGACCATTGTCCATTGACCGTAACTTGTCAACTTGATTACTTGAGCTTGATCCTGTCAAAGTAGAATCATTATACAACGTAGTCACTTGGGTAGAAAATCTTAGGGTGACCACTGAAAATACTGATAATCGCTTGTGCTCATTAAATTGTGTACAAAAAGGCTTCCTGTCCATAAGATAAGTTGAGTTGATGCATCATCAATCCACTGACAAGATTTCCTGTAATCTCCCAAACACTGGATATAAATCTAAAATCTTATTTGATAACCAATGGAGGTCTTTCATGTTTTCTGTTAGGGTACTGTGAAGCTCGTCTTCCAGCCAGCAGAGGAAGGTTATGCTGGCGCACGCTATGTTCTACAAGAAGGTGTGCTAGATGATGTGTCAGCCATTTTTGGCTTGCACGTTGATCCACGCATTCCAGTAGGCACCGTCACCTCCAGACCAGGGCCATTTCTTGCAGCATCAGGCCGGTTTCTTGCAACGATCACTGGAAAGGGTGGTCATGCTGCAAGCCCGCACAACGCTGTTGACCCCATCCTCACTGCATCCTCTGCCATCATCAGCCTCCAGCAGATCGTAGCCCGGGAAACTGATCCTCTTGAGGCTGCGGTATGTCTTCAACTGCAGCACTTCACTTGCATCACATATATATTCCTAATTTCCAGCCTACCTTATGTCACCTGATGTCATAGTTTGCTCATCAGATGTGTTCCTTGGTAGTAAATAACTTCACCATCTCCTCTCGCTACTGTCAGGTGATCTCCGTGACATTCATGAAAGGAGGTGATGCCTACAATGTCATCCCAGAGTCTGTATCTTTCGGTGGCACCTTCAGGAGCTTGACATCAGAAGGCCTCTCATATCTCAAGAAGAGGATCAAAGAGGTAAGCATGATCAAAGAAGCATTCTTTCTCCAGTCTATCTAATGTTCTGAACACAGCATCTTCAGAATTATAGACAAAACAGTCCTCCCATAGCTTACATTCTCCACTGCCCTTGTAATCCGTAACCGCAAATGATCAATCAACAACATGATAATTGATAAATGCTTCTCTGGCAGATCGTGGAAGCGCATGCCACCGTGCACCGGTGCACCGCATCCGTCGACTTCATGGAGGAGGAACGCATCCCGTACCCGGCCACCGTGAACGACGAAGGGATGTACGGCCATGCCAGGGCTGTGGCCATGGACGTGCTCGGGGAAGACGGAGTCAAGGTGGGCACCCCATTCATGGGTGCCGAGGACTTCGCCTTCTACGCGCAGAGGTTCCCGGCGGCGTTCGTCATGATCGGCGTCGGCAACGAGACGACCATGCGGAAGGTGTACCCGCTGCACTCCCCACACTTCGTCATCGACGAGGATGTGCTTCCGGTAGGAGCTGCCTTGCACGCGGCCGTCGCCATGGAGTACTTGAACAAGCACGCATCTACGGCTACGGCTACGGACTAAGGCCTCCTTTCCATGTAAACATGGGAATTTCTTATGAATTTCACAGAAAATAATGTAAGTTCTTGTAAAGAAAACAAAGGAAATGTGTGTGTTCCAAAGGAGGCCTAAGGCTTTCAGTGTTCGTGTGTTCCAAAGGAGGCCCAAGGCTTTCAGTGGCTTTTGAAATACTCGTGTTTTTCTGCTTCTAGATAGTAAGCAGAAAGTTGTAGATTTAGTAGAAGATTTTGCATAAAGGTAATAATATTCCACTGCACAGCACAGCTGCTAGCGAAAGTTAATTCGTCCCTGGTAAAAATAAGTATCCAAAATTTGACTGAATTTATGATTTATTCTGACTCGGTCGGTAGTAAGAGATTTGCTGTTTTGTCATATTCATCTTCGCAATGCCTTTTCTCCTCCCCCAGTAATAATATGGATGACAAAAGTTTATATCACATCCAAACTCCAACTATAACAAAGAAAACACAATCCTGCTGGTGGACACGATCATCCCAGTACGAAACTGGCTCACAATTTCACATGTGACCGAAAGATTTCAGATATGTATGGAGCAAAGCTTTTCTGCACCAAGGATATGTAACACATAATATTCCGAAGTGCAGACAGATTCAGTTCGTCTTTACAGGCATGGAAATGGTACTTAAATACAAACTCCGCCAATGGAGAATGGTGCACCTATGGACTTACACCAACAAATATACAGTAGCATGTCCTGCAACTTGAATAGCTTGACAAAAGATGATAAAAGTCCCTAGTCTAAAGCATAAACCAAGCCTGTCGGAAAGAAGGCTGTCTTGAATGTTAATCCTATCCTTTCACAATCTCCCGGTAGACTAAATCGATGAAATCATCATTCTGGCAGAAAGAACACTTGTAACAGTTAATAATTGTCTACCTCAAAGATTCAGGAATAGAGATAGCAAATAAAGGGTATAAACTGTAGGCTTGTAAGTTGTAACTAAGAGAGACATCTTAGTACTAGTTCACTTGGAATTATGCACAAGACAATAAAACAGGAAACTTGTATGTACTATGATTAAGCAAAGCACGAGTCCCTGCAGATTGCCTAAATTGAATCCTACTAGTAGACTCAATTCATCACAAAATTTGACTCTGCAATCTAACAAAGATAAATCATGAAATGTGCATAAATTGCTATTGCAGCATACCTCAACAAGCCTAAGTAATGCATCCCTGACTTTTTCTCTGGACAGTACTGGGCTGTAGACCGGTGCTGATGCAAGAGATGGGGATGGATTTGGTGGCGGAAATGGTTGAAGTAATGGAGTCCCATATGGTGGAGAAGGCGATGCTGTAGGTAACGGAAAGGGCTGAAGCAAGGGAGCACTCTGTGGCTGCTGAGTGATGCGAGGATGTTGAGGTGGAGCAGTTGGTACCGCCAAATTGGTGCGGGGCATTGTTGTCTGCGAAGATGTCAATGGTGAAAAAAGTGATGGATTTAGAAGGCTTGCTGACCTGTTGACCACAGCACCAGTTCCAGCATGAACATCAGGGGCTATTACTGATGAAGTTTGAGAAGGGAGCAAATGGTGCACAGCTGGAGGCTGAGATATACTGATACTTGTTGGTACATGTGAAGATAAAGGAGTAGATGCAAAAGATTGATTTAACTGTCCTGCAACTGCTACACCGGAGGCACTGCCAACATTTATAGCTCCCTGTTCCAAGAGACCCAAATTTATAGACTAAAAATACAAAGTTCTATCTTGAAGAAATTATAGAACACTTCAATTGCAAACAAGCTAAATTAGAACAGAGATGAACAGAACATATAATACAAAGTAAAGCTGCAGAGAGAAAGCCCTGTTTCAAACTTTCCGTACACTGAAGAATGCAGATAAGGGATCCTCCTGGACATGGGTAGTAGCTGGTATGATATTCGAAGTTTGAGGCTCTAGTGGACCTTCAACCAAAGTAGGTGCTGCTTCCAGCTCTTCAAATTCACTGAAATAAGATCGATAACAGTATAACACCATTACAACAACATTCTTAGTTTATGGCAAATATACATTTAAAAGTAACACAAAAAAGTAAAAGTGAATGGTATATAATACAGCAGTAAGATACAATATTAAATGAACAAAAAGCAGTAGCCATGAGTCATATTAATCTCATTTTAAATCGAACAATTGATCGCATGTTAATCTGAGTACAGAAATGTCTGGCATGCAAAAGACTGCAAGAAAAAAAAAATGGAATCCATTCAACATACATGCCTTCAATAACTTCTGTACATATTTTCTGCTTAAAAGATTTGACCACCTAATCTATGTGAAACCCCAAGTACTACAAAATGGCCAACTATCCAAATAGAAGCATTCTAAATCTTGTTTGATAAACCAACAAATATTCTTGAAAGCTCCATAAAACAAAGTAAAGTAATATTTCATATCTTGTCATGTTGATCAGCACTACTTCTACAACGAAATCAAGTAATGTAGCGCAAAACACACATTCAGGTACCTTTTAATAGAGGGAGCCTTTGGTTTCGGAGTTGCTTTGGAGAATGCATTCAATATCCTGCACAATCACACAAAAGCCTTGACTTCTGAAACAAGCACATTGCTACTAGATCATTTAGCCTTAAACTTACGCAAGCTCTAAATCGCTAACTAAACTAATCTAAAGTGAGCAAATAATAGTACAAAGTTAGCTTATCAATGAAATATAGCAATATTCTTTTATTGAACCTCCCATCCACAGTAATTTTAACTTTCTAAATGTCATATAATTGATACATAACTAACAATTTTAACTATATAATAAAAGCAAGATAAACTAGAAGTGTGACATACTGACACAGTGAAGATTGATTCTGTTTAAATTGTGGCAGTTTAGAAAAATAATTATTTTTCTATCATTCAGGTATAACAGTTTATCAAGCCGGTTACTGTAACGACAGATTCCACAATGTAGAACAAAAAAAACAAGCTGGCCCTGATATATTTGGCATGCAAACTACAAATTATACAAGTCAGAACAGAAAATCACACGATGTGTCATATGGGAAGATGGAATATTTTTCTTCATATTTTCATATGAGTACTACTGTGGACCAAAATATTTAATCCCTTGCATATTATCCCTTTGTCAGTGATCCGTAGACACTCTCATACAATCATGTTGCTTGGTTATATTACCCCTTTGGGCTGAATTTTTAGGGAGTTGGCATTAGAAAGTGATGTCTACAAGGATAATTTATGTTGATGTAACTCGACATACACATTTTCTCAAAACAAATAGTTGATATTTCAGGTCATTTTACATATACAATAAGCAAGATACATGAACTGAACAATCTACAACAAGAAACTAGGAGTACGATCCACAAAGAAAAGTAAAAGGACTAAAGGAGCATTATTTGTAGGAAATACGAATTTACCTGCTAAAAAGATTTGCAACTTCTTCACATTCCTGGGAATTATAGAACCAAATACCAATAACTTCTTGTGCAGCATTGCGGTACATTATATAGGGAACCTGAAGCTGGTATTCAAAATCTCCCAGGAGATCTTCAACTAAATTATCTGTTGATAAGATGAAGCCAACCAAATACTAAGAAATCAACACAGAAGAAGAACGTGTCTTGCAAAACAAACAAAAAAGCTCCCAAAATGCTGCTTGACCCTAACATTAATGTGGTTTGTAATATGAAGTTTCTCCTAAAATATCAACTGTTTTGTAATGAAACCGATCAGGGAGCTACTAGCATTAAAGTTTAACTATTGTTCACTGAATTATTCAGAAATAAGCTGATACAAGTTCCCAACTGCACATTGATAATGACAATCATGCGTGAAAATTTCATGCACAGGTTTTACAAAGGTTGTACGTAGCTAATTATCGAAACTTCCTTCAACCCTAAGAAAACCAAGAAAATTTACACGCAACGTACCTGTATTACGACGATTCATGACAACAAACTGGAATCTGGGCTGCGCATTCCTGCATTGCAAAATGTAAGTGTTCAACACAACTAGTAAATGTGATCCATTGGTACTTTAACACATTTGCATTATCTGAAGATTAAGAGACAAGACATCAAGACATATGGATAAGTAAAATGTTGGTTCTTACATTCTCTTTTGCAAAAAGTGCACATTGCACCATTTGAAATGTATTCAATCATTTGAAGGATGTGGTATATCAATGGTGTACTGTATAAATATGAGAAGTCGATTCACTATCGATATGGACTAAGAGGTGTTGCTTTCCTTTGTTGCTCTAGATACCATGGATGTATTTCATTTGAAAATTCACATGTACCACCATTGCATGTGCACTCTATCTGTTTTTCTTTTGGTATTTTCAAACTGTTTCATCATCCATTCTACAAAATGGGAACACTTGAACCCCTAAGCACTGAAACGCATTTGAAACCAAATATGCTGACAAAGCGTTGCCAAGATGTGTAAATGCTCTAATGTTGGCAGAATACAGTTGCAAAATAGCACCATCTCCTGCTAAAGTTTTTCTATCTCATCTGGCAAATTTCTAAGATCAAAATTAGCATTAATATAATTGTGTACTCTTAAACAAAACATATTTGGGCATGTAATGCACCAAGAGATGTGAAATCGACAAAACGATTGCAATGTTTACAAATAGGAGTTTATATCACCAACAACCCAACATTTTTACAATCTTTTTGTTCTGTAATAAATAAAGAAAGATATTGACAAAGTGAAACAGTTGTAACTATATTGAGCGAAAACTTATAAAAGTGGGTTCAAGATCCTCTACTAAGCAAACCTAATCAACACTAGGTTCTACATGATATCTCATTCATCCTTCTAATCAAATGGCACTACCAATCCACTTTTCGATTATCCCCAACATCCACCAGCACCCAATATGTTCAACAAACTCAATCACTAAAGGCATGTAACACCTTTTATATAAACAGTAACCGAGAACTAAAACCAGCAAATTCAGACGCAAAAAAGGAACCTCTTGACGACGAAGAGCGACCCCTCCACATCCTTCCGGCTCTGCAAGGAGAACAAATCAGGCCAAATCGACATGAAGCATAACCAAGCGAAGGAACCGAGCCACGATTCGAAGTGATAACAAAAAACAAAAAAAAAACAAAAGCCATCTTACCCACTGGTTGAGGTTGGTGTCGAAGTCGTAGAGCGTGACGTGGCCGGCGGTGATGAGGATGTCCTCGACGGCGGGGTCGAGGCGCTGGAGCACGGTGATGTTGAGCACCCGCGTCCCTTCCTCGTCCATCGCCAGGTTCGGCGTCACTTTCGCCCTCCCGCCGCCGCCGCCGCCGCCGCCACCGTGCGCCATGGCCGCCAACGCCGCCTCCGATAGAGGAAGAGGAGGAGCAAACCCTAACCCTAATGGCGGCGGCTCCCTTCTTCTCTTCTAGGGTTTGGAGGACGGATCGAGAGAGGAGAGGGGGGCGATTCGATTCGATTCGATGATTCGAGGAGTCGATTGGCAAATTTTGGCCGCGCGTGGGTAGAGAGAGAAGGAGAATGGAGGAGTGGTGGAAGCGGAACTCGGAAGAAATAAAAAGAGATTTAATTTTTGGATTTTTGGAGTTAAATTGAATTGGATTAATTAATTCGGAAATTGGGATACGAGGGAGGGGATGATGTTGTGTTGTCAGCCGTATCTGGGGTTGGATTTGGATATCCCGGCTGCACGTGAGACTTACTTGCTCGTGAATTTTTTTATTATAAAAGCTCGATAAATCTTTTCTGTGTGTAATTTTGGTGGAACCCGTCAGGGCCACCAGTCTATTGCTTATCCAGACAAAGTAATTTTGTTTCATATATTCATAGGTAAAAAGATGGAATGATAAACTAATCTAACCCAAATATAAAATATATATTTGTAGTTCATAAAAAAATTACAAAAGTATGCATAGAAATATTCAAACTTAGATTAAAAATAAAGTAAAACCATACAGTTTGATAAATTTTGTAGTTAAATAAATAAAAATTGGCCCGCAGAAAAGTGTGCATTCTATAGCAGTGCAATTCAGGTTTGGTAATTGTAACATCCTGAAAATTCGTGATGATAAAATTTTGAACTTTTTAAAACTTTTTGCATCATGCGGGTTAATATGGTTGTTATTGCTTGGTCAACCGTGAATGGTCACAACGAGGAATCGAATTACTGATGCACACATGGGTAATAGCTAAAATTTACAACAATACAATACTTATTATTAATCCTATAAGAGCACATGAAAGAAAGCCAAGTAAATTATAATGTAATTATTAACCTCTTTAGTATAAACTACAAATCGAATAATAAAATACTTGGACCGCGTTGATGGCTCGACCTCGTCTTCAATTAAATATAATACTAATGTTAAACCCATATTACTAGACACAAGCTCACCAACAGTAAATAATAGCCCTTTGGAATATTGCACGAAATATATATACACATGAAATGATAGTCATTCAAATAAACTAAAGCTCTATATATGAAATAGAATTACGGGAGTATTTAATTCGATATGTAGATCAATGCTGCGCCAAAATTCCAAATTGCATTTGGAGATTGTAATTAAATATATCAAACCCCTTTATATAAAATAAACAAACCCATAAATAAATTGAAACGAATGTGCTATTATATTAGCAAATGCCACCCTAGAATAATTTAATTAGTTTTAGAAATATCGAAAGCCTCCGAATTATCTAGACTAATTTTGGGGCTAAAATCATTTAATTAATACAATAAAATACATTTGCACCATCACAACTTTTAGGGTAAAAATCCAAATTAATATAACACGAATTTATTTGTGGGTGAATGTAAATAAATCCCAAAACATAGGAGGTTGTAAATAACACAACATGGAATAATCTATAATAAATATTACATAATGAACAATATTAAAGTTTGGTCAAATTCATATTTGGATGCCTAAATTTGTTACTCAAATGCCTAGGAGGAAATATAAATTTTAATTACATTTTTCCTCAATTTTTTTAAATCAACAGAAACCCTGAAAATCTAATAAAACAAAAAAAAGCACTATTCATTACGCAGAAGGTGTTCGATCCGAGCCCAGCTATCCCCTTGCCGCTGCCATGCGCTGCGCCCTCGCGCCCCGTGCCCGCGCGCGTTGCCATCGCCGTCACCTCGTCGTGCCTCGCGCCCCACGCCGCCGCACGTCCGTCGCCGTCGCCCCGCTGCCGCGCCTCGCGCCCCGCGCGCCGCGCCAACATCGCCACCGTGCGCAACCCCTCTACCTCGAGCCCCGTGCCCTCCCGCGTCGCGTCACACGTGCGCCCCGCGGACGTCGCGTCGCCGCGGCCGCTGCGTCGCTGCGACTACATCGCATCACCGCGCCGCGCCGCTGCGACTACATCGCATCACCGCGCCGCGCCGCTGGCCGCCGTACCCAAGCCCTTCCTCCACCTATAAAGGCGCCCAAGAGCAAGCCATGACCGCCCATCAGAAAGCCCTCTCCCTCTCTGCTTCTTCCTCAAACCGAAGCCGAACCCCATACCGAACACCTTGCGAGCAAGGGTGTCGCGGCCGCCGCAGGGCCTCTCGGCCGTAGCCGGTGGTTGGTGAGGACGGGGAGCGAGCCCGTGCTACTGCTTCGACCCTTGGAGGAGGACGGGAGCTTCTGGACGACGAGGAACGCCGTCGAACATCTACGCCGCCGTCGTCCCCTGTTTCGCACCGCAGCGCGCCACAAACCACCGCGTTCCGTCGTTGCCCCACTTTGTGGTAAGCCCTTGCACCCGAAGCACCCTATAGCCACCTATAAACCGATGGCACCCTCCATTTGGGGCGCGCGCCGCCGTGGCCGGCCGGTCCGGCCACCGTTTCGCCGGAGCCGAGCTCCCCGTGGACAGGCCATCCCGGAGCTCCTCCTAGCCACCCCATTAGTGAAATAGAACCCCTAGCGCACCGATATTCTCTCGCACTCCTCAACTTGGCCGGAGTTCTAGCCTATCGCCAAAGCCCCGAGACCTCCCGAGCTCGGCCATGGCATTGCCCGGCCATGACGCTCGCTCGCGCGTTGCCTCACGCCACAACCGCCGCGGGTGGAGGTCACCGGAGTTCTGCCGCATTTCCCCTAGCCACCCTCAAGCCGCCCGCCGCCGTCCCGGCCGCGCTCAGCCGTGTGCCCCCCTCGCTGACCCTCACCCTCAGGAGGTAGAAGACAACCTCCCCTCCAATTTTGACTCAGTCAAAGGACCGGGCCCACCTGCTCAAGGATTCATCAAGATTCCTTTGGAAAAATAATTGGGCAGAAAAGTAAATAAAACCCTAGACCCCACCTGTCAGCCACTGTGACTTATGGATAATGTTGGAATAAAAAAAAATTAATTATGAACAGTAATTAATTCAGATTTGAATCTTTACACGAGCATAACTTATTCATTTTAACTCCGATTCAAGTGAAATTTGAATCTAAATTCATATAAATTCATGAGCTTTCCAATAGTATATAATTAAATATTTTGTGAAATATATCTATTTATAAAATAATTAATATCAAATGATTAGAAATTGTCGACCTAAAAGTGTGCTAATAAACAAAAAGGGATATTGTACAGTAAACTAGGTAGAAGAATAATTATCTTTAACATGCTTTACCACTGTAGAAACCATATAAACCATTTAGGGATATTCTATCAAATTAATTAAAGCATAGAAAATACTAGTGCCATTTATTAAACTGTGCCCAAATATGATTAAACCCACGATTTATAGGTTATTTAAATAAAGTTTAGCCTTGTAATTTTATAGATAAAATATGGGTACACTTAGGTCAGTTCGTAGCTTGTTTTCGGGAGATAGTAACAAAGCTAATATGATTAAATCACCTACACGAAATTAATAAATGTCGATATTGTATGGAGTACTGAATATATAATCTGGTTGTCATCCATTAATTAACTAAGCAGAACCATACCACAGGTTTTCACTAGATGGAATAAAACTTCCTTTAGTGTGTATGAACCTTGTATTTAGATAGAAACAAGAGTAGTATAAGCAGCCCTATGTATGACTAACATTTATATTTGTTTGTGCATATTTGATTGTTGGTTGAATATTGGTTTTTCTCGCGTATTATAGTATTGGTGTATCGATTAGTCGTGAGGCAACGTGTGCAGCTTCCAGGAGGTGAAGGTTGATCAAGATTATTAGAGTAAGGACTATCCTGAGCAGGCAAGTCATCACTATTCCTTGAACATGTTGATCCCAATTGCGAAATTATTTTGTTTACAAATAAAGATGCATGCAATGATGAACATCCTATTTGTTGTTATGCTATGCCTTGAATATTGTTTACCCCATATCACCTTGTAACCATGTTACATATGAGTCCCTAGTCAATTATGACAAATGCTTACGAATGCTATTCTAGAATTATGCATACTCATATTTATCAAAATGCTATATGCTTAGGGCAATTACCTTGGGAAGGTAATTGAGATGCGGCATGTGGAGATATGAACGCCACATTGCCTTGATATGATGACATGATTTGTGAAAGGAGAAATAAAATTAAACAAGTGTTTTCGACTGGGGCGGATGGTGGATTTGGGTGGTATCTGGAAAAGGCTAGTACCGTCCCCGGTCAGTTAAGGACCGAGCCATGAAGCTAAGCATGAAACGACCCTCGTACAACCGTACTTCTCGAATGGGCATACACCTAGCGGAGTAAATAGCCGAGCGGAGGCAGTACCCTTGCATAGTGGTTTGCTTGATGTGTATGAGGGGCGGGGCCTACGGTGGAGTAGTGTCACGCCCCGATTTTCGATCGGGATTAAAAATCATTAAATAATGCATTTATAGAATTTTTTTTAAAAGTTAAACCAATTTAATCAAGTGAAATAATGAGGGAAATTAAAATTTCCTTTTAAAAATCATGGCCGGAAATACTTTGTAATATTCTCCGTGCCCTAAAATATTCTATGAAATTTTTCGTGAAATTTCGGAGCTCAAGATATAATTTTAATAGCACAAAGTTCATTTAACCAATTTAAATAAAAAGAAAAACAAAGAAAACCCCCCTTCTTTGCACTTGGGCCGTTTCCGGCCCAAGTTCTTCCCCTCCCCGTGCGGCCCATCTCTCCCCTCCTTTCTCTTTCTCTCCCTCTCTCAGGCCGGCCTCCTTGCCTCCCATCCGCTCGGCCCGCTTGGCCCTCTCCCTTGAAGTCCACTTCGCCTCCCCTCCCGGTTTCACCTCTCCCTCTCTCTCCGACAGGTGGGACCCATGGGCCCCACCTGTCATCCCCAACCTCCGGCCGGCCAAGCCGGCAACCGCCCATGCTGCCCTCTTCGCCCACATCACCGCCTCTCCCGGCCTCTCCGCGCCCACGTCGCCCTCCTCCCCGCGCGCTCCGGCTGGCCACCACCTCCCACGTCGCCGCCTCCCGCGCCCATCTGCCCTCTCCCACGCGCCATAAAGCCCGTGCGCTGCCTCCCGCCGCCCCGCGTGCGCTGCCCTGCCACCCCGTGCCGCCGCTCGCAAGCGCCGCCGGCCGCGTGCGCCACCGCCGCTCGCCGCCGCGCCGCCTACCGCCGCGCGCTCGCCTCTGCCGCGCGCCACTGCGCCACGGCCGCGTCGCTGCGCCGCTGCCGCGCTCGCCGCTTGCGCCACGGCCGCCAGAACCGGCCTCCGCTCTGCCACCATCGCCGCCTACCCGGAGTGCCGCTGCGTGCCGCGCACCGCCCGCGTCGCCGCTGCTAGAGCCGCTGCCGCGCCACCGCTAGTGCCTCCGCCGTGTCGATCGCTACAGCGCCGGTAGCTGCACCGCGCCGCTCCCGCCACCGAGCCGCTCGTCCCAAGTCGCCCGCTCGTCGGCGCGAAGCTCCACCGGACGCCGCCCGCCGCCGCCGCCGCCGGGCCACCCAAGCCGCAACCGATGCGCCGCTCGCCGCTCCTGCGCGTCGCCCCCGCATCGCCTGCAAGCGCCGTCGCCCGAGCCACGCCACCTACCGCCGCTCGCAGCCGCCTGCGCCGCCTCCCGCCGCGCCGCGTGCGCTGCCGCGTCTGCCGCCGCCTGCCACCTGCGCGGCTGCGTCGCCCGCACACCGCCTCTGCCGGCCGCGCGCCGCCCTCCCGCTGCCTGCGCCGTGCTCCACCGCCACCGCGAACCGCGCGCCGCTCAAGCCGTGCCGCACCGCCGTGGCCATGCGCCGCTCCTGCCGCACACCCGCGCCGCGCTGCCGGCCGTGACGCCGCCGCCGCGCCGCCTTCCCCGCGCCGTTGCGCCGCCGCACGCCGCCACCGCGCCGCCTTCCCCGCGCCGTTGCGCCGCCGCACGCCGCCCGCGCGCGCTACCGCTGCCTGCGCCGCTGCCGCCACCCCACGCCGTTGCGTCGCCCACAGCCGCCTCCCGGCCGCTGGCCGCTTGCGCGCCGCCGCCGCCGGCTGGGCCGGGGGTTGACCGCCCGGCTGAGCTGGGCCGTCCGTGGTGGACCGGTTGGCGGGCCGGGTCGCCGTGGCCGCCACGTGGCTGCCACGTGGTGCGCCCGCGCCCGTGCTCCGTGGTTTCGGTCCACGGTGCACCGGCCGCCGCTCTCCCGCTGCCGCGTGGGGCCCACCCTCTGTGGACCCGGTCCGCGCCCCGCCCCTCGCTGAGGTCATAATTCCCCTTTTTCTTTGAGAAAAATAATTATTAATTGCGTCATAAATCGTATTTAATTCCAGAAAATGATTAAAATGGCTCAAAACTTCTAAAATGCATAACTAATTCATACGAACTCCAAATTGAGCCATTCAAATTGCAAAATTCATCTAAAATTGAGCTCTACATGTTTGTTTACTTTTTATGTACTGTTTATTTGGTTTTTATTAGTGTTTTTCCTCGTTTTGCGTGCCAACGGGTAGATTCCACCGTTTCGGACGATCGCGTTCGCGTGGAAAAGAGTTCGGAAGATCAATAGAAGAAGCAAGGCAAGTCACACATTCCCCTTGAGCATTTTGATCCCAATTTATAAAATATTTTACCGTTTACATATAAACTGCATGTTTTGCTAATTACACGGGAATAGGGTTTACCTATCTGCTCGCTTGTGCCTTATTTACTTGATGTCCTTTCTTTGTCAAACTGGGTGATACTTTGACTAGCTTGTGTCTCATGTTGACCTAGATAGAATTATTTTATGCTTAGCCATGCTTAATACCACTAGCTCACAATATGGGATAATTACATTATCTATTTATAGTATCTTGATGAGCTGCGAGCTCGAGACATGTCGGCCACGTTTCGTTGGTTGTAATTATCCAACTAAAATATTGATTGATGGTGGGCTGTGGGTGTATGGTTTTGCTAGTCGCACCCATGGCAATTAAGGACCGGTTCGCGGGAATCCCTGGAAGAAACACCGTGCGTACCACAAGCCAGCGTGGGCAACGGCTGGACATGTAGTGTAGCTTTCCTCTAGCTGACGTACACTGGCTAGGGTGAGCGTGATGGAGTTTGGATGGGCCCTGCGACGGTCTATGCGGCTTCCGGATTCACTGTGGCACGAGAGGGGGCTGCCCGTTGCCTATTGAGGAGCGGGGGCGAAACCTGCGGTGGTACGATTGGTTAGAGGGGGTTATGCGAAGGGTCCTATCACAGTCCCTATCCGGGGTACCGTGGTGGTATACCGGCACACGGTAGCGTGTCGTGGGGCTGTGTCTTGTGGGTACAGACGTAAACCTCTGATCAGAGTAAAACTATTCAAATAGCCGTGCCCGCGGTTAAGGGCGATCGACCAGCTCACCGTGATTAGTCTCACTCTAAAATAATTTGACTTAATAAACTGGTTTAGTTCAGGTGGAATGGTTGGGCCTGTTCAACGTGGTGTAGCGTTGTTCAGTGGAGATATTTAATCTTGCCTTAATTGATCAATTGTTTTCTGTTTTCGACTATAAATGTTTACAACCGCCTTTATGCAAATAGCCACAAACCCTCCTTGTCTCCCCTTGCACGAATGCATCGTTGGTGTGGCTTGCTGAGTATGGTGGTTGTACTCAGCCTTGCTATTATTCCCCCTTTTCAGAAGTGTAGTGCTTCTGAGCCGAAGATGAAGTTAGAAGACCAAGGCTTATACCCCAGTTGAGTTTTGCCTGTGGAGTGGAGCTGAAGCCCGCTAGGATCGTCGCCTTTTTCCGCTGCTGTTTTCTTCTCGGTGTGAGGACTAAGTGCCTCTTCTGTAAGTATTTACGCTTTATTTACATTTGGATCTGTGTATTAATTTGTTGTTTTGTGTACCCTGGCTTGATTCCTGGACAGGGATTTATACACAAAATAGTCTGGAAATTTGGGATAAATTTCCAGGTGTGACAAGTAGCCACCGGTAGGACCGCCACGTGTAAACGTAAACTTTATTATAACTTAATGCATGTGTGAGTTTTCCCTTCCCGGGAGCGCCAGAATTCCTCTCACTGCTAGAAACCGTGTACGCCTAGAGTGCATGAGGATGTAAGTTCATGGAGCGGGTACTGCCAATGTGAGGTTATTGAAAGGCTTTGCCGTGACGCGTCTCATTCGTTGGGACTTCGGCTCATGTGTTGGGCAAGTCACGAAGTGCAGGTAAAGTGTACATCCACTACAGTGTGAGTAACCAAATCTATTCGAATAGTCGTGCTCGCGGTTATTGAGCACTGGGACATGTATTACACTTGGCTAGACTCTAAATTCTTAAACTGATTGGGATGGGTATGCATAATGACTTTTATGTGCTGGGGGTTCAACTTCTCGAGAAGCGAGAAGGGGTAGTGTCACGCCCAGGGATTCGCTAACCCGAATTCCAAGTAGAACGTGTATTAAAAACCCCTGTCCAGGACCAGCCAGGGTACACAAACGACAAAGTTGATATACAGATCCACGTCTTACAAAACACCATAAAAATATCTTACATTAACGCAGCAGAAAAGATAAATAAACTAATCTAAATAACAAGTCGCTCGCAGCGTGGCATCTCCAATCCACAGGCATCCTCGACGATAGCAGCAAGCCTACTCCTCCGAGAAACCATCCTCAGACTCATACTCAAACTCTGGTGTGGGGGAAAAAATGAAGCAAGACTGAGTACCACCCACTGTACCCAACAAGTCATACCGGAAAGGAAGATAATGATGCGAATAGCTCCAATGGAAAGGCTAAAGGCTGATTTGCATAATATAAGCATTTTAAAACAACAGTTGAAAGCGGTAAAACAGTTGAATAACTTAAGCAATATTGAATCATCACTGTCCAACGCTACACCACGTTGCAACAGGCCCAACCCATTCCACCTGAACTACTCCGGTTCCATTAAGTCAAGTTATTAAGGTTATGACTAATCACGATGAATCTGGTTGATCGCCCATAACCGCGGGCACGGCTATTCGAATAGTTTTACTCTGATCAGAGGTGTACAACTGTACCCACAAGACACAGCCCCACAACACGTTACCGTGCGCCAGCATACCACCACGGTATACTGGAAAGAGAACTGTGACAAGACCTTTCGCGTAACCCTCGTTAACCAAGCGCACCACACCTCAGGTTTCGCCCCCACCTTTAATCCCAAGGCAGGCAGCCCCCCTCGTGCCTAGGTGAATCCGGCAGCCGATCAACGGGTATATCCCCCGCCGACCCAACTCCATCACGCCCACCCTTGCCTGGATGCGTCGGCTAAGAAAAGCTACACTACGAGTCGAGCTATTACCCATGCTAGCTTGTGGTAAGCACGGTAATTCTTCCAGGGTTTCCCGCAAACCGGTCCTTAATTGTCATGAGTACGACCTTCATAACCATGTACTCACAACCCACCATTTAGCAAATTTTAGTTGAACCAATTGGTTAACCACTCACGAATAACCATCAGGGGCTACCATTAAACATTAAATAATAGAGATACCTTGGTTCTCCCACTGGTGTGCTAAAGTTTCTAAGCAGGGCTAACCATATCCTAACCTAGCACTAATCATATTGATCCCCAAGCTATCAAAGGTACAAGGTAAGCGGAATTACATGGCTGAGTACAGTAGGTAAATAAGCCCATAAAATGACATTATAAAACAATGCAGTATTTAAGAATAAATAGAATATTTGCAAAGTAGGTACAGTATGATCAAACAAAAAGTATGACTTGCCTTGCTCCGGCGCGAAAGGAACCTCGGCAACGACCTCGAAGTATGTCGGAGCGTCGGAACTATCAGATTCTACACGACAAACAAAGCAAACAAGCAAAACAGACTATAAGACTACTGAAACAGGAAACAAAACTATTTTTAATGAATTCTACGCATTTTTATGAATTTTCTGAGACTTGAACGGACGCAAACGGAGTCCGTATGAATTAGTTATGAATTTTAGAAGTTTATTTGCATTTTAAACTAAACAGAAAAGAAAAATAAATAAATAAATAAATAAATTATTTGCGCAATAAAATCCCCCTAGGGCTGACGTCAGCGGGCTAGGGAGCCTAGCTGACGTCAGCGGCTAGGGCTGACGTCAGCGGCTAGGGCTGACGTCAGCCGCGCGCGCGGGTGCGGCGGCGGCGGCGGCGGCCGTTGCGGGCGGCGGCGCGAGGCAGCGGCGGCGGCGCGCGCGGGCGCGGCGGCGGCGGCGGCGGCCGTGCGGCAGCGGCGGCGGCGGCGCCCGAGCGGCGGAGCAGGGCGGCGGCGGCGCCCTAGGGGCGGCCGGCCGAGCGGTCCGTGCGGCGGCGCGGGGCGACGGCGGCGGCCGAGCGGCGGCCGGCCGAAGCGGCGGCGCGAGGTGGCGGCGGCCGAGTGACGGGAAGGCGGCGGGCTTACCGGCGGCGGGTGATGGCGGCGGCGGCGGAAAGGAGAGCGAGGAGGGGCGGCGGCGCGGCTTTTATAAGGCACGGCGGCCGGGAAGGGCGGAGGCGGCGGTTGCGGGCGGCGGATACGGCGGCGGCAGCGGTGGCCGTTGCGGGCGGCGGATTCGGCGGGGAAGACGGGCCCGATAGGTGGGCCCCACCTGTCGGCGGCCCGGGCGCGCGAGGGAGGCGGCGCGGACCTCGGCGCGGCGGCCTCGGGCCGGCCCGCGAAGGAGGGAGGGGCGCGGCCCAGGAGGGGAGAGGGGAAGGCCGGCCCAGGAGGGGAGGGGCGGCAGGCCGGTGGCCCAAGGGGGAAAGAGGGAGAGAGGGAGGGGCGGCCCGGGAGGGGAGAGGGGCTGAGAGGGGGGGGAAGGAAAAGAAATGGGCTGGCGGCCCAAAAGAAAAAGAAAAAAAAAGAGGAAAAAGAAGGAAAAAGAAAAAAAAGATTTAGGGGATTTTAAAATTGCAGTCGGAGTTTTTAAATTGTTTAAAATTATTTTAAATGATCTAAAAATTCCAGTAAAAATCCTGTTAGTGCATTTTAACAAGGGGAACTCAAGAAAAACCCCACCTTGCTAATTACAATTAATTAAATACACTTTTTAATTAGAATTTGCTCTAGGTTAAATAGACAATTTATTTTAAGCCATTTATTTTATGAATTTAGAGCTAGAAAGGGGAACTCCAGGGTGTGACAGGTAGACCCCAGAAAACCATGACGACACAATGGCGGGAAGCTATCCTTGGATGACAATGGATGGTGGACAGAACCGTCGTTGATTAATGAACTATGGAATTAAAATTTGATCAGCCCATGCTAGGTCTTAGGCTTGTGAAAGGATTTACAAAATTTGCTTTACGCAAAAGAATCGGAAGCCATTCCTTGAAATACCCTCTATCATATGCATTCTTGTATGGTGGCTTGTTGAGTACTTTTGTACTCATGGTTGCTCTATATATATCTCTTAGCAGAGTGCCTGAAGAGAAGCCCTTGTTGGTACGCTTGCGTACTTAACAGGATGATCGGAGTGCGGTCCCGTTCTAGGTCTCGTTCCCCAGTCGACTGCCTGTGGCATGTCAACGGGCCCTTGTACTGTTTTGTCTTCCGCTGTTGTTCTTATAGTTGTTGGCCTGCCTGGCCCTAATGTAAGTACTTAACTCTCTTTAGACTGAATTCATCCGTGATATGTTGTGATCCGGCTATGTATGTGTGTACCAACTACTGATCCAGGGATTGGTACGGATAAACACATAAGATCTCCGATTTCTAAAATCAGGGGTCGACAGTAATGTGCAATTTTAGATAGCTGAAAAAAATATAGCAAATCTCTTTATGCTAACTAGAGTTTACATTATGTTAAATATGAGCGGATCATTGCAAAGTGAGCATATCTCAATTGGTTATGTTCCTAGTGGTGGAACCTTCTTACTTGGGTTAGGTATTAGATTTAGTACTCGCATTTACGATTATAATTATTCTTTAAGTGGTAAACGACGTGCTCATTGAGTGCGAGACGCCTACGGTGATTTTGTGAATCTCAAGAAGTGTCCACCCAGGATGATCATAAGGGTGAATGTGTGCACATTTATAAGAGCGCATATGTAGTATTTGAAAAAAAATGAGCGGATCATTTTGAAAAGGTGTGCTTTTTATTTGTGTCCCATAATTTTAAGCATTTATATATTCCTCCCTATAGAAAATATCTTATTACATAGACTATTAAATAAACTTGTTAGAAGTTCATGCTGAATAAGTTGCCATAAGTTTTCTGAATAAGTTGCCATAAGTTTTCTTCCTAAGCGTGGTAAGGAATTTGCTTAGTAATCTAGATCTAGCATGCCAACGAGATTAAGGATTTTTCTTCCAACTTACATATAACTCACATGTAAGTTTTTAACGGTGTTATCAACGGGCTCTCCCTATTATCATGCAAATAAATTTGATGATGTAGAAGAGAGAGGAGAGGAAAAGGGAAACATCGTTACTATTAGCATGTACTAAAGAAAATTTATTTTGTTGCATAGGGAAAACAAAAGGAAAGAAGAGTAATAAAAATTTATTTTAATGCATTAATAATTAAGAGGTCTCGTTGTCTCAACTATTGTTGTAGGAGGATGGTCTCCAACTGATATTATTAACTAAAGCCCATATCAAACTCTTCCTTTATACATGCCCTAAGGTCATGAACAGTAGTGTGACATCATCATCATCCAAGATAGCATTAATTACTAGACAATTTAATAGATAGTTTCCATATATGCATTACATATATTATTTGTAGAATTAAATCATTATTAAAAAAACCAGTTGTATGGTTTATCTTGAATATCGTCTACAGAAGATGTGAAAAATTATGTAAACAGCACCCGTCTAAACCATTGTTCATGCCCTAAAAGAATTTATGCATATTGGACATATGTATTTTGTTGGGGTTGGACATAGATGCATAAAAGCTATCCCAATATTAAGTTGGGTTTTAAGATCTAGTTGGATGAAACTAGCATCCCTAGCAGGTAAAAGTCATCCTGCTCTCGATCATCATAATTGAAACCCCCTTCACACTATGGTTTCATCATTTGCAAGTATGTGCTGGTCTATTTGTTTCTTTGGTGAGGGCAATAGATCAAGGCCCTGCTCATTAGAGCTGGCAGTAGATGTCCTACAGCTGCAGGCATAGTAACCAGCCATAGAAAATAACTTTGAGAAGTTCTATATGGCTTTCTATGGCTTTATATCTTTATTATTGTATCTGTTATTGAGAAGTTGATAACAGAAGCATTGAAAAGAACAAAGAATGGTGTTGATTAAAAAGGACTACTGTAATAAGATTTAAGAGCAACCGGCAATTACCATTTAACATTAGGTACATTTTGTCTACTTCACAAAGGATGAGGAATGGGTTTTATTAAAAAAAAACATGGGTATCCCCATCATGTATATATTTTTTTCAAGTCTTGTATATGTTTTCTCATGTGGTTTCTTGATTGCTTCTGTATGATGGAAATAAAGAATGGACAGTTATCATTATTTGTGATGTTGTTGTGGAGGGGTAAACTTTTGTGCAAAGAAAGATGGTGCTACTTTAGCTTGATTGATATGATGGATGGCATTTTCTATTCCATGATGGATTACCTGTAAGACATTACGATTGATTGATATTTTGCAGTGGAGAACAATGTTGAAGTAAATGAATTAATGATAAAGAAGTATCAAAGTTATATGGGTTTGTGAGCATGTATGTTATGAAGAGCAATTGTGACAACCTTGAAAATAGTATCACTGATGTTGATGAGGCTGTTTGTGGTGAGGAACTCGATAAGTTCGGATTGTTAAGATTAATGAACATGGTCTTATCAATTATAATTCATGCAATTAGGAAGATGATGACTTTGATCTCTGAATATGTTGTACAAGAAGATGAGTTATATATAGAAGAGTTGATAAAGGAGATGAAGAGGTGAAAAGAAGACCTTGCAAAGCATTGTGAAGGAGATATAGATGTCAAAGATATTCTTGTGCAACCAAGATCCGTGAAAGTAAGCACAAGAGATGTTATGATAAAGCAGAAGATGTGGTTATTGGGTTTTCTAGGTAAGATCCTTATTTGATCATAAAAGTTGACCAAATCCCTTGTTTGCCCCTCGTTCTCTCAATGACATGTGGCTCCAGGGTTGATATTCATTGACATGCCATGGGCAAATAAGCAATCATGTGAATTCAACAGGACAAATAAGTAACTATTTATACATCATAGAACAAAATAATTCCATCTAAAGCAAGGTCAAATCATATAAAATTCAAGGAGGGCAGATGCTCCACGCGTATCAAGGGATATCAAATAAAATTAATTTGAATGATTTCCTTCAAACATTTTGGCATAGTGCCTAGCACAAAAACATTTTGTGCGTACCACTTCAATACTCCATGCACACATTTACAAGTCTACCTGGCTGGCTTTTTTGACCGTTGCTCCATGATTCAATGCATGCGAACAGAACTCGCCACCTCTGGGAGGGGACAAATACAATTGAACATTGGCATTGTGCTTGTTTGTCGCCGGTGGCGAGTACTCAAAAGAGATCTGGCAAGATTGTTCTCTTCTATCATTTGTACAAGGAGGCTAGCTAGATTTGCTAGGCATTTGTTGTTGCAACCCCATCGAACAGTGACCACGATGTGAATGTGCGCCTTCTAGCCAACCAAACACGTAACTACCATTGGCATCACAACTAATGGTCACCAATAATAAGGAGAAGAGATCCACCATATTTTTTTGGGTTAATTGGATCCATCTCATTATAAATTTCATGGTTTTGAAATACACCATTACTATTGATCTATTTAGAACCATACCATTATAATTTCACAACTATTGAAGATATACCACCACATACCGCTTCACAACATTATACACAAATTTTGGATCAAAATACCCCTATCTTCTTCCTTCACCCCTTGTCTCTCTCTCCTCTCTTCCAGCCAACTCACTCCGACGAGCTCACAGAGCCGCTCTAGCTGCTAGAAGAGCTGCAGCACGCTGAGGCCATCGCCATCACCGGGACCAGCTGCTCGGTCACCGGATCTTGTCACAAAATCTGTGAATACCTCACCATTAGGCTTCTTGGCGGTCGCTGCCGCCACCACATCAGATTCTACCATACCTGCGAACAAGGTGGCACGGGGACGACAATACTCTCCGGTGGCGAGAAGATACTATCTCCTTGGCTTCCAACTCAGCTCAGTCATGTGCATCACCTCTTCATCCTCTCCACCCCTTCCCCACACATCGAGCTGCACCTGGCCGTCCCCGACTTGCTCGCCGCCTCCCTTTTCCTCCTAGCCCCGCACCACTCCAAGAAGCCACCACTCATCCCCAACGGTCTCGCATCTGGCCTCGACGATGCCTCCGTATGATGTTGCTTGACATCCACTAGCCAGGTGTGTGCATCATCAAGATGCTTGGCTCTGTTCTCCTGCTCGCGCGGTGGTTGCATCCTCCATCACAGCACCATCGACGACCACGGCTCTCTGCTTGCCCAGCTCCCAATGAATTGAGCCTTAGATCTAGAAGAGCAGGTTGGTCTCTAGCGTGATGGACTTGTTGTGGTGATCTGGATGCACCAGCTCTACGGGATATTCAAGAACGAAAGAGAGATTGATGAAGGGGATTGCTGACGGTCGTTAAGTACTTACTTCGATCACCAACTATCATAATAAATAAAGGGAGAACTAGCACTTCTTACACGAATATTAATAATAAATAATGTAGTTGTACTAGACTTGGAGAATTAACATGGATGCAGAGATTATACACCCAAAGTGAAAGAGAAATGAAGTTGGCATGCAAGGAAACACACTTTTGGCAAATCAAGTGCGAGCACGGGGATTGAGGGGCCCACAAGTCAGCTCAAACCGACCTAAAGTTGGGCCAAATCACCAGGAACCATCATAGGGGCCCACCTGCCATCCACTTACCAAAGTCGAAGGAGATAGGCGGTTACTCTAGTTCGACCAAACAGGGACCGCGTCGCCTTGCCCCACCTTCCATGTGGCGACTCATCCTGCACTCCTGATGACGGTTGTGATGGTTTAACTAACATTGGTAACCGTCATAAGTAGCTATAAAAGGAGATGAGCTTCTCACTTCACTCACACACCTCAAGGAGCAATACTCTATCACATATTGTATTCTCTATAGTTTTAGTAGAAATAAGCTTAGAGAAGCTTCGGTCCTATAGTCTTCTCGGAGATTCCGATATGTTTTTAGTCCTTTATTCTTCTTGTAAGTCTTCTTTATTTATTTATGCTCATAGTTTATGTATTTCTTTATTGAATATATGTTCTATGAGTATTATATACTTTGTATATCTTTTTCATCCTAGGATAGTCAATCCATGTGTTGGTATTCGCTACACACATAGATAAATCCGTAAGCGCACGGATACCGCTGTAACACTTCCCCTTAGAGTATTCCAAGGGTATCAAACACAAAGAACGTGCGTGTATTATTCGCAATCAGGATTCTACCCAAGGACAACAACTAATGATAGGATTGGCTAGAGAGGACTCCTATGGACTTAACTAGTTAGATTAAGTTAAAGGTAAAACTCCATCGAATGCTTTGGGCAACGACCCTCCCTGGTTTGTCAGGCTGAGTCTGGCTTGAGGTCTATGATGTACCCGAAGATGGAGGGATGCAAAGGATGGACAGGACTATCACCACTTGCCACCTACCTCACTTTCCGTGGAGCACACAACAAACGAAGATAACCCTAACCTAGACACCACACCTAAGTTATTGATTACTACTCTAGCCTTACGCAGGAACTTCGTTCTTTATCCAAAGTCCTAGTACTAGAGTACTTAATTTAACACTAAGCGACGAACCCTCACCGATGAGAATATATCTCACTTAAGTAAACTAAGTAAAGAACATAAAGAAACTCTAATATTTACTTTATAAAAGAAAGCATCCACCGAGGTACAAGCGAGAAGAAGGCCAACAGGCCCGGCGCTTCTCCAGAACTCCGTTGAAAGAATGCCGACGGCCCCGGCACTCCTCCGTAAAAGTCTTGGAAAAAAACTCCGATATTCGAGGCACTCCTTCTGGAACTTCCCCTCATCATAGTAGAAAAAACCGGACCGGACCAGTGGTTCAACCGGAAAAAACCGGTTTTCTCACGACCCTGAACCGGTTGGCTCAACCTAGCTGGGCCAGCTGATAGCATCTTTCTTATGGGCAATGTAATACCTAAGGCCCAACTTGGTTTTTATGTGATAAAAAATGGCGCAAGGGGTGGGATTCGATCCCTGGCTGCTAGTATAGATGCAAATCTTATCAACCAGCAGTCTAAGTTGGCTGTTGTGACTCAGAGGAAACACTAAATTTACTTAGCCAATAAACCGTGGTTCAACCGGTAACCCAACGGTTGAACCGATGGACCGGTGAACCAAAAGCACTCCACCGAGTCAAGTACCGGTCCGTTTTTTCTACTATGCCCCTCACTCTCTATTCAAGTCAACATGCTAAAGTAAAGTCTAAAATATAAAAGTGAGTTGTACTCTACTTTGTTGTGCATTGGACCTCTACAGGTTCGGCCGACCTGTTGGCCCCACCTCCTGGCCTCCCCTTTGTTTGTCGGTTTTGACTGTTAGGTGGGCCCTCTAATCCTTGTGCTCACGCATGATTGGTCGGAGGTTCATTTTCGTCACATGGTAGGTGTATTTTCTCCTTAATTGACCTACATACATATATTTATCAAAGCTAGTGGAAATGGTTAGTAGTAAACCCGTACCACTAAGTTCTGATAGTATATTTTATTTCTTTTATGCAACAATTGACGGTAAAAGTTTGTACTTAACGACCGTCAACACCATTCTATGGTAAAGATCCAATGACCTTTATTGGTTGGGAGTTTTGGGAAAGTTTGTGATATTGTTTACTAAAGAGAGAATCCACTCAGTACCACTGAGTTTATCGCGCTTCTACAATCTAGCATTGACTTTGTCAAGTTTCAAAATATACCATCGTATTTTCTTCAACCTCTACTCTCTGCCATCACTGTGCAGTAGCTGTTAGTTAACCTCTATTAGCGCTTTGAAAAGACATATTTGCCCCTAACTCATTCGATAGGGTAATTAGTTGTCTTTTAAGCAACCTCACCACACATAAAGATATGTAAACCATCAAATGATTTCAGTCAACTAGATAGGGGAAAAATCACACATTTTGCTCATTTTAGCTATCTAATCAAACAATTTTCAACATGATGGATGACACTAGGCTCCTATAGATATACGAGTACATACCAAAATATTTCAGTACATTAGCCAACTGCAAACAGTTTAGTACCATAACATGAATATTTCATTACATTAGCCAACTAGAAAGTCATAGGGAAACCAACTCCATACAGATTAGTACCAAGACATCAATGATTGGGGCGGCGGGGGCGTGGTGGGAGGATTGCGGCGATTGCAGCGGCGCTGGGGACGGAAGTGCCAGGACACCAGTGGTGGAGACGAGGTGGGCAGATGGTTGCTGCAGCACTACTGTTGGTGACGATGGGGATGGTTGCGCTGGGGACGGTGGCGCCTGGAGGCTGGTGGTGTTGGAGGCGCGGCGGGCTGATGCTTGCAGCGATGCTGGGGACGACACCACCAGGATGTCCGCGATTGGTGTGGTGGGGGCGTGGTGGGGGCTTGTGGTAGCGCCAGGTCGTCGCTAGTGGAGGCACTATTGGGTGACGACAGTGGTGGCGCCATGGGATCTCGATGGGGGAGAGGCTTGTGGGCAGCGGTGCATTTCGGTGGGGAGAGCAGAACGATGGGGAATTAGGTGAGGGGCGGTGGTATCTAGGGTTACAAAGGTTATTTCAGTCATTACGAGAAAATTAACACTGCAAAACAAATTCTAACTGACAGCTAGTGATGGTGATGGCAGAGAGTAGAAGTTGAAGAAAACACGATGGTATATTGTGAAACTTGACAAAGTCAGTGGTAGATTGTAGAAGCGCGATAAACTCAATGGTACTGAGTGAATTCTCTCTTTACTAAAGCATGGTGCTTAGGTTAGATAAATACCGTTGGATGCGAGTGAGCCCCACAGAAAGTGAGGTAGGCGGCAGGTGGTGACAACCCTGTCCGTCCTTTGAATTCCTCCATGTTCGGGTACGTAAGAGTGCGTAAATACCATAACCACACTGGCGGACTAGCAAGGAGTGGTCTCTCAGTAGTACCTGGATGCTTAGAATTGAGTCCTATGTTGTAATCATATATTTGTTAAGTGTATACTAGACATGAATAGAATAGAAGTACAATTGTACCATAGTTCTCTAATGCTCTTATCTACTAAATATTATTACAGAGGTGAATCTCTTGTGTGTCCACTACCTTATCATTATATTATCTTAACCCTTGTTTAGACTATGGTAAATTAATTATAAATTGATTCATGATGTATGAACTATATCTTATATCGCTGCCTTCCCTACGGAGTATAAATACGATACCCTTGGGAATACTCATGGATGAAATGCTACATCAATATCCATGTGCTTGTGGATTTATCTGTGAACATAAGAAATACCAACAGGGATGAAATAGATAGTGAATATGGCCTAAGCAGAGGTGCAGAGAAGTGCTCGTGGTGCATTGAGGCTATGGTGAGAAAATCGTGGTGGCGGTCGGTGGTGGTCGGAGGTGCCCTGTGTGCAGTTGACATCGTCGGAGCAGCAGGGCAAGCCTAGCAGTGTACAGGGAGATCGTTGAACAGGAGAGACATTGGTTGAGAAGATATGGAGAGATAAGGGGATGAACAAAGGAACAATTTGGTTCTAAGAAATTAGAAAATGTAGTGAAAGGGTATGTAGTAGCATATTTCTAATAGTTGTGAAATTATGATGGCGTGGTTTCAAATAAGTAAATAGCAATGGCATATTACAAAACCGTAAAATTTATAATGGCATGGATCCAATATGGATCCAATTAACCCCTTTTTTCTACTAGTAAATGCTGTAATTTTGCAATGTTCTCGGATACTCAGTTCAAAGTTTAAAAAGTTGTGATTGGTCATTTTCATAACAATGCAAAGATTTGTTGTGATTTCTCTTATTAGCAAGATGTGCCAAAGGATTATCAACTTGTTTCTAGAGTTTTCAATTGTGAAATCAAAATGTACACATTAAACTAACACATGAATTTATTAAGAACATTACCATTGAAGGTCCTCCTCCACTCATATTCTGTTTGCTATGCTCACAACCAACCCAACAAAAGAGCAGATGTTTTCAGTTAGGCAGTATCATAAAAAATCAACAATACTAATTGAAATAGATACATTAGCCATAAAATATAGAACATGTAGGTGGTATGCACTTCTAGAAATACATGCAATCATATATTAGAACTAGTTCAACCTTTGAATATCCAATGAAATGCTTCGGTTTGATATTCATCATATTGTTATGTATAGACATGTCTTATATCAAAATCTCTACTGACAAACATGTTATTTCACTTATCATTGTGGGATCAAGAAGATAACAAAATATAACATTTGCACTTAGACAAGAGATGTTTATACCTACAAGTTTATTATATATGGGCTTGTAAAGTGATCAATTATACAGTTGACATGTTAGAGTGACAATTTTGTTTTGAGGATATCAGTTGTACATGAAGTTTTAATGGGTACGAGTGGGAGGAATGATGTGGTGTAGTTGTTGGGACTATACTTTATTTACTGTTTATGAGATGTTGAAAAACTAAAGATAGGAGGAGCAACTTGAATACACTTATTAGTTACTTAAATTTATATTAAAAAATAAATTGTAGTTGGCTAAAAAGAGGAGGGTACATGCCCCCTCTTACTTACACACAGGGGCACATGTCCTCTCTTAACTATACCGTAAAATAGACTCTCTAGCTGAGGCTATTGAGAAAATTGAGGGGAACCCGTTAAAGACAATAATTTGCTACGTATTACCACAATATTGACGAGAAGGTGGGTGGACATAATTTTATTTCTATTCATTGTGTGTTACAGCAATGTTGATGAGAAGGTGTAATGAACCTAATTCTATTGTCATTTTCTATCCACTCTATTGTATTTTTTATATACTAGCAATTTTAACAAATAATGCTTATGTGAACTGCAAGATTAAAAGTTGGTTGAAGGAGTCATTAATTGTATATTGAAAACAACACATTTCTCATCACTTGTATACTAATCCAAATACAGGGTTTAGAGTTTCACTCATAATCGATTAGCACAATGATAAAGTAATTGAATACCTTCTATAGTTACTTGGGTTAAATGATACTAATGTACTCCCTATCTATATTAAAGATGATCAGATGGATAAATATGCATCTAATATTAAGTCATTTCTTAAAGATAACTCATGATATTTTTTTTAGAGTTGTAGTTATATAGTATCTCATATGTATATGTTGATATATTATGTGATTCGTGAGCGCAACATCAGATACGATATTCTTGTCGCAAGTTATGTCACCCAGATATGGAATCCAATGGGAGGGAACATCTATTATATACTAAAAGTCTGTTAAACTTCCTACAAATGCTTCTAAGCTACCACGTGGTACCCTATAAACGTTCATAAGCCAACACATGACATTCTAATAAATTAAAATAAATCTGGTGGACTCATTATTTATAACCGCTAGATCCAAAGAAAAGAAAATACGTCTCCTAACCCAGCCCCACCCGGGCTGTACATGCGCAAGGATGTACATACTTCATGTTATAATGCGGTGTACAACCACGTAAGTAGGTACATAGGTATTCCTCCTGAAGAAAAGTAATTACATACATATTTATGTACTCCTGGTCCCACATCTTTATTTTTTTTCTTCATTTAGAGTAGATGAAAAACTAAACAAATAATTCAATCCCATCTTAACTGTTTAAGTTGTAAATCTTCATAGCTATGAATCTGAACTAGCATCAGTCTAGATCCATAGCTAAAAATTATTATATTTTTGGACGGAGGGAGTATGTTATTTCAAGTTGTATTCTAATTAGGCGCATGTCATCGAAACATCCATGAAAAATATAAATGAACTAAAAATGTAGATTATATAATAGTTAAACTAGACTTCAATTTTCAAAAATGAAAAC
Source organism: Oryza punctata (assembly GCA_000573905.2). Taxonomy (NCBI): domain Eukaryota; kingdom Viridiplantae; phylum Streptophyta; class Magnoliopsida; order Poales; family Poaceae; genus Oryza; species Oryza punctata. Next base: position 9,414,710 of record CM002494.2, on the reverse strand, counting down.
AACTCTAACCGTAAAACAAAATACTCATATATCAAAATGACATTACTAAGTTTATGATAAATGTATTTTCTTGTATTACGTGTTTTCTTTATTCATATATTATTAGAAAATTAAAGATTAAATATATTCTTTTGACACCATATCGATGTCTTTTATGTTCTACTTAGGCTTCGTTCCATCTAGCTCATTGTCTGAGCTTGTCTAGGGCACGCGAAATGATGTAGGTCATCAGTGCAAGATTAATTAATTATTAATTATTACAAACTCAAAAATGGATTTATTTTTTTTCTTAAAAATTATATAGAAATAAGGGAGTATCCAATTGGATAAGAATTTTAAAACTTAACCTTAAATTTATTAATTATGTAGTAAAATGCTTAATATGTAGTATACAATATACATTGTCAATCAAGAATAGCCTAATATATAAATCGTGTGTCCCAACTAATCCATATATATGTGTTCTATACACAAATCACGATCCACCATTGCCAAGTCATATTGCTTACAAGGCATCCATGCATAGTGCACCTAATAACTAGCTGACATTCAATGAGCACGTGTGTAATTAAGCACTGAAGATAAAGTATCATACTAAATGAACAACCATCAACAAATGATTTGTAAATAGAGACTGCCACCATAGATGCTCATATAAGCGTGTGCACACCCACTCTATGAATACATATATGCACAACCTACCCTCTATGAGAGAAAATATTTGTCCCAAAAGAAAAGAAAAAAAGTACATACATACGAGAGACTATTATTAGCTAAAAAACGTACATACATACAAACAATCGAAAATGTCATACAAAACCACATTATATCATTTTTAGTTATGTCAGTTCTCATGTAAATAGAGTTAACAATTAGCACAAATATTTGGCAATATAAATTATTCCTTCGTATATTACCCATAAACGTGCATAAGTGAATTAGACGTATAATAAAAGAAAAATATCAAAACCCATATTATGTTTGCGAAGGATGGTGATAGGAAAATTTATATATAACCGAGACAAAGTGATTTTTGTTTGAATATGATAGACATTATTATTTATTATTTAGTATATCAAAATCTATGACCTATTTAACAGTATAAATATTTTTTTTCTTTTACGGTTATATGTTAATCTAGGGTTCTTATAGTGATTATAGTGAGATATGACTTTTTTTTAATATTATTTTTATAAACAATAAATAAATTGCCCGCGCATTTTTTAAATTAAAATTAGCGAAATCTTGCATTACTAACCGGTAATGGCTAGAGGATGAAAAAACATGTTGATGAATGCTTTTATGTAATGGTTGGCACTATTGTCTTGTAATGGAACACCAGTTGCAATGAAGACATACTAGGACTTTAGGCACGCTTCGCGGCACCCTGCTGTTCGTTAAGAGCTATGTAGCTTATAGATGATTATATGGAAGTTTTAAATAGTACTCAAAGCAGGGGATTATAAAAGAGCTGTTGAGAGCATCTAAATTAAAACAAACATTTGACCAGCGTTTCCTGTGGAACTCCATGATTAGTCTGGACAGTGAATATCACATTGCCAACAGGCAAGTAGACAAAACATGAGTATTGCAGATTATTTCAATGAACATTTGGCATGCTTCACAAAGTCTATCGAGATTAAGTAGGATGTTAGTGCTTCTTATCATATCTGTAGTTGTATATATAATTTCACTGTCATTCAAACCTTGAGAAAAAATAGACCAAATTATGATAGCATTTTCATGTCCCAATTAGAGTTATATCAAGTACGAAGTACAAATGTAGTCATGTAAGTCAATCGATAGAAGTTATAATCACTTTAAATTACATATTGTCAGTAAGAAGTGTCACAACATAAACAACATATTTATATTAGTAAATTTGTTCTGAAGGCCTTCATTCTAACATAGGCTGCCACATAAACTTGAATTATGTTGTCACATGAGGATAAAATTAGCAAAATTCTGCAAGATAAAATCACCTAAGAAGTTTAAGTCTAGAAACCATGGTAACCTATCATGGTTAAGAGAGGAAGTAACAACAGAACTGGCCCCATGTTCTTCTTGATTCAAAAGCAAATGTTATAAAATAAACTTCGATGAAAAAGCCACAAAATCAACTTCAAAATGAAGTTTTAAAATTCAAAATTTGGCTTATAAGCATAAGCATAGGTGAAAAGATGGGCATGAAAATATATCGCTCTATATAGAAATGGATCTACTCATTCAGTTTCTTAAACAAAGGAGCTAATTCAGTTTCATTACGTGGCATTGTTATCCTATACGGAATGTGTTATAGACCATGCAGCTAGAAGCATGAATACCATAAACATTCAGTCATGTAAATGAAGTATAGAGCCATTTATAGAGCAGCTTCCCCATAAAAGTATCAAATAAACTAAATGATTTTTGGATATGGCAGTAGAAAAACCAGCTGATCAACCAAGATACTCTTAAAAAGGGCAAGCCCAAGTAATGCCGTCACTGAAACTATCTCTAATGAATATAGTGTTTCTGGCAACAAAAGGTTAATTGATTAGCCATCATAATCTTTAGAAAAAAAATAGCATGCAAGTGAGACCCACATATTCACTGAAAAGTCACAAGTAATGCAGTCACAAGTAATGCACATACTGATGAAATGCAATGCAACAACTAATTACACTAATACATATGGGTGTCCTACAAAACATGTGGCACGGGTTCTCAGACCTTGAAGTTCATTCGTACCAAAATTTCAAATGTCACATCCAAAGTACAGAATATAGTTGAGTGGATGACAATACTGCAATTCTAATGTTTGGAGAACCAAAATCTAAAAAGAAAAAAAATCTGTGCACCCCTTGGAAATCTAAACAAAAAATCCATTCACCGCTTACCTAAGCAATGTAAAAAGCAAAGGTCAAGCTTTAGCGCACTGCTTTGAAACAAAGAATTGGGATGAATGGTTCATGTTCTACATGTTGTACAAATGATTCAAGAAGTACTGCATATCGTATAAATGAGCATGCAGACATGGGATTTCATATGGAATCTTTGGTGGGTACAATTTAACAAACCAAGCGAACTTCATCACAAAATCATATGCAAAATCAAAACAATGTAATGGCATTTGCCGAAATTACATGAGTTTCTAGCTTGTGAAATAAAAATTTATTCTTATAGAGAGAACCAAACCTCTAACTGCACATGGATTTACAGAGCAAGCAGCTCAAAGCTCCAAGGTGTTAGCCTGCCTGCCAAGCTGCACCTTGCGGCTCCTAGCAGCCAGTTCCTTTGATGTAACTAACACATAACATATGGAGCTTCAGCACACGGAAACTAAGATATTTTCTTTTCAGAACATATATGTAATTTAAATCCACAAAGTAACTGCGTGTAATAAGTGAAAGCATACAAAACAATTATTATTTTACTTTCCAACAGTTAATTTACTTTCGACTGATCTTATCCCATTATTGTACCAAATTACAGAATTTCTTAGCAGAGCAGGACCACTGAATGGAATCCCTTGTAGATATTAGGGTAGGCCATAGAATTACTATTTGCAATATGAATGCAAAAACCATACCATTAGAGATAGCAATCTGAGATAGCCGCTGAGATTGTGAGCAATCAGAAGTTAAGAACCAGGGGGTTGCCCACAGCAAGTAACTAAGAACACAAAATTCACAATTTGAGATGCAATACATATTAGAAATATTTTAGCACTTCTTATAAAGAAATTTGATAGGCTATCAATGTTTATCATTTTGACAAAGTTTGACAATTTCCCTGTTCAGATTGGGATGTTAGAATTAGAGTGCGATGGAGGGAACCTAGGGAGGCAGGAGGCAGGAAAAGGAAGATGCAGGCCAGCTATACATGAGGCAAGTCTACGGAGAAAAGAGATCGTGGCTTTGACTCACCGGAAGAGAGGTTGGCATCCCAACTGCAAATGAAGTTCTTCTATGCGACGGCATGTTGTTTCAACCTCACCTACCGCCCAGATGTAGAACAGGTGAACAGTGATGACGCGCACAACGGAGGATCCTTAAGCTGGAGCAAGAGATGCCCACCCCACCATGGAGCTAGAGCCTCACCATCTGTCACGCCTAGAAATTTATCCCGAATTTCCAGACTATTTTGTGTATAAATCTCTATCCAGGAATCAAGCCAGGATACACAAAATGATAAATTAATATACAGATCCAAACGTAAATAACGCGTATATACTTACCAAAGAGACACTTAGTCCTCACACCGAAAAGAAAGTAGTAGCGGAAAAAGGCGACGATCCTAGCGGGGCTTCAGCTCCACTCCACAGGAAAAACTCAACTGGAGTATAAGCCTTGGTCTTCTAACTCCATCTTCGGCTCAGAAGCACTACATTTCTGAAAAGGGGGAAAAATAGCAAGACTAAGTACAATCACCGCACTCAGCAAGCCACACCAATAATGCATTCGTGCAAGGGGAGACAAAGAGGGTTTTGTGGCTATTTGCATAAAAGCGGTTGTAAACATTAATAGTTGAAAGCAGTAAAACAGTTGGTTAATTAAGGCAAGATTAAACATCTCCACTGAACAACACTACACCACGTTGAACAGACCCAACCATGCCTTGCCGAGTGACTGTGAACGAGTGCAGATATTGGTTCTGGAGTTGATTCAGCATCTGCTGCATTTCTTCTTTCTGCTCCTCGCTCAGCTGTTCGACCGTGATCGGCAGGATGTTTTCTTCTGAGATATCAGTGATATTTGGAGACATGACGACACTTTGTCCCACCAGGCGTACCAAAAGCGTGTTGATGCAAAAAACACGCACTGGCCTGAGAGATTTGCTTTACTCTAGTGCAGGTCCAAAATTAAGCTTTTAGGTTCAATGGCGTGCCAGTTGATTTGATCCTACAATCAACAAGAAGAAATATGTAAAGAATATTAGTAAACGATTGGCAATCGGCCAGACAACCGATTTCATATTGTATGTGACCTAGCCGATGCAATAAAGCATAAATCGGCTGTAAGGTATAATCAAATATGAATATAACCCTAAAACTAGTATATCGGCTGTAGATATCAATGTTATGTGATCAAAGAATCAATATTACTTTAGAAGTAAGCAATTGGTATAGATCGGACTGAACCGAGACAGTATAAATTGCTTAAGTCTATTGCAACATGAAATAATGATTACATAAAACTAATGTCATAGCCGATATCCAGATCTAGGTGCATATCGGTCATAAATCCGATATAATCTTATGATAAAGCAATGAGATATAGATATAGAACATTAAACAAAGCATAAAACTATGTCAAATATTCTAACTAAATAAGATTGGCTGAAACCCCGATACTATCCCTATCGACAACCGTAAAGCAAGCTAGAGATCATGATTCTAAACAACTTAATAGGTTGGACCTAACCAATGCAGCATTAAGTATAAAAGAAGCACAACATCTAGAAAAACAAGCCAATAGTCATCAAATCGAGATGGTGGATACATCATATAACATGAATCAACAAAGTAAACTAGCTGATACTGAAAAACCCTAAAAAGGATCTAGCCGATAAAAGAAGATAACATTGTTGATCTAAGCTATATGATATATATGATAACTCGGAAGTCTACAAGATAGAGTTGGAGTGTCATAAAGATGTAAGCACTAACTCCAATGATGTAAACTGCCATGACAAGATATACCTTTTCGCCGAAGATCAAATTGATGCAGCACGACTCGAAAGCACAAGCTTGTCGGAAAATAGAAAATAAAGGTGGCGATGCGCCGAGATTGATTGAACGTATGTTGTTATTATTTACAAGACCTCGGGATTATATTTATATATACCCGAAAATACAAACATTGTCCATCATGGACACGACTCATATTAACCTAATACAAATCCAACTAACAAACAAGTCCCTTAGGCGGACTCTTGCCGGGAATATCTATAAGGAAATTACATAAAATAACCTAATTAATAGATACAATTGCCTCCTCAGGACTCTATCCGTGCATGGCAGTCCGTATGAAGCACCCTAACACAACCCGATGACGTGTACCGAGTCATGTTACCGAAATCGGCTCAATCGACTAACTCTGTCTAACTCTGATTCTACCGATCCAGTCCGCAGCCGATTCGGACTACAGCCGATTCTCACTCTATTTCCAATACGATCTAATTTCTTCAATTCTCTTTGATTCTATCTTCATCTCCGATACTTGAATTACTAAATTTGGTCATCAACACATGCTCCCCAAGTCCGGAATATTTGGTAATGTTTTGGATTTGCTAAATCTTATTTCCGAGAGAATATCGCACTTTCCGTTTTTGACCGTTACCGCATTGCTTTAAATACCTAACCGACGGCCCCGAGAAACTTCACACCGTTATACTGTTCCACCGCTCAAGCGATTCCATCTTCTCTGACTCCGGCGATCCCCGCGGCGCATGAAGGCAACCTCCAAGCAACCTCCTGCTCGTCCAACCTCCACCAGCAAGAATGTCTTCCTCATCTGGTCCTTCCTCTGCACCATCGGCCGAGTACGCAGAGGTAAACTCTATCGGCTAGATCTCCTTTTTTCTTATCAGATCTTGTTTCCCGCATTCTCAGTCTGTTTTCCTCTTCTTTCGCTTTGTTGTTTGTAGCATCTCGCAAATTTAATCGCAGTTCCTAGCCTGAACCATGATAATAGCTACTATCTTGAACCCATCGGCAATCTGGACCCAGTTGAATTTATAACTGCCGAAACCAACAGAATCCCATTTAGGCTAGCGAACCCAAATCTAGGGCATTGGAAGATACCTTTAAGTCTTGGCCATCCCTAGAGAAAAGCTGGCCTGCATGGTACAAACGGGTATCGGCTAGCAAGCAAAGCCATTGGGATGAAATAGGAATCGGCCAAGCACTAGCCCTAACAGTAGCAAATTCGGCTAAGGATGAGCCGCTGATGGCTTCTGCCACATACTTCTGGTCCAACACCATCAATGTTTTTATGTTCAATCAAGGACCAATGACCCCAAATTTGTTAGATATTACCATGTTGACTGGACTAGATATCACTTCATCGGCCAACCCCATGATATGGAATTCTAAGAACAGATTGGATTTTAAGACTAAGAGTATAGAAGGGTGGTCTGGATTTATTTCAGCCAATATGGATCAAGGTTCAGTTCCCCCAGAGAGCACACTGCTTTTTTGTTGATGTGGCTGGAGAAATTCCACTTTTGTGGATCTAGCTGTGGTCCCACCTCCAACTGGCAGCACATAGCCGAAGCCCTTGAGGAGAAGAAACAGTTCCCTTTAGGAAAAATCATGCTCGGCTATCTTTATCAAACTCTAAGCAATGCATCAGCTAAGTTAGCCATCGGCTCTGTAGTTAGTGCAGGTGGCCCTTGGTGGCTACTGCAATCTTGGTTGAACTTAGTGGCCATGAAAGCTGTTAATAGGCCAGCTCTGACAGAGGCATAATTCCCAAGGCTTGAGCCGATCACCGACGAAGATGGAGAAGAAATCACCCATCGAAGATGTACATCGTTTGGGGAATATGCATCTACACCGGCCGATGCTGGAGCAAAGCTATCGGCTGAGTTACTGAAGGACTGGTTCTTCAGTTTCTACGATGGCTTTCAAAAGAACGCTAGAATTTGGTTCTTCTATGAAGATTCAACCAATTTTGAATTGCCATCGGACAGATTTGAAGAGATTAACCATGAAAAATTTCAGAAGTCCAGAGAAGTATTCACTATTGCCATCAGCCCATGCATCCTCCCTGTCGGTATTCATCAAGACAGAAACATCAAAGTATCTTATGAATTCTATCACCCAATGAGCTCGGCTAGACAGTTTGGTCAGCTGCCAATCAGCTTGTGGTTTACCTATAAAATCCAATGCAGAGGAGAGATAACTTCAAGTTTGATGATGGATTGGCTACTCAACATCCCAGGACCTCCCCTCGGCAGCATCAACAATATTGAGTTAGCCATGTTCAGGAGTAGGTCTTTTACTGCATGGTGGGCTGAATGGAAGCAACATCTCTTCCACCAATCGGCTACAGTCTACATGACAGATCTCTTTCCTGACATGATCCCTCAGGTAACTTCTTTCTTTCTTCCATTAAATCCTGTTTTGAATATATCAGCCGATTCTGCTTTTAACTTTTATATACTAATTTTATTTTCACAGACCACAGATTCATCTCCTCCTCGCACAAGCAAAAGTGGCAATGACATTGAATATGTTGCAGGGCTGCTACCCAATGGATGTGGCCTAGCTCCTCCCAGCATCGGCTACCATGCCCCCAAGACATCAAGTCTGCTCCAAGGACAAATAAGGGAACCAGCCGATGCAGGCAGAAAAAGGAAAGCCAAAGCATCAACTGCTATGCCACCAGCTGCCAAGAAAAAGTCCAAGAAACAACCACATCCACCAGCTGATGATATCGATGAAGCTTTGGATGAAGCAGCCATTGAGCAAGCCATAGATTAAGCTGCAACCGAATTGAGTGATGTAGGAGAGAAAACACCAACAGCTTCCCCAGCTCCAAAAAGGACTCCTACAACCCCTGCTGCTCCAGTAGTATTTTCTCAGCAACCCAGAGTAAGATCATCTCCTTTATTACAACATCTCTTCATTTATCACCAGCCTCATTATCCAAACTTTGCACTTTGCAGAAGAAAAGACCAGCCGAGAAGAAGAAACCAGCACCAATATCGGCTAAACCAACTGCTCAAACTCCTCCGGTAATTCTTAACTCTCAAGATTTCAAACTCATTCTTAGCCGATACCAGCTAACACTTGTTCAAACATTCAAAATTTATCGGCCTCTTTCTCCACCATCGCCTCCAGCACAGCCAATCTCAAGTGAACATACTGCATCGGCTGTAGGCAGCCACCATGTTATGGAGGAAGAAATTGCTGCTCCTGTTGTTCCTGTAAGTCTTTCATCCTTAAAAATTTCAAATCGGCTATACAAAATTCTCTATTACTTATATCCTCTTCGCTTTTATTTCTTGCAGGTCTTAGCCGATTTATTCTCCTTTGACATTAAAGATTACTTTGATGAAGAAGCAGAAGGAGAAACAACGAGCAATGCCTTAGCTCCTCTAGCCGATGATGTGAAAAGAAATCTGGAGGACATCACTCATCGGCTAGAAGCATCCCTTGATAGCTTGGTGGTTGACTGCAGTTCTCTTCGCGCAAGATTTTAAGAAATCCAAGCTCTGATCCCAGATGACCTATCCAATGCCATCACTGCAACTGTATATCTCGAACAACATCAATTCAAACTGGAAAAAGCTAGACAGAGAGAATAGCAGTTCGGCTAGAAAAGAAGAACATTGAAGCTACAATCCAAGCAAATCGACAGCTCGTGCATGATGAGAAAACCAAACTTGATCAACTAGCCGAAGAGCCGATTAAAGCTGCTATAGATCAGTTGGAAGTCGAAAGGATCGATCTCTTAGCCAAGCTCGAGGAATGCAATGCTAAGATTGCAATAGAGAAGCAGAAACTAGCCGATCTCCCGAAGGCTGTTGGAGAACAAAAGGCAAAACTGAGATCGGCTATAAAAAATGTTGCCTACATGACCAAGTCCCTCAAGATTATTCCTGGAACCGATGCACAAGACGCCCAAGCAATTGCAGAAGTTGAAGAAATTCGACAGAGTGCGATATCGGCTATCCAGCGCTACTTCTCTCAGTAATATCATGTAATAGGGACTTAGAAATATTTTGTATCCAACTCTGTAATCGGCTAGAAAAACTTCAGTTGTACCATACATAGTTTGATATACTTTATGCCGATTAATATATTTTGCTTGAAAATCCCACATTTTTTGGCTTTGATATCTCACTTTTTTTTGCTTTGATATCTCACATTTTTCGGCTGATATATGCCCCCTAATTTTGGCATGTTGATAAACAAAGGCAAAATTAAACATGACTGTTGTCGAAACGACAACCGCATACGTCGAAGGACGTGGATACTCAACAGTTGTTGGGAAAGTAAAGTGTCATAAATTTTGTATTAAAATCGGATCCCCTTTTACATGGCCCTAGGTGACTATTTATAACCCCATTACAGATCCCCCTATTAGGGTTTAGGGCTATTACAGGGGAATTTACATGGTCACCCTCATAAAGGGGCCCTTACATGGGTATTTAGTGTAATCCAGGCACGTGGGCCCTCGATGGGCCGCCTGGTGGCTTCCGATTCATTGGCCCATGGCTCGGGGCGATTGGGCCGGCCTGCTGGCCTTTCTTGGACCAGGTCCGCTCTGGCGAAGTCATCCTCCTTCGGCGCATGCCTTCGCCATGTAGGCTTCGCCTTGGTCGACCGGAACCCCTTGTGACTCCTCGCTATCGGGCTTCACCACTGGGTTCCGCCATCGGGCTTCACCGTAGGGCTTCGCCCCCTGGTCCTTGGGTACTGGGAGGTTGGATCCTTGCCGCCTGGTTGGCTTCGGTAGGCTTGGTCGAAGGGGCCTCATGGCATGCTACCAACAAGCCCCTCACGGGCAAGGGTGAGATAGGAGCCTCGGCCGAGACCGTGCAAACCATGTAGTATGGTATGAGGCGCCCCCTTTCGGCCGATGCTCCTGCCGAAACCCCTCTTTCTGGATCCTGCAAAAAGTTTGCGACATGCGAAAAAGGATTATAGTGTGTGGTCTTCGCCCTTCTCGAGCAGTTGTGGGGATTTTTTTTTTCAACGGTCCTAGTGTGAGCAGTGTTGGGCCTTTGCTTTTTATGAACGGTGGAGTGGCCCATGTCACTTTGTTGGGTCTTAGCGAACCAGTGATGGGCCGTTGGGCCGCGGCGAACAATAGTGGGTTTTTTGTTTCTGGAACCCGTTACCGCACGGTCTGACCCATGGGATTTTACCGTTTCATCCACCCCGCAACACGTGGCCGCTCCTGATTGGCTGGGGAGGCGAAGCGTCGTTCGGTGAGATATATATTCTCACCCCCCGTTTTCACCGTCGCTACCCTTGTCACTTTCACCGCAGTTACTTTTCTCTCCACTTGCTCTCGGCTAATCTCTGAGCAACCTACTTCGGCCAAGTAACCCTTTTCGCCAACAAACTTCCCCTTTCGCCCATGGCTCCCCGCAAGCCAGACCCCGTCACAGCGACTGGTCCTGATCCCGGCCGAATCGATGACGACACCACAGCCTTCCTGGGGGCTTCGCTCGTTGACGATGACGAGTTGGCCAGAATGGTGGACGCAGGCGTACTGGCGGAGGGGCAGGCGTTCGCCCCAGGAGAGGCCGAAGTCCCCCAACCTGGCGAACACCAGACGGTGGTGTTCGCCATTTTCTTCGAGGCCGGTCTTCGATTTCCATGCAACATCCTGTTGCCGGAGATCCTCCGCCTCTTTCAAGTCGAACTGCCCCAGTTGAGCCCTTCGGCCCTGGTGCGGATCGCGATTTTTGACTGGGCGTGCCGAACCGCGGGGTTCGAGCCCAGCGCCGATCTTTTCGGCGCCATCTTCTCTGCTGCCGTCAACACGAAGACGGTGGTTACGCCCTCCGGGACCCGGAAGACGACGTTCGGGAGTGTGAACTTCAACGTTCGCCCCGAACGCGCCGACTTATGGCCGGTCAACGCCGCCATGTCAAAGTGGGACCGCCACTGGATGGCGAAATGGTTCTACCACTCCATCCCCTTCGAGTCGGATTCCGAAGCGGCGAGGGCGCTGCGTTGGCGGCGTCGTGCAATTTCGCCAGCGCGGAGACCTAGGGTTGCCATTACCGGCACCCTAGAGTCCCGCTTCGCCCTGCTTCGCAGGGTGTGTTCCCGGCTGAGTTGCCGGGACTTAGTAGAAGAGTTCTGCATGCTGCGGATTCATCCGCTTTCACAGGCATGGCAGGTCGAGGTCGACCAAGGCGAAGTGGTCGACGGCCTACCCAGACTTGTTTTGCCCCCAGGGGCGAATGGTGAGCTCTCTTTTTCCTTTTTTTTTTACTTTGCGCTTCGCCTTTTTGCCATGCTTTTGCTTCGCCTCCTAACTTTGCGTCTCGCCTTTTTCCAGTGTTGACGCTGGCCCAAGCCGACGCCGAAGCCAGATGGCTTGTTGGCGATATCTCGCTGACCGAATATAGCCAGCTGCTAACCCGGCAAGCAGCTGGCCGGGCGATTCGCGTCCACGTCGGCGAGCTCCCTCCGAGGGCGAAGCCATCTAAGGCGGACGGCGAAGCCGGCCCCACTCGGAAGCCCCCGCAAACAGAAAGCCCCCGTCCCTACAGACTCCGACGTCAGAGAAGACGAGGATGTCGAAGAGGAGGAAGCGGGAGGGGCCGAAGCTGCGGTCGAAGGGGCTGTCAACGAGGCGGGTGATAGCCGCTCCGGGACGCGAGGTTATACGCCGACTCCCAGCCCGGAGCGTGCCCACACCGGGGCGCAATCCGCCTCTTCGCCCCTGCGGCGAAAAGACGTGGAGGGCGCCAAGGCCCTAGTCGCTATCGCCGCGGCCAAGGCGACAGGAGGCGGCGCGACGAAGACAGCCCCCCGGAAAAGGGGGTTCATCACCATCGCCAACGCCTTCAGCGATGAGGAGTCGTCCGATGGGACCCCTACCTCGCCTGCGGGGCGAAGCCAGGGGCCTTCGACGTCCCTGGGGGCGGCTGACGGGGCTGGTGCTTCGCCATCAGCCGAACGGGTGGTGAGGGTGGCCACTCGCGTCTTCGGCAACCCTATACGCCAGCCGCTTTCGCCGCTCGCCCTAGATAAGGGCAAAAAGACCGCCGAGGGATCCGGCTCCGAGTATTCTTAGGGGCCGGCCCGCTTTGTCCCCGGGGACTTCGAGACCCAGGCAGAGCTCATCCCCTTCGTCGAGGGGGTGAGCAACATCGTTTCGCCGGCTGGCGGCCCCAGCCTCTTCGCCGAGCTCAATGAGTTCGACGAGGGGTGCTCCGCCATGAAGAGTTTAGCCGTGCGGGTAAGTTTCGGTGTCTTCCGAATTTCTTTTGTTTTCTACCTCCCTTTTCTACACTTGGCTTACGTTGCACCCCCCTTTTTTTCTTCTTCGCCAGCTTCTGGCAGCCCATTGTACTACTGAGCGGACAATGCGGGCCCGCCTGGACGGCCTAAAAAATCGGCTCCGGGCGAAGGACGACGAGCTTGGCCAAAAAGGCCTTGAAATGGAGGGGCTTGCCCGATCCCTTCGAGAGACGAAGGCGGAGAACAGGCGCCTTCAGGCCGAGCTCGACAAAGGCAGCGAGGCGAAGGCTGAGATCGATCGCCTTTCGGCCGAGCTGGCGAAAGAGCGGGAGCATACCGCCATGCTAACTGCCTACTATGACACTGCGGAGTCCCAGATGGAAGCCCTTCGCCAGAGGGCGTGCAAGGCGGAGGAGAAAAACAAGCACCTTGCCCAAGAGGCGGCCCGGGCGACCGAAGCAGCGAAGGCGTCCTGCTGCACCCTTCGCCTTGCCCTTACGGATATGGGGGCGAAGGCGGGTAGCTTTCCGGGCGAAGACGCTTCCGTCCTAGACTTCTGCGATTGGAGCCAGGAGGCCGGCTGCGCTGTCTCCGATTGCACCACCGCGTACGGCGATTGCTGTGCGCGCGTGTCGGCCACCTTCGCCCTGGGGTTACTTCAACAGAACGGGTGTGAGCATGTCGCCCGATTCCCCGAGCTCGCGAAGGGGGATTGGGAGGTTAGCTCCCAAGACATATCACCCGCCCTTCGTGCCTGGCGAAGGCAGCTTTGGCTGAAGGAGGGTCGTTCCGCAGCTAAGACCCGCCTACTTGAGCAGCTGGCGAAGTCAGAGGCGGCGGACCAGGACGAAGAGCCAGCAGCGGGGGTCGGAGGAGGAGCCGAAGACCACCCCGAGGTGTGAGGCCCTCCGCACGTCTATTTTTGTAAATTTTTCCTTTTGTTCTTCGCCGTTTTAGGGGCGAATTATGTAAATATGGCTAAGGCCTTGAACTAGTGGAAATATATGACTCCTTTCGCCATTTATCATTTTTGTGTGATGCGCAAACCGTTTGAGATGTTATTGCGATTCTCTTGCCTAGTTCTTTTGCGTTCACTTTTCTCTTCTTCCGCTCGCCTGCGTGACACTCCCATTTTTGCAGGGTCAATGCCGAAAGCTTTGTGTTCGCCCCCCTCTTGGGGATTGGCGAAGCAAGAACGAGAAGTTTATTGCGGTGAAGAATTTGCCGAAGGTTCGATACCAGCTTCGGCCTTTCTACCGTGAAATGACAATCAACGGGAACAGCTACAAAGTTGTGAGCGTCGCTAACTGGATGCGAACTCATCCTGGGCGAACGCTGGAGGACTTCGATCGTGTCCATGTGGCGCGCCTGGAGGGCATGGTCCGTTTCTGGCGAAACCATCGGCGGACCGACCGGCAGGAGGCGATCGCCCAGCGGCGCTACGCCCTTACTGTAGTTTCGTCCCCTTCTCCTCTTAGGGTAGTGTACAATATCAGCAGTGATGACGAACCATGTTCGCCGGATCACTCCTTTAGTAGTTGTCTTGGGAGCGAAGATGTAATTTTCTTGTAAGTGAACGTTTTGGACCGTTTCGCCTGTATCGCGTTACACAGTGTAGGCTGTTGAGTGTATTTTCAATGTTTAATAAAGATGTGCTTTTGTTTCCTTTTCGCCATTTTCTGCATTGTCACATTTTGTGCTTTTGTTGGGTCGTGGTGCATCGACCCCTTTGCGTGTATTGGCGAAATAGGCTTGCTGACTTTTCAGCTTTCGACTTCCGTTGTCAATCGTTTGCACTTTGCGTTTAGCGGCTTAATTTTGTGCAGATCGACTATAACGGTGTTCGGGGTTTTTTTTTTTCCGAAACAAGCTGTCGCGGTTTCAACGTTCGGCGAGCGATGCTTCGGCCGATTCGTTTCGCCCCCTGGCCCTTTCGCTGATCAGGCGTTTGCCTTGGGGTTTTTCCACGAATTATCATGCACATAAGTAAAAGAGGCGAAAAACACAGAAATTTTATACTGGTTCGGGCCTCCAGAGTGGATAACAGCCCTACGTCCAGTTTTTTTTTCCTTTTTTTTGTATTTTTGCGCCGAACGGCTTACAAAAATGGCAGTTGCCGAAGAGCTACATGGTAATATGTACATTTTTACATGCTGGCGAACAGGGTGCCACCCTCTAGACATAGAAACGCTTGAGTGAAGCGGTGTTCCATGAGTGATCGAACTCTTCGCCTTCCAGCGTTGCTAGGCGAAAAGAACCCGTCCTTGACCTGTGCTTGATGAGATAGGGCCCCTCCCATTTCGACTCAAGCTTTCCAACTGCTGCTGGGTTCGCCTTTTTCCTTAAAACGAGTTGGCTTGGCAGGAGCTCTGTCGGGCAAACCTTCTTGTTGTAGGTTGCCGAAGTGCTTGTGGCGTACTTGCGCATGTGCTCCAGTGCTTCGACTCGCACCCCTTCCAGGAGTTCGAGCGACACTTCACGCCCGTCTTCGCCCCCCGAGAACATCACCCTTGGTGAGTTAGCCCCTAGCTCTGTTGGGGTCATTGCTTCGTCTCTGTAAAGGAGCATGAATGGGCTGCACTTGGTTGGCCTCGTGGGAGTCGTTCGGAGAGCCCAAAGGACGGACAGCATTTCGTCTGGCCATTTGCCCTTCGCCGCCCCCTCAAGCCTTTTTTTGAGCGCCTCCAAGATCTTGCCATTTGCACGTTCGGCCACCCCGTTTGACTGTGGGTGTGCGACCGATGCGAACTTGATTTCCAGGCTTAGCCCTTCGCACATCTCTCTGAACTTGTCAGAATCGAATTGTTTGCCATTGTCTGTGATGAATTCCCTTGGAACTCCAAAACGGCAAACAATGTTTTTCCACACAAACTTCTGCACTGCCGCCGAAGTGATCGTGCCGAGTGGTTCGGCCTCGATCTAGTGAGAAAAGTACTTGATGGCCACAATCGCAAACTTGTAACCATTTCGCGCTGCTGGGAATGGGCCAATGATGTCCAGCCCCCACCTGGCGAAGGGCCACACTGGAGCGATCGGCTGCAACTCATACTGTGGGGTGGTTTGGCTTCGGCCATGCCGTTGGCAGCCTTCGCACCTTTTGGCGTGCGCCACGTAAACTTTCAGCACGGTTGGCCAATATACCCCTTGGCGAAACACCTTGGAGGCGACAGTTCTGGCAGCTTGGTGTGCCCCACAAAGCCCCTGATGAATTTCCTTCACCATCTCTTCGCCCTCGGCGAAGGAAACGCAGCGAAGCAAAGGTTGGAGCACTCCAGAGCGGTACAACTTGCCCTGCAACCAGCTTGTACCGCCTGGCCCTGATTTGCAGGCATTTCGCCTCTGCTTCGTCACCAAGGGGTCTTGGTGTGGGAACAGCACTCCTTCAGCATCTTCCGGCCCGAAAGAAATTTGCTGGCTCAAATACTTCGGGACCCCTTCGCCTGTGGCGGTGATGTTGTGCACCGTTCGCAGCTGCGACTTCTTCTGCCGCTTCGACAGCGGGACTGGTGGATCGGCCCTTGTGATTACTTGAATAATTCGGCGCTGCACGTCTTGGTGCTGTTCGGCTGGAGGCGACTGTTCCTGGGCCGCTTCGCGAGGCGCTTCGACGGAGACACCCTGATGTGGCCTTGGTTCGTGGGCGTTGTTTCGCTGGCGGATGTTTCGGCACTGCTCGGTGGTGTGCGAAGACCGCCCATGATAGGCGCAATAGAGATCTTTTCTGACCTTTTTACGAATGGGCTGCTGATGGCTGCCGCCCTGTTGGGCGTCGAACTCCTTGCGGAGCACTTGTACTTCTTCGACAGCCATGATCTCCTTGCCCGTTCGGTCGGTCCTGAATTTCCTCCAGGTCATGGGGGCTTGGCCTTGCCGGGGCGGCTGCCCCGGGTTCGCCGGCTGGGGCTGGCGAACAGCGGGGGGAGCCGGTTCGACGACTTGCGCTTGCATTTGAGCTTGGGCCGCAGTGATGGAGGCTTTGTCGTATTCGGCTTGAATCGCCTGTCTTCGCTTGGAGTCTTCTTCGCCTCTTGCGTACCCATCAATGATGCGAAGCAGGTGCTCAAGGGTTTGCGGCTCCTTGTTGGCGATCTTTCTTGTGAGTTCACCCTCGAGCAACCCGGCCGAAGCGGCGTTGATGACGGATGCCTCAGTTATGTCTTGAACTTGGCATCGCGCCTGCGAGAACCGACGCATGTACTCTCGTATTGATTCGCCCGGCCTCTGGCGAATGCCGAGCAAATGCTGTTGCGTCTTCAGCTCCTCGTAGGTGCCTCGGAAGTTGAGGATGAAAACATCACGCAATTGCTCCCATGAGTAAATGCTATTGGATGGCAGATTGAAATACCAAGAACGGGCGATGCCGTCAAGGGCGAGATGGATTACCTTCGCCTTGGTGTTTTCATCGCCGTGAGCAGCTTCGATCGCGGACTCGTAGATTGAGAGGAACTCTTTTGGGTCTGTTTCGCCCGAGTACCGCGGAACTGGTGGGAATTTGAACTGAGGTAGGATCGGATGATTTTTGATCCCCCCACTCAGTGGCAGCCCCTTTTCGCCCCCGGCCTTGCCCCCTGTGCCCTGCAGCGAAGGCCCGCTCGACTGTGGATACGACGTGGCGAAGGGCGAGGTGATGGCCTTGGGGAGCGGTTGGGCTGCGACGTTCGGCGGCCCGCTTCCGAACGGTGGCACTTGGGTGGTGTTGTAGACGTCGAACTGTTGCCCCCGATTCCAGGGCGAAGCCCCTGGCACAGGTGGGTTCGTTGGCAGCCACCCTGAAGCGCCTTGGCCGGAGCCCCCCTCCGGCTGAGCCGAAGGGGTTATGCTTGAGATGTGGGGTTGGTTGAGCTGCTGAAGGAAAGCCTGAAGTTGTGCCTGCAATGTCGAGGCCCCCTCCGCCATTGCCCGCGACATTTGACCGGGCGAAGGGTGTGCCTGGACCGTGGGAGGCCGAACCGGCGCTTGCTGATAGGCTTGAGGTGGGATATAACTTGCCGAATACTGGAGGATGGGGGCCGGAGCGATCTTGGCCTGCCGTGCCGCTTCGTACGCCTGTTGCTGCTCCTGCATTTGTCGAAGCATGTCCTGGAGTCGTGCCATGTTTTGTCGCATGGCCTCCATGTTTGCTTCGGCTTGTGCGTCAAGGCCAGGATCGACTTGCGCAGTGGCGATTGCTGTCGAAGCCAGCTGCGCTGTCGAAGGGATTTCCAGTACCTACTCCGTCGGAGTGGTTGAGGCCGAGGGCGGTGGTTGCAGCGCGGGCGCCGAAGCCACCGGAGGCTCCGTGCCTTCGTCGGCGGCCATCACCTCTTCGGCTGTGCCTTCCTTTGGGTTTGCAACCCTCTCTTTTGAGACCTTTTTCGGTGGCATTCGCTCTCAGTGGTTTCGCTCAGAGATCCCACGGTCGGCGCCAGCTGTTGTCGAAACGACAACCGCATACGTCGAAGGACGTGGATACTCAACAGTTGTTGGGAAAATAAAGTGTCATAAATTTGGTATTAAAATCGGATCCCCTTTTACATGGCCCTAGGTGACTATTTATAACCCCATTACAGATCCCCCTATTAGGGTTTAGGGCTATTACAGGGGAATTTACATGGTCACCCTCATAAAGGGGCCCTTACATGGGTATTTAGTGTAATCCAGGCACGTGGGCCCTCGATGGGCCGCCTGGTGGCTTCCGATTCATTGGCCCATGGCTCGAGGCGATTGGGCCGGCCTGCTGGCCTTTCTTGGACCAGGTCCGCTCTGGCGAAGTCATCCTCCTTCGGCGCATGCCTTCGCCATGTAGGCTTCGCCTTGGTCGACCGGAACCCCTTGTGACTCCTCGCTATCGGGCTTCGCCACTGGGTTCCACCATCGGGCTTCGCCGTAGGGCTTCGCCCCCTGGTCCTTGGGTACTGGGAGGTTGGATCCTTGCCGCCTGGTTGGCTTCGGCAGGCTTGGTCGAAGGGGCCTCATGGCATGCTGCCAACAATGACTAAGGGCGATATATCTAATATCGGCCAGCATACATCGGCAGCAACAGCCGATTATGACAAAAATTCTAAGGGCGATATGAACTATATCGGCCATGAATAAAACCGGCATAACTCAGCCGATTATGAACCAACCCAAACTCTTGGGTAATATTTCTTCAAGTATTTTCCATTAAGTGCTCTTCCAAATATGTCTCCATCAAGCCCTTTTAACATATAAGCCCCTTTAGAAATGCATTTGTGGACTTGAAACGGCCCTTCCCAATTCGGTGACCACTTGACGAATTTATTATCTCTGGCCCCTATCGGCAACACCAATTTCCAAACAAGTTCACCCTCTTCAAAAGATATGGGCACAACCTTTTTGTTATAATGCCTGGCAACTCTCTCCTTGTATTTCCTAACTTTCTCGAGAGCTCGCAATCTAGCTTGAACCAAATCTTCTGACTCATCAACCATCAAATTATGATAATCATCGGCCGTTAACTCATCTTGTAAAGAAACTCTCCTAGAACCGATGTTGGTTTCCCTTGGTAACACAGCTTCATGCCCATAAACCAGTTGATAAGGAGGTACCTGAATTGCACCACGACAAGCCATCCGATAAGACCACAATGCTTCGGCTAAAATAGTATGCCACTTCTTGGGATATTCGGTTATTTTTCTCTTAACCAGCTTAATCAAGCTCTTGTTTGATGCTTCGGCTTGCCCATTTGCTTGTGCATAATATGGTGACGAATTCAACAACTTGATCCTCATGCTATCGGCAAACTGAACAAACTCATCAGACACAAAGATAGAACCTTGATCAGTTGTAATCGTTTGTGGCAAACCAAACCGATATATAATGTGTTCCTTGACAAACTCGATTGCATCCTTGCTATCAACCTTTTTCAGAGGAATTGCCTCAACCCACTTAGTAAAATAATCGATTGCAACCAATATGAATTTATGCCCTTTACTCGACGGTGGATTGATCTGGACGATCATATCAATACCCCAACCTCTGAACGGCCATGGCTTGATAATAGGATTCATAGCTGATGCTGGTGCTCTCTGAATTGCTCCAAATTTCTGACAATCTTGACAACCTTTATAATATCTGAAACAATCTTCCAACATTGACGACCAAAAATATCCAACTCTTCAAATTAACCATCGCATCTTGTGAGCCGATTGATGTGTCCCACAAATACCCTCATGAACTTCACACATGAAAACTTTGGCCTCTTCCATGCTCAAGCATTTCAAAAGAACTGCATCAATCGTCCGATAGTATAATGTATCATCCAAAAGAACATATTTGAGAGCTTTATATCGTAATTTCCTTGAAGCCGACCTAGAAGGATTCTTCAAATACTCAAAAACATCAAACCTCCAATCATCGGCTGGCATGCAGGCCACTTCCACTTCAATCCCTTGTAACATCGGCTTGTAGCCTAATGCACCTTGAGCTAAATCATTAGCCTCGGCATTTTGCTCCCTAGGGATATGTTTTAAAGTAACTATCTTGAAAGTCTTCATCAACTCTTGACATTTCTCATTGTAGACCATCAAAATATCATTTTTGCACTCATACTCCCTAGACAATTGACTTATCACTAATAATGAATCTCCCATGATTTCAACAACATCGGCTTCTACTTCTCTCAATAACTGCAATCCTTTGAGGACAGCTTCATATTCTGCTTGATTATTTGTATAATAAGGCTTGATAGCAAAAGCAAACTGAAAACTTGCTTCCCTAGGTGATATAATTACTAATCCAATACCACAACCATGAGTGCAAACAGATCCATCAAAGAACAAAGTCCATGGCATAATATCAATATTATCAATACTGGTATCCCTGTGCTCAACTATGAAATCGGCTATCGCTTGACCTTTAACTGCTTTAGCCGATTCATACCTGAGGTCAAACTCTGATAAAGCAAAGATCCACTTCCCAATTCGCCCTTTCAAAACTGGAGCCGATAGCATGTATCATACTACATCAGCTTTACATACTATGATGCACTCATTGGAAAGCAGATAACACCTCAACTTTGTACAAGAAAAATACAAACACAGGCATAATTTCTCCACAGGAGAATACCTTGTTTCTGCGTCCAAAAGACGTCTACTAAGATAGAATATAACTCTTTCCTTCCCTTCAACCTCTTGGATCAAAACCGAGCCGATTGAATTCTGATCAGCTGACAAATATAGTTTGAATGGAATCCCTTTCTGTGGTGGTATAAGAACTGGAGGAGTACTGAGATATTCCTTGATATTGTCCAATGCTTGCTGCTGCTTTTCTCCCCAGACAAATTCTTGATCGGCTTTCAACCTTAACAACGGAGTAAATGGTTCTATTCGGCCAGACAAGTTTGATATTAAGCGCCGAACAAAATTTATTTTGCCGATCAATGACTGCAACTTGGTTTTATCTTCTGGAGGTTTTATGTCTTTGATTGCCTCAATACTCCTCTAAGGAATCTCAATACCATGTTCATGTACCAAAAATTCAAGAAATTGACCAGCCGATACACCAAAAGCCCATACTTCCTTGCTCTTTCCAAAACTTGTCTCAAATCGGCTATATGTTCATCAACTTCCTTAGATTTAACCACCACATCATCAATATATATTTCTACCAACATGCCGATGAGATCATGAAATATGTAGTTCATAGCCCTCTGATATGTAGTACCAGCACTTCTCAAACTGAAAGTCATAACCACCCACTCATACAAGCCAATTGCACCAGGACATCTAAAAGCAGTCTTGTGAATATCTTCTTCAGCCATGAAAATTTGATTATAACCAGCATTGCCATCCATGAAGCTGATAATTTTACGTCCAGATGCTGCATCGACAAGTTGATCGGCTACTGGCATTCGGTATTCATCTTTCGGTGTAGGTTTGTTTAAATCTCTGAAATCAATGCAAACCCTCAACTTGCCGTTTTTCTTAATGACTGGTACTATGTTAGAAATCCATTCAGCATATCGGCATGGTCTAATAAAATTAGCATCATAGAGTCTTGTAATTTTGGCCTTGATAGCATCATACATATCGGCTTTACAACGTCTTGGAGGTTGTTTATACGGCCGATAGCCTGGTTTGATAGGTAGCCGATGTTCAACTATCGATCGGCTAAGTCATGGCATTTCATAATACTCCCAGGAAAACAATCTCTATAATCTTTCAAGAGTGCTATTAATTTACATTTAAACTCTTTTGATAAATCCTTCCTAATATATGTCGGCCTAGGCCTATCACCTAGTCCAATGTCGATTTCTTCTAGTTCATCGGCCGACATAAAGCCTTGTCCTAGCTTGCCGTCGAGATCATCAACAGTGTCCTTTCTGTAGAAATTGGAACCCTCCACAGCGCCCTCAAAACAAGAATTGGGGCTCTCCATCTCCTGTTGGCTGTATGGCATAATTAGAAACTTTTAAGTAATCTCCTTGCCAAACTTTTCTAGACAAACAATCAATTCCTTCCATCTACCAAACAGATAAATCGGCACTAGCTACGTTGACTGACCTGTCGGCTGGCACGATTTCAATTTGGTCTCCTTGCCATTGAATCAAACTTTGATGCATTGTTGAGGGAATACAACAATTAGCGTGGATCCAATCTCTTCCCAGCAACAGACTGTAGGAACCCTTCCCATCAATAACAAAGAACGTAGTAGGAATTGTTTTACTGCCGATAGTCAGCTCCACATTCAAAACTCCTTTGGTCTCAGATGGATTCCCGCCAAAATCCTTTAAAACCATGTTGGTCTTGATCAAGTCCTCTGAATTATTCCCAAGTTTCCTGAATGTTGTATATGGCATTAGATTCACAGCTGCTCCTCCATCGACTAGCATCTTTGACATCGGCTTGCCATGGACAAATCCCTTAACATACAGTGGCTTGAGGTGTCGATGATCAGTTCCTTCGGGCTTCTCAAAAACAGCTTGCTGTGGAGATAGTATCAACCTAGCCGTTGGTAGATTTTCTTCTTGTTCGACGACTTGCTCAATTGCATATTCGGCTGGCAACATAAAAACCATGTTTATGGTAGATGATATCACCTCTTTGCCCTTTTGTTGTTGGTTCTTGTTACGATCGGCTTTAACTTCATCGGCTGGCACCACTTTGCTCTTCATGCGCCAGACTTTCTTCGTTCTTTGCCTCAGCCGATGTTCAATTTCCCCTTCAACCTCCTGGAATTGTTCCCTGTTTCTCATCCTTTGAACTCTCCTCTTTTGATTCTTAGTGAAAATTCTAGAAGTGCACCATTGAGGCTGCATTTGCTTGGACTCTCTAGGTGAATCATCTCCATCATTGTTCTGTTGCATCGGCCCAAGTCTTTCATGAACCGGCAGTTTTGTGTGAATCGGCCGATGTAGACTTGTACTCTGTCTGTTTGGTCTTTGGATGAATTGTGCATCAGAATCACTTCATCCAGGACAATCTTCAATAGATGGTAGTCTCATACCCTCATTCCAGCAAAATCTAAAAAATTCACAACTCCAATGGGGATCAAAATATCTTTCATCATCATGAGAATGTGACTCCTCTTCCCTCTGGCATCTTCTTTGATACTTGTTGATGATACCAGCCGATCTGATGTTCTTGGCATAATTTTTACCTCTATCGGCGGTATTCCGATTATATCCAGAGTGAACCATGTTGACTGGAAAAGGATGTCCATCTATCTTCATCGGCCTCTTAGATTCATCTATCTTGATCTTGCCTTGCTCAATAGCCAACTGGATCTGTTGCCTAAAAATCTTGCAATCATTAGTGTTATGAGATCCTGTGTTATGCCACTTGCAATACTTCCTTCTCTTCAATTCCTCAGCCGATGGGATGACATGTCCTGCTGGTAATTGAATCTGTTTCTCTTGAAGAAGAAGATCAAAAATCTTGTCGGCTTTGGTAATATCAAAATCAAATCTTTCCTCTTTTCCTGAATTCTTGACCCATTGGCAGACCACTGTCTTCTTGTTTCTAGCCCACTCGGCTGCATTGATTTCTGGGTCATCATCTTCAGAATCAGAATCATAACCGTAGACATTATTTGCCTTCTTGATGAATTTTCTAGCCTCCTGAAATCTTATCTCATGAGCCGACACCTTCTAAGCTAGATGAGCCAAACTCTCAAAGTCTTGAGCCGAAAATCTCTACTTTATCGGCGCCAACAAACCTTGGAAGGCCAAATCGGCTAACTGAGAATCTGTTAAGGCTAAATTGTAGCATCTATTCCTCACATCTCTGAATCATTGAATGCAGTCTGGAACTGATTCATCATATTTCTGCTTGATTGCTGTGAGATCCGACAGTTTCATCTCTTGAACACCACTGAAGAAGTATTTGTGAAATTGTTTCTCCAAATCGGCTAACATACTCATAAGTAGATACATTGTCTTGTCCTGAAAACTTGGAGAAGTCTGGCACCTTGTATCGGTTTGGCAATGGCACCCGATCGAAGTACTCTGGGTATGGATGCCGATACATGTTACCATTGTCCTTTGGCTTGAGTCCAAACTGTTCCCTCATGACGTCAGCGATCATATCGGCCCATGGTTGATGCGGTGTTGCTCCACCAAATTGTTGCTGCAGTGAATCCATCTGGCCGTATTGAATCGGCTGAGGTCGTGGCGAGTGAGGTTGATAGACGTGATTGAAGCCAGCCGATATGCCTTGAGGTGGCACGTATGGAAGTTGCTCCGTGCTGTATTGCTGGCTTATCGGCTGAGTAATCCCAATTGGCTGTTGTGGAACCGAAGGAATTTGATAAGAAGTGTCGACAACTGGCGGTTTTGGGTTGAGAATATTCATTAGCTGCTCTGGTGTTAACTGAGTTGATGCTTGCCCCCCAGTGATCGGCTGTGACCTGGTCAGAATTGTTGGAATATTTGAGCTTGAGTAAGGAGCCGATGGAGCATGGGTTTGAAGCAGTTGTTGACTCCTTTGATTCCCGCCAATATCTGTCTTCACGGTTCTGTATCCTAGGAACGAGCCGTCTGGTAAATATATAGGTCCCTTAGCCTTTTCCTCGGCTATCGTTCCATCAACCACCGACTTGATCATATTTGTCAAAGTGTTCACGAGTACTCCAGACTGGTTGACTAAAGCATGATGTACAGCCGAATTGATGCGGTCTTGCAATGTATGGAGTTCTTCATCATTTGATTCGACCTTGGGTTGTTTGTCTTTTAATTCTCCTGTCCCGGATGTATTTGGATCTTGTTTCACGATCGTCGGCAGCTTGACTTTAGTTCTTTGAACAACCGTGCCTTGCCGAGTGACTGTGAACGAGTGCAGATATTGGTTCTGGAGTTGATTCAGCATCTGCTGCATTTCTACTTTCTGCTCCTCGCTCAGCTGTTCGACCGTGATCAGCGGGATGTTTTCTTCTGAGATATCGGTGATATTTGGAGACATGACGACACTTTGTCCCACCGGGCGTGCCAAAAGCGTGTTGATGTAAAAAACACACACTGGCCTGAGAGATTTGCTTTACTCTAGTGTAGGTCCAAAATTAAGCTTTTAGGTTCAAGGGCGTGCCAGTTGATTTGATCCTGCAATCTACAAGAAGAAACATGCAAAGAATATTAGTAAATGATAGACAATCGGCCAGACAGTCGATTTCATATCGTATGTGACCTAGCCGATGCAATGAAGCGTGAATCGGCTGTAAGGTATAATCAAATATGAATATAACCCTAAAACTAGTATATCGGCTGTAGATATCAATGTTATGTGATCAAAGAATCAATATTACTTTAGAAATAAGCAATTGGTATAGATCGGACTGAACCGAGACAGTATAAATTGCTTAAGTCTATTGCAACAAGCAATAATGATTACATAAAACTAATGTCATAGCCGATATCCAGATCTAGGTGCATATCGGTCATAAATCCGATATAATCTTATGATAAGGCAATGAGATATAGATATAGAACATTAAACAAAGCATAAAACTATGTCAAATATTCTAATTAAATAAGATCGGCTGAAACCCCGATACTATCCCTATCGACAACCGTAAAGCAAGCTAGAGATCATGATTCTAAACAACTTAATAGGTTGGACGTAACCAATGCAGCATTAAGTATAAAAGAAGCACAACATCTAGAAAAACAAGCCAATAGTCATCAAATCGAGATGGTGGATACATCATATAACATGAATCCGGAAGCCGATCAATGGGTAAACCCCCGCTGACCCAACTCCATCACGCCCACCCTTGCCTGGATGCCTCAGCTAGGGAAAAGCTACACTACAAGTCCAGCAGTTACCCATGCCTGCTTGTGGTAAGCACTGTGAGTCTTCCAGGGTTTCCCGAGAACCGGTCCTTAATTGCTATGGGTGCGACTAGCAAAACCATACACCCACAACCCACTATTATGCTATATTTTAGTTGGATAATTATGACCAATGAAACATGGCCGACATGTCATGAGCTGGCAGCTCAACAGTATACTAGCAGTAAATAATATAATTATCCCATATTGTGAGCTAGTGGTAATTAAGCATGGCTAAGCATATGTAATTCTAGCGAGGTCCACATGAGACGCAAGCTAGTCAAGTTATCACCCAAGTTCGACAAAGGAAGGACATCAAGTAATTAAGGCACAAGCGAGCAGATAGGTAAACCTATTCCCATGTAATTAGCAAAATATACAATTTATTTTTAAACGGTAAAACATTTCATAAATTGGGATCAAAATGCTCAAGGGGAATGTGTGACTTGCCTTGCTTCTTCGATTGATCCTTCGAACTCTTTTCCATGCGAACCCAATCGTCCGAAACGGCGGAATCTACACGCTGGCACGCAAAATGAGGAAAAACTCTAATAAAAAACCAAGTAAGCAGTACATAAAAAGTAAACAAACACGTAGAGCTCAATTTTAGATGAATTTTGCCAGTTGAATGGCTCAATTTGGAGTTCGTATGAATTAGTTATGAATTTTAGAAGTTTTGAGCCATTTAAATGAGTTTCTAGAATTAAATACGATTTATTGTGCAATTAATAATTATTTTCTAAAAAGAAAAAGAAGAAAGAAAAAACGCTGACATGCGGGCCCCACGGGACAGAGGGAGAGAGGCGGTCGGTCCACCATGGACCAAGTCCACGTGTAGGCACGGCCACACCACGCGGGCCCGCCACGTGGACGGCCTAGATCGCCCCAAGGGGGATCGGGCGGCCACGGCGAATGGGGAGACCGGCCCACCGTCCGGCCGGCAGGGGAGCGGTGGCATGCGGCCAACGGCCACCGGCGGGGGCGCATGTCACGCCCTGAGTTTCCCGGGATTAAAAATCTTTAAATAATGCATTTCTATAATTTATTTTAAAAGTTAAACCAATTTAATCAAGTGAAATAGTGAGGGAATTTAAAATTTCCTTTAAAAATCATGGCTAGAAATATTTTCGTAATATTTTCCGTGCCCTAAAATATTCTCTGAAATTTTCCGTGAAATTTCGGACCTCAAGAAATAATTTTAATCATACAAAGTTCACTAAATCAATTAAACAAAAAGAAAAACAAATTAAAAACCTCCCCTCCCTTTGGGCCGCTTTCGGCCCAACCCCTCTCTCTCCCTCCCCCTCCTCTCTCTTTCCCTCCCTCTTAGGCCGGCCTTCTCCTTCCCTGCTCGGCCCACCTTGCCTCCCTCTCCCTCGAAGTCTGCTTCCCCTCTTCCAACCGGCCTCCTCTCTCTCCCTCTTTGACAGGTGGGCCCCGTGGGCCCCACCTGTCAACTCCTACCTCCGACCGACCACTCTCCACCCACGTCGCCGCCTCTCCCAGCCTCTCCACCCACGTCGCCGCCCCTCTAGCCCCATAAAATCACCGCCCACGATGCCACTGCCCCGCGCCACGGCCGCGCCGCCCGCCACCTCTGCCGTCGCGCGTCGTCCCCGAGCGTCGTGACGCCGCCTGCAAGCGCCGCCACCGGCCCACATGCGCCGCCCCGCGCGCCCTCTCCCGCGTGAGCGCCGCCGCCCTGCGCCTCCCGCGCCGCTTGCCCGCCGACCGCTGCTGGCGTCGCCCCGGCCGCACGCCGCTCCGCGAGCACCACCGCCCCTCGAGTGCCACCGCTCGCCACGCCGCGCGCCCCGGCCGCCGCACGCTGTCGCGCCGCCACTGCGAGCGCCACCTATGCGCCGCTGCCCCGCGTGTGCCACCCCGGCACCGCCTCCCGCTGGTGCGCTGCTCGCCGCCGCAGCCCGGCCGCCGCCGAGCCGCGTGCGCCACCACCGCCCTCCCGCCGCCTGCGCCGCGCGCCACCACCGCTGCGAGCGCCGCCGCCCCGAGCCGCCCGCGCCGACGCCCCGGCCGCGCGCCCGTGCCGTTGCTCCCGCGCCCGCCACAGCGCGCGCGCCACCAACGGCCGCCTCCATACCAGCTGCGCCGCCGCGCCACTTACCGCCGCTGCAGCCGCAGAGCCGCCGCCTGTGCGCCGCCACCGCAGCTCGCGCACCCGCAGCGGTCGCCGCGCCGCTCGCCCGTGCCGCCGCCCACCGCCCATGCCGCTGTCGCCGCCGCCTCGCCGTCGCTCGGCCGGGCTGGCCGACGCTGGCCCGTGCCGTGGCTGCCGCTCCCGTGGGCCGGCCGTGGACTTGGTCCACGCCGCCATCTCGGCCACGGTGGACCGAGTCCACCGTGGACCAGCCTACCCTTGACTCACTGACACGTGGAGCCCGCCTATCAGCGCCCTTTCTTTTCCTTTTTCTTTTTCTGTTTAGAAAATATTTAATAACAGTGCAGTAAATCGTATTTAATTCCAGAAATTGATTAAAATGGCTCAAAACTTCTAAAATTCATAACTAATTCATACGAACTCCAAATTGAGCCATTAAAATTGCAAAATTCATCTAAAATTGGGCTCTACATGTTTGTTTACTTTTTATGTACTGTTTATTTGGTTTTTATTAGGGTTTTTCCTCGTGTAGATTCCACCGTTTCGGGCGATCGCGTTCGCACGGGAAAGAGTTCGGAAGATCAATCGAAGAAGCAAGGCAAGTCACACATTCCCCTTGAGAATTTTGATCCCAATTTATAAAATATTTTACCGTTTACAAATAAAGTTGCATATTTTGCTAATTACATGGGAATAGGGTTTACCTATCTGTTCGCTTGTGCCTTATTTACTTGATGTCCTTTCTTTGTCAAACTGGTTGATAATTTGACTAGTTTATGTCTCATGTGGACCTCGCTAGAATTATATTATGCTTAGCCATGCTTAATACCACTAGCTCACAATATGGGACAATTACATTATTTATTTCTAGTATTTGATGAGCTGCGAGCTCGAGACATGTCGGCCACGTTTCGTTGGTCGTAATTATCCAACCAAAATATGGATTAATGGTGGGCTGTGGGTGTATGGTTTTGCTAGTCACACCCATGGAAATTAAGGACCGGTTCACGGGAATCCCTGGAAGAAACACCGTGCGTACCACAAGCCAGCGTGGGCAACGGCTGGACTTGTAGTGTAGCTTTCCTCTAGCTGACGTACACTGGCAACGGTGAGCGTGATGGAGTTTGGATGGGCCCTGCGAAGGTCTATGCGGCTTCCGGATTCACTGTGGCACGAGAGGGGGCTGCCCGTTGCCTGTTGAGGAGCGGGGGTGAAACCTGCGGTGGTACGATTGGTTAGAGGGGGTTATGCGAAGGGTCTTATCACAGTCCCTTTCCGGGGTACCGTGGTGGTATACCGGCACACGGTAACGTGTTGTGGGGCTGTGTCTTGTGGGTACAGATGTACACCTCTGATCAGAGTAAAACTATCCGAATAGCCGTGCCAGCGGTTATGGGCGATCGACCAGCTCACCGTGATTAGTCTCACTCTAAAATAATTTGACTTAATGAACTGGTTCAGTTCAGGTGGAATGGTTGGGCCTGTTCAACGTGGTGTAGCGTTATTCAGTGGTGATGTTTAATCTTGCCTTAATTAATCAATTGTTTTACCATTTTCAACTATAAATGTTTACAACCGCCTTTATGCAAATAGCCACAAACCCTCCTTATCTCCCCTTGCACGAATGCATCGTTGGTGTGGCTTGCTGAGTACGGTGGTTGTACCCAGTCTTGCTATTATTCCCCTTTTCAGAAGTGTAGTGCTTCTGAGCCGAAGACGAAGTTAGAAGACCAAGGCTTATACCCCAGTTGAGTTTTGCCTGTGGAGTGGAGCTGAAGCCCGCTAGGATCGTCGCCTTTTTGCGCTGTTGCTTTCTTCTCGGTGTGAGGACTAAGTGCCTCTTCTGTAAGTATTTACGCTTTATTTACGTTTGGATCTTTATATTGATTTGTAGTTTTGTGTACCCTGGCTTGATTCCTGGACGGGGATTTATACACAAAATAGTCTGAAAATTTGGGATAGATTTCCGGGCGTGACAGCGCAGGAGGCGGGAGCGGGCGATGGCGCGGCTGTGTGCCACGGGCGGCGGCGTGCGGGGCAGCGCGGGCGGCTCGGTGGCAGCCGGGCGGCGAGGCAGCACGGGGCGGCGCAGGAGGCGGGAGCAAGCGGCGGCGCCGCGATGCGGGAGGCGGCGCGGCAGCGGCCGGCGTGGCGCGGGGGCGCACGCGGCGGCGGCCGATAGCGGCAGGCGGCGCCCGGGCGGCCGAGGCGCGGTGATCGGCGGCAGCGGGCGACGCGCGCGGGTCAGGCGGTGACAGCGGCGCAGGCTGCCAGTGAGGGCGGCAGGGCGGCGGGCAGCGGGTGGTGGCACAGCTCAACCGACGATGAAGGCAGCGTGCGGCAGCCGAGCTGCGACCGGCGCGGGTGCACGAGCGGCCGCCAGGCGAGGGCGGTGGTGACGCGCGGGGGCAGCGCGTAGGCGGGGCGTTGCGGCGGTGCGGCTGCGCGCGGGCGACGCAAGGCGGCGGCAGCGGGAGCAGCGGCACGGGCGGCGGTGGGCGGCGACCAGCACGAGCACGGGAGCCGGCAACACGAGCAGCTCGGCGCGAGCGGCGGCCGGCAACGGGAGTGGCGCGGGCTTTTTATTATGTGCGGGTGGCGGCGACGTGGGTTGGTGGGCGCGGGAGGAGCGGTGACGTGGGGGTGGTGGTCGGCCGAAGGCTAGGGATAGAGCTGACAGGTGGGCCCACCTATCAGCGGCTCGGGAGAAAGGAGGGACGCGAGGGAGGAGACCGGAGCGGGGAGGTAAAGTGGACTTAGAGGGGGAGGGGCCAAGGCGGGCTGAGGGAGAGGGAGGGAGGCCAGCCCGCGAGAAGTAGGGGAGGGGGAGAGAGAGGGGAGGTGGGCTGTGCAGGGAGGAGAGGAAGGGTTTTTAAAAGTTCTGTTTTTCTTTAATTAGATTAAGTGAACTTTGTATGATTAAAATTATTTCTTGAGCTCCGAAAATTCCCGAAAAATTTCAAAGAGTATTTTAGGGCACGGAGAATATTACAAAAATATTTCCAGCCATGATTTTTTAAAAGGAAATTTAAAATCCCCCATTATTTCACTTGATTAATTTGCTTTAGCTTTTAATATAATTTCTAGAAATGCATTATTTAATAATTTTTAATCCCAAACAAAAATCGGGGCGTGACACCATCACCCTCTTGAGTTCAATCCAGAGTTCCGGATCAACCCCCTCATGCCCGAGCTCAAGCACAACGCCACTAGATTCGAGATGAATGTGCCTACCCACCAAATCAAGCACTGGGCTAGCAGATCTATTCACTCACCATCGATCTCCATCAGCACATTCCCCGGAGCTAGCTCAACTGGGAAGAGAAAGGGAGAAAAGGGAGCACTGGTGGGGGGAGTGCCGGGATATGGAGGAGGGCAGAGGAGAGCACGCGAGGGAGGCTATCGTAGTTGAGAAGAGGAGGGCAAGCCAAGGTCGAGGCGGCGCTGTCGCAAGGTCAGGGGAGAGAGCGAGAGAAGGGTGGGGGAATAGTGGTGGCTAGGGTTTCAGGGAACAGGGGGTATTGGGGTGTTTTATTTTTCAAAGATGCCCCCTTGCTTTCTGTTTTTAGAGCGCAACCCTATATTTGGAATCTTCTCTCCTTCATGTAAGATATAACAGGACATAAAGGACCTTTAAGTAAGAATACATAACGTAGAAACGTACAATGAAGGACTTAAGATAGATTATCAAGTAAATAAAGGACTTTTTTGCAAAATTACCAGCTCCAGCGGAAAAAGGCTCGGAGCGCTGTGGTGCGAGCACTTCGCCCTCATCTTTAATCTCCAATTCCAGCTTGTAAAGTAATGTTGTCTTTTTTTAGAATGGAGAGGGTAGAGCATTGCCTTTTTTTTATGTGCCTATTTGCCTCGGTTGTTTGGATCCCATTAAGCATCATCTCGGTATTCAACCATGTCGAAAGCATATGAGAAACTTAAAGCAATGTTTTTTTTTTATCTTCTAGAAAGATGCAATAATACTCAAGCGGTTGTTGTGGCAATTGTATGTTGTCATATCTAGAAAATCAGCAATGGTGCCCAGAAGTTTGAAGGTAAAGCTTGCCTAATGACAACAATTAAGAGATATACACATTTGTATATGATGTGATGCATTGTTTGGAACCGAGCCAGCTATTAAGGCCCTGTCTGGTAAAGCTCTAAACTCCAACTCCAGTGGGAGTTAGTTTCTATAGGAGCTGAGGTCGGTGTGAAGGTGTTTGGATAGACTGGTTAGCACCACACCATTAATTCCCTTGTCGTCATTTCGTCGACCACTTGGTTGGCGTCAACCAACCGTTGCTGCTGCTGTCGGTCAGCCAATACACCGCCACCGTGGTCAGCCCGCGCGTTGCCACCGTCGACGCCCGCTGTTGCCACCGCCACCGGTCAGCCCGTGCGCCACCACCGACGCCGCCGGTCACCCCGTGCGCCGTCTGCCAACGCCGCCACCACCCAGCCCGCGCTGCTGCCGCCCGTCGCCACTGCCCACTGCCGTCGACGCCGCCCACCCTGTGCGCCACCATCCGTCGCCCTGCTCCACTGGTGTGCCGCACGTAGCCGCGCCACTTGCCCGCCGCCGCCGCTGTAGTCGGGTCGCCGGTTGCCGCCCTAGGACCCGGAGGAAGATGGAGGAGGACTGAGGAGAGAGAATGGGAGGAGAGGGGGTGTGAAGGGGTGGTTCAGTGGTATTTTTGTGTAAATACGTTAAAAATTAAAGGTAGTGGGTCTTTTGGGTGGAGTGGAGCTGTGGAGCAACAAAAATCCAGCTCCACCCCCGTAGTACAAATTTGTAGAGCGGTTCTGCTAACTCCGCTTAAAAAAATAAAGAACCTGTACCGTTTGGCACAGCTCTAGCTCTAAATAAATTGAAGTTAGGAACTGGAACTGTACCAAACGGGGTCTAAGGTTAGCATCCCCCTAGTACACTTAAAAGTGGGCTCCAGCACGGCTGGTTTGGTTTGTGCTAATGTGGATGCTACAGTCTCTTCTCTTATTCAAGCTAGTCTTTTGCTGGCATCAGCACACCGAAGATTGCTAAAGCACTAGCTTTAACAAGGGCTGTCATTCTTGCTCACGAGGAAAGTTTCCACAAGTTAGTCTTTTAGTATGATAAAAAAAAGTTAATGACGAGTAATTTCACTTTCTTTTATTTATGTAAGCCGTGGTGGTGGTGCTAATAATAAGGTGACTCTTTTGTTGGCTAGATTGAGCAAGCTCGCTGCTTACTTGGTTTACCAGCATTTTTATTCTATTGTATCCAGGATCTTATAAACTCTGAAATTTGTCTAAATAAATGAACCAAACTTGATTGATAAAAAAGCACGGATTGGTGCAAATGCTATCCCCCGAACGATCCCGCCCTTTTGACCCCACGCTTGAACCTGGCAGGTGGGCCTAGGTGACGTGGAGCGCCATGTCACATGCACATATGATGGAACACCTGTGGTTATGTGAGAACAAAAATTAAAAGTGGTTATGTTATACATGGCATTTTCTGAAATTTGCTCTTCTATCAAAGTTTGTTCTCTCATGTCTTCTGCTATATCCTGGACTTACAGCAAGACCTTCCCTGACTTGGTTTAGGGTAAAGAAACAAGCGAACAACTACTTAAAATTATTCTACCAAATGAGGTTACCATGATTCACTTAACTGCAACATACTCCCTCCATTTATACACATTTAATCATTCATCTTTTTAGATATAAATCATACTTAAAAGAAATACACATATTTAACCATTCATCTTTTTAGATATAAATCATACTTAAAATTCTTTTAGTGATAAAACAATTCAAATAAAAATAAATAATAATTACATAATATTTTTAAATAATACGAATGATCAAACGTGATCAAACGTGTACTCAATAGTCAACGGTGTTATCTATTAAAAAACTAGGATCAATCGACAAGCAACCGTACTATTACTATTTTATATAATGTTGGTCACACGGTTTGAATAACACTTGACACCAACTCAACTTTACATTTGTATCGCGATAAATGTGCAGCAGAAATCAAGCCAAAGAGTCAATAATACACTTGATTTCACCGACACAATCTCACGTCTCCAAACTATTGTATAGCAGAGCTATACCGACAGTAGGATAGTAGTTACTTTCAATGCTTGGTGCAGTCAAATCCTTGACAAACAGACACCCATACGATTATTACAAGAAGCAAAAGGATTCCAAGAACCACCAATTTGATTTTCATGTTCTGCAACCATGTCTTCCTACGAATTTTCACTCCCTTCTTTTTGAATTCCTGGGCCTGAATTACATAAAAGAAATGGACACTGATTATGTATATGCCATAGGATCTAGGAAAAGCAGCAAATAGAATAGACGGATTGAGTACCTGACTTTGTAGATCGGAAGTCTTCTCTTGAAGTTCGCTCAGTTTTTCTCCACGACCCAAAGTCTGAAAATACCACAAAGAAGCAGACTTGAACAGACTGTAATAATGCATAAAGATAGCTTAATTCGAGGCATCACCAAAACTGATAAACCGTTGACGATCCCACAATGTTCCCTCTTCTTAAATAAAAAAAAGAATGCGACAATTCTATTTGGTACATTCCAGGTCTTGCATTCAGATAGAACCAAGCAAAAAAAAAATAATATGTAAAGCACACAACTTGAGCAACTAATATAAGATTATAAAAGGGTAAATATCATCTTTGGCAGATGGCACCTTGCTATCCTCATGTCCGGATCTCCAACACTTGAGACTAAAGCAAGCGTAATAGCTATCATAATGTTGTGTGTAGTCTTGTACTCTTGCTATCCAACTAGCATGAAACCATACTATAAATTACTTTTCTTTTCACTGGTAAATCATGAGCAAGTCTGCCTCAAAGAAACGGAACAAGCATGCTTCAGTTTGTCCAAGAGAGGATACAAAGTTGCAAACATAATACTACTTACATGACCTTTTTAAAGAGGAAACCCATTAACTTGGTAAAAACATAGGGAAACCAACTGCAAATGTGGACCACACCAAGCACAGTTTAATTTGCATTCACTTCAATAGTTCAACTGTAGTATGACTGCATGAAAAGTTTGAATTTGATCTTTTTACTGAAGATCAATGTACTTTTATCACAGGGATGATGCCTTCTGTATTAATAACACTCACATAGCGATAGCGCTGAGTAATCTAAACCAGAAGCAATTCAACATACAATTGTGTCCACTTAATCAGGACTTCATGGTTTACCAATCAAATTTATGAACAAAACAACACAGAAGTCACAAGCATCATATGCTCTTCAAGTACAAAGATGAGGCGAAGGAATGAAGTATACCTTCTCTATGTTTTCTAACATGATATTTTTAACTTCAGAAACTTGGGCTTGCACTTTCAATGTCTTCTCTATTTCTTCTGAATGATCAAGAACATACTGCATGTGCTGCTTTATAACTGGTCTGCAGTAAGAATGCTAAATTTTCAGCACAAAAGTAAAATTACATTCTCTGTAATTTTCTGAAGTACTTATAACAGACATACCCGTATTCTTTGTTCAGACTTTTTGCAAGAGCAGTATCAGCTTTACCACCTCCATATCTCTTTGTGAAGTCATCTTTCAACCTTTCTAGAAAAGCTACCGAGACATTCTTTGGGACAGATTCCTTTGCAACTACGCAATAGGCTGCAAAATGTGCATAGGAAAAGGTGTTACCATGACTATGTCGACATCTGGATATTATACTATGTAGACATAACAGTACAGAGTTCGGTATAAAATGGCCCATGCAAGACAATGGACAAACATGGTTGATAATTGAGAAGTAAACCTTTTGTGGCAATAGGATGATGACATTTTATTTGTTAATGTGAGAATAGAAAGGGCTCCTCACATCCATGAGACCGCCATAATCAAGGAAGGAGGAGGACATCATGATGGTGGTAACTGGTAACCAAGAAAGCAGTATTGCAACAGCAGGGTTAGTGTCTCATGGTCTGGTTTATGAAGGAGTTAATTCCTTGTACTAATATCCCACTATCCCAGCATAATTGAAGAGCAAATTTTCCTCTTTACATTGAAATCAATATCATTCCATTCCACTGATTCGAGGCATTTATCCACATCCCTATTACTGATTCCTGCTGCTATTTTTCATATGCACCCTTTCTCGGTAATTAATGCGCAAACATGATTCTGTCTATACCACGATACAGTAAACGTTGGATTCTTTCTCCTTCTGGAGCATGATAGCATACTAACATTACTTCTCTAAATTTGTTAAATAGAAATGCCCTTGTTTTCCCTTCCTCATATAGTTTTGTTTCGATCCAACAAGTCCGCAACCTTAAAGATTTTGAATGTACCGCAGCAGATTAATCGTATCATGCCCAGTTATGATCTACAACTGGTTTAGATGCAGCAGCTATCAGGATCAAAACTAAACCACCTAAAACATTCTAAGCACAGCCAAAGAACTCACTGAAAGAACACTAGTAGTGATCAAACCGCGACAGATCAAAAGGCATTGGCCGATATATCTTGCCGTACTGTCTCACCATAGCCGCGGTGGAGGAGGAAGTTGAATGTGTGGCCGTCGCACGCATAGCTGAACCGCGCCGGCTCGCCACCGCCGGAGGCGGGGAGCCGCTGCAGGCACTGCGCCGCGAGCGCCGGGAAGTTGCCGGTGAACTCGGTGTACTCCGCCAGCACCGCCGTGCCGCGCGCCACGAACGCGTAGATCAGCCACTCCGCCTTTCCACCGCCGCCATCCCCCTTCTCCCCCTTCGGCGCCGCCATGGGACGGGATCGCGCGAGTGCTCTGCTTCCCCCGCGCGCGCGGGATCTCGGGGATGCTGGATTGGGATTGGGAGGAGAGGAAGGGGGGAATCGAGGAGGAGGCGACGCGGATTCCGTGATTTCTTGGTGCGGGGGTAGAGTATCGAGGGGAGAGTGGTTCAGTGAGGAGTGCGCTGGAGTAGCAGGCTATGAGTGTACAGCGGCCGCCTTTTCTGGTTGCTTTTTTTCCTCGCACAAGTCTCTCGTCCTTTTGTGGTACTGACTGCTCAACCTTTTCTCGCACTCTCATCTTGTGGGGGTTGACGACTTGGCTGTGGTTTTCATGATTGTTTGATGTTTCTGCAGGAAACTTAAGCTGGAAGTAGTCATACAAAATAGGATAGAATTTGTAGGATTGAATTAATCGGTAAGGCTTACCTTAGTTCAAAAGTTATATTTTCGCTATATTATATATCCTAATGAACTATATAGACTAAGACTTAGATCATAACTTCGTTGAACGCTACTTGCATACTGCATAGCTACAGTTGGGATCGCAATACGGGTAATTAATCAATAGATAGTTATATTGGTGTTTTTTAATCTATATATTCATATTCTGTATAGATGTAACTAAAAGTTTTACGTGTGTTGAGCCATATCATCTAAAAATAGTAGCTTTTGAATCTCTCTTATGCATTTCAAGAGTCAGCGGCGGAGACCGCTCCCGGACAGGTCGGGCGGCCACCCGGGTTCGGCCGCTACCATCTCCACTGTCGTTATCGTCGACGCCTATAAAAATCAATTGATTACCGGGAAACGCTACTTGTCGCCCGGGCTTCGTGAAAGTGCTAGCTCCGCCACTATCTAGAGTAGTCTTTGGATCCCTCTCATACTTTGATCGCATTCATTCATATGTTATGTGAATTTACAACCCACTTATTATAGTTATTGCAATTTGCTAATAAAGCTCAATATGCAAGGGATTAATAGTCATTGGATCCCTCTCTCATGCTTGATGCATCCATGTGTTATATACAATTGCAATTCCAAATAAACTACTATGAGCTCAAAATATTGTTAGGTGTATTTTAAACTCCCCGCTGCCATGCATGGTGTATCAACTAGTTTTAGTTTTATACATGTTTATGCTATAATTAAGCAACCTACTACCAAAAGTATTAAACATACCATGCTCAAACAAAATTGTAGAAGATGACACTTAAGTTATTCCAAAAATATCTGATAATAAGAACCATCGCTCCTTCGTGCATCTGAGTTGTAGCATTGATCTCGTACGCAATTGTGCTCAAGCATTTTCACTGACCTCCTTAAGCCCGAGTTATGCCACCAACTGCCAATCTCTCATGTTTGAGATTCGGTGCATGTTCACTACGCTTGAGAACCAGCGCTACACTTCGTTTACCCTATGCTTGAGGATCACTGTTGACCACCTGTACATAAACTCTATCATTGGCTTCCCAGCTCCGTTGATAACATCTTTGTGCTTTGACTCCATTATCACCCTCTTTGTGCCTGAGCTCTCCAGCTAGTCTCCTTGAGCCACACTCCTCGATTGATCTTTATGTGTGGATAGCGCTATACCTCGATCGTGTGAAGCCAGTGACAGAGGTTAGGAGCACTAGACTGGCGTTGCATGTTAGGCGCATACTTGGCAACAGAGCTTGGTGGGATGATAGGCATGGTAGCAGATAGAGCTTGATACGTGCTGTGAATCAAATTTTTTTTTGGGGATGCTGATGATCATTGAAATTGTAGGAGTTGGACAAGCTAGCGGATTGGATGAAGAAAATATAAGTGAAAATATGCTAGTATTTCACATGACATTTTAAGATAAAAGAGAGGGCTACTCGTAAGAAAAAATTGACAACACAAATAAAAGTTTCAAGGTCAAATATAAATCTTCAGAGGCACTTCAAACTTGTTTAGTGGAGTTTTAGTTCCACCTCTCCTAAAGCTAAAGCCCAACCAACTCCACCTAAAAGGAGTGAAACGGGCTTAAGTGATCTTATAGAATGAACTAAAAGGTAGAGTTGGATATGCTACTTCACAACTCTACTCTAGGTCTACTCTTGTTCTTATAGTTAAATTTAAAAGTTTTAGTGGTCAAACAGACCGTAATACAAAGATATATACATCCATCAATGTAATTTCTACATAAGCCTATAATTTATCTCCATGGTAAAAAGAGTAAATTGCACCATTGATACTTAAACTTGTAAACAGGTTTTAGCTAGGTCTATGAACTTGCAAATCATGTATTGAGATCCCCAAACTTGATTTATTGTATCATCCCGGTCCAAAACCTCGTTTGCACATGATCTTGCTTATGTGGCATGCCACGTATAAGATGACATGATAATCTTCCACGTGGTATACCACGCAGGTAAGATCACGAACAAATAAGATTTTGGACCAGGATGATATAATAAACCTAGTTTAGAAACTTTATTACGCACTAACATGATCTAATATGAAACCTACTTAAAGGTACCACTGCTACCATTTACTCAAATAAAAATAAACGGTTTTACCACATTTTCAAAACACAAACCTAAGCCAAACGCAAAGCCCCGGATTACCACTTTCCCCACTACCTATACCTGGTCAAATGGGCGGTCCGGCCCAGCACGGCACGGGCACGCTACCGACACGGCCCGCTAGGGCACGACCCGTTAGGCACGGAATCTCTAGTGGGCCGTGCTGTGCCGGCCCACGTGCCGTCTCCCCGGCCCAGGCACGACCCAAGGGGAAGTCGTGCCGTGCCGTGCCGGCATGGGCCCGTGAATGGAAAATGGGTCGTGGACGGCACGGTCGGCCCAGGAACCAAAATGGCTTGGAGGAATGCGATGCGGACTTGCGGAGGCGGCTGGCGGGTTGGGCCGTCAACTAGGAGAGGTGCGATGCAGACTTACGGAGGCGGCTGGTGACTGGGCCGTCGGCTGGGAGGGATGAGATGTGGACTTGCTATAGTAGCCGTGCCGTGCCGTGCTGACCCACGAGCTCAGGCGTCGGCCCAAACACGGCACGGGTTAACGGGCCGTGCCGGTACGGCCCATAGGTGTAACGCCCTAAAAATTTCGACCAACAAAAATCGCCCTCAAAAACTTTTTAATATAAATTGCATAATGCCAGATTTATTCGCATGTTTTATTGGACTTTACGGTAGCTTAATCAAAGGTGTATTATAGGGAGATAATTAATTATAGTGACCTGAAGTTAAGAGGGTATTTTCTGGCATATACATAAATATGTACACAAATATAAGAGGCCAAGTATAAATCCGAGGTATTAAAATACATTCGCGTAAATACGGATATACGGGGCCAATAGGTGAAAAGAGGGGAAGGAATAAAATATATAAATATAAATAATAGTAAATAAATTACCACAAATATTAGACAATATTGTTTACATTTGATTGGTTGACCTGGCACAATTTTTAGAATAATTTTTGTGGAGAAAATTAGCCCAAGGGCCAAAAATACCCTGCCAACACTATTCACGGGCCGCCAAGTGTTCGGCCCGGGTCTCCCCGCCCCCCCGGCTCGCGCTCGCGCGCCCACGCGCCTTGCCGCGCCGCCAGCCGCCCTCGGGCCACTGCGCGCCCGCGCGATCGCGCCGCCCGCCGCGTCGCACGCGCGCCCACGCCCTGCCGCGCCCGCGCCGCGCGCCGTTCGCGCCCACGCCGTGCACACGCTGCCTGCCGCACGTCGCCCGCACGTGCCGCTCGCGTGCTGCCCTGCCGCCCGCGCCACACGCCAGCCGCCCTCGAGCCGCCCGCGCATGCGCCTCGCCGCCGCCTGCGCCGCACGCGTGCACGACGCCCGGCCGCGCCACGCGCGCACGCTGCCCACGCGCACCGCCGCTCGCGCTACGCGCCCTCGCCGCCGCTGCGCCGTACACGCCCATGCCCAGCCGTACCGCGCCTTGGGCCACGCGCGCGACGCCATACCCGCGCCACGCCGCCGCCTGACGTCGCCGTACCCGCCGCGTGCACCCACCGCCCGTGCCGCGCCATGACGCCGCCGTACCGCCGCGTGCGCCCACGTCGCCGGTCGCCCACGTCGTCGTACGCCTCCCCACGCCGCGCGCCATGCCGCCGTGTCCACCGCGCCACCCCGGCCGCCTATAAATTTCCCCGGCCGAGCCCCTCCTCCCCTATCCATCCACCTCCGTTTTCCCCTTCTTCTTTCCCCACTGTCGAGCGTCGTCGCCATCCCCTTCCGCTGCGCCCAAGCCGCCGCGAGCCTCGCCAACCGCCGCCTTAGGTGACCCCCCTTCTCCTCCTTTCCCTCCCTTTCTGTCGACGGAGAGAGAGGCAGTAGGAAGAGAGAGAGAAAAGAGAGGAAAGGAGGAGGAAGAAGGAAGACGCAGAACAGAGAGAGGAGAAGAGAGAGAAGGAGAAGAGAAAAAGAGAAGAAAAAAAAGGGGAAATAAGGATAAAAAGGGGGGAAAAATAAATAAATTAGGGTTAGGGATTTAATTTTTTTTATCTCGAATATAGATGCTAGATTAAAATAAATTATTAGCTTGGGAAATCAGAAAATCCGTCGCCGTATGTTAATTTAAAAACTCGTAAGATTAAATCGGGGTATTTAAAATTGCAAATATATACATAATTAGGTTATTCGTTTAAATGATTACCTTGCGGAATGTTTAGTCAATTATTTGGATTTACATTCATTAAGTTTTGACAACTCGCGCATACATTAAACCAGAGGATTTATTCGCCGGTTATTTCTTCTAAATTAATCGTTGCTGTTTAATATTTACTAAAATATACATGTAATCACTATTTATTTAATCTTACTCGTTGAATACTCGTTGAATAGGTTATCCGCTTAATTAGCCATCGCGATGATTTAATCAACTAGTTATCACCAAAGGTTAAGTATTATTATCGGGATCTAATTTATTCAAGTCACGTAATTTAGATCGAATTAATGTTGGCTAACACTAATATTTTAGGACAACGGTGTTAAAAATCGAAATAGAATTGCTTCCTAAGTTAAATGGAATCGAGGTTACCGTTCAAACGCTCGTGCTCGATCTTTTCTCAGATTTTATTGTATTTTAATTGGATTTCAACCGAGTTCAAATCGATTTCTTTCGCACGTAATTATAGATTCCGAGGGGACTGTGAGTCCGACCGAAGACCAAGAGCAACCGGATTACGAACAAGGCAAGTCATCACTATCCTTGAGCATTTTGGTCCCAAATTGAAAAATTATTTTTATTTACAAATAAAGTTGCATGCAATAAAGAACAACCCACTTGTTGTTAGGCCAAACCTTGATTGTTGTATAACCTCCATATTCTTTGTAGCCATGCTTATATATATATATATGAGTCCTCAGTCATTATGACAAATGCTTAGTGATGCTTTTCTAGAATTATGCATACTCATATTTATCAAATGCTTTATGCTTGGGCAATTACCTTAGGGGAGGTAATTGAGATGCGGCATGTGGAGACATGAGCGCCACATTGCCAGGTTATGATGACATGATTTGAGGAAAAGGAAAAACAAATAAAACAAGTGTTTTCGACTGGGGTGGATGGTGGATTTGGGTGGTATCCGGAAGAGGCTAGTTCCGTCCCCGGTCAGTTAAGGACCGAGCCATGAAGTTAAGCATGAAACGACCCCAGTACAACCGTACTTCTCGGATGGGTATAGACCTAGCTGACTAGATAACCGAGCAGTGGCAGTATCCTTGCATAGATGGTTCACCCCAGTGTGTGAGGCAGGTTCGCTACGTCGGGGCTACCGTTGAGGTGGGGACGCGATGCGTACCTTACATCGGTGTCGCTGTTGGTAGGACTGCCACGTGTGTGAGAGTGATAATCTAAAACTTAAGATATAAACTTGTGCGAGAGTGAGACTTCTTTCCCCTGAGAGCGCCAGAACTCCTCTCACTGCTAGAAACAGATACGTCTAGAGTGTATGAGGATGATAGTTCATGGAGCGGGTACTGCCAATGTAAGGTTATCGGAAGGCTTTGCCGTGACACGTCTCATGTGTTGGGACGAGGCTCATGTGTTGGGCAGTCGCGGAGTACGGGTAAAGTGTACATCCACTGCAGTGTGAGTAAACCAAATCTATTCGAATAGCCGTGCTCGCGGATATTGAGCACCGGGACATGTATTACACTTGGCTAGACTCCAAACTCTTAACCTGTGTGGGATGGGTTACTGCATGATAAATTTTATGCTGTTGGAGCCACTCCCTGAGAGCAGGGAAGGTGGGTGTCCACAGAAAATCATGACGACCAACGGCGGGAAGCCATCCTTGGGGTCACAATGGATGGCAGACAGAACCGCCGTTGTTTAAATTAAACTCTGGTATTAAAACTTGACCAGTTATGCTAGGTCTTAGGTTTGTGAAAATGATTGCAAAACCAGCTTTATGCAACTGAACCCTTACCTTGCCTTGAATAAAAATCCTTCATATGCATCGTTGTTGTGGTGACTTGCTGAGTACGGTTGGTACTCACCCTTGCAATTATAAACTTCATCAGAAGCCGAAGATGATACCGCGGAAGATCCATACGCCTACTACGAAGAGGATGCGGAAGATGAGGGTGCCCACTAGGTCTAGATACGGTCGTTGCCTGTGGAAATGACGATGCCGCTGCCTTCGCTCCGCTACCTATCTATATTCTGTTTTGGACTGTATTCCGGACCGTTCGATCCTTTGTTCTAAAACTACGTCTTCGGACCTATGATGTAATAATTCGTACACGACGCATATGTATGCGCTTTTGGTAATTCAACTATGTAGCGTGTGTGCCAAACTACTTGATCCAGAGAAATGGCACAGAATACACGAGTGAGTCCTGTTGCAAAACGGGGATCCTTACAATAGGTCACCATGCCGTGCCGGTCCTGGGATGCACAGTACTACCGTGCTCGGGCCGGCCCGGCTTGGCCGGGCCATTTGGGCAGGTATACCGCTACCCAAAACCGGCTAAAGAAAACCGGCTAAGGGTTTTACCACACTCTCTCCCCATGGCGGCGGCGGCGGCGCTGCGGACGTCGGCGACTCGCCGCCCTATCCTCGCCGCCTTGAGCATCCTACGTACGCCCACGCCTCGCCACCTCTCCTCTAGCGCCCCACCCACTCAACCCCCCAGCTCCCCCGCCGGCGAGCTGCTCCGTCTCCTCTCCGCTGCCCCCACCTGGACCCCCGACCTCGCCCGCGCCGTCTCCTCCACCTTCTCTGCCTCGCCCACCGCCGACGTCGTCCTCGCCGTCCTCCGCTCCATCAGGAACCCATCCCTCGCCGCCCCGTTCTTCCTCCTCGCCTCCTCCGCCTCGTCCCCTCACCCTCTCCCCGCCGACGCCTACAACGCCGTCCTCCCGTTCCTCCACCACGACCTCGCCGCCCTCGAGAAGGTCCTCGAGGAGATGGCCGTACTCGGGTACGGCCTCCCCAATCCGTCCTGTGCCGACCTCGCTGCCGCGCTCGTCCGCGCCCGCCGCCTCGACGACGCCGTCCACGCCGTCGCCGTCATGCGGCGGCTCAAGTTCCGGCCGGCGTTCTCGGCGTACACGGTGCTGATCGGTGCGCTGGCCGAGGCGCGGCGGCCCGAGCGCGCACTGGAGCTGCTTCGCCAGATGCAAGAGGTCGGGTACGAGGTCGGGGTGCCTCTGTTCACCACGCTGGTGCGGGCGCTGGCGCGAGAGGGGCAAGTCGTGGACGCGCTTGCGCTGGTGGATGAGGTGAAGGGGAGCTGCCTGGAGCCAGA
Source organism: Oryza punctata (assembly GCA_000573905.2). Classification (NCBI taxonomy): domain Eukaryota; kingdom Viridiplantae; phylum Streptophyta; class Magnoliopsida; order Poales; family Poaceae; genus Oryza; species Oryza punctata. The sequence goes on along the minus strand of CM002494.2, from coordinate 9,369,892 downwards.
CATTGTCTTGTATAATGTGTGCATCGACTGTTTCGGGAAGGCCGGCAATGTGGACATGGCATGGAAGTTCTTCCATGAGCTGAAGGCGCAAGGTCTGAAGCCGGATGATGTGTCGTACACGAGCATGATTTGGGTGCTCTGCAAGGCGGGAAGGTTAGGTGAGGCGGAGGAGCTGTTTGCACAGATGGAGGCCGAAAGATCTGTGCCTTGCGCATACGCGTATAACACTATGATCATGGGATATGGATCTGCTGGGCGGTTTGAGGACGCATATAAACTGCTTGAAAGGTTGAGGGAGAGAGGTTGTATTCCATCTGTTGTGTCATTTAATTCGATTCTCACTTGCCTTGGTAAGAAGAGGAAGGTTGATGAGGCTCTAAGTTTGTTTGAGGTCATGAAGAAGGATGCTAAGCCAAATTCCTCAACATACAACATCATCATAGATATGCTTTGCTTGGGTGGGAGGGTTGAGGAGGCATATAGGATACTTGATGAGATGGAGCACGCTAGTTTGTTTCCAAACTTGTTGACTGTGAATATAATGGTGGATAGGTTGTGCAAGGCAAAGAAGCTTGAGGAGGCCTATAAGATATTTGAAAGCGCAAGCCTGACAGGTTGCAATCCTGATTGTGTGACATACTGTTCACTTATTGATGGTTTAGGAAAGAAAGGGCAGGTTGACGAGGCCTATAGGCTATTTGAGAAAATGTTGGATGCAGGGCACGATGCTAATCCTGTTATATACACCTCCTTGATTAGGAATTTCTTCATTCATGGAAGGAAAGAAGATGGGCACAAAATATTCAAAGAGTTGATCCGTCGAGGGTGCAAACCTGATCTAACCCTTCTCAATACATATATGGATTGTGTTTTCAAGGCAGGTGAGGTTGAAAAGGGAAGAATGATTTTTGAGGACATCAGGAGTTATGGGTTTCTTCCTGATGTCCGAAGTTATTCCATTCTGATTCATGGTCTCACAAAAGCTGGCCAGGCTAGAGAAACATCAAACATTTTTCATGCCATGAAGCAGCAAGGTTTTGCTCTTGATGCTCGTGCTTATAATACTGTTGTCGATGGCTTTTGCAAATCTGGGAAGGTGCACAAAGCCTATGAAATTCTTGAGGAGATGAAGGAAAAACGTGTACAACCTACAGTTGCTACATATGGAGCAATTGTTGATGGTCTCGCAAAGATTGATAGGTTGGACGAGGCTTACATGCTTTTTGAAGAAGCGAAGTCGAAAGGTATAGAATTGAATGTTGTTCTGTACAGTTCTCTCATAGATGGCTTTGGGAAGGTTGGTAGGATAGATGAAGCTTATTTAATTTTAGAAGAAATGATGAAGAAGGGTTTGACTCCAAATGTGTACACATGGAATAGCCTCTTGGATGCGTTAGTGAAAGCTGAAGAAATAAATGAGGCCCTTGTCTGTTTCCAGTCAATGAAGGAAATGAAATGCCCACCAAACACTTATACATACAGCATTCTTATAAACGGCCTTTGCCGTGTACAGAAGTACAATAAAGCTTTTGTGTTCTGGCAAGATATGCAGAAACAGGGTTTGGTCCCTAATGTGGTAACTTACACAACCATGATCTCGGGGCTTGCAAAGGTAGGAAACATAACGGATGCTTACAGCCTCTTTGAGAGGTTTAAGGCCAATGGTGGAATTCCTGACGCTGCAAGTTTCAATGCTCTTATAGAGGGAATGAGCTATGCAAATAGAGCAATGGAGGCATATCAGGTATTTGAAGAAACTCGATTGAGGGGCTGCAGAATTAATATAAAATCATGCATTAGTCTTTTAGATGCTTTAAACAAATCTGAATGTCTCGAGCAAGCTGCTATTGTAGGTGCAGTTTTGAGGGAGATTGCCAAGTCCCAACATGCTTCGAGATCCTTGTAGTATTGAGGGTACTTGAGTTTTTCTTTAGGGACCTCGGAGAAAATGAGTTTTTGATTTGATCGATCCTGTTTCAGTGATTGCAATTCAATGCTTGACTGCTGTTCTGCTGTTTGGAAAGAGAACATTGTTCTGCGTTTTCGTTGATGTTGATAAGGATCAAATTCTCAGAACTTAAAGGTGATAAGAATTATGATTTTGTTCAAATCTGCTCCCTTACTTGTTGGATAGCATCAAAACCGTCAACTGCATGATTAGTGTCTACAAATGAACTTATGGACAAAGAATTCATAGTTCAGTATGCTGACTTGCAAGTTGGACCAAACTCCTCTGCAGATCCAGGTAGCCAGGTATTCTGCATCTTGCTGTGGATAAATGATTATTGTCTAGGTCATTGATTTTGGTTCTCAAAGTTCTTGCATTATTCCGTTTTGGCACATACATTCTTTTTTCAAAGGTTAGCTCTAGGAAACAGAATAGCTGCAGAAGTTTTAATTTTGTTATCCTATTCACTTTTTATTTCTTTGAATTGTAATTATCAATTTTATCTGTAGCTATCTCAGTGCTTTCTTTGAAGCTTTTAAAATTTACATGCAATGTTCAATCATTTCTCCACCTGGAATGATGAAAGTTAGCCAAAGCATATTGTGGTGTGCTCCTCTAGACATCATATATATTGGTTGCCTTGGTGGAAATTTTCTTTTTGCCAAGCACAAGATGAGATGACTAGAGTTGAAGCTTGCATCAATGGTGATAAAATTTGAGATTGGTAACTTGCTGACCAGAAATTCCGTGGAGCCTAAGATGAACTGCTGCCATACTTCCTTCTTGTCTTTATAATTAATCTATACATACAAGCATGTTTGATTTATGAGGCATGGGGGATCAAATGTGCACAACACATTTTTCGATTGAGATCATGCTTGCTGCTGCTCCAAATGACTGCAGCTCAGTTCTAGCTCTTGCTCTTGGAACTTTCTTGTTCCTGATGAGGGCTAAGTGGTCCTGTTCTAGCCACTTGAATTGTTTTTTATTCTGAAGTTATCTGAGGTCATTCTTTTACCTTTCTGACTCGAGATACCTACCATATTCAGTTGGTTTGATTTTGATATAGAAAGTTTAGTACTATTCATATGCCCTGCATGCATCTCTAGTTGAAAAAAATATGGTCAAATGGTAATTTCATCTCAACTTTTATCTTTACTTACATTTCTTTCCAGGCGGATTGGCTTGATACGACGATGAGGCTGGACTGCTTGATATTCTCCTGAACTTCCATTTTATTATTGGATTAGGCCATCTGTGGATCTTTCAATGGAAGAAAAATGGTAGCCTGGCTACGCATGGTCAAGCAGAGCCCTGCAGCTCCTGCTCGAGGTTCTCTTTGTTTGGTCGATTTGGATCAAATTTCCTTTAGGATATTTCCCTTCCACAAGGGTATGTGTATGTGTATGCTTTTTGTTATGTATATTGCAGATAACAATATTTCAAATTTCATTTGGAATATGTGGAATATACGGGAGGAAACAACTAATGGGTTAAAAGCCATTGTCATGTTATTTATTTTTTTTCTCACCGTTCTACTTCTGATAAAAGTTGTGTATGTGGTGAGAATTTTGGTGTAAAAAATAAAAATAACCACTCTTCTACTTCTGATAAAAAGTTGAGTATATGGTGCAAATTTTGGTACAAGAAACATAAAAAATTCCGTTGCCGGGACTCGAACCCGGGTCTCTCGGGTGAGAGCCGAGTATCCTAACCAGCTAGACTACAACGGATTCCTAGTTATGAACTAAAACATTTTATTATTAGTTTCGTAATATTTTTGGTAAATGAGATGACCAACATTCTTCATGTGCTGAATTAAGTTATTGATCAAAATCTAAGTGCCTATCTTATTACTCAATATATGGATATAGTTCTTTGGTTTCGTTACAAGGGCATGAGTTAAATTTTTTATTGGTCTTGATGATTAAAGAAACCTTTGTTCTTCTCCCCCTCTTCCCAACTCCTCCCTCGTTTTCCGTACGCACGTTTTTCAAACTATTAAACGGTGTGTATTTTGCAAAAAGTTTCTATACAAAAGTTGTTTAAAAAAATCAAATTAATCCATTTTTTTAAAAAAATTAGTAAAAACTTAATTAATCACGCGCTAATGGATCGCTCCGTTTTTCGTAATCACTGTGCGCGTTTGGAAGCTGTTGCTGCGAACGCAGCATAAGACTTTTAAACTCTTGGAAACACGATAATGGATTTCTGCTTACTTTATGGACATGGAATATGGAGCTGTCATCATTGCCTCAACAGCTATAGTGGACGGGTGAAATCAATCTGAAAGCGCTCGGAGATCTTTGCCAACTCCTTGTCAAAAGCTGGCTCACATAGATCCACTTCATCATCTCATTTGGCCGCATCCGCAGCTTAGCCAACCTTTTGCCAATGGATCTCCTCGCCTGAATGTGCATTTGAGCTAGATGATACTCCACTTATCGTGGGAGCTTCTAATACAAGCTAGTTGATTAAACGAAGACAATAGATGTAACAAAAGCTATTTCTAACTTAATTGCCAACTCCTCGTCCTCTAATATCTAAGATGTGAACCACATGTCTACCTAGACAACAATTTGGAAGCAGAGAGAGGCATAACATAAATTTGTTTGAAACAAAAAAAAAGCACTGAATTTTTGGTAGACTACAAGGATTAAAACTTGCAGCAGTAATAATCACTCCATACAAAGACTTAAACGGTGAAGGCATGTAAATAAGTGAAAGACTCCATGCAAAGACAACACCTGATTGATCCACGTAATTAACACAACAATAACCATCTGATTCAGAAAGAGACAAAATAAAGAGAGGCAAAAGTAGCCGTTCAACAGAGGTAGGCAAGGAGGGTTCCAAAAGCGTAAAATGACCGCCTTGTTGCTTCTGTGCCCTCCATGGGTTCGAGGCTAGCAAACCGAGTCAGCCATAGGCAATTGGGCCAAGACAGGCCAGCTAGTCCGGCTGGTACTTGGACCAGGAAGCTGGCCAATTGGGCCAAGAGGCAAAAAGAGGGCAGCTAGTGTAGAGTTTTTTTTTTAATTTTTTTATTAAAAGTTTTGCAAAAATATTTTTTTTAAAGGTTGATAAAAGTAGGCTCCCGCTGTCCTCTGGGAGGCGATTATTAAAAATTGCTCATCCAAAGAGCGGCCAAACTGACGTGGCAGACGACCGTTGGCTCTCTGCCGACGGCCGTCTGCACATTTTGCAGGTGGCCCCCTTGCCGCCCTAGCAGAGGGCAGTTTTTACTGTGCCGGGGGGCCGCCTGCAAAAGGGCGGCGAGGGGCCCTGGAATTTTGCAAGCGGCCCCCTTGCCGCCCTCTGTATGAGCGGTTTTTAACTGTTCATTCAGATTAGGGTTTCCATATGTTTTATTATGCTTGTTATCGAAACATTTGGTACAAAATTTTAGTAAAGCATCATATTGAAAACTAATAAAACAGGAGTAATGATTGTAAATTTGTTTGATGTAAACTATGATATTTGGACGAATAAATGTAGGTAAACACTCACTCTGAGAAGAGAAAAATCAGGTATATTTTATAAAGTTAAAGACTAGATTAAATTGTAGGTCCAGGATGCGGTGTGTGATTTTGAAGCATTAGGTTAATGATCTTGTAGAAACAAGAAGAGTATGTAAAATTTAGTAAGTATCAGATGATACATTGTTAGGTATTTGTATTGCGTACAATTGTAAGGAAAGGAGCGTAACGGGGCGTCAAAGAACCATGTTAATATATCCTATATTTTTTATTTGTACGCATGCAATACACCATCATAATTAAACATTGTAATGATAAGAAAGGAAAGAAGTGCCATGGATACACGATACAAATTTGTCGGTCCTAACAAATTCTTACTAGCCCCTTCTAAGTCGGTCAATATGCGTTGCATTTTCATGGTCTTTCAATCATTGGTACTCTCTTTCTGTTTTAGAATCTGTTATCTTTTGGCCATGATAGGATGGAGTAACAATATCGATCCACTGAGTAAATCAACACATCCTTGGATTGTCCTACGAACTTAATAAGATTAGTCAGTAAGGGTAGAAATATTGTGCAAATTGTAGGGCAATTTGGAAAAAGTTAGACATACAACGAAATTGTTGTCTACATTGGAGCAGACAAAATATCTCCTGCCAAATGTTTGTTCTGCAAAGGAGGTAGCCACCTGGCAGCGATCTCGACAACCACACTTAGGACGCTCCGACCATTTAGGTAACCCTAATGGATTGTTCCTCCAGTCTAAGCTTGCAATTTCTATCCGATGTTCGTACTCCATCCAAGCCTGAATGAATTGTGTGGTCGGTTCAGGTTGCGTTATCGGCCCGCCATTGGAAGTAACTCTGGCCATGTTGATCCATTGTACGAATTGACATTTCCTTACATCCTCCTACATACACACATTGTGGGGATATTTAAGGTCATGATAATAGCGGTGAGTGATGAAAAGAAGAATTGCACTTACGACGAAATCATCATCGACAATGTTTGGCACGCGAAGCATCTTTGTCCTCGAGTTCGGTGCCTTACGGACTGTATGACCTGACAACAGTCACCACAATGACACTCTGGACGTTCACGCCATGTGGGGAGTCCCAGGGGATTTACCCGCCATTCTAAAGTTTCAGCAGCAATTCGGCGTTCATATTCATCCTTCCGCCTTAGGTACTCCGGTCTTGTTTCACTACGTGGGTATGGACGTGTTCCATCGAATTGTGGGTTCTCCATGTCTACCCACTCAATGAAGTTGCACAATGTACGATATGACTGCAAAATATGTTACGATTTTGTACAAAGCAGTTAGTGTTCTATCTATTGGAACTACGAATAGATGAACCATACCTGATCAACGTTCACGCATTGGAAGAATCTCCTGCCCCGAGTTTGTACCATGAGGGATGACTTGAGTATGCATCCATCCCCACAATCGCACAATGGACGGTCACACCATGGTGGAAACCAACCGGCGAAAGGATCGCTTCGCCAGTTCAGACGCTCAAGAAATGGTGGTTCCATTCCGTAAATTTGTGCGATAGGTGGAACAAAGATATGAAACTACCCAATGCTTGACCGCCTCCTTCATCTCATGGTCAAGCCTCCTTCATCTCATCCTTATGAGCATGCCTAGCACCCTCAATTACCTCGTTCTCCTTGTATTCCCAGGGTACATGATGACCCTCTGAGGTAACAAGTCCAGAGAAATCCTCGTTTGTCCAATCAGTGGGCATTACATCGCCTTCCTCATCGGATGATGCGTCACCCTCCGCTTGCTCATTATCCAAATCTTCCCTCTCCATTTCATCAACGATTGTACCGACTCTCTCCCCCTCATCCGCCATGCCCATGGCCTGCTCTAACCTTGTTTGATTTTGCTCACTTTGCATCGATGGTCCAACAACATCTCCTGCATTGCTAGGACCCTCGACATCTTCGGTTTGCACTGAAACATTTGCATCTTTCTCTTACACCGACACAAATATAACAAGGGGCCATGACCGTTCAAAAGCCATCTCCACATATCGTCTCCATGCAACAGTACTATCCATCGGTATTAGTTTCCAAAAATAACCTTCTGTTGCACGACTCACTACAACAGATACTGACATTGTGTAGACTTCTGGGTCTATTCTAAATCCTCTCAACAACCAACTGTAAATTGACTGAAATGTTCTCTCTGCAGGCCTATCGATGCCCTTAGATGTCATTACAAAATCTGACAGATCAACACCATCTGGACCAAATCTAAAGTTCCCTTCATCGTGAACTATCTAAAACAGGACCTTATTTGACATTGTGCCTGATTAAAAAAATAACTAGGTTAACTAAGTTCATACCGTACTAATAAGATCTAACATTATGTTCATCGGTACTCCGCACTAAGTTACAATTTCTACAATATTGTTCTGTGTCTTATGTCCACAATTCTACAAATAGATGGCGTACTTCAGATCGAACTAAACTACATTTTTCAATTTACACTACGGCCTAAGTCTCAATTCCTACTAAAATCTACTGTGTTCTAGATCTACACAAATGTGTTGTGTTCTACAGATCTACTAAATTTATGGAACTAAAACTGTAATTCAACATAAATTAACAACACAATGTAATGTGATGTATTTACCTATGATGAAGTGCGCAAACCAGCAGGGCTTCGCCGCTCTCCTTCTACTCCCCCTCACCCCTCCCTCTTTCTTTTTTTCTGGAATTACGAGTGATTATAATACGAATTTCAGAGAGGGGAAGGGTTTTATAGGGGACAGGCTAAAAACCGCCTTTACAAAGGGCGGCAAGGGGGCCGCCTGCAAAATGTGCAGAGAGCCGACAGTCATTTACCACGTCACATTGGCCGCTCTTTGGATGGGCGATTTTTAATAATCGCCCTCCCAGAGAATGGCGGGAGCCTACTTTTGTCAAACTTTGAAAAAAAATTATTTTTGCAAAACTTTTAATAAAAAATTAAAAATAAAAAAATTCAGCTAGTGTACAGAGTTCCGTTAGAGTAATGGGATAGTTAATGATATGCCCTGCACATCTTCTGTCCTGCTGTTACGTTCGCGTGCTTGCGAGGCGATACTTCGCTCCCTCCTACATGCGTGCATCTACCTACAAACTAGTAGTTCTAGTTGATCATACTAGTGGCTACTAGCTGACCATTAGCTACTACAATAGTTTATGTCCTTGTTTTGATTTCAAGTTCTCAATCTAATTTCTTCTCCTTTTATATATACTAAACATGATACCAATCAGTATCAAGCATGATACATATAGGTATCAGATACCAGTCTGATACTTATGGGAATTACATCTGATACCTAGGTACCAAATATGATATCTATATATACCAAACATTATACGTATAAGTATCAAACATGATACGTATAGGTGGAATTATGTCTTACCTAGGTACCAAATCAGCTCTGATGCATATGAGGTACTAGGTTTGATATCTGAGTATGAAGTATGATACCATGATACATATGGGGAGGTAGTATTAGAGATGATAATATGGGTATCTAGTTAGTTCGATATTTTTGATGTTACATAATTATCATCTATAAACAATATGGACTTTGTCCTTTGTGATAAGATTTTAACGTGATTCAACTAAAAAATATTTTCTTTAAAAAATTACTACTAAATAGAATAAACAAAAGTAAGTGAACGATTAAGGGTAGTTGACACTGCAGTCGTTAAAAAGTTGATCGTCTACTGAGTTGGTTGTCAAAAAGTAGTAGTATTAATTTACTACTGGACTAGTGAATACTCTGGCAAGTAGTATTACTATACGATACACTAGTAGTGTGTGGTAGCATTAATTGGTAGTAGATATCATCCTCATCCTCTAAGGCCCGCGTGTGGAAACACGCGGCTAGACGGGAAGGACTCCCACCGTCCCACATAAAGGCTAAGTTATCCTATCGGACGGAATCCCATCCCCTAGTTTTTCTTCCTATATATCTACCCATAATCTTTTCTATGTATATCCTATTTTTTAAACCCGTAAAAAATAAACGTGTTTAATGGATAAGGAGGTTTTAATCGTGCGAACGTACGACTGTATAAACTAGTATGCTCTGAAAAGCAAATTAAGATCCAATTTGCAAGTTCAGGATGAGAAATTTTGAGAAAACTCTTTACGCACCTCTGGATTTAGAGTTCGTCCTCCTTGATTGGCTGATTTAATAGTTGTATAAGTTGAACCGATTTCAATATCAAGCCGAATAGAGGTAAATGATCTTATAAATTTCAATGACCTGCACAACAGAAGAAACCGAATCAGTTAATATAATGCCATCGTCATGCAATCGGCCGAGGAAACGATTACCAGAACAACACATAGATAGGTAAAACTGAAAATGAACACCATATAACAACTACAGTCATCGATTGCATAGAAGCTTATTATAAACCATAACGACTTACTAATAAAAAATAATAATTTATGTGTAAAAGTTTTATAAATAGTGGCAATGATTTGTTTGAGGAGCATAATCGTCATGGCAACCCACCATAGCCCATAGTATATGTTTAGTTGAAGGGGTATTCATGAATAGGATATGACGATTTAACTTTTAAGTATGTTTGATTGGTGGGGGCAAGGGTGGATGGGCTGTTGGGGATGAAATATGCTACGAAGATGCGAGATAAGTGCATTCGATCAAATTGATCGAATGAGGATATCCACCTTTGTTAATCTTGATCATCAGTAATTTTAGTGATAATTAATGCATTTATTGTTAATTAGTAATTAAACTATCAAAATTAGTGTTAATTTGATATAATTAGTTTATTTTCTTGCCAATTAGTATAATTTATGGTAAGATTAGTGATAATTAACACGTGCAATTATTACTTAATAGTTTATTTTTTAATTTTGTCCCTGCTCATCCATCTAACATTTTAACCAAACAAAAAATTGGATGATCACATCCACATAAAAAGAAAACTATACCATCATATTCTTAAAAGTATGGATGGTCATATCCTATTTAACCTAACCTTGACCACGAACTAAACACACACATAGTGGATGCACATTATCAGTTTATTAAAGCGGAGGAGGTGAGGCGACCAATGGTCTTCATGATGGGAGATGAATAGAATGAGTGTCTGTGAGCATAACAATAACAATGATTGTTGATGAAGTGGAGAACTCCGAAAGTTACCAGCGACAATACATGAGGTGGTGAGGGAGATGAATCGAGAGAAGGTGCAGCACTCCACACGGTGGATTGTGGGAATAGGATGGGGCGATCCAGCGAGGGACGGAGCTTGGTTACGTCAAGGGTGTTCGAGACCGCCTTGCTCTAATTTCTTCACTAGGTAGCACGAAACACCCGAGGGACTGGGAGTCCCCTTGCAACATCTTCCCGTTTCAGTAAAGGTAGTATGTCAAGCCCTAACCCAGAAATGCGAGCGCTGGGACTGACAATTCCTGAGCCTCACACGCCAGCACATTGCCAATGCATAGCATGACTATGCGTCCAGGATTCTGCACATATTTAAACAGAAAAACATACTGCATTGTGGGACGCTGTTCACAACCATGGTACTTTGAAGGTTCACCGTTATTCTACCCAAGGCCTCTTAGAATAACGGTGAACGGTAGAATAAAATTTATACCAAACTTGTAGATATCAATGAGTTTGAAAATAAAATTTATACCAAACTTCTAGATATCAATGAGATCTATAACATTTTTAGTTGAAAACTTTTTCATTGAGATTATTTAGGGTTTAAAATATTTGCTATAAGGTTCAAGAACTATTTTACAAAATTTTAGATATATAATTCAAATATCCTCCAATGGACACATGATCTGTGTCAAAGTTGTAGAGCTCTGCAATATCTACAAATTTGTAGTCCATAACTTTTTTATTTGAAATCATTTAGAGAGGCAAATAAGTATTTTACGTTTCGAACAATGAAAATCAAAACAATAACATTATGCATATAGACAACAAGGGCTTCATAGTGAGATGGTAATGTAACACATGTGTGTGAAGATAGAGGTTTTGAGTTTGAATCCTATATAGCACATACTTGTAAATTGAATTCAAAAAATTGCCTAAATTGTCAATTAGGATGCATATATAGTTGTGTTATAGATGCTCGGTAAAAATCAAAATATTTTTTTGATTTTATTTTCGCACCTAAAAAATCAAAATGAAAATTTGAGAACCGATTTTCACTGGCGATTGCGTTATGTCGCCCGCTAGTGAAAATCGATATTCACTAGCGGCCGGATGCTGCTAACAAAGATCGTTGATTTTGACCTTTAATTGCTAGCGGAACATCTGCCCGCCATTGAAAATTTGTTTTAGCGGCCAGAAAAAATGTTTCTTTATTGTAGTAGTGAAACTTCCCTGGATGTTTGATATTGTAGGCGTTCGAGAGTGGCATCCCATCTTTCGTGGCCAACCGTACCGCACCTGTTCGAGAGATCCCAATCACACGAAAGGGGCTCTCCCACATGGAGGAGAGTTTATTCATTCCACAGCATGGGAGAATGCGGTGGAGTACAAGATCCCCAACCTTTAGTGATCGGGCCCAAACATGACATTAATGTTAGAGTCTTAGGTTTTGCTGGTATCTAGCGGCTCGAAGTGTGGCCCGACATCGATGTTTCTCAAGGTATTCAACGTCGTCACGCCTCAATTGTTCTTGGTCACCTTCGGAGTACAAGCTCAGAGGAGAGGAGAGAAACCGCCTCGGCTCTGGACACGAGGAAGCAAGGTGTTTCACTAGTTGCTCGACTCGAGGTAATCCCGTTGGCCCACAACATGGCGGGAGTTCATGAATCCACCAAGTTCAAGTGCAATGTTTGTTGAATTCATTATAGGATCTTGTCTTTAGGCTTTTGAGAATCTTGGTGTTCGCCCACTCCGCCTACCCATTTCCGCTTGGGTGAGTAGGGGAAGCAAAGCAGAGCTTGATCCCGAGGTCCCGTCACTATTTGCTAACAAGGAACCGGTGAATTGCACCAAAACGACTGGTGATGCCGTGGATGAATTTGACCATCATGTACTGATTAACTTTAATGACCGGAGCTATCTTAGGCCACTTGGTGAATTTGTTGATGGTGACATAGAGGTATTCGTATAATCTATCCACTCGGGGAAGGGCCCGAGGATATCTAGCCGTCAAACTGCAAACAACCATTTTGTTGCAAAATAACTAGGTAATAAATAGGAGCACACGTTAAGTTTACGATTAGCAAGATATATATATATATATATATATATATATATATATATATATATATATATATATATATATATATATATATATATCCTCATGTTAATACAGATCGTTGGAAATTAGAGCGTAAAGAATTCATAAATGTGTTTCTGGGACTCGGATATGGAATATAAATGTATGAAAAAGTACCAATTACTCCTTGAACTATCACGGTCGACCGAATTACCCCTGAACCCGATAACTAGATATATTAAACCTTGAACTATTAAAACCAGACGAATTACCCCCTGACTTAATCCGGAGAGGTTTTGGTCCTACGTGGTGCTGATGTGGAAATCCAATCAGCAAAAAATAAAATAAAATAATGTAGGGCTGACATGTCATATTAACCCCTTCTCTCTCTACGCAGTTGGCGTTTGAGGTGAACGGCTACGGGTGCGGCTGGGCGAGCAATGGCGGGCACGACTGGGTGGATCCGACTGATGGCAGGCGCCGGCGGGAGGGGAAACCGGTCGGCGGCGTCTTGGTGGCTCCAGTCAGCGACAGGCGCGGATGGGAGGGGGAACCGGTCGGTGGCGAGAGCGGCGGGGAGGGGGCGCAGATAGGAGGAAGCTTCGGTCAGCGGCGAGCAGCGATGGGTGCGGCTGGGATGGGGGAAAAGGGGCGGCAGGCGGTGGAGAGGGCATCATCGGGTCCCGCCTCCTCTTTCTCTTCTTCCCCTCTTACCCCTCCCTCTCTCTTTCTCAGGCATCATCGGCCATCGGCGCAGGTCGAGCGACGGTGGGTGGTCGGTGCACACGGGGGCATGTGGGGGTAGGTAGTGGGCAGCGGCGCAGGACGCGAAGATGGGGTAACTCCGGGAGGGAGCCGGAGTGATGGGCGACGCCGTCCCCGCAGCAGCGATGAAGGGGGGAGGAGGATGGGAGGAGATGGAGGCGGGGCCCACCACTTCGGCGGTCGCAGTGGGGAGGAAGGCGAACGGGCGAGGTCCGCGAGGAGGCAGCCGCGCGAACAGGACTGTGCTGGTGCCCAGTTGGCCTCCGTCTCCGTCGCTGGCCGCCCGGTCCGCCTCTGCCACCGGTCGCCCAGGCGAGCTCTGTCTTAGCCGCCAACTGCTTGGTCCGCCTCCGCCTCCGCAGCCACCTGCCCGAGCGCGTGCGTGCGAGAGAGAGAGTGCGACCAGGGAGAGAGAGAGCGGCTGGGGAGGGAAGGGTATTACAGGTGGGCCCAGGGAGATTTTTTTTCTGACTGGATTTCCATGTTAGCGCCACGTGTGCAAGCTCAAGTCAAAACCACTCAAAATAGTGTGGAGAGGGTAATTCATCCGATATTAAAAGTTTAGGGTGAGCAATATCTGGTTTTTGGGTTTAGGGGTAATTCGGTCGACTGCGATAGTTCAGGGGGTAATTCGTACTTTTTCTTATAAATGTACTATGAATTTACACTTAATTTCATCAACCTGAATTTATAATCAGCACCAAATATTACATCAAGCAAAAAATAATAATCGACGAAACAAAAACGTGACAAAAAATGGTTACTGACAACAGCAAAGCCGCTGATAATTACTACTTCGCTACGTTGCTACCCCTATATGGAGGCCACCTTAGCTATCAATTTCGACGGCCACCAACGGCTGACCATCACACTGTGGCGGCGGCGCAGGCTGCTGCTGCTGCTGCTCCTGCTCCGCCGCCGGCAGCATCACGGCACCTTGCGGATAGGTGCGGGCGTGGGCCTTAGTCGTCTTCTTGACGGCGATGGCGAGGACGGCCAGGAAGGCGATCGGCAGCGCCATGATCAACGTATTCACCGGCCGGCCGCTAGCATCCCTCTGCTCCTCCTATCGATCGAATTCTCCGGCGCCGGTGGTTGTCAGCGCGGCATGGTGAGTTAGTTGTTCGTGACCGGTGTGGTGGAAGATATAGAGGCCGGCCGGCCGGCGTGACGGAGTCCGGCTCGGAGTTGGCAGGCACAGCCACGTACAGTTCGATTTATTTACTGCGTATACTCGCATCGGACCGGAGCAACGAGAGGTGGATTCCAGTAATCCGAGTCCGTGAAAGAAAGCATTGGATTTTTGTTGTTGTGTTGTTATAATTGCTGTAAAAAGATATTGTATCTTACAATTTAACAGAAATCCGTTGTAGTCTAGCTGGTTAGGATACTCGGCTCTCACCCGAGAGACCCGGGTTCGAGTCCCGGCAACGGAATTTTTTTTGTTTTTATTCGGTTTTGTTTTCCCATAAGTACTAAAACTCTAGAAGTGATCGGCTGCTGGACATTGGCCATCCCCATCGGAATACTAAAGCTGTGTTCTTTAGCGAGTGTGGATTAGGAACGCGCATGCTTAATTAAATGTTAATTTAAAAGCTTAAAAATCGATTAATGTGATTTTCTAAAACAACTTTTCTATATTTTTTTTTAAAGAAAATACCATTTAAAAACATGCATATGGAAAAAGAGAAAAAGAGAAAGATGAAGTTAAGAACATTGATTATCAAATACAACCTTAGTAGTGCACGAGACATCAAGCGCAGTTAGTTCCTTAGTCATAATTTGTTTTTCTACTTTGCTCATTTGAGTGACATCCAGGCTTTTACAAAGAAAGTCGCTGACATTTTAGTTTGTCTTGATTGTGGAGCCATAGAAACTGCAAAAAGAAAACGCTCCACTCGTTCATTTCAGCTATACTTCACCCCCACTCAATTATACTCCATGTATTATGTACAAGATACAAGGATTTGGTCAATTCATTTTTAAAACAGAGATATAAGGGTGTGGTTAACTCGGGATGAGAATTCAAGAGTTAGCCGGTCTAACAACCCATTAACTCTCCCTATAACACAATCAAACTATTTTTCTAAGAAATTTGATTCATAAATATGTAGCAATCACAGACATCTGAGACATCCCAATAAACACAGCCGTATAAATGGTGATAGAAAAACATGCCGCCAATAATAGGTACTCAACAACTAATGATTATTACATGTTTCCATACGGAAACTTTCGCAAGAATCCAGTGCATACATCTGTTTT
Organism: Oryza punctata; assembly: GCA_000573905.2. Lineage (NCBI taxonomy): Eukaryota > Viridiplantae > Streptophyta > Magnoliopsida > Poales > Poaceae > Oryza > Oryza punctata. The sequence goes on along the minus strand of CM002494.2, from coordinate 9,354,199 downwards.
GAAGGATACAATCTAACGCATACATTTAGGCCGTGTTTGTTGAACTCACCCTCCCAACATGCAAAACTGAGCAACTCATTAGCGTATGATTAATTAAGTATTTGCTATTTTTTTGGAAAAATAGATTAATATGATTTTTTGAAGCAACTTTCGTATAGAAACTTCTTGCAAAAACATACTGTTTAACAATTTGAAAAGCGTGCGCACGGAACGGTGAGTTGGAAAAGTAGGGGCAAGACCACACCCTTACAGGCTATCTCTTTCCAGGGTATATTCCCACACATGTCAAAAACATTGTCAAGTTTCAATTACATCGAGCATCATTTTTCAAGAGCCATCAAGCATCATAGATTGGACTAAAGTTCCTCGAATCCGTCTTCATCGGCATCATCCTCTATTCTTTCAAAATGCATCCGGAAGCTCTCCATCTATCAAGCCAGAGAACAAATAAACAAAATTGCAGTATAAGACCTCAACTAATTGAGGTCACATGGTTATAGGATTAACAGTGGGGGTGTCAACAAATCTGTGCAACTGTGGACTGGCAAATGATAATTGTTTTATTAAATTATACACCAGAGGTATCTTTCTCCAAAGGACATTAGTAAGAGTCCAACACAATAAGGACTGATTACCTTAAATTTAAGGTGTAGTCATAGATAAATTACTTGTAAAACTCTCATGGGAAAATTGCTAGTAATGAAGGACCTCGATGAACAAAATCAGACACTTCAGAGGCTCATATCAACAAAACCAAATGTAGAAGGCTAAACGTTACAGATGAACAGTTGAAGCTTTGAAGGGCTTACATCAAAAGATTTTGACTTTGGGCGATTTATTATAAGTGAAATAGTTGGGTGCTTACACATTAGTTTTGGCAAAAGAAGAAAAACATCATACATGTACTGCCACTAGAATATTACCAATATTGCACTGAATCAATTATGGTGTGTTTTTAACAGCTAGATTTTTTTTTATATAAACCTGGAAAGTTTCTTTAATATGTAATTTGACAATTCATTCATAACAAAATTAAATTAAGGGAAAAGAATGAGTGCAGATGTTCCTACTTCCTACATAACATGGCACTCGTAATGCTCCATTCGAGGCGTAATACCTGAATCTTCACTCATCGTGAACAAGTATCTTTGAATAACAAAATTAAATTAAGGGTTACAAAAAAAAGCTAAGAGTACTCTAGAAGTGATGAAAAGAATGAATACAGATGTTCCTACTTCCTACATAACATGGGAAAGGTGATTAGTTGGCTGATTTGCAATTTCTGAGTCAATGTTTTGTATGGATGTTTCATAAAGTTCACCATTGTTACTCGTGTGTTAGTGTTTTTTTCTTCATGAGGGCTCACCAACCACTTTTCTGAAAACGAAAGGGAAAAGAACAAACTGATATCTTGGTTCTTCAATTTCTCAAGACATTGCAATCAAAAAGTTATGGGCAATTTCCGGATGTGAGAATGATTTTTTTCAAGCTCATGCCAACCCCCAGAATTGTCGAAGCGAGAATCCATGTCGGAATAGAGTTGGTTTACCTGAGCATCTGAGAAGCGCAGCTGTTCTGCAATAAAAAGAGCTCTACCATGTATTTCCGATGGAGAGTCTAGACCTAAGCCAACATCCTTTGCCACTTCTTCATAGTGAACAAAGCTGACACGAAAACCCTGAGTAAAGAAAAGGTTTTCCAGCCTGTCTTGCTCTGTGGCCTGTGCAATGTAGAAGGTAACTGTTACTTGATGAGCCAATTTAAAATAATATATGCAAATTTTCTAGTATGTACTTAGCCAACCATGTCTGCTGCTGCTCCCCACTGTGTAAAACGTGGCACCTCCCCTATAAAGATACTCCCTTTCGTTGCTAAATTGCCAATGATAAGCAAAAGGTCCTCCAAGCTTTTAAAAGTGAACAAAGGTAAACCCTGCAATGCCAGAACAAATTCATGACACAAAATTAAGGGTGTAAGCGGGCAAGTGGGCTGACCTGCCAACCCACTTATCGGCCAAAGAAATGGGTAACCCATTAGTCAACCCACTTAATTAGCCTATAACTGGGTTCGCGGATCGACCCACTTACACAAAATGTAGTTCCCAAAGCTTTCCTATTTGAGTGATGCCATAAGGGCCTGGATGTACTCAAATGGATGGCAAAAAATAACATCAGTGCACATTTTAGTGTCAGCATGCAAAGCCAGGTAGCTAGTCAAGCTAAAGCAAAGAAAACTCCCATCAAGCCATAGGAGAAAAATTATCATATGCACCATTCAATTCATTCTACTCTCGAGACATATATAGCACAGACCCCCTTTGCACTCTGCCACTCACATTTCCCCTCTTGCAGATCAAATTTATCAATGACATGTGCTGCAAAAGAGTGTGAAATTTCCCCATCCATAACAACAACATATATTTATCCATCATCATGTTAAATCATTCAAATGCATTCAAATGCAATATCACTTTATCACCTACTCACCCCATCATCTTATTAGTTTCATGTGTACAATGCCAAATATGTTATAAACCATGAAACATTAATATTGGCCTACTTCAAATACTGTCCACTATCTGATGCCAATAAGCTCATGAACACCAGGTATTATAAGAGGTACTGGAATTGCCCTCTCAGCAGAGCTAAGGGTGCTGTAGTTGCAGTTAAATAGCTACTACCTCCGTTTCATATTATAAGTCATTTGACTTTTTTCCTAGTCAAAATTTATTAAGTTTGATCAAGTTTATAGAAAAACTAGCAACATCTAAAATATCAAATTAGTTCCATTTAATCTAACATTGAATATATTTTGATAATATGTTTGGTTTGGGTTAAAAATACTAATATATTTTTCTATAAACTTGGTCAAACTTAGAGAAGTTTGACTAAAAAAAAGTCAAATGACTTATAATATAAAACAGAGGGAGTAATTGTGAATATACATAGCAAGTCAGTAAACACCAGGTTTAACAAAACCATACTTTCAGAAAATTCTCTAACCTTGGCATGATACCTCACTAATTAAAACCGGAACCAGAGACAAAACTAGATAGGGGCAGTTTCCAGTTCTTCCTAAAACGGTCAGGAAGACCTGCTCATTTTGCCTGTTGAAATATTATTTTTCTTTTGCAAGAATGCTGCTTTCAGGTTAATTTCCAATCTGACATATTAGTACCTTTTTCCTATGTTTCTGAAACCTTACATTTCACCCTGCTGTGTGGATATTCAGTGTAAAACAACAGAGAAATAACTAAATTCCAGAACTTACTGCAGCACCCTGAGCCAACCTTAAAACAAGACACTTCCCAGTTCCAACCAGTTTGCAACCATTGCTGAACACATGGATGCAATGGCTGGTATGAACATGCAGCAAGTGATAATTTTGCATAATATGTCAGAAGCAATATGCTGGTGATTTACATATTAATGGGAGCGCAGGAGTTTTAAGTTAGGTGCATACGGAAGTGTTGCTTTGCATGAAAAGAGTGCCCTTTATTGATTGAGGATTTGTACTAGCACATAATCCTTAATCCAAAAACATATCAATTGATTTAATTCTTGTAAGTTGATTTTGCTTATTTGACTAATACCACTTGAAAAAAAAATCAAATATAGCTCCACTGTCCTGCTGCAGCATTATTGCACTAGAGTTACTGATGTTAAGTGTATTTTTGTTTTGTATTTATTCTAGCCTAGGGTTTGGGTATGTCCTTGAGTCCTTGTACTCCGAAACCTAGACTAAAGTGCAGTACCAGAAAAAACCTTAACAACAAATCCATGTACAAATTTGATTAATTGCAAAGGGGAATATAACAGGAAATATAATGATTAGTAACGAAATTTTGTGTGGAAGGACATAGTGGAGTAAGTTACCTGCAGTACCCACAAGCTTGGCCTATTCCCATTGAAGCCATTTTTATTCAAGCCCGCTTGCAAGTCAGGTGACTCTGAAGAAGTATGAAGCACAACACAGTGCCGTGATATTTTTGCTCCGGCTCCTATCATATCACAAGATTTTTTTAAAAAATGAAAAGATTAGCTAACTACATACGTGTTTGCTACGGATGAAAATGAATCATACATATTTTATCTAATACTGTTAAAATGAAATAAATGATGATTCTTGCATCAAACATGTCCTTCACTTTTTTGAGTTACAAGAATCATTCGAAAGTATATTAAATTGTTTTAGAAGAAAGCAGCATATAGAAGGTCTACTATGTAACAACCAAAGAAATTCATAAAGCAACTCAGAAAAGTACAGTGTGCAGGTTGTGGGTTGGCAGATTCACTTACACCATAACCTTGTTTCAAAGAAGTATAGATGTACATCAAAAACATGTCCTTCACTTTTTTCATTAAAAAAAAGAAGTATAGATGTACATAAGTTTGTGGCAACGCTTGAATCATCAGATTTCTTTTGAGAAATGTAAAAGATGGATAGCATGGGGGGCTCTAATTGCTATGCCATGTGCTTATACAGCTTGGCCAGCCAGCTGACACACACAGTAGCAGATGTTCCCACAGGACTTGAACAAGGGCTGGCTGAGCAACATAGGGATAAGTTACTTATCTTGCTTCCCCCACCCAAAAAAAAAAACAAGAGTTAATTATCATGGTTGGCAGCAGAGTACCTTAACTTTAAGTTAGGACTAAATCTTCAGAACATGTAAAGCTTAGTGTGAGTTGTTAGGGCCAGCCCGATATAAGGCAAACCAAAGATTTATTGGAGACAAGCAATGAATAAAAATTACATTTTTTTCCAATGCCCCTCTCCCTCCTTTATGTCTCTCCCCCTACGATCAGATCACCAGATGTTGCATATTTCCCCATGCTAAGGTTTCATACAGCTATTATCCATTTATCCTCCTCTGAACAAAATACACATGGAGCAGTAGAGAAGAATAAAAGAAAATGAATCAAGGATAAATATTGCCTTTAATCTCAGTTGAGAGATCTTGCTGTTTCAGATTTCTGGATAGTCAGGACTCGCATCTTAGTCCCTCAAAAAAAAAGGACTTTGCATCTTAGAAACGACAGTCGAAAATGCACCAGTTCCTTAAAAACAATTTGTGATAGCATAAAACATGACTATACCTCTGAGTTGCTGTGATGCAGTAATGAAGACTCTTCCAGGTGACACATCATACACAACAGACAACCTTGGCCAGCTTAGCCTGTAAGGACGAGTGTCCATTCCATCTGTCAACAGAACAATCTATTAGGAATAAGCCAGCAAATTCTCCACAGAATATGCGGACAGATTCATCGTAACAAGTTAAATTTCAGTACCTGTCTAAGATCATCTGAATTGTTTATGAAATGTTGCAATTTGTCATCAATATATCTGGTCACTAGCCTGTAATGTTCTGCACTTGGCATTAAATGTAAAGCTAGAAGATCTTTGTCTTCACTTGCCACATCAAGTGAAAGTAGAACAGCCGCATATGGGTCAATAAAAAGAGGATCTGCAATCAAAATAATACTGAGAAACATTAGAATTTTTCCATACAATCATATTGGTAGCCATGTGTGGCCTTCTCCTAAAAAAAATCCAGCGATACTCTACAGGGATTATCATCTGAATTCTGAACTTTGTGAAGAAAGAGCATCTCATGATTCAAAGTTTTAAACAACTGCATTAAATCTGTCTCACGTGGGTCTGAGACAAAACTCTGTCCTAGCTAATTCAGAAAAATAAATGAACAAGCAACTAAAGAACGTAACTGTAAAAACATGTAATTTGCATAACAAGCTTGTATACAGTCGAGACCTTTTCACCAGCATGAGAAATGGTTGTTGTTTGTTAAGCAACAATTATGGTGCTGAAATAGTACTAATGTCATACTTTAATAAATAAAGATCAGATGAGTACAGGCCAAGCAACAATTAGACGCTGCCTTGATAAATGCTCTAACATTTGTAAATGAGACCACTGTAGCTTAAGATTGGCAGACTTGAGAACGTGTGTTGCCCAAATGCAACCGTGCAAGGCATAACAAACAATTTGCAATATTAGGTAATCAATATGCACATTGCTGCTGGTTTAAAAAAAAAAGTGCACATTGCTTAAGATTGGCAGACTTAAAAACAGGTGTTACCAAAGAATTTACAATAATTTGCCAAATATATAAGCACATTGCTGTTGACAATATGCGCACTGCTTTTCTTCTCTTTTTATGACTTCACATGCGGGGCAATTCGTCGAACAGTAGTGCGCGCTGTGACACTTCCGATGGAATCGGCGACACAAGCAAAAGAGGCAGCAACACAGAGATGCACCCCCATCGCTGACCTGGGCGGCGGGACTCCTCGTCGCGGAATCGGGCGGCCCGGAGCGCGGCGGCGAGGAGCGCGTCCCGCTCCTCCTCGGGCTCAGGGAGCGGGCCCCCGAGGGGGGTGTCAGCGGCTGTGGCGGATGGCCGGCTCTTCGCGCGGTAGCTCCAAGGGGAGTAGGAAAACGCGGGTAGTGGGAGCAGGATAGAAGGAGAAGTGGGGAGCGGCGGCGACCGGCGCACTGGCGGAGCCGCCGGCGGCGGCGCGGCGAGCCACGGCAGGACGGGCATGTGTGGACCAGTGCTCTCCCCGGTGTTTGACTGCCTTCCCCTCTATCTATCCAGTGCCCGATACTGTATGCGCGAGGTTTACGCCTTCGTGAATAAGAAACGTACTTCAGCGCTTTGTAAAGGCGCATTTTGCAACGTAAGAGGAGGGGCACGTATACGAATACGATGAAAGTTTATTCGAACATCACAGGTATCAAAACGTGTAAGCTTAGACTTTTCGAGATACGTTTTGATGAGTTGTCTTATCAGAAAATTATGTAATTATTATTTATTTTGTTATAATTTAATTATCATTAAAAAATTTTTAAGTATACCTTAATTCTTTTATATTTATAAAACATTTTAAATAAGATGAATGGTTAAACGTATCTGTAAGAAAATCAATCAATGATAAAAATAGAGGTATTACCGTATTACTACTATCTGTCCGATCATCAAAACGTGATGTTTTTAACATTAAAAATTTGAAACAAGACACTATTTACTAGTACTATGGGGTACTACTTAGAAATTTCAATGCCATGCATGCGATTTTTTTATCTTACCCGAATTTAAAGTGGTTTTCATTAGATGACACCGCGATGTACGGTAACAGTTTATTAGGTTTGGAGGAGTTTCAACCATAGGAATAGAAAAAAAAAGACTAGAAATGCATGCACATTTTATTCCATAGTAGAGGTTTGAGTGGATCAAAAAATTCCTATACTTTTTCTCTATAATTAGTAGGATGGAAAACTTTTTTAGTTTTCTTATATTTACATCCACACAAAATGAATGACACTCATAGAAATTAGTCATTAGGAATTCATTTTTTTTCTTTTTTCTCCTAACCGAACAAGCCCTTTTAAAAATTATGTATTTTAAAAATAATAAGATTCTTAGAAAACAGCTACCTGATCAATGAGGGCATTGCAAAGTGCCAACCAAGATATTTTAATCCCCAGAAAATAAATATAATTCGTACAGAAAAATACTTTCAAAATATGGATAAAACTATTTTTGTATCGAACAAATATTATGTTTCTATATGTCTAATTTGATTAGGTTTCAAAAACTCCACATTTGCAATTGCAACTTGTTCCAAACTGTTTGAAGCAATTTAGTAACTTAACAAATTGAAATACATATATGTATTTGAATATTCAGATTTAGGAATGAAAGAGGTATTCAGGAAAAAAATATGCACATTAGAGGATTATAACCTAGATAAATTTTGGCTCAATCAGAATACAATTCATTATACAATAAAATATTGGTTGTGTTCAGATTTAAGTGCAATGCTTCTGCAGTTGTACAATTTTACTAGCTACTTGTTTTCATAAAAGTTTATTTGTTTATGAGCTTGTTGGGGTAATTTACTAATTTTCAAAATTCAAAACTATTTTTAGCATCATGCCACACTACCATGCCAACGCCGATCTCATAATTAGAATTTACCCTATGTTTGAGCCAAGTTTGAACACCGAGAAAAATCAGATGAAAAAAAAAGACTCATGGAACTAGCACTAAGAACAGATAATTTCAGCAAAAAAAACCAATACAACATATAACAATATATATCCTCTTATTACAATAATAATAAAAAATCTCCTTTTCTTAAAAAAATAAAAAAATAAAATCTCCCAATTTGGGGCCACATGCCATTCTCCTATATGGGCCTCATTTGTTGATCCGAAATCCTCGTAAACCCATACTAACATTTTCCCCTTTTCCCCCATGGCCCCATAGACCATTGTAATTATATCAATGCATTTTCTACGTAGGCTTAATGATCAGCACATCGTAATCTTCGCTAATATCAACGGATTATTCAAAAGAAGACTCGAAAAAACTGGTGACAGGAAGAACAAAAAAAAATCTGTGTAGCCATGCGCCGCACGTGTCGCTCGCTCACGCATCGGCCTCCGGTGCGCTGGCGCCGGGTGCCGGCGCGTCGGCGGAGCCGTATGACGACGGTGAGCTGGCGATCGACGGCGACGGAGACGGCGCTTCGGTGGAGGAGGTTTGCGGACCTTCGGCTGGGCCGGCGGCGGCCGGTCCAGGTGCGCCGGCGGCCGGTCCAGGTGCGCCGGCGGGGGAGCCGGCGGGGGAGCTGTCGGGGCTGCCGCCGCCGCCGGCGGCGCCGAGGTCCTCGGATGGGTTCGGCCCCGGGGCGCTGGCGGCGGAGCCGACGTCGGACTCGGGGGGCGCCGGCGCGCTGGCTTCCCATGCGGTGGGCGGCACTGCGACGTCGGCGGACATGGAGCCGAAAGCCTCGGTGATGAGGTCGAGCGTGACGCGGAGGAGCTTCTCGAATTCGAGGCTCTTGGTGACGACGGCGTTCTTGATCTCGCTGATGGGGGCGTCCTTGCAGGTGTCCTCGCAGGTGGACGAGCCGCCGAGCGTCGCCGACAGCCACGCCTTGACCTCGAGGAACTTGGCGTCGGTGAGCTCACGGGTGAGCGCGCTCAGGTGCGCCACGGCCTCCTCGATGTCGTCGGAGCAGCTGTCCACGCACTTGAACAGGGCGTCCTCCCTGACGCCGTTCAGCTCGTGGTGCGCGAACGCCGCCACCGCCGTGCCAACCTCCGCCGCCACGTACACGGACAGCTCCGCCAGCCGCCGCGCGTTCGCCGTCCGGCTCTCCGGGTTCGTCGTCAGCGCCTGGATGCACACCTTGGGGAACAGCGTCTTGTTGCACGCGTCCTGGAGGTTGTCCACCGCCGCCGCCGCGCTGGCGAACGGCGCCGCCGAGACGAGGACGGCGAGGAACAGAGCGGCCAGCTGGGAGCGAGCCATCGCCATCACCATCACCATGCTCGTCTTCGTGTCGCGGTGCGCTAGCTGAGGCGCGGGAGCTCGAGAGATCTCGCTTTGTGTGTGTTCTTGCAGTGGTTGAGGCAGAAATGGGGAGGGTTTGGATGGGGTTTTATACGGTGCTCACCGTTGCAAGCATGAGTGGTCAGGGACTTGTTCTTCCCTGCCATGCATTAGCATGGGCTGACCTTGGTTTTAGGAGAGGGGAATGTGCCCTGTGTGACAAATGTTGCATTTCTACCTTTGTGCCTGGTTTTGGTGTTTACTTTTCATTCCATTTGTTTTCTTGAAAGGTAATTGCATTTGTTTTGGTCACAGATATAAGATCATTGTGGTCCTCTCTATTATACCATCGATAGTCACCACGATTTGCAGTGGGTTAACTTGCCAGAATAATTTATTATTTCCATGTTTATGTTGTGAAAAAATGTACATAAAGAATTGATATTGAAAATACTCCCTCCGTGCAGACATGTATAATGTTTGAGGAACTATGCAGCCAATTTTCCTCTTACTTGACCGGTGATGTATAAAAGAAAAATGATACAATTTTTTCATGAAATATCTCCCTTCTATAACAGCTGTTTTATTTTCATATGCATATTCCGTGAAATATGGACGACCAATATATCAAAACCGTGTGTCATGGTATCCATGTCCAGGGCATCCTACTTTCTAAAAACAGATGGACTACTTTCTAAAAACAGATGGACCACTCTTCAGTATTACCCGAGTCATATATGTAGAGATTATGGGTACCATAGATCCACAGATCTAGTTTATCCGACTAGTTATAGGGGATAGATTATATACATATGTTATATAACGAGTTAGAATTTAGGTATTATGTTTACTTGTAAATCAAGGAAACTGCCTGTTGACCTGATTTGGTAAGATTGTAAAGTAGTTATAGGAGATTTAAACCATAATGAGTTAAATCTCTATCTTGTAAACTCTTCCCCTCTGGCTATATAAGGAGGACAGGACACCCTCTTGCGGGAATAACCATAATCAGATCGTCAGATCAATACACCACTCAGTGGAATCAATCCCCGAAATAGGAGTAGGGTATTATCTCTTTACAGAGGGCCTGAACTTATCTAAAACTTTGTCTCATAACCCATCCACTTTCCTTCTTGCGCTACCCTCTTTTCATATTGCCGAATTCTAGTTTCGACAGTTAACGCGCCAGGTACGGGCAGTGTCAAGTTCTTCGCCGATCAAGTGCGATAGGATCTACATCAGACATCGACGACTTTGCCTTCTCTCTAGGGTAGGCGTACCTCTTCGGCAGCCTCGACTTCATCACAGATGACTTCGGCAAAATCTCTCTTCTCGACTTGGATTTTAACCAGTCAAGAGAGGACAATCTCTTGGCCCGTTCGGTCTCCCGAATGCCGCTGAGATCTACTACAAGATTTCCTCCCTCGAAATGGCTTCAAACCGCTCGGGTGAGACTACAACGACGGCTTCATCTCTTGTGTCAAGTTTTTCTTAAGATGCGTCGGTGTACCCAACAATCATCACGCAACTTCAGATGGTGTTCGTGTCAAGATCGCCGTCCCCCCGTAGGTCCCGATCTAATCCGGCCTCGGCTAAGATTGGATTTGGCACCAAGGAGGTCGGCATCCTCCTCCCGTCACTCGGATCATGTTCATCTACCGAGCTGGCCGACTACCTCAGCTCTTCAGAGGTCAGCATCCACGGCGCCCGCGCCGACACTGAGGTCGCAGACAGCTCCGGCTTCGACGACGACTACACTCCACTCTTCCACAGCGTATTCATGGCCAACAACGAGACCGATGCTGGGATAGCCGCAAGGCTCGCGGCTGAAGAAGCAGAACGACTCAGATTGGAATAAGAACGGCTCAAATTGGATCAAGAACGGCAAGCCCGAGAGGTGCAAGAACGCCTGCACAAAGAAGAAGAAGAATGAAGATGCAAGGAGGAAGAAGAACGCAGACTTCGAGATCTATCTGAGGCTGGGCGCAAGGCTCAGAATCTCATAGGTCAAATCATCGCTGACAATACCAACGTCTTCCTCATGCCTCAGCAGAACGCTGTTGGGGGTGACTCTCATCGATACGTTGCTCGACGAGGCTCTACCCCATATCACACTGCTCCTCAACAAAGTAAAGACCATGGTTGCAGCAACCGTTCCGACTGCGGTAGGAGGCAGTTGGCACCCAGCGAATCTACATCCCAGATGCCCGCCGGCAGTCACCTACCACATCTTCGACCAAGAGATTATCGAGAACCCAAGCGTAGCAGGACTAACTCCCGCGCCCGACTCGAGGATAAAGGACGTCGAGACCAGTCAGTTCTTTCACCTACTGGCAACATCAATCGCCCCCTCGCACTAGAGATCGAAGAGCAGAACCAGACTATCAAAGTTCCTGCAGAGCTCCTATCGACCTGAAGGACACCCTAAATCAGCGCTATCGAGAGAGAGAAGGCAACGCCAACCGCGACGGGAATCAACACTCTCCCGATGATCACAGTAAAGAGGTCGCCACTTTCACAAGTGACCTGCATCGAGTGAATTGGCCGAGTGGTTTTAAACCCACGGGCATCGAGAAGTATGATAGCAAGACCAACCTCGAGTCGTGGCTCACCATCTACACACTAGCAATTCGTGCAGCAGGAGGAGACAGCAAGGTTATGGCAAACTACTTGCCCGTGGCATTGACTGACTCGTCCAAGAATTGGCTCGTTGGGTTACCACAAAGGAACAATCAATTCTTGGAGCGAGCTCCGTGACCGCTTCATCGCAAATTTCCAGGGTACCTTTGAGCACCCTAGGACACACTTTGAGCTCTACAACGTGGTTCAGAGGCCCAAAGAATCCTTAAAAGATTATATTCGGTGTTTCTCTAAAAAGCGTAACAAGATTTTGGACATAACCGACGACAACATCATTGCTGCCTTTATAAGAGGAATCCATAATGATCTAATCATCGGAAAGTTCAGCAACAAGCCTCCTAGGACAGTCAAGCAAATGTTCAAGAAAGCAAATGAATATGCCAAGTCAAACGATGCTATCAAAGCCTCGAAGCAATCGGCGGGAAGCTGACGCCCCAAGAAAGATAGCGGCAGTGGAGCTGGTGCTAGTGGCAGCAACAGTGGGCATAAAGATCACAAGAGTAAGCCCGAGGATCTAGTAGCTACCACATCAAGCTACCAAAACTAGCGGCCCCGTGTCAACACATATGACAAGATCATGAATGACCCTTGCATGCATTACCCAAACAAGGGAAACACGGCCAAGGATTGTTTTATCTACAAGAAGTTCACGGAGAAGTATGCGGCCTAGCTCAAGAAGCCATCTGACGGAGAAGGCACTTCAGGACAGAAAAAAGATGATGGTGATGCTGGCCAAGGAGCTTTTCAAGACCCAAGGGCTGAGTTGAACCACATCTTTGGAGGACCGCTCGCCTATGAGTCCAAGAGAAAGTAGAAGCTAACTGACAGAGAGGTCAACAGAGTCTATCCAGGAGTGTCCCAATATCTGCGGTGGTCTAGGATCGTAATCAAGTTCGACCGCTCGGAACACCCTAACCGAGTGGTTCACCTGGGGTGGTATCCCTAGTACTAGACCCAGTTGTTCGCAACGTCAAGCTTAAGCGTGCCCTTATTGATGGTGCTAGCACGCTCAACATCCTCTTCGCTAAGACTTTAGATGAGATGTAGATACCAAGGACCGAGTTGAAGCCGACCTCTACTCCTTTCCATGGAGTTATCCATGGATTTTCTTCTACACCACTCGGCCAGCCAGATCACTCTTCCAGTCACCTTTGGCACAAGAGAGAACTTCCGCACGAAGAACGTCTATTTTGAGGTTGCTAACTTCGAGACAGCTTACCACGCCATCCTAGGATGACCGGCATTAGCCAAGTTCATGGCTGTACTATTTGACCTCTACTCCTTTAGATCCCTCTGATTCTTCTAAAACTGTTGTAATAGGTGCTGAGTTAGATAGCAAATAAGAAAGCACGCTCATCACCTTTCTTCAAGTTAATAAATATATTTTTGCGTGGAAACTATTTGATATGCCTGGTATTCCTAAAGAGGTGATTGAGCACTCTTTAAATGTTAAAGAAGATGCGAAACCTATCAAGCAATGACTTTGCCGATTTGCACAAGATAGAAGAGACGCTATCAAGAAAGAGTTAACTAAGTTATTGGCGGTTGGGTTCATCAAAGAGGTCTATCATCCCGACTGGCTAGCAAACCCAGTCCTAGTCCAAAAGAAGATAGGGCAATGGTGCATGTGCGTTGATTATACGGATCTCAACAAATTCTGCCCAAAAGATCCTTTCGGTCTACCTTGCATTGACTAAGTTGTTGATTCGACAGCCGACTGCGAGTTGCTTAGCTTTTTGGATTGTTACTCGGGTTATCACCAGATCAGATTGAAGGAGTCCGACTGCCTGAAAACTTCGTTCATCACCCCGTTCGGGGCTTATTGTTACATCACGATGCCCTTTGGATTGAAAAATGTTGGAGCTACTTATCAACGCATGATTCAAAGATGTCTTCAGTCACAGCTTGGACGCAATGTGAAAGCCTATGTCGACGATGTTGTCATCAAGACCAAACAGAAGGACAATTTGATCGCTGACCTGGAAGAAACCTTTGCAAACATCCGCGCTTTCAGGATGAAGTTAAACCGTGAAAAGTGTACCTTCGGAGTACCGTTAGGGAAGCTTCTTGGCTTTATGGTGTCTCATAGGGGCATCGAGGCCAACCCGGAGAAGATCAATGCTATACGCAATATGAAGCCACCAAGTTCCCAAAAGGATGTTCAGAAAATCACTGGGTGCATGGTGGCACTCAGCAGATTCGTTTCAAGACTTGGGGTGCGAGGAACACCTTTCTTCAAGCTACTTAAGAAAACATATGATTTCCAATGGACCCCAGAAGCCCAGAGAGCCTTTGAAGATTTCAAGAACTTGCTTACAATGCTAGTAGTGTTGGCCTCGCCTTTATTGCTTTATGTATCGGTGACTTCTCAAGTGGTGAGCACAGTACTGGTTGTTGAGCGTGAAGAGGAAGGGCACATTCAAAAAGTCCAGCGACCAATCTACTTCGTCAGCGAGGTGTTGGCCGAGTCGAAGACGTGTTATTCTCAAGTGCAAAAATTGTTATATGGTGTTCTAATTACCGTCAGGAAGTTGGCCCATTATTTTCACAGTCAATCGGTTACGATGGTTACATCTTTTTTCGCTTGGTGATATTCTTCATAACCGCGAAGTTACGGGACACATTGCAAAGTGGGCCCTGGAGTTGATGGTGTTAGACATCACTTCTAAATCCCGGGTTTCTATTAAATCTCAGGTGTTAGCCGACTTCGTGGTCGAGTGGACCGAGTGCCAAGAAGAAGTACCTATGGAGAAGCTGGAATACTAGACCATGCATTTTGATGGATCAAAAAGGATTTCAGGGACTGGGGCCGGCGTTGTTCTGATCTCACCGACTGGAGAACCACTGAGTTACGTGCTTTGGATTCACTTTTTTGCATCGCACAATGTGGCCGAGTACGAAGCTCTTCTCCATAGATTACGACTCGCAGTGTCTCTAGGAATACGGCGTCTGATAATATGAGGGGATTCTCAGCAATCAAGAGATGAAAGACTGGTCGTGTATCGATGACAATATGGCTGCATATCGATAAGAGGTTTGCAAATTAGAAGATAAATTTGACAGAATGGAGTTAACCCATGTTCTTTGTCACAACAATGAAGCCGCTGAACGACTGGCTAATTTTGGATCCAAAAGAGAAACGGCGTCATCAGATGTTTTTGTTGAGCACCTTTATGGACCGACTGTGTCGAAAAAAGAAGTTCCAGTAAAGAATATGACTGGTCAAGTTTTGGTAATTGACGCCGACTAGAGGACACCTTTTATCAAGTATTTAACACATCAAGAGTAATCTCAAGACAGGAACGAAGTCGAACGTATATCTCGTCGTAGCAAGGTTTATGTCATGGTTGAAACAATTTGTACAAGACAAGTCCGTCTGGAGTCTTCCAGAGATGCATATCTCTCGAGGAGGGCTAACAGTTATTGCGGGACATCCACTTGGGAATATGTGACAGTCATGCCACAACACGCACCTTGGTGGGTATGGCATACAGGCAGGGTTTTTTCTGGCCTACGGCGGTTACCGATGTTGACAAGATTGTTCGAACTTGCGAGGGTTGCCAATTCTTTGCCAGGCAAATTCACTTACTGGCTCAGCAGTTGCAAACTATTCCGCTTTCATGGCCTTTCACGGTCTGGGGGCTAGATATGGTGGGTCCTTTTAAGAGGGCTCAAGGTGGATATACACATCTTTTCATCGCAATAGATAAGTTGTCTAAATGGATTGAAGATAAACCGATTGCTACCATCACGGCGGCCAAGGCTCGAGATTTCTTCATCAACATCGTGTATCGGTTTGGTGTGCCAAATCGTATCATTACTGATAATGCCACTCAGTTCACGGGAGGTGTGTTTAAAGATTTTTGTGAAGACTTTTGAATCAAATTTGTTATGCATCTATGGCACATCCCATGAGTAATGGACAAGTTGAAAGCGCAAACAGGATGGTTCCCCAAGATATCAAAGCTCGTGTGTTTGATAGATTGCGTCCAAATGTCGGCCGATGGATAGAAGAGTTACCTTCAGTACTATGGTTGCCTTGGACCACACCCAGTCGGGCTACGGGTCAGTCACCTTTCTTTTTAGTATATGGGGCTAAAGCTATGTTGCCGAGTGAGATGGAGTTTGAATCCTTGCGTGTTCGCAATTTCAACGAGGAGCGCCAAGACCAAGATAGAACAGATGATTTGAACCGACTAGAAGAAGCTCAAGAAGATGCCCTCATCCGGTTGGCACGATATCTCCAAGGCCTTCGGCGTTATCATAGTTGTAACATTAATCACGTGGCTTTATAGCTGGAGACATGGTTCTTCGGAAGATTCAAACGACTAAAGATAGGCATAAGTTATCTCCCTTATGGGAAGGGCCCTTCATAATTTCAGAAGTCACTCGGTCGGGAGCCTACCGATTGAATCGTGAAGATGGAACAATTGTGAATAATTCCTGGAATACAGAGCATCTTCGTCTTAACTTGTTTCTTGTAATTTCTTTTCTTTGACTCCTGACGTCAAGTAACGTTGATTTCTTGAGTTGCCAGTTGGGGGGCTATCAATAATCTTGGAGTATGATATTTTCTTATTTCAATTCAATTTGTTTATGTGACTTCTCATTGACTCTGTTTGGGTTTGGATCTAGCGGATGAGAACTGAAATTTTTTTGAAGACTTTGACAAGTTCTAGGCTTGGAAAAAGTTGGAGAGAAATTTTTAAGAAATTTAAAGCTAGGTTTAAAACTTAAAGCATGGCATAAATATGTCAGTATAAAACAAATGTTGTTTCCAAGAGAAATTCATACAAAGACATGATTTTACTCATGGAAATTGTCTAATACATCAGAAGCAATCCTGCCAGCAGTATATAACAAATGTTGTTTCCAAGATAAATTCATACAAAGACAGGATTTTACTTGCGGAAATTGTGTAATACATCAGAAGCAATCCTACCAGCAGGACCTTGAGCTTGATCCACTAGCTTGAGAGCCTCTTCATCAGTGGTGTCATCAGCAAAGTCCTCTTCAACAATGCTCATGTCCACTCGGGGATACAAAAACTTTATCATGGCTAAAGCTTGACTTGCCCCCATAGTAGCTGTTTCTTTTATGTTGTCAAAGTACTTATGGGGGTGCAGTCCTAAGCTTGTCAAAGATTTTGGTCACATCTTCAAAGCTGGAGCCGAGACCGTTCTGGTACAAGGCATTCAAGACTAGGGCCGTGGCATTGGCGATGTCATCGCGGACACTTTCAGCCTTCTTGACTCGCTCAACAAAGATATCGAGTTGAGCCTTGGATTTCAATTTATGATCTACAAAAGCCATTCAAGATGAATATATGTGTAAAATTATCCAGAGCACACACACATGGGATTCTTGCAGGATTATCGTGATTACCTTGAAGATCTTTTTCAGACTTGGCTTTGTCTTTGACCAGCTGTGCACTTGTTGATTCAAGTTTCTTCAGCTAAGTAGTTAAATCTTCAATCTTTGTCGTTTGGGCTAGAATAAGAAAGATAGATTTAGTTATCATTTTTGTGTGTGCATCCATTTTAAAAATGAGGAGAAATTGTTTACCTCCGATAGTTCAACGGTGCTCAAAGCTGATATCCATAAGCTGGCTAACTTGGTTCTTTTGCTGTTGTTCCCTCGACCTGGATTCTTCCTCAGTTTGCCTCAGTTTAACTTTGTCTTCTTCAAGTGTTTCAAGATGAGGAACCAATATCTCCAAGGTGTCAGTTTTGGCTTCATTTCGGAGATGGATTCTCTGTATATAGGTCTTGGATAGAGAGGAATCAGCGCCGTTGAACCTAAAAAGAAAGCAAGACTTACGTTAACTAGCCTAGTCGATTCATTCAAGATTTTGATCAGCATTTGTAGCTCTTCATCTCCTTTCTATTTATTTATGACGATGCCCTGAAGAATGCCATCTATACCTCTCCACTGCAACTTGATTGGGGGACGTGATTCTTCAACTGATTTGATCCGAATTACTTCTTCTCCTTCTTCTTCCCCTATCAGCAGTTCTGATTTAGGGAATTGAAAATGATTAATACAAGAGATGGTGACAAGTCTAAAGGTTGCAAGAGGTTTTTACCAGTGATGATTTTAGAGCGCTTGCGTGGAGGACCTTGCACCCGTTCGGATGAGACGGGAATAGGGTTAGCTTTTCTTTTTTCTCCTTGTGGTGGAGACGAGCTAGTCGGTTGATCTTCGTTGACTTTGGGCTGGTCGTCTGTAGCTGGGTCATGATGACTTGTAGTTGCTTCTTCACCCAGCTGGTTGCTAGTCGGGGGCTCTTGTTCAGGAGCTGGTTCAGTAGTTTCCGACTGATTTGCAGTCGGGTGCTCTGATTCAGTAGATATGTTGCCAGCGTTGGTTTGTTCTTTGGAGACTTCTTCAGTGTTTGGGTTTGGCGCCTCTTGGCTAGCAGCTCCAGAATCTGGAGGTGGGACCTCTGATTTGCCTGTAGGATCAATGTCTTGGGGTTTCTTGCGCCAATTTACAATATGATAATCTACATGAATCTGAAAGTTTGAAGCGATCTAAATTGAGGATCAGAGAGAATATTTTCTTTACCTTGATGACTTGCGGATCTTTGGGATGGACCGAGTAGGAGTTTTTGCTGGAGCTCTGGTGGTGTCAGTGGCCTGATTGCTTGAGTCATCATTGTTGGAAGAGTTGTAGACAAATTTTCTGTGTTTTCTTGATGGATTTGTGTCCTCGTCTTCAGCTGTCCGTTTGTTCTTGCATGTCGGATTGATGGTAGGGGAGGGTTGGTTTTTGCTAGCAGTTTTCTTGCATGACGATCGACGGATAGAAAGAGGGGGCTTAGAAAAAAAGAGAGCATTTTCCTGCATAAGAAGACATTGGTTAAATTTGTTTAAACATAAGGTTGAAGATGATCCAAATGTGCACAGAGTGTGGGCTTACCTTAGGAGGAGGACGATCCAAGCTAAATGGTGTTATTGGCAGCTTGTGGCCATAGTTTATAGGAATTCCAGAAGAGAATATCTTGCACATGCGGCTGCACATAATCTTGAAGTCCAGAGAATTGGGATCTTGACGATTAGGATCAGTCTAGCCTCTGTTGTCGATGAAATTTGGTAAGCATATGAATCGGAAACAAGGTCCAGTTCGAAGCGGATTTGGAAGTGCGCGGGATTCTCGGAAACAGAGTGCGTATGGGCTGTAAGATCGTATCGGCTGGAACCGAGTTTGATATGGATAGCCGATCTAGCCGATATTGGTTGCATAATGAATATCGGGTTCAAGGAGAAGTTTGAGATGCTGTTGTTAGGCAAGGATAGAGTCCAGGATTGGCAATTGTACGTATTAATTAGGATTTTATGTAACTTCCTTGTAGATATTTTCGGTAAGAGTCCGCCTGAGGGACTTGTTTGTTAGTTGGATTTGTATTAGGATAATATGAGTCATGTCCATAACAGATAAGTTTGTATTTTCAGGCATAAATATAAACCCGGGATCTTATGAATAAAAACAACAACAGTTCAATCAATCTCTGTGCATCGCCAACCTTTTACTTTTACTTTCGACAAGTTCTTGCTTTCGAGTCGAGCTGCATCAGGTTTGATCTTAGGCAAAGAGGTAAAGCTTGTTATGGCGGTTTGCATTATCAAAATTAGTGCTTACATCTTTATGACACTCTAATTCTATATTGTGAATCTCTGAGTTATCATATACGTTATATCATCTAGATTGACAATGCTATCTACTTGCATCGGCTGATCTCTGTCAAGGGTTTTGCTGATAACGGCTAGATTGTCTTGTTGGTTTAAATTATATAATGTATCCACCATCCTGAAAAGGCAACCATCGGCTTGATTGTCTAGATATTATGTTTCTTTTTATACTTAATGCTGCATCAGTTAAGTTTGATCTATTATGTCATGTTTAGAATCATAATCCCTAGCCTACTTTATAGTTGTTAATAAGGATAGTATCGGGGTTTCAGCCGATCTTACCTGGTATAGTTATTTTACATAGTTCTTTGCTTTGTTTAATATGCTATATCTGCCCCTTATATTAAGATCTAATCTAATATAAATATATTGGACTCATTACCAATCCAATTGGTGATAGTGAGATATATTTGTTGCAAGAGAATATCTTAATATAGGGTTGTATCGGAGCTATAGCCAATACATGCTTAAATCTGGACATCGGCTATGATATGAATACATATAATCGTTATTTCATGTTATTTTAGACTTGGGCAATTTATACTGTTTCGATTAAGTCTGATCTATCCCAATTGCTAATTTCTAAGGTAATATTGATTTATAGATTATGTAATACTGATATTTACTGCCAATGTATCAAGTTTAGGGTTAGTTTATCAATGAATATGCCTTACAGCCGATTTATGCTACATTGCATCGGCTAGGTTACGTCACGATATGACATCGGCTTCCTGGCCAATCGATTGTCGCTTACTAATAAAACTTGCATGTTTCATCTTGTTGATTGCAGGATCAAATCAATTGGCATACCTTGAACCGAAAGCAAGTTTTGGACCTGCACTAGAGTAAAGCAAATCTCTAAGGCCAGTGTGTGTTTTTTTTGCATCAATACCCTCATATCCGTACGCTAGTTTAGATCTCTCCTTGATTGGGGCCAGTCAGCATTGATGAAATGCTGAGTGATTTTCTCTACTTGGAGGCCTTTATTCTTGATTTCCATTAGTTGGATTAGCAAGGTGTTGGCTTGAGCTAATTCATCACCAACTGGGAGGGATCTCCAATAGTCTTGATAGATAGGAGGGAGGCCGACGAATTCGGGAAGATTGGGAGCAGGATTGGAAATTTAGAACCAACTCGAATGTCAGCCTCTGTTGGAGGTTTTGAATGGAAGAGAGAAGTATTTTTGGGTTGGATTTCCTCGAAGTTGGAATCCAGATCCACCGACTACGCAAGGGCATTCCTTGCTTGGTTGGGGTTTGAGATAGAAGATGCTATGGAATTGTGTGAATGGGGAAGGATACTGAGAAATGCTTTGCAAAGATGGATGAAGTTCGCAATGTGCAAAATAGAATTGGGATTTAAATGATAGATTTGGATTCCATAAAACTCCAGAAGACCTCGGAAGAAATTCGAGGTTGGAAGAGCAAATCCGGAGTAAAAGAAAGGAGTGAATACCACGATTTCTCCGTTGGTTGGCGTCGAGAATTCCTCGCCGCACGCGTGACGCCACCTAACGATTTCTTTGTTTAGAAGAACGCCGTCTTTCACCATCTCCTTCAGTGTGGATTCCTTTACATCGGAGGGGGCCCATTGCTCGAATAGGATCTCTCTCTCTTCGGCCTTAATCTTGGATGTTGAAATGGTGGGTTTGGTGGATTTTTGAGGAGGCGCTTGGAGAGAAGATGGGATTGGAGTTTATTGCGGCGGATTTTGGTCAGGGATTAAGATTTTGGGTGGCTGGAAATGCGCGGATTGTAAACCCTAGCTTCGGCGGCGCTGGCTATGAACAGGAGCGTGAAGGGGAATTTTGAGGAAGACGAAGTGATGAGGACGACGATCACTTCGGTGGTGTTTCGGTGGAGTTTTTAAGGGTATCGGGAGGTGTCTTTGATTGGGCCGAAGCCCACTAAGCTTTTTCAGCCCTGAATAAAAGGTGTGGCCTTACATGTGTCTCTAGGGGCTTAAGCATTTTTTGTTTTGGCAAAAATGCGCGTGTTGAAAGTGCCCAATACCTAAAAATCCTTTTATGCCACAGTTATTTAACTTTGTTAAGAGTTTATACGATTCAATAAAGGTGGCAAACAATGAGACTTTTTATAGCCGATCTAAGTAACTTTTTTATAAGTTAAGGACATTGTTTGGATTTATCAAGGGAGTGATTTTGTTTTATATCACGAGCTTTTTATCACATATGTGATTTTTTAACCAATATTATAGCTTGGGCTAATTTATATATTGGTTATTATCTGACGATTGGCGGTTCTATTTGTGAGTGATATTTCGCTCTAAGACGTATGCCATAGATGTCATTCATTTTAAAAGGGTTGGTTAGAGTTATGTGTTTTAACATATTTTGGCTTTGGCAATATGTGCATAACTTGATACCAGTGCCTATTATTTATTATGCAATAAGCTTTGTTGACCAAAGTGAGGTGCTGAAATTCATGCATTTTAGCTAGGCTGTGCATGTTATTAAAAATCACTTGGGTGGTTGATATTATTGACCTTGACTATATGTTTAGTATGTTCAACTAATCACATCGTCGGGAGCTACACCTAATTAGGTGCATCTAATTGATGCCCCTAGGTATATTTTTGAAATTTTATTTAGCCTTCACAGCCTTATACTTTGGCAAAAGCACTCGGGAGACGATGGCAGAGATTATTGAAGCACCCGGCTATTATTATTTTGATTCAGGAGAAGGTTATCTCGTCGACTGTGAAGGTCTCAGGGGCTACTGTGGGGATTATGGATACCACATACCCACAGATCTAGTTTATCCGACTGATTATAGGAGATAGATTATATACATATATTATGTAACGAGTTAGGACTTAGGTATTACGTTTACTTGTAAATCAAGAAAACGACTTGTTGTTCTGGTTTGGTATGATTGTAAAGTAGTTAGGAGATTTAAACCGTAATGGGTTAAATCTCTATCTTGTAAATCCTTCCCCTCCGGCTATATAAGGAGGACAGGGCACCCTCTTGCGGGAATAACCACGATCAGATCATTAGATCAATACACCATTCGATGGAATCAATCCCAAAACAGGAGTAGGGTACTACCTCTTTACAGAGGGTCTGAACATGTCTAAACTTTTATCTCATAACCCATCCACTTTTCTTATTGTGCGCTACCCCTTTTCATATTGCCGAATTCCAGTTTCGATAATATCCTATATCCTATAGTTGATGATTTTGTGCATCTTCATAGGTTACATTTCCAATTAAATATAACAAGCCAAAATCAGCCCAAAGACAACCATGGGACTTGTGTGACAAATGTTGTATTTCTACTTTTATGTGGTTTTGATTTTAATGTTGCATTTATTTTGGTTGCAGATCTGTGTGGCTGGGTTAATCCCTTGGGCCGGGCAATTATTTTTCCTGTCTGTTGCTTGTGTTGTGAAAAAAAATAAGGTAGAGAACCGATATTGAAAATACTCCTAACACAGAAATGTACTCCGTTTCATATTTTCATATTTTAAGACGTTTTAACTTTTTTATAGGGAAAACATTTTAAATTTAATAAAAATTATTAAAAATTAAAATAACACTAAATTTGTATTTTTAAACTGAGCATTGGATATATTTTTATAATATATTTGTTTTATCTTTAAAATGCTACTATTTTTTATAAACTTAGTCAAACTTAAAAAATGTTCCCAAAATCCTTTACAGTATGAAGCGGAGGGAGTATAATATTTGGGATATCATGAACACAGCTTTACTATTAACTTTTGACCCTATTAATTTTTCACGAAAAGTCTCATTGATATAGTATTTGTTTTCTTTTTCATATCCATATTTTGTAAAAGAGATATAGGCTGTGTTCGGGAGGTGTAGTTTGGAACTTCACCTCCCTGCACGGAAAATGTGGTGGTTCATTAATGTATAATTAATTAAGTATTAGCTAAAAATAATTTGAAAAAAGATTAATACGATTTTTAAAGCAACTTTCGTATAGAAATCTTTTTGAAAAAATGCACCGTTTAGTAGTTTGAAAAGTGTGCACGCGGAAAAAAAAAAGAAGGTGAGTTATGAAATTGAAGAAAAGAACTCAGCCATAGTGATCAATCTGTCAAAATCGTGTTTTGTACCCATGTCACTCCGGAACATCCTACTTTCTAAAAAAAGATGGAGTATAATTGAGTGGATTTTAATCTCTTGGGGTTGTTAATAAATTTAATGCAAATGGTTGTTAAGAAATCTAAAAAACCTAACAATGTAGAGTATAGTAAGGACTATCACTCCACAAACGTACTTGGAGAAAAAAAAAGACGATTTCGGGATGAACTGTACTATAATGTTCATATGTTGAATGTTTCTTATATGCGATTTGAGTTTAGACTTGAGTTTTTGTGGAGATATTTATATCATATGAATGTTGCCAATTTTTTTTATTTTTTATAACTATTTAAGTGGTATTTGAGTAAATGAGGAGACGTCCTCTCGAGAGTTTGAAAGTGTTTCACTCTAACTTTAGTATGACGCTCAGTCACGTCCTATAGTTACCTGTTTAAGTCTAGTGCATCTTCATAGGTTTCATTTTCAATTAATTGAACATAACAAGGAAAAATCAGACCAAATGTTTCAATTAATTACTATATCCATCTTTCAGTTTTGTATGATCACTAACATGTTAATATTAGTTGGGCTTGTTTTGCAGATCACTTATGTTCTCTGTTATATCCTGTATATAAAACGAGACTCCTATTAATTTGGTACAATGCTACTAGTCGACTTGGGCTTTGGTGTTGGTCAGTATCAATAATAAAATATAATTTCTCAAAAAATTGGAGATTGTCAGGAAGGAAGGAGGGAGATAGAGGTAACACGCACAGTTAACAACAAAAGAAGAAAACTAATGGAGTGATTGGTGCAGCAGCTAGAGGCCCTAAACATCTTCAACTCGTTTGTAATTTTGTCATGTTACGCTTTTGCAGTAAATTATATTCTTGCTCCCTCGGCAAAGTGCACGTAGCTCAACTCGCTAGGTTACTTGTTGTGGAACCAGCTCTTCCAGGATTCAAGTTAACATGACTGCTCGTATTTACTGATAATTATTCTTTCAGTGGTAGGTAATGTACCCATCGATAGCAAGAAGCCCGTAGTGACTGTCGATATCAAGATATACCGGCTCAGTCTTCCGAAGGTACTTATAAGGGTCGGATGTGTGAGCGCGCATTTATATGGGTGAGTGTACATGCCTTGTGAGCACACGCTTTAGAAGACCACTGTCCGCGTCGCTCCCACCCTAGGGGCGACCCAGACGGTGAAACGACCACCACCACCTCCGCTGCCCTCCCTCCTTCCCTCCGTCTTGCGACCACCCGAGCAGCCGTAAGCAAAGCTAGACAGCCGCAAGGATGGCGGCGATGGAGCGCTTCTTCCTCGAGGACGCAGCTGAGGATGGGGGCACCAAGGTGGCTCGGGAGGTGAAGGCGGAGGCGCCCAGTGGCGAGAAGACCGGTGGCTTGGGAGGCAGAGGAGGAGGCGATGTCGGCGGGGCAGCGGGTGCAGAGGAGCATGCGAGGCGTCACCGGATCTGGTGCCCATTTGGCTAGATCCACACCCCTCCTGCGGGCTGGATCTAGCCTCTCCAGCGAGGGAGTCCGGATGTTGAAAAGACTTCATGGATCAAGCCTAATTCATCTTGGCTTGAAAAGACTTCTGCCGCTAGTGAGTTCATATTAGCTTTACTGATCAAAACTGGCCTTGAAAATTGTGTTTTTGTTAACGCCAAAATATGGTATGATTCTCTAGTGGATTTGTTTAAGGAAAGAAGTCGATTGGTATATGAAAGTTTATCCAGATCAAGCTGAATTCAAAGAGGACTTGTGAAGGCCACGACAAGACAGTTTCATATTTTTAGTATACCTCTTAAATAAGTGGGATTAGTTATCTTATGTCCGATCAGGACTTGTATCAACCCGAACGTATAAATATATGCACCTGAGGTCTTTGCAAACTATCTCTAGAGATCAATACAATTACTTTCGGTGCATCGCCACCTTTCATTCTGGTGAGTTCTTAGTTTCGAGTTGGGCTGCATCGGTTTCGATCTCCGGCGAGGAAGTAAGTTCCGTGAATTTCGCTTGTATCGGCGTGGCTAGAACGTTCTCGGTTAGGTCCGATATTCTATTCAAGTTGATGCAAGCGTTGTCTATCAGATATATTGATTCTATATTTAACTGCATCGCTGTTTAGGGTCGTATAAGCTTAGTTAGGACTTTTTCGGTTAGGTCCGATATTCTGACTAAGTTTGTTATTTCTCTAATCATATTGTTGGTTAGATAAATTTGTTATATCCATCACGTTTGTGTAGATATATTGGCTAAGTAGGGTTTTCTTATTATCTTCAATCTTATATTGCCTCGGTTAGGTCCAATCTATTAGATTGCTACTAATAAATTTAATTCTATTAAGCCGATAGGTTTTATGCAATGTTACATTGGAGTTCTAGCCGATGGATTATCATTATTCAAAGCTTCAATTATCAGATGTATCGGTTAGTTAGTCGATATACATTTCAATTTACTTACATCGGATCTTCAGCTGAAGTATGTCTTAACCATCGGATCTACATCTATCACATTATATCAATTTTGATCAATTGGTTCACATTATATTATCTCGTTGCATTTTCTGAGTTCCATCGGTTTATATTCAATCTTAAATCTATCTTAAATCTGTCTTGATTTAGTCTAATTTATCAAGATTATCTTTGATTAAAAAAAGGGTTTATTGATGAGCACAGTTTAGTTCTAGCCGATGATAGCATAAATCTCACTGTTTATCTGATTACTTGAATCTACATTGAATATATACACGATTGATCAAGAGCATATCGACATTGGCTAGCCTCGCTACATTACATCAGCCTATTGGCCAATTGGCTCCTTGATCTTATAAGACCCATCCATCTATCTTGTTAGTTGTAGGATCAAACTAATTGATATGCCCTAAACCTGATTGATAGGACCTGTACTGGAACTAAGCAGATCTTCAAATTTCACGTCAACAAGCGTGGACCGCAACCGTAGAGGCTTGGCAGCGTGTGTCCGTGGAGGCGATGTAGCGTGCGGCCGGTTGGGGCAGCACAACGAAGGATGCTTGGGGGTGGGCGGCGGTGGTGACCCCCGAGGCATATACATGGAACGGATTGTTTGGTTACCATTGGACTATCCAGTCTATAGACCTTGAGTGCCAAACCAACTGAATGGCACATGATCTAGCCAAACGGTCTATCTCCTAGATTGTCTAGCCTATTAGCGAATAACCTTTTTTTTTTGAAAGAACCACCGTAGGGGAGGGCCTCACGGTATAGAATTTAATGAAATTGAGGAAGAATTATAATTACAAGGAAGTTATCCAGAGTTTAACAATACCTCTATCTCTCTCATTAAGCCTGGAATGAAGGAGGAGATCTCCCTTGAAAAGGTTTCTCCACGAGCTATAAGAGACCAGATTATTCTGAAATATATAACCATTTCAAACCTTCCAAATGTTCCAGGCCATCAACAGGATTTTTTCCATGAAGCAATCACCAATATAATTTGCCTTTGTTGTTGCCACCATCATATCAAAACTGAGTGATGTATCCAATAAACTCCAACTGCAGCCCAGCATCTTTAGCGGACAACCTCATTATCTGGACTATCTGGTCACCACTAGATTTTCTAGTCTATTTAGCCTTTGGGGGCAAATTGATGATTTCGAATCCAATCTTTGCCATGCTCTTTTCCACTTTGAACCAATAAGCATTATTACTTGTTCTATATGCTAGATAATGTAGTATGCATCACACCTTGCTTTCTAGCCCTTTCACCATCAAGCTAATTGCTTTCATACCTATTTGTAGTGCGGTCTAAAAACAAATAAGACCTAAACTATTTCCATATTATTCCAACTCCTTGAATGTGATTAACTAGTAAATAAAGATCCTTAATCTTCTATTACCTTTTTGTGACCACACTATCTCTCAATTGCAATGAAAATCTTTGTAGCGCACTTGATCATCGGAACCCTATCCTTGCACACTTCGCAAACACAATTAGTTATGATGATTATGTTGTCATTAGTTGCCAAAAAGTTGAATTAGGGGCTTAGATGCTTTCAATGGTCAAATAATAAACCAAATTGATAGTGTATCGTTTGAGATTAAATTAAACATTTACTAAATTCTTGGAAAATAAGTGTGATATATATAAAACATAAATTCTATGTAAAACAATATCTCCAATAGTTCAAACACCAATAAATAACTTAATTCATTTGAGGAGGATGGAAATATGGAAACTACCACGTGGTCAGAAATTGAACCCCGAGTGTCCAGTTATTCACTATCTGGCCCATTGCATAGTTTTGTATGTGAGTCTTGCAAGAAAAAGCCCAAGATGTGAGCTCTTGATCTCCTCCAAAAGCTAATTTGCTGATGATATATATAACTAAGCCCAGGCCTTTTTTGCTAAAAAAAAAGGTCAAGCATGAAATAGAAGCTTGCCTATGGTAGTTTTACATCTTAGTGGGAATGGGTTTAGAACTTATAAAACATATAAAATGATTCTGTAAAAATAAATCTGAAAGCACCTCACTCTATCACAAATATGGATGTATACACAATTGCGTTCAATTTCACGCTATTTCCTTTTTTATTCAACGTGCGGATATCAAAACTTTAAAACCTCCCAAAATATCCATCCCACCTCCTCCCGCACACAAATACACATAGAAACAACAAAGCCAGGCTGTGCTCAAGATCTTGTGCTCTCTCCAATGGAGCCCGAGTCCTCCCTCCGCAAGGTAAGCCCAAGGAAGATTAGATTGTACTCTCGATTTCTTTCTTCTATAATTATCATAAACTCATATGATCATCTTGGTGTTTTGGTGTTGAAGGTTGTTTTTCCTGTAGATCTAAACAATCCGAGGATATGTTCCCACTGCCAAACCAGCAAAACATCGGTATGGCGCAACGGCCCCTTTGGTCCCAAGGTAAAGAATAGATCTATAAATCATCTAGATATAGAACCTATAAGTTAACCAGAGCTTGTTGATTTGGGGCAAATTCTTTTTTTTTAATTACGGCATGTCTTTGTAGTCTTTATGCAATGCTTGTGGGATCCGATATCACAGAAAGGGAATTGATGCTCTTAAGTTAGAAGGTAAGAGAGGCAAAGACAAGAAGAGGAAGACGAGTAGAAACGAGGTTTCACTCCGGAGGGGATTGAGGAAAAAGAATATGAGTGCAAAGGAAGTAGATTTTGGAGTGAGGATGATGATGGAAGGATGCCAATCGGAACCGATGCTAACACAGGGCCAACAATATGAAGATGATGTGAAGAAGGCTGCTATCCAACTGATGTACCTTTCAAGGGCCGCCAACAGTTAATCAAGCACAAGCAATAGAGCTCTCTTTGTTGTTCTCTACTTTGTATGAAACTTGTCATAATCAAAGCAGAAAAGTGGTAATGCAGTATCTAATTTGACTGACTACTAAACTGATATTCCAAATTATGTATCTTGCTTGCAGTTAAAATAAAGAGTTATAGTCTAAGAGAAGTTATAGTCTAAGAGATGATAGCTGATACTTTCAAGTATCTCTGAATAATTTATTTCAATAGTTTACCCATAAGAGAATGCTACACAAGTATGTTTTATTTTTGAATAATATGTTACTACTATTATGCTCCACCGCTCACATCTTTTATGCAGAATTTGCACTGAGGAAAGATTTGGCTATAACATTTTGTGACTGCTATTTTCCTGCATTTGAACTGAAGGTTCTTATTTAGTTTTAATTGTGAGGTTATAAAAGTTCTTGCATTCGATATCTTTTTCTGATTTTCTCCTTCCCTTTGATGCTACAGATTTATTGATCACAAACGTTTGAAACATAAAAACCTGCGCTGTTGTTATCCATTTTCTATTACAATTACTGATTATGCTAATATTTGGTGTCAGTCATAATGTTTTTATATATCCCAATGCTATTTGGTCATTTTTTATGGTAGCTGGTGTCGGGAAGTAAGTGCGTTGCACTCCTATTAAATTTCACTTGCGATGTTCCAAGAGTATAAAGTTGGATTTTTGTTTGCCAAGAGCAACCTTTGCCACAATTCTGGTGAAGATTTTGTGAAGCATCCGTTTTTTGTTATTTCTAATATATATATCTTTGGCAAAAGAGTATTATGAAATAGAGTGCTCTACAAATATTTATAAAGGCATGCATGTAAGATGTTGGCCCACAAACTGCACATGTTTTTTATGCAATCAAACCGCACCTTGCTTTTATTTTTGTTGTTCTCCTGCACTTATGCTCTTTCCACGGTGTAAATCTTGTTGCTATATGGAAAACTTTTTCCACAATGATCTTGCGAAGCATCTGTACTTTTGTTAGGTTTTCACTACACATATTTGGTTGCTGCTATTTATTGTCAGATATCAACAAAAAAAGGAACTTTGATCAATACCAAGAACTTCATAATGTTTGGGACATAAGAAGCTGAGTAGTTTTCCTTATATGCTGAATTCAGCATATAAGAAATTCATTTTAATAGAGTTAATTCAGTGTACTTCCCTCAAATGCAAATCCCCTTACTAATATTTGGCTCGACGCCGGGTGAGTTGGTACCTTGTCATTTTATACCTTTTACATTTAAAAAGATGATCTCAAAATGAACCATCCCAAGTAAGGTGATCTTGATAAATAAACATCCACTTAAACAACTGCTAGTAGTGTCACATTAACGGTACCAAGGCTCCATTCTCGAATCCAAGGATTGTCTGATCTTATCAGTGGCATGTAAAACGAGATAAATGATTAATGTGTGATTAATTGAGTATTACTATTATAAACTTTAAAAATGGATTTTTTTATTTCTTAAGGGATAATTCAACATTGGAAGTTTTTTTTTGAAAAAACGCATCATGTAGCAGTTCGATAAGTGCGCTTGCTATAAACAAGGATGTAGATCTCTATAAAAGCATAACTGAACTCAGCCTAAGTGTCGTCACCTAAGTATATGTTTTATAGCGTGGAAGTAAGTTAGGAGAAAGAGAAAAATATTGTCTTCTCCATACAAGAAAAGCGTGTGTTATCAGTCATGACTCAAATGGTTGGCTTTTGGTTGTTGCAGTTCCACCTCTCTCTCTGTATACGTGTCCTAGAAGAGATGCAAGTGAAAGAACTTTTGGTGTTCATGTCATTTTTCGAAAAGAGAGCTCTAAGTCTTAGACACTTCTAAATATAAAGTAAATTTGCTTATCTCAAAAAGGCCATTAGTTTTTTGCTATCCTATTCCTCCCACACCAACAAAGTCAAACTCTTCCACAACCCCTACCTCTCAACCATCCGGGGCGGAGGGGGTATATGGTCTTGAATGGGGATGTACGCTATTTATTAGACAACCTCACACACCAACGGGCTATTAAATGTAAAGCATATATATGTACATTGTTTATCTCTTGAAACATTTAAATATAAAGCTAGTTGAGAGCTTATCTCTTACTAAAAGACTCACCAAATAGTATATCGTAGTTCTTTTTCTCCTCTAAGATATAACCAAATAGTCCAATCCTTTCTTCCAGAGAAAAAGGCACCAAATATTCTTAAGCACATTAATTATTTAGACCAACATTTGGCACTATGCAACATGGTCATACAGTGGCAGATGCAGCATTAAAATACAGATAGGACGGATATGTTCACTTGATAAGGGAAATCGAACGCAATCCATACTGTAATATCGTATTTACATATAAATCACATCAAAATATAGTAAAATAAATAAATTAAGGAGAAAAGACCATCTAAGATAATACCTTTCATTTTCAAAGTGAAGCAACAATCTTGCTCCATATATAATTCATCATATATACATCAAAAGATAATAGTAAACCTGTCAGTTTTCCAAAAAGAAGTCAACAGTTTAGAAACTGTCCAAATCTATAAAATTAAAATTCAAATGAGATACTGGACATGGGAGTCATATAAAGTGGACAGGGGCTCGTCTTCCTTGCACCTTGCCTGACCCTAGTCCTAGCTAGCTGCAACAACCGGTTGGAGCCAGCACGTAGACAGCAGGTCGTGCCACAGGCTACTACAAAAGGCAAGCGCATACAACAGACCGGCGGGGACACATGGTGATGTGCCACCGACCATCGACGTAGCCTGTGTTATTACGGTCACGGTTGCTCTCGCGCCTGGTTGGTTGAACCGTCAAAGACTCGAAGTCCCACAGATGAAGTGTTAGTGCCTCGATCATTGTTAGTGGCATATGACTCAATTAATGAAGGCGGACTAGCACTAGCTACATTCATGCTTGATGCGGGCTGATCTGTTGGGTCTTCACGCCTTGTTATACCTAATTTTGATGGCTCATGACTACTGTGAGGAGGCAAGGGGATCCTCGAGGTGTGCATGGGTCGTAGCTGGGTCTGTCGACCCACCCTGCCAAATGCTGTGGCCATAGCAATCGGAATATATATCAGGTATATGGACATAGTTCGAGACAGAATTTGGTTTGCCGAAAAATCAGACCTTTGGGGCACATAGGTTCCATTATGAAATTTCCTGTTACAAATCGTACCTTCTGGCTGATTTATTTTAAACAAACAAAGAGAGAGTGCACGCTTCTCCACTATAAGAACTTCCGATCCAAGTCAGTTTGTGACTTTTGGAAAGGATTTAAGTTGATTTTAGGATATATTTGAGCCCCATTGAGGGGTTTTAACCCCTGCCTTCATATAGGGGGACAATGGCAGGTTGAAACGCCACCCAATTGACACAATCAACCTATAATTTTTACCTTTTTGTTTATGTGAAAGTTCATTTTTTATCCTAAACTACAAAACTGGTTATTTCACCCACGTTTTTCAAAATCGGCACATACTTCCGAAACCACATTTTTATGTTGGTTTTGATTGACATGATAGTGTTTTCGCTAACATGAACTTTGTCAACGTAATTAAATGACATTTGCATCAACAACATAAGAGTATGAAATAGTAAAATCATCTCCATTTTCAAACAAAACCACTAACAAACATATAGATGTCCTCTAGTTCAGGATAAAAAATAAAGTGTAAATTGCACTGACAATACACAAATTTGTGAGGTGGGTGCAATCTGGTACGCAAACTTGCAAAATGCTTATTTTGGTGTACGAACTTCTTTGGTGCGTGAGAACCTAGGTCAAATGAGCATGCCATGGTTAATCCTACTTGGTTGTGTTTATTAAGATGTCATATAGGTACACAACAGGATGATGTCATCTAGACATGTATGTGCTCAGCTAAATATATAATAAGGGACATCAATTATACATACATGGTATGAAATATAGATGAAGGATGCAACGAATTGAAAACAGTGGAAGAACAAAAATAAATATCAAGTAGAGGCTATTCGCAAATGTAGTACGTATCACGACCCCTTATGTGTGCTCGTGCCATTTTAAGTAGGCTCTAACTCAGAATTCTTAGTCACTGTCTACCATTTTGGCTTTGTTTCGTACTCATTAAGTACTAAAATTAGTGTTTTATAAGTTTATGTACTAGATTACATCCACATTGTAGATTGCATTCACATGTTAAGTTTGTATACCACCAATGGAATTTACGCAAAATAAACTTTAAGTACAGTACAAGAGCTAATCCTTTTTCATCCATTTGTCCTTTACCCTTCTAACCACATAGTATTATTATTCGTCTTTCATCAATACGGTGTAAAACAGTGGCCTAGGCTTCAGAGGCCGATGTAGGGCACACTGGCACGGGCTTATCCTGATGGGTCTCTCTCCCGAATAAGCATTCGATGGATTCACAACCCATAACATGGAACTTTTCATCCATTGGTCGGAATATCCAATATTTATGTAGTTACGCGCCTTTGGTGCATTACTATATGTTGCACTGGGCTGTCAAAAAAGCTAGGTTGAGAATCGCGAGCTGCTCGAGCTCCAAACAAGCTGAGCTCGAGCTCTTAACGTGCCTGATAATTTGATAAACTAGAAGATTGAATGTATCATTTGCATGTATCCCACATAATGAAATAGCTTGTATTAGTATCGTATATATTTTTCTCCTCTTTTATTAATGTGATGAGCTAAAAATTAATTATTTTTAAGAGATTATCCTAAAAATATGCCTAGTTCTACTTATAAGCCAAGCTTGCTAGTCCAGTTTAGCTTGATCGAGTTTAAACCGAGCTTATCTGAAAACTTGAAGGTTACATAGGTTCGGCTTGAGTTTGTGTCCAGCTTGAGCCTAGGTAGGTGAGCTCACTTCAGTTCAGTCTGTTGCAACCCAAGTTGCACAACTTTGGTGCATAACTTTGGGAACGTTTTCGCATTAACTATTCCAAGCCGACCTATCGGGTCGTTCACTTGCTATAGCAATAAAAGAAAACGTCAACATCAATTGACACTCATGCATGTTCTTTTTACCGAATTCCGATCGATGAATATACAAACTCTTATCAGGAATTTAGAAGTTGTCACATATGACTCAATTAATGGAGTACCGTTATCGTGCATTGAGCTTTAAGATCAAGTTTGAATCCTCCATTTCGCAACAAAAGATCCCGTACTCCTAAATATGTCTAAAATTTCAGTCGACGACTTTACTAATACATGTGCCTTGACTAATTAATTAACCCCTCGATCTCAGGCTTCAGCCATCTGTGACTGTATCTTGACTTTTGTAGCTAATATTACATAGAACACTTACACATATGGATCATGAATAATGCAAGCGACTAATCAACACCACCATACAAGGAGCAGAGAAGCAGCTGAAGAAGCAAGCAGCCGCGCATGGCGCCACCCTCCGCCGCCCGGCAGGTGAGACGACGGTGGCGAGGACCCGGACAGGAACGCGAGTTGGCCCCCGCCGCCGCCGCCGCTAGGCGCGCTGTAGTTGTAGACACCCGGCGGCGAGGGCGCCGCCGGCGTCGTCGTCCCGCAGTTGCACGGCACCGCCGGCGGCGCGGAGTTGGTCGGCGGCGAGGACCCGCTAGTACCTCCGCCTCCGGTGGGCGGCGTGGGCGAGGACGGCGGCGGGGGCGAGTAGTAGTAGAACTGCTGCACCAGCGGGGGTGGCTGCTGCGCCGCGGCCGGCGCCGGCGAGGCCACCAGGAGCAGCAGCAAGCCGGCCACGACGGCGAGGAGGAGGGCTTGCAGCGGCGACGGCAAGATCAGCGCCATGCCCGCGCGTGCCTGTAAATTCAGTAGAGACTACTGTAAGTAGCGTGGTGATCGATCTCTGCTGCCATATATATTTGGATCGTCGACATGATCTGACATTGGAAGATGTGTGGCCTCGGGATTCGGGATTTATAAGGATGGGTAGATTTAAATGCATCTTAGTACATATGTGATATATTTTAGATCTATAAATCTAAACAATCAGATTATGAATCTAAACTGTTCAAATTTATATTTATAGTTTTAAATCGTATCACATTTGTATATTATGTTTCACTTATATTGGATGGAGGAAGTACGTGGTTTGTGGCGATCGATCGGATTTCGTCGGTGGGTGGTGACGGTGGATCAGGAGGATGGCATGGGTTGACCCACGGCGCGGCACTTTCCGATCGCGCACGCATACTTGGCCTTAAGAGGGGTTGTGTTGTTGTTTAGCTACCTGCAAGGCAGAGGCCTGCAGGCTGCAGTGGTGCAGGCTCAGCCACATGCTGCATATGGGACGAGGAAGGTCGTAAAGCTAGCTAGGTCGCGCGCATTCACGGCTGCCAAACATGCTGAAAGTGCAAACGCATCCCATGTTATTAGGGCGGTCAACGAGCCGGGCTCAAGCGTGCTCGTCTGCTCAGGCTCAAGCTCGACACAAGCTCGAGTCAAGCTCAAAATGAGCCAATGCACCTTCGAGCTTCGAGGTAAGCTTGGTTAGAGCTCGGCTACCGAATTTGAACATAAATAGTATAATATAATTTTAATGATAATATCTGAATAAGTATAATTATTTTTTAATCACACTAAAAATAAAAATAATTAAAATAAATATATTGCACTAATGCATGCTATTAATTGTGTAAATAGATACTAATATATATTTATTTATTGATTTATTAAATCAATAAAGTGAACAACCAATATAAATTATTTATCTACAGTTAAAAAACTTGATAGAAACTTGAGCTCCGCTCAGTAAAGCTTGTAAGCTTTTGCTTAGACTTAGGTTTAACTCGTTTGGAGCTCGAGCCAAGCTCCAGCTGCTTCGTGAGCCTTCAGCTTTTCTGACAGCCATGTGACCATGTTTCCATTCCGATGCCATCATTAGAGTCAAGAGTTCTATGTTCCTACTCTTTCTGTATTGAAAAAAAATCAATTCTAATAATGAATCTCAACAAATATTTCTTCATATTCATCCTCAGATTTAGCTTTATTTTTTAAATAGAGGAAGGGCTGGAACATGGAAATGGATGACGAGGAAATGGACGAACAGTACTGAAAAATGCATGCTCAAAATTTCTGCAACCAATTTTTTTTCTTGAAAAGTGAATCAAAACGTAGAACTAGAAAACAAAACAATATCGATATCAGAACGCCGGATACGGAATTATCAAAATAGAACTTCAGAGATACGGTAGTGCTGGCAAGTAGCTCACAGTCTCATACGGAGTATATATTTACATTGTAAATTTAACATATTCAACTATTAGCAAAAATTGTAAATTTAACATATTCAACTATTAGTAAAAATTTAAAGCAGGAAGTACCTAAGTTTAATTGATACTCCCTCCTTTCCCTATAAGTGCTCGTTGCTATTTTTAGATAGTAAAAGGAGGATTTATATGTTACGTGGGATGAAGTCGTCGTGCGGTGTGTAGTCGTGTTCAATGGTATAATTAGATTATAGATCGGATAAGTAATTTAAGAGAAAATTCTATAAGAAGAAAAAAGATATGCATTATTGGGTGTACTAGTAGCATGCTACCAGAGTGAGATTGCTGGATATGACTAACCAGCGATGGTCTCGATGTAGTCACGTCGTTAGTTAAGCCCATCTCGATCATCCGATCTATAATTACGCCATAATCTCTTTTCTTTCAAAAATTAATTATTTAATTCACCTAGACCCTTTTATTAATATTGGTAACATATTTTAAATATATTTAATCTTTAAGGATTCATAACGGAGATCTATCCAATAGTAGTGTTTCCGTACTGTTTATATGTGCTTATGTACTGTTTTTGCTCGTTTTACTTTATAACAATAGCTACCGACCCTCTCGAGGAGTCTGTGTGTCACGAGGAGTTCGAAGTTTGTTTGGAGCAGCAAGACAAGTAACGCATGTTGATCCTATGTTCATATTTAGACGTATATTTATTTTTGAATGTGATCAGGATGGGAAGCTATAAATATGGCCCTTAGGTTGATTCCCTGATAACCATGCATGGGTCATACTTTGACTTGTAGTATCTTATAGTGGTTTGGCTATATTGCTTAGTTACGTTTATAAACTTTAGAATAACTTTAAGTGGGTGACATGATCATTCATTAATGACTTCTTTATTGACGATAGCTCACGATGGTTAATCGTGATTGATTAATTTGGTAATCCAACTAAAACTTAACTAATGGTGGGTTGTGAGCATTGGGATTGGAGTAGATTGCTAGTTGTGCTCATGGCACTTAGGATCGATTCGCGAGCTACTGTTGCAAAGTAGTAACCATACTAACCACAAGTTAGAGTGGGCAACGACTAACTTTTTTGTATAGTAGATATAGGGGAGAGTACCATACTGTGAAGTAACAGAGATAAGTCCACGTGGGATGCTGGGGGAGGTCTGATCCGAGTTAGGACAGGCTGGGATCACAGGTATGGTGCTCAACCTTAGGTTGCGCTATATGAGGGTCCTATCACAATTCACCCAAAAATACCGTGGTGGTATTGAGGACATGGCACTTTTGTGGGATCGTGTTTTGTGGGTAAAATTGTACACCTCTCGGAGTGAGTGAAACTATTCAAATAGCCATGCTCGCGGTTGGGGGTCGGTCGAGCAATGTTTTTCGTGATTAGTCTTACACTGCTAATGGTTAAAATTGGTAATAATGGAATCTGCTAGTAATAGTAGGAACCTTGGTATCTCCTTGTGTGGCGTATTGGGTGGATTCGACCCTGGTATCTCTTGGTATGGAGTGTTGGGTGGATTCAAGCCTGATATCTCCTGATGTGGAGTGTTGGGTGATTAGACTGGTGCAACCTGGTTGCATTAGACATGGGGATTGGGCTTGTTTCACCGAGAAGGGCGAAATGGTTTTAACTAATATTGATTACTTCACTACAGTTTTACTACTTCTCAAATATTTTTAAATGCTTCTTTATGCGAATCCAACCCTACTATACCTATCTAGCTATTCCCCTTGCATACTTGCATTTTGCTGTGTGACTTATTGAGTATTCCACACACTCACGGTTATGTCCAAACAAATGCTCCTTCAGAGGTGGAGTTCTACAACGAAGATAACAGGTTGGACGGTTAGGCTTGATCCCGGTCAAGTTACCTGTGGAGTGGAGCAGTTATGCTAGTTTATATACACGTGTAAAAACTTCGTATATATATGTACATACCATACATATGTATAAACTTTGTATTAGCGTAATACAAAGTTTATATGTATATATAAGTATATACACATGTATATATACAATGTGTATGTATAAATTTTGAGCATACCAAAAAATGATGTATAAAAAAGTATACATGTATACAAAGTTTGTGACCTAACCAGTTGAGCTACGCTCACTTCGCGTACGTATACAAACTTAGTATACATGTATACAAAGTCTGTATATGTACAAAAGTTGGTTCCTTGTGGTGGAACCAGCCCTCCTGGGTTCAAATCCTAGATTTGACAATGGTGCTTACATTTACAACCCGTGTGGTGACTTCATCAATCTCAAAATATGCCGACCCAATCTTCCGGAGGTGCTTATATGTCACGCCCGGAAATTCACTAGTAATTTCCAAACTAATTTGTGCATTAAATCCTCGTCCAGGAATCAGCCGAGGTACACAAATTGACAATTTAATATACAGAATCATCAATAATACAATGTTACATACTTACATAAGAAAAGAAAACAGCAGCGGAAAAACGATCTAGCGAAGGCTCCAGCTCCACTCCGACAGGCGGCTCAACTGGGGTATAAGCCAAACGTCTTCTTCTTCGGAACCATTCCTCAACTGAGGTTGATTGATTATTGCAAGGGTGAGTACATGGAATACTTAACAAGCCGCACAGCAAATATGCAAGTGCACAAAGATACCAAAGGATTGGCATAATATATAGGCTCATTTGCGAAAACAGCATTTAGCAAACATTTGAGAGTTGTAAAACAATAGAGTAATTATAATCATCAATATTAATCAGCACTGAACAGCACACCAATGCTGCACAGGCCCAACCAAACCTGAACAACCAACCCCGGCCGTACAGATCAAACCTCCAAATCAGGAACTAACCATTCCAAACCAGGAGTTAAACTGAAGTATCATCACTTATCACATTATTATTATTAATGAGCAGTGTGGGACTAATCACGAAAAACATTGTTAGACCCACCCATAACCGTGGGCACGGCTATTCGAATAGTTTTACTCTGGCCAGAGATGTACCACTGTACCCATAAGACACAGCCCCATAACATGTTCCCATGCCCTCAGTACCACCACGGTACCTTGAAACGGGACTGTGACAGACACCCAACATAACCCAACTCAATGCAGTGCACCGCTCCCGGATCATAGTCACCCCCTTTTAGCCAAGGTATGGACTCCCCAGCGAACCCCCGTGGGCTTATCTCCGCCACTTCACAGTCTAGCACTCCACATTGAATCGTGCTACATCAAATGTCAAGCCGTTGCCCACGCTGGCTTGTGGTTGGTACGGTTAATGTTTCACAACAGTAGCTCGCAAACCGGTCCTTAATTGTCATGAGCACAACTATCCAAATATCATCTCCAACCATGTGCTCACAACCCACCATTAATCAAGTTTTAGTTGGCAAATTAATTAATTTATCAATCATGATTGACCATCATGAGCTACCATTAAATTGCCATCATTAAAACATAAGTGAAACATTAATTATCCCGTATGAAATGATACTAAAGTTTCTAAGCATGTCTAAGCAATTATATCTAATATCTAGTTTAACCAATATATAAAATTCAACTAGTCAAATTTATAACCCAAGGTATCAAGAAATAGAGTAATCAATGCAAATTGGCCATAACAAAGGAATAGGTTCACACTACCCGGTGACATTCGAAAATAAATGCACATTTGAAATAAATAGAGAATTTAAATATAGGATCAACATGCTCAAAGGATTGTGTTTGGGATCTATGTGACTTGCCTTGCAATAATCGGTCTTCAATTAGTCTTCTGGAACACTTCCGACGCACTCACGAACCTTGGAAACGACGGAAATAACAAGCTAACACGCAAAACGAGGAAAAAGACTAAGAAACTCCAAATAAACAGTATATAAAAGGTAAACAAACATGTAGATCATGATTTTAGATGAATTTAAAGACTTGAACGGCCTCATTCCGATTTCATATGAATTAGTTATGAATTTTACAACATTTAATCCAATTAAAGCCTATTAAAGAAAATACTATTCCAAATTAATTAAACAATTTACAAATGATTTATAACTGGGAGAAAAGATTAAAAAACATCCTCCGGTACAAAGATTGAATAAAATTTGGTAGATAACATATAGCAAAAAGGAACAACGTGTCATTGAAAGGAGAGGGTAAAGATCTATATCAATTTGGATGGCGGAGATCGGTTGACCGGATTTTGACCTAGAGCGGATGGCAACGCGATGATGGACACAGGGGACACCGGAGAGAGAGCACGATGAGAGGAGCTCACCGAGGGGCGGCGCGACGACGGACGATGACGACCGGCGGCGAGGTAGATGCGGCGGCGACGTCGGGTTGACTGTGACGACAATGTTCTGGCGAACTTCGGCGGCAATGGAGGGGTGGACGGTGTTCTCCTCGCAGCTGCGAATCCAACAGAGGCGGCGGCGACCGAAGGCGACGACGGGAGAAGCAACAAGGTCTCGCCGGAGATCAAAAAAACAACGGCGAACTCGGCCTACACGGTGACAACAGAAACCGGCGGGTTTCGGTGGAGGAGATGGGGTGGCCGGGGTAGAGCTCGGCCTTGCGAAGCCGGGGAAGGTGGTGACGCTAGACGGCGTCGGCCGAGATGATGGTAAAAGGCGACCGGAGGTGAAGCCGGCGACGGAGAGAGAAGGAACTCATGGGGAGAGGTGCTAGGGCACGACGGAGAGAGGGAGGGGTGGTAGCCGAAAGAGGAGAGGGAGGGGTCTCTATTTATAGGCACGGTAGGAAGAATCCGGGCCGAAAACGAGAGGATTTGGCAACGGAAAATTCAATTTATCCCGAGTTCACCGGATAAGAACGAGGTCCAAATTCGTGGGATTTAGCACGGATTTGATGGGGATTTCTTAGGGATAATGTGGAGGAGATTGAGGGAAATCCGTTCCCACAACTAATTTTGGAAGGGGAGCAACGGGGGAGCCGGATTTGGTGGAGGAGTAGGTGGCAGTACTGTGCATGCACAGGAGAGAACGCTGTTTGGGAGGTTGAAGAAGCACAGTGCTAGAGAGGGAAAACAGACTTTCGGGGAAAGGGCTAGCCCAAGAGGAAGAGAAGAAGGAAGAGGGAGGCAAGGCATACTTTTTAATAGAGGAAAGAAACATGCTGGTAACAGAGAAGAACTAAAGGGATAGCAAACAGACTTTTTCAGATTCGGCCCAAACCTGGAAGAGAGGATTTTTAATTACTTTTCTAATTAAATTAATCACTGAAATGATTTTTGAATTTTTAAAAATATTTTCGATGCTCAAATAATTCCAAGAAAAATCCTGCAAATACTTGAACAATCAAAGTATTTATAAAAAATAGTAATTGAGCTCTGAAAATTCCGAGAAAATTACAGAGAGTAGAATTAACCATAGAGAATTTAATAAAAATTAAATTCAGCCATGTTTTATTTAGAAAATTTTATTTCCCACATTAACTTCACTTGTAAATTAATGAACATTTAATATAAATTGTAGGAATAATATATTTAATAATTTATAAATCCCTGAAATGAAAATCAGATGTGACATTATAGGGGTGAGTGTGCGTACGTTATGAATAACTGCGTTTGTACTATGTTTCTAAAATAAGTTTGTAGACGTATATATAAAAAAACAAAGAAAAAACCGAAGGAAAACAAAAGAAAACGAAAACCCGAGCCAGGTGCCCCTCTCCTGCAGCGTTCCGCCTCCCCCTCCGCGCACGCCACGTGGCTGATCGCACTCGGGAGCGAGCGCGTACCTTGGCGCGTATTAGCAATCTCGACGAACACCCTGTGTAAATCTTTTACGGTAACAATTTTTTTTTTT
Organism: Oryza punctata; assembly: GCA_000573905.2. Taxonomy (NCBI): domain Eukaryota; kingdom Viridiplantae; phylum Streptophyta; class Magnoliopsida; order Poales; family Poaceae; genus Oryza; species Oryza punctata. Next base: position 9,312,029 of record CM002494.2, on the reverse strand, counting down.
GTGGCGGGGATTACGGTAACAATATACTTTTCATATATATTCAACCCAAAGACCACGAACCACCCTCCCCACCCCTCATTTTCGGATCTAGTACCCTATCGTGGAGAGGGAGGCAGGAAGCGAAACGGTCGGCAGTTTCATCTATTCGACGATGGAGAATGCGTGGTGCGCACCGTGGAATCCTAACGGTGAAGGATTTCACCGTCCTAGATCAGTGTTGTTTGTCGTCGTGGACGGATCAGGCGAGCGGCATAGATCTACCCGATGTCGTCTTCTTCCCGGTGCTGGCCACCGTGACCTTTCATCTCTTCTGCCCCGTAAGCAGCAGCCGGAGGGTGCAGCGAGCGACGACGTTGACCCGGCCGAGCAGCGAATAGATGAGTTTGTGATAGCCATCGATCTGCTCCTTGCTGTCGGATCTGGTGGCCGTCTCTAGCGCCTTTTCGACCACCGTCTCTTTGCACGACTACGGTGTGCCTCCGCAGGCTCCTTCCTCGTCGTGGCCAACCCCTTCCCCAGCAGTCCACGCCGCTGAGGATGGCCTCTCGGCATTCATGCCGTTGATCATATCCGCAAACTAAATGGCCGTCGTCGACGCTCGACCCCAGCTACACCTCACCACCAATACCTGCCTCTAGATCCTCCTCTGCCTGGTGGATAGCGGCGTCGCCTCCTCCTCCAGGCTGGAGTCCGCCCGGGTCTGCGCGCCTGGGCCAGTTCTAGTGGTCCTCTTCGCCTCCGGCCGACTGCCACCGTCTCCTGTCCAGTGTATTGTAGGCATCCCGACCCGTTCGGGATCCGTGTGGGGATGAGGTCCTGCCATCTCTAAGCTCCCGTGCGGGGAAGAGAAGAAATGAACCTCTTTTTGTAAACTCCCGAGCGGCCTGTCCTGCAAACCGCAAGCGGTGGCGTAGAGGGAGCAACAACGTGTTGTCCTCGCACTGCCCCACGCATGGCCGCTGATGGCCCAAATCACTGGCGTCCCATCAACCCTGCTCTCTCTTCGCCTCCTCAGTGCTCCTGGTTGACTAGTCTTAGATATGTAAGGAAACAGGATGGAGTGGGTGACTGAAGATTTTTCGGACCATTCACATGTAGAGGAACTATATGTATCGGTTGGGAACTAGTTATTGGTGTCGATTTTTCAGCCGGTACTATAAGAGATTTTATAATAGATGTCGTTTCATTTACGTCACAAAACAAGAGAATTACGCCACGTTTCAACATCTATGACGTTCATGTGATGAAAATGCGTTCGTCACCTATCATGCGTCTCTAATCATGTTTTGTGATGTAAACTTATTTTTTCATCATTAATTTAGTGACGATCATTCTTTCATCATTAACTTAATGATGCTCATTTTCGTCATTATCTAACCCGGAAAACGTCACTAAATAGCTTACGGCCTATCAAGGTGTTAACGACGAAATTTGGTAAGCCTCGAAGTCATCATCAGCCTAGAGTCAGTATCGGCTTAACCGTCCTGAAATCGGCCGATGGACATTATTAATCGCCAGAAGTTGTGTTTTTAATGGATTCGGTTAAGCAGATAGATTAATTAAAGGAAGTTTATCCAGAAGAGTCTGAATTCAAGGAGGATACGGCATGGCGGTTTACCTTTTAATTAGGCAGAGTTGTTAGTTTCCTTTTATCTTTAGGAAAGTGTGTTTAGTGTCCGATAAAGACTTTATGTTTTTCCTTTTATCTTTAGGAAAGTTTGAGTCGTGTCCGATATGGACTAGTATCTACCTATGGGTATAAATATGTACACCCAGGGTCCTTGTAAACTATCTCTCGATCAATTCAACTTCGGCGCATCGCCACCTTTTACCCTTTTTACTTTCGACGAGTTCTTGTCTCAAGTTGGGCTGCATCGACTTCGATCTCCGACGAGGGGTAAGGCTTGTTATGGCGGCTTGCGTTATCGGGATTAGTGCTTCCATCGCTTCGACACTCTAATCTTGTTCATGTAAGTCGGAGTTATCATATACATTATATAATCTAGATTGACAATGTTTTCTACTTGCATCGGCCGATCTCCATCTAGGGTTTTGTCGATATCGGTTAGATTACTTTGTTGGCTTAGATTATATAATGTATCCACCACCCTGAAAATCAGTCAAAAGCTTGATTGTCTAGATATTATGTTTCTTTTCATACTTAGTGCTGCATCAGTTAAGTTTGATCTACTAAGTCGTGTTTAGAACCTTAGTCTCTAGCCTGCTTCTTGATTGCCAAAAAGGGTTTCATCAGGGTTTCAGCCGATGAGTTATCTGGACGTTGTATCGGCTCACAAGTATTACATATAATTTGGATTTAGCCGATCGCAACAAAGGTTTCACTATTTATCTAATCATTTGGATTTATTGACATCAGACCTCCAGCCGATCAATGCTTCAACCTTCGGATAAGTGCTTATTCAATCTATCATTACTAGCCGATTGGTTTCTACTGGATTATATTATTGTTTTATTACATTATCATCAGCTGATTATCTTTATGTCATTATTTACTCAAGTATCAAGATATATACTGGATATCGGCTGGAATCACTCCATCGGCTTGTCAGCCAGTTGGCTGTTTTATCTGCTGTTTACATATCTTGTCAGTTGCAGGATCAAACTGACTGGCATGCCCGCATCTCATCATTATTCTTCTGGACCTGCACTGGAGCTAAGCGGATCTCCTAGGCCGTCGTGTTTTTCCGTCAACACAAGGTCCATGTAGTAAGCAACAACTTGTTTATGGGCTAAGCCCAATTAGATATAGGACTAACCCAACTAAGGTGTAGCACTTTACTCACTACTTTCAGCCCAATTGTATTATATCCATTTGTATTAATATGAAATAACAAGAGGGCCAAGCCTATTTTGTAAGCCCAACCCAAGAATCATAACTATAACCCATGTATCACAAAATGTTATATAAGCCCACTTAACAATTAATATAGGACGAGCCCAATAATATCCAAAATATTACAAACCCAAGACATACATAGGTCCACTGACCAAAACTTAGTGACCATTATATGTTCATATGCACAGCACACTGACCATAGAAAAATAAACAGGTAAAGTTCCATCTTCACCAAATCCAACCACAAGAGAAAACTAGGTAGCTTTCAACATATCCTAGATAGAAAATTAAGATTGTACATCACTGACCCCAAGTCCACACGGAATCCAGCCACAACTAACCAAAATAAAATCACATGTCCAAATATTTCAAAATCGACTGAAGTCACATGTTAAAAGACTGCACAACAACGTCAATGTAGTCCTAGGAATCTGTCAAACAACAATATTGAGGAGCACTAAGCCTCAGTTTGCATAACATAAAGTTTAAGTGAAATCATGTTGATGCAAAAAACACACACTGGTCTGAGAGATTTGCTTTATTCTAGTGCAGGTCGAAAACTTACTTTCGGGTTCAAACAGCGTGCCAGTTGATTTGATCCTGCAATTAACAAGATAGAACATGCAGGTTTATTAGTAAAGGATAGTCAATCGGCCAGGCAGCCGATATCCTATCGTGATGTAACCTAGCCAGTGTAATATAGCATGGATCGGTTGTAAGGTATATTTAATGATAAGCTAACCCTAAATTTGATACATCGGCTGAAAATATCAATATTACATAATCTGTTGTTGATGCAAAAAAACACACACTGGCCTGAGAGATTTGCTTTACTCTAGTGCAGGTCCAAAATTAGTTGTTTAGGTTCAAGGGCGTGTCAGTTGATTTGATCCTGTAATCAACAAGAAGAAATATGCAAAAATATGTTAGTAAACGATAGTCCATCGGCCATCCAGCCGATTTCATATCGTATAGTTACCTAGCCGATGCAATAAAGCATGAATCGGCTGTAAGGTATAGTCAATGATAGAACTAACCCTAAAATTAGTATATCGGCTAAAAAGATCAGTGTTACATAATCAATATATCAATATTACTTTAGAAATAAGCAATTGGGATAGATCGGACTGAACCGAGACAGTATAAATTGCCCAAGTCTAATGTAACATGAAATAATGATTATATAAACTCATGTCATAGCCGATATCTAGATTTAAGCATGTATCGAGTATAGCTCCGATACAACCTTATATTAGGATATTCTCTAGTAACAAATATATTCAACTATAACCAATTAGATTGGTATCAAGATCAATATATTTATATTAGATTAGATCCTGATATAAGGGGCAGATATAGAATATTAAACAAAGCATAAAACAATGTAAAACATCTTTACCAGATAAGATCGGCTGAAACCCCGATACTATCCTTATTAACAGCCATAAAGTAGATTAGAGATCATGATTCTAAATATGACTTAATAGGTTGGACTTAACCAATGCAACATTAAGTATGAAGAGAAGCACGAGATCTAGACAATCAAGCCGATGGTTGCTTTTTCGGGATGGTGGATACATTATACAATCTAAACCAACAAAGTAATCTAGCCGATACCGACAAAACCCTAAATAGAATCCGGCCGATATAAGCAGATTGCATTATCGATCTAAATTATATAATGTATATGATAACTCGGAGATTTACAAAATAGAACTAGAGTGTCATAAAGATGTAAGCACTAACCCCGATGATGCAAATCGCCATAACAAGACTTACTTTGTCGTCGAAGATCAAACTGATGCAGCACGACTCGAAAGCACGAACTTGTCGAAAGTAGAAAATAAAAGGTTGACGTTGCGCCGAGATTGATTGAACTTGTGTTATTTTTCTTACAAGACCTCGGGCCTATATTTATACCCGAAAATACAAACATTGTCCATCACGGACACGACTCATATTAACCAAATACAAATCCAACTAACGAACAAGTCCCTAAGGCGGACTCTTACCGTGATTATCTATAAGGAAATTACATAAAATATCCTAATTAATAGGTACAATTGCTTTTCTAGGACTCTATTCGTGCGTGGCAATCCGTGTGAAGCACCTCAACTTAACCCGATGACGTGTACCGAGTCACATCATCGAAATCGGCTGAATCGGCTAACTCTGTCCGACTCAAACTTTGTCGATCCTGTCTGCAGCCGATTCTTACTCTGTTTCTGATACGATCTAATCTCTTGGATCTTCCTTGATTCTATCCTTAACTCCGATACTTGAATTACCAAATTTGGTCGTCAACATCTGTATATCAATATTACTTTAGAAATTAGCCATTGGGATAGATCGGACTTAACCGAGACATTATAAATTGCTCAAGTCTAAAGTAACATGAAATAATGATTATATATACTCATATCATAGCCGATGTTCAGATCTAAGCGTGTATCGGCTATAGCTCCGATACAACCTTATACTAGGATATTTTCTTGCAACAAACATATTTAACTATTACCAATTAGATTGATAGTAAGTCTAATATATTTGTATTAGATTAGATCCTAATATAAGGGGCAGATATAGCATATTAGACAAAGCATGAAACTATGTAAAATAACTATACCAGATAAGATCGGCTGAAACCCCGATACTATCCTTATTAACAACCATAAAACAGGGTAGAGATCATGATTCTAAACACGACTTAATAGATCAAACATAACTGATGCAGCATTAAGTATGAAAAGAAGCATAATATCTAGACAATCAAGCCGATGATTGCCTTTTCGGGATGGTGGATACATTATACAATTCAAACCAACAAGACAATCTAACCGTTACCAGCAAAACCCTAGATAGAGATCGGCCGATGCAAGTAGAAAGCATTGTTAATCTAGATTATATAATGTATATGATAACTCGGAGATTCACAAGATAGAATTAGAGTGTCATAAAGATGTAAGCCCCAATTCCGATAATGCAAACCACCAAAACAAGTTTTACCTCTTCGCCGGAGATCAAACTGATACAGCTCGACTCGAAAGCAAGAACTCGTCGAAAGTAAAAGAATAAAAGGATTTGGCGATGCGCCGAGATTGATTGAACCATTGTTGTTTTATTCATAAGACCTCGGGTCTATATTTATACCCGAAAATACAAACATTGTCCAAGATGGACACGACTCATATTGTCCTAATACAAATCTAACTAGCAAACAAGTCCCTTAGGCGGACTCTTACCGAAAATATCTATAAGGAAATTATAAATAATCCTAATTAATAGATACATTGCCAATTCTGGACTCTATCCTTGTCTGGCAAGATTGTCTCAAACTCTCTCTGGAACCCGATATTGATCATGCATGCAATATCGGCCATATCAGCTATCCAGATTAGACTCGGTTCCAGCCGATATGGTCTTCCAGCCGATGCACACTCTGTTTCCAAGAATTTCCGCATATCTTCAATTCCGCTTCGAATTGAACTTCGTTTCCGATTCACATGCTTGCCAAATTTCATCATCAACAAATTGATACCAAATTAAACTTACATCAGGATCATGCAGCCTACATTTGATTCCGGTAATTCACAAAACCTATTTGATGAACTGATAAGTAGAGCTCAAGCTGTGCTATTTGAAAATCAGAATTAGTTCTAGCAGCAATAGAAAATCAGAATCACCAATACGTATATACAGAACATTGACCTTATATTGAAATAATCAGCATGATGCTAACCTTTTCAAACAGAGGGCAAACATAGGTTCCATTTAGACAATTTTCACTCCATAAATACTAAAAAGAAAAATGATAATTAATCAAATATTGACAGACAGTTTGCATTGATGTTGTTAATAAAAAGTATCAACTTGGTAATGTTGATCAATGCACGACAACACAATCAATACAATGAAAGAATTTATCATTAGATTCATAATAGTCAAATTTAGATATACTGATAACCAGCCATAAAATAGATGAAATGCACATTGTAATTAATATCATCAATTCTTATGGTATGTCACAAGTCACTACTACGGTGCAGTTCTTGGTTTACATGCATCAGATGCAAAGATTGTTCCTTTTGTTGTAAGAATTCTCTAACTCATGAGAAAACAGTACTGAAAACAGTACTGGCCAGTTCTAATCTCACATCGATCAACGGGCTTCAATTCAAGCCGCCTTGAGAAAACAAAGAATTTGAATCAGTGAAGTACTGGCATTTTGCTTACAACATGCCTTGTCCAATTCTTTTGACATCATAATAATTTCAGCAAGAAGACTGAATTATATTATATTGTGAGGTTTGTTGTTTTGATTTAATAGTACATTTCACATACATAAAAAAAGATTCAAATAGCTGGTCTCCTAGCTACAACTGGAGGATTAGATTAATTTAAATTCCTTCTCTTTATTTTATTCTGGACAGGTCTTTGTCCAAGACTAGAAGCAACAATAGATGTCCCTTTATTATGTTTGTGGGTTTTGAACTCATAATAAAAGCATCTATTTTGGCCAGACTTGGCGAAATCCTTAACAGCATATATATGAAAATGTGCACAGAGATCAAGCTATATGTATCACTCTTTCTCTCCATGAACATATTGATATATTCATATATATAATATTTTCATGTGAGTGACATATGTATTTGAGTCTAATGTTTTGTTTGAGCCATAGCTTGTTTACTCTCTTCACAATGAGAATATGGAGACGATGAAAGTATGCTTCTATATTAATGTCTACATATGATCAATACCTTCTATTCTTGTATAGGTTAAGCTCCCAATGTTTTATCTCTAGTTATGCATACTTTCGTTTCATACAAAAATATTTTGTATGCATACATTTATGGGGAGCAAATCATATACCTTAGTTATGCATGTACTTGATCCAAGTTATTCACTTACATGTAATTGAGATCTTTTGAGTACATGACACTTGTGATATTGATTAATACTCATCCACTGTAAGGACCGCTGTTTCGTAACAGGAATCACTCGTTTTCTGTGCCATTTCCCTAGATCAAGTAGTCTGGCACACACGATTATATTGTTGAATTACCAAAACGCATACACATGCGTTGAGTACGAATTATTACATCATAGGCCCGAAGGCATTGTCTTAGAACAAAGGACCAAATGGTCCGGAATACACTTTAAAAACAGAATATAGGTAAGCAGTGGAACAAAGGCAACGACATCACCATTGCCACAGGCAACGACCGTAACTAGACCTACTGGGCACCCTCGTCTTCAGCATCCTCCTCATAGTAGGCGTCTAGATCCTCCGCGGTGTCATCTCTGACTTCTGCTTGAGTTTATAATTGCAAGGGTGAGTACCAACCGTACTCAGCAAGTCACCACAGCAACAATGCATATGACAAGGTTTATCCAAGGCAAGGCATAGGTTCTTTTGCATAAAGCTAGTTTTGCAATTCTTTTCGCAAACCTAAGACCTAGCATAGACTGATCAAGTTTTAATACCAGAGTTCACATTAAACAATGACGGTTTTCTGAGGACGTCCACCATCCCTTCTCTCAGGAAGTGGCTCCATCAGCATAAAAATCATCATGCATCATCCCATCCCACACAAGTTAAGAATTTAGAGTCTAGCCAAGTGTAATACATGTCTCGGTGCTCAATAACCGCGAGCACGACTATTTGAATAGATTTGGTTTATTCACATTGCAGTGGATGTACACTTTACCCATACTCCACGACTGCCCAACACATGAGCCTCGTCCCAACACATGAGACGCGTCACGGCAAAGCCTTTCGATAACCTCGCATTGGCAGTACCCGCTCCATGAACTTTCGTCCTCCTGCACTCTAGGCGTATATGTTTCTAGCAGTGAGAGGAGTTCTGGCGCTCATGGGAAGGGAAGTTTCACACACACATCAAGTTTATAGTTTAAATTTAGGTTCTCACTCTCACACACGTGGCAGTCCTACCAATGGCGACACCGATGTAGGAGCACGCCTCGCGGCCCTACCTCAACGGCTGCCCCACCGTAGCGCACCTGCCTCACTATAGGGGGTGAACCATCTATGCAAGGATACTGCCTCCGCTCGGCTATCTAATCCGCTAGGTCTATACCCATTCGAGAAGTACGGTTGTACGAGGGTCGTTTCATGCTTAACTTCATGGCTCGGTCCTTAACTGACCGGGGATGGTACTAGCCTTTTCCAGATACCACCCAAATCCACCATCTGCCCCAGTCGAAAACAGTTGTTTAGTTTTATTTCTCCTTTCACAAATCATGTCATCAATGTCATGGCAATGTGGCGCTCATGTCTCCACATGCCGCATCTCAATTACCTTCCCAAAGGTAATTGCCCAAGCATATAGCATTTAGATAAATATGAGTATGCATGATTCTAGAATGGCATTTCTAAGCATTTGTCATAATTGACTAGGGACTCATACGTAAACATGGTTACAAGGGAATATGGGGGTAAGCAATAATCAAGGTGTGGCATAATAATATTCATAATTGCATGCAACTTTATTTGTAAACAAAATAATTTCGCAACATGGGATCAATATGTTCAAGGAATAGTGATGACTTGCCTTGCTCGAAGTCCTGCGGGTCTTTTTGACCCTTGTTCGGATCGCAACTCCCTCGGAATCTAGAAGTACGTGCGGAAGAAATGATTTGAATTTGATTATAATTCAATTAAAATCCACTAAAATCCGATTAAAGAAAAGATCGAGCGCGAGCGTCGAATTTCGGTATCGATTCTATTATTTATGAAATAGACAAATCCAATTCTAATCCATTTGTCCCAAAATATTAGCGTTAATCGATTAAAGTATTAACTCATTTTAACTTACGTGATTCCGAATAAATTCGCCGGGTAATCAGATTCCGATTAATAATAATTAACCCTAATACCTTAATCCGAATAAGATACTCCTGAATATTTAATGCTTAAGTTCTGATAATAATTAACCCTAATAACTGACTAAATAACCACCAAGAATAATCGAGTGGGTAAATAGATTAATGAGTGAAAACTGAATAGATAACTAATTGAATAAATACCTAAATAAATCTCCGATTAATTAGATAACCACAATTTATTATTTAAGGATTTTCAAAAATAGCCGACGACTAATCCTCCGATTATTATTTACATATATATAAAACTTAGTAAATAATATATAAATAAATAGCTAAATAAATAACCTATTAAATAACTAACCAATTAAATGAATAAATCTCAAGTTATTAAATAATCCCGATTTATTTTCTAGAAGTTTTCGAAAATAACCGACGATTGATTTACCGACTAATCTATATGTATATATATCTCTATATATCAATTAAATTTTCCCGATTTCCTAAATCTTCTTTCTTTTATTTATTTTCATTTTTCCCTTTTCTTCTTTTTTTCCCTTTTCTCGGCTCTCTCTCTCCCGCCTCTCCTCTCTCTTTCTTTTTCTCCTTCCTTCCTCCTCTCTCTCGACTCATTTCTTCTTCCTTCCTCTCTTCGCAAGCAGCAGCCGACGGAAGGAGAAAAGGGGGAGATTCACCGACGGCAGCGGCGACGAAGGGCGGCGACACAGCGGCAGTTGAGGCGCGGCGAGCGGCACCGAGGGCAAAGAAAAGGGGAAGGGCGGGGAGAGGAAGGGGGCTCGGGATGGTGTGGGGAGGAAAGGGGAGGGCTCGGGGCGGCTCTTATAGGGGCGGGGAAGGGCGCGGAGGCCGGCGCAGCGTAGGCCGATGCGACGGCGCGCGACGACGTGGGGCTCGAGGCGGCCGTGAGAGTGAGACGGCGCGCGGTGATGGGATAGTGGGCGGCGGAGGGGGCACGGGGTTCAAGGCGGCGCGGCGGCAGCGCCAGAGGCGCGGGGATGCGACAGGTGCCGATGGCGACGCGGCAGCGGCGCAGCGGCACACGGAGCGCGAGGCGGAGCGCAGCGCGCAGAGGCGTGGCGCGGGGCGGGAGGGAACGATGCGGCAGCGGCGATGGGACAGCAAGGGTCCCCAGTCGAACAATTGGGGGACAATGAACAGTGACATTTCACAATTTTAACGATTTTGATTGATTTCCAATTTAAAATTCGTCCAAAAATTCAAACTTTCCCACAATTGAACTTTGCTCAATATTTGCATTATTTCACCCTAAAGATTTGCCCAATATTATATGTCACCATATTTTATATTTATACACATTATATATGTATATATATATATGTTTATATATATGCATAGTTGTAGATAATTATATATATATATATGAAATTTCCTATTTAAATTTACATTACCCAAATAAATTTGTGACATTTATATAGAATGTTTTGTTACAATTTTGCCCAAAACATATTTTAGTTTACTTTTCTTAATTATTGATTTAGCCCATTTAGGGTTTGTGCTTAAATAATTTTGATTAACTAACTTCCGCAAATGAAGATACACAGAAAAGAGCGATTAAACTCGACAAGATGCAATTCGATCCAAAGTTTTTTTTTGGAAATCTCGCGATTTAGGGTTTCGCATTTTTGTCGGTCGAATTTTCACGGAGTTACATACACTTATTCATATCCTTTTATATGCGCGATCGATTGGTCAACAAGTGGAGGTTGACAAGAATGACAAAGTGGAGATATTGAAGATGTGGGATACGAAGTGGCTACTATGGCAAGATGGTGAAGGGCAAGCGATTCTCGGTCACGATGGACCATATGGCGGTGAAGGGCAAGTAAGGGGCTTAGCGCTGAAGAACCAATTCCAGTGGTGAAGGGCGAGTCATGGCTTTGTCATGATGGATCGTGAGAGACCATTTGAAGCTACGCGTAACCGTATCAATCGTTTGAAGAATATATGGTGAAATGGTTTTGGCTTTGGCGTCCCTTAAGACAAAGGAAGGAAGATGGAAAAAGACATTCCTACTGGTATAATTCTCTTCTTATTTAAATTTGAGTATAGGAATGTCGTACTATCAAGAGAGATGCAACGTCGATGTGTTTGTGTATGTCTCGGTGCTCAAAGTGACCCATTCTAGTTCTACCTTGAGAGAAATCCAATCTTCAACCTATATTTTGAGTGGTTTTAAACCTTGATTTTGGATTAATTGGCTAGTCCTCTGGGTGAGCTTTCTATAGAGTCCAAGATCCTAAAAAACGACTCCCGAGTGAAAAGTTATGGTCATTTTACTCTGCTTTTCGGAAATTCTGAAAAAATCTCACCAGGTTCGAAAATATTGACATTCCGTAAATAGCTGTGAAACTGAGATTGCCTTCTGTTGATTTTCAGACTTGTCCGAAAATGCATTTCAGAAATTCCGAAAATTGCAGTCTTGGCCTCCAACGACTAGTTTTGAGAGGCTTGGGTATATAAACTCCTCCACCCCTCCTTTGAATGGTTGTTGTTCTTGGGCATTATTAGACACATTCAAAACCAAATAGCCATCCCCATTCCCCTACCTTTGTAGTGCTTTTTTGTGAGAGGGATTTGAGAAGGGCAGAGAGAGTTGGATTGAGAGATTGAGAAGTTGAGAGCTAGTGAGCTTCACTCCATACTTTGAGCACTCGAATTCATAGCAAGCAAATCTTCGATTGTGTTTGTTACGCTTGGGAACTAGGTCTCCTAGACAGCTAGGCATCGCCAGTGAGCACCCAAGGTTGTGGTGTGCCTCAAGGAGTTTGTGAAGGCTTCGTTTTCGTCTCCGCAAGGGAAGAAATCAAGAGTGAAATCAAGGAGTGCATTTGTGCAACCTCGTGAGGAAAGGGTTGAAATAGACCCAGCCTTTATGGCCCCTCAATGGAGACGTAGGATCCATGGATCCGAACTTTGAGAAAAAAATCAACATGTCTCCTCTCTTGGTTTGCTCATTCTTGGCTTCTCTCATATTGTGTTTGAGCTTTTTTTAACCCGATCTACTTGTATGCTTAATTGATATATTTGATAGTTGGTGACCTTACATCTTGTTTAGATACCTTGTTTGTCACCTTTTTATTCATATATATTTTGTTTGTTCGAGCTACAAGTTCATAGCTAGTGTTTTATTCCGTTATCCACCGAACTTTTCGGTTGAGACCAGAACTTGCAATCCCATACCAGAAGTTCCGATTTGAACCGAAAGGTCTCATCATTCTAATATGCTATGAAGTTATGGTAATTTTTAGGAACACCTATTCACCCCCTCCCTCTAGGCGGCATCAAGTTCCTTTCAATTGGTATCAGAGCAAGGTCTCTCATTTCGAGCTTCACCACCTTGAGAGAAGATATCAACAAGAGGTGAAATGTTCATAGAACTTCTTTTGCTAGATGGTTCAAATTACATATCTTGGAGTACTTGCACGCTTAATGTGTTCTCTGTAACACCCTGAAAATTCCCGACAATAAAAATCACTAAAATTTCGAACTTTTTAAAACTTTTGCATCATGCTGGATGTTATGGATGCTATTGTTTGCCAAATTATAAATTGTCACAACGATAAAATAAATTGAAGATAAACATCTAGGTAATAAATATAGTTTACAAGAATACATTATTTATTAATCCTATAAATATTTGTGCATACGATAATAAGCTAAATATAGAACAGGTTAATTATTGAGTTCATATAATATAAATTACAGATCCAGTACTAGATTATTGAGCCATGACGATAGCTCGATCTCACGGGGATGCTAGGGTTAAACACTAAGTACCTAGACGTAAACACACCACATGCAATGATGGTCATCTGGACTGTATCACATAAAATGATAATCCCTCGAGAATGTCTCATGAAATATAAATACACATGAAATGATAATCATTCAAATAAGCTCTCTGTATAAAATAGAATTATGAGAGTGTTTAATTCAATATATAGATCAATAATGCACCAAGTTCCAAATTGCATTGGGAGATTGAAATTAAATAGATTAAAACCCTCCCAGTAAAATAAACTAACATATAAATAAATTGAAACAAATGTGCTATTATATTAACAAAGGCCACCCTAGAATAATTTAATCAGTTTTAGAAATATCGAAAGCCTCCGAATTATCTAGACTAATTTTGGGGCTAAACTCATTTAATTAATACAATAAAAATACATTTGCACCATCACAACTTTTAGGGTGAAATCCAAATTAATATAACACGAATTTATTTGTGGGTGAATGTAAATAAATTCCAAAACATAGGAGGTTTTAAATGACAAAACATGAAATAATCTATAATAAATATTAAATAATGGACAATATTAAATTTTGGTCAAATTCACATTTGGATGCTTAAATTTGTAACTCAAATGCCTAGGAGGAAACACAAATTTAAATTGTATTTTTCCTCAATTTTTAAATCAACTAAAACCCTAAAAATCTATTAAATCCTAAAATGCACTATTCATTGCACACCACGTGCTCGGTCTGTGCCTGCCATCACATCACAGTCGCCATCAACCGCTACCGCGCGCCTCGAGCCGCGCGCGCCCAGCCGCTGCCCGCACGTCGCGTCGCCGTCCGCCTAAAGCCTCGCGCGGCCGCCGCGCGCCGCGCGCTGTCGCCGTCAGCCCGCGCCGTGCGCTGCCGCCTTGCGCCCCGAGCCACCGCCGCTGGCGTCGCATCGCCGCATCGCCGTCCGCTTGCACGCTCGCCGCACCGCTGACCCGCGCGCCTCGAGCCGTGCGCGCGCCACGCCGCGTCACGTCGTCGCGCTGTCGCCGTCGCCGTCGCCCTCGCGCCGCACCGCTTGCCTCGAGCCCCACGCGCCGCGCCGTCTCGTCCGTCGCCCCGCGTCAGCCACCCCCTGCCCTCCCTATAAATCCCCCCTCTCCTGTTCGCCGCCGTGCGCCACGCCGCCGCGCCGTTCGCTGCCGCGCCCTCTCGCCACCGCGCTGCGCCTGCGCCGCCGCACCGGTAAGCCCGGCCGCGCCAACCCGCCGCCGCTCGGCTAGGAGAGAGGAGCCGAGAGGAGAGGAAGCAGAGAAGAAGTGAGAGAGAGAGGAGGGGAAGCAGGAAGAAGTGGAAGAAGAAGAGAAAAAAAAGAAGAAAGAAAAATAATAAGGAAGAGAGAGAGAGGAATCTAATGTGTGGGCCCCACTGAGGTTAGTGCACAGTGATATTTCACAATTTTTGGATTTAATTCGAATTTGAATATTTTAACGAGCGTAACTTATTCATTTTAGCTCCGATTCGAGTGAAACTTGGACCTAAATTTATCTGAATTCATGCTCTTTCCAATGATATATAATTCATATTTAATAAGATATATTTATATTTATAAAATAATTAATATCAAAGTAAGGAATAAATAGTTAACCTAAATAGTGTGCTAATAAATAAAAGTGGGTTGTATGCAGTAAAATAATTATCGTAAACATGTTTTTATCACTGTAGCAATCACATAAATTAAATTATATCTAGTGTTTCGAATTAGTTGGAGTATAGGGAAATACTAGGATATTTATTAATCTATGTCCAAATATAATTAAACCCATGGCTTATAAATAATTTAAATAAAGTTTAGCCTTATATGTTTCTAACGAAAGTATGAGCATGCCTAGATAAGTCCATAGCTTATGTATGTGGAATAATAACAGAGCCAATATGATTAAGTCGCCTAAATAAATTTTTTTCATACAAAATCATATGGAGTAGTATATATTAAGGTTGGTAAAGAACCCTTACTTAACTATTGGTTACCAAGATATTGGACTCATATTATCACTTGTTCAGGATAACTTGTATTAAACTGTGCGTGACCAAAGAATAATCAAGCCATAATGTATTTATGGGCACGCTCTCATTGTACACCCGAATTATAGTAGAATGGTAATTTGTGGTGTACCTCTAAACTAAATATTATATGATATGTGTAAATGTTGGATAAATACTAAATTGAGAATCATATCAAGTAAACGTTTAAGCCGCTAGGTGATGATAAGTTTGATAAGATAAGCGTAGAACTGATACAACCTACAACCTGCAGAGCATGGATTTTTATCGACATTCGATTATACTCAGTTAATTAAAATGCACATGTCATACATTCATCCAAAGAACCCTAACTCTATTGGCAAAATAATAATATGGATAGTGCACTGTGACGATTTGGTTGATCCTAGGCCTATTCATCGGCAAAAACCAAACTTGAGCCTGTAGGACCTGACCATTTTAGTTTGATAGCAGATAATTTAGCCATCCTAATTGCACATGCGGTAAATCCGTGTTTACACATATGGTAACACGGTCACTTATGGTTGCACCTATCGAACTATAAATTACACGATAAAATATCTAAGATAGAGGAAATACTAGTTATAAATCTTGACCTCATATAATAGTAGCCCAATTGTGAATTAGGATTATCCATTATAGAATTATGTAATAAGATAATCTGCACATCTAATAATAACAACGTCACAAATCTAACATATAGAGCTTGGATAATTATTAACCTTTTATAATGATGAGTAAAATATGTCCATAATTTAATAATAACTCCACTAATAAAATAATAATATAGATGATTCACAGTTATTATCTGGTTAATCCTAAGTCTATCCAACCACAGAACTGTACCACAAATTTTAATTAGATAGAATAAAACCTCCTTTAGTGTATGATCGTTGTATTTAGATAGAAGCACGAGTAGCGTGAGCAGCCCTAGGTATGACTTTGACATTTATAATTGTTTGCGCATGTTTGATTGTTGGTTGAATATTGGTTTTTCTCGCGTACTATAGTATTGGTGTATCGATTAGTCGTGAGGCAACGTGTGCAGCTTCCAGGAGGTGAAGGTTGATCAAGATTATAGAGTAAGGATTATCCTGAGCAAGGCAAGTCATCACTATTCTTTGAACATATTGATCCCACATTGCGAAATTATTTTGTTTACAAATAAAGTTGCATGCAATGATGAACATCCTACTTGTTATTATACCATGCCTTGAATATTGTTTACCCCATATCCCCTTGTAACTATGTTTACGTATGAGTCCCTAGTCAATTATGACAAATGCTTAGTAATGCTATTCTAGAATTATGCATACTCATATTTATCAAAATGCTATATGCTTGGGCAATTACCTTTGGGAAGGTAATTGAGATGCGGCATGTGGAGACATGAGCGCCACATTGCCATGATATGATGACATGATTTGTGAAAGAAGAAATAAAACTAAACAAGTGTTTTCGACTGGGGCGGATGGTGGATTTGGGTGGTATCTGGAAAAGGCTAGCACCGTCCCCGGTCAGTTAAGGACCGAGCCATAAAGTTAATCATGAAACGACCCTCGTACAACCGTACTTCTCGGATGGGTATAGACCTAGCGGACTAGATAGCCGAGCAGAGGCAGTATCCTTGCATAGATGGTTCACCCCCGTGTGTGAGGCAGGTGTGCTACGGTGGGGCAGCCGTTGAGGTAGGGTCGCGATGCGTACCCTACATCGGTGTCACCATTGGTAGGACTGCCACGTGTGTGAGAGTGAGAATCTAAACTTAAACTATAAACTTTACGTGCGTGTGAGACTTCCCTTCTCGGGAGCGCCAGAACTCCTCTCACTGCTAGAAACAGATACGCCTAGAGTGCATGAGGATGATAGTTCATGGAGCGGGTACTGCCAATGCAAGGTTATCGAAAGACTTTGCCGTGACGCGTCTCATGTGTTGGGACGAGGCTCATGTGTTGGGCAGTTGCGGAGTACGGGTAAAGTGTACATCCACTGCAATGTGAATAAACCAAATCTATTCGAATAGCCATGCTCACGGATATTGAGCACCGGGACATGTATTACACTTGGCTAGACTCTAAATTCTTAACTTGTGTGGGATGGGATGATGCATGATGATTTTTATGCTGATGGAGCCACTTCCTGAGAGGAGGGAAGGTGGACGTCCTCAGAAAACCATGACGACTCAATGACGGGAAGCTATCCTTGGGATGACAATGGATCGTGGACAGAACCGTCGTTGATTAATGAACTACGGTATTAAAATTTGATCAGTCTATGCTAGGTCTTAGGCTTGTGAAAGGATTTACAGAATTTGCTTTACGCAAAAGAACCGGAAACCATTCCTTGAAATACCCTCTATCATATGCATTCTTGTGTGGTGACTTGTTGAGTACTTTTGTACTCATTGTTGTTCTATATATATCTTTTAGCAGAGTGCCTGAAGAGAAGCCCTTGTTAGTACGCTGGTGTACTTAGCAGGATGATCGGAGTGCGGTCCTGTTCTAGGTCTCGTTCCCCAGTCGATTGCCTGTGGCATGTCAACCGGGCCCTTGTACTGTTTTGTCTTCCGCTGTTGTTCTGATAGTTGTTGGCCTGCCTGGCCCTAATGTAAGTAATTAACTCTTTTTAGCCTTAATTCATCCATGATATGTTGTGATCCAGCTATGTATGTGTGTACCAACTACTGATCCAGGGATTGGTACAGATAAACACAATAGATCTCCGATTTCCAAAATCGGGGGTCGACATTCTCATATAGAGCAAGTTGTAGATGTGAGTATTTCTCCTCCTAGTGATATAGAGCTATCATTTAAAGAGGAAGAAAAATGCACACATCTCAATGCTCAAGCTACTAATGTTTTGTATAGTTTTTTGAGTGAAGATGTGTTCAAAACCATCATGCCACTTGAAGATACTCATCTTATTTGGACAACACTAAAGGAAAGATATGATAAGTCCAAATGTGATGGAGAGGATGCTCCTCTGGAACCATCATTTGGGGATTGATCTACTTCATCGCCTCATCATGATAAGTCCCAAATGATTATCCCCTCCGATCAAGAAGGTCTTACCTCATCATCCATCTCACCAACATACAAATACAAGCAAGATAATGAATTGGTGAGTAAGGTTGATGATTGTCAAACTCTCCCATTGTACTCCAACAACACCGATAATGAAATTGTTGTATTTGATTGTGTTGTTGACTCATTCATATCTAGCACTAAATGTGTGCATTAGGATGATATGGATGGATGCTCTACTTCCTATAGCACTTGTGAAACTAACCTTTTGAAGGAAGAAGTAAATTAACATCAATGGCTAAGTGAAGAATCCACATCATCAACTTGTTCATCTTCCATTGTCGAATATCATGCGTGCTTTATGGGTGATGATAATGACTCCGTGGTTAATCACTTGAACAAGAAGGACATAACAATGGTGATAAAGCTCATGCAGCTTATTGAGAAGCAACAAGCATGTCTCATTAAGAAGAATGAAGAAATCAAGGGTCTAGCCGATGAACACAAGAAACTCAAGGGATCTAATTCTTCATTAATTATGAGGTATGAAAAATTGGAAAATGAATTTGCTTGTATCACTAATTCTATTGCTTGTGTAGCATCTTTGGAGAAGGAAAATCAAGAGCTCAAATCTCAACTTGAGGAGATCACTAGCAAGTATGTGGATGTACAAGAAACACATAATGAACTTTTATGTTCTCATGAGAACCTTGTAGATTCTCATGCCATGGCAGAGATAGCTCACGAGGTGATAATTGCAATGGTAAAATTCTATGAGCATCATGTTCAAGTTGATCTTACTTGTGCTAACACTTGTTGATCCAACGCAAACATTTCCTCGAGCATTACATGTGACTTGTATTATGTAGGCAAAAGGGAGAAGCACATGGATCATGGACTTGTGGACAATGCTCAACATTCTCAAGATAACCATGGGAACATGGTGAAGAAGCTTGAGAAGGGATCAACTGTAGCTTGCACCAAGTTCTATCAAGAAAACACCAAGTCTAACAACAAGAGTAAGGGGCAAATTCAAAGTAGGACCAAAACTCCCATTACTTGCTTCATGTGCAAGAAAGTGGGACGGTATGCCTTGATGTGTTCCAACAAGATTAATGACCAAGCCACACTTCAAAAGAGGAGAACAAGAAACATGCAATAGGAAGTGTTGTCGATGCAATGATAAGGGTTATGAAGTTGCATCATACCCCCACATGAAGGATGAAGACCTTATGTCATCATGGAAGAAGCTTAATGGCAAGGTAGCAAGTAAGATGCAAGATGTGGTGATCAAGTAGGCACCATGTAAAGACAAGAATCGATTTTGCTACAATTGTCGGTTAAATGGACATATTGGTAAAAATTATCCCAATGGTAACATTTTTAACCCAAACCTTTCTTTGATAATAACTTGCGTTGGAAGGCCAAAAATATCACTAGTGTTACTAGAGTGATTAGTTCACCACAAACTAGTACAAAAGGTCATTTGGGTGCCGAAGTCTCTTGTGACTAACCTCTATGGAGCCAGTTTTATTGGGGACCAAAATGTGCTAAAATGAGAATATAGGTACATGGAGCGGCATTGGAGGTATGGCTTATGCAAGAAAAGGTGGATCTCACCATGTTCGGAATTTGGAGCTAACCATTGCCAAATTTACATCAAGAACCAATGTCATCTCAGTAACATGTAAATACATTGAATTATCTTTTATATAACTTTGTGTAGGTTGCTTTGCATTCTCATATCATTTACAAATTTGCATTCCTTCTATATGTGAAAGTCATCATTTATGCATTCTTGAGCATGATAGGTTGTATCATATGAGTGTTTAGTACTCAATCATATTCATGCATGTCACATCCCAATATGGTCTCAAGTTGGCAAAGTGCTAGTTGGTAATTTGAAAATAAACCTTTTAGCCAAAAGTGAAATTTTTGAAAACTATAGCTTTTCTATGAGAATCTAATTAGAAATAATTTTAGAGAATGTTTTTACATGTCTCTCAATACTTTTTTATTTCAAAGAAGAGCTAAGTTTCAAAGAAAATGAATTTCAACCAAAAATGTAGTTGTAAGTATCTTGTTTTAGTTTTTAACTTCAAATTTGTTATAATTAATTCTAAAAGGAATTTGGAAATGGTTTCAAAATGAAAATGATAGTGTTTTCCATTTCAAACTTTTTTTATTCAAAATTTCTTGCAAAGGTCAATCAATCCAAGGAAATTTAGATTTCAATCTTGACCAAAATACTATCTAGACCATAAAAAGCCACCTACTAGCACTTAGATGAGTTGTCATTGTTGGGGTTGCATAAATGCATTATACTAGCTCAAATTAGTACATAACAATCATTCATAGTCATTTCTCACCAAGACCATCTCATTTGTTTGTGTTTACATTTTTGGAGAAAAGTGTTTAAATAGAAGCTTATGTAGCTTTTTGGCACAAACTTGGTATTTTCTTCTAAACCTTGACTTCATGGAGTTAAAGTGTGAAATACATCAATTCAGAGTGGTCTTAATCATATTTTATATCCCATACTTTCAAAATATGAAGGATTTAAAAAATTAGATTTATAGCTATTTCAAATAGCCTATTTGGTTAAAATTCAAAAATCTCTTTTATTTCTAATTTTGTGAAAATCATCTCAAAAGTGCTTCAATATGTATGTCAATTGTTTTGCAAGGTATTTGAAGTAAAAGATCTTATTTTTAAAATAATATAGCAAAATGGCATTAAAAGGATCCTATATGATGTTGTTTTTGTTCAAAATGTTCTATCTCCCTAAATCAAAATCTACTGTGTTTTTGAAAAAGTATCCAATATAAAAGTTTGAGGATTGGTCATTCGAAACAAATCTCTAGTTCAAAGTTTTCTCAAAATACCAATCATTCAAAGGGTATAGCTATTTGAAAGTCATCTAAAATTATGTAATGACCACAATGACCAAAACTTGGATTTTCTGGGTTATGCTAATGGAGCTAAAGTTCTATGTGAATATTGGCTGAAATTAGTACCCCTTACCCATATAAGGCTCTACAAATGTCAAACTCCATAAAAAAACATTTGAGTGTGATTTGTGAATTTGATTCAAATTTACTAATTTGAAAGGCTTACAATGCTATTTTTGACTTTAATATTGATAGCAAAATGTTTTTCCATAAAATTCTTTTGGAAAAGATTCTCTAATGTCTAAACACCATTTTCTCAAGATTTCATCTCATTTGGACATGATTTGGAAGAGTTTTTGAGTTTTTTGTCAGTTTGATCAGCTTGCTGAAAAATTCAGAAATGATATGGTTTTAAGATGATTTGGCAATTTTGTATCTCAAAATACATTACAAACTAGAAGGAGCTTCCGTTATGACTTTTGATCCCCTATGGTTGAACCTTCATGGTGAATTTTGTTTTGAATTTATGCAGCTCATTTGGATACTTTTTGAATGTTTTTTCAAACCACATCTTGAGTTGTGAAAAATCTGAAATTTCAGTTTGCTGAAGCCTTGCGATATTTGTTTCTTCTATATGGTTGAGATATGAGCAATACTCCCAAAATTAAACTTGTGCATTATTACATTAACTATCTCTAGGATTTATTGCATATATTTTGGAGCTCATCTCCACAAGTTTTATGTTACTACAATAGCTCGCTTGGTTGTATCTTTTTGTTATACTTCAAAATTTTAAAGTGGATTTCATTTTGTTGTATCTAAGTTGGTGGCTTAAAAAAATTGGCTCAAGCGGTGAGCTCTACGTTTTGTGAATGTTAAATCATTTTTTAGTTCTTTTGGATTTGTTCCTTGCGTGAACTCCTCTTGCTCTCAAACACCCATTATTTGAGCCAACCTAAACTCAAATGGAATTTTCATTGACAACCTACATATTCCATTTCCTTTGCTTTTGAAATACAAGTTGATCCTTGTTTCCATTGCTAACTACCATTCCTTGATTACAAATGTACACTTGCATACGCAAGTGGTGTCCGTATAAAATGGTAGTATCCCTTGATCATCTTGAACTCGGCATTTGCCTATCGTTGTCATTCATTTGCTGAGATTACACACTTGACCAGGAATCTCCCAAGTATCATTGACCAAACTCCTCTCATAGAGAAAATATTTGATGAGTACATTTTGAGAGAAAGTTCAAGCGCTCAATATCACTCCCTCCTACAAATGAAGTTCATTCTAATTCTTCTTGTCTAAGTGACAGTGATGAGTCCGGCCCAGGTGGGGTTGGACGAAAGCCCGACACACCGATCCGGATTCCCCGAATCCTGAAATCTTAGAACCATACGCCCGAAGCACGACACACTGATCCGGATTTTTCCAAACCCCGCAATCTTAGCACTGCAACTTCGACGCACCCACTCGGGGAAAGGCCCAATCACCCTAACATACTAGTCTGATAGGGGAAGGGTGGCTCTCCCTTTTAAGGTGGCTTCCTCCTCCCAAGCTAAGCAAGGTGGGATTATTCAGAGGCTCACACGGTCAGGTTCGCTCAGTTTCTTTACCCTAGTTTAGTTTTTGATTTCGCCGTTATCCTAGAGTCTACAGAAAAGCCAAAAAAAATATTATAGTCTATAGTCTCTCCTTAACCTAGAGCATGTTTAGCCTTTGCATGACCCTTTTCAGAGTCCGTAGTGTTGAGTTTGAGTCCTAGTTTAAGTTCTTGTTGTTGGTTTAGTTCGTGTTTTAGGCTAGTCGTGTGTTTTCCTTTGTAACCCTAGCCACCACCATCTTCACCCTGTTTGTTAGGGTTCATCCTTTGAGAAACCGTTTCCGCCATCATAAACACTTACCAAGATCACCACGCAACACCAGAACACCTTCCCAAACTCCGTTGCCACCATATCCATCTCCACTGCCAAAACCGATTGGGTTATATCCCCTCTGGAAAACCTAGTCGGAAGCCACAACATTAAACAGCCATAACTTTTGCATACGGACTCAGAATCAGGAAAAATTTAACTTTTCGGATAAGAGAAAAAAATTTTACATCCGTTTCCCCCCCTGGCGGGTTTGGCGAAATCAGAATTCCGAAATTTGGCTTGCAAAATTGTCTGTTCGAGCTCTCAAGATTTCGCACTCTCTTAATAGTGGTTTCAGAAAATTCCATAGGCCACGTATCAACTCCGATTGAGCTGTAACTTTGTGGTGTCCCTATTTTCGTGCTCCTGGAAAAGAAAAAATAAAAGAAAAATAAAGGAAAAAAAAGAAAAGTTGATTTTCACTGGTGCCTCGAGCTCACGACATGCTCCGTTGAGCTTATCTGCCTTACGGTTTTGCTGTTTTTGCTGAAACTCGCCGAAACTTGCCTGTCTATCTTTCCTAGCTGTTTACCAGTGACATATTCCTCGGCGCCATCATTTGGTACCACTACTGTCTAGGACACGAGTAGACCAGCAACTGAGGGCGAGTGACTTGGGATTTCTTATTCAGCATTACTATCTGTCATTGGATTGTGTACCACTCACATATATTTGGCCTTCCTAGCTCTACATAATACTTCTGGACAGCACAGGTTCTTGATCCTTGCAATCGCTGACTACGCTTTCCAGGTATCCTTTGCTTTGCTGGTAAGAACCTTATAAGGGCTTGGTAAGGTGCTCCATATTGCTGAGTTGTTGAGAGGCACCACTACACCTGTGTAGTAGATTATTAGGGATAACCTTCACCTTTGGTTGCTGTTTTGGTGTTTCAATGGTAGGAGACGATGAGGAGACGACTCCCAAGGATTTTGCTAACTGTGTCAGTCAAGAGCAACTACGAACTGTTGTAGGAAATGCTCATAAAGAGATAATGGAGGATGTCCTCATCATTCTCCCCTTCTTAACAAGGGCCCAGCTCTGATACCAAATGATGAGTCCGACCCAGGTGGGGTTGGACGAAAGCCCGACACACCGATCCGGATTCCCCGAATCCCGCAATTTTAGCACCATACGCCCGAAGCACGACACACTGATCCGGATTTTTCCAAACCCCGCAATCTTAGCACCGCAACTTCGACGCACCCACTCGGGGAAAGGCCCAATCACCCTAAAAGACTAGTCTGATAGGGGAAGGGTGGCTCTCCCTTTTAAGAGGCTTCCTCCTCCCAAGCTAAGCAAGGTGGGATTATTCAGAGGCTCACACGGTCGCCGCCCGACTACAACTGGACCACTGGCCCATCTTGTTGCGTCTTTGCCAGCGGGTAATAATGGAGGATGTCCTCATCAGACGGGACTCCAAGACTAAGGGTGAGCATTTCTTAAATGGATCTTTTTTTAAAAAAAATTGCTTTGATCTTCCTTTTTGGAAGTTTTTTTATTTGGTCTTGTGAATGTTTGTTATTCTTTTGCTTGAGCAAAATTGTTTGTTATTCTTTTGCTTGAGCAAAATTGTTTCTCTTCCAGTTCCATACAAATCTTTTTGTAACTAATGCCAAAGGGGGAGAATATTTGAGGATCCCACATTTGATATGATCGTCGATATAATGGGAAAATATTCTAGGATCCCACATGCATTTGGTGCATGTCTTGAAAAGAAGCATATCATCACTTATCATAGCATCCAACAAGCACCATATGCACAAACATCACATTTATGGATATAAATCAATTGTCATTATCTCATATCATGTTGATTTATATCATTGATTTCACCCTTCATATCCAAATGTGATCATTATTAATGGATTTCTCATCAATCACCAAAAAGGGGGAGATTGAAAGTTCAAGTACCATTAATTTGGTTTTGGTGATTAAAGATAAATCCAATTATATGAGACTAATGTTTTATAAGCATTTCTTTTCCTAGTCTCATTTGGATATGAAAGTGAAATTTGTGAGAGGTGATTCATGGACTTCCTATGAGTTGAGATAGAAACGTTCATTGATGGTGGACATAAATCACAAGATCGAAATGCACGGAGATCAAGCTATATGTATCACTCTTTCTCTCCATGCATATACTGATATATTCATAAATAATATTTTCATGTGAGTGATATTTATATTTGAGACTAATGTTTTGTTTGTGTCATATCTTGTTTAGTCTCTTCACAATAAAAATATGGAGATGATGAAGGTATGCTTCTATTTTAATGTCTACATATGATCAATACCTTCTATTCTTGTATAGGGTAAGCTCCTAATGTTTTATCTCTAGTTATGCATACTTTTGCTTCATACAAAAATATTTAGTATGCATACATTTATGGGGAGCAAATCTTATACCTTAGTTATGCATGTACTTGATCCAAGTTATTCACTTAGATGTAATTGAGATCAAAACATGACACTTGTGATATTGATTAATACTCATCCACTTATTCATATCTTTTTATATGCTTGATCGGTTGGTCAACATGTGGAGGTTGACAACCGGATCATTGAGACTAATAATTTCATTGAGCTGAATGATAAAAATAGGTCCCAAGAATTGAAAAGTTGTTGATTCTCAAATAATATCATTACACCTAAAGATACCAAAAATGATAAAGTGGAGATATTGAAGATGTGGGATACGAATTGGCTACTATGGCAAGACGGTGAGATGCAAACGATGCTCGGTTGCGATGGACCATGTGGCAGTGAAGGGTAAGTAAGGGGTTTGGCACCAAGAACCAAATCCAGTGGTGAAGGGCGAGTGATGGCTTTATCACGATAGACCGTGCGAGACCATTTGAAGCTATAAGTATCCGCATCAATCATTTGAATAATATATAGTGAAACCGTTTTAGCGTTGGTATCCCTTAAGACAGAGGAAGGAAGATGGAAAGAAGGCATTCCTACTTGTATAATTCTCTTCTTATTTAAATTTGAGTGTAGTAATGTCGTACTATCAAGTTGCTGACCTTATATTTTGCTTAGATACATTGTTCGTCACATTTTGATTCATATATATTTTGTTTGTTCGAGCTACAAATTCATAGCTTGTGTTTTATTCCGTTATCCGCTGAACTTTTCGATTAAGACCGGTAATTCCAATCCCATACCGGAAGTTTTGATTTAAACCGAAAGTTTTCATCATTATAATATGCTATGAAGTTATGATAATTTTTAGGAACGCCTATTTACCCCTCTAGGTGATATCAAGATCCTTTTAGTGCCGATCTATGTGACTCTCTGTAGTAGTTTATACGTGGTTCCATTTCCAAACAAAACAGAATTAGAATAAAACTCTCAGTAAAAAAAGATAGCAGATAAAGTCAGTAAATTCCGTACCATTTTTATCCGAGGAATGTCCGTACCATTTTTATCCGAGGAATGGTGGCATAAATCTCACAGTTGACCCAATAGCGAGGAAATTCAACTGTGGTTTTGAAAGCATGATTCATATCGTATTTAACAATTCCTAAAAAAATATTACCCTTATACGTTAACCTTAGACCCATTTACTTTTAGTTTTAAGGGTTTGTTTGTTTAATTTCCCCCCAAAATCAAAAGCAAAACACACAGCTTAATTCTAGAAGAGAGGTTCTTAAAATAAAAATATATTTCTCTAATAAAATTAAGAAGCTGATATATATGGAGCTACTTTTGTGGATTCCAAATAGTGATTTCTGAAACTATCGTTAGAACAATTGTACTACTTGAATTATCCTTCTTGGTTTGATTTGCTTCCGCGGAACGAGTAGATGAAAGCCTGTAGGGCTATATATTGTGGTGGCTGTCATCTTCCATCTATGTTTGACTGTTGTACACAACAAGAAAAATCGTTTTCCCAGATGGCCAAAAATAGTTTTCCCAGACGGGGGAAAGAGCCGCCTGTAAACAAAGGCCTGCAAAAATAAATGATTTTCACAGGCGGTATCTCCATCTTCGTAGGCAATAGATCCACCTGCCTACGAAAATAATTTCAGCGAACAAAAAAAAATTCGCCGCCACCACCCCTACCCGCCGCTGCCACCGACATACGGATCTGGGAGGAAGGAGAGGGTTGGAGCGCTGCCGCCTCCCCTCCTCATCACCAGCATCGCTAGGCTGGTAGAGGCAGGAGCCGAGCCACCACCTCACCTCCTCGTCACATCCGACGCCTCCCCTCCTCGTTGGTAAGCCACCGCCGTCGTCAGGAGAGGGAGGAGCTGAGCCGCCGCATCTCCTCACCTCGTCGTCACCGCCACCTCCTCTCCCCTTCCTGATACCAGCCGGCGGCAGATCCACACACCCGTGGCCGACCGACGGTGGATCCGCGTGCCCGGGGCGAGCCGGCGGCAGATCTAGGAGGCGTCGTCGTCGTCGTCACGACCTCCTCGTTGTTAAGCCCCCGTTGTCGCCAGGAGAGGGAGGAGCCGACTCGCCGCATCCCCTCCCTCACCCTCACCTCCTCATCGCCGCCACTTCCCCTCCCTCCCCGAGACCAGCCCCGGTGACGGATCCGCGCGCCGGGGGCGAGCCGGCGGCGGATCCAGGAGGCGTCCTTGTCGTCATCGTGACCTCGTCGTTGAGTCACCGCCATCGCCGGGAGAAGGAGGAGCCGAGCCACCGTATCCCCTCCCCTCGTCATCGCGGTCGACGCCTCCCCTCCTCGTCCCTGAGCCGCCGCCGCCATCACCGGGAGAGAAAGGCCGTCACGCGACCCACTGTCGATCGGAAGGAAATGAGAGAGAGCGGGTCGACCGGGAAGGAAATGAGAGAGAGAGGAGTGGGAGGGAAATGAGTGGTGTAGAGGGTAAGGATGGTGGAGGAGAAGATGAGGATGGGACTTAGATATTTTTTCTGCAGGCATGATTTTTGCAGGCGGATCACATAAGGTTCCGTCTGCAAAAATCATATTTTTCCAGCCGACGCCTTAAGATTTCCACCTGCGAAAATAAAGGTATTTTCGTAGGCGGATCTCTTTTAAGTGGTCCACCTAGAAAAATTGATCTTCACATATGGATGGCGAGCGTCGCCCCGTTTTACATTTTTGTAGGTGGTCATTTACCTCCGAGGGGTATACCCGTCTAGGGAAAAAAGAACCACGTCTACGAAAACATTTTTTCTAGTAGTGGTAGTTATGGAACTTCATCTGGGAAAAAGTCTCAGACTTTCTGTGTGCTTTGTCAAATTTTTGCGCGTGAAATAACGGGAGTTTAGCCGATTGGGCTGTGCCATATGCAGTTAAGCCCAATAGTGCAAGGTTGGAACTTTCATCTTGGCTGGGGTATTAGGAAAAAGAAAGGCCCAAATAATCCAAACAACACCTAAATGGCCTACTACTTAAGGCGCTGAGCTTAGTTCAAAATTTCAGGGGTAATTCATGTAGGAACTAATAAATGTTTTTTCATAATGGATAGAATTTTGCCATTGCTTAAACGGAATGGAAACTACAACCACACATGTTACAAAGTTTTTGACTGAAAGCCAAGTATAACAGTATCTAACAAAGGATACAGAGAAGACACATAGCCACCAACAATAAGTGAGATACAATTTATTTATAGAGCAATTAGATTAATAACTCCATCCAACACTACTAAAGGAAGCTTTTCGCTGGCAGCCATTTCATATTTTTGCTGGTGACCAGTGCAGCAGAGTGAAAACAGAGTATTTTCACAAGCGGGAATTAACCGCTTGTGAAAATATATTTTACTAGTGGCTACCTAAAGAGAACCATCAGTTAAAATCAATCCAGCAGATCCAAAATCCCCTCCCACAAAATCCATCACCCCAAATCCAAAATCCTCTGCCACCCTAATCCATTCACAAATCACAAATTAAAATCACATCCATTCACAAACCAAAAAAGTACAAAAAAAAAATCCATCGTCGAAGGATGTCGCTGCACTCTGCAGTGGCCACTGCACCCGTTGTCACAGCCGCAACCGCAACCCTCTGCCATCGAGGTCATCGCTGCACTCCATCGCGGCCACCGGACCCCATCGCATCCCACTGCAACCGCAACCCACCGCCACCATCGAGGTCATCGTGTCCTCCCTGCCCTTGTCGTTCCCACACAGACCCGGCGAGAATGAGGCCGGATCCACGCTGATAGCGTTGGCGGCAGCTTGATCTCACCAGTTGAGAGGGGAGAGAGCTCAAGATCCAGCGCCACCACTCGGAGCTCGACGCCACCGATCCCATCGCTCTCTGCGGCGAGGAGCTTGTCACGGCGGCAGGGAGGGAGCTTGTCGCAGGAACCATCACCGGAGAGATCCAAGCCGTTGTGCGCTTCTGTTCGCTCCCCATGCCCCTCCGGTGGCTGGATATGCCACCCACGGCGCCTCCCGCCACCTGCGTGCTTCCCTCCGCCGCACGCACCCCTCCGGCGGCAGGATCCGCCAGTGCGCACCCATCCCGTCGCCTTCGTAGTCGCACCGCCGCAGTCGAAAAGTAAAGGAGAAGGTGGTGGGTGGTGGGTGGGTTGGTGGCCTAGGGTTAAATATCACGAAACTTTTTTCCAAGTCGGTGCTCCTTACACGTTGCCAGCGAAAATCGCTGGTGGTCACTTAAGAGATCCTCTTATAAAAAGACCTCTATTTTTACTAGCGGACCACTTAACCCGGTCGCCAGCGAAGATCCATTTTCACTGGCGGTTTTCACTTATGGCTGCCGGAGAAAAAATTAGGTTGATACCATGAAAAATCGATTTTGTAGCAGTGCAAAGTTAGCAAAAAAAATTATATGACTATCAGATTTCAAAATATATGATTGAAAAGAGATGGCAAATATTACAACTGAATCGAACACCATATAAATCACTAATTTGATGTGGCAAACCATAAAAAGTTAGTTAACTTGGTTAAAATACATGACATAAATTAAATTTCATCTAGCAGAAAACTAGTGAATAATCAAATATAATACTACCTCTGTTTCACATTATTTCACATTACAAGTCGTTTTTGACTTTTTTTCTAGTCAAACTTAGTTTGATCAAATTTATAGAAAAATTAGCAACATCTAAAATATCAATCAAATTATTTTCATTTAACCTAACATTGAATATATTTTAATAATATGTTTGATTTGTGTTGAAAATACTAATATATTTTTTATAAACTTGATCAAATTTAGAAGAATTTAACTAGAAATAAGTCAAACGACTTATAATATGAAACGGAAGGAGTACAAACTACACCATAATGATAGTGTACAAACGTTATATATAGACATACTATACCGCACCCGGGGTGCGCTATAGTTAAAACGCAC
Source organism: Oryza punctata (assembly GCA_000573905.2). NCBI lineage: Eukaryota > Viridiplantae > Streptophyta > Magnoliopsida > Poales > Poaceae > Oryza > Oryza punctata. Next base: position 9,281,350 of record CM002494.2, on the reverse strand, counting down.
CCCAACATTAGTAATTTTGTTACTAACAGTGCAATCATGATAAATCCTTGAATTAAACCTAATAGTAAAATTATTACTATCAATTATTTGATAACATCTAACGTGTAGGAAACCAATTACTATATGAGGGGTGCGTTTTAGTTATTACGCACTCAGGGTGCGTTTTAGCGCATCCCTATATATATATATATATATCACTCATATGGGGCACCATGGTGTGAAATGCACAAGTTCATTCAAATTTTTCAAAATTTTTAAATTGTGAGTATATACCTAAGTATGAGAATTTGATTCACACCTATACCTAGCAATAAACCAACTCAAATACAACTTTATTCGATTATACATTATTACATACCTAACTAATTATATGTTTGGATGTTATATATCTAGGATCAAAATGTAACCAAAACAAGTTCAAATTTAGTTCAAACTTGTTTTGAACTAGTTAGTAAAGTAGTTAATGTTAATACCTAAACATTTAAAAAATTCATACTTATTTGAATTGGGTATATATTCAATTTGGAATATGGAGCCCGGGCACCATGGAGCACCAAACAAATTTAATATATATATATATATATTTATATAATATATATATATATATATATAACTTCTCTATTAATTTTTCCTCCTCTCGTACTCTCTTTGCTTATTATCTGGCAACCTATAGCTAGCTTGGGTATGTAGCAATGGCTTAGTTAAGTATAGGTAATGACGATGAGGAGGTAACGCACCAAAAGTGGACCGACAAAACCAGAGCCATCTATCGATAACAACAGCACGAGTCTTTAGCCCTAATCCTACGAACCAAAAATCGACCGAAATCAGAAGGAAAATATGGAGGAATATTTATAGCGAGACCGATTTATTCTTTTATTCAGAAATTCATGTCAGCTTCACTTACTTTTGAGACAATCCAGTACTCTCCCTCTGGTTACATAATTCTTGATGTTTTGGAAAATATTGAGATCGAACTATTGTAACTTTTATTATCAATAATTTTAAAATTATTTAGTTTAAATAAACTAGAACAACATATATATATATATATAGATTTATCTTTTAAACTACCATAAGAAAAATAAATATGCATTTATTTATTATGTATATTATAATAGAAAAACAAAGTCAAAAGACTATATCATTATTTAAAACGTTAAGAATTATGGAACGGGAGAGAGTACTCCATGTTCTTGATACGTGCAATTCCAAAGGAACATCAAGTGTTTTAATTAAGTTTTTTTTAAAAAAAGGAAGACCAGGTATTAATGGAAATAAAGAACATTGTACTTGTGCAAACATGATACAAGATAAATGGGGATTATCCTGCGTTTAAAGAAAAATAAAGTTTTTCTTTTAATTAAAAATATTTTTTCTTCGGATCAATGAAAAAGGATGTAACATTTTGTATAAAAAAATCTCGCAATATTAGTTAAGGATGACGCGATCGTGTTTGTGGGTCATAGGCTTGTAGCCCCTGTCAACCTAGCGAGAGGATCTTCCCTTGCGCCACATAGATTTGGACTCCGATCTCCTTCCTCCATCTCTACTTAAGAGGATCCATCACATAAGTTAGGTTCTGCTTGAATAAAGTCTTTAGGGTTTTATATCTATCTAGACTTTATTTTTCAGCTACGGAGTAAGATTTGTTTAGAGTCTTTTCTTCTCTATCTTTCTTTCAATGGCTACCTAGTCTATTTGGTCCTCGATCTAGAAGGACTTGTTTGTCGGATTGGAGATGATCTAATCAACTATGTCCGCTTTAGCTGTTAGAAGAATAAAAAATAGTGATAGATGCTCTTTCATATGGTTTTGCATGTCTTGTGTTTTTTCAACATTATATTGGCCGTTGGTCTACTCATTTCTCTTGTGGCAATTTAAGATATGGAGCCTCTTTATTTTGTTTTATCGGGTTTTTGTTTTATCTTCTACTACTGTATTTAATGTATTTGGAAAAAAACATCATAAGATTAATGGGAAATCTTCAAAAAATAAAGCCATAAATAATCAAATGAAGTAAAAAAAAGGAAAAAAAATGGTGAAACAAATAGCACAAAGTACTTGTGTCAGTCGCGTGGATCTTGCAATTTGCACGCCACGTGACCAGTGGCAACCAGCCAGCACTGTGACCAGTCACTACTAGCTCGTGCGCGTGGCTGAGATCTGTTCCTGGTCGGGGACCCACCAACCAGCAAGACACCACGTCACCTGTGGGTCCCACCATTAGTCGTTGGCCCGTCCGCGAGCCGCGCGTTGTCCTGTCACGTGGGACACGCCACGCGCGAGCGTAGTGCCCGGCAGAGAACCGCTACTGACAGGTGGACCACCACGACCATGGGCCCGACTTGTCAGTGTAAGTGGCTGAAAAGGACCGGACCCCGGAGCGCGAGAGGCCTAGTATTAGAGAGCTCACTGCGAATATTCTCCACGTCGCATGATCCTTCTAGAAAGAAAAGAGAGATTAGGGAGACTGTAGTAGCGTGGACATTTTTGCTTGCGGTCTCCAGCGTGGTGGGGAATCGGAGGGAATAGTCGGAAAATTGGAGTATCTTATCCGGATAAGCAAGAGGGACAAGTAGCCAGCGTTCGCTGACAACTCGCTGATAAATCTTAGTTTAGATATGGATTTCAACTTAGAAAACAAAGTTTTCTACATAGAATGTCACTCCATCATAAGCTTAGTTTATATGTATAAACTTTCTCGGATAACCCTGACAATAGACCAAATACGTTTCACGCGGTACGTGAACTTTCACCCGTTACACCTATACTTACTACTCGAATACGGATTCGCTCGCTCTCACATGTCGCAAAACTAAATCGAAACATGCACATATGTATTGGGAGAGATTTATTTTCATACAAGTACATATAGATTTAAGTTTTTTTTTAAAGAAAGACTAGAATATCCACGTGTTTGCTTTCTCGTTCGTGTGACGAGCTTGCTCAAATGCCTCGCGCTTTCCTTTTTCGCCGTATTTTTCCTTTTCTTTGATAAGTTTGTACACCAAAAAAATATATATTTGATATCAATATGGAAAAAGTTTTCCTAAGTAGAATGTCTCTACATCCATTATTGGTGGTAACAGTAAATCTGCCACACTACCTACTCTAATTGTAAATTTTACAGTTACCCCTTGAACTTCTTAATATTGAAAAATTCAAATCTAAATGGATAGCCACGCACAAAATTAGATTAAGATTAATATTCCCTATAACAAAAAGATGGATAACACATTAATACATTTTCTTTTACCCGTAATAAAGCACATGTATTTAATTAATATATACGAAGTACATCCTAAAATATAAGATATTTTATTCATGTACTTATGTGCGTAAAAAGTCACTTATATTTTGATACCGAGGTTGTACATGTGCTGTATAAAATTTCTAAGACAGTTCGAGGTGCTGTGCTGGAGACATCTGGGAGGTGGGCTGAACTGAACACTGTTTAGACGCAGGAACGTTCACCCGTGGATAACCTCAAGTACGAGTAGCTAGTACGGTGCCATTTTTCATTTCTTTTCATTTTATTTTATTTGTGAGATTTGTGAAACAAAGAGTTATATATTATTGTTTGTTTAATTCAACACGAAATGCTTAATACTTGCTTGACCACGCATCGTTCCATTAGCTGCTTTGACCAGGCATAGTGAATTTAAAGATGTGTGTGAATGGATCCGAGCTGTACTCTTAACATGCTCATTGATATCTTGTCAACATCTTATCAATGCTTGTTTGCATTAATTATAATTTGTAGTGGTAGATCAAAGATATGCTAATGGTCTAGTAATGTTGTGTATGGATTTTTTAGAAGTCCACAAGGATCTAATTCAACCCCTTATTGATCTACTTACAGGGAATGCAATGCAAGTAGATCAATTACTTATGATTATTTTTTTAAGCAAAACATCAAATTGGCACATAGTGCATGGATGGCAGATATATAGTAATTCAACCATATTGTATGACTAGGATGTAGGAGTCTTATCTTTTGTTTTTTTTATCAACACTATTTACTCATGCTTGATTATCTAAAAATGCCGACATTTGAATTAACTATATATCCATCATTTTGGTTATTTTGACCAGGCATATAGCTAGCAAAATTTAAGACGTGAATCGATGGGAGCTGTACTCTTTATCCTCATTCATTTATTCCTATGAGCACATATAGAGACTAGGCCATCAACGTACCATCACCTACCTGTCTACCCACTGAAAAAAATAATTAACGGTAAATATGTAAACCTGTCCTAAGTATAGAATTTTAACTTAGGTGGAAAAATTCCACTACAAGAAATCTAATTTACGCTCACTTCCCTAGCCCCACTCTCTTTTTCTTTGTCTAACACAACTGTGCTTATTTCCAGTTTATACAGGCTAGTTAGGATTTACCGTGGTAGGTGAAAGGAAAAAAGGACACACTATCTTTCTCTCTAAAAAGGAGGAATAAGAAACAACGTGGACATGTTAAATGATGTTGATTTAATTTGTTTAATGGCCACATGGATGCAGTGATAAATTAAACTCGAGTAGGGTGCACATCTCATTCTACATACATAGAGATTGTGAGCAGATGTAATACTTTTGAGTAAAACAACAAGTTGGCACGTATATTGTAAGATCATAACACAATCATATTGTATGACCTTCCAAAACCTAGAGAAAACACATGTAACATGGTTCTGCATTATATCTTAACCATGTGGTGGCTTCTCTTTGGCACAATGACAAACTATATATATTCTATTGCGCTCCGGCCTACGTCCCAGAAAATTAGTAGGTGGTAGAATTGTGGTAAACATGAGAAACTACAGCCTTCATATATACTTGACTTATGTTTAGGATACGATTTGATCAGACTTCTGAAACTATGACTACCAGTTTACATTTGAATAAAATTATAGTACCTAGTAAACCTACTCCCTCTGTCCCATGATAAGTAGCTTCCCAAGATAGAATTGGGAGAAAGATAATGGACCAAAATATAATAGAGAAGTTACATTGGTGCGTAGTTAGGTGGGGGTATTGAAGGAATAAAATTTCTCAATCTATGGATTGATGGTAGGTAAGAAGGTAGGAATTGATTTATTTTAGGATAAATTCTAACTCTAGAAGTTGATTTATTTTGGGACAGAGGGAGTATGATATTATTACAGTACGTTTGAAGATATATCTATCCGTGCAATTCGTGCTTCTTAAGGGAGACTTTCTTCTTTCGTTTGTTGTTTAGATTGAATGAGAGATAAAGATGTAGTCAAGAATTGGATTGTGTTGTTGTAATCTCAGATTGTTTTATTTTTTTCTTTTTTCTATTAATAAAGTGAAATCAATAGCGAGGATCTTCACTACTGTGTTCTTTTAAAATAAGAATACTCTCTCTATCTTTAAAAAAATTAATTCTAAAGATAAATCTCGACATACATCATTTACATATTTATCCTCATAAATGATTTTTTTTCTGAGATAGAGAGTAAGCGTTAAAGAAGTTATTACTTAGAGTATCCCAATGAAAGCCACCTTAGTAGTGTCCCTCATGTGGGTCATATGGATAGAGGCTACTCATGGGACACACATCTTCCAATGGAATGTACTTAAAAGGACCTTGATGTCACCTAGGCGGGGGTGAATAGGTGTTCCTAAAATTTATCACAACTTCATAGAATATTAGAATGATAAGAACTTTCTGTTCAAATAGGAACTTCCGGAATGGGATTGGAAGTTCCGATCTCAACCGAAAAGTTCGGCGGATAACGTAATAAATCACTTAGCTATGAACTTGTAGCTCGAACAAACAAAATATATATGAATCAAAAGGTGATAAACAAGGTATCTAAGCAAGATATAAGGTCATCAACTATATCAATTAAGCATATAAGTAGATCGGGTTAAAACAAGCTCAAGCACAATATGAGAGAAGGCAGGAACGAGCAAACCAAGAGAGGAGACATGTTGATTTGTTTCCCGAAGTTCGGATCCACGGATCCTACGTCTCCGTTGAGGGGCCATAAAGGGAGGTCTATTTCAACCCTTTCCTCACGAGGTTGCACAAATGCATTACTCGATTTCACTCTTGATTTCTTCCCTTGCAGAGGCGAAATCGAAGCCTTCACAAACTTTCCGAGGCACACCACAACCTTGGGTGCTCACAGGCGACGCCTAGCCGTCTAGGAGACCTTAGTCCCAAGAGTTACAAACACAACCAAAGATTTGCTTGCTATGAACTCGAGTGGTCAAAATATGGAGTGAAACTCACTAGCTCTCAACTTCTCAATCTCTCAATCCAACTCTCTTCCCATCTAAAATCCCTCTCACAAAAAAGCACCACAAAAATAGGGGAATGGGGATGGTTATTTGGCTTTGAATGTGTCTAATAATGCCCAAGAATAGCAGTCACTCAAAGGAGGGATGGAGGAGTTTATATACCCGAGCCTCTCAAAACTAGTCGTTGGAGGCCAAGACTGCAATTTTCGGAATTTCCGAAATGCATTTTCGGACGTCCGAAAATCAATAGAAGGCAATCTCAATTTCACAGCCATTTTTCGGAATTTCCGAAAATTTTCAATCTTTCCGTAATATTTTCGGACTTGCCGAGATTTTTTTCAGAATTTCTTAAAAGCACATAGTAAAACGACCATAACTTTTTACCTAGGAGTCCCTTTTTTATGATCTTGGACTCTATGGAAAGATCACTCAGAGTACTATCCAATTAAACTAAAATAAAGGTTTAAAACCACTTAAAGGATATATTAAATCTTGGATTTCCCCTCAAGGTAGCACTATGATGGGTCATTTTGTACGGTGTTTCTATACTCAAATTTAAAAAAGAAGAGAATTATACCAGTAGGAATGCCTTCTTCCTTTGTCTTAAGGGACACCAACACCAAAACCGTTTCACCATATATTCTTTAAATGATTGATGCGGTTACTCGTAGTTTCAAATGGTCTCGCACGGTCCATCATGACAAAGCCTTCACTCGCACTTCACCACCGGATTTGGTTCTTCGGTGCCAAGCCCCTTACTTGCCCTTCACCGTCACATGGTCCATCGCAACCGAGCATCGCTTGCCCTTCACCGTCTTCCACATTAGCCAATTTGTATCCCACATCTTTAATATCTCCACTTTATCATTCTTGGTATCTTTAGGTGTAATCATATCACTTGAGCATCAACACCTTTTCAATCCTTGGGACCTATTTTTCCGATTCAACTCAATGAAATTATTAGTCTCAATGATCCGGTTGTCAACCTCCACATGTTGACCAACCGATCGCACATATAAAATGATATGAATAAATGGATGGGTATTAATCAATATCACAAGTGTTATGTACTCAATGTAAATATCCCAATTAAATGTAAGTGAATAACTTGGATCAATTACATGCATAACTAACGTATAGGATTTGCTCCTCCTAAATGTGTATGGATACAAAATATTTTTGTGTGAAGCAGAAGTATGCATAAGTAGAGATAAAACATTGGGAGCTTACCCTATACAAGAATAGAAAGTATTGATCATATGTAAACATTAAGATAGAAGCATACCTTCATCATTTTCATGTTCTCAATGTGAAGAGACTAAACAATATATGGCTCAAACAAAACATTAGTCTCAAATGCATATATCAATCACATGAAAATATTATATATGAATATATCAATATGTGCATGGAGAGAAAGAGTGATACATATAGCTTGATCTCCATGCATTTCATCCTTATGATTTAGGTCCACCATCAATAAACATTTCTATCTCAACTCATATGAAGTTCGGGAATCACCTCTCACAAATTTTACTTTCATATCCACATGAAACTAGTAGACAAATAAATGATTATAACAATATTAGCATCATGTAATTGGATTTATCATTAATCAACAAAACTAAATTAACGGCACTTGAACTTTCAGTACTCCAACCGACCCTACCAAATCTGAGGTAACAAGGTGGAGGCACTCCAGCCCACAACAGTCGTACCCCAACCCACGAAGCTACACATTTGTTTTTCCTTCCCTACCCCTAGCCCACCAACCCGCCCTCTTCTCCCCTTGTCTTCTCATTTACTCCTAGCCCATCGACCGCCCAACTTCTCCCCTCCTCTTTTCTTTTTCTCATCTTTGAAACAACTATGAAGCTTCTCCATTCTCCACCTATGCAGCTCCGAAGCGAGATGGTGAAGCCGATGGCGCCCGTCTCCAGCGAGGAAGTCGTCTCTGATCCCAATCACCAACGGTGGGGATGGTACTGACGGTGGCGATGGTGGTGATCTCCGCCCCTCTGCCTGTCGCCGCCCACCCCTCCCTCCGCCCGTTGCTGCCCTTCTCCCACTAAAGCTGACAGGGCTGGATGATGGAGCCGCAGAGGCCCCCATCCCAGCCTTGGGTCAGGACCAACTTGGCCAGGTCGTGGATGGTGTCCGCATCGGAGGACGACTCGGCGACGACGGGGGCAGCGAGGAAGAGGAAGAAGAGGAGAAGGGGGAGGCGGCGAGTGTCCCTCCCCATGGCGGGCGGGATTGGAGGGGAGGGGGAATGCGGCGGCTTCCCGCTGGGGAGGCAGGGACTTCGGGCTGGAGAGAGAGGGTATTTTATGGGAGGAGGAATTATTAGCTCCTGTTTCAATCTTCTCTGATTGAATTGAATCCAGGTCAGCATGCATCAAAATATTTCTGTTCGATTTCTCTCTCGTCTCGTCTCTTCGGGTTGCAGTTCTTGTGAGCTTGACGGAGAAAGAAGGGGAGTGCAATGAGATCGAGGACGAGAGTGAGTGAGGCCGAGGGTGGAAGGGGAAATATCGGGGTCGGGGACAATGTCCACGAGGTCCACGCCGAGTCACGCCGCACCCAACGTGGAGCCTGGCCCCGTGGCTTAGCGAAAAGGAGTCGAGAAGCTTGGAGAGCCACGTGCCTCGCCCAGCAAACGCGACTCTCTGCGGGGGGATGGAGCGGGCTCAAAAAGCTACGGGAACCGAACAGCGTGAGCCAGACTCCGAGCCTGAGGTACGCGATAGGGATGGCCTTTGGAATGCTAGGGAAAAGCCATGCCGAAACCAGAAAGACAAAGGATAGCTCTGGAACGAAGCAAAAGGATATCACTAAAACAGGACATCATTTCTGCCAGGAATATATTGTACTACCAAAAAGGGGAAAAGAAGAAAAGAACTTGAACGTGATCCTATCATCGGTCACACACTCACACATCGAGAGGAGAGAATCTTTTTTGGTCACTTGGGTGGTGTTTGGTGCATCTAGCAGAGTGTTGTGAGGTCAAGAGCAAAGCTTAGAAGGAGAAAGAAAACCCCAAGCCCCGGAGTAATTAACCGAGTGATTAATTAATTAAATTAACCCAACGGCAAAACAAACCTCACCTCACCTCACCTCCCTCCCTTTCCTAATTCCTCCGCCCCGCGCCGCCTCGCCGCCGCCTCCCCCCCTGCCGCTTCAGATCCCCCCCCCCCCCACCCCCCAAAACCCTAGCCCCTCCACCCGCCGCCGCCGCCGCCATGGTCGGCCCGTCCGGCGCCGCGGCGTCCTCCTCGTCGTCATCCACATCGTCGACGTCTTCGTCGTCCCGCGGAGGCTACATGTTGAGCGACCGGTTCTACAGCCCGCCTCACGTCCGCCGCCAGCAGATGCTGCTGCTGCAACAGCAGCAGTTGCAGGGGCAGCGACCGCCCTCGCCGTCGCCGGCGCCGGCGCCCAGGGTGGCGAGGCAGAAGCCGCCGCCGCCTCCTGCGCCGGCGGAGGTGGCGGCTCCGCAGAAGGAAGTAGAGAGGCGGGTGGACGCGGCTGTTCAGTCAAAGCCGTCAGTGTCGCCGTTGCCGTCCTCCGCGTCCGTGAAGAGGCCGGCGGCGGCGGAATCGGCGCTGGAGCCAGCGCGGTCGGCGGAGGAGGAGGCGGGGAATCTGGAGAGGTTCCTCAGCTCCACCACGCCATCAGTGCCCGTCCAGTACTTGCCCAAGGTGAGAGGCTCCTCTGACCTTTTTTTCCTCAGTCATTGGCGAAAAAATGGTTGCGGACTGGAACAGTGCGGTGCCCGTTTAATTTTACTGCACTAGGAGATGTTTCGATAAGCAGTTCTAGCAGAGTAGGTTCGGATTGTTAAATTTTGGCCCGTCGGTTGTATGTTGATTTTGTTATGATTGGGGAAAGGTTGTGAATCGTGGTTACGAAGATAGTTCTCGAGTATCTTTACCTAGTTTCAAGTAAAGTTGCTTGGAAGTTCTTGCAAATATGAGAGAACGTACGGTTAATTCAAGATAGCTTGGTTATGTTACTCACCTGCTTCAGATATGTAAGGTTCTTGTACTGTAGTCGTAATGGTAAATTTGGTGGTGCATTATTTATTGATGATACATCATTTCTGGGGCTTTCAAAAATGTAGAAATGTGCTTGTCTTGGGGTGACCTTTTATAGAACAAATTTGCTGGAAACTGGTAAGAACTGTAAGGGCAAAATATCAGTTTTTGCTGTATTATACAAAAGATGGGCAACCCTTCTGAATCAGTTTCGTAGGGGATCAGGATGAGCTCTCAATTGTGGTGATTCATGTCACCAAAATAACCAGCCTATTTGTTGTATTCAGTTCGCCACTTATGGTTTTGGGACATGCATGGTTGGCGTTATAAGGACAAAACGCTGTTACATTGCTATAAGAAATATGAAAAAAAACCGTCAATGATGGTTGTCAATTTCTACCTTAGTTTGGTCATACTGAAGGATTATGCATTATGCTGCTGTGCAGACAAGCATGAGAGGGTGGAGTGGTGATGCTATGAATTCATCACCATATTTCTGCCTTGGAGATCTCTGGGAAGCTTTCAATGAGTGGAGTTTTTATGGGGCTGGTGTCCCCCTTGTGTTAAATGGCAAAGATTCCGTCATACAGTATTATGTGCCGTATCTCTCTGCCATACAACTATATGCAGACCCATCAAAACATTCAACAAGGATCAGGTAGAAATATTCTCTAGTTTCTCTTGGCCCTTAGATTACTTATTTTTCTCCATTCTGCTTTGTGCATTGTTAGGAATGATAAAATCTGCAAAGTAAGCTAGTGTGGTAAGCACTGGAGATTCTTTTTTTTATCATTCTTCTGTCTCTGGTTATTTAATATGGGACTGCTAAAAAAAAGGTTTTGATTTGGTTAAACAACCAATAGAACTGAGAGTTGAGAGAATGTACTTATGGATTCGTTATTATTATTATTTTGCCTTCCTTTGACTATGCATGCTTAGTTGATCCATGAGTTCTTCTGTTGTGTTGGGGATGCAAGACACAACTCATTTGCGTACAGAAAGCTAGTGCTTTGAATTTCCTTGTAGAGAAATGTGATTGCTAGCTGTGGCCTGTAGGCATGGCTGCTTGCTTGCTACCACTTTTTCTGTTCATTATTTGAATTGCTCGACCAAAATATTTCCTCTTGAGTTCACACAATTTTGCCTTTTGTTTTAGAGATTGTTTTCCTCGTTGAGGTAATTGTGGTCATCAGGATCTTATCTTATTACATCTGTTAGAATAGAAAATGAACTAGTTAAGGTCTTCCATCATTGCCTAATAATCACCAGTGGCTTGTTAATCTGTAATTCTCTCTACAAGATTATATGTTTGACTACAATCAGCATTGATTTGACTGTCATATGTTTGAAGGCTACTGTAGTTCTTCCAAGAAACTTAGTTTTTTTTTACCTGTGTGATTTTGAGCTGTCAGTGGTGCATACTCTGTCAATAATACATTATTTTCAATAACGTGTATTGATTAGTATCTGAAGTTCCAGTTGTTTGCCAATTTTCCTGTTGGATTGTGGGGGAACTAAAGCTACCACCCTGTCAGTATTATTGATTGATTTGCGTAGTATTTGTTAGAACCAGTACAAAATCTGAATCTTATTACAACTTGTAGAACCGTAAATCTACATTCAAGGAAAAAACCAAAAGATGCTGGTGGTGATAACTGCTGTATAACATTGTTCCAAATAAAGACATTATCAAAGAGTTATATGGAGATAAAAAAATGACGAAGAGAGCATTGGTACACATTCCAGTGTGGATTTATCATTTTTTTCTTCTGCGATTTTCATAGTTCAGAACTTCTCTTAGTTAATTTTCTCGCTTACTTAAGGCATCCTTGGGAGGAAAGTGATGAGGAATCTATGGATACTAGCAGCGAAAGTAGCAGTGGGACCGATGCTGACCAAGTAAGAGGTTTGGAGAATGGTGGCTTTCAAAGGGAGGACAGTGAATCGCATTTGCCATCCACTCGTCCATTATTCGAGTATCTTGAGAAGGATCCACCTTATGGTAGAGAACCTTTGACAGACAAGGCAAGGGCCCCCTCATTTGACAAAAGAAAATTTGAAAGGAATATTTGCCATATGTATGTACTGCTCTTATGTTTATTATAAATGTCCCATCAGGTATCAATTCTTGCAAGTAAATTTCCAGAGTTAATGTCAATCAGAAGCTGTGATCTTCTGCCAACTAGCTGGATGTCTGTTGCATGGTATATCTCTTATACTTCATATTCATGTAATTTACAGCGTCATTTTATCAGTAGCATCTGTGGTCTTGGTATGCTTTAGAGATTTTGTATTCTTTTTAAGGATAATTTCCACATTATATCATTATAATATGTGCAGACAATATATACCTTGTGTAAACTGCACCAAGCTGACCTTTTTGTTTTATTAGCACCATCAATATTTTCACAAGATTTAGCTCCATGTTAGTGCTTGATCTACTTCTCCTATATATTTGAATGAAATAGAATGCTGATTTTGCAATAGCCAGATTCATAACACTTTCTGTGCCGGCCCAAACAGAGGATGCATACCCCGCTTTTGTGCTGGTGTATCAGCTGATACAAAGGGGCACTCACTAAGCTAAGGCCTTGCTCGGTGGGGCTAGCTGTGGCTACCGTGCAGCTGCAGCTACAGTACCAGCAGTATAAAATGAACTGTGGCTGCGCTACCGCAGCTAGCTAAGCCGAGCAGGGCCTAAATATCAGTTAATAAACTTGTGTAGAAGAGCAATACTGGAAGTGAAGTATTGCTATGATTCTACATGTTGGTTTCATCCTGGGGCTTACAATTGCAGGTACCCTATATATAGAATTCCTACTGGACCAACGCTCAAGGATCTCGATGCATGTTTCTTGACATTTCACCACCTATCAACAGTGACACGTTCCAGGGGTAAGTACCATCTTATGCCAGTCAGCATACAGAATACATTAATGCAGTGTCATTTCTTGTGGTCTCAGTTAATTTCTTTGTAGCTTCATCTGTTCTTCTCAATAATAATTACATGTGCCCCATGCAGATGCTGACCCCAGTACACCAGCCTGCCCCCCTTCAGGGGGCATCAACAGCTGCATGAATGCAGCTGGTAAGCTAACATTGCCCGTCTTTGGACTGGCACCGTACAAATTGCGGAGTTCTGTTTGGTCATCGAATGGGCCTCACGAGCAGCAGCTCGCAGCCTCACTGATGCAGGCAGCGGACGACTGGCTCCAGGACCGTCAAGTGCATCATCCAGACTTCCGGTTCTTCCTTACACACTACAACACCGTATGGAGATAACAAAGTGCTTACCCTTTCTTTGTAAATGGTTGTGAGCGTTTTTTCTGTTGTCGGCTGAGCCGGGCTACCTGTAACACTATGTTTGACGTACAGTCGTGTGACGTAGCATTTGCACTTCTGAACTTCTGTATCAGTCATCGGCTTATCGCCAGACAGCTAATTTGTAACTTCTCCAGTAAACCTTGTGTTGTAGGTAAACTTTTGTGAGGAAGAATAAATATCATAGTGGAGAAATGTAGAACAAAGAAAACTAGCTTCTGCAAATTTTTGTTGTTTAGATTTGAAAAGAAAAAAAAGAACTTTGTGTATGCTGAGCGTTTTGACGTACGGTGTTTTGTAACAGTTCTTTTTTTTTTCCAAGCCATGCTTCTTACTTCGGCTAATCACTTGATCAGAATAATATTTAGTTGGTGCCTAATTTTCTCCCATCATCGTAATCATTTTTTTCTTAGGCCTTTTTGGTTAATCCCTTGATAAGAGGATTGAGAGAAATTTGGAAGGAATTTGGAAAGAATTAATTCTACACCTATTATAATTATAATGTGAAACTAGTTTTCCTCGACCTCCTCTAATGCCCCTCTTTAGGGGTATTAAACAAACAAGGTCTTAGTTAGACCATATTGTAGTCATGTAGCTAGAAAATGATGAAGTGAGCATTAGTTGGTTTTTTTTAACTAATCCACCCGGATTTATTTTAGATTTGATACGAGTGATCGTATTTGTAGTTAATTATTTTTTTATTGGTAGATGATGTACCTATCGATAGCGATAGCGACGTGTTTATGCTGACTCTTTAAATCCCAAGATAAACCAGCACAATGATGAAGATGCTTCTACAGGTAGAGTTTGCACGTTATAAATGAAATTGTTTTATTGTTATTCTTAAAAATAATTTTAGGTGGAAAATGGGTAGAATAATGTTGAACCTACGCCCAAAAAAGTCGTAAAACGGTCATCCAACAAAGCCTGGTAACTTGTGAAATATGAACCGCAACAAAAGTAGGGTTTGCGTTAAAAAGAAAAGGCGGATGGCAATTCATTTTCATGGCTTTCTTTGAACCTATAACATGACTGGTAATTGATGAACCGCGTGATATCGTTGTTTATCAGTAGACAGTCCCTTAAAAAGACTCATTCTTTACCTGCAATTTGTTCCAGTTATGTTAACTCTTTTACTGTTTTTTTAAGACAATGTAACCCTTTTTAAGCATAGTGAAAGAACGAATGGATCGGTATTAAATTTTGAGAATGTACGTAGTATACATGGTAGGATAGTTAAGAAAGAGTCCTGCTGTACGTATGATTGGCATCCGACTGTGCTTTATCCACCAATCCCTGCGGTCGGCCTGAAGTCGTACGATTGGCATCTGACCGTGCTTTATCCACCAATCCCTGCGATCAGCTTCTCACCATGTGGGTCCAGACAAACATCAGACTATTAGCTGTGCCTATGCATAGTTGAGTCGGCTAAGAGTAGTACGACGAAGCAGGGGGTGGATCCAGGAAAAATAGTCACCAGTATCACTTTCAAAATGTAACACTAATTGATTGACGATTGTATAAGGCTACATACTAGTAGATTGTAATAGATTAATAGCATGTAATACACTAAACAAGTTAACATTAATATATGCCAACGAAATATAAAATATTAACACTAGTTACTTATTACTTCTATATCCACCCTACGAGTAGTTCCCATGTTTTGAAAGAGAGCTATCACGTCGTCATTTGGAATTGTAGTTAGTAAGCTTTCTCCACGAAGCATAAGATAGCATCCTTCATAAATTCATTACTAATACGATTCCGTAGTGCTGTCTTCACAATCTTCATTATCGAAAAACATCTCTCCACTGATGCAGTAGCAATAGGAAGAACTAACACTAGCTTGAGGAGCCGATAGACCAAAGGAAAAGTAAGATATTTTTTTTATCGACCATCAACTTTGCTAGTTGTGAAATAGTGTCCAACTTCCCAAATCTTTCATCTGCTCGAACATTGTCAATGTAAATCTGAAGCTCATGATTAAGATCCTTCAATTGCCTTGCATCAAAATGTTCCGGATAGGACTTTGCTAGCTCTATTAGATGGTCATGCTTAAAGGAATCGGAGGAACCCTTTGGACTGAATGCAGCCATATGAGTAAGCAAGCTAGAATTTATCTCATTGAAACGATCATTGAACTCTGTGAGCTGCAAGTCAATAATAGGATTCAAGCAATCATATCTATAATGTTGATAATTAGTGCGATTAGTTTTTCTCCTTGGTTCATGCTGATCTACATACTCTTCTTCCATATCCAATTTAGGAAGACCGTGCTCTTCACAAAACGAGTATGCTATTCATCCCGAATTTTGTTGAAATCTCTGTTTGGTTAATTTCACCTCTAACATCGCCTCCAAAATATCCTTGTCTTTCCTTTGCAAAGAAAGTGCCAGAGCATTTGCATGTCCTCAGATAAGCAACATCAGGTGCAAATGAAACACGAAGTCAAAATCTTGAGATAATCCAAAAGACCACGTGCTTGGCGTTTTTTCCCATCATTTGGACCATCTTTCTCAATATACCGAAGTACATCAATAATGTCAGGGAACATATTATTTACACTCTTAAGAGTTTTATAGTGAGAACACCGAGTGTCCCCGGCTCTTTGAAGAGACTACTCTTGATTTAGTCCAGTTCCACTACTAAGCTACCCATTGCTTATTGCTTTCGTTACTCCCTCTTGTTGACTTTCTCGTATCATATCTTTTCACTGTTGTGTTATGAAAACTATTACAACCACCTACATGGTCTTTAAGCCTATTTGATTTGTTCGAAGCTGACCAACCATCCATTGTGAATGCATCATTGCCTCCTTGGCCTTCAATACTGTGTCTCTGAACAAGTAGCAATATAAACAAAAACATTTGTCCACCTTCTCACTATACTCTAGCCAGCTATACATAGTGAACCATTCAGAACTAAATCGGCGTGGAGTGCCTGCTATGAACTTTTGTGGATATTTAAAACCAGGTGGTGCCCTGTAAGAACTTCTAAGCAAATACTTGCGTCTAATCTCATCTTGTACCTTTGGACTAATATACTGTGATATTCTCTTCCATTCAGATGGATTCCAAATTTACCTCTTTCCGTGACAACAACAATGGACGAGTGAGATTATTAACATTTGGTGCATCATTGTCTCTTCTTTCATTCCTTATAGAACTAGAACCATCCACATCATTGGCCGGTGGTACTTTTGTTTTATAAAACCATTCCATTATGGTTTTTTTCCTATCAAGTGAAAGAAAATTGTTAAGAAACTAAAGTAGATTAACTGTATTCATGTTTGATTACAACTAGGACGAGTAAAAAATTAACTAGCTTATGTAAGACATCTTGCAAGGTACAGAACAGAAAGAAAGGGGGAAAACACTTTACCTGATATTTTTGCTTGAAGCCTGGAAAGTAGATTAGAATGTAATTGAAGAAAAGCTCCTCTAGTTCACCACTTAATTCAGAAAAAAAAAACATGTTCTCAACATAACTCTAGAGCCATGAATTGGACTCCATGCATCACAATACCAAAGTCTCCACTCTCCACTAGTCCCTAGAGATTAGAGATTCAAGGGCTCAAGGTGATTAGAACTTTGAAGCAAAACAGGTCGGATAATTAGATTGAAAATATGGGGATTTTGATTTAGTGCGAGCCTTACCGCTGAGGCGATGGGCGAGCTTGCGAGAAGCAGAAAAGGTGTCGTGCTCCTCCTGTGCGATGGAAGGGCAAAGGGGCGCCTGTGCTACACGAGAAAGAGAAAGAAACGATATACTCATGCAATTGATTGGGCTATTGGCTGCCTAATTGTTTATCTTCTTGTTTCGTGGGCTTAGTTAGATCATGATACAATGGAAGGTGGTGGGTAAGTGGGCTGCAGCCTGCAGGCTGGGATCGATTGGGCTCACTGGACCAGTGTCGTTGGAAATTTTTGCTAGTGTCACCTGCTGAAATACGAAGGAATAAGTTCATCTGAGGTCCCTTGTCCACGAATCTGATTTTCATCCTTCAACCGGAAAACCAGATACAACGGCGTTGATGAGAAAAACACACACTGGCCTGAGAGATTTGCTTTACTCTACTGCAGGTCCAAAACTTATTCTTAGGTTCAAGGGTGTGCCAATTGATTTGATCCTGCAATCAACAAGAAGAAATATGCAAATATATTAGTAAACGATAGTCCATCGGCCAGTTAACCGATTTCATATCGTGTTGTAACCTAGCCGATGCAATAAAGCATGAATCGGCTGTAAGGTATAGTCAATGATAGAACTAACCCTAAAACTAGTACATCGGCTGAAAAGATCAGTATTATATAATCAATGTGTTAATATTACTTTAGAAATAAGCAATTTGGGATAGATCGGACTGAACCGAGACAGTATAAATTGCCAAGTCTAAGATAACATGAAATAATGATTATGTAAACTCATGTTTAAACTGATGTCTAGAATTAAGCATGTATCGGCTATAGCTCCGATCACTACTAGAAAAAGCATTATCACAAGCGACAGAAAACGGTCTTCGTAGGTGGGGCGGCCGTCCGCCTGTGAAGATAATTTTCGCAGGCGGACGTTGGTTAGTCAGGGCCGCCTGCGAAAATAGGAAGATGCCGCCTACGAAGATAGGTAGAAATTTTTGAAATTTAATAATAATTTGCCCGTTAATAGAAATTCTTGCAGGTAGATTATTATGTACATATATTGAAAGATTATCAAGCATTTGGTACTGAGAAATTTACATATATTGCATAGCTCAAAAGTGTTGCCAAAATATATATATTACAATATTTTTTTACATTGTGACTTCAAATACGCTATCTAGTTACATTATGGCATAGCAGTGTTCCACTCCCGAAGATTCTTGAATTCGTCACTTGTCGCAAGGACACTCTCTGGGTGGAAGAATTCTCCTTTCACATGACAGCACTCATGGTGGATGAAATGACACAGATCACGCTGCACATTTGTGATGCCTGTATCATCAAAGCTTGTTCGATGTTCTAATCTTAGCAACTGCATGCATTGAAGATAAACAATATATTAGTACCATAAATATGTGAAGCTGTCTAGTACATAGTATAGAGACTTACATCCTCTGCGTTAGTCCTGTACCTCCCATTAACCCTAAGGAATTCGCACGCGTAATACCCGCAAAGGACAGTTCCTCTAGGTTGCTTGTGACACTTCAGGACATATCATAGGAAAAAATAGTTAAATATTTCAATTAGTGAAACAATTGAAATACATTAAGTGAGTGGAGTATTATCGGCCAATAGGTACGTACTAGCAGCTTCTCCCTTGTTCGGGTCTGTTCTCCACCCTTGAACTTGTAGTATTGATACGCACTGTATGGATGTCGTACCGTTTCACATTAAGGAGGATATTTATTTATAATACATTCATATAAAAATGCAAGAGTCATAATCACTTACTACTTTAAGATTGTTAGAAATTCTTTGTATTGCTGGTGTCTATAATCGAGAGGGTCCAAGACTACCACGGTTCCGTCTTTAGGGTGGATGAGTAAACAGATATAATGATCGCTACATATTAACAACAATATAATTAGTTAGTACCAGCTAAAATAAGACATATGTGTAGAAGATAAATGTACCGGACTTACTTAAAATTATAAGCGGCCATGATGACTCTCTTATTTTGAAAGTGCAAGAAGGCTCGTCCGATGTACTGTGCGACAGTAATCAATTTCTCCTTGTGCAAGCCCTTCTTGTATTCAGCTATCTCTTTTGGAGTCTTGCCATTCAGCTGGTCTGACCATGGTGCTAGCCTCACGGTATGCTGTGTTTGATAGATCCGAGTTGGATCCAAGAAGCCGATAGGTTCTTTTTTCTTCTTAGCATCCATATATTGCATCCTACAGAAGAAGTTTGTTAGTAACAATCACATGGATTTGTATTGTACATATTTTTCATGTAATTAATTAAAACTCAAACTCACATGCACCAAACACCGATATAGTTGACGTCCATCTTATCCCGACGATATATGGCATGGAGATATGAGAAATCTAGCCATAAGTAACCTTCGGCACCGAAACAATCTGCCGGTGATCGAACTATTATACTGCCCAAGCTTTTCTTGCTGGCTTCCATGTAGAAGGTATGTAATCTTTTCATCTCCCATGGTCCTTCGTTTAGTGCCCAATCCGGCAAGAGTGCTTTCCCGTGTTCGTACTTTTCCGGGCAATCATCAGTTGGCCAGTATGTTGGCCCGGCTAGTTCAGCGGCCTTCTGGGGGTCATCATCTCTGAGTTTGACACGTTCCTTACCCCCTCTGAAGACGGTTACAATGAACTTCTGCTTGTTCTCATCTTTGGCTTTGGAGTCGTGGCTCCTAAGCACTCTAGGCACCTTAGAACTGGTAGTGGCCTTCTCAGGGACCGGGGTCTCTTGCCCCTCGGGGTCTTTCGCAGGAGAAGGGTTTTCAAATATTTCTGGCTCTGTACCGTCCCATTCCAATCCTGGTACTTCTTCTATATCTACCTCGACTGATGCCACAAATTGGACCTCTGGTTCTGCCACTGTAATCTCCTTTTGGACATCCGCTACTGCAATCTCCATGGGCACCTCCGGCACTTCAATCTCCGGTGGCACTTCCGGCACTGGACGTTCCAATTGCATCTCGGGTTCCTCCGCCTTATCAGTCACCTTTCTAGGAGATCTCGGAGGTTTTCCCAACCCCGGTTTTGGCACCATAGGTTTTCGCCTGGTGTAGGTGCCCAATCCAAAGGATATGTCATTCTTGTGCCAGAGAATTACAACATCGACCGCATCCCTAAGTACGGTTACACCATCTGCAGTAGGGAAGTCTATGTCGTACGACTCAAACCCTTCGTGGACTACCTGCGGCTGCACTTTGGCATACGCATCGGGTATGAACTCTTCATTGTATGTTCTCCCAGGGATAGCAATGGCTGTAGCGGCCTCAAGAGTTTTCCCGGAACGTCCAAAGGGAACGTGCAATCTGCAGGGTGTATTCTCCTTGAGGTCATCGAAGGGGTAATCTGGCTCAGGTTCTTTGGTTTCAGGGGGAGGCAAAAGCATGTGCTTGTCGCAGAAATCCATCATTTGCCTTTCAAAATCTGCAGCCCCTTCGTCTCTAAGTTTATCCTTGTACGCTTCACGCTTCTTGTGGGGGTCTTGTTTAAACCCTTCCTTCCAACTCATCTTGGATGACACACCTCGAACCCTACCCCCATGCTCAGGAGTACCCAGCGCCGTACTTATCACATCTTTCTCCCTCTTAGGCTTGAACAATCCTTTCTTCTGTGAACTGGATAAATTCTCTATTTTATCGGCAACACCCTGCAGCTCCGGATCTTCGAATGATACTTTACCTTCATCCGTGATCTTCGGAGTTCTAGCTTTTACCCAGTTCCTTGATCTCTGTGTCCATTCCTCCATAGGTACCGGAAGCCCCGCCTTCCTCATTTCATCCTCCTCTTTTGTCCACTGCTCCACCTTGGGTGCGTATCCCGCGGAGCCTAAGCAATGATGAAATTTGTTCTTCTGGGCCAACTCAGAAAACTTTTTGCTCCTTTCAATCTCTTCCGGGGAGTTCTTCAATCTCAGAAAGTCTTCCCACTCATTCGGGGTTATGTGGCATACGTCGAAAACGGTGTACGTCCCGTCTGCACAAATTTCTTGTTCAAGGTGGTTTTCCAACCACGCCAAGACTTGGCCATTGTTTGCAGTGCACAATTCCTCACTGCTGCCTCTGATCCATCCGGGAACTGGAATATTTTTTTTTCAACTCTTTCCATAGGACTTCCTTATCCACAGTCGATACATGATCCCAGTCCTTGACCGTGACGGGGATCTTTTCCCTTACTATTATGCCACACTGCGAACTGAATTTCGCACGTGACGTCTTAGGGGCGAGTGGCTCTCCTTTTGGCGAAACATGGGTAACTACATGGAACCCTTCATCCTTTCTATTCACGCTTCTCTCGCCCTTCTTTTCTTCGCCTTTGCTGACCGTTCGCTTTGCTTTGAGCCGGTTGTGTTAGCTGGGACCTCCTCGTCTTTCGACGGATCTTTTTTCTTCGGCTGCCGTTTTGATCGCCGTGGCGCCGTTTCCTACGTAAGGTATATATCATTGTTTCGAATTAGCTCGGGCTAATAGTTATCACGGTGAACAGTTTACATATTAAGTTTACTTACCCCTTCTTTAGGGGGAATGTAGTCCTTGTCTCCTTCTTCACCGTCGCCCTTTCTCCTTCTCCTAGGGCTTGGACAAGGATCGCTTGGCGACGAGTACTCATCGTTAGCTACGTCGCTGTCGGAACTACCTTCCGGTGGGACCGTTGGTTCCGGAGCAACCACAATAGGAAGGGACGGCTCTTCCGCCCCTAAACCCTTCTCTTCGGTCCCTTTAGTACTATCGGCCATCGTTTCAAACTTCTAACATAAAAAATAAACTGTATATGAACACTCTGCAAAACTGTGTATTAAAAAATTGTGTACATAGTTGCAAAAGGTTATAATAAAAACTTGTGTACATAATTGCAAAAATGTTTTAATAATTTGCTAAATTAGTACAAATTGATATGCTAAAAAATTATTAAGGTGACCATATCCTTCACATGTTACAAAAAAAAATTGAACATACCCTCCCAAATGTTATTAAAAAAATGACAAATTCACATATCCTGCAAAATTGAACATACCCTCCCAATTTCATTCACATATCACCCACATTCCCAAATTCACTTTCACAATCAACATATAACCCCTCATTCACATATCACCCACCCCTCATTCCCATTCACACCCACTTTTACAAGATACATTTTAATACTGTCCAATGATGACTAGGGTAATCAAAGTACCATCAAGCAGTAAATTGGTGTGCATGCCTTATATTTTAAAACAAGACGAGAAAAATTATATGTTTTTATAAATAAACAGAGAGAGTATATTTTTTAAAATAATTGTGAAATATTTTACTGTGCATTTCATATGTATGTTGCTATATTGGTATTAACAAACAAGCAATAAATTGCTAATATATGTGTGTTATAGCGACTTAAAAGCCGATATTACAAAAATAAATGACAATGGAAAACATCAAAATCAACAACAAGAAGCATATGTTGAATTCATCAATCTTAAAACGTACCAAACTAATATAACGTGTATATGGTGCCTTATTTATTATGTATAAAAGTATAAAATGATATATGAACACCTACGTGTATTTATATATATATATAAAAATGGACGACGATGATGCGGCCGGCGGCGGTGGAGGACGACGGTCGGCGGCAGTGGAGGCGCGCGGTCGGCCGGCGGCGTGGAGGACGACGGCAGTGGAGGATGACGGCCGGCGGCGGTGGCGGCGCGCGGTCGGCTAGTGGCGGTGGAGGACGACGGCCGACGGCGATCGATCGAGCGGCGATGCGGCCGGCGGCGGTCAAGGCGCGCGGTCGACCGGTGGCAGTGGAGGACGACGGCCGGCGGCGATGGAGCGGCGATGCGGCCAGCGGCGGTGGAGGACGACTTTAAATTTTTAAAATTTTTTTTCAAACAATGGTAAGTGCACATAAAAAATTGCTACTAAATTTTGAAACCTCTTTTAAAAAAACTTTTAAATTATAAAAACTCTAAATTTAACCCTACAAATGGTAATTGCACATTAAAATTAGTACAAACTAATATGCAAAATGTTGAGTACAATTGTTCATCAATTTGCAATATGAGTACACATATCCTTTCACATACCACCATTACATAACTAATAACTTATTAAATGCTTACATGCCACTCAACAATCATTACCCTTTAACATTTTTGCCCACACCGTCCGTGCGCATGTAAGGCTTCACGGTCTTCTGAGTACATGTCTCGACATTCTTAATCTTTTGTACAAACTGATTATAAAGTGGTATACTATCGTATTGATTGTAATCTTCGACATCTTCAACCCCATCCACTCCCAATATCTTTTGTTTTCCTGGTAGCACTATATCTTTCCTCAAATTTGACGGGTCTTTCACATAAAACACTTGTGCCACGCGATTGGCGAGTACCCAAGGGTCATCCTTGTGACCCACACTCGCAAGGTCAACAACAGTAAGACCAAACTTATCAACATTGACCCTGTTCGGGTATTTTACCCACTGGCACTTAAATATGGGGAATTGCATTGTGTGCCCATATTCGATTTCCCATATTTCTTTAATAAACCCGAAGTATGATTGTTTTCCCCCGCTTCATCAATTGCCTCCACACGGACACCGCTGTTTTGCGTACAGGTCTTACTATCTCGGGCTCTTGTACTAAACGAGTATCCATCAATGTCATATCCCTGCCAAGAATTTACTGTAGTTGATGGACCACAAGCCAACCGCTTCATAGTTATGTCATCGGTAGTTTGTCCCTCAGGTAAGTCTAGATCTCGCAACCAATCTATGAAGAGACGCTTGTGTTCTTTCATTATCCACTCGGTGGTGCGACCCTTATTGTTAGCTCATAGTAGTTTGATATGTTGATCGATGTAAGGCTCAACGATAGCAAACTGATGAAGCACGTTGAAGTGAGCTTCTTGAAATGATTTGTGATCATGGGTGACGAATCTCTTCTTTCCTATGGTTCCCCTGCCACTCAATTTGCCCTCGTGTCGGGGCACAGGCACTCCAATGGCATATCCATCTTTGAGGTAATCGATACAGCACTCGATAACCTCTTCAGTACTATAACCCTCAACCATTGATCCCTTTGGATGTGCACGATTTCGGATGTAACCCTTCAAAACCGCCATGTAACGCTCGTATGACCACATTTGATGGAGGTACAATGGACCAAGCGCAACCATCTGTGGCACTATGTGAACAATGAGATGCTCCATCATATCAAAAAATGATGGAGGGAAACACATCTCAAGTTGGCACTGTGTCTCATGTGCGAATGTACGGAGATTTCCTAACTCTTCGAGACTAATGACCTTCTGTGACACTGCGTTGAAAAAGTAGCACAACCTTGCGATAGCAACCTTCAAATGCTCCGGTTTTATGGCCCTTATTGCAATTGCAAGAAACACGGTGAGCAAGGCATGACAGTCGTGTGAATTATAACCAGATACCGACAAATCATTCATGGAAACTAGTCGACTGATGTTTGATGAGAAACCTATGGGCACTCTGACATCGCGGAGTGATTTGCAAAATGACTTCTTCTCCTTAGGTGTTAGTGTGAAACAGGCTGGTGGAAGATATACTTTGCCATTGTTCTCTCCTTCTTGAGGGTGTAACTCTTCCCTGATTCCCATCTCGACTAGGTCCATCCGTGATTGTAGACCATCTTTAGTCTTCTTCGGCATGTCCAACAATGTTCCAACTATGTTGTCAAACACATTCTTCTCTAGATGCATGACGTCTATGGCATGCCAAACCTCCAGATCTTTCCAGTACGGGAGGTACTTAAAGAATATGGAATGCTTCTTGAATGGGGGAGGGAGTTTATCATCTGGCTTCGTACTATCATCTTGCTTCTTACTATCCTCTGGTTTCTTAGTCTTCTCGGGTTTCTTGCGCTTCGTCCCCTTTGATGGTTTCTTAGTCACTTTTCCAAATTCGCAAACAATTTTCTCTGTCATTGCACACACTTTTCCCCCCGATGTAGGTTTTGGTGCAGGATCAGTCTCTTCAGTGCCATCGAACTCCGCCTTCATCTTGCGGTACCTGTGATTTGTGCGTAGGAACCGCCGGTGCCGCATGTACACAAGCTTGTTGGAACCCGGGAGATACCTATAGTACGTTCCATTCATGCAGATCACACATCCTGTTTTACCTTTAATTTGACCTGAAACTGAAAACATTGCTGGATAATCGTTAATGGTTACGAAGATGATGGCCTTCACTGTGAAGTATTCTCTTAAGTACTCGTCCCACACTTTCAATCCCTCTTTCCATAAATCAGCCATATCTTCCAACAATGGTTCAAGAAACACGTTAATATCAATACCAGGCTGACGGGGTCCCTGTATGAGGATATAGAGTAGCACGTATTTTCGTTTTTGACAGAGCCAGGTAAGAAGATTATACATAGTCAGAAGCACTGGCCAAGTACTATGTGAGCTGCTCATGTCTCCAAAAGGATTAACTCCATCAGTACTCAGGGCAAACCTAATGTTCCGTGGGTCTTTAGCAAACTCTCTATACTGAGCATCAAAGTTTATCCACTGACGAGTATCTACCGGGTGTCGAATCATCCCATCCTTCTTGCGCCCTTCTTCATGCCAACGCATTAGTTCCGCATCTCGCGGATTTGAGTATATCCGTTTAATGCGGTCTTTGATAGGAAGGTACCACATCACAAGCTGCGGGATTTTTCTGTGAGTTCCCTCAGTTCTGTCTGGTTCTAGGCTAGTATTGCTATTCGATTTGTACCGGCTAGCAACGCATGTTGGACATTCATCTAAAGAAGCGTACTCTTTCCTGTACAGTATGCAGTGATTAACGTACGCATGAATGTTTTCCACACCAAGTGAAAGGGGGCATATGAGTTTCTTCGCTTGATATGTGCTGGATGGTAGTGAGTTAGGCTTCGGGAGCATTTTCTGCAGAAGTTCTAAAAGACTATCGAAACTGGTATCAGACTATCCATGTCTCGCCTTTAACCTCATAAGTTCAAGAACTGACCGTAGTGTTGTGAACTCACTGTCACAGCCCTTCGACTCATTGTACAGAACTTCCTTACTTGCCTTCTGTAAAGCTTCAAAGTTATTTAAACCTCTAGCCGACCCCATCAGCACCTCGGGTTCTGCATGACGTAACATTTCCGCTAGATCGATTTTGTCCTCAACAGAAAAATCGTCGTGCACCATGTCTTCAACTCGTGTCGGAACTACATTTTCAGGCCCGTCCACTTGTTCTTCGCCATGACATGTCCATATTTTGTACTTGTCCATAAATCCACGAGTTACTAAGTGCTCCTTCACTTTATAAGCATCTTCCCAGCCTATTTCATTCTTACAGTCAGCACATGGACAAATTATCTTCCTCATATTGTTCTTCTCAGCGTGTGCCTTTGCAATACCAATAAATTTAGACACTTCATCTCTATATGGAGACAAAAACCTCAGCCAATGATACATCCATTCCCGACTTTCCATATCTCTAAAAGAATGAATATAAAATATTTGCACTAGTAATACCAAATTTGTAGGGTTTATTGAAAAAACATATCGCTATTCAAAACTAACTAAAGGTTAATTGTAAATTAATAAAAAAAAATATTTCATTCTTTTTACACAGACATGCCAAATTAGTATATTAGGAAAATCTAACAAAATCATATCATCGACATATTACAAACTAATGTAATTATTTTTTGATTGCACCAAATAAATAGGCATTAAAAATTTTATTCTCTCTCATATATATATGATAAGATCTAGATCTAGATCTAGAACTAGGAGGTGGATGTGATAGCAAAATAAAAAAATTGAGAATTTATGTTACCACATTAAACCACTACAACAAGAGGCATCAAGTATTACACATACATCTAACATCAACATATCAAAAGAAAATAAATTAAAAAACATTGAGCTTTTCCTTCACAATTTTGCATGTATAAATCCATCACAAGTTGAGGTCTAAAAGCTTAAAAAATTGCATACCTAGTGTGGAAATGAGTAGATCTAAGCACCGTAGAAAAATCCCCCGAAGATTTGAAGTTGAAAACCTCCCCCCTATATTTAAGTCACTTTAGGAGAGAGAAACTTCAGGGAGAATGAACATGGCTCGGGGAGGAAGAACACTTTATAGGGGCATCTTTGCAGGCGGGCCATATGAGCAGCGCCTGCGAAGATCTATCTTCGCAGGTGCACGTCGCCTGCCGCCTTCGCAGGCGCCTCTTATGTGGTCCGCGTGCAAAGATCGATCATCGCAGGCGGACCGCCCCCTCCACCCCGGGTATCGTCTTCACCGGCGGGATTTTGGCTCTGAAGACCATACCCGCCTGTGAAAATTAAACCCCTACGACGCTGAAAATGCTTTTCCTAGTAGTGGATACAACCTTATACTAGGATATTCTCTAGCAGCAAATATATTCAACTACAACCAATTAGATTGGTAGTAAGTCCAATATATTTGAATTAGAATAGATCCTGAGATAAGGGGCAGATATAGAATATTAAACAAAAGCATAAAACTCTGTAAAACATCTATACCAGATAAGATCGGCTAAAACCCTGATACTATCCTTATTAAGAACCATAAAGCAGGCTAGATATCATGATTCAAGACACGACTTAATAGATCAAACTTAACTGATGCAGCATTAAGTATGAAAAGAAGCATGATATCTAAACAATCAAGCCGATGGTTGCCTTTTCGGGATGGTGGATACATTATATAATTTAAACCAACAAGACAATATAGCCATTACCAGCAAAACCCTAGATAGAGTCTGGCCGATGCAAGTAGATTGCATTGTCGATCTAAATTATATAATGTATATGATAACTCGGAGATTCACAAGACAGAATTAGAGTGTCATAAAGATGTAAGCACTAATTCCGATGATGCAAACTGCCATAACAAGACCTACCTTGTCGTCGAAGATCAAACTGATGCAGCACGACTCGAAAGCATGAACTTGTCGAAAATAGAAAACAAAGGTTGGCGATGCGCCGAGATTAATTGAACTTGGTTGTCGTTTATTTACAAGACCTCGGGTCTATATTTATACCCGAAAAATACAAACATTGTCCATCACGGACACGACTCATATTAACCTAATACAAATCCAACTAGCGAACAAGTCCCTTAGGTGGACTCTTGCCGAGAATATCTATAAGGAAAATACATATATTCCTAATTAATAGATACAATTGCCAATCTTGGACTCTATCCTCGCCTGGCAACACCATCGTAAGCTCTCTGTTGAATCCGATAATGACTTCACATGTGATATCGGCTTCATCGGCTATCCCAATCGGACTCGGTTTTCAGCCGATGCAGACTCCAGCCGATGCGCACTCTATTTCTGAGATTTCTGCATATCTTCGAATCCGCTTCGGATTGGATCTTGTTTCCGATTCACAAGCTTGCCAAATTTCATCGTCAACAAACGGGTCCCTTAACTATCAAAACCTGTGCAGATGAGGTCCTCAGCGGTTTGGACGACATTTTTGGCTGACGTGTCACCTACGTGGCTAATTTGACTCGGTCTTCATCTTACGTGGCATTGAAGTGGCGCTTACATGGCAATTCGATCTGGAAAAATAATAAACCTTGTGGGACCCACATATATCAGTATCACACACAAATTAATAAAAAATGGTGGGACCCACGTGGGCCCCACATGTCATTATTACCCCTCCTCTTCTTCCTCCTCTCTCCCCATCTCCCCTCTCTACATCTCTCTCTCCTCTCCTCTCTCCAGGCGCGATGGAGAGGCAGTGGCGCGCGGCGGCCGGCGGGAGAGGAGGGAGCGTGGCTCTAGCACCGCTCTCCTCCTCCTCGTTGGTCACAGGGCCAGGAGCAACCGCGGGATTCTTCCGAGGCTAACTATGAGCGGAACTCCGCCATCAGCTAGGGGCAGCATGCTGTGCTGCAGCTCTACCTGCACGAGCAATTCCTCAAATATCTCCACGGAACCATCCACCACCCTCTTGACAAGCTCCCTAGTTCGGGTTTGAATCTCGACACATGCCTTTCCACCAAACAACCTGTTGAAGTCCATTCTCAACTTGCTCAAAGAATCAAACACATCGAGCAACCGCAAGAGCTTGATGGGATCCTTCCTGGCATCACATATAGCACAGCCATCTAAAAGAAGTAAAAGAACTATATCCACCAAACCACTAGTCGACACCTTTACTCTCTAGGTGGTAAGGCCCAAAAGAGAGACTTGGCTCTGATACTGATTGAAAGGACCTTGATGTCGCCTAAAGGGGGGTGAATAGGCGTTTAAAACTATTAAGTAAATGCGGAAGCTAAACTTTTCAAAAATTTCGAGATATTTTCAGATATTTCGGAATATTTTCAGATATTCCGAAATATTTTCGGAAATTCCGAAAATCTCAGCTTATGAAGCAAGCTAGCAAACCAAACAACAAGGCATAGTGGCAAAAATAGTTAACGGGTTTGCACAAATAGCGACTAAACTACTAGTGGCAACAAAAAGCAAAGTTTGAGGAGTAAGAGAGAGATATCACCGGGATTCTTGCAAATTGATGTGTTACCCAAGTTCAGATCCTTGAGGGGATTCTACTCTCCGTTGAGGAGCTCACAATGAGCCGGGTCTTTTCCAACCCTATCCTCGTGAGGTTGCACAAATGCACTCCTCCTTCCACTAGTGGTATCTCTTCCCTTTTGGAGGTGAGATCCGACCTTCACAAACTTCTCCCGGCCAACCACAACTAGATCGGTGGCTCAAGAGTGACACCTAACCATCTAGGAGTCCTCAACCTCCAAGAGTAATAAATGATGCAAATATCTTTTGGGGAATGAAGCAAGTGCTCACAAATCATCACGAAGTCAACACCAAGCACTCACACAAACTCGAAACCGCAACTCTCACACACACCAAATCCAAATCGAAGAACGGTGGAGAGGGGAATCAAGCAAGCAAGGCTCAAAAATGAATCTGAAGAGTAGCAAGCCAAGTGCACCAATTTTTTAATGAGAGCAGCCACTTTGACTTGGAGGGGGAGGGGGCTATTTATACCCCCACTCTCAGATCTGCCCGTTATAGACAAAGATTCCAATTTTCGGACATTCCCTAATAACTTTTCGGACAAGTCCGAAAAACAAGTCCGAAAATCACTTTAGGACAAGTCCGAAAATAACCAGATCCAAAACTTTCATTCATAGTCATTTTCGGAAATTCCGAAAATCAGTTTAGGATAAGTCCTAAAATTAGTTTAGGACAAGTCCGAAAATCACTTTAGGACAAGTCCGAAAACATCTAGAGGGATAGTTTGGAAATGCACTTTTTCGGAAATTCCGAAAATGTCTTTCGGACAAGTCCGAAAACATCCAGAGAGAGTTTTCTGCACAACCTTTTTGGAAATTCCGAAAGTTATTTTCGGACAAGTCCGAAAACCACCCAAGGCTTGTTTTTCTCTGACTTTTTCGGAAATTCCGAAATGGCATATCGGACAAGTCCGAAAAACTCAGACAAAGCACAAATGAGAAGATATCACTGGAAAGAATAAATTTTTGAGCACCTAACTCATTCCTCATCACCAATGCATCATCCCCCTTTATAGTACGGCTTTCCTACCAACTTAAGAGCAAATAGAAAAGCTATATCAATACGAATACCTTTACGCCACCTTCTTTCAATGCATTTATCAAAGCTAATATGAAATTTGGCTTGATGTTCATCAATGAATCACATCCTCTTGATCTTCAACATTTCATCTTGTATTTATTCTTCACCAAGGGTTGATCCTAAACAACTTGTGACATCTGATGGCATCGATCGGTTCGTCAGTATTCGGCCAAGCACTTGCTCCTTCACCACTACATCGGGTCCTTCGGCGCCAAGCCTCCGCTTGCCCTTCTCCCATGCATGGTCCATCCCGTAGCCAAGTCTTGCCAACCCTTCACCGCCTCTTGCCATCTTCCGTTACTTGTAGCCTTGAATCGCAATGAAACCTCGTTGTATTGCATATTCTTCTTCATCATCTTCGTCAATTCTTCATTAGACTAATCCTTTTCTTATACACTCAATAAACGTATTAGTCCCTTAATTGTTTGTCATCAATTAACCAAAACCCACTAGGGGCATATATGCTCTTTCAATCTCCCCCTTTTTGGTGATTGATGACAACACGATTAAAGCTTACAAAAGATTGATAGTAAATGATCTTGAATCCAAAGGTTAGTTTGAGATCCCCCTAAATGTGTGCATACAAATATATGAAGTGAACTCATATGCACATATTTTTGAGAATGTGAGAGCTCCCCCTAACCCTTTGCATCCGTGGGGTGTATTGTGTGTGACAAGAGATGCCCAAAAGTAAAATGACACACAACTTAAATTCTTGGCACCGATTCAAAATGTATCAATTGAAATTCTTGATGCCAATTGCAAAAACTTGATTCTACGTCAATTGATTCTGGTACCGAGTGAGAAAGCACGAGTAACCAAATTTTGGAATCAATTTAAAGTATCAATAGATAATCTCAATTGCATATGGCATGGTGTTCAAATAATAATCAATGAATCCATCACACCATGCGCACACCAATTGACAATCATTTTCAAATATTATCTCCCCCTTTCCCCCTTTCTCATTCACTCTTTGGCATCTTCAAGGCATGCTTTTCGATAATTTCTCACAATTATCTCACCCTTTAATCAATCTTTTCTTTATCCCTTTTCATATACTTCTCCCCCTTTGACATCTAAACAACAAAAAAAAGCATAAGTAGGGAAGGAAAAGCAAAGGGAACCTTGATGAGTGATCATCGAGTACTTTCCTCTCAATTTTACATTTCATCACTTGTGATTAGGACATGAACATCAATTTGACACAAAGATCACAAGTAAATCAATAGGCATTGAGATACAAATTTTGCACATAGAAAGCGCACATCCAAAGGGTTTAGAGCATAGAAAAAAGAATCTCCCCTTTGGATGTCAAAGACATTGTTTAATGAATTCCTCCCCATTAGTTCCTCTCCTACTTTGACATCTAAGCATGGCAAGGAGAGTACATGATATACAATGAATGGGATCATCGAGATTTGAACATGCCGAACCATATCTTCACAAACTTGAGTGAGATTCAAGTGTTAAAAAAACAACTCACTCAAGATTTCCACAAAGCATTTCGCAAATGAGTTTAGCATGTATGAATCCATAGTTTGTGCTAAGACCAAAAAATCACATAGAATGAGGTCTTCGAGCAGTTTGATTCACTTAGAATACCAACTTTGTGACTAATACTCGCTTATTAACTATACAAGCATTTTGTCATAACATTTTGCAAACTAGGCTAATGGGCAAGAAATGAAACTTGGCCTAGACGCACAAAGACAAGGCAAGTGATCCAATAATTCCAATTGAAATAACAAGGTATGGATCATCCGATTACCTTCCTTGTTGATTTTTTTAGATGCCCATTGAATAAAATTGATATCTTGATGCCAAGTTGAATTTGGAACCTTGATGGGCTTGATGAAGTGTCTTCCTTGATTTGTTTGATTCCAATCCCGAGGAAGAACTTGAGCTTTCCCATCACGAACATGTTTGACTCCTTGATCACGATCCATGTCTTGATAGTACTTGTGCTCTTCTTGCAAGGCCATGACTCGATCCGGTTTCGCATGTGCATCATCTTCCTTCTAATATTCCAAAGACAACAAGAGAGAGTAACATTCACAAAATTTGCAAATTGAGAACGAATAGTTACTCATTTTTGTGTGTCAACGCGGATGTTGTAGGGATGATCTCGTTGAATGCTTGATGAATCCTTGGGTGAGACATCGTGCTTGTTGCAAGAAACCTTCCCATTTTCATCTTGTTTGTTGAGAAAGACCCACTTGGTGTCGATGGTATTATGCTTGTGTCTCTTCAACAATGATCATACACTATTGCGAGTGAAATTGTTCAATTCTTCTTGCTTGGTTATCACCCAATCCACATCACCAAGTGTATCTTCCATCCTAATTGGCTTCAAAGATGAAACAAAAGAGTAATTCTCACAAAATTTACAATGATATAGAATAAGTACCCCATTTGTGATATCACCAAGAATCATATCGATGGGGTGATCTTGTTGAACGATGGGTGAATTCTTGGATGGTACTCCAAAGGAACTTGAGCTTGCACAGTGTCTCTTTGCTCTTGAGTGCCCTTGACATCAATCCCATCCACTTGTGCTGGAAGCATGTCTTCCCAAGTGTCCTTTTTTTATTTATTATGAATAGTTTTTCCATTATTTAGCACAATTGAGAGAATTTGCTCCGCTTGGGTTTCATTAGTAACATCAAACATTACACCTCTCATGATTTCAACAATACCAGTGATATTGGTTGAAAACATGGTAGGCATGAGTGTTTGTCTAATAACCAACTATAAGAACCTTCTCCTAAAAGATATGAATTGAAGTAGCAATAGAAGAAGATACTAATTGAAAGCACTTCGCCATTAGGGATACCTTGAGCACCTAAGTTAAGATGCTCATTTGCCTTCTTTGAGAACGCATGTTGATAGAGTCGGTTGATTCTTCAATTTGCCCACCTTCATCACTTCTCACCTTCTTAATATTGTGCTCAATCTTATTTTGAGCACATCGTGAATTTCACTCGAAGATGTCATAGCTTCAGTATTTTGTCTCGATGAGGCTTTCTCGATTTAACCCATAATTCCCTTCACTTTGTGTTGAGATGATCATAAGTTGAAAAATCTACAACAGAGCTGGTAGATGGGTTATGAAACAGTGCACAAGTTTTGTTTTGGAATACATGCCCATATCTCAACCAACTCAGAAGATACCAAGGTCATGAAGATTAAACAAGCTAAGGAAAAACATGTTTTCATATTTTGGAGACTCATTATGAGCTTGGAAGGAGCTTTAAAACATCATGCAAATGAAGACTTGTCATGAAGTTTAACATTTGCAAAATCTTGGATGGTCTAGAGATGCAAAATTAAGCCAATATCCACAAAGAACTTTAGCCAAAATAGCTAAACTCACCATATGCAAGTTTGAGTAAAAATGTGATCAAGCAAGATTTTGGATAAAAGCCATTTTGTTTGGAGTAGAAGAATTTTTTATTCCAAAACCTTTGAGAAACATTTCAAATAAATGTTGAAGCACTTTTGAAAAGATCTTCACAAATTTTGGCCTTTTAAATGAGATTTTTGACTTTTGACCAAAGATGTTGTTTGAAAGGGTTATAAAACCAAATTTTGAAATCTTTGATGTTTAGAAAGTAAGAGATACATGAATGTGGTTTGCATAACTTCACCCTAATACATCTCTCACTTGAAATCCATAAATTCAACATTTTTAGTATAAGTCATAGGATTGAGAGAACATATACATAAAAGCTCACTTTTCCAAATATTCCTTTTTTTAAAAAATGACAAATAAGATGTTTTGAATTGAAATGCATACGTATGAGTTTGAAATACCTTCATAAACCAATATATATCAAAATATATGGTTCTAGAGGCAAAACTCACTTGTTGCCATAATAGGACCAATTATGGTCAAGATTGATTTTTGAATAAATCCCAAAATCAAGTTGTTCTCAAATCGTTGGCCAAATAAAATACATTTGAATACCAATAGGGTTTGAAATGACCAACTTTAGGAGTTTATCGAAAGGATTGCTTGCAAAAACCTTTTCAAGAATATATTGGTGAAAATATACTTTAAAAACAAGAAAAAAACAAGATCCTAGCATCTACAAATTAAGGCTAAAACCATTTTCTTTGCAACACTTATTTTTGTTTCGTAGTAGCTTTTGGAAAAAAAAACCTTTTAAATAGATATAGAGACTCTTTTGAACAACAAAGCCAACCTTTTTTTTGCAACTAATTTTGTAGATTTTGAGTTTTGAACCAAAACAACATTTTGAAACCATCATAGCATCAATTTGATCACAACACATTTTAGGGAAGCAAAAGACATTAGAGGTTATAGCACTCCCCCTAAATGTGGTAAACCAAAACATCACTCAAATTCAACATATGAATCAATCAAGCAACATGCAAAAATAAGCAATGTGCATAAGATATATTAAACCTACACAAGGTAAAAGGGTAGATACATCAACATAAGTACTCGTTACCGAGACGCCATTGGTTTTTGATGTAGAACGTTCTTCCTCAAACTTGACTTCATTTTGACATATAGTGAGAACTTTGAGTCAAGCCTCCAATGCGCCTCCAAGTACCTATAATCTCATTTTAGCACATTTTGGTCCCCAAGAACATCGGGTCCATCGAGGTAGGTCACACGAAACTTAGGGACCCAAATGAATTTTGTGCTAGCATGTGGTGAACTAATCACCCTAGTTGCACAAATGTCCATTTTGTCCTTTCTAAGCAAATTATGATCAAATGAGGAGTTTGGCTTAGGAATGTTACCCACGGGACAACTTTTACCAACATGTCCCTTTGCACGACAATTATAGCAAAGTTGAGTTTTGCTTTTATCTCGTCTTTTGGTTTGCTTATTGTCGGTTTGCCTCTGTCTTGATGATTTGCATTGTTCATCCAATGTGCATGGACAACTTGAGGCAAAGTGTCCCGCATCAGTGCACTTGAGACATTTGATGTGAGCAATCCCTTTCTTTTTGCTCAACACCATTACTTTCTTCCAAGGACAATCTCTAACATGATGTCCCTCTTTCTTGCACTTAAAGCAAGTAATGTAACTCTAGATTATCTTTAGATTTCGTCGCTTGGTATGTGTATTGATGGACTTGTTATCCTATTTATGGAGCTTGGTGCAAGCTTCGGTTGATCCCTTCTCATGTTTCTTCACCATGTCCTCACGGTTATCTTGAGAAGGTTGAGTAATGCCCACAAGTCCATGATCCATGTGCTTCTCCCTTTTTCCTACACAATCCAAGTCACATGTAGTGCTCGGGGAAAAGTTTGCTTTGGAGCACCAAGTGTTAGCACAAGTAAGGTCAACTTGAACATGAGGCTCATAGGATTTTACCGTTTCCATTATCACCTCATGAGCTATCTCTAGCATGGCATGAGAATCTACAAGATTCTCATGAGAACACAAAAGTCTATCATGTCTTTCTTGTAAATCCATATACTTACTAGTGATGTCCTCAAGTTGATATTTAAGCTTTTTATCGTGCTTCTCCAAAGATGCTACACAAGCAATAGAATTAGTGGCACAAGCAAATTCATTTTCCAATTTTTCATACCTCATAGTTAATGAAGAATTAGATCCCTTGAGTTTCTTGTGTTCATGGACTAGACCCTTGATTTCTTCATTCTTCTTAATGAGGCATGCTTGTTGCTTCTCAATGACCTCCATGAGCTTGATCACCATTGTTATGTCCTTGTTCAAGCGATCAAACTCGGAGTCATCATCATCACCCATAAAGCACGCATGATCTTCGGCAATGGAAGATAAACAAGTTGATGATGTGGATTCTTCATTTAGCCATTGATGCTCATATACTTCTTCTTCTTCCTTCAAAAGATTAGTACCACAACCGCTATAGGAAGTAGAAATGTCTAAATTGAATCTACTCACCATTTCATTACATTGAATGGAATCATGTGTTGGTGAGGAGGTCGACGTGACAAGATCATCGAAGGTAGTCACTTGAGGTTCTTCGCAATTTGGTGATGAAGTTGAGCACTCCTCAAGTGATTCTTCAATAAAGAGTACTTCATCACATTTGGGCTTATCGTATCTCTCCTTGAGTGTGGTCCAAATGAGATGAGCATCTTCAAACGGCATGATGGTTTTAAATACATCTTTACTCAAAGTACTTAATAAAACATTAGTAGCTTGAGCATTGAGATGTATGCATTTATCTTCCTCTTCAAATGATAACATTTGATTACTAGGAGGAGAAATACTCACATCTACAACTCGCTCTATTTAAGGACCCATGGTCCTAAACAAATCAAGTATGCGAGTACTCCAAGATAAATAATTTGAACCATCTAAAAGAAGTAAAGGAACTATATCCACCAAACCACTAGTTGACATCTTTACTCTCTAGGCGGTAAAGCCCAAAAGTGAGACTTGGCTCTGATACCAATTGAAAGGACCTTGATGTCGCCTAGAGGGGGGTGAATAGGCATTTAAAACTTTTAAGTAAATGCAGAAGCTAAACTTTTTAGAAATTTCGGGATATTTTCGGATATTCCGGAATATTTTTGGATATTCCGAAATATTTTTGGAAATTCCGAAAATCTCAGCTTTTGAAGCAAGCTAGTAAACCAAACAAGAAGGGATAGTGGCACAAATAGTTAATGGGTTTGCACAAACAGCGACTAAACTACTAGTAGCACCAAATAGCAAAGTTAGAGGACTAAGAGAGATATCACCGGGATTCTTGCAAATTGATGTGTTACCGAAGTTCAAATCCTTGAGGGGATTCTACTCTCCGTTGAGGAACTCACAATGAGCCGGGTCTTTTCCAACCCTATCCTCGTGAGGTTGCACAAATGTACTCCTCCTTCCACTAGTGGTATCTCTTCCCTTTCGGAGGTGAGATCCGATCTTCACAAACTTCTCCTAGCCAACCACAAGTAGATCGGTGGCTCAAGAGTGACACCTAACCGTCTAGGAGTCCTCAACCTCCAAGAGTAATAGATGATGCAAATATCTCTTGAGGAATGAAGCAAGTGCTCACAAATCGTCATGAAGTCAACACCAAGCACTCACACAAACTCGAAACCGCAACTCTCACACACACCAAATCCAAATCGAAGAATAGTGGAGAGGGGAATCAAGCAAGGAAGGCTCAAAAGTGAATCTCAAAAGTAGCAAGCCAAGGACACCAATTTTTCAATGAGAGCAGCCACTTTGACTTGGAGAGTGTTGACGTAAAAACACGATGGCCTGAGAGATCTACTTAGCTCTAGTGTAGGTCCAAAATAATATTGAGATGCGGGCGTGCCAGTCAGTTTGATCCCGCAACTGACAAGATATATAAATTGAAGATCAAAAGATAACTGATCGACTGACAAGCCGATGGAGCAATACCAGCCGATCTAGATGCCAACCGATGTTTATAAGGTTCTGAACTATTGGTGATATGTTCAATATAGATTCTGAGATTTGGATAAATGATGGCATAAAAATAATCGACTGATGATCATATAAATAAAATTATATTCCAGCAGAAACCAATTGGCTAGTAATGATAGATAGTATAAGCACTGATTCGAAGGTTAAAGTATTCATCGGCTGGAGGTCCGATATCGTTAAATCCAAACGATTAGATAAACAGTGAAACCTTTGTTGTCATCGGCTAAATCCATCTTTTATATAATCCTTATAAGCCGATAGCAACGTCCAGATAACTCATCGGCTGGAACCCCGATGAAACCCTTATTGGCAATCAACAAGCAGGCTAGAGATTATGGTTCTAAGCACGACTTAGTAGATTAGTAGATCAAACTTAACTGATGCAGCACTAAGTATGAAAAGAAACATAATATCTAGACAATCAAACCTTTGACTGATTTTCAGGGTGGTGGATACATTATATAATCTAAGCCAACAAAGTAATCTAGCCGATATCGACAAAACCCTAGATGGAGATTGGCCGATGCAAGTAGAAAACATTGTCAATATAGATTATATAATGTATATGATAACTCGATAACTTACATGAACAAGATTAGAGTATTGAAACGATGGAAGCACTAATCCCGATAACGCAAGCTGCCATAACAAGCCTTACCCCTTGTCGGAGATCGAAACCGATGCAGCCAAACTTGAAACAAGAACTTGTCAAAAGTAAAGGGGTAAAAGGTGGCGATGCACCGAAATTGAATTGATCGAGAGATAATTTACATGGACCCCGGGTGTACATACTTATACCCATGGGTAGATACTAGTCTATATCGGACACGACTCAAACTTTCCTAAAGATAAAAGGAAAACATAAAGTCCTTATTGGACACTAAACACACTTTTCTAAAGATAAAAGGAAACTAACAGACTCTTCCTAATTAATAGATAAACTTGCCATGCCGCAATCTTGTTGAACTCGGACTTTTCTGGATAAGCTTGATCTATCTCCTTAACTGAATCCGTCAAGAACACAACTGTTGGCGATCTGATAATGCCCATCGGCCGATTCCAGAACTCTGAAGCCGATACTAACTCTAGGCCGATGATGATTTCGAGGCTTACCAAATTTTATCGTCAAAAGAGAGGGAGGGAGCTATTTATACCCCCACTCTCAGATCTGCCCGTTATAGACAAAAATTCCATTTTTTGGATATTCCGAAATAACTTTTCGGACAAGTCTGAAAATCACTTTAGGACAAGTCCGAAAATAACCAGATCCAAAACTTTGATGCATAGTCATTTTCGGAAATTCCAAAAATCAGTTTAGGATATGTCCGAAAATCAGTTTAGGACAATTCCGAAAATCATTTTAGGACAAGTCCGAAAACGTCCAGAGGGATGGTTTGAAAATACACTTTTTCGGAAATTCTGAAAATGTCTTTCGGACAAGCCCGAAAACATCCAGAGAGATAGTTTTCTACGCAACCTTTTCGGAAATTCTGAAAGTTATTTTCGAACAAGTCCAGAAACCACCCGAGGCTTGTTTTTCTCTTAGACTTTTTCGGAAATTCCGAATGTGCATATCGGATAAGTCCGAAAAACTCAGACAAATCACAAATGAGAAGATATCATTGGAAAGAATAAATTTTTGAGCACCTAACTCATTCCTCATCACCAATGCATCATCCCCTTTATAGTACGGCTTTCCTACCAACTTAAGAGCAAATAGAAAAGCTATATCAATACGAATACCTTTACGCCACCTTCTTTCTATGCCTTGATCAAAGCTAATATGAAATTTGGCTTGATGTTCATCAATGAATCACATCCTCTTGATCTTCACCATTTCATCTTGTGTTCATTCTTCACCAATGGTTGATCCTCCACAACTTGTGATATCTGTTGGCATCGATCGGTTCGTCAGTATTCGGCCAAGCACTTTCTCCTTCACCACTACGTCGGGTCCTTCGGCGCCAAGCCTCCGCTTGCCCTTCTCCCATGCATGGTCCATTGCGTAGCCAAGTCTTGCCAACCCTTCACCGCCTCTTTCCATATTCCGTCACTTGTAGCCTTGAATCGCAATGAAACCTCGTTGTATTGCATATTCTTTTTCATCATCTTCGTCAATTCTTCATTAGATTAATCCTTTGCTTATACACTCAATAAACATATTAGTCCCTTAATCGTTTGTTATCAATTAACCAAAACCCACTAGGGGCATATATGCTCTTTCAATATGTATAGCCATTTCGTTAAAGAAACCGGATGCAGTTCAACCGAAAAATCTCGGAACCGGAGGTCCGCACGGTTAGGCCTGGACAAGCATTCAAACCGCTTTGAACTGGTTTTGAGGCAAACTGTGGATTAAACCGCCTCCGATATAACCGGACAGTGTTGCGAATGTTGCGAATGGGTAAGTTGAAAGGCCCACTTGTTCACTCACGACTGCGTCACATCTCCCTTTTTTTCCGCAAAAGTACCTAGGAAAGATACATCAGCTATCACACATCTCGTGAATGGAAGGAAATATAGAATGTTCATGTATCTATATGAACTGCAGATCAACCACTGGTTGAACCGGGAGGTCTGTCAGATCACCCATCGATAGCGAGCAATTTTGTCCTCCGCGAGCTATGGGTGACAAGTGTGAACAATATTCTGACATTATCTTTTCTTTTTACCTTCTCTTTGCAAGCCCTCCCTCATTGTCCATCTGACAAGTCTCGGTTTGAATCGAAATAACAAAACAAATGAGCAGGCTATTTTGAGAAACTAGAAGGTATCTCGAGCAATGCAGTGGGATTTTTATAAGACGTGCTTTTATCAAGGAAGAGAAATTGAGATCCATCATATCTCAAACTATTGATAAATACGTATGCCCTAACATGCATTTGATATATTATCAACGCCACTGCAATAGATTGACACGGGAAGACAAGACCTGAGCAAAAAAGAACTGAAAAATATAAGGAAATCAAAGTTGTGGTAAGGAAAAGTAGCACTGGTTGCAGACAACAGGCATATCTTTGAATGCCCACTTTTCTTGAGAAAGGTCAATGACACGGCGATGTTGAATGATGCAGAGAGTGAAAGCCAGATTTGCTGAACTTCTTAACAAACCCGAGAAGGTGGGTGGGGTGGTGGTTAAAATTAGGACTGTCAACAAGTCGAACTCGAGCGAGCTTATATGTGTAGGCTCGAGCTCGATAATAACTCGAGCCGAGCTCGAGTCGAGTCTGGTTTAAACTTTGAGCATATAAATGGGCTCGAGCTCGCTCGAGCCTCAAGCTTTTTCGAGTTTAGATTTTAAATAATTTATACAAACGAGAGCATGGGGAAGCACCACAACACTGGATTTATATACGCAACTCGCAGCATTAGACTTGTACTAGTCCTATTATCTTTTCAACACATGATATGACTAATAATGGTAATATTAAATGGAGATGTATGCATGCATGCTAGTAGTACTGGCAGGAGACCAGGGCCTGCACGCCCATACTCTATTTCTAATTTTCTATGCAACTTTTTATTGGGAGTTGGGAGATCATAAGTAATAGTAGTCGTAGCTGCTGCATAGAAAATTTTAAAAATGTGAGAGACAGAAACGCTAGCTGAAAAGAAACGGAGGTAACCTAGACTCGATGAACTATTCCAGCTCGGCTCGTCAAGCTCGCGAGCTTGGAGGCAGGCTTGAACTCGGTTCGAATTATTCATGAGTCGAGCTCGAGTCGAATCTGTAGCAAGCCGAGCTCGAGCAGCTCACGAGCCTCAAACTTTTTGACAGCCCTAGTTAAAATAAACAGGACAAAACTCAACTTTGTAAATTTTATGTCTTTTACTGATCTCTCTCCTGTGAACCAAGAGAATATCAAAACAAGGCATGTCAATATGTAGAAATGATGTTTCAATTTTCCATCAGTTTAATGTATGTAGCTCCTCGGTAAGCTGAACATATTATAGTTATTAGTACCAAGTTGGACCGACGGTGTAAAAAGACCAGAACTAGAGCCTCGACTGGCTCGGTTCAGCTAAATGACCGGACATACAATCAAACAAGGAAAACAGGTTAAACCACAGTTTTTAGCAATAAACCAGATAAAAAAACAGACAACAGATCGGAGGTTGTGTACACCCCACGAAGGTGTAGAGATTGGGTTTAATCTAATCCATTATTAAAAAAACAGACCGGAGAGTAAAAAAGAGAAAAAGAAGAAAGATGTAGCTTTACATGAATCAAACAGTATAACGATGCTACAAGTATATAATTGGACAAACTAATTGTTCATTTGAATCTATTAGATTCTATTGGACGTGACTGAACATGAACCATGCTATGCCGAACAAAGGAAAGGGCAACAACCAGAGAGAGAAATATGATACTTAACACCTTAGTCGCAACCTTGAAAGGAGATTGAGAAAGAAAAGTTATCAGAAGAAAATATTGACCATAGACTTCCAAGGTCAAGAACATGCAGGAGACACTACAAGAAAAACGGTTTTCGCTGGCAGTCAAAATAGGTTTTCGCTGGCGGCCAGAGGTGCCACTAGCGACAAAAGGCCAGTGAAAATAATGCATTTTACTAGCGGTTGACCGACTGCCAGCGAAAATCTGATTTCGCTGGCGGCAACTCATTTTCACTGGCGGTGGAGCGGCCGCCAGCGAAAATCTGATTTCACTGGTGGCAAGTAAAGAGACCTGCTAGCGAAAATAATTTTGAAGAAAAAAATTGAAAATCAGATCCGCAATCCTAGCCACTACCGCGTCACTGAGCCACCACCCTAGCTGTCGGATCCACGCCGCCCGTCTCCTTCACCGCCGCCGGATCCACGCCACCGTGACCCGCTGCCGCCGGATCCGTGCTCCAACGACCTACCGCCACCGAAGTACTGGTCGAGGGAGAAGTCGACGCCGCGCGTTGACGGTGGCGTCAATGAAGGGGTGGAAGGCACCTATCCGCGGGAGCCGCCGAGGTCGCAGTTGAGACAAAGCCCCCGCCGCGCTCCTCCTGGATCCGCACCCTAGGGACCCAAGGCCATCGGATCCATCACCATGCTCTGCCTGGATCTGCAAGTTGTTGCCTTGATCCGCGCGCCACCGCCTGGATCCGTGCACCCCCACCTTCTTGCAGCTCGTCACTATCACTGAGCCCCATTGAGCCTCACCTGGATCCGCCACCGAGCCCCACCCGTGCGCCGGCGTATGGATTCGTCACCGAGTCCCGCCTCAGATCCGCGCCGCAGAACCCCGGCGTGGCCCTCCGGTGATAGGATCCGCCACTCGCGGCCCTACGGCGGTCGGATCCGCCACAGCCCGTGCCCCTGCGGCGGTCTAATCTACCGCGCCAGCGCCACATTCCAGTTGCACGGATCCGCGGCCCGTGCTCCTAGCTCGTAGTCCGTCGTGGTCGATGTCGTTGCTGTCGCCGATTTGCCGTGGTCACCGAGAGGAGAAGGAGGAGAGGAGCTGGGGGCGTGGGGTGGGCGAGGGATCGAAAGTGAGTGAGATGGAGGAGAGGAGGGATGGGAAAAGTAGCTAATTAAGCGAGGGAGGGGGGTTGGTGGGTGTTTTTCCTGGCCCTCTTAGCCGGCCTCCAGTGAAAATCTAGAAAATAGATTTTCACTAATAGAAAATAGATTTTCACTAGCTATCACTTAAGAGGTCCACCAGCAAAAATAACTGTATCTTTGCTAGCGGCCCTCTTAACCCGATCGCCAATGAAGATCCATTTTTGCTAGCGGTCCGTAGTTCCCCACCCCTCTGTTATATTTTCGTTGACGGTTTCCACGTATAAATACCAGAGAAAAAATAGGGTGATACCATGAAAAATCAATTTTGTAGTAATGAGAATAGATTGGAAAAGTTTTACCAAGTACATGTAGTGTGCAAGCCTTCAACACACTATAACCCCATTCAATGAGTATTCTAAGAAATAGTTGTTTGGTAATCAGCTTCGGAGAATCTCAAAATATTGGGTTTCAAGTTTATTTTCTAGATGCTATAACTAAAATCTACTAAGAATCTATATATTATTCGGAAGAGTTAGAGATTAATTATATGAGAATCTGTAGGCTTCCTCAAACAAAACCATATAGATTCCTATGATGTTAATAAAGGCCATCAATTATCCCTTCTAATCCTTGATTACTCGTGTTGGTCAGTTTTAGAAGGAATAGGTTTTGGATGATCTGGCGCATACGTGACACATTTAACTAGATCTTCATTCTATCACTACTACAAACAATCTTTCA
This sequence comes from Oryza punctata, assembly GCA_000573905.2. Lineage (NCBI taxonomy): Eukaryota > Viridiplantae > Streptophyta > Magnoliopsida > Poales > Poaceae > Oryza > Oryza punctata. The sequence continues at coordinate 9,236,744 of CM002494.2, read as the reverse complement.
TGGCGTTTGGAAAAACTTTTCTCTGGCGGCTACGAGGTGAAACCGCCAGCTCAAAAAATAGGGGGTGGGGGTCAAGGGCCGCCAGCGAAAACACATCTTCGCTGGCGGCCTCCTAAAGCCGGCCGCTAGCGAAGATGTGGTATTTTCTCTAGCGGCCTTCTTAAGCCGCCGCCAGAGAAAATATCACATCTTTGCTGGCGGTAAGGTGACGTGGCCCGCTAGCGAATCTTCGCTAGTGGCACACTTAAGCCGCCGCCACCCCTAAATATTTTCTATGGCGGTTCACCTCAACCGACATATGTTGACCGCCAGGGAAAATACCATCACCTATATCACCTGTATGAGCTAGCAGCCATGGCATTTGAGCACGATTTTCTCTCTCTTATGAAAAAATACATAGGGGGAAGGTTTTGATCTTCAATCTTTTGAAAGATCTATTGCACCAGAGGTTAGATATACTTTCTCCTACTCTATTTGTTATGCTATTTTTCATTTTTATTGGTTCTATGTTGAGATTTTGCATAGCAAAAAGTATGTGACACGGGGGAAGAAAAGTATTTTTTATTTGTTATTTGGAGCTCAAAATGGGCAAACTTTGTAAGAAATATTGTGCATGATCGATGTTCCATATATATATCAGTTTTGATATGTTTATTTGTAGCAGATCTATATATTAGTTAACTGCAGAGAATGAAGAAGAAGAGAAAATGGGCTAGTTTTGTAATTTTTCTAGTTGTCTGTAGTTTGTAGATTTTTGGCTAGCTTTAATTATCTTGTCTAGATTATACTGGATATATCTATTAATTAGTATAATTTTAATGTGACATATTATCAAAAATATATAAACTGACGAAGTTGTACTTATTTTTTTGCAAATAATGCATAGATGGCGGACAGAGCATGGATGTATAGAGAGAGATATCGTGCGTCATACACTGAAGGAGTGGACATATTCATGAAAGCTGCTAAGAAAAATGCTGCATCTAAGAAGATGAAGGAAATTAGATGTCCATGCCTACACTGCAAAAATCAGAAAATTTGGATCGATCCATCTATAATCGAGCAGCACTTGGTGACGCATGGATTTGTTGCACGCTACACAAATTGGTCACATCATGGAGATATCCCAAACAAACAAGTTCCCAACCGATTGATAGTACAGGATGAAGTGTTCAACAGGGATGAGGATTTGATGGTAGTAGCAGAAGAAGGAGAAGAAGAGGAAGAAGAGCTCGTTAACGTTGATGATGATGTTGGTGGCGACGATGGTCAGCACAGTATAGTTGATGATGTCGATGATGGTAATGTCTGCATAGATGATGGTAATTTTGATTTGGAAAAGATGTTGCGTCATGCTAAACTTGAGGTTGTAGCTGGGTCCGCTCGTGGGTTGGAGAACTTCGATTCATTACAAAAGGCAACGAAGGATCTTTTGTACAATGAGGCAAAGGGTTGCAAGAAGGATTTCACATTTTTGCGGACGGTGCTTGAACTTATGAGATTGAAGGCCAAAAACGGTTGGTCCGACAGTAGTTTCAATGATTTGTTGGTTCTTTTGAAGAAACTGTTTCCGCAACCCAAATCCCTGCCAACCAGCACCTATGAAGAGAAGAAGCTTATTTGCCCGTTATCTCTGGGTGTGCGAAAGATACACACGTGTGTTAACCACTGCATACTGTTTCGTAAAGAGTACGAGGATTTGGACAGATGCCCAACGTGCAACACTAGTCGATTCAAAACAAGCTGTAGCCAGTCCGAGGGTCAGGATGTTACCCTTGACGAGTTAGAAGACAACAAAAAGAAGAGGATCCCCCAGTTGGTCATGTGGTACCTTTCGGTGAAAGATCGATTGAAGAGTTTGTTCTCGAACCTGAGGGATGCCGAACTGATGTGCTGGCATCATGAAAAGCGGAAAAAGGATGGGATGATTCTACATCCAGCAGATGCTCGACAGTGGAAGGAATTTGACACAAAGTACCATGAGTTTGCAGAGGACCCAAGAAATGTAAGGTTTGCATTGAGCACCGATGGAATGAATCCATTTGGTGACTTGAGCAGCTCACACAGCACGTGCCCAGTACTCCTAACCATTTACAACCTCCCTACATGGCTGTGTCAGAAAAGGAAGTATATTTTGTTGACCATCCTTGTACAGGGACCACGACAACCTGCCAATGACATGGATGTGTTTCTGGAGCCTTTGCTGGAGGATATAGCTGATCTGTGGAAACACGGGATCCGGGTTTGGGACGAATTCCTGCAGAATTACTTCAGGCTTCATGCAATTATCTTTGTCACCGTCAACGACTTGCCCGCACTATTTTCCCTATCAAGACAGCTCAAGGGGAAGACAGGCTGCGTTATTTGTGTTGACGGTACCGTGTACAGGTATCTTCAGGGATCGAAGAAGCTAGTATACATGCGGCACCGACGTTACTTAAGAAAGAATCACCTGTACCGCTCCAAAGCAGAATATTTCGACAACACTGTTGAGGATGGTGATCCACCAGAACCATGGAAGGGTGATAAAGTGTTCACAATAATGAAAAAGCTCAAGGTTGTTTTTGGGAAGGCCAAAAAGAAGGAAACCAACAAGCGGGAGAGAAATGAGGCCGAAGAGCCAGCAAGCGCTAGCGGGCCATTCAAGAAGCACTCCATTTTCTTTAAGTACCTTCCGTACTGGCAAGATTTAGAGATATGTCATTCTATCGATGTCATGCACCTAGAGAAAAATATCTTCGATAGCACCATGGGTACTTTACTAGATATACCAAGCAAGACAAAGGATGGGCTGAAGTCTCGTAAGGACCTCATGAATATGCATATAAGGAAAGAGCTTCACCCTGTAGATGAGGGTAACGGAAAAGTGTATCTTCCGCCGACCTGCTACATCTTGACAAATGAGGAGAAAAAGGCAATGTGCAAATGCCTACGTGGGGTGAGAATGCCTAATGGTTTCTCCTCAAACATTAAGCGACTGGTGTCGATGAAGTATTTGTCATTTTCAGGCTACAATTCTCATGATTGCCATGTAATGCTCACAGTATTCCTCGCTATCGCCATCAAAGCAATCGAACCATCACACGTGAAGGTGGTCATCACAAAGCTATGTTATTTCTTCAATGCAATCTCACAGAAAGTAATTGATCTTGACGAGTTAGGTCCTCTCCGCACTTTCGCTATAGAGACCGTGTGTGAGCTTGATATGTGTTTCCCTCCATCATTTTTCAATATGATGGAACACCTCATAGTTCATATTGTGCCTCAGATAATTGCACTTGGTCCCCTGTACCTGCATCAGATGTGGCCATTCGAATGGTACATGTCCATTATAAAAGGCTACGTACGGAACCATGCCCACCCAGAGGGATCGATGATAGAGGGATATACTACCGAGGAAGTCGTTGAGTGTTGCATTGATTACCTGAAAGAGGGGAAAGCAATTGGTTTACCGGACCTCGACATGAAGGTAGATTATCTGGAAGAGGGACAAAAGGGTAAAAAAGAATCCACGACGATGATTACAAGAAACTGAAAGATGCTCATTTCACTATGTTGCAACAGCTCACGATAGTGGAGCCGTACATAGAGTAGCACCTTAAGGAATTATAAGCAATGAATGTGGGGCGTTCTGATGTATGGATCATGAAGCGACACAAGGTTGCCTTTACCGAATGGTTCAAGAACCTCGGCCTACCAGATGGCGATACCACGGAGGAAAAAACTATTAAGAGGTTGGCTGACAGGCCATCAAGTGTATACACCTCATGGCAAGCATATGATCTGAATGGGTACACATTTTATACCAAAGCGAAAGACCAAAGGAGTGCATGCCAAAACAGTGGCCTTCGAGTAGAGGCAATCGACACAAATGGGCAAAAGAGCACATACTATGGATTCATAGAAGAAATCTGTGAACTGGACTATGGATCCAATATGCAGATTCCACTGTTCCGGTGCCAATGGGTGAAACACCCAACTGGCGTGGTTGTCGACAATTTTGGGCTGACAATCGTTGACCTCGTCAACGTAGCGCATAAGAATGACCCATGGGTACTTGCCGATCGGGCCGCTCAGGTTTTCTATGTGACTGACCCATCTCAGTTGAAGAAAGATATAGTTGTCTCAGGAAAACAAAAGATTTTGGGAGTTGATGATGTCCAAGATGTTGAGGCATATAATCAGTACGAGAACATGACACTCTTCACGGAGTTTATAACCAACATTAAGGTCGCAGAAGCAATGATTGGTGAATCTTAGAAGTCATACATGAGGAATAAGGGAGTAGGGAAGAATGTGAAAGGCTAATTTATATATGTAATTATGGTGACTTACGATGGATGATGAATATTTGTATGGGGAATGAATTTTATATTATGTGATGGACGATGAATTTTATGTGTGAAAGGCTGGCTTGTACAAAACAAATAAAATTACTTATAGTGCAATATGTAAGTATTGAAATTTTATAAGTTTGGTTCTAAAAAATACATTTATTTTATCTTTTATAAATTTTATAAATTTATTTTTACATTTAGTTGTGTAAAAAAAATAATAGTGACATATGGGCCAAAAGGTTTTCTCTGGCGGCCAGCGAAAACAATTTTCGCTAGCGGCCACATAAGCCGGCCGCCAGCGAAAATTCTTTGGCTATAAGTATGGGCGTGCGGGAGTATCAATTTTTTCTATGTCCGGAGGCACGAAAACCCTAGAGCCACCACCAGGCTGCCGAAATTTTGAGCCGCCGCCGCTAGCAAAAACCTAGCGCCGCCACCTCCTCACTGCCACCGCACGCCTCCTCACCAACATCGCCGCGCGCCTCCTCAACGACGCCGGCCGCCTCCTCACCGCCACCGCTGCCACCTCACCGCCATTACCGCCTCCTCACCGACGCCGGCCGCATCCTCACTACCATCGCCGCCCGCCTCCTCACCGACGCCGGCCGCCTCCTCACCGCCACCGCTGCCACCTCACCGCCGTCGCCGCCTCCTCACTGCCACTGCCACCACCTCACTGCCAACGCCGCCACCTCACCACCGTCACCGCTTCCTCCCCGGCATAGGTATTTTGATTGGTGGATAGATGGATGGATGGATGGATTGTCTGCAGCATAAGTCAGAAATTTTGCGCTCATTATGTTTTTTTTGGGATTTATTTATTTTATCATAAATATGTTTTTTCGTTTTTTATTATGAACAGTAAGTAAGTTGTATTTTTCCCGATAGTGTACTTGTGTATTTTTATCTTTTTTGAGCGAATATTTACATATTTTCCATCGTATACACTAGAGATGAGCAGGAAGGAAGATATTACTTTTTAAAAATATATGTATCTAACATTTTCTATTAGAGTGTCACGTGATGACTTATAGCATCACCACATTGATGGCTTACGAGCATCTGTAATATGTTTGACGAAATGTTGTCAACCCGTGCATTGCATGTGTTATAATTATTAACATTAAAAATACTAAAATATTAGCTATATGTTAAATACATGTTTGTCAAATTGTTTTGAAAGTAATAAAGAATTTTTCTTTGGAATTCTAAGTAAGTAATAATAATATTTTACTCATAATTGAAAAATAAAGATTAAAAAAGTACATATGTCATGTCCTAATTGTCTTGTGTTGCTCTAATTTGTATTTTATCAATGATTGCAGATTGCAGATTGTGATATAAATGTGAAATCTCAATTTTTTTTCAAGTCTAAAAGTCTGAAATTTGTATATATATGGGATGGTGTATATGCAGTCACAAAACTCATACATATACTAGTATACATATACCAATTGTTTGCATATACTAATGTGCAAACCATAATCTGAAATGTTTTGCAGATTAGTAGTTTATTTCGAAGTATATAATTTGTGATTTTAGACTGTCAGCTATAGCGTGCTTTTAAAAATTGATTTGTGTTTTGCAGATTAGTAGTCTATTTGGAAGTATGTAATAATGGACACTTATGTGAAATTTAGCACTTAAGACTATGTTTGAGTAAAATTATGGTTTGTTTGGCACTGAACTGAAACTACATATATAATCAGACCTATGGATATTTGGATTTGTGCAGTAGAGTACTGTCTCCTTTTATAATCAGTCCTATGGATATTTGAAATCCTCTTTCCATTTTACTGAAATTTGAAGGGACAAATATTTGGAGGGACAAAAAAATCCTAGCTAGTCAGTAGAATATGCACTTAGGACAGTAAAACGATTCCATTTCGCATCTAATATAAACTCACCTTAAAAGGATATCCATGGCAAAACCGACCGAAGTGCAACCCTCGTGTGACAAGGGCAAGAAAACTCAGCCGATGGTCGAGGAGGATATTTGCACACAAGTAGTCGCGGAGGAATCGTCGCCGTCGAGATCCGGTGAAGAAGGGAGTGGATCGTATCACTCGCCGAGTGACCCCCATCCTTCTCCTGCAAGGAAGAAAAAGGGCGGGAGCGACAATGAAGAAGTCGACTCCGACTACATCCCCCGTGAACCAGTGGTACGTATATATTATATATGTTTAGTTCCGATCCTATTAAGTACATACTATGGATTATAACCAATGTCACGTGAAATGCAAATATAGAAGAATTCTCCACGCCGCTCTAAAAGGAAAGCCCAAGCCGCACCCGAAGCTGGAGCTATCGTGCGCGTCTCAGCTGCAAGTAAACCCAAGAAAAGAAGGGGCGAGCGAGGGAAGAACATGTTGTTGAAAGAAGTCAGTGTGCTAACGCGGATGAGTGAGAAAGGGGAACCCCTGTAACACGAAGATTCATGTTCCAAGTATAGCAACCAATGCGAGGCGATAGTTAGGGATATCGTGGAGATCACATGGAAGGATTGGAAGAAAGTTCCTGACGCTAGAAAGAACAGCTGTTGGATGTCGCTGCAAAGCAAGTTTGAGTATCCACAAGGGATAGACGACGATGCAGCGAAGGACTATGCACTCAAGACTATGGGCAAGCTGTGGCGAAACTGGAAAATGAACCTGAACAAGAAATATATTTAGAAGGGACTCACGCTGTTTACGGAGTACGGAAAGATAACACCAGCCCAGTGGGATGAGTTCGTTGCCCTTAAGACATCGGCGGAGGAAAAGGAGAAGAGCCAGAAGATGTCTGAACTAGCAAGAAGGAATGAATATCCTCATCGTTTGGGATCGACCAGTTACCGTCCAGCGGTTAAGAAATGGACAAAACAAGATGAAGAGATGGAAAAGGCTGGGAAACCGGTTTCTATGAAAAATCACAACCCACGAACCAAGAACTGGGTGCGTGCAAGAACACTGGCCTTCACCCCGGAGGGGGATGTAGTCTTCAAGGATCCAAAGCTTCAGGAGGTAGCTGTCAAGATGAAGAACATCATCACGCAGCAACAGGCCGGGATGTTCGTGCCAGATAGAGACCGGGACGAGCTGACCTATGCGTTGGGCAACCCGGAGCACTCTAGCTGTGTCCGGGAAGTATCCTCAAAGACTAGCTGGAAGGATGGATTCAAAGAGGATGCTCATACCTACAAAAAGCGTGATCGCTATAAGGAAGAGATAGACTCGCAGGCTAGGGCAGCATCTCGTGAGGAATGCCATAGATATTGGAGCCAGAAAATGATGCACGGTGGTGCGGTTTCGCAGCCTGATCCGAGCTATCCGGTCGATGATGTAACGGAGGATACTCCGTGCAAGCTCTTGATTCAGGTCGGCAGGGAAGGAAAGAAAATACAGGTTGCAACTGGAAGGTTCATACCGGGCCGCAGATTTCATTGCCAAGACATTCCGGATGACTATGCTAAGGTAGAGGTTCGGACGGTCAATGAGGCTCACCGGATGCACGAGATCGACATTCCAACACCTGAGGGGATTGTGTACCTTGGAGATGTCGTCGACCAATTTATACTGTGGCACAAGACTGATATTCAACTAGTGTCAACGGATGGAACAGATTGTCCACCAAGGATACCGGTGTCACCGTCTCATCCACCAAGGGACCAAGAACCGAGGGATCCTCCAGTTTCATCACCTCCGTAATCAGACCCTCCAGTTGCATCACCTCCAAGATCAGAGCCTCCTGTTGCATCACCTCCAGTTGAAAAGCAGGCAGAAGAACAATCAGAGCTTGAAAAGGAACAATCAGAACTAGAAATTCAGAAATTCAGGAAGTGCCTCCGGCACAACAATCAGAGCCTGCACAATCAGAGCCTAAAAAGCCAACGGAACTTCAAATTGAGGAGGTGCCTGAACTAGACCCATCGCAACCAGAGGAACCTAAGGATGGCGATGTGCCAGTGATGGTAAGGACACACAAGCACAAAGGAAAAAGTCAATCGAAGAAAAGATATATGGTAACGGCATTCCGAGGAAGGGACAAAGATATCAAAGATGCCGATTTTGATGACAAAAAATTAACAGGACTCAAGCAAACCATGAATGATTATCTCAATTATATCAACTGCCCGGATGTGCCACATGAGTTTCAGAATGGCCAACCATTCATCCATGCCTGGCAACTAACAGAAGGACCGTGGCAACTAAGAAGGTGGGATGAATGGTACATCAGGGCAAGCACTATAAAAGGTCTTTCATCATTTACAGTTGTCGTGCAGCAGAACATCTTCTGGAGCGGGCCATGCCTATTCCAAGTCCATTTTTCCGATATGCATGCCCTCTACCGTCGGAAGAGGCTCGACGCCAATTTAGTTGGCATCTGGTGTCTGTAAGTGCATGTCTGGAACGTGTCAATAAATCATTATAGCTATATGCGTACCTAATTTGATCATCCATTTTTGGCAGGATGAATTACGTGGAAGCCGAAGTGATGCAAAAGCCTGTCGGCTACCTAAACCCGTGTCGGATAAGTAAGCCGAACCACACCTACCTGCTAGACGAGAAGAAGCTACCGGCACATGTTCAGGCGATAACTCGGCAAGAGAGGGACGCATACATAGAACAAATGCATCAGGATAAGATTCTCGATGTTGCTACTTACGTAGCTCTAGCACTTGAATCTAGCAGGACAAGGAATGCGTTTACGCGCCATACGCCTTTGAGTAAGTTTTCATATCCAGTACGAGTATATGCATATAATCACGGCTGGACTAACAATTTCTTTTGCAGCGACCATTGGATAGTATTTATTCTCTATCCAAAGTACAATGAAGTCATCGTCTTGGATTCTCATGACAAAGACAGCAATACATATCAGGAAATGCTCAGAATTATTGATCTATAAGTTATATACATGGATGATTCTTATTCTTATATATTCTCATGACGTGTTGTTATCTTTGAGGAATCTAAATTAATTATCTCTGCAAACAGTGCATATAAAAGGTATTACCAGCAAGGCGGACAACGGAAAAACTCAAGACAACACATACTCATTCGCAATAAGTAGCCGGTAAGTAAATTTGGATGCCAAACAATACTACTTAATTTTTATAAATGCATGTGTGTCGGTGTCATGGGCCCAAGGGTACGTCGACTTAGGGCTTGAGGCGGCCCCGTACGCCCACGTGGCCATCCCCGAGGGGGGATCGGGCCTGAGGGTGACGTGGCGGCCGCCCGTCCTAAGTCCCGACGCCTCTCGGTGACTGCCGTAGCAGGGGTCGGGTTCCCTCACCCCCCTCGGGACGCCACCACGTGTGTTGGGGTAGGTGGGCACTCCCAGCGCTCACCCACCCCCATTAATGGCGACACAGTCGGAGTGCGCCTGCGCGCGCGCGTGCTGCATTAAATGCGAGTAGACGTGCACGCGCGCGCCTGACACCGGTCACAGCCGGCTGACCGGTCTGTGACCGGTACGAATGACTGATGGGACGCAGTACTGTACCGGGCATGCCGCCTGCACGCCGTTAGGTGCGCTGCGCGCCCCGTCGGGTCACATCAAAATCATGTGAGTCGATTCAGCTCACTCATCCAACCGGAGTTGGTATGCCAACTCTCATCACCCGGCACACGTCGCCACGTATGGTCGGGACAAGCAAGTCTCCGGCCGTTTAATGAAGAATGACGCGTGGCGTCATGCACGAAAGATGGGCATCCTGACAGGGGTCACACCGGTGCTACAGAACGGTGGACTTCTGCCTCAAGCAACAGTGTAGCCCTTAATTGTAAAAGAATATTGTTGGCAGTACGCCATGAGGCCCTTCGACCAAGCTGCCGAAACCAACCAAGCAACAAGGATCCGGTCTCCCAGCACCAAGGCTTGTGGGGTGAAGCCCAACAGCGAAAGCACGGCGGCGAAGCCCGATGGCGAAGCCCGATGGCAAGGAGCCACATGGGGCCTCGCCGGCCTGGGCAAGGCCCACATGGCGAAGGCATGCGCTGAAGGAGGATGGCTTCGCCGGGGCGGACCTGGCCCACATGGCGAAGGCATGCGCCGAAGGAGCCCGCCGGCCTGGGCAAGGCCCACATGGCGAAGGCATGCGCCGAAGGAGGATGGCTTCGCCGGGACGGACCTGGCCCACATGGCGAAGGCATGCGCCGAAGGAGGATGGCTTCGCCGGGGCGGACCTGGTCCGAGAAAGGCCAGCAGGCTGGCCCGATCGCCCCGGGCCATGTGCTGACGAACCGGAAGCCGCCAGGCGGCCCATCAAGGGCCCATGTGCCTGGATTACACTAAATACCCATGTAAGGTCCCCTTTATGAGGGTGACCATATAAATTCCCCTGTAATAGCCCTAAACCCTAATAGGGGATCTGTAAGGGGGTTATAAATAGTCACCTAGGGCCATGTAAAAGGGGGATTTTTTGGATATACAAAATTCATTACACTTCACCTTCCCAACATTTGTTGAGTATCCACGTCCTTCGACGTATGTGGTTGTCGTTTCGACAACAGCTGGCGCCGACCGTGGGGAACTCTGAGCGAAACCACTGAGAGCGAATGCCACCGAAAAAGGTCTCAAAAGAGAGGGGTGCGAACCCAAAGGAAGGCACGGCCGAAGGAGGGACGGCCGCCGACGAAGGCATGGAGGCTCCGGCGGCTGCCGAGGCGGCGGCCGCGCCGGAGGTTTCGGCGCCCACGCTACAACCACCGTCCTCGGCCTCGGCCACCCCGGCGGAGCATGTGCTGGAGATCCCTTCGTCAACGCAGCCGGCTTCGACAGCAATCGCCGCTGCGCAGGTCGATCCAGGCCTTGACGCACAGGCCGAAGCAAACATGGAGGCCATGCGGCAAAACATGGCACGACTCCAGGACATGCTCCGACAAATGCAGGAGCAGCAACAGGCATACGAAGCGGCGCGGCAGGCCAAGATCGCTCCGGCTCCCATCCTCCAGTATTCGGCAAGTTACATTCCGCCTCAAGCCTATCAGCAGGCGCCAGTTTGGCCCCCCGCGGTCCAAGCACACCCTTCGCCCGGTCAAGTGTCGCAAGCAATGGCGGAGGGGGCCTCGGCGCTGCAGGCACAACTTCAGGCTTTCCTTCAGCAGCTCAACCAACCTCACATCTCAAGGACAACCCCTTCGGCTCAGCCGGAAGGGGGCTCCGGCCAGGGCGCGCCAGGGTGGCTGCCGACGAACCCACCTGGGCCAGGGGCTCCGCCCTGGAATCGGGGGCAACAGTTCGACGTCTACAACACCACCCAAGTGCCACCGTTCGGAAGCGGGCCGCCGAACGTCGCAGCCCAGCCGCTCCCCCAGGCCATCACCTCGCCCTTCGCCACACCGTATCCACAGTCGAGCGGACCCTCGCTGCAGGGCACAGGGGGCAAGGCCGGGGGCGAAAAGGGGCTACCACTGAGTGGGGGGATCAAAAATCGTCCAATCCCACTTCAGTTCAAATTCCCACCCGTTCCACGGTACTCGGGCGAAATAGACCCAAAAGAGTTCCTCTCAATCTACGAGTGCGCGATCGAAGCTGCTCACGGCGATGAAAACACCAAGGCGAAGGTAATCCATCTCGCCCTTGACGGCATCGCCCGTTCTTGGTATTTCAATCTGCCATCCAATAGCATCTACTCATGGGAGCAATTGTGTGATGTTTTCATCCTCAACTTCCGAGGCACCTACGAGGAGCCGAAGACGCAGCAGCATTTGCTTGGCATTCGCCAGAGGCCGGGCGAATCAATACGGGAGTACATGCGTCGGTTCTCGCAGGCACGATGCCAGGTTCAAGACATAACGGAGACATCTGTCATCAACGCCGCTTCGGCAGGGTTGCTCGAGGGCGAACTCACAAGAAAGATCGCAAACAAGGAGCCGCAAACCCTCGAACACCTGCTTCGCATCATTGATGGGTACGCAAGAGGCGAAGAGGACTCCAAGCGAAGACAGGCGATCCAAGCCGAGTACGACAAAGCCTCCATCGCTGCGGCCCAAGCTCAAATGCAAGCGCAAGTCGTCGAACCGGCTCCCCCCGTGGCTCGCCAGCCCCAGCCGGCGAACCCGGGGCAGCCGCCCAGGCAAGGCCAAACTCCCATGACCTGGAGGAAGTTCAGGACCGACCGAACAGGCAAGGCGATCATGGCTGTCGAAGAAGTACAGGCGCTCCGCAAGGAGTTCGACGCCCAACAGGGCGGCAGCCATCAGCAGCCCATTCGAAAAAAAGTCAGAAAAGATCTCTATTGTGCCTATCTTGGGCGGTCTTCACACACCACCGAGCAGTGTCGAAACATACGCCAGCGAAACAACTCCCACGAACCAAGGCCACATCAGGGTAACTTTTGTGTTGAAAATATTCTTACTGTTATTGTATTATCTTATTTTATAGTGAAACAAGTTGGGAAGAAGTTGTCCTCCGTCGAAGCACCTCGCGAAGCGGTCCAGGAACAGTCGCCTCCAGCCGAACAGCACCAAGACGCGCAGCGCCGAATTATTCAAGTAATCACAAGGGCCGATCCACCAGTCCCGCTGTCGAAGCGGCAGAAGAAGTCGCAGCTGCGAACGGTGCATAGCATCACCGCCACAGGCGAAGAGGTCCCGAAGTACTTAACCCAGCAAATTTCTTTCGGGCCGGAAGATGCTGAAGGAGTGTTCCCGCACCAAGACCCATTAGTGATTTCGGCTGAAGTGGCCGGCTTCGAGGTCCGGCGCATTCTGGTTGATGGAGGTAGCTCGGCTGATGTCATCTTCGCTGAGGCATACGCCAGGAAGGGGTTACCAATCTCGGCCCTCACTCAGGCGCCGGCCTCACTCCGCGGTTTCGGCGGTGAGGCGGTACAGGTCCTCGGCCAAGCACGGTTGAAGGTTGTCTTCGGCACGGGCGGAAACCGACGTGAAGAGCAGATATTGTTCGACGTCGTCGACATCCCGTACGGCTACAACGCCATCTTCGGCCGCGCAACCTTGAACAAGTTTGAAGCCGTCTCCCACCACAACTACCTTAAGCTCAAGATGCCGGGTCCGGCAGGGGTGATTGTTGTCAAGGGGTTTCAGCCTTCGGCCGCGCCGAAGGGCGACCTGGCTGTCATCAGCAGGGCGGTGCACAATGTGGAGACCGAACCACATGCTAACCGGGTGCCGAAGCCAGCCCCTCACGGCAAGGTAATCAAGGTGCAGGTGAGCGAGGCAGAACCGTCGAAGCTCGTCCAGCTGGGAGGCGATCTAGGCGAAGGAGAAGCCACAAAAATCCTTGAAGTGCTTAGGAGAAACATCGACATCTTCGCCTGGAACCCCAGCGAAGTGGGAGGCGTTTCGCCAGAGCTCATCACGCATCACCTGGCCATCAAGCCAGACGCCAAGCCAAGGAAGCAGAAGCTGCGCAAGATGTCCGCTGATCGCCAAGAAGCAGCGAAGGCCGAAGTGCAAAAGCTTCTCGGGGCCGGGGTGATCAGGGAAATTGATCACCCGGAGTGGCTGGCGAACCCGGTCCTGGTAAAGAAGTCGAATGGCAAGTGGCGCATGTGCATCGACTTCACAGACCTCAACAAGGTTTGTCCGAAGGACGACTTCCCCTTGCCGTGGATCGATCAGCTTGTCGATTCGACGGCCGGCTGCGAACTCATGAGTTTTTTGGACGCCTACTCCGGCTATCACCAGATCCACATGCACCCAGACGACATCGCCAAGACTGCCTTCATCACGCCGTTCGGCACTTTCTGCCACCTCAGGATGCCTTTCGGCCTGAGGAACGCCGGAGCAACATTCGCCAGACTGGTGTACAAGGTGCTTCACAAGCAACTGGGGCGAAACGTGGAGGCGTACGTCGATGACATTGTCGTGAAAAGCCGTAAGGCCTCCGACCATGTGTCAGATTTGCAAGAGACCTTCGACAACTTGCGGGCCGCGGGTATGAAGCTAAACCCCGAAAAGTGTGTTTTCGGGGTCCGCGCAGGCAAGTTGTTGGGTTTCCTTGTTTCCGAAAAGGGTATCGAGGCGAACCCCGAGAAAATCGACGCCATTCAGCAAATGAGGCCACCGTCGAGCGTACGCGAAGTACAGAAGCTCGCGGGCCGAATTGCGGCACTCAGTCGTTTTCTCTCAAAAGCAGCCGAAAGGGGCCTACCGTTTTTCAAGACCCTCCGGGGCGCAAGCAAGTTTAACTGGACTCCCGAATGCCAGGCCGCATTCGAAGAGCTAAAGCTGTATTTGCAAAGCCCACCCGTCCTGGTCAGCCCAACACCAGGAAGCGAAATGTTGTTATATCTAACGGCTTCGTCAATGGCGGTCAGCGCAGTCCTAGTCCAAGAGACAGAATCAGGGCAGAAACCGGTGTACTTCGTCTCCGAAGCTTTACAGGGGGCGAAAACGCGGTACATTGAAATGGAAAAGCTCGCTTACGCCCTGGTGATGGCTTCGCGCAAGCTCAAGCACTACTTCCAAGCCCACAAAATCACAGTGCCTTCGCAGTAACCCCTGGGCGAAGTACTACGGGGTAAAGAAATCTCGGGTAGACTCAGCAAGTGGGCAGCAGAGCTATCCCCCTTTGACCTACACTTCGTGGCGCGCACCGCCATCAAATCACAAGTCCTCGCTGATTTTGTGGTCGAATGGACTCCAGCGGTCGCCCCCGAACCCCAACCAGTCGAACAGCCTTGGACAATGTATTCCGATGGCTCGTGGTCACATCGGGGGGCGGGCGCCGCGGCCATACTCATTTCGCCAGGGGGCGTGCCGATCCGGTATGCCGCAAGGCTGCAATTCGACACAACCAACAACACGGCGGAATACGAGGCGGTGCTGCTAGGCCTAAGGAAGGCAAAGGCAATGGGGGTTCGGCGCTTACTCATCCGAACTGACTCCAAACTGGTGGCTTGCCATGTTGATAAGTCTTTTGAAGCAAAAGATGAAGGGATGAAGCGATACTTGGAGGCCGTTCGGTCAATGGAAAAGTGCTTCGCCGGCATAACGGTCGAACACCTGCCCAGAGGGCAGAATGAGGAGGCTGTTGCCCTGGCGAAATCTGCCGCTTGCGGAGGACCGCATTCGCCAGGCATCTTCTTCGAAATCCTGTAT
The DNA here is from genome assembly GCA_000573905.2 of Oryza punctata. Taxonomy (NCBI): domain Eukaryota; kingdom Viridiplantae; phylum Streptophyta; class Magnoliopsida; order Poales; family Poaceae; genus Oryza; species Oryza punctata. The sequence continues at coordinate 9,221,353 of CM002494.2, read as the reverse complement.
GCACCAGGTGTGCCCAAGGAATCGAAGATGTCATAGCCATAAACCAGACTGCCACGAGCAAAGACCCGGAGGACTAGCGAACACCGCTCGTGAAGTACCTAAAGGACGGCTGGCTTCCGGATGACGAAGCAGAGGCGAAACGCCTGCAAATTAGGGCCAGGTGGTACAAACTGGTTGCAGGACAATTGTACCGCTCTGGAGTGCTCCAACCTCTACTTCGCTGCGTTTCCTTCGCCGAGGGCGAAGAGATGGTGAAGGAAATTCATCAGGGGCTTTGTGGGGCGCACCAAGCTGCCAGAACTGTCGCCTCCAAGGTGTTTCGACAAGGGGTATTTTGGCCAACCGTGCTGAAAGTTTGCGTGGCACACGCCAAAAGGTGCGAAGGCTGCCAACGGCATGGCCGAAGCCAAACCGCCCCACAGTATGAGTTGCAGCCGATCGCTCCGGTATGGCCCTTCGCCAGGTGGGGGCTGGACATTATTGGCCCATTCCCAACAGCGCGAAATGGTTACAAGTTTGCGATTGTGGCCATCCAGTACTTTTCTCGCTGGATCGAGGCTGAACCACTCAGCACAATCACTTCGGCGGCAGTGCAGAAATTTGTGTGGAAAAACATTGTTTACCGTTTTGGAGTTCCAAGGGAATTCATTACAGACAATGGCAAACAATTCGATTCTGACAAGTTCAGAGAAATGTGCGAAGGGCTAAGCCTGGAAATTAAGTTCGCATCGGTCGCGCACCCGCAGTCGAACGGGGTGGCCGAACGCGCAAATGGCAAAATCTTGGAGGCGCTCAAGAAAAGGCTCGAGGGGACGGCGAAGGGCAAATGGCCAGACGAAATGTTGTCCATCCTTTGGGCTCTTCGAACAACTCCCACGAGGCCAACCAAGTGCAGCCCATTCATGCTCCTTTACGGAGACGAAGCAATGACCCCAACAGAGCTAGGGGCTAACTCACCAAGGGTGATGTTCTCGGGGGCCGAAGATGGGCGCGAAGTGTCGCTCGAACTCCTTGAGGGGGTGCGAGTCGAAGCACTGGAACACATGCGCAAATACGCCACAAGCACTTCGGCAACCTACAACAAGAAGGTTCGCCCTACAGAGCTCCTACCGGGTCACCTCGTTCTGAGGAGAAAGGCGAACCCAGTAGCGGTTGGGAAGCTCGAGTCAAAATGGGAGGGGCCGTATCTCATCAAGCACAAGTCAAGGACGGGCTTTTTCCGCCTAGCGACACTGGAGGGCGAAGAGTTCGATCACTCGTGGAACGCCGCTTCGCTCAAGCATTTTTATGTTTAGAGGGTGGCACCCTGTTCGCCAACGTGTAAAAATGTACATTGCCATGTAGCTTTTCGGCACCCGCCATTTTGTAAGCCGTTCGGCACAAAAATACCAAAAAAAAAGGGAGAAAATGGAAAAAGGAAAAAAACTGGATGTAGGGCTGTTATCCACTCTGGAGGCCCGAACCAGTATAAAATTTCTGTGTCTCTCGCCTTTTTTACTTATGTGCATGATAATTCGTGGAAAAAACCCCAAGGCAAACGCCTGATCAGCGAAAAAGCCAGGGGGCGAAACGAATCGGTCGAAGCATCGCTCGCCGAACGTTGAAGCCGCGACAGCTTGTTTCGGGAGAGAAAAAAAAAAGTGGCCCGAGCACTGTTATGATCGATCCATGCAAAATCAAGCGATCGACAACGGAAGTCGAAAGCTGAAAAGTCAGTGTGCCTATTTCGCCAATACACGCAAAGGGGCTGATACGTCACGACCCAACAAAAGCACGAAATGTGACAATGCAGAAAATGGCGAAAAGGAAACGAAAGCACATCTTTATTAAACATTGAAAATACACTCAATAGCTTACATTGTGTAACGCGATACAAGCGAAACGACCTAAGCGTTCGCTTACAAGAAAATTACATCTTCGCCCCCAAGGCAACTACTAAAGGAGTGATACGGCGAACATGGTTCGTCATCACTACTAACATTGTGCACTACCCTAAGAGGAGAGGGGGGCGAAGCTACAGTAAGGGCGTAGCGCCGCTGGGCGATCGCCTCCTGCCGATCGGTCCGCCAATGGTTTCGCCAGAAACGGGCCATGCCCTCCAGGCGTGCCACATGGACACGATCGTAGTCCTCCAGTGTTCGCCCAGGATGGGATCGCATCCAGTTAGCGACGCTTACAACCCTGTAGTTGTTCCCATTGATTGTCATTTCGCGGTAGATAGGCCGAAGCCGGTATCGAGCCTTCGGCAAATTCTTCACCGCAATGAACTTCTCGTTTTTGCTTAGCCAATCCCCAAGGGGAGGCCGAACGCAAAGCTTTTGGCACCAACCCTACAAAAAGGGAGTGTCATGAAGGCGAGCGGAATAAGAGAAAAAGCGAACGTGAAAGAACTAGGCAAGACAATCGCAAAAACATCTCAAACAGTTCGCGCATCGCACAACAATGATACAAATGGCGAAAGGAGTCATATATTTCCACTAGTTCAAGGCCTCAGCCGTATTTACATAGTTCGCCCCTAAAAACGGCGAAGAACAAAAGAAAAAGTTCACAAAAATAGATGGGCGGAGGGCCTCACACCTCGGGGTGGTCTTCGGCTCCTCTTTCGCCCCTCGCTACCGGCTCCTCGTCCTGGTTCGCCGCCTCTGACTTCGCCAGCTGCTCAAGGAGGCGGGTCTTAGCTGCGAAACGGCCCTCCTTCAGCCAAAACTGCCTCCGCCAGGCACGAAGGGCGGGCGTCACGTCTTGGGAGCTAACCTCCCAATCCCCTTTCGCCAGCTCGGGGAATCGGGCGACGTGTTCGCACCCGTTCTACTGAAGCAACCCCAAGGTGAAGGCGGCCGACACGCGCGCACAGCAATCGCCATATGCGGTGGCGCAGTCAGAGACAGCGCAACCGGCCTTGTCAGTAGCCTCTTCGGCCACGGCGTCGGCCCGTCCCGCTTCCTCCCCTTCGGCATCCTCGTCTTCGACATCATCCTCTGAGGAGACGGGAGCCTTCTGTTTGCGGGGGGCAAATCTAACCTGCCCCCGTGGGCGCTTCCGAGAAAGGCCGGCTTCGCCATCCGCCTTGGGTGGTTTCGCCCTCGGAGGAAGCTCGCCGACATGGACGCGGTTCGCCCGGCCAGCCGCTTGCCGGGTCAGCAGCTGACTATACTCGGTCAACGAGATATCGCCAACAAGCCGTCTGGCTTCGGCGTCGGCTTGGGCCAGCGTCAACACTAGAAAAAAAAAGGCAAGACACAAAGTTAGGAGACGAAGCGAAAGGAGGGTAAAAAGGGCGAAACGTAAAAAAAAGGGGGCGAAGAGGAGGGAAAAAGAGAACTCACCATTCGTCCCTGGGGGCAAAACAAGTCTGGGCAGGCCGTCGACCACTTCGCCTTGATCGACTTCGACCTGCCATGCCTGCGAAAGCGGATGAACCCGCAGCATGCAGAACTCTTCTACTAAATCCCGGCAACTTAGCCGGGAACACACCCTGCGAAGCAGGGCGAAGCGGGACTCTAGGGTGCCGGTAACGGTAACCCTAGGTCTTCGCGCTGGCGAAATTGCGCGCCGCCGCCAACACAGCGCCCTCGCCGCTTCGGAGTCCGACTCGAAGGGGATGGAGTGGTAGAACCACTTCGCCATCCAGTGGCGGTCCCATTTCGACATGGCGGCATTGACCGGCCACAAGTCGGCACGTTCGGGGTGAACGTTGAAGTTCACACTCCCGAACGCTGTCTTTCGGGTCCCAGCGGGTGTGATCACCGTCTTCGTGTTGACGGCGGCGGAGAAGATGGCGCCGAAAAGATCGGCGCTGGGCTCGAACCCCGCGGTCCGGCACGCCCAGTCGAAAATCGAGATCCACACCAGGGCCGAAGGGCTTAACTGGGGCAGTTCGACTTGGAAGAGGCGAAGGATCTCCGGCAACAGGATGTTGCACGGAAACCGGAGGCCGGCCTCAAAGAAAACGGCAAACACCACCGTCTGGTGTTCGCCAGGTTGAGGCACTTCGGCTTCTCCGGGGGCGAACGCCTGCCCCTCCGCCACCATGCCCGCGTCAACCATCCTGGCCAACTCGTCATCGTCGACGAGCGAAGCGCCCAAGAAGGCGGAGGTGTCGTCATCGATCCGGCCGGGATCGGGACCGGTCGCGATAATGGGGTTCGGCTTGCGGGGAGCCATGGGCGAAATAGGTTGTTCGAAAGGAAGCCGAGAACGAGTGGAGAGGGAAGTGACTGCGGTGAAAATGACAAGGGTGGCGACGGTGAAAGCGGGGGGTGAGAATATATATCTCACCAAACGACACTTCGCCTCCCCAGCCAATCAGGGGTGGCCACGTGTCACGGGGTAGGCGAAACGGTAAAATCCTATGGATCAGGCCGTGCAGTAACGGGCTCCCAAAAAGAAAGCCCACTACTGTTCGCCGCGGCCCAATAGCCCATCACTGGCTCGCTAAGGCCCAACAAAGTGACATGGGGCACCCCACTGTTCATAAAAAGCGAAGGCCCAACACTGTTCACACTAGGACCGTTGAAAAAAAATCAAGTCAAAATCAAATCCCTACAACTGCTCGAGAAGGGCGAAGACCACACACTATAATCCTTTTTCGCATGTCGCAAACTTCTTGCAGGATCCAGAAAGATGGGTTTCGGCAGGAGCATTGGTCGAAAGGGGGCGCCTCATACCATACTACATGGTTTGCACGGTCTCGGCCGAAGCTCCTATCTCACCCTTGCCCGTGAGGGGCTTGTTGGCAGTACGCCATGAGGCCCTTCGACCAAGCTGCCGAAACCAACCAAGCAACAAGGATCCGGTCTCCCAGCACCAAGGCTTATGGGGTGAAGCCCAACAGCGAAAGCACGGCGGCGAAGCCCGATGGCGAAGCCCGATGGCAAGGAGCCACATGGGGCCCCGCCGGCCTGGGCAAGGCCCACATGGCGAAGGCATGCGCCGAAGGAGGATGGCTTCGCCGGGGCGGATCTAGCCCACATGGCGAAGGCATGCGCCGAAGGAGCCCGCCGGCCTGGGCAAGGCCCACATGGCGAAGGCATGCGCCGAAGGAGGATGGCTTCGCCGGGGTGGACCTGGCCCACATGGCGAAGGCATGCACCGAAGGAGGATGGCTTCACCGGGGCGGACCTGGTCCGAGAAAGGCCAGCAGGCTGGCCCGATCGCCCCGGGCCATGGGCCGACGAACCGGAAACCCTATGTGCCTGGATTACACTAAATACCTATGTAAGGGCCCCTTTATGAGGGTGACCATGTAAATTCCCCTGTAATAGCCCTAAACCCTAATAGGGGATCTGTAAGGGGGTTATAAATAGTCATCTAGGGCCATGTAAAAGGGGGATTTTTTGGATATACAAAATTCATTACACTTCACCTTCCCAACATTTGTTGAGTATCCACGTCCTTCGACGTATGTGGTTGTCGTTTCGACAACAAATATTTTTCCTTTTCTCTATAGTATAGCCTGTTCGGCCCATGTGGTGTCCCCTTGGGAGTATAAAAGGAGGCCCACGCCTAGAGGAAAGGGATTGGATCCCTGAGAACAAGAACACATATAGTCCATCACACAGGAGTAGGGTATTATGCCTCGCCGGTGGCCCGAACCTGTATAATCCCTCGTGCCACCGCCCTCTCTCGTGCGAAACTCTACCTCTCTCTCCACACCACCGGTGCACCGGAGTAAGAGCCGAAAACGCGTCTCTCGCGCCCTAGGCCGAACTAAAAAGGGGGGCCCTCACAGTCCCCCGCTGAGGAGTTTACCCTCCGACAATGTGTTTATCCATTTAATTAACTAATATACTTTATAATTAATTGATGTTGAAAGTCTCATAAGCAACTGGTGGGAACCGTACTATGCGGATATTACACCTGCGAGTACCTTAGGGTCAATGGGAGATATTGCGCGAATTACAACGATGTAAGTACAAACCATCAATACGCTTGTTAAGTTAATCGCTAACTTGCATTACTGTGAACAATTTCCTTAATTTGTCATGATCTCGATGCAGCTGCCAAAAATTTCAAAGTCTGAAAGGGAGTTTGATGATAAATCCATTGAGAACATACAGCGGGACATGTGCTACTTCATCCACCGTGAATGCGCACATCAGCTTGGGAGGTTTTTTTGACCATGATGGAGTTTTGGCCCTACCGGAGAACGAATGTCTGTCTAACTGGAGCAGGAGTGTAATATAGCTAGGTTTCACGTGTATGTATCATCGGTCGGGTTGTAAGACATTCAACTACTTGTATACGTGGTGTCGGTCGAATTTTATCTATATAGGTGCTTCGAAATTATATATATATATGTATATACATATATATATGTATATATATATTAATCTTCATATATTTTTTCCGCGTGCATGTATATTAATTATCAATAGTGGCTGCACGAAAGAGAACATACTTTATCGATAACTCGATTAGTTATATCATCCACGTGACTCTAAAATACTTGAACAAACAGCAGAAAAAATAATATATAATATTATTTCTTTTTTTATAAAAATATTGCATCTTCGCAGGCGGGTCACGTGTTAAAAATAGGACGGTGTCCTATTTTTGCTAGCGGGCCACGTGTCCTTTCGCAGAAGTTGTTGGGCTTTTTTTCCTAGCGGGCCACATATCCTAAAAGAGTGTAAGCCACCAGATAAGAATATCTTCGTTGGCAGCTGTCTTGAGTCAGCTAATAGTGAAGATATTTCTTTGCTGTTGACCGATATAAAACGACTGCTAGTGAAGATATTTCTTTGCTGGCGACCGATAACCGTTAGCGAAGATCTTGATCTTCACTGGCTTTTGCTCTGTGGTGGTGTTAAATATCGCCAGCGAAGAGCAAAAATGACTGCAAGGAAAGACTGTTTTCGTAGTAGTGTACGTGGCAGTAGCGGGAAGCTAACGTGATAGTTTGGTAAAAAAAATAAAAGGAGCAAAATTAAAACTAAAAAAATCTAAAACAAAATATATAGTGGGACCCATGATGTGTAGATTCTCTGTAGATATTTTGCCCTTGGATGTGTCGCTTTTGGTAAATGCAGAATTATTGGAAAGGAGTATAGTCACAGCGGTAAAAGTAGCAAGGTTTCCGGTCTTCGGATTGAGATTGAGATCCTCTTCAGTACACACGTCAGTCAGCAGTACCGCACCTGCAGACAGTCTGTAATATCCTCGGTCACCGTCCATCGATTCCATTCCATTGAACTGACTGTTAGCTCAACTAGAGGAGTCCAAAATTGGGTAGACAGACAAGGGGTAGGGGAAGATGTAGGAGTGCAGTAATTTATAATATTTACAAAGTTACGGATTCTAGCTAGAAAAGTAGCTGGGTCAGCAGGGAACCGGATCCTCTAAGGTAGAGAGATGTAAGATATAAAATTTTGCATGCAGTCACACGTGTTTTGCCTCCTCTCCTCATTTCCCGGATTTGCCTAAGCGAATGCAGCTTAGAGCAAGTTTAATAGTAGTGTCAACAATTAACTTATAGCTTATATTAGAGTTAACAACTATACCAGATGAGCTATAAGATTATCTCTAGTATTTTTCTTCTTTCTTTATCTCTCATCTATACATTTAGTGTATTTATCTTGTATGTGAAGTCTCATCTCCTCCACCTCACCCTCTTTACCTCTATCTCCTCTCTCGACCGGGACAAGGTGGAGACGGTGGGTAGAGACGACACCTCCTCATCCATGTAGCTATATGGGGAGGGCACGGTGGCAACACCGGCAAGGACAGACCATACGAGGTACATGGAGGAGGCAGTCTCACGACGGCCACATTGTCCCCGCCTTGCCGAGGTCGCTGCCGCTGGCCTGCACGCACACGTTGGCTGACCTCCTCATCGTGCTCTCCGCTGCACGCATGCTCCACAAGGGGAAGAAGCTCCACGGGCATCTCCTCAAGGCATGACACCTACCTCCCACCACCGTCTCCCACACGCTCATCACCCACCACCTCCTCACCTTCTATGCCAGTTGCACACTCCCCAGTGACTCCCTCAGCGCCTTCCACGACCTCCCCGCGCCACCCTCCTCGCGCGTGTGGTCCTCCCTCATATCCTCCTTCTCACATAACAACCTCCCAACCACCATGTTCAACGCCACCCCACCTCGTCCCTCATGATGGCCACGGTCTCCCGCCCCCCCACCCCGCCAGCCTTCCTACGTCATCCCCCTATCTCCTCTCTCTGTCGGTGAGTACGTGTAGAGAGAGACGAGGTGGGAAGGTCGGTGCGCCGTAGGCGAGAAGCATGAAAGACGGGGGCGGATGGGGATGGGCACGAAGGGTGTTGTTGTTCTGGACGAACTTGCCGAGGCGAAAGGCCTTGAGGCGGGCGGAGGCAGCGGTGGGCAGCGGGCCCGTGGCGAGGGCTAGGTGGGTCGCGTAGCGGGAGATCTTGAGGAGCTTGTGGACGTTGTCGTGGTGGGAGAGGAAGGCCTCTACATGGACGAGGAAGTCAGGGGCCGCGTGTGGGAGGCTAGCTGGTGGGAATCGAAGGAAGAGAAAGAGCCCGCGGTGGTGGCCATGGCGGCCGGTTAATGGGGAAAAGAGAGGCGTGGCGCCCAAAGACCTCTACCCCAGCTCCAGCTCGGCTGCTACCATGAGATGGAGCCGCCATGTGGCTGCATGTCAGCAGCGGCGCTGCCGCACAGTACCCTGGAGGGTGTCCCCGACCTCCGTGCCTCGTCCTTCACTGCATGCGCTCGCTGGCGGAGAGAGGATATTGAGGTAGAGAGGTGAGATGGAGGAAGTGGGACCCACACTATTTTCTATCTTCTTGTTTGACTGGCATATAGGTCCCACGTATTTTGTTTTAATTTTTTATTTCCAATTTTGCTCTTTCTTTTCGATCAAACTACCATGGCAGTGCCATGTAAATGCCATGTGAGATGAAAATCTAGTCAAAAGATTCACGTAGGTGCCACGTCAGCCAAAACTAGGAACAATACTTCCGAAGAATCTCGTTTGCAGTAGTGTTATAAATTTGGGATTTGTTGTATCCGGTTTTGCAATCTAGGTATGAATTTTAGACTCGACGACAAATTTTGAGACCTAAAGTGAACTTATTCCGTTTCAGAATACTCGAAGGCAAGGGGATGATACTTTTGCACAAGATATGGGCTGGGCTTGATGGAAATCTACTACTAGGCCCATATATACTGTGGTGCACTGGGCGTGGTTAAGTTGCGTAACTGGTCGAATCATGGCCATACAGATCAGATCCAACACTCCAGAAGAACCGAGGTGACATGGATGCAACACGGGATAGCAAAATAGTAATCAACTAGGAAGGTGCCCGTGCATTGCAACGGGGAATGTTATATATCAATTTCAAATTATATTCGGTGAAAATATATTAAATAATCATTTTGTAACAAACTATAAATCATTATTGTTCTGTAGTTTATTTCAAAAGCAAGAAACTTGTTGTCATTATAGAAGTATAGTGCAAGCTTTATGGCGCATAAAACAATCTCATGGTGTTTATAAAATTATAAAAAACAACATAGATAGAATATTGTTATGAAAATTTGATGATGCCATACAAACGTAAGCACAAACAAAAAATCTAATACACCAAGCATATCCAGATACAGTTTTTCTCATGGATGATATCCTCAAATTAGACTACACCATATCGGTAAATAACTATTCTAATACCGTGCATTAGCGATACACTTAAGAAAGTCTCGTGCGCCGCTAGGGATGTTGCTTTCACACTCATTTTGTTGGTACATCAGTAGATTTAGCAAAAAATTTTGCCTTAGCTCATCACCGTCCTGCACATGTATTTCTTTATAAGATAAATATATGTAATTATATATAATAATATATAATATATATTACAACATCGTCGTCACTGTTTTTGGTATCTTCACTTTGTACAACACCGGTAGTCTCGATTGCCTTATTTGTTTTCCAACATAATAATATTCCGGGTAGTTTGAACCTAAAAAGGCTAATATCTTGCTGCGCATTAAAAAGTAAATTTGTTTACTAAAAAGTAGATAAGATATATGATCTACTATTGTTTTCTATTAAGAAATACACCTGTGTAATAGAATGAGAAAGTGTATCTCCTGTCCAATTCTCCATAATTTTGAGCATAAACAGTCCACATGAAGAACTGCATTGTTTTAAAACAAGAGTTCAACTATTAAAGACTAAACAAGAGTACACCAAATAAAATATATCATTCATCTTATCACCACGGAGACAACCACACGAGATAAGATTAAGACCCTGTTTGTTTCCAAGGACTTATTTTAAAGTCCCTATCACATCGAATGTTTGTACAGTATTAAATATAGACAAAAAATAAAACCCATTTCATAACCTGAACTAATTTGCGAGACGAATCTATGGAGCCTAATTAATCCATGATTAGCCTATGTGATGCTACAGTAAACATGTGTTAATTATGGATTAATTAGGCTTAAAAAATTTGTCTCGTGAATTAGCTCTCATTTATGCAATTAATTTTATTGTTAGTATATGTTTAATACTCTTAATTAGCGCTTAAACATCCGATGTGACATGAACTAAAAATAAAAATAAATCCCTGGAAACAAACAGCACCTAAGGTCATTGCCAATGACTCGTGATACTTGCTGGCAGTCAGAACCAAGCCTACTTGTCAAATCACCAACAGTTTCTTCATCGAAAAAAGCAATATCCTAGCATAATGTAAAATACAGTTAAAAGCTTCATGTGGTGTCAACCAAAGTATAACAACAGAAAATTTTATGCACATTAATAAAATTTCTTTCAGCAGCCATATTTTTTGTTCCTTTTTTACCTGAGCAAGAATAGAATCAAACAGCATTTCTCTCATTCGTTTGACCTATGAAAAATTTTCGGATGATGACGGTTAGAGACTGGTCAAACAAAGGGGCAATCGTGGGGAATAAACTTGGAAAGTTACATTAAGAAATCTAACATGGTTTTACCAATGTCATGTTTGCAACACCAAAACAGCAGCTTCGCACCCCACTGCAAAATTCGATATCAGCTAGCAAGCAACCACAATTTCTTTTTCACAAAAAAAACATGCTCAAGACAAACAGTTTTGGGTTCAATGCAGATTACGGAGTATCTTGCTAAAATGCCTATAGTGCATTTGCCAGGACACTGGTAAATGTAGAAATTTGTATTTCTGCGACCCAATAGTGCCATGCGCTACCAAATCAATTCATCAGCATAATGGAAGATTTTCCATATTCGGACTCATTGAAGCTCAAAGCATTTCCATTCCTGGCTTCCTGCCCTAGATTTTGACTACCAACACATTAAATGATATTACATTGTCAATCACACCATCCATGGAAGTGATCTTATGGACCAAAACGTCTAACAGCCTTTTCAGTTTTCACCACAACAATGTGATCAGGTACAGTTGTATTGTAGACAGAATGCATGCTTGAAAATGCAGGATTACCAACTTATTTGGTTTTTCGCAAGAATGCAGCATCACCTACTTTTTAGCTTATCTAATGATCGCATTCACGATCTAAGCACAATTTGAACAAAGCAATTACTGACCTAAACACTCCGGAAATCAAACACAGAACAACCAGAAGCTTGGCGTTCCGGTAGAACACAGCCCCTCCGTTCTGCGCCGAGAAGATGGACGCCGCGAGGAGATGGGGTATGGCGATCTCCGCGAGCTGCAACCACAACCACACGTCACCGTGTTAGACCCATCAACGAGAACTTTCGCAGCAGAGGTCAAACTCAGACATCGCTATTACTGCAGCGCCGACGAGGGACGCGAATCCGACGAAGACAACCCATCGGTCGGAGGCGACGAGCGCCCACATCCGCCTGCGGGGATTGGGGTCGCGGCTCCGGCAGCCTGGCGGCCGCGGCGGCGGGCGCGTAGGAGGCAGCGGCGGCGGGCGAGAAGGAGGCGGTGGCGGGCGCGTAGGACGCGGCGGCGGGCGGGTAGGAGGCGGCGGCGGCGGGCGCGTAGCAGGCAGGGATTGGGGTCGTGGCTCCGGCAGCCTGGCAGCCGCGGCGGCGGGCGCGTAGGAGGCGGCGACGGCGGGCGAGAAGGAGGCGGCGGCGGCCGCGCGAGGTGCGGCGGTGGAGGGATCTGATGGGGTTGGGTTAGCGGCTGCGGGAGCCTCGCGGCCGCGCCGCGGCGGCGGGTGCGTAGGAGGTGGCGGCGGGCGAGTAGGAGGCGGCGGCGGACGCACTCGAAGCGAGCGGATGTGGATCGTCGTCGGCAGCGGGCGCGTAGGAGGCGGTGGCGAGCGCGTAGCAGGCGGGGCCCCGGCGGAAGGCGACGGCAGCTGCGACAGACCGATGCACCAACGAGGGCGACGACGGCTGGATCTTGTGGCGTGCGGCTATTGCGGCAATAGTAGTTGATGGGGAGGGCGCGTAGCAGAAAATAGATATGCGGAAGGAGGCGAAACGCACTCGGACGAGGCTAAACCGTTGATGTTTGTGGGAGGATCCTCCAATAAATATTAACCCTTAGATCGTTAAGGACTCACTACCACCACTACCAATTTTTTAAGTAGTAAAGATTAACTACTTGGGGGAATCAACCATTATTATACACGTCCCTCCCTCCTCCGCCTCTCGACTCCCGGTCCTGGGGATCTTCTCACGAGTTCGCCTGCGCCAATCTCCGTCGTCCCGCGAGCGGCAGCGGCTCTGCCATCTGTTGCTTCCGTCGCAACCTCGCTCGCTGGTGAGCACCCATCCGTTGCGCACCCTTTCTTTTTTTTCTTCTGTCGGATTTCCTCGCGTTAACCCTAGCTAGCTGCTTCTCCTCTAGATCTGGAAGTTGATTTATGTTTGCCTTAATGAAGTGCTAATAACGGACAGTTTGTTCCCAAGGAAAGAAAAATCTAGCTTTGTGCAAGATCTTGTGTAGTGAGGGGATGTGTGTCAGTGCAAGATCTTGTGTAGTGAGTAGGGTTGCTCCTACCGTTTTGGGAGGGGTTACCGTCCCCCCACGGTAGGGCGGTTACCGCGATAACACGCGGTAACCGTCAAAAGCCGCGTAAAATTCATCTCCAAAATTTTGAATTCAAAAATCAGCGGTTTCGTGGTTTTGGCGTGGTTATCATGCGGTTTCTGGTGATAATCGTGATATTCGCGCGGTTATCGCCGGTTGTGTAGCAGTACACATGAAATCGAAAAACCACTAGAAAAAATCGAAAAAACGCTTAAATGTGTGTAGAAATTAGAGATAATCATAAGAATATACAGGATACTTACAAATCTAACTTTTAGTGTAAAATACAAAAATTTGGCATGACCTTTTCTATATTATGGACTTCAAAGCAATTCAATTTTCATAGCATAATAATTACAAATTACCATTACTTGCACATCACTACCATATTTCACATAAGCAACAAATGACTCATTATCATTACAATAAATATACATCACTAAACATGAGCATATCTACTGACCCAAAAAATAACATATCAACTCTACAAAGTCATTTTCCGCATCACTAACAAACCATATTTCACCTATTTCACAAATCTTCATATCTCTACAAACATCAATCTTTCACAATATATTTAACCTAAGCCCAATACATTTTTTCTTTTTCCAATTTCTAAACTATTTTTTCGTTTTTCCCTCAAATTTGAATTTATCTTACTCTATTTCAAAAAAATTCATCACCATTTGCCACTACAAATCAAGAAGTACATCCATGATATTTTTCAAATTTTTTCAATTTTTTTTGGAATTTACAATTTGCTCGAATTTTATCCAAACCATATCGCGGTAAACTGTTACCGTACCCCCACGGTAAGTACGATAACCGCGGTTATCACATGGTTATCGCGCGATTAAGTAAACCCTAGTAGTGAGGGGATGTGTGTTAGTGACAGATATATGATTTTATAAATGCAGTACGATAAACTAATCTATTTAAAAAATAATAAATTATCTCATTGTGTTGACGATGAAATTTGGCGCGCCCTTTAACCCGAAAGCAAGTTTTGGACCTGCACTGGAGTTAAGCAGATCTCCCAGGCCAGTGTGTGTTTTTTTGCATCAACACGCTTTTGGCACGCCTAGTGGGACTCGATTTTTATACCTACGTGTCTGAAGAAGAAGTCGATGCCAAGATCATGGTCACAATGGAGGATTTGACGGTGGAGCAGAGGCAAGAGATGGAGTAAGTAAAAGCTGATTTTCAAAATCGATATCTTCAATCTTTCGTCATGACTTCGCAAGCACGAATTCAGAAATCTCAACTTCCCAAGCCGAGGATTAAAACACTTTAATATAAAGTTGATGGAGCAGTTCATCATGCATTGTTTAATCAATCTGGAGTTTTGGTGGATACATTACAAAATTTGATCAAGATAAAAGTCAATGAGTTAATTGCTCAAAAAAACTAGCTCGGAGGGCAGTTTGAAGAACATCAGCAATATCGGCTAGAAGAATTTCAAGAGCATCAATGTGGAGAAGAACGATGACATCAGAAGAATGATGGTTGGGCCGATAGAATTGCAAAGTTAGTAGAGGAGCAGTTTGGAATTAGACCTAAGGAGCAGACCCATATGTATCGGCAACCATATCCTTAATGGTTCGATAGAGTTCCGCTTTCATACCGATACAAGATTCTAGACTTTTCCAAGTTTTCAGGACAAGATGAAATATCTACAATGGAACATGTCAGCCGATTCTTAGTGCATTGTGGGGAAGCATCGGCTGAAGAGGCTCTGAAAGTTAGATTTTTTCCATTCTCTTTGACTGGATCGGCTTTCTCATGGTTTTCATCGTTACCAACAAATTCGATCAGAGGATGGACTGATCTTGAGAAGCAATTTTATGACTATTTCTTTGCTGGAATCGATGAGATGGAGCTTTCAGACTTGATATTGGTTCAACAGCAAAAGGGAGAATTGACAATGGAATATATTCAAAGATTTCGTAATGTTTGCAACCGATGTTATAGCTTGAGCCTAAGTGATGAACAGCTAGCGGATCTTGCATTCCAATGATTGTCAATACATAACAAAGACAAATTCCTTTTCCACGAGTTTGACGGTCTTGCTCATCTAGCGCAGACAATATTGGCGCATGAAAGCCGATTGCAAGAAGCAAAGGAGGATCAATTTTGGAGTAATCAAGGCGAGATAGAAGAGAATTTTGAAGCATGAGTCCTCATACTCCAAAACTGCGGGGCATGTGTTGACGATGAAATTTGGCACGCCCTTGAGCCCGAAAGCAAGTTTTGGATGCCAAAAGCGTGTTGACGTAAAAACACGATGACCTGGGAGATCTACTTAACTCCAGTGCAGGTCCAAAATAATGATGAGATGCGGGCGTGCCAGTCAGTTTGATCCTGCAATTGACAAGATATATAAAATGAATATCAAAGAGTTGATCGACTGATAAGCTGATGTAGTAATTCCCGCCGATGCCGATACCAACCGATATCCAGTATAGATCTTGATACTTGAGTAAATAATGACATAAATATAATCGGCTGATGATAATATAATAAAACGATAATATAATCCAGTACAAACCAATCGGCTAGTAATGATAGATTGAATAAGCACTGATCTGAAGGTTAAAGCATTCATCGGCTAGAGGTCCGATGTCAATAAATCCAAATGATTAGATAGACAGTAAAACCTTTGTTGTCATCGGCTAAATCCAACTTGTATGTAATCCTTGTAAGCCGATGCAATGTCCAAATAACTCATCGGCTGAAACCCCGATGAAACCCTTATTGGCAATCAAGAAGCAGGCTAGAGATTATGGTTCTAAGCACGACTTAGTAGATCAAACTTAACTGATGTAGCACTAAGTATGAAAAAAAACATAATATCTAGACAATCAAGATTCTGACTGATTTTCAGGGTGGTGGATACATTATATAATCTAAGCCAACAAAGTAATCTAGCCAATATCGATAAAACCATAGATGGAGATCAGCCGATGCAAGTAGAAAACATTGTCAATCTGGATTATATAACGTATATGATAACTCGACGACTTACATGAACAAGATTAGAGTGTCGAAGCGATGGAAGCACTAATCCCGATAACGCAAGCCACTATAACAATCCTTACCCCTCGTCGGAGATCGAAGTCGATGCAGCCCAACTTGAAAATAAAACTCGTCGAAAGTAAAAGAGTAAAAGGTGGCGTTGCACCGAAGTTGAATTGATCGAGAGATAATTTACATGGACCTCAGGTGTACATATTTATACCCATGGGTAGATACTAATCTATATCGGACACGACTCAAACTTTCTTAAAGATAAAAGGAAAAACATAAAGTCTTTATTGGACACTAAACACACTTTCCTAAAGATAAAAGGAAACGAACAAACTCTTCCTAATTAATAGATAAACTGCCATACCGCATCCTCCTTGAACTCGGCCTCTTTTGGATAAACTTCCTTTAATAGATTAATTTACTTAACCGAATTTGGTAAGAATCCGACTGTTGGCGATTGATAGCTTCCATCGGCTGATTCTAGAACTCTGAAGCCGATACTGACTCTAGGCCGATGATGACTTCGAGGCTTACCAAATTCCGTCGTCAACACATTTTTATACAATATTACAAAAATATAATATGTTTATTAAATACATTTTAGTTATTGTAGTATTTGTATGTATAAAAAAAACTTGACCACATATCTTATTGTTATATATTATATATATGTATATGTATATATATAAAAAACACCCATATGGGGCACCATGGTGTGAAATATACAAGTTCACTCAAATTTTTCAAAATTTTCAAATTGTGAGTATATACCTAAGTATAAGAATTTGATTCAAATCTATACCTAGCAACAAAAAAAACTCAAATTCAACTTTATTCCATAATCCATTATTACATACCTAACTAATTATATATTTGGATGTTATATACCTAGGATCAAAATCTAAAAAAATGTGTTCAAATTCAGTTCAAACTTGTTTTGAACTAGTTAGTAAAGTAGTTAATGTTAATACCTAAACATTTAAAATAATTTCATACCCATTTGAATTGGGTATATACTCAATTTGAATCATGGAGCCTAGGTACCATAGAGCACCAAACAAATTTACTATATATATATATATATATAAAGGGATGCGCTAAACCGCGCCTGGGGTGCGCAATAAATAAACTACTCCCCTCACAGCACCCCCTCCCTACCCCCACCCCCACCCCCACCCCCCCAACACACACACACTTCCATCCCGCACAAACACTCCCCCATCCTTCTCAATCCAAAAAATTCTTTCATTAAGTAAATCAATTACTATCAGTGATTTTAGTTCGATAAATAAACAAGTTACTATCAAAATATTTCTTACACCATCAATCCCGCATAACTAGCCTGCACCTTTTTTCTTTCCTCCTGCACTTTTTTCGTGATTGACCCATTAGTAACAAGATTACGAAGTCTATCAGACTATGAGTAAATGAGTTACTAACACTCCGGAGAGTGCGGGCTGGGGGAAGGGGGTGTTGGGGGTGGGGGTAGGGTGTGTTGTACTATACTACACCCCATGTGTAGTATAGTATGTCTATATATATATATTGTTGTCAAATGATAACCGTGCATGTCAAAGGACGTGGTTCACACAATGGAAAAGTAAAGCAATATATATTAATGATGGAATTTTTTGGATCCTCCCATTACATGTCCCTAGGGGACTATTTATAGTCTTAGTACAAATTCATGCACCCTAGAATTAATGCGTATAAGGGAATTTACATGGCTACCCTTATGATAAGGACATAGAGGGTAACTATTGTCTATTTCATCTTGGACCCCTTAATGGGCCCTAACTTGGGCCGTCTTCGGCGAACGACCTTTCTGGGCCTTATGACCCACTTGGCTCCTCGGCGAAAACGCCTCCGATAGTGGCGAAGTTCCCGCGCTTTGTCTCCCTGTTTCTCCCAAGGTGAACGTCGTGGTCCTCAACCGGTTGCTTTGCCCAAGCAAAGCGGTTTTGGCAACCTTGGTCAAAGGCCCTCGTGACATACCTCCAACATATATATATCCTATAATCTAAACGGAGAGGCCTCTCCGTTTAGCGCTATCGCGCGACGCGCGTGGCAGCCGTCGATCCGCGCTTGGCGACGTGGCGTCCATCCGGCGCGCGCCGCGCGTCCCGACCGGCCGACCGAGCGAGCTCACGTTGCGCTATCACACGACGCGCATGGCAGCCGTCGATCCGCGCTTGGTGACGTGGCGTCCGTACGGCGCGTGCCGCGCGTCCCGACCAGCCGACCGAGCGAGCTCACGCGTCGCCTTTTCCGACCGAACGAGCGAGGGTTTACTGTTCAAATTTTTTGGGTGGCGCTCGACTCGAGAGAGAGAGGGGGGAGAGTGAGAGAGAGGCGAAGGCGGCGTGAATATCCGGTGAAATCCGTGGTGGAGGCGGCGTGAATCTCCGGCGAAATCCATGGTGGAAGGGGGGTGGGGGGGAGTTGCTGCTGTTTCCTCCCGTCGCGCCGGCGTCAGCGGAGTCGGCAGAGCCGGCGGCGGAGGCGCAGAGCCGACGGTTTCCTCTCATCGCGCCGGCAGTTGCGGTGGGAAGCGTAGGCTGCGGCGGAGGTGGTTTTCTCTCCACCAAATCCGGCAGCCATTTTTTCGGTAAGTTGCGGTGTGATGCGGTGGTTTCGTTGCGGTTTTTTTGAGCCGAAGAGGTGGAGTGATGGGGCTGTTTTTCCGTGCGTTTTTTGTGCCGGGGAGGTGGAGAGATTGGGCAGTTTTTCACTGCGCAAATTGCTCCTCAAACCTCCCGGTTTGTTCTCCCCTATTCTCGCATTTCCCCTCTCTCTTCCTCATTCATCAGGTGCTAGTTCATCCTCTCGGTGAGCGCAAGGTTGCGGTGGAATTCGCCCCCTCAAGCGTCGGCATGTGGATCTCGGGTTCCATTTGAAGGTATTTAAATTTCTATCTCTCTGGCTTTTGTAGATTTTTCCGGTTGCAAGTTGACTATTAGTGATTACTAACATCCAAAATGAATTTTCAAAATTATTACTAACATTATTAGTTGCAAGTTTATTATTAGTTGATCGATGGTTAGTTGCAAGTTGATTACTAACATCCAAAATGTATTTCCAGGAATGGGAAAAAGAAAAACCATTGCAAAGAAAGGCATGTTAGGCAAACCAGAGTCAAGTAAAAGAACAAGGGGGGTGTCGCAACGTGCTAAGGAAAGAAGTATTGGAGATGATCATGCAGATGACGTAGAGCAACCTCCTCCAAAAAGGAGCAGAGCAAAGGTATCAAACATCCACCTTTTTTTATGCATTTTTTGCCCTCAAGCAGTGTTTTGCTTTTTCCAATGCACTACATTTTCTTATGATGCATTAAGTTACTTCTCACTGTGCATTAAGTTACTTCTGTTAAAATTGCTATGAGATTTCCAACACCAGTCCTCATGGCTATGTAACTAGGAAATGCAAACTCAAGTTTATTTTGGGAAGTAACTTGCATGTTTCTAGGAAGTAACTTTTTGAGTTTATAACAAGTAACTTTCTGTTCAAATTGCTCTGAGAGGCAACTAGATAGAATGTATCATGCTGTGTAACTAGGGAATGTGAATTCAAGTTTATCTGGGAGAAAGTTGCATGTTCATAGGAAGTAACTTACTGATTTGTTAGAAGTAACTTTCTGTTAAAATTGCTTTGAGATTTTCTGTTAACAAGTAAGAAGTTACTTCTCGATGTGCATTAAGTTACTTCTCTATGTGCATTAAGTTACGTCTCGCCGTGCCTAAAATATTTTGATGCTGCTGCTTGAGGGCAAGTTACTTTCTAGAACTAACTTAATAGCAGGTTACTTATTGGTTCAGTTACCCTTTTTTCAACTGTTTTATATATGTTTTTGAAAAAATAAACAAATGCTGATGTTTTTTTATTTTTCTTTTTGTTGTTTATACATTTGCAGCAAGAGAGTAGCAGGGCTTTACCTATGAAGCTTATAAAGTTGTATCCCCATATGAGTGGCGAACAAAAGCGACTAATAGAGGGGGCTGGCTTCCATGGTCTCGTAGATCTCAAGTGCTCGAAGCTCAGACCTGATTTGTGCAGCTGGTTGATGGAGCATTTCAATCCAGCAACCAATCAGCTTGTATTTCCTGGACGTGGAGCTATAGATGTGAATGAGGAGTCAGTGAAGTCTGTGCTTGGTATCCCTATGGGCGACAAAGATGTCTCATATGAGATGGAGTCTGAAGCTACAGAATTTGTGCTGAATTTGCTTGGAATCAACGATGGTATCTCACCATCACTAACTTCTCTTGGGATTCAATTGGAGAAGTTGAAGTTAGCAGATGATAAGTACCTGCGCATGTGGATCATCTACGCCATTTCTTCTGTTTTAGCACTAACGAAGGTAACAACAGTCAGCCCAAGATGCTATCCTTCTGTTGTTGATGCTGGAAATATCAAGAATCTTAATTGGTGCAAGTTTGTCCTATCTACTTTGCAAAAAGCTGCTAAAGCTGGGAAGAATACCAACTCAGCATGTCTCCTGTACATGATGGTAATAATGCTCACCTTTTTTTATTCGATCACTGTCCCAATGTAACTTTTATGTTTTTTAGAAGTAAGTTAAGCTGTCCAGGAAGTAACTTGCATGTTCCTAGGAAGTAACTTCTTTCTGTTAAACTGTTATAAACAACTTTCTATCAAGTAAATTTTCTCTGTGCATTAAGTTACTTCTCATTGTGCATTAAGTTACTTCTCACTGTGCATTAAGTTACTTCTTCATATATGCCCTGCCACATCTTTTTTTCCAATTTGTTTTTAAATTTAAATTACATCTAGAAGTTAGCATATTTTGTAGGTTTTAAATCAAACAAGTTATGTACTTTTTTTTACTTAATCTAAATGCTCTAATTTCTTTTGTAGATTCTTTATTTGGACTTGCTTTCGTTTAAAAATCTCAATGTTCCAGTGGAGGGTTATCGAGCTACTGTTTGGAAGAATGAATTGATAAATCAAGCAATATTAGCAGACATATCAGCAGATGGCTCCTTTGGAGCTTTACCAGTCAGTTTTTTTATAGTTGGCATACTTGCATCATTTTTAGTTTTTTGTTTGTTCGTAACTTATGGATTTTATAATTGAAAATACAGCTTAGGAGCAGTTTTCAGCATGAAGGGACCAAATTGTTTGGAAGCAATTTAGATTTTTCAACCTTCATAAATTCAAATGTGCCCAATACTATGCAGCAGCAGGTTTATCTTTTTTCCACACTTCTCTGTTTTACTTTTTGTACACTTGGTAGATGTAACATCAACAAACTGCAAAAGTAACTTTGTGAAATCTACATATGTAACTTCTCTGTTTTTTCTTTTTATACAGGAAAAGGACAGAATTGTGATCACTGTGTAAAATGTGTGTAAATTTGTGTGAAGGTTTCTCAGGTTTGGTCACCAAATTTGTGAGACAGATTTCCGACCTTGATTTTATGGATCCTAGGGGTAGCCAACCAAGGCAAATGCGAAGGAACCGGAAGAGACTTGCACAAAGGCCAAAAAAAAGTTCAGCAAGATGAAGATCTAGGTTTGATTTTTTCACTATGTTTCTATTAATTATTGCAGAGAATAATTAATATAGCCATGTTCTACCACGCTGCACAATTTGAATCTCATTAGTATCATTGTTCTATCACACTATTTTTTTACAATGATTTGAACTGAATTTTTAGTTTTTTACATTTGTCCAAACAACTTCCTACAGTACACTAAGTTACTTTTGTTTTTTTGGTAGGTGTAACTTCAAGCGATGATGAAGATTTTGTTGCTGATGAAGAAGTGGAAGACACTGAGGAAGATGAATATACTGATGAAGATGGGGATTCTGATGATTATGAGGATGAAGGAGAAGAAGATGACGATGATGAAGGAGAAGAAGATGACGATGAGGATAGGTCAGAAAATGATGACAATGATGGTGCTGAAACAGCAAGGAGTGGTGAGCAGGCTAATGTTGCAACTGATGTTACTGGATGCAAAGGAGATGACACAAATGAAGGGATTGACAGCGGAGGCAAAGGCGCTGATGATGTTACTGGATGCAAAGGAGATGACACAGATGAAGAGATTGGCAGTGGAGGCAAAGGCGCTGATGATGTTATTGGAAAAGGGAAACAAGTAGATGAAGGGATTGGGTTTGGAGACAAGGAAAAACATGAAGAAAAGCAAGCACCCAATACTGCAGCACAAAATGTTCCAGAATCAGAGAAGCAACCAGTGGAAAAGGCAGAAAAATATCCTTTCCTAACAACAACCATTGATTCACATCAAGTTACAAACTTCAACCTTGGTTTTGACAACTCTCAGGAAGTTTGCAAACACCAAAGGGGCAAGAAGCAGCAGGAACATCTCGAGGTAAAGAATTTCCTGGAATCATCACAAATGAGGACTATGGAAGTTTTACTACTGAAGACTATGAAAAGGTTGGGAGAGAAGCAGATGAGGCCATTGCCAACAAATTTGCCACAAAATCACCTCTCGCTGAAGTAATCTCCAAGGAAGCTATTGCTGGTGATTGTGAAGTAGAAGAAGAAACACCCATGCCCCATGAGTACAATAAAAGGGTGGTGAAACCAGCGAAATTCAAAAGGTCACCCTTCATTGATTATGAGAACAAGAAGCAGTTTGTGGTTTCTCGAGTTATAAACGAGGTATATGACGACATTTGCAAGAATGGAGGGAGAACCAAGTCAAGAAGGAATAGGTACAATCACATATTTTTTGCTGTACATAGTACTTTTTTACTTTTTAGTAAAATGATGTTTGTAGAACTAACTTCACTTCTCAGAGAAGTAAAATTACCTTCTTAAATAAGTAACTTCACATGCCATTGAAGCAGCTGCATTTTGGTTCACACCTTCCATTTGTTGTGTGCATATTGATTCTGCACACAACCCAGCAATTTTTTCCAGACAAACTTCTACACACCCCTGTGCAGTAACTTTACATGTCATAGAAAGTAACTTAACATGTCATTGAAAGTAACTTAACATGTCATTGAAATTAATTTAACATGCTAGAGTAGTTGTACAAGGTATACTAATTTGCTTATTCATTTTTTCTTTTGCTTTTGTTAAATGCAGCCTAAAGATCATTGATACAGGAGAATATTATATTTATCTTGGCGATCTTGCTAACTCTGTCAAACCTATGGGCTCACTGGACAATAACACATGTGAATTGGCATTAATTGTTCTGCCTGCTGATATCAAGGACAATTCGAAGAGAATTTTTCCTGCCAGAATAGGAGTGAGTATATAAAATTTACAAAAGTCTCTTACTTTTTAATGTACTACTACTATCATTGCAACACCTTATGTTTTTTTCCACATGGTGCAGGGATATTTGTTGGATTCGCAGTTGGATAGGAATGAGCTCAAGAAACACTTCGATCAAACGAGAGCGAATCGTCTTGATCACAAAGAATTAGTAAGAAAATATATATTCCAGCTGTCAATGACATGTAAAGTTACTTCTTCCTGTCTGCTTGTAGAAGAATTAGTAAGAAAATATATATTCATACTTCTTTCCACTTTTTCCTATCTGCTTGTAGAAGTAACTTAAATGTCTCTGCAAAGTAACTCAACATGTTTGTGGAAGTAACTTTTTCTATTATATTGACAGAAAATGTTATTCTGAAACACTTTTTATTATCCTTTAATACTCAGTAAATTATGATTCTATTTACTGAAAAACATTTTTTCCACCCCCTCCCCCTTTTCACTTGAATGCAAGCATTTTTTTCCCATACTCCAGGAATTGCCTAATGGGAATGATAAGGCTGGTCACTATTTCGTCGTGTACCTTAATCTGAAAAGCTGAAAGATTCGAGGTTTACGATTCGCTGAGGGGAGAAGATGACGAAGAGCTGATTTTAGCATCTAATCTTGTTGTTGCATCCATCAAGACCATGTGGGATAGGGTTTACAAGAGGTCTTTAAAGAAAACCATCTAGAATTACCCACTGATTTTCATTGATGGCCTAAAGCAAGATAACATGTACGTAACATGCTTTTTTTAGTTAGTGATTTTCATTTATGGTTTTTACTCAAACTTATCCCTGTTTTGTTTTTGCAAACAAAAACAGCCGGGATTGTGGTTTTTATATGCTGAAGTTTGTTGAGTTGTGGGATGGCAAACAGTTGCCAGCATTTGAACCAAGTGACATCCCCAACATTAAGAAACTACTTACACACAAGATGCTCTCGTTTCAAGGAAATCGTGTGCAATGGATGCAAGTTTTATGGGGCAAACAGCCTGATCCTACACTTAAGATAAAGTAATGAAACACTGCATTTTTTTGTTTCAGAACCAGCAGATAAGTTATAGCCACATAAATTAGGTTGGGTAACAAATTAAAATAGCATCTTGGTTCTGCAAAGAACTCAGCATGGTCTTCCTGAGAACTTACATATCACTGTGAAGTAACTACTATGGAAGCTAAAAGTAATTTAATGCAACTGTGCAAGTAAGTTTCAACAATCTTGTCAGAACATTATAAGTTACATCTCGTAGCTCTAATTCACTTCTCAGTACTAGCTAGGCCTTTCCTAACTGATGTCTTTGACGCCTTTGCATGGACCCCAGGCTTGCGTCTTGTTGAAACTGGTCTCCCTTGCTTTTGTATGATGGGGGGTCATTTATCTGTACTGTAGGGTTAGTTGATGCCGAGGGGAAATCTGAAATTCCTCTTGCAGGATCAGCTGGGGCTGGCTGTGCCTTTTTCTGTTTCTTTCTACTCTGCTTCATAGTTGCTAAGTCATCAGTCATTGAGCTCATGCGCTGTAGAGCCATACGGTAGGCTTTCTCGTTGCTTGATGCATCTTTTGCAATCTGTGTAAATTTTGTGCACAGATTGGTATACCTAATTAGGTTCAGAGATTCACGGGGCAATTGCATTTGTTCACCAATGCTTGTAACTGGAGGCAATTCAGGCTCTTTAACCATCATCCATCTAGGCAATATGTAGTGTTCTGGAATGTCACTCACTTGGCCCACAAAATCAGATGTCATCACCTGCATGGAAAAAAACATATGTTTTATTACCTGCCAAAAGTGCTTAATGCACAAGAAGTAACTTAATGCACATTAAGAAGTAACTTAATGCACAGTGAGAAATAGCTTAATGCACAGTGAGAAGTAGCTTACTGCAATAATAGACTATTACCTTCAAAACATGACAGCAAAGAATGCCATCCCTTTCAAACTTACAGCATTCACAGATGTATATCCTGTGCAACACATTTGCAGCTATAATGAATGACTTTGATCCATAATTCCTAACTGGACCTCCATTCAGTTCTACTAGATACATGTTTTCAGAAGTTTGGGTCAATTTATATGATGTTGAAGCAATCAGCTCTTTTTGAAATATGTTGAATATAGGCCTTGTGTAGACCTCCAATGCTTTTGTTTCCATGGGATAGTTACCCCACAAAATATGTTCTGCACCCTGTCTTCCTTATCAAGTTGAATCTTGTAGAAGAAATTTGGATCATCCTTTTTGATTTCCTCAAAGTGAGCAATTGTTTGAGGAATATCTCTACACCTATACTCGCTCCCAAACTTTGACTTGAAATTGCTTATGTCTTTTCTAGTGTAGGGTACATTCCTAGCCCCTCCACACAATTCCGACATCAATTGCATAATTCTACCAGCGGAGAGGTTAACTCCGTGCAGCATTGTGATGAAATCTTTTTCCTCTTTCGGTATTGCTCTATGTGACCTTAGGAATTTCTTGAGTGAAAACTTTCTAACCAGAGGATGTGTGTGTTCTTCAACAAACTGAATTACTTCCCACCTAGCTCCTTTCCTCTTCACTGTCATCCTTGCTTTGCGGGCAGCCTATCTTGTTCTACTTCTTTTCCTTTTCTTTGGGGGGCACGCTTCACCCGTTTTTTCTTCTGGACCACATTTGTTGCAAACAAACATTACTTCGTCACGTTCTCCATCTTTGGCTGACTTCCCTGGAGTGTTGATTTTGATTGAAAATCCAACGCGCTTTGCATACCTGTTGTAGTGAGCCCTTGCTTCCTCCTCTGAGTTGAAAGTCAAGGTGAAGTACGGCACTTGTGTGCTGCACGGAAAATCCTGTGATGGCACTGACTGTGCTTCTGAATCATCTGTGCCAGAGTCTTCACTTGAAATTGTGTTGGCAGTAGCAGTTGTTGCACCAGTTGCAACACTACTATGCATTGTGTCTGCATGATCTGACATTTCTTCAAATACTTGCATCTCATCATTGGCTTCAAATACTTGCATCACATCATTGGCTTCAAATACTTGCATCTCATCATTGGCTACATTGTGTGCTTGTAAACTTCCAGCATCACTAGCAGTATACATAGTTTCAAAGTCAAAAGTGTCGTCCAAATTTATAGCAGGATTCTCCATGCTAGTGTCAGTTGGATTTATAGGGAAGTATGTTTCACTTCTGTCTTCATCATCAACTAGTAAATGGTGTACTGGAGGTTCATTTTCACCAGAAACTAATTTCGGGATACTGTTGAGGTCAAAATCCATTTTTGCTGCAAGTGTTTTAGGCTATTAGTAACAAAGTTTATACAAAGCATTCATTGAGGTAATTCAGTAATTGGGGGGAGAAGTAACATGCACATCCGATGAAAGTAAAGCTTTTATTTTGTCAGACAATTACATCTATGGTATAGAAAATTACTTGCATGTTTTAGAGGGAGTAACATTTATATGTTTTGAAGTAAGCCAGTACAGTTTGGAAGTAAGTTACATGCAACAGGATAGTAACTCTTTATAACTGGACTCGATGTAATTTAAATAACCCATACAAACGCTTCTGTCTTTTTAGATGCTTTCTAGGAAGCAATTTTCTCAAATTAAGACCAGTGGCTATACTAATGATTTTTTTTTCACAATTTGTTTTGATGCAGTACAAGATGAAATTGAGACGCAACTAGGTGATGCATCATGCTGTATATAGAAACAAGGTACAAAATGTGTAACTAGGAAATGTAAATTCAAGTTTATAGGGAAGTAACTTCCATGTTTCTAGGAAGTAACTCATTGAATTGTTACAAGTAACTTTTCTGTTAAAAATGCACTGAGACTGTTAAAATTGCTATGAGAACCTAATGCACAATGAGAAGTAACTTAATGCACAGTGAGAAGTAACTTAATGTTTCTAGGAAGTAACTCATTGAAGTGTTAGAAGTAACTTTTCTGTTAAAAATGCACTAAGACTTCTGTTAAAATTGCTATGAGATTTCCAACACCAGCACTCATGCCTATGTAACTAGGGAATGCAAATTCAAATTTATTTTGGTAAGTAAAGTAATTTTTCTGTTCAAATTGCACTGAGGCAACTAGATTGAATGTTTCATGCTGTGTAAACTAGGAATTGTGAATTCAAGTTTATCTGGAAGTAAGTTGCATGTTCCTAGAAATTGCTTTGAGATCTTTCAAACACCAGTACTCATGCCTTTTCTACAACTTTTTTCTCAGCAGCACTAGAAAGTGAATTTGGGGTATAAAGGAAGATAAAAATCAAGAAGGAAGACAGAAAACAAGACTACAACTCATTACTTACAAAATTACAGCACAAATTCATATCAATTCATTTCTCGAAGAATACAGAAAAGATCTAAAAGTTTCTAGGTTAGTTCTATTTTTTTTTGTGGATGGATCTCAAAGAAGATAGAATTTGAACTCCATGTGTCCTTTACCTGGATATTTTCTTGGATTTGCTCCTCCTCCTTCCCCTCTTCCAAGATGGCGATTTTTTTCTGAATTTTACCGCCGTGGCGGCTGTGTGGGGATTGATGTCGCCGGATGTCCCGATTTGATGGGTTGGAGTGGGGGAGAGAGGCGCATCGTGCTGTCTTAGGTGGGGCCATGCCAGCTAGCGACGCGTGCGTTGCACGGCGCTTGCGCGCGCTTTCCTTTTTGTTTTTAGCCATGGCGTGCACGGAGGCCCGGGAAAACGCGGTTTCCGTTTTTGGCATGGGCGCGCGCGCGTCGCCCGATAGCCCTATCACGATACCGGTCTCGGTGTAGTCGCGTCCTATATATATATATATATAGACACACACACTAAACTTTATATTTAATTATTTATTTATTATTATAAATTAAATTAAATATTCTTATTCACGCTATTATCATTAAATCCTATAAGATAATAAAATATCTATATATTTATTTTAATTATTCTAAAATCACAGTCCACACACCTTTCAAAAAAGTGTCTCTTCCCTAAAAAACTTAAAAAACTAAAAAAGAATCCAACCGTGCATTAATCCTCTTCTCCCACAAAAAAATTGTTCCCCACTCTTAGAAAAACTATGACCTAAAAGACATCTCTCAAGAAATGTAAAAAACCCAATACATCATAAAAACCACACTAGAAATAAAGTAAATCATATTTTTATATCTAGATCTCATTTAATGCATAGGCATGTAACTATTAAATATTGAATCACAACTCACTTGAACAGTATATATATATAGTGCACTATAATCATTGGATTAATAACAATTTTTGATCTCTAATTATCCATAAAAAAATTTATATGACTATAAATTGTTCAATATTATTAATCTTTAATTCTTTATATTATACTAGATTATGTTTAGGAAAAATATCTTTCCAGTTCTTAAAAAACTAGTCAAGTACCTTATATAAATACAATATCATTAACAAAGATAATAATGTTTATTGAATACATTTTAGTTATTATATTATTAGAAAAACTATTTTGTACCCAGGGTACAGAATACCTATTCTGTACCCCCTCCCACCGCGCCAAACCACCGTGCCACCCCACTTTCTATCGAACCGGCGCCACCCAACCATCCACTGAATCCACCTCATCCGTATCCGCGCCTCATCCGCCTCCTCCTCCGTATCCACGCGCTGCCGCCTCCATCCTTTCCACGCGCCGCCGCCCTCGGCTCCTTCCTCAACCGACGGTGGTCGACGGCGGTCCGGTGCGCCTCCTCCCCCGCCTCCCCCGCCCCCTTGAATCCCTCTCAGTGCCTCCCCCAACCCCCTTCCCCGGTTCACCCCGCGCCTCCTCTAGGGTTTGCTTCAACAGGGAGGGGCGTGAGAGGCCGGCAACAGGGAGGCCGGTGACGGATTGGCTGCGCCGACCCCCGTCCTCCCCTCTCAACGCCTCCCGCCAGCCCCCTTCCTCCCCCTATTCTAGGGTTTTGCGGCAGCGGCAGGGGCAAGGGCAGCCGGCAGGGCTGCATCTAAAGGCGCGGCAGCGGCTGGTGGTGCGGAGCACGGCGTGGGCATTTTCCCTGGCTAGCTGGACAGGTTTCTAACCCATCCTTTTTTATGTTAACTGAAATGCTACTTGTGCTAAGTATAGTTCAGAAATCCTTCATAGGAATGTAATTTGATAATGCTAAAGTGAAAAATGAGACACATATTCTTGCTGCTATATTCTTAGTCAGACCAAATATGTCAATGTGTTATACTTAATTGTTTATTGAATTTAAGTTCTCTCAGAATTTTAATGTGCACAGCATCTAAATATGTATGCTTCAAATTTTCAGTTATCAATTCTTGGAAAGTTGGATTGCCTTTGTTTAATAGTCCCAATGAGTGAACAAAATATTTTTTCGAGGCATTCTTTGAAAAGTACAGCCGGGTTTTTTTATCTCCATCACAAATTCACGATGCTACAAGCTTTGCAGGATAGATGCTCATTTTGCTTCTGTCATCCTCTAGCAGTGATAATTGATAATGCTAAAGTTAAAAACACATATCGTATACTACAATTTTTTTCTTATAGCTTTTGATTTGTGTCACAGTGGTGTTTATTTAGGAGAACACCTGTGAGCAGCTTTTGTATCAAGTCTACTTCTCGCGAGAAGAGGGTCGACAATGAAATGTGAGTCTTTTATGCAGTAACCGTGCTTTATATGACAGTAATATATTTTTATAGACATACAGGTTTTCCGATACACATTAAATGTTTTTTCTGTTAGTGCATGGTTCCTGATTTATGTTTTCTTAGTAAGATGGTTACTCAGTTTACAGTTACATGTCTTTGTCCCTGCAGTAACACAAATCTTACTTTGCAGTAACATATTTTATTTTTTGCAGTAACCCATCTATGTGCTTTATCCTTTTTTTTATGCAGTGGGTTCAGTTGTTAAAGACGGCAAGGTCTTGAAAGTTGCAAAGGTTGTATACAGAGATGATGACCATAACTTGGAGGTATCTTTTGACCCAACTCAAACCCAACCTAGTGTGCCGGCAACGGGAGGGGTAGAGGAGGGTGAACCAGTAGCAGCAGCGATGGGAAGGGGAGGGGGAGGTGGAGGGGAGAGTGAGGTAGCGACAGTGGCGACTGGAGGGCAAGAGGAGAGGCGACCACCGCCAGTAGTGAAGGTTCAAAACAAATCACAGCTTCCTATGCGTCAGAAGTGGAAGAAAGTTTGTACAAGAATAAGAGTCCAAGATCAAGAAGAAGACAATGACTTTATGGAACCAGCTTGTCAGGTGCCTATAAGTTTCCTTTTTTTCAGCATATGATTTGTTTTTCCCCAACAACTATGACATATTTTTGCTAAATGTTTGTTTTACTTACTTTTTCTGTTACAGGTTAAGAGTAAGGTAGCTAAGAAAGCAACCCAAGATCATAAAAAGCATAAGCTTAGCGAGCAGGAACCAGAGGATGAAGTGGAAGAGGAAGATGAGGATGAATATGAAGATTATGTTGAGGATGAAGATGAAGATGAAGAAGAGGATGAAGACAATGATTTCATGGAACCAGCCCTCAAGGTGCATGCAAGTTTATTTTTCCCTTTTTGTAGCACATCATGTTTTTTTTTGCATGACATGCACATCATGTTAACTTGTTGTTTTTCTCTTGTCCTTTTGCTATAGGTCAAGCGGAAGGTTCCTCAGAATAGGAAGACAGAAGCAATGCAAGGTTCTAAAAAGAAGGTTGCTTCAAAGCAAAAGATGACTAAGGATGTGCCGGTCAGGAAGTGTGATCATTTCTCTGTGAACACCCGATGCTAGCCTAATGCCATCCTTGAAATGGTTGGTTCGTTGAACAAACCTCAGAGGGATAGATTGCATGCTTTGGGATTTGATTGGGTTTTCAAGTTTCGGATGAATGGCCTTCGATCTAGTGAACTCATTGAATATCTAATGGATTGCCTTGACCCTGATTCTATGTGCCTTGACCTTGGTGGTCGTGGGAAGTTACCAGTGACTCCTGATGTTGTGCACTGTGTGTTGGGGCTGCAGAATGGCCACTTGGATCCACCAGTAGTGTCTGACACTGCTCCATTGGATCCTATCAGGGAAGAATTAGGTCTTGGAAAAAAGGAGAAAATTTCTAGTTCATCCATTCTGGATAGGATTAAGATGGGGGGCACTGACGATTTCACAATGCAGTGCATTCTGATGATCTTGTTTAGCAAGTTGCTGGCCCCAGACTCTAGCTCCGACATCACAGGGAATATAGTCAACATGGTGAGCAAAAACTTGGAGTTGTACAAAGACATGGCCCTCTGCAAGTTTGTTGTTGATCATTTGAGATGGTCAGCTGAGAGGTGGAAGAGTGGCAAGAGGAGTACGGTCTACGGCTGCACAGCTTTACTTGTGGTAATTCTCATCATCTTTTGTTTGCATCTTCAATGTTTATTTATTTGCATATCACATCTGTTAATTTGCAGTAACACCACCTTTATTTGCAGAACACATCTATTTAGCCTGCAGTAACAGTGTAGTAATGCTTTTAGATATGTTGTGCAGTAACAGTTAGTTTACTTTGTAGTAAAATCCACCTTTATTTGCAGTCACATCTATTAGCCAGCAGTAACAGTGTGGTAATACTTTAGATATTTTGTGCAGTAACAGTTAGTTTAATTTGTAGTAACATCCACCTTTATTTGCAATATCACATCAATCAGCCAGCAGTAATAGTGTAGAAATAATCACATCTGTTAGCTTGCAGTAACATCCACCTTAACTTGCAGTAACATCCACCTTTATTTGCAGTAACACATCTATTAGCCAGCAGTAACAGTGTAGTAATACTTTAGATATGTTGTCCAGTAACAGTTAGTTTACTTTGAAGTAACAATCATTTTCTTCTTCTTTTTTCGTTTTGTAGGTGTATTACCTTGACAACCTTCTTTGCAAGGCCATGATCTCAAACACCGATACACCACGCTCACAATTTTACAACTCCAGTCTTATTGACAAAATTGAGAATCTCACAAAATCAACAAAGAAGGATGGCTCTACCTCTTTTGGGAAATTAAATGTAAGTTTTTTTTCCCACTCTCTCTTTCTTTTTTGGTTGGATAGTGGTTGGTTGTGGCACTAACCCTTTTTTTATCTATACTTCTCATGCAGCTAAGGTGTAGGGAAAGCACTTGCTACTTTGTTTCAAAGGAGAAGGTGAAGGGAAAGGTTGGAGCTGCTAGTGGGAGTACTAGAAAGAGGAAACACATTGATGAATTAGCAGCTCAAGAAGCAACTGTAGCAAGATCCAAAGAAGCGCCTCATTTTGGTGGTGACTTCCCAAGTCTTCGTAGTAAGCTAGGACCACTTGTTGAGTCACTTGGGAGTACCTGCAAGCAAATTGGGTTGGATGCTCTTGAGCAATATGACAAGGAGGTCGAGCAGATTATGGGTAACCTACACAAGGCTCAAGACCACCTAGTGAATGTTCTAACTTCGTTTTGCTCGACAAGTGATCCTAAGATAGCTTACACATGGAAAAGCAAAAAGAGAAGAGATGGTCTCCCCCCTCTAGATTCTCATGCAGTAACCGACAAAACATCTGGCAGTAAGTTCTCATCCTAGTGCGGTAACATGTCTTTTTTTTGTAATCAATTCTTTTTTTTCATTCATGTGGTTTTACTTTTTCAGGTGGCAATGAGAACACAACCCAAGCTTCTATCGGCACACCTCCCACTCAGGCCAATGATGTTTTAGGAGATGAGCAAAGTAGAGGCAATGTGGAGAGCTCTCTCCCAATGCATCTTGAGGACCCAAAAGATGCAGAAGCTGGACAACCTTGCGAGCCGGCAATAGATGCACATAATGACAGTAAGATTCTTCTTTCTTTGTAGTTACTTCTTTCTTTTTTGTTGATATCTTTTGCCATTGCCCCTCTGTGAACAAGTAGCATTTTTTTTGTAGATGATGCTGAGTTGTCTAACTTGGTGGACAAAATATGTACAAATGTTGAAGGCTTAGTGGACAAAATATGTACACATGTCGAAAGTACTCCTACGCCGGCCATTGCTCCATCTCTTGCTGCGAAACCATCACCTGTGATCATGCCTATTCAGATGGAAAAGAGGAGGCCGTTGGCAAACCCCAAGTACATATCCCCTTTCAAGTGTGTTTCCACTGAACCACTATGGGATGACACTGTAGACAATGCCATGGAGGTGTACAAAATTGTATGCAACGGTCAACTCCCTGATGTTGAAAGGTGAACATCTTTGCCCTTCACTCCTCTTTTTTGTGCAGTAACATATAATGTATCATGCAGTAAAATACATCTAATTGTGCAATAACATATAATGTATCATGCAGTAATATTACTTCTCTTTTGTCTTTGTTTTTGGCTGTACAATTTTTAGTGCGTATCTCATCGACCAAATGGAAGGCGCCATTATAGGGAAGGGCGATGAATTGAGGAATTGTTTTTCAGAGGGGGGAAAGTTGACAAATGACATAATGCTCTTCTGGTCAACATGTTCGATTTATGATGATGCCAACTATCGGAAAGAGAGCATTGGCTACAGAGTTATCATTCCCACCAGCGCCATTGTATGCTAAAGATTATTTTGATGCATTTATTTTTTTATCTGCATGGTCCTTTTGAAAAAAGTTCTCTAACTCAACCCTTTTTTTCTTCTTTTTTGTTAGTGACAGGAAGTGCTGGATTCTGAAAACCACAATCTTGCATTCTCATTTGATGCTGCCGTCAACATAATCTCGTGAATGCAAGAGTTTTGACTTACCTAATGCAAAACTGGTTAGTTAGATTGTCATGATGTGTGTTACTATATGTGTTGACATGCAGTAGCAAACCATTTTTTTACTACGGGGTGGATATGTATTTGTGTTGCAGAGTTATGTTTAATACTATCATTGAAGATGCATATCAACTCTGTAGTAACGTCATCATAGTATTTCTAGACATAGGCTGAGTTACTGCAATATAGTCAGTCTGTTACTGTACTTTTGCACTAGTGTTACTGCATATGCTTCATATTCAAATTTTTTAACTGCTTGACAATTGAAATGCTACTTTTGCCAATTGGTCAGATTTTTTCTTCCAATGATTAA
Source organism: Oryza punctata (assembly GCA_000573905.2). NCBI lineage: Eukaryota > Viridiplantae > Streptophyta > Magnoliopsida > Poales > Poaceae > Oryza > Oryza punctata. The sequence goes on along the minus strand of CM002494.2, from coordinate 9,187,047 downwards.
CAATGACCATTGGACTGTTTTTTGCTTCAACTTCATCCACAAACGAATCGATATACTTGATTCATTGGGGCATGACAGAGACGAGAAAGCTCTAAAGGCTATGAAAGATAGAGTGGTATGCCCCATTTTTTTTCCTTTTTGTTTTTTTTTTGTCTTTTTTCTGGTTTTGTGCTCTCATCATTAGTTAGCATGGTATTTCCCTTTTTTTAGTTGGGAGTAATATTCTGTAGTAACCATTCTCTTATTTTGTAGTAACATGCCTATCAGTTTGCAGTAATTGTTCTTAGCATGAGATTTTTTCAGCCTCTGTGTTTGTAAATTATAATCTTATTATCTTGCCTCTATTTCTACCCCGCTTTTTTCTGCTACAGGTTGGTAGGTTCCTTGATGTTCTTAATGTGATGTTCCCAAAGAAGTTCACAGATGTTAGGAAGTGGAAATGCTATCCTGCTTGTACCCAAAACCAAGTCTTGACAAATGATTGTGGCTTTTTAGCGATGAAATACATTCAACTCTGGGATGACAAAGTTTTTGTGAAGAAAGTTTGCCCTGTAAGTGCATGCACATTTGCATTTTTTATAACATTGTCTACTTGTGATTCATTTCATCATATTGTTTCTAATACAACAATTGCATGCCCCCTCTTTCTTGCAGAAGGATGGAACAAAATATCATGCGGAGGCCCTCTATTACATACTCTTCCACCCACTGAACGAGGCGAAGCTCCTGCGGCTATTGAGCGATACAGGCCTAAGATTACGAAGATCTCCAAGTAGTTCAGCTCTGTTATTTTTTCTAAGTTGTCTTTTGGAACTCTGTACCTAAATGATTGCAGTAACATACTTAGATGCTGGTAGTAACATACTTAGTTGGTGGCAGTAACAGGAGACTTAGGAACATTGCCATGTTTTTGCAGTAATGAAGGTGTACAGTGGCAGTAATGTACTTGGATGCTGGTAGTAAAATACTTAGTTGGTGGTAGTACCAGCAGACTAGGAACATTTCCACATTTTTGCAGTAACGAATTGTACAGTGGCAGTAACATACCATATATTATAAGTCTTTTGTGTAATTCCCTGTTAAATCCGGGTTGTGTACTATGGTAGTAACATATTACAAATGTCCTAAAAGTAACTGATGGGAGGATAACATTTTTAGTAACCAATATGCTAAATGACAGTAACAGTTGTGTACTATGGTAGTAACATATTACGAATGGACTAAAAGACAGCAGCAATGTATCTATCACTTGTGCACTTCCTCTTCTTCCTCGTCTTCCTCATCTTCTTCGTCATAATCATCTCTTGCTCGGTGGGTGGTTGTTTTTTGTCTTTTGCTTCTACTAGGGCATGTCCTAGCATTGTGCCCTTCAATCTTGTGACATACACTACACCTCCTGCTGTGGTCTTTCCTCTGCTTGCTCTCTGTTTGTTTCGGCACCTGTTTTTCTTTGTCTTTCTTCCTTCCTTTTATTGTTGAAATTGGTGGCGCCGTCAAAGGTGCTTGCACTGGATCTATTTCCATCTCTCCAATATCATTTTCTTCATTGTTCAATAACTGTTCACATGGAATCCCATCAATCTCAATATCCAACTCTTTAAACACCTCCATGGCTCTGTCATAGTGCTGCGTTGATTTTGATGCCTTCCTAGCAACTTTCATAGCCTCATTTATCAACACCATGTGACGGAAAATCTCACTTGTGCTATCAAGGCCAAATCTCTTGTAGTCATGGTCATCAAAGACACCCCCTTGCTTGGCACTTCTTGTGTACCTCTTCAATATATATCTGGTCGGTATTTTTTCTACCTGGAGATGGCTGAGCACCCTCACAACATGTGGGCAGAAAAGGCCTACAGCAATATGGTACATAGAAGTTGCAGTAACAGAGAGTGGGAGGTATTTTTTCTACCTGGAGATGGCTGAGCACCCTCACAACATGTGGGCAGAAAAGACCTGCAGTAATATGGTACATAGAAGTTGCAGTAACAGAGAGTATACAGAAGTAACAGAGTATAACAGTAGTTGCAGTAATAGAGAGTGGAAGTTTCAGTAACAGAGAGTGGAAGTTGCAGTAATAGAGAGTGGAAGTTCAGTAACAGAGTGGAAGTTGCAGTAACATAAAGTATGACAGCAGCAACAGAGAGTGGAAGTTGCAGTAACTGAGAGTGGAAGTTGCAGTAACAGTGAGTATAGCAGCAGTAACAGTGAGTATAACAACAGTTACTGGACTACACATTTGAAGTAACAAATCTGGACCTAGCAACACACCTGTGTGTATCCACGTTTTGCACTCGCATTCATACAGCCCAGACTCCACATCAACAGTAACTTGGAAAGCGTGTTGCGACCACGGGTTCTTCCGACTTGTCTTACCATGGGTCACCACATAGGCTCCCATGGCGCTCGAAACCTCATTCACAAGGAACGTCGTGCTGTCGAACAGTGTTTCCTTGAATAAGGTGAAGACCGCCCTTGTGTACAACTTACTCAGTTGTTCCTCGAACGCATCTCTTGTACTCAGCACGGGCTCACACTGCAGTTGCAGTAACAAGCATAGTTTATTGCAGTGAAGAGACAATTCTGGCAGTAACAGTAACATATAGACCAGACAGCAGTAACATGCAGTATATCAGGCAGTAAACTATGAAGGAAATGCAGTAACAGACAAGTTGAAATGCTAGTTTATTTGCAGTGGAGATAATTCTGGTAGTAACAGTAACATATAGATCAGACAGCAGTAACATGCAGCATATGAGGCAGTAAAAAAATGAAGGAAATGCAGTAACAGAATAGTTGAAATGCAGTAACAAAATGGTGATTCCTAAGGCAAATGCGCTCTCGAACAAGCTCACATGCAGTCAATCAGACAGTAAAATAATAAAGGAAATACAGTGCGTACCTCTTGAGCATTAGTTTCTTCGTCCTCCTTTTGTTTCCTTATCTGGATGCATCTATTCATCTCAGCTGCAACTCTGTGGAGTGCAGTGAGCTCTTTGAGATAGCCTGTTTTAACCATATGGTTCACACTCTCGCTCCGTTGAGTCGATGTCATTCTTGCACAGTAGATATGTTTGAAGTAGGCAGGAACCCAATCGGCACGCAAGTTATAAAGGTTTTCCATCACCTCACAACCTTGAAGTTCAAACTCTTCAACAAGATCTTTCCAAGCAGCCTCAAATTCACTTGGGGTCAGTGGATGGCTGATCACAAAGTGCAGCTTCTCTTTGAAATTTCTATGCTTGAACATTTCATAGAGCACACCTAACTGTTTTTTGTACTTCTTTAGTACATGCCATCGGCAGAGCCTATGAATGTTTTCTTTAGCACCTCCCTTATAGCTAATGCCATAGCTGGGTCCTGGTCTGCATTTTTATTGGTAGAATAGTAGCCAAGTGTTAATTAGGCAGTAACATATAAACAAAAAAGAGGTATCAAAATGTAAGCAAGACAGGCATCTAAGATATTTTTATAGTTCAATGCACCTGTGAGAATACACATCGAAGCTTTGCCCCCTATGCACTTCAGAAAAGTTTTAAACAGCCACTCAAATGATTCAGCTATTTCATCCCTAAGGAGAGCAACACCCAGAATCACACTTTGCATGTGGTGATTGCATCCAACGAACACCGCCAATGGCATGTTAAACATGTCCGTTCGGTATGTTGTGTCAAATGTGATGCAATCACCAAAATGGTGGTAGGCTGCCCTACTACTTGCATTGCACCAAAATATGTTCTGGATAGCATCTTTCTCATCAGCTTGGATATCAAAATAGAAGTTGTTGTTCTTGACTTTCATTTCTTTGAAAAAACATTAGCAACTTGTTTACATCATCTGAGTTCTCCTCCACCTTGTTCTCAGCCTTCCTGCAGTAACACGCTAACAAAAAATCAGTAACATGTTGTATACTAACCAGTAACTCACAACACAGCAGTAAAAGGAAGCAACCATGTTTTAGCAGTTACATGTAAAGTAAAATCCAGTAACAAGATGTATACTAACCAGTAACTCACAACATAGCAGAAAAGGAAGCAACCATGTATTAGCAGTAACATGTTAACTAAAATCCAGTAACAACATCGCCACCCCGTGGAAGTAATGCATATCAACAATGCTAAAATAAACAAGTATAGCAGCAGTAACATGCATTGGGTAGTGAAATACAGCAGCAATGAAAATAGTCGAATAGTGCAGATTTATCAAATAAGACAAAAGGCCCACATACCTATTCACAAGATCCTTGTTAGTGAAAGGAATGTTCTGGGGGCCACCATGCATTTTTGATAGTAAAGACATTATTGCACCATGAGATACGTGGCATTCCTGAAGTTGTCTAACAAATTGCATGATTGATGGATCATAGTTTTTGTGGGACTATTGGAAAACCGCCATTGATGGGGAGACATACAGATGATGGGTGTGATCCAGTTGTGCTCTTGTGATTTTCCAAATGTCACCATCTTGCTTCACCCTTATCAATGCTTTGCACCCAACTCGTTTTGTTGTCTTGTTCCTTACCCTATTTACCTCCTCGCCTTTGTAAGTGTGATTGCCTTGGCGCGTGCAATGCAGAAAGCGTGCACGACGGGTATTGTCAAACTTGCCTTTCTTAATCCCAAAACCTGCATATCGTGCATATCTACTGTAAAAGCTGTAAGCAGCATCTTCTGATTCAAATGTCATGCCAATCAAAGGGACAACATCTTGCGGAATATCTGGGCCCTATAATTGAAGGAAAAAAGTACAGAAAATTCAGTATTTGTTATGCGCAGGACAATACACATGGCAGAGTAGTAACACAACACAAAATATGCAGTAACATACTTACATGTGTGAATGTAAGGTTACTGTTAGGGGTAATGCACGCCTCTGGATTGATAGGGGGAGGTGGGTGATAATTGTTTTGTGCAGTAAGGGATCTATCAAAGTTTGATGCAGTGATGGAGGTGGGGGGCTCACTGCTATTGGTAAGACATCAAGCACATCATCAATTGTTGGCGGTGAAGGGGGTGGTATGTCACCTGTGAGGTGCATACCCGAATAAGTAGATGTTGATGCCATCTTCTTTTGCACCCGCCTGTCATATCAGGAAATACAGTAACAGAACAGTCGAAATGCAGTAACAAAAACTTTCTCTTAAGACAAAACTCACTTGCAGTAAACCAGATAGTGACAGGGAGGTCTATACGAAGTAACAACACAGTAACAACATATTTCTCTGCACAAAGCTCGCATGCAGTGAACCAGACAGTAACATGGAGATCTATAAACAGTAACAACTCAGTAACCAAAGATTTCTCTTGACAAAATTTGCATGCAGTAAACCAGACAATAACATGGTGATCTATACATAGTAACAACGAGATTTTTTAGGGCAAAACTCACCTCGAGGAAAAGGAAGGGAGTCGTGAGCGGCGCCGAAAGGACGAGCTGAAGAGGGGTGCGTCGTTAGGGTTCCCCACGACGGCACGACGATGTGGAAGGTATGGAGAAAAGGAGGGAGGCTGGGAGGGAGGGAAGCTGGGAGAAAGGAGAGGGAGGGGGACGGAGGGAGGAGAGGGATGGGGAAGGAGGCCGGAGGGAGCCTCCGCGCGGCGGCGCCCGGTGTCGGCGTAGTTGAGGGCGGCGCGCGACTCCCTCCTCTCGGCGGCGGATGCGGGATTTTTTTTTCTATCGCTAATATGGGGTGGGCCGGTGGGGCGGGATGGTGGGGGCGCGGGGGCGGATATCAGGATGGTGGGTCGGCCAGGCGGGATGGCACCTGGGAGTGGGAGGTGGAAGGGGTATAGAATACCCGGGTGTATAATAGTCTCACCCTTATATTATTTATATATATTAAAAAACTTAACTACATATCTTATTGTTATCTATATTATATATATACGTATACTAAACTTTACATTTAATTAATTAATTAATTTTTATAAATTAAATATTATTAATAATGTTATTATCATTAAATCCTATAAGATAACATAAGATCTATGTGTTTATGTTAATTATTCTAAAAACACATTCTCTACCCATTTCAAAAAAGTGTATCTTCCCCTTAAAAAACTTAAGAAAATACAAAAAGAATGCAACCGTGCATTAATTCTCTTCTCCCTTAAAAAAACTATTCCCTACTCTTAGAAAAACTATGACCTAAAATATATCTTTAAAGAAATATTTGTATATCTAGATCTATTTTAATGCATATGCATGTAACTGTTACATAGTGCATCACAACTCACTTGAACAGTATATATAGTGCACTATGATCATTGGATTCATAACAAGTGTTGATATCTAATTTATCCATTAAAAAATTTATATAACTATATATCTGTTGATGTAAAAACACGACGGCCTGGGAGATCTGCTTAGCTCAATAATGAGATGCGGGCGTGCCAGTCAGTTTGATCCTACAACTGACAAGATATATAAATTGAAGATAAAAAAATAGCCAATCAGCTGACAAGCCGATGGGGTGATTCCAGCCGATGCCGATACCAACCGATATCCAATATAGATCTTGATACTTCAGCAAATAATGACGTAAAGATAATCGGCTGATGATAATGTAATAAAACAATAATATAATCCAGAAGAAACCAATCGGCTAGTAATGATAGATTGAATAAGCATTGATCCGAAGGTTGAAGCATTCATCGGCTGGAGGTCTGATGTCAATAAATCCAAACGATTAAATAAACAGTGAAACCTTTGTTGTCATCGGCTAAATCCAACTTGTATGTAACCCTTATAAGCCGATGCAACGTCCAGATAACTCATCGGCTGAAACCCCGATGAAACCCTTATTGGCAATCAAGAAGCAGGCTAGAGATTATGGTTCCAAGCACGACTTAGTAGATCAAACTTAACTGATGCAGCACTAAGTATGAAAAGAAATATAATATCTAGACAATCAAGCTTTTGACTAATTTTCAGGGTGGTGGATACATTATATAATCTAAATCAACAAAGTAATCTAGCCGATATCGACAAAACCCTAGATAGAGATCGGCCGATGCAAGTAGAAGACATTGTCAATCTAGATTATATAACGTATATGATAACTCGATGACTTACATGAACAAGATTAGAGTGTCGAAGCGATGGAAGCATTAATCCCAATAATGCAAGCCGCCATAACAAGCCTTACTCCTCGTCGGAGATCGAAGTCGATGCAGCCCAACTTGAAACAAAAACTTGTCGAAAGTAAAAAGGTAAAAGGTGGCGATGCGCCGAAGTTGAATTGATCGAGAGATAATTTACATAGACCCCGGGTGTACATATTTATACCCATGGGTAGATACTAGTCCATATCGGACACGACTCAAACTTTCCTAAAGATAAAAGGAAACACATAAAGTCCTTATCGAACACTAAACACACTTTCCTAAAGATAAAAGGAAACTAACAAACTATTCTTAATTGATAGATACAATTGTCTTTTTCGGACTCAATCCACACATGGCAATCCTCATGAAGCACTTTAAACGAACCCGACAATGGTTCCAACATCCCCTTGTCAGAATCGGCTACATCGGCTTCCTTGTCTGATTCAATATCAGCCGATGCACACCGTAGCCGATGCAGTTGCAAAGCCGATTTATACTCTGTTTTTGTTACCGATTTCCTTCCAAATCCGCTTCGGTCTTAACTCCAAATTCGATGCATGATTTACCAAATTTCATCGTCAACAATATCGTTCAATATTATTAATCTTTAATTTTTTTACAACATTCTAGATTATTTTTAGAAAAATATCTTTCAAGTTCTTAAAAGACTAGTCAAGTACCTTATATAAATACAATATCATTAACAACGATAATAATTATTATTTACTCATATAAAAACATAGATAATATATATTACGGAGCACACACACATGAGTTAGCTGCTAGTATTCATGTGCAGGTAATAGTGTTGGTTGTAGCAATATTATTATAAAAAAGAATAATGAGAAAACAAGAATAAGATGGAACAACGGAAGACTATAGGGTTAAGTTTTAGTTTCACACGTATTACGATGAAGAAAATTTTTAATAATATTAATATATTATCGATTAATGTGAGTATGTATCATACCATGGATGTGAGCAACTTTTCTCCTCGTGTGTTTGGGCTAGTGACTAAGCTCCCATTTTTGTTACCTTCTCTCCAAGTTCCCTAACATGTTTAGGTAAAAAATGTTTTGTTTTGAATGAAATAAAGAAACGATTTGACTAGATTAATTTTTAGAGAGAACCCATTTTGCTCTACTGACTTTGTCCCCGATCTATAATATGCCACTGATTTTATCAAGTTTGACAATATGCTATCGTATTTTGCTTAACTTCTATAATATACCATCGTCGTCGAGTTAGACTATGTTAGTAATGTATAATTTTGTCATAATGACTAAAATACCCCTAGAACAAAAATTTCCAAAATTTAGCTGACAATTCCGAAATATCATATTGTAAACTAGCACATAAGTTGCCCATCTCAAACTTTGGAAGTTTTACAATATGATATTTCGGAATTTTTGACCAAAATTTGGAGCTTTTCGTTCAGGGGTATTTCGGTCATTAGGACAAAATTGTACAATACTGACGGAGGCTAACTGGACACTGATGGTATATTATAGAAGTTAAGCAAAATGCAATGGAATATTAGAACTTGACAAACCCATTGACATATTATAAAATTGGGACAAAATCAGTGACACAATGGATTCTCTCTATTTTTTATGGTTGTTCACTTAACTACCTATCTACTATGGTGCGATATTTTTAGAAAAAAAACAAATCTTATACTATAAGTCCATATCTTACACATTAAATTACATACACTTATAATACAAATTTCAAATTATACGATGCACTATTCACATTTTATAGGAGAAATATGGATAAACGATTTTATTATCTATTTAATTATGAGAAAAAAATATTAGTCCAAATTAACATATATGTAAAAAATAAAAAACAATATGAAAGAATCAGGAAAATATCAATATAGTTATATACATATGATAAGAGATAGTCAGCATATATCATGTAGTAAGAAAAGGAGACCAAAGTCAAATGTTTTATTATTGAGCAAAATTGATGGTATTATTTTTATCTTTTTTTAGCCGGATCTATCTAACCATAATTAATCAACCAATATTAGTAGAAGTTTGTATCATCATGTATCAAATTATCAATGCATCATGAGATTATTAGTAATAACTAAGTACACCGACCCACCCATACTGTGTAGAGACGATAAAACTATAGTAGGCTTAGCATATCACGAGATTATTGGATAATGGACAACTCATCTTTAATTATGCTATAGAAAAGGTAATTACATTTGATCTATGTATTCTTAAAAGTTTTAAAATTATATCATCCTTTAGCATTCTTTTCATTTACACAACATCTAACTTTACATTTCAATTTGGACCACCCCATTCTAACCATCTCCAAGTCCGATTACTCTACAACCATTCCGCACACTATCTCTCTCTCCTTTTTCTTTTTCCCATCGACAGTTGGGGAACCATCAGATCCAGCAAGGAGGAGCTCGGATACAACGTCTATGCTCTTCATCTGGTCAGCTCCTACCTCCCGAGCCCTGCAAGCCCGACACCTCCGACATCAATGGCGACCATGATAATAGCGTGCATGACGACAGGAGAGGAGAAAGGACATGTCGGTGACTAGAGGGTACGATGCACATGCAAAGGCGGCGAGGAGGAATGATGGTTGCTCATGGAGAAAGAGCAGTGGTGACGGTGCATGGAGCGGCAACTAGTGGTTGCTAGTGGTCTGAGGAGTTTGTTATCGACAAAATCCCCAACCGAGTTTGTTGCATTTTTTTATAAGTATTTGTTGATATGTGGGTCACCAGTCACCATAAAGAAATAGCTAGTTTTAAAGTAATAAATAATTTGAGATAAAGGTGGAGTACTCGAGTAGGGATGAAAACGGTTCGAAAACGGACAAAAACCACTTTTATCATTTCTGTTTCTATACGAAATCAGGATCGAAAACTAATGATACGAAAACGGAATCGAATATTATCAAATAAAAAATGGAGCGAATATGGTAATAGATATTTATCGAAATATAAAAACCCCTTAAGCTGAACTTCTTAAATTAATGAAGAGATGTAGCTCAATATCTTTTCTAAAACAATATATCGACATTTCTAATTTTATCAATTAATAATAATATAACTAGTTCTACACTTTATTTTCTTGGAGAAAAAGAATTATATTTATCTATAAGTGCAATTATAAGTACTTTATCACATAGTATAAATCTAATTATTTACAGTAGAAAAGTCTGAAGCTAAATAACTGAATATGAGAAATACTTTGTTTCTAATTCCAAGAAAAAAATCTGAATTTTTTTTTTGAAAGTTTCCGAATTCGTTTCCGATGGGTAGTAGCATCATTATATTCATTTTTGTTTCTCAGAAAAATAATTCCAAATTCGCTTCTGTTTTGGAAAGTTTTCGAAAAAATACAGACGGACACTTCCCGTTTACAAACCGTTTTCATCTATATAACTCAGGGTATTTAACAATCACATTTAAGATATAACATTCAACTATTTACTACTCTCATAATCTAATCTATGACAAATGGGTTCTCTTAATACGTTAATACATTTATCCAGTGTCATATTATTAATTGTCACCTCCAAGAGCAGCAAATAGTTAAATATTCCCTGTAACTCGAGTATCTTCCCCTTCCCTTGGCGTAAAAGAAAATTTCCCGTCTCTCGTCTCCTCCGCTCCTTGCGCCAAGACGAGTCGCGGCTGAACAGAGGAGGGGCGCCGATCTCCATCTGGCGAGCAGAGCAGGGGAGGGGAGGGGATCCTGGTGAGCATCCACATCCTCTTTCTGATTCATCTCTCTCCCACCGGGACTAGTTTTGTCTGGAATTTGCTTGCGTTCGTTCATTAACCCTAGCTTCTCTTCTAGATCTGGAAGAAGTTCTTCTCTTAATTTCAGAGCCTTAACCTTAATACAAGTAACAGTTTGTTTGTTCCCCGAAAAGTTTGGGGTTTCAACTGAACCCCCATGTCCCAAGTTGGATCCGCCCCTGATGGGTGTAGGTCACACCAGATCAGCTCTCTTTATTTTCTTTTCTTATTATTTTCACACGATAGAAGAATCATAATTGTATAGATTTGGGAGCTGTGAAATAAGGAGGGGGGCTATAATTATTTTTGTTTTTTTAGATCATAGGTCTAGTAAATTTTGATTCTTACCGTGCCTGAGGAATGTGCTTCTGTATAACGGATTCAATTCATGGTTTGAACGTGTTTTGAGTTGTGAAACTGTAACCTCCTGTTAAATCAATTCGTCGAATTAATCCAATGCCTTGTTAGGATGTAAGTGGTTCTGTCATACTTTTGAAGCCACCAACTTTTACTAGTGATGTTCCATATGTGCATTTGGAATATACTGTGTTTGGTCCTCCATAGCCTTCTACATTTATGCAGTGGTTTGCCAGAAGTCTTAACAAAGTTAGTGAATTAGTACCATTTACCAATAGTGACCCTTGAGCCTCATCTACATACTTGTTTGCAGTCTATTCCATGGTTGATGTTATGAGGCGATGATACACCAGCATTGTTCTATTGCATTCCCCCTTCTGACTCTATGGGGGTATGACAAAAGATGGTGTTTAGATTGCAGTACAGCTGCTTTAATATTAAGTTTGTGAGGTGACAATTTCTTGGTCCTTGTTAACCATTTAGGGCACTTCGGGTGGGATTCTATTATCTAGTTTTGCAAATTTAGGCTGCTATGTCCATGAATTGGTGCTGAAACTTTTATTTAATCATGTGCAGAATTGTGGAGGACGATTTACAGGTTGTGGCACACTTCAGCTTGGAACCATGTCGTCAAAGAAAATAGAGTTGGACCACAAGGACATGGTCCATGATTCAGCTATCGACTACTATGGCAAGCGCCTTGCAACTGCCTCCTCAGACTCCACTGTCAAGATCTCCAGCATAGGCGGCAAATCTGCCCCATCCCAGCTCCTTGCAACACTCAGCGGGCACTATGGCCCTGTGTGGCGTGTTGCATGGGCCCATCCTAAGTATGGTACTATCCTCGCATCCTGCAGCTATGATGGGCGTGTGATCATTTGGAAGGAGGGTGCCGGAGGCCACTGGTCTCAAGCCCATGTATTTACTGACCACAAGTCCTCTGTCAACTCCATCGCTTGGGCCCCATATGAGGTTGGCCTTTGTCTCGCCTGTGGGTCTTCTGATGGAACCATTTCTGTCATGACTATGCGAGCTGATGGGGGATGGGACACTGCAAGGATTGAGCGAGCTCACCCTGTTGGTGTGACAGCAATCTCCTGGGCTCCAGCAACAGCACTTGGTTCTCTGGCTGGTTCAGGAGAGCTTGTTTATAAGCTTGTCTCTGGTGGTTTTGACTCAGTTGTTAAGGTCTGGGGATTTGTCAATGGTGGCTGGAAACTGGAGAGTGCTCTTCCTTCAGATGTTCACACAGACTGTGTGAGAGATGTTGCATGGGCACCAGTGTTGGGCTTAGCTAAGGTGACCATCGCCAGCGCTTCTCAAGATGGGAAGGTTGTCATTTGGAGTAGAGGGAAAGTTGGTGATAAGTGGGAGGGAAAGGTCATGCATGATTTCGGGTCCCCTGTTTGGAGGGTTTCCTGGTCCTTGACTGGAAACATATTATCTGTAGCTGCTGGTGAGAACAACATAACTCTGTGGAAGCAAGCATCAGATGGGCAATGGGAAGAGGTGATGAAGGTCGAGCCAACAAAACCCGAGTCATCGGAAGAGGTGAAGAAGGTTGAGCAGTAGGAAGATTGTGTGAGCTTCAGTTTTCTGGCATATTCACATTTTGATAAGATTCTGCCATACCTTTTTTTTTTGCAAGCGAACCAACGAAAACATTCAATCACCTATTGTTAGTACTTAGTATCTTTATATCAGCTGCATTTCTACTTTGGATGGTTGTGATTTGGAATGCAGCCTTTTCTGATTGGTGTACCTATTTGCTTATGTATATCTTTTGACATTGTTTTGGTCATTGTTGAACATCACAGCTGTTATGTGTTATTATCATGTACTGGAAATATGGTGTTCCTCTGATGTTCGTTGTGATGTGGTTATTGCAGCAAGTTGCTCATTCTGACGTTTGTATGCTGCTTGCGTTTTTTTTTCTTCAGCAATTTGCTCAAATATTTGTGTGTTGAAAAAACGGTGCACATCTAAGAGCAATCTCTGTAGCATGAAACAGTGATTTTGACGGCTACCGCGTATATTGTTTTTTTCACATCATATGTTCTAATAGATACTCCTTGGGTAGTTGATAAAACTTGCTTGGGATTATTACACGGTCTTAAAAAAACAATTTTAATCACTATTTTTTATTATAATATATATATATATAGAAATATGAAAAAATATATGATTTTATTAAAGTACTTCATACATTCTAAAATATCACAAATTAGTACAGGATGTGACACACTCCTGTACTATGTAACTATATTTTGTACTATGTAACTGCAGTATGTAACTACAGTACTTCATATATTTTGTACTATGTACTCCTGTACAGGATGTGACAGATGTATTTTTTTAGACCAATTTATATGTATGGGCTCTATCTTTCTAATATAAATATTTAAAGTTTTTAAAGTTTGATAGCAGCTTTGTTCCAAACGACAAATATTATCAATCTAGAGGAAGTACTTCCTCTATCCCAAATTAGTTGCATGTTGTTAGACTGAGATTTAAGATAAACGACTATATTGTCCATTATCTAGAAAAAAGAACTATTATCCCTTATTAAATGGATTAAATGGAGTATAATTGACAGTGGGAGGGTAGTTGGGAGTAAAAAGGGGAGGAATTTGAATGGGATGTGGGACAAGTGTACTATAGGATAACATCAAATTTGGGATAAAATTTAAATCTTAAAAATAATTATTTTAGAACGGAGGAAGTACTCACACAGTATGACAATCATCTTCACCTAAAAATAACTATTTTAGAACGGAGAAAGTACTCACACAGTATGATAATCATCTTCACCTCTTTCTCTCCTTTCAACCCGTCAAAACTCCACTGCATTTTACTAATCAACAAACGACGATCATCTCCCACCCCTCTCTCCCATGCAACCCATTATAAATCTAATGCCGTTTCATGCTCAGGATGTGTTCAGGAGGGGTTGGGAATTCATTCTCTTCGGAACATAAAACGAAACACATTAGCGCATGATCAATTAAGTATTAGCTAGAAAAATTTAAAATATTATATTAATATGATTTTTAAAGGACTAATTGAACCCGTGCCATTGCAAATTTACCATATTGAAAAAAATATCACTACAATTTGTGATATCTGCGACATGTCACTGAAATTTTGTGTAATTTGAGCTATGTCATCACCGTCACATTTTCTATCATCATATAGATCAAACTACCCCTACATGTGGGACCCACGTGTCAGTTTTCTCTTCTTCCTCCACCCCCCAATCTCTCTCCGCCTCTCCCTCGATTGTTAGAGGATGTGGCGGTGGGCAGAGGCCATGGTGTGGTGCGGCTAGAGGGCGAGGTAACAATGACCTCGTCAGCAACAGAGGCTACGGAAATTTGTTGTATGGATGGAGCCCTCGCATGAGCTCGCCGGAAGCGAGCAGGAACTTGATGCCAATAGGGTCGCACATGGAGACTAGCCGACGAGATACGCGTGGTTGACGCATATCTCCCCTCACTGAATCGGAGATGCAGGAGCTTCTCATCCTCACCATCAAAGTCGCTGGTAGTGGCAACGAGCGGCATGAGCAAATACAGCGATGAAGAAGCAGGGGGACAGAGGGGATGGACGATGGCTGCCGCCGGTGGAGCGTGCACACCGTCTGGAGTGCGAAACGGATACGGTGTGGCTAACCGAGCGAGCACGGGTTGAAGGAAAATGTTCCAATTTCACAAAAATTCATTGGCATGTAGCATATATCACGAATTATAGTGGTATTTTTTCAATATGATAATTTTACAATAGTATAGATCCAATTAACCTTTTTTAAAGCAATTTTTGTATAGAACTTTTTATAGAAAATACACTGTTTAGTAATTTGGAAAGTGTATGAGTGAAAAATAAGAAATATGAAGTTGGGAACATTAACTTAAAAACACAGCCTCAAACTAGTAACTAGTAACTAGCATGCCATCTTGCCACGCGTCTCAAGGTGACTGACGACTTGATCAGCGCCGCCGGCCGGCTCAACGCCTGTTTCTCAAGTTAAATCTGCTAGCGTATTGGCATAGAACATCATCCAGCCAAAGCCAATGTTTTGCACGAGAGCATGTAAAGAATGCTGACCATGCGTGCAACCAGGCTCCTGTAGATTACCGATTGATCTTAAGTTGTGCATACGGATGCCAATGTTAGACCGTAGAAAAAAAAAAAAGGGAAATGAAGATGCAGCCTTTCATGGATACTGCAAGCATGTAGGAGGTATCCTACACAGGATTTATCCTGACAGTCCAGGTGCCTACGACCGAAAAGTCTTTCGCGATGGCAAAACAATACGAATCGGCGGAAGGAAGCGCATACACAATCACAGACGGATGCAGAGCGATTGTGCAAAAGATTTCTCTTGTTCAATAAGCTATCAGTTTCTTCTTGTTGTGGAAAAATGACACTAGAGAGAGCTACAAAGACGAAATTAAAGTCCCTCAGCAATGCTCATCTACAGAGTACTTTCTTGTCAAGTTTCTGATCACGAAAAAGGGAACTTCATAACAATGGGAGAACTAGCAGATCCTGGCATCGTCGCGAAGACGGCCTCCATTCTTCATCCTCACCATCTTAGAGCTCATCCTGGAAAGAAAAGGCAGTACAATATATCAGGACACACGAAGGTTAACAGGAAATGCATCACCAGAATCCAGAAGGTATGAAAAAAAAATGCAGGAGTGTAACATACATGCTTCTCATCATCAGAATCCTTGCCATCCTCTGCATCAGAGTCAGCCTTCTCATCGGCCTTGTCCTCATCCTCAGCATCCTCATCCTGTGAAATATAAATGTTGTTGAGGTTTAGATCAAGCCCAAAAGGAAATCATAAGAGTACGGAGGAAGAACAGGTGCAGATCTTACATCTAAATCATCATCGTCCTCACCGGCCTTGGCAGCTTCCTGTTAACAAGGCATTGAAAATCAATGATAAGAAAATTGCATCCACAACAACTAAGAGTAGTGGCAATGCACCAAGGAGAATATTTCAGTTTCTTAGAGCTATGTGGTGTAACAATCAGAGAGAATATGCAAAAATACAAATCACAGAACCATGTCAGTTAAAAGGTTTTGATCACACTACAAGGACAATTGTACATCCACCGATCCTCATACAAGAACATTATAAGGTGAAAGAATTTACCTCCTCTTCCTTCTTTTTCTCTGCCTCATCAAAAGCTGCCTTCTCAGCCTGCAAGATTCACTAATGTTAGAGCATGTTGGGTCCACAACAAAATTATTACATGGTTAAAGCTAGGACGACATACATCCTTTTGCTTGCCCCATGTCTCCTCTGCGAATGTCTTGGCCAACTCAGGGTCATCAGTAATAAGGAAGTTGTCAAACAGAGTGCCCGATTTGACCTGATGATAGAAGAGAAGGCATAAGTTCATAACTAATTATGTCTGTTTTCCCGAGCCAGCTAAAGAATTACTACATTGCGTTCAGCACCAACCTGCCACAACTCAATGCCAATGTACTTCAGGCTGTCAAAAGCATAGATGTATGGATCATCCTTGAAGTCTGTGAACCACAAAGGAAACAGTTCAGAATGCTGAGTTCAACATCTGAAAATGTGTAATACCAAGTTGTTCAGTTAAAGGTGATTGTACCTGGGTTGTCAATCATAGGTGCCTTCCATTTGCCCTGGTAGTTAGGGTTCTTGATTTTCTGGAAAACGAAACATACTTTTGTCAGAAACCAGAAATATGCAACACTGTTTTAAGTGCATCTGCATAAGTAAACAGATAGTCACACCTTTTGCTTCCATGGTCCCTTGTACTCAGGGTTCGGAATGGTTGGGGCAGTCCATTCACCATCTTCCTCATCATCCCAGTCCTCAGGCTACAGAAAGCACATCAAAGAAATTTTAAAACCTAGAACATCACTCATCATATATAATATAAAACCATAAAATGGTATAACAAGTAAGTACCTTCTTAGCATCAGGGTCAGGGATTTCCTTGGGAATATCATCGTAGCCCTGGAAATAGCATATCACAAGTCATTACACAACATGACACATGTAGCTTCCTTCTAGTTTCTAGCATAACGTTTAAATCAATTAAGATATATAGTATCACAAGAGTATGGTGTGAACACTTCCAATTTAGGTCAGCTAAGGTTTCAGTTTCTCATTAATGCATGGTACGAAGTTAGTGTACACTTTTACAAGATATGTCGGAAGTCAGAACAAAGGAAAAGTACCTCTGGCTTCTTGTCCTCGGGGTCAGGAATGTACTCCTTGTCATCCCAGTCTTCTGGCTGCAATCATAGGGTGATATCTTAACATTTAAGACACACAAGCAAGGCATTCTAAGAAAGCTAGGAATATGCAAAATACCTTCTTAGCCTCTGGGTCCTTGATTTGCTTCGGAGGCAGAATATCCCAGTGCTCGTAGATGCTGCCAGATTGCTTTTCAACATTGTCAATGAGAATGGTGTATGTAGCATCAGGACGGATGATCAAAGTGTACACATGGGACAGCTGATCAGCCTCGCAGGGCACATCCTTCTTGATCAAATGGTTCTTGTCATTCTTAGTAAGGATAGTATGAACCTTCTTGGTGCTGTACCCACAGATGTCTGGTCCAAACATAATGCTGCATTCAAAGTAAGTTAGATAACTACTAATCTTGAGAAAAACGAGAATCAGGATGAGAATTCAAGAAAATTGTTACCTGTAGGGTGTGTCCCCACCAAATTTCTTCTGGTCAACATCACCACCAAGCAACTTGACATATCCACCACCGCAGTCAAGCTTCTGCTCATGCTTTACAGAGAACTGCAGCACCAAAGTTTTATCCTTGTTGCTGAATTCAGGGTACTCCGCTGAAATAGCGTAGAACCTGTAGTCCTCAGAGGTTTGGATACCTGCAACAAGAAACATAATTCAGTAATGATTGAGTAAAAATCATCAATGTACTGAATGAGGTGTATTGGTCTTCCAATTAACCTTTGTCCTCAGAATCTCCATTCCACTTCCCAGATGTGTGGTTCCATTCACCAGCCATGTTCTCATCCTTCTTCCAATCTGACTTGACCCACCGACTTTCCCATCCATCTGCACACACAACAAGGATCCATTTAGATAAGCACAAAACTACATGTCCAGTAATCATATGCACAACCAGCAAAATGTCATGCAAATTCATTGTCTGCTCAGCGATGTCCTTAAATATTAGTAGAGACAAATTTTGACAGACAACATTAGCAATGCAAGTTTCCACATTCAAATTATGGATCACCAGACATACCGTATAGAACTAATAAACTATACGCCAAAACCTGAAGTGTAAAATGCACCAGGTTCATAATGCCATATGCCGGTAAGTGGCAAATCATATTCTAATGGACATGACAAGTGACAACCATCATAAGCTGCCCAATTCTCACTAGTATAGTAGTATGCTTCTAGTCTAGCACAAACATATGCAGATCTTGAACATTTGACCATATTCAGGTTAAACATATGAAACATAAGAATTAATCGATAGAAGTACATATAATTATAAAGCATGGAAAGGAAGTGAATCAAATCAGAGAGCAGCACAGTTCAGGCTGCATATGGACCAGAAAAAGCTCTGGGACTTTCGGAGGAGAATGGCTGAGGCCTTGCTTTCGCACGGGGAGAGAGATAGCGATGGGCGGCTGCTGTCTTGTCACCGTGTTCCTGGTTCAAACACGAAGCACCACAAGCCTAGCCTGTACTCTAGATTTTTCCCATTTCGCAGTAGAAACTGAAGTAAAATTCACCACATTATACAGCGGAATACAAACAACGCCCCTTAGATAAAGTGTCCACACCTGTGGATCATATACCAAACAAACCTAAGATTTTTCGATCCAAGTCAACCCAACGACCACGTTTTTTTCCACAATCAGGCAAGAATCCATAACCAATTCACATAAAGCAGATCGACACAGCGTCACAGCGCACGCTTACTAGACGACGCAACTAGATCCCACGAGCAAATGCACGTCAGATCAATCAGATCCCACCATACCGCAGTAGCAACCATCCAAAAATGGCGAGACAAACCACGATCAGTGCCCAATTCAGCGCCTAACACTCCAGATCCCTAACAACCAGCAGGCCTCCTAGTCGTATAAACCCCAGAGAAATCCCGAAAACCCCACAGATCCAAACAAACCCACCACCAAACACCCCTCACGCGACGCGCACTCGCCCCTCCACTACATCCAAGCCGAGACCCGCGCGACGCAACGAGCCGGATCAGATCGATCGAGGACGGGATCGGGAGCAGGTCAGTCAGCCATTCACCTTCGAACTTCTCCTGGAAGAAGACCTCGCCGGCGACCGCGGCG
The DNA here is from genome assembly GCA_000573905.2 of Oryza punctata. Lineage (NCBI taxonomy): Eukaryota > Viridiplantae > Streptophyta > Magnoliopsida > Poales > Poaceae > Oryza > Oryza punctata. The sequence continues at coordinate 9,167,451 of CM002494.2, read as the reverse complement.
ACGGACGCCAGCCCGAGCACGAGCGCGACCGCCGCGGCGGCGTAGGAGGAGGACCTCGCGCGGATCGCCATCGCCCCCACGGAAACTTCTAGAAGCTTCCGATCCAACCCCTCTCTCTCTCTCTCTCTCTCTCTCGTATCGGCTGCAGCGGCGGAAGCGCGGCCTGGCTTAATAGCGGGTGGGTTTTAGAGAGGGGGGTTTCAGGTCACCGACCCGGTGGGCTCACCGCGGCTGTACTCGAGTCACTGACGAGTGGGCCTGGAGGAGGTGACGGTAAGCGCGGCGTCCACGGTGGCGCGGGTGGGCCAGGGGCGGCGGCCAATGGGGAGCGGGAGCGTGAGGGGATCGGCCAGTGGTATCGCGCCACGTGGAAATTTCGACGTGTTTAGGGGTGGGTGCGGGGTCGCCGGTGCGTGGCAACGGCCGTCGGGAGGAATAGTAAAATGGGGGAGGATATGAATATATGATGATGCGTGTGCATGGGGGCGGATGGATCGATGGGGTAGGTGAGGGTGATGCGGCGAGATTGGAGGGTGGGCCTACATGCCAGTCTCAGTGAGACCGGAGAGATAGCATGCTGATGCTTGATTTATATTCGCATCTTGAACTTCCTGCTCTAGACTTTGTTTTACGGTGTTTATTGTAGCCCATTTTTTTAATCAGTTTAATTAACAATTTTTTTCTGAAAATATGACGCCATTTTTTCTTTGTTTTAGTTATTTCTTTCTCTATATGTGGTTGCTAGCCCCCTTGATTGTAAATATGTTTATATGTCTTCTATTACATTTTTATTTTATCATATTCTCTTTATCACGTGTCTAAACGAACTTACTTTTTTTTAACAAAATAATTACAATGTAAATTGTAATTTACAGTGTTTTTTCTATTTTACAAAAAAATGTGGCGTCATAAATAGTCCAGGGAGTAGTAATGACCTACATCGGTTGAATTGTTTAGTTTTTGTGAAGTTCAGGTTTTCTGTGAAACTGCCAGTGCGTGGTGGGTGTGCGTAAACCTTCGTACGAGTTGATCGAAAGTTGTTGGATTTTACCGGTGAGGAGTGGTTTTCAACTTACGAAAAGGTAACTAAATACTGGTGCAGCAAATCCACTTTATAGGTTAAAGTTCTCTGATCCTAGTTAATTTGTTATTAAATTGATAATGCTACATATTTTTCATGTGATATTTGCTATGGAGTAACAAATATAGCCTAAATCTCTTGATACGAGTATTTTTTTTACATGTTTCTGCTAGCAAAAATAAAAAATGTCGGAACACGACTTAATCTATGGATTGATGGCACTTAGCATTCTATGTATACTTATGTTATAAAATTTATTTGTAGGCATGTGTTTTGCTTATATGTATCTTAGCTATGCAAAGATTGAGAGTGTTCTCGGTGTAATTCTATTGTGTTGATGTAAATGTCTGAGTTTCATAAAAGTTCTCATTATGTTAAAAAATTTGTTGGAATTTAATTACATCAACTACAAGCAATTTCGAAATTAATATATGAGATAGGACAAGATATGATGTCTTCAAATCATGATACTTACAACACACACAAGGTAGGAGGACAAAACAAGGGCTACCACAACTTCATCATCGTAAGTGTTAAGCAATTTCTTAAAGTGTATAGCTACGAAATAATATAGCTACGAAGTTTGAAGAGAAAGATTTCTTAAAGTGTATGGAAAAAAAGAAGATAGCTCGTAAGCTCAACCATTCTAGAACAGTAAGAACTACTCAGGAGCAATCAGCAAAGTAACAATGAAAGTGCACGAGGTAAGCATTGCAATGCTGATCTAAGCCATCTCGCCTTCTTGAATTGTACTGGATTCTCTCAGACCTATAAAAGTTTCTTTTTCTAAAATTTAGCGGTGATTTTAGAAATTTTAGAACTCTGAAAAAGAGTAAAGTTGTGTCATTGGATTATAAGTTTGTTCTCTACATCTAACGTATTTTAACCAATCCGCGCAAAAGGCCAAGTTTGTTGAATCCAAATCCATTTATCCAACAACATCAATGTCGGCCTGAACTTTGGAGCAATCCAGCCCATGTTTCACTTTCTCTCTTCTTCCACATTTCACATGTGGAATAAGTTCACTTTGACTCCCTCAAAATATAGGTCCAATCTTATTCATATCTCTCAACCGCAATAATAAATATGACACCCCCAAACTATTAAAACTTGTGTAATTTAACTCTCTTGGTTGTTTTGAGGATGGTTTTACTGACGTGACTCATTGACTAGTCTAATTGTTTGACTCAGCATACGGGGCCACATGTCAATGTCCCTTCCTTTTCCTTCTCTTTTATCTCTTTCTTTCTCCCCTTTCCTTTCTTGCCTTACGAGCAGATGGTGTTACAATTCTTCTTCTTGGACTTCTTGCTCGGCGCCCAAACGCAGTAGTATGGCCATGCATGGTTGTCGCTATCATAGAGCTCGATGTCGAGGCGCCTGTGATGGGCGAGGGCTTGGCACAGATGGCGGGAGGATGGAGGGATCAACGTGCAGAGGCAGGAACAGGGAGTTGGGTGGCAGCCGGCGAGTCTCCTCGAGCTCGAGCCGCGAGAGGCGCAAACGCTGCTGGTGGAGGTGACTGGTGCGCTAGAGCGCTGTGTGGTCGTGTTTGAGGTCGTCGTTGGACGGTACGGACCAAGAGCTCAACATCGTGGTCGGGTTGGCCTTGGACATCCTACCACGAGGCCGATGGTGACCACTAAGCCATGATGTGCACGGGCGTTACGAGCACTAGGCGATAGCATGGTGAGCATATTGACATATTCACGATTTCGTGCATTTCTATCATGGAAATGGGACCTGGCCCCTTGTTCAAATAAAATATTCACGGTGTCGTACAAGTATTAAGCTGCGGTTAAGCAATAAATACCGCAGCAACCATGATTTAGTTGTGGACATTTGGTCTGACCGAGTAATTTGGTTCGGTATTTGGAAAATTTTGGTCATTTAGAGCTGAAAACCGAAATACAATCTAAAATAACGAGGATCGAGTGATTCGGTTTCAATCATGAACAATAATTTAGGAGATAAAAGATCACTTAAATCACCAATAAATTTTAGAAGATCTCAAAGATCACAGAAATATAAAAAACCACAAAGATTTCAACTATGTCATCGGCCAATCTCCACCAAAGTGAAGGAGGCGCAGCCGCCATCTTGGAGTGACTCTGCTAAGCAGGTGACCTTGGGTTCTCTAAGAACATAAGTCGCCTCTACTCATCATCAAGCTCGTTGCGATCAGATCTGGCACCTTTAGCTTGCGAGTGATCAACCGCAATGACTAGGTAATGGAGATTAGGAGACTTAGAGGAGAGGACTGAGGGAGTATGAAGAGATGCATGTGTAGGGTGGGAGTGTGAGAAGGAGCAAAGGTCATGGCACATGTCGTTGCCATCTGCGATGCGGATGATGGTGTCGGAGTAGTCGTCGTACGGCCTGACAAGGGACCAACCGATGGAATTCGTCGGTCATCACGATGAGGTGGTGGTCTGTGTAGGGTGGGAGTGTGAGAAGGAGGCAAAGGTCATGGCACAGGTTGTTGTCATTTGCGATGCGGATGATGGTATCAGAGTAGTCATCGTACGGCCTGACGGGGGATCAGCCAATAGAATTCATCGGCCGTCACGACGAGGTAGTGAAGGAGGCGGTGGCCACCGTCGGGGATACACCGGTTGATGTAGACGGCCCCCGACATTCTCGATGAGGATGGCGTGGAGAGGGTCTCGAGCTGCAGTCGTATGGTGTTGTTGGTGGACTCATCCAACCGCTTCAGCGCAAGGTGGTCGTCATTGTGTACTGGGTTGGTTGCTAGTGGTATAACGTGATCTTGCAGCCCCCATAGAAATGATGATGTGCTTGGGGTTAAAATTTTCACACGCCAAAAGGTCTAGTCTATGATTCTTAACTTCGCTGATCAACAACACCAGTTCCTCAATCTTGAAAGTATCTGTTGATGCAAAAAATACACACTGGCCTAAGAGATTTGCTTTACTCTAGTGCAGGTCCAAAATTAGTTCTTTAGGTTCAAGGGCGTGCCAGTTGATTTGATCCTGCAATCAACAAGAAGAAACATACAAAGATATTAGTAAACGATAGTCCATCGGCTAGTTAGCCGATTTCATATCGCATAGTTACCTAGCCGATGCAATAGGGCATGAATCGGTTGTAAGGTATAGTTAACGATAGAACTAACCCTAAAACTAGTACATCGGCTGAAAAGATAAGTATTATGTAATCAATATATCAATATTACTTTAAAAATAAGCAATTGGGATAGATCGGACTGAACCGAGACAGTATAAATTGCCCAAGCCTAAAATAACATGAAATAATGATTATATAGACTCATGTCATACCCGATATCTAGATTTAAGTATGTATCGGCTATAGTTCCGATACAACCTTATACTAGGATATTCTCTAGTAACAAATATATTCAACTATAACCAATTAGATTGGTATCAAGCTCAATATATTTGTATTAGATTAGATCCTGATATAAGGGGCAGATATAGAACATTAAACAAAACATTAAACTATGTAAAACATCTATATCAGGTAAGATCGGCTGAAACCCCGATACTATCATTATTAACAACCATAAAGTAGGCTAAAGATCATGATTCTAAATACGACTTAATAGGTTGTACTTAACCAATGCAGCATTAAGTATAAAAAGGAACATGACATCTAGAAAATCAAGCCGATGATTGCCTTTTCAGGATGGTGGATACATTATATAATCTAAAACAACAAAGTAATCTAGCCGATATCGATAAAACCCTAAATAGGATCCAGCCGATGCAAGTAGATTGCATTGTCGATCTAAATTATACAATATATATAATAACTCGGAGATTCACAAGATAGAACTAGAGTGTCATAAAGATGTAAGCACTAGTTCCGATAATGCAAACCGCCATAACAAGACCTACCTTGTCATCGAAGATCAAACTGATGCAGCACGACTCGAAAGCATGAACTTGTCGAAAGTAGAAAATAAAAGGTTGGCGATGCGCCGAGATTCCGAAAATACAAACATTGTCCATCACGGACACGACTCATATTAACCTAATACAAATCTAACTAACGAACAAGTCTCTAAGGCGGACTCTTACCGTGATTATCTATAAGGAAATTACATAAACTATCCTAATTAATAGATACAATTGCCTTTCCAGGACTCTATCCATGCATAGCAATCCGTATAAAGCACCTTAACTTAACCCGATGACGTGTACCGAGTCATATTACCGAAATCGGCTCATTCGGCTAACCTTGTCCGACTCGAACTCTGCTGATTCTGTCTGCAGCCGATTCGGACTTCAGCCGATTCTTGCTCTGTTTCCGATACGATCTAATCTCTTGGATCTTCTTCGATTCTATCCTTATCTCCGATACTTGAATTACCAAATTTGGTCGTCAACACATGCCCCCCAAGTCCGGAATATTTGGTAATGTTTCGGATTTGCCAAATTTTATCTCCGAGAGAATATCGCACTTGCCGTTTTCCGACCGTTACCGCACCGCTTTAAATATTAACCGTCACCCCCGAGAAAATTCACACCGTTATACTGTTTCCACCGCTTTAGCAATCTTCAGCTTCTCTCTCTCCGGCGATCCCCTCGGTGCAGAAAGGCGATTTCAAGGCGACCCCTTCTCCATCCATCTTCCGCTTGCAACAATGTCGTCCTCTACTGCTCCATCCGCCGCTCCATCGTCTGAATATGTAGAGGTAAGTACTCATCGGCTAGATCCCTTCTTTTATGCAGTAGATCAATTTTGCTGTGATCTCAATCTACTCTTTTTCCTTCTTGCTTTTCTTTTGTAGCACCTTGCAAACTTGATCGCAATCCCTAGTCTGAACCATGAGCACCATTACTTTCTTGGTCCAATCGGCAACTCTGATCCCACTGAATTTATCATTGCCGAGACAAATAGAATCCCTTTCAGATTAGCAAACCCCAACCTAGGGCACTGGAAAAATACTTTCAAGTCTTGGCCGTCCCTAGAGAAAAGCTGGCCCGCATGGTACAAGCGCATATCGGCTAGCAAACAGAGCCACTGGGATGAACTTGGAATCGGTCAAGCCTTATCTCTCACCATAGCAAATTCAGCTAAGGATGAACCATTGATGGCTTCTGCTACTTACTTCTGGTCCAACACCATAAATGCCTTTATGTTTAGCCAAGGGCCGATGACCCCAACTTTACTTGATATCACCATGTTCACTGGCTTAGACATCACCTCATCGGCTAACCCCATGACCTTAAACTCCAAGAACAGATTTGATTTCAAAACCAAGAGTATAGGAGGATGGTTAGGGTTTATCTCAGCAAATATGGGCCAAGGTTTTGTTTCCCCTCGAGAGCACACAACCTTCTTATTGATGTGGCTGGAAAAATTCCTTTTCTGTGGATCTAGCTGTGGCGTAACTTCTAACTGGCAGCATATAGCCGAAGCCCTTGAAGAGAAAAGGCAATTCCCCCTAGGAAAAATCCTTCTCAGCTACCTATATCAGATGCTGAGCAATGCATCGGCTAAGATAGCCATCGGCTCAGTGGTCAGTGCAGGCGGCCCTTGGTGGCTATTGCAGTCTTGGCTAAACTTAGTGGCCATGAAAGCCGTGAATCGGCCAGCTCTGACAGAAGCCGAATTCCTAAGATTAGAGCCGATCACAGATGAAGATGAAGAAGAACTTACCCACCGTAGGTGTACTTCTTATGGGGAATATGCATCCACACCAGCCGATACTGGAGCAAAACTATCGGCTGAACTACTAAAGGATTGGTTCTTTAGTTTTTATGATGGCTTCCAAAAAGACGCCAGAATTTGGTTTTTCTACGAAGATTCAATCAATTTCGAACTGCCATCAGACTTCAGATTCGAAGAAATCAATCATGAGAAATTTCAGAAGTCTAGAGAGGTTTTCGCTGCTGCTATCAGCCCATGCATTCTCCCTATCGGCATCCATCAAGGCAGGAATATCAAAGTGTCTTATGAGTTCTACCACCCAATGAGCTCAGCTAGGCAATTTGGTATGGGCCAGCTGCCAATCGACTTGTACTTTGCCGATAAAATCCAGTATAGAGGAGAAATCTCTTCAACTTTGATGATGGATCGGCTGCTCAATATCCCAGGACGTCCCCTCGGCAGTATTGACAACATTGAGTTAGCCATGTTCAGGAGCAAAATCTTTAATGCATGGTGGGCTGAATGGAAACAACATCTTTTCCATCAATCGGCTACAATCTATATGATAGATCTGTTTCCTGACATGATCCCTCAAGTAAGCCCTTTACTTTTTCTGTCAATTCTTGCTTTAAATCTGCCAGCCGATTTTGTACTAACTTCATATCCCATCTTTGTTTTTGCAGACAACAGACTCATCTCCTCCTCGCAAAAGCAACAGCGGCAAAGAGATTAAATATGCTGCAGGCCTCCTGCCATGTGGATGTGGATTAGCTCCCCCAAGTATCGGCTACCATGCCCCCAAGACTTCAAGCCTACTTCAAGGACAAATAAGGGAGCCAGCCGATACCGGCAAGAAAAGAAAAAACAGAGCATCAACTGTTGATCCATCGGCTGCTAAGAAGAAACCCAAGAAACAACAAGACAAACCAGCCGATGATTTGCCAAATATTGAAGAAACCCTGGATGAGGCAGAAATTGAAAAGGCCATTGATGAAGCTGCAGCTGAACTTAGTGACGTAGGGGAAAAAACTCCATCGGGTTCTCCAGCCCCTAAAAGAACTCCTCCAACTCCTGCTGCTCTAGCTGTATTCTCTCGGCAACCAAGGGTAAGACCATCTTTTAATTGCAAAATTTCTTCATTGCCGATCTCCTTATTTAAACTTTGTACTTTGCAGAAAAAGAGCCCAGCTGAGAAAAAGAAACCAGCTCCAGCACCAACCAAATCAGCTATTCGGACTTCATCGGTAATTCTCAACTCTATAAATTTTAGCCTTGCTTCAGCCGATACTAGTTAACATTTGTTAAATTTTGAAAATCTGTCAGCCTCCTCCTCCACCATCACCTCAAACACAGCCAATATCAAGCGAACACACCCCATCGGCTGTGGGCAGCCATCATATAGAAGAAGAACAAGCTGCTGCTCCTGCTATTCCTATAAGTCTTATATCCTCAAAAATCTCACATCGGCTGTATAACATGTTCTGTTACTTATTTCTCTTTAATCTTTTTTTTGCAGGTTTTAGCCGATCTGTTTTCCTTTGATATCAAGGATTACTTTGATGAGGAAGCAGAAGGAGAAAACAAATCCAACTAACGTACAAGTCCCTAAGGCGGACTCTTACCATGATTATCTACAAGGAAATTACATAAAATATCCTAATTAATAGATACAATTGTCTTTTCAGGACTCTATCCGTGCATAGCAATCCGTATGAAGCACCTTAATTTAATCCGATGACGTGTACCGAGTCATATTACCGAAATCGGCTCAATCGGCTAACCTTGTCCGACTCGAACTCTACTGATTCTGTCCGCAGCCGATTCGGACTTCAGCCGATTCTTGCTCTGTTTCCGATACGATCTAATCTTTTGGATCTTCTTCGATTCTATCCTTATCTCCAATACTTGAATTACCAAATTTGGTCATCAACAGTATCTTAGGGTGAGTTTCCAATGGAGGGCTTGGTTAGGATTTTTAACGGATTGCAAAACGAGAAAGTAATTAGCATATGGATTTAAAAATAGATTTATTTAATCTTTATAAAAAAGTTATATAGAAATTTTCACATGAGACACGTCGTATAGCAATTCGGAAAGGGGATCACTAATTAGCTTTTCCTTTTATTTAACCATATCGTTTTTTAATTTTATATACCTAAAGTGTTTATGCATATAGGGATTACACACCTAAAATTATAGGTCAACAGTTTATATATCTGATTCAAATTTGGATTCAAATACGTTCAAAGATGAATTTGAATTAGGTATGTAAACTTTCGATTATAAATTTTAGCTGTGTAGATTTTTGGTATATAAAGTTTAGGTATATAAATTTTATGTGTATAAACTTATTTAAAAAGAAAAAAAATACGGTGCTTAAAAAAAGAAAAAGAAATGATCGCGGGGAGCGATAACCTGCTCATTAGGATTTTCGATTCGGAAATCATACCGATAGAAAACGAGGGAGTTGTCGCAGCTGGTTGCTCTCTAATCCCTCCGTTAAAAGTTGAGCACGAGAGTCAGCACTGAACCAAGTCGAAGTGGGTAAAACTGGTACAGCTTAATTATTGGTTTGACGCACCCAACAAGTCCAGAACCATTGTCCGTCCGCCCAATATTCAATTCCATCGGGCAGCAGCAGCACCAGGTTCCCCCCCTATCCGCCCTATATCGGCCTCGGGTTCCACCTCCACCTCCGACCAGACGCTACAGTCGATGAACCAGCAGCCACTGCGCCTCCCAAGAAAGTAAAGAAACCTCGTGATTGTAGTTGGGTCCAATCCCTACTCTTGCTGTCGCTGCAGCTTCGAGCCGGAGAAGGTGGTGGGGAGTGAGCAAGGCCATCGCGGCACAGCCGTCGCCGTCGACTCCGCAGCGTGCGTTCGCGGTCCCAGAAGGCGAGGCCGGAGAAGTAGGAGCGTATGGCCTCTTATCTGCGTTTCATGTGTGATGTGTTCTTGTTGGTCGTCGACCTTTGTTCTTGATCCCTTCCATGGTTGCAGGTTCGTTCTGGTGTGGTGGTCGTGAGTGGATTTGCGGCGGCGGGGGGGGGGGGGGGGGGGGGGGGGGGAGGAGGGAGGAAGAACTGACTGACTGGAGGAACAACTGGCTGAAAAATGATGAGCCGATCCGCATCTGTAAGTGGGCGATTTCTTGTTTTGAGTCCCGTTTCGGTGCTCTGATTACCGTGTAGCATGTCTTCTTGCCTTTTACTCATGAACTCTAATGTGGTAGTAAAATTGCTCTCTGCCATGGCTGAATTTTGCTATAGATTTGGATAGGAATCAACACTGATCCAAGAACCATTTGGTAGTTCACTGAGAATTCTGTTCTTCTAAGGTCGGGCAATGTAATGCGCAGACTAGACTAGAGAAGTGGACTGCTGTCTTTGTCTTTTTGATGGAGACGTCTGTCTTCTTGCATGGGGGATTCAAGTGGGACTTGAATAATTCCCATTTGGCCAATTTTCTTTTGGAAAAATTCTCAGAGGAGGATGTGTTAGACCTTCGCTCCTAGTGGAGGAGGTTCATGCTTTGCTTTTACATGTGATTCTTTCCTCTATACTATGGATTCCGACATTGCCCAAGTCAGCATTGGCACACTTTGGAAATCACAGCTGATGCTGACATTTTGATCCAATCCACTGTAAGGAAAACGACTGATGCATAACTAGAACTAAAACGACAATGTGGATCGGTTTCTGAACTATGTTTCATTTGCTGGTATTTCCTTGAAAATGCACTATTCAGATTCAGTTCATGAACAATAGTTTTGACATTCATCTGCTGGAATTTGTTATAGGCACTTCAAGTATTTTTGGTTTTCGCAACCCTTTTTGCTGGGACTCAATGGGCTACTTCATCTGCCATGTTCTGCAATGACTTGACAGCAAGCGTGCATCGGCCACACAGTGTGTCAATTACTGAGTTTGGTGCTGTTGGTGATGGTGTTACTCTTAACACGAAAGCGTTTAAGAATGCAATATTTTACCTCAGCTCATTTGCGGATAAGGGTGGGGCAGAGCTCTTTGTGCCTGCTGGAAGGTGGTTGACTGGGAGTTTTAATCTTATCAGTCATCTCACTGTGTCACTTGACGCCGATGCAGTAATAATCGGGTCTCAAGTAAGATAACTGTATGCATTATTTCGCAGAAGTATTTTTTTTAATTACAGAATCATGAAAATTTATCAAAAATAGAGTATTCAACTTTCTGCTGGTTTAGATAAGTCGCACTCTAACAAAATTGTAGAATAGCATGAATGTTTTATATTAAGTAACATTCTTTCCTAAAACCAATTTCTTGAAACTTACAGTAAATAGCTCTCATGTTCCAACATGTAAAGACCTTACACTTGAACAAACATTGCAAGAAGTATTACAATCGCGATCATCATAAGAATTCTTTTGCAGGATTCATCTGACTGGCCAGTTATTGATCCTCTGCCATCTTATGGGCGTGGCAGAGAACTCCCTGGTAAAAGACATCAGAGTCTTATTTTTGGATCCAATCTTACTGATGTAATAATAACTGGTTAGTAAGTATCATATTTATATCATTTGTGCTCTTGTATGTGTAGTCTACTTATAAATTGTTATGATCCATTTCATATTTCTTTGCTCTTTGCAGGTGCTAATGGCACCATTGATGGCCAAGGAGAAATTTGGTGGAACTGGTTTCACAATCACACATTAAATTATACCAGACCCCCTCTTCTTGAACTGATGTACTCTAACAGAGTTGTTATTTCCAATTTAACCTTCATGAATGCACCATTTTGGAATATTCATCCTGTATACTGCAGGTTGGTTTGTCTACATCTCTTATTCATTATTACTGGAGTACCAGCTCTTGTGGTTGCACCTATTTTTTTGTCTTGATTGCTTTTTTTTTTTTTTTCTAAATAATCAGCCAAGTTCTTGTCCAGCATCTGACTATCCTAGCACCTATCAGTTCACCAAACACTGATGGCATTGATCCAGGTGTGCTTGCTTTCTTTGAGTTAATATATATGACCTAAGTTATGAGTGTTTCTATATTATTTTTCATGTAGTTTCAATTAAGTTAGCAGTAAACCATGAACCAAAATAGTTACTTTCATTACCCTAGTAAAAACAAACTAACTGTGTACAGATATAGGACGGAATAACAGTTCAAAACATGGAGCCTAAGGAATAACAGTTCAAAACATGGAGCCATTTCATCTTTAGGCTCTATACTCAAACATCCTGAGATATTTTTGCCAAATGTAGCTTCGATTCAGTTTTTTTTTGGATGTACCATGCACCCCTAGATAAAATTACCACTGTAAGGCAGAATTTTTAGAGTAGTCTGCTCTGCTATCTGGTTTCCCTTTTATTTTTTTCTTGTTTTGTATGTGTGCATTCATCTAGCATATTTCTATAGCTGATGTTAATGCAACTTCAATGCCATCCAGACTCATCCTCAAATGTGTGTATCGAAGATTGTTACATCAGAAACGGCGATGATATTGTTGTCATCAAGAGCGGTTGGGACGAGTATGGTATCTCTTTTGCCCATCCAAGCTCCAACATTAGTATCCGCAACATCACTGGACAGACAAGGAACAGCGCAGGAATAGCCTTTGGAAGTGAGATGTCAGGTGGTATATCAGACGTTCGAGCTGAGGGCCTTCGCTTCATCAACTCGGTGCATGGAATCAGAATCAAGACTGCCCCGGGGCGTGGTGGGTACGTGAAGAACATATACATAGCTGATGTGAGCATGGACAATGTCTCAATAGCCATCAGGATCACTGGAAATTATGGCGAACATCCTGATAACAACTATGACAAGAATGCGCTTCCAGTTATAAGCAACATAACAATCAAAGATGTGGTGGGGGTCAACATTGGTACTGCAGGAATGTTGCTGGGCATCCAGGGGGATATCTTCAGCAACATTTGCTTATCAAATGTGTCCCTCAGTAGCAAATCTGCAGATCCCTGGAATTGTTCGCTCGTCGAAGGGTACTCAAATTCTGTATCCCCAGAGATATGTGAACAACTTAGATCCAGCCCTGGGCCAGGCCAAGTATGCTATGATGGTAATAGCTACCCAGTGCCAGCAGCACAGCAGCCACATAAGTCGGGCGCTACCCGGTTACAAAATCCTTTCCTCAAGTTCGCTTCTCTATACAGCTAGATGCCTGAATCGTCGACGGTGTCCTTGTAGATTTTTATTTTTGGTGTAAGTGATTGTTGAAGACTTCCAATTTTGCCTTAAGACTTGCCTTCTGTAGTTGTGTGTATTGTATAGAGCTTTGTGGAGATAATAACTGTTGGTGCGATGTAATTATTGCAATGTCCTGTATTGTTTGGATTCTTACTCTAAATAAAAAGCAATCCATGTTTATAACTTCAAAGGAGTGCAAAAGAGAGTTACCACTTTCTATTACAATGTGACAATTTCTGTTAATGCGCAGTAACTTATACTGGAGAAGGGGTGGTACACTGCTAGTCTGCTACATATCAAATTAAGAAATAAGAAATTCAACAAAGATTTGAGTTACACAAATAAAACTCAAAATAGTATGGACAGTTTCTGAGATAGTGTTATATTCCTAGTCTACATTATTGATGTAAATTGAAGAATTATTTAGGCACCAGTGTAATGACCATTACTGACAACCTGAAAACAAGGAATTTTAAACCTATAGTAAACATTCCAGAAAGTTGATCTATGAAAATTAAATTAGAAAGCTCATTGTATAAACTGAAGTTCATGCTATAGCACATAACAGCCTTGTTGTATCCACGAAAAAGAAGTGCCATCAGAATGCAAATAAACCTTTGAGTTGATAGTCTCAGAAACGATTTATAGTTGAGTATTCTATTCTTTTAATAAATAAGTAGGATTTTACAAATCTGCTGCCACTAAATCTTGAGTCATTTCCACATTATTTTAGCTATTATGTAGAGTAATATGTTGCTTTCAATCAACATGTTTAATTAGTATCCATTGTCTGTCGTTTTCATAGTTCAAGAGTAAACCGGCATGCAAAGTACAATATTCTCTGTTTTGCACTGTTTCTGTAGGTACCCATTCATTGAATGATATTAACAAGCAGGCAATTGAGATGTTATCAGGATGAAAATACATTTGAATTGGCAGTTTGAGAAATAATGGAAAAGCTGAACATTGTTGCTTTTATTCCTCCCTAGATCATCAGGGGGACTTTGGCGTATCTGAAACTCTATCCTGCACATTAGTACATTTGAAACTTCTCCTTGGTCTTCTCAAAGACTTGCTCTGCAATCAGGGCTCCATTGCCATCAGCCTTCTTGATCTCCATGTTGGCCTTCTGGTAAAACCCAGTGCCTCTCAGAGCATCTGCAATGAAGTCATCAAATCCAATGGCAATGGCAGCTTCTGCCTTGGCTCCATACACCAGCCTCTGTAGTGAAGAATTAGCAGTTGTGTTAAATAAAACCGTCAAATATTTGTGATGAGGTTATGCTAAGAAAAAAAATGAAGGGTGCGGACCTTGATCCGGGAGAGATGAACTGCGCCAAAGCACATTGGGCATGGCTCACAAGACGCGTAAATTTCACAATCTGAGAGCTCAATTTTTCCAAGCTTTTTGCAAGCCTGAATATTAACAGAACGATAATGTGAGTAGCTATCCGAAAATGGTGTGGTGAACAATTCAAAGATTAACACGAAGGAAAAACAGTGAAACTCAAAAGGCCCAACAGATACACATTGATCAACCAGAGAAGAGAAATATTTTTTTTATTCCTTGTGACCGGGTTGCAAGCTGCAACCCTGTGGTGAAGTCAGCCTCAAGTTCTCCCACAGGCCGACCTCGGGGCTTATGGATATGAAAAATCCTTCTATTCCAATATTGCGGATGCCATAAGGATGCTAAAGCTACGGTTTTGTGATACCGTAGCTTAAATCTATAGTTTTATGATAGTTTTGTCAAAGATCCGTAATTTCGTGAAAATTTACCCTGGAATTTAGGCACCACATATTCACATGAACAAATGATTTACGAACAGTGACAAATAAATAAAGCATTTTACCTCTCTTATTGCAGTCACTTCAGCATGTGCAGTTGGGTCAGTATGCTTTAGAACCATGTTATGGCAGCTGACTACTACTTCGTCATTACGGACAACGACTGCTCCAAAGGGGCCTCCATCACCAGAGTCAACTCCCCGGTATGCTTCTTCAACTGCCTTTGTCAAGAATTTGTGGTCTCTGTCTTGCACAGCTGTAAATTTTCCAAAACTCAAGTTAACACTAAGCAGTTCTTCTGGAAGACCTTAAAAGTGCACCAAATCACCCAAACAGTGAAAATGGGCTGCAGATCAAACTGAGAAGACTAAAAATACCAAAGTATATTAATATTCTTACCTTCATGGTGACCAGCAAATGCAGAAGCAACTGAGATGGTTCCATCCTTTGACTCCACAACTACAGGAAAAATAGCTTATTTTACATATTGAGGACATGATCACTGGCAACTTCATAAGCAGAGAGACCTAAAAGAGTAGAACCTTCAACGAAGTTTAACAACAAATTTGCTACTAAAAGTATAGTGAATGCTATCAAACGATATCTGATTGACAATTCGAGTACATTCTTTTATTGGCTCAGAACATCTAGAGTATTGCAATTTACCCCAAAACTAAATCAGGCAAGAAGTCCAGAAAGGCAGATGAGTTGTTACTTGTCCAGACATATACAGCATGCAAATATCAAGAAGACAAAGAAACATAAAAGCAGATTCTTTTTTCCATGATGCAAAGACTACAGCCAGTTGGTACACGCATATCAATAGAAACTAGTTACTGTGACAACTGCTAGACAGCATGACATCGCTCTCATCTACTCAGTTGTTTCCAGCCGAACACGAATTCTGCATTTGCCTTATATGGCGTGATAGGGATGCCAACTCATATAAGGATATCCTACTTGATCTGGTTGATCACACAAACAATTCTAAAGATGCGATGCCCGAGATCGTCTTCTCACCAGTTTTTTCTTTTTCTCAACAGAACAACCTACACGCAAGAAAAAGGCGTACTTTTCTAATGACATTGCCACAGCTCACACGCATCTTCCTGTCAAAGAGAAATAAAAAAAAAGAGAGAGCATCTACATCCACCAACCCTCTAATAAAGTCGCCAACGTGCGTGATTTTGGCAGATTCCGGTGAAACGGAACATAAAAAAAATATTAAGCAAGCGTAAAAGGTTTCAGATTTGGGACCCCAAGAACAACGATTGCAACAGAAAAAGCTCCACACAACATGGAGCCCGGAATTCAGAGTCTATCTCCTAATCCTGCTCTCGTTAGCGTGATTACTGGCTATCCACAAGACCTCAAACGAGCACCTCGCATTCTTAACGAAGAATTTACATATGAGAATTCAGGCTGCAACAACTCAGTAATTAACAACTAACAACAATCTTCCCCCACAACACCAGATCACATTCCATGCCAATGGAGCATTAAATGACAGGATCAAGAACCGATCCCGATCCTCGGTTTCCGATACTCCCAAAGCAGAGAGAGCCCACAGAGTGAACCACAGCCGCAGAGCCACACACACCAATCCAACCAATTCACCACGAAGACGATAGAATCAGAGCAAAAAGGGAGGAGACAGAGACGTACACTGGGCCTCCTCCATGGCGCGGGGAGAGGGAGAGGGAGAGAGAGAGAGAGCAAACTTTTTGAGCGAGAGAGAAACGCGGAGCCTAGCTTGCCTGATCTGACCCTCGTCTCGTCTCGTGCGAGCTTGTGGCGGTCACGACTCTCTTCTCCCTCGCCTTCCGCCGCGGCTGCCTAAATAGAGGGGAAGACCTCGAACGAGGTCACTGACAGGTGGGGCCACCTCGCGGCCCACCGGAGCAGACTGTCTTGTGGGGGCCCAGGAGCCAGCCAGCGGGGGAGGTCGGCTCCGTGGACCGCGTGCACGGAGGAAGTGGGCCCACGGCCCCGCTGGCCGTGCGGTGGTGTACGTCCGTGTGCGCGTCGTGTTTCTCGTGGACGCGAGCGGCGCGCGGGCCGTGCGGCGGGGCTCCGTGGGCGCGGCTCATTTGCAACGGTGTGAGCTGTTGTCTTACAAACACTACGTGTCATACTGTCAGTATATCTAAATTGTCTGTAACTTTCATCTACTTAAATTTGAAAAAAAGAAGGTAAGTACGTATAGCAGTGCTCAGCCGTCCGCACATAGGAAGTAGGAACAGGAAAATAGTTATATAGCCCACATCCTTAAATAATTTTACTCCTACTTATCTTAAAAATTAACTTACCCATACGGAGATAAATGAATTATCTATCTCTCTCTATATATATATATTAGAAAAGGTGTCCGTACGTTGCAACGGGAAGAAAATACGAGAAAATTAAGAACAAATTGAGAAATATTAACATTATGTAATACATTAAAATATAAATTTCCAAGAATACTTAGGTACTTAGATAGGTGTTTGGAGCCATCTGGAGCCGAGGGACACGAGCTGCCATCCATCTCGAAGGTGGAGTGAGGAGAGCGCAAACGATCGGTGGCACTGAAGATGACGGGTGTTTCTTCATGATTTTAGGTGTGTTAGGCCTTGGTGCGACTCATATGTTATGCTTGTTGTTGTGCTCTTTTTCGAGGATTTGTGTTTTGTCACACCCTGATTTTCGTTTTAGGGATTTGTAAATTATTTCTACAATTTATATTAAATTTGATTAATTTACAAGTGAACATTAAAACATGGCTGAATTTAATCACTATTAAATTCTCTACGATTAATTATACTCTCAGGAACTTTTCAATTATTAATTTTAACAATACAAAGAATATTTTAGTAATTATTTAAATAATTAATTATTAATCATTAAATGATCTAGATAAATATTTTATTAAATACTTTGAGTGTTCAACTATATTCATGATTTTTCTTAGAATTATTTGATCACAGGAAGTGTTTTTGAAAATTCAAAGATCTAGTGATTAATTTGAATGGAAAAGTAATTAAAATCCTTCCTTTTTCTTGGACCAATTACAGTGAAGTCTGTTTTCATCCCTTCCTCTCCAGCAGGCTTGCCTCCTCCCAGACAAATCTAATTTATGTCCTCCTTTTCTTTTGACCTGTTTGCTTTCTCCCTTTTTCTCTTCGGCCCATCAGTAGCAGAGAAAGGCTAGAACGCCTCCTTATATCAGTGTCATCTTCTTCCTCCAGACCGAACCCTCGTGCCCGTGCGAAGCCGGCGCCGCCTCTCCTTCCAATCCCGTCTCCCCTTGCTCCTCTTCCCAAATTGGATACGAAAATGGGTTCCTCTTAATCTCGTTTACCTTTTTCTCAAGAAAGCCCCCTCAATCTTATGCTAAATTCCACGGATTTCGGCTCAGTTTCCATCCTGTGAACTTGGGATAAACCTAGTTTATTACTGAGAGATGGGGAATCAGACTATTAACGGAGGAAAATTAGGTGTGACTAACGGAAAGTTATCAATTTTTTAAATAGTTAAGATAATTAATTTTAAGTAGTTAAGATATATATATACACACACATATGTATATACATATATACATATATGTATACATATATATATTTATGTATACATACACATACACATATATACATACATACACATACACCATACACATATACACACACATATATATTACAGTTACTTATTTTTTAACTGTAAATTTAACCGTAAATTTAAGTGCTTCCATTTACGGTTAATTAGTTTTCAATTGTACGTGACTTAATTACCGATACCGAGTTATTCGTGGTGAATTTATAAATCTAAACATACACTGTGCTTGTGGTTCTCTCTATATATACGTCCAGCGGATAAGATGGAACCACGTGCCACGTCACTAATGCGTGGTTGGGCGTCCATCCTGATCGATCGTGGAACAAATGTTTGGGATTAGATCATGTGCGTGGCGTGCTAATTTACTTGTCCAATAAGCTAGGCAGCTAGCTTCAATTCTGATCGACTAACACATGCACCGATCAACGTCAACGTATGTACGACCGACCCGTTACCGCCGGACGTGGTGGGTAGTTTCTCGGCCCTAAAATATAGATATTTTTAAGGTTAGCACGAGTACTAAGAAAGTACGTAAAAATTATTAAAGTAAATGTGTGATTGACTGAAAAGAGAATGTAATCGAAGAATAATAGTTATGATTAGTTGAGAGGAGGAGGAGGTAGGTGAAGAAATAACTATATTTTAGAACAAGATATTGTATTAGAAAAATAATTATATTTTAGAACAAATATATAGATCGATATATAGTGCATGCATATGGACAGTAGACGTGTACGTGTACATGCACCAAGGGATAGGGATCGAGTGACGACTTATCGGGATATATGTCAGACAAAATATGAGTATATGGAGGATTGAAATCGATCGCCGTGTACGATACCCAACATGGTGGAGAAAAAGAATACATTTAAAAGTTTTGATTTTTGAATTCAAAGCTTTTTTCAATGCTGGCAGAGCATTTATATATACAAGCATTTTATCACTATGGACTAATTGATCGATTATATTTAAAGTTGAGTGAATTGTACTTTAAAATATCCTTTTTACTATTCTCACCGTTTAGACCGGAGAGTAAAAATAAACCTATGTTTTCACTTTCACCAAGTATCACTAGTGCAGATCCTCTCATCTGTGACGGGCTACAACATAACTGGTTTTTGCGGGCCGTCACAAAGAATACATCTCAAACGGGTCTAAAAATAGACCGATTGAGATAGGGTCGGAGAGACATGTTAAATGTGCGTAGAACTGAAACTCATCACGGATGACACATATCTTTGACGGGTCTAAACTAGGGCCCGATTGAGATAACCTTAAATATCTCAAACGGGCCTCAAGTTGGGGCCCGTCACAGGCCACAACTTGTGGCCCGTTTGAGATTTTAAGGTTATCTCAATCGGACCCTAGTTGGAGCCCGTCACAGATAACAATCATCTGTGACGGGCTCTAGCTTGAGGCCTGTTTGAGATAACAACAAAGCTCGTCACAGATTGCACTCCTCTGTGACAGACATTTTTTTAGGTCCGATAAAGATAACTGATATGCCCGACAGAGAAGATATTTTTTTGACCGTTACAGATAGTTATTGCACACTATAAATAGCCGCAACTGCTGGTGTAACTGTATCCCACTATTCACAATTTTGGTGGGAGGTTGGAGGGGGTGAAATTTTAATTTTTTTCCAAAAGAAAATAGTAAATTCATAAAGGTACTTTAGACCAATAGTAATCAGTACTTTAGACAATTCATCAATTCTTATTAAATTAGAGTATTTATCTTATAAGATGTTTCTCTGATTCTTTTTTCATTTCTGCAGCGATGGATCGAAGTTGGATGTATGCGAAATCCGTGAAACGTCATAGTCAGGAGTATAGAAATGGGGTATTAAATTTTATAAACACCGCGGAGGAGAATATGAAAAGAAGAAACAACGATTACATGTGTTGTCCATGTGCAGATTGCAAGAATGAGAATATGTTTGATAGCCGAGTGGACGTACACGCTCATCTGATACAACGAGGATCCATGGAGGGCTACACATGTTGGGTCAAGCATAGCGAGCAAGAATCAGGAAGTGGTGCAGCTGTAGATAGTACTGGTGCGCAAAATCAGGAAGATGAAGATGAGCATGACATGTTTGTACCTTCTCTACTAGGTGGTGAAATGGTTGATGTTGATCATGATCTGCTGCAAGACATGTTACGTGACGTTGAGGATCCAGCCTACAACGAGAGAGATTCCATAAAGTTCAGCAGGTTGGTCAGTGACTCGCAGACGCCTTTGTACGCCGGATGCAAAGCAAATCACACCAAATTATCAGCTACCTTAGACCTAATGAAGCTGAAGGCAAGTAGTGGATGGATAGACAAGAGTTTCACGGAGCTTTTGGGAATTTTGAAGTCCTTGCTGCCTGATGGGAACACATTGCCCGAGACGACATACGAAGCAAAGCAGGTTTTGTGTCCCCTGGGGTTAGAAGTCCGTAGAATTCACGCTTGTCCAAACGACTGCATATTGTACCACAAGCAATATGTACAATATGCGGAGTTAGATGCTTGTCCTGTCTGCAAGGCCTCTCGATACAAGCGAAAGAAAAGTCCTGACGAAAGGAAAAAATCAAAGCGGGGTGGTCCCGTGAAGGTTGTGTGGTATCTACCTATCATTGATCGTTTCAAAAGAATATTTGCAAACCCCAAGTAGACGAAGTTAGTACGTTGGTATGCCACGGAGAGAAGGAACGACGGTATGCTAAGACACCCAGCGGATTCAATTCAATGGAGAAATATCGATCGAAAACACAAAGACTTTGCTGCCGACCCGAGAAACATGAGGATATGTCTGTGTACAGATGGCATGAATCCTTTCGGAGACATGAGTAGTACTCACAGCACCTGGCCAGTTCTTATTTCAAACTTTAACCTACCGCCATGGTTGTGCTTTAAAAGGAAATATATTATGCTGTGCTTGCTAATCCAAGTACCGAAATAACCGGGCAATGATATCGACGTGTTCTTGGAGCCTGTTAAAGGAAAGAAGGCTTGCTCCGACTGCATGGAACATACACGCAGCCGATGGTTGAAGAAATCACGAAAGATGGTTTATATGGGTCATAGGAGGTGGCTCCCGCTACGTCACGCATTTCGAAGGAAGAAGAATATTTATAACGGTAAGAGAGAACTTCAGTAGGCTCCCAAGGATTTGTCCGGAGATGAGATGCACAACTTGGTCAAAGACATAACCAACGAGTTTGGGAAGAAAAGAAAACGTAGTCAGGCAAAGGACAAGGGTATGTGGAAGAAAAAGTCCATATTTTGGCGATTACCTTACTGGAAAGATCTTGAGGTTCGTCATTGCATTGATCTCATGCATGTAGGAAAGAATGTATGTGAGAGTTTGGTTGGCCTGCTGCTGAATATTCCCGGCAAAACAAAGGACGGGTTGAACGCGCGCCTTGATCTACAGGAAATGAACATTTGCAGTGAACTCCAGCCCGTAACAGATGCAGAGACAGGTAGAGTGTACCTCCCTCCAGCTTGCCACACACTGTCGAAGAATGAGAAGATCGCAATGTTGTCTTGCATGAAAGATATCAAAGTTCCATCGGGCTATTCAGCGAGGATTAGTAAGTACGTCAAATCGGAAGACCTAAAACTGGTTGGAATGAAGTCTCACGATTGCCACGTGCTAATCACAAAAATCTTGCCAGTTGCTATCAGAGGCATTCTTCCACCAAAGTCCGTCATACGATCCAATGTCTGTGCGCCTTTTTCAATGCAATCGGTCAGAAAGTTATAGATCCCGAAGATCTAGATGGGTTGCAGACCGATATTGTCAATACCCTCTGCCACATGGAGATGTTTTTTCCACCGTCTTTCTTTGATATCATGGTTCATCTCCCTGTTCATCTTGTGAAGAAAACAAAACTATGTGGCCCAGCTTTTCTAAGAGAAATGTACCCGTTCGAGAGGTACATGGGAGTTCTGAACGCATACGTTCGGAATAGAGCAAAACCGGAGGGGAGCATCATTGAAGGATACACGCATGGTTCAAGAATCGTGTCACAATATCGACGGATATCCCAAATGAGACAGTACAGTTTTTGGGGATGGGACCGTGTTGGGCCATAGACACATGGCAAGGATACGATATTAATGGATACACATTTTACACCGTCCAGCAAGATGACAAAAGCACAGTGCAAAACAGCGGAGTCCGTATAGTTGCCTTCCAGGACCAAGTTGGTTCGAACACATACTACGGCCGCATTGAGCAGATCTGGGAGCTGAACTACGTGAAGTTCAAGGTTCCTTTGTTTCGATGCTGTTGGGTGAATATACGCACTGGTGTTAAAGTAGATAAGGAAGGTTTCACTTTAGTAGATCTATCCAAGGTTGGATACGCCGACGAACCATTCGTACTTGCAAAATAGGTCGAGCAGATTTTCTACATAAAAGACCCCGCAAACAAGAAGATGCACATCGTGAGGGATGGCAAGCGCTGAATTGTTGGTGTCGACAACATCGTCGACGAAAAAGAATACAACCAGAATCTTCACGTACGACCTCAAATCGACCTTGACGATGATCCACAAGAGCCTGTGGCATATACTCGATCAGATCATACGGAAGGCATAACCTTGTGACCGATCCCGTTGTACTTTTTAGCGAAGTAAATTGTATTGGTGAAAAATCTTAGTTAATTTGATGCAGCTTGTAATAATTTGTATTGTGAATTGGGTAAATTTAGTGAATTATTGTCCTTCACTTAATTATCTAGGATAATAAGTTAATTATTGTGAGTTTAGTAAAAGTAGTGAATTTTCATTGTGAATTTTTAGTGCAGTTATTTATTTGCACTTAAGGTCAACGATGAATAGTAGTCAATTGTCATCTGTGACGGGCTGTAATGCAATGTCCGATAAAGATGACCCAATCTCTATCGGGCCTACAGTACAGCCCGTCACAAATGACAACATCCGTGATGGGCCCTAATTTTTTAAAGCCCGATAGAGATGACATCATCTCTATCGGGCTTTAAACCAGAGCCCGTGACAGATGCTGTCATCTGTGATGGGCTGTAGTGTAGGCCCGATACAGATGTTTACATCTGTATCGGGCCTACACTAGAGCCCGTCACATATGAGTCATCCGTGACGGGCTCTAGTTTACGCCCGATTAAGATGATTAATGCCCGTACTAAGATATACGCTGGATCTGGATCTGGATCTGCATCGAAATTTTTCTAACTGCTACAACCCTAGCACCGCCACACAGAGAGCTCGCCGCCGACGACCCCGCCGCTATCCTCGTCGTCCGCAAGCGCCGTCGTCCTCCTCGTCCGCAAGCGCCGCCGTCCCCGAGCCGGCTTCTGAAGCCCCGTCGTCCCTGAGCCCGCCTCCTGAGCGCCGCCGTCCCCGAGCCCGCCTCCCGAGTGCCGCCGTCCCCGAGCCACCGAGCATAAAAGTTAGTAGATATTAGTATATTTTAGTGATGTGGATGAATGGATGCTATTTTAGTGATGTGGATGAATGGATGATATTTTAGTGATGTGGATGAATGGATGATATTTTAGTGAACTTTAGTGATTTTAGTGAAATGTAGTTTTTTTAGTGATTTTAGGGTTAGTGAGTAAATTTTAGTGAACTTTAGTGAATTTAGTCCAATGTAGGTTATTTTAGTGATTTTAGGGTTACTTAGGTTTTTTTAGTGAAGTTTAGTGAATTTAGTGAAAAATACGTTATTTTATTGATTTTAAGGTTAGTGAGTAAATTTTAGTGAACTTTAGTGAATTTAGTCCAATGTAGGTTATTTTAGTGATTTTAGGGTTACTTAGGTTTTTTTAGTGAACTTTAGTGAATTTAGTGAAATATACGTTATTTTATTGATTTTAGGGTTAGTGAGTCAATTTTAGTGAACTTTAGTGAATTTAGTGAAATGTAGGTTATTTTAGTGATTTTAGGGTTACTTAGGTTTTTTAGTGAACTTTAGTGAATTTAGTGAAATATACGTTATTTTATTGATTTTAGGGTTAGTGAGTCAATTTTAGTGAACTTTAATGAATTTAGTCCAATGTAGGTTATTTTAGGGATTTTAGGGTTACTTAGGATATTTTAGTGAACTTTAGTGATTATAGGTGAAATGTAGATTATTTTAGTGAACTTTACTGATTTTAGTGCATAGTTAAAATGTTAGAAATATACGTTACCAAATTATCGTAGAATCCGAGGTGCCTAGGGTCTGACGTTGGTTTGATCGAGTTATATGTAATTCACAAAACCGATTAAGACACCGTCAGACCCCAGTGCACCTCGGTTTCTGTTATTTTTTGGTAATTATTCATCTCTAATTTTAAAGTTAGTACGTACATACGTAATTTGCGAAACGCATGTGAAGTTCGAACTGGTGGACTGATGTTAGTCTCGATAGTACGAACATTATCAAAACGTCGCAGAATCCGGAGTGCCTAGGGTCTGAAGTTAGTTCGGTCGAGTTAGTGCACTCACAACACCGATTTAAAAACTTCAGACCCCAGTGCACCTCGGTTTCTGTCATTTTTTTGATAATTACTCATTTACGTAAGGACTTTGTTTCTAGATTATCAAATCATCATAGAATACGAGGTGTTCCGGGTGCCAAGTTGGTTTGGTTGAGTCAGTACATGTACGGAACCTTCCAAGACACCTTGGCATCCAGAACACTTCGTAATCTGTCATTTTTTGATAATTAAGAAACGTGTAAAAAGAAGCGAGGAGGAGCCATTTTGCTTGTAAAGTAGAATAGTTCACTTCGAGCGAGTGATTTTAGCTATGGTACTACTTAGTGATTTTGGGTCATAGTGAATTAACCGACTTATGTGCATCCAGCGCCAACAGTCTACAATATCAAAGTTCCTACTTACGTACATACGTAATTTGTTTACAAAATTAATTAACTTTGTTATTTACTTTGTAAGTTATTTAGACGATGTCTCAGCAAGGTGAACCAATGTTGACGACAACTAGTGGGTCCTCAAGGGCATGGGGTCATAGGACAGGGAACATAATCCCTAAGGAACGGTACACCATCTCAGAGGTGAACCAGGTTGGACTGCCGACGCGTCCTCGGAATGTCCTAGCCAAGTTTAGGTCCACATGCGGTGTCGTAGCGAGGGAAAACTTCACAATCCTTGCGGATGACATCAAGCTTGTGCCCGAAGCGAAGAAGAACGCTGCTTGGCTCAAATTCAAGGAGAGCTTCGAGTATCCTGCAGCCGATGAGGACAGGCTCAAGCAGGCTGCGTTGAAGGTAATGGGCAATGCTTGGAAGAACTTCAAAAGCAGGCTGGTCACGGAGTATGTCCTAAATCCGATGACCCCTGATCCAAAAGAGCAATGGCCCTTCATAACGGATGACGTTTGGGGGCAATTCTACGAGAAGAAGTCGACCCCCGAATCCCGGGCCAGAAGCGAAGCTTATAGAGCACTGCAGTCTAGGAACATGCACCCGCACCGCCTAGACACCGCAGGATATGTCGGGAAGTTGGAGGAATGGCAGGAGGAAGATGAAGCGGCAGCGGCAGCGAACACACTGCCGGTGTTTGCCGATATCCCACACCCACGGGCAAGGAACTGGGCCCGGGCGAGATACCAGAAGAATCAAGATGGGACAGTTTCGCTTCCAAATCTCCAAGATCAACAAGTGTACGATAATATAGTAAGTGCCTAATCTCAATATTTGTTCGCATTGTCTCCACTAAACTTTTCATTTAATCCGAACTCAATTGTACTGCAGAAGGAGTTGGTTGCTTCCCAAGAAGCCTCGCAAGAGGGCAGCTCTCAAAGACGCGAGGACGACATCCTCAGTAAAGCGTTGGTCAACAAGGAACACCGTGGACGGACAAGGGGACTTGGCGCCAACGTGCCGTGGAAAGTTGGATTCCCGGACTACGCGTGGCAGTACAAGAAGCGGAGAATCACGAAGGCGCAAAAAGATGCCCGCCTTGCCGCCTAGATCCGGGAGCAGGTCAGAGCCGAATTGAGCTCTGAATTCGACGAGAAGCTTGAATCGATGAGGACCCATATCAGGCAGGAGATTAGAGAAGAACAAAATATCCCGGAGGCTACCGCTGCTGCTATGCAACAGGATCTAGCTAGTCCCACGCAGAGGCGCAGCAGTTTTGCATCAACCGAGGCGGGGGAAAATCCCCCATCGGTCCTCGCCACCGTCGACCAAATTACGGTATATCTCTCGTCCGCAACGCATAGAATTCTTAACGAAACCATATGGTAAGTACTACTCTAAAAATTTTTATGAATCTATTGCAGGAACCAACTAGCTGCACCCTGGCAGTAAGGGTGATGCCGACCTTCTCGGTTCCTGCAGCTGAAGGCCTAGCTTTCAAGCCGACCACGGAGACTAGAGTGCATGGGGTGCAACTACGGGCTGATTGTGCGAAAGTCCAAGTCGACTCGGTGAAGCCAGAATTCAATCATTTCCCACTCAGGCATCCACCGAACGACAAGGTCCTAACCCTTGGAAATGCACGTGGAACCTTCATCCAATGGACCAAGGACCTCATTGAGATAAGGGTGATCCCGAGGCCAACCATTGCACCAAGCGGTTGTCCCTCGATACAACCTGCCCCTGCTCCTTCAGCACCTCCAGCTCCCACTCGTCACGAACATATAGATGATGTCGAGTTATAGTACGACACGGACTTTGGGGATGAGCCTATGGAGGTCAACAGCGTGACGATCATTAAACCCCCACCCATGAAGAAGAGCAGGAAGGCGCATTCTTCCCCCTAGAGAATTGCTATCGAAAAACCTGCTGCAAGGCGGTGAGGAAAGAGAAAGCTGCAGGGCTCACGACTTGCTCCAACAAAGCTAGATATGAGCAAGGCGCTGGTAGTACCTAGGAAGCCCGTACCTCCATCGTCCTTCCAACTAGGTATGCCATTGGTTGGAGACGACGTGCTAGCAACGATGGGCACCGCTTGCAAGGAGCTTCACATGTACTACATGGAGAAATCTAACGTGAGGAGGAAGAATAGAGAAAATGATATAATAGGCGAACACGCAAGAGCTCCATTCCTTAGGCCACCAAATTTTATCGTGGTAGACTTCAAGGATCTATTCGACCTCTACAGGCTCCGCTCGGTGGACACAACCCTCCTCAAGTGCTATTCCTTGTAAGTACTCTTGCTCACGAAAATTATTCATCTCAATCCGTGTAACATGCTTATAAGTTCGTTTGTCTTGCGTGTAGGTATAGTTGGAAGTGGTGTCTCAAGAATGCACCGGAAGTTACCTTCCTTGATCCTCAGGTAGTCAATGTCACAAATCTTCAAGGGGACCGTCAAGGAATGGTAAACTACTTGTTTGACACCTTCTGGGCCCGACAAGACAAGGAGTACATCATGTGCGCCTATAATCAATAGTAAGTGTGTTCCCTAAATACATTGCATTACACGTCTAGTTTTAGTATTAACTTTAACTATTTTAATGCCGCAGTGGACATTGGATCCTACTGGTAATAACGCCTAAGTGGAGTACATGCCACTACTTAAACTCTAGAATTGATAAGAAAGCATACGATTGGACCCCGATTCAACTCGCGATAGATGAAGCGTGGGCCCAATATGTGCAAAAAGGAGGCCTTCGAAAGACAGGACAGGATACACTTATCCACAAGGACTTTCCAGTCAAACAACAAATAGGCGACCAGTGCGGATTCCATGTCTGCCACAACATGCGCCTCCTGTGCAAAGATAAGGGGAAGACTTTGGGTGAATTGGAGGTTTGTGGTCTCATTCGTGACATGTTCTAACTGAATTAAAGTACATACATATATCTAAAGATCGTTCGACTAATTCCATATATCTAAAGATCGTTCGACTAATTTCGAATTATGTACATGTAGGACAAATTTTCAAAGGATCCGGGTAGCAGCTTTGAGGATATTCGTGAGGAGATTCGCGAGTTCATCATCCACGAAATTATTCACCCTAAAGGAATGTTTAGGGTTAAGATTAAGTGAAGAACATTTTTTAACATTCTATTTGAATTGTCAAACACATGTTATTATGTAATATTATTATTTATTATATTTGTTATCTATATGTAAATTCTTCTTAGATAAATATTGCAGGTTATGATGCTTACCACTTGACCAATATGCATGTGTGAATATGGATGTTATTTGTCTAAAATATATGTGAATGGCATATGTGAATGGGGATGCTGGGATGTATATATGTGAATGGGGATGCTGGGATGTATGTATGTGAATAGCATATCTGTTTCTGTTATTTTGTAGCGGGCATGGCTAGCACAGGCCTGAGGCTAGCCAAAAAATAATATTTATTTTTTTGTGGTCATACTCATAGGTGACGGGCTATAAGTTGAAGCCCGATTGATTTATAGTCATCCGTGACGGGCTGTAACTTAAGGTCCGATTGAGAATACAGTAATCTGTGACGGGCTGTAGTTGGGGCCCGATTGCGAATAATAGTCATCTGTGACGGGTTTCTGTTTAGGCCCGTTTGAGAGGATAGACATCCGTGACGGGCGCTAGTTGTAGCCCGATTGAGATAGGTCATCCGTGACGGGCTCTGTTTGACTGGTCGTCTGGGTCAAAGCTATCGATGACGGGCATTAGTTGATGCCCGATTGAGATAACTTCATCCGTAAGGACTTATGCCCGTTTGAGATGATTCCTCACATCACTGACCTTTACGCTGTGTCGGGCGCCATACCCGATACAGATATGGGTTGCAGCCCGATACAGATAAGGGTTACCGTTGTAGTGTATATCTTTCACTTTGGGTCTCTTCCTCTGTCCGTGACATCCTCTCTAGCTCTCCTTTCTATATATACTGTCGGTGAGCAATTCTAATCACCCGAGTGCCAACATCATCGTTGCTTCTTAGGAGGCCTTGAAGAGCTGAATATTTGGGCTTGGGAGGGGATGCAATTGGACCTTTGCATGCCCAATTTCTAGGGAGAATGTTTGACCAATGTAGAGCTTGGGCATTTTCAAGCCAATTATTTTTTTTCGAGGGAACGAGTAGGGAGTTCATGCAATTTTATTATAGAAGAAGAGAGTTAATCCATATAAGAGAAACTGGATCCAAAAACCTTATAATGATACGGTTAATTTATGGAAAACCAACGAAAACCCTGATATTGACATACTGAATCTAAGAACAACAGTCCAACAAACAAAAAACTCCTAAAACGAAACCTTCAAGAAGGACACACTGACAGAACAACGACATCGTCTAATCCAAAAGAATCTAATTAAAGTTTTCATTCGGTAAATCCCTTGATGTGGCGTTAAATAAGTGCTCCAAAGCAAAGCCTTCAAGAAGGTGAACGGCGTCTGAGAACGTCGCTATTGCTAGCACCAACAAACTGAGCAAGACTTTCGTCTCGGAGTCCTATCCAACTATAGCGACCACAACGGAAGCCACCAAATACTACCTGCACACTGAAAGCACTTGCACTATGTACACCACCACCTGCATACAGCAACGACCTGCATCACTACTGGACATCATCGTTGATGATCTGCTCCTCCACCTAGTTGGATCAGTGGAGCTCCACCGAGTGGAACCATCGCTGTCACTAGATGGTCACCAGCTGGACAACCTCACGGAGACTACCAACTCACCTGAATCTGGATTGGATCTGTAGAAAAAGAGAGAGGGTTAAGGCAGAAGGAAAGGAGGGGGATTTGCAAGTCAATTAAACGTCCAATTTCTAAGGCAAAGTTGTCCTCTAGAATTTTATCGGAGCTATCTCTTAGATTTATCTTATAGATTTTCGGATGATAATTGATTCTTGTAAAGCGGTAAAAATATACAGAATCCTGTTTTCCATTTCTCCTGCCCCCTTTCTATTGCTGTCAACATACACACCGGACCTCTTTTCTTTTCCACCTCTGCCACCTCGCACATCCATGGCAGCCGGCACCACATCACCCCGTCCCCTCTAATCATATCTTGTCGTCACCGCACTAGATCCAAATGCGTTGAGCTTTGATACGGTTACTTGGTATTGCAATACTATGTGCCCGTAAAGTGGGGAAAATATACGGTAAAAACCATGTGTGTAGTAGAAACGTGATAACTATCATTGGATCGAAAAATAAACCACGTGTGTAGTAGAAACGTGATAACTATCATTGGATCGAAAAATAGATATTCGAGATTCATCCACATCACTATGGGTGAAAATTTTACTCGCAGATTTACTCATGGTAAAATTTTTACTTATGAAGACGTGGATGAATCTCGAACATCCATTTTTCGATCCAACGATGGTTTTCAAGTTTTCACTACATATGTGATTTGTACTACATATTTTTTTCATAAGGTGTAAATGAACTATATATATAAGTATTATGCGTGGGCAACCTAGTTCAATCACCTGACTTAAGCATGACCCTAATTTACTAGTGCCAAGATGAGATTGTCTATTAAGTAGGTCGGTCATAGGCTTAAAAAATCGACCTATTGCTAATTTGCTATTACAGGAGTTGCGTTCATACATATGGGCCATGGCGTATGGCATGAGATAGAGGTCCTGTTCAGGAAACTTCTCACAGCTATAACTTTTTCAAGAATTAAAAACTCCCCGGACAGTCCAGCTTCTCGTCCAGAATGAGAATATGTTCAAATTGTTATATTAGTCAATGTGCTTGTTGGTATTTATTATGTTCATTAATAAAATCCGCAAGCGCACGGATATACCCCCGTAGCACTTCACCCGGAAGTATTCTGAGGTATTGAATTTCTACAGGGAATGTGTGTGTTTAGCTCTTCTTCAGATTCATCCAAGGACACAAGACAAATGTAGGTCAAAGGGTAGAGATGATTTTCTAGTGTGGTACAGAGTCGTTTAGAAAGCTTAACTTTAATCCTATTGCTATACTTCAGGCACTGGCTTGCTCGCTGCTACCAGAACGCGCTCTACTCCGTACCCGGACAGGGAGGACTACGGTGATCTCGAGTACTATCACCACTTTTACACTAACTTCCAATGTACTGTGGGATATGCAATAAACACTGGTAATTAACTATCTAGACACCACGTCTATAAAACTAATTACTACTTTAGTATTTATAACTCACCAAAGTAATCATTATGTCTTGATGAGCATGTAATACCTTGAATTTCGAATTAGTGTATTTCAGCAAATAGTAGAACAAATGCGTAAAATTTAACTTTTAAACCGTTGTTCGAATAGGCGATCAGGATCCGTGTATGTGTAGAACTCGTCGAGTAGTGTAAAATATACTATATAAGTTTATAATAATCAGAGTCCGAACAAAGTCCCGAGGATTGAAGTCGTTAGATCTCCTGTCTAGCCTCTTTATAACCAACAGAAAAAAAATGAAAGGAAAACAAAAAGAGATCGAGAGCCTGTAGATCTAGCCCCACCGCTTTTGCGCCCCTGCTGCCGCTGCTGTCATTGCTGTTGCTTTTTCTGCGCTGGCGCTGGCACAACCATTGCCGGTCGCCGCAGCCATCGTCGGCAAAGTCACCGCCAATTGATTCCACCTGCTCGCCTCCTTCTTGGTGAGCTACTGCTGCCGCCGATCTGATATGTTCCTGCTGCAGCCACTCCTGCTATCGTTTCCTTGCTGCTGCTGCTGCTAATGCGTGACCTGCTGCTTGTTGCTGTTGCTTCTACAACGATTAGAGAGGAGAAGGTTCAGAGAGCAGAGGAAGCATGAGGGGAAAAGAAGAAAAAGGGAAGAGAAGGAAAGTTGGGGATTTTCTAGATTTCACAAATTCACCTCAAATTTGATATTCTCCTCTATAAGGTTAACTCCTCTTAGTCCATGGAAGCTCAATTTTCACGTGGGAATCGATTGGATCGCCGGTTGGGTGCTTTTAATTGCTGTTTATGGGCTGAAAATAGTGTTTTCTAATCTGGTATTAAACCATCATGGAGGTTAGTTGTCCTAAATAAAATTTGTAGTCATTGTCGATATCTTTCTAACGGCGATGGTTTCGCTCGATTACGATAAACGGTTTAGGAGAAAGAACAAAAACAGTACTGCTGGCCGGATCCGGAAACAGGGACATCAATTCGTTTTCCTTAATCTGAGATCTATATAAGCTTAATCTGATTTTTCGCTCAACACGAAAGTTGTAGATAATTTTGTGTATATGATTGAAGCCATATTATTTGCCAGATTCTATTAGACGGTTTGCAAGTTACGCATGAAATAGTAATGGAACTGCTATAGGTTATTTAACGGATCGGTATATGTGTGTGTGTATGCATGTATGTATGTATGTATGTATATATAGGACACCCATATAGGGGCACCATGGTGCAGGGGCACCATGGTGCCCGAGCACCATGGTGTGAAATGCACAAGTTTATTCAATTTTGTTTTCAAACTGTGAGTATAAACCTAGGTATAAGAATTTGATTCATACCTATACTTAGCAATAAAACAACTCAAATTCAACTTTGTTTGATTATACATTATTACATACCTAACTAATTATATTTTTGGATGTTATGTACCTAGGATCAAAATCTAATCAAAACAAGTTCAAATTCAGTTCAAACTTGTTGTGAACTAGTTAGTAAAGTAGTTAATGCTAATACCTAAACACTTAAAAAAATTCATATTCATTTGAATGGATATATATTCAATTTGAAACATTGAGCCCGGGCACCATGGAGCACCAAACAAATTTACTATATATATGTATATATAAATATATATATATATTTTCTAGGTTTGGATTTTAGTAAATATCTCTTGTAACTATCATTAGTTGAATATAGTGGTTTATTCGTAGTTTTTCTCCATAGGTGTGGAGGGTTCCAACGTTGGAGGAGTTGAGCCAGGTTATTGAAGGAGTTAAGGCAAGTACAAGACGGATTTGTGTGATGGATAAACTAGGTTGCTTTGTTTGGTCTCACTTACCTAATTATTATTCAAAAGCTTACTATTATTAATTGTGTGGTTTTGGTATTATGCTTCATATTCATGTTTCACTTCATGTTCAAGTTCACAACATTATTCTTGTTTCATTATTCCGGATGTTGTTCACATTATTCAAGTACCATGCGTAGTTAGGGGAGTGCAATTTGGATATTTATTCATTATCCTCGAGAAGCATTGATCACGCTTGCTCGGCTTACTGGTAATGCTAAGAGGATATTCACACCTGCCAAGGAGGGAATTACTAATTTTTGACTTCTTCGTTCTAAAATAAAGAAAATCCAATCTTTCATATCGGTTTCTTATTGCACTAAACCTGTGTATGTTTTACTAGTTCAATACTATACTTGCTGAGTATTCTTTACTCACTCTTGTATTTAATTTGGTTTGTAGGTACCTAATGATATGGATATGCATGGGATGGGAGTAGCACCACCCTTGGTCTACACACTTTATTGCACATTATTGAAATTTTAGTTTTAGCTTATGATTCTGCTAAGCATATGTTTTGTGTACAACATGTAAAGGTCATTTAAAGTCGTGGTTATTATTTTCATCTGGAATTTGTGGAGCTAGGAATTTTCACAAAGATAAAATCCCTGGCTAGCCCCTCTAGCCCACTCCTTCCTCCTGGGCCCTAACAGGTGGGTCCGTAATCCATTGGCATGGTGGTTGGGCCTAGTTGCAGATATTTCGTTGGGTTTGTGGGCCCAAGACTCCATGGGCTTGGATATGAATGTAATTCTTCTCCTCCTTTATGTATATTTATCTCAACTTTGGTAGTTTGTCATATGCATCCATATATACACCAACACTCGTGGAATTTGTTAGAAATTAACCCTACCACTATGTTGGTTGTTTTATATTTTCAGATTTATGCAGGTATTGACGGCGTAAATTT
This sequence comes from Oryza punctata, assembly GCA_000573905.2. Taxonomy (NCBI): domain Eukaryota; kingdom Viridiplantae; phylum Streptophyta; class Magnoliopsida; order Poales; family Poaceae; genus Oryza; species Oryza punctata. The sequence goes on along the minus strand of CM002494.2, from coordinate 9,133,347 downwards.
GGTATTTAATAGCCGCCAACAAACCCCCACACTTAGCTCTTTACTCGACCCGAGTAAAGGTTAAGTATTATTGTGGAATAAAACCTCCCAATGTATGATACTAATATACAGTTTATTCTAAGCTATACTTGTACCTATGAAATTTGTGGTGCCTATCTTACCATCTTAGGTAATTGATGAATGGAACTGTCATGACTCAAATCGTTCCTGTTCCTCCTGTCATTCACTTGGGTTTTTTTATATTTTCAAAATGTAGCTATACTCCACAAATAACTCTCTTGAATCACTCATTTTGATTTTTGAATCATCACCAAGGCATGTATTGCCAAATTGTCCCTATTCTAAAAGGCTATATATGTGGAGCCTGCTAGGGATAAATCAGGGTGTACCCGCATCACATATTTTGCCAAGCCAAAATACCAGACCCAAGGAGATAGCAAGTCATACTTTCTGATCAAGAATGTGTATGTGTATGATATGGTGATGGAAAAAGTAAAATGATAACTCTTGTATACCTCCTCCATTTTTTTTCTTTTTAAAAATTTGAGAGAGTGCATGGCTACCTTTCTCTTTGCTTTCTTCTCTTTTTTTCATCATCATGCTCCATACTTGTATGAGCAAGACTTTATTTTTTCCTTCTTTTGCATAGCCATGTGTTGACAACGAAATTTGGTAAATCATGCATCGAATTTGGAGTTAAAACCGAAGGCGGATTTGGAAGGAAATCGGTAACAGAAACAAAGTATAAATCGGCTTCGGAACTGCATCGGCTGCGGTGTGCATCGGCTGATATTGAATCGGACAAGGAAGCCGATGTAGCCGATTCCGACAAGGGGATGTTGGAACCATTGTCGGGTTCGTTTAAAGTGCTTCATGAGGATTGCCACGTATGGATTGAGTCCGAAAAAGGCAATTGTATCTATTAATTAGGAATAGTTTGTTAGTTTCCTTTTATCTTTAGGAAAGTGTGTTTAGTGTCCGATAAGGACTTTATGTTTTTCCTTTTATCTTTAGGAAAGTTTGAGTCGTGTCCGATATGGACTAGTATCTACCCATGGGTATAAATATGTACACCCGGGGTCTATGTAAATTATCTCTCGATCAATACAACTTCGGCGCATCGCCACCCTCTTTCTGAAGTTTTTACTTATCAAACGGACGGAATTTGGCACCTGACGCGGGGCTGCATCGGCTTTCGATCTCCGGCGAAGGGGTAAGCCCTACGTTCCGTCGGGCCCTGGTGAATCTATCGGCTACATTGTTGTTCAAGGCTGCATCGTTTCGATCTCTTGGATTGCTCTGGTTTGGTTGATATATGTACCTGATATCTCAATTCTATATTAATTGCATTGTGTTTAGAGACGTATCGGTTTAGTTGGGATTGTCTCAGTTAAGTCTGATCTTCTGTCTTAGCCGATATATCTCTACAATCACAATGTTATTTTAAATAGATTTGTTATATCCATCACAGTAGACAGATCTATCGGTTCATCAAGTATTAGATTATCATATACAATCTCGTGCTGCATCGGTTAGGTTTGACCTACTAGATTTTTATTGATAATATAAATCTTGTTAAGTCGATAGGTTTATGCTAATGTCTTATCGGAGTGCTAGCCGATGAGTTATCTAGACGTTGTATCGGCTCACAAGGATTACATATAATTTGGATTTAGCCGATGACAACAAAGGTTTCATTGTTTATATAATCATTTGGATTTATTGACATCGGACCTCCAACCGAAGAATGCTTCAACCTTCGGATCGGTACTTATTCAATCTATCATTACTAGCCGATTGGTTTCTACTGGATTATATTATTTTATTTTCATCAGCCGATTATCTTTATGTCATTATTTACTCAAGTATCAAGATCTATACTGGATATCGGCTGGTACCGGCATCGGCTGGAATTACTCCATCGGCTTGTCAGCCGATCGGCTATCTGGTGATCAACATATTTATATATCTTGTCAGTTGCAGGATCAAACTGACTGGCACGCCTGCATCTTATTATTATTTTGGACCTGCACTGGACCTAAGCAGATCTCCTAGGCCGTCGTGTTTTTACGTCAACACGATGCCTCCCTTTTCTTTTGAATGAACTTTGGAGAAAGAGATATAAATAATATAGAGTATTTATTTGGTGGATGATGGATGAAATGGATGATGAATGAGGGATGCTAGCTTCCAATGTAGAGGTTTTGCATATGTGCGTGTATGTGGAGTGTGTGTGATCTTGATCATAAAGCATGAAAAGCATTTCACACGGGTCACAATAATTTGAAAAGGCTCAACGTAATGCCAAGCAGCCAAAATATATGGTTTGCAATATGAATCATTTTTGGCATTGGTAGGTAATCATATGGTCACCGAGGAGTATTGCTCGAAAAATTAAATTTTCGCAAAGATAAAATCCCAAGTATCGTGACAGTTAGACATGAATTTCTTTTGTCATCTCCATATCACAAATATCAATTACTTAGATTATCAAGGGTTCCTAAGATAGATATATGTTCACAAGTAATAAGTGTTAGTAAAGAATAAAGCGTATACATGTCAACCATATGAAAATTTCATTTGTTGAGAAGCATTGTTTTTAATTCTTGGAGTCAAACTAAATTTTATTTTAATTTTCTAAGCAGATTTGACTCAAAAACTGGGGAGGATAAGGAAGGAGACATGTAAACCTAACCACACGATGAAGTGGAAGGGAGTAGGGGGCAGAGAAGAGTCAGTCGAACCATGAGTTTGGCTGAACCCCTCTATCCTCTACTCTGGTAGATTTTGCTTATGATCGCTCGTGGGGTTCAGTTCTTCATGTTGGCGTGTTAACTTGCATTTGTTGCATGTCATGAGTTCCGAAAAAAAACTCCCCACACTTATTTGTACCTGAACTTTATTCAACAAAAACATAGGAAGTAAAAAGGGCTTCCACCATGGTGAAATACCGGTGAGCCAAACTTTATTCAAGTAACTCTAGGTGCATGAAGTGCCTAAATTTACTTTATTTTATTTTGTCATTTTTTTCATGGCAATAATGGAGGTGATGGGTAACTTAGCAGGGTGGAGATACGAGGTGAGGATGCACAAGATGTTTAGGATTCTTACCAGATAGGTCTCGTCAAGCTTGAATGCAAATTGAATGCAACAAAGTTTTGCATTTGTTCTGCTTGGTTCCCTGTGCATCTCTTTTCTCATAGACCAAGGAGCGTGGTATGAGTGTCGGAGTTATTATACACTGCTCTTTGGTTGTCATTTTTATTCCCTCTAAAAAGTTAGTGGACAACAAATAACCGAGGGACTACAAGGAATTGAAAAGATTTTATCGTGGCCGCAAGATTAGTTGTTCACATCCATGCTGAAAGAAAAAAAATTCCAAAACTCAAATATCATGGATCCCAAAAGTTTGCCATTTATTTTATTTTGTCATATTTTTTTCTCTTTTTTGGGAGATTATTTTATTCTTAATTATTTTTTTCACTTTTTTTATTGTTCACCAGATTTTCGTTTTTGTTCTCCCGATAGTGCTTTGTTTATGGTCACAAGCTCGACCATAGAGACATCACGCTACAAGGTTAGTACCATGAATAAATACGAGATTTGCAGTATTTATGATAAACATAAGCATCCACAACCACCCTTATAAACATGTTAGAAATGACGACCTTAAGGTGGTTGTGGTCCTCGCACAAGGAAGCGGCACTAATCGAACAAGACTTTGGGGATTCCTTATGTGAGCATGAATCCTGGGGAATTTTTAAAGAAGAACTTTCATGCTCATTTGTGAAATGTTTTCCCTCATCTTCCAGGGTCGACGTCTCAAACTTGTCCATGGCCTGAAGGTTCTCCTTCCCAAAAGATGCATCGTGTAAGATCAGGGTTGTTTCTTGATGATCAACAAGAACAACATTCCGAGGGTTAAAGGGACAAGGCTTATGCTCAATGAAGGGTGATGAAGGTTGTTCAGTTTTATAAAGATGGATAGTAGGTTCCGATGAAACGAACGATGATACAAGCATCACCTCCTCGAACGACTCATGCTTGGGATGAGGGTTTGCCCTTGATGTTTCTAGGCAAAATCTATGAGTGGCAAAAGCATTTTTCCCAAGCTTTTCCTTGAGTCTCCCTTGATATTCACCTTCTTGTAGAAGTTTTTCCAAGGGAAAGCCTATGAGAAGATCAAAATTGAAAGTAGGAAAGATGTGAAAATCTAGGTAGATCTCGATTTTGTCTATTTGAATTGGTACAACCCTCGCAATCCCATGACACTCAAATATAAGTCCTGAAGGACTTGTGAAAAGTTTGTCCATTGGGGCTAGGGGCATCCTGCTCAAAAGGGTGTCTGCAGAGAACTTAGACATGATACTAGCCCCAACTTTGGGGTTATGAAGGGCTTCCTGTTGATGATGAAATTTATTAAGCATATGAATCGGAAACAAACTCCAATTCGAGGTGGATTTGGAGATACGCGGGATTCTCGGAAACAGAGTGCGCATCGGCTGGAGGACCATATCGACTGGAACCGAGTTTGATATGGGTAGCCGATATGGCCGATATTGGTTGCATAATCAATATTGGGTTCGAGGAAGAATTTGAGATGATGTTGCCAGACAAGGATAGAGTCTAGAATTGGCAATTGTATCTATTAATTAGGATTTTATGTAAATTCCTTATAGATATTTTCGGTAAGAGTCCGTCTGAGGGACTTGTTTGCTAGTTGGATTTGTACTAGGGCAGTATGAGTCGTGTCCATAACGGACAAGTTCGTATTTTCGGGTATAAATATGAGCCAGAGGTCTTATGAATAAAAAACAACAACAGTTCAATCAATCTCGGCGCATTGCAAACCTTTCATTCTTTTACTTTCGACGAGTTCTTACTTTCGAGTTGAGCTGCATCAGTTTGATCTTCGGCGAAGAGGTAAGGCTTGTTATGACGGTTTGCATTATCGGAATTAGTGCTTACATCTTTATGACACTCTAATTCTATCTTGTGAATCTCCGAGTTATCATATACGTTATATAATCTAGATTGGTACTGGCATCGGCTGATCTCTGTTTAGGGTTTTGCTTAAAATGGCTAGATTGATTTGTTGGTTTAAATTATATAATGTATCCACCATCCCGAAAAAGCAACCATCGGCTTGATTGTCTAGATATTATGCTTCTTTTCATACTTAATGCTGCATCAGTTAAGTTTGATCTATTAAGTCGTGTTTAGAATCATGATCTTTAGCCTGTTTTATGGTTGTTAATAAGGATAGTATCGGGGTTTCAGCCGATCTTTTCTAGTATAGTTGTTTTACATAATTTCATGCTTTGTTTAATATGCTATATCTGCCCTATATCAGGATCTAATCTAATACAAATATATCAAACCTGCCGCCAATCTAATTGGTAATGGTTAGATATATTTATTGCAAGAGAATATCCTAGTATAAGGTTGTATCGGAACTATAGCCAATACATGCCTAAATCCGGATATCGGCTATAACATGAGTGCATATAATCATTATTTCATGTAATTTTAGACTTGAGCAATTTATACTATCTCGGTTAGGTCTGATCTATCCCAATTGCTAATTTCTAAAGTAATATTGACTTATAGATTATATAACACTGATATTTACAGCCAATGAACCAAGTTTAGGATTAGCTCGACATCGGATATGCCTTACAGCCAATTCATGCTATACTACATCAGCTAGGTTACATCACGATATGACATCAGCTACCTGGCCGATCGATTATCGTTTACTAATAAAATTTGCATGTTTGATCTTGTTGATTGCAGGATCAAATCAACTAGCACGCCCTTGAACCCGAAAGCAAGTTTTGGACCTGCATTGGAGTTAAGCAGATCTCCCAGGCCAGTGTGTGTTTTTCGCATCAACACTTCCCAAAGGTTCCTCATATAGAACAAGTTATGACTGTAGAAGGTGAAATAATCCGAATTACCTCAGAAGAGTGTCTCACTTCCTCCGACCACTCCACCTTTGTGGCCTCTGTGAAAATTGCTTTGTTGGGAGGATAGAGAGGATAAGGTGGTACCTTCGGTCTGAGGGAAGGTTATGTCAAATAGATTTCTGACTTGAGAGACATGGACAGAAGGAGGTTCCTTCCCTAGTCGGGCATTGACAAAATTCGAGGTGTTTCGATAGTTGCTAGATGGATCATCCTCAAATTGGAAAGGGAACTTCGGAGTTTGAATTTCTTCTCCCTTCGATGTTCTTGGCTCGGGTGAGGGCTCTAGAGTTGAATCTACCGATGTGGGTGGTTGTGGTTCGGATTCAACTATAGAAGGCTCCTCGGGTTTCTACATTTGCTCCTCCTGGGATAATTCGGTAAGGCTCTCCATGAAGGAATTATTCTCCCAGATGCAATCCAGGATTTCCTTCGCTTGGGATGGAGTTTTGTGCACGAACGAACCTCCGGCGGTAATGTCGAGGTAAATGGCAGACTCCTTATCTAAACCTGCATGGAAATGTTGTAACAATACATGCTCAGGTATCGATAAGTTAGGACCATATTGTAGTAGAATGATAAATCTAGCCCAAGCTGCTCCTAACGACTCCTTCTCACGCTGCTGAAAGCTGAGAATTTCTACTTGCAAGGAGGCAACACGAGACAGAGGGAAGAAGGCAAGGCAAAATCTGTCTCACAATTCACCCCAATTACCGTGTACGCTCCCGACGGTAAGGGTGTACCATTGCTTCGCTCCCCTAAAAGAGAAGGGAAACAACTTCCATCGGATGGTTTCCTGTGCCATGCCTCGGATCATGAGACATGAGCACAGCTGCTCGAACTGTCACATGTGGTGGTATGGGTTCTCGTGTTCGAGACCCGAGAAGGATCGTTTCCGAACCATGGCTATAAAGCCAGGGCGGAATTCATAGCTAGTGGATAGAATTGCCTCCGAAGACGGAGGTGGCTCATAGAATTTGCCAGTGGGAGTAGACAATCTAAAGATAGAATGTTACTCCATTGTAAAGAAGCTATTTACGGGAAGGCTTCTACTGGGTAGTAGGGGTAAAGGTAGAATTAAAGAGAAAAAAATACGAGGATGAACAAGGTTCGGAGATAAACAACAACCGTTCCCCGGCAACGACGCTAGAAATACTTGTTGGTATTTCTTACGTTCATAGATAAAATCTGCAAGCGCCTGGATATACCGTTGTAGCACTTCACCCGAAGGTATTCTAAAGTATCGAATTTCCACAGGGAACGTGTGTGTTTAGCTGTTCTTCAGGTTCATTAAGGACACAAGACAAATATAGGCTAAAGGGTAGAGATGATTTTCTAGTGTGGTATAGGGTCGTTTAAAAAGCTTAATTTTAATCCTATCGCTATACTTCAGGCGCTGGCTTGCTCGCTGCTACCAGAACGCACTCTACTCCGTACTCGGACAGGAAGAACTACGGTGATCTCGAGGGTTGTCACCACCTCTACACCAACCTCTAACATACTGTGAGATACGCAATAAACACTGGTAATTAACTATCTAGACACCACGTCTATGCAATTAATTACTATTTTAGTGTTTATAACTCACAAAAGCAATCACTATGTCTTAATGAGCAATAATGAACAATGATCCAACAAGCTAAATAGGAACTAAGTATACCACACAAGATAAATCTTAATTAATTAAATAGAATAAAGTATACTAGAGCAAACTAATTGTTAAGGTACAAAAGAAATAGAGAGATACCAATAACTCCGGAACTCCTCCAACTCTTTCTTCCTTACTCTCTCCCTTATTCTAAGTATACATAAAAGAATACAAATAGCCTCTTATAATTCAACGCAAGTCTTGGTGTGTGTTGAAATGAAGGAGGAGAAGGCCTTTTATAGCTTCATGAAGGCGGATGGGGCATGGGAACCGGCCACAACCACCATAGGAAGATCGGTAGTAACTGCCAAAGGCGGTTGTGGCTGGGCTGGGCTGAGCCTGGGTCGGCCGACCCGACCCCTGGCTGGCCCCTCTGGCCCACTCCTTCCTCCTCGGCCCTGATCCCTAATTCATTGGTATGGTACTTGGGCACATTTACATGTATTTCGTTGGGTTTTTGTGGCCAAGACTCTATGGACTTGGATATGAATGTAATTCTTTATCTCCTTTATGTATATTTTGTCTCAACTTTGATAGTTTTTCACCTGCATCCAAATATACACCAACATTCGTGGAATTTGTTAGAAATAAACACTATCAATGTTTTATATTTTTCATATTTATGCAGGTATCGATGGTGTAAATTTGGTATTTAACCATCGTCAATGTGTCATTTAATTTTAAATATACTCAAAAAATAAAGTTCCAAAGCTACATGCATAAAATGGGGGCAAAAACACAATTAATGAACAGAAACAGGAGAGGTTATAAATGTCCTTTTGCCAATTACTTAATACCATTGACTTCACCATCCAATGTAGGAGCAAAACGATCGTTCGGTTAAAAAAAGTGGGGGTAAAAACGAAAGTAAAAAATCAATATTAGACATTAAAATAGGGGTAGAAACGAAATTGCCCCTTTTATAAATTGTTCTTATCTGCAAATTCCTTGCCCCAGACCTAGAGTCAAGCGTAAGTCGCATTATAATCATCCTATCAATAAAAGTAATAATCAAATACTGATTATATAATGCGAACCAGTTAGATAAAAAGAAAGGAAACACATTGTGCTTGGGTTTAAAATCGAAGGCCAAAATCAAGCTAAGCAAAGGCAAGTATTCCAACGTCGACATGAATGAAAAAAAAAAAACCTTACAATGCCTTCTGAATTCTTGCATGACATGTTTGTCGCCAACTGAAATGAGAGGGTAGATGGTTCAGTGCAAAAACTGTGAATAAAACTGAAAAAAGATGTCAGAACAATAATGGCAAGAAACTACAGGAACCTGGTTTGAAGTTAGCAAAGTAAAACCAAAGGCTTGAATCAAAAGGAGAATGATATCAACAAAGAATAGATCAGATATGCCACCAATCACCAACATAACTGTATCAGTCCACAGGGAATATGCAACACAACATCTTACCTTATTGCAATAGAGATATGAGTAGTTTTTGCAACGCGTGCACCTTCTCATTGATCAGCTGATCCCCTTCTTCTTGACTATTACATCAGTAGCATTTTTTAGGATCATAACTACTGGTACTTTTTTTTTTCCTTTATTCTTTAAGATCAGTAACTGTATTTTGATCTCACCCACTTCGCTTTGACAGATACTTATTAAGAAGATTTCAGGCAACTGATGAATACGAATAGTCACTCCCAATATCTTAGTTCAATTAAATTTGATTTGTCGACATGGCTTGTTGTCCGTTTAACTGAATTCGTTTGTCAAGATACCCGCACACGTACTAGTACAAATTTCGTGGTTCCATATTGCACATGGACACCTCTGTTTAGTGCACACCATCGCCCAACATGCAAATCAACCAAACTGAATCGTGACGCAATGGGTTTCTCCCTTACAAATAGCTAACTGTTCCGGCAGTTGATCGTCGATCTCGATTGTCTGCATGCCAACCCACGACGACGCCATGGCGGTGCCAAAGCTCGTCTTCTTCCTCCTCGCCGTCCTTACCGTCACGTCGCCCGCCGTGGCATCGGCGGCGACAGCAGCGGCGGCGCCGGAGACGTGCGTGCGGACGATGCAGCGGATGCTGTCGTGCCTGGACTTCATCGAGCACCGCACAGACGCGGTGCCGATTCCGTGCTGCGCGCAGCTGAACGCCACCGTCGCCGAGCAGCCGTGCTGCCTGATGCACGTCCTGCGCGAAGACGTGGCGCGGCTCGTCGGCCCGGAGTTCGACACCGCGCGCGCCATGGTGAACGTCACCGGCGCCTGCCTCGGCGACGCTTCCGTCCTCATGTCCATCGCCCGATCTTGCGCCGGTAATTAATCAATTAATTAATCAGTAAATGTGTCCCTAACTAAAAGGGTTGGTGCTTTATCCTGTCTTGATCTCTACTGATCAATATATTTCTGCGTATTTTTTTCAGGCAAACCGCTGCCGTCACTGACGCCGGAATATCCGTTTACCACCGGAGTACCGCCGCCGCCGCCGCAGACATCCGGTGAGCAATTTAATTTCTTGCGAACTTTTGATCGTACGTTTAATGTAGGTTGAACTGGATTTTCATGCTATTTTTTGTTGGAGTAGATTGTTTTGTGATGAAATTTAAAAAGTTTGGAGAAAATAACGGTGATTTAATGTTCGTTTTGAATTTAATTTAATCCGAGTGGTGTTCGTGCGTGCAGGAGTGACGCGGCTGGATGGAATGTCGAACACCGTGTTGTTATTTGCACTTGGGGCGGTTGCCATCGCCATGCTACGGATTTAGGTTGCACTCAGGCCGTCCGACCGATGCTGATCTCTAGGGTTTATAGACAGATGCTGATCCCTACGGTTTATTGACAGGAAAGCCTTTTCTTGTAGAATTATCTGCTTGTTATTCTTTTACTAGCTAGTTTACAATTGTTAAATTCTTTTGCGGACGATATATATGCAATGTTTGTTTTGTAGCATCGGGAGCTTACTACATTGAGTGTTCGCTATGGAAACACTAATGTACAACTTGTTTCTTACTCCCTCCATCCTATAAAAACCTAATCTAAGAGTGAGATAAGATACAATATAGTATGGCGAATCTAGACATGAGCATGTTGAGATTCATGGTACTAGATTATTCCCATCCTAATTCTAAATTAAGTTTTTTTTGGATAGAGGGAGTATATTGTATAGTAGACGTACACGCACACATACACGTGTAACATTATATACATATAACGTATGCTCAAAAGATGAAGGCTAGTGACACATATATAATCTCTCGCTGAAGTTATATTTCGTTGATAGCTTGGGCAGATGTCATGAGTCATCAGATTGGATCATCCGATGCACGCCTCACACTGTGGACTTTATTTCTTCTAAAAAGTAGAACCATAGATTCAAACTCTTCAACGTGAAATTTTACACTCATTCACGAAATCCAGAGTTCATATCAATTTCCACCTTTTCTTCTTGAAACTCATAATTCATATCTTGTCTCACCTGCTAGTGTGCCACGACCTCTACCTCGTTCTCGTGCACCCACCCTGCACAGGCGTTGCCTCCTACTCCCTCATTCCTCTCATAGTTCCTAGCCTCCATCACCTAGTCGACGTGGTTAATGGCTCGTGAGCTAAGGGTCGCCGTGGTTAATCACTCACGAGCTAAGCGTGTTAGATCCGATCGTAACAAGCTTGATGACAAGTAGAACTAACTCCTGTTCTCAGGGAACCCAAGGTCACCTGCTCAACGCGGTTACTCCAAGATGGTGGTGGCGCCTCCTCAACTTTGATAATGATTGACGATAGAGTTGAAATCTGTGTGGTTTTTGAGATTTTCGTGATCTTTTAGATCTTCTAAAATTTATTAGTGATTCAAGTGTTTTTTGTCTCCTAAATTACCGTTCATGACAGAAATTGAATTGCTCAATCCTCATTATTTTAAGAGAGAATCCATACCACTAAGTTTGCTACAGATCTACGATTTACCACTGACTTTGTCACGTTCTTGTAATATACCATCGATTTTTTCTTAACTTTTACGATTTACCATCACCGTCCGGTTAGCCTCCATTAGTACCGTACAATTTTATTCAAATGACCAAAATATCCCTAGGACAAAAAACTTCCAAAATTCATACAGAACTTCCGATATATCATATTATAAACATAAGAGTGTAAACATCCAAAATTTGGCAAAAAACTTAAAATATGATATTTCAGTTTTTTTATCCAAATTTTGGAAGTTTTTGTCCCAGTAGTAACAGAGGTTAACCGGATGGCGATGGTATATCATAGAAGTTAAGCAAAAGTCGATGGCATATTATAGAACGTGATAAAGTCAGTGGTAAATCATAGACCTGTGATAAATTCAGTGGCATATAATGGATTATCTCTTATTTTAAAGTGTATTTTGGTTTTCAGCTTTAAATTACTTTTTTTTTTCAAAAACCAAATCAAATTACTTGGTCGGACCGAATATCCGCAACTAAACATGGCCCCGTGATATTTATTGCTTACAAAAATTATTATAAAACAATATATCGTTTCAATGGAATAGCTAACGTCATGCTGAAGCTAGCATCGTACTTAGATATTATCAAGATCTTGTACCTATGGGGTATGACGTCTTGTACCCCTGGGACCGAGGTACCATGGAGAGTTATATGATAGCAGCATATGATACTGTAAGTAGTCTAGTATCTATGAGTATCACGTCTGAATTTGCTAAAGTTAATATGGAGAAGAATGATTTTTTTTTGTTGAAGATGAATCATCCTACTCAAGTAGCTCTCAGAAGTGAAGTTGATATTTCTGATCTATGGCATAAGAGAATGGGTCATTTTAATTATAGAGCACTAAAACCTTCTCATGACAAAAGGTATGGTTCAAGGCCTTCCATTTATTACTCTCAAGTCTGACCCATGTGAAGGTTGTATATTTGGAAAACAAATTTGGGCTTCTTATCCACGTAGTGGAGCATGGAGAGCGAGTGCACCATTGGAACTAGTGCACACTGATATAGTTGGCAAAGTGCCAACAATGTCAGAAGGAGGAAATTGATACTTTATCACATTTATTGATGATTATACCAGAATGATCTAGGTATATTTTCTAAAAGAAACATCAGTGGCCCTCGAGATGTTCAAAAAATTCAAGGCCATGGTGGAAAATCAGAGTAATTGAAAAATTAAAGTATTGCGCAATGATCAAGGAGGAGAATATGTCTCTAAAGAATTTGAGAAATATTGTGACAAAGCTGGCATCCGAATATAGTTAACAGCATTTTATAGTGCTCAACAAAATGGAGTTGCAGAAAGGAAAAATCGGACGATTAATGACATGGAAATTTCTATGCTCCAAGACAAAGGTATGCCTAAATTTTTCTGGGCTGAAGGAGTTAACACGCAGTTTATATTTTAAATAGAAGTCCTACAAAGGCAGTACCAAACAATACACCTTTTGAAGCTTGGTATGGTAAAAAGCATGTCATTGGTCATATGATAGTATTTGGATGCATTTGTTATGCTCAAGTGCCAGCACAAGAGAGAGTAAAATATGATAATAGAAGTGATCGTTGCATATTTGTTGGCTATGCTGATGGTATCAAAGGATATAGACTTTATAATTTGGAGAAAAATAAGATTATCATTAGCAAAGATGTGGTTTTTGATGGGAGTGCTACTTGGAACTGGAAGTCTCCAGAAGCCTCCAGTACTCCATTATTGCCAAACACTACCATCACACTAGGCCAACCACATATGCATGGTAATCATGAAGTGGAAGATCATACTCCAAATCCACAGTCATCAAGTCTAAGGTCAAGCTTACGCTCCAGTTCACACTCAAGCCCAAGTACTGATGAACAAATATCTACACTGGATTGCCTCCAAGACGGGTAAGAAGTATGGTCGAATTATTAGAATCTACTTTTCAATAAAGAGGGTCATAATAACATGAATTTTACGATTATTCTTTTGTTGAGCCACAAAGTTTCCAAGAAGCGGAAGACATGAAAATTGGGTAAAGGCCATGGAAGATGAGATTCACATGATTGAGAAAAATAATTCTTGGGAGTTGGTTGATCGTCCTAAAGATCGAGAAATTATTAGAATTAAATAGGTTTATAAGACAAAATTAAATCCAGATGACTCGGATCAGAAATATAAGGCAGGACTCGTGGCAAAAGGCTTTAAGCAAAATCCTAGGATTGATTATTATGAGACATACGCTCTTGTTGCCAAGCTAGACGATTTGTACAATTATTGCTCTAGCAGCTCAAAAGAGGTGGAAAATATATCAACTTGATGTTAAATCAACTTTTCTAAATGGCTATCTTGATGAAGAAATTTATGTTGAACAACTAGAAGGATTTTCAGTTCAAGAGGGAGAAAACAAGGTATTCAGACTTAACAAGGTATTATATGGATTAAAGCAATCACCTAGATCGTGGTACAATCAAATTGATAAGTATGTTATTCAGAAAGGATTTGCCAAGAGCATAAGTGAGCCTACTCTATATGTGAAAAAACATGTACCTATATTTTAATTGTCCCATTATATGTTGATGACTTGATATATACTGGCAATAGTGAGAAGATGATGGAAGATTTTAAGAGGGACATGATGAATACATATGAGATGAGTGATCTGGGTTTATTGCACTATTTCCTGGGAATGGAAGTGCATCAGAGTACTAAAGGTATATTTATATCATAAAGAAAATATACAGAAAATATTCTGAAGAAATTTAAGATGGATAACTGACAACCCCTTATTGCCAAATGAAAAGAAAAAGTCAAGAGATGGAGCTGTAGATCCAACAATTTATAGGAGCTTAGTTGGACGTCTACTATATTTGACCGCAATACGATCTGATATTATGTTTGCGGCAAGTTTATTAACGAGGTATATGTCTAGCCCAAATTAGTTGAATTTTTGTGCTGCAAAAACAGTTTTGTTGTATATCAAAGGGATCGCAGATTATGACATATAGTATAAGCTAGTTAGATAATCAAAATTAATTGCCTACACGGATAGTGGCTGGGTTGGATGTCTTGACGACATGAAGAGCACATCTGGCTATGATTTCTCACTTGGTTCAGGTATGTGCTCCTGGTCTACAAAGAAACAAAATATTGTTGCTTTATCTTCAGTAGAAGCTGAGTACGTAGCAGCTGCAAAAGCTGTTTCTCAAGCTATTTGGCTGGGAAGAATTACGAAAGATCTGGCGAGAAGTAGATTGAGCCTATACCAATTTATTATGATAATAATTTTGTAATTACGATCAATGAAAATCCAATCAGTTATGATAGGACTAAACAAATTGCTATCAAGTATCATTATATTTAAGAAGTTGTTGACCGTCGGGAAGTTAAATTAGAATTTTGTTGAATGGATCAACAGTGGGCGGATTTGTCTACCAAGGTTTTATCTAAAGTAAAATTCGTGCATGATAGAGCTGATCGGAGTTTGCATGAAATAAATTAAGATGGAGTTAATTCACTTCTAGAAATTACCAACCTACTCTCTAACTCTCTCTACTTTTCATGGAGCAAAAGTCAAGGAGTAAGTCCTTACTCTAAATTTTCTAGAAAACTGTAGACTTGCATGATGTGATATTCCAGTAGTAGTAGCAATGCAGTGAAATACTACTAGCCTGCAGTGAAATACTACTAGTTTCCTCCATGTCGGTTTGATAGGCATATAAATGGGCAGCCAAGTGTATGTGTGGATGACTGATGTACTACTTTACATTGAAGTGAATACAAATCTAGCTAGCAGCACATAACAGCATACACCACACGAGCTCCCCTGTTTAGAAAGACACTAAGCAGAACTCCTCTGTTTCCCTTGCTTAGAAAAATAATTAATAGAAATGCACAAAACCATGACTATGTCAATATGCTCGCCATGCCATCGCGCTAGTGCTCGTAACGCTCGTGAACATCACGGCTTAGTGGTCGCCATCGGCCTCGTCGGCAGAATGTCCGAGGCCAACCCGACCACGACGTCGAGCTCTCGGTCCGCGGCGTCCAGCGGCGACCCCTGTCCGCCGGCGACCTCGAACGCGACATCGCAAAGCTCCGGCGCGCCAGTCACCTCCGCCAGCAGCGTCTGCGCCTCGCGCAGCTCCCTCGCCCCGGCGGCGCCGCGCGAGCGCGACACGTCCCTCGCGGCGCGCCCGAGCCGGCGCACGGCGGCGGCGTATTCCGCGGCGCAGGCGGCCAGGCCGTCCCGCCGCGCGGGCACCGTCTCGCCGCGCTGCAGCCTGGCGATCTTGGCGGCCGTGGCCACGGCGGTCGAGCGGGCGATCCTGATCGCCATGGCGGCGAGGCCGCGCTCGTCGGCGGCGGCGCTCGCGCTGTCCACCCGGAGCGTCCTGATGCAGTAGTCGTAGCTGGGACGGTCGCCGGCGGCGTAGAGCTCGCACTTGTCATGCAGCAGCGTGGAGGACGGCATGGCCATTGCCATCCACGCGACGTGCGGGACGAGCAGGAGGAAGAAGACAGCGGAGAGAGCTTGGTGATCGGCCATGACAGACAATTCACAAGTTCTCTTTTGATCAACCGATTATAAAAAAACGATGTGGTTTTTGCTTTGATGGTAAAAACCCGTTAGTTAGGAGGCACTTAATTCAATTGAAACATGGGTGCAACGTATGTTAATAACCACAAGCGTTTCGTTTCCTTCAATTGTTGCTGAAGCGAATGATTCATTTGCTAATACGTCAGTACACACGGTGAGCTAGCAAGGAAGCAAAAAGCCTCGAAATATGCGGTTCCCGTCGAGGCAGCCCAAGAGGATGCCGGTTTGTTACGCGGTGTGCACACTTGTGAGATTTATGGATGTAGTCATCACGATAAAGACTCCCGATTTGGAAGGGCAGACTACTTAACAAGATATATCACTGTCTTAATAAAGTCCACTTTATCCGCCCTGCCAACATACCACCTCGCAATATTCCCCCTCAAGAAGTGGGCTGAAAAAATGGACAAAATTCGCCGAGGTTTTATTTGGACAGGTTCGGAACAGATTCAGGGGAATACTGATTATTGAATTGGAAAATGGTATGTAGGCCAAAATAAACTTTAGGGGAGTGGGGGGTCTAGGCATACCAAATTTGAAACTTTTTGGTCGTTCCTGCGTTTAAGGTGGCTCTGACACGATTGGACAACTGATGATAAACCATGGCAAGGATCCAACCTTCCTTGTGATGAAACTAACAAGAAGCTTTTCAGGGTATCGACGATCATCACCCTTGGAAATAGGTGCAAAGCAAAAATTCTGGCATAACAGATGGTTAGAGGGCAAGTACCCGAAGAAGCTCACTCCGTCTCTTTATCAGCGCACGACAAGGAAAAATAGGACAGTGGTACAGGAGTTACAAGGGCACCACTGGCTAAGACCGATGAGGAGGATGAACTCGAAAACACAAGTTAGAGAATTCTTCTTTTATGGTATCTCATCCAACAGGTATATCTAGAGGAAGAGACAGAGGATAATCTAACTTGGAGGTGGACACCTAATAGAGTTTACTCGACCAACTCTGCATATCAGATCCAATCGCAATAATCTTGATGACGAGTAGATTTGATGCCCATTCTTAGGGAACCCAAAGTCACATGCTCAACGCAGTCACTCCAACATGGGGGTGGTACCTCCACTTTGACAGCGATTGAGACGACAGCATTTAGTATCTTACAATAAGCTTTACTAAAAAGCTTGTGACAAAATTATTGGAAGTTAGTGTGGTCATGAACTCCATTTATGATTTTTCTTATGTGTAGTTTATTTTTGAAGAAAATCAAGTAGATTCAATATTTTTATGGACTTTTAAAATAATTATTTAGTCCTTTTATCCTATTTAATTGTGGTACAAATTAAGTTATAAATTTATCACATCTTTACATAATGTTAGTCAAGGGATAAATTACTTATGTTTTTTTTCCATATTTATTCTCCAACTCAAATTGTTTTTATTTTTCTCTTCTTTTCCAAAATGGATCATTGTATGCAAAATGCACTGTGAGATGAATGGAAACTCCAAAAACAACAAAAATATAAATTTCAACACATCAGGTATTTTGAACAATATTCATTACATTAATTTCCAATGTATTATAGTTTTGGATTTGCTACACAATTGTAGAGCTCGACGAGATCGATCTAAAAGTTTGTTGTTGACAAAGTTTTTATTGAGATCATTTATATGCCTAACTATTCATTAGAAGTTCTCCAATATCTTTGGATGTTTTGAATTTTAAATTTTGAAATGACATCGGATGGAAACAAACTCTATATCTAAATTGTAGATCTTGATGCGATTTGTAAGTTCTTAGGTTACAACCTTTTCACTTGAAATTTTTTAGATGCACAAATATGCATTTTAGATAGACCAAATTTAAAGACAAGTGCTATATAGTGTCATATAGCATCTGTTATACTTTCACTAGCAAAGTGACTGGGCGCTATTTCGTTTAAGCCATATCATCATATAATGATGAAAAAACATCACTTTTCACTTAAAATGATGACTGGGGGATTAATCATCTTTTACTTTCACTAGCAAAGTCATCGGCACCATACCCTTTCCTTTGTGATCTAGTGGTGTTTGATATTATGATATATCATCTCGAATGCAAATATGATCCATATCAAAGTTGTAGATAAAATCGTCATCTTTTTAGTTGATGATATTTTTATTAGAGATCATTTATGTGTGAATATGCATTACAAATTTACAGTGGTATGCACTGTTGGATGGAAATTGGAGAGCTGAGAGGTTCACCGCTTGCATTTATTTAAATAAGACATTTAAAATCTCACTCCTCAACTCCTCCACTTCCCCTTGCGCATGCTGCCGTCGCTTCCTCCCCTCAAGCACGCTGCCCTCGTCGTCAAATCAGCTAGCGAGGAGGCCAGGGCCACTGTATCCGGCTACCACTGCCTCCCCGCTTGTGTATCCGGACGGCTGGGACAAGGAAATGAGCAGTTGACCACCGTCGCTACCCTTTTCTCCCTTTCTCCAGTCACCACCACTCCTCTCTACCTCCGCAATTCGCTGCTAGATCTGCGTCTACCACCTACTCTCCATCCCCCTGCCTTGGTTCTACCACTCACCATCCTCTAGCTGCGGCTCCACCGTCTACTCCCTATCCTCCAGCCACTACCCCGCCATGATCTATTAATTACCCCTTTGTTGGTGACACAAGGCTAGATCCAGTGGACCTGAGCTCGGGAAACCGCTGGATCTAGGCCCCACGCCTCCTCGAGTCTGCTGGGAGGGAGGAGAAAGGGGGTTTGGATTTGGTAGCGATCATAACGATGGCTTAGGGTTCTCGGCAACGACTACCGCAATTTCTGGGCGGTCTTAAGGCGGCAACAACGGCGGCAACTTGGGTTGATTTACTATACACCAGCATGCAACGAGCAAAAACTCTCGTCAGTCTCAAGGCGGTGATGATAGTGGCAGCTCGACCAGCCTCTAATGGGCACCGAGCAGATCTGGGCAGTCTCTAGGTGGTGGGAGGCAACGTCCGAGGCTGACCTGGACGGTGATGAGATGTGGCAGGCGAGTTTGTTTTCCTCCTTTATTACAAACAAGTTTTCCCTTATATCACTACCAGAGATTGTAAAGCTGCCGTGTGCCTCACCATGTTACCGAGAGTTTCTGCTAGTACTCGGTAACGTACCGAGAGTATAACGTTGCACCCGTAAAATAACAAATATACCGTGTGTTCACGATGAAAAAAACTCGGGAAGACCAAAAATACCTTATGCCATTCCAAACCACTCGGTAACCATGGGACCCACCGTTCCTACCGTAGTTAGGGTCGGTTGCTTTTGGCTTGGTGCTTTGACGATCCCCGTTGGCACGGAATTTTTTTGCTTGGCGGGCAGTGATTTCTGTTGGCGCGAGCGGATAGTGCGCTGTGTTTTTTTTGGCGCGCGGTGAATATTTGTTGGCGCGCATGGAACAGTAACTTCTCGAGAGTTCTTGTGTTTTTGCTATCGGGAACAGGCCACGGCCCACCTGTGGGCCCAAATCAGTGATACCACAAAACCCTACTCCTTATAATCGATCGATTCCCCCGTTCCACCGTTCCTCTCTCTCTTCAGTCCCCATCCCCACCCCTGCCGCTTCACTTCTCCCCTCTCGGTCTCTCCGCTTACGGCCGTGCGTCCCGGCCAGGCTGGCTAGCGCGGTGGCGCGTCCCCTGCTAGGCCGGCTAGCACGGAGGCGCATCCCCGGTCGACGAGGGGTCGCAACCCACTCCATTTACCTCCAGCAGTGATCCAGGAGTACGAAGCCCTGTACATCCACGTCCATCTGCAGCGCTGACTGGTACATCCTCGTCAAGCCGTGCAGCAAGGCTCCCAGTCCCCATTCAAGAAGCAGCTGAGCCGTACTGAGGTATTACAGAACTGCATCCTCCTATCCGGCGTGGTGTGCGCATGTAGAGTGGTTCTTGAATCGTATGCAATGATGGTTCTTGATTCTGGGAAATAGACGTCCTTTTCTCTATGAATCCAGAAATAGTACGTTGTCTGATTTGTAGGGACTGCATCTCAGTTGAAAATATAGTTTATATCAACACCATGATCGCTATGAAATAAACTGCAGTGCTGTGTAAATAAAAAAGCAAACCCTGATGACTACAAAATGATGTGGATGAGAGTCCTTGTATTGTCAGACTAAATGGTTTTCTATTTTTTTCTACATGTCAATAGATGCATATTATTGGTTAGGCTGAGAGTTAGCCACGTCCCTCATTGTTTAGCTTGTTGCTGGATGGTTGAATGGGGATGATATTCATATTCGTGCCATATTGTGTGATGATCTGAACTGCTACTTTGTTTGTAACCTTGTATCTACATTTTATTATACCATGAACCATGTCGCTACGACACTTCTATGTATTGCCATTTGATCTGTTTCATATAATACTTCAAATCTTAATCTTCTAGGAATATGCGGCTCTTGAGCTTAGGCTGTAGGGAGGCTTCCAATTGTTCAGATCAGGCAGTGAGTGGTGCTACCTTGCCAAGATGCGGATCAAGGTCCTCATGTTCCCAACAGCCTAATCATTCTCCTAATTTGGATGAGGAGATTTTGGTGGAGGAAGAAACATCTGAGGAAATCTGGTTTCGTGGTCCCACACGTGTGCCACCACAACCTACCCGAGAGGAGGACAAACCTGTGCTGACTCCAGTAGGAGATAGGTAAAAATTCTATTTTTGTATTTTCCATTATGTTGAATATGAAGGATTGATCTACCTGTTTGTTGATATGCACAGGCAATGGCGGTCAAATGATTTTGGGGGCAACATTAGGGTCCCCAATGGCATCCTGACATTACTTCTTAAAAAATGGTTCCCTGGCATTGTCACATTCAAGGGTAAAGAGGAGCCAGCATGGAGTTGGAAACATTACAGGATAGCGCCGGATACTCCAAGAAGCAATCAAATACGGCTGCCAAGCTGTCTCCATCGTGTTGAGGAAGACTTCTGGGTTTGATTTTGAACATTACCTTCTCTAATTTGGAGTTCATCGCACATTTTATTCTATCTGTAGTTTTCCTAGTTTAGAGCCTGCTTGTCTAGTAAAATATTGATAAGGCACAATATTTGAATACCATAGTTTTTAGTGTCAAGCAGGCCCTTTAACTTTCCATAGCTGCAGCTTTACTTCAGGTGGGCAGAGGGAAAAGAACAAGAAGCTAGAAAGGTTGTCCACAATTGTGTCAAGGGCCTCTTTGATCGCTTGTTTTATGAAACACGCATCCTAGCTGTGCTTAATTACCAAAGGAAAATCCTGAAGGTGAACACTTCTCGAGAAATCGCATGCAGAACTTATCTTACAGAGAGCGAGTACCTAAAGGTGATATGATTAAACATTTATAATTTATTGTTGTTTGCTAAACAGATTACTCATTAATGAATATGTCTGTGCTTCTCCTATAGGTAGAACCATGGTGGTTCCTGAATTCAGAAAATGCATGGCGGGAGTTGATACGATTGCGGTGGTGTAATCCAGAATGGCAGGCTATCTCACGTGCTCATAGGATACGGAGGGAGAAAATGACAGGGCCATCTCACCGCCAAGGCAGTGCTAACTTGAGCCGTTTCCAAAAAAATTTGGTATGTGCATCTCTGTTTAAACGGAGGAGTTTCTAGCCAAACAAAATCTGACATAATATATATTCTATGTATGTCATATAGGAGAAGAAGAAAAAGCGACCAGTTGCTCCACTAGAGGCCTACACAGAAGGAAGGAGAGAAAATCGAGAGGATGGGCAATTCAGCTGTGACCCACGTGTATCTGAGAAGCTTGTAAGTGCTGAATATTTTGTGGTGCAAATCAGATAGTGTCTTTTACTTATCATGATTATGTGCTGTCAGTAATGGTTGTCAAAACACTTATGCATGAATAGCTAGCAATGAGTCGCAAAATTGGTGAAACACATGGAAATTTTGTGAAGCATGTTGCTATTATATTGGAATAAGTGGAGGAACATGAAAATGTTGTGTAGTGTTGCATATATATGAGTATTTTATATCATTTATCATCTATGTAAGTTGACCAGGGATGATGATGAATCATAGACAATAGTAGGGACACTTTAGACGAAGTTCATCATTTTTATATTAGAACTAATTTAAGATGTGATCTGATCGTAACAGGAGGCCTATGCTGCAGCTTATGTTCAGTTGCATGGGCCAGAAAATGATTGGCGCACTTCTCCCATTGATCCTGTCGCTGTGCACATGGCTGGTGGTGGAAAGAAACATGGCCGTTTCATGATTGGTGATGGACTCATTGACTCATCAGCAGTGTTTGGTGACAATTCGCTTGATGATCAACGCCCTTGTAGAAGATTGAGGACAGATCATGACAACACAAACCAGGTTGAAGACCTTATGCGGCAACTACAAGAGGAGCGCGAGGCAAGGGAGCGAGAGCGTGAAGAGAGGGAGCGTGAAAAGGAGAGGGAGCGGCAGGAGAGGGAGCAGGAGAAGGAGCGTGAGCGTGAAGAGAGGGCGCGAGAGAAGGAGCAGGAGCGTAACGAGAGGGAGGAAGAGCGCAAGGAGAGGGAGTTGGAAAAAATAGCTTCTCAACAGAAATCAGCATACTTTGAAGCTGCTTTAAGGGTAAGTGGTATCAATTTACTTGGCCAAGTTGGATTTGTTTGCTATTGCTTATAAGGCACACAGCTAGTAGTGTTTTCATTATTATATGTTTTGAATTTTGGGTTGGTCGCACTAACTATTGTACATGTGAAATGGATTGCAGCTAATACAAAGTAAGTTGAACATAGACTTGTTACCTTCAGGCTCACCTCCCTTACCTGTCATGTTGACTCACCTAGTAAGTATTTGATAAATGGTAGTCTCTAATATCTGTGCATGAAGTAATTGTTCCCATTTAACTTATGAGAGGACTAATATTAAATCATTTGGTTTGAAATATAAAACAGGCTTTGTCTGGATCTGTGGCTTCGAATGGAAACTTAGGCCCTGACCATGTTGGGGTTGGTGCTGCATCTGCTGCAATTGTCAACTTTTAGCACGACAGCGGCAGGCGGAATGTAAAGATTAGTGGGAATGTTTAGTACAGCTTAAAAGAATGGACTAGTTGTACATGCCTGGAACCATGGATGTATTTTGTAACTAAACTGACCTGGATGGTCATAGCCATGAACTTGGGTAGCTGTTGGTTGTGGTTGTCTCACTAAGTAGTCTTTTGTTAATTATCTAGGTTTACCTGAACTTTAGGCCACATGGAACTCTAGTTGCTGTTCCTTGTGTCTGTTGCCTTAGGTTGGCTGCCTGATGCCTTTGGTACTTTTGGTCATATATGTTGGCATGCGCTGGAACTTGTGAACTGGAAGTTCGGTTATTTTGGTCATATATGTTGGCATGCACTGGAACTTGTGAAAAGGAAGTTCCGTACTTTGGTCTTCTATGTTTGCATACACTAGAACTTGTGAATTGTATAAGTTATGTTGCTCTGGCTAATGGTACATCAAACACCGGTCAGTATACCACCGAATTCCACCTAAGCGAAAATTGGTGATTATGCATTGTGTAACCTCATGTCATCAAGAATTAGATCTAACATATCAATCATACCCCTTGATTGGTACCTGCCGGTGCGAGGTGTCAAAAAGGAAGGGCAAAATCCCCTTCAAAATAAGCTCAAAGTTTGAAGAAAAATTTGGCTAAGTATAAAGAATAAATAAATTTTGCTTACCAAATGCACTTCTCTAGTTCCTATATTACACTACTACGAATGGAGCGTCGTATCCCACAGGTCCAGTCAACCTCGGCCTCCGCCAGTGGGCGTTCTCCACCAGCCACTGGGTTCCCTCTGCCCAAGCTACTCCTGACGGCGCCATCTTCACCCTTGGGTCGCGCGGCCCTGGCACCCTTTCTCCGTCCTTTGTATCTACACCGACGCCCGGATCTACGACCCTCTCACCGGCACCGGTGCTCTCGTCTCTATCGCCGGTCCTCGGCTGCCGCTCCATGGACCTCAGCGACTGCTTGCGAGGCATGATGGGGCGACAACGGCGTCAGCCTTGAGAAATATGGTTGGGAGTTTCCGCCACTTAGACCTAGTTC
The DNA here is from genome assembly GCA_000573905.2 of Oryza punctata. NCBI lineage: Eukaryota > Viridiplantae > Streptophyta > Magnoliopsida > Poales > Poaceae > Oryza > Oryza punctata. Next base: position 9,109,163 of record CM002494.2, on the reverse strand, counting down.
TTTTCTTCAACTCCAAACTTCAACTTACTCATTTTCCGTTGCACGCTTTTCAAACTATTAAATGATGCATTTTTTTCATCCAATTTATATATAGAAGTTGTTTTAAAATCAAATAATCAATTTTTCAAGGTTATAGTAGTTAATACTTAATTAATCTTGTGCTAATTATCTTTCTCGTTTTGTGTGCGTAAAAATTTCGCTTAGTTTGTATTGAACAAACGCAGCTTTAATATCGTGATTTCTTTTTTAGGCGGTGCTCTTTAGTAGGAGCCAGTAAAAATTGTGTATGTTCGTTAAACTCGTCAGTTAAAAAAAATAGTTGTCACGGAAAAAGATTTTTCAGTAGCGGTAAAGAGCCAAAGTTTAATAGTTTCAGACTAAGCTTGAAAATTGAATGAGATTTGTCTATATTATACAAGAAATAAATCCTAGTGGATTAAATTGGGCTGGGTCATCGATCAGGAGGAAAAACACACGATACTATCAGTATCGCTGCCCGCATACCAGAAACCGCGCGCACCAAAAAAATGGCGGGCTAGGTCTGTCGTCCCCTAAAAAAATGGCGGGCTAGGTTACGCCTCTCATCCGCATCGGCATGCCTCCCTCCCGGCCTCCGTAGACCCTGCTGCGCCGCCACCGCCGCCGCCGCCGCCACCGCCGCCGCGCTGCCACCGCAGCACCACAGCTGTCGCGCCGCGCCCCATCCGGTTGGAGGCTGTTGTGGGAGCCGCGGATCTCCATCGAGCTAGCACGCCCCATCCTCCACAAGGCTGTCGCGGGAGGCGCGCATCTCTCTCGAGCACGCGCCGACGAACAGTCCCTCCCTCGATGCGCCGGCTCTGCTAGGGCATCGGCAGGCACGGGCGAGGATTGCCTGCTCATTGAACAGTCCTTCCCTCGGATTTATTCTCCTCAGGTTCCTCTTTTGTCCTTCAAAGTTACAATCTTTTCGATCTGGGATTAGTTCAAGTTATCATATTTTCGATTTGGGATCAGTTCTAGCATGGGTTAGGTATGTTGCGGCTGTACTTGGGGGGATCGCATAACTAGTTTGTCATGGAATGTGAATGCGTGTGCAGTTTATGGTCTCAATTGGCAAAACAAATTGGAAAACAAAAATTGGAACAATATATATATACATCAAACTGCTGCAAATTCCATCTCTGAAAACCTGAGTTTCAGGACAGATTATCTGTCAGTCAATGCTCGATATATTATTTCTCTGTCATCAAAAGTAAAATTGAGACAATATTGAAGTAGAAGAATAGTGTTGCAGTAAAATAATAGATAGAAATCTTCTTCTTATGCTTTTCATGACCACAACCACACATTTCCTAACAAAAAATCATCCTGCCACTTTGTCATAACCAGGTACAATGCTAGTTGATCGCGATTGGATGTACAAGGGCCGTCGAAACCGCGGCGAGGTTACTGCTGAATGGATATTGAAGACTACAGAATTTCTTGACATGGCATTCAGTCAGGACGCACGCTCTGCTGATGTATTGTGCCCTTGTAACTACTGCAACAACACACGTCCCCAAACAAGAGATATGATGATGAAACACCTTTGCAAGTATGGTTTTAGACCTGAATATACTGTGTGGGTGTATCATGGTGAGACATACCGTACACGTGAAGAGGTGGTATGCGAAAGCACTGATGATGATGATAGGGTTGCAGACATCAATCGGATAGATGATATGATAGATGATATCCGTGATGCTTATGTCTCGGTTGAGGATGAAGATCCAGAGCCTACAGCGCAAGCTTTCTTTGAAATGTTGTCTGCAGCGACTGAACCTCTCCACGAACACACACAGGTATCACAACTGGATGCCACCACACGACTACTAGCAGTGAAGTCTCAATATGCTATATCAATTGCTGGATTTGATGCACTTTTGAATGTGGTCTGTGCTCTCCTACCCCAAGGGCATAAGCTACCACCCAACTTGTATGAGGCAAAAAAATTCCTTAGTGCTTTGAATATGCAGTATGAGAAGATAAATGCATGCCCTAACAATTGTATGCTCTTTAGGAAGGAGAATGCACATAAGACACACTGTGATAAGTGTGGAGAAAGTAGGTATGTGGAGGTTGAAAACAGTAATGGCCAGAAGAGACAATTAACTGTTGCAAGAAAGGTACTTCGTTATCTTCCAATCATCCCAAGACTTCAGCGGCTATACATGTCAGAATCTCAGGCCAAGCAAATGACATGGCACAAGACTGGTCATCGGTACCATCCTGACAAGGTTGTACATCCAGCTGACGCTGAAGCCTGGAAGAAGTTTGATAGAGACTTTCCAGCCTTTGCTATGGAAATGCGCAATGTTAGAATAGCAATAGCCACAGACGGGTTCTGTCCATTTGGTATGGGTGCTTCTTCATACACTTGTTGTCCTATGTTTATCATTCCTCTGAACCTTCCACCTGGTATTTGCATGCGGCAGCACAACATGTTCCTTAGTTTGATAATTCCTGGGCCAAACTATCCTGGTAAAGATATTAGTGTATTCATGGAGCCCTTAGTTGATGAACTCATATATGCTTGGCAGCAAGGTGTGTTGACATATGATCGTGCCACCAAGACAAATTTCATCATGCGAGTTGCCTTCCTTTATTCTATCCATGACCTTCCAGCCTATGGCATATTTTGTGGTTGGTGTGTGCATGGGAAGATGCCATGTCCAATCTGTATGGAGGTGCTCCAAGGAAAAAGGTTGAAATTTGGGGGTAAGTACTCATTTTTTGATTGTCATCGCCAGTTTCTCCCAAGTGATCATAGTTTTAGAACTGATTCAAGCTCTTTTATGGCAAACACTACTGTTAGTACTGAGCGACCTCGTCGTCTCTCAGGTGGAGAGATCCGAGCTCACTTAGATAGCCTTGTCCCTGCTCCTAATGGAAATGGCTTTGTAGACTATGGCAAAAATCACAATTGGACACATAGGTCTAGTTTGTGGAGACTGCCATACTTTCACAAGCTAGTACTTCCTCATAATATCGATGTCATGCACAATGAGAAGAATGTTGCTGAGGCAATATTCAATACTTGCTTTGACATTCCAGACAAGACGAAGGACAATGTCAAGGCTCGCCTTGACCAAGCTGCACTATGTAACCGACCTGAGTTGAACCTCACCCAAAAACAACCATCTGGTCAATGGGTAAAACCAAGAGCGGATTTTTGCTTGAACAAAACTCAGAAGAAAGAAATATTGGAATAGTTTCGAACATTGAAATTTCCTGATGGGTACGGGTCGAACTTAAGGAGAGGAGTGAATTTGAAAAACATGCGGATTAATGGGTTAAAAAGCCACGATTACCACATGATGATGGAACGTCTATTGCCAGTGATGTTCCGTGGCTACTTGCCAACACATGTGTGGGAAGTGCTAGCAGAGGTGAGCTTCTTTTATCGCAAACTTTGTGCAAAACAGTTCGATCCCATAGAGATGGAAAACATGGAGAGTCAAATAGTTGTTTTGGTTTGTAAATTAGAAAAAATCTTTCCACCTGGATTTTTCAATCCAATGCAACACTTAATGATACACTTACCATATGAAGCTAGGATGGGTGGACCTGTACAATTCAGATGGAACTACCCCGTTGAAAGAGGCCAAAAGTATCTTAAGAGCAAAGTTAGAAACCGAGCTCGTGTTGAAGCATCCATAGCAGAGGCTTACATACTAGATGAAATCTCAAATTTCACATCTATATACTTTGCTGATCAAGTGCGGACAATTCATAATCCTGTCCCTCGATATAATGTCACTGCTCAGTCCACTGATTGTTTTCTTAGTCTCTTCTCTATTAAGGGGGATTCTACTAGCCGAGGAGTCCCTAGACACTTAACTGGTGAAGAGTGGGATGCTGCCATGTTGTACGTGCTTACAAATCTTACTGAAGTGGATGACTACATTAGGTATGAAGTTTATATGGGTTGCATCTAGTTCATAGCTGCATGTAATTTTACCTTCTGCTTGTCTTTTTATCTTGTAGGAAGTTCATACATGAGGAGTGGACTGCACGAGGTGTTCCAACTAGGCAACAACAGGAGAACATCTTACAGAATGGTGCTGGGAGAGATCGTCCTAATTTTGTATCTTGGTTCCATAAACAAGTAATTTCTTTATCATGTACTTTATTTTAACTGAAACAATGGTGACTCGTAATTTAATTACTACAACAAATAAAAAGATGACGATGTCCTTAGACATGCATATCCTTTCAAATCAGATTAGGAAATCTACCTTACATTACCTTGCTGTATGATCATGCATGTGTGTATATATGCTGTTCAACATTATTTCCTATTTTTTTCACATGTAGAGTATGATGGATGAGACTATGAGTGATGATTTGAAGCAAATAGCTAGAGGATGCCACACTCGAGTCTTGTTATATAATATGTATGACGTAAATGGGTATCGATTTCGGACAAATAAATATGAGCAGGAGAGGCCAAATGCAACTACAATAAACAGTGGTTTGGTGACTATAGGGCAGGGAGAAAGTAGTGAAATGACTGAGTACTATGGTTACATCAAAGAAATAATACAAATCAGCTTTGATGGCACCAAACCTCTCACACTTGTACTCTTCAATTGTCATTGGTTTGACCCAAGCCAAGTCAGGTACTCGCCAAGATATGGCCTGGTCGAAGTTGCTCATGCATCAATCTTTGCAAAGTTTGAGCCATTTGTTATAGCTCATCAAGCGACACAAGTGTATTATATGCCATACCCATGCAAATCTGTGCATGATCTCACTAATTGGTGGGTTGTATATAAGGTGCAGCCAATTGGTAGATTAGAAGTACCCACTGATCGAGATTATGATTTTGTCCCTGACACTAATGTTGTCCATTATTTCCAAGAAGATGGTCTACTCGGTAATTTTGTGATTGATCTTGGTCTGAACCTCAATAATAATTCTGGGGATGCTACCACCAATAGGGATACTGAAGATATTTGCAATGCCAAGGACTTGGAGCTTCTCAATGGATCATCTATTCAAGATGTCGACAATGATGATGACGAGTCTTACTATACTAACTCATCCAATGAAGATGATGAATGTCCCACTAATAGGGATATCTTATTTGATGAATATTTCTAAGGTACAGACCTCACTTCTGATTTGGAGACCACACTGCCAATTGTTATATCCTACATCCGCAAATAAATTTTTATTTTTGTCAATTACCCACGATTGAGCTTTCATAAACTATTGTGTAATGTAATATTATTTTACAGCTAACCTACTTTTTCATACTTTCAGGCTGATAATGATATGGGAAAGGACTGAAGTTTATTTTTGCAATCAATCCGGTTTAGTCAGGCCACTAGTGTCTATTGTCTCCCTAGGAGAGGTGTAAGAATTGAGACTGTACTATTGTTTCTATGGCATCACGTGTACCTAGTTTGTGGATCCATTCATATTGTGTTCTATCATATTCTTGTTAACACTGAGAATCTGCAGCTAATGATTACTGATTATTATGTGGTGCCAATTTGTTTGCATGAAATGTGCTTCTTGATTAGTTGCTTGCCTAATATCAGTGCAGTACAATTTCAATATATGTATATTCTATAAAATCATGTCCACAATGTTACTGGGAGTGTATCTCAAAAAAAACTCTGGGTAACATTCCGCGTGTTACCGTGTGCTCCCCAACTCTGGGTAACATTCCGCGTGTTACCGTGTGCTCCCCCACACGGTAACAATTTCAACATTCCCGTGTATGAAAACTCTCGGTAAGTTTGATTTACTTCCCGTGAGTTCCTACCTCTGGGTAACGTTACGTTCCGTGCTGTTTGCTGGATTTTTATCGAGAGGTTGCTTTCACGCGGTAACTTTTGGCATCATCCTGGGTGTAAAAATGCTATTGCACGGGAAACTTCACATGGTAAAGGTGTGAAGCTGCCGGCTGGGTGTTACCGGGAGTTCGCTCTCGGTAAACATGGTTCCCCAGTGTTTCTGCCCTGCTGCCGAGTGTTTCCAGCACTCAGTAGCTTCCCAGTATGTAGTAGTGTATCCTCACCGTGTTTTTTCTTCATGTGAATTGCAAATGTTTGGAGCTATGAACTGCAAATATGTTGAATTGTAAAGTGTGGATAAAATTATAGGGATGTAAGTTTTACCTTGTGCGCATGTTTGTACGTAAATTGGAAATTGTAGATTAGACACGAGTAGGTGAAATGAAATCCCATTTAATTTGTTGGTGGGACTGCAAATCAAAACAAATTTACACCCTCCAAATCAAAATCAATTTATATATATATTTGGAATTGTTAAAAACGTGCATGTTTTAAAAAAACTTTCAAATGTAAGTATAGTTATAGTGTAACTACATTGTAATTACACTATAATTATATTGTAACAATAGCATAATTACAATATAACTATAATATCACCTCTAAGTACATGTTGTATTGTAGTTATAGTCTAGTTACGGTAAAATTATATTACAAATATTACATCTGAAATTTTTTCAATCAAGAAAATTTGCAATATTTTTAGGTAGCCTTTTTCTTTCTGGATTAGTATTACTGTGGGTTGGTACCACGTGCTCGTGCAGCACTGTCGGGAGGCTACTGACGCGCGCCGGATGAAAACCGGCAGAATGATATTTACCAAACCGGATGTAAGCCTTTTATGTGGTAGTGTTGCTAGGCTTTTCTACCCAGCAATTTGGTTAATCAACATTTTTTACCCGCAAAAAAAAAATCAACGTTTTGCTCACAGATGAACAAAACAGGTCCAGAAGATGCATGGTAATATATATGCAGAGTGCGTTTTGCATACAGAACAAGCCCGTAAAAACAGGAGCAATGCAAGTCTATGCCATTTCATTCATACGGGATGGCCGGTAACATCGTACGTTTAAATTAGGCAGAAGTTCTAATGATCAAAACAAATTGAATTTAACCGGATGTCTTATAGACAGCCCCTTTATTATTTAAAAACGGTAAAGTGAAATACTCCGAACTCCCGAGCATATATGCCCTTATTTTCTAGCACGATAATTAAAGCAAATAAAGCCGCGCGCGCATATGTAGCAAAGCTAGACGAGTCCAAGATACGCCGCCGTGAGAGGTTTCAAGACGCCGTCGGACTCGAGCGCCGCCGCCATCCACGGCCATATGTAGGCGCTCACGAGCCACGAGCCGTCGCCTCGCGGCCGCACTCCGACGGCCAGCGTCCCGCAGGCCACCTTGCCGTGGTCCCAGATGGGCATGGCGAGCGTCGCCTGGCCGAACCCGAAGTCGGTGTCGAGCGGGAACGACGCGAACACCGTCTGGTTCACCGTCGGCGAGCCCAGCCCGAGCCCGCCCTTCTCCATCACCTTCTCCATCTTGTGCTCCTCCACCCAGTCCACTAGCTCCTGCAGGTACTCGTCGTAGTCGATCGACGTGATGCTCTCCCGCACCATGGCCGCCACCTCCGCCCGCGTCTTCTCCCGGACCTCCTCCACGGCCGCCTCGCCGAGAGCGTACGCCGTCACGTTCCCGAAGTAGCCGCGCATCGCCCGGACCAGCGCCGGCGACGCCACCCGCCGCCGCGCGTCCACCCACCAACAGTGGCAGACGCAACTTTAATATATAGATGGGGCGGAGAACGGAGATGTTTACTCAATAAGTGCAATCGAACACAACACATATCATATTTATAGTTCAATCGTATAACTACGTGTGTGCGTGCGTGTATTGTAAAGATACAAACTAATCTGTTGAATATTCATGCCTTGTTATACCTAATTTTGATAGTCCATAACTACTATAAGAGAGTAGGGGGTCTTAGGGGTGTGGGGTGACCTGTGTCGTAACTGGGGCGGTCGACCCACCCTGCCTAATGGGTAGATCCGCCCCTACCCACCAACCCATGCAGCACCGCTCCTCGGGCACCCGCGACGCGGCCACCACGCCGGCGAGCGCCTTCCACAGATACGCCGACACCGCCTGCACCCGCGACGCGCGCTGCAGCTTCTGCTCGGAGTCGGCGCTCGCCGCGTCGCGCAGCCGGGCGATGTCCCCGGCCTCGATGTAGTACAGCCGCTCGATGAAGCTGTCGTGCGCGGTCAGGGCGTTGACGAGCCGGCCGTCGTCGTACGTCGTGAACATGGCGTCGAGCGCGTCGCCGTACGACGGCGGATTCCGTGGCCGGAACACCGACCTGTCGTGGTTGATCGGCAAGCCGTCGGAGATCCTCCCCGTCCGCGCTAGCTCCGACCACATCCTGACGATCATGGTGCTGACCTGACCGTCGTGGAGGAGGTTGTGTTTGCCCCACACGACGGAGAAGCTGCCGCAGGCGAACCGCAGCAGCTGCACCGACAGCGGCACGTCCTTGGGGTAGGGAACCATTATCCTCTTCACCGACTCGTTTGTCACGGCGTAGTCGAGGCTGCCCAGCGCGACGTCCACCTCACCGACGACGAGCTCCGCGCCCTGGTTGTGGCAGTGCAGCTCGGGGAGGCCGGTGGAAGGGTCGACGACGATCCGGCCGGCGAGAGGGTAGAAGTGGTTGAGCAACGACGGGAGAACGGCCTCGAAGGTGGCGACGACGGCGGCGAATTCGCCGCCGTTGTTGGGGTAGAGGCAGACGATGGAGGCTTGGTAGCTGTTAGGGTACAGGTCGAGGTTGGAGACGGCGGCTACGTGCGGCTGGATGGAGGCGTCGGAGGCCTTGACGAGGCGGCGACTCAGGACGCGGATGGCCATCTTCTCGCCGGCGGGAGGAGCAGCCGCCTCTGGCGCCATGGCGGTCGATTTCAAGCTAGGAGCCTATACCTAGTTACCTACTCGATGGAGTATAGGTTCCAAGGCTGCAAGCTTGAGCTCTTGTCTCTTGATGAATAGTAGCAACGTAGAAATGGAGGGGCAATATAAATGCACACTTCCAGTGTACAAATGCATGGAAACCCTAATACAAATGGTGTAATCGTCGGGGTTGACTAATCCGCGCACATATGCTCCGGGGGGCGGGGGGGGGGGGGGGGGGGGGGGGGGGGGGGGGCGGCAACGCGCAAGGTCGCGTGCCCCCATCCCGACGGCCGATGCTAAGCAAGCTTAGAGTTAAGCTGAAGTGTCATGCTTAGCGCTAAGCACAGTGCTTAGTTTTAAGCGTAGATTTTTATAATAAAAATAAATAAACAATTGTGTTGAAAATTTTATAACATTAGTTGAATTTTTTTCAAATTTTGAATTGATAATTTTAAATTTTAAGTTGAATGTTTTGAAGCTTGGGAAAGTTTTTAATAACATTGAATTGATAGTTTTAAATTTGGGATGAAAGATTTATGGTTTGAGATATTTTTTAAAAAAAGATTGAGTTGAAAGTTTTAAATTTGAATTAAAAGTTTTAAAAATTAAGTTAACAAGTTGAAATATCAGTAGAAAAAGTATTATTTTTTTAAAAAAAATTAAGTTCAAAGTTTTATTTTTTCGAAGTGAGCATAAGTAACTTGGTTAGGTTCGTAATGCTAGAACATGTCTATCTGAGTTTAAATTCTACACTTACACATGTACTTATATTTATGGATAATATATTATTGTTTTAGTGATAGGCGACCTCGATAAGGGCGCCTGTAATCACCGCTTAATCTTTCGGTTTGGTCATTTGTATCGGGGGTGGCCGAAATACCGAAACTTTTGAAATTTCAGTCCAAAATTATATGAATTTTTGAAGAAAATTTGATCAAATTGGAACAAAATATTACCAAATTCACGAAAAAATGAAAAAGATAAAAATTTCAGCCGAAATAATATCATATCGGGGGGTCCGATAGAACCGGAATTTCCGAAATCCGATATTTTGAACCCTACATGTGATGACTCCATGAATTTGCTGGCCTAGTTTTTCGAGTTGTTTATCTGGATATGATATGTGTATTTTGTGTTCATAGGTATGAGAATTTGTCGGCCCTGCTTACGTTGTTGCTCATATGAACATGGTTACGTGTCCGCGTTCATAGGCGTGGTGAGTATGCACATATTGTATATAAGCGCTTGCCCCTGCAATGTGTTTCCTTTTTAAAAAAAAGTCTAGTAATTTTATTTTTTAAAAAAATCGAGCCAAACACTTTACGTCACTGTGGAGACGATAAATTTTCACATTAATCCGAGAAAAAGAAAAAAAATAGTTTAAATAGGAATAGAATTTAGAAATAACTTAAATTTGAAATTTACAATAAGAAATATTAGAATAACAATTGATATAGAACTCAATAAGAGATTAATTAAAATTAGAAAAATAAAATAAAATAAATTCCTTAATTGAAAAGAAAAAAAGAGTTTAAGTAGGGATAAGATTTGGAAACAACTAAAATTCAAAATAAAAAGTAAGAACTTTTGAAGAAATAGTCCATCAACAACGCAGTACGAGACTAATTAAAGTTCAGAGTAAAAACTAAAATAAATTCTGAAATTAAAAAAATAAGAGTTCAAGCAAGAATATAATTTTAAAATAACTAAATTTGAAATAAAAAGGTAATATTGTAATATTGACAGGACAGATCATCAAAAGCGTAATACGGAAAGCATATACTAATATAGGATTAACTAAAATTCAGAATAAAAAATAACAAAAATTTAAAAATTACTTTAAATGTTTCACAGCGGCTTCCTGTACGAAGCTGCGGTTCAGCCGCTTGTACGGTGATGGCGGACTATTAATTCTGTTTACGCTGAAAAACTAACTACCGCTTTGTCAACGGTAAAACGTACGGATGCATATGCTCCCACTACAAGGGTTCCGGCATAATCACTTATTCACTTTCATCTTTTCTGTTACATGAAGATCCATATTAGATGTTCATGTATGATCTAACTACTAATTTATCCGGGTTGGATCGCATTTTGAGTGTAGCAGATAATTGAACGATGAATAGTTCTATGATGTCAAGAAGTTAGTTTTGTGTCATCATGCTATGGCTCGACCACATTTGCATGTCTCTGAATTAAGATACCAAAAGACAGCAACCAACATGTTATTGCCTCAACCTTTTAGCTCAGTTGCACCTAATGAGTGTCTGAAGGCAGTAGGTGATGCATCGAACAGTACTAAGTCAGAGTGGAATAATTAGAAACCAACGAGACGACTATATTTAATAAATTTTGAAGAAAATCGTTTGTAAAATAAATAAATAATTCTATATGAACAAGTTTATGGAAATCCAGCGTACACATAAAAATTCTACGTTACGAAGCATGGGCGGAGCACTCCGCCTGGGCTCACCGGTGAAAAATCCATTACATTTTGGTAGTTAAATAAATTGGTGATGACTGGAGTAAATATTTCGAGTTGCCAGATCGATCCGGGCCTCCGGGGAGACCGCGACTAACGACATCCTATCCTCACGCGCGGCGTCTCTCCGTATCAGCGAAGGAGCAGATTTTTTTTTGCCTTGGGTCTACCGAATGATCTGATTCATATGTAGATGAGTAGACTTTTGCACGCTAAAACTGACCCACACGGCGTGGATGCATTTGAATATTTTGATCATCTTTTTTAGAAACAAACATTTTTGAATACTCCTATCTGATAGTATTCATGTGGACCAGCTCGATCACTCCGGGGCATTTTGCAAGGAAGCGCTCAATGTAAGCAATTCACCTTGCTAATAGGGTCGCACAAAGTAATTTGAGGTCCCGGTGCGGTCTTATATTGAGGTGAATTGCAAAAATAAAACCAAAGAGAGTAAATTTCACTTTTGGGTATTATTGATAATAGATTAGGGATAATAAATGTGTGCATTAATTGTTTGTCATCGATCTACAACGTGCAGACCAAAACGCTGAGATCTAGCTTCGAGATTTGGGAGAGCTGTCAACTATCATACATGTTGAGACAAAGGTACTATTTGGCACAAGTACAGAGCTCCAGATGCAAGATTTTGTAAAGCTGGGTATTGTTAGCTCTGCCAATCCATGAATCTGGATATATGATTACGTCCATACACTACTAAAAAACCTTCATAGGGATCACCTTATAGGTGCTGGTTCATTTAAAATCGGTACCTATAGGACTTTTCCCACCTCCGCACAATGAAAAAATAAAAAACCGGTACCTTTAAACACTATAGGTACCGGTTCTACGGGAAAAAGCAGCACCAATACTATAGGTGTCGTTTTTTAAAATAACCGGCACCTATAATATATTATAGGTATCGGTTCTACCTATAATATATTATAGGTGCCGGTTTTTTAAAAAAACCGGAAAAAACCGGCACCTATCGAAACTAACCGAGCTGAGCCGATCGATCCGCGCGTATCCCCACCGAATAAAATCCACATTGGCTAGCTTATCCTCAATCGATCGCATCCCCACTTTATCTTCTCCTCCTCTCCTCCTCTTCTCCTCCATCCGTCCTCCTCTTCTTCGCCGGGAGCAGGGGAGAGCGACAGCGCCCGAGGGGAGGGGGGCGGCGGGCGGCGGTGGTGCCCTCCCCTCCGCCGGATCCGGCGGGAGGGGAGGTGATCGGCAGCGGCGAGGCCCTCCCCTTCGCCTAATCCAGCGGGAGGGGAGGCGGAAGGCGGCGATGCCCATAGGGAGGCGGCGGATGGCAAGCTGCGGTGGCGCCCTCCCCTCCGCCGAATCCAGCGAGAGGGGAGGTGGCAGGCAGCGGTGCCTCTCGCCTCTTTCGCTCTCTCGCCTCTTTCTCCCTCTCTCTCGCTCTCTCTCCCTCCGTCTCTCTCTCCATCTCTCTCTTGCCTCTCTCTTGCTCGCTCTCTCTCGCCTGCAGCGGCTAGCCGGTGGCCCGGCGGCGGCGGCCCGGCGTAGTGGCGGGGATGGTTGGGCAGTGGCTCGGCGGAGCAGCGGTGGCGGCAGCGGCCGGGCGGCGGCTCGGCGGAGCAGCAGCGCCCCTACCCTCCCCTCCGCCAGATCCGGCGGGAGGGGAGGTGGCGGACCTCGGCAGTGGCCAGCCAGCGGCCCAGCGGAGCGGCGCCGTCGGCGGCCGGGCAGCGGCTCGGCGGAGCAGCGGTGGCGGCGGCGGCCGGGTGGCGGCTCGATGGATCGGCTCGATTCGAGCCGATGCATCGAGCTTTTTTTTTATTCCCAGAACCTCAAAGGTGCCAGTTCCTAAACCGGTACCTTTGAGGATGGCTCATAGGTGCCGACTAATAGGTGCCGGTTGGGAAACCGGCACCCATATGGGGTTCCCAACCGGCACCTTTGGCCCATTCAGTAGTAGTGATAATATTCGGATAAATTAATTTATTATTATTGTATATGAAATTTTAAATTTTAAACCACTATAATTTAATATACAAATATGGTAAGGGGTATCTGAGATCTGGAGCTCTGCTAAACACATGATATAGTAAGGGGTTGTTTGCTTTGTTGCCAAACATTGTTCGAGTTGTCACACATGATGTTAGTCTAGTTTGACCAAGTTAGCTTATTGTCTGGTTTATGTTCACATGTGTCAAGATTTGCTCTTATTTCTGGTGATCCCATATGTCATTAACTTAAAAAAGTACGACGAACTTTTCTTTTACTAGCTAAAATGTGACTCATTTTTTTGTTGGCCACAACTTAGCTAAAGTGTGATACAAAAGTATGACAAATAGTGATAATATTAGTATAGCACAATATTCACCTAGACGCTAGATGAACAGTAACCTATGGTACAGTCTAGACACAAGTCTAGATGAACAATGTACAATCGATATATTTTTTTACACTTGTGTAGATAGACTTAAAATATTTCATAAAATATTAATGAACTAGCGACGCTGGGATAAGGGAAGCAACCAGCTTAGTCACGGCTTGGAGGGAGGTAAGAGAAGGTCCACACTGGCAACTAGCTAAGGAGAGGTGACGTGACTTCGTGGCAACAACGTGCCTAAGAATAGTGTAAAAGGGTTTCAATTGGGGTTGAAACCCTTAGCTATATGGTCCTTGAGTGGGCCACTAGGTTTTAGCGCTTGACATATATATCGATAGCGCATTGGTTCATTACCTAGACCATGGTCTAAACAATAGTTTTATCATCAAAACTAATCTTTATGTTGTGTAATTACCTGGTATAGACGGTCTAGATCAATCTTTGACCGACTAGACGATCAAACGGTCTAATTCATGGTTTAAGTCCTAAATGGGACGATAACCCATGGTCTAACGTCTAGACATGGTCTAGACCGTCTAGACTATGGTCTAGTTGAATACTAGTATAACAGCCCTAAGTTTCCTAGTGACGCACACTCAATTCTGTCTAACAAGTATCCACAAATGCATTGAATTAAGAGGAAAAGTCAGTAAAAACCCACAAAAACCAAATCTAAAAATACAATAGAGATGAGTTTAGGCATTAGGAGTGAAAATGGCTCGGGTTCGGTTGGATCTCATCCTTCCCATATCCTAACCCACATTTTATAATCAGGATTGGGTCGGACATGGATATTATCGGATACGAATACAAACACAGATAATGTTGGGAATAAATACGAAACAAATACATACCAAGATGGATACAAACATTATCAGTTGCGAATACTTATTCGGAAATCAAATCAAAGCAACAACCATATATACCGTATATAAAATAGCCGTTCAACCATTCCATATATGTATAATATGAATATATTAGGGGCTTAGGAAATAGTAATGCCTATCAGCACAACAGTACCAAAGTAGTAGCAAAAGTAGATGTACAGACTCAGTTGCTGTAGACTGTAGTTCACCATAGCAGTAGTACCATACTAGTATACTAGTATACTAGTACCATTTATATAAATACTATAAATACTAAGAGTATCACCATAAGTAACAGTACTAAAGTAGTACCAAAGTAGTTCACATAATTAATTAGATTTAGAGGTACAATCAAGCCAAAAGATGCATTTATATATGACTACTGATCACATATCACCAAACTGTCATCCCAAAGGCTAGCTTATTCAGCTTCAATCACCAGAAGTTCACCTGAAACTCTAAATCTCCAATCACCAGCATGTACAGCTTCAATCACTATTCGTTGCCTGATCCTAAAAAGAACATAACAATTCAGTTAATACAATTTGTCTAATTATTTTTCCGGTTGCCCCTTAACTCTCTTAAAATCCAAAATGTAACCAACAAATTATTCATTTAGAGAATGCAGGTTTGAAATATACTTTTTTTTCATGCAACACATAAATATGTAACTAACTTCCTCATCATTGTCGTTTTTAGCACAAACTTTATCCTCTATTTTTACATCCAACTCATCAAGAATTTTTGCTATCTTGTCCTTAAATGGTCCTGCAATTAAAATTAACAAAATATAAACATAGTCCAGAAAGGGAAGATTATATAAATAACAAAATGAAGATGCACAAACAGTTACCTTTTCTAGATGACCTTATCCAATCCTTAGCACAAATTAGAGTCTTAATGATCTCGGGATCTAGAGAATTGCGAAAAGGACCAACAACACGACCACCAGTACTAAACGCTGACTCTGAAGCAATGGTAGAGACTTGAACAACAATCACATCACGTGCAAGTGTTGAGAGAATAGGAAAAGTCATTTGGTTGCTCTTCCACCTTGACAGCATGTCAAATTGTACAGCTTCACCTATTGGATCAACAAATTGGCTTCTCTTTCATGTAGACATCTAATTCATTTATATCCACTTCTTTAGTCACGGCTACACCATCATAAAGAATTCCTCAATTTCATTATGACCCAAATAAGTAGTACCATGTGGTCGAGAATTTCCACTTGGTCCTGTGGTAGGTTTAGAAGATTGAGTTGCAAACTCTTGCAAGCCTGGAAAAATTTCTCGATAGCATCCATGACACACTTAAATTCCTCTTCATACTTGTCAAGGTAGAGCTTCTTTAGAAAACAAATCACTAGCTTTTGTTTGTATCTAGGATCAAGAAAGCAAACCACATCAAGAGCTAGGTTAGACTTGTCCCAATATTTTTCATTTTGAGTTGCATAGCCACAACCATAGAAGCAATGGAGACATTGGCACTTGCACACCATTCTCGAAGTGCAAACTTAATGTCACAAAAATTCCACCAAAATAACTTTGCAGTTGGATTTAGTCAACCAGAAAATAACACGGTGGCAGCATTGAATTTCTCCAAACAATTGCATAGTGATTCTGCCATACCCTATTTTTCAGCACTTGGAGCACGCCTTTAATATCTACCATCATCTAAGAACAAAAGCCTTTCAAAAGCATTCCTATAGAAAATAGCTTGTTTCAATATGTCATATGTAGAGTTCCACCTTGTAGGCACATCGAAGGGTAGTCTAGATCTGTTATCCAAGTCACATTCTACAAAACGCTTTTGAAATTCCTCCCATTGGAATGTAGAATTTCTTTACAAAACTAATAGTAGTCATAAAATTCTCAACTATATGTGCAATGATTTTCAATCCATCTTGAGCTACAAGATTTAATATGTGACATAAACATCTCACATGAAAGAGTGCACCATCACACATCAATGGAGGGACCTTATTGATATTAAACAACAGGTTGTTAAGCTCTGTCATAACTTATAACACATTTATCATTTGATGAAGCATTGTCTAGTGTGGGAGTAAATAATTTTTTCTCAATATTCCATTACTCCCTTGACAAATGCATTTGCTAGCCTAGTTCCTATATGTTTCCCATCTATATAAATGAACTTAAGACATCTCTTTTGCATATCAGCCAATTTTCATCAATCCAATGAGAAGTGATTCCATAAGTGTAGAAATTCTATAAGTGATTTCATAAGTGATTCCATAAGTGACTACTAGGAAAGAGAACATATAAGCTTTGTTCTGATTTGATGTTGACATATCCATGGTTGTAGAAATTCTACTAGAAACAAATTTCAACTAATAATACAAAACTCTCTTTCTAGCTTCAAACAGAAGTAATATCTCTTTCCTAGTGGTAATGCGAGACTTGGATGCAAAACTAGGCCGAAGAGACTTGACAAAATCATTGAAATACTCATGCTCAACCATATAAAATGGATATTCATGCATAATAACAGCTGAAAGCCTGAACTTCACCCTTCAACTCAAGTTCTTGTTGGCCTTGTTTCAGTGAATGAATACATTCAAATGATTCCATAAGTGTTTTGTGCCATTTACTGTCTCTGCACCAAACACTCTACCACATTTTTTGCATTTTGCTTTACATTGTTGCTCTTCCACACCAGTAACTTTGTTCTTGACCTTGTTAGTGTACTTATTGAAATAGTCCTAAACCTTTGAGGTACACTTCTTCTGCCTCTTTGTCGTGGGTTCAACTTATGATGTGAATCCCCCTTCTTCATCAAGAATAACAATAGGTTCTGAACTTCCACCTCCACCTCCAACAGTTGTGGTTGCATCGTGTAGTACCGATGTATTTGGTGCCAACGCTGAGTGACCAGTACCAATAGCTACTGTAACAACCAGAGATGCACCTGTGCTTGCACAGATACTAGTGTTTGCATCAACACTAGCCATTCTATCCTAATCCTACAGCCAAATAGCAAAAGTATAAGAACAAAGGTCTCCCAAGTCCTAATGTGATGTTGAGAAAGGGCAATGAAACACTAAACTTTGGCTGACTTGGATGGCTGGACGAACTGTTGAGTGCTGACTACAGGAGGAAATGAGGAGGCAGCATGACATCCTTTGGCTACCAGCGTTGAGGAGCCAAAAGAGGCAAATGGCCCAGGTGGGGCCTTGCGACGGTGGTTGGTGGTGGTCCGACGGCTGTCGCGCACCCACGAGACTCATGATGTTGCGGTACAACCGGTGACAGCGACGTGCGATAGTGGCTGGTGATAGCTGGATGGATGCCGACAGGATGACCGTGGCAGCAGTTGCCATAGAGTACACGACGGGCGCGGGTGCATGACAGCGTAGCCACTAGAAGCTAGCGGCTAGTGGCTAGCGTGCGCAGCGGTAGCAGCTAAATCATGGCAGCGGTGCTGATTGCTGGTTGTGGCTGGTTGCACGCGTGCGGCGTTCTCTGTGCTCTGCGCCGCCTGTGGCTGCTTGCCTGCCTAACCTGACTCCTGAGTAGGATAACCTGACTCCTGAGTAGGATAGGGTTAGTGCTTCGGTGGTGGGCCTTTTGGGTTGTTGGGCCGTTGTGTAATTGTGTTGAGGCCTGGTGGTGGTGGCTGTCCGGGGGTAATATATGGATAGTTGGTAATATCCGCACAATTTATCGGATACTCCGTATGCGTTGGATAATGCCCCCTGAACCTGATCTCATATCCGCCAGAAAACACCCGTATTTGAATCTGATACCCGTGTAAGCACTCGGGTACCAAAATTTTTGACCCAAATTCGTCCCAGATTAATATGGTCGGGCGGGCAGGCGGGAAATATCCGTCCTGTTTTCTCCCCTAGTAGGCATGAAATACATTCACACCATATGTCAAAGTCCAAACTGAACTTCATTTGAGAGGAAAATAAAAGACAAATTTTAGGTGAACGGTGTCCTGTTACTATTTGTTGAGACCCCTGGTAGGTCCCTCTGTTTATATTATGCTATTCCCAGATTAACGCTAGCCCATACAGTAACAAAAGATCATATCACAATCATATCATAATTTTATTAATAAAAAGTAAGAAAACATAATTTTGAGTTGGGTCTTAAGACGTTTTACAATTTATCAACCACACAGGGACTCGCAGAGATAAACAACATAAAAAGAAGCGTATGGCACTGATAAACTTGAACTCCACTCGGTATGCTTAAGGATCTGGTTGTCCCGATCTTTCGGTGAGTTGATGATAACTACGATTTGGGAGAAACGTTGACGACCCGACTACAACCGTATGAGACGTTGTTGTGTTGTGCCTTCGCGATCGATACACCGCTCCATGGGTTGTTGATCTTACTGGTGCAGATCAACCTTATTCCTGCAAGCAAATCAAAGAAATAAGTAAGAACAAGATAAAAGCAATCTGAATTGCAAATAGAAATTGAATACAAATGATAAGATAGGGTTCCATAACGAGCAAACCGGCGATCTAACCAATCACGGGATTACACGGCAAAGTAGCGAAGCTAAACTTTAATCTAAACAAAACCCAAGAAACCCTGAAGGGATACCTAGCTATTTAAGGATGTGGGAGGATGACAAAGAGGTCCCAAGGGTCGTGCTCCACCGAGTTGGGGCGTAGCCCACATTAGCCGCACTTGGGCCCGGGTCCCAAATAAGTTACAAGCCCAAAGTCCCATGACAAGTTGCGCAACACCTTGTTTCTCTATTTATTGACGACCCACTAGGAATTTGGAGGTGAGGTTGAATCCGTTGGAAAGAGAATTCCGAGAGCTTTCCATCAAGTACTCATGGACCCAAAACGGAGCTCGTATGCATATTTGGCAGCTGTTTCAAGTTAGCATCGGAGTAGGTGGCCGAATTGGATTCTAGCACTTTGAGCAACTTGATCTTGATGTGAGCAACGATTGTATCAATAGTAGCCATGGTCACATCAGGTACCATCAACACACCATAGACAGTCAACGGAGGCACACAACCTATTCGACATCTTCAGCAATAGAAACTTCTAGACATATATAGTTGGCCTTCTCTGGAATTTGGTGAAGAAGGCTTCAAAGAAAGGTTAGGGTTTATTTACAAAAAAATATTTATGAATTTAAATACAATAGGTAAATATAAATTAGATTTAAACAAGATTTGCAATAATGATAGTTTTATCCAAACAACCAACCCGAAAAAGATATTGCATCCACAAAGGACCATACAATTATATTTATTGTTTTATCCTACACATAGCTTTTTCTCAAAAGTAAAACTTTCACCAATCTACCCCCTCATGTGAAATCAGTAACCATATCCATAACTAGGGAGGCGGCTATTAGAATCGACTGACACTCTGTAGAGGCGGTAGAACTTTACCCCCAAGATATAGTTTGATGCGTTGAACACCAAAGAGAAACAAAGTTGTTCCACTACCTTGCCCTAACATTGGCTCCCCCTTGGGCGATCCTCCCTTCACCACACAGGCTAAAGGTCCCAAGGTACAATCTAAAAACCTATCATCTAACCACTTGGGTTGCAAGTACCAAAGCTAGATCAATGGCGCACGAAGTGAAGTCCTTGACTGACCATGGGACTTGTCAAATCTAAGGACCTTAAGCACAAATAAAAATGGGAGCACACAGCTCGGTCGACCACACAAGTCAATGATAAACACACACAGATGGCTTACTCCCACGGTGCAACACATGCCACCAAAAGAATGGGTCATAGCCACACATTTTATATAAAAATTTTGATGAGTAAATCATTAGTCGGTATTATATTTTGCTTGTAAAATATGTGTGAGTATGGCTAAGCATGCCCTCTGTACCCTGAGCCAATACCCCATATTTGACTTACATCCAAACTAGGGTGACAAATTATCAAGGATAAAAAATAATAATTTAAGGCATGAAATAATTAACAAGTAGGTCATAACTACCCAAAACGATAATTTGTAAAACATATCATGCATATAATTTAAATACAAAGTAATTTGTAAATTGGGTTCAACATATTCAAGGCTACACTTGCCTTTAACCAGGGGATTTTTGGATAAATCTTTATTTGTAGGGGCAAACTCCTCAGCAACAACGTCTACATGATCGCAGAAGAGAGAACAAATAAACAAAAGAAAATAACTGCAAATTAAGACCAACTAAAATAAGAAATCGAACAAGGAGATAGAGCTCAATTTTAGAAAAAAAACTTAGGAAAAAGAACAAGCCAAATCGGAGTTCAGATGGAAAAGATACGATAGTCTAAAGATTTAATTTAGAGATATCGATGGAAAAACAAAGGAATATTTGTAGAATATTTTTCTGGGGTTTCTGAAATAAAAATATTACTTTTGGAGAAATACAGCAATCAGCAGGATCACTTATGTGGATAACACATGGTGCGAAATGTTTGGGAGAGTGATGGCGTGATGGATGACACGATCCACGAGGCGGTGCCGGTTTAAGTGAGAGGGTGCAAACAGCGAGAGTGAACAGCTAGGGTTACTCTGGCGTAAAATCTAAACGGAGAGGCCTCTCCGTTTAGCGTTACCGCGCGACGCATGTGGTAGCCGTCGATCGGTGCGCGGGCGACGTGGCATTCATCCGACGCGCGCGCTCGTCCCGACCGCGGGTCGGCTTGTCCGACCGCGAGTCACGCTTTCCCGGCCGAGAGAGCCAGAGAGAGTTGGCACTGTTCAAAAATTCATGTGGCGCTCGAGAGAGAGATAGAGAGAGAGTGGTGGAGAAAGGGAGAGTGCGGAGGCGGCGAGAATCTCCGGCCAAATCCCTGCCGGAGACGTCGCCGCGGCGGCAGTTTGGAAGGGGTTTTCCTCTCCACCAAATCCGACGGTAAGTTGCGGCGTGCGGAGGGGGTTGCGGTTTTTTTGCATCCATCGTGCCGGCAGTTGCGGTGAGAAGCGGAGAGAGGGGGAGCGATCCATCGTGGGGGGGATGGGGGAAGCGGAGGCTGCGGTTTCCTCTCCACCAAATCCGGCGGTAAACTGCAGAGTGCAGAGGTGGTTGCCGTTTTTTTGTGCCGGCAGAGGTGGAGAGATCTTTTGTTTGCGTTTTTTGTGCCGGTAGAGATGGGGAGGTAGAGCGATTTCGTGCGCTTTTTGTGCCGGGAGAGGTGGAGAGATTTGGGCATTTTAACTGCGCAAATCAGTGTGCGATTTTTTTTGTGCTCCACAAACCTCTCGGTTTATTTTCTCTCTAGTTCTATCTCCTCATTTTCCCCTCTCTCTTCCTCATCCAGGGGATAGTGGTGGTGGTGGATCTCGGGCTCTCTTTTGCTGCGCCCTCTTTGCATCCTCTCGGCGAGCGCAAGTGGTGGTGGATCTCTTGATCGATTTGCAGGTATTTCTATTTCTTCTTTATCCATTTTGCCATTTGCACATTTGCTTGCACGGGTCATGAGTCAGATTTCATGTTGTAGCCTCAGCATAATGAAAACTTGGTGCCATTTTACTAGGATTTCTTTGTGCCCATTTGATAGCTTTTTTAGGGTTCCATGTTTCATTTACAATGTAAACCCAGTGTGATTTTTTTTTCAGTTACCATGTTGCTAATTGCAGATGCTAATATTCAGTTATGTTATTTGTGTACATTTAGAGAACAGAGGTTTTTTTTGTGTACTCGTGTTGCCATTTTTTACCAGGGGTTTTGTGTGCATTGAGATAACAGAGGCTGCAGATGGGGGGAGGGGGTGGAGCATGCATGTCAGCATGTAATTCAATAAATCAAATGTGTTGAACATTTGATTTATTGGACTACATCTAGTCTAGTTAAAAACTTATTTTTCCCGTGGCATGTGAGTAATATTTTTAGAACAATGAAATTAAGTTTTGCATTTTTTACTAGTTGTTAAGTTACTTCCAAAATGTACTGACTCACTTCTAAACACATAAATGTTTACTTCCTACTAGTTGTTAAGTTGTAATTTATTATTGTTTGAAACTAATATTTGAAATAATTTTCTAGCGATGGTTAGGAAGAAATCCCATGTAACGAAAGGTGCGTTGGACAAACCAGAGTCAAGTCAGAAAAGGGGGTGTATCACAACGCGAGAAGAAGAGAGATCACGGTGGAGATGATGCAACACAACCTCGTCCAAAAAGGAGTAGAACAAATGTATTGAAACAACCATCTTTTTTTTCTACCCACTGAACCTGTGTTTTTGCTTTTTTATTTACTGCACTATACTTTTTTTTATGCTGCTGTACTAGACTTTTATCTGTATTTTTCAAGAAGTAACTTAACTAGTTTTAGAAGTAACTTAATATTCCATAAAAAGTAACTTAACATGTTCTAGAAGTAACTTACAATACTTTTTTTGAAACGGTTTTTTGATGTTGAATATGGACTTGGACATGTGTACCACATATAGTTATAACCGGATGGTTAGTAAATGAGAATGATCCAGTATTGAATAAAATTTTGTTAGCTAATCCCTGTCACATGTCTAGCCTTGTTCTATTTACCCATAATCATTTTTTTATGGCAGAAGTATGAAATGCAACTAGTTTTTCGAAAATCCAGAATTATGATGTTGCAATCCAGTATTGAATGAAGTCTTGTTTTGCTTCGGAAGGAGTATGACTATGTCCCCATACAATTGCACACATGTTAGAAAACTTGTAAAATCCAAGTGGAAGTGTTTTTGACTTTTTTTCTGGTAAAGGACTGAATTCATATGACTTTTTTTTTATATTTTCCTAGAAGTAACTTAACATGTTCTACAAGTAATTTCATCTGTTGTCAAAAGTAATTTAACATGTTCTAGAAGTAACTTATAGTACAATACCTTTAGCATTGTAACTTACAGTACAACACATTTGCAGCAAGAGAGTAGCAGGGCTTCACCTATGAAGCTTATAAAGTTGTACCCCCATATGAATGGCGAACAAAAGCGACTAATAGAGGGTGCTGGCTTTCATGGCCTCGTAGATATCAAGTGCTCGAAGCTCAGACCTGATTTGTGCAGCTGGTTGATGGAGCATTTCAATCCAGCAACAAATCAGCTTGTATTTCCTGGACGTGGAGCCATATATGTGAATGAGGAGTCAGTAAAATATGTGCTTGGTATCCCTATGGGTGATAAAGGGTGGACTCTGAAACTACAGAGTTTGTGTTGAATTTGATGGGAATCAACGATGGTATGTCACCATCACTGACTTCTATTGGGACTCAATTGGAGAAGATAAAGATAGCAGATGATAAGTACCTGCGCATGTGGATCATCTACGCTATTTCTTCTGTTTTAGCACTAACAACGGCAACAACAGTCAGCCCAAGATGCTATCCTTCTGTTGTTGATGCTGGGAATATCAAGAATCTTAATTGGTGCAAGTTTGTCATATGTACTTTGCAAAAAGCTGCTAAAGCCGGGAAGAACACCAACTCAGCATGTCTCTTGTACATGATGGTAACAATGCTCAACTTTTTTTTATTCGATCACTGTTTCAATGTAACTCTTATGTTTTTAGAAGTAAGTTAAGCTGTCCAGGGAGTAACTTGCATGTTCATAAAAAGCAACTTCTGTCTGTTATCTGTTATAAATAACTTTCTGTCGAGTAAATTCTCTCTATTCATTAAGTTACTTCTCAATGTGCATTAAGTTACATCTTACTGTACATTAAGTTACTTCTTAATATGTGCCCTGCCACATCTTTTTGCCATTTTGTTTTTAAATTTAAATTACATCTAGAAGTTAACATATTTTGTAGGTTTTAAATCAAACAAGTCATGTACTTTTTTTACTTAATTTAAATGCTCTAATTTATTTTATAGATTCTTTATTTGGACTCGCTTTCGTTTAAAAATCTCAATGTTCTAGTGGAGGGTTATCGAGCTACCGTTTGGACAAATGAATTGATTAATCAAGCAATATTAGCAGACACATCAGCAGATGGCTCCTTTGGAGCTTTACCAGTGAGTTTTTTTATAGTTTTACATACTTGCATCATTTTTAGTTTTTTGTTTTGTTCGTATCTTATGGATTTTATAATTGAAAATACAGCTTAGGAGCAGTTTTCAGCATGAAGGGACCAGATTGTTTGGGACCAATTTAGATTTTTCAACCTTCATAAATTCAAATGTACCCAATACTATGCAGCAACAGGTTTATCTTTTTTCCGCACTTCTTTGCTTTACTTTTTTTTACACTTGGTAGATATAACATCAACAAACTGGAAAAGTAACTTTGTGAAATCTGCATATGTAACTTGTCTGTTTTTTCTTTTTTATACAGGAAAAGGACAAAATTGTGATTGTTGTGCAAAATTTGTGTGAAGGTTTCTCAGGTTTGGTCACCAAATTTGTGAGACAGATTTCCGGCCTTGATTCTATGGATTCCAGGGGTAGCCAACCAACGCAAATGCGAAAGAACTGGAAGAGAGTTGCAAAAAGGCAAAAAAAAGTTCAGCAAGATGAAGATCTAGGTTTGTTTTTTTCACCATGTTTCTATTAATTATTGCAGATAATAATTAATATAGCCATGTTCTACCACGCTGCACAATCTGAATCTCATTAGTATCATTGTTCTTCCACACTGTTTTTTTAACAATGATTTTTTTTAACAATGATTTGAACTGAATTTTTAGTTTTTTACATTTTGTCCAAACAACTTCCTACTAAGTTACTTTTGGTTTTTTTGTTAGAAGTAACTTCAAGTGATGATGAAGATTTTGTTGCTGATGAAGATGAAATGGAAGACACTGAGGAGGATGAATATACTAATGAAGACGGGGATTCTGATGATGATGATGATGATGAAGGAGAAGAAGATGATGATAATGAAGGTGAAGAAGATGACAATGAGGACAGGTCAGAAAATGATGACAATGATGGTGCTGAAACTGCAAGGAGTGGTGAGCAGGCTGATGCTGCAACTGATGTTACTGGATGCAAAGGAGATGATACAAATAAAGGGGTTGGCAGCGGAGGCAAAGGCGCTGATGATGTTATTGGAAAAGGGAAACAAGTAGATGAAGAGATTGGGTCTGGAGACAAGGAAAAACATGAAGAAAAGCAAGCACCCAATGCTGCAGCACAAAATGTTCCAGAATCAGAGAAGCAACCAGTGGAAAAGGCAGAAAATTATCCTTTCCTAACAACAAGCATTGATTCACATGAAGTTCTAAACTTCAACCTTGGTTTTGAGAGCTCACAGGAAGCCGTGCAAACACCAAAGGGGCAAGAAGCAGCAGGAACATCTCGAGGTAAAGAATTTCCTCGAATCATCACAAACGAGGACTATGGAAGTTTTACTACTTAAGACTATGAAAAGGTTGGCAGAGAAGCAGATGAGGTCATTGCCAACAAATCTGCCACAAAATCACCTGTCGCTGAAGTAATATCCAAGGAAGCTATTACTAATGATTGTGAAGTAGAAGAAGAGACACCCGTGCCCCATGAGTACAATAAAAGGGTGGTGAAACCAGCGAAATTCAAAAGGTCACCCTTCATTGATTATGAGAACAAGAAGCAGTTTGTGGTTTCTCGAGCTATAAACGAGGTATATGGCGACATTTGCAAGAATGGAGGGAGAACCAAGTCAGGAAGGAATAGGTACAATCACATTTTTTTTCAAGTCAGCAGTACTTTTTACTTTTTTAGTAAAATGATGTTTGTAGAATTAACTTCACTTCTCATAGAAGTAAAATTACCTTCTTAAATAAGTAACTTCACACGACATTGAAGAACTACATTTTGGTTCATACCTTCCCATTTGTTGTGTGCATATTGATTATGCACACAACTCAGCAATTTCTTCCAGACAAACTTCTACACACCCCTGTGTTGTAACTCTACATGTCATATAAAGTAACTTACCATGTCATTAAAAGTAACTTAACATGTCATTGAAAGTAACTCAACATGATAGAGTAGTTGTACAAAGTATATTAATTTGCTTATTCATTTTTCCCTGTTGCTTTTGTTAAATGCAGCCTAAAGATCATTGATACAGGAGAATACTATATTTATCTTGGCGATCTTGCTAACTCTTTCAAACCTATGGGCTCACTGGACAATAACACATGTGAATTGGCATTAATTGTTCTGTCTACTGATATCAAGGACAATTCGAAGATAATTTTTCCTGCCAGAATAGGAGTGAGTATATAAAATTTACAGAAATCTTTTTTTTTACTTTTGTATTGTACTATTACTATCATTGCAACACCCTTTTTTTTCCACATGGTGCAGGGAGATTTGTTGGATTCGCAGTTGGACAGGAATGAGCTCAAGAAACACTTTGATCAAACGAGAGCGAACCGTCTTGACCACAAAGAATTAGTAAGAAAATATATATTCCAGCTGTTAATGATATGTTAAGTTACTTTATTCGCTGTCTGCTTGTAGAAAAATTAGTAAGAAAATATATGTTCATACTTCTTTCCACTTTTTTTTCTGTCTGCTTGTAGAAGTAACTTAAATGTATCTGCAAAGTAACTCAGCATGTTTGTGGAAGTAATTTTTTCTGTTTATTGACAGGAAATGCTATTCTGAGAGACTTTTTATTATCCTTTAATACTTAGTAAATTATGATTCTATTTACTGAAAAACCTTATTTCCACCCCCTTCATATTTTCACTTGAATGCAGACATTTTTTCCCATACTCCAGGAATTGGGCAATGGGAACGATAAGGCTGGTCACTACTTCGTGGTGTGCCTTAATCTGAAAGCTGAAAGATTCAAAGTTTACGATTCACTGAGGGGAGAAGATGACGAAGAGCTGATTTCAGCAACTAATCTTGTTGTTGCATCCATCAAGACCATGTGGGATAGGGTTTACATGAGGTCTTCAAAGAAAACCATCCAGAATTACCCACTGATTTTCATTGATGGCCCAAAGCAAGATAACATGTACGTAACTTACTTTTTTTGTTAGTGGTTTTCATTTATGGTTTTTACTCAAACTTATCCCTATTTTGTTTTTACAAATAAAAACAGATGGGATTGTGGTTTTTACATGCTGAAGTTTGTCGAGTTGTGGGATGGCAAACCGTTGCCAGCATTTGAACCAAGTGACATCCCCAACATTAAGAAACTACCTGCACACAAGATGCTCTCGTTTCAAGGAAATCGTGTGCAATGGATGCAAGTATTATGGGGCAAACAGCCTGATCCTACACTTAAGGTAAAGTAATGAAACACTGCATTTTTTTGTTAATCAGATCCAGCAGATAAGTTATAGCCTCATAAATTAGGTTGGGTAACAAATTAAAATAGCATCTTGGTTCTGCAAAGAACTCAGCATGGTCTTCCTGAGAACTTACATATCATTGTGAAGTAACTACTATGGAAGCTAAAACAAATTTAATGCAACTGTGAAAGTAAGTTTCAACAATCTTGTCACAACATTTTAAGTTACATCTCGTAGCTCTAATTCACTTATCAGTACTAGCTAGGCCTTTCCTAACTGATGTCTTTGATGCCTTTGCATGGACCCCAGGCTTGCGTCTTGTTGAGACTGATCTCCCTTGCTTTTGTATGATGGGGGGTCATTTATCTGTACCGTAGTGTTAGTTAATGCCGAGGGGATATCTAAAATTCCTGTTGCAGGATCAGCTGGGGCTGGTTGTGCTTTTTTCTGTTTCTTTCTACTCTGCTTCATAGCTGCTAAGTCATCAGTCATTGAGCTCATACGCTGTAGAGCCATACGGTAGGCTTTCTCGTTGCTTGATGCATCTTTCGCAATCTGTGTAAATTTTGTGCACAGATTGGTATACCTGATTAGCTTCAGAGATTCAGGGGGCAATTGCATTTGTTCACCAATGCTTGTAACTGGAGGCAATTCAGGCTCTTTAACCATCATCCATCTAGGCAATATGTAGTGCTCTGGAATGTCACTCACTTGGCCCACAAAATCAGATGTCATCACCTGCATGGAAAAAAAACATATGTTTAATGCACATAAAGAAGTAACTTAATGCATATTGAGAAGTAACTTAATGCACATTGAGAAGTAACTTAATGCACATTGAGAAGTAACTTAATGCACATTGAGAAGTAACTTAATACACATTGAGAAATAACTTAATGAACAGAGAGAAGTAGGTTAATGCACAGTGATAAGTAGGTTACTTCAACAATAGACTATTACCTTCAGAACATGACAGCAAAGAATGCCATCCCTTTCAAACTTACAGCACTCACATATGTATATCCTGTCCAACACATTTGCAGCTACAATGAATGCCTTTGATTCATAATTCCTAACTGGACCTCCATTCGGTTCTACTAGATACATGTTTTCAGAAGTTCGGGTCAATTTATATGATGTTGAAGCAATCAGCTCTTTTTGAAATTTGTTGAATATAGGCCTTGTGTAGACCTCCAATGCTTTTGTTTCCATAGGATAGTTACCCCACACAGGAGGGATTGTTTCTTCTGCTTCAAACTCATTCTGATCTGTTGCAACAGTGATTTTTTCCTGAATCTTCTTGTACTGCAAAAAGAAGTTGTATATGCTGTTCTGGGGATTTACATAACGCTTCAGCACTGCGTTAAATCCCTCACTCCATGCTGTAGTCTGGAGGAAAGGGAAGAAACAGTGCATAAAGTATGTTGGGACCCAACATTGTCTCATGTCCCAAAGGTGTCGGAAGTGCTCATTATCTCCTAAATGATATGTTTCCAACATTGCATCCCATTTAGCATCAAACTCTTGCTCTGTCCAGCTGTTGTCAAGGCAGTCATTGAATGCATCACACAACGCTTTGTCATGATCTAATATATGCCTAATCTTCTTCTGAGCATTCTGCATTATATGCCAGTGGCAGTTGCGATGCCTAGCATGTGGGAAAACTAATGCTATAGCTGCTTTCATAGCGAGGTCTTGATCAGTTATTATGTTTGTGGGCTCTAAACCTTCCATAGCCTCTAGAAATGCTTGAAACAACCATACAAAGGTTTCTGTCTTTTCATTCCTTAGCAATCCACAACCGAGCTGAATATCAAAAAAAATACACATAAGGAAGTCTGTACAGTTTGAGTATGTTGGAAGTAATTCAGTACAATTTTGAACTATATAACAGACACTAAAAGATGTAGCTTGTAAACTTAGTTACTTTTTTACTTTTTTTAAAAAAAATGTAACTTCACATGCTACTGGGAGTAATTTTTATCAGGAGTTGATGTAACTCAATGAATCCAACAAGTAACTAAAGGTGTACTTCAATATACAAAATTATTACAGATTTTTTTAGATTTACTTTTTTGCCAAAAAAGGAGTACCTGTATTGATTGCCCATGTCTGTTTATCCCAATGAATGGTGCACAAGGCATGTTATACATGTTCGTCATGTATGTGCAGTCAAATGAGATGCAATCTTTGAAGTCTTTGTAGGCATTTCTTGCTGCTCCATCAACCCAAAATATGTTCTGCACCATGTCTTCCTTATCAAGTTGAATCTTGTAGAAGAAATTAGGATCATCCTTTTTGATTTCCTCAAAGTGAGCAATTGTTTGAGGAATATCTCTACACCTATACTCGCTCCCCAACTTTGACTTGAAATTGCTTATGTCTTTTCTAGTGTAGGGTACATTCCTAGGCCCTCCATACAATTCCGACATCAATTGCATAATTCTACCAGCTGAGAGATTAACTCCGTGCAGCATTGTGATGAAATCTTTCTCCTCTTTCGGTATTGCTCTATGTGACCTTAGGAATTTCTTTAGTGAAAACTTTCTAACCAGAGGATGTGTGTATTCTTTAACAAACTGAATTACTTCCCACCTAGCTCCTTTCCTCTTCACTGTCATCCTTGCTTTGCAAGCAGCTTGTCTTGTTCTACTTCTATTCCTTTTCTTTGGGGGGCATGCTTCACCCGGTCTTTCTCCTGGACCACATTTGTTGCACACAAACATTACTTTGTCACGTTCTCCATCTTTGGCTGACTTCCTTGAAGTGTTGATTTTGATTGAAAATCCAACGCGTTTTGCATACCTGTTGTAGTGAGCCCTTGCTTCCTCCTCTGAGTTGAAACTCAAGGTGAGGTACGGCACTTGTGTGCTGCACAGAAAGTCCTGTGATGGCGCTGACTGTGCTTCTGAATCATCTGTGCCAGAGTCTTCACTTGAAATTGTGTTGGTAGTAGCAGTTGTTGCGCCAGTTGCAACACTAGTGTGCATTGTGTCTGCATGATCTGACATTTCTTCAAATACTTGCATCTCATCATTGGCATCAAATACTTGCATCTCATCATTGGCTACATTGTGTGCTTGTAAACTTCTAGCATTACCAGCAGTATACATAGTTTCAAAGTCAAAAGTGTCGTCCAAATTTATAGCAGGAATCTCCATGCTAGTGTCAGTTGGATTTATAGGGAAGTATGTTTCACTTATATCTTCATCATCAACTAGGAAATGGTGTACTAGAGGTTCATTTTCACCGGAAACTAATTCCGGGATACTGTTGAGGTCAAAATCCATTTTTTGCTGCATGTGTTTCAGGAAATTAGTAACAAAGTTTGTACAGAGCATTCATTGAGGTAATTCAGTAATTGGGGGTATAGAAAGTTACTTGCATGTTATAGAGGGAGTAATATTTATATGTTTTGAAGTAAGCCAGTACAGTTTGGAAGTAAGTTACATGTAACAGGATAGTAACTCTTTATAACTGGAATCGATGTAATTCAATAACCCATACAAACGCTTCTGTCTTTTTTTAGATGCTTTATAGGAAGCAATTTTCTCATATTAAAACCAGCGGCTATACTAATGATTATTTTTTTCACAATTTGTTTGGATGCAGTACAAGGCGAAATTGAGACGCAACTAGGCAATGCATCATGCTGTGTATAGAAACAAGGTACAAAATGTGTAACTAGGAAATGTAAATTCAAGTTTATAGGGAAGTAACTTCCATGTTTCTAGGAAGTAACTCATTGGATTGTTACAAGCAACATTTCTGTTTTTAAAATGCACTGACACTGTTAGAATTGCTATGAGAACCTAATGCACAGTGAGAAGTAACTTAATGCACAGTGAGAAGTAACTTAATGTTCCTGGGAAGTAACTCATTGGAGTGTTAGAAGTAACTTCCATGTTTAAAATGCATTGAGACTTATGTTAAAATTGCTATGAGAATTCCAACACCAGCACTCATGCCTAAGTAAATAGGGAAAGCATATATGCCTCCATTCATGTAAAAATGCACTGAGACTGTTAAAATTGCTATGAGAACCTAATGCACAGTGAGAAGTAACTTAATGCACAGTGAGAAGTAACTCAATGCACAGTGAGAAGTAACTTAATGTTCCTGGGAAGTAACTTATTAGATTGTTAGAAGTAACTTTTCTGTTTTTACTCCAGTACTCATGCATTACCTACAACTTTTTTCTCAGCAGCACTAGGAAGTAAATTTGGGGTATAAAGGAAGACAAATCAAGAAAGAAGACAGAAAGCACAGATCATTGCTTACAAAATTTAAATTTCAGCACAGATTCATAACAAATTTGGGGTATGATACAGGAGAATATTTTTCTAGGTTAGTTCTCTTCTTGCAAATGGATCTCAGAGAAGACAGATTTTTGAACAGAATTTGTGTACCTGTGATATTTTTTTTGAATCTACTCTACTTTCTTCTTCTCCTCCGAGTTGAATCTACTCTACTTTCTTCTTCTCCTCCGAGTTGATGATTTCCTCCTCCCCCTGGTCGTGCTGTCCTTTTCTGATTTCTTTCCGCCGTGGCGGCTGCGTGGACGCCGGCGGTTGTCCAGGATTGATGGGTTGGTCGCCTCCTCCGAGTTGGTTTTTTTTCAGCCGTGGCGGCTGCGTGGGGATGGACGCCGCCGGTTTATCCAGGATTAATGGGTTGGAGGGGGGTAAGGAGGCGCGCAGCGCTCTGTCCTAGCCGGGCCCACGCCAGCTATACCACGCTTCGAGAGCCGTGCGTTGCACGGCGCGCGCGCACCGCGCGTGCTTTCCTTTTCTGGCAGAGGCGCACGTCGCGCGTTAGTACTATCGCGAGATCAGTCTCGGTCTAGTCAGGTGAAGGCAAACAGTGACGAGGGTTGCAGCCACAATGGACAAAGTGCTACTACCGGGTGTGCTTGATGGTGCAGACGGTGGACGGAACGGGAGGCAGTGAGGACGAGCACAAGGAGCTCAACAAGACGACAACATGGCAGTGGTGGCTTGAATTATCGAGGGCAGTGACAGGCTGACAGCATTGGAAACATGGCAATGACTATGTGAAACTTGTCCTTCCAGCTATTATGGTGATTTCTGTAAATTGGTGGCAGTGAAGCAATGGAGCATAGCAACAAAACGACGGCGTCTCGACATGCACGACTAAAATGAAAAGGGGCAGCAGCACAGGGAAGAAGAAGAGACACCGGCTCGTGGCAGAGGACAATGACGTTGAACATCGCAGGAGAGGAAGTTTGTAGAGATAACACCGGGAAAGACGAGTGGGCAGAAACAGGTGATGTGTACCTAACAACTGTTTTTCGACTCCTCCATTTCTGCATATGGCTCCTTAGGAGACCCGCATGTAAAAATCTATTTTTGCAAGAAAAAATCAACCTTCATTTCCGTGTACGGCTCCTTAAGAGATCCGCATGCAAAAATCTATTTTCGCAAGCAGATCGCACGCAAAAATGAAACTATTTTCATATGCGGTTCTCTTAAGGAGCCACGTACGAAAAAACCCTTTAATGTAATCCACATGTGAATATACCTCCATTTTCTCCCTCCACTATCTTTCCCTTCTCACCACTTTACAAAATTTATCACCTCCTCTCCTCTTTCTCTTTCTCTCCTATCTCCTCTCTTCCTCGGGAGCTGGCAGTGGCGGGCCGCACCACCGATGAGGAGGCGATCGGGAGCGAGCAACTCCGTCCCCGACACCACCACCGCCACCACCACCGACCAGCTACTATTCTACTAACAACAGTGCCCTACGATGGCCGGATCCGCCGCCGGCCCCATGACGGCCGGATCCATCGGGCGGGAGGTGCGGCCGTGGAGGGCGGGATCGCGGCGGGCAGGAGATGCAGCGCCGACGGATCCAGCCACAACTCCGCCCCCACGCACGCGGATCTAGTTGCGGCCGGAGTCAATGGCGTCGGTTCGCCCGAGATGAAAGGGTGACGATTCAAGGCGATTAAAGGCACGATTGATGGATAAAACATGGGGGAATTGATGAGGGGGTGAAAGGAGATCGATTTCGTAATCAATCGGAAGGGAAAAAGATTGTGGAGGCGAATCGATTGGCGGCGGCGCTAGGGTTCGTGGCCGGGAGAGGAACCGGCGCCCGGCGTCGTCCGGAGGTGGAAGACGACAGTGTCGTCTTGAGGAGGCATTGGCCGGCTGGGCCGCGCCCCGTGTGCTGGAGAAGGAGGGAGTAAAAACAGACTTTGGATCGGAGGAGCGCTGGCCCAAGAGGAGGAGAGGGCTAATAGGGCTGGCAAGAGGGGACGGAAAGAGACCTTGGGCCGTACTCGGCCCAAGAGCAGGAAGATGATTTTCTTTTTCTTTACAAAAAATCTTAGAAAGGTTATTGTTGCATTAAAATTATTTAGAATGTTCTGAAAATTCAGCTAAAATTTGTTTAAGCATTCTGAAGCATGGAGAATTCTTCGAAAATTCCCACAAGCCAATTTGAGTTCAAACATGGTGATTTTTAATTGTTGTAGGGTCTTTTTTTCTTTTACAATTTCTATAAATACATTAACACACAATTTAAAGATTAAGGTAAATTTTTGGGTGTAACAGAGGTTACCAAATCTATGGTCCGAGCTACTTTCTATCCGATCAACCGACACCAAGATCAACCCCGGGAGACAATGGTGGATGATAGCAATCTGGAACCTCATGACCGTATGTTAGCGTACATCTACGCTGATCCTCTCGAACCTTCCACCCTTCACAACCTCGATAACCAAGATTCTTCAAGATCCAACTTCTCAAGGGAAGTACACATGATCGATGGGGCCATCGAGGATGTACGTGAAGATAGCGAGGTGCGTTCGGGTGACCCAGTGGATCCTCGCCGACCTGACGAATCTACCCAAAAACCAGCCCAGCATCTATCTACGTTGGGTTCCCTACACAGATGGACTCCAATACTAGACACAACAATTATCCAAAAGTTATAAATAATTGAGTTGTATGGTGTGTTTTTTCGGGAGAAGAGATGCAATTTGCACATTTGATAAATCATCCAAAGACTAAAAACAATTGAGATGATGTAGCTTCATAAGAGGAGAGAATTAATATTAACTACACTTAGCGAGTACACTTAGCGAGGATGAACTTTATAAATATATAGGATTTCAACGAATTTATTGTTTTCCTTGCATTCGATGCAAAAAATGTTATGTATAGTTTGCTTCATATGAATATTAGATATATAGTTTTAGTTCGTAATAACGATAGAAACATAAAAAGACAGACAAGAAAAAGCCATGGAAATGTAAGAAGACGCACAAGAAATTGCAGTGGAACTGCAGCAAGAGGGACAAGTAATTGCTACGGAAGTGAAAAAATGGAGAGTCCAGAAAAGGCTAAGAGCATGGAAACTGTAAAGAGGAAATTAAAAACATTCTGTGCGACGGAGCCGCACCGCACGGCACAGCACGTGAGGCCCCATTCTAGATGGGTGTGCTACCTGCTATCTCACCAATCTTGAAACATGAGAAAGCTATAAAATAATTTTGATTTTTTCCTTATTGTATATTCGTATTCCCCTTTTATTCATGTAGTACATATAAAGCGGTGTAAGCTATTCTGCCGCACTAGCACCGACGCCTATAACCGCCGGACCATCCGCCGCCGACGACTAAGCATTGTCGCGCCATTGCCGATGTCATTAGCGCCTGGTCATCCTGGAGCTGCCAAATCAACCCGACATTTTGTTGCAGGTGCAGCCGGCACCCGTAGAATATAATATTGGGAAATTTATCTCTCGGCATGGAAATCAGGAGGCAATCGTGCACGGCCATTTTTCACTTATTGCCCGCTCGATTGATATTTTTTAATTTGTGATTATTTCCATAATTACAAAATCACGCTTATTGAGCGGTAGCACCCAAAATCCCTTTTTCTGAAAGCCCCCGATTCCCTCGGTGCAAAATAAAAGAGGAGGCCGGCCATAGAGGAAGGTGATGACTTTTCTTTCGGTCTCAATCTCCCCAATACTAAAACCTTAATCCCAATCAAGAACAAGTGCTGGAAGGAAAACATAGCGTGGGTGCTCGACTTTGCATTAGTTGGGCCCAAAAATTTAGTCCTTGGGCTGAAATCTGCTTTCTGTTTTTTCTCATCCAATTTAATGTTTTTATTTAACACAATCTACATTAGTACCTTTTAACTGCTTTAAATTGCTGAAAAATTATGATAAATTTTATGGTTGTGTTAACACTAAAATTTGTTACGATTCCTTAGTGGATTCAGTTAAGGAAAAAAGTGGACCGGTACATGGAAGTTTATCCAGATCAAGCTGAATTCACTCACAGAGGAATCGTCAAGTCCACAGAAAGATTGCTTCATATTTTTAGTACTACATTTGATACCCTGCGCTTTGCTGCGGGATATATGGATGAGTGCATGTTATACATTACAGTGATAGATGTATATGTTTAAATAATGTGAAAATGATGTGGAGATAATGATTTGATATTGATTGTATATTGAGTTCTTAAAATACAAAAAATACAGTGACAGATGTATATGTTTAAATAATGTGAAAATGATGTAGAGATAATGATTTAACATTGATTGCATATTGAGTTATAAAAATAAAAAAATTGTAAATGATATCTCATGTTTGCATTTTATTTAAAATACTATAGATAATAATTACTGGTGGGTGATGGTGTGATACATTTGCATCTCATTAAAATACTCTAGATAATATTGCTAGTGGGTGATGATGTGGCACACTCGTATTTTGAGCTTTAGAAGTTAGTGGACATCAACTTTATAGGTAGTATAGATAGATATCTCTCAAATAGGCAGGATTAATTATTTTCCTTTTCTTGTTAGGAAGTTTTATCTCATGTCTGATTGGGACTTGTATCAAGATGAGCGTATAAATATGTACGCCCGAGATATCTGTAATCTATCTTCACATATCAATACAATTATTTTGACATATCACCACCTTTTATTCCGATAAGTTCTTAGTTTCGAGTTGGGCTGCATCGGTTTCGATCTCCATGAGGACGTAAGTTCTATCAACTTCGCTTGTATCGGCGTGACTAGAACTTTCTCGGTTTGGTCTAATATTCTATTCAAGTTGATGCAAGCATTGCCTATCAGATATATTGATTTTATCTTTAACTGCATCGCTGTTTAAAGTCGCATCGGCTTAAGTTATGACTCTTGGTTAGGCCCGATATTCTGACTAAGTTGAGGTTTCTCTAATTGTATTGTTGGTTTAGATAGATTTATTATATCTATTACATTTGTGTAGATCTATCAGCTAAGTAGATTTCTTATATCTTCAATCTTATATTGTCTCGGTTAGGTCTGATCTATCTATTAATAAGTTTATTACTTGCATCTACAGCGAGCCTATAGCCGATTGATAAAACCTTATCGACATCAGCTGGCCTCGCTACATCACATCAGCTTATTAAAAGTTCAGCTCCTTTATGATCGATTTGTTTCAATCTTGCTAGTTGCTGGATAAAACACGATTGATAGGACCTACACTGGAACTAAGCAGATCTCTCAGTCCTTCATGTGAACGACGAATCTTACGTCAACAGGTTGCTTGTTAATTGGAACCAACGAGAAACTTAGTTAGATACTTTTTCATGATGTGGATTTATTTTCTAACCAATGTTGACTATAAATTCATGTAAATTCATTTATGATTATTTTTCCTTAATTATTTTTGTCCAACTTTGATTTAATTAAGGAAAACATTTTGTTTGATTATGTAATTAATTGAGACAACTCAAATTAATTGCATACATGTACTTATGTTCATGGTTTTTCAGCTTTTGATCAAATAAGAATCATTGAGCCTCTTGATGGGATAAATTATGCTAAGTGGAAAGCTGATGTTTTGCTCAACTTAGGCATAGTTGATGATGATTATGCCATAAGAGAGGATCGTCCTGAGGATCCTTTTACCGTTGATTATGATGAAAAAACAAAGGCTTAGGAGAAGTCCACTAGGATGGCACTCATGTACATTAAGCATTGTATCTCACCTACCATTCTTGGCGGGATTGAGGATTAGAAGTAAAGACATACTTAGATAATAATATTGATAAGAACTTTAGGAGTTCTTCTAAGATAATATTGACAAAAATTTCATCCACGTTATTTCAGATTGAATTGGTATTTTTGTCCACGTTTAACACCAGTTTTAGTCATGCCATCATCCATCAACACTCATCTGTCAGCAGTTGCCATTCTAATCCCTCGAGTGGATATCCTCTCATATAATTTTTCTTCCAAATTTAATGTAAATAGTTATAAAAATTTTTTAAAAAATATTGATATATTTGTGAAATGATATATTTGTTGTGCGAATGTTATAAACTTTTTTGGAGAATTTTTCGTAACTATTTGAATGTTTTTTTGGCTAACCAGGGGACATGCGAGATTAAAACAGTTTGCGTTTGTTGTTTGTCATCACGTTCCACTGGCAGATGCATTCATCATCGGTGCTGGGGCTGTGGCAGTGACTGCAATTTCAGACCCTCCTGGCAAGTGATTATCTCAGCCGAAATGTTTGGTTTTTCTCATTTTTTTGTGAATTTGATAAAAATTTAGTCAAATTCAGTTAAATTATGTTAAAATTTAAAAAACAAAATTGTTCCAAAATGTGCCAAAAATCCTGAAATTTCGGTAGAACCATAATGACCGAAATTTCAAACGAAATCGAAATTGTAAACCCTAGCCAGGGGTCATGAGGTTCTGAAGTTGGGCATAAAAAACAACCAGCTTTGGAGTTCATGGTAAAAAAATGATTTTGAGCATGGCTGAGTAAAAATAAACTTTATCATTTTGCACGTAGTGCTTCTTATTTAGTACTTAATGCTTTAAATTACTTCCAGTATTAGTATATCACTACTTAATCACTGCTTTACCATTTAGTTATATTATCTTGTTAATATATATTAATCAAATGCTAAAATATTTTAGGTGCAATAAATAAGTTAGACTGTGTCAGCGAGCTTAAGAAACCAGTTTATACTCAGCTTGCCAATCTACACTTTTTAACTCATTTAAGTTAACGAGCCAAGCTAAATTGTTATCTAACCCTACAGCCAACTGTAGGACTCTCGTATTATCTCCAAAGTCTAGATCTTTGAGCTTTTCTAACATTAAAAATGGACTTATAACTTATAAACTGGTTCATAATCTGCTAGATCCTCTGATTGTACGTTTTATTGTTTTCTGTGCCGGATACTACCACTCTCCAACTCAACAATATAAAACTAAAATAACTACTTTTCTGGAGAAAGATAAATAAAATTATAGAACAATGAAACTCATACATTGTTGAACACCATAAATATAATAAGCGCTTATTATATTCTAGCGCAACAAAAAAAAATAAAGGTTCAAACATTAAACAACGTCTTAAAAAAGGCTCCCACACCACAGGGACGACTCAAGACTCAGATGTTCCAAACAAATCAAAGTACATGCATATAGCCATACACACGCTGCAGGTGCAGGTGAGAGTTCAACATAATTGGAGAAAATAAAAAAAACTAAGAGATGATAATAATTATTATTATTAAACGAGTGATGATCTGGCATTACTGCAAGCAAGCCTCAGTTGATCCACCTGACCATGTCAAGAATGCCACCATCCTCAGATGGCATCACGAACTGGCTAGACGCCACGACGCCATTACAGTCCATGCCACCGATGCTGCCACCGGCGCCGATGCTGCTTGGACCTGCCTGGGCGCTGATCCCGTGTGGTTGCATCGGCAGCAGGTTGCCCCTCGCGTCGAGCTGTAGACAGTATCCACTAGTGTGGTGGGTGGGTGCAACCGGTGTTATGTTCAAGTTGTTCAAATCCTCTGGCTGTGGTGAGTGTGGTATGGCTTGGTTGAGTAGGTCAAGGAACATCACCAACCCCGGCGGGGTGGATCCACCCAGCGCATGCGCTGCGGGTGGGGTTGGACTTACGTCGATCGTTTCACCAGGGCCATACCCACCGATGTCAAATGATGTGGGCAGTGCCGACGATGACGGTGCGGTCTCACTGGGCAATGGGTGCTGGCAGCTACGGATGTAATCTTCGAGGAGGGAAGGCTGCCCTGGCACTGCTTGCTCGCTGTTTTTCTTCCTCAGTCGACGCTTTGAGTTTAGGCTTCGCTTCGTCGCGTTCCAGTGGTTCTTGACAGTGTTCTCCGACCGACCGGGGAGTGACCTGGCGATCGCTGACCAACGGTTCCCATAAGTTTGATGTGCTTTGATCAGCTTCCTGTCCTCTTCCTCTGTCCAGATGTCTTTCTGCAGAGTAAATTATATTGCTACCTGTTAATATTGGATGGATCTATATGATTAACACCATAAGGCAATTAAAGGTTAATGTATCTATTAAAGTGAATTGCAAATTGTATCCATTAAAGAAAAAGGAACTCCATGGGTTCTTATTTAATGATTTTTTTAATTTGAGCACATTTATTGAGAAATAAAAAGCATACACACACATATATATATGATAATGAACATAGACCTTTTTTTGCAGGGTGCTGCAAAATAATGTTATTGATTACTCTGGTGATAAATAAAGAAGATATTGAACGTAGTAAATGTCACATTGCTTGCCTATCGTCGTAAAACAGCATATAAATCATAGGCTTTGGACTAATAAGTGTCTAAAACATTTTTGACTATAAGTGTCTAAAACATTGTGCTTAATTAGCATAGACAACAACGATTAAATACATAAATAAACTTGGTGGAGTACTGTCCAGACGAGTTCCCTATGACTAAGTGTGGGACTCATTAATAGCCATAATGAATAAATTCCCATATTTATTAACTAGAACAAAAGTTATGCAACATGACTATGTACTCAGGAGTTAAAACCGGCCACTTGGAATGGTGGGATGAAATTTCCAGGATTTTTACATAAATCCATAAAGATATTCCACCTCAAAAATGGCATATAGAAGGAACTAGATCCCTTAGATCTACACATGTAACCAAAGAAATGCCACAAGATCCATACCCTGATGTCCGGGTGCAGATGGTTGGTCCATCTCTCGCGGCATTGCTTCCCTATCCGACCGGGGAGCCTCTTTGCAATCTCTGCCCACTTACGATCTCCATGGTGTCTTACCATCTCTCTAAGAACTCTACAATCAAGAAAACACAACAATAGTATAAGATCTCATCATGAGAAGGAAGAGATGCCAAGAAACAAAATTAAAAAGCTGAGTTAAAGTCGGATGATCTGTCACTTACTCATCCTCTTCTCTTGTCCACCCTCCTTTGACCAACCCTGAGTTGTTGTTGCTACCTGCAGCTTGCATATGTTGTTCTTGATCCATCATGGCAGCACCAGTTGGAAAGTCAGAAACCGAGTTGAAACTAGCAGTTGCCAAACCCCTCTCTGGCATTAGAGAGCTTGATGGAACCATGCCTATGCTAGCAACAAGACAACCTAAGTTGCAGACCCCTATAGTGATTGGAGCACCAGTGTTCTGGTAGCAGGCACCACCATTGCTAGAGGTCATAAAGTGACTATTCGGCATCCTATCAGTCGCCATCACCAACTCCTGGTTGAGGAAGGAGTCACCCATAGCCACCATAATTCACCTCCCAAGGAAGGGAGCAAGGGCGAGAATTGCCGATGGGGAGGATATTCTAGCAAAGGCAAATCGACCTCAATATGGAACAAATCAAGAAGGGGATAGATTAGTGCAAAGATGGGGACTTGACTTCCCTCATAATATAGGGGAGGCAGGGATGCATCGGCAATTCATCTCTAGGTCAATCCAACGGCCACAAAGAAAGCTAGAGTATGGCGTTCCATGTACGTCGAGTGCATCCAACATCTCAAAAAGGTTAGCAGCCATACTAAGAGGTCTCGTAGTTATGGGCTGTCAATAGGATAAACATTAATCAAAGTGATAAGGTTATGCTATAATGGCAAAAGATGCAAGCCTAAAATGACCAAGGTTCCACTGGGCGCGTCAAAAGCGTGTTGACATAAAACACGGCGGCCTGAGAGATTTGCTTTACTCTAGTGCAGGTCCAAAGCTTGCTTTTGAGTTTGAGGGTGTGCCAGTTGATTTGATCCTGCAATCAACAAGATGAAACGTGCAAACGATGTTAGCAAATGATAGCCGATCGGCTAGAAAGCCGATATCATATCGTAACGTAATCTAGCCAATGTATTGTAGGGTGAATCAGCTGTAAGGTATATCTCTAATAATAAATAAACCCTAAACTTAGTTCATCAGCTGTAAACATCAACATTATGTAATCTATAAATCAATATTACTTTAGAAATCAACAATTGGGATAGATCGGACTTAAACGAGATAGTATAAATTGCCTGGATCCAAAATAACATGAAATAACGATTACATGTGTTTATGTCATAGCCGATGTCCAAATTTAAGTGTGTATCGGTTATAGCTCCGATACTACCTTATACAAAGATATCATCGTAAAGTAAATATATTAAACTAACATTAATTAGATTAATGATAAGTTTAATATATTTATATTAGTTAAGATCCTAATATAAGGGGCAGATACAGTATATTAAACAAGACATAAATTTACGTAAAACAACTATATCAGGTAAGATCGGCTGAAACCCTAATACTATTCTTATTAATTACCATAAAACAGGCTAGAGA
Organism: Oryza punctata; assembly: GCA_000573905.2. Taxonomy (NCBI): domain Eukaryota; kingdom Viridiplantae; phylum Streptophyta; class Magnoliopsida; order Poales; family Poaceae; genus Oryza; species Oryza punctata. The sequence continues at coordinate 9,066,852 of CM002494.2, read as the reverse complement.
TTATGATTCTAAACACGACTTAGTATGTCAAACTTAAGTGATGCAGCACTAAATATGAGAAGAAGCATAATATCTAAACAATCAAGCCGATGATCATCTTTTCGGGATGGTGGATACATTAAATAATCTAAGCCAACAAGATGGTCTAGCCATTATCGATGAAACCCTAAATAGATACGAGCCGATGCAAGTAGAACACATTGTCAATCTAGATTATATAATGTATATGATAACTCGGAGATTCACAAAATAGAATTAGAGTGTCATAAAGATGTATGCACTAATCCCGATAATGCAAACCGTCATAACAGGTTTTACCTCTTCGTCAAAGATCGAAACTGATGCAGCTCGACTCGAAAGTAAGAACTCGTCGAAACAAAGTAATGAAAAAGGTTGGCAATGCACTGAGATTATATTGAACTGATGTTAATTATTTACAAGATCTCGGGCTTATATTTATACCCAAATATACAAACTTGTCCATAATGGACACGACTCATACTTTCCTAATACAACTCTAACCGACGAACAAGTCCCTTAAACGGAGTTCTTACCGAAAATATCTTTAAAAAAATTACATAAAATCCTAATTAATAAATACAATTGCCTATCTCAGACTCTATCCTTGCCTGGTAATATCGTTGAAGTCCTTTTCTCGAATCCGACATTGATCACATAACCGATCCTACCACCATCGGCCGTATCGGCCAAACACATTGAACTCGGTATCGGCCGGTTCAAACTCTTAGCCGATGTACACTCTGTTCCGAGATTTTCGTATATCTTTGAATCCGCTTCAGATTAGATCTCGATTCTGATTCATATGCTTACCAAATTCCATCGTCAACACTAGAACAATTTTTGAGTTGGATTTTTGTTTTTTTTCAATTAAGTCTATTTTCCAATCTTGACTTCTAAACCACAAACAATACATATATAGAAGTTGTACACAGATTATTTTTGGTTGCTTCGTTTACTTTTTAACAGCTTATCAGTGGTAGCTCGATCGATCGTAAACAATCTATTACCACTGATCAAGATAGAAATCATAAGTAGTGTTGTCATTGTATCAACTGGATGCATGACTAGTTCTTCAAGAGTTCAATCTTTTCATTAAGAAGAAGAGGGTTGATGTCATTGTCATGGCTTATATGTATGGAATTCGTTATCTTTAGAAGTATCAAGGCAAAAACAGTACAAGAATGATGAACATTAACTATACCTGCAGGATAATATAACGTATGAACTAAATTAACATATTTATGTATTGCCTAGGCCCAAAAATAATTCAAGACTAACTCCTCTTTTGATCATACCTACACTCTGTACTTTCGTCCTCACTTCATGCAAAAAGGTTCGAACATGTGTTACTTGTCATCGGGATATCCAACCTATAAACCGGTCCATCTCAACTAAGTAGCCATGTGGTACTAACGTGCAGCACTACATGTGGTACTGTGCACTGCTGCTGCTGCACACACTGCACCTCTAGCTAGCTCGGCCCAATAACCACCAAAGCAGCCCACTAGCACTTCTCTTTATCTATTTATTTTTTTTCTTCAATTACTCCGGGGTGTCATTGTTTATGAGTTAGAGATTAGGCATTTTAATCTTGACACAAGATATAGGTTATTTATCATATTAATAAAAGCATGTTGTAAAGTGTCCATGTTGTTACATATCTTTCCCATGCACCAACGTAGTATCTAGAACTGGTGGCATGTTCAGGTTCATTGTCCCTAGTTACACGGTAGTACAATCATGTTGTCTAGGTTGAGGTACATCCTCCTAGTGGGTTGGAGCTGCTCACGCATTGCACAATGTTTGTTGGACTTGCACTTACTAGCCCAATATTGTACTCAATGGCATTGCACAAATACTGGTAGTGGTGGTGGCGGCCAACTCTCAATGACCGGCGAGTTTTCTACGTGGATGTACCATTTGAATATGTAGAGTTGTCGGGTATCATCTGCTCACTCTTGTTTTTCATCATCATCATCTAGCAATTTTAGTTTAGGTTCCGCTTGGTCACATTTTGATGGTCTTTTTATGGCTTTCTTCAACTAGTTGGGGAGGCACACCTAGAGATCGACAATAAATGAGTCCTACAGGTTTTGTTCCCTTTAATAAGCAACCTATCAGCTACTCATCCTTCTCACCTCCTCGGTCAAAGAAATTTGGATATACGCTATCATCAAAAGTGGGTTTCACTAGAATGACATTCCTAGAATACGGTAAAATGCCACTCTCACCATCGTGCGTATGCTGAAACACCATTTCCACTATTTTTTCTAATCTATGCCGACTAAATTTCCCTGATTGTACTGCTTCAATCAGGTCAGGTCGAGCATGCCGCATCGAACTCCATCAGTGTCTCTCCCTTTCTCTTCTTCAGTTTCTACCAAAACCAAGCGACGTCAAGAGGGACAGGGATGTGTTCAGGTACCGGGAGGTGTGGGCTCACTGTGCCATGCCTCGTGGGCTCCTTCCTCCTCAGTTGCTCCAAGCATCGAATCACTGCAGCCCTCAGTTTTCACACTGAATGTGCATTAGCTGGTGAGAAAATGTTCAAGGGAAATTGAATCTGAAGAATTGAAGTGCAGAAACAAAGCTTTGTGTTGGATTGTGGCTGCTACCTGCAGATCCTATTGGGCTGCTTCAGCATCCATGAATTGTGACTGCTTTCTGCGGATCCTCTTGGCTACCGAGCCGAACACTACGGCGGGGGGAGCTCAGTGTGTGCCCCTCACACAATCAATTGCATCCAGAAAATTGCTGCTCACAAAGCATCCAATTTGATCACTTTGATTTGTTGTTTAGACAATTTTGAATTGATCCTAATCTGTGCTGAATCGATCGTCTTTGCCATTTTTTCCCATCTGTGCTGAATCAATCCCAATATGTGGCACTTTGGTCATGATGGCTCTAAAAAGTGGGAAACACATTTTGAGTTGGGAGAAATAACGAAAATGGGATTTTAGCTACATGCCCCGATTGAGAGTTGCATTTTATTGTATCCATTTTTGGGTTAGAATCCCGGCGAAACTCACTTTTAAGCATGGCATATATCCAAATTTGTCCCTGGGTCCAACCATCGAGCTGTCCTACAATGTAAACTATGTACTACTTGCTAATACTGGTTGCATCATTATGATTGGCGACACAAGAAAATTAAATGTACTATTTACTTGAAAAACTCTTGCATGATAATCAACTTCAATCTCCAAACATGGAAAATGCCATAAGAGATCTGGGCAAGGCATCTAATGCAGAGGCATGATATCTATTTAATTACGAGGTTCAGTCAAAACCTTTATTCCCATAGCAATAACTACGGTCATTCTATGCTTAACCAATCACTACATAAAAAAACATGTTGTCCCCATAAGTAGTTTACTTTGGCCTTTTTTTATCCGCCTACAATGAAAGGCTTGTAAAAATCGCATATTTATATGGTTGTAAAGTCGGCCCCCGTAAAAAAAGAATTCATGGATGGTTCTTAAGAGCCGCTTGTGAAAATGAATTTCCAGTTTTTGATTTTCTTTTCGGCCAAAAAAAATGAAAAAAATAATATTTGTTTTTTATAGGTCGTGCATCGCAACTCACAAGTGATTTTACACATGAAATATGTGCGTGTATAGTATATAGGAGTTGAACCTGAAACTCTCACTTTCGCTGAGCGTGTAGTCTCCTTATCATCTCACCTATGAACCATTTCGTGACCGTGTGATGGATGTTGTTCTTTTTAAAAGAGGTATTCCATTTTTTGTCTTAATTCTCATATATAGCAGTAGTAAAATTACAGCGTAAATAGGAAGTTTGCTGTCTAAGTTTTAAAATTTATAGTGCAAAATATATGTACATTAAAATATAAAGATTGATTTGATGAGAAATGTAACATCATAAATATATAGGTACTAAAGAAAATACTAGTCCTGTCTAAAATTTAACAACTTTTGTTTAGAATATAGTGTTTTTTGGATGGAGGGAGCATCAGATGTTCCTGACTTTCAAAGCCCCAGGAAATATTTTTACAGAAACCACCCGCCTATATAAATATCATTATTTTCACATGTGGTTATTTCTAAGCAGATGAAAATGTGTGTATTTATGGAGGTGGTGGTCCAAAGGTGACCGCTCCTGTAGAAATATAAAAATGTGTGCATTTCCAGAGGAGATGCACTAAGGCGACCTCCACTTAAAAACACTACAACGGTAACCCTTATCTGTATCAGGCTCCAACCCACATCTGTGTCGGGTATGGAGCCCGACACAGCGTAAAGGACACTGATGTGAGGAATCATCTCAAACGGGCATAAGTCCGTTACGGATGGAGTTATCTCAATCGGGCATTAACTAAAGCCCGTCACCACTAGCGTTGACCCAGACGACCAGTCAAAGAGAGCCCGTCACGGATGACCTATCTCAATCGGGCTACAACTAGCGCCCGTCACGGATGTCTATCCTCTCAAACGGGCCTAAACAGAAGCCCGTCACAGATGACTTATATTCGCACTCGGGCCCCAACTACAGCCCGTCACAGATTACTTAATCTCAATCGGGCCTTAACTTACAGCCCGTCACGGATGACTGTATTCTCAATCGGGCTTTAACTTATAGCCTGTCACCGATGAGTATGACCACAAAAAAAATAAATATTGTTTTTTGGCTAGCCTCAGGCCTGTGCTAGCCATGCCCGCTGCAAAAATAACAGAAACATATGCCAATCACATATATATCCCAGCATCCCCATTCACATATATACATCGCTGCATCCCCATTCACAAATGCCATTCACATATATTTTAGAAAAATAACATCCATATTGACAGTTGCATATTGGTCAAGTGGTAAGCATCATAATTAAGCTGCAATATTCATCTAGAAAGAATTTACATAGAGATAATAAATGTAATAAACAATAATATTACATAGTAACATGTGTTTGACAATTCAAATGTTAAAAATTGTTTTTCACTTAATCTTAACCCTAAACATTCCTTTAGGGTGAATAATTTAGTGGAGGATGAACCCGGCAATCTCCTCACGAATATCCTGAAAGCTGCTACCCGGATCCTTTGAAAATTTGTCCTACATGTACAAAATTCGAAATTAGTCGAACGATCTTTAGATATATGTATGTACTTTAATTCAATTAGAACATTTCACGAATGAGACCACAAACCTCCAATTCACCCAAAGTCTTCACCTTATCTTTGCAAAGTAGGCACATGTTGTGGCAGACATGGAATCCGCACTGGTCGCCTATTTGTTGTTTGACTGGGAAGTCCTTCTTATGGATAAGTGTATCCTGCCCTGCCTTTCGAAGGCCTTCCTTTTGCACATATTGGGCCCACGCCTCATCTATCGCGAGTTGAATCAGGGTCCAATCATATGCTTTCTTGTCAATCCTGGAGTTTAAGTAGTGGCACGTGCTCCACTTAGGCGTTATTACCAGTAGGATCCAATGTCCACTGCGGCATTAAAATATTTAAAGTTAATACTAAAGCTAGACGTGTAATGCAATGAATTTAGGGAGCACACTTACTATTGATTATAGGCGCACATGATGTACTCCTTGTCTTGTCGGGCCCAGAAGGTGTCAAACAAGTAGTTTACCATTCCTTCACGGTCCCCTTCAAGATTTGTGACATTCACTATCGTAGGATCAAGGAAGGCAACTTCCGGTGCATTTTTGAGACACCACTTCCAACTATACCTACACGCAAGATAACATTACTTATAAGCATGTTACACGGATTGAGATGAATAATTTTCGTGAGCAAGAGTACTTACAAGGAATAGCACTTGAGGAGGGTTGTGTCCACCGAGCGGAGCCTGTAGAGGTCGAATAGATCCTTGTAGTCTACCACGATATAATTTGGTGGCCCAAGGAATGGCGCTCTTGCGTGTTCGCCTATTATATCACTTTCTCTTTTCTTCCTCCTCACGTTAGATTTTTCCATGTAGTACATGTGTAGCTCCTTGCAAGCAGTGCCCATCGTAGCTAGCATGTCGTCTCCAACCAACGGCATGCCTAGTTGGAAGGAGGATGGAGGTACGGGCTTCTTAGGAACTACCAGCGCCTTGCTCAGATCTAGCTTTGTTGGAGCAAGTCGTGAGCCCTGCGGCTTTCCCTTTCCTCGCCCCATTGCAGCAGGTTTTTCGATGGCAACTCTCTGGGGGGAAGAATGCGCCTTCCTGCTCTTCTTCATTGGTGGGGGTTTGATGATCGCCCCGCTGTCGACCTCCATAGGCTCGTCACCGAAGTCCGTGTCGTACTGCAACTCGAGATCATCTGTATCTTCGTGACGAGCCGGAGCTGGCGGTGCTGAAGGAGCAGGGACAGGTTGTATCGGCAGGCGACCGCTTGGTGCAGTGGTTGGCCTCGGGATCACCCTTATCTCAATGAGATCCTTGGGCCATTGGATGAATGTTCCACGTGCATTTCCAAGGGTTAGGACCTCGTCGTTCGGTGGATGCCTGAGCGGGAAATGATCGAATTCTGGCTTCACCGAGTCGACTTGGACCTTCGCACAGTCAGCCCGTAGTTGTGCCCCATGCACTCTAGTTTCCGGGGTCGGCTGGAAAGCTAGGCCTTCAGCTGCAGGAACCATGAAGGACGGCATCACCCTTACTGTCAGGGTGCAGCTAGTTGGCTCCTGCGATATGTTAATAACAATTTTTAGAGCAGTACTTACCCTATGATTTCGTTATGAATTATATTCGTTAAGAATTATGTGCGTTGCGGACGAGAGATTTACCGTAATTTGGTCGACGGCGGCGGGAACCGAAGGGGGATTTTCCCCCGCCTCAGTTGATGCACAGCTGCTGCGCCTCTGCGTCGGACTTGCTAGATCCTGTTGCACACCAGCAGCGGCAGCCTCCGGGATATTCTGTTCTTCTCGAATCTCCTGCTTGATATGGGCCCTCATCGATTCGAGCTTCTCATCGAATTCAGAGCTCAACTCGGCTCTGACCTGTTCACGGATCTGGGCGGCAAGGCGGGCATCTTTTTGTGCCTTCGTTACTGTCCGCTTCCTGTACTGCCACGCGTAGTCCGGGAATCCAACTTTCCACGGTACGTTGGCGCCAAGTCCCCTAGTGCGTCCACGGTGCTCCTTGTTGCCCAACGCTTTACTAAGGATGTCGTCCTCGCGTCTTTGGGAGCTTCCCTCTTGCGAGGCCTCTTGGGAGGCAACCAACTCCTTCTGTGGTACAAATGAGTTCGGATTAAACGAAAAGTTGGGTGGGGACAATGCGAACTAATATTGAGATAGGACACTTACTATATTATCGTAGACTTGTTGATCTTGGGGATTTGGAAGGGAAACCGACCCATCCTGATTCTTCTGGTACCTCGCGCGGGCCCAGTTCCTTGCCCGTGGGTGTGGGATGTCGGCAAACACCGGAGGTGTGTTCGCTGCCGCTGCCACTTCATCCTCCTGCTGCCATTCCTCCAGCTTCCCGACGTATCCTGTGGTGCCTAGGCGGTGCGGGTGCACGTTCCTGGACTGCAGTGCTCTATAGGCTTCGCTTCTAGCCCGGGATTCAGGGGTCGATTTCTTCTCGTAGAATTGCTCCCATACCTCTTCCGTTATGAAGGGCCATTGGTCTTTTGGATCAGGGGTCATCGGATTTAGGACAAACTCCGTGACCAGCCTGCTCTTGAAATTCTTCCAGCAATTGCCCATCACCTTGAACGCGGCCTGCTTGAGCCTCTCCTCGTCGGCTTCAGGATATTCGAAGCTCTCCTTGAACTTCAGCCAAGCAGCGTTCTTCTCCGCCTCGGGCACGCCCTTGATGTCATCCGCGAGGATTGTGAAGTTCTCCCTCGCTACGACATCGCAGAGGGTCCTGAATTTCGCTAGGACATTGCGAGGCCGCGTCGGCAGTCCAACCTGGTTCACCTCTGAGATGGTGAACCGTTCCTTAGGGATTCTGTTCCCTGTCCTACGACCCCTTGCCCTTGACGACCCACTAGTTGTCGTCGACATCGGTTCACCTTGCCCTTGAGACATCGTCTAAATAACTGTGCTTTTAAATAACAAAATTAATAATTTTGTAAACAAAACACGTCCCAAAATAACTAAGTAGTACCATAGCATTCTATGATGATTTCATAATCTAGAAACAAAGTCCTTACGTAAATGAGTAATTATCAAAAAATTCTGCGACGTTTCGATAATATTTTCCTGAACCAACTTTAATTTCAGAGTCGATTAATTACCAAAAAATAACAAAAACCGAGGTGCAATGGGATCTGACGGTGTCTTAATCGGTTTTGTCAATTACATATAACACGATCAAACCACCGTCAGACCCTATGCACCTCGGATTCTGCGATAATTTGGTAACGTACATTTTTAAAATAAACTACATTTCACCTATAATCCCTAAAGATGAAATAATAAAGTGACGTATATTTCATAAAATGTACTAAACTTAACTTAAAAAAAACTAAGTAACCCTAAAATCCCTTAAAGTTAACTCATCTATCTTCCATTCGGCAACACATCACTAAAATGTACTAAAATAACCTAACTAAAACTAAACATCAATATATCTAAATTTCACTAAACCTAAAAATCAATATATCTAAATTTCACTAAACCTAAAAATCACTAAATCAAAATTTCACTAAACCTAAAAATCAGTTAACCTAAAAATCACTAATACTAATTTTTCACTAAACCTAACAATCAATATATCTAAATTTCACTAAACCTAAAAATCTATATATCTAAATTTCACTAAACCTAAAAATCAATATATCTAAATTTCACTAAACCTAAAAATCAGTTAACCTAAAAATCACTAATACTAATTTTTCACTAAACCTAACAATCAATATATCTAAATTTCACTAAACCTAATTTTTATCTAAAACTAATTTGCACTGTCACTAAAAATCACTAATAAATCCCAAAAATCACTAAAAATCACTAACATCACTAACATCACTAATAATCTAAGTCACTGTCATCACTAAAAATTTAACTAAAAATTTGTAACCCTAACCTAAAAAACTCACCGGCGGCTTGGGGAGGAGAGGCGGTCGGCGGCTTGGGGAGGAGAGGCGGCCGGCGGCTTGGGGAGGAGAGGCGGCCGGCTTGGGGAGGAGAGGCGTCGTGCTCGTCGGCGTCATGCGTCGGCGTCGTCGGCGGGTTGGCGGCGTTGCGTCGTCGGACTTAGAAAATTTCGAATCCAGATCCAGATCCAGCGCGCTTATTTTATTCTTAGTACGGTTTTTAACATCTCAATCGGGCCTGAACAAGAGCTCGTCACGGATGTCAACATCCGTGACGGGCTCCACTTCCACGCCCGATAGAGATGACATCATCTCTATCGGGCACCGCACCAAGGCCCGTCACGGATGATGTCATCCGTGACGGGCTCCACTTAGAAGCCCGATAGAGATGACATCATCTCTATCGGGCAAAAAACAAAGGCCCGTCACGGATGACAACATCCGTGACGGGCTCCATTTCATCGCCCGATAGAGATGATGTCATCTCTATCGGGCACCACACCTTGGCCCGTCACGGATGACAACATCTGTGACGGGCTATAGTTTTGGCCCGATAGATATGTCGTCATCTGTATCGGGCCTGCCTTAAGGCCCGTCACACATGACATTTGACTCCTGTTCATGTTTCCCTGAACTGATAATAAAATATACAATACACATTTAACATGTGCTGATTTCACTAAAATCACAATAATTAATTGTACAATACAAAATAATTTAGTGAAGCACAATAAATCACTAAAATTTAGTACATTCATCATAAAAATATATTACAAGCTGCACCAAGCTAGCAATTACTAATAAAAAATACGTCCTTTCCATTTTACTTCACTAGTATCCGAAGCCAATATAACAATTAAGCACAGCTAAAATCACAAGGTTATGCCTTCCGTATGATCTGAGCGAGTATACCCTACAGGCTCCTGTGGATCATCGTCAAGGTCGATTTGGGGCCGTACATGAAGATTCTGGTTGTACTCTTCTTCGTCGACGACGTTGTCAACACCAACAATTCAGCGCTTGCCATCCCTCGCGATGTGCATCTTCTTGTTTGCGGGGTCTTTAATGTAGAAAATCTGATGGACCTGTTTCGCAAGTACGAATGGTTCGTCGGCGTATCCAACCTTGGATAGATCTACTAAAGTGAAACCTTCCTTATCGACTTTAACACCAGTGCGTATATTCACCCAACGGAATCGAAACAAAGGAACCTTGAACTTCACGTAGTTCAGCTCCCAGATCTGCTCAATGCGGCCGTAGTATGTGTTAGACCCAACTTGATCCTGGAAGGCATCTATACGGACCCCGCTGTTTTGCACTGTGCTTTTGTCATCTTGCTGGACGGTGTAAAATGTGTATCCATTAATATCGTATCCTTGCCATGTGTCTATGGCCCAGCACGGTCCTATCCCCAACAACTGTACTGTCTCATTTGGGATATCCGTCGACATTATGACACGATTTTTGAACCAAGCGTTGAACCGAGAGTTATGTTCCCTGTTAATCCACGTCTCAGATCGACCCAAGTTCTCCTACCGGATTTTTGTTAAGTGCTCCTCAAAGTAAGGGCCAACTTCTGCCATGTGTTGGAGCACAGCAAAATGAGCCTGCGCGTACGAAGCTTGATCGGGCCTAATTCTTTTCCTACCTATTGTGCCAGCACCTGACAACCTTCCTTCATGTCGAGACGGTGGAACTCCTATAGGTTCGGCCTCGGACATGTAATCCACGCAGAACTCAATGACCTCCTCGGTCGTGTATTCTTCAATGATGCTCCCCTCCGGTTTTGCTCTGTTCCGAACGTATGCCTTCAGAACTCCCATGTACCTCTCGAACGGGTACATTTCTCTTAGAAAAGCTGGGCCACATAGTTTTGTTTGCTTCACAAGATGAACAGGGAGATGAACCATGATATCAAAGAAAGACAGCGGAAAAAACATCTCCATGTGGCATAGGGTATTAACAATATCGGTCTGCAACCCATCTAGATCTTCGGGATCTATAATTTTCTGACCGATTGCATTGAAAAAGGCGCACAGACGTTGGATCGTATGTCGGACCTTGGGAGGGAGAATGCCTCTGATAGCAACTGGCAAGATTTGTGTGATTAGCACGTGGCAATCGTGAGACTTCATTCCAACCAGTTTTAGGTCTTCCGATTTGACGTACTTACCGATCCTCGCTGAATAGCCCGATGGAACTTTGATATCTCTCAGGCAAGACAACATTGCGATCTTCTCATTCTTCGACAGTGTATGGCAAGCTGGAGGGAGGTACACTCTACCTGTCTGTGCATCTGTTACGGGCTGGAGTTCACTGAGGGAGGTACACTCTACCTGTCTGTGCATCTGTTACGGGCTGGAGTTCACTGTGAATGTTCATGTCCTGTAGATCAAGGCGCGCGTTCAACCCGTCCCTTGTTTTGCCGGGAATATTCAGCAGCAGGCCAACCAAACTCTCACACGCATTCTTTTCTACATGCATGAGGTCAATGCAATGACGAACCTCAAGATCTTTCCAGTAAGGTAATCGCCAAAATATGGACTTCTTCTTCCACATACCCTTGTCCTTTGCCTGACTACATTTTCTTTTCTTCCCAAACTCGTTGGTTATATCTTTCACCAAGTTGTACACCTCATCCCCAGACAAATCCTTGGGAGCCTGCTGAAGTTCTCTCTTACCGTTGAAAACATTCTTCTTCCTTCGGAACGCGTGACGTAGCGGGAGCCACCTCCTATGACTCATATAAACCATCTTTCGTGATTTCTTCAACCATCGGCTGCGTGTATGTTCCATGCAGTCGGAGCAAGCCTTCTTTCCTTTCACGGTTTGGCCAGAAAGATTACCGAGGGCGGGATAGTCATTAATGGTGCAGAACAGTAGAACTCGTAACTTGAAATTCTCCTGACCACACGCATCCCAAGTTTCCACACCTTCTTTTCATAGCATCTCAAGATTATCCATAACAGGCTCCAAGAACACGTCGATATCATTGCCCGGTTGTTTCGGTCCTTGGATTAGCAAGCATAGCATAATATATTTCCTTTTAAAGCACAACCATGGCGGTAGGTTAAAGTTTGAAATAAGAACTGGCCAGGTGCTGTGAGTACTACTCAAGTCTCCGAAAGGATTCATGCCATCTGTACAAAGACATATCCTCATGTTTCTAGGGTCGGCAGCAAAGTCACTGTGTTTTCGATCGATATTTCTCCATTGAATTGAATCCGCTGGGTGTCTTAGCATACCGTCATTCCTTCTCTCAGTGGCATGCCAACGCACTAACTTCGCCTCCTTGGGGTTTGCAAATAATCTTTTGAAACGATCAATGATTGGTAGGTACCACAAAACCTTCGCGGGACCACCCCGCTTTGATCTTTTCCCTTCGTCAGGACTTTTCTTTCGCTTGTATCGAGATGCCTTGCAGACAGGACAAGCATCTAAGTCCGCATACTGCTTGTGGTACAATATGCAGTCGTTTGGACAAGCGTGAATTCTACGGACCTCTAACCCCAGCGAACACAAAACCTGCTTTGCTTCGTATGTCGTCTCGGGCAAAGTGTTCCCATCAGGCAGCAAGGACTTCAAAATTCCCAAAAGCTCCGTGAAACTCTTGTCTGTCCATCCACTACTTGCCTTCAGCTTCATTAGGTCCAAGGTAGCTGATAATTTGGTGTGCTTTGCTTTACATCCGATGTATAGAGGCGTCTGCGAGTCACTGACCAACCTGCTGAACTTTATGGAATCTCTCTCGTTGTAGGTTGGATCCTCAACGTCACGTAACATGTCTTGCAGCAGATCGTGATCAACATCAACCATTTCACCGCCCAGTGGAGAAGGTACAAACATGTCATGCTCATCTTCATCTTCCTGATTTTGCGCACCAGTACTGTCTGCAGCTGCAACATCTCCAGATTCTTGCTCTCCATGCTTGACCTAACATGTGTAGCCTTCTATGAATCCTCGTTGTATCATATGAGCGTGTACATCCACTCGACTACCAAACATATTCTCATTCTTGCAATCTGCACATGGACAGCAAATGTAATCGATGTTTCTTCTTTTCCTATCCTCCTCCGCGGTGTTTATAAAATTTAATACCCCATTTCTATACTCCTGACTATGACGTTTCACGGATTTCGCATACATCCAACTTCGATCCATCGCTACAGAAATGAAAAAATAATCAAAGAAACATCTTAGAAGATAAATACTCTGAATTAATGACAATTGATGAATTATCTAAAGTACCGATTACTATTTAAGTACCTTTATGAATTTACTGTTTTTTTGGAAATAAAAATTAAAATTTCGCCCCCTCCAACCTCCCGCCAAGATTGTGAACAGTGGGATACAGTTACACCGGCAGTTACGGCTATTTATAGTGTCAATAACTATCTGTAACGGTCCATAAAATTGTTATCTCAATCGGGCATACCAGTTATCTTTATCGGGCCTAAAAAAATGCCCGTCACAGAGTGTGCAATCTGTGACGGGCTTTATTTGTTATCTCAAACGGGCCTCAAGCTAGAGCCCGTCACGGATGACACATATCTGTGACGGGCTCCAACTAGGGCCCGAGTGAGATAACCTTAAAATCTCAAACGGGCCACAAGTTGGAGCCCGTCACAGATGACTATCATCCGTGACGGGCCCCTGCTTGGAGCCCGATTGAGATATTTAAGGTTATCTCAATCGGGCCCTTGTTGGAGCCCGTCGCAAATATGTGTCATCCGTGACAGGCTTTAGTTCTACGCACATTTAACATGTCTCTCCGACCCTATCTCAATCGGCCACTTTTAAGACCCGTTTGAGATGTATTCTTCGTGACGGCCCGCAAAATCCAGTTATGTTGCAGCCCGTCACAGATGAGAGGATCTGTACTAGTGAAAAAAAACTTTCTGCATACCATCTTTCGTGCAGGACTGTCTAAAAAAAATCTTTGGTTGAAAACGTTCAAACATGTAATTATACGGCAGCTAATGCTATATAATGAGTTATACTGTAACTTTTTATATAATTTTAATATGAGTATATTAAAAACGTTGATATAACTTGCACATAAATTATATAAAAATTACAATGTTATATTTACACTACAATATAAATTGTAGTAATAAAGTTATATTTAAAAGTTTTAAAAAAGGTTGCGTCAGTTTTTTTTAGCAATTCCATTTAAACGTGCCTACCCTCGACGTATTGCATACACAGAACACAGAGTACCTATCGATATCGTTTTTCCAGTAGTAAAATTTTCAAATATATTCTAAATCACTTAATATGTAAATGATAAAAAAAATTCTCGTATGATGCATCGGAGTTTATAAAAATAGAAAATAAATATATTGGGAGTAGATAAAGTGGAGGAACGATTACATTGAGATTCGGTAAGGTGCGGTAATTTATTCCTTTCGATTTTATATCGGTATTCTGGGAATGAGGTAGTATTGTAGGTCCTTGTATTCTACAGGCTCTCATACGGCTCAACATTGAACAAAACGGCAGGCGCGGGTATTCTAATGGGCGCACGCGCAGGGGATACGCGAAAACAGCCGCTGGCGCTGAGCCGCTGCGAGAGAAAAACAAGTGTTCGTTTCGTTTTGCGACGGGCGTGCGCCCATTACCATTCCTGCCCCCGTTCGCGACACCATCCATGGCGCGTTTCTCCATCGCCAAGCCGTTCGCCGCCGCCGCGGCTGCTCCCCGCGTCTCTCCCCGCCGCCGTCTCTCCACTAATGCCACCACCGCCAGGGGAGCTCTGCCGCTGCTGGCCCTGCGGAAACCCACCAAACCACCACCTCCGCCCCTGCACCCGCGTCCCAGTCTCCCCGTCCCCACCACCTCCGGCGACGACGATGAGGACGTCAGAAGGAAGCCAGCGACGGATGCGACGGCTTCTCTGTGCTCGTCCGGCGCCGGCGACGTGCTCCGCCTGCTGGACGCGCTCCGCCTCCCGCCCGACGAGGACGTCTACGTCTCCCTCCTCAGGGACTGCGCCGACGCCGCCGAGGTCTCTTCTGTGCACGCGCACATCGCCGGAAAATTCTCCGTCTATGGCCTCCCTTTGCCCCTCGCCAACCGGCTGGTGCTCGCCTACGCGGCGTGCGGTGACATCAGGGCTGCGCGTAAGGTGTTCGACGAAATGCCTGCCAAGAATGGCATCACCTGGGCGACCATGGTCTCGGCCTACTCCGATGGGTGCTTCCATCATGACGCGTTACAGCTGTTCGCGCGGATGTGTCACCAAGTGCGGGGGCTCACCGGTGATCACTACGCCCATGCCGTTGTGGCAGTGCTGCGTTCGTGTGCTCGGGTGAACGAGCTTCACTTCGGTGAGCAGGTGCATGCTTTTATTGTCAAGAAAAATGGAATCTGTGGCGATGTTGGTAGCTCACTATTGCAGCTGTACTGCGACAGTGGGCAGCTCAGCAGCGCACAGCATGTGCTTGAGATGATGAGGTGCTCATGCCAAGAACCAGTTCCTGAAGGGGCCTGGACCAGCTTGATCACCGCATACCATCGTGACGGCATTCTGGATGATGCCATTGATATCTTCAGGGACATGGCTTCCTCTGGCATTGTCAGAAGCAGCTTCTCCTTGTCAAGCATCCTTGCGGTCTGTGCAGAGGCGAAGAACAAAGGGTCGTATGGCCAGCAGGTACACGCAGATGCCATCAAGCGTGGCCTGGACATGAACCAGTTCGTCGGGTCAGGGTTGCTCCACATGTACGCGAAGCAGGGGCAGCTCGCAGATGCAGCCAGGGCATTTGAGGCTATCGATGGCAAACCTGACGCGGTGTGCTGGAACGCCATGGCCATGGCATATGCTCGCAGTGGAATGTACAGAGAGGCCACTAGGGTGGTGTATCAGATGAAAGGTGCTGGAATGAATCCTTCGGAACTGACGATTAATGAGGTTAAGCTGGCCTGCTTTAGATGAGCTACTGAAGAAAGATTTCATTGTTTTGTTTTGTATGATCTGTGTAGAAATGAAGTAATTTAGAGACTTAAGAGTTGTGCCCAGATCTTTGTAGATGTAAACAACCAGTAATTGGTATCCAGTAGTGCCCTTTTACTTAACTTAGTCAGCTTGGTGTGTTAGTGTGAGAATATAATGTAACATCTGGAGGTGTTCTTTTCGCCTAAGAATGTCTCCAAATACGTACTCTTTTATAGATGTGCTGGATAACTACAATATAGCGCCTCCAAACTTGTTTCGGAAAAAGTAAGGATTATCTCCAAAGATGAAATGGTCCGTCTCCAAAAATGAATTATCTGCCTGTTTGAGACAATTTCCTATGCAGTGATGAACAAATGAATTATCTGCCTGTTTGAGACAAATTCTTTTGCAGTGATGAACTGATGAACCTGGAAGCTGTCATGAAGCAGCCTCATGTCCCCTGAAGAATCCACAACCGCAGGTCCCTGAGTGCCGCTTGGTAAGCATTTTGATCCTGAATCCCTGATTGTCACTGCATGAGTGCAAGTGCATTGACCTCGGTTTGGTCTTGTGACAGTAACATTTGCATTCCAGATAAGCAGGAGTTGCTTACTTGCATGCTGCCTGTTTAATCATAGTGTTCTACTGTTTTAATCCTGCCGTGGAGCATACGCACTTGAAGAACAAGGAAACTACTTACTCCCTTCGTCGTAAAATATATCAACCTAGTACTTTAAGTAAACACCACCTATTATTATAAATCTGAACAATTGATCACATGTCCAGATTGGAGTACTAGATACCATCTATCGAGATATTTGAGACCTGCGTTGCTATATATTTTATGACGAAGGAATTAATACATTATGAAATGTAATTTGAACTGCTCCTTGACAGGTCAAACCACCCACTGTCCCACTCTGATATTATGTAACAGGACATGGATACCCATAAGGCCATAACGCATTTGACCAGACACATGATTTATCAGCAACAGCAAAACTGAGAAACATGTTACACACATTCTCTTCTCCCTACATTACAAATTTACTTGACACCATTAATCTGTCAGTTTAGCTCAATTTGAACCAAAGATATGAACACGCCTCTTGCAACGGGGGAAAATTGGCAGAAACAAAGGATTACAAGGAGACCTTTACAGTGTAATCTATGAACAACTCGTGAGTGCTACCCATTTACATCTGACGGATATACATCACACAATATCATTGTTTCCCCACATCAGGAATTGCAGGGACCTCAGCGGAGTAATTGGACAGTTCTACATCAACCAAGCTTGAGAGGTCGTATGGCTCTGCAGGGGTAACAGTTTCTTCTATGCCATGGGAGGGCATTGTTTTACCTGCCTCATGTGTTAGGATGATTGATGCCAATGGAGCTTTCGAGTCCACGACAGAGACTTCTACCAACTGTATGTCCTGTCCTGTTGACACAACACTGCCAGAGCTATATTTTGTCGGTTCATCCTCTTCCTCATTACTGTAGAGCACATATTCATGATATGTTGGTGCAAACTGCAAAGAAACATGAACAATCATGATTAATACAGAGATGAAGCCCCATAATGCAAACGGAGTCATTGTGCCATGAAGGACTCTCTTCATCAGCATGAAGAGTAGAGTGGTGGATCTCATATTGTCATATCTTGTTTACCTGGTGCACAGTATCATGATAGAAGTCATTGAATTTCAGAGCATGAAAAAGGCTTCCCCTGAATCCACCGAAAGGACGGGCATTGGAACCAGCATACTCCTTGTACGAGAAGGCAAATTGGTGCCCAATAGCTGCTATGAGCATTTCAACACACAGTACAAAATTTTGGAGATAAGCAGCTTCTTCGGCATTTTTTATGAATCTAGATTTCGCAGCAAGGAAAACCAGGACGCCCTGTGAGAAAAGCTTCAACTTGTTAGTACTAAACTTCCGCTCATCAAGTAAAAAAGAGGGTTCTGTGATGGAAATCACTTTGTTTCAATAAATGCAATTCTCTACAGCACTTTGATCAGACCAGAGGTTCCGAGATAAGATATAGAGAAAGGAAATAACTAATCCTCATAACTTCACTTTACCTGCCAATAGGTGAGGAACACCACTGATTTGATAATGATAAATTTTGGAACAGGATTATATGGCTGAAGAAGATCTCTGCATGCAGCGTAGAACAGTGCTAGAGCAAACAGTGCCATCGAATAAGAAATTGTGTAGATGATAGTTATGTATAGATAGGATTGATTGACACTGAAATTTCCATCTTCATATTTTCCTTTGGCATAAAGAATGAAGGTTATAACAACCAATATTGGCTTGAGGATCACAAACTGCAGACAACCCTGTTTGCATCTCCGTATAAAACGCCTGTAGCGAACATTGAAAAATCAATCATCAGCACTTGCACTATCAAAATTCATAAGATTTTTGTTACCATAGGCAATTTCAAACATGAAAGTGCAGTATTTATGTTAAAAAATAGTTGAAAGGGTATAACTCACCCATCTAGAGGAACACCTGAAAAACAGCAAGTCATCATGAACCATGACGGTTTCAGAGATCGGCCAGTCAAACTTACTACCACGGCACCAGGACCTCCTACCCATGCCAAGCAGAGTGAAAAGAAATTGTAGATGACCCATGCATCATAGCTAAAACACAATTCATAAAAAAATTAGCAGAATAACAATTTAAAATTTTACTGTCACAATAAACACAATACCAGACAAGTCACCTCATATGAAAGTAAACATGACTAAACATTGTAAGTACATTCGTGCTTCTGTCATTTATAGATTTGCCGGTAAGTACACCAACACACATTTGATGAGAGTTCAACAAATTATAGTGAAGCTTACGAAAAAATCTTCTCCAGCCTTTTTTTTCCATGATTTTTCAATAAAAATCACATCTAATCTATATGCAAAGCCTTTGTGGTCTTATGGATTATGACCAACGGAATTCTGCAAAAGTATTACACGAAATAAATATACCTTCAAGTAATTGTTCAAGCTGTATGAAACCGTAGCATAAAAATAAGACGTAATATGCTCCTGGATCTACAGAGAGCATGTGAAATATGCTGAGGTGCTTTAATCTTTGTCACAGCATTCTGTTAGTCTTTTTTTTAACAATGCATCTGTTGTTTTGATCCCCATCAAATTAAATACTGTTTGCATGCATGCACAAAACACAAATGTGTCCTCTAATCATCAATGACAACAAAGCAAACCAATAACCAGATAAAAGTATTTAGGATTGATCAGTCATTGGATGAACAGTTATGGGCAACAAAGTTGACTAAAACAATACTCGTAGTGAAAAAAGTGGTTGGCGATTACATTTCATGCATAACATGGAGGCTATCAAGGATCTGAAGCAACAAAGCACCCTAATCCAGCAAATGTTGTTACTGAATGTCCGAATCAATGCTACACCTCGAATCACCCAAAGAAGTATCGATCAACAGACTGGAATCAAGTACTGACTACTTCTATTACAGATGAAAAGAATTAGTTGGTGCAAAACGCCAGGTTGCACTTCATTAATCAAAAGAAACTATTTACCTAGCAGCAATTGCAGTATTAAAAACGATAATCTGCCCTAAAATTTCAGCAAAAAATTGGGGGTCATGATCAGTAAAATGTCTAAACTCTAACTCTGAACATATAGCGCCTTTACAACCTTGTAACAGGGAAAAGAAATCCCTTTGCAATAGGGAGCAAAGCTGACACCTATTGGTATTTTTCGCCATCTTCTTAATATTAATACATTGTGATCCATGAAACTAAATATAGCGTATGAAGTGTCAAGGCACAAGCAAGCAAGTATCAATACCTATATCAAGTATACTGGCGCAATGCAGAGGATAAAATAAGGGTTGGTTTAGCAGTCAAACTTACATTTCACGAATAGAATTGAAGTAGATGGCGCTACCAGGTAGTACAAGGGAAAGAAATGACATCACAGCATATACCTGCACAATAATGCATTTGTCCATAGTTAATGAGATGAAATGTTGCGAACATGAGTAAATAAAATGATAACTAAACTGAATGAGCAAACTTTACATTCATAAGTGAATATTGGCAAGCAAAGTTTATAGTACAAGTATATATCTTTGATTCTATGGGACACATATCAGAATCATACAGGATTGGAATTACAATAGTAGCATCACTTAAAAATAATTCATATTATGGGGTATTCTAAGAAGCTTCTGCAGCTTCACTACAATTATTAAAATGCATATATGAAACAGAAAGAATTGCATTTCTCATAAAGAACTAAGGATTAAATCAATGCTATAAGCCTATAACTGCAGAATATATTCCCTAACAAGTTATAATTCCATTGAATAGCCAAACACATTGTTGGTTAAATTCACTTTGAGATGAACAATAAACAGATACTAGTATTTTCCTTTCAAATTCACAACCATAAAGAAGACACCAACACAGATCAAATTGACCAACCGACCAACATGTATGATGTATCACTTGCACTCAAATCGCAGCTGGAACCATGGCCTTGACTGAATTATGGAATCAGCACACAGACTCGAACAAACAATACCGCAATCCCAGAAATCCAGGCAACTTGCATGCCAAATGGAATAGCATTACTAAAAAAATACACTCCCATCCAACTCATAGATTCACAATCACTTCCTGAACAATTTGCCAATAGAAACCTGTTCGTTCAGAAGTGAGAAACACGTAGAGGCTTGGGGCCTCGCATCCCAGTATCCCACGACTCAGATTAACCATCGAGTTGTACAAAAATCAACTCACAACGCAGCACGTCACCGCCGATACCAAAATTGCTCAAGGAATCGACACGCGCACCTCTCAAATCGCACTACCACAAACTAAACCCGCGGTAAAATCAACAGAAAGAAAAAAAACTCGGTGCCCTAGGAACGCGAAGCTGGGGAGGACGTAGCCGACGCACGTGGAACGAGAGGGAGGAGGGGATCGGGCGGAGGAGAGTGCCTACCGGGACCATGAGGATGATGCGGACGATGAAGCGCTGGTGGGTGGGCTCGGCGTAGTGGAGGAGGTGGCGGTAGACGAGGCGCAGCGCCACCACCGTCGCCGCCGCGGCGCACGCCAGCGCCGCGCCCGTGTACGCGGCTGTCGCCACCCACCCCTCCATCGCTCTCTCCCTCCCTACCTCCCTACGCCGCTTGCGCCGAGAGTGGAAGGAACCCTAGGCGGCGGGCCTCCGGCGGCGGCGGTGGCGCCGACGAGGAGGAGGAGGAGGAGGGGGGAATGGGGAGACGTGGCGTCGGCCGGGTGGATTCCGTTGGGAAATGCCTGGAGGGTGGGGCCCGCGGCGGGTAGGGAGGAGAGAGGGGCGAGGGTTGTTTCCTGGTAATAATAAATGGAAGCGTGTGGAATGGTAGGATTGGGATTTGAGTTTGACTGTGCCCAGAGCTCTGAAAATCCAACCAACCTCTGCCTGTCATCATGACAAATCTTCTAGTACTCCCTCGGTTCGATAATACTCCATTTATTTTTTACTCATTCCATTTATCTTACAGTAAATCTATTTTTAACCAATTATTACATCGTATTTTGTAAAAATAATAATGATTACATTGGAAGTTGATAAAGTGAGAAATAGCATTAGGGTAAGTTTTATATCGAAGGTAAATGTCATATCTAATTTAAATCATATCATCTACTCCATCTATCTCATAATATAAGAGATTTTAGAGTGATGTGACATATCCTAATTATCTAAATTCATAGTACTAAAATATATCACATCTCTCCTAAATCCCTTATTTTATGGGATGGAGATAGTACTCATTAATTAAGAGATAACAAGTACAGCATATCTCATTTAATATGCAAACTCCAATATTAGTTCCCTCTCACATTATTTAAAATTTGTGTGGAGGTTGCGCCATGCATGAGAGGTGGATCAATCTCTCTCCTAACTTCACTCTACCTCATCACTTAATTCTATGTAGCAAATTTAAGTGTAACATGATAAAGTACTTATAGTACTTGCTCTTAGGAATTTGATAAAGTAGGGATATTTTAGTCTTTTTAGCTTTTGTATTGGTTTGTGTGGCATGTGTGAAAAATGAACTTAATTTTGAATGGAAGGAGACATCATCATCTCAAAATATAGCAATATCATACTGAATTAGACACTATCTATATAGTGAATCTAGATCCTTTTTAGATTATAGTACTGGATGATATCTAAGGCTGCGTTCGCAGCTCTTCTTTCCTTGCGGAAAACGGAGCGATCCATTAGCACGTGATTAATTAAGTTTTTGCTAAATTTTTTTTCAAAAATGGATTAATTTGATTTTTCTAAGCAACTTTTGTATAGAAACTTTTTGTAAAATACACACCGTTTAGTAGTTTGAAAAGCGTGCGCGTGGAAAACGAGGGAGAGGAGTTGGGAAGAGGGGGGAACGAACGCTGCCTAATACTCCCTCTGTCCCAAAATCCTCTGTCCCAAAATATAAGTGATTTTGGTTGGATATTGATATATCTTAGTACTACAAATATAAACAGAGAGTCTATCCAAATTCATAGTATTAGGATATGTTCTATCCAACCAAAATCTCTTATATTTTGAGATGGAGGAAACAATACTAGATTGTTATATTTTTAGACGGAGTATTTGCTACTCTATATATGTGCCATTATAGCACTACGAAATATCCATTGTACCCTCTCTTCTCCCCTCCCCTCTCTCCTCTCACTGGCCAAACCATATAATGGTTCAAGCGATAGAGCTTGAGCCCGACGGTGTGGTGGCAAGGCTTGAGAAGTGGCAGAGCTTTGGCTTGATAACAAGGAGACGACATAGCTCAAACTCCTCCCTTGATCCTATAAAATGATGGACGAGCAAGGTAAGATGGAGCGCCACGGAAGCAGGTTGCGTAAGCGATGGGCCGACTGGGTGGGCTGGCCAGCTCATCCTTGACAACCGGCTCGTGCGAGGACCGATGGCTTGAGGCACTCTTCATTGTCGGCGATGCACCTCGGCACAACGCCCAACAACACGTGGAGAAGACCGCTCTCGTCATTGCCTAAGAGGAGGTCATTATGCATCACTCCAGCCCCCACCATCTATGTCCCTTGGCGCCCCCACACTCTCCCATCTCGATTAAGAAAGTTCTCATGCTCGTCCAGAGTGAGGATCGAGGAAGGAGCCCGAGCTTTGTTAGTTGCCTTGTCGTTAGGCCAAAGTTCCATCGTCACTCAAGCCGCCCAAACCTTGCCTCCACGCCACCAGGCCCGAGCTCTGCCATTGCACCATTGTCTTTACCTAACTTGGCCAAGAGAGATGCGAGGGAGAGAGAGAAGAGGCATAATGGATCTTTCACACGGATACAGTGGTAAAAAAATATTAGGAACAGTGATAAAAGTGGTATTTAAAGAGTGGCACATCCTGTCACGCCTGGAAATTTAACCAAATTTCCAGACTATATTTTGTGTATAAATCCCTGTCTAGGAATTAAGCCGGGTACACAAAACGACAAATTAATATACAACACCAAACATAAAAAAACGTAAATATTTATTGAAAAGGCACTTAGTCCTTGCACCGAAAAGAAAACAGCAACAACGGAAAAAGGCGATGATCCTAGTGGGGCTTCAGCTCCACTCCACAGGCAAAACTCACCTAGGGTATGAGCCTTGGTCCTCTAACTTTGTCTTGAGCTCAGAAGCACTACACTTTTGAAAAGGGGGATAATAGCAAGGTTGAGTACAACCACTGTACTCATCAAGTCACACCAATGATGCAGACTTGCAAGGGGAGACAAGGGAAGTTTGTGGCTATTTGCATAAAGGCGGTTGTAAATATTGATAGTTGAAAAATAGTTGATTAATTAAGGCAAGATTTATACATTTAATAACTCTACACCACGTTGAACAGGCCTAACCAAACCACCTGAACTAAACCAGTTCATTAAGTTAAATTAATTAATTGAGTGGGACTAATCACGGTGAATCTAGCTGATCGACTATAATCGCGGGCACGACTATTCGAATAGTTTTACTCTAGCTAGAGATATACAACCGTACCCACAAGACACCATCCACCATCATGTTACCATGCAATGCATGACACGTCACCATGCCGAGTGATTGTGAAAAGACCCTTTGCATAACTCTTCCTAACCAAGCGCATCATACTGCAAGTTCGCCCCCACTTTTAAATCCAAGGTAGGTAGCCCCCTTGTGCCAAGGTTTCCCGCAAACCGGTCCTTAATCGCCATGGGTGCAATAAGCAAAGCCATGCACCCAAAGCCCACCATTAAGCCATATTTTAGTTGGATACTTATGACCAATAAAACATTGCCAAATGTCTCGAGCTCGTAGCACATCAAGATACTAGATGTATTTAATGTGATTATTCCGTTAAGTGAGCTAGTGGTATTAAGCATGACTAAGAATATATAATTCTAGCATGGTCAACATAAGTAACACAAGCTAGTCAAATTATCACCCAAGTTTGACAGAAGAATAGATATCAAGTAATATAGCCCAAGCGAGCCGATAGGTAATTCTATAATCCCATGTAATTAGCAAAACATGCAATTTATTTGTAAATGGTAAAACATTTTATAAATTGGGCTCAACATGCTCAAGGAGGAATGTGTGACTTGCCTTGCTTCTTCGACTTGATCTCCCGAACTCTTTTCCTCGCAACGGCGATCTTCCAAAACAGCGGAATCTATACGTTAACACACAAAATGATGGAAAAACCCTAATAAAAAGCAAGTAAACAAACATGTAGAACTAAATTTTAGATGAATTTTGTAGGTTGAATGGCTCAATTCGGAGTTCGTATGAATTAGTTATGAATTTTAGAAATTTTGAGCCATTTAAATGGATTTCTGTAAATTAACTCGATTTATTGCACAATTAAAATTTATTTTCTCAAAGAAAAATGCGGCCGCTGATGTCATCAAAGGGCCGGCGTAGACCGGTGGGCCCCATACGTCAGTGGGTCAAGGGGACGGCGCACCATGGATCGTTCATGCACACCGGAGCGGCACCGTGGACCTGGACCATGGGCGGTCCACGGGAGGCCGATGGCCCGGATTGACCCAAAGCCGATCCAATGGCCGGGAACATAAGGGAGGAGGGATTGGCTCACCGGCCGACCCGACCAAGCGATGGCGCGCGGCAGGGGGGTCATTGCCAGTGATTGATCGGCGCGACGGTTGCGCTGGTAGCTACGGAGGAACGGAAAAGGCGAGGGGAAAGAGGGGGTTCTCATCGTGCGCACTCAACGGCGGAGGGGGGAAGGGAAGGTGGTCGGCGGCGGCTCGAAGCGGTGAAGGCCTTCGGGAAGACGGCGCGGATGGGGCTCCGGTGATGGGCGGCACTCGGGAAGGGTGGACGGGGAGCAGCACTGCCTGGGAGAGACATGGATGGTGTTAGGGAGACAAGATGAGGCATGGCACTGTGAGGAACGTCGCCCGGAGAAGAGGCTCACAGTGGGATTCACCGGGTTATGGTGCGGACGGAGCTCCGACGATGAATCGAGACGGAGAAGTGGCGGACGGGGTAACTCGCAGGCTTACGAAGCTCATGGTGGTGACAACGTGGCTTGGGATGGCTTCGACCGATGGCTATCACCGGCCGAAGGAGGTGAGTGAGGTGGCCGCTTCGATCGGCGGTGACAGCAGCTTACAATGGCGGTTTGGAGGAGTGGAGTGGGGTCGGGGTTGCTCTCGACACCATGGTGCTAGCGGCACCTAGAGACGCAGCACAACGACGGTGGGAGCTGTGGCGAGCGGCGGAGGCAGAAAGCAGCATGGAAGAGTGAGGGAAGCCATGGCTAGCTCGGGAGAGTGGGAAAAGGGAGGGAGAGGTAGGCGGAAGCATTTTTATAGCTCTAGGAGTTGGTGGGGAGGCTAGGGAGGGGTGGAAACCGGTGTTGGAGGAGTTGGGGCGATGTGATAGTGGGGAAACTCGATCCAGCGCAAACATTTGGGAAAATTGGGGGGTGCGCGCAGGTCGTGGGGGAGAAGATGGAGGAGGTGGGGAGTGGGCGGCGAGCTCACCTACATGCTTGGATGCGCGAAAGAATGCGGGAGCAGCGTGGACTCAGCAGGCGACGTGGGCGACATCGTGGCTCGGTTCTCCCGGCTGGAGGAGGAAGAAGGGCCCGATTGGTGGGCCCCTCCTGTTGGTGGATGCAAGGGAGGAGGGAAGTGAAGCGGACATGCGAGGGAGAAGGAGCAAATGGACCGACAACCTAGGAAGGAGGGATGTTAGAGGAGGGAGACCGACCCGGGAGGGAGAGAGAGGTGGGCCGCGCGGGGAGGAGAAGTGGACTTGGACCCAAAATGGCCCAAGGACCAAGAGGGCGATTTTAATTTGTTTTTTAAATTTATTTAGTTGATCAAATGAACTTTATGTTAATTAAGTTAGATATTGAGCTCTAAAAATTCACGGGAAAATTCTGAGAGTAATTTAGGGCATGAAAAAAATTACAAAATATTTCCAGCCATGATTTTTAAAGGTAATTTTTAATTCCCTGTTAAATTGCTTTTTATTTTAATACAAATTCTAGAAATGCATTATTTAGTTATTTTTAATCCTGATCAAAAATCGTGGCGTGAGACATCCTTAGGAAAATAGCTAAAATTTCCCTTATCATTTGCCTACGATCGATAATCCGTGAAAAAATAAACAATTATATAATGTTGATATATGTTCTTAATGATGTAAAACTAATTTACAAAATAAACTATATCAAATAAAAGATTAAAAATCAATTATTAAGTTTTAAAATCCAAACATATTTACCAAGGACGTAAGCAAAGCCGTACAAGTTGTGTTTCGGTTTCCTGCGTAGTATTACTACTCCGTAGGTGGAATTTGTCACTTCTATCCTTCTTTAATTATAGTGTATTCATGGAGTTACTGCTACGTACTCCCTTCATGGAGTACTTACACCCTTTATCTTAAAATGTATTATGACGTAGTTGATTTTTCACATAATATTTAACTATTCATTTTATTGAAAATATTTATATAAATATCATTTATTTTGTTATAACTTATTTTATCATCAAATAGAATATAATCTTAACTTATACTTTACATATTTATATTCAAATTTTAATAAGACAAGTTGTTAAACATTGTAAAAAAAATCAACAACGTCATACATTTTAAAAAGAATACAATATTATTTTTCTCCACATTTCATAAGAATATAATCGGTTAGAAAACATTATGCTAATGCATTGCTTAGACTACTTTTTCTTAAGTTGATTTTTAAAAATGTTTAATTTATCCTCATAATTAAGTAAATAATATGTGGCGCTGGTCCAGTGAATAATCTATTTCAAACGTTACTTTATGTTTTTTTGAGCTTACAGCCCTAGCTTATAGCCTCGGATTATTTGTGCTACTCTTTCAAAAATATGATTTCTGTAAAAATACTTTATCAAAATAGCGTCAATAATTTAATTGTTAACTTTATCATTATAGTATTTTTTTAGAAACACAGTACAGACGTAAGCGCTTACAACACACTCACTACTACGAACGCATACATGTGGATCCTACCCGTATGAGTACCTCCATAATACTGAGCCAGTATACCTTGAGATTAACGAAGTTACCACGGATACCGGCTCATACCTTGAGATTAACGAAGTTACCACGAATACCTCGCTGTCGATGATTATGTTGCGTAGCCATAAGTGCGAGCAGATGTACCAAATCTAGAATTTAAATTCGAATGTACTGGTTCTACCACAAATAACCTAACCCATTTAGCTATAGTATTTAATTCTCTACTAAGAAGGAAATCATCGATCAGCTCTCATCGTCATCGGTATATCAGCTAAAAAGAATTGACCCTTAATGGATTTGTTTTGAGCATCCATGTTGATGTGTTTGGTTTGTTGGCTTGTCTCCTCGCAGACGTTATTTGGTTCCATACGTAAATGCACGTCTCAAGAAATATCAAGAGAGCATACTAGTCATGGCCTCATGGGTCATGGGCTCATGGCCAGGCAGGCCCATCAGGAAAAAGAGGATTTGGAACTCATATTTTTGAAGCGGAACCGGATACTCTAACCAACGCCGCCGTACCGTTCGTTTGCCATCGGATGGACCTGAGCGATTGCAGTAGAAGGCCAGCTAGCTCTCGGCCCACACGGCCCACAAGAAGGCTTGCTCTCGCCTCTTGGCCGTCTCACTCGCCCGCCATGTTATGAAATTATTGGGTGATCTTATCCATAACTTGCATAAGATCGACAATCAAGGGTTGGATATGGTGGTTGTGCCATGCCTCGCGCCTCCTCGCCCTCTCCATGGCGCTCCATTCCAAACTGACGCGGTGGTTTTCATCCATCTCATCCTTAACTGATTTCCTATATATATTGTACCTATGATTAATGCGAATCAGTCCTCTCTATTCATATTTATGAGGTAGATTAGTTAAGTACTAAGATAGATTTAGGGTAAATTTGACACTTAATTTATTTGTCCATGTAGGTCCCATGATCCGTATGTTTTCTGGAAAAGCAGAGTTGGCGCCGCTTCCTCGTCCATCGAAATCGAGCGGAGGTGGAGAGCACGCACGACTCCTTTTGCCTGTGGTGCTTGTGCATCTTGTTTCCTTCTACCGACGGCGATAATCTCTGGTGCGCCCTCTCCTTCCGTTCCCCTTCTCTGCTGGTGTCTACCCGCTTCCCCGCCGCCGTGCGTGCAGGAGCTTCTGGTGCCGCCCCGACAACTTCCGGCGTGCGCGCAGGGGCCGCGGTGCCCAGTTCGGAGGCCGCCCCGACGACTTCCGGCTCCACTTCCTCTTGCATGCATGTGGCCTATCAGGTAAACTCCATAAATCCAAATACCCATCAATCAAGGCAAAGGTAGAACGGTACTCTAGTAACTCACCATCTCTTATGCTGGGATCATCAATTTTACTGTCTATAGGATTGCCACCAGATCACACGCATCGTGAGAATCCGGGTCAATATCAACCATGTTAAGCTCTGCCTGATAATGAAACAAAAGTCATTCATCCCCTCCCGACGCCATCCATCCCCTCCCGACGCCGTCCTCCCTCCTTTTTTTTCTTTTTTCCACTCCCTCCCCTCGATCTCCCTTCTCTTATTTTCTTCACTTTTTTTCTCTCCTTCCCTTCTCTGTTTTTTTTTTCTGGGAATAAATCTTTTTTTTCTCTTTTCTAGAGATATTAAAAATAATTTGGTGTATTCAAGATTTGAAGACATAATTTTATTATTCATGCGAAGTTTTCCTAACCAATTTACCCTATGACACTATGTGATTAGATATATAAGAAAACTCAATTAAGCATTAACCAGTAGACAATATTACAAGAGTAATGGGGTACAGATAGAAAGCATTGGAGACTCCTCGACGTACCATTCACCACCAAACAAAACAAAATAATAAGGCTCATGAAGCTCAACGTGGAGAAGAAACCAAATTCAGAGCGTGTGTGAATCAGAATCGCGATAAGAGGCCTCCGGCGAGATCCTCCGCTACTGTTCCTTCCCCAACCTCCTCCAAGCCGCAATCTCCCACCGCCGGCAGGCCTTGGCAGTCACAGTCTGCAGTCACAGTCTCGCACTAGGATCTATGCATCGCATCGCATGCGGTAACAGAGAGGCAGCAGAGATGAACGTGCTTACCTAATTCCAGCCGAGAATCCTCCAGGCCGGTGAGAGCGGTCTTGCACACCCAGACGGGCGGCCAACGATCCTAGACAAAAATACCCCTCCATGATTCTACTACTTAAGGTGGTAGTAGAAATAAATTTGGACCATTTGATCAAATAAGATCAACGGTTCATATTACTATGATTTGTAGGCGGGATCTTTCTACAAGTATATTTTTTTTTCCTAAAACATATCTCTAATCTTGGGCATTCAAACACCAATTAGCTAGGAATTGATATACAAATTGTATCGAATGACCAGTCTCTTTGACCATCAACTTTATGGTAGCAATAATCCACGTACTGCGCGTGGAACATTAGTTCGAGCACCGCATAACACTCACTTCTTCCGGTTTTCCTTTTTTTACCACCCCACCTTTCCTCCATATCTCACCTTTTCTCAGTTCATTTTTTCATTTTTTACCAGTCCACCTTCTGTTTCTTTTTTTTCTTTTCCATTTCATCCACGCTTCATCAAAGGGTCCGGTAAAATATTTTTCTATTTTTCGTTCCTTCTTTCTAGTTTTTCTGTTTTTGCGTTTTAGTAAAATATTTACTGTCTAGTTTTTCTTTCCAAGTTTTCTGTTTTTCTATTATCTCCCCACGTTTCAAAAGTAACGAATTTACTCTGTGAAATTTTCTGTTTACTCCCAGTATCCCACTTCTGCTCATTCGAAAGTAACAAATTTACTCACACGAATGCCCCTTCCAAAAATAACAAATTTACTTACGTGAATATCCCATCTTACGGCATTATTCCTAGATGGCCATAAAAGAATTACTACTA
This sequence comes from Oryza punctata, assembly GCA_000573905.2. Lineage (NCBI taxonomy): Eukaryota > Viridiplantae > Streptophyta > Magnoliopsida > Poales > Poaceae > Oryza > Oryza punctata. The sequence goes on along the minus strand of CM002494.2, from coordinate 9,036,396 downwards.
GTTAGTAATTCTTTCATTAGTGTTATAAATATTGCTTAGACTTTCGTGGTCTGCGAGTAAAACAATTACCACATTTCTCTCAATATAGCCCATGATCTTGTAACCACTGTGTAGTAATATGTTTACTGATGTGTTCAATACATAATATAAGAGTAAAAACTGAGACTTTGTGGTCTGCGAGTAAAACAATTACCACATTCCTTTCGATATAGCTCATGATCTCGTAGCCACCGTGTAGTAATATTTTACTGATGTGTTCAATACATGGTATAAGAGTAAAAACTGATACTAAAAGTATTGTTAACCTATATCACAAAATGACCATACGAATGAAAAAAGATAGGCTTAATCAAACAAAAGTGATAAAATTACTCACAAGTGAATCAAACTAGAAAAGAAAAAATGATTCAGCCAAAAATCCATCCTAAAGTTAGGATCCTGATGGCTTTGCTGGATTTTTCTATAAGGATGGAGAGGCTGATCTGTGTCTTGTGACTGGTAGTGGAGAGTGCAACCGGGTGGTGAGTGGTAGTTGATGATGGAATCATGGAAGGATGTAGTGGCGTGGTATAGAGATGAGCTTGACGTTGCGTAGTAGCAGCCATCCATCATCTAGCAAGCACGAAAAAAATACAAAAACATTCTCGTTCATGTCATAGAGACGATGAGCAAAAGAAAAACAACATGCAACCTCCATCATCGGTGGACTCCACCCTATCCTCTGAGGCTAGCTACATGGAGCACGATGTGCAAATGTAGGACATGTGCAGCCCATTAATTCAGATCCAGTAATATTGAAGATTGCACGTTAATTTAATTTGCAAAAAGAAATTAGGGCTTCATGCGTGAAGGTGAAAGAGAGTATGCAGATGCAAATCAGAGTGTCATTTCTTTGCTTGTTCTGTCAATGTCGCCGATGTAGAGCAGCCGCCAGTTGTTGCCCTTGGCGCAGGTGGACACCTCCTTGCTGGTTAAGGTGCTACCCGGTGTCCGGCAGCGAGACCCTAAGTAGCACCTTCGCCTCAACCATCGGCGACGATCGCTCGCCGGCCACCGCCGTCAACCGCCACGGTGCTGTCGTCCTCCTCCATAGTACGTCACCAATCTGTGTGCTGTGATAGTGGATCGATACAGATCCGAAAAAAGGAAAGAAAATGAAGTGGGGGCAAGAGTGGTTGGTTGGGTACGGGAAAAATAGAATATATATCGGAAGGAGCGAAGTTGTTTTTATCGAAGTAAATCGTTTACTCCGATAATGGAGGGAGCAGGATGACAGGATGTGAGGTGGGATCGAAAGCAGGGAAGATGTTTTAATCGAAGTAAATTGTTTACTCCGATAACGGTGGGAGCAGGATGATGGGACGTGGGTTAAGGTGAGCCTGGGCTCATACATGTTTGGCGCTTGCTGTGCTCCTAGTGTTATCTCTACTAGTCTAAACCGAAATGCGGGTGCAACCAATTTCCCTAAATTTAAAATGTACTGTTTGATGAATAAAGACAACAGGTGCTGGTGTAATTCAATATAGTAGGACAATATGCTACCATATGCATACATAAGAAGTCGCATGTGGAGAGTTATTTTTATACCGACGGTATCATGCCATGTGCATGCACCTGTTTGCTGGATTTCTTCAGATAGATGCATATATTTTGTTTATGTCGAAGACATATTGCAAATGCCATGGTTTCTGAAAGAAGAAGTGTAAATGCCACGGTTTATAACGCCACGGTTTTTGTTAGATTAGTAGCATATCCTTGGTTTAACAATGTCTTGAATCATGCAAAATATATACCATGGTTTTTAATACACATTTTACATTTACGATTAATTATTCTTTCAATGGTAAACAACGCATACCCGTCAACAGTGAGATACCTATGATAACTTTATAATCTTAAAAAATATAATGACCCAATCTTTTGAATATGCTCATAGGAATAGAGTGTACGTGCTTATTCATAGGGATGGGTGTGCGTGCGTTGTTGTGAGCATAAAAAAAATGTCACGGTTTTAATACCAATTGCAAATTTTGTATTTTTGTAATTTGCCTCTCCGTGTCTTCTTGTGCATATTAATTTACTCCGACTTACAGGTACTCATCCGTCCTTTTCACTCCTGAAAAAAAAAACCCTCAAAGGAACTTTGGTTTAGGTCTTAGTTTATATATGCATTGTTAGTACTATATATGATCATATATAACCATCGTTTGGATAGTCTTAATTATCCTGATAGTACATCTAAAACTAGCTTAGTTAGCGGATCGAGATCTGCATGCATGTGGGGCATCACATTTGTTCACATCTCGCATATATACTCTCACTTACCTTAATCAGGTATTTAGGTGTATTTAGTCTTATCCCAATCCGCTATAGGTTGAGGTTCAAGGTTCTTTTAATCTTTTTAGGAGGAAGGATGGGTAGCTCTGGACATGGTTGTTGATGGTTCTAATTACCATTTTATATATTTTGGCGACGACGAAACTAAAATGTTTTGATTGTAGAATGGCAAGAATATAATTTTCCTAATCTTGTTGATGAGTCTCTTAGATTATTTGAGAAAATAAAAAAAGAAAAAGAAATTCCCGGGAAAAAATGAGGATGCATAAAGAGTGGCTACACGACTGGCTGCCATCGATGGGCCTGATTATAAGCCATACTGTTTCATTTTTATAATTCGTTTAATTGTTTTCTAGTTAAACTTTTTTACGTTTGACCAACTAAGTATATAAAATATGGTAATAGTGTTTTCAACACAAAACAAACATATTATCTAAATATATTCAATACTAGATTTGATAAAACTAATTTGATATTTTAGATGTTGCTAATTATTTTATAAACTTAGTCAAACTTAACATGTTTGATTATGAAAAAAGTCAAATGACTTATAATGTAGAACAAATAGAATAATAATTTACCAATAAAACTTTTATAGATGTGTACTTAACGATTTAAAAGTCAATATTAAGAAATAAACTATAGCGAAAACCTCAATAGCAACTTTAAAATTTACAATTTAAATTTTTGTAGTGGCTTATATATAAATAGTTGAAGTTCTTTTGGTTGAGAGAAATGTACAGGTGATTGAGACCTATATCAGAGATATTCTCTTTGAATAGTTAATCTCCATCTCTTATCAATTTAAACTGAAGATGCTTTTTTTCCAAGCACCATAAATTAATTAAACAGATGATGTGACCATGCTACCATTGATACAACCATTGTTCACATCAATATCATGTTGCCCAAGTGCTAAAATCCAATTTAGCAATCTGCTACAGTGCTGACTTCAAACGGACGCCAAATGTGCAAACGAGCTCCGTTTTGGGTCCATAAGTACTTGATGGAAAGTTCTCGGAATCCTCTTTTCAATGGATCAAACCTCATCACCAAACTCCATCTTAGTCAGCTGCAATTGAAGAAACAAGATGCTGCATCACCGGTAATGGGCCTATGGGCTTGTAACTTTGTCTGGGACCCCGACCCATATGGAGCCCATGTGGGGTACACCCCAACCTGGTGGAGCCCGGCCCTAGGGACCCCTTAGTCATCCTCCCACCTCCTTAAATAGCTAGGTACCCCTTTAGGGATTTCTCGGGTTTTGTTTAGATCAAAGTTTAGCATCGCTACTTTGCCGTGTAATCCCGTGATCGGTTAGATCGCCAATTTACTCGTTACGGAACCCCATCTATGATACTTTTGTTGATTCAATCTTACATCTTTAATCCTCAAATTGAGTTGCTTATTCATCTTGTTCTTGCTAGTTCTCGATTGCATGCAGGAAAAATACCCTCGTGGTTGGGCTGACCGTGCATCCGTCGAGATTCACGACTGCCTCTGGAGTTGTAACAATTGCTAAGGTGCAATATCCCTGGATAGTTGTAGTCAAATCACCAATATTGCTCCATCTAATCGATTTATCCCTCTCATCGAAAGATCGGGACAACCTAGTGCATATCAAGTGGTATCAGAGTTTTCGTTGCTCGGTGAGTTCTCATCTACCTATAACCAGAAAATAGCCATAAAAAAGAATTGCATCCTTTACCTAGCTATATTTGTGCCATTGCATTGTCCTTTTCAGTGTTTGCTTTGTTGAGTTTTGTGTTGCATCGTCGTGTCGTGTTACTGGTCTTAGCGTCTAGTTCGTTTAGAGTTTCGAGTTCTGGTCACGTCTAGTACCACCATCGTCATTGCCACTGTGTCTTTGTCTTCGTCAAGACCTATGAAAACGGAATCACCTCGTCATTAGGATTCTATTTTTGTAGTTTTCAGAAATTTCTGTTGGTCTATTTTGAATTATATCTAGGGTTTTAGTCGTGTGGTTCCTGTCCCATGGTTATTCTGTTATTCGCGAGGGAAGAGCCCTGTTACGTGTGAGAAAGGAGAGGAGAAAGAAAGGATAGAAGATCGGTCAGTTTATGTTGAGATCGGCTTTTGTTTCCTTCCATTCCCGTCCATTGATTCTCTGATTCAATTCCCGTCTGTTACAAAATAATGAGAAAGAGAGAGAGCAGGGAGCAAGCCACACCTCGCCCACAGCCCCGCACGCGCATGTGGCAATCCCACCACCACCTCAAATGGTCATCATGTGCTCTCCCATAGCTTTCTATTTAAATTGAGATCTCTCCACTTAAATTTTTAAGGTGGTATTAATACCATAACATAATTTATTGGAAATAAATTGGGCCTTGCCCATTTATTCCCACATTTATTTGTCATCGTGTTTATATAGAACATGTACTGGCGTACCATTTTAGAGAACTCAATGAACTTGTTCGCTATATATAAATTCGGTTTGGTTGTAGAAGTCAGGGTTTTAATCTTTTTTTTATAAAAAACAAGAACAAGCAGGAACGTAAGTAAGGACGGAAGCTTGAAATGTAATATATGATTCGGTATAACAATCCACGGAAAATAATTTAGTTTTGGTTTTATTATGTTTTTTTAACATGGGATCCGCTTCTTCCACATGCACACTTAGTAGCACAAATATGGGGGTGTTTAGATCCAGTGGCAAAAAAATTTGGCGGGTCACATCGGATATACGGACACACATTTGAAGTATTAAACGTTGACTAATACCAAAACAAATTACAGAATCCACCTGTAAACTGCGAGACGAATTTATTAAGCCTAATTAATCCGTCATTAGCAAATGTTTACTGTAGCACCACATTGTCAGATCACGATGAAATTAGGCTCAAAAGATACGTCTCGTGATTTACACGCAAACTGTGCAATTGGTTTTTTTTTCATCCACATTTAATGCTCCATGCATGTGTTCAAACGTTCGATGTGATGTGGTAAAAAAATTTGGCGTGGGATCTAAACAGGCCCTATATAGAGATAACTGCACGGTTGATAAATTAGTCACTCCACAACACTTAGTTTGGAATTTTAGTAATTACGAGCTATGCCGATATTCAGTTTCAAGGCAAATTTGAACATATATGATCCCAAAGTTTAATAGCCTCATGCTAATAATTGAAGATATTTTTAAAATATCTTCATTTATTGAAACTCATTGCGGACAGCCAGATACGTTAAAACCAGAAACCGAAAGATACACTGTGAAGAGACCAAGGTTAATTACAACTTGCAAGGTAGGTGTCAGGTGTGGCACACATGGTTGGACTTGGACACTTGGACGTTGCCTTTTCTTTGCTATGAACATCTGTGGGTAAAATTGACTGGGAATAACTTGTCTTGGTCAAGAGTAGAGCGACCCAACTGGTTGTTGCAAACGGCAAACCACATGGCCAAGTAACTTGCCCCGACTAGTCTCGCATACATAACAAAATTACTCTATCCGGACATATTATATAAGATAAGACTTTGTTAAATTTTAAAATATTATCTATTAATAGTTTATCAAATACTCCCTCGTTTCCATTTTGATATATAAGATGTTTAAGATTTGTTATAAGTTAGTTTGACACACGGAAATATTTAAAATTAGTTTTATTAAAATCACCGCTAAGTATATTTATTTTGTATGAAAATATATTTAGCGGTGATTTTAATCAAACTTTTTAGTTAGGTCAAACTATGAAAACCTTATAATATGGAACATAAGCGCTACCTAGTTTAAAATATGGTACTCGTAGTTTTACTTTGAAAAGTCATTTAGAATTAGAATACAAAATATAAACGTGTGGATTTTTCATCATATAAAGCGCCCATTAATCGTAGGCTGAAGACCAACATTGAACTTACGTTCAAATTTATAGCTTTGATATTAGTGCAAAGCAACATTTGCCAACACAGCCAAACCCATGGCGCTGTCCTTCCCCGTGCGCCGCCGCGCGCCGGAGCTCATCGCCCCCGCCTCGCCGACGCCCCGCGAGACGAAGCGCCTCTCCGACCTAGACGATCCGGAGACGCTGCGGTGGCAGGTCCCCAACGTCTTCGTCTACCGTGCCGGGCGGCGAGCGCGCAGCCCATCAACCGCTGATCCCGTGGACACCATCCGCCGGGCGCTCGCCGCCGCGCTGGTGCCGTACTACCCGTTCGCCGGGCGGCTCAGGGAGGTTGAAGGCCGGAAGCTCGTCGTCGACTGCACCGGCGAGGGCGTGATGTTCGTCGAGGCGGATGCCGACGTCCGCGTCGCGGAACTCGAGGCCTCCGGGCTCAGGGCGCCTTTCCCGTGCATGGATCAGCTTCTCTTCGACGTGGACGGCTCCGCCGCGGTGCTCGACACGCCATTGCTGCTGATCCAGGTAAGCTTCATTTGCTCATTCACGCATCGACATGGTGGCATGCATGGCACATGTCCACATGTGTTGACTTGATCCATATGAACAGGTGACCCGCCTCCTCTGCGGAGGATTCGTCCTCGGGATACGCCTCAACCACGCCATGTGCGACGCCTCGGGTATCGTGCAGTTCATGGACGCCGTCGCCGATCTCGCGCGCGGTGCCCGTGAACCGGCCGTCTCGCCGGCGTGGTCACGCGAGCTGCTGGACGCGCGTAAGCCTCCCAAGCCGGCGTTCCAGCTTCGCGAGTACGACGACGTCGCCGCGCCCCCGGCGGCGCCGGCCGTGGCCCCCGGCAACATGGTCATGCGCACCTTCTCTTTCAGCCCCGGCGACGTCGCCGCGCTCAAGGGTGCTCTCCCGCCGCACCTCCGTGGCCGCGCGACGAGCTTCGACGTGCTCGCTGCGTTCGTCTGGCGAGCCCGCGCCAGGGCGCTCGAGATCCCCGCCGGCGAGGACGCGCGCCTGGCGATCATCGTCGGCCTCAAGAACAACGGCGAGCTTCGCCTGCCCCGCGGTTACTACGGCAACGTGTGCGTGCCGTTGACGGTGGCGATGCCCGCCGAGGCGCTGCGGCGCCGCAGCTCGCTCTGCGACGTGGTCGAGCAGGTGCGCGAGGCGAAGAAGAAGGTGACCGCCGAGTACGTCCGGTCCGTGGCCGACACGCTGGTGTTGCGTGGGCGGCCGGCCATCGACACGGCGAACCTGCTCCTTCTCTCCGACGTCCGGCTCGCCGGCTTCCACCGCGTGGACTTTGGATGGGGCGAGCCGGTGTACGGCGGGCCCTCACACGCGTGGTTCGGAGTGAGCTACTTGATCGCCGTCAGGAACGACGCCGGGGAAGATGCAGTGGCCGTGCCGGTCGTGCTGCCGGCGGCGGCCATGGAGCGGTTCACGTCGGAGATGGAAAGGGTGCGCGAGGGTCAGCGTGTAGACTTTCGGGTTCTAAAAACTAGCCGCATTTAGTCGTTTAACCAAAATAAGCTTGCATCTGTCACAATAGAAATTATTACTATAGGAAATACGGAAGCGTTATCACCTCTCTCGAGGCCGCACGTATGTATTAATATGAGTTGGGAACAGCCCCCAACGTGGCTTACAATAGATTGGATCAAACTCAGTTGATTCGGATAGAAGAGAGACGAAACAAACTCTCAAACAAACTAACCAAATCAACCTTATCCTATTATCTCATGTGTTATCACATGTAACAAGAACAACCTTTCTAACACTCCCCCTCAATCATAACTTATCTAAGTTAAGATTGTATCTGAATTTCTGAAACTGTTGTATAGGAAGAGGTTTAGTAAATCCATCAGCTACTTGATCACCAGATGAAACAAACTTAATTTCTAACTGCTTTCTAGCAACTCTTTCTCTGACAAAATGATAATCCACCTCTATATGTTTAGTACGAGCATGAAAGACAGGATTTACTGACAAATATGTAGCACCTAGATTATCACACCATAAACAAGCAGACTGAGGCGAGTGAATCTCAATTTCTTTTAACAGAGTCTGTATCCACATTACCTCAGCTGTAGCATTAGCAACTGCTTTATACTCTGCTTCTGTACTAGACCTGGATACTGTGGCTTGCTTCCTAGCACTCCAGGATACTAGATTCGACCCTAAGAAGACAACAAATCCTCCAGTTGACCTTCTGTCATCCACTGAGCCAGCCCAATCTGCATTTGAAAAGGCACTTACAAGTGTGGAAGAAGATTTAGTAATCCTCAACCCAAGGTCTATAGAGGACCTAATATATCTCAGAATCCTTTTTACTGCCATCCAATGTTGAACTGTAGGAGTATGCAAAAACTGACAGACCTTATTCACAGCATATGATATATCAGGCCTAGTCAAGGTCAGATACTGAAGTGCACCTACTATACTTCTATATTTCGTTGCATCATTCACTCCTAACACAGAACCATTATAGGCTGAAAGTTTTTCAACTGTAGAAAGAGGAGTAGTAGTAGACTTACAATTCTCCATCCCTGCTCTTTTTAATAAATCTGAAGCATATTTTCCTTGTGTCAGCAATATTCCATCATGTATTTTATTCACCTCAATACCAAGAAAATAGTGCAAATCTCCCAAATCCTTGAGAGCAAAGTCCTGCTTCAGATCACTTAATAGAGCATCAGTAGCCTTCTGTGTAGAACTAGCCACAATAATATCATCAACATATATTAAAACAAATATAGTAACTCCTCCTTTACTATAAAAGAACAATGAAGTATCAGCCTTGGATGACTTAAAACCAAGATCACAAAGCTTACTACTAAGCCTGGAATACCATGCTCTAGGTGCTTGTTTCAAACTATACAATGCTTTATCAAGTTTGCAAACATGGTTTGGTTTTCCTTTATCTTCATAACCTGGAGGTTGTGCCATATAGACCTCTTCCTCAAGTAGACCATGAAGAAAAGCATTCTGAACATCAAGTTGGCGAAGGGACCATCCTCTAGATACAACAATAGATAGAATGATCCTAATAGTAGCTGGTTTAACAACAGGACTAAAGGTATCTTCATAATCAATACCATATCTTTGTTTAAATCCCTTTGCCACTAGGCGAGCCTTATACCGATCCAAAGTTCCATCAGATTTACGCTTTATCTTATAGACCCACTTACAGCCAATTATGTTGCGGCCTTTACAGGGCGGTACTAAATGCCAAGTTTTATTATTCATCAGGGCATTATATTCTGAATCCATCGCATTTTCCCAGTTATAATTAGAGAGAGCTTCATCCAAGTCATGTGGTTCTCCACTAGTAGTAGTAAGGAAATTATACCTGACTGTACCATCAGTGTAAATTTTCTCCTTGCGAATGCCTCGCTGTGCACGGGTGACAGGGCGAGACTGCTGTTGCGACCGCTGCTGTTGCACATCAGCTGCCATGCTGTCCGCCTGCATGCTGTCGCTGTCCCCCTGCATGCTGGTCCCCTGCGATGTGCTGTCGGTTGCACCGGACGGCACCGGACGGGTCAAGCTTGCGGAGGAGGCGTCAGGAGCAGGGCCAGTGGCTGCACCAGCGCCAGGCGAATGCGGCAATCCCGAGGACGCCGAGGGAGCGGGAGAAAGGACGGCAGCATCCGGATCTTCTGTGCTCACTCCGGGAGAATGTATGTCATCATTTTGTGCAGAACCTGCATCATTTTCTTCCAAATTTTGTGCTGCAATTGCACCAGAAGAATCAGTATGCTCAGGAGGATCAAACATATGACCATTTATATTCGCACCCATAGTGGTAAAATTCGGATTCAGAAGAGTGTGCGGAAGGAGATTAATTTCAGCCCGTAGGCGAGCACCGGCATTAGAATGCAACTCGGAAAACGGGAAAATTTGTTCATCAAACACAACATCCTGCGAAATGTAGACCCTACCAGTGGATACATCTAGACACTTGAATCCCTTATGAATATTGCTATATCCAAGAAAAACACACTGTTTGGAGCGAAATTGGAGTTTTCGAGTGTTAAAGGGTCGAAGGTTGGGCCAACAAGCACACCCAAAGGTTCTCAAGGATGAGTAATCAGGTTTCTGATTTAAGAGTCGCTCTAGTGGTGTGGCAAATTGGATGACCTTGGATGGGGTGCGATTAATGAGATAAGTGGCAGCTAAGAAGACTTCATCCCAGAATTTCAAAGGCATAGAAGCATGAGCAAGAAGAGATAGGCCTACCTCGACAATGTGTCTATGTTTGCGTTCGGCGGATCCATTTTGTTGATGAGCATGCGGACATGAGACATGATGACTGATGCCAATTTTGGTAAAAAAAGGTATGTAATTTTTCATACTCCCCTCCCCAATCAGTTTGCATGGAGATTATTTTGCGATCAAAGAGCCTTTCAACAAGTTGTTGGAAATCAAGGAATTTCTGAAAAACTTCAGATTTTTTCTTAAGCAAGTAAACCCAAGTAAACTTGCTAAAATCATCTATAAAACTCACATAATATTTCCTGCCTCCTACAGAGTCAGGAGCAGGTCCCCACACATCGGAAAACACAAGTTCAAGAGGTACACTTGACACACTAATAGACTTAGGATAGGGGAGTTGATGACTTTTGACTTTCTGACAGGCATCACAGACTCCAGACTCATGAAGATCTCCTGAACAAGGGAGATTATTGTTACTAATAACTTTCTGAACTATTAAAAAAGAAGGATGACCTAGCCTACTATGCCACTGTTTGAGACTAGGCTTGATAGCTCCAAGTGCGTGTTTGGATGAAGGAAGCGACGACTGTGGCAGCAAATACAACCCATGTCGGTGAGGGCCTCTAAGAAGAAGATTCTTCGTGACCTGATCCTTAATGGCAAAGAAACGAGAGTGAACTTCAATGAAGGCATGATTATCAAGGGCAAGACGATGAGCAGATACAAGATTTTTCTGTGCATGTGGTACATGAAGAACATTGTTGAGATGCAAATTACGTGTGGGTGTACGAATAATGGAATGGCCTATATTTTTGATTTCCATACCTTCACCACTTGCCGTGTAGATCTTATCTTTGCCATTGTACTTCTCACGAGTTGTTAGTTTCTCTAGTTCACCCGTGATGTGGTCCGTTGCACCGGTATCGATATACCAGTTCGGATCAACATGATAGGAGGCTGCTGCTGCCATCTTTGAATCAGGGACAAACGAGTCGTCGAACCTGTGCCAGCAATCAGCGACGACGTGTCCAGTCTTGCCACAGAGTTGGCAGACCGGACGGGGTTTGGAGTTGTTGCGGCCACCAAAGTTGTTGCCGCTGCCTCCGCGTCCGCTGAAGCCGCCGCGATCGCCACGGCCATTGTTGTTGCTGAGGCCGCCGCGACCGTCGCCGCCTCCACCGCGACTGAAGCCACCGCCTTTGCCGCCGCGCTTGGCAGCATTTGCAGAGGAGTATCCGTGATTGGCTGTCATCTGCCGAAGTTTTCCCCTGGACTCAAAACTCAAAAGCTGTGAATAGACTTCAGAGATTGAAACCGGCTCACTTTTGCCTACCAAACTGGAGACAACCGGTTCGTAGTCGTCGTCAAGGCCGGCGAGCACGTAGCCCATCAGTTCCTCGTCGTCTATAGGTTTGCCGATGGCAGTCATCTCGTCCGCCAGCATCTTCGTCTTGTTGATGTAATCGGACACGCTCAAGTCACCTTTGCGCGTCGTGGAGAGCGCGAGTCGCGTGTTGAGACACTGCGACCACAACCGAGTGGAGATCATCTCTGTGATCCCCTTCCATACTTGCGCCGCTGTCTCCATGGTGACAACTTGCGTCAGAATCTCCTTCGACAAGGAGGAGAAGAGGTAGCCGAGAACCTGTTGGTCCGCAGCGAGCCATGCCTCATATGCGGGATTCATGGTTTCGGTGGCTCTGCCACCTTCCTTCTCCGGTGCAACTGTGATTGTCTCTGAAGGGGCTTTGGTTGCACCGGTGAGATAATCTTCCATGCGCGCCCCCCGGATCACGGCGAGAACTTGCGCTTTCCATAGCAAGAAATTGCTGCGCGTGAGCTTATCAGGAGTGGATTGGCCGGACAGGGGGTTGCTGGAGGTGGAGCTAGAGGATGCCATCGCTAGATGCAATCCCGTTGATACAATTTCGCTCTAATACCATATAGGAAATACGGAAGCGTTATCACCTCTCTCGAGGCCGCACGTATGTATTAATATGAGTTGGGAACAGCCCCCAACGTGGCTTACAATAGATTGGATCAAACTCAGTTGATTCGGATAGAAGAGAGAAACAAACTCTGAAACAAACTAACCAAATCAACCTTATCCTATTATCTCATGTGTTATCACATGTAACAAGAACAACCTTTCTAACAATTACTACTCCCTCTTGTGTTGTCCATTTCTTAAGGCTGAGTTCATTTGTTTATTTTTCTAGCTCACCTTCTTCATTTTCCGTGTGCAGATTTCCAAACTACTAAATAGTATTTTTTTAAAAAAGTTTATATAAGAAGATTGCTATAATATACTGCCCTTATATATACACGCTCCCTTAACCGCCCCCCTTCAGCTAATCCTAGCTTAGAATTAATATCGTTTCTAATCTATATTTAGTGTCTTTACAATAAAACAATATATAAACAATCGACTTGAAAATATTTGATGTTGGAGTTAAAAGTTTCGAAAGTTAATTTGAAAATGCTGAATCTGAGTTGAAAATTTTAAATTTTGGGTTGACAGTTTCAAAAATTCAAATTGAAAGTTTTATAATGTGGGTTGAAAGTTTTCAAATTTGACTTGAAATTTTATAAATTTTGAGTCAAAAGTTTTAAAAAATTAAATTGAAATTTTAAAATTTTTAGTTGAATGTTTACTCAAAATTTTTAAATATACATTGTTGAAAACACACAATATATAAAAAATAAAATAAAGAGTTAAAAAAGGAAAATCATAGCCTAGAGTGAAGAGAAAAAACCGCACAAGAGAAAAAAGAGCTAGAAAAAGTTTCTCCAAAAAAAATGTGCGAGAAAAAGAAAAAAAACATGCGATGTAAGTCGATATGGGGCTGTGTGCATAAGTTAGGCGTTTAGCGTGTGTATACTATTAGTTTTCCTGCAATAGGATAGCCATTAATTGAGCTGCTGTATCTGGTTGTTCCGCTAAGAGCATCTCCAAGGGGTATCCAGATCCAATGTTGGGGGACACAATATCATCTATATATATATGAGGGAAAGGAAGCTGCAACGGTAATGGTGACATAATTGACAATATGGACGTACGAACAACTTACATATACAGATGAAAACGGCTCAGAAACATATGGAAGCTACCTGTATCATATTTGTTTTTATTTTTTTAAACGGAAATCCCAAATTCAGATATGGAGCGAATATGAATAGGAACTAACACGGTCACAAATATTTTTCAAAAAATGAAGACCTCTAGTATGGTGCTTTTAAAATCAATAGACATATATTTAACTATTTAAGTAGTTCTTTTATCCAAAGAATATACTAACTTTGTGTTAAAGACTTATAGTTCAAGAAAACTGGGTACTTGAAGGTGGAAGGTTGTGATGTAGATCGACTTCAGGTTATTGTGCTTTAATTGGTGGCAATTTGGTATTTCGGAGAAGAAAAAGAAACTCGTGGTATCTCGCTTAACCGCTAAAGCTGAATATATACAAAGCTGCATAAGAACGAGATAAGTTTGTTTATCATATTTCCATTTAAAAAGTTTTGTGTATCAGTTCTATAATAAGTACTCGCTCCATCCCAATATGACCATCCCATAAAAAACAAAAAGACCAAATTGATTATTACATTCTGCCATGGATGAGGGATTTGCATGTAGTTTAACATAAATGGCTGTTCAGTTCTATATGCACAGTTAAAGTGTGTTTGGTTACCTGTACAAAGCTTTGGGCCGCATCTACGGATGCAATTTCCGGTTGTTTGGTTGCCTGCGCAGCCTTCCTGGCCTGGCCCCGCTCATGAAAAAGGCCTCCGCAGTCAAGCTAAGTGGAAACGCTTGATTTGAGCTTCACAACTCAGCCTGCCCTGGTGGATGCTGTTGAGTTGTGATCCAAATTCATTTGCCATTATAAAGGCCAGGCTTCTGCCGGAGCGCAGCGGAGGCCCGTCGTACGGATCGTCATATATATACACCCTTTAGGGTTCCACCGAGAGTTATTCTCATCTTCTGTAAGCCGTCGTTCGGTATTGTAATCTCACCCTGATATAGTGAAGATATTTTGCTGGCTGGCACCCGTGGTTTTTTCTCTCCTGTTTTGGGAGGGTTTTCCACGTTAAATCTCGTGTCTTCTATGATTGATCTATTGTTCCTCATCGTTTATTTGCCTATCGTTTCCTAACAGATGCAACCGCCTGCATCCGCACGTGCAACAGGTGAAGATGGGTCCAGTTTGCCCCTCCTCATTCGCCCGCTCCCCCCCAAAGTCCAAAAACTAGGGTTTGGTGCCGGCGTGCCGCCCTCCTCCTTGACTTCCGGTGAGCTGGATCTGGCAACCACAACCACAACAAACAATGGAGCAGGTGGAAGACGAGGAGAGGACGAGCGAGGAAGATGAGGGGCGAGGGGCCACTACCCCTGCTCAACTTACTCGGTGACGAGGCGCTATCGTCGTCTTCCTCCCATCTCTTCTCCCTCTTCGTTGACGACATCGTCTTCTGAGCTTTCAACACAAACTCCAATGGCCGGATCCGGCGGCCAAGTGCTCCGGTCTACTAGATCCATCCGGCAGACTTGAGCTCGATCCGGCGACCACGGGCGGCGGCTACCCAGGCTGGGCGGCAAGAAACGAGCAGCGAGTGTACCGACGTATGTGAGCGGCGAGGATAGCAGCATGTGCGAGCGGCAGGGTAGCAGCGTACGGGACGAGGCCGGTTCCTCTTCTCCTTTTTTTTCCTTTTCCTTCCTTTTTTTTTCTTTTCCTCATCTGATTGATTAAGCCCGGCTGAAGTTGTAATGGTGTGAAATTACTGTTTGTATAGTGCTCACTGTTTACGAATTGTTTTGGGGATGAATATTATTCGTTCTTACTGTTTTGTATAAATTACTACACCACAGCCAACTAAATTAAAAAAAACTAACTCAAATGCATGCAACCAACCAAATAAAATCTCTTGTGAATATCTCATACAAACAACCAAACAAAATCCCATACTAACCAGGTTAGACCAATGCAAATAACCAAACAACCGCATATGTATCACCTTAGCTAGGTCCAACTCAGCCATTAGCGGAGCTAGCGCTTGCATGAAGTCTGAGCAACTAGTAGCGTTTTCTGGTGATTAATTAATTTTTATAGGTGTCAACAGCTAACTATAGTGGAGATGGCAGTGGTGGAGCCCGGGTGGTCACCTGACTTGCTTGGGAGCTGTTTCCGCCGCTGAACTCAACCATGTTAAGAGAGATGAGTCAGATTAAGGGGATACGAGCAACCAAACACACACGTAATACACTCACATGCAAGGCCACGAAAGCAACACGATACATGGGGAAATTTGAAACGAGGATGTAGCTTCTTCAATGGAGATAATTAAGCTGGATTAAATGTCACGAGCCAGCTACTGAACGGATGATAAATTTCTCTTGGTCTTTGCGTCCAGAAGTTTTATGCTGGTTATATTGGGATTGGGATGGAGGGAAGACTATATTGTTCCCATCTCACGGTCACAAGTTTTATTTAACATCGGTATAATTTAATAAAATATAAATATAATTCTTGCTTGATATCCATCGAGAATCAATGGGACATATATATGTGCTTGGTGTTTGAGAACTCGCCACACTGATGGCATGCAAAAGTAAAACATGAACGAGAAATTTGTGCTTGGTGTTTCAAGAACTCCCTGATCATATATCGTGTACTAATGATAAAAATAAAACATAAAACGAAAGAGAGAAGGTTTTAACCCAATGAAAAAAGAAGACTTAACTTATTTGTGATAAAAATATATACAAGGTTTATGACTAGGGTACACCACCGGAAAAAAGGTCCATACTTTTATTTATGATAAAAGCCATATATATATGATACACAATAACGACTACTGACTCTTATTCCAGCATGTATATATATTTGTACTTGATATATGTATCTTACGTGCATTCATGCAGATGAAAACGGATCCTCTAACGTATTGCGCTCTCTTTAACCTGATCCACCTGCCATTAAATCACATTGTTGAAGGGATGCAACAATTAGCATGGATCCAATCTCTCCCAAGCAACAAACTATAATAACCATTTCCATCAATGACGAAAAACGTGATAGGAATAATTTTACTGCTCATTGTCAATTCCACATTCAACACTCCTTTGGCTTCGATGAATTCCCACCAAAATCTTTGAGTATCATATTGGTTTTGATCAAATCTTCCGGTGTCTTCCCAAACTTCCGATAGGTAGTATATGACATCAAATTCACTATAACTCAATCATCGACTAGCATCTTCAACATCGGCCTCCTGTTGAGAAATCCTTTTAACATATAAAGGTCTAAGAAACCAAAACTCTGTTTTTTCAGGCTTCTCGAATATAGCTTTGTTGTGGTGACAAAATCAACTGTGCCATCTACTCCTCGGAAATTTCTTCATTGATTGTAGAAATCATGTATTATGCAGGTAATATGAAAATCATGTTTACATAAGATGAAGCCCTTGCTTCGTCAATTTTCGCAGCATTTCCTTTAGCAGAAGTTGAAATTGCTCCTCTACCAGATTGGCTGAATCTGGAAAGAAGTTCTGAGATTGCTTACTACATACTAGATTTTCCAGTAAATTATTTAATTATTCTCTTGGTTTCATGGAATTTCAATTGATTCTCTGATTTCTCACCTATTAATTATTCTTTTGCACCTTGTATTTACCAATATTGTTATTCTTTCAACAAAATCTACCTTGTATTTACTTTAAGTTTTACTCTTACTGCCGTTCACTGGTCAAATAAGGTCACAATCTGATTCCTCATATACATGTTTTTAGCAATGTGAGCATTTTAAGAGATAATTTTCTACATTTTCATTATATTAATTTCAGTCTCTCCATTCATTTTTCACACTATTGTTGTTAAATTAATTGAGGAGCGAACGACACTTTGCGTCACATTTTTTTGGCAAAGTTTTACTTTGGAATGCCCTTTGATGGATCTTTTCATTTTCGGTTAGGTAATTTTACATTTGTTGGACTTTGGACCACACCAACTTTATTCTCTAGCAATGTCAAACCACTCCTCCACTAAAAGAATATTACTTGCACATTGGTAGTGGAGTTCAGGGTGTGGTTCAAGTTGCTATCACCTAAGTACTTACATGGTGTTTGTGGAAATGCCTATTAGTAATGTACACATATGCTCTTTACTCTCTGTGCTTTTTTTTTACTGGAATGCAAATTTTGTACAATCCAAATGTTTTCCTTCATATACTAGCTGAATGTATGATGACCCACCATGATGGCTTAGTTTGGGAAAAATTGCAAGATTATTTATAACTAACTGCTGACTAATCAATGTGGCAATCACAAAGGCAACCCTGAATTAAAAACAAAATGTTTGTACCTTGTAGCATCATGTTCCTGTATACGTGGTACACAAGAATGTTTGCCTGCTTGGCTGAGCAGGTGGCACAACAATTCAAAGACCAGCCTGCTAATTGGTTAAGTCAACACTGTTCCTGGCACTGAGCAGAAATTCCATGTCTACCTAATGTTCCTCGACCATTGCCATCTCATGGCATCGGTGGCTGAAGATAGGCAGGTATTGCCGGCCTGCATGTCTGGACTTGTTCCCTATGTGGTTCTGACCAACTACGTTGAATAGGAGATGCCTAACAGATATTCCATTGTATTTCGCAACTATTATGTGTTGGTTTATGCGACTTGGTTATAACAACCTTAATCATACTATGGTATAACCTAACTTAGTAAGGTTTTACTTTTTTCTGTGTCTACCTAACACTACTACAGGATTGATTATACTGGATACCACCCCCTTTTGTTTCCATGCGGTTCGTAAGTGTAACCGCACAGAAAAATAGGAGGACCGGTGCTGGGTTGTCGCCCGCACGGGAAAATGCATTTTCCCGTGCGGGCGTCTTAATCCGACTGCACGGGATAAGAGGATTATCCCGTACGGTCGACTTAATAGGACCACACGGAAAAATCAATTTTCGCGTGCGGGCTTTTTAAGTCGACCGCACGGGAAAATATCTCCCTCGTTTCCCTCCCACCCACTTCAAATTCTCCCTCAATCACTCCTCTCTCTTTCTCTGCCTTTTATCTCTCTCTCCTCTCTCCCTCTGCCTCTTTCCTCTCCTCCCCTCCCCACCGAGTGCACAGGGCGTCGCCGCCGCCACCGCCGATGGTGCGGGAGGCAGCACCGCGGTGCGGCATTGACCTCTTCGATAGCCCGCTCTAACGCGCGACGCAGGCTATCGTTCTCGTCGTCGACAACCCGGTGCAGCTCGGCGAGCTCGACGTTCTCTTGCCCGGCCGCGTGTGCCTCGTCCTCGGCCGACCGGACGCGCGCGAGCAGCACCTTCTCCCTGGCGCGCCACGAATCGGCGGTCGTGAGGGGGGCACGGCGGAGGCCAGGCCAATCCCAGCGGCGGCGGAGGAGGGGGCGGTGAGCCCTAGCTCCGGATGCGGCGGCCTCCGCCTGGACGACGACGACGACATCGCCGACGCGGCGTAGGCGGAGGCGGCGAGCCCTAGCAGCAGCGGCACGCGCGGCGGCAGGCGCACGGTCGCGCTCCTCAGCGTGGCTCGATGGCCGGCGCGCACGGAGTCGCGGGCGGTGCGGAATGAGGCGGCCGGCACCCAGATCCGGCGCGGAGCGAGGCGGCCGGCGTCGGCGTGGAGCGAGGCGGCCGGTGCCCGGATCCGGCGGCAGCGCCCCTCTCCCGCCCTCCGCTGCCCGGATCCGGCAACGACGACAACGACTTTGCCGGCTCCGGCGATGACGACGATGCGTTGCCACAGCAGGGCGGCGGCGAGCGGGCGGGTGCGCGAGCAATGCGGCGGCCGTGGCTGGTCACGGCGGCGGCGCCCAGTCCTGATTTTCTTTTTTTTATTTTCGCTTTTTTTGGGTTCCGTGCGGGCGGTATAATTTGACCGCATGGGATAATCGATTATCCCGTGCGGTCCACTTAATCCGACCGCACGGGAAAATGATTATCCCGTGCGGTTCGGCCGCCCACACGCGAAAATATTGATTTTCCCAGACACCTGGGTGCAGACGGCAAAACCTCCGCACGGAAAAACCTTTTTTGACCGCACGGAAAAATCCTTTTTTAGTAGTGTAATGTTATCGATATGTTGATTTGTTTCTCCGTATGTATTATGTAAGCGCTTCTTTCTTATTATTGTCATACAAATGCTGATTATTAATGAACAATGGAAAACCGTTAGCTGATATTTGTTTATTCAAGTAGAAAAATAGGAACCACTTTAGAAAGTAGTCAAATCAACATGTATATAGTGAAGAGATTATTCCTCTTGATTGAGACTTGAACTTGACAACTGAGTGAGATGACTACTCTTGTTTGTAATAGTTATAATGAATTTTAAATGAATGTGAACATTAAAATATATAATATTTGTTGGTATGAAATAAATAATTTTTAATAACATGGATTCTACTGAATATCGTCGTAGCGTAGTGTTGATGCAAAAACACACACTGGCCTGGGAGATCTGCTTAGCTCCAATGCAGGTCCAAAATAATAATAAGATGTGGGCGTGCCAGTCAGTTTGATCCTGCAACTGACAAGATATATAAATTGAAGATCAAAAGATAGCCGATCGGCTGACAAGCCGATGGAGTGATTCCAGTCGATGTCGATACCAGCCGATATCCAGTATAGATCTTGATACTTGAGCAAATAATGATATAAAGATAATCGGCTGATGAAAATAAAATAATATAATCCAGTAATAATCAATCGGCTAGTAATGATAGATTGAATAAGCACCGATCCGAAGGTTGAAGCATTCATCGGCTGGTGGTCCGATGTCAATGAATCCAAATGATTAGATAAACAGTGAAACCTTTATTGTCATCGGCTAAATCTATCTTGTATGTAATCCTTATAAACCGATGCAACGTCCAGATAACTCATCGGCTGAAACCCCGATGAAACCCTTATTGGCAATCAAGAAGCAGGCTAGAGATTATGGTTCTAAGCACGACTTAATAGATCAAACTTAACTGATGCAGCACTAAGTATAAAAGGAAACATAATATCTAGACAATCAAGCTTTTGACTGATTTTCAGGGTGGTGGATACATTATATAATCTAAGCCAACAAAGTAATCTAGCCGATATCGACAAAACCCTAGATAGAGATCGGTCGATGCAAGTAGAAAACATTGTCAATCTAGATTATATAATGTATATGATAACTCGACGACTTACATCAACAAGATTAGAGTGTCGAAGCGATGGAAGCACTAATCCCGATAACGCAAGCCGCCATAACAAGCCTTACTCCTCGTCAGAGATCGAAGTCGATGCTGCCCAACTTGAAAGAAGAACTTGTCAAAAGTAAAAGGTAAAAGGTGGTGATGCGCCGAAGTTGTATTGATCTAGAGATAATTTACATAGACCCCGTGTGTACATATTTATACCCATGGGTAGATACTAGTCCATATCGGACACGACTAAACTTTCCTAAAGATAAAAGAAAACACATAAACTATTCCTAATTAATAGATACAATTGCCTTTTTTGGACTCAATCCATACATGGCAATCCTCATGAAGCACTTTAAACGAACCCGACAATGGTTCCAACACCCCCTTGTCGGAATCGGCTACATCGGCTTCCTTGTCCGATTCAATATCAGCCGATGCACACCATAGCCGATGCAGTTCCGAAGCCGATTTATACTCTGTTTCTGTTACCGATTTCCTTCCAAATCCGCTTCGGTCTTAATTCCAAATTCGATGCATGATTTACCAAATTTCGTCATCAACACGTAGCATGGATAAATTACTAGTTATATTGGAATTGGGATGGAGGGAGTACTATATTGCTGCCATCTCACAATCACAAGTTTTATTTAACATCGGTATATTTAATAAAATATAGATATGATTCTCGCTTGATATCCGTCGAGAATCAACGGGGCATATATATATGCGCTTGGTGTTTGAGAACTCGCCAGTCACCTGTACACTGATGGCATGCAATAACATGAATGAGATATTTGTTATTTGCTGTTTGGAGAACTCCCCTACTAATGACAGAAATAAAACATGAAACGAAACAGAGAAGCAGGTTATAACCCCATGAAAAATGGAAGACTTAATTAACTTATTTATGATAAAAATATATATACGTTTACAACTATAGGGTTCACAACCGTAAAAAAAAGTCCGCACTTTTATTTATGATAAAAACATATATGATAGACAATAAACAACTACGTACGGACTCTCTTATTCCAGCATGTATGTATATTTGTACG
Source organism: Oryza punctata (assembly GCA_000573905.2). Taxonomy (NCBI): domain Eukaryota; kingdom Viridiplantae; phylum Streptophyta; class Magnoliopsida; order Poales; family Poaceae; genus Oryza; species Oryza punctata. The sequence continues at coordinate 9,014,700 of CM002494.2, read as the reverse complement.
TAATATATGTATCTTACGTGTATTCATGCAGATGGAAACGGATCCTCTAACGTACGACGCTCTCTAAGTAAGTAGGCTCATAACTAGCGAACCAATATATCAGCAACCCACGTTAGAGAACAGTTCGTGTTAGAGGAGACTTTAACGTATCTAGTAGGGGCGCTCCCCCTTAACGTTGCCAGGCGGGTTGTAGTTGCAGGCGATCAGCGTGTTGCTGTGGCCGTTGATGTTGCAGCCGGTGACGCGGGCGCAGCCGATCTGGGTGGTGCGGCTCCACACCACCTGCGTGTAGTGGCCACACACCTTCCCGCCGATGCAGTTGTTGCTGCGGTGGTCGTAGTACGGCTTCTCGCCCACCCAATACCGCATCGCGTCCTCCGGCTTCCCGACCCAGCCGGCGGTGCTTTGCCACCCCCACCACAGGTTCTCGCCGTAGGGCCCCTTTATGTGGTCCGTCCGGCATGTTCTAGCGTGCTCCCGGGCCTTCGCCGCCACTGCATCGCTCCACGACACCTTCGCCTTGACACCGACCGCGTTCCGGGCGTCGTTGTGGAGCTTGATGAACAGTGCCTTCTCGGCGTCCGACAGGTCGGCCATCGTCGTGGTGGCCGCCATCACAATGGTCGCAATGGCCATCGCCAGAGCAAAGGCAGCTCCTTTCTTCGGTACACTTCCCATGGTATCTCCGAATTCACGAGTGATTTTATTCCTGCAGCTGGCTGCTATCTAGCTATCTCTAGACTCCAGTATGCAGAGGTGATGATTAACGCTTGCAATTACGCAGTATTTATACTAAACGAGTTTGCTCTCATGGATACAATGTCTCTAATACAATAATTCATTTTTGCTCTCTGGTTCTTATGGAAAAATTAATATACCTCGTGCCGGTATGGATATAGGGCGCATTGGTTCAACTCGGAACAACGCTATATGTTGTCCATTAGCAACGAGAAACCATCAAACACACGTTACTTTCATGATCGACGACCATAAATGTGGTTGAGATTTAGCAACTCTGTTCATTCAACTTAATTAACAATCTTTTTTTGCGATTATCTTAACACATATTACTTAGCTAGGTTCACATCCACCAGCGTCATCCTCTCGTTTTAAAAAAATGGTTGACTCGTACTTCCTGTTCCTGCTGGTGGGTTAAATTACCAAACATCAACTCCTATCAAAAGCGTTAGACCAACATCAAGCGCAAAAATGTCCTATATAGCCAACAAAGAGAACATAACCATCCTATTTCTTGGCCTCCCACTCATCAACATTAATTTCAGAATGCATAAATATGTTCTGAAAACCTTGCCTATACACTCGATGTTTGTTGCCTATATACCAAGTTGCCTAGTCTACTTAAAATAAGTTAAACGCACTAAAGGTTATAGGTTTTGTCATCTACCTATATCAACCTTTCTCTAGTTTTACTTCATATCGATATGCAGATACCTCGTTCCGCCCTACTGATCGTCTTATAAATACTGCCAATATGATCATTAATTTGACACGCCATGTACACGTGCATGTTTTGTGATATCCTTATAGCATTTCTTTCAATATGACCTAGTTAATATTCTCTCGGAATATTCCTTTTATTATGGGCATTCATTAATGTGATGTTCCAAACCATATATGTGAAATATAGTTTCCTATACATGCGATAATAGAGCTTCTAGAGGATAAGGTTTGTTAGCATCAGGATTCTATCTCTAGATTGTTTTATCATCTTATCTCTGTATACCGGCCTTGAGCCTGAGTATTGTATGCCACGGTAGAGGTTGTTTCTACCCGTATATAACAAAGATGTGACCCGAGGTAAAGGGTTGAACGCTTGACTTTATCACTCAACTCATATATAGAGAATATGGTTCTGTTTGGAGAGGTTAAGATTATGAGAATCTGTTGGTTGGTAGCCATTTTCTAAGAATCTGGAAAAACTGGGATTTTTTAGACTGGTAGAGGTTGTTTCGCCTAAGTAGGACGACGACGCCATTTTGAATATATTATAGATGCGATCTACCGAGAGGTTTCTGACTTTATCACTTGGTATCAGAGTCATTCAACCTCGGTAGATCGCATCTATTAATCTACTCAACACGGTGGCGGCGTCCTCCTTAGGTGTGGCAGCCGTGAATCCATTCCCAGGCCACTCCGCCTCAGAGAAGCTTGGGAAGGTCAATCAAATACTGTGGAAAGCGCAAATCAGTGCTGCAGTGCATGGAGCCCATTTACAGGCCTATCTCATATAACTCACTGTAATTTTGGATTAACTTTATCACATATATTAGTGTCAGGGTTACGGATAAGGCATACTATCTATCCTTAGAATCATGTGATATACGGATGTGGTATGTCTATGAGTGTACGGAAATAGTTTACTCGATTAAGGAAGTCATGTCCATGAAACGGAAAATAACAGAGTCTTGGTCAGAGGAGATTCGGATGTTCTTCTACCGTACGGGGTCCGTTATCTCCGAGTTCTACTTGGAGATCAAGGTGATCTGCGGTATAAATATAGACCCTTGAGGGGGTACAGGGTATCAAATCTCAATACCAGACACGCACCACCACAGACACAATCCGGAGGACTTGAAGCCAATCTCATCGATAAGATCTCATCGGGCCGATCTTGACAAGGACCTCATTGGTAACCTTGGAGTTCTATTGTTCTCTTTTGTACTCTGAAATGGTATTCTATATAATATTATATAAACTGGAATAGGGCTATCACCTTATGAGGGGCTTGAACCAGTATAAACCTTATCTTTTTCCATGCTTGATGTCGTATTGTGTAGATCCTCGTACCAACATACCCCAATACCTCATAATACGGTCTGCAGATATCACCCGTCGATAGAAGCACGTCAGGTAGGGGAACTTGGTGCTCAAGGTTTCACCGAGATGACTTCAAGCTACCCCGACAACCACGTCTACACCAACTTTGTCCCAGGAGATCAAACTCGGACATCGTTGGTGTGGACTCAAGTCGGATCCATCATCTTTCCGGTATACGCTGCGATGTCGATCTCGTCTGCCCTAGTGCCCATCGGGAACGAGAACGACGTAGCCGCGACAACGAGAAATGACACTACTTCGGCTACTCCTCCCGTCCCGTCAGAAAAGAGGACACCGACTACTTCAGCTCTTGGGCAAAGACCTCAAGCGGCCAAATCTCAATCAACAACTGAGGACCAAGCGCTGACAAGAAAAACTTCTTGCATATCCAACATTCGTTGCGCTATCCACAAGACAGTCGACCACTCCCTGAAAGATTGCAAAGTGGTGCACCATGCAAAGGCTGAACTCGATGCTTGCAAAGAACGAGATATCCAACACGCTTCACCAACCAAAGCACATGGTGTCCATGCTCTTCCTTGACGCTATCAGATCTATGATCCCACATCCGCGTTCCCAAATCCAACAGTGGCGATATCAACCTCAGCCCATTGCAGAGGATGAGAACACGAAGGAACCCTCTGATCGCTTTGTAGGAGTCATTGACATTGACCCCTACGAACCCTCAGTTCTACATAGCTTGGAGGATCAAGAATCTTCAGCATCCAATTCTCTACGCGATGTGAATGTTATCGAAGGGGATAATTGCGACGCACGAGAGGAGGGCGAAGTCGGCTCAGAAGAAAGCGCCAATACAGGTGATCCGCCTCCTCAAGTGAATACAGATACCTGCAGAACACCTTACCGCAATCAATACCATACTCAGAGAGAGCCCTTTCGACTCAGTCATGTTTCCCAAAGGCAATCACTGGGTTGGAGGACTACACTCCACAATAGCCAATCTAAACAACGCTTTCTTGGTTGTGGTTGGGCGGCTGTGGGTCCTTCTCGTCTCACAACTCGAGGAAAGGAGCCACATGATGCAGGGGATGCCAACATCAACGCTGAAGAGGTCCCCAGCGAGCACCCGAGCCAAGATCCAGGCCAAAACCCATGAAACGCTCCATCGAGAAGACCTGGTCGACAAACCCCACCGCCCCGAGATTATCATGATCTTCGCGACCACTTGAACGGGCGTAGGTGGGATCAACATGAACAAGATAACGTCTGCCTCAATAGCAACGTTGTCCACACCGACAATGCAACAACAATAGTAATTGAGAATGTCGTCAAAACGAAATCGAGACCGACTGGATCACCAGAGCTACCAAGATGAAAACTATCAAGATCAGCATAGTCAGGGCCAGGCCACCAACATCATCACGACAACAGACGACATCGCGATTCACGATCTCCGAGTCCTCGAGGAAACCGTGACAAGGGGTGTAGGCCCAGGGGTCGTACCCCATATCACAGTGACCCTTCATCGTCCCCATCTTCATCAACAGGTGGTTCTCGACGACCATGGGGGCATCGACCACCGCTCGTGCCTGGAGGCAGATGCAAGGTGTTCACCCTAGCTCTACGAGAAGTACGATGGCCCGAAAAGTTTCACCCAGGAGTCGTAGGGAAGTACGACGGAAGCACAGACCCATAGGAGTTCCTGCACATCTATTCTACAGGTTTCTACACCGCCGGGGCCGACAACAATGCACCAGAGTCTAGTAGGAGGAATAGCAAAAGGAACGGGAAGCGCAAAGTAGGGACCGAGGTCCTCGTTGCGGATCAGACGGACCCAACCACTAAGCGCCCAGCCCCTCAAGGAGATGAACCTTGATGACAATGGTGCCTGATACACAAAACCAATGCGCATTCCTTGGAAGAGTGTCAAGTCTTCATTAAAGCATTGGCAAGACAATTGGCAGCAGAAAAAGAAAATCGAGATCACGTGGTCGAGAAGAGCGCAGATGATCTCTCAACTGACAACAAACTCGTGTTCCCAGATTTTGACCTACATGTCACACATATCTTCGGTGGTTCTACAGCGTACTCCTCGAAAAGAGAGAACAAAAAGATAGAACGCGAAAAGATCAAGGCCATCGAGAACATGAAGTTTCCATAAGACTCAAGGAGGTACATAAGCTAAGAGGGCACATGGTTGCGCTTAGCCGCTTCGTGGCTAGGATGGGAGAACAAGGACAGCCTTTCTTTTCCTTACTCAAGAAGCAAGATAAATTCGAGTGTACTTAGGATGCCACGAATGCATTTATCATGTTCAAACAGTACCTTTCATATCCCCTGTACTCGTTGCCCCACAACCAATGGAATAGTTATTCCTTTATATCGCAGCCACGCCATACTCTATCAACACTGTCATCATCGCCGAAACAGAGAAAGTACAACATCTCGTGTACTACGTCATTGAAGCCCTCCACAACGCCAAGGCACGATACCCCCAGATACAAAAACTGCTCTACGTTGTAATCATGACATCAAGAAAGCTACACCACTACTACCAAGCCCACAAGGTCACAGTTGTCTCCTCTTTTCCGCTAGGAGAAGTGGTCAGGAATAAAGACGGTGTCGAGCGTATCGCTAAGTGGGTTGTTGAACTCTGCCAATTTCATGTCCACTTTGTTCCGAGAACAGCCATCAAGTATCAGGTTCTTGTAGATTTCGTTGCTATTGCACTATTCCTGAGAACAGTTCAACCAACCAGATAGATAATGAGACATGGACGATGGCATTCGATGGAGCACTCAACAGCCAAGGAGCAGGGGCATGATTCATTCTGATATCCTCGATCAGAGATCAGTTTAGACATGCAATCCACCTCAATTTTCGGGCAACAAACAACACCACAGAGTACGAGGGCCTACTCGTCAGGCTACGAGCTGCCACGTCACTTGGAGTCAAGCGATTAATTTTGAAAGGGGACTCAGAGTTAGTCGCCAACCAAGTGCATAAGGACTACAAATGCTCTAACCCCGAGTTGGCCAAGTACCTCGCAGAAGTTAGGAAGCGGGAGCGGAAATTTGACGGTATCGAGGTCCAGCATGTTTATCGCAAGGATAACATTGAACCTGATAACCTGGCATAATGCGCGTCTATAAGGAAACCTCTTGAGCTAGGCACTTTTCTAGACGTCCTGACAAAACCTTTGGTAAAGGAGTCTCACGATGATGGCACCATAGCCAATCCAGACAACAGCTCGAGGGCTACCACAGAGGTCAACAACATCATAGCAGACATTGAAATGATCGAAGACTGGTCTAAACCGCTCATCGACTTCCTGGATGCTGACAAATTACCGGAGGACGGCACAAAAGCAGAGAAACTCTCCCGTCAAGCTAAGGACTATTGTATGGTCGGCAACGATCTCTACAAGAAAGCCCCAAACGGAGTTCTCCTGAAATGTGTCTCTCCCGAGGACGGCAATAATTTGCTATGGGATATCCACGAAGGAATCTGCAGAACTCATGCCGGTGGGCGAACTCTGGTGGGAAAAGCTTTTCGACAAGGGTTTTTATAGCCAACGACCCTCAAAGACACTTGCAACTTGGTATAACAGTGCGAAGCCTGTCATTTCACAGCAAACACACCAAAATGCTATCCCAACCACTCTAGACAATCCCTCTCACTTGGCAGTTCTCGTGCTCGGGGCTCGATATACTCGAGCCGTTTCCACGAGGACAGGGTGGCTACAAATTCTTGTTTGTGGCTATCGACAAATTCACTAAGTGGATAGAAGCGGAGCTCTAGAAATCAAACCTGGGGACGCCATCAAGTTCATGAAAGGGATATTCTATAGATACGGGTTGCCTCACCAAATTCTGACAGATAACGGCTCCCAATTCACAAGTGGTTCTTTGCGAGATTACTGCATTGAATTCGGAGTTAAGATTTACTTCACTTCAGTTTCCCATCCCTAGAGTAATGGACAAGTAAGCTGGGGTAATTGTATCATGCTCCAAGGGATCAAAAAACGTGTATACGATAGGCTCATGGCCTATGATACGCGTTGGGTTGATGAACTCCCATCAGTCTCGTGGGCTATATGCACTACACCGACATCATCCAATAAGGAAACCCCTTCTCATTTACGGATCCGAGTCCATGCTCCCGTCCAAGTTGCGACATTGGTCTTGATGAGTTCAGAATTACTCTGACGAGGACCAGGAGGAAAGGCGAACAAACGATGTCAACCACCTAGAGGAACGTAGAGAACGGGTTGTCAGCTGAGTAGCTGGATATCAAAAGGCCCTGTGTCGACATCATGAAAATGCATAGGAGCCCGCACACTTACCATCGGTGATTATGTCCTCCGACGAGTTCAGAACCAGGCAGGGCGAAACAAGCTCTCACCCAAGTGGGAGGGACCATACATGGTGGTTTAAGTCTTGAGGTCAGTTGCATTCAAGATAGAAGACGACGAAGGTTGTGAGTTATCAAACTCCTGGAACATCGACCAATTACGTAAATTTTGTATATAATAATCGATGTATCAAAGTCTGTAAGTTTTCTAGTTCAGTAATAATACATCCAGTTCTATCCAAATTTCTTAACAGTGTTTTACCCTGAGACCCCTTTCCCGTATAACGCCTTGTGCCGAAGTCGATCCTATTGTGCTTTTACACTAGTCTGACACACCTCTGAGGTCCTCACGATCCTCGGCTGGTGACGCTCTGAGCTGATAAGGTGATATTAGGCACTGCAGAGCCAAACGACCATGTCATATTTGGTCATGTCAGAGTGCTTAATGGCAGCGTATTAACTAAGCCACGTAATCATGAATTAGTTTTCCCAACTTCACAGCTGGGGGTTAGGTATTCGCAGCGTATTAACTTGGCCGGTTATAGATTTTCAAGCCACCCCCTTTGAGAATGATTTCCCTAAGGACGTGGCTAGGGGCTAGGGAGAGTATCATACTCTGATGGCTAAGAATAGTTCAGATGAGAGTACTCGCACACTATCTATTTATTAACGCTTGAGCTATAGATTCATTTTCCTTGCATAAGTATGATAAATAGTTCAACTTTACAAATGCACAACTAGCAGTTTTTACAGGAACAGATTCTACCACGAAGGCCACCAATAGTCCATGGAAGAATACACTTTCTCGGCAAGAGGCACTAGGCACTACGTCAGGTGATTGATCTCGTCGAGCCTCATTTGCGTCCGCAAGAACCCTTCTCAAAGAAAGTCGAGGTTTATTTGCCAGCGACAATCTCGGGTACAGGCAAGAAGGTGACCTGCATACCGGCTGGCGCACTGACACTCCTGCTTCAGGCTGCCGTCGATGCGCTTCCCGATGCCCTCCAGTTGGTCACACGTTCCCTTGATCCATGAAACATAGCCCATCGTCAACTTCTCGGGAGGGGGCGTACTTCCCGTAGTTCCCCGCAGACCCGTGACAAGGCATCGCAACAACTCATGAGGTACGAGTTTAGCCAAATGTCGCGTCCTCAGAAGGTCTCAACGTCTTGATACTTTTCTGTGACATCCATCGCCCGTTCAAGCTGCTCCACTTCCAACTTGGTACTCCAGAACTTGATGCGGCAATCTCATTCTTCCAAAGCATCCTCAAGGTCTACAGGCAATGAACGGTTTTTGGTTATCCTACTTCATGTTAGTCACAAGTTTAGGGATGCATAAATCAACAACCTCACCTTGAGCGGGTCAGAGAAGAGAACTCAAGTGGAATCCTGACAGCGCAACTGCATCATCGTAATTGACCACGACCAGTGCACGGACACCGACATCAGGTACATACAAGTCTAAATGAGGAGCGGGCATTGGTCGTGATCTTCGGGACGTTCTCCTTGTAGGACATCCTCATCTCCAATACATCTAAAGATAATACGATAATGGATGGAATAACTTAAGTGTGATAAAGAGGGAAATTGTTCATAAAAGTACAACATGCCCAAACAGTTACACTTAAGACAAACAAGAGTACATATTATTACTGCTCAAAAAAAGAGATCACGGTTTCCTCAGGTCCTCCACCTCCAACATCATGTCCTCGGGCGATGGTTCGGCTCCGCCCTTCTCGAGGACTTCTTTCAAGTCAATCTCGGGGTGCATGAGCCGCAAACACGTGAGAATGTGGCATGCGCCGGAACAGAGACCTCGCTCAGCGTGCTTACCGGGAACTCCTTCGAGTTTCCCGATAAGGTCGGTGAGTGAGGACCCGACCGTGGTCTCGTCGGGGTAAGGAGGATCGCTTTCCTAAATCCATAGACTACGCGCCAGTGTATCGAGCTGGCTCTAGTTCTGCTGCATCCCCTCGCGGATGGACGCCAGGTGGCCCTCCGTCTCCTCTATCCACACCTTCAGTCCTTGTTGTCGTCTTTCGTGCCCCGCAACAAGGTCCCTCATCTTCTGAAGGTCCTAGCGCGCTTCCGCGAGCTGGCCCTCTAGCTGTGCGACACGTCTGCCCAAGGACAAAGCGTCTCTCCGGAGTCGCTCAATCTCGGCGAGCATTTCACGGGCACCACCTTCAAGCAGGCGGCGTGCCTCGGCTAACCTGTCAATGCCTGGTACCGATGAGGTGGCAGACAACGGAGGAGGAGGAGGAGGGGGCAAGGTCAATGCACCAACAACGATGGTCGGTGGAGACGACCTAGCGTCCGCACGATCACCTCTGTGAGCGGAGGTCACGGGAAAGTGTTGTCAGTGGCACGAGTTAGAGATAAAAAAATTGAAAAGTACAAATACAAGACGAGACAACATTGATCGAAACTTCACTTACTCTCGATTGTTCCGCTTCAAGAACTTCCTCCGTGGTTGGAGAGGAGTTCCGTTGGTGGCCTGGAGAAGAAAGCAAGTAAGAGTGATGTTGTCTTTGACAGAATCAGCTGGCTAGAAATAAAGTCGGAACTCACCTCGGAGCCACTTGTTTGAACAAGTGTACCGACACCGGAGGAATCCTTGACTGTTGTTATCCACTTCCTCTTCAGTGCCTTGGTACTGCTTCTGCTTGGAGCGGTTGCGACACCAGTCTACTCGGAGGCGACCTGCTCCTTCAGCGTGGAGGGGCCGATTGCATATATCCATTAGAGGAAGAGCCTACGTGACTTCAGATTACTACGCTTCGGATTCAGAAGCACGTAAAAGAAAGACGTAGTAAGATGGAGTTGCTTACGTTGATGACGACATTCTTGTATGTGGCCGGGAGGTCGCAGATGGGAGCGGGTAGCTAGGTGGAGTCGGAAGCAGGGCTTACGATGACGTGACCCACCCGGATGTTCACAGTGTCGTCGTTGATATCTGTGGAAGAACAAAGACAAGTTAGAAGCTGAGAACGAAATCACTACACGATCGATGACAGGTGGGTTGTGAGAACAACTACTCCGATTCGAGATCGTGTCTCCTCATCAGTTCCCATGTGATCGAACGCGGGGTGAATGCGAGCTTGGAGTGGTTGGATTCGATGACGTATGAAGTATGCGGTGACTTCATACCCCGATAACCCTAGTTCTCGAGACTATGGATTTTATTTACAAAGCCTTTGAGAGAAGGGGTCAAGTGAGGTTTAGAGGTCCAAGAGGAGGAGCGGTCGGGTTGCTCATCTGGGACAATGAGAATAGAGGCGAGTTCCTCCACGTGGAGATAGAACCATTTCATACGTTGTCAGTTCCCGTGTAATCGAACACGGGGTAAGCGCGAGCTTGGAGTGGTTAGATTCGACGACGTATGAAGTCTGGGTGACTTCATACCCCGATAATCCTAGTTCTCGGAGACTATGGATTTTATCTACAAAGGCTTTGAGAGAAGGGGTAGTGGTCCAAGAGGAGGAGTGGTCGGGTTGCTCATCTGGGACAACGAGAACGGAGGCGAGTTCCTCCACGTGGAGACAGAACCATTTCAGTCTCCATGAGCTCCGAGATGAATGCTAATCAAAGGGGATGTACTCTGCCTTCATCCCATCTCGGAGACGGAAATCGCAACATTCGGAGATTTTGCGGGATTCCATCCACCGGAGCTCATAGAAATGGCGAAACAGATCCAAGAATGGTACTACCCCAAGGTACCCCAAAATATGCTCAAGAAAGCAATGGGATTTGGGTTCAGGTGGAGAAGATGAAGGCCGTAGAATTTCAGAAGAAGCAGAAGAAACTCAGAAGGAGGAGACAGAAAGCCGCATCAAACAAAATTTTCTAAAACTATGATTTATCCTAAGGCGGGTTTAGGTTCAATACCTCCTTCTAAGCGCTCCATGTTGTTACGCCCGAGTAGATATCTTTCCACTTGCAGTTTCTTCATCTCGGTGGTGTCGATGATGGATTTTCCCAAATCTATAAGATCGAGTTTGAGGATGGCAGAGAAAAAAGAGGTGAGTTAGGGTTTCTTGAGGACGGGAGAAGAACCTAAGGAGATGCGTGTGTGGGGAGATGAAGAGTGCTTGTGGAAATGGAACCAAGATGAGTCTCAAAGCTGGAATTTATAGGCGCACTCCCGATGGTTCGAATTTCGAGGAAGTGAGAAAATGTCATCGTGATTTTTTCAGGTTTGTTTATTGCAATGGTTTAGACTTCAATTCAAATTCGTTTAAGGACCGTTGCTCTTCCATTATTGATGTCGCATGTTTCATATGTTCCCGATTTTTCGAGAACGATCAAGAAAATGTGATATCGATGATTGAGAAGTCTGGCTATGAGAACGATTACACATTTGATTTGATGTCAGGGGCTACTATCAGGGTTATGGATAAGGCATACCCTCTATCCTTGGAATCATGTGATATACGGATACAGTATGTATATGAGTGTATGAAAAGAGTTTACACGATTAAGGAAGTCGTGTCCATGAACTGGAAAATAACAGTCTTAGTCGGAGGAGATTAGGATGTTCTTCTACCATACGGGGTCCATTATCTCCAAGTTCTACTTGGAGATCAAGGTGATCTGCAGTATAAATACAGACTACTTGTGGGGGTACAGGGTATCGAATCTCAATACCAGACACTCGCCACCATAGACGCAATCCGGAGGATTTGAAGCTAATCTCGCCGATAAGATCTTGCCGAGCCGATCTCGACAAGAATCTCATCGGTAACCTCGGAGTTCTATTGTTCTCTTTTGTACTCTGTGGTATTCCATATAATCTCATGTAAACTGGATTAGGGCTATTGCCTTATAAGGGACCTGAACCAGTATAAACCTTATCTTTTTGTATGCTTAATATCATATCGTGTAAATCCTCGTACCAACGTGCCCCAATACCCTCAGAATACGGTCTGCGGATATCACCAGTCGACAATTAGTACTTCTAATAAATCACTCAGATCAACAAAATTGGAAAATTTCAGGTTTTATTAGCCTTCTTTTCAACCTCACCAAAATTTAACCATAACTCATTTTCCAGTCCATGTCTCTTGGAGCATAAACCAAAGTGTACCCTAGACAACAGTAGTCTTGAACTAAATTGATTGACAAGTAAATCACATGAAATCATAGTCAGAAAACCCTAGTGAAAACTGTTTCAAACTGAATTTAAAAGCAGGATTTCAGCTTAACAACCAAGGGAGTTTGCAACCTCACCACAATTAATCCATAGGGGTTTTTCTGGCTTAAAACCATATCTAACCTGTAGAGCAGACTCTCCTCTACCACAAATTAGCTGGCCAAATATTTTATCACTCCTGAACATAAGAGTGGATGCAAAACATCTCATGGTAATAATTCCTAGACAGATTTCTTTAGTATCCTCCTTTTCCTTCGCTGCAAGTGGGCTCCACAAGCCATGGACCCCACCTGCTAGCCTTTTAGAACACCTGCCAGCGCTGCACCACGTACAGCCGGTAACGCGCGACACGCACCCCTCCCATGCGTCGAACGCTGGCCTCTATTGTCACGCCCAAAGATTCGCTAACCCGAATTCCAAGCAGAATGTGTATTAAACCCCCTATCCAGGACCGGCCAGGGTACACAAACGACAAAGTTGACATACAGATCCACGTCTTACAAACATTCAAATGTCTTACATAAATGCAGTGGAAAAGGTAAATAAGCTCATTCTAGGCTTGACACTTGCAGTGCGGTGAAACCACTCCACAGGCATCCTTGACGGCAGGACGGAGATCACTCGGAGAAACCACCGTTTGAAGCATACTCCAACTCTGGTGTGGGGGAAAAGAGCAAGACTGAGTACTACCCACGGTACTCAGCAAGTCATACCGGAAGAGAGGGTACGATGCAAGTGTTTCCAAGGAAAGGCTAGGGTTCATTTGCATAAAGCTAGCATAAGACAGTAGTTGAAAGCAGTAAAGCTGTTGTATAAATTAAGCAATATTATAACACCACTGTCCAACGTTTCCCCACGTTGCGATAGGCCCAACCCAGCCACCTGAACTACACCAGTTTCATTAAGTCAAATTATTTTACAGTGACACTAATCACGGTGAGCTGGTCGATCGCCCATAACCGCGAGCACGACTATCCGAATAGTTTTACTTTGGCCAGAGGTGTACATCTGTACCCACAAGACACAGCCCCACGACACGTTATCGTGTGCCGGTATACCACCACGGTACCCCGGAAAGGGACTGTGACAGGACCCTTCGCATAACCCCCTCTAACCAATCGTACCACCGCAGGTTTCGCCTCGCTCCTCAACAGGCAGCGGGCAGCCCCCTCTCGTGCCATGGTGAATCCGGAAGCCGCATAGACCGTCGCAGGGCCCATCCAAACTCCATCACGCTCACCCTAGCTAGTGTATGTCAGCTAGCGGAAAGCTAAACTACAAGTCCAGCTGTTGCCCACGCTGGCTTGTGGTACGCACGGTGTTTCTTCCAGGGGTTCCCGTGACCGGTCCTTAATTGCCATGGGTGCGACTAGCAAAACCATGCACTCACAGCCCACCATTAGTATATTTTAATTAGCCAATACCATAGTGGTGGTACTTGTCCAATAATAAGCTAAACCATTGTGTGCTAGTTCAACTAAGCAAGGCTAAGCAAGTCCTAAACCAATATCTAAACATATTATAGCCCAAGCTAACAAAGGAATAAAGGTACCCAAATAATAGCGCTGAGTACAATAGGTAAACATCCCATACAGTGGTATTGTAAAACAATGCGTAATTTATAGAGAATAAATGAGCATTGCAATATAGGGTCAATATGGTCGAGGGACAAGCATGACTTGCCTTGCTCTGCTGCTGGAGGGACCTCGGCGACTATCTCGAAGTACACCGGAGCGTCGGGAGAGGTGGATTCTACACGACATACAAGGCAAACAATGCAGACAGGTTATAAGACTACTGAAACAGAGAACAAAACCATTTTTAATGGATTCTTTGCATTTTTCTTGATTTATTGAAACTTGAACGGGCTCAAACGGAGTTCGGATGAGTTAGTTATGGATTTTAGAAGTTTACTGTGTTTTTACTAAAGCAGAAAAACCTTAAATGATTTATTGCGCAATAAACCCCCTAGGGCTGACGTCATCCAGGGGGTGGGGTGGCGCCGGTAGGTGGGCCCGCCTATCAGTGGCACAGATGCGCCGGTCCATGGTGGACTAGGTCCACGGGACCGGCGGGCGGCGGTGCAACACGTGGCGCACGCGTGGCGGCCACATGGCGCCACGTCAGCGGGCGCAGCAGGCGCGGGGCGGTGCGGCAAGGCAGCGCGACCGACGCGGCGAGCGGCGGCGCGAGCGGACGGCCGGCGCGGTGGAGCTGCCGGTGCGATGGACTGCGGCGCAGCTGAGAGGAGGGGAGGCGCATGCGGCGGGCGAGGCGGGGTGGCAGGGCGCGGGCGACCGGGCGACGCGTGGTGGTGCGGCCGAGCGCAGAGGGGCGCGCGCGCGGCGGCGGCCAGCGGCCGCGTAGCGCGACGTGGCGGCGCGGCCGGACAGCGAGGAGGGAGAGAGAGAGAGAGCTCACCGAAGAGGACTCACCGGAGAGGAAGAAGACGACGGCGGCCGGCGCTAGAGGGTGCGTGAGAGGATGGCGTTAGGGGAAAAAAGAGAGAGAGGAGTGAGGGGAGGTGTTTTATAGGGGTCCTAGAGCGAGAGGCCGGCCAACGTGCTCCGGATTCCTCGCCGGTGTTGGGGAGGAGGGAGGAGAGAGAGACTCGGGATTCGGTTGCGAATCCCAGGCTCTATGCTGCGGGGAGAGGGGCGTGGAGTGGGGGAGGAAGGGCGCGGGTGGCGCGCGCATCCCAGGGTGTGGATGGCGGCGGTTCTGGAGGGTGAGGGCGGCGTGGGCAGCGTCGGACGGTGCGGCGAGGTGGCCAACGTGGGGAGGGACTGCCCGACAGGTGGGCCCCACCTGTCGGTGGCCCGATCGAGGGAGGGGGCAAGGATGGACTTGGGTGCGGGCGACCATGGGTCGGCCCGAGGGGAAAAGGGGGAGGGAGTGTGCTAGCTGGGCCAGGAGGGAGAGAGGGGAGGGAGTGGGCCGGCGGTGGGAGGAAGGGGAGGAAGGCCGGAGGGGGAAGGTGGGCCGGCGGCCCGGGGGGAAGAAAAGAGGGAAAAGAAGGGAAAAAGAAAAAAAAAGGAGATTTTGGGGACTTAGAATATTGTTGTGGGAGTTTTTAAAAGTTTAAAAATATTCCCAGTGATCTAAAAATTCCAGTAAAAATCCTGTTAGTATATTTTAACAAGGGGAACTCTAGAAAAATTTCACCTTGCCAGTTCCAATTAATTAAATATACTTTTAATTAGGGTTTGCTCTAGGTTAAAAGAACAATTTCTTTTAGGTAATTTATTTTATGATTTTAGGGCTAGAAGGGGAACTCCAGGGTGTGACATCCATCTCCACCGAAACCATCATTGAGACATTACCCCTTTGGCCTGCTACCTCATTCGCAGCATCGCCTTATCTCCCTCTCCACCCTAGTGCCGAACAAGCCGAGAGAGAGAGCTCTTAGCCTCTCTCACCGTCATTCTCCTCGTTGACCGTGAAGAAGAACGCACCGCAGATCGTCGTCGAGCCGTTGCCACCTCTATCTCTTCGGTGTTCCTTAACCTCCGTTCAATGCCGATTCCATACCCACTGACCTCACCCTCTGGGATGCAGCCATTCACCGAGAACGCCGTCGCGCTCACGGTATGCTGGAGCCCGCTCCAGTGCGCCGCCGCCACGACATCATCGCCGTTCCCATCAATCGAGTGAAGCTAAGGCCTCGCCACCGTGCCAACATCATCACCACGACCTCCTCTTCGAAAGTAGCCCCAAGGACCCCAGCCAGTGGCGCACCGAGCATGGAGATCGGCATTGTCTTCTTCAACTCTGCCCGCCGAGCTCCATCTCCGATTCCACCCTCTCCGGTGAGCTACCATTCAATTCATCGCGCATATATGCTCCCTAGGACCTCCATAAAAAAACAGAAGGTAATACACTGTACAAAATAAGTCTCTAGAAATTGTTAACATGGACCACACTACAACTTGTAAAATGTATAAGAAATTCATACAAACTCCAAAAATTATGAAACCTTGGTCTCAGAAAGCAATTATCTCCACTCCAGCTGTAAGGTTAACTTTAAAAAATAACATAATAGAAATATTTCACAATATTATCTAAGTAAATAATACCATATATTAATGCAAACTTTGAAAATTCATAACTCACAAATAAAGATAAAATAGAAATTCTTTCACCTAAATTCATATTAGATCAGTAGCAGGCCACTGTGCACAAATCATGCATTTTAGAGCATTTTGGATTTTTTTCCATATCTCGGTAATTATTTGCGTATCGTGTTAATTGAATATATTATTACGCTGACGGTGAATGAGTGGAGTAGGTGTTGTCCAAATTACACAAGAATAAGGCAAGTCCTTATTCTTTTAACTCCAATATCAAAACTTTTCAACTCCATTGTTTATATATTGTTTTATAGTAAAAACACTAAATACAATTAGAAACGATATTAATGCTAAGCTAGGGTTAGCGGCGGGAGTTAAGGGCGCGCAGAGAACATGTGCTGATTTGCTTTCTGGTGCAGCTGCGTGCAGTAGGAAGGCCCATCCTATTTTGAGGTGAAAATTCACCGGGAAACAAAGTTTCTAAAATTTTACATCTTATATTACGGTTTTTACTCCCATATATATATATATATATATATATATATATATATATATATACACACACACACACACATATATATATATGGCGCGTAGCGCTCTTCTAATTAGACGACGCGTGACAGCGACTACTATGCCCCCAACCCCACCTCTCAGTGCATGCACCCCTCCACCCACCCTCATAATCGATAGTAAAATTTTTATTCATTGGAGAGAGTCTAATATTGGTCTCTTATAGGACAACGATGTTATAATAAGAGAGTTAAAATTTTACAGCTAGACGATATGCAAGGTTAACAGGATTTGTACGTCAAGCAATTTTTTTCACTGAATAAATATTCGAGTAAAAATTTTACTATTAACACTGCATAAAAAAATTCGACTAAAAATATACTATTAGCATGATAAAAATATTTTTACTCAGTGTTTAATAAAAATATTTTTACTATGTTCAATAGAACTATGTGCGTAAGGAAATTAGAGATGAGGTAGTACTTTTTTTATTCTAAGTACAAATTAGGGCATAATAATTACACTCTGTGTACGACAGGATCAAGTGGGCTTGTATCAGTAATTTTTTTACCGTGAGCCAGATATTTTCTTGTTGGCTGGATAGAGGTGGTTTTGTTTTATGAGCGTCAATCAATCAGTAATCAGTGCATGTCCAACGGAAAGAAGGAAGATAAGATTGAGGGTGAGGAGGACGAGGAAACCGGGCGCTCAGTGTCGCGCTACTTTATCCGTGGCGCGCTGCGCGCCATGTAGCGCCACCGTGTATATATATATATATATATATAGGAAATGAACAACTTTAAACTATCCTATCCAGGCCACCGACGCACACACTAAATATCAGGTGGTTACCCTCTACGTACTTCTTATCCATTCCCTTATCCTTTTTTTTCTCTCTCCCTTCTTCTCTCTCCACACCTTTTCTCTTCAGGAGGAGCTCAGCGGCACGGTGGCTACAGTCACACCCAGAAATTTAGCCCAAATTTTCGGACTATTTTACATATGAATTTCTGTTCAGAAATCAAATTAGTGTACACAAAACAATAAATTAATATATAGATCTAAACATAGATAAAGTGTAAATACTTACAGAAGTCATTTAGTTATCATACTTAGAGGGGGGAGGATGAAGGTTGCCTCTGGCATCTCATCATTGATAAGGAGAGAGAAAGTGGAAGGAAAAAGCTAGATCGTTTCACACACACATAAATAGAATTATTGGTGTGAGTAAAAATTACAACTATATGATCCCTATACAGGACAGGGAAGGGATGGCTCCAAGAGGTGAGCCACGTTCAGGTGAGGTAGGAAAGATACTGTGAGAAGTGCCACGAAGCTACGTAGCACGTAGTGTGCTAATGTACTAACACACATTCTGGTAAATATTGTATATATATATTATTGGTAAATTATTTATTATGAAATTAACTGTTATTACCATGAATAATCCGGATTGATTATTTATTTTATTTTATTTTCTATAGGATCTTGGTGGTTGGTGAAACCTAAAGGATCAGCCGGTCTGGTTTATACAACGGTATGTAAAATTCTACTCGGTACTCACAATATGTATAACTTATTTGTGTTCTACAAGCAACTTCTTCTCATGTCCCTAGCGTATTCGTTCTAGCGAAAGACTTATCATCTTCCTAGATAGTTACACCCGAAGGGAACACTTCTCTACAGCCATAGATTCTCCTGATGCCTAGGCAAGAGGCACACTAACCAGAGAACTATCGAAGAGTTATCTCCTACATAATCCCTTGCATAAACACTCAGCTAGACAAATAAACCAGAATGCACAAAAGAAATTACTTCATATAACACGAACTTTACGTATGGCTTTCCCTTTCAGGAACCCCGAGCATAAAAAAGAGCTAAAGTATTACCTCTAAGCCCATACAGAGGTGGATCTTTTTACAGCTATAGTACAGGTGGTTTGTTTGTAGTAGTACTAGGAGAGTGGAAGAGAGCTCAGGGATACGCACAGTGTGTTATATGACAAATTTGGCATACCATTATCCGATCAGATATGGATAGTAATCTATGGACTTTGTTGGTCAAAGTCAGAATACATTTTGAAGGAAAAACAAAAAATCACATACCGAAATATTCCTGAAGAACAGCAAAATAATATGGAAAATAGCATACTTTGATTTGATAGAATACTATCAAAATTTGGGGCGTGGAAGACCCCAACACCCAGAGCAAAAATTGCAGAAGATCGTACCAAAAATCGCAGAAGATGACAAAACAACCCTACATGCTGGGCATGTAGATATAAGATGAGTCGATGTGTATGCTGTAGCATGAAGACAATCAATAAAAAGACAGAGTAGAATCGAAGAAACGGTAATATTACTCAAGTCTGGATAAAAAAGGTTTGATTATACAAACTACCATGTACCGCATGGCAGACCTGCACCATGCAGTTTTGCTTGTATATGGTTGCATGTCTATCTACGTACTAAATAAAGTGGTAGAAGGGCTCCTCTGCGCAGCTATAAAAGGGCACTGCCTCTGGCTGAAGAAGCAACAACGAAGCATTCAAGCTGGTGTTTCCCTGAGCTCTCTTCCACTCTCCTAGTACTACTACAAGAAAACCACCTATAGTATAGCTGTAAAAAGATCCACCTCTGTGCAGGCTTGGAGGTAATACTTCAGCTCTTTTTGTAAGCTCGGGGTTCTCGAAAGGGAAAACCATATATAAACTTGTTCATGTTATATGAAGTACTTTCTTTTGTGCATCCCGGTTTATTTGTCTAACTGAGTGTTTTGCAAGGGACCCGGTAGGAGATAACTCTTCGGTAGTTCTCTGGTTAGTGTGCCTCTTGCGTAGGCATCAGGAGAACCTGTGGCTGTAGAGAAGTGTTCTCTTCCGGTGAAACTGCCTAGGGAGATGATAAGCCTTCAGCTAGAACGAATACGCTAGGGACATGAGAAGAAGTTGCTTGTAGAACGCGAATAAGTTATACATATGGTCAACCGAGTAGAATTTTACATACCGTTATTTAAAGCAGACCAACTGATCCTTTAGGTTTCGCCAACCACCAAGATCCTGTACAAAATAAAATAAAATAAATAATCAATCCAGAATATTCGTGCTAATAACAGTTAATTTCATAACAAATAATTTACCAATAATATAGATATATATAATATTATATATATATATATATCGTTTCTAATTTGTATTTAGTGTTTTTACAATAAAACAATATATAAACAATCGAGTTGAAAAGTTTTAATAATAAATTTCAAAAATTTGAAACTTAATCTGAAAATTTGAAATCTGAGTTGAAAATTTTAAACATTGGGTTGAATGTTTCAAAAAATTCAAACTGAAAGTTTTAAATGCAGGTTGAAAGTTTCAACCTTTGTGTTTGAATGTTTTCAAATTTGACTTGAAGTTTTTTAATTTTGAGTTAAAAGTTCAAAATTTTAACTGGAAACTTTCAAATTTTTAGTTGAAAGTTTACTCGATTTTTTTTAAATCTACTTTCTTGAAAAAAATTTATAAAAAGAAAATAAGGTTAAAAATTTAAATCATGGCCTAGAATGAAGAGAAATAACCGCACAAGAGAAAAAAGAGCAAAAAATTCTGCAAAGAAATGATGGTGAAAAAAACAAAAAAACATACAGTGTAGGCCGACGTGACGATGCATGCGTCAGTTAGATGTTTAGCGCATGTGTGCTAATTAGTTTTCCTACAATAGGACAGTCATTTGATCCGCTGAATCTAGCTGTTTCATGCTAAGAGTATCTGCAAAGGGTGTCCAAATCCAATATTGGGGGGGGGGGGGGGGGCGGGGGGGCACAATGCCATCTATATAGGAAAGGGGGCGGCAACGTTAATGGTGGCATAATTGACAATATGGGTGTAGGAACAACTTGCGTATACAGATGAAAATGGCTCGAAAATAGATGGAAGCTACCTCTATCATATTTGTTTTCATTTTTCTAAAAACGGAGACATAGAATGGGCTAGTTGTCTTGATGATAGAAGATCGACTTCAGGTTGTTGTGTTTTAATTGGTGGCAATTTGGTATCTTGGAGAAGAAAAAAGAAACTCGTGGTATCTCGTTCAACTGCTAAAGGTGAATACAAAGCTATGTAAGATTGAGATAAGTTTGTGTATCAGATTTACATGAAATATTAGATCAATAATAAGTACTCCCTCTATCCCAATATAATCATCCCTAGGAATGAAAACGGTTTGGAAACGGACGGAAACCACCATTAACGTTTTCGTTTCCATACTTTTTTCGGAACCAGAATCAGAAATCACGAATACAAAAACGGAATTGAATATTATCGAATACGAAAACAAAGCGAATACGAATAAGAGCGAATACGATAATGGATATTTATCAGAATATAAAGAACCTTTAAACTGAACTTCTCAAATCAACGAAAAGATATAGCTAAATATTTATTTCTAAAACAATAAATCAATATTTCTATATTTTATCAATTAATAATAATACAAATAGTTGACATGGGCTAATAAAAATTAAAAAATAGCCATTAGGCAAATAAAATCTAAAGTACTAGACTAAAAAATATCTCAATTTAATTTAGCACCTTAATACATAGTATAAATCTAAACATTTATAGTAGAGAAGGCTGAAACTAATCAGTTGTATATGAGAAATTTTTCATTTTCGATTCCGAGAAAAAACTTGAATTCATTTCCGGAAAGTTTCCGGCGGATTCCGATTTCCGAAGGATAGTAGCCTTATCATATTTGTTTCTGTTTCCAAGAAAAATTCTGAATTCGTTTCCGTTTCCGAAAGTTTTCCAAAAAATTCCGACCGGCACTTTCCATTTTCGAAAACACGTCCGGAATCCGGAAAATTTTGTTAACGACGAAATTTGGTAAGCCTCGAAGTCATCATCGGCCTAGAGTTGGTGTCGACTTCAGAGTCCCGGAATCAGCCGATGGGCATTATCAATCGACAGCAGTTGTATTCTTCGTGGATTCGGTTATGAAAATTAATTAATTAAAGACAGTTTATCCAGAAGTGTCCGAGTTCAAGGAGGATGCGGCATGGCAGTTTATCTATTAATTAGGCAGAGTTGTTAGTTTCCTTTTATTTTGGGAAAGTTTTTGTCGTGTCTAATATGGAGTAGTATCTACCCATGGGTATAAGTATGTACACCCAGGTCTCTTTAAATTATCTCTCGATCAATACAACTACTCTCGGTGCATCACCACCCTCTTTCTGAGGTTTTTACTTATCAACTGGTGGAATTTGGCACCAGACGCGGGGCTGCATCGGCTTTCGATCTTCGGCGAAGGGGTAAGCCCTATGTTCCATCGAGCCCTGGTAAATTTATCGGCTACATTGGTGTTGTTCAAGGCTGCATCGTTTTGATCTCTTGGATAGCACTGGTTCGGTTGATATATTTTCCTACCTGATATTTCAATTCTATTTTAATTGCATTGTGTTTAAAGACGTATCGGTTTAGTTAGGATTGTATCTATTAGGTCTGATCTTCTGTCTTAGCCGATATATCTCTACAATCACAATATTGTTTTGAACAGATTTGTTATATCCATCATATTAGACAGATCTGTTGGTTCATCAAGTATTAGATTATCATATATAATATCGTGCTGCATCGGTTAGGTTGGACCTACTAGATTGTTGTTGATAATATAAATCTTGTTAAACCGATAGGTTCATGCTAATGTTTAATCGGAATGCTAGCCGATGAATTATCATATACGTTATATAATCTAAATTGACAATATTTTCTACTTGTGTCGGTCGATCTCCATCTAGGGTTTTATCGATATCGGCTAGGTTACTTTGTTGGCTTAGATTATATAATGTATCCACCACCTTGAAAATCAGTCAAAAACTTGATTGTTTAGATACTATGTTTCTTTTCATACTTAGTGTTGCATCATATAAGTTTGATCTACTAAGTTGTGTTTAGAACCATAATTTTTAGCTTGCTTCTTGATTGTCAATAAAGGGTTTTATCGGGTTTCAGCCGATAAATTATCTGGACGTTGCATCGGCTTATAAGGATTACATATAAATTGGATTAAGCCGATCGTAACAAAGGTTTCACTGTTTATCTAATCGTTTGGATTTAATGACATCGGACCTCCAGCCGATAAATGCTTTAACCTTCGGATCAACGCTTATTCTATCATATCACTTATCGGTATTGGCTGGAATCATTCCATAGCCGATTGGTTGTTTCGATCTTCAATCTATATATCTTGTCAGTTGCTGTATCAAACTGATTGGTACGCCCGCATCTCATCGTTATTTTGGATCTGCACTAGATCTAAGCAGATCTCCTAAACCATCGTGTTTTTACGTTAACGCATTCCGTACCGTTTTCACCCCTAAGAAAAAAAATACCAAATTGAACATCACATTATGTCATGGATGAGGGATTTGCATGCGCATGAAGATTTAATGCAGAGGGTAGTTAACACACTGGCATGCAAAGAGACTGAGTAAATCTAGGATAATCCTCTCCTTGATTTATGCATGCAACGCCACGAAGACAACACGATACACGGATAAATGAAACGAGGATTTGTAGCCTCCTCGATGGAGATTAAATAGATCACAAGCTGGATTAAATGTCACGGGCCAACTGCTGATCAGAATATCGAATGATAGATTTCTCTTGGTCTTTGCGTCCAGAAGTTTATTTATTGATTATACTGGGATTGGATGGAGGGAGTATTATATTGCTCCCATGTCACAATCACAAGTTTTATTTAACATCGATATAATTTAATAAAACATAAATATAATTCTCGCCTGATATTCATGGAGAATCAAATTAAACGGGACATTTTCGTGCTTGAATTGGTGTGATAACTCGCCACACTGATGGCGTGCAAACATAAAACATGAATGGGATATTTTCGTGCTTGGTGTTTCGAGAACTCCCGATCATATATCGTGCACTAATGACAGAAATAAAACATGAAACGAAAGAGAGAAGGTTTTAACCCCATGAAAAATGAAGAGTTAACTTATTTATGATAAAAATATATATACGTTTATGACAACGGTTCACCACCGTAAAAAATATCCGTACTTTTATTTATGATAAAAACCATATAAGATAGACGATAATGACTACGGACTCTTTTATTCAGCATGTATATATATTTGTACGTAATATATATATCTTAGGTGCATTCATGCATATGGAAATGGATCCTCTAACATCCTACGCTCTCTAACTAATATGTATGTCCATAACTAACTAACTAACGGATCCATATATCATTAACCCACGTTAGAGAGTGCAGTTCATTCGAGGAGACAGCTTAACATAGCTAGTAGGGGTGCTCCCTCTTAATGTTGCCACAGGGGTTGTAGTTGCAGGCGATCAGCGTGAGCGTGTTGCTGTGACCGTTGATGTTGCAGCTGGTGACGCGCGCGCAGCCGATCTAGGTGGTGCGGCTCCACACCACCTGCGTGTAGTGGCCGCATACCTTCCCACCGGCGCAGCTGTTGCGGCGGTGGTCGTAGTACGGCTTCTCTCCCACCCAACTCCCAATCGCGTCCGCGGGCTTCCCGACCCAGCCGGTTTTCTTTTAAAATCGGTACCTAAGAGACGAGCTGAGCCGGAAGAGGATGACCTGAGCCGGCGGGGCACACCACTAGGAGATAAGGCTGTTTGGCACGAGGAGATAAGGTCGAATCTCTCGCTCTCCTCTCTCGCTCTCGCTCTCCCCTCCCTCCCTCTCTCGGTGATGGCGGCCCGGCGGCTGCGGCGGCCAACACCTTTCCCTCCGCTGGATCTGGGGGTGAGGGGAGGTAGCGGGCGACGAGCGGCAGGCGGCGGCGCTCGAGGAGCGGCGAGCAGCAGGTGGCGGTGCCCGAGGAGCGGCGGGCGGTGCCTCCCCTCCGCCAGATCCGGCGGGAGGGGAGGTGGTAGGTGCCTGCGGCGGTGGCCGCTTCCCTCCGCCGAGCAATGGTGCATGCATCCGGTCCCCTCTTCCTCTCCCTCTCCATCGGCCTCACCGGAGGTGGCCAGATCTGGGGAAGGGGTGGTCAGTTGGTGGCAGTGATGTGCGGCGGTAGCGGCGGGTGGTCAAGAGACCTCGAGGAGAGTGAGTTTGTGCATGGATTATTGTTGTTTTTGCTTGTGTAGTTCTGTGATGGATTATTGTTGTAATGTGTAGTTGTGTGATGGATTATGTGATTGTAGTTCTAATTATTGTTCTTTGATGGGTTGAATGGGTGATTGTTGTTCATCGGCTCGGCTCGTCTTGGAGCCGGCTTCTCTTTTTTTTTTGAATCGGGAGAGCGCAAAGGTGCCGGTTCTGTGACCGGCACCAATGACCTAGTGTCATTGGTGCTGATAAATAGGTGGCGGCTGGGAAACCGCACCTATTACCAGTTCCCAACCGGCACTTACGAGGGTTTATGTACTAGTGACCCCCACTATAGGTTCTCGCCGTAGAGCCCCTGTATGTGATCTGTCCAGCACGTTCTGGCATGCTGTCGGGCCATCGCCGCCACCGCCTCACTCCACAACACCTTCATCTTACGCCGACCGTGGCCCGGGCGTCATTGTGGAGCTTGACGAAGAGTGCCTTCTCGGCGTCCGAGAGCTCGGCCATCGTCGTGGTGGTGGCCATGACCATGGTCGCAATGGCCATCGCCAGATCATAGGCCGTTCCTTTCTTTGGTACACTTCCCATGGTATCTCCGAATTCACGAGTGATTAACTGATTATTGCTGCAGCTGGCTAGCTATCTTTGGACTATTGTATGCAGAGGTGATGATTAACGCTCGTAATTAGGCAGTATTTATATACTAAATGAGTTCGCTCTAATGGATGCAATGTCTTTAATACAATAATTCATTTTTGCTCTCTGGTTTTTACGGAAAGGTATATATATACCGCGTGCCGGTATGGATCGGATTAGATATAGGCACATTGGTTCAACTTGGAACAACGCTATTTGTTGTCCATTAGCAACGAGAAACCATCAAACATACGTTAAAGTTATTTTCGTGATCGACGATCATAAATGCTATTGTCGTGGCTGAGATTTAGCAAATCTGTTCATTCAACTTAACAGTCCTGTTTTGCGATTAACTTAACACATAGGGGTATTTCTTAACTAGCTAGGTTCACATCCACCAGCGTCATCCTCTCGTTTTTTAAAAAAATGGTTGATTCGTGTCTTCCTGTTCCTGCTGGTGGGTTAAATTACCAAACATCAACTCCTAACAAAAGCGTTAGACCAACATCAAGCGCAAAATTAGTGTCCTATATAGCCAACAAAAAAAAAACATAACCATCCTATCTCTTGCCGCCCACTCATCAACATTAATTGCAGAATGCACAAAAATGTACTAAACACCCTGCTATACGCTCGATATTTGTTGCCTATATACCAGCATTCAGGAACAATATCAAGTCAAATTGCTTAGTGTGAAGATTATAAGTACCACATACCCATATAAACAGCTCATCCGACTGAAGATAGGAGGTGGATCAGATCCATATATTACGTAAATAGATTAGGCTTTGGAAATTATATTGCCTTGCTTTCCAAGGCATGTTCCATAGTTTTAATCATATACGATTATGTAAATGTATAAGGAAACCCAAGTCATTTTCGACTGGGTGTTCCCCTTTGTAACCCTACATGCTCTCGAAGCTCTATATAATGAGAGCAGGGAGCCCCCTGAAAATATAACCATAGTCATTAAATTCGGATTGAGCTCTCGGTTCACTAGTTTAGTGGTCGGACCACTGGGCTTAATGGTCCAACTGTGGTTTGATTAGTAATATAGAATGAATGTTTTGCTAATGGCACAGGAAGTTAAACGGTGGCATGGCTAGGGCGTGATACTCTCAGTCCGCTAACCTTGGTCGAATCCCTATCTCCACCCTTTCTCTTAGGATTTTGGATGAGCATGCATTGTTAGCAACTAGTTGGGCCCTCAGTTCAGCCCATCAACCGGTACTCTCCAATTTGACCAGCTGGTTTAATCTCCGGTTTATATAAAAACTGTCTGGGTTAACCGGTTATATCCAGTCTGATTGCATGCTCGGTTTCGGTCCAACCGCCGATCCGGTCCTAATAACTATGGGCATAACCACAACTCGATCGGTATTACTTCTCATCTAGAAGATCTAAACCTGTCTAAACCTTGTCCCTTTTACTCATCCACTTTAGATCTCATGCGCTACCCCTTTTCTCATTGCCGATTTCTAGAATCAACGGTTGGCGCGCTAGGTAGGGGTTGCGTTGAGTTTTTCACCGACAAGTGCGATGGGATCAACTTTGGGAGCCGACGACTTCGCCAACTATACAACTCACCCAACAACCCTACATTGATCTAGGAAACTTCTCACTAATGAACTTAGCAACCCAGTATAGGTTGTTTTTGAATGGAAATCCATCAAAAGCTATAGCAATGTGAGGGTTGGCCACAAAATGAGCATAGTAGAAAGATATGTGGATGTCCTTAAAACCAGGAAGGCTTTTAAGGAGGTCAAATAAACCTACCGGCAGTGTATTGTCTAGCTCATCGGCTTTCACTATAGCAGCGGGCAAGCTTGTCATCAACACTAGTGAATGCCCTAATCAGCCCATCATCTTCACTTTCAGTTATTTTTGTCTTCTTTGTCTTGCTCATAGATGATGTTTCAGCATCAACATCAATAGTGGTTGGGCCATAATTCACCTCTTCATTTTCAGTTTCAACATCTTCAGTACCAACAGCTGAACTTGAGTGCTTTGCAAGAACACATAGATTTTTACATACAAAAACCTGAAATGGAGACCCGGATGGATGTCACACCTTAAAGTAAGAATCCCATGTGGGGCTCCGTGCTATTTTAGTTGGGGTGTCCAATGAGGGGGCCAGATTAGTTCATCTTGTAGCTCACCAGTAGCATGAAGTACTTTGTTGAAATAACGACAAATTGCTTCTCTGGACCTATCAATATTAGTGCGAACTAACCTATTTCTAAGGTTGTGCCCCACTATATTTAGAAACATAGCAACCTGCTCCTCAACACATATGTGGATGGTATCCTCAAGCAAACCCCGATTTCTAAACAACTTGCAAAATCAAAAGAAAGATTCTCTTCTAAGTCTAAGCATGTTGACACAAGTTGTATCATTCCTCCAAATTTTTGTGTCTAGGTAATCAATTTCTCATTCTATCACTTTCATCCAATGGGCCATATTTAATACCTTCTCTCCTTGCACCTCTATTATTGTAGATTGAATAATCATCGCCATCATCCACAATAATATATTTGCCGCGGTAGCAAAAATTAAAAGCTTGGTCCTCTTATCCATCCGAAAACACAAAATCTCATCTTAAGCACAGATCATATAATCACAAATTACTTGCTCACATCAGAGATAAACCTACTGTGAATAAATTGACGAAAAAAATATCACATCAACAGGAAATCATCTAGCTAGGGTTTCAAGTGTGAATTAATTGCTTCAACTATTCCTTTTCACAATCATCCCATGAAAGGGTTTCATGCTAGAGTTTCCTTACCTTTGTCACTGAGATTGCGAAGACAAGAAGTTGCCGAGTAGAGAGGACAAGGGCGACGTCGTTAGGGGGTGGGGGTGCTGGATCTTGTTCCGCCACAGCAGCCAATGGCGAGAGGATGATGACGTTAACCAACCGAGTTTCAGCGAGGAGGGGGACAAAGTAGGGAGGGGGCCGTGAGCCGCCACCGCCACCTGCATTTTTCATCGGGGGAGCAGTGCGATGGGGACAAATACGCAGGGGGGCAATGAAGCGGGTTCGATTGGCCTAGTCATTTTTCAGCGATCAGTTCAACCCAAATATGATTAGAGTATTCCTTTACTCCTTTCTAAACCAACCCAACCCATGTAGTTTTGAAACCAAACAACTGTAAAATATGATGACAGGGATGGCAACAGGGAATTCATTGTGGGGGTCACATCGCATCCTCGTTCCTACGGTGTTAAAATTTCACCGTCCCCGTCCCCTCCAGCCACGACGGGGTGACACTTTATCCACCCCTGTTCCAGCCGCGGTGAATTTATCCCCGCGGTTGCCTCATCCCCGCAGCCGGCAGGGGAATCAGTGGCGGTGGACGACGTCTAGGTGCACCTAGTGGCCAGTGCACGAACGGCGCGAGAATGGCTGGAAGCGGAGCGAGGCGCGAGGACAGCTTGAGGCAGCGCGTGGCGCGAGGATGGCTGGAGGCAGGACCACGCCCGCACAAGGGGAGGACGAGCAGAATGGAGCAGCGGCATGCACGTCTGCGCTGGAGCGGTGGTGGTGGATTGGGTTCCTGAGTGGAGATGGGGAAGGTTGACTTGATCTAGGGTTAGGAGTTTATATGCCAAGTCATTGGGCCTTAATTTTATGGGCCAAAACAACTGATAAAGTCTATAATTGGATAGTGAATGCGGGTCACCGTGGGGGACAGGGATGGGATGGGGAGTGGAGCACCATCCCTGCCCCCGCCATCCCTGATGGTGATGAATTTTAGACCATCAGATTCCCCATGAATAGTAGATATCAACCATCCCCATTCCCTAATATGTGAATTCACCGTGGGGAATCAGTGATCGGGTCTCTATTGCCATCTCTAGGATAGCCTCAATCCAACCCAACAATACCCTCTAATCAAACACATGCTTAAAGAGTAGAATGTCCATGCCCGCAGTCAGATAAAAGGAAGACATAGTTTGTCAGAAATAATGTCATCAAACATCTGCATTGCAATGTCCATGATAATATAATTTGAAATCATATGTACAGTTAGAGCTTCTATGCATGGAAGATTTGAGTTGGTTCTGCATGATTTTTCTCCACCAAATCTTGACATTTTCCATATATGGTCCCACCACCAGTGAGAGTTAGACTAGTGACACCACAGGACAAAATCCAATCCCTTACAGTCTACTATTCCAGTCTGACCTCTCTAGAGAAACCAGTAAACCTCCCTTCACCTCAAAATTTCACACAGAGCGAAAAATAAATCTAGATTCTTTTCTTACGTACGTAGAAATGCTTCTACTTGTATATAAACTTATGCGTTTGTGATTAATTCTGTCTCACCATCAACACGATGCTGGATTTGCATGGATCAGGCCGTGTTGTGTGCTTGGTGAGGTATTTCTTTTTTTGCCAGGCCAGGTGAAGTATCTCTTGCCCTTGGAGAGATGAGTACAGCTGCAGGTTTCGCAGAGGAGCAAGGTGCGGCCCAGGTATCCAGTGGTGGCTCCAGAAAATTTTCTTGGGTGGTCCTACTCCATGCTTCAAAATTTCAAAACACCGAAAACTTAATTTACATATGCAAAATTTACTCAAAACTTCACTAAAACTAGTATTTTAGTTTAAAAATTACAAAAATACAATATAAATGTTCTAATAGGTCATACTTATGGAGTGAATTCACTACAACGGTAACCCTTATCTGTGTCGGGCTCCAACCCACATCTGTGTCGGGTATGGAGCCCGACATAGCGTAAAGGTCACTGATATGAGGAATAATCTCAAACGGGCATAGTCCGTTACGGATGGAGTTATCTCAATCGGGCATTAACTAAGGCTCATCACCCATAGCTTTGACCCAGACGACCAGTCAAACAGAGCCCATCACGGATGACCTATCTCAATCGGGCTACAACTAGCGCTCGTCACGGATGTCTATCCTCTCAAACGGGCTTAAACAGAAGCCCGTCACAGATGACTTCTATTCGCACTCGGGCCCCAACTACAGCCCATCACAGATTACTATAATCTCAATCGGGCCTTAACTTATAGTCCGTCACGGATGACTGTATTCTCAATCGGGCTTTAACTTATAGCCCGTCACCGATGAGTATGACCAAAAAAAAATAAATATTATTTTTTGGCTAGCCTCAGGCCTGTGCTAGCCATGCCCGCTGCAAAAATAACAGAAACAGATATGCCATGCACATATATATCCCAGCGTCCCCATTCACATATATACATCGCTGCATCCCCATTGACAAATGCCACTCACATATATTTTAGACAAATAACATCCATATTGACACTTGCATATTGGTCAAGTGGTAAGCATCATAAGCTGCAATATTCATCAAGACAGAATTTATATAGAGATAATAAATGTAATAAACAATAATATTACATAGTAACATGTGTTTGACAATTCAAATAGAATGTTAAAAATTGTTTTTCACTTAATCTTAACCCTAAACATTCCTTTAGGGTGAATAATTTCGTGGAGGATGAACTCGGCAATCTCCTCACGAATATCTTGAAAGCTGCTACCCGGATCCTTTGATAATTTGACCTACATGTACAAAATTCGAAATTAGTCGAACGATATTTAGATATATGTATGTATATTAATTAAGTTAGGACATGTCACGAATGAGACCACAAACCTCCAATTCACCCAAAGTCTTCACCTTATCTTTGCAAAGTAGGCGCATGTTGTGGCAGACATGGAATCCGCACTGGTCGCCTATTTGTTGTTTGACTGGGAAGTCCTTCTTATGGATAAGTGTATCCTGCCCTGTCTTTCGAAGGCCTCCCTTTTGCACATATTGGGCCCACGCCTCATCTATCGCGAGTTGAATCGGGGTCCAATCGTATGCTTTCTTGTCAATCCTGGAGTTTAGGTAGTGGCACGTACTCCACTTAGGCGTTATTACCAGTAGGATCCAATGTCCACTGCGTTTAAATAGTTAAAGTTAATACTAAAGCTAGACGTGTAATGCAACAAATTTATGGAGCACACTTACTATTGATTATAAGTGCACATGATGTACTCCTTGTCTTGTCGGGCCCAGCAGGTGTCAAACAAGTAGTTTACCATTCCTTGACGGTCCCCTTGAAGATTTGTGACATTCACTACCTGAGGATTAACAAGTAGTTTGCCCGGTTGTTTCGGTCCTTGGATTAATAAGCACAGCATAATATATTTCCTTTTAAAGCACAACCATGGCAGTAGGTTAAAGTTTGAAATAAGAACTAGCCAGGTGCTGTGAGTACTACTCAAGTCTCCGAAAGGATTCATGCCATCTGTACACAGACATATCCTCATGTTTCTAGGGTTGGCAGCAAAGTCACTGTGTTTTCGATCGATATTTCTCCATTGAATTGAATCCGCTGGGTGTCTTAGCATACCGTCGTTCCTTCTCTCAGTGGCATGCCAATGTACTAACTTCGCCTCCTGGGGGTTTGCAAATAATCTTTTGAAACGATCAATGATTGGTAGGTACCACAAAACCTTCACGGGACCACCCCGCTTTGATCTTTTCCCTTTGTCAGGACTTTTCTTTCGCTTGTATCGAGAGGCCTTGCAGACAGGACAAGCATCTAAGTCCGCATACTGCTTGTGGTACAATATGCAGTCGTTTGGACAAGCGTGAATTCTACGGACCTCTAACCCCAGCGGACACAAAACCTGCTTTGCTTCGTATGTCGTCTCGGGCAATGTGTTCCCATCAGGCAGCAAGGACTTCAAAATTCCCAAAAGCTCCGTGAAACTCTTGTCTATCCATCCACGACTTACCTTCAGCTTCATTAGGTCCAAGGTAGCTGATAATTTGGTGTGCTTTGCTTTGCATCCAGCGTACAGAGGCGTCTGCGAGTCACTGACCAACCTGCTGAACTTTATGGAATCTCTCTTGTTGTAGGCTGGATCCTTAACGTCACGTAACATGTCTTGCAGCAGATCGTGATCAACATCAACCATTTCACCGCCTAGTGGAGAAGGTACAAACATGTCATGCTCATCTTCATCTTCCTGATTTTGCGCACCAGTACTGTCTACAGCTGCACCACCTCCTGATTCTTGCTCTCCATGCTTGACCCAACATGTGTAGCCTTCCATGAATCCTCGTTGTATCAGATGAGCGTGTACATCCACTCGACTATCAAACATATTCTCATTCTTGCAATCTGCACATGGATAGCACATGTAATCGTTGTTTCTTCTTTTCCTATCCTCCTCCACGGTGTTTATAAAATTTAATACCCCATTTCTATACTCCTGACTATGACGTTTCACGGATTTCGCATACATCCAACTTCGATCCATCGCTGCAGAAATGAAAAAATAATCAGAGAAACATCTTAGAAGATAAATACTCTAAATTAATGAGAATTGATGAATTGTCTAAAGTACCGATTACTATTTGTCTAAAGTACCTTTATGTATTTACTGTTTTTTTGGAAAAAAATTAAAATTTTGCCCCCTCCAACCTCCCACCAAAATTGTGAATAGTGGGATACAGTTACACCGGCAGTTGCGGCTATTTATAGTGTGTAATAACTATCTGTAACGGTCCATATAAAATTGTATTCTCTGTCGGGCATATCAGTTATCTTTATCGGGCCTACAAAAATGCCCGTCACAGAGGACTGCAATCTGTGACGGGCTTTGTTGTTATCTCAAACGGGCCTTAAGCTAGAGCCCGTCACGGATGACACATATCTGTGACGGGCTCTAACTAGGGCCCGATTGAGATAACCTTCAAATCTCAAACGGGCCACAAGTTGGGGCCCATTTGAGATATTTAAGGTTATCTCAATCGGGCCCTAGTTGTAGCCCGTCACAGATATGTGTCATCCGTGACGGGCTTCAGTTCTACGCACATTTAACATGTCTCTCCGACCCTATCTCAATCGGCCTCTTTTAAGATCCGTTTGAGATGTATTCTTTGTGACGGCCCGGCAAAACCAGTTATGTTGCAGCCCGTCACAGATGAGAGGATCTGCACTAGTGATTTAAACAAAAGGATCATTCTGAACCAAAATTGAGGGTGGTGCAGGGATCACCTGAAACACCCCCTAGAACCGCCCTCCAGGTATCTTCCGATGCCTACAAGGTTGCACACAAAAACAATATTGGTTAGCTTTACTCCTGGAAGTTGTGATTTGCTCCTGAAGAGAACAACTATGCCATTGCGCACGCGGCGAGAAGCTCGTCCACAAAGACAAATGATTCCATGCCTTTGCGGTTTGATTTTCCTTCTTTTTTTTCCCATCTCATAGTATTTGCGACTAGGGAGGAATTCGTGATGAATCTTTGTGCTGAAGTTCTGCAACCATGCGAATTGTGTGAAAATGCTATCAAAATTCTAAAAGAAGTTGGAAAAATTTTCAAGGGTATACATGTCTTTTTACGAGTAAATTGATACCGTTAACTAATGTCAACTAAACTAAAGTTTCGTTAAAAAAAAGTAAGGGTAAAAACACAAACCCTAAAAAGGAGGGTTAAAATCACAATTGGAATACAAAGTAGGGGTAAGAACACAATTACCCCCAATATAATACATATCACTCCACAAAAATGCAAATTCAAATTTAACTTGTTATAACAAAATAACGAATCATCGCCACCTCTATGGCCATTCCACGCACTAGCATCTCCACCGCCGCGTATAGCCACCACCCACCATCATGAGACCCTCGTCTTTGTCCCTAGGCCACCGCATCACCGGCAAAGCTTGTGATCCGAAACCCACCACCATCGCATCCAACCACCCAATCCGCCCCCCTCCCCCCACCCCTCCCACCACTGGGCAGCGCTAGCCCATGTCCCCACGACCCTCTCCTCGCTGGCCGCCCTGGGCTTCGGTCTCGCGTGCCGTCGTGTGCGTTAATCCTAGCACTGACGGTGCCCACACGTTAGAGAATGAGAGCGAGAGGTAGAGAAGGGAGGAGAGAGACGGATGAGTGGAGCCCAACAAAATTAATTAAGAACTAATAGAAGTAGTTAAGCTAACTAAGTGACTTATAATAGTCCCAATGACATGTGGGCCATACCTACTATTAAAATGTGTTCAAAGTTTGTGTCACTAATATGTGGCGCCAAGGCCATTTTGATGGTCAAAGCCAAATTGACTAGGTCAATATTGACTTTGGTCCCCCCTGCCAATGACACAAAGCATTTTCATATACTGAAACAATTCCAGAAATTGAAAATTTGGCTGAACAGGAACTTTTGGTAATTAATTTGATTTGATTTAAATTTGAAACTTTGAATGGTCATAATTCACTCGTTTTAAATCGGATTTCAATGAAACTTTCACCAAAATTCTTCTAAAATTAAGACCTACCAATGGCATTAGTTTTATATTTTTTAATTACCCTTGTTATAGGATTTTTGACCTTTTTCGGTAGAAAAGGAAGACCGGCTATTGACTCATCGTTCGCTGAGCAGGGTAGGTTTGCAAGGATGAAATCGTGGCAGTCGAGGAGGAGCCATTGACTGATCAAGCAAAGTCACTGCGCTCACCTCCTCGAGCATATTGATCTTATATTGCTAAATGTGTTGTTTGTAAATAAAATTGAACGCTAATTATAAACTCAAATTTGATCCGAAGCTGCCTTGAAATTGTTATCCGAATTCCTTGTTGACTAAGTCTATTATTATGCGTTGGTTAATTATTGGCATGGCTTAGCATTCCTTGCTTAGACGACTATATACTCCGTGCTTGTGTTATGGATGTGATTACAGTGATCACTCTGTGGGAGTGATTGTCGGAAAGTGGGCGAAAACATGAACACCACTCCGTATCTCAAAACATTTGTGAAAACCCAAAACTTAATAAAGCAAAATAATTTCGACTGGGGCTACACGGATAGAATATGAGTGGTTGTATGAAACAGCTATCCGCCGACTCTGGTCATTAAGGATCGTGTCAAGAAGTTATGCAGAAAACGAATAGAATACGGCCACATTCAATTAGTATAGACCCGGCAGACTAGGTAACCTGAGTGGGGTGACACCCCAATCATGGTTGGTTCTGTTGTGTCATTGCATTGAAGTGTTGTGATAGTTAATTAATGATGTTAAAACCTAAAATGCACCCTAATTATATATATAACTAGCAAAATACAAGTGTGTTGGAATGGGGAAAATAGTTGAGAAAATTAAGAAAGGAGAGACATGGTCAAACGAAAAATAGCTAGACAGTTACCTAAGAGGAGAGAGGGCTGATCGCTGATCGATTCGATGATAGAGGGAGGCACAACACACATCAAGATATACATATGTTACTTGTGATCAATTACTTTAAATATCTTTGCTTTCACACAAGGTCCATGGTCCTAAATTGCTTCATATATTCAGGACTGTAAGCAAACAGTTCTCTCATAGAACAATTTGATAAAGGTACAAGATAAGTGTCACTAGTGCAGATCCTCTCATCTGTGACGGGCTGCAACATAACTGGATTTTGCGGGCCGTCACGAAGAATACATCTCAAACGGGCCTTAAAAGTGGCCGATTGAGATAGGGTCGGAGAGACATGTTAAATGTGCGTAGAACTAAAGCCCGTCACGGATGACACATATCTATGACGGGCTTCAACAAGGGCCCGATTGAGATAACCTTAAATATCTCAATCGGGCTCCAAGCAGGGGCCCGTCACGGATGATAGTCATCTGTGACGGACTCCAACTTGTGGCCCGTTTGAGATTTTAAGGTTATCTCACTCGGGCCCTTGTTGGAGCCCGTCACAGATATGTGTCATCCGTGACGGGCTCTAGCTTGAGGCCCGTTTGAGATAACAAATAAAGCCCGTCACAGATTGCACACTCTGTGACGGGCATTTTTTTAGGCCCGATAAAGATAACTGGTATGCCCGATTGAGATAACAATTTTATGGACCGTTACAGATAGTTATTGACACTATAAATAGCCGTAACTGCCGGTGTAACTGTATCCCACTGTTCACAATCTTGGTGGGAGGTTAGAGGGGGTGAAATTTTAATTTTTATTTCCAAAAAAACAGTAAATTCATAAAGGTACTTAAATAGTAATCGGTACTTTAGACAATTCATCAATTCTCATTAATTCAGAGTATTTATCTTCTAAGATGTTTCTTTGATTATTTTTTCATTTCTGCAGCGATGGATCGAAGTTGGATGTATGCGAAATCCGTGAAACGTCATAGTCAGGAGTATAGAAATGGGGTATTAAATTTTATAAACACTGCGGAGGAGGATAGGAAAAGAAGAGACAGTGATTACATTTGCTGTCCATGTGCAGATTGCAAGAATGAGAATATGTTTGGTAGTCGAGTGGATGTACACGCTCATCTGATACAACGAGGATTCATGGAAGGCTACACATGTTGGGTCAAGCATGGAGAGCAAGAATCTGGAGCTGTTGCAGCTGCAGACAGTACTGGTGCGCAAAATCAGGAAGATGAAGATGAGCATGACATGTTTGTACCTTCTCCACTGGGCGGTGAAATGGCTGATGTCGATCACGATCTGCTGCAAGACATGTTACGTAACGTTGAGGATCCAACCTACAACGAGAGAGATTCCATAAAGTTCAGCAGGTTGGTCAGTGACTCGCACACGCCTCTGTACATCGGATGCAAAGCAAAGCACACCAAATTATCAGCTACCTTGGACGTAATGAAGCTGAAGGCAAGTAGTGGATGGACAGACAAGAGTTTCACGGAGCTTTTGGGAATTTTGAAGTCCTTGCTGCCTGATGGGAACACTTTGCCCGAGACGACATACGAAGCAAAGCAGGTTTTGTGTCCGCTGGGGTTAGAGGTCCGTAGAATTCACGCTTGTCCAAACAACTGCATATTGTACCACGAGCAGTATGCGGACTTAGATGCTTGTCCTGTCTGCAAGGCATCTCGATACAAGCGAAAGAAAAGTCCTGACGAAGGGAAAAGATCAAAGCGGGGTGGTCCCGCGAAGGTTTTGTGGTACCTACCAATCATTGATCGTTTGAAAAGATTATTTGCAAACCCCAAGGAGGCGAAGTTAGTGCGTTGGCATGCCACTGAGAGAAGGAATGACGGTATGCTAAGACACCCAGCGGATTCAATTCAATGGAGAAATATCGATCGAAAACACAGTGACTTTGCTGCCGACCCTAGAAACATGAGGATATGTCTTTGTACAGATGGCATGAATCCTTTCGGAGACTTGAGTAGTACTCACAGCACCTGGCCAGTTCTTATTTCAAACTTTAACCTACCGCCATGGTTGTGCTTTAAAAGGAAATATATTATGCTATGCTTGCTAATCCAAGGACCGAAACAACCGGGCAATGATATCGACGTGTTCTTGGAGCCTGTTATGGATGATCTTGAGATGCTATGGAAAGAAGGTGTGGAAACTTGGGATGCGTGTGGTCAGGAGAATTTCAAGTTACGAGTTCTACTGTTCTGCACCATTAATGACTATCCCGCCCTCGGTAATCTTGCTGGCCAAACCGTGAAAGGAAAGAAGGCTTGCTCCGACTGCATGGAACATACACGCAGCCGATGGTTGAAGAAATCACGAAAGATGGTTTATATGGGTCATAGGAGGTGGCTCCCGCTACATCACGCGTTCCGAAGGAAGAAGAATGTTTTCAACGGTAAGAGAGAACTTCAGCAGGCTCCCAAGGATTTGTCCGGGGATGAGGTGTACAACTTGGTCAAAGATATAACCAACGAGTTTGGGACGAAAAGAAAACGTAGTCAGGCAAAGGACAAGGGTATGTGGAAGAAGAAGTCCATATTTTGGCGATTACCTTACTGGAAAGATCTTGAGGTTCGTCATTGCATTGACCTCATGCATGTAGAAAAGAATGTGTGTGAGAGTTTGGTTGGCCTGCTGCTGAATATTCCCGGCAAAACAAGGGACGGGTTGAACGCGCGCCTTGATCTACAGGACATGAACATTCGCAGTGAACTCCAGCCCATAACAGATGCACAGACAGGTAGAGTGTACCTCCCTCCAGCTTGCCACACACTGTCGAAGAATGAGAAGATCGCAATGTTGTCTTGCCTGAGAGATATCAAAGTTCCA
The DNA here is from genome assembly GCA_000573905.2 of Oryza punctata. Lineage (NCBI taxonomy): Eukaryota > Viridiplantae > Streptophyta > Magnoliopsida > Poales > Poaceae > Oryza > Oryza punctata. The sequence goes on along the minus strand of CM002494.2, from coordinate 8,976,022 downwards.
TCGGGCTATTCAGCGAGGATCGGTAAGTACATCAAATCGGAAGACCTAAAACTGGTTGGAATGAAGTCTCACGATTGCCACGTGCTAATCACACAAATCTTGCCAGTTGCTATCAGAGGCATTCTTCCCCCCAAGGTCCGACATACGATCCAACGTCTGTGCGCCTTTTTCAATGCAATCGGTCAGAAAATTATAGATCCCGAAGATCTAGATGGGTTGCAGACCGATATTGTTAATACCCTATGCCACATGGAGATGTTTTTTCCGCTGTCTTTCTTTGATATCATGGTTCATCTCCCTGTTCATCTTGTGAAGCAAAAAAAACTATGTGGCCCAGCTTTTCTAAGAGAAATGTACCCGTTCGAGAGGTACATGGGAGTTCTGAAGGCATACGTTCGGAACAGAGCAAAACCGGAGGGGAGCATCATTGAAGGATACACGACCGAGGAGGTCATTGAGTTCTGCGTGGATTACATGTCCGAGGCCGAACCTATAGGAGTTCCACCGTCTCGACATGAAGGAAGGTTGTCAGGTGCTGGCACAATAGGTAGGAAAAGAATTAGGCTCGATCAAGCTTCGTACGCGCAGGCTCATTTTGCTGTGCTCCAACACATGGCAGAAGTTGGCCCTTACTTTGAGGAGCACTTAGCGAAAATCCGGCAGGAGAACTTGGGTCGATCTGAGACGTGGATTAACAGGGAACATAACTCTCGGTTCAACGCTTGGTTCAAGAATCGTGTCACAATGTCGACGGATATCCCAAATGAGACAGACAGTACATCAAATTAGTGGTGTTAGTGATGTTAGTGATTTTTAGTGATTTTTGGGATTTATTAGTGATTTTTAGTGATAGTGCAAATTAGTTAGATAAAAATTAGGTTTAGTGAAATTTAGATATATTAATTGTTAGGTTTAGTGAAAAATTAGTATTAGTGATTTTTAGGTTAACTGATTTTTAGGTTTAGTGAAATTTTGATTTAGTGATTTTTAGGTTAACTGATTTTTAGGTTTAGTGAAATTTTGATTTAGTGATTTTTAGGTTTAGTGAAATTTAGATATATTGATTTTTAGGTTTAGTAAAATTTAGATATATAAAAATTAGGTTTAGTGAAATTTAGATATATTGATTGTTAGATTTAGTGAAAAATTAGTATTAGTGATTTTTAGGTTAACTGATTTTTAGGTTTAGTGAAATTTTGATTTAGTGATTTTTAGGTTTACTGAAATTTAGATATATTGATGTTTAGTTTTAGTTAGGTTATTTTAGTACATTTTAGTGATGTGTTGCCGAATGGAAAATAGATGAGTTAACTTTAAGGGATTTTAGGGTTACTTAGTTTTTTTGAAGTTAAGTTTAGTACATGTTATGAAATATACGTCACTTTATTATTTCATCTTTAGGGATTATAGGTGAAATGTAGTTTATTTTAAAAATGTACGTTACCAAATTATCGCAGAATCCGAGGTGCATAGGGTCTGACGGTGGTTTGATCGTGTTATATGTAATTGACGATACCGATTAAGACACCGTCAGATCCCGTTGCATCTCGGTTTTTGTTATTTTTTGGTAATTAATCGGCTATGAAATTAAAGTTGGTTCAGGAAAATATTATCGAAACGTCGCAGAATTTTTTGATAATTACTCATTTACGTAAGGACTTTGTTTCTAGATTATGAAATCATCATAGAATACGAAGTGTTCCGGGTGTCAAGTTGGATTGGTTGGGTCAGTACATGTACGGAACCTTCCAAGACACTTTGACATCCAGAACACTTTGTAATCTGTCACTTTTTGATAATTAAGAAACATGTAGAAGGAAACGAGGAGGAGCCATTTTGCTTGTAAAGTAGAGTAGTCCACAGGAGCGAGTAAGAGTAGCTATGGTACTACTTAGTTATTTTGGGACGTGTTTTGTTTACAAAATTATTAATTTTGTTATTTAAAAGCACAGTTATTTAGACGATGTCTCAAGGGCAAGGTGAACCGATGTCGATGACAACTAGTGGGTCCTCAAGGGCAAGGGGTCGTAGGACAGGGAATAGAATCCCTAAGGAACGGTTCACGATCTCAGAGGTGAACCAGGTTGGACTGCCGACGCGGCCTCGCAATGTCCTAGCGAAATTCAAGACCCTCTGCGGTGTCGTAGCGAGGGAGAACTTCACAATCCTCGCGGATGACATCAAGGGCGTGCCCGAGGCGGAGAAGAACGCTGCTTGGCTGAAGTTCAAGGAGAGCTTCGAATATCCTGAAGCCGACGAGGAGAGGCTCAAGCAGGCCGCGTTCAAGGTGATGGGCAATTGCTGGAAGAATTTCAAGAGCAGGCTGGTCACGGAGTTTGTCCTAAATCCGATGACCCCTGATCCAAAAGACCAATGGCCCTTCATAACGGAAAAGGTATGGGAGCAATTCTACGAGAAGAAATCGACCCCTGAATCCCGGGCTAGAAGCGAAGCCTATAGAGCACTGCAGTCCAGGAACGTGCACCCGCACCGCCTAGGCACCGTAGGATACGTCGGGAAGCTGGAGGAATGGCAGCAGGAGGATGAAGCGGCAGCGGCAGCGAACACACCTCCGGTGTTTGCCGACATCCCACACCCACGGGCAAGGAACTGGGCCCGCGCGAGGTACCAGAAGAATCAGGATGGGTCGGTTTCCCTTCCAAATCCCCAAGATCAACAAGTCTACGATAATATAGTAAGTGTCCTATCTCAATATTAGTTCGCATTGTCCCCACCCAACTTTTCGTTTAATCCGAACTCATTTGTACCACAGAAGGAGTTGGTTGCCTCCCAAGAGGCCTCGCAAGAGGGAAGCTCCCAAAGACGCGAGGACGACATCCTTAGTAAAGCGTTGGGCAACAAGGAGCACCGTGGACGCACTAGGGGACTTGGCACCAACGTACCGTGGAAAGTTGGATTCCCGGACTACGCGTGGCAGTACAGGAAGCGGACAGTAACGAAGGCGCAAAAAGATGCCCGCCTTGCCACCCAGATCCGTGAACAGGTCAGAGCCGAGTTGAGCTCTGAATTCGATGAGAAGCTCGAATTGATGAGGGCCCGTATCAGGCAAGAGATTCGAGAAGAACAGAATATCCCGGAGGCTGCCGCTGCTGCTGTGCAATAGGATCTAGCAAGTCCGACGCAGAGGCGCAGCAGCTGTGCATCAACTGAGGCGGGGGAAAATCCCCCTTCGGTTCCCGCCGCCGTCGACCAAATTACAGTAAATCTCTCGTCCGCAACGCACATAATTCTTAACGAATATAATTCATAACGAAATCATAGGGTAAGTACTGCTCTAAAAATTGTTATTAACATATCGCAGGAGCCAACTAGCTGCACCCTGACAGTAAGGGTGATGCCGTCCTTCACGGTTCCTGCAGCTGAAGGCCTAGCTTTCCAGCCGACCCCGGAAACTAGAGTGCATGGGGCGCAACTACGGGCTGACTGTGCGAAGGTCCAAGTCGACTCGGTGAAGCCAGAATTCGATCATTTCCCGCTCAGGCATCCACCGAACGACGAGGTCCTAACCCTTGGAAATGCACGTGGAACATTCATCCAATGGCCCAAGGATCTCATTGAGATAAGGGTGATTCCGAGGCCAACCACTGCACCAAGCGGTCGCCTGTCGATACAACCTGTCCCTGCTCCTTCAGCACCGCCAGCTCCGGCTCGTCACGAAGATACAGATGATCTCGAGTTGCAGTACGACACGGACTTCGGTGACGAGCCTATGGAGGTCGACAGCGGGGCGATCATCAAACCCCCACCAATGAAGAAGAGTAGGAAGGCGCATTCTTCCCCCCAGAGAGTTGCCATCGAAAAACCTGCTGCAAGGGGGCGAGGAAAGGGAAAGCTGCAGGGCTCACGACTTGCTCCAACAAAGCTAGATCTGAGCAAGGCGCTGGTAGTTCCTAAGAAGCCCGTACCTCCATCCTCCTTCCAACTAGGCATGCCGTTGGTTGGAGACGACATGCTAGCTACGATGGGCACCGCTTGCAAGGAGCTACACATGTACTACATGGAAAAATCTAACGTGAGGAAGAAGAAAAGAGAAAGTGATATAATAGGCGAACACGCAAGAGCGCCATTCCTTGGGCCACCAAATTATATCGTGGTAGACTACAAGGATCTATTCGACCTCTACAGGCTCCGCTCGGTGGACACAACCCTCCTCAAGTGTTATTCCTTGTAAGTACTCTTGCTCACGAAAATTATTCATCTCAATCCGTGTAACATGCTTATAAGTAATGTTGTCTTGCGTGTAGGTATAGTTGGAAGTGGTGTCTCAAAAATGCACCGGAAGTTGCCTTCCTTGATCCTACGATAGTGAATGTCACAAATCTTGAAGGAGACCGTGAAGGAATGGTAAACTACTTGTTTGACACCTTCTGGGCCCGACAAGACAAGGATTTCATCATGTGCGCCTATAATCAATAGTAAGTGTGCTCCCTAAATTCATTGCATTACACGTCTAGCTTTAGTATTAACTTTAAATATTTTAATGCCGCAGTGGACATTGGGTCCTACTGGTAATAACGCCTATGTGGAGTACGTGCCACTACTTAAACTCCAGGATTGACAAGAAAGCATACGATTGGACCCCGATTCAACTTGCGATAGATGAGGCGTGGGCCCAATATGTGCAAAAGGAAGGCCAACGAAAGGCAGGGCAGGATACACTTATCCATAAGAAGGACTTCCCAGTCAAACAACAAATAGGCGACCAGTGCGGATTCCATGTCTGCCACAACATGCGCCTACTTTGCATCGATAAGGTGAAGACTTTGGGTGAATTGGAGGTTTGTGGTCTCATTCGTGAAATGTTCTAATTGAATTAAAGTACATACATATATCTAAAGATCGTTCGACTAATTTCGAATTTTGTACATGCAGGACAAATTTTCAAAGGATCCGGGTAGCAGCTTTTAGGATATTTGTGAGGAGATTGCCGGGTTCATCCTCCACGAAATTATTCACCCTAAAGGAATGTTTAGGGTTAAGATTAAGTGAAAAACAATTTTTAACATTTGAATTGTCAAACACATGTTACTATGTAATATTATTGTTTATTACATTTATTATCTCTATGTAAATTCTTTCTAGATGAATATTGCAGCTTAATTATGATGCTTACCACTTGACCAATATGCAACTGTCAATATGGATGTTATTTGTCTAAAATATATGTTAATGGCATTTGTGAATGGGGATGCAGCGATGTATATATGTGAATGGGGATGCTGGGATATATATGTGATTGGCATATGTTTCTGTTATTTTTGCAGCGGGCATGGCTAGCACAGGTCTGAGGCTAGCCAAAAAACAATATTTATTTTTTTTGTGGTCATACTCATCGGTGACGGGCTATAAGTTAAAGCCCGATTGAGAATACAGTCATCCGTGACGGGCTGTAAGTTAAGGCCCGATTGAGATTAAGTAATCTGTGACGGGCTGTAGTTGGGGCCCGAGTGCGAATATAAGTCATCTGTGACGGGCTTCTGTTTAGGCCCGTTTGAGAGGATAGACATCCGTGACGGGCGCTAGTTGTAGCCCAATTGAGATAGGTCATCCGTGACGGGCTCTTTTTGACTGGTCGTCTGGGTCAACGCTATTGGTGACGGGCTTTAGTTAATGCCCGATTGAGATAACTCCATCCATAACGGACTTATGCCCGTTTGAGATGATTCCTCACATCAGTGACCTTTACGCTGTGTCGGGCTCCATACCCGACACAGATGTGGGTTGGAGCCCGACACAGATAAGGGTTACCGTTGTAGTGTGTTTAGGATATAACTGAATTGACAGTGTAGGGATGTTTACCATTAGACTTCTTTTCTATACAGGCTTCCTATAATATTGTGATAACTTAATTTAAGTTTCCGATTTAAAACAGTACACGGTGACAAGGTGTTTAAATATTGGTGCTGAAGATCGAGATATCTAGAATTCGATGCAAAACATGAAAGGAAAGGATAACTACAAAGTAGAATCCTGTTATTATCAAACATCAGTACCTTGCACCTAAGGTTTCTTGCCTAGGAGGATTCAGTCTTCTTCTTTGAAACCAATAACGATGGGAGCAAAACAGCAATTAGTCAACCAAACAAACCTTGCCAAAGTGAAAAGAAAACTTCTTTAAATTGGAAAAGAAGCAACATAGTAACCAGTAGGTTAGCAACGAAGGCCAAAAACACTACCACTTCCAAGTTCCAACTCTTCAAATATCAGACCACCGCAAAGAACTTAAGAAAAGAATTTTTCTGAAAGAAGATGGCATCGAGTAATGAATTCATGGGAAAAGTTGATGTTTGACATGAACTATACCATCAAAAGTAGTTTTTGCAACCCAAAAAGACTTAAATTTCGTCATCAATTAACCCACTATACAACAAAACCAATCAGTTCTTCCAAGTAAACAAGCATGCAAGGATGGAGCAGCATGCTCACCTGTCACCAGAGGTGAGGTCGTCATGGACTCCAACCACCGGCGCCGGAGTTAGCCAGGGCTAGTGCGGCCATCTGGCCTCACGTCCTCCTCGTCCAATGACGAGAAGAGTATTATTGTGTCTTCTCGGCCGTAGCCTCGTAGCCATTGTCGAACATTGCCCCTTGTGTTTCCTTCAAGCTCCAGTTCTCCTCGACTTTGCCCAACAGTATTAACACTGCGAGTCTACGAGCATCAAATATATCATAAACCTGACGCTCGACGAATCTCGGGAGAGATATCCCCTTGCGGACATTGCTCTGCATGGCTGACAACAACACCACCTTACCAGACGCCTTCAGTGAGATAGCGAGTGTTCCAACTCCTTGATGTAATTCTGGTGCAATGTAAAACGAAGTCTGAATCGATCTGGATGTGCACGTACATCGTTCCTTCCAAATCCCATACGGATGTGCATCCGCTCGCGTGCATTGCAACGGAAAAGTGAATGACAGACAACGAAAATTTGTGTCGATGTGGGTACAGGGGCGGGGGAACGCAGGACGCGGGCAGTGTGCACGCCATGAGAAGCGGGCGCGCACGATGCAAACACGCGAGGCGGTGCATGCGAGGAGTATCGAACGCAATCAGGCCGCAAAATCAACGCGGCCAGCTCGAGGTAGGGTTGGGCGCTCGGGGCGCATGAGGGTTTTAGTTCCTGGAGCAGGTGTTGCAACACTCGGGGAACCGAAAAACCAGGCCATGACAAGTCTCATGTGTTGGGTGTAACGATGGAGTACGGGCTAAAAGCATACATCCACTACAGTGTGAGTAAAAGAATCTATTCGAATAGCTGTGCTGGTAGTTAATTGAGCGCCATGACTTGTACTACTATTGACTAGCCTCGTAAGTTTTAAACCTACTTAGAATAGGATTGGGAAGAATGTCTGACCTATCCCGATGTGTGAGAAGGTTGGATTGAAGAAAATGTGGAAAACTGGACATAAGGATAAATCGAACCAAGTGGGGCTTGGGGAGGTGAATGAACCCTCATTGACTACAACTTCAACTTAACATTGTTTTCAGTTAAGACTGCTAAGTCATATAGGTTTCTGAAACGATTGGTGATATCTAGCTTTATGTAAATAAACCAAGTTATACTTGAACCCCTATGTGTACTAATGTATTTTGTAGTAGTGGTTTGCTCAGTACGGTTGGTACTCACTTTTACTTAATTTAACTCTTTTAGAGGGAGGTGTTGGAGATGACCCGTACACGTACTACATTGACGAAGAGCCGAAGAAGACGGAGTAGGGACCTAGGTTCTCCAGTTACTACCTGTGGAATAAGATGGATCGCCGCAGTTTTACTTCCGCTACCTTATCTACATCTTTTAGTATTTGATATCGTAGATAATCATGCTTGGTCTATTTAGGTCCCGCTCATGCAACCCTTGTATTTATAAGACATTTATAATGACGCCAGTTATATGATACGAAACTATACCATGTGTATACCATCTATTGTTACATGGAATGGTATTGTAAATGTACGGGGTTTTCAAAGTTCAAAACCAGAGGCCTAAAATAGGAGGTGACCCAAGGGTTCTTGGTATACACCGGCATAACCAAAAAAAATGCAAAATATTTTTAGTACATATTATGTAGCGGTGGGTTGAAACATTTGTTGAGTGTCTCGTGTAGCAACGATCAAAGTCTACTAGGTCCAGCTGCCTAGCATATATCCTGCCACCGAAATATCGAGCGTGCGCACCCATTTTGGTGCCGAAGTGTGCAACCGTGCAAGCGTGGTGGTGCAGGGTTTTCTCGCGTCTAGTGATATTGTCTCAGCCGCTTGGGCGTTCCAATTGACGGCACGTGCCGCAACATGGACGAAACTACGAGTGCGATTGCATCGCTCTAGTGGTCGGGGTGATCCATCGCAACACGTATGCCTGAGCCCCTACTTTCCAGCCCCTGTCTCCTAAGCTTGAGCTCTGAGACCATGTGATTCCTCAACATCGGCACGCAGTAGCCTGCAACAATTGGGTCACTAGCAGCAACGGCAAACAAGTCTATATCCAATAAATGATGGTAGCTACCATACTAGCTTGGATGATGAATCTTTGTTTCTCTTTTTCTGGTGATGAATTGATGTCTGATTGCAAAGTACAATGCGAAATCGATGAAATCAAAGATTGAATGCATTTTTTTTAGCTTAATAGGATTAAGATTAAATTTATTCAATCAAGTATCAATAGGAACATATATATTAATTCTTTTTTAGCAAGGACCAAATAATTGAGTTTGAATGCATATTGTTGGTGCTTAATAGGCTTTAGAATAAATTTATTCGATCAAGTATCAATAGGAAAATGCTTACTAATTTGTTATTTTTAGCAAGGACCAAATAATTTAGTTTTTGAATTATGTTTTCTTAAGATGTTAGTTGTACTTTTGTGCAGGAGGACTTTGATTTGGCTCTTGAAATCTCTGGGGCACACCCAGGATAAAAATCATAGGTCCGCTACTACCTTCAAATATAATTGATCACATATTGTGATTTTGTGATAACTCATAGTATACCATGAAAGCATCTAGAAAATAGAACAATCAAATCAAGCTAATAAAGGAAGATGAGCAACCAAATCGAGAAGACTTATCAACAAACAGTAATAAACAAATAAGGAAGGCACACAAAGGATGACAAATTGCACCAAGTGTAAGCAACAACAATGCACATGAAACCAACAAAAAGGTAATAAAGTGAACCCCCAACAAGATAAGAGAAAGTAGAAGAAAATCTAGCTTTGAGCCCACTTAAACAACAAAAAACCAACATATATGAAAGAAGTAAATACACAAGCATGAAAAAAAACAAAAGTGGATTTGATGGCACGAACATTGTACTGGAATATAGCAACAAACAATCTTACCATTGGAGTTACCTCTTAAACACAAAAACAAAAAAAAAGTAAAAGCAAATCGGAAAGACCAAAACTAGTCTAGTCCTCACGAAAACAAAAACTATACAACAACTTGTGCATTCAAACAACAAAGTACAACCTAATTGGCGAGCAAGACACTATGATAATATATAATATATATAGGTGGTGAGCCAAAAGAATGGAGTTATAGCTCAAGCAAAACGTACACGCATTAGAAAAATAAAGGAAACGCAACCTAAATGTGATCAAAAGCAAACGATGCTTGATATGATTTTCGCACAGCGATGGTCATTTCCATGTTTCTTGCTTGATCCGCCACGTGCTAACATGATTGCTTGGTTTGATTTTAAAATTATGATATCCTTTTTTTATATTTATATGCAATAAGTATCTAGCAAGAATGTTGTAAGAATGTGAGAGGATGATGTTAGGGTTGGTAAAACGAGAAAGCATATGGAGACTTTCCGATTAAGTTTTCGTGTCCAAGAAAACCAAAAAATATGCTAGAAGGATCAAATATTATTTACTTTTTTTAGCAAAGAGTTTTTATCTTTTTTATTTTTTAATTAGGGGATAAAACCCCATTTCTATTACTAGAAATAACACTTCGAGACTACAAAAGCTCAATCAAAGCTAAATTTCTTCCAGCCTTCTCTTCATGTGATGCTTGTTGGCGTAATATGAAGGGTGCCATCTCAACCATTGCCCAACATTCTCACACTCCAGCATACACATAACAGGAAAACAAAACTAACTTACAGCCTTATATGTAGCTACCTAAAACAACAAAACCTATGCAACATGCTCACTAAGCCACAACCCAAATAAACAAGAGGTAAAAATACCAACTATCTTCATCAATGCAGAAAACCAAGAAGCCATCTCATTACTGTAGCTGCAGCTACTTAAGAGTTATCCTCCAACCATACTAGTACTTGAAGACTTCATTTGCTACTTATTTTAGCAATTCAACTCCCTAAGATAACATTTCTTGTTTTTCTTTCTTTCGGAGTCTGCAAAACCCTAATGCAATCCAGAAACACAGGGTTCATATGGTAAAATCTATTTGAAACCGTATTTGTTCTTTGTTACTAAATCACCTAGAGAAAACAAATTTATTTTCTTAAACTCTAATGTTATTTTTAGCATCTGCGTGACAATTAACAATATACTAAAATGTACGAATTATATATTTTTTTCCTAAAATAAATCAATGAAGGGCATGTAAAAAAAAAACCCTTACGACCTCGCAGTTCGGGAACATGTGGCCTGCATGTCAGGATTCAAAACGGACGGTGGATGCGCGCCGGGTCAAAGCACACCCCCCCACCGTCCCCGCTGCCCTCGTAACTCGCGCCTCCCCACTCTTCTCGGCCCCTCGTCCCGATCCGCCCTTCCCTTGCAAAAACCCCCCTCGATCAAATCAAACCACTCTCCCCTCTTCTCTCCTCTCCACTCCTCTCCTCTTCTCCGCCACCTCGCCTTCTAGAACCTTCCTGCCGCCCAATGGCGACCTGCTCGTGGGCCGCCACCATGGCGGCGCCGCCCGGGGCGCCTCCCCGCCCACCCGCGAGGTGCCGCTCGCGCGTCGCCGCGCTCCGCCGCACGGCCGCCTCCGCCGCCAGCTGCGTCCTCGCCGAAGCGCCCCAGGGGCTCAAGGTCGGTGCTAGGTATCTTCGCATGCGTGCGTGCGTGCGTGTTGGATTGCGCGAGGTGATCTCCGGGGTAGGGTGGGGATTCATTGGTTTGGTTTGGTTTTGTGTTTGGTGTGCCACAGGTGGAACAGGCGGATGCGGTCTCGCCAGCCGAGGCGGCGGCGGCGCGGAGGGACGTGGGGCCGGACACGGTGGCGTCCATCATCCTCGGCGGCGGCGCCGGCACGCGCCTCTTCCCCCTCACGCGGACCAGGGCCAAGCCCGCGGTAATAAAAAACACGTGATCCTCTCTTTACATTTCGTCATGCATTTCATCGGTTGTGTGCAATAATGGGGATTTCGGTTGCATCTGACACCATTGACGATTGATTGATTGAATCGTGAGATAATTACATAGTTGGTGATTTAGTTGTATGCTCTTGGTATCAGGTGCCTGTTGGGGGATGTTACAGGCTGATCGATATCCCGATGAGCAACTGCATAAACAGCAAGATCAACAAGATCTACGTTCTAACCCAGTTCAACTCCCAGTCTCTCAACCGTCACATTGCGCGCACGTATAACATTGGCGAGGGGGTTGGATTTGGTGATGGGTTTGTGGAGGTAACATCTCGTCTGATTAGTGTTGGTTATGAGGTGAAATCGAGTGGAAACATGCAGCTGTGGCAATGCCGCAAGGGGTCGGTGATCTCTAATTGATAATGTTCTATGGTGGTCTGTTTTGATTGTTGGGTAGGTGCTGGCAGCTACCCAGACAACAGGGGAATCAGGGAAGCGATGGTTCCAGGGAACAGCCGATGCTGTCAGGCAGTTCCTGTGGCTATTTGAGGTTTGTCTAGTGCCATATCGTGATATTGTACTCTATCCCGGGATGCTATCGCTTTCCCAGTTTTGACTTGCCTGCTTTTTTTTTACAAGGATGCAAGGCTCAAACGCATAGAGAACATACTAATTCTATCTGGTGATCATCTGTATAGGATGGATTACATGGACTTTGTCCAGGTGAACTTTATGTTGATGTTCTAGAGCAAAGATTATTTTTGCACTTTATTTGAGTAGTGTAAAAAAAATCTAAATAATGAGTTGTTTTGCAGAAGCACGTTGACAAAGGTGCTGATATTTCAGTCGCTTGTGTTCCTGTGGATGAGAGGTCATTCATCATTGCCCTATCTGAATCATTTTTTTTAATCTGTCTTTATTCTAGCAGTTAGCAGGACTGTACATGTTGTAATTCTTCACAGTTTTAGAAGTTTACTTGTGTCACACTAATCATCAATGTTACTTGTGAATATCATAGTATTGTATTGCAAATTAATAAGTAGACAATGCACATGGATTTCCATATTTAATTGATGGGTCAGATGATGACATACACCTCTCATATATTTTTTTTAATTTGTGTCGTCTACTTGCAGTCGAGCTTCTGATTTTGGATTGATGAAGACTGACAGGAATGGACGCATTACTGATTTTCTTGAAAAGCCCAAGGATGAAAGCTTGAAATCAATGGTATACGCCTCTTCACTGAATCAAAGACAAATGAATACAAAATTATTTGTTTACACATGTTTAAACTGAATCATTACCTAAAAAAAGGTGTAAACTGAATCCATTTCATCACCTTTAATCGCATATGTTAAATCATCCATGATTTTATTCACAAGGCTTTTGTTTTGCTTTTGTGAATGTTATCTAGAATATTGGAGATTTGTTCTTTATTTCTTTATCATTAGCTCAATTTCCTTGGTTTATTGGCTCTAATGAATAATTTTTTAAATAATCTAAGATATTTATTAATGCAGCAACTAGATATGGGAATTTTTGGTTTGCGCCCAGAAGTTGCAGATACATGCAAATACATGGCTTCAATGGGAATATATGTATTCAGGACTGATATCTTATTAAGACTTCTAAGGTAAATGCTAATGATAATATGTCATGAGCAATGATTTCCTTAATCTTGGAAACTAGGTTTGCATGATAAATAAATGTTCCAGTTGCATTGTAGTTTTGTCTTCTATATCAGGCATTTAGGTTCTGTAACTTTATGTTCTGATGTATGGCAAAGTCAAATGTGCAAAAATAACAAATGGTTTGTTATACATGATAAGACATACTGTTAATTTTATTTGCTAAGATAGCATTCCTGGGATTGTCTGCACTCCTTAGTTCTTGTTTTTCTTGCCAGTTTGAGGTATGCTGATACTCTTTCTCTTTGTTCTGTATCTTTTAGAGGACATTATCCTACAGCGAATGATTTTGGCTCAGAAGTTATTCCAATGGCTGCAAAAGACTACAATGTGCAGGTATTTACAACTTCATAATTCTCCAAACTGTATGTACGTAAGAAATTCCACTGTCATAAATCGACCGTTATAAATTCTTCAACATTCCAAAATGAGCATGCAACCTTACTTTTCACAAAACACTGAATATGAATGCAATATTCCTTGTTCTGTGGTGACAGGCTTATCTATTTGATGGTTACTGGGAAGATATTGGGACAATAAAGTCATTCTTTGAGGCAAATCTTGCTCTCACAGATCAGGTTTACTTTTTAGTTAACATCATCTCCATCTATATCTTTATGTGCATGGACAATTTATCTAAAATTCAGTTATTATCTTTGTAGTCTCCAAACTTCTATTTTTATGATCCTGTGAAGCCCATTTTCACATGTCCTAGATTTTTACCTCCAACGAAAGTAGAAAACTGCAAGGTCAGATTCTCTTAGAGATGGTTTCTTTGGTTATACCTTCTGTAGCAGCTTTTCTTGATCTAACCATTTACGTGCAGGTTGTGAACTCTATAGTTTCCCATGGATGCTTTTTAACAGAATGTAGTGTTGATCGCTCTGTTATTGGTGTCCGTTCAAGATTAGAACCGGGGGTGCAGCTGAAGGTGAATTGTTGAATATTCATAATTTAATGTACTTGACAGTTAGTTTGAACTCATAAACCTGTCATTCAAATCATTGAGGCAGAGATGGATGGAAGCATACTAATACATAATCTTAGGAACTAAGCCTGCATGAACGATCTTCAGAAATTGTATTCAAAGAGAGAATACTGTTTCCCAAATACCAATGCTAGATAAACTAGAGATAAATTAGTCTTTTTCTGATATTTTGGCTATTTGGATACAATCCATTTATTTTAGCTTCTATTAGCATTAACATTATTAGAACCACAGGAAATAGGTTGCAAGTTCCATTTATTTTCCCTTGATTACAATGTTCTCTTTTTTTCTTCAATACCTGCATTTACTGCAGTCTCGCCATGTCCTATTGATGCCATGCGAGTTTTTTGCCCTAGTTTTGTTGGCATTATGCCCTTAACCATGAAAGATTTGCACATAGTTTTTTTAAACCACAGAAAGTACATTTATTTAGTCATACCAACTTATGCTGAAGCAATCACTAAGTACCCTACATATTGGTAATGGTCTAATGGATTTTTTTTTCATTTTTATTGAACTATGTGATGTTTAATTATTTCAACATCATTAACAAAAATAAAATCAACTGGGTATAGGACACCATGATGATGGGGGCAGATTACTATCAGACTGAAGCTGAGAGATTTTCTGAATTGTCTGATGGAAAAGTACCAGTTGGCGTTGGAGAAAACACCAAAATAAGGTTAGTATGAGCAATGATGCATAGATGTATTTGGTAACTTGCCTGTTATGTAATGCTAAGTTTTGACATGCAGGAACTGTATCATCGACAAGAATGCTCGAATTGGAAAGAATGTAATCATTATGAACTCACAGGTATGACCCCCCGTACATAGGACTATTTCTTAGTATCATTGTCTAGGACAGCATTCTAGATTCTTCTTTGCAATGATCTTTATAGCATTTGCAAGCTCATTTCCACAACCGTTTACTGAAGATAAGATGACTCCATTAAATTTATTCACTACATTGAGCATGTTGGTTTTATGGAATTCGAAATTTGTAACAAGTATGTATCACAGGAGCAAGGAAAAATTGCACTTTTTGGAAAGGTAGCAAAGTATGTATTAGTGTTAATGTCTACTTAGAGAAAAAAAAGCCTCATATCTCCTTAGATAAGAATGGTGGGAGGAAAATTCATTCAATCTACCCAAGCGCTCATTCAACCTATTTGGCCTTCATTGCACATAGTTCATTGTCGCAGCTTTTGCAACTTCCTTGTCTATGCTATTAAATAAATATGCAGTTTTTCTTTAGTCATTAAGTTTACAGTTAAAATGCTGAGACCTGAGAGTTTTCCCTTGCTTGTGAATGCAGAATGTGCAAGAAGCAGAGAGACCATTAGAGGGTTTTTACATTCGTTCTGGGATAACGGTAGTGCTTAAGAACGCGGTGATTCCAGATGGTACAGTTATCTAGAGAATCACCAGAGGAAATATTTGCAGGTGAGCTTCTCGGAATGCTTTATTCAATTAGGATTATAAAAATATCAATTCGATTGGACCAAACATGCACGTATAATTTCATTGTATCTGATAGTTTGTAATAACAAAAGCGCACCATTCTGAAGTTTGGTAGACAAGAAATGCTCCTGGTAAATGTTGGTATCAATAAACAAGAATATATACACAATAAGCAAAAAAAAAAAATCCAAAGTTGTGTATTGTTTACAACACCTGAATTGCCTATGTGGTATGGTATTTCCTTCTGCAAACTAACAAGATGCATAATCCTTTTGATATTGATAGCTGGAAGGATATTATAGATGTCCAACTACTCCAAATACAACATGTTACATGGCTTATAATAGAAAAGTTCTGCCACTAAGCTTAGCATAGATGTTGTGGATGTTCATTCTAGAAAGTTTCTTTATCTTGTTTATGACTCCTTTGTGAGGACAATAACATATTCTTTCGGTAGGTGCTTAATGACAGCTACCATATTTGCAATAACCTCCCGCACACTGCTTAGTAGATTCATTGACCCAAAAACAATTTCGTGGTATTTGGTGTGACATGGAATTTAGATACTATGACTTGGATGTACTGTGTTCAAATAACTCTGAACTTAGGTCTGGTATGTCAGACATATCTGGATCTGTAGTATCGGGAGATATGGCATGAGGGCAAGTTTATTTGTAGCTCTCTGATATAGAATGTCCGAACATCAACTTCCATAAAATTAGTTGATCCGAGTTGTGTTTTTGGTTATTACATGGATTTTCAACTTCAATCATGACCGAGTTTTCGTTAACTTCTCGGGGTTGGCCTTCTCTTTTTTAGTCTGTGCACGAACAAAGAAAGACGCATTAAAATTAAGTTACCAAATAGTTTTTGCCATTGTAGTATGTACACGACTTACCTGTCAGGATCCATTACCAACTTACTGGTTGTGTAGCATACTTTTAAATACAGATCTTGCTACTTGCAGATATCAATCCCTCCTGGTTTGTTGCATTTGAAGTACATCTTTGAAGCTCATAAGGGGATCTAAGTTCGACCTTCGACGTCGATGCAGCAAATAAACTTAATACAGTTTAAAGGTTGCCAGCTTATGAATGAAGCTAAGAACTGAGGGATATATCACCTGCACTGGTATGGCAAGAACGTTTTGGTTCTTTCGTAAGCGTCAAAAGCAATATATCAAGAACTTCCGCCATGCACACAAATACAGGATATATATAATACTTAGAAATATTTCATGTCAGTAATTGTATATGCATGTAGAAGCGAGAGGGTATAATCTGTTGTGAGTTAAATGTGGTTAAATTGAGTGATAATAATTAGTAGTAGAAGTACATTTCTGTCACTTTGTAGGGTTAATCTTGTACCGCAAAATCACTGACTGTTGCTATCCATGAATTAACTTCCTCTGATGTATAATTATATTTGTGAATTATCAAGAGATCAAAATAAATATTGTACCACTCTTTGATTGATGAAATATATCACATGAGAAGTAGAGGAGTAATCGCATCATGGATCAGAATCAACAAGTTGTGCATATATGTTTGCAAGCCCTCAAATCAGAATCAAGTCATGGGGCTATCTTCTTTAGACAGTACTAGCAGATATAAGAGGCGACTACTCTTTCTTGGAGAAGAGCCCGCCAAAGCTGAACCCGCCGTCGCCGTCGCCGGCCGCCTTCTTGGCCGGAGCGCCGCCGGCCTTGGTGGCCCTCGACGCGGCGGCGGGGGCGGCGGGGGCCTTGCCCTCGACCTTGTTGAGGATGGGGTTGGTCTCCAGCAGCTGCTCCTCCTTGTACAGCGCGCCGAAGATGGTGTCGAAGAGGCCCTTCTCCTCCGTCGCCGCCGCCGCCGTGACGCTCTTCGTCGCAGACGGCCGCGCCACGCGTGCGGACGATGGCGGCGCCGCCGTCGCCGCCCGACGGTGGCTCAGGCGTCTCCCGGCGGCCACCGCCGGCGCCACCGTGGTGCCGAAACCAACCGACGCCATGGCTAGCTTTTGTGTGTCTACGTGATGTGTGTGCCGGTGCGCGTGCACGGTCACTTTTTCTTGTGGTGCGTTTTGAGCGCTCGTGGTCTTGAGAGGGTCAGGAGGATTGAGGCGGCCACAAGCGGCTTATCCACATGACTGGGTACGTGTGCACATTGGCACATATACCTAATGATTAGTAATCGATTATTGCCACGTAGGCTGTGTTCTTTCTCTAAAATTGAAATTGGAGAAGATTTTTAATGCACGTGAAACGAGAAAATTCATTAGCGTATAATTAATAAAGTATTAATAATTATAAACTTCAAAAATGAACACCTGTATAGAATATTTTTTGGAAAAATTATATCATTTAAAAAGCGTGCTAATAAAATATGAGGAAGTTGAAGTTTGAAGTTGAAGAAAGTCGTAGTGGTTGCCACTTTCCTGAATGCAAAAATGATACTAGTTTCTAATGGCAAAACGAGCATTATATGAAAGGGAACCTTATTTCCTTATTGGTATTCCTCTATTGCCTTATTCCCGTTTGTTTCTCGTATAAGTATTGGATGAAAATTTTCATCTTCATGACACGTTTTTCAAACTGCTAAATTGTATGTTTCGTACGAAAACTTTCTATATGAAAGTTACTCTAAAATATTATATAAATCTATTTTCAAGTTTCTAATAATTAAAACACAATTAATCATATGTTAATACCATCTCATTTTACGTAAAACACTTAATCTTTATCTTTTATCTACACTAGAAAAGAACACCACTACATCACCTTCTTCTTCCTTCGACGCTTTTTTTTATATTGCGGGGTTAACGTTTTCAAGTTGAACTACCGTATGATATTTATATAAAGAAGATATAAATTGGTGGTACTGCCTGTCAAAAAATAAATTAGTGGTACTGATGCATTGGTTTTAATTTGGGGTAAGAAGTTGGAAGTTAGCAGGAGATGAAAGTAAAGGAAAGGGGGGCGGTGATAAAGCATAATGTATGCAATACGTTTTACGATATGTAATACTAGGAAATGCACCAATAATAAGACGGCCGAGCATTTTCTCTTCCTTGTGTTGCCGGTATTTTCCAAGCTACGATTTATGCTTGGAATACGGAACATAGAAAAACAAGAAAAAGAAACGGTACATTAAGAATACACATCCGCACCGAGTCTCAAATGCGTCAGACAGTGATCCAATGAATTTCCTCTTAAGGTATCACAAGTGTTTCTTATACGAATTTTTCGACCATCTAATGACGATACTTTGTCGGATACCCAGGAAAGTTAGAAACCTTATGGCTAATGGGAAAGTACTTAAGCTCACATTAGAATATCATACTCTAATCCTTTTCTTTTCTAAAACGGTTGGTTCTCCTGACAAAATTTTATATATTTTTAGTAGATAAAATCATGACATTTACTCAACAACAACAAACCCCATGTTCGGAACCTTCTGCAGTCCATGGGAAAATTGAATTGTTTTCTTGAAGAAGTACAGTAAAATTCCTATAAAAACCCTCTAAAAAAACCTATAAAGCAGCTGCATTTTTGGACGATGCCTAAAGACTAACTAAAATGCAAACAAAAATTGCAGGGACTTATTTAAGAATCCATCAAATTTTAAACACAAAAAACCCCCTGGCCCTAGCTGATTGCGAGTTCGGGCTGTGCTTGGAGATGCACTTCTTCAACTTCGACTTATTATGTGCGTGTATGCTCCCTAAATTACTAGGCAGTGTTCATTTATAGTAGTTGGGAATTTCTCTCCTTTACATGGAAAACAAAACCACGAATTAATGCATAATTAATTAAGTATTAGTTTTTCTTAATATGATTTTTAAATCAACTTTTTATAAAAATTTAAGAAAAACATCACAGTTTGGGAAACGGGTGTAGAGAACGAATTAAATTTGAAAATATACTGTTCATTCATTTTATTTTTGAAATATTCGGGATTCAAAACTTTTTACAAAAATATACCATCGATCTCACACAATTATTACACGAAACTGAGGTGGCGTGACGTTGCGGGTGGTATCACGCGGGGTAAGCGCGAGACCGCGCGGTCTCGCGGAATAAAAGAGCGAGACCGTGCGGTCTCGCGAAATGAAAGAACGAGACCGTTCGGTCTCGCTGAACCAATCAGCGATACCGGATCAAAATGGTGAATTAGTGATTAATTATTATGATTAGCGATTAATTAATTAATAATTAATCACTAATTATTATTAGTTAAATAGTTAATTACATTATTAGTCACTAAGCTAATGGAGTTTGGGACGGTGTCGCTCTCTGCATGAGCGAGACCGCCCGTCCTTCCCGCTACAGTGCACGGTCTCGCGTCGTCGTCGTGCGAGACCGCGCTGCCTCGCGCGTTCATCACGCGATACCGTCCTCGACATCACCTCGACGTCATTTTGGCTCAACGGTTGTGCGATATCGACGGTATATTTCTGTAAAAAAATTTACCTCGTGAATATTCTTGAAAAAAAGTTGAATGAACAATATATTTTCAAATTTAATTTTGTAGAAAACGAGGGAAGTGGAGTTGAGAACTCACACTAAAGAATACAACCAAAATGATGTGTTTGTTGCTTGCAAAAATGTTTATAAAAAATATTTTAAAAATCATATTAATATGTTTTAAATTTTGTAGCTAATACTTATAGTCCTATTTTTTTACGAAAACGAGAGGTTTCAACCCCTTTGATTCGAACACAACCCAAATCTCCCGTGAGTTTGGTTCGCACATCCGCTTTCAAACCAGGCCAAACTGGGCTTCCAAACCACGTTTGCAGGCCAGGCCCACCTGCAGATCCACCATCCTCAAGCTCCGAAATCGCAAAACCCTCCTCGCCTCCAAATCCTCGAATCGATCAGACAAGTCACGGAAACCCTAGCCTTGTCCTGCCGCGATCGCCGTCGGCGCGGCGCCCCAACCCGGCCGCGTCGGACCTCCGCCCCCATTTCCCCGATTCGTTCTTGGTCTAGTTCGCTGAGGTGAGTTCGGATCCCTGCCTTTCTTTGACCCCCCGGGGATCTTGTACTGTTTCCCCCTTCTGCGATGTTTTCTTGGTTGCTGATTGATCCGTGCTGCCTCCTTGACTGGTGTATTTTGTTTTATTATGAAGTGAGCTGCAGCGATGGCAGCGAAAGGTCAGCCGGTGAATGTGGAGAAGGAGCAGGTGAATATGCAGAAGGAGCAGGTCTGTTGGTTCATCTGATTCCGCGTACCAGTTTGTAGGATGATATCAGTAATCAGTAATAAATTTCGAACTACTTTGTCAAGTGAATTTCCTGCTTTTAACTGCACTGAGCTGAAGCTCTGGATGCGATGAGAGGGAAACTGAAACTTGTTGATTTTGTTGTGATCCCGACAAATCTTGAAAATTGGGCAGATTTGTGCAAGTTATGGCTGCACCTTCCCCTTCTGAGAATTGTATCTGTTAATTAGATCTGCCGATTAATCCAGATGTATGCATATGGATCTGTCTACATTTTTTTATGGTGTTTCTGTAGTCGAGAGTTAGCAGGGAGGCAACAACAGCTTGAACATCCTCTTTAACAGTGATAAATGAACGATATATACATAAAGAGAAACAAGAAGAAGCTAGTTTCTGGTTAGTAAGAATAGTTCTAGTAAAACAAGGTAAGGTGAAATTACCAAGTTTATATAGGAACTAGAGTGTGATTTTAAAATAATTAGGAAGGTAGAAAATTGAGCATAATATTTGTTTGTAAAGCATTAGGATACTTCACTTCATTTAGTACTGTTGACCTGCAGTAAAAAAAATATAAAGTAGCACAGAAACTCGAATGAGTCTTGAGATGTACTTATATCAAGACAAAATATTGGTATTCCCTCCTTATAAGTATGATGCTGGTTAGTTCAAAATTAAACTAACCAATGCCATATATAAGAAAGGAGTGAATATATGTTTTTCTCTCTTATTCACTTTTGCTGTCATTTTTCCTTTGAGTAGCATACACTGAAGCTGAAATTTCTTTCCAGTCCTAGTGGTACCTAATATTGTACTAGTTAAAAGAAAGTTTAAATCAAATGTTGTATTTTTCAAACTGTTGGTATTACTGATGTATGTTACTCTTTTGTTGTTTGAAATATAGTTCGCAGATTCTATGTTGCCATGGCTAAGAAAGACTACCTCTATACGTCTTACAATTTACTTATCCAGTCTAACTTGCAGTATTTGGAAGTGTTGGTTTGCCAGATAGTCTTTTGTCCTATTATTTTCTTTGATAGTTCTTGTATGTAATGTCATTCAGTTTATTCTTTGACCTTTGTTATTATGAGTTAGTGACTAAAGCTTTCCTGATAATTATAACCTCTTTGACTAAAGATTAAGATTATTCCTCTTTTGACTGAATAGATGTTTGGATTGGCGGAGAAAGAGATGGAATATAGGGTGGATCTTTTCAACCGGTGAGTGACTGAGTGACACGAGGTCTTCTTTTTATTTGATTAGTTCTACCTTTTAGCTATCAAGAGAGTTCAGGTTTTTCTTCAGCATGGAGTTATCTAAATGTGTAATGATATATCATGTAGCATATAATTTAGTGTGACTGTTCTTTAATCTTAAATCAAAATGTTCGCCCTTTATTTTTTGCATCCTTCAAGTGTATATTGCATTAGTATGCTAAAGCAATTAACCTAAACCTGGCAGTTTCCTGATTGTCTACCCTTGTTTCACTTTATGCAGGCTTACACAAACATGTTTTAACAAGTGCATTGAGAAAAGGTAACATGGAGTTTGCCTTTGTGTTTCAGGGTCCTCTATTTTTACTATTAGTGGCTCCAACCTTCATTTTTTTTACCCATGACGCGGTAATTCACAAAAGCTGAATTAGATTTGTTTAGTCAAGGTTGTGTTTTGCTGTTCTGTAAACCCTTTTGTGATGGAAAAATAATCATGAGTTAAATGGTCAAGGCTTAAAACTAAAAATGGCATAGAATACAACATCTCTGTGCATATGGAGTTTATCTTATGGTTCATTGCCATGCTTTTAGCACATGAATTGATGAGCTACATGCGATTATTTGGACTTATGCAACTTCTGTTATCTCTAGACATAAAGAAGCTGAACTAAATATGGGTGAGAATAGCTGCATTGATCGATGTGCTTCTAAGTATTGGCAGGCAAGTTTATTTTGTTTTCTGGACTGTTAATATTTTTTTCACTTCTCATTTACCTTCCTGAAGTAGATTCAGCCTGTTGTAGTGAAGAAATAATTGTGAAAAATGAACTGCCTTAAGATATTGTTAACTGTTGGCTTTGGAAAGTGTAGCTCTCTCTGTTCAAAGAAGCTTACTGTTTACATAAATGACCACCTAATCTGCTTTCGGTTGGAAATACTTGATGGTTGATTTGTTCTTGAATCAATTGAATTTTTCTCTGATTGTTTCCTCTTGTTTCTACGGTGCAAGGAAGGCTGCTCTTCACCCCTATAAATGTATACTTAAGCTTTGTAATTGCATAGTTCTCCATTTAGTTATATTGATTCGCACTCTTTCCCTTCGTATAAACAAACATGATCATAAATTAATTCGGAGTAATATTCTTGTGGTCCTTTTCAGTTTTGTTTTTAGTAAGCATAACCATCATCATTCTAACAGATTAAAAGTATTGTGGTTAGTTTTGCTTTCAATCCAGTTTAGTTAATTTCTAATTGTTCTTCCTGAAATACCTTTTCAGGTGACTAATTTAGTTGGACAGCTCCTTGGAAATCAGCCTCAAATGTGAGCTTAGAGATGCAATTGCTCTTATTGGTAGTAGAACATCATTGTCTTTCTTTTTTATGCCGTAGTAGTTCAGCGGATTACTGAGCACAATGAGAGGAGAAAACCATTTCTCAGTTCCTCCCATTTGTAACTTTGGCATGAGTCTGCTTGACCAATACATAATGTTTTGAGGTACATTCCAACTTGTATCATTACTTTCAGCTTCCAGAAAGGCGGCATCTGTTGGCTGCTGTCATTTTTTGGTTGGCGAGATATCAAACAATACAGAGATGGAAGTTGCTTGCATTGCTGGCTTGTTTGATACGATTAAGGATTTATTTTTCCTGCTTGTTTGCTTCTTGTTTCTGGATAAATGTACATGAGATGTAGATTCATCTTCTTGGATATTTGGTTGGTCCGGAAAAGCGAGGGAGAGGCGTGTTGCATATTGTTCCCGCGGCTTTGCATTTGTTGAAAATTTTTCCCCGGAGACACCTGATTCTTTGAGTTTGTTAGCTGCTAATTAATTATTTCCCCGGAGGCGTTTTTTTATTTTATATTGGTGAATTCAAATAAAGGAAAATGGAGAGAGTATTTTGGTGATGTCAATGCATGCAGCCACTAAATACAAGAGAGTACTGCTACACATACTAAACTCTTTTTACTAAATTTTTACTAACAATCATCTCAACTGTTTATTTAGATAGTTGGAAGTTATGAAAATTTAGATGCACTCATAGCGATTCATAGCGACACACAGTGTTAGTAAGAAAAAAATAGCATATATAGCATTTTCCTATCTATAATATAAGAAAAAACAGGTAAAAATTATTAAATTAAACAGGCTTTTATTATCCGATAAGAAATATTGCGGAAGTGATAAATAACAACTACTACGAGCATCAAGAAATAAACTATAGTTTTGTTACAAACATATCTCATATGGTAATAAGAAGCATCGGATAGATGATTTTTTTTTTTCAAGCAGGTCCTACCTTATTTCGTACTATCAGCACATATACATTGTAGAGTACGTCTTGTAGTACTACCATCTGCTTTTGGTCCCACTACTAACAAGTTTACCAACATACATTATTGTTGTCCTTATGATTGAATCTAACAGACATTCTTATCATTCACTCCGAGTTTATTATCTACTTTTTTCACAACATAGATTTCTTCTTTCTTTTCTCTACGATTATAAGGTGACCTTCAAAGCCAATTTGATAAGATGAACTGTTTTTTAGCATTTTCTTTATAAATAATAAATGATATTGTCTCTCCCGGCCGTCCTTCCTATTTTGTTTCAAAACCATATATGTATAAAGCACAAGGAAGATTTTTTGTGTCAAAGGATAATTATCGATGTTAGCAATGGATAACACAGATTAGCCCTGCCTCGCGTCATACTAAGAAAATACAGCAAGCAAAGGAGCAGTTTCACACTTACATTTGCACGTCCACGTACCCCGCCCATGCGCGAGCTCTCGCCACCATATAAACCGCGTCACCCCTCGCCGTCGTCTCCTCACCCATCAGCTAGAGCGCGCGCTCACAGCCATGACCGGAGCTCGCCGCCGCCGCGTCGTGATGTTCCCCTTCCCGTTCCGCAGCCACATCGCCCCGATGCTCCAGCTCGCCGAGCTCCTCCACGGCCGCGGCCTCGCCGTCACCGTCATCCACACCACCTTCAACGCGCCCGACGCCGCGCGCCACCCGGAGCTCACCTTCATGCCCATGCACGAGCGCCTCCCCGACGCAGTCGCCGACCCCGGCGCCGACCTGGTCGAGCAGATGCTGGCGCTCAACGCCGCCTGCGAGGCGCCGTTCCGTGAGGCCCTCCGGTGGGTGGTGCGGCGCGGCGGCCACGGCCAGGTCGGGGGGTGGAGCGAGGTGGCGTGCGCGGTCGTCGACGGGCAGTGGTACGCGGCGCTCGCCGCCGCGGCGGAGGTTGGTGTCGCCGCGCTCGCTCTCCGCACCGACAGCGCCGCCACGCTCCACTGCATGCTCAGCTACTCGCGCCTCCGCTCCTCCGGTTACCTCCCGATGGAAGGCAAGTGGTTTCCGTCTCCGATGAGACCGTGTTCATGGCGATTCTTGCAGCAGAGCTCATTTGATTTAGCTTGTTTCTGGTGATCGATCACGCAGAGGAGAGCCGCGACGAGGTGTTGCCGCCGGTCGAGCCGCTGCGCGGGCGCGACCTGATCCACGTCGACGGCAGCGACGCGGAGAGGGTGCGCGAATTCATCGCCCGCGTCGACAACGCCATGCGGACCGCCGCGATGGGCGTCGTGATCAACACGTTCCGCGCCATCGAGAAGCCGGAGCTGCGCATGATCCGGCGCCACCTGCCGAGACGCCCGGCGGTGTTCGCCATCGGGCCGATGCACAGGCTGATCGGCGCGCCGGAGGAGCACGGCCTGCACGCGCCGGACAGCGGCTGCGTGGCGTGGCTACACGCGCACCCGCCGCGCTCCGTGCTGTACGTGAGCCTCGGCAGCGTGGCGCGCATCGACCGCAAGGTGTTCGACGAGATGGCCCTGGGGCTCGCCAGCAGCGGCGTCCCCTTCCTCTGGGTCATCCGCCCAGGCTTCACTACCGGCATCGCCGCCGACGCCCCGACGTTGCCTGAACCACTCACCGCCGTCGTGGCCAACGGCATGGGCAAGGTGGTGACATGGGCGCCACAGAGAGACGTCCTGGCTCACCCGGCGATCGGCGGGTTCTGGACGCACTGCGGGTGGAACTCGACGCTGGAGAGCATCTGCGAAGGTGTGCCCATGCTCGCGCAGCCATGCTTCGGCGACCAGACGGTGAACGCGAGGTACGTGACGCACCAGTGGGGCGTCGGGCTGGAGCTCGGCGAGGTGTTCGACCGGGAACGCGTCGCCGAGGCGGTGAGGAAGCTGATGGTTGGGGAAGAAGGCGTCGCCATGAGGGACAAGGCGCGTGGTCTCAAGGCTAAGGCAAGTAAGAGCGTCGAGGATGATGGAGCTTCTAATGTTGCCATTGATAGGCTTGTGCGATACATGGTGTCATTCTGAATTCTGAAAACTTCATGCTAGGGCTATGATAATAGGATTGAGATGCTTTGACGTAAAGTCATAAGATGTATTCATTGACACGTGGACCTGAGGGGCTGAGGGCGGTGAGACCCACATGTCAGTGACCATGTCAGGGAGGATGTTACGTCTGAGGATCCCTTTCCTGATAATGCCATGAATAAATCCTTAGGTTTTTTTTAATAATAATCTTGTATAAGTTGATAGGCCGTGATTCTATGATTGATCATGTCAGTAGTTCCTACAATGTACTAAAAAAAGTTTGTTCATAGGAATAATGTCACCACAAATATCTGAGTCAGCAAACTGGGTAGTAGTAATAACATTACTATTTTATCCCTTGATTAAAAAGGACTTAAACAATGGAGAAGTTAACAAATCCATTAAGAAGAAGGGAAAATTATCTCATAGGTGGGGTGTTGGTATTTTGCCTATCTGGTAGTACAAATCTCTGCCCTGGTGCTGAATTTGGAAGTCTGCTTGTTTTGGAAAGATCATAGCATTTCATTCCTTCCAAATTTCCCATATCATAAAAATAATGGCAATTCTTATCTTCCGTTGAAATGGATAGAAGTGTTGAGTCTGCAAAATTTTTGAAACCGTGTTCTTATCTTTCTTGGAACATTTATCAGGCATGTCCAGTAATTTCATAATTGTGATCTCATCCCTATACCTGTGTCTGTGAAGATAAGATCAATGTGTTTGCCAAGCATTTTTGGTTTTGGGATGGATTATGTTGGCTGCTGATTTGGCTATCAGTGGTAACTGGGTAATTACAAGGACAACGTTCGCTCTTGGAAGGTGTGTGACTCACTTAATTATTGTAGTTCTGAAATTCTTTGCACAAAAAGCAGAAGGATTATCATGGCACAGCCTTATATTTTCTAGGATTATCAGGGCAACAGAAACCAACCAGAATCTTCAGGGTAAAAATAAACCAAGATCATGAACAAACTAGTAGTAAAAGATAAATGGAACATGCCTATTCAAATCAAAGGATTAAACCACCATATAGCATTCATTTTGCAGGAGAAAGAATCAAACATTTCCAATAACCAGACAATAAATATTTCTTTCAATCTCCAAATGACAGCAATAACACTACTGGAGAACCAATCTTTACTCGGTCGGCCAAATCACAAATCTCTCGGTTCTCTTACGAACCAGTACTAAAGATGGTCTTTAGTACAGATTCGTAAGCCCAACGGCTCATTATGATCTTTAGTTCCAGTTCACTTTTTATCAAGCGTTGTCAGGTTACCAGGTATCTTTAGTACAGGTTGGTTTCACCAACCAGTACTGAAACCAACCAGTACTAAAGATTATATTGATCTTAAGTACCGATTGATAACACCAACCGGTACTAAAGATCGTGTTTTTTTATATTGTCTTCTTCCTCCTCCAGTCCGAACCATTGCTGCAAAAATCTGTGAGGAGAAGGAGGGGAGGTGCTGCTAAATTTTTTTGTGGAAATATTTTGGTGATATTATACAAATTGAAGGGGTCTAAAAGATTAATAACTTCATGCTCTATTAATGTATGGTTAACACATTACATTTGTTACTATATTTCTATACGTCATTATCTATCAAATAGGCATATGCAAAAAGATGAGGGAGAAAATTGATGTAGAGAATTAAAAGAAGGTTATTTCATAATATTAGAAACGTTTGGATAAAAATATTAAAAAAAGATAAAAAAAGAGAAATATATATAATGAGGATAAAAGAATACAAAACTAAGTCCAATTAAGCATCATTAAATTAGAAATAGTTATAATGCATTAAAAATTTGTTTAGAATTTTAATTTTTTAAATATAATTAAAATAATGATAATACATGGAGAAATATATTTACATTTTTTTAAAAATGATAGGATTTATATATAATTAACCATGACTCCAGTTACGTTGATTCAAAACTCGATAAAATCGTTAAAAATAAGAAAGATTCATTAAAAATGTGTCAGTTTAATTATGGTGTTTTAAATTATTATATGATTATTTAATTAGTTTCACTTTCGTAGACTTCTTTTACATTTGTTTATTTCATGTAGATGGATCGATAATGGACGTACACTACGGACCGACAGTCGAAAGAGTTTATTGATGCGTGCATTATTTTTTAAGTGTGGCCAATGCCAACAAGCATAAGGGTTTTATATGTTGTCCCTGCAAAAAGTGCAAAAACCAGAAGGAGTATTATACATCAAGAACTATTTCTGGTACAGTTGACGATGACGTACCTGCAGACGACGCAGACGAGCAGCCAAGAGCTAGCGAGGAGCACAATGCGACAACCTCAAGACCTACAGGAAGCACCTTGCGGCCACCCCCTTCACTTTGTCAACTCCTCACCCTCCACGCCGGGAAACGACCACTTCCACCTTATTGCTAGTGCCCAGGCCGCGTCCTCTCATCCTCGCATCTTCCCTCTTCTCCCTCCTCAGCGATGATAACGCCGACCTTGCTATCATAGTTGCCTTCCTCTTTGTTGATCTCATCGATTCTAGCGGCCCAATGACCTCACCGGCCTCCACACTCTCATTGATGCCCTGCGATCTGGTGTAGGAAGGGGGAAAGAAGATGGAGAGCGCTGTTGGCATTGGGGACAACGTCGATTGGTTCTCTGGCGAGTGGAGATGGGATCATAGGAAAGGAGGGAGGAGGAGGACGGCGACCATAGGATGGAGGAGTCGAGGAAGGGAGGGAGAAGGAGACGGCGACTGTGGGGTGGAGGAGTCGAGGAAGGGAGGGAGGAGGAGGACGGCAACTGGCTTAGAGAAAGAGAGGGGAGAAAACGGTTGGGTTGTATATTTATCCCGTAGCCCGCACAGGACACCGCTTCGTAGTCTTTCACAAAGCATTGGTTCTCTCAAGATGCCATCAGCTGCTATAGAGAAGATCACGGTTGATTTGCATAGACGTACGATGATCTAATGGTCAATATAATCTTGATGACGTGGTATCACAGAATTTGAGCTTCATAGCATAAATGATTTGTAGTGGGTACCAACTATGTAGGGAGAAAAGATTATTGCATATACATTGAGAGTAATAGACCAGTGGCACTGTCGTTAGGTATTGTTCCATGCTTTTAACCACCTCCTTGCTCATATGTAGACAGATTGGTCGATAAAGTCGGGGCCACGGAAAAAGGGTTGGGAGAGGAGAGGTGACTGATACGTGATCCCACTTATCAGACTAATGGTATGCTCACATCTATTATTCCTGGTTTTTTTTTTTAAGATTGTATAGATGATCTTGTGAATTAGGATTTTATCATGGGGTAAACATGGCAGCTGCAACGACAAACCCAATGGTAGGATTACATACAAGTTTAGCAACTGCAATCAAGTTGAGCAACATAAGTAAATAAGCAGATCCTACGGACTCGAGACTTCCACACGACAATTCGATTACAAGTTTACGAACAATATGGGTAGACAAAGAGAATTAAACTGAAAACATTGGTTTTACTTTAGAAAATTAGCACCCAGTTCACAGCGAGCAAATGTACTTGACTAGATTGTCGACGGCCAGAGTAACAGCAACACATTGTTTCGCCTGAATTTTCAGCTGGCGTGCGCTCTCCCTTACTCGGGCCCCTTCTTCCCCAAGCATCAGCTCCCTCACCGCCTCGGCGACGCGGTCCCGGTCGAACACCTCGCCGAGCTCCAGCCCGACGCCCCACTGGTGCGTCACGTACCTCGCGCTCACCGTCTGGTCTCCCAAGCATGGCTGCGCGAGCATGGGCACACCTTCGCAGATGCTCTCCAGCGTCGAGTTCCACCCGCAGTGCGTCCAGAACCCGCCGATCGCCGGGTGCGCCAGGACGTCTTTCTGCGGCGCCCATGTCACCACCTTGCCTCCGGCGTTGGCCACGACGTCGTCAGTGAGCCCTTCCGGCAGCGGCGGCGGCGCGTCGTTGATGCCATTGACTAGGCCTGGCCGGACGACCCAGAGGAAAAGAACACCGCTGCGGGTGAGCCCCCATGCCATCTCGTCGAACACGTCGCGGTCGACGCGAGCCATGCTGCCGAGGCTCACGTACAGCACGGAGCGCGGCGGCTGCGCGTCCAGCCACGCGAGGCAGCTGCGGTCCGGGACGTGCAGGAAGGTGCGGTCCGCCGCCGCCGCCGGAGGGGAGAGCTTGTGCAGCGGCCCCACGGCGAAGGTTGGCTGGGAGAGCTCCGCCTGGATCTTCTCCAGCTCCGACGCCTCGATCGCGTCGAACGTGTTGAGGATGACGCCGGACGCGGAGGCGCGCATGGCGTCGGCCATCAGGAAGATGATGCCGCGGAGCCCGTCTGCCTCCCATCCGTCGACGCGGATCAGGTCTCGCACCCGGAGCGGCTCGAGCTCCGGCACCAGCTCATCTAACCGTTCGTCTGCAAGAAAACCCACGACTTGAGTTCACCTCACCATGACATGCTCGTGTCGTGCGTGCTCAAGATTCGGCATGAATTCAGTCCTATCATATGCTTGCCTTTGATCGTGTCGTACCCGGCGTCGCGCAGGCGCGGGAAGGCGAGGATGTTGCGGGACGTAGCGGCGCTCTCCGTCATGAGCGCGAGCGCAGGCACACCGAGCTGCGCCGCGGCGCCCAGCGGCGCGTACCACTCCCCGTCGACGACCGCGCACGCGACGCCAGGCAGCAGCGACGCCAGGGCGTCGCGGAACGGGGCCTCGCAGGCGGCGTTGAGAGCGAGGAGCTGCGCGATGATGTCGGCGTCAGGGGAGGTGGCCGCCTCGTGGATGGAGACGAAGGCGAGGTCCGGGTGGCGCGCCGGGTCGGGCGCGTTGAAGTCGGTGTGGAGGATGGTGACGGCGAGGCCCCGCGCGCGGAGGAGCGCGGCGAGCTGGAGCATGGGGCTCAGGTGGCTCTCGTACGGCAGCGGGAACAGCACGACGCCGCGGTGACCATGGCCAGCGTGGGGTGCCCGTTCTTGCCTGGCCATCAGGCCGATCACCGCCGGTCGCAGGCGAGGTCGTCGAGGCTTCTGCCAAGCACTGTACGATTTTTCGTATATGGTGAGAGTTGATTCACGAACTGCGGCCTTGTTATATAACTTGTCGACAACACCGACTTATCGATCACGTGACTTATTTTTCTTTATTCGTTAACCACTTCGATCGATCTTTCATCGTTGCAACAATACTACCTCCATCCACAAACAACTTGTCTAAGTACAAAACTAGAATCCGTCATATTTATGGATGGATCAGAGGTACTCTCTGCGTTCCAAATTACTTCGTTTAAGGTCTGTATTATGCCAAATATATCTATCGGATCCATTCATTTCTTGCATATCACTTAAAATTTAAGTTAAAACAAATAAAATATAATTCAAAAAAATATAAATCTTCACAAACATGCAATGCTGAATTTAACTTCTCCAAGTTGCAACAAAAAGAACAAATTAAACTGAAAATAGTTAACGTGCATGTATTCACAATTATATTTGTTATTTTTTTTACAATTTATAGAAGTTGAATTTACACTTGCATTTTTATGCAGTGATATATTTCATATTAATCTATCTTGTCAAATTTTTTACGATTATTTAGATAACATGCACGAAACGAGAGGATATCCCAAAACACTTTCTCATATCTATCTTTGACTATTTTTTAGAAATCCGTATAGGCTAACCACGTTTGAATTATATATTATTAAAGTATTTCTTACAATGAATAAAAAAATATAAATCTTCTTGATGTTAAACTATAAGATTGAAGGTCAAAGATTAAAATGGACTAATTACACTCATATACTCATATATATGTGCGCATACTCTTATATGGCCATCCACACATGCGTGCAATCTACACTGCCACGGAAATCCTTAACATTGTTGTTTCAAAGACCCTATCACCATGGGTTTTTATCTGGTAGTGATACTTGAATAACACCATCGGTTGAACCAGAGAATTAACAGTGATGACCATTTTGGGGCTAAGAAAATAAATTGCTAGAATTTACGGTGATACACAATTGCTAGAATAAATCTGGCACCTATAGCTAGTTCTCAACTGACACTAATGATACTTTCTGTAGTGGTGTAAGTACATGGTTTTATTGACACGGTACAAAGCATGCACTCACACACCACACTCTTATGTTCCCCTATGAACACGTATGCACATACTCTACCCCTACACTACTATGCACGCACATACTCTAGTTATGACATATTTTGAGATTAATAAAGTCACAACATACTCCTCATTATTGATAGGTACGTCACCTACCACTGAAAAAATAATTAGTTATAAATACGAGCACCTGTGTCAAGTCTGGAATGAGCTACACTCATTTTGCAGCTAAGTACATTGAACCCTACAAATTGATGCGATGCGACAAAATGGCTCAAAACGATTTAAAATTATTTTTTGTTTGAATTTAAGTAATAGGAAAGCCGTATATTAAGGAGGCTCATGTCAATGGTTGGCGTTGTGTCTAAGGCCCCGTTCGCATGCGGCGGTTCGCAACCTGAATGCCGAGATCGGAAATGGTGTACTGTAGATGTACTGTTCATCCACTGTTCGGTCAGGCATATCTCCGACGTCCGTTGGAACAGCCGAGACGTGCCGTCATCCCGCTGACAAAAACCGTCGACGGATTAACGGGCGTTGCCGCTTGCTCTGCGCCTGCAAAGAACTGGCAGAGCCGATGGGAAAAAAAATCCAATAGCACTGCTTAAAGTAAAATAGCTACACGTACAAACTAGTACAGCCTGTAAAGGAAATGAGTTAAAATTAATTAATTAATTCATTCAGTTAGATGCTTTAATTTTCATAGTGGTGCGTTGTTTAGCCGTTATCACCAATATTATGTACAAAGGAATTTATGTAATGAATTTGTAGACAGTTTATTTTGTGTTAGATTTGACGAACTGTCCTAGTATGTCGGTAAGAAAATTATTTATGTTCGTCGTAGCTATTTCGTTACGAAAGAATTATGGAAAATTTTTTTTGTCGCAAAGCACAATAATAACTGCAATAAATTTGTCGTTAAACAATTTGTTGGAAAAAATATTGTATAAAATATCGTGCGGAATAATACAAGTTACTATGAAACCCAGTTACGACAAATCGATGCATAATTGTAGAAGACGACTGAAGTAAAATTTCATAATACAAATGATGGTACTGAAAACTGTACGTACGAAATGGTACCGCTGACAAACATGCCATGTCTCGAATGGAATAAACAGATACAAAACACACATTATGGATAACTGGTCACCCAACAGCTAAGGATAACGATAATACAACTCATCGGCTATGCAATCACACAACATATTCATAGCTTGCTCGCTATTTGTTGCATAATACATTTGGTCGAATGAGTCGTTCACCGGTGGCACGGGATAGCCATTGTACAGAGCATTATTCTGACGGTAGTTCGCATCCGTGCTATCCAACCTAAAATTGTGCAGAGCAAAGGCAGCATGTATGATGCGTGTAGGAACACCTTCCTCCGGGTAATACGGAATTTCTTTCAATATTTGCCACATCTTTTTGACGATGCCGAACGTCCTTTCAACAATACCTCGCAAGCTGGAGTGCCTATGGTTAAATGTCTCTTCGCGGCCTATGGGTGGCGGTGCTCCTTCATTACCAAGTTGATCCCTATGGTACCGCACATGCGGATACGGTGCAAGAAATCCCATCCTACTAGGAAATCCGGAATCTACAAGTAGGTACCTACCTGGTTTTGAAATTGATATTTAAAAGATCTTGTTAGTCGAAGACATGAATTAAATTTAATAAAATATTGTTTCAAACTGAATTAGGAAAAAAGAAGAACTCACCAAGCGGTAATCGCGGGAAATCGTATGGGTAATTCTGCATTGCCTCGTTCAAAATCCTTTGGTCGTGAACCGATCCTGGCCATCCGGCATCGCAGAAAATAATCCGGCCATCGTGATCACATATAACTAGAACATTCTTCATCTTTACATGGTGTCGGTTCCTATATTGCATAGAACTGGAAGAAGAAGTCACGACTAACACATGCGTGCCGTCGACAGCCCCCACTGACTGATAGAATGGTTTGAACCAATCATTCTCATAGATGGCTGAGTGATATTCAGTGAAGTTGGGATCGACCGGTTTCAAAATGTTGCCGGCCAGGTTGTTCATAGCTATCAGCACTTGGTGAAAGGAAATAGACACTGTTGAGTTGGATCGGACCCACCGATTGTTGGCATCTCTGCAAGGACGATTTCCAGCCATAGTGTACAAGAAAATTCCCAATTTTTCTAGTGATGATACCCCAGTGGTTCCTGTAAGTCCGAACGACGTGCTCAGTAGGTCATGCAAATTGTGAATTTGTTCTGCAGTCAGCCAGAACATTGCCCGACATTGCCTTTGATTCTCCATGGTTTCCAACATCTAGCTGATTCCAATTTGAACCGGTACTCGCCTTGGTGCTCTCTCATTTATGTCAAGAGTAGAAGCCAGTATGTCAATGATGGCATCGTCCTCGTCGCTGCTTGTGTGGCCTCCAGTGTAGCTCGAACCACCGCCGCCATAACTCATCACGAATTTCCTTTAATGCAAACAACACGAAAATTTGCAAATGGTCGATCATATAAATTTGGGAGCAATAACATTTAAGCACAACAACAGTAATGGATAGATAGCAATCATCTCTGCCGAAATTTAGCATAGTAATAAGCATGTCAGAATAGTTGCGTATAACAAATTTATTGCAGCCGAAATTGGTGCATAAACTCACAGGCTCAAAGCAAATGTTAGTACATAATACTGCATGAACTTAACTACGGGAAAATGTTTTCAAAGCAGTACACTACACAGCAGAACAGGCAATGAAATACATTATACAAACTACTGAGTGCCACCGGATGTGCCATCCGGCGGTAAAGGGTTAATGCCGAATCCACGAGTGGTGATGTACTCAAGGCGTTCAACTGTGTCCTTGAGCCGAACGAAACATTCGCAATGAAACTCGTCACGGAATAGACGGCAAGCAGCATACCACAACTGCGAGCTAGTGCGATGCCCATCACTCTCCAACAAATCCAAGCACGCGTCGAGACCTTTAGCCTTAGCTGCAGCTAACTCAGCAGCACGACTCTGCATGAACTGCTCACGCAACTCACATAGCCTCTCCAACGCCATGCCAGTGGAGTCGGTGCGGGACTTCTTTGAAGACCCCCCTGAGCCACCACTATCTCCAGCCGGCCTTTTCCCCTTACCGGGGTTGCCAGTCGGTGGTGGTGGAGAGGGCATTGGTGGGCTGTAACTGGCTGCGAGCTGCGAAACGTTCAAAGTCTGCCACTGAACTGCTCCCTGCGGTGTGGCTGCATGTGCTCCCGCAACGGCCGAGTGGTTGCCGACAATGGTGCGCCCGCTGAACACCGCGTGGTGAAGGTCGATGTGCTTCAGAGGATCATTTTTGAAGGTGCTCACACCTTTTTTCACCTGTTACAGCAATACACATGCACTAGTTATAATCAAAAAGATTAGCACTGAAGGTAGCATATTATCAGCCATGGAGAGGAAAAGGGTACTGCCATTGGGAAAGGAAAACTGAATGTGCAGCTACTACAAAGCAGTATGCAAATGCTCAGAATTAATATGCCAGGCAGCGCTAAGGATCAGTAAACAGCTAGTACTAATGAAGTAGGAGGGTGTAATCTGCTACATGAGGAAATGTCACATTATTATAACTTGGGTGCATATTTTAGATCATGATGCTATACTATAGCTAGTTTGTCATGATGCTATACTCATGGTTACAGATCAACAAACTTAGGTTAGGTGTACTTATAGTTCAGTTTTCGGCAGTGAGTGTTGCCATGATATATATGCCAAAAATTATTAATATAAGTTGTAGTGAGTGTTGTACAAAATTTTTTGTGACATAACTTTGCAATACTCAGGAATGTCAAGTGTGTTATGATAGAAATTTCAGAGCTCAACAGCAAGTTCTGAAAACATCTACCTATAGGGCAACTTTGGACTCAACCTTAGCTGTAAATCCATTTTCTTTATAAGCATAAATTGCAAGTCCTCGCTAGCAAGCCAAATTGGTAGCTGGTCATGACAAACCTATACAAAAAGGCGATTCATCTTACAACTTTACAAATTCGCTTGATCGGGCCTGACCTGGTCGACCAGCACTGCACTGACCATAGTAAACTCCTTCTCGTTGTACCGAGATGGAGGTAAGATTTGAACGACCAGGTACAGCATCACAATGGCTGCCCACCACAGTGACCGTAGAAACTAAAATAGAAAAAGGTAGTTACTCGTCTATCTCAACGTAAATGTGCTTAGTTCGCGCATGGAAGACTGGATTTGCTGATAAGGAGGTCGCACCAATATTGTCACACCACAAGCATGCAGCCCGCGGCTGAGCTATGCCGCGTTCCTTGAGTAAGGTTTGAACCGAAATAAGGGGTAGGTGTTGGGCGTGCGGAGACTTAAGACCTTCGTAGGCAATCAGGTATGGCTTTGGTTAAGTCAATTTACGACTCCATCTTCACCAGTAGCCAAGGTAGGCATAATACGCGTGAGCTCTTTCAAGTCTTTCGTGCGGGGTTCGCGAAGCATCTGGCTTACCGGTCATCTCCCATTCCCGTCGTCGAGAGACTAAAAGAACTATAGCATGCCAGAAACGGGGAGTTGAGGTGGTTAGACCTATGTTCATTCCATCGGTATGCTCTCAGGTACCTGTAATTGTGATCTGTTTGCCAGAACCAAGGGGTCTTTCTGTGGAAACCTTCACGAGCAATCGTCATTTTTTGATGGTTTTTCCGCTTATCACAGCTGCTCTTTCCACACCTCCGGATATCTGGTGCCAAATCGTCACCCCTTTCCTTATATATTCGATAATCGAGTTTGCTATCTTTGTGGCATTGATTGTACAAGTTCGTGAAGAGGGCTGGACGAGTAGAATGAGGGGCTCGATCGAGAAAAAAGAGGGGTAGACTAGCCCCCCTAGAACTGAAAAAAGTCACTATCAAACCCGAGCAATTCTAAACCAACATATGCGATTCATTCCCGTAATGATTATAATAAACTCCTTGCCTTATTTTCGGGATGAGTGATACATCTGGCGAGCGCCGGTGAAGAACGCAAGCAAAGCAGGAGCTCGGGCATTGAACTCCTTACACTACTTGGAAAGATTACTCCACCATGTATTTCACGGGTCAAGCTAAAATGTGGTTACAATCTGTAGAAAATAAGGTAGAGAGTATGAATTGGGATGAGTTCTGTGACTTTGTATGTCTTAGGTTTGGTAAAAGACTTAACGCCCTTACGGAAGCAGTGCAGCCTTTCCTCGGGTTCGTAGAGTCGGGTTTCCCGTTTACCCACAACGGAGGAGCCGCCCCCACCAACCAAAGCAGGTAGGCGGCCACGGTTCATAATGCCTCACTTTCCTAATATATTGTTGACAACGCTTGCAATAGGGCATAGTGTTGCGCTGGGTCGTCTTGTTCGGAAGCTGATTGAGAAAATATGCAAGCGCAAATTGGATGCGTAAACCTTGGACTCATCATAGCTATGCTATGGCTATGTACTAGTTGACGAGCTTGCCTCCAGTACTTGATAGAAGCCCATGACTCTCTATCTGAAAGTGGTCTCGGCCGTAAGCCGATAGGCGTAGTTGTAGCGAAGCGGCGTATATCGTAGTTGTTCGGATAGCAAGCCACCTGACGTGATAAGGCTACTAGTGCCCTCCACTCGTGCCTACTTTCACTAACCTATAGCTATTGCATGCAAGCTCAATCTTCTATCTTGCATTGCTACGTGCTCGAAACAGCCAATTCGCTCGTATAGCTAATGCAACCTATAGAGTTTGGGGAGTGCTGCTATTCTTTCCAAATGGTCTCTGAGTGCGGTCTGTCAATTCCTGTTGTAGACATCTGAGGAGAGGGGGAAGCAAAGGGAGGCTGAAAAGCCGTAGTGCTAACGCACGCCCTGTAGTTTTGAAGCAGGCTTCGACAGCAGCGAGCTCCGCATTGAAAAGCGAAGTGATTGATTCCGAATCTACCGTAGAGTGAAGTGAGTTCATAAGTATTTTGTATACATATGCCAAAGCATCATTACCTTCTTTCTTAGCCTCGAGCTCTTCGTGACCTGTTGTGTCTGCCCTCGACTTAGCCGTCTTAGAATAGAAAGGTTTCGCAGATGCAGATTAGGATGCACTGAACACTTTTCAAGATCTGGTTTTAGCGGGACAAGTGCACTGAAAAATCTTTGATTCTCGTCTCGTTTCACTTTCGTTCAGTCTCGCTCTCGTTCTAAAGTGGAATCGAACCACTCACTCCGTTTGGATTTAGAGTCCAAAGGGCCCAGCGAAAGAGGATTTACAGTCCCACGCCCACTGCCCTGCCTGAACCTTTTGATTGCTTGATTTTTATACGATTTTTTGAGCAACTAGCGCAAAAGCCGTTGCGCGTTAGCGCATTCTCCACCACACATTTTTATACGATTTTCTGAAGTGCGAAGTGCTCAGAATAATCCAGGTCGTTCGACCCCCGGATCGATCAGAAACCACCAGGCCATGTCTCCCGATAAAAGATGATCCCCACAATGGATGTCAGGCCTTGGCTTCATAAAATCTGATTGGATCCTTGTTTGGGTCAGACGAAAAAGAGACATCAAATAACGCTGAAATTGCCTACAGAAAGTTGGGATCGACTGAAATCTATGTATGAGGGCCACTTTCGCTAATTGCATTCATCAACTGGATGCTTCTTTAGCTTACTCTACTAGGTACGAAATAACAGGAAAGATAGAAATAGTGACTTTGGCTTCAAATAGAGAGCAGCTTAAAGGGAACTCGCACTGGAGGACTGCTCTGATAAAATAACTGAACACTGGCTAGGAACTGGGCTGCACTAAGCCCGGCACTTTTTGGGCTTCTTCATGAATCTAGTTTTCAGGTAAGGTCAGATCATCTTATTGAATATATATCTGAAAGAAAGCAAAGGAATAGAGAGAAGGCCCATAAAAAGAAGCAGGCAACAAAACATCTTGATTTATAGGAATCAACGACCTCGCCACTGCAAAGGAGGAAGTCGAATGATTTGGATTCGGATCTCGTAACTCTTATTTCATAAATTCCCTCTTTATCTGATCCCTGAAATCAATTCCCTTCATTCCTGTCAATTCTTGACCATTTGATAGTTCATAACAGCTGGGGAGAACAGTTCATTCATTGGTTAGTCCTGTAAGATTATAATAGTCATGGCCTCATGGTCAAGCCAGAAAGGAAAGACAGAGTCTATATCTTCCGTCCTCTCTATTACTCGCTCCAAGTATTACACTCGTTGGGCTCAAGGTAGCCTTACTAAACCTATAAAGAGCGGTAGGCTATTCTAAGAGGAATTTACTGTAAAATAGATATCTCTTTGCTCTTCAGCCAGTAAGTCTGAAAGCAAGTCAGTTGTAGGCCAGACCTGTTATCAGTAGTTCTACTTTTGTATCACCCAACAACATGTCAAGGATGGTATCTCTTGAATAGGCGTATGAAAGATTTCTTGCTTCTTTCGAGGAACCGGACACTGGCGCTTGGGTAAGGCGTTCTCGCAGCAAAATCCTTCGTGAGGTCTATCTACTGGGCTTGAGTTTGAGGTCTACAGAGCATACAGCCGGCATTTGAAGGAAACTAAAGAAGCAAGAAGAAGGACCTTTCTGGCGCTTGTAGTATGGCCCTTTCTTCACATCTAATTGGTCTGGGATAGGTGCTTGACGGGCCAGCCTATCCAACTTTCAGGCATTAGGATACGTTTAAGGCGTGGATGATTATCATAAGAGATTCCCACCATATCATAAGATTCGCGTTCTTTCTTGAAAATCGGCACTTCTCCAAACAGGAACATCGACTTGCACTTTCAATAGTGAATTATTCACTTTCCGGAATTGGCTCATATTCACATAGGCCAAGAAAGACGAATAAGACCTTTAACTCCCTATTTCACGTATGATTGGGGGGGTTTGGTAGGGAACTACCTCGGGATGAAAGATGCCTAGATCACGAGGCTTATTCCTATTCCTTTTGCGACCTATCTACTGAACAAGATAAATCTTCCTCTCCGGGTCGACTGCATCACTTCACTAGGTATATTTTGGTTGGTAGGATCCGCCTACAGGCGGGTAACAGGGGTATTAAGATTAGGGTGTAAGGGAAGGAACAGTTGGGAAATCCCCGGTGACCGTGAAAAAAAAATGTCTATCTATGGTTAACTAATTGCCTGGCTCCAGGAATGGTCGAAGCCATACCCAATCGAAAAAGGATGTTATCCAAACGCATTTCAAGTAGTTGGGGGTATAGAAATAATTCAGAAGCACTATGGCCTGAAGCGAAGGGCAGGAACGAACGGAATCAATGTGTTCCAATTTATCCAGAGTAAGGACAGCAGCTGAGAAGCTAAAAAAAAATAGCGTAGACAAAAGGTAGGACCAGATCATGCGAAGAACTCTTCGCCCTATTCTAACTTTTGTGCAAGATCTTGCAAACATTTCAGGCATATTTCAGTAAAGGCATTGAGAATTTATGCATAGGTTATCAAACATTAACAGGAATTCATTGCCATTAGGAAGTTTTACCATCCATTGAGCCAATTACTACATCTGTTCCTCAATACATATGGGGCCATCACATAACTGCAGCAAACAGTGATGCGCACTCATCTCTGTGATCGTCTACAAAAGGAGACCCAGAAAACCAAAGCAGACCGGTGCACTGGACGACAACTCAGGAAGAAAATAGCAACATTGTATTGCAATCACAAAACGTTATTAGGCAGTGCTGCAATGTACTACCATTAAAAGCTTACTTTTACTACAAATTTATACATGGTCACATAGATGGCAGGCATTACTATCCGACGGCTCCATAGAAAGTGGTGTCGTTTGGAATGATCTTACAAAATAAATTCCTCAATAGATGCTACTTTTTATCAGCTAATACATTGGCACATAAAAAAAACTAGGGCACACAGTGTATAACATGTACAAGACTACCCAGTCAATGATGGCACAGATACTAGAAAACATGGGCACATTTTGTACACTAGCACAGGATTTCATATTTTGCCGGTCAACGTACTGTAAAGCATATGTAAGTAGAACAGCCACTTGCATGGAGTACATTGCACTGCATTAGGTAGTAATGAAATTGGTCCGCAAGTAAGATTTAAACGAAGAGACAAACCTTATTTTTGCTGTCCCACCATTCGTCGTCGGCTACAATGGCAGCGGTACTGGGGTCACGACCTAGTCCGGTGGCCTGTGATTCTAGCCACACCCACATGTGGAACCGCTTCTTACAGTGACCCCAGATGTACTCCAGTTGAGCCTTATTCACCCTCTTCCTGCACTTGGTGTACATTTTGATAACCAAGTTTTCCCATGCCTGGGCTTTGGGGGTGTTGGAGGTGATGTTGTAAGCTGCCATCTCCTCCAAGCAACTCTCAAGGAATACACGGACCTCCAAATCGGTCCAGCGTTGACGGCCATCGGACATCTACTACACGCAAGTCAATGCTAACATGATTTGCAAAAACTTAAATACACAAGCCGGCAATACCTTGGATGACTCCGAGTCACGGACGAGGTCCCAATCGATCGAACGGCCGATGGTGGAAGGGCTCAGTCTGCGAACAAAGTCGATGACGGCTTTCGGAGACTTGGCGCAAACCTTACGAAGGGCATGCGCGACGTGGACAACGTCGTCGGCTGCAGCTAGGGCGCTGCCCGCGTCGGAGGTGACGGAGTCGGAGGAACCCTCGCCGGACTCCAGGTCGCCGCCACGGACAGAGATCGGCACGGGTTGAGGGGATTCAACAATCGCCCCTTCCAAAGCGGTCCGCAAGAGCTCGAGCTCTCGCTTCCGCTTCCTCACTCTCGTCTCCATCCTACGCTGCAAACACGGCTCCTCAAATAGACCGGGCAGCCGCAATCCGCCAGCTTGGCTGCGCCGATGTGACGAATCACGCCACCACAGTACCACCCGAGAGTACGAGCACTCCCTCGGGCCCCCGTCGAAAAGCTGCCGGCCTTGACGGGCGCCGATGACGACGCGCACAGCGAGCACGCCAGTCGGCTTTCCCTGCCCTCGAGGGCGACGCTGACAGCTGGAGAGAGCTTTCGCACCTCCGCTTCCGCCGCTTCCACCACCTTTAGCCGACCGGTCCCGCAAGACGACGCGCGGGCAAGGAATCGATGGGAGCACGAGGCTGCAGGCGGGAATCGATGGTGAAGCACGGGTCTGCAGGCGAACAGGCGAACACGATTCGAGATTCGTCCGCCTTGGTCGAATCGGCTGGGAGACGGGGAGCGAGAGGAGGAAGAAGGGGGATCGGCGAGAGCGACGAGAGTGAGGACAGCTGCGCTCTCTGTTCGGGTTTTGCCACGGCTGTAACCGGCGCACCATCGTCCGTCGATGGCCGTTAGCTTCTCTCCGTCGAGAACCGGCGCTCTAACTGTGCGACGTTGCTGCTTGTACTACACGGAACACAGCCGAACACGCACATGCGAACGGGGCCTAAGTTGCTCTAGATTCACCTTGAACTTATTCAGAAGACATAATACACAACATTCAGAAAGAGGAAATGTGCATTAGGAGGATTCACCGGAATACCGCCTTGAAGACTGATCGGAGTTTCCGGTACGGTACAGGCCTAAAGTTCAGATATTCTGGACCGAAGTTTCGGTCCCCTTCACGCAGCAGCAATCCCAAGTGTGGATCCGCCAGTAAAACTAAGGGCAGTGGTCCATCACACAACAAATACAAGGCCTCTTATATTTGTTAGCACGAAAACGAAACAATGTGCCCATGGTATTAAGTTCTTAACATTTGAAATTCACATTTTTAATGCGTGCCACGCATTTCTTAACATTGCATCAGTAAACATTTCTTAATCAGTTCCTTTTTTATTGCTCTGTTGTATGCTTTGACGTTTTTATCCAATTGACACAAGGTCACAAGCTGCTCAAAACAGGTAAGCTAGTTTAATGCATTGACTTAGCAATCAAAATACATGCCTATCGTGTTGGTACTTGGTAGTTTGGTAAGCTAATGGAAATCAAGTTGCTGGAGTGGTGTAATTTAAATGTGTGTTAAGGTTGGCGGTATTGGTTGTTAGTCATCTCATTGACTTGGCAATACTGGTTGCTACTATTAACCAAGATGTATCCCAATTTTTATAGTTGACCTGAGCTTTATGAGAAGCTGTTGTAGCTCGTCTCTTTTTAATTCTTCCTGCCTGGTATACCGTCCTTCCAGAGTGAACAGTTTAGTATGCAGGTTGATTTACAGAACCTTCATATGTTTAGAATTCCAAGAAAAACTTCCAATTGTGAATATAATTAGGTAGAGATTTTTTTTTTAATTTCAACATGTGTTAAGACTCTTGGAATGTACTCCCTCCGTTCCGTTCCACATTATAGGTCTCTCAATTTCTCATCTAGATTCATTAATATCGATATGAATTTGGATACATATATAAAACACGAATCTATTCAAAACCTAAAATATCTTATAATGTAAAATAGAGAAAGTAAGAATTTTGTAGCATATACAAGTGTGACTTGAACGAATCACTTCTAAAGTCCGGCGGTGGCCGGAAACTGCCGGCCCCTTGTCTGCATTCGGGCAAGAATATGGATTTGCATTCTTAAAAAAATCGTTTCCACTGTTACGGACTACAGTATAACTTTTTAGTGTAATTTTTGTTGAAATAGACGGTAAATAATCTACATGATCTGAAGTTGATTCCGGTGTTGGCTAGTTGATAGTATTTTTTTCTTCTCTTGTTAGCGTTATGCTGTTTTGAGTGTTCAACGGCGCATGATGTGGATGTGCTTTGGTTATTTTTTTTTAGGAAAAATACAAAAACCATCCATAAGTCACTTGAAATTTGACATTCCACCCTATAAACCATTTCGTTGTAAATGCTCATCTCTCTACTTAGTTTTGTCATAAAAAACACCCCCACTGTGCATGGGCTTAACGGAATC
Organism: Oryza punctata; assembly: GCA_000573905.2. Taxonomy (NCBI): domain Eukaryota; kingdom Viridiplantae; phylum Streptophyta; class Magnoliopsida; order Poales; family Poaceae; genus Oryza; species Oryza punctata. The sequence goes on along the minus strand of CM002494.2, from coordinate 8,931,783 downwards.
ATGTTAAGTAAACAGACCAGCATGTTGCCATCCCTCAGTTTACAGCGCATGGCTATAGTCCATCAAGAATTGACAATAGGTTCCAAAAGAGCATTTTCTGATTCTCCATGCAATGCTTATGAGCATGCCCCAGCCTTACTGAATCATTGACTGACATGATTACATGCAACAAAGGAAGAGCATTTTGACCTGAATGGGACATATGAAAATAACTCAGTGAACATAGAAGAAAGATTCAGGCCACATCCTTTTACACATAACCCAAGTATCCAACCAACTGGCTAGCAGCTGTGAGACAAAGTTGCAGCAACCCTAAATAAAGTCAGATACTAGGATATATGCTGACAAGTAAACCTAACATTATATTTACACAAGATGGTACAAAATGAAAAAGAAAATTAGCATCTTCAAGAATTTACAGGCTCCAATGCAACAAGAGACAAGGATCCGACCGAGTATTTATAATTGTGCCCAAAAATCATTTATGAAAGCTGATCAACTGGCATTTGAAGTGAGTAACAAAACATTACGGAGTACAATACTACACCACACCACCATTTTATAAACTCAGTAGGCTTCCTGTGTACAGCCCAACTTCAGCAAGATGTCTCATCTCCACTTCTTCAAAAGTGCAGGTTCTTGGATCATATATGCGCAGCAGTCCTGTCGATCCTAGCCATAGACTATCCTCCCATCATCCAATACCAGCAGTGGCTTTACCTTGAACTCATTAACAGGAACGAATGATTCAATCTGAATGCTATATTGTTTAATCCAGGTGCGGGTCTCGTAGTCTGTTAAAAACCACAAGTCTAGGGTTGAGGAGCGGTAACTCTGGAAGTATACTAGAACTAAGTAGCCTTTCAGCTCAGCCAAACTAAGCTGATGCCAAATTGCTATGTACTCCACCGGAAAATCCATGTCATATACGAAGTTCCTGCTAATTGGTCCCTGGATATCTTCCCTCCATTCCTCCACCTCAAGGTCAAAAGAACAGATGAAGTCTGGATGAATGCCGGCACCCTCACCACCAATTATCATAGAATCATATACACTATCAATCGAGAAATACACCACCCCATTAACGACAACACCGCTGTTTGCCTTTTGACATTCAACAAAAAACTCGCGGCTCTGTTTTCCCCTCCAACGTGCCTGGCCAGTGCCTCCCTTGACAGTGATGACCTCACAAAGCTGAGGTATCTCAAGGTCTGTAAATCCAGGACGGTTGAACATCCGCAGCACCTTGTACTCTCCAGTGGAGGTAACATGCCCAAATGCAAATGAGGTGAAAGGCTTGCGCAGATTGACATGGTACATGTGCTCCTCTGTTGGACTCTCAGGCAAGTTGTAGACATCTCCAGTGACCGGATTAAGCACATGGCAGCTGTTCTTATTTGTGGCTACACAAATCAGATCGAGGCATGTGCACAACACATTGTGGTTAACCGGTATGCCTATCTGCTTAATCACATTGCCTGCAAAATCCATGATATGGATGTGCATCTCGTCATCCTTAAAGCTGGCCAAGAAGAGCGTCTCTTGGTGGCGATCCACGTGCGCCTTGATGAAAAGGGGATCAGATGTCAGCGACCGCCAGGGCCGGCATACGATGCGGAGGCGGCAGAGCTCTTTGGCCGGGAGCCGCACCAGGACGTCGAACAGCACGTCCAGGGGGAGAATGCCAGAGTTGGAGGAAGCAGGCATACGCCGTACTCGCTCGGTCAGCCGGGAAGAATGTCCTATGTCCATATCTGAAGCCTACAAGCATTCAGTACTATTTAGCATCAGGAGAGGACAACATGTTCGTACAGACCAACTCGAACTGTAATCTAGTAATCGATTTTTTCTGTTAGTTCTGTTTGAGACCATTGAAAGATCAATATTATGCCGCACAGCCGATGCATCTTTGATCATTTGCCATTAACAAGAAGCTATTTATCTAAAAGTTCACGATCGGAAAACAATCAATTTTCCAATTTATACTGCTACTCTAATAGTACAAAGACTAATAGTCTAGTACTAATGCACAGTAGAATCTAAAGTCACAACACGGTGAAGTTGAGGTCATCTATTCGCTAGATGATTATATCGATGTATAATAGAACATCATTACCGGACAAAATTTCCTGCGACCAAGAAAGCTAGGGTTAGAGCTCACCAGGTCGAGCCGGCTGCGATGGGTGGACGGCGGCCGCCCCGCCGCCGACAGGTCTAACCGAGCTGGATTCTCCCGGTGGAGTCCCTCCCCTCGAGCCTCTCCGCCGGCTCAGTGGAGGGTGATCGGAGACGGCGCCGCCGGAGCCTGGAGGGGATGGGGATTGGAGAGTGGGGACGGATTGCTTCGTGTTCGTGCTAACATTCATATGGGCTTTTATGGGCCGGGCCCAAACACAGAGGATATATGGGCTGGTATTTTCATTATGTGGGCTTAAATGGGCCGAGACTTGCCAGTTGTGAGCTCCGGCCCAGAATATCTCCTTTCAGCGGAGAAATCCAGGACGACGACGAGAGACGAGCGCCGCCGCCGCCGTGCCGGACTCCGGCTGGCCACCGCGCTCCGCTCGAGGTAAACACTTCTCCTTGATGGCAGAGAACTCGTCCTTCTTCTCGCACAGATCCGTTCAAGTTTTCATCCGGTTTTGAGATCTCATCCTACACTTTCGTTCCCCCCCAAATCCAGGTGTCCGCGATGGCGTCCCCTGAACCGTGCGCCGCCGCCGCCGGAGCTGTGGACGGCGTCTTGCCCCCGGAGCTGCTGCTCGAGGTCCTGCTGCGCCTCCCCGCCAAGCCGATCTGCTGCCTCCGCGGCCGTCTGCCGCTCGTGGCTGTCCTTCACCACGGACCGGCTCTTCCTCGCCGCCTACGCCGCCGTCCACCCTCACCCGCTCCTCGCCGTCTTCGTCAACAGCTTCCCCAGCGATGCGGAGTTGATCTCGTGGACCTGTCCGGCAACGTCGTCGAGGAGATCCGCGGCGTGGGCGGCGAATGCAGGGTGGTGACGGCGAGCCAAGATCGTGTCCTCGTCGTCGGGGAGCACCACAGCGTCAGCGTGCTCGACCCGGCCACTGGATCCGTCTCCGCCTTGCCCTTCGGCATCGCCGAGGATATCGCGCGTCGCAACGGGATGAGGCCAGCCTGGTTTGCATTTGGTCAGACGGATTCCACAGGAGAGTACAAATTACTCCGGATTCTAGAGGACTTCGAGGATGTATATGAGGCTGATCCGGTGTGTGAGGTTTTCGCAATCGGCGGCATGAATGGACTAGTGGAGGAAGATGGGGAGTCCACCGGGCTATCTTGATCTGAGCTGCACCAATGGAGTTGTCTTCGAAGGGGCTGCTTACTTCTTCTTGGATCACTGGCAATTGGATCCCTCTTACTATTTTGCTACGGGCTGCATACCTTCCTTCAACCTTACGACGGACCCGTGGAACACTGGTCTCCAACGGCCAGTAAACAGAATTCTTGAGGAAGCAAATGGCACACTCAACTATGCTGATCTTACTGATCGTCTTATGTTAGCCCAACTTGAAGGAACTTTGTGTACAGCACATTTGAATGATCGAATTTCTGCTGTGGACCTATGGTTTCTAGTTGATTTTGAAAATGGTATGTGGTACAAAGAATATAGGATAAATGCTGAATTTGCTTTTCATGATTTTGGAGATGGTGTGTGTTGTCGAAACGACAACTGCATACGTCGAAGGACGTGGATACTCAACAGTTGTTGGGAAAGTAAGGTGTAATAAATTTTGTATTAAAATCGGATCCCCTTTTACATGGCCCGAGGGGGCTATTTATAACCCTACTACAGATCCCCTTTTAGGGTTTTAGGGCTATTACAGGGGAATTTACATAGTCACCCTCATAAAGGGGGCCCTTACATGGGTATTCAATGTAATTAAGGCGTGCGGGCCCTCCATGGGCCGTTTGGTGGTTGCTGCCTCCTTAGTCCATGGGCCAGGGCGATTGGGCCGGCCCACTGGACTCCCTCGAATCAGGCCCGTCCTGGCGAACCCACCTTCCTTCGGCGCGTTCCTTCACCATGCAGCCTTCGCCCAGGCCAATGGGTGCCCAGCGTGACCCTTCGCCCTTCGCCCATCGCCTCTTTCGCTCCGATGTCTTCGCCACCGAGCTTCGCCTCAAGAGCCTTGGGCGCCCGGACTTCGGATCCTTATCGCCCAGCCAGTTTCGGCAGTCTTGGTCGAAAGGCCTCATGGCATATCGCCAACAAGCCCCTCACGGGCAAGGGTGAGATGGGAGCTTCGGCCGAGACCATGCAAACCATGTGGTATGGTATGAGGCGACCCCTTTCGACCGATGCTCCTGCCGAAATCTATCTCCCTGGGACCTGCAAAGATTTGCGGCATACAAGAAAAAAGGATTTTGGCATGTGGGCTTCGCCCGTCGTGAGCAGTTGTGGGGTTTTTTTTTTTACCGGTCCTAATGTGAGCAATGTTGGGCCTTCGCCTTTTTATGAACAGTGGAGTGGCCCCTATCACTCCGTTGGGTCTTAGTGAACAGTGATGGGCCATTGGACCACGGCGAACAGTAGTGGGCCTTTTGTTTTCGGAACCCGTTACCGCACGGCCTGATCCATGGGATTTTACCGTTTCGCCCACCCCGCGACACGTGGCCGCTCCTGATTGGCTGGGGAGGCGAAGCATCGTTTGGTGAGTTATATATTCTCACCCCCCGTTTTTCACCGTCGCCACCCTTGTCATTTTCACCGCAGTTACTTTGCTCCCCCTCTGCTCTCGGCTAATCTTTGAACGACCTACTTCGCCCAATTAACACTTTTCGCCAACACACTTCCTCTTCGCCCATGGCTCCCCGTAAGCCGAACCCAGTCACCGCGACCGGTCCCGATCCCGGCCGGATCGACGAAGACACCACAACCTTCTTAGGGGCTTCGCTCGTCGATAATGACGAGTTGGCCAGAATGGTTGATGCCGGCCTGGTGACGGAGGGGCAGGCGTTCGCCCCCGGAGAAGCCGAAGTGCCGCAGCCTGGCGAACACCAGACGGTGGTGTTCGCCGTGTTTTTCGAGGTCGGCCTTCGCTTTCCGTGCAACATCCTGTTGCCGGAAATTTTGCGCCTTTCCAAGTCGAGCTGCCCCAGTTAAGCCCTTCGGCCTTGGTGCGTATCGCCATTTTCGACTGGGCGTGCCAGACCGCGGGGTTCGAGCCCAGCGCCGAGCTTTTCGGGGCCATCTTCCCCGCCGCCGTCAACACGAAGACGGTGATCACCCCTGCCGGGACTCGGAAGACAACGTTCGGGAGTGTGAACTTCAACGTTCGCCCCGAACGCGCCGACTTGTGGCCGGTTAACGCCGCCATGTCGAAATGGGACCGCCACTGGATGGCGAAGTGGTTCTACCACTCCATCCCCTTCGAGGCGGATTCCGAAGCGGCGAGAGCACTGCGCTGGCGGCGCCGCGCGATTTCGCCGGCGCGGAAGCCCAGGGTTGCCGTTACCGGTACCCTGGAGTCTCGCTTCGCCCTGCTCCGCAGGGTGTGTTCCCGGCTGAGTTGCCGGGACTTAGTAGAAGAATTTTGCATGCTGCGGATTTATCCGCTTTCGCAAGCATGGCAGGTCGAAGTCGACCAAGGCGAAGTGGTCGACGGCCTACCCAAACTTGTTCTACCCCCAGGGGCGAATGGTGAGTTTTTATTTTTCTTCCCCTTTGCCTTTTCGCTTTATTTTTTGTTCGGACCTGACATGGGCCTTCGCCGTTTTTGCAGTGTTGACATTGGCCCAAGCCGACACCGAAGCCCGAAGGCTCGTTGGGGATGTGTCGGTGGCGGAGTACAGCCAGCTGCTGACTCGGCAGGCAGCTGGCAGGGCGAACCGCGTTTATGCCGGCGAGCTCCCCCCAAGGGCGAAGCCCTTCAAGGCCGACGGCGAGGCCGGCCAGTCCCGGAAGCGGCCCCGAGGGCAAGTGAGGTTCGCCCCTCGCAAGCAGAAGGCTCCCATCCCAACGGACTCCGACGTCGAAGAAGACGAGGACGCCGAAGAGGAGGAGGCGAGGTGGCCGATGCTGCGGCCGAAGAGGCTGGCGAGGAGGCGGGCGATAGCCGTTCTGGGACGCGCGGTTATACGCCAACTCCCAGCCCAGGGCGTGTCGAGACTGGGGCGGAGTCCGCCTCTTCGCCCCTGCGCCGAAAGGATGTGGAAGGCGCGAAGGCCTTAGTCGCTATCGCCGCGGCTAAGGTGGCAAGGAGCGGCGCCGCGAAGACAGCCCCTCAGAAAAGGGGGGTTATCGCCATCGCCAACGCTTTTAGCGACGAGGAGTCGTCCGATGGGACTCCTACTTCGCCTGTGGGGCGAAGCCAGGGACCTTCGACGTCCCTTGGGGCGACTGGCGGGGCTGGGGCTTCGCCATCAGCCGAACGGGTGGTGAGGGCGGCCACCTGTATCTTCAACAGCCCAGTGCGCCGACCGCTTTCGCCACTCGCCCTTGATAAGGGCAAAAAGACAACTGAGGGGTCCGGCTCCGAGTATTCTCAGGGGCCGCCCCGCTTCGCCCCCGGGGACTTCGAAACCCGGGCAGAGCTCATCCCCTTCGTGGAGGGGGTGAGCAATATCGTTTCGCCGGCTGGCGGCCCCAGCCCCTTCGCCGAGCTCAATGAGTTCGACGAGGGGTGCTCCGCCGTAAAGAGTTTAGCCGTGCGGGTAAGTTTTGGTAGCCCCCAAGTCTCTTTTGTCTTCTTCCGCCTCTCCCTTTTTTTACACTTGGCTTACGCTTCGCCTTTTCTTCTTCGCCAGCTTCTCGCGGCCCATTGTTCTACTGAACGGACAATGCGGGCCCACCTGGATGGCCTAAAGAACTGGCTCCGGGTGAAGGACGATGAGCTTGGCCGAAAAGGCCTTGAGATGGAGGGGCTTGCCCGGTCCCTCCGTGAGGCGAAGGCGGAGAACAGGCGCCTTCAGGCCGAGCTCGACAAAGGCAGTGAGGCGAGGGCCGAGATTGATTGCCTCATGGCCGAGCTGGCGAAAGAACGGGAGCATACCGCCATGCTTACTGCATACTATGACTCAGCGGAGCCCCAGATGGAAGCCCTTCGCCAAAGGGCGAACAAGGCGGAGGGGAAGGTGAGATGCCTCACCCGAGAGGCAGCCGAGGCGACCGAGGCGGCGAAAACATCATGCCGCACCCTTCGCCTTGCCCTTACAGATATGGGGGCGAAGGCCGGTGGTGTTCCCGGCGAGGACGCCTCCGCCGTCGACTTCTGCAACTGGAACCAGGAGGCCGGCTGCGCAGTTTTTGACTGCGCTACGGCGTACGGCGATTGCTGTGCGCGCGTGTCGGCTGCCTTCGCCCTGGGGCTACTCCAACAGAATGGGTGCGAGCACGTCGCCCGGTTCCCCGAGTTTGCGAAGGGGGACTGGGAGGTTAGCTCCCAAGACGTGTCACCCGCCGTTCGCGCCTGGCGAAGGCAATTTTGGCTGAAGGAGGGCCGTTCGCGCCTGGCGAGCTTTTCCATCTCAATATACCTCGTCTTCGCCCCTTGTAGGGCTTTGGAGACGAAGTACACCGGTTTCTACCCTGATTCCGTCTCTTGGACTAGGACTGCGCTGACCGCCACTGGCGAAGCCGCTAGATACAACAACATTTCGCTTCCTGGTGTTGGGCTGACCAGGACAGGTGGGCTTTGCAAATACTGCTTTAGCTCTTCGAATGCGGCCTGGCATTCGGGAGTCCAGTTGAACTTGCCCGCGCCCCGGAGGGTCTTGAAAAATGGTAGGCCCCTTTTGGCTGCTTTCGAGAGAAAATGACTTAGTGCCGCAATTCGGCCCACGAGCTTTTGTACTTCGCGTACGCTCGACGGCGGCCTCATTTGCTGGATGGCATCGATTTTCTCAGGGTTCGCCTCGATACCCCTCTCAGAGACAAGGAAACCCAACAATTTGCCGGCGCAAGCACCAAACACGCATTTTCTAGGTTTAGTTTCATACCCGCCGTGCGCAAGTTGTCGAAGGTCTCTTGCAGATCAGACGCATGGTCGAAAGCCTTGCGGCTCTTTACGACGATGTCGTCGACATATGCCTCCACGTTTCACCCCAGCTGCTTGCGAAGCACCTTGTACACCAGCCTAGCGCACGTTGCTCCGGTGTTCCTCAGGCCGAAAGGCATCCTGAGGTGGCAGAAGGTGCCGAACAGCGTGATAAAGATGGTCCTGGCGATGTCGTCTGGATTCATGTGGATCTGATGATAGCCGGAGTAGGCATCCAGGAAGCTCATGAGCTCACAGCCAGCCGTCGAATCGACAAGCTGGTCGATCCGCGGCAAGGGGAAGTCATCCTTCGGACAAACTTTGTTGAGATCCGTGAAGTCGACGCACATGCGCCACTTGCCGTTCGACTTCTTCACCAGGACCAGGTTCGCCAGCCACTCCGGGTGTTCGATCTCCCTGATGACCCCGGCTTTGAGAAGCTTTTGCACTTCAGCTTTCGCTGCTTCTTGGCGATCAGCGGACATCTTGCACAACTTTTGCTTCCTTGGCTTGGCGTCTGGCCTGATAGCCAGGCGATGCATGATGAGTTCTGGCGAAACGCCCCCCACTTCGCTGGGGCTCCAGGCGAAGATGTCGATGTTTCTCTTGAGCACTTCTAAGATTTTTGCAGCTTCTTCTTCACCTAGATCGCCTCCCAGCTGGACAAGCTTCGTCGGGTCTGCCTCGCTCACTTGCACCTTGATCACCTTGCCGTGAGGAGCTGGCTTCGGCGCACGGTTAATGCGTGGTTCGGCCTCCATGTTGTGCACTGCCCTGCTGATCACAGCCAAGTCGCCCTTCGGCGAAGCCGAAGGCTGAAGCCCCTTGACAACAATCACCCCTGCCGGACCCGGCATCTTGAGCTTGAGGTAGTTGTGGTGGGAGATGGCTTCAAACTTGTTCAGGGTTGCGCGGCCAAAGATGGCGTTGTAGCCGTACGGGATGTCGATGAAGTCGAACAATATCTGCTCTTCGCGTCTGTTTTCGCCCGTGCCGAAGGCAACCTTCAACCGTGCCTGGCCGAGAACCTGAACCGCCTCACCGCCGAAGCCGCGAAGCGAGGCCGGCGCTTGAGTGAGAACCGAAGTTGGTAGCCCCATCCTGGTGTATGCCTCGGCGAAGATGACATCAGCCGAGCTACCTCCATCGACCAGAATGCGCCGGATTTCAAAGCCGGCTACTTCAGCCGAAATTACCAGGGGGTCTTGGTGCGGAAACAGCACTCCTTCGGCATCTTCCGGCCCGAAAGAGATTTGCTGGCTCAAGTACTTTGGGACCCCCTCGCCCATGGTGGTGATGTTATGCACCGTTCGCAGCTGCAACTTTCTCTGCCGCTTCGACGGCTGGACTAGTGGGTCAGCCCTTGTGATCACTTGGATGACTCGGCGTTGCGCGTCTTGGTGCTGCTCGGGTGGAGGCGGCTGTTCACGGGCCACCTCGCGAGGTACTTCGACAACGGCGCCCTGGTGCGGCCTTGATTCTTGAGCGCTGCTTCGCTGGCGAATGTTGCGACATTGCTCGGTGGTGTGCGAAGACCGCCCAAGATAGGCGCAATAGAGGTCCTTTCTGACCTTCTTGCGAACAGGTTGCTGGTGGCTGCCACCTTGCTGGGCGTCGAACTCCTTGCGGAGCGCTTGTACTTCTTCGACAGCCATGATCGCCTTGCTTGTTCGGTTGGTCCTAAATTTCCTCCAGGTCACGGGAGCCTGGCCTTGCCTGGGCGGCTGCCCTTGGTTCGCCGACTGAGGCTGGCGAACGGTGGGAGGAGCCGGTTCGACGACCTGCGCTTGCATCTGGGCTTGGGCCACGGCGATGGAGGCTTTGTCGTATTCGGCTTGAATTGCTTGTCTCCGCTTGGAGTCTTCTTCGCCTCTTGCGTACCCATCGATGATGCGAAGCAGGTGCTCAAGGGTTTGTGGCTCCTTGTTGGCGATCTTTCTTGTGAGTTCGCCCTCGAGCAACCCGGCCGAAGCGGCGTTGATGACGGATGCTTCCGTTATGTCTTGAACTTGGCATCGTGCTTGCGAGAAGCGACGCATGTACTCTCGTATTGATTCGCAAGGCCTCTGGCGAATGCCGAGCAAATGCTACTGCGTCTTCGGCTCCTCGTAGGTGCCTCGGAAGTTGAGGATAAAAACATCAAGCAATTGTTCCCACGAGTAAATGCTATTGGACGGCAGATTGAAATACCAAGAACGGGCGATGCCGTCAAGAGCGAGATGGATTACCTTCGCCTTGGTGTTTTCATCGCCGTGAGCAGCTTCGATCGCGGACACGTAGATTGAGAGGAACTCTTTTGGGTCTTTTCGCCTAAGTACCGCGGAACGGGTGGGAATTTGAACTGAGGTGGGATCGGATGATTTTTGATCCCCCCACTCAGTGGCAACCCCTTTTCACCCCCGGCCTTGCCCACGGTGCCCTGCAGCGAAGGCCCGCTTGACTGCGGATACGTCGTGGCGAAGGGTGAAGTGATGGCCTGGGGGAGCGGCTGGACTGTGACTTTCGGTGGCCCACTTCCGAACGGTGGCGCTTGGGTGGTGTTGTAGAAGTCAAACTGCGGCGCCTGCCCCCAGGGCGAAGCCCCGGGTTGGTTCGACGGCAGCCACCCTGGAACGCCCTGGCCTGAGCCCCCCTCCAGCTGGGCCGAAGGGGTTGTGCTTGAGATGTTGTGGGGTTGGTTGAGTTGTTGAAGGAAAGCTTGGAGTTGGGCCTGTAGTGCCAAAGCCCCCTCCGCCATTGTCTGCAACATTTGACCGGGTGACGAAGAGTGCACATGGATTGCGACTGGCCACACCTGTGGCCGTGCGCAGGGAAGCGGAGGCGCTACTGTAGCCGAAGGCTGGTTGGGTATGCACACTGGTCCTTGTGCAGCTTGCAGCGAAGGGGCTTGCTGATAAGCTTGAGGGGGAATATAGTCTGCCGCATACTGGAGGACAGGGGCCGGAGCGATCTTGGCTTGTCGTGCTGCTTCGTAGGCTTGTTGCTGCTCCTGCATTTGACGAAGCATGTCCTGGAGTCGTGCCATGTTCTGCCGCATGGCTTCCATGCTTGCTTCGGCTTGTGCGTCGAGGTTGAGGTTGGCCGGTGCAGCGGTGAGCACGCTCGAAGCAGGCTGAGTTGCCGAAGGGGCCTCCACTACCTGCTCCGCTGCAGAAGTCGAAGCTGAAGTAGGCGGTTGCGGCGCGGGCGCCGAAGCTGACGGCGCGGCTGCCCCTTCGACAGGCGCCGAAGGCTCCACGCCTTCGCCGGTGGCCATCGCTTCCTCCGCTACGCTCTCCTTCGGGTTCGCAACCCTCTCTTTTGAGACCTTCTTCGGTGGCATTCGCTCTCAGTGGTTTCGCTCAGAGATCCCCACGGTCGGCGCCAGCTGTTGTCGAAACGACAACTGCATACGTCGAAGGACGTGGATACTCAACAGTTGTTGGGAAAGTAAGGTGTAATAAATTTTGTATTAAAATCGGATCCCCTTTTACATGGCCCGAGGGGGCTATTTATAACCCTACTACAGATCCCCTTTTAGGGTTTTAGGGCTATTACAGGGGAATTTACATAGTCACCCTCATAAAGGGGGCCCTTACATGGGTATTCAATGTAATTAAGGCGTGCGGGCCCTCCATGGGCCGTTTGGTGGTTGCTGCCTCCTTAGTCCATGGGCCAGGGCGATTGGGCCGGCCCACTGGACTCCCTCGAATCAGGCCCGTCCTGGCGAACCCACCTTCCTTCGGCGCGTTCCTTCGCCATGTAGCCTTCACCCAGGCCGATGGGTGCCCAGCGTGACCCTTCGCCCTTCGCCCATCGCCTCTTTCGCTCCGATGTCTTCGCCACCGGGCTTCGCCTCAAGAGCCTTGGGCGCCTGGACTTCGGATCCTTGTCGCCCAGCCAATTTCGGCAGTCTTGGTCGAAAGGCCTCATGGCATATCGCCAACAGGGTGTAACCTTTGTTTGTGACGGATGAGGGAAAGGTTGTACTTTGGGTGCAGATAGGATCAAAAGGGATGGTATGGGTTTATGATCCAGGAACCAACACTTCCTCAGAGATAGTTCAGACAAAGGCAAAAATCTTTAATGGAGTAGGTGTGTATACTGGAAATCAATTATGTCCACGGAGTATGTGACAAGGTAAAGTTTATTTCGTATCATCACATAATTGGTATTCATGCAGTGATTTTGTATACACAGCAACATCATTTTGTCATTTACTTATCTGTCACAAATGCAGTTATACAAATTTCATTGCAAATTGATCTTCTTGCTTGTATTTTTTATGCTAAAAGCTTCCATATGCTCATCAAAATAAGATGATGATCTCCAGCTGAAATTAGGAAATGGGCCTATATAGTTTGATTATTTGTTTCAGGAATAAAAGAACTTCAATCGTTAGTCAAACACTTAAAATCATATACTCTATTCATTTAGATGTATCGTAAATTGGTAATTTTGCATTGCTGGCAATTGGCAATTCTTGCTAAACTTGGTGTTTAAGGAGGGTCTTTTTAATTTGAATGAGCACATATCTTGTCGACATGTTGATAAAAGAAGAAAATAATGGGAGGGTCTTTGTTATGATATTTTTGAAATGGAAAACAATTTGCATTTGAATATAAAGGTGCATAATAGTTCTATCAAGTTTTTTTCATAGTAAATTTTGCATTTGAAATGGAATAAGAACCATAGTAATTTTTGCACTACTTTTTAGCAGTTGTTTGCTGGTTACTGTGGTTATGTTTTTGTGTTCAGTGAAGTTAATTGCCAAATCTCTCCTGAATGTGTTGTACAAAATTATTTCCTTCCTGCAGAAATGGAAGAAGTGCTAAAAGAAGAGGAGCAAAACAAACGTCAGGACTGGTGTGACGGCATACTGGAGAATTTGAGGCCGCTCCTTAAAACTATGACACTCTTGGATATTGTCGTCCAAGCTACTGGGGTGTTACTTTTCTTGGTTCTGCAGGTGAAGGTGGTAAACTAATGCTGCCAGTGAGGAGTTTTTGGACCTGAGGGTGTTGCATGGTATTCTCTCTCTAAAACTGGAATCCACAATATGCTGTTATTAGTTCTCGCTTTTGAATATGTAAAGAAATCCTGTCCCCGTGTTGGCTTTCTTTCAAAGACAGATCATAATGATATTGGTTCCAAAAAAAAAAAATGTTTTCGGTTAACAAAACAATGGACTTTTTTCATGAATTAATCTCCTGCAGTAACCATGAAATGCTGGAATTAAACTCGCAAATTGATGCATGCTGCACCAGATAGTGAACTTATGGACAAATGGAACGGTATTATGATGATAACTGCAGTCGATTGTACGCACATGCTGACATTCATAGGCTTATCTGTTTTATCAGATCATTATTTTTCCCCTGTGGATGTGTGCTGTCTGTTCTTAGTTTGTTCCTGCCCTTTTCAAAAACTTATTTCAAAACTAGACCGCGAAAAACTTCATCAAAAATGGGCCGCGGGCTCAGCACCAATGGCCCTGGAGCTAAGGTTAGTCGTCTCAGCGTCAACGGACACCTTACCAGCGTGGCGGCCGAGCCGATCCCCCGTTGACGTGGAAGGGTTGCCAGCACCAAGGGGGTTGGCGTTGAAACCTTTAGCTCAGCGCCAGTTGTAATGGCGCTGACCGTCGGGACTTAACCGCTCGCGAGCAGGTCACCCAACACCGCTACTGTGTTGGGTGGCGCGCAAGCGCTGAGACGTCAATACTCAGCACCATTACTCCTAGCACTGAGCTTCGGCACTTAGTCGCTCGCGTCCAGGTCGCCCGACACCGCTCCTGCATTGGGCGACCCGCAAGCGTAGAGCCGGTAGAGCTCAGCGCCAGCGTAAATGGCGCTGACCATTGGACCTTAGCGCCATTCCATTTGGCGCTGAGCTCTAGGACGCTGACAGCTCGCCTAACACCACTTCTGTGTTGGGCCATGTTCTAGCACTGAGGGGTCAGCGCCAGCCGTAATGGCATTGAGGTCTTATAGCTCAGTGCCATTTACTTTGGTGCTGAGACTCCTGCCACGTGGTCGGGGGATCGGCTCGGTCACTACGCTGGTAGGGTATCAGCGCCCACCGCATCGGCGCTAAGACGGCTAACCTCAGCGCCACCCTGAGCCCTATTTTTATTAAAGCTCTTGATAGGGGTTAGTTTCGAAATAAGTTTTTGAAAAGGGCCAATTTGTAAAAAGAAAAGGTAGTTTGTTCACATTTATATCCTTTTTATTTTCATTGGGTCAAACAAAAAAAGTCGTATCTTACAATTGAATTAAGGATCTTCTTTAATATGAAATAGAAAATTAGGTCAATAGAAAAGTTGTAATTTTGAAACAAGTCGGCTGCAAGTGTGTTGATTTCTTCATAGTACCACTGTAGCATACTTTTCCAGGTTCAGCGTGTTTGTTCTAGACGGCGCTTTCGATTGGAAACGGTGAGCAATGAAATTAACAACATAACTGAAAAATCTTTTATATAAGTGATTAACTTAACTAAAGGTCTATAAAATACGCATACAAATTAAGATTAATGGCATGATTTAAATCTAGCTACTGCCTACTGCCATAAATAAAAAAACAACCTTAGTGATGGGAGCTTAGGTCACTACTTACGCAAATGCAGTAGGCAAGCTCCCCATGTACACGTCGACATGGACGCACCCCCATCGCCGCCACCTCCATTTGGCCGCCGGTGGCCGGATCGTACACCCGCATGATGTCTCCGGCGGTGGCACGTGAAAATCCGGTGTCCCACACCCAGAAGACGACCCTCCCATCGTCGAGCACCACCACTACCTCCGTGCTTTCCCCCTCCAACCGCCATAGCCGCTCACGGTACGGCATGGTGACCGGGCGGATCCAGCTTGGGTGCTGGGGGAACTCAAGTTCCCCCTACCCCGCTGGATCACCATGAGAGAAGGGAAGATGGGTGGGGAAAGAAGAGGTAAAATATAAAGAGTAGGGGGCTGGAGGAGGAAGAAGCAGATAAGCCCCCCTCTATGCATTTCCTAGATCTGCCCCTGCTGACCGTGTATAGCTTCGACCAGTGCTTCGGCTCCACCTTGCCGCTGTCGCCGTCGCCACCGGCGAAGAGGATGTTAGATGATAGGATAGAAACATAAGGTGGTTTTCCATATAAGTGTATCTCTCTTTCCCTGTATTTGGTCTTTCTTTGTTTTTGTACTCCAAGCTGTAGACTTGGATTATTCTCCAAGATGTATTGCCACGCTGGGGGCTTTTCCCAGCCATATAAATACATGACATGGCCCCTAACGGGGTTCAACGCTTCCTAAACCTTCTCACATAGTAATCAGAGCCTTTTTCCTCAAAGCAAAACCGATCTATGGCGAGCTTGTCCGCATCCTCGCTCTCTCTCGCATCTGGTCTCGGTCACCCGGTGACCGAGAAACTCAAGAAAGGGAATCATCTCCTGTGGAAGGCCCAAGTCTTGCCATCCGTGCTGCCTAGCTTGCTGGTTTCATGGACGGAACGAAGGCGGCACCACCAAAGACCGTTGAAGTCACCAAGGAAGACAAGACAGTGACTACAATCTCCAATCCTGAGTATGCTGCTTGGGAGGCTCAGGACCAGTACGTCCTGGGCTGTCTCCTCTCCTCGCTTTCTCGTGAGGTGCTCGTCGCTGTCACTGCGCTGAAGACGTCTGCCGAGGTGTGGCAGGCGATTGAGGGCATGTTTGCCTCTCAATCTCATGCTTGTGTTCTCAACACGCGCCTCTCTCTCGCGACCACTCGGAAAGGGAATCTGAGTGTTGCAGAGTACGTCAACAAGATGAGAGGCCTTGCGGATGAGATGGAGTCCGCAAGAAAGCGCCTTGATGACGAGGATCTCGTCTCCTATATCCTTGCTGAATTGGATGTAGACTTTAATCCGGTTGTGACATCAATCGCAAATCGGACTGAAGCTATCATCGTGGGTGAACTCTTTGCTCAACTTGTTAGTTTTGAGACTCGTATGGAGATTCTGCAGAGTGGCTCCATGAATTTCAAAACTTGGTTGAACGTTGTTTTGATAGGAAGATTATTGCTGTTCAAACCGACTGGGGAGGCGAGTACCAAAAATTAAATTCTTTTATCCATCGCATTGGCATAGAGCATCATGTTTCATGTCCTCACACTCATCAACAGAATGGCTCTGCTGAAAGAAAATATCGTCACATTGTTGAAGTAGGACTATCGATCCTTGCTTGCTCAAGCCTCTATGCCTCTAAAATTTTGGGATGAGGCATTCTTAACTGCCACCTATCTGATAAATCATCTCCCTAGTAAAGTTATTCATCATATGACTTCTTTGGAACGACTCTTTGATACAAAGCCTGATTATTCTTCGCTGCGTATCTTCCGTTGTGCATGTTGGCCTAACCTTAATCCATATAACTCACGAAAACTTGAATTTCGCTCGAAGCAATGCACTTTTTTCTTGGTTATAGTGGAATGCACAAAGGATTTAAGTATTTGGATGTTCCAGTGGATGGGTCTACATTTCTCGTGATGTTATCTTTGACGAGCAAATATTTCCTTTTCTTTAATTACACCCGAACGCCGGTGCTCGTTTGCGAAAAGAAATTTCCTTGTTACCATCCACACTCCTAAATTCTTCTACTGTTGGGGATATGCAATTAGCAAATGATCCGTTAATGACTAATTCTACTGACGTGTCAGATGCAGCCATTAATCTATATTCCAGGAGGCCAACGTGCATGAACTGCATGGAACTGTTTCGTCCCAGCCAACCAATGGTGAACATCTGTCACTGGAGAGGTGGACAGCTCTCCAACATCTGCAGCATCCTCGGCCACTGCGTCCTTGGAAGCTGATGCGGGATATGGTGGGACCGCGGCGTCCGTCGATGATGCCGCCAGTGAGTTATCAACTGCAACGTCTGCGCAAATTGCTTCCACAACTGCTGATGATGATCCCACTGCTGCATCAACTCGTCCACAGACGCGTCTTGAGTCTAGGTATCACTAAGCCAAAGGTTTATACTGATGGCTCAATATGCTATGGTATGCTCACTGCTACGGAGGAGCCGTTAAGTCATCAAGCTGCTTTACAAGATAGCAACTGGAAATCTGCCGTGGACACAAAATATTCAGCTCTTGCTAAAAACAAAACTTGGCACTTAGTTCCTCCTTAGAAAAATCAAAATATTATTGACTGTAAGTGGGTATATAAAATTAAGAGAAAAGATGATAGGACTATAGATAGATACACAGCACGTTTGGTAGCCAAAGGATTTAAGCAACAGTATGGAATTGATTATGAAGATATTTTTAGTCCAGTGGTTAAGACAACTACTATTCAGTTTATTCTATGTGTTGCGATATCTAGAGGTTGGTCCCTAAGACAATTAGATGTTCAAAATACCTTTCTTCATGGAATATTAGTGGAAGAAGTTTACATGCGGCAACCACCAAGATATCTAGATAAATCTTGTTCATCTTATGTACGCAAGCTAGATAAGGTATTATATGGTCTCAAACAAGCTCCACGAGCTTGGTATTCTAGACTCAATATGAAGCTACAAGAACTAGGATTTGTTCCTTTCAAGACAGATAACTCCTTGTTTTATTATCTTAGAGGGAAGATCACTATGTTTGTGCTTGTTTATATTGATGATATTATTGTTGCCAGTTCATCCTCCGATTTACAACTGCACTTCTACAAGATTTGATAAAAGATTTTGCTTTAAAGGATCTTGGTCATCTGCATTATTTTCTGGGTATAGAAGTAAAAAGGTTGGGTAATGGAATTGTTTTGACACAAGAAGGCTATGCCACTGAAATACTCAAACGTGTCAACATGCACACATGCAAACCTGTAGATACTCCTCTAACAATTTCAGAAAAATTATCAGCCTATGAACGTGAGAAGCTTAGTCCTGCTGATGCCACACGATATAGGAGTATAGTTGGTGCTCTTCAGTATTTAACATTGACACGCCCTGATATTTCTTTCTCAGTAAATAAAGTGTGTCAATTTTTACATTGCCCAACAACAATACATTGGAGTGCAGTAAAGAGAATATTGAGGCACTTACAAGGAACAGTGAAACTTGGATTGAAAATTGATAAATCAGAATCCTTGTTGGTTAGTGCTTTTGCAGATACAGATTGGACTGGTTGTCTTGATGATAGAAGATCAACTGGTGGTTTTGCTGTATTCTTGGGGTCAAACCTTGTCTCCTGGAGTGCTAGGAAACAAGCCAGAGTGTCTAGGTCCAATACCGAAGCAAAATACAAGGCCCTAGCCAATGCTGCAGCTGAGGTAATTTGGGTTCAGTCTCTACTAAATGAGTTGAATATTTCACATCCACCAACAGTAAAGTTGTGGAGTTATGGTGTGATAATCTTGGGGCGACTTACTTGTCAGCCAATTCAGTCTTTCATGCACGAACAAAACACATAGAGATTAACTTTCATTTTGTCTGTGAGAGAGTGGCAAAGAAATTGTTGGAAATACACTTTGTTTCTTCAGAAGACCAAATAAGCCGATGGCTTTACAAAATCCCTTCCGGTTCATCAGCTGAAAATGTTTTGGCACAATCTCAACTTGGTATGTTGGGATTGCGGGGGAGTGTTAGATGATAGGATAGAAACATAGGGTGATTTTCCATATAAGTGCATACCTCTTTCCCTGTATTTGGTCTTTCTTTGTTTGTACTCCAAGCTATAGATTTGGATTATTCTCCGAGATGTATTGCCACGCTGAGTGCTTTTCCCAGCCATATAAATACATGATGCGGCCCCTAACGGGATTCAACGCTTCCTAAACCTTCTCAAAGAGGAACCACAGGTACAGGGTGCCAGCTCGGTGGTCGTCTTGTGCCACCACCAAGGAGCCCCTCAGTGTGGCCAGGGTGACGTAGAGGCATGGGTGTCTCGTCGTCCCCGCTGGCGGGCCGCCGATGAGGTCCGGTTGCCATTGCTCCGCCTCGAGGTCGAACGCCACGATCCAGTCCTCACCGCCCGGCGTCCTGTAGTGAATGAATGCGGTACACAGCACGAAGTAGGCGACGCCATCGACGACGGCCATTTTCCTGAGCCCCGTGAAGACGTTCTGAGCTGGGCTCGGTGTAGGGATATGCGTAGGCTACGATAGCATAAAACAAAATTTTTTCTACCGCGTAAACCAGAAACCATGCAAGTATGAGATCATAGATCGTTACCACTCGACGCGCTGCGCAGCGGAAGTATGCGCTAAGGAGCCGAAGGAATCCTCGCGATGTAGCGCGCGCCGATGTAGAGGAAGTAGTCGATCGCAGCGGCTTGACCTTCTCCTCCTCGTGCGTTCTCCTCGCCGTGCTCCCACGCCGATCAGCACCGCAAGATAGCGGCGCCTCCACCGGTATCCACACGTCCAGGGAAGGAACACCACGCGCAGATATGCTAGCACCTGCAGGCGGCTAGGGTTTGATCGTGGAGGGGAGTGGCGGCTAGGGTTTCACGTGGCGTGATGTGTTAATTCCGCCGGCCACACCCCCTCACGTATATATAGGAACCACGTCCGGGCCTCCAAGGCCCATAGGAGTCCTACTCGGATCCCTATCCGAATTGAGTGCATATTGGATCTCCATCCAATCCCTTTATTCCGGCCCTTTAAGCGTGCGACCCTGTAAGTTCATGCACACTCGGGTGCAACCCGAAAACTCCTTTTCGGTCCACGTGTCAACAGCGGCCTCTAGCAGAACGTATTGACCCGCCGAGCATACATAAAGATCATATCGGCTGAACCTTTAGTGTTTACTTGTATGAACCCCTTTGCCTCACGATATCGATTAAGCTCGAGGCTAGATATGTGTCATCCTCTAATAGCTCAATCATTCACTCGATCCTGTGATAGATTATATAACCTGCGATTGACTCCTCAATCACCTTTTGGCATGGCCATGCACTTCCATAATCCATAACATCGAGGGACCCAGAGATATCTCTCCATAGGAGGAACAAATCCCATCTTGATTATTCATATCCCACTACATGTTTCATAACACACCCGAAAACTACTTTTATAACTACCCAAATACGGAATAGTGTTTAGCAGTCCCTAAGTAAGTCACTACACATGTTGGAAACCATGATAATCTCAGGTCTAAGAATTCTATACCAACACTAATCGAGACCACTGATGGTACTACACAAATAGTTCTTGCAGTGTCTCATGTCGGGTCTATCCAACAACATGTTCCCCAACATGTGTCCACATTATCAATTTGGTATCTCCATACCATGATCCATGAGATATGATCATCAATCAATACATGTGCTGACCATTTAACCATATTTGTTCCACATATGATATTTAATCAGGGATCCTTTAGAAATAGCAACATATAACATAAAGAGTCTCATAAGTGAATCACATATTCATTAACCAATAATGAGTTATCTATTTCAAGAAACAATATCAGATAAATATGTAAACATAGTATGTGATACAATCATCTCTATGATTGCCTCTAGGGCATATCACTAACACTCGACACCTTCCTCCACCGCACGAAGCTGGCCACCATTTACGCCATCACCGCCGAGGGTGAGGACCGAGCAAACCTGCAGTGCGCGGTCCGTGCGTCGACGCGGTCCGCCCGAGCGTGAAGGAGCAGTTGGTGGGGTGGTTCACCCAGTTAGGGATGAAGGAGACGGCGCCGGACGCCGGGTCGAGCACACCGAGAAACCGGTCGTTGCTGCCGACGAGGAGAGCCACGCCGCCGTGGTGGTGGACACCTTGTCCGGGTCACACCGCCCGGTGGACACCTTCTTGACGACCTCGCCAGAGGACACGTCCACGACGCAGACGTCCACCAGCTCCCTCCCGTAGGCACTGAGGCGGCCGTCGGCATTGAAACGGCCGCGGACGGCGACGGCGAGGTGCATAGCCTTTCCGTCGGAGGTGGCGACGAGAGGATAGTTGCTGCCGTCTTCGCCGCCTTGAGCTCGCGGCCTTTCCATCGGCGGAGGTGGCACCATGGCTGACGGCTTTCTAGGTTTAATTTTGTCGGAAATGGAGCTTGCCTTATATTTGAAAAAAAATTGTTACAAATGGGCGTTGCCTTGGATTGAAGAAGAGCTATGAATAATCCGAGTACTAGACCTACAAGGCTATCTAACCTGTTCAGATACTGAAACTGATTATCTTCATGTATCTATCGGCCGTATCATGTTCATGTCCTGAAAATTTTAAACTATTTTCTTACGATTTTGCTATATTATTATTTGTTAACAAATTTTGTCCTTTTTTTAAATATAAATATAGTATAATTGTAGTATAATTATTTATAACTTGCATAATATATTATATGTAATTTTTACATAACTTTAAATCGTTCGTACAAGCAGGGACCGAAAAAATTAGAACATACGTATTGTGTGTATGGGTGAGGGATCGAATTCCGTCCCGAGACATCCGGTTCATGGAAATAGAGTGTTACCGTAGTATTTGTAAAAGTATTCTATTGATAAAATAAATCTCTATCTCTATCTCTACTATTATAAAAATTAAAGATATT
The DNA here is from genome assembly GCA_000573905.2 of Oryza punctata. Classification (NCBI taxonomy): domain Eukaryota; kingdom Viridiplantae; phylum Streptophyta; class Magnoliopsida; order Poales; family Poaceae; genus Oryza; species Oryza punctata. Next base: position 8,910,278 of record CM002494.2, on the reverse strand, counting down.
TTTGCTGGTACTTTGATACGTTATCCGTATTGTTCGTTTGCTCGCGTATACATCGTCCAGCGTGCGTTCGTGTCCGAGTCGGTTGCCCACGAGCAAACAGCTGCAACCCATTGCTTCCTTTGCTTTCGCAGCCAGATAGTCTCTTGCAGCCTTGGATCTAAATCACACAAGAGAATCTGTTTCCCCTGAGCGTGAGGCTACGTCACTAGTGCAGATCCTCTCATCTGTGACGGACTTGCAACATAACTGGATTTTGCGGGCCGTCACGAAGAATACATTTCAAACAGGCCTTAAAAGAGGCCGATTAAGATAGGGTCGGAGAGACATGTTAAATGTGCGTAAAACTGAAGCCCGTCACGGATGACACATATCTGTGATGGGCTCCAACTAGGGCCCGATTGAGATAACCTTAAATATCTCAATCGGGCCCCAAGCAGGGGCCCGTCACGGATGATAGTCATCTGTGATGGGCTCCAACTTGTGGCCCGTTTGAGATTTTAAGGTTATCTCAATCGGGCCCTAGTTGGAGCCCGTCACAGTTATGTGTCATCCGTGATGGGCTCTAACTTGAGACCCGTTTGAGATAACAATAAAGCCCGTCACAGATTGCAGTCCTCTGTGACGGACATTTTTTTAGGCCCGATAAAGATAATGATATACCCGACAGAGAATACAATTTTATGACCGTTACAGATAGTTATTGCACACTATAAATAGCCGCAACTGCTGGTGTAACTGTATCCCATATTCACAATTTTGGTGGGAGGTTGGAGGGGGTGAAATTTTAATTTTTTTTTCAAAAAAACAGTAAATTCATAAAGGTACTTAAATAGTAATCTGTACTTTAGACAATTCATCAATTGTCATTAATTCGGAGTATTTATCTTCTAAGATGTTTCTTTAATTATTTTTTCATTTCTGCAGCGATGGATCGAAGTTGGATGTATGCGAAATCCGTGAAACGTCATAGTCAGGAGTATAGAAATGGGGTATTAAATTTTATAAACACCGTGGAGGAGGATAGGAAAAGAAGAGACAGTGATTACATTTGCTGTCCATGTGCAAATTGCAAGAATGAGAATATGTTTGGTAGTCGAGTGGATGTACACGCTCATCTGATACAACGAGGATTCATGGAAGGCTACACATGTTGGGTCAAGCATGGAGAGCAAGAATCTGGAGGTGTTGCAGCTGTAGACAGTACTGGTGCGCAAAATCAGGAAGATGAAGATGAGCATGACATGTTTGTACCTTCTCCACTGGGCGGTGAAATGGTTGATGTTGATCACGATCTGCTGCAAGACATGTTACGTGACGTTGAGGATCCAGCCTACAACGAGAGAGATTCCATAAAGTTCAGCAGGTTGGTCAGTGACTCGCAGACGCCTCTGTACGCCGGATGCAAAGCAAAGCACACCAAATTATCAGCTACCTTAGACCTAATGAAGCTGAAGGCAAGTAGTGGATGGACAGACAAGAGTTTCACGGAGCTTTTGGGAATTTTAAAGTCCTTGCTGCCTGATGGGAACACATTGCCCGAGACGACTTACGAAGCAAAGCAGGTTTTGTGTCCCCTGGGATTAGAGGTCCGTAGAATTCACGCTTGTCCAAACGACTGCATATTGTACCACAAGCAGTATGCGGATTTAGATGCTTGTCCTGTCTGCAAGGCATCTCGATACAAGCGAAAGAAAAGTCCTGACGAAGGGAAAAGATCAAAGCGGGGTGGTCCCGCGAAGGTTTTGTGGTACCTACCAATCATTGATCGTTTCAAAAGATTATTTGCAAACCCCAAGGAGGCGAAGTTAGTACGTTGGCGTGCCACTGAGAGAAGGAACGACGGTATGCTAAGACACCCAGCGGATTCAATTCAATGGAGAAATATCGATCGAAAACACAGTGACTTTGCTGCCGACCCCAGAAACATGAGGATATGTCTTTGTACAGATGGCATGAATCCGTTCGGAGACTTGAGTAGTACTCACAGCACCTGGCCAGTTCTTATTTCAAACTTTAACCTACCGCCATGGTTGTGCTTTAAAAGGAAATATATTATGCTGTGCTTGCTAATCCAAGGACCGAAACAACCCGGCAATGATATCGACGTGTTCTTGGAGCCTGTTATGGATGATCTTGAGATGCTATGGAAAGAAGGTGTGGAAACTTGGGATGCGTGTGGTCAGGAGAATTTCAAGTTACGAGTTATACTGTTCTGCACCATTAATGACTATCCCGCCCTCGGTAATCTTTCTGGCCAAACCGTGAAAGGAAAGAAGGCTTGCTCCGACTGCATGGAACATACACGCAGCCGATGGTTGAAGAAATCACGAAAAATGGTTTATATGGGTCATAGGAGGTGGCTCCCGCTACGTCACGCGTTCCGAAGGAAGAAGAATGTTTTCAACGGTAAGAGAGAACTTCAGCAGGCTCCCAAGGATTTGTCCGGGGATGAGGTGTACAACTTGGTCAAAGATATAACCAACGAGTTTGGGAAGAAAAGAAACGTAGTCAGGCAAAGGACAAGGGTATGTGGAAGAAGAAGTCCATATTTTGGCGATTACCTTACTGGAAAGATCTTGAGGTTCGTCATTGCATTGACCTCATGCATGTAGAAAAGAATGTGTGTGAGAGTTTGGTTGGCCTGCTGCTGAATATTCCTGGCAAAACAAAGGACCGGTTGAACGTGCGCCTTGATCTACAGGACATGAACATTCGCAGTGAACTCCAGCCCGTAACAGATGCAGAGACAGGTAGAGTGTACCTCCCTCCAGCTTGCCACACACTGTCGAAGAATGAGAAGATCGCAATGTTGTCTTGCCTGAGAGATATCAAAGTTCCATCGGGCTATTCAGCGAGGATTAGTAAGTACGTCAAATCGGAAGACCTAAAACTGGTTGGAATGAAGTCTCACGATTGCCACGTGCTAATCACATAAATCTTGCCAGTTGCTATCAGAGGCATTCTTCCCCCCAAGGTCCGACATACGATCCAACGTCTGTGCGCCTTTTTCAATGCAATCGGTCAGAAAATTATAGATCCCGAAGATCTAGATGGGTTGCAGACCGATATTGTTAATACCCTCTGCCACATGGAGATGTTTTTTCCGCTGTCTTTTTTGATATCATGGTTCATCTCCCTGTTCATCTTGTGAAGCAAACAAAACTATGTGGCCCAGCTTTTCTAAGAGAAATGTACCCGTTCGAGAGGTACATGGGAGTTCTGAAGGCATACGTTCGGAACAGAGCAAAACTGGAGGGGGGCATCATTGAAGGATACACGACCGAGAAGGTCATTGAGTTCTGCGTGGATTACATGTCCGAGGCCGAACCTATAGGAGTTCCAGCGTCTCGTCAGGTGCTGGCACAATAGGGAGGAAAAGAATTAGGCCCGATCAAGCTTCCTACGCGCAGGCTCATTTTGCTGTGCTCCAACACATGGCAGAAGTTGGCCCTTACTTTGAGGAGCACTTAGCGAAAATCCGGCAGGAGAACTTGGGTCGATCTGAGACGTGGATTAACAGGGAACATAACTCTCGGTTCAACGCTTGGTTCAAGAATCGTGTCACAATATCGACGGATATCCCAAATGAGACAGTACAGTTGTTGGGGATGGGACCGTGTTGGGCCATAGACACATGGCAAGGATACGATATTAATGGATACACATTTTACACCGTCCAGCAAGATGACAAAAGCACAGTGCAAAACAGCGGGGTCCGTATAGATGCCTTCCAGGATCTAGTTGGGTCTAACACATACTACGGCCGCATTGAGCAGATCTGGGAGCTGAACTACGTGAAGTTCAAGGTTCCTTTGTTTCGATGCCGTTGGGTGAATATACGCACTGGTGTTAAAGTCGATAAGGAAGGTTTCACTTTAGTAGATCTATCCAAGGTTGGGTACGCCGACGAACCATTCGTACTTGCGAAACAGGTCCATCAGATTTTCTACATTAAAGACCCTGCAAACAAGAAGATGCACATGGTGAGGGATGGCAAGCGCCGAATTGTTGGTGTTGACAACGTCGTCGATGAAGAAGAGTACAACCAGAATCTTCATGTACGGCCTCAAATCGACCTTGACGATGATCCACAGGAGCCTGTAGGGTATACTCGCTCAGATCATACGGAAGGCATAACGTTGTGATTTTAGCTGTGCTTAATTGTTATATTGGTTTTGGATAGTAGTGAAGTAAAATGGAAAGGAAGTATTTTTTATTAGTAATAGCTAGCTTGGTGCAACTTGTAATTTTATGATGAATTTACTAAATTTTAGTGATTTATTGTGCTTCACTAAATTATTTGGTTTAGGAAAATTAATTATTTGTGGTGAAATGAGCACATGCATGTTAAATGTGAAGTATTGTATATTTTATTACATGAACAGAAGTCAAATACAATCTTTATCGGGCCCAAAGTAGAGACCGTCACATCCGTGACGGGCCTCGGTTAGGAGCCCGATAGAGATGACATATGTCATCTCTATCGGGCTCCTAAGTGGAGCCCGTCACGGATGTTGCCTTTGTGTGGTGCCCGATAGAGATAATGTCATCTCTATCGGGCGTACAAGTGGAGCCCGTCACGGATGTTGACATCCGTGACGGGCCTTTGTGTTGTGCCCGATTGAGATGATGTCATCTCTATCGGGCGTACAAGTGGAGCCCGTCACGGATGTTGACATCCGTGACGGGCTCTTGTTAAGGCCCGATTGAGATGTGAACTACCGTACTAAGAATAAAATAACCGCGCTGGATCTGGATCTGGCCGGATTCAAAAATTTTCTAAGTCCTCTAACCCTAGCTAGCAACACCGCCGACGAGCACGACGCCGCCAACCCGCCGACGAGCACGACGCACGACGCCGACGAGCACGACGCACGACGCACGACGCCGCCAAACCCAAGCCGGCCTCCTCTCCTCCCCAAGCCACCGGCCGCCTCTCCTCCCCAAGCCGCCGGCCGCCTCTCCTCCCCAAGCCGCCGGTCGCCTCTCCTCCCCAAGCCGCCGGTGAGTTTTTTAGGTTAGGGTTACAAATTTTTAGTTAAATTTTTAGTGATGACAGTGACTTAGATTATTAGGGATTTTTAGTTAGTGTGTTTTTTAGGTTTTTAACTTAGGTAATTTTAGTGATTTTAGTGATGTTAGTACTGAGATTTTTAGTGATAGTGCAAATTAGGTTTAGATAAAAATTAGGTTTAGTGAAATTTAGATATATTGATTTTTAGGTTAACTGATTTTTAGGTTTAGTGATTTTTAGGTTAACTGATTTTTAGGTTTAGTGAAATTTTGATTTAGTGATTTTTAGGTTTAGTGAAATTTAGATTTAATGATTTTTAGGTTTAGTGAAATTTAGATTTAGTGATTTTTAGGTTTAGTGATTCCATTGATTTTAGTTTTAGTTAGATTATTTTAGTACATTTTAGTGATGTGTTGCCGAATGGAAGATAGATGAGTTAACTTTAAGGGATGTTAGGGTTACTTAGGTTTTTTAAAGTTAAGTTTATTACATTTTATGAAATATACGCTTTATTGATTCAATTTTAGTGAACTTTTGAGAATTTAATCCAATGTATGGTTAGTTTAGTGATTTTAGTTTTACTTAGGATATTTTAGTGAACTTTAGTGATTATAGGTGAAATGTAGGTTTTTTTAGTGATGTTAGGGTTACTTAGGTTTTTTTAAGTTAAGCTCAGTACATTTTATGAAATATACGTTACTTTATTATTTCATCTTTAGGGATTATAGGTAAAATGTAGTTTTTGTTATTTTTTGGTAATTAATCGACTCTAAAATTAAAGTTGGTTCAGGAAAATATTATCGAAACGTCGTAGAATCCGGGGTGCCTAGGGTCAGAAGTTAGTTCGGTCGAGTTAGTGCACTCACAACACCGATTTGAAAAACTTCTGATCCCAGTACACCTCGGTTTCTGTCATTTTTTGATAATTACTCATTTACGTAAGGACTTTGTTTCTAGATTATCAAATCATCATAGAATACGAAGTGTTCCAGGTGTCAAGTTGGTGTGATAATTACTCATTTACGTAAGGACTTTGTTTCAAGATTTACGTAAGGACTGAAGTAACCGAGTTACATGCATACGTGTTTTGTTTACAAAATTATTAATTTTGTTATTTAAAAGCACAGTTATTTAGACGATGTCTCAAGGGCAAGGTGAACCGATGTCGACGACAACTAGTGGGTCCTCAAGGGCAAGGGGTCGTAGGACAGGGAATAGAATCCCTAAGGAACGGTTCACCATCTCAGAGGTGAACCAGGTTGGACTGCCGACGCGGCCTCGCAATGTCCTAGCCAAGTTCAGGACCCTCTGCGGTGTCGTAGCGAGGGAAAACTTCACAATCCTCGCAGATGACGTCAAGGGCGTGCCCGAGGCGGAGAAGAACGCTGCTTGGCTCAAGTTCAAGGAGAGCTTCGAATATCCTGAAGCCGACGAGGAGAGGCTCAAGCAGGCCGCGTTCAAGGTGATGGGCAACTGCTGGAAGAATTTCAAGAGCAGACTGGTCACGGAGTTTATCCTAAATCCGATGACCCCTGATCCAAAAGACCAATGGCCCTTCATAACGGAAGAGGTATGGGAGCAATTCTACGAGAAGAAATCGACCCCCGAATCCCGGGCTAGAAGCGAAGCGTATAGAGTACTGCAGTATAGTAACGTGCACCCGCACCGCCTAGGCACCGCAGGATACGTCGGGAAGCTGGAGGAATGGCAGCAGGAGGATGAAGCGGCAGCGGCAGCGAACACACCTCCGGTGTTTGCCGACATCCCACACCCACGGGCAAGGAACTGGGCCCGCGCGAGGTACCAGCAGAATCAGGATGGGTCGGTTTCGCTTCCAAATCCCCAAGATCAACAAGTGTACGATAATATAGTAAGTGCCCTATCTCAATATTTGTTCGCATTGTCCCCACCGAACTTTTCGTTTAATCCGAACTCATTTGTACTACAGAAGGAGTTGGTTGCCTCCCAAGAGGCCTCGCAAGAGGGCAGCTCTCAAAGACGCGAGGACGACATCCTCAGTAAAGTGTTGGGCAACAAGGAGCACCGTGGACGCACTAGGGGACTTGGCGCTAATGTACCGTGGAAAGTTGGATTCCCGGACTACGCGTGGCAGTACAGGAAGCGGACAGTAACGAAGGCGCAAAAAGATGCCCGCCTTGCCGCCCAGATCCGTGAACAGGTCAGAGCCGAGTTGAGCTCTGAATTCGACGAGAAGCTCGAATCGATGAGGGCCCGTATCAGGCAGGAGATTCGAGAAGAACAGAATATCCCGGAGGCTGCCGCTGCTGCTGTGCAACAGGATCTAGCTAGTCCGACGCAGAGGCGCAGCAGCTGTGCATCAACTGAGGGGGGGAAAATCCCCCATCGGTGCCCGCCGCCGTCGACCAAATTACGGGTAAATCTCTCGTCCGCAACGCATATAATTCATAACGAATATAATTCATAACGAAATCATACGGTAAGTACTGCTCTAAAAATTGTTATTAATATATTGCAGGAGCCAACTAGCTGCACCCTGATAGTAAGGGTGATGTCGTCCTTCACGGTTCCTGCAGCTGAAGGCCTAGCTTTCCAGCCGACCCCGGAAACTAGAGTGCATGGGGCGCAACTACGGGTTGACTGTGCGAAGGTCCAAGTCAACTCGGTGAAGCCAGAATTCGATCATTTCCCGCTCAGGCATCCACCGAACGACGAGGTCCTAACCCTTGGAAATGCACGTGGAACATTCATCCAATGGCCCAAGGAATATTGAAACTCTGTTTTCCCCTTCACTGTTTGATTGTTTTCTGAAATAAATAGTCAGATAATTGTTTTAGCTTTTCCAGTACAGTGATATTGTTCCTACTGTATTCAATGAAATTGGTATAGCGACTGTACCAGTTCGTTAAAAAGACCAGTTAATTGCCCCAGTGTATCGATAACACAATATTTTGCTGTTTGAATTGAAATAAGCAACTCTAACTTATTCTGATGCTTCATGTTTTTTTTCCGAATAAGAATTCTGATGCTTCATGTTTACTTGCCATTAACATAGTCATTGAACAATCGATAACAGGCCCCAGAAACATTTTCAGAGTCAACATGAGAAATGATTATAAGCATGCACCTTTGTTACTCCTTCCGTATACTTCCCACTGAATAAAACAAGCACCTATGTTAAAATTCAACTTTTCAAATATTTGACTAATAATTAGTCTTATATAAATTAAATTTTATTTGATAAAAATATTAGATTGAAATTCAAATTGATTTTCATATAGTTATGATTCTATTGCAATGTTATATTGTAGTATAAGAGAAATTTAGAGTCAAAGATTAGTTTTGAAGATCGTCAAGTTTAACCACGTCGTATTCTGTAGTACTAAATTATAGATTTGATGAGGTGCAAATAAACAGGCAACAAAAGGTTCATCATCACTCACCACAAAAAAGCATTGTGACTTCAATGGATAGCATATGATATGATATGAGCTCAAAAAATATGGAACAAACATGCAAAACACACCCATTCACATGTACTGAAAACAGTAAGTTCGTCTAAGTTTTTCAGGTATCAGGTCATATAATCACAAGTACATCTTACATATTTATTGAAGATGGTACAAATCGAAACAAGTAAAATATACCCATACAAATAACCGGAATGATTTACTTTTGTCTAAAATTCACATACAGATAATGTAAAAGACAAATAACATACATAAATCATGTCGGTTATTTGTAGTAATCGGCATGATTTACTCTCGTCGGCGAGCACCACCACCGGCTCCGCGCCTTCTCCGCCCAGCCAGAATGGCCGCCCGTGGTACGGCATGGTGACCGTGTACAGCTTCAACCAATGCTGCGGCCCAAACTTGCCTCCGTCGCCGTCACCGGCGAGGAGGAACCACAGGTCCAGGGTGCCAGCTCGGTGGTCGTCTTGCGCCACCACGTACCAAGGAGCCCCTCAGCGCGGCCAGGGACACGAGGAGGCAGTTGTGGAAGGTCTCCGGCGGGCCGCCGACGAGTTCGGTTCGCCATTGCTCCGCTTCGACGTCGAACGCCGTGATCCAGTCGCTGCCGCCGGCCGACGTCCCGCGGAGCATGAATTCGTAGAGCAGCGCGAAGTAGGCGACCCCGTCGACGACGGCCACGTACTTGCGCCACGTTTTGACGGTGCGAGGTGGGCTCGATACCTCCCTCCACCGCGCGAGGCGGCCACCGTTGATGCCGACAGCCGTCGCCGCCGAGCGTGAGCACCGAGCAAACCTGCCGCTCGTGCGGGTGCAACAGGTCGTCCTTGGTGATGCGAAGCACCTTGTACTCCCCCGTCGACACGGCCCGCGCGAGCGTGAACTAGTAGATGGTTGGGTGGGTCTCGTAGTCGGGGACGAGGGGGACGGCGCCCGTGGCCGGGACGAGCACGCGGAGCAACAGGTTGTTGTCGACGAGGAGAGCCATGGCGCCACCCGTGGACACCTAGGCCGGCCGGTCGCACCTCACGGCGCAAACCCTCTTCACGACGTCGCCGGAGGACGCGTCCACGAGGTGGACGTCCGGCAGCTCCCTCCCGTAGGCGTTGAGGCGGCCGTGGACGGCGACGGCCAGGTGCGGGTCCGGGTGCCTCGCCGCGTGGGCGGCGGAGAAGCGCGGGTCGGACAGCAGGGCGCGCCATGGCCGGCACACGGCGCGGAGGCGGCAGAGTGGCCTCGCCGGGAGGCGCAGCAGGATGTCGTGGAGCAGGTCGTCCGGCAGTACGCCGTCGTTGGGCACCATTGCCATCGGATTGCTGTGCTAAAAATTACATTGTAATTACATGTAACTTTACATTATAGTTACATGCAAAATTACAGTGTAATTATATTAAAATTATACTATATTTACATCTATCAAATTTTTAGAAAAAAATTTATCAATAAATATATAGTAAAATTGTAATTAATTTATTCAGAAACGGAGCTTGGCTTATACTATTGAAGAAGAGCAGACGAGTAATCCGAGTACTACTATAGACCTACAAGGGCTATACTGTTATTGTTTGTCTTTATTTTGATTTATCGCAGCCAAACTATAAATTTCTAAACTTAATTTTAGGTTGATTTTGAGGTTTTCTCTGTCGTAGATTACTTTTTAGCATTGCTTTTAGGTCGCTTAGGATATATAAAAGTTCTACTCATACCGAAGAAGTCATGATCGCACTCATGCTCTTGTGTTCAAATTAACTGGTTCACCAAAATCACGCGTGTTTCTCACAACCAGGCTGCATGCGGTTTTGTCGGCCCACTGGATCACATGTTTTGATTTTTTTAAATTCTTGGAAAAATTGCAAAAATCATCCTAGAAATTAATTAAAGTTTGATATTTCACCACGTAGATCATTTTGTTGCAAGTGTCCACCCTCCACTCGGTTTCGTTGAAAAACCACCTCAATACACACGTGCTTAACCGAATCATCCTGCTACGTGGTAATTATACAACCCACTTATATCTAACTAACTATACTCACTCCGAGAGCACCTAATCAGAGGCTTGAGCTTGCATTTAATTTTTTTTCTCATTTAGCCACATTCTTGGTTCTGATGTGGTTATTTATAGCAAGCAATAGCGCGTATAGATGTCTCCACTCGCATGCACATGGAACCTGAGCTCGAGTCGCTCGGCGCTACTGTAGAGCATGCGGTGTCTTGGATAGACGGAGCTGGGGAAGAAGAAAGACACAAAGGGTGGAGTGGACCATAACATGCAACGGAAGGAAAAGATTATGCATTCCAAAGCGAAAAAAGGGCTGGATGATCCAAGTTAAAACATCGGTCATAAAATGTATAGCTTATTATATAATTTTCTCTTTAAATTATGTACTTTACGGTAACAATCTAATTTGTCTAGATCTATATGCATATGCAGATGTGCTCAGCGTGGCACAGCCCCCAAAAATCATAATGAGCGGGTGATCGCTCTCTGTGATCGTTGTTTTCTTTTTTTTAAGCACCATATTTTTTTTCTTTTCAAATAAGTTTATACACATAAAATTTACATACCTAAATTTTATATACCAAAAGTTTACACACCTAAAATTCATAGTCAAAAGTTTACATACCCAATTTAAATTCATCTTTGAATGTATTTGAATCCGAATTCAAATTTGAATCGGGTATATAAACTTTTGACCTATAAATTTTAAATTTTAGGTGTGTACTCTAAATGTATAAAATTTATGTATATAAACTTAAAAAACCTATATGGTGAAAAAAAAGGAAAATTGGTGAAAAAAAAGATCGCCTGGGGCGATCGATCGCTAATTAGCAATCCCCACTTATCCCTACTTACCACATCCTAGAAAGTTAAATGGGAAAAATATGTAACTTGATGGGCTAAAAAAATAGCTTTATGTTTCCTTTTTTTATCAAAACTGCAAGGCCCAACGGAGGATGTTGGATCGCGTCGCGGAAGGCGGCCCGTGACCCAAAAGGGAATCGCGCGAGAAAGGGAAACTGGAGAAAGCGCGTGATTGCGTCAACCTTTTTTTTGTCGTTTTCTGAATGAGAAAAAGGAAACCGGGGAAAACGTGTTACGTGCAAGTGGGTCCTTTCCCGATCGCGCGTCGGAGGCGTCAGCGATCAATCGCACAATAGGAGGAACCGGCGCAGCCACCTAACCATGACCTTCATTTAACAATTTCTTAGTTAAATTTACTAGATAAGTATAACAAGATAAGTTATAAGAGTTACCACTTTAGTGATGAGAAAATAGAGAAAAAAGGAGTTACGGATTAATTTGTACGCAGCTGTAAGATGGGCTCAGACAATTCCAACAAGCTGTATGAGAGAGCTAACTAAGATATTAATGGTGTACTCCCTCGATTCATAAAAAGTTATCTTTGTAATGTGATAGATATAACTATTGTATTGGTGAGCTATTAAATTATTTATAAAATATAATTTTACTATTCTTAAATAGACATCGGGAAGTATAATATCTTTTTTACAAAATCACGATACATTTCAGATACCTTCGAAGTATACCAATTATTTTTATTAGTTTAAAAGAAGGTTGTGGTAGATCAGTGAATTTGAACCCACATACTCCCATTGTAAATTTTGTAAATTTCCCCCTGAACTTCTTCATAATAGAAAAATCAAATATAAATGGATAACCCCATTTAAAAGTCAAAGTGAGGTGAATATTCGTTATAGCAAAATGACGGCTAACACATTTCATGAAAAAAATATTTTTATTTGTTTTTGGCAATATATTATAACATACTTTTAGCTAGTTAGGGCAAAATTTTGGTATATACAAATCTATATACCTAATTAAAAAATAGGTAAAGCTTCTGTAGCTTTTTTTTCGTTCGTCATTGTCTCTTAGTTGGCCTCGCTTCCTTTTTCTATCCCCTCCGGGCCTCCATCTCTCTCCCGCCTTTTTCCGGTACTTTTTAGGAGGAATACATGTTTTCTTTTATAAGTCCGATCCACTGCAGGCTACGCACGCCTCCAGCCGCCGCCCGACCAAACCCTAGCACTGCCGCCACGTTGATCCGCCTTCTCGTGTGTTTCCTCCTCCAATTGATTGAAAAATTGATTTCCCACTTCTCCCTCATTATTTCCCCCATGATTTTCCCTTTAGTTCGGCTTTAATTCGCCAGATCTAATCTTCATTTGACAGTCGCCAATGATGTAGCCGACAAGCTTTCCTAGGCCGTATTTATCCCGAGTTTTGCAGATTCGCTTCGACTATGGGGAAATAGAAAGAGGAGATCAAGTGGATCAAAAGCCACAACCAATACGGTTTTGTAGTGGCACAGGCTGTCTTCCGGAGGTTGAAGACGCTAATGAAGTGCTTGGGTGCTAACAGCAAAATTTAACATAGACTCGGAGAAGAAGAAATAAATCGATGCGGATTTAATGCGGGATCGAGTTAGATCAAGAAACGGAATGCACATCAGCTGGGTAGCGTATCGGCTGGAAATAGAGTCGGGAACCAATTCGGCCGATATGGAAAGTGGCATATATAGTATGGTTTGGGCTCGATATGAGCCTAGATTGGAATAACTATCATTGACGTATGGAAATAGAGCTCATTTAAGGCAATTGTATGTATTAATTAGGATATTAACATTGGTTTGAATTAGAGATTTGGTAAGCGTCTGTCATGTGGACTTGTTCGTTTTTATCTTAGGAAAGTTTGAGTCGTGTCCGTGATAGATAAGTTTTGTACTCTGGGTATAAATATAGACCCAGGATCATTGTAAGAGAGAAGGATCCAATCAATACAACTTTTGACGCATCGCCACCGTTTTTCTTTTAAGTTTTCGATGAGTTCTTGCTTGAAGCCGAGGCATCGGCTGTGATCTCTTGACAAGAGGTAACTTGTCTCGATGGCTTGCGTTATTGGGGCTATTATGTCGCTTCGGAAGTATTAATCTCATTCATGTAACTATCATTTATGATATATCTTAGTTAATCTTGCTTGGCATCTCGATTTAGTCATATCGGCTAAGATTCGTTTTAGGGTTTATGCTGGTATCGGCTAAATCATCCTGCTAGACTAAATTAGCTAAAGTATCTACCATCCCTAAAGTTGTTTAATTACTTGATTGTTTAAATTTTAGGTTTCTTTACATACTTTGTGATGCATCATCCCTACTCTTGTCTAGAATCCTAAAAGCTAACCTGGAATTAATCATAATTAAGGATAGTATCGGAGTTTCAGCCAATCTTACCTAATATGCAATAACATATGTTTTATGCATATTCGCCACTTATACGGATAGATCACTCTATACAAATATATCAAGTTTTAGTCAATCTTGGTCAGTTTATTGCATATGAGATTGATCATTATTCGGTATATTTATTTAGATTGATTTATTTATATAAGGTTGTACTGGAGCAATAGCCGGTATATTATCTATTGTACTCTAAATATTGAACTACCGGCTATTTTCATAATACTGTCTAAAACAAGATTGATAAAAACAAATAAGACAATATTACAGCCGATAAGACATATTTAGGGTTTTGCTCTATTCAGTCTATTATAAAGACAAAGCTGATTTGGTTTAATTGCATCGGCTAGGTCGTGACGATACGATATTGGCTTAACCAGCCGATCGATTATCGGCCAATTAACTATATTTGTTATTTCCTTGCTAGTTGCAGGATCAAACCAGTTGGTACGCTCTTTGATACTCGAGGCAAGTCTTGGACCTGCACCGGAGTTAAGCAAATCTCCCAGGCTACCGTGTTTTGCATCAACAATGGATCTTGCTTGGCAGCGAGACGAGGCATCGGCTGTGCTAGCTGAGCATGCGGCTCCACTTGTGTGTAGCAATCCTAATGTTTTAATTTATTGCTTAGCTCCTATAGCTGTTGTATCACTAAAAACACTTACCCGTTACAACGCACGGGTATTTTTCTAGTACTATGAAATGTAATTTTTCTCGTTTATAAATGATGTGTGAATCTTTGACTACACTATTGAATTTGTTGGTGTAATAAGAGTACAATATAGAACCTCTAGTCATTAATCGATTTTATGATACTTGAGAATGTCATATCGATGATCTAAACTATCTCCCTCTTTTTCTTCTCCTATGAAATCATATCACTCTAGTTTTGCTAATGAATGGTTACTCTATATTATCTTCATTTTTTTCTTCTTTTATTGATTAGTTTTTCTTTTAAATAACCAAACTATATATGATTTATTTATTATAAATCACATTATTTTAATTGTTTATAGTTTTTTCAATAATTGATCGAAGGTATATAAATTATATAAAGTTATATCGTGTAGCCATCTTACATTATATTTCTACTATTATCATATAAAACTCTCGTAACAACAAGTGGGGTCTAACTGTATAAATCAATCCTCAAGCTAAATTCCGATCAATGGGTTGCATATTGATGAGTTGATCACTAAAAAGTAACTAAAATTCAGCTTACTTCCCCGGCGGTGCAGCTCCAAGGCTTTCATCAAGACTTGGGATGAACCAAAACGGAGGTGGCCAGTTCATGCATCGCCCAAGCTGCTTCACCTCCTCGCTCTTCTCATCCTCCAACTCCTCCTTCATCCTCTTCATCGCCTCATCGTCTACCCGCGCCATCCTCGCGATCCTCTTGCTGCGTTGCCTCTTGATGCTGATCATCCTCACACCGAAGTCCTCCACCATGGCGGCGCCGACGTAGTCGGCGGCCTCCTCGGTGAAGTACACGGCGCCACCGGCGAGCACGTTCTCGCCGCCGCCGGCGTCCCTCTTGCCGACGCACACCGCGCCGGTGTAGCTGACGAACGTCGCCAGGTTTTGGTAGATGGCGCCGTCCATGGTGGTCAACCACTTCATGCCGTCGTGGCTTCCCCACGTCAGGTGCCAGACGTCGAACGTCGCCGTGGTGCGCTGCGTCCGGCCGCCGCCGCTGACCTGCTCGTGCTTGTACACCCGCTTGAGGAGGTAGAGCGTGCCGCCCGGTGCTCCGACGAGGTAGCAGCACTCGCCGGCGCGGTCGCGGTGGTCGTGTTCGTATTCCCGGGACATGATGGCGTTGTCGTCGTCGTCCTTGATGACGTAGTGGTAGGGGGAGTCGATGACCATCACCGACTCGAGAATCTCCGGCGAGTTGTGGACATTGCAGTCGAATTTCCAGCGCGCGACCTTGCCGGAGAAGTGCACCGTGTAGAGCTTGCCGTCCCCGTGCCTCGCCATGTCGACGATTGCGTCCATCTTGTTGTTGACGAAACACCACGAGCGCTGGCCCGTGCGTGCCATGGCGAACTCCCTCTCCCTCCTGTACAGGATGGCGACGGTGGCCCCGCCGTCTCTGATGTCAACGATGACGGCCTTGCGCAGGACGAGGTCGCAGAGGCCGTCGAACGAGAACGCCACACCCGGCCCGCCGCGATGGCGTTCATCCTGGTACAGGAAGCTGCCGACACACCCGTCGTAGCTGTGGGCGGCGTCGAGGTAGGGCAGCCTCCAGAGCGGCGGGAGCGGCGCGGTGGCGCCGGTGAGCGGGTTGACGACCCGCGCGTACCCGAAGTCGTGCGCCATGACGAGCCACCCGGACGAACACCCGAGGCAGATCTCGCGGCGGCCGAGGCGCACGTGGCGGCCGGGGAGCTGTACCGCCGCGACGTCACCGCCAGGCGACTGGGGCGTCCCCGTTTGACGGCCGAGGTAGGACTCATCGGCCTTGACGGCGAGGAGCAGCCACGGGACGTGGTCCTCCGTGGCGGTGAGGCGGCGCGCCTCGCCGCGGAGCGCGCGCTCCCAGGACGGGCAGACGTTGCGGCAGTTGAGGAAGTCGACCTGCGAGGTGAGGCGGCCGGTGATGTGGGCGATGATGTCGGCGGGGAGCGAGGACTCGGATGAATCGCCGTCCACCACCGGCCACTTCCGCTTCCCCGTCTCGATCGCCATGGAGATGAGAAACGATGGGGGGTTTTGCCGTTGGAAGTGGAACTCGGAAGTTTCTCGGACTCTGTTGAGATCAGTATAAGTCGGTTAACCTTTGAACTCTGAACAAATAAAAAGATTTTCTTCTACACGTGAGGAAACGAAGCTATTTTTCGTCGCGAAAAAGAGTGAATTTCACAAAACCTCAGGTTTTGAGGTAATTATAACACAAAACCCCAAGTTTTACTATTTATTTCAAGAAACCACATGTTTTGAGGTAAAATGTTTCAAGAAACCCCATATTTATTTAAATATTCATAATTTAAATATTATATATGATTTTTAGTATATGTTTACGTTGTAGGCTTTTAATACACATCCCATCCTATGTAATCTATCTTTTTCCTCACTCTTCAATTACACAATTGATAAAAACACAACATAACCTCACTAATAATAACACATTAACCTATTATTTATATATATATAAAATTATACATATAAAGATTGAATTTCACAAAACCCCAGGTTTTGAGGTAATTGTAACACAGAACCCCAAGTTCTATTATTTATTTCGAGAAACCCCATGTTTTGACGTAAAATATTTCAAGAAACTCCATATTTATTCAAATATTCATAATTTAAATATTATATATAATTTTTAGTATATGTTTACATTGTAGGCTTCAAATACACATCCCATCCTATGTAATTTATCTTTTTCCTCACTCTTGAGTTGCACAATTGATAAAAACGCAACATAATCTCACTAATAATACATTAAATTATTATTTATACATATAAATAATTATACTACCAATGACCTATGTTCATTAAAATGAGACTAACATTTATATATACTCAAAAATATCTCGTATTATTATTTTTGCAATTATTATGTATAAATATATTAGCCAAAAACGACGATATAAGCTTAAACATAAGGCTTCTTGAAATATTTTACCCCAAAACCAGGGTTCTTCGAAACAAATCATATAACGTGCCAAAAACCTAGGGTTTCTAAAATTCACTCCGAAAAAAAAAAACTAGAAATCTGGGCTGGGCCCGCGTGCCCTCGGTGGGCCGTCTCCAAACGGTCGTATAAGCACAACACATGAACGCATAAGCCAACATGTGTGATAACTCACACAAGCTCGAGGCCAGATTTTTGCTGGCCAATAATCACAAATGCGTCCAAAGAAAACACGTCAATAATATGAGGTCAAAAGTCACATATACTTCTATTATTAAGGTTTATTATTATTATAATTTAAGAAATTTTACAGTATATAACAAAATACATGTGTGTACCAAAATTTTACACTAGACACAAACCTCCTGATTATCAAGAATGATAAAATTATCCTATTTTATAATAATGGTTTCACAAAAAACATCTGTGTGACACTTGTCTTTGATAACAAACGTGCCTTGAAAACAACACCTATGTCTTCCTCGTTAGCGACATAGTTACAGGGTGTGTCAGTATTTACTTTACAGTCATAACGCTGATTTTATTAAAATATATTTTTATATGAAATCAGATGAAGAGATGCTTTACATTAAAATTATAGAGGTCAATGAGATCTATACAACTTAGTTGGTAACCTTTTTATTTGAGATTATTTACATGTCTAAATATACATTACAAGCTATAATTTATTTTGAAAAATGAATTTTTGAATTTTTTTTCAAATGATCTTGGATGGACACGTACTCTACACCAAAGTTATTAGAATTCAATGGGATTTGCAACTTTGTAGTTGACAACATTTTATTTGGAAAACAATTACACTTCAATCTTGAACCGGAGACAATACTACATTGTACTAATATATAAACAATCTTCGAATTACATGTTTATTCAAATAATATACCACTGGTACCATTTACCATTTGGTATCTTTTGTTTTTGTTATAAAAATGCATATGTTCCTTTGTACAAATAATTCCACAATTGCTTATTTTATTTCAGGATATTCATTGGGCCAAATTGGCAGCTATGATTTAGAGCATACTTTGTGTGCTGTAGCACCAATTCTGAAGAATCCAAGTCATTTTAGGTCTGCAGAATTTAGTTATATAACTCTCTTACTACTTTGAAAATGTCATTTGCTTACAGCGTTCATACTTCTACTCAAATTTCTCTATGCTTTGTTTTTGTGAAACTTTTATCAGATACAGTTACTCCTTTACAACAGCATTGACATCAAAGTCTATGCTCAGAATCGTAACAAGCTTGAAATGTCTGAATATACGGTCATTTTAGGATGTTATCAAAATTCCAGCATGTTCAGACAAGAGAGAGCTGAAAGCCTGAAGCAACAAAAACAGCAGGATATTAGCAACTGCAAATCTGCAATCACGATCTGCAATATAACTACATAAGTAAGTCCTTCAGACTTCAGTGCACATAGCTTTTGTAGTAGTACCATCAAGTTTGTATAACAGCCAAAACATACTAAAACCATCAGAAAAGACATAACTTGAATAAAGTTTGGACAAAGAGCCTCACTATTGTGCTCTCTACTGGTAGTAGAAAAAATAATCTAAACTGTTGATCTCATTTGATCGAAGGGTTTAGATTTATTTATACTACCACCTTAGTAAGCGGTAGTAGAAATGTGGAGGGGTATTATTATAAAAAAAAAGGTGCGGAGAGGTATAATCGTCATTTAGTTGTGACTAAACGTTTTTTCCTTCTTTTTTGGCTTTTCGATGGAATATGAGCGATATCAACGCAATGGATGACCATGTATCGATCTAGCCGGGAAAAAATATAAATAACAAAGTTACTCGTAATCACTGTATTCGTAATTACTGTATTAGTAAATTACTAATTTACCCTTAATATTACTGGTAGTATAATACTATAAGTAGAGAGCACTAGAGTATCGCTCTTGAACAAAACACTTCGGTTGGACTGATATTAATTGAAGTGTGATCCCACTGAAATCTTACATCAAAGATTACCAAGAGTTCATCAACAGAAGTATCTTCAATTGCCAGATTTCGGCAGTTGCCAGTTACAATTCGGCTACAAATTTACAGCACATAACATGAAGAGACAGCAGTACTAATCTGAAGACTTGATTTGCTACAACGAGCAGTTCACAGTGAACAAATGTACTTAACTAGATTGTCAATAGCCAGAGTCGCAGCGACGCATTGATTCGCCTGGATTTTCAGGCTATGCGCCCTCTCCCTCATCGCGGCGCCTTCTTCCCCAACCATCAGCTTCCTCACCGCCACGGCTACGCGGTCCCGGTCGAACACCTCGCCGAGCTCCAGCCCGACGCCCCACTGGTGCGTCACGTACCTCGCGTTCACCGTCTGGTCGGCGAAGCACGGCTGCGCGAGCATGGGCACCCCCTCGCAGACGCTCTCCAGCGTCGAGTTCCACCCGCAGTGCGTCCAAAACCCGCCGATGGCCGGGTGCGCCAGGACGTCCCTCTGCGGCGCCCATGGCACGATCTTGCCCCTGCTCACGTCGACCCCGAAGGGAAACGCTTGTGTACCGCCGCGGACGGAGCCGGGCCGGTTGACCCAGAGGAACGGCACGCCGCTGGCGGCGAGACCCCACGCTATTTCGTCGAACATGTCATGGTCGATGCAGGCGACGCTCCCCAGGCTCACGTACAGCACGGAGCGCGGCGGGTGCGCGTCCAGCCACGCGAGGCAGGCGCGGTCCGGGTCGTATAGGAAGCTGTGCTCCACCGCAGCCGCCGCCGGCGCCGCCGGGATGAGCTTGTGCAGCGGCCCGACGGCGAAGGCTGGCTGGGACAGCTCGGTCTGTATCTTGTCCAGCTCCGACGCCTCGATGGCGTCGAATGTGTTGACGACGACCCCAGACGCCGAATCCCGCATCGCGCCGGCGACGCGGGCGATGAAGCCGCACAGCGTGTCCGCCTCGCAACCGTCCACGCGGATCAGGTCGCGCACCCGCAGCGGCTCGAGCTCCGGCACCGCCTCATCCAGCCGCTCGCCTGCAGGATAATCGACAAAGATTCAGCAAGAACCAGTCACAAGAGACACTCATGTGTGTTCTCCCCCAAGATTGAAGCTCGAATTCAGCCGTTCTTGCCGTCGATTGGGATGAATCCGGCGTCGCGCAGCCGCGGGAAGGCGAGCATGCTGCGGAACGTGGCGACGCTGTCCGTCCGGAGCGCGAGCGCGGGGACGCCGAGCTGGGCCGCCGCGCCCAGCGCCGCGTACCACTGCCCGTCAACCACCGCGCACGCCACGCCGGCGGGAAGCAGCGACGCCAGGGCGTCCCGGAACGGCGCCTCGCAAGCGGCGTTGAGCGCGAGGAGCTGAGCGACGATGTCGGCGTCAGGGGAGGTGGCCTCCTCGGGGAGCGCCTCCTCGTGGATGGGGACGAAGGCGAGCTCCGGCCCGTGGCGCGCCGGGTCGGGCGCGTTGAAGCCCGTGTGGAGGACGGTGACGGCGAGCCCCCGCGCGCGGAGGAGCGCAGCAAGCTGGAGCATGGGGCTCAGGTGGCCCTGGAACGGCAGCGGGAACAGCGCGACGCGGCGGCCTGCGTGGGGTTGCCGTCCTTGCCTTGCCATCGCGGGTTGCCGTTCTTGCATAGCCATCGCTGCCGTTCTCGGCGAGGCCTTGAGCTTGGGAGGTAGTACAAGTACCGAGCACTAGTGAGTACTGACACGGACTTCTTTTTATTTTGTTGGTGAATTGTTTCAACAAATGCGGCCATGTGATGCGATGGCATTTGGCAAGCTATTAGTTACACCCTCATCCCATAAAAAATCAGCGTGCGTCCAGGTTCACCAACAGAAGTTAATCTTTTATGAGATTGAAGGAGACTTCATTTTTAACGTTTACCACAAATGACTTTTAACACATAGGATTGCTAAAGGAAGGAATCCCGTTCAGGAGACAGGGACAGGATAATTTATTAAGATTAGTATTATCTCACATCTCCGCTTACTCCTGACCATCCTGCTCGCACACACTGTACTCGTGCTCTATGCCACGCGCACCAACAGCTAGTTGTGAAGCGTGGCAACAACGCTAGTAGGACGAGGAACCAACGCCGGAGCCGGTGATGGTGGTTAGGGCGCCAAGAGGCGGCGACCAAGTAGCGATGTTGGTCATGAGCAGCAGCAAGGTGACGCTATCAACAGCAAGGAGCAAGGGTAGTACCGAGAGGAAGGGAGAAGAGGAGATGAGAGGCATTGGTGGCAGTTGACTTGTAGGGCAAGCGGCGACGATTTACGTCCACCTCCCCTCGCCTTAAAACCAAATAGTGTAGTAGACTTGGGACTAAGTCTGATGCCCTATATATACTAGACCTGATACCTAGGTACCAAACATGATACTTTCAGGTACCAGACATGGTACCTAATATATCATAGGTATTAGCTGTGGTACTTGTGTACTAGCCATGAAAACACAGGTGCCAAGCCTAGTACTGACCTATCGGTACCGATCGAGGACAAAGCGTCACTTGGCGTACCTGTACACAATGCTAGAGAGGAGGAGCCCATGCTGGTCGACCTCCTTGTTGATAGCCTCCTTCCTCCCTGGTTAACTCCTTTCCTCATGAGAGCTAGATTTGGTGGAAGTCTGGGAGCCATCATGCCTCAAACATGAGATAGAGGAGAACCATGGGGTCAGCACCATCCACCACCCTCTTTGCTAATGTGCCCTTGAGCTAATCTATCAGTAGGGAGAGCCTAGGTCTCCAGATCCCGCACCGATGATCCACTCCACCATCGCCATGTGCCCATGCCTGTCAACAAATTAGAGAGGGAGCACGGGAAGTTGGGGAAAGGAGGAGAGAGGAAGCATGAGAAAGGAAAGACTACATGAGGGAGTAGATAAGGAAGAAAAGGCCGAGGAAGAGGAGAGGACAATGCGGTGGAAGGTTCGTTATTAACTATCCCGTTTAGACGGGATCCCGTTTTGTTCATATTCTGTTTGACACATATCTGGTCCTTCATTTTGTTAAAAATATTTTGAAAATATTAAAAAAATCTAAGTCCTATTTAAACTATGTTTAATAATGAAACAAATTACAAGATAACAAATGATAATTACGTAATATTTTAATAAAACGAATGGTGAAATATACATACATATATATATATATAATTCAAACGGTGAACATTTGTACTATTATGAAATAAAATAATGTTTTTTATTGCAACTTGCGATGTAGGTGTGATTTAGTCGTGCATCTATTAAATTGCTCAAATGAATAACTTATTTTGTTTTGGTGGTTCAAATCCTATAGAATACATGTTTTGTTTCTAAATTGGAAGCCATATAGAGATAAGATAGTGCATTTGTGCGCAATATGGGCAGAGGAAGCTAGGAAAGCAATACAATTACAAAATAGCACCCATACTTCATTTATGTTAACTGCTGTGTACTTTTAATAAGCTTAGCAAGCAATAATTCATCTTAAATTGGATTTTACTATCAATCTATTGTAGTTGGATTATTTGTGAATCATGTGTGGCCATGTTTACGAACGAAATCAACATTGCATTCAAGTTAATAGATAACTCCCCACATGACACATGTTTATGTGATTTGAAAAAATGATGAGTAACTTGTTCAGGTATTTAATGAGATGAGTGACTAAATTGTACACCTCATAAATTACGATACCACCAACGTATTTTACTCTTTATTCAAACAAACTATCGTTAATACAGGTGGATTCGCTCTCACATGTCGATGGCCGTCTCCACAAGAATAGCATAATACAGAGAAGCATGGTTAGTCACATAACCACTTGCTCTCATCTCTGCCTAGGAAAAATCTGAAGAAGAAAAACAATAGCGTTTCAGCTTATAAAAAATGGCTGTTGCTGAACTATGTCATTCTAACCTCGTTTTAATAAACCCTTACATAAGTGCTTCTTCGGTTCTATATTGAAACGAGTTCTGATGTACAGTAGTACAATATTTTCTTTTATAGATTTCTTATGTGCGATGGTCTGGGGTAGGTGCGGGCCGTGCGGCCGCTGGTGTATTCCATCAGTTGTTTATTGGTGAGTTGGTTAAAAACAGAAAAACAAATACAGACGGCATGTGCAATAAAGGAGTGCTTTCAAAAGTTCATGTTTCAATTTGACTACTAGATTCGTGGAGGCTTAGACCTTGAAGTTTCTTTTGCTCTAGGTCGCAGCTCAAACAGCTACTCCCCTTGTCCTATAATCTAATGTAAAATTAATCTAGATTCATATATGAAGATTGATTTATTTTAAAATAGATGAAGCAATACTCTCCTCCTTACAATTCAGTATCCAAAATCCATACCATTTCCCTTCAAAAAAAAAATCCATACCATATATCATTGTTCTTTTATGGAAAATCTTTATTTTTCTCAGTCAATCATCCAAACCGAACCAATCCGACACATTAACAAGCATGGATGGCAAACATATAGAAAGAAAGAGCATATGTTTCATGGTTATATTCTCAATAAAGATAATTCAAACACTCCCAGAGTGAATTTGCATATCAATTATATATATTGGTATATTACATAGATTATGTCTGGTGTCATTTATTAGCATACATTGTAGATTGAAAGAGTATCCTTAAAGAAAAACTTAGAGACCCGGTGAAAAAGAAAAACTTAGAGATAACATATGATCCACCAACTTATCAATAGCTTGTTGAGTAGACCCACCATTCTCCAAGCACGTCAATATTTTCTTCTTAAATTCATCTGCCCTCTGCTTAACCTCAGCCCCCTCCTTACCTTCCGTCAACCTCCTAATGGCCTCCTCAATTTTCCCTCTCTCTAGCTTACCCTCCACCTGAAACCCTATCCGCCACGTCTCCTGCACATACCTCGCAGTGATCAGTTGATCTCCAAAGATGGGTCTTGACAACATCGGGACCCCTTCATAAATACTCTCCAACGTCGAGTTCCACCCATTATGCGTCCAGAAGCCACACACCGCAAGGTGAGCCAGGACCTCCATCTGCGGCGCCCAATCGACCACCTTGCACCTACCCTCCACCGCTTCCACAAACCCATCTGGTAGCTCCGGTTTCCCCGAAGCACCGATCACGAGGCCAGGACGAACCACCCATAGGAAAGGCCTTCCACTGTTTGCCAAACCCCAGGCTACCTCCCTGAACTCATCCTGGCTCACCATGACCACACTCCCAAAGCTCACATATAGCACGGATCCGGGCTCCTTCGTGTCCAGCCACTCGATGCAGCTCCGGTCCTGGTTGAGCAGGCTGCTCCTGTCACCATTGCTGGTGAGCTTGTGGAGAGGGCCAATGGCGAAGACCGGAATGGCGGCGCCGAGCTCGTCGCGAACCGAGTGCAGTTCAGGGGTTTCAAGAGCTTCGAACGTGTTCACCACTGTGCCGGAGGAGTTCGTTGTGGTTTCGGTTGACAGAGCCAGGATTTTGTCGGCCATTTCCTCGTTGAAGTATTTGCTTGGGTCGAACAGGTCTGACACTCGCAGTGGTGGCATCTCCTTCACTGGCCTGTTCAGCTCAGACTCTGAAATGAAACAGAACCAAAATTGTTCAAGTGTAATTAATTAAAAAATCCGGTTTACTGGTTTGGAATGGGTACTGTTGAAATGAAATATAATCATCTGAATTAATTAATTGATTGATTAAGTACTAGTGCAATTGTGTGGTTAGATACGTTGACATGGTTGCATTTGAGATTTGAAAACAGAGCTTTTTTAACAGATGAAACAGAGTTGCATTACATATGCAAAACAAACTATTGACCAGCTGTTAATGAATTCTAAAATCCACTTGAAATGGATAATGGTCAAATGAAAATAAAACATCTAAATTAGTAACTGGAGCAATTAATTTGTATTTAGAAACAAGAGTATTCTTAAAGCTAAAACAGAGTTGTATGCAAAATACATAATTGACCACCTGTATTAAACTTGAAATTTCATTTGAAAGAAATTTAGCCGTATTTAGAATCAAATGATTTTCAGCTCACCTTTCGCTGGCAAGTATCCCTTCTCGCGGAGCATGGCGTACGACCTGAACAGGCGGAACGCCGCCGCGCTGCCGGTGTGCAGCACGATCGTCGGCAAGCCGAGCTCCGCCGCGGCCTTCTGCGCGCCGGGGAGCGCGGCGTCGATGACCAGGCACGCCGGCCGCGGCCGCGCGTCCCCTTCCGACCCGGACATCACCGACGCGAGCGCGTCGCGGGCGCACCCGGACGCCTCGATGGCGGCGTTGAGCGCCATGATCTTGGCGATGCCGTCCTTGGGCGCCGCCGCGAGCGCGGCCGAGATGGCGGCGGCCGACGGCACGGCGACGAACGCGAGCTCCGGGTGCGCCGCCGCGTCCGGCGCGTTGTAGGCTGTGTGGAGCACGGTGGCGGCGAGCCCACGCGCGTGGAGCGCCCCGGCGAGCTGCAGCATCGGGCTCAGATGGCCCTGGAACGGCAGCGGGAACAGCACCACGTGGCCGCGTGGGGCTCGCCCGTCTCCATCTCCGGCTCCGGCCATCGTCGCCGTCGTCTCGCCGGCGGTTGGCTGGCTAGGAAGCTTCCTACTATTGTGGAATCGGACAGCCCGTTGCTGTTGCAGGTTTCGGACTAGTTGGGGGACCGATTTATACATCCAGATTTGGTCAACAAGTGAAGAAGCAAAAAACAGTATAATTATTAGGGATTATTACTCTATAATTAATTTACGTGGTGGCCAAGAAAAGATTTTCTAGTGCTGATGCCTAGATGGTTGACCGTTGACTCTTCATGCTTCCAGCAAATTTCCTGTAACAATAGTGATCTGTGGGATTATGAACAGTAGATGTTGCCTCTTGTTTCTCTTTGTGATTGGAAAATTAACAATCACCATCCTCCAATTAACCTAGGATATCACACTTGAAGGTTGATGTTGACCTATTTTAATATGCTACTCCTCTGTCCCACAAATTTTCAAGCCCTATAGTTTCCCAAAGTAAAGTTAAGGAAAACGTAGGAACAAGATTCCTGTACTATTTATCTATTCATTTTGTAAGATTTGAGCAAACGAAAAGCATAGGAAATTTTTTTTTGGTTATGATTCCTAAGGAATTCTATAGTAAAATTAGCATCCAGTTAGAGCTCCTTTTTTTTCTATTCATACGCGTAGGATCGAGGCAAATCACTCGTTGTTCTATGTATTTAGCCTCAAGTTGTATAGATTAAAGTGGGAATAAGTCTACATAACCCCACCAACTATCACAGAATGACTACTTAACTCCCTCAACTATCAAACCGTGTATTAGACCCCTCATCTTTCTAATACCGTTTAATTAACCCCCTGAGATGGTTTTGCCATGGTAGCGTGCTGAGCTGGACAAGCTTCCTGTGTTGGACCAAGCCAACATGTGGGACCGGCTTGTAAGTGAGAGGATCAAACTCTGAACTCTAAATTGGTTTCAAAAGAAAAACTTGACAGCATGTGCTCAAAACCCTGTATAATCATAATGCAAACACAAATTAGATCATTTCCATTGAAACAAACATTTGGCTACTACATCATGAAAAACCATTTCAGTGTACAATTCAAAGGAACAGGTGATAGTTGAAATAATATAACATTCAGAATTTAGGCATAAGTGTTTAAGGTCATTTGAGTGTCACAAAATCATGCCAACCAGCACCCACCATCTATCATCACCAATTCCATACAAAAGGCAATTCACAAAATAGTATGTTCTAGTACTGTATATCTTCAATAGTTATCACCAAACATCAGGTGAGCAACCCTTGAAGAAGTACGCCTTGGAGTCCTCTTTTTGACCTGCTGGTGATCGACTTGTGCTGATCTTGGCACCTGTTGACTGCTGCTAGCTTGTTGGTTATTGCTTGCTGCTGGTGGTCTTGTGGTTTGCCTGCTTGTGCTAGTTTGCTGGTGCTGAACATGTTGTGGCCTTGGGGCCTATTTGCTGGCCTGCTGGTGTTGGACTGGTGCTGATCCTGACACCTAAAGAATAAAACAAGAAACATGATGATTTTCAACATGATGGCAAATGAAGTTTAGGCAAACAAAGCAAGAATTTACAGTTGGCCCTGGAGCAGATATACTATCCTCTCTATGCTTCCTCTTCCTACTAGCATCCCTCTTGATGTATGCATTCTTCTTGTTGCCTGCTTCTTTGTTTTGAGGACATCTTCTGATGTTATGAGTAGTGCTTTGGCACAACCTGCATTTCATCTTAATGACAACCTTAGATAACTTTGTGCCCTTAGGCTTCTCGTGTGGCTCCCTTGTTCTTTGGGTCTTGGGCCTCCCAGGCATCTTGACATGAGCAGGAGGAAGTGGTCTTGGCATGTTAGAAACATGCCAACTTTCTTGCCCTTCAACTGGCTGCAAATAGTACTGATATGTCTTCATGTACTCAGTAATAGAGTAACAAGGAGATATGTAGTCATCCAAACACTTCGAGGCCATGTAGATTGCACTGATCGCATGACAACATGGTAGACTTGAGATTTGCCAATATCTGCAGCTACATGTTTTTTGAGCCAAGTTGACAGTGAACTTCCTCTTGTCCTTCTCCCTCACCTCAAAGCAATCTTGTCCATTCCAAAGTACATAACATTTGTCGGATTTCTCAATGTTGAGCTTCAGCTTCTTGAAAATGTTTAGGCATATTTTCCCTTGCCATTTCTCTACCTTGGTCCTATTCTCCTGGATTCTGATCATAACCTTGCATCTTATTTTCTCAATCATGGAAATGATTGGTAAGAACCTTGAATCCATTATAGAGTTGTTAAAACTCTCACACATGTTATTATCAACAAAATAACAGTTGGACCCTAGCTTGAAGAAGGCTCTACTCCAGTGCTCAGGTGAAGTTGACACCATGTCCTTTGCTCCTTGTGGAGTATTTTGGGCCAGCTTTGCTTTGTTATAGTTGAATATTACTCTATATGAACTCTTGGCACACTTCCAAAAATTTCTTTGAAGCTTCTGGCCAGGGTGCTTCTTTCTCCAATTTGCATATATGTGCCTAGCACACATCCTATGCTCTACTCTAGGAACAAGCTAAGCTACTGCCTTCAACAGTCCCTACATGGAGAAGCAATTAAATTTGTGAATTGCTATTTGTGAACAAGCTCAACTATTCATGAATTTCTATTTAGCAATTAAGTACAAACCAAAAAATGTTTACCTTTTGTTGGTCAGAAATAAGAACCCATCCTTCGTCTTCATTGTTAATGTTCAAATCTTTCTGCAGCAAGCCAAGAAACTAATACCAGGAATCATATGTCTCCTTCTCCACTGAAGCCCACGCAATAGGGTACATTTGGTTGTTGGCATCCCTTCCTATGGCACACAATAGCTCACCATTGGTGGCACCCTTGAAAAAACAGCCATCTAGCCCTATCACTCGCCTACAACCAACAAGAAACCCTTTTCTATAAGCATCAAAACAAACATAAACCTCTCAAAGACTTGCTTCTGGAAAATCTCAGGATTAAGAGTCACTACAATAGTACTGCCAGGGTTGCTCCTTAACAATTCCAATTGGTAGTCATAGACTCTTCAATACTCTCCTCTAGTAGAATTTAATGCATCTTGCAGCACTAAAGCCTTGGCTCTCTTGCACTTGGATAGACTCACATCACAGAGCATGTCCTTCAAATTTGCCCTCTTGATCAACTCCACCTTCCATGTGGGATTGTCCCTGATTTGATCCCAATACTTGTTAGCAATCCTTCTTGATGTCACTAGCTTGTTATCTCTCCTTGGTGGGCAACAATGCTCGTCAACAAAATTTACAACTTTGAACCATTCAGACCTGCTTGTTTTGGAACCATATATTAACCACTTGCACCCTTTCCAAGAGCAAACTGATCAAACTTTGTTCCTCTCATCCTTAGGAAAAAGAAGGTGCCTATTTCTTGCTAGACCATATTTGACAAGTGCTTTCTTGAACTGCCTACTAGATCTGAAAGCCATCCCCAATGAGAACACATGAACTAGTGCATTACTATCAAACTTGTTCCCACTGCTTTGCCACCTAATTGCCTCCCCTTCACTATTGTTCTCATAAGAGTAGTTATCACTTGAGTTGAAGTATGGACTGTCATAATCTTGTAAATTCTCTAATTCTAGTGTTATTCCATCTGCAAGAATGAAAGTTTGGCTCCTACTCTGTCCTAGCTTCTTTGCCCTTACATCCTTCTTGATTTGCTTTGCAAACTGCCTTAGCTGCTCTATTTCCTCGTCATCTGCAGAACTATTAAGCTCCTTAGGCTGGTAGTCATCATCTGAACTGTCTGATTTATCACCTTCTTCCACCATATGTGCAGGTACAGTTGGATCTTCCTTGTTTGAACTCACTAGGAGACTTGTAGAATTGCCTGAATGACATCAACTCTTTGTCTGGTGAAGAAACTACAGCAGCAAGCATTGATAAAGGTACAACAACATCCATCTAATCTGCTTAATCATCTTTTTCTTGCTCTGCTACTGATATCTCTAGCTCCCAGTCGTTGTCCTCCTTGTCCATGTCCACATCAATATCCTCAACAAATATATCAACTACTCCACCATTAGTAATGTGCTGAGCCATCACATTACAAGAGTCATCGTCAAACAACAATCTTAGTCCATCATTCAAGTCCTTTCCTGGATACAACCAGTGCAGTTGCACAGGGTGATCCACTGGCGAATGGTCACGAAGATGCCCTTGCATCTCAAGTAATGATAACTTATCCAAGTCTATAAAAGACATCCCAGTATTGCCTCCAAAATATTGCAAGTAACCCTCCACATTCAAGAATTCCCCACCGTAATGAAATCTGACCATAAGAACTCCTGAAGGATCCATGCCTGAAAAAAATATCCAGTCACTAAATCTAACTTTGCCAGCAACTACGACATCCGCAGCTAACACGACATAAAACGCATACCCCATGTGCAATTTAATGGCTACAACCAAAAAACAAAATTGGTTCTTGGCCACTAAAATCACCGAATCCAATTCTATCCAGTGACAACCTGCAAACCCTAAGTTTGAGCATGAAATCGACCACAAGTAACTACCTTTTGCATTTAATCTGAACAATAACGGATGGATCATATGTTCCACTGCCTAACAAAGCCCCATCAAAAACCCGAACCGCCACTGCACTGCCTAACAAAACCCCACCAAAAACCCCAACTAAACAAACCCTTGACCTAGATCAAATCGAGCAAAAAAGAATGGGAAAGATATGGGGGTTGTGTTGCTGTCACTCACCTCGACCCTGTATAGCAGCCTGATCAATTGGATCTCGTCGCGATCATCACCTCGCTACCATAATCGCTGGAGGCAGACAGAACCAGGGAGAGAGAGAGAAAGAGTAAGTAGAACCAGGGGGAGAGGAGGGGGTGAGACTGTTCGGTTGCCTTTTAAAAGACCCTTGAGTTTGGTCCTCTCACTTACAAGTCTGTCCCACGTGTCAGCTTGCTCAAACACAAGAAACTTGTCCAACTCAGCACGCCACCGTGGCAAAACCACTCTTCAAAACCATCTCAGGGGTTTAATTAAATGGCATTAGAAAGATGAGGGGGTCTAATACACGGTTTGATAGTTGAGGGGGTTAAGTAGTCACCTTGTGATAGTTGGTGGGGTAATGTAGACTTATTCCATTAAAGTATTCCAACCTTGATCATGTTAACTTAATACTAAGCATTCCGGTATTTTTCTACCAACCATTTAAAGGATCAATCCTATGTTTTTCCTATCCTTTGTATTGTTTTGCACATGCGTTCCTATACAATTCCTATGTTTTTCATATCCCTATGATTTGGATATCTTGTAAACTAAGCGAGATCTAAGAAGAAAGGCAAAGGACCAAAATGACTTTAATTAATAGGAAAGTTGTATTGATGGATAGGTAAGCGAGGGGTATTTAATGGATAATATTTCTTTGTTTTGCGAACGGATGGTAGGTAAGAAGGTAGAAGTTGGTTTATTTTGAGACAAAATTTTATTTTGGGATGGAGGAAGTACTACTTAACAATACAATTCACCTTCTTGTGGAATGAACTAGGAAATTTGGACAGTAGAGATTCTTTGTCCAAAGAACACCAAAAGAATCCAAGGATTACAAGAGTTTGCTTTGTTCTTATAAATATCAATATGAAATATTTACACTGATTAACTTATCCACTTATGATTCACAAACATAAGATATAACTAACTAGCCTATCAATAGCAATTTGAGAGGACCCACCGTCTTCCAAGCAACGTGCCACTTTGTTCTTAAGCTCATTTGCTCTTTCCCTCATCTCAGCTCCCTCATTTCTCCCCATTAATTTCATAATCGCTTTCTCAATTTTGCACCTCTCTAACTTACCCTCGAGCTCAAAGCCAGCACCCCACACCGCTTCCACGTACCTTGTATTTATCATCTGATCTGCGAATTGAGGCCTACATATCATACGAACTCCCTCACAAACACTCTCCAGTATCGAGTTCAATCCGCCATGTGTCCAAAACCCGCTAACCGCACGGTGTGCCAGCACTTCCTGCTGTGGGGCCCACTTAATCACCTTACCCCTACCTCCCACCGCAGACTCAAACCTATCCGGCAAGCATGCTCTCTCCACACCACCCCTCACAAGGTTTGGACGAACCACCCATAGAAAAGGATGGCCGCTCTTCTCCAACCCAAATGCGACCTCCATGAACTCGTCGGAGTCCATGGATGCCAAGCTCCCGAAGCTCACGTACAATACGGACCCCGTCACCTGCATATCTAGCAACCCGATGCAGCTCCGGTCTTGGTGCAGGTTGAAGCTGTTGCTCCCAGTGTTCATGGCGGATAGCCTGTAGAGTGGGCCGGTGGCGAGCACGGTGGCTACACCGTCGTCACCGAGCTCGCTGCGGACCCTCTCGAGCTCTGTGGGTTCCAGCTCTTCAAACGTGTTGATCACCACGCCATTGGAGTTCCTCACCGTTTCGGCGATCCGAGCAAGCACTTCGAAAACCAGTTCATCATCGGTGTTTAAAAGGTCCCTTACTCGTAGTGGTGGTAGCTCCTTCACTGGTTCGTATAATTGTGATTCTGGTTCATAATAATACATTTACCAACCAAAATATGATTAATGGCGGATATAAAACTTAGCAAAATTTAATAATTTTTACATGGTCTCTATGGATATAACACAAGGATATACTCTTTTCTATTCAAAGCCAAATTAAAACCTACTTCCGTTGTTTCTAAATATAAACGTTTATTAAGGGGAAAGATTCTCCTTCAGTTATCCCTTTAGTCCAATTTTGAACTTAAAATTATTTGATTCCCCACCTAAGCACCTGATTAGCGAAAAACCGATGCTTAGATTACGTGCATTCAAATATGTATCCTAAAAATACTTATATTGTATATCGAATTTGAATCCTGTAAATTCTTATACTACATTTGTTCCAAAATCTTTTTAGTTTGAGACGGGGGTGTATGAAAATATGTTATTGTTTAGTCCTAACCTTCGGGAGGCAAATAGCCCTTTTGGAGGAGCGTGGGGTAGGCGAGGTAACAGCGGAGGCAGGCGGCGCTTCCGGTGCGGAGCACGAGCGTGGGGATGCCCTGCCCGGCGACGGCCTTCTTCACGGCGAGGAGATGGGAGTCGATGATGAGGCACGCGACACGGGGCTGCCCCTCGCCGGCGGCGACCACCGAGGCAAGCACCTCGCGGATTGACGGCGACACGGCGCCGCTCTCGCCCTCCATCTCCATGGTGGCGTTCATGGCGAGGATGATCTCGGAGATGCGACCGCGCGCAGCGACGTCGGGCGGGATGCCGTCGGGGACCTCGATGAACGCGAGCTCCGGGTGGCGCGACGGGTCGAGCGCGTTGAAGCGGGTGTGGAGCACGGTGACGGACAGGCCGCCGCCGCGGCCGTGGAGCGCGCCGGCGAGCTGCAGCATCGGGTTGGTGTGGCCCTGGGACGGCAGCGGGAACACCAGCACCCGGCGCCGCCCGCCGCCGTGGCGCGCTCCTCCGACGACGCGGGCGCTGGCCATCGCGGTCAGTACGATGTCGCTCGCTCTGCGTCTAATCAGCTTGCGGTCGGTACTGGCCTACTGGCCCCGCTGTCGCGCTTGTTTTCTCGGTTTTCCATGTGGGTCCCATGTCCACCTGAAAGAACTTATTCAATAAACGGTATATTTGCAAATGAAACATAATTTGTAAATAAAATATTTATATATGTATTCTTAGTGATAAAAAACAAATACTTAAAAAAAATACGATAAAAAATTCTTAAAATCAACTCTAAATTTAAAATTAAAAATTCAAATTTTAACTTAAAAATATAAATATAAGTGGAAAGATAAGACTGCAAACAAACATATCGGTTGGGTGATGAGGTGTAATAATTGTGTAAAGCACCGCATTTGGCGTCATTGTTGACGTTACTCTATTTTGCATTTTCTCGATGCCAGTTGCCACGGAGCAGCAGCTGGACAGCTACGCGTCACCAGTTCAGAGTGTATTCTTTTTACACTGTCGTGATAAAAAGTTGTAAAAAATATATTAGAAATTTATAATATTTGATTAAATATTTTTGACACATATAATAATAGAGTGAATTTTATAAAACTAATTAAACTATTATAAAACTATGGATTTAACGCTAAATTTATCGCATAACTACAAATTAAAATTTAGATTTAGAGTTTAGTATCGTAAAACTACAAATTTAGTGATGAAGTTATCAGTGAACTATAGATTAGCACTTTTAAGTAACAAAAGTTGAAGTTTTATGATAAATTTTATGTTAAATATATAGTTTTCTGATATAATACCTTAAATCGATAGTATTGTGATAGATTAATCAAATTACCTGTTAATTTATGAAATTTACTCTTGAAAATAAGATTCAGTTAAATTATAAAACTTTGAATATAACTTTTACATTCGAATAAGTGTTTAAAATCATAATATCAAAACTACTAAACTTCATTTGATGATTTTTTCTAGGTAGGGGTGAGGGGAGCGGAAACGCTAATTCGCGCCTAGGCGCGCGCTCCTCCCCTCGCACGACGCAGTCATGTGGCGCGTGCAGAGAGGGGATAGCGGAACAGCGCGGAGAGAGGGCCCGTGGCGGTTTTTTCAGTTGTTTTTTTTCTTTTTTGGTTTTTTAATACGTACATATACATACTTTGTATATGTGTATATTTGTATACGTACAAATGTAAACTTTGTATACGTACATATACAAACTTTATATACATATATATATTTTTATACGTTAAAAATGTATGCATATACATAATATATATATTGCATATATACATATTTATGTATATACTTTAAGTACATACATGTATAAACTTGTATATATGTATACGAAGTATATACATACGTATATAGAAATAGAAACAGTAGGGAGTAGAGGGGGGATGCAAGCACACGCCAGGGGGGCGCCCAGGCGCTTATTAGCGCCCCGGGGAGGGGGGTTGTTGTGGGTGTTGGGAAGGGAGAGATTTCTATCGAATTTTGTAACATTGGATCTGCAACAAGATTTGTGCATGCCTTCTACAGTTTTCCTCCAGCTCTAGTGGGTTGTAGCAGCTCCGATGAGGTGGTGATATCACTGTCAGAGCTGCATGCCTCCTTCTACAGTTTTCCTCCAGCTCTAGTGGGTTGTAGCAGCTCCGATGAGGTGGTGATATCACTGTCAGAGCTACAGTGATGAAAGTGGGAGGTGGGCCAGCATCGAAGGCCGAACAAGGGAATAGAGATGAATTTAGGAGGTGGGGTAGCAGTGGTTTCTCCGGTGGCTCATACCAGAGATGAGGAAGATAACGGGCAGGAAGACCTCTCCACTGCCCCGACATGAGGAGAGGTGGGTCGAGGAGATAGGTAGGACATTAGACGTTATTAGCACCTCCTAGAACCAATGAGGCTAGGGGGTCATGAGGGACAGTGATGTCCTAGGCTGGATTGAGGCGTTGAGTGGCAGAGTGGGCAAGGATAAGAAGGAGAGGATAAGGTGGGATCATTATTGCGCAAATCTCAAGTGTGTTCTAAACCGTCTAAAAAGTATCTGAGTGGTTTTCTATCAATATAGGATATAGACCGTCCCTTATAACATTATTGTAGCACTTTTCTGTTCTTGTTTGTCTTCACACATAGGATCAAAAACTAAGAGTGAGGGAACATAAAAAGAGATAAAGCTCCTTAACTATATGGCCAAGCTTAAATGCGAAAAAAATACTGTGTGAGAAAAGAAAAGGATATTTGACTCGTACTCGATGATCGAGCTTAAGGATGAGATAGAGATAGTGTAACAAATAAGGAAGATACCTCCAAAATTAATACTGCTTGGCTGAGCACAGGGATGAAAGAGCATATTTCTCACATTGGCAGAACTTCGTCCCATCTCTTCTTCATTGTTGCCTTCTTCTCATGCATTGGCTATTAGGACTTCGGTTAGATAGAAGCTGTGTGGTGCAATGCTAAGGGAGAAAGTCATAGGCACAAATGCACAATGGAAAATGCAGGTCGCAGAAAAATGGCACGTGACGTGAATATCATGCATGGAGCCTACTCCCTCCGTTCCATTTTAAGTGTAGTTGTTGATTCCGTATTCAACGTTTGACTATCCGTCTTATTTAACAAATTTATAAAAAAATTAAAAAAAATAAGTCACGTATAAAATACTATTCATATTTTATCATCTAATAACAATAAAAATATTAATCATAAAATTTTTTTAAAATGGATGGTTAAATGTTAAACACGAAAACTCATAACTGCACTTAATAGGGGATGGAGGGAGTACGATAGATCTGTGGGTGATGATGGCAAAAACGACGATGACAAGCTTATTAATTCCTGATGCCTCACAATGCAACACGAACTGTGACATAAACTAAATGTGGTTGTTCCTAGAGGAGCGAAAATTTACCCCCTAGGCCAGTGCCAAAAAGGACATTGCGAGAATGAAGAACAACAGCTAGATTACTTGCTTTGATACATATAAATAAGAGAATTAATGGAAACCTTGAACTCCTTCACAATTCGTCGATGGTAGTATTCACACGAGAAGTACATGGTTAAACTCAAGTGTTAGAGAGATATTATATAATTCACTAACCTGTCGATGGCAATTTGAGAGGACCCACTACTTTCCAAGCATCGGTCCATTTTTTTCTTGAGCTCTTTTGCTCGTTCCCTGATCTCAGCTCCCTCCTTTTCTACCATCAACCTCTTAATCGTTTTCTTGATTTCACCCCTTTCTAACTTACCAACAAGCTCAAAGCCTACAGCCCACACCGCTTCTACGAATCTTGTATTCAACATTTGATCTGCAAATTGAGGTCTACATATCATTGGAACTCCCTCACTAACACTCTCTAGCGTCGAGTTCCATCCGTTGTGCGTCCAAAACCCTCCCACGGCGCAGTGGGCCAGCACCTCTTGCTGCGGGGCCCACTTAATCACCTTACCCCTACCCTCCACCACACGCTCGAACCCATCCGGCAAACTTGGTTCATCCAAACCCCTAACGAGGTCTGGTCGAACCACCCATAGAAATGGCTGGCCACTGCTCTCCAATCCCCATGCGACCTCCAAGAACTCGTCGGAGTCTAGTGACGCTAAGCTCCCAAAGCTCACGTACAACACGGATCCCGTCGCCTGCGTGTCCAGCCACTCGATGCAGCTCCTTTCCGGGCGCAGGTGCAGGCTGCTCCCGGCGTTCATGGAGGACAGCTTGTGGAGCGGGCCGGCGGCGAGCACGACGGCGACGCCGTCGCCGTCGAGCTCGCCGCGGATCTTCTCGAGCTCGGCCGGCTCCAGCTCGTCGAACGTGTTGATCACCACGCCGTTGGAGTTTCTCGCCGTTTCAGCGATCCATCCAAGAACTTTACGGACCAGTTCTTGGTTGGCGTCGCTTGAGTAGAACAGGTCCCGTACTCGCAGTGGCGGCAGCTCCTCCACTGGTTCATAGAGTCGCGACTCTGGAATACACGAATTGGAAACGAAAGGATTGTTTGAATTCAAAAAACGAAATTGAAACATGTGATGTGAAAAGATGATGATTTGGTAGGTGACCTTTGGGAGGCAAATAGCCCTTTTGGAGGAGCGTGGGGTAGGCGAGGTAGCAGCCGAGGCAGGCGGCGCTGCCGGTGCGGAGCACGAGCGTGGGGAGGCCGAGCTCGGCGGCGGCCTTCTGCGCTGCGATGAGGTTACCGTCGATGATGAGGCACGAGGCGCGGGGCTGTGTCCCCTCGTCGTCGGCGGCGACCACCGACGCGAGCACGTCGCGGAAGGACGGCGACGGAGACGAACGGGACGACGACTCCCCGCCGTCCATGGCGACGTTCAGGGCGACGATGATGTCGACGACAGTACCCGACGCGGCGACGTCGGGAGGGATGCCGTCGGGCACCTCGGCGAACGCGAGCTCCGGGTAGCGCGACGGGTCGATCGCGTTGAAGCGGGTGTGGAGCACGGTGACTGACAGCTCGCCGCGGCCGTGGAGCGCGCCGGCGAGCTGCAGCATCGGGTTGATGTGGCCCTGGAACGGCAGCGGGAACACCAGCACCCTGCGCCGCCTGCTTCCATCGCCGCCGCCGCGGCGCGTCGCTCCGTCGACGCTGGCCATCGTGTTGCTCTGCTCGCCGTCTCAGCTCGAGCGCGCGAGGCAAAGTAGACGGGACCGTATATCGGATATCAGCTGGCTGTGGGGACTGGGGTGGGCCCCACGTGTAGGTGACGTGACGTGACGTGACGTCCTGACGTGCAAGTAGGTATAGTACGTAGCGGACGAAGACGTCGACGCTGCTAGGAGTAGTAGGAGGCCGGCGGTTCACGTCACTGGTGACGTCACAGGCGTGTAAATCATATTTTCAGAGTACGTACATACCCTCCCAAAACTGCACTCACTCTTAAAAAACCTAATCTTTAAGATATATGTAGATATAATTGGACTCTCATTAAGATACTATCAAAAAAATAAAAAAAGAAAAGAAAAGAGTATCCCGCTATCTTCGGCTATAGCTGTTTGAGAAGGGTGGGTTCTAGTTATTTACTCCAATGTACAATTTAGCTGCTATAACTTCATTTAACCCGTTATTACCACTATAGCTATTTGAGAAAGCCAATACTAAATGTTTAAGCCCACTATTTAAAATATTGGTATGTACTCTCTCCCCTCTTGAAAGCATGTCAAATTTTTAGGACACTAGCAAAATGCCATGTTTTCCTTTGTGTAAAACAAAATATATTATAATATATCATAAACAGATATATTTTTAATCAAATATTTAGTATCACTTGTTTGCTTATCTAAATATACAATATTTACTTGTTTAAAATAAATACTGGACTATTTCATAACAACATAAAATAACAGGGACTAATTTATAAAAATTACAAGAATAGTAGTGAAGCCCATTACTAGTAGTGTTTTTTAAAGGAGTATAGAAATTATAGAACATCATCCCGTTCTACATGACGGAATGGGATGGGATAGTGGCGGATCCACCTCCCGGCTAGCCTTGGCAGTTGCTCGATCTCGCCGGCGAGAACTCCATTAAATTTTACTGTTGACGGGTAATTCTTTTTTATAAAATTTCTATAGTAAATATTAGTTATATTGAAATTTGTTTGGGCTCTGGTTTCGCCACTGGGACGGGATACGTGTGACGCCCGAGAATCGGAGAATAAAAAGAAAACAAATGAAGAGAGCAAGCAGCAGCAGTGGTTGGCTTTTGGCCTTGGGCCATGCATTTGCTCGCGGCAGTGGCACTGGCACCCATCTAGCAGTGCATGCAGTGGCAGGCCATGGGCTTTGAGCCTTTCACCCAATAGCGAAAAGCAATGCAAGCAGCAGTAGTTAGCAGGACAGCAAATAGCGACCATGCAATGCAAGAGGCAGCAACCAGCTATGGGTTAAAACTTTTGGATGGCGCCTCCTGAGGGAAGCTCTTCCAACAGCGGCGAGGATAAATTTCAGCATCCTGGATATCAGTCCAAATTGCATTCTATTCGGTGTGGACAAAAAAAGATGACATGCATTTGTTCTTCATTGTAACTTTACTCGTTTGTGCTGGTTTATTTCTGCTTTTAATATTAAAGTAGATGCTCTTTCTTTTCTGAATTCCATCTGTCGGTGCCATGGGTACAGAGGTATGCCGACTTTGGGTCAGAGGCGGCCCGGTCTACCCACGTGGCTATCCCCCAAGGGGGGAGCGGGCTCGAGGACGACGTGGCGGCTGCCCGCCCCGGACACGCTACCCCCTCGGGGGATAGCTCAGCGGGGGTCGGGCCCCCCCGACCCCCTCGGGCTGTTGCCATGTGTAATGAAGTAGGTGAGCGCTCTCAGCGGTCACATACCTTCATTAATGGCGGCGCGGGCGTAGTGCGCCTGCGCCACATGCGTGTGCCGTATTTAATACGGAATGAGACGCACGCCTGCGTCTGACACCGGTCGTAATCGACTGACCGGTGTGCCACCGGTCTGAATGACCGATGGGATAGCACACAGTACCGCGCATGCCAGTGCACGCCCGGTAGGTACGCTGTGCTCCCGGTCAGGTTACATCAAGATTATGAGAGCCGTTCCGGCTCTCATATCTTACCGAAGTTGGTGCGTCAGGTCTAATCACCTGACGCATCGCATAGCCTACGATTGAACAAGCAAGCTTTCAGCCGTTTAATGGAGAATGATATGCAGCGTCATTCCTCATGAGGGGCGGCCTGATAGAAGTCATGCCGGCGCTACAGGACGGAGGACTTCGATCGCAAGCCACAGTGTGGCTCTTAATTATAAAGTATCTTTCTCCTTTTCTCTAGATGATAGCTTGTCCGGCCCCTGTGGTATCCCCTTGAGATATAAAAGGAGGCCCAGGCCTAGAGGAAAGGGATTCGGCTCTCGGAGTTCTTGCCCTTGGCTTGCTTCTAGCTAAGTCCAACTCTTGAGAGCAAAGAGCTCACACAGATAGTCCACCCCACAGGAGTAGGGTATTACGCCTCATCGGCAGCCCGAACCTGTATACTTGCTTGTGTGTCATCGCCCTCTCTTTCACGATCCTTTGTACTCACCAGCGCACCGGGACCGAACCTGGAAAGGCCTCTCTTCCGCGCCCTGGGCCGAACTCAAAAAGGGGGTCTGCACAGTCCCCGCTGCGGAGTTTACCCTCCGACAGCTTGCGCGCTAGGTAGGGGCGCGTAGACGCTTCTTGAGGTTCCCACTCCTTGTGTGCGCGCCAAGCTTCGCCGAGTCAGCCCTATGGCTGAAGAGACGGTGCTCCACACACCCACACCGAGCGTCAGCGACGATGGCGGAGAGCTGCATCCCCGTCGCTGAGCGCATACTCTGTCACCACCGCCTCGCCGGAGTCCCGAGCGGGAGAAAGTGCGGAAGGAGCCGGACGGCTCTACCACCTCCCCGCGGCCCAGCGACGAGCGGTGGCGTCTCCCAAAGGCGCACCGCCGTCTGGCCTATGGTGACGGCGGCACCCCTCAGGGTGCCCTCCAGGCGGCAGGAGTGCTCCTGCGCCATCCGCCCATGGCCGCAGACCCGGAGGCCCCGGTCCAGCGTTGGCTGGACGACGTGGCCAACCTGGTCAAGGCAGCACACCAGCAGCTGGACACCGGCGGCCGCTCATCGGTAGCCGGATCGTCTGGCACCGCGACCGCAGTCTCTTCGTCGGCAAGACGAAGAGCACGGCGAGTGGCGGCCCACGCCCGCCGCTCGTCCTCGCTTCCCTCGTCGACGCCCACGGCTACTCGCGGGCGTCACGAGAGTCTAATGACGAGCCGGATGCCCGGCTCAGCATCGAGCGCCGGTGCGATGAGCGCCGCGCCACCCAAACGGGAGAGGGCGCCGCGTCCACGGCCACCGTGCGCCCTAGTGGCCCTAAAGGTAGGCCCCCCGTTTCCTCCGTCGTCGGGGCTGGATGCCGTGCCTTTGTGGCGAGTCTTCGGAGCGTCCGATGGCCCCTAAAGTTCCGGCCCAGCATCCCGAAAAAATACGACGGTAGCGTCAACCCCACCGAATTCCTCCAGATCTATACGACTGGAATCGACGCGGCGGGGGGTGATGATAGAGTCATGGCGAACTATTTTCCCATGGCCCTAAAAGGCCAAGCGCGGGGTTGGCTCATGAACTTCCCACCCGCCTCGATCCACTCCTGGGAGGATTTGTGCCAACAATTTACTACGAACTTTCAGGGCACATATCCACGCCTAGGAGAGGAAGCCGACCTGCACGCAGTGCAGTGGAGGGACGGTGAGTCCCTCCGGTCATACATACAGTGGATCTGCCAGGTTCGTAACACCATCCTCTGTATCCCCGCACATGCGGTGATCTACGCATTCAGGAGGGTCGGGCGGCACAACCGCATGCTAGAAAAAATCGCCACCAAGGAGCCCCAGACCACCGCGCAACACTTTGAACTCGCGGGCCGTGTGGCACGTAAGGAGGAGGCATGGACCTGGAACTCCTCCGGCTCTGGTGCGGCGGTTGCGGCTGCCCCTGGGTCCGCTGCCCATTCTGGGCAGCAAGAAAGGAGGAAGAAGAAGAGGACTGCCCGCTCTGGCGACGAGGGGCATGTCCTCGCCGCCGAAGGCGCTCCGCGGCCCCTGCGCAAGGGGAGGACCACGGAGGATAGCAGAAGGGGAGGACCACGGAGGATAGCAGAAGGAGCACTGCCACCCCTGGCCGAGAGCGCCAAGGCCGGCAAGTGGTGCTCCGTGCACAACACCTCCCTTCACGACCTCATCGAATGCCGCGCGGTCAAGGGCTTGGCCAAGCGCGTCAAAAAGTGGGGGGAGGAGCGGGGTCAGGAACGCCGTCAGGGCCAGGGCCCCACGGCCCCTACCCGCGATCGGCAGAGCGAGGCCAAGAAAAAGGCCCCCGTCGACGATGATGGCGACGACGACTTAGGCTTCCAAGAGCCTGAGGCCACCGTCGCCACCATGGATGGAGGAGCATGCGCTCATGCTTCCCGCCGCAGCTTCAAGACCATGAAGCGTGAGCTTCTGGCTGCGGTCCCCACCCACGAGGCCTCACGGCGAGCTCGGTGGTCGGAGGTCCCGCTTATCTTCGACCAAACCGACCACCCTCGTGCGTGGCCTGGGGTGGACAAATTGCAATGGTGGTCTCCCCCATTGTTTGCAATGTCAAGTTGAGGCCATCCTGATAGACGGCGGCGCCGCCCTCAACATCCTCTCCCCCACGACCTATGATCTCATCAAGGTCCCGGGGATGAAGCTCCTACCGTCCCTGCCGATCATCGGCGTGACGCCAGGACACACATGGCCTCGAGGTCACATTGACCTCCGGTCACGTTGGGTGGCCCCGACAACTTCCGCACTGAGCGGATAGACTTCGATGTGGCGGTCCTCAATATGCCCTACAACGTGGTCCTGGGGAGACCCACGTTGGTGAAGTTCATGGCGGCCACCCGCTACGCCTACCTCCAGATGAAGATGCCGGGCCCGCGTGGCCCCATAACAATCAACGCCGATCTCAAGATCGCATTGGCCTGCACGGAGCAGCGCGCAAGCGATCTCGCCGCGGTCCCAAAGCCCGCGGGCAGCGACGAGAGGCCCGACGCCTCCTCGTCTTGCGCCCCGAGGAAGCGGATGACCTCGGGCAGTGAGGTCCCCCTGAAGGAGGTGGCGCTGGCCGGCGACCCGTCCAAGACCGTCAAGATTGGCGGTCAACCAGACGACAAATAGGGAGATGTGCTCGTCTCCTTCCTGCGGGCAAACGCTGACGTCTTCGCGTGGAAGCC
This sequence comes from Oryza punctata, assembly GCA_000573905.2. NCBI lineage: Eukaryota > Viridiplantae > Streptophyta > Magnoliopsida > Poales > Poaceae > Oryza > Oryza punctata. Next base: position 8,867,169 of record CM002494.2, on the reverse strand, counting down.
GTCGGACATGCTTTTCTTTCTTACATATTCGTTCGATCCAATTGCGGTTTTCCGTTTGCGGGTTTCATTTGGTGTTTTGTCCTAACTCGGGACGCTTGCATTCGTGTCACTCCTAAGTGATTCGCACCACCTAGACGCCGACGGGGCCCAGAGCGAGCTGTGCCCCGAGACATGTTGAACTCGCCAAAGGCCCACAATCGGGTCCGCACTTACCCCGGTCATCATGCTCTCGGCCTGGCCAGTCTCGACATGCGGAAGTCCCCAAGTGCTCTAGTCTCGGTTTCTATCACTTAGGATTGCGGCTCGAACCCGAACCCCCGCTTAAGGCAAAACGCCGAACGATTCGACAAGGAAAAACACTTGGATCACATAGACAAAATAATGAACTAACGAAAAAACATGATATATTCATTGCAGGAAATGGAAGTACAAGCATACGGTGAAATGCCGATTATTATATGATCGGCACGAAGGCCTAACAGACGAGCATTATAAAGAAGAAAGGGGGGAGAATCGGCAGCTGCGGGCCCCGATTTACGAGGGTACGCTGCGTTGCCATCATCGTTATCGCAGCCGCAGTCCTTACTCCCTCCGCCGGCCGCCGCCATGATCGAGCGGTACTACCCGCCGACCGCCGTCGTGGTCGAGTAGTACTGCCCATCGACATCGCCACCTTCATCTTCGACATGGAAGGCAGCCACCGACCATCGCCGTGGTCGAGCAGTACTACTCGCCAACGTCGCCGCCTTCATCTTCGACATCGAAGGCGGCCGCGGAGGCGAACTAAAAAGCCGTCTGGTGCCCCTGAGTCGACGGGGCACGATCCAGATGCAGCACAAGTCCAAGGATGGTGACTGGATCTCAACCACAACGGAACAGAGTGCATCAAGCAAGCCTGGACTGGCGAGGACTCTCCTTACTCCGCCATTCCAAGTGTCCGCATCATCGACGGGATGCGCCACGGTGCCGCCTCCGTGTGCGATTGGGAGTAATATTCGCCGACCTCCGTCGTCGGCGACACGGTCTGCTCGGTGAAGAACCACTGGAGCAGCAGAAAGACCCGCCATGGCGAAGGGGAGGAAGAAAACAACCCACTCTGGGAACTGCGGCGTCGGGCGCGCTTCGCCCAGCACCACCGCTTCTCGGTCGGCCACCACCGGCATGAACTTGCGCAGCAGGTTGGCCATGCGGTCGTTGGTGATGCGCGACGGCGGTAGCACGCTGCCCTCGATCAGAGAGGATCCCCGCGCCATCGCTCTGAGGAATGTGGGATGCAAGAAACAAGAGTGTGCGGCGAGAAGGGCGCTAGGGAGCGAGGAAAGCAGGGGCGCAGGAGAGCTGGGTTGGGCAAAAGTGGTGAAGGAAGGGGAAAGCCCCCTTCTCGACGCCCTTTTATAGCCCAGCCACTGCCGCGCCCGGGTCCTCGTTTCCCGTGCCCACTATCTCGCCCCCTCGATTCTTGCACGCACTTCCTCCATTATCCCCATTACTCCGTCTCTGGTGCACGTGCAAAACGTCGCAACCGTCACGAAGATGAAGGGGCAGATCGTGCCTGCCTTTAAGGCGCGGACGTTTGCCGAGGAATACGCCATCATTACCACTCTGGGCATATGGACGGACGTGCCCCATTTTGCGCGCCGTCCCCGGTAATAGGGCCATTACACGATAATGGCCCGTTACCGTCGTGAGGCATTTTGGATCACGCCGCGGATAATGAGGCCATTACGGGCTAACGGCCCATTATCGCTGGGAGGCGTTCCCTTCGCGCACGGAACCAGCGACTGCTTATCTCCTCTGAGAACCTAGGCCCACTTCACGCCGGGTCGACGAGGTGGCGCAAAGCCTGGTCGCCCCACAGTGGGGCCCCCCATAGGCTTTACGTCGTGGGCTACTGTCGGTGTCATGAGCCCAGGGGTATGCCGACTTTGGGCCAGAGGCGGTCCCGTCTGCCCACATGGCCATCCCCCAAGGGGGGTGCGGGCCCGAGGGCGACGTGGCGGCCGCCCGCCCAGGACACGCTACCCCCTCGGGGGATAGCTCAGCGGGGGTCGGGCCCCCCCGACCCCCTCGGGCTGTTGCCATGTGTAATGAAGTAGGTGAGCGCTCTCAGCGCTCACCTACCTTCATTAATGGCGGTGCGGTCGTAGTGCGCCTGCGCCACATGCGTGTGCCGCATTTAATACGGAATGATGCGCACGCCTGCGTCTGACACCGGTCGCAATCGGCTGACTGGTGTGCGATCGGTCTGAATGACCGATGGGATAGCGCACAGTACCGCGCATGCCGGTGCACGCCCGATAGGTACGCCGCGCTCCCGGTCAGGTCAAATCAAGATTATGAGAGCAGTTCCGGCTCTCATATCTTACCGAAGTTGGTGTGTCAAGTCTAATCACCTGACGCATCGCACAGCCTACGGTTGAACAAGCAAGCTTTCAGCCGTTTAATGGAGAATGATATGCAGCGTCATTCCTCATGATGGGCGGCCTGACAGAAGTCATGCCGGCGCTATAGGACGGAGGACTTCGGTCGCAAGGCACAGTGTGGCTCTTAATTGTAAAGTAGATTTCTCCTTTTCTCTAGATGATAGCCTATCCGGCCCCTGTGGTGTCCCCTGTGGATTCGGCTCTCGGAGTTCTTGCCCTTAGCTTGCTTCTAGCTAAGTCCAACTCTTGAGAGCAAAGAGCTCACACAGATAGTCCACCCCACAGGAGTAGGGTATTACGCCTCATCGGCGGCCCGAATCTGTATACTTGCTTGTGTGTCATCGCCCTCTCTTTCACGATCCTTTGTACTCACCAGCGCACCGGGACTGAACCTGGAAAGGCCTCTCTTCCGCGCCCTAGGCCGAACTCAAAAAGGGGGTCTGCATAGTCCCCCGCTGCGGAGTTTACCCTCCGACAGCATCCAAGATATCATTGCTTATCTTTTAGCTAATGGAGTGAATATACATAATTTGCTAGTTATGCTTTGGCAGATTTGGAAGGCATGAAATGATGAAAACTTTAAAACAAGGAAGTGGGAGACTCAACAAGTTTGTCATGCAGCAGAAGCCATGGTGAATACCTATGAGAATCTCAGGAACTTAGAAGATCAACATCAACGAGAAAAATCAACAGACTGAAGAGACCTCTCAACAAAAAAGAACAAATTCTTCAAACATCTCTGCAGGTACATCTCTATACGAAAAGGCATGTAGACCAGTGACCTGAGTAGTATCCCAAGATCCATGAGTTCAAATCTCCATAGGAGCGAATTTTCTTTAAAAGGAATAAAAAATAAAAAAAGGGTACAAGATGCTATGTGGATGCTTCATGGAAAGATGGCAAAACAGGAATTGGAGTCTTCATCCATGACCCTCAAAATCATAATGTTGTTGTTTTAAAGGCAAAATCTTTAATGTCAGCAGCTCTTTTGATTGCTGAAATGGATGCTCTTAGGCTAGCTATACAGCTCTGTCAACAGTTGCAGGTTCAACAGCTAATCTTTCTCTCTGACAACATCACGGTGGTGGAGGCGGTACAAAGAAAAGAATATATGGAAAATCCAGGACATTGGTCTTTCAGGCCTGCTCTCTCAAAAATTTATGCCATTTTGCAGAGAAGGGAGAATAAAATACAATGGATTCCCAAGGAAATGAACAAGGTGGGGGATAATTTGGCTAAAGTTGCTAGACAATCCTCTAGCCAAGATCAAATGGCTTTTGACTGTTCAAATATTTCTCACATTTGTCAAAAGCCAGGCTGTCACTGCAGGAGAAACAATCTTTAATGCTGGTGAAAAACCCCCTTTAGTACCATTTGGAGTAACCGAGACCAGTAAATCGAGATTAAAAATCTCAATCTTTAGTACAAGTTCTAAAGAACCGGAGAACTGGTAATAAATATACATATCGCGTAGGCACTGTTGGCTCGGGGTGTCGAAAATACTGTTCATGACATTGGTCTGATCAATGTGGATTTTGTTGTAATGTGGATTTTGTTGGATCGGATTACGTGGATTTTGTTGGATCGGATTATCGCGTAGGCACTGTTGGCTCGGGGTGTCGAAAATACTGTTCATGCACCACGTGGCACGAAACGGCGCCGTATGCGTGTAGGGTCGTTACCCCCTCCGTTAAGCAATCCGTCTTCTTCTCCCTACGCGTTGCTTCTTGTCCCGTCGCCGCAATGAGCACGCACCATTGTCCAGCGGTTTCTTCCCCTTTCCCGACATTGCTTCAGAATGCACGCTAGTGTCCGGCGGTCCGTGAGGCGAGCGAGGAGAGCATCCGCGTGCTGATGCGCTGCGGCTTTTCCAGGTCTCGATCCGAGCCGAGCGATGCCGACCACTCGTCGCAGCCCCTCGGCGACCGAATCGTGCAGAGCAAAGTGCCCTGACCAGTTGAAAGAGCAGTGCCGCTGCATCAAGGGAGCGATTGGAGCTGCGGGCGTGCAGCCTTCCTCCACGAATTCATTGAAGTGTGTGTTGACCGCGTGCAACACAGTAAGAGGTGATTCATCCCTACCCGATTCAACTTTCCGCTCTCAATTTGGGGGACGGCTGCGCCTATTTAGAGATCCCCGAGGTTGGTCATGGAGGCGCGAGGCATCAAGAGGAAATTCCGCTCAATTCCACCATTAGCCTGCGGTTCCCCCTCATCAGCGTCTCACGGCCAAGTTGCTGACCTCGGCGAGGCGTCGGCCGATCTGGAATCCAGCCAAGATTCTTCCAAGAGTTACCTGTCCGACGCCGTGTCCGGCGCAACTGACGTCGACGATGTCGAGCTGGTTGCCCGTTGTCTGGCATCCGTAGCTGCCAAGGAACCTGAGGCCATCCGCCGCTTCGTCCGACGCCTCTCACCGGCGACAGTTGCACGCTCGCTCGACTAGGACCTCCTCGACAACCAGAAGCTACGAAAGGTGAACTCCTCGATCGATTTTAGTTCATTCCGTGCTGCAACCGTTCTGTTTGCTCAACTTGTGTGGTTAGATGGCCGGCGGAGGAAACACTCGCTGGACTGATGACGAGTTGCTAGCATTCCTGCAAAGTTGCATGGAGGAGATCCAGGCCCGGAACATCACCTCATCGTGCCCCAAAGCTTCGGGGTACGCCAACTTACAGGAAAAGTTGATGGAGAAGTGCGGCAAGCGTGTCACAAGGCAGCAGCTGAAGAACTACTGGAATGCTTGCCGCCGTCGGTTCTCTACTTGGATCTGGCTCGAGTCGATGGCAACCGGGTTGGGGAGGAACCCATACACCGGTGGAATCGACGCCAGCCCTTCGTGGTGGGATGCAATGGAAGCTGTAAGTCATCATCCAACCAAAAATTTTTTTTGGTAAATTCTCCTTCATTGCTCAGCCTTTCTTCACTATACGAACATATGTTTGCTAGTTGGTAGGTATAACTTTACTAGAATTATGTGCTCGTACTCTGAACATTGGTTACATTAGTTCAAACGCTACTATGTTCTGCCCATGAGCTCATACTGTAAACACAGGCTTTAGAAAACCCATTGTACATGTTGGGCATAGCTTGTTGAATAAAAGGTGCACTCTCTGATCATGCTTGCAAACTGTTGCTGAATGGTTATAATGTACTACCGCATTCTGTCAACATAGTGTTTAGATGAAAAGTTAGCTGTCATTTAGAACGTGTACTAGATTTGGTTCATACTTTGCGGAATCTTGAATTTTAGTTCAACAAATTGTAATTTAAAAGCCATTATTTCATACTCTTCTAATATGCCTACATAACCAATTAGCGGAACACTGTGTCGTAATGATGTGCAGTACTTACTTCCCATTTAAAGCCTACTTTACGACCCATATTAGTAGTGCACTGATATAGTGTTTAGTTTATGTGTTCTCAGTGCATGCGGTTAAGTGAATATGTTCCTACTAGCTATGTTCTGCCAATATAGCTTATAACTTGATGATAGTATGATCATTTGTTGCTAACCTTGCAGTCAACCTGTTTTCAGTGACCTTTTTTGTACTTCATTACAAATGGTTTCAGTATGTAATGAACTGCAATATCTATTAATATTTCATATTTATATACCTGCTAGCAAAGATTGGGTTGTTTGCCATTCATAACTGCATGCTTAATTGAACAACCAATTTTGTTCTCCTCTGTTTTTGTAGATGAGGACAGGGGCCAGAGCATTCATGAATGGCCCCTTGAAATTCATCCCGGAGCACCATGCTGTTTTTCGAGGGAGGACTGTCATCGGCAATCACTCAAATGTCCCCGGGGCTGAACCTGAGGAGGACCTCCAGCCAGCTGCCACTGAGCCACTTGATATTGAGGGCCTTGTGGACCTCACTGCTTAGCCTGCATCTCCTGAGGCTAGGGATACTACTGTTAGGCGTAAGGGCAAAAGGGTTGCGACACCGGCCAGTGGATCTAGGGGTTCCAAACGGACCCGTAGTGACTCTACCGGTGAAGCTTTGCAGCGGCTTGCTGATCTTAGAGTAAAGTCCAGTGAGAGCAAAGCTGCTAGGTTGCGTGAGCGAGAGGCTAGGAGTGCCGCGGCGTGCATTGAGTTGATTAAGGTAGATGGGCACCAATTTCCATCCGAAGTTTACCTCATGGCGGTGCAGCTCTTTAGTGACCCGTATTTCTGTGAGTTCTTCATTAATGATGCCACCACACCAGAGATGCGTGAGTACTACGTACGCTTCAACTACATGGTGAAGTTTCAGGGTGGTGGAGGGTTTTTCCTACCACCAACTTGTGGATGGTTACCACCCGGTGGTGGTGCTAGTGATGGGGGCGATGGCGGGGACCCGGGGGATGATGGTGCACCACCGGCTGATGGTGCAGCCGTGTGTTGAGGCTCACCTGCTGCTGCTATAGCTGCTAGTTGTTGTTGTGTGCTGAAAGTTTTCTTTCTCAGGGTGTGTATTGTCACTGTCGGTTCCTAGTTAGGCAGTTGTTAGATTTGGGAGTTGTTGTAGTGCTGTGCTTGAAACTAGAAAGGTGCTGCATGCTGGTAGGGTATTTGCAGTCTAGAGTGTGCAGTTATCTGAGTCGTTAAAATCCATCGTGCAGAGCGTCAAATAATGTGTTCGATTCGTTTCGTAAATTGGACATCTGTGTATTTCTGTATTGTAGCATTGAACAATTCGGCACACTTTTAATTATTATTATGTGAGATGCTTATTGTGTTGCAATGTTTGTCGTACCACTTTAATGGACTGTAATATTTATAGCAGTGTACTTCTTTTATTACTGTTTATGTGGGTTATTAATGGCAATTGATAGAACTGTATTAATTTTTTTTGTCTATAACCTCTTTTGTTTGCTGTCTTGTTGAATTAGGAAGATGAGGACCAGTTCGGAGAGTATAGCAACTTCTGATGATGGGACCAGCACTGAGGAGGATGATATCATTGTAGAGCTATTGGCTGCTGATTTTCAAAGGATTGGACGCGCTCCACGGCGGGTCCCGCAGCAGTCTGGCATGGAATGGGTTATGGAGACAATGGCGAACCCGGAACAATGACATAACATGTTTCACATGATTGCGGAACAGATTCATGCCCTATACAATCTACTGACCAACAGGTACCACCTGCATGGTACGTATGAGGTCTGCCCTATGGAAGCAATAGGAATGTTCCTTTATAGTATGGTAGGTGGATATGGTGTTAGGGCTGTTAACAATAGGACGGTGCGTGCCAATGGCACGGTGAATAGATATGTCCACAAGGTATTGGATGCTGTTCATGCTCTGGCAGGTGATATCATAAAACCCGTCGATCCAAACAACTTCCCTCCTCACTACCGCGTAGTGCAAGATGTGGCTTTCGGACCTTTCGCAGATGCAGTTGGTGCAGTTGATGGGACACACATTCCCCTTGTTGTGCCGCGTGCTACGTCCATTGAGCACCGAAATCGCCACAACGAAACTTCTAGGAATGTGTTAACCGTTATTGCCTGGGACGAACGAGTTATGTTCGTCGACGCTGGATGGCCGGGATCGGTACACGACCAAAGAGTTCTATCGGAGGCTGTGCGGCGGTATCCCTACGCGTTTTCGAGGTTACCATGGGGTGAGAATGTATTTCGTTTGAAATAAATTTGCATTACGTATTATATTTTAGACAATAATGTACACGGCAAAGCATTAAATTGACATTATTGTCATTTCAGGGAAATATCTGCTTGTCGATTCGGGTTATCCCAGTAGGTATGGATTCCTCCCTCCGTATCCTCATGTTCGGTACCATATGGATGATTTCGAAGGCGACGAGGCTGCACCACCTGATGGAAAGGAGGAGACTTTCAACTACATGCACTCTGCCATGCGTAATACAGTTGAAAGAGCATTTGGTGTGATCATAAGTCAGTGGAGAGTCTTGCGGGGAATTCATTTATTTGGAGAGGCGGGTCATCAAACGAAGATTATAATTGCTGCTTTTGCTCTTCACAACTACAAGATTGATAGTGCTGACCCCCACTTTATGACACAGAACCCATTGTACAACGGGTACCCGTAGGTGGCTGAGGCTCCACCGCTGCGCATCTGGTACGACTCACCCAACAGCGAGGCTGCTATGTCGGCTTACCGTGAGGCTATTGCAAATCAGGTGTACAACGGCTAGGCCACTCTACTTTATGGAGCAAGCTTTTCTTAAAAAAAATGTTTTAAATCCATTCTTATGAAATGGATATGTATCTGTCCGCAATTATCCTAAGTCATGTACGACCTGCGATGGTTAAGTACCGTATGTTAAGCTACATTGTCTCATTTAATCTATTCTCTAATGTCGTCCAAATAGCAGCTGTTCTGTTGGCTGCCCTTGCACTTCACTCCCTCATCGGCGTACGCTTGCCGTGTGCGTGTAGCACATTACACAGCAAAATCTGCCACCAGCTGCAACTTTGGCCAGCAGCTGCTGCGGCAGCACACACCGTGCATGTCTCCGTTACAGACCTCTCCCTAACGCACGTTAGCTCTCACTGTCCACAGCAACAACAAAACTGCACACCCACATGCCTACTACAGTAGCATAGATTATTTTGGTTGAATCAAACTTCACATTTGAACGCAGCCTAAGTCAAAAAAAAAAAAATATGTGAGATATGAAATTGGAACTCAAGATCTCTCACCTCAACCCTTACATGCGTTATCATCCCACCTACCACACATCTGACTTGGATAGAGATACTTTTTTTTACTTAGATAGAGGTACTAAAATACATCGTTAGTACCGGTTGGTAACATCAACCGGGACTAAAGATCCTCCAACATTAGTCTCGGTTGGTGTTACCAATCGATATTAAGATGCATTTCTACTACCGGTTAGTAGTACCAATCGGGACTAAAGATGTTTCTAGGGATTTAGACTTTGAGAACCGGTACTAAAGAAGTACCGGTTCTTAATCTAGTTGGGATATTTGTCCTGTTAAAAAAGGACTCCTTGCTCCCAGGGGAGATGTAACGATAGCTCATGCTCTGTGTTTGTAGAACTTGGTCCTTTTAAATAAAGGAAAAGTACGAATTACCCCTTGAACTATTGCGGTCGACCGAATTACCTCCCTGAACCCAAAAACCAGACATTGCTCACCCTAAACTTTTAATATTGGATGAATTAACCCCCTCGACACTATTTTGAGCAGTTTTGACTTGAGTTTGCACACATGGCAAACCAGTCAAAAAAACTCACTGGACCCACCTGTCACACCTCTCCCTCCCTGGTTGCTCTCACTCTCCCCGGTAGCACTCTCTCTCTCGAAAACGTGCTCAGGCAGGCGGCTGCGGAGGCGGAGGCAGACCAAGCTGTCGGCGGTGGAGGCGGAGCTCGCCTGGGCAGCGGGCAGTGAGGCAAAGCTCGCTCGGGCGGCCGGTGGCGGAGGTGGACTGGGCAGCCGGTGACGGAGGCGGAGGCCGACCGGGCACCAACAGAGTTCTCTCTCTGTGCTATTGGCGTTTGTGGCGAGCGACTATAGGCACGGCTGGGCGAGCGGTGGCAGGCGTGACTAGGTGGCTGCGGCTGGCTGCAGGCGCGGGCTGGAGGGGGAGCCGGTCGGCGGCGAGCGGCGGCGGCCATGGCTAGGTGGCTCCAGTCGGCGACAGGCGCGGATGGGAGGGGGAACCGGTCGGCGGTGAGGGCGGCGGCGGCAGCGGGGAGGAGGCGCGGCTGGGAGTGCGCTAGAATAAGTGAATCCCGAGGATATGCATATCTTTGATAGAATATGGGAATCTAGTTGCAATTAACTATATACTTTCCCTTTAACCCTCCCCTCTCATCCTATATAAGAGGGGGTAGGGTTCCCGAGACAGGGGCATTTCACCACAACCCGGCATACACACCACGGGTTACACAATTATTCCCACATACGCGTAATCGACTATTTTATTGCTGACTTACGCACCTAGGCATAGAGTTAATCTACACCAACTGGATTAGGGTATTACCTTACGCTAAGAGCCTGAACCAGTATAAATCTCTGTCACCATCTCTCCCTGATCAAGTGCAACCCATAAAATATATTACCGATCCTAGAGGCGACGGGAGCGACGGGGAGGAAGCTTCGGTTGGCGGCAAGCGACCCTCCTCACTGGAGCCGTCTGATGTGCCTGATCCCGCCTCGCCGAAGCCGAAAGAGGTACGGCAGGCGGTGGAGATGTGCACCATCAGGTCCCGCCTCCTCTTTCTCTTCTTCCCCCTCTCTCTCTCGGGCATCATCGGCCGCTGGTGCAGGTCGTGCGGTGGCTAGTGGTGGGCGGTGGGCGGCGGCGCTGGACGTGGAAGCGGGAGCGGTGAACTCTGGGAGGGAGCCGGAGTGTTGGGCGGCGCCGTTTTGCTGCCCGGTCGGCCTCCGCCTGCGTCACCGGTCGCTCGGTCTACCTCCGCCTCCGCCACCAGCCACCAGGGCGAGCTCCGCCTCCGCCGCCAACCACCTGGTCCGCCTCCGCCTCCACGGTCGCCTGCCTGAGCGCGTGCACAGGAGAGAGAGAGTGTGCAACCGAGGAGAGAGAGGGTGATCGAGGAGGGAGAGGTATGATAGGTGGGCCCAGGGAGTTTTTTCTGACTGGATTGCCAAGTTGGCGTCACGTGTGCAAGCTCAAGTCAAAACCGCTCAAAACAGTGTCGAGGGGGTAATTCATTCGGTATTAAAAGTTTAGGGTAAGCAATGTCTCGTTTTTTGGTTTAGGGGGTAATTCGGTTAACCACGATAGTTCGGGGGTAATTCGTACTTTTTCCTTATATAAATAAATGCATGAGTACTTAAAAAAAGCAACCAGTTAAGAGTTTAGTCCCACATCGGCTAGCTAGTTTGTTGAGTACTAGTTTATAAGGTTAAGAACGCGTTAGCTAATGAAACCTAATTTGAACTTTGTGTTTGCGTGAAGCGAGTGTAAAAGCACTTTGCCTTGCAGTGTGCCACCCAAATTGCACTACCATCCACTGTGTGCCGCTGTTGATGCAAAAAACACACACTGGCCTGAGAGATTTGCTTTACTCTAGTGCAGGTCCAAAATTAGGGTTTTAGGTTCAAGGGCGTGCCAGTTGATTTGATCCTGCAATCAACAAGAAAAACATGCAAAGAATATCAGTAAACGATAGATAATCGGCCATAGGGTCGATTTCATATCGTACGTGACCTAGCCAATGCAATAAAGCATGAATCGGCTGTGAGGTACAGTCAATGATAGAACTAACCCTAAAACTAGTATATCGGCTGTAAATATTAACGTTACATAATCAGTAAATCGATATCATTTTAGAAACAAGCAATTGGGATAGATCGGACTGAACCGAGACAGTATAAATTGCCCAAGTCTAAAGATAACATGAAATAATGATTATGTATATTAATGTCATAGCCGATATCTAGGTTTAAGTATGTATCGGCTATAGCTCTGAAACAACCTTATACCAGGATATTCTCTAGTAATAAATATATTAAACTATAACCAATTAGATTGGTATCAAGCTTAATATATTTATATTAGATTAGATCTTGATATAAGGGGCAGATATAGAACATTAAACAAAGCATAGAACAGTGTGAAATATCTATACCAGGTAAGATCGGCTGAAACCCCGATACTATCCTTATTAACAACCATAAGGCAGGCTAAATATCATGCTTCTAAGTACGACTTAATAGGTTGGACTTAACCAATGCAGCATTAAGTATAAAGAGAAGCATAAGATCTACAGAATCAAGCCGATGGTTGCCTTTTCGGGATGGTAGATACATTATATAACGTAGATTAACAAAGTGATCTAGCCGATATCGACAAAACCCTAAAAGAATCTGGCCGATATAAGTAGATTGCATTGTCGATCTAAGTTATATAACGTATATGATAACTCAGAGAATCACAACAAAGAACTAGAGTGTCATAAACATCTAAGCACTAGCCCTAATGATGTAACTCGCCATGACAAGATATACCTTTTTGCCGAAGATCGAATTGATGCAGCACGACTCGAAAGCACAAACTTGTCGAAAAGTAGAAAACAAAGGTGGCGATGCGCCGAGATTGATTAAACGTGTGTTGTTATTATTTACAAGACCTCGGGATTATATTTATACCCGAAGATACAAACATTGTCCATCACGGACACGACTCATATTAACCTAATACAAATCCAACTAATGAGCATGTCCCTTAGGCGGACTCTTACCTGAGAATATCTATAAGGAAATTACATAAAATATCCTAATTAATAGATACAGTTGCCTTCTCAGGACTCTATCCGTACATGGCAATCCATGTTAATCACGTTAACATAACCCGATGAGGTGCACCGAGTCATATTACTGAAATCGGCTTCATCGGCTAACCTTGTCCAACTCTGACTCTGCCGATCCAGTTCACAGCCGATTCGGACTTCAGCCGATGCGCACTCTGTTCCCGATATCCTTGCATATTTTCAAATCCGCTACAGACTAGGTTGTGTTTCCGATCGCATGCCCCCCAATTCCGAAGTATTATATAATGCAACGAAATTATCTCTTCACAACCGCAAAAATCTAGGGTTGCCCCTGTGACCGTTACACACCTACTTCTTTAAATACCAACCGCTCTCCCGGATAATTCACGGCGTTAACCCCGTTTTCACCGCTTAAACCACCAAATCTCCCCGTGAACTCCGGTGAATACTTTCTCTCTCCACTCCGGCGACCTCACCGGCGTCCACCTTCTCCATCGGCGACACCAACTCTCTGCTCCAATGGCGACTACCGCGAGCATCCCCCAGGTACTCCACTCTTCTCAACCCCTATCCATATTAGCCATCACCTTTTCCATCCAATCCTTGAACTTAGATCATCTTTTACTTCAATTCTCTTTCTCTCTTTCTCCCTTTTCAGCACCTGAGAGACTTGATCGCAATCCCCATTGAAAAAGAACCAGGCCATTATTTCCTTGGGCCGATGGGCGATGAAGACCCCACTGTGTTCATCAACTCCGAGACCAACCGCATCCCGTTCAAAGAATCCAAACCCAGCTCCACACACTGGCCCAACATTTTCAGATCTTGGCCATCGACCGTGGACGGATGGAAAGCCTGGTACAGGAGGATGTCGGCCAGCATGCAATCTCATTGGGACGAGATAGGTATTTCTCATGCCTCTCACTCTCTTTAGCCGATATAAAGAAAGATGAACCCATGCTATCGGCTGCTCCCTATTTCTGGTCCGATACTTTGAACGCCTTCCTATTCAGCCATGGTCCTGTGACCCCTACACTGTTAGGTATCCAAATGCTAACAGGCTTAGATACCTCCTCATTGGCCAACCCCTTTAGCTTTAAAGTCAAGTGTGACCACAAATTCCAAACTAAAAATATCGGAGGATGGTCTAGCTTCATAACTGAAAACATGGGTACAGGACCTGTCTCTCCCAGGGAACACACAGGCTTTCTAATGATGTGGCTAGACACAAGTTCCTGTTTTGCGGCTCAACCTGTGGACCAACAGCAAATTGGCAACACCTAGTAGAGGCCTTAGTATCCAAAAAATCCATCCCATTGGGCAAATATCTCTTGGGAGCAGTATACCAGACCCTAAGTCATACATCGGCCAAACTCCTCATGGATACTTCTACCAACCATGGAGGCCCCTGGTAGTTTGTTCAAATATGGCTCAATATGTATACCATCAAGGTCGTCGATAGAACCCCTCTAGACGATCTATCTTTCCCATCTTTAGCCGATGATGAATCAACACGCCGATGCTTATCTTTCGGAGAGGCAGCATCATCCTACCCTGGCATGGGCACATAGGCTGATCAGTTCTGTGAATGGTTCAAAAGATTTTATGATGGATTCCCACATGAGTCTCGAGTTTGGTTTCCTTATGAAGATTACAGCAACTATGAACTACCAACCAACCTCAGACTTGATGAACTGAACAGTGAAGATTTCCCAGGCTTCAGAGATATCTTTGTATCGGCCATCACTCCTTGTATACTGCCAACAGGTGTATCTCAAGGCCGATACATACAGTCCTCTTATGAGTTCTATCACCCTATGATTGCTGCCAGGCAACTTGGCATGGGACAACTGCCTATTGGTCTATATTTCTCGGACAAAATCCAACCAAGAGGCATTGTTCCATCGGCTCTAGTAATGGACAGACTTCTAAGCCTTGAAATTCCCCCTCTAGGATCCATCAACCGGATATCTTTGATCATACAAAGAAGCCAACTATTTGACAAATGGTGGGGTAAATGGAAAACACATCTATTCCTGTCCATGCCACCCGGTTTCTACTTGACCACCATGAATCCATCCATCAGTCCGCAGGTAAATTCCTACACCCCTTATTACATTCCTTATTATTATTTCTCTTTATCTTTTTAATATCCTCTTTTGCATTTTCAGAGTCTTGGCTCCCCTCCTCCAATTAAAAGCAACAGTGGCAAAGACATTAGCTATGCTGCTGTCAAGATGTCATCTGGCAAGGATTTGATTCCTTCTTCAATTGGCTTCAATGCCCCAGCCATCAAAGATCTACTCCAAGGTCAAACTAGGCAGCCGATTGCTACAGCCGGCAAAAGAAAAAGAACCAAGAAACCTGCCGTCAAGCCAACTGCATCAAAGAAAAAGATGCCCACCAAAAAGCAAAAACCCTCAGCCGATGATACTCCACTTGACCCATCTGTAGAGGAATTCCTTGATGAAGCAATTATCGAGGAAGAGATAGATGAAGCTGCTGCTGAACTTAGTGAATCCGGCCATATCTCCAGTCCAACCTCTCGAGCCGATTCACCCCAAGTCAACCCATCAAGTCCAGCTAAAACCCCAACTCCTAGACGTCGACCTCGAAAAACTCAGGTGCACAAACTCTCTTCAACTTTGTATGTCTCAACTTTTATCCACTGTCTATAACACTTGTAAAATTTTCAACCTACCTGAGCAATATCACCTCCTCAACAAGCCTCAAGTGAGCACACAGCATCGGCTACAGGAAGTCATCACCTTGAGGATACAACTGCTATAATCCCTACTCCTCCAATTCCTGTAAGATCACTATCAACTATAACTTATATCGGCCAACTTTATGAATCTTACTCATATTTCCTTTCTCTAGGCTCTAGCCGATATGTTCTCCTTTGATATAAGGCAATTCATGGATGAAGAAGAAGAAGAAACAACAAGCAAAGCAAAATCTCCAGTGGCTGATGAGCTGAGAACAAGATTAGCCGATATTGCAGATCGGCTAAATGCATCACTAGATAGCCTAGTTGCAGATTGTGGCTCAATCAGATCTAGGTTCCAAGAAATTCAAGACCAACTCCCAGAAGATCTGATTGACTCTGTCTCACCTGCTATCTTCTTGGAACAATATAAATTCAAACTTGAGAGAGCAAAGCAAAGGATGTCTGATCGGCTAGAACACAAAGCCCTTGAAGCAACTATCCAAGTCAGCCGACAGCAAGTAAATGAAGAGAAATCAAAGCTAGACGAATTGACGGCTGGCCCAGAATCAACTAGGCAAGAATTGGATAGACTTAGGCAAGAAGAATCTGGTCTCTTAGTCCAACTCCGTCAATGCCGAGTGAAGATTACTGAAGCAGAGAAAAGAATAGCCGATCTGCCCCAAGCCATTGAAGATCAAAAATCCAAACTGAAGTCCTCAATTAAACATCTGGCCTCTCTCAACAAATCCCTTAAACCTGTACCAAGAACTGATGCTGCAGACGCCAAAATGATTGATGAGGTCGAGCAAATTCGCCTGCGTGCGATTCTGGCAATCCAAAACTTTCTGGGTTGATGTAACGTTTAAACAATTATCTGAAACAATATTTTGCTGTAATATATGTATCGGCCATCGAGCCGACTCCACACTTAGCCAAATTATTTATCTTGTTATCGGCCATCAAGCCGATTTTATACTTAGCTAAATTCTGAGATAAAATTTTACTCAAAAATATCCAACTTTGCTCAAAAATTTCCAACTTTTCGTCCTCCATGCCCCCCAAATTTGTAGTAGAGAACACAATGCTGCAAACTTACATCGCCTATCAACCATAAACCGGCAAACCGCAGCCGATCATGAACCAATCCAAACACTTGGATAGTATTTCTTCAAGTATTTCCATTAAGCGCTCTTCCAAACACTTCTCCATCAAGCCCTTTTAGCATGTAGGCTCCTTTAGAAACGCATTTATGAATTTGAAAAGGCCCTTCCCAATTCGGCGACCACTTGCCGAATTTATTATCTCTGGCCCCTATCGGCAGCACCAATTTCCAAACCAGCTCGCCTTCTTCAAAAGATTTGGGCACAACCTTCTTGTTGTAATGCCTGGCAACTCTCTCCTTGTCTTTTCTAACTTTCTCAATAGCTCGCAATCTTGCTTGAACCAAATCTTCTGACTCATCAACCATCAAATTATGATAATCATCAGCTGTCAACTCATCTTGTAAAGAAATCCTTCTGGAGCCAATATTGGTTTCCCATGGTAACACAGCTTCATGCCCATAAACTAGTTGATAAGGAGGTACCTGAATGGCACAATGGCAAGCCATCCGATAGGACCACAATGATTCAGCCAAAATAGTATGCCACTTCTTGGGATATTCGGCTATCTTCCTCTTTACCAACTTGATCAAACTCTTATTAGATGCTTCGGCCTGCCCATTTGCTTGTGCATAATATGGTGATGAATTCAACAACTTAATTCCCATGCTATTAGCAAACTGAACAAACTCATCGGACACAAATATAGAACCTTGATCAGTCGTTATTGTCTGTGGCAAACCAAATCTGTATATAATGTGCTCTTTAACAAAATTGATTGCATCTTGACTGTCAACCTTCTTCAAAGGAATTGCCTCAACCCACTTAGTGAAATAATCAGTTGCAACCAATATGAATTTGCCCTTTACTTGATGGTGGATTGATCTGGCCGATCATATCAATACCCCAACCTCTGAACGGCCATGGCTTGATAATAGGGTTCATAGCCGATGCTGGTACTCTCTGAATTGCTCCAAATTTCTGACAATCTTGACAACCTTTGTAATACCTGAAACAATCCTCCAGCATTGTCGGCCAAAAATATCCAACTCTTCGAATTAACCATTTCATCTTGTGAGCCGATTGATGTGTTCCACAAATTCCCTCATGAACTTCACAAATGATAACTTTGGCCTCTTCCATACTTAGACATTTCAAAAGAATTCCATAAATCGTCCGACAGTATAACACATCATCCAAAAGAACATACTTAAGAGCTTTATATCGTAATTTCCTTGAAACCGATCTAGAAGGATTCTTTAAATACTCAAAAACATCAAACCTCCAATCATCGGCTGGAATGCAGGCCACTTCTACTTCAACCCCTTGTAACATCGGCTTGTAGCCTGATGCACCCTGAGCTAAATCATTGGCTTCAGAATTTTGCTCCCTAGGAATATGTTTTAAAGTAACCATCTTGAATGTCTTCATCAACTCTTGACATTTCTCATTATAGATCATCAGGGTGTCATTTTTGCATTCATATTCCCCAGATAACTGACTTATCACCAATAATGAATCACCCATAATCTCGACGGCATCGGCTTCAACTTCCCTCAATAATTGCAACCCTTTGAGAACAACTTCATATTCTGCTTGATTATTTGTAGAGTAAGGCTTATTAGTAAAAGCAAACTGAAAACTTGCCCCCTAGGCGATATGATTACCAAGCCGAAACCACAACCATGAGTGCAAACAGATCCATCGAAGAATAAAGTCCATGGCATAATATCAATGTTATCAACGCTTGTATCCCTGTGTTCAACTATGAAATCAGCTATCGCTTGCCCTTTAACTGCCTTAGCCGATTCATATTTGAGATCAAATTTCGACAAAGCAAAGATCCACTTCCCAATTCGTCCTTTCAAAACTGGAGCCGATAACATATATCGTACCACATCGGCCTTGCATACTATAACACACTCATTGGAGAGTAGATAATGTCTCAACTTCGTGCAGAAAAAATACAAACACAGGCATAATTTCTCCACTGGTGAATACCTTGTTTCTGCATCCAACAGGCGTCTGCTGAGATAGAATATAACTCTCTCTTTCCCTTCGACCTCCTGGATCAAGACTGAGCCGATGGAGTTTTGATCGGCTGACAAGTATAACTTGAATGGAATCCCTTTCTGTGGTGGTATAAGAACTGGAGGAGTACTCAGATATTCCTCGATGTTATCCAATGCTTGCTGCTGCTTCTCTCCCCAGACAAATTCCTGATCGGCTTTCAACCTTAGTAAAGGAGCAAATGGTTCTATTCGGCCAGACAAGTTTGATATGAAACGCCGAACAAAATTTATCTTGCCAATCAATGATTGTAACTTGGTTTTATCTTCTGGAGGTTTTATATCTTTGATTGCTTCAATACTCCTCTGAGGAATTTCAATCCCACGTTCACGAACCAAAAACCCAAGAAATTGACCAGCCGATACGCCAAAAGCACACTTGGTAGGATTCATCTCAATCCATATTTCCTTGCTCTTTCTAAGACCTGTTTCAAATCAGCTATATGGTCATCAACTTCCTTGGATTTAACCACCACGTCATCAATATATATCTCCACCAGTCTGCCGATAAGATCATGAAAAATATAGTTCATAGCTCTTTGATATGTAGCACCAGCACTCCTTAAGCCGAAAATCATAACAACCCACTCATATAAGCTGATAGCACCAGGACATCTAAAAGCAGTCTTCTGGATATCTTCCTCAGCCCTAAAAATTTGATTATAACCAGCATTGCCATCCATGAAACTGATGATTTTATATACAGATGTTGCATCTACGAGTTGATCGGCTACCGGCATTGGGTATTCATCTTTCGGTGTGGCTTTGTTTAGGTTTCTGAAATCAATGCAAACCCTGAGCTTGCCGTTTTTCTTGATAACTGGTACTATGTTAGAAATCCACTCAGCATATCGGCATGGCCTGATAAAGTTAGCATCATAAAGTCTTGTAATTTCAGCCTTGATAGCGTCATACATGGCAGCTTTACAATGTCTTGGGGGTTGCTTGTATGGCCGATATCCTGGTTTTATAGGGAGCCGATGTTCAACTATCGATCGGCTAAGTCCTGGCATCTCATAGTATTCCCAGGCAAAACAATCTCTATACTCTTTCAAGAGTGCAATTAATTTACATTTAAATTCTTTTGGTAAACCCTTACTAATATATGTCGGCCTAGGCCTATCACCTGGTCCAATGTCGATTTCCTCTAGTTCATCGGCCGACATAAAACCTTGCCCAAGCTTGCCGTCAAGATCATCAATAGTATCCTCTGTGTAGAAGTTGGAACCCTCCACGGTGCCCTCAAAACAAGAATTGGGGCTCTCCATCTCATGTTGTCTGTATGGCATCATCAGAAATCTTTAAGTAATCTCATTGCTAAACTTTTCCAGATAAACAGTCAATTCCTTCCATCTCCCAAATAGATAAATCGGCACAAGCTACATTGACTGACCTGTATTCCGATTATATCCAGGGTGCACCATGTTGACTGGAAAAGGGTGTCCATCTATCTTCATCGGCCTTTTGGGATCGTCAATCTTAATCTTTCCTTGTTCAATAGCCGACTGGATTTGCTGCCTGAAAATCTTGCAATCATTGGTACTATGGGATCCCGTATTATGACATTTGCAATACTTCCTCTTTTTTAACTCCTCAGCCGATGGAATGACATGCCCTACTAGCAGTTGAATTTGTTTTTCTTTGAGAAGAAGGTCAAAAATCTTATCGGCTTTGGTAATATCAAAGTCAAATCTCTCTTCTTTTCCTGCATTTTTGGCCCATTGACAGACCACTGTTTTCTTGTTCCTAGCCCACTCGGCTGCATTGATCTCAGGGTCATTGTCTTCAGAATCGGAGTCATAATTGTAGATATTATTTACATTGTTTGTCTTTTTGATAAACTTCCTGGCTTCCTGGAACCTTGTCTCATGAGCCGATACCTTCTGAGCTAGGTGTGCTAAACTCTCAAAGTCTTGAGCCGAAAATCTTTCCCTTATCGGCGCCAACAAAACTTGGAAGGCCAAATCGGCTAACTGAGAATCTGTCAAAGATAGGCTGTAGCATCTATTCCTCACATCTCTAAATCGTTGAATATAATCTGGAACCGATTCATCTGATTTTTGCCTGATCGCCGTGAGGTCCGATAGCTTCATCTCTTGTACCCCACTGAAAAAGTACTTGTGGAATTGTTTCTCCAGATCGGCCCAACTTCTGATTGAATTATAAGGTAGAGATGAAAACCAGGTAAATACCGATCCAGACAAAGAAAGTGGGAATAATCTAACTCTGAGAGCTTTTGTAGCCGATGCTTCACCACATTGAGCTAGAAATCGGCTAACATGCTCATAAGTAGATACATTGTCTTGTCCTGAAAACTTGGAGAAGTCTGGCACCTTGTATCGATTTGGCAGTGGAACCCGATCAAAGTATTCTGGATATGGGTGCCGATACATGTTGCCATTGTCCTTTGGCTTAAGCCCAAATTGCTCCCTCATGACATCAGCAATCATATCGGCCTAGGGTTGATGAGGCGTTGTTCCACCATATTGCTGCTGAAGCGGATCCATCTGACCGTATTGGATCGGCTGAGGTCGTGGTGAGTGAGGCTGATAAAGATGATTGAAGCCAGCCGATATGCCTTGAGGCGGTACATATTGGAGTTGCTCTGTATTGTACTACTGGCCAATCGGCTGAGTAATCCCAATTGGCTGTTGTGGAACCGAAGGAATCTGGTAAGATGTGTCAACAACCGGCGGTTTTGGGTGAAGAATACTCATCAACTGCTCTGGTGTTAACTGAGTGGATGCTTGCCCCCCAGTGATCGGCTGTGATCTGGTTAGAATTGATGGAATATTTGAACTTGAGTAAGGAGCCGATGGAGCCTGGGTTTGAAGCACTTGCTGATTCCCTTGACTCCCGCCGATGTCTGTCTTGACAGTTCTGTATCCAGGGAACGTGCCGTCCGGTAAATATATGGGTCCTTTAGCCTTTTCCTCGGCTATCGTTCCATCGACTACCGTCTTGATCATGTTTGTTAAGGTGTTCACTAGCACTCCGGACTGGT
Organism: Oryza punctata; assembly: GCA_000573905.2. Lineage (NCBI taxonomy): Eukaryota > Viridiplantae > Streptophyta > Magnoliopsida > Poales > Poaceae > Oryza > Oryza punctata. Next base: position 8,845,626 of record CM002494.2, on the reverse strand, counting down.
TGACTAAGGCGTGGTGTACAGCGATCATGTTTGTTAAGGTGTTCACTAGCACTCCGGACTGGTTGACTAAAGCGTGGTGTACAGCCGAATCAATGCGATCTTCTAATGTATGGAGCTCTTCGTCGCTTGACTCAACTTTGGCTTGCTTATCTTTCTCTTCCCTTGATCCAAAAATACTTGGGTCTTGTTTCACGATCGTCGGTACTTGAACTTTAGTTCTTTGAATAACTGTGCCCTGCCGCGTGACTATGAATGAGTGTAGATATTGGTTCTGGAGTTGATTCAGCATCTGTTGCATCTCCTCTCTTTGCTCTTCACTCAGCTGCTCGATCGTAACCGGCAAGACATTATCCTCAGAAACTAACTTCAGTGATGCTTGGCGACATGATGACACGTTGTCCCACTGGGCGTGCCAAAAGCGTGTTGATGCAAAAAACACACACTGGCCTGAGAGATTTGCTTTACTCTAGTGCAGATCCAAAATTAGGGTTTTAGGTTCCAGGGCGTGCCAGTTGATTTGATCCTGCAATCAACAAGAAAAACATGCAAAGAATATCAGTAAACGATAGATAATCGGCCATAGGGCCGATTTCATATCGTATGTGACCTAGCCGATGCAATAAAGCATGAATCGGCTGTGAGGTACAGTCAATGATAGAACTAACCCTAAAACTAGTATATCGGCTATAAATATTAACGTTACATAATGAGTAAATCGATATCATTTTAGAAACAAGCAATTGGGATAGATCGGATTGAACCGAGACAGTATAAATTGCCCAAGTCTAAAGATAACATGAAATAATGATTATGTAGATTAATGTCACAGCCGATATCTAGGTTTAAGTATGAATCGGCTATAGCTCTGATACAACCTTATACTAGGATATTCTCTAGTAATAGATATATTAAACTATAACCAATTAGATTGGTATCAAGCTTAATATATTTATATTAGATTAGATCTTGATATAAGGGGCAGATATAGAACATTAAACAAAGCATAGAACAGTGTGAAATATCTATACCAGGTAAGATCGGCTGAAACCTCGATACTATCCTTATTAACAACCATAAGGCAAGCTAAATATCATGCTTCTAAGTACGACTTAATAGGTTCGACTTAACCAATGCAGCATTAAGTATAAAGAGAAGCATAAGATCCAGAGGATCAAGCCGATGGTTGCCTTTTCGGGATGGTAGATACATTATATAACCTAGATTAACAAAGTGATCTAGCCGATATCGACAAAACCCTAAAAGAATCTGGCCGATATAAGTAGATTGCATTGTCGATCTAAGTTATATAACGTATATGATAACTCAGAGAATCACAACAAAGAACTAGAGTGTCATAAACATGTAAGCACTAGCCCTAATGATGTAACTCGCCATGACAAGATATACCTTTTTGCCGAAGATCAAATTGATGCAGCACGACTCGAAAGCACAAACTTGTCAAAAAGTAGAAAACAAAGGTGGCGATGCGCCGAGATTGATTGAACGTGTGTTGTTATTATTTACAAGACCTCGGGATTATATTTATACCCGAAAATACAAACATTGTCCATCACGAAAACGACTCATATTAACCTAATACAAATCCAACTAACGAGCAAGTCCCTTAGGTGGACTCTTACCTGAGAATATCTATAAGGAAATTACATAAAATATCCTAATTAATAGATACAATTGCCTTCTCAGGACTCTATCCGTACATGGCAATCCATATTAATCACGTTAACATAACCTAATGACGTGCATCGAGTCATATTACTGAAATCGGCTTCATCGGCTAACCTTGTCCAACTCTGACTCTGCCGATCCAGTTCACAACCGATTCGGACTTCAGCCGATACGCACTCTGTTCCCGATATCCTTGCATATTTTCAAATCCGCTTCGGACTAGGTTGTGTTTCCGATCCTTGTAGATTAAATTTACTTACCAAATTTCATCGTCAACAGCCGCCCCCACCCAAATATTGAAGGATCATCGGGCTCTAGGGATTAAAACTGTCTCAGAAATAGTAACCATCGGTAAGGATAATATTATTATATTAGCTTTGTGGAAATAGTATTGATACAATTAGGAATTTTCTGTACCGTTTACACCCGTATCGTTGGCCACTCCACATGTAAGCATCGGAGGCCCAAATGAGCCTCATGGCTCATCTTCTTTTCACCCCTATCATTGGCCACTCCACATGTAAGCATTGGAGGCCCAAATGAGCCTCATGGCTCATCTTCTTTTCACCCCTATCATTGGCCACTCCACATGTAAGCATTGGAGAGTTGGCCACTCCACATGTAAGCATTGGAGGCCCAAAGAGCCTCATGGCTCATCTTCGTCCCTAGCATTGGCTATGTCAGCCGCTTGCCTTCATTGTATGATGACGCTATCAATGCAAAGCCTTTGTGTCTAACATCCCCCTATTCCATCGAGCGAGCCCGGCATACAAGCATTGCGTGACATGGACCAAGCCATTCGCCACCGAGAAGGCCCCTCTATTGTCTGGTTGTGGCTCGTCGGTTAACCCTCCGTTGCTACAAAACCCTTCCCCACCCCAGAACAAACCCTCTTTTTTTCTTTTGTGGATCTGCATGTACAAGTCCTGATTGATACCATATAGGTATCAGGCTAGTACCTAGGTATCAGGACTGATGCCCACATATATCACCCTGGTAGCAATAGATATTAGGGGTACCAGGTCTGATATCGACCGTTATCCAATCTAGTGCTGGTCCGATCTTGAGTACTATTTGGAGAGACTAGGGCAAGATCCTGTCCTATAGGGTGGGTATCAAGCCTGTGTTCTATACGGTGGTACCAAGTTTGTTATCGACTGGTAATAGTTCTCTTTGGTAAGATGCTCCTGTTTAATTGTAGAGATACTACAAGTCTAGAAAATATTTGCCATACATTATATTTTTATCACCATGTTACCAAAAACAGAAACACAGAATCTATCCAAAAAAGGAACAACAGGACTGCATATCTTGAAATGCACAAGAGATATAAGCGGATGAGCACGCCAAAAGCCGACCAACTTCAGCACGTGCAAAATCAAATGAACAAATACTCGGCCAACATCATCAATCTTCTGATAGATAAGCAAACACCGAATAAATCGAAGACATGGATACTAAATTCCGTGCTGCCAATTTGATTATTCACAATCTAAATAAACATAATAACTTAAGATTTGTAATCTCAATTTCTTTCTATCTAGGAGTATGTGCCCTTCAAGTCAGTTATTTGTTTTGAAGAGATTTTCATCCTCGAGGATCAACATATCACATATCGTCCAACGCATTCTACCAATTCTGGCTCATTTATACGTACGTAGAACTATTATTGACCGGCAAGACCATGTGCAAAACCAAAAATCTATGCTAAACTGATCACTTTACCAAGAGAGCCTACGAGACTGTTATTCTAAATAGTGATGCTCTGGTCCTCTCTATCTGTAGTATTATACTACCAGTATAATTAAGAATAAATTAATAATTTACTAATACAATGATTACGAGTAATTTTGTCATTTATTTTTTTCCCGGTTAGATCGATACGTGGTTATTCATTATGTTGGCGTTACTCATATTCCATCAAAAAGCTAAAAAAGAAGAAAAAAAGTTTAGTCACGGCTAAATAATAATTATACCCTATTTTTTAAGACAATAATGCCACTCCACATTTTTATTACCGCTAACTAAGGTAATAGTAGAAAGTAATTTGAACCCTTCGATCAAATGAGATTAACCGTTTAGATTAATTTATACTAGCAGTAGCAGTAGAGAGGAGCTATATTCTAAAACGACGTTTCCGAAGGAGGGAAGCTAACAAATTGCAACGTCTCAGCAGATCTAATAGCCTCCTGATCGAGGGTTCTTGCTGAAAGAAATATCACAAATCTCCGTATGTATGAGAACTAAAATTATAAACCGGTGGTATAAAAGTGTACAGAAAATTTCAATATTATAAAGCCAAGCATATAATATTTCAAACTTTCAATCGTATAGAACCAATTTCCCTATAGGAAACAAAGGCAACAAATCATTATTCTAGCTCCAATGCCCGCAACAACATGAAGCAGATCTCATCACTATTGTTAGAACATCACATAATGCAGGCAAATCTAATTAATCTGCTCAGTGCTCACTAATATCCCAGATAAAAGCACCAGTATTAGTGCGTAATAACTGGTGTTATTATTTATTACAGTAACACCAGTTGTTGGTTTATTACATGGATAAAATGTGATTAACCAGCTTGTCAATGCTGATGCAAGAAGACCCAGCCTTGGTGATGCACTCCGCCGCTCTTCTCTTCAGCTCGCCGGCTCTCCGCCGCATCCCGGCGCCGTCCTCTCCTTCCATGAGCCTCCTGATGGCGGCTTCCACCTTGCCCCTCTCCAGCTCGCCGTCGCCGCCGCCGCCGCCGCCGCCGTCGAGCGCGAGGCCGGCTCGCCACACGTGCTCCGCGTACCTCGCGTTGCCCGGTTGGTCGCCGAAGCATGGCCGGAGCAGCATAGGCACGCCGGCGCAGACGCTCTCCAGCGTCGAGTTCCAGCCGCAGTGCGTCCAGAACGCGCCGGTCGCCGGGTGCGCCAGGACTTCTTCCTGCGGCGCCCAGCTGACCACCGCGCCGCGGCCGCGCGTCGCGGCGTCGAAGCCGTCGGGGAGGGCGGCGACCTGATCCTGCGTTGTGGCGCCGCGGACGAGGCCCGGGCGGAGCACCCAGAGGAAAGGGTGGCCGCTGTTGGCGATGCCCCACGCCGCCTCGACGAGCTCGCCGGCGCTCATGCTGGCGATGCTTCCGAAGCTGACGTAGAGCACGGACGCCGGCGCCTGGGAGTCTAGCCACTCGAGGCAGCTGCGGTCCTGCCGCAGCAGGCTGCTCGACGGCGCCGCCGGCGAGAAAATGTGGAGCGGGCCGACGTCGAACACCGGGACGTCGAGGTCTCGCCGCAGCACCGCGAGCTCGTCGTGCTCGAGCGCGTCGAAGGTGTTGAGGATGAGTCCCGACGACGTCCTCGCCGCCGCGACGACCCGGGATACTAGCTCGTAGATCTGGTCCTGCGCGTGGCCACCGAAGCCGGCGGTCAGCATGACGTCCCGGACGCGGTACGGCGCCGGCGGCAGCAGCGTCACCGGCGCGTCCAGCTCCGACTCTGCGCGCAGATCACAAAGCTCATGCCATCCATTCGCTCCGTGTAGATCGAGGAGCATTATGGCGTAAACACGTACGTACCTCGAGCGGGGAGGTAGCCCTTGTCGCGGAGCATAGGATGCGCGGCGAAGATGCGGAAGGAGGCGGAGCTGCCGGTGCGCAGCGCCAGCGTCGGCACGCCGAGCCGCCGCGCGACGTCCATCAGCGTCAGGAGGTGCGCGTCGGCGACGAGGCACGCGACGTCGCCGCCGTCAGGAGCAGCCTCGAGCAGGGCCGCGAGTCGCTCCCGGAACGGCGCCTTGCAGCGGCGGTTCAGGTCGAGAATGCCCGCCAGAGTCGCCTGCAGGTAGTCCCCGCCGGCGCCGGCGCCGTCGTCGTCGCCGTCGCCTCGCGGGATGCCGTCGGGGATGGGGACGAAGTCGAACGCCGGGTGGAGGGACGGGTCGGGCGCGTTGAAGCCCGGGTGGAAGACGGTGACCGCGAAGCCCCGCGCGTGGAGGACGCCGGCGAGGTGGAACATGGGGTTGATGTGGCCCTGGAGTGGCAGCGGGAAGAGCAGGACGCGGCGACGACGGTGGCCGGCGCCGGCGACAGCGGCATGCACTGCTTCCGTGGCCATGGAATGACCACTCGCTCTTGCACCAGGGCGGCACAAGAATCCGTTGCTTTGCTGCTTCGATTCTCTCTAAAATGAAGGAGATAGATTTTCAATTTTTCATGTGCGCATGCCGGCATATGCGCGGGGCGGCGTACTGGCAATGCAAGTTGCCATTGTAGAATACTCCCTCCAATTTGTGCAGCGATACCATTACACTCTCACATATCACTTAAATTGGCATCGATCAACATACAACATTGTTTCGTGTGTCCTGCACGTACATAACAGTTTATGTCAATGATATCGCTTTGGATACATGCATGCACCGTAATTGCAGTTAGTTGAATGTTAGATAGAACAATGCATGCAAAATGATCATTTGTACCGCACGAAAAATATTTGTATCAAATATGCTGATCATTTATGAATAACATTGAAATAATTATGTGATGATCATTTGTGAATGTAGGAAGTATCTACAACTGACCCATGGGGTGAAGTTAGAATGGAATGGAGTGAGTATTACTCATTTACTCCCTCCATTCTATAATATAAGATAGGTCTATTTTTTAATGTCTTATAATATAAGGTATACATGAATGCATATCATTAACTAGTACTTCTTTTCTACTAATTTATTATTTTTAAATCCTACATTCTCAAGATATTTAATTCTATTGGGTATATGCATTACATTTATTAGGGTGGTCTAAACTATGAGGTGATAATAATTATTTTTTAGTCAAGGGTGGTTAAGACTTATATTTTGGAATGGAAGAAGTATTGTACTTCGCTTTAGATTGACTACTAAAATAGATGCCTAGGTTTAAATTGAGTGTGATAAATATGATGAAAATAAATAAACTATTTTTTTAAGAACATGAACGATAACCTTGCCATTAATTTTCACTCACGGGATCAGAGAGAGTGCACCAGGCTCACAGCTTGCATTCAGGAGGCCACTTGTCAATTTCTTTCCCAGTTTTACTGTGGGCCGGACAGCGGTAACCACGTGATACGTTTCCACGAGTGCAAACTCAATTTTGCCAATTTATGGAGGTTCAATATTTTTCTTCGTCCAAAGAGCGGTTGTCTAAAACTCTCACCACTGTTCTTACCAAGTTGAATAATAAATTTTACACATATTTTGGCCCAAAGTTTCACGATGAATTAGGATTAAACCAATGTATTCATTTGTTTATAATGTTTTCATTTGGTTACACTAGTTTGTAGTAGTTTGTTTAGGTTGAGTATACCAGGAGAACATGCAATGAGAACTCGTAAGGGTTACACAGGGATCAGGGATGCACATAAAAAAGCAAAACACTTTTTCTTCGTTAGTTTTAGTGTGAGTGGTATCTAATCATTGTCTTTTTTTATTTTCCCTTTGTATAGATCAATTTGCATCTTTTCAAACATATTCACATCAACATATTGTGTGTGAACCGTTGAAAAAAAAAGTTTTGTGATTTTCCAAAAAACATTTGATGACATTATCTAAAGTTACTGACTACCATAGAAAAGACTATTGGTGCCGCATTTCCCAAACGGCACCACGAAGGCGGTACTGATGAGAAGGACTTAAAGGTGCCGGTTCTGAAAAAAAACAGCTCAGCTCAATTTGAACTAAGTCGATGCTTCAAAGCCACCAAAAATAAATTCAAAAATCTAGAAAAGATATGTACACATCAAACAATCAACAACAAGTATATGAATCACACCATCAAATGTTCATCGACAAGTTCACATCATTGAATCAAACATCATAAAAACCAATCCAAATCAAAGAATGCACCACTCTGCCGCACAGGAGAGGAAGGGAGCCCGCCACCGCTGCACCGATGTCACGTAGTTGCGTCACCATTGGCTGGATCCGTCCGAGAAAAGCTTCTTCCAGATCTAGAAATGAAGATGGGGTTAAGGCAAAGAGAAATGGTGGTGCTGGTAGAACGAGATGGATGGAGAGAGAAAGAGGATGTAAGTCGGCATGGATGCTCACCGGAGGCGGAAGTAGCAGGAGACCGTCGGCCACCACTACACGTCGTATGGAGAGGAGAGGTCGAGGCAAGCGAGGAGAGGAGAGGAGGATGGAGAGGCCGCTGGATTTAGCGGTGGGGAGCCCGCGGCCTCCCCTTCCGTCGGATCTGGCGGAGGGGAGGGCACCGCCACCGCCCGTGGGGCACTACCGCTGCTGCCGCCTCGCGCATGAGGGAGAGAAGCGAGAGAGAGAGAGAGGCGCGAGAGAGAAACGAGATAGAGAGAGGCGCGGTGAGACCGAGAGAGAGAGGGCTCGGTCTTATCCGCTCCTCACCGCTCTCCTCTCCTTATCCGCTCCTCAGCTCATGGCCCGGGTTTGAAAGTTGTCGGTTTTTTCTTAAAAACCGACATATATAGTATAGATATCGGTTTTTTTACAAAATCGGTACCTATAGTCACTTAAATGTGTCAGTTTTTTTTAGCCCATGAAGGTGGGAAAAAGATCTATAGGTGTCTGTTTTAGTACTTTCAGCACCTATAAACTGATCTTTGTGTGTATTTCTGTAATAGGGACTTATCTTAATTAATACCATGACACACTAAAAAAAATTTTTAGATTAGACTAGCTTTTGTGTAACAAATTCGTTTCATGTCATCAACATTAGTTTAAATTGCCAACATATGTGGTATTAAAGTTAAAAGGATTATATATTTAGCTCCCGTTCATTCTGAACTTTGGTTAAAATATATAATCCAATGTGAAAACATCTGTTGATTTTTACACGAAACAGTGAGTGAGCCAGTAAGGTGGGTGAGGCTAGCTGCAAAGGACAATCTGCTTCGTGCATGGTGACAAATTAAACAGCTAGAAAAGCTAGGTAGGTTTTCCCTTTTTTTCCGGAAAGATCACAGCAAATTAACTGGTGTTACATTAACCGAGAATTGTAATGCTACCTCAAAATATATGATGTACTTGATTTTCTCCCCTCAAATTTTGACCAAGAAAATTTATTTAGTTGCTCCTTCCATTTGAAAATATAAGATGCATTAAGTTTCTACAAGGAGTCTGATATTATATTTTAACTATTATTATTTCATAACATATTATCAACATACAAAATTAATATCATATAAAAATATTTTTAAATACAAATCTAGTGATACCACAAGCATGTATATTTTTAGTTTGATCATTAGTCCAAATTTTTAAATTTTGTCTTTGTGAAAAACAAGGATGCTTTATATTTCCAAATGGAAGAAGTAGTTAAGTAAACTGAAAAGGGTACTTGAGGTATTTTAAGTATGCATAGTATATTTGTTTATTTACACGAAAATTTCTAAAAAGATGAACTCTGTCATATATTAGAAACGGATGTAGTACATTAGTACTTGGCTTCGATTCTCTCTAAATTGAAGTAGGAGACGGATTGATCCCGTGTCAATGATCAATTCCAGTACTTTGACCATCCACTTCTCTATAGAACTCATGACTATAGCTTTAATTCGATTATTTCCTTGTAATATCAGACAAGTTGGATAAGATTATGAGACTTACGAGTGTACTCACTCCGTATTATGTCCATTAATTAAATTTTGGAGCAAACAGTAGAACAGCGTGCTTATGCATGTTAGGGTCAACTAGCTAACAGGGTAAAATATGTTCGTACAATCTGTTCTCTTGTTGAATTAATTGGCCGATCTCGTTCTTTCTCGCGTCATGATACAACTGTTCGGTAATTGAATAGAACACGAAGTGAACGTAACCTTTTACTTGTGACGGAATCGGTCACTCAAAAATCAAAAGTTCATTATTCTTCTTTCGTTAGTAGGTTATATATCTGTTAATAGTAAGATACCTGTGATAATTTCATCAATTTTAAGATGTATTAAACTATTTTTTCAAGATATGCTTGTTGAAATAGGGTGTGTATGGGAGTGTGAAAAGCCGTAGACAACAGCCAATAGCTTGACAGGGATTTTGTGTTAGATTCCTTTGCTTGGATATGCGGACTTCTGGGCCGAATTTACCTACAGATTTGGGTCAAACTTTCAATCAATTTTTGGCCCCATTTACGAGTAACTTTGGGCCAAAATTACATGCACATATGGGCAGCTAGGATGACGGCTGCAAAACGTTTGGATGAATTCCCTGCATCAAACTATTGACTATGAGAGGCAACAAGTCCCTCTCAAAAAAAAAAATAGAGGCAACAAGTAATTTACTTTAATTTATTTCTTTCAGATAGATAATAGATATTTTATTAAGCAAATATATTACATCCGGGCGAAACCGCGAAAGGGCACGAACGAAAAGTATCCCCGATTAGGGACCAACACCGGAGCAGTCGCCCGCCTCCATGGCTGAGTTCCTTTCAGACTAGAACAGCTGGAACATACGGTTTTCTTGAAAAAATAACAAAACAAAAAGGAAAACAACAACGGGATTCTCGACTACGATAGTCCCGATTCTCCTCGCCGGCATCCGTTGAGGCGCCTGAGGCAGTGAAGAAAGGTGCAGACGAAACCGTAGGATCGAAACATAAGAACCAAACTTATTAGAGGGTAGAAACACTTAAAAATCAAAACTTCTAGTGAAATTAAAAGTAATCCTCAAAATTTGACGAAGTTTGATCTGATCGCAATGTACACGTCGGTCTGACTGGTGTTATCATGCCAGTCTAATCGCTCTGCTTGGCGCTGCAACCTCCTGAAGTCGTCGGTCTGATCACCTTGGTGCCACTGGTTTGACCGAGCCAAAACCACTAGTCTTACCACCAGTGCCTCGCCGGTCTAACTGCCGAGATCAGGAAAAACACAAGTTGAAGAACTATCTAAAAGTAGATCAACTTTATTTCTTCTAATTGTGTTTATAAAGTATAACAATAGCACTCCTCTCTCAACATTCGACTAAACTCGAAATCTAGGCTAAACCCTAACTTTTCGCTCAACTTGCCTTACACACAATCGATACCGAGAGGCCTTGACCACTCTTCTATTTATACCCAGAGGTGCCTGTCCAAAAGCCATGAATATGTCCTAATCCATTAGGAAACCTTCCCGTACAAGTATCCAACTCATCAAACTCAAATTTACCAAATTTAGACTCCTTCCAAATTCAACTCCGTATCCCATACACACACAATCTCCTCTTGTATGTCGCATAGAATCTTCACCACCATTCGTATTATTCTTTAGCCTAAGTATCCCACATGATCTCCTGATCGTCCGGACATTATCTTCTCTCAAGTTGACTCTCAATTCATTACCAGCAATACTCTTACGAGGCATCAAGACACACCTACACATTAATAAACAACAAACCATATCCGAGGACAAGTTCTTCCATAACTTTACATCAGCACACACCAGCATTAATCATCTGGAAGTCATAAACATGAGATAATTATGAGTAAATAAACAACCAGAAATTGAAACCGATACAAGTCAGCTGATCAGACCATCGAGTTGGCTGATCTAACTGCCACCACAACTTCGGTCTGACTGGTGCACTCTGTCCAGTCTGATCGGCTCCATCAAACTGAAACCTGTTCATCGTCAGAAATACTATTCATCATAACCACCTACCTGACTGGGTGACCGGGTGCCCTGAGAGAACAAAACGACTTCACCAATTATCACCAAATATCAGAATCAATTATCTCATAAGTTAATTGTTTATCACAAAATAATAATCAAAACACACTTTGATTTCACATAAACTGGGGAAAGAATAGACTTGGGAAAAAATTGAAATATATCTTTTTTAATTAGTTTTATATAAATATATGCGTTTAGAAGGGATTAGCAGAAATATACCAGTTTCGCATAACGGAAATGCGAAATCGTGTGTTACTGCACGATTTCGCATTGTGGGTGCGCGATTCCGCTTGGTCTCACGCGTTGGATCAGTGCAACACAGCTCGGACTCATGAGACGAGCACGCGAGACCGCTCTGCATCCCTAATTACATGTTAATTACTATCATTAGTAATTAATTAATTATCATTATTTCTTTAATAAGCATCATTAGTAATTAATTAATTGCTAATCGGCGTGATTAACCCTTAACCATATGCCATCTCGCTGAAGTGGCCATCGATACCACACGGTCTCGTGCAGCAGTTGTGCGAGACCGTGGTGGGTCCCGCACTATTGCAGCCCTACATTGCGAGACCGCGGCGCATCGTCACCCTTTCACGGAATGGTTTAGTGATGACGGTATGTTTGTACTAAAAAATTTGCATCCCGGATGTTGGTGAAATGGGAACTAGGGTAGCCTTTCCCCGGTACCTAATGCTCTTTCCCTGTCGATTAAAATAAGAAATCCTAATTAAGCCATCATTAGATTAAGCCGCGCGCTAAGAACAGGGGGCTCGTGATCCACTTCTAAGATGGGACCGGGGGTCTCCGCCTTATGTTACAACTTATGTGTATAAATTGATAAAGTGATAAAGTGAGGAGCCCGGGAGCCCAAATTGATTGGGATCCTGGCCCCCTTCGCCCTTTGTTGACGATCAAATTTGGTAATCCAAACATCGGAGATGAAGATGGGATCGAAGAGGATTAAAGAGATAAGATCGTATCGGAAGACAGAGTGAGAATCGGCTGTAGTCCGAATCGGCTGTGAACTGGATCGGCAGAGTCAGAGTCGGACTGGGTTAACCGATTAAGCCGATTTCAGTAATATGACTCGGTACACGTCATCGGGTTATGTTAACGTGATTCATATGGATTGCCATGCACGGATAAAGTCCTGAGGAGGCAATTGTATCTATTAATTAGGATATTTTATGTAATTTCCTTATAGATATTCTCGGTAAGAGTCCGCCTAAGGCTTGTTCGTTAGTTGGATTTGTATTAGGTTAATATGAGTCGTATCCGTGATGGACAATGTTTGTATTTTCGGGTATAAATATAATCCTGAGGTCTTGTAAATAACAACAACATACGTTCAATCAATCTCAGCGCATCGCCACCTTTGTTTCTTATTTTCGACAAGCTTGTGCTCTCGAGTCGTGCTGCATCAATTTGATCTTCGACGAGAAGGTACATCTTGTCATGGTAATTTGCATCATCAGGATTAGTGCTTACATCTTTATGACACTCTAATTCTATCTTGCAAGTTCCACAGTTATCATATACATCATATAACTTAGATCAATAATGCTATTTCCTATATCGGCTAGATCTGTTTTAGGGTTTAGATGATATCGGCTAGGTTGCTTTATTGATTCATGTTATATGATGTATCCACTATCCTGATTTGATGTTATTGGCTTGTTACATGTCATGCTTCTTTCATAGTTAATACTGCATTGGTTCAGTCCAACCTATTAAGTTATCTTAGAATCATGATCTATAACATGCTTTACGATTATCAATAGGGATAGTATCGGAGTTTCAGCCGATCTTATCTATCTAGAATATTTTACATGGTTTCATGCTTTGTTTAATGTTCTATATTCAATCTTTAATGCTTTATCATGAGATCATATCGGATCTATGACCGATATACAAGTAGATTTAGGTATCAGCTATGACATTAGTCTTATGTGATCATTATTTCATGTTATGATAGACTTAAACAATTTATACTGTCTCGGTTCGGTCCGATCTATACCAATTGTTTATTTCTAAAGTAATATTGATCTGTTGATTGCATAATATTGATATCTACAGCCGATATACTAATATTAGGGTTATTTTCATGATTATTCATATACCTTACAGCCGATTCATGTTTTATTGCATCGGCTAGGTCACATACGATATGAAATCAGCCCTACGGCCGATTGTCTATCATTTACTGATATTCTTTGCATATTTTCTTGTTGATTGCAGGATCAAATCAACTAGCACACACTTGAACCTAAAACTCTAATTTTGGACCTGCACTAGAGTAAAGCAAATCTCTCAGGACGGCACGTTAGTCAACAACCGGCGGTCTCAGGACCTTGACGAATATGATCAAGACGTTAGTCGATGGAACGATAGCCGAGGAAAAGGCTAAAGGACCCGTATATTTACCGGACGGCACGTTCCCAGGATACAGAACTGTGAAGACAGACATCGGCGGGAGTCAAGGAAATCAGCAAGTGCTTCAAACCCAGGCTCCATCGGCTCCTTACTGAAGTTCAAATATTCCATCAATTCTAACCAGATCATAGCCGATCACTGGGGGGCAAGCATCAACTCAGTTAACACCAGAGCAATTGATGAATATTCTTCACCCAAAACCGCCGGTTGTTGACACATCTTACCATATTCCTTCGGTTCCACAACAGCCGATTGGAATTACTCAGCCGATTGGCCAACAGTGCAGTACAGAGCAACTCCCATATGTACCACCTCAAGGCATATCGGCTGGCTTCAATCATCTTTATCAGCCTCACTCACCACGACCTCAGCCGATCCAATACGGCCAGATGGATCCACTACAGCAGCAGTATGGTGGAGCAACACCTCATCAACCCTGGACCGATATGATCGCTGACGTCATGAGGGAACAGTTTGGACTTAAACCAAAAGACAATGGTAACATGTATCGGCACCCGTATCCAGAATACTTTGATCGAGTTCCACTGCTAAACCGATACAAGGTGCCAGACTTCTCCAAGTTTTCAGGATAAGACAATGTATCGACTTATGAGCATGCTACAGAGGCCCTGAGAGTTTGCTTGTTCCCACTCTCATTATCTGGATCGGCATTCACTTGGTTTTCATCCCTGCCATATAATTCAATCAAGAGTTTTGCTGATCTGGAGAAACAATTTCACAAATACTTTTCAGTGGAGTTCAAGAGATGAAGCTATCGGATCTCACGGCAATCAGACAAAAATCAGAAGAATCGGTTCCAGATTATATTCAACGGTTTAGAGATGTGAGGAACAGATGCTACAGCCTATCTTTGACAGATTCTCAGTTAGCCGATTTAGCCTTCCAAGGTCTGTTGGCGCCAATAAGAGAAAGATTTTCGGCTCAGGACTTTGAAAGTTTAGCACACCTGGCTCAGAAGGTATCGGCTCATGAGACAAGGTTCCAGGAAGCAAGGAAGTTTATCAAAAAGGCAAACAATGTCAACAATGTCTATAGCTATGATTCCGACTCTGAAGACGATGACCCTAAGATCAATGCAGCTGAGTGGGCTAGGAACAAGAAGACGGTGGTCTGTCAATGGGCCAAGAATTCGGGAATGGAGGAGAGGTTTGATTTCGACATTACTAAAGCTGACAAGATTTTTGATCTTCTTCTCCAAGAAAGACAGATTCAACTGCCAGCAGGACATGTTATCCCATCGGCTGAGGAGTTGAAGAAAAGGAAGTACTGCAAATGGCACAATACAGGATCTCATAACACCAATGATTGCAAGATTTTTAGGCAACATATCCAGTCGGCTATCGAACAAGGGAAGATTAAGATTGATGAATCCAAGAGGCCGATGAAGATAGATGGGCACCCTTTTCCAGTCAACATGGTGCACCCTGGATATAATCGGAATACAGCCGATGGAGATAAAAATTACACTAGGAGTATCAGATCGGCTGGCATGATCAACAAATATCAAAACAGGCGCCAAAGGGAAGAGGAGTTATATTCTCAAGAAAGTGAAAGATATTTTGATCCTCATTGGGGTTGCGAATTTTTCAGATTTTGTTGGAATGAGGGTATGAGATTGCCATCTATCCAAGATTGTCCTGGGTGCAGCAATCCCGATGCACAGTTCATCAGGAGTTCAAGCCGACAAGGTGCAGCTACACATCGGCCGAGTCAATCAAGGTTGTCAGTTCATGAGAGACTTGGGCCGATGCAACAAGACAATAGCGAAGATGACTCACTTAGAGAATCTAAGCTAATGCATCCTCAATGGTGCCCTTCTGGAATATTCACCAAAAATCAAAAGAGAGGAGTTCAAAGGATGAGAAATAGGGAACAGTTCCAGGAGGTTGAAGGGGAAATCGAACATCGGCTGAGGCAGAGAACAAAGAAAGTCTGGCGCGTGAAGAGCAAAGTGGTGCCAGCCGATGAAGTCAGAGCTGATCATAGCAAGAAACAACAAAATAAAGGCAAGGAAGTGATGTCATCTGAGATAAATATGGTTTTCATGTTGCCAACCGAATATGCAGTAGAGCAAGTCGTCAAACAAGAAGAAAATCTGCCATCGACCAAGTTGATGTTATCTCCACAGCAAGCCGTTTTTGAGAAGCCCGAGGGAACTGATCATCGGCACCTCAAGCCACTCTATGTTAAGGGATTTGTCAATGGTAAGCCGATATCAAAGATGCTAGTCAATGGAGGAGCAGCTGTTAATTTAATGCCTTACACGACATTCAGAAAGCTTGGAAGAATTCAGAGGTTTTATGTCGGCCGATGAACTAGAGGAAATCGATATTGGACCAGGTGATAGGCCTAGGCCGACATATATTAGTAAGGGTTTACCAAAAGAATTTAAATGTAAATTAATTGCACTCTTAAAGGAGCATAGAGATTGTTTTGCCTGGGAATACTATGAGATGCTAGGACTTAGCCGATCGATAGTTGAACATCGGCTCCCTATAAAACCAGGATATCGGCCATACAAGCAACCCCCAAGACGTTGTAAGGCTTCAATGTATGATGCTATCAAGGCCGAAATCACAAGACTTTATGATGCTAACTTCATCAGGCCATGCCGATATGCTGAGTGGATTTCTAACATAGTACCAGTTATCAAGAAAAACGACAAGCTCAGGGTTTGTATTGATTTCACAGACTTGAACAAAGCAACACCAAAAGATGAATACCCAATGCCGGTAGCCGATCAACTCGTCGATGCAGCATCTGGACACAAGATTATCAGTTTCATGGATGGTAATGCTGGTTATAATCAAATTTTTATGGCTGAGGAAGATATCCACAAGACTGCTTTTAGATGTCCTGGTGCTATCGGCTTATAAGAGTGGGTTGTTATGACTTTCGGCTTAAGGAGTGCTGGTGCTACATATCAAAGTGCTATGAACTATATTTTTCATGATCTTATCGGCAGACTGGTGGAGATATATATTGATGATGTGGTGGTTAAATCCAAGGAAGTTGATGACCATATAGCCGATTTGAAACAAGTCTTAGAAAGAGCAAGGAAATATGGATTGAAGATGAATCCTACCAAGTGTGCTTTTGGCGTATCGGCTGGTCAATTTCTTGGGTTTTTGGTTCGTGAACGTGGGATTGAAATTCCTCAGAGGAGTATTGAAGCAATCAAAGATATAAAACCTCCAGAAGATAAAACCAAGTTACAATCATTGATTGGCAAGATAAATTTTGTTCGGCGTTTCATATCAAACTTGTCTGGCCGAATAGAACCATTTGCTCCTTTACTAAGGTTGAAAGCCGATCAGGAATTTGTCTGGGGAGAGAAGCAGCAGCAAGCATTGGATAACATCGAGGAATATCTGAGTACTCCTCCAGTTCTTATACCACCACAGAAAGGGATTCCATTCAAGTTATACTTGTCAGCCGATCAAAACTCCATCGGCTCAGTCTTGATCCAGGAGGTTGAGGGGAAAGAGAGAGTTATATTCTATCTCAGCAGACGCCTGTTGGATGCAGAAACAAGAAATTCACCAGTGGAGAAATTATGCATGTGTTTGTATTTTTCCTGCACGAAGTTGAGACATTATCTACTCTCCAATGAGTGTGTTATAGTATGCAAAGCGGATGTGGTGCGATATATGCTATCGGCTCCAGTGTTAAAAGGATAAATTGGGAAGTGGATTTTTGCTTTGTCAGAATTCGATCTCAGGTATGAATCGGCTAAGGCAGTTAAGGGGCAAGCGATAGCCGATTTCATAGTTGAACACAGGGATACCAGCGTTGATAATATTGATATTATGCCATGGACTTTATTCTTCGATGATCTGTTTGCACTCATGGTTGTGGTATCGGCTTGGTAATCATATCGCCTAGGGGGCAAGTTTTCAGTTTGCTTTTACTATTAAACCATACTCTACAAATAATCAAGCAGAATATGAAGCTGTTCTCAAGGGATTACAATTATTGAGGGAGGTTGAAGCCGATGCCGTTGAGATCATGGGTGATTTATTATTGGTGATAAGTCAGTTATCTAGGGAATATGAATGCAAAAATGACACCCTGATGATCTATAATGAGAAATGTCAAGAGCTGATGAAGACATTTAAGATGGTTACTTTAAAACATATTCCTAGGGAGCAAAATTCTGAAGCCAATGATTTAGCTCAAGGTGCATCAGGCTACAAGCCGATGTCGCAAGGGGTAGAAGTAGGAGTGGCCTGCATTCTAGCCGATGATTGGAGGTTTGATGTTTTTGAGTATTTAAAGAATCCTTCCAGATCGGTTTCAAGGAAATTACGATATAAAGCTCTTAAGTATGTTATTTTGGATGATGTGTTATACTATCGAACGATTGACGGAGTTCTTTTGAAATGTCTAAGTATGGAAGAGGCCAAAGTTGTCATGTGTGAAATTCATGAGGGAATTTGTGGGACACATCAATCGGCACACAAAATGAAGTGGTTAATTCGAAGAGTTGGATATTTTTGGCCGACAATGCTGGAGGATTGTTTCAGATATTACAAGGGTTGTCAAGATTGTCAGAAATTTGGAGCAATACAGAGAGCACCAGCATCGGCTATGAACCCTATTATCAAGCCATGGCCGTTCAGAGGTTGGGGTATTGATATGATCGGCCAGATCAATCCACCATCAAGCAAAGGACATAAGTTCATATTGGTTGCAACTGATTATTTCACTAAGTGGGTTGAGGAAATTCCTTTGAAGAAGGTTGACAGTCAAGATGCAATCAATTTTGTTAAAGAGCATATTATATACAGATTTGGTTTGCCACAGACGATAACGACTGATCAAGGTTCTATGTTTGTGTCCGATGAGTTTGTTCAGTTTGCTGATAGCATGGGAATTAAGTTGTTGAATTCATCACCATATTATGCACAAACCAATGGACAGGCTGAAGCATCTAACAAGAGCCTGATTAAGTTGGTTAAAAGGAAGATAGCCGAATATCCCAAGAAGTGGCATACTATTCTGGCTGAGTCATTATGGTCCTATCGGATGGCTTGTCATGGCGCAATTCAGGTCCCTCCTTATCAATTGGTTTATGGGCATGAGGCTGTATTACCATGGGAAACCAATATCGGCTCTAGGAGAATTTCTTTGCAAGATGAGTTAACAGCCGATGATTATCAGAATTTGATGGTTGATGAGTTAGAGGATTTGGTGCAAGCAAGATTGCGAGCTCTTGAGAAAGTTAGAAAGGACAAGGAGAGAGTTGCCAGGCATTACAACAAAAAGGTTGTGCCCAAATCTTTTGCGGAAGGGGAGCTGGTTTGGAAGTTGGTATTGCCGATAGGGGCCAGAGATAATAAATTCGGCAAGTGGTCACCAAATTGGGAAGGTCCGTTTCAAATTCATAAGTGTGTTTCTAAAGGGGCATATATGTTAAAAGGGCTTGATGGAGAAGTGTTTGGTAGAGCACTTAATGGAAAATATTTGAAGAAATACTACCCAAGTGTTTGGATTGGTTCATGATCAGCTATGGTTTGCCGGTTTATGGTTGATAGCCGATGTGTTTACATCACCTTTCGATGGCCGATATTTTTATCGCCCTTAGCCATATAAGTTTGCAGCATTGTGTTCCCTACTACAAACTTGGGGGGCATGAAGAACGAAAGTTGAAAATTTTTGAAAAATTTTGCATAAGTTAGAGTACAGCCAAGTATAAAATCGGCTCGATAGCCGACACATGCATAGTAGCCAAAGTATCAATCTGCATAAGGGATTTCAGAGTATGTGTTGCAAGACAAATGTTTTAGCCGATTACAGAATTTGTTACAAAATTTTCCTAAGTCCCTATTATAAGAAACCATTGAGCAAGGTAGTGCTGGATTGCCGACAGTGCCCGTTGTCGGATTTCTTCAACTTCTGCAATGGCTTGGGCATCTTGGGCGTCAGTTCCAGGAATCACCTTTAAGGACTTGGTCATGGTGGCCACATTCTTTGTAGCTGATCTCAACTTCGCTTTTTGTTCTCCAATGGCTTTTGGGAGATCAGCTAATTTCTGTTTTTCTAGTGCGATCTTGGCATTACACTCTTCAAGCTTGGCTAGTAGATCTATTCTTTTAGCCTCCAGTTGGTCTATTGTGGCTTTAATCGACTCTTCGGCTAGTTGATCAAGTTTGGTTTTCTCATCATGTACTAGCTGCCGATTGGCCTGAATGGTGGCTTCAATATCTTTCTTCTCTCGTCGATCGGCTATTCTCTGTCTAGCTTTTTCCAGCTTGAATTGGTGTTGCTCAAGATACATGGCTAGGGTGATTGTGTTGGACAGCTCATCTGGTAGTAGGGCTTGAATCTCTTGGAATCTTGATCGAAGGGTGCTGCAGTCAACTACCAGGCTGTCCAAAGATGCTTCTAGCCGATGTGCAATATCCTCAAGATTCCTCTTCACGTCATCGGCTAGAGGAGCTAAGGACTTGCTTGTTGCTTCCCCTTCTATTTCTTCGTCAAAATAATCCTTTATATCAAAAGAAAACAAATCGGCTAAGATCTGCAAGTAGGAAAGATGAAGGGGATATAAGTGAGAAGATATTTCTGTTAGCCGATTTTGAAGAATTTTAAGGATGAGACTTACAGGGATTGCAGGAGCAGCAACTTCTTCCTCTTCAATATGATGGCTGCCTACAGCTGATGCAGTGTGTTCACTTGAAATTGGTTGTGCTGCAGGCGATGGAGGGGAAGGAGGCTGAAAATATTTATGCAAATGTTAGATGATATGATGAAATATTCAGAGTTTTGGAAAGTTGAAACTTACCAAGGGAGCTTGAACGGTTGGCTTAGCTGGTATTGGTGCTGGTTTCTTCTTCTCGGCTGATCTTTTCTTCTACAAGATACAAAAGTTAGAGATTTAAGTTGAGGACGAGTAAGGAAATTTTGTACTGAGGAAGGTGAACTTACCCTGGGTTGCCGAGTGAAGCCAGCTGGAGCAGAAGGAGTTGTGGGGGTTCGTTTTGAAGCTAGAGATGCTGGAGGTGTCTTTTCTCCCACATCACTGGATTCGGCTGCGGCTTCATCTATTGCCCGTTCGATTGATGCTTATTTTAAAGCTTCATCTGCGTCATCAGCTGTTGGAGGTGGTTGCTTTTTAGTCTTTTTCTTGGTAGCTGGTGGCATGGCAGTTGATGCTCTGGTTTTTCTTTTTCTGCCTGCATCGACTAGATCCCTGATTTGTCCTTGCAGGAGACTTGATGTTTTGGGGGCATTATAGCCGATGACAGGGGGAGTCATACCACATCAGCTAGGTAGCAACCCTGCAGCATACTCAATATCCTTGCCACTTTTGCTAATCCGAGGGGGAGATCAGTCTGTGGTCTGAAAAGCAATGATGTTTTACAAGTTAGAAATAGAATTGGCTGATGTATTTAAAAATAGTAATGAAGATGAATTAGAGGAAATAAAGGAATTACCTGAGGGATCATGTTTGGAAAGAGGTCAGTCATGTAGATGATAGCCGATTGGTGAAAAAGATGTTGCTTCCATTCAGCCCACCATGAAGTGAAGACCTTACTCCTGAACATGGCTAGCTCAGTATCATTAAAACTGTCAAGGGGAGGTCCTGGGATATTAAGTAGCCGATCCATCATCAGGCTTGAAGTTATTTCTCCTCGGCATTGAATCTTGTCAGCAAACCACAAGCCGATTGGGAGTTGTCCCATACCAAATTGCCTGGCTGAGCTCATGGGATGGTAAAACTCATATGATGCTTTTATATTCCTGCCTTGATGGATGCCGACAGGAAGGATGCATGGGCTGATGGCTGTGGTATATACTTCTCTGGACTTCTGGAATTTATCATGATTGATTTCTTCAAATCTGAAGTCTGATGGCAGTTCAAAATTGATTGAGTCTTCATAGAAGAACCAGATTCTAGAATCCTTCTGGAAGCCATCATAGAAGCTAAAGAACCAGTCCTTGAGTAGTTCTGCTGATAATTTTGCTCCTGGATCGGTTGGTGTGCTGGCATACTCTCCAAAGGATGTACACCTCCGATGGGTTATTTCTTCACCATCATCATTGGTGATCGGCTCCAGTCTTGGGAATTCTGCCTCGGTTAGGGATGGCCGATTGACAGCCTTCATTGCTACTAGATTTAGCCAAGTTTGTAGTAGCCACCATGGGCCACCTGCGCTAACTACTGAGCCAGTAGCCAGTTTGGCTGATGCGTTGTTCAGAGTTTGGTACAGATAGCCGAGCAAAATTTTTCCTAAGGGAAACTGTTTCTTTTCCTCAAATGCTTCGGCTATATGTTGTCAGTTTGAGGTTGGGCCACAGCTGGATCTGCAAAACAAGAACTTTTCTAGCCACATCAGCAAGAAGGCAGTGTGTTCTCTTGGGGTAACTGAACCTTGACCCATGAACTGAAATAAAGCCGGACCATCCACCTATGCCCTTGGTTTTGAAGTCAAATCTATTCTTGGAGTTTAAGATCATGGGGTTGGCCGATGAAGTGATGTCTAGCCCAGTTAACATGGTAATGTCCAGTAAGGTTGGAGTCATTGGTCCTTGACTGAACAAAAATGCATTAATGGCATTGGACCAGAAATAGCTAGCAGAGGCCATCAATGGTTTGTCCTTGGCCGAATTTGCCAAAGTAAGGGCTAGGGCTTGGCCGATTCCTATTTCATCCCAGTGACTTTGTTTACTGGCCGATATGCACTTATACCATGCAGGCCAGCTTTTCTCTAAGGATGGCCAGGACTTAAAAGTATTCTTCCAATGGCTTATGTTGGGGTTTGCTAGCCTGAAGGGGATTCTGTTTGTTTCGGCAGTGATGAACTCAGTAGGGTCTAAGTTGCCGATTGGCCCAAGGAAGTAGTTGTTTTCATGATTAAGACTGGGAACCGCGGCTAGGTCTGCGAGATGCTATATCAACAAGGAAAAAAAAGAAGGAAAGCGGACTAAGTTTGCGGAAAACAAGATTTAATGAGAAAAAGGGGATCTAGCCAATGGGACTTACCTCAGCATATTCGGCCGGTGAAGCGGAGGATGGAGCGGATGACGATGACATCTTCTTGTCGGCGGGAGTTGGATGAGTGGAGGTTGCTTGGAGTTGACTGCTTGCGCCGAGGGGATCGCCGGAGTTGGGAGAGACGGAGATGGCTAAAGCGGTGGCAACAGTATAACGGTGTGAAGTTTCTCGGGGCGTCGGTTAGGGTATTTAAAGCACTGTGGTAAAGGTCAAAAACGGAAAGAGCGAGATTATCTCGGAGATAAGATTTGGCAAATCCGAAACATTACCAGATATTCCGGACTTGGGGGCATGTGTTGACGATCAAATTTGGTAATCCAAACATCGGAGATGAAGATGGGATCAAAGAGGATTAAAGAGATAAGATCGTATCGGAAAACAGAGTGAGAATCGGCTATAGTCCGAATCGGCTGTGAACTGGATCGGCAGAGTCAGAGTCGGACTGGTTAGCCGATTGAGCCGATTTCAGTAATATGACTCGGCACACGTCATCGGGTTATGTTAACGTGATTCATATGGATTGCCATGCACGGATAAAGTCCTGAGGAGGCAATTGTATCTATTAATTAGGATATTTTATGTAATTTCCTTATAGATATTCTCAGTAAGAGTCCGCCTAAGGGACTTGTTCGTTAGTTGGATTTGTATTAGGTTAATATGAGTCGTGTCCGTGATGGACAATGTTTGTATTTTCGGGTATAAATATAATCCTGAGGTCTTGTAAATAACGACAACATACGTTCAATCAATCTCGGCGCATCGCCACCTTTGTTTCTTATTTTCGACAAGCTTGTGCTCTCGAGTCGTGCTGCATCAATTTGATCTTCGGGGAGAAGGTACATCTTGTCATGGCGATTTGCATCATCAGGATTAGTGCTTACATCTTTATGACACTCTAATTCTATCTTGCAAGTTCCACAGTTATCATATACATCATATAACTTAGATCAATAATGCTATTTCCTATATCGGTTAGATCTGTTTTAGGGTTTAGATGATATCGGCTAGGTTACTTTATTGATTCATGTTATATGATGTATCCACCATCCTGATTTGATGTTATTGGCTTGTTACATGTCATGCTTCTTTCATAGTTAATGCTGCATTGGTTCAGTCCAACCTATTAAGTTATCTTAGAATCATGATCTATAACATGCTTTACGATTATCAATAGGGATAGTATCGGAGTTTCAGCCGATCTATACCAATTGTTTATTTCTAAAGTAATATTGATCTGTTGATTGCATAATATTGATATCTACAGCCGATATACTAATATTAGGGTTATTTTCATGTTTATTCATATACCTTACAGCCGATTCATGTTTTATTGCATCGGCTAGGTCACATACGATATGAAATCGGCCCTACGGCCGATTGTCTATCGTTTACTGATATTCTTTGCATATTTTCTTGTTGATTGCAGGATCAAATCAACTGGCACGCCCTTGAACCTAAAACCCTAATTTTGGACCTGCACTAGAGTAAAGCAAACCTCTCAGGCCAGTGTGTGTTTTTTGCATCAACACCCTTATAGGACATACGTTCTTTATAGAGAAGAGTTTAGAGACCTATAAGATCTACATCTTAAGATTGTAGCTCGAATGAAGCCTGGGTTCTGACCTGGTCCGGGACCCGGGTCCCCCTTTCCCCTTGTAAGTCATGTGTTCCTTCTTGAGAGGAGCATCGAAACTTACAAGATATATATCTTAAGATTGTAAATCAAGAGGGGTCTAGAATCCAGCTTAGCCTGGGATCCTGGCCCCCCCTTTGCCCTTATAGGACATACGTTCTTCATGGAGAAAAACGTAGAGACCTATAAGATCTACATCTTAAGATTGTAGGCTGAAGGAAGCCTGGGTCCTGACCTGGTCTGGGACCCGAGCCCTCTTTGCCCTTGTAGGTCATGTCTTCCTCCTTGAGAGGAGCGTCGAAACCTACAAGATATACATCTTAATATTGAGGGGTCTAGATCTCGGCTTAGCCTAGGATTGTGGGGCCCCTTCGCCCTTATAGGACATACATTCTTCATGGAGAAGAGCGTAGAGGCCTATAAAATCTACGTCTTAAGATTATAGGTCGAAGGAAGCCTAGGTCTTGACCTGGTCCGAGACCCGGGCCCCCTTTGCCCGTGTAGGTCACATGATCCTTCTTAAGAGTAGCGTCAAAACCTACAAGATATACATCTTAAGATTGCAAATCAAGAGGGGCCTAGATCCCAGCTTAGCATGGGATCCTGCCCCTCTTTTCACCCTTATAAGATATACGCTCTTAATGGAGAAGAGTGTAGAGACCTATAAGATCTACATATTAAGATTGTAGGCCGAAAAAAGCCTGGGTCCTGACCTGGTCCGGGACCCAAGCCCCCTTTACCCTTGTAGGTTATATGTTCCTCCTTCAGAGGATCGTTGAGACCTACTCTCTCTCTCTCTATATATATATATTAAGATTGCAAATCAAGAGGGGACTATATCCCAGCTTAGCCTAGATCCTACCCCTTCTTCGCCCTTATAGGACATATGGTCTTCATGGAGAAGAGCGTAGGGACCTATAAGATCTACATCTTAAGATTATAGACCGAAGGAAGCCCGGGTCCTAACCTGGTCCGAGACCCGAGCCCCCTTTGCACATATAGGTCATATGTTCCTCCTTGAGAGGAGCATCGAAACCTACAAGATATATATCTTAAGATTGCAAACCAAGAGGGGCCTAGATCCTAACTTAGTCTGGGATCCTGGGCCTCCCTTCCTCCTTATAGGACATATGTTCTTCATGGAAAAGAGCGTAGAGACCTATAAGACCTACATCTTAAGATTGTAGGCTGAAGGAAGCCTGGGTCCTGACCTGGTCCGGGACCTAGGCCCCCTTTGCCCTTGTTGGTTACACGTCCTCATTGAGAGGAGCATCGAGACATAAAAGATATGTATCTTAATGTTGTAAGCTAAGGGGAGCCCAAATCCTAGACTAGCCCGGGATCCTAGGCCCCCATCACTCTTATAGGTCACGTGTTCCTCTTGGAGAGGAACGTAGAGATGTATAAGATCTACATATTATACAGCTATTCACCAAAGACATCTTCGAGAAGTTCACCTAAAACATCCAATCTCCCTGTTAAGGGGGATAGGGGGCGCGACCGAGGATTTGAATGAGTCAAGACCCCGACCCCTTGCCCGTTGTGAGCCAACGGTCACAACCATAAATGAAACATGTTTGTGAGGGAGATTCCAAGCTGTCTGGGACTGAAAAGACGTGGAAAAGGACGATAATGCGGAGTCATTAAGAACAGCACGAGCCTGGACACACGTCGCGCATTCCCAGCGACACCCAGCTTCATCAACTGGGTATAAAGGGGAGCCGTGACGCTATCTCGGTGAGGTTGGGGATCGCCAGGCCCACCACATGACACATGGTGAGCAAGGCGAAGGCCCAGTTGGCCCAGGCCGGTGCCCGGGGAGCCCGAGGCAACTAGTAAAAAAATCCCCCAGTAGGATTTTGGTAAGTTTCTCAGGGAGAGTTGAAGGGAACCAACTGGCAATGATAAGATAACTTGGAGAGACAAGTTCGAAATAAAGAAAAAATGACATTGTGGGCCCCTCCTTTAACTATAAAGGGAAGTGAACATGCCACTTAGAAGGGGATGTTTGATCCTTAACTCGAAAAAGACCTAGCTTCTACTTGTCAGATCCAGATAACAATAAATAAAAACATGAGTAGGGTATTACACCTCCGAGTGGCCTAAATTTGTATAATTCTCTGTGTCTGTTTGGATTTTGCTAGCTTGCGCCCCACGGCATATGATCACATGCGTCATTCATAGCTAACCCCTTGGCCGAATCTTCACTAGGAGAGGGGTTTGCACTTCCCTGCTGTGGGAGAACCGCTTCTCCGACACCGGATATTTCTAAAAAAAATAAAACAGTATATTTTTAAATTTAATTCTAGACTTGGTGAACTCACTGGAAGCACCGAGAGAGAAAGAGAGAGAAAGAAAAGGTCCAAACTAGTCTCTAGCATGTTGACTTGATAATAGGCCATCCCTTTAGATATCTTAACTATGCAACAAACTGAATGACCCAAGTCAGTACCAGGTGGGTTCCCCAGATTAATTTTGGGGCCACCGTTCGAGTAAAGACTGGTCGATCTCAAGGCAACAGGCAATAGCAAGACTTATATATATCATATTCAGTGAGGATAGACTTCATGTACATCCAAAATCTCTAATTGAACATTTTCCATTCGTGATTAATGGAGAAGATTTAGAGATGAAAGTGACAAAAATGTAATGAAGAAAACTCGGTTGATTCGCAGGCATCAGCATTTGGTTCCACTATAAGGAGTATTTCTCCCTGGACATGAAGGACGAAGCTCACAACTAAGGATATGTCAGCAGCCAGGCTTCAAGAACTCATGAAATACTTTCCTGACTTAATAGAGTTTACCTCAAGGATATACTTAAAAAAAGATTGATTAGAAACTTTTTATAACCAAAATTGTTAGAGATGTTTCTATTTGTAGAACCAAAGTCACACTTTCGCGTATGCAATATTCCACATTTTGGCTAGCACCAGGAAATGCTAGCTATATTCCATCAGGAAACAAAGTGACATTTTAACTGATATGATAGATCACCATATAAGATAAAAATGAAGCTCAGTCATGAGAAGTTCTCTGTGCCACTGTAAATTTCATCCAATATATTAATAGTAACTTCAAAAGATGTTTATGTTTGTCGATGGATTTTATGAAACAGTATATTTCAAAATGACATTATGAGATTCACCAACATATGAATCGCGGTATTTGAAGAGCCTCCTTTCTCAATACAGGTTATCGCTTTGTTCTTCAGATCCTTTGCCCTATACCTCATCTCCTTGCCTTCTTCACTGCAAAGTAACTTTCTAACGGCTCTATCAATCATTCTCCTCTCTATCTTGCCCTCTAGCTCAAACCCTATCTTCCATACCTCTTGGACATACCTGGTATTAATCATTTGGTCTGCAAACTGAGGCCTACAGATCATCGGAACACCATCGCATATACTTTCTAGGGTTGAGTTCCACCCATTGTGCGTCCAGAAACCACCAACTGCTCGGTGCCTCAGCACATCTTGTTGTGGGGCCCAGGAAACCACCATACCTCTGCCACGTGTCGCCTCCTCGAAGCCATCTGGAAGGCATGCTTGCTGTGATCCCTGGACCGAGTTTGGCCTGATCACCCAAAGAAATGGAATTTTACTATCAACCAATCCCCATGCTGTCTCAAAAAGCTCTTGAGAGTCCATAGATGCCAAGCTCCCAAAGCTCACATAAAGAACAGACTCTGCCTCCTGCTTGTCCAACCATTCCAAACAGGTTTGATCTTGAGTTAGCAAGCTGCTCTCTTGGCCTATGGAGATCTTGTGAAGTGGACCGATCGCATAAACCGGAACGTTTAGGCCATTGGTGATCTTTCGAAGGTCAGAATTCTCGAGATCTTCAAAGGTATTGAGAATGACACCTGATGAACACCGTGCCGAGTCCAAGAGACGTTCTAAGCAGGTAGCCATTGTAGCATGTGTGCTTGTTGCTGAGAACATCATGTCTCGCAGACGAAGTGGTGGAAGCTCATCCAATTGCATGTCCAGTTGCAGCTGATCTGGAATTTTATGGAATGAATTAAGATCAGCCATTGGATGCAATTATATGCGAATGCATTATGCATGGATGATGGATCAGCTGAGTGCATATATATCTTTTTATTAATTTGTAGCTATAAAGGACGACAGAAGTAAACTATAAGGATGCATGTATTCAGAAATTTGTTTCCTTTATTTTTGACGATAAAATTAAATAAGCCTACTCAGGATGCTTCCAAATTGTAAACCATCATGAGGTAATTCGATAAGCCTACTTATGCCTTGCTAGGGTTTAATGTACACATTGATTTTCAGAAGGAAAAAGGTTTACCGCATGTCTCAAGACTTGAAAATACTGGGCCAAATTTCGGGCTCAACTTTGCTTTAATTTATGTACTATATATACTATCCCTATATATACTATCCCTATCGATGTCATATCTATTTTCCATGGCTTTTCTGTCTTAATTTTAAAGGAGGGAGTTGGTGGTGATGGTACATTTATAGGTGATGAATTGGTCTCATGTAACTACATAGCATATAAATATAAATATTATAATTTTATACATACATAAATAATTATTTCTTGCATTTGATATTTATAGACTTGGTACATTAGATGTGATCCATTACGACGTGCGGATATGATGCTAGTCATTTAAAATTATGCAATTCGTGATACTCAATTTTGGATTTTGAAAAAAATTCCGAATTAACTTCCTATATTTGCTTTTACCTTCTGACGACAATGAAAAGACAAACAAAATAAACAACCTTTTGCATATCTCTTATTCTACACATCATTATCTTACATATTGAGTTAGATAAAATAATGTGCCTTGCCAATAGAATTGCTATGATTCTAGTCACGTGTGACAACTATGTTAGAGAAAGAATAATTCCATTTCATGAAAATAGTTTTATCGCTCAGGATTAGATTTGATTAAACTTTTAAAATAAACTTTATTAAATATTTAAGATAGGAGGGATATATATACGTATATAGTAATAAGTTCAGGCGCAACTGCCCTAGTACTTAATTGGTGATACTGAACTTGCCAACGATTAGTGGGCCGAACGAGCTTAATTACTAATTAATGATGAGCTAATCACGGATCTGGGCTCGGATAAACCAGAATTAATTAGCAAAACCCAAATCTCCGATGGCCCACTTGGCCGGCCGGGCCTGTACCTCGCGAGGCCGGCGGGAGGACGCCCTTGCCGCAGAGCTCCGGGAAGGCCATGTACGCCACGAGGCAGCACGCGCCGCCGGTGCGCAGCGCCAGCGTCCGCACGCCTCGCCGCTCCGCCACCTCCTGCACCCCGCGCAGGTTCGAGTCCACCACCATGCAGCACGCCGTCGCCGCGTCCTCGGCGAGCACGTGGCGGAGGGCGTCGTCGAAGGGCGCCCGGAGGAGCGCGTCGAGGCCCATCAGCGCGCCGGCGAAGTCGCTGCCGCTGCCGCCGGTGGGCATGAGCGCCGCCGCCTCCTCCGCCACGTCTGCCCCCACGGTCACGAAGCGGTAGTCTCCCGCCGCCGCCGCCGCCGCCGCCGCCGCTGGCGCGTTGACGGGGGCGTGGAAGACGGTGACGGCGAGGCCGGCGCGGGAGCGGAACACGTCGGCCAGCTGCAGCATCGGCGTGACGTGGCCCTGGAACGGAAGCGGGAACATCAGCACCCTCCTCCTCCCTACGCCATCGCCGCCGCCACCATAGCTCGCCGGAGAGGTCGCCGCCATCTTGATCTGGTCGCCTCAAAAGGATATGTGTTAATTAATTTGTAAGATGGTGGTAGTGAGGGTGGATGAGGACGAAATTAAGGGGAGATGGAGTTGATTAGCAAAGAGAGAGTGTGTCGATCACATTGAATGGTAATAGGATCGATGGGTTGATGTCATGGGGGATTTGATTTGGGTGTGGAGGTAGTTTGGGAAATGCGTGATTTGCTTGGCATATTGCCATATGTGCATATCCGTTGGGTGACGGACAGGTCGAGCTGAGGTGTATGACTTGTCACTGCTGCGGCAAAAGCTGGGCTAGCTGCCATTTTCGATCTGTTGTGATGATCATGTGTTTGTGTTCGTGTGTGGCAGGCACGACGACAGCCTCGCGTGCATGCACTGCATGACTCCTGTAGGCCTGATACGGTGATACCCGTACCTATCTTCTGCAATGTAGGGTGTGTGTGCCTATTTCTTGTGGCGCTACGCAATGCACGTAAGCACGTTACTACTAGCTTGAATGCTTGATTTGTCCCACGACATGACATATATAGGGACATCTTTTATTTTAATTTTATGCATGCAAGTTTTTCGTGCACGTTTCATACACCAACTTATTTTATACACAAAAGCTTTCCGTTTACACTTCATACATACCAATTAACAAATATCATAGAAATTTCATCAAAAATTAGATATGTACTCCTAATGAGTATTACACACATATATGCAAAGACTTATATTTATGTTTGTATATTTTAGCCTAAAAATGAAAAATATAACCCCCTTTTAACCGTAAAAATCTATCAAAATTTTGTATGTGTGTGTTTTTTTTTGGGGGGTGGACTTGGATGCACGCGCACGCTACCTGCTTCCCACCTTCAATGATCCGAGGAGGGTTTTTGATTTTCCGGGTAGATGCCATTATGTTGTGTGTTTTAAGTTTCACGAAAGCAGTTTTAGTTTGTGTCGATAGAATTTTTAGACTCAACCTTTGAGGATTGAACGTCGCTCCGAAGCTCTCATTGTATACAGGGGTACCCACAAACCTGGTTAAGATATTATTTTAGCTATATTTCGTATATTTTTACCACATATGCACTTCCCCGGTATCAATTCAGACATTCATATCAAGCCATATTTGGTCTAAATCAAAGCAGAGTAAAGCAACTGAGTGTCATCCCCTTCGTTTCTTTCTAGCTCCACCTTGATTTCGTGAGTGTACATTGGTTGTGGGAAGGGCAATAGAATTTCTTTAAAAAAATGAAATGGGAGGGTCCCTTGCCTCATAGACCGGGATGAGAATGGCTTTTTTTTAATGAACCCTACAGTTTTCGAGTGTGTAGTTATTTTCAAAACATATATAACTTGGTTTGCTTGCCTGCTTTAATCCTATGCATACACCATATCTAGCTAATGGACGACGAAGAACCACGATGAAAAATGGCGAGCCACAGTCAATCCGAATTAACGCCACCTGATGAAAACTTAGATCAATAATGTATCTTGGATCGTACGTGTTTACATGACAAGACGTTGATGGTGCATGGATCGGTCGTCTCGAATTTAAGATCGAGTTAACTGCAAATTTGTCACATCGTATCGTATTCAACTATTCATATTTATCAGTGTCACGAGGATTGTGCTGCGTATAGACTGTGAAGGAAACGTGTGGCATACTATCTTTTTTTCATACCAAAATAAATTAATCAAGTACAGAATTCGATACTTCATAGCAATATGAATTTACATGAAGAGAGTACTTAAGTTATGTTCTTTAGTAAAAGTTGAGAACTCTTCTCCAAACACGTACATAAAACAAAACAATCAATTACCATGTAATTAATTAAGTATGGTAGCTTTTTTTAAAAAAGAATCAATATAATTTTTTAAAGCAATTTTTATATAAAATATACTTAAAAACATATAAAAAAGGTGTATGCGTGAAAAAGATAAAAATGAGTTGGGAAAACTTAAAAAAAAAAGAGCTCAGCCCTTACTGAGAAAACTGTACGTCATCGCAAGCGTTTGTCTCTGTGTGTATCAGCGTGTACCGTTGTGCTTGCATGCTTGCTTTTGAAGTAACCTTGTTTTCCTCTTTTCCGGTGAATGGATCGATGGATTTACATATATATTTTCTAAACTCTTAAACGATATAATTTTTATAAAAACCTTTTATATATTAATTTTTAAAATATTGTTTTAAACACATCTTTTTAAATTATACTCCCTCCGTTTCATATTAATCATCATATATTTTTTCATTTAGATCAAGAAAAACATAACCAACATATATTTAATATGAGTAATTGGTAGTAAAGAATCAAGAAACATGCATACTTTTAACTCCCCACATTCACAAGAAACGAGTGCTAAACTACTCCTAAATGCTTACATGCATGCATACATCCTCAATTTGCATGCATACATACCACAATGTTGCAGGTCAAATGAAAAGATCAGGGTTATATAATGATCAATTTTAAACTTGTAATTTTTAGTTATATGATGCTCAATATAAAACGAGGGTAACAGTTAACTAATACCCTCAAATAGTTATTAGAAATGCATTTTGCTATTCATCTATTCATCACACACAATAGCCCATAGGGTACTTGCGTACCTTAGTGATCTGTTGTCCTATACACACTACTTATGAGCTGCTCCCTCCGTTTCATAATATAATATAAGACACAACTATATTTTTATAAGATGTTTCATAATATAAGACAAGCATTAATGTATTAATGTATGTCATTAAATAGCACTTCTTTCCCACTAACTTATTATTTTTTTAAATCCTCCATCCTTAAAATCTTTAATTCTATTAGATGCATACATTATATTTATTAGAGTGATACAAACTATCAGGTGAGCATTATATTTTAGAATGGAGAGAGTATGACTGAATATTTTTTTTAGCGATTATGCTCATTGTCTATCTCTTATTTTATTTTTTAGCAAAAATTTTACTACAGGATATCGCGACTTTGTGCTTTTAGCTATAGGACACAGCACAAAGTTAATTTTAGGGAAACACACTCTGGAAATGTGGTAATTTACTAATAGACACTGTACCTATTAAATTAGTGCTTTCGTACTACTGAGACGAGAGGGGGACCACTTTTTTACACGGTATGATCAAATTACCCCTCCTTCCTCTTCCTCTTCCTCTTTCTCCCTCCTTTCTCTCTTCTACGGTGAGGCGTGCGAGCCGCAAGCAGCGGCGCGACCAGTGGACGGAGTGCACGGCGATGATGAAGGCACAGCAGAGGAGCAGGGACGACATCGTGTCTCTGCCGGACGGCCCTCCCCAAGTCACCATCGCTCTGATCCTCTCGCCTCACCACCGGTGTCGCCGGCTTGCTCTCTCGTGCGACGCCATCGTTGGATCTGCTCACGCCACGCCCGATTCGACGTCGGCGAATCCACGCTCAACCTGACGCCGGCGAATCGCGATGGCTATCCCCAACGCCCGATCCAGAGTCGGCCAAGCTCTCATCCCTCTCTCTCTCTTGATCTTCAACGGGATAGAGGAGACACCATCATTGCCAGCGCTAGCTCCAACAGGAGATGCGACACCAGAGAGCAAGCATCAGAGTTAGTAGCAGCTGGCGGCGGGCGGGGCGAGGGCCATTATGCCGCTGCGGAGGCCAGGTACACCCGCCGTTAGGGCTGCAGCACTGCCCAGTGTGTCCGGCTTCTACTTGCGATGCTCTCCACTGGCTAGGGGCCAGGTTGGCGACGACTGCATTCTGGGGCCGCCCGCCGACGAGGAGGTCAAGCCCGCACTCCCCATCACCGCCGCACATGTCTGTGTCGCCTCATGTGTGCTCCCGTGCCGTCAGACGAATGTGTCATCTTGTCATTGCGCCGCTTGCCGCCGGCCAGCCACATGCAGACAGCCTCGCTGAAGAAGAGAGAAAGGAGGTAGAGGGAGAGGAAGAGAAATTAAGAAGAGAGGAAGAGCAAGGAGGGGCACTTGGTCATTCATGTAAAAAAGTGAGCCCTCATCACCTCGTCAGCACAAAAACACTAATTTAATGGGTACGATATCTCCTAAAAAATAATCATATTTTCAAAGTGTGTTCTTCAAAAGTGATTTCGCGTGATGTTTTATAGCTAAAACCGTGAAGTTGCAAATGTCTGCAGCAAAATTTATCTTTTCTTATACAAGTGCGTATTCCGAGCCCATTAACTTTGGTAAACTCGTGGTTCATATCAACTGGCAAGTAGTACAGTATTAAAGAAAATTCTAAAAGTTAGTTCGAAGCATTCATCTGGATTGCATAAAAATGGCAATATGTAATTGCTTTTGGATCCTTGCAATAATAAAAGATGCGGATGCTAACTTCCCGGTGCTGTTCGTCTCTTAGCTGGCCTCCTGTATCAATTGATTGATGCATGTTTTCTTAGGGCCCATCTCCAATTGAGGAAATGAACCGGGCCTAATTCATTTTTGGTAATTGGATGCTCATTTTTGTGGTAAGGATTTATAAGGTCTATTTGCATTCTCAAGTTAACGAATCGACGATCGTCCAATTTCATTGAATATAGCACAAGAAAACTGTACAAGTTAGACTGTGAGACTGCGCTAGCGGCTATGATAGCCAAGCAACGAGATTCCTAACCCACGCTAGGGTACATGTTTTGACCTCCTCCTTTATCTTGTTGACTAGGCTAGGCACTGACAGCTCTTTGTGTTGAAAGGTCTTTTGGTTTCTTTTCTTCTATATCTGCTAGGAGACTAGCACCACTAAAGTGCAGACCACTTCTTATGGTGCTTCTCTCGTGTTAGCAGTTACCTCTCACCATTCTTGCACTGTCGTGATTGATTCCTACGGAGTAGGGTTTAGCTGATCGCAAGACATCCATTTTGTTAAAGTCCTTCAAATTCTCCTTGTGTATCTGCATCGTACTAAGAGGTGGAGAGTTGTTTCGTCATTCTCAACTTTTAGTAAAGTCTGAAATAAATCCTTAAACTTCAAAACTAAACACTGTTAATGCCTCAACTTTTCAAACAGATCATTTTGCATTCCTCATTTTGAACCAAATAAAGGTGTTTTTGGCCTATTTGGTGCTTAGATGGGTCCATCTATATATCATCCTCTCTCTCTCTTCCATTTTTCTTCCTTCTTCCTACCATGACTAGGATACCACGTAAGTGATACTTAGCCTAAAACCATCATGGGTTAGGCTGAGGGATGCAAAGTAAACTATTTGAAAAGTCTAGAGATGTTAGATATGGTTTTAAAGTTTAGAAATCAATTTAAGACTGTACTAAAAGTTTTGGAATGTAAACATAGTTTTTTCCTAAGAATTTCTCCATATTACATATAACCAGTTTACAATACCACTGGTGGAGAAGGGATTTTTAACCCCGGTTCGTAACCCCCTGTAGTCCCGGTTATGCAACCGGGACCACGAATTTGGGACTAAAGATGCCCATCTTTAGTCCCGGGTGAAATAACCGGGACTAAAGAGGTAACACCAACCGGGACTAAAGATGTTTTTTCTTTTTTTTTTAAGGTTGCTGGTTCTGCTAGATGCTAGTTTATATATTATGCATATATATGTATAAATACATGTATATGCATAATATATCTATATATAATTTATATTATATTGCACATATATAATATATGATAAATACATATTTATCACATATATATGTTCCTTAAATATATGCACTCAAGTAAATATGTACTCATATTACCGAAATGTACATACATTTGTAACAATCCTTCGTTAATTGTAATTTCTATTGTATATTAGAAACAAACTTAAGACAAGTTATACATGGGGATCATGATCAATAGGCCTTCCATCGTAGTGGAATTCTCCCGCGGGATCAATTATTTGTTCATTGATAAATCCCATCAATTGTTCTTGAACAGCCTTTACAAATTCTTCGTTGGATAGTTTTTCCCTCATGTAAATAATCTATCATTTGAAAAAAATTGAGATATAAGTATATGAAGTCAATAAGAAATCGATGGGATAATGTACGAAGGATTTTTACGTACTTCCAGATCCTTGTCACTGTTGATTTGGTGTACAATGCAGCGAATATATTCACAGACGTAGTAGCCACACAAGTTATTCCCCTGCTCCTGCTTTGCACACTTTAGGAGAAACGACGAGAGATTTAATGTATTAGTTTTTTCTAGAACAAATTAAGATTGAATATGTTTTTGGAGTATGTACTCACCGGAAAATTAAACCTCCTACCAAGTTTTTCATTCCAAACCCCGCGGACCAACGTACGGAACTTTGCCCATGCCCTATGTACATTTGGAAGCTACGATTAATTAATATCGGAGATCTGCATGGAAGCAATAGCAGTGTTCGTAATTACTGTCAGTTGAATAGATGGTATTACCTGTCTATCACTTCAAAAATCTTGTCGAAAGTAGACTCCGGTTTATGCATTGAGTCATAGACATGGACTTTGCAAAGTGAAAAGTCGAAGAGGAGAAGGACCCAGTGGAATCTGCAAATTGCGTGAGATAGTACGTACGTCACGGTTTGAGTATGAGGAAGAAATTGGTACGAAATAGAAGGACAGTTCAAACTCACGCTGTGTTATAGGGCAATAGTATGTAGGTCTTGTAATGCTGCTGCACCAGGAAATGAACAATATTGTCCTTTGTAGCCTCCTCAAAGTCCCGTACCATTTCGACATTGACTTTGCGGGAGTCCATGAATCCAATATTGTAAATCCCCTGTTTATGGCACGATTGAATCTCCATTCTACAAAGTACAAAGACATTTGCATCAACTATCCGCACAGTTTAACCATTGAACGGTACAGACAAAGAGCTAAGGAATAAAATTAATTTTGCGTAAAACGATACTTACAAAACCCAGCAACTGAGCATGGAGATGTCGAGGGCGTCTAGTTGGTACACATCAAATACATCCTCGAAGTTGATCCACAGGACATCATCTCCTTGATAGAAATCTGAGTTCCTTATTCTCGCTCCAACCATCGTTTTGCCTTTCGATGAACGTTCCATGTACCATTGATGGAAGCGATACATTTGTGTCGAGAGGGTGTTTACCTGAACAGGCTTGATAAGCGGTTCACCGAGTTTAAATTTATATTTCAAATCCGCTTCGCTCGCTACGGTTATTGGTGCATTTCCCACCAGCTGTGCCCTGTTCAGACCCGTCTCTTTCATCCATTCCCTTAGTTCCGCCTCACCAGGTGGTAGCAACGGCTCAACGGATTGTATCGGTTGCTTTCCGAGCTGATGCACTTCTTTGGTCCTTACTCTTTGCTTCCTAGCTGACTTCGACATCGACCGGTCATAATCTGAAAGTAAAGCCCTCTTGACCGGTTCGCTCATCTTCTGGAAAAAACTTCTTAGCACCCGGATCTATGGGAGTCTTCTTTTATGGGCTGCGTGGCTTGAAGAACGCCTTCACTTCCGCTCGTATGACCTCGTCAGTCTCCTCGGGAGTGCGGTCGTACGCCCTTTTCTTGAGAGCGGGGAGTTTTGACTCGTCAAGTCTTGGCTTCTTCGTTTGTTCTGCAGACTTTGACGGCGCTGGACGAAGTGGGCACGACTTTGTAGCTCATGAAGGCGGAGCTGACGATGACGGTGCAGGCGGAGGAGGCGGAGGTGGAGGAGCCGGTGTAGGCGAAGGAGATGGTGCAAGCGAAGGAGAGGGTGCAGGCGGAGGAGGCGGAGGTGGAGGAGACGGTGCAGGCGGAGGAGAGGGTGCAGGCGGAGGAGACGGAGGAGAAGACACCGCTGCTCGTCCGAGAAACACAATGTACCGCTTGCACCATAGTACAATGGCATGGGCTGTGTCTCCTAGTTTTGTCTCCCCGTCTCCTCCTGGGATGTCCAGCTCAAGATCCTCGAACCCTCGTTCCACCAGTTCAACTTCGACCTTGGAGTACCCAGGTGGAATCGGTCTGCAATGGTAAGTCCCTGAAGGGTCCACTGGTATGGCCATTCCCGATGCCACCTTCACGAGAATCGAGGTTACTTAGGAATTAATAGATGCATGCATAACCGTTTGCAATTTACAAGACATATCATAAAACTACGAGGATACCTTGAGTGATATGTTCTTGAAAGGGCTGTGCAGCTCACAAGGTGTCCACCGCGTGATTTCATCTACAGGGTACGATGGGTCGTCGTGAGCTGGCTCTGCTGCACCTTCTATTCCCTGTTCTCCTGCTTAGAAGCACAGCTGCTGCGATTGCCTGAGGGGCTCACCATGATAGGGGGACAGATGGTTGCACTGATTGCTGGCTCTGTCGTTCCGCCAGGCGTTGGTCCACCCGTCGTTCGACCTCCTCTTACATCCTTAAGTCCTACAGGGCGACCCTCTCCTCGAGATATCTCAATTTCGCCTCCGTATCCCTCTTGCTCCCCATCCGACTCTTGTAAGTGTGGCTGTCCTCTTGAAATCCATATTTCCAAGGTACCACGCCTTTTCCTCGTGTTCGTCCTAGATGCTCGGGATTCTGTAGTGCGAGCGTAAGCTCGTCCTTCTCTCTGTCAGGCTTGAATGTTCCCTGAGCAGACGCCTCCACTGCTTCCGTAAGTCAGCTTGCTGCTTCGTGAATAGCATCGCCGAATACAAGGGAACCATCAGTGGGATTGAGCGTTCCGCCATGACCATAATACCAATTTCTAGAACGTTCAGGCCAGTTCGCTGTGGCCGGCTCAACACCCTTCTCTATCAACGCAGCTTCGAGTGTATCCCACTTGGGGATTACCTTCTTATAGCCACCTGACCCTAGCCGATGATCGTACTGCTTCTTAGCGGCATTGGCTTTATTCTTTTCTATTTGCGCTTGCCCGTGCTCGGAGGTCTTGTATGCGACAAACGCATCCCAATGTTCCCTCCACTTGGGTAATTTGTCAAAATCAGGTGTCAGACCCTTTTGGATGTAATTCTTGTACGGAGCCGACTTGTACTTCCGGAACTATTCAGCCATTTTCTTCATCGTCCATTCTTTCAGTCTTGGCTGAGCTGCCTCAGGGACCATGAATGTCTGGAGCATGGTGGTCCACAGCATCTCTTTCTCCGTATCTGAAAGATAACTTTGGTCTTCCTCGGCTGACCTTGATTGACGCTAGTGGACTGTGCTAATGGGCACGTGATCCCTCACGACCCAACCACTGTGTTCCACATACTTCCTTAGTATGCCGGCTGGGGCTACTGGTTCACCATCTGGGGCCACATCACTAATAATGTGCCTGCCCTCTAGCTTCCTTGCGGCACCTCATTGTCCGCGTGCCCTCTTGTCTCCAACGGCCGGTTGCCTTTCACTTTCATCTGGGTTTGTGCCCTCGTTTCCCTCCTCGTTTAGGTATTGGTTGGGGTCCTCTTGCTCCTCATCCGCCCAATACTGGCTGCTGCCCTCTGCGATCTCATCCATGAGGATCCGTTCTTCATCGCGATCTGCCATCTACAATAATTACAACACGCTTTGACTTTTTAGTTCTTTTTTATAAGTTTGGTCAAGACAATAGAACAACATAGCCGTATATATCTTCAATACAAATAAAAAGAACTATAAAAAAATTGAAGCGTCTTAAATTAGACTGACCTCCCTAACGCTATGCACATCCACTCTTACTTAACGTTTTACTATACATCGTTAAACGAGAGAAAGTGACTCAAGATATTGGGTGAAAACAAGCCCTCGTTCTTTCATTGTGTTTACTCATGAAAAAAAGAGTGCTTGTTTTCAGCCAATATCCTAAATTAGACCCTCCTTTAACCTATAATTAGACTGACCTCCCTAATACTATGCACATCCATGCTTACTTAACGTTTTACTATACATCGTTAAACGAGAGAAAGTGATTCAAGATACTGGGTGAAAACAAGACCTCGTTCTTTCATTGTGTTTACTCATGAAAGAAAGAGTGCTTGTTTTCAACCAATATCCAAAATCAGACCCTCCTTTAACATATAATTAGACTGACCTCCCTAACACTATGCACATCCACTCTTACTTATAAGTTTTACTATACATCGTTAAACGAGAGAAAGTGACTCAAGATATTGGGTGAAAACAACCCCTCGTTCTTTCATTGTGTTTAATCATGAAATAAAGAGTGCTTGTTTTCAGCCAATATCCAAAATCAGACCCTCCTTTAACCTATAATTAGACTGACCTCCCTAAAGACCTCGTTCGTCCGTGTTATCGTTCGTTCGGTCGTTCGTTCTATCGTTCGTTCTCATGTTCTATCTTTTTTTCATAAGTTATAAGTTCTTTTTATATCGTTCTACGTGCAAATTATAAGTTAGTATAATTGTTTTTATCAAACTTATTTAACTATGTGCAAAAAAGTGCTGTAATATTTTCTACATTATTTTATTTGATAAAATTAGTTTGATGTTTTAAAAATCACTATATT
Source organism: Oryza punctata (assembly GCA_000573905.2). Taxonomy (NCBI): domain Eukaryota; kingdom Viridiplantae; phylum Streptophyta; class Magnoliopsida; order Poales; family Poaceae; genus Oryza; species Oryza punctata. The sequence continues at coordinate 8,805,094 of CM002494.2, read as the reverse complement.
TGATAAAATTAGGGTTTTTCATCCACTGTCATTCAAATAATTAATTAAAAAAATTGTTACGGTTTCTAGGGTTTGCAAAATTTTTGAAATTAAATTAAATTCCTAGCTAGGGTTTCTAGGGCACGCGGGCCGGCAGCGGGGTGCCGCGGCGTGGCGGCGTCGGAGGGGTGGCGCAGGCGGCGGCAGCGGGTTCGGCGCGGTCGGCGGCGTCGGGGAGACGCGCCGGCGACGTCGCGAGGTGGCGGCCGCGCCACCCCGGCATTGCACCAGCGTGCATGGCAGCGGCGAGACGTACGTAGAGAGAGAGGAGGAAGGAGGACGTACGGCGGTGGCGAGGACGGCGGTGGCGGAGACGACGATGGCGGCTGAGGCAACGGTGGCGGAGAGGCGAAGTCGACGGTGGCGGTTCGGCGATCGGCGTGAAAACGTCTAAGTGTGGGTGGAGAAGACGATGCGCCCGGCTATTTATAGCCGGGATCTTTAGTCCCGGTTTATGTAATCAACAGGGACTAAAGATCGGTTCGTGTTAACAACCCTGGACTAAAGTGCTTATCTTTAGTCCCGGTTGCTCGACAACCTTAGTCCCGGTTTGTAGTTAGTTTACACGAATCGGGACTAATAAAATTTTCCCGTTGTTTCCAAAATTATTAGTTGTCCCGGATATGGTTAACAACCGGGACTAAAGATTAAAACATTTAACTTGTTTAAAATTATTATTGCATCCAGATAATCAGATATAGTTAACACATGACATATTTAAATAGTTTAAAATTGCTATTACATCTTATATATATATATATAACAAATAACCTATTTAGATAGTTTAAATCTTCTAGCACATTTCAATAATGATATATAATTAACAAATGACCAATTTAAATTCTATTTAAATATAAATAATCACATATAGTTAACACATGACATATTTAAATAGTTTAAAATTGCTATTACATCTCATATATATATATATAATTAACATATGACCTATTTAGACAGTTTAAATCTTCTAGCACATTTCAATAATGATACATAATTAACACATGACCAATTTAAATTCTATTTAAATATAAATAATCACATATAATTAACATATGATATATTTAAATAGTTTAAAATTGCTATTATATCTTAAATATATATATAATTAACATATGACCTATTTAGATAGTTAAATCTTATAGCACATTTCAATAATGATACATAATTAACACATGACCAATTTAAATTGTATTTAAATATAGATAATCACATATAATTAACATATGATATACTTAAATAGTTTAAAATATCTATTACATCTTAGATATATATATAATTAACACATGACCTATTTAGATAGTTTAAATCTTCTAGCACATTTCAATAATGATACATAATTAACACATGACCAATTTAAATTGTATTTAAATATAGATAATCATATATAATTAACATATGATATATTTAAATAGTTTAAAATTGCTATTACATCTTAGATATATATATATAATTAACATATGACCTATTTAGATAGTTTAAATCTTCTAGTACATTTCAATAATGATACATAATTAACACATGACCAATTTAAATTCTATTTAAATATAGATAATCACATATAATTAACATATGACATATTAAAATAGTTCAAAATTGTTATTACATCTTAAAAAACATTGCATGGCCTTCAATACATTATAAATAGTTTGCATCGTCCATACAACAACCAATGTCACTGTTTTCCTCACGTACTTTCTCCTCACTAATGTTCCTTCGGTATGATCGTTGCGTGAGTAAGGGGTTCCTCCTTTGATAGGAGGATGCTCGGGTCAACCGTCACCGCGAACAGAGGTTGCCCGTCGAACTGATCGTAATCTTCGTCAGTCTTATCCTCGACTCCGATGATTTTTCTTTTGCCTGGGAGAACCACGTGCCGCTTCGGCTCATCGGGTCCTTTACCCCTCTTTGGTTTACTAGACATGTCCTTCACGTAGAAAACTTGTGTTACATCGTTGGCTTGTACGAATGGTTCGTCTGAGTATCCAATCTTGGTTAAGTCAATCGTTGCCATCCCACTGTCATGAATCGTTACGCCTCCACCAGTGAGCCTAACCCACTGGCATCAAAATAGAGGTACCTTCAGGGGAAGCAGTTGTGTCATCAACACGTGACAGTCATGAGACTTTAGGTTTGTGAACTTCTTCTCCTTCACGCTTATTATTCTCTTTATATCCGAGCAGTATCCAGAGGGTACCTTGATGCTCTCTAGGGATTAAAACATACTATCCTTCTCTTCCTTGCTCAGGGTGTAGCTTGCAGGACTCAAATAATGACTTCCTTTATCCTTCGGTTCCGAGTGCAGGTCCTCGCGTTGTTGCATATGCTTGAGATCGTTACGTGCTTCAAGTGTATCTTTCGACTTCCCATATACACTTAGTAAGCCCAACAGGTTGACACAAAGGTTCTTACTGAGATGCATCACGTCGATTGCGTGTCGGACGTCTAGGACTTCCCAATAGGGTAACTCCCAAAAAATAGACTTCTTCTTCCACATCGCCGCGTGACCATCTTCGCTCTCTATAGGTTGGCTGCCATGTCCCTTTCCATATACTACTTTCAAATCTTTTACCATAGCAAACACGGCTTTTCCGTTACAATGCTTAGGGTTAGTACGGTGGTCTGCCTTCTGTCGAAATGCTTGCCTTTCTTCCGTACAGGATGGGTTGCAACAAGGAATCGACGATGACCCATGTACACAACCTTCCAGCAGTGCTTCAGATACGCACTTTCAGTTTCATCCATACAATGGGTGCAAGCCTTGTACCCCTTGTTTGACTGTTCGGATAGGTTGCTAAGTGCGGGCCAATCGTTAATGGTCACAAACAACAACGCTCGTAGGTTAAAATGCTCCTATTTGTCCTCATCCCACACGAGGACACCTTCTCTGTTCCACAACAGAAGCAGATCGTCAACCAATGGTCTTAGGTACACATCAATGTCGTTACCAGGTTGCTTTGGGCTTTGAATGATAATTGGCATCATGATGTACTTTCGTTTCATGCATAGCCATGGGGAAGGTTGTAGATACACATGGTCACAGGCCACGTGCTATGGCCGCTGCTCATCTCTCTAAATGGATTCATGCCATCTGTACTTAAACCGAACCTTACGTTTTGTAGCACCCTATTTTCTTTATTTTATTTTATTTATTTTAATGTTTTTCTCAATTAAAAATTTGAAATTTAAATTGGTTCTTGTTTTGTGCCAAAATGGATCTCATAATTTATCTCCCCTCAAATTCCAATTTATCAAAAAAAAAAGGGAAAACCACCTGTTTTTGGGCCTTTTCCCTCCCTTTTCTTTTCCTCCCCTCGGCCCAACACCTCTTTCCTCTCTCCCCTCTCTCCTCCCCTCCCAGTGGGCCGGCCCATCTCCCCCTCCCTCTCTCTTCCCTTCCACGGCCCAACTCTCTCCCCCTCTCCCCTCGGCCCACGGGCCTCTCTCCCCGCGCCGGCCCGGCCCACCCCGGGCGCGTGCGGCGCCGCCCACGTCCCCGCGCCGCCCCGCGCTGTCCCACCTCGTGCCGCGTGCCGCCCACCTCGAGCCGCGCGCGACGTGCCGCGCCGCTCCGCCTTGCGCCCCGCGCCCACGTCGCCGGTCACGTCGCCGCACGTCATCGTCGCCCCTTGCCGCCTATAAAACCCTCCCCCGCCGGCCGCTCTCTCACTCGCTGGCCGCTCCCCTCTCTCTTTCTCTCTCTTCCGGCGCCGCCGCCCTCTCTCCCTCTCCCCTCTCGGCCCCGCCGCCGCCGGCCACCCCCCCAGCCATCGCCGGCCGCGCTCCGCCGCCGCGTTCCCCAGTCGCCGCTGCCCTCCCCGGCCACCGCCCTCCCGCCGGCCGCCTCGCCGCCGTGGCGCCCGAGCCGGGCAAGCCAGAGCTCGGAGGAGGAAGAAGACCCCCCTTGTGACTGACAGGTGGCCCCACGCCCTCCTCTCTCTCTATCTCTCTCGGCCTGACAAGTGGGCCCCCACCGTCAAACCCTAACCCTAACCCTAACGGAACAGAATATTCCATATTCCGTTGGAATATTCCGTTACCACTTTTTAATAAAAATTCCCAAATTTTCAGAAAAGTCCCTCTACCTTTGAAAATTCATAGAAATTCAACCGTAACTCCGTTTGACCTCGTTCAAATTTCTAAATTTTTCTAAAATTGAGATCTACACAGTGGCACACTTGTTTATTTGATTTGAGCTTGTTTTATTGCCTTTTTATTTATTTGTTCTCCGTTCCGCGTATAGAGCACGTGTACGAGGACGCTCCGGACGCCGGTTTCGAAGAAGAAGACCCGCATCTCGTGCAAGGCAAGCCCCTTTGATCACATTGCCCCTATATTTGCAATGATATGTTGATTGAAAAATGCATTGCTTAGTACACACGAATAACATGTTCAGGCCTTGGATTGTTTATACAACCGACGGACCAACCTAGTAGTCGCACTTATATTACATAGGTTGATGTTTCCATACCTTTGATAGCTCCACAGATGTTGGCACCGGTATCATTATACGATTACCGAGGTAGTTTCGCTTAGCCATGCTCACGTTGTTGCCGTGTGGGAAACTTCGGTATTTCCAAATTTTATGCTTAAAAATCCGGTACATTGTACCGAGGTATCGTGAAATAAAAGGTGTTGTGAAAACGGTGATGATGCGGAGTCAAGCCTTGGTGGTTTGGCTACGTGTTATCTTTAAGGACCGATTCCTTTGGGAAGTCCATCCGAACATGTTATAGTGCAACCACACGGGTATTTATGGGATGCCTCCGGCTAAGTAAATTGTTATCACATGGGAGTTGGTGTGCCAATGGTTGTGGAATGCCGAGGATGAGGAGATGAAGTGTTACATATTTATTGCCCATCATGGGTGTCTTTTTGCCTCTATTGTGGCATGGTACCAGTAGGAGTAGGAGGCATCCTCGGTATTTCCTGAGTGGATGACGGCTGTCTTTGCCTGATACTCGGCTATGGATCTTAGCCCAACTAGGTGGCATGCGATTTTCATGGGTTAGCTTTGGAAAGGCCTTGTCACGAACTTCCGTTGCCGACGGGTACACGGTGTCAGTTTCGTGTCGTGTGGGTAAAGCGTACAACCTCTGCAGAGCTTAATGAACTGTTCGAACAGCCGTGCCCACGGTCAAGGGCGAGTGTAAGGTGTTTCTCATAGCGTAGATTTGTTTGACAAATGTTTGATGAAAATGGTTGGTGGGAAGGGATTCGTTTCCAGAATTTGCCTGTGTGGCAAACGGTTAACCTTTGTGGTTAGGAACGGGTCTGTGTGACCTGGGGTGTCGTCCGACACCGAGGTGTTGTTAGGGCCATGATGGCGTTGCAGTGCTGAGATAACTGTGTGGACTATGTGTGGTTGTGAAAGTGAGAAGGAACCAATAGAGGAGACAAATCAAATGTTGTTCGTTAATCGTGACGAGTTGTTGCAAAGCAACTTGTGGAATGGGTCGAGGTGTGAGCCTCCTCCCGACAACTAAAACTTGACTCACTCACTAGGAGTTTTGTGAAATAAATCACTTTGCCAAAAAGGCTGCTTCCGCAAATAAAACCCTAGCTCCCCTTGTCTCAACCAAGCATGTCATTCTTTCCCCGGCTTGCTGAGTACGTGAAGTACTCACCCTTGCTATATATAATATCTATAGAGGTTGGAGATGAAGACGTCGACCCGATCGCCGAGGAGTGTCACCAAGAGCAAGCCGAGTACGAGGACTTCTAGAAGGATCGTGCCTAGCCCCAAGCCGTCGCCTGTGGATCGAGATGGTCGCCTAGACGCTTAGCCACTGCTGCTTTTGTCTTTTGCTTTATAGACTTTTGTACTGTGCGTTGCTCATCCTTGGGCCTGTCCAGGATGGCAACTTATGTAAGGACTAAAACCCAGTGATGTAATATTAATCTACTTTGATTCCATGTTTATTCTGTGAGTACCAGCTAGTGTATCCTAGGACTAGTACTATATCACAGGTAATGCGTAGCACCTCGGCATGAGTTAGCTGGTGTTATCGGTTAACGAGTGCCGGGGCGTTACAAAGGTGGTATCAGAGCATAGGTTTGGCCCTAGGACAAAACCTTCGTGTAGTTGTGACCCTAAGGACTATTTTAGATTTTTTTGCAAAAGTTAGATAATGCTTATACTCTTCTCTTTACTATAGGATTCTTTTAAAAATACTCACCAATCCCTTTTCATTTAAACTTTAGACGGATCACGATACGTTGGACTCCGCCAATCTTTTCCCTTAGTTCTTAGAAGTGTGGTGGTTGTTGTGCGTCAGACCTGTCGTATCGTTACCAACCCATTAGGGGTTGTGGCACTTAGTGTTCGTTAAACTAGTGTGTGAGTGGGTTATGTAATGTTGGTTTGCCTCTTGATGTGCGTCCAGCTAAGCTTGGCTAAGCTTTGGGCTGGCCATGTCCCTGTCTTTCGAATTTTCCCCGCTTTGCAAAAACAGTTTTACCTATGAAATGCCCTCCCCTTACCCCGCCCTTTCAAACAAACCAGATGGCAGGACGCCCACGTCGCAATACTCGTACCCCAGCCCGCTTCGGATATGAGGAACAAGTTCAGAATGACAACGACGCCACTCAGAATGCCGAAGACCAGGAAGATGAGCAAGCGGATGATCAGGTGTCAGAGAATGAACCAGCCGCAACCCAAGGAACACATGCTGCCACAGCTACTACCCAAGGAGGAACACCTCCACCTCCACCCCCTCATTTGGATCCCCAGCAAATCATGGCCATTCAGACCCAGATCCTACAGGGCATAGCTCAGACTCTTGCTGCCTTGAATCCCCAGCATCACCCAGCTCCGCATCACAATGGACGCTCCAAGTTAACTGATTTCTTGAGAACCCGTCCGCCAGAATTCTCGTAGACCTCCGAGCCTGTCGAAGCCGACGATTGGTTGAAGGACGTAGAGCGGAAGCTAGACCTTGTGCAATGCTCTCCTAGAGAGAAGGCCTTATATGCTGCACATCAGCTCAGAGGACCCGCCGCCAATTGGTGGGAGAATTATTGTGCCGCTCACCAAGATGCAGCTATAATTGTTTGGGCAGAGTTTACAGAAGCTTTTAGAGCTGCTTATGTGCCAGAAAGTATCTATGATATTAAAAGGGAAGAATTCAACAATCTCAAGCAAGGAAATTCCAGCATCAATGAGTACCTCAGCAAGTTCAATCATTTGGCCCGTTATGCCACAGACGAGGTGGATACTGACAAGAAAAAGATCAGAAAGTTTCTGAAAGGAATGAATATCGGGATAAAGCTTCAACTTGTTGCTCATGTTTTCCCTACCTTCCAAGACATGGTTAATAGGGCATTAATAGTCGAAGATACCAGGAAGGAAGTGGAGATTTTTCGCAAGCACAAGATGGCTCAGACCGGATTTCAGTCTCATGGTGGTCCCCGCCCTAGGACCAACCCATCTCCTTAGTTTCGCCAGCCAGCCCCACAACAGCATCATGGATTCCCTACCCGCCCAGTTCCTTCTCATTCATCTGCACCAGCTCCACCAAGAGTCTATAGTGGTAACACAGGAGGAAGTAACCCGACATCCTTCAACACTCAGCCAAGGAATCCCCAGGATACAAATGGAAATGGCTGTTTCCGCTGTGGAGAAGCCGGACATTTTGCTAGAGAATGTCCCCAGAAGAAAGGCCCCGCTGTTTCAGGAGCCTCTACTGCCAGAGTACCAGCATCAGGACAAGCGCGAGCCACTACTCAGGCCAGTGGTCAGGCCTCCCGTACTACTCCGAGCTTTGGACGAGGCCGCGTCAACCATGTTCAGGCAAAGTCAGCCCAGGAAGCTTCGGATGTTGTGATAGGTACGTTCTTTGTTAATAATGTACCTGTTGTTGTCTTATTTGATTCGGGAGCTTCGCATACTTTCATTTCTCGAGCTTTTGTGGAACAACATGGTTTGGCTACTAAGGACCTAAGGGTACCGATGATCGTTCACTCCCCGGGAAAGGAGACTAGGTCTAATCGATCATGCCCGAAGGTTAGTAGTCATAGAAGATGTTAAATTTATGGCTAGCCCTATTATCCTAGAGTCGCAAGGTCTGGACCTGATTCTAGGCATGGACTGGTTAGCTAAGTACAAGGGTCAGATACATTGTGCCACAAGGACTATCACAATGAAAGGACCATCTGGAAGTGAAGTAAGGTATACTCCGTCAAAGGACCCTAGAGGTCAGGCTATGCTGAACTGTATCGAAGTCACCCCTTTGGAATAAGTGCCTGTAGTCAATGAATATCCAGATGTCTTCCCAGACGAATTACCTGGAATGCCACCAGACAGAGAAATAGAGTTCTCCATAGAACTTGCACCCGGCACAGCTCCAATCGCCAAGAGACCCTACAGAATGGCAGCTAATGAATTGGCCGAAGTGAAAAGGCAGATAGAAGAACTGGAAGCAAATGGTTTTGTGCGACCCAGTACGTCACCATGGGGAGCTCCAGTGCTCCTAGTCGAGAAGAAGGATAAAACAAAGAGAATGTGTGTGGATTACAGAGCTTTAAATGAAGTAACCATCAAGAACAAGTATCCGTTACCGCGGATTGATGACCTGTTTGACCAATTACAAGGACCCTCAGTCTTCTCCAAGATTGATTTAAGATCTGGATACCATCAGTTGAAAATCAAACCTGAAGACATACCAAAGACCGCCTTCTCAACTCGTTATGGTCTATATGAGTATACGGTTATGTCCTTTGGACTCACAAATGCTCCAGCATTCTTCATGAATCTCATGAACAAAGTATTCATGGAATACCTCGATAAGTTTGTCGTAGTATTTATAGATGACATTCTCATCTACTCCAAGGACGAACAGACACATGCAGAACATTTGAGATTGGTTTTGGGAAAGTTGCGAGAACATCAACTTTATGCAAAATACTCTAAGTGTGAATTTTGGCTAGACCGAGTCGCATTCCTAGGCCATGTTATTTCATCTCGTGGAGTAGAAGTGGACCCAGGCAAAGTAAGAGATGTGCTTACATGGGAGTCTCCAACCACAGTTACCGAGATCAGGAGTTTTCTTGGTTTGGCGGGATATTACAGAAGATTTATCGAGGGTTCTCAAAAATCGCCAAACCCATGATCGAACTGCTCAAGAAAGAAAAGAAGTTCATTTGGACCGAAGCCTGTGAAAAGAGTTTTCAAGAGCTAAAGAAAAGGCTAACGACTTCTCCAGTCTTAATTCTACCGGATATAAGGAAAGATTTTGAAGTCTTTTGCGATGCATCCAGGCAGGGTTTAGGATGTGTACTTATGCAAGAAGGAAAGGTTGTTGCTTATGCCTCACGACAGTTAAGGCCAAATGAAGTGAACTACCCTACCCATGATCTTGAGCTAGCTGCAGTTGTTCATGCCCTTAAGATATGGAGACATTACTTGATCGGAAACAGATGTGAAGTATATACGGATCATAAGAGCCTGAAGTATATCTTCACTCAGACAGAGCTCAACCTCAGGCAAAGAAGATGGCTTGAACTGATTAAGGATTACGATGTCGGAATACATTATCATCCGGGAAAAGCGAATGTTGTCGCAGACGCTCTAAGTCGAAAGGTGCACTGCAATGTCCTTTTGACCTCGCCACATCATCCAGCATTATGCAAGGAAATGGAAAAACTAAGAATAAATATGGTTAAGCCAGGAACCCTTGCAACCCTAGTGGTGCAACCAACCCTAGAGAACCAAATCCGTGAAGCCCAAGAAGGCGACGAAGAAATTATGAATATAAAGGAGTTGATAAAGAAGGATAAGGCCTCAGAATATTCCGTAGATGATAAAGGAATTGTTTGGCTTGGAAAGCGCATATGTGTGCCCAACAAAAAGGAGCTAAGAAACCTGATACTGCAGGAAGCCCATGAGTCTGCATATTCTATCCACCCCGGAAGTACCAAGATGTACCAAGATATCAAAAGTCATTATTGGTGGTCTGGAATGAAAAGAGATATTGCCGAGTATGTTGCCCTTTGCGACATCTGTCAAAGGGTAAAGGCTGAACACCAGAAGCCCGCAGGTTTACTGCAACCGTTAAAGATTCAAGAATGGAAGTGGGAAGAAATAGGAATGGACTTTATAACAGGATTTCCAAAGACATCTTCGGGTTATGATTCCATTTGGGTAATAGTGGATCGATTAACCAAGGTTGCCCATTTCATCCCAGTAAAGACTACCTACTCTGGTAAAAAGTTAGAAGAGCTATACGTGACAAAAGTGGTTTGCTGACATGGCGTCCCAAAGAAAATTGTGTCAGATAGAGGTACCCAGTTCACCTCCCATTTTTGGAAGAAGTTACATGAAGCCATGGGTACCAATCTCAACTTCAGTATAGCTTACCATCCTCAGACCGATGGATAGACAGAAAGGGTGAATCAGATTTTAGAAGACATGTTAAGAGCTTGTGCTTTGGATTTTGCCGGTACTTGGGATTTGTGCCTACCTTACGCAGAATTCTCATACAACAACAGCTATCAGGCAAGCATACAGATGGCCCCGAATGAAGCCTTGTATGAGCGTAAGTGTCGAACGCCACTCTGTTGGACAAATGTCGGAGAAAAGAAAATCTTTGGACCAGATATTCTAAAAGAAGCTGAAGAACAGGTGAAAGTGATCAGAGAACGTTTGAAAGTGGGCCAGTCTAGGCAGAAAAATTATGCAGACAATCACCGAAGGGATCTAGAGTTTGCAGTTGGAGATCATGTATACCTGCGAGTATCACCCCTACGTGGAATGAAAAGATTTGGAATGGCAGGAAAGTTGGCGCCACGTTTTATTGGACCCTACCCTATCACTGCACGTCGTGGAGAAGTTGCCTATCAGCTTGAGTTACCCGTAGAGCTTGCCGGTGTACACAACGTGTTCCACGTGTCCCAGTTAAAGAAGTGTCTTCGAGTTCCGGAAGAGCAAGTTCCACTCGAGATAATCAACGTGCAAGAGAATCTGACCTACGAGGAACGACCGATTCGGATTTTTGATGAAAAGGAACAAAGCACCAGACGGAAAGTGATCAAGTTTTACAAGGTTCAGTGGAGTAATCACTCAGAAGAAGAAGCTACTTGGGAGCAAGAGGATCACCTTCGAGCCGAGCACCCCGAGTTGTTCGCGTAGTCGCGGAATCTCGGGACGAGATTCTTTTAAGGGGGTAGGTTTGTAGCACCCTATTTTCTTTATTTTATTTTATTTATTTTAATGTTTTTCTCAATTAAAAATTTTGAAATTTAAATTGGTTTTTGCTTTGTGCCAAAATGGATCTCATATTTTATCTCCCCTCAAATTCCAATTTATCAAAAAAAAAGGGAAAACACCCTGTTTTTGGGCCTTTTCCCTCCCTTTTCTTTTCCTCCCCTCGGCCCAACACCTCTTTCCTCTCTCCCCTCTCTCCTCCCCTCCCAGTGGGCCGGCCCATCTCCCCCTCCCTCTCTCTTCCCTTCCTCGGCCCAACTCTCTCCCCCTCTCCCCTCGGCCCACGGGCCTTTCTCCCCGCGCCGGCCCGGCCCACCCCGGCCGCGTGCGCCGCCGCCGCCGCCCGCACCCGCCGCGCCGCGCGGCGCCACCCACGTCCCCGCGCCGCCCCGCGCCGTTCGGCCTCGCGCCGCGTGCCGCCCACCTCAAGCCGCGCGCAACGTGCCGCGCCGCTCCGCCTCGCGCCCCGCGCCCACGTCACCGCACGTCATCGTCGCCCCTTGCCGCCTATAAAACCCTCCCCCGCCGGCCGCTCTCTCACTCGCCGGCCGCTCCTCTCTCTCTTTCTCTCTCTTCCGGCACCGCCGCCCTCTCTCCCTCTCCCCTCTCGGCCCCGCCGCCGCCGGCCACCCCCAGCCATCGCCGGCCGCGCTCCGCCGTCGCGTTCCCCGGCTGCCGCTGCCCTCCCCGGCCACCGCCCTCCCACCGGCCAGCTCGCCGCCGCGGCGCCCGAGCCGGGCAAGCCAGAGCTCGGAGGAGGAAGAAGACCCCCCTTGTGACTGACAGGTGGCCCCACGCCCTCCTCTCTCTCTATCTCTCTCGGCCTGACAAGTGGGCCCCCACCGTCAAACCCTAACCCTAACCCTAACGGAACGGAATATTCCAACGGAATATTCCGTTACCACTTTTTAATAAAAATTCCCAAATTTTCAGAAAAGTCCCTCTACCTTTGAAAATTCATAGAAATTCAACCGTAACTCCGTTTGACCTCGTTCAAATTTCTAAATTTTTCTAAAATTGAGATCTACACAGTGGCACACTTGTTTATTTGATTTGAGCTTGTTTTATTACCTTTTTATTTATTTGTTCTGCGTTCCGCGTATAGAGCACGTGTACGAGGACGCTCCGGACGCCGGTTTCGAAGAAGAAGACCCGCATCTCGTGCAAGGCAAGCCCCTTTGATCACATTGCCCCTATATTTGCAATGATATGTTGATTGAAAAATGCATTGCTTAGTACACACGAATAACATGTTTAGGCCTCGGATTGTTTATACAACCGACGGACCAACCTAGTAGTCGCACTTATATTACATAGGTTGATGTTTCCATACCTTTGATAGCTCCACAGATGTTTACTAGGTGGCATGCGATTTTCATGGGTTAGCTTTGGAAAGGCCTTGTCACGAACTTCCGTTGTCAACGGGTACACGGTGTCAGTTTCGTGTCGTGTGGGTAAAGCGTACAACCTCTGCAGAACTTAATGAACTGTTCGAACAGCCGTGCCCACGGTCAAGGGCGAGTGTAAGGTGTTTCTCATAGCGTAGATTTGTTTGACAAATGTTTGATGAAAATGGTTGGTGGGAAGGGATTCGTTTCCAAAGTTTGCCTGTGTGGCAAACGGTTAACCTTTGTGGTTAGGAACGGGTCTGTGTGACCTGGGGTGTCGTCCGACACCGAGGTGTTGTTAGGGCCATGATGGCGTTGCAGTGCTGAGATAACTGTGTGGACTATGTGTGGTTGTGAAAGTGAGAAGGAACCAATAGAGGAGACAAATCAAATGTTGTTCGTTAATCGTTACGAGTTGTTGCAAAGCAACTTGTGGAATGGGTCGAGGCGTGAGCCTCCTCCCGACAACTAAAACTTGACTCACTCACTAGGAGTTTTGTGAAATAAATCACTTTGCCAAAAAGGCTGCTTCCGCAAATAAACCCTAGCTCCCCTTGTCTCAACCAAGCATGTCATTCTTTCCCCGGCTTGCTGAGTACGTGAAGTACTCACCCTTGCTATATATAATATCTATAGAGGTTGGAGATGAAGACGTCGACCCGACCGCCGAGGAGTGTCTCCAGGAGCAAGCCGAGTACGAGGACTTCTAGAAGGATCGTGCCTAGCCCCAAGCCGTCGCCTGTGGATCGAGATGGTCGCCTAGACGCTTAGCCGCTGCTGCTTTTGTCTTTTGCTTTATGGACTTTTGTACTGTGCGTTGCTCATCCTTGGGCCTGTCCAGGATGGCAACTTATGTAAGGACTAAAACCCAGTGATGTAATATTAATCTACTTTGATTCCATGTTTATTCTGTGAGTACCAGCTAGTGTATCCTGGGACTGGTACTATATCACAGGTAATGCGTAGCACCTCGGCATGAGTTAGCTGGTGTTATCGGTTAACGAGTGCCGGGGCATTACACGTTTCAGGCATCCTCTGCAAAGGCTGGAAATGTTATGTCGATGTTTCGCCACTGCGACCCATCGGCGGGGTGTCTCAGCATCCCGTCTTGTTGACGTTCTTCTGCGTGCCAGTGCATCATGATAGCGTGCTCTTTGTTCCTGAACAAACGCCTGAGCCTTGGTATTATAGGGAAATACCACATCACCTTAGCAGGAACACTCTTCTTCGAAGGTTGTCCATCCACATCACCTGGATCATCTCGTCTGATCTTGTATCATAGTGCTTTATAAACCGGGCATGCTTGTAGGTTCTCGTACTCCTCACCGCGATAGAGGATACAATTGTTCGGACATGCGTGTATCTTATGTACTTCTAGTCCTAGAGGGCATACCACCTTCTTAGCTTCGTACGTTGTTTTGGGCAATTCGTTTTCCTCCGGAAGAATGGTCTTGACGAGTTTCAATAACTCGCCAAATGCCTTGTCACTCACACCATTTTTGGCCTTCCATTGCAAGAATTCTAGCGTCGTACCCAACTTTTTGTGCTCCTTTTCGCAACCTGGGTACAACGAAGTTTTGTGGTCCGCTAACATATGTTCCAATTTTTGGGCCTCCTTCTCACTTTCGCAGCCATCCTTTACGTCCCGCAACATCTGACCAAGATCATCTACAGCATCGTTATCTTCAACAGCTTTGTCCGTCTCACCTCCTGGATTTTCTTCAAATCCACCGTATTGATGAGCCCAGTCTGGAATATTCTCGTCTTCTACTTCATCTTCTTCCATTGTAACCCCTAGCTCTCCGTGCGAGGTCCAACAATTATATCTAGGCATGAATCCAGACTCAAACAAGTGCGCATGAATAGTTCTTGATGATGAATACTCCTTCTGGTTTCTGCACTTTTTAAATGGACAACACATGAAACCCTTATACTTGTTAGTATTGGCCACATTCAAAAAATAATGCACGCCTTCAATAAACTCTTTTGACCATCGGTCCGCGGTGTACATCCAGTGTCAATCCATCTATACATCAAATAGTCCAATATTACTAACGACATCCACAAAGTTGAAACTAATTAAATAGTCATATAATAATTTAAAATATCATGATTCAAAGTGAAACTAATTTCTAGGAAAGAGCTACAAAGATGGCGACGACAACGAAGAGAAGTTTACAATTATTTTTAAAATTTTATTAAAGTACTACACATATTTTTTTAAGTACGAACACTATTTCTAGTTATATTACATATTTTTCAATTACATTTGTTTTCAACTTTTTTTACAAGTAATCATACAAAAATTTTACAATAGTCCCACATATTATTCTTTTTTATTATTTGTAAAGTTGAAAACATATCTTTAACAATTATACTTTTTTCTAACTATTTTATTAAACTAACTTAGTTTTCTATTCTTTTATTTTAGTTTTCTATATTTTCCCTCGATCATCTCTTTTATAACATATGTATCCAAATTTTCTAATTTCAAAATGAACCTAATTTTGCCTACACATATTTTCTCTCTCATCATTTGCTTAAACCTTGTTGAAGACAATATTTTATAAAAACAAAACTATCAATGTAATATGCTAAGCATACATTACTAGAGAATGGATTTGCTAACCTTTTCGATCTCTCATTTGTATATTATCACAAAAATAAATTTATCAAAAATTTCGGCAACACCTCTCTTCTTCCTCCTACTCTTGGCAGCAATGGCTCGGGCTGGAGGAGGAAGAAGAAGTATAAAATGGTATAGCACTTTAGTCCCGGTTAATAACAACAACCGGGACTAAAGAAATAAATCATCATTAGTCCCGGTTGGTAATACCAACCGGAACTAAGTTGAGGATCTGTAGTCCCGGTTGGTGACACCAACCGGGACTAAAGATCACCAACCGGGACTAAAGATCCCTGGCCCCCTGACAGGTGTCTGACAATGTGAGAGGAGGTGTGAACCGGGACTAAAGATCATCGCGACCCGGTATACTTTTTAACCGGGACTAGAGATGATCTTTAGTCCCGATTCCTATTCGAACCAGGACTATTCCTATTTTTGTAAACCGGATCAAAGATCGGTTCTCCCGTAGTGTACCACCGTGACATCTCTAGTATGATACTTATAAGAGGTGATTATCTCTCTGTCCGTGATTATGAACCATCTTATAAATCTTATAACATTACGTTTAGACTAAGGCTTCACCAAGAAGGTGGATTGGATGTCCTTTTTAACCACACATAAATGAAAACAGACATTAGTTTATGATTACTTAAGTTCTAAATACTATAAACGTCAAAAATAGATTGATTTGGTTTTTTTAAAAAACTTTTATATAGAATTCTTCTTTTACAAAACACACCATTTAGCAGGTCGGGAAGAGTGCTAACGGAAAATAAGAAAGTTGTCATTTCGAGTTACTAAGAATAACTCAGCCTAACTCGTCTCAGGTAACGTGTGCTGGATATCTCTCGATGTAGTGATGACAAAATCGTAATCTAAGGCTTGATCCCGAAACCTAGTTAACTGCACATATTGTGAAATCAATACCGACTATCAAATATGTGAAAGGAATAATGTATTCACGAAGTTTTCTTATGAACCATGAATACATTTCATAAGTTGATCATTTCCACTAACAGTTTTATGTAACCAATAGTTACCAAATGACCTACTAACTACTAACTAAAGATCTTAATCGAGCATGATAGATCCGTAGATAAACATGGTAGAGACACGTAATCAAAGTATGGGCATTAGCACGTGACTCTAAAATCATAGTAGTAGAAGATGATTTCTCCAACGAGCGAGATGAAAGGGACGATAAATAAGAAAATAAAGAGTTGTGTGTTAATTCTCGTAGTAAAACTTGTGAAGTGTTTATGACAATTGCTAGATGATTTTGATATGTTTATGGGAGTGCAAATAATAAAATCTTATTGGTAACTCATTCCTTCGTTTTTACTAATTCCAGTTATATATACCGTCTTCGTTCTAAACTTTATCATAAAACCCAATGGTAGACCGCTAAAAATATGAACTACTCAAAACCACCCTAAACTCTCAGTCGCAAAAAAATATTTCTTGATAGAGGAACATCAAAATGGAAGAGATAAAGACATCTACAGCCATTTGCCCATTGCAGCAGAGTGACAAAGGCACAAAGCCCAACACACCACGCCTTGTCCTCCTTTGATTTGCTCACACGTGCTCTGCTCACCGACCACCCTCGCTTCGCTTCGCAGCTCGATTCGATCCCCACCCAAACCAATCCCCACCGCATCCAAGAACCACCGCGAATCATGGACACCGGCGGCGGCGGAGGCGGCGGCGGCGGGGGCACGAGCATCCACATCACGGCGCTGGACGGCATCGTGAACGTGAACTCGCTCTTCACCCTCGCGGCCTTCATCGGCCTGGCGTGGCGCCCCTCCGCCGACGGGCCCGAGCTCGCCGACGGCGCCGACCGCCTGGGCGCTGCCTGCGCCGCGGGCGACCGCGTCGAGTCCGACCTCGTCCTGTTCCACGTCCTCGCCTTCGCCTGCTTCCTCTTCTCCAGCATCGTCGCGCTCTGCCTCAAGCAGATCGTGCGCACCCACCCGCACTACCGCCGCGGCGGATCCGCGTCCGCCGCAGTCAGCCGCACGGCGATGATCAACCGGGTGGCGCTCCGCGTCGGGATCCTGGCGTCGGCGGTGGGCTCCGTGTGCGGGTGCGGGTTCCTGATGATGGCGCTCGTCAACGTCGTGCAGGTCAAGCTCGGCCGCCTCGGCTGCGGCGCCGGCGGCGCCGCCGCGTGGGGCGCCGTCGTGCCGCTCGTCACGCTCGTGCCCACCGCCATGCTCATCTACATCGGCATCGTCTTCTACGCCTTCACACGCTAAACTCATCAACCACCGGATCTTCAACAAGCACAGCAATGCTAGTAGTATCATGTAATGTGTGACAAGAGAAGATTTGAATTTTGCTTGTGATTTTGAGGGAGATTGATGCTGCGTTGCTGCCGACACGGCGACATGTATATACAAACTATGCAAGTGTGCTTGTGTGTTCTTGGAGTTACCTGCTAATTACCTAATCAATAGGTTGGTTGATTTTTTTTCTGGCAAGTTGATTGATTTGTTGTGAATTTTGATGTGTTTGGTCAAGTACCAAGACTAAAGTCATCCACTGATGAAACTGGTGATGCAGTGATACCAGTAGGGGTGAACAGAAAACTCAATACTCATGAGCTAGCTTAACTCGTGTAAAACTCGGTTTGACTCGTGTAAAACTCGGTTTGACTCGAGCAGTTAATGAGTCTGAGTTAAGTTTAAACTTTTACTCGTTTGCTTAACGAGCCAGCTAGCTCATGAGTTACTAGGTTAGCTTGTTGAGCTTATAATGCATTAAGATAGAAGTAAATTGTTCATATTTTACAGGTGTAGAAGTCGTAAACTCATGATTATACATTATAACACAATCTTGTGAGTCATAATACATAGTATGTCAATCATAATCTTTATCATAGAATTACAAATTATAATGTATATAATTTTTAAACCATGTATTTCGATGTAACGAGTTTAATGAGTCGAGCCAAGCTAGCTCGTTAACTTAACGAGTTTTTACAAGTCGAGCCGAGTCGAGTCGAGCTGGCTCGTTAGCCACCCTAGATACCAGTTCTGATTCTTCAATTCAGGGTGTAATCAATCAGGAAATATTTTGCTTTGTACAACTCTGTCTGCATACGAGATTTGTGATGTGATCGAGGAAGATGAAATTCACCTGTAGGAAATCTCACTACTTTCATTCATCGTTCCTGGTCCTGTTTCTTGTCACTCTCTTTCAAAACTACTAAAATACTTCAAATGATTGAAATGGGGAAAAAAAAACATGTCGAATTTCACAGCCACTAACATCCTGCTGATTCACAGTATGGCGAGTCTGAAAACAACCGTAATGCAGTTAGCCAGTTAGGAGAAACGAGTAAACCACAGGGGTTGTGGCATGGATTGAAGAGGATATTCAACACGATACCAAAAACACAGCGGGTGGTTTGGGAGAGATGAGAACTAGTGCCTTGCTCTGAATTTTGGGTCTGCCTGAGTTTTCTTAAAGGGGATGGGAACCTAGGCTATCTGACGTCTATCTGTAAATCAGTAGGTCAGTTTATACTCGAGCCCAGGAATAATAGAGCATGACGAAACGAGTTAGCTTTCAGCCATTTCAGCTGTAACAGCAAACAACTGAGGCGAAGCAATGTAAAACCAGCACAAGACAACGGACTTGATTAACCCAAACCAAGATGACCGAATTTATTCGTCAAGAGAAATAACCAATTCAATATACATCCAATCTTCTAAATCTTGGAGCTACTGATTCACGCATATGCATGACTAAACGCTATGAAATGCTGAACCTTTACTGATTTTACAATGAATCCTGTCGCATTCTCAACAGAACATACGACCTCATTTATTTTGGAGCTCTGCAGCAATGCAATTATTGGTAATAGCATCACATCTTCAAATAGAGACAGAAAATTCGACGAATTTTGGGAGTATATTGCTGGCAGCGCCCCACATCGCTGTGAATGATAACTGCAATAAAAAAAGAATATTTCTTAGAACCATGTCATCTAGTTATCATACCATTGACAATATAATTATGCTGACCATCGGTTACTCATAAGGAAGTCCTTTCCCCGAACATTATAAAGAGAAGGGATGTCTACATTTACCAAAATCACATTCATATGTGAAAAATGGAAATCACCTCACCATGAAAACGCGAACGCCTTCACCTCATTGACAACCAGTCATTCTGGCCCAGTCCACAAACTGCATTCCTCCATATATGTTATTTGCAAAGCGCACACCGACAGTGAATGCTAGAGAAACAGCTGGGACACGCTTGGCAACAGGTGAAGCCTCAACCACACGCTCAAGCCCATTAATAATCTGATAACGGGTGTTGGAAGACACACCAAGGAATGCACCTGAAACATTGAGAATGATTTTTGTTCAGGGAGCATCAATATGTACAATCAAGTATACTTAAATAGTACCATACATGTAACAGAAATAAACAGTTAGAACTATTTGAATCATGCAAATATCATATTGTGAAAATAACTTAAAAACTTTTTGAGTTAGTTGGCATATAGCGAAGATACCTAAGCTCAGCAAACTGCAGGTTTTGGCTAGAAAGAGAATCTTAACGATTGGCAATTTCATTCAGGCCCACTTTAAATAACCCAATAGCAGTATGCTGACATTAACTTCTTCAGACAGCATGGTCAAAGCACAGAAATTACATGGTATATATCAACTGTCAAGCATAGCTGTTATATAATAGTAATATCATTGCTTTTGGTTGGGAAAAGCATGTCTAATGCCAGATACAAATAAGAACAGTACATGGTTTCTCATCTTATGATACACCTATATAGCATATATAAAGCAGCTTTGAAGGTTAATCCACACATTGCCATATCATAAGCTAAACCACAAAACACATAACTAGGTGAAAGTTATTTCTTATTTTCATTCTAAGCAAAATAAACCTAGACAAATCAGATGTATAAAATATGAACGCAGCAATGTTTTCATTACATGCATGACTACCTATTTATCCACATGTGTGATACGTCTGGTATTGTAACTAATCTATTTGAGTATACTGCACAGAAAAAGGGGGCAAAAGATAGTAGTGATATACAACTTCAAATATAATGGCTAAACACAAAAACACATGGTTGCTTACCCCACAAAGCAGAAGTTTTAAGCAGAGGTGGGACAGGTACATCATCATCTGACTTCTTTACACTCCTGAAATTCAAAGGAAAAGAATATATATGAGATGCATAAAGACTTAAGAGTACAAAAATACAATTAGGTCATACTACATAACTATTTAGCACAATTGTACAGTAACCCTTTTAGAACAAAAATCATGTTAAAAACACATTCCGCATTGTTGGGAGGAATAGTATAATCGTATCATGTACATTTAAATCAGAACTCAACTTAGATATCCAGCAACCAGCATTTGAAAAGGATTAGTATTCATCCAGTGTCAATTGTCAAATGTAAGAATAACAACTAAATGAACTTATGCACAGAAATTGACTTGCATATTTGATCTTATGAATTTGTTAACAACTGATGTATGCATCATAGCAATTAATAAGCTTTGACAGAAATACGTTGGTGTTAATATCAGCATTTGCATATATATTAGTGAGATAAGTTTTATAAGTACCATTCGAGATTATGATCTAATGACCGAGTAACAAGGGGATCCATACATGCATGTGAATTTTATGTTGAACTCTAATTTTGCTCATGTCAATATGTTATGATCGATAATCACAAAATGCAGCCGCATGGTAATTATTAAAATCTTCCTATATCTCCTGATGATTTACAAACCTTGTCTGAGCCCTCTACTAAGATGAATAATGACATACAGTTTTTCATGTTACTATCATTTGTAATATGTAATTAGAGAAGCATCTAAATATGACCTTACCATGCATGGAATCACAGTAAAATATGTCAATAAAAAAGGAGCATAAGTTTCTCATTTTCTTCAGAATATTAGCTTCACGAACATTTAAAGTTATTGTTTTTACACCCATAAAACTGGTCAAAGTGCCATAACACAAAGAAAAGTGAGATACCTTTTGGCAGTCATTATCAAGTTCGCAATTCCTTGACCCACAAGACCACAAAAGAATCCAACTGTACCATATAAAATACCCTGTTCTCAAAGGTATTTTTAGTTATTAGAATATACAATATAGCAGTCAGCATCCAAACACGAGGTGAAAATTAAAAAAGATACGCAGCAAACATAAAAAAACAATTACCTTAAAAAAGTAAGTTCCTATCCGTTGTTGAACGGAAAAACTATATCCTGGCCTTTCAGCTTCAAACACGCTGCAAAACATCAGTTTCATCAGCATTAATTAGGACGGATGGTCAGATGCGCAATTAAATTTTTTTACTACAAAGTTCTCATAGGCAGATGCAATTAACAAATTCAATATGGTGTTTCAAAACTAAGAGCTAACATCAAAAGATTCTGCCTAGTTTTGGTAATATAGTATTTCACAGCAGTTCAAGGCAATTAATTTTGACTCATTTAACATCTAGAACATTGTGAAACATATTACAAAGTATTAAATGCCACAGTATAATATAGTCCCTACCACTCAAAAGTAGATGCCTTTTTAGATTGTAGCGCAGGAAGTAATGTGTAAAGTAATAAGGAAAATGGTGATGATCAAATTATTGGGAAGGGGTATAAGCAAGGGACAGGGCTAAAGTTAAAATTCTCGAAGAAATAATAGAATGTTCTGTGTTTGAAAACAAAATTAGAAGGCTAAAATGACATGTATTTGAAACAGAGAATGACACGAAATTATGTTATAAACACCGCAATCTTGCAAAGAATTATTATCGTTCATGACCCACCTGCTTGGGAGAGAGTCATAAGCATGCCTAACACGCCCAAGAAGACCTGGAGATGCAGATCCCCCACCAAATCGAGCATATGGAGCCAACATCCCAACTAAAGCTACATTAACAACTACACCTACCAACATATCCGCCGCATACAACTCGAACTCCGACCAAAACTCCTCCCCTCTCTTCTGTACCTCCGCGAATGTCGCGCAACATGTGTCAATGACTATCTGCAATCAATTCAACCCAAAAAATGATTAACAGCTTTGCCAACAGAGATATACCATTGAATGCTACTACTAGTCATCATAAATAACAAAACCTACCTCGGTCCCAATTTTAAAGAGAAATGAAGGGTCAACCAGCATCCTGTTCCGAAGAAGTGAGCAGGACCTAATGGCAGGACCCAAAGGCCAAGCCGACGCCTTCCACGTTCAAACAACAAAACAATATCAATCTCAAGCCGATTCTGCACACATCATACACAATTCCAAGTATCTCATCATGAGTGAGTTTTTAACAACACCTGCATGTCCAAGTATCTCAGCAGCAGTAGCTTCTGAATCCCGACGCTCTTCGCGGCCTCAATCATATCCGCGGGCAAGCTGGGCAGGCTGACCCCTCGCTTCTCCACCTCCTGTACCACCTGGTCGAAGCTCAGGATCGGCCCAAACTCATCATCCCCTTCATCTCCACCGTCGCCACCGCCACCGCCGCCACCACCACCATTATCCCCATCTCCACCACCGCCACCGGAGGGTAACTTCCCATTCCCACCCGAGCCGTCAACATCAGCCACCTCACCACGTTCCTCCGCTGGGAGCACGCCGGGGGATGCAACCGCGCCGACCTCCTTCGCGTGGTCAGCGACCTGACCCGCCTCAGGCACAACGACGGTCGAGCCGGAGGTGGTGGCGCCGCCGCCATCCGCACAGGCCCGCGGCGGCAGCTCGGCGCGGATCCCCCTAACCCCGAGCCCCCTCCTCCCGCTCGGGTAGAGGTAGCAGCCACTCCGCCTGACCATCGCGGCGCCGCCACCGCCGCCGCCCCGGCATTTCCCCATGCCGACCCGCCCCTGCAGCCGCGCGCCCGCGCACGAGAACGCCATGCTCATGCTCGCCCCCCACGCACCACTGCAGCCCCCACGCCCACGCAGGAAATGGTCAGATTGGATTGGAACAGCCAAAAAAATGAGAAAAGAAATCGGAGAAGCCCTCACCTGATTGAGGTTCGTCGAGGAGGCGACGGATCAAGGAAAATTCCGGTGGGTGGAGCGCGTTCGATTCGTGGGGAATTTGAGCGCGAGGAGGCGGGGGTTGGTGGAGGAGGGGATTGGTGGCGAGTGGCGGCGGCGCGGCGCGACGCGGAGGAGGAGGAGGGAGCGTGCGGGTGTTGAGGTTTTTCGGGGCGTTTTTGTAGCGCGGGTGAGGGGGTCCACGGCGAGGCAGGGCGTGTGTGTGTGGCTGTCACGTGGGGCCCACCTCCGTTTTTGTTGCGTGGTGGGGCTTTGGGCTGGGTGGGTGACATGTGGGTCCCATATGACGTGGAGGTTTGTGGCTGTGAGGGTTGCAAGTGGGGTTTCTCGTTTTTGCTGACTTCCGGTCAATTTGCACACGAGGAGGATGGCTTTTTGGATTTTGTGGGGATTTTTGTATGTTATATATTTTTTTTAAGCCAGCTTCTTGGATTTGCAATGGTCAATGTGACTAGATGGTTTTGTATGTTAGTATATGATTTGAGCAGTGATGGAGATGCTTCAACAACCGACCGATTAAAAAATGTCACCAGGAGGAATTATCCTCCAGAAATAATTGTTAAAATGCTAGTATTAGTTTGCTAAATTGGTAGAGTAAAATGATTTATGAGTCCCATAGTCAATGGTAGTTACCCTAACATAGGGTTGGTGTGTTTCATCACAAAAAAATGATGGGAGGTTGAAAGCTTCTTACTTGTGATGGTATGGTTAATTTGGAAGGCTTGCATTAATTTTGGAATGCTCCATGAAAGCTTCTATAATAATTATTATGTAGATTTAGTATCATGTGTGTTTGTGTTGACCTTATCGTTACTGCAAAATTTAATGAATTAGCAATAATTTTTGCAATTATTTTATATCACTAGCTAAGTGCCAATGCGTTGTAATAGAATTCAAAAAGAGAACATCATCTTTATAAAATCATTTCTCATTGTCTACTCATGAAATTATACTTGTATCAATCAAATTTTATTGGTTAGTTCACGTCATGTATAAAATGATTGCTAATGATTATCATAATCTAAAGTTGATATTAAATTCTTACAGTTTCTTTTTTACTCTTTTGTATAATTGCTAAAAGTACATGTAAATTGTCTAACTAACATTCATTATGTGTGATCCTCACATGATAGTCGGTAGGTGGTAGTGGTGGCAACGGGGCGGGACAGGTGGGACTGGGTTGGGCTGGAACACCCCCACCCCCAGCCCTAGAGGGATGAACAGGGCAAAATTAGTCCCGCCCCTGCCCTTCGGGGCCTCGCAACCTGACCGAGCCCCCACAACCCGACCAAGAAGGCTGACAACGAGGTGGACAGCGAGATTGCCAGCGATGAGGGGGTGTGGCGACGACGCGGCGATGACGAAGAGGCTCGGTGAAGAGGCGGATGGTGAGGGGGTGCAGCGACGATGTGGTGGATGGTGAGGGGGCTCGGCGACGAGGCAGACGGTGAGAGGGCACGAGGAGAGAGGTTGGGGAATGGGGATGGGCGCTGGGCGGTGGCGGCAGTGGGGTAATTGGGGGCTGGGTCAGGGAGAAGGTGGATGGGGATTTGGGTTAGCTTCTATATATGGGCTAATTGGGCCTATATTGTTTAAATGTGCTATTTTCATAGGAGTAACTCACTCCCTAGGGCCCCGCCGGGTTACCCGCTGGTAGATTATGATCCTCGCCCCCGGTCCCGTAGGGGCGGGTCCCCGCCGAGTACTCGCCACCAACATGGAAATTACCACCCCTTGTAAGTGGTGATGGTGATAGAACCACCACTATCATTGGTGTCTTTCGTAGGGGTATAGATATAAGACACTGTTCTAGCTAAAATTTGGCCAATTAACTATTCATGTGAGACAGTAGAAGAGGAAAAAGAGAAGCCCTGGAGGAGAATAAGAGAAACAGTTTTTAAGTGTTTGGCAAAAGCCAATGTTAGTATTTGCATGATTGTTACACGAGTTGAGGAGAAGTTAGAGATGAAGAACTAATGCAGACAGAGCAATCGTAAGCATGAAAGGTACAGAGAGCATAACGCTGGTGGCTTCTGAAGAACCTCCATGGGGGTTGTTTTTTCCCTCGCTTTCTTTAGCACCATCACCCTGCCCAATATTAACAAAAATATTTAATGAATTACAATTTTTTTTGAAGATTTCTATGAAACTTTTTTCCCATTAACATAGAAATCGAATATAGATTTGTACGAAATTTATACATTGAAAAGGATGTCCACATAGGTTTATGATGGTCAAACTGATAGTTTCACGCAAGAATACGTGCATGGCAACGAGAAATTAACGTCGTTTCACGCATGAAGCGTGCATCTTTCTCATTTAATTTTCTCAATATTCTCGTTTCGATATATGGATCATGAATGAATGATGCGTGTACGTACGTACCTCGGCTGCCGTCTCCGGCGAGTCGCCGTCGCCCGCCGGCGTCGTCGTCGCGGCAGTATCATCCCCTTCTTCCTCCTCCTGCAAGACTCGCCATGGAGTTTCAACGATATGTCAGTCAGTCTCGGCAGCCACAAGCCATGCATGGTGATGGTGAAAATGAGCGTCGATCTCGGGTCGAGGACGGACGGCACTCACCGGCTTCTTCTCGCCGGCCGGCTCGCCCTCCGATGGCTCCGATGATTCGCCGTCTTCCGACGGCGCCGGCGAGGTGGCCTTCGTGGAGTCCTTTTTTTCCTCCGACGACTGCGCGGGCGCTTTCGCCTCACCAGCCGGCGCGGCGGCCTCCGACTCCGAGTCACGCTTCGTCACGGCGGCGCTGGCATTGACGGCCTTCGCCGGCGCCGGCGCCGACGCTGACTTCCCCTGCATTACGCAAGAAATTCAACATACCGGATATATCGAACAGAGTTCGCCGGCGGCGTCGTACCGTGTCTTTCATGAGGCCGACGTCGTACATGGGCGTGAGGTCGGGCTGGAAGAGGCCGAAGTTGCGCTCGGCGATGGGTCCAGGCTTGAGGTTTTCGTTGAAGAGCGCGAAAATGTAGGTCTCGAACGTCCGCTTCGGCATCAGCGGCGTCCCCGACCCTGAGCTGGCCTCTCCGATGAGGTAGCGGTTGTACTCGGCCGCGTCGGCGACGCTCACGCCGGCTTGTCCAGGCTCCGCCTTGGTCGGCCACCCTGTCTCCCCCACCGTGATGTCCACGTCCTCGAACCCGAGCTTCTTCATCGCCGAGAACACCGAGTCGAGCTGCGCCTCGAGCATGCTGGTGTAGGTGATGCCCGTGCCAGGGTCGAGCACGCCGGGGTTTGGACGCCGCGCCAGCGCGTACGGTATGGTGTCGCCGTTGTAGCCGAAGTAAGGGTACGGGTTGACGATGAACGGCGACTTCGTCTTGCGGAGGAACTCCAGCATCGGCGCGAAGAACGTGCGGTCGAGGACGTCGAGGAACCGGCTCGCCGACGGCGGCGAGGAGACGGACAGGATGCCGAGGGAGTGCGGCGTCGAGACGCGGATGCGCCGGTAGCCGGCGGCCACGAGCGCCGCCCTGAGGGTGCGCATGGCCGGGACGAGGCCGCCGATGAGGGCGTTGTCCGCCGTGTTGATGATCTCGTTGCCGACTGCCACCAGGGAGATGTCCGTGGCCGGGTAGTACGGCGCGATGTTGGCCGCCACCCACGCGGCGGCGCCGTCCTTGGTGCCGAGCGTCGGGATGTCGCCGTTGCCGGCGGTGACCATGACGGTGATACCCGTGCCGGCGAAGGCCTTGACGATGTCCGGGTTGGTGTCGAACAGCTTCACCCGGTCGATGTGGGTGCGGTTCGCGAGGAACTTCGCCACGGTGGCCGGCGGCGGCAAGTTGTCTCCCTTGGTGCCGTAGTTGACGCCGATTGCGGCGGCGAACGGCAGAAGGATAATGAGGAGGACAGGGAGAACGGCGGCGACCGCGTGCCCATGCCGTGACGGCGGCGCCATGGCGGTGGGGGAGGACGGCCCGCGCAATCTGACTCCGGTCGAACAGGTGGTGACGAGATCTTCTCGATTTTGATTAGCATGCGCTAATTATAGCACTAGATTATTAGCTAGCCATAAACAACACGTATTCACCCTGGCATTGATTGCTGGAAGGAAGGGATTGCTTTTAATAGAAGTTTATCAATCAGGGTATTAAACACAAGGCACCGAAATGCCGTTCATATCATTATTGTTCGAATTAAGAAATGTCCTTCGAAGTAAACAATCAGTGTGTGCCTAAAATCAATTTGTTTGCAAAAAAATAAAAAATATTGCAATTGAAATTGTTGTTGCTAGGAGATGTTGCATTGAATTTTTTTAAAACCCTTTCATCTCAATTTCAAAATAAGCCTTCGGAAAATTTGTGTACATATAAGAATCTGGGAAACTATTTTGATCCACTATTTTGATCCTTTTATGCGATGTTTCCTTGTTTACTTGAAAACCATCCAAACAGTTATAAAAACTTCTGAAAAAATTTGATAACACTCATACAATGTATCTATAAAACTCTACGGTATGTTACGTCCAAACAAAACTCGTACGTCGAGATATAAAAATACGAAGTCAACATATGAATAGTAGCATATAGTTCACATCTAAATTTATCTTTTTTTCTTGATGCGTAGGTCGAATTTGAACTTGATTTTCGGTGTACTGATAGATATCACTATATTGTATATTGACAAAAAAGTTAGAATTTTTCACAACTACTTCTATCAAATTTAAAAGAAAAAGGTACACAAGGGGACATCCTCTCGAGGGATTAGAATCCACCCCATGAATCTTCGAGATATGCTATCTTTATTGGTGTGGCAGGATAACACTCCCACATTCAAGCATGTAAAAAATCGTTGTGTGGTTGTCGCCACAATTATGATGTACTACATCCGTCTCAAAATAAGATTATCTTTGCTCCCTGTTATTTATCCCAAAGTTAATATTTGAAAAATCATTATGTCAGGGTTTGTAAAAATAGGGGATAAATGCATTGGAACTGGGTAAAGTGCAGGAACTGATAAATGTCAGGGTATTCCTTTTTCTGCTTTTATATTGGAACGTGTGAGTTGGATAAAAAATAAGGTTATTTTAGGATGGTTAGTGGTAACTTGCCAAACTATTTCGGTGGATGGCCACATAGTTTATTCTTATTATAAGGGCAAGCTCAATGTATATGCTACAATAACGGTAAGGGTGGGACTTAATGCAAGTGGCATCAGTTAATACCAACTCTACAATGGTTAAGGCTGTGAATTGAATTTAGGTAGCCTTGGGTTCATCATCTAATGAACTACTCCCTCTATCCCAGTTTAATCATCACATAAGGTTTGTTTTTGAGATTTTCCCAAAATAATTATCCTATAACAAGTGTCTCTTTATTTATTTGCTCAAATTATAAATGAATATCATTAAATGTATGAATATCATTAAATATGTTGCATGCAACCAACTAACACTATTTTCTATTAGTGCAACTACATACAATATTTAATTACAGAATGACTAAGGTTTGATTATCCTTGATCTTTGCACTCTTTGCTTAGATGATGATCAAAATGGATGGTGGGTGCCACCATGGCGAGACGGCGATGCTGCCATGGCCGATTAGGAGGAAATAAATTTGGACAAGTGTTTCTTCTGGCTTTGGTTAATATCCACTAATTAAAAATATACTATTCCCTCTGTTTCATATAAATCGTTTTAACTTTTTGAGTCAAATTTAAAAAAGTTTGATTGAGTTTATAGAAAAATTTAGCAATATTTAGAACACCAAATTAGTTTCATTAGATGTAATATTGAATATATTGCGATAATATAGATGTAATATTGAATATATTGCGATAATATGTTTGTTGTGTGTTGAAAACGTTGTTATATTTTTCTACAAACTTAATCAATTAAAAATGTTTGACTAGAAAAAGTCAAATCCACTTATAGAGGGAGTACCTTCGTGTTTTTTTCTTTCTGATTGTTTGACAGTTCATCTTATTAAAAAATAGTATAAATATGTAAAAGTATAAGTTTATACTATAATTTCTCACAACAAAATAAATTATATATATATTTTAAATAAAATGAATGTTCGAATGTAACATCAAAATTCAATGGCGTTACAGATTAAGGTTGTGTTCAGCTTACAGCTTTGGGAACTAATCCTTCGCACGCGAAAACAAAGACTCATTAACGCATGATTAATTAAGTACTTCCTCCGTTTTCATATTATAAGTTAGAAAATATAGTAATATTTTTAACATAAAATAAACATACTATCATCAAAATATATTCAGTATTGCATTAATTGAAACTAATTTGGTGTTCTAAAGGTGCTATTTTTTCGATCAAACCTAAATAAGTTTGCCTAAAAACGAACTCAAAGCGACTTATAATTTTTAAATCATTATAAGGGCAATTCGGTAATAATCTCACCTAACAAATAGTTTGCCTACAAGGGAGTATTAGCTAAGAGATTGAAAAATATTTTAATATAATTATTAAATCAACTTTATTATTTATATTTTTTTAAAAAATATATCGTTTAGCAATTCGGAGAATGTGCGTAAAAAATTGAGGGGTAGAGGTTGGGAAAAATAAGAAACGAACACAGCTTGAGTACCTTAGAAAAATAAACATCTTGTAGCATCCGTTTAGAGCCTGCCTCAATTGCAGACACTTAGTTTTAATTTGGTGCATCCCTTCGTAGGTGCTTAGTAGTGATTATTATTATACACGAATAATATTTATAAAAATTAAAGGTGTTTTCGTCGGTTCATTGGTTCATCATCTGTGATGTGTTCGAGTTAGTTTTTAGATTATACTATAGAAAATGCATGTGGGTTGCCACGGGTGAAGGCAATGTGCATGATTGATAAAAACTCAACCAATTTAATCAAAATTACAAATCATATATAGCATTGAACCCGGTTGCGCTCGCTTCATGCGTCATCACACGAAGAATCTTTATGTACATCATTCCATAGCCTCATAAATTGATGGGGTGGTTATACCATAAATTAACGCATGGGTGTTGCTATACCTCATCGACCAAAGACCAAAGATTGAAATTTTGATTATTAATTGGTGAAAGTTTTTTTTTTACTATAGATGAAAAGCATTTGCAAATTAACAAACTTGCCGCATACACACCTTGAACAATGATGATTTCAAAAGGAAAATATTTATGAGGAGAGAAAAACAAAATAAAAAATCATATATAACATTGAAACCGGTTGCGATCGTTTCATGTGTCATCACACAAAGAATCTTTATGTACACCATTCCATAGCCTCACAAATAGATGGGGTGGCTATGCCATAAGTTGATGCATGAATGTTTTACTATACCTCATTAACGAAAGATTGAAATTTTGATTATTTAATTAGTGCAAGTTTTTCTTATTGTAGATGGGAAACATTTGCAAAGTAACAAAATCGCCGCATAGACACCTTAAACAATGATAATTTCAAAAGGAAAATATTTATGAGGAAAAATTTTGGAAGAGAAAAAAGGAGAAAAAAGAGAAAAGAAGGTGAAAAGAGAGGTGATTGGAAGGAGAGCTAGAGGATCACGATGATTGGGAGAAAAGAAAAAAGAGAAAAAGAAAACTAAAAGAAAAAAGACATCGATCAAGGAAGGGGCGCTAGCAGCACCGAGTGGAGAAGCGCGGGATGGGACACTGGGATGGTGTGGGCTGGTTGGGTTGGGTTGGGAGGCGGAGGGGTTGGGCTCACATTGAATTGGATATGAACGACGTACAACCAACTCAAACACAGATGATATACTAAAATTATGACTAAAAATTAAGCATGGATAAGTGACACGAGTAGTCAAATTATCACCCAAGTTTGACAAAGGATGAATATCAAGTAACCATGGCACAAACGAGTAGATAGGTAACCCCATAATACCATGTAATTAGCAAAACATGCAATTTTATTTGCAAGCAATAAAACATTTGTAAACTAGGTTCAACATGTTCAAGGGGAATGTGTGACTTGCCTTGCTTCTTCAAACAATCTTCCGAACTCTTTTCCTCGCAATCGCGGTCTTCTGAAACCATGGAATCTAGACGCTGGTACGTAAAACGAGAAAAAACCCTAATAAAAACCAAATAAACAGTACATGATGAGTAAACAAACATGTAGAGCTCAATTTAGATGAATTTTGCAAGTTGAATGGATCAATTTGTTGTTCGTATGAATTTTAGTAGTTTTGAGCCATTTAAATGAATTTTTGGAATCAAACTCGATTTAGTGCGCAATTATTATTTATTTTCTTAAAGGAAATCAAGGATTATTGCATCAGCGGTGTGGGATTGGCGTGGACCGAGTCCACCAAGGGGTGGGCCCCACACGCCAGCGGCCATCTCACCGTCGACCGAGACCACGGGTGTGGGTGCTCGGGATCGGCCCGAGAGCCGATCAGACGACTAAGAGTGGCTGGGCGGCGCGGCGGGCAAGTGCGCATGGCAGCGGCGAGCCAGCGGGCGGTGGCACCCGGGGCAAAAATGTCATCGGTGATGAGCGGCAGTGGCACGGGAGGTGGCGGCGCGGGAGGGAATGGGAGGGGGGGGGTGCTCACCGAGCGCACAAGTCGAGGAGATGGTCCGTGAAGACGATGAGGCACCCGAGGCTGCCCTTGTTGTTGCGAAGCCAAGGGTAGTGACAGCCCAACCCGGTGCCACGTGAATCAACGGCAGCGAGTGGCCGAAGGCGATGGTGGCGCGGGTTGGTGGCGGAAGTGGTGTTTCCGAAGGTAGGGATGGAGTGGAGACCGAGCTGCGGTGTGGTGAGGCAATGCTGGTAGTGCAGGCGGTGGGGCGCAGTGTCGGCGGGAGTAACGAGAAGCATCGGTCGGAGTGCAGCGGCGAGCGACGGAGAGAGAGGGTAGTGACAAGAGCATGGGAGAGAGAACGACGAGCTCAGGCTAGGTTGGAAAGAAGGAGAGGGAGGTGCGCGGAGGCTTTTTATAGGCCCGGGAGGCGGAGATCGAGGCTGAGTCGGTGGGGTCGACCAACGTGGAGTGGGGGCGGTGGCATGGGGAGGTGGGCGCCGGATTCCGCGGAGGTGCGCGGAGGCTTTTTATAGGCCCGGGAGGCGGAGATCGAGGCCGAGTCGGCGGGATCGACCAACAGGGAGTGGGGGCGGTGGCATGGGGAGGTGGGCGCCGAATTCCGCGGAGGGAGTGGGAGAAACAACGCGAATGTGGGCGACGACCGCGTCCACGCACGCGCGGGAGCGGGGAGGCGCACGGGGAAAGCAGCGACCTGTGGGAAGAGAGAGAGGAAGAGGCGGCAATGGTGGTGGCTAGCTAGAGGTTGGGGATGATAGGTGGGGCCCACGGTCCCACCTGGTAGAGAGAGGGAGAGGAGAGGGACGCAAAGTGGACTTGAGGGAGAGAGGGGCCAAGCATGCCGAGCGGAGGGGAGGCAAGGAGGCCGTCCCAGGGGAGAAAAGGAAACGGGCCGCGCAGGAGGAGGGGTGGACTTTGGGCTGAAAGCGGCCCAAAGTGAAGGAGGATTTTAATTTTTTTTCTTTTTATTTAATTGATTAAATGAACTTTGTTATATTAAAATTACTTTTTAAGCTCCAAAAATTCATGGGAAATTTTAGAGAGTAATTTAGGTCACGGAGAATATTACAAAAATATTTCCGGCCATGATTTTTAAAGGAAAATTTTAATTCCCTCATTAATTCACTTGATTAAATTAATTTAGCTTTTACCATAATTTCTAGGAATGCATTATTTAATGATTTTTAATCTCGAACAAAAATCGGGGCGTGACTGAGGCTTCATCATACGTTAGCAAAATAGGTACCGGTTTGGTATCGCGTGGCATGGTTTACATGATTGCTAGCTCGTGTCATGTGGGTACGGTGCACAAACTCTGCAAAGTCTAAACTAATCGATTAGCCGTGCTCACAGTCAAGAGTGACTTAGAAATGATACAAGTATATTGTCGGTGATTTTTGTTAAATGAATTGTGAAATGGGTATGGTGAATAAATGATTTTTGCCCAGTGTGGGTTAAGAATGAAAAGGTTACTTGTTGCCATGGATGGCACAATCATGGTACTTTGATAATATTAATGTTACTATTACTATTGTTTACCCTTTGATTTGCAAATTCTGTTGCAATCTACTATTATTTACTATTGTGAAACAAAATTTGCTTTATATTGGAAATGAGCTAGAAATATAGCCATCTTTGATCTCAACTTGCAATAGTCCTAGGTTTCCCAAGGTTTGGGTAGGACTTGCCAGTACCTGGTGTATTGACCTACCTCTTGTTGTTGTTTTTAGACTTGGATGCAGGATGTGAGGTACCTAGTGATGATTACTTTGCACCAGGTACTGGAGGTTTCGAGGATGATTCTTTCTAGAGTGATTCCTAGTCTGTTGCCTGTGTGGTTTGTTAGATGGGCATACCGAAGAACTTATGTATCTTTATCTTTTACGCTGCATTTAAAATCTTTTATTTGGTCGGTTGGCCTAACTACTATGTAAGACCTTTGCACCGCTAAATTATAAGAACCACTTTATCTATTTATTGTCAAGTATGTTGTATGGATGTGATAGCAATGTTGTGGATGCATTGCTAGCCACTGATCATGGGACTTGTACAGTGTACACTCCTGATATTCGAGAATTCCATCCTTGGGTGCCGACAGATTTATTGCGCAATTATACCCAAGCTGACATCATCAGGGGGGTCAGCGCTGGCTGGCGAGCCCCGTAGGTCAGCGACTCACGGACGCTGGACCAACGTGGAACGGGACCATGCGGGTGGTCCACGGTACCAACGGTCCAGATCGGCCTTAGGGCCAATTGGACGGTGCGGCGACGGCTGCCGGGCTTGGGCACGGCTCAAAGCTGACCCGACCGGCCATGGCGATGCGGAGGCATGCGGCCACCGGTGGCGCATCCAGAGGGTGGTGGTGCATGAGAGAAGGGGGAAGGAGGGGAAGGATCCTCACCAACGAGCAACAGCGGTCGGAGCAAGAGAAGAGGGCAGCGATGATGACCCGGTGAGCGGAGGCACGAACGGGCAACGCTGACACCTAGAGAAAGAAAGGAGAGGGGTTAGGAGCAGAAAGGATAACAAAGGCGGCTAGCATTGCCGGCCAGAGGCGGAGAGGACAGCGAGGCTCACCGGCACGTGAGGGGATCGGGGCTCCGACGGTGGAAGACAATGGGCGAACATTGGCCAAGGTAGTCCTCGGCCTCGCGAACCCGACAGCTGCGACGACGTGGCTCGGCGGCAGCCCTAGGGGTGGCTAGCGGCAATTGGAGCAGCTAAAAGGTAGCGGAGGTGGGAGCGATGGTGCTAGGATGATTTATGGCATGGGGAGCTTTGGCGAGTGAGGAAAAAGAGAGAGCCCGGTGGAGGATTTTATAGGGGCGGGGAAAGGAGTTCGTGGTCTGGAGGAGGTGCTATTCCGCCAGTGACTTGGGTGGGTGGAGGGAGAGAGAGACGGGGGATTCGAAATTTGAATCCCTGCCATCTCGCGGTGCAACGCGTGTGGGAAAGGTGGGGGGAGTGGGTGATGACGTGGGCACGATGCGTGCGCGCGGAGTGGGGCGCGGGGTGGAGCGGAGGAAGCGACGACGTTGGTTGGAGCTGGGGCTCCACCGGTTGGAGGTTGAGAAAGGGGCCGACAGGTGGGCCCCACCTATCAGTGACCCTGAGAGGGGAGGGGGCGGCACCGGCTAGGCCACGACCTCGGGCCGGCCTAGCAAGGGGGGAGGGCACTCGCGCATGGGAGGACTGGGCCGACGACCCAAGAAAGAAGGAAAAAGAAAGAAAAGGAAAGAGAGATTTTTCCTGGGTTAATTATTGGTGAGAATTGATTTTAAATTGTTTAAAATTGTTTCCATGGCATTGAAAATTGCACTTTTAACATGGGGAACTCAAGAAAAATTCCACCATGCCATTACCACTTATTAATTGCATTAATTAATTAGGGTTTAGCTCTCGGTTAAATTAGACAATTTCTTCAAACGATTTATTAAATGGATTTAAAGCTATAAAGGAGAAACTTCAGGGTGTGACACTGAACCCCGCGTGATCGAGCAGCCAAGCTGCACATATGCATGCATATAAGCATGTAGTACGGCCACCCTGTGGTGCCGCCCATCCAGCCTGCAGGACCGATGCGGTACCGCGTGCCCGCGGCGCTGGATTCCTTCGTTCATCGGTCCTGTGTTTGTGTGTCGCGCTAATTAATCGGTCTCACGTTTCCATCCTGCGGTGCAAGTATATTTTCATAATTCTTTCACCTAAATTCATATAAAATCATTGTCTATCTACTGTACCCATACCATGCATGTTTGAGCATTTTTATTTTTTGTTTTATTTTATGTTTATTCAAATTTCATTTAAATTTGAATAGATGATAAAGTTGCAGCCGTAGAAGAGTGTGATCAGGAACCTGAGACTTGTGAGGAGTTCACTGAGCAAGCGAATCCTATTCAATTCCGTATTATTTCAAGTTTGCTTATTTGATCCCACTTTTCAAAAGAGGAGTTACCGTTTGATCCTATTATCACTACAACATTAGGGTTTAGTCTAGGAAAAGAAAAAAATACTTGTGATCTGAACTAACCAAAATACCCCTGAGTACACAACAGCCTATCCCCAAACTTCATCTCATCAACTCCCAATCCCATTTGTCTCGGGAGGCCAGTGGGGAGTGCAGGGGATGGAGCGGTGGCACGTGGAGGGAACAGGGGTAGCGGCAGTGCACAGAGGGAATAGGGGCAACGGCGGTGCCCGAAGGAAGCAGGGGTGGTGGTGGCGTCCGAAGGGAGTAGTGACACGTGGAGCTAGTGGAGGTGGCAGCGATTCGCAAAGGGAGCAGGAGACCAAGGGTGGCGTTGGAGCGGGGCGTGGAGAGAGGCTAGGAGGCACGTGGCGGTGGAGGCGTGGGGCATGGAGAGACGCGTGCGATGAGCAGCTCGCTGAGCGGAGGGAGGCCGGAGACGTATGGTCCCTCACCGGTGCCAAGCACGAAGGGAGCACGGGAGAGCTCGCCGACAAGGAGCCCCAACTTGCACAGGCGCGGGTGCACAACGGTGGTCGGCTACTTGCTTGAAGTAAGACATGGAATGGTCATCTAGTTGCGTGGACATCTAGCCGGCGACACAACGTATGTCAGTAGCATGTCCGGTGGCATCCACCGGGCTGCCACCGTTATTGTCTTTGGGCCGCGGTTGCAGCATCATCGTCAGTGCTGACTGGGTCGCAGCAGGACCATTCCTGAGTCATGGCGAGAAGGGCGACTGCCTAGGGCCCAGTGCATTTAGGGGCCCCATTCGGTTGATATGTCCCTAAGCATAAGTATCATACCATGTCTAATTAACTTAGATCAAAAAATTAAATCAATTAGTAGCAAGACAAAGTTAACTATGATTAATAATATTAACAGGAGATGTGCAGCAATTATCCATCCATCACATATTATATCAACTTTGTCTAGTTAGAGCTAAATAAGTGTTTCTCTAAAATAAATAAAATAAATAATAGAGTAAATTTCACAAAACTATAGGTACTTTGGTCAAACTAGTTGGCGTATACGTGTAAGGCACGTCGATGTATATAAAATATATGAAATACTCTGTTTGTATCAACAATAAAGACGGGCACTTATTCACGAAAAATATTTTAAATATGTTTTGACATATTATCGTATCATTTAATCACCAAAAACTTCCAGAGATTAAAAGGTACTTGAAATCAACATATCAGGAGCCTGGTTGGTGAATTCCTCATTCACCTCAAGCTTTAATGTCAATTCTTTTTTTCTGAATACCTCATCTTTCCCACAATATACTCATGTGAGCGATGAATCGAACACACGCCCCAACGATTTTGCAATTTCCTCCCTATATTTCTATTTCCATTTGGGATTTGTGGAGGAACGACGAAATACTGAACTGTATCCATGGTCGGCGTGGTAGGGGAGGTTGGAGAGTAGCGTCTCATTGACGTCAAACACCCACTTGCTGCACCGTCATCCATGACAGTCGTAGCCTGCGCTAGGCGGTCACCTCCTACGCAATGACCTCAACGTTGGAACAGTAGGCTAGGGCCGCCATGCCGGTGAGGAACTCCCACATGTAGCCGGCGCACTCCTCGGACACGGACTTCCACGGTGCTGGGTTGTTTTCCTCTCTCTGGGTAATGGATTAATGTTCATATCCTAGCGGTACAAATATTCAAAAGTTTTCGATAAATGATATAAAAGAGTTCTCACTTTAGGTTTTGCCTGTGAATTCGATTGCTCAAGCTCCTTTGCATGGATCTTCTCTTCCATTTTTTTGGTAGAACTGAAAGTAAGACAGCACTAAACCTGGTCAGCATAAGGGGGAAAATAATGTAAATGAACATATGCATTAGTGCAATGCCTTTATGGGTATAATAAACCTCCTTCCTCTTCTCAACACGCTCCTGCAACCTGAAACTAAAACCAGTGGCAGTAGCATTCTATTGTTGAGCCACTGCTCGGGGAGTATTAGTACTCCTGCAAGTATAAATGAGCATGTTTCTTATTAATAATAACACAGGAGCAACTATCAAGAAAATAAAGATGCCACATTGTCAAACCAACAGTTTAATATCTATAAAAGCCTCTGAAAGACTGAAACAATAACAAAGATGGATTGTTGTTTTAACAAGATTCTTGAACACTTTTGCTCATGACAGATTAGCATACTGCAGGATTCTTTCTTCTGTTCTCAAGAGTATAGAAGTGATTCCACATAGAGGGTGATATGTATCAAAGGACCACATAAATCACAGGTCAATTATGTTACTTCACACTAACATTTTCTGTTACAATGCTAAGGAGGAAAAAATATGGACATACTTCACTTTGCAAGGTAGATGTAGCAGTTTGATGCTCAGCTGGATCAATTGCAAGTAGAGTTTCAACCAACGGCAAGGAGGATGGAGGAAAATCTTTAAATGCTTCCCTGATACAACGCTTGTAGGGCTGCTGAGGTTTGAATATTGTAGCATGTGGCAGCTTGGACTTTTTCCAATACTCCTCTGAGGGGAAGCCACATAGCTTGAAAATCTTGTGCAACTGTTGTTCTACCTGATCAGTTTATATTGCCAATATTAGAATTACAAAATAGCAATCAATTTTATGTAAGCAACTAAAGGATATATAGCAACACAAGATAACAACAATAAATTAATAAGCATCATGAGTTCACCCTAGATGCATGGATTCAACCAGATAGATTAGAAGCACGGCGGTAAAGAAAATTTATGGTGGTTTGATCACCTGAAGAAACAAAATTTTACTCATTGTGTCACGATCAAAAACATATATAAGAAGTTAACAAATGTACGAATTCCTCATCAATACATCAAGCAGGTCCATATTCATATTATCTTAAATAAACTTCAAATGATTAAATTCAGGTTTGTCTATCCCATTAATAGCATATATTGCTGGCAAACAGAACAGAGTTTTACTCGGATATAGTGGTTTGTGGTAGTATAGGAGTTTCAATCATAGACCATGCCCAAATATTTAGCTTAGCGATCATTTCAATTTCTGGACATATTTAATAAGCCTAAGTGTACCTTCCAGTGAAAATATCATGGCAGGACAAGTTATATAGTAGTAGGATTTATATGTTTGAAATGTCTTATAAATTAGCTTTTACATTTTATGTTCTATAAGCGGAACCAATCAGCTTATGAATCATTGCTAACTAAGGCTCAGCTAATAAATCTATATTGCCAGTGGTAGCGCCGATCTGAAATACATGACTTTTCTTTTCACAGAACCACAGGACAAGCTCCCAACTGATGATTATGTTATACATTTGCGGAATTCCAATTTTACTAATATATGATGATGCCTATGGAAAATAATTCACTGAAATGTCCTCCAGAAAATGAAAACCATCTACACCAATTCTATATAAATTGGTACATCGACCACTTATTACTTACATAGCAGTATGATTTTAGATGTAAACTGTTATACATAATGTAACCACCAATATAACAGAGTTTACTGGTCAAAGTGTCAGCTTATATTTGTCTTGTGTTTTCTCCTGACAAGTATGGACTTTAACCTTCATGAAATTGGGTTTGGTTTCAGCTGCACCTCAGTCCTCTACAACACGTTTTTCAGGTTGGTGGAGCAAAGTTGTTAAGGATGTTCCCAAAGAGCTACAGCAGGGATTGGATTCTTTGATTATTTTAGAAGCCTAGGTGATTCGGAAACACTGAAGCAATTGTGTTTTCAATGGTGCTAATCCTAATGTGGTGGTGGTATTGCAAGCTGTGGCTAATGAGGGTAGTGTATGGTGTTTAGCGGGAGCCCATGAGCTCCATGAGTTTCTTTGTAAGCTGCTTACCCCAGCAGTGAGTTAGTATAAGTGGGTTTGTTGGTTGGGCCTCACTTATGTGCGAGGTTTGTTGGTTTTTGGTGGGAGGGGTTCATTGACCCTTTCTTTGTACTCCTAAATATTTCTCTCTTCTTAAAGAAATGAAGTTCTCTTGCATTTTCAAGAAAAAAAATTTGGAAAAGGAGAAAGTGCTACTTTGTGACTCAATACTTAAAATATCTACTACCTCAGTTCACAAACACATGCTGTTTTGGATATCCACGCATAATACCTTGTTGAGCTTCTCGAAGGTGTCAGCGCGGCGGTGCGTTCACCCGCGGAGGGCCTCCCCGGCGATGGCGATGAGCCATGGTGGCCACCCGGCGGCGAGCTGCTCAGCGACAGTCGGCATGGGGACGCACCCCTGCCTGGGACCTGGCTTGAGTCCCAGCCTCCGACGCAGCCTCCCCCTCCCTGGGGACTGCTCCGCCACGGGAGAGCCCATGGAGGGCGCTGGCTGCGGGTACGACCTCTCCTTCCTCCTCACCTTCCTCGGTGCCGCCGTCGCTGCCACTGCCGGGGAGGACGACAGGCGCCCGAAGACGCACCCCATATCCTCCCCTCCTCCTCTCTACTACTCTACAGGCCTACCTAGTTTGCAACTCTGAAGCCTAAAATTGAACACAAAAGGTGATGAATACAATGCTAATCCATCTTGCAAAATACCTTGAACATTGAGCAGTTACCTTTGTCGCCCCAGATGACAAGAAGCACACGAGGGAACAGAGCATGGAACCAATACCGATGAACAGCATGAGTTGTTTAATGATCATCCAAGTAGATGATGAATCTTGGCAGTTAAACAAAAGAAACACAAATAATGGTTTACACATTGACACTGCTAAAAACCAAAACATGAACAGAAGTAACAAAAGAAAGTCAAGCATAACTCCAATTTAAGTTGCATATACCATGATTTTGGTACAACTACTTGATTGCATGGGATGCTAAAGTTACTGCACTAATTTCATTACTCCCTTTGGTGAAAAACAAGGATATGCCTAGGGTGCTCAGTGTCATTGATGAGATCAACATAAAGTTGTGTACCAAGCAATATATTTGATGATAAAATTTCGGATCGAATGGTGTGTCTTCCCGCATGACTACAAAGCAAAGTCCTAGTGATCCAAACCTTATGCAAATTACTCTCAGAGGTAAATATTGTGCTAATATAGAACATTCTCTGTTACCTCCGACCATTGAGTACCAGAGTATATCATCACGTTTACACGATCTCTAAAAATCGCACAAGCAAGCGTGATGATATCGCCATGAATCAAACTCACCTCCTGCACCTGCTCCTTCTCGCGCTCGGCAAGCAGCTTCTCAAGGCTAGCCTTCTCGCCCTCGAGCTTCGCCACCGCCTCCTCCCTCTCCGTGATCGCTCGCGCCACCATTGCCGTGAGCCGCTTGGCCCGCCGCCACCTCCTCTCCTCCTCCTCCGCCTCTCCTCCTCTGAATCGTCGCTGCCTGACCCATCCGAGTCATCCTCATCGCTCCCGCTCCCACTCTCCGACCCGCCGCCCATCTCCTCCTCCTCCTCCCGATCTCCTCCCACCTTAGCCTCTGCCACGCCCCCACTGCCCCACCCACCGCGCGATCCTATGCCGTGAGAACCGCCGTCGCGGAGGCGGAGCGGTGGGGGCCAGGTGAAGCAGGAGCTGGAGGCGGGATGGGGCACCTCGCGGCGAGGCAGAGGCCGAGGGAGGGAGGCGGGGCAACCGGTGGCTGCCTGCGTGCGGGGGCATCGAGGAGGGTGTCCCCGGAGGAGGAGGAGGCGTGCAGCACGGTGAGGTCGGATGCTGACAGGGACTTGCCGAGGGACTCTGCCACCTACTGGTCGATCTGCGCGACACAATGTGGAGGCTCGGCAGCGGGGAGGCAGGGGCCGAGATATGGATGATGTGTGTGGTGGTGCGGTTTTGTCACGGTGTTAATCCGGTGCTAACCGCCGCTTACTGATGTGGGATCGCTAATTGAAGATGTAGATCCAACTCTTGATATTAACCATCGGATATACAGATCTAAAGGTCAGAAAAAATCTGTGTTTGATGAACTGGTACTTTTTAATAGTAGAGATTATCATAACTACAGATTTAAGATGTTAGGTCACAAAATTATAGATTTAATACAAGATTTATCATAAAACTACATATTAGCTTAAATCCCTACCACTACTATTATGTTAGAGTGATAAATGTTGTAGTTTTGTACTTAATATGGTGCAAAACATGTAGTTTGGTGATAATTTTATTAATAAATTTGTAGTTTGGTGATTTTGAACCTTACATCTGTAATTCTTTAATAAATTTGATCATAAATATGTAGTTTTGTAGTTTTGTGATACACCTTAAATCTATAGTTTTTTTTGATAGTTTCATCAAAGTACACGTAGTTTTGTGAAATTTAGTCCAAACAATATTTCTCTCTTAGTCTTTCCTATGTGCTAGATAGCGTCCATTAATAAAGTAGATCCAATTAATTTCTAGCTTTCTACTAACTTGCATATGATTAATCCATAATCTATTGTAAATTCTATTATATGAAAATCATTGGCACAATGCATTATAAAAATATAATAATAATAAATGTAATTCAATAAGAGATTATTAAAAAGGGCCCAAATTTTTGGTCGCCCTAGGGCCCCCGATATATCAGGAACGAGCCTGGGTGGCGGTGAGACATGCCACATCTCTGCTGCTACACATAAACATTGCGTAAGTGCC
Source organism: Oryza punctata (assembly GCA_000573905.2). Lineage (NCBI taxonomy): Eukaryota > Viridiplantae > Streptophyta > Magnoliopsida > Poales > Poaceae > Oryza > Oryza punctata. Next base: position 8,762,665 of record CM002494.2, on the reverse strand, counting down.
GCAGGCGAGGTGCAATTGTCCATCACATAATTGGTTACGATTGATTTTTCAATAACGATACCGAGCTCCGATGTATGTGTCATGTGTGTTATGAAACTTTTTTTGGGATTGCTTTTGGCGGACATGACTTAACTAATAGTGTGTGCGTGTTTTTTATTTAAGCCTAGAATTTAGGATGGATGATGCTAAAATTTGGAATTGCTTGCGTTAAATCCAGTCCAGTCATGAATTTATTAAATTTAAGTCAAAATTTTCAAAAATATTTCAAATCTATGTCAAAAACCATTCAAATTCATGTCAAATTTGTCAGAACTTATCAAACATATATCAATTCTGTCACATTTTTTAGTCAAAATTTTGATCATATATTTTATATATACCAAGTGCACAAAGTTGGGTCAAACAAAAAAAAATATTGAGAAAGTAGGGTCAAATGATCAATGACATAGGCGTCATATCCCTGAGTTAACACCGTTTGGTTGTTTTCATGGAATAGGGTTGGAATAGGGTCAGAATTGATCTTCGTTTTTTAAAAGAGGGCCTAATAAGCAAACTTAAAAAAATAAGTTTAAATTGGTAGTTAGGTTTCAAAATAGAATCAAGGGTGCAATTGTCCCTAAAGTTTATTTTCATCCTACTTCATATAAAAAAGTTATGTAAGAAACACATATATGAGTAGTCTCATCAGAGGTGCCGGTTTTTAATAAGAACCGACATATATGCTGGTTAAAAAAACATGCACATGTCGTGCTGTACTTATAGGTGCTGATTTATTATAGGTGCCGGTATTTTTATGAACTAGCATCAAGTGATTATTGAAAGATATATACCCCTAACCTTGTGTTATGGGAAGTTTTGCTGATTAATTACTACATATTTTGGAACTAACCATTGCTATGATTTGAGTAATAGGTTATGTTCCAGTATCAAGTAAGAAGGTTGATAGTTTACATGTTTAGGATCAATGATGAGATTATGATGTAATAGATAGAGATGATGTCTCACATATTATGAATCAACGTGATGCTTGATGAGACCACATCATGAGTTGATGGACTTGATGAATTATGTCGGTGAAATGGAAACCAGGGTACCTCTTTCCCTGGGATATTAATGATTTAACCAGAAAATCAAACCCTAATTAAGCCATCATTAAGCCAAAACATCAATCGGTAAGTACGTGTATGGGGCCCACTTTTGGGAAGAAACCTGGGCCCTCTGGCCTATCTTGGGTAACCTGGTGGACCCGGGTCCTGATCTTATCTAGGACCCTAGGCCCCTATCACTACTTTTGTCGGGCTCACATTCTTCACGAAAGAAGAGTGTCAAGACCTATAAGATTCATATCTCAAAGTTTGTAGATAAGGAGGAGCTCAGGGCCCAACCTGCCTAGGGCCCGGCCCCCCATTATCCTTGTAGGTTTCACACTCTTCCTTAGAAGAGTGTTGTGTAACAGCCCTCCCTCCAGAACCGCATAGCCCAGCTCATCAGACGGGTGGGCCCACTTACACATACCACCCCACTTACACTTTCGTCCTCGCTTCGTGTAAAAGGGTTAACCCGGGAGTGATATGGTTAGAGGGAAGAGGCCTTATAAGTTGGTTCCACCCTTGCTAAACTAGCAAGGTGGTACTAAACATGTGCACACAGCTCTAATGGGCCACACAGGCCTAGTCCTAATTGGGCCAGGATGTTATATGTTGAAACATACAAGATTTACCTCTTGGATTATAAACTTAGAGGGGCCTGAATCCCACTTTGGAGTGGAATCCAGAGCCCCTCCCGCTCTACTCTTATACGGATCACATTCTTCATGGAAGAAGAGTGTCGAGACCTATAAGATTCATACCTCAACATTAGTAGATAATGAGGGGCCCGGGACCTAGCTTGCCTTGAGCCCGACCCCCATTATCCTTGTAGGTTTCAGACTCTTCCATAGAAGAGGGTCGAAACATACAAGATCTACTTGGATTGCAAACATAGAGGCGCCCGAATCCCAGCCCGGGCTGGGATCCCGGGCCCATCTTTATTGGACTCGTGTTCTTTACTAAGAAGAACGTGGGGATCTACAAAATCTACATCTTAAGATAAAGAAGAAATAAGGGCAGTCTGGGTCCCAACCTTCCTAGGACCCGAGCCCTTACTGCCCTTGTAAGTCTCACACTTTTGAGAGGAGTGTGAGATGTATGAGACATATATCTTAAGATAAAAAGCATTGTGGATGACTGGGTCCCAACCTGTCTGGAACCCGACCCCTTATTGCCTTTGCAAGTCTCGTGTCCTTGAGAGGAGTGTGGAGATGTATAAAATTACATATCCCCTTCATCAATGACATCTTCGAGAAGCACGTCTGGAACATCCTGATTTCCTCCCTGCTAGCTGCAGTCCAATGGTCGCAACCATAAATGAAACAAGTTTGGGAAAAAGATTTCAAGCTGATGGGATTGTAATGACGCTGAATAGATGAAAACACCGAGTCATGTGGGATGAGCGCACGTCTGGACACCATCGCACATGCCCAGTGACACCCAATTGCGCCAACTGGGTGGAAGGGGAATCGTGGCACTCTCTTGGTGAGGTCAGGGCCCCTCCAGGCCCACCACATGGCACATGGTGGACAACAAGCAGACCCGACCAGCACAGGACGGAGCCCGGGGCAATATAACAGTAGGATTTTGGTAGATTTCTTGGGATGCGTTCAAGGGAACTAACTGGCATCGACAAAACAACACAAGTAACAAGTTTTCAAGTAGCTGTTAGATGGTTTTGTGAGCCCCTCCTTAAACTACAAAATGAAGGAGACATACCACCTAGAGGAGGTTGAATCTTTCAGGTTTGTCTCACTCGAGAAAGAGCTAGCTTGTATTATATCGGATCCAGATAAAAAACAACCAAGACCAGGAGTAGGGTACTACACCTCCGAGTGGTCTGAACCTGAATAATTTTTTGTGTCTCTTTATCCCTTTGCTAGTTTGATCCCCTGCGCATAGCGTCTTCACCATTCACACCAACCCCCAGGTCAGATCTTCAAACTCGAGGGGTGGGCTTTGGACCCCCCGTTGTCTGGGGAAAATCGCTTCCTCGACAACTGGCGCACTAGGTGGCGGTGTTAACGACCAAATTTGGTAAGATATGGATCGGACTTGGAGATGATGATCGAAGCGGATTTGGAGGGGATGCGATATTTCCAGAAACATAGTCTGCATCAGATGGAAGTTTGTATCGGCCGATACCGAGTTCAACATGGTGAGCCGATACAACCAATATTAGCAAGGTTGGTCTCAATATTCGGTGTCAGATTCAAATAAAGGACTTCAATAAAATTGCCAGGCAAGGATGGAGTCCGAGATAGACAATTGTATCTATTAATTAGGATGATTAAGTATTTTTCTTATAGATATTTTCGGTAAGAGTCCGCCTAAGGGACTTGTTCGTCGGTTAGAGTTGTAATAGGAAATATGAGTCGTGTCCGTTGTGGAAAAGTTATGTATTTGGGTATAAATATATGCCCGAGACCTTGTAAATAATTAACACCAGTTCAATATACTCTCGGTGCATCGCCACCTTTTCATTACTTTACTTTTCGACGAGTTCTTGCTTTCAAGTCAGGCTGTATCAATTTCGATCTTCGACAAGAGGTAAAGCTTGTTATGGCAGTTTGCGTTATCGGGAGTAGTGCTTACATTATTATGACACTCTAACCTTGTTTATGTAATTCATCGAGTTAGCATGTATGCTACATAATCTAGATTGACAACGTTTTCTACTTGTATCGGCCGATCTCTGTCTAGGGTTTTATCGATAACGACTAGATTATCTTGTTGGCTTAGATTATATAACATATCTACCATCCTGAAAAGCAAACATCGCTTGATTGTCTAGATATTATGTTTCTTTTCATACTTAGTGCTGCATCAATTGGGTTTGACCTACTAAGTCGTGTTTAGAACCATAATCTCTAGCCTGCTTTATGATTGTCAATAGGGATAGTGTCGGGGTTTCAGATGATTTTATCTGATATAGTTGTTTTGCTTTACTTTCATCTTGCTTAACAAGTTATATTTGCCCCTTATATCGGAACCTCAACTTTCTAAATATATTAAGCTTGTCATCAATCTTGTTAGCTTAATCTAACACTAGATTGATATTTGTTTAATATATTTATATTAGAGTGATATTCCAATATAAGGTTGTATCAGAGCTATAGCCGATACATGCTTAAATTTACCCATTAGTTATGACATTAACTTATATAGTTTTTACTTCATGTAACTTTGGATATAAGTAATTTATACTGTCTGGGTTAGGTCCGTTCTATACTAATCACTATTATTTAAAGCAATATTGATTTATGGATTATATAATGTTAATCTCTACAACCGATGAAGTGAGTTTAGGGTTTTTTTTATCATTACACCTTACAGCCTATTCAGTCCAGATTTCATCGGCTAGGTTAAAGACAATATGTCATCGGCCCTCTAGCTGATCAGCTATCGTTTATGAATTTAACTATTTATCTTTATCTTGTTTCTTGTTGGTTGCAAGATCAAACCAACTGGCATGCCTTAGAACCCGAAGGCAAGCTTTTGGACCTGCACTAGAGTTAAGCAAATCTCTCACGGCCAGTTTATGTTTTTTGCGTTAACAAGGGGTTGATCCATGTGTTTGGTAAGATTTTTGCGTGCTAGTTTCTTTTTCTCAAAAATCTTTTCCCGCTAGTCATGACGGCGGGAGGGCACCGTCCGCTGGATTCGGACGGGGATGATGACCTTGACCTGTGGCGTCATGGGGATGGTGGCGATGGCAGTGTGCATGGCGCGCTGCCCCCACCGACGCTGGCTGGCGGCGTTGGCAGTGTGCCACCAGCACCACCCCCGTTAGCTTCGGAAGCTGTAAATCAGGTCCCTCCGGATCCCACGATAGGCGCAACAACTGCGGGCATTCAGGGCTCCCTTGTTAGAGTGCCCTCTGCAGTGCAGATGACGGCTTCTTGCCGGGCAGCTCAGATTCGTCACCTCGGTCGAGTGGCATCGGCTCCACTGCCCCCAAGGACAGAGGGTCGACACCTCACTGAGACGACTGAATCATCGTCGACCTTACGAGGAAGGGGCAACACCCGAACGGTGCCTTGGACTCGAGAACATGTCCCCAAGTGGGGCTTTTGCAGCGGCGGAGGCCCTGCTCCGCTACCCCCCGAGTCAAGGGGAGGACGGTGAATGCCACCAGCGATGGCTCAGCGAGATCGCCGAGCTAGTTGGGTTTGCACACCAGCGTGTCACGATGGTGCAAGGCTCGCTGGCCTCCTAGGCGGGTGCACGGGCCACCTCAAGCGTTGTCCGGGCACCATCACATTCCCGTTTGCCACCTCACGCTCGGGTACCACCTAGGGCATCAGCAGCTAGGGCGACCAGCGAGGATGTTCACGCTCATTTAAGTGACTGCATATAGGCGAAGACGCTCGAGCGGTCCTTAAACATCGTCGCAGATTGCAAAGAGCGGGGGAGAGCAGCACATATGCACATGTATCTTCGAGCGCAACACAGTCCCCGGCTGGGTCACGGGCGCCCCGGGCCGCTGCTCAATCCCCGGCAGAAGCACCTTATGGCTCTGGCTATTCGGCGCTGACTGTGGAACTCTAGCAGGTGTGCTGGCCGCAGAAGTTCAGGCCAAGCTTGCCGGAGAAGTACAACGGGTCCATTGACCTGACAAAGTACTTGCAGATCTACACCATGGCCATTCGGGCCACGGGAGGAGATAAGAGGTAATGGCGAATTACTTTCACGTCGCCCTCACAGCCCAGGCCAGATCCTGGATCATGAATTTCCTAGAGAACTCTATCTCTTCTTGGGGAGATTTGTGCTGCCAATTTGTGGCAAATTTCCAGGGCACGTTCCCACGCCTGGGTACCGAGTTAGACCTGCACACTGTAAGACAACGCAAGGATGAGTCCTTGCGACAGTTTTTGCAGCAGTTTAGCCAGGTCCACAATACCATACCGCATATTGCCCACCATGCGGTTATTCATGCATTCCGCTCCGGAGTGCGAGATAAATGCATGTTAGAAAAAATGGGCACACGGACAATCCAAACTGTGGCCGAGCTCTTCAATCTGGTGGATCATTGTGCCTAGAAAGAAGAGGCACAAACGTGGAATAAACTGCGCCATAGATCCCACTCTGCCCGACAACAACGACGAGGGTGGAGATTCGGGAGAGGGCTCCTCTCGTTCCGCTGCAAGGTGGAACTGGAGGAAGAAGCGGAAGCAAAAGGAGTCCACCGAGATGCATGTCTTGGCGGCGGTAAGGCCTCAGGTGAGGCGGGCGGCAGTAAGCGCCAAAAGGCCGTGCCATCTGCTCCCCAGGCCGACAAAAAAGCCAAAGGGTGTAGTGTCCACAATTCAGCCACACACAATTTGACCGAGTGCCATGCTGTCCAAAACATGGGTGAGCATGTGCAAAAATTCCAGCAGGAGAGGGGTGTTGATGCAAAAAACACACACTGGCCTGAGAGATTTGCTTTACTCTAGTGTAGGTCCAAAATTAAGTTTTTAGGTTCGAGGGCGTGCCAGTTGATTTGATCCTGCAATCAACAAGAAGAAATATACAAAGATATTAGTAAACGATAGTCCATCGGCCAGCCACTCGATTTTATATCGTATGTAACCTAGCCGATGCAATAAAGCATGAATCGGCTGTAAGGTATAGTCAAAGATATAACTAACCCTAAAACTAGTATATCGGCTGTAAATATCAGAGTTACATAATTAATATATCAATATTACTTTAGAAATAAGCAATTGGGATAGATCGGACTGAACCGAGATAGTATAAATTGCTCAAGTCTAAAATAACATGAAATAATGATTATATAGACTCATGTCATAGCCGATATCTAGATTTAAGCATGTATCGGACAGCTCCGATACAACCTTATACTAGGATATTCTCTAGTAATAAATATATTCAACTATAACCAATTAGATTGGTACCAAGTTCAATATATTTATATTAGATTAGATCCTAATATAAGGGGCAGATATAGAACATTAAACAACGCATAAAACAATGTAAAACATCTATACCAGGTAAGATCGGCTGAAACCCCGATACTATCCTTATTAACAACCATAAAGCAGGCTAGATATCATGATTCTAAATACGACTTAATAGGTTGGACTTAACCAATGCAGCATTAAGTATAAAGAGAAGCATGATATCTAGACAATAAAGCTGATGGTTGCCTTTTCGGGATGGTGGATACATTATATAATCTAAATCAACAAAGTAATCTAGCCGATATCGACGAAACCCTAAAAAGAATCCAGCCGATGCAGGTAGATTGCATTGTCGATCTAAATTATATAACGTATATGATAACTCGGAAGTTTACAAGATATAACTAGAGTGTCATAAAGATGTAAGCACTAGCTCCGATGATGCAAACCGCCATAACAAGACCTACCTTTTTGTCGAAGATCAAACTGATGCAGCACGACTCGAAAGCACGACCTTGTCGAAAAGTAGAAAACAAAGGTGGCGATGCGCCGAGATTGATTGAACGTATGTTGTTATTATTTACAGGACCTCGGGACTATATTTATACCTGAAAATACAAACAATGTCCATCACGGACACAACTCATATTAACCTAATACAAATCCAACTGACGAACAAGTCCCTTAGGCGGACTCTTATCGTGATTACCATAAGGAAACTACATAAAATATCCTAATTAATAGATATAATTGCCTCTTCAGGACTGTATCCATGCATGGCAATCCGTATGAAGCACCTTGACTCAACCCGATGACGTGTACCGAGTCACATTTCAAAAACCGGCTCAATCGGCTAACCTTGTCCGACTCGAACTCTGCCGATTCTGTCCGCAGCCGATTCGGACTACAGCCGATTTTCAGTCTGTTTCCGATTCCGATACGATCTAATCTTTTGGATCTTCTTTGATTCTATCCTTATCTCCGATACTTGAATTACCAAATTTGGTCGTCAACACATGCCCCCAAGTCCGGAATATTTGGTAATGTCTCAGATTTGCCAAATTCTATCTCCGAGAGAATATCGCACTTTCTGTTTTCTGACTGTTACCGCGTTGCTTTAAATACCAACCGTCACTTCCGAGAAAACTCACCCAGTTACTCCGTTTCCACCGCTCTAGCAATCTTCGTCTTCTCTTTCTCCGGCGATCCCCTCGGCGCAGCAAGGTGATTTTCAGGCGACTTCTTCTTCATCCACCTTCCGCCTGCGACAATGTCTTCTTCAACCGCTCCATCCGCTGCTCCATCGGCCGAGTACGCAGAGGTAAGTTCCCATAGGCTAGATCCCTTTTTCATTTAATAGATTTAGTTTTCTGCGATCTCAATCCACTTTCTTGCCTTTTTGCTTTTTTGTTGTAGCATCTCGCAAATTTAATCGCAATCCCTAGTCTGAACCACGAGAACCATTATTTTCTTGGTCCAATCGGCAACCCTGATCCCACTGAGTTTATCATTGCCGAAACCAATAGAATCCCGTTCAGATTAGCGAATCCCAACCTAGGGCATTGGAAAAATACTTTCAAGTCTTGGCCATCCCTAGAGAAAAGCTGGCCTTCATGGTATAAGCGCGTATCGGCTAGCAAACAGAGCCATTGGGATGAATTAGGAATCGGCCAGGCCCTTGCTCTTACAATAGCAAATTCGGCTAAGGATGAACCCCTGATGGCTTCTGCTGCTTATTTCTGGTCCAACACCTTAAACACCTTTATGTTTAGCCAAGGGCCGATGACCCCAACTCTGCTTGACATCATTATGCTCACTGGCCTTGACATCACCTCATCGGCCAATCCTATGACTTTGAACTCTAAGAACAGATTCGACTTCAAAACCAAGAGCATAGGAGGATGGTCTAGGTTTATCTCAGCAAACATGGGTCAAGGATCTGATACACCTCGAGAATACACAACCTTCCTATTGATGTGGCTAGAAAAATTCCTTTTTTGTGGATCAAGTTGTGGCCCAACTTCCAACTGGCAGCATATAGCCGAAGCTCTTGAAGAAAAAAAGACAGTTTCCCTTAGGAAAAATAGGATTCATAGCCAATGCTGGTGCTCTTTGTATTGCTCGAAATTTCTGACAATCTTGACACCCCTTGTAATATCTGAAACAATCTTCCAGCATTGTCGGCCAAAAATATCAACTCTTCTAATCAGCCATCTCATCTTGTGAGCCGATTGATGAGTCCCACAGATACCTTCATGTACGTCGCACATGACAACTTTCGCTTCTTCTAGGCCCAAACATCTCAAAAGAATTCCATCAATTGTCCGATAGTATAATGTATCATCCAACAGAACATATTTGAGAGCTTTATATGTTAACTTTCTGGAAACCGATTTAGAAGGATTCTTCAAATACCCAAATATATCAAACCTCCAATCATTGGCTGGTAAGCAGGAAACTTCTACTTCAACTCCTTGCAACATCGGCTTGTAGCCTGATGCACCTTGAGCTAAATCATTGGGTTCAACATTTTGCTCCCTAGGGATATGTTTCAAAGTAACTCTTTTGCAGGTCTTCATCATTTTTGCACTCATATTCCCTAGATAATTGACTTATCACCAATAATGAATCTCCCATGATTTCAACAGCATCGGCTTCAACCTCTCGCAATAGTTGCAATCCTTTCAAAAACAGCTTTATATTCAGCTTGATTATTTGTAGAGTAGGGCTTGGTAGTAAAAGCAAACTGAAAACTTGCCCCCTAGGTGATATGATCACCAAGCCGATACCACAACCATGAGTGCATACAGAACCATCAAAGAATAAAGTCCATGGCATAATGTCAACATTATCAATACTGGTATCCCTGTATTCAACTATAAAATTGGCTATTGCCTGCCCTTTAACTGCCTTAGCCGATTCATACCTTAGGTCAAATTCTAACAAAGCAAAAATCCACTTCCCAATTCATCCCTTCAGAACTGGAGCCGATAGCATGTATCATACTACATCGGCCTTACATACTATTGTGCACTCATTGGAAAGCAAATAATGCCTTAATTTTGTACAGGAAAAATATAAGCACAAGCATAATTTCTCCACAGGTGAATACCTCGTTTCTGCATCCAAAAGTCTTCTACTCAGATAAAATGTAACTCTTTCTTTTCCTTCGACCTCTTGGATTAAAATTGAGCCGATAGAATTCTGATCGGCTGACAAATATAATTTGAAGGGAAGCCCTTTCTGTGGTGGTATAAGAACTGGAGTACTCAAATATTCCTTGATATTGTCTAATGCTTGCTGCTATTTTTCTCTCCAGACAAACTCTTGATCGGCCTTCAACCTTAATAACGGAGTAAATGATTCTATTCGGCCAGACATATTTGATATGAAACGCCGAACAAAATTTATTTTGCCGATCAAAGATTGCAACTTGGTCTTATCTTCTGGAGGTTTTATGTCTTTGATTGCCTCAATACTCCTCTCGGGTATCTCAATCCCACGCTCATGTACCAAAAATCCAAGGAATTGCCCAGCCGATACACCAAAAGCACACTTAGTTGGATTCATCTTTAAACCATACTTCCTTGCTCTTTCCAGTATTTGTCTTAAATCGGCTATATGTTCATCAACTTCCTTAGATTTGACCACCACATCATCAATATAGATTTCTACCAACAAGCCGATAAGATCATGAAATATATAATTCATAGCTCTTTCATATGTAGCACCAGCACTTCGCAGCCCAAAAGTTAGGACAACCCACTCATACAAGCCGATTGCACCAGGACTTCTGAAACCAGTCTTGTGAATATCTTCTTCTGCCATAAAAAATTGATTGTAACCTGCATTGCCATCCATGAAGCTGATAATTTTATGTCCGGATGCTGCATCAACTAGTTGATCGGCTACTGGCATTGGGTACTCATCTTTCGGTGTGGCTTTGTTTAAATCTCTGAAATCAATGCAAACCCTAAGTTTGCCATTTTTCTTGATAACTGGTACTATATTTGAACTCCACTCAGCATATCGGCATGGTCTAATGAAATTAGCATCATATAGTCTTGTAATCTCGGCCTTAATAGCATCATACATGTCAACTTTACAACGTCTTGGAGGCTGTTTATATGGCCGATAACCTGGTTTGATAGGGAGCCGATGTTCAACAATCGATCGGCTAAGTCCTGACATTTCATAGTATTCCCAGGTAAAACAATCTCTATTTTCTTTTAAAAGTGCTATTAATTTACATTTAAATTCCTTTGATAAACCCTTACTAATATATGTCGGCCTAGGCCTACCACCTGGTCCAATGTCAATTTCTTCCAACTCATCGGCCGACATAAACCCTTGTCCTAGCTTGCCGTCGAGATCATCAACAATATCCTTTGTGTAGAAATTGGAACCCTCCACGACACCCTCAAAACAATAATTGGGGCTCTCCATCTCCTGTTGGCTGTATGGCATAATCAAAAAATTTTAAGTAATCTCCTTGCCAAACTTTTCCAGATAAGCAATCAATTCCTTCCATCTCCCAAACAGATAAATCGGCACTAGCTACATTTACTGACCTGTCGGCTGGCACGATTCTGATTTGGTCTCCTTGCCATTGAATCAAACTTTGGTGCATTGTTGAGGGAATACAACAGTTAGCATGAATCCAATCTCTTCCCAGCAACAGACTGTAGGAACCCTTCCCATCAATAACAAAGAACGTGGTAGGAATTGTTTTACTGTCGATGGTCAGCTCCACATTCAAAACTCCCTTGGTTTCAGATGGATTCCCGCTAAAATCCTTCAAAATCATATTAGTCTTGATCAAATCCTCTGAATTCTACCCAAGCTTCCTGAAGGTTGAATATGGCATTAAATTAACAGCTGCTCCTCCATCGACTAACATTTTTGACATCGGCTTGCTGTTGACAAATCTCTTGACATACAATGGCTTGAGGTACCGATGATCAGTTCCTTCGGGCTTCTCAAAAACAGCTTGCTGTGGAGATAACATCAACTTACCCAATGGCAACTCATTATCTTGCTCAACAACTTGTTCAACTGCATATTCAGCTGGTTGCATGAAAACCATGTTTATTGAAGATGACATCACCTCTTTGCCCTTATTATGGCGATCTCTTTTCTGATCGGCTTGGACTTCATTGGCTGGCACCACCTTGCTCTTCACGCGCCAAACCTTCTTTGTTCGTTGTCTGAGCCGATGTTCAATTTCTCCTTCAACTTCTTGGAATTGTTCCCTATTTCTCATCCTCTGAACTCTCCTCTTTTGGTTCTTGGTAAAAATTCCAGAAGGATACCATTGTGGTTGCATGTTTTTGGGCTCTTTATGTGAATCATCCTCATCATTGTCTTGCTGGATCGGCCCAAGTCTTTCCTGAACTGGTAATCTTTTCTGAATCGGCCGATGCACACTTGTACTCTGTCGGCTTGGTCTTTGAACATATTGAGCATCAGAATCACTACACCCAGGGCAATCTTCAACAGATGGTAACCTCATATCTTCGTTCCAACAGAATCTGAAAAATTCACAGCTCCTATGAGGATCAAAAAATCTCTCATCATCCTGGTGATATGACTCCTCTTCCCTCTGGCGTCTTTTTTGATACTTATTGATCATACCAGCCGATTTGATATTTCTGGTGTAATTTTTACCTTCATCGGCTTGATTCCGGTTAAATCGAGAGTGAACCATATTTACTGGAAAAGGGTGTCCATCTATCTTCATCGGCTTCTTGGATTCATCAATCTTGATCTTTCCTTGCTCGATAGCCGATTGGATCTGTTGTCTGAAAATCTTGCAGTCATTGGTGCTGTGAGATCCTGTATTGTGCCACTTGCAATATTTCCTCCTCTTCAATTCTTCAGCCAATGGAATCACATGTCCTGCCGGCAACTGAATTTGTTTCTCTTGAAGAAGAAGATCAAATATCTTGTCAGCTTTAGTGATGTCAAAATCAAATCTTTCTTCCTTTCCCAAATTCTTAACCCATTGGCAAACTACTGTTTTCTTGTTCCTAGCCCACTCGGCTGCATTGACTTCTGGATCATCATTTTCGGAATCAGAATCATAGCTTTTGAGCTAGATGAGCTAAACTCTCAAAGTCTTGAGCCGAAAATCTTTCCCTTATCAGCGCCAACAAACCCTGGAAGGCCAGATCGGCTAGTTGTGAATATGTCAAAGCTAAACTGTAGCACCTGTTTCTCATATCTCTAAATCTTTGAATATAATCTGGTACTGATTCTTCTGATTTTTGCCTAATAGCTGTGAGGTCTGACAATTTCATCTCTGGAACACCACAGAAAAAGTATTTATGAAATTGTTTCTCCAGATCGGCCCAACTTCTGATAGAATTGTAAGGCAAGGATGGAAACCATGTGGATGCCGATCCAGATAGGGAGAGTGGAAACAATCTGACTCTGAGGGCTTCTGTAGCCGATGCTTCACCACATTGAGCTAGAAATCGGCTAACATGCTCATAAGTTGACACATTATCTTGCCCTGAAAACTTAGAGAAGTCTGGCACCTAGTATCGGTTTGGTAGTGGTACCCGATTAAAGTATTCTGGATACGGATGCCGATACATGTTGCCATTGTCCTTAGGTTTAAGTACAAACTGTTCCCTCATGACATCAGTGATCATATCGGCCCACGGCTGCTGAGGTGTTGCTCCACCATATTGCTGTTGAATTGAATCAAACTGGCCGTACTAGATCTGCTAAGGCCGTGGAGAATGAGGCTGATAAATATGATTGAGGCTAGCCGATATGCCTTGAGGTGGCATATAAGGGAGTTATTCTGTACCATACTGCTGGCTTATCGGCTGAGTAATTCCAATCGGCTGTTGTGGAACCGAAGGAATCTGATATGACGTGTCGACAACTGGCGGTTTTGGATTGAGGATACTGATCAATTGTTCTAGCGTCAGCTGACTTGAAGCTTGCCCCCCAGTGATTGGCTGTGGCCTTGTCATGATTACTGGAATATTTCTGCTAGAATAAGGAGCCGATGGGACTTGGGTTTGAAGTGTCTGTTGTCTCCCGCCAATTTCTGTCTTCACGGTCCTGTAGCCTAGAAACGTACCGTCTGGTAAGTATATGGGTCCTTAGCTTTTTCTTCGGCTATAGTTACATCTACTACTGACTTGATCATGTTTGTTAATGTGTTGACGAGTATGTTTCTCTCAAAAAAATGAATTATATTGTTGAAAAGCTCCCCTGTAGCACCAAACGAAGTTGAATCCAATGGAACGTGATTGCAAGCATCAGAGATCGATCGATCATGACATCTTGCGACATCTTGCTATCCCCTGCAATCATCTTCTTCCTCACATCCACGCGTGTATTTGTTAGCGTCGCCGCCGGGGTGGTCGAGCTGTGGTGTTCCAGGGATGTCGTCGTGGTTCATGGACGCGTAGTTGATCACCTGGGTGGCGACGGCGACATCCTCGATGGCGGTGAGGACGAGGAGAGCCACCAGGGACAGGCTGAGGACGGTCAGGTTCACCCCAGCTTTCGCCATGGCGCGCGATCAAGGTAGCGAGCTAGCTAGCTATTCACAGGTGACGGGATATTCGTCGATCGATCGATCTCTCTTTCTGGGAAGAACCGTTGGCTACGGCTAACTGATTTTATAGTGTAGCATATGTCTACGATATGAGAGGATTAATGGCCGGGAAATGTTCAAGGGGTTTGAATAAACAATAGCGTAGATCATGAATGGATGGCTCGTTTTGGCCACCATGTAATGTACGGTGTGGATATATATAGCTTTTCTAAAGTTAGGTTCCTGATGTGAGGTACAACTGACTACCTGTTCTCTCTCAATTTAGTCTTGAACCATCTCTGACAGTGGCTATCATGCATGGACGGTTCAGAACCGCCTGTGGATGTGCTTATAAAGTTTATGATAACCCTCTCCACGGTAGTGTTACTGTCTATACCGATTTAATGCATGGCAAGGTTTCTGGCTATACCGATTGGAATATATATACATATACATATATATATATATATATATATATATATATATAAACTAGCTTAATTAACTAGGATGTGTCACATCAAGTAATAGGTTGCTATATCGTGGGATGGAGTTAGGGAGTAAGTTTTTAGAAATTACTATTCAATGTTAAAAAAGGTTGATTGATTCAAATCTAATCACTAGTACAAATTCTATTTTTTCGTGCGATCAAAACACGTTTTTTCGTGCGGAGGTCTTACCCGTCTGCACCTAGAGGTCTGGGAAAATAAACATTTTCGCGTGCGGGTGGTCCAACCGCACGGAAAAATACATCTTCCCGTGCGGTCCACTTAACCTGACCGCACGGGATAATCATTTATCCCGTGCGGTCCAGTTATACTGACCGTACCGGAAGATGTATTATCCCGTGTGGTCCATTTATACCAACCACACGGGAAGATGTATTCTTACAGACGCCCTAGCACATGCTAGCCATTCGGGAAGATCTCATATGCACTTGTACCTTCTTTGTTGTAGTGTTTTTGAATGGTACACTAGCGAATCTAGTCGTAGTTATTCGCGCTTAATTACAAATACGATTGAAATTTATAATGAAGATATCACAAGTTAAACCATATAAACATCGATATATTGTTGATGCAAAAAACACACACTGGCCTGAGAGATTTGCTTTACTCTAGTGCAGGTCCAAAATTAGTTCTTTAGGTTCGAGGGCGTGCCAGTTGATTTGATCCTGCAATCAACAAGAAGAAATATGCAATTTTATCAGCAAACGATAGTCCATTGGCCAGCTAGCTGATTTCATATCGTATGTAACCTAGCCGATGCAATAAAGCATGAATCGGCTGTAAGGTATAGTCAATGATAGAACTAACCCTAAAAATAGTATATCGGCTGTAAAGATCAGTATTGCATAATCAATATATCGATATTACTTTAGAAATAAGCAATTGCGATAGATCAGACTGAACCGAGATAGTATAAATTGCCCAAGTATAATGTAACATGAAATAACGATTATGTAAACTCATGTCATAGCCGATATCTAGATTTAAGCATGTATCGGCTATAGCTCCGATACATCCTTATACTAAGATATTCTCTAATAATAAATATATTTAACTATAACCAATTAGATTGGTATCAAGCTCAATATATTTATATTAGATTAGATCTTGATATAAGAGGCAGATATAGAACATTAAACAAAGTATAAAACAATGTAAAACATCTATACCAGGTAAGATCGGCTGAAACCCCGATACTATCCTTATTAACAACCATGAGACAGGCTAAATATCATGATTCTAAATACGACTTAATAGGTTGGACTTAACCAATGCAACATTAAGTATAAAGAGAAGCATGACATCTAGAAAATCAAGCCAATGGTTACCTTTTCAGGATGGTAGATACACCAACAAAGTAATCTAACCGATATCAACGAAACCCTAAAGAGAATCCAGCCGATGCAAGTAGATTGCATTGTCAATCTAAATTATATAATGTATATGATAACTCGGAAGTTTACAAGATAGAACTAGAGTGTCATAAAGATGTAAGCACTAGCTCCGATAATGCAAACCGCCATAACAAGATATACCTTTTCGTCGAAGATCAAACTGATGCAGCACGACTCGAAAGCACAAACTTGTTGGAAAATAGAAAACAAAGGTGGCGATGCGCCGAGATTGATTGAACGTGTGTTGTTATTATTTACAAGACCCCGGGACTATATTTATATCCGAAAATACAAACAATGTCCATCACGGACACGACTCATATTAACCTAATACAAATCCATCTAACGAACAAGTCCCTTAGGCGGACTCTTACCGTGAAAATCTATAAGGAAAATACATAAAACATCCTAATTAATAGATACAATTGCCTCTTCAGGTCTCTATCTATGGATGGCAATCCGAGTGAAGCACCTTGACTCAACCCGATGACGTGTACCGAGTCATATTTCAAAAATCGGCTCAATCGGCTAACCCAGTCCGACTCGAACTCTGCCGATTCTGTCCGCAGCCGATTCGGACTACAGCCGATTTTCACTCTGTTTCCGATACGATCTAATCTCTTGGATTTTCTTTGATTCTATCCTTATCTCTGATACTTGAATTACCAAATTTGGTCGTCAACACATGCCCCACAAGTCCGGAATATTTGGTAATGTTTCGGATTTGCCAAATCCTATCTCCGAGAGAATATCGCGCTTTCCGTTTTCTGACCGTTACTGCGCTGCTTTAAATACTAACCGTCACTTCCGAGAAAACTCACCCCGTTACTTCGTTTCCTCCGCTCTAGCGATCTTCGTCTTCCCTTACTCCGGCGATCTCCTCGGCGCAGCAAGGCGATTTTCGAGCAACCTCTTCTTTATCCATCTTCCGCCTGTGACAATGTCTTCTTCAACCGCTCCATCCGCCGCTCCATCGGCCAAATACGCAGAGGTAAGTTCCCATCGGCTAGATCCCTTTTCCCTGTAATAGATTTCATTTTCTGCGACCTTAGTCCATTTTTCTTTCCCGTTTTGTTTCTTTGTTGTAGCATCTTGCCAACCTGATCGCAATCCCTAGCCTGAGTCATGAAAACCATTATTTCCTTGGTCCAATCGGTAACACTGATCCCACTGAGTTTATCACCACCGAGACCAACAGAATCCCTTTTAGAATAGAAAATCCCAACCTAGGGCATTGGAAAAACACTTTTAAGTCTGGGCCCTCTCTGGAGAAAAACTGCCCCGCATGGTATAAACGTGTATCGGCTAGTAAACAGAGCCACTGGGATGAATTAGGAATTGGCCAGGCTCTCGCTCTCACAATAGCAAACTCGGCTAAAGATGAACCTTTAATGGCCTCTGCAGCTTATTTCTGGTCCAACACCCTAAATGCCTTTTTGTTTAATCAAGGGTCGATGTCCCCCACTCTGCTTGACATCACTATGCTTACTGGCTTAGATATCACCTCATCAGCTAATCCGATGATCTTGAACTCCAAGAATAGATTCGATTTCAAAACTAAGAGTATAGGAGGATGGTCTGGATTTATCTCAGCCAACATGGGTCAAGGATCTGTTTCTCCTCGAGAGTATACAACCTTCCTATTGATGTGGCTAGAAAAATTCCTTTTCTATGGATCAAGTTGTGGCCAACCTTCTAACTGGCAGCATATAGCTGAAGCTCTTGAAGAGAAGAAGCAGTTTCCCCTAGGAAAAATCCTTCTCGACTATCTATACCAAACACTGAGCAATGCATCGGTTAAGTTAGCCATCGGCTTTGTAGTTAGTGCAGGTGGTCCTTGGTGGCTACTGCAATCTTGGTTAAACTTAGTGGCCATGAAAGCTGTCAACCGACCAGCTCTGACAGAAGCCGAATTTCCAAGGTTGGAGCCGATCACAGATGAGGATGGAGAAGAAATCACCCATCGAAGGTGTACATCCTTTGGGGAATATGCATTCATACTAGCCGATGCTGGAGCAAAGTTATCGGCTGAGTTACCGAAGGACTGGTTCTTCAATTTCTATGATGGCTTTCAGAAAAATGCCAGAATTTGGTTCTTTTATGATGACTCAATCAGCTTTGAACTGCCATCAGACTTCAGATTTGAAGAAATCAATCATGCGAAATTCCAGAAGTCTAGAGAAGTCTTTGCTGCAGCTATAAGTCCATGTATTCTCCCTGTCGGCATCCATCAGGGCAGAAATATCAAAGTGACTTATGAATTCTACAACCCAATGAGCTCAGCTCGACAATTTGGTATGGGTCAGCTGCCAATCGGCTTATGGTTTGCCGATAGAATCAAATGCAAAGGAGAAATCTCTTCATCTTTGATGATGGATCGGCTGCTCAATATTCCAGGACCTTCCCTTGGCAGTATTGAGAATATTGAACTAGGCATGTTCAGGAGCAAAACCTTCACTGCATGGTGGGCTGAATGGAAACATCTCTTCCATCAATCGGCTACCATCTATATGACAGATCTATTTCCTAACATGATCCCTCAAGTAAGCTTCTTTACTTCTTCTGTCAATTCTTGCTTCAAGTCTATCAGCCGATTCTGTATTAACTTTATATCACGTCTTTGTTTCTGCAGACAACAGACTCATCTCCTCCACGCACAAGCAAAAGCGGCAAAGAAATTGAGTATGCTGCAGGCCTCCTTCCTAATGGATGCGGACTAGCTCCCCCAAGCATCGGCTATCATGCCCCCAAGACCCCAAGTCTGCTTCAAGGACAACTAAGAGAACCAGCCGATGCCGGCAGAAAGAGAAAAACCAAAGCATCGGCTATTGATCCATCAGTTGCTAAAAAGAAATCTAAGAAGCAACAAGTTAAACCAGCCGATGATATGCCCAATATTGAGGAAACCTTGGATGAGGCAGAATTTGAAAAAGCCATTGATGAAGCTGCAGCTGAATTAAGTGATATAGGAGAAAAGACTCCATCGGCTTCTCCAGCCCCCAAAAGAACTCCTACAACTCCTGCTGCCCAAGCAGTATTCTCTCGGCAACCAAGGGTAAAACAAACTTTTAACTAGAAAATTCCTTTATTGTCGATTTCCTTATTTAAACTATGTCCCTGCAGAAGAAAAGACCAGCCGAGAAAAAGAAAGCAGCTCCAATATCGACCAAACCAGCTCCTCAGACTGCACCGGTAATCTTTCAACTCTTTTAAACTGCATCCTTATTTTAGTCTATATTAGCTAACACTTGTTAAACTTTAACAATTTGACAGCCTCCTCCTTCACCATCGCCTCCAGCACAGCCAATCTCTAGTGAACATACCGCATCGGCTGTATGTAGCCACCATGTTGAGGAGGAAGAAGCTGCTGCTCCAACTATTCCTGTAAGTCCTACATCTCCAAAAATTTCAAATCGGCTGTGTAACATGCTCTGTTACTTAGATCCCTTTAATTCTTCTTTTGCAGGTCTTAGCCGATCTGTTTTCCTTCGATATTAAGGACTATCTTCATGAAGAAACAGAAGGAGAAACAACGAGCAAAGCTCTAGCTCCTCTAGCCAATGATGTGGAAAGAAATCTTGAAGATATATCCCATCGGCTAGAAGCATCTCTGGATAGTGTGGTGGTTGACTGCAGCTCTATCCGGGCAAGATTCCAAGAAATTCAAGCCTTGATCCTGGACGATCTATCAAATACTATCACTCTAGCTGTTTACCTTGAACAACATCAATTCAAGCTGGAAAAGGCTAGACAAAGAATAGCAGATCGGCTGGAGAAGAAAAATATTGAAGCTACAATTCAAGCCAATCGGCAACTTGTGCACGCCGAGAAAACTAAGCTTGATCAATTAGCTGAAGAGCCGATCAAATCTGCCATAGATCAATTGGAAGCCGAAAGGATTGATCTCCTAGCCAAACTTGAAGAATGCAATGCCAAAATTGCATTGGAAAGCAGAAACTAGCCGATCTCCCAAAGGCTATTGGAGAACAGAAGGCAAAGTTGAAATCGACTATCAAAAACGTGGCCAACATGACTAAGTTCCTTAAGATCATCCCTGGTACCGATGCTCAGGATGCTCAAGCAATTGCTAAAGTTGAAAAAATTCGACAAAGAGCAATATCGGCTATCCAGCGCCATCTCTCTCACTAATACCATGTAATAGGGACTTAGAAAAACATTTTGTAATTGGCTAGAGAACTTCAATTTGTGTAACACATACTCTGATCTCCTTTGTGCTGATTAATATATTTTGCGTTGAAATCCCATGATTTGTGTTGAAATCCACATTTTCTGTATATGTGTATGCCCCCCTAATTTTTGCATGTTGACAAACATGGAGCAAATTAAAATGTGACTAAGGGCGATATAACATATGTCAGCCATCATACATCGGCACAACACAGCCGATTATGACAAAATAAAGATCTAAGGGCGATATGAACCATATCAGCCATCTATATGAATCGGCAGAACATAGCCGATTATGATCCAATCCAGACACTTGGGTAATACTTCTTCAAATATTTTCCATTAAGTGCGCGACCAAACATTTCTGCATCCAATCCTTTTAACATAGAAGCCCCTTTAGAAACACACTTATGAATCTGGAAAGGCCCTTCCCAATTCGGTGACCATTTGCTGAATTTATTATCTCTAGCCCCTATCGGCAACACCAATTTCCAAACGAGTTCATCCTCCTCAAAAGACTTTGGCACAAATTTTTTATTGTAATGTCTAGCAACTCTTTCTTTATCTTTTCTAACCTTTTCAAGAGCAGCAATATTGCTTGAACCAAATCTTCTGACTCATCAACCATCAAATTATGATAATCATCGGCTGTCAGCTCATCTTGTAAAGAAATCCTCCTGGAGCCGATGTTGGTTTCCCATGGTAACACAGCTTTATGCCCATAAACCAGTTGATATGGAGGTACTTGAATCGCACCATGATAAGCCATCCGATAAGATCATAATGCCTCTGCCAATATAGTTTGCCACTTCTTTGGATATTCTGCAATCTTCCTTTTGACCAACTTAATCAAGCTCTTGTTGGATGCCTCAGCCTGTCCATTTGCTTGTGCATAATACGGTGAAGAATTGTTGATGCAAAAAACACACACTGGCTTGAGAGGTTTGCTTTACTCTAGTGCAGGTCCAAAATTAGGGTTTCAAATTCAAGGGCGTGCCAGTTGATTTGATCCTGCAATCAACAAGAAAAACATGCAAAGAATATCAGTAAACGACAGACAATCGGCCATAGGGCCGATTTCATATCGTATGTGACCTAGCCGATGCAATAAAGCATGAATCGGCTGTGAGGTATAGTCAATGATAGAACTAACCCTAAAACTAGTATATCGGCTGTAAAGATCAGTGTTACATAATCAATAAATCAATATTACTTTAGAAGTAAGTAATTGGGATAGATCGGACTGAACTGAGACAGTATAAATTGCCCAGGTCTAAAGATAACATGAAATAATGATTATGCAGATTGATGTCATAGCCGATATCTAGGTTTAAGTATGTATCGGCTATAGCTCTGATACAACCTTATACTACGATATTCTGTAGTAATAAATATATTGAACTATGATCAATTAGACTGATATCAAGCTCAATATATTTATATTAGATTAGATCCTTATATAAGGGGCAGATATAGAACATTAAACAAAGCATAAAACAATGTAAAACATCTATATCAGATAAGATCGGCTGAAACCCCGATACTATCCTTATTAACAACCATCAAGCAGGTTAGACATCATGATTCTAGATACGACTTAATAGGTTGGACTGAACCAATGCAGCATTAAGTATAAATAGAAGCATGAGATCTAAAGAATCAAGCCGATGGTTGCCTTTTCGGGATGGTAGATACATTATATAACCTAGATTAACAAAGTGATCTAGCCGATATCGACAAAACCCTAAAAGAATCTGGCCGATACAAGTAGATTGCATTGTTGATCTAAGTTATATAACATATATGATAACCCGGAGAATCACAACAAAGAACTAGAGTGTCATAAAGATGTAAGCACTAGCTCTAATGATGTAACTCGCCATGACAAGATATACCTTTTTGCCGAAGATCAAATTGATGCAGCACGACTCGAAAGCACAAACTTATCGAGAACAGAAACAAAGGTTGGCGATGCGCCGAGATTGATTGAACGTGTGTTGTTATTATTTACAAGACCTCGGGATTATATTTATACCCGAAAATACAAACATTGTCCATCACGGACACGACTCATATTAACCTAATACAAATCCAACTAACAAACAAGTCCCTTAGGCGGACTCTTACCGGGAATATCTATAAGGAAATTACATAAAATATCCTAATTAATAGGTACAATTGCCTCCTCAGGACTCTATCCGTGCATGGCAATCCATATGAATCACGTTAACATAACCCGATGACGAATACCGAGTCATATTACGAAAATCGGCTCAATCGGCTAACCCAGTTCGACTCTAACTCTACCGATCCAGTCCATAGCCGATTCGGACCACAGCCGATTCTCACTCTGCTTTCCGATACGATCTTATCTCTTCAATCCTCTTCGATTCCATCTTGATCTCCGATGTATGAATTACCAAATTTGGTCGTCAACAGATGCCCCCCAAGTCCGGAATATTTGGTAATGTTTCGGATTTACCAAATCTTATCTCCGAGATAATCTCGCTCTTTCCGTTTTTGACCATTACCATATTACTTTAAATACCCTAAACGACGGCCCCGAGAAACTTCACACCGTTACTACTGTTGCCACCGTTTTCGCAATCTCCATCTCTCCCAACTCCGGCGATCCCCTTGATGCAAGCAGTCAACTTTGAATAATCCCCTTCTCATCCAACTCCCGCCATCGAAGAATGTCTTCCTCATCTGCTCCATCCGCTGCTCCATCGACCAAATACGCTGAGGTAAGTCTCGTCGGCTAGATTTCCTTTTTGCCCATCTAATTTCACTTTCCGCAATCTTAGACCGCTTCTTTTCTCTTTTGCTTTGTTGATGTAGCATCTTGCAAACCTAATTGCGGTTCCCAGTCTTAACCATGAAAACAATTACTTCCTTGGACCAATCGGCAACTTAGACCCCACTGAGTTCATTACTACCGAAACAAACAGAATCCCCTTCAGGCTAGCAAACCCCAACATAAGCCACTGGAAGAATACTTTTAAATCCTGGCCATCCTTAGAGAAAAGCTGACCTGCATGGTATAAGCGTATATCGGCTAGCAAGCAGAGCCATTGGGATGAAATAGGAATCGACCAAGCCTTAGCCCTTACTCTGGCAAATTCGGCTAAGGATGAACCACTGATGGCCTCTGCTAGCTATTTCTGGTCCAATGCCATCAATGCATTTTTGTTTAATCAAGGACCAATGACCCCAACCCTTCTGGACATCACCATGTTGACTGGGTTAGATATCACATCATCAGCCAATCCTATGATACTGAACTCAAAGAACAGATTTGACTTCAAAACCAAAAGCATAGGAGGATGGTCCGGCTTCATTTCGGCTAACATGGGTCAGGGCTCAGTCTCCCCTAGAGAGCATACTGCATTTCTATTGATGTGGTTAGAAAAATTTCTGTTTTGTGGATCAAGTTGTGGCCCAACCTCAAACTGGCAACATATAGCTGAAGCACTTGAAGAAAAAAGACAATTCCCTTTAGGAAAGATTCTGCTCGGCTATTTGTATCAAACTCTGAGCAACGCATCGGCCAAATTAGCTGTCGGCTCAACAGTTAGCGTAGGTGGTCCATGGTGGTTACTCCAATCTTGGCTAAATCTAGTTGCCATGAAAGCTGTCAATCGGCCACCCCTGACTGAAGCAGAGTTTCCAAGACTAGAGCCGATCACCGATGATGATGGTGAAGAAATAACCCATCGGAGGTGTACATCTTTTGGAGAATATGCCATAACCCCAGCCGATGCTGGTGCAAAACTATCAGCCGAACTGCTTAAAGACTGGTTCTTCAGCTTTTATGATGGCTTCCAAAAAGATGCTAGAATTTGGTTCTTCTATGATGAATCAGTCAATTTTGAACTGCCATCGGACTTCAGATTTGAAGAGATAAACCATGACAAATTTCAGAAGTCCAGAGAAGTTTATACCACTGCCATTAGCCCATGCATACTTCCTGTTGGCATCCATCAAGGCAGGAACATAAAGGTCTCATATGAATTTTATCACCCCATGAGTTCAGCAAGACAGTTTGGCATGGGACAACTCCCAATCGGCTTGTGGTTTGCTGATAAGATTGAATGCGGAGGAGAAATATCTTCAAGTCTGGTGATGGATCGGCTACTGAACATTCCAGGACCTCCCCTTGGCAGTATTAATGACATCGAACTAGCAATGTTCAGAAGCAAAGTCTTTACTTCATGGTGGGCTGAATGGAAACAACATCTTTTTCACCAATCAGCTAACATCTATATGACTGATCTCTTCCCAAATATGATCCCTCAGGTAACCCCTTTATTCTCTCTAATTCAGCTTCATTACTGTTTTAAATACATTAGCCGATTCTACTTTTAAACTTATAAAATATACTTGACTTCTCAGACTACAGACTCATCTCCCCCTCACACCAGCAGAAGTGGCAAAGATATTGAATATGCTGCAGGGTTATTTCCTAGCAGATGTGGTATGACTCCTCCTGTCATCGGCTATCATGCCCCCAAGACATCAAGTTTACTCCAAGGACAAATGAGGGAGCCAACCGATGCAGGCAGAAAAAGAAGGACTAGAACATCAACTGCCATACCACCAGCTGCTAAGAAAAAGGCCAAGAAGCAACCACCTCCAACAGCCGATGATGCAGATGAAGCTTTAAAAGAAGCATCAATCGAACGAGCCATAGATGAAGCCGCAGCCGAATCTAGTGATGTGGGAGAAAAGACACCTCCAGCTTCTCCAAAACAAACCCCCACAACTCCTTCTGCTCCAGCTGTCTTCACTCGGCAACCTAGGGTAAATTCATTTCCTTTGATACAAACTTTTCTTACTCATCCTTAATTTAAATCTACAACTTTTGCATTCTGTAGAAGAAAAGACCAGCCGAGAGAAAGAAACCAACACAAGTATCAGCTAAGCCATCCATTCAGGCTCCTTTGGTAAGTTTCAATCTTCTAAAACTCTGAATATTTCATTAGCCGATACTATCTAACACTTGTATGAATATTTTCAGCATCCTTCCCCTTCATCACCTGTAGCACAACCGGTTTCCAGTGAACACACCGCATCGGCTGTAGGCAGTGATCATATTGAAGAAGAAGAAATCGCTGCTCCTGCAATCCCTGTAAGTGTCATCCTTAAAACTCTTCAAATCGGCTATATAAAAATATCCTCTTACTTGTACTCCTTTCATCTTTCCTACTTGCAGGTCTTAGCCGATTTATTTTCTTTTGATATAAAGGACTACTTTGATGAAGAAACAGAAGAAGAAGCAACAAGCAAGTCCTTAGCTCCTCTAGCCGATAACGTGAAGAGAAATCTTGAAGACATTGCACATCGGCTAGAAGCATCTCTGGACAGCCTGGTAGTTGACTGCAGCACTCTCCGGACCAGATTCCAAGAAATCCAAGCTCTACTACCAGATGAATTGTCCAACATAGTTACCCCAACCATGTATCTCGAGCAACATCAATTTAAGCTGGAGAAAGCAAGACAGAGAATAGCCGATCGATGAGAGAAGAAGGATATCGAAGCTACTATTCAGGCCAATCGGCAGCTAGTACATGATGAGAAAACCAAGCTTGATCAACTAGCCGAAGAGCCAATTAAAGCCACAATAAACCAATTGGAGGCTGAAAGAATAGATCTGCTGGCTAAACTTGAAGAATGTAATGCAAAGATTGCACTGGAAAAACAGAAACTAGCCGATCTCCCAAAAGCCATTGGAGAACAAAAAGCGAAGTTGAGATCGGCTATAAAGAATGTGGCCACCATGACCAAGTCCTTAAAGGTGATTCCTGGAACTGACACCCAAGATGCCCAAGCCATTGCAGAAGTTGAAGAAATCCGACAACGGGCACTGTCAGCAATCCAGCGCTATCTTGCTTAATGATTTCCTGTAATAAGGACTTAGTAAAATTTTGTAATCAATCCTGTAATCGGCTAGAACATTTGTCTTGTAATATATACTCCGAAATCCCTTATGCCGATTGATACTTTTGCTTCCATATAAGATGATTTTATACCTGGCAGACTTGGCTGTGTTCTAACTTATGCAAAATTTTGCTCAAAAATTTCCAACTTTTCATCCTCCATGCCCCCCAAGTTTGTAGTAGAGAACTCAATGCTGCAAACTTATATGTCTAAGGGCGATAACAATATCGGCCGTCTAAAGTTGATGTAAACACATCGGTTGCCAACTAATAATCGGCAAACCATAGCCGATTATGAACCAATCCAAACACTTGGGTAATACTTCTTCAAATATTTTCCATTAAGTGCTCTGCCAAATACTTTACCATCAAGCCCTTTTAACATGTATGCTCCTTTAGAAACACATTTATGAACTTCAAACGGTCCTTCCCAATTCGGTGACCACTTGCCGAATTTATTATCTCTGGCCCCTATCGGCAACACAAATTTCCAAACCAGCTCGCCTTCCTCAAAAGATTTGGGTACAACCTTCTTATTATAATGCCTTGCAACTCTCTCCTTATCGTTTCTAACTTTCTCAAGAGCTCGCAATCTTGCTTGAACCAAATCTTCCGACTCATCAACCATCAAATTGTGATAATCATCGGCTGTTAACTCATCTTGCAAAGAAATCCTCCTAGAGCCGATGTTGGTTTCCCACAGCAGCACAGCTTCATGCCCATAAACCAGTTGATAAGGAGGTACCTAAATTGCACCACGGCAAGCCATCCGATAAGACCACAATGATTCAGCCAGAATAGTATGCCACTTCTTGGGATATTCGGCTATTTTTCTTTTAACCAACTTAATCAAACTCTTGTTAGATGCTTCGGCTTGTCCATTGGCTTGTGCATAATATGGTGATGAATTCAACAACTTAATTCCCATGCTACCAGCAAACTGAACAAACTCATCGGACACAAATATAGAACCTTGATCAGTCGTTATTGTCTGTGGCAATCCAAACCTGTATATAATATGCTCTTTAACAAAATTGATCGCATCTTGACTGTCAACTTTCTTCAAGGGAATTGCCTCAACCCACTTAGTGAAATAATCGGTCGCAACCAATATGAATTTATGTCCTTTGCTTGATGGTGGATTGATCTGGGCGATCATATCAATACCCCAACCTCTGAACGGCCACGGCTTGATAATAGGGTTCATAGCCGATGCTGGTGCTGTCTGAATTGCTCCAAATTTCTGACAATCTTGACAACCCTTATAATATCTAAAACAATCCTCCAGCATTGTCGGCCAAAAATATCCAACCCTCCGAATTAACCACTTCATTTTGTGAGCCGATTGATGTGTCCCACAGATACCTTCATGAACTTCACACATAACAACTTTTGCTTCTTAATTGCCTTGAAACCGATCTGGAAGGATTTTTCAGATACTCAAAAACATCAAATCTCCAATCATCGGCTGGAATACAGGCCACCTCTACTTCAATCCCTTGTAACATCGGCCTATATCCTGAAGCACCTTGGGCTAAATCATTGGCTTCAACGTTCTACTCCCTAGGAATATGTTTCAAAATAATCATCTTGAATGTCTTCATCAGCTCTTGGCATTTCTCATTATAAATCATCAGGGTGTCATTTTTGCACTCATATTCTCCAGATAACTGACTGATAACCAATAAAGAATCACCCATAATTTCAACAGCATCAGCCTGAACTTCCTTTAATAATTGCAACCCTTTAAGAACAGCTTCATATTCTGCTTGATTGTTTGTAGAGTATGGTTTAATGGTAAAGGCAAACTGAAAACTTGCCCCCCTAGGCGATATGATTACCAAGCCGATGCCACAACCATGAGTACAAACTGATCCATCAAAGAATAAAGTCCAAGGCATGATGTCAATATTACCAACACTAGTATCCCTATGTTCAACTATGAAATCGGCTATCGCTTGCCCCTTAACTGCCTTAGCCGATTCGTATCTGAGATCAAACTCTGACAAAGCAAAGATCCACTTCCCAATTCATCCTTTCAAAACTGGAGCCGATAGCATGTATCGTACCACATCGGCCTTGCAAACTATGATGCACTCATTGGATAGTAGATAATGCCTCAACTTTGTGCAAGAAAAATATAAGCATAAACATAACTTCTCCATAGGCGAATACCTTATTTCTGCATCCAACAGTCATCTACTGAGATAGAATATGACTCTCTCTTTTCCTTCAACCTCTTGAATCAACACTGAGCCGATAGAATTTTGATCGGCTGATAGATAGAGTTTGAATGGAATCCCTTTCTGTGGTGGTATAAGAACTGGAGGAGTACTCAGATATTCCTTGATGTTATCCAGAGCTTGCTGCTGCTTTTCTCCCCAAACGAATTCTTGATCGACTTTCAACCTTAATAAGGAAGTAAATGGTTCTATTCGGTCAGACAGATTTGATATAAAAGGCCGAACAAAATTAATCTTGCCGATCAATGATTGTAGCTTGGTCTTATCTTCCGGGGGTTTGATATATTTAATTGCTTCAATACTCCTTTGAGGAATTTCAATCCCTCTCTCATGGACTAAAAACCCAAGAAATTGACCGGCCGATACACCAAAAGCACACTTGGTAGGATTCATCTTCAACCCATATTTCCTTGCTCTTTCTAAAACCTGTTTCAAATCGGCTATATGATCATCAACTTCCTTGGATTTAACCACCACATCATCTATATATATCTCCACCAATGCGCCGATAAGATCGTGAAAAATATAATTCATGGCTCTCTCATATGTAGCACCAGCACTCCGTAAGCCGAAAGTCATAACTACCCACTCATATAAGCCGATAGCACCAGGACATCTAAAAGCAGTCTTGTGAATGTCTTCCTCAGCCATAAAAATTTGATTATAACCAGCATTGCCATCCATGAAGCTGATAATCTTATGTCCAGATGCTGCATCTACGAGTTGATCGGCTACCGGCATTGGGTATTCATCTTTTGGTGTAGCTTTGTTTAAATCCCTGAAATCGATACAAACCCTGAGCTTGCCGTTTTTCTTGATGACTGGTACTATATTAGAAATCCACTCAGCATATCGGTATGGTCTGATGAAGCCAGCATCATAGAGTCTTGTAATTTCGGCCTTAATAGCACCATACATTGCAGCCTTACAACGTCTTGGGGGTTGCTTATATGGCCGATAGCCTGGTTTGATAGGGAGCCGATGTTCAACTATCGATCGGCTAAGTCATGTCATCTCATAGTACTCCCAGGCAAAACAATCTCTATACTCCTAAAAAAGTGCAATTAATTTACATTTAAATTCTTTTGGTAAACCTTTACTAATGTATGTCGGCCTAGACCTATCACCTGGTCCAATGTCGATTTCCTCTAGTTCATCGGCCGACATAAAACCTTGCCCAAGCTTGCCGTCGAGATCGTCGATAGTATCTTCTGTGTATAATTTGGAACCCTCCACGGCGCCCTCAAAACAAGAATTGGGGCTCTCCATCTCCTGTTGTCTGTATGACATCATCAGAAATCTTTAAGTAATCTCCTTGCCAAACTTTGCCGGATAAACAATCAATTCCTTCCATCTCCTAAATAGATAAATCGGCACAAGCTACGTTGACTGACCTGTCGGCTGGCACGATTTCAATTTGGTCTCCTTGCCATTGAATCAAACTTTGGTGCATTGTTGAAGGGATGCAACAATTAGCATGAATCCAATCTCTTCCCAACAACAGACTGCAGGAACCCTTCCGGTCAATAACAAAGAACGTGGTTGGAATTGTTTTACTGCCGATGGTTAACTCTACATTCAAAACTCCCTTGGTCTCAGATGGATTCCCGCCAAAATCTTTCAAAACCATGTTAGTCTTAATCAAGTCCTCTGAATTCTTCCCAAGCTTTCTGAATGTTGTATACGACATCAAATTCACAGCTGCTCCTCCATCGACTAGCATCTTGGACATCGGCTTACCATTGACAAATCCCTTGACATAGAACGGCTTGAGGTGCCGATGATCTGTTCCCTCGGGCTTTTCAAAAACAGCTTGTTCTAGAGATAAAGTCAATTTAGCCGATGACAAATCTTCCTCCCGCTCGACGACTTGCTCTACCGCATATTCGGCTAGTAACATGAAAACCATGTTGATCTCAGATGACATCACTTCCTTGTCCTTGCGTTGTTGATTCTTGTTGCGATTGGCCCTGACTTCATCAGCTGACATCACCTTGCTCTTCACGCGCTATACTTTCTTCGTTTTCTGCCGCAGCCGATGCTCAATTGCACCCTCAACCTTCTGGAATTGTTCTCTGTTCCTCATCCTTTGAACTCTTCTCTTTTGATTCTTAGTGAATATCCCGGAGGGACACCATTGGGGATGCATTGGCTTGGATTCTCCACGTGAGTCATCTTCATCATTGTCTTGTTGCATCGGCCCAAATCTTTCATGTATTGACAGCCTTGATTGACCTGGCCGATGTGTAATTGCATATCATCGGCTTGGTTTTTGGATGAACTGGACATCAGGATTACTGCAGCCAGGAGAATTTTCAATAGATGGTAACCTCATATCTTCGTTCCAGCAAATCTGAAGAATTCACAACTCCAATGGGGGTCAAAATATCTTTCTTCTTCCTCAGGATACGACTCCTCCTCCCATTGGCTCCTGTTTTGATATTTGCCGATCATGCTAGCCGATCTGATACTCCTGGTGCAATTTTTATTTCCATCGGCTGTATTCCGGTTGTATCCAGGATGCACCATGTTGACTGGAAAAGGGTGTCCATCTATCTTCATCGGCCTCTTCACCATGTTGGATCCATCAATCTTAATTTTCCCTTGTTCAATAGCCGACTGGATCTGTTGTCTGAAAATTTTGCAATCATTAGTATGATGGGATAACGTGTCCTGCTGGCAACTGAATTTGTTTTTCCTGAAGAAGGAGATCGAAGATCTTATCGGCCTTGGTAATGTCGAAGTCAAATCTCTCCTTTGTGCCCATATTCTTAGCCCATTGACAGACCACCGTCTTTTTGTTCCTAGCCCACTCGGCTGCATTGATATCTGGGTCTTCGTCTTCAGAATCATAATTGTAGACATTATTTACATTGTTCGCTTTTTTGATGAATTTCCTAGCCTCTTGAAATCTTGTTTCGTGAGCCGATACCTTCTGAGCCAAGTGTGCTAAACTGTCAAAGTCCTGAGCCGAAAACCTCTCCCTGATCGGCGCCAGCAAACCTTGGAAGGCTAGATCGGCTAGTTGAGAATCTGATAAAGATAGGCTGTAACATCTGTTTCTCACGTCTCTGAATCGTTGAATATAATCTGGAACCGATTCATCTGATTTCTGCCAAATAGCTGTGAGGTCCGATAGCTTCATCTCCTGGACTCCACTGAAAAAGTACTTGTGGAATTGTTTCTCCAAATCGGCCCAACTCCTGATTGAATTATATGGGAATGATGAAAACCATGTAAACGCTGATCCAGATAGTGACAGTGGGAACAGACGAACTCTGAGAGCTTCTGTAGCCGATGCTTCGCCACACTGAGCTAAAAATCGGCTGATGTGCTCCTAAGTTGATATATTGTCTTGTCCTGAGAACTTGGAAAAATCTGGCACCTTGTATCGGTTTGGTAATGGAACTCGATCGAAATATTCTGGATACGGATGCCGATACATGTTGCCATTATCTTTTGGCTTAAGCCCAAATTGCTCCCTCATGACGTCAGCGATCATATCGGCCCAGGGCTGATGAGGTATTGCTTCGCCATACTGCTGCTGTAGTGGATCCATCTGGCCGTATTGGATCGGCTGCGGTCGTGGTGAGTGAGGCTGATAAGGAAGTTGTTCTGTACCGTATTGCTGGCTTATCGGCTGAGGAATTCCAGTCGGCTGTTGTGGAACCGAAGGAATTTGGTATGATGTGTCGACAGCTGGCAGTTTTGGGTGAAGAATACTCATCAATTGCTCCGGTGTTAATTGAGTTGATGCTTGTCCCCCAGTGATCGGCTGTGATCTGGTTAGAATTGATGGAAAGTTTGAACTTGAGTAAGGAGCCGATGGAGCCTGGGTTTGAAGCACTTGCTGACTTGTCTGATTCTCGCCAATCTCTGTCTTCACAGTTCTATACGCTGGGAACGCGCCATCTGGTAGGTAAATAGGTCCTTTAGCCTTTTCCTCGGCTATCGTCCCATCAACTACCGACTTGATCATGTTTGTCAGAGTATTGACAAGTACTCCGGACTGGTTGACTAGCGCATGATGTACAGCCGAATCGATGCGATCTTGTAATGTGTGCAATTCTTCGTTACTTGATTCGGCTTTCACTTGTTTATCCTTTTCTTCTCCTGATCCAGAAGTACTTGGGTCTTGCTTCACAATCGTCGGTACTTGGACTTTAGCTCTTTGGACGACCGTACCTTGCCGGGTGATTGTGAAGGAGTGCAAATACTGGGTTTGAAGTTGATTCAACATTTGTTGCAGTTCTTCCTTCTGTTCGTCATTCAGTTGCTCGGGTGTAACCGTGATGATGTTGTCCTCCGCAACTTCAGTGATATTTGGAGACATGATGACACGGGTCCCACTGGGTGTGCCAAAAGCGTGTTGATGCAAAAAACACACACTGGCTTGAGAGGTTTTCTTTACTCTAGTGCAGGTCCAAAATTAGGGTTTCAGATTCAAGGGCGTGCCAAATGATTTGATCCTGCAATCAACAAGAAAAACATGCAAAAAATATCAGTAAACGACAGACAATTGGCCATAGGGCCGATTTCATATCGTATGTGACCTAGCCGATGCAATAAAGCATGAATCGGCTGTGAGGTATAGTCAATGATAGAACTAACCCTAAAACTAGTATATCGGCTGTAAAGATCAGTGTTACATAATCAATAAATCAATATTACTTTAGAAGTAAGCAATTGGGATAGATCGGACTGAACCGAGACAGTATAAATTGCCCAGGTCTAAAGATAACATGAAATAATGATTATGCAGATTGATGTCATAGCCGATATCTAGGTTTAAGTATGTATCGGCTATAGCTCCGATACAACCTTATACTAGGATATTCTCTAGTAATAAATATATTGAACTATGATCAATTAGACTGATATCAAGCTCAATATATTTATATTAGATTAGATCCTGATATAAGGGGCAGATATAGAACATTAAACAAAGCATAAAACAATGTAAAACATCTATATCAGGTAAGATTGGCTGAAACCCCGATACTATCCTTATTAACAACCATCAAGCAGGTTAGACATCATGATTCTAGATACGACTTAATAGGTTGGACTGAACCAATGCAGCATTAAGTATAAATAGAAGCATGAGATCTAAAGAATCAAGCCGATGGTTGCCTTTTCGGGATGGTAGAGACATTATATAACCTAAGTTAACAAAGTGATCTAGCCGATATCGACAAAACCCTAAAAGAATCTGGCCGATACAAGTAGATTGCATTGTTGATCTAAGTTATATAACATATATGATAACCCGGAGAATCACAACAAAGAACTAGAGTGTCATAAAGATGTAAGCACTAGCTCTAATGATGTAACTCGCCATGACAAGATATACCTTTTCGCCGAAGATCAAATTGATGCAGCACGACTCGAAAGCACAAACTTATTGAGAACAGAAACAAAGGTTGGCGATGCGCCGAGATTGATTGAACGTGTGTTGTTATTATTTACAAGACCTCGGGATTATATTTATACCCGAAAATACAAACATTGTCGATCACGGACACGACTCATATTAACCTAATACAAATCCAACTAACAAACAAGTCCCTTAGGCGGACTCTTACCGGGAATATCTATAAGGAAATTACATAAAATATCCTAATTAATAGATACAATTGCCTCCTCAGGACTCTATCCGTGCATGGCAATCCATATGAATCACGTTAACATAACCCGATGACGAATACCGAGTCATATTACAAAAATCGGCTCAATCGGCTAACCCAGTCCGACTCTAACTCTGCCGATCCAGTCCATAGCCGATTCGGACCACAGCCGATTCTCACTCTGCTTTCCGATACGATCTTATCTCTTCAATCCTCTTCGATTCCATCTTGATCTCCGATGTATGAATTATCAAATTTGGTCGTCAACAAGAATTCAACAATTTAATCCCCATGCTATCTGCAAACTGAACAAACTCATCGGACACAAAAATTGATCCTTAATCAGTTGTAATCGTCTGTGGCAAACCAAACCGGTAAATAATGTGTTCCTTGACAAACTCAATAGCATCTTTACTGTCAACTTTCTTCAAAGGAATTGCCTCAACCCACTTGGTAAAATAATCAGTAGCAACCAATATGAATTTATGCCATTTACTCGATGGTGGATTGATCTGGCCGATCATGTCATGGCTTGATAATAGGATTCATAGCTGATGCTGGTGCTCTTGGAATTTCCCTTGTAATATCTAAAACAATCTTCCAGCATTATCAGCCAAAAATATCCAACTCTTCTAATCAGCCATCTCATCTTGTGAGCCGATTGATGAGTCCCACAGATAGCTTCATGTACTTTACACATGACAACTTTTACTTCTTCCAGACTCAAACATCTCAAAAGAATTTCATCAATCGTCCGATAGTATAATGTATCATCCAATAGAACATATTTGAGGGCTTTATATCTTAATTTTCTAGAAACTGATTTAGAAGGATTCTTCAAATACTCAAATATATCAAACCTCCAATCATCGGCTGGTATGCAAGCAACTTCCACTTCAACTCCTTACAACATCGGCTTGTAGCCTGATGCACCTTGAGCTAAATCATTGGCTTCAACATTCTGCTCCCTAGGGATATGTTTGAAAGTAACTATCTTGAAAGTTTTCATCAACTCTTGACATTTCTCATTGTAGACCATCAAAATATCATTCTTGCACTCATATTCTCCAGACAACTGACTTATCACCAATAATGAATCACCCATGATTTCAACAGCATCGGCTTCAACTTCTCTCAATAGTTGTAATCCTTTCAAAATAGCTTCATATTCAGCTTGATTATTTGTAGAATAAGGCTTGATAGTAAAAGCAAACTGAAAACTTCCCCCTAGGCGATATGATCACTAAGCCGATACCACAACCATGAGTGCATACAGAACCATCAAAGAATAAAGTCCACGGCATAATGTCAATATTATCAATACCGGTATCCCTGTGTTCAAATATAAAATCGGCTATCGCCTGCCCTTTAACTGCCTTAGCCGATTCATACCTTAGGTCAAATTCTGACAAAGCAAAAATCCACTTCCCAATTCGTCCTTTAAGAACTGGAGCCGATAGCATGTATCATACTACATCGGCTTTACATACTATTGTGCACTTAATGCCTCAATTTTGTACAATAAAAATATAGACATAGGCATAACTTTTCCACAGGTGAATATCTCGTTTCTACATCCAAAAGTTTTCTACTGAGATAAAATATGACTCTTTTTTTACCCTCAACCTCTTCACTACAAGAAATATGACCTTCTGTGACGAATTCCTTATCACATCGGAGCTATTCGTCATTAGCTCATTCTATTTTATGATGTTTAGTATGAGATGGGGTGGCTTAGTGACGAAAATAAGGTGTTCGTCGTTAATCCCAACTAGAAATCATCATAAAGTATTTCAATCAGATATCGTGACGAATATTAATTTGTCATAAAGGGCAAAAAGCAAACGTCACATATTTATGACAATGTTGGGTTGTCATGATTTTTTTTCCAATTTTTTTCAAAAGAAAAAATTATTTATTAGAGCAGTTCTCACAGCAGCCCACCCATCCTTCTTCCCATCCCTACCGGCCCATTAGGTGAAGCCCACCACCCTTCCTCAAATCCCTGCTGGTCCAGTACAAAAATTAGAAAAAGCGGCCCATTTAGGTGAAGCCCACCACCCTTGCCAGCCCAGTACAAAATTTAGAAAAAAGGGGTGTGCTAGGCAGGACTCGAACTGCAGACCTCTTGGTCATCTCTGAACAATCTTTCCACTAGGCTAACAAGTTCTAGTGTGTTTCATGGTCTCCTGTTTATTTACATAATAAGTTCTATCACGTTCCCAAAAAATCTAAACCAATCTCAACGGCGCTGATAGGTCGTGGAAGCCGAGCGCATCGAGGGCGCCGGCGCAGCAACAAAGAGGAAGGGGAATCCGCTGCTGGCGCCTCGGACCGCCCCCTCCGCTACCGCTGCATTCCGCGGAGTAGCTAGGCAAACACTGCCTCCGGGGGCCGCGCGGTTGCTCCTGACAGCGGTGCGCCTCGGACCGTTGCCTCCACTGCCGCTGCGGAGCAGCAAGGCGCCGCCACCGGCGACCGAGCAGCGAGCAGCTTCGGGTCATGTTCCTCCCTACTGGCGGCGACTCACTGGCATTGACTCTTCCGGCCCGTCACCGGCCTCCGCCACCGGATTGGTGAGTGTCTTTAGAGAAAAAAGGGTATTTAGAAAAGAAAATTCTCATCATGGCTAAAGACATTTTTAAATTTTCAATAATTTGCTATAAGTTATGTTATCTCATTGTTTAGGGGATGGACAGAAGTTGGATCAATAGTAGGCTATTTAGCAAGCCGCATCTGGATGGGGTCAATGAGTTCTTGAATTTTGTTTTAGAAAGATTTGATGAGAATGCAGAGATACTTTGTCCATGTCGAAAGTATTTGAATCGGGTTCATCGACAGAAAGGACATGTGGAGGATCACTTATATATTTATGGGATGGCCAGCACTTACACTAGATGGATATACCATGGAGAACAATCCGATGCCGGAATTAATGAAAATGAAGACCATCTGGATGAACATACTGGTTTTAGTGAGGATGTTGGTATAAATGAGGATGAAGAAGACAACCCTTCCGATAGAATTCCTGATATGGTAGATGAGTTGTACACAGCTGAAGGTCAAGATGGAGGGAAATCTATGTTTGCAGCTATATTAGATGAGATGAAGCAGGAACTTTACCCTGGTGCAGATTATACAGGATTTTCTTTTGTGGTGAAGTTACTTCATATCAAGTCATTTTATCGAATCAGCAATGTTGCATTCCCTTCTTGCTCTCTTCCCGCATCTTATCAGGAAGCAAAGAAACTTATTCGTGCATTGGGTCTTGGATATGATTCAATCCATGTATGCCCGAATAATTGTATTTTGTTTCGGAAGGAATATGCGAAAAATGATAACTGCCTAGTATTTGATGCATCAAGATGGAAAGATGCAAATGGAAGAAAGCAGGTTCCTCAGAAGGTATTGCGGCATTTTTGAATGATTCCAAGGCTGAAGAGGATGTTTGCTTCTAAAAGAATAGCAGAGAAGGCACAGTGGCACAAGTTGAAGAGGAAACCCGTGGAGAATGAGCTCAGCCATCCAGCTGATGGTGAGGCATGGAAAGACTATGATTCAAAATATGGGTAGTTTGCAAAAGATGCGAGGAACATTAGACTTGGCCTTGCTACTGATGGTTTCAATCCATTTGGCAAAATGAGCTCCTCATACAGCATGTGGCCAATATTTCTTATCCCTTACAACTTTCCTCCGTGGGAATGTATACAACTTTCCTCCGTGGGAATGTATGGAGCAATCTAACTTCATGATGGGTCTTCTCATCCCTGGTCCAGAATGCCCTGGAAAGGATCTTGATGTCTTCTTGGAGCCACTCATTGAAGAGTTGCTAGAGCTTTGGAACGGTGTTCATACTTTTGATGCATTTAGTGGAAAAACGTTCGATCTGCATGCTGCAATTATATGGTGCATTCATGATTATCCAGCTTTGAGCACATTGTGAGGTCGAGTCACAAGAGGTTATTATGCGTGTGTGCGTTGTGACAAAAATCCGTGCTCCAAAAGGATAAGGAATAAGATATGTTATATTGGCCATCGGCGTTTCCTGGCAAGGGATCATCCATGGAGGATGAAGAAATGTTTTGATGGTAAGGTCGAAAAACTTGACAAGCCAGAGGAATTTAGCATAGATGAATTGATGCAGCAATTGGAGAAGGTCAAGCATGTTAGACCAGGAAAACATCCTGAAAGCAAAATGAGAAAGCGGGAAGCAGAAGGTCAATGTTGGAAGCGAAGGTCGTGTTTGTGGGATTTGCCGTATTGGTCAAGTTTGAAGCTACATCATAATCTTGATGTAATGCACATTGAAAAGAATATATGTGACAACATTCTTGCTACGTTTCTCGGCATTGTTGGGAAGTCAAAGGACACTATTAATTCTAGGCTTGATTTGGAAGATATGGGCATAAGAAAAGATTTGCACTTGAAGCGTGATGGAGATTCATATAGTGTTCCACACGCTCCCTATACAATGAATAAAACCCAGAAGCTTGCCTTTTGTGATTTTCTAAGAAGTGTGAAATTCCCAGATGGATATGCTTCTAACTTAGCAACTTGTATTACTGCTGATGGATACAACCTTCAAGGACTAAAAACTCATGATTGTCATATCCTACTCCAAAGGATTTTACCTGCTGCTGCCAGAGGAATCATGCGTAAGGACATGTATGAAGCACTTGCTGAATTAGGTAATTTCTTTTAGCAATTATGTGCTAAAACTCTAAAATTAGATGTTTTGCATAGAATGAAAGCGGATATGCCAGTAATTCTATGCAAGCTTGAGAAGATATTTCCTATTTCTTTCTTTGATGTAACGGTGCACTTGGTTGTTCATTTACCTGATGAGGCCATCCTTAGAGGTCCAATACAATATGGATGGATGTACCCAGTTGAAAGAAGGTTGTATACATTGAAACGTTTTGTGAGGAACATGGCAAGACCTGAAGGATCCATTGCAGAAGCATACATCGCCAATGAGTGCCTGACTGCTTGCTCAAGGTACTTTTCGATGATATTGACACACGACACAATCGGGAGGGCAGGAATAGAGAGCGTGTTGATTTGAGAAAAGGTGACCTATCTGTTTTTCAGCATGGAATTTATCTACTTGGAGCCTCTAGGATTACATATCTCGAAAATGATTATGACAAAATGGTTTGGTATGTTCTAAATAATTGTCCGGAGGTTGAGCCATATATGGAGTATGTCAGCCCTTCTACACTTTTAATATATTTTATTTGACCAATTGATTATTAGCTCTAATGTTTAAATTCACTATGGTTTGTAGGATATACAGGAAAGAGTTAGAGAATGAAGGAATTCCTAATGTTCAAAAGACACTTGAGAAGCAGTTTTCCTCCTGGTTTAAGAAGCACGTGAGTTTTTTGTCCATCTTTTCATTAAATTATGGTCACATGAATTTGTTTTCACCATGTGGCATATTTACCTGCACAGATTGCAACACTACGGTTTGTGAAGGAAGAAGACATCTCTGATGACCTATATGCATTGGCATGTGAACCAGACCTATGAGTTCAAGTATTTTCAGCATGTCTTGTTGATGGTGTTCGATACCACACTGCCGACTGCCAGAAAAATAGAAGAACACAGAATTGTGGAGTCATGGTTGAGGGTACACATAATGGAAATTATATTGATTTTTATGGTTGCTTGAAAGAAATAATTCAGTTGCAATATAACTCAAATTTCAGTGGTCGCCGGACAGTGGTTCTATTTCGGAGTGATTGGTTTGATATTTGCAGCAAGAAGGTTAGAATGAAAGACGATGGATTTTTTAGGAGTGTCAACCATGGCAGTTGTTGGTACAAGGATGATCCTTTTATCCTAGCAACACAAGCAACAAAGGTGTTTTACTTAAAAGACACAAAGTATGGTGAAAATTGGAGGGTTGTTCAAAAGTTTACTCATAGGCACTTGTGGAGTGTGGCTGAAAATGATAATGATGGAAGACCCAATGGCTTGGGACTGTCATACCAAGATGATAGATGTGTAGGCTTTCAGGTGGAAATTAATGAAGGAAATTTGCAGGATGAACATCTGGCAAATGAAGATTCACTTCATGTCGATGCAAGTGCAGTTGATGAGCTTCTTAGACAAAGGCAAGAGGAAGTTGAAGAAACTGAGACAAGTGATGAAGAAGATGGAACTGGGTGGTAATATGTCAGTGATAATGAAGGTCCAATGATCCCTGATGATGGTGATGATAGTGATATGGACTAGATTTGTTCATAATGGATGTAATAATTTAGTTTGCCTTGAACTGCATTGTTTTCAGCTTTTTGTTAATTGGAGACCATTGTTTTCAAATTTTTGCTTCTGTACTCTTAGTGCCTGTGAACTGCTATTGGAAGGAATTGATGCTTCTGTACTGTTAGTGCTTGTGTTTTTGGGATGGTCCTGCTGTTGTTGTCAGTGATGGATTCATTTGAATTCAACTATGTTAGTACCTGTGTTTTTGGTATGGTCCTATTTTTGGACAGACATATGGTAACCATTGTTGAAACATGGCTTTCTTGGCTGTTGCTTGTCTCCTAGGTTACTTTTGGTGGGCTTCACTGGAAGGTAGATTGGGGAGCCACTGCATGATTCAGCTAGATAAGGCTGCAAATATGGGTACCTCAATAGCTCTCTAGCCTGTAAGTATTATGTCGGTGCCTTTGACAGGAACAGTGAAACTGAGTACTGGGATTATGGAGCCTCAATGTTAAGTATTTTGAATGCTAAGATATCAAACATACTGCATCCTGATGGTAAAAGATGGAAAAAGGATTATGGAGCAATTTAATGCTGTCTAGCATCATAACAGAACGTGAAAATGATAGACACACACTTATTTTTTTTCTCTACTACATATTTGAACTTTCTTTTCCTTTCAATTTCAGAATAAATAATATGGCAGTTAACAATTCATCCCACTGCGATCTCAAACGATAAAACACAATTAATACATACACATGTCTTATTGATTTCTTATATAGTCAATAAATATTTTACAATATCAATTACAACATACATCACAAAAAAATTTACACAACAAATCCGTATATAGTCGTAGTAGTGCACAGATTTGCAGTTGTTCCACCCTTTTGTTTTTCCTTCTCCAGTTTGTTTCTTGCAAGTTACAGAAACTGATACAGTCATGTAAATGGAGGTGGCATGGACTTCAAAGTCATGTGCTAGCCTCCTCCTGCGCACTTGGTCCCAACCGGCGATGCCCCAGTGCCGTCGTTCTCTTCCTCTACACCCAGGCCCCAGGTCAGACCTGCTATTTTGAGCGAGTGCATGCCATTAATGGCCAGACTTGCTATTTTTCTAAGAATGTAAGCCCATTCCTCTGCTAGTAAAATTCCCATGTCAAGAGCTATTTTACATTGAAATCACAGAAACTACTAATCAAAAAACTACTAATTAAAATTTAGATGCACCTTTTTTAATATTTTAGCAGACTGCTCCTGACATTTGACATCAACTTCCCAGTCAATTGATCTATTGTCCTTTAGACCCTCAAACAGCTTCCCCTTTGCTATATACGCCTTCATTATATATGTCTGATTAAAAAAACACCAAACAGAAGGGGGAAATTTATGAACATCCATGCTAGTTGGTTATTTACGATCTTGAAAGGCAATGTTTTGCTATCAGTCCAACTAATGGGAGAAAAAAATATTCCGAATGAGATATGTGAAGAGCAGTTGTGATGCTGAATTGTTCAGGGACGTATGAAAAGCATAGTTAGGTTTGACGCAACAAACATATGTGTATATATAAGATTGCTGGAATATGGATTCTGCACGATAGCAGATTAGCGCTAAACAATTCAATCAATATTTTATCACCTAAAGATCATGCATAATAGTTCGACGAAACAATGACAGTCTGCAGATACGCACCTTCATGACGAATTGCAGGTGAGGAGATGGACGGGGCATTTTGCCGAGCACCCTGCGTTCGTCGTACTCTGCAGAAGAGCGACAAGAGCGTGGTGGTGGCGGTCGTACTGTAGGATGGGGTGATGCAGAGGACACCAGCTGAAGGCATGGATCCAGAGGCCACTGGTGGAGGACAGGGACAGCCGCAGGAGGTTGGGGCCAATGGCGACACCGCGGGGCATGAGGCGATCGGGCGAGTCTGGTCTCGCACGATCCGCCGGCTCACCGCCCGATGGCGATTCTATGGGGCGTAGAGCGAGGCGCCGGAAACGGTGATGGGAGCCTGCGGTGGCGCCGGTTCGATCGGCACAAACGGCAAGCACGGTAATTGCGACAGGGGGCGGAGCCTTCCTGACTCATGACATGCGCGATCTTTGGGGGTCCAACGCGACAGTCGATGGGGGCTGGCGCTGGCAGCGCAGTGGAGGAGCCACCAGGATTGGGGAGAGGGGAGGCGAGAGATGGCCAGGGGCGCGGTGGAAGCCGACGGCGGCGCGGACGAGAGTGAGGGAGTCATAGAGGAGATCAGTGTGGTGGAGAGACGGGGGGTGTGCGCTCACAAAGGAGACCGGCACGGTGGAGAGGTGAGGGGCGGCGGCACGGTGTTGGGAGATTAGGGTTGCACAGAGAGTGGGGGCGTGATGTGTGGGTGGTTGGTAGGGGTGCACGGAAACGGATGCCGTGAAGGGTGGCCAGGACGCGCACGTGCAAAAGAGGACGTGGAAGAGAGGTGGATCTGATCTCGCTCGTTCGATCAGGGGAGAGGAATATGAGCCGTTGGATTTGATGAATGAGGTATGTAGGAGTGTAGTTGGTGAATTATAGGGTAGATGAAAAAGTTTTACATGAATGGTATTTATACATGAGATTTATTAGTGGGACTGCTTGTAGGTCAAGTATTCTTTGTTCCCTGGAAATGATTTTTTTCTACGTGGCCATTTTATTTAAATTATT
Source organism: Oryza punctata (assembly GCA_000573905.2). Classification (NCBI taxonomy): domain Eukaryota; kingdom Viridiplantae; phylum Streptophyta; class Magnoliopsida; order Poales; family Poaceae; genus Oryza; species Oryza punctata. The sequence continues at coordinate 8,719,313 of CM002494.2, read as the reverse complement.
GAAGCTTTCCAAATCCTATGAAATATGTATATATTAAATTTAATTGGGGCACTATGGTGCCTAGGCTAAGATTCAAATTGAGTATATTACCTAAATTAAATGAGTATTAAATTTTTTAATGTGTTTAGGTATTAACATTAACTTGTTTACTTAATATGCATTTATCTACTACTTAAAAAGCAAAATTTGACGTTGTTGACCTATTTTACCAACGGTTGATCATTCGTCTTATAAAGAAATGTGGTATGTCTCATGGTTTCTGCGAAAGGATAGAAGAATAGATAGATATCTACACAGCACATCCAATTATTTATCTATTTTTAGTTAAATGTGATAAAAGCAAATTTTGTTCACATCGTCTGTTAAGCCACGGTCATATGGGCTGATGGCGTCGATCAACCAACTAGAAGAAGTTGTGCACCATCACAGCCGTGGCAGCGGTACCATCGACACCGACCGTCCTCAAAGTCAACGCCTCCATCCTAGCCTATGCCACCAACTTCCAATCTGCACCCTCCCACGACCACCGGTAGTTATTTTTGACGTCGTTGACTTATTTGACCAATGATTGACCATGTCGACACGTAAGCAAGGGGTCACGGCAGGAAGCGGTCTTCACCGCCACCGGCAAACTCTCTTGTCTACGGATGTCATCGACTCCTATCTCCATCATGTTTATGGCTACATGTGATGCAGCGCCGTCGAGTGTTGTCAGCGAGGTGGCCGTCCTTTCCCTCCGGTGATGGACATAATCATTGCGCCATCGCCTCAATCTCCGTATTCTTTGTGAATTTTTTATTTTTCCAGTTATCTGATAAAAAGGGGCTTCTTATTTATTTTCGGTGTAAAAAAGCCAACTATTGATTTTCGGTTATCATTTGTGTCAATTTTTTTTTACATTTTCACCACATGTCTTCATTTTATTAAAAAAATATATTTATGTGTTGCTCTAAGAATTATGTTTGGATATTATTTGTACTTTTTTCCCAAAGAGAGAAATTAAGTCTGGCACCAAACTTTTTAGTGGGGAAAGTTTCAGGCGCCAATCTTGGCGCTCATGCCAAAAAAATTGAAGGTGAAATGTCTGTTTTGTCCATACAATTTCATAACTACTCTGGACGTACAATGGACATTTTGGTAAAATCGCGTCGGATTGCTTCTTATCCAGAACCTGGTTCTCCAAACCCACCGCCGCCACCATCCACTCCCCCACCGCCACCGTCCGCTCCGCCGCCACCATCCACTCCGCCACCGCCACCTTCCGTGCGACGCCGCCAGCATCCACTCCGCCACCGCCACCATCCGCTCCGCCGCCACCATCCACTCCCCCGCCGCCGCCGCCAACATCCACTCCGCCACCGCCACCTTCCATGCGACACCGCCAGCATCCACTCCGCCACCGCCACCGTCCGCTCCGCTGCCACCAACATCCACTCCGCTACCGCCACCGTTCGTGCGACGTCGCCATCGTCCGTGCAACACCGCCGCCACCGTCCCTTCATCGCGGTTCGTCTTAGACACCGCCGCCACCCTCCACTCCACCGCCGACACCGTCCCCTTCATTGCCGGCTCGTGCGACAAAGCCCAACGCCGAGATGCCTCCTGGCAAGCGAAAACCAGCAGGTAATTATGGGTTTCTAGGATTTCTCTGGTTTGGGAATTTTCTTGATTTAGGGTTCTTGGGCTTGAAGAATTTTTGGGATTCTTAGATTGAAAACAAATCTCAGTTATTTGCATCATGCCGAATAGATAGGGTTAAAATGGCCTAATGACTTCATTAGGGATGATGGTATCAAGAAGGCTAGGATTTGCTCTCATACCACAATATTAGAGTTTAATCTACATAATTACTTATAGTCTTAGCCTAAACATCACATGTTTTATCGTAGAGGGAAGGGGGATGGGTTCTGCTTGCTGTATGGCAGCAAGTTGGAGCTATCAACTGTGCTTAGACATCACATGTTTTGACTCGTTCAATTAATTTCTTTTATGCATTAGTGCTTAGACATCTATTTGCCAAAGCTTACAATTAATTTTTATTTGCATGTAAAGATGCGCCACTAAAGGAATATGAGATAGAGAGGGCACAAACTATGATGAGGAACGCTCGAGTATTTCAGAGTCTTGGAATCAACACATTAGCTTCCATTCTTAACCAATCAACTGCAAAGAGCAAGGGCACTGCTCATGAAGACAATGATTCTTTTTATGAACCTAGTGGTGACAAGAACAGTGAACATGGCGTAGTTGATAAGGTATTTGCAACAGTTTAATATTATTCATTTGTGCCATGTTTCATTATTACTCATTTGTACTCAATATGTAACAAGTTCCGTTTGCTATTATTTCTTTTGCATATGATGCCATACAGGTTTCTAACAATGTACCTAGGAAGAGCATGACAATTAATACCTGCATGCCTTCAGGAGGAACAAGAGTCTCAAAGAGAGTGATGCCAAGTTGTGAACAAGACCAAGCTGCTAGAATGACTAGACAGAGGACAAGGGAATTATGTTTAACTGAAGATACAACTATAAATCCACAAGATTCTGCCATAGAAGATGCGCCTGTTGCTGCCAACTCTCCTACCCATGCTCAATCTGATGACCAGATCCTGATGAGTGATGAAGGCAAGTGCTCAAGCCCCTTTCTCAAAGCAATCAGTACAACAGGCATTATTTGTATTTTCGTACCAATATTTTAACCTTTCATACTGCTGTACAGAACATTAACTCTGGTATGATCCTCAGCCTTTCTTAGAATATTAAGGTTTCAGGAGATTTATAACATATTACAATGTAATATTAACTTCCTTTCTTTTTATTCTTATCATGGCTATAATTATGGTTGGTATTATTTTTCTGAACATTTTAATAGATTAGACCTAATATACTGGCATCTTTTGGATTGATTATCTTAGACTGCATAATTACACTAATGTTAACAAGTAACAGATTTGAACTTGCAATTTTTCATCCAACATTTTCTGGTCTGTTATATCATTGGTACTTATAGTGTTATACATGTACACTAAAGATGCTAATAATCTAATCCAATTGCTCCTGGTTGAAATAATCATTGCATGCTTTTAACACTTGGATGATTAACAAGGCTCTTTGACTTCTGTTGACTACACAAATCGTTGGTACTACTGATTCTGTAAAGTTTGATTGTATGCAAACAATGCAATTTGTTGCTGTCAACTCTCCTACCCATGCTGAATCATTGTGTTTGAACATGAGTAGATATTGTCATGTACTATCAGATAAATTTCATGTTTATTACTTCCAATAAATGAAAATTTCATGATTTTTAGGTGAACCAAACGGCATGATTGATCGATGGAATAGGGGAAGAAGTATGGGAAGAGATATGGATAGGATAACCCGAGGTTTATGCACTAAGATTCCAGTGCACATTGCTGAAGGGAATAGAAGGCCAGAGGCACCACTGCAGGCTGCAAAGCTAGCATCAGAGGGGGGATTGTACTTAGGCAGCACATACCAATATTTACTCACTGGAAGGAGTACAAGAACAACAAGCCTCTAGTTGCTAACTATACGGACAAAGTGGCTGTAAGTAGATCAACTCTTTCCTAATAGCGCAACCCTCTTCAATTTTAATTGTTCATTGTAGTACCGTATGTTCATGTTGCTTTATGTGAGTAGCTGCAAATGTATAAGATGAATTATGTCCTAGTTTCTAGGAATTGTTGTGCGGGGTTTGATTAATTTTGCTTCTTTATTTGCATGCCCATGTTCGTTCTTTATAGTTCTATAATCTGAATTTTAAATGGAGAAGCTGAACACTTGCGGCTATGTCTTCGATGCTATTTGCTTTTCTTTCATACTGCTTTATTTACTCCCGAATTGCTTGTAATATGCTTTTAATGTTAATTTTCTTTTGTCCATACTTTTTATTTGGGTCAATTTGCTATAGAAGAAAATGATCAGGCAGTCAAAGATGCATGTGTTGATTTGCTCAAGTGTGGACAACGACAAATGAGGTACAAGTTGAAGCAAACTTTCTTTGATGGTATAGCAACAAACGAAGTGAGATTAACATCACCATTGAGGAGTATGACTGATGAGCAATGGCAAGCCCTAGTGAAGATGTTGTTAGATCCAAAGCACAAGGTAAACTTGAATGTTGTTGGAAATCTTACATGTTGGCTACTATAATCAGGATGCTGCATCTATTTGTTTTGTGTATCATAGCTGAATTGATTCAAGATATTGCATATGCCCTTAAATCATGGGTTAATTTGCTGTAAAAAACTATGACCATGGTTTAATGACAACTAGTTATCTATTGTTGACTTGAAATTCAAAACTTACAAATGAACTATTATTGACTTATCAGGTCTTCTATTATAGTGAAAAATCATAGAATGTGTCTTCTCTCTATTTGTTTACATTCCTACAGAAATAGATGAATAGATCATATATTTGGTAATGAAAAAATTTAAAAGCTAGAGGAAGTAGCGTATTGTTTGTACTAGAAGCTCACGCGTATGTGTTATTTTCTAATCTGAATCTGTAAATATTTTTACTTCTGTTTAGTCAAACCTTTGTGATTGACCAGTATAATGTAATATTTAAATATTGTTTAGAATTGTCTTTTGTATATATGATAGAAGTAAGCAACATGTCTTACTAGTATTTGCCTTTCTACAGGAGAAGTGTCTGAAAAACAAACTTAACCGTGAGAATGTTCGGTACCAGCAAAGGACAGGCTCTTGGTGCTACATTGCACACTGCCATGTCGTGGTAAGATAAAAGAAGTGTTACTTCATTTTTTTACCGCTATTTGATAAATGAGAATATTGCTCCAAATCTGCTTTGTTGTATTTAGCACTTTATATATGCATATGAAAGAACATTCAGAGAGTGATGATATGTTGTATTTACAAACTGTTCTGCGTGTAATTTCAGAAGCAAACTAAGTATAAAGATGTGTCGGCCACTGCAACTGATCTTTTCAAGGAGTGCCATCGCAGCAGAAAGAATGGTTTTAGTAAGCCTGTAAAGAATATTATTGTGAGTTATGTCTTTCTATCTTCTTTTGTACTCTATTAATGCCAAATGGAAAGTGACCATTCTTTTTTGCTATTGGTAGGCTGATATGGAAGCCGTCATTGATGATCCTGTACAAGATGGGGAAGAACCAAAAACTCATACTGAAGTTATTTCCCAAGTTATGCCAAAATCAAAGTTCCTTCAAAATGCCGGCCTAGAGTCAGCCGCCCCAAAGAGAAATGGCAAAGCTATTGTTGTAGCACGGGTACAAGAGCTTCAAGCTGAACTTGAGGCAGAGAGGCAAGATGCTGCAAATCTTAGAGATAAACTTGATGGTCCGCAACATGAGTTGGATTCCTTGAAGAAAAAGGTAGATGAAGCAGAAGCAGCAAGGAGGCAGCAGTTTGAAGAGACCGAAAGTTTGAAGAAGTCCTCAGATGAGACCAATGCCCTACTTCGCCGTTTGCTTGCCCTCAATACTCCTTTTGGTCAGCCCCAGTAAGGTTTTGTCTAACCTCAATATCACCTTGCTGATTCCTAAATTTTTGGGTTGTGATCTGGATATGCGACTTCATTCTAACTAGTGAATGTGACATCTTTTTTGGTCAGCGACTTGTGATGGGATTTGGTCAGTGATACTGCACATGGTCATTTTGCTTTGTGAATGGACTTTTGTTCTGAACCAATCTATTTTCCTGTTGTCCTGCTATCTTGATGTATTTTGGTATCTAGGAAATGATATTGTAAAGATCAATTTGTTGCTATCCTGCTGATGCTATTTAAGATTCTGGTCTGTATTGGTGACATGTGACTCTAATTTGGTGCTATATGTGGGTAAATGTGGATGGTTGTGACTCTCACTGTATTGGTGAACCTGTGATTGTATTGGTGAGATTTTGTTTTGTGTACTTGTGACGTGATATTTGTTTTGTGAATCTGTTTTAAATGTGAGCTGGTGCATGTGGGCTGTGATGTTAATTGGGTTTTGTATTGGATTTTAACTGCGCTAAATTTGTTTGATATATGGGCTTCTCAAGTGTGCATGGCCTAGATGCAATTTTGTTGCAATGCTTGGGCCTTTTGGGCCTTTCGAGTATGTATGGCCCATTCAATATTTAATTCAATATAAATGAATTTCTAGGCTATATGTTCATCAAAAATGGACGTCATAACTCTATGACGATAGAAGGATCGTCACTAGATTAATGACAAAAAAACAAGCTTTCGTCATAGAACGCCATTAGAGACGCATGATAGGTGACAAATTAATATTCGTCACACGAAAATCATGGATTTCACAACATGACGTAAAATTCAATTTTCGTGATGTAAATAAAACGTCACCTATCATAAGATCTCTAGTAGTGCTTGGATCAAAACTGAGCCGATAGAATTCTGATCAGCTGATAAATATAATTTGAAAGGAAGCCCTTTCTGTGGTGGTATAAGAACTGGAGGAGTACTCAAATATTCCTTGATATTATCTAATGCTTGCTGTTGTTTTTCTCCCCAGATAAACTCTTGATCGGCTTTCAACCTCAATAGTGGAGTAAATGGTTCTATTCGGCTAGACAAATTTGATATGAAACGCCGAACAAAATTTATCTTACCAATCAAAGATTGCAACTTAGTCTTATCTTCTAGAGGTTTTATGTCTTTGATTGCCTCAATACTCCTCTGGGGTATCTCAATCCCACGCTCATATACCAAAAACCTAAGGAATTGCCCAGCCGATACACCAAAAGCACACTTAGTTGGATTCATCTTCAAACCATATTTCCTTGCTCTTTCCAGCACTTGTCCTAAATCGGCTATATGTTCATCAACTTCCTTAGATTTGACCACCACATCATCAATATAGATTTCTACCAACATGCCGATAAGATCATGAAATATATAGCTCATAGCTCTTTGATATGTAGCACCAGCACTTCTCAACCCAAAAGTCATAACAACCCACTCATATAAGCCGATTGCACCAGGACACCTGAAAACAGTCTTGTGAATATCCTCCTCAGCCATGAAAATTTGATTATAACCTGCATTGTCATCCATGAAGCTGATAATTTTATGTCCAGATGCTGCATCAACCAGTTGATCGGCTATTGGCATTGGGTATTCATCTTTTGGTGTGGCTTTATTCAAATCTCTGAAATCAATGCTAACCCTAAGCTTGATATTTTCTCGATGACTGGTACTATATTTGAAATCCACTCAGCATATCGGCATGGTCTAATGAAATTGGTATCATAAAGTCTTATAATTTCGGCCTTGATAGCATCATACATGTCAGCTTTACAACGTCTTGGAGGTTGTTTGTATGGCCGATAGCCTGGTTTGACAGGGGGCCGATGTTCAACAATCGATCGGCTCAGTCCAGGCATTTCAGAGTATTCCTAGGCAAAACAATCTCTATACTCTTTTAAAAGTACTATTAACTTACATTTAACTCCTTTGATAAATCCTTACTAATATATGTCCGCCTAGGCCTATCGCCTGGTCCAATGTCGATTTCTTCCAACTCATCGGCCGACATAAACCCTTGTCCTAGCTTGCCGTCGAGATCATCAACAGTGTCCTTTGTGTAGAAATTGGAACCCTCCACGGTGCCCTCAAAACAATAATTGGGGCTCTCCATCTCCTGTTGGCTGTATGGCATAATCAGAAATTTTTAAGTAATCTCCTTGCCAAACTTTTCCAGATAAGCAATCAATTCCTTCCATCTCCCAAACAGATAAATCGGCACTAGCTACATTGACTGACCTATCGGCTGGCACGATTTCGATTTGGTCTCCTTGCCATTGAATCAAACTTTGGTGCATTGTTGAGGGAATACAACAGTTAGCATGCATCCAATCTCTTCCCAGCAACAAACTATAGGAACCCTTCCCATCAATAACAAAGAACGTGGTAGGAATTGTTTTACTACCGATGGTCAGCTCCACATTCAAAACTCCTTTGGTTTCAGATGGATTCCCGCCAAAATCTTTCAGAATCATATTGGTCTTGATCAAATCTTCTGAATTCTTCCCAAGCTTCCTGAATGTTGAATATGGCATTAAATTGACAGCTGCCCCTCCATCGACTAGCATTTTTGATATCGGCTTGCCGTTGACAAATCCCTTGACATACAATGGTTTGAGGTGCCGATGATCAGTTCCTTCGGGCTTCTCGAAAACAGCTTGCTGTGGAGATAACATTAACTTAGCCGATGGCAACTCGTCTTCTTGCTCAACAACTTGTTCAACTGCATATTCGGCTGGTAGCATGAAAACCATGTTTATTGCAGATGACATCACCCTTTTGCCCTTATTCTGGAGACTTTTTTCCTGATCGGCTTGGACTTCATCGGCTGACACTACCTTGCTCTTCACACGCCAAACTTTCTTTGTTTGTTGTCTGAGCCAATGTTCAATTTCTCCTTCAACCTCCTGGAATTGCTCCTGATTCCTTATCCTTTGAACTCTCCTCTTTTGGTTCTTGGTAAAAATTCCGGAAGGACACCATTGTGGTTGCATATTTTTAGGCTCTCTCTGTGAGTCATCTTCATCATTGTTGTGCTGGATCGGCCCAAGTCTTTCATGTACTGGTAATTTTTTATGAATCGGCCGATGCACACTTGTACCCTGTCGGCTTGGTCCTTGAACATATTGAGCATCAGAATCACTACACCCAGGGCAATCCTCCATAGATGGTAACCTCATGCCTTCGTTCCAGCAGAATCTGAAGAATTCACAGCTCCAATGGGGATCAAAATATCTCTCATCATCATGGTGATATGATTCCTCTTCCCTCTGGCATCTCTTTCGATACTTGTTGATCATACCGGCTGATTTGATATTTCTGGTGTAATTTTTACCTCTATCGGCTTGACTTCGGTTAAATGCAGAGTGAACCAAGTTTACCGGAAAAGGATGTCTATCTATCTTCATCGACCTCTTGGATTCATCAATCTTAATCTTCCCTTGCTCGATAGCCGATTGGATCTGCTGTCTGAAAATTTTGCAGTCATTGGTGCTATGAGATCCTGTATTATGCCACTTGCAATATTTCCTCCTCTTCAACTCTTCAGCCGATGGGATCACATGTCCTGCCGGCAACAGAATTTGTTTCTCTTGAAGAAGAAGATCAAAAATCTTGTCAGCTTTAGTAATATCAAAATCAAATTTTTCTTCCTTTCCCGAATTCTTGACCCATTGGCAAACTACTGTTTTCTTGTTCCTAGCCTACTAGGCTGCATTGACTTCTGGATCATCATCTTCGGAATCAGAATCATAGCTGTAAATATTGTTGACATTGTTGGCTTTCTTGATGAACTTTCTAGCCTCCTGAAATCTTGTTTCGTGAGCCGATACCTTCTGAGCCAGATGAGCTAAACTCTCAAAGTCTTGAGCCGAAAATCTTTCCCTTATCGACGCCAGTACTCCTTGGAACGCCAAATCGGCTAACTGTGAATCTGTTAAAGCTAGACTATAGCATCTGTTCCTCACATCTCTGAATCGTTGGATATAATCTAGAACTGATTCATCTGATTTCTGCTTAATAGCTGTGAGGTCCGACAATTTCATCTCTTGAACACCACTGAAAAAGTATTTATGAAATTGTTTCTCCAGATCAGCCTAACTTCTGATAGAATTATAAGGCAGAGATGAAAACTAGGTAAATGCCGATCCAGATAAAGAGAAGTGGAAACAATCTAACTCTAAGGGCTTCTGTAGCCGATGCTTCACCACATTGAGCTAGAAATCGGCTAACATGCTCATAAGTAGATACATTGTCTTGCCCTGAAAACTTGGAGAAATCTGGCACCTTGTATTGGTTTGGCAGTGGTACCCGATCAAAATACTCTGGATATGGGTGCCGATACATATTGCCATTATCCTTAGGCTTGAGCCTGAACTGTTCCCTCATAACGTCAGCAATCATATCGGCCCAAGGCTGTTGAGACGTTGCTCCACCATATTGCTGTTGAATTGGATCAAACTGACCGTACTGGATCGGCTGAGGCCGTGGAGAATAGGGCTGATAGATATGATTAGCCAATATGCCTTGAGGTGGCACATATGAAAGTTGCTCTGTGCTGTACTATTGGCTTATCGGCTGAGTAATTCCGATCGGCTGTTGTGGAACCAAAGGAATTTTATATGATATGTTGACAACTGGCGGTTTTGGATTGAGGATACTGATCAATTGTTCCGGTGTCAACTGAGTTGAAGCTTGCCCCTCAGTGATCGGCTATGGCCTTGTCATGATTGTTGGAATATTTGTGCTAGAGTAAGGAGCCGATGGGGCTTGGGTTTGAATTGTCTGTTGTCTCCCACCAATTTCTATCTTCACGGTCCTGTAGCCTGGAAACGTACCGTCTGGTAAGTATATAGGACCTTTAGCTTTTTCTTCGGCTATAGTTCCATCAACTACGGACTTGATCATATTTGTTAATGTGTTCACAAGTACTCCAAATTGGTTGATAAGGGCGTGGTGCACAGCCGAATCGATGCGATCTTGTATCGTGTGGAGCTCTTCATCACTTGATTTGACCTTGGGTTGCTTGTCCTTTTCTTGACTTGTTCCGGATGTACTTGGATCTTGCTTCATGATCGTCAGCAACTCAACTTTAGTTCTTTGAACAACTGTGCCTTGTCGGGCTACCGTGATCGAGTGCATATATTGTTTCTGGAGCTGATCTAGCATCTGTCTCATCTCTTCTCTCTGCTCATCGTTCAACTGCTCGATCGTGATCGGCAGGATGTTGTCTTCTGAGACTTCAGTAGTATTTGGTGACATGATGACACAATGGTCCCACCGGGCGTGCCAAAAGCGTGTTGATGCAAAAAACACACACTGGCTGGAGAGATTTGCTTTACTCTAGTGCAGGTCCAAAATTAGTTCTTTAGGTTCGAGGGCGTGCCAGTTAATTTGATTCTGCAATCAACAAGAAGAAATATGCAATTTTTATCAGCAAACGATAGTCCATCAGCCAGTTAGCCGATTTCATATCGTATGTAACCTAGCCGATGCAATAAAGCATGAATCGGCTGTAAGGTATAGTCAATGATAGAACTAACCCTAAAAATAGTATATCGGCTGTAAAGATCAGTATTGCATAATCAATATATCGATATTACTTTAGAAATAAGCAATTGGGATAGAGCGGACTGAACCGAGACAGTATAAATTGCCCAAGTCTAATGTAACATGAAATAACGATTATGTAAACTCATGTCATAGCCGATATCTAGATTTAAGCATGTATCGGCTATAGCTCCGATACAACCTTATACTAAGATATTCTCTAATAACAAATATATTTAACTATAACCAATTAGATTGGTATCAAGCTCAATATATTTATATTAGATTAGATCTTGATATAAGGGGCAGATATAGAACGTTAAACAAAGTATAAAACAATGTAAAACATCTATACCAGGTAAGATCGGCTGAAACCCCGATACTATCCTTATTAACAACCATGAGACAGGCTAAATATCATGATTCTAAATACGACTTAATAGGTTGGACTTAACCAATGCAGCATTAAGTATAAAGAGAAGCATGACATCTAGAAAATCAAGCCAATGGTTACCTTTTCAGGATGGTAGATACATTATATAACTTAAACCAACAAAGTAATCTAGCCGATATCAACAAAACCCTAAAGAGAATCCAGCCGATGCAAGTAGATTGCATTGTCAATCTAAATTATATAGTGTATATGATAACTCGGAAGTTTACAAGATAGAACTAGAGTGTCATAGAGATGTAAGCACTAGCTCCGATAATGCAAACTGCCATAACAAGATATACCTTTTCGTCGAAGATCAAACTGATGCAGCACGACTCGAAAGCACAAACTTGTCGGAAAATAGAAAACAAAGGTGGCGATGCGCCGAGATTGATTGAACGTGTGTTGTTATTATTTACAAGACGTCGGGACTATATTTATACCTGAAAATACAAACAATGTCCATCACGGACACGACTCATATTAACCTAGTACAAATCCATCTAACGAACAAGTCCCTTAGGCGGACTCTTACCGTGATAATCTATAAGGAAAATACATAAAACATCCTAATTAATAGATACAATTGCCTCTTCAGGACTCTGTCCATGTATGGCAATCCGAGTGAAGCACCTTGACTCAACCCGATAACGTGTACCAAGTCATATTTCCAAAATCGGCTCAATCGGCTAACCCTGTCCGACTCGAACTCTACCGATTCTGTCCGCAACCGATTCGGACTACAGCCGATTTTCACTCTGTTTCTGATACGATCTAATCTCTTTGATTTTCTTTGATTCTATCCTTATCTCTGATACTTGAATTACCAAATTTGGTCGTCAACATATATATAATTAAATTGCATATGTACATGTACACATACGAAAGTAGCTACATTGCTAGTGTAACAAATATTACAAGTTCTGCCTCCCTCGCAAATAGATCTTTTTTAATCTACTACATGTTCTCTCTCCCACTCCCTTAGGCGTTTGAATTTGTCGTCCGAAGCAAGTTCGCTATCAAGGTCGTAGAACTCCCCTAGATGGTTGTAGATGTCGTGACGAATGAACTGGCACAAGTCCGTGCACAAGTTGAGAAGTGTTTTCTTGTCGAACCGGTTTGTGGTATACGGAATGCTCGAGAGCTATTGACAATAGTAGAAAAATGATATGTGTTAAAATCAACTTAAACAAACTAGTTCGTATATATAAGGAGCACAATGACTTACATCTGTAAACTCAGTTTTGTATCTCCCGCAGACTCTGACTATCTCGTACACGTAATATCCGCAGAGGCTAGTGCCGGGGGTTAGTTGTAACATTGCGTAATAATAGTAGACATGCCAGTATTAAAAATTATAATCGCACATACCGGCCAGCGTGCCTTTACGAGAAGCTTTGTTCTCTTTTGATCCTTTATGAACCCGCCATGTCTTTTGTAATAGTCGTGTCCTCTACAAAGATAAAATATTTGTTTGAGCTAACTTTAGAATTACATCTAAGCAGTATGGTATATAGGGGGTTTGTTTCAAACTTACAAATTCAGCAAGACAAGGAACTCCATGAACTTCTGCTCTTCGTAGTGGGCCAGATCAAGAACTACGACCAAGTGGTCCCTTGGATATACGAGGAATAGTATGTAGTGATCACTGCAAACACGGTTTATGAATTACATAAGGCATCTGATAGACATTTTGATGTGCTATGATAATATATGAATGGAACAAAGGGGATGTTGCTTACGTTAGGTGGTATGACCGCGTTTGTCCGCGTGCGTGAGCATAGCTTGCCCCAAGTAAGTTGCCACCTCGACCCTCTTTTCCTTGTCATACGCTTGTCTTTCCTCCGATGTCTTATCCTTTAGTTCCAGACCATCCAGATTTAGCCTCACGGTGTGGGCCATCATGCAGACCCTCGCCGGGTTGGCATAGCCTATTGAGGCCCCCGTTCTTTGGGCATCTACACATTGTGACCTAAGGAATTATTCAAGTTAAATGACTTATAGTTTGTTGGCACACATTCACTAACAACAAACAAGAGCAAAAACTTAAAGGCACCATGCGCTGACGAGATTGATATCCATTTTATCCATCTTAAAGAAGGCGTGTAGGTCCTGGAAAGTGATGATGAAGTTTCCGTTGGGTCCCTCGACGAAAGCGTTATCCGGGATCTTGACACTAATCATCCTAAGACCCAATCTCAATTGCTCTTAGATACCAGTCATGCAGCAACCTCATTGGCCATGGGAGTTCAAGCATGATGTGGAACGGCAAGAACGGCTTGCCATATTCGTACACCTTTGGTACTTCTGTAGAATGCCAAGATTGCATTTTGTCTGCATGACCTAGTACATTTTTCTGTGCATCTGCTTGCGGTTCAGGTGGGCTTGGCTTTGGCGGACCCTGTCCCCTGAATGACTTGAGAACTATCCTCGCCTCATACTCTGCCATTTCGTTCAGTTTGTACGTGGAAACCATTTGTGGTATGAGCTTGCTGGCTTGCAAAGTACTTAGCTTTTGGATAGATACATCTTCCTGGGGAGGTGGCACAGGTTGCACGAGAGCAGATTGTGGAGTAGGAGGCGACTGATGAGCAGGAGACGACTGCCGAGGTAGTAGAGTTGGGGAATCTGGTGCGGCTGGCTCTACAGATGGAGAACGTACTCTTTTTGGGACAGAGATCTTGGTAGGATAGGAGATCCTAGTGGGGTTGGGGAATTCGGTGGGGATGGCGGTGTCAGAGGGGCAGTCGTCTGTGGCACCGATGGAGCTGTGGTCATCGGTGTTGCCTATCCCGTGAGGATGATGTCTCGATGATGCCAAAGGATGAACTGGTTCACCGCATCTTCGAGTAGTTCTATCCCCTCTTCTGTTGGGATATCCAGCTCCAACGACATTTGATCGGCATTAACCCTTCCCACTTGCACCCTTGTGTAGTCTTCCGGAATTGGGTTGTTATGGAACTTTCTCCCTAGTATCGCTAATCCGAACCCAACCTCCTTCGTTTTCCCAGCTCTGCCTATCGGAACGACAAGGCTGCACGGTGTCTATCACTTCCTGATTTTTGTTTCAGGATTTATAAATTACTTAATAAATTATTCCTAGAATTTATATTAAATGTTCTCTAATTTACAAGTGAAGTTTAATGTGAGAAATAATTTTTCCTAAATAAAACATGGCTAGATTTAAATTTTATTAAATTCTTCATGGTTAATTCTACTCTCTGGAATTTTCTGGGATTTTTCAGAGCTCAATTACTAATTTTAATCATACAATGAACATTTCAGTAATTATTTACATAATAAATTAATCATTAAATGATCTGGTTACAATTGTTTTAAATACTTTGAGTGTCCAAGTATTTTCAGGAATTTTCTTGAAATTATTTCAGCAAAGGAAGTATTTTTTAAAAAATTCAAAGATCATTTCATAGATTAATTTAATTGGAAAAGTAATTAAAACACCTCCTCAGCTTGGGCCCTTTTCGGCCCATTTATCCTCCTCTCTCCGGAAGTATACTTTGTACCCCTCCTCTTCCTGTTTGGCCTAGTAGCAGTAGCAGTAAAAGTTCATTTTAGCTCCCCCTGCTTTCTTCTTCTCTTCCTCTCGGGCGGCCCTTTTCCCCAAAGTCTGCTTTACCTCCCTTGCACTACAGTCCTTCAACCTCTAGCCACCACAAACCGAGCCCGTGCGCACTGTAATAGCACTGATCCCCTTCCAAAATCCGGTCTCCCTGTTGCTCCCCTACCAAAATTAGTTGCGGGAATGGAATCCCCTCGATCTCCTCTATCTTTCCCCTCAAATAATCAAAGAAATCCCGAAGGAAATCTTTTCCAATTTCTTGTCTCAAAATCTTTCCTTTTCTCCGGTGAAACGCTAATTTCCCCTGTGAAATCCCACCGTGCTGAGCTCGATCTCTCCCACCTCCACCTATATAAACGATGCTCGGGGTCTCCTCTTCCGTTTGCCCTCCTTTTCTCACACTGTCGTGCCCTAGCCGCCTCTCCCCGCGCTCGCCTTCTCCTCCACCGAAGCCTGCCGGAAGTACCCGTCACCGTGAAGGCAGAGTTCGCCATCGTGTTTTGATCTCCGGCAAACACCTGCCGCTCCAGTTAACATCGTCAAGCTTCACCGCCACCTCCGTTGGATTTTCAGCCGCGAGGAGAAGCCCGTCCACCACCTCTCCTGCACCGAAGATCGCCAGAACGTCGCCATCGCCATCTAGCCAAGGTCACCAACTTTTTATGCTCGTTACCGGCCATCTTCCGTAGCCGTTCATTGTCGTTTTACCGCTGGTAAGCATTGCCTTTATCTCCTCTCTTTCCCGGTGCCGTCGCCTCTCGCCGAAGCTTTACCGTTCACCGTCACCGTCGTCCTCCCATGCTCGCCACTGTCGATCCTACGTGGCCATCTGCGTGGCTATCTCGTCAGTGCCACCTCACTCTCCTCGCTCGGGTTGCCGCTTGCGTGTCCTGCCCATGTGACATCTATCAAGGTTCAATCTAAGCCGTCCGCTGTATGTCAAAATCCGGTCAAACACAATCGCAGTCATAGTTTCTCTCTTTTCAATGACATATTCTACCTTTATACTATATGTCATCTACCAAATTTTATCCAATCTTTTCCGTAGGTTGTTTTTAATCTTTTCTCTCAGTTATAAATTATTTTTAAATTTTTTAATTAATTTGGAATAGTCTTTTCTTTAATAGGCTTAATTAGATTAAATTTTGTAAAATTCATAACTAATTCACATGAATTTGGAATGAGGCCGTTCAAGCCTCTAAATTTATCTAAAATCATGATATACATGTTTGTTTACTTTTTATGTACTGTTTGTTTGGAGTTTCTTAGTCTTTTTCCTCATGTTGTGTGTTAGCTTGTCGTTTCCGTCGTTTCGGAGGTTCGTGAGTGCTTCGGAAGTGTTCCAGAAGAATAATTGAAGACTGATTATTGCAAGGGAAGTCACACAGATCCCAAACACAATCCTTTGACCATGTTGATCCTATATTTAAGTTTTCTATTTATTTCAAATGTGCATTTATTTTCGAATGTCATCGGGTGGTGTGAACTTATTCCTTTGTTATGGCCAATTTGCATTTTGATTATCCTATTCCTTGATACCATGGGTTATAATTTGACTAGTTGGACTTATATAATGGTTCGACCCGATATATTAGATATAATTACTTAGCCATGCTTAAAGACATTAGTCCACTAATGGGATAACTTGTGCTTCATTATCACATATTGATGGATATTTAAAAGTAGCTCACGATGGTCAATCGTGATTGATAAATTAATTAATTGCCAACTAAAACTTGACTAATGGTGGGTTATGAGCACATTGTTGGAGATGATATTTGGATTTTTGTGCTCATGATAATTGAGGACCGGTTCGCGAGCTACTGTTGTTAAGCATTAATCGTACTAACCACAAGCCAGCGTGGGCAATGGCTTTACCCTTGGTATAACATGGTTCTTAGCGACGCACCAGACTGAGAAGTGGCAATAAGTCCATGGGGTCACTGGGGAGTCCATACCTTTGGTTTTAAGGGGGTGATTATGATCCAGGAATGGTGCACTGCTTTGCGTTGTGTTATGTTGGGAGTACTATCATAGTCTCTATTCGGGTACTTTCTCGGTATCACGACGCATGGTTGACATGATGTTGAGGCTGTGTCTTGTGGGTACAGTGGTACACCTCTGGCCAAAGTAAAACTATTTGAATAGCCGTACCTGCAGTCATGGGCGGGCCTAGCAATGTTTTTCGTGATTAGCCCCACACTATTCATTAATGATAGTAAATTGGTGATGGTAATTTGCTAACTCCTGTTATGGAGTTTAGATCTGTGCAACTGGGATTGGTTGGTCAGAGATGGTTGGGCCTGTGCAGCATTGGTGTGCTGTTCAGTGTTGATTAATATTGATGATTAATTAATATACTAATTTACAACTCTTAAGTGTTTGCTAAATGCTGCTTTAGTAAATGAACCCTATATTATGCTATCCTTTGGTATCCTTGTGTTGATGCAAAAAACACACACTAGCCTGGGAGATCTGCTTAACTCCAGTGAAGGTCCAAAACTTGCTTTCTGGTTCAAAGGCGTGCTAGTTGATTTGATCCTGCAATCAACAAGATGAAACGTGCAAGTTTATTAGTAAATGATAATCGATCAGCCAAGTAGCCGATGTCATATCGTGATATAACCTAGCCGATGCAATATAGCATGAATCGGCTATAAGGCATATTCGATAATGAATTAACCCTAAACTTAGTACATTGGCTGAGAATACCAGTATTATATAATCTATCGATCAATATTACTTTAGAAGTCAGCAATTGGGATAGATCGGATTTAACCGAGACAGTATAAATTGCCCAAGTCTAAAATAACATGAAATAACGATTATATGTACTCATGTCATAGACGATGTCCAGATTTAAGCATGTATCGGCTATAGCTCCGGTACAACCCTATACTAGGATATTCTCTTGCAACAAATATATCTAACTATCGCCAATCAGATTGGCGGCAAGTCTGATATATTTATATTAGATTAGATCTTGATATAAGGGGCAGATATAGTATATTAAACAAAGCAAAGAACTATGTAAAACAACTATACCAGGTAAGATCGGCTGAAACCTCGATACTATCCTTATTAACAACCATAAAGCAGGCTAAAGATCATAATTCTAAACAACTTAATAGATCAAACTTAACTGATGCAACATTAAGTATGAAAAGAATTATGATATCTAGACAATCAAGCCGATGGTTGCCTTTTCAGGATGGTAGATACATTATATAATTTGAACCAACAAGACAATCTAGCCGTTATCGACAAAGCCCTAGATAGAGATCGGCGATGCAAGTAGAAAGCATTGTCAATCTAGATTATATAACGTATATGATAACTCGGAGATTCACGAGATAGAATTGGAGTGTCATAAAGATGTAAGCACTAATTCTGATAATGCAAACCGCCATAACAAGCTTTACCACCTCGCCGAAGATCAAACCTGATGCAGCTCAACTCGAAAGCAAGAACTCGTCGAAAGTAAAAGAGTAAAAGGTTTGCGATGCGTCGAGATTGATTGAATTGGTGTTATTTTATTTATAAGACCTCGGGCTCATATTTATACCCGAAAATACAAGCTTTGTCCAAGATGGACACGACTCATATTGACCTAATACAAATCCAACTAGCAAACAAATCCCTGAGGCGGATTCTTACCAAAAATATCTATAAAGAAATGATAGATAATCCTAATTAATAGATACTCTTGCCAACCCTGGACTCTATCCTTGCCTGGCAACACCATCCAAACTCCTCCTCGAACCCAATATTAATTATACAACCAATATCGGCCATATCGGCTATCCATATCAAACTCGGTCCCAGCTGATGCGGACATCATTTCTTCGAACATACACAACAATCCTCCATTATCATTCAAGGTCCAATCACAAGAGCTCGTGCAAGACAATTGAATTTAGAGGTGAGCTCGTTCCTAAGTTCTTCTTTATATGATTTTGAGAATAGATTGCTACCTAATGATTATATTATGATTAGGAACAATGGAGAGGACTAGGAAACACTTAGAGAAGGACTTAGAGTAGTGGAGGATCAACGAGGACGTTCAAGTCAAGGTGGAGGCCCAAACCAAGTCGACTTCAAGTCCGTTTCGGAGTCCAGAACCAATCTGCACTAAAATGGGCGCCCAGGTTGCATACGTGCTCGGATTGGCCCGTTCTTTATATTGATGGAAAGCCAAGAAAATAAACTTTCCAATGGTTCTGGTTCCATGTCCAAATTTGTTACGAGCCATCGGGAATTGACCGAACAAGTTGATGTTTAGAATCTGTTCCAGCGCTGCGACGCCGTATTTGGGCCTTTGGGCCGTGTATCGTGTTGGAGCCCATTAGGGTTGCGTCAAGGGGTGCTTGCACGACCCTAAACCCCATATCAGTAGCCGTCGCCATCTTTAGTTTTTGGGTTTTGCTTAGATTAATCTATCAAGAACAGTTTCGCCGCTAGATCGGTTTGTAAGACCACAACTTGTGAGCTTAATCATTCATTTGCAATTTCGGTTGCAATCTTCTTTGTTCTTTTTTGTGTTCTTCGATTCGCAAGTAGGGATTAGCCTTCTTGGCGAGGTCGACCGGGTTTCGGAACGGTTGATAACCAGAGGAGACATGGGGCTGCGATTGCGGGGTTCAGGAACGTGCTCGTTCAAGAAGCCGGATCGATTTGTGTCGCGACTCCACCAAATCGTTGATTATTAGAACCTTTCGGAAGATCGGGAACCTTTGTCAACATCACCAACCGATACGGTCTTCCAGCCAATACACATTTTGTTTCCGAGATTTCCGCACATCTAAAAATCCACGTCGAATTGGTCTTTGTTTCCGATTCATATGCTTACCAAATTTCATCGTCAACACATGCCCCTCAATTCTGAAGTATTATATAATGCAACGGAATTATCTCGTCAACCCCGCAAAAACATAGGGTTAACCCTATGACCGTTACGCGCCTACTTTCATAAATAGCAACAGCCTTTCCGGAATTTTCACGGCGTTAACTCCGTTTTCACCGCTTAAGCCACCAAACCACCTCCATCAACTCCGACGATCACTCTCGACCACTCCGGCGATTAGATCGACAACCGTCGTCTTCACCAGGTAATGTCCTACAACTTCTACCTTCCATCCACATCAGCCATCACTTTTTCATCAAATCCACATGCCTTAATCAATCCCGGTTGATTCGATTTGTGTGTTTTTTTTCTTCGATATCATGTACAGCACTTGAGGAACCAGATTGCCACCCCAATTCTTAAAGAGCCAACCCAGTATTTTCTCGGGCCAATGGGTGATGAAGACCCCACCTCTTTCATCAACGCCAAGTCCAACTCACTGGCCTAACGTCTTCAGATCCTAGCCATCTTCCGTAGATGGATGGAAGGCATGGTACAAACGGATGGCTGAAAGAGGGCAAACCCATTGGGATGAAATAGGTATCTCCCAATGCCTCTCTCTTTCCTTACCTGATACCAAAAAAGACGAACCAATGCTATCGGCTGCTGTTGACGATGAAATTTGGTAACCCTCAAAGTCATCATCGGCCTAGAGTTAGTATAGGCTTTAGAGTTCTAGAATCGGCCGATGGAAGCTATCAATCACCAACAGTCGGATTCTTACCAAATTCGGTTAAGGAAATTAGTCTATTAAAGAAAGCTTATCTAGAAGAGATCGAGTTCAAGGAGGATGCGGCATGGCAATTTATCTATTAATTAGGCAGACTCGTTAGTTTCCTTTTAATTTTAGGAAAGTGTGTTTAGTGTCCGATAAGGACTTTACGTTTTTCCTTTTATCTTTAGGAAGGTTTGAGTCGTGTCCGATATGGACTAGTATCTACCCATGGGTATAAATATGTACACCCGGGGTCTACGTAAATTATCTCTCGATCAATAAAACTACTCTCGGCACATCGCCACCCTCTTTCTGAGGTTTTTACTTATCAACCGGCGGAATTTGGCACCTGACGCGGGGCTGCATCGGCTTTCGATCTCCAGCGAAGGGGTAAGCCCTACGTTCCGTCAGGCCCTGGTGAATTTATCGGCTACATTGGTGTTGTTCAAGGCTGCATCGTTTCGATCTCTTGGATCGCTCTGGTTCAGTTGATATATTTACCTGATATCTCAATTCTATCTTAATTGCATTGTGTTTAGAGATGCATCGGTTTAGTTGGAACTGTCTCGATTAAGTCTGATCTTATGTCTTAGCCGATATATCTCTACAATCACAATGTTATTTTATATAGATTTGTTATATCCATCACATTAGACATATCTATCGGCTCATTAAGTATTAGATTATCATATACAATCTCGTGCTGCATCGGTTAGGTTCAACCTACTACATTGTTGTTGATAATATAAATCTTGTTAAGCCGATAGGTTCATGCTAATGTTTTATCGGAGTGCTAGCCGATGAGTTATCATATACATTATATAATCTAGATTGACAATATTTTCTACTTGCATCGACCGATCTCCATCCAGGGTTTTGTCGATATCGGCTAGATTACTTTGTTGGTTTAGATTATATAATGTATTCACCACCCTAAAAATCAGTCAAAGGCTTGATTTTCTAGATATTATGTTTCTTTTCATACTCAGTGCTGCATCAGTTAAGTTTGATCTACTAAGTCGTGCTTAGAACCATAATCTCTAGCCTGCTTCTTGATTACCAATAAGGGTTTTATTGGGGTTTCAGCTGATGAGTTATCTGGACGTTGTATCGGCTCATAAGGATTACATATAATTTGGATTTAGCCGATCACAACAAAGGTTTCACTGTTTATCTAATCATTTGGATTTATTGACATCGGACCTCCAGCCGATGAATGCTTCAACCTTCGGATCAGTACTTATTTAATCTATCATTATTAGCCGATTGGTTTCTATTGGATTACATTATTGTTTTATTACATTATTATCAGCCGATTATCCTTATATCATTATTTGCTCAAGTATCAAGATCTATAGGGTTTAGGGTTTAGGGATATCGGCTGGTATCGGCATCGGCTGGAATCACTCCATCGACTTGTCAGCCGATTGGCTGTTTTATCTGCTATTCACATATCTTGTCAGTTGCAGGATCAAACTGACTGGTACGCCCGTATCTCATTATTATTTTGGACCTACACTGGAGCTAAGCATATCTCCTAGGTCATCGTGTTTTTACGTCAATAGTTGCTTCCTATTTTTGGTCTGATACTCTTAATGCCTTTCTATGCAGTCATGGGCCTATGACCCTCACCCTACTAGACGTCCAGATGCTAACAGGTCTAGATATCTCCTCATTGGCCAACCCCATTAGTCTAAAGATAAAGTGCGAACACAAGTTCCAAACTAAGAACATTGGAGGTTGGTCAGGCTTCATAGCCGACAACATGTGCACAGGATCTATCTCCTCGAGAGAACATGGACAAGTTCTTATTTTATGGCTCCACCTGTGGTCCTACTGCAAACTTGCAACACCTGGTCGAAGCCCTAGTTTCGAAGAAATCAATCCCACTAGGCAAATTTGTTCTGGGAGCAGTATACCAGATCATGAGCCAAGCATCGGCCAAACTCCTAAACACATCGGCCAACTATGGAGGCCCTTGGTAGTTTGTCCAAATATGGTTAAACCTATACACCATCAAGGTTGCTAACAGAACTCCACTAGATGAGTCAGAATTTCCTTCTCTTGCCAATGCTGATGATGAAGCAGCAACACGCCGATGTCGATCATTTGGAGACACAACATCATCCTATCCTGGATCAGGAACATCGGCTGAGTTGTTCTGTGAATGGTTCAACCGCTTTTATAATGGATTGCCTCATGATTCTCGAGTCTGGTTCCCATATGAGGATTACATCAATTATAAGCTACCAACAAATCTCAGACTGGATGAACTGAATAATGCAGACTTCCTTGGAATAAGAGACATTTATATCGGCCATATCTCCCTGCATACTCCTAACTGGTGTCTCCCAGGGCCGATAGATCCAGGCATCCTATGAATTTTACCATCCCATGATCGCAGCTAGGCAACTTGGCATGGGACAACTACCCATCGGCTTGTACTTCACAGATAAAATCCAAACAAGGGGTATTGTTTCATCGGCTCTCATCATGGACAGAATCATAAACCTTGAAAAGCCCTCCCTTGGGTTCCATTGGCCGAATCTCCCTGATCAGAGAATGAAGCCAGCTCTTTGACAGATGGTGGGGTGAATGGAAAATTCATCTCTTTCTATCTCAATCGGCCAATTTCTACTTAACAATCATGGATCCTTCCATCAGCCCTCAGGTAAATTCATAAATCACATGCCTTTATTTTGTAAACATTATCATAATTCTCTAATATCCTTCAATACATACTCTTTTTAGGCCAGCAATTCTCCTCCTCCAGCCAAGAGCAAAAGTGGGAAAGACATTCACTATGCATCAGCAAAAAATATCATTTGGCAAGGACCTAGCTCCTTCCTCTATCGGCTTTGATGCTCCTGCAATCAAGGACTTGCTTCAAGGTCAGGCCAGACAGCTGATTGCAATTACCGGTAAACGCAAAAGAACGAAGAAGGTTGCTGTCAAGCCTGTTATTTCTAAGAAAAAAATTCCTACTAAGAAACAAAAATCCTCAGCCGATGATGCCCCCATCGATCCCGATGTGGAAGAATATCTGAAGGAAGCAATAATAGAAGAAGAAATTGATGAAGCTGTTGCACAAGTCAGTGAAAATGCACAAGCTTCCAGCCCAAAACCTCAAGCCGACACACCTCAAGCCGATCAATCAAGCCTAGCCAAAACTCCAAGCCCTCCTAAACGTCGGCCTCACAAAACTCAGGTATGTACTCCTTCAACCTCTCCTTCATCAATTTTACCGATCCCTTTTCAATATTTGACAAATTTGCAGCCCTTCCTGAGCCATATCACCTCCTCAACAGCCAGCTTCCAGCAAACACACACCATCGGCTGCAGGAAGCCATCACATAGAGAAAGCAGCTGCCATGATCTCAGCTTCTCCAGCTCCTATAAGAACATAATCAACCATCCCTTATATCGGCCACCCTAAAAAAGTTTTACTCACAACTTTTCTTCATTTATAGGCCTTAGCCGATATGTTCTCTTTTGATATAAGGCAGTTTCTGGACAAAGAAGAAGAAGATATCTCCAGCAAGGCTAAATCACCAGTGCCTCACGATCTGAAAACAATATTAGCTGATATTGCTGATCGGCTCAAAGCCTCACTAGGTACCTTAGTCACAGACTGTGACTCAATCAGGTCACGTTTCCAAGAAGTCCAAAACCAACTTCCAGAAGACCTAAATGATGCTATCTCCCCTACAGTCTTTCTTGAGCAGCACAGATTCAAATTTGAGAGAGCAAAGCAAAGACTGGCTGATCGGCTGGAATACAAAGCTCTTGCAGCAACCATTCAAACTAGCCGAAAGTAAGTCAATGAAGAAAAATCAAAAGTGGACAAGTTATCGGCTGGCCCAAAATCAACTCAGTAAGAATTAGACAGGCTCAAACAAGAAGAATCTGATCTCTTAGTCCAACTACGTCAATGCCGAGTCAAAATTTCTAAGGCAGAAAAGAAACAAGCCGATCTTCCTCAAGCTATTGAAGAATAGAAGTCCAAACTCAAATCTTCTATCAAACATTTAGCTTCTCTCACCAAGTCACTCAAACCAATCCCTGGAACTGATGCTGCTGATGGTAAAATTATAAACGAGATAGAGCAAATTCGCCTGCGTGCGATTTTGGCAATCCAAAATTTCTTGGGTTGATGTAATAGATTAACACTTGTCTCAAACGATAATTTTTGTTGTAATATACTGCTATCGGCCATCGCGCCGATGTGAACTTGTCAATTTTCTTCAAAAATCTCCAAATTTTACTCTCCCATGCCCCCCAAGTTTATAATAAGGAACACAATACTGCAAACTTATAATATCATCCAAGGAAGATAAAAATATCGGCCATCTAAAGGCGATGTAAACAACATCGGCTGTCAACCATGCATCGGCATAACGCAGCCGATCAGGAACCAATCCAAACACTTTGATAGTATTTTTTTCAGATATTTCCCATTAAGAGATCTTCCAAAAACCTCTCCATCAAGTCCTTTCAACATATAAGCTCCATTGGAAACACACTTATGAATCCGAAAAGGTCCTTCCCAATTCGGTGACCACTTCCCAAATTTGCTATCTCTGGCTCCTATCGGCAACACCAATTTCCACACATGTTCTTCCTCCTCAAAAGATTTTGGCACAACCTTCTTATTATAATGCCGAGCAACCCTCTTCTTATCCTTTCTAACCTTCTCGAGAGCACGTGATCTAGATTGAACCAACTCTTCTGACTCATCAACCATCAAATTATGGTAATCATCGGCTGTCAACTCATCTTGCAAAAAAATCATTCTGGAGCCGATGTTAGTTTCCCATGGCAATACAGCTTCATGCCCATAAACCAATTGATATGGTGGAACTTTGAATAGCACCATGACAAGCTATTCGATAGGACCATAATGCCTCAGCCAATATAGTATGCCACTTCTTGGGATATTCAGCAATCTTCCTCTTAACCAACTTGATCAACCTCTTGTTAGATGCCTTAGCCTGTCCATTAGCTTGTGCATAATATGGTGAAAAATTCAACAACTTGATTCCCATACTATCGGCAAACCGAACAAACTCATCGGACACAAAAATAGATCCTTAATCAGTTGTTATCGTGTGTGGCAAACCAAACCTATATATGATATGTTCCTTAATAAACTCTATTGCATCTCCGGTAGCAACTTTCTTGAGGGGAATAGCCTCAACCAACTTAGTAAAATAATCAGTAACAACCAATATGAATTTATGACATTTACTTGATGGTGGATTGATCTGGCCGATCATATCAATACCCCAACCTCTGAACGACCATGGCTTAATGATTGGATTCATAGCCGATGCTAGTGCTCTTTGGATAGCTCCAAACTTCTGGCAATCCTAGCATCCTTTATAATATCTAAAGCAATGCTCCAGCATTGTCGGCCAAAAATAACCTATTCTCCTAATCAGCCACTTCATCTTATGAGCCGATTGATGAGTACCACATATTCCCTCATGCACTTCACGCATGACAACCTTTGCTTCATCCATGCTCAAACATATCAACAAAACCCCAACAAAACATATTTGAGAGCTTTGTACCTTACTTTCCTAGAAACCGATCGAGAAGGATTCTTTAAATATTAAAGTATCTTAAACCTCCAATCATCGGCTAGCAGGCATGCAACTTCAACTTTAACATCTTTCAACATCGGCTTGTAACCCGATGCTCCTTGAGCTAGATCATTGGCTTCAACATTTTGTTCTCTAGGAATATGCTTTAAGGTGACTACCCTAAATGTCTTCATCAACTCTTTACACTTCTTATTTTAAATCATCAAGACATCATTCTTGCATTCATATTCCCCAGACAATTGACTAATCACCAACAAAGAATCACCCATGATTTCAACAGCCTCGGCTTCAACCTCTGTCAACAACTACAACCCTTTTAAAACAGCCTCGTATTCAGCTTGGTTATTATTAGAATAAGGTTTAATAGTGAAAGCAAACTAAAAACTTGCCCCCTAGGTGATATAATCACTAAGCCGCCCACATCGATAAGTGCAAAAATTATCCATCAAAAAATAACGTCCAAGGCATAATATCAACATGATCAATTGAATCATCCCTGTGCTCTACTATAAAATTAGCAATCGCCTGCCCTTTTACTGCCTTAGCCGATTCATATCGCAAATCAAACTCTGTTAAAGCAAAAATCCACTTCCCAATCCTTCCCTTCAATACTGGAGCCGACAGCATATACCGCACCACATCGGTCTTACATACTATAGTGCACTTATTGGAAAGCAAATAATGCCTTAATTTTGTACAGGAAAAATATAAGCATAAGCATAACATCTCTACTGGTGAATATCTAGTCTCTGCATCCAAAAGCCTTCTACTTAGAAAAAATATAACACGCTCTTTACCTTCAACCTCTCTTGGATCAGGATAGAGCCGATAATATTCTGATCGGCTGATAGATACAACTTAAAAGGAATCCCTTTCTGTGGTGGAATAAGAACTGGAGTACTCAAATATTCCTTTATGTTATCCAACGCCTTTTGTTGCTTCTCTCCCCAAACAAACTCCTGATCGTCTTTCAACCTAAGCAATGGGGTAAACGGCTCTATTCTACCAGATAGATTGGATATAAATTGTCTAACAAAATTAATCTTGCGATCAATGACTGCAACTTGGTCTTGTCTGCTGGAGGTTTTATCTCTTTGATAGCATTGATACTCCTCTGAGGTATCTCAATCCCCCTCTCATGCATTAAAATTCCAAGGAACTATCCAGCCGATACACCAAAAGCACACTTAGTTGGATTCATCCTCAATCCATATTTTCTTGCTCTTTCCAAGACTCTTCTCAAATCGGCTATATGTTCATCAATCTCCTTTGATTTAACCACCACATCATCAATATAGATTTCAACCAATAAACCGATAAGATCATGAAATATGTAATTCATCGCTCTCTGATATGTAGTACCAGCACTTCTCAATCCAAAAGTCATAACAACCCACTCATACAAGTCGATTGCACTAGGAGATCGAAAAGCAGTCTTATGAATGTCTTCTTCAGCCATAAAAATTTGATTGTGTCCTGCATTACCATCCATGAAACTGATAATCTCGTGCCCAAATGCTGCATCAACT
Organism: Oryza punctata; assembly: GCA_000573905.2. NCBI lineage: Eukaryota > Viridiplantae > Streptophyta > Magnoliopsida > Poales > Poaceae > Oryza > Oryza punctata. The sequence goes on along the minus strand of CM002494.2, from coordinate 8,691,457 downwards.
AATTGATCGGTAACCGGCATGGGGTATTTATCTTTTGGAGTAGCTTTATTCAAATCTCGAAAATCGATGCAAACTCTAAGCTTGTCGTTCTTCTTAATCACTGGTACTATATTTGAGATCCACTCAGCATATCGGCATGGTCTAATAAAGTTAGCATCATAAAGTCTTGTGATTCCGGCCTTGATAGCATCATACATCTCAGTTTTACAACGTCTTGGAGGTTGCTTATATGACCGATAGCCAGGTTTGATAGGAAGCCGATGTGCAACAATCGATCGGTTGAGACCTTGCATTTCATAGTACTCCCAAGTAAAACAATCTCTGTAATCTTTCAAAAGTGCTACCAACTTAAACTTAAATTCCTTTGACAAACCTTTACTCACATATGTTGGCCTAGGTCTATCGCCTGGTCCAATATTTACTTCTTCGAGCTCATCGGCCGACATAAACCCTTGTCCTAGCTTGCCATCGAGATCATCTATAGTATCCTTTATGTAGAAGTTAGAACCCTCCACGACGTCCTCAAAGCAACAATGGGGGCTCTCCATCTCCTGTAGGCTGTGGGCTGGCACGATTTCTATCTGGTCTCCTTGCCAAACTTTTCCACACAAACAATCAATTCCTTCCATCTCCCAAACAGACAAATCGGCACTAGCTACATTAACTGACCTGTCGGCTGGCACGATTTCTATCTGGTCTCCTTGCCACTGGATCAAACTTTGATGCATGGTTGAAGGAATACAACAGTTAGCATGACTCTAATCTCTTCCCAGCAACAGACTATCGGAACCTTCCCATCAAAGACAAAGAATGTGGTAGGAATTGTCTTGCTGCCGATGGTCAACTCCACATTCAAAACTCCCTTAGTTTCAGATGGATTTCCTCCAAAATCTTTCAGAATCATGTTTGTCTTAATCAAATCCTCTGAACTCTTCCCAAGCTTTCTAAAAGTTGAGTATGGCATCAAATTGATAGCTGCTCCTCCATCAACCAACATTTTCGACATCGGCTTTCCATTAACAAACCCCTTAACATACAAAGGTTTGAGATGCCGACGGTTAGTTCCTTCCGGTTTCTCAAAGACAGCTTGCTGCAGGGACAATATCAATTTAGGCGATTGTAGTTCGTCTGCCTGTTCCACAACTTGTTCAACTGCATACTCAGTTGGTAACATAAAAACCATATTTTTTAATGTGGTTCGTATGCAACGTCTTTTCCAGACACGCTTTTGTCTTTATCAGCTTGGACTTCATCGGCTGGGACGATCTTACTCTTGACACGCCAAATCTTTCTTGTGTGCTTCAACCGATGTTCGATCTCATCTTCAACCTCTTGAAACTGCTCTCTGCTCCTCATCCTCTGGACACGTCTTTTCTGACTCTTAGTGAAAATTCCAGCAGGGCACCATTGAGGTTGCATTGTCTCAGCTCTTTCTTGTGACTTGTCTGCAAAGTAATTTTGTTGAATCGGCCCAAGCCTCTAATGAACCGCAACCTTTGATGAATCGACTGACGCACATTATTGCTCTGTCGGCTTGGCCTCCCAACATATTATATATCAGGATCACTGCAACCAGGGTAATTTTTCATAGATGGTAACCTCATCTCTTCATTCCAGCCGAATCTAAAAAATTCACAACCCCAATGAGGATCAAAACAGTCTTCACCGTTATAGTGGTAAGCTTCTTCCTCCCTTCGGCGTCTATTCTGATATTTGTTGATCATAACAGCTGATTTGAGACCCCTCGCCTGATACTTGCTTCTATCGGCCTGGTTCCTATCAACTCCAGTATGAACCATGTTCACCGGAAAAGGATGACCATCTATCTTCATCGGCCTTTTAGCTTCATTGAACTTTATTCTTCCTTGTTCTATGGCCGATTGAATCTGTTGCCTGAAGATCTAGCAATCATTGGTGCTATGTGATCCTGTGTTATGCCATTTGCAATACTTCCTTCTCCTCAACTCCTCAGCCGATGGTATCACATGTCCTATCGGCAATTGAATCTGCTTTTCTTAGAGAAGGAGATCAAATATCTTGTCAGCTTTGGTGATATCAAAATCAAATCTTTCTTCTTTCCCCAAATTCTTGACCCATTGACATACCACCGTCTTCTTGTTTCTAGCCCACTCTGTTGCATTAACCTCTGGATCTTTATCTTCGGAGTCAGAATCGTAGCTATAGATGTTATTGACATTGTTGGCCTTCTTAACAAACTTTCTGGCTTCCTAGAATCGTGTTTCATGGGCCATCACCTTCTGAGCTATATGTGCTAGGCTTTCAAAGAATCGAGCCGAAAATCTCTCCCTCATCGGTGCCAACAATCCCTGGAAAGCCAGATCGGCTAGTTGTGAATCGGTCAATGCCTAACTATAACACATGTTCCTTACATCCCTGAATCTCTGAATGTAATATGGCACTGTTTCATCTGATTTCTGTTTAATGGATGTGAGGTGCTACAAACTTCATCTCTTGGATTCCACTGAAAAAGTACTTATGGAATTTGTTTCTCTAGATCGGCCCAACTCCTGATGGAATTATAAGGTAAGGAAGAAAACCATGTAAACGCCGATCCAGACGATAATAATGGGAATAGTCTAACTCTGAGGGCCTCTGTAGCCGATGCTTCTCCACACTGTGCCAAGAAACGGCTAACATGCTCGTAGGTTGACACGTTGTCCTGTCCCGAGAATTTTGAAAAATCTAGTACCTTGTATCGGTTTGGCAGTGGTACTCGGTCAAAATATTCAGGGTATGGATGCCGATACATGTTGCCATTGTCCTTAGGCTTGAGCCCAAATTGCTCTCTCATCACATCGGCAATCATGTCGGCCCATGGCTGCTGTGGTGCTCCTCCACCATACTATTGTTGTGGTTGTGACTGTATTGCGTTGGGTATTGGAGCCGTGGAGATCCCTCAGGCCGATACTAGGCTCGTGGAAAATGAGGCTGGTATTGTTGGCCAAGATTGGTCCCTAAGCCTTGAGATGAGACGTACGGCAGCGGCTCTGACTTGTACTGATGGCTTATCGGCTGGGTAATTCCAATCGGCTGTTGTGGAACCGAAGGAATATGATATGCTGGTTCAATGACTGGTAGCTTTTGCATTGAGTATGTTGATCAACTGTTCTAGCGTCAACTAGGTTGAAGTTTGCCCTCCAGTGATCGGCTGTTGTCTTGTTAATATCGTCGGGATACTTGTGTTGGACATGAGAGCCGATGGAGCCTGGGATTGAAATAAGTGATGTTTCCCGCCAATTTCAGTCTTCACAGTCCTATAGCCAGGAAAGGTATCTCCTGGAAGATATATGGGCCTCTTTGCTTTTTCCTCGGCTATAGTGCCATCCACCACTATCTTAATTATATTTGTTAAGGTATTTACGAGTACATAGGATTGGTTGATGAGGGCATGATATACTGCCGAATCAATACGATCATGTAATGTGTAGAGTTCCTCGTCGCTTGATTCGGTCTTGATCTATTTGCCTTTATCATCGCTTGTTCCATATGTACTTGGCTCCGTTTTCACGATCGGCGGTAACTCCACTTTGGTCTTCTGGATTATTGTGCCTTGGCGGGTCACCGCAAACAAGTGGAGGTATTGACTTTGGAGTTGATCCAGCAGCTTTTTCATCTCTTCCCTCTTCTCCTCATTCAACAGCTCGATCGTGATTGGTAGAACATTGTCTTCTGTGATTTCAGTAATATTGGACATCATAATGACAAGGAAAAGTCCCACCGAGCGTGCCAAAAGTGTGTTGATGTAAAAAACACACACTGGCCTGGGAGATCTACTTAACTCCAGTGCAGATCCAAAACTTGCTTTCGGGTTCAAAGGCGTGCCAGTTGATTTGATCCTGCAATCAACAAGATGAAACATGCAATAGAGAAATTTAACTATATGTCACTCAGTGGACATGGTTTTAACAGAATACCACCCTCTACATTGTCCTTATAAAAATGCCACTTAATAGAGGGGGCTCCTTAACAGAATGCCACTTTTTGACTATTTTAAGGTTTTTTTTCATTTTGTTTATATTTTTTTCCAAACTTCGCTCGTGCAATGACCGAAATTCCCCTTACTGTCTCGTCTCTCTCGACTCTCTCTCGGCTGCGCGGGGCTGACGCCACCACCGCCGGGTCAGCACGCCCCCGGCTGCCGCCGCCACCGCCGCCCGTCGACGCGCCCCCGACCGCCGCCGCCACTAGTCGACGTGCCCCGACCACCGCCGCCACCGCGACTCGTCGATGCACCCCCGGCCGCTGCCGCCCGTCGACGCGCCGCCGCCCGTCGCCGCAATCACCGCAAGGAACTAGGGGTATTTTTTGTTATTTCGCACGCTATTTCTGTTTAAAAATCTTAAAATAGTCGAAATGGCATTATGTTAAGGAGCCCCTCTATTGAGTGGTATTTTTATGAGGATAATGTAGAGGGTGGTATTATGTTAAAGCCACCTCTATTGAGTGAGTATCGTTAAATTTCTCTAGATAGCTGCTGTTGGTGTACACATCGCCAGTGAAATACAGGAAGATGACCAACCATGGTGCCACCTCCACTGTTCTACGCAGAGGTGGTCACGGATCAACAGCAAGCAGAAGACGCATGCTAGCCTGCTAGGCATGAGAAGATCAAGGCAAGGATAGTGTCGGCCGCTGTGCATTCCGTCGCCTCGTTGGCCGTTGCTCTTGAAAGCGCTCCACACAGCAGCCACATATCCCAGTCAGAGAACCCTAGGCCGCCACAACTCCTCGCCATTGCTGCTGCCGCCGCTGCCGTTGGTGGAGACTGGGTCGACGTCGCCTGGTACCATGAAGTGGCCGTGCATATGAAGGGTGGGTGCGGAATAAATAAGTGCCCCTCCGGTGGCATCCGCCGCACGTCTGCTCTCTCCGGTGGCGTGGGGCTAGCTGCTTGGCTCGCCGAGGCGCTGGTCTCGCCGAAATGGTCGACGTAGCGGAGGAACTCCAGCATGTCCATGCCGCTGCACCGGGCGAGCTCCAGCGGCGACCGGTGGTTGCGCACGAAATGCCCTAACGTGTGCTGGTCCAGCCACTCCTGCGACTCTATAGCTGCTCGCCCACAGCACGTCCTCGACGGGTTTGAGGCCGGCCAGATCTGAGATGAGGACAAGATGAACAGGAGAGAGAGGATGAAGGAAGAAGAAAGGGGTAATCTGGTATAACAAATTTAGAAAATGCTTTGAAGGGGTAAGTTGTGGAATATATCAAACAACTATGAAATTGCAAAGCTATAGCTCCATATAAGTGAATACTGAATAGTAATGGTATTTTTTTAAACCATAAAAGTTATAATGGCATAAATACAATTAACCTATTATTTTTATATTTGTCTCCCCCATCCCCCTCCAACCTGGCGACCCCTCTTTCTCCCAAACTCTTTCTCTCTCTCCCTCAGTCTCTTCCCTCTCTCTCGAGCTATCTCCCTCTCCCTCTCCGAGGTGATGGATCTCTCCGTCAGTCTCTTCCCTATCTCTTGAGCTATCTCTGTTTCCCACGCGATGGATCTAGCAGACCAGCAGACGGTAGTGACACAATGTAACCCTATGCTTGTATCCAACCCCCCCGGCCCCCACACCCCTCCCAAGCATCGGCGGCAATGCCACCTACTACCCCGAGTGCCGACCAACTCCTCATCACCCCCAGATCCACGAGTGTCGGTCGTCTCCTCGTTTCCCCCTCCACCTCCCAAGCGTTGATGTCGCCGCTACCTCCTCGCAGGGTCTTTTCCACATCCAATTAGGTGTAGAAACCAATTAAGACTCTAAAATCTCAGGTCCAATCAAGAAAATCCGAGAACCGACAAATTAGACTCGGAGTCGGACTCTGTCGATCTGACCAGTCACATGTCACCGACCAAGCCAGTCCCCTACCATCAGTTGGACAGGTGTTATGGTGGTGGTCAGACCGGCCTAGCGTGGTAAACCCGGGACCATTTTAAATTTGACCATGTTTTCCTATTCTTACTTTAGGTGCTAAATTTGGGTGTTAACAACATATATTACCATATATATGCTTGTACAATTATTCATGCCGATTTATCTCTACTATTATAAAAATTGAAGATGTTTCCACCGAAAATTTGGTACATCATCCGTGTTTGAGTTGGTTTTTGATTTGATTCTATGTCACCCATATTTAATTCGACGTGACTCTGTAATAACTATTATGCACCATCTTTCCAGCCCAACCCCTACCCTCCCCCTCCCAGCCAACCCAACCCAACCAGCCCACACCATCCCATCGCCCCATCCCGCGCGCCTCCATTCAGTGTCGTGCGCCCCTCCCCTAATCGAAGCCTTTTTTTCTCTTCCCTTTTCCGTTTTCTATTTCTCATTTTCTTTTCACTTGGTTATCCTGCCTTTTCCCTCTCCATCAAATCTCCTCTCTTTTCTCCTCCTTTTCTCTTTTTTCATCTTTTTTCTCCTTCGAATTTCTCTCCTCATAAATATTTTCCTTTGAAATTATCATTAAGGTGTGTATACGGTAAGTTTGTTACTTTGCAAATACTTTTCATCTACAGGTAAAAACTTTCATTAATCGAATAATCAAAATTTCATTTGGGAGATTGATTTGGGAGGTTGTGCAAAGGTGTACATAAGGAATTCTTCGTGTGATGACGTACGAAGCGAGTGCAACCGGGTTCCAATATTATATATGATTTCTGACTTTGTTTTCACATTGTGTTTGTATTCTTTCGGTTTATCGTTTAAATTGGTAGAGTTTTTATCTATCGTGAAAATTATCTTCACCTGTTACAACGCAAAGGTATTTTTGCTAGTTGAAACAAAAACAATCAACCCAAAAAGCCTACCTAAAATATATCGTTTCTGTCCCCTCCAAAGAATAGAAATAATACAATGGTGACCGTGTCTTACAGCAAAACACCATTTATAATTTTGTGGTATATATCCATCAACAGAGTCACATTCTCACAATTTTTTCTATCATAAAACATGGCAAATTTCGCCAAATCTGACAAACAAGTACATATAGTACATATATAGAGAAATCATTACTAACCCAAATAAGAATTTGCTGTTACAAGACTTATATATTGAAATGCTCCCCTGTAGCACCAAGCGAAGTTTAATCCAAACGAACGTGATTGGCTAGATAGCATCAGTGATCGATCGATCATGTCGTCTTGCTATCCCTGCAATCCTGCTCTTTCTCACATCCACGCGTGTATTTGTTAGTGGTGTCGCCGGGGCGGTTGAGCTGTGGTGTTCCAGGGATATGGTCGCGGTTCATGGACGAGTAGTTGATGACCTGGGCGACGACGGCGACATCCTCAACGGCGGTGAGGACGAGGAGAGCCACCATGGACAGGCCGAGGACAGTCAGGTTCACCCTAGCTTTCGCCATGTCGATCGATCGAGGTAGCTATAGCTAGCTTCACAGATGACGGGAGTAGTCTTCTGGTTTGTGAACCTGTGATGAATTAATTGTTGGCTATGGCTAACTGATTTTATAGTGTAGCGTATGTCAAAGATATGAGAGGATTAATGGCCGGGGAGTGTGTTCTAGGGGTGTGTATTACTGCACGCGTTCATGATTTCATGGCAAAAACTAACAATAGCGGATCATGGATGAATATGGCTCGTTTGGGCCACCTTGTAATTTATGGTGTGGATATATATAGCTTTTCTAAAGTTGGGTTCCTGAGATGTGAGGTAGAGCATGGATATCGTAACTTTTTCCCTTTTAATTTAGTCTTGAACCGTCTCTGATAGTGGCAGCTGTTCAGAACCACCTATGATCGATTGTGCTTATAAAGTTTATGATAACCCTTTTTACGGTTGTGTCCATATGGTTTCAAGATTTCTGTCTATACTGATTGGAAGATATAAGATGACGACCTTAATTTACTAATGTACTCACTAGCACAGAACAGCACATTAGTGCTCCCTTAGTGCCGGTTCGATAAAACCCAACATTGATGATGGTTTTTAACTTGAAAAAACAAGTTCGTGCTATACACATATTTTACCCGGCACTGACGAGAAAATATCAGTACCGGGTCTTATAATAGTACAACACTTACTGTTCGGCGACACATCAGTGTCGGGATCTTATCACTAACCGATATTGATGAGTAACACATCAGTATCGGGTCTTACCATTTGGACCGTGATAATTGTACTTTTGGTAGGAAAATACATCAGTGCCGGGTCGTAAAAATATATGGCACTGATGTACTAAACATCCAGGATAGATAACCCTAACCATATAGTGCTTATTTTGGACATATGAACTTAATTTTTTCATACGAACTCGGATTGTAACAAAGTTAATTTATATATATGAAAATTGTAGCTCACAAAGAGATCTAAATTTTCTAGTTGGCAATTTTTTCATTTGAGTTCTTTTAAATACTCAAATTCATAATTTAAATCTCGGTTAGGATGGGTCAAAAGGAAAAATATCCATTTCTCAACAAGATTAATGTGTGTGTGTGTATATATATTAGATAATAGAATAACATCCCGGCCTTTGCTCAACGAGCTACAACCAATTATTATAAAGTGCACAAATAAAAAAACACAGTACACACTGTCATAGCAAAAAACAAACTCAAACTAGTAAACACCAACACACAATAAAAAACCCTCAATTACTGAATTCTATTTGAGAATCTCCATCCAAAGTTGACGAAAAGGTGCATAATCATCGATTCAAGTTTTCGACATGTATCATTTATTAGCTTGATATCATCGTCATACCTTTATAGTTGAGCCCAACAACGGAGCCAATATGTTACCCTGAAAAGTACCTGCAAATAAGATTTTGATGGTGTTTTATCAAAAACCATATCATTTCTACTAAGCCAAAGAGCCCAATATACAACGGAAGTCCCCACAAGAATAAGTTTCTTGATTTTTGTATGAACACCCACAAGCCAATTCCCAAATATGTGAGAAACACTATATACAGGGTATAATCCAAATGAGAATTGAATTGATCTCCAAAGAAATCTAGGAAAAATGACAATCCAGGAAAATATGGTAGATTGATTCATTCTTCATATAGAAACAACATGTCAGACTACCATTCCAATTCCTCTTAGCCAAATTATCTCTTGTTAACACAATTCCTTTAAGGAGATACCACATAAAAATTTTAATCTTAAGGGGCATCTTAAGTTTCCATATAATCTTATTCCTCTCTATATATCCATTATTAATTAGAGCTAAGTACATAGATAGAACAAAAAATTGAACGTTTTGATGAAAGTTCTCACAAACATAACTAGGCTTGATAACACAGAATTAATAAGAACCAATCTCCCTCCAACTGGCATGTGTTTACCTTTCTAACTACTAAGTTTTTTCTCAATTCTTTGCTCAATTATTAACCAATCTTTGTTACTAAGCTTTCTATAATGCATAGGAATGCCAACATATCTAATAGGAAACTCTCCTATTTTACATCTAAAAATATTTGAATATTGCTCAAAACATTCCTTTGCATGACCAAAGAAAAATAATTCACTCTTGTGAAAATTTATCTCCAGGCCAAATATTTTTTCAAAAGCAGTTAATAACAGCTTCATATTCTTTGCTTTCTCTACGTCATGCTCTAAAAAAATAATAATATCGTCAGCATATTGTAAAATAGATAAACCATCATCCCCCAAATATGGGACAACTCCAGAAATCTAACCATCAATTTTTGCTCTCTTAATTAATATAGCTTAACATATCAACAACTATATTAAAAAGAATTACAGATAACGGGTCCCCTTGTCTTAAGCCCTTATGAGTTTGAAAATTTGCCCCCAATTCATCATTCACTTTTATACCAACATGTCCACCTTGAATAAAAGAAGCAATCCAATCACACCATTTTTGCAAAAAACCCTTCATTCTCAAAGTTTGTTATACAAAAAACCATTTCACTTTATCATAAGCTTTCTCAAAGTCCATCTTAAAAATTACTTCATTCATTTTTTTCCGATGTAGTTCATGAATTGTTTCGTGAAGGATAACGACTCCTTTCAGAATATTTCTCCCAGGTATGAAAGCTATTTGTGTGGGGCTAATAACTTTCTGAGCCACACTAGAAATTCTATTTGTAGCAACTTTAGTAAAAATTTTAAAACTAACAATAAATAAGCAAATAGGCCTATATTGTTGAATCTTAATAGTCTCCTTGGCACTTAAGTTATTAGCCCCACTTTGGCAGTAAGATAATAGTACCAAAGTTGAGCAAATAAAGATTTAGACTTCCACTATGGAAATCTTTAAATAAATCCACCAAATCAGATTTGATAACATTCCAGAACACTTGATAAACCTCAGCCGGAAATCCATCCGGACTCAGAGCTTTATTGTGTTCCATTTGAAAAATCGCATCTTTAATTTCCTTCCCAGTAAATTCTTCTCTTAAAGCATTATTTTCTAATGAGACACCTGGGGAATATCACTTATTTGGATTTCATCCAAAGTTAAAGAAAAAGCTTCAAGAGGACAAAAAGACCTTTATAATAAGTGGTAAGTGCTTTCAAATTCGCATCACCATTTTTAACCTGGTCCCCATCCTGTAATTAAAAAAGTATTGTTTTACTATGCTTCCCATTTGCCACCAAATGAAAATATTTGGTATTTGAGTTGCCTTCCAAAATATCTTTAGTCTTATCTCGTTAATACTATTTAATTTCCTCTTCTCTAAGCACTAGCTAACCTATTTCTTAAATATTGTCTATTATCAAGCTCATCCTGACTCAACACAGTTAATTCATCCTTTTTATCCAACAAATCTATTTTTTCCAACAAGACCTTCTTTTCCTTTTTGTAAGCACCGCTAGATTGTTTGGCCCAACCTCTTAGAAATTGTCTTAATCTACGAATTTTTGCCTGCCAATGCTCTAAAGGAGTGTTTCCATCAACAACATTCACTGCGTCAGCACAGGCTTTTAGTAACACTAATTTGTGTTACAGTATATCCAAAAAAGTGTTACAAGTGTCTATTGTAAACATTTATAAACTGTTACAATAGCCTATTTACAAAGTTCAGTCTGTTGTAACACATCTAGGTGTTCCTATAAAAAAGGAAAAGTGTTACAACTAAGCTGTAGCAACACGTATTTATGGGTTACTACGGACCATAGTAACACCTTTTTTAACTATACCAACACTGTAAGTGACATCGTATTCTAATTGTAGCAACATATTTGTAACACCATTTTTTTCATATTGTAACATAACTACATATGAACCAGTAGCACATTTCATCTATTAAAACATTAAGAAAATAATACTATGAGGTTTTGAGGTATTAAAACATTAAAAAAGGAATAGGCATAACCACATATACACAGTGGATAAATAATCACAAGTGTAGTGAACTGATCGTAATATATTGCATTACCATAACAAAATTTGTAGGAAGTACTGTTTACATCATTTTATAGCGTTCACAACAAACAAATTCATAGGCATGTCCTTTAAAAGGAGGAAATACATATTTTAAGCAAAAAAAACTACGAGCAAACATATGAAATATATATATTCCTATCTAGTCTTTATTAATTCTTTCACTTCTTGATTCCTTCTTAAAGTGATCACTTAAACCGTGGAATTCAACCATTGATCGAACCTGCATAAAAGAATTGTTATTAGTATTCACAATTATAACTAAATGAACTTCACCATATATTTTGCTAGATTGGCTGACTAAATTCACCATATATGTTGTTCATTATTATTATTATAGAAAGTAACTAAGTGTACACAAAACAAAGGCCAATCAATCGACATTCTTTAGCATGGGCATATTGTCAATTCTCTTGATGTTCATTAAGATTGTCGCTGCTCCTATGGGGAAGATAATTTATTTACTGGTTTCCATCCTCAGATTAGAAACTAGGTTATTATGACTGGTTTTGAACATATCTTATAGTAAGGAGTTTCATTTTTTTGTCCAGTAAAGGGAAAGCAGAGAATGGCTAGCCACTAAACTTTCAGACCATCGAAGAACAAAAGCTTCCTACTCATGTGAAATATGAGCCTGGTTTGCACAAAAAAAGAATAAGAATGTAGCATCAATGTGTCAAATCATGATGCTCTTATCACTAAATATGATTATCATGATTACTATATGCTTGATAATAAGTAAATAGTTAACCTCAATTAATTTAGCAACAGTAACTCCCTGGTATGCAAATGTCATTCTTACAATTCCTAACTATTCAGTAACTCCCTAGTACAACTTCTATCAGCCATCTGCAATCAAATGAAGGTTAATAATAAGATTATTTCTGTTTTCCTTCATTTCCTATATAGCATTTCTCCAATAAATTGAAAATACCAATGGAGTAACTATGACTAACCAGAGCAGGCACTTGCAGAGTTGTTTTTCCTCATAAAATTAGATTATTCATCCTTATGTTCAACATTCAGCAGGGGTTGGAAACAGCATGGTTGCACGAACTCTGCAAAAACATCATATTATAATGAATTAATTTTTAGGGAAATAACAAAATAAATTTTAATCAAGCTGAACCATATAATGTTTTTAAAGGAGCGCGTGCTTACAGAGTGGATAAGAAAAGCATGGTACATGGACTGTGTGGCTCAGCTCTCATTCTGCAGCATTGCAATTTGCACACCATTGACCATTGCACACAACCTATCATATTGAAAAGGTTAACTCATACTGAACAGCAAATAATTGCTTTGTATACAATTCAATTACACAAAAAATGCAATGGAAATATATATATACGTGCTGAAAAAAAACTTTTGATTATTCAAGCTGCATTTGAATGGATAAAGTATTTACTTGTATTGTACATTGAAGTAAGGCACAATATCATATCCCACATCACACGTTGTCAGTTGGAGAAGCATACATGAAAGCTTCAAGCAAATGAATATTATATTCTCTGAATCTTCGATTCCCATAGTTCATAAATCAGTTAAATGGTGAAAACTACATTGTACTTGATTGAAATAGCTCTTGATTCCCACAGTTCATAAATCAGTTAAATGGACAAAAGTTACAGCAATGGTAAGTATAACACCATGCAACAGTTTTCTGTTATAGAAGTTATAAATATATCACCATGTCACTATTGTCCCCTATGGTAGTGGCACCACACATACAGTCAAACACAAAATAAATTTGTATAGTCTCTTATGGAAGGAAATCAAATGATCAATTACATGAAAGACTGTAGAACTTGCCTAAATATGGCCTTCTCCTGGAGCTTGAAATCTAGCCGCTTGCAGGAAAGGGAAAAAAACATTAGCTGCAGCTAAATGTAAAAGAAGATTTTAAAATAGCAGCTGCAAGAGAAAAGCTACAGTTTGGATGCCTATAACTGAGCTTTGATGCAATAAGTATTATTAAAATCTCAGTTAAGACAGTGGCATCCATTTCATGATAGACCATAAATATCAGACTTGACTATTTGTTTTTTAGCATGGCCAGAGATTACCCTGGTACCTTGCCTGCCTAAAATTATTTCAGACTACCTGTGCGTTTCAACAAGATAATCTACTATTGTTTTTTCTTTTGAATGCAATCACAATGCAAATCCTGTTGTAATCAGGAAAGTAAGCTTATTGCCAACAATTTCCTTGTTGCCCATAATCAGGAGACCTAGGATGCCTATGTGATCCATAGCTACATTTGGTTCATATCACAATTCACAAATGAGAATATAATCCCTTGATAGATTTCATTAAAATCGTTTTTATCCAAAAGGGAATATAGACATATATACTTAAAACCATATTATATAAACTAACATAACCAAAAACAATAATGAATCATCCTACCATGTTTAGTAACAATATTGGTCGAAACGAAGCGCTTTCAGTTAGACAAAATGCCTCTTGCCTGATCACCATCTTTTTTTCAACGCGTATGCTGCTAGGCAAAAGATCTTCCAGAGTCCAGAGAGTAGCCACATTACTTCTTCCTAAAAAGGAAAGAAATAGCTTGCTTAAAAACTCGGTGATCTTAACTCAGGTAGATGGACCTCATATGGCAGGGATGGAAGGCGGCGGTGGCACCATGAACAGAAACTGTACATGGTCAAGCATTTCATCAAACACATGAAGGGCATAGAGAATTTGTGCAACAGAGAACACATCAATGAACGGAATTAAACCCTAGTTCTTCAATCTCTCAGAAATAAGCATCAAGAATTTCGTGATAAGACACACAAACCGTACTCCTTTTGGGGTTCAGACGTTGAATCTTCTGCCCTGCTTGTCAAGGGCACGCAAGAAGGATGCAGCAGTCAGGAGGATCTGGATTTTCAAGTCTGAAAACGCAATCAAGGGAGTCTTGATGGAGGAGAGCCCCTAGATAGAGAGAGGGCGGGGCAATTGCGAATTTCAGATTGGAGATGAAGGATCCGATCTCAGAGGCGAGTTGTGGTTTGGTGGGTAGTCCAGCTCGTCCAGGAAAGATGCAGGTAGTGGGTTAGTTGGGATTATATGGTGTAGGGATCTGCGGAGAGAGATTAGCAGGTTGTTAGGTGTGGGTAACATTTGGAGGGAAAGTTTCATAGAATTGGCGGGGGAGTATTGGAGGGGAATTGTGCCGTAAAAAATTGAGATAATGTTCCCTTTTGAGCGAAATGAGACAGCCTACATTTTTTTAAAAATAGTACACGCACAAGTAAATTTAATTTACATTTTCATGTCTAAAGTTAACCACTTGATTAAATTTAATACTCCCTTCAATGAAAAAAATATTGCGTTTGATTTTTTTAGTTAGTAATGCAATTGACCATAAATTTGTATTTGAATAAACCTATAAAATCCAATAAATCAAACGTTGCTCAGGTGAATCATCATCGTCCACCACCTACTTATGTTGTTCTCGATAGGACATAATGACACAAAATCTAGCCTACGGCTCTAGTAACAACATTTCCAATACGAAAACTACATATGTACTACCTAAGTTAGAGGAAAATCAGATGCCTACACGGCTATGGAATCATGTAGACAAAGGTAGAATCAATTCTAGATGATTCACTCTGAAGTTTAATGGAGCTTTACATGGAATGTGTAAAGTCCCCTGGTTTGGTCTAAATTTCATCAACCAATCATCCTCTCAATTCCTTAGAAAACCAATGAAGTTTGTGCAAATATAATCTTATTGCACATTCCAAATTCCAAATATCACCTTAGTGCACTATAGAGTAAGTTGTTATAATTATAAAAACAAGAAATTGTCACTGGTATATAGTCACAATATAAGTTAAAACATCATAAAATTACCGGCATCGCAAAATGATTTGTTCTGTTATTTCTCATAGAGGTTCGAGCGTCATTGTCTATGATGAGGAAGCACCATAGCATCTTCCACCAAGTAATTGTCATTGCCTAACATATGTGCCTCTAGACTGACTCCTGCCGCATAGAGCCGATGAGAATAATAAGATATTGCCTCGCTTGGTAACTCTAAAAATTTATACACCTTATTGCATCTAAAGGGGTGCGAGCATGGATTTTTTGAATTTTCATATGAGATGCTATAAATAATATTTATTATAAAATACTAGAAACTGTAACATACTTTTTTATTTAACAAAAGTTGTAAATAAACTATTATTTGACAGCAAGAGAAAAAATTCAATTAAGATATTTATTATGATAATAACTCCCTATGAAAATTATTAAATTTACTGCATTCTAAATTGGAAATAGTCACTATTAATTTTTTATTAGTGGGTCCACACTGTCAGACTTCCGTCTCAGTATATATTAAAAAAGAAAAAAATGTTTTTACCGCTGGTTCCTCCAAAAGAAATTATATTCGCACTCATTTTCCCGGGTTTTCTACTTCTGTTCCGGAAGCAGTTATTATCCTCCTATCATATAGGAGTAAATACAAGACCGAATCTCCTTCCGTGTACTTTACGCCTCTTCCAATCTCTCCCATCTCCTTCCCAGCGGCTTTCACCATGGACAGCAGCGGTCACCCCTGGCACAAAGTACTCCGGCATCCCCTATCGCGTGTCCCCGGTGATGAGGCACCGGTGCACCGGTACTCCCCAGGATCCCAGATCCACTCCGGCAGCGCGGCGTGCGCGCATCCTCCGAGCGTCACAAGGTGCGTATCCCCTGTGCATGCCGCACAACTGCAGTCGTCTCAGGAACGATTCCCTTGGTGAATTTGTTCTTGGCGATGAGCAAATCAAGACCCCGAGGCAATTGAGTGCAGACGATGGCAGGTTAGCAAATTAGTTAGCACTCTATTTGTTATGCACACGAGCTGTTCGATCGTTGTTCTGTTCACACAAGCACATGTATCTGACACTTGTTGTGCCCATGCAAATCAAGTTTGTGGTAATTTAACTTCTACACCAGTGACATCTTATTTTAGGTTGCCTTTTTCTATTTCATATTCTAGGTGAATATACTAAACTAATATAACCTGTAATTGTGGTATCATCTGCACATGATCTATTAGAATAAATAATTAGCAAACACGAGAGTTTACACTCTTGTGAATTCAGTTTCTTGTGGAAAGAGATGATCTTTTTACGGATCGGAAAGATGTGGACTAATGTAATAGGCATTGGACACTATATTCTCATGTAAACTCCTTCTAAAGGTTGTTCACATTGCTTGAGATTTTATTCTATCGTAGCTATCTTGTTTTGTCAGGTCCAACATCGGCAAACTTGAAGTTCCATACCCCCTGGATTGCTGCATTCTTCTTTCCTGCGCTTGGTGAGAGCAGGCAACGAGAATCGAGATTTCTACCAAAGGATTTTTTTCCTACGGTTTGTGTACCTTCTCACTAAACTCCTGATGCTCACTGATGATTATTGAAGTTCTGTTCAAATATACATCTCTTTAATAAATTATTATCCACATACACATGTGCTGAAACAAGCTGTACAGGTTATAATGTCATGTTCAATGGCATTGCCTATATTATCATGAACTTAACTAGTTGGGCTTTGCGACTCATAGTTCTATGCAACTAGTTGTGTCAAACCGTCCCTATTTAGATATCCTGGCAATGCAAAGTACTGAATTAAACTGTGTCATCAGACTAATAATCCTTGCATACAGAATGAAAGACATATGCTTGTGGTAAACCATCAATTTTGGGGTTTGCATGTAGATTCAATTCATTCTCACTCTTCTCTCCACCTCTACCATGTGAAATTGCAAAATTGTTATATGCACATATCATTCATAGAGAAAAGTACTCCAGATGAATTATATCAGTGCTTTTCCCCTAGGTTGGGTACAAAATTCTACCCGAAGTAGCCATATCAGTTTTCAAGTCCTACTGAAGCAAATATAGCCATGGATTTCATAGGCATCTTAGGTCTCCTGATTATGGGCAGCAATGAAATATTTGGGCAATAATTTTATTGACCTGATTACAATAGGATTTGCAATGTGATTACATTCAAAAGAAAAACATAGTAGATTATCGTGTTGAAACTCACAGGTATCCTGCAACAATTTTAGGCGAGTAAGGAAACAGTGTAATCTCTGGCCATGCTGAAAACATGAAGGTTATATATATACTAGAAAATGGGCACACCGGTTGGCGCGCAGGTTAATTTTTACCTGTGAATATTATGAAATTCTACTACTTTAACCCTGAAAATTGTTGAGTGCTACTCCTACTTCAGGACATATAATGTTGTAAGATTTTAAGGATTTAGTTGACCTATATAGTGGGTTGAAGTTAACTGAGTATATATGACATGGGCCAAGAACTTTTGAGATCCCTGATGTAAAACTCCGATCTTTAATCGATCAGCATAGTGGTGCTTTTGTGAATATATTTTTTTTTGTTGGAGAACAGGCTAAGACATATTCATTGGGGTGAAAAGACATTGCTAGCATAGAGAGTCACTTGAGCTGGCTTGCACCTTGGCGTTGCAAGCCATTCTGTCAGGGTGGCAGTAGCGTTCCGAGAATGGTGGTGCGTTTCTAGAAGAATCTTTTTTTTTCCAACGGTGCTTTATTTTCAAGACTGTTTCTTAATTACCTTGAAGTTTGGTGTGCCACGCGGACCAATACTCTGGCCAGTAATCGGCTAGCTTAAGAAAGATAGTAGATATGGTCTTTTCTACCATGAAATAAATGTCACTGTCTTAACTGAAAGTTTAGTAATACTTATTGTATCTAAGCTCAGTTATAGGAAGTTAAATTAGATCCTTAATAATATATTATGCCAGCTAAACTATAGCTTTTCTCTTGCAGCTGCTGTTTTAAACTTCCCTTTTACATTTAGGTGTAACTAATGATTTTCTTGATTTCCAGTGCTATTTTTCATGGCAGGCAGCTAGAGTTCAAGCTTCAAGAATAGCTGACATTGAGGCAAGTTCCAAGTCGTTCAGGTAATTGATAATTTGATCTCGCTAGCCCAATACTGTGCTTTGCAATGGATTATCCAAAATAAACAAAATTCCAATCCTCCGGGTTGAACAAAAATATTTGTCTCTACTTGGTTCAAACAAGATTCTTCATCTTAAAAAAAAAGAAAAAGAAAAAGGCCATGCTTAGGATTATAGTTCTCGTGAGACTCTTGAATATAGACCGATGAGGTGATGACTCAATCTGAGTTAGTGAAATGCTTTTAAAACGTGACAATAAAACGCACATTGATAAAAAATGTATTGTGTAACCCATTTGACTTTGCAGAAAGAAAACCTAAAATGCTACTTGAATCGAGGTGAAAGGAAGCAAATCCATAGAAGAAAACTGGTGATAATACTTATCACTTGGTTAGTGAATGTTAGCATTGACAACTTAACCTTCATGCATATAAGAAAAGTGTCGCTTGCTATATCTCGATATGTGTTGACTTGATTAGTTATTCATTAGTTTATTTTTGGATTTGGAACATCTCATACGTCTGATATCTGCTGTTTATTTTCAGGTCCATTCTTTGGTTTGTCAAGTTGGCAAATACAAGTGAAGCTTGCAGGATTTGTTTTCAATTTGTTCAGCTCTCTTGGCAGCACACTGAGGAAATTCTTCATAGTCTGCGCCTTTGATTTTTTAATGCCAAATTGATAACTCATGTAATTATGTCATAGCTCATATGTAATATATGGAGTGCCTTCTAAGCATATTAGCATTGAAAACTTGTGTCTCATATTTCTGATCATGAAATTTATCTTGTATTGATTAAGTACATTATTCATGGATGATTATCGTTCATTTTTCCCCCATGCTTGCCTTGGCTAGTGGTATGTATGAAGCATGAGAAGGGAAACTTGTTATGTCGGGTAAGATTGCACTCAGATCAACATGTCATGTGTAATTTCTATGACTCTACACATGTTTTTTTACATTAAACAGTGTAGTGAAATCCCAAACATTTTACATATTGAGAAATTGTACACAAGTCCAAGAAAACTTTAGTCTGGTTTATTGAAGCCAATGGCAAAAACAAGTACACTGGTTGGAGAATGAAAATAGGAGTAGCATGGGTTGAAACAAATAACAGAAGGAAATCTGGAGTGGTGAAATCTCCATATAAATACCTTGAAATTGTGAGATAAAATGCCTTTTCTATATTACGTTAGTACTTGTAATGTACATGTTTGAACCCACAAACCTAAGCAAATTACATATTTTGAAAAAAATGTTTGATATAGAAGGATAAGTATAATTTTATCGTTAGTATACAAAAAGTTGAACTTGTGTAGTTGGTTGGTGGAGCTTGGCTTAAAGCTAAGGTCAAGAGTTAGACTCCCATTGTTTTGCCTTTCAATTTTTCTGTTTTGTTCCACATTATGTTACTATAAGGGTAGTGACATATTGAGAAATGTTACTATATATCACTCTTTTGTAACGCACCATGGATGTGTTACAAGTAACACTGTAACACATACTGCTGCGTTGCTATAGAACCTTTCTGTAACACTTGTGTTCATGTGTTACAAAATTGTGTTACAAAATGTGAGTCCTGGCGTAGTGATTTGACCAAATTTCCTTAACCATATCTACAAAACCATCTCTTAACAGCCAACCTATCTCAAACTTAAAGTTTTGATGATTACTACAAAGAGAAGATGAGTTTGTATTTAAAAGTAAAGGGGTATGATCTGAGATGTCTCTATTAAGAGCAAATACCGAGGATAGTGGAAATTTTTGTTCCCACTCCATCGACATTAGCACTCTATCTAACTTCTCATAAGTTGGCACTGGTAGATTATTTGCCCAAGTATAATTTCTACCAGCCATTGACAGTTCTCTAAGACTAAGACCATCAATAATAGCATTAAAAAGGAAAGGTCATCTATTATCAAAATTATAATTATTCTTTTCCACAAAGGCTGCGTAAAATGTTAAAGTCACCACCAATAATAATTGGTAAGGTTTCATGTCTACACATGTGAACTAATTCAGTAAGAAACTGTTCCTTAAATTCATTTTGTGCTAGCCCATACACCAGCACTAAAGCCCATTTAAACTTATCTAATTTATTACAAAGATGAAACTTTATATTAAAAATCACCCTCATCAATTAAGCCAATATCAAAAGTTTCTAAATTAATCCCTAATAACATACCCCCAGATCACCCCTGAGGAGGTTTACGATGCCACAAAATCTCTTCCAGCACAAAGATTTTTAAGAGCAGAAGCTGTAAAATCTCTCTTAACAGTCTCTGATAAGGCAATAAAATCCAGTTGTTGTTCCTTAGTAAGGTCAGAAATAAACTTATGTTTTTTTGGTCTTTAAACCCATCACTATTCCAAAAAAACTCCTGTCATTTAAAACAGTTTTATATTATTTCTTACACCTAATCTTCTTTCCACTTCTCTTTTTCTTTAGAGAAGATGACATGGGATCATAAGTGGTTTGTATATTACAATCATAACCACTACTCTTGTCCATGACCTCCTCCATAATTTCAGTAGAGTTTTTTCAACACAGAATTATCTTCCAACTGATCATCATGGATGTCATTTATATTATCAACAGAAGAAGTTTGCTTGTCTTTTAAACTAAAATCATCCCTTAACCGAGATACTTCCAAATTCCTTATATCCTTAATAGCATTATCAAAATTATTATCACTATTTGCCTCAATTCCAAGTTTAACAAGAGAGGAAGATATTTCATTATCAGAAAAATGTAAAAAGGAATCATTAAAAATAAAATTACCTTTAACATTCTGAATATCCATGTTCCTCCCAGCCTTTATCTTTTCTGCCCTCTGTAAAGTAAGCTGATCACTATCACTTGCCCTTCTCTTGTTTTGTCTGGTTGGGGAAATTAATGCCTCAGATACAACAGCTAATTTAACAGCTAAACTTTCATGAGACTTAACTGATTCCACCATATCAGTTTCCTCTACCAGACCAACATACTCCTCATTAGATGGTGTCAAGCCTTTATTATCAAGCAACAACATTACCTGAGTAGATGGCACAGAAGAAGCCCCTTTCTCAGACACAAAACCACTGAACTGGGCTCCACCTCCCTTAAGATTTTACTTACTTCAGAACCATTACCTTTCCTTTTTTCTTGCATATCACCCCCATCATTATTTTTTCCATCCTCCTTATCACCACCATTTGTCTATGTCCATAGGTTATATCTAAATATATATATATATATATATATATGTATATATTTATATTAGTAGAGATACTACTAGGAACACAGCGTGCTCCTAGTATACTGAGAACTGAACATGCATCAGACCAGGCCCACCACGCCCCACGTTCTGTAGTCCCGCTCCCACTATTATCGGAGTAAATGATTTACTTCGATAAAAACAACTTCCCTGCTTCCGATCCCACCACACGTCCCGTCCTCCCGCTCCCAACATTATCGGAGTAAACGATTTATTTCGATAAAAATAACTTCTCTGCTTCCGGTATATATTATATTTTCCCCGTACCCAACCAACCAATGTCGCACCCACTTCATTTTTTTCTTTTTTTCGGATCTGAATGAATCCACCATCCCAGTCCACAGATCAGTGACGCAACATGGAGGAGGACGACGACATCCTGGCGGTTGACGACGGAGGCCAGTGGCGGTTGAGGTGAAGCTGCTACTTCGAGCCTCGATGTCGAACACTGGGCAACTCCTTCACCAGCAAGAAGGTGTTCACCTGGGCCAAGAGCAACAACCGACTGCTCCACGTCGGCAACATTGACAGAACAAGCAAGGAAATGACACTCCAATTTGCATCAGCATACTCTCCTTCACCTTCATGCATGAAGCCCCAATTTCTTTTCGCAAATCAAATTAACATGCAATTTGCAATATTACCTTATCTGAATTGATGGGCTACACAGGTCCTACATATGCACATCGTGCTCCATGTGGCTAGCCGCAGAGGATAGGGTGTAGTCAGCCGGTGATGGAGGTTCTTTGCTATTTTCCTTTTGCTCGTCGTACGTCTCTCTGACATGAACGAGAATGTTTTTGCATTTGTGCTTGCTAGATGATGGATGGCTGCTACTACGCAATATCGAGCTCATCTCTATACCACGCTGCTACATCCTTCCATGATTCTATCGTGGACTACCGCTCGCCACCCGGTTGCCCCTCAACTACCAGTCATAAGACACAGACCGGCCTCTCTATCCTTATAGCAAGATCCAGCAAAGCCACCAAGATCCCAGCTTCACAATGATTTTTGGCTGAATTATTTTTTTCTTTTCTAGTTTGATTCACCTGTGAGTAATTTTTATCACTCGTGTGTGATGGAGCCTATAACTTTTTCATTCGTACGACCATTTTGTGCTATATTAACAATACTCTTTGTATCAGTTTTTACTCTTATATTGTGTATTGAACATATAAGTAAACATATTACTATACGGTGACTACGAGATCATGGGCTATATCGAGAGGAAGGTGGTAATTGTTTTACTCGCGAACCACGAAGTCTAAACAATATTTATAACACTCGTAAAAGAATTACTAGTGTTGTAAGCTGATAGTAATTCTTTTACGGACATCTAGGATCGGTGTCGTACGATATGGGGGCATTCATGCAAGTAAATTTGTTGCTTTTGAAGGGGGGCATTCATGCGAGTAAATTTGTTACTTTTGAATGAGAAGATGTGGGAGGCTGGGATTCGTTACTTTTGAAAGTGGGGAGACACTAGAAAAACAGAAAACTCGGAAAGAAAAACTAGACGGTAAATATTTTATTAAAACGCGAAACCAGAAAAACTGAAGAGAAGGAAAAAAAAAGGAAAAATCTGGATGGTTAATATTTTATCGGGCCCTTTGATGAAGCATGGATGAGATGGAAGACAAAAGAAAGAAACACGGAAGGTAGGGTGCTACAAAATGAAAAAAATGAACGAAGGAAAGGTGGGATGCATTGAAAAGGTGAGTTGGTAAAAATAAAGGAACATTGGAAGGAGGAGGAGCGTTGTGCGGCGCTCGAACTAATATTCTATACGCAGCGCGCATATTATCGCCATTGATATTTTAGTTTTTTAACCCAAATTTTGAATTTGGATCCATATCATCAGTGTCGGTTCGTGGCTACAATCGGCACTGACGAGGGGAAAGTTCTATGCCAGGTCTATTTCCAGCACTGATGCTAGTTACAAACCGGTACTGATATCATTTTTTTAGTAGTGACTAGAACAAATACTTCCTATGTTTCAAATTACTTGTTGTTTTTGTCTTAAATGAAACAGTACTAACTTTGACTATTAAATTCTACAAATTCAGATAGTTTTAAAACATGTGAACTATATATATAATTATAAAAGCATTTGTTTTGATGCTAAACTATTTATTTTTTAAAAGAATTGATATTCAAAGTTCGAAAGGCCAATTGAGTCAAGTCTGATATGGGCTCCTAGACAATACACGCTATATACATACTAGCTAAAAGCCCATGAGTTGCAACATATTTTCTTAGAAAGAAAAATAAATTTGAGTTTCAGTGTAGTAAATTTTTCTTCGAAGGGATTCAGTATATAGTAAGTTGATTACACTCATAATAATAATAAACAAATATAACTTTTAAGATTTTCACAATATACATGCATGGATTATTCACATGACCTCCAAACTTTGCACTATTCAAATCATTTATTTCATTACTAAAAAACCTACATATGGACCGGTCCTGATTACTAAGAAAACATTTGTGCCGGTGATCCTTGACCTATTTACACAAGCATTTTTCGAC
Organism: Oryza punctata; assembly: GCA_000573905.2. Taxonomy (NCBI): domain Eukaryota; kingdom Viridiplantae; phylum Streptophyta; class Magnoliopsida; order Poales; family Poaceae; genus Oryza; species Oryza punctata. The sequence goes on along the minus strand of CM002494.2, from coordinate 8,667,309 downwards.
CCGCTTATAAACAAAGTGCCTGTGAAAATCAGCTATTCATGTAGGAGCAAAGTCAGCCACTCAAGAAAAATATTTCATATTTTAGTAGGCATATATCACACGTGCTATATATAGGATTGGAACCCGGGACTACTCAGCACATAGTCGTCTGGTGAGAAGCAAGTCGTCACTGTAGGATGGACTAGGACATATTACACGAAATACTATACAAATCTCATAGAACTTTGGTTTACATCAATTAGGCTTAATATAAAGTTTCCATAATTCTGTAAAGTTTGAACTTTCCGAAGAGCCCCTTATATATACTTTCTAAATATAGTAAAGCCTGTACAAGTATTTAGCTATTAAAATGATCTCATGTATAAAAACCTTCAACTATAACTTTAACTAGATCTAATCGAGTACTACAGTTTTAATATAAAACATGTCTCCCTCCAAGATCCTTTAGAAAAATCAAGAAAATAATTTCAAAAGTAGATCTCAAAGTAAGAACGAATATTTGAACCCCCAAACTATTTCAAAGAAAATACTTTCAGCCACAAAGTTGTCGATCTCGTCGAGAGCCACAATTTACATATTGTTTGTCATGATCTGACTTCATTTGAAAGTTACCTAAAAAAGAAATGGTTACAATTTGTTTCATATTTTAGTGGTGCTCTTGTTTTTAAAGGATGATTCTCTTATGTAGAACCGTCCGTGAAAATTAAATATTAGAACCGCTAAACGATATCACAGAAAAGGAGCTACAATTTACATATAAAGTTGTTATCATCATCCAACTTCATATAAGGAGTTATGATTTTTGTTTCATATTTTAATGCTGCTCCCATTTGTTTCGTATATAGGTGAGGAAAATTATTTTCACCATAAGTAGCTTGAGCTGTTTGAACAACTGTGAGAAATATAAAGAGTGCAGATCATGAAGCATGCATGTGCATGCAATAATCTAATATGGCATAAATGAACCGTACTCACAGTACAAAATGAGAATAATGTGTTCTCATTGAAGATTGAGATTGAAGACAACCATGTATATGTATTGCTGGAGCTCGATGGCTCGTTTGACAAGAACCAAATTAACACCGCGACCAACTGAAGTGAAACACCCGTCAATCCTTCCTCCCGATCCCACTTCAATTCCCTCCATCCTCCAATATTCTTATTCTCGGGTGCGTTCGTATCGAGTTCCCAACCTGATCACCGAAAACGGAGCGATCCATTAGCGCATGATTAATTAAGTTTTAGCTAATTATTTTTTCAAAAATGGATTAATTTGGTTTTTTTAAGCAACTTTTGTATAGAAACTTTTTGTAAAAAACACACCGTTTAGCAGTTTGAAAAGCGTGCGCGCGGAAAACGAGGGAGGTGAGTTGGGAAAAGGAGGAAAGAACAAAGGCTTAGTGTGACGATGTGAGAAACCCATCAGTCCTTCCTCCCCCACTCGATCCGTCTCGTAACCACTCGTTGGTGTCACTCCCGCCACTATCGATGCATAAATGATCTTTTTTTTTGGAAGAAAGCGTTTTGCATTATTTTCTTTTAGGAATAAAGAATTTATGGATATTGTATAAAGCATATAATAAAACTATATATTCCTCTATTTGTAATGTCGTTGATTTTTAACGCTTTTAACCATTCGTCTAATTAAAAACAAATATAAATGTCATTTATCTTGTTGTGATTTATTTTATCATCTAACTATAATCTTAACTTATCTTTTTACATTTACACATTTATACTAAATTTTTAATAAAATAAATAATCAAACATTATAAGAAAGTTAACGGCATCATGAAAAAAACGGAGGTAGTACTCTTTGTTTTTGACTCGTACGCTGTCAGGATGGGAATGGTTAAGTTATGGATCGAACCAACTATTTTCAGTGAGTTTGTTGATCCATGGTTTAATAGGATAAATCCATCACAAGTTCATTATATTAATAGGTTATCCATGGATACCCAAATTGATCAACTACAGCAGACTAAAAAACTCCTATTACATGTGTGTAAAACTTGAACCTAAAATTTTTAAACTCGTGTTCACATTATAAAAACTTATCAGATTTAGTTGAATTTTGGAGAAATGTTTTATTATATGTAGAAGCAACTTTGTACAAATTTTGAGCCATTTAGACATGCGGGACCCACGATGTATTACTAAGATCAAAATTTTTAAACTCGCGTTTACACTATAAAAACTTATCAAATTCTATCAAATTTTTGTAGGAATGATTTATTGCACGGAGAAGCAACTTCATGTAAATTTTGAGTCATTTATACATGTGGGGCCCACAATGCTTTCCTAATATACTAAGAATTTTTCATTATATGTGTGTAAAACTCAGACCCAAAATTTTTAAACTCACGTTCACACCATAAAAACTTATCAAATTCTATGAAATTTTGTAGGAATAATTTATTGCACGGAGAAGCAACTTCATGTAAATTTTGAGTCATTTATATATGTGGGGCCCACAATGCTTTACTAATATACTAAGAAATTTTCATTATATGTGTGTAAAACTCGGATCTAAAATTTTTAAACTCACGTTCACATTATAAAAACTTGTCAGATTTAGTTGAATTTTGGAGAAATGTTTTATTATACGTAGAAGCAACTTTGTATAAATTTTGAGTCATTTAGACATGCGGGGCCACGATGCATTACTAAGACCAAAAATTCCAGTTACATGTGTAAAACTCGGACCCAATTTTTTTAAGCTCGTGTTCACACTATGAAAACTCATTAAATTCCGTTGAATTTTATAGGAATGATTTATTATATAGATATGCAACTTTGTACAAATTTTCGACACATTTATACATGTGAAGTTATTTTGGGTTGAACCTTTTAAACCTAAGTTCTAATGGTTTGATCCGTTTGATCCTTTTATAAATTTGGAGATCCGTTGAAGCAAATTAAGGATAGGTTTAATAGATAAATGGATCGATCCTAACCATTCCCATCCTGAGTACACTGGACCGGTATACTCAACACCTGTATACTCGTACGCTCGATAATGTCGGGAAGCCGGCGAGATCGGCATCGATTCCGGGGTGTCCACAATCCTGCGAGAAGGAGGTGGGTGGGGCATGTGGAGGTTCATCAGCAAGGAGGCGTTGGAGGAGTCCAGATGCATCAAGGATGACAGCTTCGCCGTCCAGTGCGACGTCACGGTGACGTCCATCGAATGCCAAGAAGATGATTAGGTGTTCATCGTTCTGTAAAAGTTAAAGGATGCATCTGGATAATAATTAGAATTTCTGGAGAGAGACTTTTTTTATTTTTTGTTTTTGCTATACATCATCTGTGTGTTTTTTCCCAAAATCACACTCAAATCCTTAACCGTCGGATGGAAGTCATGATTTGTGCCACATTATCGGGCCTGCAACACATTTTCGGGTTTGGTTTTGTTTTGTGTAGATACGTTTCCGACTGCACCGATTCAACAGGGCTTCGTGATATTTTAGACACAGGGCGGGGAATTTTTTTTTAAAATAGTGTTACCCTCTCAGCTCCACACCTGCAATGTCATCCAGGGGAGGCTTGGGGGCAAATCCGGCGGCGGTGATTCTCCTCGCCAGCGAGAGGAGGCCAGCTCGCGCAGCAAGGCCAAGATCAGGACTCCTTCACTGCAGCTTGACTCAGCCGGTGAACACAGTGCGGCGACCTCCACTACCTCCACTGCAATATCATCGAGGGGAGAGGGCGGACCCGACGATTGTCCTTGGCGGCTGGTGAGTCTAGCTAGCGCAACAAGGCTATAAGTCGGACGATATCGTTGCAGCTAGGCTCAGCCGGCGAGCACGGTGTAGCACCCTCCGTGGCCGTCATGGAGATAGGCTTGGGGTTGGCCAAGGTTGACGGTGAGGTAACCACGCCCCACTCCGCTGCCCTTGGCGAGACACCATCGGTGGTTCTGTGTTTATCAGGCAAGGAGATAGTGAATCACAGGCAGCTGCTGGCGCTCTTGATTTGGATAAAGAAAAATAGGCATCGAGATATGTACGGCTCGGTCCCTGGTGAGCATGTGTTTTTCGTATGTGTTTTGCTGCTGATTGCTGATTCAATTTTCGTACATATTAGTTGGATGCAATCGCAATCTTATTGCCCCCTCCCTGATCTGTGTTTTGTTTACTGTATTAACACTCTATAAATCAGGGGTGGGTTAGATTTGGTGGATGGGATTGGATTTTAATTTATATTAAGCTTGTCTGGTTGTTTGGTTGACACTGGGATAAGGTCTTGTGATGGTGATTCTGTTTTAGGATTATTGCATGATTTGACTTTCTTAGGATAGCAGGGCCGACAACATCTTCTTGGAGTGTCAGTATTTCTATTTAGCTCAGTTCTAAATCTGTGTAGATTGATTTTTTTCCATGTGTGATGGAATGGGTTGTTCCTTCTCCAGTTTGACGATACTTATTTTCTTCAGGCTATGATATGTTTATGTGCTACTGCACATTGCTCTGCAAATATAGTAAAAAAGAATACATGGCATCTTTAAGGAAATACCATTTTTTTATTGGTGACTGTATAAATGCTTTTTTATCTGCGGCTATTGACTATATAAATCCAGCTTTTTTTTGGAAGTCCTCAAATTTTCAATGGGGTGAGGGGAAGGTTTTTTGAGCACCAGTACTAGGGACAGGGGTCTAGAGCAACTACATTTTGTTTTGATTTTTTATGCCTATAAGAGCAAATTTTACAATGGGGGCATTTTTTTGGTTTGTGTGTAGATTTTGTTTGTGAAGACCAGGAATATTCATGAGCATATTTTTTTCTTTATCCAGGAATGTATATTTAGAGTTACTTTAAGGGAGTGTTGCAGGAATGGGAATTTTTATTAGTTTTGTTACTAAACTGAAGAAACTATTTAGTTTTGTCAGCATATATTTGTGAGAAATAGGTTTGTTAATTTTCTTGGTGGCCCTAGCTAGTAAGGTTTGTTAATTAACAAAACTTTCGGCACCTGGGGTTCAGCAAGTAGATGATATTTCTGTTTGTAATTTTCAGCAACTAGATGATATTGTCGTTTGCAAAATTCAGCAATTAGATGATAGTTTTGTCAGGTACCTAAGCTGTGAGAAATAAGTTTGCCTTTTTAGACATTTTTCTCTCATGTTGGTTGTGGTACTTTTTTGCTAGCAGCTACTGATTTTATTTATTTTGTGGGGACCTCTTTGTAGTGATCTAGAAAAAAAGTACTAAGCATGCTGATTTGATTTAGTGTTATCAGAATGTACACAACCTAGCAGAATTTTTAATGAAAGCATAACAGTGTTCTCCCTTTGTTTGTTAAGCAAATTAATAATTATGTTTTGTCAGCCATTAGTTAGGTAACTGCAACATGAGGACCTAAGCATGGAAAGTGTGTTAATTTTATTAGTAAATTAATAAATTAGTTTTGTCAGCCATTAGTTAAATAACTGCATCATGAGGACCTAAGTTTCTAAAATATGTTAGTTTTGTAAGTAAATTAATTAATTATTTTTGTCAGCCATTAGTCCTAAGCCTCTAAAATATGGAGTATGTTAGTTTTGTTTGCAAAGTAATAAACTAGTTTTGTCAGCCATTAGTTAGATAGCTGCATCATGAGGACCTAAGCATCTAAAGACATGTAAGTTTCTGTTAGTTTCTAATTCTGGTGCAGCACAATCAAGTGTAGGTGTTTTGTGCCCATGTTCAGTCTTTTGATTTATTTGCAAAATGGGTATTAGTTTTGTCGGCAGCTAAAGGTTAGTTTTGTTAGCAAATTTCAGCAAGTAGATGAACTTTAGTGAATACATGCTAATATCACTAAGACAGTAACAACAACTCAAGCAAATGAAACTACTCTCCATTTTGATAAATAAATACCAAGTTAGCTTTGTCAGGTTATAAAATCATGATCTGTTATGTTTTGTGTTATTTAATAAAGTTAGTTATGTTTTCTTATATTGCAACTGTTAGTGCTCCTTGAGAGATTATCGACAAAAATATTCTTTCAGGGACCATATTGCTTTTTGTCAGAGAATATGTGGATGCTTAACTGTTTGAGTAAAGTGCATGAGCGGTCCCTAAACTTGTAGAGCTATGTCATCTAGGTCCCCAAACTTAAAAAACGTATTTTTAGGTCTCTAAACTCGCTTAGCCATACATCATTTGTCCAAATCGCATTTGACCCGGTCCGCTCGCTGATGTGGATTGCCAGCGTGGAGGGGCGGGGACTGCTGGGGTTGTCATATATGCAAATAAAACCCTACTTTAGGCTGTCGTACAGTAGTTAAATTCTCCAATCGTCCGGTCCTCATTATCATCGGCGCGGGAAGGGCGAAGCAGGCGGCGCAAGCGAGACGACGCGGTGATCGCCGGAGATCGCTAGCGACCGGAGCCATTCGGGCGTACGAGAGATAAGAGAGCGTGAGGGAGCGATTTAGTCTGGACCAATCAACGGCCACAACAGTGAAGGATGGTTGTGAGATTGCGGCGGCTAGGTGCAGCCGCGCCTGTGTATGGTATGTGAAATCAACCCCCAATCCTTGTATGTTAGTAGGTGAAGATCAATTGTAGATAGTAATGTGCCTTGTTTGTGGAAGAAATTTTGGAATTTGATGGCTAGGTTTCACTGACTTTTGCTATACTCGTTAAAGTTAGGGTTTTATTGTTCGCGTTTACATGTTGTGCCGTGGATTGATGGATTATTTTCCTGCACGCTAGATGATGGTTCAGATGAGTTCACAGTGATGAAGGTTCACCATGGTGGGTTTTTTCTTGGTCATGGTAATTTACGTTCTTATGTGGGTGGGAAAGTGAGTTGGTTTGATAATATCGAGATAGACACTTGGTCTCCATTGTGGCTGGACCAGTTTATTGAGGATCTAGGGTACCTTAGGACTCCCAGCTTGAAAATTTACTGGCTATTACCCGGAAAGGATATTTCAGATAGGCTCAGAGTTGTTGTGAGTGATGCTGATACAAATGTGATGATATCAGTGGTTGACAAGTTCAGGACTCTTGTTGTCTACTTTGATCACGATGATAAAGTTTCAGGCATTGACTGGGATGATATCATGGAGAATCCAGTTGTCCCTTTACCAAAGGTTATCAGTCCCAATAAGGTGATTTGTGCTAAGAAGATAGAAGGGGAGAGTAGCAGGCAACAACAGAGCAACCTGAAGCAGCGGAGCAGCAGGGAACAGCTAGGGGATGATTCAGATGAAGAAAACAGTGGCACATACAGTGATGATAGTGATGATGAGGACTTTTGTGATAGTGACTATGAGCTAGATAATGGTGATGATGACTTGTTTGTTGACTATGTTGATGAAAATGTGGTTGTCGAGGGAGTGGCAAAAGGAAAGAAGATATTGAAGGGAACCAATGATGATGACTTGTTCATCTTCCTAACAAGTTACCCTATAGCATGTTCATGTCCATCTGAATCTTGGTCAACCAATGCATTTCTCTGCACATGCACAACAGGAGCTGGACGCTGCACATGCACACCGGAAGCTGCAAGATGTCCTGTATTAGTTAAATACTCCTCATATTGATCCTCCCAATACCAAAACTCACACTCACTTCTATCTCGCTGAAAAAGCACACACAAGTAAACTCAAAATGCTTTCAAGACACCAATGCTCTGCAGCAAAAGGGAAGAACTAACCTGATGTAAAAGATGATGCTTTTATTCCCAGCTGTATTAAGAGCAATTAATCAGTGGGATTCCATGTAACCGCACCAACCATCAGCGCGACAGTGCCGAGCTCGGAGCCGTTGAGCTCCCGGTGGATCCACCCCGACGTGCCCTCCGACAACCACAACGACAACCACCCGCCGACGGGGTTGTTGTTGGTGCTGTAGCCGTGGTAGGACACGACGAACGGCGCGCAGCTCCAGTCGATATTGACGTCGCCTAGTAGCTGCCGTCCCACAGCGTCGCTAGGGAATCGAAGAAGGGGATGGAGAATCGAAGGAGAGCTTGCTAGGGATTTCTCTGCTCAAGATGGTGGGGAAAAAAATAGGGATAGGGGATTCAATTTGATTTCGAGGATGAGGGAGTAGGGGGTTTATTTGCATATATGACAACCCCAGCTATCCCCGCCTCTCCACGCTGGCAGTCCACGTCGACGAGCGGACCGGGTCAAATGCGATTTGGACAGATGATGTACGGCTAAGCGAGTTTAGAGATCCAGAAATACATTTTTTAAGTTTGGGGACCTAGATGATATAGCCCTACAAGTTTAGGGACCACCCATGCGCTTTACTCTAACTGTTTATTTTACTAGGTACATAGAGATTTGTCAGAGATTAGGTTTGGAAGAAAAAATACCAATGAGGTTTTTGTTCTGTTCGCATGATTTTGTTCTATTAGCATATTGATCAAGTAGGGGTCTGTACTTGGCTGCGGAATCTGAAAAAAAAGATGCATTTTACTAGGGGTATGGCATTTGGCAATCACTAGAGAATATTGAAAATATGTACACTTCTTTTTTGCTGACCATTTTTTGGAAGCTTAACTGTGTAGTGCTAGTGGATAGTAAAGAGATATGGTAATGGCAGCATCCATGGTTTGCAAGAGATGTTTATGTATCCAAGGTTTGAACTGCAAAGTTCAGTAAATTTTAGCAAATATCATCTCCCAAAATGTTCAGTAAACTGGAGCATGGTTGTTATTTTTTTCCTGTCAAAGTGATGTTTATTCAGATCATGAACATGCCAATGGTGGCGACCATCGGAGAGGTAGCTTAGTTTCTGTTTATGAAGGACATTATCTATTTTCTAGACTCCAGTAGCTTGTTTATTTAAGCTAATTAGGCAGTGTTCGTTTGGGTGAGACCTTCGCACGAAAAACGGAACGACTCATTAGCACATGATTAATTAAATATTTACTAATTTTTAAAAAGGATTAATATGATTTTTTAAAGCAATTTTCGTATAGAAACTTTTTGTAAAATACGTACTATTTAGCAATTTAAAAAGCGTGCAAATAGAATACGAGAGAGAAGTTGAGAACTCAATGTACCAAACACAGCCATAGAGTGACAGTAGATTATGCGTGATTACTATCTATGGGCTATTATTTTTTCCTTTACACATTGAACGGACCAATTTGCTAGCCCATCAGCGTTGGGCTGCTGAATCAGCACTAAACTTGGACCCAAGCTGAATCAGCTAACAAAACCGAATGCTAGTTTTGTGGGCCAAATTATAGCCCAAAACAAAACGGTCTAGGAATTGAATCCGATCAATAGCCAGATTTGCGCGCGCTAGCTGGGGATCTCGGTGCTCACTGGGGATCGCATCAGATCACCCATCAGATGGTCAGAAATCCTGGTGCGTTTCTAAAATTTTTTCCCCTAGTGACACATAGACAGTCCCTTTATTTTCTGTGTATCTTAGTTTCTATTATGGTACTCATCATTTGGATTTCCTTTATGTGATTAAGGATATATATGAGTCGAATTTTTTTAAATAGAATTAATTGCTACATGAACTTTTTATATACACACTACTGGAGAACTAATCTTTCACCGTGACACCCAAAAACATAAATATCTCGAATCTATTACCAACCGGTACTAAAGATATTCTTTAGTACCGGTTAAAATATCCAACGTTACTGTGCAATCTTTAGTACCGATTGGTACCGGTTCAAATGATTTTTTCTCCCGGTTCAAATCTTGTCAGAGTGCGTTAGTCCCCCTAGAACTTTAGTACTGGTTAGTGACATTAACCGGAACTAATATTTTTTTATCTTTAGTACCAGCTGGTGAAATCAACAGGTACCAAAGATAATTTACTTTTTATATGTCTTCTTTCTCCTCTAACTCGAGTCATTGCTACCAAAGTGAAGGAGGAGGAAGAGAGGTGCTGCCAAAATGTTTTGTAAAAATATGTTAGTGATATTACACAAAGCGGAGGGATATAAATGCTTAGGAATTTCATTCTCTATTGATGTATATGGTTAACATATTACATTTGTAGCTATATTTCTATACGTCATTCTCTCAAAAAGGTATATGGAAAAAGATGAGAGAAATTTTTTTAGAGAAAATAAGGGTGCTTCTTAATATTAGAAACATTTGGATAAAAATGTTTAAAAAAGACAACAAAGGTAAATTATAGAAAATAAAGACAAAAAAATAGAAAACTAAATCCATTTAAAAATCAATAGTGAGAAATAAGAAGAATGCATTAAAAATATGTTTAGAACTTTAAAAAACTTTTAAAAATAATTAAAATAAGGATAACACATGAAAGAATATATTTCCTATTTTTTAAAGAAATGGTTATAGGGATTTGTGAGCTCAACAACAATCTCCTTATATATGATTTCTATGTGTATGAATGTGTATGGGCTTTCTATGTTTAATTATGATGTTTTAAATTATTAAATGTTTATTATTTAATTATTTTTATTTTTGTCGACTTCCTTTACATTTCTTTGTTTCATGTAGATGAATCGGCAATGAATATATACCGCGGACCGACGGTCGAAGGAGTTTATGATGGTGTGCATTATTTTTTGAGTGTGGTCGATACCAACCTAAGGGCCTGCAACACATTCTCAGGTTTGGTTCTGTTTTGTGTAGATACGTTTCTGACTGCACCGATCCAACAAGGCTTCGTGATTTTTTCGACACATGGTGGGGAGTTTTTTTTTGAAACAGTGTTACCCTCTCAGCTCCATACCGACGATGTCATCCAGGGGAGGCCGGAAGGGGTGAATCTGGTGGTGGCGATTCTCCTCGCTAGCGGGAGGCCAGCTCGCGCAGCAAGGCCAAGATCAGGACTCCTTCACCGCAGCTCAGCTCAGCCGGCGAACGCAGTGCGGTGACCTCCACTGCAATATCATCAAGGGGAGAGGGCAGACCCGACGATTGTCCTCGGCGGTTGGTGGAGTCTAGCTCGCGCAACAAGGCTATAAGACGGACAATATCGCTGCAGCTAGGCTCAGCCGGCGAGCGCGGTGTGGCGCCCTCCGTGGCCGTCGTGGAGATAGGCTCGGAGTTCGCCAAGGTTGACGGTGAGACGACCACGCCCCACTCCACTGCGCTTGGCAAGACACCAACGGTGGTTCTGTGTTCATCAGGCAAGGAGATAATGAATCGCAGGGCAGCTGCTGGCGCTCTTGATTCGATCCAAAAAAATTAGGCATCGAGATCTGTACGGCTCGGTCCCTGGTGAGCATGTGTTTTTCATATGTGTTTGCTGCTGATTGCTGATTCAATTTTCGTACATATTAGTTGGGTTTAATCGTAATCTTATTGCCCCCTCCCTGATCTATGTTTTGTTTAATGTATTAACACTCTACAAATCAAGGGTGGGTTAGATTTGGTGGATGGAATTGGAATTTAATTTATATGAAGCTTGTCTGGTTGTTGGTTGACACTGGGATAAGGTCTTGTGATTGTGATTCTGTTTTAGGATTATTGCATGATTTGACTTTCTTAGGATAGCAGGGCCGGCAACATCTTCTTGGAGTGTCAGTATTTCTATTTAGCTCAGTTCTTAATCTGTGTAGATTGATTTTTTCCATGTGTGATGGAATGGGTTGTTTATGTGCTACTGCACATTGCTCTGCAAATATAGTAAACAAGAATACATGGCATCTTTAAGGAAATACCATTTTTTTAATTGGTGATTGTATAAATGCTTTTTTATCTGCGGCTATTTGACTATATAAATCCAGTTTTTTTTTTTTTGCAGTCCTTAAATTTTCAGTGGGGTGAGGGGTAGGGACAGGGGTTTATAGCAACTACATTTTGATTTGATTTTTTATGACTATAAGAGCACCTTTTACAATGGGGGCCTTTTTTTGTTTGTGTTTCGATTTTGTTTGTGAAGACCAGGAATATTCATGAGCATATTTTTTTCTTTATCCAGGAATGTATATCTAGAGTTACTTTCAGGGAGTGTTGCAGGAATGGGAATTATTATTAGTTTTGTTACTAAATCCCGAAGAAACTATTTAGTTTTGTCAGCCATATATTTGTGATAAATAGGTTTGTTAATTTTCTTGGTGGCCCTAGCTAGTAAGGTTGTTAATTAACAGTGCAGATAATCTTGGTCAGATGTGCAATGCAAAGAATGACAATGAAAGTGAAAAGGAGGTTAAGAAATTGGAGCGTATGCTAGAGGACCACAAAACGTCCTTGTACCCAAGTTGTGAATAGGGGCAAAAAAAGTTGGGTCCCACGCTAGAATTCTTGCAACGGAATGAAAAAAATGGTGTGACTAACAAGACACTTGGCAAGTTATTGAAACTCGTAAAGAATATTTTTCCAGAGGGAAACGAATTTCCCAAAACAACGTACGAAGCTAAAAAAGTAGTCTTTCCTCAAGAACTGAAAATACAGAAGATACACGCATGTCCGAATGATTGTATCCTCTATCGCAGTAAGGAGTACGTGGACCTAGAAGCATACCCGGTTTGTAAAGCATTACGATACAAGATTATACGAGATGACCCCGGTGATGTTGATGGATAGCCTTCCAAGAATAGAGTTCCTGCTAATGTGATGTGGTATTTCCCTATCATACCATGGCTAAGGTGTTCCTTCAAGAACAAGGCACATGCTAGAATGATGCGCTGGCACGTAGAAGAACATAAACAAGACGGGATGCTGAGACACCCCGCCGATGGGTTGCAGTGACAAAACATCGACAGAATATTTGAAGACTTCGGAATGGATGCAAGAAACATAAGGTTTGGTTTAAGTACGGATGGCATGAATCCATTTGGAGAGATGGGTAGCGGTCATATCACTTGCCCTGTAACTATGTGTATCTACAACCTTCCCCCTTGGTTATACATGAAGCGAAAGTACGTCATAATGTGGATTATTATTCAAGGCCTAAAGCAACCTGGTAACGATATTGATATGTACTTAAGACTATTGGTTGAATATCTGCAACTGCTACGGAAGAAAGAAGGTGTCCCTGTGTGAGATGAGGACAAACAAGAGGAATTTAACCTAAGAATGTTGTTGTTTGTAACCATTAACGATTAACTTGCACTTAGCAACCTATCGGGACAATGAAATAAGGGGTATAGGTTCTGCACCCACTGTATGGATGAAATTGACAGTACATATTTGAAATATTGTAGAAAGGTTGTGTACATTGGTCATCGTCGATTTCTTGTCAAAAACCACCCTATATGAAAGAAAGGCAAACATTTTGAATAGAAGGCATACCACCTACTAAGCCTAAATATTGTAATGAAAAAATTATGTTTGCTACGATTAAAGATCTACAAGTAGTATTTGGAAAGGATCTGGTAGCCAACCTATAGCAAGTGAAGATGGTCACGCGGTGATGTGGAAGAAGAAGTCTATTTTTTGAGAGTTACCTTATTGGGAGGTTTTAGAGGTCTGCCACTCAATCAACGTGATGTATCTCACTAAGAACTTTTTCATCGACTTGCTGGGCTTCCTAGGTGTATATGGGAAGTCGAAAAATACACTTGAAACACGTAATGATCTCAAGCATATGAAACAACATGATGACCTTCATCCGGAACCGAAGGAGAAAGAAAGCCATTACTTAAGTCTAGCCAGCTACACTCTGAGTAAGGAAGAGAAGGAAAGTATGTTTGAATGCTTGGAGAGCATCAAGGTACCATCTGGATACTCATCGAATATAAAGGGAATAATAAGCATGAAAGAGAAGAAGTTTAAAAATCTAAAGTCTCATGACTGCCATGTATTGATGACATAGTTGCTTCCTATTATAATTCAGGGTATGCTTCCTGATAATGTCCAGACAACAATAACAAAGATACGTGCTTTCCTAAACGCAATTTCGTAGAAGGTCATCAATCTAGCCATATTAACAACCCTACAAAATGACATGGTGCAATGTCATATCAGTTTTGAGATGATCTTTCCAACATTCTTCTTTAATATAATGACGCATCTTCTATGTCATTTTGTCCAAGATATCAGTATTCTCAGTCATGTGTACCTATACAACTTGCTAAAGAGAATCCGTAGTATTCTAGAGTGGATGACTTCATTGGTCAGTCCACTTACCATAGGACCAAGGTTAGCAATTCAGCCAAACAGAAAACATTCCAGATTGCTGGGGATTTACCATGTTTGCTGCATCTAGTTTTATACACAGAATCGGATGACCCCATTGAGAAGACCAAAATTTTCAAAATTTCTGAAATTTTACCAAAAAAGACCCAAACAAAAAGTCCTAAACGTCCTAGTAGCAGTTTATAAAAACATAGCAGCCCTAAAGTGTGCTATGATCAGAATATATCTTACTTTAACAAGAAAATTAAATATCCAAAAGAAATATTGAATGCTCACTGGAGAGAAGCATCCACCAAGGTACAACAGTGAAGACTGGAGAGAACTTCCCCTCACTCTCTTCCTATTTTCTAACACTACTAGAGAGTAGTCTTGAATGAAATTGAAAGTTCTCCACTTAAGTTGTGTTGTCTTGAAACGAAATGAGAAACTCCTTTTATAGGTATCCTATAACGGTAATTGAGTTGGTTAACACCCCTAATTACCGCTAGCTGGCGGCTAAGGGGCACAAGGGTGCAGTGGTTCGGCCGAACCACTCCCACCGGCCATCGACCTTCTTATGTGAGGCAGACAATTGGACCTTTATGACGGTGCATGGTGAATTATTGGCCTCTACAGTGTCGGTTTTGCTCTGGTTTGTGGGCCCTCCAATTCATGGACTCGTGTCTGATTGGTCGGAGGTATATTTCGTTGCATGGCGGATGCATTTTCATCCGAAATCACTTGCACACAAATATTTCACCATACTCGTGAAAATGGTTATTAATAAACCCTACAACTACGTTCGGTCTTCCATTTTATCTAGTTTTATGCATGGGTTAACTGTTAAATTCAGTATTTAAGTACCATCATCAACAATTTTTCTTTGTTTTTTTCCGGAATAATCGACTAATTGGTGCCAAACAGGCCCAATACATAAACAATCAATACTAATTGGTGCCAAATAGGAGTATTATTCATGCCGGTTTATTGAACAAAAACAACCAATCCACAAAGCCTGGCAAATTAAAGTAACTCATATCGTTCCGGATGGATGGAAAAACAACTTGAATATATAAATATTATTTAGCTAGCACAACACAATACAAATTTATCACAGTGCTTCCATTATCATTGTGCGGGAAGCTATCGCCACATCATTATCATATATATCTATCTATAAAAAAATAAATCTCTGGCCAAAATGTTCAGAATTGGAAATGAACTACATGAATGGTAAGTCAAATTGTAACTGATTGCAGTGTGTAAGTTTCTGGTAAAACCGGTCCTTGTCGTTTCCGCACACAAACTTACGGTCGCTCATGGGGTGCAAAATGTCAAACTGACCCGGACAAAATGCACAGCTTCTCCTGTACCGGTCAAGTGGTTCTTCTGCATGTCAAAGATTAGAAATTAAAAATTTCGAACGCACATATCAGGATGAATATTATGCATGGATGAATGGATGAAGCACCAAATAATAGTAGAGACCAGTCTAGTTAAGAAGAAATTAAAGAAATAAATTAAAGCAAGTTTTGTTTTTCAAACGAACTGGTGCAGATGAAGGTGCAGTGTTACTTATATATATCGATATAAAAGGGGGAAAATACAAGATTAAAACTATATAAAGAAAACCTCAGCCGGCTCATCCACAAGCCAACCACAGACCGACAAACTAAAGCAAGTTATATCTATGCTTACCAATGATGGTGCATGTTTCAACAATGGCAACTGGAACAGGGAGTGGATCTGGCAGCTGCTCCAAGCTAACAAATCCGCTTATATTTAGCAATGGCTTGTAGTGAAGTTCAGCGAAGAAGCGCTTGATCTTGTTGCTGCTGCGGCTGCGAGCCAAGAAGTTGATGTGGAGCCAGTGCTGCCCCCTGAACCACACCCTTGTTTGCATCAGGGGTTTCACTGCATCGAACTCACCACCCTATACAAATCATGCCGGCCGTGCCAATCACGAATCATGCAACAGCAAGGAATCATTAATTGGTAAACTTAAGGTCGAGTTCCATATTTGGTCCTTAACTACTCTTGCTCGAAGTTCATTTTCAAAGTAAACTATATGCAAAACCGGAGATTTTTTGTCCCCAACTTTCAAAACCGGACATATGGCATCCTAAACCAGGTAGCTGACCTTCAATTATGTAAGTTTCATGGTTGTGAACCTAATTGAGTGATATATATTTGCATAAACAAAATAGGCATAATAATTAATAAGAGTACGAACTAGGAAAACCATATCAATTTTAGGTAAAATCACTAACAAATTTGCTTACAGAGAAAAATAACCGGTTTGTAGTTCAAAGTGAAAATTGAACTTCAAGCAAAGTTTGACGGCTAAGAATGAACTTTACCAATTAAATTACTACTCAAATTAAATGAATCGCACAAATGAACGTACCGGGTGTCTGGCATTGTAATAACGGAGGGCATTTTGGACGTGAGGGATCATCCTAGCGTCACGCTCTCTGCATCCATTACAATTGTAGTTTGATTTTGTAAGTTAGTTATTCAACTTGCGATATACATAATAGCTAGAAAAACATACGTACATATACGGAGATAATTGTTCTGATCTATCGAAAATAACCATTGTTTTCAGTAAAATCATGGTCTCTAAAATATAACTTTCACTATCAAAAATGAATTTTCATGGCATCATCTTTTTATTTTTGCTGGCTGACTAACAAAAAAACGTTTGTAAAATTATATGGGAGGATTATGGGTTACGAGCCACCAGCAAAAATCGATTTTCACTGACGGACAGTTAGCAGGTCCGCCATAGAAAACAACTCTATTTTTTGAGGCGGTCCTCTTAAGCGTCTGTCAGTGAAAATTAGGTTTTCGCTGGTGGTAAGAGCACCGCTCGCGAAAATAAAATCAACTATTATAAAATCCCATCGCCTCACCCACCCACCGCCCACCGCCCACCACTCCAACTACGCACCGCACCCCCCTCTGCCTCCTCGGCTCCCCCTCCTCTCTCTCACTGCTCCCTCTCCCTCTCCTTTAGCTCTGGGCGATGGCGACAGTCACGGCGGCAGCTGCGGTGACAGCGATAGCAACGGCAGGCGGGCGGCTGCGGGTCTGACGGCGGAGTCAAGGGCCACCGCTGGGAGAGCTTCGACATGGGATGCGGGCAATGGATCCGGTGGCCACGGCTCCTTGGATCGATGACGGTGACGGGTCACGGGCAGGAGAGCTTCGGTGCGGGGATCAACGACGGCATGCCCAGCCTTCCCGGATCTGGTGGTGGCAGGTCCGGGCGCCCTCGGCGATGACGGCGGCGGGGCGCGGGGCGTGGGCGATGGCGCTTGGCCCCTGGATGCACAGATCCTGTGGCCCCGAGTCCTTGGATCGACAGCGAAAGGATCACGGGCGGGAGAGCTTCGGCGTAGGGATCGACGACGACGTGCCCAACCCTCCCGGATCTGGTGACAAAGGCAGCTAGGATGCGAGCCATCGGTAGGCTAGCTCTGGTGTGGGCCGTGGGCGAAGGATCCACCGATGGAGGGGTCATTGTTGCTGATTTGTTGCTTTCAGTTTGTATCGTGGATTTGTTGTGCATGAGCTTAGGAATCTATAATCCATGAATTTGTATTGTGGATGAAATGGTAGATTTTGTGCATAAGCTTGGGGAATCTATCGATTTGTGATCCAATCCCAGAAGTTTTCGAATTTGAGGCTGGGATTTGGATCCCTTTTCTCTCTCTTTTTTTTCCAATAAAAGCTTTTCACTAACGGGTCTCTTAGGCTAACGCATGTGATAATCAGATTTTCGCTACCCGGTGCCTCTAAAGGGACCGCTTGCCAAAATCCTTTTTTTTTTCCTAGCGAGCGTGTTCCGGCTGCGAAAATCATTGGTTTTTACTGGTCTTTGATCGCTAGCAGCTAGAATTGCTGTCAATGAAAATCGATTTTGGTCGCCAGGAAGAACGCTTTTTTAAGTAGTGTTTACAACTCATTTTTATTGCAATAGATTAGTAAGACCTTATTATATAATTTATGATATTATAAAATCATTTTGAGACAAATCTGCATGTGATTTTCATGTGTCCAACATTTATATGGATATATTAATCTCTAACTTTAACACTACAACAACATGTCCAAAACATTTGTCGTCAAACCAAGGATAATATATATGTCCAAAATGACATGTTTTATTTTTTACAAGAGGGTATTACTTCGGTGCGACCAATGAGCTGATGGCCTCACAGTGTACACACTAGGATTTGGATAATGCAATATCCGGTCACGATGGAAGAATTCGGCTTTCAAAAGTGTTTGGAGATGTCGAGAGGTTGCGTTCTTATCATAGCTAAGCATGTGATTCATTGGATACAATTAAGACGGTTATTATTTATATTCTGTAGGACTTTCTCAATTTTTCTGAATGGAAATTAAATAGGCCTTCCTCAATTGATGCAAGACAAAAGGGAAAAACAAAAACTAAAGCAAAAGGCTAGAGATAAGCTATTTCAGTTCAACTAGGTTGTCCAAAAACTGATTTAATTTATCTTTAGAAGCTAGCACAAGATAGCACAAAGTTATAATGTCATTAATTACTGCTTTTTCTCACAGTCTAATGATCTGCGACTTTGATCCTTCCAGGTTTGATGGGACCTAGCTATTTCGAATACTCAAACCGATCGAGGTACTTAAGCACATGCAAAGTTTGTGTGTTACTCTCAATTTATTAACAGAACGTACGCGTATACCAGATAATTGTATTTTTCAATTGCAAGTTGAGTTGTAAATTTTTAGTTCGGTTCATATTCTGGACTTGGGAGATAGTCAATGCATTCAAAAAACATTTGAAGGTATTTTCATGTTTTACAATTGAAAACGAGGGTGGTAACTTCACCGAAAAATTGTAACATTGTTTAAGTACTACCTTATCCCATAAAAGACCAACTTTTATAGATGGATCTGGAGTACTATTTATTTCATGTTCAACTTATTACTCTTGTATTTTCAGACGTAGAGAAACAAACTGAAACGTCCATGGGCTAGGTCAATCAGGCCATGAACAGTGAGGATGCATATGCAGGTTTAATGAATGGTCTGGATATGTTAGTGCCAAACAACGCGCGAAAAATAAAGCATATTAGATTATTTGGATCTCTCTACACTATATGATGAATTGAATTTGTCATAATATGGAATTAGAACCCTAATGACGATTAGGATGAAACCTGTACGCGAATCTAAACCGCCAAAAGAAAATAAAAATAACCACATAAAACTGCACGAAAATAATCCCGCACGCGCTGCTATCAGCAACAAATCTACCAGAATCACTCTCCTTTTTCTCAAAGAAAGAAGAAAAAAAACATCCTAATCGATCGGGAGGGGAATAGGATTATACGTACTTCTCTTGGCGGCGAATCTGAGTCGAAGACGGCGCCGGAGGAGTCGTCTTGTTGTATCGGCATCGCCTCCACCTCCGATCGCGGTCGCGCAGGTGGCTCTGCAGCCGGAGCTGCTCGCCGCGGGGCAGCTGTGGCAGAAGCTCATCGAACGCCGGCGACGTCCATCCACCCTCAGATTCCCATCACCCAATCACTCGAACACGCACACCACAGCACGATTGATTTGGGGTCTTGTACAGATCTAGCTAGGGCTGGACGGCAGCGGGAGGGGCAAGCGTACGAACGCAAGCCAAGCGGCGGCGCCCGAGCTCTCTCCTCTCTCTCTCTTTCTCTCCACGCGCTTCGATTTTCCTACGTGGCTTTATCTTTTTTATAGAGAGGAAAGCCAAACTGAGCCAGACGGTTCGGACCCGTGTAAAAAACAGAAACGACTAACGCCCGGACTCAATTATCCGATCCGGGCGCTGGAGCAGCTGCTCATCTGCAGCGGCCGAATAAGAAAGAAAGTAAGAAACTCGATGCACTATCTCTCCCGCGCGGTGCAGCCATGTGGCGCACGTGGACGAGGACGAGAGACGGCGAGGGGAAAATAGCACATGACGTTTTTTTTCAGTTTCTTAATATATATACGTATATAAAATTTGTATACATACATACATAAATTTTGTATACGTGTATATATAAAAATTGCATATATATAGCATATATACGTGTGTGTATATATTTTATATATATAATATATACATACGTATAGAGAGGAGAGAGGAGAGACGAGGGGACGAAAACCACCGCGTGTTAGTGCCCCCCTATCTCGACCACGTCCTCCGCCTCGCAAGCCACCACCTCCTATGGCACGTAGTTATTGAGGATGGCAGTGCTGTGAAGTTGCAACCGGTCTGGATAACGTTCTTTTGGTAGTAGCTAACCATGTAACGATTCCACAACTTAATCAGTAAGACATCTCCTAATTAATTTAGTATTACTACTAATTAGCAGGTTCAAGTGAATGCTCACCATCCCCTATTGAAAAATAATAAATAAATAATGTAAGGACCAAGGAAAGAGATAACATCTCCACTACCAGCCAAGCTACTTAGTAGCTATTCAACCCAGCTATCTCAGGTCTGTCTAGAAAACAGATTGAAGCTAGTGCAGACTTGGTATTAATGTTGCTTTGATTGAATATATACAAAGCCAGTTCAGACTTAGCTAAGAAACATATTAAAAATCAGATGTGACGTATATATTCAATCAATGCAACATTAAGCCATCAATTCAACGACAACAATCGGAAAAATGAAAGGCTCACGGATGGTGCGGCCGCTGGACGACGCCACGTCGGATCGCTACAGTGTTTGTTGTCATTGCGTTTTTGGTGCCGTTTGGTTCGCTGGCTTTTGTGCCGTTTTGTTGCTGGCACTTTTCAGTGCGCTCGCATTTTTCCTGGTTGAGCGGATTCCGATTGGTTCAGGGTGTTGGTGCTGCTGTGTGGCTGTTGTATGGGCCCGTAATGCATAGGGTTCAGTGGTTATTGTTTTGTGTTGCGCGTGTAGTTATGGTTGGTGTGGGTTGGTTAGATGTCTTTCTGGTTGCCGTGGGCTGGTTGCTTTTTCTGGTGGTTTGTTTGTTTGTTGTGTGACATGGTTGGTGTGATGTTGTTTGTCTTACATGGTCCTAGTGTGCAGTATTTATGGTTTATTTGCGTGTATGGTTTGTGCGTGCAGGATCGTTTCGCCGTCCATGATTGGTTCTCAGGTGTTAGTGGCACACTTGCACGATGTGTCCGAGACGAGCGAGGTTGCCGTATGGCTGCACGAGCTGAGAAGGGTCGCTGGATGGTGGGTCTATTTGTGGTTGGCACCCGGTTGCAGTGACATGGGTCGATGGTTTGTGACCCGGTTGCAGTGAAGTGGGTCGATGGTTTGTGAATTGCTTACATTTGAAGATTCATATGGGTACAAATTGGGATCGATGCTACCATCTCGTTTTTCTTGGTTCTTCCTCCGTTCCGCTTTTTTCTTTTTTTTAACTGGTGTTTTCCTCTTCATTATCTATTTTCCTGCCTTGTTGCTTTCGGCATGGATATGGGCACGGGAGCGGCCATTCGGATTCGCATTGTCGGGTGGATATGCTTTGAGGGATTCTTCTATGGGCAACATGTTTCATGTTGTTGTTCTAAACAAATTGGGTTTGTCTGTAGGATGGGTTGACAGCTTCCTTGGTTTGTGCGGTTCGCTGGTGTGGCTCGATTCGTTGTTGTTGCGTGCCTTGCTGACCTAAGGATAGTTCCGTGTTCTTTTTCTGGTAGGTGCTTATTTATATGTTTCGTTTTTGCGACAATTTGTTTATGGATGCTCACTGGTGGTGTATATTTTTTCAAGGTGTTTGTGCCTACGTGGAACAGGTTTCTCAGCTGCTTTTGGTTGTTCTTCTTGTGATTGAGCTCCGATCTGTGTGCTGTGTTTAAGTAAGCACCTATGCTTTACTATTTTTGTTCTCGTTAGTTTGTCGTCCATAGTTATGTATGTGTTTTTTTATTTGAGGTATGCTCATGTTTATTGCTGATTTCGATTCAGTTATTGTTGATTTGCCTGATGAAAGGAAAGGTTGATGTGCTGTGTTGTTTTATGTGCAATTAATGTGTTTTTTTGTTTGCCTCATGGTGATTGCTCAGATATGTTCTTTGTGTGTTAGTTATTCATGCTTGTTGTGTTTGTTCGTGACAAAAATCATGTTCAGTTTTCTATGGAGGGAGGGTGTGTGGTTAAGCATGGTGGGCGCCGAGAGTGGCGTTTGCTTCAGCGTGGTAGTGTTTCTATTAGATGTATGTTTCATCTTCGGATCATTTCCATTGTTTTGGATTTGTGGTTTTGATGTTTTAGATTAGCAACGTTGCTGACGTTTTTTTAATTCAGCGTGTTCTTCAGTGTCATTTGGTGGAGAGTACGTGTGGGAAAGAGATGTTCCAAAGCGTAAAAATATGCACTATAAAAGGGTATAAACTGATGTTTCAGTGTTTGCTTTGCATTGATGTGTTGTGTGTTTCTCTGCTTTCTGTGTTTGCATAGGCGATGGTTTTTTCCCTATTTATCCTGCATGGTATCGTGCTAGACGTCATCGAATCCGATCGAAGAAATTGGCTATGAGACGGTTGGCGTTGATAGGTTTTAGTTGGTTTTTCTTGTGTCGTGTGCCTTTCTATGTTGGCTTGCTTTATATGCACATTTTCATTACTGTTTGGACTGTAGGTCGAAATCCTCCTTTTGTGCCATCAGCATCATGGAATAGATTTGACGTTGATTATGGAGAGTTTTTGAAAGGTCGTTTGGCTTTGTTGTTTGTTTTAGGAATTTTTTTCGTAGGTTTTAATCTTTATGTTAATGTTTTTTTGTTTTTTAATAGAAACTTCCAAGGATAAGTCTTATTATGGTCCGTCTGAGTATCAATGTCGCTTTTGTGGTGCTCAGTTTTGGTACTAGGAGTGATGCAAGAGAGAGTCTGTTGTCACTCAGTGTCGTATGGCATACAACCTTTGCTGCAAAGCTGGCAAGGTTTATGTGCCTCCGTTCAAAAAACCACCTAAGCCTTTGAATTCCCTGCTTAAATTTGATGGTGATTCACGCAGTAAACACTTCTTGCAGAACATACGGCAGTACAATTTACTGTTTGCGTTTACATCGATGGGTACCAATATTGATAATTGTATGAATCAAGGTGGTAGCCCTTATGTTTTTAAAATAAAAGGTCAGGTCCATCATCGAATAGGATCGTTGCCGCCTAATGAAAACAATCCACCAAAGTTTGCGCAACTATACATTATGATACTCACAATGAAGTGCACAATAGAATACACGTTGCTCTTGCTAAAGGAGATAGTGATGATAATTTAGATCCTAAGAAAGTTGATGTGTTGCTGTGTATGCTAGATGAATGTAACCCTTTGGTTAAAAAATTTAGGATAGCTAGGGATCGATTGGCTGAGCATGGTGATGAGCAACTTGCAATTAGAATTGTTGGTGCTGATGAAAGTGGTCCTATTCAGTATGAGTTGCCAACAGCCGATGAACTTGTTAGTCTAATTGTTGGTGATTTTTCTTTAGAAAATCCAAAGCGTGATAAAATTGTTCAAAGTATTCATGGTCCGCTTCACCATATATGTAGCCTCCATCCTGTGTACATGTCGTTACAGTATCCGCTTTTATTTGCTTATGGTGAACGTGGTTTTCAGCTTGGTACAGAATATATAGAAGCTAATTTAGATCACACTGACGCATGCACAAAAGTGTCAATGCTAGAGCATTATTGTTATTGTTGCCATTATCATCGAGATCAGTTCAATCCATTTTTATGTTGTGGTCGCTTGTCGTCTCAAGGGCAAGTAGATGCTTTTTCATGTGTTGAAGAATCTAGACTAACATTTATAGCTGATCATCGGGATGATATTAGGTGTGGAAACTTTCAAGGAATTATTGATGCAGTTGGTAAAGGTTGTTTAGACGGCAGTAGTGCGGGGAAAAAAGAATTCTTCCTGCAAGCTTTACTAGTGATAGAAGATACATGCATCAGAATTATCAAGATGCAGTGGCTATTTGTCGCGTCTATGATGCGCCTGATATTTTTACAACTTTCACATGTAACCCAAAATGGAAAGAGATTAGAGAAGCACTTGAATTCGAACCAGGTCAGCGTTCAACAGATCGATCTAATGTTGTTTGTTGGGTTTTTAAAATGAAACTTGATGAAATGGTCAGTAATATTATGTGTGGAGTGCCTTTTGGTCGTGTATGTGATGGTTTGTATTTTTTATTTGTTTTTTGTTTTGTTGTTCAGTGCCTTAGTTTTGTTGTTGTGTTTTGTTTGTGTGATGTGTGTAGTTCTCTATAGCGTGGAGTTCCAGAAGAGGGGTCTTCCGCATGTGCATATTTTGGTGTGGCGTTATGCGCCAAGCAATGATGCCACACCATCTTTTGTGGATTCATATATTAGTGCCGAAATTCCTGATGTTAATATTAATGAGCTTGATTATTTGTTGGTTGAGGAATTTATGATGCATGGTCCGTGTGGTGATGATAACTGTTGTCGAATGGACAACTATGCCACGTCGAAAGGCGTGGTTCTCTCAACAATAGTTAGAGTGTAAAAGCAATTGTATTTATTCGTACAATTTTTGGGGATCCCCCATTACATAGCCCTAGAGATCTATTTATAGCCTTAGCGCTTACACCTTCTAGGGTTTAGCTTTACAGGGGAATTTACATGGTTGCCCTTATGAAAGGGATATTTACATGGGTACGCAGTGTCATTTGCACATATGGGCCTTTAATGGGCCGATAGGCTGGGCCTGGTCTATGGCGAAGTCTTTGTAGTTCGTCATATGCCCTTCGCCCGAGATGCCTTCGCCCAAGATGCCTTTACTTGCGGAGTACCGACGCGGCTTTCCAGCCTTCGCCATGTTCGCTTATGGCTTTTGCCATAGGGCTTCACTCGAATGATCTTGACGTCTTTGGCTTGAATCCTTACTGGTACTATGGTTTCGGCAGGTCCGGCCAAAGCGCTTCATGGCATGCCTCCAACAAGCCCCTCACGGGCAAGGGTGAGTAAGAAGCTTCGGCCGAGACTGTGCAAACTATACGGTATGGCATGAGGCGCCCCATTTCGGCCGATGTTCCTGCCGAAACCTCTTTTAAACTCCTGTAGAAAAAATATGAACACTGGCGTTCGCCTTTCGAGAATGGCGAAGCTGTATTATGACACTGGGTGATTATACTTTGCCAAGTTCGTCTGCTTTGCGCAATTCTTGACATGTATTTTTTCCTTCCCCTTTTCCTTATTGTTTTAGCGGGGATTTCGCCGAAAGTCATGTGTTCGGCCTCCTTTCGGGGATTGGCGAAAAGATTTGTTGACTTTTCAGCTTTCGACTTCCGTTTTCGACTTGTAGCATTTTGCGCTAGGAAAAATGCTTGTGTTTTGCGTAAGTCGAATGTAACGGCGTTCGGTATCTTTATTCCGAAACAAACTGTCGCGGTTTCAATGTTCGGCGAGCAATGCTTTGGCCGATTCATTTCGCCCCCCAAGCGTTTTCGTTGATAAAGCGTTTGCCTTTTATGTAGCTATGTGGTTGCCAAAATGGCGAATTGGAGGCGAAGACATCCTAGTCGAACCTTAGAGGATTACGACCGGTGCCACATCCAGTGCCGCGAAGACATTGCCACATTCTGGTTAGACTTCGAAATGACTAATCGTCAAGCTACTATCGCTTGACGTCGGTGTGTATTTCGCCTCTTTCCCCCCTTAAAGTCGTGTACAATGACGAACCGTGTTCGCCAGACTTAGTATGGGCAAGGCGAAAATGTCCTGAAACGGACGATGTAATATACTTATAATGCTCCTTTGTATAACACGTATGTGCTTTTGCCTAATAGAGCTTGTGCGTGTTTTTAAGTTTCTTTTTGCTATCATCGCATTTTGTAACTTGTATGTTCGGAAGGGCGAAGCGTGTCGGCCCCCTTGCGTGTTAGCGAAAGGAATTCACATTGACTTTTCAGCCCTCATCATTCGCTCTCGACTTTCGGCATACGCGTCCAGAAACGCTTAAGTATTTGCATAAGTCGAGTGTAGCGACGATCGGTATGTTTTCCGAAAACGAGCTGTCGCGGTTTCAACGTTCGGCAAGCAGTGCTTGGGCCGATTCGTATCGCCCCCTGGCGTTTTCGTTGATCAAACGTTTGCCTTGGGATTTTTCCACGAAATATCATACACAAAAAAGGCGAAGATACCCATGAATTTTTATATGTCCGAGCGCCAGTTTGCCATTGCCTAGGGTTGATACAACATAGTCCCCATTTTTCCTTCTTCGCCGCTTAAAAATTTTGTTGATTTAACAACTAGCGATGTAGAAAATGCTCAAAGGGTAGTCCTTCGTCATTGAGGACTACTTTTGCAGATGAATCGGAGCTAGAGTCCGAGTGCCCTTTGGCGGGCAAGGGTATTGTGGCGAAGGGCATGGGCGTGGCGAAACCTCTTCGCCCCCAGCCCTTGGCGCCGTACCTTACTGGTAATGTGGCGAAGGGCGTGGGTGTGGCGAAGCCTATTCACCCAGCCCTTGGCGTCGTACCTGATTGGTACTTTGGCGAAGGGCGTGGGTGTGGCGAAGCCTATTCACCCAGCCCTTACTGCTATAATGGCGAAGGGTATGGGTGTGGCAAAACCTATTCGCCCCCAGTCCTTGGTGCCGTACCTTATTGGTAGTGTGGCGAAGGGCGTGGGTGTGGCGAAACCTATTCACCCAGCCCTTGGCGTCGTACCTGATTGGTACTTTGGCGAAAGGTATGGGTGTGGCGAAACCTATTCGCCCCCAGCCCTTACTAGTACTTTGGCGAAGGGCGTGGGTTTGGCGAAAGCTATTCACCCCCAGCCCTTCGCACCGTACCTGATTAGTACTTTGGCGAAGGGCGTGGGTGTGGCGAAGCCTATTCGCTCCCAGCCCTTGGCGCCGTACCTTATTGGTACTGTGGCGAAGGGCATGGGCATGGCGAAACCTTTTCGCCCCCAGCCCTTGGCGCCGTACCTTATTGGTATTGTGGCGAAGGGCATGGGCGTGGCGAAACCTCTTCGCCCCCAGCCCTTCGCGCCGTACCTGATTGGTACTTTGGCGAAGGGTATGGGTGTGGCGAAACCTCTTCGCTCCCAGCCCTTCGCGCCGAACCTGATTGGTAGTGTGGCGAAGGGCATAGGTACGGCGAAAGGCTCCAGAGGCTAGGGTGGCTTCGTAGCCCCCCAGTTTAGAGGCAACTTATTTTCACCCCCAGCCCTTGACGTCGTACCTTATTGGTACTATGGCGAAGGATATGGGTGTGGCGAGACCTATTCGCCCCCAGCCCTTGGCGCCGTACCTTATTGGTACTATGGCGAAGGGTATGGGTGTGGTGAAACATCTTCACCCCCAGCCCTTGGCGCCGTACCTTACTGGTATTGTGGCAAAGGGCATAGGTATGGCGAAAGGCTCCAAAGGCTAGGGTGGCTTCGTAGCCCCCCAGTTTGGAGGCAACTTATTTTCACCCCCAGCCCTTGACGCCGTACCTTATTGGTACTATGGCAAAGGGTATGGGTATGGCGAAACCTCTTCGCCCCCAACCCTTGGCACCGTACCTTATTGGTATTGTGGCGAAGGGTATGGGTGTGGCGAAACCTCTTCGCCTCTAGCCCTTGGCGCCGTACCTTACTGGTATTGTGGCAAAGGGCATAGGTATGGCGAAAGGCTCCAAAGGCTAGGGTGGCTTCGTAGCCCCCCAGCTTGGAGGCAACTTATTTTCGCCCCTAGCCCTTAACGCCGTACCTTATTGGTACTATGGCGAAGGGTATAGGTATGGCGAAAGCTATTCGCCCCAAGCCCTTCGCGCCGAACCTGATTAGTGGTGTGGCGAAGGGTATGGGTGTGGCGAAACCTATTCGCCCCCAGCCCTTCGCGCCAAACCAGATTGGTAGTGTAGCGAAGGGCATGGGTATGGCGAAAGCTATTCGTCCCCAGCCCTTCGCGCCGAACCTGATTGGTAGTGTGGCGAAGGGCATGGGTATGGCGAAAGGCTCCAGAGGCTAGGGTGGCTTCGTAGCCCCCCAGCTTGGAGGCAACTTATTTTCACCCCCAGCCCTTGGCGCCGTACCTTACTGGTATTATGGCGAAGGGTATGGGTGTGGCGAAACCTATTCGCCCCCAGGCGAAGCCTATTCGCCCCCAGCCCTTGGCGCCATACCTTACTGGTACTTTGGCGAAGGGCGTGGGTTTGGTGAAAGCTATTCGCCCCCAGCCCTTCGCGCCCTACCTGATTGGTACTTTGGCGAAGGGTATGGGTGTGGCGAAACCTATTCGTCCCCAGGCAAAGCCTATTCGCCCCCAGCCCTTGGCGCCGTACCTTATTGGTACTATGGCGAAGGGCGTGGGTGTGGCGAAGCCTATTCACCCCCAGCCCTTGGCGCCGTACCTTACTGGTACTTTGGCGAAGGGTGTGGGTTTGGCGAAAGCTATTCGCCCCCAACCCTTCGCGCCCTACCTGATTGGTACTTTGACGAAGGGCGTGGGTTTGGCGAAAGCTATTCGCCCCCAGCCCTTCACGCCGTACCTGATTGGTATTTTGGCGAAGGGTATGGGTGTGGCGAAGCCTATTCATCCCCAGCCCTTGGCGTCGTACCTTACTGGTACTTTGGCAAAGGGCGTGGGTTTGGCGAAAGCTATTCGCCCCCAGCCCTTCGCGCCGTACCTGATTGGTACTTTGGCGAAGGGCGTGGGTTTGGCGAAAACTATTCTCCCCCAGCCCTTCGCGCCGTACCTGATTGGTACTTTGGCGAAGGGCGTGGGTATGGCGAAGCCTATTTGCCCCCAGCCCTTCGCGCCGTACCTTATTGGTACTGTGGCGAAGGGCGTGGGTGTGGCGAAGCCTATTCGCCTTTAGGTCTGGGTTTCCCACAGACAGCGCCAGCTGTTGTCGAATGGACAACTATGCCACGTCGAAAGGCGTGGTTCTCTCAACAATAGTTAGAGTGTAAAAGCAATTGTATTTATTCGTACAATTTTTGGGGATCCCCCATTACATAGCCCTAGAGGTCTATTTATAGCCTTAGCACAAGCTTACACCTTCTAGGGTTTAGGTTTACAGGGGAATTTACATGGTTGCCCTTATGAAAGGGATATTTACATGGGTACGCAGTTTCATTTGCACATATGGGCCTTTAATGGGCCGATAGGCTGGGCCTGGTCTATGGCGAAGTCTTTGTAGTTCGCCATATGCCCTTCGCCCGAAATGCCTTCGCCCAAGATGCCTTTACTTGCGGAGTACCGACGCGGCTTTCCAGCCTTCGCCATGTTCGCTTATGGCTTTCGCCATAGGGTTTCGCTCGAATGATCTTGACGTCTTTGGCTTGAATCCTTACTGGTACTATGGTTTCGGCAGGTCCGGCCAAAGCGCTTCATGGCATGCCTCCAACAATAACAAACGCTATCCTTGCATGAAAAATGGTGTTTGTTCTAAAAGATTTCCTAAGGAGTTTTGTTCAGAAACCACTCTAGATGACGTTTTGTTGTTTATAGGCGTCGTGATGATGGTAGAACCATTTGTAAGAATGGTATCAAATTGGACAATCGTTCTGTTTTTCCATACAATATTGCTTTGCTGCATACATTTGAGGCTCATATAAATGTTGAATGGTGCAACAAATCTAACATTATAAAATATCTCTTCAAATATGTCACTAAAGGATGTGATCATGAAAATGTTAAATTTAGTAGAGTGTGAAAGTGAAAACAGAGTGGGTGTTGATGTAAAAACACAATAGCCTGGGAGATCTGCTTAGCTCCAGTGCAAGTCCAAAATATTGATGAGATGCGGGCGTGCCAATCAGTTTGATCTTGCAACTAACAAGATATAACAATTGAAGATCGTACAGCCGATCTGCTGATAAGCCGATATAGTAATTCGAGCCGATATCGGTACCAGCAGATATTGATAGGGTTTTGAACTATCTGCTATACATATATATCCAATATAGATTTTGATACTTGAGTAAGCAAAGACAATCGGCTGATGATAATGTAATAAAAGAATGATATAATTCAATAGAAACCAATCGGCTAATAATGATATGATAGAATAAGTGTTGATCCAAAGTATACATCGGCTGGAGGTCTGTTGTCAATAAATCCAACTGATTAAATAATCAATGCAACCTTTGTTGTCATCGGCTAAATACAACTTGTATGTAATCCTCGTGAGCGGATACAACGTCTAGATAACTCATCGGCTGAAACCCCGATGAAACCCTTATTGGCAATCAAAAAGCAGGCTAAAGATTATGGTTGTAAGCATGACTTAGCAGATCAAATTTAACTGATGGAGCACAAACTATGAAAAGAAACTTAATATCTAGACAATCAAGCCTTTGACTGATTTTCAGGGTGGTGAATACATCATATAATCTAAACCAACAAAGTAATCTAGCCGATATCGACAAAACCCTATAGAGATCGGCCTATGCAAGTAGAAAACATTGTCAATCTAGATTATATAACATATATGATAACTCGACGCATGGACAAGATTAGAGTGTCGAAGTGATGGAGACACTAAACCCGACAATGCAAGTCGCCATAACAACCTTACTCCTCGTCGGAGATCGAAACCGATGCAGCTCAACTTGAAACAAGAACTCGTCAAAAGTAAAAGGGTGACGATACGCCGAAAGTAGATGTATTGATCTGTGGAGATAGATTACAATGACCCCGGGTGTACATATTTATACCCATGGGTAGATACTAGTCCATATAGGACACGACACAAACCTTCCTAAAGATAAAAGGAAAACATAAAGTCCTTATCGGACACTAAATACACTTTCCTAAAGATAAAAGGAAACTAACAACTCTGCCTAATTAATATATAAACTGCCATGCCGCATCCTCCTTGAACTCGGACTCTTCTGGATAAACTTCCTTTAATTAATTAATTTCCTTAACCGAATCCATGAAGAATACAACTACTGGCGATTGATAATGCCCATCGGTCGATTCCAAGACTCTGAAGCTGATACTCACTCTAGGCTGATGATGACTTCGAGGCTTACCAAATTTCGTCGTTAACAGTGGGATTATAGATACTCAGTCTAGTGGATTTGCTTCTAGAAAGAGGAGGCGTACTAGGCGTACTTCTGGTTCCGATGAAAAATTTGAAATAGATGAAATTGTTGATTTTGTTGAGTGTCGATATTTGTGTGATAAAGAATTTATGTGGCGATTGCTTGGATATGATATTCACTTTAAAACCCCTACAGCAGAACGGTTGCGTGCCATTTGCCGAGCATGAACACAGTTTCTTTCCGAGCAAACACAAATTTAGCTTATGTTGTGTCTAACTCTTTTTTTAAAAAAAAAAACAACACTTACTGAATGGTTTGTGTTGATGTTGTGGACCACGGACTATTTGCATGGTATGGGGATTGTTGGTACCAGGGTATACGCGAGATTGAGGTAAAAGAGGTAGGAGATAGGGATTTTTATACATGTTCGAGCCCCCTCATCTGACAGGTAATAGCCCTACTCTTGTTGACCGAATCCGGTGTTGCTCTTATTCATCATAATCACTCAACTACAATATTTGAGATAACCTATCTAGTCGTCCTCGACGCAGTGGCATGGACCACCACCCATAGTCGACAACGGGGCAGTCTTCATCCTCAAATACGAACTCTGCGAGATCAGAGATAGCGCTAGATCTCTCTTGTCGGTCTCCGCGGGCACCAGATTGGGTATGTCTAGGCTTATCTCTGATGTCGATGTCTAGCAGCGTGTATTGGAGTCTATTCTGACTGTTCCGTGCCTCTCTCTGACTGGGCTCCAGATTCCCCCCTCTTCCTAGGGGGTCTTGTATTTATATCCATAGATGTCCCCTTGTCCAAGTAGAACTAGGGAAATAAGTATGGATACAATCTGAGTAGTCCTTGTAGTTTCCATGTAAAACTCTGCTTCTTCTTCCTTATCCGGAATACCTTCCGTATACGAGGTATGATTCCGTATAAGACTTGGTATATGGTGGGTCCCGCAGAGCTTAACCCAAGACTATTGAGTATGTCTTATCCATAACACTGACAATAGCCCCCGACTTCAATGCAAATGAACGAGTTGGTGTTCTCGACAGAAGACCTTAGAACAACAGTTGTTGAACTAGCCTAACCGTTCTTGAACAACCGAGAAGGTATAGAGTCTACGACTAAGTTCCCAGTCAAGCTGTAATCTAGAATTTGGATTGAAGTCAAAAAATTCCATCTTGGCGGGTACACCATTGCTTTCTCTAGTAACCCTTGTCGAACTCATCTAACCATTCTCGGAAAGCCGAGCTAGTGCAGAGTACGCGACAAAGTCCTTCTCTTCTCCTGAACCGAGAAGTCGACTTGAACTTGAATTTACTAATCCGGCATCCATCTAGTCGAAAATAAAACTCGACTATTGTATGCCCTGGGACCAGTATATATCTATTAATTGAGTACAAGAATAATCGGTTTGAGCTTTAATTAGTCAAAACTGACTACTATAAAGCCTCCAACTAGTCTCTGTTACTCATAAAAGACTAATTGCTCTGATATCTGATTTTCCTAAAATCAATTCTCAAACCAAATTGTTAGAGAAAAAAAGCCCCAAAGCCAACACTTAGGGTTAACATGATATAATATGGATTGAAAATTGAAAATAAATTGATTCTACATATGACAATAAAAGAGTACTCTCACCAGACCTATCTTCAGCAATCGGAGTATGGTACCTTCCTAGCCCCCAGCTGTCTTTAAGGAAAAGTCATTTTTCCACAAAAGCAGCTCAAATCTTATAACAAACCAAGCTCAAGCTGCGATTACCTAGCCCCCAGCTGTGAGATTGGGAAAACCAATTCCTGATTACACGGCTTAGTTAATACGCTACCATTGAGCTCTCTGACATGACCAATTATGACATGGTTGTTTGGCTCTGTGGTGTCTGACAAAACCTTATCAGCTCTGGGCGTCCCCAGCCGAGGACCATGTGGACCTCGGAGGTTTGTCAGATCAGCGTAAGAGGATGATAGGTTCGACATCGAGACAAGGCGATATAAGAAAAGGGCATCAACGGATAAATATTGCACATATTACATGTATAACCACTTACATAGATTAATGGACACAGGATGATGAGGTGACTACCACACTGGTCAAAGACCAGGTGTGTAGTTGTACTCATCGATCACTTCGCGGAAGCAGTAGTGAGAGAATCGCTACAACCGTTGGTCAAAAACCAGGTATGTAGACATACTCGACCACTCGAAGATGTGGTGGGAGAACCGCTAGAACCGCTGGTCGTCGACCAGGTGTAGACATACCTCGACCACTCGAAAACGTAGTGGGAGGACCACTACAACTGTTGGTCATCGACCAAGTGTAGACATACCTCGACCACTCGAAAACGTGGTGGGAGGACCGCTACAACCGCTGGTCGACGACCAAGTGTAGACATATCTCGACCACTCGAAGATGTGGTGGGAGGACCACTACAACCGTTGGTCAAAGACCAAGTGTAGACATACCTCGACCACTCGAAGTCGTGGTGGGAGGACCACTACATCCACTGGTCGTTGACCAGGTGTAGACATACCTCGACCACTCGAATAGGTGGTAAGTGGCGAGAGAACGCTACAGCGCTGGTTGACGCGTAGTCGTCTCTCGACCACACGAAGGCAACTGATAGGTGGTGAGAGGTCGCTACATCATTGGTCAATAACTAGCCATAGTCATCTCTCGACCACCCGAAGGCACACTACAACAGTCACCCACATCTCAATCGGGCGGCAACCCACATCTGTGTCGGGTATGGCGCCCGACACAACGTAGAAGTCACTTATGTGAGAAGTTATCTCAATCGGGCATACGACCGTTACGGATGAAGTTATCTCAATCGGGCCTCAACTAAAGCCCGTCACCGATAGCTTTGATCCAGACGACCAGTCAGACAGAGCCCGTCACGGATTACCTATCTCAATCTGGCCCCAACTAGCGCCCGTCACGGATGACGGTCATTTTCAATCGGGCCTAAACAGGAGCTCATCACAGATGACTAATATTCTCAATCGGGCCCTAACTAGAGCCCGTCACAGATAACTCATATTCTCAATCGGGCCTGATGTAAATCCCGTCACGGTTGACTATAAATCAATCGGGTTTTAACTTATAACCCGTCACCGATGAGTATGACCCACAAAAAAAATAAATTTGGTTTTTTGGCTAGCCTCAGGCCTTTGCTAGCCATGCTCACTGCAAAATAACAGAAACAGATATGCCATTCACATATATACATCCCAGCATCCCCATTCGCATATGCCATTCACATATATTTTACAGAACCATTCACATAACATCCATATTTCTCACATATTTCACACTTGCATATTGCTCAAGTGGTAAGCATCATAACCTGCAATATATATCTAAGAAGAATTTAAGTAGCCATAACAAATATAATAAAGTGTTACATAATCACGTACGTGTCTTTGACAATTCAATTAAGATGTTCAACAATATTCACCATTTAATCTTAACCCTAAACATTCCTTTTGGGTGAATTATTTTGTGGAGGATGAAGCCGGCTATCTCCTCACGAATCTCCTCAAAGCTGCTACCCGGATCCTTTGAAAATTTATCCTACATGTACATAATTCGAAATTAGTCGATCAATCTCTACATATATATGTATATATATGTGTGTATATATATTTATACTTCGATGTAGTTAGAATATGTCATAAATGAGACCACAAACCTCAAATTCAACCAAAGTCTTCACCTTATCTTTGCACAAAAGGCGCATGTTGTGGTAGACATGGAATCCGCACTGGTCACCTATTTATTGTTTTACTGGGAAGTCCTTTTTGTGGATAAGTGTGTCATGTCCTGTCTTTCGAAGGCCTCCTTTTTGAACATATTGGCCCCACGCTTCATCTATCGCTAGTTGAATCAGGCCGGGCCCAGTTCCTTGCTCGTGGGTGTGGGATATCGGCAAACACCGGCGGTGTATTCGCTGCCACTGCCGCTTCATCCTCCTCCTGCCATTTCTCTTGCTTCCCGGTATATCCTGTTGTGCCTAGCTGATGCGAGTGCAAGTTCCTGGCCTGCAGTGCTCGATAAGCCTTGCTTCTGGCCCGGGATTCCGGGGTCGACTTCTTCTCGTAAAATTGCTCCCAGGCGTCTGCCGTGATGAAAGGCCATTGCTCAGTTGGATCTGGGGTCACCGGGTTTAAGACGTACTCCATGACCAGTCTGCTCTTAAAGTTCTTCCAAGCATTGCCCATAATCTTGAAAGCAGCCTGCTTGAGCCTGGCCTCGTCAGCTGTAGGATACTCGAAGCTTTCCTTGAATTTGAGCCAAGCTGTGTTCTTCTCTGCTTCGGGCACATGCTTGATGTCATCCACGAGAATTGTGAAGTTCTCCCTCGCTACGACACAGTAGGTCGATCTAAACAGGCTCCAAGAACACATCGATATCATTGCCCGGTTATTTCGGTCCTTGGATTAGCAAGCACAGTATAATATATTTCCTTTTAAAGCACAACCATGGCGGTAGGTTAAAGTTTGAAATAAGAACTAGCCAAGTGCTGTGAGTACTACTCATGTCTCCGAAAGGATTCATACCATCCGTACACAGGCATAGCCTCATGTTTCTGGGGTCGGCAGCAAAGTCTTTATGTTTTCGATCGATATTCCTCCATTGAATCAAATCCGCTGGGTGTCTTAGCATATCGTCGTTCCTTCTCTCCGTGGCATGCCAACGTACTAACTTCGCTTCCTTGGGGTTGGTAAAGATTCTTTTGAAACGATCAATGATAGGTAGATACCACACAACCTTCGCGGGACCACCCCGCTTTGACTTCTTTCCTTCGTCAGGACTTTTCTTTCGCCTTTATCGAGAAGCCTTGCAGACAAGACAAACATCTAAGTCCGTATATTGCTTGTGGTACAATATACAGTCGTTTGGACAAGCGTGAAATCTAGGGACCTTTAACCCCAGGGGACACAAAACCTGCTTTGCTTCATATGTCGTCTCGGGCAATGTGTTCTCATCAGGCAGCATAGCCTTCAAAATTCCCAACAGATCTATGAAACTCTTATCTGTCCATCCACTACTTGCCTTCAGCTTCATTAGGTCCAAGGTAGCTGACAATTTGGTGTGCTTTGCTTTACATCCGGCGTATAGAGACGTCTGCGAGTCACTGACCAACCTACTGAATTTTATGGAATCTCTCTCGTTGTAAGCTGGGTCCTCAACGTTATGTAACATGTCTTGCAGCAGATCGTGATCCACATAAACCATTTCACCGCCCAGTGGAGAAGGTACAAACATGTCATGCTCATCTTCATCTTCCTGATTTTGCGCACCACTTCTGTCTGCAGCTGCACCACTTCCTGATTCTTGCTCTCCATGCTTGACTCAACATGTGTAGCCCTCCATGAATCCTCGTTGTATCAGATGAGCGTGTACGTCCACTCGGCTATCAAACATATTCTCATTCTCGCAATCTGCACATGGACAACACATGTAATCGTTGTTTCTTCTTTTCCTATCCTCCTCCGCGTTTATAAAATTTAATACCCCATTTCTATACTCTTGACTATGACGTTTCACAGTTTTCGCATACATCCAACTTCGATCCATCGCTATAAAAATGAAAAAAATTAGAGAAACATCTTATAAGATAAGTACTGCTAAATTAATGGGAATCGATGAAATTTCTAAATTAATGATTACTATTTGTCACTTACCTTTATGAATTTACTGTTTTCTTTGGAAAAAAATTAAAATTTCGCACCCTTCAACCTCCCACCAAAATAGTGAATAGTGGGATACAGTTACACTGGCGGTTGCGGCTATTTATAATGTGCAATAACTATCTGTAATGGTCTAAAAAATAACTTCTGTCAGGCATATAAGTTATCTTTATCGGGCCTAAATAAAAGCCCGTCACCGAAGAGCGTCATCTGTGACGGGCTTTGTTGTTATCTCAAACGGGTCTCAAGTCAGAGCCCGTCATAGATGATGGTCATCGGTGACGGGCTCCAACTAGGGCCCGATTGAGATATTTAAGGTTATCTCAATCGGGCCTAAACTAGGGCCCGTCAATGATATGTGTCATCCGTGACGGGCTTAAGTTTTATGCACATTTAACATGTCTCTCCGACCATATCTCAATCGGCCTCTTTTTGGGCCCGTTTGAGATGTATTCGTTGTGACGGCCCGTAAAATGCAGTTAAGTTACAGGCCGTGACAGATGAGAGGATCTGCACTAGTGGCAACTGATAGGTGGTGAGAGGTCGCTACAGCGCTGGTCGACAACTAGCTGTAATCGTCTCTCGACCAACCGAAGGCAATTGATAGGTGGCGAGAGGTCGCTACAGCGTTGGTCGACTATCAGCCATAGTCGTCTCTCGACCATCCAAAGGTAACTGATAGGTGGTGAGAGGTCGCTACAGCGTTGGTCGACAACCAGTCGTAGTCGTCTCTCGACTACCCGAAGGCAACTGATAGGTGGCGATAGGTCGCTGCAACGCTGGTCTACAGCCAGTCATAATCGTCTCTCGGCCACCCGAAGGGGTGCTAAAGTTGGTTATTACATGTGCATCTCATGTGACCAGCATGACTTACATGCCTAACTTGTAGCATATCCGGATGTCCGTTCGCAATTATGTCGGGTGATCAAGCTGACAACGTTCGCGGGGTGATTTTCCGCAATGACCCTTTGTCAAATAGTTCAGCCATGGCCGACGATATATGTGAGATAGGTCGTCAGTCTTTGTTGATAGGTTTGGTCTGACAACTCCATATTTGTCCGAGAATGTTCTCGATAATGGTGTTGTACCCGACCGCTGCCTACTCGAGTGCTCGATTATTCCTGAAAAATATTTTCTAGAAGGTAAGACAGAGAATATCGAGTATGTACTAAAAAAACTATACAAATCTTATAGTATTATCAGGATATAACGAGCGGATTCAGACTAAATATCGGGTACTATGTAAACCGTAAACAAGCATGATTTATATAGAAGAAACAGAATGAGCCCTCAGTATTAAATCGTAGTCGGCCTAATATAGGGAACACCCGCACAACAAATATTACATAAAAAACATGCTCTAGGTAAATCTAATAAATTACAAATCTGACAATATCGTAAGGATCTGGAAATAGGTATAGTGAACTGCATATAAAATATTAGGCACCTTTATTCTTGTGAGTTCGTTTGGACTTGTGAGAAGGCTCCTCTGGTGCCCCCTAGTTCGTGCTTTTGGCTCTCAGGCCTCTTGTGTGCATTAGTACCAGATTGTGGTTGTATGATTGCTCGGTTTCACGGGTCGGAGTCCAGGAGGCTTCGGATCATTCTCACCCTCACCACTTGGTCGCATTCAACCTTGGCAGGTATAAAGCTAGTTATTCTCATGCTGCTCACAGCTAGTTACCCTCGAGGTGCACAGTTTACGCCTGTGCCCTTTGCTTCAAACCTATTGCCGTGAAGATCAGGCAACCCCTCGTGAGTGTGTTCGCAACACTTAGTGTTTTATATTTATATTGGCAATATAGATAATAGAGAAGAAAGGCACAACATGCATGGAGAGCCAACTGAAAGTCAAAACTAAAAATTTAACAAATTTGGAGGTTGTTCGGTTGGCTGCGAAAGGTGAAACGCTTTACTTTGCCACAAGCGTGCCATACCACATACACAAGTGTGGCAACATGTGGCTAGAAACTTTAGGGCGGAACCAAACCAAATTGAAGTGTGGCAAACTTAGTACTACTATTTGGTAAGATGGAAGTGTGGCAAATTTAGTATTTTGGTGTCGCTAGCCAGCGATCTCAAATCTCTCGCGTATATTTTTTTTCAAAATAAAAATGCTACAATATTCGCAATAATTTTGAGGGCATCATCATGGCAAACTAACTATTAAACTAGTGGAACCAAATTAAAATTGATTAAATATGTATGTTCACTTATATATTAAAATTTATATCTATAACTCTGTAGAACTTTAGAAATGATGCCCGCTCATGTGCACATGCTACATTCCTAGTTAAAAATGGATACTGATAATGCAACAGATGAACAGGATCTGAAATGGACTAATTTCTTACAAGTATGTGCTTTTCGTAGCACTGAAACTATGAATAATTTTCCAGCAATGTGCGGAAGGAACATGACAATTTGTTAAACAAATGCATGACAAATGCATTAATTAATATAAACCTTCGAAAGTACAACTCCACTCCTCCAGCAAACAGAAGTGAAAAAGGAAGCTCGAACATCACCTTAAAAGTACTTTGCCATGGCCACATCCGAGTTCTTTCATGTTACAACTAGCTAGTCACCAATTTACTGATACAATGACCAAAGAATTGCTACACTAAGATCAATATCGACACAATATGTAGGATCCACGGAGGTTCAAAAATCAACTGAAACACAACTTTTTTATCATACAAACTACTTATGTATCTGCCTAACAACCACTAACAGGATACATTGGCAAAGGACTAAGTTGATCCAGATCCAGAGGGAGAGGATCTACCCTCAGTACATACACTTTTTCCAGCTCCTCAAACCTGATCCACCTACTCGGCCCAGTCTGCGCATGGTTATCCAATATAAGAATCTGTAGCTCCCCTCCACGATGTCTGTAACCATAACAGACAACAACGTGGTTACCATTTGTCTCACTGATCAAACCACGGATATCATTGTCCGTGGCCCTTCCCGCAACAAGAGTGTCAATCAGCCAGAAGTCTGCAGCAGTTTTCAACTTGGGGGGTACCCACCTATAGACTACTTCATCATCAACTGAGGCATCAACAAAGTGGTATAGGAGGGACACCTGAATGATTCCAATGTAAGGGCCACCCGTGCGCAGGAGGTGCACAGCACGCTCTCGTGTGAGACTGCCTTCTTGGCGGTACATCCGCCACGATTTGAGCGGGAGGATAAAGGGGGCTGGTGGTGGAGCGTTGGTTGTGCGAATACCACCCATATCCTTTATCTTTTTCAGTAAAAGAACCATTTTCTTTGATTCGATGCCCTTCTCCGGGTGCAAAATACCATCCCGTATGCAGGCCCTGCGGAGCTTGCGAGGAGCTGCAGCCCGGCACAGGAAGGTACCAGGACCGTGCAGCCGCTCCCACTCCAAACGATGTAGCGCTTCGATGCATACAACATGGTGCAGGTTTCTGCAGGTAAAACACACACACACACAAGGCATGGTTAATCTCTTGGCCTACTTTACAAAGTGAGAAACCAATTCTGGTTAGTACTCACTTGGTATTGTTTGTTTCATGGGATTACCCATTATGGACCACCAGCTGAAGTCCGTGGAGAAGTTATGAACCACAGAGCTCACTACAGTATAGGTGCCTTCTTGAGCATCTGCATTAAGATCCTTGTGCCCCCGACACCTTGCACCAATCTGACAAAAAAAGAGTGAAATTAGTGTATGCAACTAGAATCCAGAGATAAACTTACTATTTTAGTATCCATAAAAGAGATTTACTCATACAAGACCTCGTGTATATACATGCCTTTTCTTTACTAGAGATGTAACAGAAAAATGAACATATCCACTGGTTGTGTTCAGAAATACACATCCAAATATTCACAAATTTTTAAATCATACACTTCCATTTTTATAACGAGTCAATCAGTCAAACTTGGTAGTGTACATAAGGTTGCAACTGAAGAAATACTAAGACCAAGCATTTCAGAACAAAAAAAAGGTAACAGAGGATGCATGAGAATTTCTCTACTGTTCCCAATTATGCTTCAAGTCTTCAGCCATTCATGTAGCGACCAGCCAAAGGATGAATCTTTCAACCTAACAGTACAGTGATTTACTAGTGGCCAATTAATTCCACATTGCCAAATTCCAAGTACACATTTATATTAACTTCATCTATAATACCATTTAATAAGACTAAAAGCTCAATCATTTGAATGTAAAATTTCTTATGTTGTGATATAAACAAATAATCTCCCATGCTTGTACAGTTCAACGAAAATGCATCACAGTAAACAGCAAACCGGCTTAGCGCAATCAAGAGCAACTAAATCTTAAATGTTTCAATAAAGCACAAGATATATAGTTGTTGCATGTACCAAAGTTCGTAGCATGTGTTTAATAGTCAAAACAGAAAGCCGATTTCCACCCCTAACATTTTTTTAAGTGATTTAGACTCTACTCTGGATACCTAATCATTTCAACCAAGAAAATCTCTGGATTACAGCAAATCCGCAGGATTGATAGAAATGAAGGACACCAAGGTTCCAGTTACAAATTACAACAAACCAAGTTGACACAAGAACCGCATGTAAGCAACATAATAATCCCAACATTTCACCCAAACGCTAGGAACCCAAATGCCACATTCCCAACACAAAAATTGACACAGGAATGCCCAGCGTAAACTAGAAAATTGAGTAAACTTCTGCTTACTGTTTTCTTCAAATATTCATGGTGTGCACGAAATCTCAAGAATAGATGGCTTCAGGACTTCTTAGTTTCTTATCAAAATATGACAGCAATAATAGCATGACCAAATTATACAGGCAGCCGAATTACACTAAATGGGACATGGTTTCACCTCAATAAACAGAAGAAATCAAGAAATTAAATATCCTAATTTAACATTGCAGCAAACATGAAACGCACATGAATCAAGAAATCAAACATATCATCATTAGACCCAAGAAAAGCAAGAAATGAAAAAAAATACCTCTAGAAGGTGCAAATCGCTGACAAGAGCAAATCTTGGCCACTCGCGGACTTCTCTCTCGTCCTGATCCACCACCGCCGTAGCAGAGGCGGAGATCGATGCCTCGGTGACGCGCCCTCCTGCTCCTGGTCCTAGCTCCTCACGGCTCAGCCTCTCCAAGAGGATCTCGAAGGGCGGCGAGGACGCGCTTGCGGCGCCCTCGCTTGCCGCGCACACCTTCTTCTTTCCCTTCCGGTCGACCACCGGGAAGGCAGCAGAGGCCAATCCCTCGGCGCCGCGGCCTCCGCCTCCGGGGTGGTCGCGGACCAGCTTCTTGCCGAGGCGCTGCGGCGGCGAGGAGGCATGGCCACCGCCCTGGGTTGCCGTCGAGGTCTTCTTTCCCTCCCGGTCGCCCACCGGGAAGGCAGAGGCCGAACCCTCGGCACCGCGGCCGCTGCCCCGGCCTCCGGGCTGCTCATGGGGCAGACTCTTGGCGATGCGCCCGACGCGCGGTGGTGGCGGCGGCGGCGGCGGCGGCGAGGGCGCATTGGCGGCGGCACCGCCCTCGGTCGCCGCGGGGATCGCCGCATCGGCGGCGGCGACGGCGCTGGGCTTCTCGTGGGCCGCCTCGTAGTCCCCGCGCCAAAGAACCGGGTCGGTGGTGTGGCCGTCCCGGTCTTTTGCTGAACCGGGCGCCATTGAGGCGGGAAAAAGATTGGGCCAAACGGGAGCGGGGGCTAGGTCAAAATTCTTGAGAAGTCAAGGGGGTGGAGGAGAAATGTGTACAGGAGGCAAGGGTATCGATGTGAATTCTGAATTTACAGGAGGTAGTACTAGTAGTACTAAGAAACTAGTACTAAGTCAGGTTACTGAGTATCGAGTAAAATAATATATAAAAATCTGATCATATTAAAACAAGTGAGGAAAAATTAGTTTTGCACAAGCCATGTTATGAAATATAGTACGATTTTCTAAAAACAATTCCATCCATGTTACCCGAATACTTTCAGCGAAACCGTTTTAAGACCACGGCGCACCATAATGATATGCATTTTCTCCTTGTCGTGCTATACCAATGGCGCAAATGAGAGTATGAGATAATAAGTTTCCCTAAAATTCATGCGGCATAGAATGTACGGTATTTTTTTCCTCAGAGAAGGTAAAATTTACCACATGACACTGAAAATTTGTGTAATTGGCTACGAGATATCGCAAAATCGTGTCGCTGCTGATCGACATCATAAAATTCGTGTAATTTACTATAGGACACCCGAGATAATATTTTATTATTTCCGAATAAAAAAGAAGAGAGAAATTTTAAAAAGACAAAAGTGTCCTTAGCCCTATTTAACCCCACTAGCGTCACACTTTTGTCCCCCCCCCCACACCCAGGGGCGGATCTACAATATTAGCATCGATGTCAGTAAACACCAATTACTTTCGGTAAAACCTATGATTAAACTGCTTATCCATATATATAACACTATAATCTAAGTATAATTAGCATCCTATGATATCGATAGATACATTATGATACCAACGAATCAATTTTCTAGATCCACCACTACCCACACCCCTAACCCGGTGGCAGGCAAGCCCAACGCCGACTTCGATGACTAATGGCGAGCCTACGAGCACTGGCTTCGGTGGTGACTGGCGAGCTTAGCGGTGGCGATGGCTTCGATGACGGTCGGTGAGCTCGGCAGTAACAGCTTCGACGGCGGCGGCAACGGTGGCGGAGGCAACGATGATCGGGGAGCCCGATGGCAGCGGCTTCGACGACGGCGGTGGCGGCGAAGGGAACGACTTCGATGGTGGCCGATAGCGGCAGCGGCGAGTTCAACGGTGGTTGGCGGGCAGCACATGGAAGCGCGTAGCGGTGATAACTTCGATGACAGGCGGTGAGCCCAACAACAGCGGCGAGCAATGGTGGCGGCTTCGAGGCTTCGACAACGGTCAACGAGCCCGGTGGCAGCGGCGAGCGGCGGCGTCTTCAATGACGATCGGCGAGCCCGACAGCAACGGCTTAGACGGTAGCGGATGGCGAGCGGCGCTGGGAAGCGGGTGCCGACAGTGGGGATTAGCTAGGGCTAAGGGCAATTTTGTGTTTTTGAAATTTCTCTCCCATCTTTTTATCAGAAATGATAAAATAGTCTTGAGTGTCCTATAGCAAATTATATGAATTTTGTGGTGTTCATCAGCAGCAACTCAATTTCAATTTTACAGTGTCTCCCAACCAGTTACACAATTTTTCGATGTCCAAGGGCAAATT
Source organism: Oryza punctata (assembly GCA_000573905.2). NCBI lineage: Eukaryota > Viridiplantae > Streptophyta > Magnoliopsida > Poales > Poaceae > Oryza > Oryza punctata. The sequence continues at coordinate 8,623,365 of CM002494.2, read as the reverse complement.
TTGCCTTTAGAAAATGGAATTGTGACTCAGGCAAATCTTTTTGGCATATGAAGACCAAAATTGCTTATTGCTTCCTGTTTTGCACGCAATTTACATTTGATTAATCATCAAGTTGAATCATATTTATAGAGACTAAATTATACTCCCAACTTTGGTCATACAACTCCTGAATATTTTGCAATGCATTTCAGTGACGACGGAAATTTCAGAAAAGATCAAAGACCGAGACCAAATTGATCAATTCCACCAAATGCCCACCCCTACCCCTACATATCTGGTCAACTCAATTAGCGTGAGAATTGATCGGGTCGAGCAGCAAATCTGTGGAACTGTTTTGTATCACAATTTGTACTAAATGTGCATTTACCAGAAATGATATGACCAGATATTCTGCAACCTTGTACGGAGAGCACGTATGTCTCACTACAGGAATATGCTGTTACAGGACGAATCAAGAAACAAAGAAACCTATTTGGAAGCCCTGCCCTGTACTCCTATAACTGAACTGAAATGGCTAACCAGTCGTCTCCTGATGGACAACTTCTGGAAACCGTAACATCAGCTCCACCAATCTTATTGTGCTACAGCAAAGTTACTTTTTTTTTTACCAGTGTAAGTCACAACAGAACACAGAAGTCCGAATACCAGCAATTGCAATTTTAACGTAAAGGAGGCACGAGGATAGGTCACAAGAAAGGCAAAGGATAAAAGTTACAAGCGTTGTATGATACTATGATCACTATTTTATCTTCCATCCAACAACATAACAACACTCACGATCCACAGCACGCGGATTTCTGCGAAGTTGTGGCCTCAGCATCGCCCTCTGGTTTGTTGATCTTGATCGTGCGATCCTGAAAATCGAGCATGTTAAATAACCTTCAAGTATCATGTTGCTAATTTTGAAGGGAAGAGAAAATGGAGATTTATACCTCAGGCTTGGAATCAGTCTCCGCAAGTCTTTGCTTAATATCCCTTGCTATTGAAAAGAAAACCTGCTCAACATTCAGGTTTGTCTTTGCACTCTGTAGCCAACAAACAAATTATACGTGTAATAATGAGAAACCGTCCATTGCACAACTGGTTTCATATTATTAAGACAGAAGCGCAAATATTAAAACAGATTAACTAACCGTTTCAAAGAACTTGATGCCATATTCATCAGCAAGTGCTTGCCCCTTTGAAGTTGGTACGGCCTATGTTAAGATAATACAACCAATTAAAAATTAAGCCTAAGGGTGTCCAAAATAATAATTTGAAGATTGGAGTAACCCCCAAGATGACGCTATATAGCATAGCACCAGAAAGATAGCTTTCATACATTGGGAACGTAACAACAAAATACCAAACATTTAATTGCTTTTATTTTTTGCATAGAGCTTTTTTACGTATTGATTTTAATTGCTATTCTTCCTTTTAATTCTATAAATTATGGCTACTAAATCATATATATCATTGTGTTAAAACAGCATTATATGCTTGTATGGAATAAATAGTTTGATAGTCTGTACTTTCTTGCAAAAGGTTATATGAGAAATAGTCACTGAGCAGAACATACCCTTTTGCTTTCATCCATGTCAGCTTTGTTGCCTACCAAAATCTTGTTCACATTATCGGAAGCATGTTGCTCTATGTTCCTAATCCAGTTTCTTATATCTGTTAATAACACCACCAAGATCAGAAGTGGAAGGTGAAGTGCCATAACAGAAGATTAGCAGAAGTGAAGGAATCGGTACTATTAAATGATGACTCGTCAGTGACATCATAAACGAGCAAAATACCCATTGCTCCCCTGTAGTAGGCTGCATTGCAGAAAGTATTCAGATGCACAGCGGTATATCCATGTAATTGTTCAAAACAAACTTAACTTCAACTGAAAATAAACAACCATACCAGTTGTAATAGTTCGGAAACGTTCTTGACCAGCTGTATCCCAGATTTGAAGTTTAATCCGTTTACCATCCAGTTCGATTGTTCTTATTTTGAAATCAATTCTTTTTCAAGAATTAAAGATAAACAAGTTTTTAGATGCACTGCAATAACTTGTACAACAATATTCCAGTCAAAAGCTTCTTTTCTAACTTTTACAGCACTTACCCAATGGTGGTAATAAAACTGGTGGTGAAGGAACCATCAGAGAACCGTAGGAGGAGGCAACTTTTCCCAACACCTATACGGGGATTTTTAAAAATAGAAAGTCAGGTGCATTATCAGACATATGATTAGTCCCTACAGGCTATAGTATGTTTACAGCAAGCACAATAGCGAGTCCATGAAAAACAACTTGATGAAGATAAAGTGGAAATGTAAAACGGATACCAATATACGATCAAGTCATACATTCAACAAACATATATCATTTCACATTTTCCACTAGAACATCTACACAACACTTAAGCCACCCAGCTTGGCTTCTTCTCAATAATTTAAATTTAGTAACTGTCTAAATACTAAGAGAGATCTGATTTTAATGACAATATGGAAATCATATTATACCCTGTGGTAAGCAAGCTGTTATTTTAGGCAAAGGAGATCAAAAGAAGTGCTAATCACAAAAATATCGCACTTCTTTTTGGTTAGAAACAACCATAGAATTGTTGCTGACTGAAAAAGCAGCACCCAAAAAGCACGAAATAAATGTTTGAGGACAACGGAACTAGAGAGCACCTCTTTGTGTTTCTTTATATTGGCTTCCCAGTTCCCAGAAGACTCAATTAAGTAGCATTCATTGAGAAACCGGCATATGTATTTTTCTCATAATTTTAATGATGGTGTTCAGTATTTACTCACACTAACAGAGTTAACTAAATTCTGGATCTCAAGCTTCTGTAGGTAAAGTTGTGACCATATCATATTCATATAAATCTCTGGGTGTGTCATATGACAACTTCGAGTTTTTCATTTTAACGGATTCCATAAGTAGTGTAGATAGCTACTCAATGAAGTAAGGACACACCAGCAATGTCAGAAAGAATACTATAGTCAAACCACTAACGTATGGCATGCTACTGAATATGAGAGCAGCATTTCGAACATGAAAAATGATTATATGAAGTGTTATCTAAGAAATGTACCACAGAACTTAAGGAACCGATAAAAAAAGGTGCACTTCTCTACATGTCAAAAGTTTTTATTTAATATTTTCTACCATGATAGCAATTGGATCATCATAATTAATTGTTTAGGTTACTAAATAAAATTTCAAAAAAACTTTGCTTATGAAATTTTAGTTAATCTAACAATGTGACTATAACTATATACTGCCTCTGTTAGTAAAATATTTCAATTTGAGAAGGTCTTCAAAATTAAACTTTGACCATTATGTGAAAGCAATTTGAAAGACGAACCTATTGGCATAAACTTTACACACTAAATGCGCTTGTAGTTTGACTAATTGTTGGTCAAAACCTACAAATTTTGACTTTCTGGAATTAAAATGTCCCCGATAAAAATCACAGAGGGAGTAGCTAGATGACATATCAGTGTGACATTAACTAGCTAAGTCAAGACGGAAAACATACTAAGTAGTTTGAGGTCTGTGTTGCGGAACTGTAAGGAAGACAGTTGAAAAATGCTTAGCAGCTCACAAGTCTACATACAAGGGATCATGAGTTTCTTTACTCACTTTGATTCAACTGAGTAGACGTGACAGAGCTATTAATACATCAGTGTTTGTTTAATTAAGGATAAGGAGCGAAAGGAAGCTTAAACATTCACAATGTTTTCACATCGCAACAAACAATAAGTCATAGAAAGGTTTATAAATAAAATTTGAGTAGTCTTACTGCACTGATGTCTGTTGATAAGATAACTGCATGTATAGTGTGCCTTTTCATGAGCAATCGAACATTGATCATCAAAAATTTCAAAGTAACAATCAGAAAAAGAAAAACAGCTATTGTACAGTCAACATTCACAATTCCTGTGCTTGAAGCAACTTCAGCATAGCTCCTCAGTGGAACATCTACAACTTGTCGGTGCATGCACGAAATCACACCAGCCTCATCTTGCACCAAAACGTCGTAAATGTAAGGTAATCCGATTCACCGAATCGGGTAGCTGTTCCACGCGAGCTTCCACCGCAAAGCACCATGTCGGCCGATCAAACCGGCGTAGCGATCCACCCCAACCCAGATCCCCCACCCCAAAATCACCTCGCACCACCAATCCCACCGAATCGGAACTTAAATTCGCAGGTGAAACCAACCAGATCTCGCGCGCGCGCTGCGCGGGATCGATCGCCGAGCGCGCGACGAGAGGAGAGAGAGAGAGAGCGAACGGGATGGCGCAGATTCAGCTACGTACCGCTGTCTCCGATGAGGAGCAGCTTGATGAGGTAATCGTAGTCGGCCCGAGCCCTCGCCGGCGGCGCCGCCATCGATTCCCCCCCTCTAGAGAGCGCCCCTCCTCAACGGATCGAATCGAACCGGGCTAACGAGCGGGAGGCGAACCGGATCGAGCGATCTCGCTACAGGCGGAGGCGGAGGCGGCGGCGGCGGCTTCCGTCCTCCTCCTCCGGTCGCCGAGCCGTCGACGCGCGGCGGCGAGGGGACACGGACGCGGCGAGATCGGAGGGGGAGAGATAGAGAGAGAGAAGGAGAAGTAAGGAGGGTGGAGGTGGTGGAACCGGTCCACCGTGGACTTTAAATCGGATGGATTTTCACAAACACGCGGACGCGGGGTGAGAAATCTCTCCAGTTTGGTTGGATGGAGCATGGATTTATATTTATACGAGGGTAGAATTTTTGAACCGTACCCTGTGGCTGTGAATCGGGGATTTGCACAAGGTTTGAAATTCCGGACTGTACCCTATGAAATCAATATGATTATATGAATATGAAAAATATATGGAGTGGAAATATGATCTTTGTCCAAGTGAAATTTATATGAAAATTTTTTATAATACCAGATCCTTGAGTAGTTTAAAATGCCCAAACATGGAGAAGCACTAGAGGTTTAATTTCCAATACCCATGAATATTAGGCACGGATGAAATCAATAGGAATAAGTTGGGTCAAATATTTACATCTAGAATGCACTGGAAGATATCAACTGAGCGGTATCTAGCTGTTGTGATTTCGTTAATATTAAGATATATTATTTAGCATGTACTTATGTATCGTGCATGTGCAGGTACCATGTTTTTAGAAATGGCTAAGAGGTACACTCACGGATGTGCTTCCATGTAGGAAAGTTTCTATTTATTTTTATAAGGCATGTTATGATTTGAAAAAATAGTTTTACTATTTCATTTATAACAATTTTTTGAGCCCCTATCTTTCGATTATTATTTTTCTTTGTTAGCATCTTATATCAGGATTTGTGTTTCTATAGATCTAACTTTTTGTCACACTTAATTACAGAGCAATTATACTTGGTTAGACCATTTACACTTCTTTTATTTCATTCAAAACGGGATATATCTATTGGTTGAAATTTCTACAAGATTTAAAACTCCAAATCTGTTGAAAGATAAATAGAAGTCTCAAAAGAAATCAAACTTTGTGAACTACGACCAACAAGGCAACAATTAGATTTCAAAGTGCTTTCATATATGTTTTACAACTATCACAAATATGTTTTAAGTTAAAATAAGTTTTATAAAAATCAACAGATAGTAATTAACATGAGGAACAGAAATGATATACGAGTAATAGGGAGAAGTCATCCGGCACAACAATTCAGAGAAAAGAAGGGTCGTTTTGGCTAATGGCTGCTGCAATCCAAAGCGGTGGAGAGAGACGATCAGACGATTAAAAAATCAATCGGGCAGGGCCACAAAAATTCTATCATAATTAGCATAAGCTTCGCATTTGCCTACAATTGGCAATCAATCGAAAAATAAGTGCTCAACTAGACATCCGATAAACTATCCGCGAAACTGTTACATCGGTATGATCTCACAGCTAACCAAGATAGATGATCATACTTCAACAATTGTTGACAAATAAAAACTTCCTATGCAACTTCTGAAGAGATTAAATTTTCTGTATCATGTCAGAGATATACTTCACAATCTAAGGGTGATGCAAAAAAAACTTTGCAATCTATCAGTCGTCTCTCTTTGGCTTACGGTATGTTTCCTCAATATGCTTGGCTAGGAACATGTACGTGTTGAATAGCTTCTTGACATTTGGGACGTTGTAATTCTGAGCTACGTAGACACCACATCCCATTCCAAACATTAATGTGAAGCTGGTCCTGAAGAAACCCATTGCGGCAAAACCTGGCAAGTAACAACAAGCAAGAATTGGTTACTTTCACCCAAAAAACAGATTTAATGCATCCAACATGCATGAACTGATTGTGAGATCAAAATAAAAACTGATAGCATTGTTATATTGGCAGCCAGAACATTCTTCTCCAAATCATATCAACGCAAGTTGTGTAAGCTAAACAAACTCATAGCATAATAACCTATTTAAGCATAATAAAATTAAGTAGCACCAGTTTAGCATCAAGAAGACCTGAAACAATTCCTACAGGCGATAAGTTATTCAGCATCCACAGAAACATAATCAAGGTATTTATACCATCTGTGAAAGCTAAAAACACTCCACAGTATACCCCATCCAAGCATAAGACTAAGTAGCACTAATTTAGCTTTTCAACTTGATGAGGACATCAACACCATCGATACATCCACGTCCCCACAACTACAGCTTCATGGTCCTATCACCCGCGCTCGTGCACGTCAACTCAACTATCAGGTGAGTTCATTCTTGTGTTCATATTCCTCTTCTTTATACCCCGGGGATGCGTGCACTCTTGTTTTACTCAGGAACGATGGAGAGGATCCAAAGGGGAGAGGATTCGCGCGGGGTGAATTCGGACTGCAGGACAGCACCAACTTCTGACGGCCGCCACGATTTCATGCGAGCTCCGATTTGGGCGTGCAAGTACTTCATGGAAAGCTATTCAAGTCTACTTTCAAATGCATCCAACCTCATGTCCATATCTGTTCTGGAGCGGCCGCAATTGTCGTTTTACTACCGAGTGTTTTCTGTCCACGGTGCTGCGTCACCTCTTTTTGGGCCCAATGGGCTGTGTATCAAGTTGGGCCCATTAGGGGCGCGTCCTAGGGTTAGAGCACGACCTGTGGTCGTTCTCCTCCTCTTTTTATACCTTTAGCCGCCGCCAAGAACACTCGGGTTTTGATGATTAGAGTTAGCTACTTGCTACCTGCTCGCAGCGCGCGTGTTGGCTAAACCGTCCGTTTGCTTGTAATCGGAACCCCACCGTATTGTGTCTTTCATAGTGAAGCTTTCATCTTCATCTAGCAATTCAGTGCTTGTTCTACTTGTTCTTGCTTGTTCTTCGATTGCCTGCAGGACGAGTGCCCTCGTGGCTGGGTGTCGCGCATCACAAGTTCGCGACAACCATTGGAGACGGTGTATCGGTTGCTAAGGCGCAGTGTCCTTGGATAGTTGTAGTCGGACCGTGAACGTCGTCTTCATCCAATCGAGTTATCACCTCTCATCGAAAGATCGGGACACAAACCCTAACGGGTTCACATCAGGTGGTATCAGAGCGTGGTTGATCGGTGAGAGATTTTGTTACCCTTCGTTGTTTATTTTTTTTCCTAAAGTCCAAAAAAAAAAGCCATTAAAAAAAGGAATAGTAGATTAGTTCTCCATAATCCTAAAAACCCTTGAGCCTTTTTTTTTACTAGTACTGCTTAGTTAGGGCTTGTTGAGTTTTCGATTGCATCGGTTTGTGCTAATTTGCTGGTCTTAGTGTTTAGTCGATTAGAGTTTCGAGTTCTTGCCACCACCCATCGCCATCTTCACCACCGCCGCCATCACCACTTTTGCCATCATCACCACTATCGAAGCCATCCACCAAATCCCTTTCCTTTTGTGTTAGATCGGTTCCCTTCCTTGAATCTGATTGCCTTTGAGTCTGCTGCCACCACAAAAAAAAAAAAAAAAAACCTGATTCGTGTAACCTTCCATAAAACAGCCATATCTTTTTCATACGGACTCGGAATTGGGCTTATAATATATCCACGGACATCTACAGAAAAAGTTACATCTGATTTTCCCCCGCTTCGCCGGGTTCGCCAAATTTAAAATCGCCAAATTCCACTTGCAAAATTCTGTTTTCGTGGCGAGAAGCTTCGGGATCTATTCGGATAGAACCTTGAAAAATTTCTATATGCTTCATATTGTGTCCGTTTGAGCTAAGAATTTCTGTGGTTGGTTCTAGTGTGCTCCTGGTTGAAAAAAAATATATCAAAAATAATAATAATAATAAAAAAAGTCGCATCTCTCTCCTCAGCACTAGAGAGAGAAAGCAAAAAAAAAAAAAGGACCGTACCTGTGTGAGCACTCCTCCACCACCAATCCCTGTTGTCACCCCCCTCTACTTTGGTGTTATCGTTCCTGTTTGGGTTTGTCTTGTGGCGTCCTTTGTGGTTAGGCTCGCGTCTCTACTTCGGCTAGCCTAGGACCAGCACTGTACAACCCTTGAGCGATTATTCAACTTGTTTTGGCTAACGTGGTTTCTAGATTCTCTTGAGCATTACTTTCAGCCCACCGACAGCTCCACTATAAACCCGACTACAGCTTGCCAGGTCTTGTTGCTACGGCACCGATACACCCCGTTCCACGGTTGCATACTTGTGGGTTGCCGTCCCCTCCTGTGGGCAAGGTAAGAATTGGTAAGAGCTTGTGAGACAGGTTGCGAGTGAGCTGTGAGTGAGCGCCTTGAAAAAGCTACATTCCACTAGTCATAGGGCTTAATTACCTCATCTGTTGTTTTGTTGCCCTTGTTTTATTAACCATGGCAGGTCCAGAGGATAAAGATGAAGAGGGTGCGTCTCATTCCCCACGCACCAAGGGAATCATACAATATTTTACAAGGCAAGTAAAGCAGCATACAGAAGGACTTGATGCAGATTTGCAGGCGACAAATGAGAAGATTGGACAACTGGAGTCCACGCAGATCGCCACCAACACCAAGCTTACAGGGTTGGAGACATCGGTCGCCCACATTGACACTAGTCTTGCTGCTCTTGTGAGGCATTTTGATGCTCTCAATGCTAGAGGCAATGTTGGGCATAACGAAGATGACATTGACGATGAGTACGTCGAGGATAATTTGGAGGATGAATATACTGCTGACACTGAACAAGATGATCCAGATGCTCGTGATCGTCGACGGCTACGTCATAATCGTCAAGGTATGGGTGGTCACCGCCGACGCGAGGTACGCAACAATAATGATGCTTTTTCTAAAATTAAATTTAAGATACCTCCTTTTGATGGAAAATATGATCCTGATGCGTACCTTTCTTGGGAGATTGCTGTTGACCAAAAATTTGCATGCCATGAATTTCCTGAGAACACTAGAGTTAGAGCTGCTACTAGTGAGTTCACTGATTTTGCTTCGGTTTGGTGGATAGAACATGGCAAGAAAAATCTTAATAACATGCCACAAACTTGGGATGCTTTGAAACGGGTCATGCGGGCAAGATTTGTTCCTTCTTACTATGCACGTGATTTGCTGAATAGGTTGCAACAATTGAGACAGGGTGCAAAAAGTGTAGAGGAATATTATCAAGAGTTACAAATGGGTTTGCTTCGTTGTAATGAGAATGCATATAAGCTTGATTTGCCTGCAGATTTTGGGGTTAGTTCCACATTTAACATTGCAGATTTGAAGCCATATTTTGGAGAAGAAGTTGAGCTTGAGTCGAGGACGACTCAAATGCAAGAAAGGGAGGATGATGAGGACATCAACACCATCGATACATCCACGTCCCCACAACTACAGCTTCATGGTCCTATCACCCGCGCTCGTGCACGTCAACTCAACTATCAGGTGAGTTCATTCTTGTGTTCATATTCCTCTTCTTTATACCCCGGGGATGCGTGCACTCTTGTTTTACTCAGGAACGATGGAGAGGATCCAAAGGGGAGAGGATTCGCGCGGGGTGAATTCGGACTGCAGGACAGCACCAACTTCTGACGGCCGCCACGATTTCATGCGAGCTCTGATTTGGGCGTGCAAGTACTTCATGGAAAGCTATTCAAGTCTACTTTCAAATGCATCCAACCTCATGTCCATATCTGTTCTGGAGCGGCCGCAATTGTCGTTTTACTACCGAGTGTTTTCTGTCCACGGTGCTGCGTCACCTCTTTTTGGGCCCAATGGGCTGTGTATCAAGTTGGGCCCATTAGGGGCGCGTCCTAGGGTTAGAGCACGACCTGTGGTCGTTCTCCTCCTCTTTTTATACCTTTAGCCGCCGCCAAGAACACTCGGGTTTTGATGATTAGAGTTAGCTACTTGCTACCTGCTCGCAGCGCGCGTGTTGGCTAAACCGTCCGTTTGCTTGTAATCGGAACCCCACCGTATTGTGTCTTTCATAGTGAAGCTTTCATCTTCATCTAGCAATTCAGTGCTTGTTCTACTTGTTCTTGCTTGTTCTTCGATTGCCTGCAGGACGAGTGCCCTCGTGGCTGGGTGTCGCGCATCACAAGTTCGCGACAACCATTGGAGACGGTGTATCGGTTGCTAAGGCGCAGTGTCCTTGGATAGTTGTAGTCGGACCGTGAACGTCGTCTTCATCCAATCGAGTTATCACCTCTCATCGAAAGATCGGGACACAAACCCTAACGGGTTCACATCACAACTAGACTTGAAACATTCCCTACAGGCACTAAGTTCACTAGTATTGTGGACTGTTTAGTAATACTTTATGTGCCAACATTTAACCAACATATGTTTTCGGATATTGTATCAATTATGCTTCATGGGCAAGCCAAGATCAGGCATGTTATGCCCAGCTGGGCAGATGCAACGGGCACAATCTGTCAGGAAAACTGTTAATCATACCCAGAAAAAAATGAGCTCAGTTTCTCTGAAACCATTCATAATGCTTGAATCCCAACAGGGTTTAGGAAACCATTTACAACATATAGAACATACATACCGAATAGTTATAGTGTAAATCAAGTAAATTGTGCCAAGATTCTGGGCTCTGGAAAACAAATAATAAATCATGTTTTTGGCATTTGAACTTGCAAATATGAAATGGTTCTGGAAGCGCTTGTGAATTAACATAAGATTCTGGGCTCAGACGATTCCTACAGATTTTTTTATGAAGGAAAAATAAAATCCTTTTCCTAGTTAAGGCTTACAGCACAGGGAAGCACATTTGGATTGTTGGACCTATAGTAGTATAGAACACAAGGAATTCATTGTGGTATCTTTTACCAGGAAATTCATAAATATTTCATAGGAAATAACTTATTTTATGCAGAAATTGTTAAAAAGAAAATTAAGTGTTCCCTTCTCCAGGGTTCACCAAAATAACCATATCAGTCATTCAGTCAGTCCCAGGACATAATAAAAAAATGGAAGCATACCCCGTAGGCCTCAATGCTATAAGAAACCAGCACACTGCCACTCCACCAGCATTAAGAGGCAAAGTTGGGAATCTCACAGCCAAATCGGGCAACAACACAAGAAAAGGTGAAGTGCAGATCGATAGGTTTTGTTAAAGCATAGAAGAACGAAAGATCCTTTGCCAAGTACTTTATTGCATATTGGATTTAGAGGCCCTTCTGCTCAGGTATTGTGATGGACACTTGGCATGAACTTCATATGAAATAGTGAAATACTTTCTCTGTGCATGGCATTGACCAGAAAAGCAGAGCATCACACACAACCAAAATACATAGAACCAATCTAGAACATATTGCCGAGAACCAATTTTATCCCCTAACTATCATGGCTATCCATGGGTTAAGAAAAAAACAATCACCCAGAGCTGCGGTGAAAACGCAACCCAATCAATCCATTGACCAGGATGGCAAAATCTACTCAATGTTGTTGTAGCAAGGGGAACGCTCATTTGGCTTACCACAACTCCAAGGAGCAATGCAATCACATCGCCTTTATCTACAATCCGGCGCTTGAATCGTGCAAATCGGATTGCAATGCAGTCTGCCTGGCTCACAGCACACACACAGCGAATCACAAACAGGCAACGCCCTCCCGAATTTCCCAGTTCCCACCAATCTAAACAGGATATTAATTTCTTTCTGGAAACTTCAGGATTTACTACTACGAGGTGAAGGTGAAACTTTAATAAGAACAGCTCGGTAAACTTTGCGCCGATTCAACCGCTCGCAACTATCCTAGGGTTTTGGCTCAATCAAACAACGTGGGGAGAGAGAGCGCTAGCTTACTTGGAGATCCGCCGCTGCCGCCGCCGCCGCCGCCGCTCCTGCTCAGGCTGCTGGTTCACCTCCCCTCCCTCCGCCGCCGCTACTTCCTCTCGGCGCGATTCCCCAACCCTAGAATCTGGAGACTTCTCTCTGCAGGTTTTCCTGTGTTCTCTCGTTGAAGCCGATTTTTATTTTTATTTTTATTTCGGATCTCGCACAGACTCACCCCGTTCCGTTCCGTTCGAATCTAACTCGTAAAACGGAGGTCAGAGGGATCGGCTGAGAAGTGGAAACCGGACCGTAAAACGGTATTCCTTCCTCCAACACGACAGGATTTTTCACCTTTTAATCTTTAAAAAACTTATTCTCCAAGTAGATCTTTAAAAAAACTTATTCTAAAAATAATCCTTTTCACGGCACCAACATTATTGGCACCACGGTCCAACATGACTACACCAATGATATTAACGCCGGTCCCCTAGTTCCTCGGTGGAAACTAAGTCACTCATGTGAAGGGCGAGGGTGCTAATGACATTAGCACCGATGATCTATTTGTAAAAAAATTAAAAAGAACCTATTTGTAGCAGAAAAGGATCTATTTATAATTAAAAAAATTATAAATAGATTCTCAGTGCAAGCATCTTTGACGCTGAGAACCTATTTATAAATGTTTTTATTATAAATAGATCAATTTTTTATTATAAATAAGTTCTTTTTTAAAAAATACAAATTGATCCTCCTTTCACATTAGTGACTTAGCTTCCACCGGGGGCTAGGGGGACGGCGCTAATATCATTGGCGCCGTCATGTTAGATCACGGCGCCACGAAAAAGACTATTTCTAAAATAAGTTTTTTTAGAGGTTTATTTATAGAATAAGTTTTTTAAAAGATCAAAATGTGAAAAATCCAGTTCAACACAAATAGATGCAGAATCTCTTTTATTTTTAAGGAAAAATGTGAGGAGACTGACGGCTCTTACTTAATCTTTCTCTAAGTTAACGATTGGAGACTGTGGTTGAATTGGTATCAAATTTAGTGAGTTTTTTATTTACTTAGAGTACTCCAATTTGGTGGATTGGTTGAGAAGAGTACTAGATTTGTGTGAGGGTTTGTCCGCTTGGGTCTCTGCATGTTTTCGCATATTGGTGTGAGGATTGGTTCAAACTGCATCTATTTGGATTGATTTTTTGCATCTATTTGGATTGATTTTTTGACAACATGAAAATGACGAAAAGACCATCATTTTCATCAAGTTTTGTGGGGATTGGCTCATCTGGTGAAGGTGTGAAGCAACTTCTTTAAGAACAACCAAGAAAATATAAGACCCCTTTGACATAGCTCCGGATTTATTTGAGCTATGTAGGTATTTCTAGTTTCACATATCTATGAATCTAGATACGTAAATACATCAATAACATTTAGATAAATTATTTTATTCTAATTTTAGATGAAATTTAAAATTTTAAACTACTATATTATTTAACATACAAATTTTAAATCTACCGTGATTCTGATATCTGGAGCTGTGTTAAATAAGATGTAAGAGAGAGTACATGAAATTAATGGTAAATGTATATGCAGGTATATCCGTGAAAACAAACTGGTAATCTCTCGGGAGGATTTTTCAAAACTCATCTCTCGGGAGGATTGCTGGCATGAATACTTCGTTAGATTTCTGAAATGAATGTCTATCTATCTGCTCTGTATTCCCTAAGCATCAGAATAACAATGGTTGCTTTTATGCCTTTATCCACCTTAGCAAAATCTTCAAAACAGACCAAAATCCCTCCCTTTCTCCTGTACATAAGCCTGATACAGAATAGACAAATTTTCTCACACACAATTCTATGGAGCAGCTAGTGCACTGATCAAGACGTTACATGAGGAAGAAAGCAGAGTTAGATCAGATGTGCCCATATTCTCAGACGGTAACTGTAGTCTGGAGAGGATCATCCGGCAATGTTATTTTCCCAACAATTGGCTGTACCTGCCTGACCCAATTTAGTTACTTGGCCCAGACATCTAAGGATTCTGCACCAAGCAAAAAAGAAAGATAGTAGGAATGCAGATCAGAGAACCGTTATTGAATTATTGCAACCTTCTAAGTTCATTCAACATATAAGTAATTCATACAAAGCATCAACCTTCCCCACAATCTCATTCCAACTGACGATATTTCTGATCATGCAACTGCCATCTGAAAATTACTGAAAATTCGTAGATCATGAGTAGCAGCAGCACAGGTATGTGCAGATACAGAGTACAAAACCACATATCGTGTAGCGTACATTAATACGATTGTTCTTTTTTGGTCTGAAATAACAGTCCCCATCTTCGAAGGAAACAAAAGGCAGCACTAGCCAGAGAAAAATCTTCAAAACCTTTTCTTCCACTTCATCAGAAAGATTGGTGCAACAGTTGAAACAGTTTAGCTCATTTCCATCAATGTGTGAAACAGCTGAATCTCTAAGTAATGGATCTAAGCAAGATTATGGATGAATGTATTCTCCTAGTTGGGTTGTATCGTTTGTCTTCAACATTCTTCCGTAAGACTTATTTATTCGATTCACTGTATCTCGAACAGAGGTAAGTCCCGCTTCCTCCTCTTTCTTTTAGTTAGTGGCTCTCTTTTTAGAAGTATCATATTCAAAGTTAGTTTAGAAGAAGCATGTCAATGGGTCAAACATTTAGGACAGACAAAAACGTTAGAAGGAATCACATAAAATGTGGCAAAATTTGTGCTTGTCCTGTATCAGGGCATCCAACATAACATATAGCTGCTTACCTGCTTGTAAGAATGGAACGAGAACCTAATGCACAGAATTTGACTAATTTCAAGTGAATAATTTTTTGTTAAAAAAACTATTTTCGATGTCAGCATTTTAGTAAAATTTAATGAAAAAACAAAGTAGTCAGAATAGCATGTATGGTTTGTATTTACATATATAGATGCAAGAGTTGTATGTCAAATACAATTCTACTTTCACATAATCTTTAGTTTAGTCGCACGGGGAAATTCAGCTAGTTATCTTTAAAGGCATAATCTCTACTTAATAGTTTTTACATGCAGAACCTATGTTTGAACAATGAAACCTTCTGCCATTAGCAAACAAAAATGGACTATGCACTATTTGAACAAAACTGGACTATGCCCTATGTTGAACAAAAATGGACTATGCCCTAGTGGCCATCCTTGCATCATTGACAGATAGTAATCCCGCAACATTAATAATGTTTTTTACCCTTATTTACCCTTCCATGGTACCACGGAAGCATGTCTTCATGCCATGATGGTGCAAGTATGTGACAAAATCCAACCACATGACAAATATCCACACTAGGGTTCACAAAATGTCATTACCATACACTCCCATCGATACCAACTATAGTTTGCAGAAACTAATTATAACATCATGTTCTTACCATGTAAGGAATAGCATAATAAAGCTTTAACATCTTAAGAGGCCCCATCACAAAGGTAACAAGCGAGAATCCCAACCATTGCTAGGCAGTTCATGTTATCACATCCTTCTTCTCATTTGGCAGACCACTGCTTGGGTTCAAGTGTGAACCTTCCCTGGACTCCTTGCAAACTGCAGACATGACCCTGAACAAGGAGTTTACTATGACATTACAAAATAAGAAATTCCAATACACATGTCAATGAATGTCAAGAAGCTCTTGTCCTAACCAAGAAAAATGGGAATGCCAGCATGGGAAATGGCATGGTGAACCTCAAGCATAATTGTACAGACTCTCACGCAGTTGCAGATTGTTACAATTATAGAACCATCAAGCATAATTTGCTTGTCCCCTATGCAGAATTCCTCATGAACCACCCAAAAACAAAGGTGATGAACTTCTGGCAAGGCTGCAGAGTCATTACCTGCTTGGACTTCAATTCAGCTTGCAGGATCTCTGGTAATTCCTTATCAGGGTTGATCCAATACCTCACTGCACGTTAACCACGGAAGAGGAATCAAAGCTTCTGTGTTCAGAGAAACAGAAAGTCAGAAAGGAATGGTAGATCAGCTACAAAACCTGCCTTTCTGCATCAGAATTTTCTGAACAAGAGAAGAAACAGAAAAATTGCAATGTCTCCACATACGTGAGCCAGTGCTCTTCCAGAGCTCCTTGTGGCTGGCATCTGCTCCTCTGGGAAGGACATGGATCAAGATGATCCAGTTGCTGGCCTACACCAGGTTATCCACTGCCCGCTTCACCACGGCCTTGCTCAACCGCGAGCAGTCCATGCCGACTGCCGATGATAATGGTTCGTGGGTGGAGGTGAGGATGTCAACCTGCTCCAGGAAGGCGGAGAAGCCGGGTGGAGATGAGCTGCTTGGTGATACGGAGTGCGTCAAGGTGAGGTAGCCTGTTAATGTGCTTGTCCACAGATGAGGACTATGCTTGGCATCAGATGGCTAATAAGGAATTCTCCCTAAATCGATATACATTTGAGCCACAATCTCTAGTACAGCCATGCACGTGTACGGCGCAGTTACATAACAATCTTCAGATAGTCATCATGAATGGCCAACAAAATTTCACCAGAAATCCTCACAAGAACACCTAGCACCCTTGAAATGATGAAACCGATACAAGTCACGAACAACTATTTCCCTACCTGTGGCCTGACTTATGTACTTGATCGCTTCATGGCAATCCTCACAAACACGCAGATTCTTGAAGATCCTTAGTGGAGTCCCACTTGGGGTGCTGATGATCCCAAATGCAATGGCCAACTTCTCGCTGTGGAACTTAAGAGTTGTTTCCCTTTGTTCCTCCTCCACATCATGGACAACAAGATCAGTTCTACTTGTGTACCCAATCTCCTTCAGTCTCTCCACTAGCTTCTCCAAGTAAGCATAAATTTCAGCCGATTGTGGGTGTGACGCGTCCCCTGCAACAAATGTATGCACGGTATTCTTCAGGTGGATCCAAGATCGACCAGGCTGCTTCCTGACCTTCCTTTCCTGCATCGAAACTCTGAGCTCAAAAGAGTCGCGCCATTTGTTGTTGGTTGCATATATGTTTGACAGCATAACATATGATCCAGCATCACATTGCTCCAGTTGAACCAATTTTTCAGAAGCCAATTTTGCATATTCGTTGTGCTGATGAAGTCGACAAGCTGACAGTAGTGTCTTCCAAACAATAGCCTCATGGTTGATGTTGTTTTCCTCAATGAAGTTCTTTGCTTTGTCAAGCAGTCCAGATCGCCCGTAAAGATCGACAATGCAATTGTAGTGCTCAATGCTTGGAACAATTCCATACTCCTCTTGCATCTGCTTAAAGTAAAGCTCTCCTTCACTGACCAGTCCAACATGGCTACAGGCAGATAGAACACCGACAAGGGTAATCTCGTTAGGAGTCATTTTTTCCGCTGTCATTGTTTCGAAGAGCTCAATAGCTATCCTGCCTTGGCCATGAGATGCATAGGAGCACAGCATTGAAGTCCAGACAGCAATGTTTTTGGTGCAAGCTCTGTCGAATATGCTACGAGCATCTTCAAGGTTGCCACACTTAGCATACATGTCCACAATGGCAGATGCCAATGGTGCATCCAATTTGTACCATAGCTTCTCCACACAGCCATGCACCTGCCTTCCTTGCTCAACCATCCCAGCATTTGCACAAGCTGCAACTACACTAGTAAGGGTGAACCGATCAGTAGCAACCCCTTCACGCAGCATCCTACGGAAGAGCTTGAGAGCATCTTCCTCCCTGCCGTTCTGGACATACCCGGCAACCATTGTGCTCCAGGCGAAGTTCATGTCTCTGGTGAGTGGTGACCAACGATCAAAGACTGACGCAGCTGCCTCCAATAAGCCGCATTTGCAGTACATGTCCATGAGAGAGCTCTGAACAAATGCATCACTTTCCAGTGCAGCAATCAAAACACGACCATGGAGCTGCCGACCTAGGTCTGGCAAGAGAAGCATGCCGGCCAAGACAAACGCCGTGGAGTATGTGTAGTGATCGAACAGCACTCCAGTTTGCGCCATTTGACGGAGGCGGTTCAGGGCCTCAGCAGCATGCCCACTCCGCATCAGGCCGCTGATGATCGTGTTCCAGCTTGTAGTGTCACGCAGCGGTGATTCATCAAACAGCTGCATCGACCCAAGAATGTCACCGGCATGTATGCATGCACCGATGGCGATGTTCCATGAGACGGCGTCTCTCTCGGTCATTGCTCCAAACACCTGCCTGGCACGGTCAAACTGGCCGCTCTTGGCGTACATGTCAAGAACAGCATTGCACAGAACCACATCCAGATGCACCCCGTTCCTCAGCATCCACCCGTGGACGCGCTTGCCGGACTCCACATCGCCCATCCCGGCGCAGCACCTGACGACGGCAGCAAGGACGAACGCGTTCGGCGTGGCTCCACCTTCCGCCAGCATCTCCGCGAACGCGCGCATGCCGTCCGCGTACCGGCCCCGGCGTGCGCAGCCCGCGATCGTCGACGTCCACACGGGCGCGGTCCTCGTGAGCCTTTCGTCGAACACCCTGCGAGCATCGTGGAAGCTGCGGCGTCTGACCCAGAACCACAAAACTGAGGCACGCTCGTGGGGCACCATAGCCAAGTGTGCCTCGAGGGATCCCCCGCGGGCGGGTCGTCCGCGCAGGAGGAGGGCCGCAGAAGAGGGAGGCGACGAGGAAGCCGGCGGCGGGAGCAGCCGAGCCGCAGCTTTCCTCGCCGCGCACATCACGAGCTCGCTGGGCGCTGGTGGAGCCGTGGGGGCGAGGGAACGATGCCGATCAAGGCGGCGCGCATGGAGGCGATGGCGGCGATGGAGCGCGCGCGAGGAGGCGGATGCGAGGAGGAAGAGGAGCGAAGCGAAGAAGCTAGCGAGAGGGTCGCGAGTCGTGAGTGTGACTCGCCCTCGCTAGATGGACGCGTCGCAAGTCGCAACGTGGCCGGGAAAAAAAATGAATTCCTACATTTTTTTTCTTTTGGCTAAATTATTTCGATTCAAATCAGATTTAGTTTATATTTGAAGAGGGTTTAAAAGTTTTGCAACGAGGTTGCAAGAAATTAGGTTGAAGATTTAGGAGATTTTAGCCTTTGGTACTGTTTAGATTGTTAGACATGTCGTGACTTATCTAGTCTAACCCATAGTGATTATGTTTGTATAGGGAAGTGGATTCTAATCTGATATCCCCTCGTATACTTTTTTTTTTCTTTCTAAATTTGTTACAAATAATTGTGAAAAATTATGAAAAAAATAAAAATATTGAGTATTGTGATATCTATATGTCCACCAGAAATCAAAGTTTAAATTTGACTTACACATCAAGAAACAGAAAAGATAAATTCAGATATAAACAGTACGCTTCTATTCATACGCTAAATTTGTCTTTTTATATCTCGAAGTGTGAGTTGAGTTTGGACCTAAGATTTTATGAAGTTGTATAGATATATTGTATGAGTGTTGTTAATTTTTTCAGAATATTTTTCATAACTGTTTGGATGATTTTTAAGTAAACAAGTGGATATTTTCTCGAGAGATTAAAATAGTTCCCCTTGAATAGTCATCGTGCCAATCTCTCCTAATTCTGTTTTTATAAATCAGTTGTACAAATAAGGTAAGTGCTTGGCTATATACATTCTACTATTGATCCAAATCAATCTATCACGGTGGTTATCTCGCTAACATGATATTAGATTGTTTCGTTCCTCTTCCCCTTCTGCCTAACCCGATCTCGCTCATCGTGCTCAGGCTGCCCACGACGTTGAGATTGCTTGCCAGGAGGATGTCGCCACAGTCGAACGTCGCGCCTAGATGGTCATCACATCGTCAGCGCCTTATTCCCTTGCCGATCGTGAGGCCGCGCTTGCCTAACACGAGTCCGCCCTCGCCATGTGCGAACACACTTTTGATGTTGTGTGCACCCACACCCCGTTCAGTACCAACAGTTCTGGCATCCTTGATGCTGACTCCTCCACCCTGGTCACTTGGCTAGCCTTAGCCAACAGTCACCCTTCCGCCGCTATCAACTCCCTCCATGTGCACGCAGTTGTAGTCCTCAACATTAAAGCCCTCGTTCACATGGTCCTTAATCTTCAGGCTGATAGCTACTTCATGTGGTGCGGGCTTCCTCGTCGTATTTGACAAGTTGCTCTCATCAACCACGTCCTTGCTATCAACCCTGACTGAGCTTACCTGGACTGGGTTGTCTGCATTGTTCTAGGCACTCGCTAACAGGTATTTATTGAACTTCTAGAATAGGTTTGTACTTTTGTTTTATTCAACGTTTCTTTTGCAAAATATATAAAAAAATAACTTTGATAATAAAATAAATAATAATTATGTATTATTTTAATAAGTTGAATGATCAAACAAAATGTATGTCCAAAATTCAATGACTTTATACATTAAAAAGGAGTAGAAAATAAATTTGAGGTCATAAGTGGTGTTTTTACCTCGCATTCTCTCTAGTCTACAAACAGTTATCTCCAAAGGATATTGTATTTTATTTTCTATGAATCATCCAAATAATATATGATTCTACTAATATTATGTATGCATTTTGTTACTACGTAGTTCCCTGTTTGTATGGTTTTGAATTTGTTTATCTTACAGAACTTCTCGTAGGCATCTTGTGGGGAGCTGGTGAGCAATAAATAGAAGGGTTAATAACTGCAGAAGTAGACATAGCAATTGAACGATTGCATGTACAGATACAAAATGACATGGCGCTTCTCTAATAGCAATAAATAGAAACCATCAATAATAAATATAAATACTAGAAAAGAGACGCGGCTTTTGCCGCGTAATGGGCCATCGTGTATACTGTATAACACGTGTGTAATGACTTAATATTTTATCTATTTAAATAGGCTGTTTGTTCAATGAGATTTATCGAAAGCTTTGACCTTTTTAATTGTTGAACAACGTATGTATATTATTGAGATGTTGCTTTTATTTGGTATTGGTGGAAATTCCTGGGAACCCGAAAACATGACAAGAGTGGGGTGACTAAGGAAACCATATAAATTTTAGTAGTGAATTTTTAAAAGAGAGATATAAGAAAAATGAGAGCAGCATAATCATTAGTTAGGGGATATTTTGGAGAACAGCCGGTACCCGGTAACGTTACTCTTTTGTCTTCTCCAGTAGCTATTCTACAGCCCTATATCAGGTATACTATCTCTGTTCCACAAAATTTCAAACCCTAGATTCACATGGTAGAAATAAGGAGATGGCAATGGATCAAAATATCCCTAATTAATAGATAAGTTATATTGGTGGATAGGTAGGTAAGGGGTATTTAAGGAATAAAATTTCTTGATTTGTGCATCGATGGTATGTAAGAAGTTAGAAGTTAATTATTTTTTACCAATTCAAAGTCTAGAAGTTGATTTATTTAGGAATGTGAAGTACATCTCTACAATCCTCCACAGTAGCCCACTTTAGATATACAACAAAATAAAAGATAATTATGTATATTTTTTTAAATAGGACGAATAGATCCGCTATGAATCTTGGTGTAGGATAAGATCTTCTATTGTGAATTGTGATAGGGGATTGAGGAGGAAGAAGAGGGGATTTCTGCAAAAGAGAAAAATGAATCTCCTTATTTATAGGGAACAGGGAGTGTGACAGTTTTTTTTTTTCCAAGGGTTGCTTCTTTATGTTCTGAAAGGGTCCGGTATGATTTTTCTGGAGCTTTCTGATAGGGTATGCAGGAGACACATAGGAGTACTACTACTTACAGCCGATATATGTTGCACGTTATATGGCTTCTTTTCAGCAGGACACGTGGCAGAATTTTAGAGGTGTCTAACTTAATTTTTAGCATGCCACGTGATCCAATGGGATGCTAGAATCTTGACCTTGAAATCGGTTTAAGTGGTGCATTATGTGATACGAAAAAAAAATCAAACTACAGAGCCTTTCTCATACGCAACTCTTTGCAGAATTTGCACCTCCACCTTGCATAAAAAGAGATGATTCTGTCTTCTAACCCCTCAAAAAAGGAACTCCCGATAACACAAGAAACATTTAAAAATCATCTAAAATGGAAACACTAAAATCGTGAAGTTGTAATTTTGCCCAAAATAACTTTGCTCGACCAGCCTTTCAAAAGAAAATTTCACTTAATCGCCAAATGTATTGATCTAATAAACCCTTTAAGTATTGAATTCCTCACTAGTAAAGAACGGGGTTTTGGAATTAAGTTTTAGTCCCGGGTTAAATAGAAACCGGAACTATTGCACACTTTAGTCTCGGTTGGGAGCTCCAACCGGGACTAAATGTGCCCGCCCCAACGGCTAATTGAGTTGTCGGCGGGGGGACCTTTAGTCCCGGTTGGGCTCAAAAACCGGGACTAAATCCCCACTTTTAGTCCCGGTTTGTACAACCAACCGGGACTAAAGGTCTCGGTCCCGGTTTTTGCCCCAAACTGTGTCTAAAAGGGTGGATTTAGACCGTGTTTTTCTCCCCAACCGGGACTTTCCACTATAAAACACCCTCCTTCAACCTCCAGCCCGAGCTCAGCTAGCCTTCAACCTCCAGCCCGAGCTCATGAGCTAGCCCGAGCTTGACCTTGTGAAGATTTTGTTCTCCCATGTTTCGATTCGTCCGACCATTCTTTTTTGTTGAAAGGTTAGCAACCTCCTTCTCATACGATATATTGATAGTGTTGCTCGTTTTACGGTTTAAATTCAAGAAATTTGTGGTTAATTTGTTTTTATTTAGTTAGTTCATGGTATAGCTCGATGATGATATGGTCAATATTTGATTGTGTGTGGTATTTTTAATATTGTGAGTAATAAGAGAGAATATACACGGTGGCTTGCGCCGGAGTGGACAAGCCGGGGCAACTCGAGATGGCTACGACGTCAATGAGTTGCCTTCAGCTTGTCCACTTTTGCACATGGTGACGAGAATTAGTTGTATGGTTTACTACACACATCATAAAATGAATTGACCTATTGGCGATAGGGCCAATAAAACTGGCAATCCGCTATCTGAGAGCACTAAACTTTTAGTTGAAATCTTTTTTATTAATAATGTTTTTTTATTGATACACCTTAAAATTAATTAGTCATGCAATAATTATTTTTCATGTGTTAATGTAATGCAGATGAACCGGCAATGGATGTACGGCGACCGCCGATCCGGGGAGTTTATTGAGGGCATACATACTTTCTTACTTGTGGCCGAGGCAAATAAGCGGAATGGTTTCATATGTTGTCCATGTATTAATTGTAAGAACATGAGGGATTATTCTTCCTCAAAGACAATTCACGAACACCTGTTTAGGTCCGGTTTCATGGCCGGTTATATATGTTGGACCAAGCACGGAGAGAGCGGGGTTATAATGGAAGAAGATGAAGAAGGGGATGATGACGACATTGGTGTGTTTCGTGAATACGGTGCCTTCGGTTATATGGAAACGGACGAGGAGGCAGCGCCAGAAGATGAGCCTGTTGATGATCTTGGTCAGGCAATATGCGATGCACATAGAGACTGTGAAACCGAAAAAGAAAGGATGAAGTTCGAGCGCATGTTAGAGGATCATAAGAAACTTTTATATCCAAATTGCGAAGAGGGGTAGAAAAAATTGGGTACAACACTGGAATTGCTGCAATGGAAGGCAAAGAATGGTGCATCTGACAAAGGATTTGAGGAGTTACTAAAAATCATAAAGAAGATGCTTCCGTCGGGTGACGAATTGCCCGCCTCTACATACGAAGCAAAACAGGTTGTGTGCCCATTGGGATTAGAGGTGTAGAAGATACATGCTTGTCCAAATGACTGCATTTTGTACCGCGGTGAGGATTACGAGAATTTGGATGCTTGCCCGGTATGCGGTGCGTCGCGGTATAAGATAAGGCAAGATGACCCGGGAGATATCGATGGTGAACGTCCTAGGAAGAGGATCCCTGCTAAGGTCGTGTGGTACGCACCTATAATACCACGTTTGAAACGTTTGTTTCGAAACAGAGATCATGCAAAGTTACTGCGCTGGCACAAGGAGGACCGTAAGGTTGACGCTATGTTGAGACACCCTGCTAATGGTTCTCAGTGGAGAACCATCGACAGAGAATTCCCACGGTTTGCCGAGGACGCACGAAACCTAAGGTTTGGTTTAAGTACGGATGGCATGAATCCTTTCGGTGAGCAGAGCAGTAGTCATAGCACTTGGCCAGTGACTTTATGTATTTATAACCTCCCTTCGTGGCTGTGCATGAAGCGAAAGTTTATTATGATGCCCGTGCTTATCCAAGGACCAAAGCAACCTGGCAACAATATTGATGTCTACCTAAGGCCATTAGTTGATGAACTGCTACTTCTGTGGCAAGATAAAGGTGTACGTGTGTGGGATGAGTACAAACAAGAAAATTTCGACCTACGAGCAATGTTGTTCGTAACAATCAATGATTGGCCTGCTCTTAGTAATCTTTCAGGACAGACAAACAAGGGATATAAGGCCTGCACGCACTGTTTAGAAGACACTGAAAGTGTATATTTGAGAAAAAGTCGAAAAGTTGTCTACGTTGGTCATCGTCGCTTTCTTCCTATGAACCACCCACTAAGAAAAAAGGGTAAGCATTTCAAATGTAAACCGGATCACCGGACGAAGCCTGAGAACCACAGTGGTGATGAAGTATTCGACATGGTCAAAGATGTGCATGTTGTCTTCGGGAAGGGACCTGGCAACCAACCTGTTGTAAATGATGCTGACGGACACGCTCCAATGTGGAAAAAGAAGTCTATATTTTGGGAGCTACCCTATTGGTCAGTCCTAGATGTCCGCCACGCGATCGACGTGATGCATTTGATGAAGAATGTTTGTGTCAACCTGCTGGGCTTCATGGGTGTGTACGGAAAGTCGAAAGATACACTTGAAGCGCGACAAGACCTACAATGTCTGCACGGGAGAGATAAACTGCATCCAGAGAACACAGAGGACAGACCTGATTATTTCGGTCCAGCGAGCTACACTTTAAGTAAAGAAGAGAAGGAAAGTATGTTTGAATGCCTAAAAAGTATCAAGGTATCGTCGGGCTACTCCTCAAATATAAAGGGGATAATAAACGTGGCAGAGAAGAAATTCCAAAACCTAAAGTGTCATGACTGCCATGTGCTTATGACTCAATTACTTCCTGTTGCATTACGAGGCATTTTACCTGAGAATGTCCGATTAGCTACTGTGAAACTATGTGCATTCTTGAACGCAATATCTCATAAGGCAATCGATCCATTGAATCTAGCCCAGCTGCAGAAGGACGTGGTCCAATGTCTCGTCAGCTTTGAGCTGGTTTTCCCGCCATCGTTCTTCAATATCATGACACATCTACTAGTACACATTGTTAAAGAGATTACTATTCTCGGTCCTGTATTCCTACACAACATGTTCCCCTTTGAAAGGTTCATGGGAGTCCTGAAGAAATATGTACGCAACCGGGCACGCCCAGAAGGCAGCATCGCCAAGGATTACGGAACGGAAGAGGTCATTGAGTTCTGTGTTGACTTTATTCCTGATCTTAACCCCATTGGTGTCCCTCAGTCGCGGTATGAGGGTAGATTAGGTGGAAGAGGAACAATAGGAAAAAAATCAATATTTAGTACAGACGAAGATTCTTTCCGTAAAGCACACTACACGGTGTTGCAAAACTCCTCATTGGTTCGTCCGTATATCCTAGACCACATGGACATTATACGATCGGATAACCCGGGGAAGCCTGAGATATGGATTACACGTCGTCACATGGAAACATTTGGAGGTTGGCTACGAAAACATCTTAGGGGGGATGATACAATTGATGAGCAATTGTACTTATTGTCTAGGGAACCATCGTGGCATATCATGACATTCCAAGGATCTGAGATAAATGGGAATACATTTTACACGGTAGCCCAAGACAAAAAGAGTACGAACCAGAACAGTGGAGTATGCATAGATACCACAGACCCGAATGGCAATATGGAAACATATTATGGTCGTATAGAGGAAATATGGGAGTTGGACTACGGACCAAATTTCAAGGTCCCTTTGTTTCGATGCCAGTGGGTGAAGTTAACCGGGGGTGGTGTATCAGTGGACAAGATATACGGTATGACTACAGCCGACCTCAAAAATCTTGGATACAGGGACGAACCGTTCGTTCTAGCCAAGGATGTGACTCAGGTCTTCTATGTTAAGGACATGTCTACCAAACCAAAGAGGGGAAGAAACGACAAGCTCTCCGGTGACCCAAAGCGTCACATAATTCTTTCAGGGAAAAGAAACATCGTGGGAATCGAAGACAAGTCCGACATGTCTGAAGAGTATGAAAAGAACGATGAAATTCCACCCTTCACGGTTAACACTGACCCAAGCATCATAATAAATATTGAGGATGAACCATGGCTACGGCGCGATCATACTAAATAGTTTATGTAATAATATTTCACCGACTTATGTACGATTTGTAACGTTGTGATATGTAATGGACATATATATGTAAGACTCGTTTTAATCGTTAAATTATATTCTCCATGCAATCTAAATTTAATTTACATTGAATGTAGTTAGATGTAAATCTAAATTTAATTTTGTTCTCATATTTGGATTTGAATGTAAGTAGATTTAATTGGTACTATAAATGTAATTAGATTTAATTAGATGTTAATTTTATTTTTTATTCAATTTACATATCTCATGGTTTAGTTATTTAATTTTTAGTAATTGTGTAATAGTGTGCGCGGGACTAGATTAAATAATACCACTAGATTTATTTTTCAATTATATTTGTGGAACAAATATAATTTTGTCCTCGTATTTTATAAATGTAAGTAGATTTAATTGGTAGTATAAATGTAATTAGATTTAATTAGATGTTAATTTTGTACTCATATTTTGTACCCATAAATTAAATAATACCACTAGATTTATTTTTTCAACTATATTTATGGAACAAATATAATTTTGTACTCATATTTTATAAATGTACGTAGATTTAATTGGTACTATAAATGTAATTAGATTTAATTAGATGTTAATTTAATTTTTTATTCAATTTACATATCTCGTGGTTTAGTTATTTAATTTTTAGTAATTGTGTAATAGTGTGCGCGGGAAGCCAAATTTTTTGGCCAAAAATTTGGCTGCGCGCGCGAAGAGAACCTTTAGTCCCGGTTCTAAGTTGGAACCGGGTCTAAATGTTCACTTTTAGTCCCGGTTTTGTATTACAACCGAGACTAAAATGTCTTTAGTCCCGGTTGGAGACAAGAACCGGGACTAAAAGTCCCCTTCCTACTGCGCGCGAAGGGGACTTTTAGTCCCGGGTCTAGGTCGGAACCAGGACTAAAAGTCCCTCTTTAGTCCCGGTTCTAGGCTACAACCGGGACTAAAGGTCTTTAGTCCCGGTTGTAGCCTAGAACCGGGACTAAAAGTCCCCTTCATCTACCCCATGCGCCCGACGCCGGCCTCTTGATCTTCATCTTTTCATCTTCAACAACACCGCCGCCCGACGCCGCTCGGTCTCCGTGTTCTCCGGCCAGCGCCGCCGCCACCACCGCCGTCTTCTCCGGCCTCGACGACCTCCACCGCCATCGCCACCGCTCGGACCGGCATCTTCTCCGGCGCAGGTCTTCTCCGGCCACCACCGCCCGACGCCCCACCGCGCACCGCCGGCCGCCCACCGCCAACCGCCGCCGTCTTCTCCGGCCACCGCCGCCCGATGCCCCACTGCCAACCGACGCCCCACCGCGCACCGCCGCCCGCCCACCGCCAACCGCCGCCGTCTTCTCCGGCCACCGCCACCCGACGCCCCACCGCCAACCGCCGGTTGCCCACCGCCAGTGGTCTTTTTATTTTTTTCAGTTTTAATTTTAAATTTTATTTTGAATTGTATATTTAATCTTCGTTGGTTAAATTTAGTTGTATGATTTTGTGGGATATGATTTTAGTTGTATGAGGAAATTTATAATAAATTTATAATAAATTTAGTTGTATATTTAATCTTCGTTGGCTAAATTACCAAAACATGCTAGACATGCTACAAAGGTAATTATTTGTCTCGCAATTCACATTTTTACGCCATTATCTCGATATGATATGAATAACTGAACTAATTTATTTCTCTTAAGCAGTGCCTGGGTAAGGTTTACTTCGAAACATCCTGGTCAATGGACTGTGCCTCTTCGAATAAACCCACACAAAGTAAACTAGCTAGGCCCACCTCTTTCTCCCATTAAATTCGTTACTAATAAGATTAATTGATTGATATATGGTTTTCTCTTATAGTGGTGTCTGCAGCAGCCAAAGAATACCAATTTATGTGGATACGTCGTTTGCGAGCACCTCTTGCATTATTCATTAAAAACAGAGAAATCTATAGACGTACGTATAAACACGCAACTTATTTTTCCCTCTCTTGTTAATAAATACATACATACATACATTAATAATATACTTATATTTCCCTCTCTTATTCATAGCTTCAATGGAAGAAGGACAAAGTCATACAAGATGACCAGATAAAAGCTATTCAAGAGTCATTAGCAGGGTTTATTAACGACCAAGTCATAAATCCCGAGGGAGCGTACCACTTTGACGGTCGTTTGCAACCCAAGACTTTTACTCTGGAGGGTCCAAATTTGGATGATCCAAATTTCGAATAACTCCATGTATCTAGGTGCGGTGTGATGCTCATGAACATGTAAATGTGGTTGTACATATATTATTTTACGCTAATATTTATATAATATTGCTTAACAATAGCATTACACTGTACTTATATGCATGCAAGATATCTATTACTAGTATGTAATATATATGTACATATAAGTATACGAAGACGGAACGTATAATACGTTAGATATTAGCGTAAAGAAACAAAAAGAAATTGAAACATAATAAAATAACCGAAAAGAAAAAAATACTTGTAGTCCCGGTTTTTACCTACAACCGGGACTAAAATCCCCTCTAAAACCAGGACTAAAAGGCCATACCCGGCGGCCCCGGGGGACCTTTAGTCCCGGTTCTAGCTACGAACCGGGACTAAAGGCACCTTTTAGTCCCGGTTTTTCCGGCCGGGACTAAAGGCGAACCCTTTAGTCCCGGATTGCTGGTCCCGGTTGGGAAACCGGGATTAAAGGGGTTTCCCAACCGGGACTATATCCCGATTTTCTACCAATGCCTTCTCAACGTACTCTACAACCCATCATCTATAGTATGCTCTCTCTCTTTATATACTCTCTCCATTAGCAAATAGTTTATGTATTTTTGTGTTTTTTTTCCAAACACTTACATTATACATTCCTTGTGGGGAATTCGCAAGCAATAGGAAAAGAACTAGACATAAGTGACTATACAATTATGTGTAAAAAAATACTACCTCCATCCCATTGTCCAGGTGTATATTCAGAAATATATTCTTTTTGATGGGTAGTATTATTTTGCTAATGGTTACTCTTAATATATTAACACTTTGTTCATAAATATATGGGGCATAATATAATCTATTAAGAAAAAAAACCATACATTGCGTCATTATGATTTCAGTTACATCTACATTCTGCAGTCTTAATTAGCAAATGCTAGGTTTTTCTTTTCTTTAACTCAGACGTCGAAGCCTGGCCATTCTCATACGCAACTCTTTGCAGAATTTGCCCCTCTACTTTGCGAACGAATGATGAATCTGCACACTAACCCAAAACACTAGAATTATGACGTTGTATTTCAGCCGTAAGTAACTTTACTTAATTTCGTTCTTTCCATTAAGATTTTTCACTTAGTCCATAATTGTATTCGGTTATACACTCTTTTAACTATTGGATTGGATTCCTTTTGTCCACAATCAATGTCTGCTATGTTCTCTTCTCTGTATTTTTATTAATATTTTATTTCCATTCGTAACCTAAGGTATTCTTTTGTAAATTACCTGGGCAGGCCTCATTTTGAACACATATATTTCTTTGAAATTTCACAACTATCTTGTCTCAGGTAACCGTATGTGAGTCCAAACAGCCCATCCTATCCAAATCATTCGACTAAACTATTGCAATGGTTTTCTCATTCAGTTTAGTCAAATGATTTGAACAGGACTGTTTTTGTTTATTCTACCATGATCATGATCTTATTTTTTTGAGAAATTGATTTTTCACGGTGGATGTTTTTTTGGGAGGGAAGAGGTTTCAAGATGAAGATAAAGTTGGGGAGGGGTAGGAAAGGGGACGACTCTTTCTTTTAAGCAGTAGAGATGAATTGGTTGATATATTATCGAGGGATGTTTTAGGTACCATGCATCTTGATGTCATGATATGAGTGCTGAGGTATGCCTCATTTGCTAAAATATTCACTTCTGAAAAGAAACGAACGGGTTATATTACCAATACACACACGTATGTACAAGTGGAGCATGCTATTGGGGTTAACGGCGATGAGCAAGAACTCCACCGTCTTCTCCGCCTTCCTGCTCCTCCTCGTGCTGTCCCCGCTGCACGCCGAGGCCCATCACCCATGGCGGCGTCGTAAACGTCACGCGGATCCTCCTGTACGCGGGCCACTTCAACATGATCGCGTCGCTGCTGGCCACGTCGGGCTTGTATCGGGAGCTTGAGGCGTGCCAGCGCCACGGTGGCCATGGCGGCGCTGGCACGTCCGGGGGCAGGATCACCGTCTTCGCGCCGTCCGACATCTCCGTCGCCTAGGTGAGAGCGCGCGCAGTGAGGCGGCTGCTGGCGGCGAGCCCCAACAACCGCCTCGCCGTTCTCAGGGTGCACGTGGCGTCCGAGCTAGCGCATGTTGCTGCCGGAGCTTAGGGCCACGGCGCGGCCGGCGCAGCCCACTCTCGTGACGGAGCATGCTGCCCGAGGCGGTGCTAGGAGGTTCACGCTGAACGTGACCGGGAGCAGGGAGAGGGGGTCGGTGCTGGTGTCTTCGGGGGCGGTGCCGACGCAGGTGGACGACACGCTACTCCACGACGGTGGTGGCGGTGTTACCTATGGAGTTCTTCTCGTTGTGATCACAATTACTACGGCTAATTCGTGTCGTGATCACAATTGCTACGGCTAATCGTGCCTTCGTTTGAGAGGATAAGCTCATTAAGCTTCACTAATTAATTCTGTGATATGATATGACAGTATAATATGAATAACCTCTTCTCACAGAAATCAATGAACTTTCTGGTGTAATTAAGACTGAATCACCGAATCACATTTGCCCGAATTGTCCCAATTGATGGGCAACATATTCTGCAATATAAACAGTTGCAAGAGCCATGTGCTTTTTTCCAAATTAAACCATAAATCAGACTATCAGATACCACATCTAGGATACCACGTAAAAACTCGCTTACTTTTTTTTCCACTCGTTATTATAGAATTTAAAAGAAAAAATAAACCAAAAGTAGATAAGCAGGCAAACAAGCACGTTTACCCATGCCATTTACATATCTAACCACAATACGGTCTTTTTACTATTAATTGTTCAAATATGTGTCCATGTTATTTCCATATGCGTTTGTGGTGTAAATATTTTTACAAAACCAATTTGACCGTTCCAAACCTTCCAACTCTATTGATGGATTTATCACAAAATGGAAGAAATGGAAAGTGACTATGTTGACTTTTTTTCAGTCACCACCATGAACCATCCAAATTATACGGAGTCATCAACTACCTCAATCTACAAAACTCCTAACTATTCGATCAAAGGGATCAAACCACTAACCTGATCAACAGTGTAAATACCCGAATCACGGCATAAGTCGACTTCTAGAACATACTCTAAGTCTCACCCCTCCCCCAGCCTCCCCCTATGGTAGGCTGATCAGATTGGCCATGGTCATCACCGGTCAAACCGGCAATGCAATGCTGGTTAGACCACCGTTGGTCTCTGGTCGGACCGACCATGTGCTGTTGGTCAACTGGTATGTAACTTTGCCAATTTTACTCAACTTTTGACAATCAAGCATCAGTTTTTAAAGAACTAGAAATAGCATCATCTCAAATTATAACCAGATGCTTGTTATGCTAAATCATTTGCTCATGAGTTTTCATCCCTAGAAACTGGACTAATGACAAAATGATCAAAATTGATAATAATGTCTAAGAATTGGAGCAAATAGCTATTTAGTGACCCATCAAAGCATTCCATACCCGGCAATTTGTTACACAACTAGTTATGAATCAACAAAAACTTCTGGGGATGAAAACGCAAGCCGCTGCCGCTGCCACTGCCACTAACCCTGTCACACCCAGCACCGTTGTTGCCGTTGACCCCTTTGCCGTCGAGGCTTCCATCGCGGCCATCGAAGCCATGGAAAACAACATCAATGATCCAGACGCTCTGTATTATCCCATGTCATTTTCTCTTCTGGGGCATGGCAACTTCGAGATCATCCATACCAATGAAATTTCATTGATCCGGATGATGACCCAGGTGTGATATGAAGTTATGAACTGATTTGATTTTTCGCCTATATGTGTTTTGTTCCATATATGCGATGCTGTACTCTGAACCGTTTATGATATTTTGAATTGCAGTAAACCTCTTGTGCTACAAGAAAATAGCTTGTGGAGACATTTTACTATAGAGACACTTTTTAAATGCAAAACTGTAGATGCATTTTCAAAAATATCTCATAAATGTCTTGTGAATTGTTGCTCTAAACCTTATGGCATTTCGATGGAGACATTTTTTTATATCTACGAGAGAGTGGAGGTATTTTCTAGAGGCATTATATTACACCACACCAAAGCAAACCAATGTGAAAGAAAGAGAAAAAATATATTATCACTTCATATCGTCAATCCTTGTACTTAAGATCTCTGGAGAAAATTATTTTTATCTTGAATGAACGAACCATATCACTTCGTAGCATTAACTGTTATGTGCCTTGTATTATTTATTTGTAGTTATTTAGGATATTGTTGACGAAAAACACGGCGGCCTGTAAGATTTGTTTAACTTTAGTGCAAGTCTAAAGCTTCGGATTTAAGGTGTACTAGTTGGTTTGATCTTGTAACCAACAAAATAGATAATAGCAAAAGTTAGAGGACGATAGTCGATCGGCAGGTGGGCCGATGTTGTATTGCATTAGCCGATGCACGAATGAATTAACAATATGTTATAATATGTTATAAAGAATGTTGTTCATAAACTAGATTTAGATTAAATATAATTATAAACAATCTTTCTTTAATAATATCAATCTTACAGATCGAATCCAATCGATAAAACATAAGATTGATAGGATCAAAGTTAGTTGTTATACAATTATATGACCTAAATAACCAACCGATGGACATGAATTTGAAGATTATCCGAAGATAATTTCGATCGGCTGTCGAGGTAAATAACATGTAATTATTAACCCAATCTTTCTCTCAGAAACAAGTAATCACCATAGACCGGACCCAACCGAGATAGTATTAATTGCTTATAACGAAGATAAAATAGGTTAATAACTATATGGACTTATATCATACCCGATGAAGTAACTTAGGTGATTGAAGATAACGTATTGGCTAAAACTTCAATACCACCTTATACAAGAATATCAAACTTAATTAAATCTATTGAACAAGTCACAATCTCAACAGATTTAAAGATTTGATAAACTTATATATGATGAAAAATATAACAAATTAAGTTAAAGACAACAAGCAATCTTAAAACATAGTTATACCAGGAAAGATCGGCTGAAACCCCGATACTACCCCTATCGGCAACCCAAGAGCAAGTTAGTTCTTACAACTTTGACTACAACTTAGTAGGTCGGACCCAACGGATGCAACACTAAGTTATAATTAAAGTTGTGAGGTCTAAACATGTCTTTGATTGTTTTTCAGGGTGTCATATACATTGACCAATCTAAATCAATAATAGAGTTTAAACGATATAGGCTTGCACAGGTTTGCACCTGCCGATATGAATAAACAAGATGATCAATTTATATTAGATAATATATATGATAAATAATGCTTATATCGACTAGATTAGAGTGTCAGATCCATCCGATGGAAGCACTAGCCCCGCCGATGCAAGCGAAATAGACGGAACTCACCTTGTCATCGGAAATCGAACTCAACCGATGCAACCCAAATCAAAAATGAGAACTCGTTGAGAGAAAAACCTAGAAAACTAGGGTGGCGATGTGTCAAAAGTTGTATATTGAATTGTTGTACGATCGGCTCAAACTAGGACTCTATTTCTAATTATAGAAACTATTACAAACTCTGACTCTCACATGACTTACATCAGCTAAACATACCCCAAGTCCGATTCTAACACAACTCTATCGGCTCGGGTTTCTGAAGATAGAAACTACGATACATTTTCCTTATTCAGGAAACTTGCCAAAAATCTTGAACAAACCTATTTATTGAATCCACATATCATAGCGTGGAATCTTCTTTTGACTCGGTCTAGATTAACAGAAACTGCCAAATTTTGTTGTTAACAGATATATGAACACTCCAAGAAGTGCCTCTACGGTGGTTAAAATGCCTTGAAAATACCTTTACACATCAGGAAAATTTTATAGTGCCAAAAAGATGCCTGTTGGTATTTCTTACGGTCACAGATAAAATCCGCAAGCGCACGGAAATACCGCTGTAGCACTTCACCCGGAAGTATTCCAAGGTATCGAATCACAAGGAACGAAGGTGTTCAACTCTTCAACAGGTTCATCCAAGGAAACAAGTTAATGTAAGCAAAGGGTAGAGAGGATTTTCTAGTGAAGCACAGGGTCGTTTAGAAAGCTTAATTTAATCCTATCACAATACTTCAGACACTGGCTTGCTCGCTGCTACCAGGACTCGCTCTACTACGCACCCGAACATGAAGGACTACAGTGATCTTAAGGGCTGTCACCACCTCTACACCAACCTCTAACGTACCGTGGAGTACACAGCAAACATTGGTAACTAACTACCTAAACACCACGTCTGTGCAGTTAATTACTACTTTAGTGTTTATAACTCACTAAAGCAATCACTATCTATTAATGAACAATAATGAACAATGATCCAATACGCTAAATAGGAACTAACTAAGAAATATACTTCACAGATAAATCTGAATTACTTGTATAAGATGATATCAATTATATCAAAGTAATCAACAAGGTAAAAAAGACTTAGAGGAAAATACCGACAGCTCTGGAATTCCTCCGATCCTTCTCCTTTACTCTCTCCCTAATCTAATGTACATAAAAGATACAATAGAGCCACTTATAATTCAGCTCAAACTTGGTGTGTTTACAAGTGAGAAAGAGAGGCGTATGTATAGGTGGAGAGGTGCCTTGGGAATATGGAGATGCTAAGCATCTAAAGGAGCATATTCACTCTCCTCTTGCCATCTGTCCTCTTGATGACGGTTGGAGAGCCGGAAACGGTTATAACCGTCATTGGGAGGTCGGTAGTAACTGCTTGTGAAAAATGGGGCTGAATGGGCCCTTTCTTGGTTCGGTCGAGCCCTTGTTGGCTCATTTGGCTCCGGCCTTTTTCCTGAGCTTTGGTATGCGGATCCCGTTTAGTATTTCTCTAGAGTTGGCTCATTTAATCATGATCTTATTGGGTTTGTAGGCTCAAATCTCATATGTATGTTTAATTCTTCTCCTTCTCAATTTTGATGGTTTATCATCTGCATCCGAATATACACCAACGCTGTGGAAATTGTTAGAATTAAACCTTACCACTACGTTGGATGTTTTATATGTTCATATTTATGCATGTATTGACGATGTAAATTTAGCAGTTAATAGCCATCAACAATACCTCGACAAGATATATTTAATAAAATATCTAAAAAATGTACCTAAAGTGTCTCTAGAGTGAAGGTATTGTAGGCAATTTCTGAAGTGCCTTTAAAAATGTCTACTGTTTAGAACTTCTGATTTTCAGATACAAAGTGTTTCTACCATTTTTTAGCACCAGAAAACCCAGCAATTTGGAACGAGTACAATCGCATAGCAGGTAAAGAAAGTAAAATAAAGGAAAAATACAGACAAATTAAATTCATGGAAATTTAGTAAAAATAATCTTTACTTTGAATTTGAGCTTATATAGGAAGAAATGGATGCCAAACTAATGCACACTCCAAGGAAGTTATTCTAACAATTTTGTTACATTATTGTTCATGAATGTTCACGTGGTTATCAACATGCACACAATGATTTCTACGATGCTATATATGGCTGGTAAGCTAGCTTGAGTTGCTGCGTGTTGGAAAAAAGAAAGGTGGGATGGCAATCTATAATGGGGTGGAAGCAGGAGCTAGTGGTAGCAGCAGCCCGAGGCATGGCCGTCTTGTGATAGAAACATACAAAAAAAGCTCAAGATTATTACCGCGATATGTGGAATAATAGTGTTCCATCTAGTAATTAATATGATAAGTTTAAATAAATTATTTCCCTTTTGTTAAATACAGTAGGACATACTGAGAAGTGAACCACACGCGCGTCTACATGAAAAAAACGTCAGGGTTGCTAGCTAGGGTGTTCCCTAGCTGAGAGCATAGAGGCAAACGGTTGATCATCTACATTTCTTTCAAAGAAAAAAATCACATGTTAAAAGCTTTTGTTTAAACTGATTGATGGTCATAGATCTTTTTAATTGATGCATGGATGGTGCAGTGTATGCGTATCTTACACATTTTCATTTTGTGTGTGAGCCATTTTATTTTTGGAAAAGTGTGTTAGCTATTTGAGCAATACTTCAGACTTGTGCAATACTTGTGCATGTAGCATGGGCTTCAGTGAGCTGGATCGCTACAACTCATGTGCACTACGCGAATGCATGCAGAGCTACTCGCGACAGCCGTGGGAAAATTTTGGATAAAAGCTATGGGCAATCTTATAATCGGTTGGACCTGGAGCCGTGACAAAATTGCCGCTCCACCTTGCCGGTTCATTTTTCTGGAGCAATCCAACTTGTTCTACTCTGTTCTTTATGGTCTGGACCCCGTTTTGTTTGACTACTTTAGCTTCACTGAAGCTGAGTCAAGGAGGTGGAGCTCTGCCAAACAGGCCCTCAACCTCCCAGTGCAACATAATCAACCTAGCTCCTTTCAAACTCCTACACAACCACCACCTCCATCTCAGATACAAGACGTGGCGCGTGTCCTTGTCCCTTGATGCAGGAGGCTGCTGGAAGATTGTTCCATGCCATGTCAACGCCAAATTATTATCATACAACAAATATAGACGGTTTCCCCCTACTGTTAGCTAGATTGCCATCTGATGGATAGAAATTAATCCCTCACACTCGTAGTTGCAGTGAATGAGGAAGTCTAATTTGTAAAGATATGCTATACTCTTGGAAAAACAGTATCTTCTATATTAAACAAGAGTTGTATATGTTGGCGATATTTTGGGAATCACTATGGTAAAGAGGAATCGAAGACGAATCTGGCGAGAGGAGTTGTAGATATAGGGATAGGTTTTGATGCTACA
Organism: Oryza punctata; assembly: GCA_000573905.2. Classification (NCBI taxonomy): domain Eukaryota; kingdom Viridiplantae; phylum Streptophyta; class Magnoliopsida; order Poales; family Poaceae; genus Oryza; species Oryza punctata. The sequence continues at coordinate 8,585,783 of CM002494.2, read as the reverse complement.
ATACATGGTGGGGTTGTAGGTATTGTGCTTGATGGGATGAAGTGGTCAAAGGGGTTTAAGGGGTGCCTACACAAATTGATTTGCTTCCTAAATAAATAACCATGGGATGATTCAGTGGGAGAGGTGATCAATCTGATTTGACAATAAGCATGGAACTTCCTAGTTATACCTCCATTCCAACATAATCAACCCAAGCTCCTCTCCACTGTCCATCGAGCCACTACCACCATCTCGCTCGTGGGACAAGGCACACGTCCTCCCCACACACAAGCCTCCTTCCTCAATGTCGGAGGCTGTTGGCGACTGCTCTCTACCACGGTTGTCGGAGCCCAATTATTATAGTATAACAAGCTAGTATGGTTTTCTCTTGATGTTAGTGTTGACGATCGTTATAGACCAATTTCGACCGTCAATACTTCCAAAAATAATAGGGAACTAGCAATACTTGCATGCATATTTATTTAGAAATAATCTAGTTCCACATGTACTTGGCAAAATATTTGAATACAGGAGATTACCTTATAAATGAAGGAGAAATGGTGGAAAATACACATTCAACCAATCAGAGGTTGTCATGTGGAGTACACATGGATGGAAGGGCCCACAAACCCAATGAAACAACTGCAAATGGGCCCAACCACCATGCCACTGGACCATGGACCCACCAAGAATAGCCCTCGATGAAGGACTGGGCTAGGGGGCCAGCCAGGGGTCGGCCGACCCAGGCTCAGCCTAGCCCAGCCACAACCGCCTTTGGCAGTTACTACCGACCTTCTTATGGCGGTTGTGGCTGGTTCCAATGCTCCAACCGACTTCATGAAGCTATAAAAGGCCTCCTCCTCCTTCATTTCAACACACACCAAGAAGGAATCAAAGAGAAGAAACTCTCCTTAGTGATTTATATTTTGTTCTACTGCTAGTTGAGTTAGAAATAGAATAGCTCTTGAGTTCTTCAAGTCTTCCGGGAGAATCCGGGTATAGTTCGAGTAGCTTATATCCCTCTTGTAAGACTTTATTCTATAATGAAATATTCTTCTTTACATAGTTTTGGCCCTTTACTTTATTCGCACGATTATTTGAGTATCAATTTTAGTCTAGACTCATTTTGTATTAACTATATGGCTAGCTTACTGGAGATATGCAGTGGTATTGCCTTAGTGTTCATTCGTATGATTGCTCTGTGTCAACTGCAGAGATGTAGAGTAATATTTAGTAATGTAAGCGCGGTGCTTAGATTATTGAATATCATTAAGTGGTGCTATATGCCACGAAATGTAGAGGTAGGCCGCTGGTGGTGATAGCCCAGTACAGGTATTCCTCCACATGCGTATATAGGGCTAAGAAAGATTCCTGGTGCGGGTACTCCTTCGTATCCATAACGAGTTGGATGGCCATGACGGATTATCGTAAGGAACTCGATAATCAGAGATGGTTTCTCGATATACCAGGAGAGCATAGTTAAGGGGTTATAACCATATAGTTATACATTAGCACGTGTATACTAAAATGACTATATACTAGTCTAGTACAAAAATGAGGCTTTTCTTTATTCTTCTCCAGTTAGCCTAGATTTATTATTTTAGAGAGAGTTTTCTTATAATGTTCCTTCTGTGTGCCAACCTACCCTTTACCTTATGATTGATTAACCCTTGCATAGACTTTGATCTACATAAGTATGATATGAATTAGTAACATGATATTTTCTTGACCATATCTCCCCTTGGGATTAAATAAATACGATACCTTGGAATATTTCTGGGTAAAATGCTATAGCGGTATATCCGTGCGCTGGTGGATTTATATCTATGACCGTAAGAAATACCGACTAATGTTTTGGGTGCCATGGCTAGGAATTATATTCCTAGCAATATCGTTAAGAAATATCAACAGTTAGATTGCCATCCAATGAACCAAAATTAATTCCTCGCTCTTGAAGTGGATAAGGAAGTCTAATTTGCAAACACATGCTACACTCTTACCAAAAACAATTTCACCAATTTTTGTTTAAATCGAGAGTTGTTTATGCTAGTGAGATTTTAGGAATCATCATGTGAAAGTAGTACTGAAGACGAATCTAGTGAGAAGACTTGTAGATCTAACTAGGGATAAGGTTTGGTGCTATGATGTAGAGGCCGGGTGGGGTTGAAAGTATTAGGCTTGATAGGTCAAATTGGTTGAAGGGGATATAAATGACGCGCTATACAAATCTGTTTCCGGAATAAATCGCCATAGGAGAGGTGATCCATCTAACTTGATAATAATCATGAAAACTGCCTACTTATTTTCACATGAAATTCCCCCTCGAATCAGTAGATTTTTTTCCTCCATCAGATCAAGATCTAATGATCCACAATCAACCTCCCATTCCGACATAATCAACCTAGTGCCTCTCCACCTCCCACCTAGCCGCTTCCACCATCTCATGTGCATGGTGTGGCACACGTGCCTTCATTCTTGACGGCGGAGGCTGCCGACAACGGCTCCCCACCATGGCTTTCGACGCAAGAAGTACGGTCCACTCCCCCTTGCCATTAGATTGTCATCCGATGGACGGAGATTCTGTCTATATGTGTACAGTGTATTTCAAACATATGCTACACTATTACCAAAAACAACCCTGTCTATATTAAATACATTTTCACCATTTGTATTTAAATCAAGAGTTTTTTGCGTTGCCAAGATTTTAGGAGTCACCATAGAAAAGAAGTGAAGACAAATCTAGTGAGAAAGCGTGTACAACTAGGGCTAGGGTTGGTCCTACGATGTAGAGGGTGAGGTTATAGGCATGATGGGATGAAGTGGCAAAAGAGGGTATAAGGGACACACTACATGAATTTCATCTAAAAGTGACAAAATAGCATCTCAGCTATCCAAGTTTCTATCTTGATGAGATTTTAAGATTCAAATTGGAAAATACACTTTTTAATTTCTAATGCAGGGGGCATTTCTAATTCCCAAGAAGTAAGGATTTCGAACCACTTTCATGTTATCCATTACTATGTTATTTATATCTTAATGAGAAGGGTGGGATCACAATTTACGATGGGGTGGAAACAAGAGCTAGCAGTAGTGGCAGCCCGTGGTTTGGCCGTCTTGTGATGGAAACGAACAAAAAAGCTCAAGCTTTATTACTGCGATCTGTGGAACAATAGTGTTCCATTTGGTAATTTAATGTGATAAGTTTTCAATAAATTATTTCCCTTTTGTTAAATACAGTAGGACACACTGAGAATTGAACCGCGCGTCTACATGAAAAAACGTCAGGGTTGCTAGCTAGGGTTCTCTAGCTGAAAGAAAGGCAAACGGATGATCATCTACATTTTTTTCGAAGAAAAAAAAATCACATATTAGAAGCTTTTCTTTAAACTGATTGATGGTCATAGATCCTTTTAATTGATGCATTGATGGTGCAGACGTGCAGTGTGTGCGTATCTTGCACATTTTCATTTTGTGTGTGAGCCACTTTAGTTTTGGAAAAGTGTGTTAGCTATTTGAGCATTTACTTCAGACTTGTGCAATACTGTGCATGTAGCATGGGCTTCAGTGAGCTGGATCGCTACAACTCATGCGCACTAGGCGAATATAATGGATGCAGAGCTACTCACCACAGCCTGATTATTTTTCACATGAAATTACCCCCTATATCGGTCAATCTTTTTTCCTCCATATCACATCAAGATCCAACGGTTCATATTAAGGGCATGTTTAATTTGTTAGGGCTGAACTCCTGGATTAACTCCAAACTCCAACTCAGTGAGAGCTAGCTTTTAGTGTGTTTGGCTAGTTTGATCAGCTCCAGAAATCCTGAAAGAGAGGATATAGAAAGAATGGACAATTAATATAATACCACTTTTAGGATTATATAGCTGAAACAGTCAGTTCAAGTTAATACAATATTTCAGTTATCTTTTCTCCAACTACTATCGTGACCAATTAATTCTAGATCATCTGATATTTCGTTATACACTTTTCTCCAACTACTGTAATTTGGACCAATCAAGTCATTTGGCTTTTCCATTCAAACCATGCCTCAGGAAATAACACAAGCATCGCAAAAGAAAAAAAAAACTTTCAGCACAATTTCCTTGAATGCAAGACAAATCAACCTAAAATGGATTTATTCATTGCATACTAGCAACCAATCAATCAAAACATTCAATCATTTCTGCATAAATAATACGAAACAGGAGTTGGGGAAAATTTTAGTGTTTGGTTAAAAAATTTACCATGCCGCCACCATGAGACTCTGTGCGCTGTCATTAGCCACTTTGAGCCGCCGTGCTCGCCCTCCTCCTTCAGCCGCCTCCCTCAGCCGTTGTGCACCGCCTTTGGCCGCCACCCTCAACCACCATATACTGAGACGTGGCACATGTCCTCCTCCCTTGATGACGGAGGATGCTGGAAGATTGTTCCATGCCATGTCAACGCCAAATTATTATCATACAACAAATATAGATACAAATATAGATGGTTCCCCCTAATGTTAATAGGTTGTCATCTGATGGATAGAAATTAATCCCTCGCACTCGTAGTTCCAGAGAAGAAGGAAGTTTAAATTGTAAAAAGATGATACACTTTTAGAAAAAAAACAATATCTTCTATATTAAAGAAGAGTTGTTTATGTTGGTGTTATTTTAGTAATCACCATGGTAAAGAGGAATTGAAGACGAATCTTTCGAGAAGAGTCGTAGATCTAGGGATAGGTTTTGGTGCTACAATGTACATGGTGGGGTTGTAGGTATTATGCTTGATGGGATGAAGTGGTCAATGGGAGTATAAGGGGTGCGCTACACAAATTGAATCCGCTTCCTAAATAAATAGCCATGGGATGATTCAGTGGGAGAGGTGATCATTCTAATTTGACAATAATCATGGAACTTCCTTGTTATACATCCGTTCTAACATAATCAACACAAGCTCCTCTCCACTGTCCACCTAGCCACCGCCATCATCTCACACGTGGGACATGGGCACACGTCCTCCTCACACACAAGCCTCCTTCCTCAACACCGGAGGTTGTTGGCGACCGTCCCCTGCCATGGTTGTCGGAGCCCAATTATTATAGCACTACAAGTATGGTTTTCTTGTGATGTTAGATTGCCATGCGATGAACGGAAATTAATCCCTCGCTCTTGAAGTGGATAAGGAAGTCTAATTTGCAAACACATGCTGCACTCTTACCAAAAACAATTTCATCATTTTTTTGTTTAAATCGAGAGTTGTTTACATTGGTGAGATTTTAGGAATCACCATGGGGAAGAAGAATAGTAGACAAATCTAGCAAGAATTCTTATAGATCTAACTAGGTATAAGGCTTGGTGCTACGATGTATAGGGTGGAGTTGTAATTATTAGGCTTGATATGACAAATTGGCTGAAAGGGATATAAATGACGCACTACATGAATCCGCTTCTGGAATAAATTGCCATAGGATGAGTTACTGGGAAAGGTGATCTATCTAACTTGATATAATCATGAAAACTGCCTAATTATTTTTCACATCAAATTCCCCCTCCAATCAGTAGATTTTTTCCAACATCCGATCAAGATCTAATGATCCACATTCAACCTCCCATTCCAACATAATCAAAGCGCCTCTCCACCTCCCGCCGAGCCGCTGCCACACCATGGCTTTTGATGCAAGAAGTGCATGGTGTGGCACACGTGCATCCTGTCTTGATGCTGGAGGCAGCCAGCAACGGTCCCCACCATGGTTTTCAATGCAAGAAGTACGGTCCCCCCTCTTGCCATTAGACTTGCATCCGATGAACAGAGATTCCGTCTATATGATTGCAGTGTATTGCAAACATATGCTACACTCTTACCAAAAACAATCCCATCTATATTAAATACATTTCATCATTTGTATTTAAATCAATAGTTGTTTATGTTCGCAAGATTTTAGAAGTTACCATGGAAAAGAAGTGAAGACAAATCTAGTGAGAAAACGTGTACATCTAGGATTAGGGTTGGTCCTACGATGTAGAGGGTGAGGCTATAGATATTTGGCTTGATGGGATGAAGTGGCAGAAGAGGTTATAAAGGTCACGCTACAAGAGTTTCATCTAAAAGTGACAGAATAACATCTCAGCTATCTAAGTTTCTATCGGGATGAGATTTTAGGATTCAAAGTGCAAAATACATTTTTTTTAGTTTCTAACAACATTATTTTACGCATGAATTGGATTATAAAGGCATTTCTAATTCCCAAGAAGTAAGGATTTCAAGCCACTCTCATCTTGTCCTTTTTTATGCTTATTTCTATCCTGATGAGATTTTAGGATTCAAAGTGGGAAATACACTTCTTTAAAAAAAACTCAAGAAGTAGGGATTTCTAGGCACTTCCATGTTGTCCATTGTTATGCTGATGAACATATATGAATAATTAATGTGCTTAGCGTTATGAAATACGAGGACAATATGAAACCATCCCGTTAATATGATACGGGCCATAAACATCGTTTATGAATAATCATGTAAGCGACTGCAAAGCGCTGCACCAAATTGAAAATAAGCGTCTGCTTTCTATAGTGCTGGTTAGTGAACAATTGCGTGTAAAAGTACAAATTGACATGGTGCTTCTTTAATACTAGCAATAACGAAAAACCAGCAATAAATACTTAGTCCGTTCTGTGATGAACATATTCACTAGCACGGGATAGCACGGGATAGCTCATCTTAATCCGGCGGCAAGACTCATATGTGTCGGGGAGGGGTCCAATCACAAACCAAAGGTCATTTATGTGAGAAGTCATCTGTATCGGATATTTTACCGTCACGGATGACAATTATCTTTATCGGGTCAAAACTAAAACCCGTCACTGATAGGTTTGACCCAGCAGATGAGTCAAACAAGAACCAAACTAGGACCCGTCACCGATGAGCTCATCCGTGATGGGTTCGTACTTGAACCCAACAAAGATGACTAGGTCACCTTTGTTGGTATTGGTACGACACCCATCACGGATGACTCATCTCAATTGGGCTTAAGTTTAAGCCCGTCATGGATGATCTCATCTCAATCGGGCTTAAACTTATCCCCGTCACGGATGAGTATTTTACCAAAAAAATAAATTTTATTTTTTGGCTAGTCTCAGACCTTTTCTAGCCATGTCCACTGCAAAATATATAAGCATATATATATATATATATATATATATATATATATATATATATTTCCCTTTCCCAGTAACCCTATTCACAACAATACACAAATGAAACATTCAGTGATCACAACCACATTCACATATCCATTCACATATGCCATTCAAAGCAATTCACAAATCAAACATTCAGTGATCACATCCACATTCACACATCCATTCACATATATCATTCACATCCATTCAATGATCACCAAATCATCGACATGTATTTTCACGAGTTAAGCATCAAAACCTGCAAAATAGAGTTATAAATTGGTACAAATTTATATATAATTAGTGCAAGTATATGCAGAAACATCAGACCGGATTGTGTTACATATAATATAGACATAAATGTTACATGATCACATGTCTTTGATAAGCATTGAAAAATGTTCAACTATTTAGAGACGAGCTAGCTACGACTGTAATCTAAAGCTTCCTTTGGTTGATAAGATTTCGTCTAGTATGAAACGTGCTATCTCTCCTCTCTAATGACTATGAATTTGTGAGGCGGAATGTTGGAAATTTTTTCTTGCATGTGAGGCGCCAAGTTAGTGTATATATTTCGAAGTACTTAGAATATATAGGCGCAAACACAATTGAAGCACAGACCTCAAGATTGAGCAATATCACCTTTTCCAACAAGCTCCTCGTGTTATGGCACACGTGGAACCCACACTGATTACCAACTTGTTGACAGCATGGCAAGTCTATTTCATGAGTGAGGTTGGATCTTCCTTCTTTATGCCTTCCGCCTTTTTGCACATATGGGCCCCACGCGTCATTTAATGCAACTTTAATCCCGGACCAATCGTATGTATCTGGATCAATTTTGGAGTTAAGGTAGTATACCATACTTCACTTCTGCACTAAGACCAGAAGAATCCAATGGCTCCTACAGCGTTAATATATTGCAAGTTAAATACTAAAACTATACACGACGTGAATTTGCATCTAATTAGGGTACACTTACTATTGATTATATTCACACATAATGAAATCTTTGTCCTGGTGAGCCCACAAGCAGTCCCTAATATATTCTGTCATCCTTTCTAGATCGTGTTTCAGATTTGTCACGTTGACCATAGATGGATCTAGAAAGGCAAAATGAGGTTTATGTCTTTGAATATGCTTCCAAGTTAACCTACAACCAAGACAAAAACCCATATAAGCATATTATATAGATTGTTATAACCATATTTTGTATGCAACAATACTTACAACGAGTAGCACTTAAGGAGATTGGTGTCCACCACTCGTAGCCTGTAGAGGTCAAAGAGATATGAAAAGTCTATCGCAATATAGCCTTCTGACCCAAGAAACGGTTGTGCTCTGTGATAGCCTGTTATAGAGTTCTCTGTATTCTTCCTCCTTGCGGTGGACTTCTCCATGTAGTACCCGTGCAACTCCTTGCAAGTAGGACCCATCTTTGCTAAGTCATTATCTCCAACTAATGGCATGGCTAATTGGAAGGTAGTCGAAGCAAGCTTCGCAGGAGGAACTAATGGTGCCTTGCCTAGATCTAGCTTCTTGGAGCTAGAAGTGAGGTTTGCAGCTTTCTTCTTCCTGTCCCTCTTGCAACAACTTTTTTGCTAGTTTTTTACAATGGTGGAGAAGAATGCGTCTTCCTGCTCTTTTTGATAGGAGGGGGAATGTTAGCCCTGCTATCGGCCTCCATACGATCATCCCCAAAATCCGTATCATATTGCAACTGAATATCTTCATCTTCATTTTCAATGGCAGGAGGGGCTGAAAGTAGAGTTGGAGCAGGTTTTGGCAGTGGACGAGTACTTGGTGCATTTGACCTAGGGGTCAACTTTACCTCAATGAGTTCCTTGGGCCATTGGATAAAGGTCCCACGTGCAACTCCTAGTGTCAAAATTTCGTCGTTTGGTGGATGCTGCAGAGTCCAGCTGACCCATTCGGACTTGACCAAGTCCACTTGTACTTTAGCTTGCCCGGCCATCAATTGCACCCCATGCACTCGGGTTTCCGGCATAGGCTTAAACACAACACCCTCGGCGGCTGGGCAAGTAAATTGTGAGGACGTCCCAAAGCCTAGGTGGTGCAACGCTCTGAGGCATGTCAGCGCGAAATATCTGGGTGGATGGGGTCTCAAAGAAAGCCCAAATAAATACGGTAACCATCCAAACTCATCGCAGACCCCGACATGTCTTGAAGAGTGCACTACATAGGTTCTAAGCCATCGGATATGAAATAGAAGACACAACCGCTGGAATAGCCACACCAGTCATCTACGTCATACGCCCGTCAACCACTCGATGGTGGCGACCAAAAACGTACCCTGGAGACTCGATCTCAACAAAGGCATATTCCCCGGTTATCTCAACCATTTCAAACCCATCCTCATGTGGGACTAGTCGCCCAGGAATGCAACATAGTCTCACATAAATCATCTCAAGCATGATATCCAAATAATAAGTGGTTCTAAGCAATAAGCATAAATAGTCTTAATAAGGTTCTAAGTAGTACTTGGCGACAAGCCATAAATATTGGTTCATGCGGTAAGCGTGCTACCCAAAAGCCCATAGGCAAACCGACTAGGGTAAATCCCTAGTTAGGACCATCCTGGAAATCTGCAACATCACAAGCTGCATCAAACTCCTCATCCAAACAGTCATTACCTGCAGCGGGGTCTAAGCAAAAACAAGTAAAAGAAAGCAAGAAATCAGTACATTAATCGAATTAATGTACTGGCAAGTTAGAAACAACCCTAACATACTACATGTTGGCCATATTCAAGGATAAGCTGTGTAAAGGTTAATTTGCATAAATGCCAATTTTAGTTCACAACATGTTCTGCAACGGAATTTTATAACAATAGTATAGAGTAAGTAAAACTTGTAATGTGAATGAATAAATAACACACACCTACCCCTCAAGGTAGATCATCACCACTCGCCATCATCTCATCACCATTCACCGAACTTTACCCAAGTTCACAAACAAAACATTCCAACCATTTTCCAAGTTCATAAGAGTTTATCAAAATAACCAACTATACTCATGACACTTCACCATGCCGCTCATGACCGTGAGCACGGCTAATCGATTAGTTTTAGACTCTGCAGAGTTTGTACAACTTTTAAGCCCACATGATATGAATCGCTCTAGTTTATCCGATACCCGTCGGTATCACCACACTCTACACATTGAGTGTGATCTAGAGGTCATAACGAAACCGTTACATTGTTTATTGTCTAGCCTTGCACTAGCACGATGTGTGTTTTACCCACGCTACTAGCAAGGTAGCGCCACTAGGTTGCGGGCCCACGCTTTAACCTAGCGCCGTAAGGAACCCAGCCCGGAATCCCTCACGAGGCACGACACCGTTGTATTGGACAGACTACCCGCTCAAATCATCACATACTACATGTCATTAATCAATTTCATCATATCACAAACCATAGGAAGTTCCGATAAGTTACCAAAACCCGGTAACCCATACTCTTCGGCCTACCAAGATGCAAGGCTAAACTCTAAACAACTTAATAGGTTGAGGCCAGCCCATACTTAGCACATGTGGTTTGTACTGTTTTCATTAGTTGGTGACATAGAGTGGGGTCCTTAATCGACCCGGGTGAACGCTCCCCCTATCGGTGTACAACTACCTACCATATGTACACCACTCGCCGCCCAAGTCTAAAAACAAGTTATCTCCATTTTCAATTCACAATACTCACACATTTAAATTTCTGTCTAGCAACATCAAAATAACCATTTTCACATATAACATTTATCAAAACGAGTAATTTGCAAGGCGGTAACCGAATATAAGCATATAGCGGCAATATAAGCATAGTATAATTCCAAAGAACACAATAATTGTATTCAAAAGCACTCTATGGTTACAACCAGCAAGGATTCAATATTTCAAGGTGGATTATGCAGCAATTAGGTCATATCTACCATTCCCACATTTATATATATATTTTTTTACCAAAATTTATACTAGCTAACGTATGCATGTTTGCAATAAAATCATTTAGCCCAATAAAACATAGGATCAATGTGGTCAAAGGAGGGGCAAACTTGCCTTCGTCTGCAAATTCCTGAACCTGGTCGTCAACAAACTCACCCTCTTCTTCTTCGACGTATTCTTCCTCTATACAAAATACGCGTATTCGATAAATACAAAAATGCATAAAAACCAAAATGCATGAAAATGCATGAAAGTTATGCAGTGAGTGTGTGCTGGTCTCAGGTGGTCTCTGGTGAAGGAATTTTTATTTTGTCACTTTTTATTACAGAGATATGCATTTTACAATTAAAAAGGTTTAAAAAGGGCTAAGTTTTATTAAGCAACATTTTTTGTACAGAAGTGAACAAAATTCCTTTTACAAAGTTGCAGAGCATGATTTTAGAAAGTTAACAGAAGTGGTTTCACAATTTTTAGAGCTATGTTCAATTTGTTATGGATTTAACAGTTTCTAGGCAACATTTATGGCAAAACAAAAATAAAGGAAAAGTTTGTACAGAAAGTACCCAGTTCTATATTTTTGTAAAATAGTTCACAGCTTTATGGATCCAAAAGAACTGGTTTCACAATTTTTGAAGTTAAAATGAATTTTCTACAAATTTTAGAAGTTCTGCTCATTCTCTGCTTTACCAAAATAGAAATAAAATTTCGAAATTTAATTCCAGCCGGGTCCATAGGTCAGTGAAAGGAGATTTGCAAAGAGGCCCTCGGAAGTTGGGGGGAATCAACCCGCACTCCTACTGCCACCTAGACAGCAAACTTCATTAAGAGTCCCTATTCTTTTGTTTATTTCCATCAAGGTCCTGCTATAGTAATATGAGTCTTGGCAGTTTTCATATTGGACCCTAGAGTTGATCAAATTCAAGAAATGAAGTCCCCAGCTAGCTCACATTAGGAGCAGCCATGGCTGAGCTCGATCTACGGCTCACCAGCGGCGATCGGTGGATCGAATCGGTTCGAGCACAAAAGAGAAAATGTAGAGAACGTTCTTGCGCATCCGTGAGTGGTGGTGGTGAGGGAAATGGTGGTCTGTAGCCCGTGGAACATGAGCTACAGCGGCGGTGTGTCTTGGTATGCCCATGTATGCGCATGCAAAGGCTTGGTTAGTGCAAAAGGGTTAGTGCATGTGCTCTCATATGGTACCAGGGTGCTCACCAAGCAGAGGAACAGAGGCAGCAAGGTCCAGGGGGTGGCGGAGACAGTGGTTGTTGGGAAACGGCGGCAAAACTCCGGTGTCGACGTCGGGTGGTTGGCGGCGAGGTCGGTGGCGCCCACCACGTGCTCGACAGATTGCTCCTAGGGCAAAAGGGGTACGGGTGAGCTCGGCGTGATGCGTAGGTCACGTTCCATAGGAGGGAAGAAAGAGGGACTCACCGGGGATGCACGATGACGACGGCTAAGTCGCCGGAGCCAGGGAAGATGGCCGAGCTCTGCGCATTCTATGCGTGGGGTGTGTTTCCTTGGACTTGGAACGCGATGTAGGGAGTGTGCCGTTGCTTCTGGTGCTTTGGCTTGGGAAATAAGGAAGAGTGGAGTGGGGGAGTGAGAGAGAGAGGTGGCTAGTGCACTCATTGTGTTCCTTGGGCACCCATTGGGCATGGGGGATGGTGGATGCTGTGAGGGGAGAGTGGGAGGCTGTCATGTGGGTCCCAGGGAGTGTGGGGCCCACTGTTAGTGAAAGAAATTCGAAAATAGCCTTGGAGGCTATCAAAGAGGGTTGCCTGCCAAGGATCTTTGGAGGGGATTCAAGGTGGATTTTGTGCAGTAAGAAACGTGGGCTAGAGATCCTCTTGGTCAGGGGTGATGTGGAGAGTAAATGTGCTGAAGTGGGTTGGGTTAGAAGTCTCTGGTTTAGGTTGGATGGAGTGATTAACATGTGTTGACAGTGTTGGTTAGCAGCAGTTGACAGTGCAGTTAACAGCTGATTGGATTTTTGGAGGGAGAGAAGAAAGGGTTAGAGAGTGATCCAGGGTGTGCCACTCCTCAGGGTGTTAGAAGAAATTTAGTACAAGACTTTGGCTGAAACCAAACTCCGAAAAGAGGTTTCAAAATAAATTTTACAGAGAGAGCAAATTTGAATCTGCTAAGCAGTTTTTCAGGATTTTTGGAGAGATTAAAGTAGATCAACGAGTTAGCAACTTTACTGAAAAATTCTAAAAATTTGTGGATTGATTTCTGACATATCAAGGTATTTTTGAGAATTTTTCTAGAATTTTTGGATGCATATAATTACCAGATTAATTATTTATGTGACTCTAGGCCTATCACTGCATGTGATGATGAGATGATTAAGATCCAAAACAATTAAAATCACTCCACAACCACATGATGCATTTAAATTAAATTTAGTTCTTAGGTTTACAGGCTTGGGTATGTTACATAAATGTTGGTGTCACCCTAACTACTAGGGTGCACTGTGTGGGTACCTGCGATAGATTCATCCATGTTCTTAGAATATGATATAATGTATGGATTTGTTAAGAAAAAATATGCATTGTTTGTTGGTTTTACCATTATGTAGTTGACTGCGACAGGGACTGGTGGTTGGTCTTCTGCTGCCTCAGTTGATGCGCAACTGCTACACCTTTGCGTGGGGCTCGCTTCAACTCTAGGAGCGGCGAAGGGGTCGACGTTTTGTTGTTGGAGCTCACCCCTGATGCGTGCCTCCACCCATGACAATTTTTCTTCGAATTCAGAGCTAAGCTCGGCTCTGATCTCCTCTCAAAGTTGTTCCTTCAGGCGTGCATCTTTCTCCGCCTTTGTTAGCTTCCACTTCTTGTACTGCCACATGTATTAGGGAAACCCAACCTTCCAGGGAATATTGGAGGCAATACCCCTTGTCCGTCCACGATGTTCTTTGGTGCCCAACACTTTCACGAGGATATCGTTCTCGCGTCTTTGTGAGCAGACCTCTTGCGAGGACGGTCTCTCTGCAACATATCCGATCTGCGATACAATTAAGGTTGGGTTAAATCATGGCTACGATTGATACAAATTACACATATTCGATATGTCGTACTTACCATTGCATCGTACACTCATTGATCTTCGACATTTGGGAACGTAATTGTCCCATCGTTGTTCTTAACAGCACTTGCCCTTGCCCAATTCCTTGCCCGTTCGTCCAGGATGTCAGCAAATGGTGGTGGGGTGTTAGATTGCACAACAGCTTCATCCTCCCTCTGCCATTCCTCTTGCTTCCCGCTATATCTTTTGGTGCCAAGCCGGTGCGGGTGCTCGTTTCTAGCATGGAGATCTCTAGTGGCCTCGCTTTTTGCCCGGGACTCGGGGGTTGATTTAGCAGCATGAAAGTGGCCCCACACGGTTTCGGTGATCCACGGGTATTTTTCATATGGTGTTGGCTAGTAAGGGTTGAGGATGTACTCGCCGACCAACTTTGTCTTCAAATTTTTCCAAGCGGTTCCCATCTTTTGCAAAGCACGAAACTTGAGCCTTTCCTCATCCTCTTCAAGATAATCGAAGATCATCTTGAACTGTACCTAAGCTTCCTCCTTTTCTGTAGCTGGGACAAGCTTGACGTCGTCAACCAAAATGGTGAAGTGTCGCCTCCCTAGCACCCCGCATACCGATGCGAACTTCTTAACAACTTTCCTAGGAGCCACCGGGAATCCTAGAGCGTTGACCTTTGTTATGGTCATTCATTCCTTAGGAATCCTATTTTGGGTCCTAGGGTTCCGGGTCGATGTGGTCCCACTAGTTGTTACCGACGTGGGTTCGCCTTGCTGAGACATTTTCTAAATAACTTGTGTACGATAAAAAGTACAAACAAACATTAATATTTCACTAACAGTATTATACAAAATTAATTAAAATACCCTAAAATGCCTAAAATTCACTAAGTCCCATCACTAAATTCACTTATCTAAATATAATTCACTTAATACTAAATACATACCTACAATCAATAAAATCACTAAGTGTCATCTTATCTAAATATAAATTTCACTAGAATTCATCTAAATTAACTAAAATACCCTAAATTCGACATATATGCACATATTACTAAGTCCCATCACACATAAACATCACACATGAACATCACAAGTCCATCTCAAATATAATTCACTAAATACATACATAAATACTTACATACATAAATTATCCCTAAGAGTAAAATACATTCACTAAAATACCCTAAAATCAATAAAATACCCTAAATTAACTAAAGTACACATCTCATATATAAAAATCATCATATATAAAAATCCCTCAGTCACAAATTTCATCCCTAAAATCCCTAAGTCACAAGTTTCATGCACTAACCGGTGAGGAGGTCGACAGTGGCGGTGGTGGAGCAGAGGGTGGTGCTAGGCTCGCAGACGACGGTGGCGGTGACGGCGGTGGAGTAGAGGGCGGCACCAGGCTCGTAGACGACGACGGCGGCGACGACGGCCGTGCTCGGAGAAAGGCGCGTGGCGAGGGAGGACGATGGCGTCGGGCAGTGATGGCGTCGATCCGGCGGTGGCGAGGAGCTCGTGGATGGCGGCGACAGTGGTGGGAGGAGGTGGTGGCGGCGGCGCTAAGGTTTGATGCCTCTGGAATTTAGAAATTTTCGGAGCCCGCGCTTATGTGTAGATCTGAGAGTGAAAAAACCCCTAGTCTAAATGTGGTCAAACCACATCCTTGCCGGGGGTTAAAGCTAACGTCGTCACGGATGACAGTCATCCATGACGGGCTTAAGTTTGAACCCGATTAGGAGCTCATCCGTGACGGGCTTAAGTTTAATCCCGATTGAGATGAGATAATCCATGACGGGCTTACTTTTAAGCCTGATTGAGATGAGTCATTCATGATGGGTTTAAGTTTAAGCCTGATTGAGATAGCATTTTTCCATTTTTTTAGTAAACAAATTAATATTATTTGTGTTTTCTCTTTCATAGTTGACCATTGTTGACTTTCCTTATTCCTTATTCCTTAGAAGGTTTGGTTTGGACTTTTCCTTATTCCCTATTCCCTATTAAGTGGGAGTGAGGCTCCTGACAATTGCAGGATGAAGGATCGTCGGGCACCGTCTCTGTCACCGTGCATGTTTGATGCTTCACCATGGACTTTGAGACATAGAAGTAGTATCAAGATGTTTCAGTTATTGGAATGGCATGAAACATATTCCGCACTTTGACCTTTTCTTATCAAATGATACTAAATACTTCATTCATTACAAGAAATAGCAAATCATTCATTACAAAGGCATTGATACAAAAAACTTCATTCATTACAAGAAATTGTAAAGCAAATTAATACAAAGTCTTCAGTTACAAGGATATACCTTCTGTATGATCTGAACGAGCATATGCCACATCCTCTTCGGGATCATCGTCAAGGTCGATGTGAGGTGTTACATGAAGATTCTGTTTGTATTCTTCTTCATCGATGAAGTTGTCAACCCCAAAAATTCTTCGCTTACCATCCCTAACGACGTGCAACTTCTTGTTTGTAGGGTCTTTTATGTAGAAAATTTGCTCGACCTTCTTCACAAGTACGAATGGTTCATCGGTCTATCCAACCTTGGGTAGATCTACTAAAGTGAAACATTCCTTGTCGACTTTCACACCATTGCATATATTCACCCAACGGCAACGAAACAAAGGGACTTTGAAGTTCACGTAGTTCAGCTCCCAGATCTGCTCTATGCGGCTGTAGTACATGTTCAATCCAGATTGATCCTGAAATGCATCTATATGGACTCCGCTATTTTGAACTGTGCTTTTGTCATCTTGTTTGACGGTGTAAAATGTGTATCTATTAATATCGTATCCTTGCCATGTGTTGATATCTTAACACGGTCCCGCTGCCAACGACCGTACTGTTTCATTTGGGCCATCTGATAAACCTTGAGCTTAACTCGATGCGCTCAAGGCTATGATTAGCTCGATCTTTTGATGAGTTGGTTATAACTACGATTTGAGAGAAACGTTGATGATCTGACTACAACCATACAAGATGTTGTGTTACGCCTTAGCGATCGATACACCTCTCCGTGGGTTGTTGATCTTGTCGATGCAGATCAACCTTATTCCTGCAAGCAAATCGAAGAAACAAGCAAGAACAAGATAAAAGCAATCTGACATTGCAAATAGTAATTGAATACACACGATAGGTTGGGGTTCCAAAGACAAGCAGACGGGCGGTCTAGCTAATACGCGAGCTGCAAGGAAGTAGCAATGGCTAAACTTTAATCTCACAAAACCCATGAAACCCTAAAGGGGTAACTAGCTATTTAAGGTGGTGGGAGGACGATCAAGAGAGCCCTAGGGTCGTGCTCCACCTAATTGGGGCACACCCCACATGGGCCCCTCATGGGCCGGGGTCCCAGATGAAGTTACAAGCCTATAGACCCATTATAGGTGATGCAACACCATGTTTCTGTAATTGCAGGCAACTAAGATGGAATTTGGAGATGAGGCTGGATCCATTGGAAAGAGGACTTCGAGAGCTCGTATGAATATTTGGCGACCGTTTGAAGTCAGTACTGTAGCAGGTGGCCGACTTGGATTCCAGCACTTGGGCAACTTGATTTTGATGTGAGCAATGGTTGTATTAGTGGAAGCCATGGTCACATCACCATCAGTCGACCTTGTAATACGATTCTAGAACCATTCGTTGAAACGAGAGTTATGTTCTCTATTTATTCACATATCTGATCGCCACGAGTTCTCCTGTCGGATTTTCGCTAAATGCTCCTCAAAGTATGGTGTAACTTCTACCATATGTTGGAGCACAATGAAATGGGCCAGCGCATTGGGGGCTTGATTGGGCACAATTCTTTTCCTGCCTATTGTGCCAACACATGACAACCTTCCTTCATGATGAGATGCTAGAACTCCGATAGGATCGGTCTCGGACATGTAATCGACGCAGAACTCAATAACCTCCTCGGTCGTGTAACCTTCAATGATGGTCCCCTCTGGTTTTGCTCTAATTCCAATGTACGACTTCAGAACTCTCATGTACCTCTCAAATGGGTACATTTCTCTTAGAAAAGCTGGACCACATAATTTTGTTTGGTTCATAAGATGAACAGGGAGATGAATCATGATATCAAAGAAAGACACTGGAAAATACATCTCCAAGTGATAGAGGGTATTGATAATATCGGCTTGCAACCCATCTAGATCTTCAGGATCTATAACCTTCTGACCGATTGCATTGAAGAAGGCACACAGACGCATGATCGTGTGGCGGATTTTGGGTGGAAGAATACCTCTTATAACAATTGGTAAGAGTTGTGTGATTAGCACGTGGCAATCGTGAGACTTCATTCCAACCAGTTTTAGATCATCGAATGAAACATACTTACTTATCCTTGCTGAATAGCCCAATGGAACTTTAATATCTTTCAAGCAGGATAACATTGTGATCTTCTCATCCTTCGACAAGGTGAGGCAAGCTGGAGGGAGGGATGCTCTTCCTGTCTCTTCATTAGTTACAGGAATGAGTTAACTGGGATATTCATCTCCTGTAGATCAAGGCGTGCGTTCAACCCATCCTTTGTCTTTCCAGGAATATTCAGTAGTAGGATGACCAAACTCTCACACACATTCTTTTCAACGTGCATGAGATCAATGCAATGACAGACCTTAATATCCTTCCAGTAAGGTAGTAGGCAAAATTTGGATTTTTTTTCTTCCACATACACTTGTCCTTTGCCTTACTACCTTTTCTTTTCCTCCCAAACTCATTAGTTCTGTCCTTCATCACGTTGTGGACCTCACGTCCGGACAAACCCTTGGGGGCAGGTTGAAGTTCTCTCTTACCGTTGAAAATTTTCTTCTTTCTTCTAAATGTGTGATGTAGCGGGAGCCATCTGCTATGACCCATGTAAACCATCCTTCATGATTTCTTCAGCCACCTATTGTGTGTATCTTCCATACAGTCGGAGTAAGCCTTCTTTCCTTTCACAGTTTGTCCAGAAAGATTACCAAGTGTAGGGTAGTCATGAATGGTGCAGAATAATAGCACATGCAGCTTGAAGTTCTCCTGACCATACGCATCCCAAGTTTCCACACCTTCTTTCTAGAGAGTTTCTAGATCATCCACAACAGGCTCCAAGAACACATCAATATCATTGCCGGGTTGTTTTGGTCCTTGGATTAACAAGCACAACATAATGTATTTTTTTGAGGCACAACCATAGCGGTAGGTTATAGTTTGCAATAAGAACGAGCCAAGTGTTGTGAGAACTGCTCAAGTCCCCGAAAGGATTCATGCCTTCCGTACACAAACATATCCTCATGTTTCTGGGACCGGCTGCAAATTCTTGATGTTTTCGATAAATATTCCTCCATTGAATCGAATGCAGGTTGTCTGAGCATACCATTGTTCCTTTTCTCCGTGGCATGCCAACGTACTAACTCCGCTTCCTTTGGGTTGGCAAAGATTCTCTTGACACAGTCAATGATAGGTAGATACCACACAACCTTCGTCCAACCACCCCACTTTGACTTCTTTCCTTCGTCAGCACATTTCTTTCGCTTGTATCGCGAAGCCTTGCAGACACTACATACATCGAAGTCCGCATATTGCTTGAGGTACAATATGTAGTCGTTTGGACAAGCGTGAATTCTACGGACCTCTAACCCTAGGGGCACAAAATCTGCTTTACTTCATATGTCGTCTCGGGTAATGTGTTCTCCTCAGTAAGCATAGCTTTCAATATTCTCAAAAGATTAGTGAAACTCTTGTCTATCCATCCGCTACTTGCTTTCAGCTTCATTAGGTCCAAGATAGCTGATAATTTGGTGTGTTTTGCCTTGCATCCAATGTATAGAGGTGTCTCCGAGTCACTGACAAACCTGGTGAACTTCATGGAATCTCTCTTGTTGTAAGCTGGGTCCTCAACGTCACGCAACATGTCTTGCAGCAGATCGTGATCCACATCAACCATTTCACCGCTCAATGGAATAGGTACAAACATGTCATGCTCATCTTCATCTTCCTGATTTTGTGCACCACTTCTATCTGCAGCTGCAACATCATTGACTGATTCTTACTCTCCATGCTTCACCCAACATGTGTACCTTCCATGAATCCTCGACGTATCAAATGAGCGTGTACGTCCACTCTGCTATCAAGCATGATCTCATTTTTACAATCTGCACATGGACAACACATATAATCATTGTTTCTTCTTTTTCTGTCCTCCTTCGCGGCGTTTATAAAATTTGAAACATCACTTCTATACTCTTTGGTATGTCGCAAAGTTCCATGCATCAAATTTCGATCCATCACTGTAAAAGTGAACAAAATATTAGATAAACATTTTGTAAGATAAGTATTACTAAATTTATGGGAATTGTTTAGTATTTCTCAATTACTTTTATGAATTTTCTGTTTTTCTTGGAAAAAAGAGACAAAAGTTGTCCCCCTCAACCTCCCACCAAAACAGTGAACAGTGAGATAATCATTCCCTTGACAGTTGGAGTATTTATAGTGTGCAACAAATATCAATAACGACCAATGAACAGGCATCGGTGATGGGTTTTACAGTTATCTTTATCGGGCCTATATGTGAACCCGTCACTGATGACAACCATCGGTGACGGGTCTAAATTAGAGGCCGTCATTGATGATACACATCGGTGACAGGTATAGGTATAGGGCCTGGCAAAGATTACAAAGATAATCTTTATCGGGTCTAAATAAAAGCCTGTCACCGATAGGTCTCATTGGTGACGGGGCTCGAAATACATGCATATGGATAATGTCTGTACAAGTATATCTTTATCGGTGTTTATTTCGGCCCGTTAGAGATGACGACGGTGTGACGGAGAGTTTCTCATACGCAAGTCTTTGTAGAATTTGCACCTCCACCATGCATAAAAAAGATGATTTTGTCCGCTAACCTAAAAAAAACAATATTACTGATAACACCACAAACACTAAAATTCATCGTTAAAAAGAAACACTAAAATTGTGGAATTGTTTTGTTTTTTCCCAAAATAACTTTGCTCGATCAGCCTGTCAAAAAAGTTCACTTAATCCCCAAATGTATTCATCTATTAGACTCTTAAAAATTGAATTCCTTGTAAACATACTCTTCAACCCTTTGGTTTGATTCTATTGTCTAAGAATCTATATATACTCTGTCCATTAGCAAATAATATAAGTTTTGGTTTATTGTTTTCCAAATATTTCCACTATACACTTCTCGTGGGGAATTCTCAAGCAATGGGCAATTAAAAATAGATATAGGTGGCTCAACAATTATGTGCAGAAATATGTACTACCTTCGTCCCATTGTCTAGGCATAGCCAGAAACGCATTATTTTTAGACGGGTAGTAATAATTTTCTATTTGCTAATATATTTAACATTTTTTCATAAACATTTGGTGCATAATACAATTCTCTAAGAAAAAATACCACACATTGTGTGTTTGTGATTTCAGTTACATATACATTAATTCTTTGCAATCTTAGCAAATCCTAGGGTTTTTTTTAACATAGAAAAAGCCTACCCTTCTAATACGCAACTCTTTGCAGAATTTGAACATCCACTTTGCAAACAAATGATGAATCTGCACACTAATCCAAACACACCAGAATTATGACATTGTATATATTTGAGCGGAAAAAAACTTTACTTAATTTGTTCTTTCCAATATGGTTATTCACTTAGTCCATAAATGTATTCGGCAATACACTCTTTTGAATAACTATTGGATTCCTTCTGAAATCTGAATATAGTCTACAATCACTCTCTGTTATGTACTCTTCTCTATTCTTTGTTTTTTTATTTTCAAATACTAACTCCATTAGCTACCTAAGACATATAATTTTTATTTTATAAATTACCTATGAGCAGGAACCATTTTGAATTTTCTGAAATTTCACTATAATTAAGGTCAGTTCCTATGAAAATCCTATAAAATTCCTCCAAGAGGCATCTTTCTGTTTTGTCGATTGATATATTGAGGGTATTTTAGGAACTACTGGCTCATTCGAAACACAGGAATTTGCAGTTCAATTGCTGGAATTCCGGCGAAAAATATGAGTGCTGAGGACCTGATGTAAACCCTTTTTTTCCTTCAAAATATTCACTTCTAAATGAAACAGACGGGTTATGTAAAGCTGCAATACCAATTCACGTATATAGAACTAGAGCAGTTAATGCTACTGGGGTAAACGGCGCTGAGCAAGAATGCCACTGTCTCCTCTGCCTTCTTCCTCCTCGTACTGTCGCCGCCGAGCGCCGCCGCACATGGCGGCGTCGTGAACGTCACGTGGGTCCTCCTGGACGTGGACCACTTCGGCACATACACGTCGGTGCTTGAGCAGGAGCTCGAGGTGCGCCAGCACCACCGCGGCCATGGTGGTACCGGCGCGTCCAGGAGCGGGATCACCATCTTTGCGCCGTCCGACATCTCCTACCCAGGCGAACCCGTGCGCAGTGGCGCGGCTGCTGGCAGCGAGCCCCGAGGTGTCTGAGCGTATGTCGCTGTCGGAGCTGAGGGCCGCGGCGCGACCGGCGCAGCCTACACTTGCGACGGAGCACGACGCCAGGAGGTTCACGCTGAACGTGACCGGGAGCGGGGAGAGGGGCCCGGTGCTGGTGTCATCGGGGGCGGTGTCGACACAGGTGGATGACACGCTCCTCGATAACGACGGCGGCAGCCGCAAGCCGGCGGTGGCAGTATTTTCCGTCGTGGACATGCTGTTTCCCAAGGAGTTCTTCTCGCCGTGATCAAAATTGCTACGGCTCATTACGCCTCATTAATTAATTATCCGATATTATACTCCCTCCAATCACATTTGATGGTCCTATTTTAAGCTTGCAGCAAGACCAAGGCTAAGAAAATCGCTTCCATCAGTCATTTAATTCTGTCCCTTCAGTTTCTTGCATGCGATTTTTAAGGAAGAGAGGCATTCAATTTTTATTAAGGGAGTATGACAGTATAATATGAATAATGTCTTTTTTCACAGAAATTAGTGAAGTTTCTGTTGTAATGAAGAGTGAGTCACTGTAACATCTTCTGCAATTAAAATACATGTTCATGAGACCCTAAATCAGACTATATATATCAGAGAGACAGATACCATTTGGAATTTAATTTGATATACAGTCCATGTGCCTGATTTGATATACGGTCAGACCGGTCATGGTCACCTGTCAAACCGGCAATGCAATGCCGGTAAAACCACCATTGGTGTCTGGATAGGCCGACCAATCACCATTGGTGTCTGGATAGACCGATCATGTCTCGAGTCAGACCGACACTAGTATGTAACTCTCTTAATTTCGCCCAACTCTCCACAACCAAGCAGCAGCTTTTCCATAACTAGAAATAAGCCTCTTTTAACATGATAACCAAATGCTTATTGCCATCCATAGTAACTTGACTAATGACAAAATGATAAAAATTGAAAAGAATGTCTAAGAGTTGGACCAAATAGCTATTTAGAGACCCATCAAAGCATTGGTATACCCTGGCAATTTGTTGCACAACTAGTTGTGGATCACAAAACTTCTAGGGATGACATCTCACGATGCTGCTGCTGCCACTGCCACTGACCTTTCACCCTGCCACCGCTGCTGCCGTCGAGGCTGCCATCGAAGCCATGAAAAAGTAACATCAATGCTCCCGATGCTCCATATTATCCCATGCCGTTTCCTCTTCTTGGGCGTGGTAGCTTTGAGCTCATCCACGCCAGTGAGGTATGATATGAAGTTGTAAACTGATTTGATTTTTCTCCTATGTATTCTGTTCCATATATGTGATGCTGAACTCTTAACCGTTTATGATATTTTGCATTGTAATAATCCCTTGTAGAGATATTTTTCTAATATACTTTTCAAATGTCTTTACAATACTGTACAGACAGTTTCAAAAATGTCACATAAATGCCTTTTGGTGAATTATCCCAATAAACTAAGAAGCATTTTATAAAATATCTTCATGCCTTGTGGCATTTTGATAGAGGCATTTTTTATGTCTACTCTTGTAGGGGCATTTTCTAGAGACATTAAACTGCACCACAACCAAAGCAAACTAGTGTAAAAAGGAGAGAAAATATCTCCTCTTAAGTACATCATATTTATCTTAAATGCACTACGTAACCATCTCAATCTCATATTATTGATTGTACTGATGTGCCCTGTGTTATTTATACGTAGTTACTTAGGACTTAGGATATATTAGCACTGTAGAAGTGTCTCTATAGTGGTTAAAATGTCCTTTACATATCAGGAAAAAATTAATGTGCTGAAAAGATGCCTCCATAAGATAAATTTAATAAAATATGCTAAAAATGTCCCTAAAGTGTCTAGACTGAAGATATTGTAGGCAATTTCTAAAGAGCCTCTAAGAAGTCTGTCTATGCACTACATGGTGGTTCTTTTTAGAACCAGAAAACCAAGCAATTTGGAAGGAGTACAATCTAATAGTGGGTAAAGTAATTAAAATAAAGGGAAAATACGAAAAATTAAATTCATGAAAATTTGGTAAAAGGTCATCTTTACTTTTAATTTGAGGTTATATAGGAAGAAATAGATGTGAAACTAATTCACGCTCCGAAGAGGTTGTTCTAACATTTTTGTTGCATTATTGTTCATGAATCTTCACCTAGCACAGTGGTATATACGATGCTATATATAGCAGCTAAGCTTGAGTTGTGTGTTGGGAAAAAGAATGGTGGGATGGTGATATACGATGGGGTGGAAGGAACTAGTGGTAGCAGCATCCCAAAGTGCGGTCGTCCTGTAATGGAAACATATGAAAAAGCTCAAGCTTATTACCGCGATATGCAGAACTGTAGCATCATATCGGTGGTGCAGGTAATTAATATGATAAGTTTATAATAAATTCTTGGAATTTTGGTAAAAGATATTCTTTACTTTGTATTTGAGGTTATATAGGATGAAATTGACATCAAACTAATGCACGCTCTGAAATAGTTGTTCTAACATTTTTGTTGCATTATTGTTCATGAATCTTCACCTAGCACAGTGGTATATATGATGCTATATATGCTAGCTAAGCTTGAGTTGGTGCGTGTTGGGAAAAAGAATGGTGCGATGGTGATATATGATAGGGTGGAAGGAGGAGCTAGTGGTAGCAGCATCCCAAAGCGCGTCCATGTTCTGACAGAAACATATGAAAAATCTCGAGCATATTATTACGATCTGCGGAACAACAATGTCATGTCTAGGGATGCAGGTAATTAATATAATACGTTTGTAATAAAATCTATGGAATTTGGTAAAAGATAATCTTTAATTTGTATTTGAGGTTATATGGAAGAAACGGATGCCAAACTAATGCACCCTCTGAAGAAGTTGTGCTAACATTTTTATTGTATTTGTTCATGAATCTTCACCTAGCATAGTGGTATATACATAAGATGCTATATATGGAAGCTAAGCTTGAGTTGTTGCGTGTTGGGAAAAAGAATGGTGGGATGGTTATATAGGGTGGAAGGAGGAGCTAGTGGTAGAGGTATCCCAAAGCGCGACCATCTTGTGACGGAAACATATTAAAAAGCTCAAGCTTATTACCTCGATCTGCGGAACAATAGCGTCATGGCTGGTGGTGCAGGTAATTAATATGATAAAATTTATAATAAATTATTGGAAATTTGGTTAATGATATTCTTTACTTTGAATTTGAGGTTATATAAGAAGAAACTGATGTCAAACTAATGCACAGTCTAACTAATGCACACTCTGAAGTAGTTGTTCTAACATTTTTGTTGCATTATTGTTCATGAATCTTCACCTAGCACAGTGGTATAGAAAATGCTATATATGGGAACTAAGCTTGAGTTGTTGCGTGTTGGGAAAAAGAATGGTGGGATGGTGATATACGATAGGGTGGAAGGAGGGGCTAGTGGAAGCGCCATCCCAAAGCAGGTCCGTGTTGTGAAGGAAACATATGAAAAAGCTCAAGCTTATTACTGCGATTTGTAGACAACTAAGTCATGTCTGGTGATGTAGGTAATTAATATAATAAGTTTCTAATAAATTCTGGAAATTTGGTAAAATATAATCTTTACTTTGTAGTTGAGGTTATACAGGAAGAAATTGACGTCAAACTAATGCACACTCTGAAGTAGTTGTTCTAACATTTTTGTTGCATTATTGGTCATGAATCTTCACCTAGCACAGTGGTATATATGATGCAAATATGTGAGCTAAGCTTGAGTTGCTGCGTGTTGGGAAAAAGTATGGTGGTATGGTGATATACGATAGGGTGGAAGGAGGAGCTAGTGGTAGCGTCATCCCAAAGCACATCCGTGTTGTGACGGAAACATATGAAAAAGCTCAAGCTTATTACTGCGATCTGCGGAACAACTACATCATGTCTCGTGGTGCAAGTAATTAATATGCTACTCCTAAGTTTCTAATAAATTATAGGAAGTTTGGTGAAAGATAATATTTACTTTGTATTTGAGGTTATACATGTAGAAATTGATGTTAAACTAATTCACACTCTAAAGTAGTTGTTCTAACATTTTTGTTGCATTATTGTTCATGAATCTTCACCTAGCACAATGGTATATATGATGCTATATATGAGAGCTAAGCTTGAGTTGTGGCGTGTTGGGAAAAAGAATAGTGGGATGGTGATATATGATAGGGTGGAAGGAGGAGCTAGTGGTAGCAGCATCCCAAAGCGTGTCCATATTGTGACTGAAACATATGAAAAAGCTCAAGTTTATTAGTGCGATCTGCGGAACAACAACGTCATGTATAGGGTGCAGGAAATTAATATGATATGTTTCTAATAAATTGTAGGAAATTTGGTAAAAAAATACTTACTTTGTATTTGATGTTATATAGGAAGAAATTGATGTTATACTAACTCTGAAATAGCTATTCTAACATTTTTGTTCATGAACCTTCACCTAGCACAGTGGTATATACGATGCTATATATAGCAGCTGAACTTGAGTTGATGCGTGTTGGTAAGAAGAATGGTGGGATGGTGATATACGATAGGGTGGAAGGAGGAGCTAGTGGTAGCGGCATATTACTGCGATCTACAGAACAACAATGTCATGTCTGGTGGTGAAGTTAACCAATATGATACGTTTCTAATGATGGTCAGATCTTTTTCAATTGTTGCGTGGATGGTGCAGTGCATGTGTATCTTACACATTTTCATTATGTGTGTTAGCCATTTTTTGGAAAGTGTTATTGATTTCTAAGATCGGCAATATAATTTATGGGGTGCACACGATCAAGGACAAATGGTGACACAGATCCATACTGGTTTAGATCCTCGGAAGAGGTAATACCCTACTACAGTTGGTGTGGATTAAATCTATGTCAAGGTGCACATATCAGCAATGGGATGACTAATGGTGTGTATGATTGTGTGGGTGTGCGTCTGTCTACGGCTTGTACGCCGGGTTGTGAAGATGCCAGGAGTCATCCCAATTTTGGGATCCCTACCCCCTCTTATATAGGATGAGAGGGAAGGTTACAAGGAAAGTGATTCCAACTAGATCCCCCTATTCTATCTATAAAAGATATGCGTGATCCTTGAGATTTATATCTTATCCTGAGAATATCTCTTACTTAATTTACAAGTATATCTCATGGGCCTAGGGCTCTTAGCCCACCCCATGTTGTACGTCCCAAGGGCCTCTCCTTGTGTACCCGGGTACCGTGTAACCCACAAGCATGCTAGCTTTTTTAATCGTAAATGTGTTATCTATTTTAGCAATATGTCAGCTGTGCACAGCTAAGCCTTGTGTTTCCATCAGATCAACATCAAGATCCAAACATCTATATACAGGCAATATTTGGTAGGGGTCTAACTCCTATATCCAAACTAAGTCCTAACTCCAACTGTTGTGGGATCTAAGCTCTAAGATCTAGAGGTGGCATGAAAGTATTTGGCTAGTTTGATCAGCTCTAGAAATTTGGAAAGAGAGGATAGAGGAAAGATGCATAATACTACCCTTAGGATTATATAACTGCAGCAATGAGGAACATCAGTTCATCCTGCAGCTAGCATTAGGCCCAATCAATTCAAATTAATATGGTATTTCCGTTATCTTTTCTCCAACTACTATCATGACCAATTAGTTCAACATCATCGAATATTTCATTATACTTTTTTCTCCAACTATTGTCATTAGGATCAATAAATTTCATCTCTTTTTTTTCATTCAGACCATGCCTCGGAAAACAACAGAAGCACAAATGATGACCATGATGATGCAACAAATGCAACAATAGCACCAGCAAATGCAGCAGCAGAATCAGCCGTTTAGTCCTCCACCACCACCCCGGTCCAAGCTGCCGGAATTCCTTCGCATCCGACTGCCCACCTTCTCCAGCACCACCAACCCAATGGAAGCCAACGACTGGCCCCATGCCATTGAGAAGAAACTCAACCTACTACAGTACAATG
Organism: Oryza punctata; assembly: GCA_000573905.2. Lineage (NCBI taxonomy): Eukaryota > Viridiplantae > Streptophyta > Magnoliopsida > Poales > Poaceae > Oryza > Oryza punctata. The sequence goes on along the minus strand of CM002494.2, from coordinate 8,557,256 downwards.
ACCAGGAGAAGGTTGCCTTTGCCACACACCAGCTGCAGGGTCCCGCTTATGCTTGGTGGGACAACTACTTGGTCAGCCATCCAGCTGGGACAGAAGTCACTTGGGCAGAGTTCTGTCACAGCTTCAGGAAGGCTCAGGTTCCTGATGGGATAGTGGCACAGAAGAAGAGGGAGTTCCGGGCACTCAACCAAGGCAGCAAGACAGTGACAAAGTACCTGCATGAGTTCAACCACCTCGCACGCTACACCCGGAGGATGTGCGCACTAATGCCGAGAGGCAGGAGAAGTTTCTGTCTGGCCTAGATGATGAACTGACCAACCAGCTGATCTCTGGGGTAGTGACTTTGAGAAGCTCGTTGACAAGGCAATCTGTCAAGAAGATCAGCACAACAAAATGGATCGCAAGAGATAGGTAGCTCAATTCAGGGCACACCAGGGGAACAATTAGAAGCCTCGCTTCATCACCGGACAGTAAGGTGGACCTTCCACCATGATTGTTCATCAACACCATCCATACTATCCTGGCAACCTCATCGGCAACCGTGGCCATAACAACAACAGCAGCGGCGGACAGCATAATCGCAACTCAGCTCCACGCCCACCAATGGCTCCAACTCAGCTAGCACAGCCAGCTCATCCTAAGGAGTTTGGAGGAAAGCCAGGGGTTTGCTTCAACTGCAATGAGCCTAGCCACTTTGCCGATAAGTGTCCGTACCAAAGACGCACTGGACCCAAGTTTGTCCAAGCTCACTGACGGAGCGTGAGCTCCTCAATAGGGGACAGTGAGGGCCCCCCTTTGTGAGTTCGGCCAGGGGCGCAGGACGTGATTCGGCACTCCGATACGCGAGAAATCAAAAGTGTCAAAGCCCGAGAGAGATCGTGACGTGAGAGATTATACAGGTTCGGACCACCGGTGAGGCATAATACCCTACTCCTGTGTGTGGTGGATTAGATGTGTTTTATCTCAGGGATCGAACCCCCTTTCTCTAGGCCTGGACCTCCTTTTATACTCCCAAGGGGACACCACATGGGGCAACAGGCTATTTCTCTAGAGAAAAGGAAAAAAAATCTTTTACATTTAAAGGCAGTCCTGTTGGTTGGTGCAGAAGTCGTCTGCACGATAGTGACGACGTGACCCCTGCCAGGCCGCCCATCCGACCGCGTGCGATGCTGTGCATCATTCTTCATTAAATGGCCGGAGACTTACGTGCTCCGTCCGTACCTAGCAACACGCACCACATGACCAGACTTGACTTACCAACTCCGGTTGGATAAGAGAGCAGAAACGGCTCTCACGGTTTTGATGTGACCCAACGGGACATACAGCGTACCAAACGGCATGCAACTGACACGTCCGGCACTGTACCGCGTCCCATTGGTCATTCGCACCGGTCACAGATCGGTCAACCGGTCGTGACCGGTGTCAGACGCACCACGCGCGCACTGCGCAACATTAAATATGGCGCCGTGCGTGGCTCTGACACCCTCGCTCGTGCCGCCATTAATGGGGTTAGTTGAGCGTCAGGGATGCTCACCTAACCCCGCACACGTGGCGGCAGTGCAAGGGGGTCGGGGTAGCCCGACCCCTGCCATAGCAACGCGCGACGGGCCGGGAAGCAGAGAGGGTGGCCGCCACCTCACCCTCGAGCCCGATCCCCCCTCGGGGGAGGGCCATGTGGGCGCAGGGGGCCGCCTCAAACCCTAAACTGGCATAGCTCTGGGCCCATGACGCCGACACTCACGTCAACCCCATGTCTGCAGAGGAGGCGCAGGGAGCACCAGAAGACATATTGGGTATGTTTCCTGTGAATGCAATCCCTGCAACAGTACTTTTTGATTCTAGTGCAACACATTCTTTCATTTCCAAGAGATTTATTGGAATAGATGGGCTAAGAAAAGAGGAACTTAAAACACCAACACGGGTCTATACCCAGGAAGTAGCTCAACTTCTATCAATTACAGCCCCTCAGTGGTAATAGAAATCCAAAGATCACTATTTCTAGCCAACCTCATCCTTCTTGAATCCAAAGACCTAGACGTCATTCTTGGAATGGATTGGTGTTGACGTAAAACACGGCGGGCTAAGAGATTCGCTTTACTCTAGTGCAGGTCCAAAGCTTGCTTTCGGGTTCTAGGGCGTGCTAGTAGATTTGATCCTGCAATCAACAAGATGAAACATGCAAACATGGTTAGTAAACGATAGCCGATCGGCTAGAAAGCCGATGTCGTATCGTGTTGTAACCTAGCTGATGCAATATGAGGTGAATCGACTATAAGGTACATTTATAAGAACAAATAAACCCTAAACTTGGTCCATCAGCTGTAAATATCAACATTACGTAATCTATAAACCAATATTACTTTAGAAATCAGCAATTGGGACAGATGGGACCTAACCGAGACAGTATAAATTGCCTAGATCCAAAATAACATGAAATAAAGATTACGTATGTTCATGTTATAGCCGATGTCCAAACTTAAGCATGTATTGGCTATAGCTCCAATACTATCTTATACTAGGATATCATCTTATAATAAATATATTAATCTAATATCAGTTAAACTGATAATAATCTTAATATATTTAAAAAGTTGAGATCCTAATATAAGGGGAAAATATAATATGTTAAACAAGATATAAATCAAAGTAAAATAACTATATCAGGTAAGATCGGCTAAAACCCTGATACTATCCTTATTAACAACCATGAAGCAGGCTGGATATTATGATTCTAAACACGATTTAGTAGATCAAACTTAACTGATGCAGCACTAAGTATGAAGAGAAACGTAATATCTAAACAATCAAACCAATGGTTATCTTTTCAGGATGGTGGATACATTAGATAATCTAAACCAACAAGAAGATCTAGTTGTTACCGACAGAATCCTAAATAGAGATGAGCCGATGCAAGTAGAGCACATTGTCAATCTAAAAACGTATATGATAACTCAGTGATTCATGAAAACAAGATTAGAGTGTCATAAAGATGTAAGCACTAATCACAATAACACAAACCGCCATAACAAGTTTTACCTCTTGTTGAAGATCGAAACCAATGCAGTTCGACTCGATAGCAAGAACTCGTTGAAAAAACAAAAGAATGAAAAGGTGGCGATGCGCCGAGATTGTATTGAATTGATGTTAATTATTTACAAGACCTCAGGCTTATATTTATACCCAAACATACAAACTTGTCCATAACGGACACGACTTATACTTTCCTAATACAACTCTAACGGACGAACAAGTCCCTTAGGCGGACTCTTACCGAAAATATCTATAAGAAAATTACATAAAATCCTAATTAATAGATACAATTGCCTATCTTGGACACTCTATCCTTGCCCGACAATGTCATTGAAGTCCTTCTTTCGAATCCGACATCGATTATATAACCAATCTTGCCAATATCGGCTATATCGGCCGACCGTATTAAACTCGGTATCGGCCTATACAGACTTCCAGCCGATGTGCACTCTGTTTCTGAGATTCCCCCATATCTTCAATTCCGCTTCAGATTGGATCTCGACCCCGATTCAAATGCTTGCCAAATTCCATCGTCAACACAAGCCCCCCAATTCCGATGTATTATATAATGCAACAGAATCATCTCATCAATCACGTAAATACTTAGGGTTATCTTTCCGACCATTACGCGTGCGCCTTTATAAATAGTAACCGACACCCTCGAAAATTTCATGCCGTTACTTCCATTTTTGCAGCTCAAGCAGAAAACTTTCCCCACCGAGCTCTGACGATTTTCTCGATTCTTCCGACAGTCCTTGTCGGTGCTCCAGCGATCCCCAGTGGCGACTCCAATCTTAAATAGCAAACTCCTTCGTTCGATCGCGACCACCACAGACATCCCTTAGGTAATCCCTTCATTGCTCTTATCTCCATCCATATCGGCTACAACTTTTCTTGATTGAACCTCTCTTTTCCTTGGCTTATTTTGATTTTCTTTATATACTCCTTTCCTTATAGCACTTGGGAAACCAAATTTCCATCCCAATTTCCGGAGAACCATCCCACTATTTTCTTGGGCCAATGGGCGATGAAGACCCAACGCTTTTTATCAACACCGAAACCAATCGTATCCCTTTCAGAGAAACCAAGCCGGATTTAACCCATTAGCCAAACATCTTCAGATCTTGGCCCTCTTCTGTGGATGGATGGAAAGCTTGGTATAAACGGATGGCCGCAAGCAAACAAGCCCACTGGGATGAAGTAGGTATTTCCCAATGCCTTTCTCTCTCCCTAGCCGATACGAAGAAAGACAAACCCAAGCTATCGGCTACTGCCGATTTTTGTTCACATACACTAAATGCATTTTTGTTTGACCATGGACCAATCACTCCCACCCTGTTAGATAACAGGTTTAGATATTACTTCATCGGCTAACCCCAATAGTTTGAAGATAAAGTGTGAACACAAGTTCAAGACTAAGAACATTGGAGGTTGGTCAGGATACATAGCTGATAAAATGTGTACTGGTCCTGTTTCTTCCAGAGAACATCTTGCCTTTTTGATGATGTGGATGGATAAGTTCCTCTTCTGCGGCTCAACCTGTGGCCCAACAGCCAACTGGCAACACTTATCTGAAGCCATAATATCTAAGAAAACACTTCCCCTGGGCAAGTATCTCCTTGGAGCAGTGTATCAGACTATGAGCTAGGCATCGGCTAAGTTACTTCTGAACACATTGGCCAAATATGGATGTCCTTGGTAGTTTATCCAGCTATGGCTCAATATGTATACAATCAAAGTCATTAACAGAGAACCACTGAGTGAATCTGAATTCCCATCTTTAACCGATTCAGATAACGAGGAATCAGCAGAACGCCGATGTATGTCATTTGGAGAGGTAGCCTCAACCTACCCTGGGTCAGGAATATCGGCTGAAGCATTCTATGAATGGTTCAACCACTTTTACAACGGCTTCTCCCGAGAGTCCAGGGTATGGTTCCCATATGAAGATTTTCTTGACTATGAACTGCCAACGAATTTGAGACTAGATGAATTAAATAATGATGAATTCCTAGGGATGAGATAGATATTCGTATCGGCCATATCCCCATGCATATTCCCTATTGGCATTTCTCAAGGCTGATACATCCAATCCTCTTATGAATTCTATCATCCCATGATCGCAGCTAGACAACTTGGTATGGTGCAATTACCCATTGGCTTGTATTTAACCGAGAAGATTCAAACAAGGGGCCATTGTTCTATCGGCTCTGATAATGGATAGAATCTTAAGTCTCGAGAACCCTCCCTTGGGCTCTATTGGCCAGATTACCCTAGTCAGAAAACGAAGTCAACTTTTTGATAAGTGGTGGGGTGAACGGAAAACTCATCTTTTCTTTAACCAATCGGCCGACTTCTATTTGACCACCACCGATCCTTCCATTAGCCCTCAGGTAAACATTTAATTACTAAATCCCCTTCTTCTGGATTCATTTCTGTACATCTAAGAATTTTAAACACATTGCAGGCTAGCAACTCTCCTCCTACCAAGAGCAAAAGCAGAAAAGACATTATCTATGCATCGGCCAAGATATCATCAAGCAGAGATCTAGCCCCTTCTGCTATCGGCTTTAACGCTCCTGCCATCAAGGACTTGCTTCAAGGCCAAATCAGACAGCCAATCACCACTGTGGGCAAATGAAAAAGGACAAAGAAGACTGCTACTAAACCTATCATGGCCAAGAAAAAAGTTCCTACTAAAAAACAAAAATCTTCAGCGATGACCTCCCTCATGTTGATCTCGATGTGGAAGAATATCTCAAAGAAGCAAAGATGGAAGAAGAATATCTCAAATCAGTGAAGCTAAACAAACCGCTAGCCTAAAATCACGAGCCAATACACCTCTAACTGATCCATCAAGCCCGGCCAAAACTCCAAGTCCACCTAAACGCCGTTGTCGCAAAGCTCAGGTACCTATCCCTTTTAATTCCACCATTTTCCGCAATACTCTTCTTAATATTCACCAATGTTATAGCCTTCTCGAACTTCATTACCTCCCCATCAGCCATCTTCAAGCGAACACACACCATCGGCTGCAGGGAGTCATCATATAGAAGAAACTACTGCCATAATTTCGGTTCCTCTAATTCCTGTAAGAATATATTTAATCATCTCTTATATCGGCTACACTTGAATTCATCACTTATCATAATTCTCTCTTGCAGACTTTAGCCGATATATTTTCCTTTGACATAAGGCAGTTTTTAGATGAAGAGGATGAAGATATATCAAGCAAAGCAGAATCCCCATTGCCCAATGATCTAAAAACAAAATTGACCGATATAGCTGATCGACTATGGGCCTCCCTGGATGTTTTAGTTGTAGATTGTGGATCAATCAGGGCAAGGTTTCAAGAAATCCAAGATCAGCTCCCAGAATATCTTGTAGATGCTATATCTCCAGCAGTCTTTCTTGAACAACACAAATTCAAGATTGAAAGGGCGAAGCAAAGACTTGCAGATCGACTAGAACGAACAACACAAGAAGCAACCATCCAAACCAGTCAGCAACAAGTCAATAAAGAGAAGTCCAGATTATATGAACTAACGGTTAGCTCAGAATCAACTCGATAGGAACTGGACAAAATGAGGCAAGAAGAATATGAGCTTTTAGTCCAATTAAGACAATGCCGAGTGAAAATTTCAGAAGCAGAAAAGAGACTAGCCGATCCCCATCAGGCCATTGAAGATCAAAAGTTGAAGCTCAAATCATCGGTCAAGCACTTAGCATCTCTCAGCAAATCTCTTAAGCCGATCCAAGGTTCTGATGCTACTGATATGCAAATTATAAATGAGGTAGAACAAATTCGCCTGCGTACGATATCGGCAATCTAATACTACATGTATTGATGTAATAGATCAGAATTTGAAAACATTAACTCTTTATTTTGCTGTAATATATTTGTATCGGCCATCGAGCCGATTTGATTTCACTCTTAAACTGTGTTACAAACTTGCATCAAATTTGCATTTCTAGATCAAAAATTATATCTTTCATGCCCCCAAGTTTGTAGTAGGGAACATCATGCTGCAAACTTATAATATTTCTAAGGATGATAATGCATATCGGCCATCTAAAGGCGATGTAACAACATCGGTTGCTAGTCATACATCGGTACGACTCAGCCGATTAAGAACCTATCCAAACACATGGGTAATATTTCTTCAAGTATTTTCCATTAAGAGCTCTTCTAAAAATTTCTCCATTAAGTCCTTTTAACATGAAAGCTCCTTTCGAAACACACTTATGAATCCGAAAAGGTCCTTCCCAATTTGGTGACCATTTACCAAATTTATTATCCCTTGTTCTTATCGACAACACCAATTTCCACATAAGTTCTTGCACTTCAAAAGTTTTTGGTACAACTTTTTTATTGTAATTCCTAGCAACCCTTTCTTTATCTCTCTTGACCTTTTCTAGGGCTCGCAATCTTGATTGAACCAACTCTTCTGAATCATTAACCATCAAATTATGATAATCATCGACTGTCAACTGTCACGCCCTGATAAATCCATCCCATCCTAAAAATCACTTTCTAAAAGGAATAATAGAAATTATTAAAAATGTAAAGAAATCTCAAACACTAAAATACATTTAACAAAAATTTAATTTGGTCTTGGAGTATTTTTCTTAAATTCTCCATGCTCTAAATTAGTCCATCAATTTTTACTTGAATTTTCAGAGCAACCTAAATAATTTTAAATCAGAAACAACCAATTTCATAGTTTATTAAAATGAGAAAACTAAAAATAATCCTCTTCTTCTCTTTGGGCTATTTTCAGCCCAAAGTCCTCATCTTCTCCCTCAGCCCATGGGCCAAGTCTCTTTGTCGTCCTCTCTCTCTTTCTCTCTCCCTCCCTCTTGGGACTTCACCAGCTGCCGGCCCATCTCTTCTTCTCTGTCTCCCTCTCGGGCTGAAGCCACCTCGGCCCAACTCCCCTCCCTCTCCCTCGGACCAAAGTTCGTTTCCTGTCCTCCCGCAGGCCACCTCGTTCCTCTTGGGCCGTGTCGTCCCGCAGTCCAGCCGGTCCAGCTAGCGGTCGTCTTCCACCTCCAGCCGAGCCCGGCCGAAACCTAGCTCTGCCGACGAGTTGATCCGCCTCCCCGAATGATTCTCCACCTAATTGATTGTAAAATTCGGTTCCTCTCCTCCTCCTCTTTATTTCCCCCATGAAATCGCACCAAATCCCCATTAAACCATGGTGGATTTTGAAAGCTTCCATCAATGGTGAGTTCCACCGTCTCCGGCGTTGTTCTCCTTCCCCGGCGCTGTTCCACCTTCCCAGGCTGCTATAAAAGGAACCGTAGACCCTCCTCATCCTCTGTGCCACCTCGGGTAAAGCTTTCTCGTCCCCACGCTGCCTCCTCGCGCAACCTCTTCTTTCCTCTATGCCCAACGAACTCCGGCATCACCTATCTCCGCGGTGGAGCAGCGCCGAACCACAGCACCATTTCCCTTGGCGTCGCAGCAACATCCTCTTCCGTGGCCTCATCTCCGTTTTGCCCAAAGGCCGCCGCAAGTGCATCCTCATCGGCAACCAGTGGCGCCACCACCGTCGTCCTCCTCCAACCGGCCATCACCATCAAATCAAGCGTCGCCGGAGCGCGCCGCTTCCTCCACCAGCGTCACAGCCGCCTTCTCTCTCTCGGCCACACCATTGTTTCTTCCGAAGACCGCCGGAAACCCATCCTCGCCGGCGAACAGTGAAGACACCGTCATCTTCTTCCTCCGGCAGCCCCTCCGTCCTCGCCGGAGCGCAGCCTCGCGACACTGTTGCAGCCGTTGGCCTCATCTCATCGCCCTCTTCCTCGGCTGCGCCTCTTCTTTAGCAAATACCTCAAGAACTGCCCCGTCGCCATCGCCTCCCTCCGGTCGTCGTTCCCGTCAAGACGAAGTGCTGCCCGACATCATTATCGTCACGTCCACAGCGCCAAGCCTGTATTCCTCCACCTCTGTGCCAAGCCTGAAGATCGCCCAGAGCCATCCCCTCGTCGTCGGCCCATTCGTCGCCCTCCTTCGTTCGTTGTCGCTGCACCAAGGTCGTCACCGTTGTTTCCTCACCGCGTCGTGCCCGTGGTGAGAACCCTCCCCTCGCTGCCTTATCCTCATCCTCCTCGGGTGGTCGCCACGTGGATTGCCCACGTGTGCAGCTCGTGTGGTACTCCTGACTACCAGTCGCTCTGTCCTTTATCTATTGCATTACACGTAATTTAATGGTATAATAATAATTAAACAACTTGAAAATATCCACTTTAGTTGCACCTGAAATTAAGATGGTTGTTCTCAGCCATACGAGCTCCTAATTAACCTATTTAAATTGTTTAATATTTGTTATAACTGAAAGAACTCATGTTTGTTGTTTATATGTATTGTTATCGTTTCTTTCTTAGAGTTGTAACCCTGTTTTGTTGTTTGTGTAGTAGTCGTTGTTTCGGAAGTTACCGAAGTGCAGATCAAGTCGTTAGAAGACCTTCTCTTCGAGCAAGGCAAGTCATACCATATTCCTTGAACATATTGAATCTCATTATTGCAAAAACTATGTTGTTTCACTTCTATAAGCATCGGTTTTATAAATTATATAACACTCAGTATTGTTTATTTAATAGTTAATATTTATATTACTCTTGTTATATAGCCCTGTTGTTGAATTGCTATCCATGCTCTTGTTAACCTTAGTAAAATGATAAAATGACTAGTATGGCTCCCTATATGATGGACTTACTAGTTACTTTAGGTTGGGCTTATCTATGCTTAGATCCAACATAGAATCTTTTTTACATATTAGACCGTGGGTAACAACTAAAATATGTAAGAATTATGATTAGGTCACTGGTTGAGCTAGAACATAATGGAATCTCATTCAAAACTCTCTAAACCTATTTTTAGTGGGGCACGAGGTGCATGGTTTTATTAGAAGCACCTCGGCCACTATAAGGATCGATCTTCGGACCTCTGTTGCGAAGCATAACAGTGCAACCTCAAGTATAATGGATAAGGCCTGACTAGAAGTCTAGATCATCTCAAAACAAAGGCCATCGGTATGATAGGTCTGGGGCTAGGGGAGGCCGACTTTGACCTGGTGGAAGAGGGGGCCCTTTACGTTGTCGAGGACCGGCGGGCAGCGAAACCTTAGCGGGTCCTTCTGTTTTGGGTTGAGTTAGGTGGATAGTCTTGTCACGATCTTGACTTTTCGGGTACCTTTCTGGTATCGCGATGCATGGCTAACATGAACTCAAGTATCGTGTCTTGTGGGTAAAGATGTACACCTCTGATTAGATTAAAACTATTCGAATAGTCGTGCCCTCGGTTATGAGCAAGCCTAGCAATGTACCCAAGTTAGTGTTTTTCTTCCAAGTAATGGATGAAATTCATTACACTTTGGACAGGTGGTTCACCTGGGTTTAAGGCCCGTATGCGTGGGTTCGCAACCGTGATAATATTGCTTAGAAATAGAACCGAGTTTACACTATTGGTTTAAAAACCTTAAAATATTGTAACTTTAGCTTTACGTAAAAATGAACCCTATTATGCCAACTCTTTGTCCCCCCCTTGCACTATAATTCATTTCTGGCATGGCTTGCTGAGTACGGTGGTTATACTCATTCTTGCTCAATCTTTTCCCCTCTAGTCAGAGAAGCTTTTTGAAGAAGTCTTAGGTGGAGTCCTGGCTTATGGCCCACTTGAGCGCCTGTGAAGATGGAGCCGTAGGCCCGCAAGTCCGCTGCTGTTTTTTTTGTTGTTAGGCTTAATGTGCCTTTGTAATAATGTAAATATTATCGTGATAATTAATAAAGATGTGTCTTTTATATCAAATTTGTTGTGGTGTACCCCGGCTTTTCCTGGGACGGGGATTAATACACTAGCCTTCGGGAAAGTTTTTTCGGGCGTGACATCAACTCATCATGTAAAGTAATCCTCCTTGAGCCGACGTTAGTTTCTATGGTAAGACAGCTTCATGCTCATAAACTAGTTGATAAGGTGGAACTTGTATAACACTATGACATGCCATCCGATAGGACCATAATGCCTCAGTAATATAGTATGCCACTTTTTTGGATATTCAACAATTTTTCTCTTAACCAACTTGATCAGACTCTTGTTAGATGCTTCAGCTTGCCCATTAGCTTGTGCATAATATGATGAAGAATTCAACAACTTAATCCCCATGCTGTCAGCAAACTGAACAAACTCATTGGACACAAAAATAGACCCTTGATCAGTTGTTATCGTCTATGGCAATCCAAACCTATATATGATATTCTCCTTTACAAATTCAATTGCATCTTTAGTATCCACCTTTTTGAGAGGAATAGTTTCAACCCACTTAGTGAAGTAATCTATGGCTACCAATATAAACTTATGTACTTTGCTCGATGGTGGATTGATTTGGCTGATCATATCAATTCCCCAACCTCTGAACAATCACGGCTTGACAATTGGATTCATAGCCAATGCTAGTGCTCTTTGAATAGCCCTAAATTTCTGACAATCTTGACAACCCTTGTAATATTTGAAGCAATCTTCCAACATCATCAGTCAAAAATATCCAACTCTTCTAATCAGTCATCTCATTTTATGGGCCGATTGATGAGTACCTGTCACACCCTGAAGTTCTTCTCCCAAGCCTAAATTATTTCATAAATGGTATCAAGAAATTATCTGTGAAGTGGCAAGAGAGAAACCCTAATTTAATAAATGCAAAATAATAATCGGAAATGGCATGTGGAATTTTTCTTGGGTTTTACATGCCAAAATATGCTAACAGGATTTTTAGCGGAATTTTCAGAGCCTCAGAAATAATTTTAACCTATTAAAAGTGAGCACGAGCAATTATTTAAATCCCTCGAATTCCTTTTTGCATTTCTTTTCCCTCCTTTTCCCTAATGGGCCACCAGCCCATTTCCTCCTCCCTCCCGCGCCCATGCTGGGCCGGCCGAAGGCCACGACCCAGTTGAGCTCGCGCCCCTCTCCCTCTCACCCAGGGTCACCGACAGGTGTGGCCCAGCTATCGGGTCCTCCCCCAACCTCCAGCCGGAGGAGGAGGCCAGCCTCCCCAACCACCGCCCGCCTTCCACGGGCCACGCCGCCCACGTCGCCACCTCCCCCGCACTCGCCGCAGCCACCGCCCACTCTCCCCATCGCGCGCGCGCTCGCGAGACGGCCGGGATTCAATTTTGAATCCTGCCTCTCTCTCCTCCCCCACGTTCAGCGCATCTCCGGCGAAACCGGGCCAACCCCGGCCACGTCCGAGCTCCTCCTCCCCTATTTAAGCATCGCCGCCTCCCCCTCCTCCTTTTTTCTTCTTCCGCCGTCCGCTCCCGTGCACCCTACCGTCCTAGCGCCGTTGCATCATCGCCGCCGCCGCTTTTGCAAGCTCCAGCCGCCCCGAGCCGCCACCGGAATCGTCGCCGTGCTGCGCCACCGCCGCCGTTGGGCTCGCAAGCACGCGGGGCTCCCCGTCCGCTGCTCGCACCACCGTCGCCTCGGTGAGCCCCCTCCCTTCCCCTCTTCTTCCTCCCCTCCAGCGTCCCTAGCCGCCGAGCGCCTGTCGGCCGCACCGCACGCCACCCGGCTGCCGCCCCTCTCGGCGCCGCGGGCCGCCGTTTCGGCACCGAGCCGCGCCGCTGCTTGGTGCCGCTCGGCGCCGCTGCTGTGCCGCCGCCCGAGCACCGCCCGCCACCATGCCGCGCCGCGCTGCTCCATGCCCGCGCCACTCGCTACTCGCCGCACCGGCCGCGCCCTCTCGGCGCCGTGCCGCCACGCCTACAGCGCCGCCGCCCACGACGATCGCCGCGCTGCCGCCCGGCTGCCCGCGCCTCCCCTTGCTCCTGCACCCGCCCACGTGGCGCCACGTGGCCGCCCCGCGTGCGCCACGTGATGGACCGCCGCCCACCGGTCCCGTGGACCTAGTCCACCGTGGACCGGTGCACCCCGAGCCATTGATAGGTGGGGCCCGCCTGTCGGCGCCACCCCCCTCCGATGACATCAACAGGGCTAATAATTCCGCAATAAATACATTAAGGGTTTTCTGTTTATAGTAAAAACACAGTGAACCTTCTAAAATTCATAGAAAATTCATCCGATGTCCGTTTAAGTCCATTCAAATTGCAGTAAATTTGTAAAAATACAGAGAATCCATTAAAAATACTTTTGTTCTCTGTTTCAGTAGACTTATATCCGGTATTGCTCGTGTGCTTTGTATGTCGTGTAGAATCCGGCAGTTCGGACGCGCCCGTCTACTTTGAGGTAGTCGCCGAAGTTGATCCAGTGCCAGAGCAAGGCAAGTCGTGCTTTATCGTTGATCATATTGTACCAAATTGTGCAATGCTCTACTTTTCTTTACCATTGCATTTTATAATGTCACTTATATGGGTATTACTGTCCTATTGTACCCAGCCTTGTATATTGTTTACCTTGTACCCTTGATAGCTTGGGTAATTAAATATGTAGCTTCGTGGTTTAGTGTACGCTTAGCCCGCTTAGTCCAAATAGCTCACTAAAGGGGATTCATTTAATTACTTTGGTATAGTTTCTATACATGATAACTTTATGGAAATGCCACCGTGGTAGAGTTATGAACTTAAAACATGCTAAATGGTGGGCCGTGGGTGCATGGTTTGGATAGTCGCACCCATGGTAATTAAGGACCGGTTCGCGGGAACCCCTGGAAGAAACACCGTGCGTACCACAAGCCAGCGTGGGCAACGTCTGGGCCTGTAGTGTAGCTTTCCGCTAGCTGACGTACACTGGCTAGGGTGAGCGTGATGGAGTTTGGATGGGCCCTACGACGGTCTATGCGGCTTCCTGATTCACCATGGCACGAGAGGGGGGCCGCCCGCTGCCTGTTGAGGAGCGGGGGCGAAACCTGCGGTGGTACAATTGGTTAGAGGGGGTTATGCGAAGGGTCTTGTCACAGTCCCTTTCCGGGGTACCGTGGTGGTAGACCGGCACACGGTAACGTGTCGTGGGGCTGTGTCTTGTGGGTACAGATGTACACCTCTGGTTTAGTTCAGGTGGAATGGGTTAGGCCTGTCGCAACGTGGTGTAGCGTTGGACAGTGATGGTTTAATTATGCTTAATTAACTCAACAGTTATACCGCTTTCGACTACTGTTTTTGAATGCTAGCTTTATGCAAATGAACCCTAGCCTTTCCTTGGAAACACTTGCATCATACCCTCTCTCCCGGTATGACTTGCTGAGTACAGTGGGTAGTACTCAGTCTTGCTCTTTTCCCCCACACCAGAGTCAGAGTACGCTTCTGATGGTGGTTTCTCCGAGTGATCGCCGTCCTGCCGTCGACGATGCCTATGAAGTGGTTTCACCGCGCTGAAAGCGTCAAGACTAGAATAAGCTTGTAATTTTTTTTCCGCTGCGTTTATGTAAGACATTTGAATGTTCTGTAAGACGTGGGTCTGTATGTCAACTTTGTCGTTTGTGTACCCTAGCCGGTCCTGGACAGGGATTTTAATGCACATTCTGTTTGGAAATTCGGTTTAGCGAATTTCTGGGCATGACAAGTTGGTATCAGAGCCGACCTTGACCGTAGGACGAGCCAATCGGAAGACCCTAAGAGCCCTCTGACCTCTTCCATATGCATTCGCCTTTTCATTTGGAGTTGTTTTGGGAAAAACTCGGGATTCCTCTTCCTAGGTTTATGGGAAAAATCTTGGTCGTTTATTCGAAGGGGGTGTTTGGAAAATTAGTCGGTCTAGGGTATTAGCAATTTGGAACAAAAGAGTCTGGGGTTAATCGGAATTCTATTCGACAGTCAGTCGGGAATATAGTGGGAATAATGAATTAGGGTGTGTCTAGTTTGAAAGGGGTTGCAGATTCTATACCTGCTGCTATTATCGTGTAATACTTTGTGCATTATTTTATTATCTATGTTAAATTAATTGTGTTTTTACTTAACCCCATGAAAGCTTGAGTCCTTATTTGCTTTATTTAAGTTGGATTTGAGCATGCATTGATTCCCACCCCTTGTCTTCTGTAGATGACATACTTTCCCCCTACGCACCGTGGTGAGGACATGGACGGTTGTGTGGCCGAGCTCGCCCACATGACCTTAGATGTGGGATACCCGGAGACGCCAGAGTACACCACCATCGAGCCCTTCAGTGGAGAGTTTCCGTACAGAGTCCGTTTGGAGGTCCATGGCTTTGTTGGCACCGACCTTCCCAACATGGTGGTCGAAGCTTCGGGAGGCACCGTCGTGCACGCTTGTCAGGAGGCTGCCTACAGGATGATGACTACGATTGGCGACAGGCACTCCTACCGTTTCTGTGCCACGGCATACCGCTACCATCCTCGCCGCTCCGCCACTAGCACGGTCAGCACCTTCCGCCCGATGACTGCGGAGAACGACACCACCTTTGGGCACATGTGCACGGTGATGAAGGGACTCGACAAGATGCACGCTGACCTCCACAAGGCGTCCAAGGCGCTCAATGACCAGAAGCTAATCAGGATCACCCGCCTGGAGGATGAGATCACCCGCCTCAAAGCCGAGAACGCCAACCTGCAGGGACGTCCAGCGCCAAGTGGCCCCAGGACCCGCACGACGCCTAGGAAGACCACCACCGCCCCGGTGCGCATCCAGCTCGCACCGAGGAACCCAGCTCTAGCTCCAGCTCCAGCACCAGCCGCGCCGCCGTCACCAGCATTTACTCTCACCTTCGTCCCAGCGTCCGCGTACCAGGGTCCCGCCGGTGGTACTGGAGGCGCTACACCCAGCGGCAGCAATGGCAGTAGTTCCAGCTCAGAGCCTACCAGTGGGGACACCGAGATGGTCGACTCCGGGAGCCGTTCAGAGCACTAGGCGCTACCCTAGCTTTTACCCTTTTTTTCATTAGTTTGCTTCCTTGTTAGTTTTCGTGTGTTAGATGTGCTGTCTTGGGCTAGTCGACGGTCGATATCATGGTTATGGTATGCTTGTTCAAATAAGGATTGTTGTGTGTTTTAAGTGTTTTTAATTCAGATCAGAACAATTGCACAATTTAATTATGTTGTAATAAGGTTAAGTTTCTAAGCTATCTGTTTTATTTCTTTTCCATCTCTTTCTTCGGGTTCCTTCCCTCCAGATGGTCAACACAAGGACAAGTGGCAACACCAGCGGCAATGAGGACCCAACCACCGGGGCACAGGTCAACGGGGCTAACAACAACGGCCCTCCACCACCACTACCTGAGAACCCCACCATCGCTCAGGTGTTGGCCAGTCAGATGCAAATGATGGCCGCAATGATGCAGCAGATGCAGCAGGAACACCAGCAGATGCAGCAGTAAATGATGCAACAGATGCAGCACCAGGCCCAGCAACAGCAGCAGGGTCAACAGAACCAGCAGTTTGGTCCCCCTCCCCAGTCCAAGCTGCCGGAGTTCCTTCGCATCCGCCCTCCAACTTTCTCGAGCACCACCAACCCCATGGAGGCCAATGATTGGCTTCACGCCATCGAGAAGAAGCTCAACTTGCTGCAGTGCAACGACCAAGAAAAGGTCACCTTTGCCACCCATCAGCTGTAGGGTCCCGCTTCGGCTTGGTGGGACAACCACCTGATTACTCGTCCGCCCGGGACGGAAGTCACTTGGGCAGAGTTCTGCCGCAGTTTTAGGAAGGCCCAAATTCCTGACGGTATCATGGCACAGAAGAAGAGAGAATTCCGTGCACTGAACCAGGGCAGCAAGACAGTGACAGAATACCTGCATGAGTTCAACCGCCTCGCACGTTATGCCCCAGAGGACGTGCGCACTGATGCCGAGCGCCAGGAGAAATTTTTGGCTGGTTTGGATGATGAGCTTACAAATCAGCTGATCTCCGGTGACTATGCTGACTTCGAGAGACTGGTGGACAAGGCGATTCGCCAAGAAGACCAGCGTAACAAGATGGACCGGAAAAGAAAGGCATCTTAGTTCAGGGCACACCAGGGGAGTCACCAGAAGCCCCGCTTCACTCCGGGACAGCAGGGTGGACCTTCCACCCTAATTGTTCGCCAGCATCGCCCTTACCACCCTGGTAACTTCCGTGCTGGTTACAATGGAGACCACAACAACCAAGGTGGCCAGCACAGCCGTCCAGCCCCACGCCCGCCGTCTGCACCAACTCCGCCAACCCAGCCAGCTCAGCCCAAGAGGGAAGCAGGAGCGAAGTCAGGAGCTTGCTTCAACTGTGGTGAACCGGGGCACTTCGCCAACAAATGCCCGAAGCCAAGACGTGCTGGGCCTAGGATCATCCAGGCCCGCGTCAACCATGCATCGGTAGAAGAGGCGCTGGAAGCACCGGAGGTTGTACTGGGTATGTTTCCTGTCTACTCAGTCCCAGCTACAGTTTTATTTGATTCTGGTGCAACGCATTCGTTTATTTCCAAGAATTTTGTGGGGAAGCATGGTCTAAGAAAAGAGGAACTTAAAATACCAATGCGGGTCTACACCCCGGGGAATAGTTCCACCTCCGTCAGTTATAGCCCCTCTGTGGTGATAGAAATAGAAAGAACACAATTTCTAGCCAACCTTATCCTTCTCGAATCTAAAGACCTAGATGTCATTCTTGGAATGGATTGGTTGACGAGGCACAAGGGGGTGATCGACTGCGCAAGACGCACCGTTACTCTAACCACTGACAAGGGAGAGAGGATTACCTTCCGATCTCCAGCATCACAGAAGTCCGTAGCAAGTGTGAATCAGGTTGCTACTGAGGAGCAGACCAGAGAAGTGGTGAAGACCACTAGGAAGTTGGAGGATATTCCGATCGTCAAATAGTATCCTGAAGTGTTTCCGGATGATCTTACCTCAATGCCACCAGAGAGGGAAATCGAGTTCCGGATTGATCTGGTACCGGGAACTGCTCCGATTCACAAGAGGCCGTATAGGATGGGAGCAAATGAGCTAGCAGAAGTGAAGAAGCAAGTGGATGAACAACTGTAGAAAGGCTATATCCGCCCGAGCACATCACCTTGGGGTGCTCCGGTGATCTTCGTGGAGAAGAAAGACAAGACTAAAAGAATGTGCGTTGACTATCGCGCACTTAATGAGGTCACTATCAAGAACAAGTACCCGTTGCCAAGAATCGACGACCTGTTGATCAGTTGAAGGGAGCAACAGTGTTTTCTTAGATCGATCTGCGATCGGGTTATCACCAGTTGAGAATCCGAGAAGAAGACATTCCGAAGACAGCATTCATAACTCGTTATGGGTTGTTCGAGTGTACAGTTATGTCCTTTGGGCTCACCAATGCCCCAGCTTTCTTCATGAACTTGATGAACAAGGTGTTTATGAAATTCTTGGATAAGTTTGTCGTGGTATTCATTGACGACATACTTATTTATTCGAAGTCTGAAGAGGAACATGAGCAACATCTCCGTTTAGCTCTTGAGAAGCTGAAGGAACACCAATTGTATGCAAAGTTCAGTAAGTGTGATTTTTGGCTAAAGAAGGTTCAATTCCTCCGTCACATCATATCAGCTCAGGGGGTAGCCGTGGATCCCTCAAATGTGGAGTCTGTCATGAAGTGGACCCCACCGAAGTCAGTGTCTCAGATCCGGAGTTTCCTTGGACTGACGGGTTACTACCGCCGGTTTATCGAGAATTTCTCCAAGATAGCCAAACCAATGACCCAACTGTTGAAGAAGGATGAAAGATTCAAGTGGTCAGAGGAATGCAACCATAGTTTTGAGGAACTCAAGGAAAAGTTGGTGACCGCACCGGTTTCGATACTGCCAGATCAGGCGAAAGACTTCCAGGTTTATTGTGATGCATCCCGCCAAGGACTGGGATGTGTTTTGATGCAAGAGGGCAAGGTGGTTGCATATGCTTCCCATCAATTGCACCCGCATGAGAGCAACTACCCAACTCATGATTTGGAGTTAGCAGCAGTGGTCCATGCCCTAAAAATCTGGCGGCACTACCTTATTGGAAACCGTTGTGAGGTGTACACGGATCACAAAAGTCTGAAGTATATCTTCACTCAGCCAGATTTGAACCTCCGACAGCGAAGATGGTTGGAGTTGATCAAAGATTATGACATGGGAATACACTATCATCCCGGCAAAGCCAATGTGGTAGCCGATGCCTTGAGCAGAAAAAGTTACTGCAATGCCTTGAGCACAGAAAGATTGTGTAGTAGATTGCAACAAGACCTTGAACGTTTGAATTTGGGAATCGTGGAGCACGGGTTCATGGCTGCTCTTGAAGCACAACCAAAGCTCGTGGAACAAGTCCGAGCAGCTCAAGCCATGGATCCAGAGATAGCCGAGCTTAAGAAAAATATGAGGGTCGATAAAGCGCGGGATTTTACTGAGGACGAACATGGAACAATCTGGATGGAAGAAAGATTGTGTGTGCCTGAGAACAAGGAACTGAAGGATCTAATACTCACTGAAGCTCATCAAACCCCATATTCCATCCACCCTGGCAGCACTAAAATATATCAAGATCTCAAAGAGAAGTTCTGGTGGGTCAGCATGAGAAGAGAAATAGCTGAGTTCGTCGCACTCTGTGACGTTTTCCCGCGAGTCAATTCCGAACATCAGAGGCCAGCAGGATTGTTACAACCACTTCGAATCCCTGAGTGGAAATGGGAAGAAGTTCGGATGGATTTCATCACAGGAATGCCAAGGACATCATCGGTGCATGACTCGATTTGGGTGATTATCGATCGACTCACCAAAGCCGCCCATTTCATACCAGTGCATACCACCTACACTGGGAAGAGGTTGGCAGAAATATATCTGGCAAGAATCGTGTGTCTACATGGGGTACCCAAAAAGATCGTATCCGATCGAGGAAGTCAGTTCACTTCGAAGTTCTGGCAGAAATTGCAAGAAGAGTTGGGGACCCGTTTGAATTTCAGCACGGCTTACCATCCACAAACTGATGGTCAAACGGAACGAGTAAACCAAATACTGGAAGATATGTTAAGAGCTTGTGCGATTGATTTTGGTGGAGCTTGGGATAAGAGTTTGCCCTATGCCGAGTTCTCGTACAACAACAGCTACCAGGCCAGTCTACAGATGGCACCCTTCGAGGCACTGTATGGTCGGAAGTGCCGCACTCCGCTCTTTTGGGATCAAACAGGGGAGCGTCAATTGTTTGGGACTGAAGTCTTAAGTGAAGGAGAGAAGAAAGTCAGAACCGTTAGAGAAAGGTTGAGGATCGCACAGTCGCGGCAGAAAAGCTATGCGACAACTGCCGCAGAGAACTCGCTTTTTGAAGCAGGGGATTATGTGTATCTTTGGGTTACACCGCTTCGGGGAGTGCAACGTTTCCAGACCAAAGGGAAATTGGCACCACGTTTTGTGGGACCATATAAAATTTTGGAGCGCAGAGGTGAAGTTGCTTACCAGCTTGAGCTCCCTTCCAGCATGCTTGGTATCCATGATGTGTTTCACGTCTCCCAGCTAAAGAAGTGTTTGAGGGTACCCGAGGAACAGGCCAGGCCAGATCAGATTGAGATTCAGGAGGACTTGACCTATGTGGAGAAGCCTGTTCGCATCCTTGAAACCAGCGAAAGAAGAACCAGGAATAAGGTCATCAGGTTCTGCAGAGTTCAGTGGAGTCACCACTCTGAGGAAGAAGCCACCTGGGAAAGAGAAGATGAGTTGGAAGCCGCCCATCCGCACCTCTTCGCTAGCTCTTCCGAATCTCGGGGTCGAGATTCCGTTTAAGCGGGGTAGGTTTGTCACACCCTGAAGTTCTTCTCCCAAGCCTAAATTATTTCATAAATGGTCTCAAGAAATTATCTGTGAAGTGGCAAGAGAGAAACCCTAATTTAATAAATGCAAAATAATAATCGGAAATGGCATCTGGAATTTTTCTTGGGTTCTACATGCCAAAATATGCTAACAGGATTTTTAGCGGAATTTTCAGAGCCTCAGAAATAATTTTAACCTATCAAAAGTGAGCACGAGCAATTATTTAAATCCCTGGAATTCCTTTTTGCATTTCTTTTCCTCCTCCTCCCCTATTTAAGCATCGCCGCCTCCCCCTCCTCCTTTCTTCTTCTTCCGCCGCCCACTCCCGTGCACCCTACCGCCCTAGCGCTGTCGCACCATCACCGTCGCCGCTTTTGCCAGCTCCGGGCGCCACGCTACGCCACCGCCGCCGTTGGGCTCGCAAGCACACGGGGCTCCCCGTCCGCCGCTCGCAGCGCCGTCGCCTCGGTGAGCCCCCTCCCTTCCCCTCTTCTTCCTCCCCTCCGGCGTCCCTAGCCGCCGAGCGCCCCTCGGCCGCGCCGCACGCCGCCCGGCTGCCGCCCCTCTCGGCGCCGCGGGCCACTGTTTCGGCACCGAGCCGCGCCGCCGCTTGCTACCACTCGGCGCCGCTGCTGTGCCGCCGCCCGAGCGCCGCCCGCCATCGTGCGGCGCCGCGCTGCTCCGCGCCCGCGCCGCTTGACGCTCGCCGCGCCCTCTTGGCGCCGTGCTGCCACACCTGCAGCACCGCCGCCCACGCCGGCCGCGCCCGCGCCTCCCCTTGCTCCTGCACCCGCCCACGTGGCCACGACGTGTGCTCCACGTGATGCACCGCCGCCCACCGGTCCCGTGGACCTAGTCCACCGTGGACCGGTGCACCCCGAGCCATTGACAGGTACGGCCCGCCTGTCGGCGCCACCCCCTCCGATGACATCAGCAGGGCTAATAATTGTGCAATAAATACATTGAGGGTTTTCTATTTATAGTAAAAACACAGTGAACCTTCTAAAATTCATAGAAAATTGCAGTAAATTCGTAAAAATGCAGAGAATCCATTAAAATAATTTTGTTCTCTGTTTCAGTAGACTTATAGCCTGTATTGCTCGTGTGCTTTGTATGTCGTGTAGAATCCGGTAGTTCGGACGCGCCCGTCTACTTTGAGGTAGTCGCCGAAGTTGATCTAGCGCCAGAGCAAGGAAAGTCGTGCTTTATCGTTGATCATATTGTACCAAATTGCACAATGCTCTACTTTTCTTTACCATTGCATTATTTTATAATGTCACTTATATGGGTATTACTGTCCTATTTTGCCCAGCCTTATATATTGTTTACCTTGTACCCTTGATAGCTTGGGTAATTAAATATGTAGCTTCGTTGTTTAGTGTACGCTTAGCTCGCTTAGTCCAAATAGCTCACTAAAGGGGATTCATTTAATTACTTTGGTATAGTTTCTATACATGATAACTTTATGGAAATGCCACCGTGGTAGAGTTATGAACTTAAAACATGTTAAATGGTGGGTCGTGGGTGCATGGTTTGGATAGTCGCACCCATGGCAATTAAGGACCCGTTCATGGGAACCCCTAGAAGAAACACCGTGCGTACCACAAGCCAGCGTGGGCAATGGCTGGGCCTGTAGTGTAGCTTTCCGCTAGCTGACGTACACTGGCTAGGGTGAGCGTGATGGAGTTTGGATGGACCCTGCGACGGTCTATGCGGCTTCCGGATTCACCATGGCATGAGAGGGGGGCTGCCCGCTGCCTGTTGAGGAGCAGGCGCGAAACGTGCGGTGGTACGATTGGTTAGAGGGGATTATGCGAAGAGTCCTGTCACAGTCCCTTTCCGGGGTACCGTGGTGGTATACCGGCACACGGTAATGTGTCGTGGGGCTGTGTCTTGTGGGTACAGATGTACACCTCTGATCAGAGTCAAACTATTCGAATAGCCGTGCCCGCGGTTATGGGCGATCGACCAACTCACCGTGATTAGTCATAACCCTAATAACTTGACCTAATGGAACTGGTTTAGTTCAGGTGGAATGGGTTGGGCCTGTCGCAACGTGGTGTAGCGTTGGACAGTGATGGTTTAATTATGCTTAATTAACTCAGCAATTTTACCGCTTTCAACTACTGTTTTTGAATGCTAGCTTTATGCAAATGAACCCTAGCCTTTCCTTGGAAACACTTGCATCATACCCTCTCTCCCGTTATGACTTGCTGACTACAGTGGGTAGTACTCAGTCTTGCTCTTTTCCCCCACACCAGAGTCGGAGTACGCTTCTGATGGTGGTTTCTCCGAGTGATCACCGTCCTGCCGTCGAGGATGCCTGTGAAGTGGTTTCACCGCGCTGAAAGCATCAAGACTAGAATAAGCTTGTTTACTTTTTTTTCCGCTGCGTTTATGTAAGACATTTGAATGTTTTGTAAGACGTGGGTCTGTATGTCAACTTCATCGTTTGTGTACCCTGGCCGGTCCTGGATAGGGATTTTAATGCACATTCTGTTTGGAAATTCGGTTTAGCGAATTTCTGGGCGTGACAGTACCACAAATTCTCTCATGTACTTCACACATGACAACCTTGGCTTCCTGAAGATTCAAACACTTTAACAAACTTCATCGATCGTCCGATAGTAAAGATCATTGTCTAAGAAAACATATTTGAGGGCTTTATACTATTTGAGGGCTTTATACTTTAACTTCCTTAATGCCGATCTAGAAGGATCCTTTAAATACTCAACAATCTCTAATCTCCAATCATTGGCTTGATGCAACCTCTACTTCCACATCTTTTAACATCGGCTTGTATCCCGATGCACCTTGAGCTAAATCATTGGCTTCAACATTTTGCCCTCGAAGAATATGCTTTAAAGAAACCATCTTGAAAGTTTTCATTAACTCTTGGCACTTCTCATTGTAAACCATCAAAACATCATTTTTTTGCACTCATATGCTCTAGATAATTGACTGATTACCAACAATGAATCTCCCATAATCTCAATGGCATCGGCTTCAACCTCTCTTAATAGTTGTAATCCTTTTAAGACTACCTCATACCCAGCCTAATTATTATTAGTTTAGTAAGGTTTGATAGTAAAGGCAAACTCAAAACTTGACACCCTAGGCGATACGATCACTAATCCGATACCACATCCATGAGTACAAACTGATCCATCGAAAAATAATGTCCAAGGTACAATTTCAACATATTCAATGGAATCATTCCGGTGTACAACAATAAAATCGGCTATCGCTTGCCCTTTTACTGTCTTAGCCAATTCGTACCTTAGATCGAATTCTATTAAAGAAAAAATCCACTTTCCAATCCTTCCTTTCAAAACAGAAGTCGATAGCATATACTTTACCACATCGGCCTAATAAACTATCGTGCACTCATTAGAGAGTAAATAATGCTTAACTTTGTACATGAAAAATATAAACATAAACACAATTTTTCCACCGGTGTATATCTGGTCTAAGCATCCAAAAGTCTTCTACTCAAATGGAATATAACTTGCTCTTTGCCCTTAACTTCCTGGATTAGGACTGAGCCGATTTTTTTATGACAAATACAGCTTGAAATGAATACCTTTTTAGGTGGAATAAGGACTGGAGGGGTACTCAAATATTCTTTACTCAAATATTTTTTCTGTTGCTTCTCCCCCGAAACAAATTTTATATAAAGCTTTCTGTTGCTTCTCCCCCGAAACAAATTTTATATAAAGCTTTCTGTTGCTTCTCCCCCGAAACAAATTTTTGATTGGCTTTCAACTTGAAAAATGGAGTAAATGGCTCTATTATGCCTGATAGATTAGATATAAACAGTCTTACGAAATTAATTTTGCTGATCAAGGATTGCAACTTTATCTCGTCTTCTGGAGGCTTGATATCTTTGAGGTATTTCAATTCCCCTCTCATGCACCAGAAATCCAAGAAACTGTCTAGCCGATACTCTGAAGGGACACTTGGTAGGGTTCATCCTTGAACCATATTTCCTTGCCCTTTCCAAAACTCTTCTTAAATCAGTTATGTGCTCATCGACTTCCTTTGATTTAACAACCACATCATCATTGTAAATTTCGACCAACAAGCCGATTAGATCATGAAAGATATAGTTCATTGCTCTTTGATACATAGCACTAGCACTACTCAATCCAAAAGTCATAACAACCCACTGACACAAGCCGATTGCACCGGGACACCTAAAAGCAGTCTTGTGGAAATCTTCTTCTGCCACAAAAATTTGATTGTATCCTACATTGCCATACATAAAACTGATAATCTTATGACCAGATACTGCGTCAACTAATAAATCCGTAATCAGCATTGGGTATTCATTCTTAGGAGTAGCTTTATTTAAATCTCTGAAATCAATGCAAATTCTAAGTTTACCATTTTTCTTAATCACCGGTACTATATTTGAAATCCACTCAGCATATTGGTATGGTCTGATAAAATTAGCATCATAGAGTCTTGTAATCTCGGCCTTGATAGCATCATACATCCTAGCTTTACACCGTCTTGGTGGTTGCTTATATGACCGATAGCCTGATTTAATAGGGAGCCGATGTTCGACAATCGATCGGCTAAGTCCTGGCATCTCATAGTACTCCCAGGCAAAACAATCTTTGTATTCCTTTAATAATTCTACTAATTTACACTTAAATTCATCGATAAATCCTTACTAATATATGTCGGCCTAGGCCTATCAACTGGTCTAATATCTACCTCTTCTAACTCATCGGCCGACATGAATCCTTGTCCTAGCTTACCATCGAGATCATCTACAATGTCCTTGGTATAGAAATTTGAACCCTCCATGGTGCCTTCAAAATAATAATTGAGGCCCTCCTTCTCCTGTTGGCTGTATATTACAATCAGACTCTTTTAAATAATCACCTTCCCAAATTTTACCGGATAAACAATCAACTCCTTCCATCTCCCAAATAGATAAATCGGCATTAGCAATATTGATTGACCTGTCGGTTGGCACGATTTCTATTTGATCTCTCTGTCACTGGATCAAACTCTGATGCATAGTTGAAGGAATACAACAATTGGCATAAATCCAATCTCTTCCCAGCAACAGACTATTGGAGCCCTTCCCGCCAATGCCAAAGAACAATGTAGGAATTGTATTGCTGCCGATGGTTAACTCCACATTTAAAACTCCTTTAGTTTTTTATGGATTCCCTCCCAAATCCTTCAGAACCATGTTGGTTTTGATCAGATCTTCTGTAGTCTTGCCCAACTTCCTAAAGGTAGCATGCATATGACATCAAATTAACAGTTGCTCCTCCATCGACTAACATCTTCGACATCGGCTTGCCATTAACAAATCCTTTAACGTATAATGGTTTGAGGTGCCGATATCTAGTCCCCTCTGGCTTCTCAAATATGGCTTACTATGGTGACAATATCAACTTGGCCGATGGCTCCTCAAATATCTTCTCTGTAGCTTGTTCTGCACCATATTCGGCTGGTAATATGAAAACCATGTTTATTGAAGATGAAGCAACTGTTTTTCCTTTATCTGCCGTAAGACTTTTGCTTATGTCAGTTTTGACCTCATCAGCTGGCACAACCTTACTCTTGACGCGCCACTCTTTCCTAGTATGCTTTAGCCGATGCTCAATCTCTTCTTCTACTTCTTGCATTTGTTTCATGTTCCTCATCCTCTGGACACGTCTCTTCTGGTTTTTAGTGAAGACACCAGATGGGCACCATTATGGCTTCATGGTCCTTGACTCATCTCCAGACTCACCTTCAAAATAATATTGATGGATCAGCCCAAGCCTCTGATGAACAGGTAATTTTTTAGGGACTGGCCGATGCTCATTACTGGTTTGTCTGCTTGATCTTCCAATGTGTTTGATGTCAGGATCGCTACATTTAGGGCATTCTTCAATAGATGACAATCCCATCCCTTCGTTCTAGCAAAATCTAAAGAACTCACAACTCCAGTGAGGATCAAAGCAATCCCCATCATCGTATTCATATGTTCCCTCATCTCTCTAACGTCTGATTCGGTATTCGTTGATCATACTAGCCGAGTTAAATCTTTTTGCATAATACCTGCTTCTATCGGCTTGACTCCTATCGGCTCCAGTATGTACCACATTTACTAGGAAAGGATGCCCATCAATTTTCATTGGCTTCTTGGCTTCATCAAACTTGATCCTGCCTTGCTCTATAGCCGACTGAATTTGTTGCCTGAATATTTTGCAGTCATTTCTGCTATCTGATCCTGTGTTGTGCCATTTGCAATACTTCCTCCTCTTCAACTCTTCAGCCGATGGTATGATATGTCCTATCAGCAGCTGAATTTATTTCTCTTGGAGAAGTAGATCAAAAATCCTGTCAGCTTTGGTAATGTCAAAATCATATCTCTTCTTTTCTAGAGTTTCTAACTCATTGACACACCACTGTTTTCTTATTCCTAGCCCACTCAGTCACATTGACTTTTGGGTCTTCATCTTCGAAGTTTGAAGCATAGTTGTAGACATTGTTGGCTTTCTTGGCAAATTTTCTGGCCTCCTGGAATCATGTCTCATGAGCCGATACCTTTTGAACTAGATGTGCTAGGCTCTCAAAATCTTGAGCAAAAAATATTTCCCTTATCGGCACCAACAATCCCTGAAAAGCTAAATCGGCCAACTGTGAATCGGTCAAAGTCTGGCTGTAACACCTATTCCTTGTATCTCCGAATCTCTAGATATAGTCTGGGACCGATTCATCCGATTTTTGCTTGATAGATGTTAAATCTGACAGTTTCATCTCCTGAATTCCACTAAAGAAGTACTTGTGGAACTATTTTTCCAGATCAGCCAACTCCTAATAGAATTATAAGGTAGAGAAGAAAATCATGTAAATGCCGATCCAGACAGTGACAATGGAAATAACCTAACTCTCAATGCCTCTGTGGCTGATGCTTCTCCACATTGTGCTAGGAATCAACTAATGTGCTCGTAGGTTGACACATTATCTTGTCCTAAGAACTTTGAAAAATTTGGCACTTTGTATTAGTTTGGTAGTGGCACTCGATCAAAATACTCAGGATATGGATGCTGATACATGTTACCATTGTCCTTAGGCTTGAGCCCAAACTGTTCCCTCATCACATCAACGATCATATCGGCCCAAGGTGGTTGTTGTGTTCCTCCTCCATACTGCTCTTGCAACTGTTCATATTGGTTGAGCTGAGGTGGATATTGGAATTGTGGTGATCCTTCCGGCCGATATTGAACCCGTGGAGAGTGGGGCTGATATTGATAATTGAAATTACCAACTAGACCTTGCTAGGGTGTATGATATTGGTTGTTTAGAAGCGGTTCTGATATGTAATGTTGGCCAATTGTTTGAGTTACTCCTATCGGCTGCAGCAACGGTGGTTGTGACGCCACAGGTTGTGGTGCCGAAAGTATGTGGGGAATCAGCTCAATAGGTGGTGGCTTCAAATTCAACATATTGATCAGTTGCTCTGGAGTAAGTTGAGTTGAACTCTGCCACCCATGCATCGGTTGCTGTTTTGTTAATATTGTTGGAATAGGTACGCTGGATATATGAGCCGGTGGGATCTGGGTTGGCGCTGAAGTCGTCTATTATTTCCCGCCTATTTCAGTCTTCACGGTCCTATAACCTGGAAAAGTATCTCCTGGAAGATAAATAGATCATTTTTCCTTGTCCTCAGCTATAGTACCGTCTACCACCGTCTTGACCATGTTAGTCAATATATTGACAAGCACACTGGATTGATTAATTAAAGCGTGGTGTACTGCCGAGTCGATACAGTCTTGCAAGGTATAGAGTTTTTCATTGCCTGACTCGGTCTTAACTTCCTTATCCTTGTCTTCATTCACTCCAGACGTGCTTGGCTCCATGCTTCCAATTGGTGGTAACTCGACTTTGGTTTTTTGAATCACCGTGCCATGCCGAGTAATTGTGAACGAGTGCAAATATTGACTTTTGAGTTGATCCAGCAGTTTCTTCATCTCCTCTTTTTGCTCCTCATTCAGCTATTCGATTGTTATGGGATGACATTATCCTCTGTGACTTCAGTGATATTGGGCGTCATGATGATGAAGTCCCACTGGGCGTGCCAAAAGCGTGTTTACATAAAACACAGTGGCCTGAGAGGTTTGCTTTACTCTAGAACAGGTCCAAAGCTTACTTTCGGGTTCTAGTGCATGCTAGTTGATTTGATCCTATAATCAACAAGATGAAACATGCAAACATTGTTAGTAAACAATAGCCAATCGGCTAGAAAGCTGATGTCACATTGTGTTGTAACCTAGCCAATAGAATATGAGGTGAATCAACTGTAAGGTACATTTATAAGAACAAATAAACCCTAAACTTGGTCCATCAGCTTTAAAGATCAACATTACATAATCTATAAATCAATATTACTTTAGAAATCATTAGGATAGATCAGACCTAACCGAGAGAGTATAAATTGTCTTACGTATGTTCATGTAATAGCCGATATCCAAACTTAAGCATGTATCGGCTATAACTCCAATACTACCTTATACTAGGATATCATCTTATAGTAAATATATTAATATAATATTAGTTAAATTGATAATAATCTTAATATATTTAAATAGTTGAGATCCTAATATAAGGGGCAGATATAATATGTTAAACAAGATATAAATCAAAGTAAAACAACTATATCAGGTAAGATCGGCTGAAACCTCGATATTATCCTTATTAACAACCATGAAGCAGGCTAGATATTATGATTCTAAACACGACTTAGTATATCAAACTTAACTAAACATGAAGAGAAACGTAATATCTAAACAATCAAGCCAATGGTTATCTTTTCGGGATGGTGGATACATTAGATAATGTAAACCAACAAGATGATCTAGCCGTTATCGACAGAACCCTAAATAGAGATGAGCCGATGCGAGTAGAGCACATTGTCAATCTAGATTACAAAAGGTATCTGATAACTCAGTTATTCATGAAAACAAGATTAGAGTGTTATGAAGATGTAAGCACTAATCCCGATAACACAAACCGCCACAACAAGTTTTACCTCTTATCGAAGATCAAAACCGATGCAGTCCGACTTGCTAACAAGAACTCGTCGAAATAACAGAATACCAAAAAGGTGGCGATACTCCGAGATTGTATTGAACCAATGTTAATTATTTACAAGACCCTCGGCTTATATTTATACCCGAACATACAAACTTTCCATAATGGACACGACTCATACTTTCCTAATACAACTCTAACCGACGGACAAGTCCCTTAGGCAGACCCTTACCGAAAATATCTATAAGGAAATTATATAAAATCCTAATTAATAGATACAATTGCCTATGTTGGACTCTATCCTTGCTGGCAATGTCATTGAAGTTCTTCTTTCGAATCCGACATCGATTATATAACCAATCTTACCAATATCGACTATATCGCCAACCGTATTAAACTCGGTATCGGTCGATATAGACTCCCAGCCGATGTGCACTCTGTTTCTGAGATTCCCGCATATCTTCAATTCTGCTTCGGATTGGATCTTGACTCCGATTCAGATGCTTGCCAAATTCCATTGTCAATAATTGGTTGACGAGACACAAAGGAGTGATCGACTATGCGAGCCGCACCATCACCTTGACCAATGAGAAAGGAGAGGTGATAACCTTTCAGTCTCCAGCAGCGCAGAAGACGGGAGTGAGTTGAACCAAGTCGAATGTGAGGAGTAGAAGCCGGAGACAAAGAAAAACCTGAAGAAGTTGGAGGATATTCCCATAGTCAAAGAGTATCCTGAGGTATTTCCGGAGGACCTAACCACAATGCACTAAAGAGAGATATCGAGTTCCGGATTGACTTGGTACCCGGGACTGCGCCAATTCACAAGAGGCCGTATAGAATGGGAGCCAACGAGTTAGCGGAGGTTAAGAAGCAAGTCGACGAACAATTGCAGAAAGGGTACATTCGCCCGATCATGTCACCTTGGGGTGCTCCTGTGATCTTTGTAGAGAAGAAGGATAAACCAAAAGGATGTGTGTTAACTACCGCACACTTAATGAAGTCACCATCAGGAACAAGTATCCCTTGCCAAGAATCGATGATTTGTTTGATCAGTAAAAGGGAGCCACCGTATTCTCCAAGATAGACCTGAGAAGAGGATATCCCCAAGATAGCTTTCACCACTCGATATGGGTTGTCCGAGTGTACGGTCATGGGAACTCACCAATGCACCAAAATTCTTCATGAACCTGATGAACAAGGTGTTTATGGAATTTCTGGACAAGTTTGTGGTGGTATTCATCGATGATATACTCATCTATTCCAAGTCCGAAGAAGAATATGAGCAGCATCTTCGGTTGGTATTAGAGAAGTTAAAGGAACACCAGTTGTATGCCAAGTTCAGCGAGTGTGACTTTTGGCTTAAGGATGTTCAGTTCCTAGGTCACATCATCACCGCTCAAGGAGTGGTAGTGGATCCGTCAAATGTGGTCTGTTACCAAGTGGACACCACCCAAGACAGTTCTGCAAATCAGAAGTTTTCTTGAACTCACGGGTTACTACCATCGATTCATTGAGAATTTTATTAAGATTGCCAAGCCAATGACACGGTTATTAAAGAAGGATGAAAAATTCAAGTAGTCTACAAAGTGCAATAGAAGTTTCGAACAACTCAAAGAGAAATTGGTAACCGCACCCATTCTAATTTTGCCAGACCAGATGAAAGATTTTCAAGTGTGTTGTGACGCATCCCGCCCTTCGCCCACATGAGAACAACTGCCCAACCCTTGATCTGGAATTAGCAGCAGTGGTCCATGCCTTGAAGATCGTTGCGAGGTGTATATGGATCACAAGAGTTTGAAGTATATCTTCACACGACCTGACTTGAATCTCCGATAGCGAAGATGGTTGGAGTTAATCAAGAATTATGACATTGGGATACATTATCATCACGGCAAAACCAATGTGGTAGTAGATGCTTTGAGCAGGAAGAGTTACTGCAATGCCGCTTGCATGGAGGGAACATGTGGTAATCTGCAGCAAGAGCTTGAACGCCTAAATCTGGGCATAGTCGAACATGGGTTCGTGGCTGCCTTGGAAGCACAACCCACGCTCGTGGAACAAGTCCGAGCAGCCCAGGGAAATGATCCTGAAATAGCCGAGCTCAAAAAGAATATGAGTCGGTAAAGCCCGAGACTTCACCAAATATGAACATGGAACCATCTGGATGGGAGAAAGACCTGATACTCACAGAAGCCCATCAGACCCAATATTCAATTCACCCTAGCAATACCAAGATGTTTCAAGACCTCAGGGAAAAATTCTGTTGGGTCAGTATGAGAAAAATAGCTGAGTTCGTCGTACTCTGTGATGTGTGTTAGTGAGTGAAGGTAGAACATCAGCGGCCAGCAGGGTTGCCACCTCTTAAGATTCCGAAATGGGAATGGGAAGAAGTTGGAATGGATTTCATCACGGGCTTACCAAGGATATCATCTAGACATGATTTCATTTGGGTGATCGTGGACCGACTCACGAATGTTGCTCACTTTATCCCAGTACATACCACTTATTCAGGAAAGAAACTAGCAGAACTCTATCTAGCAAGAATCATTTGTTTACACGGGATACCTAAAATGATTGTGTCCGATCGAGGAAGCCAATTCACCTCGAAGTTCTAGCAAAAGTTACAAGAGGAATTGGGAACTCGCCTGAACTTTAGCACGGCTTATCATCCGCAAACGATGGGCAAACAGAGCGAGTCAGTCAAATACTGGAGGATATGTTGAGAGCTTGTGTACTTGACTTCAGCAGAGCTTGGGACAAAAGTCTACAATATGCCGAGTTCTCTTACAACAACAGTTACCAGGCCAGTCTATGGATGGCTCCTTTTGAAGCACTATATGGCAGGAAGTGTCGCGCACCACTCTATTTGGGACCGAAATCTTATCAGAGGCAGAGAAGAAAGTCATAACTGTTAGGGAAAGGTATAGAAACATGCTGACTCGGTAGAAGAGTTATGCTGACAACCATCGAAGAGAACTCAATTTTGAAGCAGGAGACTATGTGTATCTTCGCGTCACCCCATTTCGGGGAGTGCACCACTTCCAAACTAAGGGGAAGTTGGCACTACGCTTTGTGAGACCATACAAAATTTTGGAGCGAAGAGGAGAAGTTGCTTACAACGTGTTTCATGTGTCTCAACTGAAGAAGTGCTTGAGATCGTACCTGAAGAACAGGCGAGGACATATCACATCGGCATTCAGGAGGATTTAACGTATGTAGGGAAGCCGACTCGCATCCTTGAGAGCAGTGAGAGAAGGACCAGAAATAGAGTCACCAAGTTCTGCTGAGTTCAGTGGAGCCACCATTCTGAGGAAGAGGCCACCTTGGAAAGAGAAGATGACTTGAAAGTTGCCCATCGGCACCTCTTCACCAGCTCTTCCAAATCTTGGGGTCGAGATTCCGTTTAAGGGGGTAGGTTTGACACATCCTGAAATTTCCCCTTTCCAGCTTTAAATCCATTTAATAAATCACCCGAAGAAATTGTCTAATTTAACCTAGAGCTAAACCCTAATTAATAAATGCAATTAATAAGTGGTAATGCCATGGTGGAATTTTTCTTGAGTTCCCCATGTTAAAATACATTAAGGATTTTTAGTGGAATTTTCAGAGCCTTCGAAATAATTTTAAACCAATTAAAATTAATTCTCAACAATAATTAATCCTAGGAAAAATCTCTCTTTCCTTCTCTTTCTTTTTCCTTCTTTCTTGGGCCGTTGGCCCAGTCCTCCCACGCGTGCGCACCCTCCAGCCTTGCTGGGCCAGCCCGAGGCCGTGGCCTAGCCGGCACTCGCCCCCTCCCCTCTCAGGGTCACCGATAGGTGGGGCCCACCTGTCGGCCCCTTCCTCAACCTCCAGTTGGCGGAGCCCCAGCTCCAACCGTCGTCGCCGCTTCCTCCGCTCCACCCCACGCCCCACTTCGCATGCACGCGCCATGCCTACATCGTCGCCCACTCCCCATGCTTTTCCCGCATGCGCCGAGCCCGCGAGATGGCGGGGATTCGAATTTGCACATGACGTTAACTTGTGGATGAACTTTTGAATGTCAATTCCATTTTTGTTTCTATTGATTTTTTTGGATGAACTTGATCTTCGTGGACTCTGGATAATGGCGATGATTTAGGAGTGATGGGGAGTGGCTCGATGCATCGAGCTAGCTTTTTTATATTCATGGAACCTCAAAGGTGCCGGTTCATAAACCGACACTGAACCGGCACCTATTTCCCCTCCACATCAGTGCCGCCTACTAGGTGTCGATCATGAAAATATGCACCTTTGAGGGGTTCCCAACCGGCACCAATCAAGGTATATGTAGTAGTATAGGGAGGAAGAGGAAGAAGATAAGTGGGCCCAAGGGCATTTTTTACTTTCCACGTGTTTTCTCTCTCCTATTGAACCATAAATGAATATTTCAATGGGTGTGGTGTCAAGCAGAAAATTCCACATTTTGAGAGCGTCTTCCTCCAAAAATCACTACGTGCGATATCCTACAGCTAAAAAACACAAAGTCAGGATATTCTGTAGCAAAATTTGCATTTCCTTTCCACAATATCTAAAGGAGTTCTTAGCGGCTGACTGCTCTCACAGGATGTTGGCTCCAATGCGACTTGCTCAAAAAGCTCTGGTAGCTAATGCATGTGCCTCCATGGCTCGGTTGGATCATCGTTGCCTCTTGCTGTCCATCCCTCTAGCTGCACAGGCTCAACGGCAAACATATAGTCACATAGGGGGGTGGAGTAGGCGAGAGAGCGAAGGAAAAAAAAGGAAAAATTGATCAACTTTTCTTGCCCATGTCATTGCAACAGTTCTTGCAATCGGATGGCCGAATGTTCTCCTCCATGTCTAACTGGGCTATTTAGTTTTTTCTATCTCGGTTTTTCTTAGTAGGGTGGTCTTCAGGTGAATCCATCAACTTGCTTCAGGCAAAGGGGTTTTCTCCATTGTGCATGGTATCTGGTGATGAAATTGCACGTGATGGAAAGGATGGGTGAGTGGATGGATGAAACTTTCCTTTTAGAGTAGTAGAGGTATATGCAAACGTATATGTCAACTCTGCAAGCAGCATGTCTTTTAGAGAAAAAAAACATAAGTGCAATATCCTAATCTCTACCTCAAATAAGGATGTACATACTCTATTACGCAATTATTAGTTAAATGCCAAGGAAACAAGTGTGAAAAGGTGGCGATGCTAAACATTGTATAAGAAATGGAAATAAACATATCCCATCAAAATCAATAGGAGACAAATCACAAGATCACAACAGTTGCATAGCAAAGTGGTCCCTTAAAGCATCGGTCATGACAATGCAGGGTGCAACACATATTGTCATTTTTGATCCAATCGGTAAAGATAACATCAAAGGTTTTCAGTACTGCACCCATGTACCAATTCTCCTGTGCAACATCTTCAAGAAGGGAACGCAGCTTAGGCTGTTTTCACTGTTGGCTCCAACAAATAAAGTCTTGCATCAGGCTTTTAGGTATTGGAGCTCAGGACAATGCCTCGGCATGCTTTTGACTAAATGTTGTAATTGTCAAAAAATTCAATTGCAATCTCTTACAGTGACATAATTCTACCGGTTTCTTATGGAGAGAAACATTATCGTGAAACCTCAAGGACAGAAACATTACCATAAAAAAGGTTGTCATATAGACTACTCATAATCACTATCGTTGATGGTTTTGAACCTTGTATGGAAGACGTCATCATATAAAGACTCTTTGATACTTCATCTCTTTGGCCAAGGATCCAGCAATAGAAGTGAAAAAAATTGCAATATAAATTATATAGCTATTTTGTTTGTTAATATTCATGCCACTTGTTATTTACTATCTTCAGCTAGGGCACACACTACAAAATTAGAAACGAATACTTTCTCCCTTCCACAAGTTAGCAACCTAACTTTAGAAAATATAATACAATCACCATGAGTTGCATTGGATGGGTGCAAAAGAAAGCCATCCAAATATTACGGACTATGCGGGCTTGCATGCAATCGTCGGTACCCACCTAAACACCCTCTTGTCCTCTCATATCTTGCAACCTATGCTACACTATAAATCTGTGAGCCTTAGAATTAACAATTTAGTTATTTATATCAATTGCCTGATTTTTTTTCTATTACTGCAGTGACTTGTGTGAGTCATTGGATCAAGATCAATATTATCATTTCTGCTTCATCGCAGTCAAGAACTTCATCTTCAACCTCGTCATCTCTAGCTGAAGAACTCGATCATCGGCAACCACCAGCCAGCACCTACAACAGGCTGACCTTGTCCTTCACTTCGGTTTTACAAAGGCAGCATAGTCAGGTTAGGATTAATAAGGCCTTAATATTTTTTAGGCGAATCACTTAAAGTCCCACCTGCAAAAATCATATTTTTCCAAGCAGAGCCTTAAGAGGTTCATCTGCAAAAATTGTTTTATTTTCGTAGACAGACATCTTAAACCTCCGCCCGTAAAAATTGATTTTCGTAAGCAGGGCTAAATCTTTGAGGGGTTTAGCTTTTTTGCAAGCGGTTACAAGGGTATTTTTTGGTTATCATTGGTAAAAATCATTTTTTAAGTAGTGATTTCAGGTTTTGGCGAATATAGGTTGAAAGGGAGGCTGGGAATTGAAGGTAGTGCCCCCTGCCATGGCTGTGGGGCAAAAAAAAAAGAGTGGTTAGGAGGCAGCTGACCAGCGAGCCGCTGGAGACAAGAATCGGAAGGCACGGTGGTGAGGCAGAAGCTCGAAGTTAGGTGCAGTTTATTAGGAGGAGAGAATGTACAGAGGAGCTAGCCGTAGAACGCGACTAGCATCCACTGGATGCATATCAAGGGGTGCAGAGCAATTGACTGAGATTTTAAGAAATCCTAGCTAACAGAGCTTCCAGCAGTAGAAATGAATATGCAGGGGATTAGAAGCGATGTTGCATGCAGGGAATACATCTTGGATTTTCCTGACTGTTAATATTATATGTGATTCAGACTTAGGGTATGTTTGGAGGAGTTTAGAATTTTGAGAATCAACTTGTTGGTAGCTAGCTTTTAGCTTTTGAGAATCTAGAAAAGCTAGATTTCCCAGCTTCTGGATTCTACAATTACAGCTTCTCAGAATTTAGATGAAAAGTTGTATTGTTTAGGAGAGCTTCTGATTCTGGGAGAAGTATAGCTACCAAAAGCTCCCCAAACAAAC
Organism: Oryza punctata; assembly: GCA_000573905.2. Classification (NCBI taxonomy): domain Eukaryota; kingdom Viridiplantae; phylum Streptophyta; class Magnoliopsida; order Poales; family Poaceae; genus Oryza; species Oryza punctata. Next base: position 8,520,321 of record CM002494.2, on the reverse strand, counting down.
CTAGTCTGGAACAGTAACGAACTAATCCATGTAATATACAGTCGTTCAAACGGCAAACAATATTCATAACCACCGTCGCAGAGAAAAGGTTTGAACCCTGAATAATTAAAAGCTACTATCAGAAACAAAGTTGAAGACTAGATCAAATTGGAACTAACGGTAGTTATGATCACTCATATACCACAATACCAGAAACCTAACTATAGAAAAGCAATACTCACAATGCATTGCATGGTTGCCAAAAATACCTTCCATGCAATACCATGCCATGGAAGTATGGAACACAAATCTAAACACCCTCTCCTCCTCTCATCCTTAACCTATGCCACACTATAAATCAGTAGCTTAGCTTGGAACCAGTTCACCACACCGATTTTCGCAAACTAGAGATCAATTAAGCAAGTTCGAGCTCTCGATCGATATGGCGATAGCTAGGGTGAACTTGGCAATCCTGAGTCTATCCCTCATCGCTCTTCTCGTCCTCGCCGCCGTCCCGGAGGCCGCCGGTGGGCGATCCGGCGGCTACGTCGACTACGGCGCCATGAACAAAGACCACATCCCCGGAACTCCACAGCTCAACCACCAGGGCGGCCCCGCCAACCAGTACACGCGTGGCTGTGAGAAGCAATTGCATTGCAGGGGTAGAAGGCGAGGGTTCTGATCGATGCTGCTTGCAGAATTGCAGTTCATCACGGCCGTCGTTCATTGCTATCGATCGACTACGTAGTTTATGCTTTGTTTTGGTGCTATAATATATAGATTTTTTATAACACTTAGAACAGCAGATTGTTCGGGTAGATAATTTGGTGCTACAATAGGTTTTCAACAACGCTTTAATTAGAACAGCAAATATTCTTATTTGGATAGGTAATCATTCCTTTATGTTGAAGTCTCTGTAGTAATTGTTTGTCAGCTTTTCTTCTTTTTTAAAAAAAAGAATTTGGTTGGTGCAGATGTGTTGAGTTTGGATATATCCTGGCTGATGCAATCAAGTGAAACAATCTTCTGTTTTGGGTTGAATTGGCTGGTATATAAAACTTATCAATATATTAATTAATTAACTAGTATATTCTAACCACAAATCCGGCCTTAATAATTTTGTTATAAGATTAATCATCATTTCGTTCTCTTTTGGGTTGAGGCTCGCTAAATTAGGAGAAAGAGGATGTTGGATTTAGGGAAGATGGGAAACAATCCCATCTTACAATCCTACTCTAATCTCATGGTAATTTTTATAGGAAAATCACCATCTTAATAGTTTATAGGAAAGAGTTATCACTACTAGAAAAACCATTTTTACAGACGTGGGTATTTTTTTCTCTGGTGGGTAGGCCTCTCGGAGCCAAATGGCCGCCTACAAAAATGGCAACCGGGGTTGAGACCGTCGTCCGCTTGCGAAGATATATTTTTTTAGGCGGACGACATAAGGCTTCGCCTGCGAAAACAATCTTCGCAGGTGAACGACATAAGACACCGATGATAATATTTTTATTTTTGCGGGCGGACCATTTAATAGGTCCACCTGCAAAAACCACAGCCAACGATAAAAAAAAGTTAATTTATTCTTATCCCCACATCTCCCCACCACTCTCTATCTAACCTTATCCTCTCCTCTCCCTCTCTGTCTCACCATCATACCCGTCCCCTTCTCCTCTCACCCTCCCTCTCCCTCTCCCTCTCCCTCTCCTCAGAGCGTGCAAGGAGGAGAGCCCACGGCGGGGTTGGCGGTGGCTCAGTGAGGAGGAGGAGGGCCGATGCTGGAGTAGGCGCGGCTCGGCATGGAGGGGTCAGGCCGCGGCGGCGGCTCAGTGGGATGAGGTCTGGCGGCAGCGGCGGCTTGGCTCGGCGAGGTCCGGCGGTGGCGGTTCAGCGGGGAGGGCCAGCGGTAGCTCGGTGAGGCTCGACGATGAGAGTCGGCACCGATGAGGAGGTCCAACAGAGGCAGCTCGGTGATGAGGGATGGCGCCGACGCGGAGGAGGGCTGGCGGCGGCAGATCCAGATCCAGAGCTTCTCCATTGTTCTTTCTCTAGATCTAGATCCATAATTTCTTTTTTTTCTCTTTTTATTTTTGTGGACTATGTGAAACTTATTCTTCTCATTTGTATAGTGACGTTTGATATGTGAATCTTGTTCTTCTCATTTATGTGATGATATTTGATTTGTATTGTGATTAATATATGCAAATGGTAGCTGGAAGGGAATATTTTCAAATATTTTTTTGCCCAAAATTATTTCCACAGGTGGACTGCTTAATGGAGCTGGTTACGAAAATCTCATTTTCGCATTGATTTTCGTAGGCCTTTAGGTGCAGGCGGAGATTATGGCCACCTGCAAAAATTTATTTTGACCGCTGCAGAAATAATTATAATTTTTCTAGTAGTGTATCGGGATGGCAGCCTATATTCACACTTTTTTTTCATCTTGGCATGCTCATATAATGCCTCAATATTACTGCTCTTGCAGTCAGGAAGTCACCGGCAATAGCATGAGCGACATGCTCAAAATGCTGCAGTGTTTGGTTGCATGCACGGAGCCTCGCACCGCGCGTGCAGGAGAGGACCTGTTTGGTTGGCTGCACATGCAACCGTCCGAGCCAGGCTCCGCTCATGCAAAATTCACCTCACAACCAGGCCTGTGAGGAACGCAGAGAACAAGCTTCGCTCAGCTGCCAGGCTAACCTCGTGCAGGCGCAGGTGCAGCAGCGGATGCAGGCCACCCGCTTCCCCTCACCCTCTTCCATTTCACCTCAGCTCGACTCACCCTTGTTCTCTTCTTCTGGAACTCGCCGTCGCCCCCCTTGCCGGATAGAAAAACGAGCGCTCATCCCGCAATCCTCTTACCCAATCTTCTCCGCCTGCAAACCTGTCACCTTCTTCCTCGTTGGCTTGGGCTCGTCTCCGTGTGAAGGCCACTGCAGCTCAAGCTCCTAGCCACCAGATCCGGTTGTCGCTTGCTCCGACGGAGGCGAGATGTCGTGCTCGAGGGAGAAGAAGGTCGGCTACCGTGTGGTTGCGACAGAGATCACGGTAAAGTTTAGGTAGAGCTGAAACTATTTGGCTGAGCTCCAGCTCCAGGAGAGGTGGAGTTGGAGCTGGAACTGTGCCAAATAAACCCATAATACACGGTAACATGGCCCATAAAAATGGATATTACCTATTTTAAAGATGTAGCATCATAAAGGAGATTATACGAAGACTTGATTATACGCAGACTTGAGATAGTATAATCGATATGGTTTGGAGTTGAAAGTGAAAGAAAGACAGAGACGGCTGCCCACCAGATCTTGATCTGACGGCCGCCCGTGGAATAGCAAAACCGGAAAAAAAAAAAGCCAGAGAGGAAGCGCATCTTCCGCTCTCACCTCACTCTCTCATCCCGCCGCCGCCGCCGCCGCCATCTCCAACCGCAACCTCTTGCCGCCGCCGCCGTTCACCGACGTAGCGCTGGTCCCCTTCCCCGCAGCCGGCGACCATGTCAAGTGGCCTGGACATGTCCCTGGACGACCTCATCAAGCAGTCCAAGACCAAGCCCAAGGGCGGGGCCCCCTCCTCGTCGGGGCCCACCCGCCGCGCGCCGCCGGCGGCGGCGCGTGTGGCGCCGTACCCACCGGCCGGCCTTAAGGTACGCCGCGCGCACGCTTCCACTCACCTGGCCTCGGGCTCGGGCTCTCCTCCTCTCCGCAAGAAACCCTAACTCCGCCGGCTGCTTGTCCAGGCCGCCGGCGCCGGCGCCGCTTCGCCGTACGGGGTCTACTCCGAGCACGTAGCCGCCATGGCAGGGGTCGTACCGCGGCCGCGGCCGCCGCCAGCCGCCGCGCGGTCTCTGGAGACCGGGACGAAGCTGCACATATCGAACCTCGACCCCGGCGTCACCGTCGACGACGTCCAGGTGCGGTTTGTTCTTTTCCCGCTGCTGGTTTCGCCATTCTTGCCGTACTTTGCTTGTCCATTCGAATCCCTGGAGGTGAATCCCAGAATTACCAAGGGAATTTATCCACTCCTACTAGCTCGCATCTATGTTTTCCTTTCTTGTGATGAAAAATTACCATGTGAAATGCGGCACTTACCCAGCTGAATTCTCGACCTAGGTTGGTCTAGCCAGATGGCAGTCTAAATGAATGGGGGATGAGTTTAGTGCTGCTTCTGTTTCTCTACTAACACCTGCTGTTGTTCCGCTTGTTGGGCCGCAAACATCTACGATAAGGATATCATACAGAATTGGATAGATTAGATCTGCAACAAACAGTAAGACACCAGTCACACCACACATATACATCCTTGAATCCCCTTGGCACCCAGCTGCTTTATTAAGATTGCCACTTGAGGATATGAAGATGTAGCTAATCAGGATTGACTCATTTCTTGATGTGGATGGTCAGTTTATAGTTCATGGTTGTGGGGGAGGGAAAGATGACATTACGGGGATGGGAGATGTGCATATGGATGGGTGTCACTCTGGGTGGTAGGGAGTGGTGAGAGGCGACCTCTGAGGAGAGGCAGTGCTAAGTCTATGAGCAATGGCCGTATCTGTGATCAACTGGTGCTCATTTAAGATTGGTAATAGATATTCTGAGGTATTAAATAGCCCTGGGCGGTTTGGGGGGGATGACATATTGGGAATGGAGTAATCTTTTGGTGGTTTACATGTGTAGTAGGATGGATGAGTGATACATAACTGAACTGGATATCTCTCAGTGCCATTAGAACCCAATTTTCAATGATTTCGCATTATACTAGTTGTAGGCAAAACATGATTCCAGTTATTACTTTACATAATATACTCCCTCTGTTTCATAATAACTGACACTGGGCACTATTCACTTTCAAACTTTGACCACTCGTTTTCTTGTTGAATATCTAGAAACACTAGAAATGACGCCACATTATTAAAGTGAGGTATGCCCTAAATATAAGCGTAAAACTTTTGTTCATTTTGATCTAAAAATTTAAGGGCAATTGATGGTCAGTTTAAATGGGAAAGTCAAAATTGTCAATTTATTAAGAAACGGAGGGAGTAGTTTGCAATCTCCACATTCTAAGTGTTCAAGTAAGTAATAGTGCAAATATTGTTCTTTATAAGGTTAATAAGCTCATCTTTGCATCACTTTTAAGAAGCACAGTGTTGTCTTTCCTTGGCTATGTGATTAACTGATACATAGATATTGTAGCGGTTTGTGAAGGATTTATATTCTCATCCCAAGGCAAGCATATGATGATGATACTTTTCTCTGTACTTTGATCAATGACATTGTAAAGGCATAGTTCCGTTGTACAAATGTTGCACAAAGAGATTCATCATAAATATGTTTCCGGTGTTGTTTCGTAAGTTTTACAAAGTTATCATGAATTCATCATATTGTTATAAAAACTATTGGTTAAGCTTGTCATGGAGATTGTGTTAAAAGCATCAATACTTTGTGATTAAAGGGAACAATATGAAACTTTTTAGTTTTTGTTTAAGAATATAAGCACAGAATCTCAATTATTCTGTGATTGTAGCTGATGTGCTATATTGTTTTCTTTCCTCAGGAGCTCTTCTCGGAGATTGGTGAGCTCAAACGCTATTCTGTTAACTATGATAAGGATGGAAAATCACAGGTAGATGCTGGAATATTGTCTTGCCTTTTATTATATTGCTTAGATCTACTTTCTGTGTTCTCAATTTTCTTTTGACATTTTTTGTTAGGGAACAGCAGAAGTTGTGTTTGCAAGAAAAGTGGATGCTTTGGAGGCTATTAAGAGATATGATGGTGTAATACTTGATGGTAACCCAATGAAGATAGATCTCATCGGAAATAATTCTGAGGCATCCCCAACACCCCCAACAGCACCTTTATTGTACAATCCACCTTTTCCGAACTACCCTAACAGGTCTGTTTCAACTGTTCCTTGAACTCATATATTTGTTTTAAAATACAAGAAAAATACTATTAGTGTGCTGCATCTTTTTCTCATTCTTCACTCATTTAGAGACATTATTTTACTAGCAATTAACTGCCACTAAGAATATTATAAGAAATAGTCTTGAGGTGTTTCTAATCTCATGGAGTATTTTGTCAATTTGATATCTCCTTCGGTTTTGATACTTCAAACTATAAATTGCATACTGAACCCAATTGGCAAAAATGAGCAGCATAATCCTGCAGGGAAATAGTTTTCAAGTCTCACAAGTTGATGTTTCGAAATGCCACTTAAGTAGCTCACAAATCACATTTCAGGCTAGTTTTCTCTGTACCGTTAGACTCAATGAATTTGTGCCCCTTCTTTAAGTTCAGAAGCTGTTTGGGCTGTGCTGCTACTTCTGCAATCTAGCCTTGTGCAGAGTAATGTTATCCACTCATATGGTACGATACTTGCACTGTTGTCGTGTGGTCTCTATTGTGACCTGTAATATGACTTGCATTTTGGTTCACCGGTGAAGACAATGAAACATATTCCCGTTAGTAATTTATTTACTGCTTAATTTTGTTCATGTTAGTGCACATGACACTGTTCTGTACTGTTCAGTTGGATGCTTCTATTTATAGTAAAATGTGAAAAATTAAGAATGTTGTGAAATATCTTAGATTTGTTGGGCAGATGGAGAGAGTAAATCAAGACAGGAGAGAGTTCTGTTATGTTTGAAGGTCAATGGTTAGAAACTTTGGATGATAAACTGGATAGCTTTTAGATCTAACTAGTATAAACTACTATGTACTCTCTCTTGTTAAACATATTGCTTTAAGGTGTTGTGCTCGACAGTTGAAACTATTGCCCATGTTATCATCATATCATACCTAATGCTTGAATTAGTGGGTTTTGGCGTCTGTTTAGGAGTTATCTGCGACTGAAAGATAAATTAAGAAGTTCAATAGCTACAGTGTGCTATGCCTGTGTAACATACTATTGTCGTAGCAGTATACGACATGATGAGTTCTCCGGTTGCAATAGGCTTCATTGTTCTAGACTAATAGTCACCATGTCTGGCACTAGCACTTGCCTTGTTAGGAAACCTTGTTGAACATCAAAGATGGGCATGTTCCAATTATGTCACTGGAGTAACCTACACTGAGAAATGCAGTACCGTTTCCTAAACCATACCCTTTTCTCAAGAAAAGAGGAACACTGTAGCTCTGGAATTATTAGAGCAGAAGCATGTGGTATCAATTGGAAATCAATAATTCATGTTGAAAACACTGACCATAACACCATATGTTCATGCGCTTGACCACGACTAGGTAAAATAAACTTTTGTAGGCACTATTACTCATGATTTATTCAACACCAGTGGCATATTCATAGAAAACCAAAGTTACCATTTTGCTGCAAAGCTACGTGTACTGTTAGATGTTATGTACTTATATCGATTTTGTTTGCTTGCGAAACAACTGACACATAGACTATGATATTTTAGAAAACTAGTGAGCTTAAGCATTGACCCGAACAAGGACTCAGGTAACCAAATCGAACCGCGTGTAAATGTGGTGTCCATACAGTGCTCTTAATGTTGTTCTTACAATTTATGTTTCACAATGGAAAATGAAGTGTTGGTTTCCATGTGAGACGGGTACTGGAGGTACTTGATTCAATTCTCAGGCTCCCCACACTAGCACAATTTTTTTAAATTGCTCATGCAAGAAGTATTGGGCCATGCCTCAGAGGGGTAACCACATGGAAAAACATGGGCTGTGACGGCGTGGCTGTGGCACATGAATGCATGGCCACTGGGATACATTAGGCCTAGGCTGTTGGGGTAGCAGAATTCTGAAATTACCAATGGATGAGTTTGGCAAACCAAGGAAACGGTCAGCATAAAAGCGGAATCGTTTCCGCCGCTGTTTCTGGCTTGTTCTACTGTTTCTATTTCTGCTTCCAACAATTACTGTTTCCAGTTGATTTGGTCAATAGAAATTGGAAACGACATCGGTTGGTCCCGAATTTCCACAATTGTTTTCACCCTAGTTCCATATGATAAGGTGTCAGGGACAGTAAGCAATGTTCAATAAGGTGCTTGTTGGGCAGCATGGTGGTGCCTAGGAACTAGGGGCACCCTTGCAGTGCCCTGGGACTAGCTAGAACACACTGTTTTGGGAGTAGCACAGAGATGGAGAAGAGGTTAGAGCAATGATAATACCTGCAGGGTTGGATAGCTTGGTGCTGGCATAGAGGATGGAGAATGTGCCAGGGAGGTTGCATTGCACTGGCATGGAAGATGGATTTGGCCGGCAGTGAGACAGATCTGCCGGGAGGAAGGTGACTTGGCCAGCATCATGGTGGATTTAATCGAGGAGTTGGTTCGGCCGATGACAAGATGGATTTGATGATGTGCGTGTGCTGTTATATATATTTGGTTGCAGACGTGCCATCAGATGCAGTCAACTTGGTCATTTAGTGAGGTTGTGTGTCCTTGTCAATGTGGTCTGTAGGTTCAACCATAAATTTGTCAGCATTTGTCCACTCGTCCTTGTGGATAGTTTTTGTGACTTCCTATAAGTTTTTGGGCATAGTCATGGACAACCATTAGTCGGCTCTTCCTTGTCAGCTGGGGTATTACAAACCAAAACATGCATCTAGCCATCCATGATGTACATAGTTTTTATTACTTCCTATAAACAGGGTAAGATTGCTGTGACAGCCTTCATTCATTCCTTGTTCACAACATTGAAAAATAAAACAATATATACCACTTTTTTGTTTGTTTCCTTTTTCACAATGTGGAATCCTGTGGGCAACCACTAAATCTAACAGGTCTGACTCAGGAATCATGTGGGCAACCACTAAATGTCCAATTCGAAATATTTAATGAAAATTTGGCGTTCATACTGCTTTAAGATATAATCCAACCACCTGTTGTCTCATTTACAATGAAAGGATGGTCAAGAAAGGAAAATATTGTAATTGCACTTCATGCATCAATGGACTTGCATTATGGATTGACTACATCCAAGTGCGCCTTTGTGTGTAATAGAGATAGTAATCCAAGTGTACCTGTTGTCCATGGTTTAATTTTGAAGGGAGCAGATCACACTACTGTAGCATTTTTGCTCCTTTTTGCACTGTTATAGAACCTTGGCCAGTCCTTATTAGACAACATTTTAGGATATACAAACTGCATCAGTACTCCCACTCTTTTATATTCGCATGCACAGCCAATAGTGTCATGGGACACTCTTTTGTTTGTGGGAGATAACCAATTTCTGTAACCTCCTTCAAAATGGTAATTCTTCTGTCAGGAAGCATTTCAAATAGCGAATGTATCCAATCTTAGGTTCATCATGTCCTTCTAAGGAACTATCCTCTATTACCAAAATACTCAGCATTTTTATTACTTTGTCTGTAGTGTACCTAGAAGAGGTGGTCAAAGAGGACCATTTCAAGGTAATGGTCGCCCTGGAAGCAATCAGGGTATTGGAGGTGGCCCAAGAGGATTTCAAGGTAGCGGTCGTCCTGGAAGCGGTAGTCAGGGCAGTGGTGGCCACAGCCAGGGGAAAACCCGTGGAAATGAACGGAATCGCGTACAAAAATCAGCTGCAGATCTTGATGCTGAACTGGACCAGTACCACGCAGAAGCAGTGAAGGAGAAATGAGGTTCTCTTCTATTTTTACTAGTGGGATGACACTGAAACTACCTGGCATTGATTTGAAGATGTGAAATTATCTTGCTAGTGTTTTGTGCTAGAGTTTTTGTTGTTAGTGACAACCATTCAGGATAACATGCTTCTTAATCATGTGTTTGGACTTTGGATTATTGAATGTGCAGTTAAAGTTATTTCTGTTTGATCAAATGCTTGTGAAAAAAAAAACAGCAGGCGTGCGTTTCCAAGTCTGAAGATGATAATTACAGACACCATTGAGAATAGTTACGGACCATTCGACATCATTTTCTTATGTTCTGTTTTCACCACCAATACTACTGGATATGTTTGGATACGACGTTATGTTTCATATGTACACCATTCACAAGTACAAGCCAAAATTTGCTCTGCAAATTACCTTACAAAGTTGAAAAGGACTAGACTAAGGCTGCGTTCTAAACACCGAAATGGCTGAAGGTTTTTTTTTTAAAACAAGATAAACTATTAGCATATAATTAATCAACTACTAATTATTACTACAAACTTAAAACTAGATTTTTTTATTTATGTTTAAAAAATTATAGAAATTTAACTTAATACGCCATGAACGTCCCTGTGTGGACGGTACACGATGTATGCCGCTGCACCGTATGCGATGGTATATTAAAAAATTATAGCAATTATTACAATAATAAATTAGTTTTACTAAATCAAACATTGAATATATTTTGATTATTTTTGTAAAAAAAATATTGCTATGATTTTGTATAAATTTGGTTGGTCAAATATAGGGGTAAACAGAGAGCTCGAAGCTGGTGGCCCGGATCAGCTCGTAGCTCGGCTTAGATCAACTGTAGTCTTCTTAATGAGTCGAGCCAAGCTAAATATTTAGCTAGTGAGCTTAATAAGATGGCTCACGAGCTGCTCCTTTAGCTCGTTAGTACGAAAGATAACCATATCTATGTATACAGTGCTTCTTAACTAGTGATTAGTCCATTAATTATATCCAAACTATTTGTATTTATATATGATAAATAGTAAATTAAAAATTATAAAGGTGGTACACATGCGTTAACAAGCGTAACGAGTCATCTCGCAGGCCGAGCAGAGCTAGGCTTTTTGCTCGTTGACCTTAATGAGCCAAGTCGAGTTAGTTCGTTAAGATAACAAGCTAGATGAGGTGGCTCGTTATCCACCCTTAAACAAATAAAAGAAGTTTGATTTAAGAAAAATCAAAGCGTATTTTGTTATATCAAACAGATGGAGTAATTTTTCTAAGAGTAAATTTCACATTTAGATCACCTTTATTAACCAAAGTTTCACAATTAACTACGAACCTATATTTTTCACATAACACTACACATAGTTATCATTCTTTGTACTTCAGACTAGGGTTTATAACTATACAAATGTTAGCACAAGAACAACTGATGTCATCTTATAGTAGACCCTATCAGACAAAACAGGGTTTCATTACTACATGTAAACATTCACATATCAGATTTCACTACTTAGAAATTGAAGGCATTTAAATTGACGAAGTACTCAAACTAAAAATAAAATAAGGTACTCAATGTTACTTTCAAAATACTGAAACTGAATACCCTTCATCATCGCACCCCTAGTTTAAATTGAAAGTGACATGTTGTTTTTTTTATCGAAAATACTACCGGGCGCTGCCCAGTAGTTTAATTTATGAAAACATAAATAGAAAAATACAAATGAATACAAGGAGAATCCACAGTCCCAGAAATTACAAGGTTTGTAACCAGGAAGAAACCGAATTTAAAAGATCACCATTCATCCTACATAAATGCAGGAGAATTTCTTCCTTAAAAGACCTAAACCAGTTTTGAGCCAAAAGTGTAATATTTCTGAAAATGAGAGCATTCCTCTGCTTCCAAATGTGCCAACAGGCGATGGAGATGATCTCAAAAAAAACCCTTTCTTCGAAAGGCTGACCTTGCCAGAGATAGCATTTGATTCAGATCAAGGCTGTTATTCCAATAAAAACCCAATTTATGCCAGCAAGCTTCACTAAAGGGACAGCTTAAAAAAGATATGTTCTCTCATTTCTCTTAAGCCTAAACCACACAAAGCACATGTTGAATCATCATTCTGATTTGCACACTTTCTCTTGTCAAGCATATCTCTTGTATTTAGGCGATCCCAGAGTAGCAGCCACATGAAGACCCTTATCTTGTTAACACATTTTGATTTCCAAATCCAGAAGAACAATCTTGGGGAAGAAAGGCTCACAAAGTTCAAAGCATAAAACTTCTGTGAAGAGTAAGCTAAATTATTCCAGATAAAAGACCAGCTGTCCCTGTCCCCATGATTTAGAGTTAAACTATTGAGCTCATCTTTTAAGATCAGAAAATCTTGGTAACCCCTAGCCGAAAGAGGTAATTGAAAACAGTCTTCAAATTCCTTTGACACAACATCCTTCACTGAGTCAGACTTATTCATTGCTAGAGCATATAAAAAACCAAACTCTTGACATCTAATCTTTCCATTCCATAGATCTTCCCAGTAAGTAACAGAGTTACCACAGTTCACCGAACATTGAGCAATAGCTCTAAAGATATCAGCATAGCAGATAACATCTCTCCACCAAAAAGAACCCTTGTTCTGAATAAGGTGAGGCACTTTAGAATTATAATAGGTACTCCAAATCAATCGAACCCAAGGTAGATCAGCAGAAGTATAGAACTTGTGGAGATGCTTAGTTGATGTAAAAACACGACGGCTTGGGAGATCTACTTAGCTCCAGTGCAGATCCAAAATAATGATGAGATGTGGGTGTGCCAGTCAGTTTGATCCTGCAACTAAAAAGATGTGCAAACAACCGATAAAATAACCAATCGACTGATAAGCCGATGGAGTAATTCCAGCCGATGCCTATACTAGCCGATATCGATAGGGTTGTGAACAATCAGCTATATATCCAATGTAGATAATGATATAAAGACGTTCGGCTGATGATAATGTAATAAATCAATGATATAATCTAATAGAAACCAATCGACTAGTAATGATAGATTGAATAAGCACTGATCCGAAGGTTAAAGCATTCATCGGTTGAAGGTCCGATGTTGTTAAATCCAAACAATTAGATAAACAGTGAAACCTTTGTTGTCATCGGCTTGAACTAACTTGTAAGTAATCCTTGTAAGCCAATGCAACGTCCAGATATCTCATCGGCTGAAACCCCGATGAAACCCTTATTAGCAATCAAGAAGCAGGCTAGAGATTATGTTCTAAGCACGACTTAGTAGATCAAACTTAATTGATGCAATACTAAGTATGAAAAGAAACATAATATCTGGATAATCAAGCCTTTGACTGATTTTCAGGGTGGTGAATATATTATATAATTTAAACCAACAAAATAATCTAGCCAATATCGACAAAACCCTAGATGGAGATCGACCGATGAAAGTAGAAAACATTATCAATCTGGATCATATAACATATATAATAACTCATCGGCTAGCACTCCGATAAAACATTAACATGAACCTACCAGCTTAACAAGATTTCTATTATCAACAACAATCTAGTAGGTCGAACCTAACTGATGCAGCACGAGATTGTATATGATAATCTAATACTTGATGAACCGATAGATCTGTCTAATGTGATGGATATAACAAATCTATTTAAAACAACATTGTGATTGTAGAGATATATCGGCTAAGACAGAAGATCGGACCTAACCGAGACAGTCTCAACTAAACCGATACGTCTCTAAACACAATGCAAATAAAATAGAATTGAAATATCAGGTAGACAAATATATCAACCGAACCAGAGTGATCCAAGAGATCGAAGCGATGCAACCTTAAACAACACCAATGCATTCGATATATTCACTAGGGCTGGCGGAACGTAGGGCTTACCCCTTCGTCGGAGATCGAAAGTCGATGCAGCCCCGCGTCAGGTGCCAAGTTCCGATGGTTGATAAGTAAAAACCTTGGAAAAGAGGGTGGCAATGCGCTGAGTGTAGTTGTATTGATCGTTGAGATAATTTACAGGGACCATGGGCGTACATATTTATACCCATGGGTAGATACTAGTCTATATCGGACATGATATAAACTTTCCTAACATTACTTTAACCGATGAACAAGTCCTTAGGCGGACTCTTGCCAAAAATATCTCTAAGGAAATTACATAATATCCTTGTCGCATCCGCCTTGAACTCAGACTCTTTTGGATAAACTTCCTTTAATTGATCAATTTCCTTAACTGAATCCATCAAGAATACAACTGCTGATGATTAATAATGCCCATCGGCTGATTCCAGGACTCTGAAGCCGATACTGATTATAGGCCGATGATGACTCTGAGGCTTACCAAATTTCATCATTAACACATGTAATTATGTCATCTGAAAATTAAATCAATGATTTGTAATATTCAATCAAACAGGATGGAGACTTTGTTGCTTGCAACTTTGTGAACCCCGGTCCAAAGTGTAAAAGAATGTAATTATACGCAGTTTTATATGAAAATATCGACCTAGCCCTGGTCCATTGTGAAACTCTGATTAATAAAGGTGTCCTAAAGTGAAATTTGTTCCTTTTCTAATATTATCCTACCCACTGATTGCGGAAACACATAAATTGGGCTCCTCACTTCTCGCTACTTGTCTAACCAAACGACCGACGCCTTGAACACGCCCACGGTGCCGTTCACCGGCGCCAACATACGTGCCACCATGCCGGCGACGCTCACGGCCTCACCGTACATAAAGGTCAGCTTCTTCTTCGTCACGTTGAACACCAGCGCGTCTGTCTTGACACTCACCGCCGGGCATGGGGCACCGAGGTGACCTTGCGACTGTACACCGAGTCGCCCGGGCCAACATTGGTCACCATCCAGGGCATGTCCACGAAGAAGCTGACGCCGTAGTTGATGACAGGGACGGTGATGGAAGGGTACTTTGAGGCCTGGACTGGTGGCGGGCTAGCTTGCTGGTCATGGTTGTAGGTGAACTCGACCTCCGGCGTCATCGTGGTAGGCGCCATCGGAGTCACCATATACATGGTAACCGGCACTACTACAGAACACCATAGGGACCTGTTGGCACTTTTTGGCAAGAACATAATCACGATCGGGATACCTAAATGCCTTGCGGTGATATGGAGTCGCCAACCACCTTGATCTAGCCAAGGGGACAAATCAAGATGGGTTTTGTAGAAACTAGACCGACTAGCGGAGCCGATCTAGGTGAAGCAAAGGATAACCACCCGTCTCATGGGCGAACAGAAGGTTTACAGGATAAACCTATAAAGGGGTATCACACTCTCGCAGTGACGGTGGACGGTTTACGACGCAAACCGATAAAGATGGATGAACTAAGCTAGAACTAGGCGAAAAGTAGATGCAAAGCTATGGGGGTTGGTCTTGCCTCCTACAGGTCCTCCTCCACGTCCAACTCGGGGTAGAAACCAATGGAAACCCGAAACATACCTTCCCGAGTAAGGGAACTCGAGACCCAACGAAATTCACTTCGTACTCGGAGTCTGCCGGTCTGACCGGTCACATACCTGCCGTCAGACCGGCCATATACCTGCGGTCTGACCAACCCCCGTGAAGGAAACCTGGCGCTTTCCGGACTTTGGCATTTTTTCCCTATTTTGTCCATAGGTGCCAAATTTGGGTGTAAACACATGCCTCCCCTGCCTTTTTGGCAAACTTGAGAGCCAAAAAGCATAGAACATGCAATCTTAGAGCGATAATCTAATTATCGGCCATTCCACCTGTTAGGCATCTTGTGGGCCAAGTGAAGGTTAAGCAATTCTCATCAATGGCACAAAATCCTATAGGCAATGTAAACATGATGTTGAAATCCAGGTTCTCCCTTGATGGCGAATCATTGCTAATAACCGGAGATCCTTTTGCTTAATTTTTATCTTCATCGTCTTGATCAATCACCGGCTTGTCAACCTTTATTGGCTTAGCCCTCCACTCTTGTCTTGGCGGTGGCCGCACGAATTTTCTAGCTCTCAATTCTCCGGCTTTGTTCTTCCTCAACTCTTGAGCACGAAAACTTTGCAATCTTCTCTTCTGAGTAGCAGTCAGGTATCCACATTGGCTTTGGCTCTATTCCAGGAGCGATGTAATGACCCTTAATGCCTTTTCTTGATGAAGAAGACGCCCTTGAACTACTCTCTGGACAAACTCGGTTAGACTGGGTCTGAGGTCCGATCAGACTAGCCATCGGCCGTCGGTCTGACCATCTTTGAGGTGCGGTCAGACCAGCTTGTGTCTGCCAGTTAAACCGGCTAGAAGGCGTGGTCAAACCGGCACAGTGCGCTACTTTGGCTTCAGCATCGGTCTTCTCGCTTTGTTCTTCCTCAAACCGATTCCTTGATTGAAAATGCCCTTTATTTGTTGAGGATGATTTCTTGTGTACTGATCTTCGTGGCTCCATAAACCTTTGATTGAATTGCATTGACGACATTGGTGGCATAAACTCATACATTGGCATCGGTGCCCCCCATGGTATGAAGTAAGGAAAAGGACATCCCGGTGGTGGCATTGGACAAGACCCCCATGGCATAACTTGAGGATTGCAAGGAAAAGGTGGCTCTAATTGCTCTTGTAATTGACCAAATCTCCCTCTAGGAGGTGATCTTGGTCTTTTCCCTTTATTAGGATGTTGCCTAGCTTTCTCCTTTTCGTACTTGTTCAAAAGCATATCAAAAGACACCTTCGGCTTTGATGGCTTCTAGAGCTCGAAGTGTTACTTTTGTTTATCTTCCAAACTCAAACCTCCGGGCCTTTAGGAACAATCATCTTTGGCCTAGGTTCTCCAATCACTACTCCCTTCCCTTTCGTAGATTCAGCTTGTTCCGGCCGAATCAACACTTTTTTGTCATTAAAATTGATGGTGTTCACCGGGAAAGGATCATGATCTAGTTTCATCTTTGGAACTTCGGAAAACTTCAATCATCCCTCATCTAAGGCCGATTGAACCTGTCGTTGAAACACATTGCAATCATTAGTAGCATGAGAATGAGAGTCATGCCATTTACAATAAACTTGGCGTTTCAACTCCTCTAAAGGTGGTATGACATGGCCTTTAGGTAAGCTAATTTGTTTCTCTTGTAAAAGATAATCAAAGATTTTATCACATTTGGCCACATCAAATCTATATTTAACTTCACTTTGCCGATCCTTGCGAGGAGTCGGCGTCAAACTAGAGCAAACGAATGGTTTGTTTTTATTAGTCCATGACCATTCGATTGCGTAAATATCATGATTACCATCATCATCAGATTCAGCACTATCTTTAACTCGGGTTTCTTGAGCTAGAGCTTTTTGCATAACCTGACTAACATCAAGAAATTGTTGGCTAGCTAATCTCTCTTTAATAGGAGCAAGTAAACCATTGTAAGCAAGATCAGCCAAATCTCTTTCAGTTATATTCAAAGTAAAACATCGGTTTCTAGTATCCCTAAACCTCTTGATATAATCAGTGACAGTTTCATTATACTTTTGACTAACCAATGCCAAATCAAATAACCTAAGATCAGTTTCACCAGTGTAAAAGTAATCATGGATTTTTTGTTCTAATTGAGCCCAAGTATAAATAGAATTTGCCGGTAAAGAAGTAAACCATGTAAAAGCAGTACCAGACAATGACAAAGAAAACAAGCGCAATTTTAAAGCATCTACGACTCTAAAACTTGGTAAATTTGGTAAATTTGGGGACTCTAAAACCACGAGGGTATGGTATGTTATCAAAATTATCAGGATACGACTTTTGGTAAACCTTAGCACGATTCCTTGGCTCAAGTCCAAATGTTTCTCTAATGATGTTCCTAATTTGTTCTTCCATATGCTCAGGCCTTGGCTGTGGATTTGGTGGCCTAGGATTAGGTATTTGTGGCAGCACAATATGATTATATTGGCCATATCGAGCATCTTGGGGATACCTCCATAAACATGATTAGGAGCATTGTTAATATTATACACAGGTGGGGGAATATGTGGATTAGCATTAGTAACAGGAGCTACTAGTGGATTAGGTACAGGGTAATGATATAAAATACCATTAATCGTGATAGGATCAACTTTCTGCATCGGGATAATTGCACCGGTCTGACCGAACATAGGCCCGGTCAGACCGACGGTCAGAGGTGCGGTCAGACCGGCTAGAGGGCCGGTCAAACCGATGTCGGTCTGAGACATTAGACCGACCTTAGGGGAGCTGGTCAGACCGGCCGAAGGCACGATCAGACTGGCCGAGGAGCTAGGGTTTGTCTTACTCCCGGTGCTTTGTGTAACAACTCCATCGGTCTTGCTATATATGTGATGAACAGGGCTTGGCTAGTACTTGGGATTGAACTAGATGATAAGCGAGCCAAAATTGACATCATAGCAGGTTCAAGTTTATTATTAAGAACAACAGTAAGAGATTGATCTATGGTACTTACTATGAGCTTTTGAATAGGGAGGGCAACATCATCGGAAATTACCTCATCAATGATGACTTGGGGTGGAGGACTGGGCTTACGAGAAACTCCTTGACGGTCTTGATGAAGGATCTCGCCAAAATCTTCTCTTGCACCTCCTTCATCTGCCGCTCCATGTCTTGACGTTGTTCTTCATCCAAATCCTCCAAGGTGATAGGTAAGATGTTGCTTGAATCAACCTCGTGCTTGGTCATGATGTTGATGTAGTCGTTGAAGTCGTCCCCAGTGGAGTCGCCAAAAATCGTGTTGGCAACTTCTTTGGTAAGAAGACAATCACGATCGGGACACCTAAACGCTTTGCGGTGATATGGAGTCGCCAACCACCTTGATCTAGCCAAGGGGCCAAATCAAGATGGGTTTTGTAGAAACTAGACCGACTAGCGAAGCCGATCTAGGTGAAGCAAAGGATAACCACCCGTCTCGTGGGCGAACGAAAGGTTTACAGGACAAACATACAAAGGGGTATCACACTCTCGCAGCGACGGCAGACGGTTTACGATGCAAACCGACAAAGATGGACGAACTAAGCTAGAACTAGGCGAAAAGTAGATGCAAAGCTGAAAAAACGATTCAATTGACTAATTGCATTGGAAGAAGATTGGTGCCTCGATTGAACCAGCCTTGTCTCTTATATAGGGGTTGGTCTTGCCACCTACAGGTCCTCCTCCACGTCCAACTCGGGGTAGAAACCAATGGAAACCCGAAACATACCTTCCCGAGTAAGGAAACTCGAGACCCAATGAAATTCGCTTCGGACTCGGAGTCTGCCGGTCTGACCGGTCACATACCAGCGGTCAGATCGGCCCTACTAGCCGGTCAGACCGGCTATATACCTACGGTCTGATCGGCCCCGTGAAGAAAACCCGACGCTTTCTAAACTTTGGCAATTTTTCCCTAATTCGTCCATAGGTGCTGAATTTGGGTGTAAACAGGACCGGCTCATAGGTTCATTTAGCACCGGCAACTATTAATTGTTTCCCACCTCCACGTGATGAAAAAAAGAACCGCCACATTTGAGGAAGTGTAGGTGCCGGTTCTAAATAAAAACTTGTCCCTATAGTTTTAATGTTGGTGTTTTAAAAGAACCAACAACTATATTACACTACATGTTTCGGTTTTCAAACGTTTTCAAAGAACCGACACCTATACTTATGTTATGGGTGTTGGTTATTTAAAAACTGAGCCTCGAGCCAAGCCCATCCTGCTAATCTCTCCACCGAGTCACGGTCCACATCTGGCCTTATCCTATCTCCTCGCACTCGCCCACATCACCATGTCCCACACCTAGGGATGGCAATCTTGCCCGCGGGTCCGGGTATCCACGGATACACGACTGGCACGGGCATGGGTGTAATATTTTGCCCGTGGACACGCCCGCCCGAGACCCAAGAACGTAGCGGGCAACAGCTGGGTATTGGTTTTAACCCGCAGGTAACTCATACTCGATCCGGTACATATGTATGAGCTAATTTTGACCCATCTCTTATTCCTCATACCCCTTTCTCTTGGCCCATTTGGCCCACTAACAATTAACATATATATACTCAACTAATAGAAACCCTAACCAAAATATTCCCCACTCCCCTCTCCTATCCCAATCCCCACGGCGGCGGCGGCACAGGCCGGCGACAATGGCACGGGCCGGAAACGACGGTGCGGGCCATCGACAATGGCGGCAACCCAAGCAGGAGATGGCACGAGCAGGCGATGATAGGGAGTGGCGCCCACAAGATGGCATCGTAGCCTCACAGGTCAACAGCAGCAGCGACTTAGGGCCACGATGGCGACGCTGGTGGCTTAGGATGATAACGACGAGGGCGGTGAACCGATGACGGTGGCTCAGGCCGACAACAAGGAGGGCAGTGAGCTGGTGACAACGGCATGGTGACGAGCCAGAGACGGCGACCGAGGGCGATAGCCATCGAGAGCAGCGAGCCGGTGATGGCACCAGGTGCTCTGGCACGGTTGGATCCGGCGCCTCCCTCTCCAGCACTGCCCCTCCAGCCTCCACTCCTCTCCGGCGCCCCTCACTCTCCGGCTTCGGCTCCGGTCATCTGATCTGCACCCCACGCCACGTCCCCTACCTCACTAAGAGGAGAGGGAGGAGGCCGCGTAGGCTGGCATGCGACCGGGTCTTCCTCGGCGCGGCGCACTGGGGCAGTCGCCTCATCCTCTCCCCGACACAGTGTGGCAACGGCTGTCTCATCTTGACGGAGGGACTTGTCGTGCATGTTACTCCATGGCGTGCAGACAGACTTCTTTTTTTTTTTTGTTTTGTTCTGTTCATCTTGTTCTTTCCCTTTGATGCATGTAAATAATCCATATAATGATTTTAGTTGGAGATGAAATTCTTCATTTGTGCCAAAATTTGTGATTCAGTTTCTTTGATTTGTGATGTATGATTTGTGTGGCAAATGATGGATGGTAATATGTGGATGTGGGATGGGGAGTTGCTCGGGCCAATGCATCAAGCCGCTTTTTTTTCATTCCCAAAACCTTTGAGGTACCAATTAAAACCAGCACCTCTCAAAATATGGTGTGTGGGATGTCGGTTTGAAAATCTGGCACTCATGGGGTGTTCCCCAACTGACATCAATGTGTAGTAGTGCAGGGACGAGGCGACGGGGGACCACGCCGCGAGGATTTCCGGCTTGAGTATGCCCGGAGTGATCTCGTTCGGTTCCCTGGGGAGAAGCTTGCTGAGTTGAACATATGTCGCCTGGTTGTTCGGTTCAGCATGCTTGCTATGGGGAAGCCTTCTAATGTTGTATTATATCTCTGTTTTTTTAATACGTGACGTCATTGATTTTTTATAAACGTTTGACCATTCGTTTTATTAAAAAAATTTATACAAATATATAAAAAATAAAATCATACTTAAAAAAACATTTGAAGATAAATCAAATCACAGTAAAATAAATAATAATTACATATTTGTTTTGAATAAAAGGAATGATCGAATGTATCTTTTAAGATTTATGACATCGTATATTGGAAACGGAGGGAATATATAGTATTTCAGGATGCTCGCCATAAAGAACGTACGTTCTGTTCCGGCGTGAGGAGCACGTCGACGGGGACTGCGAAGGAGAAGAAAGGCAGTGCTGTGCCGGCTGTCGGAGCTCGCCGTCGGCGCCGTGTCGCGGAGTGCAAGAATTTGTTGCCGTTGCCGAGTGCAGGACTACTAACCGTCACGCTGTCGTTGTGGAGAGCTAGTAGCTCACAGGGAAACGGCATGAATGACATCCATGGTAGGGAAAAAAACCTTTGTTCAATGGTATTTTTATACACTACAGTTACATATACATTATAGTTATATGCGAAAGTTTTCCAACAAAAATACTTGGACATTTTTTAGATATTCCTAGAAGAATCAAGGATCCATCATGACATCCTCGCCAATGATTTTTTTTAATAATGGATAAAAACCCAGCCACTGGCCTTCTACACCAACAAAGGTGTATACACAGCCAGATCCTCACCAATGTTTTTTATTTCTAATAATGGATAAAAACCCGGACTACACCAACAAAGGTGTATACACAGCCAAGTCCTCACCAATGATACACAACAGTTTTCTTCTGTATATATCTTGCAAGTAAACACAAATTATCAGCCATGCAAGCATATATAGGTACAAGTTAAGTCAGCTACCAAAACTCCACAGTTACCCCCAAATAGTAGTTTTCAGAACACCCGAAATTAATTACTGGCTCTGGATAGAATCATGCATCCAATTCCATATGTTGAAAATTAATCTCAAATTTCCATCACTCGTACTTCTGTAAGCAGAATGACACACTGGAGCAAAGAGGTTGCTCATCGATCATTATTAGTATCAATTATACCACATATCGAGTATGCATTTCCAAATCTCTAAGTACACTTGCAAATCTTTTAGTTGAAAATACATATTCACAGGAAATGGTGCTACAAGGCACTACCACTCTTTTTAGTTAGTGCAGCACAGCACCGGACAGAAATTTACATTCTCCTCAGATTGTCCAGCCTCGCCTGCAAATCTGCATCGATTCCACCATCACCATTCCCACCAGCAGATTCAGCTTGCGCAACCTTTCCTGCTGCAGCGGGCTGCGCGACGGCAGCTGAAGGGGCCTTTACAAGCTGCAAAAAATACAGGAAACAGAATAGGATTTTTGTTAGCATTTAGACAAATCTGCCATGCAAAGACCATTTACAGAAGGTCTCAGTGCACAAAATCATCAGGAAGTTATGTTACCCAAGTACTACAGATACAATCACCCTGATCTTTTTACATCATTTATAGTTTGAATCAAACTGGATGTTCTAATTTTTTCTATAATAATTGTGAAGAGATGAATTAAAGCTGGGTTCTATTCAGTAAAAAACTAAAGGTACGAATGAACAAAGTTGTTTATTGAATAGAAAGATATATTTTTGGAATTTGGAGGTGAACCTTGTCTTGATCAAATATACTTGGTTGTGGACATCTGTTGGACCAATCCAATATTTATTGGCATCTCCTTGGCATAAGTTTCTTCTTTTTTATTGAGAACCAAATCCATAACTACTGCTTTCATGATAATTCTAACATCCACGATGATCTCACTAAAACATAACACAAAAGCAAAAGAAACACATACCTCTTGGTTAATGTCAATGCCAATTTCATCAAGGACTTGATTCACAAGCTCCTCAGTTTCTTCCTCTTGATCCTCATCTCCCTCCAAAGCATCATCTATAGCGTCCCCCATGACTTCACTCGTCATCTCCATCCTCTCATTTTGTCGCTCAAACTCCATCATAATCCTCTGTAATCCTGGCAGATTTAACTGCCTGTTCATCTGACCCATAGCCTTTGTAACACCTTTCATGGCATCACCCATAGCTTGTGTAGATTTCAGCGTCTGTAATGGTTGCAAATTGGAGATGCTTATGGATTATGGTGAAGGACAAAATGGATGCAGCACAAAATTTCAGATCAACATGAACATATTTTATATGAAATTTAAAATAAGTCTGTGTCTGAAGCCCATTGTGTCAAATATCTAGAAGTTCATGCATCTATAAGTAAAGAAGTTTAGCACAACTTGACCGCGTTAAATGGCATGTTGCTTCTACTGCTTAGTAGTACAACTTAATAAAGTGGAGATGCAGCAACTTAAGATTATTAATGACATGAAACTAAATATACTAAAAAAGGCATTTTTCACAAAATAGTTTAGTTCTATGTTGTGATATAAGTCGATAATAACAACTCATATACTTATGAACAAAAAAAAAATTCAGATGTTCACTTTTATTGCTTATAATGCACACTAGACCCCATAAAACATCAATAGAAGTTAATCACCATCTGGAAGCCACTGCTAGTTGGCATGGCCACATATTCTTAAAAAGAGCAAGAATTAGCAAGAAAATGACACAGAAAATGCATAGTTACCTGAACTCTTAGAGAAACTCCTTGAAGCTGAGATTTAAGTTGGTAAAATTTTGTGATCTGATGCCGAGTTCGAATAAGATCTTTGGCCATTACTTTGACAGCACCCTGAGTGTGGCATGTGAAAAATCAGCATCTAGTTATAGGAGAACAGTCAATACATAACTATTATTTGACAACACAAGAAGAAAACCACGTGAAGACATAAGTTCCATGTAGCTTTTGTGTAACCTATTGCACTACACAAGGTAAGAAGTATTTCGCATCAAGGACTTTATGTTATGTTGATTTGACTATTGACAATATTTGAAAATTGAAATTTAACATGTTAGAACCCTGTGTTTGTTCCATCTACTTCATGGTCAAGGAATACATCAAAGTGCTGTGGCAGAAGGCTTTATGAGAAGAACAGACAAATCTTGAAGCGCTCACACTTTGTGGTCCATGAAAGCTGGAGTTAGTTTTTCATTCATTGTTAAACACTATGGATTAGAATATGTGCAGTTCATCGGTTGATGCAATAAAGATCACAATATCAATTTTCTGGAGGTCATCAATAGGAATAGCCACTAGCCAGTAAAGTATACAGGCAACTGAGTCAGAACATGCAGTGCATTGTTGGTTCATGCCTAAAAAAGAGTAAATCTGTAGGTGGTTAAAAGGTGAAAGACATGATAACTGAGAAGTGAAAACTTCTCAAAGGAAATATTAGTGTTGGTTGTTTAGTAAATTCTAACATGTTAATTAATGATACCAAGGATGCTGCAGAAATACAGACATTGTCTCACGGGCTCTTTTATGTCTGAGATCAGTGAGTGATATGGGGGCTGCAAGCTCAGAGCCTTAACCATATCCTTCCATCATGTGAAAATAGAGTTTTGCAGGTATAGACAAGCTACACATGACCCAAAACATACCTCTTATTTGAACAGCCTATTATTTCCACTTATCAGTTTAGAGTCATTTATTTCCAATATATGACGAACAACTGTTCTTGCTACCCTTGAGATATTAAATTAGATCTTGTGTTTAAGAGTTCTCGATTATAGTATCCCAAGGAGTATTTTGCACTACTGCTTGAGATATTCAATGCAGCCTTTCTGCTTCTCTTAGTCTCTACAATGATAACTAGCAAAACATGCTGACATATCCTTCAACATTAATCTGTCCATTTTTGGCAGCAAATTGAAATTGTTCATCCACGACCTTTCACCACTTCATCAGCAGGCTATCCAATTTAAATATCAAAAGATGCAATCTATTTGGAAGTCTGATCAAGTCATACTAAAAGTCTAAAACTAATGCAAGGGGGCAAAATATATCAATTAGTACCAACAACCAGTAAAACAGTATATCCATCATGATAAAGTAGGGCTATTTCCATATTAACGGTAAAAGGCCTTAATTTTGGAATGCAGGAAATCCAAAGGATATCACATGAATAAAAAAAATTCCCACGTTCCAATGGAGGCCTAAGAATCACAATAAGATGGCAGGCACTAGACAAGTATTTCATTCTCAAACCCAGCACCGAAAATTAATCCTCAGAAACAGCTCTTCTCTTATCTTCTCGTTGATAAATTTCCAGTGCTTTACTTTTACTGTCTCATATTAAATCTTGATCTAGCAGTTATTTGCTTATCGTATATAGCACCGAATGTGTAGCATAATTATGAAACAAATTCATATTAAATCTCAACAGGCAGAAATCAACTAGTTAAGAAAAATAATAAAACAAATAAACAAAGTGAACTGTGTCGTGGAATACGAAAGAAGGCATCCAGCATAAGAATAAGAAGAAAAGAAAACT
Organism: Oryza punctata; assembly: GCA_000573905.2. Lineage (NCBI taxonomy): Eukaryota > Viridiplantae > Streptophyta > Magnoliopsida > Poales > Poaceae > Oryza > Oryza punctata. Next base: position 8,495,046 of record CM002494.2, on the reverse strand, counting down.
TAAATTCACATTCTTAAATACCAGAGTTCATACCATCTGGCCTTCCTTTGCTGTTTTCTTAATCTCAGTGATGAGTTTTTTCTCCTGGGCTTGCAATCCCTGTCTTTCTCGCTCAATTTCTCTTATTGATCTATCCAGCATTCTCTTGTTTTCTCTCAAGAGCTCTGAAAGAATCAATTGAGACAAAACCATAAGCCAGTTGATATACCAAAAATTGTTAATACTAGCATTTTTCATATTTTGATCTAATACTATACAAAGCTTGGCAGTAATATAAAGTGTTAACCCGAACATTATTAATCTCTCTATCAAAGTTGGAACAAAAAACCAATACAAAAAATTGACTAGCTTTTAACAATTGCATCAGAAAACTTAGAAAGCACGGTACTATTCCAAAACAGTGGTCTCATATCCAGAATGGTTTCCACTACTGGTGCTCCTCAACAAATAGGCTTCCATATTCTGAAGACTATATATGCACATTAATAATCTGATAGATACTACTGAAGTTTCAGTCTCAAACACATATATGGACACGCACACATGCAGCTTTTACACATTGCAAGATAATAGTTGTTGTGTACTTGATTACACAAATAATTCTACAAAACAGTTAGCACTTAGAAGAATGATGGTATAGTATATACTACTTTAAGACATGCAGGTGCTACTATTCTAAATTTTGTTCATGACCCACTAGAATCTTGTCATCGACACTCTTCAGAAAGTTCCATTATGTTGGCAAGGATGAATAAAATTAGCTTGATAAAAAAGCATCAGAGAAAAAAGTCAAACAAGCACACTATACTTATGAAAGACTAAACTCACAAATACCAGATTACAAATGCAAACACCCTAGCACCTGCCTCGCGTGCTGGTATCCGTTATTGTTACTTTCAAGATCATAATCCAGAATATCAACTTATAGTGGCCATCAGACCAAATCAGTCCATTTTCTACAGATACAATCTTATCAAATCGAAAAACGATTTTATAGAATCAACAACTAATAGTACCGATTTCAAATCTATCACTGGAAGTCCAGTTCCCAAGTGCATCGGTCTATTAACATAGGCTTAAACAGCTGGGCAAACCCCCAAGGCTAGAACAAGCCTGCTTGTAAGTCAAGACTAGTTCCTATACACTACCAATGATGTAACATCATTTTCCTTTATTATTATCTAACAAGCAATCTTGCGATGCCGGTACGGTATGTTGATTTGCTCCCAGTATCCTAAGGCGAATACAATCCTAACAACTAAAAATCAACTCATGAAGACCTGAAATTCCCCATCCCTATAAACCAAATAGGCACCAAGAAGCCTAATTACCCTGGCTTCAGCCGCAGAACTGTCAGAGCGACCAGCTATTACTAATCTCTAGTACCTCCACACATCAAAAGGCAAGAACACATAAGAAATTCTTGCGCACTAACCGAACCAATCAACGCAAATTCGAGGGCTGGGAGGGGATCCATCTATTCTTACCAGCAGGCGTCTTCCGCTTCCCGAACAAGAAACTCATCTTGGCTGGTGGTGAGGGGAGGAACTGAGACGAGGTGGATCGAATCGAATGAGCTCGGATCGAGTAGGATCTTGGCTTCTCCTCGCTCGGCGACGCCGATGGCGGCTTCTCTCCCCTTTCCCTTCTCTTCGCTATGGGGAGGAGTAGTTCGCTGTGCCAGGACAGCGCAAGATTCCCAGATAATTAATTAATTAACGAAATAATTATTGTTTTGTGCATATGGGCTGGGCCGGGCCGACCGAAGCTCATTTAGGAAAGGTCCTGTGGCCGCTCCTCTCTTTGTTCCCGTCAGTTCTTCTGTTGGATGGACGGCTGAGATTCCACTAGTGGGACCATGACAAACGATCTTTGTTTTCCATGAGAAAACTTCGTTTAATATTGCAAGTTATTTTGACCATTTTTCTTGTTAATTAATTTTTTAATATTTGATTAAGTTGATAGAAAAATTTTAGTAATATCTAATTAGCTTTGTTAAATATAACATTGAATATATTTTGATAATATGTTTGTTTTGTGTTAAAAATGTTACTATATTTTTTTATAAACTTGATTAAATTTTAGAAAGTTAAAAAAATTTAAATTGATTTGTAATTATGAAACGGATAGAGTACATCAATTGCCTTCCCATTCATCCAAAAGAGTAAAGAAAAAAATGCAGAGAAGCTACAATCCGTCTGATCTATTGCAATAAAAAATGCAGCCTCCGACCGTAAGATCTCCTGCGATATGTCGGCTCTATTTGAATTAGAGGAGATAAAAATGCAGAGGAGAACACCAAATTAGTTTTGTTATTTATAGATTCTCTGATTTTTACTCATCTCAGTGTCCTGAACCTCAACAAGACATAACCCAAAAGTTGAACTATAAAAAACTGTGATGTAATATTTTTTTTGACCGCGAATTGTGATGCCATTTAGTATAAATGTATTGCATGCGACTTCTTTTTGTTTATTGGATTAATCTAGATCCATTTAATGATAGCACATTTTCTTTCAAATTAAGAAGGATCAACACAAAAGTATAGTTTAGTAACATTATTTGTTTTTTAACAAGAGAAAAATGCATATCAATGAGTGATTGGTAGATGAGAAAAAATAAATTACTTGAAATATAGATGATCCCATTTTAAAATAGGAGTAAGTATTTACTCGTCTCAAATATTGTGCTTGTATATAAAACGCCCCTCAACTATTACACCCAAAAACTCTACACCCTATAACTATCACTAGGCCTAGGCTGGCCTGGACCGGATACGGACCGCTCTTTAACTATCTCATCAGTGTACTTTTACATAGACAACTAAGATTCTACAAATGGAATCATCACAAACGCTATATTTTTATAAAGCTACTCCATCCATTTAATATTATAAGTCTCTTTAGATTTATCCCAAGTGAAAAGCAGGTTTTTAGAAAAATATAGCAACATTTTTAATACAAAATAAAAGTACTATAATAACATATTTAATGATAAATTTAATGAAATTGATTTGATGTTGTAGATGTTAGTATCTACTTAGTATCATGATCATTTGCCTTCCTATTCATCGACAAAGAGTAAAGAAAAAAATGTAGAGAAGCTTGGAACCGCGTCCAATCTCTTGCAATATGTCGGCTCCATTTGAATTAGAGGAGAAAAAATGCATAGAGAAGCTTTTGAATTAAGCAAACAAATAGAGCAAGTGGTGTAAGCAATGCTGATGTACAACGTACTTGCAGAAATCGTACATCCAAAAGCGTGATGCAAATAATTCAAAAAATTGCACCGTACAACCTACAGTACTACAATTTTCCTCTGCGACAAAACTAATAACCAAATTTCTGGATTGATGTGTGCACCTTCGTTTACTTGATCAATCAAACCATGAACATGAGTATGAAATGAGAACGAAGGTATGACTGCTTTGAACTTTGTTTACATCAATAACCTTTTTTTTTTTTGTGGGGAGTTTGCGTCAATAACCTTGAACGAAAGCTGCAATCGCATACATTAATGAGCCGCACCCTTTTTGTCAGTGGGTCAGCAATAGTTGAGAGTCCGCCAAAGGAACATTAACAGTGAACTTAATTCTAAAATCGGGCCCAAAATAGTGTTGCTATTTATTGGTAGTCTGATTTTTACTCAGATATACCTAAACTTGAGCAAGATAACCCAAAAGTTGACATATAAAAAGTTGTGGTGTAATAATATTTTTTTGACCATGAATTGTGATATCATTTAGTATAAATATATTGTGAGTTTTTTACTTCTTGGAATCTAGATCCATTTAATCTAGCACCTTTTTCTTTCAAATTGAAAAGGATCAACACAAAAGTATTTATTTTCCAACATTCTTTGTTTACGCAAGAAAAAATGCATATCAATGATTGATTTATATATAGACGAGAAAAAAATAAATCACTTGAAATATATATAGATGATCCCATTTTTAAATAGGGGTAAGTCAGCATTACTCCTCTCAACTATTGTGCCTGTCTTTAAAACATCCCTCAACTATTAAACTCACACACTTTACACACCTTAACTATCAAAGCGGTCAAAATACCCCCTAAGTGCAAGACAACCTGATTTTAATAGGGGTTTTTATGATTTTGGTATCCAAATACATGTTTTCGACTTATATTTAATTAACTACTTTTAATCTCTTGGTAACAACTATCTCTATCCTAGAATATACGATTTTTTAAGTTGGACATGTTTATTAAGAAAGTAGATAGAATTAAATGGGAGAATGTTATGATTGGTTGAGAACTGAAGGTAGGTGCAAAAATTGAATGGTGGAGGATTGTGGTTGGTTAAGAAGAGAATATTGGTGAAGAAGTTGTTATATTTTGTGAAAATCTTTAGAGCTAGAAGTTGTTATATTTTGGAACGGATGGAGTATGTTTCATACCAGGAGGATTTTTTTAAATTTCAAAATCATGAAAATACTCGTTAAAATCGGGTTGTATTGCCCTTAAGGAGGTATTTTCGATGATTTCAATAATTGAGGGGTGTATTTAGCCGAACCTATGGTATCTGTAAAATGAATTAAATCCTTTCATCCCCAGATGTGTAGGAATGGTGACTGAGGCATTCACTAGTTGCACCCTACATATTTGTAGGAATGTGTCCTCCGGCGCCTGAGGCATCCACAAATTAACCTACCACGATTTCGGGATAACCTATTTGGTGACGAGATCCACATGGAGTCTAAGGTTTCAAGCATGAGATTCTCCAATTGACCATGATTTATTTTTGAAATAATGATATAGTTTGTTTTAGTAACGATACTAGAGGATTGTCTTATGTGAAAGTTACTTGGATAACCTAGAGGAGGGGAGGGGGTGAATAGGCTTGACCAAAAAATTCTTTTCATGGTGGATTAAAACTGGTCGGAAGATCAAAAAGTTCCTATAAGAACATTAAGGTGACAAACTGACACTACTAGACTTAGGACCAAGCCTGTAGGCCAGTATATTTTATGTCGGTCCTGCAAATGACCCACAGAAAAAATGTATACAAGAATCAAAGTCATCGACTAGCTCAACCAAGCACACATATTAGATCGGGTAAAATTGCACAATAGCAACAAAGGCTCAAAGTAAAGAGGGAGATAAGACAACTAATTTGTTTACTAAAGTTTGGATCCACATATCTTACATCTCTGTTGAGGTACTCACAAGAGCCAGGTCTCTTTTAACCATAATTCGCACCAAGTGACCACCAAGGTCAAGCCCGGTTTCCACTCAGTTACCACTTTTACTTGTGTAGGCAAGGTAGAGCCTTCACAAACTTCCTAGGCACTCCACAATTGATGGGTGACGACAAAAAATTCTCAAGTGCTCAATTGAATCTCACAAGCACAAATCCCCCAAAATCTCCCAATCCAACTCTCACTAGAAGAGAGATGAAATGAGAGAGTCCTAGAATGCTATGAGCTAGGGTTCAAATTTGGGAAGCAGCCAACCCCAGCTCTCAAAAACAAACCGTTACTCACATATTTGAAAACCTTCCAGCTTGAAGAAAAAAAACCTCCCGTCAAGCCTCCTCGGCCAAACTAAGAACCCTTGACCGAAACTTTTGATTCAAGCCCGAAACTTCCCTTAGCCAAACAAAGAGTGCACCTGACTAGAATTTCTGGTCTTGACAATTGAAACTTGTTAAGGCACAAAGCCAAACAAAAGACCCTAGATTAAAACTTTCTCCATATTGGGGCTTCCAGTAGTACTTGCAGCCAAGAACATTTATCTGAAACAGTTAAACTTTTGGTCTCCATACCTAGAGGAAACTTTTAACCCCATGTTGGTGTTGTGCAAGTATCTCATCTAAAGATCAAAGGATTGTTTTGAGCACTGAAATGCTAGCAAGTCTTTCATATGTGTGCCCCCCTTGATAGTATGGTATCCTTGAACTCTATTTGGAAAGATAAAACGAATTAAGCTTCATGTGCCACCTTTTCATTTGTTTTGACGATCACCAAGTGTTATTGATTATTTCTCCAATGAAGCTAATGCCTACTCATGTACTTGAGAAACACGTTAGTTCGCTTTACCATGAATTAGCCAAAACCCACCTACTGTGTGTTCGGTAGAAGGAGTTCCCATCTCCTCTCCCTCGTGTTCTGTGCGCACGCTTTTTAAACTGCTAAACGATGTGTTTATACAAAAGGTTCCTATACGAAAGTTGCTTTGAAAAATCATATTAATCCATTTTTTAAAAAAAATAGTAAATACTTAATTAATCATATGCTAATGAATCGCTCCATTTTTCATGCGGAGAGAATGGGCTCCCAACTCACCCAAACAAACACAGCCTTAGAGCGCCTAGATACACTTTTAGTACTATAAAACTAGAGTAACCTATAGCAAAATTTGTACATCACACCAACAAGCATGGATGATGTGATGTGGAGCTTAGCCACGTCACACCAACAAGCCGTTCTATGATGATATCCACCTTATTTATGAAGTACGCCAAATTTTTTGTGACAGTAGTTTAATTTCATCATAGAAGGGATAGGTTCTACGACCAACATAGTTTTGTCATAAAATGAGCTGAGTTCTATGATGAAATTTGACGATTTGTCATGCGCTTCATTTTTGACGAACCCAAATTCATCACCATTTCGTCACAGAAATTTCTTTATGACAGAATCAGCATTTGCCATGATGATAATATTTTATCACAAGTGTGCGCATTTTCACTAGTGATGGCAATTGGGAAAACCCCTTCGTGATCGAACGGTTGAACTGGTAAGTTGTGTGCCTTAGGTGGGTTGACCTTCTAGCTAGCTAGCCTTGCTTGCATGCACCAAGCATGCAATGTAAATATGTAAAATGGTACTTGCCTTAGACAACATTGGTCGGTGCTTTGCATGTGATCGCCGTACATTGCTACCAAAGCTAAGCTGCTAGAATCTCTCCTCTCACTCCGAGCAAAAAGGAAAGCATGCATATCTCATACTTAGCTGTGTGATAGGAGTATCTGGATATGGGGACGTGTACAGGCTTTTGTGTTTCCTTCATGCATGGATGCATGCTATCTTCCCATCTATCTATCCATCTTTTTCTGCTTTATTCAGCAACGTCGTAGCTCCCAATCACCATGGCAATCATATGTATGGTCCACTGCAGCAATAACAGTGAAATTAATGGAGAGAGCTAGCTAGCTTAGCTAGAGCTAGAGCTAGATCGACGCGTCGTCTTTGATGATGTGAAAACAAGAATAGGACGCTTCATGAGTAGTGTGTTGTTGCTCAGGTTGATGTGGTTGGCTAGCAGTAGAAGAGACTAGCAGTGTACTCCATGATGGAGCTTGATCGATCTTGGGCTGAAAAGAAGCAACACTTTTTTAATTGTTTCAGATGTTATTTTGTCGGAAAAGAAAACTCCCGGACGCATTCAAACGGTTTAACTTACACACATGGTTATAATGTGTATATACACATATGTGTATGATTGTGTTTTGGAAAATGAAGGTGTTCAACAAGTTGCATATATGGCTTGACCTGAAAGTGTTGCACCTGCAACGTTACATCAAAACAAGTGTCAAGGAATAGCTAGCTACCACACATTATAAACATGCGGTATAAGTTTCCTTCTCTCTAGCTAGTGTACATGTATAGAAAGGGCAAATTTATCATCAATAATAGAAGAATTTCAGCAAGTGTCAATAAATACCACAAAATCATCCCACACCTTTCAGAAAATACTGCGATATGGCACCACAAAACTAGAAGGAAATAATCGGCATGTAACATAAACATACGCCACTAATTTTCAAGACAAAAATTGCCCCCCGGCCAGGCTTTTCCTTGGCTCGACTGCCCTGTGCTCCGTGTAAACACCTCTAATTTTCAAGACAAAAATTGCCCCCAGCAGGGCTTTTCTTTGCCCGGTCGCCCGTGTAAAATGCCACAGGGTATCCTGAGAGCTTGCAGTACTTCCCGTCGGGCAAAATTGCCAAAAATCGAGTTGGCCTTGAGCTGGATTTGCTTCTGATGGAACCTACTACGATGACTCCATGTCGATTTGGACAGTAACCGGCCGGTAATTAAAAGTGCAAATTGAGAAATAAGAGAGAGTAGAAGAGGAGCTATATGATTCGAAGGAGAAGAAATTAAATTAGTGGGGGTCTCAACATGGATTTCCGGCTAACGAATTCCTGATATGTACGTCGCTGCTACCATATGAATGGTTGATTATGTATCTAATAATCGAAAGAGGGAGAAGTAGTGTTGCACGGGCCGTTAGGAACAAAGAATGGTGCAGGATATTCTTTTGTCTCGACGAGTACCGTATATCGCCAGTGCCAGTCAGTGGCATTCTAAGTTTTCGCTTTTTTGGAAAGTATTTGAAATTTTCTTGATAGAAATGTGGTGCTGTAACATCAAATATTCTTGTTCTCTTACAAAAAGTCTATGCAATGCTCTTCTCTCGCAAAACGAAAAGAAAGAAAAGCACATGTGTGTTGGGATCGTTATACATATAAGTCTCTCTCGATGCAACATGTTATATACACACGTGCTCCTCCTTAATTAATTAATTAGTTAAGTAGTATGCTTGGTTAAGTAAAATGACGAGGTGAATCGTGTACCAGATGTTATATTAAAATAGATCACACGTGCTGCAATGATTTTTAGCCACCAGCTAACTCACCCAAAAGGTTAAGTAAATAAGGAAGAGCAAGTCAAATCTCTATCATCAGGATAGGATTTTATAGTTTCTGCATGGAAGGGGATCATCCAAAATTTCAAAATCTCATCTCAAAAACTTTAAACAATATTTCAAATATATACAAATTAAATTTAGTTTCCTAAATTGATGGTTAGTACTAAAAAAATTTCATGGTGCCACTCTGCGTGTTCCATACGTTTGTGGGCACATGTGCTACCAGGATGATTCCTCACACTGCCCAGGGTTCAGCTTTCTCATCTGTTTCCACGAAATCCGAGCGCTTTTCGTGAAACCGCTGAGATCGGTTTGTAAAAAGTGAGCGATTTTAGCTACTTTAATTTTTATAGAGTTGATCGAAAGTGGTTGCTTTTAATGGTTTTTCTTGGTTTTGGACAAACCAACAAGGACCGGTTTTCACCATAAAACTAAAGATAAACTCTGCTCGCAGCTAAGGATGTACATAGTAATATAGGTCAGATGAGTCACCATGTATTACCGACAAAATGGTTCCAATTATACATTGTGCTCGTACCTGCATGGTGCAAGAGCCAAAGAGATCGATCTATCATCTAGCTAAGTTACTCATACCAGCTAGCTTTATCGCTTTGTTATAAAAGCTACTAGTCGTATCAAGGAAAAAAAGTTATACTAGTAGCTTTTATAACATGAGACAGTATATATTTTGTTTACTTTGATCAGAGAAAGCTGCAGGGTCTTAGAATATAGTAAGCCAGATTTATTATATATTAGTACAGGTGATTCTGGATATGGCCATATATAAATTAAGTTGTTGTTTTTTCATACATGGGACTGCCTGGTAATTAATAATAGTAGGGTTCAATTTTTCGTTTTCGGTATTTGTATCGGGGTGCCGATATGGTGAAATTTCGGTCCAAAATTTCTGAAATTTTGAACACGATTTAGTCAAATTTGAACAAATATTACCAAAATTCACGAAAAATAAGAAATAAATAAATTTTCGGCCAAAATAATATCGTATCAGGGGGTCCGGTAGGACCGAAATTTCCGAACGTTCAGGATTTTTGAACCCTGATTAATAGTCAACCATATGTTTTTTCGCATGACAATATACATAAAGTTTACCACTTTTAGGTTCTTTAAAATACTTCGAAAAAAATTCTGTTGCTCCTCTTTGCACCTGGTAGACTCCCCCCATGAGCTTTCTACTTATACGCAATTCCTTGCCAAAATTATGCTGCCGGCATCATCCCCTCTATTATTATTTGCATATCACTGCACATATGGGATACAACCATCACCCTAGACCAATTATTACAATCACCATAAGTTTTTTCCTATCTAGTTTTGACGTCCTACTCACTTTGATCTAAAATATAAGTCGTTCCAGGCATAACATGGTCTCTAATATAACGCTTTGATTTCTATGAAAAATATGTTATTTGAAAGAAGAGACATGTTACAAAAGTATTTTTCTTCATGAACCTAGTAATATCAATCATATACATATCTATGTATTTTTTTTTACATATTGGCAATCGAAACTAAAATAGTTTTGCCAATACAAATACTAAAATACTAATATGACTTGTATGTATTTTTAGGTCGGAGGTAGTATTAATTGGACTATTGGTTATGGGGCTACTATCTAGGTCTTATTTTAGCCCCATCTCTACCGTTGCTTGTTGTTCTAGTCCCCGAACTTTGCCTACCTAATTTATTAAACTTCTTGTGTGGGTAAATTTTCCATAGTAAACATATATAGATATTTTTTTACTATGCCTTTTTGGTACTGCAAGAGCAAAAAGCAAAAAGTGGTATTTTCGTTTAATTATTCGTAATCATTTCCTTTTACATAGTTACAACCAAATGCTAAAAATGTGAGCCACAACAAGAGCCATTAGATTTATCTTAATTATGCTCAATCACAATCGTTAATGCGTTGTGCAATTATTATAGTCTCCATTAATTTCTATAAACCTACAATATTAGCTTAGTTAGGACCCGCTAAACTTAGTTATTATTGCCAATTATTCTTGCTGATTGTGTAAAAAACTTTTTATCCTAATTGTTTTGTACAGGTTCTTGCATAAACGTGGGATATATATCATCTAGTTTTATTAGTTATCTAACCTACTTGAGGATGGTGAGATGTTATTAATTATGGTATTCTCCTAGGGGTGTTATACAGTGTTCTCTAGGTATAGTAGAACCAATCTAGACCGTTTATTTTTTTCTAATCCAATGGATTACATTTGTTTATATTATCGCATTAAATATTGATAGTACACTCATAAATCAATGGTTGAGATCAATTCTATTAGCGAATACTACTTATATTCCTATAGTATTCTAATTAATACCAGTGGAGAGCTCCGTAAAGGTACTCAAGAGGGCCTAACTATTGTTCCTTATAAACACGCACCATGGCATCTATGATTCATCTATAATGGAGGCAATACTTCTAGGGTTTCCATCTTTATCCACAAAGATAGCTAGGAGAACCCTATGGTGCGGATGCATATATCTATCATTCTGCAGCCGGCCAGAAGGCAGAAGCCGTACATATTCTTACAAGCTAAGGAACTCTTCTTGCCCTCTCTATCTCTCTCACCTGATACATGTAAAGATGCACAAGCACACAGCACTAAGGGGAAAAAGGAGGTAGAAAGCTAGACAGAGAATAGTTCCCTTGTCCAAATCTTACCCTTTCACTAGCTCTCTGTTCTCATCCCCTTCTTCACCTTATAGTGGATGTCATTCTCCACTCCTTTGAACCTCCCCCATGCATTCATGAACCCTTAAAGCATTCTCATCATACACCCTGACATACATATCTCACAAAGAAGCAAGGAGGACCAAAAGAGAAAAATAAAGAAGAAGATCATAAAAGGAGAATCCAGGGTTAGAAAAAGATCAAAAGGGGATCAACTCCACTACCTCTCTTGATCCATCATGTGGAATCAGGTACATAAGAACTTTACCCTTCTTGAGAGTGCTTCTCCTTATTACTCCCTAATTAAAGTTTGTTTCTTTGTGAAAAAATTAGCTAGCTTAGCTACTTCTTTTCATGTGTAAAGCAAAAGGAAAGAATATGCAAAACAATATATGTTCTTATCAATTTATGATATAGAAAGTTACAAGCCAATATATTCTCATGCTACTCTTGCACAAACCCTAGCTCATATGATTGTAGTATTAGCTACTATCATCCTTTTGTTTTCCTAATTATTTTTTGTTAATTCATGTTACTAGCAGCATCAAGCTCACCATGGTCATCATCAGCTTCACCGAAGTGTGGAGGAAAATCAGCTGCCGATCACCTCGGGCTTGCTGCTTGCTCCTCGACCAGACATGGCCGCCGCCGCCGCTGGGATCCTTCCGGTGAGCGGCGGTGGCGCCTCCTCGGCGCGGCCGGCGTCGATGGCGGAGCGCGCTCGGATGGCGAAGATCCCGCAGCCGGAGCCGGGGCTCAAGTGCCCGCGCTGCGACTCCACCAACACCAAGTTCTGCTACTTCAACAACTACTCCCTCACCCAGCCGCGCCACTTCTGCAAGGCTTGCCGCCGCTACTGGACACGCGGCGGCGCGCTCCGCAACGTCCCCGTCGGTGGCGGCTGCCGCCGCAACAAGCGCGGAAGCAAGCCATCTAACTCCAAGAAGCCCTCCTCCTCCGCGGCCGTCGCGACCGGCGGCGCCATGGCGACGTCACAGCTGCAGCTACCTTTCGGCTCGTTGCAGTACCCCCTGGGGTGTGATGGCGGCGGCGCCGGCGGGGGCCATGGTATCATCGGTGGTGGTGGTGGCCCGTCGAGGTTAGGGTTTCCGGAGCTCAGCTCGCTGCACGCAGCTGCCGCCGTCGACTACCAGCTCGGCGGCGGCGGCGAGGGCCTTGGGCTCGAACGGCCGCGCCTCCCGCCGGCGCAGCTGCAGCAGTTCCCGTTCTTAGCCCGACCCAACTCCGCCGTCCAGCCACCGCCGCTGATGTCCGCCGCCGGAATATCCTATCCATTTGGCGACGTCGCGGCGGCCGGCCTTGGCGGCGACATGCCGGCCAACGCCAACGTCACCGGCTCAGCCGGGCTCATCACGCAGATGGCCTCGGTGAAGATGAACGACATCGACAACCCACCACCGTCTGCGGCGACGACGGCGAGCTCGCCGATTGAGTTCCTGGGTCTCCGTGGAAGCTTGCAGTTCTGGGGCAACGCCGGTGGCGGCGGCGACGGCGGCCACTGTGGCGGTGGTGATGGTGCCGGCGGCAGTGCTGGTCCCGGTGGCGGCGGTGGGTGGTCCGACCTGCCGGCGTTTGACTTGTCAACGTCTGGAAATATACTGTGATTACTCAAGTCACGAGTCATGCATGCAGAATGGGTCAATGCATGGATGGTGTGCATGGCTTCATGGGAAAGAAGAAAATCAATCTAGAATTGTAGAACTAGAAAGAGTGTTATATGGAGTATGTTGTGTGTATCATGCATGATGCCAACTAGGTAGGTAATTAATTTGCATGATCTGATCAGGCCTAGAAGAATTACTAGCTGATATGAATCTAATTAGTTAGTCATTATGGTGTAACTAATCTGTTTCTTGTTCTTGCATATGCCTAGCTTTGCTAGATCAAGTCATGAAGCTAGCTAGGTTATAGCTGTGTGTTAGTATTAAGCAAAAGCTCGAGAAATATTGAAGTCATCGTGAAGCTAGCTAGGTTATAATAGCTGTGTGTTAGTATTAATCAAGCTCTACAAATATTGTATCTAGGGATGAATGGTAGCGCTTAACTAATTATTATATGTAGTATTTTTATCTACCTTCTGTTCTACTCTGTTTGCAGTGTGTGTGGGTGGGGTGGCGATGAAGACGATATAAATCGAGTCCGTTTAAATGTGGTTATTCTAGTTCATCGGTTACTTTTAGTTCCACACATTTTACTATGTATTACCTACACACGACACACAGTCGGACAATCTGTTCCATTACTACATTAGGTGTGTAAAAGTGTGATCCACGAATCCACTTATATGCCAATTATTTTTAGTTTCATACATTTCGGTTTGTTTCATTTAATTATTTGGTTTTAATAATGGCATCTTACTAGCTGTGAATATTTGTTATTTACACAAATTTTTCTCCAAAAAAATCACCATCGAGCATTAAAAAAATGGGAATTATATGTAGTGTAGTTTTGATAATATATGAATACTCTAGTACTGGAAAATGTTTAATAAATTACTGACTTGTAGGAAATTAGTTAATCTAGATGTAATACCTCCGTTTTTTTAATAGATGTCGTCGTTGTGACTTTTGAAATAATGTTTGACCATTCATCTTATTAAAAAAATTGTGTAAATATGCTTAAGTATAAGTCATACTTAAAATTTCTTTAATAGTAAAACATGTCACAATAAAATAAATGTCATTTATATAAATCTATTGGATAGGACGAACGGTCAAACGCCATATAAAAAGTCCAACCATGTTATCTATTAGATGCCATCTATTAAAAAACATAGGGAACAATAATTAAGATGAAAGCTTCTTACTATTACAACGGACATAGGAGTATCCAAGTTGTCTAAATTATCTCTAGATGGTTGGTGCAATTAATTTATATATATCTTCATATGAGATAAGTTTGCTTTGTTGAAAAATAAGTGATTTTTCAGTACACCAGAGTTTTACAGGATTTTGAAATCCTCCGAAGTTTGTTAATTTGTTCCAAAGGAGAGGTCTAAATATTGCATCTAAATATTGTATATATGTATGTATATATATATAAGACATACATACATATACTATATATATATACTATACCACGTACTGTATGTGTTGTAACTAAAACAAGCATGAGTAGTAAATTTTTTACTATGAGATACATATGGAATTTATTAGTAAAATTTTTATTACGACGTATTTTACCCATATTGAGTCTATTAGTATTTTTTAACTATGAGATACCTATATTATCTATTAGTAAAATTTTTACTACAAGATATTCCAGAACGATATCTTACAGTAAAAATTTAATTATGCGAGAAGTGTATTTTACTTATAACAAGTACTAGACTTGTTTTAGCGCATCCGTGTATATATATGTATATATATATATATTAAAATATTCATAAGGCTTCCGGTAGAGATTTTCGTTTGGCTTGGTCTGTCCACGCACCCCTTCCCCATGTCCCAAATCATCACCGTCCAACCCAAAAACAAAATCCCTATCCAACTAGTAATCATCACAAATCATCCAAAATTAATCACATGATAGGAGATAGTCCAATCCGATCGCAAAGTAAATCACAAATAAATCATACAGGAGATTGAGAGAGGGGTGAGTGGGAGGCCACCGCCGCTCCTTGCCAGACCTCCTCACCGCCTTGCTACCGGGAGCCACTGACCCACCACTGTGTTGGGGATCCGCCACGTCGAGGGCCGTTGCACCGCAAGAGAGCTGCCTACCCGCTGCTGCGCAGCCGTGTGCACCGTTGTGCCGGGAAGTCACCAACCCCTGCTACGCCAGGGAGATGTTGAGAGGGAGAGAGAGGATCCAGATCCCGAGTCACCGCGCCACCGATCGGCCGGATCTAGCGAGGAGCGGGGTAGCGGCGTCATCCCGACAAGGAGGAAAGGGGCTGCTGCCTGCCGGTGGTGGGAGGGAGAGCGCTGGTGGAGGAGAGAGGGAGGGGGATGGCGATGCTGGTGACAAGAGGGAAGAGGGAGCGGCGCCACCAATGGGGAGAGGTAGCGGTGCCACCGGTGGGGAGGGAGAGATGCGGCTTGCGGTGTGGGGTGGGGGGACTAGGGTTAGGGATTTGGGTATGCACGGTTTTGATGGATTTGGAATCGATCCGAGCTGTCGATCAAAACGAACGGCTCAGATCGATCCCGACTTGGGCCGGCGATATTCTCGGGCCGCCTCGCAGCTGGGCCGCCTCATGGGCCAGGCTAAAATCAGTTTATTTCTCTATCTCGGTATTTTAAGTATTTTCTATTTTCAAAAATAACATTAGTACCATTTTAATTGCTTAAAATCGCACAAAATTGTTTTCTTTTTTTTAAACTTTCTTTCTTTATTTAGGAATATATTTTCTTAACGGGCTCATATCATGAAAAACTAAACCCTCATAAGCTAATATTTTTATATTTTTATAATTTTAGTTCTACTCCTGCCTCTTCTCTCGTCCCTAGCTAACACTTCAAACTAAACTGAAGGAACTTCCAGTTTTTTTTTTATACTTCATCTATAGTTTTTTTAAAAGAAGTCCAAACTCTAGTACTATCAATTACGTTTAAGCTTTAACTTCACAATGATTTGGGAAGCTAGTTTGGACTTCAATAAGATAGATTTTATCAGTATTCGAGCTGGCTCAATGGGCCGGTTAATTTTTTGGTTTAGAACCCTTAGAACTAAGGGGCCTCGCTATCTCAGTATATACTCCGAAGTCCTAAGGCTCAACAGAACTTTGTATTTGGTAATTCCCATGTAGTTATCACTATTTTTGCAAATGGACGAAACAAATTTTTACATGCAGACATACACCCCGCCTGTACTTCAACGTCTGCGAAAATACATATTTTTACAGGCGGCCATAGCCACCCACATACGAAAATATTCTCGGGCAAACAAAAGAAACCTACCACCACCCCCACCCCCACCCGCCGCCTCTGCCCTCCCCCCTCCGGCCGTGCCGTCACCGTCGTCGCCCATCCTTCGGATCTGGGAGGGAGAGGGAAAGGGAGGGGAGGGGCCGCCACCTCCTCGGCACGCTGCCGGCGCCCTCCCCCTCCGCCTGCTTAGGTCGCCGCCACCTTCCGGTCACGCCGCTAGCGCCCCTCCCCTCCACCGGATCTGGGAGGGAGGGGGAAGAGAGCCTGATCTGGGATGGAGGGAACTGGGAGGGGCTGCCCTGCCTCCTTCGCACGCTACCAACGCCCTCCCCCCTCCACCTACTAAGGCTGCTGCCACCGTCCTCCCTCCGGCCATGCCGTCGCTGATGCCCCTCCTTCGCCAGATCTGGAGGGGCCGCGCCACCGCCACCTTCCTCCCTCCGGCTGTGTCGACACTCCTTCCCTCAGCCAGATTTGGGAGGAAGAGGAAGGGGGATGGAGGGAGAAGTTGCGCCGCGTGCCTCCTCCACCGTTGTCGCGGGCTGTGGCTAGCCCCTGCGCCATCACCAGCTATTGCCAGCACCGCTACCGTGTCCGGCTATGGCCGTCGTCACCCCTCCATCGGACGGGAGGGAGAGGGAGAGGGAGGAGAGGGGAGTGAAGGAGAGGAGAGTGGATGGTGAGGTGAGGGAGTGAGGGACTTAGCTGATTTTATGAGATTTTTAATTTTTTGCAAGCGGACGTCTTTATGTCCCGCCTGCGAAAATTGATTTTGACAGACATAGTCTTAAGAGGTCCTTCTGCAAAAATAACTCATATTTTTGCAGGCGGATCTCTTAGGACCATGCATGTGAAAATTGGTTTTTGCAGACGGGACTAGTTTTGTTGAACCTTTAGCTATTTTTGCAAGCGGTGATTTTTACAGTCCGTCTGAAAAAATAAAATCACGATGTTGAGAAAAATCGGTTTTTAGTAGTGTATGTTTAACCTTGAATGCAATTTATAAATTTATTGCTTGTACTCGAAAAGTAATAATGAAAATGGCTAATCCAATAGCAGATTCCTCAGCTGCCGGAAGAGAGATATTAAAAAAAAAAAACCTGATTTCCAGTCCTGTCTTAAAAAGATTCTAGTGTACATATGCCTAGGATAAAATCCACTTGCCCCAAAGCTAGTGAACACGTCACAGTTAGCCAAAGTAATAAATTCACTTCAGGTCCCTTAGTTTATCACCGAGTTCGAAATTTATCCCTAAACCGAAATACCAATATAACCGGTTCCTCAATTTACAAAACCGAATCCCCTGAGGTATTATGCAGTATTATACCCAGTTTTAGCTAACATGCATAGCAAGTTGAATCAGCGTGGGATCCATGTGAGGTCCACATGTCAGTGGCTACACCTCTCTTTCTCTCCCTTCACATGTTCAGGGCGGCGTGGAGAGGCGCGAGTGCCACGGATAATGAGGAGACGGGCAGAGGAGGGCAGGGGGTGGTGGGACCGGAGGAGCCAACGGGGCGGGAGGTGGGGAGGGAGGGGGCAACGTAAAGTGTCCAAACATATGCCCACTAGCCGGACTTTCAGGCTGTGCACAGTGTACACACCGTTTTGAGTAGATCAACCATCAGTTTACTTGGATGCAGAGCGCCCTGAGGACTTCATACAATAATTAAGACATTATGACCCTTCTTTCTAATTAACATGTAGATTTCATCTTAATTTTCATTAATATACTTTTCAAATTGCTAAACGGTTTGTTTCGTGCTAAAACTTTATATATAGAAGTTGCTCTAAAGTATCAAATAAACCCATTTTTAAGCTTAAAATAATTAAAAACATAATTAATCATACACTAATGATTTTCTTGATTTGTGTGCACACTTAATCTTCATCCCGACATCATCCAACGTGAGTACCAAAGCCTAAAAAAAAAAGTGGTGCCTAATCACCGAGTGTGGAGATTATGGGTATCATATACCCGTATGGATAACTTATCCGACTAGAGATAGAAGGTGTGTCATACCGTATATTATGTAAATAGATTAGGCTTTAAAAACTATATTCCCTTGTTTCCCAAGACGTATTCCATACTTGTAGTCATATACGATTATGTAAATGTATAAGGAAATCAAAGTTGTGTCCAACTAGATTTTCCCCTTTTAACTTTGCCCGTGAAGCTATATAAGGTGGCAAGGAGCCCCTGAGGGTATAATACAACTCGATCATCAAATCAATATATACAACACTTGGCGTATTAGATCCCGAAAGGATATTACATCTCACCGAGAAGGTCTGAATCTATCTAAACCTTGTCCTTTTTACTCATCCACTTTAGATCTCGTGTACTAACCCCTTTTCTCATCACTGATTTCTAGAATCGACACCGAGTGGTTGTCGAACAAATTCACCATAATATTTAATTCAAAAATAAAAGGCATGAACCATGATGACATAAACATAAACCATAAACATATTGCTTTCCACGGTAGTGATACGCAAAATAGACATACTATAGATGTAAACCATAGAAACAAGCATATATAACACATTTACCCATAAAAACAGAATCATCGGAAAGAAACATAAGAGAGAAATGGCATATGGTGCTACATTGCGGTGGTATTGGAAGCAAAACTACTGTAGTTGCCATTCTCACCATCAGTATTGCTGTTGCCATTGCTATTGTTGCCACTAGCTATGGTGATGAGGATGTAGTCGAAGTAGTCGTTCACAGGAGGTAGCGAGTAGTCGAGTGATGAGCTCCCCCAATACCTGATTCGCTTACTCCTCTCGCTGCAAGATCAAGGAGGCAGGGGTTCCGAAGGCCTGCTCTCCTAGCACATGTGCACGCACTCGTCGGGATGCGATCACTAATGACAACAAAGTGTATGAAAATATGTGTTCTCTCTCGTGCATGGGAGATCAAGATCCTCTGATAGGACAAAAGGAAGATGAAGACAAAGATATTCATGGAGTATGAAGAGAAAGAAACACTGTTGCTGGGGAACCTATTATTAGTCCCGGTTCACAACCCCTATTAGTCCTGGTTGTGCAACCGGGACGTACAATCCGGGATTAAAGTTGGGTATTTTTAGTCTCGGTTGAAATAATCGGGACTAAAAATACATCTTTAATACTGGTTGGTGTTGGTATTGAATATGGTAGCTCCATGTGGCTGGTGCTATTATTTTTAATACTAGTTGGTGTTTTCAACCAGTACTAAAGATCCTTTTTGCTTTTTTTTCAGAACGTTTTTTATTGCTGGTTGATTTTTTATATAAATGCATATACATGCATATATATATGCATGTATATATGTATTATATACATGTTTATATATGTCAAAAACATACATATATATTTATAAGTACATAGATATATACATGTATATCTATGTAATTATAAATATATATGTCTTCATATGTAGATATAAAGATATATAAGTTATTACATACACATATATAAGTAATTACATATACATATAATTGTTGGTATATATATATATTACAATCGTTGTTCATTAGAAATGTTCTATCATATAGTACAAAAGCTAAGATCTAGGGTGGGGTGGAATAATAGGTCTTCGATCATTGTGGAATTCTCCTATTGGATTAATAATCTCATCCATAATAAATCTCATCAGTTGTTCTTGAACAACCTTTATAAAATCCATGTGGGAGAGATTCTCCGTCATCCAAAGAACCTATCATATTGAAAAAAGTTAGATATAAATATATGAAATCAAAAAGAAGTGTGTAAATAATATATGAATGATGTTTACGTACTTTCAAATCCTTTTTATTGTTGATGTTATGTGTTATGTTGTGCATATAGTGTCAAACATAGTAGCGGCACAAGTTGTTCCCCTATGCCTATCGTGCGCACTTAAGAAGAAACGAACTTATGAAATATATATTTCTATTGTAGGATAAATGAGATATATAATTTTGGACCATGTACGAACCGAAAAGTCCATCCTCACATCCGGTTCTTCTTTGAACACCCAGCGGACTGTTGTACGGAACCGTGCCCATGCCCTGCGGTTGCAATCTATGATTAATGATCCGAGATCGGCATAGTAGCGATAGCATCAATCATAATGATAGTGCAATGGATGGCATTACTTGTTAAACATGTCAAAAATCTCAGTGAAAGTTTCCTTGGGTTTCTCCATAGAGTCTAGGACATGGATCTTGCTTGTAGACAAGTCAATGACAAAATGGACCCAGTAGAATTTGCAAATTGCGTTTGATGATATATATGTCATGGTATGAATATGTTAATGCCAAAATTTGGTAAGATTCTTACTGGATTCGGTAAAGGAAAGAGGTCAATCAACCGATGGAAATTTATCTAGAAAAGACTAAATTCAATAAGGAATTATGAAGACCATGGCATGGAAATTTAAATCTATCAATTAATTAGGAAGTGTTTATCTAGTGTTCGATTAGGACTTGTATCTTTCCTTTTATCTTTAGGAAACTTGTGTCGTGTCCGATATGGATTAGTATCTACCCATGGGTATAAATATGTACACCCGGAGTCTTTGTAATCTATCTCAACGATTAATACAACTACTCTCAACGCATCTCCACCCTCTTTTCCGAGGTTTTACTTATCAACCGGTAGAACTTGGCACCTAACGAGAGGCTGCATCGGCTTTCTATCTACGACGAAGAGGGAAGTCCTACGTTCCACCGGTCCTGGTGAATATATCGGCTACATTGGTGTTGTTCAAGGCTGCATCGCTCGATCTCTTGGATCGCTCTGGTTCGGTTGATATATTTGCTTACCTGATATTCGAATGCTATTTTAATTGCATTGTGTTTATAGACGCATCGGTTTAGTTGGGACTGGGTCGGCTAGGTCTGACCTTCTACCTTAGTTGATATATCTCTAGAATCACAATGTTGTTTTAAATAGATTTGCTATATCCATCACATTAGACAGATCTATCGGTTCATCGAGTATTAGATTATCACATACAATCTCGTGCAACATCGGTTAGATTCGACCTACTATATTGTTGTTGATAATATAAATCTTGCTAAGCCGATAGCTTGCTACTAATGTTTTATCGGAGTGCTAGTCGATAAGTTATTTTTACATTGGACTTCCAGCCGATGTATGTTTTAATCATCAAGCCTACATTCAATATTTTATTTCAATATTGGCCGATTGGTTCATTGGACACTTACTTCATGATGTTTTCATTGGCCGATTGGATTGATTGCTCAAGTTTTTCAATCGTATTTATATCATCATTTATCCAAGTATCAGAATTTACATCGGACATATAACCGATAGTTCAAAGCCCTATCAACATCGGTTAACATCGTTACATCGGCTTATCAGCCGATCGACTCTTTGATCTTCAATTTATATATCTTGTCAGTTGCAGGATCAAACTGACTGGCACGCCCGCATCTTATCAATTTTAGGACCTGCACTAGAGCTAAGCATAACTCTCAGGTCTTCGTGTTTTTCGTATCAACAGAATACAAGAAGGAAATTGGTACAAAAGGTTGTAAAAACTCACTTTGTATTGTAAGGAAATAGTATAAAGGTCTTACAATGTTCTGCAGTAGGAATTTGTACATATTATCCTCTGTTTCTTTTGCAAAATCATCTGCAGTCTTCTCGATAATTTTGCAGGGGTCCATGAAACCAACCCTGAAAACTCCCTGCTTACGACATAATTGAATCTTCATTCTACAACGCAAAAATAAGGATGTGATCAGGTATCCACACACGTTAAATATTCCATGGTACATACAATGAGCTCAGTAGCGAAATAAAATTAAACGACACATACAAAACCCAGCAATCGAGGGCGTCTAGCTTGTATACATCGAAGACATCCTTGAAATGGATCCACATATTATCTTCTCCACTTTAACCCTCGCACCGAACATCTCTCTACCATTGGCTAATTGTTCTATGTACCATTGATGGAATCGGTACATCTGTGTAGATAGATTTTTCACCTGCTCAGGCTTGACGAGTGGTTAGCTAGTATATGTGTGTTTTCGATTCGCTTGTCGCTTTCTCGATAGGCTCGTTTTAGATTTGTGTCTGCCAAAAAGTCTTGAATAGTAAGTTCATGTTCAGATGGCATCGGCTCAACCGCTTGTTTTTCTTGCTTTTAGAGATGAGTGACATCTTTTGACTTTCCTTTAGTCTTCTACTTATGTATTGAGCGCTTGTAGTCCAATGGTAAGCTCTTTTTCACCGGTTCGCTCATCTTCTTACAAAATGCCTTAGTTCATGCGTCTATTGGAAGCTTCTTCTGTGGATTTCACCGCCTGAAGTGATCCTACACCTACCTTGCCACTTCCACATCAGTCTCCTCGTCAGTCATATCATATGGTCTTTTATTTGGAACATATTTTTTTTGGCTCGTCGGAAGCTGCTTTCTTCGTTTGTTTATACATTGACAGCACTGGAGGAATTGACTTGGTCCGTTCTGACGAGGTGCAACTAGTTGTGGCGGTGCGGATGGAGGAGATGGTGCAGATGGAGGAGACAGTGCAACCTGATGGTGCAGAGGAGATGGTGGTGTCGGTGGAGACTGAGAATCAGGTTGCTATGGTGGAGACAGAGGATCATACTGCGGCGGTGGAGATGTACGAACCGGAACTCGCCCGGGATGCACGATGAAGCACTTATTCCATAATATGATGGAGCCGAATGTATCTCCTAGCTTCGTCTTCCCATCTCCTCCAGGGATGTCCAACTCGAGATCCTCAAAGCCTTGGCAGACCTGCACCACCTCGACCTTTGAGTGCCCAGGTGGAATTAGCCTGCAGTGAAACACCTGATCTTGCTCCACTTGTATGGCCATGCCATATGCCACCTTCACGATAAAATGATGTTTATTAGTTTTTATGCATGACTTAATCCTATGTACAAAACATGATGTGCAAACTACGAGCATACCTTGATTGTTAGGTTTTTAAACGGAATATGCAGCTCACATTTTGTCTACTATGTTATTTCATCCATGGGGTACCGTGGTTCATCGATAGGTCGCACCATTTCACCTTCGTTGGTCTTGTCTCCTACTTGCCCTGTAGAAGCGCAGCTGCTTCGATTGCCTGAGGGGCTAACAATGTCGTAAGGAACATACAGCTGTGTGTGCTGGCTCCGCTCGCTTAAGCGTATATCCACCTATCTTGTCACTTCTTCTTGCAATCTTTGCTCGTAGTTCATGACCTTCCATTCTAGATCAGTAAACCTCGTATCCTGATCTCTCTTGCTTCTCATGCGACTCCAATACATGTGGATGTCCTCTTGAAACACGTACTTCCATGCAACCCCGCCTTTACCGCGCATTCGTCCTAGGAGCTCGGGATTCTCCAGTGCTAGCGTGAGCTCGTCCTTCTCTCTGTCGGGCTGGAATCTTCCCTGAGCAGAGGCCTCTAGGGCATCAATGAGACGGTGAGCTGCTTGACATATGGCATCGCTAAAGATCAGGGAGCCATCAGTTGCATTGAGTGTTCTGCCATGAGCATAGTACCAATGTTTTAATCGTTCATGCCAATCGATTGTGGCCAGAACGATACCTCTTGCGGCTAAAGAATCTTCCATGTCCTGCCACTTGGGTACTGTCTTCTTGTAGCTGCAAGATCCTAGCCGGTGAAAGTACTTCCCGATTGGGAGCAACAACCGAAACTAAAGATATCTTTAGTTCAGGTTGTTGCTACCAACCGGGACTAAAGATATTTCCCGCTATTTCCAAATTTTTCTATCGTCCCAGCTTCTGATAACAACCGGGACTAAAAAGTAATGAAAAAAACCTAACCGTGCACTAACTAAGTGCGTTAACAAGTTTTAAAAATATAGTAATTGACGGTGGCACAATTAAATCCATTAAAAATAGGTTCAAAATTTAGTAATTAACTTTAGCGCAATTAAATTTAATTACTTAACTTTTTAACCTATTTTAATTTTTTTTGCCAAAGTTAATTAATGTTAAGTGCATTAAAAAAGGTTTAAAAATTTAGTAATTAAGGGAGGCCCAATTAAATCCATTAAAAATAGGTTAAAAATTTTAGTAATTAACTTTAATTACTTAAAGTTTTAACCTATTTTTATGATAATTTTTTTGCTAGAGTTAATTAAAGTTAAGTGCATTAAAAAGGTTTAAAAATTTAGTAATTAAGGGAGGACCAATTAAATCCATTAAAAAATAGGTTAAAAAATTTAGTAATTAACTTTAGCCTAATTAACTTTAATTACTTAAATTTTTAATCTATTTTTATTATACTTTGTTTTTCTAAAGTTAATTAAATTTAAGTGCATTAAAAAAGGTTTAAAATTTTAGTAATTAATGGTGGCCTAATTAAATTTGAAAATAGGTTAAAAACTGTAGTAATTTATAGAGACCAGCTATGATAAATAAAAAAAATCATAATAATAAGGAGAATATAATAAAAATCAATTGCAACAGAGGAACCTTCAATACATTTACATCGTTCATACACCAACCTAGGTTAAATAAAAATCAATTGAAACAGAGGGACCTTCAATACATTAATTACAACGTGATGGTTGACCTTACGTACTTTCTCCTACGAATGTTACTTCTCTATGATCGTTGCGTAAGTAAGATGTGTCCTTATTTGATAGGAGGATGCTCGGGTCAACCATCACAGCGAATAGAGGTTGCTTGTCGAACTGATGTTGACGTAAAAACACGACGGCCTGGGAGGTCTGCTTAGCTCCAGTGCAGGTCCAGAATAATGATGAGATGCGGGCGTGCCAGTCAGTTTGATCCTACAACTGACAAGATATATAAATTGAAGATCAAAAGATAGCCGATCGGCTGACAAGCCGATGGAGTGATTCCAGCCGATGCCGATACCAGCCGATTTCCAATATAGATCTTGATACTTGAGTAAATAATGACATAAAGATAATCGGCTGATGAAAATAAAATAATATAATCCAGTAGAAACCAATCGGCTAGTGATGATAGATTGAATAAGCACTGATCGAAGGTTGAAGCATTCATCGGCTGGTGGTCCGATGTCAATAAATCCAAATGAGTAGATAAACAGTGAAATCTTTGTTGTCATCGGCTAAATCCATCTTGTATGTACTTCTTATAAGCCGATGCAACGTCCAGATAACTTATCGGCTGAAACCCCGATGAAACCCTTATTGGCAATCAAGAAGCAGGCTAGAGATTATAGTTCTAAGCACGACTTAGTAGATCAAACTTAACTGATGCAGCACTAAGTATGAAAAGAAATATAATATCTAGACAATCAAGCCTTTGACTGATTTTCAGGGTGGCGGATACATTATATAATCTAAACCAACAAAGTAATCTAGCCGATATCGACAAAACCCTAGATAGAGATCGGCCGATACAAGTAGAAGACATTGTCAATCTAGATTATATAACGTATATGATAACTCATCGGCTAGCACTCCGATAAAACATTAGCATGAACCTATCGGCTTAACAAGATTTATATTATCAACAACAATCTAGTAGGTCGAACCTAACCGATGCAGCACGAGATTGTATATGATAATCTAATACTTGATGAACCGATAGATCTGTCTAATGTGATGGATATAACAAATCTATTTAGAACAACATTGTGATTGTAGAGATATATCGGCCAAAATAGAAGATCAGACTTAACCGAGACAGTCCCAACTAAACCGATGCATCTCTAAACACAATGCAATTAAGATAGAATTGAGATATCAGGTAAATATATCGACCGAACCAGAGCGATCCAAGAGATCGAAGCGATGCAGCCTTGAACAACACCAATGTAGCCGATAGATTCACCAGGACCCGACGGAACGTAGGGCTTACCCCTTCGCCGGAGATCGAAAGCCGATGCAGCCCCGCGTCAGGTGCCAAATTCCGCCGGTTGATAAGTAAAAACCTCAGAAAGAGGGTGGCGATGCGCCGAAGGTAGTTGTATTGATCGAGAGATAATTTACATAGACCCCGGGTGTATATATTTATACCCATGGGTAGATACTAGTCCATATCGGACACGACTTAAACTTTCCTAAAGATAAAAGGAAACACATAAAGTCTTTATCGGACACTAAACACACTTTCCTAAAATTAAAAGGAAACTAACAAACTATTCCTAATTAATAGATACAATTGCCTTTTTCGGACTCAATCCATACATGGCAATCCTCATGAAGCACTTTAAACGAACCCGACAATGGTTCCAACATCCCCTTGTCGGAATCGGCTACATCGGCTTCCCTGTCCGATTCAATATCAGCCGATGCACACCGTAGCCGATGCAGTTCTGAAGCCGATTTATACTCTGTTTCTGTTACTGATTTCCTTCCAAATCCGCTTCGATCTTAACTCCAAATTCGATGCATGATTTACCAAATTTCATCGTCAACAACTGATCATATTCTTCGTCAGTCTTATCCTCGACTCCGATGATTTTCCCTTTTCCTGGAAGAACCACGTGGTGCTTTGGCTCGTCGAGCCCTTTCCCCTTCTTTGGTTTGCTAGACATGTCCTTTACGTAGAAAACTTGTGTTACATCATTGCCTAGTACGAACGGTTCGTCTGAGTATCCAACCTTGTTAAGGTCAACTGTTGTCATCCCACAATCATCAATCGTTACGCCTCTACTAGTCAGCCTAACCCATTAGCACCGAAACAGAGGGACCTTCAAAGGTCCATACTCAAACTCCCATATCTCATCGATGGCACCGTAATACGTGCTAGTTGTCCCATTGTATATCATGGCGTCGATACGAACATCACTGTTCTGGCTCGTGCTCTTTTTGTCTTGAGCTATTATGTAAATGTATACCCATTGATCTCATATCCTTGGAATGTCGAGATTAAGCAAGTTGGCCCCCACATTACCCATGAGATGTTGTCTCAATCAAGTAGGAAAAGTATTAATGTGATGACGTGTAATCCAGGCATCGGACTTACCGATGTTTTTGGAGCGAACAATCACCATGTGCTCCTCGATGTAAGGAGCCACCAATGAAGATTGTTGTAAAACCGTGAAATGTGCTTTACGGAATAAATCGTTGTCTACAGTCATTATTGCTTTCTTTCCAAGAGTCACATTTTCCCGTAGTCTCCCCTGATGGCTTGATTCGTGGACCCTGATTGGACGAAGGATCTCAATAAATTATACACAGAACTCAATGACCTCCTCTGTTTCATACCCCTTGGCGATGCTTGCTTCCAGATGAGAAGAATTACGAACGTACTTCATTAGAACACCCATGTACCTCTCGAAAGGGAACATGTTATGTAGGTACATAGGACCGAGAATACCGATCTTTTTGACAAGGTGACATAGAAGATGTGTCATTATATTGAAGAATGATGGTGGAAAGATCATCTCAAAGCTGACAAGACATTGCACCACGTTTTTGAAGGGTTGTCAATCTGTTTGGACCGATTATTTTCTACGAAATTGCATTCATGAAAGCACATAGCTTTGTTATTGTTGTCCGGACATTATCAGGAAGGATACCCTGAATTATAACAGGAAGTAGTTGTGTCATCAACACGAGGTCATCATGAGACTTTAGGTTTGTGAACGTCTTCTCCTTCATGCTTATTATTCCCGTTATATTCGACGAATAGCCAGATGGTACATAGATGCTCTCCAAGCATTCAATAATGCTTTCCTTCTTTGCCTTGCTGAGAGTGTAGCTGGCTGGACTCAAGTAATGACTTCATTTCTCCTTCGGTTCTGGATGAAGGCCGTCACGTTGTTTCATATGCTTGAGATCATTACGGGCTTCAAGTGTATCTTTCGACTTCCCGTATACACCTAAGAAGCCCAGTAGGTTGATACAAAGGTTCCTAGTGAGGTGCATCACGTCGATTGCGTGGCAGACCTCTAAGACTTCTCAATAGGGTAACTCCCAAAAAATAGACTTCTTCCACATCGCCGCATGACCATCTTCATTTGCTATAGGTTGGCTGCCAACTCCCTTTCCAAATACTACTTTTTGATCTTTAACCATAGCAAACACAGGTTTTCCGTTTTGATGTTTAGGTTTAGTACGGTGGTCTGCCTTCTTTTCAAAATGTTTGCCTTTCTTTCGTACAGGGTGGCTTGCATCAAGAAATCCACGATGGCTCCTGTACACAACCTTCCTACAATGTTTCAAATAGGTATTGTCGGTGTCTTCCATACAGTGTGTGCAAGCCTTATATCCCTTGTTTGATTGTCTGGATTGGTTACTAATTGCAAGCCAAACGTTTATGGTTACGAACAACAATGCTTGTAGGATAAATTGGTCCTATTTTTCCTTATCCACACAGGGATACCTTCTTTCTTCCATAGCAGTTGCAGATTTTCAACCAATGGTCCTAAGTACACATCAATATCGTTACTAGATTGCTTTGGGCCTTGAATAATAATCGGCATCATGACGGGTTTCCGCTTCATGCATAACCAAGGGGAAGGTTGTAGATACATATGGTCACAACCCAAGTGCTATGACCACTGCTTATCTCTCCAAATGGATTCATGCCATCCGTACTTAAATCAAACCTTATGTTCCGTGCATTATTTCCAAAGTCTTGAAATGTTATGTCGATGTTTCGCCACTGCAACCCATCGGCGGGGTGTCTCAGCATCCCGTCTTGTGTACGTTCTTCTACGTGCTAGCACATTATTCTAGCCTGCGCTTTGTTCCTAACAAACGCCTCAGTCGTGGTATTATAGGGAAATACCACATCACCTTAGCAGGACCGCTCTTCTTGGAAGGTTGTCCATCAATATCAGTGGGGTCATCTCGTCTAATCTTGTATCATAGTGCCTTACAAACATGACATGCTTCTAGGTTCTTGTACTCCTCACCGCGATAGAGGGTACAATCGTTCGGACATGCGTGTATCTTCTGGACTTCCGGTCCTATAGGGCAGGCTACATTCTTAGCTTTGTACGTTGTTTCAAGCAATTTGTTTCCCTCCGGAAAAATATTCTTTACGAGATTCAATAACTCGCCAAATGCCTTGTCAGTCACAATTTTTGGCTTTCCATTGCAAGAATTCCAGCGTGGTATCCAACTTTTTGTGCCCCTATTTGCAACCTGGGTACAATAACGATTTGTGGTCCACTAACATACGCTCCAATTTCTGGACCTCCTTTTCACTTACGCTGTCTTTCTTTGCGTAAGACAACATCTGACCAAGATCATCTGCAAGTTGTTTTCTTCAACAGCTCCGTCCGCCTTGCCTATTGTATTTTCTGCAAATCCATCGTTTTGAGCCCAGTGCAGAATGTTGTCCTCTTCTTCTTCATCTTCCCTAACTCTCTGTGCGAGGTCCAACAATGATAGCTAGGTATGAATCCCGACTCCAATAAGTGGACATGACGTGTTCTTGATGTAGAATAATCTTTCTGGTTTTTGCACTTTTTGCATGGACAATATATAAAACGGTTATGTTTATGAGCATTGGCCACACTCAAAAAATAAAACACGCCTTCAATAAACTCCTTCGACCGTCGGTCCGCATTGTACATCCATTGCCGATTCAAAACAACATAATTAAACTCAAAACCGACGTTACACATTTTTATGAATTTTTCTTATTTCTAACGATTTTAACAAGTTTTAAATGGACTTAATCGGAGTCATGGTTAATTATATAAAAATTCTAAAAGTTTTGAACTATTTTAATGATTTTTCAATGAACTTAGTTTTATATTCTTTTGTCTTAATTTTCTATATTTTTCCTTCGTTCTCTCTTTTTAAGATTTTTATCCAATGTCTCTAATATTATTAAGTACTCTTATTTTCTCATCAAATTAATTCTCTCTCCTCTTTTTTATAAACTTTTTTGAGATAATGTCATATAAAAACAAAGCTAGAAATGTAATACGTTAACCATACATCAATAGAGGATGAAGTTGCTAACCTTCTGAATGTTTTCGATTTGTGTAATATCACCTAAAAACTTTGGCATGATCAACCTTTCTTCCTCCTCCTCCTCTTGGCAGCAATGGCTCGTGCTGAAGGAGGAAGAAGGGATAGAAAAAGGAGGACAATCTTTAGTACAGGTTGGTGACACCAACCGGAACTAAAGTGTTGATCTTTAGTCCTGGTTGGTGACACTAACCAGGATTTAAGCTCCCGGGGGGTCTGACACGTGCTGACATACATCCAACTAGGACTAAAGATGACCTTTAGTACCGGTTGGTAATATATCCATGAAATATGTGTTTTTGGTACCACGATGAAAGATCTGGTAGTGAAAGTAATTGATCATCATCAACCAACCATCCTCGATCCCTACACTACCATCAACCAACCATCATCTAATTGATATAGGTTGCCAATTGTTAACCAATCCTTGATTAATTATCATAAAATGGTTCACCTACCTCCATATTAACCATGACGAATTAAACACTGTAATTCTGAGCCTTTCATGATTTTTTTATTTAATTAATTTAAATCAACCAACACCCAACTAAATCTAATAGTGGCCAAGCATTGTTAGTGATTACGAGATGATACTCCACGCATTGCTGTGGACATTTGCTAAAAATAAATTGCTTTGGATATATGTGCACAATTCTTTGAAAATATTGGCTCTACCAACGATTTTCTGGACATGTCACGCCTATGTATAAGGTCATTTGGTCTATTGTTGATCAACTTAAGGGCAAGCTGCATGATCGAACCCAATTCAGAATATCAGCATGATAAAACAATGTACAATGCATATACTCTGCAATGGAGAAGATTTGGCAATTGCCGTTAGACAAGGCAAGACGAAGTGAGAAATTGGCGATGACAGTTCCGTTATATTTCTCTCTTTATTTTTATTTTTATTGTTAACGGCAAAATTTTGATGATTAACGTTAGACAAGGCAAAACTTTTATTGTTACCAAATCCGATGTATCGGCTCTCTCTTAGATTACTTCGCTACCTTGGTAAAGATTCAATATATCGTCACTTAATTTACACAGTGTTTATTGAATTGCTTAGATCTATCAAACTTATCACTAATCTCATATTATCTCGGTTAGGTCCGATCTACTCGGTTTTGATCTGTTAAATAGATTTGTTCGATTTAATAGATTTTGTTCAAAGTTTCATCGGAGTTCTAGCTAATGAGTTATTTACTCGCTATCACTGAATTGCTACAACGGCTAATATTTAAGATCATATATATTTATTAGTCTCAGCTTTATTAGTCTCAATCTTATATTATCTCGGTTTGGTCCGGTCTATCAAAATTGTCCTTAATAAAGAACAAGTTATCAACAATTATATTTATTTAGTCTCAGCTCTGTGATAGTATAATTTGTTTTATATTATATATCCAGAATCCCTTGATTATATGGTCGTTGATCCGAATTCCGTAGTTATCTGCTGGGCACACGATTTTATATCGGCCCCTTGGCTGATCGGTCTTGCGATTTAACTTTGTACTTTGTAGGATCAAACTAACTGGTACGCTCTAAACCAGATTTTAGGACCTGCACTAGAGCTAAGGCTCTAAACCAGATTTTAGGACCTGCACTAGAGCTAAGCAAATCTCTCAGGCCTTCATGTGTTGCATCATATATTGCGTCAACAGCCACGCAATACCGAAATGTACCTGATTTACTACTCAAGATGTAGCCATTACATTGCTAAAAGCCTAGCCTTATCAGTGACAGCGAATTTAAATTCACTCTAGGCATATGACCTAGAGCAGTTAGGTGGTGAGTCCATGCCTTAAACCAAATGCGATGGCAACAACCCAATGGTTCCCTATTAGGCACAACAAGTTGTGTTCGATAAACTTAGACAGCCATGCCATGTCCTTACACATGGATAGCTCTTGTGAGTTAAACTTAGCGCAATAGAATCATACTATGGCCCACCAAATTGTAAGGCTAAGAAACTTAGTAAGTTGAGGTTATCCCATAAATAACACATGTTATTATCCTAGTTGGTGATACTCAGTTTGGTCTTTAATTGGCCCGGGTGAACACTCCCCCTATCGGTGTTCAACTACCACCATATGCACACCACTTATCACCCAAATCTAAAACCATCATTTTCAGTTTTCATTTTTACAAAGAACAGAGGCAACACCTTTGTCCAATATTATCAAATAGTCCAAATTAGAAAGAATGAATGCTCCATCATTTGTGACTTACGAGCTCAAATATACCCAAATTGCCGCTTGGATAGCATCACAACCCATCCTAGATATACCAATAGTAGGAGCAATAATCAAGATGGATAATGTAGCAAGTAGGAGTTGTTTTACCAGTACCCAAACTTTTCAACATCGCATGCAATTTATAGATAATATAGCATCCCTAAAAATATAGGCATACCACATGATCGAAAGAGGAATTAAATAGAACTTATCTCGGCCAGTGAACCCCTCAAAAGTCTTAGGTTCCAGCTCACACTACTCTATGGCTGCAACTTCGTAATCCATTCAAATTTAAACAAAAATCGAATGAACACCAAAAAATTAAAAATGCTCAAACATGAATGGTACTGGAGAAGTAGGTAGAGGATGATTTTATATGAATTTAGGTGAAATAATTGTGCGAATCCAATTTCGTACGTCTCAATTATAAGTAATCAAAGTTTAAAATCCTGAAATTATAAAAGTTACTATTCATTGTCTGAAAATTCGGATTTATCTGTACATCTGCACGATATTTGTGCAAAATTTGAATTGACCATATGAGGGAGAATGTTATGAGGATCACACAGAAATTTGGTTCACTCAAAATGGAGTTAAAATTAATTTTATGTGATTTTTCAAAGATTCAGCATTTTACAGTGTAAAAATAAATCACAGAAATCGTTTTCCTTATTTACATTACGTAGGGGTCTAGCTCTGGGTCCATATGTCATTCAGGGAACTTTTTCAATCTTCCATCGGAGCAGTGTTTGCAGAAATCACGTATAGGTTGTCAGCATATTTGCCACTAAGCAGTTGCAAGATGTGCCCTATCCTTTTCACTATTTGCAAGATGAAGTTCAACTTCTTCAACCTACAGGCAGGTAAATGTCATCCTATGTAAACTAATACATAAATGTCAACCAAGGAAACTATAGCACATCATCGGTAAACTAATGTTCTAATTCCTATATCATGTCCTAATTAAGTTCTTGTGCGAACTATAGTGAATATTAACTGTCTTAAAGCCATTAGCAGGGATGCTTCTTTCTATCTCCTTTGTCAGTAAGTCCTGTCCTTAAACACTGGCATTAGATCTAGCTGCACTCGACTAGGATGATCCCATGGGTAACCTCCAATACCAATTGGAACTATTTCTATCATCTACTAGCAACTCAATAGATGATATTAACACGAGAGTTGCTAACTACTCTAACCAACTATATTGCCCACCCCAAATTTAAATTGAACATTTGGTTTCCTCCGATTTCTCTCTCATTGCTAATTCTAAGATGGTATCCTCCAAAACAAAAATATATGGCTTATTCTCATCCTCAACTATTAGTGCAGAGCAACTGTTTATTTATCCTGACATGTTGCCCGTTGCCATCTTGCATGATCGATCTAAGTCATGCAAACAAACTCAGTTCTGAACGGCTTTCACAAAGTTTACATGCATATGGAGAAGGGCATGTGCAATGTGCCGCATTTCTTGATATCATGTAACAAGCATTAACACGTACCAAGCAAATCTCGTATCAGGTCTAACAAGCATTAACACGCAAAACGTAACAAGCTTTAACAGCCAAGCTCACTTATTTGTTTGAAAATAGCTGCCAACTATAGATGAACGGAGGGAGTACCACATTAGACCTTATTAGAATTATTTATTAATCGTTATACTGTTTATCTTCTAGACCTTTGGTCATATGTAACTTATAGCTTTCAGTGTAACCACTACTAGAGAACCGATCTTTGGTCCAGTTCACAAAAAACGGAATAGTCCCGGTTCGAATAGGAACCGGGACTAAAAATCATCTCTAGTCCCGGTTAAAAAGTGTAACGGGTCACGATGATCTTTACTCCAGGTTGGTAATAAAAACTAGGACTAAAGACCATCTTTAGTCCCGGTTCACACCTTCACTGACAGTGTCAGACGTATGTCAGGGGGCCGGGGATCTTTAGTCCCGGTTGGTGACACCGATCGGGACTATAGATCCTCACCTTAGTCCCTGTTGGTAACACCAACCGGGACTAATGATGATTTAGATCTTTAGTCCCGGTTGGTGTTATTAACTGGGACTAAAGTGATATACCTTTTTATACTTCTTCTTTCTCCTCCAGCCCGAGCCATTGCTGCCAAGAGGAGGAGGAAGAAGGGAGGTGCTGCCGAAATTTTTGATAAATTTGTTTTCGGTGATAATATACAAATCGGAGAGATCGAAAAGGTTAGCAAATCCATTCTCTAGTAATGTATGCTTTGCATATTACATTTATAGCTTTGTTTCTATAAAATATTATCTTCAATAAGATTTATGCAAATGATGAGAGAGAAAATACGTGTAGGCAAAATTAGGTTGATTTTGAAATTAGAAAATTTGGATAAATATGTTATAAAAGAGATGACCGAGGGAAATATAGAAAACTAAAATAAAAGAATAGAAAACTAAGTTAGTTTAATAAAATATTTAGAAAAAAGTATAATTCGTTAAAGTTATGTTTTCAACTTTACAAACAATAAAAAAGAATAATATGTGGTACTATTGTAAAATTTTTGTATGATTACTTGTAAAAAAGTAGAAAACAAAGGTAATTGATAAATATGTAATATAGCTAGAAATATTGTTCGTACTATAAAAAAATATGTGTACTACTTTAATAAAAATTTAAAAATAATTGTAAACTTCTCTTACTTCTCGTCACCATCTTTGTAGCTCTTTTCTAGAAATCAGTTTCACTTTGAATCATGATGTTTTAAATTATTATATGATTATTTAACTAGTTTCAACTGTGTGGATTTCGTTAGTAACATTGGACTATTTGATGTATAGATGGATCGGCAATGGATGTACACCGCAGACCGATGGTCGAAAGAGTTTATTGAAGGCATGCATTATTTTTTGAATGTGGCCAATGCTAACAAGTATAAGGGTTTCATGTGTTGTAAATGCAAAACCAGAAGGAGTATTCATCATCACGAACTATTCATGCGCACTTGTTTGAGTCTTGATTCATGCCTGGATATAATTGTTGGACATCGCACGGAGAGCTAGGGGTTACAATGTAAGAAGATGAAGTAGAAGACGAGAATATTCCGGACTGGGCTCATCAGTATGGTGGATTTGAAGAAAATCTAGGAGGTGAGGCGGACGGAGCTGTTGAAGATAACGATGGTGTAGATGATCTTGGTCAGATGTTGCCGGATGTAAAGGACGGCTGTGAAAGTGAGAAGGAGGTCCAAAAATTGGACCGTACGTTAGCGGACCACAAAACTTCGTTGTACTCAGGTTGCGAACAGGGGCACAAAAAGTTGGGTACAACACTAGAATTCTTACAATGGAAGGCCAAAAATGGTGTGAGTGACAAGGCATTTGGCGAGTTATTGAAACTCGTCAAGAACATTCTTCGGAGGGAAACGAATTGCCCGAAACAACGTACGAAGCTAAGAAGGTGGTATGCCCTCTAGGACTAGAAGTACATAAGATACATGCATGTCCGAACGATTGTATCCTCTATCGTGGTGAGGAGTACGAGAACCTAGAAGCATGCCCGGTTTGTAAAGCACTATGATACAAGATTAGGCAAGATGATCCAGATGATGTGGATGGACAACCTTCGAAGAAGAGAGTTCCTGCTAAGGTGATGTGGTATTTCCGTATAATACCACGGCTCAGACGTTTGTTCAGGAACAAAGAGCATGACAGCATGATGCACTGGCACGCAGAAGAACGTCAACAAGACGGCATGCTGAGACACCCGCCGACGGGTCGCACTGGCGAAACATCGACAGAACATTTTCAGACTTTGGAGAGGATGCCCGAAACATAAGGTTTGATTTAAGTACAGATTGCATGAATCCATTTGGAGAGATGAGCAGCGGCCATAGCACACGGCCTGTGACCATGTGTATCTACAACCTCCCCCCTTGGCTATGCATGAAGCGAAAGTACATCATGATGCCAATTATCATTCAAGGCCCAAAGCAACCTGGTAACGATATTGATGTATACCTAAGACCATTGGTTGACGATCTGCTTCTGTTGTGGAACAAAGAAGGTGTCCCCGTGGGGGATGAGGACAAACGGGAGCATTTTAACCTACGAGCATTGCTGTTCGTGACCATTAACGATTGGCCTGCACTCAGCAACCTATCCAGACAGTCAAACAAGGGGGTACAAGGCTTGCACCCATTGTATGGATGAAACTGAAAGTACGTATCTAAAACACTACAGGAAGGTTGTGTACATGGGTCATCGTCGATTCCTTGTTGCAACCCATCCTGTACAGAAGAAAGGCAAGCATTTCGAACAGAAGGCAGACCACCGTACTAAGCCTAAACATCGTAACAGAAAAGCTGTGTTTACTATGGTGAAAGATCTTAAAGTAGTATATGGAAAGGGACCTGGCAGCCAACCTATAGAGAGCGAAGATGGTCACGCGATGATGTGGAAGAAGAAGTCTATTTTTTGGGAGTTACCCTATTGGGAAGTCTTAGACGTCCGGCACGCAATCGACGTGATGCACCTCAGTAGGAACCTTTGCGTCAACCTGTTGGGCTTCCTTGGTGTATATGGGAAGACGAAAGATACACTTGAAGCACGTAACGATCTCAAGCATATGCAACAACATGAGGACCTTCACCCGGAACCGAAGAATAAAGGAAGCCATTATTTGAGTCCTGCAAGCTACATCCTGAGCAAGGAAGAGAAGAAAAATATGTTTGAATGCCTGGAGAGCATCAAGATATCGTGTGGATACTGCTCGAATATAAAGAGAATAATAAGCATGAAGGAGAAGAAGTTCACAAACCTAAAGTCTCATAACTGTCACATGTTGATGACACAACTGCTTCCTGTTATAATTCGTGGTATCCTTCCTGATAATGTCCGGGGAACAATAACAAAGCTATGTGCCTTCATTAACGCAATTTCGCAAAAGATCATCGATTCGGACAGTTTAACAGCCCTTCAAGATGACGTGGTCCAATGTCTTCAGCTTTGAGATGATCTTTCCACCGTCATTCTTCAATATAATGACGCATCTTCTATGTCACCTTGTGAAATAGATCGGTATTCTCGGTCCTGTGTACCTACACAACATGTTTCCATTCGAGAGGTACATGGGCGTTCTAAAGAAATACGTTCGTAACCGTTCCCGTCCGGAAGCAAGCATCACCGAGGGTTATGGAACAGAAGAGGTCATTGAGTTCTGCGTAGAATTTATTGAAGACCTTCGTCCAATCGGTGTACCTGAATCAAGCCATGAGGGGAGACTACGGGGAAAGGGGACTCTTGGAAGGAAAGCAATAATGACTGTGGACAACAATTTATTCCGTAAAGCACATTTCACGGTTTTGCAACAATCTTCGTTGGTGGCTCCTTACATCGAGGAGCACCTGGCGATTGTTCGCTCAAAAAATATCGGCAAGTCCGATTAATGGATTACACACCATCACATTGATACTTTCCCCGCTTGGTTACGACAACATCCAATGGTTACCGAAACCATTGACCAACAACTATCCTTCTTGGCAAGGGGGCCTTCTTGCTCGATATCGACATTCCAAGGATATGAAATCAATGGGTATACATTTTACACAAGAGCCCAAGACAGAAATAGCACAAACCAGAACTCTGCTATTCGTATCGACGCCATGAGATACGATGGTGCAACTAGCACGTATTATGGTGTCATCGAGGACATATGGGAACTAGACTTTGGACACCTGAAGGTACCTCTGTTTCGATGCCAGTGGGTTAGGCTCACTAGTGAGAGTGGGATGACAACGATTGACCTAACGAAGGTTAGATACTCAGACGAACCATTCGTCCTAGCCAATGATGTAACACAAGTTTTCTACGTGAAGGACATGTCTAGTAAGCCAAAGAGGGGTAAAGGACCCGACGAGCCAAAGCGCCACGTGGTTCTCCTAGGCAAAAGGAAAATCGTCGGAGTCGAGGATAAGACTGACAAAGATTACGATCAGTTCGACGGGCAACCTCCGTTCGAGGTGACGGTTGACCCGAGCATCCTCCTATCAAAGGAGGACACCCCTTACTCACGCAATGATCATAGCGAAGGAACATTAGTGAGGAGAAAGTACGTGAGGAAAACAGTGACATAGGTTGTTGTATGGACGATGCAAACTATTTATAATTGTTGATGCAAAAAATACACACTGGCCTGGGAGATCTGCTTAACTCCAGTGCAGGTCCAAAATGATGATGAGATGCAGGCGTGCTAGTCAGTTTGATCCTACAACTGACAAGATATATAAATAGCAGATAAAACAGCCAATCGGCTGACAAGCCAATGGAGTGATTCCAGCCGATGCCGATACCAACCGATATCCAGTATAGATATTGATACTTGAGTAAATAATGACATAAAGATAGTTGGCAGATGATAATGTAATAAAACAATAATATAATCCAGTAGAAACCAATCGGCTAGTAATGATAGATTGAATAAGCACTGATCCGAAGGTTAAAGCATACATCGACTGGAATTCCGATGTTAATAAATCCAAATGATTAGATAATCAATGAAACCTTTGTTGTCATCGGCTAAATCAAACTTGTATATAATCCTTGTAATCCGATACAACGTCCAGATAACTCATCGGCTGAAACCCCGATGAAACCATTATTGGCAATCAAGAAGCAGGCTAGATACTATGGTTCTAAGCACGACTTAGTAGATCAAACTTAACTGATGTAGCACTAAGTATGAAAAGAAACATAATATCTAGACAATCAAGCCTTTGACTGATTTTCGGGTGGTGGATACATTATATATTCTAAGCCAACAAAGTAATCTAGCCGATATCGACCAAACCCCAGACGGAGATCGGCCGATGCAAGTAGAAAACATTGTCAATCTAGATTATAAAACGTATATGATAACTCGACGACTTACATGAACAAGATTAGAGTGTCGAAGCGATGGAAGCACTAATCCCGATAACGCAAGCCGCCATAACAAGCCTTACCCCTCGTCGGAGATCGATGTCAATGCAGCCCAACTTGAAACAAGAACTCGTCGAAAGTAAAAAAGGTAAAAGGTGGCGATGCGCCGAAGTTGAATTGATCGAGAGATAATTTACATGGACCCCGGGTGTACATATTTATACCCGTGGGTAGATACTAGTCCATATCGGACACGACTCAAACTTTCCGAAAGATAAAAGGAAAAACATAAAGTCCTTATCGGACACTAAACACACTTTCCTAATTAATAGATAAACTGCCATGCCGCATCCTCCTTGAACTCGGCTCTTTTGGATATGTTTCCTTTAATAGATTAATTTCCATAACCGAATTTGGTAAGAATCCGACTATTGGCGATTGATAGCTTCCATCGGCCGATTCTAGGACTCTGAAGCCGATACTAACTCTAGGCCGATGATGACTTCGAGGCTTACCAAATTTCGTCTTCAACAATAATGTATTGAAGCCCATGTAATGTTTGTGTTTTTTACTAATACAATTATAAATTGGTCATATGTTAATTACATATTTTTTTAGATGTAATAGCAATTTTAAACTATTTAAATAGGTCATATGTTAATTATATGTGATTATATATATTTAAATAGTATTTAAATTGGTCATATTTTAATTATATATCATTATTGAAATGTGCTAGAAGATTTAAACTATCTAAATTGGTCATATGTTAATTATATATATTTTTAGATGTAATAGCAATTTTAAACTATTTAAATAGGTCATATGTTAATTATATGTGATTATCTATATTTAAATAGTATTTAAATTGCTCATATTTTAGTTATATATCATTATTGAAATGTGCTAGAAGATTTAAACTATCTAAATTGGTCATATGTTAATTACATATATTTTTTAGATGTAATAGCAATTTTAGACTATTTAAATAGGTCATATGTTAATTATATGTGATTATCTATATTTAAATAGTATTTAAATTGGTCATATTTTAATTATATATCATTATTGAAATGTGCTCGAAGATTTAAACTATCTAAATTGGTCATATGTAAATTACATATATTTTTTAGATGTAATAGCAATTTTAAACTATTTAAATAGGTCATATGTTAATTATATGTGATTATCTATATTTAAATAGTATTTAAATTGCTCATATTTTAGTTATATATCATTATTGAAATGTGCTAGAAGATTTAAACTATCTAAATTGGTTATATGTTAATTACATATATTTTTAGATGTAATAGCAATTTTAAACTATTTAAATAGGTCATATGTTAATTATATGTGATTATCTATATTTAAATAGTATTTAAATTGCTCATATTTTAATTATATATCATTATTGAAATGTGCTAGAAGATTTAAACTATCTAAATTGGTCATATGGTAATTATATATTTTTTAGATGGAATAGCAATTTTAAACTATTTAAATACGTCATATGTTAATTATATGTGATTATCTATATTTAAATAGTATTTAAATTGCTCATATTTTAGTTATATATCATTATTGAAATGTGCTAGAAGATTTAAACTATCTAAATTGGTCATATGTTAATTATATATTTTTTTAGATGTAATGCAATTTTAAACTATTTAAATAGGTCATATGTTAATTATATGTGATTATCTATATTTAAATAGTATTTAAATTGGTCATATTTTAATTATATATCATTATTGAAATGTGCTAGAAGATTTAAACTATCTAAATTGGTCATATGTTAATTATATATATTTTTTAGATGTAATAGCAATTTATACTATTTAAATAGGTCATATGTTAATTATATGTGATTATCTATATTTAAATAGTATTTAAATTGGTCATATTTTAATTATATATCATTATTGAAATGTGCTAGAAGATTTAAACTATCTAAATTGGTCATATGTTAATTATATATATTTTTTAGATGTCATAGCAATTTTAAACTATTTAAATAGGTCATATGTTAATTATATGTGATTATCTATATTTAATAATAATTTTAAACTATTTAAATGTTTTAATCTGTAGTCCCGGTTGTTAACCATGTCCGAGACAAAAAAATTTGGAAACAGCGGGAAATAATTATTAGTCCCGGTTGGTTGTACAACCAGGAATAAAGATATCTTTAGTCCCAGTTGTTTCCACGAACCGGGACTAAAGATCCCGGCTATAAATAGCCGGGCGCATCATCTTCTCCACCGATCCACACTTTGTCGTTTCACTCCAATCGCCGAACCCGCGTCGTCTTCGCGTCTCCGCCGCCGCCGTCGTCTTCGCGTCTCCGCCGCCGTACGTCGTCACCGACCTCACCGCGCCACCCCACCGTACGTCATCCTCTCTCTTCTCTCTCTATGTCCGCCACCACCATGCATGCCGCCGCAACACCGGTGTGGTGCGGCCGCCACTCCCTGCGCCACCCCGCACCGCAGCCGGTACGCCGCGGCGCTGCCACCCCGCCGCCAGCCCGCTCCACCCCGCGGCGTCATCGGCACCAGGCGCCTGCCCGCGGCGTCGCCCTAACTCCATGTGTACCTGAACGCGAATGAACGCGAACGAACGTGACCGAACGCGAATGAAAGTGATTTAATTGATTGTAACACTACATTCTACAATCTCAAACAAAACACTAACATTTCTACATTGCAAGATTTAATTGTTTTCTAATTACTAGAATTACAAAATTTAAGTGTGCTCATACAAATTTGCGGAAGTATATTTATTATATGTTAATTATATGTGATTATCTTTATTTGCGGAAGTATATTGACAAAATAAATATTTAAAAACTGAATGTGTATTGCAAAAAAGTGAAAGAAAGTGAACCAACGCGAACGAACGTTAGACTAGGAAAGTGAACGAAAGTGAACGAACGTGAAGGAACGTTAGACTAGGAAAGTGAACGAATGCGAAAGAATGTGAACGAACGCGAACGAACGCGAATGAAAGAACGATAGAACGTGAACGACAAAACGAACGACCGAACGAATGATAGAACGATAAAACGAACGAACAAAATCATTTCTGTTTTTTTACAAGACCTCGGGATTATATTTATACTCGAAAATACAAACATTGTCCATCACGGACACGACTCATATTAACCTAATACAAATCCAACTAACGAACAAGTCCCTTAGGCGGACTCTTACCGAGAATATCTACAAGGAAATTACATAAAATATCCTAATTAATAGATACAATTGCCTCCTCAGGACTTTATACGTGCATGGCAATCCATATGAAACACCCTAACACAACCCGATGACGTGTACCGAGTTATGTTACCGAAATCGGCTCAATCGGCTAACCGCGTCCAACTCTGACTCTGCCGATCCAGTTCACAGCCGATTCGGACTACAGCCGATTCTCACTCTGTCTCCGGAAACGATCTAATCTGTTTGACTTTCTCCGATTCTTCTCGATTCTATCTTCATCTCCGATACCTTGAATTACCAAATTTGGTCGTCAACACATGCCCCCCAAGTCTGGAATATTTGGTAATGTTTCGGATTTGCCAAACCTTATCTCCGAGATAATATCGCTCTTTCCGTTTTTGACCATTACCACACTGCTTTAAATACCTAACCGACGACCCCGAGAAACTTCACCGTTATACTGTTGCCACCGCTTAAGCGATTCTCGTCTCTCCAATTTCGGTGATCTCCTCGGAGCAACCGGGCAATCTTCAAGCATCCCTCTGCTCCTCCAACTTCCACCAGCGCAAAATGTCTTCTTCATCCGCTCCATCCGCCACCCCATCAGCTGAATACGCAGAGGTACGTCCATCGGCTAGATCTCCTTTTTGCTTATAATATCTTGTTTTCCGCAATCTTAGTCCATTTCCTTTCTCTTCTACTTTGTTGATGTAGCATCTTGCAAACTTAATTACGGTTCCCAGCCTAACTCATGAAAACAACTATTTTCTTGGACCAATCGGCAATCTGGACCCAACTGAGTTTATTACTGCCGAAACAAACAGAATCCCTTTCAGGCTAGCAAACCTAAACCTAGGGCATTGGAAAAACACCTTTAAATCTTGGCCATCCCTAGAAAGAAGCTGGCCTGCATGGTACAAGCGCATATCAACTAGCAAACAGAGCCATTGGGATGAGATAGGAATCGGCCAAGAACGATCCTGACTTTAGCACATTCGGCTAAAGATGAGCCGTTAATGGCCTCTGCTAGCTATTTCTGGTCCAATACCATCAACGCATTCATGTTCAACCAAGGACCTGTGACCCCAACTCTCCTGGACATCACCATGTTAACTAGGCTAGATATCACTTCTTCAGCCAACCACATGATCCTGAACTCTAAGAATAGATTTGACTTCAAAACCAAGAGCATAGGTGGATGGTCTGGCTTCATTTCGGCTAACATGGGTCAGGGTTCAGTAACTCCTAGAGAACATACTGCCTTCTTGCTGATGTGGTTAGAGAAATTCTTGTTTTGTGGATCTAGCTGTGGCCCAACCTCAAACTGGCAACACATAGCCAAAGCACTCGAAGAGAAGAAACAGTTTCCCTTAGGAAAAATTCTGCTCGGCTACTTATACCAGACCCTGAATAATGCATCAGCCAAGCTAGCTGTCGGCTCAGTGGTCAGCGCAGGTGGTCCTTGGTGGTTACTCCAATCTTGGCTAAATCTGGTAGCAATGAAAGTTGTCAATCGGCCACCCCTGACTGAGGCAGAATTCCCAAGACTAGAGCCGATCACCGATGATGATGGTGAAGAAATAACCCATCGGAGGTGTACATCATTTGGAGAATATGCCAGCACACCAGCCGATGCCGGTGCAAAACTGTCAGCCGAACTGCCTAAGGACTGGTTCTTCAGCTTCTACGATGGCTTTCAAAAAGATGCCAGAATCTGGTTCTTCTATGATGACTCAATCAACTTTGAACTGCCATCAGACTTCAGATTTGAAGAGATCAACCATGAAAAATTTCAGAAGTCTAGAGAAGTATATACCACTGCCATCAGCCCATGCATACTTCCTGTTGGCATCCATCAAGGCAGAAATATAAAAGTATCATATGAGTTTTACCACCCCATGAGTTCAGCCAGATGATTTGGTATGTGGCAACTCCCAATCGGCTTGTGGTTTGCC
The DNA here is from genome assembly GCA_000573905.2 of Oryza punctata. Lineage (NCBI taxonomy): Eukaryota > Viridiplantae > Streptophyta > Magnoliopsida > Poales > Poaceae > Oryza > Oryza punctata. Next base: position 8,450,567 of record CM002494.2, on the reverse strand, counting down.
GACAAGATCCAATGTAGAGGAGAAATAACATCAAATCTAATGATGGATCGGCTGCTCAATATCCCAGGGCCTCCCCTTGGCAGTATCAACAATATTGAATTGGCCATGTTCAGGAGTAAAGCTTTCGCAACACCTTTTACACCAATCGGCTACCATCTTCATGACAGACCTCTTCCCTGACATGATCCCTCAGGTAACTCCTTTATTTCTTCTATCTCATTCTTGCTTTAAGTATATTAACCAATTCTGTTTCTAACTTTACATGTTTTATTCTTACAGACCACAGATTCATCTCCCCCTCACATAAGCAAAAGTGGCAAGAACATTGAATATGCTGCAGGACTACTACCCAGCAGATGTGGTATGACTCCTCCTGTCATCGGCTATCATGCCCCCAAGACATCAAGCCTACTCCAAGGACAAGTGAGGGAACCAGCCGATGCAGGCAGAAAAAGGAAAATCAAAGTACCAACTACTATGCCACCAGCCGCCAAGAAGAAACCTAGAAAACAACCACCTCCACCAGCTGATGACATCGATGAAGACCTGGAGGATGCAACCATTGAACAGGCAATAGACGAAGCTGCAACCGAAATGAGTGATGTGGGAGAGAAAACACCACCGGCTTCTCCAGCTCCAAAACAAACTCCCACAACTCCTGCTGCCCCAGCAGTCTTCACTCGGCAACCCAGAGTAATTTCATCTCTTTCAACATTAAATGTCTTTATTTATTACCAATCTAAATTTTCAAGCTTTGTATTCTGCAGAAGAAAAGACCAGCCGAAAAGAAGAAACCAGCAACAATATCGGCTAAGCCAACCGTTCAAACTTCCCTGGTAAGTCTCAATTCCCAAAATTCCAAACTCATTTCTTAGCCGACACCATCTAATACTTGTTTAATTATTCAAAATCTGCCAGCCTCCTTCTCCACCATCGCCTGCAGCACAGCCAATTTCTAGCGAACACACTACATCAGCTGCAGGTAGTCACCATGTTGTAGAAGAAGTTTCTGCCCTTGCTATTCCTGTAAGTACTGCACCCTTATAATATCAAATCGGCTATACAAAAACACCCTGTTACTTTTATCCCCTTTATCTCTCTTGCTTGCAGGTTCTAGCCGATTTATTCTCCTTCGACATTAAGGATTACTTCGATGAAGAAACAGAAGAAGCAACAAGCAAAGCCTTGGCTCCTCTAGCCGATGATGTAAAGAGAAACCTTGAAGACATCTCTCATCGGCTAGGAGCATCTCTAGACAGCTTAGTAGTTGACTGCAGCACTCTCCGGGCAAGATTCCAAGAAATTCAAGCTCTACTCCCGGATGAGTTATCCAATATCATCACTCCAGCTATGTACCTTGAGCAGCACCAATTCAAGCTGGAAAAGGCTAGACAGAGGATAGCAGATCGGCGAGAAAAGAAAGACATCGAAGCCACGATCCAAGCAAATCGGCAACTTGTACATGATGAAAAGAACAAACTTGATCAACTAGCCGAAGAGCCGATTAAAGCTACCATAGATCAACTGGAGGCTGAAAGGATTGACTTGTTGGCCAAACTGCAAGAATGCAATGCCAAGATTGCACTAGAGAAGCAGAAATTAGCCGATCTCCCAAAGGCTGTTGGAGAACAAAAAACAAAGCTGAGATCGGCTATAAAGAATGTGGCCAACATGACCAAGTCCCTGAAAGTGATCCCTGGAACCGATGCTCAAGATGCCCAAACAATTGCAGAAGTTGAAAAATTCGACAACGGGCACTATAGGCTATCCAATGTTACCTATCTCACTAATTTGCATGTAATAGGGACTTAGAAGAATTTTGTAACTAATTCTGTAATCAACAAGAACACTTGTCTTGTAACACATACTCTGATATCCCTTATGCTGATTAATACTTTTGCTATAACACATGTATCGACCATCAAGCCGATTTCATAAATTCTGAAATAAAATTTGCTCAAAAAATTTCCAACTTTCGTCTCTTATGCCCCCCAAGTTTGTAGTAGGGAACACCATGCTGCAAACTGGTGATAAAAATATCGGCGCGATGTGAATACATCGGCTATCAACCATAGATCGGCAAATCATAGCCTATTACGAACCAATCCAAACACTTGGATAATATTTCTTTAAGTATTTTCCATTGAGTAATCTTCCAAATACTTCTCCATCAAGCCCCTTTAACATGTAGGCCCCTTTAGAAACGCATCGGTGGATTTGAAACGGCCCCTCCCAATTTGGTGACCACTTACCGAATTTATTATCTCTGGCCCCTATCGGCAACACCAACTTCCAAACAAGCTCACCCTCTTCAAAAGATTTGGGCACAACCTTTTTGTTATAATGCCTTGCAACTCTCTCCTTATCCTTTCTAACTTTCTCAAGAGCTCGTAACCTAGCTTGAACCAAATCTTCTGACTCATCAACCATCAGATTATGATAATCATCGGCTGTCAACTCGTCTTGCAAAGAGATTCTCCTCAAACCGATGTTGGTTTCCCATGGTAACACAGCTTCATGCCCATAAACTAGTTGGTAAGGGGTACCTGAATTGCACCATGGCAAGCCATCCGATAGGACCACAATGATTCAGCCAGAATAGTATGCCACTTCTTGGGATATTCGGCTATCTTTCTCTTTACCAACTTAATCAAACTCTTGTTAGATGCTTTGGCCTGTCCATTTGCTTGTGCATAATATGGTGAAGAATTCAATAACTTAATTCCCATGCTATCGACAAACTGAACAAATTCATCAGATACAAATATAGAACCTTGATCAGTTGTAATCGTCTGTGGCAAACCAAATCTGTATATGATGTGTTCTTTGACAAAATCAATGGCATCTTTGCTGTCAACCTTCTTTAAAGGAACTGCCTCAACCCACTTTGTAAAATAGTCAGTTGCAACCAATATGAACTTATGCCCTTTACTAGATGGTAGATTGATCTGGCCGATCATATCAATACCCCAACCCCTGAACGACCATGGCTTGACAATAGGGTTCATAGCCGATGCTGGTGCTCTTTGAATTGCTCCAAACTTCTGACAATCTTGACAACCCTTATAATATCTGAAACAATCCTCCAGCATTGTCGGCCAAAAATATCCAACTCTTCGAATTAAACATTTCATCTTGTGAGCCGATTGATGTGTCCCACAAATACCCTCATGAACCTCACACATAACAACTTTTGCTTCTTCCATGCTCAAGCATTTCAAAAGAACTCCATCAATCGCCCGATAGTATAATATATCATCCAATAAAACATATTTGAGAGCTTTATACCGCAATTTCCTTGAAACCGATTTGGAAGGATTCTTCAAATACTCAAAAACATCAAACCTCCAATCATCGGCTGGAATGCAAGCCACTTCTACTTCAATCCCTTGTAACATCGGCTTGTAGCCTGATGCACCTTGAGCTAAATCATTGGCTTCAGCATTTTGCTCCCCAGGAATATGTTTCAAAGTAACTATCTTGAAGGTTTTCATCAACTCTTGACATTTTTTATTGTATATCATCAAAGTATCATTTTTGCACTCATATTCTCCAGACAATTGACTTATCACCAATAATGAATCTCCTATGATTTCAACAGCATCGGCTTCGACTTCTCTCAATAATTGCAATCCTTTGAGAACAGCTTCATATTCTGCTTGATTATTCGTAGAGTATGGTTTGATAGTAAAAGCAAACTAAAAACTTGCCCCCCTAGGTGATATAATGACTAAGCCGATACTACAACCATGAGTGCAAACAGATCCATCAAAGAATAAAGTCCATGGCATAATATCAATATTGTCCACACTAGTGTCCCTGTGTTCAACTATGAAATCGGCTATCGCTTGCCCTTTAACTGCTTTAGCCGATTCATACCTGAGGTCAAACTCCGACAAAGCAAAAATCCATTTACCAATCCACCCTTTCAGAACTGGAGTCGATAGCATGTATCGTACCACATCGGCTTTGCATACTATGACACACTCATTCGAGAGTAGATAATGTCTCAACTTTGTACAGGAAAAATATGAACACAAGCATAACTTCTCCACGGGTGAATACCTTGTTTCTACATCCAACAGGCGTCTACGAAGATAGAATATAACTCTCTCTTTTCCTTCAACCTCTTAGATCAAAACTGAGCCAATGGGGTTCTGATCGGCTGACAAATATAATCTAAATGAATCCCTTTCTGTGGTGGTATAAGAACTGGAGGAGTACTCAAATATTCCTTGATATTATCCAATTCCTTCTGCTGCTTTTCTCCCCAGACAAACTCTTGATCAGCTTTCAACCTCAATAGAGGAGTAAATGGTTATATTCGGCCAGACAGGTTTGATATGAAACGCCGAACAAAATTTATTTTGCCGATCAATGATTGTAACTTGGTCTTGTCTTCTGGAGGTTTTATATCCTTAATTGCTTCAATACTCCTCTGAGGAATTTCAATCCCACGCTCATGGACCAAAAATCCAAGAAATTGACCAGCCGATACGCCAAAAGCACACTTGGTAGGATTCATCTTCAACCCATACTTCCTTGCTCTTTCTAAGACCTGTTCCAAATCGGCTATATGGTGATTAACTTCCTTAGATTTAACCACCAGGTCATCAATATATATCTCCACCAATGCGCCGATGAGATCGTGAAAAATATAGTTCATGGCTCTCAGATATGTAGCACCAGCACTCCTCAATCCGAAAGTCATAACTACCCACTCATATAAGCCGATAGCACCAGGACATCTAAAAGCAGTCTTGTGAATATCTTCCTCAGCCATGAAAATTTGATTATATCCAGCATTACCATCCATGAAACTGATGATTTTGTGTCTAGATGCTGCATCGACGAGTTGATCGGCTACTGGCATTGGGTATTCATCTTTCGGTGTAGCCTTGTTTAAGTCTCTGAAATCAATGCAAACCCTGAGTTTGCCGTTTTTCTTGATGACTGGTACTATATTAGAAATCCACTCAGCATATCGGCATGGTCTGATAAAATTAGCATCATAAAGTCTTGTAATCTCGGTCTTGATAGCATCATACATTACGGCTTTACAACGTCTTGGAGGTTATTTATATGGCCGATATCCTGGTTTGATAGGTAGCCGATGTTCTACTATCGATCGGCTAAGTCCTGGCATCTCATAATATTCCCATGCAAAACAATCTCTATACTCTTTTAAGAGTGTAATTAATTTACATTTAAATTCCTTTGATAAACTCTTGCTAATATATGTCGGCCTGGGCCTATCACCGGGTCCAATGTCGATTTCTTCTAGTTCATCGGCCGACATGAAACCTTGTCCTAGCTTGCTGTCGAGATCGTCAACAGTATCCTTTGTATAGAAGGTTGAACCCTCCACGGCGCCCTCAAAACAAGAATTGGGGCTCTCCATCTCTTGTTGGCTGTATGGCATCATCAGAAACCTTTAAGTAATCTCCTTGCCAAACTTTCCCAGATAAACAATCAATTCCTTCCATCTCCCAAACAGATAAATCGGCACTAGCTACATTGACTGACCTGTCGGCTGGCACGATTTCAATTTGGTCTCCTTGCCATTGAATCAAACTTTGGTGCATTGTTGAAGGGATACAACAGTTGGCATGGATCCAATCTCTTCCCAGCAACAGACTGTAGGACCCTTCCCATCAATAACAAAGAACGTGGTAGGAATTGTTTTACTACCGATGGTTAGCTCCACATTCAAAACTCCCTTGGTCTCAGATGGATTCCCGCCAAAATCTTTTAGAACCATGTTAGTCTTAATCAAATCCTCTGAATTCTTCCCAAGTTTCCTGAATGTTGTGTATGGCATTAGATTAACAGCTGCTCCCTCATCGACTAACATCTTTGACATCGGCTTGCCATTGACAAATCATTTAACGTACTGCGGCTTGAGGTGCCGATGATCAGTTCCCTCGGGCTTCTCAAAAACGGCTTGCTGTGGAGATAACATCAATTTGGTCGATGGTAGATTTTCTTCTTGCTCGACGACTTGCTCAACCGCATATTCGGCCGGTAACATGAAGACCATGTTTATGTTAGATGACATCACTTGCTTGCCCTTATGTTGTTGATCCTTGTTACGATCGGCTCTGACTTGATCGGCTGGCACCACTCTGCTCTTCACGCGCCAGACTTTCTTCGTTCTCTGCCTCAACCGATGCTCGATCTCCCCTTCAACCTCCTGGAATTGTTCCCTGTTTCTCATCCTTTGGACTCTTCTCTTCTAATTTTTGGTGAATATTCCAGAAGGGCACCATTGAGGATACATTGGCTTGGATTCTTCAGGTAAGTCATCTTCATCATTATTTTGTCGCATCGGCCCAAGTCTCTCATGAACTGGCAACCTTGATTGAATCGACCGATGTATGGTTGTACTCTGTCGGCTTGAGCTTCTGATAAGCTGTGCATCGGGATTACTGCATCCGGGACAATCTTCGATAGATGGCAACCTCATTCCCTTGTTCCAGCAGAATCTGAAAAATTCGCAACTCCAATGAGGATCAAAATATCTTTCACTTTCGTGAGAATATGACTCCTCTTCTCTTTGGCGCCTGTTTTGATATTTGTTGATCATACCAGCCGATCTGATACTCCTAGTGTAGTTTTTATCTCCATTGGCTGTATTCCGATTATATCCAGGGTGCACCATGTTGACTGGAAAAGGGTGTCCATCTATCTTCATCGGCCTCTTGGATTCATCAATCTTAATCTTTCCTTGTTCGATAGCCGACTGGATCTGTTGCCTGAAAATCTTGCAATCATTGGTGTTATGAGATCCTGTATTATGCCACTTGTAGTATTTCCTCTTCTTCAACACCTCAGCCGATGGGATAACATGTCCTACTGGTAGCTGAATCTGTTTTTCTTGGAGAAGATCAAAGATCTTGTCGGCTTTGGTGATGTCAAAATCAAATCTCTCCTCCTTTCCCGAATTCTTAACCCATTGACAGACCACCGTCTTCTTGTTCCTAGCCCACTCAGCTGCATTGATTTCTGGGTCATCATCTTCGGAGTCAGAGTGATAATTATAGACATTGTTTATGTTGTTTGTCTTTTTGATAAATTTCCTTGCCTCTTGGAACCTTGTCTCATGAGCCGATACTTTCTGAGCTAGGTGAGCTAAACTCTCAAAATCTTTCCCTTATCGGCGCCAACAAACCTTGGAAGGCCAAATCGGCTAGCTGAGAATCTGTCAAGGCCAAGCTATAACATCTATTCTTCACATCTCTGAATCATTGAATATAATCTGGAACTGATTCATCTAACTTTTGTCTGATTGTTGTGAGGTCCGATAGCTTCATCTCTTGTACCCCACTGAAAAAGTACTTGTGAAATTGTTTTTCCAGATCGGCCCAACTTCTGATTGAATTATAAGGTAGAGATGAAAACCAGGTAAATGCCGATCCAGACAAAGAAAGTGGGAATAATCTAACTCTGAGAGCCTCTCTAGCCGATGCTTCACCACACTGAGCTAGAAATCGGCTAACATGCTCGTAAGTAGATACATTGTCTTGTCCTGAAAACTTGGAGAAGTCTGGCACCTTGTACGGTTTGGCAATGGAACCCGGTCAAAGTATTCTGGATATGGGTGCCGATACATATTGCCATTGTCCTTTGGCTTGAGCCCAAACTGTTCCCTCATGACATCAGCGATCATATCGGCCCAGGGCTGATGTGGTGTTGCTCGACCGTACTGTTGCTGAAGTGGATCCACCTGGCCGTATTGGATCGGCTGAGGTCGTGGTGAGTGAGGCTGATATAGATGATTGAAACCAGCCGATATACCCTGAGGTGGTACGTATGGGAGCTCTGTGCTGTACTGCTGACTTATCGGCTGAGTAATTCCAATCGGCTGTTGTAGAGCCGAAGGGATTGGATAAGACGTGTCGACAGTTGGCGGTTGAGGGTTAAGAATACTTCTTAATTGTTCCGGTGTCAGCTGAGTTGATGCTTGCCCCCCCCAGCGATCGGCTGTGATCTGGTTAAAATAGATGGAATATTTGAGCTTGAGTAAGGAGCCGATGGAGCCTGGGTTTGGAGCAATTGTTGACTTCCTTGATCCCCGCCGATGTCTGTCTTCACAGTTCTGTAACCTGGGAACATGCCGTCTGATAAATATATGGGTCCTTTAGCCTTTTCCTCGGCTATTGTTCCATCAACTACCGACTTGATCATGTTTGTTAATGTGTTCACGAGCACACTAGATTGGTTGACCAAAGCATGATGAACGGCCGAGTCGATGCAATCTTGCAATGTGTGGAGTTCCTCATCATTTGATTCGGCTTTGGTCTATTTATCCTTGTCTTCTCCTGACCCAGAAGTGCCTGGATCTTGCTTCACGGTCGTTGGCAGCTTGATTTTAGTTCTTTGGATAACTGTGCCCTGCCGTGTGACTGTGAATGAGTGTAGATATTGGTTCTGGAGTTGATTCAGCATTTGTTGCATCTCCTCTCTCTGCTCGTCACTCAGCTGTTCGATCGTAACCGGGAAGATGTTATCCTCCGAAACTTCATTATTGTTTGGCGACATGATGACACGTGGTCCCACTGGGCGTGCCAAAAGCGTGTTGATGCAAAAAAACACACACTGGCCTGAGAGATTTGCTTTACTCTAGTGCAGGTGCAAAATTAAGGTTTTAGATTCTAGGGCGTGCCAGTTGATTTGATCCTGCAATCAAGAAGAAGAAACATGCAAACAATGTTAGAAATGATAGACAATCGGCCATAGGGCCGATTTCATATCGTATGTGACCTAGCCGATGCAATAAAGCATGAATCGGCTATAAGGTATAAGTAAGTATGAAAATAACCCTAAAACTAGTATATCGGCTGTAGATGTTAATGTTACATAATCAGTAGATCAATGTTACTTTAGAAACAAGCAATTGGGATAGATCGGACTGAACCGAGACAGTATAAATTGCCCAAGTCTAAATATAACATGAAATAACGATTATATAGACTAATGTCATAGTTGATATCTAGATTTAAGCATGTATCGGCTATAGCTCCGATACAACCTTATACCAGGATATCTCTAGTAATAAATATGTTAAACTATAACCAATTAGATTGGTATCAAGCTCAATATATTTATATTAGATTAGATCCTGATATAAGGGGCAGATATAAAATATTAAACAAAGCATAAAACAATGTAAAACATCTATATCAGGTAAGATCGGCTGAAACTCCGATACTATCCTTATTAACAATCATAAGACAGGCTAGATATCATGCTTCTAAGTACGACTTAATAGGTTGGACTTAATCAATGCAGCAGTAAGTATACAGAGAAACATGGCATCTAGAGAATCAAGCCGATGATCGTTTTTTCAGGATGGTTGATACATTATATAATCTAAATCAACGAAGTAATCTAGCCGATATCGACGAAACCCTAAAAAGGATCTAGCCGATGCATTGTCGATTTAAATTATATAATGTATATGATAACTCGGAGATTCACAACATAGAACTAGAGTGTCATAAAGATGTAAGCACTAGCCCTAATGATGCAAATCGCCATGACAAGATATACCTTATCGTCGACGATCAAATTGATGCAGCACGACTCGAGAGCACAAACTTGTCGAAAAGTAGAAAATAAAGGTGGCAATGCGCCGAGATTGATTGAACGTATGTTGTTATTATTTACAAGACCTCGGGATTATATTTATACCCGAAAATACAAACATTGTCCATCACGGACACGACTCATATTAACCTAATACAAATCCAACTAACGAACAAGTCCCTTAGGCGGACACTTACCGAGAATATCTACAAGGAAATTACAGAAAATATCCTAATTAATAGATACAGTTACTTCCTCAGGACTTTATCCGTGCATGGCAATCCATATGAAACACCCTAACACAACCCGATGACGTGTACCGAGTTATGTTACCGAAATCGGCTCAATCGGCTAACCGCGTCCAACTCTGACTCTGCCGATCCAGTTCACAGCCGATTCGGACTACAGCCAATTCTCACTCTGTCTCCGGAAACGATCTAATCTCTTTGACTTTCTCCGATTCTTCTCGATTCTATCTTGATCTCTGATACCTTGAATTACCAAATTTGGTCGTCAACAAGTCCTGAAGAGGCAATTGTATCTATTAATTAGGATAGTTTATGTAATTTCCTTATAGATTATCATGGTAAGAGTCCGCCTAAGGGACTTGTTCGTTAGTTGGATTTGTATTAGGTTAATATGAGTCGTGTCCGTGATGGACATTATTTGTATTTTCGGGTATAAATATAGTCCTGAGGTCCTATAAATAATAACTACACAGTTCAATCAATCTCGGTGCATCGCCACCTTTGTTTTCTACTTTTCGACAAGTTTGTGCTTTCGAGTCGTGCTGCATCAGTTTGATCTTCGACGAAAAGGTATATCTTGTTATGGCGGTTTGCATTATCAGAGCTAGTGCTTACATCTTTATGACACTCTAGTTCTATCTGGTAAACTTCCGAGTTATCATATACATTATATAATTTAGATCGACAATGCAATCTACTTGCATCGGCTGGATTCTTTTTAGGGTTTCGTCGATATCGGCTAGATTACTTCGTTGGTTTAGATTATATAATGTATCCACCATCCTGAAAAGGCAACCATTGGCTTGATTTTGTAGATATCAAGCTTCTTGGTATACTTAATGCTGCATTGGTTAAGTCCAACCTAGCCCTAGCCCTAGCCGCCTAGCCCTAGCCGCCCAATCCCCTGCGCCCCAACCCTAGCCGCCGGCTGCCCTAACCGCGCCGCTGCTGCTGCCGCTGTAGCCGCGTGCGCTGCCGCTGCCCTAGCCGCTGCTGCCGTGCCGCCGCTTTGCCCTAGCCGCCGCTGCATGCCGCCGGCTCGCCGCGTGCCGCCGCTGCTGCCGTGTCGTTGCCGTGCCGCTGCCGCTGCTGCCGCGTGCCGCTACCGCTGCTGCTGCTGCCGTGTCGCTGCCGTGCCGCGCTGCTGCAGCCACGTGCGGTGCCGCTGCTGCTGCTGCCGTGCATGCCGCCGCTGCTGTGCGCTGCCGCGTGCCGCCGTCGCTGTGTGCTGCCGCGTGTGGCTGCCACTGCTGCTGCTGCTGTGTCGCTGCCGTGCCACTGCCGCTGCAGCCACGTGCGCAGCCGCTGCCGCTGCTGCCGCGTGCCGCCACCGCTGTGCGCTGCCGCGTGTCGCTGCCGCTGCTGCTGCCTCGCTGCAGCCGCTGCCATACCATCGCTGTCGTGCCGTGTGCACCGCGCTGCTTTGCCGTAGCCGCTGCGTCGCTGCCGCTACAGCTGCCGTGCCGCTGCCCTAGTGCCGCACGCCGTCACTGCTCCGTCTGCCGGCTGCCGCGTGATATTTTGCTGCAGCTGTGCCGCTGCAGCCGCTTTATCACACACAGTAGCCGTGCTGCCGACCCGTTACCGTGTCGCTACCGCTTCGCCGTGTCGCTTCCCGCGCCGTTAGCCGTCTAAAACCCTAGCTATCTAGCAGCCGCCTAGCCGTGTCGGTTTACCAACCTCACTACCGCCGCACCTAGCCATAGCCCTAGCCGTGCCCTCGCTGGGGTACGTATGCATTCTCTAGCCGCTCGCTGCTTACGCTAGCGCGTAGTGTGGCGTAGTGTCATATCGGTTTGGTCGTACCAAGTCGTTCTAAAACCCTAGAGCCTTTCTGAGTCGCTGGTTTTGTTCGCCGGTTCGATTGACCGTTTGCATGGTCCCGTGCCACGGTAGGTTGACTCGTTGAGTCGCTGACCCGTGAGGCTCGTTAACCGGAGTTTGTTTTCCGTCAACCTTGTCCGTTCGCGGGCGTTAAAGCATACCAATTAAGTAAGGTTTTTCGGTTAATAGCTCATGTTCTAAAATTCATAACTAATTCATATGAACTCCAAATTGAGCCATTCAACTTGCAAAATTCATCTAAAATTGAGCTCTACATGTTTGTTTACTTTTATGTCCTGTTTATTTGGTTTTTATTAGTGTTTTTCTTGTTTTGCGTGCCAACATGTAGATTCCGCCGTTTTGGACGATCGCGTTCGCGAGGAAAAGAGTTCGGAAGATCAATCGAAGAAGCAAGGCAAGTCACACATTCCCCTTGAGCATTTTGATCCCAATTTATAAAATGTTTTACTGTTTACAAATAAATTGCATGTTTTGCTAATTACATGGGAATAGGGTTTACCTACCTGCTTGCTTGAGCCATATTTATTTGATGCCCTTTCTTTGTCAAACTTGGGTGATAACTTGACTAGCTTGCGTCTCATGTGGACCTCGCTAGAATTATTTTACGCTTAGCCATGCTTAACACCACTAGCTCACAATATGGGATAATCACATTATCTATTTCTAGTATCTTGATGAGCTGCGTGCTCGAGACATATCGGCCATGTTTCGTTAGTCGTAATTATCCAACTAAAATATGGTTTAATGGTGGGCTGTGGGTGTATGGTTTTGCTAGTCGCACCCATGGCAATTAAGGACCGGTTCTCGGGAAACCCTGGAAAACTAACAGTGCTTACCACAAGCAGGCATGGGTAACTACTGGACTTGTAGTGTAGCTTTTCCCTAGCTGACGCATCCAGGCAAGGGTGGGCGTGATGGAGTTGGGTCGGTGGGGGTTTACCCATTGATCGGCTATCGGATTCACCAAGGCACGAGAGGGGGCTGCCTACCTTGGATTTAAAGGTGGGGGCGAAACCTGAGGTGTGGTGCGCTTGGTTAGGGCGAGTTATGCGAAGGGTCTTGTCACGATTTCCCCCTTTGCAGTACTATGGTGGTATTTCGGGGCATGGCAACATGTTGGAATCGGGTCTTGTGGGTACAGTTGCGCACCTCTGGCCAGAGTAAAACTATTCGAATAGCCGTGCCCGCGATTATGGGCGATCGACCAGATTCACCATGATTAGTCCCACTCTATTAATTAAATTGACTTAATGAACTGGTTTAGTTCAGGTGGAATGGATGGGCCTGTTCAACGTGGTGTAGCGTTGTTCAGTGAAGATATTTAATCTTCCTTCAATTAATCAACTGTTTTACTGTTTTCAACTATTAATGTTCACAACCACCTTTATGCAAATAGCCACAAACCTTTCCTTGTCTCCCGTTGCATGAATGCATCGTTGGTGTGGCTTGTTGAGTACGGTGGTTGTACTCAGCCTTGCTATTATTCCCCTTTTTCAGAAGTGTAGTGCTTCTGAGCTGAAGTTGAAGTTAGAAGACCAAGCCTTATACCCCAGTTGAGTTTTGCCTGCGGAGTGGAGTTGAAGCCCAGCTAGGATCATCGCCTTTTTCCGCTGCTGTTTTCTTTTCGGTGTGAGGACTAAGTGCCTCTTCTGTAAGTATTTACGCTTTATTTACATTTGGATCTGTATATTAATTTGTCGTTTTGTGTACCCTGGCTTGATTCCCGGACAGGGATTTATACGCAAAATAGTCTGGAAATTTGGGATAAATTTTCGGGCGTGACAACCATGCTCCAGACATTCACGGTCCTGAGGCAGCTCAGCCAAGACTGAAAGAACGGAGGATGAAGAAAATGGCTGAACAGTTCCAGAAGTACAAGTCAGCTCTGTACAAGAATTACGTCCTGAAGGGTATGACACCTGATTTTGACAAATTACCCAAGCTAAGGGATCATTGGGATGCGTTTGTCGCATACAAGACCTCCGAGCACTGCAAGTACAAATAGAAAAGAATAAACCCAATGCTGCTAAGAAGCAGTACCATCACCGGCTAGGGTCAGGTGGCTATAAGAAGGCAATCCCCAAGTGGGATACACTGGAGGTCGCGTTGATAGAGAAGGTTATTGAGCCGGCCACAACGAACTGGCCTAAACGTTCCAGAAATTGGTATTATGGTCATGGTGGAATGCTCAATCCCACTGATGGCTCCCTTGTATTCGGTGATGCGATCCGTGAAGCAGCAAGCCGACTTACGGAAGCAGTGGAGGCATCTGCTCAGGGAACATTCAAGCCTGACAGAGAGAAGAACGAGCTTACGCTCGCACTACAGAATCCCGAGCATCCAGGACGAACACGAGGAAAAGGCATGGTACCTTGGAAATATGGATTTCAAGAGGACAGCCACACTTACAATAGTCGGATAAGGAGCATGAGGGATACGGAGGCGAAATTGAGATATCTCGAGGAGAGGGTCGCCCCTGTAGGACATAAGGATGCAAGAGGAGGTCGAACGACGGGTGGACCAACGCCTGGCGGAACGACAGAATCAGCAGATGGTGCAGCCATCTGTCCCTCCTATCATGGTGAGCCCCTCAGGCAATCGCAGCAGCTGTGCTTCTACGGGGCAAGCAGGAGAACAGGGCATAGAAGGTGTAGCAGGGCCAGCTCACGACGACCCATCGTACTCCGTAGATTAAATCACGCGGCGGACAACTTGTGAGCTGCACAGTCCCTTCAAGAACATATCACTCAAGGTATGCTCGTAGTTTTATGATATATGTCTTGTAAATTGCAAACGGTTATGCATGCATCTATTAATTACTAAGTAACCTCGATTCTCGTGAAGGTGGCGTCGGGAATGGCCATACCATTGGACCCTTCAGGGACATACCATTGCAGACTGATTCCACCTGGGTACTCCAAGGTCAAAATTGAATTGGTGGAACGAGGGTTTGAGGATCTCGAGCTGGACATCCCCGGAGGAGACGGGGAGACGAAACTAGGAGATACAGCCCATGCCATTATACTATGGTGCAAGTGGTACATCGTGTTTCCTGGACGAGCAGCGGCGTCTTCTCCTCTGTCTCCTCCGCCTGCACCCTCTCCTCCGCCTTCGCCGTCTCCTCCACCTCTGCCTCCTCTACTTGCACCCTCTCCTCCGCCTGCACCATCTCCTTCGCCTACACCGGTTCCTCCACCTCCGCCTCCTCCGCTTGCACCGGCATCGTCTGCTCCACCTTCATGAGCTACAAAGTCATGCCCACTTCATCCAGCACCGTCAAAGTCCGCATAACAAACGAAGAAGCCAAGACTTGACAAGCCAAAACTCTCCGCTCTCAAGAAAAGGGCGTACGACCACACTCCCGAGGAGACTGACGAGGTCGTACGAGCGAAAGTGAAGGCGTTCTTTAAGCCACGGAGCCCAGAAAAGAAGATTCCCATAGATCTGGCTGCTAAGAAGTTTTTTGAGAAGTTGAGCGAACCGGTCAATAGGGCTTTACTTTCGGATTATGACCGGTCGATGGCGAAGTCGTCTAGGAAGCAAAGAGGAAGGACCAAAGAAGTGCATCAACTCGGAAAGCAACCAAAACAATCTGTTGAGCCATTGCTACCACCCGGTCAGGCGGAACTAAGGCAATGGATGAAAGAGACGGATCTGAACAGGGAGCAACTGGTGGGAAATGCACCAATAACCAAAGCGACCGAAGCCGATTTGAAATATAAATTTAAACTCCGTGAACCGCTTGTCAAGCCTGTTCAGGTGAACACCCTCTCCACACAAATGTACCGTTTCCATCAATGGTACATGGAACGTTCATCCAAATGTAGAACAATAGTTGGAGCGAGGATAAGGAAAACAGATTACTATCAAGGAGATGATGTCCTGTGGATCATCTTCGAGGATGTATTTAATGTATACCAACTAGACGCCCTCGACGTCTCCATTCTCAGCTGCTAGATTTTGTAAGTATCGTTTTAGCAAAATTAATTTTATTCCTTAGCTCATTCTATGTACCATTCAATGGTTACACTGTGCGGGTAGTTGATGCAAATTTCTTTATCCTTTGTAGAATGGAGATTCAATCGTGCCGTAAACAGGCGATTTACAATATTGGATTCATGGACCCCCGCAAAGTCAATGTCGAAATGATACAGGACTTTGAGGAGGCTACAGAGGATAATATTTTTCATTTCCTGGTGCAGCAGCATTACAAGACCTACATACTATTGCCCTATAACACAGCGTGAGTTTGAACTGTCTTTCTAATTCATACCAACTTCTTCCTCATACTCATACCGTGACATATGTATTATCTCACGCAATTTGCAGATTCCACTGGGTCCTTCTCCTCTTGCGACCTTTCACTATGTAAATCCATGTCTATGACTCAATGGATAAACAGGAGTCTACTTTCGACAAGAGTTTTGAAGTGATAGATAGGTAATGCCATCTATTCAACTGACAGTAATTACGAACACTGCTATTGCTACTTGTTGATGCAAAAAACACACACTGGCCTGAGAGATTTGCTTTACTCTAGTGCAAGTCCAAAACTTGTTCTTTAGGTTCGAGGGTGTGCCAGTTGATTTGATCCTGCAATCAACAAGAAGAAATATACAAAATATTAGTAAACGATAGTCCATTGGCCAGTTAGCCGATTTCATATCGTGTTGTAACCTAGCCGATTGCAATAAAGCATGAATCGGCTGTAAGGTATAGTCAATGATAAAACTAACCCTAAAACTAGTACATCGGCTGAAAAGATCAGTGTTATATAATCAATATGTCAATATTACTTTAGAAATAAGCAATTGGGATAGATCTGACTGAAATGAGATAGTATAAATTGCCCAAGTCTAAAATAACATAAAATAATGATTATGTAAACTCATGTTATAGCCGAAGTCCAAATTTAAGCATGTATCGGCTATAGCTCCGATACAACCTTATACTAGGATATTCTCGGGCAACAAATATATTCAACTAATATCAATTAGATTGACAGTAAGTCCAATATATTTGTATTAGATTAGATCCTGATATAAGGGGCAGATATAGAACATTAAACAAAGCATAAAACTTTGTAAAACATCTACACCAGATAAGATCGGCTGAAACCCCGATACTATCCTTATTAACAACCATAAAACATGCTAGATATTATGATTCTAGATACAACTTAATAGGTCGGACTTAACCGATGCAGCATTAAGTATAAACAGAAACATGATATCTAAACAATCAAGTCGATGGTTGCATTTTCGGGATGGTAGATACATTATATAATTTGAACTAACAAAACAATATAGCTGTTATCAGCAAAACCCTAAATAGAGTCTAGCTGATGCAAGTAGATTGCATTGTCGATTTAAATTATATAACATATATGATAACTCGGAGATTCACAAAATAGAACTAGAGTGTCATAAAGATGTAAGCACTAGTTCCGACGATGCAAACCGCCATAACAAGACCTACCTTGTCGTCGAAGATCAAACTGATGCAGCAGGACTCGAAAGCATGAACTTGTCTAAAAGTAGAAAATAAAGATTGGCGATGCGCCGAGATTGATTGAACGTGTGTTGTTTATTTACAAGACCTCAGGTCTATATTTATACCCGAAAATACAAACATTGTCCATCACGGACACGACTCATATTAACCTAATACAAATCTAACTAACGAACAAGTCCCTTAGGCGGACTCTTACCGATATTACCTATAAGGAAATTACATATATTCCTAATTAATAGATACAATTACCAATCTTGGACTCTATCCTTGCCCCGCAATATCATCGTAAGCTCTCTGTTGAATCCAACATTGACTTCACATGCGATAACGGTAGGAGGTTTAATTTTCTGGTGAGTACATACTCCAAAACATATTGAATCGTTAATTTGTTCTAGAAAAAACTAGTACATTAAATCTCTCGTCGTTTCTCCTTAAGTGTGTAAAACAGGAGCAGGGGAATAACTTATGCGGCTACTATGTCTGCGAATATACTCACTGCATTGTACACCAAATCAAAAGTGACAAGGATCTGGAAGTACGTAAAAATCATTCATACATTATCCCATCGATTTCTTATTGACTTGATATACTTATATCTCATTTTTTTCAAATGATAGATTATTTACAAGAGGGAAAAACTATCTAACGAAGAATTTATAAAGGCTGTTCAAGAACAATTGATGGGATTTACCAATGAACAAATAATTGATCCCGCGGGAGAATTCCACTACGATAGAAGGCCTATTGATCATGATCCCCATGTATAACTTGTCTTAAGCTTCTTTGTAATATACAATAGAAATAAGAATTAACGAAGGATTGTTACATATGTATGTATTTAGATGTGTATACATGTGTGTGAGTACATTTCGGTAATATGAGTATATATTTACTTGAGTGCATATATTTAAGGAACATATATATGTGATAAATATGTATTTATCACATATATATATGCAATATATTACAAATTATATATAGATATATTATGCATATACATGTATTATGCATATACATGTATTTATACATATATATGCATAATATATAAACAAGAAGCTAGCAACTAGCAGAACCAGCAATCTTTAAAAAAAAGAAAAAATACCTTTACTCCCGGTTGGTAACATAAATCGGGACTAAAGATGGTAGCACCAGCCACATGACGCTACCATCTTTAGTCCTGGTTGATGTTACCAACCAGGACTAAAGATGGTTCTTTAGTCCCGGTTATTTCACCCGGGACTAAAGATGCCCTAAAGATGGACATCTTTAGTCCCGGATTCGTGGTCCCGGTTACATAACCGGGACTAGAGGGGGTTGTAAACCAGGGTTTAAAACCCCTTCTCCACCAATGAACTCTCCACTAGCATTAAGTGTAACTCTTGGGCTTATGAACCAGCTAGTGTAACTCAGCTTATATATATATATATATATGAGAATTCACCTCCACACATTATGTGAGGCATCTATTCTACTTTCTCTAAATGGTATCAGAGCACAGGCTCTTAATTTCTTTTTCCGCTGTTCTAGCGCGTTGTCGTCGCAGCTGCGTCCACCCTCACCCCAGCTGCCTCCTCAGCGAGCGCTGGCCATGTCAACTGAATCAACTCAATCCTCCACCTCCTCCGGCTCCAGCGGTGCTTCCTCTTCCAGCACCACCAGTGAGTTCCTCCACCCCTATGCCACTGTCGCTGTCAAATCCCATGTCCCCATCACTCTGGAGAACACCCACCCAAACTACAACAAATGGAAGGCCTTCTTCACCTCCCTATGCGGCAAGTTTGGGTTGATGGCTCACATCGATGGCTCCGCTCCTCCACGCCTCGACAACCCTGCCTGGGAACAGGCCGACTGCTGCATCCGCAGCTGGATCTTCGGATCGGTTGCTGACAACGTCCTTGACCTTGCCATGGAGCCAGATCAGACCGCTCGGGAGCTATGGGTTGCCATCGAGGACATATTCCACGCCAACAAAGAGCCTCGAGTGATCTTCCTCAGCCACCAATTTCACTCCATGATTCAAGGTGATTCCTCCATTGCCGAATACTGCCAGAAGATGAAAACTGCCGCTGACGCCCTTCGCGACATCGGCCACGCCGTCTCTGACTCCCAACTTGTGCTCAACCTTCTTCGAGTCCTCAATGACCGCTTCTCCAACACCGGCGATAACATCACACCGGCGATAACATCGCAGCCGTGACCGTCCTCCCGAGCTTCACATCGGCACACAACACTCTCCTGTTGAAGGAGTTGCGCATTGCCAACGAGGCCCAGGTGACCGCGGCGATGGCGCTCGTTGCAGGCGTTAACTCCGGCTCCTCTTGCCCTCCCGGCGGCTGCATCTCTTCCGGTGGTGGCGGCTTCTCTAGAGGTGGTAGTAGTGGGGGTGGTGGCGGCACACGTGGTAGTGGGAGTGGTGGCGGCGGCTTCTGTGGAGGGGGTGGCGGCGGTGGCGACGGCTGGATTGGGGGCGGCGGCTCCTCTGGCAGCCAAGCCCGTGCCGGTGGCACCAACAACCGCCGCCACCGCAAGGGTAATGGTGGCCGCGGCGGTGGCTGGATTGGGGGAGGCGGCAGTTGGGGTGGTGGCGGTGCACGCGGCTTCTCCGGAAGTGGTGGTGGCGGCGGCTGGACTGAGAGTGGTGGCGGCTCCCAGGGGCAACCAACCCTAACTCTGTTGGGCTGGCTGGGCCTTGGGTTTGCTTTAACCCTTGGCCGGCCCAGCAACCGGCCTGGCGCCCCCCTTGAGCTGCTGGCCTTCTTGGGCCGGCTCCGGTGGCCCACTAGTCCCAGGCACAAACCAACTTTGTTGGGCCATCTACAGGCCAGCCCAATTGGGAGCAAGCTGGCCTCACTGCAGCCTTGAACCAGATGGCCTTCCAAAGCCCAAATAACTAGGTTTTGGACACCGGCGTGACTTCTCATATGTCCTCCACTGAAGGTATCCTCGTTACTCGTTTGCCTAACTCCCACACTTTTATTACTGTTGGAAATGGTCAAACTATCCCCATTATTTGTCGTGGCAAATTTGCACTCAGAAACATCCTTGTCGCCCCTTCCTTAGTTCGTAATTTACTTTCCGTCCAACAATTTACCTGCGGAAATAAATGTTCCATTGAGTTTGATGAATTTGGTTTCTCTGTTAAGGACCTTCAGACTCGGCGCGTGATTCTTCGCTACAATAGCCGCGGGGACCTCTACACCCTTCCAGCTGCCACTCCCTCCAGCGCCGCCCACTGCTTCCTCGCCACTTCATCCATGCTTTGGCACCGTCGTCTGGGTCATCCTGGTCCAGCCGCCATCCACCGTCTTCGGAATATATCCTCCATTTCCTATAATAAAATGGACATATCTCTATGTCACGCATGTCAGTTAGGGAAGCATACCAGATTATCTTTTGTTAGGTCTTCTTCTCGCACTTTCATTCCCTTTGAGCTTGTCCATTGCGATGTGTGGACCTCTCCGGTGTTGAGTACTTCAAGTTTTAAATATTACTTGGTGGTGCTTGATGATTTCAATCATTTTTGTTGGACCATTCCGCTCCGACACAAATCTGATGTTCATCGTCATATTGTTGAGTTTGCCAAGTATGTTTCCACCCAGTTTGGCCTACCACTAAAATCACTTCAAGCTGATAATGGCAGAGAGTTCATCAATGCCTCCAGTACTACCTTTCTGGCCAGTCGTGGCACCCAGTTACGACTCTCTTTCCTTTACACCTCCTCCCGAAATGGTAAAGCCGAACAGATGCTCCGCACCATCAACAATTCCATAGGCACCCTTCTTATACAGGCTTCCATGCCTCCGTCCTACTGGGCTGAGGCTCTCACCACCACCACCTACCTTCTCAACCGGAGACCCTCCTCCTCAGTTCACCAATCTCTGCCTTTTCAGCTCCTACATCGCACCATTCCAGACTACTCCCACATTCGGGTTTTTGGCTATCTTTGTTACCCAAACTTGAGTGCCACGACTCCCCATAAGCTTGCCCCTCGCTCGACAGCTTGCGTTTTTCTTGGGTACCCGGCCTCCCACAAGGGATACCGATGTCTGGATCTCTCCACTCGCCGCATCATCATTTCACCACGTCGTGTTCGACGAATCACGATTTCCATTTGCGGCAACTCCTCCTGTTGCCTCGTCTTTTGACTTTTTGCTGCAGGAACTCCCTCCAGTGGTCGCTCCCTCCTTGGAGGTTGAGCAACTGCGACCCCTTACGGTGGCTCCCTCCACGGAGGTTGAGCAACCGTGCATTCCCCTCTTAGGTCAACGCTTGCCGGACGGCAAAGTCACCGCGGATAGCAATGCCCCATCGACTAGCATGCTGTTGGTCGGCGCCTCCTCGACCAGTGTTGCTCCATCGAATGGTGCCACCCAAGCTGGCACCATCATGTCCCCCTTTCGTCATGTCTACACCCGTCGGCCTGCCACGACGATCATGTCATCATCTTGTGCCAATGTGGCTGCCGCGGCTGCTACTCCTTAGCTGCATTCCATGGTGACGCGCTCCCAGACTGGATCCCTATGGCCGGTTGACCGACTAACCTACACAGCTACCCACGCCACTGCCTCTCCTATTCGGGCCAACTATCGCAGTGCGTTGGCTGATCCCAACTAGCGCACTGCCATGGCTGACGAGTACAAGGCATTGGTCGACAACGACACTTGGCGTCTCGTTTCTCACCCCCCTGGGGCCAACGTTGTGATAGGCAAGTGGATATTCAAGCACAAGTTCCACTCTGACGGCTCCCTTGCCCGCCACAAGGCCCGTTGGGTGGTCCGTGGTTACTCACAGCAGCACGGCATCAACTACGACGAGACATTTAGCCTGGTTGTCAAGCCAGCCACAATACGGGTTGTTCTCAGCATTGTTGCATCCCATTCTTGGTTGATTCATCAATAGGACATGAAGAACGCATTTCTTCATGGTCACCTAAAGGAGACTGTCTACTGTCAGCAACCCTTCGGGTTTGTTGACCCTACTGCCCCTGATGTTGTCTGTCTGTTGCAGAAGTCCTTGTATGGTCTAAAGCAGGCTCCCCGTGCGTGGTACCAACGGTTCGCCACGTACATTCGACAGATGGAATTTCTACCTTCGACATCCGATACATCTCTCTTTGTTTACAAAGATGGAGATCGTATTGCCTATCTTCTGTTGTATGTCGACGACATCATCCTCACCGCTTCGACCACGACACTACTTCAGCACCTTATGGCACGCCTCCACTCCGAGTTCGCCATGACAGACCTTGATGACCTCCACTTCTTCCTCGGCATCTCAGTTACACGCTCCTCCGACGATCTCTTCCTCTCGCAGCGCCAGTACGCTGTGGATCTTCTTCAGTGGGCCGGCATGGCCGAGTGCCACTCGACCTCGACACCAGTGGACACTCGTGCCAAGCTCTCCGCCACAGACGGCCTGCCCGTCACCGACCCTTCGGAGTACAGGAGTATCACTGGCGCCCTACAGTACCTCACACTGACTCGATCGGATTTGGCATACGCCGTTCAGCAGGTCTGCCTCTTCATGCATGATCTGCGGGAGCCCCATCTCGCCTTGGTCAAGCGTATCCTCCGGTGCGTGAAGGGCAGCCTCTAAATCGGCCTCCACATCGGCTCCGGCCTGATTCAGTCCCTGACGGCATATTCCGATGCGGATTGGGTGGGTTGTCCCAATTCTCGTCGTTCTATGTCTGGCTACTATGTCTTTCTTGGAATCAATCTGGTCTCTTGGTCCTCCAAGCGCCAGACTACTATCTCCCGTTCCAGTGCTGAGGCGGAGTACCGTGCCGTTGCACATGCCGTCGCCGAGTGCTGCTGGTTATGACAACTGCTCCAGGAACTTCATGTCCCGATTGCTTCTACTACTATTGTCTACTGTGACCATGTGAGTGTTGTTTACATGACAGCGAATCCCGTACATCATCATCGAACGAAGCTTATCGAGATTGACATCCATTTTGTGCGTGAAAAGGTGGCTTTGGGACAAGTACGGGTGCTTCACGTCCCTTCATCACACCAATTCACAGACATCATGACCAAGGGCTTACCGATTCAGTTATTTACTGATTTTCGGTCCAGTCTTTGCTTTCGTACTCCTCTTGCTACGACTGCGGGCGGGTATTAGAATTATTTATTAATCCTTAGATTGTTTATTCTTCTAGACCTTTGGTCTTATGTAAACTTATAGCTTTTAGTGTAACTCTCCACTAGCATTAAGTGTAACTCTTGGGCTTATGAACCAGCTAGTGTAACTCAGCTATATATATATATATAATATAATATAATATATATATATATGAGAATTCACCTTCACATATTATGTGAGGCATCTATATATTCTACTTTCTCTACAGACCTTTAAATTTAAATTTTAGGACTACATCAAGACAGAAGCATGAGTAATGAGCAACTAGAAAGTATCACACGTCGAGCCACCCATCATACTCAACATCAAAAAACCATCCATCAGCCTGCAAGGAAAAGTCGGTCACATCTTGTACTAGCAGTGTAATGTTAAGAAACATATGTAATTATTACTCTCCAATTAGTTCACATACAGTGTATTGTACTTGTTCGTTGATAACATATATTTGTATCCATGCCCATTGCTCTCAATACACATTTAGAACACAATAGAAGAAGATCCCATATATCACTTCCATCCTGTTCTGGTGATGTATATGCACTATCCTATCAACACTAGAGACAGGATATGGAAGAGGTTTCATACGCTGCGAATCCAACAGCTCGTAACATTCAGAGTAGAAATCTGACCAGTAAAAGTTGTTTTGATGATGTGGTTGCATAATTTTGCAACAAAACTTACCCATTCCACTTATATAGATCAGATCGCGACACAGTGCAACTATATCAACCTCCTACAACACATAAGTAAGGATCTGGGTATCATTCATTTGTAGCAGGATTTGGCATCCTCCAATCCTCCGTAATCCCTCCACAACTAAACAAATATACCTCCATATAAGTTCTAAAAAAATGCAAAGCAATTGTGTATTTATTAGTTCAACGTTAACATGTTAGAGATATCAATTTGCCATGTTGCATGAGCACAACCATCCTCATGTAAAAAAAGGTATGGTTTCTAAAAGGCCCTCACAAAGTTTACATACTGAGGGTGGGTCTAGTGCATAGACACTCGCACGACAATCGACAAGCAAACGCTATCACTACACCATATCATAGAACTCCCATCAATGTTTGGAGAGAATTTTAACTCATGCCTCCCTGCCAAGGAAATAAAAATAAAATAAATGCAGGTGTGCCAGTGTACTAAGTACACAGAGAAAATGGACAAAGGAAGATACATTTTTATTATAATTCTTGAGGAATTATAAAAAAATACGGATTCCTTAGTCAAATACGCTCCACGGCCCATCGACGAGGTGGATCTACTTGGCAATTGTGTTCTCCGGGTTCCCGGGGTCTCGGAAAACATCCGGTTAATTACTCTCGAGAGTTAAACTCGCGAAATACCTCTATAAGCTGCGCTGATCGTCATCATCGGTCTTCGCTTCATGTTCTCCCGTGCATGATGTGGATGCGCCGACAGCGGGAAAGAGAAATAAAGACACCCTGAGCGGCAATCATAAAGGCCACGTCGGCGGAGGTAGAGATGATGCTTGTAGTGGAGACGAGCATGACGTCGACTAATGTGAGAACCAAAGGACAGCGTCGGTGGTGGTGACGAGTACAAGAACAAGGTCAGCAAATGTGCGATTGACAACGGTAGTGGAGACAAGCTCCTATATGTCACCAGCACTATCCACCAAGACGACGTCGGCGGGTGTATGGATGAAGCCGACAGAGGTGGTGTCAAACTTGAGACCATCATTGGTGGATGCATGAAGATGTCATTGACGAGTATATGGATGAGGCGGCATTGGAGGATGATACCATCGGATCGTTGATCTTGTTCGACAGGGCAGGCCTCCGACTCAGTGTAGAGGTATAGATCAGTGTACCTGTGCACCAACCAGTACGGTGGCACTCGGGGTGTAGCGTTGACCTTTTAGTCTCCACCGGTATTGGCTGATCACCATCGGGGTACGGGAGTCAGCCTTCCAATCGCTGCAACGCACACACTTAGGATCGGGTTGTTTTAGGGAATGTTATGGCATAGCGAAACCTGGGAGCGATGAGTTAGCGCTCCAGGAGCCGATGGCCTTATTTTATATATGCGTTGTGCGATAGGGGATCAAACCCAATTATGTTGGGAATACCTCCAATCGTAGTGGGTATGAATTGGTCATGGAATCGCACCATCGTGCGTCATGGGATAGCGTCGTTGGCCGTCTCCCCTTTTTTCCTCAGTTAGCTAGGCTTAATGTGAAATTAACTCCAGCAGAGGCTGGTAGTGGTGCTGAGCTCGGGCACGTCATGGGCAGACGTATGTTGAGGTCGGTGGCTCACCAAGATAGAGGACAGCCATTGATGGCAGCGATGCAAAGACGACATTGGTGGGTATACAGATGATGCCGGTGGTGGTACCACGGCTTCTGCCATTGGATAACGGATGGAGGTCATCGCCGGCCACTAGCAGCGGAACAGTTATAAGGATATTTTCACATGAAGAATGACAGTGGCGATGGCGCCATGCTCGAGCATGTCTGAGGAGGCAACCACGGAGACACCGACGCCCGACGAGTGTACGGATGACACTAGCAGCGGCGTGGAGCTCAGTCACGTCATTAGCGGATGCGTGTTGAGGCCAATGGCGGTGTCGAGCTTGGACACGTCGTCAACAGGTGTTCGGATGGTTGGTCGGGGAGTCGAGCCCGGGCACGGTGTCGACGGGCTCGAAGACCACGATGGCAGGTGTACGGTTGAGGCCGGCGGCGGTGACAAGCGCGAGGTGGTCACCAGCAGCAATCATGGAAGTGAAGACGCTGCTGTCAATAGTGACCAATGCGAGGATGGCCCCGGTGGTCTCGGTCATTGCCATTGCAGTCACGAAGACGACCTCGTCGATGGCACGAAGATATATATAGATCATCACTGAGAGCCATCAAGCGTAGGATGACTCCTGTGAAATAATGAAGCTGCAGAGCGGTACAGCCGTCGGGATATCACCATAGAGCTTCGTGAGCGTGGCGACGATGCCAACAGCGACGATGAGCTCGTGTCAGGGTTTCACTCGATTCAATGGAACACCAACTCGAACTCACAAGAACACAAGAGGATTTTAGGCTACTCATCTTAGTATTGAGCCTTTCGCCGCCTTCGCCTTCAGTTGCCAAAACGTATCTTCCTCTTCGATTCACAAGTTCTTATACAAGTCTTCTCTCTCTCACTCACTCACGCAGTACACACACCAGCCAGCTGTCATTGCGCTGGGCTGGATTACAACGCGGTAACAAGACCCATTGGTCTACCTGATAACGAAGATTGGGCTTGCTGGGCCTTGAGGCGCAGCGCCTGGAAGTGGCGGCCCATTGTCTTCATCCTTCTTCGCGCCAATGCCATCTTGACGATCAACGAATTTTTTTTATTTATATATATATTTTAATATTTAAAGAAATATTATAGCACCGGAAAAATTGCAGAAATAGACCCTGCCGCCCTCGCAGAGGACGGCAAGGTGACGTGGCACACGGCGCCATGTGCGCATTTGACGGTTATGTCCCTTGCCGCCCTATGCAAGGGTGGCAAGGTGGTAATTTTTCATTTGGCCCCTTGCTGGCAGGTGTTACTGCAACGAAGTCTCATTGGGGTCCCTTGCCGCCCTAGACAAGGGTGGCAAGGTGGCTAACCCACAATATAACCCTAACCAATTTTAATTTTTTTTACAATAAGTTAAACTTTGTTGATAACATTTAAAGAGTTCCTTTTTGATAAAGCTTGTTAATAATTTTTTGAAAATTCTATTGAAGTCGGTTGTTTTGCAATTTATATTTTAAATAAGAGTTGATGTTGTAACTTATTTGTGGTATTAATGTACGAAATTGATATTGGCCTATCGTAGTCTCGGTCGTAGAAACATTATATGTACTGAAACAAGAAGAATTATGTCATGTAAATAAGTAGTAGTACAATTTAAACAGGATATATCTGATTCCATTGTGGTTACATAGATGAGAATTGATTCGAACTAAAAGGAAGGTAGTGCAAGAGTTGAACACGACGACGATATAGTAATAGGACAACGAAACATGACATTACATATTTGAGTAAGATAAGTTGTCCGATAATAGCTAACCCCTATGTGAGGATCCCTCTCCCCTCTGATACTGCGCTTTAGTAAACCTGTATTGCTCTAGCAATTCAAGCTGCACCACACGGGAATTTTGATCACTTAGAACCTTTTTGGTGTCTATCCATTGTTTGTATGGACATCTTCTTGGAGGTTCCTGGGAGAAACGAATAGATGTGAAGCGAACAAAGTTAATGAATCTTGTGATAAAATAGGATTCATGATAATCAAAATATTTTTACCATGACATCGTCATCTAGAATATTTGGGCAAACAAAGAACCTCTGACCCAAAGTACTAGGCTTTGTAGAACGGAGAACCTGACAACGATCACCGCATCTGCATTTTGGACGGGCTTCCCATGGAGGGAGTGCGCCCGTTAGTACCCGCCAGTCGCACGGTTGTTCACGACGTTGGCGTTCGTAAGCTGTCTTTCTCTGCAAGTATTGCTCGGTACTTTCTGATGAGAAATACCAGCGTCGTTCTTGTAAACAGGTGGTCATGTCGAGAATGGGATTTTCTGTATCGACCCATTCGATGTATCCACAAGCCGTAGCGTGGGTCTGACGAATAGAGTAGGATGAAGAGTAAACAATCGCGCATCACAATTGAATAAGCATAGTGCACAAGAGTGAAATACCTCACGGCCATAGTTAGGGCACCTAAAAAGCGCCTTCGTCGTATGTCTGGATCCCGCGAAGCCATTAGTTGGCATCGGTCACCGCAAAGGCAGAGAGGCCGCTGGCACCAAGGTGGGAATAGGTATGCACAAGGATCGCTACGCTAGTTGGGATCCTCAACGCCCCAGCATCCAGCCATTGCCGAAAGCTGGTGGGATGAAGGGTTGTGCTAGCTCTTGTTGGAGGCCTTAGATGAAGAAATTTTGTACCGCGGTGCTCGTTATATAGGCACCAAAATCGCAGTGATAATCTTCACATGTGTACATCATGGGGTACGGTGGGTCGGCCTGATTGTCGCCGAAAGTAAGATTGGACGTATGCGGATGTATACCCTGCCGCCCTATATATGGGCGGAATAAGGCCTTCCGCCCTTTTAAAGAGCGGTATGACGCTGAAAGTAAGATTGGACGTGTGCCGATGTGACATGGAAGATTTGACGTTTCTGAAAGTGTAAGGGCGTTAGCAGCGATTCCGCAGTCGTATTGCACGCAAATAAAGGAGGCTGCATCGGTGCAGCCGAAAGTATTCGTGCATGCACCGAAAGGTATCGTGCTTTTGTAAAAAGTAACGGCGAAGTCTAGGAAAGCAAACCTCGAATATGAACAATATATTCAGTCTACAAGCATATAGTACTAGCATGTTAAGAAAATAAGAAAACAGAAGTCTACTCTACTAGCCTTGCCCCGCGCTGCGACCCCGCTTGGTCCTCCGGGCTTGGTAACGACTGACACTATCCAGTAATCCTTCTATTTTCCCTTCTAAGCGTGCACTCTCCAGGGACACCCGTCTTTTTCGTTAACACACTTAACTTCATGTTGTGGCCGGTTCGACTTGGCAACCCAAAACTCTCTTTGCAGTGACACTGCAAAATGGTTCACCACCTCCTCCATGTCTTCTCCATCACCATACCTCTCTCCCTGAATAACCTCATTCTCTTTGTACTCCCATCTCACATTTTCCCCTTCAGAAACAACCAGACCAGAAAAATCATCACTAGCCCATTCAGCTAGATTAATATTGTTCTCCTCATCATCTGACGAATCATCTTCCTCTACACGCTCGTTGTCAGAATCCTCTCTTTCCATTTCGTCCACAATGGCACCGACAGTCTCCCCCTCATCAGCCACTCCACCAGGTTGCATGCCTACTGGAGCTACTACGACATCTTCCTCTAGTGCGTTGACTTCATCCACTCCAGTCTCATTCACTTCAGCACTTGGCCCCTCGCCATCATCCATGTTCATCTCCACATTTGGATCCTTCGGATGATCATACGGAAGCATAGCTAGAGGCCACCCGCATTGCAATGCATTCTCCACATACCATCTCCACATCCGAGAGTTTTGAACTGGCATTAGTTCCCAATAAAAACCCTCAGTTACCCGACTTACTACAACATAGATTGTAATATCACTTGGCTGTGGATCAACTCCCAAGCCCCTCATCAACCATTTTTTATAGAAGGTACACTCCTCTCAGCTGGTCTATCAATTCCCCTTGCTATTACAATAAATTCTGATGGATCTACCCCAGTCGGCCTGTAACGGACGTTTCCTTGATCATAGTATAGTTGAAATATAAGTTTACGGAACATATCTGTAAAGTAAATCACTATGTCACTATTTTACGTAATAAACGAGTACAACGTAATATCTTGTTTGAAACGTACCATAACTTTAATTTATGTATGCTACTGTAATACTACTCAAAAATATTTAAAACTACAAATCTAATTATTATAATTACTACAGATCTACTAAGTCACCTACATCTAACAATACAAAGTGCTATAGTATCCCTACTAAAACCCTAGATCATATAGTGCATTTATTTAAAAATAGTTCTATAAAAATGCAACTAAAACCCTAGTACCATCATAAATTTTATCACGTATATGATCTAGAAATATTACCTGAAATCGGAGTTTCAAACCGGCAGGGCTTCGCCTCTTCTTCTCTTCTTCTCCCCTTCTCCCTTTCTTTTACTGTGTAGCTGAGAGATGGGAGGTAGAAACAGTGAATGAGAGGGATTTGCAGGGTAGTAGGCTTTATATAGGCGCTGGGGCCTGCCGTCCTGGCAGAGGGCGGCCAGGGCCGCCTGCAAAATAGCAAGCCTCAGGGCGAGGAGCTGTGTGAATTTTGCATGCGGCCCCTTGCCGCCCTGGCAGAGGTCGAGATTCAAGATGACACCGGTGACAATATATCTTGGGGTGCGAAGATGACGCCTATAGTGGCACCAAATGCATGCGAGGATGGCACCGGCACTGACGCGAGTGTATGAACGCGAGGTGTGTGAACGAATTATAATTCAATTACAATTCTAATCTGAGAATCGTCCAGGGGCTTCATACCATTGAGGCATTATAATTAATCCATCCATGCCTACGTCTAATGTATGGTAGGAGACTTGGAGCGAGGTGTGTGCCACAGTCACGTTCATCCTCGTTGTATCTTATAAACTTAAATTTAAGACCTACAGATTAGTGAAAATAAGTAGTGAGCAATGGAAAGAATCAACGGTCCAAAACTCCAAAAGCCCATCATGGCCTAGCAATGAGAGTTCAATTATCGTCCATCTATCTCAATTTCTTATTGCATTCATGATCTTTCCTCAAGAATCTTGGAATTTTATATGATTCTCACATGGAGTAGTAGTTCATTGCAAGGGTGGGTTGTCGCCACCATATCTGTATGGGGGGACGGCCGCCGCCCGCGCCCTAGCTCTCCACCGCCGAGGGGCCTGCCGCTCATGGAGGAGCGCGGGGGGAGTACATAGGAGGCTGTCGTATGCCGCCACCCACTCCCGCCGGAACCTGCGGCCCGAGGCCACCACGCGCGAGGGAGCATGCAGGGAGGGTGGAAGAGGCCACCGCACACCGTCGCCCACGCCCGCCGCCACCGGTGCCTGCCGTCGGGAGGGAGGAGAGGGGAGAGGAGGAGTGGGTAGGGAGTAGGAGAGAGAAAGGAGGGGAGAATAAAAAATATTGGAAGGGTGGAGGCATGGGGATTTTCGCATGCGGAGGCACTTAAGAGTCCCGCATGCAAAAATACGTTTATTTTTGTGTGCGTGCCTGTTAAGAGGTCTGTGTATGAAAATAGATTTTTTTTGCATACGAGCTTCTTAAGGAACCGTATGCGAAAATAGGATCGATTTTTCAAGATACGAACAGTTTTTGTTGGGGTGTTCTTCCAGGAAAGTTACTTGTGTAGTACTGAAAAACGGATGACTAATATCACCTTAATGTTTCGGTTGCATATAATTTCGCATGTTAACTTGCCACTTTGACCTATATAGAACAAATCGTGACACACTGAAACTATATATTGACCACGTAAGCAAGGATATTAGTACCATCTTAGTAGTAGAATTTGTGCCTACTCTGATCAAGCTCATTCCCTGTCCGAATTTAGCTGATGCCCTCCCCTTAGTTAGAATTTGTGCCTACTCTAATCAAGCTCATTCCCTGTCCGAATTTAACTGATGTTCTCCCCTTACTTAGGAGTAGGACCTGTTTATTTCGACTTAAGATTATTATTGTAATCTAAATTATTAAATTATTGGATCAGATTACTATAAGGTGGATTATAATAAACTATAGTAAAATAAACTATGAGTTGTTTGTTTCTTTGGATTATGGTAGAATAAGGGTAGTGAGTATTTAGCCACCCAATAATCTGAAAAAAAACACGTTTAGAGAAGATTACCAGATTATACTAATCTAGCTTATAGATTATAATAATTTATCATAATAATCTACCTGTTTGTTTTAGATTATTACTAATAATTCAGATTATAATAATCCTAAACTGAAACAAACAGCTCCTTAGTTCGAGATTTGGTTTCCTCCAATCCCCATAACCCATCCACAACTAAACAAATATACCTCCTTAGTGGTTTTGAAAAATGCAAAGCAACTGTGTGTTTATATTAACCAATCGCCAATTGCCATGTTGCATATATGAGCACAACTAACGACCACATGCAAAAAAAGACACTCTTTCACAAAGTTTACGTGCATGGCACGTAGTGGCGGATAAAAAAATTTTGAGTCTGGACAAACCTAATGAGATAACAAGCATACATAAAATCCATACAACTACATATAGACTATTTATAATTTAATCTGTAATTTAGTAGACTAAAATCAATGTGAAAAGTTATATCGATTAATGTAGCATGGGAGGCAAGTATATTCTTGCATTAGCCTTAATTACTTTGCTAATTGCTTTGTTAATTAAGCAAAATACATGCTAGTGCAACCGGCGGAGCCCGGGCACTTGCCTGGTAGCCGGGTCTTGGCTCCGCCCCTGATGGCACTGGTATATCTAAGATGTGCCACATCTTTTACTCCTATGTAGCAACTACTCCTTCCGTTTTAAATTGTAGTAACATGGTATTCGATTAGATATCACTTAATTAATATTACGAATATAGATAGAGTTATCCAGATTTATATTACTATGTAATATCTAAGACATCTACAACAGGTAGTAAGTATTAAATACGTGCTTGTTACCAAGTAACAAACATTATGAGAGCAGTAAATAATTACTACCAGTGTATAGTCTTATTGTCGGTAGTAATGAAATAAAATATGTTATGATAAGTCCCATCTCACTTTTTTTAATCACACCAAAGCTTATGATAGATTGGTTGTAGGTGTGTCTCACTTTATTTCCCCCACTTGCATACAAACATTGTGAGGTCTTCCTGCTAGTTGCTTTATCTGACAAGAGATCCACACTAGTTGCATGGTTTGGTAATAAGCATTGTTGATGCCCTAATAGAGTACCATCACTACTACATATTACATTGCGTGCGGTCAAAACACGTTTTTCCGTGCAGAGGATTAGACCGTCTGCACCTAGGGGTCTGCGAAAATAAAAATTTTCGCGTGCGGGCGTCCCAACCGCACGGAAAAATAAACTTCCCGTGCGGTCCGCTTAACTTGTCCGCACGGGATAATAGATTATCCCGTGCGATTGCGTTATATCAACCGCACGGGATAATCGATCTTCTCGTGCGGTCGGGTTAAGTAGACCGCACACAAAAATGGAAAATCACAAAAATAAAAATTCCAAAACACAAAACCTAACCCTAACCCTAGCCAGCCACCGCCGCCGCCGCGCCTCCCCACTGTCCGATCCGCCACTACCGCGCGGGGGGATGGCGGCCGCAGTCGGATCCACGCGGGCAACGGCCGCCATGCCTCACCACCGCCAGATCCGCCGCTGCCTCGCATGGGGAGGGTGGCGCCGCTCCCGGCCGCCTCATCCTCGTCGTCGTCAGCGGCGGCGGTGGCGCAGATCCGGCCGTCGCGCACACGCAACGGTGGAGGCGGCGGAGAGGACCGTCGCGCGGCCGCTCCCGGCCGTGTCCTCCTCGTTGTCGTCGGCGACGGCGGCGGGGCAGCGCGGATCCAATCTCCAGCTGCCGTGCCAGCGCTCGAAGTGGCGCCGCCGGTCTCCAGCCACCGCGCCACCTCCCACCCGCTCCTGGCCGCCACCTCGTCGGCGGCGCTGAGCCGGCCGCCTCCTGTGCCCCGCGCGCTCAGATGGGAGGATAGGAAGAGTCGAAGAGAGAGAGGACAGAAAGAGAGAGGAGTGAAAATAAAAAGGAAAGGAAGAGAGAGGAGGTAAAAATTTTAAAGTGAGTGAGAGGGAAGAGAGAGAGGATGGGATAAAAAAATTTGCGTGCAGTCCACTTAAGAGGCCCGCCTATGAAATTCGACTCATTTTTCCGTGCGGCCCACTTAAGAGGCCCGTCTGCGAAAATCGAATTTTCCGTGCGGTCCGCTTAAGAGACCCGTCTGCGAAAATCAGTTTTTCCGTGCGGTCCCCTTAAGAGCCCCATCTGCGAAAATCGATTTTTCCGTGCGGTCCACTTAAGAGGCCCGTCTGCGAAAATCGATTTTTCCGTGTGGTTCTCTTAAGGAGCCGCACACGAAAATGGAGGACGATTTTCGCAAACGCGACTAATTACGGTCCCTACAATCTAAGGAGGCACTTGTACAGGAAAATCGTTTTTTAGTAGTGCATATTACTATATTTTGTAACGGAAAAAGTAACAACTACACATAAATAATGCACATTTGCCTATACTCCATGCGTACCATAAAATACAAATCTTAGTATACGATGTACTCCCTTCATCCCATTTTAAGTGCAGCCATAAGTTTTCATATCCAATTTTGATCGTTTGTTTTATTTAAAATTTTTTATGATTAGTATTTTTATTATTATTAGATGATAAAACATAAATAGTACTTTCTGCATTACTTATGTTTTTTATTTTTTAAAAAAATTTAAATAAAACGGACAATTAAAGTTGGGCACTGAAACTTATGGTTGGGCTTAAAATAGGACGAAGGTAGTAACACATTTTTTACTGTAAATCTAAACTCGTAGTACTAAAATATAAAATATAATAGTACTAGTTTTTGTTTTTTTATGGGACTTAACTCAAAAAAAGAAAGAAGTATGCCCGTAGCAAAACACGCATCAGGGAACCAAAGAAACAGTATCCTGTCGTACCAATGCCGGCATGTCGCCACAGCTGCAACCCCCTCTCTCCATCACTCACATGAATACTGTACAGTAGGACAGTACCGCCTCTCTCCGAGTCTGAGACAATCTGATTCTGCCTCTGCTCCCTGAAAAAAAGAGAAAGGAAACCCAAACCCCAAACCCCTGCAGAGCAAGGCGTACGGCGTCCTGGTCACTGATCAGCCGATGCGACACTAGATAGGGGGTAGGTA
This sequence comes from Oryza punctata, assembly GCA_000573905.2. NCBI lineage: Eukaryota > Viridiplantae > Streptophyta > Magnoliopsida > Poales > Poaceae > Oryza > Oryza punctata. The sequence goes on along the minus strand of CM002494.2, from coordinate 8,415,726 downwards.
CTCGAGTGATGAAAGCCGGTCTCGCCATTCACAGGCACCTACCCACTGTTCTCCAAAAGGAGCCGAGCTACACACACACTGGCAGAGATGACTGTGATCTATCGAGAGAAAGAGATTGATAGGGGTTGGGTTGATTCTCCTTTTACCTGCCCGTTCCGGGGACCGAGTACCCCCAACCTAAGTGAGATACAACTACAAATCGTATTCATTTCGTTTCTTTCCTCTATCCTTTTCTCCGTTTTCCTTTCCTATTTGTGCTCTCTATGTGTATCCACTTTGAACTTTTGAGAGCAACTAGACCAATAGCTTTGGCTCTTGTTTGCCTCTAACTACGATTAGCTGAGAAAAGGACATAGGGGCATGAACAACGTGATGATAGGTGGCGAATCACCTCACCGTCCCGGGTAGATCCTCTGCAGATGTCACCACCTCGAGCAGATCTATCGTTGAGGCCACTGCTTGAGTAGATTTGCCCTGACAAAGAGCTTAACTACACCCCTTGATCGACTGCTGCGAGCTTGTCCTCATCTATTTTGTGCCGCTGCAAGCTCATCCTTGTAGCCTGAGAAAGGGAGAGAGGCCGGGACGACAAAGGAGCCCATCATCTAGAGGGGAGAGGAGCTGGTGCCAGGGAGAGAGAGAGAGGGAGTGTTACTTTATATCACTACGATTTTTCACGACACAAAACTTATTTTCATTGACGGAACTAAAAGAACCTCACTTGTAAAAATATAGAAGATCCTGAAAATCAAGTCTTCCCAGTAAAAGTCGATTTTTACTAGTGGTGTCTTAAGAAAACTGCTTCAAGAAATAACTCTATTTTTGCAAGCAGTGCTCTTAAGATGATGCTAATAAAAACCGGATTTTTACTAACGGAATATTAAGAGCCCTGCTTGCAAAAATCGTGAAAGAGAATAAAATCGACCAACCAAGCCACAAGTCATTTTTCTCTCCCATTTTTTTCCTCGGCTATCTCCCTCTCTCTTCTAGAGCCAACCCCTCCCTCACTTATCTCTCTCTCGATTTGGCGGGCAGCGGCGAAGGGGCACATGGAGGCGGTGGTGCTCAGCGGTGGCATGGGGGAGGTGGCAGATTGGTCTAGATCTAGCACGCGGCCTAGACGATGGGGTGGTCGTGCAGCAGAGGGAGCGGCGGCAGTGACCTTGCCCTTCCCTCCCTCTCCTAGATCTGGTCGGAGGGGAGAGGTGGCTCGGTCCAGATCCAAAGGTGGCGGGTCACGGGGATGCGGATCCGGTGGCGACGACTTCGTCTCGGTTGTGGCTTCCCCTCAATAGATCCTCCTCCACAGCAGCGAAGGTGACGGGCAGCGAAGGTGGAGGGGATGGATCCGGTGACGACAGTGCTTGAGACCACTGGATCCGCCTCCACGGCGATGAAGGAGAGGGGAGGTGGTGGTGGAGAAGGTGGGTCCGATGACAGCGGTGTTCAGGACCGTCGAGTTTGCTTCCACGGCGGCAAAGATGAGGGGTGTCGTCGGTGGTGCTCCGTACCACCGAGTCCGCTTCCACAATGTCGAAGGGAGGGGTGGCGACGGTGGATCCGACGATGACAATGAGGGTTGCGAAGAGGGCTCGGTGATGGCCATGCGAGGGAGCTCATGTATGATGTTGAGGACGCTGTCGATGTGTTCGTGCCTTCTGGAGAAGGACAGCCGAGCCAGTCGCTAGTGAAAGTGCATTGTTTTCACTGACCTTAGGTCACTAGCGACAACACTAGTCAATAGCGAAAACCTATTTTAGCCATAAGCAAGAATCATTTTTTAGTAGTGTATTTGAATCTGGATTCTATCGTGTTTCTTATACTACTTCAAAAGACTCAAGTGATGGTGGTGAGTCTGTCACCAACACCATCACTGACATGTGGAGCTACTATATTAGGTCAATGTACAAAACTACTCTTCGAGACCAACTCTGGGTTAGTTTTTTTTCTTTTTAAGATGAAGATCTTGTTTAAACCAGGTAAAGATAAATATCCTTTTTTCACCGAGAGAACTTACTCTTTTTTTCTGTTTTGTATAATCCGTTGCATGTACGTGTATTTTGGCTAGTAATGTAAAATTTTATACTTCAACATAAATTGAAAAAAAATGTGGGCTTAAATAGATAGCGTCACATGTTGTCTTGAAAGTTTGTAGCCACCCCTAAGGTCACTTTGCATGGTGAGAAAAGGCCCATCCTAAATGTGTGGCCTTAGTCTACGTGGCCATCACTCTAGAAGTGGCATGCATTTTTTTATGCTCTAAGCAACTAAAGATGATAGGAGAGGTTCATGCCTCATCTGGGAGGGAAGTAAAAGTGACGCCTTGCTGTCCTTGGCAGTAGGCGATGGCTCCAAAAACATCCTCCTAAACATGAGCAGTTCCTATGCCCTTAAGGGAAAGAAAGAGGACATATCCATCATTAGGGTTCTTTGGGGTTTAAGGAAAAGAGAGAGGATGATGATTGACTATGTACTCCTAATTTATTGAATACTATGTTATAATGAATCAGGCATGTATAAGGATAAGCTATAAGTGTGATTGTAGGGTAAAAAATTAGATCCGGTCTTTACTTATATGATGCACGTGGGCACACTGCGGACGGTGAGAGGAGGGGATGGAAAGAGGATGACTCTGTTTTTTAAGATAGTAGAGATATACTCTGCAATTTTAAATTTATGCACAAGTAAATAGCTCAAGTGACTTTGTTTCCGTTTGTTTATACTAAATTAATGTCTCCTTTGAACAGTAGGATTTTCCTAGAAAGCATGGATAACAATATGTAACATCCTGACCTAATTAGTATTTGGTTTGTGTGGCCCATGAGAGCTATGTGTACACGTTTAGTATCACCTTGCTAGTTTAGTAAGGATGGAACCAATTTATAAAGGCTTGTTCCTCCAACCATAGCACTCCTAGGTTAACCCTTTTACACGAAGCGGGGATGATGTGTGTAAATGGACCCGTCCATCGGTTGGGTTGGGCTACGCAGTTCTGGAGGGAGGGTTATTACAAATGGTGTCAGAGTCGACCCTCGTGATTGCACGTACAGGTCATCACTGGACGTATGGACGTGCGTTAAGAGAAAGCATGTTCGGACGTACGGACGTGCGCTAAGAGGAAGCATGTTCCTGGATATTTGCCTATATACCTGTGTGGCTATAAGGGTAAGTTGGACCGACGGGGACATCGGGTTCTTTGAAGGGGTGTATGTAATATCCTAGCCCAATTAGTATTTAACATGTGTGACCCATAAGAGATGTGTGTACATGTTTAGTACCACCTTATTAGTTTAGCAATGGTAGAACAAACTTATAATGATTTGTCCCTCCAACCATAGCACTTCCGAGTTAACCCTTTTACACGAAGCGAGGACGAAAGTATAAGTGAGGTGATGTGTATAAGTGGACCCACCGATCAATTGGGTTGGACTACACGGTTCTGGAGGGAGGGTTATTACACAATCCCTAAGAAATTTCCCTATACATGCCCGTGGGTTGAATTCCTATGCCCACTTCCATAGGAAACTTAACCGATGAGCTCAATTGCTCAAACCTCATCCCTTCACTTATTGAAAGGTCCAATGCAACTCTTCTCTATCTACTCTCAATTGAACCTACCAAATTTCTATGTCATTTCTATGTTTTTTTAGTTGAAGTATCCAAACAAAACATCTCATATTCATGTGTTTTTGATTCCTGCGAGATTCAGTCACAGCATTCTAATCCCAATCCTGTGTTTTTTTCATGTTCCCGTATTTTTATCTTTAGAATCCAGAGTTCCCAAGGAACCACAAAGCTTCTTTCTACTCCACTGACCTGAAAATATACCGTGTGATCTCTTCTTTGCACCCGTGGATACTTTCGTAAGAAGCCCAGGATAAAGAGTCGATATTGCTGAGGTGCAAGAACCCTAGGCTGTGGCCGATGGTTTGCAACTCTCTCGTGTGGGTATTGGATAGTCCTGGATGCATAACAGTACTATGCTTTCTGGTCTGGTATGCTGTTAGAATTTTTTTCGACGACAGAAATATATCTAAATACACACACAAATATTTATGTACACTAGAATTTAAACCCTATTTTAGGGGGTGCTTAAAACAGTTCTATTGCACTAAAAATTATTAGCTGGTAAGTGATTACCCAGGCTGACACTGTTCTGCTATCAATATAAAGTTATAAACCAGGTCATTTAACCTGACCTTCAGTCTAAATTTTATCCAACATTGAAAAAAAACGTAACATTTATTCGCGAGGGGTAATATATATTCAGCAGGGGTAAATAGGTAAAAATACGTTGCTTATTTTGAGATTTGTTCCAAAAGGGTGAACAGCGAAGACAAGATTAAAAAGTATCTAGAAGTTCCAAAACAATTTCCATTTAAGAAAAAGAAGACCATGATAAAACGACATGCATTTGAAACCAAAAAGGGAGTAAGTACCAAACAAATCAAACATTGCCTTGTGAAGGTAAAAAACAAAACATGTAACCAATGAAGTAGTATTCAACATGTAACCTATTATTGCACAAATAAGCATACCGTAATTTTATTGAGAATCAGAGCAGCAGATATTTTAAGAAAAAAATGCCATTATGAAAAGTTCATGCAGGAAACTCAACAAATTGTTGGGCATGCTCCAGTGTGCCTTCTAAAAACAAAAACAGGCTCATTAATCTTAATGCAAAATGTTTAAATGGCTGCAAATCTGTATTAATTAATTAAACTACAGAAGTCAAATCAACCCCACCCAAAAACTCTCCAAAAAAAAAGGATATCTCAAATCCCTACCTAACATCCTAATTGTATTTTTATTATGTTTGACAGATTTGGTCCATCTAATAATAATTAAGATCCACATGCTCTTCTAACAAAGTGTACCAAAGAAAGGATGCATAGTCTATTCATCAAAAGACTTGCCACCATAGACAATGCCTTTCTTTCTAAACGAAAAAAGGAAGGGCAGGCAAATACAGTACTGTTATTCACAATCCAAACCCATGCATTGAAGCACAGATACAGAGAAGAGCTGCTGCAAAACTAAAATCTGTTGATGTCATTGAAAAGAGCATTTGCCAAAAAGTTGTCAGATACTCAGATCAACTCTAACCTCAACAGCATATGTATGCAACTTTTGTAGTACAACAGGGAAGCAAGATGCCAAAGCAAATGGACCATCACCAGCGGATGGAAAGGCAAGCATCAGATTGGCTCACAGGGAAATGGACCACCAGTATTTCACCCAATACACTGCTAGTACCATCAGCCTACCACTATCACAATCCCAGCAAAGAAAATTGGCAGCCGTTTCACTGGAAATAGCTGTTGGCACATCAGTGCCTGGCCAGCCAGCCAGCCTGCTCTGCCCTGACTGCCCCTACTCATGATACTAGCTCCCCCAATTCATACGAACAAACAAATATCCAACCAACCAGGCAAAAGAAGCAGCAGAGAAGCAAACCAATAAAGAAAGAAACGGCAGCTGGGAGGGCATTGAAGAGGGCCCCTGGGCAGCAGTTGGGGTAGCTTTAAGACCACCCCTTTTAACAACCTTATTTCAGAAGAGAAAGGCAGCTGGTGATAGCTAAGCTACTCCTTAGATAGAAAAAGCAGCAGAGGACATTACATATCTCATCTCACCTATTGCCAGTACATGCACCAGTCCCAAAACGACATTGAGCCAAAAGATGGCACACAGAAATCACCAAAAGGCCAACCCCCATCTCCACTCTGGAAGTGGCAGCCATGCATGGCAACAGTGCAGGGCGCCACTCTAGTGGCCAGAGGCAGCACAAGTGAGGGAGGAAGTGAAAGAGACAAGGCACAATAGGGGTGATCAGAAACTATGACAGAGTACAGTGGAACAGTGACCACTGGGAAGCTATCTCCACTGTCAGCAATGGAGGCAGGCGGAGGAATAGTTGCTGGATAGCAAGAAAAGGGCAAAGCTTCGCTCCACTAGACACTGGTGCGAGTGGGCCCCAGCTTTAGTGCCCACTGTTCAAATTATAACTCTGTAAAAATACAGTAGGGAGGGCCAATCACTTTTAGCCTGAATACCTTACATTAATTTTATTGTAGAGTCAAAGTGGTACAAGGGTGTTTACCTGGTAGCACGGTCACGATTCGTGGTTTTGCACTCAAAAATGAAGATAAAAGAATCATGAACGTGAGAATTCTGATCATAACCAGGTGGAGGCGTGGAGCATAGAGAGGGAGATCATATGGAGAATCCCTCTCTGAACAAACGGCCAGTGTTATCAGCAAGCGGTGGTGGATGCACGGTCAGGCGCCACTTCCACTTGAATAGGTGGTGGTCAGGCGGTCGGGGGGAAGTAGAACTGATGGTGGCCGGGGAACGGATGAGGGCGGGAGGAAGGCACGAGGGCGGCGTCAGCCACGGTGCCCGTAGAGAATCCTGATGATGCTGCAGTAGGGAGTAATGGCAAAGTGGAACCCTGCATTTGCCATGACCAAGTGGGGAACGACTGGGGACCCAACTCAGGTCTTTTCTCCATAGGTACTTCCTGCACCATAGCACAAGCATCAGAGTTGACCACAGTAATGGTTAATGCAGCACAGCGTTGTTAATCACTTTTCCTAAACATGAATCGATAATTATAAGCAATGGACCTAAGTTACGACTATCTACACATCATGCAGCTCTCTGAGGTATCAAGATTGGACTTTAGCAACGGCAGGAATAAAAGGTGGAACGATGAATAAGTGAGCATGTTATGGAGTGAAAGTACGAAATTTCAGAGCTAAGGTGAGCATTCATGGAAATATAAAGCATCTTCAGAGCTAAAGCTGCAGAGTGCAACAAGAAAGTACTAGGATGTATCAAATGCTAAGTCATCATCCACTGTATAAAGTTGGACAGCTGTGGTTTATGGAAAGTTGCAAGCTGACAGATTTACTTCCTGATATATCTGACAGTTCACAAGGCAAACAGTATCTACGGCTACCATTATTGAATTAAGAACAAACATATGGTTCGTTATCCCAAGAAATAGGAGCGTGGAGGTAATAGTCATTATTTTTTTTAAAAAAAAAGGTGCATGGATCTACTTCCTCCATCCCGGAATGTAACTATTTTTAAGCTTAGCACGAGTATTAAGAAAATACGGAGGGATGATTGGAAAAGAGTTCTGATTGGTGGAGAAGAGAAAATAGGTGAAAAGAATGATTGTGATTGGATGAGAGAAGGTAGGTGAAGAAATAACTTTATTTTGGGATACAGTACTGTGCTAGAAATAGCTACATTTTGGGACGGAGGAGTACATAGCAATCGAATGTTAACTTGAAACAAGCACAACTGTATTTCAAATTCCATATAAGTTTTGATGATAGATATACCCTGAGGTTCACAAAGACGCCCGGACAAGGAGATGCATATAAATGTGGATGCTGGGATGCAATCGATGTGCCCTGGGGAAGCACAGGCCACTGAGGACTTACTGGCTACAGAAAACAATCACAAAATGAAAGATCTCGTGAGTTCAATGCAATACCTATCCATAATACCTCAGTTAACGTTCTCAGAATCAAGGTAAAAGAGCTTTTTATGGCTTTGGAACTGTTACAGGATATACAAATAAACAGATGTACAAAATATCAGTCAGTCTCTTCAGGTAGTAGGTGTTAAACAAAAAGATTGACCTTTCTTGATTTAGGCAATACATCAACAGTGAGTTGTCATTTGTCAATAAGCTGCATAGCGGGGTTGCCAGATGGTTTCATACAACAATTCTCGTGACACATACAATTATTGTACTAATTTTTTTGAAGTGATAGTATAATGTTATGACAAAGGGCTAAACACCTGGTGAAAAGAATCTGAAGACATCATTAGGTCAAATGGTATAGCGGTTACAAACACCTAATATTGTAGCATATTTACCTGAGTAACAACAGAACTTGAAGCTTCAGGAGAATCACAATTCAACTGGAACCCAGTTAGGGTACCATCACTTTTCAGCTCATGAACGTTAGGCTGTGAAATTCTCAGATTTAAGTCAATGATGTCTCCATCAACCACTGCTGAAACAATCCCCAATGTGCTTTTGTTAATATAAAATTTGGATTTGTCGTTATAGTGGATAAAGCACGATATATATAGTACAAAAGAAATACCTTCATTGTCGGTTTCAGGTAGAACATCTCCATCATAAGAACTAGGATCAAAATTAGTAACAGCTTCCCTTCCATTGAAGCGGATAGCTGCCCTGTCATATGCTCTACAAGTTGAAGAGTAGATGAAAGTGGGAGATGTATAGGAATAGCAAAAACATATCAAACTGAGAAGTGCAGAGTACTACTAACTGAACCTTGCAGCCTCAATTTCACTGTCAAACAATCCAAGATAGATGTACCTGCACAAAAGATCACTTATCAGTGGGGAATTGGCGGAATGATTGTGTTAATAGAACAATACCACAGGGAGAGCTCATGCCAGAATTATCTAGAGTAAACAAAGATTGTAATATATAGGAAATGCACAACTACGATACGAACAGTCAATAAAAAATTCAATGTAAATAAGCAGAGCATTCTCAGTGGCAAGAACCACCAAGAGCACTGAAATGAAGCGTGTCACGTATCACTGACTTAGGACGCAAAACACAATCCCCAAGGAAACAAAAACATTTCCCCTCAATTAATTTCGCTGACCCATTCCGATTAAGTTAGTTCTTTCCTAAAGAAGCTAGCAAGCTACAATCATTGAACACCTGTGGTGTTCCAATAGTAAATGGCTAGTGCGTGAAGAGTCAACATCAAGGTGCCAAATCTTCAGGTCGATGTGGACTACAGGGGTAGCCTACCATACTCCAGCTTGGTAGTGACAGTTTTTTTTTTCCTTTTGAAAAGGAAACTTGACATAGTTTTCGTTCATGGCATGAAAAGAAATGGTCCTGAACTAAGAAATATATGTAAGTTGCTAGCAAGAACAATCAATGTTTCAGGGATCCTTACTTCTTGCCGAGCAGCTGACCCATCCGAGCTTCCCACCGGCCACACTTGTGCAGTGTCACGCCCCGGTACTTTGAGCTCCCCCTTGCAAATCCTGTGCTCTGGCGTCGAAGTATGTGCACAAACTCCTCCTTGGTCCAATTGCGCATCTAACAACACAGCACAAACCAATCCATCATAAACCATCATAGGCGGTGAATCTCCCCTTCGGAACCTAAAGAATCATACATGACAATTGAACAATATAGTCCAAACTACCTGCTTCAAGTCGTCCTCATAGTCATTCAGATTAAAGTTGATATCCGCGTCAAGGCCTCTGAACTTGATCGCCGCACGATCATAGGCCCTGCACAAGGGGTTCTACAATCTCAGCACACCGACAAACCAGAGCAACAAACTAAGCACAAATACAATTGGTGACCATCTATAATAACCTCGCTGCGGCATGAGCTGTATCGAAACCACCTGAAAACAAAAAAGGCAGGACCAAACAAATCGAAATCAAGCTAAGTACACCCAAATTTAGCAGTCAGGCGAGCGAATTTAGCTTGGAGACTAGAAATAGGAGCTCACCCAGGTACACCTGCTTCCCGCAGTCCCTGCCAAAATTGGACGAGACAAACAAGAGATTACTACTCCAATCAAGCAGTCAAGCAAGCAGGAAGTCAGCGCGAGGAAAATCGAGCAAGCGAAGCTAGCTAACCAGATGTGCGACTCCCAGCGGCCGGTCCTCCTGTAGAAGGTGACGCCCCTGTACTGGGAGCTCCGTGACCTCGGGCCCCGGCGGCTCTTCTTCCCGCCGGCGGGTGACCTCTGGTTCTGAGCCACCACCCCGAGATCCGCGGCGCGGCGCGGCCACGACCCCTCCCCAGCCGCCGCCGGCGTCATCGTCGTCGGCGGCGACCCGTCCACCGCAGCCAGCGCGAAGGCCGCGGCTGGCGAAGGGAAGAGCTGGCGCGTCATGACAGGCGGCGAGCACCCGTCCTCGTCGGGGCTCCCGCCGAGGAGGTCAAACCGGAACCCACCACCGTCGGGCGGCGGCGTGGACGAGCTGGACGTCGCCGCCGACCCACCAGGCGACTCCACATTGAGATCCAGCACCATACTAAACGCGCTCTGCCCCCACGCACCGCACCACCCCAACGCCGGGGGCGAGAGAGCTGGGCCGCCTCTCCCCCCTCCCGATCCGACCGCCTCCCTAGCGGTGACAACCAGCGGCGGCGGCGAGCAGCACGCGGGAGAGAGCGGCGGAGGCGGAGGTGGAGGCGGCCATGGCAGTGGAGGGAAAGGGGAGGAGGAGGAGGAGGGATGGATGGGACGTGAGGGAGACGAAGGGTATCGCAGGTAAAACCATTTTTGTGCTGCGTCTCCGGCGGAAAGGCTACGCGTACACACGCGCCGGGAGAGGGGGTGACGTGGCGTGGAGGCACTGGGCGGGAGATGAGAGGTTTTTTTTTTTCTTCAGAACGGTGGAGACCATCCTACTTGTACGGTTTTGTGTATGTAGGGTGATTATTAGTACAGTAGTAAAGGAGTATGCTATGCTTTGTTTGACTTGACTCCGGTCAAATAGTTGCTATGTGTTTGCGGACTAGTAGTATGATAAAGGTACTCCTATACAATTGCATCACAGTGAAAAAACTTGTATTTTTCCACTCGACATTACGTTCCTTTTTAAAAAAACTATATTATAGGTCATCTGATTTTTTTTAAATTAAACTTTTCAAAATTTAACTAAGTTTGTAGAAAAATGTAACAACGCAACCCAAACATATAATCAAAACCTATTGTTAATTCTGTGCTGTAAATATTGCTAAATTTTTTTATAAACTTAATCAAATTTTAGTAATTTTGAAAAAAAAGGAGTAGTTTTTTTTCCCTTAATTCGGACCAGCATGGTTGGATATTGGTTACATAGTTGGAGTACTTCCTTTCATTATCTGAAGTCATATAAGCATGGATATATTAAGGTTGCATTTACTTGTAATAACAATTAACGACTCTAGCATTTTCGGCTGGTTTTATTGCGGAGTAAGGATATCTAAAGGGCTACTTAAACTGATCCATGATATAGTGAAAACAATATTAGTAGAGCACACGGTATAAATTATCTTCATGGTTTGCTCTACCGCTAACTCGTAAAAAATGAATGAAGCAACAAAAATTGATTTATGTATAAAGTTTGTACATATATGTGCTCTTGGTGATTTTAAAAACCAATGCTTAAAAATAAACTATAATAAAATACCTCAAAATCAACTCTAGAATTAATTCCTAAAAATTCAAACTTTGCTTTGATGGATAAGCCAACGAGCAAACGATGGAGCAAAATACAACATGATCTTTTTAAAGGTATGTATATGAATTATAGAAAAAATGTGCTCCTTTAAAATGAGATAAACATATTCCACCATTCCATAATATTCCTCATAAAAATAATATAACATACATGTTTTTATATGCACAAGACAAGCACTTTCTAGGTGGTGGTTAAATTAATGTACAATCTTTAAAAAATATGATCAGTATAACTCAACTTCTGGACGAGAGAGACACCCAAGCATGGCACTGCATATTTTGCAGAATACAATAAACTTGATTTCATAATCAACGAATATCAAAGGAGCAAATAATAATAATAATAATAATAATAATAATAATAATAATAATAATAATAAAACTTCACTGTTAAGAAAAACTTTTATGACATGATGTATCTGCAGGGACCACATGATGCGAGTGATAAAAAAAAAACTTTGTGAGCAACATTGGTTAGTGCTTGCAGCATTTCCTGTCGGCAAAATATCCACCGGTGTAGTTTCCCATTGGCCACCCCCAATCCCATGGCTGTCTTCTCCTGTGCTGCTACTGCCCGCCAGCGTGCAGTAATGGGCAGGAAGTACCAAACACTTGTTACACAAACAAGGAAACTGAGTTGGAGTACATATGTACTACTGTCTTCATCGTTATTATATTATATATAGATAAAGTCATTTTCCTCTAAATATAGATTAAGTCCAACGGCGTGCGTGCAACCGAATCACAAAAATTTAAATCGTTATTACATACAAAAATTAGTAAGATTTATTGTAAAAAAATAATACATAGATATATCATGAAAAGCATGGTATATAGTTATATTTTAAAATTGTTTCATAAATTGGTTTGTTAGAAAAATAGAATTAAAATGCATTACAGATCGTGCTGATGTCTAAACAAGCTTTTTAATTCCATTCCGGTTTACCCCTTGGAATGGAACGTCTCGATAACGATAGATACTGGTGTATTAACAAAACAACATAGATTTCTCAATATGTATTTTTAGGGGTAATTATGCTTTTGATCCTATTTTTTTTAACTTTGTTTATTAGACCCTGCTTTTAAAAAATAAAGCTATTGCCTGACTTTAAACTTAGGGTCAAAATATCATTTATGCCCTAATTTCTCAAAGGTCTTGTTTATTTGGCCCAATTTTGTGCACTTATAAAAATGTGTGATGAAAATTTTGACAGATCTTTGACATATTGTGAGAAATGTGTTAAAGTTCAATTACAATTTTGTCAAATCTAAGTTAAATTGTCGCAAATCTTTCAAAAATTCCATCACAGTTATGTATATATTACAAAACTGAAAAAAACAAAACAAACATTTTAGAAAGCAAGGTCAAATAAGCTTGGGCATAAATGATATTTTGGTGCTAAGTTTATCAACTTTAACTATTCCAGGGTCAGATGTTCGCTTCATATTTGAAAAACAAGGCCAAATTGGTAAATAGACGATCAAAAGAACAATCGTCTGTATTTTTAATTTTATATACAATATTATAATCAAACTAAGTTTGACAATTTGTATCTCTCATAATTTAAAAGCAAGTTTAGGTGACAGGATTGTTAGATTGTGCATTTAAAGCCCAACTCAAACAAATGGTTACTCAAATTTTAGGCCATTACAAAAAATGGACGGAATGGTGTTATGCTTGGATGATTGGCTTGCAGATAGTTAAAGAAAATAAAATTTAGTTCATTTGGTTAAACTGGAATTGGCCAAAGATCACTCACGTGCTGTCTCTTGCCCATCCCTAGGAATGGCTAGACTGGATGAACACGGTCGGTCTTTACTGGAATTACTCTTCTGGGTTGAACTAGACGTTGTACTCTTTGAGTGTTGGAATAGTACATACTATCTTCATTTTTTAAAAAATAAAACCGTTGACTTTTGATTAATATTCGATCATTTATCTTATTAAAAATTTAGTGTAAATTAATATTCTAAAGTAATTTGATGGTAAGAGGCGAATTGGTATCCTAAAATCTTATTTAAGCGGTGGTAATTAAGACCTCAGGTGAAAATAGGATGTCTCCAACGTTAACCATAATATGTAGAAGTATCGAATAAGTCATACTTAAAGTTTTTTAATAATAAAATATAGCATGACAAAATAGATAACAATTATTTAAATTGTTTGAATAATAAGAATGATCAAATGTAATACCAAAAGCCAATAACATCATCTGTTTAAAAATGAATGGAGTCTATTTAAAATGGTGCCACTCCTCCGATGTATTTCATCTTTTATTAAAGTTATTTTTTTAGACGGAGGAAGTACATGGATTTGGGATTCAAAGAGGCTGAAAACAGAACAAACGATGGGGATCAGATGTAATTGTTACTGTAAGTAGAAGTCATCATGTACGTTGCTAGCTTGATGCGTATACGGTGCAGTTGCGGTATGTGAGCAAAAGTCATAAATCTCGTTATGAAGTGTCTATTCCAAAAACCTGTAGCATCAAAACACCATCCAACCGAAAAAAATATTATTAAATATATTTTAAGCATGACTCGTATGGAGATAATAGTAATTAGATGATAGCACGATAGTGATGTAACTTCGTGCGGTGGCTTCTAGCAGGGCCATACGTTTAATGAGAGGTTTGATAATTTGATTCTTTTTAAAGTGAGTTTTGATTATTTGACATGCATTCTGTTCCACTTTTATTCACTTGGATAGTACAATATATCATTATTATAAGTATCAATTAAAGCAAATTGACAACGAAGAAAGCGTCAAATTATCAAATTTCTCTACGTTTGACCCTATCTGTATATATATCGTGTAGCTTCCGTGCGGCACGTTGAGAGCTTCATATATTTGACTATTCATGTCTCCATTCTCTAATTATCTAGGCTTAAGCTGAAAGCAACATTAATTAACACATCAATTCATCATCACACATGATGTAGTATGAAATAAACTATAATTAATTAACCCGTAAAGTCCAAGTAAAACTATAGTACTCCATGTGGAAAGATCCATTATGTGTTGGTACTACGTGATTGTCTCATCCTCTGATCCAACCATCACATCGATTATTACAAGAGTAATTAACAACAAGGGGAAGAAAACATGGTAAGCTTAGCTACCTGGAGGGAAGCTAATTAAGGTTTTGAGCCAATAATTGCTAGCTGTTGGAGAATGCAAAGGGTCGCCTAAAGAATATACAAATGTGAGCTAGGACTGTGACATGCATCACATTAGCCTTTTTTTTGCTGCTAATTAATTGTATGTTTTTTTAATTTGGATGTGACCTGATTGACGTGGACTGCACTTGGCTACATATAGGTCATACAGGAAATATTGCCGGCTAAGTTCTTTTTTACACTCATAACCTGAATGTATATGTGACAAAATCAAAAAAATGATACTACCTCCATTCTAAAATACAGGGTTGAGGGTTTATGGTTTATAAATGAAGATAAAGATTGTGTTCTTAAATCTATATCTTCTCAACTTCACCTTTTTCTCATTTTTCACGTGCACGCTTGCTAAATTATTAAACGGTGGGTTTTTTAAAAATATAAAAAAGTTGATTTAAAAATTCATATAAACTCAATTTTTCAATTTTTTAAAGATAATTATTTAATTAGTCATGCGCTAATACGTGCATCATTTTGTATGTTGGAGAGGAGAGGTTCCCAACCCTCCTCCCGATTAGATTTATAGCTTTAGAAATGCTTATATTTTCCGATGGAGATAGCAACTTTCATATTCTTATTTTTAATGGTCTACTTGCCAAAGTTGTGTAAGGAGGTAGGGAAAAAACCTCCAATTAATTTAAAAATTCAACACTGGTCGCGGCTTATAAGTCAAAGTTCAAAAGAGCGGGGAAGGATATACATGGTCCATATGACTAGCGGCAAAGAAGAAAAAGGAGGTAAATTGAATTATTAGTTATTTTGAATATAACTATTTGGATGGTCTGCGCAATTGCGTGATTAGTACCTATACAAAATTATCTATTTTTTAATATGATTTTCCTTAAAATTTGTTAAATAGTTTTTCATTGTCTTAGGACTTCAAAATTCAAAAGATCAGACCTTATAATTCTCGTATTTCTAATTTTATAGTTATTAAAAATCACATCAATCGCTATCCCTTATTTCTTTGTTATCTATTTATTTGCTTGCCCGATCTACTACTGCTTCTATTAATTATCATTGAGACGTTTTTAAGAATTCATTGCCTCTCTGGGTTTCATTTAATAATTTTAGATGTTCCATCAAAACACCTATATTGTACTCATTTTGGGCCCATCTGCTACCTCCTTTCTTTATTGTCATTGGGGTTTTAAAAATCGAATATAAATATTGTTTGGGTTTATTTTTTTACTTTCTAAGAGTCCCACCAAACCGTCAGCAGCTTGGTCACAATACTCCTCTACAGTCCGCTCGCTACCTCCCTCTTTATTGTCATTAAGATTTTAAACATCGAACATGATTATTAGGAGATTTTATTTTTTAGAAGTCTCGCCAACCGTCATGATCGTGCTGCTTAACAACTGCCTACCGTCTGTCCTCGTAATCATCATTAAGATTCTATTTAATATTTTGTTTATAGTTTTAGATGTCTCATCAACAGTCACCGCTCTACTCCTTTACCTTTATAGTCATGTTGGTTCTCCTCCCTTTATTGTTATTTGTCATCATTGTGTTCTAGATGTACTATATTTTTTTTTGAAATTTCCATATTTTCATTCCAATATTTTTTATTTATAAATTGTATTCCTACTTTGTCAAACCCAGAAATTTAGCCCAAATTTTCAGACTATTTTGTGTATAAACCCCTATCCAGGAATCAAGACAGGGTACACAAAACGATAAATTAATATACAGTTCCAAACGTAAATAAAACGCAAATACTTATAGAAGAGGCACTTAGTCCTCACACCAAAAGAAAACAACAACAGCGGAAAAAGGCGATCCTAGCGGGGCTTCAGCTCCACTCCACATGCAAAACTCAACTGGGGTATAAGCCTTGGTACTCTAACTTCATCTTTAGCTCAGAAGCACTACGCTTCTGAAAAGGGGGAATAATAGCAATACTGAGTACAACCACTGTATTCAGCAAGTCATACCAATGATGTAGACGCGCAAGGGGAGACAAGGGAGGTTTGTGGCTATTTGCATAAAGGCAGCTGTAAACATTTATAGTTGAAAGCAGTAAAATAGTTGATTAATTAAGGCAAGATTAAATATGCACTGAACAACGCTACACCACATTGAAGATGCCCAACCAAACCACCTGAACTACACAAGTTCATTAACTCAAGTTAATTAAAGATGTGAGACTAATCATGGTGAAGCTGGTTGATCGCTCATAACCGCTGGCACAGCTATTCGAATAGTTTTACTCTGGCAAGAGATGCACAAGTGTACCCACAAGACACAACCCATCATCATGTCACCGTGTTAGCCTAGACACATCACCATGCCGATTGATTGTGACAAGACCCTTCGCATAACTCCCCCTAACCAAGCGCAACACACCTCAGGTTTCACCCCCACCTTTTAGCCAAGGTAGGTAGCCTTCCCTCGTGACTAGGTGAATCTGGAAGCCGATCAATGGGTAAACCCCCACCGACCTAACCCCATCATGCCACGCTTGCCTTGGAACGTCGGAAAAGAAAGAGCTATACTACAAGTCAACCAGTTGCCCATTCTTGCTTGTGGTAAGCGCGGTCCAGGGTTTCCCGCGAACCGGTCCTTAATTGCTATGGGTGGGACTAGCAAAAACATGCACCCATTGCCCACCATTAAGCCATATTTTAGTTGGATAATTACGACCAATAAAACATGGCCAGATGTCACGAGCTTACAACTCATCAAGATACTAACAGTAGATAATGTGATTATCCTATTTTGTGAGCTAGTGGTAATTAAGCATGGCTAAGCATACCATAATTCTAGCTAGATCAACATAAGTGACACAAGCTAGTCAAAATATCACCCAAGTTTAACAAAGGATGGGTAACAAGTAAATATGGCACAAGCGAGCAGATAGCTAATTCCATAATCCCACGTATTTAGCAAAACATGCAATTTTATTTGTAAACAGTAAAACATTTGTAAATTAGGTTCAACATGCTCAAGGGGGAATGCGTGACTTGCCTCGCTTCTTCGACTGATCTTCCTTACTCTTCTCGTCGCGATCGTTATCTTCCAAAACGACGGAATCTACACGTTAGCACGCAAAAAAAGGAAAACCGTAATAAAAACCAAGTAAAAAGTAGATAAAAAGTAAACAAATAGGTAGAACTCAATTTTAGATGAATTTTTCAAGTTGAATGGCTCAATTTGGAGTTCGTATGAATTAGTTATGAATTTTAGAAGTTTCGAGCCATTTAAATCAATTTCTGGAAAATAAATACGATTTATTGCGCAATTAAAATGAATTATGATGTCAGCCGAGGGGATAGGTGGCGCTGGCAAGCAGGCCCCACCTGTCGGTGACTCAAAGGAGGAGGGCGCACGGTGAACCGGGTCCACACGTGCACCGTCCACGGGCATACCACGTGGCGCACATGTGACGACCACGGCGGACGGGGAGGGTGAGGTGGCACGGACGTTGCGCCGAGGTGGCGCCAACGTGGGGTGGCACCGGGAGACCACACGGACGACCCGGATTCACCCTAAATCCGACGGCACGGGGACGGTGGTAGGGATACGGGTGCGGCTCAAGCCGGCCTAGCCGGATAGGCAAAGTGGCAGCGCGGTCACCGGCGGTGACATGGAAGGTGTAGGCGCACGGTGCAGCGGTGACGCGGGAGGCGGCGACGCATGGCGCGGGCGGTGACGACGCGGGAGGAGGGGAAAAAGAGAGAAGGGAGGAGGGGTCCTCACCAGAAAGTGTTTGCCCGTGAGGAGGAAGACGATGGCGACGACAATGGTCCGACGGCATTCCGCAAAGGGGAAGGAGGGCCGGGGTGGTGCGCGGCACGGCGGAGCCGGTGGTGGTGGCGGTGCGATGCGGAGGTGGCTAGGGCGGTGACGGTGCACGACCAGAGTCGGCAAGACGGCGGTGGAGTTTGGGTTCGCGGGGAAGATGGTGTTCCAGCGGGTCTCCGGCGAAGATGGAGGGCAGCCGTGGTAGCCCTCGATGCGGCGGAGCTGTTGGTGCTAGCTGTGGCGCGCGGCCGGAGCTCACCGGCGAGTGGCGGTAGCGTAGAACGGTGTGGAGAGCGTGAGAGAGTCGGCGGCGAGCTTGGGGAGGAGGGGGAAATGGACAAGGGGAGTCAGGGGAAGCTTTTTTTATAGCAGTGGGAGGGAGAGATCGTGGCCGACGGGGTGGCAACGGCCAGCGGGTAGAGGCGACATCATGGGGTGGCGACGGCTCGGCTCGGCGCCAATTTACGGGGAAGAGAGGGTGGGGAAAGGTGGAGGAGGTGGAGGGGGTGGACTCGGCCTCTGGGGCATGAGACATGGGTGCGGGGAGGTGGCGGATTCGGCGGCGGAGTGGGCGGTAGCGGCGTGGCCGGTGGTGTCGGTCGGAAGTTGGGGACTACATGTGGGGCCTCGGTCCCACATGTCAATGAAAGGGAGAGATGAGGCTGAGAAAAGGGGAGGTAAAGTAGACTTTGGGTGAGAGGGGAGGTGAGCTGGGTCGAGGAGGGGGAGAGAGGAGGCGGCCGGCCCGGGAGGGAGGAGGGAAAGGAAGGGGGAAAGGAAACTTGGGCCGAAAAAAGGCCCACGGACAAAGAAGAGAGATTTAATTTGTTTTATATTTTATTTAATTGGTTAAATGAAGTTTGTTTTATTAAAAATATTTCTTGAGCTCCGGAAATTCACGGGAAATTTCAGAGAGTATATTAGGGTACGAAAAATATTACAAAAATATTTCAGCCCATGATTTTTTTATACGAATTTTTTTTAACTCCCTCATTAATTCACTCGATTAAATTGCTTTTAACTTTTAAAATAAATTCTAGAAGTGCATTATTTAATAATTTTAATCCGGATCAAAAATCGGGGCGTGACAAATCTACCTCCTTAGAGGAATCTCGTCCCGAGATTCGGGATGGCTAGAAAGAAAGCTAGGGTATGGGTGGTGCTGTACTGGTCTGCTGACTTCTACGGTCTCTTTCTGACTCACTCAGACTGATAGACCAAACCTGCACAACTGACCAGTCTGATATCAAACTAGATGTTCTATTGCTTTCCTAAAATCACACTGACTGGTTCTGTTCCACCGGACACTGATCTGGATGGCAGGTCTGGATGGCAGGTGTTGTTGGACCTCACTTCCTTGGACTGAGTCGTTAATACTGACACACTTCATATACCTACGTGGATTGAATCGTTAGTGCTGACATCTTCAATAACCTGAGGATTCACCACGCAAACTAAAAATAGGTGGAGATTTTCCAAAATCTTGCACTGACTTTCGTGAGCCACAAATTATGAACTTGCTATAAACTGCTCTGGATCTGAACGACAAGCATCCCCAAGAAACTGTCTGATCTGTCTTTCATTTGGATTACGGGGTTCTGAGTTGCTGCTTCCCTAAGCTGAATTATCAACGTGGTAGATCGAGGTTACCTTAGAATTCGACCTGTTAACTCGAGATTGTTGTAGTTCGATTAACATTTTGAAACTGATTTTAGTGGAGCCACAGACTTCGAATTTGTTTGCCCTGCTTTGACCCAAACAACAAGTATTGTAAGAGGCTGCTCAATTTGTTCCTTCATCTGGATTGCGACTGTTCCCAGTTAGCACGTCAACACGGGTGTACCTGAGAATTGAGTATACTTAGATCGATGTAGCTCTGCCAAGACTTGATAATAGGTTTCTTGGAGTTCTAACTGTTCTATCTCTGCTTATCTGAAGCTTCAAGCGAAACGGTTATGAGGTATACCAAACTTAACTTTAGGCTTACTTTACCAAGGTAGTTGATCTTTTGCCTGACTGAGAACAATCGAAGTGTTGCTCTTGGAAATAACCAACACTTCACTGATTTACAAGGAACCTGGCCTTTGAAAGCTGGATACTTCATCGGTCATTTGGAACGAAACAATGACAGTGCACCTCCACTGCAGGGACACTTGGAACTCGACACTCAATTGATGACAGGAAGTTCCACGTAAGAATGACTCTCGTTCGACTCCTGAACTTACTGACTCTTGATTAACTTTTCAATCAGTTATAGTTGATTGTCTGAACGGGTTGTTGGCATGACTGTTATGCTTCTGTTGTAATTCCGATGTCAACTGCCTGAACAAGTTTATTGGTAGATGTCTGTTGACACGAGCGTAGATCACTTACCAGATCATGCCGACAAGAGTGTTCTAACTACTTCCTATTTCACTTGCTCTCGCACCATTGGTTGACACTTCTGTATTGATACAAACAAACTTCGTTGTTGTTTTCACACCAACGTCAGAAGATGTACAACTGCTAAAAATTGCCTTTGGGGCTGCGAAGACTTTGAGTTTAATGATCAAAGAAGTTAACTTTCAATCCTTGAGTAGAGATGATTCACCGAGAGGGATTTTGTCACACCCGGAGTTTTCCCCTTTTCCGTAGTTTCTAAATCATCAGCAAATGGTCTATAGAAAATATTCTGTTTAACCACGAGGAAAACCTAAATTAACAATGTGCTTAACAATCGGAATTGTCAGGGAGAATTTTTTTTCGAATTCTCTTTGCTTCAAATTGTTAAGAGGACTTTCAGCGGAATATTCAGAGCAGAGGAAGTAATAATGTTAATTTAAAATGCTAGGATTTGAATTAATAATTCTTTCCTTTCCCTCCTTTGTTCGTGAACCGTTCCCGGTTCACTCTCCCTGTTCGCGGTTCGTTGTATGCGCCGACCGCTTTGCCGCCGCGGTTTCGTTTTGTATGACGAGCCGAGTCCTACTCCTATTCATTTGTTTCCCCCACTTTCCTTTTTAGGTTTCCCATCTCCCGTATTCTTTCCCTCCCTCTCTGCCGTGTGCGACCCCTCCCCCTTTTCCCCCCTGCCGTGCACCCCCTCCTCTCACATCCGCACAACGCCGCCGGCCCCACCTAAAACCTCCACCACCTATATAAGTCCCCTTACCCCTCCTCTTTTCTTTTCTTTTTTTCTACCGAGCCCTAGCCAACCCCTGCTGTAGGCCCCCGGTTCTGTATACCCAAAACCCCATGTGTGATACAATACCATTCCCTCGATCAGTAGATGGTACACACATGCCGCAGGTATATATGTCACACCCTGGAGTTCCCCTTTCTAGCTCTAAATTCATAAAACAAATGGCTTAAAAGAAATTGTCTATTTAACCTAGAGCAAATTCTAATTAAAAAGTGTATTTAATTAATTGTAATTAGCAAGGTGGGATTTTTCTTGAGTTCCACTTGTTAAAATGCAACAACAGGATTTTTACTGGAATTTTTAGATCATTTAAAATAATTTTAAACAATTTAAAAACTCCTTCTGCAATTTTAAATCCCCCTAAATCCTTTTTTTCTTTTTCCTTCTTTTTCCTCCTTTTTCTTTTTCTTTTCGGCCGCCAGCCCATTTCCCCCCCCTCTCAGCCCCTTTTCCCTCCCCGGGCCGCCTCTCCCTCTCTCCCTCTTTCCCCTTGGGCCACCGGCCTACCGCCCCCTCCTGGGCCGGCCCACGCCCGGCCGCGCGCGGCCTTCCCCTCTCCCCTCCTAGGCCGCCGCCCCTCTCCCCCTTCTCGGGCCGGCCCGAGGCCGCCGCGCCGAGGTCCGCGCTGCCTCCCTCGCGCGCCCGGGCCGCCGACAGGTGGGGCCCACCTGTAGGGCCCGTCTTCCCCGCCGGAAACGCCGCCCGCAACGACCGCCGCCCGCAACCGCCGCCTCCGCCCTTTCCGGCCGCCGTGCCCTATAAAAACCGCGTCGCCGCCCCTCCTCGCTCTCCTTTCCGCCGCCGCCGCCATCACTCGCCGCCGGTAAGCCGCCGCCTTAGGCCACCGACTTGTGCCGCCGCCGCCTTGCGCGCCGCCTCGCGCCGCCTTGCGCCGCACCGCCGTCGCCTCGCGCGCGCCGCCCGCGTGGCCGGCCGGCTGCATCTCGGCCGCCGCGGTCGCGGGCGCCGCCGCCGCGCGCCGCCCGCATCGCCGCCGCGCGCCGCCTCCCGCCGCCGCTGCCGCTAGCGTCGTCGCCTTGCGCCGCCGCTGCCTCGCGCCGCCGCTGCCGCATGACCGCCGCCGCCGCCGCACCCGCGCGCGCGCCTGCTGACGTCAGCCCTAGGGCTGCGGCTGACGTCAGCCCTAGCCGCTGACGTCAGCCCTAGCCCGCTGACGTCAGCCCTAGGGGGATTTATTGCGCAAATAAATTATTTATTTTCTTTTCTGTTTTAGTTTAAAATACAGTTAAACTTCTAAAATTCATAACTAATTCATACGGACTCCGTTTGGGTCTGTTCAAGTCTCAGAAAATTCATAAAAATGCCTAGAATTCATTAAAAATAGTTTTGTTTCCTGTTTTAGTAGCCTTATAGTTTGTTTTGTTTGTTTGCTTTGTTTGTCGTGTAGAATCCGATAGTTCCGACGCTCCGACATACTTCGAGGTCGTTGCCGAGGTTCCTTTCACACCGGAACAAGGCAAGTCATACTTTTTATTTGATCATATTGTACCTACTTTGCAAATATTCTATTTATTCTTAAAGACTACACTGTTTTATAATGTCATTTTATGGGCTTATTTACCTACTGTACTTAGCCATGAAATTCCGTTTACCTTGTACCTTTGATAGCTTGGGGATCAATTTGATTAGTGCTAGGTTAGGACATGCTTAGCCCTGCTTAGAAACTTTAGCACACCAATGGGAAAACTAAGGCATCTCTATTATTTAATATAATGTTTAATGGTAGCTCGTGATGGTTATTCGTGAGTGGTTAACCAATAGGTCCAACTAAAACTTGATAAATGGTGGGTTGTGAGTACATGGTTTTGAAGGTCGTACTCATGACAATTAAGGACCGGTTCGCGGGAAACCCTGGAAGAACTACCGTGCTTACCACAAGCTAGCATGGGTAATAGCTTGACTCGTAGTGTAGCTTTTCTTAGCCGACGCATCCAGGCAAGGGTGGGCGTGATGGAGTTGGGTCGGCAGGGGATTTACCCGTTGATCGGCTGTCGGATTCACCTAGGCACGAGGGGGGGCTGCCTGCCTTGGGATTAAAGGTGGGGGCGAAACCTGAGGTGTGGTGCGCTTGGTTAACGAGGGTTATGCGAAAGGTCTTGTCACAGTTTCCTTTCCAGTATACCGTGGTGGTATGCTGGCGCACGGTAACGTGTTGTGGGGCTGTGTCTTGTGGGTACAGTTGTACACCTCTGATCAGAGTAAAACTATTCGAATAGCCGTGCCCGCGGTTATGGGCGATCAACCAGATTCATCGTGATTAGTCATAACCTTAATAACTTGACTTAATGGAACTGGAGTAGTTCAGGTGGAATGGGTTGGGCCTGTTGCAACGTGGTGTAGCGTTGGACAGTGATGATTCAATATTGTTTAATTTACACAACTGTTTTACCGCTTTCAACTGTTGTTTCAAAATTCTTATATTATGCAAATCAGCCTTTAGCCTTTCCATTGGAACTATTTGCATCATTATCTTCCGTTCCGGTATGACTTGTTGAGTACAGTGGGTAGTACTCAGTCTTGCTTCATTTTACCCCCACACCAGAGTTGGAGTATGTGTCTTAGGATGGTTTCTCGGAGGAGTAGGCTTGCTGCTATCATCGAGGATGCCTGTGGATTGGAGATGCCACGCTGCGAGCGACTTGTTATTTAGATTAGTTTATTTATCTTTTCCGCTGCGTTAATGTAAGATATTTTTATGGTGTTTTGTAAGACGTGGATCTGTATATCAACTTTGTCGTTTGTGTACCCTGGCTGGTCCTAGACAGGGGTTTTTAATACACATTCTGCTTGGAATTCGGGTTAGCGAATCCCTGGGCGTGACAAGTTGGTATCAGAGCCGACCTTGACCGTAGGACAAGCCCACTGGAAACCCTAAGAGCCCTCTGAACTTTTTCATCTGCATTCGTCTTTTCATTTGGAGTTGGTTTGGGAAAAATTGGGGTATCTGCCCTAGGGTTTATGAAAAAAAATGGGTCACTCGGTTGATGGGGGTTATTTTGACTAAAATTAGTCTAGCGTTTTGGAAAATTAGGGGATGGTTAATTTCGGAGTTTGGTTATTTGGAATCCTATTGTTAGCTTTATGACTACTAATACTATTATGATATTTTTACATTACTTATTTTCTACTTTCCTATATAGTGATAGTTTTTATTAAGTTCATATATAAAATATTTCTGGCTTAAAATTTTTCTTTCACTTGAGTCTTTTAATTATTCTTTTTTTCCCTTTAGTTTGGATTTGAGCATGCATTAATTTCCCACCCCTTGTCTTCTGTAGATGACTGACTTTCCCCCTACGCACCGTGGTGAGGACATGGACGGTTGTGTGGCCGAGCTCGCACGCATGACCTTGGTTGTTGGATACCCGAGAGCACCTGAGTATACCACCATCGAGCCCCTTAGTGGAGAGTTCCCGTGCCGTGTTCGTTTGGAGGTTCATGGCTTTGTTGGCACTAACCTTCCCAACATGGTGGTCGAGGCTTCGGGAGGCACGGTGGTACATGCTTGTCAAGAGGCTGCTTACAAGATGATGACCAGGATTGGCGATAGGCACTTCTACCAGTTCTGCGCCACAGCGTACCGCTACCATCCTCGCCGCTCCGCTACCAGTACTGTCAACACCTTCCGCCCGACGACTGCGGAGAACGACACTACGTTTGGGCATATGTGCACGGTGATGAAGGGACTAGATAAGATGCATGCTGATCTTCACAAGGCGTCCAAGGCCCTCAATGACTAGAAGCTGATCAAGATCGCTCGCCTGGAGGAAGAGATCACTCGTCTGAAGGCCGCGAACGCTAGTCTGCAGGGGCGTCCAGTGCCCAGTGGCCCCAGGACCCGCACGACGCCGAGGAAGACCACCACCGCCCCGGTGCGTACCTAGCTTGCACCGAGGAACCCGTCTCCAGCTCCAGCTCCAGCACCCATCGAGCCGCCTTCACCAGTGTTCACCCTCGCCTTCGTGCCAACATCTGTCTACCAGGGTCCCGCCAGTGGCAGCGGAGGTTGGTTGCGTGCTACACCCAGTGGCAGCAACGGCAGTGGTTCCAGTTCCGAGCCTACCAGCGACGACGCAGAGATGGCCGACTCGAGGAGCCGATCCGAGGAGCCGGGAGATGAGCAGGGGCCCAGCTACGACTCCACCGACCGCAGGAGCCGCTCCGAGCATTAGGCTCGCTACCCTTAGCTTATCGTCATGATTAGTTTGATTCCTTGTTAGTTTCTGTGTGCTAGGTTTGATGTCTTGTGGGTTAGTCGATGGTCGATACCATGTGCCTATGGTATGGCTATCTTATTAAGGTTTCTGCTTGTTGTTTCAGTGTTTTAATTAAGATCAGAACAATTACAATTTAATTCTAGTATAATGAAGTTTAGTTTCTGAGCATCTGTTTTACTTCTTTTCCATCTCTTTCTTCGGGGTCCTTCCCTCCAGATGGTTAACACCAGGACGAGTGGCAACACCAGCGGCAATGAGGACCCCTCGACTAGGGCACAGACCAATGGAGCAAACAACAACGGCCCTCCACCACCACCGGACAACCCCACCATTGCTCAGGTTTTGGCCAGTCAAACGCAGATGATGGCCGCAGTGATGCAACAAATGCAGCAACAACACCAGCAGATGCATCAGCAGATGCTACAACAAATGCAATAGATGCAGCAGCAGGCGCAGCAACAGCAGCAAGGCCAGCAGAACCAGCAGTTTGGCCCTCCACCCCAGTCTAAGCTACCGGAGTTCCTCCGCGTCCGTCCACCAACCTTTTCAAGCACCACCAACCCCATGGAGGCAAATGATTGGCTCCATGCAATTGAGAAGAAGCTCAACTTGCTGCAATGTAACGACCAAGAGAAGGTCGCCTTCGCCACTCACCAGCTACAGGGTCCTGCGTCAGCTTGGTGGGACAATTATTTGGTTACCCGTCCACCTGGGGCTGATGTCACCTGGGCGGAGTTCTGCCGCAGCTTTCGGAAAGCCCAGATCCCTGACGGCATTGTGGCACAGAAGAAGCGGGAATTCCGAGCGCTTCACCAGGGCAACCGGACAGTGACGGAGTACCTTCACGAGTTCAACCGCCTCGCTCGCTACGCTTCGGAAGATGTGCGCACTGATGCAGAGAGGCAGGAAAAATTTCTCTCCGGCCTGGATGATGAGTTAACCAATCAGTTGATATCTGGGGACTACGCCGACTTTGAGAAACTAGTCGACAAGGCGATTCGGCAAGAGGACCAGCGAAACAAGATGGATCGCAAGAGGAAAGCAGCGCAGTTCCGTGCACACCAAGGGAACCAGCAAAGGCCCCGTCTCGTCGCCGGACAGCAGGGTGGACCTTCCACCATGATTGTTCATCAGCACCGCCCCTACAATCCTGGTAACTTCGGCAACAACAGCACGGGCAACCGTAATTTCAATAGTGGACAGTTCAGCCGTAATCCTGCACCTCGTCCACCGATGGCACCAACTCAACCGGCTCAACCTTCTCAACCCGCTTCGGCCAAGAAGGATTTTGGCGGGAAGTCGCTAGTTTGTTTCAACTGCAACGAACCTGGGCATTTCGCCGACAAATGCCCGAAGCCGAAGCGTGTTGGACCCAAGTTTATCCAGGGTCACATCAACCATGCGTCCGCAGAGGAGGCGCAAGCTGCACCGGAAGTGGTTCTGGGTACGTTTCCTGTCAATTCAATTCCTGCCACCGTACTTTTTGATTCTGGTGCTACGCATTCGTTTTTATCCAAGCATTTTGCCGGGGCACATGGGTTATCGGTAAGGGAACTTAGAACACCCATGTGGGTCCATACCCCTGGGAATGAGATGGCCACCGCTCACTACTGTCCCTCTGTGACAATAGAAATCCAAAGTTCAAAATTTCTAGCCAATCTCATCCTTCTTGAATCCAAAGGCCTAGATGTCATTTTTGGAATGGATTGGTTAACTAGGCACAAGGGAGTTATTGACTGCGCAAGCCGCACCATTACCTTGGTTAATGAGAAGGGCGAAGTGGTGAAATTCCAGTCGCCGACACCCCAGAAACTGAGAGTATGCCTGAATCAGGTCGAAGGGGCAGAACAGACCACAGTAGTAGAGAAAACCCCTAAGAAGTTGGAGGACATTCCTATAGTGTGTGAATACCCTGAGGTCTTTCCTGATGACCTAACCACCATGCCACCCAAGAGATAAATTGAATTTCGGATTGACCTAGTACCGGGGATGGCCCCGATACACAAGAGACCCTACAGGATGGGAGCCAATGAGTTAGCAGAAGTCAAGAAACAAGTTGACGAGTAGTTGCAGAAAGGGTACATCCGACCGAGCACGTCACCTTGGGGTGCTCCGGTGATCTTCGTGGAGAAGAAAGATAAGACCAAGAGGATGTGCGTCGACTATCGCGCCCTCAATGATGTGACCATCAAGAATAAGTACCCGCTACCTCGGATTGATGATTTGTTTGATCAGTTAAAGGGAGCAACGGTGTTTTCCAAGATAGACCTGCGATCAGGCTATCACCAGTTGAGGATTAAAGAGGAGGATATCCCGAAGACCGCGTTCGTAACTCGGTATGGGTTGTTCGAATGTACGGTCATGTCTTTCGGACTCACCAATGCACCGGCCTTTTTCATGAACCTGATGAACAAGGTGTTCATGGAGTTTTTGGACAAGTTTGTTGTGGTATTCATCGATGACATACTCGTCTACTCCAAGTCTGAGGAGGAGCACGAGCAGCATCTCCGTCTGGTACTGGAGAAGTTGAAGGAACACCAGCTGTATGCCAAGTTCAGTAAGTGTGATTTTTGGCTCAAAGAGGTTCAGTTCTTAGGCCACGTCATCACTGCTCAAGGAGTGGCTGTAGACCCATCAAATGTGGAGTCAGTTACCAAGTGGACCCCACCGAAGACCGTTTCACAAATCAGGAGTTTTCTAGGACTCGCGGGTTATTACCGCCGGTTCATCGAGAATTTCTCCAAGATCGCCAAGCCAATGACACAGTTGCTAAAGAAGGATGAAAAGTTCAAGTGGTCCGCAGAGTGCGACAGGAGTTTCGGGGAACTTAAGAGGAAATTGGTGTCCGCGCCAGTTTTAGTTTTGCCTGACCAGATGAAGGATTTCCAAGTGTATTGTGATGCATCCCGTCAAGGGTTAGGATGTGTCTTAATGCAAGAAGGTAGAGTTGTCGCTTATGCTTCACATCAGCTACGTCCACACGAGAACAATTACCCCACCCATGACTTGGAGCTAGCAGCAGTGGTTCACGCTTTGAAGATTTGGCGGCACTACCTTATTGGTAACCGTTGTGAAGTCTACACTGACCACAAGAGCTTGAAGTATATTTTCACTCAGCCGGACCTGAATCTCCGACAACGTCGATGGTTAGAGTTGATCAAGGATTATGATATTGGGATACATTACCACCCCGGTAAGGCCAATGTGGTGGCCGATGCTTTGAGCAGGAAAAGCTACTGCAATGTTACCTATGCAGAGGGAATATGTGACAGCTTGCAACAGGAGTTTGAACGTTTAAATTTGGGTGTTGTACAACATAGATTCGTGGCTACCCTTGAGGCACAGCCCACGCTTGTGGACCAAGTACGAGCAGCTCAGGTCAATGACCCTGAAATAGCTCAACTCAAGAAGAATATGAGAGTCGGCAAAGCACGAGGCTTCACCGAGGATGAGCATGGAACGATCTGGATGGGAGAAAGAATATGTGTTCCGGAGAATAAGGACCTAAAAGACTTAATACTAACCGAAGCGCACCAGACCCAATACTCGATCCACCCCGGTAGTACCAAGATGTACCAAGACCTCAAGGATAAATTTTGGTGGGTTAGTATGAGAAGGGAGATCGCCGAATTCATCGCGCTCTGTGACGTGTGTCAACGAGTGAAGGCAGAGCATCAGAGACCCGCAGGGCTACTGCAACCGTTGCAGATTCCGGAATGGAAGTGGGAAGAAATCGGGATGGATTTCATCACTGGTTTACCGAGGACATCGACAGGACATGATTCCATTTGGGTAGTCGTGGACCGACTCACCAAAGTCGCTCACTTTATCCTGGTACGCACCACCTACTCAGGAAAGAAGTTGGCAGAGATCTATCTATCAAGGATAGTGAGTTTGCATGGGGTACCCAAGAAGATTGTATCCGATCGAGGGAGCCAGTTTACTTCAAGATTTTGGCAGAAACTACAAGAGGAGTTGGGGACTCGTCTGAATTTCAGTACAACTTATCATCCTCAAACCGATGGTCAGATCGAGCGAGTCAACCAGATTTTGGAAGACATGTTAAGGGCTTGTGCTTTGGATTTTGGTGGAGCTTGGGACAAGAGCTTGCCGTATGCCGAGTTCTCCTACAACAACAGCTACCAGGCTAGTCTGCAGATGGCACCATTCGAAGCTTTGTATGGCCGAAAATGCCGCACCCCGCTCTTCTGGGACCAGACCGGGGAACGCCAGCTGTTTGGGACCGAAGTTTTGAATGATGCAGAGGAGAAAGTGAGAATGATTAGGGAAAGACTGAGGATTGCACAATCTCGGCAGAAAAGCTATGCTGACAATCGCCGAAGAGAGCTCATCTTTGACATTGGAGACCATGTATACCTCCGGGTTACGCCACTTCGGGGCGTACATCATTTCCAAACTAAGGGGAAACTGGCACCACGCTTTGTGGGACCATACAAAATCTTGGAACGTCGTGGTGAAGTTGCTTATCGGCTCGAACTCCCCTCCAACATGCTTGGCATTCATGATGTTTTCCACGTATCCCACTTGCAGAAGTGTCTGAGAGTACCCGAGGAGCAAGCAAGCCCAGATCAGATTGATATCCAAGAAGACTTGACTTATGTGGAGAAGCCGACACGTATCCTTGAGACCAGTGAGAGGAGGACGAGGAGCAAAGTCACCAGATTCTGCCGAGTCCAATGGAGCCACCACTCAGAGGAGGAAGCTACTTGGGAAAGAGAAGATGAATTGAAATCCGCCCATCCGCACCTCTTCGCCAGCTCTTCCGAATCTCGGGGTCGAGATTCCGTTTAAGGGGGTAGGTTTGTCACACACTGGAGTTCCCCTTTCTAGCTCTAAATTCATAAAACAAATGGCTTAAAAGAAATTGTCTATTTAACCTAGAGCAAATTCTAATTAAAAAGTGTATTTAATTAATTGTAATTAGCAAGGTGAGATTTTTCTTGAGTTCCCCTTGTTAAAATGCACTAATAGGATTTTTACTGGAATTTTTAGATCATTTAAAATAATTTTAAACAATTTAAAAACTCCTTCTGCAATTTTAAATCCCCCTAAATCCTTTTTTTTCTTTTTCCTTCTTTTTCCTCCTTTTTCTTTTTCTTTTGGGCCGCCAGCCCATTTTCCCCCCCTCTCAGCCCCTTTTCCCTCCCCGGGCCGCCTCTCCCTCTCTCCCTCTTTCCCCTTGGGCCACCGGCCTGCCGCCCCCTCCTGGGCCGGCCCACGCCCGGCCGCACGCGGCCTTCCCCTCTCCCCTCCTGGGCCGCCGCCCCCCTCCCCCTTCTTGGGCCGGCCCGAGGCCGCCGCGCCGAGGTCCGCGCCGCCTCCCTCACGCGCCCGGGCCACCGACAGGTGGGGCCCACCTGTCGGGCCCGTCTTCCCCACCGGAACCACCGCCCGCAACGGCCGCCGCCGCCGCCGCCGTATCCGCCGCCCGCAACCGCCGCCTCCGCCCTTTCCGGCCGCCGTGCCCTATAAAAACCGCGCTGCCGCCCCTCCTCGCTCTCCTTTCCGCCGCCGCCGCCGCCATCACTCGCCGCCGATAAGCCGCCGCCTTACGCCGCCGACTTGTGCCGCCGCTGCCTCGCGCCGCGCCGCCGTCGCCTCGCGCGCGCCGCCCGCGCGGCCGGCCGGCTGCATCTCGGCCGCCGCGGGCGCGGGCGCCGCCGCCGCGCGCCGCCTCCCGCCGCCGCTGCCGCTAGCGTCGCCGCCTTGCGCCGCCGCTGCCTCGCGCCGCCGCTGCTGCATAACCGCCGCCGCCGCCGCACCCGCGCGCAGGGCTGACGTCAGCCCTGCTGACGTCAGCCCTGCTGACGTCAGCCCTAGGGCTGCGGCTGACGTCAGCTAGGGCTGACGTCAGCCCTAGCCGCTGACGTCAGCCCTAGGGGGATTTATTGCGCAAATAAATTATTTATTTTCTTTTCTGTTTTAGTTTAAAATACAGTTAAACTTCTAAAATTTATAACTAATTCATACGGACTCCGTTTGGGTCCGTTCAAGTCTCAGAAAAATTCATAAAAATACCTAGAATTCATTAAAAATAGTTTTGTTTCCTGTTTCAGTAGCCTTATAGTTTGTTTTGCTTGTTTGCTTTGTTTGTCGTGTAGAATCCGATAGTTCCGACGCTCCGACATACTTCGAGGTCGTTGCCGAGGTTCCTTTCGCGCCGGAACAAGGCAAGTCATACTTTTTATTTGATCATATTGTACATACTTTGCAAATATCCTATTTATTCTTAAAGACTACACTGTTTTATAATGTCATTTTATGGGCTTATTTACCTACTGTACTCAGCCATGAAATTCCGTTTACCTTGTACCTTTGATAGCTTGGGGATCAATTTGATTAGTGCTAGGTTAGGACATGCTTAGCCCTGCTTAGAAACTTTAGCACACCAATGGGAAAACTAAGGCATCTCTATTATTTAATATAATGTTTAATGGTAGCTCATGATGGTTATTCGTGAGTGGTTAACCAATAGGTCCAACTAAAACTTGATAAATGGTGGGTTGTGAGTACATGGTTTTGAAGGTCGTACTCATGACAATTAAGGACCGGTTCACGGGAAACCCTGGAAGAACTACCGTGCTTACCACAAGCTAGCATGGGTAATAGCTTGACTCGTAGTGTAGCTTTTCTTAGCCGACGCATCCAGGCAAGGGTGGGCGTGATGGAGTTGGGTCGGCGGGGGATTTACCCGTTGATCGGCTGTCGGATTCACTTAGGCACGAGGGGGGCTGCCTGCCTTGCGATTAAAGGTGGGGGCGAAACCTGAGGTGTGGTGCGCTTGGTTAACGAGGGTTATGCGAAAGGTCTTGTCACAGTTTCCTTTCCAGTATACTGTGGTGGTATGCTGGCGCACGGTAACGTGTTGTGGGGCTGTGTCTTGTGGGTACAGTTGTACACCTCTGATCAGAGTAAAACTATTCGAATAGCCGTGCCCGCGGTTATGGGCGATCAACCAGATTCATCGTGATTAGTCATAACCTTAATAACTTGACTTAATGGAACTGGAGTAGTTCAGGTGGAATGGGTTGGGCCTGTTGCAACGTGGTGTAGCGTTGGACAGTGATGATTCAATATTGTTTAATTTACACAACTGTTTTACCGCTTTCAACTGTTGTTTCAAAATTCTTATATTATGCAAATCAGCCTTTAGCCTTTCCATTGGAACTATTTGCATCATTATCTTCCGTTCCGGTATGACTTGTTGAGTACAGTGGGTAGTACTCAGTCTTGCTTCATTTTACCCCCACACTAGAGTTGGAGTATGTGTCTGAGGATGGTTTCTCAGAGGAGTAGGCTTGCTGCTATCATCGAGGATGCCTGTGGATTGGAGATGCCACGCTGCGAGCGACTTGTTATTTAGATTAGTTTATTTATCTTTTCCGCTGCGTTAATGTAAGATATTTTTATGGTGTTTTGTAAGACGTGGATCTGTATATCAACTTTGTCGTTTGTGTACCCTGGCTGGTCCTGGACAGGGGTTTTTAATACACATTCTGCTTGGAATTCGGGTTAGCGAATCCCTGGGCGTGACAGTATATCACCAGCTGACATAGTCATACAGGTCTTACAATGTTTTAATAATACAAGGGTAGCCCAAATGGGACCCAATTAGACCAAGCATGGTCGATAACAACACAAAATACCAAAACAAATAAATGAGGTAGCGGAAGCGAAGCAGCGGCGGTCCATCTTATCCCACACGCATCGACTGGTGAACCTAGGTCCCTATTCCACCGTCCTCGGTAACTCCTTGCCATCATAGCACATGTACAGGTCGGCACCAACACCTTTCTAAAAGATTTAAATAAGCAAGAGTGAGTACCAACCGTACTCAGCAAGCCACCACTACAGAATGCATATAATGTTCATAGGGGTTCAAGGATGGCTTGGTTTATTTGCATAAAACTAGTTTTCACAAATTATTTCACAAACCTACGACGTAGCAGTTTTAACTGAAAACAATCGTTAGTTTGAAGTTGTCATTTAACCTGCGAGGGTTCATCCACCTTCCCCAAGCCTTGCTTGTCCGGTTTACCCTCGCATCCAATTTCCACCGTTTTAACCATTACGACCTTCCCGCACATCGGGCAAGGTTGCACCTTCCATACCCATCATATTTTAAGCAATATTGAAAATTAATGAGGCTAGTCAAGAGTAGTACAAGTCTCGGCGCTCATTAACCGCGAGCACAGCTATTCGAATAGTTTAGTTTACTCACACTGCAGTGGATGTACGCTTTTAATCCCGCACTCCGTGACGCACCCAACACATGAGACTTATCACGACCCGGTTTTTCAGTTACCCTCGCATGGCGGCACCCGCTCCAAGGATTATGAATCCCCATTGCACCCCCGGCGCCACATTCGTACCTCGAGCCGGTTGTGAGAGGAGTCCTGGCGCTCCCGAGATCTTAGGGGGGTTACATCATATATACTTAGGGTGCATTTTAAGTTTTTGCCGGCGTTCAACAGATCGACCCAAGCGATCTAAACCACAACACTTCATCAACACAACGACGAATGTCCAAAACCGACCATGTCTGGGGTGCCTCCCCACGAGAATTTCCTAGTCCACCGGGTCATACCCCACTCGAGAAATGCGATCGTACTCTGTTCGTTTCTCGCATAACTTCTTGACTCGGTCCTTAATTGACCAGGGTTGGTGACTTACCGTTCCCAGAACCACCCATATTCTATTCATGCCGCCCCAGTCGAAATTGTTTTTTTATTAAGTTTTTGTTTTCGGAAAGGTTTTAATGTGCGGGTGGCGCTTATGTCTCCACTCATCTGCGACAATCACTCCCACTGAGTGATCGCCACATCCACATCCATAGCCGTATAACATAAGATGGAGTGTACAAACGTCTACACATAAGCAACAACGCTAAGCAGTATCAATATTTAACCGCACATAAATAATTGACTCAGGTAACAAAGGCGCGTAAGTACATAAGGATAAACAATATCAAAGGTAAGACTTGAACAATGTAGGTACGCATTTTATAAATAGCATGCAATTTTGTTTGCAATCAACACATTTATAAAATAGGACCAATATGTTCGAGGAAGGGGGCGTAGTGACTTGCCTTGCTTTAGATTCGCATAATCTTCGAGCAATCCGCGTCAGTTAGAATAACCGGAATATCCACGCTCAAAGCATAACCCGAACATCCAGAACGTCCGACAAAAGACCGAAGAAAACCACACATAATCCTAAAAATAAAATAAAAGAATATTCAATACAAACTAATGGTGCCAGTAAATGGATCTCAATTTTAGAGAGATGATGGAAGTTGAACGGAGTTAATCGGAGTTACGGTTAGATAGATATGAATTTTCGAGTGTTCAAAGGAATTATCAACCGCGGACCGAGGGTTGCGCGGCGGGGAGGTTATTTCGACTTTCAGAGGTGGTTTTAGGATTTAGAGGGGCGAAACATAGACTTTAGTGAACAAGGAGGCTGATGATGGACTTTGCCTGAAGGCTAGACGAAGGATATTATATAGATTTTTATAAAGAACACAATCTATCGGGCTCGGCCAACAAAAGGAGGTAATATAGACTTTATATAAGGAGTCGATTGTACAGGAAGTAGGGGGATGTAATGTAGACTTTAGAGGGAGAGAATTCAGGGAGATATCTAGAGTGTGGGCCCCACTTCTTTTTATTTCTTTTCTTCCTTCTTCTCTCTCCTTCTTATCTCTTCTTCTCCTTTCCTTTTTCTCTTTCTTATTTCCTGCTTCTTCTTCCTCTCGTTCTCTGTCTCTCTCTCACACCCAGAGCCGGTAGAGGGGAAGAGGGGTGCGGCTGGCGGCGGCGGCTAGCGGTGGCCGGCTGGGGAGGGGGCGACGCAGGCAGCTGGGGCGGCGAGGCGACAAGTGGGGGCGGCTGCCGGCCGGGGCGAGCATGGCCGCACGTCGTGGTGGCCGGCCGGGGGGGCGGCGCCGGTAACTGGGGCGGTGGCGGCCTCGGGCAGGGGAGGGCGGTGCGCGGCGGTGGCCTGGCACGGTGCGCTGGTGGCGGCGGTTGGCGGCGGCCGGTGGCAGGGGCGACGCCGGCGCGGGCTGCGGCCGGCCCAGGCGCGCGGGCAGCGGTGGCCCAGCGCCGCGCGCTCGACAGGAGGGGAGGCAGTGTGGCGCATTCTGCGCGTGGGACGGCCGGCAACCGGACCACGAGGCACGAGGAGGCGGCTGGGCAGCGGCCTGGCACGACGCTACCGCAGCGACGTGGGGAGCAGGACGACAGGGCGTGGTCATGGCGCGACCCAGGCCGTGATGGCGCGCCGGTGCAGGCGACGGTCAGGAGCGGCTGCGCGGTGGTGTTTGCTCGGCTCGGGCGCGAGGCCGAGTCGGCAGCTCGGTAGGAGGCAGGGAGGAAGATGCTGGTGTGTGCAAGGGGGTGGAGAGGAGGATGCTGCAGTGGAGACAGAGGTTGATCACGCGAGGAGGGTGCGGCGATGTCCATGACGGCTGCATCGTCACAGCGAAAAAGGAAGACAGTGAGGAGGGAAAAACAAAGGGAGGAGGAAATGCTCACCTCGCGGCAACCGGGTAGCGGCACACCGAGCACGGGCATCGGGGTGCGGCTTGGCTCGCGGTTCATCCTCGCATTCCAGGCACTCGAACATAGTTAGAGAGGTTTGTTCTTTTCAATTTTAGTTTCAATTTTAGTTGATTACGTCCAAGGTTTGAGTTCTACCGTTCTAATCGTTCGTTCGCTTGTTCGTGCAAGGAAGTTCACTGATCGGCGTGATAGCCAACTCCAATCCCCCTTGCTCAACCGAGGCTCGGCTCGTGGCCAGCCACAGCGGAGCAAGCAGTGGAGCGGCTGCTAATGCGCATGGTGGAGGATGGCAATGGTTGAGCAAGAGCAGGGAGAGGAAGAATGAAATGGAGAGGCAAGGTGGTGCTAAGCTTTGGCGGCGGTTTTATAGGCTTGGCTGTTGCTGCATGGGATGTTGTTGAAATGTTGGTGAGGGGGTCCCAGGCATTTGATAGCCAGCAAAACTTGGTTCAGTTCAAAGCTGTGGCTTGTAGGCATTTCATCGAACATGTTCTGTGCATGCATGGTGACTGCTTTGATGCAGAGGGAGGCAATGCAGACTTCGGTTGAGAAAGCTAGATGCAGTGGGCTGACAGTGAGAGGGAGAGGCCCATGTAACAGGAGCTTTTATATTTTACATAGGTTTGTATTTTGTATTTGAACAGGGAATGTAGAATAACTTGTATAATAGGACTGTATAATTGGGACTGTATAAATTGAGACATTTGAATTTGGTATACTTGGATGTAATTGGTTTGTACAATTGGACTGTTATTTGGGATATTTAAATTTGAATTTGTAGTTGGTATGTACATATGGACTTTTGAATTAAATTTGAATGTCGGGGTGGGATTGTATAAATGGCACAATCGATTTTGGGATTTAGCTGTGTAAATGGGCTATTCACTGGTTGTTGGGTTTTTAGTTTGAATCCAGGTGAAATAATTCGGTCGCTCAGTCACTTGAGAATTAAATTTAGGATTTTATTGCAAGCGCTCTAACTGTATCAAAAAAAGAATTACTACGATGACGTATGGCATTCAAATCCAACCGTCGCGGTAGAAATAAAATTGGTGGTATTCGAATCGACGCGCGATAGAAAAATGCGTCGTTTGATTTTAATTATTCGAGGGTACCATCGGGGTCAACTCGATAGAGCGGTTAAAATTTAGCCGTAGGATAAGAGTTTGCGAGAGGGATAGTATTGCAGTAGAAGAGAGGAACTTCAGGACTTTAATTAATTAGCACCGAAGCGTTAAAAGGAACAGACGGATAGGATGGTCGATGGGACAGTACCTTTTCGGGAACTAGGATTTAATCGAGACCTTTGGCACACAATCTACATACACCAATAAATAATAAATACTAACAAGCAAGCTAAAATTATGCCTGAGGACTAGACTTTGTCTGAGGAGGTCATATCTTTGAAAATAACCTTTTAGGAATTATGTTGCGCAAATAGGGTTTTTAGTAAATACGTTACTAAAAGATATTATTTTGCAATTAGTTTTCCGAAGGTAGACTCTGCAAGGTTCATAGAAAATAATCAAGCTATATTTCTTTAGTAAACTAGTATTTGTTTTAATACGCTATCAGGGTTTTATCAAAACGGTGTTACACATATATACATATATAGCTTTATTCATAAAGTAAATATACCCGAGGGTTTTTAATATACAGAGAAGGGTTTTTCGAAAATAGTTGGCATATGCAACGATTAGGATATCTCGTAATCATAGTTCCTTGAATAAATAATATCTGAAATTAAATATCGACATATTCTCAGACGTTCGTCTATTAGCCCACGCATAAAAGAAAAATGACAGATCGAACTAAATTAATCCCGGCATGAATGTATTTTGAAAAAGAATTTTGATTATTCCGAATTTTTATTTCCGTATTTCAAAGCCGAAATTTTCAGGGTGTTACACCTGCCCCTCCCCTAGCTCTAGGAGCCACCTCCTGCGCCTCCCCTTAGACGCTGCCGCCGCCTCCCTTTGCTGCGCCGGCGCTGCCTTCCCGTTGTCGTGTCGCTGCCGTCGTCATCTTCTCCGGTGAACCCTCTCCTCTCTTGTCCCTCAACGGTAAGATTCACCGCGGTAATCATCTCCTTAGTTTCTATCTAATCTACTCCGCGTGTTGTATCCTAGTCACTGTCTCCGTCCTTGCTGCGTCGCTACCGTGCCGCGCGCCGCCGTTGCCGCGCCGCTGCCCTAGTCACCGTAGCCGCCGTGTGCCGCACCGCCGCTGCACCGCTGCTGCACCACCACGCGCCGCTACCGCCCCATCACTACCGTGCCGTGTGCCATCTCTGCTGCCCTAACCGCGCCACTGCCGTGCCGCGTGCCGCCACTGCCCTAGCTGCAGCCGCGCGCCGCCGCTGGCCTAACCGTGCCGCCGCCACAGCCGCCGCCGTGCCGCTTGCTGCGCCGCCACTGCTTTGCCACGCGCCACCGTTGCCGCGCCACACCGCTGCCGTGTCGTCGCCGCCGCCGCGCCGTTGCCGCGTCGTTGCTGCGTCGCCACCTTTGTCGCGTCGCTGCCGTGCCACCGCCGCTGCCCTAGCCGCAGCCATGTGCTCGTCGTGCCAAGCCGAGCCATGCCGCTGCCGTCTCCCTAGCGCCACACTCGCAGCCACCGCTGCCAAGCTGGCTGTCGTGCTGCCGCTTCACCGCAACTCTATCGAGCCGCAGTTGTCGCCGCCGCCACTTTTGGCCGCTTGCCGTGTCACCGGTTGTGCCTACCGGCTGTGCCGCATGCGCTTGCTAGCTGTTTGTCGCGTACGTTCGCACGTAGTGTGGCATAGTGTCTTGTTGGTTTGGTCGTACCGAGTCGTTTTAAAACCCTAGAGCCGTTCTGAGCCACCGATTTCGTTTGCCGGTTCGGTTGACCGTTTGCATGGTCCCGTGCCACGGTAGGTTGACTCGTCGAGTAGTTGACACGTGAGGCTCGCTAACCAGAGTTTGTTTTCCGTTAATCTTGTCCGTTCGTGGGCATTAATATATATTAATTAATTAAGGACTTTCGGTTAATAGTAATTACACAGTTCATATTCTAAAATTCGTATGTTTATCATCCGAGCTCCGTTTTAATCCTTTCAAGTTTCAGTGGATTCGTTAAAATTTCTAGAATTCATTAAAATTGGTTTGTTTTGCTATTTCAATAGATTTATTGTTTGCATTGCTTGTGTGCTTTGTTTGTCGTATAGAATCCGGCAGTTTCGACGCTCCGGTGTATTACGAAGTGGTCGTCGATGTTCCATCAGTTCAAGAGCAAGGCAAGTCATACATAAACATTGATCATGTTGAACCTATTTTACAAAATCCCCTCTTTTCTATTAAATTGCATTGCTTTTATAATATCATATGGGATGGATGCCTATTGTACTCAGCCATTGATACCTTGTACCATTGATAACTTGGGTTATAAAATGACTAGATGATTGGTTTAGGAATGCTTAGCCATGCTTAGATCAATTAGCACATTATGAGATTCATTCTAATTCAGTCCTTAATTATATGATGATGTACCGTTATGGTATTAATTTAATTAAACTAAAATATGTTTAAATGGTGGGTTGTGGGTGTATGGTTTAGATAGTCGTGCCCATGACAATTAAGGACCGGTTCTCAGGAATGCCTGGAAGATATTTCCGTACAAACCACAGGCCAGCATGGGATCCAGGCTGAACTTAGAGTGTAATCTAACCTAGCCGACGTACCAAGGCAAGGGTAAGCGTAATGGAGTATGGATGGATCTGGCTTTGGTCTATGGTGCTTCCGGATTTACCTAGGCACGAGAGGGGACTGCCCACTGTCTTTCTAAGAAGTGGGGGTGAAACCTGAGGTGGGTATGCTTGGTTAGGGAGGGTTATGCAAAGTGTTCTGTCACAGTCTCTTTTCGTGGTGACATGTTGGCGCATGGTAACATGTTTTGGGGCTGTGTCTTGTGGGTATAGCTGTACACCTCTGATCAGAGTAAAACTATTGTAGCCGTGCCCGCGGTTATTGGACGGTCAACTAGCTCACCGTGATTAGTCTCATTCTAATAATATGACTTAATAAACTGGTGTAGTTCAGGTGGTTTGGCTGGGCCTGTTACAACGTGGTTTAGCGTTGAGCAGTGATGTTTAATATTGATTAATTTATATCAATTATTTTACTGGATTCAAATTATGTTTGATAAAATGCTGCTTTTATGCAAATATCCTATAGCCACTCTTTTGATATTATTTTGCATCATATTTCTCTATTGGTATGACTTGTTGAGTACGGTGGGTGGTACTCAGTCTTGCTTAATTTTTCCAACCTCAGAGACAGAGAATTATTTGGATGATGAATATTTTGAAGATTAGGCTTGTTGCAGATATTGAGGATGCCTGTGGTTATGGGGAATGCTACGCTTTAATGAAGATCTTAGTTTAGATTATTTAATAATTTATTTCCGCTGCGTTTGTAAGACTTTTGGATTTATTACTTTTGTAAGACGTGGATCTGTGTATCAATTTGTAGTTTGTGTACTCTGGCTGGTCTTGGACAGAGGTTCATACACATTCTGCTTGAAATTCGGGTTAGCGAATTTTTGGGCGTCACAAGTTGGTATCAGAGCCGACCTTGACCGTAGGACAAGCCAAATGGAAACCTTAAGATCCTTCTAAAATCCTTATCTTCATCTATTTTCTCAAATGGTCAGTGTGTTTTGAAAAAAATGGATGGTGAGTCTAGTGAGTCGGTGAGTCTGCTACAGGCTAGAGTGAGTTAGTGGGTTTATTTTGGAACTAATTTTTGAGTCGGTCGGGAAATTATAGGGAGAATCTGCATTAGGGTATAGGTGTTGCATAGTTTATTTATTTATTTTATGTCGTCATGGTTAATTCTTCTCATTGATCATTGACTAGAAGAGTCCATAGGGGTAATTGGAGTTCATGCAAAATAATTTATGCATAAAATCTTGGTTTTTGCATAATTTTGGGTCATTTTATTTATTTTGAGTCATTTTATTATTTTTGGGTCAGTACATGTGTGGATTCTCCCCTTCTCACTTCTCTAGATGGCTGACTTTCCCCCTACGCACCATGGTGAGAACATGGAGGGTTTCATGGCTGAGTTAGCATGTATGACATCGGTTGTTGGGTATCCTGAAGCGCCAGAGTACACCACGACTGAGCCTCTCATTGGTGAGTTCCCGTACGGGGTTCGTTTGGAGGTGCATGGAAGATTGGGCACTTTCCTTGACAACATGGTGGTTGAGACTTTTGGAGGAACAGCTGAGCATGCTTGTTAGGAGACCACCTATTTGATGATTACCAGGATCCGAGAGAAGCATGTCTTTGTTTTCCGCGACAGCTTACCGTTACCACCCTAGTCGTTCTGCGAGAGATGTCTTCATCAACTTCCATCCAGCATCAGGAGAGAATGATACTACTTTCGGTCATATGCGTACTGTGATGAGAGCACTCGACAAGATGCATGCAGTTCTCCACAAGGCTTCGAAGGCGATGAATGACAAGAAGCTCGTGAAGATAGCCCGTTTGGAGGATGAGATTGATCGCCTCAAGGCGGAGAACGCAAAATTGCAAGGACGTCCAGCACCAGGAGGAGTTAGGATCCATACGATGCCGAGGAAGAGAACTACCGGTCCTATGCGTATGTAGTTGGCACCCAGGCATGTGCCTGTAGCTCCGTTAGTCCCAGTCGCAGCTTTCGCTCCAGTTCCAGCTCCAGAGCCGTGGCCAACTCTCACCTTCGCCGAAGTGTCTGCAATTCGTGGTTTTGCCAGTGGCAGTGGAGGATGGTTGTCTACTCCAAATCGCAGTGGTTCCAGTGGAGACTCGTACGTGATGCGTTCTAGCAGATGTTCTTATGAGTAGGAGGATACCTACGATTCTACTGACCCTAGGAGCCATTCTGAGCATTAGGCTTTGCGACCCTAGTTTATCGTTTTGCTTAGCTGTTGCTTGTTAGTTTCTGTGTTTAGGTGTGCTTGCTTGTGGGTTAGTCGACAGTCGATACCATGTACCTATGGTATTGCAATCTTATTTAGGAGTTGAGTGTGTTTTATGTGTGTTTTAATCCCGAACAGAACAAATACATCTGAATTAATAAACATTAACGTTAGGTTTCTGAGCAGTCTATTTTCCTTCTTCCCTGCTTTCTTTCCGTCTTTCCCATTAGGTGGTCAACCTTAAGGACTAATTTTCCGAAAACATGATGTGTGAAAATTTTTCTTTCTTCCTTTTCCAAAATTCTTTGCAAATTGTTTTATCATTCTCTCCCCTTCCTCCTTCAACTTGAGTAGCTGTTAAACTTGTTGGAGAAACTCGAAGATGTCGATGTTGTCTACTTCTGGAAGTCGAGTGGATCAAGGAACAAGAAGATGGTGGTAGACCTAGATGTCATATTGGGAATGGATTGGTTTACAAGGTA
This sequence comes from Oryza punctata, assembly GCA_000573905.2. Taxonomy (NCBI): domain Eukaryota; kingdom Viridiplantae; phylum Streptophyta; class Magnoliopsida; order Poales; family Poaceae; genus Oryza; species Oryza punctata. Next base: position 8,373,126 of record CM002494.2, on the reverse strand, counting down.
TAAGGGATTTATTGATTGTGCGAGTCGCACCATCACCTTGGTAAATGAGAAAGGAGAAGTGGTAATAATTCGATCTTCGATGACTCGGAAGAAAGGAGTAGTTTTGAACCAAGTAGAAGGTGCAGAACAAGTGGAAGAAGTTGAGGAAAATGTTAAGAAGTTGGAAGATATTCCCATAGCTCGTGAGTATCCTGAGGTTTTCCAGAGGATCTAACGACTATGCCCCCCAAAAGAGACATAGAGTTTCATATTGATTTGGTACCGGGTACAACTCCAATCTATAAGAGACCCTACAGAATGGCAGCCGAAGAAATGGCAGAAGTCAAGAAGCAAGTGGATGAGCAACTGCAGAAAGGATATATCCGCCCGACCATGTTGCCTTGGGGTGCTCCAGTTATTTTTGTCGAGAAGAAAGATAAGACCAAGAGAATGTGTGTGGATTACAGAGCACTCAATGATGTTACTATCAAGAACAAGTATCCTTTGCCGAGAATTGATGATTTGTTCGATCAGCTAAAAGGTGCAACTGTGTTTTCTAAGATAGACCTGCGATCAGGGTATCATCAGTTGAGAATCCGAGATGAGGATATTCGAAAAACAACTTTTACTACTCGTTATGGGTTACGAGTGCACAGTGATGTGTTTTGGACTTACCAATGCACCCGCATTTTTCATGAATTTGATGAATAAAGTGTTCATGGAATTTTTGGATAAATTTGTGGTGGTATTCATTGATGATATTTTGGTTTATTCAAAATCTGAAGAAGAACATGAGCAACATCTTCAGTTAGTGTTGGAGAAATTGAAGGAACATCAGCATTATGCCAAGTTCAGCAAGTGTGATTTTTGGTTGCAAGAAGTCAAGTTTCTTGGTCATGTTATAACCGCCAAGGGTGTGGCAGTTGATCCATCGAATGTGGAGGCAGTAACTAAGTGGTCCCCACCGAAGACAGTTACACAGATTCGGAGTTCTCTTGGACTTGCGGGTTATTACCGTCGGTTCATCGAGAATTTCTCGAGAAATGCTAAACCTATGATGCAGTTGTTGAAGAAAGAAGAGAAGTTTGTATGGACACCTTAGTGTCAGAAGAGTTTCGAGGAACTCAAGAAGAGATTAGTGTCTGCTCCAGTCTTGATCTTGCCCGATCGAAGGAAAGATTTTCAGGTGTATTGTGATGCATCCCGTCAAGGATTGGGGTGTGTGCTAATGCAAGAAGGTAGAGTGGTCGCATATGCTTCACGCCAGTTGCATCCTCACGAAGATAATTACCCAACCCATGATTTAGAATTGGCAGCCGTGGTTCATGCTTTGAAGATCTGGCATCACTATTTGATTGGCAACCGTTGTGAGATTTATACAGATCACAAGAGTTTGAAGTATATATTCACACACCTGATTTGAACCTCCGACAGCGAAGATGGATAGAGTTAGTCAAGGATTATGATGTAGGAATACACTATCATCCTGGTAAAGCCAACGTGGTTGCTGATGCTGTAAGCAGAAAAAGTTGTTGCAGTGCATCGCGTATGGAAGGAATGTGTAGCCAGTTGATACAAGACCTAGAATGTCTAAACTTGGGAATCGTGGAACATGGTTTCATTGCTACTTTGGAAGCACAACCCACGCTCGTGGAGCAAGTCCGAACAGCACAGGCATATGATCCCGAAATAGCTGAACTTAAGAAAAATATGCGGGTGGCTAAAGCCCGAGATTTTTCCGAGGATGAGCAAGGAACAATTTGGATGGGAGAAAGATTATGTGTACCTGATAATAAGGAGTTGAAAGACTTGATTCTTACCGAAGATCATCAGACACAATACTCCATTCATCCGGGAAGTACCAAGATATATCAAGACCTTAAGGAAAAATTTTGGTGGGTCAGTATGAAAAGGGAGATAGCTGAATTTGTAGCACTCTGTGACAAGTGTTAGAGTGTTAAAGCAGAACATCAAAGACCAACAGGGTTACTACAGTCTCTTCAAATTCCGGAATGGAAATGGGAAGAAATTGGTATGGATTTTATAACAGGATTACCTAGAACATCGTCAGGGCTTGACTCTATCTGGGTGATCGTGGATCGGCTTACTAAGGTGGCACATATTCTCCCTGTGCACAGTACCTATATAGGAAAGAGGTTAGCAGAATTGTATCTAGCAAGGATCGTTTGTTTACATGGCGTTCCGAAGAAGATCATGTCCGATCGAGGAAGTCAGTTTACATCAAAGTTTTGGCAAAAGTTGCAAAAGGAACTTGGGAACATGTTTGAATTTCAGCACAACTTATCATCCGCAGACTGATGGTCAGACCGAGAGACTGAATCAAATCTTGGAAGATATGTTGAAAGCTTGCACCCTTGATTTTGGTGGATCTTGGGATAAGAATCTATCGTATGCCAAGTTTTCTTACAACAACAGTTACCAAGCCAGTTTGCAGATGGCACCGTTTGAAGCACTTTATGGACGAAAATGTCGTACGCCCCTGTTTTAGGATCAAACAGGAGAACGCTAGTTGTTTGGAACCGAAGTGTTGAGTGAAGCCGAAGAAAAAGTTAGAGCAATCAGAGAGAGATTGAGGATTGCACAGTCCTGTCAGAAGAGTTATGCTGACAATCGTCGCCATAAGCTCAGTTTTGAGGCCGGAAACCATGTTTATCTTCGCATCACTCCACTCAGAGGAGTTCACCGTTTTCAGACAGAGGGAAAATTGGCACCACGTTACGTGGGACCATACAGAGTTCTAGAACGAAGAGAAGTTGCTTATTAGTTAGAACTACCATCCAACATGTCTAGTATACATGATGTGTTCCATGTGTCTCAATTGAAGAAATGTTTGAGAGTGCTAGAGGAATAGGCAAGTCCGGATAACATCGAAATACAGGAAGATTTGACTTATGTGGAGAAGCCTACGTGTATTCTTGAGACCAGCGAGAGAAGAACCAGAAACAAGGTGATCAGATTCTGTAGAGTACAGTGGAGTCACCATTCAGAGGAAGAAGCAACTTGGGAGAGAGAAGATGAGTGGAAAGCCGCCCATCTGCATCTCTTCGCCAGTTCTTCCGAATCTCGGGGACGAGATTCCGTTTAAGGGGGGTAGGTTTGTCACACCTGGAGTTTTCCCCTTTTCCGTAGTTTCTAAATCATCAGCAAATGGTCTATAGAAAATACTCTGTTTAACCAGGAGGAAACCTGTTGACGACTAAATTTGGTAAATCATACAACGAATTTGGAGTTAAGACCGAAGCGGATTTGGAAGGAAATCGGTAACAGAAACAGAGTATAAATCGGCTTCAGAACTGCATCGGCTACGGTGTGCATCGGCTGATATTGAATCGGACAAGGAAGCCGATGTAGTCGATTCTGACAAGGGGATGTTGGAACCATTGTCGGGTTCGTTTAAAGTGCTTCATGAGGATTACCATGTATGGATTGAGTCCGAAAAGGCAATTGTATCTATTAATTAGGAATAGTTTGTTAGTTTCCTTTTATCTTTAGGAAAGTGTGTTTAGTGTCCGATAAGGACTTTATGTTTTTCCTTTTATCTTTAGAAAAGTTTGAGTCGTGTCTGATATAGACTAGTATCTACCCATGGGTATAAATATGTACACCCGGGGTCTATGTAAATTATGTCTAGATCAATACAACTTTGGCGCATCGCCACCCTCTTTCTGAGGTTTTTACTTATCAAACCGGCGGAATTTGGCACCTGATGCGGGGCTGCATCGGCTTTCGATCTCCGGCGAAGGGGTAAGCCCTATGTTCCGTCGGGACCTGGTGAATTTATCGGCTACATTGGTGTTGTTCAAGGCTGCATCGCTTCGATCTCTTGGATCGCTCTGGTTCGGTTGATATATTTACCTGATATCTCAATTCTATCTTAATTGCATTGTGTTTAGAGATGCATCGGTTTAGTTAGGACTGTCTCGGTTAAGTCTGATCTTCTGTCTTAGCCGATATATCTCTACAATCACAATGTTGTTTTAAATAGATTTGTTATATCCATCACATTAGATAGATCTATCGGTTCATCAAGTATTAGATTATCATATACAATCTCGTGCTGCATCGGTTAGGTTCGACCTACTAGATTGTTGTTGATAATATAAATCTTGTTAAGCCGATAGGTTCATGCTAATGTTTTATCGGAGTGCTAGCCGATAAGTTATCTGGATGTTGCATCGGCTTATAAGGGTTACATACAAGTTGGATTTAGCCGATGACAACAAAGGTTTCATTGTTTATATAATCATTTGGATTTATTGACATCGGACCTCCAGCCGATGAATGCTTCAACCTTCAGATCAATGCTTATTCAATCTATCATTACTAGGCGATTGGTTTCTACTGGATTATATTATTTTATTTTCATCAGCCAATTATCTTTATGTCATTATTTACTCAAGTATCAAGATCTAAACTGGATATCGGCTGGTACTGGCATCGGCTGGAATCACTCCATCGGCTTGTCAGCCGATTGGCTATCTTTTGATCTTCAATTTACATATCTTGTCAGTTGCAGGATCAAACTGACTGGCACGCCCGCATCTCATCATTATTTTGGACCTGCACTGGAGCTAAGTAGATCTCCCATGCCGTCATGTTTTTACGTGAACAAAACCCTAAATTAACAATATGCTTAACAATCGGAATTGTCCGGGATAATTTTTTTTCGAATTCTCTTTGCTTCAAATCGTTAACAGGACTTTTAGCGGGATATTCAGAGCAGAGGAAGTAATAATGTTAATTTAAAATGCCAGGATTTGAATTAATAATTCTTTCCTTTCCCTCCTTTGGTCGTGAACCGTTCCCGGTGCACTCTCCCTGTTTGCGGTTTGTTGTATCCGCCTACAGCTTTGCCACCGCGATTTCGTTTTGTATGACGCGCCAAGACCTGCTGCTATTCTGGTTCGGTTTCTTTTTCCTTTCCCGAAACGACACCGCATTTGTTTCCCCTGCCTTTCCTTTTTAGGTTCCCCCTCCCGTATTCTTTCCCTCCCCCTCTGCCGTGCGCCACCCCTCTCCCTTTTCCCTCCTGCCGTGCACCCCCTCCTCTCTCATCCGCACGACGCCACTGGCCCCACCTAAAATCTCCACCACCTATATAAGTTCCCTTACCCCCGTGTTTTCTTTTCTTTTTTTTCTACCGAGCCCTAGCCGCCCCTTGCCCCTCCCCTAGCCCTAGGAGCCGCCCCACTGCGCCTCCCCTATCCACTGCCGCCGCCTCCGTTTGCCACACCGGCGCTGCCTTCCCGTTGTCGTGCCGCTGCCGTCGTCATCTTCTCCGATGAGCCCTCTCCTCTCTTGTCCCTCACCGGTAAGATTCACCGCGGTAATAAGCTCCTTCGTTTCTATCTAATCTATATAATCTACTCCACGTGTTGTACCCTAGTCACCGTCTCCGTCCGTGCCGCTTCGTTGCCGTGCCGCGTGCCGCCGTTACTGTGCAGCTGCCCTAGCCGCCATTTCCGCGCCGCTGCTCTAGCCGCCGTACCCACTGTATGCCACGCCGCCGCCACGCTACTGTTGCACCGCCACGCGCCGCTTGCTGCGCCGTCATTGCCGTGCCGTCGCTGCTGTGCCATGTGCCGCCGTTGCTGCCTTAACCGCACCACTGCCGTGCTGCGCGCTGCCGCTGCCCTAACCGCGCTGCCGCCGTGCTGCTTGCTGCGCCGCCGCTGCTTTGCCGCATGCCACCGTTGCCGTGCCGCTGCCGTGCCGCCGAGCCGCTGCCGTGTCGCCACCGCCGCCATTGCTGCTGCGCCGTTGCCGTGTCGCCGCCGTTGTCGTGTCGCTGCCGTGCCGCCGCCGCCGCCCTACCGCAGCCACGTGCTCGTCATGCTGAGCCGTGCCGTGCCGCTGTCGTCGCCCTAGCGCCACACACGCAGCCACCGCTGCCAAGCTGGCTGCCGTGCTGCCGCTTTGCCGCAGCCCTACCGAGCCGCAGTCGCCGCCGCCACCGCTTTTGGCCGCTTGCCGTGTTGCCGGTTGTGCCTACCGGCTGTGCCGCATGCACTTGCTAGCCGTTTGCCGCGTATGTTCGCACGTAGTGTGGCATAGTGTCATGTCGGTTTGGTCGTACCGAGTCGTTCTAAAAGGCTAAAGCCGTTCTGAGCCGCTGGTTTCGTTCGCCGGTTCGGTTGATTATTTGCGCGGTTTGTAGTTTGACTCGTCGAGTCGCTGACCCGTGAGGCTCGCTAACCGGGTTTGTTTTCCGTTAATCTTGTCCGTTCGTGGGCATTAATATATATTAGTTAATTAAGGACTTTCGGTTAATAGTAATTACACAGTTCATATTCTAAAATTCATATGTTAATCATCCGAGCTCCGTTTTAATCCTTTCCAGTTTCGTTGGATTCGTTAAAATGTCTAGAATTCATTAAAATTGGTTTCTTTTGCTGTTTCAGTAGATTTATTGTTTGCATTGCTTGTGTGGGTGTATTACGAAGTGGTCGCTGAAGTTCCGTCAGTACAAGAGCAAGGCAAGTCATAAATACAACATTGATCATGTTGAACCTATTTTACAAAATCCCCGCTTTTCTATTAAGTTGCATTGCTTTTATAATGTCATGTGGGATGGATGCCTATTATACTCAGCCATTGTTACCTTGTACCATTGATAACTTGGGATATAAAATGACTAGATGATTGGTTTAGGAATGCTTAGCCATGCTTAGATCAATTAGCAAACTATGGGATTCATTCTAATTCAGTCCTTAATTATACGATGATGTACCGTTATGGTATTAATTTAATTAAACTAAAATATGTTTAAATGGTGGGTTGTGGGTGCAAGGTTTTGATAGTCGTGCCCATGACAATTAAGGACTGGTTCTCGGGAATCCCTGGAAGATATTTACGTACCAACCACAGGCCAGCGTGGGCTCCAGGCTGAACTTAGAGTGTAATCTAACCTAGCCGACGTACCAAGGTGTCACACCCTGGAGTTCCCCTTCTAGCCCTAAATTCATTAATAAATTGCCTAAAAGAAATTGTTCTTTTAACCTAGAGCAAACCCTAATTAAAAAGTGCATTTAATTAATTGGAATCGGCATGGTGGAATTTTTCATGGGTTCTTCATGCCAGAATACACTAACAAGACTTTTAGCGGAATTTACAGAGCTCTAAAAACATTTCTTTTAAACCAACTAAATCCTTAACTGTGCGCAAAAGTCCCGGGAAAAACCTCCCTCTTTTGCTCTTTTCCTTTTCCCCCCTTTTCTTTCCTCTCTTCCTTTTTCTCCCTTTCCCTCCCTTGGGCCGCCAGCCTCTTCCTCCCCTCCGGGCTGGTCACGCCCCCTCCCTCCGGGCCGGCCCACGCCGCTCGGCTCACAGGCCTCGCTCCCCCGAGTCTGCATCGCCCCTTCCCTCTTCCCCCTGAGCCTCCCCTCACCTCCCCGCGGGCCGGCCCACGGCCGTGGCCCGCAAGCCTCAAGTCCACGCCACCTTCCCCTCAGATCGGGGCACCGACAGGTGGGCCCCACCTGTCGGGCCTTTCTCCTAGCTCTGACCGATGGAGCCGCAACCACCGCCGCACGTCGGCCGCGCCGTCCGCGCTCCCACGTGCCGCGTCGCCCACCACCTCCGCAACCGCCGCCACTTCCCCGCGTCGCACGCCGCGCACAGTTCCCGAATCCCGCCTCTCTCTCCTCCCTCCCCTCCACTCCGGCGAGAAATCCGGGCCGTTCCCGGCCACGTCCGCCCGTCCCGCGCCTACAAAAACCACCCCCGCATCCTCCTCTCCCTTTTTCTCTCTTTCGCCATCCGCTCCCGTGCACCCCACCGCCCCCGTCGCCGTCGGGCTCACGAGCACGCGGGGCTCCTCGTCCGCCGCTCGCACCGTCATCACCCTTGGTGAGCCCTCCCCTTCCCCTCCTCTTCCTCCATTCTGGCGTCTCTAGCCGCCGCGCGCCGCCCGGCTGCCGCGCCGTGCCTCCATGCTGCGGCGCCATCGTGCCATCGCACCGCTCGGCCCGGCCGCTGCCGCGTCTCGCCGCGTCGCCGCCCGTGCGCCGCGCCTGGCCGCCGCCCGCGCCCGGCTGCCGCCGCATCGCCGCAACGTGCTGCCACCCACCCGTGCCGCCGCGCCGCGCTGCCCCGCGCTGGTCGCCGCCGCGCTGGCCGCTCGCCGCACCACCCGTGCCACCGGTCGGCCGTGCCCGCGCCCCTTGTACCGTTGCCCGCCGACGTGGCGCCGCGTAGCCGGCACGCGTGCGCCACGTGGCACACCGCCACCCACCGGTCCTGTGGACCTAGTCCACCGTGGACTGCCGCCTCTGGTGCCGCTGACATGCGGGGCCTGCTGGCCAGCGCCACCCTGCCCCTTGCTGATGTCAGCCCTGGGGTTTACTGCGCATTAAATCATTTAGGATTTTTTTGTTTTATTAAAAACACAGTTAAACTTCTAAAATTCATAACTAATTCATCCGGACTCCGTTTGAGTCTGTTCAAGTCTCAGAAAATTCATAAAAATGTCTAGAATCCATTAAAAATACTTTTGTTCTCTGTTTCAGTAGACTTATAGCCTGTATTGCTCGTGTGCTTAAATCCGGCAGTTCGGACGCGTCCGTCTACTTCGAGGTAGTCGCCGAGGTCGATCCAGCACAAGAGCAAGGCAAGTCATGCTTCATTGTTGATCATATTGTACCAATTTGCGCAATGCTCTACTTTCCTTTAAACACTGTATTATTTTATAAAGTCATCTATATGGGTATTACTGTCCTATTGTACTCAGTCTTATACATTGTTTACCTTGTACCTTTGATAGCTTGAGTAATTAAATGTGTAGCTTTGTGGTTTAGGGTATGCTTAGCCCGCTTAGTTCAAATAGCTCACTAAAGGGGATTCATTTAATTACTTTGGTATAGTTTCTATACATGGTAACTTTATGGAAATGCCACCATGGTATTGTTATGAACTTAAAACATGCTAAATGGTGGGCTGTGGGTGCATGGTTTGGCTAGTCGCACCCATGGCAATTAAGGACCGGTTCACGGGAACCCCTGGAAGAAACACCGTGCATACCACAAGCCAGCGTGGGCAACGGTTGGGCTTGTAGTGTAGCTTTCCTCTAGCTGACGTACACTGGCTAGGTTGAGCGTGATGGAGTTTGGATGGGCCCTACGACGGTCTATGCAGCTTCTGGATTCACTGTGGCACGAGAGGGGGCGGCCCGTTGCGTGTTGAGGATCGGGGGTGAAACCTGCGGTGGTACGATTGGTTAGAGGGTTTATGCGAAGGGTCCTGTCACAGTCCCTTTCCGGGGTACCGTGGTGGTATACCGGCACACGGTAACGTGTCGTGGGGCTGTGTCTTATGGGTACAGATGTACACCTCTGGCCAGAGTAAAACTATTCGAATAGCCGTGCCCGCGGTTATGGGCGATCGACCAGCTCAACGTGACTAGTCTCACTCTAAAATAATTTGACTTAATGGAACTGGTGTAGTTCAGGTGGTTGAGTTGGACCTATCGTAACGTGGGGAAGCGTTGGACAGTGGTGATATAATATTTCTTAATTAATACAACAATTTTACTACTTTCATCTACTGTCTTTAAATGCTAGCTTTATGCAAATGAACCCTAGCCTTCCCTTGGAAACACTTGGATCATACCCTCTCTTCCGGTATGACTTGCTGAGTACAGTGGGTAGTACTCAGTCTTGCTCTGTTTTCCCCCACACCAGAGTTGGAGTATGCTTCTGATGGTGGTTTCTCCGAGTGATCTCCGTCCTGCCGTCAAGGATGCCTATGGAGTGGTTTCGCTGAGCTGCAAGCATCAAGCTTAGAATAAGCTTGTTTACGTTTTTCCGCTGCATTTATGTAAGACGTTTGAATGTTTGTAAGACGTGGATCTGTATGTCAACTTTGTCGTTTGTGTACCCTGGCCGGTCCTGGACAGGGGGTTTAATGCACATTCTGTATGGAAATTCGGGTTGGTGAATTTCTGGGTGTGACAAGTTGGTATCAGAGCCGACCTTGACCGTAGAACCAGCCAACTGGAAAACCCTAAGAGCCCTCTGAACTCTTTCATATGCATTTGCCGTTTCACTTGGAGTTGTTTCGGGAAAACTCGGGATTCTGTTCCTAGGGTTTATGGGAAAAATTTGGATCTCTTGTTCAGTGGGGATTTCTTTGACTAAAGTTAGTCTAGTACTTCGGAAATTTTGGGGCGGTTAATCTCGGAGTTCGGGTATTTTGGGGTCCTACTGTTATTATCACTTTTACTAATGCTATTATGATATTCTCGCATTGCTTATTTTCACACTACTTTCTTGTAAGGTGATAGCTTTTATTTGATTAATATATAAGATATTCCCTATTTAAATTTTTTTTTCTTGTAATTGAGCTCTTTAATCGTTTTCTTCAATTTGGATTTGAGCATGCATTGATTCCCACCCCTTGTCTTCTGTAGATGGCAGACTTTGCCCCTACGCACCGTGGTAAGGACATGGACGGTTGTGTGGCAGAGCTAGCCCGCATGACCTTAGTTGTGGGATATCCGGAAGCACCAGAGTACACCACCATCGAGCCCCTCAGTGGAGAGTTCCCGTACAGAGTCTGTTTGGAGGTCCATGGCTTTGTTGGCACCAACCTTCCCAACATGGTGGTCGAAGCTTCGGGAGGCACCGTTGTGCACGCTTGTCAGGAAGCTGCCTACCGGTTGATGACTAGGATTGGCAACATGCACTAACATGCACTACTACCTTTTCCGCGCCACGGCATACCGCTACCATCCTCGCCGCTCCACCACCAGCACTGTCAGCACATTCTACCCGACGACTGCGGAGAACGACACCACCTTCGGGCACATGTGCACGGTGATGAAGGGGCTGGACAAGATGCACGCTGATCTCCACAAGGCGTCCAAAGCACTCAATGACTAGAAGCTGATCAAGATCACTCACCTGGAGGATGAGATCGCCCGCCTCAAAGCCGAGAATGCTAGCCTACAGGGGCGTCCAGCGCCAAGTGGCTCCAGGACCCACACGACGCCCAGGAAGACTACTATCGCCCCGGTGCGCACCCAGCTCGCACCGAGGAACCCGCCTCCAGCACCAGCCCCAGCACCAGTCGCGCCGCCATCCCCAGCGTTCACCCTCACCTTCGTGCCAGCATCTGCATCCAGGGTCCCACCAGTGGCAGTGGAGGTTGGTTGAGCGCCACACCCTGTGGTAGCAACGGTAGTGGTTCTAGCTCAGAGCCTACTAGCGGTGACACCGAGATGGCCGACTCCACGAGCTGATCAGAGGAGCCGGGGGATGAGGAGGAGCCCAGTTACGACTCCACCGACCGCAGGAGCCGTTCCAAGCATTAGGCTCGCCACCGTTAGCTTATCGTCTTGATTAGTTGCTTCCTTGTTAGTTTCCATGTGTTAGGTTGATGCTTGTGGGTTAGTTGATGGTCGATATCATGTGCCTATGATATGGCTATCTTATTAAGGTCACTGCTTGCTGTTTTTTTAAAGTGTTTTAATTAAGATCAGAACAATTACAGTTTAATTCTAATATAATGAAGTTTAGTTTCTGAGCATCTGTTTTCCTCCTTTTCCATTTCTTTCTTTGGGTTCCTTCCCTCCAAATGGTCAACACGAGGACAAGTGGTAACACCAGCGGCAACGAGGACCCGACCACCGGGGCACAAGCCAACGGGGCTAACAACAACGGTCCTCCACCACCACACCTGAGAACCCCACCTTCGCTCTGGTGTTGGCTAGCCAGACGCAAATGATGGCCGCCATGATGCAGCAGCAACACCAGCAGATGCAGCAACAGATGATGCAACAGATGCAGCAATAGATGCAGCACCAGGCCCAACACCAGCAGCAGGGTCAATAGAACCAGCAGTTTGGCCCCCCTCCCCAGTCCAAACTGCTGGAGTTCCTCCGTGTTCGCCCGCCAACCTTCTCGAGCACCACCAACCCCATGGAGGCCAATGATTGGCTTCATGCCATCGAGAAGAAGCTCAACTTGCTGCAGTGCAACGACCAAGAGAAGGTCGCCTTTGCCACTCATCAGCTGCAGGGTCCCGCTTTGGCTTGGTGGGACAACTACTTGGTTACTCATCCACCAGGGATGGAAGTCACTTGGGCAGAGTTCTGCCGCAGCTTCAGGAAGGCCCAAATTCCTGACGGCATCGTGGCACAGAAGAAGAGGGAATTCCGTGCACTGAACCAGGGCAGCAAGACAGTGATAGAATACCTGCATGAGTTCAACCGCCTCGCACGTTATGCCCCAGAGGACGTGCGCACTGATGCCGAGCGCCAGGAGAAATTTCTGGCTGGTTTGGATGATGAGCTCACAAACCAACTGATCTCCGGTGACTATGCCGACTTCGAGAGACTGGTGGACAAGGCGATTCGCCAGGAAGACCAGCGTAACAAGATGGACAGTAAAAGAGGGATACTAGAGTGAAGCCAGGAGCTTGCTTCAACTGTGGTGAACCGGGGCACTTCACCGACAAATGCCGGAAGTCGAGACGTGCTGGGCCAAGGATCATCCAGGCTCGTGTCAACCATGCATCGGCAGAAGAGGCGCTGGCAGCACCGGAGGTTGTACTGGGTATGTTTCCTATCAACTCAGTCCCAGTTACAGTTTTATTTGATTCTGTGCAATGCATTTGTTTATTTCCAAGAATTTTGTGGGGAGGCATGGTCTAAGAAAAGAGGAACTTAAAATACCAATACGGGTCTACACCCCTGGAAATAGTTCCACCTCCGTCAGTTATAGCCCCTATGTGGCGATAGAAATCGAAAGAACACAATTTCTAGCCAACCTTATCCTTCTCGAATCTAAAGACCTAGATGTTATTCTTGGGATGGATTGGTTGACGAGGCACAAGGGAGTGATCGACTGCGCAAGACGCACCGTCACTCTAACCAATGACAAGGGAGAGAAGATTACTTTCCGATCTTCAGCACCACATAAGTTCGTAGCAAGTTTGAATCAAGTTGCTACAGAGGAGCAGCCTAGAGAGGTGAAGAAAACTACTACGAAGTTGGAGGATATTCCGATCGTCAAAGAATACCCTGAAGTGTTTCCGGATGATCTTACCTCAATGCCACCCGTGAGGGAAATCGAGTTCCGGATTGATCTGGTACCGGGAACTGCTCCGATTCACAAGAGGCCGTATAGAATGGGAGCAAATGAATTAACAGAAGTAAAGAAGCAAGTGGAGGAATAGTTGTAGAAAGGCTATATCCGCCCGAGCACGTCACCTTGGGGTGCTCCGGTGATCTTCGTGGAGAAGAAAGACAAGACTAAAAGAATGTGCATAGACTACCGCGCACTTAATGAGGTCACTATCAACAACAAGTATCCGTTGCCAAGAATCAACGACCTGTTTGATCAGTTGAAGGGAGCAACAATGTTCTCTAAGATTGATCTGCGATCGGGTTATCACCAGTTTAGAATCCAAGAAGAGGACATTCCGAAGACGGCATTCATAACTCGCTATGGTTTGTTTGAGTGTACAGTCATGTCCTTTGGGCTTACTAATGCCCCGGCTTTCTTCATGAACTTGATGAAAAATGTGTTTATGGAATTCTTGGACAAGTTTGTCGTGGTATTCATTGACGACATACTTATTTATTCAAAGTCTGAAGAGGAACACGAACAACATCTCCTGAGAAGCTGAAGGAACATCAATTGTATGCAAAGTTCAGTAAGTGTGATTTTTGGCTAAAGAAGGTTCAATTCCTCGGTCACGTCATATCAGCTCAAGGGGTAGCCATGGATCCCTCAAATGTGGAGTTTGTCACGAAGTGGACCCCACTGAAGTTAGTGTCTCAAATCCGGAGTTTCCTTGGACTCGCGGGTTATTTACCGTCGGTTCATCGAGAATTTATCCAAGATAAGTAAACCAATGACCCAACTGTTGAAGAAGGATGAAAGATTCAAGTGGTCAGATGAATGCAACAAGAGTTTTGAGGAACTCAAGGAAAACTTGGTGACTGCACCTGTTTTGATACTGCCGGATCAGGCGAAAGACTTCTAGGTTTATTGTGATGCATCCTGCTAAGGGCTGGGATGTGTTCTGATGCAAGAAGGCAAGGTGGTTGCATATGCTTCTTGTCAATTGCGTCCGCATGAGAGCAACTATCCAACTCATGATTTGGAGTTAGCAGCAGTGGTCCATGCCCTAAAAATCTGGCGGCACTACCTTATAGGCAACCATTGTGAGGTGTACACGGATCACAAAAGTCTGAAGTATATCTTCACTCAACCAGAGTTGAATCTCCGGTAGCGAAGATGGTTGGAGTTGATCAAAGATTATGTCATGGGAATACACTATCACCCCGGCAAAGCTAATGTGGTAGCCGATGCCTTGAGCAGAAAAAGCCACTGCAATGCCTTGAGCACGGAAAGGTTGTGTAGTAAATTGCAACAAGACCTTGAGCGTTTGAACTTGGGAATCATGGAGCACGGGTTCTTGGCTGCTCTCGAGTCACAACCAACGCTCGTGGAACAAGTCCGAGCAGCTCAGGCCAATGATCCAGAGATAGCTGAGCTTAAGGAGAATATGAGGGTCGGTAAAGCTCGAGACTTTACTGAGGATGAACATGGAACAATCTGGATGGGAGAAAGATTGTGTGTGCCTGAGAATAAGGAACTGAAGAATCTAATACTCACTGAAGCTCATCAAACCCAATATTCCATCCATCTTGGCAGTACTAAAATGTATCAAGATCTCAAAGAGAAGTTCTGGTGGGTTAGCATGAGAAGAGAGATAGCTGAGTTCGTCGCACTCTGTGACGTTTGCCAGCGAGTCAAGGCTGAACATCAGAGGCCAGCAGGGTTGTTACAACCGCTCCGAATCCCTGAGTGGAAATGGGAAGAAATTGGGATGGATTCCAACACAGGAATGCCAAGGACATCAATGGGACACGACTCAATTTGGGTGATTGTCGATTGACTTATCAAAGTCGCCCATTTCATACCGGTGCATACCACCTACACTGGGAAGAGGATAGCAGAGATATATCTGGCAAGAATTGTATGTCTACATGGGGCACCCAAAAAGATCGTATCCGATCGAGGAAGTTAGTTCACTTCGAAGTTCTGGCAGAAATTGCAAGAAGAGTTGGGGACCCATTTGAATTTCAGTACGACTTACCATCCAGAAACCAATGGTCAAACGGAACGAGTGAATCAGATACTGGAAGATATGCTAAGAGCCTGTGCGATTTATTTTGGTGGAGCTTGGGATAAGAGTTTACCTTATGCCGAGTTCTCATACAACAACAGTTACCAGGCCAGTCTACAGATGGCACCCTTCGAGGCACTGTACGGTCGGAAGTGTCGCACTCCGCTCTTTTGGGATCGAACAGGGGAGCGTCAATTGTTTGGGACTGAAATCTTAAGTGAAGCAGAGGAGAAAGTCAGAACCGTCAGAGAAAGGTTGAGGATCGCACAGTCTCGGTAGAAAAGCTACACCGACAACCGCCGTAGAGAACTCGCTTTTGAAGAAGGGGATTATGTGTATCTTTGGGTTACGCCACTTCGAGGCGTGCACCGTTTCCAAACCAAAGGGAAATTGGCCCCACACTTTGTGGAACCATACACAATTTTTGAGCGCAGAGGCGAAGTTGCTTACCAGCTTGAACTCCCCTCCAACATGCTCGGCATTCACGATGTCTTCCACGTATCTCAGTTGAAGAAGTGTCTGAGGGTACCCGAGGAGTAGGCAAGTCTGAATCAGATTGAAAACCAAGAAGACTTGACTTACGTGGAGAAACCAACTCGAATTCTCGAGACCAGTGAGAGAAGGACAAGAAGCAAGGTCACCAGATTCTGCCGAGTCTAATGGAGTCATCATTTAGAAGAAGAGGCCACTTGGGAAAGAGAAGATTTTAGTTGAAAGTCGCCCATCCGCACCTCTTCACCAGCTATTCCGAATCTCGGGATCGAGATTCCGTTTAAGGAGGGTAGGTTTGTGTTGATGCAAAAAACACACACTGGCCTAAGAGATTTGCTTTACTCTAGTGCAGGTCCAAAATTAGTTCTTTAGGTTCAAGAGCGTGCCATTTGATTTGATCCTGCAATCAACAAGAAGAAATATGCTAATATAGTAAACGATAGTCCATCGGCCAGCTAGCCGATTTCATATCGTATTGTAACCTAGCCGATGCAATAAAGCATGACTCGGCTGTAAGGTGTGGTCAATGAAAGAACTAACCCTAAAACTAGTATATCGGCTGAAAAGATCAGTGTTACATAATCAATATATCAATATTACTTTAGAAATAAGCAATTGGGATAGATCGGACTGAACCGAGATAGTATAAATTGCCCAAGTCTAAAGTGACATGAAATAACGATTATGTAAACTCATGTCATAGCCGACATCTAGATTTGAGCATGTATCGGCTATAGCTCCGATACAACCCTATACTAGGATATTCTCTAGCAATAAATATATTTAACTAATATCAATCAGATTGATAGTAAGGCCAATATATTTATATTAGATTAGATCCTGATATAAGGGGCAGATATAGAACATTAAACAAAGCATAAAATAATGTAAAACATCTATACCAGGTAAGATCGGCTGACACCCCGATATTATCCTTATTAACAACCATAAAGTAGGCTAGATATCATGATTCTAAATACGACTTAATAGGTTGGACTTAACCAATGCAGCATTAAGTATAAAGAGAAGTATGACATCTAGAGAATCAAGCCGATGGTTGCCTTTTCGGGATGATAGATACGTTATATAATCTAAACCAACAAGGTAATATAGCTGATATCGACGAAACCCTAAAGAGAATCCAGCCGATGTAAGTAGATTGCACTGTCGATCTAAATTATATAATGTATATGATAACTCGGAGATTCGCAACATAGAACTAGAGTGTCATAAAGATGTAAGCACTAGTTCTGATGATGCAAACCGACATAACGAGACCTACCTTTTCGTCGAAGATCAAATTGATGCAGCACGACTCGAAAGCACGAACTTGTTGAAAAGTAGAAAACAAAGGTTGGCGATGCGCTGAGATTGATTGAACGTCTGTCTTATTTACAAGACCTCGGGTCTATATTTATACCCGAAAATACAAACATTGTCCGTCACAGTAGTCAGTGCAGTAGTCAGTGCATCGGCTAAGATAGCCATCGGCTCAGTAGTCAGTGCAGGTGGCCCTTGGTGGCTATTACAATCCTAGCTGAATTTGGGGGTCATGAAAGCTATGAACCGGCCAGCTCTGACAGAAGCCGATTTCCCAAGACTAGAGCCGACTACAGATGAAGATGGAGAAGAACTCACCCACCGTAGATGTACGTCTTATGGGGAGTATGCATCCACACCAGCCGATACTGGAGCAAAGCTATCGGCTGAATTACTAAAAGATTGGTTCTTCAGTTTCTATGATGGCTTCCAGAAAGATGCCAGAATTTGGTTTTTCTTTGAAGACTCGATCAATTTTCAGCTGCCATCAGACTTCAGATTTGAAGAAATCAACCATGAAAAATTTCAGAAGTCTAGAGAAGTATTTGCTACTGCTATCAGTCCATGCATTCTCCCTATCGGCATCCATCAAGGCAGGAATATCAAAGTGTCTTATGAGTTCTACCACCCAATGAGCTCAGCTAGGCAATTCGGTATGGGTCAGCTACCAATCAGCTTTTACTTTGCCGATAAAATCCAATGCATAGGAGAAATCTCTTCAAATTTGATGATGGATCAGTTGCTCAATATCCCAGGACCTCCCATTGGAAGCATTGACAATATTGAGTTAGCCATGTTCAGGAGCAGAATCTTTAATGTATGGTGGGCTGAATGGAAGAAACACCTTTTCCATCAATCGGCTACAATCTATATGACAGATCTGTTTCCTGACATGATCCCTCAAGTAAGCCCTTCTCACTTTTCCTGTCAATTCTTTAAATCTGCCAGCCAATTTTATACTAACTTCATATCCTATCTTTGTGTCTGTAGACAACAGATTCATCTCCTCCTCATAAGAGCAACAGTGGCAAAGAGATTGAATATGCTGCAGGCCTCCTGCCAAATGGATGCGGATTAGCTCCCCCAAGTATCGGCTATCATGCCCCCAAGATTTCAAGTCTACTTCAAGGAAAAATAAGGGAACCAGCCGATACCGGTAAAAAGAGAAAAACCAGAGCATCAATTGTTGATCCATCGGCTGCTAAGAAGAAGTCCAAGAAACAACCAACCAAACCAGCCGATGATCTGCCAAATATTGAAGAAACCTTGGATGTAGCAGAGATTGAAAAGGCTATTGATGAAGCTGCAGCTGAACTCAGTGATGTAGGAGAAAAAACACTGTCGGCTTCTCCAGCCTCCAAGAAAACTCCTCCAACTCCTACTGCTCCAGCTGTATTCACTCGGCAACCAAGGGTAAAACAATCTTTTAATTACAAAATTTCTTCATTGCCGATCTCCTTAATTAAACTTTGTACTTTGCAGAAAAAGAGGCCAGCTGAGAAAAAGAAACCTACTCCAGCACCAACCAAACCAGCTATTCAGACTTCTTCGGTAATCCTCAACTCTTTAAGTTTTAACCCTACTTCAGCCGATACTAGTTAACACTTGTTAAACCTTAAAAATTTATCAGCCTCCTCCTCCACCATCACCTCAAGCACAGCCAATATCTAGCGAACAAACTCCATCAGCTGTAGGCAGTCACCATATTGAGGAAGAACAAATTGCTGCTCCTGCTATTCCTGTAAGTTTTATACCTTCAAAAATTTCAAATCGGCTGTATAACATGGTCTGTTACTTAGTTCTCTTTAATTTTTCCTTTTGCAGGTCTTAGCCGATTTGTTTTCCTTTGATATCAAGGACTATTTTGATGAGGAAGCAGAAGGAGAAACAACAAGCAAATCTCTAGCTCCCCTAGCTGAAGACGTGAAGAGGAACCTTGAAGACATATCCCATCGGCTAGATGCATCTCTAGACAGTTTAGTAGTCGATTGCAGCTCTATCCGGGCAAGATTCCAGGAAATCCAAGCTTTGATCCCGGATGATCTGTCAAATACTATCACTCCAGCTGTATATCTTGAGCAACACCAGTTCAAGCTGGAAAAAGCTAGACAAAGAATATCTGATTGGCTGGAGAAGAAAAATATCGAAGCAACAATCCAAGCCAACCGGCAGCTTGTGCATACTGAAAAAGTCAAGCTTGATCAACTTGCCGAAGAGCCTATCAAAACTATCATAGATCAACTTGAAGCCGAAAGGATTGATCTCCTGGCTAAGCTTGAAGAATGCAATGCCAAGATTGCAATGGAAAAGTAGAAACTAGCCGATCTCCCGAAGGCTGTTGGAGAACAAAAAGCAAAGCTGAAATCGGCTATCAAAAATGTGGCCAACATGACCAAGTCTCTCAAGATCATCCCTGGAACCGATGCTCAAGACGCCTAAGCAATTGTTGAAGTTGAAGAAATTCGGCAAAGAGCAATATCGGCTATCGAGTGCTATCTATCTCAATGATAGCATGTAATAGGGACTTAGAAAAATTTTTGTAATCGGCTGAAAAACCTTAATGCTTGTGTAATAGATACTCCAATCCTTTGTGCCGATTGTGTAATAGATACTCCGATCCTTTGTGCCGATTAAGATAATTTGCATTGAAAATCCATAATTTGCCTTGAAATCCCATAATTTATGTATATGTATGCCCCCTTAATTTTTTGCATGTTAATAAACATGGACAAAATTAAAATTTAACTAAGGGCGATATAATATATATCAGCAATCATACATCGGCACAACAGCCGATTATGACAAAATAAAAGTCTAAGGGCGATATGAACCATATCGGCCATCTATGTAAATCGGTAGAACGCAGCTGATTATGAGCCAACCCAAACACTTGGGTAGTATTTCTTCAAATATTTTCCATTAAGTGCTCTACCAAAAATTTCTCCATCAAGTCCTTTTAACATATAGGCTCCTTTAGGAACACACTTATGAATTTGAAAGGGCCCTTCCCAATTCGGTAACCATTTGCCAAATTTGTTATCTCTTGCTCCTATCGGCAACACCAATTTCCAAACAAGCTCATCCTCCTCAAAAGACTTTAGCACAACCTTTTTATTGTAATGTCTGGCAACCCTTTCTTTATATTTTCTAACTTTCTCAAGAGCTCGCAATCTAGATTGAACCAAATCTTCCGATTCATCAACCATCAAATTATGATAATCATCGGCTGACAACTCATCCTGTAAAGAAATCCTTCTAGAGCTGATGTTGGTTTCCCATGGTAACACAGCTTCGTGCCCATAAACCAGTTGATATGGAGGTACTTGAATTGCACCATGACAAGCCATCCGATAAGACCATAATGCCTCTGCCAATATAGTGTGCCACTTTTTGGGATACTCTACTATCTTTCTTTTGACCAACTTAATCAAGCTCTTGTTAGATGCCTCATCCTGTCCGTTTGCTGTTGCATAATACGGTGAAGAATTCAACAACTTAATCCCCATGCTATCGGCAAAGTTAACAAACTCATCGGACACAAAAATTGAACCTTGATCAGTTGTAATCGTCTGTGGCAAACCAAACCGGTATATAATATGTTCTTTGACGAATTCAATAGCATCTTTGCTGTCAACCTTTTTCAAAGAAATTGCCTCAACCCACTTGGTAAAATAATCAGTAGCAACCAATATAAATTTATGCCCCTTACTCGACGTTGGATTGATCTGGCCGATCATATCAATACCCCAACCTCTGAACGGCCATGGCTTGATAATAGGATTCATAGCCGATGCTGGTGCTATTTGAATTGCTCCAAATTTCTGACAATCTTGAGATCCCTTATAATATCTGAAACAATCTTCCATCATTGTCGGCCAAAAATATCCAACTCTTCTAATCAGCCATTTCATCTTATGAGCCGATTGATGAGTCCCACAGATGCCCTCATGTACTTCACACATAACCTAGCCGATTTCATATCGTATTGTAACCTAGCCGATGCAATAAAGCATGAATCGGCTGTAAGGTGTGGTCAATGAAAGAACTAACCCTAAAACTAGTATATCGGCTGAAAAGATCAATGTTACATAATCAATATATCAATATTACTTTAGAAATAAGCAATTGGGATAGATCGGACTGAACCGAGACAGTATAAATTGCCCATGTCTAAAGTGACATGAAATAATGATTATGTAAACTCATGTCATAGCCGACATCTAGATTTGAGCATGTATCGGCTATAGCTCCGATACAACCCTATACTAGGATATTCTCTAGCAATAAATATGTTTAACTAATATCAATCAGATTGATAGTAAGGCCAATATATTTATATTAGATTAGATCCTGATATAAGGGGCAGATATAGAACATTAAACAAAGCATAAAACAGTGTAAAACATCTATACTAGGTATGATCGGCTGAAACCCCGATACTATCCTTATTAACAACCATAAAGCAGGCTAGATATCATTATTCTAAATACGACTTAATAGGTTGGACTTAACTAATGCAGCATTAAGTATAAAGAGATGTATGACATCTAGAGAATCAAGCCGATGGTTGCCTTTTCGGGATGGTAGATACGTTATATAATCTAAACCAACAAGGTAATCTAGCTGATATCGATGAAACCCTAAAGAGAATCCAGCCGATGTAAGTAGATTGCATTGTCGATCTAAATTATATAATGTATATGATAACTCGGAGATTCGCAACATAGAACTAGAGTGTCATAAAGATGTAAGCACTAGTTCCGATGATGCAAACCGTCATAACAAGACCTACCTTTTCGTTGACGATCAAATTGATGCAGCACGACTCGAAAGCACGAACTTGTTGAAAAGTAGAAAACAAAGGTTGGCGATGCGCCGAGATTGATTGAACGTCTGTCTTATTTATAAGACCTCGGGTCTATATTTATACCCGAAAATACAAACATTGTCCATCACGGACACAACTCATGTTAACCTAATACAAATCCAACTAACGAACACGTCCCTAAAGCGGACTCTTACCATGATTATCTATAAGGAAATTATATAAAATATCCTAATTAATAGATACAATTGCCTCTCCAGGACTCTATCCGTGCGTGGCAATCTGTATGAAGCAGCTTAACTTAACCCGATGATGTATACCGAGTCACATGACCAAAATCAGCTCAATCGGCTAACCCTGTCCGACTCAAACTCTACCGATTCTGTGTGTAGCCGATTCGGACTTCAGCCGATTCTTGCTCTGTTTCCGATATGATTTAATCTCTCGAGTCTTCTTCGATTCTATCTTCATCTCCGATACTTGAATTACCAAATTTGGTCGTCAACAGTTTGTCACACCCTGGAGTTCCCCTTCTAGCCCTAAATTCATTAATAAATTGCCTAAAAGAAATTGTTCTTTTAACCTAGAGCAAACCCTAATTAAAAAGTGCATTTAATTAATTGGAATCGGCATGGTGGAATTTTCCTGGGTTCTTCATGCCAGAATACACTAACAAGACTTTTAGCGGAATTTACAGAGCTCTAAAAACATTTCTTTTAAACCAACTAAATCCTTAACTGTGCATAAAAGTCCCGGGAAAAACCTCCCTCTTTTGCTCTTTTTCCTTTTTCCCCCTTTTCTTTCCTCTCTTCCTTTTTCTCCCTTTTCCCTTCCTTGGGCCGCCAGCCTCTTCCTCCCCTCCTGGCTGGCCACGCCCCCTCCCTCCGGGCCGGCCCACGCCGCTCGGCCCCACCAACATGAACACGACTCAAATTGTCCTAACACAAATCCAACTAGCAAACAAGCCCCTTAGGCGGACTCTTAACGACAATATCTATAAGGAAATTACAGATATTCCTAATAAATAGATACAATCACCAATTCTGGACTCTATCCTTATCTGGCAAAATGTTCACTTGCAATATCGGCCATATCGGCTATCAAAATGGGACTTGGTTCCAGCCGATACGGTCTCCCAGCCGATGCGCACTCTGTTTCCGAGAATTCCGTATATCTTCGAATCTACTTCGGATTGGATCGCAGACGCAGCAGAGCGACGCCCCAGGAGCGGATTCCCCACGAGCAGGGAGACAGGAGACGGCCATCTCGAGGCACATCACGACCTACAAGCAACACCAGCGTCGCACTGTTTCTTAGTAACCAACTAAAGTTCGCTTGCACCTGTTTATTTTATCGATGAACTCACCCCCAACTTGTTTCCGATTCGTATATATCACCTAGCTTGCCAAATTTCATCGTCAACTCATGCCCCCCAGTTCCGAAGTATTATATAATGCAACGGAATTATCACTTCATCACCGCAAAATCCTAGGGTTTCCCCTGTGACCGTTACGCACCTAATTTCATAAATACCAACCGCTTTTCCGGAGTTTTCACGGCGTTAACTCCGTTTTCACCGCTTAAGCCACCAAACTCCTCTGTGAATCTCCGGTGATTTCTCTCGTCTTCTCCAGCGACCACATCAACAAATCTGCTCCCGGTGACAATCCCCCGTGCATCAATGGCATCCTCATCGAGCCCATCAAGCGCTCCGGCCAAGGAATTACCTAACGTAAGTCCCTATCGGCTCAAAATTTACTTTGCGTTTTCCCATCCGCTCTCTGTTCTTAATCTCTTCTTTCCAATCTGTAGCATTTAGTACACCAAGTAGCCATTCCAAGCTTGAAAGATTCCAGCCACTTTTTCCTGGGTCCGATAGGTGACATAGATCCATCCTCCATTATCAACGCAGAAACAGATAGAATCCCTTTCAGACAACTACCTTTAGATCTTGGCCCTCTCAAGTGAATGGATGGACAAACTGGTATAAAAGAATCGCCGCAAGCAAACAAGACCATTGGGATGAGATGGGAATAGTCCAATGTCTATCCTTGTCCATAGCCGATATGAAGAAAGACAAGCCTATTTCTGGTCTGATACAATGAATGCCTTCATATTTAACCATGGGCCGATGACCCCCACCCTACTTGAGGTCATTATGATTACTGGTCTGGATGTTACCACATCGGCTAACCCTATCAGTCTAAAATCCAAGTGCACTCATAGGTTTAAAACCAAAAACATTGGGGGTTGGTCTGGCTTTATTGCAGACAATATTGGAACAGGCCCTGTATCGGCTAGAGAACACACTGCTTTCTTGATGATGTGGCTGGACAAATTCCTCTTCTGTGGATCCACCTGTGGCCCAACAGCCAACTAGCAGCATCTAGCTGAAGCCATCGTATCCAAAAAACAATTTCCTCATTGCAAATATTTACTTGGTGCAGTTTACCAAACCTTGAGTCAGTCAGCGGCTAAACTCATCATGGACTCAAGTTTCAGTACAGGTGGCCCCTGGTGGTTTGTGCAACTCTGGCTTATTCTACAAACTCTGAAAGTTGCATTAAGACCATCGCTCAATGAAGCAGAATTTCCATCCTTAGCCGATCCTGATAGTAATGATGAAACTAGCCAAACACGCAGATGTATGTCCTTTGGTGAGGCAGCCACCAGCTATACGGGCTCTGGTCCATCGGCTGAGCACTTCCAGAACTGGTTTGAAAACTTCTATGATGGATTTCCAAGAGACAACAGAATCTGGTTTGCTTATGAATCTTTTTCTGAATATGAATTGCCAGCCGATTTCAGATTGGATGAGCTAAACGATGAAAGATTTGAGAAACCCAGAGAAGTCTTGACTGCTGCAATCTCCCCCTGCATCCTTCCAACTGGCATATCTCAAGGCAGAAACATACAACCATCATATGAATTTTACCACCCGATGGTAGCAGTAAGACAGCTTGGCATGGGGCAACCTCCCATCGGCTTGTACTATTCTGATAAAATCCAGACCAGAGGAGACATTGTATCGGCCCTGATGATGGACAAATTGCTTAACATACCTGGTCCTCCCCTTGGCAGCATTGACAAATTTGAGATCAAACTGCTAAGAAGCATACTATTCAATAGATCGTGATCTGAATGGAAAACTCACATATTCAAGCATATCTTGTCAAAATACTACCAGATCTAGCCCCTGAAGTAAGCTATTTCCCCCTTACAACCTTCATCTTTGTCTTATCAATCTTTTAATACTCAATGCTTTTCATCTTCTTTTGCAGACATCAGACTCACCTCCTCCTCTCATGAGCAGAAGTGGCAAGCCGATTGAATATGCTGCAGCCAAACTTCCCAATAGTTGTGGTCCAGCTCCTTCAGCCATCGGCTTTAATGCTCCCAAGACCACCACTTTACTCCAAGGTCAACTTAGAGAGCCGATGCAAGCAGGTGATAAACGCAAGAGGACAAAACAGGCTGCTGTCAAGCCATCCATCTCAAAGAAGACCATCAAAAAGCAAAAGATGGCAGCCGATGAAGACACCCCTCTAGATCAGGAGGTAGAAGAATATCTCAAAGAAATTGAGATGGAAGAAGCTATAAATGAAGCAGCTGCTCAAATCAGTGAGACTGCTGAAGATGCAATGCCCAGAGCCGATACTCCCCCGGCTATCCAATCCAAGGCTGTCAAAACTCCAAGTCCTCCACAGCATCATATCCGAAAAGCACAGGTAATAATACTCTAACAACCATCTATTCTTCTTTATAACTGATGATTTCTAACTCAATAACCCCTTTCAGCCGAAAAAGGAACAAGTTTCTGCTAGAAAGAAACCAACTCCACCACCAGTATCGGTAATTCTAACTCATCTCAATTTTTAATTTCACATTTAGTCGTTACTGAGTAACACTTGGTATTATTTCAGACTCCTCAACCTTCATCTCCTCATCAACCCTCAAGTGAACATACTCCATCGGCCATAGCAAGCCGACATGATGAAGAGATTGTTGCTGTAACTCCAACTCCTCAAATTCCTGTAAGTATATATTCAAACTTCATACATATCTATATATCGGCTAATCTTGATATCACCATTTGACAATATCTCCTTGTTTTCAGCTCTTAGCCGATATGTTTTCTTTTGATATCAAGCAATTCTTGGATGAGGAAGAGGAAGAAACAACCAGCAAAGCTACTTCTCCTGTATCAGAAGATTTAAAGAATAAACTAGCCGATATTGCTGATCGGCTTAGTGCTTCCTTAGATGCATTGGTTGTAGATTGTGGACCGATCAGGGCAAGATTACAAGAAATCCAAGATCAAATCCCTGATGACCTCATCGCTACACCGCTTCAAGCTGGAAAGAGCCAAACAAAGGATCGCTGATCGGCTGGAGCGTGCTACCCTTCAAGCTACTATTGAAACCAGCCGACAACAAGTCAATGATGAGAAGGCAAAGTTAGATGAACTAGAAGCTGGCCCAAGCTCAACATTGAGAGATTAAAGAAGAAATAAGCCGATCTGCTAGCACAACTTGAAGCTTGCAGAGCTGAGATCATATCGGAAGAGCAAAAATTAGCCGATCTGCCTAAAGCCATTGAAACTCATAAATCAAAGCTGAAGAAATCCATCAAGCATCTATATTCCTTGAGGAAATCCCTCAAACCAATCCCTGCCACAGATGAAGCCGATGCTCAAGCGATAGATGAAGTAGAACAGATCAGGCAAAAAGCGATATCGGCTATTCAGAAATATCTGGCATAATGTAATAGTTAGACAATCTTCTCAAACAATATCTTTTGTTGTAATATATTGATATCGGCCATCGAGCTGATTTTAAACTCAAGTTACTAAACTGTTACCGACCATCAAGCCGATATATACTGATCAACCTTGTCTTGTAGAACTTTCAAAAATTCCTTCAAGAAATCTCAATCTCCAATTTCATCCTCCATGCCCCCCCAAGTTTGTAGTAGGGAACACATGCTGCAAACTTATATGTCTAAGGGCGATAAAAATATCAACCATCGAGAGGCGATGTATTAACATCGGCTGTCAATCATACATCGGTAGAACTCAGCCGATTACGAACCAATCCAAACAGTTCGGTAGTATTTCTTCAAATATTTTCCGTTGAGAGCTCGTCCAAAAATTTCTCCATCAAGTCCTTTTAACATATAAGCCCCTTTAAAAACACACTTACGAATCCGAAAAGGTCCTTCCCAATTCGGCGACCACTTCCCAAATTTACTATCTCTTGCTCCTATCGGCAACACCAACTTCCAAACAAGTTCATCCTCCTCAAAAGACTTTGGCACAACCTTTTTATTATAATGTCTAGCCACCCATTCTTTATCTCTTCTAACCTTTTCAAGGGTACGCAATCTAGATTGAACCAAATTCTCTGACTCATCAACCATCCAGCTATGATAATCATCGGCTGTCAAATCATCTTGTAAAGAAATTCTTCGAGAGCCGATGTTAGTTTCCCATGTCAACACAGCTTCATGACTATAAACCAATTGATATGGAGGAACTTGAATTGCACCATGACAAGCCATCCGATAGGACCACAATGCTTCAGCCAATATGGTATGCCACCTTTTAGGATATTCAGCAATCTTCCTCTTAACCAACTTGATCAAGTTATTGTTAGATGCCTCAGCCTGCCCATTAGCTTGTGCATAATATGGAGAAGAATTCAACAATTTGATCCCCATGCTATCAGCAAACTGAACAAACTCATCGGATACAAAAATAGAACCTTGATCAGTTGTAATCGTCTGTGGCAAACCAAACCCGTAAATAATATGCTCTTTTACAAACTCAATGGCATCTTTACTGTCAACTTTTTTCAAAGGAATAGCATCAACCCATTTGGTGAAATAATCAGTAGCAACCAATACGAATTTATGACCTTTACTTGATGGTGGATTGATCTGGCCAATCATATCAATACTCCAACCCCTGAACGGCCATAGCTTGATAATTGGGATCATAGCCGATGCTGGTGCTCTTTGAATAGCTCCAAACTTTTGACAATTTTGACATCCTTTATAATATCTAAAACAATCCTCCAGCATTGTCGGCCAAAAATATCCAACTCTTCTAATCAGCCACTTCATCTTATGAGCCGATTGATGAGTCCCACATATGCCCTCATATACTTCACACATGACTACCTTTGCTTCATCCAGGCTCAAACATTTCAACAAAACCCCATCAATGGTCCGATAGTACAAAATATTGTCCAACAAAACATACTTGAGAGCTTTATATCTTAATTTCCTGGAAACCGACCGAAAAGGATTTTTTAAATATTCAAATATCTCAAACCTCCAATCATCGGCTGGCACACATGCAACGTCGACTTCAATACCCTGTAACATCGGCTTGTAGCCTGATGCACCCTGAGCTAGATCATTGGCTTCAACATTTTGTTCTCTAGGAATGTGCTTCAAAGTAACTATCTTGAAAGTCTTCATCAACTCTCGACACTTTTCATTATAAACCATCAAGACATCATTCCTGCACTCATATTCCCCAGATAATTGACTGATCACCAACAATGAATCACCCATGATTTCAACAGCATTGGCTTCAATCTCCTTCAACAACTGTAATCCTTTCAAAACAACTTCATACTTAGCTTGATTATTTGTAGAATAAGGTCTGATAGTAAAAGCAAACTGAAAACTTGCCACCCTAGGCGATATGATCACTAAGTCGATACCACATTAATGAGTGCAAACTGATCCATCGAAAAACAAAGTCCAAGACATAATATCAACATGATCAATAGTGATATCCCTGTGTTCACCTATGAAATCGGCTATCGTTTGCCCTTTAACTGCCTTAGCCGATTCATACCTTACATCAAACTCTGTCAAAGCAAAAATCCACTTCCCAATTCACCCATTCAAAACTGGAGCCGATAGCATGTAACTTACCACATCGGCCTTACATACTATAGTGCACTCATTGGAGAGCAAATAATGCCTCAACTTTGTACAAGAAAAATACAAGCATAAGCATAATTTCTCCACAGGTGAATATCTGGTTTCTGCATCCAAAAGCCTTCTACTAAGATAAAATATAACTCTTACTTTACTTTCAATTTCTTGGATCAAAACTGAGCCGATAGAGCTTTGATCGGCTGACAAATATAACTTAAAAGGAAGCCCTTTCTGTGGTGGAATGAGAACTGGAGGAGTACTCAAATGTTCCTTGATGTCATCCAAAGTTTTTTGCTGCTTTTCTCCCTAGACAAACTCTTGATCGGCTTTCAACCTTAGCAATGGTGTGAATGGCTCTATTCGGCCAGATAAATTTGATATAAACCACCGAGCAAAATTAATCTTGTCGATCAATGACTGTAACTTAGTCTTATCTGCTGGAGATTTTATGTCTTTGTTGGCTTCAATACTCCTCTGAGATATCTCAATCCCCCTCTCATGAACCAAAAATCTAAGGAATTGCCCAGCCGATATAACAAAAGCACACTTAGTTGGATTCATCCTTAGCCCATATTTCCTTACTCTTTCCAAAACCCTCCTTAAATCAGCTATATGTTCATCAACTTCCTTAGATTTTACCACCACATCATCAATACAGATTTCAACCAATAAGCCGATAAGATCATGAAATATTTAATTCATTGCTTTTTGATATGTAGCACCAGCACTCCTCAATCCAAAAGTCACGACAACCCACTCATATAAACCAATTGCACCAGGACATCTAAAAACAGTCTTGTGAATGTCTTCCTCAGCCATAAAAATTTGATTATATCCTGCATTTCCATCCATAAAACTGATAATCTTGTGTCCAGATGCTGCATCAACAAATTGATCAGCAATCGGCATTGGGTATTCGTCTGTAGGAGTAGCCTTATTTAAATCTCGAAAATCAATGCAAACTCTAAGCTTGTCGTTCTTCTTGATCACTGATACAATGTTTGAAATCCACTCAGCATACAGCATGGTCTGATAAAATTAGCATCATAAAGTATCGTGATCTCGGCCTTAATAGCATCATACATTTCAGCTTTACAACGTCTTGGGGGTTGCTTATATGGCCGACAGCCTGGTTTGATAGGGAGCCGATGTTCAACAATTGATCGGCTAAGTCCTGGCATCTCATAGTACTCCCAGGCAAAACAATCTCCATAATCTTTTAAAAGTGCTATTAATTTACATTTAAATTCCTATGACAAACCTTTACTAATATATGACGGCCTAGGTCTATCGCCTGGTCCAATGTCCACTTCTTCTAATTCATCGGCCGACATAAATCCTTGCCCCAGCTTGCCATCAAGATCATCTAACGTGTCCTTTGTATAAAAATTGGAACCCTCCACGGCGCCCTCAAAATAATAATTGGGGCTCTCCATCTCCTGTTGGCTGTATATCATAAATTCATAATTAGAAACTTTTAAGTAATCTCTTTGCCAAACTTTCCAGATAAGCAATCACTTCCCTCCATTTCCCAAACAGATAAATCGGCACTAGCTACATTGACTGACCTATCGGCTGGCACGATTTCAATCTGGTCTCCTTGCCATTGAATCAAGCTCCGATGCATAGTTGAAGGAATACAACAATTAGCATGGATCCAATCTCTTCCTAGCAACAGACTGTAGGAACCCTTCCCATCAATAACAAAGAATGTAGTAGGAATTGTCTTGCTAGCGATGGTCAACTCCACATTCAAAACTCCCTTGGTCTCAGATGGATTCCCGCCAAAATCCTTTAGAATCATGTTAGTCTTGATCAAATCATCTGAAGTCTTTCCAAGTTTTCTGAAAGTTGAGTATGGCATTAAATTGACAGCTGCTCCTCCATCAACCAGTATCTTTGGCATCGGCTTCCCATCAACAAACCCCTTGACATACAATGGCTTGAGATGCCGATGATCAGTTTCTTCAGGTTTCTCAAAGACAGCATGCTGTGGAGACAATATCAACTTAGCCGATGGTGATTCATCCACTTGTTCGAGCACTTGTTCAATTGCATATTCAGCTGGTAGCATAAAAACCATATTTATTGAAGACGAAATAACCTCTTTGCCCTTATTCTGAAAACTCTTGTTCTTATCGGCTTGAACCTCATCAGCTGAGACAATTTTGCTCTTCATGCGCCAGACTTGCTTTGTGTGCCGTAGCCGATGCTCGATCTCGTCTTCAACTTCCTGGAATTGCTCCCTATTTCTCATCCTTTGGACACGCCTTTTTTGACTCTTGGTGAAAATTCCAGGAGGACACCATTGTGGTTGCATATCAGCTTTTCATCGTGAATCATCTTCATAATGGTCTGATTGGATCGGCCCAAGCCTTTCATGAACTGATAGTCTCTGTTGAGTCAACCGATGCATACCTGGGTTCTATCGGCTTGGTCTTTGAACATATTGAACATCAGAATCACTGCATACAGGACAATCTTGAATAGATGGTAGCCTCATCCCTTCATTCCAGTAAAATCTAAAAAATTCACAGCTCCAGTGTGGATCAAAATATCTTTCGTCATCTTGATAATATAATTCATCTTCCCTCTGTCATCTTTTTTGATATTTGTTAATCATACTAGCCGATTTGATACTTCTTATATGATTTTTACTCCCATCGACCTGACTCCTATCGAATCCAGTATGAACCATGTTTACTGGAAAGGGATGTCCATCTATCTTCATCGGCCTCTTGGATTCATCAATCTTAATTTTTCCTTGTTCTATAGCCGATTGGATCTGTTGTCTAAAAATCTTGCAATCATTGGTACTATGAGATCCTGTATTATGCCACTTGCAATATTTTTCTTCTCTTCAACTCTTCAGCCGATGGTATCACATGTCCCGCTGGCAATTGAATCTGCTTTTCTTGAAGAAGAAGATCAAAAATCTTATCAGTTTTGGTAATGTCAAAGTCAAACCTTTCTTCCTTCCTCGAATTCTTAACCCATTGGCATACTACTGTCTTCTTGTTTCTAGCCCACTGGGTTGCATTAACCTCCGGATCATCACCTTCAGAGTCAGAATCATAACTGTAAATGTTGTTAATATTGTTAGTATTTTTGACAAATTTTCTAGATTCTTGGAACCGTGTCTCATGAGCCAATATCTTCTGAGCTAGATGAGCTAAACTCTTAAAGTCTTGAGCTGAAAATCTCTCCTTTATCGGTGCCAACAGTCCTGAGCTGGAAAGCCAGATCAGCTAACTATGAATCAGTTAAGGCCAAGCTGTAGCATCTGTTCCTCACATCCCTAAATCTCTGAATGCAGTCTAGTACTGTTTCATCTGATTTCTGCTTGATTGCTGTGAGGTCTGACAATTTCATATCTTGGATGCCACCGAAGAAATATTTATGGAATTGTTTCTCTAGATCGGCCCAACTCCTGATGGAATTGTAAGGTAAGGATGAAAACCATGTGAATGCCGATCCAGATAGAGATAGTGGAAATAATCTGACTCTGAGGGCTTCTGTAGCTGATGCTTCCCCACACTGAGCTAAGAATCGGCTGACGTGTTCATAAGTTGACAGATTATCTTGCCCTGAGAATTTTGAGAAGTCTGGCACCTTGTATTGGTTTGGTAGTGGCACTCGATTGAAGTATTCTGGATATGGATGCCGATACATGTTGCCATTGTCCTTAGGCTTGAGCCCAAATTGTTCTCTCATAACATCAGCAATCATATCGGCCCATGGCTGTTGTGACGTCGCTCCACCATACTGTTGCTGGATTTGATCATACTGGCCGTATTGTACCGGCTGAGGTCGTGGAGAATGGGGTTGATAATGCTGACTGAGATTGGCCGATAGACCTTGAGATGAAACGTAAGGAAGCGGTTCTGGACCGTATGACTGGCCTATCGGCTGAGTGGTTCCCATCTGCTGCTGTGAAACCGAAGGAATATGATATATAGTGTCGACAACTAGCGGTTTTGCGTTGAGTATATTCATCAACTGTTATGTTGTCAACTAATTTGAAGTCTGCCCTCAGTGATCGGCGGCTGTCTTGCCAATATTGTCGGGATATTTGTACAGGACAGGGGAGCCGATGGAGCCTGGGTTTGAAACGCTTGATGCTTCCCGCCAATTTCGGTCTTCACAGTCCTATAACCTGGAAAAGCATCCCCTAGTAGATATACTGGTCCTTTTGCCTTTTCCTCTGCTATAGTTACATCAACGACTGACTTGATCATATTTGTTAATGTATTCACAAGTACTCCAGACTGGTTGATGAGAGCATGATGTACTACCGAATCAATGTGATCTTGTAATGTGTGAAGCTCCTCGTTGCTTGATTCAGTTTTAGGTTCCTTGCCTTTATCATCACTTACCCCGGATGTACTTGGGTCTGATTTCACGATCGGCGGCTCCACTTTGGTTCTCTGGATAATCGTGCCCTTTCGGGTTACCGTGAGTGAATGGAGGTATCGATCTTGGAGTTGATCTAGCAAATTCTTCATCTCTTCTCTCTGTTGCTCATTGAGCTGCTCGATCGTGACTGGTAGGACATTGTCCTCTATAACTTCAGTTATGTTGGGTGTCATGATGACACAATTGTCCCACCGGGTGTGCCAAAAGCGTGTTGATGCGAAAAACACATACTGGCGTGAGAGATTTGCTTTACTCTAGTGCAGGTCCAAAACTTGTTTTTAGGTTCGAAGAGCGTGCCAGTTGATTTGATCCTGCAATCAACAAGAAATAACGTGCAAGTTTATTAGTAGACGATAGTCAATCGGCCAGTTAGCCGATATCGTATTGTATTATAACCTAGCCGATGCAATATAGCATGGATCGGCTGTAAGGTATGTTCAATGATGAAACTAACCCTAAAACTGGTACATCGGCTAAAAATATTAGTATTACGTAATCTATAAATCAATATTACTTTAGAAATAAGCAATTGGGATAGATCGGACTGAACCGAGACAGTATAAATTGCCCAAGTCTAAAATAACATGAAATAACGATTACATGTACTCATGTTGTAGCCGATGTCCAGATTTAAGCATGTATCGGCTATGGCTCTGATATAACCTTATACTAGGATATTCTCTTGCAACAAATATATTTAACTAATATCAATCAGATTGATAGTAAGTCCAATATATTTGTATTAGATTAGATCCGGATATAAGGGGCAAATATAGCATATTAAACAAAGCATAAAACTATGTAAAACAACTATACCAGGTAAGATCGGCTGAAACCCCGATACTATCCTTATTAACAACCATCAAGCAGGTTAGAGATCATGATTCTAAACACGACTTAATAGATCAAACTTAACTGATGCATCATTAACTACAAAGAGAAGCATGATATCTAGACGATCAAGCCGATGGTTACCTTTTCGGGATTGTAGATACATTATATAATTCAAACCAACAAGACAATCTAACCGTTATCAGCAAAACCCTAGATAGAGTTCGGCCGATATGAATAGATTGCATTGTCAATCTAAATTATATAACGTATATAGTAACTCGACGATTCACAAGATAGAATTAGAGTGTCATAAAGATGTAAGCACTAATTCCGATAATGCAAACCGCCATAATAAGACCTACCTCTTCACCGAAGATCAAATTGATGCAGCTCGACTCGAAAGCAAGAACTTGTCAAAAGTAGAAATAAAAGGTTTGGCGATGCGCCGAGATTGATTGAACGTGTGTTATTTTATTCATAAGACCTCGGGTCTATATTTATACCCAAACATACAAACATTGTCCAACATGGACACGGCACATATTGTCCTAACACAAATCTAACTAGCAAACAAGTCCCTTAGGCAGACTCTTACCGACAATATCTATAAGGAAATTACAGATATTCCTAATTAATAGATACAATTGCCAATTCTGGACTGTATCCTTATCTGGCAAAATCATCTCAAACTCTCTCTTGAATCCGATACTGACTTCACACGCAATATCGGCCATATCGGTTATCCAAATCAGACTCGGTTCCAACCGATACGGTCTCCCAGCCGATGCGTACTCTGTTTCCAAGAATTCCGTATATCTTCAAATCTACTTCGGATTGGATCTTGTTTCCGATTCGTATATATCATCTAGCTTGCCAAATTTCATCGTCAACACATTCTGCTTGAAATTCGGGTTAGCGAATTTTTGGGCGTGACAGATTTTCTGTCATACACTCTGCTGTGCTGACTACACCTCTCCGGACCTGACTCTTGTATCCATTTACTTCAGACATAGGTGATGGAGCAATTCTATTGTTAACTTCCAAGAAAGTAACCATGATTGCCAAGATGATAGATATGTATTCCAAGGAACTTTAAGATGGTCCCCGGAACTATAACGGTTGCCTTGAACTAAGGAAAACCATTCTTAACTCACGTACATAATGTTTTCTTTGTCGACTTCCGAGAAACATTGAGATAATTTCTGAAAGGTATAACTATCGCCTTAAATCAAGAACGACCATTCTTGATCCTTGTTCACGCCACTAGGGTGATGTTTTCCCCTTTCTATTACATAACTGGCTCCTATGGTTAGAGAGTTCCAAGATTCCTTATATGATGTTAAAGTTAAACACTTGTAGATGATTGCTGGCCTTGACTAGCTACAAAGTTTAACACTTGTAGATGATTGCTGGCCTTGACTAGCAGAAGTTTTGACTGATACTGCGCTTAGCTGGAGTTTCACCAGAAATGTTGCTCTGCTTGCTGGCCTTCTGTGGAACAATACTTTTGGCAGCTTAGTAGGTAGGACCTTCTTGCTCTTGGTATGGCCATTCTGTGAGTTATTGCTGGACATCTGGACTGGAGCAACGCGAGGCACATTGCTAAAGTTTATGGCGGTCTTGTGAACTAGTGCTGGAGACACTTGCTGTGGGTACTGTTGGAGGAGTGTACTGTCTCTTTGCAATTGGGGCGAGCTATTGTTCTCCTAGCATTGCTTGCCCTATTGGTGCTGGCTCCATAGGTTTGAAGCGGTTGCTGGTGAAACAATACGACCTTTGACGGTGGCCTTAACGATAACCCGTTGTGGTGGAGGTTGCACATTCAAATGTCGGTTGGTATTCTTTGCCTTTCTAGTGTGCCTGGTTTCGATCTGGCCCCGTTGCCTTGGAGCTGTGGCAACCTGAGGAGTCGGGGTGCTGCGGATAGTGTGGGTGACTTGAGGGTGTTTGCGTTTTGGCTTTGGACAACCTTCAAATAAATGATCTGCCTCCCCACAGCTGAAACAACGACGGGCTGCTTTCGTTGATCTCGGAAGTGGACAGTTATTAAGGCAGTGTCCTGGCTCAAGAAAGTTGATACAAATCACGCTGGTGCTCTTGAGGTGCATACTTCTGGTTATGCATGCTGCCAACTTGATCAAGCAGTGACCTATGAACATCATTGATGATGTTGTTGCTTTCAAGGTTGGCTTCTACAACAGTTGGAGTTGGATGAAGATCAGGAGGGGTGCTATTGTTATAGACTGCCATAGGTTGATGAATGGATTGAACAGACGACCATTGGTCTTTCTTGGTCTTAGCTAGGTGTAACACCTTGAAAAATTTCGGCTAACCAAAAACGAAACCCTAAATTGTATATTTTCAAAAACATTTGAATTACTGCATCATGCTGAATTTATTTGCCGTTTATTTACAAGTCTTTTGTTGCGAAGTTTAATAATAATAGAAAAAATTAGGTATAAAGAAGAATCGATAAAGATTAAACTCTAGAAATAATTTGGCTGAGGATATAATTGAAATATAAATTAAAAGTAAATTTACGCAAGGTTGGAATTTAATAAAATTTCCATCTGGATGCCTTAGCGATTTTTAATTAATTTTAGGTTGGGATAAATTCATCCTCTAAATAGCAAAATTACAAAATATACATAAATAAACTATGGGTAATATTGAATTCGGGTAAACTTCCATTTAATTAACTCACGTATTAGGTAAAGTCTATTTGAGTGAAATTAAAATAAGCAAAAATAGGAAATAGCATTGTTCATAGCCCTTTTCGATTTGGTTTCCTAGCCATCGCCGTCACCTCGAGCCCCACGCCGCGCGCTGTCACCATCGCCGCCCACCGCGTCGCCTTGCGCCCCGCGCCTGTCACCACGCCACCTCGCGCCCCGCGCGCTGCGGCGCCATCACCATCGCGTCAGCATCGCCGCCGTGCGCCCCGTGCACCGCGCCATCGCCGTCGCCGTCGCGTCGGCGCGCGTCGCCATTGCCACCTCGCGCCCCGCGCATGTCACCATCGCCTCGAGCCCCGCGCTGCTGCCGCCACACGCCGTCTCGTCGCGTCGCCATCTCCACTCGCGTTGCCTCCCGTGCCACGCCGAGCCCCGCGCCGCGCGCCGTCACTATCGCCGCCTATCGCATCGCCTTGTCGCCTCGCGCCCCTCGCCCGTCATCGCGCCACCTCGCGCCCCGCGCGCTACCGCGCCATCGCCGTTGCGTCACCGCTTGCACACCGTGCGCCACGCGCCATCGCCACCTTGCGCCCCGTGCGCCGCGCCCCATCACCCTCGCGTTGCCATGCGTCACCATCGCCGCCTTGCACCCTGTGCGCCGTGCACTGTCGCCGCACCATCACTGTCGCCATCGCATCGCTGCGCGTCGCCATTGCCGCCTTGCACCCCGCACACGTCGCCGTTGCCTCGAGCCCCGCGCCACTGCCGCCGCACGCCCTCATTGCGTCGCCGTCGCCGCTCGTGTCACCGCCTGCGCCACACCGAGCCCCGCGCCAACTCGCGCCATCGCCGCCTTGCACCCCATGTGCTGTCGCCGCGCCATCGCCGTCGCCGTTGCGTCGCTGCTCGCCTCTAGCCCCGCGCGCCACGCCGTCCCATCCACCACCACCGGCCACCCCCTCCCCGCCCTATAAATACCCCCTTCCTCTCTTCCTCCCCACCCCATTTCCCCCTTTTTCCCCCACTTTTCCCCTTCTCCTTTCCCCTCTCCACCGAGCTCGGTGCCAGTTGCTGCTCCGGTTGTCGCCGCCGCACCGCCGCTGCCTTGCTCACCGCCGTTCGGGTGAGCCCCTATCCTTTCACCATCAGTCACCGCATGCACAGAGAGAGCGAGGGAACAAAGGGAGGGAGAGAGAGAAAAGAGAGGAGGAGGAAGGAAAGAATAGAAAAGAAAAGGGGGAAATTTAGGAAAAGAAAAGAACATAGATAGAGGTTAGGGATTAATTATAGATTGTGGGAGATTTTTAGAGATTGATATGTGTGGTAGAAATTGTGGACTAATTATTATAGTAATTTAATTATAGGGTGGATTTATTAGGAATCGTGTTATTCTAAATAGGTAAAATACTTTAATCGACAAAACACAAATAAATTAGGTTGAAATAAATCAAAATTGGAATAGTGCCACTTCACAAATAATTGAATCGATATAAAAATTCGACACAACACACTTATTTGTAAAATTGCATTTTGTTGGATTTTATTTGAATTCTAATCAAATTCAAATCAACTCTTCCGCACGTTAAATTTAGAGTCCGAAGGAGTTGTGGTGTCGAACGAGGATCAAGGTCTACAGGATTGTGAGCAAGGCAAATCATCACTAATCTTTGAGCATGTTCAACTTATTGCGAACTTATTTTGATTTAAAATAAATTTTGCATGCTATATGAATATATGTGAATGCCCTATTTTGCTATATGCCATGCCTTTGGTAAAGGCTAGTGCCGTCCCTAGTCAGTTAAGGACCGAGCCATGAAACTAGGCATGAAACGACTCCCGTACAATCGTACTTCTCGAATGGGTATAGACCTAGTGGAGTAAATAGCCGAATGGAGGCAGTATCCTTGCATAGTGGATTTCATGAAGCGTGTGGGAGGCAGGGGCCTACGATGGGGATAGCCACCGGTAGGACTGCCATGTGTAAACCTAAACTTAATTATAAATTAATGCATGCATGAGTCTTCCCTCCCCGGGAGCGCCAGAACTCCTCTCACTGCTAGAAACTTATGACGCCTAGAGTGCATGAGGACTTAAGTTCATGGAGTGGGTACTGCCAATGTGAGGTTATTGAAAGGCTTTGCTGTGATGCGTCTCATGTGTTGGGGCGAGGCTCATGTGTTGGGCAAGTCAGGGAATGTGGGTAAAGTGTACATCCACTGCAGTGTGAGTAAATCAAATCTATTCGAATAGACGTGCTCGCGGTTGTTGAGCACCGGGACATAGTATTACACTTGGCTAGACTCTAAATTCTTAAACTGATTGGGATGGGATGTTGCATGATGATTGTATACTGGTGGATCAACTTCTCGGGAGGCGAGAAGGGGTAGACCCTGGAAAAGCATGATGACTCAATGGCGGGAAGCTATCCTTGGGATCACAATGGATGGTGGACAGAACTGTCGTTGAATAATGGACTATGGAATTGAAACTTGATCAGTCTATGCTAGGTCTTAGGCTTGTGAAAAGAATTGCAAAACTTGCTTTACGCAAAAGAACCTGAAGCCATACCTTGAATACCCTCTATCATGTGCATTGTTGTTGTGGTGGCTTGCTGAGTACGGTTGATACTCACCCTTGCTATTTACAAACTCAACCAGAAGTTGGCAATGATGCTTCAGAGGACCCGTATGCTTACTACCAGGAGGATGCTGATGATGACGGCGCCCAGTAGGTCTTAGATACGGTCGTTGCCTGTGGCAATGGCGATGCCGCCGCCTTAATTCCACTGTCTCATCTATTTCTGCTTTGGGATGTATTTTGGACCGTTTGATCCTATGTTCTAAGACTATGCCTTTGGGCCTATGCTGTAATAATTCACACTAGACGCATGTGTGTGTGCACTTGGCACTTCCACCATGGAACTTGTGTGTACCAGACTACTTGATCCAGGGAAATGGTATGGTTTACACGAAAGATTTCTGTTACCAAAACAGGGGTCGACAGAGTTGGTATAAGAGCCATACGACTATAGGAAAAGACCAAATGGCGCCCCACCCCATTGTAGTTGGCCAAGGGAGAAATTCCCAGTCAAGAATACTTTTAAAATAAAAACACTATGTTCATAAAACTAAATGTGTTCCTCACCTTACTCTTGTCTACTTTCTCCATAAAATGAGTTTTACTTTTTACTTGACTTTGATTTTGTTCTGAAAAATAGATGTCAGATTCGGGTTCGTTCGCATCTTGGGAGATTGAGGTTCCCCGTGCAGACGGGTATGTCTTATAGCTGTACCGCATGATGAGATGCCTAAGATACCCTAGGTTTCCCATTTACCGGGTGAAGAGGTTTGGAGTTGGATGGGAGGCTCGTGCAATGGTGGAGTCACGCGTCGCTTTGGAGCCAGACTTCCGCTTCAGGACACGTTACCGTCGCGACTCATCTAAGGCTACGATGCAGGACGTTGCTCGGGAGACGTTTCTTCGACTTAGCTCTGTCCACCCAACAGAGTTGGCGAGTACTAAGTTCGCTCACCACCCGTACCGGGAGGAGGGTAACTCCGTCTGCACAGTTCAGGACACCCCTTCCTGCTACAACCCTATGGTGACTCAACTGTCCCGGTGGGCTGAAGCAGTAGACGACTGCTACGAGGATGGACTACTGGAGATCGACGAGCAGTAGAGACGTCTGAGCGAGTTGGAGACCGAGGTCACCGGCCTCACCGTGCACCAGTTGTAGCTTGAGGAGGAGCATCAGGATTGGGGAAGTGAGATTGACTCACTGAAGGCTCAACTTCAGGTCCACGGCTAGCAGTTCTAGTAGCTCTCCGATCAGTACAACGACCGCCGAGGGATGATGGACACCCTTGAGGAGCAGCTGAGGGAGAGCCAGCAGCAGGTCAGCCAGCTTGAGGAGCAGCTTCGTGCCACTTTGGTCACCACTGCAGGTGCCTCCACTTCCACAGCAGCAGTGCGCGACCGCTACTTCTTCCTCATTCCGCCATACCTGCCAATGTTCCACGCCCTACTGGAGGAGGTTGATATGCTAGGCACTGAGTCAGGACCCTACCTGGTGGATCCTGTTGCGCCACAGCCGACAGCCACGGAGACTGTGCACACTCTACTAATCCCAGTTCCTTCACCTCAGCTAGGTTCCAGTGTGGAGAATCCGATCCAGGCCGACTCTGGAGCAAGGGACGAGATCGAGCCAGAGGAGATAGAGCCATACATCGCCG
Organism: Oryza punctata; assembly: GCA_000573905.2. Classification (NCBI taxonomy): domain Eukaryota; kingdom Viridiplantae; phylum Streptophyta; class Magnoliopsida; order Poales; family Poaceae; genus Oryza; species Oryza punctata. The sequence continues at coordinate 8,332,243 of CM002494.2, read as the reverse complement.
ACCCTTCGGAGGACGAGGCTCCTACCTACCACATCACCTTTGCTGGAGGCCCTCGCACCCTCAGCACTACCCGCAAGCGTACACGACCCCCGGGCAAGAAGCCCAAGCCAGACCCAGAGGCTACCACTTCTGAGCCGTGGGGACTCAGGTTTGCACCCGCCGGTGACTACCCACTCCCTGCATTGACTAACAATGAGGATCCCCCAGAACCCGACCTAACCACCCTGGCCGGAGTTATGGCTGCACAAACCCAACTCCTGCAGGCCGTTGCCAATAACCAAGGAGGTCGTGGTGGCTCAAGCTTTGGAGAATTCATGAGGACGAAGCCACCCACTTTTGCTACAGCTAATGAGCCTATGGATGCTGGAGATTGGCTAAGCATCGTCGAGAAGAAGCTGACCCTTGTTCGGGTGCACAAAGCTGACAAAGTGATCTTCGCGGTAAACCAACTGGAAGGACCAGCAGGTGACTGGTGGGATACGTACAAGGAAGCTCGGGAAGAGGATGCTGGAGAACCTACCCGGGAAGAGTTCACCACAACCTTTCGTGATAACTTCGTGCCTGCAGCTGTGGTGCGCATGAAGAACGAGTTCAGAAGTCTGTGCCAGGGGAATACAACAGTGAAGGAATACTTGAACCGCTTCACCCAACTGGCCCGTTACGCAACTGGGGACCTTGCTAACGAAGAAGAAAAGATCGACAAATTCATCGAAGGATTGAATGACGAGTTGCGTGGACCTATGATTGGATAGGATCATGATAACTTTCAAAGTCTGATCAACAAGGTCGTTAGGTTGTAGAATGACCAAAAGATTGTGGAGCACAACTGCAAGAGGAGGCTTGCCATGAACCGCCCACCTCAAGTGGCATCCCAACGACCCAAGGGAGATACTTCGTCGGGATGGAAGCCCACAGTTGTGATGACCAACCGTCCCACCGCACCTGGCAACTTCAATAGGCTGGTCGTGACCCAGACCCGCACAACTACGCCAACCCAGGCCACTCCTGGAATAAGGAGGAACGGAACTGCTTCAACTGCGGGGAGTACGGACACTACGCCAACAACTACCCACATCCACACAAAACCCCTGTCCGTACTGGAGCTAATGCAACGGCTGTCCACGAGACTACTACCCCTACAGCTAGATGAGGTTTATTCAGGACGCCGCAGACCAAAAGGATCGCTACCGGATTTGGATGCGGACAAGTGAACCACATGTGAGCTGAAGAGGCCCAGGAAGATCAGGGCGTACTGATGGGTATGTTCTCTATCAATTCTACCCCAGTTAAAGTTCTCTTCGATTCGGGTGCATCGCATTCATTCATATCTTTGAAAGCAAGTCAACAACACAACTTAACCCTGGTAGGACTAAGGAAACCAATGCTAGTACACTCACCTGGGGGTGAGATAGCAGTAAACCATGCTTGTATCGATGTACCTATCCGTCTTACGGATATGGTATTTCCCTCAAACCTCATGGTCTTGATACCCCAAACCCTTGATGTCATATTGGGCATGGATTGGTTAGCAAAGAACAAAGGAGTCATTGATTGTGGCCGTAGAGAAGATATCTTAACCACACCCTGGGGATCAGTAATGAGAGCAACAATGGATTAGGACCCTAAATTGTTTAAACGCGCTGGAGGTGTATTTACCATGCTTCCTATGAGTGGAATGCCCGTGGTCCAGAACTTTCCCGACGTATTTCCGGAAGAACTACCTGGGATGCCACCAGACCGAGACATAGACTTTGTCATTGACCTAATGTCTGGTACCGCCCCCATATCCAAAAGACCTTATAGAATGCCAGCAAACGAGTTGGAAGAACTCAAGAAACAGATTAGGGAGTTACAGGAGAAAGGTTTTGTACGCTCCAGTTCATCTCCTTGGGGAGCCCTAGTGCTGTTTGTCAAAAAAAGGATGGCAGTATGAGAATGTGCGTGGATTACCCCTCGTTGAACGAAGTGACCATCAAGAATAAGTATCCACTACCTCGGATCGATGACCTTTTCGTTCAACTCAAGGGTGCTAGGGTATTATCTAAGATTGACCTTAGATCTGGATACCATCAATTGAAGATTAGGACCAGAGATATCCCTAAAACCGCAATCTCAATGCGCTATGGATTGTATGAGTTCACAGTAATGTCCTTCGGATTGACCAACACCCCGGCATATTTCATGAACCTCATGAACAAAGTGTTCATGGAGTACTTGGACAAGTTTGTGGTAGTATTCATCGATGATATTCTTACCTACTCTAAAGATGAGGAAGAGCATGCGAAACATTTGCACCTAGTGCTAGAAAAGCTTCGGGAGCATCAGCTTTATGCGAAGTTTAGAAAATGTGAGTTCTGGTTAAAGGAAGTTGCCTTTCTCGGCCTTGTAATCTCAACTGGAGGAGTAGCAGTAGACCCGGTTAAGGCCGAGGCCGTTACGGAATGGAAAGCGCCCAAGTCGGTAACTGAAATCTGGAGTTTTCTGGGATTAGCCGGATACTACCGGAGGTTTATTGAAGGGTTTTCTAAAATAGCCAGGCCCATCACTCAACTACTGAAGAAGGAAAAGAAGTTTGCATGGTCAGATTAGTGCCAGGAAAGCTTTGAGCAGCTCAAGGAAAAATTGACCTCTGCACCTATTCTAGTCCTTCCCGACAACTGGAATGATTTTGTCGTATATTGTGATGTGTGCAGGCAAGGACTGGGAGGTGTACTAATGCAATATGGAAAGGTTGTGGCATATGCCTCACGACAGCAGCGATCTCATGAGGAAAATTACCCTACCCACAATCTTGAGTTGGCAGCTGTAGTCCATGTATTAAAGATGTGGAGACATTATTTTATTGGGAATCGTAGCGACATCTACATCGATCACAAAAGCTTGAAGTATATCTTTACTCAGTCCGATCTCAACTTAAGACAAAGGCGGTGGTTGGCATTGATCAAGGATTACGATCTGGAAATCCATTATCATCCCGGCAAGGCAAATGTCATGGCTGACGCACTGAGTCGCAAAAGCCATTGCAACCATTTGAGACTTGAAGGTATGGACAGTGAGCTGCGAGAAGAAATAGCCCGACTTAACCTGCATTTAGTCCCTCGTGACGAAATGAACTCCCTGGAGATTCAGCCTCTTCTGAGAACTCAGATAGAGGAGACTCCGAAATGTAATGAGGAAATTCGGGAAGTCAAGGTCCGCATGGCCGTAGGGCGTGCAACGGAATTCTCGATCAATGAAAGAGGAATATTATGGTATAAGAAGAAGATTTATGTGCCTGAACTAGGTGGTTTGAGAGGTCTAATTCTTAAGGAGGCTCATGAGTCTGCTTATTCACTACACCCTGGAGGCACGAAAATGTACCAGGACTTAAAAGAAGCATATTGGTGGCCTAACATGAAGAGGGATGTAGCCGAATACGTAGCACTTTGCGACGTATGTTAGAAGGTAAAAGCCAAGCATCAGCGATTGGCAGGTTTGCTGCAACCCCTTAAGATTCCAGAGTGAAAATGGGATGAAATAGGCAAGGATTTTATTGTTGGATTACCTAAGACCGCAACTGGGTATGATTCCATCTGGGTGATCGTGGACCGACTCACCACGACTGCAAGGTTTATTCCTATCAAAACAAATTACAATGATGCCAAATTAGCTGAGCTATACATGTCCAGGATTGTATGCCTCCATGGAGTACTTAAGAAGATTATATCCGATCGCCGCACACAATTTACCTCACATTTCTGGGACAAAGTACACGAGGCACTCAGAAGTTACCTCACTTTTAGCACAGCATATCATCCACAAACCGATGGCCAGACTGAAAGAACAAATCAAGTTTTGAAGACATGCTGAGGGCTTGTGCATTGGACTTCACTAAGGATTGGGAGAAATGCCTACCTTACGCCGAGTTTTCCTATAACAACAGTTACCAAGCATTATTTGGTCGACAGTGTCAGACTCCAATAATGTGTTTGGACCTGATATAATCAAAGAAGCCAAAGAAAAGGTTCGTCTGATCCGTGACTGTCTGAAGGTGGCACAATCTCGACAAAAGAGCTATGCGGACACTCGGAGAAGAGATTTGGAGTTTAACTTAGGAGATTACGTATATCTGAAGGTCTCTCCAGTGAGAGGTACCAAAAGGTTTAAGGTGAAGGGAAAGCTTGCACCAAGATATGTGGGACCATTTCTAATAACTGCCAGATGAGGAGAAGTGGCCTACCAATTACAACTACCAGAGAACATTTCCGATGTACATCCCATTTTCCATGTCTCACAGCTAAAGAAGTGCTTGAGAGTACTGGAAGAGCAAGCCCCGTTGGGAGAAATCCACATCAGTAGTGATCTCATGTATCCAAAGCTCCCGATAAAGATATTGGACGAGGCTGAGAAAAGGACCCGGACCAAGGTATGGCGTATGTACAAAGTGCAATGGAGTAACCACACGGAGGAAGAGGCCACATGGGAGAGTGACGAGTTCTTAAAGAATGAATGGCCGCACCTGTTCGACAATCGGTATGAAATCTCGGGACGAGATTTATTTAATGGGGTAGGTTTGTAACACCCTGAAAAAATTTTTCGACTAACCAAAAACGAAACCCTAAATTGTATATTTTCAAAAAACCTTTGAATTATTGCATCATGCCGAATTTATTTGCCATTTATTTACAAGTCTTTTGTTGCGAAGTTTAATAATAATAAAAAAATCGAGAATTAAAATAAAATTTAGGCAATGTTGGAATTTAATAAAATTTCCATATCGATGGCTTAGGAATTTTTAATTAATTTTAGGTTGGGATAAATTCATCCTCTAAATAGGAAAATTACAAAATATATATAAATAAAATATGGGTAATATTAAATTCGGGTAAACTTCCATTTAATTAACTCATGTATTAGGTAAAGTCTATTTGAGTGAGATTAAAATTAAATGGGACAAGTTTTAATTAGGAAATCAATCAAAATAAGCAAAAACAGGAAATAGCACTGTTCATAGCCTCCCTAGGTGTTCAACTTGGTTCCCTAGCCGTCGCCGCCTCCTCGCGCCCTGTGCGCTGCTACACCGTCACCGTCGCGTCGCCGCTCGTCGCCATCGCCGTCTTGTGCCCCGTTCGCCGCACGCTGTCGCCGCGCCATCACGTCGCCGCGCATCGCCAGTGCTGCCTCGCGCCCCATGCACGTTGCTGTCACCTCGAGCCCCGTGCAGCTGCCACCGCACGCCATCTCGTCGCGTCACCGTCGCTGCTCGGGTCGCTGCCCGCGCCGCACCGAGCCCCGCACCACGCGCCATTGCCATCGCCGCCCGTCGCGTCACCGCGTCACCTCGCGCCCTACGCCCGACGCCGCGCTGCCTCGCACCCCGCGCATTGCCGCGCTATCGCCGTCACCATCGCCGCCTTGCGCCCCGTGCGCCGCGCGCTGTCGCCGGGCCACGCGCCGTCGTCGTTGCGTCGCCACCGTCGCCATTGCCGCCTCGTGCCCCGCGCACGTCACCGTCGTCTCGAGCCGCGCGCCGCACGGCGTCTCGTCGCGTCGCCGCCCGCACCGTACCGAGCCCCGAGCCCCGCGCCGCATGCCGTCTCGCACGACGCCGCGCCGCCTCGCACCCCGCGCGTTGCCACGCCGTTGCCGTCGCGTCGCCGCGCGTCGCGCCTTGCGCCCCGTGCGCCGCGCGCCGTCGCCATTGCCGCCTCGAGCCCCGCGCACGTCGCCGTCGCCTTGAGCCGCGCGCCGCACGCCATCTCGTCGCGTCGCTGCCCGCACCGTGCCGAGCCCCGCGCCGTCGCCATCGCTGCCCGTCGCGTCGCCTCGTGCCCCACGCCAGTCGCCGCGCCGCCTCACGCCCCGTGCAGTCACCGTTGCGTCACCGCGCATCGCCATCGCCGCCTTGCGACCCGTGCACCGCGCGCTGTCACCGCGCCATCACCTTCGTGTGATAGATATTGTTTTCAGCTAGAAATTTTGATTAGGAACGTTAATTAATATATTTAGAGTCCACCGTACTCCCAATTTGAATAGTATCAATATAAGATTAATGGTATCTTCTAGATTAAATCTACACCGTTACAATATAAATCCACTGTGATCTAACGGTGTAGATATTTTTTTCTTGATTAATGCGGAAATTTTTAATCTCCACAACGAACAAGATGTCTTCTTTCTTTCAATTCTAAGACTATTTTAATAATATAATAAACTGAATCTTTTTTATTGCTACTGTGTGCAACTGTGTTGTGAAAGTGTTCAGGGAAGGAACACGACTCGTCATACATTGTCACTTATGGGAAGCATGGCTGTTGGCCTTGTTGATGCCACAGTTGGATAGACCTTTCGTGTTCATTGTTATCATATCTCTCGGTACGTACGATGGTTTTTGTTTGGTAAATGTGGCCCTAATTAAATTGCCAAAAATCATACCTAATTAACGACGGGTATAAAGTTGCTACTGTGATGGTCCAGGAAATGAGCTTGACACATTAGGTCCCATAGATCGTCAAAAATTAATAATCATATAGTATGTTCGCTCGGTCTAATTAAGAACGAAGCGTTCTTGCTACCTGCTAGTTTGATGAATTTTTTAATCGTCAAAAACTTAAAGTTTGTCTAAGTTTGTAGTAAAATTTAACATCATCTAAAACAACAAATTAGTTTTATTAAATCTAATATTGAATATATTTTAATAATATGTTTATTTTGTGTTGAAAAAACTACTATGTTTTTCTATAAACTTGATGAAACATAAACAAATTTAATTAAAAAATTAAAACAACTTGTAATATAAACGGGAGAGTACTCTAAGCATGATCTTGTTTATTTGAAAAATGAGATGGTCGATTGGCCATTAGGTCCAACAATAAATTATCTCCATTACTTTGAGAAATAAAATGAGTTAAAATCATCATCACCTCTGCTCTCGATCGAGGTCATCTATCTCAATGGTATAAATGAGAAACTGAGTTATACCATCAAACATTTCATACAATAGATTGTGCTTTATATCCTACACCATTTAATGTTACTAGAGGTGGTGCGCGCCGTTGGCGTGCTGCTGGTAGGGAGTTAGGTTAAAAACAGAGCTTAAATTTAGGAAAATTAGATAGGTATATAAGAAACAAAGTATAGAAAAGCAACCAGAGGAAATTGAAACAGGTATATAAGAAATAAAATAAAGGAAAGCAGGCAGCCATACATAAGTAAATTATATATAGGCATATTTGTAGGTAGGGGTTTCCAACAATACGTTCATACATACGCGGTATTCTATATTTACAATAGAGTGGCATCCTGATGATAAGCACTTAAGGTTCAAAGCTAGTTAGCATAGTACAATAGTGGCAGAGGAGGTAAGTAGGAGGTAAGTAGTTTTGTCGCATAGAGATGGATGTCACGATCCAGTGCTAGTAAAAGGATGGTTTTACTGTAACATAGGTCATGCGCATGGTGTTATATGGTGTTTAGAGAACATCTATTGTTGCTTGCATTTGAGTTGTACTATAGAAGTGAAAGATGCAAACTGATTGAAGATGTATGCCATTGTGTGCTGCAAAAGTTGCCCATCCTTTCTTTTAAGTTGCAGCGACCATCCGTTGATATGTGTAGAGTCATGGTGGTTGAAATACTGCCTGCTGCTTGAACATGAATTTCGATGGTTGTTTTAGTTCCCATGAGTGGTTGTATATAGGCTTGTGAATATTCCCTAGCAAAGTACTATAATTGAAATTGGATGTCAGTTTTTTTGTCAGAGTTATAAAAAAAGCAATGGTTGTTTGGTGTAGATGAGCTTACTATTCAATCTTGCTTCATGAACGTACTGTTCATAGTAACGATGTGGAATTTGCTTGAATGGTGGAGGAACTGTTTATTGTTTGTGATGTAGTTTTTCATGTCCGTTGTCACTGCACGTTTTTTGCACAAAAGCAGAGATCCTTGAATCTGCGCTTGTTATTGCCTGCGTGAAAACATTTTTTATAGGTTTTTTAAGTGCGATGGAAAAGAGGCGATAATATAGCTAAACAATAGTTTACAAATATAGTTATTTGATGAGTACATAGATTTTCTTCTAAATTTTATGAGCAGATGTTTAGCTGTGTCATTACTATAGACATTCAAATCATGATTTGCTTTACTTTTTTATGAAAGGAGATTGCTGCGATAAAAGTTTAACAGTGAGACTATATAGATATTGTTCTGCTGATTTTAGAAGGAAGGGAATTGAATTACATATAAATAGATAGTAATAAGTTCACCTGAATTTTTGGTCCTGGAAGGAATGTCGGTTATGGACTCTGTTTCGATATCTGACGATGTCTCTGAAATGCGAGGATTGAAAGAGATCATTAGTGAAATTATTTATTTATATACGTATGTATGTACATATACACAAATAGAGAGTTATACACACACATATTTAAGTACCTTTGGTTGAAGTGTCAGAGATGAGAATTGAAGTGTGCTTTGCGGCAGGCACATCTCTGATAATGATACTTCTGGAGGGCTGATATGCAGATTTCGTTGGTGTGGATTTCATCTGAGCTTTGGATGAACTAATCAGGGGCATCTTGCTATCTTTATCTTTGTCAAATAGCAGGACATTTAGTGTTAACGAAGAAGTAACCTTGAAGTGAATATATTGACCAAAACATAGGCCAACACGCTCAACAAGCTTTTCCACCCCTTGGAGATAAAGAATGAGCCTGCTCTTTCTTCTAATTCGACAGTCATTGGTGGTGTGTGCGGTGAAATTAATCTCAAGCTTTTCCCATGCTGTGCAATGCAGCTACGTGCAATGTTGTCGAGCAGACGCAGGTACAAATTGTGGCATTAGTAAGGAATTGATAGTACAAAAAGGTTTATTTGTGCTTACAAAACGATCCCACGTTAGCCAAGTGAATTTTAATACGGGTGATGTAGGCTGAACCATGATAAAAAAAAACCTGAAACATATGTTAGGTGTTAATAGCGGAATGAGAGTAATAGCAGGGCAAATAGGGCATAGCTCAACTGTAAGGGCAAGAACTGTAGAATTAATAAGAACTCTATTGTAATTTGGAGAACCAACGAAATAAATTAGTACCAGCTATACACATGAGCGATATTCTGGCAATGTTGTAGTGATATTGTCTGTTTGCAAATCTGTGCTGTTGGTTAGCATGGTTAAAAACTTTGTACGATGATGTATTCCTGTATAATTTGGTATACTTTAGTATAAATTAGAAATGTGCATAATGATGAATAATAATGAAGTTCGGATCGGGCAAATGTATGTTGGTACTATCAGCTATCAATAAATCGAAGACAAGAAATATGTGATTGTAATAATTAAGATGATAGATATAATGATAAGATGGATTTAACTATGTAGTGTTTATTATTGTTCCATGTTAATTCCATTATAAGGTTTTTAGCAATGGATTGTTAGTAGTTGGTGGATAAGGCTGTGTCGTCATGGTTGAGAGCTAAGGTAATGTCAGTAGATGGGTTATTTATTTTGTTGGCGGATGTTAAAGTGAAGTAAAATAATGGGTAAGCAGGATAGGATAGTCGATTGGATGGACTCCTACGGGGTCAGCTGCATTGGATCCGCGTTGGATTTGATGAGTGGTTGTGGTTGATACCTAGGCTATCAGCGTGAACCTGGTGAACCTTACAGTGCTGCTTTCTTGGTGTCTGTTATGCCACTAACGAGCAATGTTGTTCTGGGCGACCCGCATGGCTACATCCGGGGTCAAGAACCCCAGATCTGACATGTGTGGTTCGTTGGATAGTTAGGAAATTTGGTGGTGCCGTTTGGATGTGCTTCGTCGCCGGGGTGGTAGGACAGCGACATATTCGCAAGGGGTGGAGGCAGGAGGGGAGGGAGGGTAGGGTTACAAGAAAGAACTGACCTTGCAGCTTACAGCAAGATGGTTGTGGGAAGAGGGCCGATTTCACCTGACGGTGACCTTGCTGATTGCTAGGTTGGTCGCCTTGCCTTCCCTATGTCATCGTCGCTGCCCGCGGAGAGGACGAGAATAACATATAAGATTCATTTGAGAAAGAGAAAGGGTGGAGAGAAATGTATGGGTGTTGTGGGCTTTGATATTCACAGGAAGCACAAACATGGGCTTTTTAGACTTTTGTTTTGTTCAGGTATACTTTTATTACCGATTGTGCAACGTTATTTGGCCAGCTCTTTCTCTTATTACCCTAGATAAGCTGCTTTGCAAAGCATCACTGCCGCTGCATTCTTTTAATGTGACCGGGGCTGTCTCTATCGATTTGTGTAGATCTGAAGGGATTTTTTTGCAGAGGCTCGATGCGCTTGCGGTGAGCACTGAGGAGGCCGTGCGAGCAGTGGCGAGTTGGGAGAAGGAGAGGGAAGGACGCGGGTCACAACAGTGCTAGGAGCTTGCTGGTTTTTCTACTGATACTGAGTATGAGGATTTTTTTTCCACCTAAAATTGTTCATGTTGTTTGGTTAATGTATTTTGTGGTTAGATCTAATAGTATTTATTCAGTTCTTTTCAGTGAGAAGATGCAAATATGTAATAGAAGGTTTGCATTTCTTTTTAAAGCTATGCTAATGTGTAAGTTTGTAACAGAAGGAACTGAGCATTAACTGATACAGAAGTTTATATGGAAAAATAATATTTGTTATTAGTTAGGAACACCAAAGCTTTTTTTTTTTGACAGTAGAGAGGAGCTTAGATTTATAGGATTTTATTTTTGTAATATTGCTTGCAACAATGCTTTGGTCATCTGTGTATAAATAAGATTTAGTTGCTTATAATTAATAGTCTGTATTTTGTTCACTTTGTAAGGGATGTAGAAACCTATATGAGAAAAGTATGTTTGTTTAACACTTAGTAAGACTATCTGGAACAGTGGTTGGGTCAGTCGTGTATAGTTAAAGTCAAGTGAATTATAAGCATTGTTTTTAAATACAATTTGTTATCTTCTCTTTGATGCATTGTTTTTTTTGAATGTGCGATGCAGTCACAGGTTGGTCATATCTTTGATAAGCAACATTACCAATAGGATGGAGAATGCTTCAGTTGTTAGGGCTGACATAGAGTGGTGCGATGAGTATGGTATAAGCAGTGGAGAATGGACAACAAAGGTTCAAATTAAGATTAAGAATATTCCTGAGCATGGAAATCATCCAGAAAAAATGGAAAGGTTGGTATCATCTTTTTGTGATGCACAGAGTTATAGGTTTGATGCAGTGAAAAAGGAATACTATATCTGCGGATTTGCACTGAGCATTGAATTGATCCCAATGTTTAAATACCTGAAACTAAAGTACATGACAACAAATGGGGTTCAGATCAAGTCATTTATGCTAAATTTAGAGGCTTCTGTATGTTGAACCACAAATGAATGTTATCACCGAAGGTAAAATTAGTATACAGTTGTAAATGTACTATATAATTAAATTAATTTATGTATTTATTTATGTCCCTAAAATTAATCTATTAAAAATATAGGTGAAGATCCTAAAATCTATAAAGATCCAGATGATGTGAGAGAACTTTTTGAAAGACAAGTTAGGCTGCAACTTATTGCAGGTATGACTTTGTTTATTGATTGGTTAAGTGATTTAGAAATTAAATATGAAAATTGAGATTTGCATTTGTTTTTTAAATGTTGTATAAGATGGTGAGGAAAGTAGCAGTTCAGCTGATGGCTCTTTAGGTATGAGTGTTAGATTCTGATTGGAGCCTCAAGTATGGCGGTTGTTTAAGAGAAGAACAATGCTAAGAAGAACGATTTACTATCAAAGATGTGAAGGAGCTAATGTATCAGTTAATTCTAGATGCTATGTTATGTGGTGCATGATGTTACTGTGCAGGTTTTGTACTATATAATGTTAATATGTGGTGTTTGAAATATATGGAATTGTTTGCTGGGTCAGACTGTGCTACATTAATGTAATTTATCTAAGAAGCATAAGGGAGACTTTAATATTAGGTTTTTGTGTATACATGTATTTCTTTTTGATTCTGTATATGTGAGGGTGAAAATTGTTGATATGCTGTAGCAGAAATTGTATATTCTGCTGTGGAACAACATGATAAGTAAAAATTGAGTGTGGTTTTTAGGTACATGGAAGAACAGGGTGTGAAGGCAGATGATATATTTCACATATGCATGGGTGATGCATTGTTAAAGGAAGGAAATATGGTTCAAACTTTAAACTGCTGGGATCACATGGCTATTAATGGCTCCTGTCCAAATACTTTAATACATTTTGCCCTGGTAAATAATATGTAAAAGACATGGTATTCGGGCAATGCAGAATTCCTGTGTAAGTAGGTGTTGTTAGAATAGAAGGCCTTGTTTTTTTTATGACAATGCAGTTGCTATATATTTTTGTGTAAAATAATCTGTGATTAGGAATGTGAAGATGGATAATGCAACGGCAGTCATGACATGGTTCGTTGATATTTATATATAAATAGCTTACTACATTTCAAAGCTGGAGAAAGCGTTCCATTTGAGAGCTGCAAAAATGGTGGAGCACAGGGCTGATACTCCAGAGAACTCTTTGATTTCTGCTATTTGATTTGTGTGGCTGAATATCGGTAGAGAAAGTGTGCTGGCAGGTATTGTGAAGGTGTGCTATGTGTGGCACACACAGTACTGTAGTAGCATGTAGTTATCGCTGCGAATGCAAAATATGTGGCACTCTTAGCAGGTAATACTAAAAAGGTCCTAATTTACCACAACAATGTAGCTGGGATAAAGAAGCCAAGTTACTTAGCTAGATTGCAGGCATAGCCATGCTGATGCAGTAGCATTCTAGAACACATAGTACTAACAGAAATAAACATGAAATACTCATTTACAATAATAATCATGACGTACTGAAGGTCATGAACAAAATAACTTGATCCTTAGTCTAAACCAAGCTAGGAAGTCCCTTCTCCCTTGCAGCTGGGCTGATAGCTTCTGTACATATAAGCAAAAGTCTTGCTGGTGAACTGCATCTAGAGATGTCATTCACTGTGTGCAAGAGTTAAAAGTTCGGGGATGAGCAAATTTTTAAAAATTGCTATATTTTATGTACGGGTAGAAGGTCCATTTTCTGAGGACTAACCTGCTGTTGTGCTTTTACCGAGTAGTATCCTTGAAGAGTTTCTTAGTAGCTGGAGTGATTGTTGCAGGCTTATCTCTATTAATATATAAAGATGTGTTAGCTACAATGCAAAAAGGCTGTACAATTCGAATGTACCCAAGATTTATTTAAGCACCTTTTCTTGGCTGTGATCTTTGCAGATAATGATGAGTCTGTTTCCAGGACTTGTTCTGTATGTTTAGCTAGTTCCTTTGCCTTGTAAAATAAGTATTGTTTAAGTCCTTGGAAACAAGCCGAAACGAAAGAGAAGCAGGATTGCCTTATTTTCAGGAGAATGAGGCACAAGAGCTGTTGAAGAAGCATCCTGTGAGACCTTTTCTTCAGTCTCTGTATGAGTTTTTGGCTTGCAAAATTATGTAATAGGTGAGATTGCACATAGTCTAGCAGGAGGAATAAGAAGGGTAATAGAACTCGTGGTAATGTTCTTACCTTAATATCAAGAGTCTCTCTACGATGCTCTCTACTGCTAGTAGAAAACAATCTGAACCATTGATCTTAATTGATTGAAGAGTTCAGATTTATTTATACTACCGCCCTAGTTAGCAGTAGTAGAAATGTGGAGGGGCATTATTATCAAAAAAATAGGTGCAGACGGGTATAATCGTCATTTAGCAATCTTTTCCTTCTTTTTTATCTTTTTGATGGAATATGTGTAATATCGGTGCAATGGATGACCACATATCGATCTAGCTGGAAAAAAACATAAATAACAAAATTACTCGTAATCATGGTATTAGTAAATTACTGATTTACCCTTAATACTACTGGTAGTATAATACTACAACTAGAGAGCACCAGAGCATTGCTCTAATATCAATGCCAAGCTTCGTGTTGTCAGATTGCATATTGCATACTGAGACAACAATGTTTATCTTTACGGGTGTTGAAGAATTTGGTTTGCTAGTTGGTGTATCATTGTTGATGCAAAAAAACACACGCTGGCCTGAGAGATTTGCTTTACTCTAGTGCAGGTCCAAACTTAGTTCTTTTAGGTTCAAGAGCATGCCAGTTGATTTGATCCTGCAATCAACAAGAAGAAATATGCAAAGAATGTTAGTAAACGATAGTCCATCGGCCAGACAGCCGATTTCATATCGTATGTGACCTAGCCGATGCAATAAAGCATGAATCGGCTGTAAGGTGTAGTCATTGATGATACTAGCCCTAAAACTAGTATATCGGCTGTAGAGATCAATGTTACATAATCAATGCATCAATATTACTTTAGAAATAAGCAATTGAGATAGATCGGACTGAACCGAGACAGTATAAATTGTTCATGTCTAATATAACATGAAATAAAGATTATATAAACTCATATCATAGCCGATATCTAGATTTAAGCATGTATCGGCTATAGCTCAGATACAACCTTATACTAGGATATTCTCTAGTAATAAATATATTTAACTATAACTAATCATATTGGTATCAAGTTCAATATATTTACACTAGATTAGATCCTGATATAAGGAGCAGATATAGAACATTAAACAAAGCACACAACAATGTAAAACATTTATACCAGGTAAGATCGGCTGAAACCCCGATACTATCCTTATTAGCAGCCATAAAACAGGCTAGATATCATGATTCTAAATATGACTTAATAGGTTGGACTTAACCAATGCAGCATTAAGTATAAAGAGAAGCATGATATCTAGAGAATCAAGCCGATGATTGCCTTTTCGGGATGGTGGATACATTATATAATCTAAACCAATAAAGTAATCTAGCCGATATCGACGAAACCCTAAAGAGAATCCAGCCGATGCAAGTAGATTGCATTGTCGATCTAAATTATATAATGTATATGATAACTCGGAAGTTTACAAGATAGAACTAGAGTGTCATAAAGATGTAAGCACTAGTTCCGATGATGCAAACCGCCATAATAAGATATACCTTTTGGTCGAAGATCAAATTGATGCAGCACGACTCGAAAGCACAAACTTATCGAAAAGTAGAAAATAGAAGAGGCGATGCGCCGAGATTGATTGAACGTCTGTTGTTATTATTTACAGGACCGCGAGACTATATTTATACCCGAAAATACAAACAATGTCCATCACGGACACGACTCTTATTAACCTAATACAAATCCAACTAACGAACAAGTCCCTAATGTGGACTCTTACTGTGATAATCTATAAGGACATTACATATAATATCCTAATTAATAGATACAATTGCCTCTTCAGGACTCTATCCATGTATGGCAATCCGTGTGAAGCACTTTAACTCAACCCAATGACGTGTACTGAGTCACATTTCCAAAATCGGCTCAATCGGCTAACCCTGTCCGACTCTGACTCTGTCGATCCTATCCGTAGCCGATTCGGACTACAGCCGATTTTCACTCTGTTTCCGATACAATCTAATCTCTTGGATTTTCTTCGATTCTGTCCTTATCTTCGATACTTGAATTACCATATTTGGTCATCAACACATGCCCCCCAGTCTGAAATATTTGGTAATGTTTCGGATTTGCCAAATCCTATCTCCGAGTGAATATCGCGCTTTCCGTTTTCTGACCGTTACTGCGCTGCTTTAACTATTAACCGTCACCTCCGAGAAAACTCACCCCGTTACTCCGTTTTCACCTCTCTAGCGATTTCCATCTTCTCTCTCTCCGGCGATCTCCTCGGTGCACCAAGGCAATCTCCAAACAACACCTTCTCCGACCAACTTCCGCCTGCGGGAATGTCGTCTTCATCCGCTCCATCTGTCGCTCCATCGGCCGAGTACGCAGAAGTAAGTTCTCATCGGCTAGATCCCTTTTCATGCAATAGTTTCAGTTTTCTGCGATCTTAGTCCGTTCTTTTGCTCTTTCTGCTTCTTTCTTGTAGCATCTCCCCAATTTAATTGCAATCCCCAGTTTGAACCATGAAAATCATTACTTTCTTGGACCAATCGGCAATCTGGACCTAACCGAGTTTATCTCTGCCGAAACCAATAGAATCCCTTTCAGATTAGCAAACCCAATCTAGAGCATTGGAAAAATACTTTCAAGTCTTAGCCGTCCCTAGAGAAAAGTTGGTCTGCATGGTATAAGCGTGTATCGGCTAGAAACAGAGTCATTGGGATGAGATAGGAATTGGCCAAGCCTTTGCTTTGACAATAGCAAATTCGGCTAAGAATGAGCCCCTGATGGCTTCTGCTAGCTACTTCTGGTCCAACATCATCAATGCTTTTATGTTCAACCAAGGGCCGATGACCCCAAATCTGCTAGATATCATTATGCTCACTGGATTAGATATTACTTCATCGGCCAATCCTATGATCTTGAATTCCAAGAACAGATTTGACTTCAAAACTAAGAGCATAGGAGGATGGTTTGGGTTTATCTCAGCAAACATGGGCCAAGGATCTGTCTCTCCCCGGGAACATACAGCTTTCTTATTAATGTGGCTGGAGAAATACCTCTTCTGCGGATCTAGCTGTGGTCCCACTTCCAACTGGCAACACATAGCCGAAGCCCTTGAAAGGAAGAAACAATTTCCTTTAGGAAAAATCCTGCTCGGCTATCTCTATCAAACATTGAGCAATGCATCAGCTAAACTAGCCATCGGCTCTGTAGTTAGTGCAGGTGGCCCTTGGTGGCTATTGCAATCCTGGCTAAACCTATTAGCCATGAAAGCTGTCAATAGACCAGCCCTAACAGAGGTAGAATTCCCAAGGCTTGAGCCGATCACAGATGAGGATGGAGAAGAAATCACCCATCGAAGGTGTACATCTTTTGGATAATATGCGTCTACACCAGCCGATGCTGGAGCAAAATTATCGGCTGAATTACTGAAGGACTGGTTCTTCAGTTTTTATGACGGCTTTCAGAAAAATGCCAGAGTTTGGTTCTTCTATGAGGACTCAACCAGCTTTGAATTGCCATCGGACTTCAAATTTGAGGAAATCAATCATGAAAAGTTTCAAAAGTCCAGAGAAGTCTTTGCCGCAGCCATAAGCCCAAGTATTCTTCCTGTCGGCATCCACCAGGGCAGAAACATCAAAGTGTCCTATGAATTCTACCATCCAATGAGCTCAGCTCGGCAATTTGGTCTAGGTCAGCTGCCAATCGGCTTATGGTTTGCCGATAGAATCCAGTGCAGAGGAGAGATTTCTTCATATTTGATGATGGATCGGTTGCTTAATATTCCAGGATCCCCTCTTGGCAGCATTGAGAATATTGAGCTTGGTATGTTCAGGAGTAAAACTTTCACCGCATGGTGGGCTGAATGGAAACAACACCTCTTCCATCAATCGGCTACTAAGTCTATGTGTAGGAAAGTTAGTGGCATTTATTGAGTTAAGAAACTCAGGTGGATATAACAGGTCAAAATAAGGAATTTGTTCAGAGCATTTTGATATGGTATCAAAACTTAGGTATATTCTTGGATCTCCTTGGACTAAACCAACAACATACTCATTTATTCATCAACGGTTGTATTATTAGGACAAAAAATTGTATGAGAAGCTAGGTATTCAGTGTCTTTGTATGATGCAAGAAAATTAGGATATACTTCATTGACAATAGCAGATATTTTGTCACCATTAGTCATAACAAGTAAATCATCAGGAATTGTGATCCATGTAGGACAACTCTCACCTTCCTTTGCTATTATAGGTAAAGCGCCATCACCAACAGCTAAAACCCATTGACTAAAATCATGCATATCCTTTTTATTGACTCTGGTAGCATTGGATTAAGTAATCTCATGTTTATATTTATAATTAATATTGTTACATGTTTCCATAACTCTGAGTTTGTGATGGATGCATTGCTTATTGTTCGACGGGATCCTTTAGGAACAACTGGTAGTATTTGTCTGAAATCACCACCTAGGACAACAGGTTTTCCTCCAAAAGGTATAATAGAATTTGTAGGCACGTAGTGTGCGATCTAATGCTTCGAAGCATCGCCTATGTGTCATTGGAGCTTCATCCCATATGATCAATGCAGTTTCAGTTAATAGTTCAGCAATCATAGTTCCTCGTTTTATATTACGAATACTTGTTTCATCAATGTCAATTGGTATTTTAAATCGAGAATGAGCTGTGCTACCCTTGATGATGCGACAACAAGAACAATTTTGTTTTGTGATCTAAGTTTTGCAATAATTGCATTCCAGAGGAATGTCTTGCCAGTTCCACCATGGCCAGACACAAAGAAGAAACCTGGTTTATTAGCAGTAACACGACAAGATATGATGTTAAAAATGTTTGTTTGGTCATCATTCAATTGTTGCACAAAATAATATGCATGCACAGCCAACATAAGTGGATCAATTGCGAGTTCTTCATCAATCAATCTATTATTACCAGGAACATGTGGAATAGATGATGGATGCGACAAGTTAAAATCTTTTATATTACCACCGCTATTTGCAAATACAGCAACAAGCTCGTGTAGAAGAAGGTTAAGCAGGTGGTCATGTGGAATGATGCAATGTGGGTTATCCAAAGCTCTTTTTAGCCTATCATGTATATCATCTCTTATGTATAACCAATACTTGTCGAATCATGAGCGAACATTGCTAACAAAGCAGTAAAGAAGTATTGTTACAAAAAGTTGTCTAAGCTGTCCTGAAGATGTAAACACTATCGCTTCATCAAAAAAAGAAGATATCATTCATTGTCTCCCTCAAGGAGCCCTCATGCTTCGCATGCTTTTCTGTATGTGCTATAAAGAACACTATCGTATGTGTGCAAATCAGCATAGCTTTGAGCACCTCTAACAATCATCAACAACATTCTAAGATAGTAAAGTTCACCAGCAGTTGGATGCACATAATAAATTCTACCAATTCTTGGAGCTGGTGTTCATTCGTTCCATGTTTTAGACGATGGTTCCCATGTCCATTCTCTTGCAAATTCACAATATGTTAATGGACAGGCTTTAGCATACTTTTTATTAGTTTCAAACCATTCGGTAAGCATTGAGTGTTTTGCACCAGGCCTCTCAAGCACTGCTCGTAAGTCAGTCCCCTTTTCATATCTAACAAAGTTTTTCCTAGGTAGATGGACAACTAATCGCTCAGTACTCTATAATGTATTGTCAAATTCAAACAATCGATGAAGTGCCTCACAAGTTGAAAGGAATCTCGTGTCCATATATTCTAATATTTCGTTGCATGGAGCAAGGTCATGATTTGGTGATGCATTTCCTATCCTTGCTGTTGTTTCAATGTACATTTTAGCTCGGTCGTTGCCCTTTGTGATATATTTAAATAAATATTCTAGCAAATTTCACTTGTTACACCACTCAACATTTATGTGTGCCTCATATGTTTTAAGCATTTTCAAGTTGTAGGGGACAACCGATGTATTATCCAAGGGAATCCCATTTTTTATAATACATCATCCATCATTTCTTCATCTCTAGATTGTAAATCCAGATTCATCAATAGTGGTTTCATCTTGGAAATCTTTAGGATAATTTTCTGAACACTTATCATTTTTCATGCAAGGGCATTTTTTATTCGCATCACCGCAGGGACTAAGCATCATCAACTCACTAACCAACTCATATCCTAGTCGATCGGTGTCATAGTCAGGTATTTCAGCACAAATAAAGCCATCTATGATAGATGCTGAGACATCAGCAGTGGCAACTGCAAGCCAAACCAAGCAATATATGTGTGGAAGCCCATATTTCTGGAATTCAACAGTGTACAACACTGTGACAATTGGAAAGAAAAAGTCATGAGCGTGCCACCTATGATCACTATATCCTATAAAGCAGGAGATTATAAGGATACCTGCAAGAACTTTACCAAAAGACCTGCCCTCCCTAATATCAGTTATGAATTCATTAACCTTCATGTTAAATACATGTACAATGATATCAGATCTATCAGATGGTTTTTGACCAGTTTCAAATCGAATCGCCTCAACAATTTCTTGCCATTTGGAGTTACATGTATTTGTCACAAAAAGATCAGGCGATCCATAAACACGGCATATTGCCATGGCATCCTGGTAGTTCATTACCATATATCTTCTTCCTCCAGTGAAGCTGGTAGGAAGTATGACACGATTGCTATTGGTATTTCTTATGTTCTAAGATAAAATCCGCAAGCGCACAGATATACCGCTATAGCACTTCACTTGGAAGTATTCCAAGGTATTGAATTTCCACAGGGAACATGTGTGTTTAGCTCTTCTTCAGGTTCATCCGAGGACACAAGATAAATGTATGCCAATCTTCTAATGTGATACAGGGTCATTTAGAAAGCTTAACTTTAATCCTATCGTTATGCTTCAGGCACTGGCTTGCTCGCTGCTAGCAGAACATGCTCTACTTCGTACCCGGATAGGGAGAACTACGGTGATCTCGATGGCTGTCACCACCTCTACACCAACCTCTAACGTACTAAGGGATATGCAGCAAACACTGGCAATTAACTACCTAGATACCATGTCTATGCAACTAATTACTACTCTAGTGTTAGCTAAACACTAAAGTAATCATATTACTTAATGAAAAATAGTTAACAATGATCCAACAAGCTAAATAGGAACTAACTAAGAAGTATACCACACAAGATAAATCTCAATTGCTACATTAAAATATTCTCAACTAGAGTAAAGTAATTGCTAAGGTACAAAAGAAATAGAGAGAGATACCGATAATTCCGGAACTCCTCCAACTCTTTCTTCCTCACTCTCTCACTTATTCTAAGTATACATAAAAGAATACAGAGAGCCTCTTTTAAATCAGCTCACATCTTGGTGTGTGTTGAAATGAAGGAGGAGAAGGCCTTTTATAGCTTCATGAAGGCGGTTGGAGCGTGGGAACTAGCCACAACCACCATAGGAAGGTCAGTAGTAACTGCCAACGGCAGTTGTGGCTGGACTAGGTTGAGCCTGGGTCGGTCGACCCCTAGCTGGCCCCTCTGACCCACTCCTTCCTCGTATGCCCTGACAGGTGGGTCCCTAGTTCATTGGCATGGTGGTTGGGCCTAATTTTGGGTATTTCATTTGGTTTGTTGTCTGAAGACTCCATGGGCTTGGATATAAATGTAATTCTTCCCCTACTTTATGTATATTTTATCTCAACTTTGGTATTTTGCCACTTGCATCCAAATATACACCAATACTCGTGGAATTTGTTAGAAATAAACCCTACCACTATGTTGTATGTTTTATATTTTAAGATTTATGTAGGTATTGACGAGGTAAATTTGGTATTTAACAGTCGTCACAAACCCCCACTCTTAGCTCTTTACTCATCCTGAGTAAAGGTTAAGGATTACTGTGGAATAAAACTTCCCAAGGTATGATATTATTATACAATTTATTCTAAGCCATAGTTGTACCTGTGAACTTTTTGTCTATCTTACCATCTTGGGTAATTGATGAATGGAACGCTCGTGACTCAAGTCGTTCATGTTCCTCCTATCAATCACTTGGATTTTTCATATATTTTCAAAATATAGCTATACTCCTCAAATAACTCTCTTGAATCACTCATTTTCATTTTTTGATCCTCACCAAGGCATGTATTGCCGAATTATCCCTATTCTAAAAGGCTGTATATATAGAGCTTGGTAGGGATCAATCCGGACTTACCTGCATCACATATTTTGCCAAGCCAAAAGACCGGACCCAAGGAGATAGCAAGTTATACTTTCTGATCAAGAATGTGCATGTGTATGGTATGGTGATGGAAAAAGGAAAATGATAACTCCTTTTGTATACCTCCTCCTCCATTTTTTTCTTTTTGGAAATCTGAGAGTGCATGGCTATCTTTCTCTTTGCTTTCTTCTTTTTTTTTCATCTTGCTCCATACTTGTATGAGCGAGACTTTTTTTATTTATTTGCATAGCCATTCCTCCCTTTTCTTTTGAATGAACTTTGGAGAAAGAGCCATAAATAACATGGAGTATTTATTTTGTGGATGATGGATGAAATGGATGATTAATGAGGATGCTAGCTTTCAGTGTAGAAGTTTAGCATATGTGCGTGTATGTGGAGTGTGTGTGATCTTGATCATAAAACATGAAAAGCATCTCAAACGGGTCATATTAATTTGACAAAGCTCAATATAATGTCAAGCAGACAAAATATATGGTTTGCAATATGAATCATATTTGGCCTTGTTAGGTAATCATATAGTCACTGAGGAGTATTGCTCGAAAAATTAAATTTTAGCAAAGATAAAATCCCAATTATCATGACAGTTAGACAAGAATTTCTTTTGTCATCTCCATATCACAAATATCAGTTACTTAGATTAGCAAGGTTTCCTATGATAGATATAAGTTCACAAGTAACAAGTGTTAGCAAATAATAAAGAGTATACATGTCAACCATAGGAAAATTTCATTTGTTGAGAAGCATTGTTTTTAACTTGGAGGCCAAATACATTTTATTTGAATTTTCTAAGCATATTTGACTCATAAACCGGGAAGGATAAGGAAGAAGACATGCAAACCTGACCACATGACGAAGTGGAAGGGAGTAAGGGGTGGATATGAGTCAGCCGAACCATGAGTTCACCTAAACCCCTCTATTCTCTGCTCTAGCAGATTTTGCTCATGATCGCTCGTGGGGTTCTATTCTTCATGTTGGCCTATCAACTTGCATTTGTTGCACGTCATGAGTTCCGAAAAAAATTCCCCCCACACTTATCTTGTACCTGAACTTTCTTCAACAAAAACATAGAAAGCAAAAGGGCTTCCATCGGGTGAAATACCGGTGAGCCAAACTTTATTCAAGTAACTCTAGGTGCATGAAGTGCCTAAATTTACTTTATTTTATTTTATTTTATTTTGTCATTTTTTTCATGGCAACAATGGAGGTGGTGGGTAACTTAGCATGGTGGAGATATGAGGTGAGGATGCACAAGGTGTTTGGAATTCTTACTAGATAGGTCTCGCCAAGTTGAGATTCTAATTGAATGCAACAAAGTTTTGCATTTGTTCTGCTTAGTTCCCTGTGCATCTCTTTTCTCATAGACTAAGGAGCATGGTAGGAGTGTTGGAGATATTGTATATTGTTCCTTTTTTGTCATTTTATTCCCTGCAAAAGGTTAGTGGACAACAAATACCTGAAGGACTACAAAGAATTTGAAAAGATTTTATCGTGGCCTCAAGATTAGTTGTTCACATCCACGCTAAAGACAAAATGGATTCCAAACTTAAGAAGCATGGATCCCACGAGTTTGCCATCGTTTTATTTTGTCATCATTTTTTTCAGTAAGGTAGGATTAACACCAACTTTAAATCAAGATGGCCTTGGTTGATGGAACTTGTCGTGACAAGCTCGTCGACCATCCCCTGCCACACTTAGATTTTTGTGTCCCAATACATCAAAAACCAAGTGTGTGATGTTGGAGTCTCCTATAAAGAATGATACAACACCAAGGATCACCAAAGTGTATAGTTGATGTAGTTATCGTATTCTTAGGCATCGCGTGACCCTCGTTCTTAATCTCAACATGAAATGGTTAGCGACCAAGAATACTCGAAGGTGCATACTATCCAAAAAACTGGTTCCTGCTTTATTAGAAAGGAAACTTACCATGATAATCTGGGCTATCTCCCGGCAGTGCTTTGTTTATGGTCACAAGCTCAACCATAAAGACATCACGCTACAAGGTTTGTACCACATACACGTACGAAATTTGCAGTATTTATAATAAACAAAAGCATCCACAACCACCTATCTAAACATTAGAAAGAAGGACCGTAAGTTGGTTGTGGTCCTCGCACAAGGAAGAGGCACTAATCGGAAAGGACTCTGGGGATTCCTTATGTAAGCATGAATCCTGGGAATTTATAATGAGAAACTTTCATGCACATTTGTGGAATGTTTTCTTTCGTCCTCCAGAGTCGACGTCTCAAGCTTGTCCATGGCCTGAAGGTTCTCCTTCCCAAGAGATGCATCATGCAAGATCTGGGTTGTTTCTTGGTGATTAACAAGAGCAACGTTCTGAGGGCTAGAGGGACAAGGCTTAGGCTCGATCGAGGGCAATGAAGGTCATTCGGTTTCATGAAGATGGACAATAGATTCAAATGAAACGAACAGAGATAAAAACATCACCTCCTCGAATGGCTCACGCTTGGGATGAGGTTTTGCCCTTGATGTTTCTAGGCAAAAGCTATGAGTGGCAAAAGCATTTTTCCCAAGCTTTTCCTTGAGGCTCCCTTGATATTCACCTTCTTGGAAAAGTTTTTATAGGGGAAAGCCTATGAGAAAATCAATATCGAGAGTAGGAAAGATGTGGAAATCTTGGTAGACCTTGATTTTGTCCATTTGAATTAGCACGACCCTCGCAATCCCATGACACTCAAATATAAGTCCTGAAGGACTTGTGAAAAATTTGTCCATTGGGGCTAGGGGCATGCCACTCAAAAGGGTGTCCGTAGAGAACTCGGATATGATACTAGCCCCAACTGTGGGGTTATGAAGGGCTTCTCCAACGATTCCTCCTATAGAACAAGTTATGGTGTAGAAGGTGAAACAATCCGAATTACTTCGGAAGAGTGTCTCACTTCCTCCGACCACTCCACCTTCGTGGCCTCCGTGAGAATTGCTTTGTTGGGAAGATTGGGAGGATAAGGGGTACCGTAGGTCTGAGGGAAGATTCTGTCAAATGATTTCTGAATTGAGAGACATGGATGGAAGGAGGTTCCTTCCCTAGTCGAGCTTCAAAGAATTTCGAGGTGTTTCGATGGTTGCTACATGGATCATCCTCGAATTGGAAAGGGAACTTCAGAGGTTGAATTTCTTCTCCCTTCAATGTTCCTGGTTCGGGTGAGGGCTCTAGAATTGAATCTATGGATGTGGATGGTTGTGGTTCGGATTCAACTACAGAAGGCTCCACGGATTTCAACATAGGCTCCTCATGGGATGGTTTGGTAAGGCTATCCATGAAGGAAGTATTCACCCAAATGTTATCCAAGATTTCCTTCGCTTGGGATGGAGTTTTGCACGCGAACGAATCTTCGACGGTAATGTCGAGGTAAAGGGCATATTCCTTATCTAAAACCGCATGAAAATGTTATAACAATATATGCTCGGGTATCGATAAGTTAGGACCAGATTGTAGTAGAAAGATAAATCTGGCCCAGGCTGCTCCTAACGACCCCTCACGCTACCAAAAGTTGACAATTCTACTCGCAAGGAGGCGACATGAGACATGAGAAGTATCGTTTCTGAACCATGGCTATAAAGCTAGGGTAGAATTCATAAGTGGTGGACAAAATTGGCTCCGAATACGGAGGCGGCTCATAGAATTCACCCGT
Organism: Oryza punctata; assembly: GCA_000573905.2. NCBI lineage: Eukaryota > Viridiplantae > Streptophyta > Magnoliopsida > Poales > Poaceae > Oryza > Oryza punctata. The sequence continues at coordinate 8,306,881 of CM002494.2, read as the reverse complement.
GGGAGCAGACAAACTAAATATAGGCTGTTGCTCCATGGTAAAGAAGTTGTTTACGAGAAGGCTTCTACTAGGTAGCGGGGGTAAAGGTAGAATTAAAGAAAAATAAAAAGATACGAGGACGAACAAGGTTCAGAGATAAACAACAACCATTCCCCAGCAACGGTGCTAGAAATGCTTGTTGGTATTTCTTACATTCACAGATAAAATCCGCAAGCGCACGGATATACCGCTATGGCACTTCACCCGAAAGTATTCCAAGGTATCGAATTTCCACGGGGAGCATGTGTGTTTAGCTCTTCTTCAGGTTCATCCAAGGACACAAGATAAATGTAGGCCAAATATTAGAGAGAATCTTCAAATGTGGTGCAGGGTCGTATAGAAAGCTTAACTTTAATCCTATAGCTATGCTTCAGGCACTGGCTTGCTCGCTGCTATTAGAACGTGTTGTACTCCGTACCCCGACAGGGAGGACTACGGTGATCTCGAGGGCTATCACCACCTCTACACCAACCTCTAACGTACTGTGGGATACGTAGCAAACATGGGTAATTACCAACCTAGACACCATGTCAATGCAATTAATTACAACTCTAGCATTAGCTAAACACTAAAGTAATCACTATTTCCTAATGAACAATAGTGAACAATGATCCAACAAGCTAAATAGGAACTAACTAAGAAGTGTACCACACAAGATAAATCTCAATTACTTAATTAAAATATTCTCAACTAAAGTAAAGTAATTTCTAAGGTACAACAGAAATAGAGAGATATCGATAATTCCGGAACTCCTCCAATTCTTTCTTCCTCACTCTCTCCCTTATTCCAAGTATACATAAAAGAATACAAAGAACCTCTTATAGTTCAGCCCACATCTTGGTGTGTGTTGAAATGAAGGAGGAGAGGACCTTTTACAGCTTCATGAAGGCGGTTTGAGCGTGCGAACCAGTCAAAACCGCCATAGGTCGGTAGTAACTGCCAAAGGCGGTTGTGGCTGGACTGGGCTGAGCTTGGGTTGGCTGACCCCTAGCTGGCCCCTCTGGCCCACTCCTTCCTTTATGGGCCCTCACAAGTGGGTCCCTAGTCCGTTGGCATGATGGTTGGGCCTAGTTGCGGGTATTTCGTTGGGTTTCTGGGCCCAAGACTCTATGGGCTTGGATAGGAATGTAATTCTTCCCCTCCTTTATGTATATTTTATATCAACTTTGGTAGTTTGCCACCTGCATCCAGATATACACCAAACACTCATGGAATTTGTTAGAAATAAACCCTACCACTATGTTTGATGTTTTATATTTTTAGATTTACGTCGGTATTGATGGCATAAATTGGTATTTAATAGCCGTCAACACTTGCCAACCGAATCGCCATCAGGGACACCTGTATCAATCGCATCTACAATTCCATCTACAGACTCAGCTCGTAGTTCCTTTTGATGGTCAAAGTAATACTGTAGTGTATTAGCTTCAATTGTAGAGAATATGTCAACATCAATTTGATCACTCAAGCGACCATAGAATGTGAGAGGGTTTGGTTCACTTAGTCTATAGTGCATTATATATATATATATATAATATTTTGGCATCATGACATTTTTTCCAGTTCCGTCATAGTTGTTGTATTTAATACCTAGATGGAATCCACATTCACCATATGGAAACAACAAAGGGTATTGCAATGCCATATAAGATGGATGCAATGGAGAAATTTGGTGTAATCCACGGTCTTGTTGATGCGAAAAACACAAACTAGCCAGAGAGAACTAGCCAGAGAGATCTGCTTAACTCTAGTGCATGTACAAATCTTGACTTTCGGGTTCAGGGCATGCGAGTTGGTTTGGTGCTGCAACCAACAAGAACAGAGATAATTAAATCAAGAAACGATAGCCGATCGGCTAAAGGGCCGATGACATATCATCATTAACCTACCCGATGTTGTTTGATTAGTATCGGCTGTCAGGTGTATTATTGAAATATCATAAAGTACACAAACTATATTATATCGGCTTATAGATATAAGAATTACTTATGATTAAGTTATAGCCGATAAGACAATACAGTGCACCAGCTATTACTCTGATGCAACCTTATATACATATATCAATCCAAGAAAATATATTTGGCGCATACCAAATATATTTATATAGAGTAGTTTATCATATAAGGGGCAAATATAACATGTAAAGCATGATTAGGTAAACTAAACATATTAAAACATCTATATCAGGCAAGATCGACTGAAACTCTGATTCTACCCTTATTGAACGTGTGTAAATTTCTTACAGGGCTCTGGGTATATATTTCTACCCATAGTACAAACTTGTCCATATTTAACGCGACTCAACCTTTCCTAAGTCACAAAACTATACGAACAAGTCCCTATAGTGAACTCTTGCCAAATCTCTAAGAAACCGACATTAATATTCCTAATTAATAGATAAAATTGCCTATAATGGACTCTATCCTTGCATAGAAATATCTCTGAAGCCTTTATCTTGAAACCGACAATGACTGTATTAGCTCCCGGTACCGAACTCTACTCACATCGGCTAATAGCATTCAATTCGGAATCGGTCGATACACCTTCTAGCTGATGCGCACTCTATTTCCGGAAATATCGCATCTCCTTCAAATCCGCTTCGGATTGATTGTCAATTCCAATCCATATCTTACCAAATTTCGTCATCAATAGTTTTCTATCAAACACAAGCACATCAAATTTGTATTCTTTCGCAGAAAAATCACCAACTATAATGCCAGCTATTTCACCGTTTGTTGGTAAATTGTATTGAACATCATCTTTTGCATTGCAGCCTAAAAGGCGAAGAGTTATTTGATGATTGCCATGCTCAGAAACACGTTCTCTACCATATCTAAAGCTTTGGACAAGGCTATTCTCAGCATCGAGCATTGATGAGAGGGCAAAAAGTATTTCAGGATCTGGTTTGTTTGCATTATCACCATCATTTTCAAATATATTTAGTCGGTTTTGTAATTCATTTTCTGGATCATAGATGTCGTGACCTTTAGGCACGGACAAGATTAGGGATGAGCGGGAGAATATGAATTCCCCGTTTATCCTAAGAATGAGCTCGAATAGCAAATGCTTCGACATGGGAAGATGTATTTCACTGTTCAATACGTCTTGTCCAGTTACAGGATTTGGATCGGCTTTTATAGCTCATGATCATACGTGTGAAGTTAAAACTCTACCCTTATATTAATACATGAAGTTACTATAATGCCCTTGTTAAAGTATGCATTTGTGGGGTATAAGAGTACATTCCTGTGGTCCCCAACAACTTCTAGCTCCAGCTAGCAGGAATGGTTGAAGTGGTCCTAGGCAATCTTCTTATGGCGTACTGCACAAGTTTCTTCCATCTTGCTTGAATGATTCCTTTTGTAGACTCGAACGCACTTTCCCACTTGCTGGCTACCTGTGAATTCCCTTATCCTAGGCAAAAAAACCTTTCCCCTCCTACTTGGTTAGTAAACATGATTTGTTAAGGAAAAGAGCTTTCGAGCAAAGTCGCTCGAAAGGACACACACTCGAGAGAAACTTGTTTGACTAATGGAAAATGCTCGAATGAAGTTTCCCAAAGGAACGCTTGCTCAAATGGGCTTTCTCGAACGAAGTTTCCCTCGACGCGAGGCATTTAATAATGATCGCTTAGACCGAATAAGGGGGATTGCATTTGCCCTCTACTAGAACAGGCCCGTCGCGGGTAAGGGTGAAGGGTGCTTTCGGCCAAAACTGCATCAATTGAGAATGCAGGGGAAAAACCGTTGTCCTCCTTGTTCGGTCGAACCGCACTCAAGAAAGGTTTCTTTTCTTTAAGCAATTTAATTATCAGACTAAAAACATTAGTTAATATTTTTATAATATGTGTAGATTGTTAGTTAAAAAATAATGATAATTTTAGTTAAGTAATAACAATGATAGTTTTAATTTAATTAATTAGTTAATATTTTTTTACACGTGTATCCTTGTTTGTGGTGTGAGTGAATGGCCGTGCCGCTTCGGTTTTTTGTGCCTTCTTGATTGCGTGGTCATGCCCCTCCCCCCTCCCCTCCCCCGCCCCCGGCTATATAATGGGCGAGGGGTCGCTGTCCAGCGCACTCTCAAAACTCTCGTCCTCGGCTTGCTTCTTCTTCTAGCACACCCTCTCCGAGCACTTTGTTCTCGAATAGGTTCGTTTCACCTTGACTTCTAGTTTTCCTGTTCGAGCTTGTCACTCGATAGAGATGGGCAAGTCTGTGAAAAAGCTTGCCGGCAAAACCCAGTCGAAGAAAACGTCTTCTGGATTGGGTCCTTCTCGAATTAAAGAGATCTCGACAAATTGATCAACAAAGATTCCATCTCGAATCATCGCGACGTGATTCAGCCTGTGGGTGAGTCAAACCCTTCTCCCAGACCCAGCTATACTCTTCTTTTCAAGGACTTTTTTGAAGCTGGGATCGAATTTCCTTGTGGTTCTTTTCTTGTTGAAGTCTTGAAACTCTACAGGCTCGAGCTCCCACAGCTCACCCCAAACGCCATCGTTCAGCTAGGGGTTTTCGAGTGGATGATCCGATGCTGTGGGGGAGTTCCCCATGGCGAGGATTTTGCTTACTTTCATACCACTCAATATTATACCAAGCAAAACACAAAAATTGGCTGTATCAACTTTGTGCCCCGCTCGAACCGTGGTTGTCCCTAGCCTGTCATCTCTGCCATTCGAACCAAGTGGGGCACGAAGTGGCAGTCCAAATGATTCTACCATCAAATTCCCACAGATCTCTTTTCCCAGGAAAATTGTCCTTTCGTCTTCTCTTGCAAAGATCCGAAGGTCGTTTCCGAACCTTCTGGTTTGCTTGAACTCGAGTACAGTCGTCATCGCCTGGTGGAGACTTGCAAAATTGTTGATGGTGCTTTTCGTCAGATTGGGGCCGAAGCAAATTCCCTGCCCGAAGATGGCAACTTGGCTGCCAAAATTGTTGAAGCTTGCGCTAGTTTGTCGAGTGGAATCACTCAATTTTCTTCGAGATGGTCACGCACTTCAACTGAAGCTCTGTGTGCTACTCTTTACTCGAGTGGTTGTGCACACTTGAATTCTTTGAAGAATTCGATCTCGGGTGTGTTGTCGAGTGAGGCTGACTTTTCTCAACTTCGTTAACGATTCCGGCTGCTGCTATAGCACTCCAAGTGCTTTATTGGAAAAAGCGGGGTTATGAAGATACCCTCTCTTCTCTGAGGGCTTCGCTAGCTGAGCCAAGTTCCCGAGGCCCGGCCTCTTCGAGCCATCCCAAAGACGGTGATGGCGCTTCCAATCTTGACCCGTAGGTGTGATTAGGCCACCATCGAACTAGGGTGGCGAAAATTGTTAGAGTTGTTACTTTTGTTGTTTCCAATCTAAGTCGATAGAAAACATTGCTTTCATAAGAGTACTCTTAATGTTCGAGATGCTTAATGTCTTCATGTTGACTCATTTCCGCGTTTATACAAGCTTTGTTTTCTTGGGGGATGCAAGTTGAGCCAAAACAAAAACTTGTCCTCCCACGAGTTGGCTGTTGCTCGAATACGAACGTGAAGCACATATCGTTTCGAGCACCTCAGAAAATTTCCCCGTCTCAAGCACATACCTCTGATGAAGATGATAGCGAAGTGCATTATGATGACACTTATATTTTCAACTTTAATTTCTTTGATTGGCAAAGGCGTCATCGGATCGGTACTTTGCACGATTTCGTAATCGATTTTAGAATTCGTCGCTCGAGAAATTCATTGAGTAGTTCCGATTTCTAGCAAACGTTTAAACCTTCAGAACGCCAACATAGGATACGAACAAGGTGTTACTCCATAGTCCCTTTTGTACAGGCTCCTTCTCCTATCAGGGTTGTATTTCCTTCTTCTTTTCCCTTTTAGAGTGATTCTCGACGTCTCCCTTCAATGTTGAGCTATGTAACGTACTTAATTAATAAAGCATGTCTTCCAACTTCTCGCTTAACCCTGTTTCTCTATTTCTTTCATCGTATACTACAAGTTTGTGCACTTATTCTCTCTAATGATTGTGTTCAAGGAACGCCATGCTCGAAAATTGTTATGACACAAGGTTTCGATTGATGATGAGAGCGTTTTTGGAGCTCGAAGACCGTCGTCCTCCTTACATTTTTAAGGAGTGATGAGATTGACAAAAATATGTTTGCCTTGTCACGAGGTCTTTTTGTTTTCGAGCGTATTTGGAACTCGAAAACCGCCATCCTCCTTACATTTTTTAAGGAGTGACGAGATTGAGAGAATTATGTTTGCCTCGTCACGAGGTCTTTTTGTTTTAGAGCATTTTTGGAACTCAAAAACCGCCGTCATCCTTACGTTTTTAAGGAGTGACGAGATTGAGAGAAGTATGTTTGCCTCGTCACGAGGTCTTTTTGTTTTCAAGCGTTTTTGGAACTCGAAAACCGCTGTCCTCCTTACGTTTGTAAGGAGTGACGAGATTGAGAGAAATATGTTCGCCTCGTCACGAGGTCTTTTTGTTTTCAAGCGTTTTTGGAACTCAAAAACTGTCGTCCTCCTTACGTTTTTTAAGGAGTGACGAGATTGAGAGAAGTATGTTTGCCTCGTCACGAGGTCTTTTTGTTTTCGAGCATTTTTGGAACCACAAAACTGCAGTCCTCCTTACGTTTTTTAAGGAGTGACGAGATTGAGAGAAGTATGTTTGCCTCATCACGAGGTCTTTTTGTTTTCGAGCATTTTTGGGATCCGAAAACCGTGGTCGTCCTTACGTTTTTAAGGAGTGACGAGATTGAGAGAAATATGTTTGTCTCATCACGAGGTCTTTTTGTTTTCGACCGTTTTTGGGACCCGAAAACCACCCTCCTCCTTACGTTTTTAAGGAGTGACTAGATTTGGAGAAATATGTTTCCAAGCAGTGTTTAGTCTTTTACTCGATTCCTTTAATCAAGGTCAATACTTCGCTCCAAGCAGTGTGGAATCTTTTAGTCGATTCCTTGATCGAGGTCAATACTTCGCTCCAAGTAGTGTGGAGCCTTTTACTCGATTTTTTAATCGAGTTTAATACTTCGCTCCAAGCAGTGTGGAGTCTTATTCGATTTTTTGATCGACTTGAACACTTTGCTCCAAGCAGTGTGGAGTCTTTTACTCGATTTTTTGATCGAGTTGAACACACCTGTATCAATGTCATGCACAGAAGGATACATTTTTTATACAGGTTCGGTGTAACGCCCCAGGTATTCTCTTACCTAGAGTGCTACACACTACACAACAAAACCACAAGTCCAAAATTCATTAAGAATTTCAACAGAGTCTCCCCTGTAAATATGGATATCCACGACAAGCAGTTATAAATTAAACTAATAATAATATCATTCCCACAATGCTATCCATCCATATAATCCATGGAAAGAAACTAATAGATATCTAAAAGTTTATTACACGACCAAAACCAGGATATAATTTAAGTGTCATTATGGACCTAAGCAATATAGTTTGATAGTGTGCAAATAGATGTGTATATAAGGGTGCTACTTCCCGCCCATGCATGCCGATCTCAATGTATCTCTAAAACCAAATAAACACAAGAGTGAGTACAGAAATACTCAGCAAGTACAATATGGAAATAGAAAACACATATACGCATCATTGGCATTAAAGCTTGAACAGAAAACTTTCTTTCTTTGATAAGAAACACATTTTCAAACACCAAGTTAAAGAAAATAATAGTTGCCATCCCGGGCAGACATTAATTGAAATAGTAGTTTCCATCCCGGACAATTGTGAATACATCCTAGCATTTGCTGGCAAAGCCGAGTAAGCTTAATCAGCAGTTACCCACAGGAACATGAATATAAAAAACAGATAGCACATCCATGACTCACATGGAACATGAATAATTGAAACCAGAAACAAAGAAGCAAATTGAAACTAAATTGCACATCCATGTCAAGCATGGCAATTAAGTTATTTAACCAGAACCAGAATCCGGAATATTGAAAAAAGAATAACGTAGTGAACATAAGATAAACTTGAATTATAAATAGCGTGAACAACAATCTGAACATATGCAATCAAGTATCACACAGAAATATAATGAAAATAAATAGATAGAGTGAACAATCCAAGAATCACACACTTTTCGTCATGCACTTTCCTTTAACCTCGACGGTAACCCGACGAAACCCCCTCCACACCAGTTCTCTCCACACAGATGAGAAAATCAAATTTGAGGTGAACTTGTGGAATCCCAGAAAATCCCCAACTTTGCTTCTCTTTCCCTTTTTCTTCTTTTCCCCTCCTGCTTCCTCTGCCCTCTGAACCTTCTCTTGGGAAGGAGAAAAACAGAAAGGGATCACCGGTGGCGACGGATGACGATGGCTGCGGTGACTGGCCAAAGCTGTGGCAGCAGCGGCGTAGAAGCGGCGCCGGCGATAGGGACAACAGCAGCGGCGACAAGGGCGCAGGAGTGGTGGCGGCTAGGGCTGCAGAGGCTCTCGATCTCTCTTTTTTTTTCCTTTTTTTTTCTTTTTTTTTTCTGTAGGTATATAAAGAGACTAGAAAGGAGATCAAACGGTCCACGTCGATTCAATCCAAGGGACTTCGTTCGGACTCTGATTGCTACAAACTTATAGTCTACTTCGCACTACTCAACGAGCTATACGCATCCACGGTTCCTGATCTCTTATTCCAACAATAGTTTTAAAGTTGAACTTTTGCGCATTTGTTCTAATGTTTCCCGAAATACACTAGTTCAAAACTTGGGGTATTACATTCGGGCCTCCATAAAGGATAACAACCCTACGCCCTGTTTATATATATTAACACGGAAGATAGTATTTTACAAGCTGGGAAAGGATTTTACACGGGGCTTGTTAGGAAGAAATTTCTCTCGTTTTTTAACACATAAAAATGTTTGAGAGAAATGGTGTTCCAAGTGTGCTTCAACTATTCCCCATCTAAGAATGCCGATCTGCAATCTCCCGTTGGAAGTTTCTCTTTTACTGAGAATGGTCCTTCCCAGTTTGATTCGAGCTTCCCCACGGCAACATCATTTAATGCCTTTTTAAGCACTAGGTCTCCTTCTTCTATGTCTCTTGTCTTCACCCTTTTGTTGTAGTATTTTTTGGTTCCTTCTATATATTCCTTCATTTTCTGTAATGCTTCTACCTTTACTTCATCAAGCATTTCCAAGGTCATTTTCCTCCATTGCTCGTTATCTTGCTCGAAAACTACCCGAGGGGAATGTGCACCCAATTCACTTGGTGTCATCACTTCGTCTCCATATATTAGCCGAAAAGGGGTCATACCTGTTGCTCTGACCACTGTTGTGTGTAAAGCCCATAGAACTGACAGCAAATCCTCCGGCCATTTTCCTTTGCTCGAACCTTCTAGCCTTCTTTTAATAGCTTGCATGATTTTTCCGTTTACTCTTTCCACAGCTCCATTTGTTTGTGGGTGGCCTACCGAGGCAAAGTTAATCTTCAATGCAGCCCTTGGCACATATCTTTGAACTTTCCCGACTCGAACTATTTTCTATTGTCACATACTATCTCCCCGGGGATCCAAAACAACATACTATATTTTTCCATACAAACTTCTGTATAGTCACCAAAGTGATTCTTGCTGCTGCTTCCGTTTCTATCCACCTCGAAAAGTATTTGATTGCTACAATGGCAAAACGTAATAGATAAAATTTCCCATCTGTAGAAAAGCCAGATAGGTGGTATTGGTTGAAGTTCTTTTGGAGGTGCTTTTGATGTTGCTCCAAATTTCTGACACGCCTTGCATGTTTTGATGTACTGTTCTGTGTCTTTCATAATTGTTAGCCAATATATACCTTGCCTGATTACTTTTGATGCCACATACCTTGGCGCTTCGTGTGCACCACATATTCCTTCGTGAATTTCCACCACCATTTTCATTCCTTCAGCTTTGGTCACACAACTTAGTAGAGGGGTTGTTACTCCACTTTTGTACAATTGGCCTTGTATCACTTTGTACTTGCGTGCCATCAGTTGTACCCTGCGTGCTTCTTCCTCCTTCAATAGTAATTTACTACTAACAAGGTATTTCAATATGGGGTCTCTCCAATCCACTTCTTCTTGTTGGATATTTTCTACCTCCCTTTTAATATAACTCGGTTGTGATATGGTCTCGAAGAATGAGTTTTCAATTGGCTGACCAATTGTTGCCGCTTTTGCTAACTTGTCTGCCTCTCCATTTCTTCTCTTGTAATTGCTTTTACAGTTATCCCCAAAAAGTGCTTTTCATTCAATCTTGCTTCTTCTAGGTATTTTTCCATAACTTCTCTTGCCTCAAATGTTTTCGAGAAGTGTCCAACTACCAACTTTGAATCAGTCTTTACCACTAGGCGTCGAGCCCCTAGTACTTTCATTTTTTTCATGGCTAATAAAAATCCTTCATACTCGGCAACGTTGTTAGTTGATGGAAATGTCAACTGAGCTGAATACTTCAGTGTTTGCTTCATTGGTGTTTTGACAACTGCCGCAGGTCCTGCTCCAGTTGAATTACAAGCACCATCCGAATACACCACCCATGGTTTTTCTTCTTCCTCTTTTCTCTCTACCTCTGTTGGTGTCCATTCCGCTACAAAATCTGCTAGGACTTGTGATTTTATAGATATTCTTGAAATGTGTTTCAAATCAAATGGGAGAAGTTCCATAGCCCATTTTGCTATCCTTCCTGCTACTTCCTTATTTGTTAATACTTTCCCAATTGGATATGTTGACGGTATCATTATGTCATGGGATAAGAAGTAGTGTCTCAACTTCCTTGACGCCATCACAATTGCATATATTTGGTACCTTGTTCTTGTACCAAAACAGCGCTAACTGTTACTGGTGTGGCTACCACGTACAACATTAAAGGTTGGTGTTTTTGTGGGCTTGTCAGGGTTGGCACGTCTTGTAGATACTTCTTGAGATTGTCAAAAGCTTGCTGACATTCTGTTGTCCATTCGAAAGTATTTGCCCCTCTTATTGTTTTGAAGAATGGTAAACCTTTTTCCACAGATTTTGAGAGGAATCTGCTTAAGGATGCTATACGACCTGTCAACCTTTGCATTTCCCTTGTGTTTTTCGGTGGTTCGATTTTGTGAATGGCTTGTATTTATCTAGGTTTATCTCTATTCCTCTTTTTGATACTTGGAATCCTAACAACTTTCCTGCTCTGACTCCAAACACACACTTATCTGGGTTTAACTTGACTAAGGATTTTCTACGGTTTTAAAATGTTTCTTCTAAATCTCTGCCGTGTGTAAATGTTTGTTTGCTTTTCACCACTATATCATCTACATATGACTCCACATTTTGACCTAGTTGACTAGCCAGTACCTTGCATATCAACCTGGTGAAAGTTGCTCCAGCATTCTTCAAACCAAAAGGCATTTTGATAAAGCAATATGTTCCAAAAGGTGTTATGAACGAAGTTTTTTCTTCATCCTCCTTTACCAAGAAAATTTGGTGATATCCAGAATAGGTATCAAGAAAACTCATCAACTCACACCAAACTATTGCATCCACCAATTGGTCTATTCTTGGGAGTGGGAAATCGTCGTTTGGGCATGCCTTGTTGAGGTCCGTAAAGTCAATACACATTCTCCATTTTCCATTTGCCTTCTTTACCAATACAGGGTTTGCTAGCCATTTCGGGTGCATGACTTCTCTTATGACTTTTGCTTTTATCAACTTCTCAAATTCTACTTTAGTTGCATGTTGCCTATCTACTAACATTCTTCTCAACTTCTGCTTTTTGGGCTTGTGCTCTTGTTTGATCGCTAGGTTGTGTTCGATTAGGCTTCTGCTAACTCCTCTGAGCTCTTCTGGTGACCATGCAAAGACATCCATATGTGCCTTTACTACTTTCAGTATTTCTTCCTCGACAGCCTTTTCCAAGTTTTCTCCTATCATGATGTATTTTTCTGGATGACTGTCATCCAACACTACTTTCCTTGTTTTGTCTTCTGGGATAGGTTTTTGTGTTTGAACGTATTCTCCCTGCTTTTGCTCGAGTACATGTACCCCTGTTGTGTTTCGAGTTCCTTGGAGCTCAAACTTTCTTGATCTCAGCTAGCTACCTCAAACTGCTATTACTCCTTTTGGCCCCGGAAGTTCATGCACATATAGCTGTGGTATATGATAGCTTCAAAAAAATTGATTGTTGATCTTTCTAGAATTGCATTGTACTAGTATGGCATGTCAACCACGTCAAATACTATGTCTTCTTTTCTCTTGTTACTGCCTTCTCCGAATACCACTTGTAAAGCTATTTTTCCAACTACATGTACATGCTATCCACCAAAACCTTGCAGAGGTACTCCCGCATTTGTCAACCTGTCTTCTGGTATCTGCATTTTCTTGAATGCATCATAAAAAAGTACATCCGCTGAGCTTCCTCCATCAATCAACACCCTTTGCACTTGACATTGTCTAATTTCAACGGAAATCACCAATGGGTCTTGATGTGGGAAAAGTACTCCTTCTGCATCTTCTGGGCCAAAAGAAATTGTAGTGTTCGAGTATTTAGGTGGAACCGACTGGTTACTCGTTCCCACATGATTTATTTGCCTTACATAAGTTTTTCTCTATCTCTTCGACTCGATCCCTAAAGATGACCCCCCCTATTATGGTATTTATCACCCTCTTTGGGGCTTCTTCGATTGCCTCAATTTTCATTACTTTCGGTCCTTCTATCACATTTTGTCCCTTTGCTCTTGAACTCCTTCGTATTTCCTTCATATTGTCTTATATGTTTCTCTACCATATATGATATTTGCCTACATTCTTCTATTGAGTGACCCCCCGGGCCATGGATTTGGCAATATTTAGAGTAGCATTCTTCTGTTGAGTGGTTTCCTAGGCAGTGTGTTTCGCAATATTTGTTGTGTCCAGGCTGGTTTTCTCTGCCTCTTCCTTGATTCGACCATTTGTTTCTTCCTCTACCAGAATTACATCCTTGGTTCCGACCTCTTCCATACTATCCCCATTGGTTTTTTTACTTTTCCAGAATTACTCCATTGATTTTTTTCCTTTACCACCTTGTTGATAGAACTCTTCCTTTTTGTTTGCACCATCACCTATAAAATTCACTTGTTTCTTTTGATCGTGCTTATAATTGTCTTGTTTATACTTCTTCCATGGTTTGGATGTGTTTTCTCCCCTTGGATCTTCTCCCTGAGATTGCTGCTTTCCCTTAGATGGTTTCTTACCTAACAAGGCTTCCTCTTCAGCATGCACCCTGAGTTCTTGTTATTCTTCTCCCCTTGCAAAACTTTCCATTCTTTCAAACAAGTCCCTTGTTGTTTTTGGCTTGTTTCTTGCTAAGTTAAACCTGAGAGGTCCAAGTAACAAAACTCTTTTAGCAGATGCTATTAGCATTTCACCATCTACTTGTTTGATTTGTCATCTGATTCTTGAGAACTTTACTATAAAACTTCTTATGGTTTCCCCATGCATTCGTTTCATGGCATATAAGTCATCTACTTCTTTGGATTCTTCATAAGCTCCAATAAAACCAGCTCGAAAAGTTTCTCTCATATGCTCCCATGACTAGATTGTCATTGACGGAATTGTTGTATACCATGACAATGCTACTCCTTCCAGCATTGTTGGTAATATTTTTGCTTTCGTTGTGTCATCTCCCCCTCTTACATCGACTGTTGTCTCATATACCCTTAGGTATTCATTTGGGTATGTGTCCCCTTTGTACTTTGTGATGTTGGATAGCTTAAAGTGTATTGGCCAAGGTGCCATTTGTAGATTCTCACTTAGAGGGTTTTTGGTATCGACTGCTTTAGTTGGCTGGAAGTGTGCATGTTGTGTTTGTGGGAAAAGGCTTGTCTGATTTTGGGTCATATATTGTGTGGTGTTTGGGTATGGCATTCGTTGTTGGAAATGGTATTGGTTAAAATGATATTTTGTTGTTGATTTTGGGTGGGATGCAAATAATAGGGTGGGTTCAAATTCTACCTTTGAGATATTTGATTTTTGAATGTTTGGATTTGGGAATTTGGATTTGAGGGATTTGAGGTTGGGTTTTAGGAATCTGATTTTGGATTTGAGGGATTTGAGGTTGGGTTTGAACAACCTGTATTTGGGGAATCTGATTTTGGATTTGGGTGATTTGAGTTTGGGTATTCAATGAGTTTGTGGTATTGGTATGGTTTATGTTGAGTGGATGGCTCGATCATTCCCTGTCTGAGTATTTTTCTCCTTGGACGTTTTCTGTTTGGGTGTTTTCCATAACATTTTCCTCCACAAGGTTTGGTTGATTTGTACCAGCCCTACTGATTCTTCTTCTGCTGCATGGGATCCACCTGCTCCCGTAGCTTGATCATGCATTATTTATAGCCGCTGTAACTCTCTCTGCAGCTCTTCATACCTTTCACGACATACCATGACAGCCCCTTGTGCTTGTACCATTTCAGTTAACTCAGCTTCGCTTAAAGCACGTGGTCTTTCTGTTCTATCTTCAGTGGGGTCAGTTTGCTCTTCCCCTGTTCTTGCCTCGGTGTCATCCCCATCTTGCTGGCTCATAACTTCCCCTTCAAGTGTACCCGCAGCATGGGGAATGTGTATGTATATCTGGCTGGCACTATCTTTGCTCTTTGTGGGCATCACATTTACTTTTCGAGCTCACCCTCTGGAGACTTACGTCCCCACAGATGGTGCCACTGTCGTGACCTTAGGGCACATACAAGATTGGGGATAAGCGGGAGAATATGAATTCCCCGCTTATCCTAAGAATGAGCTCGAATAGCAAATGCTTCAATATGATAAGATGTATTTCACTGTTCAATACGTCTTGTCCAGTTACAGGATTTGGGCCGGCTTTTATGGCCCATGATCGTACGTGTGAAGTTACAACTCTACCCTTATATTAATACATGAAGTTACTATAATGTCCTTGATAAAGTACACATTTGTGGGGGTATAAGAGTACATTCCAGTGGTCCCCAACAACTTCTGGCTCCAGCTAGCAGGAGTGGTTGAAGTAGTCCCCAGGGAATCTTCCTATGGCATACTGCACAAGTTTCTTCCACCTTGCTGGAAGGATTCCTTTCGGAGACTCGAACACACTTTCCCACTTGCCGGCAACCTATGAATTCCCTTATCCTAGGCAAAAAAAACTTTACCCTCTGCCACGCCCAGAAATTTAGCCCAAATTTCCAAACTATTTTATGTATAAATCCCTGTCCAGAAATCAAGCTAGGGTACACAAAATGACAAATTAATATACATATCCAAACATAAATAAAGCGTAAATACTTACAGAAGAGGTACTTAGTCCTCACACTGAAAAGAAAGCAGCGACAACAGAAAAAGGCAATCCTAGCGGGGCTTCAGCTCCACTCCACAAACAAACCTCAACTGGGGTATAAGCCTTGGTCTTCTAACTTCATCTTCGGCTCAGAAGCACTAAACTTCTGAAAAGGGGGATAATAGCAAGGCTGAGTACAACCACCATACTCAGCAAGCCACACCAATGATGCAGACGTGCAAGTAAAGACAAGGGAGGTTTGTGGTTATTTGCATAAAGGTGGTTGTAAAACATTTATAGTTAAGAACGGTAAAACAGTTGATTAATTAAGGCAAGATTAAATATCCACTGAACAACGCTACACCACATTGCACAGGCCCAACCATTCCACCTGAACTAAACCAGTTCATTAAGTCATGTTAATTAATAAAGTGGGACTAATCACGGTGAATCTAGTCGATCGCCCATAACCGCGGGCATGGCTATTCGAATAGTTTTACTCTAACCAGAGGTGCGCAACTGTACCCATAAGACACGATCCCACACATGTTGCCATGCCCCGAAATCGTGACAAGACCCTTTGCATAACTCCCTCTAACCAATGGCACCACACCTCGGGTTTCGCCCCTACTCCTCAACAATCAGTGGGCAGCCCCCTTCGTGCCGCTGTGAATCCAGAAGCCGCATAGACCAATATAACCCTGGTCCATCCAAACTCCATCACGCCCACCCTTGCCTGGGTAAGTCAGCTAGAGAAAAGTTACACTACAAGCCCCATGGTTGCCCACGGTTGCTTGTAGTAAGCACTATTAGTCTTCCATGGTTTCCCGTGAACCGGTCCTTAATTGCCATGGGTGTGACTAGCAAAACCATGCACCCACAACCCACCGTTAAGCCATATTTTAGTTGGATAATTACAACCAATAAAACATGGCCATATGTCTCGAGCTCGCAGCTCATCAAGATACTAAATATATATAGTGTGAATATCCCATATCGTGAGCTAGTGGTAATTAAGCATGGCTAAGCATAATATAATTCTAGCAATATCAACATAAGTGACACAAGCTAGCCAAATTATCACCCAAGCTTGACAAAGGACGGATATCAAGTAAACATGGCACAAGAGCAGATAGGTAAACCCTATTCCCATGTAATTAGCAAAACATGCAATTTTATTTGCAAATGATAAAACATTTAATAAATTAGGTTCAACGTGCCCAAGAAGAATATGTGACTTGCCTGGATTCTTCGACTGATCTTCCGAACTCTTTCCTCACAAACGTGATCTTCCAAAACGGCGGAAACTACACGTTGACACGCAAAATGAGAAAAAACTCTAATAAAAACTACATAAAAAGTACATGGAAAGTAAACAAACATGTAGAGCTCGATTTTAGATGAATTTTGCAAGTTGAGTGGCTCAATTTGGAGTTCTTATGAATTAGTTATGAATTTTAGAAGTTTTGAGCCATTTAAATGGATTTCTGCAATTATGGCCGATTTATGACACAATTAATAATTAATTTAACAAAGGAAAAGCCGGTGGGTGAAGCCAGCGCCGATAGGTGAGCCCCACATCCACACGTCAGCGGCACAAGTGGAGGGCACAAGGTGGACTCGGTCCACCGCGGCCGGGGCGGCACCATGGACCGGGACCACGGGCGGTCCACGGGAGGTGATGAGGACATCCTCCATTATTACCCGCTGGCAAAGACGCAACAAGATGGGCTGAGTGGCCCAGTTGTAGTCGGGCGGCGACCGTGTGAGCCTCTGAATAATCCCACCTTGCTTAGCTTGGGAGGAGGAAGCCACCTTAAAAGGGAGAGCCACCCTTCCCCTATCAGACTAGCCTTTTAGGGTGATTGGGCCTTTCCCCAAGTGGGTGCGTCGAAGTTACGGTGCTAAGATTGCGGGGTTTGGAAAAATCCGGATCAGTGTGTCGTGCTTCGGGCGTATGGTGCTAAGATTGCGGGATTCGGGGAATCCGGATCGGTGTGTCGGGCTTTCGTCCAACCCCACCTAGGCCGGACTCATCATTTGGTATCAGAGCTGGGCCCTTGTTAAGAAGGGGAGAATGATGAGGACATCCTCCATTATTACCCGCTGGTAAAGACGCAACAAGATGGGCCGAGTGGCCCAGATGTAGTCGGGCGGTGACCGCGTGAGCCTCTGAATAATCCCACCTTACTTAGCTTGGGAGGAGGAAGCCACCTTAAAAAGGAGAGCCATCCTTCCCCTATCAGACTAGTCTTTTAGGGTGATTGGGCCTTTCCCCGAGTGGGTGCGTCGAAGTTGCGGTGCTAAGATTGCGGGGTTTGGAAAAATCCAGATCAGTGTGTCGTGCTTCGGGTGTATGGTGCTAAGATTACGGGATTCGGGGAATCCGGATCGGTGTGTCGGGCTTTCGTCCAACCCCACCTGGGCCGGACTCATCATCAAGCCCCGGCAAGGGCCACGCCAGCGTGAATGACGATTTGAGCCGCTAATCCCAGCAGGTTTGAATATTTAAGATTAGTTGTAGAGTAAAAAAAACTTCTAGACGTTTCAGAAATATTAAAATATGGACAATCTCAATTATATATGTCTTAGGGTGAGGAAAACTTATAAATCAATATGAAAAGCGAAGAGTTCATCCAAGAAAAAGTAACAATCCATAAGATGTCATAAAGAAAAAAAAAAGGGATCTAGACAATAAGTACACAAAAACACCAGTACCACGCGAACTAAGCAGATATGTATATTTCAAATCTTGATGTTCACAGTACTACCTCTCTATATTGTTGTGATTTTAATAAAAAATTCAGTGA
This sequence comes from Oryza punctata, assembly GCA_000573905.2. Taxonomy (NCBI): domain Eukaryota; kingdom Viridiplantae; phylum Streptophyta; class Magnoliopsida; order Poales; family Poaceae; genus Oryza; species Oryza punctata. The sequence continues at coordinate 8,288,801 of CM002494.2, read as the reverse complement.
GTTAATTTTTTATTGGTCTCAGTAAATCTCTTTAAATATGTATCCCTGTAAACCAGTTTACTTGAATGCAATAGAAAAAAGATGCTATGGATTAACCTTACATGACATCTTTTTTCTATTATAATAAGCGAGTTGGTTTTCCCCCATTTTCCATCCTGGCGTTTCTATCTTCAGCTCGGTGCTATATTCACCAGATAAAAGTCAGAATATGGTTCTTATGGGTGGTTTAAGAAAATACATTCCAATTACAAGAACTTGTTTTTTATGGGCACCCTTTCTCTTTGTGGTGCAGTGGCGGAGCGTATAATCATGTGATGATTAATCTTGGTGATGAACAATTATTAAGGGTGAGTGTTTGTTGAAAATACGGAGGACAGTGTTTTCTGTCAGTGAACAGTGCATCGGCACTGGGTACCAATCAGACCGATAAGTGGGTGCCAGTCAGACCGGATGTCCGATCAGACCGGGTGGCCCGACAGTCTGATCGGGTGATTTTAGGAGGGAGTCGTTTTCGGGTTGGTTTCGTGGAATTTCTAGATTGCTTCATGTTTATGACTTCTAGATGGTTTTTATTCGTATGTGATACTATTGTGTAATGTAAGTCAAGTCCGTGCGAACTTGTACTCGGATATAGAGTTTCTTTGTTGTTCATGTGCAGGTGTGGCTTGAGGCCATGGGAGTATAGCCGGTGATGGATCCGGACTAGGCTTGGGAGAAGTTGATGTCCAGATGGTCGAGGATATCACGCGGGATGCTCAGGCTAGAGAACAATGCACGTGGAGGTGAAGATTTTCATATAGCATACACAAGGTGTTGTGTGCGTATGGAAAACGGAGTCAAATTTGGATTGGAGTTCAAGTTTGGGAAGATTGGAGTTTGTAAAGTTTGTTTCTTGTACAGGAAGGTTTTCTAGGGGATTTCTAGGGGATTAGGACTTCTTGTGTGAGTTGGATTCGTGGCTAGGGGCAGTCACGTTATGGGTATAAATAGAGAGGGAGGGTGTAGCCTTCCGATATCGATTGAGAGATAGTTGAGTTGAGAGCAAAGTTAGGGTTTCGAGTTTAGTTCAAGATTTTGGTGAGGAGTGCTATTGGTGCACTTTGTAAACACTAGTTGATACAATAAAGTCGAGATAGATTAATCTATATCTTCGAGTGTTCATCTACTGATGTTTTTCTAGATCCCAACGATTTGACCGTAGTTCATCAGGCGGTCTAACAGGTGGGGTAACGGCGGTCTAGTTGGCAGCAATCAAGTGGTCAGATCGGCGGTGGCGAGCAGCAGCAGGCGGCAAGGCGGCGGTCAGACCGGCGGTAGTACTGCGGTAAGACCTGGCTACGCCGATGACTTCGTCAAGTTTGAGGGTAACTTTTATTTCCGCTAAAAGTTGGCTTGGTTCTTGTGTTCAATCCTACAAGTGGTATCAGAGCCACGTTCTTCTATTTGATGTTTACCGATCTTTAGATCAATTCCCATGTCTGGAAAGTTTACAAACAAACCTCACATCTTCAATGGAGTTGATTTTGATTTTTGGAAGAAAAAGATGGAATCTTACATCACATCTCAAGGCTATGATATTAGGTTAAAAGTTGCTCAACCTTATGAGATTCCTACTCGTATTGAGACTCCTGCCCATAAAACTGATTTTGAAAATAATTGCAAAGCACGCAATAATATTCTCAATGGAATTTCTCGCTCCGATTTTGATCGTGTTTCGCATCTTGATATTGCTAATGAAATTTGGGACGCTTTGAATGATTTTCATACTGGATCTTCAAACATTAAGGAGTTGCGAAAAGACGTTTTTAAAAAGGATTATATTAAATTTGAGATGAACTTTGGTAAATCTTTGGATGATTATTTGGGGTGTTTCAATAAGATTTTGAGTGATCTTAGATCTGTTGATTTTTCTTAATTATTCTCAATCTGAGGTTGCTCGTCATTTTATGAATGGTCTTGATATGAAGATTTGACATGTTAAAGTTACATCTATTCAGGAGTCGATTGACATGAATGCATTGACTTTGGATATTCTTTATACAAAATTAAAAACTTATGAGATGAATATTCTTTCGAAAAAAACTGATTCTAAATCTACTGTTTTGGTGTCTTCATCTCGATCTTCTTTGGATACTTCTCCTATGGTGGCTCTTTCTGTTTTTAATGCCTTGTCCGATGATCAACTGGACAAAATCAGTGAGGAGGACTTGGTTTGTCTTGCTAATAGAATTTCTCGAGCTTTTGCAAAGGTAAAGAACAGAAAGCGAGGTGGACCCATTCGATGCTTTGAGTGCGGAGAGTTGAATCACATCAAGTTCAATTGTCCTAACCACAAGAAGGGAAACAAGGAGAAGGAAGTGGACAAGAAAAACAACAAGAAGGAGAAGAAGAAGAAGAAGAAGAGTTGCATGTAGAGGTTAATTCGAGAATTCATAGAAACTTGTGAGAGCGATGAATTAGAGTCAGAAAAAGCGAGCGATGAATTCATAGAAGCATGTTGTTGATTTAGCTTTTATTGCTCATAATGCAAGTTCTGATGAGGATGAATATGATAGTGATATGGAAGAAAATCTTAGTTATTATCAATTAGAACATACTGCTTTCAAATTTGCTAAGAAACATAAAACATGGTCTAATATGCTTGATGAGAAAGATTACACTATTGAGATTCTAAATGCTGAAATTTATAGATTAAAATCTATGGTTCCTAATGATGATGATTGTAAATCAATGATGTTAATTGCTTGAGATTAGAATCTGAGGTTGAAAATCTAAAAAGCTTGAGTCATTTTTGCTCTTGGAATTGCTTTGCATGCTCGTGCTGTTGATGAGTTGATTTTGAGCAAGAATGTTTTGAAAACATATAAAACTAGTTTTTGTGCAAGTTCTTTGTTCAATGTTTGTGTGCAAAAAGGGTTAGACAACACAAGGATGTTTTGGTTTCTCAAAATTGCTCCAAGTGCTCTTTGAATGAGATGAAATTGAAAGATGCTTTTGGGCGTGTTGATTATATGGAGGATCTTCTAAAATCTGATGAGGTGCTTTCTTGTTCTAAGTGTCGCAAGAACAAAGGTGTTTTGGTTGATTGTGAAAATTTTACAAAAGAAGTTTCTTGTTTGAAAAATTCTTTGGAAAGGTTTTCCGATGATAAAAAAACTTAACATGATTTTGGATCAATCAAAAGTGGGCACTTATAATCGTGGTGTAGGTTTTGATACAAATTCCTATTTTACTGATCACCAATCTGCTATTTTGAGTATAACTGAAAAATCTGAAGTTTTGACACAACCCGAACCTAAGAAAACAATTTTTAAATCTGCTGGTGTTTTGCCATCTCTTTCTTCGACGATTCAAGAGAAAGAGTCTTTCATTGAAAAACCATCTAGTTCATAAACTTATCGTGAGAAGTACACTTGTTATATTTGTGGAAAAGATGGACATTTTTTTTGTTTTTGTTTTAGACTAGCACGAATACATAAAAAGGAAAGAGAAATTGCTTTTGCGAAACGACATGGCAAAAATTGGATTTTGGATCGAGGAGCTCGGTTAGACCGATACTGACCAGTTGGTCAGACCGGGTGGCGGTCAAACCGCAGGTGTGCCAGTGATTAGATCGGCGGCTAGGCCCGGTCAGACCGCAAGGACAACGGCAGTTAGACCGGCCTCTGGGTGATTTTGCGCATAATTCAAATCGGACTTTTATAAAGTGACAAGGTAAGTTTTCAAGTAAGTATGTTTCTGATTTTGTTCGTGCATCTGTACGTACTAGTTCTACTAGTCGTGTGACTTAGTGTTGGGTTCCAAACTTTCTTATTTCTAACTCCAACATGGAGGCCTCGACATCTTCATGTTCGTAGGTATTTTGGCGGCATACTTCCCATGTGCGTTCAGCGTGAAGACGACAATTGCTTTTTAAGGTAACATCAATGTAATTTGAGTTGACTTAATTTTCTTCTACTTCTTCGTTTATTAACTTTTTATGCTAGTGTTTGAAATGGTAGTTTTGATAATACAAGTGAATAATGTCAATTCATGAGAACCTTGGTGATATTATTTGCAATTGAATGTTGTTTTCAAAATCTTTGATTTCTTCTTGATTTTCCTTAGGGGAGAATTGGAGGTTTATTTGAGGGGGAGTTTGTTCTTTTTCATTTCATTCATGTTAAATCTGAAAATAAATAAATGAGAAAAATGAGAGCTTTGTTTTATACCTCTAGTATATTATTATGCATGGTAGCAAAATAATTGAGGTATGTTTGTTGCTGTGTTAGCTTGTTTGCATTTTAGTCTTTACATGAGGTTTAGATATTGCTTTTAACGGGGATGATGCATGACACTAATTCTTTTACTTGAATTAAGAAAATATGCAATGTTGAAGCAAGTGCTTAGTTTGGATGACTAATGTTAATATATATTCTTGTTGGATTTTTATTCCTCAAATTGCTCTTTATGTGCTTATTGTGAAAGAGAATAAAATATTTCTATGAGAGAAAAAAATAAATATCGAATCCTTGGAAACAGTCTTGAGGAAAAGGACGTATTCGATGTGAGGCTAGAGAACAATGCATGTGGAGGTGAAGGTTTCCATATGACATACACGTGGTGTTTTGTGCGTATGGAAATCGGAGTAAAATTTGGATTGGAGTCTAAGTTTAAGATTGGAGATTGTAAAGTTTGTTTCTGTATGAGCTGGATTAGTGGCTAGGGGTAGCCACGTTATGGGTACAAATAGAGAGAGAGGGTGTAGCTTTCTGGTATCAATTGATTGAGAGTTGAGTTGAGAGTAAAGCTAGGGTTTCGAGTTTAGTTCAAGATTTTGTTGTTGATGCACTTTGTAAACACTAGTTGATGCAATAAAGTCGAGATAAATTATTCTATATCTTCAAATGTTTATCTACCGATGTTTTTCTAGATCTCAATGGATTAACCGTAGTTCGTCGGGTGGTCTAACCGATGGGGTAACGGCGGTCTAACAGGCAGCGATTAAGCGGTCAAACTGGCGGTGGCGAGCAGCAGCAGGCGGCAAAGCGGCGGTCAGACCGATGGCTGAAAGGCGATCAGACTAGCGATAGTACTGCGGTTAGATCGAAGTAGATCCAATGGTCAGACCAGCCTACGCCAACGATTTCGTCAAGTTAGAGGGTAACTTGTTTTTTATTACAACCATTCACCCTCCTCTGATTAGCTTGGTTCTGTGTTCGATCCTACACGGAGGACTCGGTAGGGCGAGGTCTACGCTCGCCATACCTCGCGCCGCCCACTATTACCAACACCCCTCACCTCCGACTCCGGCAGGCCGCAGATGGCAATCATGCCCAGAGGCAGAGCGCAGCGTCGGGAGGAGAACGACGAGCGATGGGAGAAGACGACTCACTGCTGGGCCACTCCCCACTGAACGTAGGCCTATTGGGCTCGTTTGGTGTTAATGTGGGCATGTGGGTGATTCACTAGACTTAACCTTAGCTCAGAAATTCCTCATCCACTCAATCCATCAATCGAGCCGGACGATGAGGCGATGACAGCGCGGCCGCGTGGGACTGTGGGAGGCATCCGCATCCGGCTCCCCACAGGAGATCAGCCAAGCGGAGACAAGGCGAGGCGGCAGCCGGCAAAGGGTCGGGCGACGGCGACTGGGCACCAGAGCGGGTGTGCGGCGGCGTGGCTACGCGGCAGGGGCACGAGCGTGGCAGGCGGCGAGCCAGGAGGCAGCAGGCGCGATGCGGCAGCAGGCGAAAGGCAAGCAGAAGCAAGTGGCTTTCCTTCCGATTCAATCCTCCCTGGTCCCTAATCAATCCTTGCTCTCTTCTTTTTTTCAGATTCTTTGTATATCTATCCTCCCTGATTTCTATATGTGATTTCTTTCTGAAACTTTATTACATGAGGTATTTTTCAATGCCTACTCTTCTATTTAGGATTATTTGTAAATGGATAATGGATTGTGATCAGTGATTGTTGCCATGCTGAATGTTGATACAATGTTGTGCTGTTCAGTATAGTGCGATTGATATTGTTTTCTCATTTACTTTTGTTGTGTATTGATTCTCGCACTAGTCTATGAGCCGTACCTTTTTTTCCGTCCTCCGCCACTGGTGCTCGGTGCGAACACTTATCTTTTGTCCCGAGTGAATGCCATAGCTCCTCCTTTTCTTACAATGTTTGTTAAAAAGATGGCAGGCTACACAAATTCTTTCTTCACTTTCACTAGTTTTTTTTTTTTTTGAAACACAATACAAGCACAGTCGCTCACAACGTGTGGACACTCACCCATATGAACGCATACACGTATACTGAACTCCTATGAGCACCTCCGAAATACTGGACTAGTATATCTTGAGATTAACGAAGTCACCACACGTATCTCGTTATTGACGGGTATGTCACTACCACTGAAAGAATAGTCGTCACTTTCACTAGTTGTTGTCAGTCACCTAATTTTCTTTTCTTACTTGTCAGTCACTTAAGCTTGCACAAATATCACTAACTTGCATAATTTAGAATATTACAACTTAGCGTGTTCATGACTCGAAGAGGGAAATCCAATGTATAAATTCAGGAATTTTACAGCGTAAGTTTCAAAAATTACACTGTAAGCTTTTCAAAAAATCACACTGTAAAATTCCAAGGCAATCAGTGTAAATTGAAAACTTCCAATTTGAGCAAAATAAATACTCACTATAGTGCATTAATTGTGGGTAGATGTAGCAATATACAACATGAGAAATAATAATAATATAGTAGGCTCTAAAAGATTGGCAAGGTCAATTACGCCTATCCAGGCCAGCCTTGCCGCCTGCCAACTATCAATCCCAAGAGGAATAAGTTCATCCGATAGCTCTTAACTTATAACGAATCCGATTTTCATCCTTAAACCACAAAACCATATATAATAGGCCCCACTTCCTCCACCTCATCTCTTCTCTTCTCTATCTCCTCCCCATCTCCCTCTCTTGTCTATCTCCTCATCTCGCCACTCCGCTGCAACTGTAGCGAGCTCTGGCGGCTACTCCCACACAATGGCCACCAGCGCCCGTGGCCTCCCCATTCCCTGTGCTCCCCTCCTCTTCCACCTCCATCGTGCGCCAATGCCATGACGCGCTGCTCCCACTGCCAGCCGCCGGCGCAGCGTGCGAGTCGGCTCGCGCCAGGGGATCCTCCTTCTTGGCTGGCTCCACGGGGGAGCGCAGCCGGTGTGGCCCGCGGCGGCGAGGAGGATGGCCACGTGGCCCGCGGCGATGAGGAGGATGGCCGCATGGCCAGCGGCGGCGGAGGAGAACTGCGGCAGCTATCGAGCGGGGAGGCCGACGAGTAGGACGGCGAGGCCGGTGAGGGGGCGAGGAGGTCGACGAGTGGGATGGCGAGGACGGCGAGCATGCGGCCGCGAGCCACGCGGCCGTCCTGCTCCGCCACCACGGGCCACGCCATCGTCCTTCGCCGCTCGCCGCCACTCTACCTCGCCGTCTCCCTACTCTGCCTGCCTTCTCCGCTCACCGTCACCCTGCTCCGCCCACTCCATCTGCCTTCTCTGCCCGCCGCCGCTCTGCCTCACCTTCACCCCACTCCACCTGCCGCCGCCTCGCTCTGTTCGGCCATCTTCGGGCATCGCCGCCCCGCCTGCTCCGCTCCCCCCTGCTCGGCTGCTCCCATGGGAGAGATTGGATAGGATACAGAGAAGAGAGGGGATGAGGTGGAGGAAGTGGGGCCCACTGACATGTGGGTCCCACTAGTTTTTAATCTAGTTATTTGACTAACATGTGAGCCTAGATATTTTGTTTTATTTTTTAAATTGTTAAATTTTGCTTCATATGCCACATCTGTGTCACGTCAGTGCCATGTCAGCTGAAGACCAAGTCAAATTAACCCTTAGGCACCACGTCAGCCAAAACCGTCATCCAAACCGCTATGGGACCTATATTGCACCGGTTTTCACAGTTGAGGGACCCGTTGTATCTAGTTTTGCGGTTGAAGGACGAAAATTGGATTCATTGACAAGTTAAGGGACCTGAGATAAACTTATTGACCCACGAAAGGTTCTAAAGAAAAATTTATGGGCCTGAATGGATAGACTTGTCATGGCGGAGATGAGGCCCGCTTGATCCCAGACCGGTCGGGCACATAAACGGCTTGCTAGGTGTGTAATTGGGCCATGGCGCAAGTAAGGAATTTTTTTATTTTTAATTTTATTTTTTAAAAGATTTACAAAAATAATTTTCTATTTTGAAAAATTTACAAAACTAGTTGCCTACCGCCCTCTGGGAGGGCGAAATTTAAAAATCGCTCTTCCAGAGGACGAGTTTTCCTACGTGGCACACGGCCGTTGGCCGTGGCCTAACGGCCGGCCAATGGGTAGTCACCTTTTGTAGGCGACCCCCTTGCTGCCCTCACAGAGGGTGATTTTTTGCTGTGCGGGGGGCCGCCTGCAAAAGGGCGGCGAGGCGCCTTGGTCATTTTGCAGGCGGCCCCCTTGCCGTCCTCTGGGAGGGTGTTTTTTCGCTGTGCGGAGGGGCTACCTACAAAAGAGCGGCAAGGCGTCCTGGCATTTTGCAGGCGTCCCCCTTGCCGTCCTCTAGGAGGTTGATTTATCCTCTCTGGTTATAAAACCCCTCCACCCTCTCCGATTTTTCATTATATTCATGCTAAATAAAAAAAGAGAAGAAGGGAGAGCTGAGGGAGAGGAGAAAGAGAGCGGCGAAGCCCTGCCGATTTGCTGACTCAATAGCAGGTAAATACATTATATCGTCTTGTGTTCGTAAAATTTGTAATGTTTTAGTTTTAGAACCGTATATTTTAGTAGATCTGGAGCACATAACATATTTGTATACTTTAAGAACAAGGGAAAACGACTTAGGGCATTTTGGACTTAGGGCATAATGGAAATTTGAGAATATATTATAGTTAGATGGTAGATCTGAAGCGTACACTCTATTTGTTGAATTTGGGACCAAGGACAAACAACTTATTTCTAGAAACTATACCTTATGGCGTAGTACATATACATGAATATGAACTTAGTTCACCTACTTTTTTTCATCAGGTTAGCTCACCTACTTTTTTCATTAGGAACAATGTCAAATAAGGTCATATTTCAGTTAGTTCATGGTCAAGACAACCTTAGATTTGGTCCAGATGGTGTTGATCCGTCAGATTTTAGAATGACATCGAAGGGCATTGATAGGCCTGCCGAGAGAACATTTCAGTCAATTTATAGTTGGTTGATGCGAGGATTTAGAATAGACCCAGAAGTGAACACATTGTCAATATTTGTGTAGTGGGTCGTGCAACTGAAGGTTATTTTTGGGAACTAATGCCGATCGATAACACTGATGGTTGGAGAAGGTATATCGAGATGGCTTTTGAATGGTCATGGCCCCTTGTTATATTTGTGTCGGTGCATAAAAAGGATAATAATGTTGCAATGCAAACCGAGGATGTTGAGGGTCCCAATCGTGTAGAGAATGAGGAAAATCAAACAAGGGTCATGCAAGTCATGGGCGTGGCAGATGAGGGGGAGAGAGTTGGAATAATTGTTGATGAAATGGAAAGGGAAGATTCGGATAACGAGCAAGCGGAGGGCGATGCATCATCCGATGAGGAAGGTGATGTAATGCCCACTGATTGGACAAATGAGGACTTTTCGGGACTTGTTATCTCAGAAGGGCATCATGTACCCTGGGAATACAAGGCGAACAAGGTTATTCCGGGTGCTAGGTATGCTCATAAGGAGGATATGAAGGAGACGGTCAAGCATTGGGCGGTCTCATTGCAGAGAGAGTTTAGGGTGGTCAAGTCAACCAATTATGTGTACGAAGTGAGGTGCATGAAAAAAGATTGTCCATGACGTGTTCATGCATATAAGGGTAAATGTAATGATTATTGAAAAGTTAGCATTGTGACCGAGCACCATGCCACTTACAAGGGGTGGAGAAGTATCACCACAATATCAGTTCAGCGTTTATTGCAAGGGAGATGTACAGCAGTGTTGTCTGCAACAATGGGTTTGAACCACGATCAATTATTAGTCACATTGAAGACAAATTCAAGTACACCATAAGCTATGCCAAGGCCTGGAGGGCGAAACAAAAGATCTTAGAGATGAGGTATGGCACATTTGAAGCATCCTATGATAATTTACCTCGTTTGTTAGCCTACATTGCCAAGAGGAATAGTAGTACCTACTATGGCATTCATACATTTCCATCTGTTGATGATCCTACCAAGAGTGTGCTGCAAAAAACCTTTTTCTCATTGGGTGCTTGCATCAATGCTTTCATACACTGTCGTCCTATGCTATGCATAGATGGAACATTTCTAACCGGTAAATACAGAGCTCAGATACTGACAGTGATTGGAGCTGATGGTAACAACCAGGTGTTACCTATGGCGTTTGCATTTATGGAGAGTGAGAACACTGAAACCTGGTACTGGTTCCTGAAGATAGTGCACAGTGCAGTCGTGCGTATGAGGCCCAATGTTTGCCTCATACATGATCGTCATGCAGGCATGCTGAGGGCTATTGACTACTTGAAGAACGGGTAGGAAGAGAAGGACTTCCAGCTAGGTGGGCCGATCTACGGAATAGGTGGTGCATGCGTCACATGGGTGCTAATTTTTACAAGCAATTTAAGAACAAGCATCTGATGGATCTTTTCAAGAGGTTGTGTGCACAGAATCAAGAGAAGAAATTTAATGAGTTGTGGAGAAGGTTGGATGAGTTGACAACGAAGCAAATAGACGAACAATCTCGCCAACCACAAGTTGAGAGTGACGAGCCTCCAGTACCACTTGGTGCACTACATGACGACCCACCCACAATGCGAAGGAGATCGGCATCCTCTATCAGAAATTTCACTCATTGGATTGAGAATGAACCAAAGGAGAGGTGGTCTTTGCTTTTCAACACCGAGGATTCGTGATATGGCATAATGAAAACTAATTTGGCAGAGGTGTACAACTGGGTAATGCGAGGAGTGCGAGGACTCCCATTGGTTGGTATTGTGGAAGTTATCCTTCACGGCACGCAGGCCTACTTCAGGGATCGATACAAGAAAATTGGTCCCTCAATGGTAGACAACAACATTATATTTGGCAGTGTACCAAGTACATGGAAAATAAGATATCTAAGGCACAGAGGCATAGAGTTGTTCCTCAAGGCACAAAAGTTCATCGGTATGAAGTAATGTGTGTTGATAAGAGCCGATGTGGTATCTACCGCAAGCAAGCCTTATAGGAATATGTGCTTAAGGCGGATGGTGGTTGCAGTTGCAGCTGTATGAAGCCAAAGCTTCTACACATGCCTTGCTCTCACGTACTTGCTGCAGCCGATGATTGTGGCATTCTTCCCGATGTGTCGTGTCACATTATTTCAGGAAAGAAGCAATCTTTCATACATGGAGTGAGGAGATATATGGGTTCGGGATCTCAGGATCTTACACAACTTTGAGGCCTCAAGTTTTTTATATTCCGGATCCATCGAAGATAAGGGTGAAAAAGGGTCGGCATCAAACAAGATGCATCAGAAATGACATGGACGAGTCCGAAGCAAGTGGTAGGACTCTACGTTGCAGCAAGTGCGATCAGCACGGCCATACTTACAAGAAATGCTCGAAGACGGCGGAAGGTCCTACTGTCGCGGATGTTGGCCCATCCAGAGAGGCATGTGATGGAAGGTGATCACCTGGGGAAGGAACAACAACCAGGCGAGCACGTCCTAGGCATCCTCGTGTGTCCGACGAGTCTATGGTCTAGTATTGTTTTTGAAACATGATTGTATTGTATTGCGAACAATTCAGTGTTGTATTGTAATGATGTAATCCAAAATAGTCGTACTATTAAATTTCGATGAATGTCGTTGTAAGCGTCCTGTTTGTGGACCATTAATTAGTCGGGTATTAGCCGCGGCGAGCAGTTCCTTGCACCGAGCGTCGTTCCCTCGTCCGGAGATGCAGCCGCAATTCCATCCCCGTGAGCATGCATCTTTTGTTACTTATACCAATTGTACCGGTTCTCCCAACTGTTATTAAAGTTGAAGAACATTATGTTGTTTGTCCAATAGGCTTTCAGGCAGGGATCTTTGGTGCAGGAGTCTCTTCCTCGCACGCGGGCGGCTCTGGTCCTACTGACCATTTCTACGACAACGACTTAGACGTCGAGCCAAACCAGGAGATACTCGGCTCCTCACATCTTGGCAGAGCTCCACCACCTCACATGCAGGAGCATCCTGAGGTCACACCGCTGCCAGAGGGATGGGCAGGACGTGCCATACCATCGGACCATCTGATGTACTCTCAGGGATACGTTAGGGCCTAGGGTAGGAGGGACCAGGGTAAGAGGCCACGACAGTAGTGGTCCACCTCTTCGACTGTAGTTTGTATTGTTCTTTTGGTTTATATTACTCTGCCCTTGTATTATATTAGTACTTACTACTGCAGTGTCATTCTCTTTAATCAATTACGACTTCGTTAATGTCCCATGTACGCTGCTATGAATACTTATGCATACCCCTACAAACTTTCGACGACACACACACAGTACCTGTTTGAGTAGCCACAATCAAATTTTCCGACAATCGCACACTAAACGATAGTACGCAGAAAAAGTAGTCGTACGAGTAGTCACAATCAACGTTCGACGATGCTTACTCCGATAAAGTGAATCCTGCTCGCGCGTGCTACTGTTGTCACATGATGACAGCAAACTTTCAGCGCGTGGTCGGCGGGTCCATTTGGTCGCATAGTGAACCGCAATAGACAGCCACAGTACCGCCTTCGAGTAGTCACGATCACATACCATTGATACCACTCACTATCGTTACGACGAACTGTAGCATTGATTCCTCCACTATAAAATAGACAAGAGGACTACAAGCCCTACATATCATCTCTCAAATTTTCACACATATACAGACAATGGAAGCTGAATTTCTTGAGCATCTCAATTGGCAAATCGATCCTTTGGCCGGTTCGTTTCCACCATGGTGTGACCGTCCATTGTGCGCCTGTGGGGATCGATGCATACTTAAGACATCCCTCATGGTACAAACTCGAGGCAGGAAATTCTTCCAATGCCCAAACATTGATCAGGTATGATTCATCTTTTCCAACTTAACTTAACTGTAGTCAATACATAAAACGCTAACTTGTTTGTGTGACATCATGACATCTTACGCAGACATACCATACGGTGTGCAACTTCATTGACTGGGTTGATACGGAGAACCCAAAAAACGACGGCACGCGTCGATATTCACGTAGTGAAACAAGATCGGACTACCTTAGGCGGAAGGATGAGCATGAAAGGCAAATTGCTGCAGAGGCTTTAGAATGGCAGGTAAATCCCCTGGGACTACCTACATGGAGGGAACATCCAGAGTGTCGTTGTGGTGACCGTTGTCAGGTGATACGTTCTGTAAGATAACGAACTCGAGGACAACAATGTTTCGTTTGTGCTAACATTGTCGAGGACGATTTCGTTGTAAGTACTAGTTTTTCTTTAACACTAACCACTAGTTTCATGCACTTAACGTAGCTAATAAAATTGTACAAATAGGAGGATGTAAGGAAATGTCAGTTCGTATAGTGGATCGATACGGTGAGAGTGACTCCCATCGGTGAAACGATAATGCAACCTGAGCCGACAAGATAATTCATTCATGCATGGATGGAGTACGAACGTTGGGTAGAAATTGCAAGCTTAAACTGGAGGCACAATCCATTAGGTTTACCCAAATGGTCAGAGCGTCCAAAGTGTGGATGTAGAGATTGCTGTCAGGTGGCTACCTCCTTTGCAGAACAAACTTTTGGCATGAGATATTTCATCTGCCCCAACATAGATAACAACTTCGTTGTACGTCTTACTTTTTCCAATTTCACTATGATCTGCATAATATTACTACCCTAACTGACTAACTACATTTATTTCTCAGGGCAATCCAAGGATGTGTGGATTCACATTGTGGATCGACAACGTTACTCCAACATATGATGGCCAAAAGGTAACTGAGTGTGAAACACAAGTAGAGTACCAGCGATTGAAGTAGCAAGAAAATGCAATACTCGATGAACGATGCAGAAGGGGACCGTAGATAACCACAGAATCGCTTCGTTGGAACCGACAAATTAGTATCGTGTATCGATAACAGCTCTGAACTATTTTATCATAATGATGTTTAATTATGATAGTGTGTTATTGTATGCGTCACGAATTACGAATTAATGAGATTGTATCCTTTCAATTTACAAAGTTCCTTTGATGCCCCAATGCGTTCTATTCCTTCATATTTCTAAGTAAATTCTTATATTTTCCTAAATTCTATCTTCAATTGTGCATATTATTACATGATTCAATTTAAGCGAAATTTATACGCAACTTACCTAACTAACAGTTTAGATGTAACAAAACCCCCTTCTAGAGGTCTAATCTGAGAGAAATAAATCATTGCAAATGTAAAAGTTTCGTTCGTTATCAAACAATGCAAAATAATAACTACCTTAATGGAGATAAATTAAAATAACATAAATAGCGAAAAATCACCCTCTGGGAGGGCCTCCCAGAACTTTTGCTGGCGGCCCCCTCTAGTGAAAAATCACCCTCTGGGAGGGCGGCAAGGGGGCCGCCTGCAATATTTTGTGGCCCCGTTAGCCGACCGTTAGGCCACGGCCAATGGCCGTGTGCCACGTAGGAAAACTCACCCTCTGGAAGAGCGATTTTTAAATATCCCCCTCCCAGAGAGCGGTAGACGACTAGTTTTGTAAATTTTCAAAATAGAAAATTATTTTTGTAAATCTTTTAATAAATAAAATAAAATAAAAATTCCGCAAGTAAGCCAGGGCACCACGGTTCAACAGCCCAAGAATGAACAACCAATCAACTAAGGAATAAGTTCATTTCAGGTCCCTTAACTTTACAACGAATCCGATTTTCGTCCTTGAACCCAAAACCAGATATAACCAGTCCTTGAACTTTGAAAACCGGTGCAAACGAGATCCTTTGGTGGTTTGGAAGGTGGTTTTGCCTGACGTGGCGCCTATGTGGCTGGTTTGACTAAGTCTTCGTCCCACGTGGTATTAACGTGGTGCTTACGTGGCAATTCTATCCCAGAAAAATAATAAAAACCATGGACCCACATGTTAGCTACACAAAAAAAAGAAAAAATGGTGGGGCCCATGTGGACCCCACATGTCATTCCCTCTCCCTTCTTCCTCTTCTTTCTCATCCTCACTCCTCTCTTCTCTCTTCTTCCAATCCATAGAATCAACTCGCCTTCCTCCCCTTCCTCGCGCGCCCACGACCGGCAGCGTGACAGCACGAAGGCTATGGCCGTCTTCGGGTGCTTCTCCTCGCGCCACGACGCCGCCTCACGGCCATCGCTGTCACCGTTCTCGTCCCCCCAGTCCCTGCCGCCACAACCAATGACGCGGGGTCGTCTAGGATGACGCAGTCACACGGACCAGCATGGAGTCGACGAGGGGGGCGAGGTCTCTGTCTCCTCCCTTTGAACCCACGATGATGAGAGGAGAGGGGAGAGGGGAGAAGGAGGCGCCGTCGTCTATGGGCTGGCCACCGGTTGCTCAGCGTCGTCCGCAACACCGGCGTCGTTGTCGTCATCCTCCGCCGCCTTTCCCCTCGCCCGTGCCACGGTGGTCGTTCGTCCCGCTCCACCCGCCACATGTCCCGCCCGCCCCGGCCTTCGCCCGCTCTGACCCTCTTCTTGAAGGAGAGATAGGGGGATAGGGAGAGAGTGCCATGGCAGCAGCCGTCACGACACGCCCCGCCTCCTCCCTTCCTGCCCTACCCTTGCTCGCCATCCTCCTCGCCTCATCTCTTTTTGCGCCCGCTCCGGCCGTCGCTCGCCCCGCTCCGCTGGCCGGCTGATCCACCCCGCCCGTAGCCTGCTCCAGCTGCCGCTAGCACTGCTCTAGCCACCGCTCCACCAGCCGCTCGCCCGCCCACCCACCCAGTCTATCGTCCGCTCCAGCCACAAGCAGGGGGAAGAGAGGATAGAAAGAGATAAGATAGAGAGGGGAGAGTGAAGAAAGATGATTGAGGCTGACAGGTGGGTCCACAGTTTTTATAATTTTTTCAGGATAGAATTGCCACGTAAACGCCACGTCAATGCTACGTGGGATGAAGACCTAGTCAAAGGAGCCACGTATACACCACGTCAGCCAAAACTACCTTCCAAACCGCCGAGGGACCTCGTTTGCACCGATTTTGATAGTTTAGGGACCGGTTGTATCTGATTTTTTGATTCAATGACGTAAATCGGATTCGTTGTAAAGTTAAGGGACTTCAAGTGAACTTATTCCATCAATCAATCATCCATGTTCCAGTGGGACCAGTTGGTGCACTCACCACCTCCATTGATCGTTCTCGCACGAATCCTTGCGGTTCTTCCCTTTCCCCTTTGGCGGTTGCCGAAGGAGGAGGAAGTGTCGTAGCCTATCATTGGCGGAAGGTCAGAGGGGAAGGGGAGGCAGCGACGAGAGCCAAATAAGAGTAGCGCTTATTTAGGATTTAGGATTCATGTGAGGTCGGGAATGTTACCTTCACAAGAGGCATCAAGCCAGCAGTGCAGCCTTGATAGAAGCTGAAACTAGAGGAATAGGGTGTTGCGTCCAAGAGGCCGTGTCAACGGCGAAAGGAGCATAAGAAGCCCAAACCTGTCCAATAATTAATTACGAGACACATAAATAATAATTCGGCTCGGGTGCAGGTGTAGGGAAAATCGTTAATTAACAATCAGCCACAAGACTTCCACGGTCAGTAATGTATTAGCACCAACTCCTCGGTGAAAGGGGCACTGCACAAGACTCATGAGTAGCTCTAGCTTACTCGTCCAAGACCTGATTTGAGCTAGCTCGAGCTCCAAACAAACCGAATCTGAGTTTGAGCAAAAACTCATGAGCTTTACTAAGTCGAGCTCAAGCTTCTATTAAGTTTTGACTGTGTATAGTTTATATTGTTTGTTCAATTTAATAAACTAATTATAGATAAATATATATTAGCATCAATTTACACCACAAATTAGCATGGGTTAGTATAATATATTTATCTTAGTCATTTTCTATTGTTTTATTAGTGTGATTAACTAGAAAATAATTATACTTACCAAGAGATTATCATTAAAATATATTATATTATTTATGATTGAACTCGGTAACTAAGCTTGAGTTCGAAGGTATAATACACTTAGCTCGAGCTTGTGTCGAGGTTGAGTCTGGCAGGTAAACTCACTCGAGCTCGACCCGTTGACCGCCCTACACTGCACATAGGAAAGTGCAGGCCGAATCAGACGACTGCGACACCTGTCCAGGTTTAACGAAGACTAAACGTTGAGTTGCTGCAGCGCAACGGTGATGACGCCGGCGGCGAGAAGCGTGTGGGCGACGCCAACGGCGACGGAGACAAGTACTCCGTGCTGCGCCAGACACGCACGTGGCGTACGACTTCTACGATGACGAGCTCACCGCCATTGCTGATCGCAGGCCCACTGCCTGCTACAAGTTCTCGACGTCTGATAAATTCCCCAGTTTTTTAGCCTTCCGGATGTAATAGCACTTGGAGCATGGCCAGTGTGTATGGTGAGAATAAAATCCTATAAAAGTTTGTGCAAGGAAATTGGGGATTTTGATCATGAACAGTGTTTTGCCAAATTTTTTTAATGGAGCTCACCGTGTATCGATACCCACCGATAGGCCTGAAATTCGGAAATCTCGTTCCGGAATTTCGAACCCTTTCATGATGGTAACAACTATATATATGCAACATCATTTTGAAAGGTGGATATCTCTCTCCTCTAGAACCCATTAAGCGGGAGGGTCAATTACATTGTTAACAATATTTTTAATGCTAACTATTGACTTAACCTTACTTTTTAAAATTTACTCATTTGATCTTTTTTTAAAAAACAAACATAAGAGCTGACCTATTATATTTGTGACAGCCAATTAACATAATGGTGTTAACCGAGAGAAATGTCGCTTATGCCATTTTCATGTGATCCTACTTTCTCACTAGTGTAGGATTTTTTTTTGATACATGATTTATGAATTTTTAACTAGATAATTTATCGAATTTGACTATAGTTATCACTTTGGACAGTAATTAGCACTTTATAATCCTCTGCACAAAGCATCGTTGCGTAGTTGCTAATCTTTGAACACATAGCTGAGAAACCAAAGGAAAAAAAAAAGAAAAAAAGCTGTTACCGGTTTCTTGTCGTCAAGTTCTTTTGCAGAGATTCTTGCTGCCGATAACCTTTGCATCAAGCACAGAACCCCTCGTGTTTGCTTCTCATTACCTCACCGGTTGCTCACCTCGCTAGCATAGCTACGCTGTAGGATCTGGCCTGATCTGCTTACGCACCGGAGGTCCTCGTCGTCATTGGTTCCATATCCGGCGGCCGCAACGTCGGCGAGCGAGGGAGCTTGAAGCTGAAGGTGTGCTTGTGGCGCCTCCCTACGCGCGCAACATCGGTGAGCTTCCACACCTCCCTCTGCACCCGGCCAACGACAGTGAGCACCCACATGTCCCTCCGAGCCGCCGCACGCCTCCCTTCTAGGGACGGAGTTACAGTACAATCATCGAGGTCAGCTAATCCGGATAATATCCGACGAAATCTATGGTTGTATTGTTCAGACAGTTAAGATAATACTAGGAATTAAAATAAAATAAGATTAGTGTATTATGATCCCGATGAATTAATTTTCTAGCTCCGCCTCCCTCCTCACTGCAGGCCTTCCTCCGTCAAGCGATCTCGCCACATGTTTTCCTCTGCCACCACCGTTCGAACCCTAGCTTTGTCGCTTGAGTGTTCTGGTTAAAGTCAAGACGGGCATAAAGCCATGACGAGCGCCCAAAGTATTTCAATCCACTAGGCATTTTAGTCTTCCTCCTCTAAATTTATTTTCTTATTATTTTAAAATCGATTCCTAACGATGGGGTGAGTACAAGGTTAGATGGCTACTTTCTTCGGAAAGCATGTTTACATTGAAAGTAAGTAATGCAATATCAACTCTTAAAACTATGATATGTGGATCCCACACATATTTCCCTCGTATATAAAATCAAATATACGGTAGAATTTATGAATGGTTGATGATGCAACTTATTTTTAAAGGATAGAGTTATTATGCTATAATGATGCAATATTGAAATATTTTACGGCTAAAATATAAAAAAAGAAAAAAAAATCTAATTTAATTTAAAATTAAGCTCTAAATTCCCTAGTTCTTTTCTTGTAACGTGCCGATGTGATTTTCTAAGTTCCGTAACAACATTTTACTAGTCTAAACAAATTAGCAAACATAGGGCTCCTCCTCCGATGCCGCCGCCGCCGCCGCCAAGATCGCGGCACCTCGAGCTGATAGGAGGCGGCGTTCGCCGGCGGCGAAGGCGAAGGCGAAGCAGCATCTGTACGTTGTGCTGAATGACCGGAAGAACGCGTGCACCATCCACAAGCTGGACATCGACGGCCCCACGGCGGCGGCGTGATGAACGCCGGCGACATGGCTTCACCGAAGACCCTCCCGCGGCTCCCCGAGCCGCCGATCCTCCGGCTGCAGAGCCCCACAGTCCACCAATGCTCCAATTTCACCGCCGTCGGCAGCAGCATCGTCACCACGGGCGAGTATTACAGCGATTGGGATCGCGAAACCAGAGGAAACACCCTTGTCTATGACACCAAGACGGCGGCGCTCACCGTCGTCCGCCACCTCCCCGAAGGCCTCCTACGTGGTTATGGCCTGCAACTCCGCCATTGCCGTCGGCTGCAACAGGCTGTACGTGTTCGATGAGAACACGGTGGGCGATTACCATGACGGATTTGGAGGAATGCACTGCTTTAGACTGACGGACGACGACAGTTCGAGGAAGAAGAAAGAGCGGTGGTCATGGCGGCACATGGACGACTCCACGCCGATCTCGTGGAGCTACGGACCGTGCCGTATCCCGTTCGACACCGTCGCCGGCCGAATTGCGGCGTACGCCGTCCACCCGAAAGGGCGGACCTTCTTCGTATCCGTGTGGAAGCTGATTCACGTGCCCGGCGGCGTGGACGACGGTGTCCCGAGCACCTTCTCCTACAGCGTCGAGAGCGGCGTGTGGACGCGGCGCGGGGACTGGATGCTGCCGTTCGTCGGCCACGGCCACTACGACGGCGAGCTCGACTCGTGGGTCGGCCTCGAGTCCGAGTCCACTTTCAACGCTCCGGAGCACGAGAGCAAAGGATACACCCTTGTCTACGACACCAAGACGGCGGCGCTCACCGTCGTGCGCAACGTCCCGGAAGCCCTGCTGATGGACTGCTACAGCGCCGCCATCGCCGTCGGCGGCAACAGGCTGTACGTGCTCGACCGCAACTCGCCCCGGGAACGAGAGGACTCAGAGTCAGAGGAGTACGTCAACTACACGGGAACGGGAGCCATGAACTGCTTCAGGCTAACCGACGACGGAGATGGCCACGGCGGCGAAAGTGGGTGGCGTTGGCGGCGCCCGGACTCTACCGCGCCCATCTCGTGAAGCGACAACCCGCTGGAGCTCCCGTTCTTCGCCGGCCACATCACGGCGCACGCCGTGCACCCGGAAGGACACGCCATCTTCGTATCCGTCTTCGCCCTGATCGTGTTCAAAGGCCAAGGCCGCGCCGGCCGCCGCCGCCATGTCAAGTCCACCTTCTCCTACGACACGAAGAGCACCGCGTGGATGCCCCGCGGAGACTGGACGCCACTACGACGGCGAGCTCGACTCGTGGGTCAGCCTCCACTTCGAGCATGACGACCTTCGTCTACTCACGGATGGCCGCCTCTGCGCCTGCGGCGTCGTGTCCGTCGAACGGGGCTTCACGCCGCCGGAGGTGAAGGTCAGTAAGGACAAGGTGTTCGTCCAGGTCCCCGGCTGGGAGCACGTCGACGCCGAGCTGGTGTACATGGGTGGGCGCAGCGAGTACTGCCTCGTTGAGTGGCTACGGCGCGAGGGGACGACGAGGAGTGCCTGGACGACGGAGACAACTGCGTGCTCCGGCTGACCACGTTGCGCGTGGTGTACGACGACGGCGCGGACTCGCTGGCTGCTACAAGTTCTCAAAGCATGAGAGTAACTCGCACACAGCAGCGTTCTGGATTTAACCACACACCCATGACGGTTAAATATACATGTTAGATCTTGTTTTTTGTGTTTCCGCTTCATTGCAGGAGTAATTTTAGTGTTTAAATCTGTAGCAGCTCCAGTCAAAAGGACTAAATTTTGCACCAAAAAAAAATGGATCCTTATTCTTCAGATCAAAACTGTTCTGAAACGATTAGTTTTCACTTCATTGTTTGTTGCTAATGTATTAATTATAAGGAGATAACGAGCGCCAACCTCCTACCATTAATCCATTGGGTGATTCTCTGAAAGCATTCTACAACTCTGGCTCCTCTCCTCTGAGTTACCTACTACCGTACCGTCATTTCGTAACATATGCCTCTTCTTTGTCGAGTGATAGAGCCCGAAATACATAGAGCTCGCCCAGCAAGAACAGATTTCCTCTCCGTTCCTCTCCTTTGCGAAGTGACAGAGCCAGGATGCATAAAAGCGAGTTCCTATCGGCTATCAATAGATTTCACTGCAAGTATACCTTCACAAACACCACGATATATATTATTAGAGTCTTGAGGGCCAAAATTCTATAGAAATGATCTCCAAAAATAAGAAATTTGGGATGTATGCCATCGTCAAAACTGGGTTTGCCAGGATATATACCAGATAAAATCCTCTCAATATGGATGTGTATGTTGTCATTGCGACTCTTCTTTACCATGAGGCTCGATCGAACAAACGCGGTAACTATGGTGGACATGGATGAGCTAGGGTTAGGGTCTGCAGCTACAGATTAAGCAGGGTTGACATTACCGTTTCTAGGGTCAGAGGCTGCGGCGAAGCGGGAGGAGGGTGTGGGCAAGGAAGAAGTCTTGCAGGTTGTTTCATATCCCTCGCTGCCGCTGCAGCGCAAGCCTAATTAGTGAGCAACCTGCTTTGCGGATCGCCATCAAAACTGACCGCGAGGTAGCAACGACGGGAAGGAGGAAACCCCTATTTCTATCAGCCATGAGTGTACGCCGCTGCAGTAGCTCCATGACGATTTTCTCCGCTTCAATCTCGACGACAATGGCATAAGCCTCATCAATCTTGAGCTCACGGTGCTTCTCCGCTCGCTCAGCCTGGCAATGACACTGTCGACTCCGATGTGGTCATCTTCTCCCTCCCATAGCTCATCCTCAATGCTTCGTCGCCCGTCATCGCACCAGTTGAGCTGGCATAGGCCTTCCGAGCCTTCGACTGCAGCACCTTGGTACATTACATCGCCTAGCGGCTTGCGACCTGGTTGAATAGTTGGAAGCAAAAGGTCGGGTCATATGTGAAACACATCACAATACCATTTCAATGGGAAGAACCGATGGAAATGAAATTTCAATATAAACGTCCAGATTGTGAATAATATCAGAAGACACATCTATGACAAGGCATAATCCAAATTTTTCATCCAAAAATAACCAAGCCCCCGCATCGTTTCCTCCTGTATCAGTTGCTGCCAAAATTTGAATTTTCAAACTAAATTTTGAAGTTTTTTTATCAAAGTTTTTTTTCAGTATTTACATTTAATTTAAGAACGCACATATAAAAATTCTAATAACTATAAATTATTATTTTATTTTACTAATTCACCGAAAGACATATCAACCGTATTTGGCCAAACCGGCAAAATCCAGGAGACAGACACAAAGACCATCCGCAGAAGATCTCATCCTGCCAGGTCAGCCACCCCCGGCCCCACCACGCAGCCCCCGCACCCCGACTACGTTCCTAGACCCTGCCTTCCACTGACCCCGTGCACCACGTCACTAACATCTGGGCCCCACCGATCCTCCCCCAACTGTCGGTCCACTGCACCCGTGGACGGACAACCCGCAGCCTTAAATCCCGGCTTGTGTCAGAGCCGCTCTGAACCCCCCCCCCTCTCCCATCGTCGCCGCCGCCGCCGCCGCCGCCGACACAGCTGCTGACTTCATCTCGCCGCCGCCGACGCCGATGGAGATGGCCGCCCCCGTCTCCCCCGCGCCGCGAACCGTCGAGGACATCTTCAAGGACTTCTCCGGCCGCCGCGCCGGCCTCGTCCGCGCCCTCACCGTCGGTAATAACGACGAACACCTCGCACGCCCCCCTCTCTCTCTCTCTCTCTCTCTCTCTTTTCCGATTGTCTCCTCCTCTCTCCTCTCCTGTGGATCTAACGAGGCGAGTTTTTCGTGTCGCAGATGTGGATGAGTTTTACGGATTCTGCGACCCAGGTAAGAGTAAAACCGGATCGGATCTGATGTGAGGGAGGGAGTTCTTGGTTGGTTGGTTGGTGGTTTTGTGTGTGTGTGGGGTTTGATTTCGGGGGTTTTGGGGGTGAGCAGAGAAGGAGAATTTGTGCCTGTACGGTCACCCGAACGGGCGGTGGGAGGTTGCGCTGCCGGCGGAGGAGGTGCCGCCGGAGCTACCGGAGCCGGCGCTCGGGATCAACTTCGCCAGGGACGGGATGCACCGCCGCGACTGGCTCTCGCTCGTCGCCGTCCACTCCGACTCGTGGTTGCTCTCCGTCGCCTTCTTCTTCGGCGCGCGCCTCAACGGCAACGAGAGGTACAGCCACGGCTCCCTCCATTAGATCTCAGTGAATTGACCATCTATGAAGAAAAGATCACTTGTCGGAGCGTATAACTCGATGGGTGCAATCGAATCGAATTCTTGTCTTGTGCGTTGTGGGTGTAATGTAAATGCCGTTCTTGTGCTTGACCGTGGGGTTTATGGATTTGCATATTTTATTTCAGCTCAACTGGTCCATGTGTGCGCTTGTGCTGTGTTGCACATGTTTATTGTGCTTTCTTTCACCATTCTTTTCTCTTTGCTGTGAATGGGGCCATGTTTCTCACTGTGTTTGCTTTATTTTCTCTCTTTCTTTTCTTCGTTTGCTGAATTGATTTTATTTTTTGCCATAAAATTGCAAACAGTGATGTGTGTCCTTGGTGATGATTATTACTCGTGCTACTTAACAGCCTTTGAAATAAGTTCCCGGGCTATCTGAAAATTTGATCTTTCACTTGAACATGTTTTGACAGAGATTTCTTTTCAGTTTTCACATCCTTGTCAGAAGTTGTGGGGGCTGAGGGTGATAGGCTGTGTAATTCACGGTACATTGAAAGGTCTCATTGTCTGCCCAAATTTTTGTATCGTGTTACAATCCGAGTGTTGTATATGGATGACCTTTCATTATAATGCTTTTTAGTAATTTGCGTTTTAGATACCTTAGTTCATGTTTTTCAAGATTACCTATTTTATGGACCATGGCAGTAAAAGTAAAAGTGTTCGCAAAATTAGGATACAACTATAATAAACAATCAAATGTGCAAGTACCATTCAACATGCTATAAATTTGAATCCATCCTTTCTATTGAGCTTCGGTTGTGTTTGCTCTGTTCCTTCATTCTTCCTTAAGAAAACTTTAGGATTACAATTTGCTTTGCGTCCTTAATTTTCTAGTTCTGCAAATACTTGTTGAATTTTTTTTCTTGCTACATTTTTTGAATATGGTGTCCTTTTCATGCATAATCAAAGGTAGATGAAGTTTTATGTGCCTATTTATTAGAACTACTGTTAGGTTGAATCATTAGTTAGCTGCTGGTCTTTTTTTATGTTTTATTTGTGCAGGAAGTTTTTTGTTTTGGGCATTTGGTCTACTTGAGTAGTTGACTGCGCAAACCATGAGTTGTAATTCTGTGATATTGCAATTTTTTCATAGCAAAAGTTATCTTATTTCTTCCGTCTTTCAGTTGGAAAAATAATTGTTTACTCTTGCTAGTGCTAGTTTCCTGGTTGAACTTTGTATTTCTATTGCGAGCCATTTCCCCTCTTTTTTCCCTCCCTGGAATGAGGCTTTATTTTTTTTTTCTACTTTCCTGCTTTTGTTATAGTTTCCACTTGCCGGCACCTATACTTTCCACTTCTATTGTTGAATTGATTTTTCTTTTGTTTTGTGTTAGTATCTGTTACTGTATCATGCAGTAGAGCTAAACTGTGAAGCCTTGCCATCTCTTCTTAAATGTGCTTCTTTTTTCTTACACAAGGAGCTAAAGCAATCACAATATTTGTATTATCGTCATTTAATGGGAAGCATTAGTGTACTGTTTGTTTATGTTGTTTCGTTGCTTATCTGTTGTGTTTGAAGGATTCATATTGTACGCTGGATTACTTTTTAACTCCCAAGGAAAACCACCCTGCTAACATGTTTCTTCCACTAACTGTTTGCCCATTTTACCTCACAATTATATTCTTTCTTTATGTACAAATTCTGTTTTATTTGTTTCATTACTTCATGGATATCTTGTTTTCATATTTTTGTCTATCCTTCCCAGGGCTAAACATGTTGAAACAATATCTTGTGCCATGTGTATTGGCGTCTTGGATTCATATTCTGATTTGAACTTCCCTTTGCAGATCTATGTTAATAACCCAAAGTATCATATCATGATTAACAAAATCCTTTTCCTGTATCCAATATGGTGTTCTCTTGTTTTTCAGGAAGCGCTTATTCAGCTTGATCAATGACCATCCAACTGTGCTTGAAGCACTGTCTGATAGGAAGCATGGAAGGGATAACAAGTCTGGTGCTGACAATGGCAGCAAATCCAGGCACTCAGGAAAGGTACCGTGCCAGTGCACTTTTTTTTTTCATCATGAACCACTATTTTACTGTGTCCATTTGAGTATTTACGAACTGAAAGCTGGCTTTGTTATGCAGCGAGCAAATGACGTGCAGACAAAAAACCCGAGGCCATCAGTTGTTGACGATGGGTATGATGAAGAAGAACACAGTGAAACCCTATGTGGAACCTGCGGTGGTCGCTACAACTCCAACGAGTTTTGGATCGGGTGCGACATTTGCGAGCGGTGGTTCCATGGTAAATGCGTTAGGATAACTCCAGCGAAAGCGGATCACATAAAGCACTACAAGTGCCCTGATTGCAGCAGCTCCAAGAAGAGTAGGCAATAAAAACCATGGAGCTGCTGCTTTGGCTCTCTACTGCTGACTCAGCTGATCAATCAAACGATACTTGCCATCCCTCTTCCAGTCCCAAGTTGGCGGCAGATGTGAAGAACTGCTTTAGAACATTGCGCACTGTTGTGGTAGATGTTGGGAAAAAAAAGAAGAAACTTTACAGGATAGTTTGTTTCATAAACTGGTCGTTACTGTTGTGATTGTTCCTTTGAGATATGGATACTGTTACATTGTAGCCTTTAGAGGAAATTTGTTCATGCCTTGTTTCTAATTTGGTACGTCCTTCTCTTGCTGCATGACATTGATTTCTCTCTACAAGTTTGTGCCTGCCACTGTGCATATGTACTGTGATTTCTCTCGGCATTATGCGGCCAGTATGGACTGCGGAGCAGTCCTGGGATATTTGGTGGGTGTTTGTTTACATAGACTTATTTTCATGTCACATCGGATATTTGAGCGTTAATTAAGAGTATTAAACATATACTAATAATAAAACTAATTACATAAATGAGAGCTAATTCACGAGATAAATTTTTTAAGCCTAATTAATCCATAATTAACGCATGTTTACTGTAGCATCACATAGGCTAATCATGGATTAATTAGACTCAATAGATTCGTCTCGTAAATTAGTTCAGATTATGAAATAGGTTTTATTTTTAGTCTACATTTAATATTTCTAATTAGTGTACAAACATTCGATGTGACAGGGACTAAAAGTTAGTCCCTGTAAACAAACAAACAGGACCTTGGTCTTTCGTTCGTCTACTCAGGCCCTTCACAGTACGTCTACCTGTCATGTGGCATTGATGCGCCACGTTGAAGATTCTCTGCCACGTTGGGCATGGATGACTCTCTGCGAAGCTCCTCCGCACCAGAGAAAGGCGCACGTTCTTCGTTAGAAGCGAGGCACTCGTCGGAGAGAAACGTGAAGAACCCCACTGTGGAGGTTGCCGCCCCGCTCCGTTCCTCAGCGATACGGTTTGGCCCTCCTCCCCAACCACAACCCCTAATCCTCCACGGAGAAGAGGAGCCTACCGGCGACCTAGGAGCACCACCGTCGGGATCACCACCGCTTCGAGCCGATCTGCGCTGCAACCGAGCTCGTCGCTTGATTAGTCGGCCGGTAGTTGGGTGCAGAGGTGGAAGTGAAGCGGCGATGATTGGGTGCGGATGAGGTGATGAAGAGGCGACGACCTCGACAGCGGCTCTGAGGCTTGCCGAGCTACAGACGATGCTCTCGTCGGCTACCGAACCATGCCCACTGGTAGAAGCCGCCCACCTCCATCCGTCGCTGCTAAGCTCCCGCGCCGCTGACTTCACCGTCTCCCGTGTCGTTGACCTACATCTGAAGCTTGTTGTCTTCGGCAGCGAGTAGACGGAGAGGAGCGTGGGTCGTAGTAGTGGCCCGTGGAAATCGAGAGCGAGGGAGGGGAGCTCTTCCACCGCCAGATCTTGTCGCCGAGCTCCCGTCGTCCCTGCGCTCCACGCCGTCGAGCCGTCGACACGCCTGCCAAGGGAGTTGGACCACCAATCGGGGGAGGAGGAGAGGAGGGGGTGGTGCACCAGCGGCGAGGGGACGGAGATCAGCGTGGGTCGCCGCCATGCGCCGCGTGGTAACTGGGAGTGAGGGAGGGGATAAGGGGAGAGAGAAGGGGGAGGGGGATTTGATGTTGTTTTCCGGATTGTAGGGTGTTCTATACTTCTATACAAATAAGAAAAATATAAGAATTGAAATAAAAAAATTTAGGGGCTATAATATAAAAATCAATGCCACTCGTAGAGCTACTTGCATTGTGAAGATCTTAAAATTTGGATCATAGCTTTAGCTTACGTGGCAATCTAAATGAGGGTGCTGCACTGTGAGTGCCCTGGATTCAGGGTTTTTGGAGGGAATCTGCAGGCAGGATCAAAGGAGTGCTATTCACAATCAAATAGCAGGAACTTTGTTTTTGAAGGGGAACAAGAGCAAAGGTCACGGATACCCAAATAGAATCTCAAACAGTTCCATCACATTTCTTTTCAAGACTTGTGTCACACCTCAGAGTTCAGACTGCCACTCATGTGTCCATTATCCCAAACGACACCACACTATCTGTGGAGATTATGGGTACCCCATACCCACACGACATGGTTGTCCGACTAGTTATAGGGGATAGCTTATATCTATATAATATGTAACGGATCATGACTTGGGTATTACGTTTCCTTATGTATTACGGAACGGCCTAAAGTCTTGGTTTGATAATATTGTAAAGTAGTATTAGGAAACCGATACCGTATTGGTTAAGGTTTCTATTTTGTAATCCTGCCCCCCATCCTATATAAGGTGGGTAGGAGGCCCTCTAGGGGGCATGAGTATAATTAGATCGTCAGATCAAGACAACACCCGGCGGATACAATCCCTAAACAGGAGTAGGGTATTACCTCTCATTGAGAGGCCTGAACCTGTCTAAGTCCTTGTCTCCGCATCCATCCACTTTTAGGTCTCGTGCGCTACCTCCTTTTCATATTGCCGAAATCTAGTTTCGACGTTGGCGTGCCAGGTAGGGGTGCATCGAGTTTCTATCTACAAGTACGATGGAATCAACTTCATGAGTCGCCGGTTTTCGTCTTCGCTTCACCAGCTTTGACTTCCTTGCCACCGACAACTTCAACAAGCTCTCTCTCTCTGACTTGATTTCAAATCAGTTGAAGGAGATTCAATCGGAAGATAACAACCACTCTACCACAGCTAGTTTTGGATCCAATCTAATATGGCTACCACCAGCATCACCTCCATCATCCCCAGGATCTTTTCTACAATAGCTTGGACTTCATCGCTGCCACCAAAAGTCCGACCAGCTCTAATCAGTCGGCCAAGAGATCACACACCAATTAAAGCAATCAGCACATACACCGGATCCGGAGAGACTTTATATCGAAGTCGGCCATGCAAGCTTTGATCGGTCCTATCTCAATCTAGCCAAACATGTTTTCTGCTTTATAGCCTTGGTTCTCGCTACATCCGTACAAGACACGTACACAATCAAAAGGATGACCAGGTCAATGCATGCAAAGCTGACACCATGCAAGCCACACAGCCTCGCATCAGGTTATCAAGGTATGGCTATTCCGAGTCGATTTATATCTACCGCCGAAATTCCGGCCGTTAGGCCTTAAATCAAGAGCTTCTGTATCACAAACCTTTACCAGGTCTATCGTTTTAATTTCCTTACATAAACTAGATTAATATTGATCCTTCTAGTCATCTTATTCACATATCTCTAATTATTGTTTGATCTGTTATTTTGTATGCACGTACATCGGTTGCCTGCGTCGCCGCCGACTGGTGTCTCCACCTACACGGTTGGTTAGTCACACCACCGTTGCTGGGCGTCTACATCTTCACCACCGGTTCGTCTTCGTCACTGCCGACTGGTGTCCTTGCCTACACGGTTGGTTGGTCACACCACCGTTGTTGGGCGTCAACGTCTTCACCACCGGCTCGTCTTCCTCGTTGCCGACTGGTGTCCTCGCCTACACGGTTGGTTGGTCACATCACCGTTGCTGGGCGTCTACGTCTTCACCACCGGCTCACCTTCATCGTCGCCGACTGGTATCCTCGCCTACGGTTGGTTGGTCACACCATCGTTGTCGGGCGTCTACGTTTTCACCACCGGCCGCCGTCATCGCCGCCGACTGGTATCATCACCTTCACGGTTGGTGGACTCCGCCACCGTTGACAGCCTTCTTCGCTTTCACCATTGATCGCCTTCATCGTCGCCGACTGGTGTTTCCGCCTATATGGTTGGCGGACTCCGCGGCCGTTGATAGGCGTCTTCGTTTTCATCGCCAGTCGCCTCAACTACTTCCATGGCTGGTGTTTTCATTGCCATTGTTGGATGACCTTCTCCCCACATCGGCCACTTCTGCCATCACCGAGGGGAATACCAAAAAGCTAAGTCATCATTATTTTATTCTTTATATGATATTTTTCTTTTCCTTCGCCTCACTACATCAATTGGTTCTCCATTGACTAGTGAGTCGGGGGCTACAGATGTTATATCATATTTTTTCAATAATTTTCATAATATTTATCTTGACTGCTTGCGAAATAATCCGAGTAAAAAGTACCGATCGAGATATGGAGCTCTATTTCCCTATGCTTTCCATTTGGTTTTTCGATGGATAGTTGCCTTTGGGCTGATTGGGTGGAGTGTATAACGCAAGGTGCTAAGTATTACTAGGAAGAAATCAAAAGCATATAGATAATATAATTTACTTTCTGCTATGAACAATTGTAAAAGTACCCAAGTAGTAAACTCCAATTCATGAAACTTTGTTCCATTAATGACGAACTCATATCAATGACTAGTCGGGCGAGTGTTTAAACGTGATGAATCACCTACTCGGGGAAATCAAAATCGACAAGAGGAGAAATACATATTTATAAATATTTTAAAATGCTTGAATTTTTCTCAAGTATTATATTTGCATCAGATGCTACTCATCCTACATTATTATACTGCAGGATCCAAATCCAGATATGCATAGTGGGGATTCATGGCTTTAAGCTTATCTCATACGCTTCGGGAATAGATCACTCAGAACATCACCGCCGGCTCACCTTCGTCGTCGCCGACTGGTGTCTCCACCTACACGGTTGGTTGGTCATACCACCGTTGTTAGGCGTCTACGTTTTCACCGTCGGCTCGCCTTTTTTGTCGCCGACTGGTGTCTCCGCCTACACGTTTGGTTGGTCACACCACCGTTGTTGGGCGTTGACGTTTTCACCACCGGCTATCGTCATCGTCGCCAACTGGTTTCTTCGCCTACACGGTTGGTTGGTCACACCACCGTTGTTGGGCGTCTACGTCTTCACCGCCGAACATCGCCATCATCGCCGACTGGTTTCTCCGCCTATACGGTTGGTTGGTCACACAACTGTTGTTGGGTGTCTACGTCTTCACCACCGGCTATCGTCATCGTCGCTGACTGGTTTCTCCGCCTACACGTTTGGTTGGTCACACCACCGTTGTTGGGCGTCTACGTCTTCACCGCCGGCCATCGTCATCGTCGCCGACTGGTTTCTCCGCCTACACAGTTGGTTGGTCACACCACCGTTGCTAGGCGTCTACGATTTCACCACCGGTCCGCCTTCATCATCGCCGACTGGTTTCTCAGCCTACACGATCGCTGGGTCACACCACCGTTGTTGAGCATCGACGTCTTCACCGACGGCCATTGTCATCGTCGCCGACTGGTTTCTCCACCTACACGGTTGGTTGGTCACACCACCGTTGTTTGGCGTCTACGTCTTCACCGCCGGCCATCGTCATCGTCGCCGACTGGTATCTCTGCCTACACGGTTGGTTGGTTACACCACCAATGTTGGGCGTCTACGTCTTCACCGCCGGCTCGCCTTCACCGTCGCCGACTCGTATCTCCGCCTACACGGTTGGTTAGTTACACCGCCGTTGTTGGGCGTCTACGTCTTCACCGCCGGCTCGTCTTCATCGTCGCCGACTGGTGTTCTCGCCTACACAGTTGGTTGGTCACACCACCGTTGTTGGGCGTCTACGTCTTCACCGCGGGCCATCGTCATCGTCGCCGACTGGTTTCTCCGCCTACACGGTTGGTTGATCACAGCACCGTTCTTGGGCATGTACGTCTTCACCGCCGGCCATCGTCATCGTCGTCGACTGGTTTCCTTGCCTACATGGTTGGTTGGTTACACCACCGTCGCTAGGCGTCTACATCTTCACCGTCGACTAGTTTTACCGCTGCCGACTGGTGTTTTTATCTTCACGACTACGCATCTTTGCCAATGGTTTGCTTTTGTTGCCACATCATCACGGCATTGCAATTTTATCACCATTGTAGGGCAACTTCATCTTCATTATTTTCGGCACCGACAAACTCTACAGCCACTACTTCGGAAGCTTCGCATCATCAACCACGACGTCTCCAAGAGCCTTGACATCTTTGCATATGATGCCGAGCTAATCTACTACAATAAGTGGCGTTCCAATCTTCAAGATTTCTACTCGGACATCCTCAATGCATATCTCCACTCAAGCAATGGCTACTCGACGACAAGCTACAGTTCTTGACTCTATGTTCAGTTGTTTCCCAACTAACCAAAGAGTCGGGGGCTACACAAATACAAGACTTAGAATTCGACGGACATTATGTCAAGCAACTCCAATTATTTCACCGATAATTTTGGTTTCTGGATGCTACCACAATTTATTTCCAAATCTCTCAAGTATCAAGTTCAAGATTTCATCTACATGTCCGGGAGTTTGGAGTTATCAACCAATCAACTTAGATTCGGTGAGGTGGACAACAACATCTGCTTTCCTCCAAGTAAAAGCATATGCCACAGCTACAAGACCAAGTTCTATTGCCATCATCATAAATCAATGGGCATTGCATCAATATTCATCATGCAAGCGTTGGCGTCAAGGAAACTACTCGAGCTTCGACATATTCTCAACAATTTGATAGATTGTTATTACTGCAGTCATCACCAGCACCTTCTCCATCGATATAATCATGATCTCCGATCAATTGCCGTTAACTAAGTTGTTTGCTTCAAGGGTCCGTGCTTAGTCAACGCTGAATATCTGACTGGATCATTTTCATCAATTTCTTGTTGTGCCACCTTGGCGTTGCCTCTACTTCATTGGCCCAGACGTCTCCGCAGTCACTAATGGATAACTATGTCTTCGCCTTCGGTTGCCTATGTCATCGCCGACTTGTTATTTTGCCTTCACGGTTGGCCTACTACACCGCCGCTGATGGGCGACCTCATCATTATCATCGGCTGTTACACCGCGATTGACTGGAACACCGACATCACCATCTTCATCGTGCTATGCCTCTTCGGTCGCACCTGCTCTATTGCCATGGATGAGCAATTTCATCTTCACTACCAATTATGTTTGGCAATACCGACTGTTTTCTTCGTCTTCACATACGACTATTGCTGCTATCACCAGTTGTCATGACCGTTGGTCACATCAGTTGTCGTCGACCGGTTTCTTCATCTTCATGATTGATGGATTTCATTATCACTGCTGATGGGCAACTTCGTCTCCACTACTGACATCTTCATCACTTCTGATGGGCGATATCATTCTACACATTGGTTGTCACACCCGGAATATAGAACACTATATTTCGTTTGTGAGTGCATAAATCCTTGTCCTAGGAGGCAAGGTACACATTACAAAGTTGGTAAATAACAGAGTATATATAAGCGGAAGCGTGAAACGAGTACTTTATTACATGGGCGGCCAAAGGCCCAGCACTGAAAGATAAACAATTAAAAGCCGGAAACTACGACGGGCCACCACAGGCGCTTGACGGCAGGCACGAGCTAGACAACAAAACCTTCATCTTCAAAGTACTCCTCAGCTGGAAGGGGAAAAAGGAGCAAGGCTAAGTACAACCACCGTACTCAGCAAGCCAGGCCAAAAAATGCAAATATAATGCAAGGAGTACAAAGAATTCATTATAGGGCTATTTTGCAGAGAACTAGCATTTCAAAGCATTTAAACTTTTAAATGCATTTAATTAAAACACGATCCTATCTCTAATCAAATTATTAACAAGTCGCGCACCAACGCGGTCTTGCCTTATCCCAGGCCCACAGATTCTAACTCCAGTTATTCCAGTTTTAGTAGAATTAAACTCTAACTTGGGTCCATTGCTCAGCTTGCCCATAACCGAGGGCGCGGCTATTCGAATAGATTATACTCTGATCAGAGGGGTACATCTTTACCCACAAGACACGTCTTCCTCACGCGTTACCACGTGCCACATACCACCACGGTATATAGATCGAAGCCATGACCTAACCCATCGCTTAGTACTGCCCTAAACAAAGAAGACCGATATAGACTTCCCCCGCCAGGCGCCCTGGGTCGAGCAGACAGTCTATGCCCCCGGGCGTACTGCCAGAGACGTCGACCCCACCAAGGGTTTCATCCATCCCTATCCGTGCCTTCCTCGTTCATGACCGTTCTAGGCGATGTGTTAAGTCTTACCCATTAGACATGTGGTTATACGGAATATGCTTTGCAACAGAGGCCCGAAGATCGGTCGTTATGACGGCCGAGGTGCGACTAGCGAAACCAAGCACCCCGAGCCCAGCCGAAAATCATGTTTGGGGAATTTTGAAGGGGAAACATTGTGTTATGGCTAAACAGTCATTAAGCCAAAATTACCATTATTTACAAGTTATGCCCAAGTCTAATTATTGGAAAAATATCTAATTGTTTCTATTTAAGCAGGGCTAAGCATATTCCTAAATTTACTAGTAAGCACCACATATATAAAGTCCTCACTAGTTTTATTTTTCCTAGGGTTAAACAAGAATAATAATAATACAAATATAAGGCTATAACAAGGAGAATCGGTCAGGCTAAATAAAACAGTGATAAGCGCGGGAAATTAATAAAGCGAAATGCAGTAATTTAAATAAACATAATTTTGTAAGTTGGGATAACAATATGATCAAAATGGCATGACTTGTCTTGCTCGCTACCAAAATCTTCAACGTCAATCTCGAGGTAGAGCGGCTCTTCCGGAACTGCAGCGTCTACACGACAATCGCAAAGAAAAAGGGCCAAACAAAAATAAGAACCATAAAAGATGCATAAAGAAAGCATAAAATGGGTTAATTACTGTTTAAGGGCAGAATTAGAAATTTGAACATATCAATTCCGAGTTCAAATAGTCAAGATATGGCTATTTGAATTTTAGGTGCTGTTTAATTGTCATTTTGCAAATTTGTGAATTAATTTTTCTTAAAGAAAAATTAGGTGTACAGAGAAAAGAGAAAGAAATAGAGGGGAGGGAGAGAGATGGCAGCGGCAATGCTCACCGGTACAGCAATGAGACAACGACGACAAGCTTGGCGACGCGGAACAGTGGAGGCCGGCTATCGGTGGACGTCGGGAACGGAGCTCCGGGGCTTGCCGAGGGAGGAGAAGGCGTGGCCAAGGGAGAGAAGGTGACGGCGCAGCTGGCAGTGGCCTTGCCGAGGCCCGGCGACGTCCAGGCCGACGCCAACGGGCGGCTGGAGCGCACGACGGCGGCGGTACGGGAAAAAAAATGGCGCAGCGGCCAGGGAGAGAGGAGGGGGAGGATGGTGGTGTGTGGGGAGAGAGCAGGGGGTCGGGGCTGCCTTTTATAGGCCGGAGGGGAGGGAGAGGGTCGCAAGGGATGGAGATCGACGCCGGCCATGGTGGAGCTCGCCATTGATGAACGCCATCAAAATCCACTGCGAATAAAGTGGGATTGAGTGGGATTTGTTGGGGGAATTGATGAGGAAGAGGAGACGAACCCATTTTTGCAGTTAATTTGGATGGAAATCCACCGAGGAGGGAGATCGGGATGGGCGGCGGTGCATGTGTTCACGGGAGAGAGACGGGCGTGGCTGGAGGTTGAAGACGCCTCCGAGAGGGGGCCCCACGGTGGAGCGCGCTGTGGCGCACGTGCGCGGTGCACAGATCCGCAGCTCGGCTGGGCTGGGGGGCGGCTCGGCCTGGGTCGGGAAGGAGGGCAAGGCCCAAGGAAGAAAGAAAGAGAGGGAGGGCAGGCCAGGTCGGGCCGGAGGGAGAGAGAGAGGAAGAGATGGGCCGAAAATGGCCCAAGGAAAGGGAGAGAGTTGTTTTAGGTTTTTGCTTTTTATAAAATTCTTTTAATTGTTTTTGTTGCTATAAAATTATGTAGGGTGCTCTGAAAATTAAAGTAAAAATTGGTTAAGCATTTTGAAGCATGGGGAATTTATTAAAAATACCCACAAGCCAAATTGACATCAATCTTTGTGAGTTTTAATTGTTGAAGGCTATTTTATTGGTTTTACAATTTCTAGAAATAATTTAGACGATACAATTTTAGAGTAATTTCAGGGCGTGACATTGGTCATCTCATCTCCATGCCGACTGCATCAGCTACTACCAATAGATGATTTCGACTACAACCGAAGGACAAGCTATACGCTCAGGGGCTTATCAGCTCAAGCATAAGGATCATACCTTCAATTTGGATTTGTTCCGGATACATATTCATGGTCATGATTTTATCCCCTATGCTCAAGGCCTGGATCAATTATTATCTCCCACAAGGACCATCAGCCGAGTACTTGTGCCAGTTGGGATTCAATTATCACATCTACTATGGTACATCCCATGAGGGGTAAATACTCGGATGAGAAACCATTCACATGATATATACTTGGTCTACATTACCAGGAAGAATTATCACTCGGGAGCATGTCAAGAGGCGTGTTATATGCATCATCCTTTTGAGGGTATCGAAAGCATATTTTTTGGTCTAGGCCTAATATGTCTGCAGCTCGTATTTCAGGTGTGGCCAGTCACGTTCTTTTAGGGACTTAGGCATTTTTTGCTTAGGCAAAACTGCGCGTGATCGAGTACCCAATACCTTAAAATCCTTTTATATCGCTGTTACTCAACTTTTTAGGAGTTGGTACAATGCACTTTAAAATGTGACAAACAGTAAAGCTTTATATAGCTACCCCGCTGACTTTTTATATATGTACAAGTCAAGGTACTGTTTGGGTTTATAAAGCAACCGATTAGATATAATATCGTTGTTTTTCGCCACGTAAGTGTGCACTTTTATTGACCAATATTGTGGCCTAGGCTGATTATATATTTTGGTCATTTTTCAGGCGGTTGGTAAATCCTTGATGAGTTTTATTTACTCGGATTTTATACCACGTATGCCTTATGTTTCCAAGTATGGTAAAGCCGTGCGTCTTTTAGGGACTTAAGCACATTTGTTAAAACAGTGTGTGCATGGTGTATACTTAATGCTTTGGGAATTTCTTTATTCACGGCATACAAGCTTTTTTATAGTTGTTTTTGCTATGTGAATTTTCAAAGATGTGTAACTTTAGGTTGCATGCATCATACTTTATAAAGCAGTCGGTCTATCACTTGAGTCTTATTTACTCGGGGATTCATACTGTATGTGCTATCGTTATGCTACTTAGGTGGCTTAAAACTACTCAGCTGATTAATCTATTTATTCCTTGACTATATGCTTAGTTTGTTCAACTAACCACATAGTCGGGGGCTAAACCGATTAGGTGCATCTAGTCGATGCACCTAAATTTATATGTTATTATTTTCCAGCCCTTCACAGTCTTCTGATTTGGTAAAAGTATTCGGGAGATTATGGTGAAGATGATTGAAGCACTCGGCTTTGGAGTAATTTAGTTCGAGAGAAGATTATTTTTTCGACTGTGAAGGTCTCAGGGGCTACTGTGGAGATTATGGGTACCCCATACCCACACGACATGGTTATCCGACTAGTTATAGGGGATAGCTTATATCTATATAATATGTAACAGATCATGACTTGGGTATTACGTTTCCTTATGTATTACGGAACGGCCTAAAGTCTTGGTTTGACAATATTGTAAAGTAGTATTAGGGAACCGATACCGTATTGGTTAAGATTTCTATCTTGTAATCCTGCCCCCCATCCTATATAAGGTGGGTAGGAGGCCCTCTAGGGGGCATGAACACAATTAGATCATCAGATCAATACAACACCCGGCGGATACAATCCCCAAACAGGAGTAGGGTATTACCTCTCATTGAGAGGGTCTGAACCTGTCTAAATCCTTGTCTCCGCATCCATCCACTTTTAGGTCTCGTGCGCTAAAGTAATTAAAATATTCTGAACTAGTGTAAAGTAATTGGTAAGGTACAAAAGAAATAGAGAGAGATACCGATAAGTCCGGAACTCCTACAACTCTTTCTTCCTCACTCTCTCCTTTATTCTAAGTATACATAAAAGTATAAAAAGCCACTTATAATTCAGCTCACATCTTGGTGTGTGCTGAAATGAAGGAGGAGAGGGCCTTTTATAGCTTCATGAAGGTGGTTAGAGCGTGGGAACCTGTCACAACCGCCATAGGAAGGTCGGTAGTAACTGCCAAAGGCAGTTGTGGCTAGATTGGGCTCAGCCTGAGTCAGCCGATCCCTGGCTGCCCCCTAGCCCACTCCTTCATCCTGGGCCCTGGCATGTGGGTACTTATTCCATTGACATGGTGGTTAGGCCCAATTGCAGGTATTTCTTTAGGTTTATGGGCCAAAGACTACATGGGCTTGGATATGAATGTAATTCTTCCCCTTCTTTATGTATATTTCGCCTCAACTTTGGTAGTTTGTTACCTGCATCCAATTATACACCAACACTCGTGAAATTTGTTAGAAATAAACCCTACCACTATGTTGGATGTTTTATACTTTCAAATTCATACAGGTATTGATTGACGGCGTAAATTTGGTATTTAACAGCCATCGACAGTCTTATCCTGAGGTAATGTTGGAATCTAGAGTGACAACACTTAGCTACGTAGTGTGAAATTCTTAAGAAATCCAGAAGAGAAAAGAAGGGGAATTACTCTGTGTAGTCAATATACTAGTAAGATCCTTCACCACCAAGAGAGAAATCCCCAACATAATAGTAGTACCTAGGGGATTACACCCTTACACCTTAGGGTGACCTGAGCATGTATCCATCTTGATTGTTCATCCGTTTCCGCATTCGGTTCAGCAAGGCTCGAGCTTCCCCTCAATCAGAGTACTCATGCTAATAGTATCTACCAGTGGAAAAATATGTAGTACAAACCACACATAGTGGAAACCTGGTAACTATTAGTGAATCTAAAAATCAACACCTGAGATTTATCCACGTCATCCAGAGTAAAAGTTTTACTCCTAGATTCAACCAAATCCCAAGCATCCATTTTTGAATCCAACGGTAGTTTACAGGTTTCCACTACATATATGATTTGCAAAACATATTTTCCCTTGACCAGTAAGTGCAACATCCTTGAACGATTGTACTTAGGTCATCAACATCTTCTTCTTCCAATCGAAGTTATCCCTCTCAATAAAAGATCGGATACCTAAAAGCATATCAATTGATATCAAAGGGTTGTGACTGTATCAAATTCATTCGTTTGCATCCTCGAATAATTAAAACAAAATCATTCAACCATTCAATGCGCAAGGATAGGGCTGTGCACATGTGAACCCACATGCATGAACAATAAGCTTCCATCAAAGTGCGTTAATTTGCGATTTGTCGAAAAGAGAATTCGGCAATATGAAAAGGGGGTAGCGCACGAGACCTAAAAGTGGATGGATGCGGAGACAAGGATTTAGACAGGTTCAGACCCTCTCAATGAGAGGTAATACCCTACTCCTGTTTGGGGATTGTATCCACCGAGTTGTGTATTGATCTAACGATCTAGTTGTGCTCATGCCCCCTAGAGGGCTTCCTACCACCTTATATAGGATGGGAGGTAGGATTACAAGATAGAAACCTTAACCAATACGGTATCGGTTTCCTAATACTACTTTACAATATTGTCAAACCAAGACTTTAGGCCGTTCCGTAATACATAAGGAAACGTAATACCCAAGTCATGATCTGTTACATATTATATAGATATAAGCTATCCCCTATAACTAATCGGATAACTATGTCGTGTGGGTATGGGGTACCCATAATCTCCACAGTAGCACCTGAGACCTTCACAGTCGAAAAGATAATATTCTCTCGAACTAAATTACTCCAAAGCCGAGTGCTTCAATCATCTTCGCCATAATCTCCCGAATACTTTTACCAAATCAGAAGACTGTGGAGGGCTGAAAAAAATAATTAAATTTAAACTTAGGTGCATCGACTAGATGCACCTGATAGGTGTAGCCCCCGACTATGTGGTTAGTTGAACAAACTAAGCATATAGTCAAAGTCAATAATATCAACCATCCGAATGGTTTTAAGCCACTTAAGTAGCATAATAATAACATATGCGGTATGAACTCCCGAGTAAACATGACTCGAAGTGATTAAACCGACTGCTTTGTAAAATATGATGTGAGCAACCTAGAGTTACCACATCTTTGAAAATTCACATAGCAAAAACAGCTATAAAGAAGCTTGTACGCTGTGAATAAAGAAAATTCCAAAGTATCGGGCACACATCATGCGCACACTGCTTTAACAAATGTGCTTAAGTCCCTAAAAGACACATGGTTTCACCACATTTGGAAATATATGGCATATGTGGTACAAAATCCAAGTAAATAAACTCAGAGGATTTACCAACCGCCTGAAAAATGACAAAAATATATAATTAGCCTAAGCCATAATATTGGTCAATAAAAGCACATACTTACATGGCGAAAAGCAACGATATTATATCTAATCGGTTGCTTTATAAACCCAAACAGTGCCTTGATTTATACATATATAAAATGTCAGCGGGGCAGCTATATAAAGCTTTACTGTTTGTCACCTTTTAAAGTGCATTGTACCAACTCCTAAAAGTTGAGTAACAGTGATATAAAAGGATTTTAAGGTGTTGGGCACTTGATCACGCACACTTTTGCCTAAGCGAAAAATGCCTAAGTCCCTAAAGAACGTGACTGGCCACACCTGAAAATATGGGCTGCAGACATATTAGGCCTAGACCAAAAATATGCCTTCGATACCCTCAAAAGGATGACGCTTGTAACATGCCACTTGACATGCTCCCGAGTGATAAATCTTCCGGATAATGTAGACCAAGTGCATCTCATCCGAGTAGCTTCTGGTTCAAATAGTTATCCATCATGGGGTATAATGAAGTAAATATGATAATTGAATCCCGACTGGCGTAAATACTCAGCCGATGGCCCTCATGGGAAATGAAGATTAGTCCAGTCCTTGAGCATAGGGGATAAGCTCACGGCCATGAATATGTATCCGGAACAAAGCCAAATTAAAGGTATGATCCTTATGCCTGAGCTGATAAAGCCCTTGAGCGTATAGCTTGTCATTCTGTTGTAATCAAAATTGTCCATTGGTAGTAGCTGATGTAGTCAGCATGGAAACGAGATGATATCGCCCATCAGAGGTGACGAAGATGTCAGTAGTGGAGATGAAGAAACCAGTCGGCAATGCCAGACATGAATGGTAATGAAGACGAAGTTGCTCATCCACGGCAACAAAATAGGTGCGGCAGGAGAGGCATAGCATGATGTTGATGAAGATGGTGATGTCGGTGATCCAGCCAATAGCGGTGTAGCAGCCGATGATAATGACAAGGTCGCCCATCAGCGGTGGCGTAGTAAGCCAACCGTGAAGGCAAAATAACAAGTCAGCGATGACAGAGGCAACCGAAGGCGAAGACATAGTCATCCATTAGTGACGGAGATCACGATAGTGTCGATGAAGATGGTGCTGGTGATGGTTCCAGTAATAATAGTCTATCAAATTGTTGAGAAGATGTCGAAGCTTGAGTAGTTCCCTTGACGCTAACACTTGCATGACGACGGTTAATGCAATGCCTGTTGATTTATGACGATGGTAGTAGAACTTGATCTTATAGCTGTTGCATATGCTTTTCTTGGAGGAAAGCAGATGTTGTTGTCTAACTCGTCGAATATGAGTTGATTGGTTGATAACTCCAAACTCCCAAACATGTAGATTTAATATTGAATTTGACATTTGAGAGACTTGGAGTTGCCGAAGTAGAACAGCTGCTCTCAAGCGAAGTTGAAGATAACGACTCCCGGAATTAACTCATTGGCTGGTTAATTGATTGCTTCATCTTGACATAACGTATGTCGAATTTTGAGTCTTGTATTTGTGTAGCCCCCGACTCTTCGGTTAGTTGGGAAACAACTGAACATAGAGTCGAGAACTGTAGCTTCTTGTCGTCGAGTAATCATCACTTCAGTGAAGATATGCGTTGAAGATGTCCGAGTAAAATTCTTGATGATCGGAGCATCACTCATTATAATATATTAGCACGACGTCGTATTTGGTGGCACATGCCAAGATGTCGAGGCTCTTGGAGACATCTTGGTTGGTGAAGCAGCGAAGCTTGTGAAGTAGTGGCAATAGAGTTGTCTCACAATGGTGATAAAGTTGCACTGCCGTGATGACGTGGACACGAGTCGGCAGCAACAAAAGCAAACCAGTAGCAAAGACACGTAGTCGTGAAGATAAAAACAAAAGTGGGCAGCGGCGAAATCAGCCGGCAATGAAGACGTAGACGCCCAGTAATGGTGGTGTAACCAACCAACCGTGTAGGCAAGGAAACCAGTCAGCGACGATGACGATGGCCGGCGGTGAAGGTATAGATGCCCAAGAGCGGTGTTGTGACCAACCAACCGTGTAGGCGGAAACCAGTCGGCGACGATGACTATGGCCGACGGTGGAGATGTAGATGCCCAACAACGGTGTTGTGACCAACCAACCGTGTGGGCGGAGACACCAGTCAGCGATGATGACGATGGCCGATCGGTGAAGATGTAGATGCCCAACAACGGTGGTGTAACCAACCAACTGTGTAAGCAAGAAAACCAGTCGGCGACGATGATGATGGCCGGCGGTGGAGATGTAGATGCCCAACAATGGTGTTGTGACCAACCAACCGTGTAGGCAAGGAAACCAGTCGGCGACGATGACAATGGCCGGCGGTGGAGATGTCGATGCCCAACAACAGTGTTGTGACCAACCAACCATATAGGCGGAGACACAAGTCGGTGACGATGACGATGGCCGATCGGTGAAGATGTAGATGCCCAACAACGGTATTGTGACCAACCAACCGTGTAGGCGAAGGCACTAGTTGGCGATGATGAAGGCGAGCCGTCGGTGATGATGTAGATGCCCAACAACGGTGGTGTAACCAACCAACCGTGTAGGCAAGGAAACCAGTCGGCGACAATGACAATGGCCGACGGTGGTATTCTGACTGATCCATTCCCGAAGTGTAGGAGATAAACTTAAAGCCATGAATACCCTCTATGCATATCTAGATCTGGATCCTGCAGTATAAACATATGGGATGATAGCATCCGATGCAAATATAATACTTGATAAAAATTCAAGCATTTTAAAATATTTATAAGTGTGTATTTCTTCTCTTGTTGATTTTGATTTCCCCGAGTAGATGACTCCTTACGTTTAAACACTTCGCCCGACTAGTCATTGACATGAGTTCGTCATTAATGGAACAAAGTTTCACGGATGAGAATTTACTACTCTGGTACTTTTGCAATTGTGAAGAGTAGAAAGCAAATTATATTATCTCTATGCTTTTGATTTGTTCCAAGTAATACTTAGCACCTTGCATTATACACTCCATCCAACGAGCCTCCGGGTGCTAGGAATTGGCCCAAAGGCAACTATCCATCGACAAACCAAACGGAAAGCATAGGGAGATAGAGCTCTATAACTCGATCAGTACTTTTTTTACTCGGATTATTTCGCAAGCAATCAAGATAAACATTATGAAAATTGTTGAAAAAATATCATATAACATCTGTAGCCCCCGTCTCACTACACAATGGAAAACCAATTGGTGTAGTGAGGCAGAGGAAAAGCAAAATATCATATGAGGAATAAAATAATGATGAGTTAGCTTTTTGATATTTCCCTCAGTGATGATAAAGGTGACCGATGTGGAGACAAAGTCGTCCATTGATGGCGATGAATTAAGCTAGCCATAAAAGTGATGCCACCAATCGGCAGCGATGACGAAGGCCGGTGGTGAAGATGATGTCGCCACGAGCAACGGCGGCGGAGTACACCAACCGTGGAGGCGAAGAAACCAGTCGGCGGTGATGATGGCGGCCGGTGGTGAAGATGATGTCGCCACGAGCAACGGTGGCGGAGTACACCAACCATGGAGGTGAAGAAACCAGTCGACAGTAGTAGTGCCGTGGCATTACATGTGGACAACAAAAAATACCATAAGATTAATTTGTGGTTAGAAATTAATCTATGATATAATGATAAATTGGAAAGGAAAGGACTCAGGTGAAATC
Organism: Oryza punctata; assembly: GCA_000573905.2. Lineage (NCBI taxonomy): Eukaryota > Viridiplantae > Streptophyta > Magnoliopsida > Poales > Poaceae > Oryza > Oryza punctata. The sequence continues at coordinate 8,244,872 of CM002494.2, read as the reverse complement.
GGAGATTAAATCATTGAATTCCTTGAAATCGATCTGCCAAACCGGAATAAATCCGAGACAGAGGAAACGAGGTTGGCAGACGCCTTCATGGTTGGTCAGATGGGCTCCCACAGCAACACAGTGGCGATCAGGCAGAACTCATCGATGGTCGTACTCCAGATTGCTCCGCACGATGTAGGCAGCTGCTCTTGTGTACAACCGGCGGCGACGGGCTATGGTCTATCATGGCGACGATGCCGACAGCCTCATCACAGTCCGGATTGGAGATTCGAGCCATCGTACTCGGTGAGATTGATCTCAGTGTTTCTCTTGAAATTGATTCCATCGCACTTCTTGATGGGAAACTTAGTGTACCCCTACCTGGCGCGCCAACTGTCGAAACTAGAATTCGGCAGTATGAAAAGGGGGTAGCGCACGAGACCTAAAATGGATGGATGCGGAGACAAGGATTTAGACAGGTTCAGGCCCTCTAAATGAGAGGTAATACCCTACTCCTGTTTGGGGATTGTATCCACCGAGTTGTGTATTGATCTGATGATCTAGTTGTGCTCATGCCCCCTAGAGGGTCTCCTATCCACCTTATATAGGATGGGGGGCAGGATTACTAGATAGAAGACTTAACCAATACGGTATCGGTTTCCTAATACTACTTTATAATATTGTCAAACCAAGATTTTAGGCCGTTCCTTAATACATAAGGAAACGTAATACCCAAGTCATGATCCGTTACATATTATATAGATATAAGCTATCCCCTATAACTAATCGGATAACTATATCGTGTGGATATGGGGTACCCATAATCTCCACACGATTTAACTGGCATATTCACACCCTAAAACTATTTATGAAACCAATTAATTTTTATCTATAAGCTGCGTAGCTAGTGGCAGCTCTTGATATGTGGCATCGTCTACTTTCTCTCTCTCTCTCTCTTCGATTGCGAATATTTATCACTATGTATTAGCTTAAGCCTTAAGTCAACGCTCGCTTCACGTGTTTTACCTGCATGTTCATACACAAAAATAAATTTGTATGTCAAGTTCAGTAGGCATGCAAGTAAAAACTGAACTCCTCCATGGTTTAAACTTTAAAATGGGATTTATAATTTTACTGCTGTAGGTTGCAATTGTTATTTGCAATCGCTTTCATCCAGTCAGAGATGCTTGTCATATTCTAGCCTTTGGTCTGTTTCTCGTTTTGCTTTCGTTACGGATAGATATCGAAATATTTTAGGGGACAAAGTGGTCATCCATTGAGCTAAGTTTCATAACTGTTTAACCCGTTTCTGGTGTGGAGTGTACCGTTAGCATTGTGACATGAATAAGAACTGAAAAATCATAGTTAGATTCTTCTAAAATGCAATTTGTTCATATTTTAAGCAAAGAGCCAACAGAAAAGACATGTGAAAAATGGAAATTTTAATATCCACCCTTCAAAAAATGACATGTAAATATTAGGGCTTGGGCATGGGGGTTGAGCTATCAGCAGGGAGCACACTTAATTCCCTGTTTGGGGTGCACACACCTATGGAAAATTCTTAAAAAAACGTACATATTAGTATTATACAAGTGTAAAACCTCAACTTTAAATTTGACAATTTTAAAAGTATAAATTTATCATAATTTTTTTCTTTACGTATAATGAATTTTAAGATGAGACTTACACGTAGGTAATACTATCAAATATCAGAGCAAATTCTATAATTTTAGTGATATTTGTGAGTTGGTGTAAAGTTTGTACATTCATGATATATTCCCATTGTGTAAAAGCTTACTATTTTACTCATGAACTTTAAGGCAGCATATAGGGAACATCTGGTTTGGTATAAACATTTGGTTTGTTGCCAATTCAGATGGTCAAATTTCAGCAAGCCAACCATTTGCACTTATTTTTGACGGACCTAACATCAAACAAACGCAATTTGGAGCAACTATACTATTATACAGGGCCACCATCAGAGCAAAAACTAATCCACCCCCATTATCGCTAAATAATCCAAACTGGTCCCTCACTGCCAGATTGCTGATTAAGATGAGTGATTAAGGATGAATTAAATCAAGACTAGCTCCCACTCACTGCCAGGTGGGCCCACCTTACCGGATTAGAATAAATCCCTCGCTACCATACACTGATACACAACCTTGCCGGATTAGCTGTCCGTCGATTACAAAATCCCAAATCTTTTGGCGCCGCCGTCGCTGTCGCCGACGACACCGGCGCGTCCTCATCCTCCTCGCAGCCGCAGCAACTCCCAGATCGCCTCTTCTTGATCCCCATTTGGTTCTCTTGAATCGGCGATGGCCGGGAAGGATGAGGCGGAAGGGCTCGAGGCGAGGCTGCTGCCGCCTGAGGCGGCGGAGGAGTCAGCGAGGTGTGGCGGCGACGGCGACGGCGGGAGGAAGCGGAAGAAGACGTACCTGGATGTCCTTGGCGTGTGCTGCTCCGCGGAGGTCGCGCTCGTGGACCGGCTGCTGGCGCCGCTTGACGGCGTCCGCGTGGTGTCCGTCGTCGTCGCGTCCCGCACCGTCGTCGTCGAGCACGACCCCGCCGCCGCCACGGAGTCCGCCATCGGTAAGCGACCCCCGCGGGCGCGCGCGCCGTTAATCTTCCACACGATTCTCGCGCAAGATTCTCACGGAATCATGTCTTCGTCGTCGTCTTTGTGTGGAGTCCAGTGAAGGCGCTGAACAAGGCCGGCCTCGAGGCGTCGGTGCGAGCCTACGGCAGCAGCGGCGTGTTCAGCCGGTGGCCGAGCCCGTACATCGTCGCCTCCGGCGTCCTCCTCATGGCGTCCTTCTTCAAGTGGCTCTTCCCTCCCCTGCAGTTCCTGGCCGTGGCGGCCGTCGTCGCCGGCGCGCCGCCGATGGTGCGCCGTGGGTTCGCCGCGGCGAGCCGGCTGTCACTCGACATCAACGTCCTCATGCTCATCGCCGTCGCCGGCGCGCTCTGCCTCGGCGACTACACGGAGGCAGGCGCCATCGTCTTCCTCTTCACCACCGCAGAATGGCTCGAGACACTGGCGTGCACAAAGGTACTATATCTCAGTGCCATCGTCTTCTTCACCAAATCCATGGCGATCTTTGCACAAACCCGGACGAACACTCACGTTGCGACGTGCAGGCGAGCGCCGGGATGTCGTCGTTGATGGGCATGCTCCCGGCGAAGGCGGTCATCGCGACGACGGGCGAGGTTGTCAGCGTGCGTGACGTCCGCGTGGGCGACGTCGTCGCGGTCAGGGCCGGCGAGATCGTCCCCGTCGACGGCGTGGTGGTCGACGGCCAGAGCGAGGTTGACGAGAGGAGCCTCACCGGCGAGTCCTTCCCTGTGCCGAAGCAGCCGCACTCCGAAGTCTGGGCCGGCACAATGAACATGGACGGTAAACAAAAAAAAAAAGAAAAAAGAAAATATCTCCTCTCTTAGTTTCAGAGTTCCGAAATGTACGGAACTCTGAAACGTCTGTGTCGTTGAAGTACAAGTGAATTGTCCATTTTTTCTCATCAGCTTAACGTTCACGATAAACTGGTTGACGCATACAACTCAATTGTCAAAATAGCAACATTTGTTCATGTCATGATCAATGAGATTGAGAGGCTGTCACGTTGCAGGATACATTGCTGTGAGAACTACAGCTCTCGCCGAGAACTCCACGGTGGCGAAGGTGGAGAAGCTAATAGAGGCGGCGCAGAACAGAAGATCGAAGACGCAGCGGATGATCGATTCCTGCGCAAAGTACTACACGCCGGGTGTGCAATCGACATCGCCTAAACTCTCAACATCTCCAATTTACAGCACAAAATTCATCAGTAACAAAAACATTTCTGTTCTTGGTACATTGCAGCCGTGGTTGTCGTTGCAGCAGGAGTGGCCCTGATCCCGGCTCTGCTCGGAGCAGACGGCCTTGAGCAATGGTGGAAGCTGGCTCTGGTGCTCCTTGTGAGCGCGTGCCCTTGCGCATTAGTGCTGTCGACGCCGGTGGCATCCTTCTGCGCAATGCTGCGCGCTGCGAGGATGGGGATCTTCATCAAGGGTGGAGATGTTCTTGAATCACTTGGGGAGATCAGGGCCGTCGCGTTCGACAAGACCGGGACGATCACCAGAGGAGAATTCAGCATCGACTCGTTCCATCTGGTTGGGGACAAGGTTGAGATTGATCATCTTCTTTATTGGTAAGATTGAGAAAGAAGATTTCATTTTCAGCTCTTGGTATGCAGCAGCTACACTGAACAAATTTGACAGATTTTCAACTGTTGTCGGTTTAAGACTTGTCGAAAAATCCTTACTATTTGTGATGGTTTGAATTGACTTGAATAGTGAAATTCTTGGCACAAATTATGTTTTTGGTTATTGCAGGATTGCAAGCATTGAGTGCAAATCAAGCCACCCAATGGCAGCTGCACTTGTGGAGTATGCTCAATCCAAATCCATCCAACCAAACCCGGAAAATGTCGGCGACTTTCGGATATATCCCGGGGAGGGGATCTATGGAGAGATCCATGGAAAGCACATCTACATTGGGAACAGAAGGACATTGGCAAGGGCACCATCACTTCAGACAAGTAACCAGAACACATCACTCTTGTAGTAATAGTAGAGTTTCTGTTTTCTGATAATGCAGCTTCAGAATTAGCTGACCAGCTGAAGCTGAGCTGACTGAACTGAAATCTGTAACGTTTACAGTTCAAGAAATGGTTGATATGATCAAAGGCGTGTCCATTGGTTATGTGATCTGCGACGGCGAGCTCGCCGGCGTCTTCTCGCTCTCCGACGACTGTCGGACCGGCGCGGCGGAGGCGATCCGGGAGCTTGGATCACTGGGCATCAAGTCGGTGATGCTGACCGGGGACAGCAGCGCGGCGGCCATGCACGCGCAGAGCCAGCTCGGCGGTGTCATGGAGGAGCTCCACTCCGAGCTGCTCCCGGAGGACAAGGTCCGACTCGTCGACGGCCTCAAGGCGAGGTTTGGCCCGACGATGATGGTCGGCGACGGCATGAACGACGCGGCGGCGCTGGCGGCGGCTGACGTGGGCGTGTCCATGGGCATCTCCGGGTCGGCGGCGGCGATGGAGACCAGCCACGCGACGCTCATGTCGAGCGACGTGCTCAGGGTCCCCGAGGCCGTCAGGCTCGGCCGGCGCGCCCGCCGCACCATCGCCGTCAACGTGGCCGGTTCGGTGGCCGTGAAGGCCGCCGTGCTCGCGCTCGCCGCGGCGTGGCGCCCCGTGCTCTGGGCGGCCGTGCTCGCCGACGTCGGGACGTGCCTCCTCGTCGTGCTCAACAGCATGACGCTGCTGAAGGAGAAGTGGAAGGGCGGCGGCAAGAAGGACGACGCGTGCCGCGCCACGGCGAGGTCTCTCGCGATGAGGTCCCAGCTCGCCGCCGACTCCCAGGCACCCAACGCCGCAGCCGCTGGCGCCGCCGCCCGTGAGCAAACGAACGGCTGCAGTTGCTGTCCGAAGCGGACCAAGTCGCCTGACCACTCGGTTGTCATCGACATCCCAGCCGGCGGCAAGCATCAAGAAGAGCGGCCGGCCGCGGCGGCCGTCGTTGCCAAATGTTGCGGCGGCGAGGGCACCAGGTGCGGCGCGTCCAAGAAGCCGGCAACGGCGGCCGTCGTTGCCAAATGTTGCGGTGGCAGTGGCGGCGAGGACACGGGATGTGGCGCGTCCAAGAAGGCGCCGCCGGCGCCGGCCGCGAGCTGTGCGTCGCAGGGATGCTGCAGCGGCGGTGAAGGCAGCATCAATGGTGGTGGTCGTTGCTGCACGGGCGTGAAGAGGCCAACCTGTTACGACATGGGAGCGCCGGAGGTGTCCGATTCTTCGCCGGAGACGGCGAAAAACTGCAGAAATGCGAGGTGTTGCGCGTCGGGTGGTGGCGAAGACGATGATCTCCGGTGCAAGTGAAAGGATGATGTTGCAAGATTGACCAGTAAATTCTCTCGACGAAATGTGAAGTTTCAGGCTGATAGTCCGGTTATCAAGTAGTATTAATTAGTAATTTATTACGATTAACTTTATCATCTATGTTTTTTTTCTCGACTAGATCGATTTATGGTTACTCATTATGTTGGTATTACTCATATTACATCAAAAAGCCAGAAAAAAGGAAAAAAAGTTTAGTCACTGATAAATAACAATTATACCTATATTTTTTAGGATAATAATACCTCCTCCATATTTCTACTACCGCTAACTAGGGTGATAGTAGAAAGCAATCTGAACCTGTCGGAGGGTGAACTCCGCAGCGGGGGACTATGCAGGCCCCCTTTTTGAGTTCGGCCCAGGGCGCGAAAGAGAGGCTTTTCTCGACCCCGATCCCGGTGCACCGGGGAGATGGAGAGATCGCAAGAAAGAGGGCGATGACACGCAAGCAAGTATACAGGTTCAGGCCACCGATGAGGCGTAATATCCTACTCCTGTGTGGTGGACTATCTGTGTAAGTGTTTGCTCTCAAGGTTGGACTCAGCCAGAAGCAATCCAAAGAGCAGTCACCCTTTCCTCTAGGCCTAGGCCTCCTTTTATACCTCAAGGGGACACCACATGGGCCGGATAGGCTATAGTCTAGAGAAAAGCAAAAAGCTATTTTTACAATTAAGAGCCACACTGTGGCTTGCGGCTGAAGTCTACCGTCCTGTGGCACCGGTGTGACTCCTGTCAGACCGCCCATTCTCTACGTGACTCCAAGTGTTATTCTTGATTAAACGGCCAGAGACTTGCTTGTCCGGCCGTATGGGGTTGATGCGCTAGGCGATTAGACCCGGTGCACCAACCCTGGCGAAATCTGTGAGCCGAAACGACTCACACGGCTTTGATGTGACTGGCGAGAGACGTAGCATACCTACCGGGCGTGCGACAGCATGCCCGGTACTGTGCTGCGTCCCATCAGTCATTCGAGCCGGTCGCAGGCCGGTCAGCCGACTGCGACTGGTGTCAGGTGCGGGCGCGCGTGTCATTCCGAATTAAATGCGACACGCGCGCGCGCGGCGCACCACGGCTTCGTCGCCATTAATGAGGGTAGGTGAGCGCTGGGAGCTGGCGGCAGCCCGAGGGGATCGGGGGAGCCCGACCCCTGCTGCGCTATCCCCCTAGGGGGTGCCGTGTCTTGGGAGAGCGGCCGCCACGTCACCCTCGGGCTCGATCCCTCCTCGAGGGATGGCCACGTGGGTGCACGGGGCCGCCGCAGACCCAAGGTCGGCATACCCCTGGGCCCATGACACCGACAGTAGCCCCCGGCGTAAAGCCTGTGGAGGGCCCCACTGTAGGTCGACCAGGTTTTGCGCCACCTCGTCGATCCGGTGTGAAGTAGGCCCAGGTTCTCAGAGGAGATAAACAGTTGCCGGTTCCGCGCGGAGAGAGAACGCCTCTTAGCGATAATGAGCCGTTACCCTGTAACGGCCTCATTATCCGGGGCGTAATGAAGATCGCCTCTCGACGGTAATGGGCCATTGCCCCGTAATGGCCCCATTATCGGGGGCGGCGCGCAAAACGGGACACGTCCGCTTGTATGCCCAGAGTGGTGATGATGGCGTATCTCTCGGCAACTGCGCGCGCCTTTAAGGCGGACACGATCTGCCCCTCTATCTCCGTGACGGTTGCGGCATTTCGCACGCGCACCGGAAACGGAGTAATGGGGATAATAGAGGAAGTGCGCGTGAGAATCGAGGGGGCGAGATAGTGGGAGCAGGAAACGAGGAACCCTGCACGGCAGCGGCTGGGGTATAAAGGGCGTCGAGAAGGGGGTTTTCCCCTTCCTTCGCCACTTTCGCCAAACTCAGCTTTCCTGCGCCCTTGCTTCCCTTGCTTCTTAGCGCCCTTCTCACCGCACACACTCCTTTTTCGCATCCCACATTCCGCAGAGCGATGGCGCGGGGATCTTCTCCGGTCGAGGGCAGCGTGTTGTCGCCGTCGCGCATCACCAGCGACCGCATGGCCAGCCTGCCACGCAAGTTCATGCCAACGGTGGCTGACCGGGAGATGGTGGTGCTGGGCGAAGCGTGCCCGGTGCCGCAGTTCCCCGAGCGGGCCGTCTTCTTCCTCCCTTTCGCCATGGCGGGGCTCATCCTGCCATTCTTTGGCTTTTTCCAGGAGATGCTGAACTACTACAACCTTCACATGGGACACCTCACCCCCAACGCCGTAATGACGTTGGCCATCTTCGCACATCTGTGCGAGATATTTGTGGGGGTGAGGCCCATGCTCCGGCTGTTCCGGTGGTTCTACACCGCCCAGTCGGTGTCGCCACCGACGGAGATCGGCGGCTGCTGTTTCCAACCGCGGGCGCAGGTGGCCCAGCAATACATTCCCTACGTCCTGCGGAAGAAGTGGGACGATTGGAAGAGTGACTGGTTCTACACCAGCCTCCCTAACGAGCGCCGCCTCCAACTCCCGACTCGCCCGCTGAAGCAGGTGCCGACATGGTGGTCGATTGTCACCCTCGGGGAGGGATACGACGCTGTCCAGGACCGCGGTGAGTTCGCTCGCGCACTGTTCTGTGCAACCCAGTGCGATTTTGAGATCGCCGTTGATGGTGATGGGGCCACGGGGGCCTGGCATCTTCATCTGGAGGTAGGCGTAGTGGGTGGCCGCCATGAACTTCACCAACACGGGCCTCCCCAGCACCGCGTTGTAGGGCAGATTGAGATCCGCCACATTGAAGTCTATCCGCTCGGTGCGGAAGTTGTTAGGGCCACCGAACGTGACCGGGAGGTCAATGTGACCTCGAGGCCATGTGTGTCCTGGCGTCACGCTGATGATCGGCAGGGACGGTAGGAGCTTCATCCCCGGGACCTTGATGAGGTCATAGGCCGCGGGGGAAAGAATGTTGAGGGCGGCGCCGCCGTCTATCAGGACGTGCCTCAACTTGACGTTGCAAACGGTGGGGAGACCACCATCGTAATTTGCCCACCCCGGGCAACGCATGCGGGGTGGTCGGTTTGGTCGAAGGTGAGCAGGACCTCCGACCACCGAGCCCGCTGTGCGGCCTCATGAGTGGGGACCGCAGCCAGAAGCTCGCGCTTCATGGTCTTGAAGTTGCGGCGGGAAGCATGAGCACACGCTCCCCCATCTATGGTGGCGACGGTGGCCATCATCGTCGGCGGGGGCCTTTTGCTTGGCCTCACTTCGCCGGTTGCGGGTCGGGGCCGTGGGGCCCTGGCCCCCACGGCGCTCCTGCCCCTGCTCTCCCCCCACTTCTTAACGCGCTCGGCCAAGCCCTTGACCGCGCGGCAGACGGTGAGGTCGTGGAAGGAGGTGTTGTGCACGGAGCACCACTTACCCGCCTGGCGCTCCCGACCGGGAGCGGTGGCGCTCCTTCTGCCATCCTCTGCAGCCCTCCCCTTGCACGGGGGCCGCAAAGCGCCCTCGGCGGCGAGGACATGCCCCTCGTCACCGGAGCGGGCGGTCCTATTCTTCCTCCTCTTTTCTCGCTGCCCGGAGTAGGCAGCGGGCTCGGGGGCAGCCATCGCCGCCGCGCCGGAGCTGGAGGAGTTCCAGGTCCACGCCTCCTCCTTACAGGTCACGCGGTCCGCAAGCTCAAAAAGTTGCGGGGTGGTCTGGGGCTCCTTGGAGGCGATCTTATCCAGCATGCGGTTATGCCGCACGCCTCCCCTAAATGCGTATATCACCGCGTGCGCGGGGATACAGGGGATGGTGTTGCGGACCTAGCAGAACCGCTGTATATATGACCGGAGGGACTCATCGTCCCTCAGCTGCACTGCGTGTAGGTCAGCTTCCTCTCCTTGGTGCGGATATGTGCCCTGAAAGTTCGTGGTGAATTGTTGGCACAAATCCTCCCAGGAGTGGACCGAGGTGGGTGGCAAGTTCGTGAGCCAACCCCGCGCTTGGCCTTTTAGGGTCATGGGGAAAAAGTTCGCCATGACCCTATCGTCACCTCCCGCCGCCTCGATTCCAGTCGTATAGATCTGGAGGAACTCGGTGGGGTTGACGCTACCGTCGTATTTTTCCAGGATGCTGGGCCGAAACTTTGGGGGCCATCGGACACTCCGAAGACTCGCCACAAAGGCATGGCAACCAGCCCCGATGACGGGGGAAACGAGGAGCCTTCCTTTATGGCCACAGGGGCGCGCGTCAGCCGTGGACGCGGTGCCCTCTCCTGTTTGGGTAGCGAGGCGCTCATCGCTCCGGCGCTCGATGTTGAGCCGGGCGTCCGGCTCATCATACAGACTCTTGTGACGCCCACGGGTAGCCGTGGGCGTTGACGAGGGAAGTGAGGACGAGCGGCGGGCGTGGGCCGCCGCTCGCCGAGCTCTTCGCCTTGCTGACGAAGAGGCAGCAGTCGCGGTGCCGGACGAACCGGCCGCCGTTGAGCGGCCGCCGGCGCCCAACTGCTATTGCGCCATCTTGACCAGGTTGGCCACGTCGTCCAGCTAGCGCTGAACGGGGACATCCGGGTCTGTGGCGATAGGTGGGTGACGGAGGAGCGCTGAGGGCGCCCTAAGGGGTGCCGCCGTCGCCGTAGACCAGACGACGACGCGCCTTGGGGTAGTGCCCTCCAACGCCTCCTGCGCTTTGCCCCGTCCGGGACTCCGGTGTGGAGACGGTGACGGGGTGTGTACCCGGCGGCGGGGATGCAGCTCCCCGCCGTCGTCGATGACGCTTGTTGTGGGCGTGTGGAGCACCGCCTCTTCAGCCATAGGGCTGACTCAGCGATGCTTGGCGCGCACGCAAGGAGTGGGAGCTGAGGAAAAGAGTCTATGCGCCCCTACCCGGCGCGCCAGCTGTCGGAGGATGAACTCCGCAGCGGGGGACTGTGCAGGCTCCCTTTTTGAGTACGGCCCAGGGCGCGAAAGAGAGGCTTTTCTCGACCCCGATCCCAGTGCGCCGGGGAGATGGAGAGATCGCAAGAAAGAGGGCGATGACACACAAGCAAGTATACAGGTTCGGGCAGCCGATGAGGTGTAATACCCTACTCCTGTGAGGTGGACTATCTGTGTAAGTGTTTGCTCTCAAGGTTGGACTCAGCCAGAAGCAATCCAAAGAGCAGCCCCCCTTTCCTCTAGGCCTGGGCCTCGTTTTATATCTCAAGGGAACACCACATGGGTCGGACAGGCTATAGTCTAGAGAAAAGGAGAAAGCTATTTTTACAATTAAGAGCCACACTGTAGCTTGCGGCCGAAGGTCCACCGTCCTGTAGTGTCGGCGTGACTCCTGTCAGACCGCCCATTCTCTCCGTGACGCTAAGTGTCATTCTTCATTAAACGGCCGGAGACTTGGTTGTCCGGCCGTATGGGGTTGATGCGCCAGGTGATTAGACCTAGCGCACCAACCCTGGTGAAATCTGTGAGCCGAAATAGCTCACACGGCTTTGATGTGACTGCGAGAGACGTAGCATACCTACCGGGCGTGCGACAGCATGCCCGGTACTGTGTTGCGTCCCATCAGTCATTCGAGCCGGTCGCAGGCCGGTCAGCCGACTGCGACTGGTGTCAGGTGCGTGCGTGCTTGTCATTCCGAATTAAATGCGGTATGTGCGCGCGTGGCGCACAACGGCTTCGTCGCTATTAATGAGGGTAGGTGAGCGCTGGGAGCCCGAGAGGGTCGGGGGAGCCCGACCCCCGCTGCGCTATCCCCCTAGGGGGTGCCGTGTCCTGGGAGGGTGGCCGCCACGTCACCCTCGGGCTCGATCCCCCCTCGGGGATGGCTACGTGAGCGCACGGGGCCGCCGCAGACCCAAGGTCGGCATACCCTTGACCCATGACACCGACAGAACCCGATTCAGATTACTTTCTACTACCAGTAGAGCACTGGAGTTTAACTGAACATTGTGTAATTTTTCCTTGGGCTGAAATCATCTTGTAGTGCATCAAGGATTGTTGTACGGTACTAGTATCATTGAAGTCACCTTTTGTGAGTCATGTGTAGAAATGCCAAACAACACGTAACATTCGAAATCCCCTTTTCTTATTCATGTTGATATGTACAAGATTGCATACCAATCCTCCAATCCTCGTACTTGTACATTGCACGCAATAGCCACAAGTGTGTCCCATCTGAGATAGATTATTGACAGAATTATTGGTATGGACTATCTAGTTCATTATAGAAATAGATTAAATATTATAAAAAATAAACCAAAAAATAATTTATAAGTGGTCTAAATATAGAGTAAAAAAAGGTATTGAGTAAAACATATTTTTTTAGAGAAGTAGAGAAAATAATCTATAATAATAGGCCCCAAAAAGAACAAGGTATGTGACAAGTACATGACACATGACACAGAATTGACACAAAGACATATAATAAGAAAGAACAAGTCGTATGACATACATGACACACGATTAATGCAAAGACATAGAAAGGGAAAAGGGAACAAGAGTAGCTATATTTATATTTATATTTATGATACTATATTTTTCAAAAAACATATATATTCTTTTTACTCCATAAATTTACCTACACTTACATTGTAATTATATTGTAAATTTCAAAACTTAGATTGTAAGTTTCAACTTTTACATTGTAATTTTCTAATACACAGTACAAGAAAATTAGGATTAAAGTAATTTATTATTTACTTAAAAGAGTGTGTAGAAAAGATAGACATATAGAGAAAATCACATAGAAAAAAAGTGACTAAAATTAAGTGAAAAAAAGTGACTCAAATTATAGTTTTAGCAATCCCGAAGGGGAAAACATACAAGATTTCATTGGTGGGAATAGATTCCGTGATTATTTACAACGGATTTTCGGCATGTCATTAGTCGATTTACTGGTTATGAGATTCCCCTTGGGATCCATGCTCAAAATGGATTTTGAACTGAAATTCCAAACAATCCCACGTGGATGGGCTGTTATTCAGGCCCACCTAAACAAGACCTAAATGGGCTCCCGAGCAAACCCCAACAGGCCAACACTGTTACATCAACTCAGCCCAGATACGAAAACACAGTCCAGAACAGAAGGCCCAACAAGGCTCTGCCCTCTGAATCTTACACATCTTCTTGGGTCATAGTCAAGCTCTGAATCTTAGCAGCCATGTCGTCCATGAATTTCTCATCACTCTCCTAGCTAGCTAAGCTAAGCTACAGGACCTTCCATCTTTCTGTTGCTTCCTGGACGGGTCAAAAGATATACATCTCCATCAGATCAGCAGGCGTGGATCTCGTGGACTGCAAAGCATGGCGACACAATGTCGACATTGCTTCATAACCATGCACACATTCGTCAGACTTTCAGAGTTTCAGACTAAACCGAGGCTGCTATCTCGTTTCAAACCCACAAAGGTAGGCAGGTGCAGCCTCGACCACAATCAGTACCCCCAGTTTTAGTCATACAACAAAAAGAAAATAGAAAAAAGAAATATGTTCTCTCTATACACACCTATACACATAAACGATGTATAAGATGTATAAGTTCAGTCTGAACACTACAAATATTACAAAATTGCGACAGCGAGTACATCTGACTTTCATTTTCTTCTCTACCCATATATAACCTCCCCTACACTAGTCATATCCCGCACGCCCCGAGTCCTTCTTTGCGGCGGTAGCGGCGGCGAGAGTGACACTTGGTTAGGCCCATTTGGCGAGCATGGACATGAGGCCGGCGCCGGCGAGCATGGCGAGGTTGATGCCGAGCTGAAGCTTGCCTCTGCTCTGCACCCTGGGGTTCATGAAGTCCTCGGCGAGGAGGTCGACGAGGGCCATGTAGATGAGGATCCCCGCCGCGACGGAGTTGAGGATGCCCTCCACCACCAGCGCCGTCGGGCTGCTCTCGTTGTACACCGACGAGATGCCCACGCCGACGGCGATCCCCACCGGCGTCGTCAGGCAGAAGAAGATGATCATCGTCACGATCGACCTCACCTTGAACTTCGCCTGCAATATATATACGCACATTTTCAGGGGAAACTAAATTAACTGATGCTGTGTTGTTAATTAGATAGTGTAACGCAAATGGTGATATTGCTCGAGCTATAGGCCACGTGTAAATTACACTTGTATACTTCTTAAGCCCTATTCATCTGGTTACATGTCAGCTTTTCTGTAGTTTGTCTTATATATATACCAGTCCGAAATACTATCAAATCATGTAAAGTTTTAGTGCTTTAGATGATCACTACTTTGACTCATCTCGGGTCAGTTAGTCACATTGCCTTCCTTGTCAAATCATCAAAGTAATATAGCTCCCTTTTCTCTCTTTACATATATGTATATATTTCAAGAATAAAGTGCTCTATCTTTTCCATAGAATCAAGCAAGTGGATTAGTAGCTTAGTCTTTTTTCGTCTCTTTTGATAACGACCATACAAGACCAAATTTCCAGATTCCAGAGTGCGAAACATATAAGATTAGCACGAAAACACTAAATCATGCTACCACAAGTTAAATGTAAGTAGTTCCAGGATTATCTACTTAATTATAGATATATTAAATATTTTAATAAATAAATATTTAAAAAACAAGTGGATATAGTAGAAGAATATTTTTTTAAAAAAATCTATTTTAATGGCACAGAGCAAATAATTTACGGTAATAATCCGGTAAACCGTTTGAAAAAATGGGAGAATACATGATTTGAGGCAACGATGCTATATCATAATTTTAAGTTGCCGCACACACAGAGGTACTATTTTTATATAATTTGGGTAAAAAGCACCGTTTTTTTTAAATGAAAGAAATAAAAATATACCTGGACGATGCAGCCACCTAGGCCCATGCCCTCGAACATTTGGTGGAAGCTGAGGGCGACCACCAGCGGCTTGATGGTTTCCGGATTCTGGGACGCGCCGAGGGAGATGCCAATGATCACCGAGTGCACCACAATCCCTAACTCTAGAACCTAAACCAATCAATCGTACAAGTCAATAATGATATACAAAATATATATAATGAATATTGTACTCGCTTGTTAAATTTTGCAGCTTTTTTCTTTGTATTTTCCATCAGCGTAAATGACATATGTACAACACATTGAATTTGAAACCTTGAGGGCATGTGCCCTCTTTTTATCGCCATTCGGCTTTGTCTTCTGTCACTCTATAGATATGTAGAAAATTTGATCTTGGTATAAATGCGATTTTCAAGAACATGAATCTTATGATATATGGTGGGATCTCTTATGAGAAAATATATGTGTGCAAAGGAAACGAAGACTCTGCAATTCCATTTTAATATTGCAATATTTATTTGAAACGTACTTATGGAAGTGTTGAAAATGACAGTAAGAAAACAGAAGGTTACTGAGACTGCTGTTTTTATCTCTGGGTTATTAAACCAGGCTGGCGTCATGAATATATATATATACACTATTATGCAACGTATGGTAAATAAATGCATGGTTAACTAGCTGTTACGTTAAAACCTGAGAGATGACACGATGCCGGAGAGTTGTCTCCTTGTCGTCCTCGCCGACGGCGGCGACGAGCGCCGACGAGCCGTGCGCGTGGCCGTGCGTCGCGTGGGTGTGCACGTGCACGTGTCCGTCGTGCTCCTCGCCGCCGCCGTCGCCGACGTGGTGGTGGTGGTTGTGCTGCTGCTGCTGCGTCGTGGCGGCGCTCTGCTTCTCCTCGTCCGCGACGGCGGCGGCTGCGCCGTCCTTCTTGAATTGCGCCCGCGTGAAGTAGCCGGTGGCGAGGGTATCTACGACGAGCGTGCCGATGGCGCCGACCATGGCGCCGAAGCCGGCGAAGGGGAACTCCTTCCACGGCCCGCCGGCGGGGAGGCAATCGTCGGTGAGATTCTCGAACGCGTCGGGGAGGATGTGGATGAACCCCGTGGCGAGGATGACGCCCGCCGCGAACGCCTTGATGAGGAAGAACACGTCGCCGTCGGGGCGCAGCGCCGGGACGTGGCGCCCGATCACGGGGAGGCCGCACCCCAGCGCGCCGCACACCAGGATGGAGAAGAAGGCCGCGATCTTGAGCGCCCTCGCCCGCGCCCTGTCGCGCCCCGCCGCCGCGTCCTCCTTCCCGCACCCGCCGTCGCCGTCGCCGTCGCCGCGCGCCGCCGTGACGAGGAGCAGCGCCACGGCCGCGGCGAGTAGCACGGTGGTGGTGGTTGTGGTGTTCGTCCTCATGGCTGCTGCTGTCGCGGCGGACACGGAATGGTGTGGAGGAGGAAGAGCTCGCGAGCACGTGTGGTTATATATAGATTCGGATGGTGAAGGGTAATTAGGGTTTTAATCACCTGCGATTAGTCGATCGGATTAAGTTGGGATTAAATGGTGTTGGTAACTCAGAGTGACGACACATGACAGTAACTCACGGTGAGGTTTTTAGTTGACGGAGATCTTTTTAATTTCGTTTTGGCAAGTAATTACGGCGTACAATTACTAATTACGCAAGGATGACGACACTATTTGTCACGAAGTGTTGACATGCTGACTAGGCGAGAAGTGTACGTGTGAGAACTGAATGGCGTGAAACGCGTAACCTCCGGAAGTGTAGCATTCCACCGCCGTCGCCGTCTTCTCCCCTGCCACATGGATGAAGGTACTCTGCTCAATGTCACGTGGGCTCGAGGAGTCTTATTTGTTACTTCCTCCGTATTAAAATATAAGATTTTAAATAAATAACAATGGATCTAGATAGGTGGACAGACTCAGAATTCATATTATTAAAAAGTATCTCAGTAGGAGCGGAGCTAAAACGAAATGGAGGGGTTCCACTCGTATAATTTACATTATTTTGAATTGAGTTTAGTTTGATACGGGTGCCTACGTTTGAATCAAGAAGATGTACATATAGTGTAAATAGATAAACTATAGCTGAAATTTTTTTTTCTGAATAGGGTTCTGGGCACCGCCCTTGATACACCTACGTCCGCTCATGCGTCTCATCCATCCAAAATACTTTATATTTTGGAACGAAAAGAGTAGTATTGAGTAATATTGTATATGCAGTATTGCATAGTATCTTAGTATTGCATAGTATCTTAATTGCTACCGCATGTTTCTCTTCTTCCTCTTCCACCATCCTCTTCTACTTGATTAGGCTCCGTTAGCCTTTGCCTTCGAGTATAAGACTGACTTAGAAGGGCGGCAACAAGTGCTTTGTTTTCGTACAACCCAAACAGATCAGCAAGCTTGTCGACCACCTCGAGTAGTCCTCCTCCTCTCTTCTTCCGAACTGCTTCGAGCATAGCTGGGAACGAGTAGATTAGGATAGCGCGGTCCGGCGGTGAGAAGATCGAGCAACGACATATATCGAGCCGATGAATGACAAATGGTGCAAGGAACTCGACAGTAGTGCCAGATCTAGCCACAAGCTCACTAATCTGGACCATCTTTCTACTGTCAGTTATTGTCACCGGGGGTGGCAGTATAGTCATCGACATTTCTGCCTCACGTAGTTCGATACATAGGAGATTCATCTTTAATAATAATACACTAGACAGTGGGGAAGGATAAAAGAGAGCTAAGGTTCATATGTACTTTTATATTTACAGTGTTTAGATTATACTTAACATATACTCTCTCGGTTCTAAAATATAAGAAATTTTGATTGAATGAGGCATATCATAATACTACGAATTTGGACAAGGACCTGTCCAGATTCGTAGTACTAGGATATGTCCCATCCAACCAAAATTTCTTATATTTTGGGATGGAGCGAGTACATGCTTACAAGACTAGGACTTAGTTGTAGGCACCTAGGTATTACCGAGAGACCACTCCCTACTGGTCTGCTAGCGTGGTTTTGGAACGAATTCTTACATCAAACCTGGATGTGGAGGAATACAAAGGGAGGACGTGACTGTCACCACCTGCTACCTACCTCACTTTCTGTGAGATATACCTGCTGTGGGGTACACAGTACCCGGGTACCCACGGTAAGGCCTTAGGCCATGCGACATAGGGCGGGCCGAGTATCCTAGGCCCATCCGACATGCTTGTAAATTAAGTAAGAGATAAAGGACGAGGCTATAAATCTCATCCATGTAAATAGATGGCAGGTACTCGGATTATAAGGGATACATACATATCCACCCGACGACCTTAGCTCTATATAAAGGGCGCTGGGGAAACCCTAGGGGTTGTTCAATCTTCCACCATATGTGTTGTTGGCCATTCTAGGGCTGATCTACGTATACCGATATAGATCCAATCTACACCAACTGTACTAGGGTATTACCTCAAGCTGAGGGCCTGAACCAGTATAAATATATGTGCCACCATCTCTCCTTGATCTTCTGCACCCTATAAGTTTTATTGTCGATCATAAGAATCGACAGTGGTAGCCCAGGGATTCTTAAACCCTCAATGGCTTACATGGACTCGACTACGCCCTAACCCGGCCACACCGACTTCGTCATCTGACCGGGGGCTTCCACGCCCTCAGTGGCTTTGCCCGAGGGCTCTCACGCCCTCAGCGGCTCACCTTGTGCTCGGGGGCTTGACCTCCCTCGTGGTCCCGGTGCTACCTGCCCAGGGGCTCTCATGTTCTCAGCGGCTTCCCGGGGACTCTTAAACCGTCAGTGGCTTACACGGACTTGGCTACGCCCTAACCTAGCCATGCCAACTTCGTCATCTACTCGGGGGCTTCCACACCCTCAGTGGCTTTGCACGGGGGCTCTCATGCCATCAGCGGTTCACCTTGTGCCCGGGAGCTTGACCTCCCTCGTGGTCCGGGTGCTACTTGCCCGAGGGCTTCCACACCCTCAGCGGCTTTGCCCGGGGTCTCTCACACCCTCAGTGGCATGCATGCCCGGGGGCTCTCAAACCCTCAACGGCCTATGTGGACTCCACCATGTACCTGGGGGCTTGACCGCCCTCGTGGTCTTGACCGCCCTCGTGGTCCAGGTGCCACTTGCCCAGGGGCTCTTAAACCCTCAGTGGCTTACACGGACTCGGCTATGCCTTAACCTGGTGATGCTGACTTCGTCATTTGCCCGAGGGCTTCCATGCCCTCAACGGCTTTGCCCGGGAGCTCTCACACCCTCAGTGGCTCACCTTGTGCCTGAGGCCTCCCTCGTGGTTCGGGTGCCGCCTGCCCAGGGGCTCTGACCCTTAGTGGCACACTTGCCCGATTGCTACACCCTCAGCAGCCTACACGGACTCCACTCGCCCGGGGGATGACCTTCCTCGTCGTAGTGTGGACTTGGCTACGCCCTAACCGGCTACGCCCCTTTGCCAACTTGGCTATGCCCTTACTGGCTTCGCCAACATCTTTGCACGCCCGGAGGCTTCACCTCTTTCGCGGCCATCCTCGACTCATGGAGTATGATACAACCTAAGTCGCTTTTTATATGGTATTATCATCCAAGTGATTAATTCATGTTCTTGACTTTCCGTTTAGTTAGTCACCCAACTAAGCAAGAAGTCTAGGCTGTACATGTATTATGCCACTCTTTTTATTTGTTTCATAATACAGAGGCCTAGCTCCGAGTGTGCTTTATACCATTGAGTGCGATGTTCCTCGGAGGGTTGTCTTACTCGACCACTACTTCATCATCGACTGCAAGTGACTACGCCTCCAAGCCGGTCATCTACGCTATCGCCAGGTGACTTTGTCCCCACTCAAGACGGCTACTTCATTGCCAACTGGGGGCTTACACCTCAAAGCCGGCTGCCTATGCCGCCACCGGGTGACTTTGTCCCTGCGCAGGATGGCTACTTCATCACTGACGGGTGACTTTGTCCCCGGGCCAGGATGGTCACTTCATCGTCGACTGAGCGCTTAAACCTCTAAGATGGCTGTCTATGCCGCTGTTGGGTGACTTCGTCCCCACGCAGGAGGGCTACTTCATAACCATCTAGGGGCTTACACCTCCAAGCCGGCTGTCTAGGCCGCCGCCGGTTGACTTTGTCACCGCACAGGTGTTGACGATGAAATTTGGCAAGCTAATTGATAACAATGAATCGGAAACGAAGCCCAAATTCGAAGCGGAACTGAAGATATGCGGGATTCTCGGAAATAGAGTGCGCATCGGCTGGAAGACCGTATCGGCTGGAAACTGAATCTGATCTGGATAGCCGATATGGTCGATATTGCATGCATAGTCAATATCGGCTTCGGGAGAGAGTTTGAGATAATGTTGCCAGACAAGAATAGAGTCCAGAATTGGCAATTGTATCTATTAATTAGGATTATCTGTAATTTCCTTATAGATATTTTCGGTAGGAGTCCGCCTAAGGGACTTGTTTGCTAGTTAAATTTGTATTAGGACAATATAAGTCGTGTCCATCTTGGACAATGTTTGTATTTTCGGGTATAAATATAGACCCGAGGACTTATGAATAAAATAACAATAGTTCAATCAATCTCGGTGCATCACCAAACCTTTTTAGTTTTCTACTTTCGACAAGTTCTTGCTTTCGAGTCGAGCTGCATCAGTTTGATCTTCAGCAAAGAGGTAGGTCTTGTTATGGCGGTTTGCATTATCGGAATTACTGCTTAGATCTTTATGACACTCTAATTCTATCTTGTAAATCTCCGAGTTATCATATACATTATACCAATTTAGATCGACAAAGCAATCTATCTATATCGGCCGATCTCTATCAAGGGTTTTGCTGGTAACGGTTAGATCGTCTTGTTGGTTTGAATTATATAATGTATCCACCATCCTGAAAAGGCAACCATCGGCTTGACTGTCTAGATACTATGCTTCTTTTCATACTTCATGTTGCATCAGTTAAGTTTGATCTATTAAGTCGTGTTAAGAATTATGATCTCTGGCCTACTTTATGGTTGTTAATAAGGATAGTATCAGGGTTTCAGCTGATCTTATCTGGTATAGATGTTTTACATAGTTTCATGCTTTGTTTAATATGCTATATCTGACCCTTATATCAGGATCTAATCTAATACCAACATATTGAACTTACTATCAATCCGATTGATATTAGTTGAATATATTTGTTGCAAGAGAATATCCTACTATAAGGTTGTATCGGAGCTATAGCCGATACATGCTTAAATTTGGACATCTTCTATAACATGAGTACACATAATCGTTATTTCATGTTATTTTAGACTTGGACAATTTATACTGTCTCGGTTCAGTCCGATCTATCCCAATTGCTTATTTCTAAAGTAATATTGGTTTATAGATTATGTTATACTGATATTTTCAGCCGATGTATCAGTTTTAGGGTTAGTTTTATCATTGAATATACCTTACAGCCGATCCATGCTATATTGCATCGGCTAGGTTACATCATGATATGATATCGGTTAACTGGCCGATTGACTATCATCTACTAACAAATTTGCATATTTCTTCTTGTTGATTGCAGGATCAAATCAACTGGCACACCCTTTGAACCTAAAAGCAAGTTTTGGACCTGCACTAGAGTAAAGCAAATCTCTCAGGCCAGTGTGTGTTTTTTGCATCAACACGCTTTTGGCATGCCCGGTGGGACTCTTGTGTCATCATGACGCCCAACATAACTGAAGTTACTGAAGACAATATCCTACCAGTCACGATCGAGCAGCTGAATGAAGAACAGGGGGAAGAGATGAAGAAATTGTTGGATCAGCTCTAAGACTGTTATCTTCATTCGCTCACGGTAACCCGATAGGGCACGGTTATCCAAAGAACCAAAGTGGAGTTGCCGCCGATCGTGAAAATAGATCCAAGTACATCTGAACAAGTGATGATAAGGACAAGCAAGTTAAAGTCGAATCAAACGTTACAAGATCGCATTGATTCGACGGTTCATCATGGTCTCATCAGCCAATCCGGTGTACTTGTGAACACTTTGACAAACATGATCAAGACAGTGGTTGATGGTACAATAGCTGAGGAAAAGGCAAAAGGACTAGTATATTTGCCAGGAGATACTTTTCCCGGTTACAGAACTGTGGAGACTAAAATTGGTGGGAAACATCAAACGTTTCAAACCCAGGCTCCATTGGCTCCCTTGTCCAGCACAAATATCCTGACGATATTGACAAGACAACCGTCGATCGCTGGGGGCAGACTTTAAATCAGTTGACACCAGAACAGTTGATGAATATACTTAATACAAAGCCGCCAGCCGTCGAGCCTGCATATCATATTCCTTCGGTTTCACAACAGCCGATTGGAATTACTCAGCCGATAGGTCAACAATATGCAACAGAACCACCTCCATATGTCCCATCTCAAGGTCTACCGGCTAATCATAATCAACATTATCAGTCTCATTCCCCATAGGCTCAATATTGGCTTGAAAGTTCTCCACGGCCTCAGCCGATACAGTACGGCCAGTTCGATCAAGTCCAACAACACTATGGTGGGGCAACATCACAACAGCTGTGGGCCGATATGATTGCCGATGTGATGAGGGAACAATTTGGACTTAAGCCTAAAGATAACGGCAACATGTATCGGCACATATATCCAGAATACTTTGATCGAGTGCCACTGCCAAAATCGATATAAGGTGCCGGATTTTTCAAAATTCTCAGGGCAGGACAATGTATCAACTTATGAACATGTTAGTCGATTCTTAGCTCAATGTGGGGAAGCATCGGCTACAGAAGCCCTCAGAGTCAGATTGTTTCTACTGTCTTTATCTGGATCGGTATTCACATGGTTTTCATCCCTACCTTATAATTCCGTAAGGAGTTGGGCCGATCTAGAGAAACAATTCCACAAGTATTTCTTCAGTGGTATTCAAGAGATGAAGCTCTCAGACCTCACGGCAATTAAGCAAAAATCATATGAAACAGTACCGGACTATATTTAGGGATTCAGAGATGTAAGGAACAGATGCTATAGTCTGGCTTTAACTGATTCACAGCTAGCCGATCTGGCTTTCCAGGGATTGTTGGCGCCGATAAGAGAGAATTTTAGCTCAAGACTTTGAAATTTTAGCTCACTTGGCCCAGAAGATATCGGCTCACAAGATACGGTTCCAAGAAGCCAGAAAATTCATTGAGAAAACTAACAATGTCAATAATGTGTATAGTTATGATTCTGACTCCGAAGATGAAGATCCAGAGGTTAATGCAGCCGAGTAGGCTAGGAATAAGAAGACAGTGGTATGCCAATGGGTGAAGAACTCGGGGAAGGAAGAAAGATTTGACTTTGACATTACAAAGGCTGACAAGATATTTGACCTTCTTCTTCGAGAAAAGCAGATTCAGTTGCCGGTAGGACATATGATACCATCGGTTGAAGAACTGAAGATGAGGAAGTATTGCAAATGGCATAACACAGGATCTTATAGCACCAATAATTGCAAAATTTTCAGACAACAGATTCAATCGGCTATAGAACAAGGAAAAATTAAGATTGATGAATCTAAAAGGCCGATGAAGATAGATGGACATCCTTTTTCCAGTAAACATGGTTATATTGGGTTCAACAGAAGTCAGGCCGATGGAGGTAAAAATCGTGTGAGAAGTATCAAATCGGCTAGTATGATCAACAAATATTAGAAAAGACACAAGAAAGAAGAGGAGTCATATTATCATGATGATGAAAGATATTTTGATCCACATTGGAGTTGTGAATTTTTTAGATTTTGCTGGAATGAAGGGATGAGATTACCATCTATTGACGATTGTCCTGGCTGCAGTGATCCTGATGTTCAATATGTTCAAAGATCAAACCAATAGAATATGGGTATGCATCGGCCGATTCAGCAAAGAATATCAGTTCATGAGAGGCTTGGGCCGATCCAAAATATCATTATGAAGATGATTCACAAAGAAGAACTGAAGACATGCAACCACAGTGGTGTCCTCCTGGAATTTTCACCAAAAGTCAAAAAAAGGCATGTCTAAAGGATGAAAAACAAGGAGCAATTCCAGGAAGTTGAAGATGAAATCAAGCATCGGCTAACGTGGACAAGGAAAGTTTGGCGTGTGAAGAGCAAAGTTGTCTCAGCCGATGAAGTTCAAGCCGATCAAAAAAGAGTCTTCAGAGCAAGGGCAAAGAGGTTGTATTGTCTTCGATAAACATGGTTTTTATGTTACCAGCTGAGTATGCAGTCGAAGAAATGGTTGAGCAAGTAGACGAATCACAATCGGCTAAGTTTATATTGTCTCCACAGCAAGCCGTCTTCGAGAAGCCTGAGGGAACTGATCACCGGCATCTCAAGCCTTTATATGTCAAGGGGTTTGTTAACGGGAAGCCGATGTCAAAAATGCTGGTTGATGGAGGAGCGACTGTCAATTTAATGCCATACTCAACTTTCAGGAAGCTTGGGAAGAATTCAGATAATTTGATCCAGACCAATATGATTCTGAAGGATTTTGGCAGGAATCCATCTGAGACCAAGGGAGTTTTGAATGTGGAGTTGACCATCGGCAGCAAGACAATTTCTACTACATTTTTTGTTATTGATGGGAAGGGTTCCTATAGTCTGTTGTTGGGAAGAGATTGGATCCATGCTTATTGTTGTATTCCTTCAACTATGCATCAGAGTTTGATTCAATGGCAAGGAGACCAGATTGAAATCGTGCCAGCCAACAGGTCAGTTAATTTTGCTTGTGCCGATTTGTCTGTTTGGGAGATGGAAGGAATTGATTGTTTATCTGGAAAAGTTTGGCAAGGAGATTATCTAAAAGTTTCTGATTATGACATACAGTCAACAGGAGATGGAGAGCCCCAATTGTTACTTTGAGGACGCCGTGGAGGGTTTCAATTTCTACACAAAAGATACTGTAGATGATCTTGATGGTAAACTTGGGCAAGGATTTATGTCGGCCGATGAATTGGAAGAAATAGACATTGGACCAGGTGATAGGCCTAGGCCGACATATATTAGTAAAGGATTGACAAAGGAATTTAAATGTAAGTTAATAGCACTTTTGAAAGAATATAGAGATTGTTTCGCCAGGGAATACTATGAAATGCCATGACTTAGCCGATCGATTGTTGAACATCGGTTCCCTATCAAAACAGGCTATCGGTCGTATGAGCAACCTCCAAGATGTTGCAAAGCTGAAATGTATGATGATATTAAGGCCGAAATCACAAGACTTTATGATGCAAATTTTATCAGACCATGCCGATATGCTGAGTGGATTTCAAATATAGTACCAGTGATCAAGAAGAACGGCAAGCTTAGAGTTTGCATTGATTTTCGAGATTTGAATAAGGCTACTCCCAAAGATGAATACCCAATGCCGATTGCTCATCAATTGGTTGATGCAGCATCTGGACACAAGATCATCAGCTTTATGGATGGCAATGCAGGATATAATCAGATTTTTATGGCTGAGGAAGATATTCACAAAACTGACTTTAGATGTCCTGGTGCAATCGGCTTGTATCAGTGGGTTGTCATGACTTTTGGATTGAGGAGTGCTGGTGCTACATATCAAAGAGCAATGAATTACATATTTCATGATCTTATCGGCTTGTTGGTTGAAATCTATATTGATGATGTGGTGGTTAAGTCTAAGGAGATTGATGAGCATATAGCCGATTTAAGAAAAGTCTTGGAAAGAGCGAGAAAATATGGGTTGAAGATGAATCCAACCAAGTATGCTTTTGGTGTATCGACTGGACAATTCCTTGGGTTTTTGGTACGTGAGAAAGGGATTGAGATACCTCAGAGGAGTATTAATGCTATTAAAGATATAAAACCTCCGGCAGATAAGACTAAATTGCAGTCATTGATCGGTAAGATTAATTTTGTTCGGCGATTCATATCAAATTTGTCTGGCCGAATAGAACCATTCACACCATTGCTACGGTTGAAAGCCGATCAAAAGTTTGTTTGGGAGAGAAGCAGCAGAAGGCTTTGGACAACATCAAGGAATATTTGAGTACTCCTCCAGTTCTCATTCCACCTCAAAAAGGACTTCCTTTTAAGTTATATTTGTCAGCCGATCAGAACTCTATCGACTCAGTTTTGATCCAAGAGGTTGAAGGTAAAGAGCGAGTTATATTTTATCTCAGTAGAAGGCTTTTGGATGCAGAAACTAGATATTCACCTGTGGAGAAGTTATGTTTATGCTTATATTTTTCTTGTACGAAGTTGAGGCATTTTTTGCTTTCCAATGAGTGCACTATAGTGTGTAAAGCCGATGTGGTACGATACATGCTATCGGCTCCAATTTTGAAGGGAAGGATTGGGAAATGGATTTTTGCTTTGACAGAGTTTGATCTAAGATATGAATCGGCTAAGGCAGTAAAAGGGCAGGTGATAGTCGATTTTATAGTTGAGCATAGGGATAATTCTATCGATCATGTTGATATTATGCCATGGACTTTGTTTTTTGATGGATCAGCTTGCACTCATGGATGTGGTATCGGCTTAGTGATTATATCGCCTAGGGGGGCAAGTTTCCAATTTTCTTTTACTATCAAACCTTATTCTACAAATAATCAAGCTGAGTATGTGACTGTCTTGAAAGGATTACAATTGTTGAAAGAGGTTGAAGCCGATGTCAATTATCAGTCAATTATCTGGAGAATATGAGTACAAGAATGATGTCTTGATGGTTTACAATGAGAAGTGTCAAGAGTTGATGAAGACTTTCAAGATAGTTACTTTGAAGCATATTCCCAGAGAGCAAAATGTTGAAGCCAATGATCTAGCTCAGGGAGCATCAGGCTACAAGCTGATGTTACAGGATGTTGAATTGGAAGTTGCATGTCTGCCAGCCGATGATTGGAGGTTTGAGGTATTTGAATATTTAAAAAATCTTTCTAAATCGGTTTCAAGGAAATTAAGATATAAAGCCCTCAAGTATGTTTTGTTGGATGATACATTATACTGTCGGACAATTGATGGAGTATTGTTGAAATGTTTAAGCCTGGATCAAGCAACGGTAGTCATGTGTGAAGTGCATGAGGGAATATGTGGAACTCATCAATCGGCTCATAAGATGAAGTGGCTGATTAGAAGAGTAGGATATTTTTGGCCGACAATGCTGGAGGATTGTTTTAGATATTATAAAGGATGTCAAGACTATCAGAAGTTTAGGGCTATTCAAAGAGCACCAGCATCGGCTATGAATCCAATTATCAAGCCATAGCCGTTCAGGGGTTGGGGTATTGATATAATCGGCCAGATCAATCCACCATCAAGTAAAGGTCATAAATTCATATTGGTTGCTACTGATTATTTTACCAAGTGGGTTGAGGCTATTCCTTTGAAGAAAGTTGATTCTAAAGATGCCATGGAGTTTGTTAAAGAACATATCATATATAGATTTGGTTTGCCTCAGACGATTACAACTGATCAAAGGTCGATTTTTGTATCTGATGAGTTTGTTCAGTTTGCCGATAGCATAGGGATCAAATTGTTGAATTCTTCACCATATTATGCACAAGCTAATGGCAGGCTGAGACATCTAACAAGAGATTGATCAAGTTGGTTAAGAGGAAGATTGCTGAATATCCTAAAAGGTGGCATATTCTTGAAAAGATGGTTAAACTATTACATCAACCCAGGAAGTTTTGGATTGCCAAGATCGCACGCAGGCGAATTTGTTCTACTTCATCTATTATCTTGGCATCGGCAATATCAGTTCTTGGCACAGGTTTGAGCAATTTGTTAAGGGAGGCCAAATATTTGATTGAAGATTTGAGCTTGGTCTTCTGTTCTTCAATGGCTTGGGGGAGATCGGCTAATTTCTTTTCTGTATCAGCAATTTTAACCCGGCAGTGTTGAAGTTGAACTAGGAGATCAGATTCTTCTTGTTTAAGTCTGTCTAATTCTTGCTGGGTTGATTCAGGACCAGCCGATAATTCATCCAGCTTTGTTTTTTCTTCATTAACTTTTTGACGGCTGGTCTGGATGGTTGCTTCGAATGCTTTGTATTCCAGCCGATTAGATATTCTCTGCCTTGCTCTCTTGAGTTTGAATTGGTGTTGTTCTAAGAAGACAGCAGGAGAGATGGCAACAATCAAATCTTCTGGGAGTTGATCCTGGATTTCCTGAAATCTTGTTTCTATTGAGCCACAGTCTGTGACCAGGCTGTCTAGTGAAGCATTCAGCCGATCAGTAATATCAGCTAGTTTTGTCTTTAGCTCATCGGCTATTGGAGATTTTGCTTTGCTAGATGTATCTTCTTCTTCCTCATCCAAAAACTGCCTTATGTCAAAAGAAAACATATCGGCTAGGGCCTGCAGAAAAGGAATTAATTATAAATAAGAATTGTAAAAGTAGCCGATATGGAAAATAATTGATGATGATCTTACAGGAACTGGAGAAGTTGATATTATAGCAGTTGTCTCTTCCACGTGATGGCTTCCTGCGGCCGATGGTGTGTGTTCACTTGAAGCTTGTTGAGGAGGAGGTGATATAGCTCGAGAAGGCTGAAAATTTTGATGTGTTAAAAGTGTTGGATAAAATTGATAGAAGAGAGGTTGAGAGATTGTATACCTGGGTCTTGCGTGGCCGACGTCTGGGAGGAGTTGGAGTTTTTGCCAGGCTGGTAGGATCAATTTGAGGTGAATCGACTCGGGAGCTTGGGCTGGAGATGTGGCCAGATTCACTAACTTGTGCAGCAGCCTCATCAATTTCCTCTTCTATCACTGCTTCTTCAAGATATTCTTCTACAGCAGGATCAATTGGGGTATCATCGGCTGAGGACTTTTGCTTCTTAGCAGGTATCTTTTTCTTAGAAGCAGTTGGCTTGACAGCAGGTTTCTTCGTCCTTTTGCGCTTGCCAGTAGTGGCAATCGGCTGTATGATTTGGCCTTGGAGCAAGTCTTTAATGGCTGGGGCATTAAAACCGATAGATGAAGGAGCTAGGTCCTTGCCTGACGATATCTTGGCAGGTGCATAATTGATATGTTGGCCACTTTTGCTTTTTGTTGGAGAGGGAGAGTTAGCAGTCTAAAGAACATGTTCAAGAAATATCATAAAGTTGTAATTATATTAGAAAAGACAAGAACAAGAGGTGTATGAGTTTACCTGAGGACTGATAGAGGGGTCCATAATTGTCAAGTAGAAATCGGCTGGCATAGATAGGAATAGATGAGTTTTACACTCACCCCACCACTTGTTAAAAAGTTGGCTTCGCTCTCTGATTAAGAAAATTTGGCCGATAGAACCCAGAGGAGGGCTTTCTAGACTTAGAATTCTATCCATAATCAGAGCCGATGGAACAATGCCCCTTGTCTGGATTTTTCTGTGAAGTACAAGTCAATGGGTAACTGTCCCATGCCAAGCTATCTGGCTGCGATCATGGGGTGATAGAATTCATAAGAAGATTGAATGTATCGGCCCTGGGAGACACCTGTTGGGAGTATGCAAGGAGATAAGGCCGATATAAAAATCTCTCTGATTCCTGGGAAGTCTTCATTATTCAAATCATCAAGTCTCAAGTTCGTTGGCAGTTCATATTTGGCATAGTCTTCATAAGGGAACCAAACTCGAGATTCATGAGGGAATCCATTGTAGAATCGACTGAACCATTCACAAAATAATTCAGCCGATGTCCCTGATCCAGGATAAGATGATGTTGCTTCTCCAAAAGAAAGGCATTGGCGTGTTGATTCATTATCGGCCAAAGAGGGGAAAGATAGTTCATCCAGTGGAGTTCTATCAGCAACTTTGATAGTGTACATATTGAGCCATATCTGAATAAACCACCAAGAGCCTCCATAGTTGGTTGATGTGTCCATGAGGAGTTTGGCCGATGTCTGGCTTAAGGTTTGATATACTGCTCCAAGGAGATATTTGCCTAGTGGGATTGACTTTTTGGAAACTAGGGCTTCAGCCAGATGTTGTCAGTTAGCTGTTGGGCCATAGGTGGAACCACGGAACAAGAACTTGTCCATCCACATCATTAAAAAGGCAGTGTGCTCTCTAGGGAGACAGATCCTGTGCCCATGTTTTCGGTTATGAAACCTGACCAACCTCCAATATTCTTAGTTTGAATCTTGTGGTCACATTTTATTTTGAGGTTGATGGGGTTGGTCAATGAGGAAATATCTAAACCTGTTAGCATTTGGATGTCTAATAGGGTGGGAGTCATAGGCCCATGACTAAATAAGAAGGCATTCAAAGTATCGGACCAGAAATATGAAGCAGCCGATAGTATAGGTTCATCTTTCTTGGTATCGGCTAGTGAAAGAGAGATGCATTGAGAAATACCTATCTCGTCCCAGTGAGTTTGCTTGCTAGCAGACATCCGTTTGTACCATGCCTTCCATCCATCTACAGCCGATGCCCAGGATCTGAAGATATTGGGCCAATGAGTTGGATCGGGCTTGGTCTCTCTGAACGGGATGCGATTGGTCTCTGAGTTGATAAATGAGATTGGATCTTCATCGCCCATCGGCCCGAGAAAATAGTGAGATGGTTCTTTTTCGATGGGGATAGCAATCTGATTCCGCAAGTGCTGCAAAAAGAGAGAGGGAAGAAAAGGAAAATCAAATCGAATCAATTGAGATTGGCTGAGATTTGCAGATATAATGAGGAGATGGTGGCCGATATGAGCAGGGGCCTGAGATAATAGAAGAATACCTGGGGGATGTTTGTGGAGGTCGCCATTGGAGAGGAAAAGCTTGCTTTTGCCACTGGAGAGGATGATCGCCGATGAGGTCGCCGGAGGAGTCAAGAACAATCGCTGGAGTTGGTGGAGTTGGTTTGGTGGCTTAAGCGGTGAAAACGGAGTTAACGCCGTGAAAACTCCGGAAAAGTGGTTGGTATTTATAAAATTAGGTGCGTAACGGTCACAGGGGAAACCCTAGAATCTTGCGGGGATAAAGAGATAATTCCGTTGTATTATATAATACTTCGGAATTTGGGGGGCATGTGTTGACGATGAAATTTGGCAAGCTAACTGATAACAATGAATCGGAAACTATCGGTGTCATTGGCCCAGGGGTATGCTGACTTAGGGCTTGAGGCGGCCCCGTTCGCCCACGTGGCCATCCCCCGAGGGGGGATCGGGCCTGAGGGTGACGTGGCAACCGCCCGCTCTAAGTCCCGGCGCCCCTCGGGGGCTGCCAGATTAGGGGTCGGGCTCCCCCGATCCCCTCGGGCTGCCGCCACGTGTGATAGAGTAGATGAGCGCTCCCAGCGCTCACCTACCCCTATTAATGGCGATGCAGCCAGAGTGCGCCTGTGCGCGCGCGTGCGCCGCATTGAATGCGAGATGACATGCACGCACGCGCCTGACACCGGTCACAACCGGTTGACCAGTGCGTGACTGGTCCGAATGACCGATGGGACGTAGCACAGTACCGGGCATACCGTCGCACGCCCGATAGGTATGCTGCGCGCCCCGTCAGGTCACATCAGAATCATGTGAGCCGGATCGGCTCACTCACCTCACTGGAGTTGGTGTGCCAGGTCTAATCACCTGGCGCACATCACCGCATACGGTCGGATAAGCAAGTCTCCGGCCGTTTAATGAAGAATGACGTGCGGCATCACACATAGAAGATGGGCAGTCTGACAGGAGTCATGCCGGTGCTACAGGATGGTGGACTTCTACCACAAGCCACACTGTGGCCCTTCATTGTAAACAAGTTTTTTTCCTTTTCTCTAGATTGTAGCTTGTCCGGCCCATGTGGTGTCCCCTTGGAGTATAAAAGGAGGCCCAAGCCTAGAGAAAGGGGTTTTTTTGGTTTGACTCTTGAGAACAAGAACACACAGATAGTCCATCTCACAGGAGTAGGGTATTACGCCTCACCGGTGGCCCGAACCTATATAATTTCTCGCTTGCCACTGTCCTCTCTGGGGTGAAACTTTTTCTCTACTCCTCCATCTCACCAGCGTACCGGAGTCGGGGCAGGGAGTGCCTCTCTTTTGCGCCCTAGGCCGAACTCGAAAGGGGGGCCACCACAGTCCCCCGCTGCGGAGTTTTTCCTCCGTTAGAAACGAAACCCAAATTCGAAGCGGAATTGAAGATATGCGGGATTCTCGGAAACAGAGTGCGCATCGGCTAGAAGACCGTATCGGCTGGAAACCGAATCTGATCTGGATCGCCGATATGGTCGATATTGCATGCATAGTCAATATCGGGTTCGGGAGAGAGTTGGAGATAATGTTGCCATACAAGGATAGAGTCCAGAATTGGTAATTGTATCTATTAATTAGGATTATCTGTAATTTCCTTATAGATATTCTCGGTAAGAGTCCACCTAAGGAACTTGTTTGCTAGTTAGATTTGTATTAGGACAATATGAGTCGTGTTCATGTTGGACAATGTTTGTATTTTCGGGTATAAATATAGACCCAAGGTCTTATGAATAAAATAACAATAGTTCAATCAATCTCGGCGCATAGCCAAACATTTTTAGTTTTCTACTTTCGACAGGTTCGTGCTTTCGAGTCGAGCTGCATCAGTTTGATCTTCGGCAAAGAGGTAGATCTTGTTATGGCGGTTTGCATTATTGGAATTAGTGTTTACATCTTTATGACACTCTAATTCTATCTAGTAAATCTCTGAGTTATCATATACGTTATATAATTTAGATCGACAATGCTATCTATCTATATCGGCCGATCTCTATCTAGGGTTTTGCTGGTAACGGTTAGATCACGATATGATATCAGCTAACTGGCCGATTGACTATCGTCTACTAACAAATTTGCATATTTCTTCTGGTTGATTGCAGGATCAAATCAATTGGCACGTCCTTCGAACCTAAAAGCAAGTTTTGGACCTGCACTAGAGTAAAGCAAATCTCTCAGGCCAGTGTGTGTTTTTTGCATCAACAACAGGACAGCTACATCATCGCTAATTGCGAGATGGCTACTTTATCACCGGTTGGGACAGACTACGCCTCCTTGCCGGATGCCTTTGCCTCCACGTCAGATACAATACCTTCTTTACAAGATGACTACTCGGATGATCACTCGGACAAGCACTTGGTCACATGGTATTCACTCGGTGATCTTGGGGTTGAGTACTTAGCCAGTCTTGCCTCTTTTAGGTGACATCGTCAACTTCAGTCTTCATCAAGCTCAGTACTCGAGGACTACTGTGGGGTACACGGTACGGGGTACTCATGGCAAGGCTTTGGATCGTGCGGCATAGGGTGGGTCTAGTACCCTAGGCCTATCCGACATGCTTGTAAATTAAGAGATAAATGATAAGGCTATAAATCTCATCCCACTGTAGCAACGTACTGTATAAACAGTAATTCTTTTACGAGTTAAACGATTACTGCTTAGATTTACTGTAGCACTTGTTTTGGACCATTGGATGTGGATCTAACAACAAACAACATGCCCTAATGCACTCCATGTAGCTCCCTCTCCAGTCTCTTCATCATTGCAGAGAATCCGAATTGATAAAGAAGATTATTCCTTTATTAAATTAATAGTCTTACCAGAAAAGTAAAATAGTAAAGATATACCCGAATCTCTCTGAGAATACTATGGAATCGAAGACTACTCTAAGCCTAACTCCACTACTATTAGAGAGAATACAAATATGCAAAAGAGAATTACTCCTTGTGTGTGTTTTAGAGTGAAGGAGTGATATCTCTTTATAAGCTGCTTATGATGGTTGTTAAGTCGGTAATCACGTACAACCACCTTTAGGAAGCAACCAGGAGCTATCACTGGATGGTGGAGATGGGAGGTGGCAATGGCAGTTCGTCCAACCCCTGAACCCCACCTCTCTCCACCGTCTTTCTCCAATGGTTGACATGTGGGCCACTAAGGTGGTGTATGGTGGTTTGGCCCATCTTAAATCGGTTTGAGCTGACTTGTGGGCCCATTAATCCGTGTGTCCGCAGTTGATTCGTTGGAGGTGTATCTCTTTGCATGCCAGCTCATTTCTCCTTTACTTTAATGTATAATTTCTACATTCATATTAATGTGTATAAAATATTAGTTCTATTTGTTGAGGTAATTAACGGTCGAAATCGGTACTTAACGACCATCAACAAAACTATTCTAAAACACAATTGATAAGTATCCAACAAATCAGAATCCAACATAAAAAACCTAGTTTTTTACTTCTAGCTAGTACTACGTACAATCTAGATAAAAATATGTACTATTTGGAGAGGTGAAGATTCTCGAAGTATTCGTAGTAATGTGTAAAATATAGGTCCATCCTATTCGTTGAATGGTACTGTTTTCTTTTCATGTCTCTTCCTTAATTTAAGAGATAAATCCCTAAAGACACAAAATTTCTTAAAGAAACTTGTTAATGCGTAGTTCCGAAATTTCATGCCCTGGGTCATCATAACCCCAAACATCTCTCCTATTAGGGATTATGGACTCCCAAAGATCGGGCTTCAAACCTTCACATAATTCCGAAACGAACAACAGTTATAATCATTGCAGACAAAAGAAAAGATATTCTTTTGAGCAAAAAATGTATAGATATTCGAACAATTGAACGCAACACCAAAGCCAGATGGGGAATCTCTTCACGCCAGCTGGTGTGTACGAGCTAGGGATAATTTTCTGCACGTTAACCTCAATCTCCTCGAATCTTTTCCACGGCGGAATGACTGACTTGCTGAATCTTTTTCATTTCTTTTCTTTGTTCCTCGTTTTCACCTTTTGCAAGAGCCTATATGCTTTCTGGTGGTGCGTTATCCTGTTGGTTAAGTGTGACCCACTTTGTTTTAGTTTCCACACTGAAGATGCACACCCTATTAACCTAACAAACCATTACGCGCATACGAGTGTGTCGCTTAACACACGCTCAAATTAAAGGAGAGAAGCGAGCGATAATTTTCCGACCTCGCTGAAAGTTCGATTGAAATCACACCTATTTGTTTATTTGATACTCTGTACGATCCGTTGTCAAATATGTTACAATCTAGGCACAAAATTAATATTAACTTATTGTTATAAAAATATTAGGATTTAATATATGAAAATAACATTATTAGACTTGTAAAAAAATTCCATGTAATTATATTTTTGTGTTTCTTTAGTAATGTATAATTAAAAAAGTAATGATTAAACGCATGTTTAGGTTCCTCTCGATGTTGTAAACGACATCTAAAAGGAACAGAGGTAATATCATATAGTATTTGTGAAAACAACCCTGGTGACCGTATTAATCTCTAGTATGATCTATTTGTGAAACCAAGCAAAAATATAGTCCTACGAAATTATTCTATTTTACGAAACTTATCCACCGTACCATTAAAGTATCATATAGTCACGGAGATGAAGTCATGAAGACATTAAAGCTCATAATGCTGGCCTGATTCAACGCCCAAAAACGTCGCACATCGTTTATTAGGATAACGCCCAAAAACATTTTTTAGTTGGTTCACCGGATTATATGGATTATTTGCTCCATCTTTCTAAAAACACTAATTTTCAAAGAAAAATTCTTCTACTATATTCTTTAGACTTCTTGTGCTATTTTTATTAAGTTTATTTCTCAAAATATTTAATTTATCCCTATATTTAGATAGCTAGATAATCCACAACAATAATTTGATCAATAATTTGTTTCAAACATTGCCTTAGAAAGATTCTTATATTTTGGATGGTGAGGCCAGGGTACGTACACATAAGTAGAATCGAACGCAGAAAATATGGCCAAAGCCAAGGACGACCAGGACCACACTCAGGAATAGTGATAACAATTTACACCATCACTAGTGCGCAGATCCTCTCATATGTGACGGACTGTAATATAACTGAATTTTGCGGGCCGTTACAAAGAATACATCTCAAACGGATCTAAAAAAACCGATTGAGATATGGTCAGAGAGACATGTTAAATGTGTATAGAACTGAAGCCCGTAACAGATGACACATATCTGTGACGAGCCTAAACTATGGCCCGATTGAGATAACCTTAAATATCTCAATCGAGCCGTAGTTGGAGCCCGTCACAGATGACCATCATCCGTGACGGGCACCAACTTGAGACCCGATTGAGATAACAACTAGGCCCGTCACAGATGACCCTTATTTGTGACGGGCCTAAACTATGGCCCGTCACAGATAACCCTTATCTCTGACGGGTCTAAACTTTAGGCCCGTCACAGATAAAGGCCATCTGTGACGGGCTAAACTTTAGACCCGTCACAGATAAGGGTCATCTGTGACGGGCCATAATTTAGGCCCGTCACAGATGACCATCATCCGTGACGGGCACCAACTTAAGGCCCGATTGAGATAACAACTAGGTCCGTCACAGATGACCCATCAGTAACGTGCTATATACTAATGCCTACAACTATTGTATTGGTCCTTTTTTACAAATAAGTTCATTTGAACTCAAATTCAAAATTTGACAACTTTAAACAAAAATTGGGGTTAATAAATGATTTCAAATGGAAAAGTCACCAAAAGCAAAGTTGTACAACTCATCGAGGTGCAAAATTTTTATTTTGGTCATTTCTCCATCTGACTCTATTTGAACAATTTGAAATTTGAAATTCAAAGTTTAAGAAATTCAAATAGAATTTTTTGTTAGTGAACGACTTCAACTGAAAAAGTCATCAACAATAAAGTTGTATAACTCATCAAGATCTATAACTTTTATTTTGGTTATTTTTCTATATAATATTTTTTGAACAGTTTGAATTTGAATTTGAAAATATGACAACTTCAAATAACATTTTCAAATACTAAATGATTTCAATTGAAAAAGTCATAAACAACAAAATTGTATAACTCATCAAGATCTAAAACTTTTATTTTTGTCATTTCTTCATCCGACAAAGTATTAGTAATATTATTCACAAATTTTACATATATGTGTTATAGTTTATAAAATCCGATAAGAGATACGTTAATTTTGTGAACAATGTTAGTATCACTTTGTCGGATGAAGAAATGATCAAAATAAAAGTTTTAGATCTTGATGAGTTATTCAACTTTGTTATTGATAACTTTTTCAGTTGAAATCATTTAGTATTTGAAAATGTTGTTTGAAGTTGTCATATTTTTAAATTCAAATTCAAACTGTTCAAAAAATGTTATATAGAAAAATAACCAAAATAAAAGTTATAGATCTTGATGAGTTATACAACTTTGTTATTGATGACTTTTTCAGTTGAAGTCATTCACTAACAAAAAATTCTATTTGAATTTCTCAAACTTTGAATTTCAAATTTCAAATTGTTCAAATAGAGTCAGATGGAGAAATGACCAAAATAAAAAAATTTCACCTCGATGAGTTCTACAACTTTGGTTTTGGTGACTTTTCCATTTGAAATAATTTATTAACCCCAATTTTTGTTCGAATTTATCAAATTTTGAAAATTCAAAATTTGAATAGTTCAAATGAACTTATCTGTACAAATAACCAATACCATAGTTGTAGGTATCAATGAGTTATACAATTTTGTTGTTTGTGATTTTTACATTTGACACACAAAAATTGACCTAAAATTAAATTTAAAGTTCTCATAAATTGAAAATAAAAAATACCACATAAATTGAATATAAACATTTCATATGGAAAATGGAAAAATACTCATCGGTGACGGGCATTATTTAATGCCCGATAGAGATAGGTTATCTCAATCGGGGATGTGAAATATGTGATCAAAATAGATGTTATGTGAATGTGGTTGTGTTAAATATATTGATGGTTGTGTATTTAAATAAATGTATATGAATGGGTGATATTGGGGTGTGACATCCTGGCCCAAGGCTTAATAGGATTAATAGAATACTCATACCAAAAAGTTACAACTACTTTTCCGGAAGCCGATCTTCACAGAATTTTGATGTTAAGCGTGCTTGTCCTGAGCAATATCGGGATGGGTGACCGACCGGGAAGAACGGTGCACACGAGTGAAGGGAGAGAGGCGGGTCTGCATGACACGCCTAATAAATGCCTGAGACTAGCCAAAAAATAAAATTTATTTTTTTGGATTATACTCATCTGTGACGGGCCATAAATGGCCCGTCACAGATGAGATAGGTCATCCGTGACGGGCTATAGTTTGACTGGTCGTCTGGGTCAAAGCTATCAGTGACGGATTTTAATTAAGACCCGATTGAGATAGCTTCATCCGTGACGGCCGTTTGCCCGATTGAGATAACTTTTCACATCTGTGACCACTAGGTTGTGACGGATGCTATGCCCGATTGAGATGGGGGTTACCGCCTAATTGAGATGGTGGTGACCGTTCTAGTGCATGCTACTCTCTTCGTGTTAAAATATAAACATATTTTATTGTTGTTAGTACAGATTAAAATTGTGAAGAAAATACTATGGTGTCCTTATAAGGGTAAGCTAGAAAAAATTTAAATGAGAAGTGATCAATGAGTAAGCTAGGAACAAATTGAATGAGAAGTGATCGATGAGAAAATAATACTTCAGAATAATATATGTCTTTATATTTTGGT
The DNA here is from genome assembly GCA_000573905.2 of Oryza punctata. NCBI lineage: Eukaryota > Viridiplantae > Streptophyta > Magnoliopsida > Poales > Poaceae > Oryza > Oryza punctata. The sequence goes on along the minus strand of CM002494.2, from coordinate 8,206,767 downwards.
ACTAACTTTTAAATGCTATAAATTATTATTTTTTTAATAATAGGTAAATCAGTCTTTGCTTTAGCAGAAGCTAAAAGTGCTTATGAATGGAGAGAGTACGTAGGTTTTTACTATTTATTTTTATCTCGATTTCAAAGAAGAAGCGACCCACGAGTCTTCCCCGTCTCAATCACAAGTCTCCCCATGGCTCAATCGTAACCAAAAATTGATGCAGACAAAGGATTGGTCGTCACGACAGATGAATCGACGAAGGAATGAAAAGAGACATTTTTTGTACCTTGCAAAAGTCTTCTCCTGTTGCAAATCCTTGGTCTCCATAGATAAGTATCAGCTGGTTCAGTTTGGCCACATGAACAACAAAGACTACACAGCCAACGACTTGCAGTACATGCATGAATATAGGCGACCGCAGCGAAAGTTGACATAGAGAGCTACCATAGACCAAACGCACCAATAATATATATTCCAAGGAACCAATCAAATTAAAGCTCTAGACTGCATCATATTAGTTAAAAAAAGATTGCATTATACTTTACGTCACCGCTCACTGAAGTACGATTGACCACCAATGCTACAACTACCAAAATATTTTTCGCAGACGGCTGAAACTCTGAAAACAAGTGGGTGAAAATATGCATTTTCACAAACGGTTTCTCAGTCATATGCAAAAAAAAAAAATATTTTCACATGTAGTTATCTTTAACCAGTCATCTATGAAGTTCCCACATGCACTATACCGTTATCTCAAAAACAAATCTTGAAAAATCTTTATAAATTGTGTGGTAATGAAAAAGGATAGTGCATGTTTAGTTGAGTTAGATGTCTTATCAGCCATAGCTTAATCCAAAATCAACAATTAAGTTCAAGAGAGCTGTAAAAAGAAAATTTAGAGAAAGTCTTTTGCACGACATATGTTACATCTAGAGGCGACATGGGCAAGGTTGTTCGATGAACATCATCGTAGACTCGTAGACTTGGCGTGGTTGCCTGTGTCAATCTCGATCGTACAGTTTTTGGCGGAAAGTAAGAGAGAACCGGTTGTCTAATTCACGCATGTGTCCACTTTGTGCCATCCTATATGCAGGCAGGAAGAACATGCTGGTGTCTTGATCAAGTACTCACTCTGTTCCCACGTATATGTAATTTTAAGATCGGTACACACGATATAAGTTTTTTTTTGTAACATTGAATCCAACATTTTGTATGGGAATCAAACATTTCAGCTAATCAGGTGCTTGCAGAATCTAATCAATTCAAAATTTAACCAATAAAATCATTGAAAGAAAATATTTCTCTATAAGATTGCGTTTGTGAGGTTGGGAACCCCAGACACGTAAAACGAAGTGGTGGATTGGTACATGATTAATTAAATATTTAAAAACTTAAAATGGATTAATATGATGTTTTGAAGTAACCTTTTATATAATCTTTTTTTAAAAATATACCGTTTAACTGTTTGGATGTGCCTGGAAAAATAAAGGAGTGGAAGTTAAGAAAGTGTCCAAGGGAACACAACCTTAATCTCAAGCCTTATTCGGTTTGAAGGATTCATATATGATATCTCAATTTCTTTAGAATAAACACTATTCATACATTCGATTCGATTCATAGGATTCAAAGGAAAATTTTATATAAGAATCCTATGCCAATTCTCCAAAAAAAAGCCCTCCAAAATGTATTCATTCCATAGGAATGAAAACATCCACTTCATCCTTTCAGCTCATTGAAGTAAAAATCTATATGTTCCAATCCTTTGCTTTGCATGTGCATTCCTACGCTATTACTTCGTTTTTTCTGTTCATATAATTTGGAAATCTTGTGAACCGAAAGAGATCCTTAATATTTATTAAACGAGCTAAAATACTCATATTGGGACATTGTAAATTATGTTTACCATTCAGTAAATAAGATGAGACCTAACAAAAATAGAAATAGGTATATGTTTTTAAAAGTTTCACATTGTCTTATTACCAATAAGGTGAGACCCATGATAATATAAAGTTAGCAGCAACCAATAACACGAAGGGAGATGATTGAGACCAATGCATAGCAAATACCAGGTTATAATGCTCTTGTTTAATAAAAGCTATTTACTGATTTCGTAATGTTTATTACTGGATAAGTACGTGGTAGAAGGATTAAATTATTTCCCATAGGTTTTGGGAGCCCATGTCCCGTCACAAGCAACTTGACCAAACTGTCCGGATCGAGATTCGTTGTTGTGTGGTTCCTGGCTTCTCGTTTAATTTTATATCCGTAGAGCTACCCATATTTTCTCAAGCATCTTTGGACTTGAGCATAAAGATCTTCGTGGTCAGAACATGGATGAGACGACTCACTTTCTGTCACTGGCAAGCAAAGTCCCCTCTGTTGTACTTCATCCGTCCAAATAATAATAAATTATAATGTTTAAAGTTTATCTTAAAAAGAGTTGATTTCTAACTTCCACAAATCCAGAACTATTAAATGAAATAAGTATTATTCCTTTTTTTATGAGCTATACTTTAGTCTTTTTCTCACTCGCTGCTAAATTCTCTCCAATTAGCTATAAATCAAAGTGTTTTTGGATAGAGGGAGTATTACGAAACACTCTAGTTATGGTAAAACAGTAAATAAATAAATGCAATAGATAGTGCTCCCTTGATAAAAAAATATAAGATACATTTTATTTTGTTAAGACATAATTAATAGAATACAATTCTTATGATAGAACTAATATTATCAGGTTTGTATTTAAAAGTAGCTTCTTACGATTATATTTTTTAAGACATAGATAAATGATAAAGTAGTAAAACAACTACTTCTTCTATCCTAAAATATAATTATTTTTAGGTGAACATGTATATTAAGGAAATAGGTAAAAATAATTGGAGTAATGTTGTGATTGGTTGAGAAGAGAAAAGGTAGATGAAAATAAATAAATTAAGAATAGTTATGATTGGTTGAGAGAATATGATAGGTGTAAAAATAATTTTATTTTAGACCAAGTCATTGTGCTAAAATAACTAGCCACACCGATTCCATAATTCTTGACGTTTTAGATAATATTAATGTCAAACTTTTATAACTTTGTCTATCAGTCACTTTAAAAATATTTAGTTTAAAGACACTATAATAAAAATAAAAAATTAATTGATTTCATATATTATAATAAAAACATAATAAATATATATTTGAAAACAGTGTAAATATCTAAAAACGTCAATAATTAAAGTCTTGTTCTTGTTCTGGATGGGAGGGATCGGAGTAGCACTATGTAGCCACGCGCTCGACTTTTGAGACAAAAAATTTCACTGATCTCTTTTGCTGTATCAATAAATATGAACCATCCATCACACATCCAACGACCCAGAGCATTTAAAATGCCATGCACCGGTGCTCTCTGCCATAGCAGCAGGCTTACGGCAGGTCGGCAGAGGATCCCGATCACCAGACCTGTGGTTGGGACTTGGAGTCGAGTACTGAGACATGCCTTGTCAAAATTAGAGAAAAAAAAAAGGCGGATGCACATCTTATCATATGAATAATTAAATGAAAACATGCACAATGTATGGTAATTGGTTGAGCTGAAGCTGATTAAATTTTAGGATTTGATTTTAATTAAATTTCGGGGTCCCTTTTTGTTATTGTCTTGTCCCTCTTCATTACTCCTAAGGACACTACTATAAACGGTTTTTTTCCTAACGGTTCAAGACCATTAGATTAAAAGAAAACCTTTAAGAAACTGCTTTATTGTCACGGCCACCGTTAGTAAAGCGCCGATAGGAACAAAGTATTAGGAATGTGGCTTCTTCATAGACTAGCTAGTAAAATATCTACATCAAATATTTTTGAAAAATAGATTTAATAAAATTCAAAGTTAGCTTAGGGCATGGCAAATTATGTTGTTACATTTTGGATCTTGCAAATGGGCTAGCGAGGAGAGTGGTTTCACTTCCACCCATTAGCATTTAAACGTTTGTTCGATCAGTGAGCTAATATATGTTGTTACCTATATTGAGAAAATTAGAAAACTAATGTAATGTTTTAAGATGAGAAAACTAACGTAAATTGTAAACGTGAGAACGGTATGCATGTGTAGGGCTTAGTTGGGTCTACCGGTCAATAATGAAACATACGTACAATTAATGATATATTTTTTTTAATTTTATGATTTTTCAATGGTCCTTTTTTTATTTCTATCAAGAAACAGTACCTCTAGAAATTTAATGTACAGAAAGATGAAAGAATTAGAATACGAATATATATCACATGATCACAATATCCATCACTTTGGCCAGTGAACCCCAATAGCCAAAGCCTCATTGCCGGACGTCCATGCGAACAGTATACTTGAACACTATTCTTGCTTGCCAGAGCCCAGAAAAACGATATGCTAACATAAAGGCTTGACCTGGATTTTCCTTAGCTCCTCTTTCTTTCGTGTACAACTCTACAAAATAAGAATAAAATCCTAGAGATACTCTTATGTTTGTGTACCACTCTACAAATCAATAAATGGATTTGGATGATATGAAAGATCAGGGGATATGACCCTCACAGGTCTTTCTTTCATGCGTACCAATAAATAAACTAAGTGGTTTTGGATGATATGATATTGTGATTTAAGGATTTTGAATTTTAAAAATTAGTAGATGAACTAAAAAATCTTGAGGGTGGAGGATTTAAAAAACGAACTAAAGGAGAGAGGAGGAGGTGCTAGTTAATTATATGTAGCATATGTGTCTTATATTATGACATATAAAAAAAATGGTTGCACATTATATTTTAGAATGGTGGGATCATCACTTATTCTTCACGGCATGTACGTACAAGCTAGATTATTTTTGAACTATATAAAGAATAGTTTTTATAATATGGTAAAGAACTTAAGATCAGTTTTGTAATATGCTGCACAAAATAGTTTTATAATATGGCTTAAATCAGTTTTCGTGCTTAGAATATTTAGTTTGGAATGTGCATAATTTATTTACATTTGGTATACACAAATGTGCAACTGAAAACATTTCTAAATTGTTTTAGGTAAATAATTTTTTTTGGAAAATTCAAATGCAATCGCATCCGTGAGTTATGTATCTGAATTTTAAAAATTATTATAAATTTCTGCAATAAACACTAGTTACAAATTGGACAAATTATAAGTTATGTAAATTTGGCCCATTGTGAAATAAAATTTAATTTTATCTTAAAATATGACTTTATTAAGATTTAAGCACAAATTTCTATTAGCAAACTATAGTATATGTTGCTTTTAGAAAGAATATTTTGGTTTTTTGATAATGTTTCAACGTTATTTACTAATTTTTACCATTAATATATATTTTCAGCATTACAACGAATTATCACACCAATGTCATGTCATCGAAAACCACGTTGAAAAATGATAAAAAGTAGATGCTATGAAAATTTTTTGGATGAATAGTGTTTGATCTTAAAGTTCAGTGGTGAATTTTAGAGTTTCATAAAAGTTCAACGGTGTAAAATGGACTTTTTCTGCAAGCAAATGGTGGATGAAGATATACAGTGGTGGCAGTTCGACAACCAAATTAAAGAAACTAACAATATCCCTGGTATTATGATAACATGGCAAATCTAGAAGAATGGAATACCCTTGTGTTCTGATATGTGGAAATAGCCTCTATTCCGGGAAATCGAAATGCCTGCTTTGGATCATGAACATGCTGTGTAAACGACCAAAATAGTTAGTACTCGCTCCATAGAGAAATATAAGTCGTATTAGTTTTTGACACGAACCAAAATGGTAAACTGTAACCATTAATTTCTTTTATAATATATCATTAATAACTAAATTATTAGCATACCAAAGCACTTTCAAATACGCGACTTGTGGGCCATTTTACGGTAGAGTTGGTAAAGTACTCTTTTTTTTTTTTGCAAAGACGTAGTGAACACTGTTGAAGAAATGAAGTTGTCAGACAAGGCAAGTTTCGGCGTCTCTACTAGTATCCTAAAAGCACGGTCACGCTCCTTTCCTTCTCACCCCAATCCTACGTATAAAAAACCACTCAAAAACCTGTATAAAAAAACTAACCAATCGAGAGAAAAATATGCGAGAAGAGAGAAAAATTAAATCACGTTTATCAGATCCTTTCCATTGTAATGCATATGCGTATGACTAGTTTTTAGATATAGGAAGTAGCAAACACAACTATATAAACTGTGCCTTTTTCTCCCGGTACGGGTCATTCGCTAATTAAATTAACCAAATGGCAATACTACTGCTTGTTTAGTTGAAAAATAAAATTAGAAATCCCTTGCGAACCTTAGCCTAAGGATCAATTAGTGGAGATGCCTGTAGAGGTAGAGTTCCATTTTGTACTACTAGCTAGGGAACATTAACCACAGATCGAGCAAGTTGATCAGTAAATAATCGATGAGCATGATGGATGCTTTTCATCTAGAAAGGGATATGTTGCATGCTTGTAAAGTGCCCCTGGCAAGCATGTAAAATCCTCCATCTAGGATAATAGCGTACGGCTCCATCCAATAAACTTGGACCGTCTCTTTTGTTCTTGCCAAGTGAAGTGGAGCTCCAAACAAAAAGCAGATTGGACGGACGGTGTTCATCTATGAAAGTCAAGATCAGAATCTGATGGAGCCGGTTGTTTGATTTCTGGCATCTGATCCTGAGTGACCCTGCTTGAAAGTAGGAGCAATCAGATCAGATAAATTAAAGCTAAATCTGATACTCCTATTGTAAAATTTGGCGTCACATTGATGATGATTGAACACTCATTTTGTGCATGAAGTCCCAGGTTAGCTTTCTTTCTTAGAGATCGGACAGCAATCAGTTCAGTTTGAAGTTTAATGCACAGTATCATCTGACACACATACATCTTGTTGACATATACTAGCATTATCAATTGCTTCAAATGAATGGAAAATACTCTTTGTTTTCTTCAGCAATCAATGGTGAAGAAAATTTGTACATAAGAGGTGGTAATCAAGTTTCTAGCTCTTCTTTCTTCTAAAATGTTAAGCAGCATCTATCTCCATAGTAATGCAGCAAACACTTGTTTACATTCTTCGAACTGCCTCTTTGCAATGCATACGCATTTGGTACAATATGGAGAGCTGGCCTCAGGCTCAATATGGCACATCTACTCATTGGGATCGAGGAATCCAACAAGGCACTTCTCCAGGAGGAATTCAAAATTTACCCATGCATGATATTTGTCTATAGGGTAGTAAAGGAACCATGTCAAGACTCATATATTCATGAATAAAATCTCCCTGCAGATATGACAGCTAGCTAAACAGCCACAAGGAGCACATAAGTTCAACAGTCAGTCAGTCACAGTGAGCGCAGAACAGACTACCCAATATAATGAACAAAGTATGCAAGGGTATTGCTAACATGCATGTCAAAGCATATTATGATTCTAATCAAAACTCAATTGAAATTCAAAAACAGGCAGCGGGCAATTTTAAAAGTAAGTTTGAACAATAATAATAGAAGGATACTGAACAGAGCAGTCGAGTCCTTTCCAGCAGCCTTCATAAGCATATCAACTCCTGCAAACGTCCATAGGCAAATACTGGTTATAGGCAAAATGGAAGGATAAAGCACTCTGAAGTCTGCAGAAAATGTGAAGGTGAACAGCAGCTAAGAAAAGAACTGAAACAAGTATTCCACAACAGGTTAAAACTTATGGTTACCTCCTGGATGAAATTTCATGTATGGAGCAATGTTGTACACACGACCTTTCAAAACAGTCCAAATACTATCTCCTGTTTTATGCTGTTTAACTTCTTCCAGAGAAACCAACCTTCGGTTTGACTGCCCCTTAAGCCCTACAAAAGAGCCACACCAAATAAAAGGAAATCAGTATTATTTCACCAGCATGCATCAATTCAGAAGCAAGCAACACTAACAAACAGTTAAAAAGGAGTACAAATATAAATATTACAACAATGCACCTGTATACTTCATCCAAGCATAAACAGGATCACAAAATTACAACTGATACAGATAGGCGCAAGCCACACCAAGTCACCAACATATTTCCCCCCTTTACAGTTATATTCAACAAACGTGGTAGACTGGTAGCTCATGGGCGATGCTGCAGTCCCCATATAATAGAATTGCATTCACATTTTCATATTTTAACATCTGAAGATAATCATTTATGCTTTGAATTAGGAAAAAGTCAGTCTACACCATTGGTTCTTGGCACTGCTCTTTTGCATTCTTTGTTCAACGCTTCTGAAATCACAAACTTCAGATTTTGCCATTGTTCACTCACTCTTTCCCTAAACCCTTCACCCATCCCTCACCTGTATTTCCTTTTCTCACCTTTTTACATCCCAAATCTAAAATGCAGTCCAGTGACTAACAACTAAAGGAGCTGGCAAGAAGGAATCCTATATCTTAAATAATGTACGAATCATAATTATATAGGAAGAAAAATCAGTATACTCAGCTATCTGTGCACAAAATATATAATGTTTTTGTTCACACCACAAACAATTAAACGACAATTTCTTATGCATAGCTATAGGTTCATACCAATTCTTAGGTCCATGAGGTATTAATTAGAAAAAAAAAACTTTTCTAGACACATCAGTTTGACAATGCCACATGAAAAAAAAGCAAACTGCTGTCATTGAAAATGTAGTTCTTTCAGGACCTTTTGATGTTTAACATGATCTATAGTTGGCAAACTAATCCATTTGACCTAGCCAACAATGAAACCAAAAATTGTGTCCACTCTTAAGCTTGTGGTTTTCATATGGTAACTACTGAGTCGATGACCAAATTCAGATAGCCTAAGTTATCATGATTTTAGTGTCTCAGACAGTAATAATAAATCAACTAAGAAAGTTTTCAATTGTACTAGTACTTAATCATGCAACAGCATATAGCCATCCAGTAATAATCATATATACAGAGATGAAGAAACCGTAGTAGCTTATGTCTTCTATAATTTACCTGCAAGATCAGGATGTATACGGGTAAGCTTTAGCCAATCCATTTGGCTATAGCCCTTCTCGAAAGGAACTTTTGCACGCGTGGCAGGTTTCTTTGAAGGTTTAGGTTGAGACGATAAATTTGACTGTGCATTCTCTCCGCTAAGAACTGACTCCTTTCCATCAGAGTCTTCAAGTGATACACGATTGATGCTACTAGATATAGTATTAGAACCTTCATCCTTAATTGAATCGTTTGTCTGCATATTGCCTTGCATCTTCCTAGTATTTAAGTTATTTGCACCATCATCACCAGGTGTACTTGCCACAGGGATACCTTTAGGGGACTCCAATGGACCATTATCTCCCGCAAAATCGACCTAGAAAACAAAATGGAATATACAATTTGTTATTTGTTACATCTACGCGACAAAAACAAAAGTAGAATAACATTAGCAGGTTACCATATCAAGCCACTGGAGACTTGTTTCAACTGTTTGAAAAAGAATATGATCATTGTATAAAGACCATAGAAGGTTTAAAACTTAGACCATTTGGACATGAAGTATTCATGAAAAAGTAAATATATCCAGTAGATTGAAGAAGGCAAACAATCAATAAACATGTCTATTGTACTCATGGTTTCCAGATTTAAAATGTAAGTATCATGAAGAAAAGTAGCAAATAATTCATGAAAATGGAGCTACATGTACAGCTAGGTTCACTGCCCTTAGTTAGCCTAAGACCACTCCATCAGCATAGCTAAGATTTCTATGAAATAAGAAATTCTAGTGCTTATGCATATGAACTACAAAAAAGCAGATTTCTTGGTACAGCAGCAACAAAGACAAACTATATGAGATTTCCTTACAGCAATGATGAATCTATCTTTCCTCTTCCATTCTGTCTGCCTGGTTTCTTGTGTTATGTCTAACCTGTTTCCTTTTCCTGATCTCTATTTTATTTCACTTCTTCGTACCATCCCATGTTAGTCACATATTACCTGTTTAATTATACTAATGCTCAAAACGATGGTAATGTAGGGTGGTATATATCCCTAACTAATAATATTGCTTTTTACTAGATTTTGTGGTGGTAGAACTTTGTGCAAGCAAATATCTACAGAACCAAGATGGTGCATAAAAGCAGACGACTAATTCAGTCAATATTGGCAGATGTATTACTCAATTGAGAACAATACATAAGTTTGTAAAAAAAAATAAGATTGATTGAATGTGAGCATATCCTTTAGCAGGAAAAGAAGCAATAATAACAAGTATAACGAGAAGCAGTAAGAGGCAAGTAATAAAACCTTGCAAAAGGTGAAGTCAGACGACTCTCCATCAGCCATCACGAACCCACCGAAGCAGGAGCGGATCCAACTTGGGACATGGGGGTTTGGTTGAACCCCCAAACTTTTGGGTGAACAAACACAAACTGTTACTTGTATTAAGGTTAATTAAGGCTCTGAAATTAAGAGAAGAACTTCTTCCAGATCTAGAAGAGAAGCTAGGGTTAACGGACGAACGCAAGCAAATTCCAGACAAAAGTAGTCCCGGTGGGAGAGAGAGATGAATCAGAAAGAGGATGTGGATGCTCACCAGGATCCCCTCCCCTCCACTGCTCTGCTCGCCAGATGGAGATCGGCGCCCCTCCCCTGTTCAGCCGCGACTCGTCTTGGCGCAAGGAGCGGAGGAGACGACGAGATGGGATTTCACTTTTACGCCAAGGGGAAGGAGGGGGGGAAGATACCCGAGTACTCCAAGGGTTAATTTGATACATGCCACTTTAAATATGCCAATTAGAAAAAATATCACTACTATTCATCATATCGGCTGTGTGCTGCTATTGAAATTTAAGAAAATTTGAACCGTGCCACTCCGTCATGAAATCTGTCAAAAATCTTCATTAATATGGGACCCACATATCAGTTCTATCTTCTTCCTACATATTCCCCTCTTTTCTCTTCTCTGCCGGACTTCCCTCTCCATCCCGTCCTCCTTCTCCCGATCTCCCCACGCCCCGCCCGCCATCGAACTCTAGCCCGCATCCGCCAACCGATGTCGAGGGAGCGTGTGCCACCACCACCGGGAGAGGAGCATGAGGATGCTGGCCTTGCCGCTGTGGCGCAGCCCACCCCCAACGCCACCGCCACCACCGATGACCACCACAGACCGAGGACGGGGAACCAGAGGAAGAGGCCATGCGCCTCCGCCGAGGTCGCCACCATCTCGTCCCGACAACACCCACAGCTCTCCACCGCCACCGGCACCACCATCATCAACACCACCCACCACGACGGCGTGGATCCGGTGGTGGACGACCTTGAGCTCCTCTCCAGCGCGGAACTAGAAGGGGAAATCGACCCCAAGGTCGATGGCCAGCGGGCCTGAGGTTGTCGCCCCACAGCCTAGCAGGCAACGACATCGGTGTCGTGCTCTGCCTGGCCGTCATCGTCATCGTCCCTGCCATTATCGTCGATGAAGGAGGCGCATGAGGTCGGCCGCCGCGGTGGTGGTAGGACTAGGGTGGAGCGACGGTGAGGATGGGGACGTGAGAGGACAGGGAGGACGGAAAGAGTAACGGGGAGGACGGAAAGAGTGACGGGAGTGACATGGTTCCAATTTTAGAAATTTTTAGTGGCACCTAACCAATAACGCGAATTGTAGTAGAATTTTTTTTGATTTGCCATATTTGCAGTGGTATGGATCGAATTAACCCATCTCAATATTTAGGTGTCCTTGGAATAGGAAATATATATATTATACTTATTCCGATTATATATTTCAATATTGAAAAAGGAAATACTATTGAATGCCAAATTTGAATATATCTTTTTAAAATAATTGAGTTGATATGAGGGGTAGACGATGGCGGCAGCCGGCTGGCGCTCGACGGGAGCGAAGAATTTTTTTCCATCTCTTTCTTATCGGTCGCTGTAATGAACAGGTTTATATTATATTTTATTTCCTGCTTAACATGAAAATTTTTAGGTCTCTAGATTTAACGAAATGGTTTCCTTTTGTACTGTCTTTGTAATATATTGTAATATAATACGAGGTGGTGGTGGGGTAAGGCAAGCGGCTATGGTTGGCGTGCGCGAGGCTGCGGTGGCGGGGTAGCGCGAGAGGCGCTGGCAGGAACGTGCGGCGGCACCAATGAACGGGGCGCGAGGGGTAGACGGTGGCGGCGGCGGGCTGGCGCACTCGACAGGAGCAAAGAATTTTTTTCCTCTCTTATTGACCGATCGCTGGGCACATGAGTGCCGGCGCTGGCACCGCTGACCGATCAAGCATGAGGGTTAGATGGCGGTGGAGGCGGGCTAGCGCACTTGATGGGAGAGAATATTTTTTTCCTCTCTCTTTTTGAATGATCACTGTAATGAACGGGCATATATTTTATATTTTTTCCTGATTAACACATGAAAATTTCTAGGCCTATAGATTAAAAAAAAGAAATAGTATTGCATGTCAAACTTGTATAACTTTTTTTTAAAAAAATTGAGTTGATATGAGGGGTAGATGGCAGCAGCGGTGGGTTGGCGCTTGATTGGAGCGAGGAATTTTTTTCGTCTCTCTTTTTTACCGATCGCTGCTGTAATGAACGGGGATATATTTATATTTTTTTCCGATTATATATTCCAATATTAAAAAAGGAAATAGTATTGAATGCCAAATTTGTATATATATTTTTAAAATAGTTAAGAAGCTCTGAAACTGCACCTTTGAGCATCGAAGGTTTCAGCCTAGCCTGTGCTGGCTTTGCAGCAGTAGGCTCACTAACTGAATAGATGTTATAGACATGGTTATGTAATGTATATCTACTTATTTATGTGAACTTATTTACACTTGATATATGCTTGACGAGAATCTGAGTTCTCTATGTGCCAGTATGTTCACTGGATCACTGGATGGGAGTGGAGATAATGGATATAGATCAGAACATCTGGCACTCTCATACACCGCTATCTGAAAAACACGCATGCGGTTGTTAATACCATCCATTAAAACAGGATAAAATATTACTGTATATGTACAATTTAGCAATGTTTCCAGGGTTGGGCCATAGATTAGTTGAGACTACAATCTCCAGAATCCTCGGAGGTTTCTTCATCCTCATCAGATAGCACGTCTCTCTCCGCAGCTCGTAGTATAAGATCAAGCAATCATGTGCTGTCCTCAAGATCGTCAGATGAATCATCATCTCCAGCTGCTTGTCGTCTGCGTCGTGATGCCAGAACATGAAAGATCAATTCCTCTGGTAGAGAAAAGTGCTTTGTTCTTCTTTTACGAGGCTTCAACTGGAAGAAAGAAAATATGTGAAACATCAGTATTAACGTAATAATAAGGATTAAGCACATTGAGCAAAAATAATTACAAATGTATGAAGACATGATCATAGAGAAGTCCAATTTGATACTACAGTGCAATAACATCGGTGTTTTCACTCTTTTTTATCAATATGAATATTGAACGCTTTCAATGTCATTGGTGTTGTCAATATCAACAGTCCTAAATTTGGAAAGAAGTTTGATTGAAAGTCGAGTTATTCAGATATTTTGCAATTGTGCTGAACAGCTGTACCATGCACTTATGGATCTCAAATTAGGCGTGTTTTGCAATATGCATGATCTCAAGGACCAACTGAACCTACAGGTTTGACTTTCTTCTCATTGTTCGTCACTTCAGTACGTTTAAACTTTTTCTTTTTTTTTCTTCTCTTTATCCGGCACGGAGAGAATCTTGATGTTTGTCCTAGAGGTTGCTCTAGACAACACGACGTAGAGCTGACCATGAGAGAACACCAGCTCCGGGAGGTACACGCCTGCATTTGGAATTGTTTGCCTTATTGATCGTCAATGCGAAAATCAGTCTAACTGGAAACTGTTTCCTCTTAAAGTGAAACGGAAACATCTCATCATCCGAAAGACATAGAGGTATCCGAGGAAGGAAAACTCTCTTACCAGTATGCTGCCCTACCACAATCTCCACGTCAATAGCATTTCTTCCGAACTCACGATCCAACAGCCTTGTCCCTTGCAAAGTCCGTTGGCTGGGTCAATGTTCCTCAATAGCATGATGGGGCAGTTGATCTTCAACTTAAGCACATGCGGAGGAAGCCCGTTTGGAGTTAGAGAGTTCAAGAATTCGGGCGGGTAATAGTTGTGAGGGTCATCCTCTGCTCGATCAAAACTATGATATGTCATCACCTCTCCTCAAAACCACCTGATCATTTTCATGTTAATTCAATCCACGAACTCATTCCTAGTGGACAGTATGGCCCTAGAAGTGATGTAGTTCGGTTCCATAAGGTTATCATTTAGGTTCGGGAACACGTCATTGATGAGCCCATCGAGGTCCGAGTCATTCCCTTCGCACGGCACGCAGATATCAGAAGGTAGGCGTACTTTTCCTGCCTCATTCACCTCCTCGGTGCCATTCCCAACTCGAAGGAGGTAGTCCGCAAACCACGTGTCGCTCTGCACCCTCATATTGCAAACAAGCTTTAGTTGAACTATACAATCCCAAAGATAGGACCTATGCAAAGTGAGACCTAGTGCCCTTCCTAATGACCGGGAGCACCTGCCTGAAGTCTCCTCCAAACACAATCATCTTCCCTCCAAACGGCAAATGCGGACAAACCATTATATCTCGCATGCTCATATCGAGGGCCTCAACCGCCTACCTCTTTGTCATGGAGGCCTCATCCCATATTATAAGCGACACCATCTGGAGAAGCTTCGCCATCCCGCTTTGTTTGGTGAAGCTGCAGTACGACCTTTCCTCACTGTTGAGGGGGATCTTGAACCGCGAATGTGCGGTCCAGCCTCTTCTCACGGGCCTTTTTTATTCCTCACTTCCTTGTCGTCTACACTCAACAAAGAGTACCTTTCTCTAGCACGCTTCCTTCTTAATTCAGTAGCTCTGGGATTAGTAATGTCGGAAAGAACTCCCAAGGGAGGATCACCCGCTGAAACAAGAATGCGAAAAATATATGAATGGAACGAATAAGCATATAGGGGCAGCGGACAAAGTGGACTACTTTCTAGACATGAAAGAGCCGATCACAAATATACATATAGCTGGAGCGAAAAAAAACTCACTTGGTATTGATGATGATGCAGGTGTGGACACATGAGCGCTTTTATCCATTGCAATTCCTGACGAATCAAAGGCCCATAAACCCCAAATAGACAAACTATCAGCATGTAAAAATAGGATAGGACTATTATGTGGATATCGTTAGTCACTCGTTGTTCGAGTTAATTAACAGAATAAGATGATACCAGATGAATTGAGTTGGTTTGTAGTTACCATTCAGAGTAGTACCAAATTGATTTCCTCCTTGGGATTCCTCCTTCTGTTGCCTCTTCTCACGGGCCTTTTTATTACTCGCCTCCTTATCGTCCACACTCAACAATGCATACCTCTCTCTAGCACGCTTCCTTCTTAATTCAGCAGCACTGAGATTAGTAGTATCGGAAAGAACTCCAAGGGAGGATCACTCGCTGAAACAAGAATGCGAAATATATGAATGGAACGAATAAGCATATAGGGGCAGCGGACAAAGTGGACTACTTTTTGGACATGAAAGTGCCGATCACAAATATAGATATAGCTGGAGCAAGAAAAAAAACTCACTTGGTATTGACAACGATGTAGGTGTGGAGACAAGATCGTTATTATCCATTGCAAAGCCAGATAAGCAGAATAACTAATTTAGCTGAAGATACAAAGAAGTGTACCTTCACCTGCTGCATTGTCATTAACATATGAGTCGCACTGCATCGTTGTCACAATATGACATTATAGTCATCAGGAGCAGGAATATTTCTGTTATTATCATGTAAATTTTGCATCCAAAATGGTTGGACTGTAATGCCATTTTTTCGACTCACAAGCAATGAGAAGATATTTTCAGCCAGCTAGGTTAAAGTTCTCATGTCACCTAGAAATATAGAAGAATATCCTGGAACTCTGTTTAAATAGTTGCGAAATAAACAAAAACAATAATGGACTGGTACAACATGTTTCTATTTTACAGAGTTCCAGGCTGTGCATCAAGCTATAATAAGTACACCAGTAAGACAATGAAGATATTTTGATCATTAGCCAGAAGAAAACAATGTTTTATACTCCACTAAACAAATCTAAACCTCATATGCATAGGTGGAACATGCCAGTTTCAGCTCCCGTTCAAATAAACATAAGTGCAAAAAAACAACCCCAAACATATATTTGGAAATGTCAAAAATATATACTGTCCAGCATCCCCTAAGATGTGCCGATCTTTTTTCATGCATGAGACAAGGTTGCCAAAATAAGATACACCAACATCTTAACCAAGATAAAACGCAAGTTGCCAAAACGTGTATAGGAAAGGGTCCCCAAAAAAAACTAACTATTGTCAGTGCCACTTGAATTTTATTTCTAAATCCATGCACACACTGAAGGAAAAAAGTTGAGCTGAATTGTAATTAAAATTGTTGTGAATTTTGCTGCGAAGGCACCTGGTATAGCTGCGCTTGAAAAGCTCAAACATGCTGGGCTTTGCACGGTGGAGTCTGTGGTCTACTCACCAAGGAAAGACCTGCAAATTAAAGGGATTAGTGAAGCCAAAGTCGATAAGATAATTGAAGCAGGCAAGTAATTGTTTGTAAATTGAAGGGAACACAGTAATGCATTTCTTCCTGCATCATAATGACTGTGACAGCTTTATCCTTTTATGTAGAACGCTTCCATTTATTCTTTAAAAAAGATTATAGAATTTGATAATTAAGCTCATTAAAAGTGATTACATCTTAATTTTGTCTATTACCTTGAACATTATTTCACTAAAATCAGCAATCTCGTCCTCAGAAAAACACCCCGTTTCACCTTGAATCATACATGACAGAGCCTAATCCCAAGGACATCCTGGTATTAACATATAAATCAGTCAAACATATCGAAATGTTTGTGGGTCTTCAATAATTTGAGAAACAAACTATGCATGAGGGCAACTAACTTTAAACATTTTGTATCTTATGTTTGAGTTTAACTGATCCATCTAGCTAATGCACATGTTTATGCAGGAATCAAGCAGGTGCAATGTATGTTTAGCTGCTTGCAGCATAATTATCTACTAAAATGCAAATCATGGTGCACCAACACGGTAATGAACAAAGTTCCCTACTCACCTCAGTACCTCAGTGTGTAAGAGTCCCTTTTAAAGCCATTATATCAAGCGTCAAAAGCGCATCTGCCATTTCTAATTGCAATGACACAAATCATCACAAACACATTAGTGTGTCACGATAAATTAACGAATTCCAACAGCAAACACCACTACATACTGCAGGGAAACTCGAGATTACTGACCTTAAGTGCATCCAAATCAGATCCCAGCTTCGAGGTTTCGATATTTACTCATCGAGATGCGAGATCATCACCTGCATGCACCGAAACAAAATAATCCCGGTTGAATCAGGCAAATTGGCTGTAATCAGGGAGATAGTTCACCAAATGCTACTGAGAGAGAGACAGAGACAGACAGAGACAGAGGCAGAGCAGATGGATCGACGCGCTGGCGATGAGATTAAACTTCCAATGGTGCATGGTTACTAAAAAATAGGCACATGGTCAAAAACTGAGAAGCCACCAAATATCTCAACCTTGGTAGTTCTCTGCGTACATTTGACATAGCAATATTTCATATGATAGTAGAGCTATATGATTAATTCAAGGTTCCTATATAAATTTCATATAATCAAGATGACTGAAAAGGTGCCTGATGATATCAACTATGCAGAAGCTTGAAAACGGCCAGCAATGGTCAATATATGAAAAATGGTCATCAATGATATACAAACTGTAGTTCATAAAGATTAACAAGGAAGGGTTGCATGTGGACAGCCTGTCAATTGAAGGTGATCACTGAACAGAATTTACTTAAAATACACACGGAGAAGTCATTTATGTACAGTGTAAGTTGAAGGCAGGTAAAATAATATTTTCTAGAGGTATTGACCGACCTTTTAAATGAAATAGTTACTTTGCTATTTTCAGGCACAGAGAGATTGAATAGGCACGGAGCCGATTTAATTAGAAAATTAGGGGTAAACTCCCAACATGTGGGTGGAACGTAATGGAAGGTTTTCAGATCAAACATAAAGGGAGTCGCACTTCGATAAATATGGATGAACTAGGGATAAAATTATGGCTAAAAGTAGGTGCAATATGAAAAATATAATTCAGAAGGCTAATTGTGTTAAATTGTTGGTTGTTAATGATCCTTGCCAATTAAAACCATAGTCCATATATAGAAAGGGGCTTGTCTTGCAATACCAGAGCTAGCATCTCTATTTCCCAGCAGGTTTAGAGATTAATTAGAACTCAAAAAACCTTAAGCCCAGAGAAGAAAACACGGGATCTATCATAATTGAAATCGGACTTAGAGCATCTCCAATGTATATAGAAAAAATAGTCCATATAGATGGGACCCACATATATAGACTTCAACTATTGTAACCTCCACAATGTATATAGATAGCAAATAGTATTAGGAGAAGAGAGAAGGTAGAGACAAATAACATATTTTATTCTCTATGGGCAGCCCATATGTTTATGGGTAGCTTTTGTTATTTTCTTACTATGGACTAGTTCCACAATGTTGCTAGGTGGCTGAATGAAATATTCTATTGCTTATGGACTACTTTTGTACTACATTGTGGATGCCCTCAGGGCTGACGGTTTGACCATAGTTCACCCTAATCCCACCAGCTACATAATGGTGATCAGACCAGCCGGTATCCATGGGAAAACTCCGGTCTTCCAAATTTAAATTGAACTTGCTCAAAATTCATATTGGTGTTAAATATGATGATCAACATTATAATGTAAGTATAGTTTTTTTTTGCAAGAAAAACCATTAATTAGGAGGCAATCAACAACAACATAGGAAGTAAATTACAATGTGAATGCATGTGACCTGCGCGCAGGAGTTTATTTATTTATTTATATATATATGTACACATACCCAGTAGAGGGATATATACGATATTAAAGGTGGCAAGCCACCATACACGCGCGGTGTATTTATTTGTGCACACATATATACTAGCTAGCAGCAGGCAGGCAGGAAGGCATACAACGTAGACATATATAGAAATACAATGACACCACAGCTGGTACGTACAAGAGCGTACAGTGGCGCGTCATGTACTCCTACATCGATCGATGAGAGATCAGTTTTGATTCTTGACGAGCGCGATGATCCTGGCTGCGTCGTTTTTATCCTTGACGCCTGCCTGCTCCAGGTCCGGGAACTTAGCACTCGGGTCCTTAGCCCACTTGAACACCGCCGCCGAGATCCGGTCCCATTTATTCACCTGTTTCGCCTCCATCTGGGTAATCGTCTCCACCAATGAGCCGTCGAACTTCCCGTCCACCGTGCCCGACACGGAGAGGAAGCGCAACCCCTCGCACACCATGATCACCAGCTTCGCCAGCGCGCTCTTGGCCTGGGCCTGCGGGTCGTCGACGCTGTCATCCTCCTCCTCTGACGCCACCGTGTTTGTGCCGTATTTCGCCAGGACGTTGACGGCGATGGCCATCTGGGCACGGCCCAGCGCGATGGTCTCCAGTTCTTTCTGGCCGACGAGGTCCTGGTACCGGCCGCCGAAGCCGAGCCACTCGGCGTCGTTGATGAGGTGTTTCTTCTGCTCGTTGTTGAACTCCCACCAAACACCGGCGGCCGGGGTCCTGAAACCGACGAGGTAGAGGTTATCCATGCGGATGGCGAGCGTGAGGGGTCTCGCCCCGTTGGTTGCCAGGAGGTCGACGTGGAACCAGAGCTTGGGATCCTGCTGCTCCGGTGGCAGCACGGGCTGACCGACGCCGGTAACGTCGCTGCAGTATTCCATCACATCTTGCCGGACTATGCGGATGAAGTTGCCGTAGTTGTCCCTGCTCACGATGAATGAATCGGTGAACTTGGGTTGTGTCGCCGACATGATCAATGCCTTAGGAAAGGGTAGGTGGAATATAGTGGTGTGGATTGATAGGGTTTGATTAATTTGGTCGTGAGTTCGTAATCCCTGTGTGTATATATAGATAGATACTCCTAGAATACAACTATAGTACTGCAGAAGGAGTGTTGGGTACGTAAGTAATTTCGTTAAACAAGAAGGGCCCACTAGCTGTGACCACAGGTGAGAACGAAGACGACCACTGGTACCAGTGACATGCTAGACGCTTGCACACGATATCCATGTTCCTCACACAGGAATTAATGATGATTGTTTCACAAACTACTTGTCTACTTTCTCGGTTTTAAATTGTAGCACCTTAAGGCTCTTTGATTTGTAGAAAAAATATAGGAATATTTTAGATTTTAATCCTTAAGAAAATTTTCCTATGAAAGTTTTTAAAACAAAAGATTAATCCAATCATATTCTTTATTACAATTCTTATCGAATGAATAATCCTATAAAGATTTTGGAGAAAACTTATCAATAGTTTCAACCTCTTGGAAAATTTTTCCTCTAATCCAATCAAACAAGCATGCATGTGTTTTTCATGTGTTTTATAATTCTATGTTCTGCAAGCATCTCTATTAGAATCACGTGTTTTTTAGTTCCACCGTTTTTCTATTCATGCAATTTAAGGGAGCTATTATGGAGTTTTGACATTATCTTAAATATAGCAACCTAGCACTTATAAAATTGACTGACTTTTATTACTAAACTACACGTACTACTTCTTGGTTTTATTAATAGCCAAAATTAATACGTGCTTATATCTTAGTCGTGCCGAGGACACAATATTCCTATCTCCTCTTTAATATAGATAGAAGTATAGTGTACCAGAGTTATGTACGTAATAATTTCGTTAAACACAAAGGGCCCCACTGTCACCAGATGAGAACGGAGAAGACTGCCATTGTGGTACCAGCGATATGCAAGTCTTCGCGATATATTGTCCCAATGACAGGTCAACGCGATTCGTGAGAGGACGGGCTGAAAAATATCTTGTATAAGATACGGTCACTGTGGAGGACCCATCATAGTGTGACTATGAGGTTACCCGTCAGTTCACTATAAAAAAAACATTCTTTTCCTGACGATCATTTAATGTTTTCTCTGACGGCCAACATTACCGTCAGTGACCAAAGTTCCGTGAAAGTGCACAATTTTCATTGGTGGTCACCAGCCGCCAGTGTAGATAGATTTTCATTGCTGAATGACCTAGCCCAGCCACCAGCAAAAATGATTTTGGCTGATGGTTAGGTTAAGCCAGCCATCCATGAAAAAAATACCGACACGCATATGGCTGCTCATTTCCTTCTTTTTTCCACAGATTAAACACAACATACAAATTATTTCCACAGATCAAACACGACATACAAATTAATTCCACAGATCAAACAGACATGCAAATCAAAGCATCTACATCATCTCTATTACGGAATACAAAATCATCTACATCAAATGAATCTACAAGAGAATGAGGAGATCATGCACAGAGAAAAATCCACATCTAGCAACCCTAGCTCCCAAGCATTCCCCCACCCCCAAATTCAAATCAAATCTACACAGAGAAGCATGCCAGATCTAGAAGAGGGAGAGAGGGAGGGAGTGGAGGGGAGGGGCGGGGAGGGGACTCAGGGCTCCATCGCCACAACCTGCCCTCGCCCTTGAGCTCCATCACCCCCGGCACATGCCAGAGATCTCCCGGCAGTGACCCATGACCCAACCGCTGTCATCAACGAGGGTTGCATCATCATCGATCCAAGGAACCAGGGTAGCCAGATCTGTGCCCCAGGGGCCTAGGGCTGCCGGATCCACATGCTCCAGGCCCGCCGCCGCCATCCCCTCCCCCGGGCCGCTACTACCATGGACAAGCCGCTGCTGGCTGCCTCCCCTCCTCCCAGATCTGGCCGCCGGTGCCAGATGTAGCGGCCGCAGAGGTCTCGGTCTACAGATCTGGTGTTCACGAGGCGGTTTGCCCGGTCACCGCTGCCTCACCATCCCACCGTAGCGGTGGAGGCTGGAGGAAGGATGGAGAAGGTGGGAGAGAGGAGGCTAGGGTGGTGGAGAGAGAGGAAGGTGGAAGGAGGGAGAGAGCCTGGGGTGATGGAGAGAAGGGGTGGGTGGGTGGTGGTCGGCCGAGTGGTCCATATTAATAGATGGTGATAATATTATGCAAGCAATCCTCTTTAACTACCGCCAGTGAAAATTGATTTTCGCTAGCGGTTGTTTAAGTAGGCCGCTAGTGAAAATAGCTATATCGTCACTAGCGGTCTACATAACCCAACCGCTAACGAAAATCAATTTTCGCTGGCGGTTCTTAGCCCTCATTCCTCGTTGCAATTTTGTAGGCGGAGTATGCACAGGGTTTGCCATCGAAAAAAATATGGTGGTGTCATGAAAAATCGATTTTGTAGTAGTGGTTGTAAACCCGTCACAAATGTTAGGACGGGTCACAACCATAACTCGTCATCAATGATATGCTATCTGTGACAGATATAGTGTTATGAACCATCGTAGATGAGATCACTCATCTCTGACGGATCTTAACTACCACACATTAAAGATAACGTTATCTTTTAATGGGTGATAGTTATAACAGTGAAAATTAATTTTTTTTGGATCTTGTAAAAACTCTCGGATGGAGACATGTCCTCTATAAAAGTTGTATATCTCGACGATATCTACAACTTTATAACTAATAATATTTTCGTTGGAGATTGTTTACATCACTAAATATGCATTACAAGTGATGAGATCTATTTTTAAAAACAAAAATTTGAAAATTTCAAATTACCTCGGATGGAAACATGCACTATATCAAAGTAGTAGATCTCAACCAGATTTACAGTATTATAATTGATAATATTTTCATTTCAGATAGTTTACATACTCGAATATCCCATCATAAAGGTGACATCTATTTAGAAAAATGAAATTTTGAATTCTTCAAATGACCTCAGATGAAGATATTCTCTATATAAAAGTTATAGAATATAATGAGATCTAATACATTTTAGTTGATGATATTTTTAATTTGCAGTCATTTAGAGTGTTAAATATATGTTCCATACTTCCGAAAGGGATAACTAAAACAATAATATTGAAAGAGTAATAAAAATATGCTCTATAGCTGAGTTGGTAAGGGTGGTCTTTGTAGAGAGGGGGTCTTGAGTTGAAAATCCAACAAATGCATAGAAATCTATGTTGGTAAAAAAAGGTGAAATTGTGGGTGGTAATGAGTGACCATGTATAGAATAACTAGTAAAACTCAAAATATCTTTGAGTTTTTTTAGTGCATTTAAAATTGAAAAATCATGATCCGTGATTTATCATCCATGATGGTTCGCAAGTTACAACTTATCAGAGATGAGTCATCAGTGATGGGTGTGACCGTTTACAAGTCACAACCCATCAGAGATGAGTCATCACTTATGGGAAAGAAGTTGCGAATTGTCAGAGGTGAGTGGTGAGTTATCACTGACGTCAACCCGTCAGAGATGACTCATCTGTGACGGGTGTTCATCCGTCAGAGGTGATACTTTGTAATCACTTACCGCTTATCTCTGACGAGGGATGAACCCGTTAGAGATGATGGTTTGAGGCCGTCAGAGATACTTGGTCCGTAGTAGTGTCTGAACTTGCTTTCTCCTGTGCGCATGATCTTCGTGTTGCTCACAAATGAATTAATTATAACTGCTTCAATAAGTAAGGCAAAATTGCATAAACCATCCCAGTTATCACTCTAATTCTGAAATTCTACCCTGTAACTTATTTTGTTACGAAAGCCTATGTTAAAATTGTCCGTTTCATACACATGAGCAGTTGATTCAGCCTATTTCTTCCAATCACTAGCACGGGATATCTCATCTTAATCGGACGGCAAGTCTCATCAGTGTCGGGGACGGGTCCCGTCACGAACTAAAGGTCAGTGATGTGAGAAGTCATCTCTATCGGGCCCTTGGCCGTCACAGATGGAAGTTATCTCTATCGGGTCAAAACTAAAGCCCATCACCGATAGGTTTGACCAAGCAGACAAGTTAAACTATAGCCAAACTAAGACCCGTCACCGGTGATCTCATTCGTGGCGGGCTTGTACTTGAGATGGTATGGTACGGCGCTCATCATGTATTAGGCCATCTCAGTTGGGCTTAAAGTTAAGCCCATTACGGATAGTAGCTAATCCCGCCACGGATAACTCATCTCAATTGGGCTTAAAGTTAAGCCCGTCACTGATGACTTATCTCAATCAGGCTTAAAGTTAAGCCCGTCACAGATGACCACATCTCAATCGGGCTTTAGTTAAAGCCAGTCACGGATGAGTATTTTACCCAAAAAATAATTTTTTTGGCTATCCTTAGACCTTTGCTAGCCATGCCCGCTGCAAAATGACAGAAGCAGATAAATATATATTCCCTCTCCCGGCAACCCCATTCACAACAATTCACAAATCAATTAACATTTCAGTGATCATATCCGCATTGACACATTTACTCACATATGCCATTCACAGCAATTCACAAATTAAACACTAAGTGATCACATGCAGATTCACACATCCAAACATATGTCATTCACATCCTCAAGAGTTAAGCATCAAAACCTGCAAAACTGAGCTATAAATTGGAACAAATATATATGTAATTAGCATTGCAAGTATATATAGAAACATTAAACCGGATTGTATTAGATATAATATATACATAAATGATACATAATCTCATGTTTTTGACAAGCATTGGAAAATGTTTCAACCATTTAGAGACGAGCTACAACTGTACTCTAAAACTTTCTTTGGAAGATAGGAACTCGTCAAGTATAAAACGTGTTATATCCTCTCTAATTGGTTCGAAGCCGCGAGCCTAAATGTTTGAAAATTTTTCCTGCATGTGAGGCACCAAGTTAATGTATGTATATACTTCAAAGTACTTAGTACATATATTTGTATACAAAATAGAAACACAGACCTCAGGGTTGAGCAACGTCACCTTGTCCAACAAAGTCATCATGTTGTGACACACGTGGAACCCACACTGGTCACCAACTTGTTGAGGGGCAGGGAAATCTTTTTTGTGAGAGAGCTTGGGGTTGCCTTGCTTATGCCTTTCTCCTTTTCCCACATATTGACCCCACGCATCATTGAGCACAGCTTCAATTCTGGACCAATCGTATTTCTCTTTAGTTTCGGACTTCTTAAAAATTTTGGAGTTAAGGTAGTATACCATACTCCACTTCGGCACTAAGACTAGAAGAATCCAATGGTACCTGCGTCATTAATATATTGCAAGTTTAATACTAAAGCCATACGCGTCGTGGAGGGGTAGCTAATTAGGGTACACACTTACTGTTGGTTATAGGCACACATAATGAACTCTTTGTCTTGGCAGACCCACAAGAAGTCGGTGATATAATTTGTCATTCCTCCTAGATCATGCTGCAGATTTATCTCATTGACTTGAGATGTATTTAGAAAGGCAACATCAATGAGATTTCTTCGTGCATACTTCCAACAAAACCTACATGTCGAAAAAGACCCGTATAAGCATATTATATGGATTATTATTACCATATTTTGTACGCAAGATACTTACAACGAGTAGTACTTAAGGAGATTGGTGTCCACTGCTCGCAGCCTGTAGAGGTCAAAGAGATTTGCGAAGTCTACCACAATATAGACTTCTGGCAAAAAAAAAATGGTTGTGGACCATGATAGCCTATCATGGAGGTTTCTCTATTCTTCCTCCTTGCGTTGGATTTCTCCATGTCGTACCCGTGCAACTCATTGCAAGTAGGGCCCATCTTTGCTAACTCATGGTCTGCAACCAATCGCATGCCTAATTGGAAGCTAGTCGGAGCAATGCTTTTAGTAGAAATTGAAGGTGCCTTTCCTAGATCTAGCTTCTTTTGAGCCATAAGTGAGGTTAATAGCTTTCCTCTTCGTCTTCCCCTTGCAACAGTTTTTTGGGCAGTTTTTTCCAAGGTGGAGAAGAATGCACCTTCCTAACTTTTGTGATAGAGGGGAATGTTAACCCTGCTATCGGCCTCCATATGATCATCCCCAAAATTTGTATCATATTGCAATTGAATATCTTTATCTTGTTCTTCAATGGCAAGAGGGGCTAAAGGAAGAGTTTGAGCGGGTATTGGCAGCGGACAAGTACTTGGTGCATTTGACCTAGGAGTTATCTTTATCTCAATGAAGTCCTTAGGCCATTGGATAAAGGTCCCATGTGTGGCTCCTACGGTCAAAATGTCATCGTTCGATGGATGTTGTAGAGTCCAGCTGACCCAGTCAGGCTTGACCAAGTCCACTTGTACTTTAGCCTGCCCGGCCATCAGTTGCACCCCATGCACTCGGGTTTCGAGCTTAGGATTAAATGCAACACCCTCGGTGGCTGGGAGCTTAAAAGTTGGTGTCACCCTAACTACTAGGGTGCACTGTATGGGTTCCTACGATAGATTCAACCATGTTCTTAGAATGATACAATATATGGATTTGTTAAGATAACACATTCATTTGATCCACCCCTGCCAATTTTTCATCGAATTCAAAGCGGAGCTCGTCTCTGATCTCCTATCTAATCTGTTGCTTCGGGCGAGCATCTTTCTCCGCTTTTGTCATCTTCCGCTTCTTGTACTGCTACATGTATTGGATGGAAAGGGAGGGGAGTGGAGCTAGATCTGAGGAGGGAGGGGAGGGCCATGCCACCATCCTCCTGTTAACGCCAAAATTTGGTAAGATTTTTAGTGGATTCGGTCAAGAAAAGAGTTCAATCAACCAATTGAAATTTATCTAGAAAAGACCAAGTTCAATAAGGAATCATGAAGACCACAGCATAGCAGTTTAAATCTATTTATTAATTAGGCAGGGTTTAGTAGTATTTTCTTATTTCTAGGAAATATTTGTGCAGTGTCCAATCAAGACTTGTATCTTTCCTTTTATCTTTAGGAAATATGTGTCGTGTCCGATATGAACTACTATCTACTCATGGATATAAATATGTACACTCGGGTTCATTGTAATCTATCTCTCGATCAATACAATTACTCTCGGCGCATCACCACCCTCTTTTCTGAGGTTTTTTCTTATCAACCGACAGAACTTGGCACCTGATGTGGGGCTGCATCGGCTTTCGATCTTCGACGAAGGGGTAAGTCGTACGTTCCGCCAGCCCTGGTAATTGTATCGGCTACATTGGTGTTGTTCAAGGCTGTATCACTTCGACCTCTTGGATCGCTCTGGTTTGGTAAGTTTATTTGCCTACCTATTTATCATACATAATTAGTTAATCTAAGTCGATTATTCAATTTACTTGTACCGGTTAGATCTTTTCTAGGGTTTTCCCGGTATCAACTAAATTGTTTTGTCGATTTAGATTAGCTAAGGTATCCACCACCCTGAAAATTAGTCAAATACTTGATTGTTTAGACTTTATGCTTCTTTGCATACTTTGCGATGCATCATCCCTAGCCGTGCTTATAATCATAAAGGCTAACTTGTCTTTGATTATAATAAGGGTTCCATCGGGGTTGCAGCAAATAAGTTATATAGACATTGCATCGGCTTATAAGGATTACATACAAGTTGGATTTAGCTGATCGTAACAAAGGTTTCACTGTTTATGTAATCATTTGGATTTGATGACATCGGGACACCAGGCGATGCATGCTTAACCTTCAGATCAAGTAATTATTTTATCATATTATTATTAGCCGATTAGTTTCCATTGGATTATATTATTGTTTCATTACGTTATTATCAGTCGATTGTATTTATTTCATTATCTACATTGGATATATAGCCGATTGTTCAAAACCCTATCGACATCGGCTGATATCGACATCGGCTGGTATCGCTCTATCGGCTCTTTGGTGATCAAAATATTTATCTATCTTGTCAGTTGTAGGACCAAACTGACTAGCATGCTTGCATTTCATCAACATTTCGGACCTGCACTGGAACTAAACAGAACTCCCATGTCAGGGTGTTCGTCGACTTAGTTCGCGCCAACACAGATCTGGTACCATCGGCCGAGCGCGGATTTTTTCGTCAACACCTCCCCGCTCCAGTCAGATTTGGGAGGGAGGGAGGGAGGGGAGGGGCTGCATCGCCTCTATACCGTTGCGCCGCTGGGCAGATTAGGGAGGGAAGGGAAGAAGAGGTGGGTGGAGTGTGAGGTAAGGGAGTGAGAACTTAGCCGATGGAAGGCTGGAGGTGGATTTTATGAGGCATCTTAACCTTTTTGCAGGTAGACTCTTTACGTTTCACCTGCAAAAATCGATTTTCATAGGCGTGGTCTTAAAAGGTCCATCTGTAAAAATAGCCCTTATTTTTACAGCCTGTGAAAGTTGATTTTTGTATATGGGACTAGATTAATTTTACCTTTAGCTATTTGTAAACGGTGATTTTATAGTCCACTTGGAAAAATAAAATTATGATGTTGGGAAAAATCATTTTTCTAGCGGTGAGAAAGGGTTGATTGGTTGTGAATGCTCCCTATAAGCATGTATATATATAATTAATTCATCCTGTATATACAAATTAGTGATGAGAGAAAATGTAGCTAGATATCAAAAAATCAGTCTGGCAATTTTTCGTCCACGACAAGTGTCCTACCTAACAACTCTCCTATACTATACTTACACCGGTCACAAACTTTTCTACATGCACCATGCCTACCATTTTCTAATCGATAATAAACCAAGACATTGCATGTTAGTGTAAAGGGTTGTGTGCATGAAACATTTACTAATATGCATTACTCACATGCACAGATAAGGAATAGACTTATGGAATGAATACTAATATGATGGTGATTAATTGGGAATAACATAAAAAGTTCATATGATGATCAATTGGTAATAAAAACAATAGCAAGATTACGAAACAAGTCTTATAACATGTCTGTATCTGAGAAGGGCCTGGTGATAATTAAATTGATAAACAACTGAAAGATACCCCGCGCGTTGCTGTGAGAATTCTGAGTACGAACAAAAAGCCTAATACAGTATGTTATATATTAACTATAGTAAATATGTAGTATCACACGCAGGAATGTGTAAATCAAAAGAAGGCAGCAAGAAGTACATAACATAGCAGAAGATACTAATTTTCGTTGCGAGAATGACTTAATGGGAGCAACTTGATGCTCTAATGGCGAAATGAATTGACATATATATTTGAGACAGGAGCCAATCCAATCTAGTTATAAGAATTAAGATAACTTCACTAGGTAAAGATCATAACTGAAATACAAATCAGAAAACATAATTGGGTGAATGTGCCTATCCAATTTGAAAGTGTTACTCAACTTGCTAACTTGCTGAGTTATATTCTTCTTAGATCTGAATATGTAGATGACAAATCAACCAATTGATCTACGCGATATTCAGCCGCATCCTTCTACTGGAATAATGAAAATTGATCTGCAGTTCAGGAAAAATAAAAAAAACAATTGACTCGGTATCAAGTATCTAAATCCTGGGAAAATGAATGGGGATAGCTGGATAGGAAACAGAACGAATTGAAATGCATGGGAAAACTTTTAGATAGCGAAGATGGGAAAATAATGTTAATATGTATGTGTCGAAACTAGAATTCGGCATATGAAAATGGGACTGCATACAAGATGGAAAGTGGATGGGTTATGAGATAAAGAATTTAGACAGGTTCAGGCCTTCTGAAATAAGTAATTAATACCATACTCCTATTTCGGGGATCGTATCCATCGAGTGGTTTATTGATCTTACGATCTTGATTAGGTTAGTCCCGTAAGACGCACCCTATTCTCCTTATATAGCCGGAGAGGAAGGTTTACAAGATAGAGATTTAACTCTTAATAGATTAAATCTTCTATAACTTGCTAACAAACTTATCGAACTAAGACTACGGGCCATTTGCTTAACTCCCAAATAAACGTGTTGTCAAATAGACAACTATGCCACGTCGAAAGGCGTGGTTCTCTCAATAGTAGTTGGAGTGTAATTTTTGGGGATCCCCCCATTACATGGCCCTAGAGGTCTATTTATAGCCTTAGCACAAGCTTACACCTTCTAGGGTTTAGGTTTACACGGGATTTTACATGGTTGCCCTTATGAAAGGGATATTTACATGGGTACGCAGTGTCATTTGCACATATGGGCCTTTAATGGGCCGATAGGCTTGGCCTGGTCTATGGCGAACGGGCCTAAAAGGCCGGGGGCAGCCTGTTGGGCCTCCTTGATGCCGAGCTTGACGTCTTTGGCTTGAATCCTTGCTGGTACTATGGTTTCGGCAGGTCCGGCCGAAGGGCTTCATGGCATGCCTCCAACAAGCCCCTCACGGGCAAGGGTGAGTAAGAAGCTTCGGTCGAGACCGTGCAAACTATACAGTATGGCATGAGGCACCCCCTTTCGGCCGATGTTCCTGTCAAAACCTCTTTTTAAACTCCTGCAGAAAAGATATGAACACTGGCGTTCGCCTTTCGAGGATGGCGAAGCTGTATTATGACACTGGGTGATTATATTTTTTCCAAGTTTATTTGCTTTGCGCAATTCTTGACTTGTATTTTTTTCCTTCCCCTTTTCCCTATTGTTTTAGTGGGGATTTCACCGAAAGTCATGCGTTCGGCCCCCTTTCGGGGATTGGCGAAAAGATTTGTTGACTTTTCAGCTTTCGACTTCCGTTTTCGACTTGTAGCATTTTGCGCTAGGAAAAACGCTTGTGTTTTGCGTAAGTCGAATGTAACGGCGTTCGGTATCTTTATTCCGAAACAAACTATCGCGGTTTCAACGTTCGGTGAGCGATGCTTTGGCCTATTTATGTCGTCCCCCAGGTGTTTTTGTTGATCAAGCGTTTGCCTTTTATGTAGCTATGTGGTTGTCAAAATGGCGAATTGGAGGCGAAGACATCCTGGTCGAACCTTAGAGGATTACGACCGGTGCCACATCCAGCGCCACGAAGACATTGCCACACTTTGGTTAGACTTCAAAATTACTAATCGTCAAGCTACTATCGCTTGTCGTCGGTGTGTATTTCACCTCCTTCCCCCCTTAAAGTCGTGTACAATGATGAACCGTGTTCGCCAGACTTAGTATGGGCAAGGCGAAAATGTCCTGAAACGGACGATGTAATATACTTATAATGCTCCTTTGTATAACACGTATGTGCTTTTGCCTGATGGAGCTTGTGCGTGTTTTTAAGTTTCTTTTCGCTATCATCGCATTTTGTAACTTGTACGTTCGGGAGGGTGAAGCTTGTCGGCCCCCTTGCGTGTTAGCGAAAGGAATTCACATTGACTTTTCAGCCTTCATTATTCGCTCTCGACTTTCGGCATACGCGTCCAGAAACGCTTAAGTATTTGCATAAGTCGAGTGTAGCGACGATCGGTATGTTTTCCGAAAAAGAGCTGTCGTGGATTCAACGTTCGGCAAGCAGTGCTTGGGCCGATTCGTATCACCCCCCTGGCGTTTTTGTTGATCAAACGTTTGCCTTGGGGTTTTTCCACGAAATATCATACACAAAAAAGGCGAAGACACCCATGAATTTTTATATGTGCGAGCGCCAGTTTGCCATTGCCTAGGGTCGATACAGCATAGTCCCTGTTTTTCCTTCTTCACCGCTTAAAAATTTTGTTGATTTAACAACTAGCGATGTAGAAAATGCTCAAGGGGTAGTCCTTCGTCATTGAGGTCTGCTTTTGCCGATGAATCGGAGCTAGAGTCCGAGTGCCCTTTGGCAGGCAATGGTATTGTGGCGAAGGGCATGGGCATGGCAAAACCTCTTCGCCCCAGCCCTTGGCGCCGTACCTTACTGGTATTGTGGCGAAGGGCATGGGTATAGCGAAAGGCTCCAAGGGCTAGGGTGGCTTCGTAGCCCCCCAACGTGGAGGCAACTTATTTTCGCCCCAACCCTTAGCGCCGTACCTTATTGGTACTATGGCGAAGGGTATGGGTGTCGCGAAACCTATTCGCCCCCAGCCCTTGGCGCCGTACCTTATTGATAGTGTGGCGAAGGGCGTGGGTATGGCGTAAGGCTCCAGAGGCTAGGGTGGCTTCGTAGCCCCCCAGCTTGGAGGCAACTTATTTTCGCCCCCAGCATTTGGCACCGTACCTTATTGGTACTTTGACGAAGGGTATGGGTGTGGTGAAACCTATTCGCCCCCAGCCCTTGGCACCGTACCTTATTGTAGTGTGGCGAAGGGCGTGGTTTTGGCGAAACCTATTCGCCCCCAGCCCTTGGCGCCGTACCTTAGTGGTACTTTGGTGAAGGGTATGGGGCGAAACCTATTCGCCCCCAGCCCTTGGCGCCGTACCTTATTGGTACTTTGGCGTAGGGCGTGGGTTTGGCGAAACCTATTCGCTCCCAACCCTTGGCGCCATACCTTACTGGTATTTTGGCGAAGAGTATGGGTGTGGCAAAACCTATTCGCCCCCAGCCCTTGGCGCCGTACCTTATTGGTACTTTGGTGAAGGGTATGGAGCGAAACCTATTCGCCCCGAGCCCTTGGCACCGTACCTTACTGGTAATGTGGCGAATGGCGTGGGTATGGCAAAGCCTGTTCACCCCCAGCCCTTGGCGCCGTACCTTATTGGTATTTTGGCGAAGAGTATAGGTGTGGTGAAACCTATTCGCCCCCAGCCCTTGGCGCCGTACCTTATTAGTAATTTGGCGAAGTGTATGGGTGTGGCGAAACCAATTCGCCCCCAGCCCTTGGCGCCGTACCTTATTGATAGTGTGGCGAAGGGCGTGGGTATGGTGAAAGGCTCCAGAGGCTAGGGTGGCTTCGAAGCCCCCCAGCTTGGAGGCAACTTATTTTCGCCCCCAGCTCTTGGCACCGTACCTTATTGGTACTTTGGCGAAGGGTATGGGTGTGGCGAAACCTATTCGCCCCCAGCTCTTGGCGTTGTACCTTATTGGTAGTGTGGCGAAGGGCGTGGGTGTGGCGAAGCCTATTCAACCCCAGCCCTTGGCGCCGTACCTTATTGGTAGTGTGGCAAAGGGCGTGGGTTTGGCGAAAGGCTCCAGAGGCTAGGGTGGCTTCGAAGCCCCCCAGCTTGGAGGCAACTTATTTTCGCCCCCAGCCCTTGGCACCGTACCTTATTGGTACTTTGGCGAAGGGTATGGGTGTGGCGAAACCTATTCGCCCCCAGCTCTTGGCGTTGTACCTTATTGGTAGTGTGGCGAAGGGCGTGGGTGTGGCGAAGCCTATTCAACCCCAGCCCTTGGCGCCGTACCTTATTGGTAGTGTGGCGAAGGGCGTGGGTTTGGCGAAACCTATTCGCCCCCAGCCCTTGGTGCCGTACCTTATTGGTACTTTGGCGAAGGGTATGGGTGTGGCAAAACCTATTCGCCCCCAGCCATTGGCGCCGTACCCTATTGATAGTGTGGCGAAGGGCATGGGTATGGCGAAAGGCTCCAGAGGCTAGGGTGGCTTCGTAGCCCCCCAGCTCGGAGGCAACTTATTTTCGACCCCAGCCCTTGGCACCATATCTTATTGGTAATATGGCGAAGGGTATAGGTGTGGCGAAACCTATTCGCCCCTAGCCCTTGGCGCCGTACCTTATTGGTACTTTGGCGAAGGGCGTGGGTTCGGCGAAACCTCTTCGCTCCCAACCCTTGGCGCCATACCTTAGTAGTACTTTGGCGAAGGGCGTGGGTATGGCGAAGCTTATTCACCCCAGCCCTTGGCGCCGTACCTTATTGGTATTTTGGCGAAGGGTATGGCTGTGGTGAAACCTATTCGCCCCAGCCCTTGGCGCCGTACCTTATTGGTACTTTGGCGAAGGGCGTGGGTTTGGCGAAACCTCTTCGCTCCCAACCCTTGGCGCCATACCTTACTGGTATTTTGGCGAAGGGCGTGGGTTTGGCGAAATCTCTTCGCTCCCAACCCTTGGCGCCATACCTTTTCGGTACTTTGGCAAAGGGTATGGTTGTGGCGAAATCTATTCGCCCCCAGCCCTTGGCGCAGTACCTTACTGGTATTGTGGCGAAGGGCGTGGGTATGGTGAAGCCTATTCACCCCCAGCCCTTGGCGCCATACCTTATTGGTATTTTGGCGAAGGGTATGGGTGTGGTGAAACCTATTCGCCCCCTGCCCTTGGCGCCGTACCTTATTGGTAGTGTGGCGAAGGGCGTGGGTGTGGTGAAAGGCTCCCATTTCGCCTTTTGGTCTGGGTATCCCCACGAACGGTGCCAGCTGTTGTCGAATAGACAACTATGCCACGTCGAAAGGCGTGGTTCTCTCAACAGTAGTTGGAGTGTAATTTTTTGGGGATCCCCCCATTACATGGCCCTAGAGGTCTATTTATAGCCTTAGCACAAGCTTACACCTTCTAGGGTTTAGGTTTACAGGGGATTTTACATGGTTGCCCTTATGAAAGGGACATTTACATGGGTACGCAGTGTCATTTGCACATATGGGCCTTTAATGGGCCGATAGGCTGGGCCTGGTCTATGGCGAACGGACCTAAAAGGCCGGGAGCGGCCTGTTGGGCCTCCTTGATGCCGAGCTTGACGTCTTTGGCTTTAATCCTTGCTAGTACTATGGTTTCGGCAGGTCCGGCCGAAGGGCTTCATGGCATGCCTCCAAGAAAACGTAACACCCAAACCTTATCTCGTTACAAAATCTACACAAGATCTCCACAGTAGCCCCTGAGGTCTTCACAGCCAACGAGATAATCTTCTCCCAAGTCAAAATATATACAACCGAGTATTTCAATCATCTCTGCCATAGTCTCCCGAGTACTTTTTCCAAACCATAAGACTGTGAAGGGCTGAAAAATATTTTCAGAAATATACCTAGGTGCATCGACTAGATGCACCTAATTAGGTGTAGCCCCCGACTATGTGATTAAACAAACTAAACATATAGTCATGGTTGATAATATCAACCATCCGAGTGGTTTTAAGCCACCTAAAGAGCATAATGATAGCATATGCGGTATAAAACCCCGAGTAAACAAGAATCAAGAGATAAAACCAACTTCTTTATAAAATATAATGCGAGCAACCTTGACTTGACCACATCTTTGAAAATTCACATAGCAAAACAGCTATAAAGAAGCTTGTATATTGTGAATAAAGATATTTCCAAAGTATCGGACACACAGCATGTGCACACTGCTTTAACAAATGTGCTTACATCCCTAAAGACACATGGTTTCACCACACCAGGAAATGTACGGCATATGTGGTATAAATTGGAGTAAATAAACTCATAGAGGATTTTCCAACCACCTGGAAAAATGACCAAAATATATAATCAGCCTAAGCCATAATATTGGTCAATAAAAAAATACACACTTACGTGGCAAAAACAATGGCATTATATTTAGCCAATTGCTTTATAAACCTAAGCAATATCCTTAACTTATAAAAACGTTATCCGGACCAACGATAAAAATTTTATTGCTTAGCACCTTTTAAATTGCATCATACCAACTATTAACAGAGTTAAATAACTGTTGTATAAAAGGATTTTGTAGGTATTAGGCACTATTGACATATGCATTTTTGCTCATCATAAAAAATACTTAAGCCCCTAGGGACATATGTCAGACCACACACAGTATGATGGGCTGAAAATGCTCCGTGGACCTCGGCCCAACTGGTCACTTCCCGATACCCTGAAATAGAAATTATCAAAGCAATTATTGTCATCTTCGCATCTTCGTCTTCCTCGCGAAAATCCTCCAATGCTCCTGTTCACAGCTAGCACTGCTTAGCCCGTTTCCCCACATTTTCAACCATCCAAACCGCGCGCCCTCCACTGGATCCTATTGCGGATAACTCCAATTTAGTTTCTTACACCATCCCTTCTCAGGAAAACTCCTCAATCCATCCACTCTCGCATCCTAGCCATGGGCGGAGAGAGAAAAATCCCCTTTGACCAATACGCAACCTCCAATGTGAAAGAATCAACTTTACAAGAAATGGTGAAGGATGACGTGCTTCCGGCAAAGGAAATTCCCAACTCCTGACACCGACAAGATTGTGGTATTTACCCCTTTCTTTTACGCTACCCTTCCAACCTCCAATATCTTCCGCGGACTTCTCTAGTTTTATGGAATCCAAATTTACCATTTAAACCCAATTCTATTCTCCACATCGCAAATTTCATCTATCTCTGTGAAGCCTTTCTAGGCATCCTTCCACACTTTGTTCTATTCCACCGCATCTTCTACCTCAAACCTCAACAAGAAAAAAACAATCCCTGTGTAGTTGGTGGATCTGGATTTCAGTTGCACGGTACATTGACCCAGAAATATTTCTCTCTTCCCTTCAAAACCTCCAACAAAGGCTGGCACTCTCACCAGTTTTACATCTCCAATCCGACACCTTGTCTATTCAACTTCGTCAGCCTCCCACCAATTCCTCAAGAACACTAGAGAAACCTCTCAATCGACAACGAGCTTGCCCAAGCAAATCAATTGCTTAGCCGCTTAATGGAGATCAAGCAAAAAAGTCTTCAAGGAGAGAAAGTCACTCGGCATTTTATCAAGTGCCAACTTGCTCCAATCAAAGAGAGAAGTAAACCAGCATATGAGTATGAAAGTCATATGAGTATGAAGGTCAGACCGATTCAAACCGTGAAGATCCAAATTTCATAGACTACAAGATCATGTGCAGTCGTATGAACAAAGTCTTTTCATCCGGCATAGCCATTGATTATGGTCACAAGCTCCCAGTCACACCATACAGCTTACATTGACCTCCTCCTACAGTAAGTAAACTTCCATCCTCTTTATGTAACCAAGTTACCTTCAATATAACTATCTTAACAGCTCTTCGAAACATCTCTTATGCAGTAAAATCTGATTTTTTTCTTCCAAGCCTCACCTCAACACTTCTCACAAGCTGGCTGCTAGCAAAGCACAACCTTCTGGTGGCCCCACCATTAATCCAGCAACAAAAAACAAACGAGTGGCCCAGGATGAAAACCCAAAGCAAAAACTGAAATGTAGAAGACTGGTTTGTAGTGACTCTGGCGACGATGAACCAAGCAGTCAGCAAACCAGTACCACAACTGCACCAGCCAAATCTCCCACTACTCGGCCTGCTCCTAAATTCTGCAAGTCATCAAGGTAGCATTCATTCTCAGAGTTCATCCCATTTTAATTATCGCAACTTTAACCAGCAAAGTTGTCTTCTCATAAAAATACAGAAAACCTCGAGACATCGACCGACTAGCAAAACAAAAGCTCCACCTCCGGTTTCCGAAACCACTGGCCAAAAAGTATCGGGTCCAGAAAAATCTTCAGAGGAACATGCTTCGGAGGAACAATCTAAAACCAACAAACCATCGACCGAACCTGAGTTAGAGCCCTCGACTAGAAACCAGTCGGAAACTGTGAAGTCGGCTCATGAAACAGAACCCCCAACTGGAGGCCAGTCATGTGAAGAAAATCCAGTAGCATCTCACCAAGATCCATCAACAAAAGATCAGCCAGAAAATAATGAAAAACAACTAGCCTGCTCCCCTCCACAAGATAAGGAAGAAACTGATACCATTAATAAACCATCTAATCATGCACAAGGCCCTCCTCACAAACGTTCTGGAATCATTACTAGTGAGTTCCTTGCAGCTTTCAATTTCATCTTCCATGTCTCATATTAACCATCTTTGACTTTGTAAATCAAGACCACTGATTAGAGAAGAGAAAGAAATTCCCATAATCAAATCAGCTGAAGAGTCCCATCCTCCAGTTAAACTACCATGGAGGGACATAGACGGTATCCTCCAAGGCGTCATCATAAACAAGCATAAAGAAGATGAAGAGCTCCACATGCTGATCAAAAGCTTAAATGAATCCACCCGGCTGGTTAATCTTACTTTCTCCATAACCATCATCTGCACTGATTCCTTTCTAACTAAAATCTTTGCGCAGAGAATTCATCTTTGAAACGAAGCTAGTTCCCCATCTCGAGACTCTTGAAAAAGTCAAGGCTGAGTTAAGGCAAACTATTGGAGGTAATTCATATCTTCATCCTTATTTTATGAACAACAAGGACAACCAAACTCACTCATATCTTTTTTAGCTCAAGCAACCAGAATCGAAGCTCTAACCGCTCAGCTAAAGAAACTTGAAAGCACAAACACCCAGCTGGTTATTAACAAAACCAAAGCTGAAGAAAATCTTAAAGGTAATATCACAATCTTACTGGAATCCTTTGTGTATATATTCTGATCACCTTCACTTATTTATATACCTCATTTGATCTGACACAGACAACCAGCTAAAAACCAAATCCCAATTCGATGTGTTCGCAGAGCGAGTCAAGAAAGCTGAGGGTGTCCGAGATGACATAGCCAATGCAGCCGCTCCAATCCTGAACACCATATACCATAATGGCCTTAGCTCCAATTCAGAAAACGTTGTAGAGATCGTTGAGAAACTCCGAACCGCTCCAGCAAGATATTTCGACAATATTAAGGATGCTGCTACCATGGGTGCAAGCCAGGCTTTAACAATGATCAAATCCTTGTATCCTCGAGTAGATATAGATGCTGCTGGAGACGGCTTTGCCGATGGTACTACTGATGAAGAAGCTCTCGAATTAATCAATTAGGCACAAGAACCTGCTAGCAAAATAGCTTCTGATGTACTAGACAAATTTCATGAATAAATCATTATTTTTGTGTAAATTGATCATGGAGTTACAATCTGTTATATGATGACTTATTTATGCCATGCTTTAAGTTCTAAACCCATGTTTAAATTTCTTAAAATTTTTCTACAACTTTTTCCAAGCCTAAAATTTGTTAAAGCCATTGAAAAATTTTTAGTCCTCATCCACTAGATCCAAACTCAAACAGAGTCAATGACAAGTCATGTAAACAAATTGATAGCCCCCGACTAGCAACTCAAGGAATTAATTTTACTTGAAGTCGGTAGTTGAGAGGAAAAGGTACAAAGAGTTTTTTAATTATAGAAATGACGAAGATGCTCTATATTCCACGAATTGTCCACAATCGTTCCGTCTTCTCACTTTAGTCGGTAGGCTCCCGGCCGAGTAACTTCCGAAATTATAAAAGGTCTTTCCCATAAAGGTGATAATTTATGCCTATCCTTGGTCGTTTGAGTCTTCCGAAGAACCATATCCCCGACTATAAAGGCACATGACCTGACATTACGGTTATGGTAACACCAAAGACCTTGTAGATATCTAGCCGACTGAATGAGGGTTGCCTCTTGGGCTTCCTCCTAGCTGGTCCAAGTCATCTGTCCTATCTTGCTCTTGACGCTCATCATCAAAATTACGCACACGCAGGGATTCAAACTCCATTTCACTCGGCAACATAGCTTCAGCCCCATACACTAAGAAAAAGGTGACTGACCCGTGGCCCGATTGGGTGTGGTACGTAATGACCATAAAACTGAGGGTAACTCATCTGTCCACCGACCAGCGTAGGGATGCAATCTATCAAAAACTCGAGTTTTAATACCTTGAAGAACCATCTTGTTCACGTGTTCGACTTCCCATTGCTCATGGGATGCACCACAGACGCATAGCAAA
Source organism: Oryza punctata (assembly GCA_000573905.2). Taxonomy (NCBI): domain Eukaryota; kingdom Viridiplantae; phylum Streptophyta; class Magnoliopsida; order Poales; family Poaceae; genus Oryza; species Oryza punctata. Next base: position 8,167,330 of record CM002494.2, on the reverse strand, counting down.
TTTTAATCCCAAAGTCTTCGCAAAAATCTTTGAACACACCTCCAGTAAACTGAGTGTCGTTTTCAGTAATTATTCAATTAGGCACGTCAAAACAATGTACAATATTGATGAAGAAATCTCTGGCTTTATCCACAGTAATTGCAGCAACTGGTTTAGCCTCGATCCACTTAGAAAACTTGTCTACCACAACAAAGAGATGTGTATATCCACCTTGAGCCCTTTTGAAAGGACCCATCATATCCAGCCCCCAGATCGCAAAAAGCCAAGAGAGCGGAATAGTCTGTAGCTCCTGGGCTAGCAAATGAATCTGTCTAGCAAAAAGTTGACAACCCTCACAGGTACGAACGATCTTGTTAGCATTCGTGACTGCTGTAGGCCAGAAAAAACCTGCCTATATGCCTTTCCAACCAAAGTACGTGTTGCTGCATACTTCCGAGTGGATGTCCTTCAAAAGTTGTAGACCTTTCCCGAGTGAAACACATCTTTGCAAGACACCAGACGGGCTCCTCTTGTACAGCTCCTCTTCGATCATGTCGTAGGCCTTGCTGCGACGGGAGATTCGCTCGGCCTCGTTCCTATCGGGAGGCAACTCTTGATGCTTCAAATACTTGATAAAGGGTGCCCTCCAGTCAGTGTCAATTAGTAAGACTTGGTTGCTGGCTTCTTTTTCTGGGACTGACTTCTTCAAAACAGTTGGCTCGTAGAGGTGCTCGACAAAAACGTCTGACGGGGCTGTTTCTCTTATGCCGAAATTGGTCGATCGGTCTGTAGCTTCATTATTATGCCGAAGAACATGGGTTAGCTCTAATCCATCAAATTTGTCCTCCAATTTGTGAACCTCCTATCAATACTTAGCCATATTATCGTTGAGACATGACCAGTCTTTCATTACCTGATTTACTACCAATTGGGAATCACCACGTACAACCAAACGTCGTATCCCATGAGACACAGCAAGCTGCAGCCCATGAAGGAGAGCTTCGTACTCGGCCACATTGTGTGAGGCTAAAAAGTGAATACAAAGTATGTAGCTCAATCGTTCACCAGTTAGGAAAATTAGAACAACTCCAGCTCCAGTCCCTAAAATCCTCTTTGACCCATCGAAATGCATTGTCCAGTACTCAAACTTTTCCACAGGTACTTCTTCTTGGCACTCAGTCCACTCGGCCATGAAGTCGACTAACACCTAGGGCTTGATGGAAACCCGGGCCTTAAAAGTGATGTCTAACGCCATCAGCTCCAGGGCCCACTTGGCGAAGCGTCCAGTAACTTCGCAGTTGTGAAGGATATCTCTGAGTGGGAGTAATGTAACCACCGTAACCGAGTGACTCTGGAAATAATGGGCTAACTTCTCGACGGTAACTAAGACTTCGTATAGTAATTTTTGTGCCCTGGGATAGCGTGTTTTGGACTCGGCAAGGACTTGCTAACTAAGTAGATTGGCTGCTGAACCTTCTGAATGTGGTCTTCCTCCTCACGCTCAACAACCAGTACTGTGCTCACCACCTGTGAGGTTGCAGATACGAAGAGCGGCAGCGGCTCCTGCGGTAATGGTGAGGCCAGCACTGGTGGCGTTGTTAGAAAAGTTTTGAACTCTTCACAGGCTTTTTGGGCTTTCGGGGTCCACTGGAAATCGTCGGTTTTCTTGAGTAGTTTGAAAAAAGGCATCCCTCATTCACCGAGTCTTGAAACAAACCTGCTCAGTGCTGCCATGCACCCCGTAAGCTTCTGGACATCTTTCTGTGAACTCGGTGGCTTTATATTTCATATGGCATTGATCTTCTCCGGGTTGGCCTCGATGCCCCTATGAGACACTATGAAACCAAGCAGCTTCCCTGACGGTACTCCGAAGGTGCACTTCTCAGGATTCAGTTTCATCCTTAAAGCACGAATATTAGCAAATGTCTCTTCTAGGTCAGCTATCAGGTTGTCCTTCTGCTTGGTTGACATCGTCCACATAGCTTCCACGTTGCGCTCGAGTTGTGACTGGAGGCATCTCTGAATCATGCGTTGATAGGTAGCCCCAGCATTTTTTAATCCGAAGGGCATAGTAATGTAGCAGTACGCTCCAAGCGAGGTGATGAATGAAGTTTTCAAGCAGTCGGATTCCTTCAAGCTGATTTGGTGATATCATGAGTAGCAATCCAAAAAACTGAGCAACTTGCAGCCAACTATTGAATCAACCACCTGGTCAATGCAAGGCAGGCCGAAGGGATCTTTGGGGCAAGATTTGTTAAGATCCGTGTAGTCGACACACATGCGCCATTGCTCTGTCTTCTTCTGAACCAGGACTGGATTCGCCAGCTAGTTGGGATGGTAGACTTCCTTGATAAATCCAGTCATCAAGAGCTTGGTTAACTCTTCTTTAATGGTGTCTCTCCTGTCCTGTGCGAATCGGTAGAGTCATTGTTTGATAGGTTTAGCATCTTTTTTACATTTAAAGAGTGCTCAATCACCTTTCTAGGAGTACCAGGCATATCGGATGGTTTCCACGGAAAAATATCTTTATTAGCTTGAAGAAAGGTAATGAGCGTGCTTTCTTATTTGCTATCTAACTCAACACCTATTACAGCAGTCTTAGAGGAATCAGAGGGATCTAAAGGAATCTTCTTAGTATTGGCGTCGCCTTCTCCTGACTTGGTGGTCTTCTTGGCGGGACCTCTCCTTGTGACGTTGATGCAGCCAGTCGGACCTATTGTTGGCCGAGTGATCTCTCACAAGATTGGGCCAGCTCGCAACTTTCCTTGTCGCAGGTGAGAGCCTGCTTGATATTGCTGCGCAGGGATACGACTCCACGTGGTCCAGGCATCTTCATCATCATGTAGGTGTAGTGAGGTCCAGCCATGAACTTGGCTAACGCCGGCTGATCTAGGATGGCATGGTAGGCTATCTCGAAGTCAGCAACCTTGAAGCAGATGTTCTCCGTGCGGAAATTCTCCTTTGTGTCGAAGGTGACCGAAAGAGTGATCTGGCCGAGTGGTGTAGAAGACAATCCTAGGATAACTCCATGGAAAGGAGCAGAGCTTGGCTTCATCTCGGAACATGGGATCTGCATCTTGTCCAGGGTCTTGGCGAAGAGGATGTTGAGCGCGCTGCCACCATCGATGAGTGCACGCTTGAGCTTAACGTTGCGGACGACTCGGTCTAGTACCAGGGGGTACCGCCCCGGGTGGTCCACTTGGTCGGGATGATCCGAGTGGTCAAACTTGATTGGATCCTTTGACCACCGCAAATACTGGGGGACTCCTAGTTGAGCCGTGTTGACCTCTCTATCGTTCAGCTTTTGTTTTCTCTATGACTCGTAGGTGAGTGGACCTCCGAAGATGTGGTTTAGGTTACTTTTGGGATCTTGAAAGGCTCCTTGACCAGGGTCATCTTCATTCTTCTTTTGTCCAGAGGTGCCTTCTTCATCGAACAACTTCTTGACTTGGGTCGCGTACTTCTCTGCGAACTATTTGTAGCTGTAGCAGTCTTTGGATGTGTGTCCCTTGTTGGGGTGGTGCGTGCTAGGGCCCTTCATGATCTTATCATATGTGTTGACTCGGGGCCGTTGGCTTTGGAAGTTTGAAGTGGTGGCGACCAGATCCTCGGGCTTACACTTGCGATGTTTGTGTTTTCCACCGCTTCCACCAGCGCCGGCCCCACCATCATTGTCCTTCTTCTTGGAGCTCCAGCCTCCTGCCGACTGCTTGGAATCCTTGACTACATCATCTGACTTGGCGTATTCATTTTCCTTCTCGAACATTTGCTTGACCATCTTGGAAGGCTTGCGGCTGAATTTTCCAATAAGTAGATCATTGTGGAGTCCTCTTGTGAATGCAATGATGATGTAGTCATTGGTGATGTCAGAAATCTTGTTGCGCTTCTCGGAGAAGCGTTGTATGTACCTGTTTAGGGTTTCGTCTGGCTTCTGAACAATATTGTACAGCTCGAAGTGTGCCCAGGGCGCTCGAAAGTGCCTTGGAAGTTGGTCATGAAGTGGTCATGAAGCTCGCTCCAGGAACCGATAGTACCTCGCGGTAACCCAGCGAGCCAGTTCCTAGCCGACTCGGTCAGTGCCACCGGTAAGTAGTTTGCCATGGCCTTGCTATCTCCTCTTGTTGCGAGAATTGCGAGTGTGTAGATGGTGAGCCATAACTCGGGGTCAGTTTTCCCATCGTACTTCTCGATGCCAGTCGGCTAGAATCCGGTCAGCCAATTCACTTGACGTAGGTCGCTGGTGAAGGCGGGGACCCCTTCGCAATCATCGTCTTCTTGAATTACGACGCCTCTTTCTCTGCGTCGTTGGTTTAAAGTGTCCGTCAGGTCGATTGAAGCCCTGGGGGGACTGTGATAATCTGAATGAACTCTATGATATCTAGTGCGAGGTGGTGGACAGGTGATATGGCCGGCGGGTGATTGAACCGACTGTCTCGGCATGCCCCGGCGTTGTGGTCGACACGGGAATTAGTCCTTCTCCGACTGTCTCTCGTCCTGGAAGATGGTAGGCAGCTACCGGCTGGAGTTCTTGACGTAGATTCACTGGGTCGCTGACTTGTGCCAGCGGCCAGGATAGTTGCTGCAACTAGGGTCTTCAATTGGTTGATTAGAGGTGTGACGTGAGCTGGAGCTGCCCCGAGTAGTGTATCGAGGAGAGTTACGGCCCTGACAACATTTTGTTTTGGTGTAAGGATGTTGACGATGAAATTTAGTAAGCAAATCTATCTACAAGGATCGGAAACACAACATAGTCCGAAGCGGATTTGAAAATATGCAAGGATATCGGAAACAGAGTGCGCATCGGCTGGAGTCCGAATCGGCTGTGGACTGATCGGCAGAGTCAGAGTTGGACAAGGTTAGCCGATGGAGCCGATGTCGATAATATGACTTGGTACACGTCATCAGGTTGTGTTAACGTGCTTCATGTGGATTGCCATGCACGGATAAAGTCCTGAGGAGGCAATTGTATCTATTAATTAGGATATTTTATGTGATTTCCTTATAGATATTCCCGGTAAGAGTCCGCCTAAGGGACTTATTGGTTAGTTGGATTTGTATTAGGTTAATATGAGTCGTGTCCGTGATGGACAATGTTTGTAATTTCGGGTATAAATATAATCCCGAGGTCTTGTAAATAACAACAACACACGTTCAATCAATCTCAGCGCATCGCCAAACCTTTGTTTTCTACTTTCAACAAGTTTGTGCTTTCGAGTCGTGCTGCATCAATTTGATCTTCGGCAAAATGGTATATCTTGTCATGGCGAGTTACATCATTAGAGCTAGTGCTTACATCTCTATGACACTCTAGTTCTTTGTTGTGATTCTCCGAGTTATCATATATGTTATATAACTTAGATCGGCAATGCAATCTACCTATATCGGCTAGATCCTTTTTAGGGTTTCATCGATGTTGGCTAGATTACTTTGTTAATCTAGGTTATATAATGTATCCACCATCCCGAAGAGGCAACCATCGGCTTGATTCTTTAGATCTCATGCTTCTATTTATACTTAATGCTGCATTGGTTCAGTCCGACTTATTAAGTCGTATTTAGAATCACGATATCTAACCTGCTTGACGGTTGTTAATAAGGATAGTATCAGGGTTTCAGCCGATCTTACCTGATATAGATGTTTTACATTGTTTTATGCTTAGTTTAATGTTCTATATCTGCCCCTTATATCAGGATCTAATCTAATATAAATATATTGAGCTTGATATCAATCTAATTGATCATAGTTTAATATATTTATTACTAGAGGATATCCTAATATAAGGTTGTATTGGAGCTATAGCCGATACATACTTAAACCTAGATATCGGCTATGACATCAATCTGCATAATCATTGTTTCATGTTATCTTTAGACTTGGGCAATTTATACTGTCTCGGTTCAGTCTGATCTATCCCAATTGCTTATTTCTAAAGTAATATTGATTTATTGATTATGTAACATTGATCCTTTCAGCCGATATACTAGTTTTAGGGTTAGTTCTATCATCAACTATACCTCACAGCTGATTCATGCTTTATTGCATCGGCTAGGTCACACACGATATGAAATCGGCCCTATGGCCGATTGTCTATCGTTTACTGATATTCTTTGCATGTTTTTCTTGTTGATTGCAGGATCAAATCAACTGGCACGCCCTTGAATCTGAAACCCTAATTTTGGACCCGCACTAGAGTAAAGCAAATCTCTCAGGCCAGTGTGTGTTTTTTGCATCAACAAAGGAACACGTTGGTGTTGTTGACGACGGTCTGCTCGATGAGTTGTCGAGCCCTGCGTCTAGCCTCGGCCAGATCTCTAAGTCTGCGATCCTCCTCTACCTTGCGCCTCCTTTCTTCGTCTTCCCTACGCGGGCGGTCTTGATCTGCTTGAGCTTGGCGCTCTTGTTCCAGTCTAGCTTTGTCTTGATCTAATCTGATCATGTCTTGCTCCAGCCTGATTCATTCTTACTCCACCCCGGCTCGAGCTGCTTCTTCGTCTTGTAGCCTTGCGGCTACCTCTGCGTCGGTCTCGTTGTTGGCCATGAAAAATCCATTGAAGACTGGAGTATAGTCGTCGTCGAAATTGGAGACATCTCCGAGCTCGGTGTTGGCGCAATCGCCGGGGACGGTTTCTTTCGAGGAGCTGGCGTAGGCGACGAGCTCGGTGGAGAAGCAGGTGCCGAGCGACAGAAGGATGATGCCGACCTCCTTGAAGCCGGATGCGATCTTGGTCGGGGCCAGATTGGATCTGGACTTGCGGGGGGATGGTAACCTTGGTCCGAAAACCGCGGCAAGATCTAGCGGAGCTGCATGACAATCATTGGGTATGCCTGCGCGTCTTGAGGTGGACTCGACGCAGTAAGAGAAGTCGTTGTCGTTGCCTCACCCGAGTGGGTTGAAGCCATCCCAAGGGAAGGTGTCTTGGAGTAGATCTCAGCCGCGTTTGGAAGGCGAAATTGCGGTGTGATGTTGTCCCTTCTCGACTGGCTGGTAGCCGAGTCAAGAAGAGATATCTTGCCGAAGTTGTCGGTGATGAAGTCGAGGCTGTCGAAGCGGTACGCCTGCTCCGGAGGAAAGGCGAAGTCGTCGATGCCTGATGAAGATCCCATCTCACTTGATCGGCAAAGAACTTGTTGCACCCTACCTAATGCGCCAATTGTCGGAACTAGAATTCGGCAATATGAAAAGGGGGTTGCATACAAGATGGAAAGTGGATGGATTATGAGACAAAGGATTTAGACAGATTCAGACCTTCTTGAAACAAGTAATACCCTACTCCTGTTGGGATTGTATCTGCCGAGTGGTTGATTGATCTTACGATCTTGATTAGGTTATGCCCGTAAGAGGCACCCTATTCTCCTTATATAGCCGGAGAGGAAAGGTTTACAAGATAGAGATTTAACTCTTAATAGATTAAATCTCCTATAGCTAGCTTACAAACTTATCGAACTAAGACTACGGGCCATTTACTTAACTCCCAAGTAAACGTAACACCCAAGCCTTATCTCGTTACACAATCCATACAAATAATTTATCCCCTGTAACCAATCGGATAACTAGATCTGTGGGTATGTGGTACCCATAATCTCCACAGTGTGGGTCATGCATGCTTAAACACTGAACACATACAGGTTCAAATTACAATGGTGGTCCTACTTTCGGAGAAACAAATTAGATGAATCAACCAAAAGCAAAGAGGAAGTTGGAGTAAATTGAAGAGGATTGTGCAGTGATGCATATGTTTCCAGGGAGCAAGCTCCAGCAACATGTGCGAAACACCATTGGCCTGATAGATTAACGATTATGCTTGATAACGATTATGATTATGTGAATTTATAAGTGAAATGGAAAGAGGGGATAAGAAGAGAATAAAAGGCATTAAAACCATTAAGAATGACCTTTTGTCTTGCTATCATGGTGGCATCGGTTTTCAGAAGTAATTTTTTCTTGCCGCCGTAGATGGTAACTCGTGAGCGTGGTGATCGGAGTTCACATTGACCGCTCGCATGCCGCAAGGGGAGATGGAAGTGAAGCAGACTGAATGTGATGGATCAATCGCTTAAGTTGGGTTGGGCCTGAGGTGCTGCAACCGAGCTATGTAACAGAGAGCTGAGGGAGTTTGTAAACGTTGGGATCAAATCAAACGGTTCTGGAATTTGTGGTGACGTGGCTTCATGTGAGGGCTGCTTTATAGGAGTTAATGATCTTAGCGGGTACCAACTAATATAGGAGAAGAGATTGTTGCAATCTAAAAAAGAAGATTATTATTATTATTTAGAATTACAATGGAGCGCACCTCACACCTCCAACCCCGATCCTCCCACCACAGTAATCTTTTTACAACGTATCTCACTGGTTTATTTCTACATATATGTTCCCTCTATGCTCCCCACTCCCCACCGATATTTCTGCAACAGACACCGAAGACGACGGGAGTAGTGATGGATTGAGGAGGGTGACACTGTTGTCGCTGATGTACCCTTCCTTAACCGCCAGCCAACCAATCCTGCCCACTTCCCCCCACACTGCCCTCGATGTAGTCGCTCAACATGCCTCACTCTCCTGCTCGTAACCGTGTGCCCTCCGGCAGCCCTCTTTGGTGCAGAGTAGCACGAACAGGCAGTGGTGGCAGATCCAGTGCGATGGTGAGCTTCCCCAATCCGTCGCCGATTGGCACTACGCCACAACCACGTCCTCATCGGCACACATCACCTAATGTACCAACGCGGCCACCTCTAGCGACGGCCAGCGGGCAACGGGGTAAAACGAGATAAGGTGTTACAAAACCAGCGCTGAAATCGACATCGGTAGGAAGAAACGCCATAGGAGATCCAAACATGATAACGACACCGAGACACGATATTTGGTTACGGAGTTCAGTCGTAGTTTACATTTCCAGGGCATTGATTACGGGCGCTCCTCCCCGATCCAGTGTATTACAGCGTATCATAGTTACAACTACTCACGATCGGTCCCTGCCGGCAACCGCTCTTCCCCTCTATGCGGTTACAATAGGTCCATCCCTCTATTTAAGAGAGATTCTAGGATAGAGTCCAACTCTTAGTCTAGTCCTAACACCTAGTACAATTCCAAGTCCTAAACTGTAACCGACTACGTACACATATTCGACACAAACTCTAACAAACTTCACCTTAGCGAATATGCCATGCCAATCCGAATTCGCTCCATGTACCCGGACTTGAGTTGGTTCCTTTTTCGCAGCTCACGCTGAGCCGCTCCGACGAACCTTCACCAGGCTCACTATAACAAGAGACTTCCGCTAGCTATTCCTGTAATTTCTTCCTCTTGACTCCACCTACAACAGTGCTCTACCTTCTCACCTATCATTTCAGTCATCTTTTCCGCATGAAGCACGAAGATGGTACGAGATCGCACGGTCTCGCACAATGAAACAGCGATACCGAATAGTGTCGCATAAAGAAACATCGATACCGAATCGTAGACTCCCCGAAGACCATCTTCAACTCCATCTACCGTCTTGAATTTGACTCGATCTAATTCATGGCTAGATAACCGATGTAATTATCAAACAGATAAATTAAACTCATCAAACATGAATAGAACATTTTCTTCCTTGATGTCTTATGAACCGAGCTAATAAATCCATGATATTTTGAGAAAATCCACTATTACCTTGAATCACCTCAAGAAATTACCACCATAGCCTTGCTCTTCTTCTTCAGTGACGCAAATTCTATATATCCCCATCATGCAATCCCCATAAATCCTGGATATATCCTGTACTATCAAATAGTCCGTTGACGCTCTCAACGATTTTCACCCGATGTTGCCCGAGGACTCTCACCCGTCTACTTGCAGCTTGTGGCGAGTCATACCTTTGGACCTAGTAGTATACATGCCACCGTTGTCATGTTGCAGTCCAGGATCCATTAAACATAGCATGGCCCACCCAATAGTAGTGCATAGCATGAACGTATTTGCATAGACAATATTGCATCGTTCAACAATTATACTACCATCGATTCTGACCCAAGTCCCTATGGATCATAAAGGATCACATGCAACCAGCTTCCAGCATCTGACTCGGTGTATACGTATTCCAAACAGACTCGATCGATTAGCAAACAAATCCAGGCCCATGTTCCTGCCTCTCGAGTCTCAACTGCCTCCTCGCAGCACGCGCGCTCATCTGAACCCACACCGAGTCGCCTTCGTCTCCCACAAATCCGTCTCGATCTCGTTCCCTAGAGCACCGCGAACCACACAGCTCAGCAGCCTTCACCTCTGCCAGGAACTGCCACTTACCCCGACGTAGGAGACGCCGATACCCGCCGTCTCCTCACTGGAGCCAGCCCACTTTGTGTTAGTTATCTCTAGCGGATCACCTAGGTTTAGATCGGTAGAGGTTTGTGCTCTATGGGTGTTGGACAACGATATATGAGGGAGAGAGTTTAGAGGAACCGACTGGTGGAGGTGTTTGAGGATGAAGAGGTGCCAGCCATCGTCGTCGTCGCGGGCTTGATGTGAACGGTGACGACGAGGGTACTTGCGGCAGTGGAGTCGTAGGCATTCCCGGCGAGGTCGTGGCGCGGCGGTGGTGATTTCCCGTCACTAGCTGCGCCCCCTTGATCGGTTAGGGTTAGGGTTTATGAGTGGAGTTGGCGGCGGCAGCGAACCTTGTGTCGTGTGCCGCCCCGGCCTCCACCCTCTGTTTTATATGGCGCAGGGTGACAGGGGCCCACCAGCCAATGGGCTGGGCGCCCCCGATCAGGCGCAGTCAAGGTCCGTTGTGCCGTTGGGCCCGACGGGTGGGAGATCTATCTAACATTCTCCCCCTTGATCTCACTATTTCTTTTAGCTTTTTCTATTCCATCACAGATTTGTAAATAGAGCATGTTTCATCGTCACGGTTAATCACCGATGGATTTAATAGCCACTATACACGTCTCCATTCAGAAACAAATACCTTAACTTTTGGGCCCTGTAGTCCAGAATTCATAAGGCTTCCCTTAAACCCATGCCAGCTACATGTTCCTTGAACACGTTGGGTGGTAGGCCTTTCGTGAGCGGATCCGCGAGCATCCTTTCTGTTCTAATATGCTCGAGACTGATTGTTTGATCCCGGACTTTGTCTTTCACAACATAGTACTTTATGTCAATGTGTTTGGCAGCACCACTAGACTGATTGTTGTGAGTGTACATTACCGCGGGTTCGTTATCGTAGTATAACTTTAGTGGTTTCTCAATACTGTCAACCACCTTTAAACCGGGTATGAACTTTTTTAGCCAGTTCACCTGCCCCGTTGCCTCATAGCATGCTATAAACTCGGCATACATAGTAGACCCTGCAGTGATGGTGTGTTTTGAGCTTTTCCATGGAATAGCTCATCCTGCTAGGGTGAACACGTATCCCGATGTTGACTTTGTGTTATCTTTTGCAAAGTTAGAATCTGAATAACCCACTATCTGGAGCGATTCTGATCTTCTGTAAGACAGCATAAGGCCTTCTGTTCCTTGCAAATAACGCAAGACTTTCTTTACTAATTTCTAGTGCTCTGGGCCTGGATTACTCTGAAATCTACCAAGTAACCCAGTAACAAATGCCAAGTCAGGTCGTGTGCACACTTGCGGTACTGTAGGCTTCCTACAGCTGACGCATATGGCTTTGTTTTCATTTCATTGAGCTCATACTGATTTCTGGGACATTGCGATGCCCCATACTTATCGCCTTTGACTATAGGAGCAGGTGTAGCACTGTATCTGTACATGTTGAATTTCTTCAACACCTTTTCTATATATGCCTTTGAGAAAGTCTCAATGCATACTTTGTTCTATCTCGGTGAATCTCTATGCCCAAAACATATGAAGCCTCACCGAGGTCTTTCATGTCAAAGTTTAAGGACAAGAATTTCTTTGTTTCCTGCAGTAGACTAACATCACTACTAGTCAGTAGAATGTCATCCACATACAGAATTAGGAAAATGAATCTCCCATTCTTAAACTTTGAATAAATACAGTTGTCCTCGATATTCTCTTGAAACCCAAATTTCTTTATTGTCCCATCAAACTTCAAGTACCACTGTCTCGAAGCTTGTTTTAATCCATAAATGGATCTCTTTAGACGGCATCCCATATTTTCGTTTCCTTTATGACAAAACATTTCGATTGCGCCATATATACTTTTTCCTCCAAATCTCCATTTAGAAATGTCGTTTTTACATCCATCTGATGTAATTCCAAATCATATTGTGCCACCAGTGCCATTATAATCCTGAAGGAATCTTTACAAGAGACTGGAGAAAATATCTCATTGTAATCAATCCCTTCTCTTTGTGTGAAACCTTTTGCCACAAGTCGCGCCTTAAACTTTTCTATATTCCCTCTAGAGTCACATTTGGTTTTGTAGACCCATTTACAGCCTACTGTTTTGGCTCCTTTAGGAATTTCTTCTAAATCCCAGACGTCGTTTAGTTTCATTGATTTCATTTCATCTTTCATGGCTTCCAACCATTCAGATGAGCAAGCGCTTCTCATGGCCTCTTCATATGAAGTGGGATCATCCTCCATATGTGACTCTTCTGTATTATAAACTTGATAGTCATCACGGATAGCCGATCTTCTGACTCTTTCAGACCTTCTAGGGGCCTCCTGTTCTAGCACATTCTGTACTGGCACATTATCTGTTTGGGGCTGTTGTAGCTCCTCCTCTAGTGTGGCAACAATTTCTATTGAATCCTGTAGAATAGGTTCCTCACTTTCATTCATTGTTGCCACAGGAGAGGTAACAACAGGTGTTGGTACCGCAACGTCATGCATTGCAGGCACAACATCAGCAGGTAGAGAGAAGAAAGGCTCTTGAATTGACGGAGCGGGTACAGACACCCGCCTCTCCTCAAGATCAATTTCTCGAACTACCGAGCTCCCCCTAATCACTAAGTCTTCCAAGAAGACGACGTGTCTCGTTTCTACAAACTTTGTATAACTGTTTGGACAGTAGAAACGATAACCCTTTGATCTTTCAGGATAACCAATAAAATGGCAGCTCACTATTTTGGGATCCAACTTCCCAAGGTTTGGGTTAAATACTTTAGCCTCTGCAGGACTCCCCCACACACGGAGGTGAGCTAGCGAGGGTACTCTTCCTGTCCATATCTCATACGGTGTTTTGGGCACCGATTTGCTTGGAACTCTGTTGAGGATATGAATGGCGATTTTTAACGCCTCCATCCATAAACCCAATGGTAGGGTGGAGTAGCTCATCATGCTGCGCACCATATCCATAAGGGTACGGTTACGCCTTTCAGCTACCCCATTCTGTTGAGGTTCGCCCGGTGTTGAATACTGGACTACTATTCCATTCTCTAGCAAGAACCTTGCAAAAGGTCCAGGGACTTGCCCATAAGGCGTATGTCGACCATAGTACTCCCCCCACGGTCAGATCTTACTACTTTAATCTTTATATCATGCTGGTTTTCAACTTCAGCTTTGAATATCTTAAATTTATCCAACGCTTCTGATCTTTCTTTAATTGGATAAATATAACCATATCGGGAGTAATCATCTGTGAATGTTATGAACGAGTCATAGCCATCCACACTTTTCACAGGAAATGGACCACAAATGTCTGTGTGAATGATCTCTAAAATTCCTGTGCTTCGTTTTGCACCCTTTTTGATGCTCTTTACAAATTTTCCTTTAATGCATTCGATGCATTGTTCTAAGTCTGAGAACTCCAATGGAGGAAGAATTTCATTCTTAACTAGTCTCTCAATTCTCCCCCTCGAAATATGGCCTAGACGACAGTGCCATAATTTCGATGAGACATCAGGAGTTCTCTTTCTTTTCTTGTTTTCTTTTGTCAACGAGGACACAACATGCACATTATCAGAAAGAGATAACAAATAAAGCTCATCTTGCAACACAGCAAGACCAATACATGCATTATTATACCATAGTTCACATTTGCCACTTCCCAAGTGGCAATCATATCCATCAAAATCCAATTTGGATACACTTATTAAATTTCTTTGCAAAATCTCGAAGTAAAAGTGTGAAGTCATTCGGGAGCTCTATAGGAAGGTCTCCAATAGCCTTTAAACAATTACAAGCATGAATAGTTGCTCCAGAATCAATCCACCATGTGGATCTGGAATAACCAACATAATGAGATTCATTTACAAATGTAATAATGTTCTCACCTTTCTTGGCCATGATCATTTTCAGGAAGTCAGGTCAATATTCTTGTAATGTCTTGTCTTCCTGCAGTGGAGACACTGATCCTTTTCAACAGCAAACTGTTGTTGCTGAGGCAGATGCTGAGGCTGTTTTGCTTTTGAGGAGGGAGACTTGTGGTTCTTTTTCTTATTATCTTTAACATAGTTAATTGAGCCACCATTGGACTCTTTGATTCTCTCCTCCTCTTGCACACAATTAGCGATGAGCTTTTCAAAGTTTCATTTCTCTGGACTTATGTTGTAATTGACAATAAAATTGTCAAAAAGCTTTGGCAATAAGGCCATAACCAGATGGACCAGAAAGTCATCTGTTATACCCAAATCCATTGGCTTCAACTTGGAAGCCATGTTGCTCATCCTAAGAATGTGCTTTCTTACACCACCTCCATGGTACCTCTCTGTCACAAGCTGCTTTATCAGCTGTGTAGCATAAGTCTTTGAAGAACCAGTAAACTGGCTCTTTATTCTTTCGAGGTACTCAGAGACGGTGTCGCACTCTGGGATTGATCCCAATATAGTTGGCTCAATCGTGTTCTTTACCACAGCCAAACATTTCTTGTTGGCTAAGGGCCATTTCTTATGTTCAATTTCATACGACATGGCGAGGGGAGCATGGTCCCTCTCTCTCTTTTCCCATTCAGCATCTGACTCTTTATCACCTCTGATAAGTTCAGCAGGTTCAATAGGATATGGGGTAGTCAACACCCAGTCCACCTCTCCCAAGATAAAAGCAAGGTCGAGTTTTCTTTTCCATTCTGAGTAGTTATCTCCTTTCAGGGTCGGAATATCTTTAATGCAACCCATCAAGGAGTAGCCACCTGAAATAATCATATACGGTGAGAACAAAATTAACATTAAAATATTATGCATTAAGCCTACATCACCTTTGGGCAGAAAATAGACGTATCACATAGAGCCATAACTATAATATTGCAATTAACAACGTTGGTCAGAAAATTACAACATCATAGCACATAATTAATGTTCCTAAAATTAAATTCTCCCGTTGGTTCGAAATTTAATTTTAGAAACACTAATTTTCATCAATTTTATCTATTTGTAGCGGAAGATCTATATAAAATTCATATGAACAGTAGCAAATTCTGTAATTTACTCTCTCTAAAAATTCTCCCGTTGGTTCAAATTTAGAACAGAGGTAAAACATGCAAAAACAATTCAAAATTCTATTGGAATTTGCATAGAAAATTGACAAAATTTAAAAGGAAAAAAGGTATTGTTTTCTTTTCTTCATTTTCGGCCCCAGAGGGACCTAAAATGGACTTGTTCCTGTCGGCCCACGGCCTTTTGGCGCGGGCGGGCGCGCCCCCCTTCCCCAGGCCCCAGGTTGCGGCCTGGGCTGGGAAAGCCGCCCCCCGCGCGCGCCCTCTTGGGCCATTTTGGGTCCGGCCGCCGCCGGTCGTCCAATCGGCTAGGGTTTAGATCGGACGGCCGAGCGGAGGGATCGGGAAAACAAAACCCGATCCTCGGCGCCGAAACCCTAGCCCCTCTTGCGCGCGGCCGAGCGGAGCGGCGTCGCCGCCGTGCCATGCTCGGCGCCTCGCCGCCGCCTCTTTTCTCTTCCTCTTCTCCACTCCCCCACCGTCTCTAGCCCCCACCGTGTGAGAGAGAGTGGCGGCTAGGGTTTTCAGCGGAGATGGCTGCACCGTCGCGGCCCCATTGACAGCGCACGCGTGCACCCGCGGGTGCGCACACGGCCGTCGAGTGGCTCCTCGGCGGTGCCCTTTGGCCTCCCCCCTTTTGCCGGCGACGGCCGGCGATAAGGTAGGGTTTCGGATTAAATTTTTCTTTTCCTTTCTTTTGATTTCTTTTGATTTCCCGAACCGATCTAAAACAAAGGATGGCTCTGATACCATTGTTAGTTATCTCTAGCGGATCACCTAGGTTTAGATCGGTAGAGGTTTGTGCTCTATGGGTGTTGGACAACGATGTATGAGGGAGAGAGTTTAGAGGAACCGACCGGTGGAGGTGTTTGAGGATGAAGAGGTGCCGGCCATCGTCGTCGTCGTCGCGGGCTTGATGTGAACGGTGACGACGAGGGTGCTTGCGGCAGTGGAGTCGTAGGCGTTCCCGGCGAGGTCGTGGCGCGGCGGTGGCGATTTCCCGTCACTAGCTGCGCCCCCTCGATCGGTTAGGGTTAGGGTTTATGGGTGGAGTTGGCGGCGGCAACGAACCTTGTGTCGTGTGCCGCCCCGGCCTCCACCCTCAGTTTTATATGGCGCAGGGTGATAGGGGCCCACCAGCCAATGGGCTGGGCGCCCCCGATCAGGGCGCGGTCAAGGTCCGTTGTGCCGTTGGGCCCGATGGGTAGGAGATCTATCTAACACTTTGAACTCCGTTGACAACTGCACGCCGACCACACCAAGATGTGCTCCCGCCACCCAGACTTCATCGCCACAGTTGCTGCTCCACTTCGAGGCCGCAACCCACTCTGACTTCCAATTGATCACCCATCAATCTAGCCGCGAGCCGAAACCGATTAATCGCCATGCCATTTTCTGGCCGCCAAACGACCCGAGCACTACGTCTAGCCGTCTCCCTATCGAACGCAGTTCATCAAAAGGCTCGGGCCACCCCACCCAAAGTGTTCAAATCCACCGATCGAGAACGCTGATCGCCTTCCAACTTCAATCAACCCCGAGTATGTGGCCACATATCTCCTTGTTGAGAGAAGCTCACCGGAAAGTTCAAGCCATCAGCCCGAAGTGTCTGATCCACCGATTGGATCGCCAATCGCTTCTGTCGCCATCAACCTAAGCACCACGTCTGATCATCTCCCTGTTAAAGCAGCCATCGAACGGTTCAGGCCGCCGCCTGAAGTGTTCGATCCACCGATCAAATTCCGTTGATCACCGCTATGCTCCACCTTCTGTCCATGTCCGTCCCTGAACATCCATTGTAGTCATCGCGGTGTAGAGCACCTCCCTCATACCTATATCTTGGATCTCCCGTAGACTTTGATACCACTTGTTATAAAACCAGCCATGAAATCAACATCGGGAGGAAGAAACGTCATAGGAGATCCAAACACGATAATGACACCGTGACACGATATTTGGTAACGGAGTTTAGCCGTAGTGGTATCAGAGCTCCACATGGTGGCTGGGCGGTAGTGGGAGTCATCATCCCACAGCCTTCTCCTTGAGGAGCAGGGAGAGGGCAGGGCACCTGGCGTGCTACGGGCATCAGCGGCGGCATGCTCCAGATCCACCTAGTAGTTGTCACTGCCCGTGGTCCTCAAAGCATTAAGCACTGCACAGACTAGCGACTTCGACTTGTCGACCTCGCTTTGAGCATCGGGAGGAGAACATTGGTAGTACCGCCCCTCCCTCAATCAGCATCGAGGAGGACAAGCCGACAACAGGTCGCGGCCCCCTCCTGTGCAGCCCAATCCAGAGCGTCGAGCACCAGTGGAGCCGTGTGACGATGCAATTTTCGTAGCCACGCTGGTCTTCAAGCACCAGTCTCTTCCATCTCTGATCTCCATTGGCAATGGCGAAATGGCTAGCAAGCGCCCAGCGGCGCAGCCTTCAAATTTTCTATGTTGGCATAGGGACAGCGAAGACTGAGTGCGGCTGCGAGGACCGAGGAGTCCGCCGATGATCCAGCGAAGGGAGCTGTTCGGCACTCGTTAGCTCTGTCTGACTGTCCCCTGCTCAGCGGCTCAGCCAACGCTCGATCCGTTCCTCCATATGCCGGATGTACAGTGTATGGACCAGTGTCAGGCAACACTGATAACCTTCATCAAAACCTATGCTTAAACTACGTATCCATATATTATAACACTATAATCTAAATGTAATTAACATACTATGACACCGCTAAGCTCGTTATGACACCAACGAACTAATTTTCTAGATCGGCTATTTTAGGGCTTGTGTGGACGGAGGTCGTGGCGGTCGGAGGGATCGGATGCCTCCCCTCACCGGCTACGAGGAGCTTGGCATGGCGACAGGGAGGATGGCAGCACCTGCCTGCTTTTCCCGATGACGATGCTGTCGGTAGCCTCCACAAACAGTAGCCGCGCGGTGCCTATGGCTATGGCAGCTGGCCGCAGGTCGGAGGGAGGACGCACTCCAGCGATGTTGAGGACACCAACGACATCGGCAGCAGCGTCGGAGGTAGGGCTGTCAAAAAAGCTCGGAGCTCGCAAGTTGCTCGAGCGTCGGAGGTAGGGCTGTCAAAAAAAGCTCGGAGCTCGCAAGTTGCTCGAGCTTGACTCGTTACAGGCTCGACTCGAGCTCGACTCGAATACTAACAAACCAAGCTCAAGCCTTGGCTGAGGCTCGTAAGCCTAGCGAGCTCGAGCTCGAATAGCTCGATAGAACTTGATTAGTATAAGATGCATTGTATGTAGGAAGATATTCTTGATGGGTCAATGTATACTTACCACCGTGCTTGGCCTGCTTAAGTCTTGAGACCTCTCAATAAAGCTATTATTTGGCTGCTAGTAATGGTACTATTACTCCTAGTAGATGTAGTAGCTAGCTTTTGTTAATTCCAATATTTCAAAGCTATGAATTCATGAGAGAAACCGTAGATGCTTCATTCAAGATAAGTAGCACCCATTAATTTTGAATACCAATAGTTTTTATTGATATTTCTTATAAAAGAGCAAGTTCTTGGGAGTTATACCAAGTCGAACTGTCAAGCTCGATCGAGCTCACTCCCAAGCTCGATCAATAATCAGGCTTGGCTCGAGCTCGGCTCGAGTTCATGGCGAGCTCGAGCCTACGTACCAAGCTCGCACATACCCAAGCTCGCTCGAGCTTAGCTAGTTGACAGCCCTAGTCAGAGGTGTCATATACAACCAACCGACCATTTTCATCATCTTGTGCTCTTCGACCTCTGCTCTCTCTCTTATCTGCTTCCTTGTGGAGATGCACTCTTTCCTTTTTTTTCCCTTGCTATATATCTTAGATGTAATATTTGTATCCGCAGAGAGTATACTTTGATCTGTATGTATCATTGTATATGTAATATGCACTGTAGGAAAAATATGATCCATGGTTGGAAGAATACTGATAGCACGATCCAATAAATTGAGACCCGTTAGTAAAAGTGTTACTACTGGATTTTTTTGATTTAGTAAAAGAATTACTACTGATGAAAGCATAGGCGAGAAAAGTACTCTAAAGGCCTCATCGGTTCGCTTATTTCCTAATAAATCAAAACGGCTTATTAGGGAATAAAAAATAATTTATAGGTAAAACTTTTATATATTTGTTCGTAACGATTTAAAAGCCAAATCTAAAAAAAATTGCGTTGAAAATATCTTAAAATCAACTTCAAAATCAAGTTTGAAAATTCAAATTTTGGCTTTTGCTTTGGCTTATAGGCCAACCGATGGGGGCCGTATTTGTTCTTTCCCCCCTTTTCCCAACTCACATCTCTCATTTTCCACGCGCACGCTTTTCAAACTGCTAAATGGTGTCTTTTTTGCAAAAAGTTTGCATACAAAAGTTGCTTAAAAAATCAAATTAATCCATTTTTGAAAAAATAGCTAAAACTTAATTAATCACGCGCTAATGGATCACTCCGTTTTCCGTGATCACTATTCAAGTTGGGAAGCAGAGTTTGCGAACGCAGCCTAAGGTGTGTTCGAGAGGTGAGGTTGGGAACCTACCTCCCGTGCACACAAAACGAAGCGACGTATTTTCTTAAGATTAAATAAGTATTTATTAATTTTTTTAAAAAAATAGATTAATATAATTTTTTAAAACAACTTTCATATAGAATTTTTCAAAAAATATACCATTTAATAGTTTGAAAAACGTGCATGCGGAACACGAGGGAGGTGAGTTGGAAAAGTTGGGGGAGAACACACCCTAAATAAATTAACACATGTGGTAGTTTTTTTACTCGTAATATTTAATACCTTACCAGTATTACATTAGTAAATCTTCAAAAAAAAAGTACAGTAGTAAATCTTTTATTCTTGTACCGAGACAGGCCAACCTGACCAAGAGTAACTTGTTTATGTGGGCTAGTGAGACCGGCGAGTGGAGAGAAAAACGAGAAACCCGCCCTGGACGGGGTTACATGGGAAACGGTAAAACCGAGAAACCCGGACGACAACAGAAAAAGGCAATCGCGGGGGGACCTGAATTAGCGTCACCGCTTATACAGTCAGAAAACAAGACAGATGGGGAGTTGGGCAGTGTATTTCATGCACACACCTCCCTCTCTCATTTGCCTCTCGCGTCCCTAGCTTCTCATCGTTGCGTGATTCGCCACTCTTCATATCAGCTAGCTCAACCGAAACTCAGGAGCACGCCATCGTCTCCAACATCGCATTTATGGAGTGAGTTTAACCATGGTTCAATTGGAAAAGGAACGGCCACTCATCTCTGCCTAACATTTCCGTTCGCCGAACTTTTCTGGGAAAAGATTGGTATCAATCCTGCTCTATTAGATGTTCAGTGTGTTTACATGCTTCAGCCACGCCCAAGACTACCTACAAAGCACCACGCAATTTTCTACCTTATGTGCTTCTGGGCTCTCTGGAACAACCGGCATGACACTATCTTCCGAAATCAACAGCCTTCGCTGGACACACCACAATCAGGCACTGCATACAAGAATCTAGACTTTGGGTAGAACCAGAGTTTGCAATTTTGTTTCAAAATTTCGGTAATTTCGCCCCCCACCGGTATCGCCGAAATTTTTCCTTTTTTGCAATTTTTTGTGAATTTGGTCAAATTTTTTTCAAATTCATTCAAAATCAGTCAAAACATCAAATAATTTCGGCCAAAAAATTTCAAAATTTTCGAAATATCGGTAATTTTAGACCACCGACAGAAAAACCAATTCCAAAATTGAAAACCCTGGACAGAACGACTGAGGAAATCGAAGATCGGCCTACAGTGACTCAGTGGGAACATGTATTTTCATCCTCTCAGTCTCTAACCTAGCTATTGTACTCCCTATGTAACTTGCAATCTTTTGAAATTCAGGTAGGGATCTCTCCCCTGCGGTGACTTGTTAAAAAAATGGATTCGCGGCACGCCATCACTATAGTCTGGTTATTGTGGTAGGATATGATTTTAAAAGATTGTATAATATATTTTGTATAATCTGTTGACAACATATAACCATCACAAATCTCAGTACTAGAATGGTTTTATAAAATCCCATCCTGCCAGTACTTAGACGATCATAAAACTTTCAACTCAAATCATACGGAATTTTCAATACTCACCCCAAAAAACTTCCATCCTGAGTTGAAAAAGTTCAACTCAGAATCTGAAGTTTTATCTACAAATGTGCGCTGGGAATGCAACTGAGCTAAACAGTTCATAACAAGATCCGCCAAAGATACTCGCACTATCACCTAGTTCATAGAAAAAAAAAAGTTGCTTCGATTCCTTCCCTTCCTCTGTTGGCATCCGACCCACCCACGTCCTGAACTGCCTTCTCTTGTACTGCTGGTCATCTTCCTAATTTTGTTGTTGACAACATTTCTCAAATCAATTCAGATCAGAGGAAACAAATTGACTTGAAATTAATTAGCACCATACACATACCAATTCCATTTATAATTCATGAGATGTAAACATTTTGTACTTTCACATACGCCAGTTGACAGAACACTGACCAGCATTCAAGTACATGTTGTTCAGAAGTATATCTCTACCTGCAAACAAGTGCCGGTATTAGAAAATAGATGCTGATAGCCTATTGAAAACTGCAAACCGGGAGAACTAATTTAGGGCCAAGACATAGCTAGCAGGGTATAATCAATATAAATTAGCTAGTTTGGGAGAACAAACTGCCAAGACATAGCTAGCACTGCAATATACTACGTTTTTTTTTCTCAAAATTGAAACAAACCAAAATATGCATATCTGATATATATATTGTGGTCAAATTCAAACCTGCTATCTTGGTTCAATATGTTCGCAATTATCAGTAAGGTTTAATTTGCTAGCTGCATTATTTTATTTATCATAATTTACCGTAAAATTGGCCGAATTTTGGACCAAATTGCGATATTTAAAGCAGATAGATAAGAGCAAAGTAAGCAAAGAGTGTAGAAGTCTAACAGTTGGTAACTTCATGCTGAAGATCACTTCACTTTCTACAAGCAAAATAATTTGACTGGCAATTCCAGAGGAGTGCAAAAAAAAGTGTAAAATCAAGAGCTCACATAGTTCTGGTACAGCTTGATATGCCCAAAATCCAAATTTATTCATTAGACAATTTCCACAGTAGATACTTGTATTATTAGACGAGTTCAGTAGATAATCACGAGCTATTGTAATTTGTAAACACACGGCTGTGACTCTGTTTCCTCTGTTCACCTACAGGCCTGTTCTTGCGTTGGTTCCTATCCTAAATGGTCAGCAAGCAAAGAAACGATGAATGACAATGAATCAATGATCTATGGAGTGCTGACTAGAAGGTCATGCGCACTTAAGTAAATAAATCATGTCGATTTTTTTTAGCGAAAGTAAATAGATATCCCCATTTCTATTACCAAAAATGATAGTACCAGCAAAAAGTCTATTTGTCTCATTTTTGCATGTTGTCTTAAGAAGTCATAAAAAATTGAAAAAATAAATATAGATCATATAATATCACTCTCTTGACATCCAAGTTCAAATGACAGTACCAGACATTACATAGCATCCCTAACACATTGCTAATCCTCACAGGCTATCAAGAGATGCCATTTCACCTCCCAGCCAGCAACAGAAACAGCCAAGTTCTACTTCATAAGCTAACTACCACCCCACATGCCACAAGTCTTCCATCTCAACACCTTTTAATTAGCAGAGATTAACCATGAACTAGCAACTCAGACAACAAAAAGATAAGCAACTTGACTTAAGTATCAAAGTATAGTTGATCCAAAACAGAGCATCGGGTCTTCCAATAAGCTTCTCCTCCATCTTCCTTCTTGTCATCTCTTCTATTATTCCAGTTCCAGCCTCTTTCCCGTAAGGAAATTTCGAATTCTATTCCATAAACTTCAAAAATCTTCAGAACATGGACTAGACGTGGCAAAATCCTCAGTTTTTTTTTCCTATATGTTAGCAGCACAAGGAGATGGAGGCTCAGCAGCATCATATTTGAATCACATTTCAGAACTTAAGCTGACATTCTCACAGACTTGACTAAGTAATCACTAATTATTTCATTCTCCTAAACAGGCTGAGGCATGTAACCAACCAATAGTAGTTCAGAAATTAATACTAGTAATATCCATCTACTCTCGGATGTCCTATAACAAAATTTATCTTTTTTCCTTAAAAAAACAATAGAAGCTTTTATTGATCTCAAACGATTACAAGTTCACAACAAGATATTCTCTCCATTTTAAAATATATAAGGCTGTTGATTTTTCGCATAACGTACCGATCATCTTATTAAATTTATTTTTATAAATATTATTTATTTTATTTTGTTGTGACTTATTTTATATCAACTAAAATAACTTATACTTTTATATATTTGTATTAAATTTTCGAATAAGATGAATGATCAAACGTTGCGTAAAAAGTTAATTGCATCATACATTTAAAATTGGAGGTAGTGCTAAAAATCTAAAATCACTCCACACTTTTGCATAACTAAGATGCAAAAGCACAAGGCGATCCATTGATGCCGTGAATTAAACGAGCGCAGCGGCCGCGAGTGCGGCGTCGGTGCCGGAGACGAGCCAAACGGCACGGCCGCTCTGCAGGTCACCGGCCGTGGCGCCGCTGCTGCTCCCGCCATAATAGCCTCCTCCGCCCCGGCCTCCCCCTCCTCCTCCTCCATCTACGCCTCCGCCATCGCCTCCATCCCCGCAGCGACCTCCTTGGAAGAGCACGGCTAACAAGAACAGCGCCAGGGTCAGAGCCCACAGCTGCCTCATCCTCCTGCCTCTCATGGCAGCGGCGGTGGTGGTTGCCGTCCTCGGCTAGCTGGGTTTGCTGCGCGTTATATAGAGTGGGAGGCGTCTCATCCAAGATGATCAGGATATATGGGGGAGTCGCCGTCTGCTCGCCGGAGTCCGGCGATTGAGTCGCCGCCCACCATCTCTCCCTGAGAGTGACAGGAGGCAGAAAGAATCAACGAATACATGCATGGCTGGCAGGATGCAGTTGGTAGCACCCCTAATTTTTGTGAATTTGACATTGCACTAGGCTTAAGTATTTACAAATTTGTCACTGGTCTTTTACGTTTTTTTTTTTAAAAAAAACATTCGAATGACCGTTCTTGTGGTAGTTTTGCAATGATGTTTCAAAATGGTGGTAAATTCGTAATTGTCCCTTCATTGACGTGTAGGATAATATACGAGCTGGCCTGCTAGGGATTTATATTTAGTTCTTGTAATATCGCGATTCCATTATCGAAGGAAATGGCAATTTCCATATTTGAGCACGAATATGTTAAATATAAGTATTTAGCCTTTTTTATATACCAAAATTTTATGACCAGGGGCATATTCCTATATATATACCAATAGGTTTGATGTGACATACAAGATAATAACCTAGAAAATATGTTGTTTGAAAGGATTGGATACCGTCGACATCAACATTTAGAATATACTGTATATTTGTATTTAAAAAATAGTTTGTTTGGGTTAGACTGGACTAACTCCATTTGATTAAGAACTACAATTACCTATGCCTTGCTTTGAGTTCGAAATTTTCTTTGTTATTGTAGAAAATTTTCATTTTGAAAGTTTTGATTCTTTTGACAAAGTCGATTGCCAATACGCTAGCATTTAAAACAAAAGTTAAGCTGAATTTTATGATTGAAGCTAAAAGAAGACGGGTTTCATGACTTTCTGCCACGTACACAAGTTCCCTGGTCTAAAAGGGTTCATATGAAGTGATAAAAACCACCTTTATTATATCTCCGCTAAATTTTAGCATATATGAAACAAATGTTCAGCCAAATATGCTAACTCAGAAATCAATATTCAGAATTCCACAGAACACTTTTAACATGAAAATTCAAGTAATTGACCCAACATGTTGTATCATCTGGACTTTAATAGGAGTTGGGTTTTACGGAACTTCATAATAATAATAATAAGGGCAACGCTCCGGTGCTCTCTACTGGTAGTATTATACTATCAGTAGAAATAACCTGAACCGTTTGTTCTTACGGGCAAACTTGTAATGTATTAATACAGATTAGGGGTAACTTTGAGATTTCCTTTTTTTCTTCTCCGTCTCGGACGATCTGTACTCATTGATCCCCTGTTGCTTGCATTGCTCATACATTGGAAAAGCAAAGAAAAAGGAGAAAACGTCTCTCGCTTGTGGATCACGCGAGTCGTGGATCGCGAGTCCTCCCGTCGACAGCGAAACACTCCGATGGCCCCTTTGTGCATTCCCCTTCGCCTCGTCCATTCATCTGCCGGCAACCCGCTTCGCCGTTGTGCGTGCGCGCAGGAGCGCCCTCTGATCCATTATGGCATCGGCTGCATGTGGCCTTCCGAGTGCATCTGACTGGGGCGGCGGTGCGCGGTTCGGAGGCCGCTCCGACGACTTCCGACGCCGGCTGCGCGATTCCCCTCCGCGTGTGGCCGAGACTCACGGCGGCGCCCACTTCGAAAGATTCGATCCATTCCGGCAGGAGTTTGCTGCTGGGAAATATTGTTGCTGCTGCTGCTGAATCATATTGTTGGTGATGAAAAATCCTGGCATTGCGGGTGCTGACTTGTGCAGTTGGTGACGAAAATTCCGATGCTTGATGTATCCTGAAATTTGCTGTTGGTGATGATGTATGTAACTAGTTTGTGCAGCAGCGAGACACCATTGCAGAGTACTAGTAGCAGTTAAGCTCTTGGTGTTGTGCCATTTTCGTTGCGGTTATGCGCCGTTATGCTTGGTGTACAATGCATTGGCCAGACTTAGATGCTAGAGGTTAATGCCTGCTGCTTTTGAAATGTTACATGGATCTACTTATGCCATGAATGAAACAATAAGATAGTAATATAAGTCATCCATATTTGAATTTTGTTTCATATAATTCTTCGTTGTGCTTTGTTTGCTGAATTTAATTGTCCCAGAAACAGCTTGAGCACAAAAAATTCCTGTCAAACCAGACCATTTTTTAGTTGGAGCACTCTGGGGTTAGCAGGCGTTGTGATGCCATTTTTGAATGGTCGGCTGCGATTGGGAAGGAGATGCAACTGCTTTCCTGAATCCACCCCCCCCCCCCCCCCCACAAAACACACACACACAGTTATGTTGAGTTTCGAGTGTTAGATTCATATAATGCATTTGTCACATTTATGCATCATATTCATGTCAAAATAAATATTGCTGCGGCTGAAACATATTTATAAATATCGAATTTTTCAAGTATCGATCTCTTTTTCTAATGGAAGTGCCGATTATTTGGAACCAACAAACCTGCAAGTACTTCCTTTTGAAATGTACTCATATTTTACAAGCATTCACTTAACAAGCTATTCAGTGAACGAGTGAACACACTACAGCCACTGGAAATGTGCACAACTTGTTTCAAATACTCGGTCATCTCAACCACAGCTCACAAATGTAACAAGATTTTTGTTCAAAAACACCATAAAAATTCAGGCCACGAAAAACCATCCCGATGTCTTGCACTGGCGAACAGACACAAGCTCCTGGCCATAACAGGGACTGCTAGTCTGCTACCTTGAAAACTGAAAATTATGGACTCACGTAATAGCAGATAAATCGCATGAAAAGCTGTTTGCAAGTAACGTGATGGTGCCTGCACATAAATAAGTGTTAGATCGATCCATTCAGGAAGATCTAAACAGCCAAATTTAACATATAAGCAGTAGCACTCACGATTTCTGTTCCATATCCATACTGTAATTGCTCTGAAGTCATAGACCTACTAGTAGTCATTCCATAAGCTGCTGATCCCCTGACCTCCGGGAGCGATGACCCCAGCTCGTCCCCTGTCCATGACCACAGCGCGGCAGCGCCGTCACCTCGCTTCCGGTAGCCACCGAGCGCACCGTCGGGGAGGGGAGGGAGCCAGCTGCAGCAGGCCGTGGGCAGATGGATCGGTAGGGGAATGGATGCGTGGTGACCCATAGGCCGTTACGTGCGAAGTTACAATATTATCCCTCCACCCCGTTTTACGAGGGACTATTATGCCCTTCCACTTTTCTACTACTCTTAATTGATGTGGAAGTATAATTAAATCATATTCATTAGATTAAAAAATATCAACGGCTTAGATTAATTTTACTATCAGTAGAGAGCACCGGAATCTCACTCTAGCAATAATGCCAAGGATATGTATGACAAGTAACAAGTATTGATAATACAACATGGGGTTTTCTGTTTTACTCTTTTCTCTTGCAGAAAAACCACTATACTGTCTTTTTTTCAAACGCAAGCTGCTACAAAATGATTGCAGTCAGATATTTTCAAATTTTACCTTGAACAAACATATACGTATTAGTAAGCCTGTATAACACAATTTGTTATCTGAAAAAATTATAACATTGGATATTACGTAAATGTCTGGTTCATACTTTAAGAGCTCTCATTATATACCTCCAAACTCTGGTTCAAAAGTTACATAAGCTTTCCAAGGGAAAAAAAAAGAGTTAAAACTTCAAACTAGAGATTTTCAAATGGCATGACAAACACTTTCACGTCATGAACTTTCGAATTGAATTCTGAAACACTGAATTCTTCATAACAGATACTACAATTTTGAATCACGTTTCATCAGAACATAAGCAGACATTATCACAGCCAGCCTTGACTAAGTAATCACTAATGATTTCCTTCTGAACAAGTTTAAATTAACATGCAACCAGATGATGACAAATTGGGGGTAATCAGTAACAACTAACAACAACAATAATATTGGTCTACTCTCTGATGGTGAGACGCAGCAGGTCTCTGAACTCGACCCTCCTGGTCTCAACATGCAGCGTCCTCTTCTTGTTTGGCCAGTACGTCACCCATATCCTCCCCTTCATCTCCCACTCCACCGTCTTGCCCGCCGCCGCGGCGCGCATCCTCCAGCAAACGCTCTCACCGTACTCGTCGCCGGCGAAGATCACGCCGCCGCCTCTCGTGAACGGCCTGCCCGGGTTGGTGTACCTGTTCCTGAACCATGACCGTGGCTGGAGCAGCTCCAGCTTGGGCGGCTCGCTGGAGAACACCTCCCTGCCCTCCGCGCCGCCGTGCAGGAACCAGTTCATCGCCGCCGTGTTGCCGTGCACCGAGTGCTCGAACTTCCATGGACGGAGTGTCCTCGTCACCGTCTCGTGCGCCGACACGGTGATGCCGATGGTTGGCGGCGCGCCGGCGCCGAGCGACGCGTCGAGGCCCCTCTCGGTGTCCACCTCCTGGACGGGGTTGTCCGTCGATCGGCTCACCGTCAGTGAGAGGATGTCCGTCTGCACCAGCGGCGTCAGCTGCAGAGATACCCGCGACGGGAAGTGCTTCTCGTCGGAGCCGTAGCCCTGCTTCGCCATCAGCGTCTCGGACACCAGCTGGATCAGGTCGCACCTGCAAAAACACCAGTTCTTGATGAACACTGTTGGTGTCACCAAGTATCAATGGCGAAATGGATTAGAGATGAACCTTATGTTGTCGACGTTGACGGTGACGTCGATCCAGTTCTCCCTGAAGGTGACTCTGTAGATGAACTGGATCACGGCCTCAAGATGCTGGTAGTTCAGCGAGAACTGCAGCTTCTCGTCCTTCGTCTGATGAGCTGGGTGCTCCATGATCATGGCGACCACCGGGCAGTATAGCTCCACCTTCCACAGCCTGCTCGCCGAGACAGCGTAGGAGAAGACCGCGAAAGGCAACACCAGCGTGCCACCTGACCGGCGAGTCTCCATGATCCAGTTGGTGATGGCGAGGTTCAGCGACCGCATCCACTGCTCCTCCATGTCTGACCCCATTGCAAGCATCAGCTTCTTCGCAGCACCCCGCATGTCCCCGTGCATCAGCTGCGCGCTGATCGTGCCGATGAGGTCTCGCCGGAGGGTGGACGGAGCTTCGTAGATGCAGACCATGAGTGCAAGAGTGAGTGTTGCCAGGTTGAAGATTTTGCCTGAATCTTCAGATACCTGAACATTTGGCAGCCTGAAGAGTGACATCTTGTTGGAGTAAGGGCCATACCTGAGGACCCCGCAGATGATATCGTGCAAGAAATGGACAGCAACGTCTGAGCCATTGAAAGATTTCAATCTGGAATAATGGGAGCTCCAAAGTGAGACTGGATCATGGTGTTCAGCACAGATGGAGTAAGACAGATTGAAGGATTGGGTTTCAGAGTGCCAGCTGATGATGAGGTTCAGAGACTGGTTTGTGGATGGAGAGTTGCAGATTTGAAGTGAGTAGGATTCTCCCCTCCAGTGCTTGGGGTTGGGAAGGCTTCTGCTCCAGTGCCAGATGTCAGGGACAATGGCAGAAGCCATGGCTGAAGAAGAGCTCCAGCTCTATGAACTCCATCACTGCTGTCCAAGAAATTAAATACAGATACAAAAGGTGAAATTAGAACATCAAAGACCGCAAAAGTCAATTATTTACCAATAAGAAAGCAAGTTGAGAACAACTAGAACTCTAGTTTGCCAAGATTGCAAAGTATATTTGATAATGTGTAGATTCAGTGCTCTCAAAACCAGCACATCTTTCAGTAGAGGGAAGCTTGCTTGCTAATGGTACACGCCCTATATATACTGTGAGCTCTTGTCCCACGGTTTGGAAAAGTAGCTCTTTTAGGAAAGGTATGCATTGGGGGAATATTTTGGACTGTGGATAGGACATATATAGGATAAGTTAGCAGGATGCTTATTAAAAGGGTGGCAATATTTCATCTTACATTTTTACAATAGCCCACTTGAAAGAAAAAAACACATGATTATGACAAGTATTTTTCTGCTAATTACAGGCAGTATTTCCAACTCCAAAGTGAAACTTCTTTCTATGACAGTATAACCAGGGATGGAAATTTTCCAAAATTTCAGGAATTTCGCCCCCTCAAGCAAGTAATTATTTCGAGCAATTTTTTTGGATTTTTTCAAATATTTGTGAATTTGGTCATGATTTCTTCAAATTCAGTAAAAATGTGTTAAAATTTCAAAAAAAATCATCCGAAATTTCCGAAATTTCGGAATTTCAGTGCCCACCGAAATTTTCTTGCATTCCTGAATGGAAAACGCTGACTATAACTGATGCAACAAATAATGTTTGTGGAATTGTGTCCAACAAAATAATGCTCTCCTACTCAGAAGACTTTGGAGCATCTAAAAGTAGGAAGTAATTCTTATCTTTACCATGTGAGAATAGAACCAGATCCTTCAATACATGCTTATCCATTTCCATATCACTTATCCCTCCATTTAAGCTTTTTGCCGAGCTGATGATTCTGCTGAGTTCATCAGGATAAAACGGTATCCCTACAACTCAAAACTGTTGGGTAGCTCGCCAAACATAGAACTCTCACAATTCAGATTGAGATGGCAATATGTCAATTCAGTGGATACTAGTACATTGCATTCAGTAAGTGCAGATAACAAAAGTTATTTGCTACTTGCTAGATAGTAGTATAAAGCATGTGAATGTAAACATCATTAAGCTCACTAGTTGCCATTTCAGAAGAAAACTATTCTAATTCAATGAACAATTTTAAGTGGTTCCAGCTTGTCCCAGTAATCACAAGAAGCACTCTCACACAACATAGGACCAATATGTAGCTATTGGCATATTGACCTAACTATAAATTCCAATTCTAGCCTTCTAGGTAGAGTCCCTTCTTGGCAAACTGCAATGCTTATCTGCCTATGACAAAAGGCATAATATCCACACTTGTCTTTTCATTTTAGTATAAGGGCAATCCTACTCCACTGTAAGAATACATTTGAAGAAACACGCCCAAATTATTAGTCAGAAACTCAGAGCATTCAACTAGCTATTGTTTCATAAAGTATAGTAATTTATCGGTTGATGGGAACTAGTGATTACATGAAAGCATGAAAGTTCACATTAAGTCCTCATAGTTCAACAGATAAATTTTTGTAAATGGTCACTCCTAAGATGGTGAACATGTGAATTCTACCTTTATAGTTCACACTTGGACTGTTCGACACCTACCATACAAATACAAGCATAAACCAAACCACATAGCTCAGCTATGCAATAAGTAATCATAACTCGACAGAAAGATTAATAGTACAAAAATTGCTTCATACTCTAGAAAACAAACTGAACACGAGCAGTTCTGGAGTTAACTATATTTGCTAGCTAGTTCCTTTACAGTGCAACATATCAACAGCAATGAGACATACTTACATCAGACATCTTAAGTAAATGCACTTAGGGATGACCGTCGGGTCGTCGCGGCAGAGGATGGTGTGGACCAGCGCGCCGAGGCACAGGGCCACCGCGACGGCGGCCGCCACGAAGTTGTTCCTGAACCGCCTGTACCAGGCGACGGCGGCGACGTCGGCGCCGGGGGCTCGAAGGCTCCGCCGGCCCCAGCGCCGCCGCCGCCACCCGACGCGCCGGCAATTGCGCCTCCACATCCGCATCGGCACCCGCCGCCGTCTTCTTCTCCATCCGGAATCGCCCAGGCGGCCTACCCTAGGGCTAGGGTTTATCGGTCTCGCCGATGGCGGGTTGAGTAGGCATCACTTCCTTGGCGCGACGCTGCGGGGAGGTGGAGGGAGGGCGGCGCCGCCGACGACAACGACGAGGAAAATTGAGACCACCGCCGCCACCGCCACCGCCGCCACGGCGGCGAAACCAAAGCGGAACTCGGAATTGGGTCCAAGGGTTTTAGAAAGCGGAACGGATGACAGGTGGGGCCCACCAGGTTGACCCTATAGTTTTTTTTTCTTTTTACCGGAGACCACTGTGGAAATTTCGGGGATTCTGGAGATTCCACTTCAAAAGCTAGCAAGTCAAATTTTTCATGGAAAAAGTCTCGGTTAACTTTTAAGTTAAAAATACTAATATATTTTTCTATAAATAATAATATACAGAAGAGTATGTATTTATATTGTAGGTATCTAAATTACATATATATATGTGTATATATGTAACTTCCTAAATTACATATGTAATTACAAATTACACTAAATTTCTTAATTTCTGAAACAGACCTGCACTTTTTTGGTAGACTAGCCGAGTACCAATACGAGACAATTTTGTTTTTCACAATATTATTGTAAAATTATGATCCCTGGGCTCCTGGGTACTGACAAACGGCAGCAACCCTTTTAGCAACGATCAAACAAATATGATAGATGTTACAATAATTAGAACGGTTATGGCGTGCAGGGTCGGACCCATATGCACTTGTTAATTGTTATCAGTAAATTTGAGCAGCTGATTACTGTATACATATTGTTATTGGCTAACCGTGATAGCAAAAGTGAAAGAAGAATTGCAAAGAAAAAAAAAAAGAGAGAGACAGAGACAGAGAGAAGAATTAAAATAGAGGAAAGAAAAGTGGTACGGTTGGTTAAAAGAATTACTAAAATCGTTTACCTGGTCCTTTAGTCTTTTCGTGTCAATTTTGTAGTCCTATTTATACTTTAGGACTACAAAATTTCTTTCCTTGCGCAACGCGAGTTTGCTAATTTCTTTGGTTGCATTAAGTGCCATCATCATTGTACACGCTTATCCATTTCCATATTAGTTATCTCTCCATGAGCTGATGGTTCTAGTGATATCATCAAGATAGAATGGAACCCCTACGACTCAAAATTGTTGGGCACCTCACCAAACAGTGAACTCTAAAAATTTATTTGACTTGGCAATATTACCTTAGAATTCCCTAAGTTGAGCTGACAAAAGTTATTGCTGCTTGCTAGATGGTATAAAGAATGCAAATGCAAAGACCATGGGCCTCAACAGTTGATCTTTCAGAAAAAAAAAAACTGTTATAATGCAAGCTCCGGTTTGTCCCAGAATCAAAAGGAGCATTATCACACAGAACGGGATCAATATGTGACAATTGGCATATGACCTAACCAGATTCAGATTATAACTTAATATGTGCTTGTCCCTCATGAATATTCAATGCTATTTTGTCTGTCCTTAGTATGGATTGAGTGAGGACCGAGCGCACGCCCTCCCCTCACTGCGTCCACGCCGGTGGCCACCGCCACTCTGCGCCAGCTGCCACTCCGGCTCCAGCGGCCACCGCTGCTTCCGCGCTGGATTCCTCTGCGGCTCCGGCGGCCACCGCCATGACCTCCGCTCTGTGGTTGTAGTCCCCGCGCCGGCGTCGCAGGACGACGCAGGACGCCTAGACAGCCCGGAGGCGTCGTCGCCGTCCATATTCCATGCCGTCTCCCTTTCCCTTTCTCCCTCCTCATCTTCTCCGCCTCCCCCCTCCCCCCTCCCCCGTCGAGGCCCTCTCCTTCCCCGCCCGTGGTCGTGCCTCCTGTGCCACCACGCACGGGGGCATCACGCGCGGCCCCGCGACCTGCCGCTCTGCGATGGCCCTGCTCGTCCTCCGCGCCACGGTGAGCTCGCTCGTCCCGCCGTCCCCCGGCTCGCGTCTTCGAGGGTGTCCTTGGGGCAGCCATGACGGCGGCGGTGGCTGCTTCGCGGCCCTCTCCTCCCCCACCTGCGGTTGTGCCTCCAGCGCCGCTGTCACCACGCGCGGAGGTGTCCCGCGCGTCCCTTCGGCCGCGAGAGGCTGGCAGCCAAGGCGACGCCACCGTCGTCGCCGTCCGCGCCCTCGGGCGGAGGCCGCTGCGAGGTCGCCCTCGCCGAGGGTTCCGCCGGCTCTCCAAGACCGATGTCTCAACTATTTGTCGATGATGCACCGGGTCGCTACGTACCGTCTCCCCGTTTGGTGTCGACATTGCAAGGGCCTCCTTCACATTGCGCGCGACTGCAAGCGCCCCCACAGTCGGGTCGGACTTGCAAGGCGACCGCCGCCGCGTTCTTCCACGGCGCGCCTCCTCACCGTACACCACTCCGTCGGCCTCGCGCGCCTCCACCCCGGAGGGCTCGCCGGTTGTGGCGCTAGCTCCCTCTCCCCCTCGCTTCGGTGTTCCGGCCCTGGTGGTGACGATGGCGATGTCGATGATGGTGCCTACAGCGGCACTCCCTCCCTCTCTTCCTGCGGAGCCGTGGCCATGGTGCGTGGTGGAACTAATAAACTCTGAGCTCCACTCGATGCACTCAAGGCTATGATTGGCCTGATCTTTCGGTGAGTTGAGATAACTATGATTTAGTAGACACGTTGACGATCCGACTACAACCGTACGAGACGTTGTGTTGTGTCTTAGCGATCGTTACACCTCTCCGTGGGTTGTTGATCTTACCAGTACAGATCAACCTTATTCCTGTAAGCAAATAGAAAAAACAAGCAATAACAAGATAAAATCAATCTAATATTGCAAATAGGAATTGAATATACACGATAGGTTGGGTTCCGAAGATAAGCAAACTGATGGTCTAGCCGATAAGCCGCTGCAAGCAAGTAGCAATTGGCTAAACTTTAATCTAACAAAACCCAAGAAACCCTAAAGGCGTACCTAGCTATTTAAGGAGGTGGGAGGACGACCTAGGGGTTCCTAGGGTCGTGCTCCACCTGGTTGGAGCGCACCCCACATGGGCCCCACTTGAGCCGGGGTCCCAAACGAAGTTGCAAGCCCATTGGCCCAATATAGGTGATGCAGCACATTGTTTCTACGATTTCCATCGATTGAGACTGAATTTGTGGACAAGGCCAGCTCCATTGGAAAGACGACTGCGAGAGCTTTCCATCAAGTACTCGTGGAGCCAAAGCGGAGCTCGTATGCAAATTTGGCAGCCGTTTGAATTCAGTAATGTCGCAGGTCGCCGAATCAGATTCCAGCACTTAGTCAACTTGATCTTGATGTGAGCAATGTTTGTATCCACAGTAGCTATGATCACATCAGGAACGTTCAGAGAAGGTCAACGACGAGGAGGGTTGGCGGCGCCGCGCCCTTTTCGCTCGGGTGCGTGGCTTGGACATTGTGATGTCCGCTAGGACCGTTGCCGTCGCCATGTCTGCTGCTCTCCACATCCCCGTATGTCGGTTCACGGTTCACCACGTGCTCCTCGACCAATTTCTCTTCATCTTCTCCAGCTCCGGTGACAGGGACCTCGGATGGCAGGTCGGCTCATCGGCATGGACACAACAGATGGCAGGTCGGCCAACTTCAGGATGCTGCGGCTCTCCGCCTTCGCTCATGACCCCGTGGTCATCCCGCGGGAGCGGCTCTACCTCATCCCTGAGCCGGCACTGCCATTCGGCGCTCCCCGTCTGCTCCAGTACCGGGTGAACAGCCACGTTCGTTCCTCGGAGCACTCAGCGTCTTCCTCCTAGGCGGCGGTACCCCTTCCACGCGGTGGTCCACCCCCTAGCGGCGGCGCTGACCCGTCGGGTGGTGACAATGGCGGCGGCCTCCCTTCGAGGGGCCCGGTGAGACGCTTCCCCACTTTCCCGTGGATGCTCTGGGCTGCGGTGGTGGCGGCCGGGTTGGGAGCACGCGGATGGTGGCGGCCTCTTCTCTAGCGGTGACTTCGACCTCATCCCCGGCGACGTCTCCGGCCAAGTCCTCGATGGCGCTTGCCATGGCGGTCAGCGGAGGCACAGTGGGCGGCGCGGCCGGTAGAGGCCCGACCACTCCTGCACCGACAGCACCGACGGCTGCCTCACCGGCAGGCCCCGCTGCAATGGCTCCTTCCTCCGTGATGTTAGCCTTGCCGCCCGACCGGGAGATAACGACACTTTCTCCCTTTTCTCTTTCGTACCTTTTTCTTTTGACCGCACTTTTTCGGTGTCCCCTTTTATCTCTTCCAGCAATGCACTGGCGCCGGATCCGATGTTGATCCCCTCCTCCCTGCATGGAGGCGCGGTTGGTGGCGCCGGGACCGGTCTTAGCACGTTGGAGGTGGCGGTCCTGCGCCCCTCCTCCGCTAGGCCGAGCGGAGGTCTCGGGCCGTCCCAGGTGTTCCTCGCTGGGCCGCTTCCCTCGACCAGGCCACTCCTCCTTCCTTCCGCTACTGGGCCATCAGTTGCTGGGCCGTTGTCATTTGCTGGCCGCCTCCTGGGCCGCTCCCTCCCCGTGCAATCGCTGGGCTCTCGGTTGCGGGGCCTGGGTAGCTCCCTCCCCGCTCTGGGCCGCTCCCTACTCGCAATGGGCTGCTCCTGCCCAGGCCTATCGCTGGCCTGCTGTCACGCTGTCACGCTGATTGGGAAGGCATCCCCACCCGTCACCTCGGTTGGTTCACCGCTGGTCGCCTCGGTCGGTACGCTGCCGGGCGCTACACCTTCTTCGGCTATCATCACAACAATCTCCGCGGAGCTTGCTGCGACTGCCTCTCTGCCAGGTTGCTCAGTGGTGGCCAGTGTCGCCGCGTCTCTGGCGGCCACCTTTCCACCATCTCCATTGTGCACCAATCCATTCTTCGACAAGCTTGACGCCTTGGCCACCAGAGTTGGCGAGGCGTCGGTTCTAGCACCACCACGATGATTCCCATCTCCGTCGTCGCTGTCATCGCCTCCCTCACCTCCATAGTCGCCGGTTCCGCTGCGGACGATGTTGGTAGTCATGACGGAGGGGCCTCCTCTGCTGGTGGCTGGGTCGGTGGATGAGGCCCCGATACCGCCTCCATCGCCAATGGTCGTGGCTACATCAGCTGAAGGGAAGGAGGCTTCGCCGCCGATGGCTATGGCTAGGGATGAGGTCTAGGCCGTGGCTGCCCATCCACCCCCTGCGGCCGTGGAGGAGGAGGCCCTATTCGACGTGCTAATCCTAGCCCTTCACCTCAACGGTCGGCCGATGGCGTGCTCTCTGCCTTCCTCGGTCATAAGCAACGCTGCGCTTCGTGCCTTCCTCGCCAGCTGCTGCAAGCCTCTCCCTCCTACGCTGCTCCCTCCACCACCACCTCCAGCCACGACCGTCGTGACCGAGGGAGTGGTGCCGAAGCGCAGCAAGCGTATTGCTGGCCAGCTCGCGATCTCGGGACCGTGTCACACGGTTACATGTGTGCAGTGCAACCTGATGCGCAAGCTCGGGTTGACGCCTAAGGAGGGTCCAATCCCGGCCCAGGCTTTAGCGGACTTCAACGCACTCTTCACCGAGCCCCTCTCACAGGATCACATCATCGCCCTCTCTATGCTCTTCTCCAGCTCGCTGCCTCTGGCACATGCGACTCAGTTGTCTGCTTGCGGCTGATCCCTCCCTCCCGTTCCCCTTCTCTGCGTGGTTCTTCTCGCGCGCCCATCGGGATTCGGTTTGTGATGTAGTCCATGATGAGCGTGTCTCTCTACTCTGTCTTGAGGAGACCAAAATGGATGTAATTTCTTCTCGTACAATTCTGGAAATGGTAGTCCTTGACTTTGATTATTCTTTCTTGCTTGCTATTGGTCGGAGTGGGGGTGTGTTGCTTGCATGGCGGACGGCCGTCGGGTCTGTCTCGGATGTTCACCTCATGGATTTCTCCCTTACCGTGCTGGTTCGGCACCACTCTGATGAAGCACCCTGGTAGCTTTTCCATCATCTATGGGCTGTAGGAAGAGCTGGAGAAATTTTGGTTCCTCGATGAGATCCGGATGTTGTGTTCTTCTCGCCTAGGGCCGTGGGCCGTTGCAGGCGATTTCAACCTTATTCTTGAGGCCCAGGACAAGAACAACCTGAATCTTAATTGACGCATGATGGGCCGCTTTTGTCGTTTAACCGATGCATTGGATTTCTGGGAGTTGCCTCTTCACGGGCGTCGTTTCACTTGGTGTCATGAGCATGACTCCCTTACTCTCGTTAAGCTCGATCGTGCCTTCTTCTCTGTGGACTAGGAGGAGCTCTTCCCTTCTTGTCTTCTTCAAGCGGCCTCCTCTGTCGCCTTGGATCACTGTGCTCTCCTCCTCCATTCCTTCGTCATTTCGCCAAAAGCACATTGCTTTCGGTTTGAAGCCATTTGGCCCAAGTTCGATGGCTTCCTTCAAGTTGTGCAGGATGCCTGGAGACCTCCGACAAACCTTCCCCCTCTTGCCGCGCTTGCGTAGTGTTTCTCCAACACGGCTAAGCATCTATAGAGATGGAGTGACCGTCATGTCGGGAGTGTCATCTCTAGCTTCAGATGGCAAATGAGCTCGTCTTCCGACTCGATGTCACACAAGAAAATCGGTCTCTCTCCCCCTTGGAGACCTGGTTACGACAGGACTTGAAGTTGAAGTCCCTCGGACTTGCCTCACTGGAGCGTACCATTACGCGCTAGCATTCGTGCTTGGTTTGGCTCAAGAAGGGCGACACTAATCCAAATTCTTCCACTTGCATGATAGGGCCTGCAGGAGGAAGAACTTCTTCACGCGCCTTCGTGATGGTGACCAACTTGCTGTTTCTCATGATGAGCTACAAGATCTTGCCTCCTCCCACTTTCGCGCCATCCTAGGAACAAGCGTCGAACGTGAACTCGCCCTTGACTTCCACTCTCTTAGCCTCCACCCTGTGCAGCTTGGGGCACTGGACAGCCCCTTCACGGAGGATAAAGTGTGGGTAGTGATTAAGTCTCTACCTTCAGATAAGGTGCTTGGTTCTCACGGTTTCACAGGCCGGTTCTACAAGGTTTGCCGGCCTGTGATCAAGTCCGTGATCTTGGTGGCCTTTAACTGCCTCTTTCTGACTAACGGCCAGGGTTTTGCCTCACTCAATGATGCCCTCATCTCCCTTCTGCCAAAAAGGATGAGGTCATTGACGTGAAGGATTTTTGACCAATTAGCCTCATCCACAGTTTCGGCAAGCTTTTCTCCAAGATCCTGGCATCGCGGCTCTCTCCTCACCTTGACGAGCTTGTGGCGGTCAGTCAAAGCGCCTTTGTTAAAGGTCGCTCCCTTCACGACAACTTTTGCTATGTCCAGCTTGCGGCCAAAGCTCTCCATGCAAGGCACACACCCCGGCTTCTTCTCAAGGTGGACATCGCTAAGGCCTTTGACATGGTCAGCTGGCAGTTCTTGCTCAAGGTTCTTGCCCACCTAGGGTTCAGTCAGCGCTGGCGTGATTGGATCTCCCTCATTCTCGGTGCCTCTTCTTCCCGGGTGCTGGTCAATGGAGTGCCTGGTCCCCGCTTCCCTCACCGGAGGGGTCTTCACCAGGGGGATCCTCTATCCCCCATGCTCTTCATCCTGGTCATGGATGTGCTCAATGCGATGCTCCGCAAGGCCTCCGACTCAGGTTGGTTCCTTCCGCTTAATGATCGTGCCTTACGACATCGCGCTTCCCTCTATGCCGATGATCTAGTTCTCTTCCTCTCCTAGTTCGACAGGATCTTGAGTTCATTCGAGGCATCCTTTCTATCTTTGGTTCAGCATCCGGGCTACGCACCAACTTCGCCAAATGTTCGGTTACCCCGATCCACTACTTGGTTGAGGACCTGGAGCTGGTTATGTCTTGTTTTCCTTGCTCGGTTTCTGATTTTCCTTGCACCTACCTCAGCATTCCGCTGTTGGTTTGCAAGCTGCCGAAAGTGGCCCTGCAACCGCTCGTGGATCAAGTCTCACATCGGCTCCCCCTGGAAGGGCCGGGCCGTTTCATCACTTTTGCTGCTGTGCTAGTCCAGTCTATCCTCTCCTCCATCCCGGTCCATGTGTCTATGGTGATCGGCCTGCCTGTCTGGGTTATCAAAGCCATTGAGAAGAAGCGTCGTGCCTTCCTACGGATGGGTACGGACCATAGGGGTCAGTGCCTGGTATCCTGGATGAATGTTTGTCGTCTCAAAGCTTTCGGTAGTTTGGGCATTCCTGACCTCGATGGCAGGGTTCACCCTACGTGTTCGTTGGCTCTAGCTTCAGCACTCTGGGCATCCCAACTGGAATGGTCTGGACGCCCCTGTCGAGCGGAGCATCTCTGACATGTTCACAGCATCCACCTTCTTCGTGCCGGGTGATGGTGAGTCAACGCTCTTCTGGACTGACCAATGGATCAATGGCCGCTCGGTGGCCTCCTTGGTTCCAGATCTTATCCTCGCCGTGCACCACACGTCTCCGGGATTTGCGCACGGTTGCTTCCGACCTGGCGAACAACTCCTGGGTTGGTGACATCCGCAGCACCCTCACTATCCCGGTCATTTCCATGTTCCTTCTTGTTTGGGATGCGGTGCTTCCAATATAGCTCTCGCCGGCGCGTCGAGGATCGTCTTGTTTGGCGTTGGACGAGCGACCAACGCTACTCAACACATTCAGCTTATGAGGCGTTTTTCTTCGGCCAACACTCCTTTGCCTGTGCTGATCTGCTATGGCACGCGAAGGGCCCTGCTAAATGCAGATTCTTCCTTTGGTTTGCATTTTAGTAATGCTGCTGGACGTCCAATCTCTTCCAGAAGCATGGCATCGATAGACACTCAGCCTGACCCTTTTGCACTTAGGATCTCTAAACGAGAAACCACATCCTCATCGACAGTGTGTTCGCTTAGCAGGTCTGGTTCCGTGTGTTGTCACCCCCTGGCTGGGCTGCCGTCTCCCCCCTCCCCGTGGTAGTTGGCTTCAGGGCTGGCGGCCGTCCTCTAGGGCCTGCTTACCTGAGCATCTTCATGCTGGCTTCGACTCTCTGGTCCTCCTAGTCTCTTGGCCGCTGTGGAAGGAACGGAACTCCAGGGTTTTCGACTCCGCGCTTTCTTCGGTCTCAGTGGTTCTGGAGTCCATCCTCTCGGAGGGCCGTCTGTGCTCTTTCGTTGGCGTTGGTTTTTTTGGCATATTTTGAGAGAGTAGTGTGGCTCTACCCCTCGCCACTGTTCATTATCGCGTTTAGCCACCGCAGTAGTTTCTCTTTTTCCTACCCATAGTTTTTATTTTGCCTTTTCTCCCTCCCCTGGCATAGGCCTATCTGGCTGATTGTGTTGTGTAACAAAAATCTCTTCTACCTTCTAATATATTGACATGCAATTCTTTTGCGTGTTTGAAAGTAACTTCTTGGCAAACTGTAAAGACCATCTCTATCTGCCTATGACACCGAGAATGCTAACACACGAGCGGTCGCGCTCCGCTCATGCCCGCGATCAGTGGAATTTCCATTTTGGGCCCATAAGCTTTTTCCCTTTTTGGCATGGGCTTTTCAGTGTTGGATTTTTTCTAGTCGCATGCGCGCATGTGAATTTTTTTATTTTTAATTTTTTATTAAAAGTTTTACAAACATAATTTTCTATTTTAAAATTTGTCAAAACTAGTCTCCCGCCACACTCTGGGAGGGTGATTTTTAAAAAGAGCTGGAAATCTGACGTGGCAGATGGCCGTTGGCTCTTGGGCGACGGCCGTCAACGGTCGGCCTGCACATTTTGCAGGCAGCCCCCTTGCCGCCCTCTACTAGGGTGGCTTTGCATTGTGCGGGGGGCCGGGGCTTAGCTCTTTTTCAGGTGGCCCCCTTGCCGCCCTTACATAGTGCGGTTTTGTACTGTTAAGGGGGCCGCCTGCAAAAGGGCGGCGAGGGGGCCTGCAATTTTGCAGGCTGCCCCCTTGCCGCCCTCTGGGAGTGCGTTTTTTAGCACTACCCGTATAAAGCTCTTCCCCTCTCTGAATTTTCATTATAATCACTCGAAATTCCAAAAAAAAGAAAGAGCGAGGGGTGAGGGGGAGCAGAAGGGGAGCAGCGAGGCCCTGCTGGTTTGCTCACTTCATCACAGGTAAATACATCACATTACATTGTGTTTTTAATTTATGTTGCATTTCAGTTTTAGTTCCATATATTTTAGTAGATCCGTAGAACACATCACATTTGTATAGATCTAGAGCACAAAAGATTTTAGTAGGAAGTGAGACTTAGGCCGTAGTGTAAATTGTAAAATGTAGTTTAGTTCGATCTGAAGCACACCATCTATTTGTAGAATTCTGGACATAGGACACAAAACAATATTGTAGAAACTGTAACTTAATGCGTAGTACCGATGAACACGAGGTTAGATCTTGTTAGTACGATATGAACTTAGTTAACCTAGTTATTTTTTTCATCAGGTACAATATCAAATAAGGTCATATTTCAGATAGTTCATAGTGAAGGCAACCTTAGATTTGGTCCAGATGGTGTTGATCTGTCAGATTTTGTAATAACATCTAAGGGCATCGATGGCCTGCGGAGAGAACATTTCAGTCAATTTATATTTGGTTGTTGAAAGGATTTAGAATAGACCAAGAAGTCTACACAATGTCAGTATCTATTGTAATGAGTTGTGCAACAGAAGGTTATTTTTGGGAACTAATGCCGATGGACAGTATTGTTGCTTGGAGACACTATGTGGAGATGGCTTTTGAACGGTCATGGCCCCTTGTTATATTTGTGTCGGTGCAAGAGAAAGATACAAATGTTTCAATGGAAACCGAAGATGTCGAGGGTCCTAGCAATGCGGGGGATGTTGTTGGACCATCGATGCAAAATGAGGAAAATCAAACAAGGGTGGAGTAGGCCATGGGCATGGCGGATGAGCGGGAGAGAGTCGGTATAATTGTTGATGAAATGGAGAGGGAAGAGTCGGATAATGAGCAAGCGGAGGGCGAGGCATCATCCGATGAGGAAGGTGATGTAATGCCACTGATTGGACAAACGAGGACTTCTCTGGACTTGTTATCTCAGAGGGTCATCATGTACCCTTGGAATACAAGGAGAACGAGGTAATTGAGGGTGCTAGGTATGCTCATAAGGATGAGATGAAGGAGGCGGTCAAGCATTGGGTAGTTTCCTTGCAGAGAGAGTTTAGGGTGGTCAAATCAACCCATTATGTGTATGAAGGGAGGTGCATGAATGAAGATTGTCCCTGGCGTGTACACGCATATAAGGGTAAATG
This sequence comes from Oryza punctata, assembly GCA_000573905.2. Classification (NCBI taxonomy): domain Eukaryota; kingdom Viridiplantae; phylum Streptophyta; class Magnoliopsida; order Poales; family Poaceae; genus Oryza; species Oryza punctata. The sequence continues at coordinate 8,124,386 of CM002494.2, read as the reverse complement.
GAATGATTATTGGAAAGTTAGCATTGTGACCGAGCACCAGTGCTACTTACAAGGGGTGGAGAAGTATTACCGAAACATCACATCAACTTTTGTGGCAAGTGAGATATACGGCAGTGTTGTTTCTAACATTGGCTTTGAACCAAAATCAATTATCAGCCACATTGAAAACAAATTCAAGTACACCATAAACTATGCGAAGGCCTGGAGAGCTAAACAAAAGATTCTTGAGATGAGGTATGGAACATTTGAAGCATCCTATGATAACTTGCCTCGTCTGTTAGCAACCATTGCCTAGAGGAATAGTAATACTTACTATGACCTCCACACATTTTCATCGGCTGATGATCCATCGAAGAGGGTGTTGCAAAGAGTCTTTTTCTCATTGGGTGCTTGCATCAACGCTTTTGTGCACTGTCGACCTGTTCTATGCATAGATGAAACTTCTTAACAGGTAAATACCGTGGTCAGATATTGATAGCAATTGGGTGTGATGGGAACAATCAGGTTCTACCTATGGCTTTTGCGTTTGTAGAGAGTGAGAACACTGAAAGCTAGTACTGGTTCCTAGAGAGAGTGCGCATAGCAGTTGTGCGTATGAGGTCCAATGTTTGCCTTATACATGATCGTCATGTGGGCATGTTGCGGGCTATTGAGTATTTGCAGAACGGTTGGGATGAGAAGGGACTTCTAGCAAAGTGGGCTGATGTTCGAAGTCGGTGGGGCATGCATCATATGAGTGCTAATTTCTACAAGCAATTCAAGAACAAGCATTTTATGGATCTTTTCAAGAGGTTGTGTTCTCAGAACCAAGAGAAGAAATTTAATGAGTTGTGGAGAAGGCTGGATGAGCTGACAACGAAGCAAACTGACGAGCAATCTCGTCGACCACAAGTTGAAGGTGACGAACCTCCAATACCTCTTGGTGCATTACATGACGACCCACCAACAATGAGAAGGAGGTCGGGGTCATCCATCAGATGTTTCACTCATTAGATTGAGAATGAATCTAAGGAGAAGTGGTCTCTGTTGTATGACACTGATGGATCTCGGTATGGCATAATGACAACCAATTTGGTCGAGGTATACAACGGGGTAATGTGAGGAGTTCAGGTACTTCCATTGGTTGCTATTATTGAATTCATCCTTCACGGCACACAGACCTACTTCAGGGATCGATACAAGAAAATTGGTCTCTCAATGGCTAATAACAAGATATTATTTGGCAACGTGGTGACTAAGTATAGGAAGATAAAATCACAAATGCACGGAGGCATAAAGTTGTTGCTCAAGGCACACAAGTTCATCGGTATGAAGTAATGTGTGTTGATAGGAGTATGTGTGGTATCTATCGTAAGCAAGCCGTGCAGGAATGTGTCTTGAAGGCGGATGGTGGATGTAGCTGCAGTTGTATGAAGCCTAAGCTTCGACACCTGCCTTGCTCACACGTTCTTGCTGCTGCCGATGATTGTGGCATATGTCCCGATGTGTACGTCTCACATTATTTCAGGAAAGAAGCAATCTTTCATACATGGAGTGAGGAGATATATGAGTTCGGGATCTCAGGATCGTACACAACTCTGAGCCCCAAGTTTTTTACGTTCCAAATCCATCAAAGTTAAGGGTGAAGAAGGGTCGATGGAAGACAAGATGCATCAGAAATGACATGGATGAGTCGGAAACAGGTGGGAGGACTCTACGCTGCAGCAAGTGTGATGAGCGCGGCCATACGTACAAGAAATGCCCGAAGGATGCAGAAGTTCCTAGCGGCACGGATGCTGGTTCGTCTGGATAGGCAAGTGATGGAAGGAGACCACCTGGGGAAGGAACAACAAGCAGGCGTGCACGGCCGAGGCGTCCTCGTGCAGCAAGCGATTCCATGGTGTAACATTGCTATCGAATTATGAATTAGACTGCTAGTGTGTCGTGATGAGTGTTCGGACTAAGTACTTGTATCGTCACTTTTCAATGAATGTTGTTGTAATGATTAAGCAGACTATTATTGTAATAGTAGTGCGTATTCCGACTCAGGACACTAGTATTTGTATTGTGAACTATTCGGTGTTGGATCGAATTGTTGTCGCATTTTTTCTCTATGTTCTCATAGTAAGTACTCATATCATGTAATTGCAGTCATTGTTGTCATGCGAAATATTCTGTATTGTAACATGATATTTGTTTTTAATCTTGGTTTCTAAGTGTAAGTAATTTAGTTATGATCTGTTGTAAGTTATGTTGAACTGATAATTTCTATTTTTCTGATCATTCTTTTTGATACATGTATGGTGGACGACACACCGGAGCTCTTGAACCGTGGGATTGACAGGAACCACCGCTCATTCCTATCAGCAGTCCAAGGTGCACAGCTTGGCATCATCCATCCATGCACGGGACGCAAGTTGTTGCATGTCGACCCACGGCACGTTCCTTGGTACGGCTATGTAAATATTTGTTTAACCACTTTTGAGGTGTACCCATGGTATTTTGTTTGTTACTAATGCTTAAAGTGTACTCTACGCTAGTTACGTGCGGCATGCCTTCTACCATTTTGTAGGCTTGTCGACGCGGGGGCGGACGAGCGTGACCCCGCGAAGCGGTGGGATGCAGATCGGTCACTCCTTGCAGCTCTGGTAGACCGCTGGCGATCGGAGACACACACGTTCCATCTTCCCTGTGAGGAGATGGCTCCGACACTACAGGACGAGTCGTACTTGCTCGGGTTACCACTTGCAGGAGACCCAGTAGGTCCCGTGGACGGTGGTGCTGGATGGAAGGAGGATATCACCGCGCGCTTCTCGCACGTGATGCGCCGTCCAGTTTTAGGAGCGCCCAACCCCCTTCCCCCGTACACTACCACCGGGCCTAGCAAGGCTTGGTTGCTTCAGTTCACTGTAAGTAAATAAGTCATTCCTTTTTATTTGTATTTTGCAATCAACACATCGATTTATACTAACATTTGGTTATTAATTGTAGGCGGACCATCTCCACCCTGATGCTGATGAGTACTCGGTCCGACGCGCCCTTGAGGCGTACATGCTATGGCTTTTCGGGTGGGTGATGTTCACTAGCACACACGGGCACGCTGTGGACTTCCGTCTGGTCTACCACGCATGGTCCATCACGGATGCTGAGCCAGAGAACGTGCCGAGTGGAGCTGGGGTTCTGCCGTGCTAGCAACCACGTACCGTGCCCTCTGTGAGACGTGCACGAAGACTGACACGGGAGCGATCTTCACTGGTTACCCTCTGTTGGTTCAGCTTTGGGCAGCCGAGAGGTTTGCCATAGGATGACCTGTGGTGGACCCCGCATCCTATGGTGTTGGTCGCAGCGCGTAGTGGTGAGAGGACGGACCCACGATGGGGACGTACTGGTGTCGACATACGGTACGTGCAAACTAGGCTGATTTAACTGTTTATTTTTCATCTTTCATTTGTGTCATCACATAACATGTCTCATTCTGTTCATGTTTATGTTGCAGCATCGTTACACTCACGTCCAGGTGAGACGGAGTTACTCGGACTTCGTGTTCGAGTTCGACCGTCTCCAGCCGAACAACGTCATCTGGGAGCCATACACGGACGAGGCCGTCGCTGCGAGAGCACCCTAGGACTTTCGTCCTTGTGCAAACGCGACCAGGCTTACTGGCTGTCACGCCCAGAAATTTATCCCCAAATTTCCAGACTATTTTGTGTATAAATCCCCGTCCAGGAATCAAGCCAGGGTACACAAAACGACAAATCAATATACAGATACAAACGTAAATAAAGTGTAAATACTTACAGAAGAGGCACTTAGTCCTCACACCGAAAAGAAAACAGCAGTGGAAAAAAGGTGACGATCCTAGCGGGGCTTCAGCTCCACTCCACAGGCAAAACTCAACTGAGGTATAAGCCTTGGTCTTCTAACTTCGTCTTCAGCTCAGAATCAGTACACTTCTGAAAAGGGAAATAATAGCAAGGCTGAGTACAACCACCGTACTCAGCAAGCCACACCAACGATGCATTCGTGCAAGGGGAGACAAGGAGGGTTTTGTGGCTATTTGCATAAAGGCGGTTGTAAACATTTATAGTTAAAAATTATAAAACAATTGATTAATTAAGGCAATATTAAACATCTCCACTGAACAACACAACACGACGTTGAACAGGCCCAACTATTTCACCTGAACTATACCAGTTCATTAAGTCAAATTATTTTAGAGTGAGACGAATCACGGTGAGCTGGTCGATCGCCCATAACCGTGGGCACGACTATTTGAATAGTTTTACTCTGGCCAAAGGTGTACATCTGTACCCACAAGACACAGTCCCACGACACGTTACCGTGTGCCGGTATACCACCACGGTACCCCGGAAAGAACAGGACCCTTCGCATAACCCCCTCTAACCAATCGTACCACCGCACGTTTCGCTCCCGCTCCTCAACAGGCAACGGGTAGCCCCCTCTCGTGCCACAGTGAATCCGGAAGCCACATAGACCGTCGTAGGGCCCATCCAAACTCCATCACGCTCACCCTAGCCAGTGTACGTCAGCTAGAGGAAAGCTATACTATAAGCCCAGCCATTGCCCACGCTGGCTTGTGGTACGCACGGTGTTTCTTCCAGGGATTCCCGTGAACCGGTCCTTAATTGCCATGGGTGCGACTAGCAAAACTATACACTCACAGCCCACCATTAATCCACATTTTAGTTAGATAATTACGACCAATGAAACATGGCCGACATGTCATGAGTTGGCTGCTCAACAGTGTTCTACCAGTAAATAATGTAATTATCCCATATTGTGAGCTAGTGGTATTAAGCATGGCTAAGCATAATATAATTCTAGCGAGGTCAACATGAGACACAAGCTAGTCAAATTATCACCCAGTTTGACAAAGAAAGGACATCAAGTAAATATAGCTCAAGCGAGCAGATAGGTAAACCATGTTCCCATGTAATTAGCAAAACATGCAATTTATTTATAAACGGTAAAACATTTTATAAATTAGGATCAAAATGCTCAAGGGGAATGTGTGACTTGCCTTGCTTCTTCGATTGATCTTCCGAACTCTTTTCCGCGCGAACGCGATCGTCCGAAAAGACGGAATCTACACGCTGGCACGTAAACGAGGAAAAACTCTAATAAAAACAAATAAACAGTACATAAAAAGTAAACAAACATGTAGAGCTCAATTTCAGATGAATTTTACAAGTTGAATGTCCCAATTTGGAGTTCGTATGAATTAGCTATGAATTTTAGAAGTTTTGAGCCATTTTAATCAATTTCTGGAATTAAATACGATTTACTGAGCAAATAATATTGATTTATGACGTCAGCGAGGGGAAGGTGGTGCAAGCAAGTGGGACCCACCTGTCGGTGACTCAATGGGGCGGGTGCACGGTGGACCGAGTCCACGCGTGCTCCGGTCCACGGGCGCACCACGTGGCGCACACGTGGCGGCCATGGCGGACCAAGGGAGAAGGTGGCGCCGACGTGGCGCCACCGTGGCACACACGCGGGCGGCCACGGGAGGCAGTGGCCAGGCGCGGGCGGCAGCGGCCGGCCCGGCCGAGGGACGGCGAGGCGGCAGCGCGGTCACCGGCGGGGATGGTCGGCGAGCGGCGGCAGCGACGGGGTGCGGGAGGCGGCACCCGGGCGGCGGCAGCGGTGCACGGATAGGCGGCGCGCGGGCGGTGCGTGGTCGGCAGAGGCCGCGCGACAGCGGTAGGGCAGTGGTGGCGGCGCCTGCGCGGGCGGAAGCGACGCGGCGGTGGCGCGGGAGTGCGGGAGGCGGCGACGCGGGGGTGCGGCCGAGGCGGTGGGCGGCGTCCAGCGGAGCACGGCGGCGACGCGGGTCAGCGCAGCAGTGTGGGCGCGCGAGTGGCGAGGGCGGCCGGGGCGCGCGGGGCGGCGACCGAGGCGCGGTGGCGTGGCGGTAGCGCGGCGCTTGCGGGGCGCGGGCGGGGCGGCGCGGCAGCACGCGGTAGCGGCGGCGCGGTGCAAGCGGCCGGGGAGTTTAAGGGCGCGGGGAGAGGGCGGAAAGAGGGGGGCAACACGGGGAAGGTGGGCGGCGACCGCGCGGAGATCGTGGGAGGTGGGCGGCGCGACCGGGCGAAGCGGGCGGCAGCGGTTGCGGGGTTGACCGGACGGAGATTGGGGATGACCCTGACAGGTGGGCCCCACCTGTCGGTGGCTCGGGGGAGGCGAGGGAGGTGACGCGGACTTGCGAGAGAAAGGGAGGAAAATGGGCCGGTGGCCCACAAGGAGGGAGGAGGAAGAGGGAGAGAGGAGATCTGTAGGGGGAGGCAATGTGGACTTCAAGGGAGTGGCCGAATGGGCCGAGTGGGAAAAAGAAAGGTGGCCCAAGAGGAAAAGGGGAGCGGGCCGAGGGAGGGGGAGTGAAAGGGGAGGTGGGCTGCGCGGGGAGAGAGGGAGGCCATGGGCCGAAAGTGGCCGAAAGTGGCCCAAAGCAGAGGAGGGGGTTTTACTTTGTTTTTCTTTTTGTTTAATTGATTAAGTGAATTTTGTATGATTAAAATTATTTCTTGAGCTCTAAAATTTCACGAAAAATTATAGAGAGTATTTTAGGGCACGAATAATATTACAAAAATATTTCCAGCCATGATTTTTAAAGGAAATTTTTTAATTCCTTCATTATTTCACTTGATTACTTTGCTTTAACTTTTAATATAATTTCTAAAAATACCTTATTTAATTACTTTTAATCCCGATCGAAAATCGAGGCGTGACACTCGCTCACAACCCTGCCGTTGGTGTTCGACATTTTGCGTCGCGCCTCACTGCCCGCAGCGAGTGATGAGACAGTTTGGCTTGAGGCAGGTTTTCCCGGGCAACATGCAGCCGACCGTCGTCCCTGGAGAGCACTCGCGAGTTCGGACAGTACAATTTAAAATTGTGATGTTACTTTTTTCATCGAGCCATAAAATTTACCTCTCTTGATAGGTTGACTCGATGGGGACAGCAAGCAGGCGCACTTTGGTCTCACCGTGTACAGCAGTACGTTGACGACTGGAGCTACAGAGGAGGTGATCAACGAGCTCTTCCCACTCACCGAGGACAACTACCGTGATTACCTCCGCTGGTACCTGTCACGCCCAGAAATTTATCCCAAATTTCCAGACTATTTTGCGTATAAATCCCTATCCAGGAATCAAGCCAGGGTACACAAAACGAGAAATTAATAAACAGATCGAAACATAAATAAAGCGTAAATACTTACAAAAGAGGCACTTAGTCCTCACACCGAAAAGAAAACTGCAGCGGAAAAAAGGCGATGATCCTAGCGGGGCTTCAGCTCCACTCCACAGGCAAAACTCAACTGGGGTATAAGCCTTGGTCTTCTAACTTCATCTTCAGCTCAGAAGCACTACACTTCTGAAAAGGGGAATGATAGCAAGACTAAATACAACCACCGTACTCAACAAGCCACACCAACGATGCATTCGTGCAAGGGGAGACAAGGAGGGTTTGTGGCTATTTGCATAAAGGCGGTTGTAAACATTTATAGTTGAAAATAGTAAAACAGTCGATTAATTAAGGCAAGTTTAAACATCTCCACTGACCAACGCTACACCACATTGAACAGGCCCAGCCATTCCACCTGAACTAAACCAGTTCATTAAGTCAATTTAATTAATGGGACTAATCACGGTGAATCTTGTTGATCGCCCATAACCGCGGGCACGACTATTCGAATAGTTTTACTCTGGCCAGAGGTGCACAACTGTACCCACAAGACACGATTCCACACATGTTGCCATGCCCCGAAATACCACCATGGTACTGCAAAGGGGGAAATCGTGACAAGACCCTTCGCATAACTCCCCTAACCAAGCACACCACACCTTAGGTTTCGCCCCCACCTTTAAGCTAAAGTAGGCAGCCCCCTCTTGTGCCTTGGTGAATCCGGAAGTCGATCAACAGGTAAACCCCCGCCGACCCAACCCCATCATGCCCACCCTTGCCTGGATGCGTCAGCTAGGGAAAAGCTACACTACAAGTCCAACAGTTACCCATGCCTGCTTGTGGTAAGCACTGTTAGTCTTCCAGGGTTTCCCGAGAACCGGTCCTTAATTGCCATGGGTGCGACTAGCAAAACTATACACCCACAGCCCACCATTAAGCCATATTTTAGTTGGATAATTACGACCAATGAAACATGGTCAGTTGTCTCGAGCTCACTGCTCATCAAGATACTAGAAGTAACTACTGTGATTATTCCATATTGTGAGCTAGTGGTATTAAGCATGACTAAGCATAATATAATTCTAGCGAGGTCCACATGAGAAACAAGCTAGTCAAATTATCACCCAGTTCGATAAAGAAAGGACATCAAGTAAATATGGCACAAGTGAGCGGATAGGTAAACCCTATTCCCATGTAATTAGCAAAACATGCAATTTATTTGTAAACGGTAAAACATTTTATAAATTGGGCTCAAAATTCTCAAGGGGAATGTGTGACTTGCCTTGCTTCTTCGATTGATCTTTCGAACTCTTTTCCTCGCGACCGCGATCGTCTGAAACGGCGGAATCTACACGCTGGCACTTAAAACGAGGAAAAACTCTAATAAAAACCAAATAAACAGTACATAAAAAGTAAGCAAACATGTAGAGCTCAATTTTAGATGAATTTTGCAAGTTGAATGACCCAATTTGGAGTTCGAATTCATTAGTTATGAATTTTAGAATATGAACTATGTAATTACTATTAACCGAAAAACCTTAATTAATTGATATGTTTTAATGCCCGTGAACGGACATGGTTGACGGAAAACAAACTCCGGTTAACGAGCCTCACGGGTCAGCGACTCGACGAGTCAACCTACTGTGGCACGGGACCACGCAAACGGTCAATCGAATCGGCGAACAGAACCGACGGCTCAGAATGGCTCTAGGGTTTAAGAACGACTCGGTACGACCAAACCGACATGACGCTACGCCACACTACGCGCGAGCGTAAGCAGCGAGCGGCTAGTGAATGCATATGTACCACAGCGAGGGAACGACTACGGCTATGGCTAGGTGCGGCGGTAGCGAGGTCGGTAAACCGACACGGCCAGGCAGCTGGTAGGTAGCTAGGGTTTAAGGCGTCTAACGGCGCGGCAAGCAACAAGGCGAAGCGGCAGCGACACGGTAATGGGTCGGCAGCACGGCTACCGTGTGCGACAAAGCGGCGGCAGTGGCACGGCTGCAGCAAAATAGCAGCCCGGCAACCGGTAGGCGGGGCAGCGACGGCGTGCGGCGCTAGGGCAGCGGCAGCGGCACGGCACGGCGCAGCACACGGCAGCGGTGGCTAGCGGCGGGGGGCGACGCAGCAGCCGCGTGACATGGCAATGACGGCTAGCGGTAGCGGCGCGCCACGGCACGATGCGGTAGGGCCGGCACCGCAGCGGCGGCTAGTGACGACGAGGCGATGCAGCAGCGATGCGACACGGCAGCGGCGCGGCAACGTCGGCACGTGGAAAAACAGCGGCGACGCAGAAAGCGGCGCGGCGGCGGCTGTGGCGGCAGTGGCAGCGGTGCGGCTACGGTGGCGGCGGTGCGCGGCAGTGGCTAGGGCAGCAGCGGCGCAGCACACGGTAGCGGCGGCGCAGCAGCGAGGTGGCTAGGGCAGCGACGGTGCAGCAGACGGCAGCGGTGGCGGCAGTGCACGACAGCGGCTAGGGCAGCAGCGGCGCAGCACACGGCAGCGGCGGCGCGGCTGCGAGGTGGCTAGGGCAGCGGCGGCGTAGCACACGGCAGCGGTGGCACGGCAAGGGCCGCGGCATGGTAAGGCGGCGGCACAAGGAGACGACGATGACAACGGATAGATTAGATGGAACCCTAGGGGTAAATTATACCGGTGAACATCACGGGAAAGGGGAGAGCTCACCGGAGAAGACGATGGCGACAAGGGGCGGCGGCTAGCGGTGGTGGCGAGCGAGGGCAGCGGTGGCTAGGGCGAGGGTGGCGGCTAGGGCTAGGGGCAGGGAAAAAACAAAAGAAAAGAGGGGGTAAGGGGGCTTAAATCGGGGGAGGGGCTGGCTTTTAGGTGGGCCGGCCCAGGAGAGGGGGTGGTGCACGGCAGAGAGGGGGGAGATGGTGCTCGGCAGAGGGGGGAAAAAGAATACGAGAGGAAGGGAGACCTAAAAAGGAAAGGTGGGGAAACAAATGCGGTGCCTTTTCGGGAAAGGAAGAAGAAACTGAATTGGAATAGGAGTAGGGCTTGGCTCGTCATACAGAACGGAACCGCGGAGGCAAAAGGGGTCGGCGGATACAACGAACCGCTAACAGGGAGAGTGAACCGGGAACAGCTCATGACCAAAGGAGGGGAAGGAAAGAATTATTAATTCAAAACCTGACATTTTAAATTAACATTATTACTTCCTTTGCTCTGAATATTCCGCTGAAAATCATGTTAATGATTTGAAGCATCTCCCTAACAATTCCGATTATTACGCATATTGTTAATTTAGGGTTTGCTCCTGGTTAAATGAATAATTTCTTCTAGGCAATTTATTTTATGAATTTATAGCTAGAAGGGGAAACTCCACGGTGTGAGAGTACCTACCTCGCACTCATGCGCGTGTGACCTTCACTCCAGCCTCCCCAGGGCCACACCTTGCCGCTGTCATGGACGTGTATCCCACGCACCGTGACCGAGACTACTTCATGGGGGTACGTCGAAATTGTATCACTTTTTTCAATTCTTTCATTTAACTTGTATAATATGTGACTGGAACTAACTTTTTTACTTTGACCTTTCTTAGGCCGACGCCGCATAGGCTATCACTGCTGATATCACCGCCATCCAAGTAAGGTTGAACGCAGGGTTGTACTTTAGTGACGCTGAGCAAAGGCTCACCTTCGACTGGATGAAGGACAAGATGCACGCGGTCATGCGCGTCTTCTCCTGTCGCAGCGCCATGGACGCCGTACCTCCACGTGGTCCGGTACAACCACGTCCACGCGCCCCTACCGGCAGTCTCACACGACCTACAGCAACGGGTTCTCACGGTACTGCTCATCAAGAGGTTAGTTCTATTCTGTTTTAGCTTTTGTAGGCAAATGTAACTACGTCCTAATCTAACGTTCCATCGTCGTAGGACCCCGTTTGCCTTCCGGCGCTTTCACAGGCATGTCCGTCGGCTTCGTAGGCACGTCAGGCACATCGTCCGCCTTCGCAGGCACGTCGGGCGCGTTCGCAGGCTTGTCCGGCGGATTTGCCGGCACGACCGCTGTGTTCACCGACACTTCCGGTGCCTTCGCTAGCTCTTCCACTAGATCGTCGATCCCTCACCTACACGGTAATGTAATCTTTGTTACTACTATTAAATACCTATATGAAACTGATGGTCCTTCTCCAACAGGGTTTCACACGGGGATCTTTGGTACAGGTGCCTCCTCCTCTCACGCTGGTGCGTCAGGTCCTACTGGCTATTTCTACGATGACGACTTGTAGGGTGAGCAGGACCACGGCATACTAGGCTCCTCTCAGCTTGGAGGACCTCCAGAGGCGTGCACATAGGAGCAGCCAGAGGTCACACCTGTACAGACGGGACGGGTAGGCCGTGCTGAACCACCAGACCGGCTGACCTACTTCCAGGGAAAGGGGTAAGAGGCCTCGTCAGTAGTGGCCTACCTCTTTACTGCTTATGTGAACATTTCTTTTGGCTTATATACCTGTAGACCTGTACTACTTTTGCTTTTACTACTACAGTGTGGTTTGTGGTTCTCTCCCCTATATCGTTCTTGTCATTCGTATGCTGCTAGAAGAACTTATGCATAGGACAACACACTTTCGGTGCTTCACGGTAGTGTCAGATCCACTAGAGTGCACAGTCCACCACAGCACGAGTTGTCACGATCAACTTTCGGCGCTACTTCCTGACATAAAGTCAATCGTGCCCGTGCGTGCTCGTGTTGTCATATCTAGTGAAAAATACAGCTTTCATTGAGTGCAGATATATTACACTGCATGCGGCGCTATATAATTGACAAGCCGAAGGCAACCCCTTCATATCTTCGTTCCAACTAGCACACAACTATAGAGAATGGAACCGCCATTTCTTGAGCGTCTCAACTGGCGAAGCGATCCTTTCACCGATTGGTTTCCACCATGGTGTGACCATCCATTGTGCGATTGTGGGTATATATGCATACTCAATTCATCCCCCATGGTACAAACTTGCGGAAGGAGATTCTTCCAATGCGCGAACTTTGATCAGGTATGGTTCATTTATTCGAAGTTCAAATAGATAGAACACTAATTGCTTCGTATATAACCATAACATATTATGCAGACATATCGTACAGTGTGCAACTTCATTGAGTGGGTAGATATGGTGAACCCACGAAATGATGGAACACGTCCATACCCACGTAGTGAAACAAGATCGGACTACCTAAGGTGGAAGGATGAACATGAATGCTGAATTGCTGCTGAAGCTTTAGAATGGCAGGTAAATCCCCTGGGACTCCCCACGTGGCGTGAACGTCCGGAGTGTCGTTGTGGTGACCGTTATCAAGTCATACGGTCCGTAAGGCACCGAACTCGGGGACAAAGATGCTTCCTGTGTCCAAACATTGTCGACGAGGATTTCATCATAAGTACAATTCTTCTTTTCATCACTCATTGCTATTATCATGAACTTAACTATCCCAACAATGTATGTACATAGGAGGACGTAAGGAAATGTCAATTCGTACAATGGATCGACACAGTCAGAGTTACTTCCAAGGGCGGGACGATAACGCAACCTGAACCGACCACACAATTCATTCAGGCTTGGATGGAGTACGAACGTCAAGTAGAAATTGCAAGCTTAGAGTGGAGAAACAATCCATTAGGGTTACCTAAATGGTCGGAGCATCCCAAGTGTGGTTGTAGAGATCGCTGTCAGGTGGCTACCTCATTTGCAGAACAAACATTTGGCAGGAGATATTTTGTTTGCCCCAATGTAGACAACAATTTTGTTGTATGTCTAACTATTTCCAAATTACCCAATCATTTGCACAATATTTCTACCCTTACTAACTAATCTTATTAATTTCGTAGGGCAATCCAAGGATGTGTGGATTTACTCACTAGATCGACATTGTCACTCCATCATACCATGGCCAAAAGATAACAGAGTCTGAAATAGAAGTAGAGTACCAACAATTGAAGGACCATGAAAATGCAATGCATATTGATCGACCTAGAAGGGGCCGGTAGGTTAGCGCAAGCTAGATTCGTCGGGACCGACAAATTTTTATCGTGTATCCATGGCACTTCTTATCTACCTTATCATTTGTCACACCCTGAAGTTTTCCACCCAAGCCTAAAGCTAATTAATAAATGGTCTCGAGAAATTACCTATGCTAATGCAGGAGAGAAACCCTAATCGAATTAATGCAAGTAAAAATTGGAAGCGGCATGTGGAATTTTTTTCTGGAGTTCTACGTGTCAAAATACACTAACAGGATATTTAGCGGAATTTACGGAGCCCTAAAACGTTTCTTTCGAACCCAGTTAAAATCCCAACTTTGTGCAAGAGTCCCGGGAAATCTCCCTTTTTCTTTTTTCTCCTTTCCCTTCATTTTTCCCTTTTCCTTCCCTCCTTTTCCTTTTTCTCCCTCCCTTGGGCCGCCCCCCCTTCCCTCTACCGGGCCGGCCATCCCCCCCGTTTCCCCCTGCTGGGCCGGCTGCGCCGCACGGCCCACCAGCTTCACCACCCCTCCCCTTCGGGCCTGCCCTCCCTCTCTCCTCCCCGCGGGCCGGCCCGTGGCCGAGGCCCGCAGGCCGCAAGTCTACCGCACCTCCCTGCTCCTACCTCCGGTCGGTAGAGCCGCAGCCACCTCCCACGTCGCCCGGCGCCGCCCACGCCGCCCTCGCCTCCGAAACCGCCGCCGCTAACCTCCCCGGGATGCGCGCGCCACCCGCGCCCCTCCTCCCCCCTCCACGCCCCTTATCCCGCGACGTAGAGCTCGGGATTCGCAACCGAATCCCGAGTCTCTCTCTCCCCACTCCCCCACTACTCCGGCGAGAAACCCGGCCACCTCCTAGCGCTATCCGCTCATCCCTCCACATAAAAACCCTCCCCATGCTCCCCTCTCCCGTTTCCCCAAATCGCCGCTTGCTCCCGTGCACCCTATCGCCCTAGCGCCACCGCGCCATCGTCGCCGCCACTGTTGCCACCTCCGGCCGCCTCTTGCCTCCGTCGGAGACGTCGCCGCGTCACGCCACCGCCGTCGTCGGGATCGCCGCGTTCGTCCGCGCCCCGGCCGCCGTCTCGCAAAGCCCAACGCTCCCGGTGAGCCTCTCCCTTCCCCCTTCTTCCTCCCTTCCGGTGCCCCGTGCGCCGCGTGCTCGCTGCTAGGCCGGCCGCGCCAGCCGCGCCTGCGCCCGCGCTCACCCTTGCGCCGCTGCGTGGTGGGTCGCCGCCTGCCGTCCCGTGGACCTAGTCCACCGTGGACCGACGGCCTTAAGCCGCTGACAAGCGGGGCCCGCCTGCCGATGCCGCCCCACCTCCTTGATGACGTCAGCCCTAGGCTTTTTGCGCAATAATTGTTCTGTTTAATTCTAAAATGCAGTAAAACTTGTAAAATTCATAACTAATTCATTCGGACTCCGTTTGAGCCCATTCAAATTGCAGTGAATTCGTAAAAATGTCTAGAATCCATTAAAAATACTTTTGTTGTCTGTTTCAGTAGACTTATAGCCTGTATTGTTTGTGTGCCTTGTATGTCGCGTAGAATCCGGCAGTTCGGACGAACCCGTCTACTTCGAGGTAGTCGCTGAGGTCGACCCAGCGCCAGAGCAAGGCAAGTCATGCTTTATCATTGATCATATTGTACCGATTTGCGCAATGTTCTATTTTCCTTTAAATACTGCATTATTTTATAATGTCATCTATATGGGTAATACTGTCCAATTGTACATGACTTTATACATTGTTTACCTTGTACCTTTGATAGCTTGGGTAATTAAATGTGTAGTTCTTGGTTTAGGGTATGCTTAGCCCGCTTAGTCCAAATAGCTCACTAAAAGGGGATTCATTTAATAACTCTGGTTTAGTCCCTATACATGATAGCTTTATGGAAATGCCACCATGGTAGTACTATGAACATAAAATATGCTAAATGGTGGGCTGTGGGTGCATGGTTTTGCTAGTCGCACCCATGGCAATTAAGGACCGGTTCGCGGGAACCCCTGGAAGAAACACCGTGCGTACCACAAGTCAGCATGGGCAACGGCTGGACTTGTAGTGTAGCTTTCCGCTAGCTGACGTACACTGGCTAGGGTGAGCGTGATGGAGTTTGGATGGGCCCTGCGACGGTCTATGCGGCTTCCGGATTCACCATGGCACGAGAGGGCGCTGCCCGCTGCCTGTTGAGGAGTGGGGGCGAAACCTGCGGTGGTACGATTGGTTAGGGGGGTTATGCGAAGGGTCCTGTCACAGTCCCTTTCCGGGGTACCATGGTGGTACACCGGCACACGGTAACGTGTCGTGGGGCTGTGTCTTGTGGGTACAGATGTGCACCTCTGGCCAGAGTAAAACTATTCGAATAGCCGTGCCCGCGGTTATGGGCGATCGACCAGCTCACCGTGATTAGTCTCACTCTAATATAATTGGACTTATTTTGACCTGGGTAGTTCAGGTGGAATGGTTTGGGCCTATCGCAACGTGGTGTAACGTTGGATAGTGATGGTTTAATTATGCTTAATTAACTCAACGGTTTTACCGCCTTCAACTACTGTTTTGAGTGCCAGCTTTATGCAAATGAACCCTAGCCTTTTATTGGCAACCCTTGCATCATACCCTCTTTTCCGGTATGACTTGTTGAGTACAGTGGATAGTACTCAGTCTTGCTCTTTTCCCCCACACCAGAGTTGGAGAATGCTTCTGATGGTGGTTTCTCCGAGTGATCGCCGTCCTACCGTCGGGGACGCCTGTGGAGTGGTTTCGCCGCGCTGCAAGCGTCAAGACTAGAATAAGCTTGTTTACTTTTTTTTTTCCGCTGCATTTATGTAAGACATTTGAATGTTTTGTAAGACGTGGATCTGTATGTCAACTTTGTCGTTTGTGTACCCTGGCTGGTCCTGGACAGGGGTTTAATGCACACTCGGTTTGGAAATTCGGCTTAGCAAATTTCTGGGCGTGACATCATTATAATGTTTAATTATGATGGTGTATTGCATGCGTACGAATAAAAATTTAATGTTCTTTTATCGTTTCGATTAACATGGTTATTTGATGCCCGTTACGCTCCATTCCTTATAATTGTCTACAATACAAATACCTAACAATATATCATCCGATACTTACAAAATTTCACATACTCTGTTTGTTTCTATAAGATCATTAACCTAATGCTTCAAAGTCACACACTGCCTCCTCGGCCTCCAATTTGACCTCATCTAAAATTTTATAAAACTACCTGGTTTTTCTCTTTTCAGAGTGATTATTTACCTACTTTTCTTCATTCAAATACGATAATTTACATCAAACATATCTACAAACATTACTCCTATTTTCTTTGTTTTCAATATGATACTTTACTAAAATTTTATACTAAACGTTTCAATAACAAACGTAACAAAACATATCGAAAACATTATTTTTGGGTCAATAGTACTAAACCGCACTCCCAGAGGGCGGCAAGGGGACCGCCTGCAAAATTGCAGGCCCCCTCGCCGCCCTTTTGTAGGTGGCCCCCTTAACAGTGCAAAACCGCACTGTGTAAGGGCGGCAAGGGGGTCGCCTGAAAAAAGCCAAGCCACGGCCCCCCGCACAGTGCAAAGCCGCCATCACAGAGGGCGGCAAGGGGGCCACCTGCAAAATGTGCAGGCCACCCGTTAACGGTCATCGCCCGAGAGCCAACGGTCGTCTGCCACGTCAGATTTTTAGCTCTCTGTAAATCACCTTCCCAGAGAGCGGCGGGAGACTAGTTTCGTCAAATTTTAAAATAGAAAATTATTTTTATAAAACTTTTAATATAAAAACTAAAAATAAAAAAAATTCTGCGCATGCGGGGCTAGTAATGGGCCTTCCATCCTTTTTCTCTTGGCCCGTTTGCTTGTTTTAAGCGCTGTGCGCGTGTGATATAGACCCGAATTCTCCAATCAAATAACTAGTCAGTGGTCTCATGACCCAAATCTTTGTTTTCTCATTTTTCGTTTAGTTTTTTTTAATACGTATGAATTCACATAAATACTTTATGAGATGAGATTTTAAGAATGCACCGCGAACTTGTCCAATTCAAATTTGGACTTTATACGGGAAACACTTTATTTAGAAAAATATCGGAAACTCTTTTTTTAGAAATTTTGTGCATAAAAAGTTTATACACAAAAAGTTTATATGCATAAAGTTTATACAGCATAAAGTTTACTTGTATAAATTTTGTATAAATTTTACATGTATAAACTTTTATATAAAAAATGTGTTTAGAAAGTTGGGCTTTAATTAGAAATACATATAATAGGCTTCAAATACGCATGTGGTTTTTTTAAAAAGAAAAAGTTCCAAACATGTGCTTCCAAAAGGATAAAGCGCATGAATTTTTTTGAAGGAAGCATATGTGCTTGTAGTTGGTACTGAAGGAAAACAGTGGAATTTTCCAGGAAAGGACGTGGGCTTTACCAGGATGAATGCACGCAGGCCCTTTCATGTGATTTTCCGATCACGCGGAAGGGAAACACGTGAAGAATGTAGACAAGAGCATGGGCTTTTTTTTTTCGACTCCGGTCGCTCTCGTCCGGCGTGAGCGATCACTCGCACACCTTATAGCATCCGCACCTCTCTTTTCATTTGAAGTTATATACCCAAGTTATCAGTCAGAAATTCATGGCATTCAACCCAACAGAGTTTGATGAGCTATGGTTTATCGATCGAGGAAATTGAGAATTAGTGATTACATGGAAGTTCACATTCAGTCCCCAACAGTCGAACAGATCAAAATTTGTAAACTGTCACAACTACTACGATGGTCAACATGTGAATCCAAGCATCACAGTTCACAATTAACTGTTAGGCACACCTAACTGTCTATTACCATAACCAAAAAAGATGCAGATGCACTGAGCACTGCACCAGTATGTGAACTGCGTTAACATACAATTACAAGTTTACAACCACAACAAACCACGTAGCTCAGCTAAGCGATAAGTTATAATAACTTGACAAAAAATAGAACGCTTCATACTTGTCGAAACAAGAATTCGGCAATATGAAAATAGGTAATACACGAGACCTAAAAGTGGATGGATATGGAGACAAGGATTTAGATAGGTTCAGGACCTCTCAATGAAAGGTAATAACCTACTCCTGTTTAAGGATTGTATCCACCGGGTATTGTATTGATCGGATGATCTAGTTGTGTGATTATACCCCCTAGAGGGCCTCCTGCTCACCTTATATAGGATGGGGACAGGATTACAAGATAGAAATCTTAACCAATACGGTATCGGTTTTATAATACTACTTTACAATATTGTCAGACCAAGATTTTAGGCCGTTCCGTAATACACAAGGAAACGTAATACCCAAGTCATGATCCATTACATATTATATAGATATAAGCTATCCCCTATAACTAGTCGGATAACTATATCGTGTGGGTATGGGGTACCCATAATCTCCACAGTAGCCCCTGAGACCTTCACAGTCGAAAAGATAATCTTCTCTCGAACTAGATTACTCCAAAGCCGAGTGCTTCAATCATCTTCGCCATGATCTCCCAAGTACTTTTACCAAATCAGAAGATTGTGGAGGGCTGAAAAATAATAATAAAATATAAAGTTAGGTGCATCGACTAGATGCACCTAATAGGTGTAGCCCCCGACTATGTTGTTAGTTGAACAAACTAAGCATATAGTCAAGGAATAAATAGATTAACCAGCTGAGTGGTTTTAAGCCATCTAAGTAGCATAACGATAGCACACACTGTATGAATCCCCGAGTAAATAAGACTCAAGTGATAGACCGACTACTTTATGATGTATGATGCATGCAACCTAAAGTTACCACATCTTTGAAAATTCATATAACAAAAACAGCTATAAAAAAGCTTACATGCCGTGAATAGAGAAATTTCCAAAGCACCAGGCATACACCATGAACACATTGCTTTAACTGATGCGCTTAAGTCCCTAAAAGGCGCACGACTTTACCATACATGGAAACATAAGGCATATGTGGCATAAAATCCGAGTAAATAAAACTCATAAAGGATTTACCAACCACCAAAGAATGACCAAAATATTTAATAAGCCTAAGCCATAATACTTGGTCTTTAAATAAAAATACACACTTATGCGGCAGAAGCAACGATATTGCATCCAATCAATTGCTTTATGAAACCAAACAATGCCATGACTTATATATATATATAAAAGTCAGCGAGGTAGCTATATAAAGCATCACTGTTTGTCACCTTTTAAAATGCATTGTACCAAGTCCTAAAAAGTTGAGTAACAGCGGTATAAAAGAATTTTAAGGTATTGGGCACTTGATCACATGCACTTTTGCCTAAACAAAAAATACCTAAGTCCCTAAAAGAACGTGACTAGCCACACCTAGAAATATGGGCTGTGAACATATTAGGCCTAGACCCAAAAATATGCCCACCGATACCCTTGAAATATGATGTGTAGAGCACGCCAATTAATATGCTCCTGGGTGATAAATCTTCTGGGTGATGTAGATTAAGTGCATGTCATCTGAGTGGCTTTTGATCCGGGTGGTTATCCCTCATGGGATGTACCAAAGTAGATGTAATAATCAAATCCCAACTGGCACGGCACAAGTACTCGGCTGATGGTCCTCGTGGAGAATAATGATAAATCCAGACCTTAAGCATAGGGGATAATCTCACGGCCATGAATATGTATATGGAACAAATCCAAATTGAAGGTATGATCCTTATGCTTGAGCTGATAAGCACCTGAGCGTATAGCTTGTCCTTTGGTTGTAGTCGAAATCGTCCATTGACGGTACCTGATGCAGTCAGCATGTAGGCGAGATGACCAACGTGGAGATGATGTGGTCCGTTAGCAGCAATAGTGAATTCCACCCACTATGGAGATGAAGAAACCAGTCGGCAATGCTAGGCATGACTGGTAATGAAGATGAAGTTGCTTATCCACGGCTACAGAATAGGCGTGAATAAAGAGGCATAGCATGATGTGGATGAATATGAAGATGTCGGTGATCCCGTCAATAGCGGTGTAGTAGCCGATGATAACGACGAGATCACCCATCAGCAGTGTCGTAGTAGCCCAACCGTGAAGGCAAAATAATAAGTTAGCGATGACGGAGGCAACCGAAGGCGAAGACATTGTCTCCCGTTAGTAACAGTGGAGACTTCGTGGCCGGTGAAATAAGAGCGAAGACGAAGAGGTAGGACATGAGGTCAATGAAGATGATCCAGCCGATTTTTCAGTGTTGACAAAGCACGGACCCGTGAATGATAATAGTCCATCAAACTAATGAGAAGATGCTGAAGCTCGAGAAGTTCCCTTGATGCTAACACTTTGTCACGTCCTGATTTTTCGTTTTTTTATTCTTTTCATCTAATTGCCAAAATTCACATTTGGTTTAACTGTCTAAAATAGCTTAACGGAAATTTTGTTAAATAAAAAGGTTTTAATGTAATTAATTAATTAATTACATCGTTGGCTTTGTCGTATTTTAATTGGAGTTTATTTGGATTTCATTGGAGTTTCGGAAGTGGAGCTCAATTCTCTAATTAAATTTCTGCCCAAATTCAAATTCCTATTCAATTCCTAATATCCTAAATCCTCCAAAAGTTCCAAATACTTTATATTTGGAATTTTCCGGAAAAGACCCTGTCTATTTCCCTTTTTCCTTCCTTTCTTTCTCTATTATGTTACTTTTGCAGAAAAGCCCTTCCCTTTCTTTCTTTTTCTTCCTCCCTCCACCTTCTTCAACCTCCAACTCTCTCTCTCCTCCTTACAAGTTGTAGGCCCGGGGAGGCCAACCCCGAGCCCGTGTTGCGCCCTCGGCCCAGCGCTCTCCTCTCCCGCGCCGCGCTGCAAGCCGAGCCGCGCCGCCATTGCCGCCTCTTTCCATCCATGGCGCCGCCTCCCCTTTCCAAATCCGGCGCTGCCTTTCTTTAAATCGGCACCGTGCGCCCTAACCCTAGCTCCTCCCTCCCCTATAAATACCGCTGTCGCCACCCTTCTCCTTTTTCCGAGCCACCGCCACCCAAGCTTGTGCCGCCGTTGCCTCTTTTGCCGCCACAAGCAGCAGCCGCCACCGGTAAGCTTCGCGCCGCCGTCGTCGCCACCATCCTCCCACGCCACCGCCGCCGATAAAGCCTGAGGCCGAGTCCTTCGACTTTGCCGCACCACCATTTTCTCTCTCCTTTCCCAACTCCGGTGAAGCCGTGCGCCACCTCCTCGCTGTCCCGGAGCGCCATGTCGCGCCACCAGAGTCGTCTCCACCTCCTCCTGCCTCCGCCGCCACTTGCCGCAGCAGCCGTTCGCTGTCACCGGAGAATGTCGTCGCGCCGTCATCATCCTCGCTATGCCCGTGGTGCCATGGCGCTGGGCAGAGGAGCAGTAGCTCCCTTTCCTTCTCTTATCTTCTTTTGTGCCAGTGACATGTGGGTCCCACAGCCACAAACACCCCAAACCAATCTAAGCCATCCAAATCCCACGATTCAATCTCAGCCATTAGATTTACATAAATTCTAGTCTATGCCACATCAGCCCTAGATCTATCCACGTCATCGCCACATCATCCTCCTCTGTCCATGTGTCGCCACATGTGCAACCACATCAGCCGGTCCACCATGTATCAAGTCCACCATACACCTAGCCACTGACAGTGGGCCCCATCATATTTTTCCTATCCAAAAATAATTCAATCCCCAAAATTAAATATCCAGAGAATATTCTCAGAATATTCCTTTTTCTTTTATCCTCGGATTTTCTTTTAATTTAAACTTTCGGAGGTCATAACTTTTCCGTTTGAACTCCGATTCGATCCGTTCTTTTTCCTAAATTTCTCTAAAATCGAGCTCTACCTCCTGGTTCAGTTGGTTATTTCATTTGATGTTATTTATTTAGCTTTTTCTTTTGTTTATTTGTTTCTCATTTGCGATCGTGTAGATGTCGGAGCAAAGGAACAGTTCGTTTCCGAAGATGCAGTGCAAAGACAGTACTAGGAGCGAGGCAAGTGCACTCTTTGAACATATTGATCCCATTTTATAAATGTTTTGTTTTCAATTCATGCATTATTTTATTTATAAACTATCGATGGGTAGTGTGACCTAATTGATTTTATATCCTTCCTTTGATAATTGTTGATTACCTATGATACCTTATCACCCTAGTCATTGTGAGTTGAATATTGGGCTCAACTCAAGGTAGAGTAGTTATGCTTAGCCCCGCACAAGGTTGTTTTACAAGCAAAATCTAATCTTGATTAATCATATACTTATAATTATTTTTATATGAACTGTGTGGCTATGTGCTATCTTTCCGGTAGCATGTGTTTCACCGTGTAGTAAACAACGGGCGGATAAAATGATTTGGACTGGGGTGATGGGTGGTTCTGTGTGAACCTAGTTAGGCGGTAATGTATCTGTGTGATCATTATCGGATGTGGTCTCTGTGTGAGCCTACTGCTGAGCTGTGTGCTAATGTAGTTTGGTAAGATGCCCTGGTCAATTAAGGACTTCACTTCATAAGTCATTGATCTGAGCCTAACATGCAACCACATGTTCTCATGGGAAGAACCTGGCCTAGTAGGATTCCGAGTCTTCGCACTGTCGGCCCAGGTGGCTAGATGATAGGTGTTAAGGTTAGCCATGCGTATTTTCTTGTCTGTGTTAGGGAAAGTTGTCTCATGGGGGAAGACAGTGTTGGGGCGGAGTTTCTAGAAAGCCTTGTTATAGACTCCTTGGCCGCACACAACCTGAAGTGTGACATTTGTGCATGGTCGTTAAAAGGACGATGTATCTTGTGAGTCAAGCTGTACAACCTCTGCAGAGTGTTAATTAATCTATTCGAATAGCCGCATTCTCGGTCATGGACATGCTCGGTGATATCTCATGAGGGGTAGTTTGCGATAACTGGGAATGATCTGTGTGCAGGTTAGTGAATATAGCTAAATGGTCTTGTGTGGACAGATCCTGTGTGGATGGTTGGTTAGTAACACCCGTTATTTATATATGTTGTTTTAAACCTCTATTTCTAAATTGTTTATAATTGCAAATTGCTGTGTTAAGCAAAAAAGACATTACCTTTAATGTCAGCAGTGCATATGCATATTTCCGTGTACTTGCTGAGTATTCCATGTACTCACATTGCAATTCCCCCAATTCAGAAGAAAGGTTTCCGCTGTTTCCTGAGGAGTTTGCTGCTGAAGATGAGGAATAGGCCGCGTGTCCCAGTTGACTGCCTATGGCAAGTTGAATGGATCTACTACGCGTTTATCTTATTTTCCGCTGCTATTTTATTATTTTTATTTAGGCCCTTCGTGGCATAAATAAATGTAAACTCTAGCCATAAGGCTTATCACAGTCACTTTATTAATAAATGTTAGGTTTCCTGCATGATGTTGGCTGTGATATATCTTTGTGTCTGTGTGTGCTAGCTTGATCCTGGACTAGCACTTATACACAGGAGGTCCTATTTTGGGTCCCCACACACTTGCATGACGATGATTGATGCAATGTCCGTTGATTTATGACGATGGCAGTAGAACTTGGTCTTGTAGCTGTTGCATATGCTTTTACTTGGAGGAAAGCAGATGTTGTCCAACTCGCTGAATCTGAGTTGATTGGTTGAAAACTCCAAACTCCTGGACATGTAGATTAAATCTTGAACTTGATACTTGAGAAATTTGGAAATAAACTGTGGCAGTATCCAGAAACCAAAATTACCGATAAAATAATTAGTGTTTCTGAAGTAGAACGTCTGCTCTGAGTCGAAGACGAAGATAATGACTTCCTAGAGTTAACTCATTGGCTAGTTAATTGATTACTTCATCTTGACATAATGTCTATCGAATTTTGAGGTCTTGTATTTGTGTAGCCCTCGACTATATGCTTAGTTGGAAAACAACTGATCATAGAGTCAAGAACTATAGCTTGTCGTCGAGTAACCATCACTTGAGTGAAGATACACATTGAGAATGTCCGAGTAGAGATCTTGAAGATTGGAACGCCACTTGTTGTAGTAGATTAGCACGGCATCATATTTGGTGGCACATGCAAAGATATCGAGGCTCTTGGAGACGTCTTGGTTGATGAAGTAGCGAAGCTTACGAAGTAGTGGTAATAGAATTTGCCGGAGACGAAAATAATGAAGATGAAGTTGCCCCACAATGATGATAGAGTTGCACTGCTGTGATGATGTGGACACGAGTCGGCGGCAACAAAGGAAAACCAGTGGCAAAGATGCGTAGTCGTGAAGATAAAAACACCGGTCGGCGACAGCAAAACCAGTCGACGACAGAAAAAGCTGAATGATGGTGAAAACGAAGACATCCATTAATGGCGACATAATTGATCAGCTGCGAGGGTGGAGATGCCAGTCGGCGGTAGCAGAGACACCACCGGTGGTGAAGACGTAGACGCCCATCGACGGTAGCGTAACTAACCAATCATGTAGGCGAGGACACCAGTCTGCAGCGGCAAAGGCGAACTGGTGGTGAAGTCGTAGACGCCCAGCAATCGGTGGTGTGACCAACCAACCGTGCAGGCAAAGACACCAGTCGGCGGCGACGAAGGCCTATCGGCGGTGAACACATAAACACCCAACAATGGTGGTGTGACCAACCTACCGTATAGGCGAGAACACCAGTCGGTGACGATGAAGGTGAGCCGACGGTGAAGACATAGACACCCAACAACGGTGGTGTGACCAACCTACTGTATAGGCGAGAACACCAGTCGGCGACGATGAAGGCGGGCTGGCAGTGAAGACGTAGATGCCCAACATTGGTGGTGTGACCAACCAACCGTGTAGGTGGAGACACTAGTCAGTGACGACTAAAGTGAGCCAGTGGTGGAGACGTAGACGCCCAACAACGGTGGTGAGACCAACCAACCATGTAGGCGAGGACACCGGTCCACGATGATGAAGGTGAGCCGGTGGTGAAGTCGTAGACGCCCAGCAATCGTTGGTGTGACCAACCAACCATGCAGGCAAAGATACCAGTTGGCGGCGGTGAAGTCAAGCCAGCGGTGAAGACGTAGACACCCAACAACGGTGGTGTTACGAACCAACCATGTAGGTAAGGACACCAGTCGGCGACGATGAAGGCGAGCTGGTGGTGAAAACGTAGACACCCAACAATGGTGGTGTGACCAACCTACGATATAAGCGAGAACACCAGTCGGTGACGATGAAGGCGGGCTAGTGGTGAAGTCGTCCAACAACGGTGGTGTGACCAACCAACCGTGTAGGCAAGGACACCAGTCGTTGGCGGCGAAGGCAAGCTGGCAGTGAAGACGTAGACGCCCAACAACGGTGGTGTGACCAACCAACCATGTAGGCGAGGACACCAGTCGATGACGATAAAGGCGAGCCAGCGGTGAAGTCGTAGACGCCTAGCAATAGTGGTGTGACCAACCAACCGTGTTGGTAAGGACACCAGTCGGCGGCGGCGAAGGCAAGCCGACGGTGAAGACGTAGTCGCCCAACAACGGTGTTATCACCAACAAACCGCGTAGGCGAGAACACCGGTCGGCGACGATGGAGGCAAGCCGGCGGTGGAGACGTAGATGCCCAACAACGGTGGTGTGACCAACCGACCGTATAGGCGGAGACACTAGCCGGCGATGACGAAGGCGAGCCGGCGGTGATGTTCTGACTGATCCATTTCCGAAGCGTAGGAGATAAGCTCAAAGCCATGAATCCCCACTATTCATATCTTGGTTTGGATCCTGTAGTATAAACATACAGGATGAGTAGCATCTGATGCAAATATAATACTTGAGAAAAATTCAAGCATTTTAAAATACTTATAAATGTGTATTTCTCCTCTCGTTGATTTTGATTTTCCGAGTAGATAACTCCTTACGTTTAAACACTTCGCTCGACTAGTCATTGACATGAGTTCGTCATTAATGGAACAAAATTTCACGGATGAGAATTTACTACTCAGGTACTTTTGCAATTGTAAAGAGTAGAAAGCAAATTATATTATCTCTATGCTTTTGATTTATTCTGAGTAATACTTAGCACCTTACGTTATATACTCCATCCAACGAGCCCCCGATGCTAGGAATCGGCCCAAAGGTAACTATCCATCGACAAACCAAACGGAAGGCATAGGGAAATAGAGCTCCATAACTCGATCGGTACTTTTTTACTCAGATTATTTCACAAGCAATCAAGATAAACATTATAAAATTGTTGAAAAAATATGATATAACATCTATAGCTCCCGACTCACTACTCAATAGAGAACCAAATGATGTAGTGAGTCAAAGGAAAAGGAAAATATCATATAAAGAATAAAATAATAATAACTTAGCTTTGTTGTAACCGATGTGGGAACACGATCGTCCATCAATAGCGATGAAACAGGTCATTCATGGAGGTGAAGACACCACGGTAGCAATGACGGCGACCGACGGTGAAAACAATATCGTCATCAGTAACAGCGTGGAGGCGAAGAAACCAGTCAGCGATGATGACGGCAGCCAATGGTCGCCATCAACAACAGCGGCAGAGTCGCAACACCGTGGAGGCGAGGACACCAGTCAGCAACGGCGGAATCAACCACGGCCCGGGTGCATGCACAATAAATAAATTAACAGATCAACATGTTTAGTACCACAAAACATAAATATGGATATAAACAAGCTTGTGTAAGTATGTTTGTATATTTCAATGCATATATGCAGCTCGCATATATTTTTTGATTGACCAATTGATCTCCTGTAGCATGAACGTTGGATGCATCTACACATGCACATCACTAGACCGGTCCATTACTCCTGCCGTACGCGCGTTCAGGTCGTAGGTCGGAGTCCAGATCAAACCCAAGTCAGAGGCTTCATGTGATGCGAATCGGACTCGGCCATTGATAATACATGCAAGAGATAGATCACGTAGTAGCATGTGATTAATTAGTGATCAGGAAAAAAAATGATATAATAATCAAGAGATTCAAAAAGATAAAACATGGATAATGTAGCTGATGATACTGTGCTATTTGGCAATAGCTTGATAATTTGGGTCCTTGATTTATGCTTGACGAAGATGTCATGTACACATGCACATGCATGGTTACGTATTTGTGCAGGTAGATCACGCACGCGCGTGTATTGGTCGGACGGAGGTGGCTTGATCGATCTCATCAGGTGAGAACATGAGTTAAATCCTGGTCACCAGTGGCTCCGTGTGCAATTAATCGGCAATAGCTTGTAGACACAACCCGTAGAGCTGCCCTGTTCTCGTGTGCTGAGCGCGACCCACGCCGTCGTTTGTACTGAGTGCATCAAGAAGTACTTGGAGTCGGGCTGACGCACCAGGATGACAACCACTTATCTTGATCTCAGTCAACACATAAAAACAAGAAAGTAACAGGAGATTAATCCACCTTAGAAATCAATCTAATAGAAGTTAGATTTGAACGACAAACGCTGAGATCGCTGAGATTGATCTCAGCGTTTCTCTTGAAATTGATTCCATCGTACTTCTTGATGGGAACTCGGCGTACCCCTACCTGGCGCACAATTGTCGAAACAAGAATTCGGCAATATAAAAAGGGGTAGCTCACGAGATCTAAAAGTGGATGGATGCGGAGACAATGATTTAGACAGGTTCAGGCCCTTTCAATGAGAGGTAATACCCTAGAATTGTATCCGTCGGGTGTTGTATTGATCTGATGATCTAGTTGTGTGATTATGCCCCTAGAGGGTCTCCTGCCCACCTTATATAAGATGAGGGGCAGGATTACAAGATAGAAATTTTAACCAATACGGTATCGGTTTTCTAATACTACTTCATAATATTATCAAACTAGACTTTAGGCCGTTCCGTAATACACAAGGAAACGTAATACCCAAGTCATGATCCATTACATATTACATAAATATAAGTTATCCTATATAACTAGTCGGATAACTACGTCGTGTGGGTATGGGGTACCTATAATCTCCACAATACTTCATCGAACGAACTAGCCATAATTGGAAGCTAATTATGCTTGCTTACTAGTTTGAAAACAGCAATATGACATACTTACATCAGATATCTGAGTAAATGTAAGCCACAAAATATATAAGAAAGCACATTCGTGGCCTCAAGAACTCGATGGTAAAAGTTGTCCACTGAAGCAGATTCAGATTAAAGCCTTTTAGAACGAATCCGCTGGGCAAACTACAAGGCTTATAAAATTATGACAATTGTACGATTGTCAAATCTACATTTGAAGAACACGTTTCCAAGTTATCAGTAATATCACTCAACAGAATGTCAGCTCTGGCTTCATAAATTTCAGTAATTCATCGGTCAATGAAATTTGGGAACTAACATTGCATGGAAGTTCACAGCAAGTCCCCAATAGTCCAACATAGCAATTCATGAAAACTGTCACAACAATGAACATGTGAATCCAAGTTTCACAGTTCTCTCATCAACACATTTTACCTATATATTACCATGGAGGCATGGAGGGGAAAATGCAAGTGCACAATACCTGTATATCGGCTGAGTTCATATATATTTCGAACCAACAGCATATCTCAGCTCAAGAATAAGTAAGCAAGGACGCCCATGATGCTAGAACCAGAGACAAGATCCACCGCCGGCGGCGACGTCGGTGGTGGAGAAACCACCGCGGGCTCCTCCACCTCGCTCGACGTGCTTCCCATCAGCTGCGAGCGTGGTGCCTCCGCTACTAGTTCGCGAGCGTACCAATGGAACCGGCAGCGGCGGTTGCGGTATGTCTCCTCTCCTCCTCCTCCTCCTCTTCCTCTTCCTCTTCGTCCCGTTTTTGTCAGATTTTTGTTCGATTTTGACTTTTTTTTTCAGATTCTGGTGATTGATGGTTTCATGTGTGGTTTGATTCGTGTTCTCGTTGTCGCGGGAGTTCTGGATTGGGTTGTAGTCGATTTTGGGGAGTTTGTTCTTTCTGTCTGTTTCTTTCTTCGTTGGTAACTCTGTCTTTCTTTTACTCAAGTTTTAGTTCATGTCTGTTTTAGTGTGGCGTGGTGGCAGCCGGCGAGGTGGCGGATCCAGCGAAAGCGGCTCCATCACCTTTTTTTTATTTCGTTGAATACTATGTGTATCGGTTGTAGTGTAAGAACCAACACCTATAAAAGATATAGGTGCCATTTCAAAACAAACATCTTTCCCCCGGGTAAAGGTACGGATAAATTGGTTCTAGCCGAAAAACCGGCACCTATTACCGATTCCCAATCGGTACCTAATGACTAGGTGATTATTCATTCCAAAACCCACCATGTCCTTGAATCAAGTGCGATATAAATAATGGTGTAACAGTTCCAGATATCCAAAACACAAAAGCATCTACTAAGCAACCTTGGTCGCAGCTTCCAGTTTTGTCACTGAAGGAACATCCGCCAGAGGTCAGCCTCATCTTCCATCAACCAGATCTTCGCTCTAGCCTCTTCATGCTCGCTCTCCAGCTAAACCTTCAGCTAAAAACTTCATCAGCTGCCACCTGCTTTAGTGGTTGAGCCCCCCATAGCAGCTTTCTTTTCCTTCCCTCCTGCAAACCAGCCTGCAAAAGGGCATTTCGATGTATCCATTGTTAATTAAAACCGTAAGGGAAGACCTAACTTAAGTAGGTAAATACAGGTATACTACTCCCTTTCCAAATAAGATAGTATGAAGTTAAATCGGCAGATGGGTTCTATTAAAGAAAGATAGCCTTGATTTAATAGGAGCAAAAGTAACTTGTTGCAGAAATCACAGCCCTCGCATCGTTCCACCCCAGGAGCGACGCGAGCGGCAATAGCACCGCCACCTCCTCCTCCCCCCACCCTTGCCTCGCCCCCGCCCGAGCAGCCACCGGCAAAGCCGGGCAGCTGCAAGGACGGCGGTGGCAGGGATCTAGCCCTCCTGCTCGTGGTCGCAGTGACCGTGGTGCTGACGAAGAAGCAGCGGGGCTAGGCGCCGACGTCTAGATCCAGCGCCACCACGGCCGGGCCTGGCCCCCCTGACTGGATTTGGTGCTCCCAACGCTGGATCGAGATGACAATGGTGTCGAAACTAGATTTCGGTAATATAAAAAGGGGGTGGCAATCAAGATAGAAAAGTAGATGGGTTATGAGACAAAGGATTTAGACAGGTTCAGGCCTTCACGAAGAAGTAATACCCTACTCCTGTTTCGGTGGTTTTATCTCCGAGTTGTGTATTGATCTTATGACAGCTTATGTCCCCAAGGGGTACCCTATCCTCCTTATATACCCGGAAGTTGAGGATTTACAAGTTAAGATCTAGTCCGTTACGGTCTAAATCTTTCCTACTTGACTTACAATCTTACCATACCAGGTATCCGGACTATACCTTAACAAACAAGGCATTAAAACACCCAAATCCTAGTACTACTAATATTCTGATTACATAATATACCCCTATAATCAAGCCGAGTAGTTTCCCTGACGGTACTCCAAAGATACATTTCTCGGGGTTCAACTTCATCCTGAAGGCGCGTATGTTAGCAAATGTCTCCTCCAGATCTTGTATCAGGTTGTCTTTCTGCTTGGTCTTGATAACGACGTCGTCGACGTAAGCCTCCACATTCCGTCCGAGTTGGGTTGCAAGGCATCGCTGGATCATACGCTGATATGTAGCCCCTGCATTTTTCAGCCCAAAAGGCATGGTGATGTAGCAGTATGCACCGAACGGGGTGATGAATGAAGTTTTCAAGCAGTCGGACTCTTTAAGGCTGATCTGATGGTAACCCGAGTAACAATCAAGAAAACTGAGTAGTTCGCATCCGGCTGTTGAATCCACCACTTGATCTATCCTGGGTAAGCCGAAAGGATCTTTGGGGCAAGCTTTGTTCAAATCCGTGTAGTCGATGCACATGCGCCATTGGCCAGTCTTCTTGCGGACCAGTACCGGGTTGGCGAGCCAATCGGGATGGTGTACCTCCTTAATGAATCCTGTTGCGAGCAGCTTGGTTAATTCCTCTTTGATGGCTTCTCTTCTATCCTGTGCAAATCGGCGGAGTCATTGCTTGATAGGTTTAGCATCTTCTCTAACATTTAAAGAGTGCTCAATCACCTCTCTAGGAATACCAGGCATATCAGATGGCTTCCAGGCAAAAATATCTTTATTAGCTTGAAGAAAGGTGATGAGCGCGCTTTCCTATTTGTTGTCTAACTCGGCGCCTATTACAACAGTTTTGGTAGGATCAGAGGGATCTAGAGAAATTTTCTTTGTCTTGGCATCGCCTTCTCCAGTTTTGGCCACCTTGCTGGCTGGGATCTCGCCTTCTTGTGATGTTGATGTAGCCAGTCGGACTTCCTGCTGGCCGACTGATCTCTCACGAGATTGGGCCAACTCGCAGCTATCCTTGTTGCTTGTGAGGGCTTGCTTGACGTCGATCCGTAAGGATATGACGCCATGTGGCCCTGGCATCTTCATCATCATGTAGGTGTAGTGGGGAATCGCCATGAACTTGGCTAACGCCGGGCGACCGAGGATGGCGTGGTAGGCTGTCTCGAAGTCGGCTACCTCAAAGCTGATATTCTCCGTCCTGAAATTCTCCTTGGCCCCGAAGGTCACCGGGAGAGTGATTTGACCGAGTGGAGTTGAAGATAGCCCCGGGATGACTCCGTGAAAAGGGGTGTTACTCGGCTTCATCTCGGATCGAGGAATATGCATCTCATCTAGGGTCTTGGCGAAAAGAATATTGAGTGCACTATCACCGTCAATGAGGGTGCGCTTCAACTTGACGTTCTGGACGACTGGGTCTAGTACCAGGGGGTACCGACCCGAGTGGACCACCCGGTCGGGATGATCCGAGCGGTCAAACTTGATGGGGACTGTAGGTTGCACCGCGTTGACATCCCTGTCGGTAATCTTTTGTTTCCTCTTGGATTCATAGGCAAGCGGACCACCGAAAATGTGATTGAGCTTGCTCCTGGGATCTTGATATGCTCCTTGGCTTGGCTTCTCATCGTCTTTCTTCTTTTGAGTTGAAGTTCCTTCTCCTTTAGTTGGCTTCTTGGTTTGGGCGGCGTATTTCTCCGCGAACTATTTGTATATGAAGCAATCCTTGGCCGCGTGTCCCTTACCGGGGTGGTGCATGTATGGATCGTTCATGATTCTGTCGTAGGAGTTGACCCGAGGGCGCTGGCTCTGGTGGTTTTGATTTGAAGTTGTGGCGACTAGATCTTCACGCTTACTTTTGCGGTCCCTGTGCTTCGTGTTGCTCCCACTAGGTCCTTCCGCGGTGTCGTGGTCCTTCTTCTTCCAGGTGCCCGCCGACTGCCTTGATGCTCTAACTGCGTCATCTGACTTGGCGTACTCATTTGCCTTCTCGAACATTTGCTTGACTATCCTCGGAGGTTTGCGGCTGAATTTCCCAATTAGTAGATCGTTGCGTAGCCCCCGTGTAAATGCGGCGATGATATTGTCATCAGTGATGTCGGAGATCTTGTTGCGCTTCTCGGAGAAACGCCGTATGTACTCGTTGAGGGTTTCGTCCGGCTTCTGGACGATGTTGTATAGCTCAAAGTGGGTCCCAGGGCACTCGAAAGTGCCTTGGAAATTGGCGACGAAGTGATCGCGGAGTTCGATCCAGGAGCCGATTGTGCCTCGTGGCAACCCGGCGAGCCAGTTTCTGGCTGAGTCGGTCAATGCTACCGGCAAATAGTTTGCCATGACCTTGCTATCTCCTCCTGCTGCGTGAATTGCGAGCGTATAGACGGTTAACCATGACTCTGGGTCGGTTTTCCCATCATACTTCTCGATACCAGTCGGCTTAAAACCAGTCGGCCAATTCACTCGACGCAGATCTCTGGTGAATGCTGGAACCCCATCGCAATCATCATCGTCTTGAATTGTGATGCCCCTCTCTCTTCGTCTCTGATTGAGGGTGTCTCTCAGGTCGATTGAAGCCCTGGGTGGACTTTGATAGTCGAATGGATTTCGGCGATCTCTGGTGTGGTGTGACCGCCGGGCGAAGTTGCCTGCGGGTGAGTGGACCGACTGGTCTCGGCGTGCTCCACTATGGTGGTCGACGCGTGAGTTGGTTCTACTCCTGCTGTCTCTTACTCTTGATGGAGGTGCGCGACTGCCGCCTGGTGCCTTTGAAGTTGACTCGCTGGGTCGCCGGCTTGACTCGGCACGTGGTACTGTTGTCGCGACTAGGGTCTTGACTTGATTTATCATTGGAGTGAAGTGAGCCGGAGCTGCGCCGAGTAACGCATCAAGGAGGGTGACTGCCCTGACTGCTTTTTGT
This sequence comes from Oryza punctata, assembly GCA_000573905.2. Lineage (NCBI taxonomy): Eukaryota > Viridiplantae > Streptophyta > Magnoliopsida > Poales > Poaceae > Oryza > Oryza punctata. The sequence goes on along the minus strand of CM002494.2, from coordinate 8,090,992 downwards.
TGAGGTGTGAGGAAAACATTGGTGTTGTCGACCACAGTCTGCCCGATCACGTTTCTTGCCTTGCGTCCTGCCACAGCCAGATCTCTGTTTCGGTGTTCTTCTTCTTCTCTGCGTCTCGCATCCTCAGCTTCTCTGCGTTGTCGCTCTTGCTCTGCTTGGGCTTGCCGTTCTTGCTCAAGTCTGGCTCTATCTTCTTGCAGTCTGACACGTTCTTGCTCCAGTAGAATTCTCTCTTGCTCGACCCCAACTCGGGCTGCTTCTTCTGCTTGTAATCTTGCGGCTACCTCGGCGTCGATCTCATTGTTGGCCATGAAGATACCGTTGAAAACCGGCGTGTAGTTGTTGATGGAGTCGGTGTCGTCAGCAGCTTCGGCGTCGGGTGGGTTGCCGTGAACACTCTCCTCCGAGGAGCTGGCGTAGGCGGCGAGCTCAGTGGAGGAGCAAGATCCGAGTATAGGTAGAACGACGTTGATATCTCTGAAGCCGGATCCGATCTTTGGATCCGTTGGTAACTCCATGGCGATCATTGGGTAGATTTGATTATCTTGAGGTGGGCTTGACGTCGGAAGTGAAGTCGATGTAGACGCCTTCCCCGAGTGGTTTGGTGCCATGCTACGGGAAAATATCTTGGCGCTGATCTCAGCCAAGTTCGGTAACCCGAGCGGCCAAGAGATGCGATCTCCTCCCGACTGGCTAGAAACCGAGTTGAGGAGAGTAATCTTGCTGAAGTTGTCGGTGATGAAGTCGAGGCTACCGAAGCGGTACGCCTGCCTGGGAGGGAAGACGAAGTCATCGATGCCTGATGATGATCCCATCTTACTTGATCAGCGATGAACTTGACGCACCCCTACCTAGCGCGCCAACTGTCGAAACTAGATTTCAGCAATATAAAAAGGGGGTGGCAATCAAGATAGAAAAGTAGATGGGTTATGAAACAAAGGATTTAGACAGGTTCAGGCCTTCATGAAGAAGTAATACCCTACTCCTGTTTCGGTGGTTTTGCCTCCGAGTTGTGTATTGATCTTATGAAAGCTTATGTCCCCAAGGGGTACCCTATCCTCCTTATATACCCGGAAGATGAGGATTTACAAGTTAAGATCTAGTCCGTTATGGTCTAAATCTTTCCTAATTGACTTACAATCTTACCATACCAGGTATCCGGACTATACCTTAACAAACAAGGCATTAAAACACCAGAATCCTAGTACTACTCATATTCTGATTACATAACATACCCCAATAATCAATCTGACAATCTATATTTGTGGGTATATGGGTACCAGAATATCCACAAATGGCGAGGCGGCGGCAGGACGTGGCGGTGGCCGGTGGTGAAGAGAGATCGGTGCAACGCAGTGTGGCAAGCAGTGGAAGGAGGCCGGTGCCGGTGGGCGACGACAAGGAGGCCACAAGCAAACAGCGACCGACAGCAGTGGAAACAACGACGGCACTACCGCGGCGGTGGTGGAGGCTGTGGATCCGGCGTGGGTGCACCCGGATCTGGTGGCTCCGTGGCCAAATTCGACGCTCCCACGATGAAAATGGCCGGGGCAGCGCGGCAGAGACGGTGTCGACAACGTGAGCCCGGAGCTGGCAGTTGGATGGTGGGCGCCGAAGAGGAGGCCGCCGGCGACGAACGTCTAGCGGCGGGGATGGCGGCGGTTGCCGATGGACGGGAGGTCGCATGCGGCGGATATTTGCCAGCAGCTCGAGGCCAGCGCGGATGGTGCCGGCGGAGCAAGCCGGTGTGGGGCACGAGCCGGGGCTGCGACATGGATGCAGACCGGTGGAGGGGTGCTAGTGTGTCAAGCCCACGTGTTGGAGGAGGTCGTTCGGGTGGCAGGGCTTTGGGATAGCGGTGCTTGGGTGGGAGCCGATGATGCGGGCAAAAGCCTAGCTCGATTTTTCGGGCCGACAACAACGACGCCTCTTGGCGCCATGCTCCCTCTTGAGGCCTTTGTTGAGCTGCCATCTCTCCCTCCCCGACATAACTTTCCGGGTGAAAACCTAGTCCAAGTGGATAGGCGACAGTGGTGCCTTTGGTGTCACAACCTCTCTAGAGGCGCCACCTAGGAGGTCCTGTTCCCTCGCCTTCGCTGCCTTCTTCCTAATCTAGTGTCACGCCCCGATTTTCGATCGGGATTAAAAATAATTAAATAATACATTTCTAGAAATTATATTAAAAATTAAACTAATTTAATCAAGTGAAATAATGAGGGAATTTAAAATTTCCTTTAAAAATCATGGCCGGAAATATTTTTGTAATATTCTCTGTGCCCTAACATACTCTCTGAAATTTTTCGGGAAATTTTGGAGCTCAAGACCCAATTTTAATAGCACAAAGTTCATTTAGCAAATTAAATAAATTAAAAAAACTAAAATCCCCCTCCTTCTCTTTGGGCCGCTTTCGGCCCAAAGCCTCTCTCTCCCGCGGCCCTCTCTCCCTTCCCCTCGGGCTAACCTCCTTCCTCCCCTTTTCTCTCCCGTGCGGCCCGGCCCACTGTCCTCCCTCTCCCTTTTCCTTCTCCCTCCCTGTTAGGCCGCCAGCACATGGTCCTCCTTCTCACGCGCAAAGTCCATTCTTCCCCCTCTCCTCCCCTGAGCCACCGATAGGTGGGGCCCACCTGTCGGGCCCTTCTTCCTCCTCTAACCGGCCGGCCACCACCACCAGCAAGCCGCCCACATTGCCGGCCACCCCGCGCGCCTCGGGATGCGCCGCCCCACCCCGCGCCTCTCCCACGCCCACCTCCACCTCGCCCGCGTAAATCGGCGCCGCCTCCCGCGCCCTTTCTCTCCCCCCACTCCACTGGCCGTTGCCACCACGTCCCGAGCTCCTCACCACGTCCGACCCTATAAACAGAATCCCCCAAGCTCCCTCTCCCGTTTTCCCCGCTCGCCTGGGCTCGCCGCACCCTCTCCCATCCTCTCCGCGCCACGCGCATCACCGCCGCTCGCCGGAATCCACCGGCCGCGCTCCACCGCCGCCCTTGCCACCGTCGCGCTGCATTGCCGCCTCCACGAGCTCCACCACACTGCCTCGCACCTCGGCCACCTTCTCGTTCCTCCAATCCACCGTCGAGCCACCATCTCTACCACAGATCCGAGCTCGGTACCTCTTCCACCGCCTCCAGCCGTTGTTTGCCATCGCCATGGCTACCGCCGCGTCACGCCACCAGCCTCACCGGGTTCGCCGTGCCGCATAGCCCCTCGGCCGCCGTGCGCCACCACTCGGCTGTCTCCGCGTCACCAGCCGCCGCCCAGGCGCGCCACTACCGCCCGCGCAGTGCCGCCGCCCACGCCGCGTGCGCCGCTGCCGCCCGCGCCCGCGCGCCGCCATGCCGCCAGGCCGCCGCCTCGGCTGCTTGCGCCGGGCGCGGCCACGCAGCCACGCCGCCCGCGTCGCCGCTCCGGTCGTCGCCGCGCTGCCTCCCGCTTCACCGTTGGCGTCGCCGCCTCCCTCCGCCCGCGCCACCGCTCGTCGCCAAGTCCCCGCCGTGGCGCCGCCGGTGAGCATTCGCCCCTCCCCTCCCCGGGCCACTCGCGCCGTGCCACCGGCCGGGCCGGTGCCACCCTCCCGCTGCCGCTGCCAGGGGGGTCGATCCCGGCCGCCCGTGCCCGTGGACCACCCTATGGTCCCGGTCCACGGTGCACCGGCCGCCCCCTTCCCCACTGACGCTTGGGGCCCACCTTTGGTGGACTCGGTCCACACCCACCTCTCGCTGACACAATCATCCCTTATTTCTTTTAAGAAAATATATATTTATTGCGCAATAATTCGGGTTAATTCCAGAAAATCATTTAAAATGGCTCAAAACTTCTAAAATTCATAAGTAATTCATACGAACTCCAAACTGAGCCATTCAACTTGCAAAATTCATCTAAAATTGAGCTCTACATGTTTCTTTACTTTTTATGTACTATTTATTTGGTTTTTATTAGAGTTTTTCCTCGTTTTGCGTGCCAGCGTGTAGATTCCACCGTTTCGGACGATCGCGTTCACGAGGAAAAGAGTTCGGAAGATCAATCGAAGAAGCAAGGTAAGTCACACATTCCCCTTGAGTATTTTGAGCCTAATTTATAAAATGTTTTACCGTTTACAAATAAATTGCATATTTTGCTAATTACATGGGAATAGGGTTTACCTATCTGCTCGCTTGAGCCATATTTACTTGATGTCCTTTCTTTGTCGAACTTGCGTAATAACTTGACTAGCTTGCGTCTCATGTGGACCTCACTAGAATTACGTATGCTTAGCCATGCTTAATTACCACTAGCTCACATAATGGGATAATTACATTATCTATTTCTAGTATCTTGATGAGCTACGAGCTCGAGACATGTCGGCCGCGTTTCGTTGGTCATAATTATCCAACTAAAATATGGATTTAATGGTGAGCTGTGGGTGTATGGTTTTGCTAGTCGCACCCATGGCAATTAAGGACCGGTTCACGGGAATCCCTGGAAGAAACACCGTGCGTACCACAAGCCAGCGTGGGCAACGGCTGGACTTGTAGTGTAGCTTTCCTCTAGCTGACGTACACTGGCTAGGGTGAGCGTGATGGAGTTTGGATGGGCCCTGCGATGGTCTATGCGGCTTCCGGATTCACTGTGGCATGAGAGGGGCTGCCCGCTGCCTGTTGAGGAGCGGAGGCGAAACCTGCGATGGTACGATTGGCGAGAGGGGGGTTATGCGAAGGGTCCTATCATAGTCCCTTTCCGGGGTACCGTGGTGGTATACCGGCACACGGTAACATGTCGTGGGGCTGTGTCTTGTGGGTACAGATGTACACCTCTGGCCAGAGTAAAACTATTCGAATAACCGTGCCCGCGGTTATGAGCGATCGACCAGCTCACCGCGATTAGTCTCACTCTAAAATAATTTGATTTAATGAACTGGTATAGTTCAGGTGGAATGGTTGGGCCTGTTCAACGTGGTGTAGCGTTGTTCAGTGGAGATGTTTAATATTGCCTTGATTAATCAACTGTTTTACTATTTTCAACTATAAATGTTTACAACTGCCTTTATGCAAATAGCCACAAACCCTCCTTGTCTCCCTTTGCACGAATGCATCATTACTCAGCCTTGCTATTATTCCCCCTTTTCAGAAGTGTATTGCTTTTGAGCTGAAGACGAAGTTAGAAGACCAAGGCTTATACCCCAGTTGAGTTTTGCCTGTGAAGTGGAGCTGAAGCCCGCTAGGATCGTTACCTTTTTCCGCTGCTGCCTCCTTTTCGGTGTGAGGACTAAGTGCCTCTTCTGTAAGTATTTACGCTTTATTTACGTTTGGATCTGTATATTGATTTATCATTTTGTGTACCCTGGCTTGATTCCTGGACAGGGATTTATACACAAAATAGTCTGGAAATTTGGGGATAAATTTCTGGGCGTGACATCTAGCCTTTGGCATTCTTTCAGTTTCGGCTCTAAGTTGGCGTTCTGTCACACCCTAAAGGTTTCCCATTTCCATAAATCGCCTGAAGAAATTATTTAATTTAACCTAGAGTTAAACCCTAATTAATAAATATAATTAAGAAGTGGAAATGCCATGGTGTAATTTTTCTTGAGTTCCCCATGTCAAAATACATTAGCAGGATTTTTAGTGAAATTTTCAGAGCCTAGGAAATAATTTTAAATCAATTAAAACCAATTTACAGTGTTAAAGAAATCCCTGGAAATCATTTTTCCTTTTTCTTTTTCCTTCCCTCCCTTTTTCCTTCTCTTGGGCCACCGGCCCAGTCCACCCCGGCCACTACACGTGCCTCCTGCTTGTTGGGTCGGCTTGCGGCCGCGGCCCAACTGGTGCCCGCGCCCCTCCCCTCCTCTGGGACGATAGGTGGGGCCCACCTGTTGGGCCCATCCCCAACCTCCCGCCGTGGCTCGCAACCACCGCCGCTGGCTTCCCCACTCCACCCCGCGCATCCCACGTGCAAGCACCGCGCCCATGTCGTTGGCCTTTTTCACACGCGCGTCGCGCGCGCAAAACTGCGCCGATTCGAATTTCGAATCTAGCCACCTCTCCCTTTCTTTCTCTCCCCCACATCGCCGGCAAAATCACCACACCACAGTCACGTCTCGCCCTCCACCGTGCCTATATAAAGCATCCCCGCGCCCTCCTCCACCTTTCCCCAACCAGCCACTCTCTCCCGTGCTCCCAAACACCTCCGCTCCATCCACCCACCGCCGCCACCATCCCGCCGCCTCTGACCGCCGTTCACTGCCGCCTAGCCGCGCCGTCGCCGCTATTGCATTCGCGGGGTCAAGGGTGACCCCATCCGCCGTTACTCGCTGCTAGAGACCCACCGAAACCACATCGCCCTCGCACGCCGATGAGCACCTCCATTGCCGCTGTCTTCGGCCGGCAATGCCGCTCGTCGTGCTCTTCCTCTCTCTCTAACTCCCTTCTCCTTTTTCCTAGGTCATCCAGGTCCCCATCCATTCCTCCGTTCGCCGGTTCACCACCTCCGCCGCCGCCATCGCCTTCCCCGCCGCTAGTCGATCTTCCTCGGTGAGGACCTCCCCCTCTCCTCTCGTGCGCGTCGCCTGCGTCGCCGCCTCAGCCAGCATCGTCGCTGCCCGGGCCGCCCGCTTCCACCGCTCCGCGTAGCCAGCGCTGCCGCGGCCTCGCCATGGCTGGCCGGGCTAGCTCGCATCGTGCCTGCGGCTCGACAGCCGCCCGGCTCACCGCTCGCGTGGCCGCCACGTCGGCGCCATGTGTGCGTCACGTGGTGCACCCGCACCCCGTTCTCGTGGACCTAGTCCACCGCGGACCAACGCCCTTGAGTCAGTGATGGGTGGTTCCCCCTTGCCGGCACTGACCCCCTCCTTTGCTAATGTCAGCCATGGGATTTAATCCACATTAAATCATTAAGAACTTAATAGTAAAAACACAGTGAATCTTCTAAAATTCATGACTTATTCATCCAAGCTCCATTTAAGTTCATTCAAATTGTAGTACATTTATAAAAATGCTAAGAATCTTTTAAAAATGGTTTTTTCTGTTTCAATAGAATTATAGTCTGTTTTGCTTGTGTGCCTTGTATGTCGTGTAGAATCCGGCGTTTCCGACGCTCCGGTTTATTACGAAGTTATCGTAGAGGTTGCACTAGCACCAGAGCAAGGCAAGTCATGCTCTTCATTTGAACATATTGTATATATTTTGTGAATGTGTTACTTTTCCTTAAATATTGCATTATTTTATAATATCACTTACCTATCGTACTCAGCCTTATATTTTGCATATCCTGTTCCTTTGATAGCTTTGGTAATAATATGATTAGTTGCTGGTTTAGGTGATCCTTAGTCATGCTAGATCAAATAGCACACTAAAGTGGACATCGCACTTAATTATTTACTGTAGACTTTATGATGATAATTGTGACTATGTGCCATCATGGTACTAATTATACTAAAATATGCTTAAATGGTGAGCTGTGGGTGCATGGTTTTGCTATTCGCACCCATGGCAATTAAGAATCGGTTACCACAAGCCAGCGTGGGCAACAGCTGGGCTTATAGTATAGCTTTTCCCTAGCTGACGTACCGAGATAAGGATGAGTGTGATGGAGTTTGGATGGGCCCTGCGACGACCTTTGTGGCTTCCGGATTCACCTAGGCACAAAAGGGGGCTGCCCGCCTTGGATATAAAGGTAGGGGTGAAACCTGAAGTGGACATGATTGGTTAGGGAGGGTTATGCCAAGGGTCCTATCACAGTCTCTCTCTGGTATGTCGTGGTGGTATGCCGGCACACGGAAACGTGTCGTGGGTACAGTCTACACCTCTGATCAGAGTAAAACTATTCAAATAGCCGTTCCCGCGATTATGGGCGATCAACCAGATTCACCGTGATTAGTCTCATTATTAATAATTTGACTTAATGGAACTGACATAGTTTAGGTGGATGGTTGGACCTGTCGTAACGTGGTGTAGTGTTGGGCAATGATTATTTAATTCTGATTAATTAATTCAACATTTTTTACTACTTTCAACTACTGTTAAATACTTGCTTTATACAAATGAACCTCTAGCCTCCTTTGAAATATACTTGCAATATACCTCTATTCCAGTATGACTTGCTGAGTATAGTGGGTAGTACTCAATCTTGCTCTATCTCTCCTACACCAGAGTTGGAGTATGTTTCGGATGGAAATTACTCGGAGGAGTAGTACACTACCGTCAGGGATGCCCGTGGAGTAGAGTCACCACGATGCGAGTGTTAAGCTTAGAATAAGCTCGCTTCTACTTTCCGTTGCATTTATGTAAGACTTTTTATGTGTTTGTAAGACATGGATCTGTGTATCAACTTTATCGTTTGTGTACCCTGGCTAGTCTTAGATAGGGTTTTAATACACATTCTGCTTGAATTCTACTCGTGAATTTCTGGGCGTGACACGCGAGGATGAACGGATTTTTCTTCTCTCTCACCCTCACCTTCAAACCTTCCGTGAGGGTGGCTAGGAGTCTGTCGTCGACCTATTTGGTGAAGTTGGTTCATTACCGACATAAGTTTTTCAAGGGTCTATTTGTGAAATAAGTTTTTAAAAAGGATCAAATTGTAAAATAAAATCCAGGCTCAATCCCTGCGAAAGAAAAGAAAAGCTACGCCGACAGATTTAATAATCAAAAGAGGTGTTGTTGGGTTGGGGGAATTATGGGAGTCAGGCGGACCTGCTTTTGGACGAGCCCGATAGTGTTGTGGTCCTTCCAGTCGAAGTCATTGGGTAGACCATCGATGATTGCGAGGCGACGGTCTTCTCCTAAGTACGTTGGCGTTCAAGCATGAGGGCGCTCGCAGTTGGAGAGGATGGAGGGGATGAGGGACGAAATGCGCGACGACGTTGGGCAAGAGGAAGGATCAGGGGAGGCCGACGCCATCATCGTCAGGAGGGTGCAAGGCTCGCAAGGGACTAAATCAATCGGAGAGGGGACAGGTTGGGTGAAGAGGAAGAAGGGGAATCGGAGAAGGGACAAAGACCTCGGTCGTGCATGGACTGACGAGAAGACGGACGAATCGGAGTGTGATGAGTGGAAAAATACTATAGGTGGTATGAAGGTAGAGTTCTATTCTCAGGACTTCATGAGGCTCCATCGATCCAATACATCACAATTCACAAAGCCACAGCAATAGAGGCTTCCTTTCCAGAATCATACCAACTCCATACACCAGAAAAGCAAAACAAAACTTTTATTATTATTTAGTTGGTATACCGGATTACATTGGAATCTAATACTGATTGATCGATATATCTGACAGTTTTTATTATTATTAGAAAAAATTACCCGTACGTACGGATAAAGGTGTTTTTTATCCTATACATTATACTTCTTTCTTGGTTTTGGACCAAATGCTTATTCGTTCCTTCCTTTTCAATTCCAATCCTAACCCAGTCCGCTACCTTACTCTGTTCGGTCTGTCTCTCTTCGACTCAGCTCACAAGTGTAGTTGTAGGCCCAGCTCGCACAGTCCTGTGCCCATACAATGCCGTAGCCGATCCTCACCATCAAATCCGGTCGAATCTTTCTCGATCTCCAAAATTTGTTGAGGGCTTTTTTGATCCACTCGATCTTCTCTTTCCTTTTTTATCAAAATCGAAGCAATCCGCAAAACTTGGATAAAAAATGACAACAGTTAAATGGAGATTCAATCCGGTGAATTAAAACCGAATCGATTTTTGCAATCAATTGAGGAGGAAACGCATAGGGAAGCAAAGTTTTGTAGATTGAAGATTTTTTTTTTGTGCGCACGTGGTAACTCCGATTTTTTCCGTTGCTGTTTTTTTTCAATCTCGGTCCGATCCGCACACGCACACAGGAGACCAACCTAGCGCCACCGCCACATCAATCTACCTCCCTGTATATTTCCTCCTTTGATTGATTGCAAAAATCGATTCCCTACTCCTGCCTCATCATTTTCCCCATCATTTCCTCTTTCAATTCAGCTTTAATTAGGTGAATTTAATCTCTATTTAACATGTTGTCGATGATGGCCGGCTGACACGGTTGATTCGCTTTGATTTTGGGAAGAGAAAAAGGAAAGAGGAGATCAAGTGGATTGAAAGCCCTCAACCAATTTTGGGAGCTCGAGAAAGATTCAGCTGAATTTGATGGGGAGAATCGGATCTGGCATCGTACGGGCAAGGGACTGTCTTCCGGAGGTTGAAGATGGTAGTAGGCTATGTGAGCTGGGCCTGCAGCTCCACTTGTGGGCTAGGCCGAAGAGAGTTAGGCCGAACAGAGGATGGTAGCGGGTTGGGCTAGGACCGGAAAAGAAGAAAGGAATGGTCTTTCGGTCTAAAACAAGAATTTTCATTATTTTTTTCAATTATAATATATAGAGATATCAATGTTTTAATTTATTGCTTAGCTCCTAATAATTGTTGTATCACTTAGAAACGTTTTCACCTGTTGCAAAGCACAGAGATTTTTTTTCTAGAAAATAGTGCCCGTGCGTTGCAATGGGAAAAATCTAAAATTATATTAAACATTAAATGAATTTGAAAAAGATATAATGTGATCTATGTTAAGGACCATGTTAAAAATGTATACATCTTATTTACATTTTTTACTAAGGACAATATATGTGACGTCGAATCAGAAGACACTCGCAGTTACGTTGTAGTAGCATTTTCTTTTACAAACAGAGCACATGAGTTTCATAACTCATACCACATCCTGAGATGGGATCATTATCTAAAATTATTTTAATCCCTTGTTATAGATCAATCTCATCGACAGTAACAAAGACAAGTAAAAAGGAAAAACAATCCCATCGTGACATCACATGTTGATCTTGCAACCCACATGTTGATCTTGCAACCCGATCTGGTTAATGCACGTGGAACCTAATGACGTGGGATGATGATGATTATGCGAATTACCAAATCGAGTCTAATTTGACGGGTTACCAAATTGATAGGAGTTGAGTCTAATTTGATAGATTAGCACGAGATTTGATGGTTTAGTCTAATTTGATAGATTCGCACGAGATTTGATGGTTTTAGTCGCATGATTCTTCAGTTTAGGGATTAGATTTTTCGAGGCTGCCTAGTTTAAGTGACACCCTTTGAATAATTTTTCTTCGAATTATTTTAGCATCGGAATTATTTTTAATAAATGAAACCTCATTTCAGTATTTGTTTAAATTAAAAATGAAATTAAAATACCCTCCAAAGCTTTGGGCCATTTTTGGCCCATCCTCTTTCTATCCCCGTCGACCCATCTTTCTCTCTCTTTCCCTTCCACGCCAGCCCATCCCTACACACATCGGCTCAGCCATACGCCAGACCAGCCGCTGCCTTCCACGCCTGATTGGGCCTCCCTAACACCTACCCTTCCAAATCGGGTATTTTTTTTATTTTTTATTTTTTATTAAAAGTTTTGCAAAAATAATTTTTTGTTTGAAGGTTTGACAAAAGCAGTCTCCCGCCGCTCTCTTCAAGGCGATTATTAAAAATTGCCCAAACAAAGGGCAGCCTTTGTGACGTGGCAGACGGCTGTTGGCTCTCTGCCGATGGCCGTCTGCACATTTTGCAGGCGGCCCCCTTGCCGCAAATTCAGAGGGTGATTTTTACTGTGCCGGGGGGCTGCCTGTAAAAGGGCGGCGGGGGGCCTGGAATTTTGCAGGTGGCCCCCTTGCCGCCCTTTAGAGTGGCGGTTTTTAACCCCTCCCCTATAAAACCCTTCCCCTCTCTAAAATCCGCATTATAATCACTCGTAATTCCAGAAAAAAAGAAAGACCTCGTGTGCCTTCGGGCTGGTTCGCCGGCTTCGACACCGGCTTCACAGGCACGTCTGGCACGTCCTCCACGTTCGGAGGCACGTCCGGCGCGTTCGCAGGCTCGGCCGTCGCGTTCGCTGGCACGACGGACACGTTCACCGACACTTCCGGTGTCTTCGCCAGCTCTTCCACTAGATCGTCGATCCCTTGGCCACACGGTAATGTAATCTTTGTTAGTACTAATAAATACCTATATGAAAATGATGGTCATTCTCCTACAGGGTTTCACGTGGGGATCTTCGATACAGATGCCTCCTCCTCTCACGCCGGTGGGTCAGGTCCTACTGGCCATTTCTACGACGACGACTTGGAGGGTCAGCAGGAGCAGGACATACAAGGCTCCTCTCAGCTTGGAGGAGCCCCAGAGGCGCATACCCAGGAGCAGCCGGATGTCACACCTACGCAGGCGGGAAGGGTAGGCCGTGCCATTCCACCGGACCGGCAGATGTACTCTCAGGGACACGTTAGGGCGCAGGGTCGGAGGGATAGGGGCAAGAGGCCTCGTCCGTAGTGTTCTACCTCTTTATTACTTATGCTTTACTTTTCTTTTGCCTTTTGTACCTGTAAATCAGTACTACTATTAGTTTTACTACTCCGCATCATCAGTAGTGATGCTTCAAAATCACACACCGCATCCTCGACATACAATTTAACCTAGTCTTTAACTTTATAAAATATACCTGATTTTTCTCTTCTCACAGTACGTGTTTACCTACTTTTATTCGTCCAAATATCATAGTTTACAACAAACAAATCTACAATCATTACACCTCTTTTATTAGTTTTCAGTACGATGAATTACTAAAATTTTATACCGAATATTTCGATAACAAACATAATAAAACATATGAAAACCCTAATCTCAATGCATAGTTAAAAACCACCCTTCTAAAGGGCGGCAAGAGGGCTGCCTGCAAAATTCCAACCCCCCTCCCCTGCCCTTTTGCAGGCGACCTCCCGGCATAGTAAAAACCGCCCTCTAAATCAGAGGCAAGGAGACCGCCTGCAAAATGTGCAGACGGCTGTCGGCAGAGAGCCAACGACCATCTGCCACGTCACAAAGGCCGCCCTTTGGTTGAGCGATTTTTAATAATCGCTCTTCAAGAGGGCGGAGGGAGAGTACTTTTGTCAAACTTTCAAACAAAAAATTATTTTTGCAAAACTTTTAATAAAAAAATAAAAAAAAATAAAAATTCTCCAAATCGGAGAAGGAAAAACAAAAGGAACCAACGAAAAGGAAATAAAATGGAAAAAGGGTGAAAAAAAAGAAAACGGATGAAAAAAACCCTTTTTGTTATTATTATTATTATAGGTATAGATATTTAGTTGGTATATCGGATTACATTGGAAATCTAATACTGATTGATCGATATAATCTGACAGTTTTTGTTCCAGGAAATAAAATCTGATAATGGCGATTGATAAAAATCTGACAGATATTAAACTCTGACAAAGCTAACAGTTGCCCAATATATAATAATATATATCCTCTAACTAAAAAAACTCTGTAAAACTACTCCGGCGAACGGCGGCGATCTCTAGCCGATCAGACCCCAACGCCGGCCGGCCAGCCGTCGTCTTATCCACCCCAGTGACCTGCAAAACAACTCATAGACAAGAAGCAGCAAAAAGAAAATAAAATATACAAAATAATGGAAGCTGAATTCAGAAATCGTGAACCTAATTGGCGGCAACGGCTGGGAGCGGCGGCAGGCAAGCCCCGATGCTGCGGCGGCGGCGGCGCTCTTCCTCCCCTTCTTCTCCCTCCACGGCTTCCGCCGCCGTCCTCTTCCTGCCGGAGCTCACGCTTCGATGCAGCGCCTGCTCCATGGCACCGCAGAACCACCCAAACCTGTCGCTGCGGACGAACAGGCGGTAGTCCACGGCGCGCAGGAAGCGCCTCTCGAGCCCGGCCATCTCCCTCGCGCGGATCGCCGCGTCGGAGCTCGTCTCGAACACGGCGGTCCACCTCGTCGGGAGCATGTCGCCGGTGTTCCCGAACTTGGCGCCCACGAAGACGGCGACGGCGACGAGGCGGTGCGCCGTGGACGGGTCGACGAGGATCCCAGTCTCCATCGCGGCGGCGCTCCGCAAGAACCGGGTGAGGTAGATCCCGGCGAGCACATAGCACGTGCCCTGCAGCTGGATGTCGTGGCGGACGCTCTCTAGACGGATGAAGGAGTGGATACGCTCCAGGAACTCGCCGATCCCGACGGTGGGCGTCGCGCCGCCGCGGAAGTCACGGACGAGGTCGGACTCGGCGGTCCGGGAGGCGGCGGCGGCGTGGAGGAGGGCGTCGGCCTCCACGATCGCCGCGAGGAGGGAGAGGGATCGAGGGATCCCCCGCTCGTCGTCGCGGAGGACGGGGTGGTCGCCGTCGTCCGAGACCTCCAAAATGGCGGGGGCGGCCATGGCGGCGGGAGGGTTTCGCGAATCGCGAGCGAGATTGGGATTAGGGTTTCTAGGGTTTCGCGGGAGGGGATTAGGAGAGGTGCGTACGTATACGGGTATTCCATACGTATTATACACAGCGGATGGGGATGGGGGCACCCCGCGTAGCGTACGCCGTACGCGTACTTTTTTTTTCTTTTTTGCCCTTCCCTTTTTTTTTCTGAAGCTTTGGTCCTAAGTAGCGATCTGGGCTTGCCTCCAGAAATCAGGCCTTTCATTTTTTCTGGATAATAAAGAAAACCCACTTAAAAGACATGATTCCACAGTATAAAAACTTAATGAGTCGTAATAAATAAGTACCAAAATATATACCAGATTCGTGAATTTTAATATTTTTCAACTTCAGGGATATCTTTTTCATGAAAATTCCAAAACATGCATTCTTAATTTTTCAAAACCTGTTCGGGTCACGATTTCTTTTGTTCATCTTTCTCTCATCCCAATACAGATTACACATCTCTTCTCCTTGACTTTAGATGTTATTCTTCGCAACCAAGCAGTACAGAGAAACACCAAGTGTTGTCACCGAATAAAAGCCTGATGATAATAGAAACAAAAAATGTGCACTCTGCTTGCTGCTTGTTTTTCTTCCCAAACATAAAAACATATGAAAATTGATTGGACAGCAGGATCCATTGTCACTGCCTGACACTGTTAATATACATATAACTTACACCAACGAACGATCATTATCGCATAATCCTAGATCCCGGCATCACATATATTACACACTGTGAACAACAAAGGCAGGAAATACATTTCATCTCGATGCCTTCGTTCTCATCTGGAGTTGAATACTGAATTGCGGTTCTTTGCCGTTTGGATCATCAGTCAATGTGAGAAGAGGGCGCTAACGAGCCCATAGCCTGCAAAACCAAGGCCAAAGAGAAGGAAACCATAGTCGACCCAGCGTCGCCACAAGCTCATTGAGGAACCCACAATGCTCAGATGGAAGATCGTAGGCAGCACGAAGGAGAGCAGCGCGCAAACCGTGCTCCCAACGAAGGAGATGAAGAACCCGAATGCAGGTATGAAGGATGCCACCACAGAAAGAATAGTTACCATGACAATGCGGCTTGAGTGCAGGCCCACCCATTCAGCCCCGCGAACCTTGTGCGAGAGCTTCTGGAAACATCCACTTGATTGGAATCTTTCCTCGACAATCTCGTGGATCGGGTGCATCATGACTGGAAATGTGAATACCAGTGCTATGCACAGACCAACCTGTCAGCAGAGATTTTTAAACTGTCATGGGCCATTCGATACCTAAATCAATGCTAATTGCTATTTTTATGTCCAGTTTGATGAAAGTGAGTCGAAATATTTTAATTTCCAAACAGCAGATCTCAGGGACATCTGCCAGGTAGTTCACGATCTTATATTCATATCTCCAAATAAAATAGTGAAGTCTCAAGTTGCAACCACAGAAAGCACATGTTGACCTTCACTTCAAAAGAAACAGAATGCTCCAATAAACAACATCAAATAAATTATGACCAGTGCACTAACCTTAACTGCAGCAGAAGACCAACTATTGGGAAGATTAAGTGTTATGATGTCTTTAGTGGCCTCACCATAGGCTAAGTACCCGCAAACTCCGAAACATGCATAGACAATTATGATACCAACAACTGCTTGAGAAAGTACCCAGCGAAATTTTCTCCGTTCTGCCATTGATGACTCGAGTGCCAAAGTCATACTGAATCCTTCGAAGCAGAAGACTGCAACTCCAAAAGTGAATGGTATCGCCCAAAGCCCATTGAAAGCATTTCTATTTGCAAATGGGTGATCGAAAAGCTGAAGGTCCTCTTTGATAACAATGGCCATAGCAAGAACGTTGCACACATCTGCAAATATGCTGAATGGGGACAGAGAAGATAGTGAACGAATGAATGATAGAGCGATTTGCACAGGCAGGAGAATGGCAAAGATGAAGGCAGCTGGTGACATCAACTGGCTGAAGACAGAATGAAGATTTTGGCCAATGAATATTAGGTAAGCTACAGATCCGCCTGCTTGGGAAACAAGGATGAGGATTTCTGTCAAGCATCGACCTATAGTGCCGAAACACTTTTCACCCAAATCACCATATGTATAGTGACCATGATAGGCTTCTTCAGATTCTTCCTCTTCCAATTTATCTCTGCAGTCAACCTTCATGTTGAAAAAGAAAAGCATGTACTTTTCATAAGAAGATGAAGCAAGTAATGAATTTATGAAAGTAGCTATTATAATTACAGCTCCTGTTTAATTCACTTATATTAAATCAAATTCAACGCAAGGTAGAAAGAACATTACACTTACAGGTTCTGTTTAATTTATTGGTGTTGCAATAAAAATTCTACTTGGCAGCGTTAGACACCCTGATTTGACAGGAAAACTTTTTTACAAAAACTCAGTTGAACTAGATCAACATGCTAAACAAAAAATCAAATAATACATATAATAGAATATGGAAAGACAATAATCATGATCATAAGACATACATATACTAATGCCCTTAACATGGTTTTGAGGTCCTCCAATTTCTACTGGATCACAATGAATAGGAGATACTTCTGTGCTTATTGGAACCAAATTTGCAATGTCAAATGAAACAAAAATTGTGCGTAGTAACCTCATTTGAAAGTGCATGCCAATCCAAAATCAGAGTACATTTAGGAATAGTGAGATCTCAGGAATAGTATAGTTACGCTGATCGACTGCGACAGCTAACACTATAATTGCAACAAGCCAACAACTATTATACTTTCAGTTTCAGAGTTTTTGATTGATCACAACACCATTTCCCTCCCCCACCCAAAAAAAAAAGATACGTTAAGAAACAGAGACAAGCAGAAGTGCAGTTAAGGGCCTGTTTGGGAAAAACAGGGACTTATTCCAAGTCCCTGTCACATCGGATGTTTGGACACTAATTTGGAGTATTAAACATACACTAATTACAAAACTCATTCCATAACCTTGGACTAATTCACGAGATGAATCTTTTGAGTCTAATTACGCATGATTTAACACTGTGATGCTACAGTAAACTTTTCATAATTATGGATTAATTAGGCTTAAAAAATTCGTCTTGCAGATTAGCTCTCATTTATGAAATTAGTTTAGTTTTTTATTAGTCTATGTTTAATACTCTAAATTAGCGTTCAAACATCCGATGTGACATGAGCTAAAAAGTTTTAACCCCATCTAAACACCCCCTAATTAAACAATTAAACAAAAAGAGGGACAAGGCTACTCAAGTAGTAGTAGTAGTAGTCAGGTAACGCACGAGGAGGAGCATGCAGTAAAGCGTGGCGCATCCGGCGGCGGCGACACCAAGCGAGCCGGCGACCCAGCCGGCGGTGTGGAACGCGTAGGGGAGGCCGAGCACACCCGTCCCCACGATGGACACCACCACGTTCCCCAGCGTCTGCGCCGACGTCGCCCCGCCCCCGCCCCCGCCACCGCGTCGCCTCACCTCCTCCTCCTCCTCCCACGCCGCCAGAAGCGGCGCCGCCACCCCCTCCTCCATCCCTCCCGCCGCGCTTGCCGTGGCGCTCTTGGCTTCCGGAGGGAGTCACTCGCTCGCTCGCGGTTCGCGCACGACAAGGAGAGGGAGAGGCGAGGTGGAACCGGGGGTTGGTGGTTGAAATGGAGGAGAGAGGAGGCGGCGGCGTGGCGAGTGGCGGCGGCGGTGGTGGTGGTGTGTGGATTGGAGTGGGGGAATCGGCGGCGACGACGGGGGGATTCCAGGGAGTTGGCCCACGTGGGGTTTTTGCCGGTTTGGGTTATCTGTCAGTCCAGTCGCTACTCGGAATATCATCACCATTTCCCTCTTACGGCCTCATATTCTAAAATATAATATTGAGTAGTATACGTCTGATATATAGATTTTTATCTATCAGGAGAATATCCTCTCGTTACTTACATATCATCTAAATAATTATTAAAAAAATTAATAATATAAATTAATATGAGACATATCATTCCACAAAATCAAATTCGATTTATACAAATTGTAACAAAGAGAATAAATTAAATTAAAAATAGTTAATGTACATTCACAGTTGAATTTTAACTTGCATGTTTGTGGTATAATAATTTATCTTATTATATTTTTTAAATTTGTAGATGACTATTTAGATGACATGTACGAAACGAGGAGATATTCCCTCGAGGGATGAAAACACTTTCCTAATGTATGTCCCGTAATATCCTTTGCAGTATTAGTTAATTCTTTGAAATGAATGAAGTATTATAAACTAAAACTTAATTTTTAAAATTTAATTTGAAATTTCATGGTCTCCTTATCATAGATTATTTTAAAGCATTCGCTTTTAAATCGATAAGAACGTTTATATAAAATGTTAAATTTTTTATAAACGGTTGTGATAATCATAAGAAATAAGCGAAACGATCATATGGTTCTTTTTGTCATTTGTGGATGATATTTCATCTCTCGGATAAAGGAAGCAAAGAATATTCAAAGCATGGTGTGAACTTGTGATAACTTTAATGTATGGAAGAATGTTTGGAAGGGCATGGTTGGTTTTGTTGTCAATTTTTTGTCTTAATAAATATTGATGATTATCAAGTTTTAATAGAAATCAACAAACCAAATATATTCTTACCATTGTTACCCTACTAAAATTTCAAAAGTTTCCACCCTTAAAAACTAGTAAAAAACTATGCCAAGATTTGATAAGGTTATAGTATATAGATCAAATGCATTTCAAAATTAAATAAATTGATAATATGAAAATATGCTAAATTTTAGTTTCGTCGGATTTTGATAGGGATGGTTAAGTTTCTATAACGAAGCAAACAAGCTCTACATTGGATACTTAGCAACATATATGCACGAGCGACAAAACCCGTTCTCTTGTATTTATTTTGATATAGTAACTAAATTAATCACTCCGTCCTATAGAACTTTTCTGATTATGTAGCTGAAAAAGCTATAACTAAATATATAGTTAAAATTATTATATTTTCAGATGGATATGGTATATATAAATGGCATGTTCTACTATATATTCTCGATCTGGCATTTTCTCGTAATTTTGTGAAACCACGTCGTCGCATAATGTTATTTGTCAGATCTCATAGTGCAGTACAATACGAACCATTGACGATGTTTCTAGGCCAGGTATAATGTGAGGGAGTATGTCCTTTTTCTTTTCCCTTGTAATCAACAAGGGTGGCCTGAAAAAATTGATAAAGAGCACGTTTCTAGTTTTATTTTATAGTCAACATGGTTGATCTGAAAAATTGCGAACAATTTGATAAAGAGCAAGTTTCTAGTTTTATTTGATAATCAGCAAGGTTGATCTCGAAAAATTGGGAATGATTAGATAAAGCGCAAGTTTCTAGTTTTATTTTATAGTCAACAAGGTTGATCCGGAAAATTGTAAACAATTTGATAAAGAGCTAACTTTTTTATTTTGTAATCAACAAGGTTGATCTCGAAAAATTAGGAATGAATGGATAAGAGCAAGTTTCTAGTTTTATTTTATCATTGGAGTATAAAAGTGCTAAATGACTTTACCAAAACAAACAACAAAGACGTGCCAAATAGGCAAATATAGGTCCAACCCTGAATGTGGATGCCGAGCGCGTGATTAGGCCCCTTGGCTTTTATTGGCTTCTGTGGGATACTCTTTTGCCTCTGGTTGTAGGGGATGGCTAGTTGGAGTAGGTACGCTAGGTGCACAAGTCACGCACGCATGCACCTCCCTAGCCGATTCTTCTTTGTGCCACATCTCTTGCTCGCGCTAGAAATCAGACCCCGGTTTAAAAATCTTCAGGTCTCAATACTTTCATTTGTTCCACAAACTTTAATCTTAAAATCACAAAAACATCCAATTCGAAAATGTAAACTTTCTTCCTAAACTGCAAAAACTTCCAACTCAAGATATGAAAATTTCATCTCAAACCACAAAAAAAAACTCTCAATTGAACTTCATCTATAAATCACAAAACTTCCAATTGAAAGATATAAAACTTTCAATTTCAAATATGAAAGTGTCGTCTAAAACAAATTCAATTCATAAAATCTAAATCTTTAATACCAAAATCTTTCTTCTCCTTATAAGGACTAGACCGTTGGCGTCTTCTTGGGTAGTATGAGCCCGATGCGTCACATGGCGACGACGGAATCCCCGTAGCCGAGCAATGTTCCGATGGCTGAAATTGCTACCCCCTGCTAGATTTTGAGGAGCTAGAGGTGCCGCCACTTGGCTGGAGAAAGCAGATGGGGAGGGATGGATGGTAGAAGGAGATGGGGACAAGATTGTTGGGCACCGGAGAGAGATCGATGGACCGTATTAAGCCGCTTTGTCGGTCATCAAATGAAAATAGCGAGAAGGAAACTAGAGAAGAGGAACAACTATTTTGACCAAGTCTTTCCACCTCTAACTCTTATGTGCCGGATAGGCGGGAGTGTGTGATGCAGGTGCATATGCGAGAGATATCATCCTGGTGTTTTCCTGGTGTTTGTTTCTTTTTTTTTTTGGCTGGCACATTTCTTCTTCTTTAGGGCTTCCCTAACCCCTTTCCCTTCTCTTGGAGTGGACTGGAAATTGACGGGTGCAAGCATCCAGGGCCTAGCTATATGGGCCTTTTTTTAAAATTGTTTTAGAAATTGTTTGAAATTTATGCACACAAAGTTTATGTACAAAAAATTATATGTATAAAGGTTTTATGCATATATGTAAAATGTAGCTATGTATAAGTGTATAAATGTTTTCTTATATAAAATTTATGCTTATAAAAGTATCTTCTATAAAGTTTATATATCTCTGTATAAATTTTCTATATATAAAATTTCTACATATTTTTACATATAGATGTACATGTATAAAGTTTCGGCATACAGTTTTTTTTTACAATTTATCTACGTATAAAGTCTATGGTAGATTTTGTTGGGTTGGGCCAATACACCGATACAATGCTCATTGGATTCAAGGCCTAGAGAAAAAGGATATACATCTGAATTAAACATGGGACTACATGAATTTTCTTATCATACATATTTGTAATGGTCCACCCTCCAGAACTGCGTAACCCAGCCCATATGACGGACGGACCCACTTACACTTCATATAAAAGGGTCAATCCAAGAGTAATAGGGTTGGAGGGACATGCCCTTCTAAGTTGGTTCCGCTCTTGCTAAACTAGAAAGTTGGTACTAAACATGCGCAGACAACTCTCACGGTCCACACGTACCAAATTCTAATTGGGTCAGGATGTTACAATATTGGACCAATAACATGAGTTATCTCGGACATCACATGTAGGCTTTAGACCCAGTCGCTCCTGTTTGCTGCGCACGTGCTGGGTAAGCGGATATGATTGCGCGCAGGGCTGGCCGCTCATTACACCTCTATCCCCCCACCACCAAAAAAAGGGTAGGTGGTGAATGTTCACCAACTATAGATCACACAAATCTGTCAGGACGAAACAACTTTTGTTTTCGGTAGTGTTCATGTCCTCGTTTGTCGCATGGCGTGATGGTATGCGTGTATTTGTTGGAATGATTTCACTATCGGCGAACCAATCTTTCTTCGGTGACCGGAAATCACAAATTTCTCGATTGTATTATGAACCGGTACTAAAGATGGCCTTTAATACCGGTTCATAAGCCCAACAGCTCGATATGAACACCAACCGGTACTAAAAATCATCTTTAGTCCTGTTTAACTTTTTATCAGGCCTTATCAGGCCCCTCAGGAGCTTTAGTACAGGTTGGTGTCACCGCCGCTACCACCGTAGCCACCACTGCCTCCACCACCGCCACCACCAGCATCGTGCCGCCGCCAACGCCGCCACCACCACCGTCGTCGTCCCACGCCACCACTACCGAATGAGAGCGATCGTCCAACCGAATGACCGAATCGAACGAGCGAGTGACCGAACGACTTACCGAACAACCTAGCAAACAACTTAGTGAACGGCTTAGCGAACGACCGAACGAACGATTTAGCGAACGACCGAACGAACGACTTAGTGAACTAGCGAACGAACGACCTAGCGAACGCGAACTAGCGAACAAACGACTTAGCGAACGACCGAACGAACAACTTAGCGAACGACCGAACAAACGACTTAGCGAACTAGCGAACGAACGACCTAGCGAACGACATAGCGAACTAGCGAATGAACAACTTAGCGAACTAACGAACGAACGACCTAGCGAACTAGCGAGCGCACGACCATTATTGGGTGTTGTTTTCACCCAATATCTTGAGTCACTATCTCTCATTTAACGATGTATATGCAAATGTTCTAAATTTAGACTTAGGACTAGTTCAACATAGAGCCAATGAATGGTATTATTTAATGGTATTATTTAGTTGTATTAATGTTATTATTTAATGGTATTATACAGATGGCAGATCGCGATGACAAGCAGATCCTCTTGGACACGATCGCAGAGGGCAATAGCCAATATTGGACGGATGAGGAGGGTAACGAGGACAACAACCAGTACTTGAATGATGAGGGAAACATGGAGGGACACGAGGAGGGGAATGAGGAGGCCCAGAGTGACAGCCAATCGTGTGTTGGTGATAAGAGGGCACGCGGACAACGAGATGCCGCGAGGAAGGTGGAGGGGAGGCATATTATAACCGAAGTGAGTCCAGACGGCCAACCTGTAGCCCCTGCTGATGTTGCAAGAAAGTTTGTGTCACACAGAGGTTGGTGCGTGAGGGATCACGTGCCCATCAGTGTAGTAAACTGGTGTCAAACAAGATCACGTGGGGATGAAGAACAATCTTATCTCTCTAATTCAGAGAAAGACATGTTCTAGACCACCATGCTCGAGACCTTCATGGTCCTTGAGGTAGAACAGGCCAAATTGAAGGAATGGACTCTAAAGAAGATGGTCGAACAATTCCAGAGCTACAAGAACGAATTGTACAACAAATATGCAGTGAAGGGTATGACACCGAACTTCGACAAATTCCCCAAACTAAAGGATCATTGGGATGCGTTTGTCTCCTACGAGACAGGAGAGGTAGGGCAAGCGAAGATAGCCAAGAACAAAGCCAATGCCGCAAAGAAGAAATACTTTCACCGGCTAGGGTCGGGCGACTACAAGAAGTCAGTGCCCAAGTGGCAGAGAATGGAAGCAGCGTTGGAACAAAGAGGTATCGTTCTCGCCATAGCTGATTAGCCTGAACAATCCAAAAATTGGTACTATGCTCATGGGGGAACACTAAATCCGGGGAACACTAAATCCCAGCGATGGCTCCCTAGTCTTCAGCGACGACATACGCCAAGAAGTACATCATCTCGTCGAGGCCCTAGAGGTCTCTGCTGAGGCAATTTTCAAGCCCGACAAAGAGAAGGACGAGCTAACGCTCTCACTAGAGAATCCCGAGCACCCAGGACGAACGCGCGGAAAAGGCGTGATTGTATGAAAGCATGTGTTTGAAGAGGACATCCACACATACCGGAGTCGCATGAGAAGCAAGAGAGCTCAAGAGGCGAAGCTCATAGATCCCGAATTGAAGGTCGAGACCTACAACAAACGGATGCAAGAGGAGGTTGAACAACGGGTAGACGAACGCTTAAGTCAGTCACACCAGCCATCTGTTCCTCCCGTCATGGTGAGCCCCTCAGGGAAAGGAAGCAGCTGCGCTTCTATAGGGCAAGTAGGAGGATCCTCAGAGCATGGAAGCTGCAGGAGGGCTTGATGTCGAGGAACCACCCTACCCCGTGGATGAAAATCCACAGCAGACATCGTGTGAGCTGCATGATCCTTTCATAAACATATCAATCAAGGTTTGTTCATAGTTCTATGATATATTTCTTGTTACATTGCGACAATTGTTGCATATGTTAAGTAGTAATAACCTCGATTGTTGTGAAGGCGGCGGATGGCATGGCATTACCAGTGCAGCAGAACGAGACGTACCATTGTAGGCCGATTCCACCTCAGTACTCAAAGGTCAAAGTTGAGAGGGTGGTCCCTGGCTTCGAGGATGTCGAGTTGGGCATCCCCGGAGGAGACGGGAAGACAAAACTAGAAGTCACAGCTCACGCTATTGTACTATGGTGCAAGCTTTACATCGTGTTTCCCGGGCGAGCAGCAGAGTCCATTCCTACATCACCTCCTCCTGCACCGCCTCCTCCCAGGTCTCCGCCGCCTGCACCGTCTCCTCCAACTTCAACGCCGCAAGCAACTGCAAGTACCAGAAAGTCTTGCCTACCTCGTCCTGCACCGTCAAAGTCCATGCAACAAACGAAGAAGCCAAGACTTGGCAAGCCAAAACATGCCGCTCTCAAGAAAAGACCGTATGATAGGACTGACGAGGAGTCCAAAAAGACTCCAATAGACCCGTCAACAAAGGAACTCTTTCCGAAGATGAGCGAACGGACCAAAAAGACCTTTTCATCTGACTACGAACGATCAATGATCAAGTCTTTTAAGAATTCCAAAGGGAAGAAAAAAGGAGTCCCTCAGCTCGGTCAACAAGCAAAGCGAGACATTGAGCTGATGTCAACCGAGCCCGCAATAAATATTGAAGGATTTCTCAAAGATACAAATCTGACTAAGGAGCAGCTGCTGGGCCTAAAGCCTATCGAAACAGCGAAAGTGGTGGATCTCGCATACAAATTTACCTTGGGCGAACCACTCGTCAAGCCTGAGCACGTGAATAGCCTCTCTACACAGATGTACCGCTTCCATCAATGATACATGGAAAAAACAGCCAAAGGCAGAGAGATGTTTGTTGTGAGGATAAAACACGCCGATTACTTCAATGGAGAAGAGACTATGTGGGTCAAGTTCAAGGACGCCTTCGCTATAAACCACCTAGACTCCTTAAACGTCACTTTTATGAGCATATGGGCTTTGTAAGTGTCATTCAATTTTATTTCGTTACTTAGCTCGTCGTAGGCTCCTGACAATTTTTACCGTGTTAGGATACCTGATGATATTTTTTCCCTCTGTAGAATAGAGATTACAGGGTTGGTTTTATGGACCCATACAGAATTAATGTCAAGCTATTAGAAAGCTTTGAAAAAGATACAGAGGAGAACATCTTAAAATTCTTGGTGCAATAATATTGCAAGACCTATATACTATTGTCTTACAACACAATGTGAGTTTTTACCGCCTATAGTATCAATTTCCTTCTCCTGTTCATACCATGACATGTAAATCATCTCACGCAATTTGCAGCAACCACCGGGTCCTTTTTGTCATAGACCTTCCCGCAAGCAAGATCCATGTCTACGACTCCATGAGGAAACCCAAGGAAACCTTTGCCCACATTTTTGTCGTGCTTAACAGGTATTACCATCCATTCCACTCTCATTAGGATTGCTGCTATCAATACTATATATGTGCATATCGGGTCATTAATCATACATTGCAACTACGTACAGGGCCATTCGCGGGCTGTGGGCAGAAGAACTGAGTGTGAGGATTGACTTTCCGGTAAGGAGTTGACACAAAATTATATCTCACTTATCCTACGGAAGTATATATAATTCTTAATTTTGTTTCTCCTTTAGTGTGCATAACAGGGACAGGGGAACAACATGTGCGGCTATTACTTTTATCATTACATGCACACCTTAACACACAACATCATCATTGATAAAGATTTAGATGTACGTAAACATTATTCAGTAAATAATGTTTCTTATTGACTTCATATATTTATATCAAATTGTGTTTTCAAATGACAGATTGTTTGGATGACGGAGAACCTCTCCCACAGTGCCTTTGTAAAGGTTGTTCAAGAACAATTAATGAGATTTATCATGGACGAGATTATTAGTCCCACGGGAGAATTCCACGAATGGAAAACCTATTCGTCATCCTAACCCTAACTCATCGTCTTAGCTTTTGTAACATATGGTAGAACATTAGAAATTAACAACAGTTGTAATATATATATATACCAGCAATTACATTTATTTAATTACTGACATGTTTACGTATATTAATCATATATTTAGGGAATAACTTATATGTCTTTAGTCTTTTCATATCTCACATAGATATATGCATATATATGTATAATTAATTATAAATTTATATATCTTCATATATGAATTATAAATTTATAATTAATTACATATATATGTATATATTTATGTACTTATAAATATATATATTTACAAATATAAACATGTATATATGAGTATGCATGTATATAAAAAAAGCAATAAAAAACATATGGAAAAAAGAAAAAAAATCTTTAGTACTACTTGGTAACACCAACCGGTACTAAAGATATATTTTTAGTTTCAGTTATTTTAACCGGGTTTAACAATATCCATCTTTAGTCTCAGATTGTGTTTCCCGTTGCACAACCAGGATTAAAAGGGGTTGTGAACCAGTAGCAAAAGACCGGTTCCCAATAATGTTTGTCTTGTGGGCTCAGCTTATTTGTTTTTTTATGGGCCACAAAGAGAGGCGACGAGTTGGAGTTGTACAATTTTTTCCGTGTATTGTTTGAATTTATACCGAACTGAAACTAGTAAAACACAACTTTGCATCAGTATTTCTAGTATGCAGTTTTGTATTTTGTTTGTTCCATAAGGATATGTGTTTTCCTTTTATATATTCTTAATTTTGTGATATATTTAACAATACAAATTTAACCAAAATTATTGTTTAAAAATGTAATTTATGTATAAGTCTTTTTACCCTAAGTAGACCGTTATCGAGATAAAAGTTTATGCATAATAAGTTTATTGTTCTTGTGTACAAAGTTATGAGTATAAAGTTCACTATTTTTTTACAAAGTTTACGTGTATAAAATTTATTATTTTCTTCAATAAAGATTATGTGTGGAAAGTTTATATTCAAATTGATACTTATGTAAAAAATAATACTCCCTCTATCTTAAAAAATAAAGTCTAGCTATGTATCTGGATACGCATCATGTCCAGATACATAGAGTTTTGTTTTTTTAACGGAGGGAGTATATTTTATTTAGAAAGTCAATTAATTCAAATATAACCAAGACTTTAGGAGTGCATAGCCACTATGCTTGAGTGATACTAATCACGTGCTAGCGTAGGAATTGTTAATTACCTTAGACTAATCATATGGAAACAGTGACTCCGTAAACACGTCACACTTTGAATCGCACTCTGAAGTCGAAATGCGTAGAAAAATACACTAGGACCTGAACGCCTGGTTAGAACTTGCTTGGGTCCCGCCAACGGTCGCGTGTTACATCTTGTTATCCTAAAAACCAGCTGTTTTCCTTTAATCAATCATGTTCGTGCACCCTCTTGGTTACTGATAAAGCTCCCTCACTGCCGAATTAACAATCAAGCCAGAATTTCTGGTGTCACAGCTTTGGTGGTAGGTGTACCCTCTTATACTAAGTCAATTTGGAGCGGTATGAATTTCATAGGAACTTATGAAGATTTTGGCAACGGTTGGAACAGATTATTCTGCGAATTATTGTCGCAGTGAAAAAGAAGAAGTTTACAGTAGGCTGAGTGATGGATCTACTTCTTTACCACCGTCAGTGAGAATGCGGGACACAGGGAAGAAGCGACTGGATCAACGCAGTTTTTGCCTTGTGACTTTTCTCTGCTTGTGGGTTTTGAATTATGTTACATGGCTCTTCCTAGTTTAAATGATCTTATTCTTTTCCTTCTTCTTTCGGTTTTGTCTACTGTAATTTCCTCTTACGCAGTTTCTCTTACGATTATAAAATTATAGTCACGAGAAAGTACTTTTGAACATGAATTCATTATACTACATACGTTGTAAAATATAACAGTTTCTGACTATATATTTGAACAACTGTTTATATAGATTATTGACCAAAAGTTACTTAGAACGGATGTAGTATTAAATTAATCATCACTACTACGAAAAGGATTTTTCCGTGCGGTCAAAAAGGATTTTTCCGTGCGGAGATCTTGCTCGTCTGCACCGAGGTGTCTGGGAAAATAAAAATTTTCGCGTGCGGGCGGCCCAACCGCACGGGATAATCGATCTTCCCGTGCGGTCGGTTAAGTGGACCGCACGCAAAAATGGAAAATCACAAAAAAAAATAAAAAATCCAAAACACCAAACCTAACCCTAACCCTAGCTAGTCACCGCCGCCGCGCCTCCCCACTGTCCGATCCGTCGCCGCCGCGCGGGGGGATGGCGGCCGCAATCGGATCCATGCGGGCGACGGCCGCCATGCCTCACCACCGCCAGATCCGCCGCTGCCTCGCGTGGGGAGGGTGGCGCCGCTCCCGGCCGCCTCCTCCTCGTCGTCGTCAGTGGTGGCAGCGGCGTAGATCCGGCCGTCGTGCACGCGCGGCGGCGGAGGCGGTGGAGAGGACCGTCGCGGGGCCGCTCCCGGCCATGTCCTCCTCGTCACCGTCGGCGACAGCGGCGGGGCGACACGGATCCAGTCTCCAGCTGCCGTGCCAGCGCCCGAAGTGGCGCCGCCGGTCTCCAACCACCGCGCCACCTCCCACCCGCTCCCGGCCGCCACCTCGTCGGCGGTGGCGCTGAGCCGGCTACCTCCTGCGCCCCGCGCGCTCGGAGGGGAGGAGAGGAAGAGTCAAAGAGAGAGAGGGCAGAAAGAGAGAGGAGTGAAAATAAAAACGAAAGGAAGAGAGAGGAGGTGAAAATTCTGAAGTGAGTGAGAGGGAAAAGAGAGAGGATGGGATAAAAAATTTTGCGTGCGGTTCACTTAAGAGGCCCGCCTGTGAAAATAGGCTCATTTTCCCGTGCGGTCCACTTAAGAGGCCCGTCTGCGAAAATCAATTTTTCCGTACGGTCCTCTTAAGGAGCCGCACACGAAAATGGAGGACGATTTTTGCAGACACGACTAGTTATGGTCCGTCTGCAATCTAAGGAGACGCTTATACATGAAAATCGTTTTTTAGTAGTGCATTAATTAAAATGTAAAATTAAATGGACAGAATACGCATAATATTCCTGAACGGGGAGAGTATTAAATATGGTGTCACTTAATTTAACTACAAATGCACTCTTATCAAATTTGCTAGTAGCATATATATAACTCATAAATAACAAATAAAAAGGGAAATGCTAAATGGCAGTTGACCGATTATTGGGGCCAAAATCTTGCAGATTTCTTAACTTGGGATTGGCTTCGTGATTCATGCTCTAGCGATCCTAACTCCGGTGTTAGCTTTTTCTCCAACTCTGGTAGCTTTGGCGACCCTAATGAAGGTGGCGGAGTTAGGGACTTAGGGTCCCAGGTTAGGATGGGGGTGAGAGGAGGTGGAGAGAGATCGTTGGGCCTAGATGGATGGTTATGGAAGCCAAACAGCCAGTGGCATGGCAGTGGACCAATGTTGATAGTAGGGGAAAAGCAAGCTTGTGGTTAGGGGTGACCACTGGTGGTGGCTGATCCGACGGCAAAGTCACCAAAAACGGGGAAGATGGTGTAGCGTGGGCACCTCGCTGCTGCCGACTTGAGGAGGAGGAGAGGAGAAAAGGGGTGTGGGAAGGGAGAGGATGTCGAGTGCTGGGGGTGGGAGTTGGGGGCACTCTCCAGTGCCCTTGACTTCTTTTGACGAGCCGAAGAGTCCAAGCGATGATGAGGGAGTCAAGCGGACGAGCGATCAATCCCATAGTCATTGGGAGTGATGAGGGAGGAGGGGTGCGGATAGGGTTAAGATTGTATTGCACAAATCTTAAAATAATTCTGCAGTCCAAAACTCGCCTGATTTCAGAGGGGTTTTCTGCCAAATGCTAGCTAGACAGTCCAAATAAAATAAGGAAAAATTGAAAAAAAACATCCCAAATATCACATAGAGTTGAGATTTCTCCTATAAGATGATTTGCTACTAAGTGTTCTCCTAGACCATAGTCTTAGATGGTTTAGACCGCGTCTAGACGCTACATGATAGGTTATCGTCTAGTTTAGGACCTAAACTGTGAATTAGACTGTTTGACCGTCTAATCGGTCAAAGATGGTTTTAGACTATTTAGATCACACAATTAGACAACATTTAGACGAGTGTAGACTGTAAACCTATCGTAAAGACTATGGTCTAGGCAATAGGCTAATGCTTTTTTTTTGGCAGAAGCTGAAACTTCGAGCCCAGACAAAAACCCATATGGTTTAAGGTTTTGACCCCATTCCATACTGTTTTCCTCTACTTTGAGCTAGTCACTACGACGGAGTCATGTCATCTCTCCTTTGCTAGTCATCAGCGTGGACCTTGCTCCCACCTCTCTCTAGCCCGCAGCTTTACTTGAGTGGCTACACCTATCATAGCACTACTAGTTCTCTAATATTCTACGGAAAATGTTAAGCATATTTACCTGTGTGCTAAGAAAAACATACCGATAGTATAGTGTACGGTATATTATCTAGACTGTGTAGATTTGCGCTTAGACTGGCTAGACTCTAGATCATGGATCATCGTCCGTCTAGCGTCTAGCATCTAGGTGAACTTTCTCCTCGATTACCAATTTCCGCGTGTTCTTTTTCTCTTTTTTTTGTGTTATATGACTTATTGCATCTGTTTATGGACATGAGCCCAAACTCATCTTCTTTCTCAGTGACACAATGTCACATCTAACTCATCTTTCTCATTTTTAATCTACTAAAAAAGCCAGCCGCTGTTGGACCCTCACGAGGCAAATGCAACAACACATTTTCGAGCGATCAAGATGTGAAGACTCATGATCACCACCGTCCAATGACGTGTTGGATGTCATGAGTAGGTATGCCACGGCCGTATCATATAGGGCATGACCGATATGAGTGGCGACTACGGCTTCTCGTCTATCAGTATTCATACGAGCGATGCGTGGTTCACATACATGAGAATTGAGTAACGGTAATCGAGGTATCTCAAACAAAAGTGACTTAGAAGAGAGTATTTGCAACAATCATCATTTTATACGGTGGAGAAATCTCAAAATCTAAGAGACTAAGAGTGACATACATGATGTTTTTTTTATATTTTCCCGATTAAATTAAATAAAGTAAATTGCACAAATCCACCCACTTGCATACCTAATCATGCGGAAGGCAAAACTAAAATTACAACTGCTCCACGTTTTTCCCACCGTAGTTATTATTAGCGCACACCACCGAGGAAGCTAATTACAATTAACTTGACGCCACCACCTCTCTCTCTCTCTCTCTCACTCTCTCTCTCCTTCTCTCCACCGTGGAGACGCTCGTGGTCGTGGAGGTCGGAACGATCCATCCGAGGCGATGAATCCGATGAGCCCGATGCTTCCGGCGCCGGCGCCCATGGCGGCCGGGCCGACGGAGCCGGTGGCCGTGGTTGGCCCGCAGTACTGCGCGCCGTACGTGGTGCCGCTGACGGTGACCAAGAAGTCCATCAGCCTCACCGACGGCGACTTCACCGTCACCGACGCCAACGACACCGTCGTCCTCAAGGTCAAGGGCACGCTCTTCAGTGTCCGCCACCGCCGCGTCCTCCTCGACGCCGCCGGCCAACCCCTCCTCTCCATGCAAGAGAAGGTAAATTGGTTTATTTTATTTTATTTTATTCTTCTTTGACTTGTCTAGACTTAGACTTGATCGGGATTCAGGAGGGGAATCCAAGAAATCAAGTATATTCAAGTACACCAACAGCTAGAGGATTTCGTCTTGATCTGATGCTTTTTTATATATATGTTAATCACATGGTCAACACGTTTCATGGAGATTGATTGGATGAGAAGGTTTTCATATTCCTTATGTTTTTTTTTCCTTTTGAGAATGATACAAAGGTGGTCAAATTCCTTGAGAAGAGAGAGAGAGCTCAGCGAGCTCGTGGAAATTAGGATCGAATTAACCTTGAATTTCGTGTCTTCGTAAGGCGCCTGGATGAATCGTTTGGCAAATCGACGCTGTCTTGGTGAACTTGAATCTTCCTTTCTGCCTAATTAATCAGAGTGACAATTTCAATTGGAACGTTGACTATTATGTCTGCATCATCAACTAATTTCGTGATTCTTGTGGTCTTGACCTGTTCTTCAGATGTTGAGATCCACGAGACATTAAATTCTTGCACATTTGGTAGTATTATACAAAACCAATATTTTCATTGAATATCCACCTAAGAAGAACAAAATTTTCAGATACTTAGCATGCACAACAGATGGGAAGTATACAGAGGGGACAGCGCACATTCGTGCGATAAGCTCTTCACCGTGAAGAAGTCTTCAATGCTCCAGATGATGAAGACGGAGATGGATATCTTCTTGGCAGGGAATACCTCGGAGCATGTCTGTGATTTCAAGATCAAGGGCAGCTACTTTGACAGATCAAGTGCATTCTACCTTGGCAACTCAAACACAATAATAGCTCAAGTAAGTTACTGCTTGAACTGCTTATTATGTCTCTCATCACATTGTGGAGGTTCAGAACAAAACTTTAATGATTTGTTATGCATGTCCTAATACCTGCAGATGAACCGTAAGCACACTGCTGCAAGTGTGGTGCTGGGGAGGGATGTATTCAGCATCACCGTGTTCCCGCAAGTTGACTACGTGTTCATCGCGGCTCTTGTTGCGATTCTGGATGATGTTCACAGGGACAGAAAGGAGTGATGAACTGGAAGCACTCCCATCCTAAACACCCTTTTAAGTTTCACTTTCACATCTGTCATATTACCTTGCGTTGCTGTTTTTGGTATTGCTTTAAATACTTATACGGTTGAGGTTGTCTGTAAATCTTGCTTTGAATTATGTTGATTTTGGCTGATGTTCAATAATGTGTAATTAATTACCTTCAGGTTTGATCGCTACTATACAACTGCTTACAGCAGCGAATGTTTCTGTTTAAGATCAGTTGAACTTGCAGAGTCAAGTGTTGCTGAGCAAAATTCAGTTGAATATAGGCCATTTGCAGAATGGTTTCTGTAGGTCAATCATAATTAAATTGTGTACAGAGGAAAAACATGCATATGGTGGCGTTTCATTCCAACAGTTTAATCTGATTTGGAGCTCTTATAATGCTAAATAATCCTATTTCAGTTATCTAAATAATGAGATGTGTTTGAAAGTGACATGGATATTATTTTCCTCAATCAGCTGTCCTGATCAGGAAAAACATGAGTACTGAAAATTCTGGCTTCTATTTTGTCTTTCAAATGGAAAGACAAAACATCAACGAATGGAAAAGCTTCCTACTTCAGCTTTGTCTTTCTATCACCTAAAAGTTTTAGGCTAAAACAGAGTGCATCGTTTTATTTTAGTACGCATAGCTTGTTTAGGCTTATATTTTTCGAGGGAAGTTTAGGCAGATAGCATTGATGTAAATTCTTCTTACGCCATCTCGTTGTGACATTTTCTGTCTCTGCCTGTCCCTAACACACGAAAGGGTTCTATAAGGTACCATGAGATTTTGACGTAACATTTGAGCACTGTTTAAAATTACAATAATTTTTCCAAGTACTATACTTAAGTATACTAACAAATTTTAAACCGGACTATCCATTTTCTGATATTGATTGAGAAGGACAAACTATATCCGACTCAAAAGTGGTGGAGCTCCTGTAAGTTTAGCTATTTTTCGAGTTGGACAAATGGTTTTAAATTTTTCGAGGAATTGCTAAAATACTATTTAAAAAACTTTCAAATGCAATTGTAGTGTAGCTAGAACATAATTATCTATACTGTAATAAAACATAATTATATTGTAATATAGTAATTGCAGTGTAATTACATTTTAACTCTATATAACTTATTTATGAAATGATGTAATTTTTAAATACTTATATAACAGTTATATAAAAGTTATAATATAGTTATAGTATAGTTACGGTGTAATTATATTATAATTATACTATAGCTGCATTTGATTGTTTTCACTTAAAAAACTTGCAACGGTTTTTCAGGCCCCTATCTTTTGGCCATATGTTGATAATACGCCGTACAACATATTAGCAAAAAGTATTAATTATGAGTAAAACTTTTATATATTTGTCCTTAGCGCTTTAAAAGCCAACACTTTAAAGAAAAACTTAGATGAAAAAAAACTTCAAAATCAACTTAAATTTTAAATTTTAAATTTTGACAGCGGATGGTTTCATATGGTGCAAAGGATGGGGGCTTTAGATATTTTTACAATCTACAATTTTCATCACTTAGTTAATGCATCGAAACAAAATACAATGTACCAACGGGTTAGCCCGGCCCATGTTCACCAAATTCCAACCAGTTGGGCCGGGCCGTGGGCCTTGGGCCTTTGATCTTAACCTCCTTTCGCAAGACAGTTTTATTTATATTTTTTTCTGAGAGATGTAAACAATAATGGCTGCACCCTACTCCTTCCGTTTCCCTCAAGAACTCCAACAACGCCAAGAAAGAGAGAGAGAACATGTACAGAGTCCGAAGAAGCAAGCACGGACACCGGAGCCGATCATCATCGGATCGGAGAGCTCAGATCATCGCCGACCGATCGATCTTGGCCAATGGCGGCGGCGGTGGTGGGGTCGCGGTTCTGCGTGCCGCACGAGGTGGCGCTGACGGTGACCAGGAGGTCCGCCTACGCCGCCGACGGCGGCTTCGCCGTCACCGACGCCGCCGGCGCCGTCGTCCTGCTCTCCGAGGTCCAGTTGCTGACGCGCTTCACCCGCCGGGCGATCGTCGACGCCGCCGGCGTTCCCATTGTCTCCATGAAAAGGAAGGTAATTAAGGACCGCGGCGACGCTGATATATATGATCTGATTGGCTCTTCTGTCTTGTGAATTACAAAAGCTGAACCGAATTAAATTCAGTCGAAACCTTGAGGATTTTCCTTGTCTTAGTTCAGAGATACGTAATTTTTCATCCTTAAAAATTAATATTTTTGTAGTAATTTCAATCTTCGATTTTGTGAACAAATGCTATTTTTTTTGGCATTATTAAGATTTTGACCAAGACTTTGTAATACTCCGGAAAGAATTAATGGTCTTTGGTCATGTAAATGTTTGATGTTTAAGATATGTTCTTGTTAAATTTTCAAAATTCTAACCATAAACAGTTTTCCCATATACTTATTTTTTAAAAAATAATAATATGCGTAGATTCTCCTCAAAGAGTGTTATATAAACTACTGGACTTTATAAACTTACTCTAATATAAAATTATATATATAACGTGAGTTTGTATTAGTTTGCAACATGATTAAGGAAAAAAAAGTTAAATTCGTACATAAAGAATTACTTCCTCCATCTTATAATATAGCAACCTAAAACCTAATAAGATATCTTATAGAGTACAATGAATTTGATCATGCTTCTATTCAAATTCATTCATTGTAGAATGAAATATCCTATCAGGTTTTTATCATGTTATGGTGGGTTGGAGTGAGTAGTTGGGTACTCTCTCCGTTTCATAATATAAGGAATAATGGGATGGAGAGAGTATATAGCTAAAGCAAAAGCAGACTTAATTGCTTATCAGTTATTCAGCACTAGGTACACATGGGAAGTGTTCAGAGGGGACAGCGAGCATGAGAGCGATCTCCTCTTCACGGTGAAGAGATCCACGTATTACCCCAAGCCAAAGCTGGACGTTGATGTCTTCCTAGCCAGCAACACATCACAGAATGCCTGCGATTTCAGGGTCAGCTGCAGCTACTTCCGCAGGTCCTGCACATTGTACATCGGTGGCTCCAACAACGTGATTGCTCAGGTCAGCTCTAGCCAAAGTATTTATTTTTACATTTTTTTAATAATGAAATTTATTTTGATCTTTGCTTCGATGAAGCTAGAGCCAATTAATTATATATATTTTTTAACATTTGGGTCATTTTTTCCTATGTTACATGGTACAGCACTATACTGGTCAAATAATTCCAGAAAAAGATATAGGTTTTCTTCTGATTGAAGTTTCTCCATATTTGTTGTTTTCGCATGTAATTTTGTTTGTTACACGTTTGGTGGCAACATTACCATAAGACACATGATAATTAATTAGAGGTATTACAATTTAACGAAATTGCATGCCTTATCTTAAACTTCCCCTAGATGTATTTTTCGAATTTAAGTTTTCCCTAGGGCAAATTTTATAGAAAGAATAGTTGTCACATCTAATTTTCTCCATATAAAATAAGATGTAATATGTACAATATATCACATCTACACTACCTCTACCTCTAGTATGCTAACCACAATGATTTTTTATTTATTTATCCAATCCCCTCTTTCTTTAATCTCCTTTTTCTTAGAGTTTGTGTGGTGATTGCCTCTTATATGAAGGGTGGCTCACCTTCACTTTGCTCACTTATTTTTTTCATCTCATCATTCAATCCTATGTGGTATTTTTAGGGCAACATATGAAGTATTATAATACTTGACCTTAATCCATATATATATATATATATATATATATATATATATATATGGCATGCATTACTCCTACCTTTTCAAAAATGTTTTTGAAACCAAGAAAAATTCAGTTACCCAACACTGCGAAAACTTCAAACCTTGCATCTGTTTGACTTTTAGAAGTAGTCATGCATACATGTAGCTCCTCCCCTTGATAATTATTATATATCCTGGTTTTCATTCATCATGTGTGTATATATATATATCTATATCTTGCAGATGAATCGCTGCAACGGTGTCTCAGATTTTGTGTTCTTAGGGAGCAAGTACAGTGTGACCGTGTTGCCGCATGTCGACTACGTGTTCGTCATGGTGATTGCCATGATCATCGATGAGATCGCCAGGGAGATTCGACTGCGTATTGTTACCCTTTATTCATCGACTTAAATTCTTAGCTAGAAGAGCTGGAGATCGACCTGACCGAGCTTAATTAATTCCTTCAAGTTATTGCTCCTTCTGTTCTGTTTCTCCAGATATGAATATTATTTAAATTTATTGTAAATATACTTCGACAAGATGCTAGAGTGCAAGCTTTGTTTTCATGCACCACCCACATCTCAATTGAGCGGCAACCCACATCTGTGTCGAGGATGGCGCCCAACACAGCGTAAAAGTCACATTTCTCAATCGGGCATACGACCATTACGGATGAAGTTATCTCAATTGGGCCTTAACTAAAGCCCGTCACCGATAGTTTTGACCCAGACGACCAGTCAAACAGAGCCCGTCACGGATGACCTATCTCAATCGGGCCCCAACTAGCGCCCGTCAGGGATGACGGTCATTCTCAATCGGGCCTAAACAGGAGCCCGTCACAGATGACAAATAATCCCAATCGGGCCCCAACTAGCGCCTGTCACAGATGACTAATAATCTCAATCGAGCCTAATGTAAATCCCATCACGGTTGACTATAACTCAATCGGGTTTTAACTTATAGCCCGTCACCGATGAGTATGACCCACGAAAAAATAAATTTCGTTTTTTGCTAGCCTCAGGCCTTTGCTAGCCATGCCCGCTGCAAAATAACAGAAATAGATATATTCCACAGCGTTGTCAATATATACATCCCAGCATCCCCATTCACATGCACATATGCCATTCACATATATTTGACAGAACCATTCACATAACATCCATATTGCTCACATATTTCACACATCCATATTGCTCAAGTGGTAAGCATCATAACCTACAATATATATCTATGAAGAATTTACATAGACATAACAAATATAATAAATATCAGTGTTACATAATCACATGTCTTTGACAATTCAATTAAGATGTTCAACAATGTTCATCATTTAATCTTAACCCTAAACATTCCTTTTGGGTGAATTATTTCACAGAGGATGAAACCGACTATCTCCTCAGGAATCTCCTCAAAGCTGCTACCCGGATCCTTTGAAAATTTGTCCTACATGTACATATATATGTGTATATATATATACTTCGATGTAGTTAGAATATGTCACAAATGAGACCACAAACCTCAAATTCAGCCAAAGTCTTCACCTTATCTTTACACAAAAGGCGCATGTTGTGGCACACATGGAATCCGCACTGGTCGCCTATTTGTTGTT
The DNA here is from genome assembly GCA_000573905.2 of Oryza punctata. Lineage (NCBI taxonomy): Eukaryota > Viridiplantae > Streptophyta > Magnoliopsida > Poales > Poaceae > Oryza > Oryza punctata. The sequence continues at coordinate 8,052,903 of CM002494.2, read as the reverse complement.
TTACCGGGAAGTCCTTTTTGTGGATAAGTGTGTCCTGTCCTGTCTTACGAAGGCCTCCTTTTTGCACATATTGGCCCCATGCTTCATCTATCACTAGTTGAATCGGGGTCCAATCATATGCTTTGTTATCAATTCTGGAGTTTAGGTAGTAGCATGTACTCCACTTAGGCGTTATGACTCGAAGGATCCAATGGCCACTGCGGCATTAATATAGTTAAAGTTAAATACTAAAGCTAGACGTGTAATGTAATGTATTTAGGGAACACACTTACTATTGATTATAAGCGCACATAATGTACTCCCTGTCTTGTCGGGCCCAAAAGGTGTCAAACATGTAGTTTACCATTCCTTGACGGTCGCCTTCAAGATTTGTGACAGTGACTACTTGAGGATCAAGGAAGGCAACTTCCGGTGCATTGTTGAGACACCACTTCCAACTATACCTACACGCAAGGCAAATGCTCTTATAAGCATGTTATACGGATTGAGATGACTAATTTTAGTGAGCAACAATACTTACAAGGATTAGCACTTGAGGAGGGTTGTGTCCACCGATCGAAGCCTGTAGAGGCCGAATAGATCCTTGAAGTCTACCACGATATAATTTGGTGGCCCAAGGAATGGCGCTCGGTCGTGTTCGCCTATTATATCGTTCTCTCTATTCTTCCTCCTCACGTTGGATCTCTCGATGTAGTACATGTGAAGCTCCTTGCAAACGGTGCCCATCGTTCCTAGCATGTTATCTCCAACCAATGGCATGCCTAGTTCGAAGGACGATGGAGGAATGGTCTTCCTATGTACTACCTGCACCTTGCTCATATCTAGCTTTGTTGGAACAAGAAGTGAGACTTGCAGCTTTCCTTTTCCTCGCCCCCTTGCAGCAGGTTTTTCGATAGCTATTCTCTGAGGGGAAGAATGCGCCTTCCTGCTCTTCTTCATGGGTAGGGTTTAGTGATCGCCATGCTGTCGGCCTCCATATGCTCGTCCCCAAAATCCGTGTCGTACTGTAACTCCACATCGTTAGTCTGTTCATGACGAGCGGGAGCTGGAGGGGCTGAAGGAGCAGGGGCAGGTTGTACCGGCGGACGACCGCTTGGTGCAGTGGTTGGCCTCGGAATCACGCTTATCTCAATGAGGTCCTTGGGCCATTGGATGAAGGTTCCACGTGCATTTCCTAGGGTTAGAACCTCGTCGTTCGGTGGATGCCTCAGTGGGAAATGATCGAATTCGGGCTTCACCAAGTCAACTTGCACTTTCGCACAGTCAGCCCTAAGTTGCGTCCCATGCACTCTTGTCTCTGGGGTCGGCTTGAACGCAAGTCCCTCGGCTGCAGAAACTGAGAAGGTCAGCATCACCCTAACTGTCAGGGTGTAGCTGATTGGTTCCTGCGATAGATTCATCCATATTTTTAGAATATTATATAACATATGGTTTCGTTAAGACTTTTATGCGTTGCGGACGAGAGATTTACCTTATGTGGTCGACGGCGGCGGGGACCGATGGTGGAATTTCCCCTGCCTCAGTTGATGCGCAACTGCTGCACCTTTGCGTGGGACTTGCTAAATCTTGTTGCGTAGCAGCAGCGGCAGCCTCCGGGATATGTTGCTCTTCTCGAATCTCTTGCCTGATACGAGCCCTCATCGATTCGAGCTTCTCGTCGAATTCAGAGCTCAATTCGGCTCTGACCTGCTCCTGGATTTGGGCGGCAAGGCGTGCATCTTTCTGCACCTTCGTGACTGTCCGCTTCTTGTACTGCCATGCATAGTCTGGAAATCTAACTTTCCATGGCACATTGAAGCCAAGTCCCTTTGTCCGTCCACAGTGTTCCTTGGTGCCCAACGCTTTAGTGAGGATGTCGTCCTCGCGTCTTTGAGAGCTGGCCTCTTGCGAGGCTTCTTGCTCGGCAACCAACTCCTTCTGCAGTACAATTGAGTTCGTATTCAATCAAAAGTTCATTGGAAACAATGCGAACAAATATTGAGATTAGACACTTACTATATTATCGTACACTTGTTGATCTTGGGGATTTGGGAGCGAAATTGTCCCATCTTCATTCTTCTGGTACCTCGCCCGGGCCCAGTTCCTTGCCCGTGGCTATGGGATATCGATAAACACCGGCAGTGTGTTCGCTGCCGCTGCCGCTTCATCCTCCTCCTGCCATTTCTCTTGCTTCCCTGCATATCCTGCAGTGCCAAGCCAGTGAGGGTGCAAGTTCCTGGCCTGCAGTGCTCGATAAGCCTCACTTTTGGCCCGGGATTCGGGGGTCGACTTCTTCTCGTAGAATTGCTCCCAAGCGTCTGCCGTGATGAAAGGCCATTGCTCAGTTGGATCCGGGGTCATCGGGTTTATGACGTACTCCGTGACCAACCTGCTCTTAAAGTTCTTCCAAGCATTGCCCATAATCTTGAAAGCAGCTTGCTTGCGCCCGGCCTCGTCGACTGCAGGATACTCGAAGCTTTCCTTGAAAGCCAAGCTACGTTCTTCTCTGCTTCGAGCACATGCTTGATGTCATCCACGAGAATTGTGAAGTTCTCCCTCGCTACGATACCGCAGGTTGACCTAAACTTAGCCAGAACATTCCGAGGACGGGTCGGCACTCCAACCTGGTTCACCTCTGCAATGGTGTACCGTTCCTTAGGGATTTTGTTCCCTGTCCTATGAGTCCATGCCCTTGAGGATCCACTAGTTGTCGTCGACATTGGTTCACCTTGCTGAGACATCGTCTAAATAACTTACAAAATAACAAAATTAATTAATTTCATAAACCATATCATAAATTTCATATGTACGTACTTACTTTAATATTAAAGTTCGTTGGCACCCGAAGCACATAAGTCCTAAAATCACTAAGGCCCTGTTCGCAAGCGGCGGTTCGCAACCTGGATGCCGAGATCGGAAATGGTGTACTGTAGATGTACTGTTCATCCACTGTTCGGTCAGGCATATCTCCGACGTCCGTTGGAACGGCCGAGACGTGCCGTCATCCCGCCGACAAAAACCGTCGACGGATTAACGGGCGTTGCCGCTTGCTCTGCGCCTGCAAAGAACTGGCAGAGCCGATGGGAAAAAAAAATCCGATAGCACTGTTTAAAGTAAAATAGCTACACGTACAAACTAGTACAGCCTGTAAAGGAAATGAGTTAAAATTAATTAATTAATTCATTCAGTTAGATGCTTTAATTTTCATAGTGGTGCGTTGTTTAGCCGTTATCACCAATATTATGTACAAAGGAATTTATGTAATGAATTTGTAGACAGTTTATTTTGTGTTAGATTTGACGAACTGTCCTAGTATGTCGGTAAGAAAATTATTGATGTTCGTCGTAGCTATTTCGTTACGAAAGAATTATGGAAAAAAAAATTTGTCGCAAAGCACAATAATAACTGCAATAAATTTGTCGTTAAACAATTTGTTGGAAAAAATATTGTATAAATTATCGTGCGGAATAATACAAGTTACTATGAAACACAGTTGCGACAAATCGATGCATAATTGTAGAAGACGACTGAAGTAAAATTTCATAATACAAATGATGGTACTGAAAACCGTACGTACGAAATGGTACCACTAACAAACATGCCATGTCTCGAATGGAACAAACAGATACAAAACACACATTATCGATAACTGGTCACCCAACAGCTAAGGATAACGATAGTACAACTCATCGGCTATGCAATCACGCAACATATTCATGGCTTGCTCGCTATTTGTTGCATAATACATTTGGTCGAAGGAGTCATTCACCGGTGGCACGGGATAGCCATTGTACAGAGCATTATTCTGACGGTAGTTCGCATCCGTGCTATCCAACCTAAAATTGTGCAGAGCAAAGGTAGCATGTATGATGCGTGTAGGAACACCTTCCTCCGGGTAATACGGAATTTCTTTCAATATTTGCCACATCTTTTTGACGATGCCGAACGTCCTTTCAACAATACCTCGCAAGCTGGAGTGTCCATGGTTAAATGTCTCTTCGCGGCCTACGGGTGGCGGTGCTCCTTCATTACCAAGTTGATCCCTATGGTACCGCACATGCGGATACGGTGCAAGAAATCCCATCCTACTAGTACTAATGAAGTAGGAGGGTGTAATCTGCTACATGAGGAAATGTCACATTATTATAACTTGGGTGCATATTTTAGATCATGATGCTATACTATAGCTAGTTTGTCATGATGCTATACTCATGGTTACAGATCACAAACTTAGGTTAGGTGTACTTATAGTTCAGTTTTCGGCAGTGAGTGTTGCCATGATATATATGCCAAAAATTATTAACATAAGTTGTAGTGAGTGTTGTACAAATTTTTTTGTGACATAACTTTGCAATACTCAGGAATGTCAAGTGTGTTATGATAGAAATTTCAGAGCTCAACAGCAAGTTGTGAAAACATCTACCTATAGGGCAACTTTTCTAACTTTTGTGCAAGATCTTGCAAACATTTCAGGCATATTTCAGTAAAGGCATTGAGAATTTATGCATAGGTTATCAAACATTAACAGGAATTCATTGCCATTAGGAAGTTTTACCATCCATTGAGCCAATTACTACATCTGTTCCTCAATACATATGGGGCCATCACATAACTGCAACAAACAGTGATGCGCACTCATCTCTGTGATCGTCTACAAAAGGAGACCCAGAAAACCAAAGCAGACCGGTGCACTAGAGGACAACTCAGGAAGAAAATAGCAACATTGTATTGCAATCACAAAACGTTATTAGGCAGTGCTGCAATGTACTACCATTAAAAGCTTACTTTTACTACAAATTTATACATGGTCACATAGATGGCAGGCATTACTATCCGACGGCTCCATAGAAAGTGGTGTCGTTTGGAATGATCTTACAAAATAAATTCCTCAATAGATGCTACTTTTTATCAGCTAATACATTGGCACATACAAAAAAACTAGGGCACACAGTGTATAACATGTACAAGACTACCCAGTCAATGATGGCACAGATACTAGAAAACATGGACACATTTTGTACACTAGCACAGGATTTCATATTTTGCCGGTCAACGTACTGTAAAGCATATGTAAGTAGAACAGCCACTTGCATGGAGTACATTGCACTGCATTAGGTAGTAATGAAATTGGTCCGCAAGTAAGATTTAAACGAAGAGACAAACCTTATTTTTACTGTCCCACCATTCGTCGTCGGCTACAATGGCAGCGGTACTGGGGTCACGACCTAGTCCGGTGGCCTGTGATTCTAGCCACACCCACATGTGGAACCGCTTCTTACAGTGACCCCAGATGTACTCCAGTTGAGCCTTGTTCACCCTCTTCCTACACTTGGTGTATATTTTGATAACCAAGTTTTCCCATGCCTGGGCTTTGGGGGTGTTGGAGGTGATGTTGTAAGCTGCCATCTCCTCCAAGCAACTCTCAAGGAACACACGGACCTCCAAATCGGTCCAGCGTTGACAGCCATCGGACATCTACTACACGCAAGTCAATGCTAACATGATTTGCAAAAACTTAAATACACAAGCCGGCAATACCTTGGATGACTCCGGGTCGCGGACGAGGTCCCAATCGATCGAACGGCCGACGGTGGAAGGGCTCAGTCTACGAACAAAGTCGATGACGGCTTTCGGAGACTTGGCGCAAACCTTACGAAGGGCATGCGTGACGTGGACAACGTCGTCGGCTGCAGCTTGGGCGCTACCCGCGTCGAAGGTGACGGAGTCGGAGGAACCCTCGCCGGACTCCAGGTCGCCGCCACGGACAGAGATCGGCACGGGTTGAGGGGATTCAACAATCGCCCCTTCCAAAGCGGTCCGCAAGAGCTCGAGCTCTCGCTTCCGCTTCCTCACTCTCGTCTCCATCCTACGCTGCAAACACGGCTCCTCAAATAGACCGGGCAGCCGCAGTCTGCCAGCTTGGCTGCGCCGATGCGACGAATCACGCCACCACAGTACCACCCGAGAGTACAAGCACTCCCTCAGGCCCCCGTCGAAAAGCTACCGGCCTTGACGGGCGCCAATGACGACGCGCACAGCGAGCACGCCAGTCGGCTTTCCCTGCCCTCGAGGGCAACGCTGACAGCTGGAGAGAGCTTTCACACCTCCGCTTCCGCCGCTTCCACCACCTTTAGCCGACCGGTCCCGCAAGACGACGCGCGGGCAAGGAATCGATGGGAGCACGAGGCTGCAGGCGGGAATCGATGGTGAAGCACGGGTCTGCAGGCGAACACGATTCGAGATTCGTCCGCCTTGGTCGAATCGGCTGGGAGACGGGGAGCGAGAGGAGGAAGAAAGGGGATCAGCGAGAGCGACGAGAGTGAGGACAGCTGCGCTCTCTGTTCGGGTTTTGCCACGGCTGTAACCGGCACACCAACGTCCGTCGACGGCCGTTAGCTCCTCTCCGTCCAGAACCGGCGCTCCAACTGTGCGACGTTGCTGCTTGTACTACACGGAACACAGTCGTTTTCCGAACACGCACATGCGAACGGGGCCTAAGTCCTAAAATCACTAAGTACTAAAATAGCTAACAACCCTAAGTCCTAAACACTCGCTCGAAATGAATAAATTATTGTACTTTAGTTGATTCCTCGCTCGACGTCGCTTCTTTTCATACGTTTCTTAATTATGAAAAAATGACAGATTACGAAGTGCTCTGGTTGCCAAGGTGTCTTGGTCGGTTCTGTACATGTACTAACCCAACCAAACCAACTTGGCACCTGGAGCACCTCGTATTCTGTGATAACTTGATAACCTAGGAACTAAGTCCATCCATAAATGACTAATTATAAAAAAAATGACAGAATACGAGGTGCGCTAGGGTCTGAAGGTGTCTTAATCGGTTTTGTGAATGCACTAACTCGATCAAACCAACCTCAGACCCTACGCACCTCGTATTCTGCGATGATTTGATAACGTACTTACTATCTACACTAAAATCAATCATCCATCGACCATTATTCATCACTAAAATATATATCAAATTTCACACATATTTCACACATATCAAATTTCACATATATCAACTATTGCACATATATATCACATATATCAAATTTCACATATATTTCACACATATCAAATTTCACATATATCAACTATTGCACATATATATCACATATATCAAATTTCACATATATTTCACACATATCAAATTTCACACATATCAACTTTCACATATATCAACTATTGCACATATATTTCACATATATCAACTATTTCACATATATCAAATTTGACACATATGCTTACTGGTGGTGGTTTGGGGAGGAGGTGGCCAGCGGCAGAGGTCGGGGAAGCCAGCGGCTTGGGGAGGATGATGGTGGCAGCGGGGGTCCGGGCGGCCGGTGGCACGAGATGTCTTGGTCGGCGGCGGCGAGCTCCCAGTGCGTGGCGGCGGCGCTAGGTTTTTTGGGGACTTAGAAAAATTTTTGATCCAGATCTGAGGCGAGGGAACTCTAATCTTAGTACGGTTAAACAAACTTCTCAATCGGGTCTACACTAGAGCCTGTCACGGATGACTCATCTGTGACGGGCTCTAGTCCAGGCCCGATTGTGATGACGTCATCTCAATCGGGCATTAAACCACTGCCCGTCACGGATGTAATCATCCATGATGGGCTCTAGTTTACGCCCGATAGAGATTATGTCGTCTCTATCGGGCATTACAGTACAGCCCATCACAGATGAGTCATCCGTGACGGGCTCTAATTTAGGTTCGATTGAAATGACTCAGTCTCTATCGGGTCTTATTTAAGGCCCGATTGAAATAGTAGTATTTACATTTGTTTCATGTTCATTGTTGACCTGAAGTGAAAATAATTAACTACAATAAAATAATTCACATATTATCCCAAATAATTCACTTATTATCCCAAATAATTAACTAAAGTACAACAATTCACTAAATTTACTAAATTCACAACAAAAATTATTACAAGCTGTACCAAATCAACTAAGGTTTTCTAATTATACAAAATACTTCATTAGTTTCCAAAAATAACAGAACAAATAAGTACAACGGGATCGGTCACAAGGTTATGCCTTCCGTATGATCTGATCGAGTATATGGCAGAGGCTCTTGTGGATCATCATCAAGGTCGATGTGAGGTCTTATGTGAAGATTCTGGTTGTATTTTTTTCATCGACGACATTGTCAACACTAAAAATTCCACGCTTGCCATCCCTCACGGTATGCATCTTTTTGTTTACGGGGTCTTTTATGTAGAAAATCTGCTCGACCTGTTTCGCAAGTACGAATGGTTCATCAGCGTATCCAACCTTGGATAGATCTACTAAAGTGAAACCTTCCTTATCGACTTTAACACCAGTGCGTATATTCACCCAACGGCATCGAAACAAAGGAACCTTGAACTTCACGTAGTTGAACCTTGAACTTCACGTACTTCACGTAGTACGTGTTCGACCCAAGTTGATCCTGGAATGCATCTATGCGGACTCCGCTGTTTTGCACTGTGCTTTTGTCATCTTGCAGCACGGTGTAAAATGTGTATCCATTAATATCGTATCCTTGCCATGTGTCTATGGCCCAACATGGTCTCATCCCCAACAACTGTACTGCCTCATTTGGGATATCAGTCGACATTGTGACATGATTCTTGAACCATGCGTTGAACCGAGAGTTATGTTCTCTGTTAATCCACATCTCAGATCGCCCCAAGTTCTCCTGCCGGATTTTCGCTAAGTGCTACTCAAAGTATGGGCCAACTTCTGCCATATGTTGGAGCACAGCAAAATGAGCCTGCACGAAGGAAGCTTGATCGGGCCTAATTCTTTTCCTCCCTATTGTGCCAGCACCTGACAACCTTACTTCGTGACGAGATGCTGGAACTCCGATAGGATCGGCCTCGGACATGTAATCCACGCAGAACTCAATAACCTCCTCGGTCGTGTAGCCTTCAATGATGCTCCCCTCCGGTTTTGCTCTGTTCCGAACGTATGACTTCAGAACTCCCATGTGCCTCTCGAACGGGTACATTTCTCTTAGAAAAGCAGGGCCACATAGTTTTGTTTGCTTCACAAGATGAATAGGGAGATGAACCATGATATCAAAAAAAGACAGTAGAAAAAACATCTCCATGTGGCAGAGGGTATTGACAATATCGGTCCGCAACCCATCTAGATCTTCGGGATCTATAACTTTCTATCCGATTGCATTGAAAAAGGCACACAGACGTTGGATCGTATGACGGACTTTGGGTGGAAGAATGCTTCTGATAGCAACTGACAAGATCTGTGTGATTAGCACGTGGCAATCGTGAGACTTCATTCCAACTAGTTTTAGGTCTTCTGATTTGATGTACTTACTAATCCTTGCTGAATAGCCCGATGGAACTTTAATATCTTTCAGGCATGATAAAATTTCAATCTTCTCATCCTTCGACAGTGTGTGGTAGGCTAGAGGGAGGTACACTCTACCTGTCTCTGCATCTGTTACGGGCTGGAGTTCACTGCGAATGTTCATTTCCTGTAGATCAAGGCGCGCATTCAACCCGTCCTTTGTTTTGCCGGGAATATTCAGTAGCAGGCCAACCAAACTCTCACACACATTCTTTTCTACATGCATGAGATCAATGCAATGACAGACCTCAAGATCTTTTCAGTAAGGTAGTCGCCAAAATATGGACTTTTTCTTCCACATACCCTTGTCCTTTGTCTGAATACGTTTTCTTTTCTTCCCAAACTCATTGGTTATGTCCTTGACCAAGTTGTGGACCTCATCTCCGGACAAATCCTTGGGAGCAAGCTGAAGTGCTCTTATCCCATTGAAAATTTTCTTCTTCCTTCTAAATGCGTGACGTAGCGGGAGCCACCTCCTATGACACATATAAACCATCTTTCGTGATTTCTTCAACCATCGGCTGCGTGTATGTTCCATGCAGTCGAAGCAAGCCTTCTTTTCTTTCACGGTTTGCCCGGAATGATTACCGAGGGCGAGATAGTCATTAATGATGCAGAACAATAGAACTCGTAGCTTAAAGTTCTCCTGACCATATGCATCCCAAGTTTCCACACCTTCTTTCCAGAGATCTCAAGACCATCCATAACAGGCTCCAAGAACACATCGATATCATTGCCCGGTTGTTTCGGTCCTTGGATTAGCAAGCATAGCATAATGTATTTCCTTTTGAAACACAACCATGGTTGTAGGTTAAAGTTTGAAATAAGAACTAGCCAAGTGCTGTGAGTACTACTCATGTCTCCGAAAGGATTCATGCACAACATATGCAGACATATCCTCATGTTTCTGGGGTCGATAGCAAAGTCTCTGTGTTTTCGATCGATGTTCCTCCATTGAATCGAGTCCGCTGGGTGTCTTAGCATACCGTCGTTCCTTCTCTTCGTGGCATGCCAACGTACTAACTTCACTTCCTTGGGGTTGGCAAAGATTCTTTTGAAACGATCAATGATAGGTAGATACCACACAACCTTCACGGGACCACCCCGCTTTGACTTCTTTCCTTCGTCAGCACTTTTCTTTCGCTTGTATCGAGAAGCCTTGCAGACAGGACAAACATCTAAGTCTGCATATTGCTTGTGGTACAATATGCAGTCGTTTGGACAAGCGTGAATTCTACGGACCTCTAACCCCAGGGGACACAAAACCTGCTTTGCTTCATATGTCGTCTCGGGCAATGTGTTCTCATCAGGCAGCATGGCCTTCAAAATTCCCAAAAGATCTGTGAAACTCTTGTCTGTCCATCCACTACTTGTCCACCCACTAGCAGTTGCGGGTATTTATAGTGTGCAATAACTATCTGTAATGGTCCAAAAAATAACTTTTCTATCGGGCATATAAGTTATCTTTATCGGGCCTAAATAAAAGTCCGTCAACGAGGAGTGCCATCTGTGACGGGCGTTGTTGTTACTCTCAAATGGGCCTCAGGTTGGAGCCCGTCACAGATGATGGTCATCGGTGACGGGCTCCAACTAGGGCTCGATTGAGATATTTAAGGTTATCTCAATCGGGCCTAAACTAGAGCCCGTCAATGGTATATGTCGTCCGTGACGGGTTTGAGTTTTATGCATATTTAACATGTCTCTTCGACCATATCTCAATCAGCCTCTTTTTAGACCCGTTTGAGATGTATTCGTTGTGACGGCCCGCAAAATGCAGTTTAAGTTACAGGCCGTCACAGATGAGAGGATCTGCACTAGTGATGTTACGTGTCTTAGCGGTAGACATTGTTTAGCACAGGCTGCTGATAGCATTTTCGGACAACCAACTAGTTTTACTGACGTTACACTACTAAAAACCATTTTCCACACCACCATCTTTTTATTTTTATTGGCAGATTTAATAAAAACACGCTTGTCAAGATATTTGATAGGGATTCATGTCACCAACCGCCAGCAAAAATTGATTTTCGCTGACTATCACTTAAGAGACCTGCTTGCAAAAATAGAGGTATTTTTGTATTTATGCAAGACCGTACATTAAAAAAATCACCACGCATTGCCTTAAAAAATCGTCACCCACCGCTCCTTATCAATCTCCACCGCTCCTCCTTTTCCTTCTCCTCTCGCTCCTCCTCCTCCCTCCAGATCCACCCACCGTAGCACCCTCTCCTCCTCCCTCCCACCGGTAGCGGTGGCTCCGGTAGTGGTGCTCGAGCAGGTGAGGGAGCTGCGCAGAGGCGGATCCAATGCCTCCTCCTCCCACCCCATCTGCGGTGGCTCGCGCAGGTGGTGGCAACAAAGGGGAGGGATGATCGCGGTGAGGTGGCTCGCGTAGGTAGCGGCGGGCTCCGATGGTGTTGACGTAAAAACACGACGGCCTAGGAGATCAGCTTAGCTCCAGTGCAGGTCCAAAATAATAATGAGATACGGGCGTGCCAGTCAGTTTGATCCTGCAACTGACAAGATATATAAATTAAAGATCATCAAAGAACCGATCGGCTGACAAGCCGATGGAGTAGTTCCAGGCGATGCTGATATTAGCCGATATCCAGTATAGATCTTGATACTTGAGTACATAATGACATAGAGATAATCGGCTGATGATAATGATATATAACAATAATATAATCCAGTAGCAATCAATCGGCTAGTAATGATAGATTGGATAAGCACTGATTCGAAGATTGAAGCATTCATCGGCTGGAGATCCGATGTCATTAAATCCAAACGATTAGATAAACAGTGAAAACTTTGTTGTCATCGGCTAAAACCAACTTGTAAGTAATCCCTGTAAGCCGATGCAATGTCCAGATAACTCATCGGTTGAAACCCCGATGAAACCCTTATTGGTAATCAAGAAGCAGGCTAGAGATTATGGTTCTAAGCACGACTTAGTAGATCAAACTTAACTGATGCAGCACTAAGTATGAAAAGGAACATAATATCTAGACAATCAAGCCTTTGACTGATTTTCAGGGTGGTAGATACATTATATAATCTAAGCCAACAAAGTAATCTAGCAGATATCAACAAAACTCTAGATAGAGATCGGCCGATGCAAGTAGAAAACATTGTCAAATCTAGATTATATAACGTATATGATAACTCATCGGCTAGCACTCCGATAAGACATTAGCATGAACCTATCGGCTTAACAAGATTTATATTATCAACAACAATCTAGTAGGTCGAACCTAACCGATGCAGCACGAGATTGTATATGATAATTTAATACTTGATGAACCGATAGATCTGTCTAATGTGATGGATATAACAAATCTATTTAAAACAACATTGTGATTGTAGAGATATATCGGCTAAGACGGAAGATCAGACTTAACCGAGACAGTCCCAACTAAACCGATGCGTCTCTAAACACAATGCAATTAAGATAGAATTGAGATATGAGGTAAATATATCAACCGAACCAGAGTGATCCAAGAGATCGAAGCGATGCAGCCTTGAACAACACCAATGTAGCCGATAAATTCACCAGGACTCGACGGAACGTAGGGCTTACCCCTTTGCCGGAGATCGAAAGCCGATGCAGCCCCGCGTCAGGTGCCAAATTCCACCGGTTGATAAGTAAAAAACCTCAGAAAGAGGGTGGCGATGCGCCGAGAGTAGTTGTATTGATCGAGAGATAATTTACATAGACCCCGGGTGTACATATTTATACCCATGGGTAGATACTAGTCCATATCAGACACGACTCGTATTAACCTAATACAAATCTAACTAACGAACAAGTCCCTTAGGCGGACTCTTACCGAGATTATATATAAGGAAATTACATATATTCCTAATTAATAGATAAAATTGCCTTTCCAGGACTATCCGTATGTGGCAATCCATATGAAGCACCTTGATTTAACCCGATGACGTGTATCGAGTCGTATTACCAAAATCTGCTCAATCGACTAACCTTGTCCGACTCGAACTCTGCCGATTCTGACCGCAGCCGACTCGGACTCCAGCCGATTCTTACTCTAAGCCGATGATGACTTTGAGGCTTACCAAATTTCGTCGTCAATAGATGGCGGTGCTCTAGAGGGCGGGGGAGATACGAAGAGGCGGATCCGGCGCCTCCTCTTTCTTCCCCACCAGCAACGGCTCGCATAGGCGGTGGCGGCAAAGGGGAGGGATGGTGGCGGCGAGGCGGATCCGGCACCGGCGGTGCTCGGGACCTCAAGCGCGCGATGGGACGTGGCTCCGGTGATGCTCCAGCCCGACAACGATGACCCCAAGTCCGCAGCGACCACGATGACCTCGAGTCCACCACGACCACAACGACAACCTCGAGTGCAATGACGCTGGTGGCAGGCAGATTATTGCTCTATTGTTGCTGATCTGTTCTGCTGATGATGCTAATGTTGTTCCTTATGGTGATGAGACTAATGTTGATCTTTGTGTTCATGTTTGTGATACTCTGTTGTTGGATTGATGCTTGAATAATGTTCATGTCTGTTTTCAAATTTTTTTTTTGGCAATTTCCTAGATGAGATGGTAGAAAGGGATTTTGGGGATTTTTTCCCTGGAAAATCACTTTCGCTGGGGTTGGCTTAATCTTGCCACCTGCATAAGTTGATTTTTGCTGGTGTTCCGATTAACCTTGCCGCTAGTGAAAATTTATTTTCGTTAGTGTTCCGATTAACCTTGCCGCTAGTGAAAATTTATTTTCGTTAGCGGATGAAGCCCGCATGTGAAGATAGTGTATTTTCTCTAGCCTTTGGCTGCAGGCGGTTAGCCTAGCCATCAGCAAAGATTAATTTTAGCCGCTAGAAAAAAAAACTATTTTTCTAGTAGTGTTAACGCTAGTTGTCTAGTTCTTATGCTGTGTTTGGGAGGTGGCGTTTGGAACTCCACCACCCTGCACGAAAAACGTGGTGGTTTATTAATATATAATTAATTAAGTATTAGCTAAAAAATTAAAAAATAGATTAATATGATATTTTAAAGCAACTTTCGTATAGTTTTTTTTTTAACAAAATATTGTTTAACAGTTTTTGGAAAGTCACCTAAAAAAACTCAGCCTTAGTGGAGGTGCCAGCGGCAGAGCTCTGGGCAGCCTACGTGCATGGTAGCTTGTACTCCCTCCGTCCCACTCACTAAAGCGCGGTCAAACTTGACAGAGTCCTCAAAACTAATCTTTAACTTTAAATTTCTCATATATTATAATGTTTGTAGCAATAAAATTATAATTATATGAAAGTAAATTCAAATGATAATTCAATGATATTATTTCATCAAATAAAATCTAATTTATAATAAACTATTTGATTGTTAAATACTTGAAAAGTTAAATCTTAAAATACGTGAGTGAGTGAGGCGGAGGGAGTATATATGTAACATATTCACTCTTTTCCAAAATAAATCAACTTCCGTATCCTTAAAAGTAAAATTTCTTGATTTGTACGTTTACGGAGTCAAAAACCTTAAAAAATGTTGGAGGGGATCAATAGCGTTTTTTTTTTCAAGATTTGCTAAAGCTATAGTAACTTTAGTGTGAAAATTGAAGACATGGGGAAGGCCAAGCCACCCCTCGCTTCCCCTATATCCGCCCTTTAGATTTGTGGAACTGGGTTGGGTAAGAGCCTTAAAAATCAATTTATTTTGGGACAAGCATTGATGTGTACGAATCAATTTATTTTGAGATGGAGGAGGTAGCTCGTAATCTAACGGTGACCTACTTCTTTGCTACTATCATCCAAGCTAACTTTTCTGTATGTATTTGTTCACTGTATTCATGTCTATATAGATGTTTTAGATTTATCCTAAGCTAAATTTATTAAGTTGTCTATATTTGTAGAAAAATTATTTTCAAAGCGACACAAATATACAGTAAAAATATATTCAACGATAGGTTTAATTGTTATAAATGCTAAGTTTTTCTATAAGTTCAACCAAACTGTAAATATGAAACTTAAAAGATAAACTTAAAACACCTTACAATATGAAATATGAAATGCTTGTTAGAGTATAAATGAATTGTTCATTGTCTCTTATGATCACTTATCAGCTCAGGGTGCATCTCTTCCCTCGTCAGTTTAAGCTGTACATTCAACTACATCCTAGCCAAAGAAAGCACTGAAACTCATTGTGAGGAGTAATAGTACTAGTATGGCTGCTTTGATAAAAGATAGGAAGTAAAAAGGTGAGTAAATTGCACCGCTAGTACCGCAACTTGCGAGGTGAGTCTAATTTAGTCATCCATCTTGTAAAATACTTAAACAAGTCACTCATCTTGTTTTAGGGGTGCAAATCACATAAAACATGTATCGTATGGAGTGTTCACAATGAAATTATATGCTATATTAATTTGTTTTGCAAACATGGTCATATGATCCATAAATAAGCCAATGTGCAATACCACTGGTAGTAAAATCCAATTAAAGATGAATTTGTTTGTTGATTGCCTAGCACAGTATGATGGTGTTCATTGAAAGCAAGAGTAATAGCATATACATGAAAAATATGAGTATTAATTTGTAATTTTAATGCTTGCCCCCTGCCCACATGGCTAAAAAAATGCATGATGTTAGGTTAATATGTATGACCTCCAATTTGAAAACAAATAACCTATATGATAATGTATTTGGTAGTATTTATACCATCAAAGCAAGATAAGTGACTTATTTGAGTAATTTGCAAAATGAGTGACTAAACTGCACCCATCTCGTAAATTTTGATACCACTGGTGCATTTTACTCTAAAAAGATCTATAAAAATCTTTGGAATTTGAGATCGACGAGTATTTACAATAAAAATAAAAATAAATGTTGGATCGACAAGTAAATTAAAATAAAAAGAGTAGTTAAATTAAATTAAAGATAACTCACAAAGTACTCATGCACAGAAGGATTCGGTCATCTTTATCTGCTCTTATCCATGTCAGAAAATTAACATATACTTCCTCCGTTAAAAAATATACTTATGAGGATATTACTCTATGTCCAGATTCGAGTTAAACTCAGAAGTGAGTTTTTCAAAGACTGAGGGTGTAGGCATATAGCAATATACTATTGCTATAAGACGTTTCCTAAATGGTATCGTACACGGATCAACAGTCAATCCGACCCAACTCTTTGCTACCAGCCTATCACCAATATAGATCACGTGAATAAGTTCACTTTTAACTCCAATCTAGTTGGTATGTCTCAACTATTAAAACCGATACACAATAACTCTCGATAATTTTGAATATGGTTTTGACTAACGTGGTTTATTAACCTAGTTCAACCATTAAGTCAGCATGTAGAACCCACATGGATCATCCCTAACTCTTTCTTCTTTATTACTTTTCTCTTTCTTTCTCTCCTCTCCATCCCAACACACGAGCACACCACACCCAGGTACAGGGAGATGGTGCCAACGAGCTCGAGTGGGGGATGACTATTGGCGGCTTCGGCGGGCTAGGAGATGCGCGCCAGCGTGGCCCGAGGCGGAGTGGCAGCGGCGTGGCCTCGAGGCGGAATGGATGAGGAGGAGGTGGCGGAGAGCGTGCCACCGCTAGCTTTGCCATATCTGCCCACCCTTCGCCTTCTACAAGCTCCCCCGACGATGATGCGGCCTTGAGGCATAGCGACCAAGGGAGTGGCGTGGGAGGCGGGAAGAGGGAGTTGGGTAGTGGCTGATGAGTCATCCGCGTGTCCCCGTCATCGCTGAGATGGAGAGGCCGAAGCCCACTGGATCCACAAGCACAACTTTGGCGCTTTGACCGGGGAGGCATGTGGGCACGAAGCGCTGAGCTCCCTCTGCTCCGTGCTCGGTCGAGGTCTTCCACGTCCTCTCACATCCTGGTAGAGAGTAGCAGCAGGTCAAGACAAGTACTTGCCCTCCCCTCGCCGGTGAGTCCTGGTCCAGTAAGCTCCCCAATGCTTGCTTCTTCCCCACCGATGAGCTCCCTTCGTTCGCCCACAACAGTTGCGGCAACGGTGAACCGCCCCCGCCTCTCCAACACCTTCTTCTAGCGGAGAAAGATCGAATCGATAGTAGTGGTGGCATCCTGCTTGGCTACCGCTGCCATTGGCTTCTATCTGGTCCTCTAGCGCGAACACCCACCCGTGTCCTCGCTACACTCTCCCTTTTTTTCCTGTCATCGTTCCTCCTAGTCAAGCTACAGTAGAACAAGGAGCTTGGGCACTCCCAGATGCACTCCATCTTCTACTTTCTGAGCCACGTGGGCGCCTGGCGATGGAGCTTTGCCCAAGCGGTGCACGCGGAAGAGGTACCGGGAGATGCCGCCTATCGAGAAGAAGACCGGGGATCCTTTCGACCTCTTCAGGCCGCCGCATAAAGAGAAGGGAGAAAGAAAGAAAGAAGAGAGGAGGAGGAAGAGGAAGGGACATTAACATGTGGGTCCTATATGCTGACTCAGCCGGTTGGACCAGGTCAACGAATCATGTCAGCTAAAACCGTCCTCAAAACAGTCAAGGAAGCCAAATTATACCGATTTTAATAGTTAGGGGTAAAGATATATATCATTGCGGTTGAGAGTTACTTATTATTATTAGATTGCACCTTATATTCCTTGATTACTTGCTATTTCTTGGTGGACAAGACCTTGGGCTGTATTTCTTTGTGGGATGTCTCTTGGGCTCATGCACTCGTAGTTGCAACGAGGAAAAGTTCACTTTGACTCCCTTTTGACTCCCTTAACTGGTGACCGTATCTAATTCGTATCATCGAACCACAATACCGGATATCTCGATCCCCTAACTAATTGTTAATAGTAGTTAGGGGGTCTAAATATCCGGTATCGTGGTTGGATGATATGAATTAAATTCGATCACTAGTTAGGGGAGTGAACTTATTCCTTGCAACGAGGGAGAGACCGGGAGAAGCACAGAAAACGGCAGATGCGCGGCGGCGATCGACGGCGACAGCAGCAGTCTTTGCCAACAAATGGCAGCGCCGCCGCCGATGATGCCGGTGGTGGGCCAGCAGTTCTGCCAGCCGCACGCGGTGGACCTGACCGTGACAAGGAAAGCGTGGAGCGGCTTCTTCAAGGACGACGGCGGCGGCTTCACCGTCACCGACGCCGCGGTGCCGTCGTCGTGTCGACCGAGCCGCGCTTCATCTCCAGCGAGAAAGGGCGCCGCGTCCTCCTCGACGCCGACGGGATGCCACTCCTCTCCATGCGAAGGAAGGTGACGATCTGGTCTGAATTATCTGAGATCGATACTTCATCGATGGTGCCATATTGCCATGCCTGGATTGCATGATCCACTCCAATTAATTAACAATTAATTAGAGTATAAATTTTATAAAACCCAGTCTATTCTGCACCCGAGTTGCAAAAAACGGCAATGTTTTTTTGCACGTGGCATATAACCATAAGTATTATGGTCATGGAGTTTCATAGAGTTCTACAATCGTATCTCAAATTTATAAGTTTTTTTATCCATCATTTAAATATTACATTCATGTAAGTAAAGTTTTATAAAATTTTGATATATGAATATATCCTGAGGTTACGTAGCACTTGTCAAAATCCCTATGATTTTTTACAATTTAGATCATAATAGGTGGGGTTTTATAAAATTTACTTATCCAATTATCTTGTAGTAGTATCGTGTATTAATAAATTAACTAGTTTCAGCACTTGCATGCTAAAGTTCATCAGGGCGAATATCATTCGGTTTTCTTCATTGCTATCAATATTGTCTCAACTTGAATTAATAAAAGAAAACCTGAATTGAGTTTGTACAATATCCAAATTTCATGTTAGAAAACTTAGAATAGTATGAAAATTAGCAGAAATTATTAATTTAGATCAAACCAAAGAAGGAATCCGGGCCATTACAATTTGTTGATATGCTCTTTTTGAATTATTAATTCTATATAGAATACCAAATTGGTTTGTAATGACTAGCTAGTACATCCCGATGGAAAAAAATATTAACATACTTATCATGATGGAGTGCATGGAGAAAAAAAATACTACTCTGAAACTTTAAATGATGTTTCTTATATTCAGAACAATCCGTACTAAATAATACTCTCTTTATCCAAAAGTCTAAAACCTTTTTTGTTTTTTCAAAAGTCTAAGGTCTATTTGTATTCTTCATATGCTAAATTAAATTATTTACTGGACCCCTAGAAGCTATTTTAATAGTTATTGGTTGCATGTATGTGTATAGTTCATTGGTTTTCTCTTATAGTAGATGCGTTAATTACTCTTTGATCTTGGTGAAAAAAAAAATAGATCGTAGACTTTTGGATGAATGGAGGGAGTAAGTAATTAATTCCGAAAGTACATCTGAAAGAGGATCAAGCAATTTAGTAACAACACATCATCACCATGTCAGGCATATAGCTTGCAGTACACATGGGAAGTGTTCAGAGGGGACAGTAAGAATGCGAGTCGTCTCCTCTTCACCGTGAGGAGATCATCGCTGCTCCCCCAGCTAAAGCTGGAGATCGACGTCTTCCTGGCTGGGAACACTATGCAGAATGGCTGCGATTTCAGGATCAAGTGCAGCTCCTTCAGCCGGTCCTGCATCCTGTACATTGGCAACTCCAACACTCCGATCGCCCAGGTCAGCGAGTCCCTTCTTTACCTACCTGTGTTTTTTTCTTTTTTTGCGATTTTGGTTTGCGATCAAAGAGTTGTCTCATCGCTTGCTCTATGACTGATAAGAAGTGGAAAAAAGAAGAAGCAATAAAAAAAAATTATGGATAAAACTTATATGTTTGTGTTGTTAGCGCCTTAGCGGTTTAGAGAATAATGCTGAAAAAAATTAAAAAAATCAAAATCAATTTTAAAATTAAGTTTAGAATTCAAATTTTGGCTGTGGTTGATAAGCCAGATGAAAAAATAAACTATTTTTTGCTCGAAGTTTTCTAAAGGTTCTTGTTTCCTTATACATAATTGGTTAGATAATGTACAGTCGCAAAAAAAACCTCTGATGTAGTAATAAACACGTAAAAGCTCAAAGAATGTGCTCAAATGGGGAAAAAAAGTCATGTTCATATTTCAGTTCTGTCTAAATTATGCATTCCATGTTCCATAAACTTCTTTGAAAATCCGGACTGGGAACTACAAACGCTGCATCAACCTGACCACTCTGGCTTGCCTATAATTTCTCCTGGTTGTGCAGATAAACCGCAAGTTTAGCGGTTTTTCAGATATGATATTCGGAGGGAGCAAGTTCAGTGTCACCGTGTTCCCGCATGTCGACTACGTCTTCGTAATGGCACTTGTTGTCATCCTGGATGCGATCGCGAGGGATATACGACTAGGAGCAGTGATCCAGATCAGCACGAGCCAGAGACCAGACCGATCGAAAAGGTGAAAAGGAGAGAAAAAAATATAGGAACTCTGAAGATCAAAAGCTTCCTTGCAGGTGATCCTGCTGCTGTCATTTTATCTGAACATGCATGGCAATTTTGCATCTGAGTTGTGCATTCAGATAAAATTAGTTAGATATCCCTCTGGTCTTGTTTGTCAATGGGTGCACCAAATGTTGCATTTTGCTAATCCTTTTTTTCTGAACAAACCATTTAGTTCAGAAATCGATCGAACCTTCTTTGAAGCTAGAGATTGACAAGAAATTCTAACCTGCATGTACTAATTCTAACTAAACATAACAAACTATTTTTAAGACTGCCAATATAAGTTTCTAATGAATTCTCAAAACAAAACAAAAGCCTTTCGACTCATTGATCAACACAACAGGGGAAAGTTTCAGATGTAAGCTTCAGATTTCAACAAGTCAAATGTTCTTAAGATCTCATCAACCCATGTACATCAAGGTTCAAGTTTGTCCTATTAGAAAAAGTTTATGGACTTCTATATTACTATAGTCTTCTTTTCCCTGTGAGAGAGATCCACCATAAAAAGAATTGACTGCAATAGTATGGTTAGAGGGGAAACATCTTCAGTAAATCATCAAGCTGTTGTTGGCACTGCTAATTAAGTGACTTCATCTGTTCAGGACTTCAGGTATTTGTTAATTGTTATCCATGTGGTTCCCAGATAATTAATGAAAAACCCCACAGATTCACAATCATGGATGCATATCCAGTCATGGAAGACATGCATGTCCTACAAAATAAACAACCTGAACTCATCATTATAATGACACCCATCGCCCATGCAAGATCTGAAATCTGGAAAGGGATATATCCAACCTGAAACTTTAAATTTCCACCACTAAATCTAACATAGGTGAGCACAATGATGGATATGATTAGATGTGAGGAGCTATCAGAGGTGCACATTTATTATGCCATCCAAAATAACGTTGTGAAAAGTACTCTGGTCATTTGTTTCCTCTATTTTTTATCCATTTGGCAGAGTAATGCTATTATTTTCAAAGGTGCGCATTGTTTGAATCTGAAGTTGATGATATATTCTAACCTGCTAGTTCCTAATCTAGCTTAAGACATACTTCTTCAGAACTCCAGTGTGGATTTCTTTATAACAAATGAAAACAACTAGTCTTCAACAACCATTGTTCTGACATATATATGAAGGAAAATTCCAGCCCTGGACTTAATGTCATGTTCCACAATAAAACCAATATAACCAAAGCTCATATATAAACAATGCACATAAATGTTGCAAAGAGTAGGTGGTGTTAGCAAAAGTTTAGTGTCTGGACCTATGCGTGTGCTTATCAAATTGTCCTTTTCCCTTTTGAGAGAAACCACCATAACACTAGAATTCTCTAAATGAAGGGAATATATTCCATGGAGACCATTGTGTGGGCTCTAAACTTGATCGATTTGTTCAATTAGCAATTTTTTTCTCCTTAAAACAATAAATATTGATGTTTTTATTACATTATAGGGAGCTCTTTAGTCTTCACCAACAACGAATAAACATTATGACGCTTGACATATTCTCGATATTCTTGTATTTTCTTTCTTTTTAAAAAAGTTAATTCTCAACCCAACCCGTGTTAGAACCTCTTAATTAAATAACTATGGTTGTCTGTATCCTGGATGCAGAGATTGGGAGTTTGTATCTGCCATTATCTTTTATTAAAAGAAAAAAATATGTTCTTTGTTCAAACTAGCTAAGTACATGAAGGACTTGTTTGATATAACTTCAGCTCTAAAAGTTTTAGCTTCACCTAAAAAGAAAATGGAGTGGGTTGGAATGATTAAAAACGAAATGTTCCACAGCTTCACTCTATACTCTACTCCTAAAGTTAATTTTAGAAAGTGAAGCTCTGGTAAACAGGACCGAAAAGTCCAAACTCTTATACATAAACAATTATTCCTCCTCCAAATTAACAACCAAACACCGCAAGAAATCCACCATAACTCAGAAGAAAAAGAGTAATCCAACCTAGATAATATGAAAAATTCGAGCACAAACACCACACTATACTCTTCAGACCTGCGCACTACTTGTGACAGCTATAGAAGTACTCTTAATAATTAATTAATCAACAACCTTGATTTGATGAACAGTACCAATTCAATTTTGATCACCAGTGAACTTTGCCTGCTCCGAAGCACGGCACTGCACGCCGCGGCGGCGATCGCCGGACGACGACGAAGTCGTCGACGACCACGCCACCGTCCTGCCCGAGCCAGCGGCGGCGATACGTCTTCCCCGGCGACGGCGGCAGCCACCGCCGCCGCCTGAAGCTCGTCAGCCAGCTCATCCATCCTCCTGACGACGCCCAAGAACACGATGACGACGACGACGATAGCCTCCTCCTGCACTTCTTGGCCTTGGACGGCGACGGCGGCGGCTGATCGGAGTTGCACGACGACCACTGGTACGAGTACGACGGCGGGGGCGAGATCGGCGGCATGGCGTAGCCGTCGGCGGCGGACGCCGGCACGACGGTGCTCTTGGGCGTGCCGGGCTTGGACTCCCAGACGAACGGCACGGTGCCGGCTGCACCGAGGCTGTAGTACACCCGGAACGACGCCCCGCCGGCGGCGGCGCGATCCGCCGACGACGACGACGACATGATCCTCGAGCTCATAAGCAGCTGCGGCTTCCCTCCTCCTTCTCCCTTACCACCGCTCGAGCTCATCAGATCAGACAGATCAATTCAGAGATATGATCACTGAGACAAATCAATCAAACCAAAGATAAATTTTCATGCCAAGAGAGAGAGAGAGAGAACAATTAATTAAAGAGAGAGATTTGCAATTTGCAAAGAGAAAAGTGTGCGTTTGTGTGGCTAAGCAGGTACACTGCTCAAAATGAATTTGTGATTGAGTGAGAGTGAGAGAGGTGTATATATATGGGAGCTTTGATTGAGATGGCCTTTTTTTTGTCAATGGTAGCAATTAGCTAGCTAGTATCTAGCTTGAGGATGAAGAGTTGTGGAGCACAAAGGTAGCTAGCTAGCTACTGATGATGTGTGTTGGCAATTAAGTTTTGAGCTTAAGTGATAATGACCATGATGATTAATTTAACAGTACAATGATGTAAATTAATTAGTACTAGTACTAGTACTAGCTATAGTTTGTGCAAACTGCAAAGTTGTGTAGTAAAGAAGAAGAGTGGTGTGCTGTGTGCATGCAAGTACTAGCTAGGTGCTGTGTTAGGTTGAAGATCAGGAGAAAAAGGGGGGTGAGAATGAGATAGAAGGATGTGTTGGCAGCCTTGTGGAGGTAGCTTGTCTTGTGTTCATAACCGTTTTCTACGATATGTTTATCTAGTGAATGATTATCTGCTCATCTCTTGTATGACAATCATGTAAATGCGAGTTAGAACATACTCAGCTCTAGTTTTTAATATGTGACGTTACTGATTTTTTGAGATACGTGTTATCATTTGTCTTATTTAAAAATTTATGTAATTATTATCTACATTGCTGTAACTTGATGTATGATTGCATGATTTACATTATTTTATGTTTAAGAAAGAATAAACGTTCATCTAAAAGTCAAAGATATCATATATTAAAAATTGGAGGAAGTATAAAAAGAAAAAGAAAGAATCTCATGCCTGAAAATATACCATGTTTGATTAAATTCCTTCAGATTTGGTTGA
Source organism: Oryza punctata (assembly GCA_000573905.2). Taxonomy (NCBI): domain Eukaryota; kingdom Viridiplantae; phylum Streptophyta; class Magnoliopsida; order Poales; family Poaceae; genus Oryza; species Oryza punctata. The sequence goes on along the minus strand of CM002494.2, from coordinate 8,028,533 downwards.
AATCGATTAGAAATATAAATCATTTTCTGAAAATACCTCCTAAGGTCTCCCTTTCCCAAAAATAAGAGCAAGAACCTTGAAGTAGATAAATAATTCCTTTGTTTGCTAGTGTTTACTCTGAGATCTGTGATTGTACATCAATATCTCTTAATTAAAATACTCAGCACGATTAATTTGATAATTTCCTCCATGATTGTGTCATCTAACCTAGCTACAGAAAAGGCTGCAAAGTAGTACTTCGCAACATGGAAAAAAAAATTAAAGACGAGGTCTACATTCACAAACGTATATCTAATCATAATCCGATATGCTAAACAAACTACCTACCGGTGCGTGCGTATTTAATTACACATGTTTGTTTCCCCACGAAGAAAAGAATTTCAGTACCCTGCAACACGATAGATGGACGAAAAAAAGGCAGACACCGAATTGAACTCGTAACCACTTATCATTTCAGAGATCAGCATCTTGCACTCATCCATTGGTTCATGCAGATGAAATACCAGTACAAAAAACTAAGGTTGCTTTACTTTATGTTTCTTTGTTCTTCTTTAAGACCTTTTGCAAAAGCAGGTCTCTGCTGCAACAGTTTGATTATACGGCATCTGAATTCAGAAGAATAATGTCTGGTTGCTTTGCATATATGCTGGTCACATGATCATATCTATGCCTTTTAACTCACCAATTAAACTGTTGAAAGGGTAGCAGTTCAGTGATTCTGAGAGAAATTGCATGGTGTATGATTGACAGTAAGTTATTGCAGTGGTTACAGGGTCATTTCCCTGAACTTTCGAGCAATCGAACTGTTGAAAAGTTCAAAGAAATGTGTTGTTACAAAGGCATGTGCTGTGCATGCATAGTGCTGTCAATAAAATTTATTTTTGAAACATATCCATCAGTAATAAATTTACCAATATTGAAAATTGATTAAAATTTATCAATCAAAACATATACTTATAAAAGTATGTCGACAATGACGAGAACTGAAACTACTCTTGGCATCACATGAAACATTCTTATTGAACTAATATAATGCATGCAAGAACTGTTTTTATTTTTTGAGAACGCGAAAAACTTTGCACTTCAACATACTAGGATAGTGCAAGAACTGTTGTTAAAGGTTTCAAATTGACCAGGTTTCATTAGCTTCATTTAAGAACAAAAAGGAGTTCAGCTAGTCCAAGTTTATGACTGCTTTTTCGGATCAGTCCAGTACTAAAATCAAAGCTACTCCGTATAATTGAAGGCTTAAGCTGGTGCAGTGTCATCCATCTCATCTCCCCTGAAACTTTCAGACAGTCATCAGGTCATTGATTTGTTCATAATGTCTCTGCTAACTAAGCACACACGTTAGCCACTTTTGTCAGTAGTTATATGTAGCCTTGTACGATTAGAATGTGACGGTGAATGTACATCTGACGATGGAAGTGAAGGTACAATGTGAGGACAAGAGAAAGTGTATGGATGTAATTGACCCAGCTCTTGTGATTTTTTGTCAAACAAGCACAAGATTTTTTGTCGTGGATTAGGTTAACTAACTTTTAGTACTTAGCTTGCAAGTTACTGTCTTCCTTTGGATTAAGACTTAGCTAAGCTTGCTGCAGATTCTAGGAACAATACTCCATTCGAGCGATATGTATGACCAGTGTTCAATTTCTTCAAATAATTAATAATGTAGTACAATTTTGCAAACTCTAGAAAGTCAATAAGGCATTGCCGTTCCAAATGTTACAAGAGTTGTTGTAGAACAACAACTTTGTTCGGTCATAAATAAATGGTCTCACATATAGTCATATATATGGTACCATTAACTTATCTTTTTTTTAAATCACAGGAACTAAAATTATGATGATTATCGCTGGCATGCTTTCTAAGCTCTCAAACAGGACGATTTTCAAAAGGAAAATCTTTTTACAAGAATTTCTTAGAAAACTTTTAAAATCAACCTTTTCTAACTTTCTAATATTTAATTTATTTGTTTATGTTCTTAAATAATTGTCACAAACTCAGTTTCATTGATCACCCATCAGCTTTAAACAAAATATGCCCTTAAATTTCTTCGAAGTATATTGCGCCTTAAATAAACAATGACCCGCGCGACTTATTTAATCATTTCCTCTGTCTTGGTTAAATGATTGGAAACAAAAGAACATCTGAAAAAAGAGGACCTCACACACAAATAAACCGACCTGCTATCTAATCAAGCCTGGATGAATAATCATGTGCAGCAATCATCTAATCATGCTGCGTGCTGTCACTTTACAAATATGTTCATGCATGCATGCATGAATAAATCCCCATTGACGCTTGGAATCAACGGTGGTTAGGGCGTCCTTGTTGTGGCTGTTCAGGAAGCTATCTGCAGGCAGACGATAAAAAAGAAAACATGGCTGCAGTTTGAAGGTGTATAGATCGCCGTCGTCCAGCCATCGCTGTACCGTAAAACACGTAGGCGACGGCAGATGCGACGCGTGAAATGCTTCGCACTGAATTATTCAGACGTGGATATCTATCTATCTGTCGTTAGCTCTGCATATATGCAGTGAATTCAGACATGGATATGTCTGCAATTATAGGCTTTTTCCGACTGCGGCTAGCGAACGACCCAAGTGAAAACGATGAAATAAGTAATAGTTTGATTTTAGTTTCAGAATGGATAACTGTAACATTCGACGTCCCCGAAATGGTAAGAATATTTTTCGGTAATTTGTTGAGAGGAATATGCAGATTCATTAAAAATTTAATTGGGACAATTGAATTTATATCCACACTTTCAAACCCAACTGTTATTTTACCCCCACTTTTTATGGTTTACAGTTTTACCTCCACTTTTTGAATTGAACCAATCATCTACCCCCACTTCTAATAGCCGGCTTGACGGTGTTAGTTCTATAGCAAAAGAATATTTATACCTTTGATGGTTATTTCATTTTTGCTCTATTTTTTCAGCTTGTGCGATTTTGCTCCGACTTACTCCAGGTGGCGCGCACGTACCCGGGTGGAGCGGGATGCCGCTGGCCACGCGGAGGGGCGCCCAGCTATCCTCCCCATCCTCGCAAACGCGTGCGCCGACGAGGTGGACGAGGTTGCCACCGGAGCTGTCCCCGATGAGGAACACCTAGGAGAAGTCGGTGTTCGTCCGGAGGAGCTCCTCCGCTGGGTTGCCAAGAGCGCCGGCGTCAGACAGGGTCGATGTGCGCCAGTGTCGGAGAAGTGGTGGTACATGAGCTAGGATGGGTGGGAGATGCAGAAGCCACAGCCGTGGAGCTGCACGACGACAGGGAGGCATCGCCCGGTGGCGACCTCGGGGAGGTACACACGGAGGTAGGCCTCACCGGGAAGGTCGTGCATCGTGCGCCCGCCCGCCCTCACCGCCGCCGCGCCTGAGAGCGGCCGCCACAGCGTGGAACCCTCGCGGCCGGTACGCGCTCGCCCGCCCTCGCGACCGCCACGACGCACGCACGCTCTCGCCGCTACCGCCGCGCCGCCACTCACGGGGTGGGAGGAGAGGGATTGAGTCCCTATCCATTCACTCAGGGGTATAAAGGTAAATTCATATTTCATAAAAGCTTTTTTTATTTCTTTTTGTATTTCTTTAACACAAAAAGTGGGACCCACCAAGCGGCGGTTAGAAGTGGGAATAGACGGCTGGTTCAATTTCAAAAAGTGAGGGTAAAACTGCAAACCCTAAAAAGTGGGGGTAAAACAACGGTTGGGTTTGAAAGTGGGGGCATAGATGTAATTATCCCTTAAAAATTAGTTAGTTTGGCATTGCAAATTAAGTTTGTAATAACTAAAAATTGGTATCTTCTAGTCTTTCAACAAGCCCTAAACTTGTTCTTTAATGTGTTTATAGGATGAACAAAGATATCATACACAATAATACCATACTCTTGAAATCAGTAACCAATGATCTTTGATACCATACTTTATTGTGTGTAGCCGTATGATCAGGGGCGAACCCAAACCCCGAGCCACCCAAGCTGTGGCCCATGGAGGTGAAGGCTCATTTAAACTAATCTATTTTACCATGTATTTGATGTCCAGGCTAAAACCACTATATATGGAGCTGGCCCAGGGCCTATCTAAAGTCTGGGTTCACCCTTGCGTGTGAAATATTTCATTCCATATATATCAGCTGACATTGTTAGAAGGGGATACAGATTTATCCCAACCACAAAGTTCAGGTCTTTTATTTATCTTCTCTAACTCATTAGTTGTGTGTCTATTGGCAAGGGTTAATGATGTGAACCACTTTTATTATCTTAAAAAATGGACATATATAGTTTTACTCTCTATATATTTTCAGTGTGAAGCTTGAGGACTGGAATCTTGCCTACCAAATATTTGGTGCATGTGCGAATTATTTCCAATTAATGGTTGTATTTTTGGGGGCAGAAAAGCTGCAGACCAGCTATATTTTGATCCTTGATTTGGTGTGTGAGTCGTCGGTTTCTGTCGATCGGATTAGATCCTTGTCCTTATTATGAACAAGTTAACATCGTTTTGGTAGGTGTGGTTAAATTAATTAATGCACCTCCTGGGTGGCAACTGTGACACTGTGTGCTGCTGTTTGCCATTTCTGTTGTGGGGAAGAACAGATTGCCACCAAACCACTCAGTTCTCACACTGTGGGTCATGTACTAGAAGAGTACACGTGTGACACCGGAAAGTGGGCCAGACTATTAGGCAAATTAATTTTGATATCATGGGAGTTTGTTTGGTAATGGTACATGAGTACTATGAAATTGTTGCAAAAAAATACATTTATGTACTGCACGGTAGACGTGGAGAATTTATTACGAATAAATGTGGTTGGCTATAGTATATTTGTCATCAGAGATTAAGGTTGTGTTCGCTTTGTTTCAACTTCTTAGTTATTTTCGAATTATTTACTGAAATATTGAAACAAATCATATTATCCTCTATGCTTTGATTTTTTTTAAAAAATCCTTATACTGTATTGTTTATTATTTAAACAAATAAATTAAGCCTATTTATCAAAATATTTAATGTATCAAGTATATAATCTTTCCCGCAAAAAAAGTATATAATCCACAGTAGCACGTGGTATAGCATTCTACATAAAACGGGAGAGATTGGTAGAAGTATGGCCGGTTTGTTTTCCATAAACGTGATATTAACATCATTATCTACTTCTTTCCTCAAACAAATTAATTTTGGTAGGTGTGATAAAATTTCAGGCAAGATGCTACATGTATGTGCTGGCATTAGTCATTTGTACCGACTTGAATTCTAGAAGTAATGCACTTGGAAGAATATAGATTCATCTTTAGAGATTTGGACACTGGTTGGAAAGTCATCAGACGCGAGAAACCTCATATCATTCTTTGCCAAGTATGTGGGCAGTTACGAAAAGCCCTAAATCGTACACATGTGATATGTTGGCTAGTCCATTTCTGGCTTAAATGACATTTGGAAATTGATTAATCCCTTATGTTTGTCGTGGTCCCTTTTTATATTTAATCATATAGAAATAGTGTATTATGATATTATATTGTTATACATAGCTTTCCATCGTTTACCTTTTAATAGCTTATAAGTCGTTGCTAGAATTTGATTTTCAAAATTTAATTTAGGGTTAATTTTTAGGATTTTTTATTTTTAAGTATCGTCTTTTAAATCATAAGGACATAGTACATATATATAAATTTTACCTGCGTGTTATTTTTTTTCGTTGATATTAGCTTTGGCCAAACGATGGTGGTCTCAAGATGAGTTCTACACGTAGCCAATTAATTTTTTTCACAATGTTTATGAATCCACTAGTTAATAAGAAACGCTCAAAATAACTACATCAAGAACAACTAATGAGTGAGCTGGGAGAGGAACAACATATATATTGAAACAGTTTTTAATTAATTGCTTGTCGGTGGACATTAAGCTAAGGGGTAACCTCAAGCTTTTTGTTCCTAATTAAGTCCTACAATGTTTGAGTTAGCTCATTCACAAAATATTGTCCTCTTAAGTGCTCTTAGTATTATGTTTACGGGGTCGGATCCACATTATGGTTGCATGGTGAACACGGGACTTGGGCCAACTGCAAAACGGTATAACGGTATGTTTATTAAAAAAAATATAAGAAAGTTTTTTTAAAAAAATCATATTAATTTGTTTTTTTAAAGAGTCATGGGTCCCCATCATTTTCCATGAGCCGCTATCAAAATTTAAATTTTAAAACTTAATTTTGAAGTCTTTTCGTTGAAGTTTATTTTCCAGCATTAACATTTAAGTCACTATATATATATAATATTAACATTTAAATCGCTGCTAAGAATATATATATATATGTGCGTATATATAAAAGTTTTATCTATAAATTATTGTTATTTTGCTAATATACCGTATGACGTATTTTTCGTATTTGACCGAATGATGGGGGTTGGTTCTGTTGCGGTAGTAGTATTCTGGAGAATCCTTCCCATCGGGCGTTAGAAGCTCGAGGAAAATATCGGGCGCTATTAATCCGAGTAAATACGCATCTAGTAGTGTATCTACGTGCTACATACTCCACTTTGTTAATTTGTGTGTTGTACTGCTGTGAGGCTGGGACCCATGAAAAGGGACAACGCCCAGAAGGATTAAGGCTACACATATTATCGATGTTGTAGATCACGACTACGGTATTTGTATGGTATGAGGATTGTTAGTACCAGGGTATACGCGAGATTAAGGTAAAAGAGACAGGTGACATGGATTTTTTACAGGTTCGGGCCCCCTCATCTGACAGGTAACAGCCCTACTCCTGTTGGTCGAAGCCGATATTTCTATTATATCTATATCACTCAAGTATAATATTTGGGATAACCTATATAGTCGTCATCGACACGGCGGCATGAAGCACCATATGTAATCAATGACGGGGTAGTCTTCCTCCTTAAATATAGACTTGGCGAGATCAGAAATAACGCTAGATCCCTCTTGTCGACCTCCGCAAGCACCAAATTGGGTATGTCTAGGCTTATCTCTGATGTCGATGTCTAGCGGCATGTATTGGTGTCTATTCTGACTATTACCTCTTTCTGACTAGGCTTTTCCCTCTCTCCTCCTAGGGGGTCTTATATTTATACCCATAGATATCCCTTGTCCAAGTAGAACTAGGAAGAAAAATATGGATATGATCCGAGTCCTTACAGTTTTCATATATAACTCTGCTTCTCCTTCCTTATCTGGAACACCTTCCGTATATGAGGTCTAATTCCGTATAAGACTTGGTATATGGTGGACTTCGGCGAGCTTAACCCATGATCGTAGGGAATATCTTATCCATAACCCTGACACATATGTACACATGGTAGAAGCTTTAAAATTCAAATGATTATTTCGCTAAAACTATTTATCCATTCTACTATCTAATTGCACCACTGAATTTATCGTAATTAAATTATTTTATATTTTAATATTTTTTATCTTTTATAATTATAATGGATCTTTTTATAAATGCTGCATGTAGTACTATTTAAATGATTCAACGAGTATTTTTCTCATGTTTCAATGGATAATTTACAAATTTTACATGTGATGTTCTTATTGGATGTAGGAATTATTTTTTTTATGTTTCTAGATATAAAAATGTGTCGATAAAATAAAGTATTTGTAAATTTATTATATGTTTAATATGAATTCCTTTTTGTGTTTCACAAGTTAGAACTTAATGTTTCTGATAGTGGTTATCATTGTTGCAATTAATATATTTTAAATATTACATCTTACTCAAACATTCTAGAACTGAAACAATTTCTCACTTGGTGAAACAAAATTTTATAAACAATGAAACAATAGTTGATATTTAGGACATTTTATTTTCTAATGTAAATATAATCATTAAATTATAACAAATGCAACTGTGTAAATGAATTATAAATTAAATAAATATTTTAAAAGAAAAAAGTATTTAAAGTTTAAACATGAGAAGAAAGGGAGAGAGAAAATAATGTGGGGTAAGCTAGCATATAGGCATGTACCAGTAGCATATATAGGCATGCAGGCATGAACTGACGCATGCAGAGTAGAGTAGCAGGTAGGAGGGCGCCCGATTATTTCCAGTCAACTCGTAGTATTTTACAGCTGCTGCAGTAGTACGGCAATAGTAATAAAACATTTTTGGGCCCACTATCGATCAGGACCAAAATCTCATAAGCCCAACTTAACACAGCCCGGCCCGTTTGTGGACACGTGTCCGGCCCCCGCATCCGCCAACGGCTCTTTCCCACTTTCCCCAGACAGACTCCAACGGTCAAAATCAGCAAGAGCGGAGGAAATCACATCACACGCGCCGCAATCACCGACACAGCGCCGGAATGGCGGTGGCGGCGGCGGCCAAGGGCAAGAGAAGGCCACGCAAGGCGGCGGCGGAGGCTGTTGACGGGCAGGAGGAGGTCGGCCGCGGAGGAGGCGGAGGGGCCGCGGCGGCCAAGGGTAACAAGAGGCCGCGCAAGGCGGCGGCGGCGGATGCCGTGGACGGGCCCGTCGAAGCTGGCCATGGCGGCGGCGGAGTAGGAGGAGGAGGAGGAGGGAGGAGGTTCTTCTGCTGCTACCTGCTCCGGTCCCTCTGCCCGCGCCGCAAGGGCTCAACCTACATCGGGTACGATACGACGCAGCTCGTCGTCTCTTCTCGCGATTCCGCCGCCGCGATTTCTTCCTTCTTCTTCTTCTCGCGATTGATTGATTAATTGACGGGGCGGATGGCTGGCATGGCAGGTTCACGGTGAACCCGCGGCGGCGGATCCGGCAGCACAACGGCGAGATCCGGTGCGGCGCGTGGCGAACCAAGCGCGGCCGCCCATGGGAGATGGTCCTCTGCATCTACGGCTTCCCCACCAACGTCGCTGCTCTCCAGGTAAATCCAAATTCCGATCCGATCCAATCTAATCACGCTGTTCTTAGACACGAAGAAGATTGTCTTTTGGTGGGGGAGATCAATCATGGAGATAGGTGTAGCTGTTCTTGTTCTTGTCTCTGCCCATGTTTTCTTGCTCAAATTAAAAGTTCAAAACCTCTGATGTGATGTCAGTTCGAGTGGGCGTGGCAGCATCCGACGGAGTCGCTGGCCGTGCGCAAGGCCGCCTCCAGCTTCAAGTCGCTCGGCGGCGTCGGCAGCAAGGTCAAGCTCGCCTACACCATGCTCAACCTCCCCTCCTGGGAGAAGTAAGTTTTCCTTACTTTGTTCTTCTCTCCGATCATGGCTGTCTCTGAACTGAATGCTACCAACTGTAGCTGAATGTTTTTTTTAGTTGTTGTTGCTGAATGTTGTGTTTGTTCAGTCTGAACTTGACGGTGAACTTCTTCTCCACCAAGAACACCAAGTTCGCCGCCGGCTGCCCGCCGCTGCCGGGCCACATGAAGACGGCCGTCTGCTCGTTGGAGGATCTCCAATACTTCACCGAGGGCATTTCCTCCGAGGAGGATAACAATGTCGACGAGCCGCCTCCGAAGAAAGATCAAGAACCTGATGCGCGTGCCCCTGTCAGAGAGGAACTTTCAGTTTCAGATCATGGTTTGCTTCAATTGCCTGAAGAAGAAATTAGAAATGCAGGCAATGGATCAGATTACGACGATTTCGCTCCGATCGATTGGAGTGTGTTTGGAGCAGCAGCAAGAGGATTGGATGAACCGTTGGAACATGATGAATGGATTGGACAAGAAGATCACCTATTGTCTGAAGCACAACCATTGGAACATGAAACCATCACTTCAGCCTCTGCAGTTAGTGATGCTGAATGTTCCACTGATGAGTTTGGTTACATCTCATGGAGTGGAATTCATGAGACAACAAGAGAATCGGACGGTGGATCAGCAACATCGCCTCGATGTTCGTCGGGTTTGTCCAGTGATGATGAGGGTGGAAGAATACTAGACGGTGTGTCAGGACAGATTTCGTCTCCATTTCCACAGGTTGGGTGGAGTTCATCGTCAGATGAGGGTGAGCCTGCTCCTCTCTTCCTTGAGGAGGATGTTATAAATTTGGTTACCCCAATAGCTCGTCGTCTCGAGAGAAGAGGAGGCGGCGAAACGGGTAGGATTATTGATCTAACGAACTCCCCAATTGTCATCGAGTTGTAAACTTATAGTTTGTTGTTAAATAAGTTATCCACGGTGTGTGCGGAATGTCTGAATCTTGTAATGATAGAAACAGAAACATTCATTCTGTAAAATCATGGAATAAAAAGGTGAATGCGGCGCCAATACGATACAGAAAGATTGGGCTATCAGAAAATTTCCATTTGATTTGAATGCCATTTTTTGACGGGTAACTTGTAATCCAGAAACTGGAATAATAATAGAAATTTGTCATCAGTCTGATGTCTGTTTGACTCCTGGAAGAGTCCTGAATTCTTGATTAATCCTCCATGTGCCATCCAACCTTCAGCAGAGGAGGTCTTGTTCATCTGCTAAGCTTTGTTATAACAAATTTGACTATGTTATTTTTATATGCCCAGAACTTGTATTCTCAACAATTATTATGGTCAAAATTAATGTGTTAACCGCACCATTTAAAATGTTTTTTTGTGACTGAAGGGAGTAATCAGTACTAAACAAAGCTTATAAAGGTGAATTGCTTCTCTGTAAGTAGGGTTAAGGTCTATCATTAACAAATACATCTAATTCACAAAATATTATATCTTTGCCTCTAAAGGCAAAAGGTATAAAAACAAACCACCTAGCTATGACTCCGGCGACTATATAACAAAAACCGCTAATTAAAATCTAAATCAAGCCCGTGGAAGTATTATACGTACTATGCCCTACATGAGTTCATGTACTTTTTTGCTCTTTATCTTTTCCATTTATTATGTATGACTTCTTTGTAGCTGCCTATATCCCTATGAGGTCATGAGGATGAACAGCTGCCGTAAAACCAATGTTCTAGCGGAAGAGTATTTTTAGGTAAGGGGAGTCGATCAGAAAAAGATAAATGGTTCGTTTGAAGAAACAAACCGTTGGTAAGAAGAGTTGATATGTCATAGGACCGAAAGAGGCTCATCCGACATATGTCAGAGAACATGAGCCACTGACGTGTGGGCCCATAAAGGTGGGACCCATATTTGTCAGGAACCCACATCCCTATAACTTTACATCACAAGAGCTCCGTCCCATAGACTCCGTCCCATAGACTGTGAGTGTAATTTTGGTATGATAGCCATGTTCTTTCATTATATATGTGTCTTTGATGGGATACATAAAATAGTGAACCTATTCTATTGCGCGCACCAAATAATGCACATAGCCAAATGGCTATATAGTATGGTTACACACCTGGCTTTCAATGAAAGGAATTAGTGATGAATGCGGAGATTTTCTAAGTTTCTAATCTGAATGATTTTTTAAAAACCTTTTCATATGTATATGTGAATTTCTTATAATACTTTTAGACCCATTTTCAATTTTGTTAATATTTATTCATTCCTTTTTGCAGGGAATATTTATTCATTCATTTGTACACTCAAATAATTATCACAAATATCTAGTTATTCGGCCATTTATTAGCACAAAACAAACTACCAAGACTTAAAACCTAGAATCAATGTTGTTGTATGAAAGGCCTGTTTGTTTTGAAGCCGTAGTAAAATATTATTGGTAGTGCTAAACCTTGGCCAAAAGAGTAGTACCAATTCAAACTTTACAATTACCAAAATTTTAAATTGGCTTAAGTTCAAATGGTTAGTATGCACTATTAGAGTTATCAAATAAATGGTAGGATGAAATTTGACATCAAACTAAACATACCCCAAATTTAGATGTATACGTGGCACTCCCTCTGTCCCTAATAAACAAAACTAGTATATGATATAACACATGCTAGTAATATATTATATTGGTTTATTTTAGGACAGAGGAAGTAAAATGCATACTCTCTCTGTCCCAAAAAAGAAAACAACCTTTGAGGATGACTCTAGATAAGTGCCTGTTAAGGTTCATTCCCCAAAGTTATTTTTTATGGGACGGAGGGTGCATGTACCTAAGTACGATGGATTGATGATTCTGTTGCAAAAACCACCTTAGAGGTTACTGAAAGTTTGATATTCCACTCCATAATTCGTTTTTGTTACAAATGTCCACTTCGTTGAAAAACCACCTAGAGCATACGTGCTTAACTGAATCAACCTGTTGTTATCGCTGATGTAGTGCCCCATAAGTTAAGTTAGGTGAGTCAATCTTTTCCAAGTTCAGACTTATTCTTTGTGTTTCATTGTTTTTTTTCATATAGCGAAACTTAGTGCAACAATGTTTAAGCTCTCATCCGAAAATCTATTTGTAGAATCTAAAAAAAAGCATTAAGATGGTAATCCTAGAAGCAGTGGCGTATCTAGGATCTTAGAGTATGGGTGGTCTGACTAAAAAAATCTAAACATCGTAAATGCAATGATGTTAATATATATATAATACAAGTATAAATAATAAAATAGGTCAAAAGTGTACCATGTACCATGGTATATTAATAAGTCATCTTAAAACATATAAAAATCAATAATTAAATAAATTTTGATTTAAATAAGCTTATATGGCTAGAAAAGTTTGAAGAAGATTACCATACATCCTCAGCATCTTCTTTTGGAGTGTGCTCTTCTATCACAACCGGGGAAGATGATAATTTAGAAGTATTCTTCTTTGCTGCATGTTTCCGAAAAAGAGATGCAGTATCTTCATCTTTTTTCATGCCTCAGTAATCAGCAATCTACAAGAGTTAAAAGTTAAAACTAAGAATTGAAAAAAAAACAACACAAGTACAAGACCGAAAATCCTAAATACCTGAACACCCACACAACTTCAGAACCACAGGCCTGCCGCCGCCCGCCTGCACGCCGCTAGAGCTATGGAGTATGGACGGTGGACACCAAACAGAAAAAATCACTGATTCCCGGTGACCAGCGCCGGTGACGACGCACGCGGCACGCCACTGTGTTGAATAGTGTAGGGAGAGGAGATACTGCGAATATTGGATACGTTGTATTGAGCCTCAGGTGGCCGGTATATATAGGAGTACATGAGAAGGAGATAAGGAATATATAGGAGTACATGAGAAGGAGATAAGGAATGATTACAGATATGGAAGGAGTCCACACAAATCAATCATATCCTAATATGACTCTAACTACCATATTCTCTAACATCCCCACGCAGTCCAAGCGTGAGCAACGCGGACACTTAGACTGGAGAAGAATACCGGCAAGAGTGGTCAATACAGATTATAGCCCTTTGTGCCATGTCGATGTAGCCAAAGCGAAGGGTGCTAGGGAGCCATGGTCGATGAAGCCGCGTGTAGAGTAGCCGTGGTCGATGTAGCCGAAAACGGGAAGCTGATGTCGAGGTAGCCGAGCCACAGGGTGCAAGGGGCTCCAAGGAGTAGTCATGGACGCACGGGAGGGCGTCGTGGACCAAGGTGCGCGAGGACGCGCTGAAGACGAAGACGGTGACACGATCGTGGCAGTCGTTGACGAAGATGATGCCGAAGAGCCGATGATGTCGAACCGTGGAAGACGAGACATCACGCTAGGTTTGCCAGACCTGGGGACAACTCGAGACGAACGCGCGCAACAGTGGTGCCAATACCGTGCGGGCGAGGTAGGAGACCAACATGAATCATACGCCAATGTCGGAGGAGACTAGCAGAGAAGGCCTCCGAGACGGTCGCGGTGCGAGAACGACGTAGAGGGAGAATTGTTGGCGCAGCACGCAGTTGCCGGAGAAGAGCGAAGTGTAGTCGAGGAAGATACGGCGACGCTGGCGATGAGGCATGCTGGACGAAGATGAAGGCGAAGTATCGGGACCAATGGCCGGAACGGCGACGTCGGTAGCCATGTAGAGGTAGCTGGACCACCGACCTAGAGCGGTCACGATGGCAACCTGGAGATGCAGCGGCAGTGCTCGAAGTAGATGAAGAAGACCCTGAGCGGCTGACGATGACCAGTGCGGACGACGGGGGTGTCGATGCACGGACGGCGATGAAAACGACGAAAGCGGCGAAGCTGCGGTCCGAAGGGACGGCACAGCTGCAGCTCAATGTCGATGCAGCGACGAGTCCACCAGTGATGAAGCTATGCTGAGGAGGGCGCCTCTCAGCATTACAACAACCAGTGAAGGTAGACCACGGGTGGCGACACTGCAGCCCGAGGGGGCCGATGCAGCGGCAACCCGAAACTTGATGGCGTAGACGCGTGCTCTGATAACATGGTCCGCGAGTTTCGCTGGGTCGATGCCGTTCGGCGCCGGCCGCCAAAGGATACATGCAGTAGCAGCAACAGTAGCACCTGATGTCTTCCTTGATAGTCCATAGACCATGTCCATGGACGAAACACCTCAGACATCTCCTCTTACCCCTTCTCTCCCTGCTCCCCTCCCAGCTGCTCGGGATCCATCAGCGACGGGCGCTCGTCCCCCCGGTCACCGGCGAGACAGCGTTTGGCATGGCGGACGAAGGCGGCGTGGGATCCAAGTGGCGGAGAAGGGAGCGCAGGGCGATCGGTGGCGTCGGCGGAGTGAAGTCGGCTGGCGGCAGAAGCGAAGGTCCAAGGCGCTGGCTCACGCGGTCACGGCGGTCGCACCGGCCTAGTGGGCGCAGGTGGCGGTGGTGGCCCAGGCGGAAGAGGTGGTCATCAGGAGAGTGAGAGTCGAGAGGATAGAGGAGTTGCGCCGTCGCGGTATCGGCGCCGGCGCGGAGGGCGACGACGGGAGACTCCGATGCGGGCTCGCAGACAATGGACACGATCACTGTCTCGCTCGATCGGCGCTCGCGGTCGTGCTCTTGCCCACCGGTCTTCCGGCGGAAGACGAGGCATGATTGTTTTGATCACTAGACGGGCGGTGGCTCGAGTCTTGCTGACGCTACGATCTCTGGTATCGTTCAGGTTTTTTATTTTTCTTTTTTTAAAGATATACCTAGCTGCGTCGTAATTTGTTTTGTGTGATCCGGAGATCACCTACGGATCCGCCTCTGACTAAAAGTATTTAATTTTGGTACAAACCACATTGGCACTCGCAATTTGTAAAAATATATTGATTCGATTGAGCACATCTTCACTGAAGTGATCTTTACAATAAAATCAAGTAGAGGGTGAGCAGTTGCAATAAAATAACTTATGAATTGTAATGTCAAACTTCGAGCGATCGTTTTTGCAATTTTCCTTTCCAAAAAAACATAAAACGAATATTTAGTCCCACTTGATTAGCATTCCTAGGCCCAATAATGCAATTCCAAGGCCCATCTAGACCCGAGTCGGAAGAGCCATATAAACCCCCCCATTCTCCCACCCGCCTCCTCTCCACCTGCCCTCCTCGCGAAAACCCTACCTCCGCCACCGCCGCCGCCGCCGCTCTCCCCAAGGTGGCGGCGCTGCCCCCCACCCCCCCTCTCTTCTTCTTCCTCGCGTTTTCCCTCCGTAATCGCTGCTAATTGCATCTCTCTTAGTTGCTGCAGATCCCATCCCTTGTCATCGCAGTCGGCCCTCGGGTCTTTCGAGCGCAGGAGACATGGCGTAAGTTTCCCCCGCACCGAAATCTGGGCGCACCCGCTCGCTTCATGGTTGATTTGTTCTTGTTTTTTTTTTCTTCTGTTGGTCTGGCTGCTGATGGATCTCGTCTGAGAAATCGTTGTGCGATTGGAAAACTGTCATGCTCATGCGGCTCGTATTTTAGTGTGGAAGCTTGTGGTGTCATGGATGGGATTAAAATTTGTGCTTTAGGAGTTCTTGGTAGTTATGCCTGTAGTATGGTTTTGCAAGCTGATTTCTGGTTCATAATTAGATGGTACACCCTCCGTCCCAGAAAAAAACCAAACTTCTAGGGGCGAATCTAGTCATGTGCTTGTCCAGATTCATTCCCAGAAGTTATTTTTTTTTGGGACGCAGGGTGTATATGGCCAGCTTAAATAGTTTTGTTCGATAACCGGGTTGTTCTCGCTGAGTGGGGGCATATAATTAGTTTTGTTTTCTACAGTTGTCCTCGAATTGTTTTGTTTTGCTTGAATTCGGAAAAACCTAGCTTTGTGCACATCATTGCTAATCCGGTGGGAAATGTGATTTTTAGCTTATATGTTGCTCATATTTACTCGACTATTTTGAGAATGCAGCACCTTATAGTGTCAAACCACTTGGAACTCAGTTAGCATTTCCAGTAGAACAAAACTAAAAGGAAAACATGTTGCCACCTTGTTTACTAAGATTAAGCATCTATGCAGGGAAGAGACCCCAGTTGAGGCCCCACCTGCTCCGGTTCTTGGAGAGCCGATGGACCTGATGACTGCTCTGCAGCTTGTGATGAAGAAGTCAAGCGCTCATGATGGGCTTGTGAAGGGGCTCCGCGAGGCGGCCAAGGCCATTGAGAAGCATGCTGCTCAACTTTGCGTGCTTGCTGAGGACTGTGACCAGCCTGATTATGTCAAGTTGGTCAAGGCACTCTGCGCAGAGCACAATGTTCACCTCGTTACCGTGCCTAGTGCTAAAACTCTTGGCGAGTGGGCAGGGGTGAGTTACATTACTCTTCTATTAGCTGTACCTTGTCAATTGTTATACTGTGTTAATCTGATGTCTAGGCTGCCTGATAAGATTTTTCGATTTAGCCTTCTGATAATTACTACAGTTTTACCAGCTCAGTGGACAATGTGCTATTTAATTTTGTAGTCCTTTATTTATCTCAAATTGAAATATATTTTATTTTGGTGTTGACATCGTTCTGCACCTCTCCTTTCTGCATATCTTCTTATTACAGTTGTATGTAACTCTTGTTCATCTGAGTTAACAATATCACAACGAACGTTGTTTGCAGCTTTGCAAGATTGATTCTGAGGGCAAGGCGAGGAAGGTCGTAGGCTGCTCCTGTGTCGTTGTCAAGGTAGATAATTGATTCCCCACTATACTACTTCAAAGATCTTTTTGCCATGTTCGGCATTTGGTAATGTTTGCTTGTTCTTTCTCATTTAACAGGACTTCGGTGAAGAGTCTGAGGGCCTCAACATAGTCCAGGACTATGTCAAGTCTCACTAGATATAGCGTTCCTGATATCCAGAACTTGTGCTTGACATTGTGTACCTTCCTTTAAATTTTGCTTGGTTCTGTGGCTTGCTAGGAGATAAGAAAATTTTTGTGGTGTGAGCCAAGGGGATATGAGCAATTTGGACCTCTGAACTTTATGTTTACTGTGCTGGATCAGCTGTTTATTTATCCAAAATCATCATGAGCCGAGGATCTGTTTGCCCATTATTTTCAGTTTGGTTTTATTATTTCGATGAGGTTTGCATGGTATTTGATATTACAGCAAGGAAATTTTCACCAACTGTGCATAGGTGCACTATATTTGGACAACTAAGCAGGACTGCGTGATCACGAATGAGATAATTTTACGATTTTCATGGAAACAAGAACGTTTGCAAAGACGATTTTATTTCTCCAAAGACAATTTGATAAATTCGTCCATGGTGTATCAAATTATCAAATACGTCTCAGAGACAGTTTTCCCGTTTTGTGCTGAAATGCGAGCGGCCAGCCCCAGTGAAGTAATCTCGAAATTCATTTGAATTTTGACACAAATCAAACGGTTTGCGTGGAGATCTGCGTTGTTTCGGGCTTAAATGCGAACCCCGATGACATGAATTTTGAAATTTATTTGAAATTTGACGCAAATCGAACGGTTTGCGGGGAGATCCGAATTCCCGGGAACGAAATTCCATGAAATTCGAGTGAATTTGTGAGCTGATATCTTCCCCCCATAGCACGAATCTCGATGAAATGAAAACGGAGTGAAGAGAGGGAAAGGCGGGAACGGATAAGATAGCAAACGAATCTCCCCGAGCCGCGCAAACTTCTCCTCTTCTCCGACTCCGATCCATGGCCGCCGCCGCCGCCACCTTCCTCCCCCACACGCCCACCCCGCGCCACCGCCTCGCCGTCGCCGTTGCCGTCCACTCACCGACGCGTCACCGTCTCTCCCTCGTATCCTCCGGCGCTACCGACGCCACCCTGTCGGTGGCAGCGGCGGAGGAGAAGGCCGACGCTGGCGAGGCGGCGGCGGAGGAGAAGGCCCAGCGGGGCGGCGGAGGAGTAGGAGGGGGGAAGGAGCGGCGCCGCGTGGTGCGGAAAGCGTGGGAGAAGCTCGTCCGGTGGTCCCGGTCGTGGCGGCGGCGCAACCGGAGCGACGTGCTCGAGACGACGCGCAAGGTAGTGGTGCTCGGAGGGGGCTCGTTCGGGACGGCCATGGCGGCGCAGGTGGCGGCCAAGAAGGCCGACCTCGAGGTCTCCATGCTGCTCCGGGACGACCTCGTCTGCCGATCCATCAACCACAGCCATATCAACTGGTGGGTAAACCAACCCCCCACAATCTCTCATTTCTTCCCACCTTTCATGATTCATTTGAGAAACGATAATCCCATTTTATTCCAATTTGGAATATTAGACTTCTCGCTGCTGAATCTAACTTACAGCTTGTTTAATTTGTCTCAGTAAATATTTACCAGACCACAGGTTACCTGAAAATATCACTGCAACAACTAGTGCTAGTGATGCTTTAGCAGGAGCAGATTTCTGCTTCCATGCTGTCCCAGTTCAGGTATTCAGAAAAGTTCATCACAAAACATTGTTCAATGCAATGGGGGTTGGCCTCACTTGTGACTCTTGAGGTTTCTTTTTGTGGCAGTTCAGTTCATCATTTCTCGAGGGTATTTCAACACATGTTGATCCAAAGTTGCCGTTCATATCGCTTAGCAAAGGGCTGGAACTTAACACACTTCGGACAATGTCTCAAATCATACCTCAAGCGCTGGGGAATCCTCGCCAACCCTTTATTGTTCTGTCAGGACCTTCTTTTGCAGTTGAGCTGATGAACAAATTGCCAACAGGTTTAGTAAGATCATTTTTTTCGTAAGTTTATCCTTTTATGCCATACTCCCTCTTGCTTGTTTAGGATGCAAATTGGCACTACTTCATGTTTTTTTTCTGTTTTGCTTGTGTTTAGTAATTGTGAGAATGCACAGCTCTGGTACTTTTTATCAAGAACATGGAATGTTTTTATTTACAATGAAGGAAGGAACCTCATAGTTATTGAACTTTACATTACAGCTATGGTGGTGGCATCGAAGGACAAAAAGTTGGCAGCTGCTGTTCAGCAGCTGTTGGCCTCACCGAATTTGAGAATAAGTACATCAAAGTAAATATTACTAACCATTGGCCATATATAAATGCTGAACGCCATGTAGCTGAGAATTCTTTTATGTAGACCAAGAACTGTTTCTTCTCTTCTGTAATGATTTAGGAATTCAGACAAGCAACATGGGCTATCACTTAGTTTAGTAAAAATGATGTACATTGAATTTAGCTATGCAGTCATGAGAAAGAATACTTGAATGTGACTTGTGATGCTTCAGTGATGTTACAGGTGTAGAAATTGCTGGCGCACTTAAGAATGTTCTTGCAATAGCAGCAGGTATAGTAGAAGGGATGCATCTTGGAAATAACTGTATGGCGGCCCTTGTTGCTCAGGGCTGTTCAGAAATCCGATGGTTAGCAACAAAGGTGTGAGATACTTTTACCGTCTGAATTTGATCTATGAAGGATCAACTTATGAAGTTCACTGATTTCCTTTTTTTCCCAATCAATCCGAAGATGGGAGCAAAGCCAACAACCCTTTCTGGTTTATCTGGCTCAGGTGATATCATGCTTACATGTTTTGTCAATCTTTCACGAAATAGAAATGTGGGACTGCGTCTTGGTTCTGGTGAAAAACTTGACAAAATCATGAATTCTATGAATCAGGTCTGAAGCATTCCTGATACTGAATCAACTTTTGCATGAATATCGCCACCATGCATTGTATTTAGTATATTCATTTCTCTGTATAGGTTGCTGAAGGTGTATCAACTGCTGGGGCTGTCATCGCATTGGCTCAGAAGTATCATGTAAAAATGCCAGTCTTGACAGCAGTAGCACGGATAATTGACAATGAACTAACCCCAAAGAGGGCTGTTATGGAGTTAATGAATCTTCCACAGGTCATGCATTTAACTTCCTATTTGATTTTGTTCTTCATAATACACTACTTTATCCTGCAAACATATCTTTCAAATTACTTGCTGTCTTTAGGGTGCTTTGGAAACTTGTAGTGATTACTTCAAATTTAATGTAGTTAGAATCTGTCAGATTTCTCTTTGATTTCGCTGGCTGCTAATTAGTGTTTTGTTAACAATTATTAAAGCAAATGTCAAGAAAACATAATGTATAAACTATGTGAAGCATATCTCTTGCAATGTCTTCAAGTTTTGCTCAAGATCCATTAGTTGTTAGAACCCATTGGTAACATCTTCATAATACCAAAGATATTCACACCTTTTGGCCTTTGTAGAATAGGTATTCGTATTTGTGATTAACTCTGTGCTCACAGGTTTACACTTTGTAATTAAGTATAAAAATACATTTTCCATTATTTATCTCCATCATATCCACGGTTGATCCAGCGGCTTACAATTAACCTGGATGGAAATCAACCGTGCGTTTTTTTTCCTCGGCAATTACACTAGCAGCCAGATTCGGAGCTGCTATTTGCTTTTAGCAACGATGCTCCATCATTTCTTTTGAGCCATATACCTTTATGGAATGACAATTTTTGTAACTTTGGTTTACAGGTTGAGGAAGTATAACAGCAATCTAATGGAAGTATGCTCCAAATTGACTTCTCCAAGTTTGAGCATCTACATGTTCAGGAGATGGTTCTCTTCTGTCTGTTAATTCACTTGTCTTTTCAGATATTAAACTGGTACTTTTACGCCAGGAAAAGAATGAGTGTTCTTGCTCACGATTATGCAGAGACGCAGACGCAGAGAGAGGATATAGTTTATAGCACCAGAATGAAATAGGACAGTGTCCCATGCTTGTTGTCCGAAAGAAGACCACAGTTTTATTTCTGATCTTTTTAGAATCATTTGATCAATAAATAGGATTCTTTCTTATTTTTCTTCTGTGTGGAAAACATGCAGCAAATGTTCTTCAATTATGCAGGTGCAATATCTTAGTGAAAACATTATATTTCATTCAATGAAGGCATGGTCATGGAGAACTAGAAAAAACGACCGGAATTAATGAACGAGGAAATCACGTTACAATTATCTGATTTAGCATTTCTTATGCATTATGTGTTATGTGTTGCATTAGAAAGGTTTCTTGAACCAAATTCTGATGGTTCGTTTTTTTCTTTGGCCTGTGATCCTACATTGAGGTTCCTACATGTGCAATGCGAAAAACACAATTGAGCCACTGATTAGCGACTAGGCCAACTAGGCGGCGACTATTTGAAGGCTTGTTGGTCTTAACTGAAAATGAGCTAAGAGCAATGTGCATCTAATTTCGAGCTGAATCCACAAATACTAGAACCTTTTATGCGGAATTTCATTTATGACATAACAAATGCTTCTACAATAACAAAAGTCAAACCTTATTTTTTTTCTATCTTTTCTATTTTTCACCATGCGCTTCAATAATTTTGCATGGAACGATGCTAACATCAGTCCTTGCCTTGGTTATCATCCTTACCAGCTTACCTTCCTCATGTGGGCCTTACCAGAAAATGAGCTAAGAGCTATGGATTTTTGATTTTTCCATTCAAATCCACAACTACAAGAAACTTCCCCATGAAATTTCATTCATGTTTCTTACTTATAAAACACTGCTACAGTAACAAAAGCCACACCTCAAATTTCCCCTTTTGTCACCAAATCTAAGCCTGCAACTTTGCTCAAGCAACAAGCAACCCCAGTGAACAGGGAAACCCAAGCATTGCTACACAGAGAAGGAAGAAAAAAAAAGGCAGTGACATATGGCAAAGCAGCCAAAGAAAAATCCAAAAAGAAACGAAGTGTGAGTAACAAAATACCAAAAAGAAAAAAAAAGACAGAAATCTTTTTTCTTTTTCTAATGAAAGAGAGAAGAAAAAGAAAAACTTGGAAGCAGAGGACTGGAGGCCCGGGCCCACACCACCTGGATACCAAAAATCCCAGGATCCTTCCCCCAAAACTCCCCCAGCCGTCGGTTCCCGCCTTATCCGCCCACGTGTACGGCTCGGATTCATCTAACCCCCTCCTATAAATATCCTGTCCCCCCCCCCCCCACCCTCCTCCTCGCGCTGCCACCACCGCCATTGGAGCACCACGCCACGCCACGCCACGCGCCACCGCCGCAGAGGAGAGAGAGAGAGAGAGAGAGAGAGAGAGAGAGAGAGAGAGGGAGAGAGAGAGAATCCGGAGCTCCTGGAGGGTTGATGGGCGAGGTGGGGGCGATGGAGAGGGAGCTCCTGGAGGCGTTCGAGGCGGCGAGGAAGGCGGCGGACGCGGTCGGGGAGGCGGCGGGCGGAGCCGGGGCCGGGGTCGGTGGGGAAGGGGAGTCGCCGGAGGCGGCACGCTGCGTCGACGCGCTGCGGAGGCTGCGCGGGGCTCGCGTCACCACCGCCGCCCTAGTCTCCACGCAGGTGAGCCGCGCCTCCCCCCTGTTTGTTCCGAGAGCGGCGTAAGAGAGATTGGGAATTATAGGAGTCTGCTCTGGTTGTTCCGGCTGTTTAGGAAATATCGGCGAGGGGTCTTGCCGAGGTAGGGGAATGTGGGTTCCCTGGAGGCGATTTTAGGGTTGTTTTATGGCTTCAGATTCGATTGAATATTTGTATGGGTAGGATTTTCGCGTGATAGTTTTTATGCTGTATGCGTGCGGCGGTGTTCTTTAGATGTGAGAAGGTTGGGGATTTTGAACATTAGGATGGTTGTTTGCCCTGCTTGCAAGTCTAAGGAATTTTCAGAATATTCAGATTGGTTGATTTGGTAGCTACTGTACGGACGCTTCATTGAGGGGTGTTGGTTGGGTTAGATTTGGATAAGGGGTTGCAGCAATGCTATCATTGGGATTTCCTTAATGTCGAAACATCAAACATGGGATGTACTATACTGGTATGCTCGGCAGGCGCAAATTATTCGTAGGGACTGATTTTGCCTGAGGTGGTGTCCCATCTGGTATGAGTTGCTACTTGTGGACCTATTGTTTAGGAAACAACCAATGTCGGTTTTTCTCCTGCTTAGGAGAAAATTGAAGTATGGTGATATTGCCCAATGGTCTAGAAGTTGTTTGCACGGGAACTAGTGTTGCACGGGAGAATTGTGTGGAAGTGTGCGACACGCGAACAAGGTTGGACCCAGGACCCAGGACCCAGGCCCTAGGCAACCTGGGCCATGGCTTGGACCCTGAGACAGAATTTTCTCTGTCTTGGCGAAAGCTTGGCCCACATCCAAGGTTCGTTCTAAGAAATGGCCCCACCTTGTAGTACTTACATGGCATGATTGGACGCTTATGCAGTATAATCGGTGCTTATACAACTTAAGAGGTACAAGGTTGGGGCACCCGCTCCTTGTATGCGGCCTAGTATACCTTTTTCTAGAACATTGCTCAGATTACAATTGGGCGGCCTGGGCCTTGGCCCATTTCTGGGTATGCCCCTACACGTGCAGATGTACCTCGTAACACAAATGCCTCTTTTTTGGGGGGGCTTGGCCCTAGGGGTATCTCATGTTGGAAGTCATTCTTTTCTATTGAAAAATAAAATATAAAAAGTATCAATGGCGAAAGGATACCATTGGATAGTTCGTAGAAAGATGTGGGTTGTATTCTGATTTTGTCAAAATTAACTTTCTTCTTGTCCACTAAAAGATGAGATGAAATTTTGGATTCTTTCCATCACTTCGTCACCAGCAAACAAAAGTTCAACAAATTTGATGCTATGTTGCTCTAACAATAGATGACAGCAGTTGCTGAGCATTTACTTGTTGACTATCCTGCATTCCTGCTTGCTGACACATAATCTTTAGGATTATTTCCATGTCTTCATAACCAGTAAACAAAAGTTGATGCTCTGAAGCACTGGTGCTCTAGCGGTAGATGACATCATGGCAGGACAGCAGTTGCTTAGCGTTACTGGTTGACTACGCTGCATTCTTTGCTTGCTCACACATAATCTTGCTTACCATTTCTAGCAAGCACCCAGTGTTTAGCTGATATTGCTTTATTTATTGCCATGTCCAATTATGCAAGATATGTAATTCCACCTATTTTCTGTCCTGTTTTGCGCAGCATGGCTAGCATGCAAATGTTTTCCTTTCATAATGGTACAATGTTTCTTCTTTATGATAACATCATATCTTCCCATTCCCAGAGGGACCTTGCTTTTGATATCTACTTATTAATGTGGAAAGCTAAAAAACTTGTAACATATGCACGTGGTGTTGTCATATACTAACACTTACACAATATTCTTGTTTGCTGGTCTGTGTAATATCTTTCCATAAGATATACTTATGGAGTACCATTTTTCATGAACTGAAATACCTTCAGTAATTTAAGGTTTTTAGAATTTCAAAAGTGAATTGAATTTTTAATCCCAACTCTTAGTGCTGAGCTGTTGCTTTCCATGTTCTGAAAACTGAGTGTCTAGGCTTTTATTTTCCTTTTGTAAGCTTATCTTTCATTCGATTGTTTGCAGCTCATCCTTTAGGAACCGTACTTACTCCAATTTTATCTTTTGTCCTGATAGATTGGCAGACGTATTCGCTATCTCACCAAGCATCATCACTCAAGCATAAAAGCAACAGCTTCAGACCTATTAGGACACTGGAAAAAGGTTGTCATTGAAGAAGACAAGAAAAATGGTGCCCTGCAGAATGGAAAATCGAGTTCTACTGTGGTAAAGGTTGAGAAGGTGGAGCCTATGAAAGTTGAAAAGGCATCACCAAGGGCTACTGTCAATAATAATATGGATACCAGTGTTGTGAACCACAAAGGTGGAAAGGTTGAGAAGTTTTCTAATGCTGAGCTGAGAACCCAATCTGTCAAGGTTGAGAAAGTACAAGAGGTAGTTCACAAAGTATCTTCTGTCGAGAACCCGTCTCCTGTCCAAGGTGGTCCTCCAAGACTGACATCCGTTGTTAAATGTGGCGATGCTAGTCGAGACAGACTTCGGGCGATACTTGGTGATGCCTTCTCCAGAGTTTCTGAAGAGACTAGAAAGGATGACAGGGAGGAAGTGAGGAACATCATAGATGAAGTAGAAGCATGTGATCCATTCAGGATTGCTGTGATGGTAGAGTGTGCCTTGTTTCAGAAGCTGGGGAATTTTAATGGACCTAATAAGCAAAGGTACAGATCATTGATGTTCAATTTGAAGGATGATAACAACACAGACTTCCGGAGAAGGGTTCTTCTAGGACAAGTGCAGCCTGAGAGAATTGCTGACCTAACCCCGATAGAAATGGCTAGCGACACCAGGAAGCTTGAGAACAGGAAGATCGAGGAGAAGGCTCTGTTCGAGTGCGAGCGTGGAGGAGCACCAAAGGCCACCACTGATCAGTTCAAGTGTGGCAGGTGCGGCCAGCGCAAGACTACCTACTACCAGCTCCAGACTCGGAGCGCCGATGAGCCGATGACGACGTTCGTGACATGCGTGAACTGCAACAATCACTGGAAGTTCTGCTGAGCTAAGCACAGCCTGCTGCTGAAAGTGGTAGTGTAGTTGACCCTGGAGTTTGACAGGCAGGTTAGTTCCGGGCCCTGCTTATCCGGACCCGTTTCCTCTTTTTCCCCCCTTAAGTTAGCTTGTTCCGAATTCGATTTGTTCTAGTGCCATTTGACTGCAAAATGGCCGGCCGTTGGGCTTGCATTGTCAGGCTACTGCTGTTGTACTTATCAGTCTTGTTTATTGTACCATTGGATGCAATAATGGTCATGCTCATGAGCTGAATTTCACCTGTCGTGTGGTGTGGTTCTTCCTTTGTACTCCTTCCATCCAAAAAAAAAAACAACCTCCATATGACCCCTCCTAGTTTGGGTTTTTTTGGATGGAGGGAATTACTACTGTTCTCTGAAGGTGATTGATTTACAGCTGTTTTTGCACATACTGTCATACCGTGATGCCTCCTTCCCAAATAAGCTCACGCAACCATGCATGTGCAGAACATCAAAGTGAAAATGCAATCTGGCTTTTCCCAACTGTCTATTTCGCCTTGTCTCCAGAGTTGAAAGGTAAGTGGTTAAGGGTGAAGAAGAATCTTCCTATTTGAGAAAGTTGCACTCCGATAATCCAGGAGCTGCAATACTTTATCTACATGGTCTTTTCTTCTTTTTTTTCTTGAGTTTTTTTATATCTGCAAGGTGATGGTCTTCTCTTCTTCTTTCCCTTTTGAGTTTTTATATCTACAAGTTGATGGTATTTTCTCCAGCTCTTTTTATTTTTCGAGTTTTTATATTTTTCTTTTTGAGTTTTTAAGAAAAGGTGGTGCTCTTTTATATAGACTCGTATTTCCTCTGTTGTTTCTTCTTAAGATCTGATGAAATAATTCTGTACAATGTGTATTTTCACTATCAACTAACTGTAGTTTTCACCACAAGTAACATAAATGATTAGGAATCAATCATCTCAACCAAAAATATTAGCAATCAATCATCTCGAGAAATAAGTATTAGTAATCAATATAACTAAGACTTCTAAGGTCTAAACAAAACAAAAAAGTAATATTACTAGAATTATTATTATTATTATTACTACTACTACTTAGAGTCGGTTCGTGTCTGGCCTCAAAATCAAATCAGGTAAAAATCGCCGCTCCCTCGACCAAACCAGAAAAACCCCATTTCAAACAAAAACCCTCCTCGACGACGAGCTCGAAGCGGCAATGGCGGACGGCGGCGGCGGCGGCTACGACCTCCTCACCGCGCTCCCTGACGACGTCCTCCGCCTCCCCTCCACCGCCGAGGCCGCGCGGACCAGCGTCCTCTCCCGCCGCTGGCGCAGCCTCTGGACCAACCTTCCGGAGCTGCGGTTCGCGGACGTCACCGACCTCGCGTCCCCGCCCCGGATAAGATCGTCGCCGTCCTCCACTTGGCCGCGTTCCTCCTCGAGGGCAAGCTCTGCTTCGACATCATCACGCCGGCGGCGCCGGCGGCGGGGGCGGCCGGGATCGGAGGCGCGATTCAGATCCCATGCTTCGAGAAGGCCACGGAGATCACCATCCGCTTACGCGGCCGCCTCGGCATCTAGCTGCCACCATCCGGCGTCTTCGCGAAGCTCACCGCGCTGAGCTTGAGGCACTGCAAGGTTCGACAGCCAGTACCAGCGCGATCTCGGCGACGCCGTCTCGTCGGAGGTGTGCGCGTCGCTACGAGAGCTTTGTATCTGCTATGCTGATGTGGTGTCAAATCTAGCCATCCGCTCGGAGTCTCTCCGCCTTGTTCAGCTACATCGACTGGAAGGGCTGCATCAGCTCACCATTTCTGCTCCTGTGCTTAGAGAACTAGATTTGTTCGCTCGCTTCGTGAGGAGGATACCAATCGCTCACATCTCTGCTCCAGCACTGGAGACACTTCATTGGGTTGATTTATTCAGTTCGAGTTCAGTCCGATTTGATGAGACGCCAAACGTCCATAGACTTTCCGCCTATGGTATAGTGTATGGACACATAATTACTCCAGACTCTCTGCCACTCGTGCAGCATTTTGAGGCAGCCCGCGATGTTCATCTAACTCTCATCCATCCCTCTGTGAGTGCACCTTCTCCCTGTTGTTGCATTACATTATGAAGCTAATGTATTTATAATGTTTTTGTAGCTCATAACCATTTACTAGCATCTTTGCATAGGCACATGCCGATTTAAAAGATAAAAGTAAGATCTCATTTGTGGGACTCCTAATCAGATGCGAAATATGTAACTTGGGGAGATCCAATGAGTCCCTATGGCATGTAGATTTGGACGTAAGTGAGTATGTAATGCAGAGGCACATTATTAGGCCAATTTTCCTTAGGGGTTGTTAGGTACTTAGGTTAATCCCCATGAGGAAAGCATTGGAGGGGATTAATTCCACATCACAATAGGTGTGGAATTAATCCCCTCCAATTCCCCTTCAATCCCTTTGGAAGAGGGATTAACCGAACAAGGCCTTGAAATGCTTACATTGTTTTGCTCAAGCCATAAAGTTGGAGGCTTCTGGAGGTTTTTCCTCTGTAGCATTATATTTTTCTCTGATACATTTCTCAATATCATCACTTCCTTAATCCTTGTGTAAAGTCAAAATGCACATATTAAGTAATTATATTTTGTGAGTTTCTGTTAATTTTCAGACCACGGGTGTCCTATAAGCTCCTGGTGAAAGCAGTGAATAAGCTCCCTGCCGTTGAAATCCTATTTCTGCGGTTATTAACAATAGGACATACCTTTGGACCTTGTGTTTTCCATTTGCTTAGGATGTCTACCGGTATAAGGGAGCTGAAGCTGCAGTTAGAAGATCACATTGCTGTAATGTATACCTCTTCAATTTGAATCAAATACCTTGGTCTCTGGGAAAGTGGTAGAAGTATTTGCAATTTAATGCACCTCAGCTTGATCCTTTTACTATGAGTGGTAGTACTTGATGTGTCAGTCCCAGTATCGATCTGTCCCTCCATGGTTTATCTATTAAAACTACAAGTCTTTCCCCTCTTCATACTACAATCTAAAAGTTTGATTCAAGTGTTGCCATGCTGCTTTGGTTTTCAATGATAAAATAGAAATGATTGGAATGTAGCTGCAAATGTTCAGTTGCTGGTGATTGATATGGGTATGTTGTGGTTGTAGTAGATTCATGTCGATGAGACTTCCAACGAACCACGCCAAATGGTCAATTGAAATTCCGACAAAAAATATTGTAATTGTAGTCAAAGTGTCTGTGCTACATTTTTCCAATTTTCTTTTCTTTCCCCCTTTCTCCACATCACATCTGGAGGTGATTAGATCTAAAAGGCATTGCTCTTATACGAATAAAAACTTTTAATGAGAATGATCATTTCCATTTTCCTATATTTTCCCGACTTCCTTTTATCTATATCCTTTTGTAATATTCTTAAAATCAATTTCTTACGTGCTTTTTCATTTCAGGATGGAGAAGTTCCTTGCTCAGATGGCTGCTTTTGTTACAAGCCCCGGGTCTGGGAAAATAAGAATATCCGCTTGAATTTTCTCCAGAATGTTGAAATCAACAATTTGAGTGGAGCAGAGTGTCAAATATATTTTGTCAAACGACTGTTGAGATGGACGCCAGTGCTCAAGACGATTACTCTAGGTTTTGATCCTTCAGTAACAGTCAGCGAGGAGGTGTCTAATGAGCTACTTAGCTTCTCTACCCCAGGGATTTGCATGGAAATTTACTTGCACCGCGATGGAGCTAGGGTGAAGTATAGTGCAGCGAATTAGACCTAGAGATGGTTAACTGACGATGAAATGGAGCACGGTAATCACTGAAACCAGGCAAATTCAGGCCTTCCTTTCAGATCAACTAGGGTTAAGGATGTTCGTCTGTCATGATACAAGATTGTCGTATACTTGGTTATGGTTGACTGCACGCACTCACAACCCAATGTGTGTTTACATTCACTGAGGAACGTTTCCAATCCACATTTGAATGTTTTCATGCTGCTGGTGAAAATTGTCTGATCGAAAGTTTGTTTCATTTAAATGTGAATGCTGCCTGACCGAAAGGTTCAAATATCTAGTTTCCAAGTTTTCAATCTCTAATTCTCTCTCATAGCAAGGTAAGTATTGCTTGTATTGTATCTGTGTTTTCCTTGCAGAAGCATGTGACTTGTTCATTCTGCTCCAGGCACCTAGTTCACTGTTCAATACTGCTGTCGGAGGATTATATCAGTTATCATAGTGTTAAGAGCTCGTCCATCTGGGTTTTGAACACAACTGATGTCTCATTGTCCCAACTCCATATATACATGCACCATCAATATAGCATACTGTCATATCAATGTGTTTGTGTTTGTTCAGATAACTTCCATGTACTCATCTATATGACACTATTATGTGTTTCAGTTTGAAGATAGATGTGAACGATGTAATGACAAGGGCCATCATCATTGTTTGCACATCATATGCCGTTGTCGGCGTATGGTTTCAGCCTGGTGACCCGCCTTCAGTTCTCCGACACGCTGACTTTCTTGATAACTTTTTACACCGAGTTCCTTCTTTGTTCTCCCGTGTTTTTTTATATACTTCCTCCGTCCTATAATATAATAATTTAGGATCGGATATAACTGGTTCAGATTCGTTGTATCACGTAGCGTCACATTTGATTTTATATTGTTATGTTATGGGACAGAGGTAGTAGATTAGTTTGATTATGCATTTTTGTGCAGTCTGGGAGAATCATCGCCGTCTTCATCGCCACAGATGGAATCTGCTCTCCAGTGTTTTGTCTGCTGCTTCCCTTCTCGACGATGTTCACCCATCAGAACACACCATCGTGATGATATTCAAAGCTGTTCCATCCCTTCCTATTGTTGGCAATAAAGAATATTGTTATTTTTCCTCAGTATGGTGGTGTTTGAGATCGATTAAGCTGTAGATGAAGCTTGGCAAAAAAAAAAAAAAAAAGAGAAAACCATCAGAATCCATTTGAAAGAATATATTCTGCACTATTAAGTTTGTCACGGTTCTACAATTTACCATCGAGTTTTTTCACTTCTACTGTATATACGCATCAAGTTTCCATTTTCTTCTATGATTTGCCATCTCCGTGAGTTTGTCAGGTTAGGATTTTCAAAAATAACACAAATGCGCTCATACTATTTCTACCTGAACTGATTGTTTGGCTCACGCGGGCCTTTTGGCAAACATATATATGTCCCATGGATTATGGGTAATTATGTCTTTTCAAAAGGACTACCGGCACAGTAACTGACGGCAGTGACAAAATGTAGAAGAAATTTGAAACCTGATGGCATATATATAATAGAAGTGCACAAGGTAAATTGTAGAACCATGACAATATTAATAGCTTAAAATATATTCTTTCTCCCTCAAAGCTACACCCTAGCACACAAGGTAAATCGTAGAACCATGATAATATTAATGGCTTAAAATATATTCTTTCTCCCTCAAAACTAGACCCTAGCACCACCGATATGAAAAATATAGTCCAACAAAAAAATTTAAAAACATAATCCAATAAAATTATCAGAATTTAGAGGTCGTCGGCAACGATCGACGAGGGCTCACAAAAACGTCATTATTGTTTTTATTTTGACATTAAAACGTCATTATTGCTGCTGCTTTGTTGCCACCATCGTTAGTTAATCCTATCCATTCTTCTCCCTCCCACCTTCTACTACTACTCGGTACTTCCAGATCTTTGATCCCATGGAGTTCGTCAATTAATTAGTCGACTAAGATTTGGTAAATTCGAAATTATATTTAACCAATACTTTTATTCCTTAAAAAGTCTAGTAAAATGTTAATTTCCACGGCATAAAATTCGCCCAAAGCTCAAAATCAATTTCGTTGGAAAATCCCCGGCTCTTACCAAATCAGAAATCCCTCGACGTCGTCTCGTCTCGGCGCTCGCGCTGGGAGCGCCGTCGCCGCGGCCGCGCCGAGAGCCGCCGCCGCACACCGCACTATCCGCCGCCCCAACGCCGGCGAGGATGGACGCGATGGTGGACGAGATGAGCAAGGCGTACCAGGAGCTCGTCGCGGCAGCGAAGGCCATCCAGGAGGCGCGGTGGCAGCCGGGCGGAGAGAACACGGTGACCATGGACGCGGCGCACGAGGCGTTCGAGCAGCTCCGGGAGCTCTTCCTCGTCGCCTGCGACCACGCCGACGTGCTCGTCCAGTCGGTTCTCCATAGTGTCGTCTCCGACCCCGAGTGCTTCGTTGACGGGGCGAGGGCGATTACCCCCGACGAGGATTCGGTGCGCTCTCCGACGAGGTACTCCGCCTCATCCTCCTCGTCGAGTGGATTCAGTGCGCTCCCCGACGAGGATTTGGTGCGCTCTCCGACGAGGTACTCCGCCTCATCCTCGTCGAGTGGATTCAGTGCGCTCCCCGACGAGGTGCTCTGCCTCATCCTCCTCCGCCTCCCCTCCGCCGCCGCCGCCGCGCGGACCAGCCTCATCTCCCGCCGCTGGCGAAACCTCTGGGCCATACTCCTCCCGAACCTGCGGTTCCCCGACGTCACCGACCTCGCCCGCGTCACCGCCGCCCTCCACCTCCACCACGCCTCCCCGTTCCTCCTCCTGCATATCAGTTGCAGCGACCCCGCCCCGGATAAGATCGCCGCCGTCCTCGACTTGGCCGCGCCCCGCCTCGAAGGCGAGCTCTGCTTCGACATCAACACGCCGCCGCCGGCGACGGTGGCGGCGTCGGGGGCGGCCGGGATCGGGGGCGCGATTCAGATCCCGTGCTTCGAGAAGGCCACGGAGATCACCATCCGCTTCGGCGGCCGCCTCGGCATCCGGCTGCCACCATCCGGCGTCTTCGCGAAGCTCACCGTGCTGGGCTTGAGAGACATCCGGTTCGACAGCCAGTTGGATGTCGGCGTCGTCATCTCGTCGGGGCGGTGCCCTTCGCTACAAGAGCTCCGTCTCGACAATTCTCAAGTCATGTCAAATCTAGCCATCGGCTCGGCGTCTCTCCGCCTTGTTCATCTCTCTAAACTGGAAGGGATGAAGCAGCTCATGATTTTTGCTCCTGTGCTTACAGAGCTAGCTGTGTCCTGTTGCTTCGACATGAGGATACCAATCGCTGACATCTCTGCTCCAGCATTGGAGACACTTTGTTGGGTTGATTTGTTCAGTTGGAGGTCGGTCCGATTCAGTGCGATGCCAAACGTCCATAGACTCGCGGCGTATGGCGTTGTGTATGGAGACGATTTTGTTCAAGATGCGCAGTCTCTGCCACTCCTCCAGCATTTTAAGGCAGCCCGCAATGTTCGTCTATCTCTCGTCTATCCCTATGTGAGTGTAACTTCTCCCTCTTGTTGCATTACATTTGTGATGAAGCTAATGTAGTAATACCATGCGTTTGGAAGTTTTCATACTGCTGTTGAAAATTACTGATCGATAGTTTCTTCTATTTAATGTGAATGTTATCTGACCGAAAGGTTCAAATATCTTGTTTCGAAGTTTTTAATCTCTACTTCTATGTGGTAACAAATTAAGTACTGGTTATACTGTATGCGTGTTTCCTTGGAGATGCATATGATTTGTTCATTCTGTTCTAGGCACCCAGGTCTCTCAATACTGCTGTCAGAGGGTTCTCACTGTTCACTGTGTAGACCATGCTTAGGCTGTGTTCTTCATCCCCTTTTCCCAACTCATCTCTCTTGTTTTCCGCGCGCACGCTTTTCAAACTGCTAAACGGTGTGTTTTTTGCAAAAAGTTTCTATACAAAAGTTGTTTTAAAAAAAATCAAATTAATCCATTTTTGAAAAAAATTAGCTAATACTTAATTAATCACGCGCTAATGGATCGCTCCGTTTTCCGTGTTTACTGTGCGTGTTGGGAACTCGTACTAGCGAACGCAGCCTTATTGTCCATCTATGCACATCTCATTTTCTTGAATAAAAAAAGCAATCAAAGTATAGCTGATCAAACATAGTTATAAGTGTGGTCTAGATATCATTTGTGCGAGTCCTTATTGAGGTATAGTTCTCACTTACCATAGATGTGAAATATATGGTTTGGTAGGAAATGGACCCACTATAGAATGTAAATTTGCAGATGAGTGATTGGATAATTGACACAGTTCTTCTCAAGTCACTGAGTTTGAGGCTTCTTGAGGTTCTTCATCTGAAGCCTTATGTTTTTCTCCCATTTGTTTTGTGATTCTGATTTTAGAGATCTATATTAGCCAGTTAGTCCCTTCTTTTTACATTGTTATGTCTTATGTATGACATTTTGTGCACTTCTGTTCCTTTGCAGAGCTTGGTTAACTATGAGTACCTGATAGATGGCATCTCCATAAGTATG
Organism: Oryza punctata; assembly: GCA_000573905.2. Lineage (NCBI taxonomy): Eukaryota > Viridiplantae > Streptophyta > Magnoliopsida > Poales > Poaceae > Oryza > Oryza punctata. The sequence continues at coordinate 7,994,726 of CM002494.2, read as the reverse complement.
CTCCCTGACAACATTGAGATCTTATCTCTGATCTTAACAACAAGAGGGCACACCTTTGGACCTTGTGCATTCCATTTTCTTAAGATGTCTACCAGTATAAGAGGGTTACAACTGATCTTTGATGATAACCTTGAGGTAATGCATACTTTATTAATTTATTTAAATACTTTGGTTACCGGGGGAGGGATAGTACATTTATTTGTGCTTTTATGCAGCTCGGCTTGAAGCTCTAACTATATGTAGTAGATATGCCCCTCAATGTTTTATCTATTAAAACTACTAGGCTTTCCCCTATCTAGACTACAGTACCTTGCCTGTCAGATGGCCTCTGCTTCACTCCTGAACACACTACTTAGGATTGTGGAACAATGCTGATGAGCGCATACACATGCAACAATAAGAGATCGCTCTTCCCATCCCCCCCACCCCACCTCCTCCTTCACGGAATAGAACGGATGACATGTTTTTTGCTGACTATGGCATCTTGTACTGCATGCTTCCTGTTTTTGGAAGTTGTTTGATACATTTTATTATTGAGGATGTGCCCCAAAAATGAGTATAATATTAGATAAAGAAAATCACACTGCAAGTGCGCAACACCCAAAAGTTGTGAGGTTCTACTACTTCCCTTTGTAAACGCTCATCTATTCGCATTGGAGTTCTGTCCTTTGTTTCATAACAGATCAGGCTTACATGGTCCATGGTAGGTGAACACCATGAGTTGGACCTGAGATTTGTCCAAGTTGTGTTTATGCGCCAATTTGAACGACATAACTCTTTAGTCCAGCTTCACAAAGATGTGAATTGAGCAATTAAAACAGTGCAATTTTCAAAGCAGGCAAAATAAGTGGTAAGAGTGCTATAGTTCCTAAGAAGAAGCTAGCGGAGTCATACTCTGCCAATTACATACACAAGATTTTTAGATGAACTAACTGCAGTTACAGGTTGCAATCGGAGGCAGTAATTATGATATGTTGGTTATTTGACAAGCATATTTACATGTTTTTGGCTTTGCATCTGTGTCCCCTCCAACTATCTTCTTTTTGGACAACTATTGCTTGCTGGTGTGATGTTGTTGCCCTGTATAATATGTACTAAATGCATGTCTCTTATCTCATATCAACTGTGTTTTGCTTCAAAAGTTTGATTGCAGCATTGCAGTGCTGCTTTGGATTTCTATAGAAATCATTGGAGTGTAGCTGCAGATGTTGCTTAGTTACTGGTGATTGATATGGATATGTTGTGGTCTTAGATTCAAGTTGATGAGACTTCCAGGAAAACCACACCAAATGATCAACCGAAATACTAACGATAAATACTACTGAGCAGTTGTAGTTGTAGTCGATGCATCTGTGCTGCGTTTTTCAATTCTCTCCCTTTCTCTGCACATGACATCTGCAGCTGATTAGATTTAAAAGACATTGCTGTATGAATAAGGTCTGAATGAGAATGATCATTTCCACTTTCCTATATTGTTCCATACTTCCTTTTGGCTATATCCATTTGAATTTTATTAAAATATCAATATCTTATTTGTTATGTCCTCTTTATTTCAGGACAAAGTTCTGTGCTCATCTGGCTGCATCTGCTACAAACCGCAGGACTGGGAAACCATGGATATTTTCTTGAGTTTTCTCGAGAACGTTGAGATCAACAGGATGACTGGAGCAGAGTGTGACATATGTTTTGTGAAACGACTATTGAGATGGACGCCAGTGCTCAAGACGATTACTCTAATTTTTCATCCTTCAGTGACTATCAGTGAGGAGGTGTGCGAGGGGCTATGTAGCCTCTCTAGCGCAGGGGTTTGCATGGAAATTTACTTGCACCGCAATGGAGTCAAGGTGATGTATAGAGCAGTAAATCTGAAGCGACGTAGAGATGATTAACCCACAGTGAAATGGCAACTGTATCCAGGGGCGGAGCTAGAAAATTAGTTCATCGGGATCAAAATACACTAATTTTACTTAATTTCTAGTGCCATTTTAACTGTATGAATAATATAACCTTGGATTCCATCGGAGATCATCGGGGTTGGCTGACCCAATGAATGTACTATAGCTCCACCCCTGACTGTATCTCCCAATAGGCAACTGTCATCCCTGCCTCAGATCAACTTGACAACTTGGTGGAAGGATGTTTATCTCTCGTGATTTAGGGATTAATTGTGCATTTTAGTATGGCTGAACGCACTTGCAACTTGGGTCCAAAAGTGTTTACATGCCCTGAAGAACGATTTTAACATCCATTTGGAAATTTTCATAGTACTGCTGGTGAAAACTATCTGATCGATAGTTTCTTGCATTTAATGTGAATGTTGGCTGACCGAAAGGTTCGAATATCTAGTTTAGAAGTTTTCAATCTCTACTTCTGTGGTAGCAAGGCTGCAAGGTAAGTACTGGTTATACTATATGTGTGTTTCCTTAGAGAAGCATATGATTTGTTCACTCTGCTCTAGGCACCCAGATCTCCCAATACTGCTGTCGGAGGGTTCACAGTGTAGAGCATTCTCATTTTCCATCTATGCACATCTCACTTTTTTGCAAAAGAAAACAAAAAGGCAATCAAAGTATAGCCGATGATAGTATGATAGCATAATTTCATAATAGATGTGTTTGCATTTGTTATCAGATAATTTTCATTTTACGTGTTTCAGTTTGAAGGATAGATGTGAATAATATGATCAAGGCCCATTGTCGGTGTCATGGGCCCAGAGGTATGCTGACTTAGGGCTTGAGGCGGCCCCTTACGCTCACGTGGCCATCCCCCGAGGGGGGATCGGGTCCGAGGATGACGTGGCGGTCGCCCTCCCTACATCCTAGTGCCTCCCGCTTACCACTGTAGTAGGGGTCGGGCTCCCCCGACCCCCTTGGGCTGCCGCCACCTACCCCCATTAATGGTGATGCAGGCGGAGTGCGCCTGCGCGCGCGCGTGCCGCATTAAATGCGAGTAGACATGCATGCTTGCGTCTGACACCGGTCGTGGCTGGCTGACCGGTCTGTGACCGGTGCGAATGACCGATGGGACGTGGCACAGTGCCGAGTGTTACGGCTACACGCTGTTAGGTACGCTGCACGTCCCGTTGGGTCGCATCAAGACTATAGGAGCCGACTTTTGCGCTCTGATCCAGCCAGGGTTGGTAAGCCAACTCCAATCGCATGACGTATGCCGCCATGTACGGGTGGAGCGCGTAAATCTCCGGTCATTTAATGAAGAATGATGCGTTGTGTCGCGCGTGTTGATAGGCAGCTTGACAAGGGTCACGTCGTCATTACGGTGCAGGCGACTTCTGCGCCAAGCAACAGGGTTGCCTCTAAATGTAAAGACTTTTTCCTTTTCTCTAGAGAAGGAGTCTGTTTGGCCCATGTGGTGTCCCCTTGGGAGTATAAAAGGAGGCCTAGGCTTAGAGAAAGGGGTTTTTTTTGGTTCGATCCCGGAGCAAGAACACAGATAACCACCCCACACAGGAGTATGGTATTACGCTTCATCAGCGGTCCGAACCTGTATAATCCCTGGTGTCACGCCCTCTCTCGTGCGAAAAAACGCTCTACACGCTGGCTCACCGGAGGAAGTGCCGAATCACGTCTCGCGCCCCAAGCCAAACTCACAAAGGGGGTCCTCACAGTCCCCCGTTGAGGAGCTTGTTCTCCGTCACCCATTATGCTATCGGAGGGATGTGCCATTGGTGAAGGCAAGGATATGTGCAAGCGATAGAAGTAAAATACTTGGCTTTGATTATGTATCTCAGTGTGGTAGAGGTAGACGGTCTGTCCAAATTAAATATTGGTTTGACCTACAACTATATAGAGTGTCGGAATGCCATAGGATCGGAATGCTATAGGAGTGCGAGACAGATCTATTTTCAGACAAGCAAAGATCTAGTGTTTGCTGTGTCAGAATAATGCCTAAGGAGTATGAGACATCTATTTTAAGACGGGCAAAGATCTTGTATTAAAACGGGGCCAAAATTAGAAGTCCCTTTTGGAAGAACCTTCACCTGTAAATTACTAATAATATACCCGTGCTAACACTACGATAATATTTATAATCTATTATAGCCATAAATTTGCATTAAGTGCTCTAGGGAAATTGTTTGGGGAAGTAAAATGGACTTTTTTTTCTATATTAAACTACAGAAATCACAAATTTGCATTTCCATCGATAAATATGATAATTATCGCTGATGACAAGAACATTAACAGTAATATGCGTGTGCCGGTGTTTCAACCTAGAGCTCCTCCAAGCAAGTCCCTGAACAAATCATACCAAGTGATACGATGTTAAACAATCATTGAGTATGTGCCGTTGCAACGGGAAATATTAATTTAGCACAAACAATAATTATGAACCATCTATATGGTTTTCACATTTTAGGAATGGTGGGAATTTATAATACAGATGGAATAAATCAAGGAAATTGAAGTGAATCTTGATTTTTTTTTCCTTACAATCAGACGAATCAGGTAAGGCTCTGAGCTCCCAATCCACTCTTTCGTACACACATGCAAATCAAATATTACAAAAAAGATAAAAATACACGTTCAATTAATTGTATGACAAATGAGCTTACTGGAGGGACTCCTGATTAACTGTCAAAATATATGTTTGTAAAGTCCATTTACTAAATCTTACTACCTCCATCCCAAAATACTTGTCGCTTTGAGTTTTTGCTTGTAAAGTTTGATCATTCGTCTTATTTAAAAATTATGGAATTATTATTTATTTATTTTACAACTTGCTTTATTATCAAAAAATACTTTAGGTATGTATAATTTTTTTTTATATTTACATTAATTTTTTAAATAAGATGAATGATAAGTAAAAAAGTTAAAGCGAAGTATTTGCCTTAGTAGGCTCTCGGATACACATGAACAACAGACTTAATGCACGCTAGCAGAATTCGCAGTGGATTCCATTCATTTAATGCGGTCCATAAGGATGCGCAGACATACTTATCTGACCCTCACGATCAAACCAGCTTCAGCACACTTCTTCGTTTTTTGCAATGTCGTACCAGCGATGCCAAGAATTTGACCCCTTGTCAGAGAATTAAAATGTATCCTAGTCATATTCACACCTAGGGGGGAAGGGAAAAATGATCAGATCATCGCAGTATCCTGAACTGTAATTTTCCCTTTCACTCTAGTAACATGCCCGTCAGTTAGTAACTCCACAAATTAGTTTTTTCAATGAACAATCAATTTGAACGATCTATAACATCACAGTAAGGTTTAGAACAAATAAGACAACCTTTTGGTGGATGAAATTACATACACCTACATACATATTATTAGTATATCATCACAGAACAAGGTAAGATACATTAACTCTTGTGAAGAGTTTAATTCATTCAGCTAAAAATAAGAGTGATATGCTTAATGAGATTGTCAACAAGTGGAACAAGTGGAATCCAACAGAAAGTCAGTTTCATGCCCTCAATGTAAAATAAATTGCAAATGTTATAATTCCAACACATCATGAACAATGAACTTGGAAAGAAGGGCAGAGTTCATCGGTTCGATTACTCACCCCTTTAAACAAAAGCAAACCAGTGCTGCTATCACATATATATGATATAAAGATCAAAACCAAATTAAAAGCAAATGAAAGAAAGCATAGTTAAAAGTAGAAAGATTAGTCAAGATAGTACTAATAATTACCTGACCAAGTGGGCAATTTGAAGGATAATTGGACGATGAGCAAGAAAAACCATCGAAGTGGCAAAATCCCCTATAGGTGTTACCCATCACACATAACGGAACTTATCACGGTGGAGTAGGAGGTAACAACAGGAGGTCAATGCCGTTGATATAAAGACCTTGTCCTCAAAATGTGCTCAAGAATAGTAGGATCGTATTTGTAGGTTTCAAATCTGATACCAATGGAATTTCACTACAACTTTTAGTCCCTAGATGACTTCCATTCGTACACAGCATTCACCATCGATGTAAACTCCTTGCTTAAGACATTTAATCAGCATTTGTTGAAGAGTTTGCAAATCGGTATTTGAAACAAATAAAATGCCAATCAAGTCATCCAACTAAACAAAATAAATATATAGATAATAAGGACAAGTTGAATGGCCAGGCACAAGTACAGGAAAAAAAAGCCCATTTTTATGGATGTGGATTTTCATCAATCCCTCGTTGTTTGCATGTCATCTAAATAGTTATCAAAAAATAAAATATATCACTCCACAAACATGCAAGATAAAATTCGATTTCTACAAGTTGCAATAAAAAGAATAAATTAAATTAAAAATAGTTATCGTGCATTCGCGTACATATTTGTTATTTTTGTTACAATTTATAGAAGTTGAATTTTAACTTGTATGTTCGTGAAGTAATATATTTCATATTAATCTATATTACCAAATTGTTTTAAAAATTTTTATGACTATTTAGATGATATACACGAAACAAGAGGATATTCCCTGGAGAGATGATTTCACTTTCCCTATTTCCATTACCTATTTGTAGACCCATATAGTTCCGGGGAGCATAATCCCACAGGCTCTCAAGCACTTCAAGGAGGTAAATATCATTTCCAACATTTACATACTTCCCCTGCATCATTGCTCATCAGTTGAAAAGCAAGCAGCATTATAGTGAGGATCACAACCTTTCACGGCTTATGATCCGAAATTCCGATCATTTCTGTCCGCTTGACTGCTTCTGAACAATCAAATACATTTCTGAAGTGGTAAAGAATAGATGATACATGCGGTGGCCCTTTGCCTGTAAAAGGTTAACACTTGCAAGTTTACCTTACACAATCCAATATGCATATCATATCCTGTATATGAACTAGGAAAGAATATAATTCAGTTGCTCAGCGCATAGCTGGTAATAACAAATCATGTAGTAGAGAAGATCCATCTGTACTTGCCAACCACTAGTAGAGAAACAGGATCTAGTCCTGGTTGGGAACCCCTTTAATCCCAGTTTCCCAACCGGGACTCTATATCTGGGATCAAAAGGTACCCCTTTAGTCCCGGGTGAGAAAACCGGGACTACAGGTTCGTAGCTAGAACCGGGATTAAAGGTTCTCCCGGGGCCGTCGGTACGCCCTTTAGTCCCGGTTTTAGAGAGGCTTTTAGTCCCGGTTTGAGTTACAAACCGGGACTAAAAGTATTTTTTTTGCTTTTCTATTATTTTATTATTTTATTATGTTTCAATTTTTTTGTTTCTTTACGCTAATATCTAACGTACTATACGTTTCTTCTTCGTATACGTATATGTACATATATATTACATTTAAATCCAAATATGAGTACAAAATTAAATCTACATTTCAATCAAAATTAAATCTACCGTATTATTGAATTTAGACCATCACATTTCAATCAAAATTAAATCTACATCACATAAAAATTGTAAATTAAATCTACATCATCAAATTAAAAAAAACTTCACATTTTTTTGGAGGGAGAGGCCGACGGTGGGCGGCCGGCGGCGTTGGTCTGCCGACGGCGGTGGAGGTCGCCGGGAGGCCGGGCGGAGGCCACGGAGGTCGGCGGTGGAGCGTCGGGCGACGTCGGGCGGCGGAGGGAGAGGACGGCGGCGCCGTTGGGCAGCATCAGGAGGTGGGGCGTCGGGCGGCGGCGTCGGGCCTAACGGCGTCCGTGGAGGCTGGCGGTGGAGGGAAGGGCGGAGCGGGGCGGTGTCGTTGGAGGGAGAGGCCGGTGGTGTCGGTGGAGGCCAGCGGTGGGACGCGCGGCTGCGATGGATCGGTGTGGCTGTGAGAGCTAGGGATTTGGAGGAGTGAGAGTTGTATTGGGGGAAGAAGAAGAGAGGGGGTGGGGCACCTTTAGTCCCGGGTCTTGGCACCACCCCGGACCAAAGACCTTTAGTCCCGGTTCTAGGTGGGAACCGGGACTAAAGAGGTACTTTTAGTCACGGCTGCTACTAAAAATCGGGATTAAAAGTTGCCCTTTAGTTCCGGTTCCTACTCCGAGCTGGGACTAAAAGTTGTTTTGGCGCGCGCAACCAAATTTTTAGCCAAAAATTTTTGCTTCCCGCGCACACTATTACACAATTACTTAAAATTACAAAATTAAAGCATGAGATTTGTAAATTGCATAAAAATTATAATATATGTTCCAAACTATCATAAAAAAACTACAATTTGTAGATTGCATGAAGAATATAATTTGACGATTAAAACGAGTCTTACATATATAGGTCCATTACATTTTACAACGTTACAATTCTTATATAAATTGGTCCAATATTATTACATAATATTTAGTACGAAAATCTTCACGAATAGAGTCGCCGGCCGGAGCAAAAATACCAAGATCAACAATGGAGCTCGGGCTGGAGGTTGAAGGAGACGATTTTATACTGGAAATTTTAGTCCTGGTTGGGAGCACTAACCGGGACTAAAGGTCTCTCCCTTGCCCGGCAATCGACTAGCCGTTGGGACCTCCACTTTTAGTCCCGGTTAGAGATCCCAACCGGGACTAAAAAAATCTATTAGTTCCGGGTACTATTTTAACCGGAACTAAAACTAAATTTCAAAGCTCCGTTCTCTACTAGTGAACATACTAAGAGGATAGCATGCTTGGAACATCTGATGGCAACTATAAAGAGCAGCATTATATCTTGGCAGAGGGACCAAGGCTGAGCTCCCCCTTGCACCGCGCCGTCCACACCAGTTCGTGTTCTCGTTGGGAAAAGCAGCGTTTGATATGGGGCAGAGGCGGAGCTCCTCTCTGCGCGCCAGTCGTCGTCGCTTCCTGTTTGTTCTGTTCCACACAAACGTCGATCCACCCAACCCGACCGGCCAGCACCCCCAAATCGACGCTGACACCGCAGCCACAGCCACCGGTGTTGCTCCTTCTATATGCCCTTCGAGCTAAAAATTGAATTTGTCACTATGCTCGCTGCTTCTGAGAGATTGTTGGCATCTCTGGCCAGGTAATAAATATCACCAGCATCTCAATTCAAGCATTACCAAGGAGAGGAATGAATATAATGTATCTTGGTTCGCATTAATTTCAAGGCAGTAGATAAAAGCAAGATCAAATAGCTTGATAAATTAAATGATACACATGCATAAAAATGCATATTCTGCTTCCTTTTTCCACCAGTATTCTCTATGTCCATTCTATAACTACTGACCAGCCCCATTCATGCATGAAACAGTAAGTAAGGACAAGGTTGCCTAAAAAAACTAAACTCGCATGTCAACCAAGAAAAGCACTGGTTGCCGAAACCTAACGTAAATGTATAAATCCAAAATCACAATCTGAAACCTAGCCACCGGTGCTGCTCCCTCCGGCATGCCTTGTGACTCAACGGTGACAAAGGAGAAGGAGCACGACAACGGATGACCTTGGAGTCGGCATCGCTTTCCTCCCATCACCGGATCTCGAACCAGCGTCGGCGTCCTTATCACCTCGCATGCCCGGATCTCGAACAGCCTCTGCCGCGCCTCATGCCGGGCTGCCAGGGAACCAAGGCGGCATCTCGCTCGCTCTCCGGTCGCCGCGTGAGGGGAGGATGCCGTGCTTCACAGATCGGGTAGCCGTCTTGTGGGAGAATGATGCCGCCGCCAAACGAATCGAGGGGCGCGATTAAGGTGGGGAGGGAGCGCATGGGGAGCACGTGAACGAAGGGAGGAGGATCAAGTTCTTCGGTTGGCGTCGCCGATCTGGAGGCGGGAATCGATGGCGGCACGAAGGCGGGGCCTCGAAACTTTGTCCCCTCTTGATCTCTCCTACTTGCCCTCCATGGCAACAACCAACGCGGCCGCGACGTCACAGCGGACGAGGGCCACGGCCGCGGTGGACGAGGGCTGCAACAGCAACCGATGAGGGTGATGGCGGCGCCGGTGGCCGTGGCTGACAAATATACTGAAGCACTCACACCTGGTGATACACACACGGGAGTAGTAGCAAGAACAAATGAACACAAGGGAATAAAGAACTCTGAAACTGCACACCACAGCTCCCTGCAAACCGCAGCTCTTATTCAGTTAAATGGCTGGAGTACAATGCTTTAAATAAACATACTACTAACTCTCTAATCCAACCAGTACGTATGCAACTAACAGCCAGCCACACGAACCAGTCACACATGCATACTTAACGTACAAGCCAAGCAAGATATAGTCCACTCTCCTACATGCTTGATGATCCTAATGACCCGGCCATTATGCTAATGACTCGTAACTAACTCGATCCACTAAACTTAGGATGCTGCATGCACATCCGCATGCATCCACAACCATACGCATGCAGCAAGCCTTGGATCCGCAGGTCCAGCCAGCACACCGCTGCTCCGAGCATCTTCGGTTCTCCTGCACCAAGACAAACTACGTCCAACACTACACTAATTTGCTACAATTCTAGGCACACCACCTATTGCACCGTGCATACATAAATAAACATGCTAAAATAAAATGCTAAGTCTAGATTATTTCTAACAGTGGCCAAGGCGGACAAAGTTGGTGGCGGATGCTGCGGTGGACGGAGGCGACGAGCACTGTGGACAAGGACGAGGACGGTGGTCCGACGGATGAAGGTGGCGGCGGACACGGACGAGGGTTACGGTGGTGGCGGCCCGGTGGACTGGACGCACCGACGCATGCAATGGCGAGTAGCACAGGGCCACGGGCGCATCTCTCTCTACGGGTGGGGCCCACGTCCTTGGACCAAGACAGCCTATAGCTGTGAATGTTTGGGTGAGTTGGAACTCATTTCCTCCGCACGAAAAAGAAGTAACTCATTAGCATATGATTAATTAAATATTTACTATTTTAAAAAAAATAGATTAATATGATTTTTTAAAACAATTTTCGTAAAGAAATTTTTTTGAAAAAAATGACCGTTTAGAAGTTTGAAGAACGTGCGCACGGAACACGAGAGAAGTTAGGAACTCCTTAGAGCAAGTTTAATAGTAGAGTTTACTAGTTATTATAAGTTAATCGTATAGGTTAGCTAAGAGATTAGTTTTATTTGTTTATCCTCTTAATATCTCTCACTATGAATTTAATACATATTTCTTGGAGATTGTATTGAGCTAGCTCTTTCATAAGGATAATATAGTAAGTGGATAAACTGAGGAGTGTTGGTTCTTATAGTTTACTTATAACTTACTATATTAAATCCATTAGAAATATAGTTTCTATACATAGTGTCTATATGACATGGCAAGTATGGAAACTAGGTGATAGTTTCTGGGTTGGGGATGGCCTTAGAACAAGTTAAATAGTAGAGTTTACTAGTTACTATAAGTCAATCGTATAGGTTAGCTAAAAGGTTAGTTTTATTTTTTTATCCTCTCTCTATCTCTCACTATGAATTTAATACATAGTTCTTGGAGATTGTGTTGAACTAATTCTTGCATGAGAGTCAACACTCCTCACTTTTCTTTATCTCTCTTCCACATAAGTATATATGCTTATAGTTTACTTATAGCTCACTATTACCCTTGGTCTTATGCCAAACCTAGCCCAGTCGTGCCCTCTCTCTTTCTCTCTCCTATTCCTACGTCCATTATTGTACTGCTCTTAATCAAATTAAAACCAGGAAAAACCAAACATACACAAACCAATGACCCTACTAAAGGTCGGTCACAAGTTATCATTTCTAACCTCATCACAACACGGTATCTCTAACTCCTAGATGGCCCCTCAGCCTCAACCAATGATATCACGGATTTCCAGCTACCACCTAAAAACGATTACATCTATCTATTATATACTTAAAAAGTACAATAAATTTCCTATAAACGCTCTGACACCACATGATATTTCTACAAACATTCTTAGATTACCACGTAACATTCTAATAAATCCTCAAAATTCTAAGAAAAAACAAAACATCTGACGGATCCATTATTTTTAACACTCTTAGTTGTGTTTATTTTTGGGTGAGTTGAAACTCATTCCCTCCGCACGAAAAAGGAGTGACTCATTAGCATATGATTAATTAAATATTTACTATTTTCAAAAAAATAAATTAATATGATTTTTTAAAACAATTTTCGTATAGAAAATTTTTGCAAAAAAATGACCGTTTAGCAGTTTGAAAAAAGTGTGTGCGGAACACAAGAGAGAGGAGTTGGGAACTCCTTAGAGCAAGTTTAGAGGGTGTTTGGATGCAGGGATTAAATTTTAGTCCATGTCACATCGGATGTTTGGGTGCTAATTAAGAGTATTAAACATAGACTAATAATAAAACTAATTGCATAAATGAGAGCTAATTCGTGAGACAAAATTTTTAAACCTAATTAATCCATAATTAGCACATGTTTACTGTTGCATCACATAGGCTAATCATGAATTAATTAGGCTCAATAGATTCGTCTCGCAAATTAGTTCAGGTTATAAAATAGATTTTATTTTTAGTCTACGTTTAATACTTCTAATTAGTGTACAAACATTCGATGTGATAGGGACTAAAAATATTTAGTCCCATCCAAATAGGCTTAATACTAGAGCTTATAAGTCAATCGTATAGGTTAGCTAAAAGGTTAGTTTTATTTTTTTATCCTCTCTCTATCTCTCGCTATGAATTTAATACATATTTCTTGGAGATTGTGTTGAGCTAGCTCTTGTATGAGAGCCAATACTTCACACTTTTCTTTATCTCTCTTTCACATAAGTATATATGCTTATAGTTTACTTATAACTCACTATTATCCTTGGTCTTATGCCGAACCTAGCCCACTCGTGCCCTCTCTCTTTCTCAATCTCCTCCCACTCATCAAAAATTCCTACGTCCATTATTATACTGCTCTTAATCAAATTAAAACCAGGAAAAACCAAACATACACAGTGACCAAGACAGTGGCTCACTATACAAACCAATGACCCTACCAAGAGCAAGGCTAATAATATAGCCAGCTGCTGACTGTATAGATCTTTACAGTCAACCTATCAGCTCACTTATATAGTGGTTAGTTCTTAACTATAAATATATGGTCCACCTATCTCTCTCACAAATTTTCTTAGTTCCTGTGCGTAAGCTGGCTATAAGTTTACAGCTCGCTTCTCCTCTCTCTCCTCTTCTCTCTCATCCCACTCAGCATTCGGCTTTCTTATAGTCCACTATTATACTTGCTCTAAAGGTCGGTCACAAGTTATCCTCTCCAACCTCATCACAACACCGTATCTCTAACTCCTAGATGGCCCCTCAGCCTCAACCAATGATATCACGGATTTCCAGCTACCACCTAAAAACGATTACATCTCTCTATTATATACTTAAAAGTACAATAAATTTCCTATAAACGCTCTGACACCACATGATATTTCTACAAACACTCATAGATTACCTTGTGACATTCTAATAAATCCTCAAAATTCTAAGAAAAAAAGCAAAACATCTGACTATCGCTTTTCATTTAATATGAGGATCCATTATTTTTAACCATTAGATCTATCTTAAAATTACCAAATCAATTTATATCTCTTAAAAACCCCACATCCCTGCGTTACCCCTACATACGTCCGTACTACGTACGATTTTCAAAAAAAACTGCATCCGTACATACCCTACCCTACTTCAAGGAGGAAACTATGGATCGGTCGCCCGATCCCTCTAAAAGATCGGACGATCAAATGTAAGTGAAACATTAAGTTATATATAGTGAAACAAAAAAATCAACAACATTTAAAAATGTTGTGAAACACGATGAAGATACATTTGTGATAAATGGTAATTACTCGAGGGTACAAAAGGAATTAATTAAATGTCATGAAGTTAAAAATTGATTTAAAATAATTTTCTTATAATTCATATATAGACCTTTTTAAAAAACCAGTCGTACTTTATAAAACATGTGCATTTCTCCAAACATCCTATCAAAAAAGAACACACCTATGTGTGAATGGATAAAACACTCATAAGAACAAGCATATGAATACGCAACTCTGGAATATAAATTACACTAATAAGATGATTGGGTTATGTTGATTTTGTTTCACGATGCATTTTAGAGCTAGATGTTAAAATTCTAGTTAAATAAAACTTATTGTGGCTAGTCATATTTAGGACATGAAAGGATATTTCGAATACAATCCCTTAGTCCGAAAATAAATTAACGCATATAGACTTCAAAGTTTGCCGTAAATAAATTTTCACCACCTTACATACCCTTATTAGTAATCAAGAAATTTTTATCCCTCTAACACCTTTACCCATCCACCACCACTATTTGCAAGAAATTGATTCATTTTGAGATCTACGGAGTAATACGGAGTACTAACGTGTATCCTCTGAAGTACAACAGGTATCGTTGAGGTCCAAACGTCAATAAATAAGACCCCCATCAGTTGGGCATATATGGATAATAAGTCATACGACGTGTTAATAAAATGATAATAATTTGTGATTAATATTGTGGTACGTATATATACAACGATTTAAAAGTCAATACTTGAATAATAAACTTTGATGAAAAAAACTTCAAATCAACTTCGAAATTAAACTTTAAAATTTAAATTTTAACAGCGACTGATTTCTATATAAAACCAGAGCATATGTGCAATACAGTGCGTCGAAAGCAGAGACATGTGAATTCTGTTTTTATATGATTCACATATCAGTTGCTTAACTACACATCAGTTAAAGTTAATTCAGAGTATCCTTTCCCAGCGCTCCCATTGATCTCCTCTCCTAAATGTGATAGAAAAATAAATTTGGCATTGGGAAGTCCAAACGTCAAATAGTAATAAATCTGATTACATATCCACAGGGCCACAGGGGTGTATCCTTCTAGGCTTCCATTCCATTCTTTAATTCCCCCCAATTTTTGGTAAATTTAACTATTTGCCACTATTGCATTTAGCAATCATCTAAATACCCCTCTTACATTTGCACTTATTTTTTTCCCTTCTAAACGGGTGGTTTCTTAACTATTTACGACTTTTGCATACGTTACATGCCAACGTGGTAATCTTGGGTGAAAAACAGTGTGGGACCTACTCATCAGTCTCTCCTTTCCCATCATCTTTCCACGCACGACCGCAGCCATCGGAGAGGTCGTCGGCGCGGTCACCGCGACATCCCAGTTGACACCCAACCACTGCCGGAGCCGGCTCTCCGTGGCCGCCTCGTCATCCCCGCCACCACCTCCTCCTCCGTGAAGCATCATGCCGATGCCCACGCCGCCTTTGTCGTTGAGCGCATCATCAGTGACGCCGGTGGCACCGCTGTCGCCGCTGCCGTCGTCGACCCCTGGCTTGAAGCTCATGGTGGCTCCCAGGAACGGCCAGCGGGATGCTCGGAGGGGCAGCGGCATTGGAGGCCGTGCTCCCAGCGCCAGCACCAGAGCTCTCCGGCACGACCGCCTCAACGTCGAGGGTGAGATGGTGGTGCGGGTGGTGGTGGTGCTACGGGGCCTACCTAGCCGGCAGTGGTGGCATCTGGTGCTTCTAGTGGTGGTGCTGCTGTTGATGAAAAATCCGCGCTCGGCCGATGGTGTCAGATCTGTGTTTACTAAGTCGACGAACACAGCGACCTAGGAGATATGCTTAGCTCCAGTGCAGGTCTAAATTATTGATGAGATACGGGCGTGCCAGTCAGTTTGATTATATAACTGACAAGATAGATAAATACGTGGATCACCAAAGAGCCGATCAGCTGACCATCCAATAGAGCAATTCTAGTTGATATTGATAGGGTTCTGAACTATCGGTTACATATATCCAATATAGATCTTGATACTTGAGTAAACAAAGACAATCGACTGATATAATATAATAAAAATAATAATATAATCCAATAGAAACCAATCGGCTAATAGTGATATGATAGAATGAGTGCTGATCCGAAGGTTAAAGCATACATCGGCTGGAGGTCCGATGTCATAAAATCCAAACGATTAGATAATCAAATGAAACATTTTTTTGTCATCGACTAAATCCAACTTGTATGTAATTCTTATAAGCTGATGCAACGTCTATATAACTGATCGGCTGAAACCCCGATAAAACCCTTATTATAATAAAAGACAGGTTAGCTTTTATGATTCTAAGTACGGCTAGGGATAATGTATCTCAAAGTATGCAAAGAAGTATAGAGTCTAAACAATCAAGTTTTTAACTAATTTTCAGGGTGGTGGATACCCTTAGCTAATCTAGTTCGACAAAACAATTTAGCCGATACCGGCAAAACCTAGAAAAGCCCAGCCGATACGGGTAAGTTGAATAATCGACTTAGATTAACTAAGATATATGATAAGTAGGTAGGCAAATATACCAATCGAACCAGAGCGATCCAAGAGATCGAAGCGATGCATCCTTGAACAACACCAACGTAGCCGATACAATTGCTAGGGCTCGCGGAACTTAGGACTTACCCCTTCACCGAAGATCAAAGCTGATGCAGCCCCGCGTCAGGTGTCATGTTCCGCCGGTTGATAAGTAAAAACCTCGAAAAAGAGGGTGGTGATGCGCCGAGAGTAATTGTATTGATCGAGAGATAGATTACAATGAACTCCGGGTGTATATATTTATACCCATGGGTAGATAGTAGTTCATATCGGACACGATACAAACTTTCCTAAAGATGAAACGAAAAACATAAAGTACTTATCGGACACTAAACACACTTTCCTAAAAGATAAAAGGAAACTAACAAAATCGTCCTAATTAATAGATAAACTGTCATACCGCATCCTTCTTGAACTCGGTCTCTTTTGTATAAGCTTCCTTTACTTGATTAATTTACTTAATCGAACCCATCAAGAATCTGACTACTAGCGACAGATTGTGCCCATCGACCGAATCTAGGACTCTAAAACCGATACTGACTCTAGGCCGATGAAACCTTCGAGATTTACTAAGTTTTTGTGTTAATAGCTGCTCGTGGAAGAGGCGAAGAGCTGGAGGTGGTAGCCAGCGGCGGTAGCCTAGCATCGGCATCGATGGGTGCAAGAGATGCACGCGATGGAGACCCACCGTGAGGATCTCGTCCAGTGCCGACGATATTGGCAAAGGCGACAGCAGCGGCGGCGCGACTGCACGACGGCTGAAGGGGAAGGAGAGATGAAGAGGAGACAGAGAAACTGATTATTGGGCTCTTCACCGTTTTTCACCCTTAATTAGCACGTTGGCAAATAATTAAGATTTTAGGAAGGGTATTTGCATAATTAGTAAACCTAATAATGTCAAACAGTTAATCCCCCCGCCCCCACACACCCACCCACCACCACCACCACAAACTCTTTTCGCTCGCTCCCAAACCCTCTCCTCAAAACCCTAGCGTCGCCAGCCTCGCCTGTGCTCCGGCGATGGACGGCGGCGGCTGCGACCGCCTCAGCGCGCTCCCCGACGACGTCCTCCACCTCATCCTCCTCCGCGTTCGCTCCGCCGAGGCCGCCGCGCGCACCAGCGTCCTCGCCCGCCGCTGGCGCCACGTCTGGACCACCCTCCCGGAGCTCGAGTTCAAGATGGACGTGCCGCGCTCGCCGCCCACGCCGCCTCGAGGTCGCCACCGACGCGGACGACCCGACGGAGTCGACAGCCACGCTCCGGCTCGCCGCGCCGCGCGTCACCGACGTCCTCAGCTTCTGCAGCTGGCCGCGGTGGGACTCGCCGGCCCCGGTGAGGCGCGCCGGGGTCTTAAATCTCCCCTGCTTCGAGAAGGCCACCGGCCGAGCTCTGGCTAATCCTGGGTCTCCTCGGCGTCGCGCTGGCCAAATCCGGCGTGTTCGCGCAGCTCACCGCGCTCACCTTCCGCGACGTCCGCTTCACCGGCCGGTGCGATCTTGGCGCCGTAGTCTCCTCGGCGAGGTTCCCCGTCCTGCAAAAGCTCCAACTCCACGCCTCCCAGGATCTGTGCGACCTCGCCATCTACTCGGAATCCCTCCTCCAAATCGAGCTGAACGACCTCCATGGCGGGATGGGGCGGCTCATGACCGTGGCGCCGCTGCTTCGGGTTCTTGATGTGCGCCATTGCTTCTACTGGAGGACATACAGGTCCCATTCCCTTGTTCGGGATCAACCATATGCCGCGGTCTTTGCGCCGGCGATGGAGGATCTCATCTGGGTTGATGCATATGATCCTACCACGGTCCAATTTGGTGGAGTTGAACGCCTCCGGAAGCTGGTTACACTCCCAATTACAGTGTATGGACTCTCTGATTGCATGGATCACATGAATTCAATAATGCTCTTGCAGCGATTTGAGACGGTCTCCGTTCTTGAGCTAGAACTTGACTATCCAGAGGTAACTGCACATTTTCCCTGATCTGCCATGAATTTCATTGAATAAAACATAGAGATTAAAAATATTTGTTTGGTATACTCTAGTCATAGTGGGCATGGTCTTCATTCAGATATATACCTTCATAAGTATTGACTCAATTTCCCTGGTGAAATGTGCTAGATATTTATCTTTTGTGTATTGAAACAATTGCCCTTGGTGATGTGAAAAATGGCATTATGGAGGTCCTGGATCTGCTATCACACTGTGGTACTGAACATATGAGATACTGAGGAGGAACGGTATTGATCAGCCAGATTTAGCCAAAGACGACTAGAATTTGAGTAGCCTGTCCCACGAACAGGAAGTGGGCTCAGTTTTGGGTCTGTGTATGAATGGTGGAATATAGAGTAAGACACTGCAGATATTTGATGCTGTTCTGCCTATGCAAAACTACGATTCGTGTTGCTTTGCTCAAGTCTTGTAGCTGTCAGCTTCTTGAGGCTCTTCTCTAAATTATCATCATCGGGACGTGCATGTTTATTAACCATGTTTCAATTGTTAGCTTGAAAAATCCAGTTTTCTATCAGTTGCATTTACGAAGTATTATAGTTTGTACATTTCACTATGCATGGTAAAAAATTGAATATCATAGTTGACGCCCATAATCTGATATTACCTTTTAGTAGATACTCCCTCCTGTCTTGAATATTTGACATTCCAAACATACATTCGGCCAAACTTTTGAAAGTTTCATCTTCTGTCTTTTCCCGTGTTTACAAGACCATGCTGATTATCCAAATGACAAGATATGCAGTCATGATGGCTTGATCTTCTGATGGTCAGGACTCTGAGGAGAGGATCAGTGTTTTCTCTACCTGGTTCCGGGGAGACCAGGTACAATTTTCAAACTATACTATTAGCTGATAACTAGTATTGCTCTGTCATATGTGTTGCTAATACATATATAAACAGTAATTCCCGTACATATAAGATTAATACTATTAGCTGATAACTATGCTATAGCACACCCAGTAATTCCCGTACTTGAATAGCTACTGCTAATGGTAATATGACTTTTGACTATTTGAGGTGATGCTTTGCTCTGTAATTTATGTAGAAGAACCAAACATATTTTTGCTCAATTTGATGTGTATTTCCAAAATTGTGAAGTGTTCTTTTTTTGAAACTAAACCGATAGGAGAACTGCCAATTATGTTTCAATTAAGCAGGAGTAAAAACCCAAACGGGTTACAGAAAAAAGAAAAACAATCTTTTAGCGAGAAGAACTCGCCAAGCCCCTCAACCGCGGCCGGTACAAACACACAGCACACGGAGCACCACAACACTATCCAAATTACCAAAGAAAACAACGGCGGAACCCAACAGCGAACATCGATGTCGAGATGCTGAAAAAGCGGCACAAAGCTTTGACTGTGACTTCGCAAGGCACGTGTCATCATTGCCGAGCTTACCACCCAGCGACCTAGCAGCTCCGACTCTATGGCGACCACATCATCGTTGGTAAAGGCACCGCCAAAACGAGCAAGACAACACAAAGTTCACGCGTTAAACATCAGCCAAAGCCCCCAAAGCTCCAAAACCTGCATCGGCAATCACCAACACCCCTAGAAAGAAACTGCAAATTTTATCGTTGCCAAGCTTCGTCGCACCCCCAACCACGTAGCAACTCCTACTCCACCGACATAAACAAACAAAGAGAGTTGGATGCCACCAACAAACAAGAAGAGAGCCAAGAAGGCAAAGGCCTCGCCAAACACCTAGGCATCTAGTGCTTCGAGTTGACATAGTAGTCCACCAACGACAATTGATGCATGGGTAAGGTTCTCCAAAACGGTGCCCCCGTGGAGGACACGACGTGAAAACGCCACCACCGCTCGTCTGGAAATCGGATCAAGGTTTTCACCTGGAGATTGGTAGCGACGAAGGAAAACACCATAACGATGCCTCCAAGAAGGGGAACGACGCCAAAGGGCGTCACCGTCATCACGCTAGCCAAAGGCCAGGCAAGGCTTTCGCCAGCGAGTTCCATTCAGTACCACCACTAGCCCACATAACAACCATCACCGAACCGCCACATCGACCCTCCAAACACCAAGTTAGCATGGTCCACCACCCCATGGCTCAGGTAGGCACACATGGTTGCTCCGGAATGTTGCAAGCCGTCGCGTCCACCCTCTCCCGGAACTCCCCACGGCTAGAGCAGGGATCTGGCCATAGGAGGGGAGGAGCTCCACGGAGAGGTTACTCGGCTGACAAACTAGAAGACGGACCACCGATGCCGCCAGCTGCCTCCCCGACCGCACCACCAATCAGATCGTTGCCGCCAGCGCCCCCGACGCACTCGCCACCAAGCTCAGGGCGGCCGCTCCTCCTCTCGCCACCGTGCAGCCCTCACGCCATCGCCGCTGCACGGCCTTGTCGCTGGCTGCCCCTTCCTGGCTAGCCGCATGGATTCCAGCGGCTAGCACCAGTGGCGGCGAGGTGAGGAAGAGGGGAGGAGGGTGGCGGCGCTAGGGTTTGCGTGTCGCCCCCAGGTCGCCGGCGGGTCGCCTGAACCCGCGGCCCTCCGGGGCGCCCAGCGCGCGCACGCCGTCCTCCTTGCACGTTGCCACATCCGTTGCCTCTTCCGCGCTCCTAGTTAGGCGCTGCACCTCCTTCCCGTTGCCGCCGGCTGAGGTGCTCGATCCGGCCATGCGGGGACCGGATCTGGTCCTACCGACGCCGGATCTGGCCGCCGGCAACCGCCGCACCCGCGAGCCCTCCCTCTGGTCATGGCAGCACCCCACGCCGCCGCGCCCGCGAGAGGAGGTAGAGAGCCCTGCCGCCGCCGTCATTACGTCCCCCCGGCTTTGCCGGCGGCCGCTCGAGCGGCGGCGAGGTGGAGGGGAGGAGAGGAAGAGGTTGGCAGCGGCGCGCTCGCCTGGTCGCCACCCTGGGGTTGAGCAGCACGAGGGCCAACCGTCTTTACCTGAGTGTTGTAGTTCTTTTTGGATGCCTAGTAACTGGTAATGTTAGACTTTACTGACTGAACATTATTCAGGAACTATTAACGAATGATCATCATGTTGATGAAAGATAGGGCTTAGTTAGCGATCTGGATAAATATAACTTTAGTGATAACATTATAGTTAGGCATGAATATGATGTAATATGATGAGGTGGATGCTCAAAGAACCATGAATACAGTCTATCGCTCTTTGTTTAAGACAAGCGAACAAATTGTCAAGTGCATCCATTTTGCTGTTCTTGGATTTGTTTGATTTCATTTATAAACTGTACAAGGTACTGTTATTTTCTCTGAATGGAAGTCTTATCACCTCAATTGTTTCAGCTGGTTTGACTGTAACTATCTTTCACCTATACTCCAGGCAGAAACTCGTTGTTCTGCAAATTGCATCTGTAATCAGCCACAAGCCTGGAAAACAGAGGACCTCTTCTTGGATTTTCTCCGGGAAGTGGAAATCAGTGGATTCAGAGGATCAGAGCATGAATTGTCCTTCGTGAAGCGACTTTTTGGATGGGCAGCAATTCTGAAGACATTCACCGTGCATCTTCATCTTGATCTTACTGTCAGCAATGATTTATGCAAGGAGCTACTTAGCCTCGCTACCCCTGAGACCGATGTAAAGATCTACTTCTATCGTGATGATGTTCGCGCTAGGCCACCTTGGGTGTTGTATACACCAGCAGAGCAAGGCACCAATCGCTCCAAGCCTGGTACTAAGTAGTACTTAATTATGCAGGGTATGCTATGAATCTTATATTTTGATGGCTCTGGATGTTCTGTTATGGTAGGGATTAATTCCCATACTTTGCCCTGCAAGGTTGGCATGAAAAGATGTCGGTTTACCTCTTCTCATGTTGTGATTTGCTGCTTTGCCCTCTAATTGCCATTTGCAAGATGATGTCTGGGATGACTTTGTAGCATGGATATGAACTATGCACCTGAATGCTAAACTTGTTTACCGACTAGAGATGTTGGCAGCCGGACCCAGATAGCAAGGTCACCTAGGCCGATGGTGATCTCTATCTATTGCCTTCGAAAAGTAAGGGAAGATCTATTCCATCCGCCACCACAGCCGTCGCCGAATTTCGATTCCCCAACATCGTGTGATGTTTGAACGAGAGCTTGCCTGCGAGGCGGGGCGCGGCCCAGTCGAGGACGGCGAAAACCTCACTTAGAGCGGCGTCGTGGTGGAGGTGGAGGGCGGCGGTGACGCAGACGAGGTCGGTAACGTCAGGTTCGGGAGGAGGTTGCGCCAGTGGAGGTCGCCACGGCGGAGCAGAGGCGAAGGACGTCGTCGGGGAGCGCGCCGAGGAGGTCCTTCTCGCTGCCCACCATTGCGGCTTCGTCGTGGGGAGGGGACGGTTTCCAAAATATGATTTCTGTTTTTCTTTTTTGGATTGGAGGTGGGGAATTTCTCCGCGTTTCATTTCTGAGGTCGGTTAATTAAGAAGAGCAAGGATAATAGTGATAGTGAGCTATAAGTGCTCTATAATTATACGAAAGAGAGATGTAAATAAAAATAAAGAGTAGGATTGACTCTCACGTAAAAACTAGCTTAACCTAAACTCTAAAAAATATACATTAAATTCACAGACAGTGAGAGAAAAAGAGAATGAAAAAAATTAAAATTAATTTTATAGCTAACCTATTATACATATAATATTCTACTATTAAATTCTAAATAAGCTGGCCCAAATAGAAAAAGATCGGCCGGTGCCTCGGTGGAGAAGCGAAGCCCAAACGCGAGGCGCCGTACGCGTGGCGCCTCCTCCGCCCGTACACGTGGCACGCTCGAAGCCCGAACCCGACCAACTCACACACAAATGCTCTCGCTTCACACACCTCTCACGCTTTTGCACGCGACGCGAGGTTTTCCGACGCGTCCCCGTGACCTCGTCGTCGTCGTCCCCGTCTCCGGCGAGCCCTCCCGCACCGATGGCGGCGGCCGCGAGGGGCACCGCCGCGGCCCGCTCCCCGCTCGTCCTCCACCACAACCCCGCGTACCACCGGCGCCTCCGCCTCCTCCCCCTGGTCAGTCTCATTTCCTCCTCGATCTCTACCTCCCTCCTTTGGGAGTAGGCGGCAGTCGACGTCTGGTGCTCGACATGGATTGGGAGCTATCTCGTGCTTGATTGGGGTGGTAAATCGTTCTACTGATTGAGGTTGCAGGAGACGGGCGGCGGGGGAGGCTCACCGCGTGTGGGGAGGATCAGGGCCAGCCAGGAGAGGGGGCGGAGGGTCGGGGTTAGGGTTTTCGCGAGGTACACCCAGGCCCAGGACTTCTCCACCCGTCTCCAAGGTAATCGATTGGTTTGATTCTTTCCCCACCTCTGTATAATTCGATTTTTGGTGCTTGGTTCAAAGCCACTGTTTAGGCCCAGCTTATAGTTGTACATTTGAACAAGCAACAGTCTCTCATTAGGCAGGATAGGGGTGATGATGTAATGTGAAGCGAGAATTTCCCGTGTGGATTTTCAGGAGTTGAGGGTTTGTTTGCTGTTCATCGCAATAGCATAGAGAATGTTATGTATTTTGGGATTCGAGTGGGTAAAATATGTGGCTCTTCAGATTAATGTAGTTATTAACATTCTTCGCAAAAAAAAAGTAGTTATGAACAATCCTGGGATAGGTGGATCACATATGCATTGAATATTGAGTTTGTTTGTTCTCCACAAAATCAACCCATGCCTTTGATTTCGTTCAAATGCAGATAGAGCTGGTGAATTGCCTAAGTTAGTTGAGGATCTTCTTCAGACGTCAATTAGCACCGGGCCACGAGGTGCTTTTAGATTTGCCCAAGGGATCCAAGCTGTCCTTGGGGTTGGTGGGGAGTGGCTAAATGACTTCTCAAAGGTTATTTCTTGTTTGTGTCATTCATCTATTTTGTCAAAAACTTGATGTTCTCAGAATTTCTGAGAAGTGGAACAACGAAGCTAGCTGTAAACTGAATATACACTTTGTTCTCTGCTGCATTCAGTTAGGTGAGGTCATGCAAACAAAACTGGTAACTTCAGTATGTACAGGTGCACAGAATTTTTTTTACTAAAATATAGGTTACAGTATTGCAATATTTTTTAAACCAGTAGCTAAAATGGTAATAACATGTTACATAAGGTAAGCACTGTACAATAGTCTGATTTTTTGAAAATTTCCCTTTCCTCGGTATAAGTATCTTATCGAGGGCTCTGTTCCTACTCAGTGACAATAGCCCCAGATTAACCATCATCCTTTTGTTGATTCTTTTGTTTTGACTAGTTACCAACCTTTTGAATTTTAAATATAACATTCATGAAATGCTTGTTCTGGTAATTGTTTTTATTGATATCTGCTTTTATGATCCCTTCGCTGCTCTTCTATAGCCAAAAGTGCATTTAACCCTATAAAACGTTGATAATGGACCAACTTCCTGGGTTAAAGTGAACTGAGAAGTGAGAACTGATGCCTATAATAGGTATGCAAGCGCTTGAATGGAGAGGGTTTGGATGGCGTTGGTTTTGGAGTTAATTTACTTCAATTTTAACTGGTTAGGTTTAGTTCTAACTTCCGACCAATAGTTTGTTACTGTCTCAAGTGGGAAACTCATGTATTAGACAAAGAGTCTCTTGTTAAGTAACAAGGATGCCGAGTGAATAAGATCAAAGGGTCATAGTAGAACCTAGCACCACACTGCTGAAGTACTGATGTATTGAGTTGGGTTATGTTGTGTGGGAGATTATTAGGGACTTAGGACTAGTCTGGATGTGGAATTTTCATCCATGTAGAAAAGGGGAGGTTAACTTCTTGTTGGTGCACAAAGACCATGTTTATCGAAGATATTTTTTGTCAATAGCTTTGGTTTCAGAAGCATAATATTCTGCTGTTAATATGATGCAGACAACCAACACATCAGCAGGAATACCAGCTCAGATGCGGCTGGGTTTGCTTTCTCCTCTTTACCTTAGAAGGCTCTTTGAGCGCATGGGTGCAACTTATATCAAGCTAGGTCAGGTAAGGACATGTTCATACTTTACGGTGTATACTATCGTCAACTACAACATGTGTCCATCTCAAAAGAAAAAATAAACTACATGTGTTATGTGTTTCTTAATTAATAACGTGTTTTTAAATTTCTTAATCTTCTGTACCTTTTGAAAGAAATACCAGAATTCTTCATTTTACTTTGTATATGTAGCAAACAGTAACGAAGACCACTACCAGCTAATGGTCAGTTACTTACCAGTCACTAGACAGGTTAGACTTCAAAGGGTATCACATTAGAAAGCAGAGTAACCTATCTTTAGAGAGGTCCTTTGGGATGGCAAAAGGAGAGGAATAAAAATAATTATTCAGTTTAACAATCACATATATTTTATGATTATTTCAACCTCGATATATTCAACTGACTGTGGTGGTGCAGTTTGTCGCTTCTGCACCAACTTTGTTTCCTGCAGAGTATGTTGAGGAATTCCAGAACTGCTTTGACCGTGCACCACCTGTTCCATATAGTGAGATTGAGTCAATATTGCGTGAGGAGTTGCAACAGCCATTGGATAGTGTATATGAATACATTGATCCAGTGCCAATAGCTTCTGCATCAATAGCACAGGTTTCTGTTGAGATCATCTGAGGTTCTGAACTATTTGTTGTCTGGAGCTAAAACACTGATATAACTTTATTCTCACCCAGGTTCATGGGGCTAGATTGAAGAGCTCTCAGAAGGATGTGGTTATCAAGGTCCTCAAGCCTGGTATTGAAGACACTTTGGTGGCTGACCTGAATTTTATCTATGTTGTTGCACGTATTTTGGAATTTCTAAACCCTGAACTGCAGAGGACATCACTGGTGAGTTATCACCTAATGAGTCTTTCACTAGATAGGATTTTTTTTCATTCATAGAACAATCATTTGTCCGGTTCTCGGAGGGCAGGAAACCAAAATTTACTGCTTTCTTTAGTATAGTCAGAAGCCAGGAGGTCAAAATATAATTTTTGTTTGATTCCTGTATGCAGCAAGCAATGCATGCCTTGAAATTGCTCCCATGACCATTAGATGATTAGAATATGTTTTTCTTTTGGTATTTGAGGCAAGATCATTGAACTTTTCACAGTTGGTTTACATGTGTGCTAGAGTTGGCACATTTAGGTGCAGAAACCTTTAATATCTATATCCTTAAAATTAACTAGTTGGATTAAGGTTACCACAATATTCCTAAGATCAGAAAAATATGAGTTTAACAGATTAACAGAAAATTCAGGAAATTCTCCCAATAATCAAGAGAGAAAAAGAAATGTCTTACCACTTGTGTAGTTGTTTTGATGGATGTAGATGTAATATCGTAGATTAACTGTAGTTGTTATAGTTGTATGACAAATACAACTGCACCTCTAATCATTGATATAAGAGCTTTATAGCAAATGGAATTATTGTTAAATGTAATCATGCAACTGCATGGATATCCCACTAATAAATTGAATATCGAATAAGGAATATTTCATGGTGGAGCACAATATATCTTTAGCTTGTGACAGGAGGAATTGACTATATATGTTATTCACATACTATAACTAAAAAGGAAAAAAAAACAGAATTAGTTCACATAACCAGAAACAAATGAATACTTTATACTTCCTCCATTTCACATTATAAGACGTTTTGGGTTTTGAATAGATTCATGCGTGGATCCATGTATATGCTTCATGTATGTGTCCAAATTCATATGGATGTCATTGAACCTAGATGAGGGATGGAGAGGCTAAAACGACTAATAATATGGAAAGTAGTTCATATATGTGGAAGTAGAGACAGCATATAGCAATTATGAAGTTTTCTGTATATTTGGATATCCAAGTTTTGTGGTGTCACAAGTTATAGAATAATATAATAAGAAATGTCCTTATGCTCAGAATTTTATATTATAGGTAGGAATTGTCAAGGATATAAAGGAATCTATGCTTGAAGAAGTTGATTTCAGGAAAGAGGCTACGAATATTGAGGCTTTTCAGAGGTACATTGATGCAATGGGATTTGACAGGCAGGCCAAAGCCCCTTTTGTGTATCGGCACTGTAGCACAAAGCGTGTCCTAACTATGGAAAGATTGTATGGTGTTCCACTCACTGACCTTGATTCTATAAGGTCTCTTGTTCCTGATCCTGAGCTGACTTTAGTCACTGCACTTAATGTCTGGTATGCTCCATGCATCCTTATGATTCCGTACATCATATATTTGGGTATTTCTGCCATTCATTGCCTTATTCAAGCCTCAGAATAGGCATGTTGACATATGTGCAAAATGTGCAGGTTTGGAAGCTTAATTTCATGTGAATCCTTCCATGCAGATGTGCATGCAGGAAATTTATGGTTGCTCCGAGATGGACGTATCGGATTTCTTGATTTTGGTATGTAACATATTCTCCAATCTCCACGGTTGCTCTATATTTCCTGGTTAGTGGTCAGTCACTAAGTTGTATTGTATATGTAACAGAAAGTGCATCTCATTAGGCAATTTAGGGTGCACCTTGTATTTGCTAAAAAACAAAATAGTCTGGCCTTTTAATTCTTACATTATCTATTAGTCAAAACACAAAGTGGTCAAGAAAGTTTATAACTATTGGTTAATACCATTTCGCAGGAATTGTTGGCCGAATATCCCCAAGGACCTGGGCTGCAATGGAGGTCTTTTTGGCTTCATTCGCAACTGACGATTATAATGCTATGGCATCAGCCCTTTCTGAAATGGGTGCTACAGGGAATGATATAAATGTTAATGAATTCGCAAAGGACTTGGAAAAGATATTCTCATCAATACAGGTAATATTTCTCAAAACTGTAGGTTATTTGATGTCATGAAGGCCTGGTTAGCCCGTGAACATAGTGACCCAATTCGACTGTCAAGTGTCAAAATGAAACCTGTCTGGCAGTTGTAAAATGTTGAATGCAAGTAAAAGTGGCTTATGGACAGGAATTTTTGTGGCTACTGGCTAGTCGAATTTGGATATCGCTCTATAGATAGTGTTTTACCACTTATCTCATGGTTAATTTTCAATTGCATTCTCATTTGTGCGCAGGATTTGGATACTGAAGTCATAGTTGCAACAGCAAGAACTCCTGATGCTACGGCAGTATCGGCTAATGTTGTCATTGACGAGAGACAGATGAATGCATTGTTTCTTGATCTGGTGAGCTACTTTCTTTTCTGTCTTTCGGTTAGAACAAGGTAGAGAGAGCCTCTACCTTACACGATCGTATCACGGTATATTGTTCTTGTTGGTAAATGTTGCCTGCCAGTGAGTATTGTTTTCACAAAAGAAGAGAGATGAGGAAAAAACAGTGCTGATAATTCTGTTGCTCTGTATCTTCCAGGTGAGGGTCAGTGAGTCGTATGGGCTGAAATTTCCCCGTGAATTCGCTCTTCTGATGAAGCAGCTTCTGTATTTTGATCGCTACACAAGATTGTTGGCTCCCAGCATGAACATGCTGCGAGATGAGAGGGTTAACATCAGCTCCCGCCAACAGGCCAGAAGAGTGGATCGTTTCCAGTGACCGATGCTTGTGATACACTGAAAGGAGTAACAAGCTCGTGTAAGTGTAACCTACTAACTGTATATATTTTCACCAGATCAACATAGGAATGAACCGCGGTGCAGAAAATTTGGACGAGTACAACTGGACATTTTCATAGTAGCAAGTAAGTCGCTTTGTAAAGGTGTACGTTAAGATCGAAGTAAAATGCAGAGAAAATAGAACTGCCGGGGCCGCCGGGCTGACTCCACATTATTTTTCTGAATTCTTTCTTTACTGCTCTCTCTCCCTCTCTCTCTCTCTCTCTCACACACACACACACACACACATTCCAACCAGCAACAACCGTGAAGCAAGCCAAGCCCTTTGAGTCGGAGGAAAACGCCGTCGAGGAGAAATCCATGAGCTCGTTGGAACCTAGAGCTTGTTGGAGCAAGCTCCACCTCTCCTGAATTTGGAACTTAGTTAAACAATTTTAGTTCTATCTAAATTAGGAGTAAAGTTGGGTGGAACTCTTTCACAAAATAAACTAGAGAGGTGAAACTAGGTTTAGGCAGCTCCACAACTTCACTTCAGGCCTAACTCTTAAGTTAAATTTTGAAGTTGGAGTTCTACCAAATGGACCCTAACTTACTGGTGGAGGCAACGACAACTCCTATGAGGAGCTAGGGACGGAGCGAAAGGTGTCGTCGTCGCTAGAGGACACCAACTCCCTAAGCTCGGTGGCGGTGGCAATGGCGCAATGACCGGAGCTTAATGCGCTGTTGTCGGTGAGGATCCTAAACTCGCCTGCAAAGGTGAGCTTAGTGGGAGCAGGTGGGCTTAGTGGGAGCGTCGAGCTAGCGAGGATTGTTGCACACCATGTGGTTTTTACGTTGCACAAAGTGTGTATTAGTGTTGCAAAATCTATCTTTTTGGATGTTGCTTAAATTGGTACACACTTGGTTTGGGTGTTGCACATATCGAATTTTGGTTGTTGTAGTTAGCGTTCTAGAGTGTTGCATCCAATTAAAACATGTTTGATAAAGCGATGAAACATTCTTCAATGAAGGGTAAATCATTATAAACAATTATTTTTGAAACATCTTTTTTATAGAATAAAAACATTGCAACATTTGATCTGCGAATCTTTGGACGGCGGACGCCTAATCGTCTCTCACTCTCCTATTAATCCGGTTCTGATGAAGTAGCTGGAATATCCTGCAAATTTAATAAATTGGTCCTTTCCAAAAACTTATTTTGAAAGTGGACCATGTAAAACAAAAACTTCAATAAAAATGAATCAAGAACTCAACGCCATGGGTCTTGGTGCTGAGGCCCAGTAGCTTAGCGTCAAGACCCATGACGCTGACCCTATAGCAGAAAAAAGGTTAAAAATCAACGGAGCTAACTTAGGATCATACCTAAGTGTGGTGTAGTGGTAAGCAAATGCAACACATAGCTGGTAATCTGTGTTGAATTCCATCAATTGCAACTTTTTGTTCGTCTTTATTTTCTATTTGGTAAAAAAAACAGTGAATTGAAAAACAAGTTATTTACCGCCTTTCTATTTTTTATTCGCACGAAAAAAATGGAGAAGAGAAAAATATTTCTTTTATTCACCCCCAAAAAATGGCGAAGGGAAAAAAATGTTTCAGTTTTTTATTCGCATGAAAAAATTCTAGGAAGAAAGAAAAAGCAAATGGGGTGGGATTTAAACTCAAAACCACTAAGCCAATTTACCACTAAGCCACCCAATACTTGTGGAAAAGTGGAGCTTCAAACTTTTTTGAAGAGTATAAAACTCATCGACATAGGCATTGTGGTGAATGATGCGAAGTCAGTGTCAAGACCCATAGCGCTGAAAGCCTGAGGTTTTAGCTCATTTTTACCAAAAGTTTTTTAAAATTTTCAAAATTTCGGTGAAATATCAATGGTCTCTAAACGCACCGTGTCATGTTGGGTGTTGGATCTCACATTATCCAAAAAAAAAATTCTAATCTTTCTTCGATTCAACTTGACTTTGTTAGAGCGGATATAATAAGAGCTTTAGCGAGATGGGTGGAGCGCGAGCCGCGAGCGACTAATTTGTCCCCCGGCTGCACGCGGCGGCCCAAAGGTTGTGGGGCCCGCTTTGTAGCGATGGTCCGTGTCTACGTCCGTCGCAATCGCTGCCGCGCCCATCGCCGTTGTCCACCGCAGCCGTCACCGTTGCGTGCGTCCGCCACGGCCGGCGTCGTCACCGGCATCCGCCTCGTCCGCCGCGACCTTCGCCCCCGTCCTCCGCAGCCGCCTGTCGTCCGCCGTGGCCCCCACAGCCGGCACCCCGGTCCACTGCATCCGTTGCCGTCGCGTACTCGCGTGCGTTCTTCGTCGTGCTCGCCATCTACGACCACGGCGAGTTCCCGCCCAAGCGCATCACCTCCATAATATTCCTCTACGCCCTCGCCAACCAGCCCTTGAGAGAGCTGGACCGGCAAACGAGTTCTTGTGCTCGTTGCACGTGGTGGCCTGCGCCGACAGCTTGCTGCTTGTCGCAATGCATCAGGGTTCATGGGCAGTTGTGTTCGATTTGGGATCAGATACTTTCCAAGATATATGGTATCCTCAAGATTGCAGGGAAGACAAAGAGCAGCGGCAATGGTGGTGACTGGCTGGCGTATTCGTGGTTTTGTCTCCGACAACCATTCTTGCAGAAGCTGACCTTCTAGCATCAGCAAATTAAGCCCATGTCGAGGTAGAGTAGAAGCTGCCTTCTCTAGCTAATTGCTCCTCTGTGTGATACTCCCGCCGTATTTAAATATATAACCTTGTTGATTTTATTTGGTTAAACCTTTGAAACTTTTGACCATCAATAGCTCTCAAAATATTTAGTTTGAAAACATGGAAATCATATGGGTAGATTTCTCTTTATAAGTACATTTACAATATTGTAATTTTGTTCGATATTATCGTCATATTCTAATAAAAAAATAACTACCAAAGTTGCAGAACAAAGATCGAATAAACTCAATTGTGTCATATATTCTTTCAAAAAGATGAGTAACTTTTGTGGTAGGAATTTTGTTAGTATTTCGTGTAGCAACAATGCTTTCCCCTGTCCATGTTTTTTTTTTCTTTTGGTCCTTTTGTTTTCATCAACAGGAGGTGGCAAACAGGAAACAAATAAAGCATGACTGTATTTCTACTTTCTAGTAGAGGGACTCTCCTTTGAATTATGCACCATTTCAGCAATATGATTTGTTGCTCCAGATCTAAGACCTGAAGCAAGATGTGGTATGCCCCCTCCATCAATCTTGCTGAAGTGTTGACTCTGATCTGTTCCACCATTTGTACAAAGTGCATTACCATGTACCTTTTCAACTGTAGAATACAATCTATATCAATTCAAGCTGACTTATCTTCTTTTTTTTTTGTGGAAGTATATTTTACTGCCCTGGCTATTATGAAATCCCACCTTTCAGTCTCAAGGTCAAAACGTTAGTTTCAACCCTTGATTATCAAAACACCAGTTCAAAAAGCCTCCTAAACCGAGTACAAGTTTTGGATTATCTGGCATCTTACATGGCACTTACAATCTTATGTAGCATATGATAAATAAGAAAAGTATGCTGGATTAGCAAATGAAGATAAATTTTCTGTCATGAGGAAGCGGTTGTAGGTTCAGTTGTGGGAATCATGGTCATCACCACGCTGGGGAGTGGGGAATAAGCAGTGGCAGTGATATGGCTGATCTGTCAAAGTGGAGACTGGCCCATGGGCTAGTATAGAAACATCATTTAGTCGCAGAAAAACAAAATTTAGGAAATATATATTGAATCTTAAGTAAATTGAATGTGCTAATCGAAATAAGCAAATCAATAAAATTCCTTGGGGATCGGTCTATTCCCAAAAATGTCATGTTTCTAACAATTTAAAATGTGGAAATTGTGGACACATCAGTTCTCGTCCGTAACAATTATGTTTTCTGCAAAAAAAAATGAAAAAGGTGGGCAATGCAGTTCTGTGCTTTTAGGCAAATACAACGCAACACCTTAAACTCACAGTTGAAAGTTACATCAGCACTGTTCAGATTGAAGAGTTCAACTCTATCTGTGAATCGTTGTCTTTAGTGCGCAAGCCTATTTCCTGATCCTCTCCTCTTCATTGCATGCTGATGCTGAGCCAATGGAACCCACAATTTGTTGTAATTAGTGTGAGTTAGGCATTTAAATATAAACCACTGCCTAACCTGATGCACCAAGATTTAAGTTTTTCACTATCATAATGTCATCAATAGTAGTATAGTACCCAGTTTTGTAAGGCCTAGCCAGAGTTTTTCGTTCATCAGCAATACTTAGTTCTGTTGCTAAATTCATATATTGTTCTGTATTTATAAATACTAAATAGTGGTTCTGTATGTAACACCACTAGAATGATGATTTAAATAGCATCTTCTTATAGCTCTGTTTTGTACGATTCAACCATATTTTTTTGCATCAATAAACAATAGTTCTTTATGTATCATTATTAAAATTGAATTTTTGATAGCACCCTCTTGATGCACTGAAACATTCAGTTTATGCCAATCTTCATTGCACCGTTTTTTTCAGGTTATGCCAATAATTCAAATACACCTCTATCTATTTTGTGCTTTGCTTGTTTGTTGCACTTCAATAATGTCCTTGTAACCCTGTCATCCTTGTTTGTTGTTTGGTTAATTGTGATAATTAACAACAAGGATAACAGATAAAATGCCAGGAAAACATAGCAGTTGAAGCAGTAGTGTATCTCTGTAGTTTTTAGCACCATGCTTTTTTTAAAACATTATGGATGCCAGATTTAACAGTGCCATCTTGAGATGTGTATCTTCTTCTGGTAAGTTTTGTATAAATTGTTATGAAGTGACTATGGCAATATGACTTACTTTGTTTATTTATGAGTCTGGTATTCTCTATTCAATTTCTGCTCCTACTTTGTTTCCTGCAAGTATGTTGAGGAATACCAGAACTGCTTTGACCGTGCACCGACTGTTCTAATGAGATTGAGTCAAATATTGTATGAGGAGTTCCAACGGATCCGGTGCCAATAGCTTCTGCGTCGATAGCACAGGTTTCTGTCGATAGCATTTCAGAAAACCTTTATTCTCATCCAGGTTCATGGGGGCTAGGTTGAAGAGCTCTCAGAAGGATGTGGTTATTAAGGTCCTCAAGCCTGGTATTGAAGACACTTTGGTTGCTGACCTGAATTTTATCTATGTTGTTGCAAGTATTTTGGAATTTCTAAACCCTGAACTACAGAGGATGAGTTATTATCTCCTAATTAGTCTTTCACTGGAAAACATTTTCTCATTCAAAAAATGTTTTTTAGTTAGATGCATTGTCCGGATGAAACCTCGCTTTTTATAAAACAATCACTGGTCCTTGTGGTTCTCGTAGTGGAGGAAACAGAAATTTACTGGTTTCATTAGTATGATCAGAAAGTCACAAAATCTATTTCTGTTTGATCCGTGTATGCAGCATGCCAACAGGTTCAATGTCTTATACAGACTTGTATCACGGTATATTGGTCTTCAGAAATATTGCCTGCCACTGCCAGCGTGTAATATTTTCGTGAAAAAAGAGAGATGAGGAAGAACATATGCTGACAATTCTGTTCTGTTCCGTTATGTTACTGCTTGTGATATAGAGGCAGTAAAAAGTTTGTGTAACCTTGAACTGTATATATTTCACTGAATCAACATAGAAATGAACCGCAATAAGAATAATCAAGGGAAATTTGTACGATTGGACATTAAGTAGCTGTTAATTTGCTTGTAAAACGTGTATGTTTAAGACTAATGTAAAATCTGTGCAGATGGAAAGGTAGGCTGCCTCCATTTTTTTTTCTGAATTCTGTTCCTGGGACTTTTTTTTTCTTTTTTTCTTTAGTTTTAGAAGATGCTACTGACACTCAATTAACCTAGAGTGTTATGCTTACAGTTATCAGTCAAAATCAAACTAATAAAACCTAGAGCATGAGGTCAAAATCCATTTTCGTTTGATTCGTGTATGCAGCACGCCAGCATGTAATTTTTTCATCATGAAAAAAAGAGATGAGGAAAAACGTGCTGACTATTCCTACCCAAGATTGTTGATTCCCAGCATGAACATGCTGCGAGATGAGAGGCTTCAGTAATCAATGGTTACTGCCTCTGATAAAGAGACAGTAAAAAGTTCGTGTAACCTTGAACTGTATACATTTCACCATCATCAACATTGGAATGAACTGCTGTAATACAGAATCAAGGAAAATTTGTGCAATTGTAGCAACTAATTTGCTTGTAAAAGGTGTATGTTTAAAGATTAATGTAAAATTTATGGATGTAAAGGAAGGCTGATGTCACGCCCCGATTTTCGTTTGGGATTACAAATCATTCAATAAAGCACTTTTAGAAATTATATTAAAAGTAAAAGCACTTTAATCAAGTGAAATTAACGAGGGAAATAAAATTTCCTTTAAAAATCATGGTTGGAAATATTTTTGTAATATTCTCCGTGCCCTAATATAATCTCTGAAATTTCCCGTGAAATTTTGGAGCTCAATATCTAATTTTAAAAGCACAAAGTTCATTTAATCAATTGAATAAAATGGAAAACAAATAAAATCTCTCTCTTGGTTCTTGGGCCGTTTCGGCCCAAGTCTACTTCCCCTCCTCGCGGCCCGCACGCCTCCTCTCTCTCCCGGGCTAGGCCAACCTCCTCTTCCCCTCCTTCCTCCTCTTTAGGTCGTCAGCCTGGCTCGCCTCCTCTTTCGCGCAAGTCCTCATCGCCTCCCCCTCCCGGTTTCTCCTCTCTCTTTCTTCGACAAGTGGGACCGGTGGTCCCACCTGTCAGCTTCATCCACTTCCTCCCGCCGGCAACCACCATGGCTGCCAAATCAGCCCCACGTCACCGCTTTCCCCGGCCTCCTCGCGCCCTTTCTCGCGTGGACCGCATGCCGCCCCTCTCCTCCACCTCACACCCACTCCCGCACCCACTTCACCCACTCCACGCAAAAACAGGCCACCACCTCCCCCCGTTGTCACTCCCCACTCAGGCCGGCAAATCCGCCACGCCCGGCCACGGCTCTCGCTCTCCGAGCCTATATAAATACTCCCCGCACCTCCTTCTCCCTTTCCCCTTTTTCCCGAGCTCTCTCATGCCCTAAAACCACCCCGCCACCACCAACCTCCCTCTACCGCCATCGATTGATATCTCCGGCCACACGCCGCTGCCTCTGGCGTCGCTGCCGCAGCTCGACATCACCTTCGTTTGGCTCGCTGCACCACGCCGCATCCCGGCCTCCCCTTTGCACCCTCAATCCGCCACCGTAACCACCTTACCACCACACTACCCAAGCCACCACCACCATTGTCGTCTCCGGCCAGCAACCGCTGCCGCTCTAGCTGCCACCACGCGTTGCCACGACCGTCTTTGGCTTCTCCGTGTCCCGCCACCCGTTGGCCACTGATTCACGGCTCCAAGCCACCGCTAGGGCCCGTCGTCGCCATTGAGCTTGAGCCGCGTCGCTGCTCAGACCTCACCACCGCTCCCCGCGCCACCCTCGTCGCTCGGGCGCTTGGTGAGCATCCCTTTCCCCTCCTCGCCTCCCTCTGCCGCCTCCCGCACGCACTGTGGCGCCGGTGGTCACTGCCAGCGACCATCGGGCCGCGCGCCGCCGCTCCCTGGCCAGCGAGCCCCGCTCCCACTTGTCCCGGCCATCCGATTCGCCATGGGGTGAATCTAGGCCGTCCGAGTGGCGCCCACGTGGCTGCCACGTCGGTGTCATGTTGGCGCCGCGTGTGCACCCCGTGGTGCACCCGCTCGTGCCCGTGGACCATCCCGTGGTCCCGGTCCATGGCGCCCCCGGCCCCTTCGTGGACTTGGTCCATGGTAGGCCGACCGCCTTGTGCCGCTAACGTGTGGGGCCCGAGTGTTGGTGCCGGCCTCACCCTTGCTGACATCAGTGCCACCTTTTTCCTTTGACAAATAATTAATAGTTGCACTATAATTCAGTTTAAATTCTATAAATCCATTTAAATTGCTCAAAACTTCTAAAATTCATAACTAATTCATATGAACTAAAAATTGAGCCATTCATATGAACTAAAAATTGAGCCATTCAACTTGCATAATTCATCTAAAATTGAGCTCTACATGTTGGTTTACTTTTTATGTACTGTTTATTTGGTTTTTATTAGGGTTTTTCCTCGTTTTGCATGCCAGCGTGTAGATTCCGTCGTTTCGAACAATCGCATTCGAGAGGACAAGAGTTCGGAAGATCAATCGAAGAAGTAAGGCAAGTCACACATTCCTCTTGAGCAGGTTGAACCTAATTTAGAAATATTTTACTATTTGCAAATAAAATTGCATGTTTGCTAATTACATGGGATTATGGGATTACCTATCTGCTCGCTTGTGCCATGTTTACTTGATATCCGTTCTTTGTCAACTTGGATGATAATTTGACTAGCTTATGTTACTTATGTGACCTAGATAGAATTACCTTTGCTTACCATGCTTAATTACCACTAGCTCACAAAAGGGGTAATCACATTATCTAATGTTAGTATCTTG
The DNA here is from genome assembly GCA_000573905.2 of Oryza punctata. Lineage (NCBI taxonomy): Eukaryota > Viridiplantae > Streptophyta > Magnoliopsida > Poales > Poaceae > Oryza > Oryza punctata. Next base: position 7,957,482 of record CM002494.2, on the reverse strand, counting down.
ATGAGCTGCAAGCTCGTGACATAAGACCATGTTTTATTGGTTGTAATTATCCAACTAAAATATGGTTTAATGGTGGGCTGTGGGTGTATGGTTTTGCTAGCGCATCCATGCCAATTAAGGACCGGTTCGTGGGAAACCCCTGGAAGACTTACCGCGCTTACCACAAGCAAGAATGAGCAACTGCTGTACTTGTAGTATAGCTTGCCCCTTTCTAACATATCGAGGCAAGGGTGGGCGTGATGGAGTTTGAATGGACCGTGTTGCGGTCTTTGCAGCTTCCGAACTCACCAAGGTACAAGGGGGGCTGCCTACCTTGGTTATAAAGATAGAGATGAAACCTGAGGTGAGTACAATTGGTTAGAGGGAGTTATGCGAAGGGTCTTGTCACAATCACTCGGCGTGGTGACGTGTCATGCATGGCACGGTAACATGACGGTGGGTTGTGTCTTGTGGGTAGACTAGTGCACCTCTGACCAGAGTAAAACTATTTGAATAGCCGTGCTCGCTGTTATGAGTGATCGACTAGCTTCACCGTGATTAGTCTCACTCAATTAATTAACTTGACTTAATGAACTGGTTTATTTCAGGTGGAATGGTTGGGTGTTCAATGTGAGGTAGCGTTATTCAGTGGATCTTGCCTTAATTAATTAACTGTTTTACTATTTTTCAACTAGAAATGTTTACAACCGCCTTTATACAAATAGCCACAAACATCTTTTGTCTTCCTTTGCACATTTGCATTATTGGTGTGTCTTACTGAGTGCGGTGGTTGTACTCAGCCTTACTTTTATTCCCTATTTTTAGAAGCGTAGTATTTCTAAGCTGAAGACGAAGTTAGAGGATCAAAGTTTATACCCCAGTTGAATTTTGCATGTGGAGTGAAGCTGAAGACCTGCTAAGATCATCCCCTTTTTCCGCTGCTGCTACTTTTTTTCGGTGTGAGTACTAAGTGCCTACGCTTTATTTATGTTTAGATCTACATATTAATTTATCATTTTGTGTACTGACTGATACCTGGACAAGGATTTTATATACAATTTAGGTCAAATTTCTAGGTGTGACAGATAACTCCATTTTTTCTTTCTGAATTCTGTTCCCGGGATTGTTTACGATTGGCAGTCCAGAAAACTGCTTTCTCTAAAACTAATCCAGAAGTGTTCTGAGGTGTACAAAAGTAGAATCAAATTTGAAAATATAATGATCATTCATTTTATTTTTAGAAATTTCGGGATTCAAAACTTTTTACAAAAATATACCGTCGATCTCGCACAATCATTACGCGAAAGTGAGGTGGCGTGATATTTGCGGGCGGTATCACGCGGGGGAAGTGCGAGACCGCGCGGTCTCACGGAATGAAAGAGCGAGACCGCGCGGTCTCACGGAATAAAAGAGCGAGACCGCGCGGTCTCGCGAAATGAAAAAGCGAGACCGTTCGGTCTCGCTGTACCAATCAGCGATACCGGATTTCAAAATGGTGGATTAGTGATTAATTATTATGATTAGCGAATTAATTGATTAATTAATCACTAATTATTATTAGTTAAATAGTTAATTACATCATTAGTCACTAATCATTTTTTTAATTACATCATGATTGCGACGCTGTCGCTCTTCTCTATACAAGAGCGAGACCGGCCGTCCTTCCGGCGGGCGCGAGACCGCACGTTCAATCCGTGATACCGTGAATATTTCTGTAAAAAAATTTATCTCGTGAATATTGTTGAAAAAAGTTGAATGAACAGTATATTTTCAAATTTAATTATTTAATTCTACAAAAGTGTTGTGAGGTTAATAAAGCTGGGATCAATGTTTCTCATGGAGAACACCATTCGTTTCAAAACAATCAGTTGACTTAGAAGTGTTGACAACTAATGAGACATTCACTTCTTGTTCAATGGATTATTTGCAAAGCCCCCATCATTTATTGTAATCAGCCGCAGCCAAAATTTAAAATTTAAATTGATTTAGAAGTTTTTTTTATTAAAATTAATTTTTCAGTACGTATATACAAAAGTTTAACTCACATATTATTATTTTGCTAGTTCACCACACGGCGTATTATCCGCATATAGGGGACCTAACTTTTTTCAAATAATGATAATAATATTTGCTGAGCCAATCCCATATGTTTTATGCAGAAATTGCATGATTATCTTCCCTGCCTGCCTAACACAGATGCATCATCAGCTCAATAATTCAATAATTGGACCACCCTAATTCTGATAATGTTCGGTAACACAAAGTATGTACAGACCTAATATTCAAACAAAACAATAGCCTAAGCTCATAAAGGAGTCAGGTACCACCTACATTCCAACATCTCATATAACCTAAACAGAAGAATCATTCGGTTCATTCAGTTTCAGAAGGTTGCATGGCTTGCATTGCCGTAGTTTCTTCGCCATCAGAAGCTTCTCCAGACTTCGTTTTCTTGTGAGCAGGCCTTTCTTGACGATGATGAAGAGGCTCCTGCTGATCAATTGCTGGCCTACTCTCAGTTTCAGAAGGTTGCTTCGCTTGCCTTGCATTAGTTTTTCCCCCATCAGAACCTTCTTTCGACTTCGATTTCTTGGGAGCAGGATTTTCCTGACGATCAAGAGGTTCCTGCAGATCAGTTGCTTGACTGCTTTTGGTTTCAGAAGGTTGTGTGATTTGTGTCGCCGTAGGGCCACCTTCTTCATCAGATGCTTCCCTGGACTTTCTTTTCTTGAAAACAAAACGATCTAAATCATCATTCTGCTCATCAGAAACTTCATCACCACACTCAGCCTGAGACTGACTTGCACATACACCATTCTCAATGCTGCCCTCCCGAACATCAGATTCTCTTGGCTCAGTGACTGATTGTGGATCCTTGGAGGTTGACCTGTTTGAAGAATTACCATTGGTTGCATCCAACAGAGAATCTAACTGTGTTCTAACAAAAACTGCTACGGCAACTGCATGGTCACTAATCAAAGTGTCACTGGGTGGGCAATGAACAACATTAGCCAGTGCCTGGTAATAGTGAAACAGTGCCAAGGATGGTGGTGCCAGCCCCCTTTGGCGGAAGACTTTAGTTGACTTAATGGCATGTTTGCAAATGTTTCCCTTCCTGGACCAGCTACAATCACACAAGGCAAGATCAGAACCTGGATTCACTATGACATGGGACCTCTCCTTGTTTTTCTGGCAAACCACTCTGGTGCAATTGCCTTCGACAACAACATCAGAATCTGGGATTTGCAATCCCTGCTGCCATGGATTTGGGCCACTTTTCCACTCACTCCTCCAGTAACGAGAAAAGTTGTCCTTACCAGAATATTCATCCAACCAGTAGTAGGAATGGACCTTCGTACCCAGCTTATGAACCAACCAATCTGCACGCTGGTATACTCTTTCATTTGCCTCATTCAATAGCCTGAGTTTTAGCAGGTGATGGTAGCTCTCGATTGCTGAAGCAACCTCAGTAGTAGCCAACGGGGTGGTTCTTAACATAGTTATCCATGACCCTGGAATACATTCAGCAGTCAGCACTAGCAGATTAAATAGTGAGAGAAAAACTCATCGAATACCAGTAGACTCAAACAACAGAATGAAATTCAGATGTGGGCTAAGCAAATGTGATACGGGAAAGAGACATGGACCAACCAAGTCTTGGAAACCATAGAGCTCTGAAGTAGTCTAGAAAACCAGCACAATCAACAAAATCTTCCAGAAAGGCTTCAAATAATTCCATGCCACCATTTCCTCTGCAGATATTGCAGATTAACTCCCCAAGTCGTTTAGCCATCATCGGACGCTTCTCAATATCTGAGCACTTCATTAAATTTTTATGCCAAGCATGTCTTATGCGCCATGGGCTAATCAGCACAGGGCACTGGAATACTTCCCTGTTCAGCATGCTATTACACTCAGGAACTGCAGCCCCAGAAAGTGTATACTAATGAACTAGATTAAAATAGAAAAGCATCATTTACCTTATCGTGCGCACATCTGCTAAGGGATCATCAATAATAAAGCCACCCAACTGCCATGTTGGATCTTTTGTACGAACTCGATCATAAAGGGCACCCATCCATCTATATGTTTCACCATGTGAAAAATTCGGAGTTATGATCCAAGCAACAGGAATTGCATTTTTCTGCTCGTCGAAAACAAGGAGGCTATGTACAGGATACTGCAAAATGGTAAATAGAAATGCTACCATGAAATCAAGCAAACCTTAAAGCACTACTGGAACAAAAATGAAACAACTGCCATTGACAAACCTTTAATTTGTTTGTTCCAAACTTTGAATCAGAAGCCAATAAACTACGGTTGCCATACTGAATCATCTGCTGGAGCTGCCAATCTGTCTGGATGCCCACGATAAAGGTGTCCTTATCTGAAAAGTCCTCATACAAAAATATATGGTTTTGGTGATTTTCAACCCATATGTTAATGCTAACAGCATCATCATCATCAAGTTCGTAAACAGAACGACGAATTTTCCTTTCCAACCTCCTAACATATCTGTGAGTAAGAAGACCATCTCGGTTTGATGGTCCTCCTTGCTTTTCGACCATTTCTGTATGTCTCTGCATTATGGTCTCCACTGGAATACCAACACAGAGCAAAGACATAATCTGAAGACGAAGTTCATCTGATATGTAAGGCGCAAACATGGCCTTCGTCCCAATAGCCATATTGTCCATGGGACCATGGCAGGGCTTTCCTATCTTATCCACATGCTTATCATGGTTATATATCACAAGAGCCACAGATGGTTCAGCAATCAAACGCTTCACAATAAAATGGCAAATACAGCCCCTCTTTGTATGAGGACGACCAGCAGGTGTTTTCCTCTTTGTTGAAGAGTTCCTGCTAGGGCGGACAGAGCCACCCTTTCTATAATCATCTGGACCAAAAGAACACCAATACCTGAAATTAACGGTATCATGAGGTTCAAAAGCTTAATGTACCAATACCTGAAATTAAGGGTATCATGAGGTTCAAAAGCTTAATGTAAATTATAACTTATTTAAAAGAGCATATCTAATGTTAAAAGACATAAATAAAAGGAGCATTACCAGCCATTTAAAAGATATGATCGATTTAACAAATAGTTAAATTCATTCTAGTTTACAAGATGAATAAGAAGCCCAGGTTCACGTCCCAGTTTAAAAATTAGTCGGACAGAAATGCATAATGCTTACATTTACTTACAGAATATACTCGAGTATCCCATCAACTTTTGGTTTGCAGTTCATTGTTGGTGGACGCCTTCGCCGTGCTTCTACATGAAATCTTGTTGGGCACTCTTTGCTGTTTGATTCTCCTCTAACAAAATCATTCACCCTTGAAAATGGAATAAGCGCAAGCCTGTCCATTGAGTCCTTCCAGCCCTCCACCCTGGACCACATGATATCTGATGCCGAAAACTCTGGCGTGGGTGGATTCTGAACTGGAAGAGTCAAAATTTCATCCCACCTAGCCATCTGCATTTGCATAGGAATTCATACATTGAAGTACAGTACAAGTGCAGAAAAAAAAATGCAAGACTGAGCATCAAAGGAGTGAGTTGAATTTTTCCAATACCTGAACCCTTCACCAGTGTAGCATTCAAAACCATAATTCTCAGCTCGGGGTTGCTTAAAAAGAAAGCAAGAAAAAGAGAGCTCTTCTGACTTCTGAAACACTATACTCTAACCAATTGTGTTTTTGGAACCATATATAACTTCTGAAAGCTCCTATTATTGTTTGTGGATATTTATGATCAACTTGTTGACATGGACCCAATAACAAATACTCCCTTCTAGCAGCATCCCTAATGTTTACATCCAACCCATTGTTCAATTGGTGTGCGAAGCCCGGGATCAGCAACAACAACATTTGGAGCAAGCACAACATTATTTTGCCTATTGTTACTAGCACCGGTTCCTGCTGTTTCTAGGGTTGGGTTGGATTCATCGGTTTCTGTAGTTGGAGTGGACTCACTGGACTGGACTTGGTAGAATGATTAAAAAGTTGTGCTCCTCTTCATCTAGCAAATCAAACCAATTTCTAAATGACTCACTTCCTACCAAAGGCAAAATAAATAGAAGAATAGAGAGGACACTGGACACTAACCTGGATTTGGGGCAAATGGGGAATCAACCTTTGAGAAGTGGCTGAGAAAAGGGCGTCGCCGGCTCGCCGCCGATGTGCGCGCTGCCGCCGCGGGCGATCCTCTCGCCGGCTCGCCCCGCCGGTGTGCGCCGCGGCAGTCGTCGATGTGCGAGAGCGTGGGAAGAAAAGGGAACAGGGTGGGGCGGCGCTGTCGTGCGTGTTGCGTGGCGAGACACGAGAGGAGAGGAGAGGAGAGAAGGTGGGACTAGGGTTGTTTTTCTCTTGGGCTCTAATGGGCTGTTTATTGGGCTGGGATGCCTGGGGCTTGAACAGAACAGGCTACGTGTGAGGATGGGCCACGGGGTTTGGGAAAGGAATAAGTTCACTTGAGATCCCTTAACTTATCAACGCATCCGATTTTCATCCTTCCGAAAAACCAGATACAACGGGTCCCTCAACTATCAAAACCGGTACAAAATAAGTCCCAAGGTGGTTTGAACGGCGGTTTCAACTGACATAGCATTTACGTGGCTAATTTGATTTGGTCTTCATCTGACGTGGTATTGACGCTGTATATGAAGCAAATTTAACAATTAAAAAAATAAAATACGTAGGTCCACATGTCAGTCAAATAATAAAATTTAAAAATAGTAGGACCCACATATCAGTGGGCCTCACTTCCTCCACCTCATCCCCTCTCTTCTCTACCTCCTCCCCCTTCTCCTTCTCCCATCTTCCCCTTCTTCCCTAGATCGGTCGGCACGACTGTGGTGGTGGTGGTGGCCGACGGTGGTTCCTGAACTGCTAGGCGACGTCGCACTCCCCGGGCCTAGGTCATTGCGTGGCAGGGGTGGAGGTGGTTGAGGAGGAGGAGGAGGAGTTGAAGTCCTCGCTGGTGGGGAGGAGCGAGTCGTTGTGCCGGCCCCTAAGGCCTCTGTGTCGGTCCCCAAGGCCCCCACGCCGGCACCCGCACACAAGGCCACCACCACCCTAGCGCCCACGAGCCGGCCCCCAAGGCCTCAGCGTCGGCGTCCGCGCCCAAGGCCGCTGCACCCCAGGTAGGAGGAGGGTGGAGTTGGGAAGGATGTGGGAGAGAAAGGTGGTGATGGCGGTGAAGGACTTGAGCCAGGGGCAGGTGGCTGGTAGGTGACGGCGAGGACGAAGAGCGAGAAGCAGACGTTCAGACATTGCTTGCCACCTTGATGAGCGACTGCGCGATGGGGACCTCGCTGATAGGGGATGGACCACCAGAGGAGCGATGGCACGGGTGGTCGTCGTCGCCGTAGTTGGCGCGAAAGAGGGGGAATCCTCGTCGTGGTTTTCCTGGTCGGAGTAGGCTGGGGAAGAAGGGGAAGAGGGGAGAAGGAGAAGGGGGAGGAGGAAGAGAAGAGAGGGGATGAGAGGGAGGAAGTAGGGGCCACTGATATATGGATCCCACTATTTTTTAATTTTATTATTTGACTGACACGTGGGTTCACATATTTTATTTTATTTTATTAATTGTTAAATTTTGCTTCACGTGCCACGTCAAATGTCACATCATATGAAGACCGAGTCAAATTAGCCATGTAGGTGCCACGTAAGCTGAAACCATCGTCCAAACCGCCTTGAGACTTATTTTGTACCGATTTTGACAGATGAGAGACCCATTGTATCTGGTTTTCCGGTTGAAGGATGAAAATCTGATTCGTTGACAAACTAAGGGACCTTGAATGAACTTATTCCTTTGGGAAAATATGGGTACTAGTCCACTAAAATTTTTGGAGTAAGTTCACTTTAGGTCCCTCAATTTATCACCTAATCTGTAATTCATCCCTAGATCGAAATATTAGATATAACGGATCCCTTAATTTTCAAAACTGGATCACTCAAAGTTCTAGACAATATTATACGCGGTTTTAACTGACATGGCAAGCTGAACCAGCGTGAGACCCACGCGGGGGCCCACATGTCAATGACTAGTCCTTTCTTCCTCCTCTATCTCTCCCCTTCTCCCTCTCTTCTCTCTCTGCCCTCTGTCATCTCTTCCCAATCCAGGGCAACAGCCGAGGTGAAAGACAACGTGACGGGCGGCGCCCGGCAGGGAGAAGGTGCGACACGGGTGGCGCCCTTCCTGCTTCAGCCGCTGCCATCACGCCCTCCTGTCCACATGGTGTCGTGGATCGACGCCGCTGCCATCGCCGCCACCGATGACAAGAGCAAGGACGACTTGCCCCTGGACGCGCTCCTCCAGCCGAAGTCGGCGGCCACCGCCATCCACCGTGACGAAGAGATGGACGTGGAGGACGACGGTGCGGAGGTCCTCATTCTGCCACGAGGCGGCATAGGTGCTCTCCTCCTGTTCAATCTCTCTGCCTTCGGCGTCGGCGTCGTGAGAGAGCGAGCGAGCGGAGGCGACCTCGATCTGGACGGGGAGGCGGAGACGAGGCCGTCCGTCGAGGTGCCGGCGGCCGGCGGAGAGGCAGTTGCGGTGAGATGGTGCTTGGTTGCTGCCACAGCGAGGAAGGGCACGACACTGCCTTGGAGTTTGGTCACCGGCGGAAGGCTCTTCGTATCTGCGCGTGCCGGCCTGCTGGGTGCTCCAGGCGGAGACAGTCGGTGAAGACGGTGGCGGAGCGGAGTGAAGACAGCGACGCGGTGCCTCCTACAACGCTTTATCGTTCGTTAGTTATTCTGCAGGTACTATACAAATAAAGATGAAATGTGGAATTTCAAAATGTTTGACCAAATCTCATCCTAAATGGCATATGTTTAGTGAAAATTTTAGCTGTGTTCGACAGTGCTACTAGTTGGCTGCCTTGCAACTAGCAACTACAGTCCCACCACAAGAAAGATATAGAGGAAGCGGCAACGCTGTGGCTGCATAGCCGCAGTTCAGCACTACCAAAAAATCCCTTTGTTCGTTGGGGTCGCTCTTCAACAGTGAGATGTTACTTTGGTTCAGCTGCTAAAAAATTTTGGATACTATTAACATTGGTTTGAATAAAGTATATTGTATAGTTAAGTGATGATTCCACGGGAAACATAACCCTAGCATCCAACTGCAATAAATACAATCAATTAAATTCGGTTATATCATGTTGCAACCTTAACATTCGAACCGGCTCTAACACCGCAATATAATCGGTACAATCGTAAGATTCAATAATAACATTACAAATAAAAAAACTATACCCCGCATGCATAGTTACAATACAAATTTCAATAAATACCACTAAAATTATATGCAATAAAGAACTAAACATCAATCGTCACTAACACCACAATACCACCAGTTCCATCATAGGGTTGAATAACGATATCACTACTTTAAAAAGAACATCAGAAGTAACTATACTACATATTTAAACATATACCACTAAAAAATACGAAAATAAAGAGCTGAGCACCAAAATTAACAGCTATGGTGGCCTCCAATCCATTAACCACTTGCCATCAATAGATCGCTGTCTCCAGCCACACCATCCAAGCAAACACAGCTTTTGCTTGATTACTTCCTTCCAGAAACGGCAGCCAGGTTTCAAACACACTCACAGCTAAGCCTTCCTTGACCCCGTTTGAATTTCTGAGCTTGCGTCGAATATTCCGGATGCCCACCACCAAGGGCACCCTCGTCATTTCCCCCTCCCCCACCCCGACCGAATATGCCCCGCGCGGCGGTCGCCCCGCCACGTGGACGTGTCCACACCCGACGACGAGATTCCTTGCGGGTGCCCCCGACCGCGTAATTACCAAACTACCCTTTTACTATTCCGCTTTATTATAATATAGCTCTCGCTTGTGCCTCCCCGTCTTCTTCTTCCCCAATTTCCCCTTCCCCTCTTCTCTTCCCGCTTTGCTTCCCAATTTCGCCACGCCACCGAGGAATTCGTCCGCGAGAGGGGATCGGAAACCCTAACCCTAGCGGTGGGAGCCGCCATGGAGGCGCGGATGCGGTGAGCGGGAGGTTTTCTGGTGGGTGGGCGGGTGATCGAGGTGGTTGGGGGAGGTGGAGGTATGGGTGGGGGGAGGAGGAGGAGGGCGGCGGCGATGGAGGGGGAGGTGGAGGGTGGTGGTGGGAGGAGGCGGGTGGTGCGGATCATCTTCCGCGACGAGGACGCGACGGATTCGTCGAGTAGTGAGGAGGAGGGGGAAGGGGAGGTGGCGGCGAGGTCGGCGGCGGGGAGGCGGGTGGTGGTGAAGCGGTGCCAGGAGGTGGAGAGGAGGTTCACCGGCGTGCGGCAGCGGCCGTGGGGGAGGTGGGCGGCGGAGATCCGCGACCCCAAGGAGAACGGGCGACGCGTGTGGCTCGGCACCTTCGACACCGCAGAGGCCGCCGCCGCCGCCTACGACGACGCCTGCGTCCGCCTCCGCGGCCCCGGCGCCGCCCTCAACCTTCCCTCCCGCCGCTGCGTCGCTCCCGTCCCGCCTCCACCGCCGCCGACGGCCGAGGAGAAGAAGCCGCTGCTGTACCCGCCGCCGCTGCCTCCGAGGAAGAAGGCGATGCTGTTTCCGCCGCCGCCGCTGCCTCCGAGGAAGAAGGCGATGCTGTACCCGCCGCCGCTGCCGCCGAAGAAGAAGCCACTACCACCACCACCACCGCCGCCGCCAGAGAAGGAGAATACCCCGCTCCCGCCGCTGCTGCTGCCTCCGAAGAAGAAGCCACTTCCGCCGCCGTCACCGACGGCGGCAGCGAAGGAGGAGCCCGTCGAGCTCGCGGCGGCGGCGGCGCCGCCTTTCGTGCCCCGGCCGGTGTGGCCCCTCCTGGCTGGCGGCGGGAAGCGCAAGAAGCAGTCTGGCTGCGGCGGCCGCATCCCCGCCCTCAACACCGCCGCCGCCGCCGTCGAGGAGACCGGCCGCGCCTGATCCTCTCCGGCGACATGCCACCAACTCAGAATCTCCCAAAAAAAAAATTAAAATTAAAAAAACAAATAACACCAACCATCCTAATGTGAAAAGCTTAGTGGATCATTCCTTTTGATGTGATTCGATGCTGTTAATCAAAATCTGATCTGTTGCGATTATATCTTTTTTTGTACATACTACATATGCTTTGCTTCTCCTGCATTAGGATCTTGGGAGAAACTCAAAACTGATCTGTAATATTCTGTAATATCATCTCATTTCATGTACTAGTTGTGACATTGTGTTGTTGACATTGTAACGAATCGATCGATTCGAAGATAATTTGTGGAAAAAGAATCGAGTCAAGATTGATTCAAAGCCTCGTTTTGTCTGGTTTTCTTGGATGTGGTCAAAGCTTTGGTGATCTAGACTCATCTGGTTTGCTTGGTAGAGGGTAAAAATGAGACTTGGTTTAAGGATGAGTTGGATGCTGTCATCCTGGCGTTCCTGTGGCTGTGATCCAAGCCGTTGGATTTGGGGCGTGTGGTTGAGATGAGATGACCGCAGCAGATTATTATCTTTTCTTTTTGTTTTCCTGTTTGTTTAGTGCGTGTGCACGTGCATTTTCTTGCGTTTCTGCTACTGCTGCTGATGTCTGACAGCAGCAGGAGTGAGAAGTATCTTGGCGTCGAGTTTTTGCCGTCGCAGGATGGTCACAAGGACTGTAGGAGTTAAAAAAACATGGAGATGGCTTCTTTTAGTACTCGTCGTGTGATGGAGAAGGAAAAAAAAAAGCTTCCTTTCTTTTTCGATCTGTTGTGTTCTGCTGAAGCGTGTTGTTATCTACTGTCGGTATACAGAAGCGCTGTTACCACAGGAGTATCTGTGTTGGAAGTATTGAAAAACATAACGAATAAGTTTCTGTCGAAATTTATTATTGGAGATAACATTTTATCGTTATCTACTTGAGTTTATTTTGAGATGAAGGTAATAATAGTTTAATATATTTTTATCTATGGTTGTAAGTGTTAGAAACATTTCACTGGATAGGAGAATTTATTTTTTTTAAGTTTCATTTTACAATTAGGTTGATTTAGATTTAGGGAGTCGATGATAGGTGATAGCAGAGTCACAAATCTTATCGCTATATTTTCTTTTCATAGATAAAGATAGTGTGGTTGTATTGTGAATAAAATATGTGTCTACTTGATAGGTGTTATAGTATGTGGCTCTTTGACTTGTGTCAAGAGCTAATCTCTATGCGGTATTGATATCGATGTCTTTATCATTGGTCTAGCGAAAATATTTTCATCTTTTTAAGAATACGATGTATAATTCTTAGTGTCCTTGTTACATGTATTTTTCATGTATTTTGAAATGAATAATGTCTTAGATGTAACCATCATATTATTCAATCCCTCACTCCTAATACTATCGGTATTGTGTGGCGTTTAACAACATACTGGTAGAGTCATGGTGCAAAAAATACTAACTCAATTCTAGCCTACAATTATTAGCGGGAAGAATATATTGTATCAACAATAAATCACATATCATAATGTTTATTTCGAATGTGATGTTTACCGTAGGAAAAACACACAAAAAAATTTGAGATTATATGTTGATTCGCTAGAGAGAACGGGGAGAGAGAAAATGCCTTGGAAATCTCAAAGGAATTTGAAATAATGTTTGATTTGCTACAGAGAGAATGGAGAGAGCGAGAGAGAGAAAATGCCTTGGAAATGTCAAAGGAATTTGAAATAATGAGGTTGAACCTAATGATAAAATTCCTCAAAATTGTGGGGGAGTTTTTCCCATCCTTTGAATTGCCTTAATTTGAAGCAATCCTGCAATCAAATGGACTGAGAATTATTCCTTTGGATTGGATTCCTCTATATTTCGTCTAGAAATAATTCAATCCAAAGGAATATATACATTTATTCACTTAAAAATTACTTCTACTCTATATAACTTTTACATACATGGTGCCTAAGAGATCAATGTTTTTTTTCTTCTGGTGCAGTAGCTACCAATCTACTACTACCATCACATGCCTGCCTATCGCTGACCATACCTTACCAAAATATCAGAGACACCATTTTACAGAAACACATGGATAAGGAAAGAGCAACTTGGAGAAAGGGAAACAAGGGGCTGGCTCAAACGGAGCAACCTCAAGCCACGGCTTTAGTGTGTCGTTTGTGCTCGTTGAAAGAGAGAGAGAGAGGCTGCTTCTTCTTCTTCTTCTTCTTCTTCTTCTTCTTCACCTACAAGCTGCTGAAAGAGAGCACGTAAGTACGCAATCAAGGCTGACACGCTAACGGCCGACATCGCCTACCTGCCATCAATTGAGCTTTAGCTATACCACTATAGCAAGAGCTAGGTCCCATGTTGGTGACACTAGCTGCTGCTGTCATCACGCATTCCGAGGAAACATTTGTTTTTATTTTGTTAATTACAGCAGCTTTGATACAATTTCGATTATTTTATCCGTTTGAGATTACTGATCGTTCTAATAATTACTCCCTTCATCCTAAATTATAGGACATTATTGTTTTAAGGAATATTACATTTGATAATTTTTAACTAATAATTATAATAACAAGGAAAAAATTCAAATAACCCTCTAAACTTTGGATGGAAGTTCGTCCAGTACCCTGAACTTTGAAATCGGACATTCAACTTCCTAAATTTTATAATACCATTTATATAACCCTTTAAGGTGATTTTGCATAGTTGTTTTCATCTAATTTGTATATAAGATATATGAGTTTGATCAGATGACATACACATTGGACATATATACTAAAATTTCAACTTAAATCTTTCTTTTTACTCCTTATTAGCTTTTACTTATAAACAAGTACCAACGTAATAATAGAATGATATCGTTGTATAAGAATAAATTGATAATCTACAACTGATGATATGCAAATATGTTACATTAGTTATTCAAAGTTGTTCGTTTAAGCTTTAAAAATATGCAAAACCATAATTCAAAACCACCTTAGGGGTAATATGGATGGTATGATAAAGTTCATGGGGTTGGATATCCGGTTTTAAAGTTCAGTGTGCTATATGAACTTCTATCCAAAATTTAGGGGGCTATTTGAACTTTTTTCTACTAACAATATCTATAATAAGTATTATGCATGTATATCACTAGATTTCTACTTTCAAATACATATGCTAATTTTATAATTGTTGATAACATAATATGAAATAAATTAGTGATCAAAGTATATCATTTAAGATCGTGTAAAAAATTATAATTGATCAAGGGAGCAAACATAGATAGATATATTTGATTTAGGATAAATCTAAAATGACAAGTAATTTGAAATGATGAGAATTTTCATTGGATATGTTTGTAATGCCATTTAGACTGCTAATTCCTATGTGGTGGTGCGTTTGCACATTCCAAAAAAAATTTAATGCCATGAAAGCATTATTTACATGAATGTCGTTGAATGTGTATTTTTAATACATCCAATGTAAATTAAGATATTGATGCTTAAAATTTCAATACATAGATATTGACATTGCTGTTGTTTTGTTCCTTCGACGATATTTGTCTCAACGGTTTCCAATGCATACTAGCATCTCGAATACTACATTTTGGTGGTCCCACGGTGAAAGACCAGCAGCCTTGCATTGGAGATTTGGAGCTGAATCTGTATTCCAGAGAGAGAATATGCTCTTTATTGGTAGATATATGGGCTACGCCGTTTGCTTACATCCATAAGACTATAATTGGTGAGTGTGTATAATTAGTGATATGTGTTTTTCAGGCACTTTAAGTAGCTTATGGATTATGGAGAAGCTCCTAAACGATAAGTTTTTTTTTAAAAAAAAGAGAACTTTGTTCATCAACATTTCTTTTTTTAAACCAACTTATCAACTTTCTGATATTTAAACATTTATTTGTGTTCTCAAATAATTGTAATAAACTTAGTTTTGTCTACGGAGAACGCACTGCACCAATTTAGAATCCAAAGCTATTTTTGTTTTTTTTGGACTCGACAAAGACACACAGCTTTAGACAAGTCAAATATGTATGGCTAAATTGTATCTTGAATTGCCATAGCTGTTAATTGACTATCGACTAGATGGTTTTCTATTTTGCTTCAAGAAAATGGCTACCTGCTGAGAGGGAACTTAACTTGCTCATGGCGAACACAATACATTTTAGAATTTAAAAATGTAGAAATTAACATTAGCCTTATGAGGTATTTTATGGTCCTTAAGGAAGATACCAAGAGATGCCACACTTATTTGTGTTAATTTATGGTGCTTCTTCGTATGTCAAACACTAGAAGGCATAATGCAGTAAATCGAACAATAAAATCACAGAAAGATTCATAAAAAAAGCTCTTTAACTTCTAAAGCAAACATAAAACTTTCGAACCATCCACCACACTGCAATACAGAGAGCCCTGAATCCACATGGTTAATTCAAAGATTTTTCCCATCAAACTATTGCATAACACGGTCATCACCTGCATTTTGCAACTCCATGATGTTCAGACAGATATGATACAATCTAACTCAACTTCTAAACTGAAACCTTACATTACCAAGACTTCTCTAATCTCTCCTGAAAAAGGAAAACCACCTATCTTAGCATCACAAGCTACTAGGGTTAACAGTCGATAAAGAACAAAATGAATGTGAACCTTACAAGTTACAACAACACATCTTGACCGGCCAAAAGATTTGAGGCAGCTTTAACCATCGATCTCCTCATCCAGAGGAGAAAACCATTTGGTACCAGACTAATCATCCAGTAAAAGGCATACTGTTTTTTACACAATAGCCCATACAACGAACCACTTGAGCTCGACGGCGTGCCTAGGGGCATAGCCGCATAGGGCTCCTTGACCTTGACGAAAGCGGTGAGGTCGAACCATATTCGTTAATGGCTCGGTTTTGCACGTTTCATGCCACCATTGCTGAAAGGGGAGACGCTTCCTGGATGAGGACTGTCCTCTCTCAGAGTAGAGTTCAGCATTGCCAGTTCCCTCAGCTGTTGTCTTTTATAGTAATCTTGCGACTCATCCTGCAAAGACAAACAAAGAGGTATCGAGCTATGAATGGCTGTCATAGCTGTAAGCAACCTACAAAACATAGTTCACAGAAAAACACTGCAGGAATAACTACCATAGAATGACAATTTAGGAAAAATTAAGTGAGGGGGAGAAGAAACATCATATGAAATAAAAATAAATTACTAGCTGTTGGAAAATATCTCAAATAAATTGGCAAAGCTACAATGTGAGACAACATGAGAAAGTCTAGTTGTGTGGCATCATATGCATAAACTTCAAAACACAAACAAAAAAAATGGTCCAGGGGTATGAAACGGAAAACAGCCGTCTCTAGGATAGCAGGATTCGGGCTGGCACCCAAAACTTAAACCCTTCCCTTCTCATCGCCTTTGGGCCCTTCATCAAAAACTTAACATTGCAGATCCACAGCAATTTGGGAAGATGAGTACCACAGCGCCAGATGTACAGACATACCACATCCACTTAACAATGATTTGCAGCAATCAAAATATTCATTTATGGGCAACAATGTAGCATGGAATAGAAGTAATGACTTGAGATTTATGGAAGAAACTGTGTTTTGTACTTAATTTTAATTTTATTATTTGATACAACAAGATTCATTTATGTGCTTTCTTGGCAAGTACCAAAGACCTTTTTTTTTTCTCTTTTTGTGGGGAAACAGCCATTTTCAAATGACATGGTGTCTATGGGCTAAATTTTCACATAGATCACTGCTCATTTTCCCAGGAAAATAACCAAACATACCCTTAGCTGAGGAAAGCTGCAGGTCTGACTAGTACTCTTTTGGCCCTCAAGTTGCATCTGTTTTGTTACTATGGTGAATGTTGTATTCCTGAAAGGGTAGATTTACTAAGTTTATACTACAACACTCTATAGATATAGTATTGGCAGTAGACTAAGTTTACAATTTAGATCATCACTGAATATCTTAAGGTTCATTAACTCCAATTAAAATTACTTGATAGCAGTTTTATTTCATTATATATGGCCCTCTTGATGCCCACAGGGTGACATGCAGAACGACAATCAGAAAAAGGAAATTATTCCTGTCCTGGCGACTAGCGTTGAGGACTGTCTCCAGCCTAGATCTGCACCCATACTACACTAACCAGTTGCAACAATGAGGACATCAGGACCAACAAAAAGTGCTGCCACTGGGCTGCGAATGAGAGGGGGGGAGAGGTGAAGTTACCATGACTTGTATGGGGTGGTACCCCTAAATTTTATGTCAACAAACCACAAAGATGTAAATAGCTATAACTACTCCAATAAGCATGGAGACATAAAATTCCTTTCAGTTCATTTCATGAAAAAAAACTGATAAAAAACATAACCGGTGAAAAGTTTGTGCTATTAGCCTGTAATAGCATTTAACCAAATAAAACAGAAATTTTGGAGTGGTACTTTCCTAACATGGACTTCATGGTAGCACATTTCTAAATTATAAATTATGAAGTGGTATTATCCAAATTTCAGAATAAATTAATACATGAAGTCATATAAATTAATACCACTGGCTTTAGCAGTTCTTCCATGATTTCTTGTGCCTGCCTCAATCTTGTATCAATGATATTGGCTGGCAACTCAGCTTCAATCAAGATATGCAGTGGATCATTGAGGTGCTCATAGCCAGGTTTTCCTTTCAGCTTCTCCTCCTATAAAAGAGAAAACAAAGATGTGTAACTGTGTATATTTGGAGGATAAATGAGGGGAAAAATATGGACAAGGAGCAATCTGGAATCTTTCAGCAATCAAGATTAATATATGAGACAGAGTAAGGCTGCTTAAATATGACATGATTGATGTAACATGTTAACGGGTTTAAGGGGCAAGACAGATTCCCAGAAGACAAGATAGAAACTCATATGGGAAGATAGTAGTACAAAATACTAACATGTGTTCTAGATGCAATAAAACTCACCACCATATATCATGAACCCGAAAATTAAATAGAAAATTGAAATACTAGAACAATACATTTGTCTAATACATGTAAGCAAACACGTTACTCAATGTTACTAACTTATTATCGTTACAAGGTTTATATGGAAAGCAAACTGATGAGCAGGCAATATAAAATCTGCCTTGAGGCACACAATACTCCATAAAAACAATTTTTAAACAGTTCTTTTGTGTGTTTCCCATGTTTCTTCGTGTTTCTTTCAGATCAATTTAGGACAAAATTTGAAGACCAGAATTCATAAATACTATAGACCATGGCAGAAATGGTCACACCAATAATGGGTAGTTAGGATTTACTAATCAGGGAAGAAGGGTAGAGTGAAGTACTTCCAAGATTTCTAGGAAGGATATTAAATTAAACATAACAAAGAAGTTTCTCATCCTAGCTAGCTGTAATAATTAGTTTTAATTCATACTATAGCACATGTTATATGAGTATATAAATGTAAAGTAATTAACATTTACAAACGTTTGTTACCTTATCAGCATCTTTGATAGAACCTTTCCCTCTAATGAAAACACGACAACCAGTTGATGCTTCAACCCGCTTTAGAGAATTACCTCTTGGTCCTAGAATACGTCCCACGAAATTGAACTGGAGCAAAGTGAAAATAGCAGACATTAAAAACAAGACATTTTATCTGCTGGATGATAAATCGCATAAGAGGAACACATACATTAGGGTAAGAATCAACTGGAACCTCCATGCGTACAATCTTCTTGACAATATAAGAGCCAGGACTTGGCGGTGCGCCTTGCCAGTCCATACTTGTCCCAGGAGGAGGAGGAGGAAAGCCTAATCTCTGTCATATAAACAAAGCTTATTAGTATTGCACACAAAAACACAACCTAATGTATGCCAGCCAAAGAACATAAGAATCAATGGTACAGAATTTTGATGATCTTCTATGTACAATTAAAGAAAATTTCTTCAGAATCAGAAGTTGAAAATAATGAGTAAATCTATAGACAAGAAGATTCTTGTAGTAATTAAAAGCTTGTTTTCCTTTTGCACTTTTCAGTAATTAATTCGTTATACATACCTCTTGGTGTATTCCGTTCCAAGGCCCGAATCCATTGCCATGTAGGTTGGGTCTCATAATTGGTGAAGACATGGGACTCGGACTTCTATAACGACGCCTGTCAAAATCGTTGAATCCATGGTCGTTGACCATGCTTGATACCCGCATGATTTCTAAACAACACAAAGATTGGAAAAGGAGGAATAAATAAGGTTATTACTTAGAAGTAGGAGTTTATCCTTTCTTTGGAATGCAAGAGTTAGATGTTAGCTATAATCAAGTCATAACTTCCCTATGAGAAGCATTTAAGGTAGAAGCGAAATCAAGAAGCACATCAAGATAGATAGATATTACATGGTGCAAATATATGCTACAATTAGAAGCGGGTGTGAATCCATAGCATATAATTCATAAGGACAAATATATTATTTACATATTTCAGTTTAAATTCTTGAAAATGGTCAGTTAAAGGGTTAAACCAGTAAAGAGTGTTGAATACACAGATAACCAGATAATCGATAGTTATCCAATTTAATTGGGTTGAACCGTGGAGTGGGTTTCAGATAAACAGAGAGACATGCTCTCAGTATATGACAAAAAAGGATGTATTTATTTGTGGATACTTGCTCAAATTTCCAGCCTATAGTAAACATGAATTAGATGCCCACCTTGCTCATCTATAAAAGAAAATTTGCAAATCTAAATAATATGTAATAAATCCATGTAACAGGCCATATACCACTTTATAAACAATAAAAGGTGCGGTGAGAAATTGAGCGTGAAAATTTTGACTTCCCACTAATTCGGCTAAAAATAGAACCTGATCAAACGCAGTCTGAAGCTCCTCACTAGAAATAAAGGTAGCATCTGAAGTTCCCAGCCCACAAGAGGAATGCAAATTTCTCCGATCTTAGCTAACTATTCATGCAATTCTTACACATTCAAAGCATCTTCATATATTAAATTCAACAGTTTCTTTTATCAAGTAAGCCTATCAACAGCACACGGTGAAGCGCAAAAATTTACTGATGCATTCACACCCACTGATCTAGAAGAGAGGCAGCCACCTATAGCTCACTTAGGTGCCCACCTTGCCTGCCTGGGTAGCGACATAGCGGCCAGGACATCTAGTTGGCTACTTGCCGCTAGGCGCACCTTGTTCACTAATCATCCAGTATCCACAATGTGCATACCATTGTCTGCTGCTGATGCAATGGACAAATGATTGCAACTCTACACATAAACCTTCACAGCTACTGGTTCTCATCACCACTTTATTTTCATCATTGATCTTCAGTTCTCAACAAGTCTCAATACATCAAAACATCTACATTATTTGAAGGCAAAAATTCAATGGCCATCCCCAAAACAGCGCAACAAGACTTGATTCGCACGCTGTATTATACCATTACACTCGGTCATCTCTGTTGTGTTCTGCATATAACCCCAAAAAGTTCCAACAATATCATCTCGATTGGCAACGAAAAATTCCCAAGAAAGAACAAGAGGGCAACTCGCTAACTCTATCCAAACATAAGCTGCAGACAAAATCAGCAGCATCATTCCAAGCATTGGAGCCACCCGATTCCCAAATCCCGATTGCAAAACTAACACCACAAATCCCCCTCTTCCTCACACGAACAAAAAAACACAACCCCCACCAATCCGTGACAAACAGTAAGCGAGAGATCAATCAATCAAAAAATAAAAAAGATCTCACCTTGGTTGAGCAGCCGGCTGCATATCGGCAGCACCTGCATGAAAGGCCCCAGCTTGTGATGCTCCGCGAGCAGCTCGCTCAAGTACTGGCTGCAAAAACAAAAACAAAAAAACCAAGAAATCGCACAACCAATCACCTAAACCAAACAAAAAAAGGGCATGCAACCAAAACCAAGAAGCAATCTTTGGATCAAGAATCAGCAAGAAACGCAGTAGCAATCCACGGCGGCGGCGGGCGGCCGTACCTATCGGCCTCGGGGTTGCTCCTAATCTGGGGGGAGAGGGTTCTTGCCGGGGAGAAACCCTGGTTGTAGAGGCCGCCTGACATGGTGGCGGCCACGAGCGAGGAGAGGAGGAGGAGAGGAGGGGTTTCTTGGTTTCTTTTCCTTCCTAGCGAAGAGGTTGATGATAGAGAGGGGGGAGAGAGAGAGAGAGAGAGAGAGAAGGAAAATAGTATGAAGATGGTGGAAACTGGAAAAGGTTTTGATGGTTCCAAAAAAAAAACTAAAAAGGAGAGGTTTTTCTGCTTTAGGTTACACTACCTGCCATGGTCTGTTGGATAAAGGGAAATTGCTGGCTGCTCAGGTGAAAAAAATATGAAGGGCAGGTGATTGCTACTAGGTACTAGCTGTATATATTCTTTCACGTGAGAAAAACCCTACATCACATAACCTAAATATATATTCTTTCACAAGAGAAAAACCCTGCATCACATAACCTAAATGGCTATTTTATAAAGGTGTAAATTACTAAATGAAATTATGTGTATGTGTAAAAGAATTAGTACAATAATAAATTAAATTAAAGTGTACAATTAGGATAAAGTAATCCGTTATATCCAATGCTCTCGTTGAGGGTAGCTAGAGTCGCATTATTTTTTTCTCTCCAAATTTTAAGTGCATCATAATTAAATGACTTTGTTGCTATAGAGTTTTAGTGTAATAGATTTTTGAAGCAACATTGTTACGCGTTTACTTAAGAATATGTTTGATACTGCTAGTTTATAACTCATTCTCAAAAAAAGAAAGACGAGGTTACAAAAACTTAATAGATTAATATGATATTTTAAACCAAATTTTCTATAGAAAATCTTTACAAAACATGCATAGTTTAGCAATTAAAGAAGTGTGCGTGTGAAAAACGCGAGAGTTAGGTTGGTATAGGTACCGATTACTTTTTTAGTCATGCATGTAAAATCAAAGTGTATTTGATTAATATTTGATGATGAACAATTGACATGTGAGATTATTGGTTTTGATATTTGGAGATTATTTGCGAAGTGGTTTTGGAGATGATTGGATTTTCAGATGATGAACAGGGACACTTGTCAGATTTGGTTCGGTCAGATTGGGCTGTGGTAGCCAGTCAAACCAGCCAGCCCACGATCTGACCGGCTGACGCTATGTTGGTTTTGGTTTCGGGTTGTACTTTTGGATATTCATGATTATTCTATAATTATGGCTTCTAAATGGATACTATGCATACGTAATTCTATTGTGTGTTAATAATGAGTCAAGTTGGAGAGAACTTGTGCTCGGATATGGTATCTTGGTTGATGTATATGTAGGTGAGTCTTGACACCTCGAGAGAGCGTTGTCGGTGATGGATCGGGAGTCAACTTGGAAGAAAATAACATCCGGACAATCAGATATCATACGGGATGCTTAGGCTAGAGATCAATGCACGTGGTTGATGAATATTCCATATGGCATACGATGTAGATATGGTGTGCTTATGATATGCGGAGTCGAATTTGGAGGGAGTCCAAATTTGGTACAATTGAAATTTGTAAAGTTTGTTTATTGTATAGGAAGGTTTCCTAGGGATTAAGATGACTTGTACAAGATTGATTTGTGGCTTTAAGTTGCCTACCTAGGGTATAAATAGAGAGGGAGAGTGTAGCCTCCCTATATCAATTCTATGAGAGTTGAGTTGAAAGTAAAGTTAGGGTTTTGAGTTTTAGTTAAAATTTTCGTGAGGAGTGTTATTATTGCACTTTGTAAACACAGATTAGAAGTAATAAAGTTCAATCTACTTTTAGAGTTATTCGATTTGTGTTTGCTCGGGTGCGACTGTCCAACTGGCGGGATATCGATGGTCAGACCAGAGGCACATGCCTGGTCAGACCGGCGGCTTCACGGCAATCAGACCGGTGATGGTTGCGGCGACAGGAGGTGACGTGGTAGCATTTCGACCGATCGATCTATATCGGTCAGACCGGCGGCGCAAGCGCGGTCAGATCGGCGTAGGACCTGCGGTCAGACCGATCTCCATCGGATTTGAGGGTAACTTTTAATTTCACTAAAAGTTCGATTTTTGGGTACTCTAACCATTCACACTCTTTGGTTGGTTTTGTTATCGTTATTCGATCTACAATGCCATGGTATTGTATGGTTATTTATATTTTGATTGGTTTATCGGTAATGAGCTTTTCATATGGCCGTCTTTTACAACAAACTGGATTTAAAAAAAATTGAAGACATAACTAATTGTTTGGCTTATATTAATATCCATCCACATCTTGGACAAGCATCAATCTTGATCAGAAGATGTTTTTTTCATATAGCAAATGCTCTTCATATGCAATCATGCGAGCTAAGAAGAAGGCTTCTCCCTTCTGTAGTATTTAATCAAGTCTGCTTACTTATTATCATTGTTCCCTCTATCATTTTCCTCACAATTATGAGCCCTTTTCGATTTTTCATATCAACTGGGTTCAATATGACGAGACTAACCATAAATTTTTTTTTATAGAGGCTGTATACCTGATTTAGTCAACCCATCATTAATCATGTCAATATTTGGCAAAATGGAGTTATTTAGGACGGGTCCAAGCCAAAATATTGGCAAATAAATTTCATTGTCACAATAGCTTTGTTAGAATAAAAAATTGTTGTAGGTGATACCTGAAATATTAGAGGAACATAGTAAATGGAACAAAATATTAGAGGATGACTAGCCAACCATTCCCTATTATTGTATAGCATTCATTACCTCTCTCGACTGATAGTGCAGATGAAACAACCCAATTTATCTCTTCTTAAATTCTTGTGTTTTTTTTCTTACGGTACAATCAAACGATATCACTTTTTCCTTGTGTTTACAATCACTTTAATATTTTCTTACAAATCATGTGTTTTTTATTCCTCCATGTTCTTATGGTGTGTTCTTTTGGAGGGGTTTGAAAACTCTCCCCTTCGCCCATAAAACGGAGCGATGAATTAATGCATGATTAATTAAATATTAGCTTACAAAAGTTTGAAAAAAATGTACCGTTTAGCAGTTTACGAAGCGTGCGATCGGAAAACAGGAGATGTGAGGTTGGGAATCTTGAGGGAAGAACACAGCCTTAATCATATTCCGTAGCCCAAAATTATTTGGGTTAATTGGATACGTAACATTATAAATTTAGCTGATTTGAAATATACCATTACATTTCATATATTTGTATCAATACCATTACAATTTTTATATAGTTTGAAATATGCCACTAGTATATGTATTTTATCCGTATTAGACAGAAATGCCCCTGTCTTCAACCTCTCGTCATTCATCGTCGTGTCAAGCAGCTAGCAGCATGTTGTCGTGGTCGTCACCTTGCCATCGCCGCCCGGACAGGTCACCGCCGACGCAACCTCCGTGTCCCCATCCTCGTCACCGGGCCCCCTCCTTCGGACCACAGCCATCGACCGGGGGGACGAGCTCCCGCTCGCCGCCTTTCGAGGCTGGGCCACCTCTGCTCGAGGGGGGGGACTGCTTCACCGGCTTCGGGCTTCCCTACTTCGGCCCCGCCGCCTCTTCGGGAGGACCTTCTCCACGCAGGGGCGGATCTACTCATTAGGCAGGGTGGGTCGACCGATCCAGTTACGATACGGGTCACCCCACACTCCCAAGACCCCCTATCCTCTTATAGTAGTTATGGGCTATCAAAATTAGGTATAACAAGGCGTGAACGTCCAACAAATTAGTCTGTATCTTCACAACGCACGCACGTAGTTATACGATTGAACTATAAATATGATATGTGTTGTGTTTGATTGCACTTATCGAGTGAATATCTCCGTTCTCCGCCCCATCTATATATTAAAGCTGCGTCCGCCACTATCTCCACGTGGCTGTGCCCACCGTCGGCGGTTCACCGTCGACGCTGCCTCCACCTTCCACGAACGCAAGGCCTCTCCGTCACCGACTGCTACCTCCACCACCGCCGGGATCTGGAGGCTGTCGGCTTGCCCGACGTCCTCTGCTCAATGTTGCTGTTGTATTCCTCGCTGTCGTTCCTTTCGGTTCTTAGTGGTGCGCTTGCCGCCGCGAGCTGCTCCTTGTTGCCGCCGTATTCCTCACCAACTTCACGCCGGATTGTGCCTCGCCGCCGTCGCACATTCTCTTGTTCATATGCAGCTGGGTGGGAAAAATGGAAGGAGGAGGAAAGGAAGAAAGTGATGGAGGAAGAAGATAAGAGCATTTTTATTAAAAAAAATTGATAAATGCATCTAATACATAAGCAGTGGCATATCTTAAAGACTCCACAAATTATAATGGTATTGATCCGATTACATGAATTGTAATAGCATATTTTAAAACCGTCAAATTTAAAATGGTACGTATCCTAATTAACCTAAATTATTTTTGCTTTTGTGGTAGCTGACATTGCTGTCTCACTCCGGTTTCTCTTACTAGCGAGCCGGAACATTTCTCATAAGAAAAATACCTCACTGTGTTTACAAATGTCTTTTAATATTAAGAGACTATAATTGTTGACCGCAATTGTGGTCTACCGAGATAAGTAGCATGTAAATCATATCATGGATAAACTGAATATTTATAAGTAGCTATGTTACAATCTAGTCCTTGAGTACATGGGAAATATACTAATTTATTTAATTAATTTACTCACTTGATACTCTAACCTCTCAAAAGCACCATCATAGCTAATGATCACCGTAACAAGATGTTGATGGTCGATATATCAACCATACATCATAAACCTAGCAAGGTTGTGGGCCATTGAAGATGTTGGGCTGGCAAGCCCAAACCTTCATTACCTTCCTTTTGTTTAAGCTCCTTTTGCATGTTAGCTCAGCCCAGAGTTCTAGTTTCCATTCCTCCATTTCCTTTTCTTTCATTTTTCTAGAAGAATAAACAATCAAGTTTGACATTTATTTAATTAGAAGAAAGAGACACCCGATCCAATTCGAGTTGAAGAGGACCTGAGCTTTGAATTCAGTGTTAGGAATTATTGTTTTAATTAACTCTTACTCCGGTAAAAAAATATTTGCTGTTTAGAACAACATTCTGACGAACTTGTAAAATTCAACTATCAATAATTTCTCAAATACTTGGTTTAACAAATAAAATTATATATGTATATTTTCATAGAAAATTATTATCATAATATCAGAAACTTATTATAACATAAAATTGGTTATCAGAATTTTGAAATTTTAACTCCTAAACGTTAAATATTTTTGACCGGAGGAAGTATCGTACAAATAATATTTGTTTATAAAATAACTCTGAATTTTGGTAAAAAAATAATTAGGGAATACTATATACAATTATATTTTATACAAATCAACATCGATGTGCATACTCAGTTTTTAGCTTTAAATATATTTCTTATTTCAAGCGATGAAAACCTATTTTGTGGTAGCTGGAACTCCAAAGAGAAATATAAAGTAGAATAAATCGATGTAGGAAATAAAAGAAACAATTAAGGAGGATAAGGTACGAGATTGGAGGTCGGCAAAAAAACACAACAGCAGATAGATATGTACCATATATATGTATTTTTTAGACAGCATTGATAGTATTTTACATAGTGTATAGACATAACATATATTTGATCTTACAAAAAATATTTGGGGTTAATTTTATGTGAAATACTCTTGGGTGTGCAAGTGTACACCATGTTGCCAAACTTGGCTCCCTTCTGATTGAGACCTTTCCTATACTCAATAATTCCAATCTATATGATCGATGTGGCTATGTAGCCCATTTTAATTTTCCTAGCTTCACCGGTGATTAGTGGATCCTAGTGTCGCCAAATTAATCCCTAAAGATTGCCATAGCAATCTACGTTTATGGACTTGGTGATGGCTGATGTCACTATAAAGCTTCTGCTGTTTGTCTGGATAATTAAAGGTGATTACTTTTATTTATTCATTCTTCTAGTTCTACTGTTTTTTGGATGGACAAAAGTTTCTATTTGAGAACCAAAAGTGATTTTATTTATACTCAAAACGGTTAATGCCATTCCTACCTGGATTCCGCACAAATATAAAACAATGAACAAACCATATGATTAAAAATCAATTTAGTATCCAGAATCATTGCACGGTTCAATAAGAAAAGAAAATATGTACAATATGTTCTTATTTACACCAAAGCAGTAGCCTGAATCTAGGGGGCAAAAGTAACTTTCTCATCCACTTTGTACTAAAAGTTTGGCTAAATTTATATAAACAAAAGTAGTACTCTTCTAGCAATCTTTAACCTTTTTTGGTACAAATCAAATGAAGTGTGGCCTCAAAATCTGGAAACAACAGCCGTTAGCCTGTCAGGACCACATCAGAGAATTACTAATTAACTGTCTACAATCCAAAGTTGCAGAAATGCATACCATGTGTGCACATTTTGAGATCATTAAGAGGCATTTGATGGTTGTAAAGTTATGTTCTAAAGACAATGGAATAACCAGCAAAAAAAATGAGGTGCTTTGCACAAAGGGATGCAAATGAGAACAGAGAACATGCAATTTACTTTTTACTTGCCAAAAGCCATACATCAAAGTTTGCACAAAATGATATGATCTAAACAATCACAGTGGACACTAGGGCCTAGTCATCTTTTCCTTGCGAAAAAAATATTGGTGCAAGTCAATGAATATGCACATAAATATACAAGTTTCTATAAAAAAGGTTAAAGATAAAAAGACATAAATAAGGCCAACAGGAAATGTTTACTACATTTATATGCTCATCTTATATCTCGCAGCAAGATTGAAAAAACATAAGGTAAACTACCAAAACGGGTCGAAAGTACTTCCTAAGATTTTTAAATAGATAATGTAATTGACTAATGGATATATGTCCGACCATTCATTTTAGCACATATTAAGAAAATATAAGTCATGCTTTAATTATAAACCCAAGTCACGACCAAAAAATAATAATTACATGTCTTTTAATTAGATAAATTGGAGGTGGTAATACTTAAGGCATATTCCTGTTATGTTCTTACGGTCCTGTTTGGTAACATATGACCTTATTTTACTGCTCTCATCAATTCCTTGGTCTATGCAAAAAAAAAATGGGAAAAGGACTGTCAGAATAGGATGGGATAAATTTTGAAAAAGTCAAAGTCAACGCCGGATGCGATCTTGCAAACGAGATTAACATCCTAACAGTGTGCTTGTCATGAGTCTCATGACTAATGATTCAGTCAGAGGTTGGTGATGCAACAGAGCCGTTGACAAAAGATCAAATTCCTCTTTGTCAACAACTTCTTTTGGACCCTGGTGAAATTAGCCCAACTAAAGACGCCATTGGCTTGCTAGAAACATAGTACACTGGAAAAAAAAAGATATCTTCTCACAGCTTCATGGAGTATTTGCTTATTTTATAAAATAGGAATCCTAGTGTCCTTCTATATTCAAGTCTGCTTGAGTTGAATAATCCACTGAAATCTTGGTCATGATCAGAATTTGCAATTTCTTTTTCCAAATCTTGACTACTTTAAGGTTTCCAGATTGTAATATATTGATCTTGATCTGATCATC
This sequence comes from Oryza punctata, assembly GCA_000573905.2. Taxonomy (NCBI): domain Eukaryota; kingdom Viridiplantae; phylum Streptophyta; class Magnoliopsida; order Poales; family Poaceae; genus Oryza; species Oryza punctata. The sequence continues at coordinate 7,929,034 of CM002494.2, read as the reverse complement.
ATGGGGAATGAATCTTGCTTTCAGATATACCCGTACTCACATCCTACCTAGCAAAATAATCAAACACGATTTTCGTGGTAAATAACATGTTTAACCAATAAAAATTCTGACTTTCTAGTAAAAATAATTTTATTCTCCATGTTTAGTTGTGTGAGACAGATAGATCCCGACAAGAGTCGCATATATAGTTGGCCAAGAGCTAAAAATTTGGTAACCCATCACACAATTAACTACTTGTTATTACATAACGAATTTAACGACCTAGACATTAGTAGGAATAAAAAAGATTTAGTGGCTATCATTTGTTGTCCTCCATGCAAAACAGTGATAGAGCCAAAAATATTTTTGAGCCTAGACAAACTGAACAATACCACTCCTACATAATTTCTAATTTTAACCCTTTAACCAACTAAAATTTCAATGGAGTATTTGGTGATGAGCTCAGGCGTCCGCCCAAGGTTAGCTGGACAGTGACTCCGCACTTGTAAAAAACATATCATTCATCAATTAGACATTGTGCCTATTTACTAGATCTCAGAGGTGAGCTATAATTTTGGTTCCTTCCATGTCATAAAGATATTTTCCCCTTCGTAATTTTCTGGTCAAGCTACATATGTTCTAATTATTTCATTTGAGATTTCCAAACATATGATACTCCACGATATTTCGAGATTTTATATTAGAAATCGTTTGATTTTTTCAAGTCAAATTTCTCTAAATTTGATCAAATTTATAGGAAAATATATTAGTATTTTCAACACAAACCAAACATATTATTAAAATATATTCAATATTAGATTAATGAAACCAATTTCATATTTTAGATGTTACTAATTTTTTCTATAAACTTGATTAAACTTAATAAAATTTAATTAGAAAAAATCAAACAACTTATAATATAAAACGGAGGTAATTCTGCGTAAATCCGATGATTAATGGAAGAAACACCAGACATACCTAGCGTCGATAGTTCAATCCCTACTCCCTAGTTGGTGCATACCATGTTTAGGTGAACAAAAAACATCGCATTGGTTTTTTTTATAGCGCAATAAGATTTGAATTTTTTTTCTAATGTTGGATGCTTTGTGAGAATGTGAGATCCATCATCCCCCAGGCTCTATAATTCACTATCATTAAAAACTTTAAAAAAATGAGCTTATCAACATAATCAAAATTTGCCCTGTAGCGGCAGTACTCCAAGGGTCAAATCGTCAAACCACTTTGTGGGCCCCACCTGAAAAAAACTCCTACCCGCTCGCATTTATCGATGCCACACTCTCCCCCCTCACTCCGGTCACCACCTCGCGAGATGCTCCGCCTCGTCGTCTCCCTCCTCCTCGCGCCACCGCTCGCCGCGGCGGCGTCCGCGGCGTCGCTGGCGCCGGCTCGGGGCTCCACGGCGTGCCCCTACGACCTCTCCACGGCGACGCGGATGATCCCGCGCGAGTGCTACGCCAACGCCACGGCCGGGCAGGCCGCCACCGGCTGCTGCTGGTACGTGTTCGCCGCCTACATCTTCGCCGCCGCCGACCACGCCAACCGCACCGGAGACGCGTTCCTGCCGGCTGAACCCGCCGCCGCGTGCTCCGACGCCTTTGCAGCCAGGCTGCTCTCCTCAGGCCTAGTGTCGCCGTCGCTCCTCGCGAATAACGGGTCGTGTGACCTCACCGGTGATCCGGGAAAGCTCGCCGCGGGTTCGCGGCCGTGCCAGCTCGCCACCATCGCCGACGTGCGTGCGATGGCGCCGCGCGCGCTGCCGAACGCCACGCGGCTCTGCGCCGCGCCGGGTGTAGCGCGCGCGCCGAGCGTTGGGCCCGACGACCCCGGCTGCGCCGCGTGTCGCGGCGCGGTGATCGCGACCACCTACGAGATGCTGGCCAGCGCGAGCACCAAGGAGTTCGTGCCGTGCGGGATGGCCGCCACCGTCGCCGTCTGGTCCCGCGCGCCGCCGCCGCTCGAGCGGTTCCGCGCCTACGCGCTCTGCATGCTCCAGGTGCTCGAGAACGTCAACAGCCTCGGCACCAGCGACCTTGTCCCCTCGCCGCCGCCGCCGCCGGCGGCGGAGGCAACCATCCAATCGCCTCGTTTACCCAGCTCCTCCTCGAGAAAGAACACCGTCGCCATCGCCGTCGGCTCGGCGTCCGCGGTCGTCGTGGCTGTCGTGGCGGTCGCCTCTGCCGCGATGGCCATTGTAACAATTCGTCGCCGGCGTAGGTCGACGACCGCAGGGGACGTCAGCGACGACGAGTCCGTGGCGTCGCTGCCGCCTCTGCCGCGCGAGGGCCTCTACATCTTCACCAAGTCGGAGCTGAAGCAAGCTACCAATGGCTACGACGAGAAGCTGCTGCTGGGCACCGGCGGCGCCGGCAAGGTGTACCTCGGGCGGCTCCCGTCGGGGCAGCGCGTGGCCATCAAGAAGATATACAGGTCGAAGAAGGTGTCGGAGTTCTATGCCGAGGTCGCGGTGCTCGCCAAGCTCCGGCACCGGAATCTCACGACGCTGGTGGGCTACTGCCTCGGCGCCCGCCGCGGCGACCACCACGCGCTGGTGTACGAGTACCTCGCCGGCGGCAACCTGTGGCGCGCGCTGTTCCAGGGCGAGCTGCCGTGGCAGCGGCGGCTGCAGGTGGCGGTGGACGTCGCCGAGGGGCTCGCGTACCTGCACGGATTCCGGGAGGGCGCCGTCGTGCACCGCGACGTGAAGCCGACGAACGTGCTACTGTCGGAGTCCGGCGCCGCGAAGCTGTCGGACTTCGGGGTGTCGCGGATCGTGCCGGAGGGCGGGACGCACGTGTCGACGGAGGTGCGCGGCACGCGCGGGTACGTCGACCCGGAGAGCTTCTCGGCGGGGCACGTCTCGGAGGCCGGCGACGTGTACAGCTTTGGCGTCGTGCTGCTCGAGCTCGCCACGGGGATGCGCGCCGTCGTGCCCACGCCGTCGGGAGGCGCCGAGTCGATCGTGCACGCGGCGCACTGGGCCGTCGGGCAGGCCGGCGGCGAGGCCGGCGCCGCCGCGGAGTCCATGGTGGACAAGCGCCTCGGCGCCAACTGGGACAGGCCCACCGTGCGCGCCGTGTTCGCGCTCGCGTGCCGGTGCGTGCGCCCGTACAAGCACGAGCGCCCGGCGATGGGCGAGGTGCTCGCCGAGCTCAAGGCCATGCTCGCCGACTACACCGCACGAGGCGGCGGCGCCGGCGCCGACGCCGACCGATCAGAGGCCTCGACATCATCATCCACCGCCACCCCGGACCCGGCGTCGCTTCCATCGACGTCATCGTCCGTGGCGAACACCGAAGCGATGGCCACGCCGCCGCGGCGCGACAGTTAGCCTCGTGGCGCCGCGGTGGTCAGGGCACTGGTCGAACACCTGGCGGTAGGGCCGATTGCAGTAAAGGCGAAACTCCCACGTCACTTGGATGACCCTGGCCGGCAAGTCGAATCAAACCAAATGCACAAGTTGGATAATTTTTTGTACAAATCCATATCTCAACCACTTCCTTCCCTGCTGTTTGAAAGTGATTAGTGAGGAGTTCTTGAGATCAAAGTCAATGCCCTCTTTTATTGATGAAAACTACCTGAATTTTCGGTGTACTTAGTCCGGTGCACATATTTATGAATGAATTCGTAGTTGACGGCTGTCCATCTGACAAAAGAAATGGAGGTTGATAGTTGTTCTTATTTCATTTGGCTCAGAACATACAAACAGAACGAATCAAGAAGGGAATTCTCAATCTGAATCATTCGTTCGATCCATGCAAGTAGAGAAACTCAAGAACTTGCAGATGGCATTAACCAATGTTAACCAACATCCATGGAATATATGAACATCTCAACAGTATACAAGGTGCATCATCAGTACAGCTAAATACTTGTAAGGCCACAGAAAGCCCTACTACGTCGATTCAGTACAGCTAATGATACAAGGAACTATGTAAGACCAGAAAAAAATCTTGTAAATATTCCCTCATTAATAAAATGATACGCAATTCTCCTAGCGTATTCGAGAAAAAATACCAAACAAAAAGACCCTACTGTTGCTGCTACTACTACTACAGGTTACCCCTCTGTAGTTGTTGTCCACCACTGAGTTTGCAACTTCCCAGTTCAGATGAGTGATCCACAGAAGTTAGTAAGCTCCCAACATTGCAGCTCAAAGCATACACGAATTTCAGTTTTCGCACAAGTTCTTAAACTCAACCGTGAAACGTAGTAGTGATAGACCTGGTGTTCTGGAGAACAACTGATTTTTTTCTGAACGACTCGCAACAGACAGTGTGAAGTTTGAGTAGGAAAAAAATACAAGATTACAACTCTTGAAGGTCGTAACCAGGAAAACCAAAAAGTATACCACCACCCACATATCGACAGCACCAACACATAGATCCAGGAGAAGGTTAGCATCGGACCGGCCGCCGCTAAGCGTGACCGACCGCCGCTAGGCCATCAACGGAACACAGCCGAGTCCGCCCAAAACCTGACCCTTACAACCAACACAAAACCCCGCTCTATCCAAATCTTTGGGATTGAGGGAGAGAGGGTGATAGAGAAGAATGGAACCGCTCTCCCCTCTAGATCACCGACGTGGCCAACTTGAAGAAGCTAGGACGCCGCCACAAGAGGATATGAATCTAGAGCGAATTTGCACCAATTGCTTGGGAGGTTTCGGCAACGGGATGCCTAGACGACGTCTCCAAGGAGAGAAGCGACGGAAGCACCGTCGCCGCCATCCGTCAATGTCTCAAAGAGAACCGAGACTGGGCTTTCACTTGGTAGCCACACATGAGGGGGTGAGACGGCACGATAACACCCTCAGGAGGGGAGTGATGCTCGAACACCATCGTGGTCGGTCCGGCCAAGGCCGGGCTGGGTTTTCACTCGCCATCCACCGCCTACCGATCTCCCATTGATGTACCATTGCTCCACCGCCATCTAAACCTCCGCCTGCGCGTGGGCACCACTGCACTGGCACCCCCCGTCGGCCAATCTCCACGCGTTGTCACTGGCCGCGCCTCACCGGGCTCCACCTGCACCAGGCTCTTCTCCCACTGCGCCGGCCATCGCCTCCACGCCGGCCAGCCTCGTCGTGCCGCACTGGCACACGCCTCGACCGCGCCTCCACGCACCGCGGCCACCTCCGTCGCTGCCGGCCGTGCCTCATCGCGTCGCGTCGGTTACCACCGCCACCGGCCGCACCTCATAGCGTCTCACCGGCCTCCGCTGTCGCCAACCGCGCCTTCGTGCGCGCGCTGCCTCCGCGCGTCGGCCCGCCGGGCCTCCTCTGCCACCGACCGGCTAGCTGCTGCCACGCCTCCCGCCGGCTGCCCATTGTCGCCACCGTCGCCGTGTCTCCCAGGCCGCGTCGCTGTGTCGCGCCGTCGTGCCGCCGCCGCCGCGAGCAGCCTCCACCGGCCGTCTCACGGGCCACGCCGCTGTGTCGCACCGTCGCGCCACCGCGAGCTCTCCTGTTATAGCCGCCGAGGTGCCAGATCCACCACCGGGGAGGCCGGATCCACTCCGCCGGCCGCTCCCTCCCGCCGAGCGAACGCCGCTTCTCCTCCCACGCCAAGGAGAGGCTCCGCCGCTGGTGCGTTTTCTCCGCCGCTACCTTCCTGGCCGATCGCACGGTTTCCGGCGGTGGGCTCCGATGGCGGCGAGGTGGCTAGGGTGGCGGTGCGGGCGGCAAGAGTTTCGCCCCCCAGCCGCCCGCGTGAGAGCAGCACGAGGGACATCAACAAGCACATTACTGATTTGTTTGGCAGCACAGCAGTGATTGACCTTGTCTTCTGGAGAGCAATTGACTTCATGTTTTGCTCCTTCCAGACGATCTTGACCTCTTCACCTACGACAGTGTTTGGCTGCAGCAAAATTGAGAACAAGATGAAGAAGCCATTGAAAGTAGAACGCATGCATACCAAATTGAGAATTACATCTGTTGTCATCTTAGACATTAACACAATCTTCAGTAAATGCTTTGATCATTACTATTTCGATTTTATTTCAGTATAAAGATATTACATATGGAAGTGCTTTCGGTGACAAATCAAGTAATATTACTACAATAAGACATCCAAATAATTGTTTTAAAAAGGTTGACTGCCTAAGAGACCAGACTACCAGAGGGGATTTCTCAACAGGATGTGTGGTTCAATCTCATCAACTGCTCCCTTTGTTAAGGAATATGCAATTCTAAAAGACATGGGGTCAAATACAAGTAAGAAGTTTACTGAGTAGGTAAAATATAGTTGGTGACTGAACATTCAAAGCAATAACATTTTTATTACTAGTTGCATATTCATACTGAACGATATGGTGAAAAGTCATGATCTATTCTATATATTTGTGTCTGCTTGGTGTGCCTGGATTTATACTGCAAAACACAGAACTATGTTAGGGTAACTGCTAGTATTTTATACCTTTTTGGAGCCAACTAAATTGACCAATAAATATGTGGGGGCAGGCATAAGTGCAAAATAATGCGACCTGAATTGGTAGCCATCAGAGAATAAATCAACCAAGAGACCAAGTCAATGGTGGTATCAAGCCCTTAACTGTACTACTATATTTTAGACTAGATGCAACTGTACCACTATATTTTAGAGTAGTGCATCTAGTTGGCAGTTAGGTTTTCCCAGAAGGAAATTATTGGGGTATTTTGCACTATGATAAAAACCTAAGTTGCAGCACAGATGACAATAGAATATACAATTTGATCCACATATGTGGAGTATACGCATTACAAAAAGAAGATTCAAGTTAATTGAGTTCAGACTAGCTCTTAATATCTGATGGCCAGATGAATGTGACTAACCCGATTGTCACAGGAGCATTTCCTCATCACTCAATATTTGGGGTGACAGAGGCCTCAAAACTCTCGACCTCAGGATCACTCAACCATTTTCCCAGAAGGGAACTATTGGGGTGTTTTGCACTATGATAAAAACCAAAGTTCAAGACTTGCAGAACAGATGACAGTAGAATATACAATTTGATCTATATGTGGAGGAGCATATGCTTTACAAAACAAGATTCAATTTTGGATGGAAAGCATATCAGCATATTATCAAAAGGAACACAAACACAGCACATGCTATTCCAACATCGATATATGTAATAAAACTAGATTCTAATGACTAATCAATATCCTAAGAGCATCAGAAATCTTCCTAATTAAGTGTAGAAACTTGCAAGACAAAAGGTAATCACATAATGACTAGTAGTAGAAGTAGCAATTTTGAAGCAGCACGAAGAACATTGTGGATGCTACACTACATTGGATATCTTCCTAATTCTAACCAAGTTTTTTTTTCTTTTTTGAAACTAAAGCAGGAATTCTGCTGTTCCATTAAGGAGAGGAAAGAATATTTTAGCAAGACACTCTCAGAGCTAGCTAACCAAGGTTTCAGTTCAAGACTGTTGGGAGTACACTACACCAGAAATTATCCTAACTGCAGAAAGTAATAGTAGTAGCATGATGAGAAGGTTATGGATACGCCATGTTCGTGCCGAGAAGGCTCTGCCCTAACCCTACCAATGAAGAACGTTGTGGACATAATTTGGTCCATATGAGTGGAGGAGTATATGCATTACGAAAACAAAATTAAAATTCAGATGGAAAGCATACCAGCACATTATCAAAGGAACATGAACCAGATCGGCCATTCCAACATTGACATAAATCTAACGAAACTATAGTGACTAATCAATATTCTAAGAGCATCAGAAATCTTCCTAGTTAAGTGTAGAAACATGCAAAACAAAAATTAATCACATAATGACTACAAGTAGAAGTAGCAAAAAGTAGCAATGGTGATGCAGAAGCTTATTGCGCAGCACGAAGAACGTTGTGGACTCTGCACTACACCGGGAAATCTGCCTAATTCTAACCAAGGTTTCAGTTCAAGGGCCGTTGCTAACAACTACACAACACCAGAAAGAAACCTTCGTAATTAACTGCAGAAAGTAAAGTAATAGTAGCAGCATGTGATGAGAAGGTTAGGACACTCCCTGATGATGTCGAGAAGGCAAGGCTCTGCCCTAAACCCTAGCAGAGATCCATCTGCGGGGGAGGGGGCGGCAGGAGCAGCGGCGCTGAGATGTTCTTGGAGGAGCGGCGGTGGGAGGCGATGCAGTAGAGGAAGTAGGCGTCGGCGGCGAGGCAGACGGCCACGGCCGCCCAGTCGGCGACCTCCCACAGCAGCGCGCCATGGGGGTGCGGGAAGACGCCGAGGAAGCCCGTGGCGAGGAGGAGGTAGAGCGCGAGCACGGCGGTGTAGCCCACCAGGAGGCGGGTCTCGCGCCACCCCGCCATGGATGCAGGGGGGAAGAGCTCGAGGAATCCAAGAACTGGTGCGCCGCTGTGGGATCGAGGAGAGGAGAGAGAGCTTGGTGCGCGAATTGATTTGGGAATCGAGATATCTGGGATCTGATGCGCCGCCCCTTTTATCGTCGGGATTAAAATCCACCGACATTGGAATTGCAATTGGAGAATACTTTTCCGTACCTTTTGTGTGTGTGTGTGTGCCCCCTCGTCTGCAGATGGATTCTGAATTCCCACCACCGTGGGCCGCCCTTTTCCCCGCCACCAGCGGCCAGCCATTGAAAAAAAGTTTTTGGTTGAAATCTACATTAATACGTTCTTAATATACATTAATCTACGGGGTCATATAGTTAAGTGGATGGAAATCCAATATGTTCTTAATTCGAATAGAGATCCGAGTAGGACTCCTATGGATCTCGGAGATGCAGTTATGGATCCTATATATTCTTGGGTTGAAGAAACTGGAACAAGTGAGATAAACCCTACCCGTCACATCCCCCGAGTTAAGCCCTAGCTGGACGCATGCACTAGCACGTCCTTGCTGGTTTGCGGTGCTGATATGTGTGGGAGCATGACACAGCGAATGCACGAGGAGGAGAAGGTCAGGCTGATGCGATCGACTACTTCCTCTACTTCAACGCGCACTACATCGTTGACGTTACTTCGGCTTTGTTGGGGCAGTGACTTCGCCCTCCTCGCCCAAACAAGTTAGCAGGCTCCGAAGACTCTATGACCTCCGAGTCGGAGACCCTCCGGGTCCAAGGAAATCGAAGGCCATCCCATGAGATCTAGGAGGGGGTCTCCGGAGATCTAGGGTTCGCCGCCCCTCTGAAGGAGGAGCGCGTTAACGCAGCTGGGAGTAGACGGGCGCAATAGGGCATTAATGGCGCCACCTACCATGACACCAGCGGGAATCAAGTGGTTGGGCGAAGCCCTCTATTACCGGAGCGTGTTTTTGCCTGGGTAATAGAAATGGGCCATGCGTCCCACAATTCTCGGGAAGGCCACGATATCATCTCAATGGGCGCCATCCCATCCTGTGCCCTCTAGGCAACTACATAGATACCCCTAATACAGGGTCCACCGGCCAATCTCAGGAGAGGCTGGATGGAGGCTAGGGGCCATACCGTATTTTCCTGTACACCATCTATGGCTATAAGTATGTAACCTTGCTATGTAAGAGGGGATCTACAAAAAATAGTGAACACATTCCTTTACTCATACCTTATATGATTCCTGTGTGATTCCTATTGGATTTCGTTCCAACATTGGCGCGGACCGTGGGGATCGAACACAATAGAAGGAAAGAATACCACCGAAGAGGAAAGCAACCCGACCTCAATTTATTATAACTCAATCAAAATATAATGTTTGCTTCTATAAGTACCTACTAATGTTTTCTTATTTCTGATACATATAACCCCAATTGCTACAAGATGAAGTTAAGCTTGTTCTCACCTTAGAGTGGAACACATGCATGGGGTAGGTCTGAATTGCATGGATACAGGATAGACACCCCCCTGGTAACGGGGCATGTCCATCTCCTTGAATTTCTTCTTCTCCGCTCTATCAACCGCGCGTTTCAAGTTTCTGATGTTTTCCGGTTCTTCTGGATACCTCCTAGTCCTAGCTAACCCTATATTAATGTATCATGAGCCCAAAAAGGTATATACATGATCGCGAGCAAATTCATGAATTCAGGAAATTAGCAAGAATTGTAGTGGGTGAGCAATGGGAGTAGAGGGCCAGAGGCTTGCAGATTTTAGTTAGGTTCTCACTTGAAGGAGTCCTCCTAACTCTGGTTTGCTCTAGCATGCATGTGCCCAAGGGTACTATAATTAGTATTATAGGTGGCAATAGTTGTAGAAAAGAAGAGAAATACTCCTTCCATTTCAAAATGAATGATACCGTTAACTTTTTCGAATATCGTTTGACCATTTATCTAATTCAAAAATTTAGTATAAATATATAAAAGTATAAGTCAAGATTATATTTTATTTGATGATAAAACAAGTCACAATAAAATAAATGATATTCGTATAAATTTTTTGAATAAGACGAATGGTCAAACGTTATGCGAAAAATTAACGGTGTTATACATTTTGAAATGGAGGGAGTATATAGGTTGTTGCACAGTAAAGTTTTGATACGGCAAAAGTTGTTGTGTTTGGTTTTATCGCTGAATTTAAACTGAATTTTTTGTTTTGTACGGCAAAAGTTTTATTGTTTTGTTTGAAGCAAACCAGAGTATCAAGCATTGTGCAGTACCAAAGTTTTCGCATTAGATGGGGACAAGGTTAACACTATAAAGACAATTATATATCCATGTATATATTGGCCTTAAACATATACAAACATCAGAGAAAATTTCTATATATTGTTCTTTCTTTTTTTCATTTGCTTTCGCCACCATTTGAATAGTTAATCTACAATGGCTAATTTTCTCCTGATGGATGCTGCAGTATGTATGCAGTGAAGTTCATGGAATTATGGAGGCTAAGAGTTAGAGGTTTCAATGGGTTAGCAAATGCGGACGAGTCGGGACATTCATCCCAGGATATGCCTAGCTTGGGGACAGCCCGGTGATCATCCTTGTCAGAGCGTGTATATATATCTCCCATGATTTCTTCAACGAATTGTCAACCACATTGAGTTTAAGCTATGTATTAATCCTGATGCCTCCTAAACCTACAGTATCTTGCATCCAAAAAAGTACATGCATATGATATGACTTGGTGTAGATTCACAGCCTCAGCAAATGAAAGTAGCACAAGTCTAGTAAGTGAGCAATAGGAGCAGAGGTGTTCACTCGAAGGAGTGACCTCCGAACCCTTGTTTGCTCTGCACAAATGAGGCTGAGTGCACCAGTGCTATTATAGCCCACAACAGTGCCGCCAGATAAAATTTAGCATCTTCACTGATCTTTACTATTTGGCGGAACTCATGATCGCTAACAATAACCTATTTTGACCGCCACGAAAAACTGTTTTTCCGTAGAAATCAATTTGCATCATGGTTGATGTATAATAACAGTACCCGATAAAATTCATTATTCCAACCACATAGTACCGGATAAACCCGTTGACAGATGCCATTGCTATGACCAACAACGAACTTTTGTTTTATTACATGGGGTATAGAGGCTGGTAGAATGTTTTGCTCTCTATATATACACACACACTTAAAAATTTGGTTATTTTCTCTTCGTCACCTTCACACTTTGTTCGTTATCCTACCACTATCCTATTTGCATGCGGTGAGACAAGATAGCCATGCTCCCATATCGTTTCTGATTGCATTTCCAGATTCTAGATATTTATGTATAATAAAATTGTAGTTTACCATTGTCCATCTAACTACAGAAATGGAGGTCGCACAGTTTGATTACATTTAATTTCCGTGTGTATCAATGCTGTGATTCAGGGGTCAATATGGTACACACAAATGGTTTCCTGGTAATAAATCCAGGAGCCGACAGTTTACTTGAGGAGCAAAAATATAGTCATATGTCTATGAAAATAAAACAATAGGAAGTTACTGATGGGGCATCCCCGCATGTCATGGATCACACCATGTTCTGTTCATACTGGAGCTAAGATGGTGGAACACCTAATTACATTAGGTGTGTATTTGAATGTATACGAAACATCCTCCGGATTTTAGTCATTACTAGAAAAGCATACCTTTTCATAAAGAGCACCCTGGCCTAAATGTACTCCTATTATCAAGTTTAGTTTTCCTGATGAGCAAAATTTAGCCAAATTCGCATAGCTCTAGTTGGTGGTGAGTCCAAGCCTGTACCGGCCTACACTCTTGATAGAAGCTGTGCCCAAAAACGTTCAGTCCAGGTCTTTCAATTTGTCCTTGGGTTTTCCTTTCAAAGCAGCAAAAATTTGCTCCTTAGAGGTGGAGAAGTGAGCGAGGTTTAATTTGGTTTGGATTAAAGAGGGTAAGATTAATTGATGTCTCCCTTTATAGACAGAATGGACTAAGGAGTCTCCAAATTTCACTATAAAGGGAAATCTTACCCTCACTTTATAAATTTAATCTTATAGCACTAAGGAGTCTCCAAATTTCTTATTGCGTATGGCATGTATCTCAGTCCCCCACTTTCAAGTACTTCAATTTTACTGTGCCAATGCCCTGGCTAGCATGGTAGTAAGAACCGTCGGCTCAGAACAATTTGAGATGTTTCCCTTCGTTGCTAATGGCTGTTCTTAGATTGTGAGCCATTTATGGTGACTCCTCACGTAGAATGAGATACAATTGGAAGTGATTCCCAACAAAATTTCTGAAATGTCTCTCCAGTAAAGTCACTTGCTATTGTTTTTAATTCCAGCTGATGTAAGATGCAAAGTTAGTTTGGATTGGAGTATACTCAATGTGATACCTCTCCGGTTTCACGATTTCTCACAAATATTCAGAGATATCCTTTTGATAAAATTGTAGAGTGTGGTTTTGTTGCCAAAGTACAACTAAAATTTTGATGGGGTTGCTAGGACTATTGTCTGATTTGAAGCCAACTGGAGGATCAAACAATGTGCATCACAAAAGCTTAAGCATTACATGGGTTAACATTACGAAAACATACATATTCACATGTTTGTGGTGCTTAATCAGTACAATTTAGAGAGACAACAGGTAAACATACAAACATCAAAGAAAATTGCTACTGTGCCTTTTCTCAATTGCTATTGGATGGATAAACATCATTTGAATGGCAACACTACGATCTCTATATTTTTTCTTGAAGGATTTATTGTGTTTTCTTGCAAAGGAACCTAAAGCTGGGTTAAGCTAAGTATATATTTGATCAAGTGTAGTAGGTGGAATTACATGCCAAGACGAAAAAGCTAGTGGACCCCCCTAGGAAGCACATAGGGACAAGTCCTAAATTTGTCAATAGGTATTTCTCACTCTCGAACAGCCAAGAGATCATCCTTGTCAAGTTGTGTCCATCAGTATATCTTCCTGAACCTATCAACTACATCAAGTAGAAGCTTCAGATGTATTGATCAGGATGCCTCCTAAACCCACTCGAAGCACACAAAAAAGGTATATATTATATACCAGACTAGCTAGGTGAAATGATTTTATGCCTTTTTCTGTAAATTCACAACCTCAAGAAACGAAGTTAGCACAATTCTTGTGGGCGAGCAATGGGAGTAGATGTGTTCACTTGAAGGAGTCTTTCATGACTGCACAAATTAGGCTGTGCACACCAGTACTCTTATAATAGTACCCATATTCATTATCCCAACACCCATAGTACGGATAAACTCTTTGTCAGAGACCACTGCTGCAACCAATAATGAACTTTTGTTCTGATTATAAAGGAGAGACACATGCACCTAACAACAAACAATATTTGTTCCACCCATATCTTAAGCTTGTGATGCTTTTAATTTTATGTTATAACTTATATCGTCGAAATCCATAAAATTATAGTAAGAAAGGGTATGGGGTATATAGAGGTAGGATAATGTTCGTTTCATTATCTTACCTAACTAAAAAACTAGCAATTTTCATTCGTCACCTTGCATTTCTCTCGTTTGTCATCTTATTACTATCCTGTTTGCATGACATGAGAAAGCCACGTTCCTATATAGTTTCCAATTACATCCGCTGGGTCCATAGATCACACATAATTATGTATGAACTAGAAATAATATCCGTGCGTTGCAATGAGAAGAAAATTAATGAGAGTTAAGGGGAAAATGTGCTAGTTAGATATTTGCATGCATGGAAGAAAAGAGGGTGATTGTTCGACACCATAAGAAGCAGTGGTACTCCAAACCATATATCCGAAGAAAGGAGAGAAAGATACTGTGATAGGCGGAGACAGGAAAAATAACAATCCTAAATCATATCACCATAGAAAATGTTAATATAATGAAATTTAAATAATTTTAAAACATAATATTATTTTTTTCTAAGTAAAACTTCTCGTTGGTTTCATTAACCAAAAATAATTTAAGATGTGGAAGAAAAATTTTATGCAATTTCTAATTTGACAATTATAAAGCCTCAAAACGGTGAAAATACTCGTTACCATAAAAAGAAATCTACACATTACGATATTAAAATATTATTTATGTCTGCTAAGTACGCTCCATATTTGTTATTTCCTCTCTATAGAAATTTATGCATAATAGTTTTTTCTTATGAAAGGAAACTGAAGATCTCCTTGCTCCATGAAAATAGGAGCCTGTGATTGTGCGTTAATCCACCTTAGAGCATGGCCAATAGTGCCCCTAAATCATTCCCATTCCTAAATTTTTGGGATTTTAAGCTGAAATTCAGCTCCAACAGCTTCCCTACTCTTCTGCCAACTATTTGGAGTTCCCTTTCCCGGATTTGTCGCTCTCCACTTATGAGGGCAAGCGACGACACCCAATCCGCTGCTTGCGACTCCTTCCGGCGTGGTGGCGAAATATTCCTGCCAAGCAGTTCTCCATGACCTCATTCACCGCTACATCGAGCTGCTCTGCTGCTGGCCACATTTTCCCGGAAAGCCGGCCGGAAATCATTCGCTTTCATTCTGCCGCCGCGCCGATTCAATCATTCGGCCGCTGCCCCGATGAGGCCACACTGCCACCTGACATCTTGTCAGCTTGGTTTCCTCCCCATACCGGTCGCCCGCTGTTGTCCGGTAACACACAAGCGACTGCAGGGTGAGGCGATCATCCGGCAACCATCAGGGATGACCAGGCCACTGCGGGATGCTGTTCTGGTGTTGTTGATCCTAAATGTTTTTTTGAACGGACTGTTGATCCTAAATATTGGTGCTATCTGCTACTGCTATAACATATATGCTGATATCTCTTCTGTAATTTGTCCTCTAGTTTCTGAAACTGAGCGAAAAGCAGCGGCTGGATGCATAGATGCGATCTGCCGTGGCGGCACGCAGAATGTCGCGCCATCGCATCAACAGGGGTGGGCGATTGCTTCCCCAGCGCGCGGCCGATTGGGATCACGCGGGACATGACCGATTCCTGTTGGTTAGTTTTACAAGTGGCCCACTTTTTATGTTTAGGAGGTTAATTTTAGATTCTCTTGGAGAAATCAATATATTCGCCCCTTAAATTCCATTTAGAAATCCCAATAACTAAATTTTAGGAATAAAATTTTCAGAGATTCTTGGTGATGCTCTAAGTACATAGAGCACTACCAACCCGTGTTTACCCCTATGCTGTGAGAGTACTATCATTTGACTCGAACAGATCGTGTACGAATATGAAAGCGCGAGGAGAGTTGGGGTCGAGTGGGACCAGGCGTGTCGCAATGGTTTCCGTTTTCCTGGTGTTAAGAGCGATCAAGGAAAGCAGATACGAATGAAAAGGACGAAAAAATATACCGGAAGTCTTATATATTTTTTTAAGTAGGTATAGATTTGTAGTTGACGGTAGTCCATCTGACTAAAGAAATGGAGGATAGTTGTCACAATTTGTTCACACTTTATTTCGAAGGAAATAGGACATTCCAACATGATTCACCTTTTTTCCGCACTACAACGATAACCCACATCTCAATCGGACGGTAACCCACATCTGTGTCGGATATGGCGCCTAACACAGTGTAGAAGTCAGTGACGTGAGAACTCATCTCAAACGGGCATAAGTCCGTTACGGATGAAGTTATCTCAATCGAGTCTCAACTAATGCCCATCACCGATAGCTTAGACCCAGACGACCAGTCAAACAGAGCCCGTCACGGATGACCTATCTCAATCGGGCTACAACTAGTGCCCATCACGGATGACTGTCTCTCTCAAACGGGCCTAAACAGAAGCCCGTCACATATGCCATTCACATATATTTTACAGAACCATACACATAACATCCATATTGCTCACATATTTCACATATGCATATTGCTCAAGTGGTAAGCATCATAACCTGCAACATATATCTAGAAAGAATTTACATAGAGATAACAAATATAATAAACATCAATTTTACATAATAACATATGTGTGACAATTCAATTAGGATGTCAAAAAATGTTCATCAAGTAATCTTAACCTTAAACATTCCTTTAGGGTGAATAATTTCACGGAGGATGAAGCCAGCTATCTCCTAACGAATATCCTCAAAACTGCTACCCGGATTCTTTGAAAATTTGTCCTACATGTACATAATTCGAAATTAGTCGATCGATCTTCACACACACACACACACATATATACTTCAATGTAGTTAGAACATGTCACGAATGAGACCAGAAACCTCCAATTCAGCCAAAGTTTTCACCTTATCTTTGCACAAAAGGCGCATGTTGTGGCAGACATGGAATCCGCACTGGTCGCCTATTTGTTGTTTTACTGGGAAGTTCTTCTTGTGGATAAGTGTGTCCTGCCCTGTCTTTCGAAGGCCTCCTTTTTGCACATATCGGCCCCACACTTCATCTATCGCTAGTTGAATCGGGGTCCAATCATATGCTTTGTTATCAATTCTGGAGTTTAAGTAGTGGCATGTACTCCACTTAGGTGTTATTACCAGTAGGATCCAATGGCCACTGCAGCATTAAAATAGTTAAAGTTAAATACTAAAGCTAGACGTGTAATGCAATGTATTTAGGGAACACACTTACTATTGATTATAGGTGCACATGATGTACTCCTTGTCTTGTCGGGCCCAGAAGGTGTCAAACAAGTAGTTTACCATTCCTTGACGGTCCCCTTGAAGATTTGTGACATTCACTACCTGAGGATCAAGGAAGGCAACTTCCAGTGCATTCTTGAGACACCACTTCCAACTATACCTACATGCAAGACAAACGCTCTTATAAGCATGTTACACGGATTAAGATGACAAATTTTCGTGAGCAAGAGTACTTACAAGGAGTAGCACTTGAGGAGGGTTGTGTCCACCGAGCGGAGCCTATAGAGGTCGAATAGATCCTTGAAGTCTACCACGATAAAATTTGGTGGCCCAAGGAATGGCGCTCTGGCGTGTTCGCCTATTATATCATTCTCTCTATTCTTCCTCCTCACGTTAGATCTCTCCATGTAGTACATGTGAAGCTCCTTGCAAGCGGTGCCCATCGTTGCTAGCACGTCATCTCCAACCAATGGCATGCCTAGTTGGAAGGACGATGGAGGAACGGGCTTCCTATGTACTACCAGCCCCTTGCTCATATCTAGCTTTGTTGGAGCAAGACGTGA
The DNA here is from genome assembly GCA_000573905.2 of Oryza punctata. Classification (NCBI taxonomy): domain Eukaryota; kingdom Viridiplantae; phylum Streptophyta; class Magnoliopsida; order Poales; family Poaceae; genus Oryza; species Oryza punctata. The sequence goes on along the minus strand of CM002494.2, from coordinate 7,911,551 downwards.
GACATGTAGCTTTCCTTTTCCTCGCCCCTTGCAGCAGGTTTTTCGATAGCTACTCTCTGGGGGGAAGAATGCGCCTTCCTTCTCTTCTTCATGGGTGGGGGTTTAGTGATCGCCATGCTGTCGGCCTCCATATGCTCGTTCCTAAAGTCTGTGTCATACTGTAACTTGACATCATCAATATGTTCATGACGAGCGGGAGCTGGAGGGGCTGAAGGAGCAGGGGTGCAGTGGTTGGCCTCAGGATCACCCTTATCTCAATGAGGTCCTTGGGCCATTGGATGAAGGTTCCACGTGCATTTCCTAGGGTTAGGACCTCGTCGTTCGGTGGATGCCTGAGTGGGAAATGATCGAATTCAGGCTTCACCGAGTCGACTTGCACTTTCGCACAATCAGCCCTAAGTTGCGCCCCATGCACTCTTGTCTCTGGGGTCGGCTTGAAAGCAAGGCCCTCGGCTGCAGGAACCGAGAAGGTCGGCATCACCCTTACTATCAGGGTGCAGCTAGTTGCTTCCTGTGATAGATTTATCCATATTTATAGAATATTACTTACCATATGGTTTCGTTAAGACTTCTATGCGTTGCGGATGAGAGATGTACCGTTATTTGGTCGACGACGACCGGGACCGAAGGTGGAATTTCCCCCGCCTCAGTTGATGCGCAACTACTGCGCCTCTGCGTGGGACTTGCTAAATCTTGTTGCGTAGCAGCAGCGGTAGCCTCCGGGATATGTTGCTCTTCTCAAATCTCCTACCGATACGGGCCCTCATCGATTCAAGCTTCTCATCGAATTCAGAGCTCAATTCGGCTCTGACCTGCTCCCAGATCTGGGTGGCAAGGCGTGCATCTTTCTGCGCCTTCGTGACTGTCCGCTTCTTGTACTGCCACGCGTAGTTCGGAAATCCAACTTTCCATGGTACGTTGGAGTCAAGTCCCCTTATCCGTCCACGGTGTTCCTTGTTGCCCAACGCTTTAGTAAGGATGTCGTCCTCGCGTCTTTGAGAGCTGGCCTCTTGCGAGGCTTCTTGCTCGACAACCAACTCCTTCTGCAGTACAATTGAGTTCGTATTCAATGAAAAGTTCATTGGAGATAATGCGAACAAATATTGATATTAGGCACTTACTATATTATCGTACACTTGTTGATCTAGTGGATTTGGGAGCAAAATTGTCCCATCTTCATTCTTCTGGTACCTCGCCCGAGCCCAGTTCCTTGCCCATGGGTGTGGGATATCGGCAAACACCGGCGGTGTGTTCGCTGCTGCTGCCGCTTCATCCTCCTCCTGCCATTTCTCTTACTTCCCGGCATATCCTGTGGTGCCTACCCGGTGCAGGTTCAAGTTCCTGGCCTGCAGTGCTCGATAAGCCTCGCTTCTGGCCCGAGATTCGAGGGTCGACTTCTTCTCGTAGAATTGCTCCCAGGCGTCAGTCGTGATGAAAGGCCAATGCTCAGGTGGATCTGGGGTCATCGGATTTAAGACGTACTCCATGACCAGCCTACTCTTGATGTTCTTCCAAGCATTGCCCATAATCTTGAAAGCAGCCTGCTTGAGCCTAGCCTCGTCGGCTGCAGGATACTCGAAGCTTTCCTTGAATTTGAGCCAAGCTACGTTCTTCTCTGCTTCGAGCATATGCTTGATGTCATCCACGAGAATTGTGAAGTTTTCCCTTGCTACAACACCGCAGGTCGACCTAAACTTAGCCAGAACATTCCGAGGATGAGTCGGCAGTCCAACCTGGTTCACCTCTGCTATGGTGTACCGTTCCTTAGGGATTTTGTTCCCTGTCCTACGACTCCGTGCCCTTGAGGACCCACTAGTTGTCGTCGACATTGGTTCACCTTGCTGAGACATCGTCTAAATCACTTACAAAATAACAAAATTAATTAATTTGTATACAAATTACGTATGTACGTACTTACTTTAATATTATAGTTCGTTGGCACCGGAAGCACATAAGTCCTAAAATCACTAAGCCCTAAAACCACTAAGTCCTAAAATCACTAAGTACTAACATAGCTAAGAACCCTAAGTCCTAGAATCACTCGCTCGAAATGAATGAATTATTGTACTTCAGTTGATTCCTCGCTCGACGGTGCTTCTTTTCATACTGTTGTCGAAGTGACAACTGCATACATCGAAGGACGTGGTTACTCAACAGTTTGTTGCGAAAAGTAAAGTGCATTAAATTGAGGATTTTCTTCGGGATCCCCTCTTTACATGGCCCTAGGGGGCTATTTACAATCCTATTACAGGTCCCCCTATTAGGGTTTAGGTCTTTTACAGGGGAATTTACATGATCACCCTTATGAAAGGGACACTTATATGGGTATACAATGTAATTAAGATACATGGGCCTTTAACGGGCCACCTGGCGACTACTGGCCCATCGGCCAACGGGCCGGAGTGGTTGGGCCAGCCCACTGGGCCTTCTTGGATGGGACTCGATATGGCAAAGTCACCCTCCTTCGGCGTATGCCCTTCGCCGTGCAGCCTTCGCCCAGGGCACGTTTAGACTTGCAGGGACCCAACGCGACTCTTCGCCCTTCGCCGCCTTCGCCTCGTGGTCTTCGCCATAGGGCTTCGCCCCAATGGATCTTAGGCGCCTCGAGTCTGAATCCTCGCTGTTTGCTTGGTTTCGGCAGGTCTGGTCGAAGGGTCTCATGTCATACTGCCAACAAGCCCCTCACGAGCAAGGGTGAGATAGGAGCTTTGGCCGAGACCGTGCAAACCATGTAGTATGGTATGAGGTGCCCCCTTTCGACCGATGCTCCTGCTGTAACCTATCTTGTGCTCCTGCAAAGAATGTATGCATTCTATGTGTATTGTTGTGAAATTTTTTTTCACAGCTTTCACCTTTCGCGAACGACGAAGCTATCTCTACTGTTTCACTGGGCTGAAATGAACAGTGACGTGCTTTTTCCCTGAGGGCCTGCCACTATGCGACCTGGTCCATGGGATTTTACCGTTTCGCCTACCCTTGCGACGCGTGGCAGCTCGTGATTGGGTGGGAAGGCGAAGCGTCGCCTGGTGGGCTATATATTTCTCCTTCCCCCTTTTCACCGCCTTTACCCCCGTCATTTTCACCGCAAGCGCTCTCTTTCTTCATCTTTTACTCTCGGCGCTCTGAGTCACCGAACCCTTTGGCTTGTTGACCCCTTTCGCCACTACACACGCTCTTCGCCATGGCCCCACGTAAGCCGAACCCTGTCTCCGCAACGTGTCCTGACCCCGACCGGATTGATGATGACACCACTGCCTTCCTAGGGGCATTGCTCATAGATGAGGACGAGTTGGCGAAGATGGTCAGCTCTGGCACGGTGGCGGAGGGGCTGGCCTTCGCCCCTGGAGAGGCCGTGGTGCCGAAGCCGGGCGATAATCAGACGGTGGTATTCACCGTATTTTTCGAGGCAGGGCTTCGATTTCCGTGCAACGTATTGTTGCCGGAGATCCTTCGCCTTTTTCAGGTGGAGCTCCCCCAGTTGAGCCCTTCGGCGCTTGTCCGCATCGCCATTTTCGACTGGGCGTGCCGGACCGCCGGGTTTGAACCAAGCGCCGAGCTCTTCAGCGCCATTTTCTTTTCCACCGTTAACTCGAAGACGGTGGTCACCCCAGCCGGGACGAAGAAGACAGTGTTCGGGAGTGTGAACTTCAACATTCGCCCCGAGCGCTCCGATCTATGGCCGGTGAATGCCGCCATGTCGAAGTGGGTCGCCACTGGATGGCGAAGTGGTTCTACCACTCGATCCCTTTTGAGGCTGGGTCCGAGGCGGCGAAGGCCCTCCGGTGGCGGCGCAGGGCGATTGCGCCGAACCGAAAGCCCAAGGTTGCCGTCAGCGGCCCCATGGAGGCGCGGGTCGCCTTGCTTCGCAAGGTCTGCTCTCGCTTGAGTTGCCGCGATTTGGTTGAGGAGTTTTGTATGCTTCGCATATTCCCCCTCTCCCAGTCGTGGCAGGTCGAAGTTGACCAAGACGAAGAGGTCGACGGCCTGTCGAAGCTCGTCATGCCCGCGGGGGCGAACAGTTAGTCTATCTTTTTCTCACTTGAATGTGTTTCGCTCTTTGTTTTTCTTTTGTTCGACGCCTGACATAATGACATTTCTCTTTTTCAGTGTTGACTCTCACCCAAGCCGACACTGAAGCCCGAAAGATGATCGGCGATGTGTCGGTCATAGAATTTAGCCAGCTGCTAACTCGGCAAGCAGCTGGCCGGGTGAACCGAGTGCACTTCGGTGAGCTCCTTCCCCGGGCAAAGCCCTTCAAAGCCGATGGCGATGAGGGTACCTCTCGGAAGCGGCTGCGTGGGCAGGTGAAACTGGCCCCCCGCAAGCGAAGGGCCCTTGCCTCTTCCGATTCTGACGCCGATGATGAAGATGACGTCGAAGAGCAGGAGGACGTGGGGGAGACAGAGGTCGCGGCCAAAAGGGCCGCGGATGAGACTGCAAACAGCCGCTCCGGCACGCGTGGCTACACCCCAACTCCAAGCCCCGAGCGCGTCGAGACCGGGGCGGAGTCGAACTCCTCCCCTCTCCACCGAAAGGATGTGGATGGGGCGAAAGCACTGGTCGCGATCGCCGCGGCCAAGATCACGAAGAAGGAGCCCGCCAAGAAGACCTCCCAGAAAAAGGGGCTCGTCGACATCGCTTGTGTCTTCAGCAACGACGAGTCCTCGGACGAGACGCCCACTTCGCCCACTAGTCAGAGCCTGGGCCTCTCAACTGCCCCTGGTGCTGCGGATGGGGCGGGAGTAAGCATCGCTGGGGTTTCGGCTTCAGCGGAGCGGGTTGTGAAGACAGCGGCCAGGGTCTTCGGCAGCCCTGTTCGCCGGCCGCTCGTTTCGCCGCTTGCCCTTGGCAAGGGTAAGAAGGCGGTCGAGACGTCCACTTCGGACTACTCCCTGGCGCCGTCCCGCTTCGCCCCCGACGATTTCGAAACCCGGGCGGAGCTCATCCTCTTCGTCGAGGGGGTGAGCAACATCGTTGCTCCGGCTGGTGGCCCGAGCCTGTTCACCGAACTGAACGAATTCGACGAAGGCTATTCCGCCGTCAAGAGCCTAGCGGTTCGGGTATGTTGATTGCTTGTGTTTTATATTTTTTTTATATCTATCGCCTGTTTTTTACAACTTGTCCTAACGTTCGCCCTTTCTTAACCAGTTTCTCGCGGCGCACTGTTCGACGGAACGAACTATGCGGGCCCGTCTCGACGGCTTGAAGAACCGTCTTCGGGCCAACGACGACGAACTGGGCCGCAAGGGCCTAGAGATGGAAGGCCTCGCCCGCTCCCTCAAAGAGGCGAAGGCCGAGAACAAGCGGCTCCAGACTGAGCTGGAGAAGAGCGGCGAGGCAAAGGCAGAGATCGAGCGCCTCAAGGCCAAACTCAAGAAAGAGCAGGGACATTCTGCCGCCCTTACAGACTACTACAATCTGACGGAGCCGAAGATGGAGGCTCTTCGCCTGGAAGTTAGCAAGGTGGAGGCGAAGTCACAACGACTTGCGCGTGAGGTGGCGAAAGCCACCGAATATGCCAAGACCGCCTGCCGCATGCTTCGTCTCGCCCTTATTGACATGGGGGCGAAGGTGCGGGGTGTGCCGAGCGAAAATGGTTCTGCCTTTGAGTTCTCCGAATGGACTTAACAAGCCGGCGGTGCTGTCTCGGACTGTGCCACCGCGTACGGCGATTGCTGTGCACGCGTGTCAGCGGCCTTCGCCATGGGCCTACTGCAGTAGTCCGGGTGCGAGCACATCCCCAAGTTCCCCGACTTCGCGAAGGGGGACTTGGAGGTCAGCGCCCAGGACATTTCGCCCGCGCTTCGCGCCTGGCGTAAGCAATTATGGTAGAAGGACGACCGCTCCACTGCCAAGGCACGTCTGCTCGAGCAGCTGGTGAAGACGGAGGCGGAGGACCAGGGCGAAGAGCCAGCCGGAGGGGGTGGAGGCGATGCCCGAGACCACCCAGAGGTGTGAGGCCCTCCGCCCGCTTTTGTAGATTTTGATAGTTTTACTTTTTTGTGTTTGCCGTAGAGGGCGAACAATGTAAATATGGCCGATGGCCAATCTTATTGTAGAATGCTTTAACATATGGAATATATGATAAGTTTCGCCAGTTATTGCGTTTGATGCCTTTTGCACAACTGCTCGTACCGCTTCACATGAAAGAATACCTACTCTTTTCGCCCAACCTATGTGTTTCGCTTTAGCTTCTGTTTTTGCGTTTCGCCATTTGATTTTCCACTGTTTTCAAGGTCTACGGCGAAAAATATGTGTTCGGCCCCCCTTTGGGGATTGGCGAAGCAAGAACAAGTAGTTTGTTGCGGTAAAGAACTTGCCGAAGGTCCGATATATGCTTCGACCTGTTTACCGTGAGATGATAATAAATGGCAACAGTTACAAGGTCGTGAATGTTGCTAGCTGGATGCGCACGCACCCCGGGCGAACCTTGGAAGACTACGACCGTGTTCACTTGGCACGCCTAGAGGGCATGGTTCGCTTCTAGCGAAATCATCAAAGGACCGATCGATAGGAATCGATCGTGCAGCGCCGTTACAGTCTGGCTTTCATTTCGCCCCCTTCTCCCCTTAGGGTAGTTTATAAAATTAGTAGTGACGACGAACCTAGTTCGCCGGATTACTCCTTAGGAAGTGATAGTTGTTTTGGGGGCGAAGATGTAATTTGTAAATTAAGCTGTAAAGCCTGTTGTACTCTTTTCACCTGTACCTGTTGTTTTGGGGGCGAAGAAGTGACTGTAGGGAAAAATGCGTTTGGTTTTATGAAAGTAGATTTTATGAAAATATTCCTAGCTGGGAGTCTCTCCCTTGACCATCTACATTGGGGTGGGGCGCCATTTGGTCTCTCCTACGGTCGTATGGCTCTGATACCAACTCTGTGAGGACCCCCGTTTTGCAACAGGAATCACTCCTGTATTCTGTGCCATTTCCCTGGATCAAGTAGTTTGGCACACACGATACATAGTTGAATTACCAAAAGCGCATACATATGCGTCGTGTACGAATTATTACATCATAGGCCCGAAGGCATAGTTTTAGAACAAAGGACCAAACGGTCCGGAATACAGTCCAAAAGCAGAATATAGATAAGTAGCAGAGCGAAGGTAACGACATCGCCATTGCCACAGGCAACGACCGTATCTAGACCTAGTGGGCACCCTCTTCTTCCGCGTCCTCCTCGTAGTAGGCGTATGGATCCTCCGCGGTGTCATCTTCAGCTTCTGATGGAGTTTATAATTGCAAGGGTGAGTACCAACCGTACTCAGCAAGTCACCACGGCAACAATGCATATGAACGGTTTTATTCAAGGCAAGGCAAAGGCTCTGTTGCATAAAGCTAGTTTTGCAGTCATTTTCACAAACCTAAGACCTAGCATGACTGATCAAGTTTTAATCCCAGAGTTCAAATTAAACAACGACGGTTCTGTCCACCATCCATTGTGATCCCAAGGATAGTTTTCTGTCATTGGTTCGTCATTGTTTTCTGTGGACGTCCACCTTCCCTCCTCTCAGGAAGTGGCTCCATCAGCATAAAATTCATCATGCAATATCCCACCCCACACAGGTTAAGAATTTAGAGTCTAGCCAAGTGTAATGCACGTCCCGGTGCTCAATATCCGCGAGCACGGCTATTCGAATAGATTGTTTTACTCACACTGCAGTGGATGTACACTTTACCCGTACTCCGCGACTGCCCAACACATGAGCCTCGTCCCAACATATGAGACGCGTCACGGCAAAGCCTTTCAATAACCTTACATTGGCAGTACCCGCTCTATGAACTATCATCCTCATGCACTCTAGGCGTATCTGTTTCTAGCAGTGAGAGGAGTTCTGGCGCTCCCGGGGAAAGGAGTCTCACTCACGCGCAAAGTTTATAACTTAAGTTTAGATTCTCAATCTTACACACGTGGCAGTCCTACCAACGGCGACACCGATGTAGGGTACGTATCACGTCCCCACCTCAACGGCTGCCCCGTCGTAGCGAACCTGCCTCACACACTGGGGTGAACCATCTATACAAGGATACTGCCTCTGCTCGGCTATCTAGTCAGCTAGGTCTATACCCATCCGAGAAGTACGGTTGTACTGGGGTCGTTTCATGCTTAACTTCATGGCTCGGTCCTTAACTGACCGGGGACAGGACTAGCCTTTTCCGGATACCACCCAAATCCACCATCCGCCCCGGTCGAAAACACTTGTTTGGTTTTATTTCTCCTTTCACAAGTCATGTTATCATATCATGGCAATGTGGCACTCATGTCTCCACATGCCGCATCTCAATTACCTTCCCCAAGGTAATTGCCCAAGCATAAAGCATTTGATAAATATGAATATGCATGATTCTAGAATAGCGTCACTAAGCATTTGTCATAATTGACTAGGGACTCATATGTAAGCCTGGTTACAAAGGAATGTAGGGGATACACAATAACCAAGGCATGGCATAATAACAAGTAGGATGTTCATCATTGCATGCAACTTTATTTGTAAACAAAATAATTTCGCAACTTGGGATCAATATGTTCGAGGGTAGTGATGACTTGCCTTGCTCGAAGTCCTGCGGGTCTTGATCTTCGGTCGGACTCACAACTCCCTCGGTGTCTAGAATTACGTGCGAAAGAAATTGAATTCGCTTAGAATTCAGTTAAAATCCGACAAAATCCAATTACAGAAATGGATTGAACGTGAGCGTCGAATGTTGGCTTCGCTTCCATTATTATTTATAAAATAGTTCCATTCCGATTGTTAATACCTTTGTCCTAAAATATTAGCATTAGCTAATTAGAACAGTTATCCGGTTAAATTTACGCGACTCGCCTAGGTTAGATCCGATAATAATATTCAACCTTTGGTGATCGATAATCTACTAAATAATTGCAATGGCTACATAAGCGTATAACCTAATCGACGAGTAAAATTAAATAGCGATTAAACGGTTATTGCAATAAACATTAACGGCAACGATTGATTTAGAAGTTCTAGAACTAACCAGTTAGTATACACGCGAGCTGGTAAAACCTAAAATTGGAAATCTAAATATTTGACTAAACATCCCGCAAAAGAATGATCATTAAACGAGTTATTTAGTTAAGTGAATATTTGCATTTAAATAATCCTATTTAATTCCTTGTACGAGTTTCTAAAATAACCGGCGGATTTTATCCTAAATTTATTTCTTCCAATTTATTCTCTATTCTAAATTTTCTTCCTAGGTCTAAGTTTTATTTTTCCCCATTTTTCTTCCCTCTCCTATTTTCTTTTTTTTTTCTCTCCCCTCTCTATTCTTTCCTTTTTCTTTTTCTTTCTTTTCTTTTCTTTTCTTTTCTCCCTCTCTTCTCTGTTTCTTCTTCTTCCTCTGCTCTCTCTCCCTCTCTGTGTGCAGCCGGTAAGGGGGGGGGGGGGGAAGAGGGCGGCACATACCGGTGGCGGCGGCGGAGGGCGGCGACGCAGCAGCGACCTGCGGCAGGGCGGCAGCGGGGCGGCGGCGACCCAACGGCGGCAGCGGCGTATGCCGGCGGTGGAGAAGAGGGGAGAAAGGTGGGGGCGGTGTGGGGAGGAAGGGAGGAGGGGGGAGGTTTTATAGGGCACCGGGGGGCGGCCGGCTCGAGGCGGGCGATGACGGGACGGGCGCGCGGCGTGGTGAGGCGGCGACGTGAGCGCAGCGGCAGCGGGCGGCGCGCGTGTGGGTGTGGGTACGGCAGCGTGCAGGCGGACGTGCGAGCGTACGGCAGCACGGGGTGCGAGGCGTGGTGCGGCCGGGGGCGTGCGCGCGGCGTGGGGGGGCATGGCGCGCGTACGGCGTGGCACGGGCGGCATAGCGCGCGCGGCGGCAGGCCGCTGCGGGTCCGGCGCGGGGCGCGAGGCGCGCGGCGGCGGGCGGCGGCGGGCGGCGGCGTGCGGCGCGCGCGAGGCGCGTGCGGGGCGCGGGGGCGCGGCGGCTGTGGCGGGCGCACGCGGTGGAACTGGGCCGAACACCTGGCGCACGATGAACAGTGCCACCAGGTTGTTTTGGCTTTTTGGGTTGATTTTTTTCCACTAAAATTCATTTTGAAAACTTTGTAAGGTCAACCAAATGAATGTAATCAATGTTTTTTTAATATTTGCTATAATTTATTTATTATTTATATATTTTATTCTTTCTTTTCTCTTACCCATTAGTCTCATATATTCATACGTATGCCTATATATATATTTATACCTAGGATTTATACCTAGCTTCCTATGTATATATATATTTATATATTGGCAAAATATATCCGCTTGAACTTGTGTCACCGTACTTCTTATATACTTATTACAATTCCCAATTCCCCCTAAGATTATATTATTTACTAGGTGTAATATTCGTTTTAAACCCTGCATAAAACATTATTCTAAATTGTATTTTAATTATATCCTTCGCCAAATTATCTTTTAGAGTGTTTCTCGATTAATCCTTTGGCCAATCACTTTGGGGCTATTCCGAATTACTTCCTTATAATGCACAATTGATTAACCCGCAATAAAATCTGAATAAAACGTGTGAATAAATCCAACATGATGCAATTCATTTAAAAAGTTTTTGACGGTCCGTATTTTAGGGTTTCGGTTTTGTCGGTCGAATTTTTAGGGCGTTACACTATGACCCAACACGGTCCCATCCCCAACAACTGTACTGTCTCATTTGGGATATCCGTCTATATTGTGAGACGATTCTTGAACCATAAGTTGAACTGAGAGTTATGTTCTCTGTTAATCCACGTCTCAGATCGACCCAAGTTCTCCTGCTGAATTTTCGCTAAGTGCTCCTCAAAGTACGGGCCAACTTCTGCCATATGTTGGAGCACAGCAAAATGAGACTGCACGTAGGAAGCTTGATCGGGCCTAATTCTTTTCCTCCCGATTGTGCCAGCACTTGACAACCTTCCTTCATGACTAGATGCTGGAACTCCGATAGGCTCGGCCTCGGACATGTACTCCATGCAGAACTCAATAACCTCCTCGGTCGTGTAGCCTTCAATGATGCTCCCCTCCGGTTTTGCTCTGTTCCGAACGTATGCCTTCAGAACTCCAATGCACCTCTCGAACGGGTACATTTCTCTTAGAAAAGCTGAGCCACATAGTTTTGTTTGCTTCACAAGATGAACAGGGAGATGAACCATGATATCAAAGAAAGATAGTGGAAAAAACATTTCCATGTGGCAGAGGGTATTGACAATATCGGTCTGCAACCCATCTAGATCTTCGGGATCTATATCCGATTGCATTGAAAAAGGCACACAGATGTTGGATCGTATGACGAACTTTGGGTGGAAGAATGCCTCTGATAGCAACTGGCAAGATTTTTGTGATAAGCACGTGGCAATCGTGTGACTTCATTCCAACCAGTTTTAGGTCTTCCGATTTGACGTACTTACTAATCCTCGCTGAATAGGCCGATGGAACTTTAATATCTTTCAGGCATGATAACATTGCGATCTTCTCATCCTTCGACAGTGTGTGGCAAGCTAGAGGGAGGTACACTCTACCTATCTCTGCATCTGTTACGGGCTGGAGTTCACTGCGAATGTGCATTTCCTGTAGATCAAGGCGCGCGTTCAACCCGTCCTTTGTTTTGCCGGGAATGTTCAGCAGTAGGCCAACCAAACTCTCGCACACATTCTTTTCTACATGCATGATATCAATCCAATGACGGACCTCAAGATCTTTCCAGTAAGGTAATCGTCAAAATATAGACTTTTTCTTCCATATACTCTTGTCCTTTGCCTGAATATGTTTTCTTTTCTTCCCAAACTCATTGGTTATGTCCTTGACCAAGTTGTGGACCTCATCTCCGGACAAATCCTTGGGAGCAGGCTGAAGTTCTCTCTTACCGTTGAAAATTTTCTTCTTCCTTCTAAATGCGTGACGTAGCGGGAGCCACCTCCTATGACCCATATAAACCATCTTTCGTGATTTCTTCAACCACCGGCTGCGTGTATGTTCTATGCAGTCGGAGCAAGCCTTCTTTCCTTTCACGGTTTGGCCGAAAAGATTACCGAGGGCGGGATAGTCATTAATGGTGCAGAACAATAGAACTCGTAGCGTGAAATTCTCCTGACCATATGCATCCCAAGTTTCCACTCCTTCTTTCCAGCGCATCTCCAGATCGTACATAACAGGCTCTAAGAACACATTGATATCATTGCCCGGTTGTTTCGGTCCTTGGATTAGCAAGCACAGCATAATATATTTCCTTTTAAAGCACAACCATGGAGGTAGGTTAAAGTTTGAAATAAGAACTGGCTAGGTGCTGTGAGTACTACTCAAGTCTCCGAAAGGATTCATGCCATCCGTACACAAACATATCCTCATGCCAACGTACTAACTTCGTTTCCTTGGGGTTGGCAAAGATTCTTTTGAAACGATAGGTAGATACCACACAACCTTCGCGGGACCACCCCGCTTTGACTTCTTTCCTTCGTCAGGACTTTTCTTTCGCTTGTATCGAGAAGCCTTGCAGACAGGAGAAGCATCTAAGTCCACATATTGCTTGTGGTACAATATGCAGTCGTTTGGACAAGCGTGAATTCTACGGACCTCTAACCCCGGGGGACACAAAACCTGCTTTGCTTCATATGTCGTATCGGGTAATGTGTTCCCATCAGGCAGTATGGCCTTCAAAATTCCCAAAAGATCTGTGAAACTCTTGTCTGTCCATCCACTACTTGCCTTCAGCTTCATTAGGTCCAAGGTAGCTGACAATTTGGTGCGCTTTGCTTTGCATTCGGCGTATAGAGGTGTCTGCGAGTCACTGACCAACCTGCTAAACTTGATGAAATCTCTCTTGTTGTAAGCTGGATCCTCAACGTCACGTAACATATCTGGCAGTAGATCGTGATCCACATCAACCATTTCACCGCCCAGTGCAGAAGGTACAAACATATCATGCTCATCTTCATCTTCCTAATTTTGCGCACCACTACTGTCTGCAGTTGCACCACTTCCTGATTCTTGCTCTCCATGCTTGATTCAACATGTGTAGCCCTCCATGAATCCTCGTTGTATCAGATGAGCGTGTACGTACACTCGACTATCAAACATATTCTCATTCTTGCAATTTGCACATGGACACCACATGTAATCGGTGTTTCTTCTTTTCCTATCCTCCTCTGCGGCGTTTATAAAATTTAATACCCTATTTCTATACTCTTGACTATGACATTTCACAGATTTCGCATACATCCAACTTCGATCCATCGCTACAGAAATGAAAAAAGAATCAGAGAAACATCTTATAAGATAAATACTGCTAAATTAATGAGAATTGAAGAATTTTCTAAATTACTGATTACTATTTGTCACTTATCTTTATTAATTTACTGTTTTCTTTTGGAAAAAAATTAAAATTTTGCCCCCTTCAACCTCCTACCAAAATTTTGAATAGTGGGATACACTTACACTAGCAGTTGCGGCTATTTATAGTGTGCAATAACTATCTGTAACGGTCCAATAAATAACTTCTCTGTTGGGCATATAAGTTATCTTTATCGGACCTAAATAAAAGCCCGTCACCGAGGAGTGTCATCTATGACGGGCTTTGTTGTTATCTCAAACGGGCCTTAAGTTGGGACCCATCACAGATGACAGGCTCCAACTACGGTTCGATTGAGATATTTAAGGTTATCTCAATCGGATCTAAACTAGGGTCCATCAAAGATATGTGTTATCCGTGATGGGCTTGAGTTCTATGCACATTTAACATGTCTCTCTGATCATATCACAATCGACCTCTTTTTAGATCCGTTTGAGATGTATTCGTTGTGACGATCCATCTAGTTATATTACAGATCGTCACAGATGAAAGGATCTGGAACTAGAAGAATGGAAATTCTCAACATCAATCGTTCGTTAATTTGATCCTTGAATATGACACGAAGAAAGAAGTCAGAAACTTGCAGATAGCATTTTGCAATGTCAACTAACATTCGTTGCATTTATGAACTCCTCGGCAGTACAGGTGCATAGTTAATCAGGAAAAGATATCAGCGTTGATTAATTGGATTATAATTTCTCAACCGTTGATTGTGTACTTTGATGTGTTAAAAAAGGCTCGCATGCTTGTCCCGTGCGTGCCTCAGTGGCTTATATTAGAGCACGTGTCTCGCCAGGTATGTCAACACGAAGCCATGGGGAAGATGACTAACGGCTCTTTAATCCTGGTATACGTACGTGCCATCACATGTGCCAACTATATCTTAACTAATCTTAGTGGTAGCTAAGTATGATTATTCCACCTAGGTCAGCTGCTAGGCATGGCAAATTGCAAGCAAAGTAACGTTGAACTCGATGTCGGTTAGCGATCAATCGATACCATGAAGATTTTGATGTCTTTAAATCGTGACAAAACCAATACTCAAAACATGCGACCAGTCTCAGGGCGGAGACTCATCCCTTCGGGTATAAAGTGGATTCTCCTCCTTTCTCTGATGGATTGATGAAATATTAATTCCGAATGTAATCAGTGGCTTAGAGCACGTTTCGTGTTGACAAAATTATTGGGTATGAATTTCAGAATTATTAAATAACGATAAGGTAAATCTCTATTTTAATGGGAGACACCAAGTACAACTACACATGCAGTCATCTTTTCTATTATGTCGTACATGTCTTTTTTTTCTTCTTATCAAATTTTCTCTTAAATCACTTATCCGATCTATAATCCAATTACACCATCATGTTCGTTGCAATTAAATATTTATAACAAGATTTTATATGATTATATTATGATAAAAAATATTTATATTTATAAATTACTTTTATTATATAATATATGTAAGTTACTTTTATCATATATATAAAAATTATTTTTGATTTGATTAAATTACTTTTTTACATTCATAATGATCCGACTTGACTACTTTTATTGTTGTTTTTAATCAATTCTATAGTTTGTAGCGATTAAATTTAATTTTTAGACGCACTCATATTTTTATCCCTACAATGGATTTACTTCTGATGTTGTAACAACTTACTTCTATTTTGTGCTAATTAACTTTTATGATTTATATAAATTACTTTCAGACTTTATTAAATTTACTTTCATAAATGTATTTACTTGAAAATATTCTCTACGTTTTGTTTGTGAATTTACTCCATATAGTTTCTTACTTCAACTCAGTCATAATGTAATTACTTCTAAACTTATAGAGAGTTATTTCTATTGCATATCAAGTTACTTCTATAATTTAAATAAATTACTTTTAAATTAATAAAATGTTTGAATATATTCAACATGGATCTCGTATTGTTACATATTTTGAGTAGAATACAATAATGCAAATAGATCTTAAAAATAATATATGATTTAAAAGATATTGGTAAAAAAACATGCTCCATAAACTAAAGGAAGATTTATATATGGTATAGAGTGGTCTCCGGTTAGGACTAGCACACTACCGTGCACTATCTAATCACATCCAAAAGATATATAAAAGCAATACTCAAAACCAGCTACGTCTCAGTAATGATTAATTCCGAATGTAAGAATAATCATGCAAAGACTATAATTAAAACTCCAAACCGAATACAAGTACATGTTTGTTCCGATTAATTCCAAATTTTAGAACTATAATATCATATTAAAGTAAGATATATTCGAAATCAAGTAAAACATGATATTTGTTTATTATGAATTTTGGACTCATTAAATCAATTATAAAAAACTATAATTAAGACTCGAGAAAGAAACGGTAGGTGACCAACAAATTTCAAAAATAGCAGCACACAACTGTAAATGACAGCTAAATAACTTCTACCTACACAGAAATTTAGTTTCAACAAAATTTATAAAGAATGCATTCAACATTAAATATTTTTTTAACATTTACAATATTAATAAGAGTAAAATATATGACCGATCCTTAAACTTAAGCGGAGGTGTCACATAGGTCCATAAAATTTGAAAATTACACATTGTGATCCATGATCTTGTTTTAGTGAAGCATAGACGGTCCAAAGTGTATTTGACCAGAGCTGACCACCTACGTTGCACTCCATGTAAGCAACATTTTGCATCTATTGCCCTCAAACTCTTGACATGACAGTAATTTTGAAATCCCCAAAATATTCCAACTCCCTTCATCTCTTTGCATCCCCCCACGCTTCCGAGAGAGAGGTCTGAGTAGGGCGAGGACGACGCCGGTGATCATCAGTGGTGCGAGGTGATTGAGGTGTCAATTTGGGCTGCGCGATTAGCAGCGCTCGACAGGTGACGCACGACACGCCTTCCTCGTCAACACGAGGGTTGCGATGGACCTTAACTTCAGGGGAAAATCTGAATCGACACCCCTACCGCCGTTACCTAGCCGTCTCCTGTCGCCTCCATATGCCGTACTCATCATCGCAACGTACGGGTTGGCAGCTAGTACTAATAACTTGGTTTGGCTCCAATTATATGCTTGTCATTTTACAACTAATGGTAAAGCCAGCGCATACAATATATTAGCTATTATGCTCACTACATATTGTCAACCAAGAAATTAATTCAGCATGTTGAACTCTGTATATATGATCGGAGTGAACTATGTCTCTGTAGGGAGTTGTGTTTTCACATGAAAATAATGGAGAGGACTAGGGATCGGACGTCCGATCCCAGTCAAAACTGCGGACGGTATTTCACCATATGTAAAAAAATGTTGCAGATGTTTCATCAACCAGTAAACAATGTTTCATCAAAAAATTGTTTCAGATGTTTCGTAACTCGGTGAAAAATGTTTAGTCGCTTTGTAAAAGTTGTTTCAACAAGATGCAACATTGAAAAACATCTTATTGCAATACCGAAATCTTGTTGTGTCACTACCACAGAATAGCTGTCACTACCACATAATAGCACATCAGTGCTGGTCCAAGAAAACCCGACACTAATGATGGTTTCCTGTCCCAAAAAACAAGCTTGTGCTATGCATATTCTTCACCCGTGTTAACGATGAAATTTGGTAAGCCTCGAAATCATCATCGGCCTAGAGTCAGTATCGACTTCAGAGTCCTGGAATCGGCCAATGGGTATTATCAATCGCCAGCAGTTGTATTCTTCATGGATTAGTTTAAGGAAATTAATTAATTAAAAGAAGTTTATCCAGAGGAGTCCGAGTTGAAGGAGAATGCGGTATGGCAGTTTATCTATTAATTAGGAAGAGTTATTAGTTTCCTTTTATATGTAGGAAAGTGTGTTTAGTGTCTGATAAGGACTTTATGTTTTTCCTTTTATCTTTAGAAAGTTTTTATCGTATCCGATATAGACTAGTATCTACCCATGGGTACAAATATGTACACTCAGGGTCCCTGTAAACTATCTCTCCACAGATCAATACATCTACTTTTGGTGTATCGTCACCCTTTTACTTTCGATGAGTTCTTGTTTCAAATTGGGCTGCATCGGCTTCGATCTCCGACGAGGGATAAGGCTTGTTATCGCAGCTTGCGTTATCGGGATTAGTGCTTCCATCGCTTCGATACTCTAATCTTGTCCATGTAAGTTTTTGAGTTATCATATATGTTATATAATCTAGATTGACAATGTTTTATACTTGCATCGATCGATCTCTATTTAGGGTTTTATCGATATCGGCTAGATTATTTTGTTGGTTTAGATTATATAATGTATCCACCACCCTGAAAATCAGTCAAAGACTTGATTATCTAGATATTATGTTTCTTTTCATACTTAGTGCTGCATCAGTTAAGTTTGATCTATTAAGTCGTGCTTAGAACCATAATCTCTAGCCTGCTTCTTGATTGCCAATAAGAGTTTAATCGGGGTTTTAGCTGATGAGTTATCCAGACGTTGCATCGGCTTACAAGGATTATTACAAGTTGGTTTTAGTCGATGACAATAAAGGTTTCACTGTTTATCTAATCGTTTGGATTTAACGACATCGGACCTCCAAACGATGAATGCTTTAACCTTCGGATCAGTGCTTATTCAATCTATCATTACTAGTCGATTGGTTTCTACTGGATTATATTATTGTTTTATTACATTATCATCAATTTATTATCTTTATGTCATTACCAAGATCTATACTGAATATATATAGCCGATAGTTCAGAACCCTATCAATATCGGCTGGTATAGGCATCGGCTGGAATGACTACATCAGCTTGTCAGCCGATCGGTTCTTGTGATCTTCAATTTATATATCTTGTCTGTTGTACGATTAAACTGATTGGCACGCCCGTATCTCATCATTATTTTGGACCTGCACTGGAGGTAAGAAGATCTACCAAAACATCCTGTTTTTACGTTAACAATCCATCACCGATGAGGAGACATCCCTTCTCGAACCAACACTAATGAGGAGACATCCCTCATCGGTGCCAAAAGTTTGGTGCCGGTTCAATTTCCGGCACTGAAAAGGGGTTATGACCCGGCACTGAAGTTATTTTCTGTTGTAGTGTGTGCAACAACGAAGACATTTTCTGTAGTAGCGTGTGCAACAACAAAGAAAATATAGTATGTATTGTGTGCAACATCCGATTAAAAGAGAGTGAAACACTCCAATACGATAAATTGAAACAAAGATAAATAATAAACTGCAACAAGCCTGTTCCAATAGATGAAGTCACCTTCTTCTTCTACTCCGGTGGCCGGGTTTGCCTTCTTCCTCTACTCCTAAGGATGCAGTATGCACACAGCTACGTCCAAGCCTCATGTCCTTATCGAGGAGGCCATGGTCACTCATGTAGCTGTGAAGCACAGGGGGCTGCATCCAATCGAAAGGAAGCAGCGGTTGTGCAGCTTTCTGAAGACACAGTGGTCGCCGTCGACAAGCTCCTCAACCGTGGAGTGCACGGCAGTCGCCATCAACGAGACCCTCGAGCAGCAAGCTGTCACATAGCCAGTCTCATCGCACCCGGCATCGCTGGACCTCCTTCCCCCTCCACATCTCCGCCTGTTTTGGCTGCACCGACGGGCTCGCCGCTCCTTCTTGCTGGTGCCTCATTGCACCTCAACTGCAGCAACCCTCGCGTTGATAGACCTCCCTTCTCCCTTCGCGTCCCCTTGTCCTGTTTTGGCGGCGCCGGTGAGCTCGCCGCTCCTTTCTTGTGGTGGAGATGTGCCTGCACGATTAGATTTTGGTTTTGGGTTGAGAAGAGCAGAGAGGCAGCAGAGAGGTTTGAGGAGTGGATAAAATCATTGTGTGGTGGAGAAACACGTGAGATGGGGGTGCTTCCGATATTTTGCTTCCCACCAGATGGGCGATCGGAAGCATTTTCGGAAAATAAGTATTCTCATATGACAAATTCTATCCACTCTCCACCGTACCACCAAGCAATTTTTAGAGCATAGTGCACGTGGGTTTTTCGATGGCTACTAAGAGTAGAGTAGAGATGGTAATGGGGCCTCGTTCCCCGTTTCACCGTGGGAAATTCATCTATTAGGAGACGGGATGGTTAGAATTAGTTTTCCATGGGAAACTAAATGAGAGGAGATATGTTCTCGTTGGCTTTCGCAGGGACAGGGATGGTCTTCTATTCCCCGTTCCCGCCCCCGCGGTGACCCGTATAGGTGGTTCAAGTTTAATGTTTTTTCACTTATCTCATGTAATTATATTACTTGTAATCTTTGATAAATAATAATCTTGTGTTTTATCGTAAATAAGTAGATATGAATATATGCGTTACATTGCATATATAATTTAACATGTATATTGTTTTAAGTGGGAATGAAGATCCCACAGGGATTAATTCCCTATACGGGGGCGGGGATTGGAACTAACTTTACCCCGTTTATGGGATAGTGAGAATTTTGTCACGCGGAGGCGGGGATGGGAATATATTCCCCGATGGTGAATTTTGCCATCTCTAACTAGGAGTAACATGGATCGGCGCCTGTGCCGGTCGGCTTGCGGCGGCGACCACCGCCTCAGCACTCCCTCGACAATCTGCTCTGGCTCCGTCACTTCGACCAATGCGACCAGATGGTACTAGCGCCGTGCCATGGCTGCCTCTTGGCTATACCACACATTTCATTTGTTCTTTTGTACACATTTTTATTGCTACCATACATTTAATTCAGCTGCAAAAATTGAATCGTTGATGTCCATGAAATTAACGAAAAACAACGCATCAGCAAGCTAGATGATGGGGCATGCCACCAGTGGGTGTAAGGTGGTGGAAATGAAAACGGAACTTGAGTAAAGACCATCATAAAAGTACTTCGACCATTGGGCTTATTGTTTTCCGAGGTGTAAAATTTAGTCGAATTCCCTCGGCTTCTTTTCAAAGTTTAAAATTTAGTAAAATTCCCTCGGCTCTAAGTTCAAACCTGTAGCAGCCATACGGGCCAGATCAAAGACCAGCCGGGTCAGGCCTTTTGTCCTTCAGTATTTCTTTGAAGGTAGCAAAAGTTTCTTTCAAGGGGTTGAGAGGAGAGAGAGGTTAGTTTCGTTTGAATGAAAGAGGGCACTGCAAATCTGCAATCAATGTCTCCCATTTATGATAGAATGGATCTCATATGTATCTTGTCTCCCTTTGTCATCGTGTTTGAAATATCTTGGATGGTATTTTTATTTTGACCAGCGGTTCAGAACCATCTGAGATGACTTTCTTCGTTGTAATTCCTTGTTAATAGGTTGAGTACCAGTTATGATGACACCTTGTGTAGCTGTAAGAGAATGAATGAGATATTTGAAGTGCTCTGGAACCAAATTACTGGAATATATCCCTCTCCAGTGATGTCACTTGCCATTGTTATTCTAGCCAATAGTAGTTGCTGATAATTTTTGCCATTCTATGGAAAAGTGTGGCAGCTGGTTGGGGATGTTTTCATTTTCTACATGTTATTGTCATAGTGGAATACATGGGGCCAAGTCCTCATAGGATCTATAACTTGCATGGAGACAACATAGGGATCATCATGGCAAAGGAGTACTCATCTCCCTGAATTTCTTCTTCACTACGCTGACAACCACATCGGTTTTAAGCTTCTAATGTATTCCAGATACCTCACAAGCCCATTGTATGCACATGACATGATTAATTGCAAATTCACAAACTCAGAAAAAGAAATAAACTTACACCGTTGTAGGGAGTGAGTGACAAGAAGATGTTTAGCACAAATTCACTTAGGGTCTCACTAGAACTCTAGAAGGAGTCCTGCTACACCTGATTTGCTCTACCATGTATGTGGCTAAGGGCACTGTAAAATCAAGTGTTTTTGATTGATATTTTATAATGAATAATTGATATATGATATTATTGGTTTTGATATTTGGAGATGGTGAAGTAGTTTTGGGGATGATTGTTTTTCAGATGGTGAACAGGGACTATCAGTTTTGGGTCTGGTTAGACCGGGCTGTGGTAGCCGGTCAGACCGGTGGTACGAGCGTGGTCAGATCGGCCGGCTCATGGTCTGACCAACCGACACTGTATCGATTTCAGTTTTGGGTTGTTATTTTAGATGTCCGTGATTAATTGATGATTAAGGATTCTATTTGGATACTATGTGTATGTAATACTGTTATATGCTAATAATGAGTCAAGTTGAAGATTTCATATAGCATACGATGGAGATATTGCGTGCGTATGGGATGTGGAGTCGAATTTGGAGGGAGTCCAAATTTAGTACAATTGGATCTTTATCAAGTTTGTTTCTTATACTGGAGGATACTCCTAGGAGATTAGGACGACTTGTATAACATTGATTCGTGGCTTTAGACTGTCTACCTCGGGTATTAATAGAGAGGGAGGGTGTAGCCTTCCAGTATCAATTTTGTGAGAGTTGAGTTTAGAGTAAAATTAGGGTTTCGAGTTTTAGTCGAGATTTTCGTGAGGAGTGCTGTTGTTGCACTTTATAAACAAATATTAGAAAAAATAAAGATCAATCAATTTTGAGAGTTCTTCGATTTGTCTTTGCTCAGGTGCAGCGGTCCAACCGGCAGCATACTGGCGGCATCGCGTGGTCAGACCGGCAGGAACACAGCGGTTAGACCGGCAGTGATGACTGTGAACTTCGGCGCAATCGGGCGGTTCGACCGGAATAACTACGCCGGTTAGACTGGAGGTCTTCACGCGGTTAGATGGACGCATCTGCTTCGGTCAGACCGATCGCCATTGAATTGCTTCGGTCAGACCGATCGCCATTGAATCGAGGGTAACTTTTAATTCTACTAAAAGTTTAGTTTTCTGGTACTCTAACTATTCACCCCTCTCTGATTTTGTTAGTTATCATTACGATCCTACATGTACTAGTATTATAAAGGCAGTAGTAGTAATATTCGTAGGTTTACCTTTAAAAACTACTATCATCCAGCGATCCATGCTGAAGGTGGATGTTGCAGCGTAACAGCGATATATCATCAGCTAGCTAACTTGTATCACACATATTATTTACGATCCGATTTAGGGGGACAGTTTTCCATATTAAGAATTATAAGTACTGGAAAATAATTTCCGACCTCTGTATCGTGTGATGCACACATTTTGATTGAATTAGGAACTAAAGGACAATTTATTTAAAAGAATTGATGTGTTTCTCTAGCTCATGTCGGGTACTAGTATTACATTTTGATTGAGGTTGCCTAGCCATGTTGTCCACCACAGCTTTCTCTTTTGTACAAGTGCCGGTATATCATGCCTCTCGTGCATTGCCACCCATTGGTCAACCCGCATAAAAAGACATGGGTTGATACAGTCATCTCCATAAAAGCCTATTTTAAGAGCAAACATATAACAATTCAGTACTTGATCAATTTAACACTCTGAAGTCTGAACTCTCATTGCCTCCTAAGGCTGAGTTCGGCTATATGAGTTACCAACTCCTCTCCCTCGTGTTTCACGCGCACGCTTTTCTAACTGCTAAATGGTGCGTTTTTTCAAAAAGTTTCTATACAAAAGTTGCTTTAAAAAATTATATTAATCCATTTTTTAAAAATAAATTAGCTAATACTTAATTAATTATGTGCTAATTAACCACTTCGTTTTGCGTGTTTGGAGGGAGAGTTCCTAACTCTCTCTACCGAACATAGCCTAAGCCTAGTAGACTTTTAATTATGCATGCTCTTAGATTGATCTCCCACCGTTGGGCCCAACGGCACAACGGGCCTTGACCGCGCCCTGATCGGGGGCGCCCAGCCCATTGGCTGGTGGGCCCCTGTCACCCTGCGCCATATAAAACAGAGGGTGGAGGCCGGGGCGGCACACGACACGAGGTTCGCTGCCGCCGCCAACTCCACCCAAAAACTCTAACCCTAACCGATCGAGGGGGCGCAGCCAGTGACGGGAATTCGCCACCGCCGCACCACGACCTCTCCGGGAACGCCTACTGCCGCAAGCACCATCGCCGCCCACGTCTATCCGCGACGACGACCACGATGGCTGGCGCGTCTTCATCCTCAAACACGTCCACCGGTCGGTACCTCTAAACCCTATCCCCTCATACATCGTCGGCCAAAACACATATAGAGAAAACTCTACCGATCTAAACCCTAGGTGATCCTATAGACTCTAACAATGGTATCAGAGCTTTCCTAATGTTTTAGATCGGTTCGGGAAAGCAAAAGAAATCAAAAGAAAAGAAAGAAAAAGAAAATGCGAAACCCTACCTTATCACCGGCTGTCGCCGGCCAAGGGGGGAGGGCGAAGGGCACCGCCGAGGAGACATTCGACGGCCGTGCGCGCACCCGCGGGTGCACGCGCGCGCCGGCGAGGGGGCCCACGGCGGCGCCGCCATCTCCGCCGAAAACCCTAGCCGCCACTCTCTCTCTCACACGGTAGGGACTAGAGACGGTGGGGGAGCGGAGAAGAAGAAGAGGAAATGGCGGCGAAGGCGGCCGGCGGCGACGCCACTCCGCTCGGCCGCGCGCGCGCACAGCGGCTAGTGTGTCGGTGCTGGACGCGGGGGGTTTGGGTTTTGTTGCGCTCGATCTCTCCGCTCAGCCGTCCGATCAAAACCCTAGTCGATCGGACGGCCGGCGGCGGCCGGGCTGAATGTGGCCCTAGAGGAGGGCGCGCGGGGGGCGGCTTTCCCAGCCCAGGCCCAGGTTGTGGCCTGGGGAAGGGGGCGCTCGCCCGCGCCAAAGAGGCCGTGGGCCGCCGGATTAAGTCCGGTTTAGGTCCCTCCAGGGACGAAAATAGAGAAAAGAAAACAGTAGCTTTTTCCTTATAAATTTTGTCAATTTTCATGCAAATTTCAATAGAATTTTTGAATTTTTTTTTGCATGTTTTACCTCTGTTTAAATTTGAACCAACGGGAGAATTTTTACAAGAGAGTGAATTATAGAATTTGCTACCGTTCATATGAATTTTATATAGATCTTCCGCTGCGAATAGATAAAATTGATGAAAATTAGTGTTTCTAAAATTAAATTTCGAACCAACGGGAGAATTTAATTTTAGAAACATTAATTCTGTGCTATGATGTTGTAATTTTCTGACCAACGTTGATAATTACAATGTTATAGTCATGGCTCTATGTATTATGTCTAATTTCTGCCCAACGGTGATGTAGACTTAATGCATAATATTTTAATGTTAATTTTGTTCTCACCGTATATGATTATTTCAGGTGGCTACTCCTTGATGGGTTGCATCAAAGACATTCCGACCCTGAAAGGAGATAACTACACAGAATGGAAAAGAAAACTTGACCTTGCCTTTATCTTGGGAGAAGTGGACTGGGTGTTGACTACCCCATGTCCTATAGAACCTGCTGAAATTATCAGAGGTGATAAATAGTCAGATGCTGAATGGGAAAAAAGACAGAGGGATCATGCTCCCCTCATCATGTCTTATGACATTGAACATAAGTCCAGAGAAATTGAACTTTGAAAAGCTCATCGCTAATTGTGTGCAAGAGGAGGAAAGAATCAAGGAGTCCAATGGTGGCTTCATTAACTATGTTAAAGATAACAAGAAAAAGAACAACAAGTCTCCCTCCTCAAAAGCAAAACAGCCTCAGCATCTGCCTCAGCAACAACAGTTCGCTGTTGAAAAGGATCAGTGTCTCCACTGCAAGAAGACAGGACGTTACAAGAAAGATTGTCCTGACTTCCTGAAAATGATCATGGCCAAGAGAGGTGAGAACATTATTACATTTGTAAATGAATCTCATGATGTTGGTTATTCCAGATCCACATGGTGGATTGATTCTGGAGCAACTATTCATGCTTGTAATTGTTTAAAGGCATTCCGTTCGACGAGGACTACGCAAAGAAACGAAAGATCCATTAGAGTTGCCAATGGAGTTGAACAAAAAGTTGAAGCTATTGGCGACCTTCCTATAGAGCTCCTGAATAGCTTCACACTTTTACTTCGAGATGTTTTTTATGTTCCTTCTTTGCAAAGAAATTTAATAAGTGTATCCAAATTGGATTTTGATGGATATGATTGCCGCTTTGGAAGTGGCAAATGTGAACTATGGTATAATAATGCATGTATTGGTCTTGCTGTGTTGCAAGACGAGCTTTATTTGTTATCTCTTTCTGAGAATGTGAATGTTGTGTCCTCCTTGACAAAAGAAAACAAGAAAAGAAAGCGAACTCCTGATGTCTTATCGAAATTATGGCACTGTCGTTTAGGCCATATTTCGAGGGGGAGAATTGAGAGACTAGTTAAAAATGAAATTCTTCCTCCATTGGAGTTCTCAGACTTAGAACAATGTGTAGAGTGCATTAAAGGAAAATTTGTAAAGAGCATCAAAAAGGGTGCAAAACGAAGCACAAGAATTTTGGAAATCATTCACACAGATATTTGTGGTCCATTTCCTGTGAAAAGTGTGGATGGTTTTGACTCGTTCATAACATTCACAGATGATTACTCCTGTTATGGTTATATTTATCCAATCAAAGAGCGATCAGAAGCGTTGGATAAATTTAAGATATTCAAAGTTGAAGTTGAAAACCAGCATGATATAAAGATTAAAGTAGTAAGATCTGACCGTGGGGGGAGTACTATGGTCGACATACGCCTTATGGGCAAGTCCCTGGACCTTTCGCAAGGTTCTTACTAGAGAATGGTATAGTAGTCCAGTATTCAACACCGGGCGAACCTCAACATAATGGGGTACCTGAAAGGCGTAACCGTACCCTTATGGATATGGTGCGCAGCATGATGAGCTACTCCACCCTACCATTGGGTTTATGGATGGAGGCGTTAAAAACCGCCATTCATATCCTCAACAGAGTTCCAATCAAATCGGTGCCCAAAACACTGTATGAGCTATGGACAGGAAGAGTACCCTCGCTAGCTCACCTTCGTGTGTGGGGGAGTCCTGCAGAGGCTAAAGTATTTAACCCAAACCTTGGGAAGTTGGATCCCAAAACAGTGAGCTGCCATTTTATTGGCTATCCTAAAGATCAAAGGGTTATCGTTTCTACTGTCCAAACAGTTATACAAAGTTTGTAGAAACGAGACACGCCGTCTTCTTGGAAGACGTAGTGATTAGGGGGAGCTCGGTAGTTCGAGAAATTGATCTTGAGGAGAGGCGGGTGTCTAAACCCGCTCCGTCAATTCAAGAGCCTTTCTTCTCTCTACCTGCTGACGTTGTGCCTGCAATGCATGACGTTGCGGTACCAACACCTGTTGTTACCTCTCCTGTGGCAACAATGAATGAAAGTGAGGAACCTGTTCTACAGGATTCAACAGAAATTGTTGCCACACCAGAGGAGGAGCTGCAACAGCCTCAAACAGATAATGTGCCTGTACAGAATGTACCAGAACAGGTGGCCCCTAGAAGGTCTGAAAGAGTCAGAAGATCGGCTATCCGTGATGACTATCAAGTTTATAATATAGAAGAGTCACATATGGAGGATGATCCCACTTCATATGAAGACGCCATGAGAAGCGCTCGCTCATCTGAATGGTTGGAAGCCATGAAAGATGAAATGAAATCAATGAAACTAAACGATGTCTGGGATTTAGAAGAAATTCCTAAAGGAGCCAAAATATTAGGCTGTAAATGGGTCTACAAAACCAAATATGACTCCAGAGGGAATATAGAAAAGTTTAAAGCGCGGCTTGTGGCAAAAGGCTTCACGCAAAGAGAAGGGATTGATTACAATGAGATATTTTCTCCAGTCTCTTGTAAAGATTCCTTCAGGATTATAATGTCACTAGTGGCACATTATGATTTGGAATTACATCAGATGGATGTAAAAACGGCATTTCTAAATGGAGATTTGGAGGAACAAGTATACATGGCACAACTGAAAGGTTTTGTCATGAAAGGAAACGAAAATATGGGATGCCGTCTAAAGAGATCCATTTATGGATTAAAACAAGCTTCGAGACAGTGGTACTTGAAGTTTGATGGGACAATAAAGAAATTTGGGTTTCAAGAGAATATCGAGGACAACTGTATTTATTCAAAGTTTAAGAACGGGAGATTCATTTTCCTAATTCTGTATGTGGATGACATTCTACTGGCTAGTAGTGATGTCAGTCTACTGCAGGAAACAAAGAAATTATTATTCTCAAACTTTGACATGAAAGACCTCGGTGAGGCTTCATATGTTTTGGGCATAGAGATTCACCGAGATAGAACAAAGTATGCATTGGGACTTTCTCAAAAGGCATATATAGAAAAGGTGTTGAAGAAATTCAACATGTACAGATGCAGTGCTACTACACCTGCTCCTATAGTCAAAGGCGAAAAGTATGGGGCATCGCAATGTCCCAGAAATTAGTATGAGCTCAACGAAATGAAAAGAAAGCCATATGTGTCAGCTGTAGGAAGCCTACAGTACGCGCAAGTGTGCACATGACCTGACTTGGCATTTGTTACCGGGTTACTTGGCAGATTTCAGAGTAATCCAGGCCCAGAGCACTGGAAATTAGTAAAGAAAGTCTTGTGTTATTTGCAAGGAACAAAAGGCCTCATGCTGTCTTACAGAAGATCAGAATCGTTCCAGATAGTGGGGTATTCAGATTTTGACTTTGCAAAGGATAACACAAAGTCAACATCAGGATACGTGTTCACCCTTGCAGGAGGAGCTATTTCATGGAAAAGCTCCAAACAGACTATCACTGCAGGGTCTACTGTGTATGCCGAGTTTATAGCATGCTATGAGGCAACGGGGCAGGTGAACTGGTTAAAGAAGTTCATCCCCGGTTTAAAGGTGGTTGACAGTATTGAAAAGCCACTAAAGTTATACTACGATAACGAACCCGCGGTAATGTACGCTCACAACAATCAGTCAAGTGGTGCTGCCAAACACATTGATATAAAGTACTATGTTGTGAAAGACAAAGTCCGGGATCAAACAATCAGTCTCGAGCACATTAGAACAGAAAGAGATGCTCGCCGATCCGCTCACGAAAGGCCTACCACCCAACGTGTTCAAGGAACATGTAGCCGACATGGGTTTAAGGGAAGCCTTATGAATCCTGGACTACAGGGCCCAAAAGTTAAAGCATCTGTTTCTAAATGGAGACGTGTACAGTGGCTGTTAAATCTATCGGTGATTAACCGTGACGATGAAACATGCTCTATTTACAAATCTGTGATGGAATAGATAAAGCTAAAAGAGATAGTGAGATCAAGGGGGAGAATGTTAGATTGATCTCCCACCGTTGGGCCCAACGACACAACGGGCCTTGACCGCGCTCTGATCGGGGGCGCCCAGTCCATTGGCTTGTGGGCCCTGTCACCCTGTGCCATCTAAAACAGAGGGTGGAGGCCGGGGCGGCACACGACACGAGGTTCGCTGCCGCCGCCAACTCCACCCAAAAACCCTAACCCTAACCGATCGAGGGGGCGCAGCCAGTGACGGGAATTCGCCACCGCCGCGCCACGACCTCTCCGGGAACGCCTACTGCCGCAAGCACCGTCGCCGCCCACGTCTACCCGCGACGATGACGACGATGGCCGGCGCGTCTTCATCCTCAAACACGTCCACCGATCGGTACCTCTAAACCCTATCCCCTCATACATCGTCGGCCAAAACACATATAGAGAAAACTCTACCGATCTAAACCCTAGGTGATCCTATAGACTCTAACACATGCACCTAGGGAGCAACTTGGGGGTGGATAGAACAGATATCCTGGTAGGCTTAGAGCAGAGCAACGAGGTGACTGTGTGAGCAATGGGAGAAGACGAGCAAAGTTTTGAAGGCTTTATGTAGGCTAAAATAGAAAAAAAAAGAAATGGTTTCAATACTTGCTATCAATGTAGCTATTTTTTAAGATTACAGACAAGACGCATAAGCACATACATTATCATACATCTAAACTTATGTGAGTCATCCGTCTTAAAATAAGCATAACACATAGACATAAGAGATGAGAGATAGATCTATGAACATCACAAAAATTCAACTCAAGTAATATATATGTTTCTTTTGGAAAACAGCAGTTCAGTAATACTTGTACCAGATAAATCAATTGTCCACTAGCTGCTCTCTTTTTTTGGTTTCATGAATGAACTGAAAAAGGAAGAATTCAGTCTCAAAGCAAAATGTACACACACATACAAAAACGAGTCACATGAATATAATGCTATGTAAAGGAACATTATATTCCAGAAAAGAATTGTTTACGTTGGATTGGATTGCATGGCCTTCTAAGGTTTATTTAACACTCCATTTTTCTCCAAAGTAATGGCTCGAAAATCAAATAACTAGAATCAGATACTAATGTTACGGCGTTTGGCTGCCAGTTGAATCAAAATGCATGATTATTGGTTCCGCATCCAACCTCTCTGTTTATTTACTCCAAATCTTACACCATCTCCAATCGAGGTGAGTCTTCTCACCGCTATTCCTATCAGGTCACCTTCACCACCTCGTATTCCGCGTTGAACAACGTAACATAAACCAGCTTGATCCAGCTAAAAACATCACCTTCATCAGGCTATATCTGAACACTCTCGTGGTAACTTCATTAATATTAAGATATATATCGGTCCAGTTCGTAAGGATAGGATGTGTGTTCATGAGAGTGGGTGTACGCGTGTTGTGAACGTCTGCGTTTATAATGTAATGTGTTCTAATACACCGTTTTATTGAATAATTGTACCAAAGTTTGATGGCAATTCACACCCAGAAGTTTGATCATACATTCCCACTACCTACCAGGCCTATTTCAATACTATGTGTACCTGACAAAGAAATCAAATGAGCTAGGAGACATGCTCAAATACCAATAGATATATCAAGAAATTAAAGGAAATGCAAATGAACAAGTGAGGTAGCTAAGTAGTCCTCAAAGGAATAAAGAGGCCATAAACAATGCACAAACCAGCAGAGTCTTTATATATGTGACGAAGTCGAAGTGATTCTGAATTTCATAACTGCACATTGCACATGGAGTTTTGGCCGTGTACACTTTTGCCACTTGCTTAACAAAATGTCCACTATCTTAGATATTAAATGTGCTGTATGATGTACAGCACAGAGTAAATCAATGTCACCGATCAAGCAAGGACATGCTTTGCAAAACAACCGGTTTGTGTTGTGTACTTTCTTCTCACTATTAATTTGTCGATGCTATGGGCACAAATTATTCTATCCCTATCGGTTGTGTTAGTCATGGATAGTTAGAGTTCCATTGCTCGGATTTATTTTAGAAAAATAAATACAAGGTCATACTCCACCGGATGCATGGACACTGACTTTTGCACTACATTCTCCGGTGATTCAACACACACTGCCCCATCGCCTCCTAATGGTCCATTATTCGCATGAGGATAATGCAGACATAATCATATCAACGGCCTATCATATTGGCACCATAATCGATGTCGATGGAGAAGATAAATTCATCACTGTGTTCTTGATGCCTCCTAAGCCTAGCTACTGTGTTGAGAACACCAGAACAATATTTTGTAGACAAAAAGTGCAAAAGACTATATACACCCTAATCAAATAGCTAAGGCCGAGCCATGGGCGGACCCCCAATTTTTTTTTGCAAATAATCTACTAGTAGCAAGGTACATACTCCTATATATCTTGTTGGGTCAGATTAACAATCATTGAGCCTAAATTCACAGTACAGCTTTACCCCAAGACAGCTCTAATACAAACATCATCCTTGTGACCCATATGCCTTGCTGGTATTCTGGACAATGACCAGCCATCCGTGTGCACAAGCACAAGTGCACCTTGCGGTGCTAAGAGATTGTGAGTGTTTGCAATGATGAATGTGCACTATGACTTTTGCAACCATAATTTTTTTAATGTCCCATTCAATTGACATTTTTTTATAAATTAAAAATTCGTTGAGAGATAATAGCGTGATCGAACGTGTATATGATCTAAATTAATCATGTAGATCAGTCAAAAAAATAAGTTTTCAGATTAGATATCTCTGTCAAAGAGCACTACAATTTTCCTTTTTACGGAAACACTGCAGGGGAGTCTCCTGTAGTTATTAAAAATATTAATTAGAAAAGGAAGAAATGTATAAAAATTATTACAAGTTGATATAAGCTTGAAGAACGTCTCTTCCTACAGATGTTAAACGGCATAGCAGAAGGAGGAGATTATTCTTGGAAAAAAAATATAGAACGATTGAATAGGCTTATACCTTAAAAAAAATTCAGTTTTATCTTAGCTATTTTGTAAATTTTCTGTGTAAATAAATTTTTGTCTACTCTAATAAGAAAAAAAATATGTAGCTATCATGAAGCTTTAGTTTTTATCACTGACACAATTCTTTGATTATTTCGTACCCAATCATCAAAATCCTACGTACGCCACTGTCCCGAGCCTAACATAAGTGCAAAAACTAGAGAGACACTGACTCGAAAGTGCAATAGATCCCCCATTTTTTTTGGGGGGGGAGGGGGAATAAGTTCACTTGAGGTCCCCCAATTTATTGCTGAATTTAAAATTCATCCCTAAACCGAAATACTAGATATAACAGGTCTCTCAATTCACAAAACCGGATCACTTGAGGTCCTAGGCAGTATTATACCTGGTTTTATCTGACGTGGCAAGTCAAGTTAGCGTTGGTCCCACGTTGGCCCCATATGATCTCCCTAATCCAGAGCCGGCGGGGAGGGCGGCACGATGGGCTGCGGAGAGATCGTCGGCTGTCGGTGGGGAGGATCGCGCAACGAGCAGCAGCCGATAGGGAGAAGGGGTGGCATGTGGCAGCCGACGGGGAGTAGGGGCGTGGGTGTTGGCGAATTACAGCCTGAGGCAACCGCCTTCACACGTCGCAGGAGCTCCTTCCCGGGGATCGACCGTATCAGCGGTGAGAACGACGCGGCGTGCCCCGCTTCTCCCTCCCGGCCGCCTCCGTGGCATTGTCCACAACATCCATCTCCTCGTCATGGTGGATGGCGGTGGCGGCCTCGCCTTCGTCGCCGTCCTTGACCATCTCGTCATGGTGGATGGAGGGCGTGATGGCGGTGGCGAAAGTAGGAAGGGTGCCACCCGAGTCATCACGCGCGCTGCCCTTCTCCCTGTCGGTCGCTGCTTGTCGCGTCGTTCTCCTCGTTGGCCACCGCTCGTCCCAGCGCCACTTCTCCCTGTCGGCTACCAGCACCACCCCTTCTCCCTTCCCCTTATCCCAGTTGGCCTCCGCGCGCCGCGCTTCTCCCACCCGGTCGCCACCCGCCGCACCATCCTCCCTGCCGGCAGCCACCCATCCCTTCCTGCCCGTTGCACCGTCCACCCCGCCGGTCGCCGCTCATCTCGGTGCCCTGGAGGTTGGAGTGGGAAGAGAGGAGAGAGAGAGGGGAGAGAATAGGAGAAGAGTGTACTTAGCCACTGACATATGGGGCCCGCGCAGGACCCACATGCTGACTCGACTTGCCACGTCAACTGAAACTAGGTATAATACTGCCTAGGGCGTCGGATGATCCGGTTTTGCGAATCGAGGGACCCGTTATATCTGGAATTTTGGTTTAGGAATGAATTTCAGATTCGGCGACAAATTAAGGGATCTAAAGTGAACTTAATCCTTTTTGGGGCTATATTGGGCTGTTCAAATTTTCGGCCCAACAATCTAGGCCCGAGGCCAGTTTGGTGTACTATCATTTCAGGTCGGGCTCAGGCCTTTATTGGTCGGCCCAATCGGCTAGGCCAGGCTCTCTTTGAATAGCCTAGTTATTGTGGGAATAAGTTCACTGTGACTCCCTTAAAAGTGACCCGAATCTAATCCGTAACCCCCAACCACAAAACCGGATAGGACGACTCCCCGAACTATTGAAACCAATGCAATTTGACTTCATTAGTGGTTTTGGAGGGTGGTTTTGGTGACGTGGCGTTGATATGACGGTGTTGACTTGGTTTTTGTCCCACGTGGTGCTTATGTGGCATTAGAATTTTAAAAATATCTGTAGGACCCATCTGTCATTCACACACACAAAATATTGTGGGGCCCACGTGTCATCCTCTCTTTATCTTCTTCATCCTCCCTCTCTCTCCCTTCTCTCTTTCTGTCCCCCTTTCTCTTCACCTTCTCTCTCATGATGTAGTCGGCGGACGGGGGCGCTGTCACGTCGGCACATCGATCTGGAGATGATTGGCGGGGAGGGGCACCGCCGTTGTCACTGGAGAGGGGGTGTCAGAGGTGTCTCGTAACGCGGTCGGTAGGGAGGGGCGCCGATGGCGTCGATCTGGAGCCGGTCAGCTTGGAGGGGTGTCGGTAGCGAGCGCCGCCAAGGCCGAGGGCGAGGGCGTCATGGAACCCTGCGGCGACGGTGGTGGGCACGGAACATTGATGGTGGAGACGCTCCATGAGTGGGTCGAGCGGTGGCTCTAGCGGTGTGCGGCGGCCCCGGTGGCGCGGGAGGGGAGAGGGAGGTGGAGAAGTGCGGAGGAGCGGAGGCGGTAGTGGGTGATGGTGACCGCGGACACCAACCGCTGGCGTACCGATGACGAGCGCGGAGTTCGCTTCCGCCTCTCCTGTCCTTACACCGTCGACGACCCAGGGCGGCAACATGTCTTCAGCGCACCGCCCTATCTCTTTCCTAACTCTTCTTCCTCCTCCTTCCTTCTCTCATTCTCTCCCCCTCTCCATTCTACCGCTGTGGCGGCGGTAGTGACAACAGCGAGAGGCTGTCGGGAGGAAGGATGGAGGGGGGCGTTTGGGTGGCTTGACTCCCTCGCAACGGAGGCCACTCCCGTGGAAGCCACTCGATGCCGCTGCGATGGAAGCTACCCCGCCACCGCCTCTCTCAAGGCTGCGCCACTGCACGCGTCGGGCCACCTAGCTACTACTCCACCTTAGGCTGCGCGAGGCCATGCCGCTGCATCTCCGTCTCAAGTCGCCATGCACCCGTGTGTGAGGGAAAGGCAGGGATCTCCCAACTGTCGTTGCTACTCTGGCCTGCCACCGACCACTCCCTCGAGCTCCGCTGCCGCCGCCACCCTACTGTCCCCTGCCCGCCGCTGCCGCCGGTCTAGCTCCCGCCCCCTGCAGACCGGTGAAGGGGAGAGAAAGAGAAAGAGAGAGAGGATGACATGTGGGCCCCACATGTCAGTGGGTCCACAATATATTTTTGTGTGTGAAGGATAGATGGGTCCCACATATATTTTTTAATTCTAACGACACATAAGCATCACATGGCACAAAGACCAGGTCAACATCGCCATGTTAGCGCCACGTTAGCAAAACCGCTGAGAGAGTCGAATTGCATTGGTTTCAATAGTTCAGGGTGCTATCCTATCCGGTTTTGCGGTTGAGGGTCACGGATTAGATTCGGATCACTTAAAGAGTCAAAGTGGACTTATTCCATTATTGTGCAATAAGAGAACCCGAGAAGTTCATCGTCCTAGCCAATTGCTGGACCAATGAATGAACTTTTGTTCCAATTACAACGGAAGCATATACGCACATAGAAAACACACATGCACAACACACATATGTATCGAGTCTTATGCCTTTAACTTGTGATTTTTCTTTGCCTAATTTACCAACCTTATATATGTTCGTAACTCACTATTTTCATTATTTTAACTAAATTTCGCTTTGGGTCATTTTTATTAGGCAAAGTTCTGAGATGGACTAGGGGTAGGTCAATCTTTTCTCTTAACACCATGGACTGGGTTAGAAAATTTGGACTGCCAAGAAGTGGGTTAATGAGACTATTATTACAAATAATGGTAGGTGAATCTTCCATAGTTCATAGAAGCTCAGAGACCTTCTATACATTCTTGGAGGCATCTTTATAAGAATGATCTCCTGTTGCTTTTGTTTAGGCTTAATTCTGTAGAAAGAGAAGTTCTTAAGGACTGAATTGATTTGTCGTAAATATTATTTTCTGTAATAAAATTAAAATAAACTGTTGCGATCAGTAGTTTGGGAGAAAAAGAAATGAATTTTGTGATGGCTGTGAACATACTAATGTGATTAATGTTGCGGTTGCATTCTATTTCCATGACTGTCACCATCTAATATCATTGTGGCAGTGGCTCTCACAAACACAAATATTCAGTTAAGCATCAGCCAGTTTTTTGTACTACTTAGTTTAGAGGTCACCTATCAGAGTGGATAGGTACTAAAGAGCACTTAGTTTATAGATAGTCACGAGTTATGTATCTGCAGGTTGGAGAAATCTTTATTAATTATCTATCTATTCTTTAACCCCATTCCCTGACTCGTAGGTCCAAAAAAAAAAAATCATAGCCACAAAATTAGAATGGCAAAGATCGATCTCTTTACAGCACAAAGCCAATATATTGCGCACATGTGCAATTAATACCTTTCTCCTACACGTTTAACCATCGTTGCCTGCCCTAGTTCTCATCAGAGCCATGTCATGCTAAGCCATCACACTTTGCATGCACCACCACACAATTTTCTAGTACTTCCTCATCTCCTTTGTGAACTAAATCCTAAGTTCCCATCGCCTCCTAATTAAAGCTACTTGCTGGGGCTTTATGCACCAAAGGAAACAACCATGTCAGGTAGATGGAACATCCATATTCCATACGACTTATATATAGAAAAACCAATTCAATAGATGACTATATGTAAGCAATGTGTGAAGATAAGCAAAGTAAAGTCAGGACGAACTTATATATATATAGGTGAAAACAAAGGAAGAACAATAAATGGTTTTTCTAGGATTATTGCCGTTGACATAGGGATATAACCTTGTTCATGATTACATGGAAGAGGCATGGCATAAACATACACATAAGCATATGATATGGACACTAGAGACAAACATGGATTCACCGGTGTGATATTTCTGTTGAATCCATGTTTACGTACATGCCAGGGCACTTCAACTATTGTAACTATGTACGGCTCTAATTACCATGTCCTATTGAGTTTCACAAATTGAACCCTGGTGTGTTTAAAATGTTAGCAGGCGACCATGGTATCCTTTTATTGGTGTATTGAAAAATACGAATATTCGGGAATGATCTAATATCAAATAAATAGAACAGATGAGGTTTTAAACTTAGGCCAACTAACCCATCATCTTATGAAGCTAGTCGGAAGACCCCTGAGTATTGTTTCTCAGTCCTCTTGTGTATTGATTCAACGCATTTTTAGAGAGGAACATACCGCCTTACTCACCCCATCTCCTGCCAAAAAGACTAACCGGTGAACAGTCCACTACTACAGAAAAGATTATTCTGTACGAGGGTAATATTTGGTTCCAGGCGGGCCGTAAGTGGCTCCGCCTGAAAAAACCGGTCCACCTGGGCCGGGCAACTGACCGCACGGGAAAATAGATTATCCCGTGCGGTCCCCTTAAGAGAACCGCACGAGATAAGGTCCATCATCACGTGCGGCTGACTTAACCAACCGCACGGGATAATCTATTATCCCGTGCGGTCGACTTAATCTAACCGCACGCGATGATGGATGCTATATATTTAGCTCAGCCCGAGCTTGCCCCATTCAAGCTGGCGTTTTTCTCTCTCATATATTTCACACAAATAAGGGGGGGAGGTTTTCAATCTAAAATCTTTGTGTAGGATCCATATAAAAGGTGACATGCTTGTTATCCTCCTTCATTTGCTTCCATTTTTTTTGTTTTTTATCGGTGGAATGCGAAGTAATTTGCTTATTTTCAAATGGGGTAGTGTAGGCACATTTTCAATTTACCAAACATTTATTATTTGCAAAATAGGTATTAAAATGTTTGTAGTATGTCCATATACCTTTTGTATGGTTGCTTGGTTACGTATGGCTCAATTTATTTCAATTTTTATCAGTTAAAAGCGAAGAATTTCTCTATTTATGACAATGGACTATTTGTTTGTCGATTAAATGTATTGTTCGAATGAATAAATTTGAATGGTATTCAAATTTGCATAGTATTTTACTTTACTCTTTGTTTAGTTACCTTAGTTTATTTCAAACTTTGTTCGGTGCAATGCGTTTAATATATATATTAATTTTGCAAGTTTAGTAATTGCAGTTTATTTCTCATTGTTAAATTAATGTTATTGAACTCAAAAGGCACATTGAGTAATAAGATGGGCATTTTCATCGTATCGTTCTTACATGACTTAATGTAGTCCTATCCGACTCATCAAAAAATATTTTTAGGAGATGGATCGGGCATGGATGTATGACACCAGAAGAACTTCACCGATGTTTTTGAAGGAAGCATCGAAATTTGTTGATCAGGCCAAGGCACACGCTTTGAGAGAGAACAGGAGGGATATTTTATGTCCATATGTCGATTGCAAGAACGAAAAGATGTTCCAAGATCCGAAGATAATTTTGGGGCACATTGTAGAGCGTGGATTTAAGGACGATTACAAGACATGGACCTGTCACGGTGAAGTCGCCGTTCGTAATGACGAGGCCGATGTTTTTTGCTTTGATGCTGGAGAAAATTTTATAATCGAGGACATGTCACAGGGAACGATCCCTGAATTTGGTGCATCCGGTATAGATGATGTAGATGTTGATTTCGATCTTGAGGATATGTTGCGACACATTGAACCAGAGGTTGTGATTGCAACAAAACAAGGGTTGGATAATTGGAAAGCGTTGGAAAAAGCAACGAAGGATCTTTTTTATGAAGAATCGAAAGGGTGTGACAGGGAGTACACGGTGTTACGCTCTGTACTTGAACTACTCAGATTGAAGGCCAGACATGGATGGTCAGACACTAGCTTCAATGATTTGTTGGATCTGTTGAGAGTTATGCTTCCGAAGCCGAACCTGTTGCCGACCAACACATATCAAGCCAAGAAACTAATATGTCCGTTATATTTAGGTGTTCAAAAGATTCATGCATGCGTAAATCATTGCATTCTGTACCGTAAGGAATACGCGGATTTGGAGTGTTGCCCAACATGTGGGACGAGTCGCTACACGAAGGGGAAAGGATCCCCAGATGGTTTGGATGGCGACCAAGAGTCATCGGTGCCACCGAAGAAAAAAATTCCGTCCATGGTGATGTGGTACCTACCAGTGAAAGATCGTCTGAAGCGATTGTTTTCAAACCGGAACGATGCCGAGTTGTTGTGATGGCATCGAGAGGGTCGGAAGACGGATGGTATGATTCGACACCCTGCCGATGCCCGGCAATGGAAAAATTTTGATGCACTACACCCGGATTTTGCACAGGATCCGTGAAATGTGAGGTTTGCATTGAGTACGGATGGAATGAACCCGTTCGGTGACTTGAGCAGCTCACACAGCACTTGGCCAGTGCTTCTCACCATGTATAACTTGCCTACATGGATTTGTCAGAAACGAAAGTACATTTTGTTGACTATCCTTATTCAAGGTCCAAAACAGCCAGGGATTGACATAGATGTTTTTCTTGAACCATTGATGGAGGACATGCAAGAAATGTGGAAAGAAGGGTTGCGAGTGTGGGATGAGTACTGCAGGGAATATTTTACTCTGCGTGCCATCATATTTGTTACCATAAACGACCTACCGGTGAACTTTTCGCTTTCAGGTCAGCTCAAGGGGAAGTTTGGCTGTCTTGTATGTATCGACAACACGTCGTACAAGTACCTCACCGCCTCGAGCAAGGTAGTGTACATGCGTCATCGTCGCTTCTTACCACAGAGGCACAGGTGGTGTGCGATGGCCAGATTTTTCGATAATACAGTAGAGAACGATCTTCCGCCCGAAACACGAACTGGTACGCAAGTATTTCACATGACAAAGAATATTAAGGTCGTGTTCGGGAAGGGAAAGAAGAAAGCATGCAAGAGGAAGAAAGCCACGGATCAAGGTAATACAGATGAAACGGGTCAGGAAAATACGTTCCCTTTCAAGAAACATTCAATATTTTTCAGGTATCTTGAATACTCGAAAGACCTGGAGATTCGTCATGCGATTGACGTAATGCATCTTGAAAAGAACGTGTTCGACAGCACTATTGGCACTTTGCTCGACATTCCCTGCAAGACGAAAGATGGGCTGAAGTCACGTACAGACCTGGTAAACATGGACTTAAGGCATGACCTTCACCCAAAAGAGTTGGCAAACGGGAAGATGGAAATTCCTCCGGCTTGCTACTCACTAACACCAGAAGAGAAAAAGGCTTTCTGTAGAAGTTTGCATAGTATGAAAGTACCTACT
This sequence comes from Oryza punctata, assembly GCA_000573905.2. NCBI lineage: Eukaryota > Viridiplantae > Streptophyta > Magnoliopsida > Poales > Poaceae > Oryza > Oryza punctata. Next base: position 7,872,124 of record CM002494.2, on the reverse strand, counting down.
GGTTTCTCATCGAACATCAGAAAGCTTGTATCCGTGAAAGATTTGACTATTTCCGGTTACAACGCTCATGATTGTCACAAGATGTTAACTGTCTTCCTACCTATTGCTATAAGAGCAGTCAAGCCAATTCACACTAAGGTTGTGATAACCAAGTTGTGCTACTTTCTCAATCGAATATCATAGAAGGTTTTCGACCCTGAAGAGTTAGGCCACCTTCAAACGTTCGTAATCGAGACAGCGTGCCAGCTTGAGATGTTTTTCCCCCCCTCGTACTTCAATATGATGGAGCACCTGATTGTCCACATTGTTCCTCAGATTATCGAAATTGGACCCTTATACCTGCATTAGATATGGGCGTACGAGAGGTACATGGCTGTTCTGAAAGGATATGTCTGTAACCGAGCTCATCCGGAGGGATCTATGATAGAGGGGTACACAACTGAGGAGGTCGTCGACTGCTGCATAGATTACATGAAGGATGCCACACCAATTGGGATACCCGCCCCTGTTCACGAGGGTCGGCTATCGGGGAAGGGGACCGTAGGCAAGAAAAGGTTCTACGATAACGATTATATTTCTGTAGCCGAAGCACATAGCAACGTGCTACAACAGCTCGCGATCCTAGAGCCGTACGTTGAGAAACACATCACGGAGATAATAGCCAACAATCCCAGAAGACCGGCTGCTTGGATCTCGAAGGAACAGAAGCGCAAATTTCCAGAATGGTTGAAGGATCAGAACCTCCCGTTTGGTGATTCGCCTGAGGAAAAAACATTACAGAGGCTGGCAACAGGCCCAAGTAGCCTCGTGACCTCATGGCAAGGGTACCATATCAGTGGTTATACACTGTACACGGCAGCCTAGGACAAGAAGAGCGCAGCTCAGAATAGTGGAGTGCGTGTGGAGGCGTTGGATGCAACAGGCCAGAAGAAATCATACTACGGAATCATACAAGACATTTGGGAGCTTGACTACGGTCTAAACATACAGATCCCAGTGCTTCGATGCCTGTGGGTGAAGGATACGACAGGCATATGGATCGATGACTACGGCCTTACGGTTGTCGACCGCAGTAAATTAGGCCACAAGGATGATCCGTGGGTTCTCGCTGAGCGTGTCGCACAGGTATTCTACGTGAAGGACCCCTACGACGAGCAGATGGACGTAACTGTACCAGGAAAGCAACAAATCGTTGGGATTGATGAAATCGAAGATGCATCAGATTACAACCAATATGAGGATGTACCGTTATTCGCAAATCTTCCAAGCAGGATCAAACACTTAGAGCGAAAGATTGATGAAGAGAACTTCATCAAGAAGCGAACGGACGGTGTTGTAAAGAGTGTGAAACGATAGTTCATTTTGTAATTATTTATCTTTGTGAAAATTGTGACCTGGGTGTTGATTGGCGCACGGAAATTCTTATATTCCGTTATGATCTATTAATGGAAAAATGAATATATATTAAAGGTAGGGTATGTCGATCGTATGGTTTATTTATATGGTACAAAATTGTAACACAAATTTTCAAGATGTTATTTATTTTATAAAATAACAAGTGTGTAAAATAGGTGTCTGTCTGTCTACATTTGTAATTGCAACCAAAAAGTTTAAAATGTGAAAATCGTAAACGCGTGCGGGCGTCTTAAAACAACCGCACGGGATAATAGTCATCGCGTGCGGTCGCCTTAAAACACCCGCACGGGATAATATTATTCCGTGCGGGCAACCTATGTTAACCGCACGGGATAATGGCAACCTATGTTAACCGCACGGGATAACTATTATCCCGTGCGGTCGTCTAAGTCGCCCGCACGCGATGGCTCCCGCCTATATAAGGACTGGCGGGATCCTGAAATTTTCTAAGTCCCGGTGATTTTTTCCCTAACACCGCCATGCCAAAATCTCGCTCTCGCCTCCTCCGCCCGAACCGCCGCCGGCCGACCGCCGCCGCCTTGTCCCCGGCGCAGCAGCCTGCTGCCGCTGCCTCCATCCCCGTCGGAAAACGACGCGACCGCCGTCTCCTCCAAACCCGGCCACCCCAGCCGTCGCCGGCGCCTCCAGGCCGGAGGTCCCAGCCGCCGCCGCCTCCTCCAACCGGGCCGCCCACCCCACGGTGCCGCCGCCGCCTCCATTCGCGCCGGCCACCCCAACCCGGTCGCCTCCATCGCCGCCACCCTAACCCGGCTCCTCTGCCTTCTTAGGGTTAACAGGTTTTTTTTTATATTAATTCAGTGCAACAATATTTTTTTTCATGAAAAAAGGGGATCACTGATGGAATGAAATGTAATGTTAATATGTGTTTGCAAATATTACATGTGCACTATTCAAAGTTTATCGGTTAAAATGACCGAATGTATTTTTGAATGACATGTGTGTTTTTTGAATGACTTTATTATAATTTTTAAGATCATATGAAGAAGATTATGTGCAATTACATATGTGCATTACTAACGGACGGTTGAGAAAATATGAAGTTACTTATGTAATTGCATTTAATAACATCTCACATTACGGTTCGAAACATATTCCCTACGAACTTAAGAAGATAAATAAATGGAAATTGCGCAAGTACGATTTGTGTTGTACGAATTTATTGTAATTACGCTCTATACGTTAACCATATTTCTGAATATTGTGAATGTATTATTGCTATAAAAGTACCGTACGAGTTGAATAGAAGTACCGTACTTCCGCTATGTAGGAAAAAAATAAACACATATTATAGTTTGTGATTGTACATTTATAGGGATATATTGCTCAAGGAACTGTCCATATGCGTCTAACTTTGCTATGTACGTGTTCAATTCGTACACTTTATGTCTCCAGAAGAAAATGTCGAATGACAAAGTTCCATCCGAGATGGTGGTACCAACATCGGCCACATCACCAACGGTGACTCAGCCGGAGCCGACTGCCTTAGCTGCATCGGGCGCAGAGCTCACGCTCCATCCGCGCACAGATACAGCTGTTGGACAAGATGCAGCCTCAAGCGAGGAATCTTGGCGCACACCGAGCGATCCGTTCGAAATTGAAGTAGCGCAAATGGCCAATGAGCAACAGGAGAATGATCCTGATTACATTCCGATCGAGCAAGCCGTAAGTTCACACCGTAAAATTGTTACACATTTGTTAGCGTTCCAGATTGTAGGCGTCTAATAATTAACTCGCGCAGATGGCTACTCGGCGTAGGTCCAAACGGAAGGCCAGCCAGATTGGTATTTAAGTCATTCAGGGGACAGGGTCCGACAAAGCCAGGCCAATCTGAACCCCAATCGGATGCACAGAAAAGCATACTAGGTCATGCAGATAATATGCAAACTTGGGATTCTACAGAAGTGCCGAAGATGTATGAGTATGGCAAGCCATTCTTGCCGTACCACGTCATGCTCGAACTCCCATGGCCAATGAGGTTGCTGCATGACTGGTACCTTAGAGCAAGCGAGAAGGGGCTTGGGATGATAAGTGTTAAGGTCCCGGATAACGCTTTCATCGATGGACCAAACGGAAACTTTATCATCAGTTTCAATGACCTACACGCATTCTACAAGATGGAAAAAATGGATATCAATCTCCTCGGCGCGTGGTGCCTGTAAGTTTCATCACTTGTTTTTTGCTTATCAAATGTGTGCCATATAACTAAAAGGCGTTTAACTTGTATAATTTGTTAGGTCACAATGGGTGGATGCCCAACGAACGGGGGCTTCAATAGGCTACGCCAACCCGACGAGGGTTTGCATGACGGCACACACCGTAAAGCTAAATTTGGATGGTCCGCAACTGAAGAATAAGACGCCAAATGAACAAAAAGAATATGTGGACAGGTTGCATAAGAACAAGAGGGTCGAGGTGGCAACTTACCTCGGAAAAGCTATGCTCACGCACGCCGACAAAAGAGTCTTGATGGTCCCATACCACCTAACGTAAGCAACATTCTCTTGGTTCCGTTCATATAATATCGTAGCACATTAAATTATGTACCGGATGCCTTATACAATTCATAACCCTTGTTTGCAGCGATCACTACATACTATTCCTCGTATATCCAAGGGACCACTTGGTCGTAGTTCTTGATCCGGCCCACTACGATGAGCAGAAGTTCATGGAGTTCCTTGTCTTGCTGAATTTGTAAGCTAAATCAAACATCCAACATCCCATACTCCTGATATGTAATTCTCAAGTTGGCTCAAACATACATTTAATCTGTGTAGAGGACACGACTATTACAAAAGACATGGCGGGTTCGTGAAGGATCAACAGAGAACAAAGCTCCTTGTAAAGGCACGCTGGCCGGTATGTTATCATACATTCGTTAACTTTATGATGCCATCGTGAGTTTTTACTACTAACATGTCTACTATTCTAACGCAGTGTTACAAGCAACCCCCCGGAACGAGCCTCTGCGGATATTACGTGTGCGAGATGCTAAGAGTCTGCGGGAGATACAAAACTGAGTTTACAGATGTAAGTTACCGTGTTGCTTTCATGTACGGTCTAGTTTGCATACAATGATTTTAATGAAAATACATTTTTCTTCTTGGTTTCAATAGCTTCCGAGCATTCCCAGTAGCGCAAACCATTTCGACAAAAAGACGCTTCTCAATTTGTGTGGGGACTTGTGCCGGTTCATTCGCCGCGACATCTGCAACCATTTAGGGGAGTTCTACGACCCTGAAGGCGAACTTGCTTCTGACGACAAATTCAAACGCCTTAGGGAGTGGGAGAAAGAACATGCACCACGATAAAAACTTTTGTTTGATAGGGAGACTGAACTTGTACTATTTGTTAAACTAGCATTTTAGCAACTTCCATCGACATAAATATGATTAATATCACTTGTTCGTTATGATGTATTATAAAGTTTAAATTGTGACACTTTCTTTGTAAAGTTCAATCGTGTCGTGTTTGCAATTCATCGTGATTAACTGCGTCTCTATTTGCCACTGCACAGTTCATAAACACATAAACAATAATTAAGAAAAAATAACAAGCCCATAGGGCTATTGGCCCTTCCCGTGCGGTCGAGTTAAGATGATCGCACGGGATATTCTACTATCCCGTGCGGTTGGTATAACGAAACCGCACGGGATAATAGAATATCCCGAGCGGTCGTCTTAACCCGACCGCACGGGAAGGCCTAATTTTCCGTGCGGTTGGGTCGCCCGCACGCGATTTCTTTTATTTTCGCTGACCCCTACGCGTAGACGGCACAAAACTCCGCACGGGAAAACGTGTTTTGCCCGCACGGGAAAATCTAATCTGTAGTAGTGGTCGTGCGTGTGGCCGTCGCGTCATTCTCTGTCGGTTTAAAAAAGAAATTTGAGATCGGATTTGGATGCTTTACTTTTCTGGTCAGGCTCATGCACCTGCGATTAGCTTAATTTCCTTTTACGGATTAAATTTAATTCCTCTTCTTTCTTTTGTTACTGATTCTTACGGGAAGTTGACCACATTTTTTTCTTATCTTCATTACCAATTTTTCCAGATGCCACAACATGTGCGGCAAGAATAAATATATTTCGCATCGCTTGTATGACTACGCTCCTATGGGCCTAGTCTCTACTTTGGGGTAGTTTAAGCCAAATAGAAATTTCATACAATATATTTTCCTTTTTTTAACTTATTTTTTAAATTCGTTGGAAATTCATCTAAGCATAGTTTTATATATCAAAGGTTTCTACATATAAAGTTTACTACATCAGAGGTTCTATGTATAGATCTTTTTGGCCAATATGCTGCTTTAGTTGGGTTAAAAATGTGTGCGGGGTGAACTTCAAACAAACTCATGTGATCCCTAGCTCCCGCACTGCCTCCGGGCTGGCTCGCCCTCCTCCTTGCTGTCGGTGGTGACACTCCTCATGCAAGGTGTGGTGGTGCTGGGCGAAGAAAAGAGGAAGGGGTTGTAGAATCATGTGATGATTAATCTTTGTGATGAACAATTATCAAAAGTGAGTGTTTATTGAAAATAAGTTGTGATGTGTTTTCTGTCGGTAAACAGTGCAGAGGTGGCACTGGGGTGTCAGTCAGATCGGACGGGTGCCGCCGGTCAGACTGGTGGTGTGGCCGGTCATACCGGGTGACCCGACGGTCTGACTGGGTGTTTCCAGGAGGGAGTCGGTTTCCGGCTGTTTTCGTGGAACTTCTAGATTGCTTCATGGATATGACTTCTAAATGATTTCTATTCGTATGTGATACTATTGTGTGCTGATGTGAGTTAAGTTGGTGCGAACTTGTACTCGGATATGGAGTTTCTTTGTTGTTCATGTGCTATTGTGTGCTGATGTGAGTTAAGTTGGTGCGAACTTGTACTCGGATATGGAGTTTCTTTGTTGTTCATGTGCAGATGTTGCTTGAGGCCATGGGAGTATAGCCGGTGATGGATCGGGACTAGATTTGGGAGAAGTTGAGGTCCAGAAGGTCGAGGATATCACTCGGGATGCTCAGGCTAGAGAACAATGCATGTGGAGGTGAAGGTTTCTATATGGTATACACGTGGTGTTGTGTGCGTATAAAAAACAGAGTCAAATTTAGATTGGAGTCCAAGTTTGGGAATATTGAAAATTGTAAAATTTGTTTCTTGTACAGGAAGGTTTCCTAGGGATTAGAACTTTTTGTATGAGATGGATTCGTGGCTAAGGACAGCCACGTTATGGGTATAAATAGAGAGGGAGGGTGTGTCCTCCCGGTATCGATTTTAGAGAGAGTTGAGTTGAGAGAAAAGTTAGGGTTTCGAGTTTCGTTCGAGATTTTGGGGAGTAGTGATGTTGGTGCACTCTGTAAACACTATTATATGCAATAAAGTTAAGATAGATTAGATATAGTGTTCATCTACCGATATTTTTCTGGATCCCGATGGTTTGACCGAAATACTACAAGCGGTCTAACCGGCGGCATAGCGGCGGTCTAACCGGAGGTGATCAACCGGTCAGACCGGCGACAGTGGCGAGCAGCAGCAGGCGACAAGGCGGCGGTCAGACCGATGGCGTGTGGGTGGTCAGACCGGCAGCGGCACTGCGGTCAAACCGGAGTTGATCTGACGGTTAGACCGGGTTACACCGACTTCATCGGTTTGAGGGTAACTTTTATTTTCGCTAAAAGTTTTTGGTTTTTGGTGTTATAACCATTCACTTCTCTGGTTGGTTTGGTTCTTATGATTCGATCCTACAGGGGTGCTATTGGATCAGCTTGTATCGACGGGTCATATTTGGTACCACCACCCCGTGCTGGACGGTAAAAACTCTCTCGATGCCTCACAAGCCACTAGGCTAATAGGAACCGATGAGACAAAGATGTCTGGCAGGTGTAAGATCATCGTGATGATTGTGAGCACTGGGAGCAGATGTGCGAAGTCTCGTGCAGAATTTATATACGCTGGAACAGAGCACAAAAGCAAAATTTATACTGAAAAGGGACCTCCATGTGTATAACTGCAAAATAGAAGATTTGAATACATATATGTGGTTGCCTGTTTGGTTTTTAGTACTTGTAAAATGCTCGACTTTCTTTCACTTGCTATGGTTGAACACTGAATTGAAGTATATCCAAACGAAATAAATGCATTCCACTTCCACATTCACTACTAGGAAAAGCATTATCGCAAGCGGCCAAAAAGGTCTTCGCAGGCGGGGCGGCCATCCGCCGTGTAAGCAAACGATTGTGAAGATCGCCGATCTTCGCAAGCGGGGCGGCCGTCCGCCTGCGAAGATAATTTTCGCAGGCGGACGTTGACTAGTCAGCGCCGCCTGCGAAAATAGGAAGACGCCGCCTGCGAAGATAGGTCGAAATTTTTGGAATTTAATAATAATTTACCTGTAAATTTAATAATAATTTACCCATTAATAGAAATTCTCGTAGGTAGATTATTATGTACATATATTGGAAGATTATCAAGCATTTGGTACTGAGAAATGTACATATATTGCATAACTCAAAAGTGTTGCCAAAATATATATATTACAATATTTTTTTACATTATGACTTCAAATACGCTATCTAGTTACATTATGGCATAGCAGTGTTCCACTCCCGAAGATTCTTGAACTTGTCACTTGTCGCAAGGACACCCTCTGGGTCGAAGAATTCTCCTTTCAGATGACAGCACTCATAATGTAACTAGATAACTTGTCGCAATAAATTTAGACACTTCATCTCTATATGGAGACAAAAACCTCGGCCAATGATACATCCATTTCCGACTTTCCATATCTCTAGAAAAATGAGCATAAAATATTTGCACTATTAACTCCAAATTTGCAGGGTTTATTGAAAAAACTAACTGAAGGTTAATTGTAAATTAATTTCCATAAATTTTATTTCATTTTTTTACACAGACATGCCAAATTAGTATATTAGGAAAATCCAACAAAATCATATCATCGACATATTACAACTAATGTAATTATTTTTTGATTGCACCAAATAAATAGGCATTAAAAATTTTATTCTCTCTCATATATGTATGACAAGTTCTAGATCTAGATCTAGAACTAGGAGGTGGATGTGATAGCAACATAAAAAAAACTGTGAATTTATGTTACCACACTAAACCACTACAACAAGAGACATCAAGCATTACACATGCATCTAACATCAACATATCAAAAGAAAATAAATTAAAAAACATTGAGCTTTTCCTTCACAATTTTGCATGCATAAATCCATCACAAATTAAGGTCTAAAAGCTTAAAAAATTGCATACCTAGTGTGGAAATGAGTAGATCTAAGCACCGTAGAAAAATCCCCCGAAGATTTGAAGTTCAAAACCTCCCCCCTATATTTAAGTCACTTTAGGAGAGAGAAACTTCGGGGAGAATGAATAGGGCTCGGGGAGGAAGATGACTATGTAGGGGCATCTTTGCAGGCGGGCCATAGAAGCGGCGCCTGCGAAGATCGATCTTTGCAGGCGCACGTCTTCTGCCGCCTGCGAAGATAGATCTTCGCAGGCGCCGCTTATATGGCTCGCCTGCAAAGATCTATCTTCGCAGGCGGACCGCCCCTCGACCCCGGGTATTGTCTTCGTCGGCTGGGTTTTTGCTACGAAGACCGCAACCGCCTGCGAAAATGGAACCCCTGCGACGCCGAAAATGAGTTTTCTAGTAGTGATTGCCTGGTGAACGTTTTGAGAGAACAATACTTGCATTGATAATGTAGCATGAATTCTGCACGTTCGCGTGCACTTCCCATGTGGATCTGCTCCACACAGTATACACCAAATTCCACTGGAGTTCAATCCTGAGACCTCCGAATCCCGCTGCACACACCTAATAACAAAGAGTGTGATGCCAGAGATAACACGAGAGACATATATACTCAAAATCTTAACCGTGTTGCAAAATTTAAAAGGAGAAAGGTACAGCGGAAAAGAACAGAGAGCAGGATCAGTAGACTCACAAAACTTTATATAATTGTAAGACATGCATGTCTAGAAAATCCACATTAGCCCAACTCTTCTGAGGAGGAGGTCCGCATACACATAGCATTCCATAGGTCATACATATATATGTGTATATATGGTTGGACAAGATGATCCTCGCCTATCTAAACGTGCAAGATGACCCTCGCCAACCTAATCTTTGCTAAACCTACAACTCTACAACTACACATCACTAGTAGAGAACGAGGCTTTGGAATTTAGTTTTAGTCCCGGTTAAAATAGAACCCAGAACTAATGGGCATTTTAGTTCCGGTTGGGAGCTCCAACCGGGACTAAATGTGCACGCCCCAACGGCTAGTCGACTGTCAGGCGGGGGAGGGACCTTTAGTCCCGGTTGGTGCCCCCAACCGGGACTAAGAGTGGATTTAGTCCGGGTTGGTGTCACCAACCGGGACTAAAAGTTCCAGTATAAAATCGCCTCCTTCAACCTCCAGCCCGAGCTCCTCCAGCCCGAGCTCCATTGTTGACCTTGGTATTTTTGCTCCGGCCGGCGGCTCCATTCGTGAAGATTTTCGTTCTCCCATTTCTTTGATTCGTCCGACCATTCTTTCTTGTTGAAAGGTTAGCAACCTCTTTCTCATACGATATATTGATAGTGTTGCTCGTTTTACGATTTAAATTCGAGAAATTTGTGGTTTGTTTTTATTTAGTTAGTTCATGGTATAGCTCGATGATGATATGGTTAATATTTGATTGTGTGTGGCAATGTTAATATTGTGAGGACTAAGAGAGAATATATACGTCGCCTTGCGCTGGAGTGGGCAAGTAGGGGCGACTCGAGACGGCTACGACGTCGATGAGTTGCCTTCTGCTTGTCCACTTTTGCACATGGTGATGAGACTTAGTTGTGTAGTTTGGTACACACATCATAAATTTTATTTGACCTATTGGCGAGAGGGCCAATAAAATTGGCAATCCGCTATCTGAGAGCACTAAACTTTTAGTTAAAATATTTTTTATTAATAATGTTTTTTTATTTTTTATTAATACACCTTAAAATTATTTAGTCATGCAATAATTGTTTTTCATGTGTTAATGTAATGCAGATGAACCGGCAATGGATGTACGGCGACCGCCGATCCGGGAAGTTTATTGAGGGCGTACATGCTTTCTTACGTGTGGACGAGGCAAATAAGCGGAATGGTTTCATGTGTTATCCATGTATTAATTGTAAGAACACGAGAGATTATTCTTCCTCAAAGACAATTCACGAACACCTGTTTAGGTCGGGTACAACACTGGAATTGCTGCAATGGAAGGCAAAGAATGATGCATCTGACAAAGGATTTGAGGAGTTACTAAAAACCATAAAGAAGATGCTTCCGAAGGGTGACGAATTGCCCGCCACTACATACGAAGCAAAACAGGTTGTGTGCCCACTGGGATTAGAGGTGCAAAAGATACATGCTTGTCCAAATGACTGCATTTTGTACCACGGTGAGGATTACGAGAATTTGGATGCTTGCCCGGTATGCAGTGCGTCGCGGTATAAGATAAGGCAAGATGACCCGGGTGATATCGAGGGTGAACGTCCTAGGAAGAGGATCCCTGCGAAGGTCATGTGGTATGCTCCTATAATACCACGTTTGAAACGTTTGTTTCGAAACAGAGATCATGCAAAGTTACTACGCTGGCATAAGGAGGACCGTAAGGTTGAAGCTATGTTGATACACCCTGCTGATGGTTCTCAGTGGAGAACCATCGACAGAGAATTCCCACGGTTTGCCGAGGACACAGGAAACCTAAGGTTTGGTTTAAGTACGAATGGCATGAATCCTTTCGGTGAGCAGAGCAGTAGTCATAGCACTTAGCCAGTGACTTTATGTATTTATAACCTTCCTCCGTGGTTGTGCATGAAGCGAAAGTTTATTATGATGCCCGTGCTCATCCAAGGGCCAAAGCAACCTAGCAATAATATTGATGTCTACCTAAGGCCATTAGTTGATGAACTGCTACTTCTGTGGCAAGATAAAGGTGTACGTGTGTGGGATGAGTACAAACAGGAAAACTTCGACCTACGAGCATTGTTGTTTGTAACAATCAATGATTGGCCTGCTCTTAGTAATCTTTCGGGACAAACAAACAAGGGATATAAGGCCTGCACGCACTGTTTAGAAGATACTGAAAGTGTATAAGGCATGCACGCCTGAGATCTGGATTACTCATCGTCACGTGGAAACATTTAGCGGTTGGTTGCGAAAACATCTTGGGGGGATGATGCAATTGATGAGCAATTGTACTTGTTGTCTAGGGAACCATCGTGGCATATCATGACATTCCAAGGATATGAGATAAATGGGAATACATTTTACATGATAGCCCAAGATAAAAAGAGTACGAACCAGAACAGTGGAGTACGCATAGATACCACAGACCCAAATGGCAATAAGGAAACATATTATGGCCGTATAGAGGAAATATGGGAACTGGACTATGGACCATATTTCAAGGTCCCTTTGTTTCGATGCCAGTGGGTGAAGCTAACCGGGGGTGGTGTATCAGTGGACAAGATATACGGTATGACTACAGTCGACCTCAAAAATCTTGGATACAGGGACGAACCGTTCGTTCTAGCTAAGGATGTGACTCAGGTCTTCTATGTCAAGGACATGTCTACCAAACCAAAGAGGGGGAGAAACGACAAGCTCTCCGGTGAGCCAAAGCGTCACATAAGTCTTTCAGGGAAAAGAAACATTGTGGGAATCGAAGACAAGTCCGACATGTCTGAAGATTATGAAAAGAACGATGAAATTCCACCCTTCACGGTTAACACTGACCCAAGCATCATAATAAATAATGAGGATGAACCATGGCTACGGCGCGATCATAATAAATAGTTTATGTAATAATATTTTACCGATTTTTGTAAGATTTGTAACGTTGTGAAATGTAATGGACATATATATATGTAAGACTCGTTTTAATCGTCAAATTATATTCTCCATGCAATCTAAATTTAATTTACATTGAAATGTAGATTTAATTTTGTACTCATATTTGGATTTGAATGTAACTCGATTTAATTAGATGTTAATTTTGTACTCATATTTTGTACCCATTAAATTCAATAATACGGTAGATTTAATTTTGTACTCATATTTGTAGAATAAATGTAATTGGTACGAATGTGATGGTCTAAATTAGAAATGTGATAGTTGATTTAATTTACAATATTTTTTATGTGCGGCATTATAATTTTGTACTAATATTTGGATTTAAATTTAATTAGATGTAAATTGGTAGAATGAATGTAATTAGATTTAATTAAATGTAATTAGATGTAAATCTCATGCTTTAATTTTGTAATTTTAAGTAATTGTGTAATATTTAATTAAATGTAATTGGATGTAAATCTCATGCTTTAATTTTGTAATTTTAAGTAATTGTGTAATAGTGTGTGCGGGAAGCAAAAATTTTTTGCTAAAAATTTGATTGCGCGTGGGAAGGGAATCTTTAATCCAAGCTCGGAATAGGAACCGGAACTAAAGGGTAACTTTTAGTCCTAGTTTTTTAGTCCTAGTTTTTAGTAGAAACCGGGACTAAAAGTACCTCTTTAGTCCCAGTTCCCATCTAGAACCGGGACTAAGGGTCTTAGGTCCCGGGTAGTGCCAAGACCCGGGACTAGAGGTGCCCACCCCTCTCTCATCTTCTTCCCGCAAACACCCTCACTCCCCCAAATCCATCACGCCGGTGGCCTCTCGATCCCTTCAACAACGCCGCCCGCTCCGCCCTTCCCTCCAACGCCGGCCTCCATGGACGCCACCGCCGCTCGACGCCGCACCGCCCGACGCCGCCCGACGGCGCGCCCACCTCCTGAAGCCCGACACCGAGCCGCCCTCCCACGCGTCGCGCCATCGCCGCGTCACGCCGAGTCCCACGACACGCCGTGCCGCGCCCACATCCCATCGCTGCGCCCCCGCCTCCTCGCCTCCTGGCGCCGCCATCGCCGGTGGAGCCTCGCCGGAGACTGCCGCCGCTTTCCTCGGCTGCCAGTCACCAAGCCGCGCCTCGCCGCCGGCCCAACGACGCCGACGTCCTCTCCCTCCGCCGCCCGATGTCGCCCGACGCCGCCGTTCTCCGTGCCCTCCACCGCCGGCATCCGCGAACTCAATGTGAATTTTTTTTAATTTGATGATCCTCAGTTAATTAGGCATTTTTTCTGTGATGTTGATTTATTTTTGATTGAAATGTGATAGTCTAACGAATGTATTGGTACGAATGTGATTTTTAATTTACAGTTTTTAACAGATGTATGAGTCTAAATTTTTAATTTGATGATCCTCATTTAATTTACAATTTTTATGTAAAAGGGATTTAATTTTGATTGAAATGTGATAGTGTAAATTTAATTTTAAACACAATTTCTAACGAATGTATTGGTACGAATGTGATTTTTAATTTACAATTTTTAACGAATGTATTAGTCTAAATTTTTAATTTGATGATCCTCATTTAATTTACAATTTTTATGTAAAGGGGATTTAATTTTGATTGAGTACGAATGTGATTTTTAATTTACAATTTTTAACGAATGTATTAGTCTAAATTTTTAATTTGATGATCCTCATTTAATTTACAATTTTTATGTAAAGGGGATTTAATTTCTAAGGAATGTGTTGGTACGAATTTATAACAGATTTAATTTACAAAATTGTGAAATGTGTGGCATTATAATTTTGTACTCATATTTGGATTTAAATGTTATTGGTACGAATGTGATGGATACAATCAATTTTAGATTCAATTTATAATATTTGGCATTATCAATTTAACGAATAGATGGCCGACCCAAATGAAGAGACCATATTTGACATTATCAATCAAGCCTCACAATATGTCGGCAACGATGATATCGATGACGACAGTCAGTTCTTAAATCTGGAATGCGAGGAAGAACAAGTAAATACCGGCGAGGTATACATCGTAGATTTAAATTTAAACACAATTTGTAACGAATGTATTAATGAAGCAATCATTATGTATGTGTAGCCCTCTGGATCGACAACGACGTCGTCTAGAAAAGTAAGGGGCCCGATCATGCCGTTGGAGGGGCGATTCATTATCTCTGAAGTTAGCAGTGATGGACAACCGCTCGTGCCATCAGAAAATGCAAAGAAATTTGTCTATGAGTGCGGAGTGAGGGTTAGGGATAAGATCAGCATCAATCATATATATTGGAAGAAAAACACTCAAGAGCCTGATGCAGAATATGTCACTGACAGAGACAAGGATCTCTTATGGAATGATGTCAAGGCACACTTCGATTTACCAGAAGGAACAGAACCAGTAGTTAAGAAATGGGCTTTAAAGAAGATGGCAACACTATTTGCTAAGTATAAGATGATGCTGAACAGAACATACATAAAGAAGAATAAGACTCTGTCCTTCGATGGTCCCCTGCAGAAGATAAAGGACTTCTGGGATGAATTTGTAATCAACCAGACTTCTGATACAAGCAAGATGCGGCAGGAAAAAGCCCAACAGAATGCATTAAAGAAGAAGTACCATCATACACTTGGAGCAGGTGGCTACAAGAGTGCAATGCCGAAATGGGAAAAAATGGAGTCGAACTTGCTTGCAAAAGGGATTAGGCCGGCAACCATTGATTGGCCTGAACGTTCCAGGACTTGGTTTTTCGGGCATGGTGGAATACTAGACCCTGAGACCGGTGCATGCATTGTGGGTGAGAAAATGCAAGAAGTTTATCGACGACTGTTTGCTGCCATAGACGCTGCGGCCAAGGGTGAGTTCGAGCCCAACAGAGAGAAAGATGAGCTAACTTATGCCCTCCAGAATCCCGAACACCCTGGGCGAACAAGAGGCAAAGGAGTGATCCCATGGAAGGAAGGCTTCCCTCACGGTCTGGAGAGCTACAGAAGCCATCAGAGGAGAAAGGCTGAGGACGCAGAGCGGTTTCGAATTTTAGAAGAGGCGATCCTTCAATTGCATGAGCGAGAAAAACGCCTTGAGTCCAGATTGCAAGAAGTTGAGGGACAATTGGCTAGACAACGAGTGAACACATCAGAGCCGACTGTCAACATAAGGCCAACTCAGCGTAGAAGCAGCGTGGCTTCCACGGAAATCGAAGAGGATGATGATGTCTTACGGCGTTACCCCGTGGATGACGTCACAACGAATATGACACCTTGTGAGCTGCACACTCCCGCGAGGAACATCACAATCATGGTGGCCACCGGTGTTGTCATTCTTTCGGAGTCTAACAACTCACAGCAAATACATTGCCGTCCGATTCAAGCTGGATATGCTAAAGTCGCGGTGGATAGGGTTGTAAAAGAATTTCGAAAATTGACACTAGACATTCCTGGCGGTGAGGGGGAGACGACCCTAGGTGAAGTAGAGCACGGATTCATCCTTTGGCGTAAGCGCTACATCGTTATACCTGGAGCGCCTCCTAGACTGCCTTCGCCTCCTAGGCCGATCATATCTCCAGTTCGATCTCCAGATCGTGAAAGTGCACAACGGCAAAGTCCGACTCCTTAGTCACCGATACGTTCTCCGCGGCCACGGTCTCCGCGTCCATGGTCTCCACCGGCCCAGGTGATTAAGCGTATGTCCACGGTCCCAACAAAACATCCGGCAAAGAGGAAGCTGCCATACGAGATGACTACAGAGGAAACCGCCGAAGAGGTAAAGGGAGAGGTGAAGGCGTTTTTCTCTAATGTGAGGGAACAGATGAAGAAAAATGCCGAGGATGTGAAAATGTTGCAAAGCCATGAACTAAGGAAATTAGTCGTACAACACGAGAAGGCAAGGAGGGAAAGAAATAGGTCACTGCCTCGATCGGACTACAAGTGCTCTCTCGACAAGTCTTACAAGGAGTCGAAGAGAACCAAGAAACACGGAAAAGATGTTGCACAACTCGGTATGCAATCGAAGCAAACAATCGAGCCGCTCGTTGTTCAACAATCACATGTAGAGTATGATCATGACGCGCTCATCCAAATGATGAAAGACACTAGTCTCACAGGGGAAACACTCGTGGGGCTGAAATCACCACCAAAGGCCACCGTAGACGTCGATAAATGGAAGATCAACTATGTGTATGGCCGGAGTCTTGTTAACCCTAACGCGGTAAAATCACTTCCTACCCAAATGTACAAGTTACACAACTGGTACATGCCAGCCTGTCAGAACGGAATAGGACTCATTTCGGCTAAAATTCAAGATGAGCATTTCTTCCGGGGCGAGGACTTGATACACGTTGAATTCACTGAATTACACCCGCTATTTCACAGGGACGCTCTTGACAAATCTCTATTGAGCTATTGGTGTCTGTAAGTGATTCTTTTTTAAAAATTAACGAGTCCTGCGTATGTGTAAAATATATATCTCTCACTTTGTAATTTTCTTACCTATGCAGCATGGAGATGATGAATCAGAAGAAAAACATGGTGTTCGATGTTGGATTTTTCGATCCATATATCATACATGAGAAGACTGTGAAGGAAAAGCCGGAAGAAACGGAGAACAATATGTACCGCTTCTTTGACAAACAACATCACAAGATGACCATACTCTTCCCTTACAACTTCGAGTGAGTGTTTGTGTTGTGCACATTTTATTTCAACTACTTCATTCTAAATGTGCAATTAATGATGTACAACTGTAGGTTTCACTGGATACTCTTGGTCATCTATATTGACAAAGGCTATGTCATGATCTTGGACTCCTTGAGAAAGTCACTGTCCAATTACCAAAACATGCTAGACATGCTATAAAGGTAATTATTTGTCTCGCACTTCACATTTTTACGCCATTATCTCGATATGATATGAATAACTCGACTGATTTATTTCTCTTAAGCAGTGCCTAGGTAAGGTTCACTTCGAAACATCCTGGTCAATGGACTGTGCCTCTTCGAATAAACCCATACAAAGTACACTAGCTAGGCCCACCTCTTTCTCCCATTAAATTCGTTACTAATAAGATTAATTGATTGATATATGGTTTTTTCTTATAGTGGTGTCTGCAGCAGCCAAAGAATACCAATTTATATGGATACTGCGTTTGCGAGCACCTCTTACATTATTCACTAAAAACGGAGAAATCTATAGACGTACGTATAAACACACAACTTATTTTTTACCATCGTGTTAATATATATACATACATTAATAATATACTTATATTTCCCTCTCTTATTCATAGCTTCAATGGAAGAAGGACAGGGTCATACGAGATGACCAGATAAAAGACATTCAATAGTCATTAGCAGGGTTTATTAATGACCAAGTCATAAATCCCGAGGGAGCGTACCACTTCGATGGTCGTTTGCATCCCAAAACCTTTACTCAGGAGGGTCCAAATTTGGATGATCCAAATTTCGAATAACTCCATGTATCTAGGTGCGGTGTGATGGTCAGGAACATTATGTAAATGTGGTTGTACATATAATATTTTGCGCTAATATTTATATAATATTTCTTAAGAAGAGCATTATGTCTATTACTAGTATGTAATATATATGTACATATACGTATACGAAGAAGAAACGTATAGCAAGTTAGATATTAGCGTAAAGAAAAAAGAAAACTGAAACATAATAAAATAACCGAAAAGCAAAAAAAATACTTTTAGTCCCGGTTTTTAACACGAACCTGGACTAAAAGCCCCTCTAAAACCGGGACTAAAGGCCGTACCCGGGTGGCCCCGGGGGGACCTTTAGTCCCGATTCTAGCTACGAACCGGGACTAAAGGTGTCCTTTAGTCCCGGTTTTCCCACCCGGGACTAAAGGGTACCCCTTTAGTCCCGGATGGGGGGTCCCGGTTGGGAAACCGGGATTAAAGGGGTTTCCCAATCGGGACTAGATCCTGTTTCTCTACTAGTGCATGGGCTACATGGACCTCAATTACACCACTAGTACAGGCTATTAAGTAACAACAAGGAGGGTTAAACCTTTGTTGAAATGGTCAAGTTAAGAGCCTTCTATTAGAATCCCCCGCGTCGTCCTCGCGCAGGGCGACTCGGGGGCGAAACCCTAGTAATTCGTGCCACCACACCTCGACCCCTCCTCCGCCACAACTAGTAGGCCAAAGTGCTCGACGAAACTCACCTCGGCGCGAGGAAGCGGAGTGAAGTAGACGTCGACCATCACGGAAGGAGGGATAGCGGGTCGGCATGGCGAGGCAGCGGATCCGGCGCCTCTGAGGCCAGAACTGGCCCCCCATGACCAGATCCGCCCGGCATGGCAGCCAGGGTGCGATGGTGGTGCGAGGGAGGTCATGGCGCGACACGACACGGGAGGTGCGGTGTTGGCAGCCCGGGGCCAGTGCGGTGCGGCGCGGAGGTAGCCCGTGGTAGCGCGGCGGCATGGGAGGCCGCGTTCGTGGCCCGGGGTCGGTGTGATGTGTCATGGAGGTGGCTGGTGGCGGCTGACGATGGTGTTAACGCTAGTGCCGGTACAACTAGCAGGCCCAGATGCAGTGCACAAGGAAGCAACGATAGTGGAAAGGGAGCTGGCGGCGGTCGGCTGTCTTCCTTGTTGCCCTCCGACACCTCTCTCCCTTGCTAGAGCTCCTCCCCTTCTTCGTGGGGAGTTTCTTGGCTGGGTTGAGGCAGCAATTCCTCAGCGAGAGAAGCTTAGACCGCTGAAGCAACGCCATTCAGTCCCGGGATCTCCTTCAGCCAAATATGGCAAGGAGGCCGGCGGGTGGCAGGACGGAGGAGGCCTAGGCCAGCTCCCAGGGGTGGTGGTTGGATGGAGCGGCAAGTTTGGAAGTTGGCCGACGGAGAGGAGCCGGTGCAGTGTGGTGGAGGCCACGTGCTGCCAATACCACATGCCTGTGTGGTGGTTTTCTGAGCTGGTGGGTGACGAACTGCAAGCAAGGTTGTAGTGCCCGTGGTGGTTCATCGGGCGGGCAGCAACTATGCCTTCGAGTGTCGTAACCCCTTGGTGTGTTGTTGATGGTACCTCTCTTCCTTTCTTGGTGAGTTTCTCTCAGTGAAAACCACATATTTCTTAGATGGGCGATGGCGATGTCCTTGATGTCGTGACCTCCGTGGTGACATCATTTTGGAGTCTCACCTTTGTGGTGTTGTCGTAGGCCTAGCAGTGATCGACCACGCTTAGCGGGGGTCGTTTTGGTGCTAGACTCCACTCTTAGTGGTTTGTGCTTGTGTGGTTAGCACGTGGTGATTGGACATGCAATTTGGTGCACTGTCGTGTTTTTTCTTATATCTTCTCCTTAATATACTCTCAGATGGCCTCCTTCGGTCTTTGCGGTAAAAAAAAAAATGTTTGTTGAAAGGAAATAGACTACTACGGAAATCATTTCTAGAGGTTGGTAAAACGTATTTCTAGAAGTGGGTTTGTCATATGCTTCTAATAAAATTACTATGAAAATGGGCATGTAGACAAGTGGATAAAAGGTCACCTACGGAAATGGTTTCAACAAGTTTGCAGCTAACAGGCTCGGATGTGGAACCGATCTCCACAAGCGGTGGTCTTAACACGCCTACAAGTGAAAATGATTTTCAGAGGGCCCGTGCTACAGTGTCCACCAATCGAAAGTTTTTCAGAGGGAGCCATCTTACGCTTCTAGAAGCGGTCAACTTGATTTGGCAGCCTGCCAGTGGAATTTTAAAAAATCGAATATTCTTTCCGCCAATTTAAGAAAGTCCTGCTATTATTATATTTGGACAGGCAGGCATGGTGGGCCCCAGCAGGCATTCTACACAAGCGGCTATCCTTATAGGCTGGGGGTAGAGGGGCATCTTCGACAGTGAGGAGCCACCAATGGATCATGGGTAGGGATGGCAACGGGGACCCATAGCCTGCGATCCGATGAGTTTCTACTCTTTTAGGAGTCAAATGTGTTCCAAATATTGCACCCATGGGTCTCTTATCGGACTAAAACGTTACCCATCGGGTGGGCCGGGTCCTGGAACGTTTTCCATCCACCCGAACCCATTAACCCGTGGGTTAAAAATACCCATAGGCCTCAGCCCAAAAAATACAAGCAGCTCAAGGCCCAACAACAAATCTAAGCATCTAAGTATAAAAACCCATTTCCTCTCCCTCTCACTGATTCACTTCTCCTCCCTCCCCGGTACTGTGCTTTAGGGTGGCCGCCGCCACAAACCCTAGCGGCGCCGCTCGCCCGCGCCGGCGCACGCCTGCGCCACGCTGCTGCACGCCACCACCGCGCTCGCCGCACGGCCGCACCACCCGCGCCGTCGCACGCCCGCACCACGCCGCTGCACGCCACCACCGCGCTCGCCGCAAGCCCGCACGCCACCAGCCCACCACCGTGCTCGCCGCACGGCATGCTCGCCTGCTCACCGCCGTACGCCAACGGGTATGGGTACCCAACGGGTTCCCATCACCCGTGCGGGTGTGGGTATGGGGGAATTTTTCACCCGTGAGCGGGTGTGGGTATTAGAGCGGGCGTATTTCATTTCAATGGGTGTGGGTATGGGGTGGATGAACCCGATGGGTTTGCACCCGTTGCCATCCCTAATCATGGGTATGAATGGTGTTTTTCATTCTTATCCTATTTTAATATTCAATATTAATTTTATCCCTATATTTTAACGTTTTCGATTTTTCCCCTATTTTTTTAAACGAATCATATTTTACCTCTACTTTGGATGATGAAGTTAAGGGTGTTAAGTTATTAGCAAAATAACATTTATACTATTACTTTATGTTGCACATTTGCTCTTATTGGTTTTGTTTTTATTCCATGATTTCGAAAATAGAATGAATTTTGATAAACATTGACTAATATAATAATTTGGCAGAATATCAATAAAATCCTACGGTCCGCGATGGGGAACTGGGGACTAGGAGAGGAGGCAGTGGTAGAAGAAAGGGCATTCTAACATTTGCAAAATAACTAGGCCTACAAAGATCAATAAAATCATTATTTCCATTATTTCTATTTTTTATACAATAGCTCCGGCTCCACTAACTTCCATCCAAAATAGGGTAAACGTCCCATTCATTTTAAAAAACAAGGGTAAAAACAAATACCCTACAATGTAGAGGTAAAATTAATATTAAACTCTGAAGTAGGGGCAAGAACGAATTATCCCTAGGTTGTTGTCAAATTTCACATGAGACAAGCTAGATTGAAGAAATTACCAACACTTCTGCACTAGCAAATGGTTTTGGCACCTTACGTCACATGACGATGCAGCTAGTTGAATGTGCTCATATGTAGGCTTATAACAAACAGATAAGTGTGAACACAAGGTGCAGATGTGCATAGTTATATAGCCTGGATTTATATAGGCCAAAGCATAGGAAGCACAACAATTTTCACCTAGTGACGCTCCACTCAATATTTTCTATTTTAGTTGTCTTTCGTATAGGATTTGCATGGATTTTCTTGAGTATTTGTGTATCCTTGTTTTTTCTTCTTGTTTAGACATGCATAGCTAGCTTTGGCTCTCAAACCGCCCATCGACACCTCCATGGATCAATCCCCTAGATAATGATTCTTTAACCCTTTCACATTATTTAGAAAGAAAACATATTTGAAACCTCAACTTACTATAGCCTCGGAATGATTTTCGTCCCTCAACTTTAAAACCATTTAATGAGGCCCCTTAACTTTTGAAAGCATTCATTTTTCATCCTCGCCGATTTAGGTTGTTTTGTGCTGAGGCAATGATGTATATGGAAATTGCATGCATCCTTAGAGTTGCTAACATAGCCAGTAACAGGGCACGCATGGCCAATAACTGTTTTCATCTACCCTTACCAGATACCAGATTTTTTTTCATAATAATTATTATGAAAACCTTCCCGATGACGGTGCATGCACGGTTCAACATCAATCACGTGTGTTTCGTCCAGTTTTCAGTTTTTTTACCGTTTCATCAGTTCACTTTTGTGCTCTAAATCCAACCTTTTCATCCCTTAGTTTCTTGGAAGTTTAATAATCCACTTTAATTCAATGAAATGCACATTATTGGAATCGGAGGAAAAAAAATACTGGATTGCAAAGAATATACACTATTGCGTGGTGTTGCTAGTGGAATTCAATGAAATGCACGTTATTGGTGGAAGAAAAAAAAGCTGAAATATACTCTCTTGGTCTCTCCCTCTGCTGATCTGCTCACGGAAATGGTAAGTGGTGTTTGTTATGGTATATCTTTCTTACTAGTAAAAGTGATAAATATATTATATGAGGGCAATTACGGGTCTATTTGGTAGAGCTCCAACTCCTAAATTTAACTCCAGGAGTTGGGTCTGGAGTGGAGTTGTAGAGCTACCTAAACCCAGCTCCACCTCTCTAGTTCATCTTGTGAGAGAGCTCCATCTAACTCCACTCCAAATTTAGGTGGAGCTGAAACTGTTTAGCTGAGCTCCAGCTCCAGGAGAGATGGAGCTGGAGCTGAAGCTGTGCCAAACAGACCCTATATAAGCAACATGAAACCACATGATCTTTATAGGGCTGCTAAAGAGGGCCTACATGATCAGTATCGACAGCAGTAATACTAGTTGTACATTATTGGTATTGCTGTCACATATGTGAAGCACGAGGCGACAAGCTAGGTAAGATCAATCTAAAGTGAATAGATGCAACATAGTATTATTATTGACCATATGCATTATGTGAGATCAAACGTGTATGAATATTAATTATCTTTTTAAGTAGCTAAATCTGAGTAATAATATGATACAGAAAATCAATAGAACCACAATTTATTTTTTAAGAAAAATTAATGTTGGTATTTTATAAGGATAAGTGGCTTCAATTATGATTGTTGTAATGGGGTTAGACTGTAGGTTTGTGCCTCTTGGTTAACACGAAAGGTCATAGAATGTGCTTTGTATGAATGTTACGTATATTGGTAGCTTCTTCCTCTCTGACATCACTATCGTTATGTTTAAAGAAAAAGGTGATCAAGATCTACTATTTTTGCTATACATAAAAGGTATGTCTTTTCTTAGCATTATTCTTTATAAGCTTGTAAAACTGGACCACAGGTCTTATTTGCCCTCGTTTATAACTAGTTCTTACTATTTATTTTTCTATTTAACCCCTTCTCAACGTTTCCTTATATTGATTTTCCTACACTTTCATTCTAGTTACCATTCTTTTCTCTTCACCCTTTTTAACTCGGATGACTTCTCTTTACCATAAACCATCAATCACAACCAGTCATGACACTTGGGACAAGATGAAGTAGGAGCTTTGTTGTCGATGAGTAGCATGATTAGTTGGCAGTGCAGTGGTGTGGTGGAGGGATGGGTTGGTCGATGTTGGACCATGTTCACCGTTTTAGTGATGACGACATAACCTAATAAGGAGAAGATAATGTATATATGATGCTGAAAATAAATAAATATGTAGGCATGTTGGTAGTGGTGGTATGATGGACTAAAGCTTACGACTTTGAAGAGGAATGAGTGCCAAAGAATATACAGGGATGTTTTTTCGTGCAATATAAGGTAGGATACAAGATAACTCAAGAAAGATTATATAATATAGTTTGCATGAAGCTATTTATGAAATAGTGCCATCAAAATCGTCTATACCAGATCATGAAAAGAAAAAAAAAGATATTAACTTGCTTTTGTTTAATAATATGTGTGAATTAAATTGGTATGTTGAATCTTATAAATTTTACACTGTTTGATGCTGCGAATTAAACGTCGCGTACGAAGCATCACAGTACCTAGCTGGCAACCATGCATGCAAATCAATATATGCGTGTATGTATAATAATCCAACTTTTCATATTTCATTATTACTAGGAAAAGTTCATCTTTTCTTTCGCTAGCACTGTCAGAGAGCAAGCCCTGTCACTTTCTTTCGTTACCAATGCATGTGTTTCTGTTGCGTTTGTCCTTAGCTCGTCTCTCCTCAGATGAATCCTGAAAACATGCGCACACACCTGGAAATGTCGGGAACTACACTTACTGGTCTTTGATTTGTCAAACTAGCTATACATGTTCTGTAAAAATGATGTGAATTAATTTGGTTCTGTCAAATTAAATGCATACATCAAGAGTGAAAACATCATATAACGATTACCAGTGACCCATATGGAGTCATATGTACACTCCGCAAATAATGCTGCTAATAATGCTAAAGATAAATATATGAATCTCAAATATTACAAATGAAGAATAATGAATGAGCTTTGGTGATATTTTACTTGTATCCTGAAATCACCATCGAATCCAAACGCAGAAGAAACACCAAAGAAGTTCTAAACACCATGGATCGGGACTATACTTTAGAAAAGTTGTTTGAGGCTATGAGAATATAGCCGGTGATGGACTTGTGTGATGGATATCCTTGTAAATATCTCTTGTAACTACCATTAGTTGAATATAGTGGTTTATTCGTAGTTTTGCTCCATAGGTGTTGAGGGTTCCAACGTTGGAGGAGTTAAGTCGGGTTATCGAAGGAGTTTAGGTAAATACAGGATGGACTTGTGTGATGGATAACTAGGTTGCTTGGTTTAATTACACTTACATAATTAATATTCGAAAACTTATTATTATTGATTGTGTGGTTCTGATGCCATGCTACATATTCATGTTCCGTTTCATATTCAAGCTCAAGATTATTCCTATTTTATCATTTCGGATGTTCTATTTACATTATTCAAGTACCATGCGTAGTCATGGGAGTGTAGTTTGGTTCTTCATTCGTGATCCTTGAGAAGCGCTGATCACACTTGCTCGGCTTACCGGTAATGCTAATAGGATATTCACACCTGCCCGGGAGGGAACTACTACTTTTTGTCTTCTTCGTTTTAAACTAAAGGAAACCAAATGTTTCATATTGGTTTCTTGTTGCACTAAACCTTTCTATGTTCTACTAATTCCATACTGTACTTGCTGAGTATCTTTACTCACTCTTGCATTTAATTTGGTTTTTAGATACCTAATGATATGGATCTGCATGGATTGGGAGTAGCACCCTTAGACTTCATACTTTATTACATACTATTGAATTTTAGCTAGGTTTCTGCTTAGCATAAGTTTTGCATAGACCTTGTAAAGGTCATTTAAAATTTTGATTATTATTTTCATGTGGACTTCCTGGAGACCTTGTAAAGGTCATTTAAAATTTTGATTATTATTTTCATGTGGACTTCCTGGAGCTAGGATGGTTTGGATTGTCTGGTTTAATTCGTGATTGATTTATCTTATAACTGCCTGTCATGGATGTCCGTATTTATTGGGGAGACTCTGCTGAAATTTCTAATAATTTTGGAAGTTAGTGGTTTTGAGTGTATTTTGGTGTGGTTCTCTAGGTACGTGGTTACCTGGGGTGTTACACCTAGAGCAAAGACCAATGAGAAGACTGAGCAGTGTGCAGGAGCAGAAGACCAAATTCTTGTGGATTTTACGAAGGCTGAAACAGAGAATAGTTAAATGAGAATAGTTAAATAAAATATAGTATGAAAATGATTGCTATGTCTTATGGGATGTCTCTATATGCCCTTTTTGTTGTAGTGCCATACTGCCATAACATAGATATATATCTTTCGGGATTGCATGCAAGATGTGTAAATACATACATTAATTACCATGCATGCTTGTTGACGGAGAGTAAACTCCTCAGCAGGGGATGATGAGGGCCCCCCTTAGTGCGTTCGGCCCAGGGCGCGGGACGCGATCCAGCTCACCGGTGCGTGCGAGTTCGCCGGTGCTTTTGATGCTAGAGGGGTCGTGACACAGGGAATTATACAGGTTCAGGTCGCCGGTGAGGCGTAATACCCTATTCTTGTGTGTGATGGATTATGTGCGTAATACCCTTTCTCTAGACCTGGGCCTCCGTTTATACTCCCAAGGGGACACCACATGGGCCACCAGGTTACACTCTAGAGAAAAGGAAAAAACATTCTTTTACAAACAAGGGCTATGCTGTTACTTGGGGCAGAAGTCCACCGCACTGCAATGTCGATGTGACCCTTGTCAGGATGCCCGTCAACCGCGTGCGACGCCGTGCACCATTCTTCATTAAACGGCTGGAGACTTACGTGCTCCGCCCGTACGCAGCGACGTGCGCTAGGCGATTAGACCTGGCTTACCAACTCCGGCCAGTTGGGAGAGCCGAATCGGCTCACATGATCTTGATGTGACCCAACGGGGCGTGCAGCGTACCTAACGATGTGCGGATGACACATCCGGCACTGTGCCGCGTCCCATCGGTCATTCGCACCGGTCACAGACCGGTCAGCCGGCCGTGACCGGTGTCAGACGCGCTCGTGCGTGTCTACTCGCATTTAATGCGGCACGCACGCGCGCAGGCGCACTCCGCCTGCGCCGCCATTAATTGGGGTAGGTGAGCACTGGGAGCGCCCACCTACGCTGGCACACGTGGCGGTAGCCCGAGGTGGTCGGGGGAGTCCGACCCCTGCTACAGTGGCGAGCGGCGCGCGTTGGGAAGTAGAGAGGGTGGCCGCCACATCAGCCTCGGGCCCGATCCCCCCTCGGGGGATGGCCACGTGGGCGTAGGGGGCTACCTCAAGCCCTAAATCGGCATACCCCTAGGCCCATGACACCGACACTTGTGATTTGGGATTCATCCCTCTTAAGACTGGCGTAACCCGTGCATGTGAGAGATAAAATCCAAGTCAAACAAAGTGTGCTTGGGTAAATTTTTTTTGGTTTCCACGTTTATATATCTCAGGTGTAGAATTATATGAGTGATTTGATGAAAACTTTTAACCTTGTGGACTTTATACATCATAGGCCATGAATGTGTGGTCCACAAGATCAAATGTACATCCATAATAGGACATGTCCTCATGCACCAAACCAATAGACTAGAAGTAATGTGCTCCATGATTCCATTGTTTGTCATATGCTTACAAGTTGTTCAATCCCAGTGTTGAACCATCTTTTGTAGCGCAATAACATAACCATTGGGACTTTTTAGAGAAGAGATTATCCCACAGAGTGACCAAGACAATTCACTGTGACTAGACGAAATCTTATCAACCAAAGAAAACTTTAGATTACAGTCATAGCTAACTCGTCTCTAAATGGTTGAACATTTTTTAATACTTATCAAAGACATGTGATTATGTAACATTTATGTATATATTATATATAATACAATCTGATCTGATGTTTCTGTATATACATGCAATGCTAGTATATAATTTCTATATAGTTGGTACCCACTAACAATAATTAGAAGCTCAAGCTCACATGCAAGCATGCCACATCATCACTCACTAGCAATTACTATTCTAGCCCATTTTAAATCGCATGCAAGCATGCCACGTCATCACTCACAAGCAATTACTATTTTACTCCATTTTAAATTTCATGCAAGCATGACACATCACCTATAATATTATATAGTATAGATCAACATACAAGTATGTCAAATCATTTTCCTCACATTATTTTCCAATATTTCAACTTTCATCATTTGTACAATCTTTAAAATATACTCATCCATGAATCCCGCAGCAAAGCACAGGGTATCACCTAGTTACATATAAATTTGTTCCAATTTATAACTCGGTTTTGCAGGTTTTGATGCTTAACTCTTGAAGATGCATGTTGACGGTTTGGTGATCACTAAATGGATGTGA
Organism: Oryza punctata; assembly: GCA_000573905.2. Classification (NCBI taxonomy): domain Eukaryota; kingdom Viridiplantae; phylum Streptophyta; class Magnoliopsida; order Poales; family Poaceae; genus Oryza; species Oryza punctata. The sequence continues at coordinate 7,844,147 of CM002494.2, read as the reverse complement.
ATGTCATATGTGCATGGATGTGTGAATGTGGATGTGATCACTGAATGTTTGATTTGTGAATTGCTGTGAATGGCATATGTGATTGGATGTGTGAATGTGGATGTGATCACTAAAATGATTGATTTTTGAATTGTAGTGAATGGGGTTGCTGGGAAAGGAAATATATATATCTGCTTATGTATTTTGCAGCTGGCATAGCTAGCAAAGGCCTGAGGCTAGCCAAAAAACAAAATTTATTTTTTGGGTAAAATACTCATCCGTGACGGGTTTAAGTTTAATCCCGATTGAGATGAGCTCATTCGTAACGATTTTAAACTTAAGCTCGATTGAGATGAGTCATCTCTGACGGGCGTCATACCATACGATAAAAGTGACCTAGTCATCTTTATCGGATTCAAGCACAAGCTCGTCACGGATGAGCTCATCGGTGACGGGCCCTAGTTTGGCTCTTGTTTGACTCATCTGCTGGGTCAAATCTATCGGTGACAGGTTTTAGTTTTGGCCCGATAAAGATAATTGTCATCCGTGACGGTAAAATACCCGATACAGATAACTTCTCACAACCCTTTGGTTCATGACGGGACACCTCCCTGATACAGATGAGGCTTACCGCCCGATTAAGATGAACTATCCTATGGTAGTACTGGCCCATACCCTACAATGGCCCATGATTTCGAGAGATCTGCACGACAATAATCAGTGGCGAACCCAGAACAAAAAAGACCCGGGGTCCTATGCATATCATGGCTCTAAACAACAAGTAATATTAATAACCAATATGACACAGAGTAATATAAATTAAGTGCCGCATAGAGTTATAAAGGCACTTCTTGAAATATTGATCCACCATTACAAAATGAGCAAGAAAGGATAAAAACCTCCAAAACGATATATTGTCTTGCCTAGAAAAGAGAAGAGATAACTTAGTAAAAACATCATATAAATATATATCGAGAATAACTTAAAAAGAATGTGAAAAATTACATTTTAAGATGGTTGTCTGCGTGCCTTTAAGGTCTCAAATCAGCGAATTACTGCACTGTTGGTAACTTTCATCAATTCTTGTTTCTCAACATAGCAAATAACACAATCACTCAAGTGTTCATCACTAAGGCGATTGCGCAAATATGTCTTCACAATTTTCATGGCTGAAAAACATCTTTCAACTGTAGCAGTGGCAACAGGCAAAACCAATGCTAGCTTTAAAAGCCGGTAAACCAACTGATAACAAATATGTTTCCCTGTTTCCACCATTTTTAGGGAAAGCTGACATATAGTTTCAATGTTAGCGAATCTATCATCTCCACGCACATCAGTGATATAAAGGGAAAGATGATGTCTAAGATCCATTAGTTCCCCATCATCAAAATCCTTTGGATAAAGTTTTGCTAAACTCATCAAATGCTCTAAATTGAAATCATGAAATGACTGCCTTGGACTTAAGGCAGCCGCACATATGAGTAATTGAGATGTTTTCTCGTTAAAGCGATTGTCCAATTCTTGAAGCAACCAATCAACAATTTCGTTAAAACAATCAACTTCAAAATGATGCTTGTTTGTAATCCCAGTTTTTTGGCGTGGCCTCTTTGGATTTATGTATGCATCTTCCATCTCCAATTCTGAAATATCATACTTCTCACAAAAGTTATGCACATCATCTAAAATAGATTCCCAACCATTCCTCGTAAACTCATCCAAGCGATTTCTAGTTGATTTTACACAATTAATAGCATTGACAATGTCTTGATCCTTTCTTTGTAAAGTTACGGACAAGGTGTTTGTGATTGCCAAGATATTCAACATAAGATGCAAAAAATACACAAACTGAAATGACTGAAAATAAACAAGGAGGCCAGCTGCTTGCCTACTATTTTTGTCATCCCTGTCCTTCTCTTCCACCTACTCTAGAACTTTAACAATTGTAGGGAACAATTGAACCAGACTCTTTAGTGTCTTATAGTGAGAGCTCCAACGTGTATCTCCAGGCCTTTGAAGGGATATTTCCTGATTCAATCCTGAACCAGTTTTAAGTAACCGACATTCTAAAGCATCATGCACATGTTCTGCATTTATATCTCGAATCATATCCCTTCTCTTGGAAGATCCACCAACCACATTTAATAAAAGAGAAATCATATCAAAAAAGTTCCCGATTCCTTTATGTTTCTTTACAATGGCCACAACGACTAGCTGAAGCTGGTGTGCAAAGCAATGAACATAATACGCCGAGCTATTTTCTCTTATAATTAGTGATTGCAAACCATTGAACTCACCTCTCATGTTGCTAGCACCATCATATCCTTGTCCTCTCACTTGTTTCAAACTTAGCTTATGCTCCGCAAATAAATCATGAATAGCAGACTTAAGGTACATAGATGTTGTCTCTTTAACATGAACAAGGCCAACTAGTCTCTCTTTAACACTGCCACATTTACCAACATAACGCAAGACCACTGCCATTTGTTCCTTGTAAGCCACATCCCTTGACTCATCAACCAGCAAACAGAAAACATCATTCCCAACTTCTTCAAGAATGGAACGTAGTACCTCTTTTGCAAAACAATGTATGATGTCATTTTGAATCTTTGAAGATGTATACTGACTATTACCAGGAGCATTTTTACTTGCAACCTTTTATAGAGCTGGGTTTTGCTCTGCAGTATATGCATGAAATTCCTTGAAATTTCCTTTATTGAGAGACTCTTCACTCTCATCATGGCCCCGAAAAGGCATGCCTTGCTTCAGTAAGATTCTAGTAACATCAATTGAGCCATTTAATCGAGTATAATAAGCAATTCTCTCAGCATTACTTTGGTTGTTCAAAGAAACATAAATGTGCTGCTCTTTTTTCAGTAAAGCATCACAATCCCTCATTGCTTGGTATGAACACTATCAATATCACCAACATGTTCCTTCAATCTATATTTTTTGTTCCAACTAGACCACCCACTTGTAACAAATGCATCATACCCTGCTGATTTCTTGTTAGGATCTCTGAACAACAAACAATAAAAGCAATAAGCTTTATCTTTGGACTCACTGTACTCAAGCCAACTGCCAAACTCATCATACCACTCAGGATTAAATTTTCTATCTCTACCACCAATATTTGTAACTGGGAGATCATCAGGACGAGGTTGACAAGGACCATTGTCCAAGTATTTTCTTCTTACCAACTCCTTTTGATTGGGATGATAATCCTCAATTCTTTTCCTTTTGCCAGGATCAAATTGAATCTCCTCTTTCCAATTGACATCTTCAGGAACATCTCTTCTATTGGATGCAGCAGCATTATGTCTATGTGATGGCTGCGATGGGGCAACATCTTATCCATGTGATGGAGATTTTCTCTTGTAATATTTTTCCATAAATTTTCCTGTCAATTAGTTTTACAGAGCAACTATCTGTTAGTTAGCTAGCCACTAGTGCAAGCAGTAAGCAGCGATGCAGCATGTGGCACAACAAAAAATGATTGAATAAATTAAAATGTTTGATGCTCCCTAGAGAATATTGAATGAACTTATGAACTAATGGCCTAATCCAATAATCTGGATTATGGACTAATGGCAGGAAACAAACCTTGCAAGTTTCGAGCGTGAATGCATGATGTTGCCGCTCGCCGTGGCCTACACGCAGCCTGCGGCCTGCCGTTGGCCGCGTGGCCGAGCCGCCGGAGCTTGCTCTTGATCTGAGATTCTGACTTTCTGAGTAGAGGAGCGAAGCTGGGAAGGTGAATGATCGATCAGCGATCCAGACTGATGAAGAAAAGGAGCGAAGAGCCGGAGACGCAGTTAATTCAGTCTCGACTCTCGAGGATAACGTGGTTTGGACTTCAGTCTTCAAAGCGTCATTTGACCTTCCCACGAATAGCTGGGCTCTCGTTGGGCTAACCTGAGCTTTGAATGTGTTTCGTTAGCTGGGCTTAAGAGGGTGTTTGGATCCCTTTAGTCACCTGACTAAAATTTAGACAGACTAAAAAATTTTACTCACCCCCTGTTTGGAAGATGGGACTAAAGTGCATTAAAGTCCATATTTACCTCCCCTTCTCTCTCCTCTCCCTCCCCCTTCTCTCTCCTTCTCTCTCCATGGGATGAGCAATTAATTAGATGAGAGAGGGGATTTAGTCACTAGAAGTTGGGTCACCCTTGACTAGAAACTAGACTAGTTTTAGTCACCATTTAGTCAGGGGTGTTTGGAGATTTAGTTCCCTAGTGTGACTAAAATTAGTCAAGTAGTCTCTAGTCAGGTGGATCCAAACACCCCCTAAGTAAGTTATCTGGTTGGAGACAGACCGGGGTCCATTCCAATTTTTTGGGGTGTCCCAGGCTGTATATATCTATATACTATAACTTGACATAGAAAATTACCTGGTGTTCGGTGACCCATGTTAGGCCTTACTAGATCCGCCCCTGACAATAATACATACTAACCCAGTTATGGCCAAGCACATTTGTACAATATTTGTGACATTCTACAGTCCAAGAGCAATCTGATTTTGATGTACACGAAGTCGTTTATTATCACGAGGATCTGTTTGCAAGAATAGTAACTACATTTGATTTCTGCCCTTCAAATGTTCTTTGGGTCAAAACCTATAGCATTCTCATCCCTGCAGTTGGGCACAACATCAGATGAACCGCCACACACCACCCTACAATGGATAAGCCATCCAGACAATGAATATTACAATTTTGTACCTACAATATTTTGTAACGTGAATCTAAAGTTCTCTCGATGCTTCCTAAGCCTATTGGACATATATGAACATATGAAGCAAATCTGTATTGTAGATACCAAAAGACATGATCTCTCTCTCACACATATATATAGGCCTAACAGAAGAGGCAGAAATCACAACTTACAATGAAAAAGGATATGCAAGCTGCATGTGTGTGTGTGTATTTGCGGGAACTAAGATTTAAACTCTGGTCGATGAAAACATACGGCCAGAAACTTCAATAGCACAATAAGGTGTTTCCATAACTAGTTAGCTACACAGAGAATCTGGTTGCATTGAATTAATAATAAACTTATTTTACCATATACGGTTGGTTTATAGTACTTGCAAAATGTAAATGGTCGGCCTTTTCCTTCCCTTGCTATATGGTTGAACAGCCCTAAACATAAGGTACTTAAAAGAGAAAATTCCTTACATACCCCTGAAATTTTGCCCCATCCCATATATCCCCTTGAGTCCTCAGGATCAAACATTAATTGCATTTTAGTCACTGGTTTAGCCAGCATGTTTGCATGTAATTAGCTCATTATGCACGAGCTTACATATACTAGAGGATAACAAGAAAATGCCGCAACAAGTTAAGCAACACAAAATGTAATCTAACTCTTTGCTCTTCTAAGGTACCCGAGGAGTGAGAGGTGTGCATCGATGCATCGTGTCCACCTTGGGCTTCGACTGATGAACTGGGAGTTCTTGCATGCATGGATCTGCTCCATGCATCGAGTGTACGTAGAACTCACTTTTGCAATCCTGACACCTCCTAAGCCTTTGCACTAAGTTGTCATAGAAACACAATGGGCATATGTGCTATAAAAACCTAATCGTGTTGAAAATTCTCAAAGGAGAAAAGATATGAGAAAGAAAGTTTATAAATAGGGACCATAAATATGGATGGTGGGTATGAATATTTATGATCGGTCGTTGATAAAGAAATTTTAAATTTGTAGAATCATGTGATAATTAGTCTTGGTGATAAATAATTATTAAAGGTGAGTGTTTTGGAAAATTTATGTCGGTGCACAGTGCGGTCGGCATTGTGTGACCGGTCAGACCGGGCAGGAGACGCCAATCAGATCGGAGGTATCCGGGTGATCTGACCGAGTAGCCCGAAGATCAGACTGACAGACTCTAGGAGGAAGTTACTTTCGGGTTGTTTTAGTGCAATTTCTAGATTGCTTCATGTTTTATGTCTTCAAGATCGTTTCTATACGTATGTGATATTGTTTGTGTGCTGATGTAAGTCAAGTTGGTATGAACTTGTACTCGGATATGGAGTTTATTTGTTGTTCATGCGCAGGTGTTGTTTGAGGCTATGGGAGTATAACCAGTGATGGATCAGGACTATGCTTGGGAGAAGTTGAGGTCCAGACGGTCAAGGATATCACGCGGGACACTCAGGCAAGAGAAAAATGTACGTGGAGGTGAAGATTGCCATATGGCATACACGTGGTGTTTTGTGTGTATGAGAAGAGGAGTCAAATTTGGATTGGAGTTCAAGTTTGGGAAGTGTGGAGTTTGGAGTTGCATGGTTTGATTGGTTTCCTATGTGATTAGTACTCCTAGATCTAGTTAGATTTGTGCCTATGGCAACCAATTTATGGGTATAAATAGTAGAGGGGTTGAGGCTAGAAATAAGAGACTTTTTGGGAGATAAAAGTTAGGGTTCGCTTCGAGATTTTAATCCTAGATCGTGAGTTTAGAGAGGAGTGCTTTAGATGCACTTTGTAAACACATATTGATGCAATAAAGTTATTCTACTTTCAACAGTTTCATCGATACGTGTTTTTCTAGATCTCGATGATTTGACCGGCGATACAAGAGCGGTCTAACTGGCGGCATGGAACCGGTTAGACTAGCGCCGGTGAGCAGCAGCAGTTAGGGAGGCGGCGGTCTGACAGGCCGGACGACACTGGTCAAACCGATGGCGAGGTTATGGTTAGACTGGTGTGCACACAGCAGTCAGACCGAGTACGCTGGGATCTTCATCGACTACAAGGGTAACTTTTATTTCTGCTAAAAGTTTTTGGGTTTTTGGTGTTAAAACCATTCACCCTACATTTGGTTGGCTTGGTTCTTGTGTTCGATCCTACAAGTGGTATCAGAGTCACTTTACTCTATTTGATCTTTGCCGATCTTGAGTTTTTGCCATGACTAATAAGTTTATGATGAAGCCATATGTTTTTTATGGAATTGATTGTCCTTATTGGTGCCAAAAGATGAAATCTTATATTATGTCTAAAAGCTATGATATTTGGCTAAAATTTGTGAATCCTTATGAAATTCCTGCTAAGATTAATACTGCTGATCCAAAGATGGATTTTTAAAACAATTGCAAAGCTCGTAATATTTTGCTTGATGGAATTCCTCATTCGGATCTAAAGATTTGGAAGGCTTTATTTGATTTTTACCAGGGACTTCCAATATCAAGGAACTGCGCAAAGATGTTTTCAGAAGGATTATATGAAATTTGAGATGAAACCTGGAGAGGCTTTGGATGATTACCTTGTGCATTTTAATAAAGTTTTGAGTGATCTTAGATCCGTTGATGATTCTTATAGTTACACTTATACTCAATCTGAGGTTTCTCGACACTTTCTGAATGGTCTTGTTATGTCAATCTTGGGGATGAAAGAGATTTCAATTCAAGAATCTGTTAACATAGCTGCTTTGACTTTGGATTCTCTTTACACCAAACTTAAAACTCATCAGATGAATATTCTTATAGGTAAAGTTGATCCTAAATCTAGTGTTTTGATCTCTTCTTCAAGTTCTTCCATTGATGCTTCTTCTTCATTGACTCTTAGTGTTATTAATTCCATGTCTGATGAACAACTCGAGCAATTCGAGGACTTGGTTTTAATTACCAACAAGCTTTCTCGAGCATTTGAAAAAGTAAAAAATAGGAAGTGAGTAGGACCCGTTCGATGTTTTGAGTGTGGCAAGTTAAATCTCCTCAAGTTCAATTGTCCTAACAGCAAGAAGGCAAACGTGGAGGAGGAAGTGAACAAGAAGGACAACAAGAAGAAGAACAAGAAGAGTCACAAGCTGAGGCTAATACGGGAACTTATAGAAGCTTTTGAAAGCGATGAATCAGAGGATGAAGAAGGGATCAATAGCAAAGGTAAGCAAGTTGTTGGTTTGGCTTTTATTTCTCGCAATGCAGACTCTGATGTTGATGAATCTGATAGTAAAGAAAAGCTTAGTTATGATCAATTAGAACATGTTGCTTTTAAATTTGCTGAGAAATTGAAAACATGATCTAATTTGCTTAATGAGAGTAATCACACTATTGAGATACTAAATGTTGAAATTAATAGATTAAAATCTACGGTTCCTAATGATGATGTTTGCAAATCTTGTGAAGCTTTATTTTCTGAAATTACTGCTTTGCAAGATGTCAATTATGTTAATTGCTTGAGATTGGAATCTGAGGTTGAAAAATCTAAAAAGCTTGAGTCTTCTTTTGTTGTTGGATTTCCTTTCCATTCTCGTGTTGTTAATGAGTTGACTTTGACAAAGAGTATAAAATTATTTTTTGTTCAAGCTCTTTATTCAATGTTTTGAGTTCGAAATAGATTAAACAACACCATGATCCTTTGGTTTCTCAGAATTTCTCAAAATGCTTTTTGAATGAGATAAAATTGAAAGATGTTTTATGGCGTGTTGAGTATATGGAGAATCTTGTGAAATCTGATAACGTACTTTCTTATTCTAAATGTCGTAAGAACAAATGTCTTCTGCTTGACTGTGAAAATTGTGCAAATTTGACAAAAGAAGTTTCTAATTTGAAAAATTCTTTGGAAAGGTTTTCCAATGGTGAAAAGAAACGTAACGTGATTTTAGATCAATCAAAAGTGAGCACTTATAATAGTAGTGTAGGTTTTGATTCAAATTCCTATTTTACAAATCACCAATCTGCTGTTTTGAGCATAACTAGAAAATGTGAACTTTTGAAAAAATCTGAACCAAAGAAAATGGTTTGTAAATCTGCTGGAGTTTTGCCATCTCGTTCTTCGTGAATTCAGGGGAAAAAGTCATTTGTTGCAAAACTAACAATTTCAAAACCATCTACTTCACAAACTTGTCGTGAGAACTATACTCGTTCTTTTTTGGATAAGATGGACATTTCATTGGTTTTTGTTTTAGACTTGCCTGTAAAAAAAAGAAAAGAGAAATTACTTTTGCGAAATGACGGTGGCGAAAATCTGGTTTGAGTTCAAGCAGCACGGTCAGACCGACACTGACCAGTTGGTCAGACCGGGTAGCGGTCATACCGCAAGTGAACCGGAGGTCAGACCGACAGTCAGGCCCTCTAGAACAAGTGTATAACAATTTGATACTTGAATCATGCTATGAAGCGTATTCCCATTGCCTCCTAATCCTACTGGACTTCATGCATGCACCCAGGGAACCACTTGGGAAGGAGGATGGAATAAAAATGCTAGTAGGCTCTAAGAGCAAGACCTATGAGATGAGTAGACGGCTATGTGAACAATGGCACGGGCATTATGTGGGCCAAAGTAGAGGAAGAAAATAAATTATTTCAATATATGCAATTAAAATGGCTACCTTTTTATATTCCATGAACGACGCGCAATTCACAACACCGTCTGTCCCATACACCTACCACCGTTTTCCACTCCATTCCCTAGTACCATGATTTATCACCACCGTCACTGCATGCTAAACTGTGGCATCATGTAGTTACCCATGCCACTCTCTTAAGGGCCTGTGGAGAAGTATAGAATGTAAAATCAAAGTGTTTTTGATTGGTATTTCATGATGAACAATTGGTATGTGATATTATTAGTTTTGATACTTGAAGATTATTGGCACAGTGGTTTTCAAGGTGATTGGATTTTCAGGTGATGAACAGGATTGGTTCTGTCAGTTTGGACCGATCAGACCGGAGTATAGCGAGCGGTCAAACTGGCCGGCCCGACGGTCTGACCGGCCGATTTGTGTCAATTTCGGTTTTGGGTTGTTATTTTGAATATCCGTGATTAATTCATGATTTTGGCTTCTAGATGGATACTATGCACATGTAACACTGTTGTGTGCTAACAATGAGTCAAGTTGGAGATAACTTGTGCTCAGATGTGGATTCATGGTTGATGCATGGGTAGGTGAGTCTTGATGCCTCGGGAGAACGTTGCCGGTGATGGATCGGGAGTCAACTTGGGTGAAGATGATGTTCGTACGATCATGATATCATGCGTCATGCTTAGGTTAAAGATCAATGCACGTGGATGGTGAAGATTTCATATGGCATATGATAGAGACATTGTGTTCCTATGGGATACAGAGTCGAATTTAGAAGGAATCCAAATTTCGTACAGTTGGAGTTTGTAAAGTTTATTTCTTGTACGAGAATATTTCCTAGGGGATTAGAACTTCTTGTACAAGTTTGGTTCGTGGCTTTAGGTTGCCTACCTCGGGTATAAATAGAGAAGGAGGGTGTAGCCTCCCGGTATCGATTTTGTGAGAGTTGAGTTTAGAGAAAAGTGAGGGTTTCAAGTTTAGTCGAGATTTTCGTGAGGATGTTGTTGTTGCACTTTGTAAACACACATTAGAGGTAACAAATTTCAATGTACTTAGAGAGATCTTCTATTTGTGTTTGCTCGGGTGCGATGATCCAATCGGCGGGACACCGACGGTCAGACCAGAGGCATCTGCCCGATCAAATTGAAGGCTCCTTGGCGGTTAGACCGGCGATGGTTGTGGCAAAAGGAGGCGACGCGGCGGTGGTTCGACCGGACGATCTACATCGGTTAGACCGAAAGCATAGGCGTAATCAGATCGGCAAATCATCGTCAGTTAGAACGATCTACATCGAAATTCGTTTATAACTTTTAGTTCCGCTGAAAGTTGGTTTTCGGTATTACAACCATTCACCCCTGGTTCGTTTAGTTATCGTTGTTGTACGATCCTACATACAATAATCTCATACTTGTTCTCCTACAATCAGGGGTGTTTCTACGTTGATCTTTCCAGGGTCATATGACTACGGGTAGATTATCTAATTCTAACTGACTTGTGTTATGTTTATGAGTATATCACAATTGTATAATTAATATGTATAGGATCCTGGGTAATTTTTATTCTGGGTACTGACTATTCCTGCATCAGTGGTTGCAACGTAACAACGGCGAGCAGCTACTAGCAGGGGCACGGGAAAGACAAAAGGAGAAGTTCGGTAGGCGGTTATGGTTAGAAAAAATAACTAATTTATCTATGTTTATTTTATTTTCTATTTCTAAATATACCCATTAAGAAACGAATCCATCATTTGGATTAGCTTTAATAGAAGGTATCATTCACTGGGAGTAGCTTTTCCACTTTTTGTTTCCTTCTGCTCAAAAGCTAAAGCATTCTTGAGAGCTGCTGCTGCTGGGGCATTTGAAGCAAGAACATTACAATGGTAACAGTAACGTAATGTGAATATTGCTGGAAATGATATGTCGACTAAGACCCATATGAAAATTAATTCTTTGGAAAATCATAAAAGTTCACCTCATGAGATAACATGTATGGGTAGTTTAGTACCACCTTGCCTTATGGAAGAGGGAAACCTCCTTATAAGGGAGGATGCTTTCCTAGCCACTTGAGAGTTTGCCTTATCTGTACTACGTCGTCACTCGTAGTTTACTCCATCATGCTCGCCGGCGTGCACCAGCAGTCGAGAGAGTAGATCTCTGCAACCTTCGCCTTCAATGTTCTGCAACAGGAGAAGGCGGCAATAAGGTTTTTGGGAATCGCTTCACGTGAATGCTTGTTGTTCGTTGACCACGGCTTGTCTTCCTCTTCGCTCGGGTACTAGGCACAGTCGTCAACACCTGGTACCGTGAGTTCTTCCTGTTTGTAGGATTGAACAAGACCAAACAAACTACCTGAGGGGGTCAATGGTAGGAAAAACCTAAACCGAAAACTTTTAGCAGAATTAAAAGTTACCCTCAAACTTGACGAAGTTGCGCCGGTCAGCCCGTCGTGTTGCCGCTGGTCACACCATTTTTTTAGCTAAATTACTGCCAGGGCTTTGCCCAGTTAATTACAGAGTTATTTACAAGGGCTTTAGACAATTACAAAGGTTGTAACCAATCAAAAACAAATTATTTCAAAGGATCTTTCATTCTACACAACTGTAGAAGAATTTCATTTTTGAATAAGGCTCTCCATGACTGAAAAGAGCACATTCTGAAAATTTAGTCCATTCCATTGCTTCCAAATGATTCATGAAGCAATGAAGAAAAAATCAAGAAAGCCTTTGGGACCAAAATTGAGCCGAGCAAGCACAATCATTTGGAAGAAGTTCAAGCCAATGTTCCAAGCAATACCTAGATAATTCCAACATCTAACACTGAAAGGACAGGTGAAGAACAGATGTTGCCTTATTTCTCTATAACCCCCTAAGCAGAGAACACAAGTAAGATCATCATCCTCTCTTGTGCAATGACATCTATCCAACATATCCCTGGTGTTAAGTCTGTCACTGAACATAAGCCAAGCAAAGATTTTAATCTTCATAACACATTTTGTTTTCCATAGCCTAACAAAAGATCTTGAGGGTTGTAGGGACATGAAGTTTAACTTATAGAAACGTTTAGAAATGTAGACATTTGAGTTCCGGATAAAACTCCAATCATCACCATTTTCCAGTTGTAATTGAGTGTGAGCCATCTTAACCTCTAGTTGCACAAACTCTTCATATGCTTGTTCAGTAAGAGGGAGTAAAAAGAAATATTCCAATGGTCTTGAGCACATACTCTTCACTATTGCATCTTTGTCCAGAACCAAGTTGAACAAGTTTGGGTATTTGGCACTTTTTATCTCTCCATTCCAAATATCTTCCTAGAAAAGGACTGAAGTGCATGTTCTTATGCTGAATACAACAATTCCTCTGAAGATGTCCGACAAAGAAATGATGTCTCTCCACCAAAATGAACCCTTATTCAAAATCATATGTGGTGCCTTCATGTTATAATATGAATTCCATATCAAATGTACCCACGACAGATCTGCACAATTATAGAACTTCACCAAATGTTTGACCAACAAAACAATGTTCTGAATTATAAGGTGGATAATGTCTAAACCCCTTTTTCCTTTGGCCTACAAACCAAATCCCAAGAAGCAAGAGATTTCCTTCTAGAATTGGGATTGTTTCCTCTCCATAAGCAGTTTTTCCTTGCAATATCTATGGCTTTGATAACAGTAACATACAACAGCAAGGAGCACATATAATATGTTGGAATCAAAGATAGCACTGAATTAATTAGAGTTAATCTGCCTCCTTGTGGAACGTGGAGCTAGAAGTAAGTCTTCTCTCAACTCGATCCACAAGAGGAGCAAAATCGACCACCCTTGGTCTTGTTGTTCCCATGGGTAATCCTAGGTAAGTGAATGTCATTGCTCCAATAGAACAACCCAGCAGACTAGCCATAAAGTAGCCTTATCATTGTCAAGGTTAAGTGGGTAAAGATGAGATTTTTGAAAATTAACCTTAAGGCCTGTTGATTGAGCAAAAGAGTATAACAATGCTTTAAAGCTAAAGATTTCCCTTTGAGAGGCCTTGAGTAGGATTAAAGTATCAGTTGCATATTGGATTACTGGAAATCCCTTTCCATCATTTTCATTAATAGGCTTAGACAGTAATCCCAATTGAAAACCTTCATTAACCTCTCTTTGCAACAGTTCTGCCCCTAGAACAAACAGAATGAAGGGATAGAGGATCTCCCTATCGAATTCCTCTCTTGCACCTGAATGAATTTCCTAGAACCCCACTAAGAAAAACAAAAGATTGAGCTGGGTTGAAGATCATCTGCACCCATTGCAGCCACTAATTGTTAAAACCATAGTCTTCATGTTTGAAACGAGAGCATAATACTAATTGATCAAAATCCTTTTCAAAGTCTAGCTTTAAAAAGGATGGTTTCTCTCTTGGATTGCTAGCACTGATGAATATACTCAACAGACCATGCTAAACAATCTTGGATTGTGCGACCTTTGATGAAACCATACTGGTTTTCATGAACCAATTTCAAAATGACTCCTTGTAACCTATCTACCATCAGCTCCGGTTAGACCGCCTCGAAGACGCCGGTCAAACCGTTGAAATCCAAAAAAACATATTAACGAAACTGTTGAAGGTAGATTGACTTTATTGCATCAACATGTGTTTACAAAGTGCATCTAAAGCACTACTCTCTCAACTCACGAATTAGAATCGGAGCCTAGAAGCAAACCCTAATTTTTCTCTCCCAAAAAGACGATGTGTTCAAGCCTCAGACCCTTCATTTATTTATATCCAAAACCACCTACACAAAGTAGGAGTAGAACTCCTAGTTCCACTAGGACTCTAACCCTCAATTTCCAAAACAAATTATTATTTACTAAAACTGTAATATCTCAAAACCTACGGCCTTAGCCTGGCCACAGAAAATCACTTCATCACCGTATCAGACTCCTTCCTATGCCAATTTTCCAATGGCACGTGTCCTGTCTATGGGTGGATGTCGAGCCAGCTCAGCTCGGCTCGGCTCAACTTGCTTTGGCTCGTTAGTATAACAAGCTGGCTTGGCTCGACTCATTTTCATAATGAGCTAAAAGGCTAGCTAGGGTCAGCTTGGCTCGGCTCTAAGCTCAAGCCAGCTTGTTTAGCTCGCAAGCCAGAGCAAGATATCAAGTATACAACAGAACATGTAGGTCAAGTACTGATACAAGTATCAAGATTCAGGTCCAATGTGACCATGCAGTCCATCCATTTAGTCCATAGAATTGAAGGATTGTATGCATCAAAACAAAAAGGCTCCAAATTATCCAATAAATCATCAAAACCCTAAAAAGAAAAAGAAGTCTGCAATCTCCCTATCAAGAACGCTAACAAAACAACACTGAAATCTTTCACCGCGAACAGCAAAAATGGAAAGCTTCCTATTGTAACGGAGAAATAGACCGTAGAAAGCTTTCTTTCTTCATCTTCATGCTCTGTGCCCAAGGCAGATGGCTGGCGGCCGCATGAGATGGAGGCAAGCTGGTAGGGAGTGGGCCGGCACGGCAAGGCACAGCGTGGGATGGAGGTAGGGAGCAGCACCGCGCTCAGGATGGAGGCAGGGAGCGCGATTGGAGAAGCCGGTGCGTGCAGCGGAAGGGCCGTGCAGTGGACGGCGACTCGATCTGCATTGGATCGACGGGATGAGAAGGGGATTAGATATTTTTCTGTTGATTCCTATGTAGGTTATAGCTCTGTTGATTTTTTTTTATGGATGGACGGGTGTACTCGGGCTATCATGTTGTACTTTGCCTATGGGCTATGGGTGACCTACTGATTTATCTCCGTGTCAACTTGTTAAGCTCGCGAGCAGCTCGTGAGCTAACTCGAGCTGACTCGTTATCTCTAACGAGCCAAAACAGAAACTTGGCTCGTTTAAAAAACACAACGAGTTGAGTCGAGCTGAGCTGGTCACGAGTTAAGCGAGATAACGAGTTCCGAGCTTTTCATCCAGCCCTAGTCCTATCCGGCTTCATCCTCTCCATCGATCACTCATTGCGTGCCGCCTCCGAGTCAGCCTCTCGCATGAGCCTGCCTCGCTACTTGGGCCGTTGTTCACTGCCTCGCTTCAAAATTCTCTTCTGCCTCGCCTTCATTACTCCAAAATTTATTCTCCTTTGTTTCTTGCCATCGGCTCTCATAAGCCGATATTGTCTGCGCTAGATGAGCTAGATCGTCAAACTCATGGCAAAAGAATATATCTCTGATAGGTGCTGACAATCCTTGGAATGCAAAATCTGCTAGCTGTTCATCACTTAGACTCAAACTGTAGCATCGGCTGCGGACATTACGAAATCTTTGAATATACTCCATAGCTGATTCTCCCTTTTGCAACCCAACCGATATTAAGTCTGAAAGCTTCATTTCATCGGTTCCAGCAAAGAAATAATCATGAAATTGCTTCTCAAGATCGGCCCATCCTCTGACAGAATTTGATGGTAATGATGAAAACCATGTGAAAGCCGATCCAGTCAAAGACAATGGAAAAAATCTAACTTTCAAAGCTTCTTCAACCGATGCCTCCCCACATTGCACTAAAAATCGGCTGATTTGTTCCATTGTAGATATACCATCTTGCCCTGAAAACTTTGAGAAGTCTGGAATCTTATATCGGTATGGAAGTGGAACTCTATCGAACCATTCAGGATATGGCTGCCTATACATATGGATTTGCTCCTTATGTCTAATTCCAAACTGCTCCTCTACTAACTTTGCAATTCTATGGGCCCAACCATTGTTCTTATGATGGCATTGTTCCTCCGGCCGATATTATTGTTGTTCTTCAATCTGCCCCCCGAGCTGGCCTCTTTGAACAATTAATTCATCAACTTTTCCCTTGATTAAATCTTGCAATTTGTCCACAAAAACTCCAGATTGATTAAACAATGCACGATGAACCGCTTCATCAACTTTATCTTGAAGTATTTCAATCATCGGCTTGGGAAATTGAGATTTCTGAATTGGCCCTCCTGTTGTCATCAGAAAACATTGAAGGCAACGTTTTTGAAAATCAACTTTGGCTTGCTCCATCTTTTGCCTCTGTTTCTCTGTCAAATCCTCCTTTGTGACCATGATCTTGGCATCGACTTCTTCAGACATCTAGGTATAAAATTCGTAGTCCCACCGGGCGTGCCAAAATGTGTTGACGTAAAAACACGACAGCCTGAGAGATCTTCTTAGCTCCAGTGCAGGTCCAAAATAATAATAAGATGCAAGTGTGCCAGTCAGTTTGATCCTGCAACTGACAAGATATGTGAATAGCAGATAAAACAGCCGATCGGCTGACCAGCCGATCGGCTGACAAGCCGATGGAGTGATTCCAGCCGATGCCAATACCAGCCGATATCCAGTATAGATCTTGATACTTGAGTAAATAATGATATAAAGATATTCGGTTGATAATAATGTAATAAACCAATAATATAATCCAATAGAAACCAATCGGCTAGTAATGATAGATTGAATAAGCACTGATCCGAAGGTTGAAGCATTCATCGGCTGGAGGTCCGATGTCAATAAATCCAAATGATGATATAAACAATGAAACCTTTGTTGTCATCGGCTAAATCCAACTTGTATGTAACCATTATAAGCCGATGCAACGTCCAGATAACTCATCGGCTAGCACTCCGATAAAATATTAGCATGAACCTATCGGCTTAACAAGATTTATATTATCAACAACAATCTAGTAGGTCGAACCTAACCGATGCAGCACGAGATTGTATACGATAATCTAATACTTAATGAGCCAATATATCTATCTAATGTGATGGATATAACAAATCTATTTAAAACAACATTGTGATTGTAGAGATATATCGGCTAAGACAGAATATCAGACTTAACCGAGACAGTCCCAACTAAACCGATGCGTCTCTAAACACAATGCAATTAAGATAGAATTGAGATATCAGGTAAATATATCAACCGAACCAGAGCGATCCAAGAGATCGAAGCGATGCAGCCTTGAACAACACCAATGTAGACGATAAATTCACCAGGACCCGACGGAACGTAGGGCTTACCCCTTCGCCGGAGATCGAAAGCCGATGCAGCCCCGCGTCAGGTGCCAAATTCCGCCGGTTTGATAAGTAAAAACCACAGAAAGAGGGTGACGATGCGCCGAAGTTGTATTAATCTAGAGATAATTTACATAGACCCCGGGTGTACATATTTATACCCATGGGTAGATACTAGTCCATATCGGACACGACTCAAACTTTCCTAAAGATAGAAGGAAAAACATAAAGTCCTTATCGGACACAAAACACACTTTCCTAACATTAAAAGGAAACTAACGACTCTGCCTAATTAATAGATAAACCGCCATGCCGCATCCCCCTTGAACTCGGTCTCTTTTGGATAAGCTTCCTTTAATAGATTAATTTCCTTAACGGAATTTGGTAAGAATCCGACTGTTGGCGATTGATAGCTTCCATCGGCCGATTCTATAACTCTGAAGCCGATACTGACTCTAGGCTGATGATAACTTCAAGGCTTACCAAATTTCGTCGTCAACACATGCCCCCCAGTTTTGGAGTATGAGGAATCATGCTTGAAAATTCTCTTCTGTCTCGCCTTGATTACTCCAAAATTTATTCTCCTTTGTTTCTTGCCATCGGCTCTCATAAGCCGATATTGTCTGCGCTAGATGAGCTAGATCGTCAAACTCATGGCAAAAGAATATATCTCTGATAGGTGCTGACAATCCTTGGAATGCAAAATCTGCTAGCTGTTCATCACTTAGACTCAAACTGTAGCATCGGCTGCGGACATTACGAAATCTTTGAATATACTCCATAGTCGATTCTCCCTTTTGCAACCCAACCGATATTAAGTCTAAAAGCTTCATTTCATCGATTCCAGCAAAGAAATAATCATGAAATTGCTTCTCAAGATCGGCCCATCCTCTGACAGAATTTGATGGTAATGATGAAAACCATGTGAAAGCCGATCCAGTCAAAGACAATGGAAAAAATCTAACTTTCAAAGCTTCTTCAGCCGATGCCTCCCCACATTGCACTAAAAATCGGCTGATATGTTCCATTGTAGATATACCATCTTGCCTTGAAAACTTGGAGAAGTCTGGAATCTTGTATCGGTATGGAAGTGGAACTCTATCGAACCATTCAGGATATGGCTGCCGATACATATGGATTTGCTCCTTATGTCTAATTCCAAACTGCTCCTCTACTAACTTTGCAATTCTATGGGCCCAACCATTTTCTTATGATGGCATTGTTCCTCCGGCCGATATTATTGTTGTTCTTCAATTTGCCCCCCGAGCTGGCCTCTTTGAACAATTAATTCATCAACTTTTCCCTTGATTAAATCTTGCAATTTGTCCACAAAAACTCCAGATTGATTAAACAATGCATGATGAACCGCTTCATCAACTTTATCTTGAAGTATTTCAATCATCGGCTTGGGAAATTGAGATTTCTGAATTGGCCCTTCTGGTGTCATGACGAAACATTGAAGGCAACGTTTTTGAAAATCAACTTTTGTTTGCTCAATCTCTTGCCTCTGTTTCTCTGTCAAATCCTCCTTTGTGACCATGATCTTGTCGTCGACTTCTTCAGACATGTAGGTATAAAGCTCATAGTCCCACCGGGCGTGCCAAAATGTGTTGACGTAAAAACACGACAGCCTAGGAGATCTGCTTAGCTCTCCTAAAGATAGAAGGAAAAACATAAAGTTCTTATCGGACACTAAACATACTTTCGTAAAATTAAAAGGAAACTAACGACTCTGCCTAATTAATAGATAAACCGCCATGCCACATCCTCCTTGAACTCGGTCTCTTTTGGATAAGCTTCCTTTAATAGATTAATTTCCTTAACAGAATTTGGTAAGAATCCGACTGTTGGCGATTGATAGCTTCCATCGGCCGATTCTATAACTCTGAAGCCGATACTAACTCTAGGCCGATGTGTACTTTAAGGCTTACCAAATTTCGTCGTCAACACTCGTCCAGCCCACGAACCAACCCGGCCAGCCCAGCCGTGTCAACATCGCTGTTGCTGCTTCCGATAGGTTGAACCCGAGAATGCTAATAAGCTATCGATCGCTTGCGCTCGTAGCTAGCGATTAGATTTTAGTATTTTTGGTACGATAAAATATGTATGAGAGTACTTTATTTACTTTTGAGCAAATACATATAGAAGTCTTAATTTTTCATTGGCTTTAACAACTGATTAGCATATTTTTCCTTACACTTTTTTTCACTCCAGGCCCATCGAGCTGCCGGCCATGCCACATGGGCCTGCCGATGTGAACGTTTTATTTTTGTTGTTTGTTTTTTAAATTTATTTAAAATTCATTTGAATAAATTTTGATATAGAAATATTTTTATGTATAAAGTTTCTATCTACAAAGTTTGAATGTATAAAGATTCTTATATATAAAGTTGTTATGTATAAAGTTTATGTGTACATACTTTTTCCTAGTAAAAAAAGAGCTAGCTGGGTTGAGAAAGCGTGGGCTAAGAAAGGCCATTGAAAAAATGGGCTATATATAGACTTTATATCAATAAACTTATTTCTAGCTAAAAAGATTGCCTATTGGGAATATATAGATTCACTAATAAAGGTGTGAGAAATGAAAGTGAGTTACAATGGGCTGCAAAATAGGAAGGTCTGAGTCGAACTTGAATGGCTGCACGTGGGGCTGATCGCGCGAGGTGACTATCACGTGATTGTCGCTCACTAGACTCACCCCAAGTTTTATATGCATGTAATGTTAGAGGTATTTTTGGGTTGGACTTCTAGGCCCATTTTGTAACTTTGCTTGTTAGGTCAGTTTTTTATTTTTTAAGTGGGCCACGAATGCCAAAAACCATGCAATGGCCTGTTATGTAGTAACTAGGCTATATGCGCTTCATGTATTTTACTTCTTATTTTTTAATTCACTTTAAATTCATTTGCAAATATATATATGTCGGAGGGTAAACTCCGCAGCGGGGGACTGTGCAGACCCCCTTTTGAGTTCGGCCCAGGGCGCGAAAAAGAGACCTTTCCAGGTTCGGTCCCGGTGGCACCGGTGAGGATCGAAGATCGCGGGAGAGAGGGCGGTGACACATGAGCAAGTATACAGGTTCGGGCCGCCGATGAGGCGTAATACCATACTCCTGTGAGGTGGATTATCTGTTATGAGCTCTAGCTCCCCAGAGTTGGACTCAGCTAGAAGTAAGCCAAGGGGTAGAACTCAGAGAGCCGAATCCCTTTCCTCTAGGCCTGGACCTCCTTTTATATCCCAAGGGGACACCACATGGGCCGGATAGGCTATAATCTAGAGAAAAAGTGTAAACTACTTTACAATTAAGAGCCACACTGTGGCTTGTGACCGAAGTCTTCTGCTCCTGTTGCGCTGGCATGACTCCTGTCAGGCCGCCCATCACCTGGAATGACGCAGCACGTCATTCTCCATTAAACGGCTGAAAGCTTGCTTGTCCAACCGTAGACTGTCCGATGCGTCAGGTAATTAGACCCGACGCACCAACTCCGGTAAGGCGTGAGAGCCGGATCGGCTCTCACGATCTTGATGTGACTCATCGGGAAGCATAACGTACCTATCGGGCATGCACCAGCACGCGCGGTACTGTACGCTATCCCATCGGTCACTCGGACCGGTCTCACGCTGGCCAGCCGACTGTGATCGGTGTCAGATATATGCGTGCGCGTCATTCCGTATTAAATACGACGCGCGCGTGGCGCAGGCGCACTATGCCTGCACCGTCATTAATGACGGTAGGTGGGCGCTGAGAGCGCTCACCTACTTCATCATACGTGGCAACAGCCCGAGGGGGTCGGGGGAGCCCGACCCCCAACGAGCTGTCCCCCGAGGGGATAGCGTGTCCTGTGAGGGTGGCCGCCACGTCACCCTCGGGCCCGCTCCCTCCTCGGGGGATGGCCACGTGGGCGGACGGGGCCGCCTCAGATCCAAAGTTGGCATACCACTGGGCCCATGATATCGACAGTAGCCCCCGGCGTAAAGCCTCCGGGAGGCCCCACTGTAGGACGACCAGGTTTTACGCCACCTCATCGTCCGAGCGTGAAGTGGGCCCAGGTTTCTAGAGGAAACACGCAACAGCTGGTTCGGCGCGCGGAGAGGACTGTGTGGGCTAAAAACACTATTTAGTGGGCTAAAAACACGTGGGCTGATAAAAAGACCTAAAAAGAAAAATGAATGTGTGGGCTGTTATTCTAAAAATTACTATGTGGGCTCGCTTTCTGCACGATGTCACGCAGAAAAAAGAAAAATCGAACGGTGCGGATTGTTAGTGATATGCCCTAGAGGCAATCATAGAGATGATTGTATCATATACTATGTTTACATATTTATCTGATATTGTTCCTTGAAATAGATAACTCATTGTTGGTTAATGAATATGTGATTCATTTATGAGACTCTTTATATTATATGTTGCTATTTCTAAAGGATCCCTGATCAAATATCATATGTGGAACAAATATGGTTAAATGATCAGCACATGTATTGATTGATGATCATGTCTCATGGATCATGGTATGGAGATACCAAATTGATAATGTGGACACATGTTGGGGAACATGTTGTTGGATAGACCCGACATGAGACACTGCAAGAACTATTTGTATAGTGCCATCAGTGGTCTCGATTAGTGTTGGTATAGAATTCTTAGACCTGAGATTATCATGGTTTCCAACATGTGTAGTGACTTACTTAGGGACTGCTAAACGCTATTCCGTAACTGGATAGTTATAAAAGTAGTCTTCTGGTGTGTTATGAAACATGTAGTGGGATATGAATAATCAAGATGGGATTTGTCCCTCCTATGGAGAGATATCTCTGGGCCCCTCGACGTTATAGATTATGGAAGTGCATGGCCATGCCAAAAGTGATTGAGGAGTCAATCGCAGGTTATATAATCTATCACAGGATCGAGTGAATGATTGAGCTATTAGAGGATGGCACATATCTAGCCTTGAGCTTAATCGATATCGTGAGGCAAAGGGATTCATACAAGTAAACACTAAAGGTTCAGCCGATATGATCTTTATGTATGCTCGGTGGGTCAATACGTTCTGCTAGGAGCCGCTGTTGACACGTGGACCGAAAAGGAGTTTTCGGGTTGCACCCGAGTGTGCATGAACCTACAGGGTCGCACGCTTAAGGGGCCGGAATGAAGGGATTGGATGGAGATCCATTATGCGCTCAATTTCGGATAGGGATCCGAGTAGGACTCCTATGGGCCTTGGAGGCCCGGACTTGGTCCCTATATATACATGAGGGGGTGTGGCCGGCGGGATTAACAAATCACGCCACGTGAAACCCTAGCCGCGACTTCCCTCCACGAGCAAACCCTAGCCGCGCGCGGGTTCTAGCACATCTGCGCGTGGTGTTCCTTCCCTGGACGTGTGGATACCGGTGGAGGCGCCGCTGTCCTGCGGTGCTGATCGGCGTGGGAGCACGGCGAGAAGAACGCACGAGGAGGAGAAGGTCAAGCAACTGCGATCGACTACTTCCTCTACATCGGCGCGCGCTACATCGCGAGGATTCCTTCGGCTCCTTAGCGCATACTTCCGCTGCACAGCGCGTCGAGTGGTAACGATCTATGATCTCATACTTGCATGGTTCCTGGTTTACGCGGTAGAAAAATTTTGTTTTATGCTATCGTAGCCTACGCGTATCCCAACACGGATGATATCGTTACCGAAAAAACGTGTATCGAACGTGATCGTGGGTGCCGAGGTCTCGCGATCGCTCGTAAACTAGGAATATCCGGTTGAACCACCAGCCAACCAGACAGCAGCACATATACCACGCATATATGCATACTGATGCATGCACGCATCGTACCAGACACACCCATGCTACAGTACCTCGTGTACGGTAGCACCAAATACTACACGCTACAGTACCCCGAGTACTGTAGCAGCCATTACTCCGCTCCATTTTTTTCCCATGTCTGAAACCCGTTACGAAGATCTCTCCCACACGAGTTTATCCACCGTGTGTTATATCGTATCCATCTTTATCACCCCGATATCTCTGATCGTCTGGACCTCAACTTCTACCCGAGTCTAGTCTTGATCCTACCGTTGATAGAAGTTGATCTTCAAGAATCCTGACTCTGTCATTTTCTCACATGGTATCCTGACCACACTAGACCTCTGCTCCTCGCTGAGCATAGTCCCGGTCCTCACCATTGATAGACTGATCTCAAGTCATCTGCACACAATTAGACAAAACAACTGTTTCTGGGCACACATATCACAACCTGACCTACATTAATCACACGACCTCACACCAACATCCACACATATCCTGAAACCAATTCATCGAATAAATCATTTGCAAAGCCAATTGTTCATCACAAATATTAATCATGACACTGATTTCACACTGTTGTGTAGCCGAACTTCCAGGCTCCTCGGTACGCATCAACCACGTTTCGCATATTTGATATGTTCATATTTTAGTATCTAGTTCACATGTGCAGATCGAATGATGCGATTATATTTGTATAGATCTATAATATCATAATTTATTTATAGAATAAATTAAATTAATATGTGCTTATATTTTCAATAAATCTAAAGTCCCTAATGCGTGTGTTCTATGGTAGCGATTGGGAATTTTCCCCTTACATGTAAAACAGAGCGGTTGGCATGGCTAATTAATTATTAGCTACAAAACTTAAAAATAGATTTTTCTTATGTTATAGAATATATTTGAAAAATACAATGTTGAAATTTCGAAAGATGTTCATGAGAAAAAAAACTAGAGAGTAGAAGTTGGAAAGAGGTAGTATATATATAACACACCCTATAAGCCTACTATGTAAGCTTATATGAACCTATGGAGAAAAAATTATATGACAGCTGCAACAAACATGATCATATATAGCCTTGAGAAAAAAAAAACTAATGAGATGATTGTGTTGTGCACAGTGGGAGCAGAAGTGCAAAGGCATGTTGAATTTATATAGGTGAAACCAGAGTTTGCACTTTTGGTTTGGGCTGAAATTTCGGTGATTTCGGTGTCATTGAAATTTTACTAATATTGGTGTTTCCGGTACTTAATTATTTTAAATTTTACAAATTTCGGCTGAATTTGAATAAATCTTGACTACATTCACAAAATATTTGGAGAAGTCCAAAAATTTCGAGCGAGATATATAGTTATTCGCTCGTGGGTTCCAAAATTTCGAACCAAAATTTTAATCCCTAGGCGAAACACAGAAGCACAGAAGTAAAATTCATACTGAAAAGGACATGCATGTCTACAATTGCAGAAATTAATTGTATCAACATGAACATCTCGGCGAGTAGCCCATCACAAGTATCTATAGAAAAATCTTTGGTAAAAGATGATGAAATTAAATATTACATAGGTAGTTAAGGTCGGCTGGTTTAAAGTTAATTAGTTACCCGGTCAGCACGTTTGCAGGCAGCCTTGTAATCTCATTCAGGAGCTTATTAACTCCACAATAGATGAACAAACCCCAAGAAGAAAACTGCAACAAGTTATGCAGGAAAAACTGGAACTGTCTGTTATTCTTCCTGCAGCATTGGTATCCAAGGAAAGAGAGGCGTGCAGTGCACTGTGTCCACGCCGCGTGTGTGCAGTTCGTGGGCTTGGGTTCATCCCATCAGCAAACAGTATTGTGATTGGGGTTTCGTGATGAACTCCACTTGTCAATTTTGCAGGGTACACATGCATCGATCTGCTCCATCCACCGAGTCTTTGACCTCAGTGTTGCAATCCCGACACCTCATAAACCCATTGTGCACTAGTTGTCGTAGTAACACACAAGGCACACGTGTGTCTATATATATAAAATAATAAGCACATGGTGGGTATGAATATTAATGATTGTCTGTTGATCAATAAATTTCAAAATTATCCAAATCATTTTGCAATTACTTGTCGAAGCAACTTGTCGAAGCAAGAGATATGCTGGTACTTTATGATATATCTCAGGAGTGGGGTAAACTTGTGTGAATAA
Source organism: Oryza punctata (assembly GCA_000573905.2). Classification (NCBI taxonomy): domain Eukaryota; kingdom Viridiplantae; phylum Streptophyta; class Magnoliopsida; order Poales; family Poaceae; genus Oryza; species Oryza punctata. The sequence goes on along the minus strand of CM002494.2, from coordinate 7,818,866 downwards.
TCTAATTCACATTGACTTTGAGTTTTTCAGACATTCTACTAGAGCTATATTTAAATTATTCAGGCTGATAATGGTAACCGATCACTGGCTGAGGAGTGGCAAACGGCTTTTAACGCTTCCTCTTAACTTATACCCGAGGTATATAAATTAAAGTCACGAATCAAACTTGTAAAAAAAATTCTAATCTCCTATAAAACCTTTCCATACAAGAAATAAAGTTTACAAACTTCAATTGTACCAAATTTTGACTCCCTCCAAATTCTTCTCCGCATCCAATACGCACACCATATCTCCATATATCGTATGCTATATGGAATCTTTACCAACCACGTGCATTGATATTTAGTCTAAATATCCCCATGATATACTGATCGTCCGGTCTTCATCTTCTCAAGTTCACTCCTGATCCATCACCGGTAACGCTCTCCTGAAGCATCAAGACTCAACTACACATGCATCAACCAATAAATCATATCCAAGCGCAAATTCTCATCAACATGACTCATTGTTAGCACACAACAATATTATATGTGCATAGTATCCATCTAGAAGCCATAATCATCAATTAACCATGGATATCCAAAATAACAACCCGAAACCGAAACCGACACAGAGCTGGCCGGTCAAACCATCAGGCCGGCCGGTATGACCGCGCGCGTACCACCGTTCTGACCGGCCCAACCTGGCCGGTCTGAGCGAGACCATCAAAGTAAAATATTTTGTTCATCACCTGAAAATCCAATCATCTCTAAAACTATTTTACCAATAATATCCAAATATCAAAAGTAATAATATCACATGCCAATTGTTTATCATGAAATATCAACCAAACACTATAATTTTACATGGACAATTTCAACGTAAGTTGTGGCTGTGCACCTACATGCAGAAGATCCAAACTATCAACCGACCTATGGGTTTGGAGTACTATATATATTCCTAAGACTACTAAAATGATTATGCAAATGTTTGACATGTGTAGAAGGAATGATAACGTGCTCAAAATATTTAGGACATGAATTGGACTCGTTTTTGTACATATGTGATATCTAGAGCATATCAACTGAGAGCTATATATATAGCTCTATAAAAAAGTAATGACAGATATGTATAGTACACTTCTATTAATGAATTCGTAACCTGTTTAATATGTAATTTTGGTAGGTGTGTTGTACTAGATAAAATAAATGATTATTCTTTTTTAACTTGAACTTTACGGTTAGTTGATCCAAATTTTAAACTTATAGTTGTAGTTCACTTTGCCTCATGAATGATGAAATGTAAAATTAAATCAGATCACGAATGAAAAAAATCCCAGTCTTAATATCAGTCCTGGCAGGCATGCTTGTGTCTAATATTATCTAACAACGGTTCAGTTGATCATCAGTTACTTATTGTTGATGAAAAAACACACACTGTCCTAAAAGATTTATTTTACTCTAGTGCAAGTCCAAATCTTACTTTTGGGTTTAGTGCGTGCCAATTGGTTTGATCCTGTAACCAATAAGAATAAACAAGGAAATATTATTAGTAAACAGCAGCCGATCGGCTAAAGAGCCGGTGTCGTATCGCTTTACAACCTAGCCGATGTAGGAAAGGTGGATCGGTCATGATGTAAATTTACAAACACAAGTAAACCCTAAACTCGACTCATCGGCTGTAAATATCACCATTATATAATCTATATATCAATATTACTTTAGAAATCAGCAACTATGATAGATCGGATTTAACCGAGACAATATAAATTGCTTAGCTCTAAGATAACATGAAGTAAAGATTAAATATGTTCATATCATAGCCGATGTTCAAGTTTAAGCATGTATCGGCTATAGCTCCAATACAACCTTATACTGGGTATCATCTTATAAAAATATATTAAAATAATATCAACTAGATTGATAACAAGATTAATATATTTAAATAGCTGAGATCCCAACAAAAGGGGCAGATACAACTTGTTGAACAAGATAGAAATCAAAGTAAAACAATTGTACCAGATAAGATCGGTTGAAACCCCAATACTACCCTTACTAACAATCATAAAGTAGGCTAGAGATTATGGTTCTAAACACGACTTAGTAGATCAAACTTAACTGATATAGGACTAAGTATGAAAAAACACAATATCTAGACAATCAACACGATGATTGTCTTTATGGGATGGTAGATACATTACATAATCTATACCAACAAGATAGTCTAGCAGTTATCAACAAGCCCATAGACAGAGATCAGCCGATGTAAATACAAAGTATTGTTAATCTAGATTATATAACAAATATGATAACTCAACAATTTACAGAAACAAGATTAGAGTGTCATAATGATGTAAGCACTAATCACGATAACGCAAACCGCCATAACAAGCTTTGCCTCTTGTCGAAGATCGAAATCGATGCAGCCCGACTTGAAAGAACAAACTCGTCAAAAAGTAAAGTAACAAAAGGTGGCGATGCACCGAGAGTATATTAAACTGGTGTTAATTATTTACATGGTCTCGGGCATATATTTATTCCCTTAAAATACAATTTGTCCATATTGGACACGACTCAAACTTTCCTAACTTAACTCTAACCGACAAACAAGTCCCTTAGGCGGACTCTTACCAAAATATCTCTAAAGAAATTACATAATATCCTAATTAATAGATACAATTGCCCAATCTCGGACTCTATCCTTGCCCGGCAATATCTTTGAAGTCCTCATCTTGCAACCGAAACCGACTATATCGGCCCCCTTATTCGATTCCAACTCCTATCGTCTAACCGTCTCCAATTCAGACTTAGCCAATACGAACTCCGTTTCCGGGATCATTGCATATCTCAAATCCGCTTCGGATTGAATCTTGACTCCGATTCATACTCTTGCCAAATTTCATCATCAACACTCATCAGTGTCGGTTACTGGTAAGATCCGACGCTGATACGTTGCCAAACAATCAGAGCCGGATAGTTGTAAGACCCAGCACTGATGTCTCCTCATCAGTGTCGGGTGAAGGATATTCATAGTTGTTGACGTAAAAACACGACGGCCTGGGAGTTCTGCTTAGCTGCAGTGCAGGTCCAAAATATTGATGAGATGCTAGCATGCCAGTTAGTTTGATCCTGCAACTGACAACATATGTAAACAGCAGAAAAAACAGCCAATCGACTGACAAGCCGATGGAGTGATTCTAGCCGATGTCGATAGGGTTCTGAACTATCGATTATATATATCCAATATAGATCTTGATACTTGAGTAAATAATGACATAAAGATAATCGGCCGATGATAAATTGAATAAGCACTAATCCGAAGGTTAAAGCATTCATTGGCTAGAGGTCCGATGTTGTTAAATCCAAACAGTGAAACCTTTGTTGTCATTGGCTAAAACCAACTTGTAAGTAATCCTTGTAAGCTGATGCAACGTCCATATAAACTCATCAATTGAAACCCCAATGAAACCCTTATTGGCAATCAAGAAGCAGGCTAGAGATTATGGTTCTAAGCATGACTTAGTAGATCAAACTTAACTAATGTAGCACTAAGTATGAAAATAAACATAATATCTAGACAATCCAGGTTTTGACTGATTTTCAGGGTGGTGGATACATTATATAATCGAAGCCAATAAAGTAATCTAGCCAATATCGATAAAATCCTAGATGGAGATAGGCCGATGCAAGTAGAAAATATTATCAATCTAGATTATATAACGTATATGATAACTCATCGGCTAGCACTCCGATAAAACATTAGCATGAACCTATCGGCTTAACAAGATTTATATTATCAACAACAATCTAGTAGGGCGAATCTAACCGATGCAGTACGAGATTGTATATGATAATCTAATACTTGATGAACCGATAGATCTGTCTAATGTGATGGATATAACAAATCTATTTAAAACAATATTGTGATTGTAGAGATATATCGGCTAAGGCAGAAGATCAGACCCAACCGAGACAGTCCCAACTAAATCGATGCATCTCTAAACACAATACAATTAAAATAGAATTGAAATATCAGATAGGCAAATATATCAACCGAACCAGAGTGATCCAAGAGATCATAGAGATGCAGCCTTGAACAACATCAGTGTAGCCGATATATTCACCAGGGCCCGGTAGAACGTAGGACTTACCCCTTCACTGGAGATCGAAAACCGATGCAGCTCCACGTCAGGTGCCAAGTTCCTTCGGTTGATAAGTAAAACCTTGTAAAAGAGGGTGGCGATGCGATGAGAGTAGTTGTATTGATCAAGAGATAATTTACAGGGACGCTGGGTGTACATATTTATACCAATGGGTAGATACTAGTCCATATCGGACACAACTCAAACTTTCCTAATATTACTTTAACCGACGAACATGCCCAAGGTGGACTCTTACTAAAAATATCTCTAAGACAATTACGTAATATCCTAATTAATAGATAACTTGCCATGTCGCATCCTCCTTGAACTCGGACTCTTCTGGATAAGCTTCCTTTAATGAATCTATCTGCTTAACTGAATCCATCAAGAATACAACTCCTGGTGATTGATAATGCTCATCGGTCGATTCCAGGACTCTGAAGCCGATACAGACTCTAGGCCGATGATGTCTTCAAGGCTTACCAAATTTCCTCGTTAACAACAGTGCAAGTTTTGTTTTGGATGGGCAACCATCATCCGTGCCAGTTTTTCTCGAACTGGCACTAATGATGAGGGCACTGATGTGTTATTCTATGGTAGTGCTACTATGATTTTTTAAGTAATGATTTGAATGTGTTAGAGGCATGCCACGAGGACCTTCAACCGAGTCGCCGAAACCTATTCACAGCTGCCTGGGCGAACCGTATGCGACGAAGGCCCAATGGCCACGAAGACAAATGCACTATTGCAAAGTGCTGGGTTAAGCCGAGGACATAAGCCCTTGGATCAAGAACCTTCGCCCTTTAGCCAGTGGGCACAAGATTCAAGTAGGCCAGACAGCCCGTAAAGTCCCACTTGGTGGCCCAAGAAGAGGCACAAGGCCGCATTGTCTGTAATTACCCTCATAAATATCTCGATTTTAAGAGTAGCCATGTAAGTTCCTTGTACTTAGTAACCCTAGGGTGCATGGATCTGTACCAAGCCTATAAATAGGCCCCACTGGGCATGCATTGGGGGATCCGAAGAATTTAACAAAATATTAATATACTATCTTTACCTTTCAACAAATAGTGAACCTGTCTTTCGACAGACGCAGTTGCCTTTCGACAACAGTTGGTGCCGACCGTGGGAAGACATACGAAACAGCCATGCAAGCCAAGACTACAGCTTCGACTAAGCAAGCAGCCACTTTAGCTATGGTAACCACGGTGGTGCAAGCTGCATCTGCTGCTCAAGTTTCAACTTAGTTGGTGCACCCATCTTCAACAACCCATGTACGACCAACACCCCAGGCGGCGATGGCCCCCGCACGTGCAGCTATTCTCAAAACCCAGATGGTGTGGCTGATTCCAGCGTCCATGCCTCAAGCTTCAACTGATGCTGCTTCGGCCCTCCAAGCACAATGCCAAGTCTTTCTTCAGCAACTGAGGCAACCCCACGAAAATCCCAACAACAACCATAGCCTCTTCGGGTCAAGCCGTTGGTGGATCAAAGTCCAGGCGCAATGGCATGGCAGCCGCCGAACCGGCATGACTTGTGTTCACTGGCCCAAACGCCTTCGTCAACTCCTCAGGGTGCCATGCTTAGGCTGGGCGGATCCACACAAATGATTCAGCCGAACACCACTGTACAACCTTAGGCCCCTGGGATGGTTTCCCCTTTCGCACTGTCGTACCCGGGCCTTTCACCGCAGTACCATCAAGGATTAGTGTTAAGGGTAGGGGCAAAAGGAAGTTACCTCTGAGCAGGGGGCTGTGAGACCGGCCATTTCCCTCTCAGTTCAAGTATCCAACAGTCGCAAGGTATTCGAGCAAAACCGACCCAAGCAGCATCAACTCATAGGAGCAAATGCATGACGTCTTCATCATGAATTTTCAGGGAACATACGACGAGTCGAAAACCCATAAAGATTTATTTGGCATTCGACAGAAGCCAGGCGAATCCACAAGGGACTACGCAAGATGATTTTCCTATGCAAGATGCCAAGTGCAGTACATTACTGTAGCCTCGGTGATTAACACTACTTCAGCAAGCCTCCTCCCAAGCGACCTAACAAGAAGAATCATGAGAAAAGAACCACAAACTGTCGATCATCTCTTCCGCATTATTGACTGTTTCGCTCGGGGCGAAGAGGACACCAAGAAGCGGCTCGAGATCCAAGTTGATTATGACAAGGCGGTGGCTCAAGCAAGTTCGCAAGAACCCGTCGCCCAACCAATGGCGAACAAGGCCCCACCCCCAACACAAGGCCCAAGTCCCATGACGTGCAAAAAATTTCGAACCGAGAGGGGCAAGTCAACTCAAGTCCCAACACAAGGACTTCAACTCAAGTCAAGGCAAGTCGGTGCAAAAAGAAGTACAAGAAAGATAGGTACTGCGTGTACCACGGCAAGTCGTTGCACACAACAAAACAATGTCGAAACATCAAACATCAAGGCCATCACCAACTGCCAAAGCCAAATCCCGCCAATGGCAGAGAAGTAATGCGAGGGGCGGAGCAGGAAGGGTCGCTGCAAGGCGATTAACATCATGGTTGGCCAAGGAGGCTTATCGAATTCATCACAAGAACAGGTCCGTTGCCACGCCTATCGAAACTTTAGAAAAAGGCACAATCTGGCATGGTGCACAATGTTATGGTGGCATCGGCAGGTGATGTTGTGTCGCAGTTCCTGACTGCTGAAATCTCTTTCGGCCCCACGGATGCGGAAGGAGTATTTTTTCCACATCAAGACCTCCTCGTAGTATCCGTAATGATAGCAGGGTGTGAAGTTCGGCGTATTTTGGTCGATAGGGGGAGTTCGGCCGATGTCATCTTCACTGTTGCCTATACGCAAATGGACTACACGATCTGGGATATATCTCAAGCTCCCGCTTAGCTCCAGGGCTTTGAAGGGAAATGTGGTCAAGTGCTAGGACAAGCTCAGCTGTGGGTGTCATTCGGCCCCGAGGGAAACAAGCGTCAAGATATCTTGTTCAATGTCGTCGACATCCCGTACCACTACAACATCATTTTCGGTCGCGCCACATTGAACAAGTTTGAGGCAATAGCTCATCATAACTACCACAAACTAAATATATCAGGACCAACCACTGTAATTGTGGTGAAGGGATAGCAGCCTTCGGCTGTATCCACCGCCGAATCACCTACCGACGGCTGCGAATTCAGCATCCTGCAGGCCGAAGTCGGTGAAAGGGCCGAATGATGCCGAAGCCATCCCTTCATCGAGGTGGCGGTGGTGCAAGAAGGGCTCACCTGGGGCAGCTTCAAAGAACAGCGATGAAGACGGCGATGACGGCGTAAGACGACAACGAGCGAGCGGAGGAGGTTGAGGAACTTAGCGGGAGGACGGGCGCGCGGGTGGAGCGAGGTTGAGGAGCGGACGGTGCCTAGGGTTTTCGCTGGTGGCGGTGGCTCAAAAATTTGGCAGCCTGGTGGTGTATTCTAGGGTTTTCGCACCTCCGGACTTAGGAAAAATTTCACCCCACGCGCATCTACTTATAGGCGATAGGTTTTCACTGGCAGCCAACTTAACTCCTCTGCCAGCGAAAACGGTTTTCATTAGCGGAGGCCTATGTGGCCCGTTAGCGAAAAAGTTTTATGCTGGCAGACGCCTAAATGGCTCGCTAGCGAAAACAATTTTCGCTGGCGGAAGGCCTACGTGGCCCGCTAGCGTAAATCGTTGACCCCACTTGTAATTGACCTTGTATTTTGTTCTTTTCTTATTTTAACTACTTTTATTTTATTTTAATGAGGAACTTTAGAAACTTATTTTTTAATACATTTATTTTTTAAACGCCATGCTATTATAAAATTTCAATTCTTATTACACTATAAGTAAATTTATTTTTATTTAAAATCTTTATTATAAAAATTCAGCATCCATGCAAACAATATAAAATTCATCATCCATGCGAATAATATAAAATTCATCATCCATCATGTCACACATTAATACATATCTATAATGAATTAGACTTTCACATTTTTCCCTCATGTATGGTTTTGGCGATTCACCAATTGATTCTTCGGTGAGCTTAATTTTGTCTCGAAAATCCATGAATAGTGTCATCTTCTCATACTGATTATATGCCTCAACATCTTCGACATCATCAACTCCCAAAATCCTTTGTTTTCCCCAAATAACTATGTCTTTCTTCAAGTGAGATGGATCAGTCACATAGAAAACCTAAACCTAAGCGGCCCGATCGGCAAGAACCTATGGGTTATTCTTGTGGCCTACGTTGTCGAGGTCGACAATTGTCAGTCCAAACTTGTCCACAAACACGCTAGCTGGGTGTTTCACCCATTGGCACCGAAACAGTGGAATCTGCATATTGGTGTTGGTGCAAAACACGGCGGCCTGAGAGATTTGCTTTACTCTAGTGCAGTTCCAAAGCTTATCTTTGGGTTCTAGGGCGTGCCAGTTGATTTGATCTTGCAATTAACAAGATTAAACATGCAAATATTGTTAGTAAATGATAGCCGATCGGCTAGAAAGCCGATGCCGTATCGTACTATAACCTAACCGATGCAAGGAAACATGAATCGGCTGTAAGGTGTATTTATAATCATAAATAAACCCTAAACTTGATCCATCGGTTGTAACGATCAACATTACATAATCTATATATCAATATTACTTTAGAAATCAGCAATTGGGATAGATCGGACTTAACCGAGACAATATAAATTGCTATGATCCAAAATAACATGAAATAAAGATAATATGTATTCATGTCATAGCCGATATCCAAACTTAAGCATGTAAAGGCTATAACTCCGATTCTACCTTATACTAGGATATCATCTCATAATAAATATATTAAACTAATATCAATCAGACTGATAACAAGCTTAATATACTTACATTAATTGAGATCCTGATATAAGGGGCAGATATAGTATGCTAAACAAGATATAAACCGTAGTAGAACAACTATATCAGGTAAGATCGGCTGAAACCCCGATACTATCCTTATTAATAACCATGAAGCAGTCTAGAGATTATAGTTCTAAATACGACTTAGTAGATCAAACTTAACTGATGTAGCACTAAGTATGAGGAGAAACATAATATCTAATCAATCAAGCCAATGATTATGATTTCAGGATGATAGATACATTAAATAATCTAAGCCAACAAGATATACTAGCTGTTACCGACAAAATCCTAAATAGAGATGAGCCGATGCGAGCAGAAAACATTGTCAATCTAGATTATAAAATGTATATGATAACTCAGTGATTCACGAAAACAAGATTATAGTGTAATAAACATGTAAGCACTAATCCCGATAACACAAACCACCATAACAAGCTTTACATTTTGTCGAAAGTAAGAACTCATAGCAATAACAAAGTAACGAAAAAGATGGTGATGCGCCGAGAGTATTATTGAACTAGTGTTCATTATTTACAAGACCTCGGGCTTATATTTATACCCGAACATACAACTTTGTCCATAACGGACACAACTCATACTTTCCTAATTCAACTCTAACCGACGAACAAGTCCCTTAGGCGGACTCTTACCGAAAATATCTATAAGCAAATTACATGAAATCCTAATTAATAGATACAATTGCCTTTCTCGGACTTTATCCGAGCCTGGCAAAATCATAGAAGCTCTTCGTTCGAATCTGACATCGATTACATAACCAATCTTGCCAATATCGGCTGTATCGGCCAACCATATCAAACTCGGTATCGGCCGATACAGGCTTCCAGCCAATGCACACTCTGTTTCTGAGATCTCCGCACATCTTCAAATCCGCTTCGGATTAGATCTTGACTCTGATTCATATACTTGCCAAATTTCATTGTCAACAATTGGGTCCGTAGTCCAGTTCGCATATTTCTTCTATGAATCCTTAGTATGTTCTCTTTTCCCTTGTGTCGATTGCCTCTACTCGAACGCTACCATTTTGGCATCTACTCCTTTTGACTTTCGCTTTGGTATAAAACGTGTACCCATTCAGATCACATGCTTGCCATGAGGTGTACACACTTGATGGCCCGTCAACCAACCTTTTAAAGATTTTTTCCTCTGTGGTATCACCATCTGGTAGGCCAAGGTCCTTGAACCATTCAGTAAAGTGATATTTGTGTAATTTCATGATCCATGCATTAGAGCGCCTCCCATTTGTTGCTTCCAATTATTTCAGGTGCTGCTCTATGTATGGCTCCACTATCGCGAGCTGTTGTAGGACAGTGAAATGAACATCTTTCACTTTTTTCTAGTCATTGTCGAGGATTCCTTTTTTCCCTTTTGTCCCTAATCCAGATAATCTACCTTCATATCGAGGTACTGGTAAACCAATTGATTCCCATCTTGCAGGTAATTAATGCAACACTCAACGACTTCCTCGGTAGTGTATCTCTCTATCATCGATCCCTCTGGGTAGGCATGGTTCCGTACATCGCCTTTTAGAATGCACATGTACTGTTCAAATGGCTCCAGAAACACATACATGTCGATGCTAGGTTGTCGTGGTCCCTGTATAAGGATGGTTAACAAAATTTACTTCCTTTTCTGACATAGCCATGTAGGGAGGTTGTACATGGTTAGGAGTACTGGCCAAGTGTTGTGTGAGGTGCTCAAGTCACCAAATGGATTCATTCCATCGGTGCTAGATGCAAACCTTACGTTTCTTGGGTCGTGTGCAAATATTGTGTACTTTGTATCAAATTCTTTCCACTATCGAGTATCTGCTGGGTGTTGAAGCATCCCATCCTTTTTGTGCTTTTCATGATGCCAGCTTATCAGTTTGGCATCCCTCGGGTTCGAGAACAAACGTTTCAATTGATCTTTAATCGGAAGGACCACATAACCAGCTATGGAATCTTCTTCTTATTGTCTTTGTATGGAGCAAACTCTTCTACCTTGTCAAGTGCAAGATCTTGACCCTCGGACTGAATACATTTTTTGTATCGACTGGTGTTGCACATTGGGCATCTATCCAAAGTCTCGTACTTTTTACAGAACAGGATACAGTGGTTAACACATTCATGTATCTTTCGCACAGCCAGTAACAACGGGCAAGTAAGTATCTTCGCTTCATTGGTGTTCGTTAGTAGGAAGTTGGGCTTCGGAAACAATTTTTTCAACAGAACTAACAAATTGTTGAAACTACTGTTGGACCAATTGTATCTAGCCTTCAATCTCAGAAGTGCTTGTACGCAATAATGTGAAATCATTGCCACAACCCTTTGCCTCATCATACAAAAGTTCCTTCGCTGCCTTTTGTAATGCATTGAAATTATTCAAACGATGAGTAGAGCCAGCCATAACTTCAGGTTCAGCGTGGCGCAACATCTCCTCCAAATCAAAATCAGTACCATTGGCATCATCTATCGTGACATGACCATCATCGTCATCATCAATTGTGTGATGACCATCACCGCAAACATCATCATTCAACTCATCATCACCGGATTCTTCTACTACCACGAAATTCCCGCTAATGAACACTTCATCCTATATCTCTTGGTTGGGAACTCGGCAGCTTGTAGGGATTTCTCCATGGTGTGACCAATTTGTGTAGCCATCAACAAATCCATGTGTCACCAAGTGTGTCTCGATTACAGATGGATCGTCCCAAATTTTCTGATTTTGGTAGCGCGCGCATGGACATCTAATTTCCTTCGTCTTCTTAGCTAAAACACTCTTCTTAGCAGTTTTCATAAGTCTATCGACTCATGCACGATATCTCTCTCTATACATCCATGCTCTTTCTACCATCTATTGCATCAACACGTGTTTACATAGTACATCCAAAGTACTCCTCTCTCAACTCTCGAACTAGAATCGAAGCCTCGAAGCAAACTATAACTTTTCTCTCCGAAAAAATCGATATATTTCTAACCTCAACCCTCATTTATTTATAGCTAAAAAGTAGGAGTACAACTCCTAGTGGAAATTCCACTAGGACTCAAACTCTTAATTTCTAATTCAATTACAATTTACTAAATTGTATTTGTCACTCTTTTTCCAAAACCTGCAGCCATACAGGCCGGGCTACAGAAAATCCACCGAGTCGGACAAGGTCTCATGCGCTCGCTCCTGTACCAGTTTCCAGGCCGAGCCGAGCCGCTTGGCCTTGGTCGTCGGACTGGCCGGCCTGACACCGAGCCAACCTGCTCGACCAACCAATCATGTAGCCAACCAATAAACAATACATGCACAGCACACGTGCATGTATGCTACAGTGGCCCATGCTACAGTACTCCGTGTACTGTAGCACTGCACAATCTTTCATCCCTATTTTCTCCCAATTTCCTTTGCAAACACCGATGCTTGCACGCACATCTCTTGAAGCTCGTTGCAAAGATCTCTCCCACACAGTGTTCGTTCACCGTGTGTCATCTCATATCGAACTTCATCATTCGGTTTCCTTACTATCGGGATCTCAACTCCTCCCCGAGTTTAGTCCTGATCCCACCGTTGACAGGAATTGGCCTCCAAGAATTCTGACGCTATTTACCTTCTCACATGATATCCAATCACACTAGACCTCTCCTCCTCCCTTAGCATAGCTATGGTCCTCACCATTTACAAAAGCTGACCTCAAGTCACCTGCAAACAATCAGACAAAACAACCGTTACTGGGCACATATATCACAACATAACCCACATTAGTCACACGCACTCACACCAACATTCACATATCTATTCAAAGCAATTCATCGAATAAATCAATTTAAAGGCTAATTTGTTCATCACATAATATTAATCATCATAATGATTTCACATCGAAACACTACGAACTAGAAACAACTCAAGGCACAACTCTACACTCACAAAACAAACTCAAAAGATCACTGATTTTCATTTCTTTTTTTCTCTTTTCTTTCTTTCTTTTTTTCTTTTTTTTGTGTGTTTTTCCCTCTTTTTAAGCACCTTTCTAACTTTTTTCTCTTTTTCTTTTCATTTTTTTTCTACAGGAACCGACCAATGACCTCGAAGAGGGACTTGAATGTAAATATAAATATTACATGGACTCAAATGCAAAATGCAAAACTAAAATTGGATCACCTCAAAAATGGAATGCTCAAGTCATATTGGTTCCATTTTTGCAAAAAATATCTCAAATCCATAACAAATATTTGATATATGGAAAACTACGGACTCGATACCCGATACACTGACCTGAATAGCTGGAATGAAGTTAAATTGATGAGGAACTATGTCCCGATCTTCTGATAGATACTAGATTGGTTGATTATGAAGACTCAACGTAGATGATTCACAAGTCGACCAGGTCAATCGAACCCCTCACAATCACACCGAGACGAAACACGATTAAGCTCACAAATAAGACTATCATATGTTCTCGATGCCTCCTAAGCCTACTAAGCCGATTAACATGATCATAAGAAACAAGTTCCTAATGTTGTCAACATTGTTGGATGCACTGCCGCCCACCGACATATAGCTGTTCAGATTATCCGAGCAAGTGTATTAATTTCAACCTGATATTTAAGTCTGGTACAAAGTTAGTCCTAAGTTCTCGATGCTTCCTAAGCCTACTAAGCTAACATGAACCTAACAAACAAAGTTGTCTCTGGTAGATGCAAAGACATGGTTATATATATAGGCTAGCAATATTGAGGAATTGGGAATAGTGGCCCACCAAATTACATGAGTTTTTTTTTTTGAAACCAGAAAACAAGTTGGGGGAGGTCTCTACAGTATATATTATATTTTAAATAGAGTAAATATTTACACGGTTTATGTACATGAAGCTAGAAAATTACAAGGAGTCTATATATCTATGATGGAAGAGAAGGTTTTTCTCTAAGCCTAAGCCTAAGTAGACTTAGAACTGCTTTAAGTTACATCTTCCAGGCAGTAAATTAAATGAGTTTTACGTTACATGTGTACACTTTATTGTTGAAGATGTATAATTTGTTGAAAAGTAAATGATTTATCCTATATTTCTCTTACTTTTTGTCTGATGAATAGGAGAGACTCTGAACATAATAAATTCAATCGTATATGAGACTGCCTCTTGCAGTCTTACCGTGCAAAAATGATTCTTATGGGTAGAGAACTAGTGATTTGTACGACCCTAGCTAACAAACCTATGTGTAATGGTGGATCAACAATCCGAGGAAATAAGTGTTGCGTTGGCATTTTATCTTGATTGGGAGGTTCCGGTGATACTCAGGTTCTATATATGGCAATGAAATTGACAAGACAAATGGTTCCTACATTAAACATCACAAGGTTTTTTTTCCCTACGTTGTTGTCAGGGAGTATACATCGGCATGGTTATACGTCCAGATTGGAGAAGCTTTGTATGACAACTATAACGACAACCCTATGGCCTGATTTGGTATTAAAAAAAACTTACACTCACATTTTTTTTGAATGAAAAGATCTTATAACTAACATACAGCTAATATATAGCACATCTGTGATAACATTCTCCTCTACGTTCATTGATCTCCACCAGCCAATACCTGAACACTTACATTACTTGAATCCTAATTAAGTTCCTGTCACCTCCTAAGCCTACCAGGAACCAACACTGGCAGGTGGATAGAACAGCCTTGCTGGTAGACTTAGAGCTGGGCCAATAAAAGGCAATGGGAGCAGAAGACCTAAGTCATTTATGTAGGCCAAAACAAAGGAAGAAAAAAAACTATTTTTCAAGGTTTCTACCAACATATTCCTTCGTCTCAAAATATAAAGGATTTTGTATGTATGGAAAATATCCTAATACTGGATGAATCCAGATAGTAGTAGGATATATCTCATCCACCCAAAGTTTTTTATATTTTAGTATAGAGGGAGTAGCTATTTTCGGGATTACATGGAAAAAGGGTGATTGTACGCACATAATACATGGATTCTAGAGACAAATATGTGATCTCACAAAAATCCAATTGAAGGTAATTTATGTAAAATTTCTGTATCACAACCATGCCTAGTTCATTCCCTTGCAATTTGCAGAGAGCTGCATGATAATAATATACAATATTTTGTGATAATCTATATCTTTTTCACTCGGAACTGGGTATCCATGCCAGTTGTGATACCGATGGCTTCAGGGGTATTCATGTTTGGCATATACCAGGAGTTTTAACCAAAATCTTTGGAGATGATTCTGTATTGCAATTTGGTGGAGGAACTTTAGGATATCCTTAGGGTGTACACAAGCTCGTAATGAAGGGTGTAATCTTGTTCGTGAAGGTAATGAAATTATCCGATCAGCTTGCAAATCGAGTCCTGAATTAGCCGCAGCTTATGAAGTATGGAAAGCGATCAAATTCAGACTAAATGCATGACCAGCTTGTTCCGAAGCACGAGAAATTGTCTATTAATTTCGGAGGTTTTCTCCCTTACTCATGTTCTTCCTGTCAAAAAGCAATTGAACTGTCTATCTCTCTGCAGTTGGGAGCAACCATATTACAATAATTGAAAGCACCGGTAGACTGAATCTAAAATTCTCGATGCCTCCTAACCCTAGTAATTAAGCTTGGTAGGATAAACAACTTTGTATTGTAGATACAAGAGACATAGGCTTATAAAACAAGACCAATGAGATGGCTATATATATAAACTGTGGGTACATCCATATGTGCAAATTCATACGGGATTTAGCTATTGCATTGTAATATCTGTAGTCGGGCACAAAATCAGGCTCTCAGCACCAAGCTTCTATGCCATTTGGAGCAAGTAAATCCAAAGTTCTCGATGCCTCCAAAGCCTACTAAGCTAGGATGAACCTAATAAAAAAATGTGTGCATATTGGCATAGGCTTATAGAACAAGACCGTTAAGATGGCTATAAACAGTGGTACATAAGCACAAAGTCATGCGGGATTTACATATGCCAAAACAGAGGAAGCACATAAATGTTTTCCATGTCTAGTGCTCAACTCAATATTTTCTATTTAAACTTAGTTTTTTTCACATGGAACTGTAGGGTTTTGTCCTTGAATATGTAGGATCGAAAACTAGAACCAAACCAACCAAGGAAGGGTGAATGATTGTTACACCAAAAACCAAAAACTTTTAGCGGAAATAAAAGTTACTCTCAAACTTGACGAAGTCATTAGTGTAGCCGGTCTAATCACCAGATCTACTCCGATCTGACCGCAGTACCACCGCCGGTTTGACCGCCCCTGTGTAGTCGGTCAAATCATCGGGATTCAGAAATACCGGTAGATGAACACGTACTCAAAGATATAGATTAATCTATCTCGACTTTATTGCTTCAACTAGTGTTTACAAAGTGCACCGACAGCACTCCTTACCAAAATCTCGAACTAAATTCGAAACCCCAACTTATCTTTCAACTCAACTCCCTAACAATCGATACTAGAAGGCTACCCCTTCCCTCTCTATTTGTACCCATAACATGGCTGCCCTAACCACGAACCTAACTAGATTTAGGAGTCCTAATCACATAGGAAGCCTATCAAACCAGGGAAACAACATCCCCGTACTACTCCAAACTTCAAACTTCCCAAAGTTGAACTTCATTCCAAATTTTACTCATCTTTCCATACGCACACAACACCACGTATATACCATATGGAAATCTTCACCTCCACATGCATTGTTCTCTAATCTGAGTATCCCGCATGATATCATTGACCGTCTGGAGCTCAACTTCCCCTAAACCTAGTCTCGATTCATCACCGGTTATACTCTCATGGCCTCAAGCAACACCAGCACATGAACAACAAAGAAACTCCATATCCGAGTACAAGTTCGTATCAACTTAACTCATATCAGCACACAATAGTATCATATACGAATAGAGAACTTGTAGAAGTCATATCCATGAAGCAGTCTAGAAATTCCACGAAAACAACCCGAAATGGACTCCCTACTGAAATCACCCGATCAGACCATCAGATCACCCGATCAAACCGAAAGATTAATCATCTCACCCGATCAGACCATCAGATCACCCGATCAAACCGAAAGATTAATCATCACATGATTCTACAGAATATTTGTGTATCCTCATATTTTCTTCTTGCTCAGGCCTCAATATGTACCTGGCTTTGGCTTCAAAATGCCCATCGATCAACACATCCAGGGAATCTCCTAAATCTTGATTCTTTAATTCTTTCACATTATTTATGGTGCAATTATACAGTTATTAAGGAGGTACTAATATGTACCTGTACGCTTCATCCCCACTTAATAGTGTAGTTAATAGGAACTTCTTGCACTGACATTCACCCTTTTTTGCTTCCGGTGACAAAGGCCAACTTTTGCACATGGGCACCCAATCCACCGTCCACATATCCCCGCTGCCGTCCCCGTTCCTATCCGTCTCCGAGCGGCGCCGGCGCCCCAAAAATATCCCACGCCTCCTTTCGGGGTCAGTCTATTGCTCCTTGCTTTCTTCTTCCAGTCATGCTTAGATTAATTTATTCCCGTTGTCCCTTAGAATATGACAGAATCAAAAAGGACATAGAGATTTATTTGGTTTTGGCTATTCTTCAGGTATTCAAATTTATTCAGTCTGTACACTTTGTTAAAGGAGCCGTTTCATGGTATTAGATTAGGACTCCAAAGAGTAAAGATCACAGGTATGTCTACCAATTTTATATTGTTATATTGTTGTTCCACCTATAATTTGTATTACCTCTGAATTTTGATTGCAGATCATTGCTACGGGGTACAGGTGAGGCAGTCCCCATGAAATTCCAAACCAAAGCAGTGACTGCCGCATGTATTTTTACTGATATGATTCCTTTATCAAGAAAATATCACAATACATTAAGAAACGCATAATTGTAAAATCAAGGAGTTGATTTAGATTTTGTGATGAAAATATTGGTGGTTTGCTAATGTTAATTTAGAGGTTTTTGAGATGGTTGATTTTGTGAAGTGTGCAGTTTCGGTTGACCCTGGCGGTCAGACCGGCTGAGTGCCGCCGGTCAGACCGCAGGTGTTGCAGCGGTCAGACCGACCGGCTCGACGGTTTGACCGGCAGGATCCTGATCATTGTCGGTTTCGGGTTGTTTTGTTGGATTTGGATATTTCCTTCGGGGATTTGGCTTCTAGATTGTTTATATGCGTATGGATACTGTTGTTATACTAATGTGAGTCAAGTTGGAACGAACTTGGGCTCGGAATATAGTTTCTTGGTTGTTGCACGTGCAGGTGTTGCTTGAGGCCTCGGGAGAGTGTTGCCGGTGATAGATCGGAGTCGACTTGGGAGAAGTTGATGTTTAGGGATCAAGAGATCGTGCGGGATACTAAAGGCTAGAGGACAATGCACGTGGTGATGAAGAAATCCATATGGTATACAAAAGGGATTGTGTACGTATGGAAAGAGGAGTCGAATTTGGAAGGGAGTCTGAATTTGGGAAGTTTGATTGAGATAAGGAAAGAGATGAGTTGTTTACTTGCAAGAGAGGGTTTCCTACGTGGGTTAGGAGTCCTAATTGTGTTAGATTCATGGGCTTTGCACAGCCTACTTCATGTATAAATAGAGAGGGAGGGTGAGGCCTCCTAGTATCGGTTTTAGAGAGACTAGAGTTGAGAGAAAGTTAGGGTTTCGAATTTAGTTCGAGATTTTGGTGAGGCGTGCTGTTGGTGCACTTTGTAAACACTAGTTGATGCAATAAAGTCGAAAAGATTCAATCTACATCTTCGAGTTTGTCGTCTACTAGTGTTTCTGGGTCCCGACGGTCTAACCGCAGGTGTGCGCGCGGTCTGACCGGTGGGAGAGCAGTGGTCTGACCGCAGGTGATCGGACGGTCTGACCGGCGAGGCAACGGCGGTCTGACCGGCGGCAGGAGGGCGGTACGACCGGCGGCGACAGGACTTCGTCGACGTCTTCGTTCGAGGGTAATCTTTAATTCCGCAAAAGATTTTTGGGTTTTTGGTTTTCCCTACCATTCACCCCCCCTCTGGTAGGTTTGCTTGGTCTTGTGCGATCCTACAAGTGGTATCAGAGCCACGTTTTTCTATTTGATCTTTACCGGTCTTTAGATTTGTTGCCATGGCTGAAAAGTTTTCAAGTAAACCTCATATTTACAATGGAGTTGATTTTGATTATTGGAAGAAAAAGATGGAGTCTTATATTACATCTCAAGGCTATGATATCTGGATGAAAGTTGCTTCTGTTTATGAGATTCCTGATCGTATTGAAACTACTGCCCAGAAAACTGATTTTGAAAACATTTGTAAAGCACGAAATATTCTTCTTAGTGGGATTTCTCGTTCTGATTTTGATCGTGTTTCACATCTTGCAACTGCTAATGAGATTTGGAAAGCTTTAAATAATTTTCATACTGGATCTATTAACATTAAGGAGTTGCGAAAAGATGTTTTCAAAAAGGACTACATTAAATTTGAGATGAGCTCGGGTGAGTCTTTGGATGATTATTTGGGACGTTTCAATAAAATTTTGAGTGATCTTAGAACTGTTGATGATTCTTATGATGTTAACTATTCTCAATCTGAGGTTGCTCGTCACTTTATGAATGGTCTTGATATGAGAGTTTGGGATGTTAAAGTGACTTCTATTCAAGAATCTGTTGACATGAATACTTTGACTTTGGATATTCTTTATACTAAATTGAAAACCTATGAGATGAATATTCTTTCAAAAAGAACAGATTCGAAATCTACTGCTTTGGTGTCTTCATCTGGATCTTATTTGGATACTTCTCTTAAAGATGTACTTTTTGTTTTTAATGCCATGTCCGATGATTAACTGGAAGTGATCGGTGATGAGGACTTGGTTTTGGTTGCTAACAGATTTTCTCGAGCTATAAGTAATGTCAGGTACAGAAGAAGAGGAGAACCACCTCGTTGCTTTCATTGTGGAGGACTTGGTCATCTTCGAACTCATTGTCCCAAGCTTGGAAGGAATCCAAAGGAAGAATCTCAAGATGAAACCAAGAACATCAAGCAGAACAAGAAGCAATTCAAGAACATGAAGATGAAGAAGTTCTATTAGAAGGCGCTTGATGAGGCATTCGCAGTTGTGCAAGAATCAAGTGATGTTGAGTTTGAAAGTGATGAAGATGATGACAAGGGGAACAAAGGCAAGAATGATGTTTGTCTCATGGCTAGAAGCGTGGATGAAGTTTCTGACTCTGATAATGAGGTAACACATATTCCTAGTGTTGAATATCTTCAAGAAGTGATTGCTAGACTTGGTTACAAAATTTCTAAATTTGAGAAAAAGATTAGTCAACATGAAACTACTATTGAGTCTCTTAATGCTGAAAATTCTAGAATAAAATCTCTTGTTTCTGATAATGATGAATGTAAGTCTTGTGAGGTTTTATTTGAAGAAATTGAAGCTGTTAGAGGTGTTAATAGGTCTCATGTTAAAAAGATTAAGAAATTTGAATCTTGTCTTTCTTTGAGCTTTGCCATGAACACTAAATTGGTTGATGAATTGTTTTTAACTAAGAGAGCTTTGAATAAATGTCAAATTGCTTTGTTTGCTAGTTCGATGTTTAATTTGATTAGTTCTAAGAGGATTAAACAATCTAGTGAAAAACCTTGTTTGACATGTGTTGCTAACAAAATGAAACTAAAAGATGCTCTAGGTCGTGTTAAGCACATGGAGGAAATTGTCAAACAAGATGAGGTACTTTCTTGTTCGACTTGTAGAAAACAAAAAGGTCTTTTGGGTGCTTGCAAAAATTGTGCTAATCTTACTCAAGAGGTTTCTTACTTAAAAAGTTCTTTGCAAAGATTTTCTGATGGTAAAAAGAACCTCAACATGATTCTTGATCAATCTAGGGTTAACACACAAAATCGTGGCTTAGGTTTTGATCCTTATGCTCATCATACTAGACATCCTCCTGTTGTTTTAGGTGCTGGTGCTAGAGGTGGTGAAATTTTGCTTAAACCTGAGCCTAAGAACACTGTGTTTAAATCTGCTGGCATCATGACTACTTTGAGTACATCATCTTCAAAAACCAATGTTGTGCATGCAAAACCTTCTGTTGCTGCTTGTGTTGCTAAGTCATCTATTTCTACAAATACTTCTAATCATCATGAAAAATATACTTGTTCGTTTTGTGGAAAAGATGGTCATCTTGTTGGTTTTTGTTTTAGACTTGCTAGAAACAGAAAAAGGAACGGGAAATTGCTTTTGCGAAAAAGAAATGGCAAAAACCATGTTTTGTCCCGAGACAGGCGGTCAGACCGCAGTAGTACCAGCGGTCAGACCGGCGCTTTACCCCCGGTCAGACCGGCGGTAAGCCTTCGGTCAGACCGTAGGTACCTCCGCGGTCAGACCGGCCTCGGGTAGATTTTTCTAACAGGAAACGGTTCGAATTTTCTACTGGTTATGCTCCTGATGGTTCTGGTCGTGTGTCTTAGTACTGGATTCCTAAATTTTTATTATCTAACCCCAGTACTGAGGCTTCGACTTCTGCTTGTGTGTAGGCACTTTTGACGAGGAAGGAGAACGTGTGGATTGTGGATTCCGGTTGTTCGCGACACATGACCGGTGATAAAAATTGGTTCTCCTCACTCAAGAAGGCATCAAGGAAGGATTCAATCATCTTCGGTGATGCTTCTACTAGTATGATCACTGCTACTGGATCTGTCAAGGTAAGTGACAAGTTTACATTGAATGATGTCGCTTTGGTTGAGAATTTGAAGTACAATTTGCTCTCCGTTTCTCAAATTGTGGATGAGGATTTTGATGTGTTGTTCAAGAAAACTGGAAGTAAGGTCTTTAATTCTTCTGGCGATATTGTGCTTAATGTTTCTCGTTATGGAAGAGTTTTTAAGGCTGATTTTGAAAGAAGTGTTTCTTTAGAGATTACATGTCTTGTTGCAAAATTTTCTAAAGATGTGATGTTTTGGCATCGTAGACTTGGACATGTAGGTTTTGATCATCTCACTAGACTTAGTGGTTCTAATCTCGTTCGTGGTTTGCCTAAACTTAAGAAAGATCTTGATTTGGTTTGTTCGCCATGTCGTCATGCTAAGATGGTTGCTTCTTCACATACTCCTATTATTTCTGTGATGACGGATGCACCGGGACAGCTACTACATATGGACACTGTTGGTCCGGCTAGAGTGCACTCCATTGGAGGAAAGTGGTATTTGTTGGTTATTGTTGACGATTTCTCTCGATATTCTTGGGTTTATTTTATGGCTACTAAGGATGAGGCGTTTGAACACTTTAAAAGTTTGTATCTTTGTTTGGCTCTTGAATTTTCTGGATCTTTAAGAACTATTCGAAGTGATAATGGTGGTGAGTTCAAAAATGCTTCTTTTGAGAATTTTTGCAAAGAAAAAGGTCTTGAACATCAATTTTCATCTCCACAGGTTCCTCAACAAAATGGTGTTGTTGAAAGAAAGAATCGTTCTTTGGTTGAAATGGCTAGGACTATGCTTGATGAGTATCATTCACCTAGGAGATTTTGGGCTGAAGCTGTTAACACTGCTTGTTATATTTCCAATCGTGTTTTCTTGAGATCAAAACTTGGAAAAACTTCTTATGAGCTTCCCTTTTGTCATACACCTAAGATCTCACATTTGCGTGTTTTTGGGTGTAAGTGCTTTGTGTTAAAATTAGGAAATTTGGACAAATTCGAGTCACGTTCTACTGATGGGCTTATGCTTGGTTATTCTGCACATTCTCAAGGTTACCGTGTACTTGTTTTAGACACTAACAAAATTGTTGAGACTTGCGAAGTCACTTTTGATGAGGCTAGTCCTGGAACTAGACCCGAAATTTCAGGTACATTATCACAAGTTCAGGGGAGGATATTTTCGTGGAGGAAAGCGATGATGAGGAAGATGACGAACCGACGGCCGGTCAGACCGGGGCCACGGCTGGTCAGACCGTCGACCCACCGCCGGTCAGATCGCAGGCAGAGGAGCGGTCAGACCGGCCTAAGGGCGATTCATCAGGTTCGTCAGGTGCTGATAATAGAGGACCTCCATAAGTTTCTACTTCATCAAATCATGATGCATAACACGAAATTTCATCAGATGTTACTGCTCCACTTCATATTCAATGACGACATCCTCCAGTACAGATAATAGGTAATATTGGAAAACGTACCACAAGGTCTAAGGTAACAACTCGTGATACTTATGTGAATTCTGCATTTGTTGCTACTTTTGAAGCTAAAGATGTTACTCATGCCTTAACTAATGAATCGTGGATCAATGCCATGCATGAAGAACTTGAGAATTTTGAAAGAAACAAAGTTTGGTCTCTAGTTGAACCTCCTGTTGGTCATAATATCATTGGAACTAAATGGGTTTTCAAAAATAAACAAAATGAGGATGGTTTAATAGTGAGAAATAAGGCTAGGCTTGTTGCTCAGGGTTTTACTCAAATGGAGGGGTTGGATTATGATGAAACTTTTGCTCCTGTTGCTAGAATTGAAGCAATTAGACTTTTGTTGGCTTTTGCTGCTTCAAAAGGTTTTAAATTGTTTCAAATGGATGTGAAAAGTGCTTTTCTTAATGGTTATATACAGGAGGAAGTTTATGTAAAACAACCACCCGGTTTTGAAAATCCTGATTTTCCCAATCATGTTTTTCATTTGTCAAAAGCTTTGTATGGATTGAAACAAGCGCCAAGGGCATGGTATGATCGATTGAAAAACTTTTTGCTTGCTAAAGGCTTTACAATGGGAAAAGTAGATAAAACACTCTTTGTTCACAAGCATGGTAATGATCAACTTTTTGTTCAGATTTATGTGGATGATATCATCTTTGGTTGTTCATCTCACCCTTTGGTTGTCGAGTTTGCTGAGACTATGCGCAGGGAATTTGAAATGAGTATGATGGGAGAGTTGACTTACTTTTTGGGACTTCAAATCAAGCAAATGAAGCAAGGAACGTTTGTACATCAAATGAAGTACACCAAGGATCTTTTAAGGCGCTTCAAGATGGTGGATTGCAAGCCAATTTCTACACCAATGGGATCAACTGCTGTGTTGGATCCGGATGAAGATGGTGAAGGTGTGGATCAAAAGGAGTATAGAAGCATGATTGGATCTTTGCTCTATCTCACTGCTTCGAGACCGGACATTCAATTTGTTGTATGTTTGTGTGCTCGTTTTCAAGCTTCTCCACGTGCTTCACATCGTCAAGCTGTTAAACGCATCATGAGGTATTTGCAACATACTCTAGAATTTGGAATTTGGTATTCTACATCATCTTCTATATCCTTGAGTGGTTATTCGGATGCGGATTTTGGTGGGTGTAGAATTGATAGGAAAAGTACAAGTGGAACATGTCATTTTCTTGGTACTTCTTTGATTGCATGATCTTCTAGGAAACAATCTAATGTTGCTCAATCAACTGCTGAGTCTGAATATGTTGCTGCTGCTAGTTGTTGTTCTCAGATTCTTTGGCTTGTTTCAACTTTGAAAGATTATGGTCTTACTTTTAAGAAAGTTCCTCTTCTTTGTGATAACACTAGTGCTATTAATATTGCTAAGAATCCTGTACAACACTCACGCACGAAGCACATTGATATTCACTATCATTTTTTGAGGGATCATGTTGAGAAGGGAGATGTTGAATTGGCTTTTGTTGATACTCAATTGCAATTGGCAGATATTTTCACGAAACCGTTGGATTCTTCTCGATTTGCTTTTCTTCGAGGCGAGTTGGGGATTGTTCATCCTTTTGGCATCAATTGAGGGGGAGTTTTGGCTTGTTATTGCATTTATCTTTTCTTTTCTTCTTTTGTTTTTTTTTTGCATACATGTTTTATTCATGCATGGTGTGATAAAAAAATTAAAAAATGAAAAAGAGGAAGAGTTTTGTTTGTGCCTTAGTATATTCAAGTATATGCTAGCGATACATGTTAGGTGATATGATGACTATGCTAGCTTGTGTGCATGTTAGTTTTTATATGAGCTTTTGATATTGTCTTTAAGTGATGTGATACATGACATATAATTTATCACT
Source organism: Oryza punctata (assembly GCA_000573905.2). Taxonomy (NCBI): domain Eukaryota; kingdom Viridiplantae; phylum Streptophyta; class Magnoliopsida; order Poales; family Poaceae; genus Oryza; species Oryza punctata. Next base: position 7,793,853 of record CM002494.2, on the reverse strand, counting down.
TGAATTAAGCAAATATGCAATATTGATGCTACCATATGGTTTGATTTATAAATGTTTTATATATATATGCTTTATTGACTTGTTATTCCTCAAATAGCTTTGTAGTTGCTTATTGTGAAAGAGAATGAAAAAATATATAAAAAAATGAATACCGAATCCTTGGAAACAGTCTTGACGACAAGGACGTATTCGATCTGAGCAAAAATAATGGGTACTGAATCCTTGGAAACAGTCTTGACGACAAGGACGTACCCGGAATAATAAAAAGATAAAAAGTCTCAAATCAAAGTGAAAAATTATCTTGATTGTTTTGTGCTAAAGCTAGTTTGAGAAAGAGTGATAAATGTAATAGGCGTATATGTATAATGTTTGTTTTTCAACCTATGTGCTTGTTAATGTATTGCATTATAAATTGTTTGAAGTCATGAATCTTTAGTGTTGATTTGATCTTTTTGACAATATTTTCGGTTCATGTTTACACTTTTATGCATGCTTGTTATCTAGATTGTCATGCTATCTACCTTGTTATTGCAACACATGTTCTTGAATTACTTTTGGTATAGCAAAGCTCTCCGGGAAAGAAAAAAAAAGTTGATGAACTCATTGTCAAAAGGGGAGAACAAGGTAACAAATTATTTGTGCATAATTGTCATAAGTAAAAGGAATTTCTTTTTCTTTTTAAAAGTGAGAGATTTTTCTTTGAAAATTTTCTTCGCATTGAAGATGCTTTTTGGATTTGCTTCACAAAACACCACAAACCATTTGTTGTTTGCCAATGATTTTCATCAAGGGAGAGATTGTAAAATCAAGGAGTTGATTTAGATTTTGTGATGAAAATATTGGTGGTTTGCTAAAGTTAATTTGGAGATTTTTGAGATGGTTGATTTTGTGATGTGTGCAGTTTCAGTTGACCCTGGCGGTCAGACCGGCTGAGTGCTACCGGTCAGACCGCAGGTGTTGCGGCGGTTAGACCGACCGGCTCGACGGTCTGACCGGCAGGATCCTGATCATTGTCGGTTTCGGGTTGTTTTGTTGGATTTGGATATTTCCTTCGGGGATTTGGCTTCTAGATGGTTTATATGCGTATGGATACTGTTGTTATACTAATGTGAGTTAAGTTGGAGCGAACTTGGGCTCGGAATATGGTTTCTTGGTTGTTGCACGTGCAGGTGTTGCTTGAGGCCTCGGGAGAGTGTTGCCGGTGATAGATCGGAGTCGACTTGGGAGAAGTTGATGTTCAGGGATCAAGACATCGTGCGGGATACTAAACGCTAGAGGACAATGCACGTGGTGATGAAGAAATCCATATGGTATACAAAAGGGATTGTGTACGTATGGAAAGAGGAGTCGAATTTGGGAAGTTTGATTGAGATAAGGAAAGAGATGAGTTGTTTACTTGCAAGAGAGGGTTTCCTACGTGGGTTAGGAGTGCTAATTGTGTTAGATTCGTGGGCTTTGCACAACCTACTTCATGTATAAATAGAGAGGGAGGGTGAGGCCTCCTAGTATCGGTTTTAGAGAGACTAGAGTTGAGAGAAAGTTAGGGTTTCAAATTTAGTTCGAGATTTTGGTGAGGAGTGTTGTTGGTGCACTTTGTAAACACTAGTTGATGCAATAAAGTCGAAAAGATTCAATCTACATCTTCGAGTTTGTCGTCTACTAGTGTTTCTGGGTCCCGACGGTCTAACCGCAGGTGTGCGCGCGGTCTGACCGGTGGGAGAGCAGCGGTCTGACCGCAGGTGATCGGACGGTCTGACCGGCGAGGCTACGGCGGTCTGACCGGCGGCAGGAGGGCGGTTCGACCGGCGGCGATAGTACTTCGTCGACGTCTTCATTCGAGGGTAATCTTTAATTCCGCAAAAGATTTTTGGGTTTTTGGTTTTCCCTACCATTCACCCCCCTCTGGTAGGTTTGTTTGGTCTTGTGCGATCCTACAATAATTACCTCATGGTCCCCATATTATATGCCTATCATACGACACCTGCTTCGTAAGAGGTACTAAGCAATTTATTCCATAACAACATTATCAGATTTTCACATCCGACTATCATGGATTGAAAGGTCACCTTGATTATATTTCATCTATGGTAATCCTTCTTTGCTACGTCACATTCAGGTTTGTCAGCTACAGTATGGTTGGTGTCACTTAATTCTTTGAGCCACACTCCAGTGCTTTACTAGTAGTAGAAAATAATCCGAACCACTGATCTCATTTGATCGAAGGTTCAGATTGTTTTATACTATCACCCTAGTTAGCGGTAGTAGAAATGTGGAGGGGCATTATTGTTAAAAAAATAGGGGTATAATTATCATTTAGCAGGTAATAAACTTTTTTCTTTATTTTTTTTCTTTTTGATGGAATATGAGCAATGCCAACATAATGGATAACCACATATCGATCTAACCGGAAAAGGCATAAATGACAAAGTTACTCGTAATCATTGTATTAGTAAATTACTGATTTATTCTTAATATTACTGGTAGTATAATACTAGGATTGGAGCATCGCTCTAATTTTTTAGCTTTAGATTTTTGTTTTTTCTGTCTAGATTATAAATGATGTTCTTTGTAATAGCTCAATTTTACATTTTATCAAACATTGGGAGATTCATTAGGTTAGTGCAAATATTCTTATCTTCATTAATGGATCTTTCCGTTGAAAATATAACCAGTTATTTTGTTTCCATCGAGGCAATCTTTCCGCTCTAGCGAATGATTAGTATTCTCTAGAAACATATAATATTAAGATTGGGAGATTTCTGATGCTTGATTCAAATATGATAAACTGCATATACTTTCTTACAAGATAAATAATATTTATTACTTTGAATTTACTTTATGGCAAAGGGATTGCACAATGTTGATCCAATAAGTTAATAAGAAGTATAAATTTACCCAAAGGTCATCCAGGTTACACGCACGCAAAGCTTTGACCTTTTTAGGTTTCTCTTGGTATTATTTCTTTCAGATGAAAAAACATTCAAAATTTGAAGATTAAATTTCCTTCTGCAAATCAAGTTGAATTCCAACTGATATGAATAAAGGAAAACAAATTATTTTTCATCTTTTAGTTAGCTACACATTATTATTTTTTTTCATGCCTACCATTCGTTCAGAATTATTGCTCTAGCTGGCCAGACATCTCTTGTTTAATGTTTACAAATCCTACCACCGGTTGAAATCAACACACAGTTCCTCATCTGCTGGTGCTCCTCCTCGTAGCTCCGGCACCGGCATCAGCGTGGCGTCCATCTTACCTTGGTATATCGCAGAAATGAAACAGTCGCCTCAGTAAGAGCATACTCAATGCAAGCTCCTCACAACTAGTAGTTTCAGTGAACATGTAGATCTAAGCTCCTATTAATCCATGAGCTGTACAATGGAGTGAACTCTGGAAGGCTGGCATTTAAATTTTTTCAGCATTCTTTAATTTGTCTCACACACAACAATTCTCCTTCCGGTACCGTCCTGATAAGGAGACCGTTGCCTGCAGAAGGTACGAGCTGGGGCTTCTCGTCACGTACCTGTATTGTGTATGGCCTAAACTGCCACGCTCCGGCAGCATATATTGCTGGAGTTTCTGAGAAAAGTTTTATATATAGTTCACTTCAATTCCTATCGAACATCTTCATAATTTACTACTGCACATTACCTTCATTAATAAATTTCCTTTCTCAAGTGTTCTTTTCAATTAAGTTTATACATAAATGTCTTCTATCTTTTTTAACAATAATTTCAGTCTTCTTTGGAACATATTTTTACTTGACCTCAATATTATTATCGTTTTAGCTTGTTTCTTCTAGTTTTACTATGTGTTGTGTCTCTCGGTCTGCCTTCTCCATGGCTCCATAACCAAGCATTGTTGGCCATATATATCACCTTTGGAGTCTTCCGATGGCCGGCAGACTGATGGTGTATAGGAGGAAAATGGAGGTACACCGATCGAGGTGGAGAGCTACACTAATGGTCGGACGCTCACAAGAGATTTCAGGAGAAATTTAACGGAGAAGAAACAAAGCAAACACAAAAGGAAAAACGTAAACTTTATTGGAAGCTCGTAAAATGGAAGAAGCCACCATCTTCAATAGGCTCTACCAATTTTTGCAAAACAGCACTGTTTCCAGCTCTCACAAGTCACATTGACTAACTAACTGACAGATTCTTTTTACCACAAATGTAAATCAGCAATGGCAGAAATAGGATAATTTTTCACCAGAACAAGGCAGCAGTACGATTTGCTTTTTTCATCAGATGTCAGCGATTGTCCGGATATAACTCACATTCTCACACAATATCACTGAATGAGGCCATAGTGCAGCGAGTCGGCGGACTACCTGCCATCCAGGGACAATATGGATATCATCACATGACTACTAATGCTAGGGAGCATTAGTAGTCATATGATGATATCCGCATTATCCCTGCTGAATATGAACTAACTAAGCATGATCTGGCTTAGGAAGAGGGGATTGGTATGTTGAGCAGGAAAAGTACGTGAGTTCCTACCGATCTATTGGGAATTTACAGAGTTACCATTTTTCCAATGATAAGTTTGGCTTTCCGTATGTGCGCTCGTAGCAGTACCACCAGGTACCAAGATTATTTAGCTGTTGGATCTCATACCATGGACGACTCAGATATCATGTACTAGGAAGTACTTCTAGGTATATCAAGGACGGTAAAACTACCCCTAATTTTTATAGTGTTAACCTCACGATACTTTATCATGAAGAATTTCTTAACATGTATCAAAATTTACACTACAAAATAAATCTTGGTTGGAGGGGTGGCCCATCAAGTTCCCTACAAAATAAACACTCTATTTTTTTTGGAGTTACCATATAATATTAAAAGACATTCAGTAAATTAGTTTATTATAAGAAAATGATTTACACATCTGGCTTGTCCTAAGGCTAGCATCCAACAAGTTTTCTGTAAAAATGAAAAGGAGATGTTATGTGAAGGGACAAAGCCCTAATCCCTGTATTAGGACTAACAGAATCTCTCGGTGTTTCATCTAAACTAGGTAATTTGCAGAGGACCAACAATGGGCCGTTTGCTAACTTTCTGGCCACACGAGAGCTCCATCCTCCCTGTTAGTGCAACTTAGCAAACAGGCAGACACCCCTCAAAATTCCCTCATCTAGACAATGTCTTCTCGTGGAGTGATTCTACTGCGCTGAGTTAGAAATTGCAGGATCCTGATACCTCCTAAACCTATTGTACAGTGCAGCCCAGCTAGGAGAGACTGATTTGATATGTACTTATAGGAGACACCCTCAAAGTCTTATGAGTCCATCCAATTGAATAAAGAAAATAGTAAATGATTTCAGAGAAGTACTACCTAGAATATGAGACTATGATTTAATTATGAGCACCAGGCGCAGATTACATAGTGTAATGTAGACATTATATATAGGTTGAAATAGAAACCGTACATGTACATCAATTTTTTTCATTACATGGATGACGCACACCACCGTATTCAAATGTGGCACATGTGTGTTTTTTCTACAGAGAGATTTATTCTGGTCCAGTAAAAAGTACTACCGGTACCTCACGATACTATATATAAATCGTTTCTAATCGTTGGATTTAGCTGGGTAGGATGGACATTGTTAAATCCAACGATCAGAAATAATTTGGTACTATGAGGTATCGGTACCTCAAGATACGTTTTGTTGGACCGGAGCAAATCTCTTCTTCTGTAGAACCGGTACATCCACATATTATATGGGCAGGTTCTTAATTAACAAGGTCGTCACGTGTAACTCGGTTAGTGACCATTAGTGAGTCCCATTATATGTGTCTACTTGTGAGATGAAACGACACTGAAACTGTGAAATTCAAGTCACATATAATGGGGACACACTGTAGGTCACTGACCGAAATTCATTGTGAAATTCAATTGCTATCCAAATTTAAGAAATAGGTACCAAAATGTATAACAAAAAGTCGTCCTTTCGTAGATCAAATCATTAATGATATATGCACCCACATTTACATGGTCAGCAGCTAGTTGTGGATCAAGAGAGCAGCCTAGCATAATGAACCGGGAGCTACCTTACATTTGAGAGAAGCAGTTTGCAATGCTGAAACCGAGAAACATTTTTTCATCACCCTGACAACAATCTGAACTGAACGTTTCTAATCTTTTTTTTTTTATTTTTTTAGGAACGGGCAGGAGCTCTGCCATTTCATTTATAGGAGGAGAGAAAACAAAGTTCCAACATACATGGTTCAAGTAAACCAAGGGTGACACAAAGAGGTGCCACCAAATAAGAGGAGAGGGATACAAGTATTTTGAGAGAATGCAAGGCAACTAACATCATCAAACGTTGTAAAGATATTAAACCAAACTTTGCTTCATCGTAGGCTCCCAACGTACTTCCTCTGTTTCATATTAGAAGTCGTTTGATTTTTTTCCTAGTCAAACTTTATTAAGTTTGATAGAGAAATTTAGCAATATCTAAAATATTTATTTAGTTTCATTAAATCTAAAATTGAATATATTTTAATAATATGTTTGTTTTATGTTAAAAATACTACTGTAATTTTTTCTAAAAATTTAGTCAAATTTAAAGAAGTTTGATTAGGAAAAAAAAGTTAAACGACTTGTACTATGAAACTGAGGTAGTTCATGGTTTCGAATCAGCAACTAGTTCGTATATTTTCTGGCTAGAAAGTAGCACCGACCGTTTCAATAAGGATCATATTCAATTGAGTATGCAGTATCATCATGGAACAACCGAAAGGTTTGTTTGTTTTTTTGAAACGGAATGATATCTCCATTAGCAACTTGGGCAAAAAAATAAACAGCTAGTATTGCCGGAAATTCTATATGCAATTGCGGCAAACGAGATTGTCACGAGGAAAATCCACCTCAGAAATAAACAGCCTATGAGATGGATGAGCAAGAATGGACTGTTAGTATTGGAAGTTGAATTTCTTTCCAGGTAATTCCATTCACGGTACAAGAACTCGCCAGGTGGGTGTGTTATAGGCTTCTAGTATAAAAAATGAGCATAAAGTGAATCGTCTCAATGTCATGACTATATGAACACCTTTCTTTTCCCATGATAAATACAAGTTCAAATTTGGAGTACTTAAAGTATTTGCTAAGAAGCAGGATAAAAAAAAGCATGGCAAAACAATCCTAGAAGAGATGGAGTACAAGAAAAGATAATAGCAAATCAATCCTATAAGAAATGAAGTACAAGAAAAGAAAAGATAAGAGCAAAACAACCCTATAGTAGAAGAGAAGATAAGAGCTGAAAAATAGAAATAAATGGAGTAAAAAACATGTCAGAAGTGGGATTTGAACCCACGCCCTCGTTAGAGGACCAGAACTTGAGTCTGGCGCCTTAGATCACTCGGCCATCCTGACTTGATGCAATTACCGGAAATAATATGATTCAAATTTCGTATGTTTTACATGATTCGATTGATGACTCATTCAATCCATGTAATCTGCAACGATCAAGCAACCCTAGTCACCTGTAAGGCTGTAAATAAAGAGTTGACATACACTGAACCTGAAAAGAAAGCATATAAATAAGTAGTATCTGAACTCTGAAGTATCCATGTTCTCCTATGAAACATTGGACTCACCCCGAGACAGAGTGTGGTTGTGAGTTTGTGGACTACACTATATATTATGCTCGTCAAAGGTGAAAAACATGTGCTGAATAGATTAATCTTTATCTAGCTGAATACACGCCAAAGACATACTACTAATTTGGAAATGGGAGGCTTCAGGTCATTGAGATTTGCATGGCCGTCTCCAGATCCCATTTCTTGCCATGATACAGAAATCCTTGGCCCAACCTCAACGTAAACACATGTTATGTTAAGATAGCCCAGCATCGCCGATGCTGGACCGCGGATTGCCAAATCAGTGCCCAAAGCAGATTCAATGCAGGTTCGACATGATTATTGATTTCCTTTCCCTAGTAAGTTGCTTTAAATTTTTTTCTTAATCAATCTTAAAAGAGTATTATTAGCATACAACATTTGGTACCTCGAGATACTATAAATTTTTGGTATCTCGATATACTTTTTAAGTATAAAGTTTGGACCTTAAGGTACTTAGTACCTTGAGGTGTCAAAATTTTGCGTGCAAAATATGGTACCTCGAGATACTAAATATTAGATTAGATGGTAAATTGCTCAACTTAAAAAGGTTTGATCGAGTTTATAAAAAAATTAGCAATATCTATAATACCAAATTAGTTCCATTAAATTTAACATTGAATATGTTTTGATAATATATTTGTTTTTCATAAGTTTACCATCCTTGAGAAGGTATGGGAGGTACCATGTCTTCCGGTGTGTAACTTTGGTACCTCCAGATAATAGGTAGCTTGGGGTACCAAAATTTTTAATCTAAAATTTAGGTAAGGTACATTCTCAAGGACCGTAAAATTTTTATTATCTTGTGTATTGAAAATATTACTGTGTTTTTCTATAAGCATGGTCAAAATTGAAAATGTCTATCGTCCTATAATATGATATGGAAAGAGTAGCATGGATGATCTAGAACGAGAGAAACAACAGGATTTACAGCAATTCCAGGGGGACTTGAACACCTTTGCTCTCTGTTGTCACGTCTTTTTTTTCCTTTTTGTTTTTGTAACCTCAACTCCGCGTCTTTTCCTTCTTAATGCAAATATGCAATGATGCGCACATCTTTCGCGTGTTCCCTGGAACGTTTGTGCTCACTTGATGTTTTCTGTTTATGAAATCTTCAGCATCATTCTTGTTCTACAGATTCAGTCCAAGTCACTGATTAAACCATCTCACTGAATATGTTCGTACTAAAGGAACTTCTCTTTCTCACTTACGTGGAAATTAAACCAGCAAGAAAATAATGCTATCGCTTGTCACAGCTCTAATGATGATGCTGTTACATTGTAATCCAATCCATTAATCAGCCTCCATACTAGTTATACAACTAGCTTACTACCACTGCTAGACTATATAACTGACCAAAGTTTCTTCTCTGAATTCTGAACAAAACACTCTGAAGTCTGAACTACATACAGTGTACAGTCACCTAAATTCTGAACAACCTGATCCCCTGTTACTTGCTTCTTCAAGGGACATATAAACCATGTCGACGCATTCAAGCCATGTAATCTACAACAATCGAACAGCTCTAGTCACCTGTAAATTAAGAGAGTTGACAGGCACTGAACCTGGAAAAGAACATATAAATAAATAGTATCTGAACTCTGAAGTATCATGTTCTCCTATGAAACATTGGACTCTTTTCGAGACAGAGTGTGATTGTGAGTTTGTGGACTACACTATATTATGTTCATCAAATATGAAACATGTGCTGACTAGATTCATCTTCATCTGGCTGAATATGCGCCAAAGACATACTACTAATTTGGAAATGGGAGGCTTTGGGTCATTGCGATTTGCAGGGTCCTTGACTTCGTCATTGCGATCAACCTACGGTGCCCTCGTCCTTGGCCGTCTCCAATTTGCTGTTCTTGCCATGACACAGAAGTCCTGGGTTTACAGGGAAACAAATGGAGACAACAGGGTTTACAACAATTATAGGGGGACCTGGATGGAGCCTTGCTGAGGACTTCGTTGCTCTATGTTGTCGCGTTTTTTTTTTTTTGGTTCTTGTTTGTAAAGTTGTGACAAAAGTGCTATAAAACTACCCTTTGAATGTATCTTGGCAAAGGGATCTTATTGGGCCAAAATTAGTGGCATGGAAATAACCTTCTTTCACGAATCACTAATCTAGTGCTTACTCAGGACCAAGATAAGTTTTGATGGAATTTAACCCAGAACGAAGAGTTTTCAGTGAAGTCTCATTATTTTACCTTGGTACATTCAGATTTGCCCAACATAAACAAAGTAATTTGGAAATTAAAATATCATTTAAAGTCAAGATCTTCCTATGGTATTTACGTCGTGGGTTAGTTTTGACAAGGGATAACCTAGCCAAGCGCAATTGATAAGGAAGTAAGAATTGTTGCTTTTATCACAAAGATGAGACAATATTATATTTGTTTTATGAGTGCAGATTTGGCCGTTTTGTGTGGTGCACTGTACAAGTAGCTATAGAGCTTTTTCCGCCTCGTAATGTATCCAATAATGTTTAGTAATTGGCTACGGGGAATTAGGAAAGACTTGAAATCACTTATCTTGTTAGGGGTAGCCACTATTTGTTGGTCACTATGGCTTTGCGAAAATGATATGGTGTTTGATAAAAAAAATCTCTTCTCCTTTACATATTATTTTTTTAACTATCCACTTCCTTTGTACCTGGGCTATCCTTTGGAAGTCTGGTTCACGGGATTTGGTTGCAACGACGTGTCAGCGCTTGGAGCAGGTAGTCAGGGAGTGTTTTACTCAGGGATATGGGTGGCGGTCTAGCTTAAAGATTGGTGCTCCCTAAATTTTACTGCTTTCCTTCTCTTATTACAAACTCTTTTGTGGGTGTGCGTGCTTTGCATGGATGCATCCTAGTTATGCAGAGGCCGGGAATTTTCTTAGTATGGTTCTATTAACTTGATGTAATCGTCTGAGTTTAATAAAAGCTTCCTTTATAAAAAAAAACTTCGTGGTTTTTCCTTCTTAGTGCTCACTTCAAGTTTTCTGTTTATAAAATTTGCTGCATCATTCTTGTCCCACAGATTCAGTCCAAGTCACTGGTTAAACCATTTCACTGAATCTGTTTCTACCGAAAGAACTTTTCTTTCTCACTTCTATGGAGTGAACATGGTCAGTCAGAACACAGAAACAACAAGCAAACATGGCAAATTAAACCAGCAAGAAAAAAATGTTATCGCTTTTCACAGCTCTAATGGTAATGCAGTTACATTGTAATCCAATCCTTTAATCAGCCTCCATAGTCCATACTAGTTATACCACTGGCCTACTACCACTGCTATATACTACATAACTGACCAAAGTTTCTTCTCTGAATTCTGAACAAGACACTGGAGTCTGAACTACATACAGTGTACAGTCACCTAAACATAGAGAGCTCTGAATTCTGAACAACTTGATCCCCCGTAACTTGCTTCATCAAGGGACATATAAGCCTGATCACATTATGTACACAGAAATCACTCATGCCTGGTACATGTTTAGGCCTGAATGCCTGATGTTAGAGGCTGCCTGGCAATGTTGCTATTTGGCCTTCCATGCGTCAAGGTTTGTTTAAGCCATTAAATCTGCAATTGTTAAGCAGCCAAAAGTTTTTCTTTGCAAAACTCGTTGACGACAATACCTTATAATAGAAAATAAATATATAGTAATCAGTTTGTGAGCTCTGATTTTGAAGTATCCATGTTTTCCTATGAAACATTAGGCTTGGACTACATATTATGTTTATCAATATTGAAAGTTGTTAAGAACATTATAGTCTTCTCCCATCTCTTTTACATATCATATATACCTATTTAGCCTAACTCAATATTGCAACATGTTCGATCCTCAATTTCTCTCTTCTTTCAGTATTTGACAAAAGTGGAACATGTGTTCCCTATATTCATGTTCATCTATTTGAAGACGTGCCGGAAATCCTAATCAATTTGGAAATGAGAGGCTTCGGGTTGTTACAGTGCTAGATCAACCTACAGTGCACTCTTCCTTGGCCATCTCCAGTTTTCTGTTCTTGCCATGACACAGAAATCCTTGGCCCCAATTTGTTGCAAATAATTGCAAGGCTTGCAGTCGGTGTCGCTGTTACTGGACTGCGTCATGCCTTGAGAAGAGAGAACCATCACCCCAGGGAACTGCAGAGAAACATTGATCACATTTGATGAAATTATCAGGGAACTGCGTTTTGTTCTCTATGATTGCGCTTTTGGTTAGTATTTTGTTTGTTCAGTTGTGGCCTGACTCTGCACATCTTTCGCACATTCCCTAAAACATATGTGTCCACTTCTTGTTTTCTGTTATAATATTTACAGGTTAAAGCACCAGTTCTTGTCCCACAGATGTGCTCAGCTCAAGCCCTATGTCCAAGTCATTGATTAAACCATCCCAATGAACTGAATCTCTTGTACTAAATGAAGTTCTCATTCTCACCTGTGGAGTGGTCAGTCAATCAGAAAGAACAAGAAACTCGGTAAACTTGAAAGAAATACTGTTGTCACAGCTCTAATGATGATGATTCCATTGGAATCCAATCCTCCCGATTTTTTCTGATTAAGATACATATTTTATCTCGATTTTTGTTAGCACGCTTTTCAAAACTTTCTATATAGAAATTGCTTTAAAATATCAGATAAATCCATTTTCAAGTTTGGAATAATTAAAACTTAATTAATCATGCGCTAATATCTTTCTCGTTTTACGTACCGTAGTTAATCTTCAGCGAACTCAAACAGGGTAAAGTATTACTTCATCCGTCCTAAAATATATGGAGTTTTAATTAGATGGAACACATTCTAGTACTACGAATCTGGACAGGTTATCTATCCAAATTCATAGTACTAGATATATCACATCTAACCAAAACTCTTTATATTTTGGGATGGAGAGACTAACAAAAGTTTCTCCCTTTAGTATCTGAACAAGGCTGACCAAATTATGTAGCCAGCAATCTATTGCCTGATACACGTTTTGACTTCCCTGAAAGGCGAAGACTGCTCTTGACCTCAATTCTGCATCAATTTTTACCATATATCAAGGTTTGTTTAACCCATCAAATCTGCTCTCATTAAGCATACATCTTGGCTTAGCATATTAATATTTATATAACATACCGTATATAATAATCAGTTAATAGTTTCTGAATCTTTTTTTTAGATGAGCACAGAACTCTGTTCGCCAGGCAGCGTGTATCATGTTCTTCATGAATGAAAGCTGTGTAACGTCATTTTGTCGCGTACAATTTTATTTCTCAAATTGTCATGCCAGATACTATCAAAATCCAATAGAAAATTTCTTCAGGGTATTGATCGTCCTGCCCATCTGATGGTGACAGTAAAAAGAAACTGCCCAAATCACAAGATTTCACTGCTAGTCTCATGCACTCATGGTATGATCACTCGTCTTCTGAAAATGCACAACAATCCGTGTCAAATCATCAAAAGGAAGGAACACGAGCAATGGCAAATTAAGGAGGGATGTGATTAGCACTGAGTTAGTCGTCTGACATACAAATTAAGGAAGGAACACTCTGAATTCTGCATGGTAAACCAGAAAAGAGAAACAAAGAATTTTGTGAATTGACACAGCTTGTACTTCAGTTCAGATACTATGGCCTGATTGGACTTTGTTCACAAAATTCTTTGTTTCTTTTTTTCCGGATTGACACAGAAATGAAGTACTCATGTTCTCTGATGAACATTGGACTTTGTTCCTGAGAAAGAGTGTGGTTGTGAGTTTATGAGCTGTATTATGTTCATCAAGGGTGAAATATGTGCTAGCTCCATGTTTTCTGTTTATAAAATTTGCAGCATCATTCTTGCCCCACAGATGAGCTCAACTTAATTCCTATGTCCAAGTCAAGGATTAAGCCATCTCACTGAACCTCTCTTTCTCACTTCAACAGGGAGTAGCCACGGTCAATCCGGAACAAGAACACATGGTAAGCCAGAAATGTATAAAGAAGGTAATCACTTTTCACTCCTCTAATGATATGATCGCATCGTAATCCAATCCTTTAATCAGCCTTCATACTAGTTATACCACTGCTACACTACACTACATAATTAACTAAAGGTTTCTTCTCTGAATTCTGCCCAAGACACTCTGAAGTCTGATTGTCTGCACTACATAGAGTGTACATTCACCTAAACACAGAGCTCTGAAATCTTAACCACTTGATCCCCTAAAACTCTCTTCTTCAAAGGACAAATGAACCTGACCACATTATCTTGCCTGACCAAAAAGTTTGTTTAACCCATTAAATCTGCAATCTTTAAGCAGCCATCTTGGGCAGCCAATAATTTTCTTTAGCAAAATTCGTTGAGGACAAGACCATAAATAAATAAATAAATACATCATAACCATTTACTAGTGTCTGAAGCTCAGATGAACACAAAACTCTATTCGTCACACAGCATCGTCATGGATGAAGTCTGTGTTCACGTCATCTTTGGCGCGTAGAATTTAATATAGAAATAATCATACCTGATATTTTCAGAGACTAATAAAAAATTTGTTCAGAGTATCGCCTTGACCTACCTATCTGATAGTGACAAGGTGGTCAAAAGAAGTGGCCCAAATCTCCAAATTCAGCTCATTGACGGAAGAACAACATCACTGCTAGTCTCAACTTGTATCAAATCCTTGCTAAATCATCAAATGAAAAGAACATAAGCAATGCCAATTCAAGGATGGATGTGTGTTTATCCACAGTAAACCATCTGACAGACAAATCGATCTTGAGCACAACATGGTGAACCAGAACCAGAAAAAAAAAAGAAAGAATTGTCGCTGGACACAGCTCTGAATCTCTGATGATGAGTAACATTCAGTACTACTACATTAGAATCAAATCATTGATCAATCTCCAATCTGGAGTAACACTGCTAAACTAGAAACTAACCTGCATATCATACTGATCATAAGCCACTAATCCTTAACCATCTCTGAATTCTGAACTTGTCTGAAAACTCTGAATTTTGAACATGTCTGAAACTCTGAATTTATATACAGTGGTGCAGTCACATTCTCACAAAGAGAAAGAGCTCAGAAGAATGGCGCGCCGAGCGGCTCCATCTTCGCCACCGCGGCGTCCGGCAGCGGCGGCGGCACGAGCATGGAGAGGTCGTCGCTCTGGAGCAGCGAGCCGAGGCCCTGGAGGTCGTCGAGGCTCATCCCCACGAGCCAATCGTCATCCTGCGCCTCCTCCTTGGGCAGGACGAGGATGTCGCCGCCGCCGCCGCCGCCGTTGAACACCGGCAGCGAGTCCATCTCCGGGAACGCGTCGTTGTCGACGATCTCCGACTCCGGCGTCCGCGTCTCCCCCCACGACTGCGCCGCCATGGCCGCGTCCTCCTCCTCCTCCTTCTTGCTCTGCATCTTATCCCACTCGTTCTTCTTGTTGTACAACCGGCAAAGCACCCAGTCATCCAGCCTGAGCGTGCCCGCGCCAGCGCCGCCCTTCTTGGCGGCGGCGGCGCCGGCGGCGAGGCGGTACTCGTGCATGATCCACTCCGTCTTGACACCACGCGGCGGCTTCCCATGGTAGAACACGAGCGCCTTCTTGATCCCAGCCGTCTTGCCCCCATGCACGACGGGCTTGTCGGCGCCGGTGGCCTTCCAGTACCCCGACCCAGCGGCGCGGTTGGGGCGAGAGCCATTGGGGTACTTGCGGTCACGCGGGGTGAAGAAGTACCACTCGCGGCGGCCGAACAGGGCGCGGGCGGGGAGCTCCCATGGATCGTAGCGGTAGAGGTCGAGCTCGGCGATGATGGGCACCGGCGCGGGCCTCCCGGCGGCGCGCGGGCAGAGGTAGTGCGCCACAAGCTCCTCGTCCGTGGGGTGGAAGCGGAAGCCCGGTGGGAGGTTGAGGTCCGCCTCCGCGTCGCGCACTCGCCGCGCCGCCGCCGCCATGGACATGAGGTGTTCGATCTTTGGGTTGATGGATTTGAGGAGGGTAATGATGGTGGTGCGGCGTGAGGGGGGAAGGGGGGATATATGGAGGAGGAGAAGGTTCGTGGGAAAGGAGGGGTCGGCGGCTAGTGGAAAGAGAAGCAGCGGCATATTCGGTCGGCTGTCTGTAAAAACCGAAGAGATGTGTGAAGTTGGTCGTTCCGGCCTCATTGGATTCGCTAGAACGCAGAATTTAGTGCTTGTAAAACGATAAAATCGATTAATTAAGTTTTAATTATTATAAAATTAATAAATAGATATAATTGGTATTTTAAAGCAACTTCTATATAGGAATATAGAAAGTTTTCGTATCAAACACGTTGTTCAGTAGTTTGAAAAATATGCTAATAGAAACCGAGAAAAAAAATCTAAATCTTAATCGAAAAGAACATGACCTAAGTAGGATTCGCTAGCATACCACTGTCAAGCAGTAGATATTCACTATAACGAAGTTTTAATTAACATTTTGGACATATTATTCGTTGTTCTTTCACTTGAAAAAGACCTTCACATCGTTCTTCCATGATCTAAACACCAAAACATCATCCCTACACTTTGGATGACTAATATGTGGGAGTCCACAAGATTCAGCTGGGTGTTTAGCTGTAGCACTTCACCCAGAAATATTTCAAGGTATCGAATTTTCACCGAGAACATGTATATTTAGCTCTTTTCAGATTCATCTAAGGACACAAGATAAATGTAGGCAAAATGATAGAGGAGATTTTCTAGTGTGGTACATGGTTGTTTAGAAAGCTTAACTTTAATCCTAACGCTATACTTCAAGCACTGGCTTGCTCGCTTCTACCAGAACACGCTCTACTCCATACCCGAACTGGGAGAACTACAGTAATCTCGAGGGTTGTCACCACCTCTACACCAACCTCTAACGCACGGTAACGCACGGTGAGATACGCAGCAAACACTGGTAGTTAACTACATAGACACCACATCTATTCAATTAACTACTACTTTAGTGTTTATAACTCACTAAAGCAATCACTATCTCTTAATAAGCAATAGTGAACAATGAGAACTAACTAAGAAGTATACCACACATGATAAATCTCAATTACTTAAATAGAATAAAGTAAACTAGAGCAAAAGTAATTGTTAAGGTACAAAACAAATAGAGAGATACCGACAACTTCGGAACTCCTCCAATTCTTTTTTTCTCACTCTCTCCCTTATTCTAAGTATACATAAAAGTATATAAAGAGTATCTTATAATTCAATTCAAATCTTGGTGTGTGTTGCAATGAAGGAGGAGGAGGCATTTTATAGCTTCACGAAGGTAGTTGGAGCGTGGGAACCGGCCACAACCGCCATAGAAAGATCGGTAGTAACTATCAAAGACGGTTGTGGTTGGCTGGGCTGAGCCTGGGTCGGCCGACCCCTAGCTAGCCCATCTGGCCCACTCCTTCCTCCTGGACCGTGACAGGTGGGTCCATAGTCCATTGGAGTGGTGGTTGGGCCCAATTGCAAGTATTTCGTTGGGTTTGTGGGCCCAAGATTCCATGGCCTTGGATATGAATGTAATTCTTCCTCTCCTTTATGTATATTTTATCTCAACTTTGGTAGTTTTTCACCTCCATCCAAATATACACCAACACTCGTGGAATTTGTTAGAAATAAACCCTACCACTATATTGGATGTTTTGTATTTTCAGATTTCTGCAGGTATTGACGATGTAAATTTTGTATTTAACAACCGTCAACAACCGGCTAGAAGAACGTGAGAAGAGACGAAATACATATGGTTAAACCTCTCCAACGTTAGGGGCATAAACGTCCGAGCATAACTAAAATGGAGGTAAAATGATTTGGAAATCGAAGAAACGAGGAAAGTGGCATTGTAGCAAGCGCCTACTACTTGATAGTGGTATCGTAGTGAACCCCATTTGAGCGATAGCATTCTTACGAAACCAGTTTTTATCTATAGCAGATATGCAAATTTCTTCAATTGGTCGGGTTGTGTGGTGTATTCTCTGTTTTAAGGTTTTATTTAAAGTACCTTAACATCTTAAATCCTACTCCCGCTGTTACATATTATAAGATGTTTTGCAGTCTCCATCTCTCGTCTAGATTCATTGATATCCGTATGAATTTACACATGTATGAAACACATATATAGATACATGCATGAATCTATTCAAAACCCAAAAACATCTTATAATGTGAAAAGTACACAATAAAACTACCGTTTGCTAAAAAACACACGTGTCATAAGGGAGAGATAGGCTCAAATGAACTTTTCCAAGAGGTTTAATCTCATGGCGGAAGTCCTTCAATTTTTGTAATGTTTAAGATAATTGTAAGGAATTAAATTTCACAAGAATTTGTGATAGCCATTCCTTCACCCCTAAACTATCAATCTCTGAAGGGGGGTGATTTTTTATTTTTCAGTTTCATTTGAAAAGTAAAACACGTCAATTATTATTTATCTTCGATAATAAGTTGTCACCACAGTTAGTAAAGTTGCCTAGTATATGATCACCACCGCGCCAAAACGTGATGATATAATGTCAGGGTAATTGCAAATTCGTCACTAGTTTGAATTATTTACGTAGAACTGCCACTAAACAATTATAAAAATACCATGGAACTGTGATTCAAGTGGCATCTTTACTATATTAAAAAATATACAATAACAATTTTGCAAATGCCCCAACCATAAGATTTGGCTGCAGTACTCATCGGCTAGCAGCTGGCGGCTACGGACAGCACGTGAGGCCACCTGCTAATTAATTTCATCCCAAAGTTTCTTACCGAAAAAAAAAGGACAAAAAGCGATCGAAACGTGCACACGAGACGTGGACGGGGTCGCGCGCGCGTGGTTCATCGAACCTAGCGGCGCCACGTCACCGTCCGTCGTCCAGAGCTTATGGTGATCCAGAGAGCGATGACGTCAGTGCCGACTTCATCCGGCCACCCTCCCTCTCTCATCATAATTTACATACGCCCGGACCGGATATGATGGTACGTGGTTCTTCTGCGGCCATGGAAACGGGTGGTCCATCGTGTGCATGCTTGCTACCTTGGCTGCTTTGCTTGTGCAGATTGTCGTTCCGTGTCCTCGGTTACACGTACATCGTCTAATCTACGATGATCGATACAGCCGCTTGCTATAGTATCACCAGACGGTTTTTGTTGTTCCTACCGCTACAACATTAAGGTTAAGTTTGTTTGCTTAGAGTGAAAAACCTACCTCTCGCACATGTAAAACGGAGCGACTCATCATACGTAATTAAGCATTAGTTTTTTTTAAAAAAAATAGATTAATACTCCCTCCATCCACAAAAGTTAGACATTATTTCACATTTAAGTTTTTCCAAATAAGTTGTTCCTATTTGTAGTCTTTATGCATGCATTCAAGACTTAAATGAAGAGATAAATTAAATGTTTGATTAGAATCCAAGGAGTTACCTAAATACTCATTGGTTGCATGCTTGCATTCACTCCTTGATTTTGTAACATGCAAAATGATTTAATTTCTCCTTGGTCTTGGTGAGAAAAGTAGTAGGTGTAACTTTGTGGAAGGAGGGAGTATGATTTTTTAAAACAACTTTTTGTATAGATTTTTTTGAGAAAACGTACCGTTTAATAGTTTCAAAAGTATGCATGTGAAAAATGAGGGAGTTGCGTTAGGAATTTGAACAAAAGAATCAGCCTAAGACTTTCGAATCACACCTACAATACTGAATGATATTCTCTCTAGGGTAACTTATTCTGGTATTCTCCCTGGAAATGTGGGATTTCACCCATGTCACCTTTTATCACGTTCACTAGCCACACGGTCGTGCTTTGCCTGACCTTGATCATGTTTAAGAACATAAGTGTGATCTATTAGTTTAGCTTACACTGCTACAAAAGAGATTTTTCCAAACGGTCCTAGAAGGGTTTTCGCCTGTGGTAGGGCTAACCGCACGCACCCAGGGGTCTGGAAAAATCGCTATTTTTGCCGTGAGGGTGCTTATGCCACCCGCACGCAAAAGTAAAAAACCGAAAAAAATATAAAGATCTGAAACCCTAACCGTCGTCACCGTCACCGTCGCTGGATCCGCCGCCCCCATGCCTCTCCATCGCCGGATCCGCTGTCGCTGCACCTCCCCACCGTTCGATCTGCCACCGCCGCGCGGGGGAGGGCGGCAGCCGTCGAATCCGCGTGGGCGATGGCCGTCGTGCCTCTCCACCGCCAGATCCACCGCCGCCCGCATCCCCCACCACCAAATCCACCGTCGCGGCGCATGGGGAGGGTGGCGCCGCTTCCGACTGCCTCCTCCTCCTCCTCGTCGGCGGTGGCGGTGGCGGGCGCCGCTCCCGGCCGCCTCCTCCTCCTCGTCGGCGACGACGGCGGCGCGGATCCGGCCGTCGCGCGCGCATGGGGAGGGTGGCGCCGCTCCCGGCCGCCTCCTGTTCCTCGTCGGCGGCGGCGGTGGTGGCGGCGCCACTCCCGGCCGCCTCCTCCTCCTCGTCGGTGGCGACAGCGGCGCTGATCCGGCCGTCGCGCGCGCGACCGCCACCGCCTTCGCCAGCAGCCGCTGCACACCACGCGCTCGTAAAGGAGAGAGGAGAGGAAAGGTAGAGAGAGAGGTGAGAAAGAGAGAGGAGTGAATGAAAAGGAAAAGGAAGAGAGAGAGGAGGTAAAAAATTTGGAGTGAGAGGAAAAAGAGAGGGAATGGGATAAAAAATCTGTATTTTTTGCATGCGGTCCACTTAAGAGGTCCGTCTGCGAAAATAGGTTCATTTTCGTGTGCGGTCCACTTAAGAGGTCCGTTTGCGAAAATCGATTTTTCCGTACGGTCCTCTTAAGGACCCGCACATGAAAATAGAGGATGATTTTTGCAGACGCGATCACAGTCCGTCTGCAATCTAAGGAGGTGTATGTACAGGAAAATCGTTTTTTAGTAGTGTTAGCTTTTAAAAAGGTGTTGACATAACTTAATTTGTTCACAAAGTATTGATTGCCCTTGCCAACTATAAATATAGCTAAGTTGTACATTTACATGAGGAATCATTAGAAGCCTCATCTTTCTTCTCTTTGATCATTTATAAGTATCAATTGTCTAGGCATTTGTCTAGGAGAAGATACCAGAAACCTCCAGAAATTTCCATATGTGTAGCTCATTTGTGGTTTTCCTTAATTCATGTACCCTTTTGATCCAATGATCATTGTTTATCCAAACTCTTTATCCGATAGCTAATATATTTTTTTATGATGTGACGTATTCTCGTACAAGAAAGCTTGTTGCTTTCACTATATAAGATAAGATAAGATTGGCCTGTTTTCACCTGGCCGTCGGGGATTATAAAATTCCATTCTAGTCATGCTTTACGAGTTATTGTGCAACACATGGGTCGAGTTATATGATAATTATTTGTATAAATGTTTTGCTAAGGAGGTATTTTTGGGCTTTGGATTATAAGTCAATTAAGTGATATGACAACTAGAGTATTTCTTATGTCTTGCTAACAAAAAAAATTCGGACTTAGGCTTATATGTTGGAAACGATTACCAATGCAATACAAGCTTTTGGAGAAAGTATATCTACTTTCTACTTCTAACTATATATAGAAACAAAGTAAGTGACCATAAAAATATCCTAAATTAATTGTAGAATCCAAAAATTAGTTGCTACATATAAGAAACAATCAAACATGTTGGCTAGAAACCCATCGGCCATCACATTTTTTTTATCTAGATCTATGCGCAACCAAGCCAGATTTCTATAGTATAAAGGAGGGGTATCTATATTGTAAATATAGGTGCAGACCGACCCTTTTAAACTATACAGAAGAATAAAACTATTAATCATATATGAAATGATGTTTAGCTATCATTATTCATAAATTACTGGATATGATTTTACGATGCGATAGAAATAGTCCCCTATGTTTTACCACAGAATCTAGGTTTCTTCCAAGATCAGGATCACTATTTTGACCTTAAAATTTAAGTTGCATGGAAAAAATTGTTGGGTCGTTTCTTTCCTGGCCCGAGGCCTGGATCGGCCACTGGATACGGTACCGTGTAATCACGTGCGTGGGTGTGCATGCACGTCACAACTCACAGCCTGAGGTGGGCACAGCTTCGATGGGGCAATGAAAGGTGGCGCAGAAGATCCTGGTTGGGCGTGCGTGCATGCTGACCTTTCCCTGTCGCCTTGTCGGGTCCCTGTTGGTTCCAGCATGGAGTGGTGCCCAAGTAGCGTAGCCGCCTTCTTCATCCCACGCCCGTCAAGGGTAGCGAGGGGGAGGCCACTGTATAGCTTCCGCACCGCAGTCACACCCACGTGCCGAATAAAAATCAAAGGAATGAGCCTGCCTGCTTACTACTTCGATGCGTCGCATGCAAATATTCAGTCCCCGTCGCTATATACGCACGCGCACGCACGACGATCAGAGGTGAAAGCGGTTCGGAAAGTTTCCGGATTCCGGACGTGCTTTCGAAAACGGAAAGTGTTGATCAGAATTATTTTGGAAACGGAAATGAATTCGGAAATTTTTCTCGAAAACGAAAATGAATATGATAAGGCTACTATCCGTCAGAAACCGGAATCCATCGGAAACTTTCCAAAAACGAATTCGAAAGCTTTCCGGAAATGAATTCAGGTTTTTTCTCAGAATCGGAAATAGAAAATTTCTCATATACAACTAATTAGGTTCAGTCTTCTTTACTCTAAATGTTTAGATTTATACTATGTATTGAGATACTAAATTAAATTAAATAGAGATATTTTTAGTCTAGTACTTTAGATTTTATTTGCATAATGGCTATTTTTAATTATTATTAACCATGCTATACTTAGTTATAGATAAATATAGTTCTTTTTCTTGAAGAAAGTAAAGTGTACAACTAGTTGTATTATTATTAATTGATAAAATGTAGAAATATTGATTTATTGTTTTAGAAATAAATATTTAGCTACATTTTTGTTGATTTGAGAAGTTCATTTTAAGGTTTTTATATTCCGATAAATA
This sequence comes from Oryza punctata, assembly GCA_000573905.2. Classification (NCBI taxonomy): domain Eukaryota; kingdom Viridiplantae; phylum Streptophyta; class Magnoliopsida; order Poales; family Poaceae; genus Oryza; species Oryza punctata. The sequence continues at coordinate 7,771,293 of CM002494.2, read as the reverse complement.
TCCGTTAATGTATTCGCTCTTATTCTTATTCGCTCCATTTTTGTATTTGATAATATTTGATTCCATTTTTGTATTCAGGGTTTCGGATTCCGATTAAAAAAATATGGAAACGAAAATGATAAAGGTGGTTTCCATCCATTTTCAAACCGTTTCATCCCTACACACTGACGCGTCACTCTTCTTTAGGCCAAGATATAGCAATATTTTCTCCGTCCCAATAAAAAAACAAAACAACCTAAGAGAGAGGATGCTCTATCTAAATTTGTTTTACTAGGCTATGTCACATCCTTTCACCTTTGTACCTTGGTTCTTATTAGCATACATGCTTCTAAAATTAATAAACGATATATGTCGAGCGAAAATTTTCAAGCAATACACCTGTTATTGCAAACGAAAAAAAATATTCGGCAACAACGATGCAGAAGGTAAATGTGCTAATTTTCAAGTATCGTAAATATGTTACTCCTACAGTCCTATTTGTAACACCAACTGCCAGCAAAGCTTTTTGTTGAATTGTTGACAGATAAATTTGTCATGCAATGCACTTTTCTAGGGCAGTTACATTGAGGGAAATGTTGTAGTGTCGGTTTCCTTGTATAGTAACGTTTCTCTCTCTCTCGTCGTCGAGTTTCAATTTAATGTTTTAGGCACAAGCACTAGATTGAAAATGTACAGGACACTCTATACAATTTCTCTAAATTTGTGTGTGTGTGTGTTTAGCATGTTGGTTTTTCTTAGAAGCCAAAGCTGAAAACTGATTTTAAAGTTTAGAGACTGACTTTGACTTTAAAAAGTTTAGAAGCTGATTCATTATATTGCTACAAAGAAAAGAAAAAAAAACTATATAAAATTGTTACTTCCTCAGTACCAAAATAAATGAATGTTTCACTGGTACAGATCCTCTCATCTGTGACGGACCCTCACATGTCTGGATTTCGTGGGTCGTTAGAACGAAGTCATCTCAATCGAGCCGAAATTAACACCGTTGTAGATTTACTCATTCGAGTTGCATATACCTATAGCCCGTCACCGATGACACTCATCTGTGACGGGCACAAGGTTAGGTCCGATTGAGATTAAATCCACTACCTCAATCGGGCCCAATTATAAACCCCGTCACAGATGAGTGTCATCGGTGACGGGCTCCAAATAAGGCCTGATTGAGATTCGGTTAATGCCCATCACCGATGATACATATCGGTGACGGGCTTCCTTTTACGCCCGTTAGAGATAACTGTGCGCCCGTTAGAGATGTCGTTTCTTTGGTCCGATTGAGATATATTTTGCACACTATAAATACTCCACCCGACTATTGTCTGAAGTTATCCCACTGTTCACTATTTTGGTGGGAGGTTGAAGGGGGCGAATTTTTGTCATTTTTTCCAAAGAAAATAGGAAAATCATAAAAGTAAGTAAAAATGTACTAATGATTTATTATTAATTTAGTAGTACTTATCTTATAAGATGTTAACTAATATTTTGTTCATTTTTACAGCGATGGATCGAAGTTGGATGTATGCGACTACTTTCAACCGTCATTACAAGGAGTATAGAGATGGCATATTAAGTTTTATGAATGCCGCGGAGGAGGATAGGAAAAGAAGAAACAACAAATACATGTGTTGTCCATGTAGAGATTGTAAGAATGAGAATATGTTTGAAAGCAGAGTGGACGTACACTCTCACTTGATACAACGGAGATTCATGAAGGGCTACACATGTTGGGTGAAGCATGGAGAGCAAGAATCGGGAAGTGCTGCAGTTGGAGGCAGAAGTGGTGCAGACAATCATGAAGGAGATGAAGATGATCATAAAATGTTTATACCATCTCCATTGGGTGGTGAAATGATTGATGTGGACCCTGATCTGCCGCAAGACATGTTACGTGACATTGAGGATCCAACTTATAACGAAAGAGATTCCATGAAGTTCAGGATGTTGGTTAGTGACTCGGAGACACCTCTATACGCCAGATGCAAGCCAAAACACACCAAATTGTCAGCTATCTTGGACCTAATGAAGCTGAAGGTAAGTAGTGGATGGACAGACAAGAGTTTCACAGATCTTTTGGGAATATTGAAGGCCATGCTTCCTGAAGAGAACACATTGCCCGAGACGACATATGAAGCAAAGCAGGTTCTGTGTCCCCGGGGTTAGAGGTCCGTAAAATTCACGCTTGTCCCAACGACTGCATATTATACCACAAGCAATATGCGGACTTAGATGCTTATTGTAACACCCTGAAAATTCTACCGTCGAAATCGAAACCCTAAACATACGCAGTTTAAAACCTTAAAATTTAATTTGCATCATGCCGCATTTTAAGACTCGTTATTTGAATCTTTATTGTGAGGGTGTTTAATTTATCGAAATTATTTCGGCGCAGACCCTAGAACGGAAATCGACAGGAGGAATAATTACGGTGCAAAGATTAAAATAAAGTTCTAGATAGAATTTGAGCGAATAAAATATTTTTCCTTAATGTCATGAATTTATTTAGATGATAAAAATTTTATAACTATCCACACATATAGATGGGCGTAACGAATATAGACAATATAAAATATCAGGAAAGATTTAGGACGGAATAATTCCGATATCGGGTTTATTTCATTCGTGCGAAAGAGTTATAAATTTGTACAAATACAATATAAGGATAATAATAAAAATTACAATAAAAAAAAAGAAAAATGCTACTGTTCATCTTCCCCGATGAACAGCTAGACCTAACCCTAGCTAGCTAGCCCTGCTGTGCGCCGCGCGCCGCGGGTGCCTGGAGCCCCGCTCCCCCTCCCCTCGAGCTCCACCCTCTGGTCGCCGTCGCCTGCACCACCCTCGAGCCCCACCCACGCCGCGTCGCCGTCACCTCGCAGTCCCGTCGCCGTCGCCGTCGTGGAGCCCGCGCCGGTCGCCACTCCCCTCCCCGGCCGGCTATAAGAACTCCCCTCCTCCCCTTCTCCCCCACCCCTCCTCCTCCATTTCCCCTCTCCTCTCCTTGCTCTACTGCGCCGCCGCCGCCGATTGGAGCTCGGCGCCGCCGCGCCGCAGGCTGCCGCCTTGCCGCCGCCTTGACGCCGTTGCCGCCGGCCGCCGTCGCCCGGTCGCCGCCGCCGCCGCCGCCGCCACCGCCTCCGCCGGTAAGCGTCGCCCGAGCCCCCTCCCCTCCCCTGCCGGTTGCTGCAAGAACAGAGAGAGAGAAGAGAGCAAGCACAGAACAGAGCGAGACAGAGGAAGAAGAAGCAGAGAAAAAAAAAGAGAAAAAGAAAAAGAAAGGAAAAGATAGAAAAGAGAGAGAGAAAAATAAAAATAAAATAATAATAATAAAATATGGGGAGATAAAATTTGGGGATTAGGAATTTAATTTTTATTCAACTCAAATTTATGAGCACACGTACTAGATTAATATAAAATACTAGTTTAGGAAATCGATATATTCATCGCCGGCGATTATTTTAGAAACAAGTAAAATAAAATCGGACATTTAATTGCAATCTAAAATATTCACCAAACTAGATTATTCTAAGGAACTTAGCTGATTATATAGGTTTTTATTGGTTAAATTTCACTAAATCGATTATATATAATCGGAGGATTTATTACCAGTCGTTTTTTTTTTTAAATTGCCATCGCATGTATGCAACCGTTCGTTATCCATTTAAATATCTATTTAGCCGGTATTTAGTTAGTTCCGACTCAATAATTAAGTTATCCGCTAAATTAGCCGTCGCGATTATTTTAGCTGGCTAATCACCGGATAGGGTTACCTTTTATTATCGGTACCTAATTTATTCGAGACGCGTAAATTAAATCGGGTTAACATTTTTGATCGGCTAGCGCTAATATTTTAAGACAACGGTATTAAAAATCAAAATAGGTCTACTTCATAAAAGAAATAGAATTCGATATCGACATTCAAACGCTCGCGCTCGATCTTTTCTTAATCGGATTTTGTTGGATTTTAATTGAATTCTAAATGAATTCAATTTCTTTCGCACGTAATGTTAGACACCGAGGGAGTTGCGAGTCCGACTGAGGATCAAGACCCGCAAGACTACGAGCAAGGCAAGTCATCACTATCCCTTGAACATGTTGATCCCAATTGCGAAATTACTCTGTTTACAAATAAAGATGCATGCAATGATAAACATCCTACTTATTGTTATGCCATGCCTTGAATGTTGTTTACCCCATACCCCCTTGTAACCATGTTATGTATGAGTCCCTAGTCAATTATGACAGATGCTTAGTAATGCTAACTTAGAACTTTGCATACTCATATTTACCAAAATGCTATATGCTGGGGCAATTACCTTGGGAAGGTAATTGAGATGCGGCATGTGGAGACATGAGCGCCACGTTGCCATGACATTGATGACATGATCGGTGAAAGGAAAATAAAAATTAAACAATTGTTTTCGACTGGGGCGGATGGTGGATTTGGGTGGTATCTGGAAAAGGCTAGCACCGTCCCCGGTCAATTAAGGACCGAGCCATGAAGCTAAGCATGAAACGACCCTCGTACAACCGTACTTCTCGGATGGGTATAGACCTAGCGGAGTAAGTAACCGAGCGGAGGCAGTATCCCTGCATAGTGGTTTTCTTAGTGTGTATGAAGGGCGGGGCCTACGGAGGGGTAACCACCGGTAGGACCGTCACGTGTGAACCTAAATTTTAATATAACTCAATGCATGTGTGAGTTTTTCCCTTCCCGGGAGCGCCAGAACTCCTCTCACTGCTAGAAACCGTGTACGCCTAGAGTGCATGAGGATGTAAGTTCATGGAGCGGGTACTGCCAAAGTGAGGTTATTGAAAGGCTTTGCCGTGACGCGTCTCATTCGTTGGGACTTCGGCTCATTTGTTGGGCAAGTTACGGAGTACGGGTAAAGTGTACATCCACTGCAGTGCGAGTAATCAAATCTATTCGAATAGCCGTGCTCGCGGTTATTGAGCACCGGGACATGTATTACACTTGGCTAGACTCTAAATTCTTAAACTAGTTGGGATGGGTATGCATAATGACTTTTATGTGCTGGTGGATCAACTTCTCGAGAAGCGAGAAGGGGTAGACCCCAGAAAACCATGATGACTCAATGGCGGGAAGCTATCCTTGGATGATAATGGATGGTGGACAGAACCGTCGTCGATTAATGAACTATGGTATTAAAACTTGATCAGTCTATGCTAGGTCTTAGGCTTGTGAAAGGATTTACAAAACTTGCTTTATGCAAAAGTGCCACAGCCGCCCTTGACACTTCCCCTATCATATGCATTATTGCTGTGGTGGCTTGCTGGGTACGGTTGGTACTCACCCTTGCTATAAATAAAACATTCAGATGTGGGCGATGAGGTTCCCGAAGATCCGTACGAGTACTACCAGGAGGGTACGGAAGACGATGGAGCCCAGTAGGTCTTAGATTCGGTCGTTGCCTGTGGCAATGGCGTGCCGCTGCCTTATCTCCGCTGCCTTACCTAATTTCTGCTTTTGGTTGTATTCCGGACCGGTTGGTCCTTTGTTCTAGACTATTGCCTTCGGGCCTAAGATTGTAATATTTTGCGTAAGATAATTATGTATGCACTCTTGATTATTGGCAATGTATTCGTGGGTACCAGACTACTTGATCCAGGGAAATGGTACTATGAACACGAGTGACTCCTGTTATGAAAACGGGGGTCTACACTTATCCTGTCTGCAAGGCTTCTCGATATAAGCGAAAGAAAAGTGCGAGGGAGGGAAAGAAGTCAAAACGGGGTGGTCCGACGAAGTTTGTGTGGTACCTACCTATCATTGATCGTTTCAAGAGAATATTTACCAACCCCAAGGAAGCAAAGTTAGTACGTTGGCAGTCCACAGAGAGAAGGAATGACGGTTTGCTAAGACACCCGGCGGATTCAATTCAATAGAGGAATATCGATCGAAAGCACAAAGACTTTGCTGCCGACCCCAGAAACATGAGGATATGTTTGTGTACGGATGACATGAATTCCTTTCGGAGACATGAGCAATTCTCATAGCACTTGGCCAGTTCTTATTGCGAACTATAACCTCCCACCATGGTTGTGCTTTAGAAGGAAATATATTATGTTGTGCTTGTTAATCCAAGGTCCAAAACAACCCGGCAATGATATCGATGTGTTCTTGGAGCCTGTTATCGATGATCTTGAGATTCTATGGAAAGAAGGTATGGAAACATGGGATGCATATGGTCAAGAGAACTTCAAGCTACGAGTTCTATTGTTCTGCACCATTAATTATTATCCCGTACTCGGTAATCTTTCTGGACAAACCGTGAAAGGAAAGAATGCTTGCTCTGACTGTATGGAACATACACGTAGCAGGTGGCTGAAGAAATCAAGAAAAATGGTTTACATGGGTCATAGGAGATGGCTCCCACTACGCCACGCCTTTAGAAGAAAGAAAAATTTTCAATGGTAAGAGAGAACTTGGGTCTGCTCCCAAGGATTTGTCTAGAGATCAGGTCCACAACATGGTGAAGGACATTACTAATGAGTTTGGGAAAAAAAAGAAAACGTAGCAAGGCAAATGATAAGGGTATGTGGAATAAAAATTCCATATTTTGGCGGCTACCTTACAGGAAAGATGTTGAGGTCCGTCCTTGCATTGATCTAATGCACGTAGAGAAGAATGTGTGCGATAGTTTGATCGGGCTACTGTTGAATATGCTTGGGAAGACAAAGGACGGGTTGAATGTGCGCCTAGATCTATAGGAGATGAACATTCGCAGTGAACTTCAGCCTGTTAGGGATGAAGAGACAGGAAGAGTGTACCTCCCGTCAGCTTGCCACACATTGTCGAAGGATGAGAAGATCGGAATGCTATCATGCCTGGCAGATATTAAAGTTCCTTTGGGCTACTCAGCGAGGATTAGTAAGTACGTTAAATTGGAGGATCTAAAACTGGTTGGAATGAAGTCCCACGATTGCCACGTGCTAATCACACAGATCTTGCCAGTTGCTATCAGAGGCATTCTACCACCCAAAGTCCGTCACACGATTCAACGGCTCTGTGCCTTCTTCAATGCAATCGGTCATAAGATTATAGATCCCGAAGATCTAGATGGGTTGCAGGCCGATATTGTCAATACCCTATGTTACTTGGAGATGTATTTTCCACTGTCTTTCTTCGATATCATGGTTCATCTCCCTGTTCATCTACTGAAGCAAACAAAAATATGTGGCCCAGCTTTTCTAAGGGAGATGTACCCGTTCGAGAGATACATGGGAGTTCTTAAGTCGTATGTTCAAAATAGAGTAAAACCGGAGGGAAGCATCATTGAAGGGTACACAACGGAGGAGGCACTTGAGTTCTATGTCGATTACATGGCCGAGACTAATCCTATCGGAGTTCCTGCGTCTCGCCACGAAGGAAGGTTGGCAGGTGTTGGCACAATAGGCATAAAAAGAATTGTTCCTAATCAAACTTCTAGATCTCACTCTCACTCTCACTCTCTGTCCTGACCGCCGCCTCCTCCTCGATGCCGCCGCCTCCTCCTCACCGAACGCCGCCTCCTCCTCCTCGATGGTGCCGCCTCCTCCTCACCGACCGCCGCCGCCTCCTCCTCACCGAATGTCGTCGCCTCCTCCTCCTCACCGACTGCCGCCACCTCCTCTTGTACGGTAAGAAAGTTTAAATTGTTCTTGCTGTTACACAGTAGCACTTTCTTGTTTTTGACAGTAATTCGGTTTTGTATACTAGGGGTATTTGGGGGAAGTGTATGACATAGCTACTTGTGGAGATATAGTTGTAATCATAGGTTGCATGTAAATACTATTTAGAAAATAGTTTCTTAAATAGATATAGCTAGATATAACCTTCATCGCCATAGACTTTAAAGATCTATGGGACCTCTACAAGGTGCGAGCGATCGACACCAACCTCGTTAAGTGCTACTCATTGTAAGTATTATTGCGTACGAGATATGGTAATAACTATCTGTGACATCCCGGCCCAGGGCTTAATAGGATTAATAGAATACTCATATCGACAGGGAAATTCTTCCCGGGTGCGTACGAGTGAGGACAAAGTGTGCAAAAAAGACTTGGTGTCTTAAGAGGGTGAGGATGTGACATTCCGGCCCAGGGCTTAATAGGATTAATAGAATACTCATATCAACAAGTTGCAACTTATTTTCCGGAAGCCGATCTCCAAAGAACTATCAGGTTAAGCGTGCTTGGCCTGGAGCAATTTGGGATGGGTGACCGACCGGGAAATTCTTCCCGGGTGCGCACGAGTGAGGACAAAGTGTGCAGAAAAGACTTGTGTTGGTCTTACAAGGACTTCATTATGTGTGCCTACAATCAATAGTAAGCGTGTACCCTACTTAGAATCAAATGCGCGACGTATAGCTTTAGTATTTAACTTGCAATTTCTTAATGTCGCAGGTGTCATTGGATTCTTCTGGTCATAGTGCCGAAGTGGAGTTTGGTATACTACCTTAACTCCAATATCAGAAAAGACATATACAATTGGTCGGCGATCGAAGCTGCCTTGAACGACGCCTGGGACCAATACGTGGCAAAACACGGGAGACATAAGGAAGGGCATCCCACACTCGGTCACAAAAAAGACACGTGGCAAAACACGGGAGACATAAGGAAGGGCATCCCACACTCGGTCACAAAAAGACTTCCCGATACGTCAACAAGTTGGCGACCAGTGTGGGTTCCACGTCTGCCATAACATGAGGAGTCTCGCTGACAAGGTGACATTGCTCGACCTTGAGGTGTGTGCTTCAATTGTTTATATACATAGGATGATAACTTTCCAAGTATGTAGACTAACTTGGCGCCTCACGTGCAGGAAAAACTTTCAAGGATTCTGGAAAACAACTTCGATATCATTAGAGAGGAGATAACACGATTCATACTAAATGATCTCTTGTCACCCAACGGAATGTTTACAGTCAAGTCCTAGCTAGCTCGTCTCTGTATAATTGAACATTTGCAATGCTTGCGACAAACATTTGATTTATGTAAATATTCTTTGTAATACAATTCTACACGATGTTCTGTATATATTTGCATTTCTAATTACATATAAAAAACTTGTTCCAATTTATTACTCAATTTTACAGGTTTTGATGCATGTCGGTGGTTTGGAGAGCAAAAAATGATGTGTATGACATATATATGTGAATGGGTCAATGGATGTGATTGTATATATGTTTGATTTTGTGAATTGGTTGTGCTTGTGATTGGACTGAAATATTGAGTGGATGCTGGGAATGGGGTTGCTGGCAATGTACATATATGCTTCTGTTATTTTTCAGCGTGCAAGGCTAGCAAAGGCCTGAGGCTAGCAAAAAAACAAATTTTATTTTTTGCTGACGTACTCATCCCTGACGGGCATTTTAGAAATGCTCGAAAGAGATATATTCATCTGTGACGGTCTCTAAACAAAGACCGATAGAGATATAGTCATCACTGACGGGCCCTTAGATTAAGCTCGATAGAGATATGTCATCCGAACCAGGACTATTTTGACTCAACAATCGGGTCAAACCTATCGGTGACAGGCTGTACCTTAAGGTCCGATGGAGATGGTTAGTCATCTGTGACGGGCTTAGTGGTTTGCCCGATAGAGATTAGCCATCCGTGATGGGCTCCTACTTAACCTGGTTTGACTCGTATTGCTTGGTCAATCTTATCTGTGATGGGCTACATGGTTAGGCCCGATTTAGATAACATCCATCCGTGACGGCCTAGTGTCCGATTGAAATATTTTCTCACATCACTGACCTTTGCTTAGTGACGAGATCCTACCCGTTAGAGATGAGGCTTGAAACCCGTTAGAGATAACCGATCCCGTGCTAGTGTTTGGAATTTCGTTAGGTGAAATGAAATAAGAAATGATTGTTATTGGTTGAAATTAGACACTAGGTTTGCTATATTTCAGTTTATGACGAATGTTGAACAATAGAAGTGGCTATGCTTTAGATCAGGAGTATTAAAAACGTCCAATTCCAAAATCCAAATTAAATTAGCTTCAGCTTTTCAGAAACAAAAAGTTGCAACAAATTTGAAGTTACACCTTTGCCAACTTCTTAGTTGCAACAAATTTGAAGTTACACCTTTGCCAACTTCTTAGAGGTAGGAATCGCTGAAAAGTAATAGATGTTTATCACAAAGGTAACTCTTTCGAGCATGCCAACCTCACCTCTATATGCCGTCACCGTTGACAGGACGGCATGTACGCCAAGCTGCACATATATTGCATATGCTTCCTCAATATATATATTCAGATTCCTTTCACTTTTAACAAAATCAGAGCATAAACGTCTATCACTGCTTTAGATTCTTCAACTTTTTGCATCTAAATAGTCTGAAAAGGCTGTGTCTATGTAAACCATGGAGAAAGATTTTAGTCCTCGTGGGATTCTAGACACTTGAGTACATGAATCACAAAAAACAGGGGGCAAATGAACCTTTTGGATTTAGTGAGCATACACGACTATATGTGGAATTTTACACTTATATCTTCCCAATATCTTGTCTTGTCTACTAGTGTTGGAAGCTGAAAAATGAAGCACTAGGTTCACCTAATACAAGATCCCCCAAACAGAAGGGTATTAACCCCCAAACAACCCCAGCGATTTAAGTGAGAATTTGAATTTTAAAACTTAATTTAAGAGTTGATTTTATGGTTTTTTTATTGTACTTTATTTTCCAGTATTTACTTTTACAGAATATGCATATAAAAGTGATACCCATAAATTATTTTTAATCGCTACTAAACCGTTTTGCTTATAATAAGTATAAAGGAAACGATGAGGCTTTTAACATTTTAGCTTCTGACTCCAATTGCAATTTCCTTGGTCCACATATGAATCAGAAAAGAAAGAATACCATCGCCCTCAACACATTTTTTACCAGACATGATAATAATAGGACTAACACGCAACTTAGCAAGCTGCAGCTTGCAGATGCCTCCACTATATATCCAGGCTCCTTTTACCTCAACGAATCAGCACCTAGAATTTCTGACCAGCTACTGCTTTTTTCACCTTTATCAAGTCCAGAACGTTTTACATGTAAACAACGCAGAATCTTTAGATTGTCTGGTGGAGCTATAAGCGTCTCTATGAGAAGTACCTGAATGTCAAAAGCAAAAGAATGAAAGAGAGATAATCCGACTTGGAGATGAAGACGGAGAGGGAGAGAGACCTCGTATCTGGCACATTTATCATACGGTCTTACCTAGGTACAGGAAATCATGTCTTCCAGAAGGGTTGCGCACTGAGATTTGTAGAGTGGTCACCTAGGACAAGATGTACGAGACATAAGACAACATGAGATTTTTGGTTACTGCACAATCACATCAAAAGGAATACACATGTAATTCATGCATAGTGACGATGACAGTGCAACAATGGAGCTAAACTTGAGCTCAGCAGCACGATTAATCAATTCAAACGTCATACTAGGATTAGTACCCGATTCTACAGGAGTCTGTGGTGGATAAGTTACAAGTAAGAAAGGCCTGACCAAGTTTTTTTTTAATATCCGTAGAATGTAAGATATTATTCATGATAAACTAGCATACCAGTTCCCCGCAGCTGATTAGTCTTTGGTAGTATCGCCTTCCAAACATTTGGATGCACCACCAAACAACATATATATATCCTTTTTTTTTTTGAGGAATCAATCAACATATATGATCCACTGAACTCATATAAAAAGACTCGCAGACAAATGTAAAAGGAGGACTCCATTCTGGAACACAGGATGGGCTCCGTAAAAATGTACTGGAACAATATAATGGTTGGTAGTGGTACTACAATAACTCCACAAAACCTATAAAAGACTCAAACTAACACATGCCTTGAACAATCTATCTATCTAGGTGCTCAGCTGCCTTAATCTAGAAATACAAGAAAGCTATTACTAGCATGGTACTGGCCAGTTCGTCAAGGTCTTCATGAATTCCCACTTGCAGCCCAATAAGTTTTAGTATAAACAATCTCCATCATGTGAATAATTTGTAGGTATAGTGCTAAAATATATTTTTGTAAATTATAGGTGAGACTTTCCTAATGTTAAAAGCGCCTTCCATAATGTTGACCTGGTTCTGTAGAGGAACATCAACAACTCTCCAAAAGTGAAAATACTACAAGCAATAATATTTCAAAGCTCGTGCAATTTAGTTTTTGAGATACCCTAGAAGCACCAAACAAATTATTAAAGAAAAAGCTTCATTGGTAAATAACGAGTAAGTGAGCATCTGATAATGATGTATAACATCATGAAGTGGGAGATTAAAAGGATGACAGCATATCTGAGAGTTCTATCAGGCTTAACACTAGTGATTGGCTCATGAAGTCTTTGATATAAAGAAACAAAATGTGTTACTGATGTGCGTACCATCTAGTGCCAGAATGCTAGGACTGCAGCAATACTGAAAAGTATCAAGAGAGCAACATTTCCACCAGGTAAAATATCCTCATAAGAAACAGATGATCTGTATGAAGAAGCATACCCAAAATTGGGTCATTAGACTCTGAAATGATGAATTGAACATCATAAATTCGTACAGCACCAACAGTTAGAAACTCTCTTTTCTGCTGCTATACTTTTATAATATTTTTATATGATAAATCATAATATCACGCAATCATTTACACAGAAACATGTCTTACATCTGGAACTAATGATACTATGTCACAGATAATGCATCATGCTACTCATACATCTAAGACAAAAGAGGCCACAATTTGATGTGAAACCAAGTCAAAGATATTTCTGGTCTGCCAACAGAATCGTTAGGATGGATAGCTACTTGATTTTAGAATGATAAAGATGGGTTGGTTGTTACACAATTACAGCTGCAGATAGCATAGTTCTTGAAGAGTGACAGGTTCAAATCTAGAAAGGAGGTACACCTAATGTCTCAAAAAACATGTGATTGTCTTGAGAAAAATAGGTGAAATGTCCTATCATGAGGCTAACTTCAATAGTCATAGTGGTTTGTCGCAGATGCGAAATGAATGAGACACATGGTTCACAAAGGAAGTCCAGCAATAGTGATGTTGAGCAGGAGGGTGAGGACAGGCCCAACTGCTCTGATCCTTGAAGAAAATGCAGGATTCAGGGTCGTATAATGGTTTTCGACTTTTCATATTCGGTACATGCCTTGCTTTCAGTTCATAATCATTCTTTTGTGACTTTCTTTTTCTAATTTCCTACCCGACCCAGCACCAACACAAAATCTCAGACTTGTAATTTGTCATAAACTTTTCTTAGTTAGCATGCGCCAGTTGTGCATAGTTACGATGTTGAAGTTCTTCTAGACATTATCTAAGATAAAGAGAAGCTGCTACCTCAAGATTTCATATATAATCATTCTATACAAATCATTTACACATTATTTGAGCATATATCTATCCTCCTTAATTGTTTCGATTCAGAAATTGTTGCTGTTGTCACCTTTTATATATACATATACATACATAATATATATATATATATTAATATATATATATATATATATATAGAAAAACTATTCTACACCCGGGTATAAAATAGCTATTCTATACCCCCCTCCCTCCCAAGGGCCAAACCCACCTCCCCTCCCTTCTAAGAGCCTAAAACCCACCTCCCACCTCAGTCAAAGCACCCCCACGTCGGTCAAATCCTGGTCAAACTGCCTACCAACTCCCCCCACCACCTACCTCTTCTCAGCTCTCGTCTTACGGAATGGTGCAGTAACGTGACAGCCATCATGCAGTAACGCTATGTCTTACGTGCAGTAACAACATTCAAATTTAGTTGAAATATAGCCATGACGGATCTACTTTTGATAAGCACTTTTTTCTAACAACATGGTGCAAACGGTTTTAAAAAATCATACATCATATAAGAGATATTGTTGTTCGAAGTTTGAGTTTTTTTGGATCTTGACTCTCCACAAGTAGTATTACTACAGCATTAGTTACTACTATCTATTGTGTGTTTTACTACAATCCTATCACGATGTTACTGTAGGTGTGCAGTAAAGACCACAAGTTCTGTAGTAACAATACGTCTTACTGCAATTCTTGAATAGTGTTACTGCATAAACATGTGGTAACGTATACCTGCCATGTAGTAACAATTCCACTTTGTGCGGTAACAATTATATTTAGCATGTGAGACTTTTAACCTTTTTTTTTGATTCCTAGTTTACTGCAATCTCACCACAATGTTACTGCCAAAGGTGCAGCAACGCTCTATATGTTCTACAGTAAAAAAGTGTTTTACTGCAATTCTCGGATAGTGTTACTGCATAAACATACAGTAATGTGTAACTGTCAGGTGGTAACGTATATCTGTCGTGCAGTAACACTTTTACTTTCGTTAAACATTTTTTTATGAACATTATGGTGCAAACGGCTTAGAAAACAAGATAGGATTTGAGAGATATTGCTCTCTAAAGATTAAGATTTAAAGGTTTTAGATCTACACAAGCAGTAATACCGCTGTTACTGTTATACGTTCTCTATTACTGCAATTTTCATCGTGATGTTACTGCCGGAAGTGCAGTAACAGACTATAAGTTTTGCTGTAACGTACCATGTTACTGCACTTCTTCAATAACGTTACTACCGAATCATAGTAACAAGGTATGATTTCTCATAATTGATTTGTTCTCAGAAAATTTCAACATATATACAAATTAAACAGACAATGATATCTAATCACATTGTGTCATAGGGTGAATTGGTTAGGAGAGCTTTCCATGAAGCATGAGATCATGTGTTCAAATCTTGAATTCACCAAATTAAATTATTTTTAATTTTTCTAGAAAGAGAAGAAAAAAATATTTATTCCTGAAAAAGGAAGGGAGGGGGAGGGGGCGCGCCAGGGGAGGTGAGGGGGAGCGAGCGGGAGGGCGCAAAAAAAAGGAAAAGAGGGTGGAGAGAGGGAGGGAGAGGGGATAGAGGAGGAAGTGGGGAGGGGGGTGCAGAATAGTCTTACCCTATATATATATATATATATATATATATATATATATATATATATATAACTCAGTTCAAACTTGTTAGTAAAGAAGTTAATGTTCATACCTAACATTTTAAAAAAATCATACTCATTCAAATTGGGTATACACTCAATTTGAATTATGGAGTCCAGGCACCATGGAGCACCAAACAAATTTACTATATATATATAGACGCACATACACACACACATACTTGGCCTGTACCAAGCATCGAACCTTTCTTGAGGTTTGTAACAAACTTTTCTTAGTTACCATGCTCCAGTTCTTCTAGACAATAGACATTATCCAAGATAAGAAGTTCTACCTAGATAGATTTCGTACATTATCATTCTACAGATCATTATACATTATTTGAGCATGTCTCCATCCTCCTTATCATTTTTTTTTTAGTTTTATACCAGATCTATTTACAAATGACAAGTGCAGAATGTATCTTCTAGAAGAGACATGGTATAATTGAAGTTACCTCTTTCTCTTCTGCGACCGGTGAATCCAGGCCATGACAGGAGGGAGGATCCCAAAAAGGAAGCAATTTGCATAAACCCCAGCAAAATCCAGTGCCTTTGAGAAGGCTTCTGAGAAGAATGATGCAATAACTATAGGAATAATCAGCACAATCCATGTGAGAATAGCCCCATTTCTGCCATGGCCATGGCTAGATTCAGAGAGCTGCCCAATTCCTCGCTTCGGAGAAAACCTCTGAACAATCAACTCCACGGTATCCGCCAGCTGCTTCGGAAAGCTCACAGCGTATCCTATCAAGCTTGTCGCCAATGCAGCAAACGCGAAGCCTCGAACGGCAGGCAATGCTGCTGGATTCACTGAGAGCAGCAGCTTAATTGGATCATCAAGCCCCACACCGCCACTGGAACTTGCCAACCCGAGAATGACCGCATTCCACGACAACACCATGGCCAATGGAACAGCACCCCCAATCAGTATTGCCCGCCGCGCATCATACACTGAATCCCCCACAATCTTGCAGATGAATGGCGTGATGACATGGAAGCCAAGCGTCAAGACGGTCACCGGAATTGCAGGCAGGATGGTAGCAGGTCGCCAGCAAGCGTAGCCGAGTGAATTCAGCATGCTGCTCCGGCCGACGGAAACGCCGGTGACCACAAGCGCGGTGATGGAGGCGAGCATCAGGCCGCAGAGCGCGCGGTTGGCGCCGTCGACGGCCTTGAAGGGGAAGAACGCGATGAGTGTCCCGGCGAAACACGGGAAGAGGGCGTTGGCCAAGGCCGGATCGACCGTTGGGAACAGCTGGGACACCAGCGAGCCGATGCCGGCGACGCAGGCGACGAGCAGGGAGAAGCTGAGGGCGGCGTAGACCACCGCGACGACCGCCCCGAGCGTCGCCCCCAAGGTGCTCGACGCAAGTCCCGTGAAGCTGACCTCGTCGACGCCGCCGTCCTCCATGGCTGCGAAGCTGAGCTCCGCGACGAGGACGATCGAGGACACCACGTAGACCCAGGAGAGGACGATCGCCGCCGTGGAAGGGATCGGGCCGGAGCGGATGGTGGCGGACGGCAGCCCCAGCATCCCCGGCCCCACCGCCGTGCCGACGATGAGGCTCACCGCCGCCCAGAAGCTCTTCTTCTCCCCTCCACCGGATACCCCGTCCTCTACGAGCAGCGGCGGTGTTTCTTGGGCGGCAGCGTCGCCGATGCCGCTCCGCCACCGCCATTGCCGCCTCGGCGACGGCCAGCACAGCGGCAACGGCTGCGGCTGCGGTGGCGCGGGGTTCTTGGACGCTAGTGCCGGCTGAGAGCGATGCGCTCGTGGCTCTGGGAGGAGGAGGAGGCGGCGGCGGCGGCGCGGAGAGGGGCAGGTTGCCGGCGAGGAGGGCGTGGCGAGGTGGAGGCGGCTGGCGAGTAGCATGGCCGAAATGGGGACCGGTCAACGGTAAATTTTCGCAGGGTGAAACGAAGCGAGGGATTATTCCTGGGCCTGGTTTTACCAACAGGGGGCCCAAGTCTTAGACGTATGAATTTCTAAAACATTCACCATCCGTCGAAAAAAAAAAAGCAACCTGATGGGATTTGGTACCTAGATTCATTGTTCTATATGGTATCAAATCATCATCTAAGTTACCAACGATCTTATATCCAGATTTATTATCTTAGGTAGTGTTAAATTATCACATACGTTTTCTTTTTGGGATGGAGGTACAAACTGAGGTTATTCATAAAAAAAAATCCTGTAAATTTTCTGCGTCCTAATGGAGCACTAGCAATTTCTTTACCCTTCACACAAGAAATCCGGTGTTAAAACAGGGACGGGGAAGATTGGGAAAAGAGACAAATATAGCGGGATGTACGTTTGGAAGAATTTTAGTGGATTTTCATTAGAACTAGATCAAATTCTGCAAGAATCCTTTAAAACAATCCTACGTTTATTGCGCTCCTTTTGTGATGGAGGAATTTTACAGAAATTGAACTGATTCTCGTAATCTAAAGCATCATGATGATCGATTGAGGCTACCAGTTTGTCGTGTTACGGTGTTAGTGATCTCGTCCAATTATAAGAAAACAAATATTCCTAACTTAACTCCTAAGTACATCAAAACAAATAGTAAAGAAACTAAGACCCTGTTTGTTTCAACTTAAAATTATTGTAATCCAGATTATTGAATCACATTACTATAAGCTGGATTATAATAAGCTATAGTAAAATAAAATGAGTTGTAAGGGTTGTGAGTCTGTAGCCACCCAATAATATGAAAAAGCACGTTTAGAGGAGATTATCAGATTATACTAATCTAGCTTATAGATTATAATAATCTATCATAATAATCTACCTGTTTTAAATTATTACTAATAATCTAGATTATAATAATTCTGAGGATTATTATAATAATTCTGAGCTGAAACAAACAGGGCTTAAGTTACATGGGGACTCCAATTCACTGACCTGGGCTTAAGTTACATGGGGACTCCAATTCACTGACATGGGGACTCCAATTCAAGAGTACAGATAATTTTTTTTTGTTTCAAGGAAAAACAAACTCTGTCCTCTTCGGAGTTGATGAATTTTTGTCCTACTACTATTTTTCTCCCATTAGCAAATAAAATGAACTAATCCGTACAAAATTCAGTTAAAACACTATACACTTGATCATTGACAGGGATAAACCTTAAAACACTATACACTTGATCATTGACAGGGATAAACCTTAGGTGTACCGTGTACATCGACATTGTTATCTCATTAGCCATGCCATCTGAATGAGATCGCCATAGCTGTCTATTGCCATATGAAGGACACTACATTTTGGCGATAACTCAGCTTTTGCTGCCCAGGTGCCTCCGACAGGGCCATTTCATTCAACATTTACTTTTCTTTGTAAAAAATTATGATCCAAAACATGTCCACAATAATAACTTAGGCAAGATGATATGCAAAATCGTAAGACGAGAAATCAGGAATTGCCTCAGCAATTTATACAAGAAGAAAGCCACAAATCCACTCAAAAGACCCCAGCGAAATTAGCCAAAAACACCCTAACGAAATTAGCTTTGACTATCCATGTCCAGCACAGCATTAAGCATCATGATCTCTCAGTACTACTACCACTCTGTTTCGCAACAATACAAGAGATTACACAAAAGATAATATTAACAGTGAAAAAGAGCCATACTGACATTCTACACATGAGATACAAAATCAAATAATGTAGTCTGCATCACAACTCACGACAAAGAACCGTACTGGCAATTCAATGCAAACAGAACATCTGGCCAAAAACATCGTATGCATTGCCGCTACACCGCAAAGATAGATATATACTGAACCATGCAAAGTAAGCTGAATCATGCAAAGCTGAAAAAATAGTTAACAAGCACAATGAACAATCCATTGCAACGCTCAAAAGGCAAAACCACATAGTGCAAAAATGACCATAGCTGGAAATGAACTGATCAAAACTTTTCGCGGCAGAACAGAGTATATCGATCAGATAGCCAAAATTTCAGTGCCAATAATAGTTTGTAAACTAGCATACATCATCATGTATGTGGCATGCCTCACTGTAATCTAACAGACAAAAAAAGAATTCTGATACAAGAAAAGCACCTGTTCATCTACTGGCAAGTGCAAGCATGGGTGAAATCATCCCTTGGATCCCCTGCAATGTGTGCTGTATCTGAATCTCCTCTGCAGCCATTCTCTTAAGATTTCTAACACAACCCCTTAGGTTCTCATCTGATCGGATATCATCCGTGCGCATCTCCAGCACCTTGTTTGCCACCCCCATCAAGAACCTTGCATACCTTGGCAAGGTTGCATTTCGGTGCAGGAACAGTAGGAGAAGTCCGAGCTCTTCCGTGTCCAAATTCTCAATGCATCTGACCATCTTTCTCCTTGAAACTAGCTCCTCCATCACCGCCACTATGCTCCTTGGATTGTTTCGAGCTAAAGCTGAAACTAGAGCATCCTTGTGCCTGAACTTCCTCAGCAACTTATCGTGTTCAGCAACCTTCACCTTCTTAGGCTTCTCAATCACAAGGTCACCTTCCTTAGCCTTCGCATTTTGTCCACGGAGGAAATACCTATAATTAGACGGTGCCAACCGTGGCTTCTCCGGCTTGGGTGGTGCCCAATCAAACTCAACACCTACACCCTTACCCTCTTCCTCGTCCTCCCCTGTCGACTTCTTTTTCCTCTTACCCATATAAATCACACCCTTTGAAGACCCAGCAACCAGCACTGTCCCGCAGGGTGAGCACGCCAAAGAAAGCAGCTCCTTCGGATATCGCATCGAATGCGTGAGCTTAAGCTGGCCATAGTCAAAGCTCTTGACATAACCATCACTCCCCGCGCTAAGCAACCGCATCTCCCCAGTGTTGGTCATCTTGGCGAGCGCGAGGGCCATCACCGTCTTGACATGGCTCTCCACCGAGTGAACAAGCCGCCCACCACCAATGACATCCCAAATCTTGACGACGTTCCCACCTGCCGTCGCCAGCAGCCCACCGGAAGGCAGGAACAGGACGCTCTCCACCAATTCGCCATGAGAGAAGGACAGCGTCGAGGTCTTCCCCATGCGGGCATCCCACAATTTGACGATGTGGTCGTATGAGCCGGTGGCGAAGACGTTGTGGTCGGCGGGGGATGCCGTGCCGGCGCGGATGTAGTCGCGGTGGGCGGCGGGGACGGTGAACACGGGCGTCTCGGACGGCACGTCCCAGTAGGCGAGGAGCGCGTCGTTGCCGGCGGTGAAGAGGTGGACCTTGTCGCCGCCGGCGACGGGGTAGCGGACGACGCGGGTCTCGGCGGAGTGGGCCCTGAGCGTGCGGAGCGGGCCCGACGACGACGACTTCTTGTCGGCGCGGAAGACGCGGACGACGCCCTTCTTGTCGCCGACAGCGAGGAGGGAGCCGTCGGAGCGGAACGACGGGGAGTAGGCGACGTCCTCGGAGGCGGAGATCCGGGGGAGCGGGGAGAGCGGGTCGCCGGAGAAGAGGAGCACGGAGGTGGACCACGAGGCGGCGAGGGAGGGAGCGGCCGACGACGACTGCGCCGGCGAGAAGGCGAGGTGGGTGACGTTGAACTCGTTGGTGGGGGTGAGCTCGGAGGTGCGGAAGGAGCGCCAGTAGGAGGCCTCCGGGGAGAGGCGGGAGGGCTTGCGGCCGGAGGGGACGAGGGCGGGGTTCGGCGCCGCCGGGAAGAAGGGCTTGGAGGTGTCGGCGGCCATGGCGGCGGCGGCGAGGTGGGGGGAGGAGTGAAACCCTAGTTTGTGGGGGGGAGAAGAGGAGGGAGGGTTTATGGGTTTTGGTCTTGTTGCAGATGGGCCGTGGAGGAACGGGTTCTAGGAGAAATGGAGATGGACGGGAATTTTACAATTTGGTACCTGTTTCTCCCTCTTACAGTATGCCATCGAGAAGTTTGAAAATTTTTGGAAATTACTTATAGGGGGAGGAGATGAAGTTTTTCTATTGATATAGCATGGAGAAAAAGAAAAAAAGGTTTAAAATCGAATAGTTAAAATATACAATCAGTTCTATTTTTGTGGTACTTAGCCTTATTTTTATAAGCCGAGCCTGGTCTATTTTTCTTTCCGTTTCGTAGTCTTATACGCAATCCTTCGCATATGGAAAAAAAAACATTCGTGTCATGAATCATTTGTAAAAATGTAATGACTGGTCAAAAATAGTGGTATGAGGAAAAGCATTGGGAACATCCGGATACAAAATGGAGCTTTTTGAGAACTGGCATGTAAAATAAATAAATAAGTTAAAACACCATTAAATCAAAATTATAACATATTTACATATTGGCCTCGTAAACGCTACATATAGTTGCAACATTTGAAACATAACACATGGTTTCAGAATACCTTCTTACTAACCAAACGGCTTGATACCAGGATCGTTTTCTTTGAAAACAAGAAAAAAAAAGAAACCATGGTCCGACATAACACAACTCGGACCCAACATCACACTGGTAGGGCAACATGGGTAATGACCAAGCTCGCTCTACCGCCAACCCTCTTCCCGCCATCCCCTTCCTCACCGCCGCCAGAGCAGGACGACGAACTTATGTGCAACTGCAAGGATGATAGCGACGGATCTCTAATTTCTTGTTTTTCATTGCTTCCCATCCCTGAGCTCCATGAGGTCACGACCCCTATGATGACAATGGCAACGACGATAGTGATATCAACATCTGGAGCCTCCTCACCCGGATACAGCATCTCCCACATCCCCGATTGGATCATGCGCAATGGAGGTTTGGGAAGAGGCATCTCCCACATCCCCGATTGGATCATGCACAATGGAGGTTTGGGAAGAGGCAAGCTGCTGGGGTGAGCTCAGCAGGTAAATGTGGTAACATTGGTGGCTAGACGACATGGGTGGTGAGATGTGTGGACTATGGTGGCGGCACGCCTGAGTTGGAGAGGCCAGCGAAGGTTGACCGGCGGAGGCGGTGGTGCACGACCGACATGCGGAGGTGGCGGCTTCTGACCTAGACATGTGGCTGTCATCTCCATTGATTAGATCCGATGTGGGGCGGTGGTCTGGAACGAGGAAGGCTGGCGAGGGTGTGCTTGGTGGGTTGGCGGCAGCGAGGTTGGTGACTGGGTGGCTCAGGCGGTCATGGTGGGAGACGACGATGTGATTGAGGGCGACGCTTGATATGGAGGCGGCCCATGAGGAGGTTGTTGAGGGCCTACGAAGGGGTGTTGATGTTGTGGTTATGTGCTAGTGGTGGTCGGAGGGTTGTGACTAACTTGGTGCAAGGTAGCTACAACGATAAGGGGAGAAAACTCCAGCAAAAGCCTAGCTTGATATGTCAGCAACGATGACGTCTTGGGCACCATAATCCCTCTTGGGGATGTTGTTGAGGTGTCTCTCTCCCTCCCTAGCTGAGCACTCTAGATGAAAAACTTGCCCAAGTTATCTTGGGTGGGCGACGGCGATGTTCTCGGTGTCAGGCCTCACAGTAGGTGTCATCTTTGGAGGCCCAGCTCTGTCATTCCTTCCCCAGTGTATCTGTTCGTCTAGGACAACACTCTTGGAAGTTACATGGCGGTGGACATGTGCAATGAACGAGTGAATCTTTCTTCTATCTCGCCTTCTCTCTCCACACTCCTAGGCTATGGTGATGACTGGGAGCGTTGTTTTGTATGAGAAGCTATCCACGGGGTGGGCGACGGGTAGTGCTTTTGTGGCCCTTGCTCTCTTGGCGACGAGCGGTCACGTATAGCAGCGGTCAACTTGGTGCTAGAAATTCCTTGGTTAGGTGTGAGGTTGTAGCTGGCACATGATGTGGTCTGATTCAATGAAATCACAACATTTATGAGCACACCATGGAAGCAGGGAGTCATGCTTACTCTGTCCTCAGCAACAATTTTGTTGTGAACTCTCATCTGAAGTGCAAGCGATCCAGAATGTCCAACCTGCATAGCAACATTGCTGCTCCCCAGATCCACCCATGTAGCTACCAAATAATGGATATTAGGACTGAGAAGTATGGGGAAATTAGCTGTCGCAACAGCAGAGTGGGTTTCTACAATTGTGTTTTCGCGTAGCTAACAATTCAACCAGGCAATCTCTCCTCTTCAGGCAGATCTGTGAAAGGTGTCGAACGAAGCCTGCGAACCACTGAAACGGTGAAGTGCTGCTGAAAAAGCAAGTAGAAAATGCTGAAAGATAATTATCCACATAGGTTTCATGCAACTGGAGATTGAACATGTGGACTACGCAATCGTGAAAAACCAATTACTGCTGTCTATTCGGCAATGTTTTGAATGCAAACCTTAATGCTAGTTTCATAAACATGGACATGAATAATGGTTCGGTCTTATAACTGGATAATCTCTAGCATGTGTTCTTGTTAATCGTATAAATTTAGTAATTGTTGTTATAAAACTGATCCCGGAAACTTCATCGGAGACTGAACGCGGAAGAATGCCATTGAGGATCCAAACTTGATGACGATTCTGAGGCTTAACGAAGTTCAGCTAAAACCTACATCTTCGAGGTACTAATTACGAGTGCTCATCTCTGATCCAGCATAATTACACACTACTAGAGAACCGATCTTTGGTCCGGTTCACAGAAACCAGAATAGTCCCGGTTCGAATAGGTACTGGGACTAAAGACCATATCTAGTCCCGGTTAAAAAGTATATCGGGTCACAATGATCTTTAGTCCCGGTTGGTAATACGAACCAGGACTAAAAACCATCTTTACTCCCGGTTCACACCTCCACTGACATTGTCGGACGCATGTCAGGGGACCGGGGATCTTTAGTCCCGGTTGGTGCCACCAACCAGGACTAAAGATCCACCACCAACCGGGACTAATGATGATTTAGATCTTTAGTCCCTGTTGCTGTTATTAACCGGGACTAAAGTGCTATACCTTTTTATACTTCTTCTTCCTCCTCCAGCTCGAGCCATTGCTGCCAAGAGGAGGAGGAAGAAGGGAGGTGCTGCCGAAATTTTTGATAAATTTGTTTCTGGTGATAATATACAAATCGGATAGATCGAAAAGGTTAGCAAATCCATTCTCTAGTAATGTATGCTTAGCATATTACATTGATAGCTTTGTTTATATAAAATATTATCTTCAATAAGGTTTAAGCAAATGATGAGAGAGAAAAGATGTGTAGGCAAAATTAGGTTGATTTTGAAATTAGAAAATTTGGATACATATGTTATAAAAGAGATGACCGAGGGAAAATATAGAAAACTAAAATAAAAGAATAGAAAAGTAAATTAGTTTAACAAAATAGTTAGAAAAAAGTATAAATCATTAAAGATATGTTTTGAACTTTACAAATAATAAAAAAGAATAATATGTGGGGCTATTGTAAAATTTTTGTATGATTACTTGTAAAAAAAGTTGAAAACAAAGGTAATTGAAATACATGTAATATAACTAGAAATATTGTTCGTACTTAAAAAAATATGTGTAGTACTTTAATAAAATTTTAAAAATAATTGTAAACTTCTCTTTGTTCTCGTCGCCATGTTTGTAGCTCTTTTCTAGAAATTAGTTTCACTTTGAATCGTGATGTTTTAAATTATTATATGACTATTTAACTAGTTTCAACTGTGTTGATTTCGTTAGTAACAATGGACTATTTGATGTACAGATGGATCGGCAATGGATGTACATCGCGGACCGACGGTCGAAAGAGTTTATTGAAGGCATGCATTATTTTTTGAATGTGGCCAATGCTAACAAGTATAAGGGTTTCATGTGTTGTCCATGCAAAAAGTGCAGTAACCAGAAGGAGTATTCATCATCAAGAACTATTCATGCGCACTTATTTGAGTCTGGATTCATGCCTGGATATAATTGTTTGACCTCGCACGGAGAGCTAGGGGTTACAATGGAAGAAGATGAAGTAGAAGACGAGAATATTTCAGACTGGGCTCATCAATACGGTGGATTTGAAGAAAATCCAGGAGGTGAGATGGATGGAGCTGTTGAAGATAACGATGTTGTAGATGATCTTGGTCAAGATGTTGCGGGATGTAAAGTGAGAAGGAGGCCCAAAAATTGGACCGTATGTTAGCGGACCACAAAACTTCGTTGTACCCAGGTTGCGAACAGGGGCAGAAAAAGTTGGGTACGACGCTAGAATTCTTGCAATGGAAGGCTAAAAATGGTGTGAGTGACAAGGCATTCGGCGAGTTATTGAAACTCATCAAGAACATTCTTCCGGAGGGAAATGAATTGCCCGAAACAACGTACGTAGCTAAGAAGGTGGTATGCCCTCTAGGACTAGAAGTACATAAGATACACGCATGTCCGAACGATTATATCCTCTATCGCGGTGAGGAGTACGAGAACCTAGAAGCATGCCCGGTTTGTAAAGCACTACGATACAAGATTAGACGAGATGATCCAGGTGATGTGGACGGACAACCTTTGAAGAAGAGGGTTCTTACTAAGGTGATGTGGTATTTCCCTATAATACCAAGGCTTAGGCGTTTGTTCAAGAACAAAGAGCACGCTAGCATGATGCGCTGACACGCAGAAGAACATCAACAAGACGGGATGCTGAGACACCCCGCCGACGGGTCGCTGTTGATGCAAAAAACACATACTGGCCTGAGAGATTTGCTTTACTCTAGTGCAGGTCCAAAACTTATTTTTAGGTTCGAGAGCGTGCCAGTTGATTTGATTCTGCAATCAACAAGAAGAAACATGCAAATTTATTAGTAGACGATAGTCAATCGGCTAGCTAGCCGATATCGTATCGTGATGTAACCTAGCTGATGCAATGAAGCATGAATCGGCTGTAGGTATTTATCAATGATAAGCTAACCCTAAACTTGCTACATCGGCTGAAAATATCAGTATTACATAATCTATATATCATAATTACTTTAGAAATAAGCAATTGGGATAGATCGGACTGAACCGAGACAATATAAATTGTCTAAGTCTAAAATAATATGAAATAATGATTATATATACTCATGTCATAGCCGATGTCCAGATTTAAGCATGTATCGGCTATAGCTCCGATACAACCCTATACTAGGATATTCTCTTGCAACAAATATATTTAACTATTACCAATCAGATTGCTAGTAAGTCCAATATATTTATATTAGATTAGATCCTGATATAAGGGGCAGATATAGCATATTAAACAAAGTATGAAACTATGTAAAACAACTATACCAGATAAGATCGGCTGGAACCCCGATACTGTCCTTATTAACAACCACAAAGCAGGCTAGAGATTATGATTCTACGCACAACTTAATAGATCAAACTTAACTGATGCAGCATTAAGTATGAGAAGAAGCATGATATCTAGACAATCAAGCCGATGGTTGCCTTTTCGGGATGGTAGATACATTATATAATTCAAACCAACAAGACGATCTAGCCGTTACCAGCAAAACCCTAAATAGAGCCTGGCCGATGCAAGTAGATAGCATTGTCAATCTAAATTATATGATGTATATGATAACTCGGAGGTTTACAAGATAGAATTAGAGTGTCATAAAGATGTAAGCACTAATTTCTATGATGCAAACCGCCATAACCAGACCTACCTTTTCGCCGAAGATCAAATTGATGCAGCTCGACTCGAAAGCATGAACTTGTCGAAAACAGAAAACAAAGGTTGGCGATGCGCCGAGATTGATTGAACGCGGTTGTTGTTTATTCATAAAACCTCGGGTCTATATTTATACCCGAAAATACAAACATTGTCCAATATGGACACGACTCATATTATCCTAATACAAATCCAACTAGCAAACAAGTCCCTCAGGCGGACTCTTACTGTCTATAAGGAAACTACAGATAATCCTAATTAATAGATACATTTGCCAATTCTGGATTCTATCCTTGCCTGGCAACATTGTCTCAAACTCCCTCTCGAATCCGACACTGTCTTCACATGCAATATCGACTACATTAGCTATCCCAGTCGGACTCGGTTCCAGCCGATACAGTCTCCCAGCCGATGCGCACTCTGTTTCCGAGAATCCCACTTATCTTCAAATCTGCTTCGGATTCGGGCTTCGTTTCCAATTCACCAGCATCAATTATCTTGCCAAATTTCATGTCAATAGTCGCAGTGGCGAAACATCGACAGAACATTTCCAGACTTTGTAGAAGATGCCCGAAACGTAAGGTTCGGTTTAAGTACAGATGGCATGAATCCATTTTGAGAGATGAGCAGCGGCCATAGCACATGGCCTGTGACCATGTGTATCTACAACCTCCCCCCTGGCTATGCATGAAGCGAAAGTACATCATGATACCAATTATCATTCAAGGCCCAAAGCAACCTGGTAACGACATTGATGTGTACCTAAGACCATTAGTTGACGATCTGCTTTTGTTGTGGAACAAAGAAGGTGTCCCCATGTGGGATGAGGACAAACAGGAGCATTTTAACCTACGAGCGTTGCTGTTCGTGACCATTAACAATTGGCCCGCACTTAGCAACCTATCCGAACAGTCAAACAAGGGGTACAAGGCTTGCACCCATTGTATGGATGAAACTGAAAGTACATATCTGAAACACTACAGGAAGGTTGTGTACATGGGGCATCGTCGATTCCTTGTTGCAACCCATCCTGTACGGAAGAAAGGCAAGCATTTCGAACAGAAGGCAGACCATCGTACTAAGCCTAAACATCGTAACAGAAAAATCGTGTTTGCTATGGTGAAAGATTTGAAAGTAGTATATGGAAAGGGACCTAGCAGCCAACCTATAAAGAGCGAAGATGGTCACGTGGCGATGTGGAAGAAGAAGTCTATTTTTTGGGAGTTACCCTATTGGGAAATCTTAGATGTCCGACACGCAATCGACGTGATGCACCTCAATAAGAACCTTTTGTGTCAACCTGTTGGGCTTCCTAGGTGTATATGGGAAGTCGAAAGATACACTTGAAGCACGTAATGTTCTCAAGCATATGCAACAACGCGAGGACCTTCACCCGGAACCGAAGGATAAAGGAAGTCATTATTTGAGTCTTGCAAGCTACACCCTGAGCAAGGAAGAGAAGGAAAGTATGTTTGAATGCCTAGAGAGCATCAAGGTACCCTCTGGATACTGCTCGAATATAAAGAGAATAATAAGCGTGAAGGAGAAGAAGTCACGTGTTGATGACACAACTGCTTCCTGTTATAATTCGTGGTATCCTTCCTGATAATGTCCGGGGAATAATAACAAAGCTATGTGCCTTCATGAACGCAATTTCGCAAAAGATCATCAATCCGGACAGTTTAACAGCCCTTCAAGATGACGTGGTCCAATGTCTTGTCAGCTTTGAGATGATCTTTCCATCGTCATTGTTCAATATAATGACGCATCTTCTATGTCACCTTGTGAAAGAGATCGGTATTCTTGGTCGTGTGTACCTACACAACATGTTTCCATTCGAGAGGTACATGGGCGTTCTCAAGAAATACGTTCGTAACCGTTCCCGTTCGGAAGCAAGCATCACTAAGGGTTATGGAACAGAGGAGGTCATTGAGTTCTGCGTCGAATTTATTGAAGACCTTTGTCCAATCGGTGTACCCGAATTAAGCCATGAGGGGAGACTACGGGGAAAGGGGACTCTTGGAAGGAAACAATAATGACTGTGGACAACGATTCATTCCGTAAAGCACATTTCACGGTTTTGCAACAATATTTATTTGTGGCTCCTTACATCGAGGAGCACCTGGCGATTGTTCGCTCAAAAAACATCGGCAAGTCCGATGCATGGATTATACGCCATCATATTGATACTTTCCCCGCTTGGCTACGACAACATCTAATGGGTACCGAAACCATTGACCGACAACTAGCCTTGTTGGCGAGGGGGCCTTCTTGCTCGATATCGATATTCCAAGGATATGAAATCAATGGGTATACATTTTACACAAGAGCCCAAGACAGAAAGAGCACAAACCAAAACTCTGCTATTCGTATCGACGCCATGAGATACGATGGTGCAACTAGCACGTATTACGGTGTCATCGAGGACATATGGGAACTAGACTATGGACCCCTGAAGGTACCTCTGTTTCGATGCCAGTGGATTAGGCTCACTGGTGGAGGCGTAACAATTGATGCTAGTGGGATGACAACAATTGACCTAACCAAGGTTGGATACTCAGACGAACCATTCGTCCTAGCCAACAATGTAACACAAGTTTTCTACGTGAAGGACATGTCTAGTAAACCAAAGAGGGGTAAAGGACCCGATGAGCCGAAGCGCCACGTGGTTCTCCCAGGCAAAAGGAAAATCGTCGGAGTCGAGGATAAGACTGACGAAGATTATGATCAGTTCGACAGGCAACCTCCGTTCGCGGTGACGGTTGACCCAAGAATCCTCCTATCAAAGGAGGATACCCCTTACTCACGCAACGATCATATCGAAGGAACATTAGTGAGGAGAAAGTACGTGAGGAAAACAGTGACATAGGTTGTTGTGTGGACGATGCAAACTATTTATAATGTATTGAAGGCCATGCAATGTTTTTTAAGATGTAATAGCAATTTTAAACTATTTAAATATGTCATATATTAATTATATGTGATTATCTATATTTAAATAGTATTTAAATTGGTGATGTTTTAATTATATATCATTATTGAAATGTGCTAGAAGATTTAAACTATCTAAATAGGTCATATGTTAATTATATATATATATTTAAGATGTAATAGCAATTTTAAACTATTTAAATATGTCATATGTTAATTATAGATGATTATCTATATTTAAATAGTATTTAAATTTGTCATATGTTAATTATGTATCATTATTGAAATGTGCTAGAAGATTTTAAACTATCTAAATAGGTCATATGTTAATTATATATATATATATTTAAGATGTAATAGCAATTTTAAACTATTTAAATATATCATATGTTAATTATATGTGATTATTTATATTTAAATAGTATTTAAATTGGTCATATTTTAATTATATATCATTAATGAAGTGTGCTAGAAGATTTAAACTATCTAAATAGGTCATATGTTAATTATATATATATATATATTTAAGATGTAATAGCAATTTTAAACTATTTAAATATGTCATATGTTAATTATATGTGATTATCTATATGCAATAATAATTTTAAACAAGTTAAATGTTTTAATCTTTAGTCCCGGTTGTTAACCATATCCGGGACAAATAATAATTTTGAAAACAGCGGAAAACTTTTATTAGTCCCGGTTCGTGTAACCAACCGGGACTAAAGATAAGATCTTTAGTCTCGGATTACACGAACCGGGACTAAAGATCCCGGCTATAAATAGCCGGGCGCATCGTCTTCTCCACCCACACTTAGATGTTTCACGCCGATCGCCGAACCCGCCGTCGTCTTCGCATCTCCGCCACTGTCGCCTCAGTCGCCGCCGTCGTCTCCGCCGCTGTACGTCCTCCTCCCTCCTCTCTCTCCACGTCCCGCCGCCGCCATGCACGTCGGCGCAATGCCGGGGTGGCGCGGCCGCCACCCCGCCGCCATATGCATGCCACTGTGTTCTTTATTTTTTTTAATTCAAGAAAAGCATGTGGATGGAAAACCCTAATTTTATCAAATAAAATTTTATAGTGATTTTTAATAAAAATGTATAGAGAAATATAGTGATTTTTAGAACATCGAACTAATTTTATCAAATAAAACAATGTAGATTTTTTATAAATTTTATTAAAGTTAAATAAGTTTGATAGAACGATAGAACGAATGATAGAACGATAGAACGAACGACCGAACAAACAATAGAATGATAGAACGAATGATAGAACGAAGGACCGAACGAACAATATAACGAACAACCGAACGAACGATAGAACGATAGAACGAACGACCGAACGAATGATAGAACGAAGGACCGAACGAACGAACGGATGCGAACGAAAGAAGATAGAACATGAATAATAGAACGAACGACCGAACGAACGATAGAATGATAGAACGAACGACCGAACAAATTAAGCATGGATGTGCATAGCTTTAGGGAGGTCAGTTTTTAGGGAGGTTAAAAAGGAGGGTCTAATTTAGGATATTGGCTAAAAACAAGCACTCATTCTTTCGTGACTAAACATAATTAAACCGGTAATTTCTAAAATAAATATTGTCTTGACTCCTATGCATGGGGTGTCAAAACAAGATCTGTTTTGGAAATTATCCGTGCTCAGCCATGAAAGAACGAGGTCTTGTTTTTACCCAATATCTTGAGTCACTTTCTCTCATTTAACGATGTATATTAACACGTTAAGTAAGCATGGATGTGCATAGCTTTAGGGAGGTCAGTTTTTAGGGAGGTTAAAAAGGAGGGTCTGATTTAGGATATTGGCTAAAAACAAGCACTCATTCTTTCATGACTAAACACAATTAAACCGGTAATTTCTAAAATAAATATTGTCTTGACTCCTATGCATGGGGTGTCAAAACAAGATCTGTTTTGGAAATTATCCGTATTCTGCCACGAAAGAACGAGGTCTTGTTTTCACCCAATGTCTTGAGTCACTTTCTCTCATTTACTGTTGTATATAAAAACGTTAAGTTATACAAGTATATTTATACTTGTGCTTCATATTTGTATTGAAGATATATACTGCTATGTTTTTCTATAGTCTTGATCAAACTTATAAAGAATAACTAAAAAGTCAAAGCATCTTGTAATTATTGAAGATGGCAGATCGCGATGAAGAACAGATCCTCATGGACGAGATCACAGAGGGCAGCAGCCAGTATTAGGCGGATGAGGAGCAAGAGGACCCCAACCAATACCTAAATGAGGAGGGAAACGAGGGCACAAATCAAGATGAAAGTGAAAGGCAACCGGCCGTTGGAGAGAAGAGGGCACGCGGACAACGAGGTGCCGCGAGGAAGCTAGAGGGTAGGCACATTATTAGTGATGTGGCCCCAGACGGCGAACCAGTAGCCCCAGTCGGCATACTACGGAAGTACGTGGGACACAGTGGTTGGGTCGCGAGGGATCACGTGCCCATTAGCACAGTCCACTAGCATCAATCAAGGTCAGCCGAGGAAGACCAAAGTTATCTTCTAGATACGGAGAAAGAGATGCTGTGGACCACCATGCTCCAGACATTCACGGTCCCTGAGGCAGCTCAACCAAGACTGAAAGAATGGACAATGAAGAAAATGGCTGAACATTTCCGGAAGTACAAATCTGCTCTGTACAAGAATTACGTCCAGAAGGGTCTGACACCTGATTTTGACAAATTACCCAAGCCGAGGGATCATTGGGATGCGTTTGTCGCATACAAGACCTCCGAGCAAGGGCAAGCGCAAATAGAAAAGAATAAAGCCAATGCCGCTAAGAAGCAGTACCATCACCGGCTAGGGTCAGTTGGCTATAAGAAGATAATCCCCAAGTGAGATACACTGGAAGCCGCGTTGATAGAGAAGGGTATTGAGCCGGCCACAACAAACTGGCCTGAACGTTCCAGAAATTGGTATTATGGTCATGGCGGAACACTGAATCCCACTGATGGTTCCCTTGTATTCGGTGATGCGATCTGCGAAGCAGCAAGCCGACTTACGGAAGCAGTGGAGGCGTCTGCTCAGGGAACATTCAAGCCTGACAGAGAGAAGGACGAGCTTATGTTCGCACTACAGAATCCCGAGCATCTAGGACGAACACGAGGAAAATGCGTGGTACCTTGGAAATATGGATTTCAAGAGGACAGCCACACTTACAAGAGCCGGATGAGGAGCAAGAGGGATACGGAGGCGAAATTGAGATATCTCGAGGAGAGGGTCGCCCTGCAGGACTTAAGGATGCAAGAGGAGGTCGAACGACGGGTGGACCAACGCCTGGCGGAACGACAGAGCCAGCAGACGGTGCAACCGTCTATCCCTCCTATCATGGTGAGCCCCTCAGGCAATCGCATCAGCTGTGCTTCTACGGGGCAAGCAGGAGAACAGGGAATAGAAGTGCAGCAGGGCTAGCTCACGACGACCCCTCGTACCCCGTGGATGAAATCACGCGGCGGACACCTTGTGAGCTACACAGCCCCTTGAAGAACATATCACTCAAGGTATTCTCGTAGTTTTATGATATATGTCTTGTAGATTGCAAACGGTTATGCATGCATCTGTTAATTACTAAGTAACCTCGATTCTCGTGAAGGTGGCATCGGGAATGGCCATACCAATGGACCCTTCAGAGACTTACCATTGCAGACCGATTCCACCTGGGTACTCCAAGGTCAAAGTTGAACTGGTGGAACGAGGGTTCGAGGATCTCGAGCTGGACATCCCCGGAGGAGACGGGGAGACGAAACTAGGAGACACAGCCCGAGGCATTATACTATGGTGCAAGCGGTACATCATGTTTCCCGAATGAGCAGCAACGTCTTTTCCTCCGTCTCCTCCGCCTGCACCCTCTCCTCCACCTCCACCTCCTTCACCTGCACCCTCTCCTCCGCCTGCACCATCTCCTACACCTACACCGGGTCCTCCACCTCCGCCTCCTCCGCCTGCACCGTCATCGTCTGCTCTGCCTTCACGAGCTACAAAGTCGTGCCCACTTCGTCCAACACCGTCAAAGTCCGTAGAACAGATGAAGAAGCCAAGAGTTGACGAGCCAAAACTCCCCGCTCTCAAGAAAAGGGCGTACAACCGCACTCCCAAGGAGACTGACGAGGTCGTACGAGCGGAAGTGAAGGCGTTCTTCAAGCCACGCAGCCTAGAAAAGAAGACTTCCATAGATCTGGCTGCTAAAAAGTTTTTCCAGAAGATGAGCGAACCGGTCAAGAGGGCTTTACTTTCGGATTATGACCGGTCGATGACGAAGTCGGCTAGGAAGCAAAGAGTAAGGACCAAAGAAGTGCATCAGCTCGGAAAGCAACTAAAAAAATCAGTTGAGCCGTTGCTACCACCCGGTGAGGTGGTACTAAGGCAATGGATGAAAGAGACGGGTCTGAACAGGGTGCAGCTGGTGGGAAATGCACCAATAACCATAGCGACCGAAGCCGATTTGAAATATAAATTTAAACTCGGTGAACCGCTTGTCAAGCCTGTTCAGGTGAACACCCTCTCCACACAAATGTACCGCTTCCATCAATGGACATGGAATGTTCATCGAAAGGCAGAGCAATGGTTGGAGCGAGGATAAGGAACTCAGATTACTATCAAGGAGATGATGTCCTGTGGATCAATTTCGAGGATGTATTTGATGTATACCAACTAGACGCCCTCGATGTCTCCATGCTCAGCTGCTGGGTTTTGTAAGTATCGTTTTACGCAAAATTAATTTTATTCCTTAGCTCCTTGCATGTACCGTTCAATGGTTAAACTGTGCGGATAGTTGATGCAAATATCTTTATCCTTTGTAGAATGAAGATTCAATCTTGCCGTAAACAGGGGATTTACAATATTGTATTCATGGACCCCCGCAAAGTCAATGTTGAAATGGTACGGGACTTTGAGGAGGCTACAGAGGACAATATTGTTCATTTCCTGGTGCAGCAGCATTACAAGACCTACATACTATTGCCCTATAACACAGCGTGAGTTTTAACTGTCCTTCTATTTCATATCAACTTCTTCCTCATACTCATACCGTGACATATGTACTATCTCACGCAATTTGCAAATTCCACTGGGTCTTTCTCCTCTTCGACCTTTCACTTTGCAAAGTCCATGTCTATGACTCAATGGATAAACCGGAGTCTACTTTCGATAAGATTTTGAAGTGATAGACAGGTAATGCCATCTATTCAACCGATAGTAATTACGAACACTGCTAATGCTTCTATGCAGATCTCCGATATTTAATCGTAGCTTCCAACTGTACACAGGGCATGAGCAAAGTTCCGTACGTTGGTCCGCGGGGTTTGGAAAGAAAAACTTGGTAGGAGGTTTAATTTTTCCAGTGAGTACATACTCCAAAAACATATTGAATCGTTAATTTGTTCTAGAAAAAACTAATACATTAAATCTCTCGTCATTTCTCCTTAAGTGTGCAAAACAGGAGCAGGGGAATAGCTTGTGCGGCTACTACGTCTGCGAATATATTCACTGCATTGTACACCAAATCAACAGTGACAAGGATTTGGAAGTACGTAAAAATCCTTCATACATTATCCCATCGATTTCTTATTGACTTCGTATACTTATATCTCAATTTTTTTTTCAAATGATAGATTATTTACATGAGGGAAAAACTATCTAACGAAGAATTTGTAAAGGCTGTTCAAGAACAATTGATGGGATTTATCAATGAACAAATAATTGATCCCGCGGGAGAATTCGACTATGATGAAAGGCCTATTGATCATGATCCCCATGTATAACTTGTCTTAAGTCTCTTTGTAATATACAATAGAAATTAGAATTAACGAAGGATTGTTAGAAATGTATGTATTTAGATGTGTATACATGTGTGTTAGTACATTTCGGTAATATGAGTATATATTTACTTGAGTGCATATATTTAAGGAACATATATATGTGATAAATATGTATTTATCACATATTATATATGTGCAATATAATATAGATTATATATAGATATATTATGCATATACATGTATTTATACATATATATGCATAATATATAAACTAGTAGCTAGCAGCTAGCAGAACTAGCAACCTTTAAAAAAAAGAAAAAATATCTTTAGTTCCGGTTGGTAACACCAACCGGGACTAAAGATGGTAGCGCCCGCCACGTGGCTCTACCATCTTTAGTCCCGGTTGATGTTACCAATGGGGACTAAAGATGGCTCTTTAGTCCCGGTTATTTCACCCGGGACTAAATATTGACATCTTTAGTACCGGATTCGTGGTCCTGGTTGCATAACCGGGACTACAGGGGGTTACGAACCGGGGTTAAAAACCCCTTCTCCACCAGTGACAACATATCAGAGTTACAATGACCCTCGGCCAAACACCGCCAGTAGTTATCCCCTCTCGCATATGCTAAGTTGTCATGCGGTTACAATAGGTGTACCTTCTATTTAAGAGAGAGCCTAGGTCAGAGTCCAATTCTACTACTATCCTAATACTTAGTATAATTTTAAATCCCAAAGTGTACTGACTTTGTATATATATTAGCTAAAATCTCTAACTGTTATTGCTAACGGTTTATGACTTCAAGCTAAATCTCAGACTCTGAAACGGTTGTCAACCTTCAGAGATTAAGGGTTGAGCATTGGCCCTTTTGTAAGAAGCTAGTGTGCAATAATTCTGCTATATATTATCAGAACTTCCTAAGGAATGTATGAAGTGAACAATATGAAATTCGTTTGAACAGTGCATATTTCAGATGGATCATAATTTATGTGGACCAACAAGGAATTCTCTAGTAGAAAACGTGAAGGTTCAACCAGGTACTTCTGCTATTTATTACCAGAATTTGGAGCCCAAAAAATAAATTATGTATCATATGTGTAGGATCCAAATTTGATGCGATCAATCAAAACACACAGAAGACTCCAATTTCGGCAGTGTAGGATCCAAGTTCTAAATATGAGATACCGATACTTGTGCACTAAGTTCGGTGGGATCCACCATAATACCAAATTCTATACGGAATTAAACTGCATACGTATGACAAAAGTCCTGAGTAGATAAGAAAAAAATCCTGATAAAAAAAAGAGAAACAAAGTACTACTCGTGTACTACAAGATCTACTCGGATCGTATCTATATTTGTTTTCTAGTTCTAATTGTACAAGTGGACATTCGAGGGTATAAATATAAGATTCCCCACGATGAGAGGGGACAATGCCAAGACACGCCAACATAAACCCGATACAGTCATAAAAGCCAAGGCAATACAAGCTCCAATCTTTTCGAGTTCCTATTCAAGGAAGCCGACGATAGCTAGCCATTGATAACCTGCTTGTGCTCTATGCAACTAAACTGACAAAGACTATATTATGTTCTCTTCCCTATTGTATTGATTATATAATAGCAACAATGATTTTGATCAATAGGAGTAGGACTATTACCAATCAACATGGGATCTCAATTTGTTTAAAAATCTATCTCCAATCTCTTCTACCGCAATCTCGCGTATACCTTGGTATTTTAATATCACCACCCATATATTACAGATACCTTAGGCTGGTACAGCTAGTTGACAAATGTGATCAATCAAATTCATCAGAAATCAAAGAGCATATGGTGTCATGTCTTTATTTAAATCAGTACATTTTGGAGCCCGATTAATTATGAGATGAAAGTCACAACAATGGACAGCACCACTAGTACAAACCAAGCTATCTGTAACGGCTCAATATTGCTATCTGTAATGGCTTAGCTAGCCGTTACAACGAAACGGTTAAAATGTAGCCAATCATCTATAACGGCTAACTCATCTGTAATGGCTCAAGATTATTAGCTGTTACATGTACGGAACATCCCAAGGTGTCAAACCCTTTATGTAATGGCGGCTAGTCTCGAGCCGTTAAAGATGTTAGCACAATTGTTTAAAAAAAAATCAGATGCAGTCTCAACAATATTCAGATCCAGATCACGGAGAATGAATTCATCACAGAGCATCAATACAACATAAACAAGATTAACACAAAATACGATGAACATGGACTTGCCTACTAACTCAAAAATCACAAACATTTCAGCCCGATCACCCAACAAGGTGCTCAGGTAGTCACTCATTATGTATTATCAAGTTAGCTAGCTTGTTACCTTGTTTGATTGTTTCTGTTTGATCGATCAAATCGTCCTCATCTCTCCGTTGTCCAATGCATATGCAGCGTGAATTATTTCTGAACGTGCTGCAACCGCTATTTCTGGGACGCTTGTGATCAAAGATTTTTAAATTTATATTTGTAATTTTGTAGTGTAATTTATGTGAGTTAAACCATTACAATAATATTATTTTTTTCAATTATTGGGCCATATCATCAAGAAAGAAATGTCAGAAGAATTGTTTGAGGTAACATGACCAATTTTTCTATAAAAATATTATTTCTAAATGTAATTTAAACGTTTATGTCAATAACTCATATATACATATTATTTATATATAATATGTGCTTATTGATTATTATTATATAGTAGTATATTAACAACCCTTATGTTTAGTTTCGCACCGGGATCATGAAAACTTAGGACCGGCCCTCTCCTTCACACTCAGGAAAATATACATTGAGAGTTTTCAATGGAAATGACAAAGCATATGGAACTTCCAGTAGAGAAAGATAGCAGTGCTGCTCTACCCGTTTGGTACCCAAATTGGGTCTGAGCAGTTAGGCCTGAGAATCACCGGGAAATTAACCCTCCCCGAATTATCATTTCCAGTAGGGTTGTTGTCTTTAGGTAGGAGATGATCCGTAACCATCCGTTAGGGATGAGTCGAGGATATTAGAAAGAAATTTTTGTTGGCCTCAAGCACACAAGTCTGATCCTATGCTATTAATTTCGTTCTATCGAGGTTGTAGGGATCTTCAGATTGTTCATTGTTGGTTGTCTGTCAACAGTCATAGGCTAACAATATCTGGGATCTTGAATACTTCAAGATGGCAATCACCCACTGATGGAAACTGGAAAGGCTAAGCTCGTATAGTAGTTGAGCCACTAAGAATTATGCACAAAGTGGTAGCACCCAGATTCAGAATAATATATAGTTGGTTGAGAGATTGCACTCAAAGTAAATTAAAACACTCAAGTAGCCCAGAGAGTGAGAGAAACATATACTCCACTGTATTTTAATGTATTTTAATATATGACGCCGTTGATTTTTTAACCAACGTTTGAACATTCATCTTATTCAAAAATTTTATGCAAATATAAAAATATTTATGTCATGCTTAAAATACATTTGATAATAAATCAAGTCAGAATAAAATAAATGATAATTACATAATTTTTTTAAATAAGACGAATGATAAAAATATCTCAAAAAGTTAATAGCGTTATACATTAAAAAAACGAACGGAGGGAGTATATCTTTTATTTAGGTGACATCTATTTTTCTAACTTTTGTGGATGTATATCAGGATGTGAAGCACAAAATTAGCTGCAGCACACCGGAGGAGGGCAATG
Organism: Oryza punctata; assembly: GCA_000573905.2. Lineage (NCBI taxonomy): Eukaryota > Viridiplantae > Streptophyta > Magnoliopsida > Poales > Poaceae > Oryza > Oryza punctata. The sequence goes on along the minus strand of CM002494.2, from coordinate 7,732,318 downwards.
CAGGTGCTAAATTACTTTATAGTCAGTTAGACAATCACACTCAAGAGATGGAACACAAGAAACAAAACTCAAGGCTTGGGAAATGCCATCATAATCAATTAATTCGAATTCCGCAAATTACTTGTTAATTCCCAAATTATTTTCTGAAATATACTATAAAGTTTCTTGATTTTTTAAAGATGCATTGAATTGACATTTTCTTAAGTTTGGACTTTATTACGTGCCATGAATTTTCTATATATATTGTCCCGTACGTCGTTGAACCCTCTATGCGGCTGTTTTTCCAAAGACTTCACAACCACGAAGAACTCGAATTCATCCTCAATGCGGGCCAATCATGCATGGATTTCAGGGGTGAAATCCGTGTGCTGCTTGGCATTCCAATCCTCTTGAAGGGCCTCATCTAGTTCATCACTGTATCGCCGAGCAGCTTGATGATCTTGCTACTGCTCTCGACCAGTTTGCAGTCCTGCAATGTGGAAGGGGTGTGCTCTTTGATCAACACAAAAGAACCCTCAAAAAAAAGATCTAACAGCTGAAAAGCAAATGGAGAGCAATTCATTTCCCAGTATATATATCTGAATTGAATGTCAAACAGAATTCAACTCGCGGCCAATTCAGATGTCCAAAACGGAGCCTAAAGCATCATGCATAATTGCATATACGTGATCTTAATAAGCGAGTAACTCAAATACATAGAGATAATGCCAAATGTAAAAATATAAAAATCAAGGGAGCGTTTTTAAAATGTATTGCAGATTAATTCATCCACTGCTTTGTTCTAACACCTCCAAGTGGTCTACTTGTCCAACTCCAACATGAAGCCGTCAAGAACATGGTTTTTTAATTCCAGAGAGCCAAAGCATTCCGTGTGCGCGGCGGCGCACCTAGGGGAAATCTCAAGAATTGCAGTCCATGATTATTGTGAATCCAAGAACACTTTCCGGCACGATCGATTTTTTTTAGATAATGGAATGTAACATTCCAGCCTTTACTCAAAGATCTACAGCCAATTATTACAGAACTCACACAGAAGAAAACTCACACAGAAAGTTTACGATAGCAGAAACAAAGCTAAGCAAACACAAACTAATAGGCACCAACAGAAAAAAAAGATCCCCTAACTACTGAATTCTATTAGAGAACCTCCACCCGAAGTTGGCAAATAGATGCATAATTGTCGTCTCAAGTTTACGACATTCATCATTTATTAGCTTGATATCTTCATCATGCCTTTGTAGCTGGGCCCAACCCCGAAGCCAAAACGTTACCCTGAAAAGCACCTGCAAATAGGATTTTGATGGTGTTTTATCAAAAACCATATCATTTCTACTAAGCCAAAGAGCCCAACATACAGCGGAAGCTCCAACAAGAATAAGTCTTTTGATTTCTTTACTAAAACCCACAAGCCAATTCCCAAACATATGAGATATACTATGTGGAGGATAAAGTCCAAAAGAGAATTGTATAGCTCTCCAAAGAAATTTAGAAAAATAGCACTCAAAGAACAGATGGTGTATTGATTCATTTTTCATAAAAAAGCAACATCTCGAACTAACATTCCAATTTCTTCTAGCCAAATTATCTTTAGTTAAAACAATCCCTTTAAGGAGATACCACATAAAAATCTTAATCTTAAGAGGCATTTTAAGTTTCCAAATAATTTTATTTCTCTCTATGTAACTATTATTAATTAAAGCTAAGTACATAGATCGAACAGAAAGTTGGCTATTTTGATGATAATTCCATCTAAAAATGTCATCCTCGTCTATTAAATTAATATGCACAATGGAAGCACACAAATTATGCCATCTAATTAGATTCTGACCTACTAATGCTCTTCTAAAAGAAACATTAAGCGGAACAGAACCCATAACATTAGCAATTGAGGCATTTTTCCTTCTAACTATAGAAAACAACGAGGGGTACTTTTCCTTCAAAGAATAATTCCCTAGCCACTTATCTTCCCAGAATCTTACTTATTCACCATTATTAATAATCCAGGAACCCATATTTAAAAAGGAATTCTTAACCTTCATCAGACCTGACCAAAAATGGGAATCACCTTGTTTCCTCTCAACCTGAGTTATTGATTTACCAGTAAGATATTTTCGTTTCAGTAAATCTTGCCACACACCTTGCTCATTTATTAATTTAAATAACCATTTACTTAAAAGACATTGGTTTTGTATTTCTAAATTGTGAACTCCAAGTCCACCCTGATCTTTTGGCTGACAAATAATATCCCATCTAATCAATCTATACTTTTTTTATGTTCATCCCCTTGCCAAAAGAAACGGAATCTATAATAATCAATTTTTTGAAGAACCCCTATAGGAATCTCAAAAAACGATATCATAAACATAGCAAGACTTAACAAAACAGAATTAATCAAAACCAATCTCCCATCAACAGACATATGTTTACCCTTCCAACTACTGAGTTTTTTTTCAATTCTTTCTTCAATTGTTATCCAATCTTTATTACTAAGCTTTCTAAAATGCATAGGAATGCCGAGATATCTAACAGGAAAATCACCTAGCTTACATCCAAAAATGTTTGAATATTGCTCATGACACTCCTTTACTTGACCAAAGCAAAATAATTCACTCTTATGAAAATTTATCTTAAGGCTAGAAAGTTTTTCAAATGCAGTTAGTAACAGTTTCATGTTTTTTGCTTTCTCTAAATCATGCTCTAGAAAAATAATAGTATCATCAGCATATTGTAAAATAGAGAAACCATCGTCCACTAAATGTGGAACCAAGCCAGAGATCTGACCATCATTTTTTGCTCTCTTAATTAATATAGTTAACATATCAACAACTATATTAAAAATAATTGGAGATAATGGATCCCCTTGCCTTAAACCCTTGTAAGTTTTAAAATTTGATCCCACCTGATCATTCACTTTAATGCCAACATGACCACCTTGGATGAAAGAAGCAATCCAATCACACCATTTTTGGGAAAAGCCCTTCATTCTCAAGGTTTGTTGAACAAAAGACCATTTAACTTTATCATAAGTTTTCTCAAAATCAATCTTAAAAATGACACCACTCTTTTTTTTTCCGATGCAACTCATGAATGGTTTCATGAAGAATGACAACCCCCTCCATTATATTCCTCCCAGGTATAAAAGCTGTCTGTGTGGGACTAATTACCTTCTGAGCTACCCCAGTGATTCTATTTGTAGCAACTTTAGTAAAAATTTTAAAACTGGCATTAAGTAAAAAAATAGGCCTATATTGTTGAATCTTCATAGCCTCTTTGCACTTAGGTAGTAAAATAATAGTACCAAAGTTAAGAGAGTAAAGATTTAAGCTTCCACTATGAAAATCTTTAAATAACTCAACCAAGTCTGTTTTAATTACGTCCCAGAACACTTGGTAAAACTCAGCTGGAAATCCATCCGGACCAGGAGCTTTATTATGTTCCATCTGAAAAAATGCAACTTTAATTTCTTTCTCAGTAAATTCATCAACTAACGCATTGTTTTCTAGAGCAGACACCTGGGGAATATCACCTATAAGACTTTCATCCAAAGTTAAAGAAGACTCATCAGGTGGACCAAATAGACCTTTATGATGTGGTAATATGTGCTTTTAAGTTCGCATCACCATTTATGATGTGGTCACCGTCCTGTAATTGATAAATTCTTGTTTTCCTATGCTTACCATTTGCTACCAAATGAAAATACTTAGTATTTGAGTCACCTTCCAAAATATCTTTGGTCTTAGCCCGCTGATACCATTTAATTTCCTCTTCTCTGAGCAAACAAGCTAACCTATTCCTCATATAATGTTTAGCATTAAGCTCTTCCTGAGTTAACAAGGTTGATTCAGCTTTTTTATCAAGTAAATCAAGTTTTTCTAACAGGGCTTTCTTCTCCTTTTTATAGGTACCACTAGTTTGTTTAGCCCAACCTCTTAAAAATTATCTTAGTCTACGAATCTTTGCCTGCCACCTCTCTAGAGAAGTATTTCCTTCATCAACACTTAACCAAATTTCCTTTACCATATCAACAAAACCATCTCTTAACAGCCAACCTAACTCAAATTTAAAGTTATAATGACTATTACATGCAGAAGATGAGTTTGTATTCAGGAGTAGAGGAGTATGATCAGAAATATCTCGATTAAGAGCAAATATTGTGGAAAGCGGAAATTTTTGTTCCCACTCCGTGGACAATAAAACTCTATCTAACTTCTCATAAGTAGGTACAGATAGATTATTAGCCCAAGTATAATTCCTTCCAGACATTGAGAGTTCTCTGATTCTAAGATCATCTATGATCGATGAAGCACGAAACTTTGCCAGGCTATGTTACATCATAATGATTAATTGTCGTATAGAGTAAACGTTTCAAATTACATGGTAATGGTTCTTATCATCAAGAGCTTACAAATCCTATCATTTGTCAGGTTGCAGACTTCATTAATTATTTCATTATGTGTTAGACGCCAATCTACTTGCTAACTTATTGCATACTGTATTGAGAGTTGTACCATCTACTCACTCTGGCCTAAAATAATTTTGTTTTTAGCAATCGATAGCAGTGTTACAGGACGCCTGGTGATTTCTGTATCCCTGTTCTTTTGTTCTGAATGGCTAAATTGCTAAATGATTTGTAACAATTATTTGAGGTAGAAACAAATTAGTTACATATAGTAAAGTTGAAAATTGAATTGAAAACAATACTGTAATAATCAGGTATAGAAAGTTAATAAAATTCGTAAGCTCGACAAGCATGTGCATTCATGCATCATTCCACTCCTTCGAAAAGAACAGGGTTGAGCCCACCTGGAACATTCCCTTTTCCTTTTGTTTTTGCTAAAATAAATCGTAGAACGTCCTTATTCCTCGGTAATCATTCAGTAACATTTTTGGAGAATTACAAATATGTTATTGGTTTCACCCCCTAACTCGGAAAAGCCAATATAAATACACAAACTGTAAATTTGCCACTGAAGTTAGTTTCCATTACTTCTACAGTTGGGTTATTATTGTGTAGAGAACCTTTCAACCAAGCCCGCGAGCCAGTGAAACTGTGAAATGATCCGGATAAGCCTGTTAGAAAACGCTGAAAGATAGTCATCCACCACTGAGTTTCAAGCGTCTAGAGATTGAATAGGTGAAATATGCCATCGTGACGAAACCAATTACTGGCCCTCACTTCATGCCACACAGTAAACTCTCCTTCACATTCATGAAAACAGACATTGAGAATTTTCAATAGAAATTAGAAGCATATGAAACTTCTAGCAGAGAAAGATATACAGCAGTACTGCTCTAGCCATTTGATACCCAAATTGGGTCTGAGCAGTTAGGACTGAGAATCACCGGGAAATTCATCCTCACCGAATCATCCAGTAGGGCTGTTGTCTATGGGTAGGGGATGTTATGTAATCATCCATTAGTGATGAATCGAGGATATTAGAAATAATTTTTTGTTGGTCTCAAGTAGCCATCTCTAATTGTAAGTAGCGTATGCGCTCTTTCTAAAACCTTTTGTGAAGATACTTTGCATGTTTTTTTTTTCACTTGTGAAAGAGCAAAGGAAGTCTGGGATCTCCAAGGCTTGGAACAGATAATTGCTGATGCTGTGATAGTGGATTGTGCGGGTTCCGCAATGTTTGCACATTTGCTGCTAATGATGCCAGAGCAGAAGGCCTCGGGACTCACTGGTCAGCCTGCAAAGGGGGTGGATCGGCCCATTAGGTTCGCAGGCCGACCCTAAAAATTTGGCACTAAAAGGTCTGTAGGTCGGCCCGTATATTTTTAGGTAACAAAGGGCTAGGTCTCAGTGAACCGGCGGCGGTGGCGGCGACGGCTTCATAGCGGCGTGCTCCACCGCGGATTGAGGCGGTGGCGGTGACTCCCGGCGGAGGCGGCGGTGACGCGCACTCTATCGTGGATAAAGGCGCCGGCAGGAGGCAGCTACCTGCTTGGGGGCCAACCAGCGGATCGAAGAGGTGACCGGCGAGGTGCTGCGGAGGGCGTGCCAACGGCGGCAACAGCGAGGGCTCCGGAGGACACTCGGTGGCTCTATACTCTGCACCACATCGCCACTATCATCCTGCTGGGCTTGTCTCGCTCGTGAGCACACTGGTATGATTCCTTCCATGAACCCTAATTCTTGTTCATCTGTACTTTTTGCATCTGTACTTTTTGCATCTACTGTGGCTGGAAGAGACTTGAACAGTCATTAGGTACAGAAATCTTCAGAGAAGGAAAAAAACCAAAATATTTGCTTGCTTCACATGACAAAGTGAAATTTTTTTTTTGTTTGTGTGTGGTCAGTTTTGCAGTGCAATTGTTTTCTCTGTTTCTTGAAAATGGTAGTGTTTCTTCACTTTCAGCATGGCCATGTATTTTTCTTTCTAGAGAATTACATACTTTTCTTTCTCGTTAATTCCAGTGGTTCCTCTTCTATGCAGTTCCTTCTGAAATGCTGATACGTTGTAGATATATGTAGGAACATGCATGCCATCATTCAGCTTGTGTGTACATTGCTGCGAATTACGTCAGTTTCCTACATGTACTACCTTAGTTATGCAAATTCTAGTAAACTAGATAATCAATTATAGTATCATCTTTAATTAACAGCTCCAAAACTTCCAGAATCACCTGATGGCAAACAAATGTATCATCATCAATATTTTTAGCCTGTCACTCTGATCCTAGAAGGTTGCATATTGTTTGAACTCAATCTGATGCCCTGGATATTTTTAAATTTAATTGCTAGGTTTGGATCTCTTCCATTAGCATGGCTGATTTAAATATGCAACATGAACATGATTGTGGATCTTAAGCTATGAGATTATCTCCAATATTGGGTTCCTCTGAATTGTTTCCTGCTCAACGAGCAATTTCAACTGAGTAAGTGCGGACACCCAACACATTTTTTGGCCTTGGTGCCAACAATGGTGAAGATATTGAGATGGGTGGTGGTGACAGTGACTCTGAACATGTTGATCCTGCAGATGAGCATGTGAATCCAATAATTCAAGCTTTAACAAGGAAGTTCAGATCCAAGGCATAGAAAGAGTTTGTACCGATAATCATTGATAATGAAGTTGGGGTAGGAAAATGTAAGCATTCTGATAGAGATCCGTGCAAAGCGTGGAGCAGAACAAGTTCACTGAGGAAGCATTTGACAAGATGCGAGAAGCAAATTAGTGCTTTTAAAGATCGTGGGGAATTAGTGCTCTTAAGAAGCGAATTAGTCCTCGTAGGATGTGTCAGATGCAATAGAATTGGGATATGGATTTTCATCACTCGAGAGGACATCACCTCGTTTCTTGCATGTCACCTAAATAATTATAAAAAATTAGATAAATAGATTATTATGAGATATATCAATTCACAAACATATAAGGTCAAATTCGACTTTCGTAAGTTGTATCAAAAAGAAGAAATTAGTTAACGTAAATTCATAATTATATTTATTATTTTTATTATAACTTGTAGAAGATGATTTTGAACTTGCATTTTTAATATATCTTGCTAATTTTTTTCAAAATTTGTGGCATGGAAAAAAAGAGAGTCCTAAGTTAGAGGTGAAAACACTTTCCCATATAATAGTACTAAACAATGACTGCATGGAGGTTGTGGAGACTATGCAAAATGAAGTTACTCCCTCTCTCCCATAAAAAGTTAACAAATGTTGTTTTTTTGGATGGAGGGAGTAATTCTTTAGCTCCTGCAGCTGCCATTTATGAAGATTGTATTTTTCCATCACTGTGGTTTTGTCCATGTAATTTTTGCTGATAGTCCTAGGGAAGAAACATAGTTTCTCACATTATGGCTGGTAAAGCAGAAGGATTCAAATAAGAGAAATTTTATAATCCTTAAGAAAGTACCTAGAGGTACCAAGATTTTACATTAGAAATTAGTACCTCAAGTTACTTAGTATCTAATCTAGAGGTACCTAATTATATACTCCCTCCGTTTTTAATAGATAATATCATTAACTTTTTATCAAATATTTGACCACTTGTTTTATTCAAAAATTTTATGCAAATGTATAAGATATAAATCATGCTTAAATTATTTTAAGTGATAAAACAACTCACAACAAAATAAATTATAATTATATAAATTTTTTGAATAAGACGAATGGTTAAATATTTGATAAAAAGTCAACAATGTCATCTATTAAAAAACGGAGATAGAGATAGTATAAAATATGATATCTCCCGAATGGTAAAAATTACCCTCTAAATAAACCGTTTTGGTTTAGTAACCTTCCAATTTTATTACCGGTTTTCTCTCAGACGATGTACCTGTATTTGCAAATCAATGAAGTGCGCCATGACGGCTTTCCCTAAAATAATAAAAAAGAAACCACAATCGATAGATGGATATCACTTCTCTTCAACTGCTATTGCACAATTAACCTACCTTCCCAGGGACATGCAGTAGAACCGGTTAATTATCCTATCCCTTCTCCTCATGATGCTATTTTACTGTTTTAAATTTCTCTACAAAACATTGTACTACTGCATTTTGGAGCGAGAGTCACATTCAGTGAAATCACAATACTGAAGAGCATGCCATGGGAGCAGGGACTCACGCTTACTCCTCTGTCGTTCAGTAACATTTTTTTGCTGGGAACTTTCATCTGAACTGCACGCAACACAAATGCTGCCCTAGTCATAGCTACCAAAAATTGGTTGCTAGGGATTGAGAAGCATCGGGAAATTTGCCCTCGCAGTCCTGGGGGCTTCTGCAGTTGAGTTAATGTGTGGAGAACATTTCAACCAGGCAATCTCTCCTCTTTAGGCAGATCTATCAAAAGGGTCAAACCAAAGCCTGCGAGCCACTGAACCTGTGAGCTCAACCTGAAAATACTCTAGAAAGTGCTGAAAGACAATTATCCACCACCGAGATTTATGCAGCTGGAGATTGATTAGCACTAACCGGAAGTGCTACAAACGGGAACGGATGAAACTTTCAGTGAACCAGTAACTTTCGGTGCTATAGAACCAAAAATGTGAACATTCACTGCTCTAGAACCAATTTTACCTTTTTTTTAATAAAAATATTAATGTCAGTTTCGTAAACATGGACATGGACGATGGATCGATCATATAACTGGTTAATCTCTAACATGTGTTCTTGTTAATCGCCTGAGTGTAGCAGTGATCACTAACGGTTTATGACTTCAAGCTAAATCTTGGACTCTCAAATATTTGTCAGCCTTAAGAGATTAAGGGATGAGAATTGGCTCTTTCGTAAGAAGTTTGCAATAATTCTGATGTATATTATCAGAACTTCCTAAGGAAGGTATTGGGTAAGCATTATCAAATTCGTTTCAGTAGTAGATATTTCAGACGAATTAGAATTTCCGTGGACTAATAATGAATTTTCTAGTGGAATAAAGTGAGAGCCTCCTCACTACGGTGCTATCTACTGGTAGTAGAAAACGATCTGAACCGTTAATTTTTTTTTTATCGAAGAGTTTATATCTATTTTACCACCTCAATTAATGTAGTAGAAATGTGAAAGAATATTATTAAAAAAAAAGTACGAAGGGATATAATCGTCATTTCATGACGATCCACATGCGCCGCTAGCAAGAGAACTTATGATCCAAGAGCTAGCGTCCGTGCAATGAATGACCATGTATCAACCTAGATGGAGAAAAACATAAATATCAAAAGTTACCCTAATCAATATATTAGTAATTTACTAATTTATCATTAATAAGGGGCGATTTAGATCATTTAATTTCTATCAGCAAGACAACAGCTACTCCTTCGATTTACCATCAGAATTTGGAGCCCGAAATATCAATTATGTATGTCTAGTCATTAACCCGTGCAACGCACGGGTGTAATTATTGTACTGCCAAATCTGCTTGATTAATTTAGAAACTCCCCCAGAGTGCCTAGTTAGCATGGGAAAGTATAATTATATATTAATTTAATAATTAAACTTACCTGGTTGTGCATACATGCAGATGGATGTAACTTTGTTAGGCATTGCATCATGTTGCTATTCCACGTGGTACCTTTCAAATGTCCCATACGATTGACAAATTAAGCAAAGTAATTAATACTAATCATCATGTACAGTAAGTATATGCGTAATTTCCAGCCCTCAGTATCACTATGACCAGCTGTCTGTACTGACTGAAGCCTTTTCCTGGTTCTCTCCATGTAAGTGTAGGTCGCCAATGCTTTTGGGATTGCAGCATATAGCAACTCAACGCAGCGGTTAATGGCCTTAAACCCTGTCGATCCAATTAAGATTCTCTAGGGTAATTAAGTCGGAAGGAGAGACTTCAGAGGGTTGGTGTTAAGCATGGTATGGAAACAGATTTAGAATGAGATATACTCCATCTTAATCGGGAGAAAAACGGAGCCTTACTTTAATAATTTTAAAAATTTAAAATTAGTAAATACCGAGTTGTACTCATTTTGTTGTCTCTTATGACTTTTTCATGGTACTGAAATTAGGAATTGATAATACTCGATTTGGTGTCTCTTACTCGTTTTAGATTCTCAATTATTATAACCTTTTCACACTATTCCAAAATTTCGAATAGTATAGTGGCAATTAATAGCATAGAGTACTTTTGTAGATTTTGTGTGTACTTCGTGTAAAGTTATAATATTAAAATTTATATGATAAAAATCATTTTGACAAAAACAAATTTTTACACTATGTGGGGCTACATTTCAAATTCTCATTATTTAACGGCTTCGTGATTCAAAATTAACAATTTTAAAGTTATACTCATCTTCAAATCTTAATTTTACTATTCTATAAATTTAATAACGTCAGGAATTCATGTTTAGTTTGCATGGACAGTTTTTCTAATTTAAGTTATTATAATTTTGTGTCGATAGGTATACTGAGATTTTGAAATTAAGAATTAGAATTTTTTAGCATTTAGCAGACAATGGTTTTTTATTATATGAAAGATGTGTACGCGCATCAGAGCTACATAATTAGATATGTTGGAATCAAAACTCTATGGAGAAAATAACACCAAAGAGTCGGCGAGGTTGGAGGAAGAGCGCTCATCCAGAAGGTGGAAGCAAACTTGTTCTTATTTGGAAAAATAACTGAATAAATTTTGATTACTAAAATATAAATTGGGGCTTGAGAGATCTGTTTAAATTAAAACATGGTAGAGAAAATAATACCACAGATGGGAAGATCCTGCATTTGCGGTTGTGGCCGGCTGTGGATGCAGGGCAAAGAAAGATTTCCTCTGATATATGAGGAGTCGTGATCATCTGCAGATGATCGTTCTACCGATATCGATACAGTCGATCCGTCATAGCAGTACTCCACAGTATGCAGTTAGGACTTAAGAATCACCGGGAAATTCATCCTCACCGAATCATCATTTCCGGTATGGTTGTTGTCTATGGGTACGAGATGATCTGCAAAATACGGACAGCACTCTCATTTTGCCAATGTCATCTTCAATCGTAATCAAAGAGCATGTGGTGTTCCTTGCTTTATTTAAATCAGCACTGTCAGGAGCCAGATTATGAAATGAAAGTCAGAACAATGGACACACCATATAAACAGAGAGTCAGAGAAGATCCATTATATGTACCAATGGCCCTCATTTCATGTCACACAGTGAACTCTCCTTCACCATTCAGGAAAACAAACATTGAGAATTTTCAATGAAAATTTGAAGCACATCAAATTCCCAGCAGAAGAAGATAGCAGTGTACGTTGCTCTAGCCATTTGCATTTGATACCCAAATTGGGCCTGAGCAGTTAGGACTGAGAAACGTCAGGAAATTCGTCCTCACAGAATTATCATCTCCAGGAGGGTTGTTGTCTGTGGGTAGGAGATGTTCTGTAACCATCCGTTAGGGATGAATCGAGGATATATATTAGAAAGAAATCAGTGGCAGAGTCACCAACCGGGCAGGTTGGCTAACCGTCTGAGCTCTGCCGATATCGTCTCCACTACGAATAGCCGTTGACACCTATTAAAATTAATCGATCACTGTAAAACATTATTAGTCGTTCGGACTTGACGGTGATACTGGCTCCACCACTGAAACGAATTTTCGTTGGCCTCAAGCAGCAATCTCTGACCTGGCTATTCCATCCACCGAGATCGAAGTGATCCTCTGATTGTGTTTGTTTGTTGCTTATTGCCATAGCTCCTTGGCTTATCCCAATTGGTGTGAGGCCATGACTTGAAGGCTAACAACATCTGGGATATTATCTTGTACTCTTCAAGATAGCGATCACCCACTGATGGAAGATTAAGCTTGTGGTTGAGCCATTAAAATTATTCATAAAATGGTAGCAGCCAGATTCAAAATCATAGTTGGTGGAGAGATTGCACACAAAAGTAAACTAAAACACTCAAGTAGGTCAGAGAGTGAGTAGAAACATATCTTTATTTTTAGGTGACATTTATTTTTCTAAGTTTTGTGGTTGTATATGAGCATGTGAACCACAAAATTATAAACTCATATTTACTGAACCTACAGCACACTGGAGGGGGGCAATGCAGGTGCCGAAGTACTCCCTCCGTTTTATATTATAGGTTATTTTAACTTTTTTCTAGTTATTTTTTTAAAAAAATTATAGCAATATTTTTCAACACAAAACAAATATATTATCAAAGCTAGATTTAATGGAACAAATCTGGTATTTTGGATGTTGCTATATTTTTCTATAAGCTTAGTCAATCTTAAAAAAAATTAACTAAGAAAAAAGTCGCACTTAGTGAAGTACTCAAGAGATGGAGCACAAGAAACAAAACTCAATGCTCGGGAAATGAAAGTAAAAGTAATTAATTCGAATTCTGTAAATTACAAGTTAGTTCCTAAATTAACTTCTGAAATATATCAAATAAGTTTCTTGATATATTTTCAGATGCATTAAATTGACGGTTTTCTTAACTTTGGTCATCATTACGTGCCAAGAATTTGCTGTATATATTGCCCCGTAGTCAGTAACATGTCCATTGTTTTTTGTCCAAGACTTCACAACCACGAAGAGCTCAAATTCATCCTGAGTGTGAGCCAATGCATAGATTGGGATGCGTCAGGAATATGGATGTGCCATATCTTTGTCCATCATCTCAGGGATGCAAATGATGGTGTGCTGGTGAGAAACATCCCAGCTTTTGCAGGAATTGCTCATTTAGTTAATCACTCTGCGGCTGGGCTACACGAAGCAGATTCACCTACTTCTCTCAACCAAATTGTAGAGCTGTAGTAGAAGGTGTGCTCTTGATCCAATCAAAAGGAATCGGAGAGCAGTTCATTCCCCTTCAGATTTGAATGGAAGGTCAAGGTAATTTGCCCAGTAAATTCAGAGATCCAAAACCAAGCTTAGATATATCTGATCTTAATAAGCAAGTAACTTAAATAGAAACAGATTGTTAAAGGGTATATGTGACGTGAGCCAAAATCAATACATGGAAAATCTACTGATGGAAAGGTTAAGCTGGTGATGACCCCTTAAAATTAGAGAAAATCTACTCTACGTCACCAAGCTTACGCCGATTCAACTAATTGCCATTGAAACAAATTAATTACACACAGTAAAATTGAAAAATGAATTTAGAAAAATATTCCATGAAATTAATATATAGAAAGTTTTATAAAATTCGTACCATTTAGTAGCTTTAGTCCATCCCAATAAATATCAAACTCCAGCAATGAATCAGGATAAATGGTTGTTCAAATTCAAAAAATTGGATCCTAGGATTGGAAAGTGTCAGTAATGCCCTTGTGACAGTCTTAGGGGCTTCTACAGTTGAGTTATTGTGTAGAACTAAACTCCCCACTTTAGGCAGATTTGTGAAAGGTGTCGAGTGTGGACCCAAGCCTGAGCCACTGATCCCTGTGAACTCTTCCTGAGTGTCCTCTAGACAGTAATCCACTACTGATATTTATGCAGCGAGATATTGATTAGGTGAAATACGCCATCACGAAGAAATCAACTACTGATGTCCATTCGGCATTGCTTTTAATACAAAAATTATTATTGTCAGTTACATAAACATGGACATGCACGATGATTCAATCAGATGACTAATTTATCTCTAAGAAGTGTTCTTGTCAATCGTTTGAAATCGCTAATAACAGTTTATGACTTCAAGCTAAATCTCGGACTCTGAAATGGATCTCATAGAACCTTCCGAGATTATAGGGGTCGAGCATTGACTGTTTTGTATTTACATGTGTGCAGTAATTCCTCTATATATTATGAGAAATTGCTAAGGGATGTAAGGAGTAAACAATATATATGAAATTCGTTTTGATCATACATATTTGAGATGGATTAAAATTTTCTGTGGACTAATAATGAATTTTCTAGTGGAAAAAGTGAAGGTTCAACCTTGATATCTATGTTTACTAGCAAGAGAATAGGTACTTCTGCAATTTATTATTATCAGAATTTGGAGACCAAAATATTAATTATGTAAATGTATGATATGTGTAGTATCCAAGTTTGATGTGATAAATCAAAACGCACACATTACTCCCACTGAGCGAGCTAGTGCTGTCCTTAAATTCATTGAAAATCAAATAGCATGTGGTGTTTCTATCTGTATTTAAATCTGCCCATTTAGGAGCCAGATTATCAAATGAAAGTCACAACAATGGACACACCATATAAACAGAGAAGGCCCATATAAACAGAGAACCACCGATGACCCTCATTTCTTGCCACATTGAACTCTTCATTTTCAGGAAAACATAAATTAAGAATTTTCACTGCAACTTTGAAGCATATATGGAATTCCTAGCAGAAGGAAGACAACAGTGTTGCGCTCTGGGCATTTGACACCCGAATTGGATCTTAGATGGTGTTTGGATCCCTTTAGTCACCTGACTAAAGTTTAGACAGACTAAAAAATTTTAGTCACCCCCTGTTTGGAAGATGGGACTAAAGTGCATTAAAGTCCAGATTTACCTCCCCTTCTCTCTCCTCTCCCTCCCCCTTCTCTCTCAGTGCAATTAATGGGAGGAGCAATTAATTAGGTGAGAGAGGGGATTTAGTCACTAGAAGTTGGGTCACCCTTGACTAGAGACTAGACTAGTTTTAGTCACCATTTAGTCAGGGGTGTTTGGAGATTTAGTCCCCTAATGCGACTAAAATTAGTCAAGTAGTCTCTAATCAGGTGGATCCAAACACCCTCTTAGTAGATAGGACTAAGAATCATCAGGAAATTTACCCTCTTGGAAAAACCGTTTCCGGTAGGTTTGTTGCACAAAGTTAGGAGGTGATCTATACTATACCGCCCATTTCGAGTCACTTTGTTGGAGTTGAATGTTGCGTATGGTTACTGAATGCTGATTGCTGAAGCTGATTCATTTTTGTGAAGTATTGATGGGTCAGAACTCAGAAGCTGTTAAATGGAATTGAAAAGTTTGGAGTAATTGATTACTTGCGAAATCGATGCGCTTAATTGCTAGCATGATCCAAACAAATATTCCGTAGTTAATCACTGAGCAT
This sequence comes from Oryza punctata, assembly GCA_000573905.2. NCBI lineage: Eukaryota > Viridiplantae > Streptophyta > Magnoliopsida > Poales > Poaceae > Oryza > Oryza punctata. The sequence goes on along the minus strand of CM002494.2, from coordinate 7,716,853 downwards.
TTAATTAATTAACCACCGTATTAACATAGGGACGCCTCCTCTACAGACACGCCCTATCGGGACTTCGAATTGCAGGTTGGATGGGATCATATGAGGGTGGTACATTTTTATCCTTAACCGCACTAATTAACCATGAGAGCCAATTACCATTTTAACCTTTCACTTTCAGTTCCTTGGCCCACTCTTTTTATACCTTTTTACAGGTACCTTTTATTTTTACGCGTTAGATTAAGTATGATCAATGTTCCTAATGAACTCCAAGCACCGAAGAAAGTCTCCACTCCAGGATATAAAAAAGACTCTTCTTTTTTACTCAAGCAGCCATATGTGCCCCCAAGGCTGTTCTGTTTTACCTAAATTGTATTCTTCTTCTTGTGAGGCCATGTTTGGCAGGCCAACAACAACAGGTGCAGGGATGGAAATGTTCAATGTGCCCATCACCTAATGATGGAAATGTTAAGCTTTTGGCTGAGTATTATAATTATGCACAAGTGATAGCAGCCTGATTCAAACTAATAGCCGGTTTTATGAGATTGCATACAAAGAAAATTAAAACATGCAAGTAGTCAAAGAGTCGGTATAAGCATATCTATATGTATTGGTGACATTTATTTTTATGATCTTGTAAATGTATATCAGCATGTGAACTAAAAAATTATCCAACTCAAATTCACAGAAGCTACAACACGCTGGAGGTGTGCAATGCAAGTGCCAAATTTCTTACTGATTTAACAGTAAATTGCATTCATGATGGTTCAAGGGATGGAACACATGGAACAAACAAAGAAACAAAACTCAATGCTTTTGGAAATTACTCTTTAGTTCCAACATTAATTTACCAAATCTGCACGGTTTCTTGATTCATATGCATTAAATAAGAGATTTTCTTAGCTTTGGTACGTAACATGTGCCATGAAACTGCTGTATACATTGGCCCGGTGAAACCTCTATGTCAGCAATAACATGTCCACTGCAATTTTTCCAAACACTTCGATCACAACCGCAAAGAACTCGATTGAATTTGTCCTCAAATTGATGCAATCATGCATGGATCGGGATGCGTCAGGAAAATGGATGTGTCATATATGTTTGCCCATCATCTCAGTGATGCAACTAACAGTGCTTCTGACGAGCATTCCATTTCTTGTGAAGCCCATCATCTAGCTCATCACTATAATCGCTGACCAAAGGTAGCATGTTAATCTTTCAACTGACCTCAACCAGATAACAGTGCTGTAGTGGAAGGTGTGCACTTTGATCAAAACAAATGGAATTGGAGAGCAATTCATTTCCTCCTTATATTTAAATTGAAGGTCCAACGTGTTAAGAAAATAGATGCACAACGGAGATACGAATTTAACGTGGAAAACTCTTACGGGAAAAACCACGGGTGCCGACTGGCAATGATCAGTATAGAGGAGTTGGATACAAACGTAGGGGATATATTGGGTTATCGCCCCCTCCCAATACGGAGAAATCTAGGAGTCTTAATAGGCAAATATACGAAGTCCTAGTAGGAAATTAATCCTATAATACAGAATTCTATTAGAAAACTAATCCGAATATATTGTAGGTCTAAAATTTGGATCACATATTTAACAATCTCCACCTTGAGATGAATTTCCCTTGTAGCATAAAAAACTTCAATCTCCAAAGAATCTCACGTAGATAAAATTATTGCACTCCAAATAGTCTTGATGACTATATTGTAACACCCTTAATCCAGAAGAGGTAGACCATACTTCAAACTCGCCATAGGGAATAAATCCTGAATCTGCTAGTATAAACATGTCTGAACCTAGTAGACACGCGAAATCTAATGCACAAACTTCAAACTCGCCATGAGAATAAAATCCTGAATCTGCTGTAGCAGAAATGCGAAACTCTTGTGATCAAAACGAAAACGAAGTACTTAGATCTCCTGATAAAACCTCTTGGTATTTCGAGCAAATGGACGTAGCAATTCCGTCGGATATTTGGATAGGAACCTTGAGGCTCCCTCTCGACGACTTTGCTTGTGTGTCCTGATACATATATGCGCAACTGATAGACTGGTGCACGATAGTATTAGCTTCTCCTCCGCGGTAGATGTGCCAACTTGCATCTTCACATGCCATAACGAGAATATTGTATCTCAATCCAAGAGCGGTAGATCATATTTCAAACTCGCCTTGGGAACAAAATCCTGAATCTGTTGGTATAAGTGGTGAAACCCTAATAGAAACGCGAAATACTCTAGGTGTCTAAAACGAAGTATCTTGATCTTCGTAGAAGAACTCCTGATAAACTGGCGTGTGAGTGTTGCAAAAAATTAAACCTGAATTTGATTAACCTGAACAGACCCGAAATAATGACTGACTTGATTTCCTGTTAGAACTCCGTGTGTACCTAACAAAAAATTCCAACGTGAAACTGAATTCACATCAACAGGGACAATGGCTGACTACCTGACTTGCCTTACTTTTCCTCCTCGGGACTCGTGCACAGTAGGTAGAGGTGGCTTCAGCCCTGTAATTTTTTTCTTTCCCCAGCGAACAGGCGAACAAACAGCTTGGTAGATTGCTTGGCCTGAGCGCACAGCGCACTTGTCTAGGTGCGCTAAATTGATCTTGTCGACTTGAATTGATCTGCACTACAGACTTCTCACCGAAAATTTGAATTGACGAGATGACGGAACGCGACGAACCGTGCAAGGACGCCGAACAGATCGAATCGATCTGTAGTTGCGGCTAACGTCGATGAGGAACGAGGGATACCTCACGCTGCTGCTGGGGTCTTGATGCTCATGGAAGGATCTGTATATTCTCCCCTGCTGCCTTGAAATTGATCTCGATGACGAGCTGCTGCGGTGCGCCTCCGCCGACGGTGCACCTTCACCGACTCTGCGTCGGACTAGAAGCGCTGAAGGCCAATTTGATCTCAGCGGAATCGATCTCGCCGAGCATAATAGAAAACGTTGACGACGATGAACAGATCGGTGGCTACGTGGTAGTAGATCGAATCCCAAAGCTCTGATATTACTTGTTAAGAAAATAGATGCATAACGGAGGCACAAATTTAACGTGGAAAACCCTTACGGGAAAAAACCATGGGCGTCGATCGGTAATGATCAGTATAGAGTAGTTGGATACAAACGCAAGGTATATTTTGGGTTGTCACCCCTCCCAATGCGGCTTACAAGGGATATATATATAGGGGAAATTTAGGAATCCTAATAGGCAAAGACACGAAGTCCTATTAGGAAATTAATCCTATAATACAGAGTTCTATTAGGAAACTAATCCGAATATAGTGTAGAACTAAAATTCGGATCACATATTTAATACACCGCAATTCATCTCAGCCGATTCAGAGACTGACACAGAGCGTAAAGTATCGAACATGTGATCGTGACAAGCAAGTAATTTAAATAGATAGAGATCACACCATATGTAAAAATTCAAAAATCAGGGGAGCATTTGTAACATTTGTTGCAGATTTAGCCGTTGCTTTGTTATAACACTTCGCATTCAAGTAGGCTAGCTGCCCAGCTCCAACACAAAGCTATCAAGACCAGGGTTTTAAATTCCACGGAGCCACATTTCAGGGGTACCAAAATTTCAAGAATTTTGCTCCAATATTATTGTGAACCCTGCAAGAACACTTTGCACCATGATAAATGAAGCATTAAACTTGACCACACTACAAGAATCTAGGATTTTCTTGGCAACCAGATTATTTTCTTGGTGGCCAAAACAAAACCGCTAATATTAATTACTTGTTATATTGGCGATTTCTGGCCACCAACAAAATTCAGGATTCTTGTAGGCCAGTATATGTAATATCATCATGATCAATTGCCTTTATGTAGTTGATGTTTCAAAGTAGTACTTGATTATGTTCCTTATTATCAAGCTTGAGGACAGTGATATTACAACCATTTGTCAGGTTGCAGATTTTTCATCGGTGACTTGATCAATCTCAGCATTTGGTCTAGTCTTTCAGAGGTGCTCGTATGGTTATGTAGGTTGTGCATGCTATGTTTATAGATGTGAGTGTGCATACATGTATATGATCAACTACATTTGTATTGAGTTCTAAAAGAAAAAGGTTGTAGACTTCATTCTTCTATTCCGTGCTAAATGTCAATCTACATACTGAGTGATCTCCGTTTGGAGCCAATATAATGTGTACTAACTGCCCCCACACAACGAGAGTTGTACATGTAAAGATTCACTACTACTAGAAATTTTTTTTTCGCAAATGGCCAAAACAAACCATCCACCCCACCTGCACTTGAAGACCTAAAAAATACATGATTTTTATAGGCGGCTATGGCCCTGCCTCACAAGGCAGCCCCTCCATCTTCGTAGGCGCTACAGCCACCTGCCCATGAAAACATTCTCAGTGAACCAAAATAAATCCCCCTCCACCAACCTACCTGACACCGCCCTTCCCTCCTCTAGCCGGATCTGGGAATGAGGGGGGAAGGGAGGGAGGGAGGGGAGAGCCGCCTCTACTGCCGCCGCCACTCTCCCCCCTTAGGTCGGATCTGGGAGGGAGGAAGGAAGGGAAGGGACTAGAGGGGAGGGTTGTGCCGCCTTTGCCGCCACTATCCTTCCTAGATCCATGTGATGGAGGTAGGGAGGGAGCGATGGGAGGGGTGAGGTGAGGGAGTGAGCGAGGGAGGAAGGGGAGGAAGAAGACGTGGACTTAGCCGCTGGAGGTGGATGTTACGAGGCCTCTATCCTTTTTGCAGACGAACGTTTTTACGACTTGCCTACGAAAATCAATTTTCACAGGCGAGGTGTCAAGAGATCCACCTGCACAGCCGGACTTCTTAAAATCACACCAGTGAAAATTGGTTTTCGTAGACGGGACTAGATTTATTGTATCTTTAGCTATTTTTGCAAATGGTGATTGTACAGTCCACCTGGAAAATTAAATTGTGATGTTGGGAAAAAAATCGTTTTTAGTAGTGATTAGTAGTATTTTTGCATTTTTTTGTAAATATATTATTTGTTAGTACATTTGTGATGTGACACTTGTGTGCAGCAGCTCTGGAGCTTGCACATCCTCACTGAATGCGCTCGACAAAACATACTCCCTCCATTCTAAAAAATAAGAAGTTTTGGTTGGATGGGATATATCTTAGTATTACAAATGAGTCCTATCCAATCAAAACTTCTTATATTTTGGGACGGATGGAGTAATTATCAACTATCTTAACTGATTTATGGGTTCACTTCACTTCACATATGGACTATACATTTATAATTGAATGGTAAGGGTAGATAAATTTTATAAGCTCCTAATGTATGCATGCATGTTGCCCATATATTCTTGTTAGCACTAGACCAGTATAACTCAAAAGAAAAACATCAAATAGGCTTGGGAGGAATCTTGGAAGTCAATGTCTCCAGGTCTTTATCACAGACACTGATTAATATAGCCTGATAATTGAGCTATTGCCACCAAAGTATTTACAACGGAAAATAATTCGTGGTAATATATTGTATTATTGCAATGATAATTTTTATGTGGTAAATAACTATATTTTATTACAACAATTTACAATCATTGTTTTATTTAGTAGTTTTGTTGCAATAGAAAATAAGCTATCGCTACAAAAAATATTACTATTGAAAAAACATGTTTTAGCGCCACAATTTTAATTTTTTGGTAATTTGCATAGTACATGGTTATGGTATGCTACATTTACTATTTCTTTTACCACGATCAACAAATTCGTTGCAATAAAAAAATTTCTTCTCATAATTTAACTTAATTTTTTCATATGGACATGGATTGGGATAAATTTTATATGAAAATTATAGCTCTCGACGAGATCTAAAATTTTATAGGTGGCAAATTTTTCATTTGAAAATTTTTAGTTTTCTTTTTATGGTTGCATGTTCTCCTCTTTGTTGAAGTGTGAGTCTAAGTGCTCTTGTATTCTTTTGGCGGTGTATATACTTTGTAGATATACAGGTCGGATTAATGAAAATCTATTATCTACAAAAATTAGTCAAACGATCACACTCCAAGATTTTATCTGAAAACAAGCAGTCGTTAAGAAGTTCAGAAGTCCAGAACTTTGCGATCAGGGAAGGTTCAGAACACACATAAGTACCATAGTGTTTGAGCTGCATTCACACATCAGAATTCAATTCCGTGGAACCTAACCCCAGGTCGCTGCTGCTGAGCACGAGCTCGCTGCTGAAGAACGAGAAGGCGGTGGCGCCGCCGTGGGAAGGTGCGGACGGCGGCGGTGCGGGATGCTGGAGCGACAGCGGCACGTAGGGGTGGGGTAGTGGAGTGGAGGAGGAGAAGGACACAGTGTGCGGTGGCGAGTCCGGTTGCGAGAAGACGAGGCGTTGGTGGTAATGGAGGAAGAGTCAGGGGCAAGGATGGGAATTCCGGTACGAAAGAAGGGGATCTGAACCGCGAGCAGCAAATAAAAAAAAAACACTTCCCGTTTGAAGTAGAACGTCAAATTAAAAAAAAAAAGAGGGAGTAACAGTTTAGGATGTGGGTGCTGCCAATGCCACGTACTTTGTAATGGTAAATATATCATAATTGCATCTGTACATCTTTATTTAGTTAGTTACATATCTGTCCTTGTGACTGTGATCGATGTGATGCTGATGTGCAGCAGTACTGGAGCTTTGCACATGCTCACTGAATACACTCAACTACAGACAAGCGCCGACAATCTGAACTGAAGACCCTTAGCATTGTTGTATATATCATATCAGTGACTTGTAGGTTCACTCCTCTTTCCTCATAGGAAACAATCAAAAGGGTAAGAATAGAACAGTGTAAAAGCTCCTCATCCATGCAAGCTGCCTATTCTTGTTGTTGCTTGGCCGGCCACTACGACTAAAGAAAAAATAGTAGTAAAATAGGATTGGGAGGAATCTAGGAATTCAGTGTCTTTCCGGTTCAAATTTGAAGTAGCTAAGGGTCAATTTGGTTACCTGCAACTCCTAAGCGTGGCTGGGTCCCCATGTCCTATGCTTACAATATGCCCTATCTTGGGGTGAATGAAATATGAACTGAGAGCGAGGATAGATGATGGGATCATCGATCGAAGCAGAACCAAATCGAGGAGGAGACATTGCTCTTGAATCTCGTTCCACCGCGTAAACGCGCAAATGATTTGAATTGTTCTTCTTAGGTTGGTGCTATATATCACAATAGTCATTGAATCCCTGATTTATTCGTTGAGTCTGGCGTTCTGACTAGTCATGCGGATTGGATGGCAAGTTAGCAAAGGCGCATGTATTAGATGGCATATTGTCAAACTTCTCCTGTTCTCTAAGAACAGGGTGTCAAGATTTTAAATTTCAGAGCTTCAAAGCATTTCAGTGGGCACCGGAATTTCTGGAAGTTCGGTCCTAAATTATGAACCCTGCAAGAATATGATTGTCAAGGATGATCAGTGAAGGATGAAACATGGCCAATCTATGTTGCATCATAAAAACATATCGATGTATAATTAAGTTACCTAGATAATGGATTATCATTACTCCAGCCTCTATATCCACGAGAGATACACATAGCCAAAATTAAGTTTCCTAATACTTGATCAAAGTTATTATTATCAAGTTGTAAATAAGGATTGGTATAGGACCAACCATCTGTCAGATTCCAGACTCAAATCTGAACTTAAGACTGTCACCATATATATCATTGAGTTGTAGAGGTTCAATTCACTTCACATATCAAATATATTATTAAATGTTAAGGCCAGATATATATGGTAAGACCATATATATCCTCATGTATGCAAGCTGCACATATGGACATATGGTCTATGACTTGGAGAAAAACAACAGTGGAATAGGCCTGGGAGGAATCTAGAAAGTCAATGTCTCTGGAGACAGCTCTGGTGCATATCTTCTGTATCATTTTGCAACGGCAACTTACACCCATCTAACTAGTTTTTATGTGATTGCAAAGCTAGCTGACTGTGTACTCTATATACAGTGGATGCATATATAAAACTTACGATATCGTCTGTAATTACTCCTCTTGTTAATCGTCTGAGGTTATTACATACCACTAACGGTTTCACTTCAAGCTAAACCTTGGTTTCCAGAATGGTTCTCAAAGAACCTTAAGAGATTAGGGGTCGAGCATTAGCTTTTTTGTACGTACAAGTGTGCATTAATTCTGCTATATATTTGTTTGAACAATATGAAATTTGTTTGACGTCAAGGAATGTGTGTGAAGTGAACTATATGAAATTCGTTCGAACAGTGCATATTTCAGATGAATCATAATTTCTGTAGACTAATAAGGAATTCTCTAATAGAAAGAGTGAAGGTTCAACTATGATTTCTGTTTCTACTAACAAGAGAACAGGTACTTCTACTATTTATTATTAGATTTTGGAACCCAAAATATCAGTCTTGTAGGATATGTGTAGGATCCAAATTTGATGTGTCAATCAAAACACACACAGTACTCCAATTTTGCCAGTGTATGATCCAAGTTTGAAGTGATCAATCAAATTCATTGGAAATCAAAGAGCATGTGGTGTTCCTGTCTTTACTTAAATAAGTACTGTCAGGAGCCAGATTATGAAATGAATGTCACAACAATGGACAACACCACATAGACAGAGAATGGCCATTATATGTACCAATGGCCCTCATCTCTTGCAACACAGTGAACGCTCCATCACATTCCGGAAAACACACTCGACAATTTTTTCAATGAAAATTTGAAGCATATGAAATTCCCAGCAGAAGAAGATAACAGTGTTGCTCTAGCCGTTTGATACCCAAAATGTGTGTGAGCAGTTAGGACTGAGAATCACCAGGAAATATATACTCAGAAGTATCTAATGAAGTAGGGTGGTTACTAATGGGTAGGAGGTGATCTAAATTATACCATCTGTTAGGGATAGGGATGAATCGAGGTTACTGGGAAAAGAAGTGTTGGACTCAAAGCTGCCATATCTGACCCAAGGTTATTCAGTTCTACTGAGATTGTAGTACCATTACGATTGTTATTTGTATGCAACTATCATAGCTAGCGCATTGGCTCATCCCAATTCGTGTGAGGCCATGACTTGAAGGCTAACAACATTTGAGATTTTCTACCATTCAAGATGACAATCACCCACTGATGGAAAGGTTAAGCTCATGTGGTCAAGCCATTAAAATTATGCACAAGTGCTAGCGGACACATTCAAACTAATAGCCTGTTTTATGAGATTGCATTCAAAGTAAATTAAAACACGCAAGTAGTCGGAGAGTCGGTACATGCATATCTTTAGGTTTTGGTGGGACTTATTTTTCTGATTTTGTAGATGCATATCAGCATGTGAACCAAAAAAATATCTAACTCAAATTCACTGAAGCTACAACATGCTGGAGGTGTGCAACGCAAGTGCCAAGTTTCTTTTTAGACTGTGTTCGTTTGGACGGGTTGGCAACCTCTCCCCCGGTACGGAAAACATAGCGTCTCATTAACACGTGATTAATTAAGTATTAGCTTAAAAAATTTAAAAATAGATTAATATGGTTTTTTTACAACAACTTTCTTGTAGAAGATTTATAGAAAATATACAGTTTAGCGGTTCGAGAAACATGATAAAGGGATAGAAGTTGGGAAGATGGAGTATCAAACACAGCCTTTAGTCGTTTAACAGAGAATTGCATACAAGATGGGTTGAAGCCTTGAAGGCATGGAACAAATGGAACAACACAAGGAAGAAAACTCAATGCTTGTAAAATGCAAATATAAAGTGCTACCTTCGTTTCATATAATAAGTCAATTCAATTTCAATTTTTTCTGATCAAACTTTCTTTAGGTTTGATTAGGTTTATAGAAAAATTTAACAATATCTATAACACAAAATTAGCTTCAGTACATATCGTATTGAATTAACATATTTTGATAATATGTTTGTTTTATGTTGAAAATATTACTCTATTTTTCTATAAATTTGATCAAACATAAAAAATTAACTAGAAAAAAAATCAAAAGAAAACAGAGGGAGTATTAATCTTACTTCTGTACATTACTCGTTAGTTCCCACATTAATCTATCAAATCTGTACAGTTTCTTGATTCATATGCATTAAATCAGAGATTTTCTTTAACTTCGGTTTGTACATTTGCCATAAAACTGCTGTATATATGGCCTGGTGAACCCTCTATGTCAATAACATGTCCATTGTAGCTTTTCCAACACTTCACAAACGTGGAGAACTCGATCGAATTAATTTGTCCTCAATTTGATGCATTCATTTATGGATTGGGATGCGTCAGGAATATGCATCAAATGGTTGCCCATCATTTCAGGGATGCAACTGACAGTGTGCTGCTGACGAACATTCCATCTCTAGGAAGCACATCATCATTTAGCTATCACTATAATCGCCCGACCAGAGGTAGCTTGTTGATCTTTCAACTGATCTTAACTAGATCACTATAATTGATGTAGTGGAAATATCTAATGCAATTCATCTCAGTGGATTCAGAGATCCGAAAAACAGCCTGAAGTATCAACTGTGTGAACGTAATATAAGCAAACAATATAAATAGATACAGATCACACCGTATGTAAAAACACAAACAACCAAGGGAGCCTTTGTTACATTTGTTGCAAATTTATCCGTTGCTTTGTCCTAACAGTTCCAAGTAGGCCAGCTGTCCAACTCCAACGTGAAGCTATAAAGAACATGGTTTTTAATTGCAGAGAGCCAAAGCATTTTTGGTACAAATAATTCAAGAATTTTGCTCCAGGATTATTTGTAATCCTGCATGAACACTTTCCAATATGATCAGTAAAACACGAAACTTGACCAGTCTATGTATAAATACCATACCATGATGATCCATTGTCTTTTGACGTTTCAAAGTACTTGATTATGATTTTTATTACCAAGCTTTCAAATAATGGTGATATAGTGGCTAACCGTTTGTCACGCGGGGCCAACAATTTTACCTGGTGGAATCAATTATCATTGCTTGATATTTCAGTGGGGTCATTCACGTATAATTTAGTGAATTTATATGGAAAAATTAGTACCCATAAAGGTGTTAGTGAAAAAGCTGTGGGATCAGTCGACCCCACAGATTGTACGTGGCTCCGCCACTGTTTGTCAGGTTGCAGATTTCACTGGCAACTTGCCAATCTTAAGATATATACTATCCTAATCTCTTGGAGGTTCTTATGAAAATAAGGTATGTGTGTGCATGTTCGTAGGGGATGAGTGTCCGCGTGTGTATATGATTATCTACGTTTGTATGACTTTCTTAGAAAAAGTTGCAGATTGTTTTATTCCGTGCTAAATGTTACATGCTGAGTGGTCACAGTTTGGAGCAATTACAATGTGTCGTACTAACTTGTAAGGATTGGTAATATCTTTGCATTTTGTTATCTATATCAGGGTTTGTTCAAAGACTCCTTCTGTGACGCTGATGTGCAGCAGCTAGCTTGCACACGCTCAACGCATGCGCTCGACTACAGATACGGATCAACTAGCTAAACTGAAGACCCTTGTATCTCTCTCTCTCTCTCTCACACACATAATAAATATAAAGAGTTAATTGGATCCGTGCCATGAAAAATATGTTGGTTTCAAAATATAAAACTTATATTCACGTATTTGGAACTGTGCTATTATAATTTTACACATCAAAATATACAACTACTTACCCCTTAAATGTATTTAAAAAAATGGACCAAAGTTCCCATTTCCCCTTCTTCCTTCTTCCCCTTTCTCCTTCCTCCTCTCTTCCATGGTGTGAGAGCTGCAATAGTTCGGCAATAGCTGCGACAAACGTGACCTGCGATAGCCACCACCTCCTCCCTCTCTGGCACTCCTTCGTCCGCGTCTCCCTCAACCTTGCCCCGCTGTGGGCATCCTCCTGCATGGAGCTCCACACCAATGATGATGTCACAGTAGGGCCCAACCAAGGAAAGAGCGGTGAAGAGCCACCACTTCTCTCCGGCAAGCTTCTGCACCTCCTTGCCTCACTCACTGTGCCCAACGCGTCACCATCGCCTCCTCCAGTTTAGCAGCTGCCTCCACCACCTCGTCGCTGATGACCGCCTCGACGTCCGACGCAGCGAGGACGGCATTCGTGAAGGGCCTCGGCGGACCTGCACGGTGCTGTCCGGTGCTCCGAGCTCCCACGGCGGACGCCTCCGGCGATAGGATTTGGTTCTGAAAGGAGCATGAGCAGAGAAAGAGAGAATAAGGGAAGAGAGGGGTAGAAGATGAGGGTGTTTCCGTTTAATACATGCAAATTACGTATCTTAATGTCACCACTAATATTACAGATAAGCATAAGTAGCATCGTTACAAAATATGTAAATATTAATGGTATGTTTTGAAACTGGAAAATTTTAATGGTATGTATCTACAATGTTTCGTAAAGAAACCCACAAATACCAGTGAGTGTGTAGGTTCAGTTCACTTCACATATGAAATATATATATAATAAAATGGGAATGCTATCCCTCAAAAAAAAATGTAAGGCTAGATAGGAAATGCAAGCTCCTCACATGTGCATATGCTGCCTATTCTTGTTGGTTCTTGGCCACTATGACTCGAAGAAAAACTATAGTTGAATAGGCTTGAGAGGAATCTAGAAAGTTAATGTCTTTACGAGCAACGGTTAGGGATAATCACCGAGGAATTCCTGCATATGATCTGTCTTGTTTTGCAGCAGCACCTTCCAACCATTGAACTGGTTCATGGGTGCTCTCGAGGCTAGCTAATCATATTTTTTTACTGTTGATGCATCTGAAGCATTCCTTGTGAAATAGATAGTATAGATTAGCTGTGTGGCATGAAGCTTTTGAACTCTCTCTTGGTGCATCATTGGTTGCTGACTAGGATATGTTGGTAATGATGAATATAATATAATTACTCCTAAGTTGATTTGATGTATCGGAGAGGATACATTAGTTTATTTGGTTAGTTCTACGTACATACTATGGATACCTAGGTTGTGTTCTTTTAAGCCCATGTTCCTAATTTCTGTACGTATGCTTCCCAAACTATTTTTTTAAAAAAAAAATTCTATAAAAAGGTTATCTGAAAAATCATATTAATTTTTTAATTATTTTCATAAATACTAAATTAATCATGTGCTAAACCGTCGCTCCGTTTTACGTTATGTGAGGTGGAGGTTTCCAACCCCCACAATCAAACACAGTCTAAAGTATACTCCACATTACTGTTATTTCTTTTTTGTTGTTGTTCTTCTTCCTTTTTCTCTCTTATACTTTTTTTATATACACCAAGAGGCTCATGACCCAATACTTTTCATCTCCATCATGGGCCTCTCATTCGGTGATGTACAAAGGGGAGTTCCTAAGTGACGTCATAAGGAGTCAACTCGGTCTATGACAGCATGGTACAATATATATATTTCTTTCCAAACTGAATAATACAACATGTTAAAAGAGTATACAATTTCATCATATCTCATATACCAGTCTCTAAAGGTTACAATAATAACATGGTGCGTCTTCATACGAAAGAGACTATTTGCACCTTAGATCAAGCATCCAAGGGCTAAAATAATTAAGACGATGTGGCTCACAGGGGAGCAGATAATTGTCATCAACTACACTTGGTGGAGCCAGGCAATTGTATAATATTTAGGATACATGATACTTTTGGATCCAACTTGATACAAGATGCCTTGTATTATTATTATATTACAGGAACATATCGATCCATCCATGAGGCTAGCTACCAAAGCTGTTGCTAAAGAGATTTAGGAAAAATATATATGTAGTATGGGACTGGGAGGCATTGTGGAAATTTCGCATGCCTATCAAGTGTGGTTTTGCAGGACAGATTTTGATGTGTCACCGTGCCCAGGCATTCGTCGCACTGATGATCCCAATCATCCTGCCACTCAGCAGCATTTGCAGGCTAGCCATTGGACAGCACTATGCAACATGAATGCATTGCGCTGGTAATATGACTGTAGAGAAAAAATTAAGTTCCGATAAAAGAATTCTAAGGTTGAAGTTGAATTGATTATCCCTATCATTTTTCTCATTTGTTCTTGAAATTTTCAAGAAGACATTAGTAGGGGAACTGTATGTTCAGCAATTAATACTAACGGTAGGCTTAGTACAGCAGACTACGTACATTCTCCTCATATACCTCAATGAAGAAGCTAATGTTTCAATCAAGATCACAATGAAAAAGATTTAAAAAGTCTAAAGGGAAAAAAACTATTATACATATTGTTGGGTGGTTGGCTTTGCCCAAAACCACCAATGGTTTATCGCTCTAAGTACAGAGCCCTCCCGGTCTTGCTCATGCTCCCGAGAGATGGAGGTAGATCCGGAGCTCCAAAAGGGAGAGCCCCCAGGGTCTCGGGGGTCCTTCCTCTAGTGAGGCTCCGAGAATCGGCTCCGAACCTAGCCCCGGAGGAGGCTTCGAGGTCGGCATCCGTCTGAAGGACAGAGGTCTCTTCAATCGAGGTACCGAAACTGGCTCCCCACTCCGGAGCCGAAGGCAGACCAGCAGGGGTGGAACTCGGTCATAATGGCGCAGTAACGGCACCACCTACCTCTCACAACAGGGCGTGGCCCGCGAGGCGGAGGCCACGGCCAGCTTTAGAAGGATGCGGCCTCGAGCAGTGCATCCCAGGAAACCGGATGCTTTAGGGATGTCACATTAATGGGCGCAACCATTTCCTGCCTACTGGGGAATGACCGTTGTGTCCATGGGTGGGGGCCACACATCAGCCGCGGATGAGAAGAGTAGCCAATATATTTACCCCTGTAACTTCCCATGCCCCTGAGGGCCTATAAAGGTTGTAATACAATCCCAGGCTGTAAAGGTTGTAATACACTGCCCTAATAGACAGAGACATTCGTTGGCAACGATTCCATATTAGTTGGTATGTTCCAACATTAGCGCCGTCTGTGGTGAGCGAGAGAGAAAAACACCGAGAAGAGATAAACAATGCCTCCCAATCGAGTGGTGAAGAGGAAGGCCGCAACCGGCACAACAGCAACGGCTTCGCAGGGCCTGTCGTGCAGGACCATACATCCCCCTAATCACCTAGGGGGCGCTGAGGGCACATCCCCAACGCACGCGTCAACAACAGTGCCACTGAGGGTGGAGAGGAACCCGAAGATTTGGCCCGGCGTGAAGAGGGCACCCGGGTAGAACCGGAGGGTGCCCGTGCGAGCCCTAAAGACGCGGGCAACTTGACGGTCGCCCCCCGTGCACAGATGGACGAGTTCCGCGGGGCTCTAGAGTCCCTACGTGGGATGGGAGCATTCTAGCAGCGGCCATGCAGGCCCAGCTGGGTGAGCTCAAGTGCGCTTTAGCGCTCCTTCAAGGCGCGCCCACCAGCGTCGTCGGGGGTCCGGAGCAGGGTGATGCTGCAGCTACACGCCCTTTTCAAGCCTCCGCGGGGTTGATGGCGTGTAATACGCGGCCACCGCCAACAGCAACCAACGACTCTCCACTCACCCTCTCGCTGCAGCTAGAGCCGTACCCGTCGGACTTCCGTCCCCCGAAGCTCTACAAGTATCGCAGGGAATCGGACCCCGAGGAGTTTGTCAAGAGTTACGCCCTCACTATCGAGGCTAGTGGTGGGAGCACGACCACCATGGCCAAGTGTTTCCCCTAAGCCCACGACGAGGTCGTGCAGCGCTGGTTCTGGGCCCTTGCCCGACTGCTCCGTGGCCAGCTGGGAGCAGCTCCGCGGGGCCTTCTATAACAGCTTCCAGGGGACCTACGTCGAGCCAGTCACCGCAGGGAGTTTGTTCGCGGTCAAGCTTTGCCCCGAAGAGTCCCTTCGGGATTAGTTCCGGTGTTTCATGATGACTAAGTCCCAAATCTGGGGTCTATCCGACTCCACCATCATCGACGATGCCAAGCAAGGTTTGGCCGAGGGGTCGGAGTTCTTAAGCTGCCTTTATCGCAATTCCATCAAGACAGTGGACTAGCTCATGAACAAGTTCGAAGAGTATGCCCGCTCCAAAGAGGAGACGATTAGGCACCGGGTGGCTAGGGGCTTGCCCCCTCTTCCACCGCGGCCAAAGGAAGCGCAAGGCGTGGCTCTGATACCAGTCCCTCAAGCACAACCTCCGCTTTCTCCGCCTAAGGTGGATCCCCCAGCAAGTTCTGGCTGGAGCCCCCACCTCGCAGTACAAGCAGAGCAGCCTCGCACGCTGGCCGAAACGGCCGATGGGGCCGCAAGGTCAACGCGGTGGAGTCTACCCCACAGGACTAGCCCCGGGGAAAGCCCACTAGTGGGGTTGTGGGGGCGGTTTACATCAAGGCGTCCAAGGTCAAGGCGGAGGCCGTCATGGAGCCGCCGATGGTGCTTTCTGTTGCACCCTCCACGGAGCCAACTCCACTCACATCTCGGATGGCTGCCGGACTATCGCCGCGAAACAAGGAGATCGTTTCGCCTGTGGATCCGGAGGTGGTGCCAAAGCCAGACCGACGGAGTGCTACACCTATGGGCAGGTCTCGGAGCTACAGTGGCGCCGCGACCCTAGGTGCTACAGCGGAGGATGGCGGCAGTTCACGTCGGTGCCGGCAGCTCCCGGCGGTGCCGGCGGCCTGGGACGGAGGCGGTCTAAGCACTATGGATAGTGGAGGCCTAGGATTCCGGTGAAGTGGAAGCCGATCCCGTCGGTTCTTGTCTGGTTGGCTAGTTCTGATTAAACGACGAACAAGGACGGTTGAAAGTGGGCTAACTGATGGTGTGTGATGTCATCTTTCCTGAAACGGATAAAGACGACACCAACGAATATTTGCATCGATGACGCACTAGGGGCGACAGCGACTAGACGACTTCCGCTCATCAAATCTAGCCGTTTCATGAGAATATGGTGGGAAGCAGAGAAGTAGGGTTGTGTCGAGGTTGTTTGGTTTTCTTTTCTTTTTTGGTTGTGTGTTTTTCTCCTTGTTGAGGTGTGAGTCTAAGTGTTCTTATATCCTCTTGGCTGTGTATATCCTTCGTGGATATAGAGGCTGGATTAATGAAAATCCATTGTCTAAAAAAACATAAAGACCATGTCAAAGTAGTTGATGGATCAATGTTTTTATTATCAGGCTTGTAAATATAGTTGATCAAAGTAGTTGAGTGCAGTGATTACAATTTCGGTTCGAAATTTCGGAAAATTTCCGAAATTTTGGTTATTTCAGACCCCACTGGCAAATCAATATACCGACCGAAATTTTCAGGTTTCCTCAAATATTTGTGGAATTTGGTCAAATTTATTTAAATTCAGTTAAAATCTATCAAAATTTCAAAAAAAATCAGACCAAAAAGTGCCGAAAATCACGAAATTCATAAATTTCGGTCCTACCAAAATCACCGAAATTTTCACCGAAATCGAAAGTGTAAACCCTGGTTGAGTGTATTCAGTGAGCATGTGAAGAGCTCCAGGGAGATGTAAACAAATTCAAATACAATAATATATTTACCATCACAAAGTCAGGTAGACCCTAGCATATATAGCCATAGTGACTTGTAGGTTCACTCCTCTTTTCTCATAAGAAACAACCAAATGGGTAAGACTAGAACATTGTACAAGCTCCTCATCTACGCAAGTTGCCTATTCAAGAAAAAAAGAGAGACAAATAGGACTGGGAGGAATCCAAGAATTCAATGTCTCTCCAACTCAAATTCGAAGTAGCTAAGGGCTTATTTGGTTACCTGCTCCTCCACCGCGAAGCTGGGATCCCCATGGCATGTGCTTATCACATTGTCTTACTTGGGGAAGCAAGAAATGAAAGAGAGGATAGATGATAGGATCATCGAAGCATCACAAAATAATGGAGGAGGCATTGCTTTTGGACCTCGTCGCCTGCAATAAACTTAACAGAAGATTGGGAAGAGTCATGTGGTGATCGACTGTTTTTCGGCTTCAACTTCGGCATGTCTTCCATGCGTGCAAGTCTAGGAAAGAGTTATTGTGTTGATCGACTGTTTTTTGGGCTAGCTTTTTATGTCTAAAACGATTTTTACCGACGTTGGAATTTTATTTTTCCAGGCGAACCAAAAAATACCCTCTTTTAACCGTTTGCAAATAGCTAAAGAACCTCTATATTTAACCCTGCTAGTGAAAATCAATTTTCCAGACAAACTCCTTAAGAGCTCCGCCTGTAAAAATAACTGCAAAAATACCTTTATTTTCACAGGTGGACCTCTCAAGGGGTCCGCTTGGAAAAATATGATTTTCGCAGGTAGAACCTTATGTGGTCCGCCTGCAAAAATCATACCTGCAGCTCAGCCTAAAAAAAAATCAAAGTCCCATCCATATCTTCTCCTCCACCATCCTTATCCTCTCCACCACTCATTTCCTTCCCCCTCCTCTCTCTCTCTCACGCACGCTACATCACGCATCGGCTTAGGAGAGGAGCGGTGTCGGTGGTGGCTCCGAGGAGGTCCGCCGTCGGCCGTGACGACGACGGTGCCGATGCCTGGGTCCCGCTGCCGGCTTCGATGATGACGATGACGCCGCCTGGATCCACCGCCGGCTCACCCCGGGCGTGTGGATCCACCACTGGCCAGCCTCGAGCACGCAGATCCGCCATTAGTCGCGATGACGATGACTGCCGCGATGATGATGGTGTTGACGCCTGGGTCCTGCCACCGGCTGCGATGACGACAACGACAACGCCTGGATCCGCCGTCGGCTCACCCAGGGCGTGCGGATCCGCCCCCGGTCAGCCTCGTGTCATCCTCGGGAGAGCGATTCCGCCGTCGGGTGTCCTCGGGCACCTGGATGTGTCGCGGGTTTGCTCATGAGCAGCGGCGGCTTCGAACGGTGATGAATTTTTTTCTTTGTGTTGGTATGTGATGAATTGGTTTACTGAATTTGAGAATTGTGACGAATTTGTTGAATGGATTTGAGGATTTGATAAATTTGTTGAAAGGATTTAGGGCTTTCGAATATGCTCGTACGGGGGAATTTTGAATTTCCTGGGTATTTTGTTGCTCGATGCAAATATTTTCACAGGCGGACCTCTTAAAAGGAGTCCGCCTACTAAAATCAGTTTTCGCAGGCGGGCAGTCCACCGCCTGGGAAAATACACTATTTTCACAGACATTTACCTACATGTAGTTGGAGTGGTCGCCTGAAAAATCTGATTTGTTTGACCGCAAAAATGATTTTTTAGTAGCGTAAGTTCCTTGAGCTGAGGTGTGGAGAAAAAACAAGATCGGAGAATCATCCGATGGGCGTGGTCCTTTTATGTGGATTCCCTTTTTTTTGTGATCGTGAGCCTGTTGATAGGTTATGTACAAAATACTTACTCCTGCTGCTGCTTGTTGTTAATTCTATCAGCGAGTTTTCTGTAGTTCCCTTACTTGGAAGTTCCTGAAGTGCTACTGCTACTGCTGCTGCTGATTCAGTTCGAGATACTCAGTTTAGAAATCAATTACGTCATCTGTCACTACTAAAAAATTATTCTTTTTCCAACACCACAATTTTATTTTTCCAGGCGAACTGTACAATCACCGTTTGAAAAAATAACTAAAGATACTATGAGACGTTCACCTACAAGAAGTTAAGCCCTCATAAAATCCGCCACCCAATCTGCCAACACCACTAACGCCACTAAGTCCTCCCATCCAACAACCTCTCCCTTCACTCCCTCACATCACCCTCCACCCCTCTCCTCTCCTCACCTCACCTCACCATCCACCATCGCAGCACTCCACCATCCGGTAGCAGCAGGGAAGGATGGCGGAGGCATGGTCACAAAAGATGGCCGGAGGAGGGGTGGGTGGCGAGGCCACAACAGGCGGCGGCGCGGAGGCGACGCTCCCTCCCCTCCCTCCCTCCCTCCCTGTCAGATCTAGGTGAAGGAGGGGAGCGACGGTGGCGACGACGCTCCCCTCCCTCCCACCCTCCCAGATCCGGCCGGAGGAGGGAAGGCGGCGGCGACAGCAGCACGGCTCCCCTCCCCTCCCCTCCATCCCTCCCAGATTCAGCAGCGGCGCGGCCCTCCTCTCCCTGCCTCTCCCTCCGCCACCACCACCCTTTACCCGCTGCTGCCTGCCCCTAGATCCGGTCGGAGGTGGGAGGGCTATAGTAGGTAGGGGGTGGTGGCGGCGGGAGATTTTTTTTTCTTTTATTCATCGAGAATGTTTTCGCGTGCGGTAGTTGTGGTGCCTGCAAAAATGGAAAGGTTGCCGGTGAAAACCATTTTCGTATGTCCGTCTGTAAAAATGGTGTATTTTCATAGACGTTGAAGTGCACGAGGATTGGATATCTGCCGGGAAAATTCCGTTTTGGCCATTTGTAAAAATTTGTTTTCCAGTAGTGTGCACCCACATATATAAATAGCTCTTTGATTTGTTTTAGACATCTACAGATTTTCCTAGAAAATCAAGAGTAGAATGATTAATTTTCCCAAATCTATTCAGTTTCTTGATTCTTATGAATTAAATCAAAGATTTCCTTTGCTTTGGTCTTCAATATGTGCCATGAATCTGCTATATATATTGGCCTGGTGAACCCTCTATTGGAGCAACATATCCATTGTTATACCAATACTTCACAACCGCAAAGAACTCGATTTCCTCCTCAATGTGAGGTGATCATGCGTGGACTGGGATGCGTCGGGATTATGCATCTGACTTAGTTTTGCGCATCGTTTCAGGGATGCAAGTGTTGGTATGCTGCACATGAGCAATCCACATCTTGCAACAGCTGCTCGCTTTGATCATCCCTCTATGGCTGGCCAGAGCAAGCTCCTTCTTCTTCCAACTAATCTCAACCAGATTGCAGTTTCTGCCTTGGAAGGTGTGCTGTTTGACACCTTCCCAGCTAATTTTGAGATTTAAATGGAGCCAAAACCATTATATATGTGATCTTAATAAGAGTAATTTAAACAGATAGAGATCACAGCGTCAAAACACGAAATTCAAGGGAGAACTGGTGGTATCTGTTGCTGGTTTATCTGCTCCTTTGTTCTAACACTTCCAAGTTGTCTAGTTCTCCAACATGAAGCTATCAAGAACAGGATTTTAAATTTCAGAGACAGAAAGTATTACAAGGGGCACCTAATTTTTGATAATTTTGGTCAAAGTTATTGTGAGCCCTGCAAGAACACAGTCAAGGATGATCAATGTGAAGACGGAACTTGGCCAGTCTATGTTGCAACATAATGATCAATTTTCATATATAGTTAACATTTAGAAGTACTTGATCAAGATTCTTATTATATATCAAACTTGTAAATAACGATGACATAGAGCCAACCATCGGCCAGACTGCCGATTTGATTCTTTCACTCTTTGTTAGACGTCAATCTACTTGCTGACTGGTCTCAGGTTTAAATCAATGTAATGCGTTGTCACTAGCATCACCAGATAGGGACCAACTATATAAACTGAATACCCTAGCTAGCATCACCAGATATATAAGTGATCTATATGAAATATGTAATCAAATGGTAAGCTCTTCATGCTTGCACTGACTATTCTTACTGGTAATTAGATAGGCTTGGGAGGAATCTAGGAAATCAATGTCTCCGGAAGCACTATAGTTAGAGATGCTGAGTGATGATCTGCTCCGTATGGTTTGTCTCGTTCTGCAGTGACAACTTACAACAACCATTGAACTGGTTCTTGCACACTTGCAGGAGCTTAATATATATCTGTTTGCAGAATGAGATTTGTTTCGGTCTAGCAAAAAGTACCTCGAGGTACCGGTACCTCACGATACCAAATCGTTTCCGATCGTTGGATCTAACTGGGCAAAATGGATATTGGTAGATCCCACGATTGGAAACCGATTTGGTACCATAAAGTACCAAGTATCTCGAGATACTTTTAACTGGATAGGAACAAATCTCGTATGATATATTGGTACCAAGAGTGTCTTAGTACTTCTGAAAAAATGAGGTCACAACATATTTATGAGAAGCTTAAACCAGTGTAACATTTGTAACACTTGCAACAGAGACCTGTTGGTTGATCTCGCTATGAGAATTGTGCAAGGATGAAGTCCACATTGCACCCCTCGTGCACCCTCCCAATACATTCACATGAGTTTCCAAACCATGCACTTTCCTAACAATTCCACGCCATGATCAGAGACGTTAATTTCCATATATTTGGGATCGGCCGTGTGTCCCACCAATGTCCTACTCCCTCCATTTTATATTATAAGTTGTTTGACTTTTTTATTACTCAAATATATTTAAATTTGATTAATTTTGTAGAAAAATATGGTAACATTTTCAACACAAAATAAATATATTATCAAAATATATTAAATGTTAAATTTAATGAAACTAATTTGGTGCTATAGATGTTGCTAATATTTTCTATAAACTGATCAAATTTAAAGATATTTGACTAATAAAAAAAAGTTAAACTAAAATGGAGAGATATGAAACGGAGGGAGTACAAAAGAAGAGAATAGAATGCCCGTGCGAGGTGAACAAAATTGACTTCTCGCACAGCAAGGCTAATCTCAAAAACCATAAACCTATCCTGCTCACTAGAATACGTTGGGAAGGGACCCGAAAGGACCACTTGCAACCCTACAGGACAATCCTTGAAGGGAGATGACGATAGCCGGTCATAAGCATGTAGTGGAAGCTGTGCTCCAGCTGTTTGATACACACGAAAGGTATTAGAGAGCAATTCATTTCCCCTTTAGATTAGAGTTTAGGACAAATGCAGGTCACCCCAACAAATACACAGATCGATACGGAGCCTAAAACATCATATATAATCTTAGAAAGCAAGTAATTTTTAAGTAGATGGAGATCTCAGCATATGTAAAACACAAAAATCAAGGGAGCATTGGTATTATTTGTTCTTGTGATTTACCTGCTATATTGATTTGTCCTAACATTTGCAAGTAGGCTAGCTGTCCAACATGAAGTTATCAAGAACAGAGCTCTAAATTTTAGAGTATCAACTCTCAAAAAAATAAAAAAGAGAGCCAAAGCATTTCGGGGGGGTTTCGGTCCCAAATTGTGAACCATGGAAGAACACTGTTAAGAATAATTAGTGAAGCATGAAACTAGGCCAATACATGTTGGACATTGCATAACAAAAATATTATGCTGAATGCTAAAACATAATGAACATTTCAACGTAGTTGATCAAGGTCCATATTATCAAGTTTCTGGATAAGGGTGTGGGCTAACCATATATCAAACTCCAGGTTTCACTTTTTTGTTCCGTGTCAACGTACGTATACCTATTTCCAGTTATTAAATTATCGTAGTTTAATCTGGGATGTGCATGTTGCCACTGCGATGTATTGTAGCTGAGTGTTGTAACTGGTAAGGATATTTTAATATATTGTATTTTGCCATTGTACACCTATATTTAGGTACTTACACGTTCGTCTTTGTGGCTGTGATGTAATGCCGATGTCGATGTGCAGCAGGTCTGGAGGTTGTTGCACCTGCTCACTGAAGACACTCAACTTCGGAGGGGGGGAGGGGACGGGACTTTTTAAAACTTTTTAGTTTCTGTCACATCGAATGTTTCAAGTATTAATTGTAGGTTAAAAATAAAACATATTTCATAACCCTAGACTAATTTGCGAGACGAATCCTAGCTAATCCATGATTAGCCTATGTGATGCTACAGTAAACATATGTTAATTATGAATTAATTAAGGTTAAAAATTTATCTAGCTCTTATTTATGCAATTAGTTTTATTATTAGTCTATGTTTAATACTCTTAATTAGCGCCCAAACATCCGATGTGATAGGGACTAAAAATTTAGTCTTGGATCCAAACACCCCTAACTGAAGATCCTACATATATAACCACATATGTATATCGGTGACTTGTAGGATCATTCCTGTTTTCTGACAGGAAATAATCAGATGATAAGACAAAATAAATGTAGAAGCTACTCATCACCGATGTGTATGTAAGCAGCATATTCTTTGTTGGGACTTGGGCAGTTTGCATGACTCGAGTAAAAGAGAGGTAGATAGGATTGGGAGGAATCCAGGAATTCAAATTCTCAATAAGCCATGTTTGTGTGGTAGCTAAGGTTCTTTTTGGTTACTTGCTCCAGGATAGCAGAACTGGATTTTAATCCCTAGAGGCACTACTGGAGAAATGGTTTTTACTCCCATCTGTGCAACCGGGACTAGATTCTAATCCCTCGAGGCACTACTGGAGAAACGGTTTTTACTCCCAGTTATGCAACCAGGACGAAGTAAAAAAAAGGACTGGATGGATTCTAATCCCTCGAGGCACTGCTGGAGAAACGGTTTTTACTTCCAGTTGTGCAACCGAGACGAATAGAATCCATCGAGGCACTGCTGGAGAAACGGTTTCTACTCCCAGTTGTGCAACCGAGACGAAGTCAAAAAAAATATGTGGGCTGTGGGATTTGAACTCAAGATCTCTCACCTCAATCCTCATGCGCATTACCATCCCACCTAGTACACACATTTAGCTTGGATAAAGATGCTTTCTTTTTTAAACTAACCCTGAAGACATCTTTAGTCCTGATTGATGTTACCAACCGGGACTAAAAATATCTTTAGTTCAGGTTGGTATTACCAACTAGTCCCGGTTGCTAAAACCAACCGGGAGCAACCGGGATTAAAAATCCTCAAGATCAATTTTTAGTCCCAGTTGGTAATACCAACCGGGACTAAAAATCGTAAAGTGTCATTGGACTTTTGAACTAGTGCTAAAGATTCCGGTTTATATTTGAACCGGGATAAATGTGTTTTTTCGCAACCGATCAAAGATCAGTTCTCCAGCAGTGAAGGGATGTCCCTCGTGTAACTTTTCCTTTCAAATTCAATGCAAATAGTTGTGAACAATTATGAAAAAAAATTGATAATATAGAGTATAGTGATATCTACTAGTCCACGAAAAATCATGTTCAAATTCGACCTACACGTCGAGAAACAAAAAAGATAAATTCAGATATAAATAATACACTACTATTCATATGCTGAATTTATTTTTTTATAACTCGACGTGTGAGTTGAGTTTGGACTGAATATTTTGTTGAGTTGTATAAACATGTTGTATGAGTGTTGTCAAATTTTTCCAAAATTTTTCATAATCGTTTAGATGGTTTTGAAACAAACAAGTGAACATTCTCTTGAGGGATCGAAATAGTTTCCCCAATATAGCCTATAGGCTATAGCTAGAACCCCCATGGCATGCACTCACGTTGCGTCGTACTTGTTGAGCAAAGTTTCACAGAAATGATATTTGTTGCCAGCTCTTGATTTGTTCTATAGAAGTCAAGCTGATTCAGTTTGAGTTACTCAGTTTAGAAATCAATTACTGCGTCTGTGGTACCCACATATGAGCATATATAGCCCTTGGGTTGGTTGCAAATATCTGTTGCTGGGCTACTTTTGTTGTCGCTTATGCATTATACTCGAAGATTTGCCGGATATATTAGAAGGAGAAGAACCGAGAATCTTACAGAGGTATTTTAGAAAGAAAAAATGACTAGGCCTAGGCCGGATAGCGGAATTAATTTACATCAAAGAAAGGCGACTGAAAACGTAGGATCATGAAACAAAGTCAAATCCTTAATTGTTCTATTAGGCTGATATTTTCCTTCACTAGGAAAGCGACTTGGAATTCTTTCTTCGACAGTTGTTGGAAGATTCTTCTATTACGCTCCAGCCGTACATTCCACCATGTCGTCAACAAAGCACCCAAGATTCTTTTTTTTTTTTTGTTTTGTTTTTGGTACAACGTTACAGAGCTCACTCCAGCAATCTGTGATGGTTTGCGTTGCTTGCTGTTGTGGGACTTGGAAGTCCATCCAGTTGCATACTTGCCTCCATACCGTATCCGTGAATGGGCATTCTTTTGCGAGGTGTGTTGCATCCTCGAAAGCACTGGTGCAAAAGCTGCATATCCAATCACAAGGCCAATGTCGTCGAAGCAGATTTTCTGCAGTGAGCATTCGTTGATGGAGGATAAGCCATCAAAAGAAACAGTGCTTTAGCTCAGCAATTGTATTTCACAAGGCGCGAAATCTATGTAAAATCAAAGTTGTTTGATTGTTATTTTGTGGTGGACAATATAATTGATACCTGAGATAATTGGTTTTGATATTTAAAGATTATTGGCGAAGTGGTTTTGGAGATGGTTGATATTCAGGTGATGAACAGGATTAAGGTTGTCTGACGATTACTATCAGACCGGAGCTATGCATGCGGTCAGACCAGCCAGCCGATGGTCTAATCAGCCGACCTATGTTGGTTTCGGTTTTGGATTGTTTCTTCGGATATCTGTGGACAATTCATGTTTATGGTTTCTATATGGATACTATGCGTATGTAATACTGTTGCGTGCTAACAATGAGTCAAGTTGGTAAGAACTGGTGCTCGAATATGGTTTCTTGGTTGATGCATGTGTAGGTGAGTCTTGATGCATCGAGAGAGTGTTGCCGGTGATGGATCGGGAGTTAACTTGGGAGAAGATGATGTCTGGACAATCAGGATATCATGCAGGATGCTTAGGTTAAAGATCAATGCAAGTGGTTGATGAAATTTCCATATGGCATACGATGGAAATATTGTGTGCGTATGGATGTGGAGTTGAATTTGGAGGAGTCCAAATTTGGTACAATCGGAGTTTGTAAATTTTGTTTCTTGTACGAGAAGATTTCGTAGGGGATTAGAAATTCTTGTACAAGGTTAGTTTGTAGCTTTAGGCTGTCTACCTCGGCTATAAATGGAAAGGGAGGGTGTGGTCTCCTGATATTGATTCTGAGAGAGTTGAGTTTAGAAAAAAGTTAAGGTTTCGAGTTTGGTCGAGATTTTCATGAGGGGTGCTATTGTTGCACTTTGTATACACAGAGAGAAGTAATAAAGTTTTAATCTACTTTGAGAGATCTTCGATTTGTGTTTGCTTGGGTTTAGCGCTCCAACCGGCGAGACATTGGCGGTTAGACCAACGGCATCGGCGTGGTCAGACCGGCAGGAAAACGGCGGTTAGACCGGCGGCAGCTACAGGCGATAGCGGTGCAACGGGTCAAACTAGAGCGACTACACCGGTTAGACCGAAGGTCATCGAGCGATCAGACCGGCGCATGTACTCCGGTCAGACCAACCACCATTGATTCCAGGATAACTTTTAACTCCTCTAAAAGTTTTTGTTTTTGGGTACTCCAACCATTCACCCCACTTTGGTTGGCTTAGTTCTTGCTGTTCGATCCTACAATCTGTTTACAGTGTTGTAGATGAAGGTCTACTCTTTGATCTACACAAAAGGAATTAGAATGCAATTCATTTCCTCTTTAGATTTGAATTGTAGGTCCATTTCATCCCAGCATATTCAGATATCCAGACGGAGCGTAAAGCATAATATATACTTATGATCACAATAAGCATGTAATTTAAATTTATAGGGATCAAACCTATGTAGAAATGCAAAAATCAAGGTAGCATTGGTAAATACTTGCAAGTAGACAAGCTGTCCAACATGAAACTATCAAGAACATGATTCTAATTAAATTTGAGAGAGCCAAAGCGTTTTAGGGGGGCTACCAAAATGTCGATAGTTCTGGACCAAGATTATTGAAAACCCTGCAAGAACAGTGTCAATAATGATCAATAAGCATGAAACTTGGCCACTCTAAGTTGCATCATATGTATACAGTTAACGTTTCAAAAAACATGATCAACAATCTTATTCTCTTCAGTCAAAAAAAAAACAATCTTATTCTCAAGGTTGTAAATAAAGGTGATATAGGACCGACCATTTGTCAGATTCCAGATTCATTAATTTATTCTGCGTTAGACGTCAATCTACTTACTGCAGATTGGTCACAATTTGGAATAAAATGTATTGTCACTGCCACATTCTGCACTGAGAGCTGTAAGGCCGGATTCATATAATTTTTGCATCATTTTTACATCTTCGTTATAAGGATAGTTGCAAATTTGTCCTTGCACTCGTCATGTGATGCTGATTTTTACAGCACCACTGAAGCTTCCACATGGTCAGTGAATGCGGTCGGGTACAGATAGGCATTAGTTATATATCTGAAGTTCTGAACTGAAGGCCCTAGAATCATCATATATGGAATGATCATCTTGTTCCCACGACTGGGAACTCTCTTCACTTTCAGAAAAGTATATGGAATTCGCAGCAAAAATGGAAGATTGCAGTGTTGCTTTAGCCATTTTGTTTCCCGAATTGGGTCGTCATAGTTAGGACTGAGAATCATCAGGAAATGTGCCCTGCCAAGACGTGCGCGCTTGAAAAGACACAGTGACGGGGGGTCGAGCGTCATCCGAAGTGCCAGCGATGACCGGTGGCCGGCGGAGAGCGGCGGAGCTAGGCGTTGAAGGAAAAAAAGAAATTCTCTTTTTCTCTGAGGTGCTGGCTACAGGAGCATGCAGCACCTGCAGGCTGCAGCTGAAACCAGCTTTGGAGCATGCAGGCTAGCTGCAGCCTGTAGGGAAAAGGATCGGCGTGCTGGTGGCGGCCGGCGGTGAGCTCGACGTGTTCCGCCAGCGACGACGCTTTCAAAAACTTTCTTTTCTTTTTCTTTTGAGTGATATTCCGGTACTCTCTATTTGTAGTAGTATACTACCTTTAATATTAACGGTAAATTAGTAATTTACTAATACAATAATTATGAGTAATTTTATCATTTATGTTTTTTCCCGGCTAGATCGATATGTGGTTATCCATTATGTTGGCATTGCTCATATTTCATCAAAAAAACTAAAAAAAGAAGGAAAAAAAGTTAGTCGCTGCTAAATAACAATTCTACCCCTACTTTTTAGGACAATAATACTCCTTCACGTTTCTACTATCGCTAACTAGGGTGGTAGTAGAAAGCAATCTGAACTCTTCGATCAAATGAGATCAACGGTTTAGATTGTTTTCTACTACCAGTAGAGAGCACCGGAGTGAGCCTCTTTTCTTCTTCGTCTGCTGGTTGCAGCATAGATGAGAGGGGGAGGAGAGACGGGAGCCGAAGGCTGACGCTGACGTTCCGGTCAGGTCGCCAGTGAAGGTAGTGAAAGGGAGGCTGAGTTTTGCTCGTCTCAGCATGGGAGGACGTCTGAACCCGCTAGCCGGAGCACAGGATGGTGTCCATCTGGCTCGAGGTTTTGGGTGCTTGGTGAGGAAGGGACCTCGGATAAGGAAGCAGTTCTAAGGAAGCAAAGGGAAGTAGAGGAGAGGGATTAAAGGAGGATCAAGGGGATGAAGAGAAATTCATTCAGAAGATCTTAGAAAGGGGCTTAGCGGTGGATGGCATTGTCAAGACCGGTGAGCACCTTCGAAGGAATTCATGGCGAAAATCTAAGTCGCAGCAAAAGAGGGTGAACTCGATGAGAGCTTCTCTTTTCGTTTTTGATTTTGAATGAGGAGAAGGCCGTTTGGCTTGGAAAGTCAAGAAAAGTGAGGGTGTTTTTCCCTGAGGGGTTGGGCCGGTTGTTGTCACACTTGGGTTAAAGGAGATGCTTTGGTGTCTGCGCCTCTCCCTCTCGAGCACCATTTCGAGAAAAGAGAGAGGACGGCGGCTGTAAACACGCGAAGGGAGGTGAGAGAAGGAAAAATGGCGAGGAGGGAATGACTCGGAATCATGGCGGCTGGGGTTGGGGGAGAGGAGAGGGATCATAGTGGGAAGAAGGGCAGGGATACTTCTGTGAGAAGGTGAGGAGTGCTTCAGGTTTCAGCAAGGTATCAGGCCACGCGGAGCTGGCGGTTTCAGGGCTAGGCGACGTGGTTTTGCTGGAAGGTCTAGGCGCAATGCTTTTGGTTAGCGTTTCTCTCGTGGAGGCAGCCAACATCATCAGGACGGCGGCAGCCTCAAGAAGAACCTTGATGCACTAGTGACGAGGAAGAATAGAGGAAGCAACATGGTGTCGGAGATTGGAAAGAAAGGAGAGAAACATCAAAGTAAGGAACCAGGAAAGGATGTTGGAGGAAGAAAAGGTGCAGGGCACATCAAAATCGGCGAGGTAGAGGTTCCAATGACTTCAAAGGTGAAGAGCGGTAAGAATTCATTTTCTGAGTTTGATGATGTGGATGATCTGATGGAGATCGAAGGAGATTCTCCGGAATTTGGGGACAGAAAAAGAGAAGTTACAAGGGGAGGAACAGAGGTGAAGATATGTTCTAAATGTACTCAAAAAGGTCATGTGTTTGCTGATTGCAAGATAGAGGTGTATTGCGACATTTGTGATTCAGTCGAGCACGTCAATCATAAGTGCCCAGTACTGAAATTTCGAAAGCAAGTTGTCCAAGCTATGGGTTATGTTGTTGATGGCCTAGGTTTTCAGCATATATCGCATCAACCGTTACAAAGGAGGAAGAAGGGTACGAAGAAGGCACTAGTGCGAGTGATGGGTGGCTCACTTACTATAGGAAAGTTAGTTGCTCTGTTGCACAAATTGTGTCCGGTAAAATGAAAATGGGAGCCAGTGCCGTAAGGGGAGGGAGCTTTTGTGGTTCTTTTTCCTTCGGAAAATAAGCTGGCATGTACTGCATTTCGTATTTTTTTCAAATTCAAAATAAAATAAATTCACAAATAGAACATATTATTTTTAAAAGAATTAGAGTAGGAAGAACTTTGCCATATAATATATATTTCTTTACATATTTTTAAATTCAAAATAAAGTAAATTTATAAATAGAATACGTATTTTTTAAGAAAGTATTATAGGAGTAAGAGAAAAGAAAATAAAAAAAAGGATGTGGGTTGAGGGGTTGATCCCGCGCCTTCCTTGGTAGGTCTGAAAACTCCAACCACTAGGTTAGTGTCACACTATTGTAGAGGGTTGCATGCAAATGATATTGACTATGAAGAGCTTTCAGCGCTAAAGACTATGACGCTGAGCTCTGAAGACTTGGCAACTTTGAGCCACCTCGGATAAGAGCTCAATACCAATAATATCGGTGCTAAGGCATTATAGCTCAATAATATCGGTGCTAAGGCATTATAGCTCAGCGCTATTTGGGTTGGCGCTGAGCAAACGGTTTATTTCTGTAAATAGCTTTTGACACGGTTTATTCTTGAAATAAGTTTTCTAAATGGACCAATTTGTCAAAATTTGCATCCCTCTCAGAGATATCATCTGCAGTAGGATTTTCGTGTATAGCCTCGGATGATACGTACTTCGTTGTATGTTTAGGACAGATCAAGGATGACAGAAGAATGTTTTGTTGGACTTGATCTGATATAGATGATTCAAGGCAATCGCATTCTACCCAAATAGTACTTCTAGTTTCACCTTCTGATCATAGTTTGTTTCTCAACTGCCATAGTGCCTTGACTAATCCCAATTGGCACAAGGCCATGACTAGTAGCATGACAATTAATATCACCTGGGATATTGTATTCTTCAAGACAGCAATCACACCTAATGATTCCTTTGAAAGATAATTAGCTTGTGGCTGGGCCATTAAAATTAAGGAAAAGTCTATTTTAAATGTTGTCATGAACTTCTAATCCGAAAAAAATTCCGTCATTCAACATTACAAACAGTTCACCTTTCACTCGACCAAAACCAGCCCAGCTTTCCTTAAAAAAAAAGTAGGAGCTCACATGTCATACTGATCCCCTCCCTCGTCCTCAAGTCCCCTATCTCTCCCTATCCTTAGCTGGTCAAAAAAATGCAGCATCTTCACTGCTGAGAAAGGGATATTGGTCCCTAACCTATTTTAGAGATCGAGAGTTGTACCTTGTGAGAATTGATATAATAACGTATATTTTTTATATCTATATTATGGTTGGTTACAAGTTTGTTCTTGAATTCGTCATATGATGCTGATGCTCATTGAATACATCTACAGATAAGCATCAACTATCAAAAGTGAAGACCCTAGCTAGCATCAACATAAATATCCTTTACTTACTTTCACCTCACATATATATATGAAATATATAATCGAAATGTGTACGAATTAGCTCCTCATGTTTTCAATTCAGTATGCCTATTCTTGTTGGCACTTGTCCACCATGACTCAAAGATAAAGAATAAAATTAAATAGGCTTGGAAGGAGTCTAGGAAGTCAATGTCTCCGGTGGCCGTGTTTAGGGTAGCTGTGCGGAGAGCAGTGCTGTATGCATGGTCTATCTAGTTTTGCAGTGGATGCTTACAACCATTGAAGGGGTTTCTCCATGCTTGCGAGGATAGCTACCCATACTCTCTATTTACAGTTGATACATCTGGAGCTTGTGGTAACAAATCTGTTGAAAATGAGCTTAGTATGTATGATCGATCAAACCAAAAGGCATCTATCATAATATATTTAAGATTAGAACGCATCTTACATGTTCACTTTCAGAAGCATATGGTAATTCTGACAGAGAGGCCACAGTATATTTGTAGCAACTATTAATTCAGTATAACATTTAGTAGATATGTCCACTAGTTTGTTCTAACATCCAAATAGGCTAGCTGAGCCTAGTTTGAAGCTTTGAAATTTTCTCTTAGTGCATCATTCATTGCTGATCAGATGAAGAATTAAACTCACTCAGTCTATGTTGCTTGCGCTATTCAAAATTTCTCACTGAGGATTTCCATGTATCTGTATAATGGAATGAAGTACACCTAGTTCTGAAGTCTTGAATTATCAAGTCCTGACATATGTTTATTTGAAATTTTGTTCCTTTCATGGGATCTTCATGTGTCCATGGATTGAATTTCTTCATGTTACTGGACTAGCCTTTTGTCTTGGAAGGGGTTGGATTTTCCATATTATGGAGTTGAGTTATTTTTAATGGTTCTTGTTTGAGAATTGATGTTTAGGACGTTGTATGTTTAGGACGGATCAAGGATAACAGAAGAATGTTTTGTTGTACTCGATCTGACATAGATGATTCAAGGCAATTGCATTCTACCCAAATTTTCATACTTCCTATTATTTTATTTTGTAAACAAGATTTAAAGTACATGATATTATATCTAGTTTAAGCTTAGAAAAATAAGACAATGAGGTTCAGGCAAGGTGAATAAGGCGAATCATCACTTCGTGTGGAGTGCGCTATCCTTGTGCGACGATGGAAATGGATCAACAGAGATAAGAGAATTGGTGGGATGAAATTAAGCTTTACTCTATTTTTAGTGGATGTTTCTCTCTAATTAAATACAATACTTAATGCATAGTAATTTGAGACCTAAAAAATTAGTGGCTCTGTTCCGTCGGCCGCTTTGGCCCCCTCATCATCGATGGGCCTGACAAAACCAGAGGATATGGCAGCATAACTGAGCATGTCACTCCAGCTTGTTTCAAAACCATTTGGTGTAACTGTGTCCCAGTGCCAATGAAGCAATGCGCAAGTATGCAAATATACAAGAGAAGCATTCAGATTATCGGCTATATATAAATCGTTTGGACACTTGAAAACTGCAACAAGGAAGGGTGTGTATACCTCCGGGTATCGAGGCCGCCGGGAGAACATGTTCTTCCATTATCTACAAAATCTGGACAATCTGCTGGTGAGAATGGGAGGCACCTGGGAAGAATTGCTCTAACTGGGTGTTTCTTCATGCATAAGGTATGCAGGCTCTGGGTGAAACATGTAGCAATGTACTATCACAAGCTGAACATAAGAAACCTTCTGGTAGCCTCTGTTTGTTAAATTAAACATTGGAAACCTTCTAAAGGCTTTGTTCTTTTCCTCCTTTTCCCAACTCACCTCTCTCGTTTTCCGCACGCACGCTTTTCAAACTGCTAAACGGTGTATGTTTTTACAGGACCGTGCTGGTATTTCTTATCATTGAGGATAAAATAGTTTTTTTTTGACCAAGCAGCAAATGTTCTTAGCACATTTTAGTTCTATGGGAGAGTTCTTCAATATTCGTCTTCCAAACTCTGCTTACTTATCTCATATTATCACTCTACAATGTATAGTACAGGCCAAGTAAGGTACATATATATGTGCCGAGCTGTCGTACATCTCACAGAGAGACAGATCTATGCAACTCCTATATCACATCAAAAGCTTTGTAAAAAGGCTCTTAAAAAGATGCAAAAGCTATGGAAATATGTGCACCATGCACAAAAGTAGCTACGAGTAGGAGTCGAATCGAAGTATTCTCTGAAAATTCAATCAGCAAAGTAAATAATGATGCAGACTGTTGAGACTTGGCTGTGTACATCCTTGTGGTGTAGAGGCCGTATTCTTAATCCATTATTCTTGTGTGTACATCCTTCTTGCCAGCCTCAGGAAAGATACCACAATAATCTTGAAAATACAGATTGATTCCTGTAATACACTACACATAAATAAATGGAAGAAATATCATCTGATTCTGAAGAACATGTAGACAGTTTTGGCTAGTTACCACTCAACCAATTAACCATAGACACAACTATTTTTCAAAGAAAGGAAGATCTCTGATTAGACCTTTGGCCACTCGACCAATTTGACCATAAGCCAAGAAGGCAGAGGTGGCAAAATCTCATAAGGCTAGTTACCACTCGTATAACCAATTAAACCCTAATTGGTTATATCGATACGCAGGGCTTTTGCGCGTTCAAAAGAAATCACCACTTAAAAACATATTTGACCTTTGGCCTTGGCATTGCGCCGTGGTGTGTGGCTACATGGTGCCTTTTTTTCAGCCAGGGAAGAAGTGATGTCTACCAGGCCCACGAATTGTGGGCAACATTTCGTTCAACTTTAAGAAAAATGTGGGCAACTCGCCAACTCTCTTGAAGATGCAAAGCCATGCATTGGTTTATGCTTATGCACAAACCAAAAAAACACGTTTTTTTGCACAGGGATTTTTCACATTATGCTTTACATTTTTATTAGAGTATGAAAATGTGTCCATTCTTTTCTCCTGATTTCGATCTTCAACACAAACCCAGCTCCACGGATCATCGCATCAGCTAATGCCAATTTCCTCTGGTAACTGTCTTGTTTGTGAAGGGGCACAAGGCCCTGAAATGATCTACCTCCTATTTCTTTTGGGGGTTTGCAATATAGAGCGGAACAACTTTCAAAGGTCTCCTCAGTGTAATCAATTTTGAAATCATGCACATAATACAGGTTTGAATCATGTCAAACGTACCAACTTCAGATAGACCAAAGATAAAAATGGCTCCAAAAATGCTTCAAACAAAGTTCTCCATTTGTATGGTACTCAGGACAACTGATGGTGCAAAAATTTCTTCCAAAAAAGGATCTGGATAAATAACATTAGATTTTTGATCTAGAAAATAATATCAGCTCTGGAAAAGGGAGCATCTACCGCTTCCCACCACCACCACCGAGCTTTGGGCCTTTCCCAGGCTTGGGAGCATTGCCTTTCCCAGAAGCCTTCGGCGATTTTGCCACCTCTGCCTTCTTGGCTTTCTTCTCGTCCTTTGTCTTCTTGATGCGCTCCTTGATCTCACTGTTATGGAAATAACATTGATAAGTAATCATAACTGTATAATCCTGTATAGCAGGGAAAAAGGTAGCATGCATAGACACAATAATGCGTCAATCATCACTAGATTGAGAGTTCATAAACTCAGACAAAAGCTAAAATGATTTTAATGAATCTTTGCACAGCAATGATTCCTTACTATTAAGAAAGGCAAGCTACACATTTCAATACTTGAAAACAAATAAAGCCAATAGCCTGATGCTATAAGCACGGTAAGATGAGAAGAAAGTGATTGAAATTCTTTGGCTTCTTCAAACCCATACATGAATGGTGCTAAAACAAACCATAAACAAGAGATCGCATAGAATAGCATACCGAAGAGCAGCTTCCCTTGCTGCATCACGAACCTCTGGCTTCTCAGCTCTCTTCTTCTGGATGACTTCAAGGGTAGCACCAACAATAGACCGGGAGTACGGTTTCTTGGTGGTGCGGCGCCTCTTCTTGACTGCCTCGGCGTGAATGTCCTGCAAAACATTGAATTATAAAAGTAAACATTTGAAGGGAAATGCATTACATCACAAATTTAAATAAAGGACCAGCTCACCGCAGAAATAAACAATAGGTTAAGTAAGATAGGTCACTGTTATCACAACTTTCAGCAAGATAGACATAAAGTTAACAGTTCACAACAGCCAAAAGGATGTTACATAACATCCTGAACCAAACAGCACTGTTCCAAGAAGTTTGTCTCAGCACATTCACAGGCAACAGACCATTGGTACAAGAAACCTTCCTAGTGAAATATGGATAACGGGGAATTGTCACTCATACCTTCTTGTGCTGCTTTCTGTACATGGCTGTCCATGTAAGCTTGGCTGGCTTCAGACGGTTGTGGAAGTAGCGCTTGCACTTTGAGTTTGAAAACAGGAACACCTGATATAGTTTAGGAAAGAAATTGATCAGCAATTGGTTAGCTTTCCTACACATGTGTATCCATCTTGCAAAAGTATTCACCTGGGAGTCTGCACGGATGAATCTGATACCCTTCCCTGGGTAAATCTTGGCACCGCTGAAACGGCACAGCTCTGTCCTGTGCATCAGAATTCCCAAATTATGTAAGAAACTTTCTATTTGCAATATTCCAGCCTCGAAAATGAAGCACAGAATACAATGAAATTGAATACGCAGGGTGCAAAATGCATACTTGAGAACCATCTTCGCTGCCTCACCAAACCTTCAACGCGTCCTTACCTGCAAACTACAATGTCAGGAATCATCGCTAGAGCAGAATATATAGGCATCGCAATGTACAGACCACAAGATCTCTCCTCTTCAGCCCAACACTACCAGACCCCTAGCAATCTAAATTAACAAAATGTTAGCATTTCTCTATCCATCAAACGAGCACACGAAATGACGCATACGAAATGACGCATAAACCAAATGCAATTCCACTAAGTTGCCACTCCAAATCAGTGCCATATAATACTAATCAGAGGAAAGCTACAACACATCCGCATCCCAGTGGAAGACCCAGCATTTGTAGCATTTGGATGCACGGACAACGCCACCACCACCAATCCAATCCAGCTGAAACCCCCATTCGACATCACAGCATCAACTCAACAACCAAAACAGCAAGCCCCACATCTAATCAAACGCCTCGATCCAATCAGACAGATCAAGCACGCGAACAAACCTAGCCGCCGCGCCGCCATCGCAAGAGCCCGCGCAAAACCTACCCAGAAACAAGCGCGGGGCTCGAAACAGCGCATACGTTACATATACGAGATGGCGCAGCAACGCCATGGCAGCGAGCAGCGAAGCAATCCATGGGGGAGAAGAGGAGCTCGACTCACCTGTGGGAGCAGCTAACCCTAGCGCCTCCGCCTCCGCCTCCACTGCGGCGCGCGTGGGAGGTGGTGCTTCCTTTTATAGTAGGGCAAGCGCGCGGCGGGATTGATCGGAGCCGTCCGATGCGGTGGGGGGACGGAATGGACGGGGTGGATGAGTTAGTGTGATGATAATGGGCCGGGATGGTTTGTTGGGCCATGGTAAAAGTGGGCCATTTGCTTTTCTTCTGTGATTTGTGTGTTTGTGAGTTTCTTTTTCTTTTCTTTTTGGCTATTTTCTGTGCTGGTGTGTGTGTGTTGAAAGAAATTTTTGTGTGGTTTGTGTTGGAAATTTAAAAAAGTTTCAGAAGAGAAGATAAGAAAATAACTGGGACATTGACATTTGTCTTAAGATGGCCGAATAATTGTTGATGCGCATGACATTTAGACTTGTCATGTACTCACTCCGGCTCCAAATAAGTGTAGTTTAATCTAAAGATTGGTTTATAAATAAGTGTAGTTTTATAGCGGCCCACTAAACCTCTTTATATATTACTTCAAATTTTTCATCCTGTCTGTAGCCATTGAACTAATAGTAATATCTACTCCTCACCCCCACCCCCCCACCCCCTCTCCGTCTTATTTTCTTCATGTAATGAAGGACATAGTTATCTTTTAATCTCTTGCTTAATATTATGTCTTAAACTACGTAAAAGTATGTTCTTTTAGACTAGATACGAGTCTAGCTAGATATTTGAAATGTGGTGCGTTGAATTAGTATACCGACCGGTAATAAGTGTTTTTGACAAGCAAAAATATCAATTACCACTTGTGTTAGTGACAGAGTGACAATGACTAAGTTGACGTCAGCATCCATGGCATTTACATAGGATAAAGATTTTTTTTTGTTAATTTTAATCTTTTAGTTTCTGACATGAAGCAAATTTGTCCACTCGTGCCACATTTCCACGCCATCGTTCCAGTGAAATTACATAAGCAATGCCGTTCACTCGCATAGTTGTCATCACAAATTCACGATTAATTAGGAGACATGTACTGATGCTGATGATGTGTATAACTAAATTAACCGCCTTACCGGCCATCTGCTTCACGAAGAACGATTAATTAACCTAGTAGTCATTCCCTTCTAAAATGATGACGTTTTAGAATGGAGCGTACGTTGATCCCGAAATCTTAGCTTACTAAATAAATAAAACATTGTCACAAAAATAAATAAATAGATATAAATAATTGAAGATTTGCTGTGTGATCAAAATGATACTAGGTAGATTTTTGTTATCAAAATAAAAAACAAATAATTTCATTATCAATATTTTTAATAGTTTTTATATGTGTTAGCTACGAATAATGATCAAATACATATGTCTATATATCAGAGACTACATGCATATGTCCTAAACATCATTAGAACGAAACAATTAATGTTAATTAAGTGGTAGTAATCGGTGGGGCGCAAATGCAAGCTACAGATATGTGTACCTTACGCAAGCTAATTTACTCGTCCATAAAAATAATATGACCTGATCATCACGTACGGTTGTTGTTTTTTTTTTTCCAATTTTGGTTGCACGCGATGTATATACGTTGAAGTAACTTTGTGAACGCATTATATTGCATGTATTTTTACGGTTATTGGGCCTCTCAGTATTTTTTAAAATATATAATTCGATCGCGTTTGGAATTTACTTTTACTATTTAATAACCCTTCACACACAAATAACCACAGTAACTTTATCTAATAACCACACTGCAGCATGCATATATTTCATATTAAAACGAAGATTAAGAGATGGAGATGGAATGACGGACTAAGGATAGAAGGCAATATATCTTATCTAATCACTAGAAATATATTTTTTTAGAAAAAAGTTAAATGAATCTTATGTAATTACTAGAAGTAGATTTTTTTAAGAAAAAAGTTAAATGACAAAATGTAATTATTTTAGGACGGAAGCGGTGGATGATTAAAGCTAGCCCTCGTGTTTAGCTTACCTGACGTCGGTTAACTTAACTGGCCTCGATAGACCTATCGGCTGTCGACAAAAAAAAAAAAAAAAAAAAATTCCCAGTGATCACATTAACAAAATCACAAATCGCACGTAGTGCCAGCCGACCCACAGTAATCTGAGGCTGAAAAGTTAATTATTGCAGACCATCTGTGCAATCAGTGGCCTACACTATTAAAAAAGCATTTTCACTTACGGTAAAAGTGGGTTTTCGCTAACGGCCGGCGGCACTGCCAGAAACCAAAGGTCAGTGGAAATAATTTATTTGTGCTAGCGGGCAGTCGGCCGCCAGCGAAAATAGGATTTCGCTGGCGGCATTGCTAAGATACCCACCAGCAGAAGTTAATTTTCACTGGCGGTAGTGTTAAGAGACCCACCAGTGAATATATTTTCGGAGAAAAAAAATTAAAAATTTGGATCCAAAACAGCCTGCAAAAATCACAAATTCTAATTTGTTGTCCCCAAATCCCAAATCATTGTTCAAAATCCCTAATCACAATTCACATTTAGCTGCAGAAGTAAATCACAATCACAATCCCAAAACAACATCGCAGGTTGCCATCATCGAGTTGCATTAGCGAGGAAGCCAAGTTATCGTCGTCGAGCTCCCGTTCAAGGCAACCGAGGGCCGCCATCGTGGTCACCGCGATCGCCGTCGTCATCGCCCGCCGAAGCCCGCCCACGCGACCACCACCGCCGCCGTCGTGGTCGCCGCGGTCGCCGTCGTCCTCGCCCGCCGAAGCCCACCCACGCAACCGCCGCCGCCGCCATCGTGGTCGCCGCGGTTGCTGTCGTCGTCGCCTGCCGAAGCCTGCCCGTGCAACCACTGCCCGCCCGAGCTGAAGCGCGCGTGCGCGACCCTTGCTGCCCGCCGAAGCCTGTGCCCTCACCACGTTGAATCCACCGTCCGTGCCACTCCCGCCGCCCACGCACTTCCTCCGCTGCCTGCACTCTCCCACGGCTGTCCGAC
Source organism: Oryza punctata (assembly GCA_000573905.2). NCBI lineage: Eukaryota > Viridiplantae > Streptophyta > Magnoliopsida > Poales > Poaceae > Oryza > Oryza punctata. The sequence goes on along the minus strand of CM002494.2, from coordinate 7,676,754 downwards.
GGCCGAATCCGCCGCCCGCGCCTCTCCTGTGACCAGATCCACCGCCCGCTCGTGCCGACGCCGTCGTCGCCTCGCGTTGTCTCCGTCACAGCTCCCTCACCCGCCTGAGCACCGCCGCGACACCACCACCTACGCGAGCCGCTGCCGGTGGGTAGGGAGGAGGAGGCGCCGGATCAGCCTCTCCGCAGCTCCTCCACCCTCCTGAGCACCGCCGCCGCCTACGTGAGCCACCGGTGGTGGGTAGGGAGGGGGAGGCGCCAGATCCGCCTCTCCCTAGCCACCGCCGTTGTCGACTACGTGAGCCGCCACTGCCGGTGGGGAGGGAGGAGGAGAGGAGAGGAGAGGAGAGGAGTAGTGGATGGATCTGGATGGAGGGAGGAGGAGCCAGAAGTGAAGGAGGAGTAGGAGAAGAAGCGCGTGGATGGAAAAGGCCGGAGGTGGGTGGCGATTTTTTAAATGTGCGGGGATTTTTTTTCAAGCACGGTGCTGCCTAGTAACCGCCAGTGAAATTCGGTATTTTCGCTAGCTGTCTCTTAAGAGACCCGTTTAAAAATGGCTTGAAGCTCTCGCCTTACCAACGAGCCGACGCCGCAAGGGGCGCTTGAAGGGCACTAAGATCCGCTGGTAAGGACTGTGATTTTTACAAGCGGACTTCTTAAGCAACCGTCAGCGATGGCAGTTCTAAACCCTCCACCCCTTGTTACAATTGCGCAAACGAATCTCTCATGTAACTGTCGGTGAAAAAAATCCTTTCTAGTAGTGCCAGTTTCGTGGCTTGCTTCAAAACAATTAGCACAGCACGGTTCGGTGGCTCGCCGGCCTTGCGATGCCATTTCGACACATCGACACACATTAAACGCGTCGAGCTGATCTTTGGGTAATGAAATTCAGGTATTTAATCCAGTCCCTGAATTGTATCAGTCAAATTAAATATACTCCCTTAGAGCAAGAATAATAATAGGTTATAAGCTAACTATAAACTTATAAACTTATGTATGTGGAGGAAAGATAAAAAAGTGAAAAGTGTTAGTTCTCATGTAAGAACTAGCTATACACTTGCTCCAGCACATTTACATTTAATTCATAGCGAGAAAAAAGAGTTAGTTAATGTATTAGTATTAGAATGAGCTAATAACCAATAGTTAACTATACTATTAAACTTTCTTATGAGTTAACTAACGTTGTGAAAAAAAAAATGGACTGAGTAAATGTCAAGCTGATGAAGATTATCCAATCAGTTAATTACCAACTTACCATGCATGGTACAATATTAGTTTTTTAAGAAAAATACAGTAAAAATGCAGGCACTCACAACACGCACGCACTCACCTCTACGAGGCACCTGTAGAAGACTGGACCAATACATTGAGATTAACGAAATCACCATAGGTGTTATGCTGTTAACGAGTACGCACTACTAAAAAAAGCATTTTTCCATGCGGCTAAAACCTATTTTTCTATGTGGTTGGCGCAGCCGTCTGCCCGGAAAGCTCTACGGAAGTAGCAATTTTTCCATGTGGGTGCTTATGTGGACCGTATACAAAAATAAAAATCTGAAAAAAATAAAAATCTCAAAATTCAAAAACCGAAACCATAGCTAGCCCTATGCCGCCACCTACCCCTACCGCCAAGCCCGGCCACCGCTCCTACCCTGCTCCTTATCCTCCCGTCGGCGGCGGCGGTGGCGCGAATCAGGCCGTCGCAGCCTCACGGGGCCACTAGATCCCGCCGCCCGCCGAGCCCGTCCGCTCTCATTGGTGGCGGCAGCGACGCGGATCCGGCTATCGTGGGGCCGATGGTGGCACCGGGCGGGGACAGGGATGGAGCCACCCACCTCGTCGGCAGCGACGGCGGCATCACTCCCGGCCACCACCCCACCCGCCGTGGTCAGGAGGAGACGAGGAGGACACGTTTCCTCATCAGTGGCGCTCTCAGAGGGGAGGAGGGGAGAGGAGGGGAAATATCAAGAGAGGAAGAGAGAGAGGAGAGAGGTGAAAAAATTTGAAATTGTGAGGAGGAAAAGAGAGAGGAGGGGAGAAAAAAGTGGAGAAGAGGAGGGTATTTTTGCATACGAATCACTTAAAATGTCTGCATTGAAAATAGATTTTTTCCATGCGGTCCCTTCAAGAGAACCATATGTAAAAATATGCTCATTTTGCATGTAGTCTCTTAAGAAATCCGTGTGCAAAAATAAATTTTTCCATACGGATCTCTTAAGGAGCCGTATGCGGGAGATCGATTTTTGCAGACACGACTAATTATGGGCTGCCTGTAATCTATAAGGGTTCTTATAGTAGTGACGTCACCTACTACTAAAAATTATCCGTAAATACGAGTATTTGTGTTAAATCTAAAACTTTAACATAGGTGAGCTGGTTCCACCAGAAAAAACCTAACAAAATGAGCAACGCTCACCTCATCAGTATTAGTTATTAGAACGATTAGAAAATCACGCATCGGAACATGTCCATCCCCGGAGCTAAATGCATAGATACCTTCTTAAATTATAAAAATTAAATAAGCTTTTTTGACGCTACTAAAATTAAAAACCAAGATTCTGCTATCGCTTCCGGTTCATACATTTTAATGGTGATAATGGCAACGATGCTGGTTGAGAAAACCGGTAGTGATATTTCCGTGCCATGGCAAAAACCGGCATTGTTGACGTTTACGAACCGGCCCTAACGGCACTTTCTATGGCTGTGGAAGTTTATAGCTTTATTATTTGTTGTTTTATGCTAGACAGATAAATAATATACAGCTACCTACACATCATGTATTCACGTGTATATACAACAAACTACGAAGACGGCGTGAGTTAAATTCTCTTATACTTTTGCTAAGCCTTAGAGCAGGAAGGATTAGCTGGTTGATGACCATGTCATTATCTTGGTTCCCAAGAAACTATTAGTTTACTAATGAGATTGATGATAGCTGAGCCATCTCAATTTAAAAATATAGTAGTTATTTCCTTTGGTACGGAGTAGGTATATATTAAATTAAGGGGATGAGATATTTTTCAGTTTCAGTTATATAAGATATAAAAAGGTACATGACTTCTTTTACTTTTTGTATTTTTTGAAAACTAATTTTAGGAATAGATTTAAAAAAACTTATTTCAGCAATGGACCTTTTTGATAGCACCAGCGTCATTAACGTCATGGTTCAACATGATGGCGTTGCTCCCCTCACCCCATGAAAGTAAGTCATTGATACGAACGAATTGACACCGAAGACCTATTTGTAATAAAAAAATATTTACAAATAGCTCCTTGGCAACACTAACACTAGCATTAAGGATCTATTTGTAAACATTTTTATTACATGTAATTCTTTTTAAGTACAAAATAGGTTCTTCTCAGAATATTTTTATAAATAGATCCTCAGTACCAATAACACTGGCACCGACCCTCTTTCATATCAGTGACTTAGCTTCCATGGAGGGGGACGAGGGGGACGAGACCGTCATGTTAGACCATAGCGTCATGATATTAGTGCCACGAAAAAAATCTATTTCTGAAATATGTTTTTTTAGAGTTTATTTGTAAAATAAGTTTTCAAAAAGGAAAAAGGTAAAAAATCTTAGAAGAAGGTATACATAGCCCGAAGTCAATGAACATAATACTTGACATACGGATCTAGCTATTAATATTAATATATGCAAGTACCATATAAGAACCCATATAATTAATAATGCGCCAGAGCTCTAGTATTAATTAGAAAGATTTAGTTGATGATTAGATGATTGTATTATCATGATTCATGATTGTATATCTTTATTTTCCTATGCCACGTTAAAAACCCATCTATTCTACATGCGTAAATTGAGAGTCCAAAATGAATGCACCAATCGACTAAGACTCCAAATCGAGGAGTACAACTCGATATGTGTTAATTATGAATTTCACAATTATTAAATCATGGAAAATCTCTTCCAATATTTTTAAATATCAATAAAAATAGTCGTGCAACGCATGAGTTAGAGGTTAGTAACTACAGACACGAATAAGAGTATGAATTGCTAAAATACATGGAGTTACTTCGCTATGGTTGTTTTAGCCATTTTACTATACTGATTAAATAATTGGATGTTGAAAACTAGCCATGGGCAATGCAAGTGTGCATTGAACCATCATTCAAATTTTACATTAATTTGTCGTCGTGTTACCTTTTTATAGGAGTTCATATTGTATTACCCATGCTCTAGGATGTTTGGTACCTTACACAATTTCAAGCATATGTGCAGAGGACAGACATTTTGTGTATGCCTTTAGTGTTGTGTGCGCGAGTCCGTGTATACAATGCCAAATGAAAGGTTGCATTACGTGCACAATATTGCTTCATTGATTTCGACAATATTGATATGACAAAATAGCCTTAATGTTCCACAACAAGGAGAGGCAATTAAGGTTCAATGAGAAAGATTAGCTAATAACTATACTGCATCTTCCATCATCCTTCTAAATTCTAAGTAGCTGATCCTCCCATCTCTGTCTTCATCGAAGGTGTGGATCATCCTCATACAGTCCTCATACCTTTGCCCTTCTTTCAACCCTAGCCTCCTCATCACGCTCCATAGCTCCGCGGCGCATATGAACCCATCCTCATTGCGATCGAACACATAGAAGGCCTCCTTAAGCTCACCCTCGCTCGCCGTCTTCCTATCCAACAGCTCATCCACAGTAGCATCCATAGGGGTGTCACACCCTTGGCACTCCATGGCAGCCTCCCCACTCCTTCGCCACCTGAGGCCTAACCTTGTTGTGACAGTCATTGCATCACAGCATGACACCCCTCCTCCGAGCAACTGCGAAGAAGGAGGAGGGTCGTTTTCCATGATCATAGAGTTGATAGCACTATCGTCATGCACTAAGAACCTTGCAATTGCACTAAAGAATCTTCCAATCTTCTTACTTACCAAAATTACATCTATGATCAATGGTCCCAGTACCAACATCATGAGGGATGACACCAGTGGAATTAGGATGTTGTGATCCATCATCATCACCCACTTAAATGTTTGTGTGAAATGCAGCAAATTGAACAGCAATGAAATCCAGTGTAGCTTATTGAAGTGTTTTTTCGAAGGAACATCTCAACTTACATGCAAATAGCCTGTATATATAGCTGATAGATCCTTCAAGATATCCATAAGGTGAATCTTTGCATAATTTCGGAGAAATTCAGAGGAAGATGGATATGCTATCATTGCCTCTCTTTATTTTTTTTCTATCTGTGTAGATATTGGAGATGACTTCAGACTTAATAAAAGGTTATGGTTGCAAGCTGTCCATGAAACTTCCTGGAAATTACTCAAGTAGCTAGGACACAAATGGTTTTCATTATTATCACCAAGAGGGAAAAGGAGATATATGAAAATTAGTGCCAAACAATAAATGGCCTCATCTTTTCTAGCTGATATCACCCCCCTAGCTACTATATGATGGAAACCCTTGCGAAATTTCGAAAGTAACTGCTTATTGGTACTATTTTTTGTTATAAAACCGGCCTAAAATCACCATCAGAAATCAAACATGGAAGAAACACCATAGAAAATCCAAAACTGATAACTACACCGAGATACGATATTTGATAACGAAGTTTAGCCAAAACCTACATCTCCAGGGCAGTGATTACGGGTGCTTCTTCCCGATTCAACATATTACAGCGTATCAGAGTTACAATGACCCTCTGTCTGTCACTGCCGGCAGCCGCTCCCTCTTACTATGCTAAGTCGCCATGAAGTTACAACATATGTGAGTCCGACTTTTACTCTATTCCTAACACCTAGTACAACTCCAAATCCTAAAATATAACCAACTACGTACACATATTCGATACAAACTCTAACACTTTCTGTCACAGAAACATGTTGTCTTGGACTTGTATCAAGTTAAAGTTCAAAAACATCAAAAATGAATATTTTTTGAAATATTTGAATTGAATAATTTCTTAGGGTAGATTTAACTCAAAAGCATTTCTATAATATTACATTAAATCGTGTTTTTCAAAAGTTTTAGAAAAGAAATTAGCAATCAAAGTTGCATGTTTGAGAATTCTTCGATATATAATAGGACATGTTCTTAGGACCAGCGCAAGTAACACACCCGCGAATGGTGAACGTGACTCTGTGAGCGACGACAACTAGATACTATACATACTATATGGAAACATGTCCGTGGAAATAAAGCTTGTCTTTTATCTTAATTAGAATATCATGTTTGTCCATCCAAAATTAAAGTTGTAGCACACATATTATCTTAATTGTTGATCCTTAGGCCATTAATAGAAGTTGTATATCCAACAATTTTCATTTTGAGAATATAGGTCATGCCGTGCAAACAGACTCTGTTCGGTTATTTGTCACCAAATGGAACTTTAGGAAAACCACTGCACTTATTTTTCAGAATATAAGAAAGTTCAACGAAAAGTGTTTCTTTGAATACGTGTCATCTAATAAGACTAGTACACTTTATTCTGAATTTCTGATGCCTTGAACAAAAGCGCACACACAAGCTACATCATGAAAAACAATTAATTAGAATGTGATACGGTCTTAGTTAATCTTCAAAACTAAACACATGCAACTTTTAGTTACTGTTAAATGGGAAAAATAAAAAGGTATGTCATGGTTTATACAACCTTTAGTTAAGAACATATTTTAAAGAAAATGACTAACGGCTCTCTGTCATTAACAACTAGTTCTAAAACTTGAACCCGGATGGTTATAGACATTACATGGCAACTTCACATGTCAACATTAGGCTTATTAATCATGCCAGCATACAAATTTTCCTTACAACTCCTTTTTAAGGATGAAATATATGTTAGGATTTTTTTTATCATAATCACTCTCCTAAGAAGTCCATTTCATTCACACACACAATACCACCCTTCTTTAAAAAAAAAAAAAAAGTGGTGTGCAATACAACTTGGCAAAGCCCACTGCTTTATATGGCTTTTGAGTGCACGTAAGGTTTATATATGCCAGCACTCATCTCACTGCCTCTTCGATATGATCAATCCTTGCTAGGTTAACACTAATACCACTTTTCAATTTACTAGTCACAGGCCAGGCCCGTGCATTATAAACGGGACGGTATCTGATGAACATGATTCATTTTTTTTCTCTTCTCCCATATTTTTCTCTTGGTTCGTTATTAGTTTTTTTGGTACACCGGTTTTCAAGAGCGGTTGTTTTATACGTGAGATTAGGGTGAGGAGAACCACCTTTAGAAAAATAGTACAAAGATATAGAAGCAAATACACCAGTGCAGCAACAACCATTTGCTCACCGTTTAGATCTAATGTTACCAACAGTTTTGCCACTCTACACCGGTATGGTTTTTAGTCGATTTTTTATCCCTACACTATTATAAGAACTACAGGAAAGGAGAAGAAATCCCTTGCATAGTTGTATTGTTATTACTCGTAAATGGGCCGGCCATCGATCAGACTTGGTCCAAGTCGTTAGCCCAATTCCCAAGTTCCAAACGTCCAGATTCCAGACAGCCAGCAGAATCTGGCAGGTTCAGACTTGACAATGGACAAAGTTCTGAGACACTTCATTCGTCAACGTAAAAGATCAAGGACCATTTCTATCTTTCCTCCAACGACTTCAACAATGAATATGTTCCGGCTTCTACAGCACATAAGTTTCTGGCAAGACGGTCAATCTGGGAAGAGGTAAAGAACTGCAGCTTACCTACAAAACATGCCTTTCTCTGAAGAATCATAGCTGCCTGAACTTTCTCTGAAAGCAATTGCTCTTATCATTTCATCGCTCTTTGCAAGTTAATTGCTCAGTGCAGGAGAAATTACCATATGCCAGCAGAAATGACCTTTATGACCAGCACATCTAAAGAAATCAAATCAATCCTGCAATGGTTCAGCTGCTGCATACAACTGATTCACCTAATGAAGAGATAGATATCAGGTATGCTTTGCTGCAAAACAAACAATATACTACTAGTATAAGCTATCATGTGACCTGCTGGTTCACTGAGGCAGATTGTGCTAACAGCATAACCACCATATGCAACAGGTCTCTGTATCATTTCAACCTCTCAGATGACTGGAGCTACTGCCATGATGATTACAGGATGCATTATGTGCCATTAATATTACGGAAAAACAAAGGGTGAGTGCACGACTGGCATGCGAAGCCCAGGAAGATCTTGCAATGCAACCATATGCATGGCATTCTACAGTTGGAAAAGTTCTCTTAAACAGGAGAAACAACTACACTACAAGAACATAGTAACACGGTCCAGCCTTCTCGGAATTCAGATGCTACGCTAAATACTAGTTATTCCAATAAAGTTTGGTACAATGCCAATGCTTTCTGCAATAAATACCCTCTTTTGCATTCTCATCCGGATGAAGGCCAACCTTATTAAATGGCATCTTGAAACACCGAATGCACCCTGCTGCTTCATAGTTCTACAACAATCGCCTACTTCTGTAGGTAAGGACAGTTCAATTTGTCAGAATGGAGATGGAATACATTGCCAAGATCTGTGTTAATTGACATGGATCTACAGGCAAAATGTGCCAAAAAGGAGATATTTAGCTTTTACTGTGTTGACAGGATGTAAACTTTAACCAAAAATTAAAGAAAATATGCTCAGTAATAAGAATATGACGTAAGGAGGGCCAGGCTTTTAGAAAGGTACTGAAGATACTCCATGGTATAAATACATTTACATAACATATGGTGCTTCTGGTCATACTATTTGTGTTCATCGCTAGAAAGTTCAAAACGGGTAGTGCTACTCAGAAACAAATATTTTGTGATTCAACTTTATGTATGCACAAAACTAATGTGTATATGTTTTTCAAATAATTTCCATTTACTAAGTTTTCCATGTTGGACGCTTATAATAGTATATAAATCTATAGTAGTACAGGAAACACAGGCTAAATCACATTTTGCGAGTAAAATTTCGTAGCGAATGTGAAGGAGCAGCCTTCAACTCACAGAAGTTGTGAGTTCTGACTTCACTTAAATGAATAAGAACCAGGTATATCAACTTCATTTTGCTGGAAGGCACTAAATTACTCCTTTTTTATTTAGAATATTCCAATCCATCAACCAGTTCAAAAGGTGGAACAATATACACCCTCCAAAGTACCAAGTATCTAGCCATGAACTCCGTAACATAGTAAACAAAGTATAATTGTCACAAATAAGAACATGCAATTTTCAAGAAAAAATAGTACTGTCAATGACGAAATAAGAAAACATCCAATGACTCACCTTGTAATGGCAGATTATGCTTTAATGTTTTTGTTGCAGGGTTCGCATTTTAGCCAAAGGAACCTCTGCACTTGCGAGACCAACATAAGCAGTTTTTGGACTTCCGACACCCAGAATTGATTCCCAGTTGAACATTACCCTGGCTCTGACCATAATCATATGTAAGCTCTGTCATCGGAGGAATATGCTTGATTGCAAAGAATGCGATATGTGGATATCCCTCGTCACCATGATCATACAAAACTGGTTGCCAAAAAACATTAGGTGAGCAGCTGTGGTTCATAAAGCGAGCTATGTTTCCAGTTCGTTTTGCACTGATAATTATTGGCAGTTGCTTAGGTGTCTCACTTGAGTCAGAAAGACTGGGTTCACCCAGTAATTCTGGTGCATAGTTCCATCTTAAATTCTGCTCAGAAGTAGGTGTCTCAAAGATGTATTCATCTTCTCCAATCATACTGTTTCTGTCAATAACTTCTCCTGCATATTCACAAATAAATGTGCCTGCTCGAATTGGATCCCAACTACGAAGTCCCCAACCTCGATCTCCTGTCTTAAATACCTCAAAGTGGATCTGAGAACCTTTCTGTACAACTCGGTTCCGGCAATTATGTGAGCATGTACAGGAATCGTTACACTCATACAGCATAGGCATCCGGCTAACAAGTATGCCTGAAGCACTGTAGGGAAGGTCACCAGCATTTCGATGAGTGCAAGAGCAGTTGTTATCACCAGGAAGGCACACACTTGCGCAATTGCAGCCTTGCATCTTTCTCATTGAGCTGAGAGAATTCCTGTAGTTCAGTTTAGTTGTGTAGTTGAAGTGGCTAGGACCTTTCTCATCATCCACTTCATTTACAAGGCAAACAGGCTTGCTTTCTGCACCATATGATATGTCACGCAATATAACATGGTCTCGAGAGGAAGGATTCTCCCTCCATTTCTCAGTCTTCTTCCACACTGCTATGCCATCAGGTTGACCAGGTTCTCTGAGCAGCTTGTGTTTAAACACGTTAAAGCCAGTTTTTCCTTTCTCCACCCATGCTTCTCTTATTTTATAAAGGCCATCATAAATGTATATCTTACCAGTAGGACAAGTCAAATCTCTTACACTACGAACAACTCTGATTTGATTACCTCTATGCAAACTCCTTTCAAGTGCAAGATTACCTCTCTCAAGCTTTTGGTCATCCTTTCCAGACATGCCCTGTCCAGTGTAAACCAGCACGTCTGGGTCATCTTCGGTATTCTCATACACACCAGCTGACACAATACTGATAGCCACAGGATCCTCCTCATTACCAAACTTAGCAGACATGTAATCAATCCCAGACATGCTCTGACTATTCAGTCCAACCAGACACATCTCAATTCTGAAGTAGAACATATCACCAACCTCGACACCTGGAACCTCTCCAATCCTCTTGTTCTTATTTGCACGAAGTTCAGCACTCATCATGATACTCCCGGCCTTTAAATTATGTTGCTGCTTTGCTCCTTGCTTCACCTCATCCAACTGCATGAGCCTCCGCCGCAGTGCATCAAACATCATGAGCACATTATCAACAGATTCCCTAGGATCATCTGAAAACAAAGATGGCAGGTTCAGAAGATTGACATCAATTTTCCTAGGCCGTCCACGTTTCCCTGTTGTTATTTCACCACTGTCATCATCTATCGAAAGACCTGAGTGACTTGAAGGAATCAGTGCACCATCAGGCACACGCTTTGGCCGTCCTCTCTTCCTCTTACCATCTTCTGGTAAGGTGACAGCAGAAGGCGTCTGCAAAACAGGCTCATTATATTTTGATTGAATTGGAGGAGCTGAAGTATCTGCACCATCCTGTACACGCCTGGGTCGTCCCCTTTTCCTCGTAACAGATTCATTTACAGCAGAAGCAGGTGTCTGAAAAACTGTACTATCTACCTGAGGAGCTGAAGGAGTTGACAGGACATGTACATCTTGTACCCGCTTGGGCCGTCCCCTCTTCTTCTTACCAGATTCATCTGTGGTTGCTGAAGGAGGCGTCTGGACAGCAGTGATGTTACCTCCTGGAGCTGAAGGAACCAAATGAGCTGAAGTAACAGAAGAATCTTGCACGCGCTTAGGTCTGCCCCTCTTCCTCTTACCAGATTCCACTGCACCTGCTACAGGTGTTTGCAAATCAGGGATGACCCCTGTGTTGTTTGCTGTACCGTTAGCAGGAGCAGCTCCATTCAAGTGAACAGCATATGGCTGCCTCTGGTTGGGGTCTGCAGGGGCAGCTGGTGATGCAAACATTGGTGGAATACTAGCAGGCATTGCCTGTTCAGTGCCCCCGGCATATGGTCCAAACGGGGTAACACAGACAATCGAAGATGAGTTTTCTTTAGCAGTGAAAGTGTGCAGACCAAGTGCCGCAGGGAACATGGGAGTCAATGTGCGCAAGGGTTTTGCATCAACAACTGCTGCATTGTCCATCGGAACTGAAGTTGTCTGCCGAGTTCCAGCCATTGTAAGCCACTGTTAATCTTTTGCAGAACAAAAGTTTATGCCGTTATTGCTTTGTATCTTCTCTAGGTTTGTTTACCAGTCATAGTTTAGGTAAAGCTGGATAGGAGTAAAAAGGAACCCTATCAGTATACAATTGAGCAAGAAATTAAAGCTATTTTTATTTAATGCAGCATTTTTTTTAAGTCATCTGTTTTACTGACCAAGAAGAATTAACAGCAGATCTAAATGGAAGCTTGGTCGTTCATCACAGATCTTGAGCTAACCAACTGCAACACAAGAGATATGTATGGACCAAGTTAATAAACATCGATATGAGAAGACTAAGAATTACTAAAGCATGATAAAAATCAAGATGCAAAGACTAAATCAATAGAACATCCCATTACATGATTATCAACTAGCGGAAGAGATTGAATAGATATTTTACATGAAGCAAAGATTAGAAACAGATTCCTATTTTGTCGCAACAAGTTAAAAATAGAAATAATAATAACGACACTTGTTGATAATTAGATGGGTGGAGACCGTTTTGCATGTAAAACAAAGAATAATGATGCATGTTAATAATTAGATCCTTTAAGATAACCAAAAGTTTCCTGAGAATAGCACCTTGTGACTGCTATAGATTAGAGTCATTTGATAAAAATTCACTTTCTAGAAGGGAAAGGAACAAGATAGCCATGTATTTACAGGATGGCAGAGATAGCGAATCAGGACAAGGATCACTAGGGCATGCCCTTCGGTAGTGTATGCACAACAGGGGGAAGGAGGTTGCACTTTCCCGTGACAACTAATGTAGGTTTTGTCGACTATGAGATGAGCGCAACGGAACACATTTAAATATTTGTCTTATAGCAGCATACCAGACAGACTCACGGCCAATTGCCCCTATTGGACACATGATGCAACAAAAGCCATGAAGAGTGAAACCATCCCCACGCATCACTGGAGTCGAACCGCCATACCGGTGTGCGCTCATGCGCAGACATATCATCACAGCTATAACTGACGGTAGTGTTTCGCTATTGGGCACCATACGCGCTTTATTAGCTAATTCCGTTTGTCTCTTTCCATTCTTGTCATCCAAGGATTCCAATTATGTTATTCCAACTCTTAAAGGGGCTAAGCAAGAAACATTTGCCTGCCTCCCCTCATAAATAAATACATAACAGCCACTAAGGATGGCGCGAGAACAGCCCACGGAGAGGCACGGCGCCGCCTTATTCCCCTAAGCAGATCAATGGCCAAAACCAACCTCCTACATTAACACATAAATATAAAAACCTACAAACAAAAGCAGCGAAAGAGTCGCAACGATTGCCCTTACATGAGCTCAATCGCAAAACCCCTCCCCGTTGCATGCATACAAAACCCTCGGCAAAGCTACCTACCTACCTACCCATCCATGATCCCCATCCAGCGACGGGCGCGCGGCCATGGAAGGATGTGGTGGGAGTGGGGGAGGTTCAGTCCAATCAATCCAAACCCCCCACCCCAACTTTCTTGTGGGGGAAACAGACAAGCTTAAAACTATTGCTAGTACTAGTCATGTTAAGGTGGAGAGGAGAGAAGAGCTTCCAGATCTAGAGGAGAGGCGCTCACCGGCGAGGAGAGGAGGATATGCGGCGGAGGGGGAGGACGCCGCCGGCGCCGCTGCTCGCCGGATGGATGGATGGATGGAGATCGGCGCGGGCGGAGGGCGAGCTCGCGAGGAGGATGAGGAGGGGAGATCGACTAGGGTATAGTGGGGGTAGGGGGCGCAGTGGGAGGGAGGGGAGGAGATCGGGAGTAGTGAAGACGAAAGATAGTGAAAGTGATGAGGGTGAGACAGGAGGTGGGTGGGGTCAGACGGTCAGTTAATCGGTGCAGGTGGGATCGGGAGTACGTCTAGAGCTGGGATGTGGGCCGTCTGGATGGGGGAGTTTTTAAGGGGTAGAAGTTTAGAGGATAGGATTATTACTTATTTTATTTGGTTAGAAGGTACTCCCACCGTTTTAAAATATAATTATTTTCTGAATAGTACTAAGTCAAATATTTTTAACTTTATCTATTGATAGTAAAAAAATAAAAAAGATCAATCACGTAAAATTAATGTTACTAGATTTGCCATTAAACAAACTATCGTAATATATAACTCCTTTTATTTAAAACATCTTACTTTTATAGATATTGTTGGTCAAAGTAGCATTTCGAAGACTGTGTCCAGATCCAAAAATGCTAATATTTTGGGACGGAGGGAGTAAGAAAGGTTGGGTGGGATAGGAATGGGGAAATAAGAGAGTAACTCCCTCCTTTTCAATATCTAGGTAAGGGTGGTAATTAGGAGGGAATATCCTCTTTACTTTATCTAAACAAATATTAATCATTCATTTTTATTTAAGATCTAATCTTCAACTAAACTCCCTATAAATTCCCACCACCCCTACCAAATAAGAGATTGAGACTAAAGAATATATTCTCATGTTAATCTCATCGTTAATTCTTTTATCTAAACTCCCAATTCTTTTCACTCAAGTTACCAAACAAGTTGGTAAGGTTAGGGTGGTGGGCTTAGTAGGGGTCGAATCGGGCCCAAGCTTGGCTCATGATATTCTTGGCATGGTGCTTGCTAGTCGGTTTAGGGTCTGTATGTAAATCTTAAGAACCTGTTTGGTGGTACAGCTCTAATTTCTAGATTTAGCTTCGGGAGTTGGGTCTGGAATGGATTTGTGAAGCAGACTAAACTCAGCTCCATCTCTCTAGTTTATTTTGTAGGAGCACTCCACCTAACTCCTCTCACATTCTGGTGGAGCTGAAACATATTGTTTGGTTGAGCTTCAGTTACAGGAGAGATGGAGCTGGAGTTGTAGTTGTGCCAAACAGACCCTAAGATTTCAAGAAGCAGCTGGTTGGTAGCTAACTTCTAAGAATCTAAAGAAACTAGTTATTTCAGTTTCTGACTTCTAATTCATTTTCTAGATTCTATAACTGTATACTATTAGAATCTAGATGAGAATCTCGACTGTTTGGGGGAGTTTGAACTTCTGGGAGAAGCTGCAACAGCTAGAAGCTCCTCCAAACAGTGCCTTAGGCTATGTTCTCAACTTCATCTCTCTCGCTTTACACGCGCACGCTTCTCAAACTGGTAAACAGTGTGTTTTTGCAAAAAAAAAATCTATAGGAAAGTTGCTTTAGAAAATCATAATAATCATTTTTAAGTTTTCTAACTAATACTTAATTAATCATGCACTAATACGTGCTTCATTTTGTATGTCGGAGAGGAGGGGTTCCCAACCCCTCACCCCGAACACACCCTTAGGCTGTGTTGTTTGGGGAGGGTTAGTAACCCTTCCCTCCCAACATGTAAAATGGGTAAGCGGATTTAGTGCATAGTTAATTAAGTATTAGTTAAAAAACTTAGAAATTAGATTAACATGATCTTTAAAGCAATCTTTCTATAGAATGTTTTTTTAAAAAATTTACTATTTAACAGTTTGAAAAGCATACGTCTGAAAAACGAGAGAAAAACGAGAGGTAGATATTAGGAAAGTGTTGTAAGGAACACAACCTTAGATGGATAGCAAAATGACACGATTGATAAATCTTAACTATGCGTTCTTTTATCTACTCCAAACTATTACTTTCACGTTTTTCATCAGCATGTTCCCTGTTAAAGGGTGTGTTTTTGAAAATATATATCAAAGCTTATTTAAAAATCAAATATTTTTTATAACATTAATACTCAGTTAGTCATACTCTAATTACTAGTTGTTAAATATGTGATCCGAATTTGAGTCGGATTAGTTTCCTAGTAGGACTAGGATTAGTTTTCTAGTAGGATTCCCTGTTGTTTCCTATTAGGTGTTCTCTCTTATATCTCCTATATATACTCTTGTAAACCGTACGGGAAGGGAGAGAAGTTCCCACTGTTATTCCCTACGTTTGTAATCAACTTCTCAATAGTGATTATTGCCGGTCGGCGCCCGTGGTTTTTCCCGCAAGGGTTTTCCACGTTAAATTCGTGTCTCCGTTGTGCATCTATTTTCTTAACAAGTGGTATCAGAGCATTGGAGATCCGATCTACTATTACCCACGCCGCCGGTGTCATCGTCTCATCGCTTCGTTCGGCAAGATCATCTGTCATCCTCCGACATCGCGCAAAAGAAAAGCTTGTGCACCGAGGAGTTTTTAGATTTACTCCCATGACGAGTTTGAAGTATGATCTACCGCTCCTGGACCGAGACACAAGATTCTCACTATGGCAAGTGAAGATGCGAGCCGTCCTTGCACAGCAAGACCTCGATGATGCGCTATCTGGATTTAACAAGAGGACTACGGATTGGTCTGATGATGAGAAGAAAAGGGATCGTAAGGCTATGTCATATATTCATCTTCATCTATCTAACAATATTTTACAGGAGGTGCTTAAGGAGAAGACAGCCGATGGGCTGTGGTTGAAGCTGGAACAGATATGCATGACTAAGGATCTGACCAGTAAGATGCACCTGAAGCAAAAGTTATTTTTGCACAAGTTGCAAGATGATGAGTCTGTGATGGATCATCTCTCCACTTTCAAGGAAATTGTTGCTGACCTTGAGGCTATGGAGGTAAAGTATGATGAAGAGGATTTAGGCCTTATTCTATTGTGTTCATTGCCTAGCTCATATGCAAATTTCAGGGATACTATTCTTTATAGTCGTGATACTCTAACTTTGAAAGAAGTTTATGAAGCTTTGCATGCCAAAGAAAAGATGAAAAAGATGGTTCCCTTTGAAAGTTCAAGTTCACAAGCAGAAGGCTTGGTTGTTCGGGGCAGGCAACAGGAGAAGAACACAAAGAACCAGTCAGAAGATAAAAGTTCAAGTAGCTACCGTGGAAGATCAAAGTCCAGAGGCAGGTATAAGTCATGCAAATACTGCAAGAGAGATGGACATGATATCTCTGAGTGTTGGAAGCTACAGAACAAAGACAAGAGAATCGGAAGTTATAGACCGAAAGGTAATAAACAAGAGGAAGGAAAAGCCGCAGTTATTACTGATGATAAACCTAGTGCAGAATTGCTTGTTGCTTATGCTGGTTGTGCACAAACTAGTGACCAGTGGATTCTTGATACTGCTTGCACCTATCACATGTGCCCGAACAGGGATTGGTTTGCCACCTATGAGCCTGTGCAAGGTGGAACTGTTTTGATGGGTGATAATACACCATGCAAGGTTGCAGGTATTGGAACAATTCAGATCAAGATGTTTGATGGCTGTATCAGAACATTGTCAGATGTACGGCATATTCCAAATTTGAAGAGGAGTCTCATCTCTTTATGTACTCTTGATCGCAAAGGGTACAAATATTCCGGTGGAGACGGAATTTTGAAGGTAACCAAAGGATCTCTTGTTGTGATGAAAGCTGATATTAAAACTGCCGACCTGTACCATCTGCGAGGTACAACTATATTAGGTAATGTTGCTGCAGTTTCAGATTCATTATCTAATGCTGATGCTACTAATCTTTGGCATATGCGTCTTGGGCATATGAGTGAAATTGGTTTGGCAGAATTGAGCAAGCGAGGATTGCTAGATGGACAAGGCATCGGGAAGCTCAAATTTTGTGAGCATTGCATCTTTGGCAAGCATAAGAGGGTGAAATTCAACACATCTACGCATACTACAGAAGGTATTCTTGATTATGTGTATTCTGATTTATGGGGGCCTGCTCGTAAGACATCTTTTGGAGGTGCTCGTTATATGATGACTATCGTCGATGATTATTCGCGAAAAGTTTGGCCTTATTTCTTAAAACACAAATATCAAGCTTTTAATGCGTTTAAAGAGTGGAAGACTATGGTTGAAAGACAAACTGAAAGGAAGGTGAAAATACTTCGTACTGACAATGGGATGGAGTTCTGTTCTAAGATATTTAAATCATATTGCAAGTCTGAAGGCATTGTGCGTCACTACACCGTTCCTCATACACCTCAACAAAACGGCGTAGCTGAGCGTATGAACAGGACAATTATATCAAAGGCCCGTTGTATGTTGTCTAATGCAGGTTTGCCTAAACAGTTTTGGGCAGAAGCTGTTTCCACTGCTTGTTATCTTATTAATAGATCACCCAGTTATGCTATTGATAAGAAGACTCCAATTGAGGTATGGTCTGGTTCCCCAGCAAATTATTCAGACTTGAGAGTATTTGGTTGTACTGCTTATGCTCATGTTGATAATGGTAAATTGGAGCCTAGAGCTATTAAGTGCATTTTTCTTGGTTATCCGTCTGGTGTGAAAGGCTATAAATTATGGTGTCCTGAAACAAAAAAGGTTGTGATTAGTAGAAATGTTGTCTTCCATGAATCAGTTATGTTACATGACAAACCTTCTACTAATGTTCCTGTTGAGAGTCAGCAGAAAGCAAGTGTGCAGGTGGAGCACTTGATCAGTTCAGGGCATGCACCAGAAAAGGATGAAGTTGCTATTAACCAAGATGCACCTGTTAGTGAAGATTCAGATTCTTCTACTGTTGAGCAGTCTCCAAAACATTCTATTGCAAAAGATAAGCCCAAAAGAAATACTAAACCTCCTCGAAGATATATTGAAGAAGCGAACATAGTTGCTTATGCTTTGAGTGTGGCAGAGGAAATTGAAGGTAATGCAGAACCTTCTTCATATTCTGAGGCTATTGTTTCTGATGATTGCAATAGATGGATAACTGCTATGCATGATGAAATGGAGTCACTTGAAAAGAATCTTACTTGGGAATTGGTGAAGTTGCCAAAGGAGAAGAAACCTATCCGTTGCAAGTGGATCTTCAAAAGAAAGGAAGGTATATCTCCAACTAATGAGGCAAGATACAAAGCAAGGTTAGTTGCTAAAGGATATAGCCAGATTCCAGGTATTGATTTCAATGATGTCTTTTCCCCTGTTGTGAAGCATAGTTCAATTCGCACATTACTCAGTATTGTTGCAATGCATGATTATGAACTAGAGCAAATGGATGTTAAAACTGCATTTTTACATGGGGAGTTAGAAGAGGACATTTATATGGAGCAGCCTAGAGGTTTTGTTGTTCCTGGAAAAGAGAACCTAGTATGTAGGTTAAAGAAATCTCTTTATGGGTTGAAGCAGTCACCTAGACAGTGGTATAAGAGATTTGACTCTTTCATGCTTTCTCAGAAGTTTAGAAGATCCAATTATGATAGCTGTGTTTATCTCAAAATGGTTGATGGTTCAGCTATATATTTGCTTCTTTATGTTGATGATATGTTGATTGCTGCAAAAGACAAAGCAGAGATAGCAAAGTTGAAGGCACAATTGAGTAGTGAATTTGAGATGAAGGATTTGGGTGCAGCTAAGAAAATTCTCGGTATGGAAATTACTAGAGAAAGAGAGTCTGGCAAGTTATATCTTAGTCAGAAAGGTTATATTGAGAAGGTCCTTCGTCGTTTCAATATGCATGATGCAAAACCAGTGAGTATTCCTTTAGCTGCACATTTCAGATTATCTTCAGATTTATGTCCACAGTCAGATTATGATGTTGAGTACATGTCTAGAGTTCCATATTCAAGTGCAGTTGGTTCACTTATGTATGCCATGGTATGTTCTCGTCCTGACTTATCACATGCATTGAGTGTTGTCAGTAGATACATGGCTAATCCTGGCAAAGAGCATTGGAAAGCTGTTCAATGGATTTTCAGATACCTACGTGGTACCTCTAATGCTTGTTTGCAGTTTGAGAGATCTAGAGATGGACTTGTTGGATATGTGGATTCAGATTTTGCTGGAGATTTGGATAGGAGAAGATCACTCACAGGTTATGTTTTCACTATTGGAGGATGTGCTGTTAGTTGGAAGGCAAGTTTGCAAGCAACTGTTGCCTTATCTACTACTGAAGCAGAGTATATGGCTATTTCTGAAGCTTGTAAAGAAGCTATTTGGCTTAGAGGTTTGTATACTGAGCTTTGTGGAGTTACGTCTTGCATTGATATATTTTGTGATAGTCAAAGTGCAATATGCCTTACAAAGGATCAGATGTTCCATGAGAGAACAAAGCACATTGATGTGAGATATCACTTTATTCGAGGTGTGATTGCTGAAGGTGATATCAAAGTATGCAAGATAAGTACTCATGATAATCCAGCTGACATGATGACAAAGCCAGTTCCTGCTACTAAGTTTGAGTTTTGCTCAAGTTTGGTTGGTGTTACAGTATAGTCCTAGAGACTATTTGGCGCGCGGTGATTTACCTACATGAGGTATTTTTTGGAGATTGATGATTTTTATGCTACAAGAGGAAATTCGTCTCAAGGTGGAGATTGTTAAATATGTGATCCGAATTTGAGTCGGATTAGTTTCCTAGTAGGACTAGGATTAGTTTTCTAGTAGGATTCCCTATTGTTTCCTATTAGGTGTTCTCTCTTATATCTCCTATATATACTCTTGTAAGCCGTACGGGAAGGGAGAGAAGTTCCCACTGTTATTCCCTACGTTTGTAATCAACTTCTCAATAGTGATTATTGCCGGTCGGCGCCCGTGGTTTTTCCCGCAAGGGTTTTCCACGTTAAATTCGTGTCTCCGTTGTGCATCTATTTTCTTAACACTAGTCTCATTATACGTGCCGGCCAAAAGCTTAAGTTGAATATAGGAACGAACGCAATCTAAGACATGTCTCCTGGGACGTAAACATTTGGTGTGATATTGATGTCAAGGTGAGAAGTATCATATAGAACTTTTTTTTAGAAAAAGTTAGAATTTACTCCCTTCGGTAAAAAATACTCGTCGTTTCTGACCAAAGACAAAATGGCTTTCTCGTGGTTTTATTTTGCTGTCAAAAACGACATATATTATGAATCGAAGGGAGTATCTCTTTACTTTTCCTATCCTCTTGATAGCAAGTACTTTCATGTAGTTATATATTCAACCATTTTTTAATATATTATTATTAGAGAAGATGAATAAAAAGAATAGATGGACTATATATTCTTCAGGGATCGTTTGGATAATGGGAAAGAAAAATGATTTCCCACCTTTCAGGATTAACATTGGATCGTAGTGAACCAACCGACCTCATTTTGTTTTCGTTTCAATTCACCTAAATTCACCTGTGTACAGTTCATGCCCGCCAAATTTGGACCAAGTTTGAGAAGTTTCATAACTTAGGTAGCAAACAATTCTTTGATGTTGCTTATTAGTCTCGATAAGAAGACGAACAAAAGATTGCATCGCCTGCATCGGATTGGTTGGGAGAAGCAAACAAGCCTTAACGACGATCACAAGGATGCATTGCTCTCAACCCAAATCTATAGCACTGATTCAATTCAATTCAACCACAGTTAAAACTTTACTCATGAACATTTCAACAAAAAGAACTCAAGAACTAAACGAAATTTACATTTCGCTTTTCTCCTTTTACCGATCCAGAGATGAGCAACGTGTCAAAAATAACAATATGAAGTTATAAACAGTGACCAAAACGCCACATGGCGAAGAAGATGCCAACCTAGTGCTAAAACTGCCTTGATAGATTGTAATAGGAGACCAAGTGACTACAGAACTAGTAGCTGCATTCTCATAGCAGCCGGGGAAACATGCAATACGCAGGACTGAAAAATGGGCTGCCTCGTGAGGCAGAATATCTCAAATGTGTAAACACGATCTGAGATATAAAGGTTGCCGCAGAACATCTCAAATGTGTAAACCAATCTGAGAAACCAAAGGTTTGACCTCCTCTTCACCCACCCAGCTCAAGTGGCCGACGAAAAATAATGCTCCAAAATGGCACCAAGAATCCTGCGGAAGTTAAAGAATGCACCGCAAACAACTGCAATCATTACCGCAGTATTTTGCTGAACACCCTCTTTTTCTAAGGAAACCCTCCAGTCTGCGACATGAGTTCTGTACAAATGATTATGATTCAACTATAACGATGGCCTGCAGAAGGTTTCCAGTATTCTTATGCTGGCAACATAAGTTCCGTCTATAACTCGAGTCAGATTAAGAGTTCAGGGGTCTTCTTAGCCCAGCTTCCACCTGTGAAAAGGAAAATGTCAAAATAATGTCTCAAGAGTAAACAAGATTGCGATAACCTTTTGCATAAATACATAAAAATAGCATTCATGAAGTACTACTAAGTACACTGATGCCAATTGGTAGAAAGTTGTTCCGTCAACATGATTCAGCAAGGATTACTGAAGTGACAGCCATGAATTAAGTATGATACCCATTCCACATTAAGACAGATTTTAATTACCACATATTTATGCAAGGAGAACTGTAAAGTGTGGTCCTCCAACTGCGCATGATATTTACCAACATAGAGGCATCAGGGACCCATATCATCATAGGCCATAATTATGGCTTCATACCAACATAATGGGTGCTCATGATGAATTGTATTCAAGACATGTAGAACCTTCATCCATTTGCAGAATCAAACCCAACTTAAATGAGACAGAGACAATATTCTTCCTAAGGACATTAGAAAGCCAGGGTTTTCGACATAAATGATCGGATTGTAGAAGTCTAAGAATGCGCTAATCACATTACGATTAAAAATCAGACATAGACTTACATCATTGGCCACAAAAGATCTACTGGCAAAAGATTTAAGTCGTGGAGATTGACCAGCAGATGTTGATGCACTATCATTACTACCACTTTGTTTATCACCCTGCAGACAGAGAAGTCGACATGAATCTAAATATGGTAGACTTCAAGCAATGACATATACTTGAAGCACTGAAACTTTTAAAACATTTAATTTTGTGGTATGAAACTAATATATTTGTGGTATGAAAATTTTATCACTAGACATGTTACAAATTCTCTCATGATATTATAATTCTAAGTTGTATATCAAAGACTGACAAATAAAATATGTCAAGTAAAAAGCAGAGGTAGTGCCTATTTAAACGCATACACACAAGAAAATATTTAAGAAAAAATTAGGAGGGAATACCTGATGATTGCATGTGTTGTTTCGGACATCCTCGAAAAGAGAAGAATAGTAGGCAGGATCATAAATAGAACCACCCAATATATCGTCAGCCATGGAATTCCGTCTAACTGAACTTGATCTTGGGCTCAAGAAACTATTTCTTCCATCATAGTTTACTTCATGATATGTTGGGGTGCTTGATGAAACCCCTAGCCTATACATCTGGATCCATATGAAGGAAGACAAAAACCTTACTGAAAACCCAATAATTTGCATCCACAACGCTAGTTTGAGTGAGAAAACGAAAAGTTGACCATACTTCTCTTCAGGAGTAATATTCCTGTATAAACATAATATAAATTAAAACTCTAAAGTACAATATCAAAATATTCTCCCTGTATCTTAAAAAGGAATTGTATTGGAAAATATTTCCATGTCCATCCAATAGCAGGCACAACAACAGAACTTATGTTTAACAGGCATAACAACAGACTTATGTTTTCATCAGGTTATAAGTTGATAAACATAAGGCATGGAATACTAGACACGCAACCAAGCCCCATCTGGGTACTTAGTGTTTGCAATGCAGCAAACACTACTACACATAAATCCAAACAGGTTTCACAATACAAAGGTACTTCCATAACGCACTTGATTCCATAACAAAACAATGCAAAATCTACACTGGCAAGCGGCTTGATACCAGTGTAATTTTCACAAAATGGGAATGATAAAATTTGAAGGATTCCGTAACCTCCAAAAGAATCGGAAACTATTTCTCAGCACAAAGAAATTACAGAAACAAGGGAATCAGATTGGCACCACTGAACTAGAGTGGGCTCCAAAGGATATTAGGATGTGCATAGCATGGTTTGTATTTTACTACTTTTGCTTACACATGGTTTCAGGAAAATCTAAATGGAAAACCAAACATATCAAAGAACAAATAAGCTAGCTCAGTAGTTGCTATGGATTTTGTATTCAATGAGATAAAACAACCATCAAACACAAACCAGAAGAACCAAAGGTCAGGAGCCTATTTATTAGGCGAAATATCATACTGCATTTTTCCATGTGCACCAACTTGTACATTGGATACATTCACATTTCGCAATGAAGAAATTAAAAACAAGTTATGAACTATAAAATATAGTGGTTGGTTCTTTGCAGAAGACATACCATATAGCATGTGAGAAGAGAATAAACCAAGCAACATCAAGAACAATAGCGAAGAACAGAAGGACTGCATATGTCCGACCAAGTGTCTGGCTGCTACTCTCAATCGCAACAACAGCAAAGAGCCCAATCACCAGGTTGATCACAAGAACGCCATTGAACAATGCTCCAAGTGACCCAATCAGCGCACAACCAATCTGAGAAAATATTGAGGAATTAATTATGCAAATGAAAACTTCGTTAAGCAATTCAGTGTTGATGTGCAAACCCTTATTTCAGCATTATAAGCATTAAAGCAACATAATAGTAGAAGGAACCAAATGTAAAGCAATCACTGAAGATAAGCGTGTAGAATGTTAAACCATGATGACCTTGGAAAGCAGCTAGTTTTGCTTGGAATGAGAGATTCAATGAATGTCAACAAGATTAAGTCGCATTCGGTCAAAAGTAACTTGCTGCGAACACTGTAAGCATCAAGAAGATGACTTCCCCAATTCAAAAAAAAGGGGGGGGGGGCAAAAACCAGGACATAATACAATTATGGAAGTAACACTAAATAACTCCTACATTGAAGCAGAAAGTTATGTTCATTATTCCTTTTATATTTCCTAAAACACTGCCTCTAACATAGACCAAAAAACTGATCAAATGGTAAAGTTCGGCATGAAGTCATAATCAAGCAAAACTAATTGCTTTGCAACTTTGCAAGACAGCTATGAAGTCATAAGAATCTTCTCAAACATGGAAATACAGCACTACTTTACAGCACAAGAAGGTATCTATCCTCTTTTTCACAATATATTTGCCCAAGCCCACAATGTACAATACCAAAATGGTACCAAATCTAAGAAATAATCAATGATATTGGACCCTGCATGCCCCTATTAAATATAACAACTACAAAAGCTCTCTGACATCATTTAGTTAATCAGAGTAAAAAGTGGAAATATGATAACTGTAATCTCCATCGACAAGTATTCTAGAGAGAGAAAAATTCCCAAAACGCTGACTAAAAATATTGTGAAGCGGAGAGTAAGAATCGGGTGAGTAGGTGATGCGTTTCCTGAAAGATTGGGGATTGAATCTAACAAGAGGCAAGTCCCATAATCCGCCAAGCTGGCCACCACACCAGAATTGGGGAAATTCACAGTCCTAGCAGTGAAGGCATTGAACTGTAGCATTCTCAAACCTCACCCCATAATCAGATCGAACTAAAACTACACACTATTCCTGTCTTTCTGAGGTCGATTCACGCAGAAGAACGAAAACCTAAACCTCATTCAACCAAACACCCCAATTCACCAACATAATCCGACGCCGCGAGCACCAACGACAAATACAAATTCGCGCTGCAATGACGCCCTAACGCCGCAGCAGTTGCCTCCAATAGATAGGTGCCACAAAACCTAGGGCACGCGCTCGGCTCAAACTCTCTCGCCTCTCAGTTCGCTCCTCCTTCCCTTCCCCCGCCATTCACGGAACCAAAACAACCAGCGATCTCGGGGAGGCGCCGATCCGATAGAGAGAGGGGAATGCGCACCTGGAGGTAGATGAGGGCGAGGGCGAGCGACTGGAGCGCGTCGTAGTCGCGGAGGAAGGAGCGCAGCCGCGGCCCGATCCCGAGCGCCGCCGGGCAGCAGCAGCAGCAGCAGCACGAGCGCATCCCGGCCCCACGCCGAGCCTGGACATGCAAAATCTCGCGGGCGGTGGTGCGTTGGGGATGGCGGCTGTCCTCCACCTCCTCCGGCGGCGGCGAGCGGCGTTGATCGGCGGGGGAAGGGAGGCGAGGAGATTTCGCCTGCTTCGGCTTGCCCTCCGGCGCCCGATGGTTTTTTTTCTTTTCTTTTTTAGTTTGCTGCTTTAATTAATTCGGTGACGGCGAAGGAGGGGCAAGACGGGCGTGCGTTTGCGTTGCCTTGCCTTGCCTGATTTGTTTGGGAACTTCGGTTTGCCTTCGCTTTATTAGTGGTTTCCAAATGACTTGAGTGCACCCCCAACTAGAAAAGTCATTAACACATAATTAATTAGGTTTTAATTATTATAAAATTAAATGATAGGTTTATTTGATTTTTTAAAACAACTTCTACATAATTTTTTCATTTAACAATTTAAAAACGTGCTCGGAAAACGAAAAAGTTGAATTTTGAAGTTGAGAAAAAGAACTGAGCCTAAATTACACCTTTTATGATAGGGTTTGCGAAACCATTATTCCGATGCATCACTGCATCACCTTGGCTTTCTAGCATTCAAAAGTTACCCTAAAATAGTTATTTAAAGTATTACTTATCACATCAACCACTTCCAATTCGAATTTCTCCCCATCCTACCTCTAACCACCATTCCTCATTTAACTTTACATTATTCATTAAGGGATATTATAGTCTTTTTTTTCCTAACCTTGGTACATGCTAAATATAATATAATACAATATAGAACAAGAAGTATTCTGGGACGGAGGGGATGGAGGTGGTACATACGAACCACGGCTAAAATAAACTATTCCAATAAACCAATACTCTATATACTAATAGCGAAGATAAATATCGACTTGTAGGTAGCGATGATGTTATATAGAACACCTTGATCCTACTTTTTTTTTACCTGCATTACTTTTGTCCCACTCAAAATTGTTTCATCATAGATCCTACGATCATCCAAAGAACTGATTTTACTTAGAGGGCGATGCACAATTGATAATAAGTAACCCAGTTAGGCAAACTAACTAAAAGTAGGAATCAGGGATTTTTTTTTATTTATATATGATACTAATGCGACGAGCAATATGTTGTAAAATCTTCCTATTGGTAATCTTATCAGCAGAGAAATTTACAACTCTTTAAAAATATGATGCATAACTTATTTTGTGTACACTGAGGTTATTATCTTTTCCACTATAATTCAATTACAATTAGTGGTAATATTTCTAGACTGTGCATCTACAGGCCTAATTGATGACAGAAGTATGTATACGCGTAACCAATGGACCTGCTGGCAGCTTAACACGCATTACAGCGTGACTAATCTGACGCTAGCTAGTCCAACTTCTCGAACCTTGATTAAACAAAAACACTCAACTTCTCAACTAATTCACTTGGATTCAACAATAATATTCAATCTAATCGAACAGCACAGCTGTGTGACCATGCCATCATCGATGAAAGTTGCTAGGCAACTTTGTAGTTATAGTGGTTATAATAAGGGGTGTTTAGAACAATAGACTATCTTAGAAAGGAATTTAGTAGGATTAGACAGAGGAATGGCTGTGTGCAGGGGGTCATTGAGTCTAGAGCTGACCCATGGGATTATAATCTTTTCAGAGAAATTTTAACTAAAAATTAGTGTTTTTTCATTGTAATTTTCTGTCACATGTGGTACTCAAGCTTAAGCTGCCCCATACGTAACTCCACTTCTAGCTGCGTTCATGTTTAGTTGGTGTAGAGATCAAAACTTATAATTTCTTTGTAAAAGAGAAAAATATACTATTAGATACAAGATTGTTTTTCTCTACAAGCGCCTTTGGAATATTGTAAAAGTGCTCATTATAAATTGAATTTTCATTACGGATAAAGTTCATTGGAGGAAACTAATTAACACATCATTGCACCCGCCCCACCTCAAAAGAAAAACACTATGTCAAATCTCATGAGAAAGTTTTCTTTTCTCAAAAGTTCAAGGCAGTCTCGCTCTTTCTCTATATGGCAATTCTAGTTAGCTATACAACTTCCAAATAGCCATTAAATTAGTTTATTAATCTACTTAGTTCGTTCCACGTTACAAGATGTTTTAATCTTTCCATCTTTTATTTAGATTCACTAATATTTGTACGAATTTAAACACATATAGGAAACACATACATGGATCCATATATGAATATATTTAAAACTCTAAACGCCTTAAAATGTAAAATAGAGAAAGTACAGTGCAAAATGTTGGAATACCCAGTAGACATTCAAAGGAGTAAAATGTATCAATGGTATCATCCACTACCAGACATGAGACCTATCATATCGGAGTGAACCCGTCAGAAAAATGGGTTTTCCCATCAGAAATCATTTTCTTGTAGGTGAACCAACAAAAAAACAGCACGGAAAAAATTGCAAAAAAATTGCATTTTCCTATCGGTTTCCCTTAAAAAAACAATTTCTATGGGTATTTTTTTATGGTCGAACATAGAAAAAATCCACTATCGTTTTTTTCATCAAAATTCTGACGTGGAACCGCAAGCGTGAATGATGGTTGCAAAACAAGGTTTAGATACCAGTTTTAGAAAAAAAACAGTAATTAACAGGCCAATTATTAGTGGTTACCGGGCAAATGTTTGAATCCGAATTCTTATACATATTTTTTCTGTGCAAAACAATGCATGCATTTGGGTAAGGAATCCTTCATGACAATTAAACAGAGGTGATTCTCGAAAATAAAAAGCACAAACCAAAAACAACCCTTTTCCACCCACTAGGTTAGGATCACTCTAGATGCCCCCTATTAGCTATGCCTGTTTATTCTTTTATGACTTATCTTAGTATAGATCCCATATTTAACCGGCATAAAAGAATAAAAGAATAGATAGGCATAAGAATAGATATTAGTGTAAGAAAGAAGTTATTCTGCGCACTAGGTACTCATATTTATGCCTGTTTATTCTTTTAGTAGCGACTATGTTCTTAATATATATCGAGGAAAAACTTTTAGAGATGCTCACCAGGATATGGTGTGTGTTTGAATGTATATTCATACGGATGAGTATGCTTTCGCACTATATATTAAAAAAATCACCTGGATAACCAAAAATGACTTGGGCTAAGAGGATTCATTTCCAATCTAACACCAAAGTAACTTAAGTTAAACTTAATTATCCCTTCCAAGATCGGTTTTGCAATCTCCCAAGGAAATATTACTCCCAATAACAAATGGCGTAGATAAAATCTCAGACCAGAAATGTAAAAACATTTCCCCACTATCTAACATTAGACATAATTGCGATAAAACTCTAACAATTAAAATTAAAGCTGCTAAATCAAATTTCAACCATTCTAAAGGTAGGGAGTAACTAGTAAGAGTAAGTTTCAATCAAATAAGGAAATTGAATTGTTTCTCAGATAATCTCTTAAGGTCTTGTTCGGTTAATCCCATGAGAGATTATTCCACACGGACGCGACTACACCGAGAGTACTAGCTGGATAGTGCTAAAGAGAGACACCCTTCTTTTCAAAAAAAGCTACTAGTACACTCAATATCTATGTATTTTTTTCCTTCTTAGAGAAGTTTCTCTTAAATTACTTATCCGATTTATAATTCGATTACACCGTTGTGTTCATTGCAATTAAATCTTTACAACAAGATCTCACATGATTATATTTTGATGAAAAATCATAAATTACTTTTATGATATGTCTAAATTACTTTTAGATTTCACTAAGGTACTTCTTAAACTATAAAAGTAAATTCAGTAAGTCTAAAAGTAATTTATATATATTGTAGAAGTAACTTAAAACAAAACGAAGGTAACTTTGGCATGTCATTTGAAGTAAATCCGTTGTAGAGATAAAAACATGACTCTATCTAGAAATTAAATTAATCAGCACAAATTATTGAATTAACTAAAAAGTCATATTTTATCCCTACAACGAATTTACTTCTAATGTCGTGACAAAGTTACTTCCGTTTTATTTTAAGTTACTTTTAGAATATATGTAAACTACTTTTAGACCTTATTGAATTACTTTTATATGTCTAAGAAGTAATTTAGTCAAATCTAAAAGTAACTTATGTATATAATAAAAGTAATTTACAAATATAAATAGTTTTTCATCGTAACATAATCATGTAAGATCTTGTTGTGAAGATTTAATTGTAACGAACACAGTGGTGTAATCGGATTGTAGATCGGATAAGTAATTTGAGAGGAAACTTTATTTGAATAGGAAAAAGACACCCACGTGAGGTATGCGGACAATGTGAGGGGTATGCGGACAAACTTTATTTGAATAGTACTGTAATAGTTAAGGAGGTATGCGGACAAACATGTGAGGGATCTCTCGTTAGCACTAAAACGAGAGGCCTCTTGATTTAGATTTTGCCACACTCAATCCCCTCCAAACCGACCCAGACCTAAGTGAGTATATATTCTAGCTTTGATCCGAGCCATTCGTCAGATCGGACGGTCAGGAAACGTCCATGATGCAGTTTCTCTTCAAACATAGTAGCCGCCAAAAAAACTGGGAATCTCCAGCTCGTCCAGCCCGCGGAGCACCTCGTCGTAGTCAAACCAGTCAACATCTTCCGGCGGCGCCACATCTGCCGCCGCTGCGCCGGAAACCTCGCCGGAGAAGTCACCATGCAGATACAGGTGGTGATCATGATCCTCGCCGCCGTGTTCCTCGAGCAATGGCGGCCCCGGCGTGTCCTCCGGCTTCTGCCCCTCTTCCTCCACCGCGTGGGCGGCGGCAGTGGCGCCATTGACGTTGCCCACCAGCTGTTCGAGCTCCGGCCCGGTAGTGGCGGTATCCTCGCTGCCACTGCCTCGCGCGGCGGCGTCCTCGCCGGAGACGGAGAAGTCGACGACGGATTGGTCGGCGCTCTCAGGCTCAGGGTCTGCGTGCGCTGCCGCGCTCTCGGCGGAGTGCACGTGCTGTGGCGGCGGTGGCGGCAGCAGGATGAACGACGGCATCATCACGACGTAGCGCTCGCGCTCGCCGCGGAGCGCGCTCTCCCATATGGAGGACTCCAGCTCCGTCAGCCTGGAGCGGCCGGCCGCGGCGGCGAGGCGGCCGAAGTCCGGCGCGACGTGCTTCACGACGGCGACAAGCACGGCCACCTTCTCGGCCTTCACGAGGCGGCGCGGGCTCGCGAACGGCACGGGCGTCGCCATCGGCCTCCCGCGCAGGTGCGCCGCCACCTCGGTGCCCCACCACGGCTCCTTCGCCGTCGGCCACCACGGCGGCGGCGGCGGCGTGGCGCCGTTCTTCCTATCCCGCGTCACCAGCGGCGGCGTGCACTCCTGCGCCATCTCCCTCACCATGCGCTCCAGCGTGCCGTTGTAGAGCCTGCAGAGCGCCACAGCGAGCGGGACGACGCCGCCGCCGGCCGCCGGCGAGCTGCTCGCGGCGGCCACCGCCATTGGCATCGCTACGTAGCAGAGCAGCTGCACTTGCATGGTCACCGGCGACAGCATCAACGGCGCGACGCCATTGACTCCAACCACTGCATTGCTCGCCACGCCGAGGGTCTGGGAGAGCTCGTCGCCGGGAGCGCGTCGCCGGCGCTTGGCATGCTGCTGGTCGATCGAGGAGGAAGAAGACCTCTTGCTGTTCGAATTGCTGGCCATTGCTTGCTAGCTAAATACGTGCTTGATTAATCCTGCATGGACGCATGATCGATTTGAGTTTCAATTATTAATAATTGCTTTGATTACCAGCACAGTTAACAAGCAGTATATTCATGTAATGTTTGCATTTTTTGTTGGTGCAAAAAAAAAAAACTTGTGCAATCAAAATAAGATGATCAAAATGTATGAAAGTATGATGCATTATATATTTTGATGTCTGAAATTATCTCCTTTTAATATAATCAGTTCAGCATTTTGGAAAACTAATTCAATCCAATTCCTCTGACAGTTTCTTGAAAAGAATCTTTGATCTTATCATATATTTTGATATAATCTGGCGCAATACGTTCTTTCTTCTGCGAAGTGTACACAAACACGAGTTATTTTTTTAAAGACTATCAGCGGTACGTTCTGCCCACAATGTTGTATACTTGCATGAACACAATTTAGACGATACACATACATCAAAGCTAGTCCAAAAACAACCATAGGAGTCATATGTATGATTTTTGCCAATTACCAATAGTAGTCATTTAAAAAATTAACCGTAAATAATGTGCACTGATATTTAATTCTAACATTGGGGATAATAGTGGGTTAGGGGGTGGCCGGGTGGGGGTGGGTGGGGGGTGTCACCCTACGCCAGAACGGCTCACCTCTGACGGTTCAGTGATCGGCTGAAGTGCTCGTCATGGATGACCTCACTTTGGACGGGCCCATTGGGAGGCTGTAACAGGAGAGGCCACCGGTAGTGGCCTGTCATAGGTACTAGGTCACCTGTGATGGGTCAGAATATATATATATATATATATATATATATATATATATATATATATATATATATATATGTGTGTGTGTGTGTGTGTGTGTGTATAGAACTACGAGATAGCACCTTACGTGCCATTTAGTTAAATGGCTCCTCTCACAGCACCTATCAGTAATTTTTTTACTATCTCAGGGAGAGCCCATGCTCCCTCCTATATGGATTGATTGACCAACGCGTGATTAGTAATTTTTTTTTACTTTGCATCCTATAGGTGAAGAACGGAAGCTCTTGGGTTAGTAAAAAAATTACCCAGATGGGTGACGGTTGGATGTTGCATTCTCCTAATAGAGTTGCACATATTTTTTTTGAGGTGTAATTTTTTTAACCCTTAAAGAGGCTTGTACAATTTTTTGAATGGTTGAAGATAATATACAGACGATGGAAAATTGGCTATATGTATTTACTATTGGTAATTCGCCAATAAAAAATAACTACGTAAGAAATAGAAATTGTGTTAAGTGGGGACAAAAAACTAAAAATCCGAGAGATGCTAATCAGATCAGACTCACGGTACCCACCAGTAAAAAAATTACTAACCAAAATTAACCTGATAATTAAAAAAATACTCCACTTTTTTTTCTTAGTTCAACTTATAGAAATTCAAGAGGTGGTGGTTAGTTATTTTTTTACTTGTGCCAAACGGGCAGCAAGGAGCGAGGAATGGATGTGCAGAACAGAAAAATCGGATAGCCAGTGCGTGAAAAATAAAAAACGGAAAATCAGGAAAGGATGGCGCTAGAAAAATCGGAAATCACGGAGTGAGTCGCGCCACGGTGCTGCCTGGCGCGCTACTTCTAGCTTCATTTTCTACTTGCACATTCCTTCAAAACAACGTGAAATATCCCAACTACCAATCAATTTCTAGCTGATATCCAATAACAATACCCAACTATCAACATGAAAACTTAATTTTTTGCCAATAATCTCATAAAGAAAAAAAGTTTGATTTCCCGCCAAAAGACTATATATAGCTGGGTGAAATTCAAAAGCTAACTAAGACATATATAGATAGATGTCAACAGTAATTACTTATGCAAATTTCATCACCAACTGTAATTATCTTGCATAATTCTAGAAACAAGAAAAATGTATGGTGTCCTCCCAAAAATACAAATGATTATCTACTGTGGGATATTCTATTTCTAGAGCGAGCATGCCCAATGTGAATGGTCTAGTTAGACATATTTGACGCCACAAAAGGATATGTGTTTTGGATTGAGCATGCGTATTGCAAATCAAACACGATGTTATCGTTACATGATCACTTTTAAGCACAATGGTAATTATAACATGGCTCCTAGAACATGTATGTGATGACTAGATGACCACTAAAACTATTTATTCAAAACCACTCTCAAAAGAGTTATTTTATACGGTTTTGCATACTTCAGGGGCATTCATCAAAATCAGTTTACATTAGACTGGAGGGAGGAGGAAAGAACTTCTTCCTCGATGAGATCAGGCGTGGATCCAGTGTGGGTGCTGAGGGGACTCGAGTCCCCCTACCCCACTGGATCACCATTGATAGAAGGAGATAGGAAAGAGGAAGAAGATGGATAAAATGAAGAGTATGGTGACTGAAGAAGGTAGAAGGAGATGAGTCTCCCATTAAATTTTTTTCTGGATCCGCCCTTGGATGAGATTACATTCCTATTAGTGGTGCTGCCTGCACTGTTGCATGAACATGATTTAGACAACACGCGTACATCAAAGCTAGTCAAAAACAACCCCAGGAGTCATATATATGATTTTTGTCAATTATCAACAGTAATCATTAAAAATAGTAAGAAATGTGCACTGATATTGAATTCTAGCACTAGGGATAAAAGTGAGTGGGGGTGGGGGTGGTGACATTGGCGTTGTTTTGTTCGTGCAACTAGTTTTTTTTTGTTATGTTTCAAATGCACTTTGCAACATTCATTTTCTACTCACACATTCCTCCAAAATAGCGTGAAATATCCCTAATACCAATCAACTCCTATCCGATATCCAATATCAACACTCATCTATCAACATGGAAACTTATTTTTTTTGTCAATAATCTCATAAAGAAAAAGATGTTTGATTTCCCGCCAAAAATACTATAGCTGGGTGAACTTCAGAGGCTAACTAATACATATATAGATAGATGCCAACAGTTATCACTTATGCAGCTTTCATCGCCAACTGTAAGTATCTCGCATAGTTGTAGAAACAAGAAAATGTATGGTTTTCCTACCAAAAATACAAATGATTATCTATTGTGGGACATTCTATTTCCAAAGCGAGTGCGCCCAATGTGAAATGGTCTGGTTGGACAGGTTCAATGCCACAAAGGGTATGCGTTTTTGGATTAAGCGTGCATATTGCAAGCCAAACACGATGTTGTCACACAAGATATCTTTTACACACAATAGTAATCATAACATGACTCCTGAAACACGTTAGTGATGACTGATGACCACAAAAACTACTTATTCAAAACCACTCTTGAAGGGTTATTTTATACGGTTTTGCATACTTCAGTGACATAACATCTAGTCTTGTATTTCTGAGGTAAAGTAGACAAACAAGCAGTCTACCATATCCCTTCTAGCATCCAACAATTGAGAAGCTCGTATGAAGCAACATATATAGTTCATTTTATTTGTGTGTTTACACTTATGTGTTTTTTCTACATTCATGGTTTCTATGTAAAATGAATCTGTACTTGCTGAAAAGGCTTAAAACTGCATATAAGGTCCCAATGGTAGGATTAACTAAGAAAAAAGTTAATTAATCGGCAGATTCTAGGAGAAAAGCAATTTTCATATGTACCAAAATCTTAATATCATCATAGACAAATATTATGCAAATCTCTAGAGTCTAGAAAACCCCAAAATGCATCATGCATGAACTATTTACTTGAAATGAAAATCTTATCACAAAAGATGAATAAATTGTGTACCTTCGAGATGATCACTCAGCTACCATCTTTTCATTAGAAACCAACAACCAGACTTTGTTAGTCTTGAAGCTCATAGCACTTGGCATCTGGGAAACTTGTAATCAGGTGAATACTGGTAATGGTGACTATAATCCTATAAATAGGGAAGAGGGATGCAATATGAGATGGAAACAGAGACCATGAATTAATTAAAATGGTACAGTTCTTCCATATATAGAAGATGGCCACATATGCCACTATATGCAATAATTACTTGTGAAAATGTATTTGATATTTCCAATTTTAAATATCCAACAGTTTTTCATTTGATAATGCCGTGACGGTAGCCATTAGCAAGAGGAGAGGCGCGTCAGCATTGGCTCGTGAGGTGAAGGAGGATGCTGCATCGGCTTGGCGAAGTCGGAGGTGCTGTGGCCCATGGCATCTTGCGCATGGGGAAAATATCCCTACCTGCCAATACATGGAAGCTTTCCCTAGAGATTCGATGTGGAATGGGCCAAGGATTTCCTCTCCAATGGGCTTCCAAACGCTAAGTTAATCTACCCATGGAATTTCCCCTGCGGAGGTCCCTTCCTAGGGAATGGGCTGGGGTCCCAGCAGGATCTATGGCTGCCAATCAAGCCCTTAGTAACAAAAATATGTAGCCTTGGTATCGAGACCGTCTTCAAAATACAACTTTGACGTTCTTTTTATTAAATTGGAAAAATATGTTTTCATTTGGCTGCAAAATCAAAATATTTTAAAATGGTGTGGATGGTCTAATTTTGTAAAGTTTGACTTGATGTAAGTAATGATATGTATACGTGACCGGGGAGTGACTTTCCATATATTGGTTTTGTTTAGATATTTACCATTTGTAACATCCTAGCCCAATTAGGATTTGGCCTATGTGATCTATGAGAGCTGTGTGCACATGCTTAGTACCACCTTGCTAGTTTAGCAAGGGTGTAACCAACTTATAAGGCCTCTTCCCTCCAACCATCCACTCTCGGGTTAACCCTTTTACACGAAGCGAAAACGAAAGTGTAACTGAAGTGGTATGTGTAAGTGGATCCACCCGTCGAATGGGCTGGTTACGCGGTTCTGGAGGGCGGTAATTACAAAGGTACCAGAGCCAACCCTCGCAGTTGTGCATACGAGTCAGTGTGCAGGTATATGGCGCATGTCGCATGTGGGTTGGCTACGAGGTTCTGGAGGTGTGGAATGTTACATCATTGGACTTTTTAAGGTTACATTGATAACACAAAATAACCTACTTCTTCCGTTTCTTATTATAAGTCTTTTGACTTTTTTCTTGATCAAAGTTATTTAGGTTTGGTCAAATTTATTGAAAAAATAGCAATATTTACAACACCAAATTAGTTTTATTAAATTTAAATTAAATATATTTTGATAATATGTTTGTTTTTTATTGGAAATGTTATTGTGTCTTTCTACAAACTTAATCAAACTTAAAGAAGTTTGACTAAGAACAAAGTCAAACGACTTATAATATGAAACAACAAAGAGAGTAACTATGAATGCCAATTGTTATTATTATTACTAAGGGAAAATAAGTATCACTCTTTACTTTACTAAATGGGTTAATTAGATCCATGCCATTGTAAATTTTAAGGTTTTGAAGTATACCATCACTATTCACCTATTTAAAAACATACCATTACAATTTCATACATATTTGAGAGATACCACTATTTACCCCTTTCATGCATTTTCTAAATTTTTCTGACGAAAATATCCCTTTCTTCTTCCTTCCCCTCCTTTCTCTCTGATGTTCATCTCCATCAAGCAGCAACAACAGGGGACGACGCACGAGACCGGCAGCTTGATGACGAGAAGCTTCAGCATGTGCCGATTCAGCAAGTTGATGCCGATGCCAGTGATACTCTTAGCTAACCAAAGCAAGTGCATCATAAATTTTGCACTGCACTTTAACTATACTTAACTGACTAAGCTAGAAGGGAAGCAAGTCCAACAGTTGAACAACCTCGCCCTTGTTATACTTAATCTTGTTATTTGTGTGTTAGTCATATGCATGTGTGAGTGTGTGTATCCATGATCTGCATGCTAGTGAATGCATGCAAGAATTAGTCCTAGCTTACAGGTTATCTTGGAGTTGTGCCGAGTCAAGTGGAGTTGGAGGCAGGGTGTGAAAAGTGGATCAATTAACTCTATGCATGTGTTAATTAATTACCTGGTGATGCTCTACATGCAAGGAGAGATGAGGGCTGCATGCATGGAGAGAGGTGATTAAGTAGTGGCTAAGCCATGTGGTGTTTGACCGGTTAGTGCAGTAAAACGTGGCTGAGTTTAGTGGGTGTGTGCTTATTTAAGGCTTGTAATCAGCATTTGTTTGTGTGTGTGGCCAAGCAAGCGGTGAATACAAGTGTGTTCGGTGGTGGGCTGGTGTGCAGCCAAAGTTAATTCTCGCGTGTGTTTGTTTCTCACTTCATCGTGTGTGTGATCCTGTGAGCTGAGCTATCAAGGGGTATCAGAGCCAAGTCCACGATCTCTAGTGCTTGTGCACATTCAGGGTGGTGTAAGCCCAAAGCTCAGTGGACCGCGGGTGTGAGGCCCATATGTGCCCATGCGTGGGGCCGGTCAGTGAACCGTGGGTGTGAGTCCTGTATGTGCCCGTGTGGGGGGCTGGTCAGTACTGAGGGGCACCAATGTGTGATGGGGGAGATTGTTAGGAATAGTCCCACATTTCCTATTTATGGGGAGTTGAACCAACTTAAAAGTGGGGGCAGTCCCTCACCTCTTGAGCTAGTTTTTGGGGTGTAGCTAGGCTTCCTCCCGGTTGGGCCAACGTCTCCCGGTTTTGGGCCAACAGCCCTCCCGGTTTTGCTCCAGGAGGCGGCAGTCTCCTTCCACTCGCCGGCGGCCGATGAAGTGGGCAGTTGTAGCTACCGCCACCGGTCGATGGTGGCAAGCTCTACACCTCCCCGCGCTTGCCCCTACGCTTCATCGAGACCATCGTCACTGAATCCATGTACGAAAAAAAGAACTTTGAAGAATTCTTCAGAAGCCTTTGTAACCGGGAGGACCAAAGGTGTGGGCACTAGGGTCACACTGGAATGAGGAAGATGAAAATGAAAAAGAAAAGAACTCTGAAGAATTCTTCAGAAGCCTTTGTAACCGGGAGGACCAAAGGTGTGGGCACTAGGGCCACACTGGAATGAGGAAGATGAAAATGGTGTCGGATTGGAAGCGCACCGTCGCGGGTGGCCGAACAGATCTAGCTGTGAGAATACGAACGGGAGAGAGGGTGAGAGGAAAGGAGGAAGAAAGGGACAGTTTGGTCCAAAAAAATAGAAATTGCATGAAAGGGGTAAATAGTGGCATATCTTGAATATGTATGAAATTGTAATGACATGTTTTTAAATAGGTGAATAGTGATGGCATATTTCAAAAACTTAAAATTTTTAATGGCATGGATCTAATTAACCCTTATTAAATAGGGCCAAAGTAATTGTTTTCCTCAAATAGATAGAAAACATGAAATGCCATCTTGAGTAAATAGAGAAAACTTGTGAAATGGAGCAGCACAAAACAGTAAGGTCAAATATAATATAGGGTTAATTGGGTTTGTGCCATTACTATTTTGGCCGGTTTTGAGAAATGCCACTAATATTCGTCAAATTGGAAACACGCCATTTTGGAACCATGCCACTGTCTACACCCCGAGCCCCATTGTTGATCGTTTTGACTACACGTTTGGTGAAAAGACCTAGTTGCCCCTTCGATTTGTGACTAAACCGAAGGAATCAGTGGCAGCAGCTCGAGGCAAATCCTTGTTTCGTCCACCTAACCCTAGCGCAGGCAAAGGTGACGGTGGTGGCGGTGAAGTCGACGGTGGCGCCCGCGGCGGTGAAGTCGACGGCAGGGGAGTCCTGCGACTGTGGGCACGGGAAGGAAGCAGGCTACGGCAATGGAGTGGAAGGGACTGTTGGGATGGAGCTCGTGCGAGAAGATGCTGCGATGGATCTAGCGGAGACAAGGTAAGCAAGTCAATTCCAGTGCAATGTCGTTCGATTTGTCTGTTGTTGAGTTAATTTTGTAGGATTTGACTTGTTCCCATTACTATCTCTCATCTCTATATGTTAGTACACGGTTTTTCTCTTTAGAGTTAAAGGTGGAAGGTATTGCGGCAATAGATGGGGATGGTAGAAGGAGGTGTACGAAGGGTTGTTAGCTCAAATGGGATGTTCAGTTTGGTAGTTTTTCCTTGGAATTGCTGATATCAAACTTAAGCAGTGAGACAAAATAGAGCCAAAACCAATGAGCTACTGTGTGGTTTTTGGATAAGGGGCATAATGAGGATGTTAGGATTGTCAATGAAACTCAGTTGGTTGATATGTTTGAAATGTACAAGGCACAAATGCATGCCCAACTAATGGTTCTAGTGGTTGATAGTGCACTAGCAGAGGACAATGGTAACACCATAGAGCCATTGAATGTTGTGTTGCATAGTGAGGAAGGTAATGTGTTGTCTGCATCTGGAGTGGTAGATTCTAGTGAACCTGCAAGCAAAGGAGTTGGTGAGACAATGCCTTTTTATCATGGTCCATCATTGTGTGTTCCACCTATCCAGACAAAGGTCATCGCTAGTAAAATAAAGAGGGCACAAGAGGTTCATAGAAAATCATCGGGGTCGATTGACCCCGATAAATGACTGTAGTGTCGCCCCTGTATATCCATGTGTCACCTATAGCACCTACTAATGTTGTTGAACCCTCTGAGTCTGTTGAACCATCCGATCTAGCTGAAAATACAGGCCATGGAGAGACATCTGGGACTGCTCAACCTTATACAGAGGTTGAGGTCACTGATGTTGAGCCAGATGAGTTTAATGTGGCCTTGGGTCGTTAACTGTGAATCAGTACCATGTTAGCACTGCAAATTGCTTGAACACATAAATCAATGATGATGGCTTATGCAATGATCTGAAGAATGTGCAATGTTCTCAGGTTGTGCAATGATCTGTCAAAATGTTCTCAGATTGTGCATACTCAATTCTTTCTGAAAATGCTATTGTTGACAGATTTATTTCTCTGAAAATGTTGTCCACATAGTCATTTCTTTGAATATGCTGACAAAAACTACTCACATATCTGCCAAATGCCAAATTCTGTCATCACCTGCCATTTTGAGCAACCAAAATTTGCACATATCAAAGTTTTGAACAACCAACATTCACATTTCACAAGCTACATAGCCACTGACAATGCACATCTCAAATAACATTCACATTTCACATTGCCAAAAGTAGCATATACCCCAGCTAGTTATTCATATTTCACATATGAAATGTCTCCCTAGCCAGTTACTTAACAAACTACTACCTACGATTCAGTACAAATAGAATCAACAATACTAGAAATACATATTATCCACATTTTAGCCTGCTAAACCTATATTTCTCAACTTCGTACAACACCTTCGCATCTTCATATTCCTTCTTCCACTTAAGCAGCTCCTCCATCAGTGACTTCATCTCGACATTTCTATCTTCAAGAATTCCCTGCATCCTGCATTTCTCTTCTTTCATCTATGCGCAAATTCCACGGAGTGATTCCAGCTCACCTCTGTGTGAGTACTCAACCATTTCCCTCACATATTTGTCGACGAGATCCTCCCAGATCCAAAACTTACAAACGGGAGGCTGGCAAAAAACAATCGAGCAAAACTC
Source organism: Oryza punctata (assembly GCA_000573905.2). Lineage (NCBI taxonomy): Eukaryota > Viridiplantae > Streptophyta > Magnoliopsida > Poales > Poaceae > Oryza > Oryza punctata. Next base: position 7,636,155 of record CM002494.2, on the reverse strand, counting down.
AACTCAAGAATAAACGAAATCGATTCTCTCAAGCAATCAAATTTCATAGGACCATAAGTACTCACATCTTTCCTGCATTGCATCCAGCGACACCTAGGATTCCTCAACATGTTCAATGTCAACGCCATTGTGGGTCATCGGTAAGCACACCGAAGTTGTGGGTTTCCATCCCGGGAGCGATGGACGTTGCAGCCGCTCGACGCGCTTCCAGATCCCTCCATCTGCCAAGCGTCACCATCGTCGTCGTTCTCGCCGCCGCCTATCGCTTCCTATGGTTAGGGTTAGGGCTAGAGAAAGGGGAAAGCGAGTAGGGAATTTCTGTCTGGTGATTTCGTTATAATACGACGCGAGAGCATTCTAGTCAATATGAATATACGGAACAACAAATACGGTCAACAATGGGGCTTGGGGTGTAGATAGTGTTATGGTTCCGAAATAGCAAGTTTCATAATGGCATGTTTCCGATTTGACGAATATTAGTGGCATTTCTCAAAACCGCCAAAATAATAATGGCATGGATCCAATTATTCCTATAATATAACACATAAAATCAATCCTTTTTTTGTGTAAAGAGGTAGTAGCAAATGTTTTGGTAGCATTTTGATGGTCAAAATGCTGATTTTTTTGCATCTAAACACATGCAGTCCCAAAATTTCAGATGTGAGCACGCAAATTCTGAATATATAGACATGATGCTCACGTTTGCACTGGTGTTTCCATCCAACTGCGGTGAACTGATGTACAACCCAACAACACAATATTAGTCCAACTATGATTGAGGATAATAGATGGATGAACCATTACGAAATTGGGCATTCATTAATTGTATTTCTTATTAATTATGAGATGAAATAATAGCACACTGATTTGCAGGTGCATTATCAAATGTTTCTTTGTTTTTGAATAGAACCATTGTAGTATTAAGTGTTAGTTTAATGCTTGTAGGAAGGGAAAACATAATTGGTGAAAGGGAATATCCTTGTCTCAGGACGATGGTATCTATGTATTCCGAGAACCAAAAACCAAGGATCTCAATCCAACTAGGTAATCACAAACTACATCATGCTTAAGTATGCACTTTTTTAAATACAATACAAACGCAGCTCATAACACGTAGATACTCATCTCACTGTCGATGGGTACGTCACCTATCACTGAAATAATAATTAGTCGTAAATGCGAGCACCCGTGTGAACTTGAACCCCTTGAACCCGGATGGATTAGTTTCATCCCAGGGAATCTAACCTACTTAACTACACTCACTTTGCAACATGCGCTTTGGTACATACAATTTGTTAGCACCATTCATTCACATCCATTTTGTTCAAACGATTGCAAAATCTAAGACTCACATTCAAAGTATCCCTTGAAACAATGCAACGTGTATTTTTCAAATAAATTCGGCTCATATCGATGTCATGTGTATTTTTTTAAAAAATAATTCGGTTCATATCGATGTAACCTTATTTTGGGTTGATGGTAATCTAGTCATTTCTTTTAGCACAGGGTAAACGTACAAAGGCAAAAAGATTGGATAGGCTCTGTTTGGGAAGCTTCTAGATGTTGCAACTTCTCCTTGAAGTTCTAGCTCCCCTTAATAATCCAAATTCTCATCCAGATTCTCAGCATCTGTAGTTATAGAATCCAGAAAACCTAGTTTCTCCAGATTCTCAGAATCTTAAAAGCTCCCCAAAACACAGGGCCTTAGCATCACACCTCACAACTCGATTCTGATACTACCTGGGATTCCAGCATACCAACTTGAATAATTTTTCCTCGAGCTAAATAGTACTGCATTGACAAGTTCCAAATAACATGTCGCGGAAACATCCATCATGCTGTAAATCCTTGTGCAAAATGAACAGGTACAAATAATATCCAAAAGTATGGAACATTCAAGTGAGGTATCATTACAAAAATATAGGACTCGCCGAAGACACGTGTCTTACAAAAACAGATTGAAACAGTGCTTCGTCCTACATATGAATGAGATACATGCCATAGCTCCTAGTCAGCTCCATGTCTTAAGGTCCACGAATCAAGCCTACAAGAGCAGAACAGCGAAGTTGAAAAAAAAAAGTATACATAGAACTTTGAAAAGGCACCTATCTGTGCAAGCACAGTACCAGAATAAACTCTAGTATAACAATTGAACTGAGAATGAATAGTTTATACCTTGCTAGCAATGTTGCTGGACAGCCAATCCAGGCCCTCATACAGACCCTCGCCAGTTGTGGCACAAGTGCTCTGGATGTACCTGTCGAAAAGAAGACCAGGTTGAGATCCAGAGTACCATGGACAAAGTGAAGCAGTGAGTAACATGAATAATGGCAACATGATTGTTACAATCGAAACAAAGGATAGAAGGAATTTTCCCTTAAGTCTATAATCAGTTATCAGTGAGCATCAAACTGTATCTACAGAAAGGACAGAAAAGAAAAGGGCAAGAATCCACCAGTAATTCGTATTTACCAGTGACGCTGGCGAAGGGAATGTAATCCGAGCTTATCAGTAATCTCAGCAGCATTCATAGCGTTTGGAAGATCTTGCTTGTTGGCAAACACAAGCAACACAGCATCACGCAACTCATCCTGCCATAAATCCAATTAAATTTCATCAGATAGGGTTGCAGAAAGTTGTTAGCTTATCAATTGGAATGTGATATTTTCACAGTTGCTTTGTTAACTATTATGTACATCAATCAAACCAGAGGCATAATTGATCGAATAACCCCTATGGTACAGTGATAGCAAAAAAGAGTGACAAAGGAGAATAATTTTACCTCATTCAGCATCCTGTGGAGCTCATCTCTAGCTTCCACAACACGATCGCGATCATTGCTATCCACAACAAAGATAAGACCCTGTGTGTTCTGGAAGTAATGCCTCCAAAGAGGTCTGATCTGTTTTTGCAAGCATTTACAAAGATCAACCATAAGGTGAGATAACATATGTCAACATTTTAAATATTAAAACAAATCAAGACACAGGACAAATTGTTTAAATATTATCAGAAATTCAGAAAGCTTAATGTAAACATAAATAACTAGGAAATCCGATGCTAATAATGACAAAGATAAATTTAATTGAAGGCATCAAATAAAAATATTGGTCAAAATATGGCAGCAGTTCTTACCTTGTCTTGACCCCCCACATCCCAGACAGTGAAGCTAATGTTCTTGTACTCAACAGTTTCAACATTGAACCCTATAATTCAGAGAAAATTACTTAGCTTGAAAGATACAGATAAATAAATATATAGAAAAAGAGATAATACCATAGCACGAGGAGTCAAGGACATAAAAGAAGACATGATCACTACGCAGTTGCTGTCCAAATGTTGAATAGTTTAAAATTTAAAACCTAAATAGATGCCTAATAAAGTTCACTCCGACAATTAAAGATTCAAACGATATCCAACATGCAAAGTTAAACTCTTGAATTTCATAAGGAACAGCTCCTAGCGTTATGCAATAGTTCTAATAGCTTTTCAAGTAAAAAAAATGACAAACAGACATATCTGTCTATCAACTGTGCAAGTAAAAACTTGGCATTCCCATGGTCATGGAATAGGTCATTTCATCTTTCCATTCAATTAGGAAATTTGACGTCAATACAGCCAAGAAAACCAAGAGGCAAAAACTCTGCAGAACTAAATTCTGCTCTGGAAATGAACACAAACAGCACACCACAAGGCTAAAGAAATTGGCATATATAATGTACAGAAAGTCAGAAATGGAAATTTGATGTTCATACAGCCATGAAAATAGCAGCACGAACTAAATTCCATTCTGGGGGCCTCATCGTTTACCCATTGGCTTATATGCCGCTGCAAAAGATTTGAATTTTAAAACATGATTTTGATGCTTTTTCAATGTAGTTTTTTTTTCAGCATTAGCTTTTAAGTCGCTAACAACATATGTGTAAAAGTTTTATCTACATACAAATTATTTTCTAATCACTAATAAGCCGTTACAGCTTATTAGTCATAGGCGACGGATGGGGTCCTGAATAGAACACAAACAGCACGCAGCAAGGCCAAAGAAATTGGCATATTTCTATACTACTTTAAATGATGCTAGTGGTGGTGTCCGAGTCTGTCTCCAACGCCACGAGCTGACATGTGGTGTCATAAGATTCCCACACGTGAATGGTTTTTCTCTGGATATGGCATTATATGCCTAATCAACTATATGCCATATAAACTTGTAATTTTTGCTTTTGCTTTTGGTTTTATCTCTTACAAATATCCGTTGCAACGCACGGGCCTTTAGCTAGTATATATATTATAATATACAGAAAGAGAAACGCATGTGATCTCACCAATGGTGGGGATGGTGGTGACGATCTCGCCGAGCTTGAGCTTGTAGAGGATGGTGGTCTTTCCGGCGGCGTCGAGCCCGACCATCAGGATCCTCATCTCCTTCTTCGCGAACAGCCTGCTGAACAGCTTCCCGAACGCCAACCCCATCTTCCCCCCCTCACCCAAAATCCTTCACCACCTGCAAATCCATGATCCATCCACGCGCGATCCATTCATATTCCCCCAAGAATAGTTCATGCCAAATAATCACGAGATCCAACGCATCAAATCGCGAGATCAAATCGCCAAAACGGCGACCCCGGATCTGCGCCCACAACATCCAAACCCCCCCCCCCCAAAAAAAAAAAAGAAAAAAGAAAACAAGAACGGATCCGGTGACATCACGGCACCAGTAACCAACCAAACCAGATCGCGTCGAACAACCCAAGGATTGGATCGCCGGGGAGGAGATGGAGATGGAGAGGCTCACCTGGGTTCGGCTCTGATCTGATCTGATCCACGCGAGGCGCGACGATTTCCTGAGGAGGATGGATTTGGGAGAGGGAAGAGAAGGGAAGGTGGAGAGGAGGAGATCGAAATCGAGGTGGTGGTGGTGGTGGTGGTGGTGGAGCGGAAAATATTATAAGGATGGTGGGATGGGATTGAGGGCGTCCGATCTGGGATGGACGGCTGGGATCGGTCTCCAGGGAAAATTTGGTGGTAGGCGGAGGCACATGGAGAGCGGAGAGGCAGGAAGCTTCTGAAAACGTGCGAGTTTCTACACGGACTAAAACAATATATTCTCCTTTTCATGAAAAAACAAACTTATTAAAAAATGTGAGATACTTAATAATAATACAAATATGAGATATGCTTCCTCCGTTTCATATTATAAGTTGTTTGACTTTTTTCTAGGTAAATTTTTCTAAGTTTGACTAAGTTTATAGAAAAATATATTAGTATTTTCAACACAAATCAAACATATTATCACAATATATTCAATGCTGGATTAAATGGAACTAATTTGATACTTTAGATTTTGCTAATATTTTCTATAAACTTAATAAAACTTAATAAATTTTAATTAGAAAAAAAAATCAAACGACTTATAATATGAAACGGAGGTAGTATATCATATCCCTTGATTTGCTTTTTACGGGATGCAGGGAACCAGGGAGTATAGTATACACAAAGAGGTTATGACTAGGGGTGATGGATCTGAAAAAAGAAGAGCACAAAGAAATCTAAGGGACTGAGGGCTGAGGGCTGAGGGCTCTCAATCAGGTAGATCGGTCCGGTTGTAGGCGCTCGAAATAAAACGTGCTATCAATTTCTCAAAAATAAAGCAGGAGGCAAGGGGCACAATTGTTTGATAGAAGAAATGAAACATATTGAATACCTCATAGATAATATTATCGATAAAAAAAGGAATATAAAAAACAACTACTTTACGTGGAATAAAGAATATAGATAAGAGTAGAGTAGAGATCGTATGTCAAATTCAAGCCTAAGAATCGAGCATTCAAAACATTTATAATAATAGAGTTGTTTCTATAATAACCGTATTCTCATTGTTAGCACTTGCCAGTGTTAGCACTAGCAAGTTGTTGTCTCATTCCATCTCCATACCCTTTCATCATGTGTAAGAGACACGTTCATCTTGAACACAAACTAATCCTCAAACTGTCAATCATTAGGGATTTAGTAGTTTGTGATGAATAATTGACTATATGTTGGCTGGTTTGAGAGATGGTGTCCTGGCATCAATAGTTTTGACTGGAGTGAAGCTCCCAGCCAGATACGTAAGCTTTGTGGTATGGGCTATTGTACTTAGATTGATCAGCTAAGTTAGACCAATAGACTTTCTGTTTGGAGCCGGTTTGAACTGATTTTCAGTTTGAAATTGGGTTCGAGCTTATTTCGAGTTTCATGATGTTTATGGCTTTCAATTGTTTTCACATGCATTACATATATTATGTTCATGCTAAATTGAGTCAAAGTTGTGAAAGAACATGTAACATGCACTCAGATGGTTTAATTTTTTTTTTGTCTAAGTGTTTCTTTAACTTAAACACTATTAAAACAAGAGTTCAGGTGAATAATCCCAGTACATCGCTAAATAAATTAGTTTAAGGCATTGAACCATCCTCATCAAAAGAACAACTAAAAAAGAACAACTAACAGAACTAACGAACAAACTTCCTAATAACAGTTGTAGAGGAGCAGATTGACACGGATCTACAGCATTGCCGCAAAGTTACATCCTAGGACCCCTTTTAACACGCACTCCGCTTGATAAACCGATGACCACCTTCTGCTGCCACCATAGGAACAACACAATTCAGAGGTTTGTTGATGAACCATAGATTTTCGTGTGAGCTTTACCGGACTCAGCAAAGCATATCCATGGAATTTGTCGTTGAATCTGAGCTTAGACTGCAATCCTGCCAACCAAAGTTGCACAAGCAATTCATGCTCAACCCGAACGATAAACCCTACATGGTTACTGCTGCTAGGAAACAAATAGGAAGATGATTCTAAAGTCCAGCCAATCATATTCACAAGAAAATTCGGATGGCAGCGAAAAAATTCTTTTCTTGCTGGAACTACATTGGAGATTGAGGAAGAGGTGACCTGTAAATTGTGGGTGCAAGTTCCTAACCAGTGAAAGCACCCTTCACCCAATCAACGGTCACTTGCCCTTCACATGAGCTCACACGTCTTGTCGGTGAGGTGCCGCTGCCCCCCAGCAATAGATTGCAAGGTGGAACTCCCCATCGATGACATTTAGTAGCCACAACAACCAAACTAGCAATCGTTGCCGCAACAGAACCGGCTGAATGAGACTAGACCGACACCACCATGGACTGCCTTAGCTGAAGATTGGGAGCCAAAGCACCCCACTGACACCTCTCAGCAGCTGCCACAGCAAGACCAACCAAGGATGAATAGGGCACCACCACCACCAAATCCACCATTCATGCTTTGATTCACCATCTCCGGTGCACCAATCGACCTCCTCCAACAACCATCGCCACTAGTGAATTCCAGAGATGAACCTCCTCTAACAACCACCTCCAATAGTGACCTCCAAAATGGAACAAGCCTGACACAGCTGACACTACATAAATGACATGAGAAGAGAAGAAAATGAAGGAACTCTAACCTAACCTACTTTAAGGGTGGATAGAGTGAGACCGAATTGAAAAACCCGAGACCGAGAAATTCGATCAGTAGTTCGGTCTCAACTAGTGAAAGACCGAAATTTATTCGGTCAATTCTATCAATGACCTCGGTTAACCAAATTGATCGGTATAACCGAATTTTGATTTGTGATGTACCGCCATGACATGTGAATTTGAGAACTAAGTGTATGATGTTGTGATTTATTCTTGCTACTCGATCCTATCTTGTAATATGATGTTTGGTATTTGTTGTTATCTATTATCTTGTATTTTTGTGATATATAACAGTCAAAAGTTATTTAAAAAGAGGTTAAGTGCTACCAAAATATTTCATTGCGAATTTTATCTCCTGAAATTGGCACAATTCGGTTAGGAGCGAGACCGAATTTACCGGTCCTAACAATTTCATATTGTAATTCGATCTTCACATTTTAATGACCGAACTGACTGAAGACCAAGATCGATTTATTTTTCTAAACCTACTGAGGAACGATGCCTAACCCTAACCTAACCTAGTGAGGAAGGATGGCTGACACCCCCCCCCCCCCACCCCCAAGACAACACGAGCGGAGGACTGCAGGTGGAAGAGGGGTCAGGGAAGGAGGGAAATACTGTAGCACCCTGTCCCCTATTCATGATACGGTATGATCGCCCAACAAAATATATCTTAATTGCTGCACATAAATTATACCCCATAGGTGACGTTTGAAACTGATGAAGATAAATATTAAGTTGACACGACAAGAAAACTATTAGCACATGATTAATTCAATTTTAATTATTACAAATTTGACTAATGGATATATTTGATATCTTAAAGCAACTTCTATATAGAAGTTTTTTGCGCACCGTACCGTTCCGTTTTAGTAGTTTGAAAAACAAGTACTAACCAAAACCGAACAAGCCCATAGATGGTCATCGTTGTAAGATAACCAAACAAAATGACTAATGCTGGTATAAGCATCCATGAATAGTCCTCAGCACCATGTCTCACGCACACAGGCCACAAAAGAGAAACAGAACAACTGTTGTAGTCGATTCCAGAATCCAGAGAGTGCAGTACGTAATAGGAAAGAGTTGAACTGCTAAATATGGGGCATTCATCAAATCCTATGAGCAGCAATATATGTTTTGTAGTAAAAAGCGGGTAGAATGTATACTAAGGTATTGGACAGGTTCATCACAACATGCCCACGGGAACATCATACTGCAAATCCTTGTGCAAAACGACCACAGGTTGAGGTAGGTACAAATAATACGGAGAAGATAACGTTGGAGTGAGGTATCATTACAAAAATATTGGGCTTGCCGAAGACACCTAACAAGATTGAAACAGTGCTTCGTCCTACGTATGAATGAGATACATGCATAGCTCCTAGTCAGCTCGAAGTTTTAAGGTCGGAGTTCCAAACCTCAAGCCTGTGCACAACAGCAAAGAAAGGCCAAACAAGTATATATATTAGAACTTTGAACAGGTAACACTTCTACTAGCCTATTGTCGTAATAATATCCAGAAATGACAACTTAAATGATAATGAGGTACCTTGCTAGCAATGTTGCTGGACAGCCAATCCAGGCCCTCGTACAGACCCTCACCAGTTGTGGCACAAGTGCTCTGGATGTACCTGTGAGGAAGAAAACAGATTTAGATCAAGAATATCCCAGGGAAAAGTGAGGCAGTGAGTTACATCAATGGTAAAAAAAACTATGCATCACAATCCATATGCAGGATACAATGAATTTAAAATAGTATTGTATTCAATTTAAAATAGTATTGTATTCGCTTATTGGTGAGCTTCAAACTATATCCACAGCAAAAACAATATATAAGGGCAAGAATCCATTGGTGGTCCTTATTTACCAGTGTCGCTGGCGAAGGGAGTGCAATCCAAGCTTATCAGTGATCTCAGCAGCATTCATAGCATTTGGAAGATCTTGCTTGTTGGCAAACACAAGCAAAACAGCATCACGCAACTCATCCTGCCATAAATTTCAATTGATCATTATACATGGTTGCAACTTGCAAAAGAGTTTGTCAATTTGTCAACTGAAATGTTTGTTTTCTCCAACAGTGTCTGAAACAAAGATAATATTTCCCATCCTAAAGAAAATAAATGCATGACAACTAGCAGCTACTCAATGGTATTCTCCTGGATATGAGCCCTTTTCACTTGGCTCTAGTGAAGAAATTTTCCCCAAAAGAAATATGGAATATAGAATAGCTTTACAGTAGATAAATTAGTAAACCTTATGTACATTGATGCAGTAGTTTCATTTGTCATTATCTTTCTGAAGTTTCACAGGATTGAACTAAAGGAGTAAAGGGTTGCTTTGCTAATCAACTCGCGTATCATGGATGCCAATACTAGTGGAATAATCCATGAATTAACTGATACATGGTAGAATTGCAGCAGCACACAATAACACAGAAAAAATCGATATACCTCATTCAGCATCCTGTGGAGCTCATCTCTAGCTTCCACAACACGGTCCCGATCATTGCTATCAACAACAAAGATAAGACCCTGTGTGTTCTGGAAGTAATGCCTCCAAAGAGGTCTGATCTGTTTCACAAGCACAGGCATTAAGTTAGACAACACTCCGGATAGTTTTGAAATTAAAATAGGTCAAGACAGAGGACCAACTGGTCTGAAAATTTTCATGGTAATCTGATCGATTAATTTGTTTTTTAAAAAATAGATCACTAGGAAACTACATGCCAACAGTAAAAAAAATAAAGTGGTAATATAGCATCAAACAGATTATAACAATCTATGTAGGATCAAAATTTTACAGCATACCTTGTCCTGACCCCCAACATCCCAAACAGTGAAGCTAATGTTCTTGTACTCAACAGTTTCAACATTGAACCCTGTATTGCAAAGGTAACTATTAAATTAAAAAGATACAGAAATAGAAATGGAAACATTCAGATTGTACCATCTATTAAGTACAGAAAGGGAGAGGAAGATCACACTTAATGTGTACCCACTATTCGTTGTCCAAAATTTGTTGCCTAGATTAAGCTGAGACGGTATCTAAAGGCACTCCATCAATTAAAGATGATATTGGACACGGAATGCTAACTCTTAACTTTACATAAATGACAGAAGTCACAATATTATGCTTTTTTTCCATGCAATTATTCAACTCAGGTTTTCAGGTAATGGAAGAAAATATAACATATCTATGTTTGACAACTACTCTTGAAGAAAACCTAATTTTGAAGTGTACAAGAATTGTTCATTATGCCTTGCCCAAACAAAAGTTCACAACATGGTTCAGAACTGGTGGGCACAAGGAGACCCGATAGCAATCTTTTTGGGTGCCATCCAAGAACAACGGATGGTCAGCATCACTAAGAAAAATGGTCAAGAATGTAATCGACGTAATATGTGATTATGTGATTTAGCTTTTCAGCATGGACTTGGTGGCTACTAGGCCTCAGGCGGCCACTCTAAAATTCAGTACCATTGGTATTTGAATTGTCAGGACATCTAAATCAATTAAGCACTTACACGTTTATTATGACGTTATATATATTTCTGGATCAAATATATGTACATGGCAATGCAGTAGTAAATGCATCATTTCATATCCAATCAGGGAATGTGGTCAGCAACAAACACAGCTAAATCCTACGAATATAATATAAAAAGAACATGTGATCTCACCAATGGTGGGGATGGTGGTGACGATCTCGCCGAGCTTGAGCTTGTAGAGGATGGTGGTCTTTCCGGCGGCGTCGAGCCCGACCATCAGGATCCTCATCTCCTTCTTCGCGAACAACCTGCTGAACAGCTTCCCGAACGCCAACCCCATCTTCCCCCCTCTCACCCAAAATCCTTCACCACCTGCAAATCCATGATCCATCCGTTAATCCAAATCCATCCCCGCACGAGATCCAACACCCCCCCCCCCTAACGCCTCGAAACCAGATCAAATCTCGGAACAGATGGCACCGGATCTTCGCCCCCACATCACATCAACACGAACGAAAATCTAACGCGAGAAAACGGCGGATCCCAGTAGAATCATCGCGTGATCGGCTACCGCTCGCGGGCGGATCGATCGCCGGAGAAGGGAGAAGCGGGGGCTCACCTGATCGGAGATCGGATCTGATCTGCGGGAGAGAGAGAGAGAGAGGCGGGGGGTGGGATTTACGATGGATTTCGAGGTGGGGAGAAGCGGTGGCCGTGGAAAATAATAGGCAGCGGCAGCGACGCGGTTGGGGGGGTGGGAGCGGAGGGAGGGCGCGGCGATCTCGGATGGACGGCTGAGATTAATTATGGACCGACCGACCGGTCAGTCAATAAAATGAGAAGAATTTGCAAGATTAATTATGGAGAGATTGTAATGTTCACGCATTAACGATTTGTGACTGAAAACCGGTACATTGGTTCATGACTGCCATGACATGACGGAGAAATTTGCATAAAGTTTGCTAAAAGTTAGAAGTTTACCGAACGGTTTCTAGTCATTTACAGGTAATATTAATCTATAAGATTAATGATTATGGTATTTGTAAACATGTCTAGAGGAATTCCATCCTTGTGGACCTCTATTCTTAGGCAGCTCTAAAATATAAATAGCTCTTGATTTGGTTCTTAATTGATACTTGAGATTCCATCGTCTTGTAAAAGTATAAAAAAACATAACTCATTTATCTCTTTCTTTAAGGAACACAGTACGAACACATGCGCTAACAACATGCGCACACTTATCTCTATGAACACACACATTTATCTCTTGGTTGTAGCAACTAGAGAGGTCTATATGAGAAGTAACACAACCATCAAATGCAAAACAAAAGCAAACACAAGAGATCGGTGGTTAACACATGGTTCTCTTTAAGTTACCAATTGGAGGCATGCATGGATCAACTCCAAACTTGGTGAGCTCGTTCTATACTTAGAGTATTTCGACTTGGACTATTGGTTCGAGGGAATATTGAATGAGTAGAACACTAGATTTGCGAATGTTTTTTATTGGCTGAATGTTTGCACTTCTAGATTTAAGCATTTTGGGTAGAATGTTAGTTTAAGAGATACGTCTGGGTTGGTATTTTTAAAAAACAAGGAAGGTACACATTGATCTTCATTTCTACCAAGTTTCGTGATGACTACTTATGTTGTTTGGGAGACAAAGTTAATAACCCAGTAGATAAAATGTTGTCATTTCTCTTATTGGTAGTGCATGGTTGATCTTATGGGTATCAAGGTTTATGTCTTGATGATGTTTTTTTTTTGTTGTTTGTGATATGCCTCTAGTGTTAGAAGATTCCATTGTATACATATTGTTTAATAACAATAGGAATTTGGAGTGGGCCGGTTGGATTTGTGGCTTTTTACTCCTTGCATCGAGGAGGATTTTTCTCATGTAAGTCATGACACCAACTGTGCGTGTGGTTATTGTTATTTACCGCTAATTTGCTAGATCAAACTATCCTCAAAGTTTACTACAATAAATGTGGTTGATTGTGTGTAATATGGTTTACTACAATAAATGTGGTTGATTGTGTGTAATATGGTTTACTACAATAAATGTGGTTGATTGTGTGTAATATGGTTGTCAAGTAGTGAATTGATATTTACACATTGTGATGGTTTGTTCAGTGCTAAGAGAGAAATCAGATAGTACATGCACTCAAAAGTAAACTCGAGAAATTTAAGCTTCATGTGGTTATTATCCACTTATATAATCACAATGCAATTGTATACTATATAAAAAGGCAATCCAAAATCCACATAAGCATCCACAATGGTGAGTTGATTCATCGAACAAAGAGAGAGGCAGCCATATGCTCAAAACGCTCAGTCTGACCCTTAGACCAAAGCAGTGTGATAGCAAGTTTAATAGTATAGCTAACTATTGACTATTCGCTCATACTAAAGTTAACATGTATAATAGGTTAATTATAAGGTTGACTCTATTCTTTCTCTCATCTCTCTTTTTCTCACTGTGAATTTAATGTAAATGTATTGTAGCAAGTGTATAGCTAGCTCTCACAGGAGAGCCAACATCACTCATTTTTATTTATCTCTCTCTTCCACGTAAATTTATAGTAGCTTATAACCCCACATAAATAATTACGCACAAGTCATATTTTCATGATGATTGCAACAAGCTTCCGATAGGTGGGGCCGATATATTTTTTTATTCTCTAGGAGTCAACTCTTAATTATGAATCAATTATTTTCTCTCCTCGATATGAGTCAGCTTCTCCAGTTATGATGAATCGCTTTGAGCCTGCCACGTAGGTCTATGCATCGGTCATCGGAGATGCTCTAAAGCTGTGTTCTTCCCTCCAAACTCCCAACCTCACCTTACTCGTTTTCTATGCGCATGCTTCCCAAACTATTAAATGATAATTTTTTTTTAAAAAAAGTTTATATAGAGAAGTGCTTTAAAAAAACATATCAATCCAAATTTCAAGTTTTTATAAGCTAATACTTAATTAATAACGCATTAATCCATCACTCCGTGTTGCGTGCGGAGAGGAGGGGTTCCCAACCCCTCCAAAAGAACAGTCTTTTCTTACTAGTATAGTTCTTACTACTTCTTGTAACATCAAAGCCAGGAGATTGTGCGTGAATGATTTGAACATTTAGATTTCATGGAGTATATAGGGAGACAACTTGGATTGAAAATATTCACAAACAGGTACCTGCAAAACCTTCTGGTGCAGATCACAAATCAAACCTGACTTAATTTCTTCCAAGACGGTTACCATCTTCAGTCTACTTATCAAGCACATTTCTAAAAGAATTTGTGGGAGCATCCAACACAACTTGACAAATCCTGTAAGTTGTCTTGCAATTTTGTTTCATGACGTGACTTTTGTCTCGCATCAACGGTACCATTTCGTTGAGCAAGCTTCTTGTTATCACATCCTAAGTTGTCACCTGGTAGACCAGACTCATCTTCACCCAATGTTCTTTTTTTTTCTTTTTTCTTTACCTAGAGAGGGCAAACCCTCTCCCATTTCTATTAAGAGAAATTCATAAACAGCAGAGTTTCCTGACTAAGCACCTATTTTTAGCACAACCCTTCCTGCCTGATGCCATCCCATCAGTATTACAGGAGTTGCCTCCATAGTACATGTATCAAGTCAAATTGCTCCTTATAACATTAGATGGAGTATTTACACAAGCTATGGAGACAACAATACCTGTTCTATTAGAGAGTACACCTAAGTAGCATTGAATCTACAAAAGGATGGCAAACCACGTACTGCCATTATATCGAGCAGCAAACGAGCTGTAACTACAGATTTGGACAACAGTACCTGTTCCTTTTAGCAATCTGCATAACAGTAACTGATTAACTGACATGGAGCTTCCATTTTGTCAAATGCAAATGCGACTCTCCACTGCTTCCATTTGAGTTCTCAGATATGGACTCAGCACTTGAGTTTGCCACATTTTGTAAGTTCATAATGCCAGTAATGGTAGCTAGCTCGGAGAACTTATATCACTTTTTTGCCAGACCACCAGTGCCCATGACTTCTGTTGAGGAACACAGTGCTAGGGCTTGAACTTGATTACTTCTCTAGATATCCTCAATTCCTCATAATGTTAGGGCTTGAATTTGACCGCTTCTCTAGCTATCCTCATGCAGATCAGAGCGAGTGGCCGTCAATCATGCCGAGCAAAACGACTGCTCATCATGGCTCAATCATGCCAAGCAAAACGGGTGCCTATTGTCGCATTAGGAGACTACTAGTATTGTGTTCTTAATGGAACATAATGCTCAAAAGTTTTGTCATATTTGCCTCATGTTCCTGATTGTGATGCCCGTAGAGTGGCCAGGTTTGCAAGTTCTGAAATTTCATCAAATTTCCTTTCTCTCATCAATTCTTTGTCGAAAATAGCATCAGATAGCACCACTGCAGATGCCCCTGCCTCCAAATACCCCTTGATTGAGTCTACAATAAGCAATTTTGCAATAGATTGAGCGGCTTCATACTAGTCTGTGTGCCTACTGTTTTTGTTTAAGCACTTCTTTTCATATTTCTAAAAAAGATGGGTGATAAAACTTTTTGTTTGTGGCTAGCTTAAGGTCCTTAGGTATTCTGAAAAAAAAAAACATCTGTATGCATTCTTAGCTATAAAAATCTGAGAGATTTAACAGAAACATGGAGACATTTATGAAACTTTATTATAACTATGGATGCTAGGTCAGGTAACTTACCTATGCTTATTCCTTGTGAAGCGACCATTGGTAGAAAAGGAAATGGTTTCTTCAAAGCAAGCATATAGACCTCTCCACCCATTACTGAAACTGGGTACACCTAATTTAATTTTACCACATAAGCCAAGAAATTCCAATTAGTCCTATAAACACAGGCTGAAAACGAGTACATTTAACTAATTAATAGGGAATCAAAAGGACAAAACAAAATAACGCACATGGGCAGAAAAAAAGAAGATAGAAATTGTCTATTAACGCTGTCATCTCAATTTATTTTTAATGGTATGAGCTATCAACCAAAACTATAAAAAGAAAGGCAAAGCTACCTTAACGACTTCTGCTCCAGCATTGGAAGCAGATATAACCTGTAAAAGTCGAATATATCAGACATGTGGAATTAAAATAAGTTCATCGTAATGACATAATCAGGACTCCT
The DNA here is from genome assembly GCA_000573905.2 of Oryza punctata. Classification (NCBI taxonomy): domain Eukaryota; kingdom Viridiplantae; phylum Streptophyta; class Magnoliopsida; order Poales; family Poaceae; genus Oryza; species Oryza punctata. The sequence continues at coordinate 7,620,039 of CM002494.2, read as the reverse complement.
CAACATACTTCAGTTGGTGTCAGCACTCCTGGAATATACAGGACTTCACTTTCTTTACGAGCATGAAGTATTTCCTTACACAAATACAATATCCAAGAATCAATCAGCATAGATGTATAATGATAATATGTAAGTATTAAGTAGTGTGTACCACTAAGTACATCAAAGCACAGACTGAAATTGGATCAAACTTGGCCAAATTAAATTCATTATGAAGCTATATAAACCATTGAGATCATGAAAGGTTGCATCAACAAATCGTAACTAAAGTGTATAAGAAGGATGTTAAAAGGAACACCACGATATAAATATGAGACATAGGCACCTTTGTTATTAGAGAAGAAACCATTCTGCAAATGTTCATAATACCTGTGCCACTTACCATGACTGTACCAGGACTCATGAGAAACTGTGCACCAGCTCTAATGGCTTTCCTTGCATCTTCAGGATTTAAGACCGTGCCAACCTAATATAACAGGAGGTTCATAAATACTAGATAGTGTCATCAGCTACCTTCTTATGTGCTTGACAGTAATAAAAAGATTACACGTTACATTGTGATTACCACCTTCTAGAAACAAATTTGCACCACACAGCTTGGTTGGAAGTAAACATAGTAACGCTGGGATACCTTTTATATCGAAACTAAGTATATCACATCTTTAGTGAAATGTTGAAAATGATCAAAGCAGTAGTATCATGGAAACTAAGTAACATAAGTACATGAATTCAGCTCTTCTGACAGACTGAAACAATACAGCACGTGATGCCATGAGACACCCATGCATGCATTGAAACAGAAACCTATGAAGTTAATTATGCGAGGGACTAACCCCAAATGTCAAAGAAGGATAACTTCTGCGAAGATCACCAATAACCTGCAACGAGAAGATTTATCAATCTATGAAAATAGCAGGAAGCAATGATCATGGCAGAAGGGCAAGCTTGCAGAAGAATGGTGGAGATGGCACCACCTCCAGCGCTCCAGGGGTGGACATCACAATCTCTAGCTGGAAAACACAACACATGCCTGTCAGAACCAAAGGATAAGCAATGAAAAGCTTAGATGATTATTGCAACCACCAAATCCAAAGGTAAATGCCGCTGCATAAACTGTACGTGAATATGCAAGAATCATCCTTTTGGAGATTGGAGGGCTCGAGGCGCATTTACAAGGTCAGCCGCCAACTCAACTCACCACGGAGACACCACCGCGCACGGCTGCATGGGCCGCCTGCATCGCCGTCTCTCCGCTGCGGGGATGGAATAGCGGAACACGATGTCAGACAGCGAAATAGTTCGGCGAGGCATACCGCCGAGCGGGTGACGGGCGGCAGGAACCGGGAGAAGGAAATGCCAGCCATTGCTCCTCACTTACTCTTGTGCGCGGAGGCAGGCCATGACGCGCGAGCGGAGTATGGCGTGGAGCGCCTCGGGCATCTTCCGCGGTGGCGGCGCGGCGGCTCGCCGGCGACGGCGAGGCAGGGCCGTGCGAGCTGGCGAGTGGGCGGCGGCAACAAGCATTCTCGAGCGCAAGGCTGCTCCGCCAGTAGCCTCCCCACCTCACGATGAAAGGATTGGAACTTGGAAGAACGGGGAAGTGGGCCTTGGTGGGCCTATGGATGGGGGTTGCGCAGAATTTTAGTGGCCTAATGGGCTGGGCTGGGCTGGTAGTAGCAACCATGGTTTTTTATGACGGAAAAGTCCACTTTTGGAACCTCCGTTTGAGTTTCATTTACTCCCTGAACCGCAAAACCGGAAATAAAACCTCCCTCAAGTATTAAATTCAGTGTAAATCAGGTTGTCTGAAAGTGTAACTTTATACATTTCGTAACTTTTGCAAAGTTGTCTCAAACCCCATTTTATAAAACGGAGTATTAAGCAATAGCAACGGCATATAGGAATTGGATTCAAGCTCTTAAATTACTCATCTATCATAGTCCATGGATCATAACAAACCAATCCATGCTTCAAGTGTTCATAGCAAAACGAAACAAGAGAAGACACGTCGAGATGACTGGAAATTCAGAACACAGAGAGCCAGGGAATAGTGCATCTAGATGAGGTTACATTACACAAGCAGCAAAGATCAGCACAATGTCTATGATAATACTCCGTATGATATGTTTCAAGCGTTCATGGAATTCAACAATTCATTCAGCTTGATTTGGTCTAAAGATGAAGCTCGTAATATAACGGGCTTAGTTGGAACTTTGGCAGATTAACCTTTCATGTCAAGAAATCAAGTAGACAGACTGACATTCAGACAATAAGATAGAGCAGACATAGGTTGGGCATCACATATACGTGCATCATTTTAAGAACCATGGACCAGAACCATTTTGTAACTAAGAGGCTGATGCATTATCTTCAGCACATTGCTACATAAAAGGCTTAAACCCATCACAGTAATGTCATATATAAACAGGTCAGAGCTAACATACGGGAAACAAAAACAACCATTCCATGCTCCATAGGTTGCAGAAAAATAATAGGAGCGTTGAGCTGCTACAGTTTCTTGCATCCAAACAATCCAACAATCAGTATACCGCAATGGAAAGTGCAAACAAAACTGAAGGTTTGTGGACAAAAATGAACCAGGTGCCATCATAAAAGCTGGTTTAACAAATGCAAGTAGATGCATGAAAGTACATATTCAGATGGTGAGAAATCCTTCAAGGGAGAAAAAAACAGTAAGGTATGTGATGCTCCATAGTCTACAATGTATGTTACACTGTATCAAGTTCTAAATCTGAATATGGCCTCAGCAATATACCAGTAGGTTCAAGACAGATTACCCTCAGAAAGCATCTTCAGAGCTAGGAAAGATATAGCCAAATGAAAGGATGTGCACACAGTGTAACAAAATCGTCATTTTGTATTCAGGTGGAGATAGCATTATGTGAAAAGGAGAGAAATTCTTACAAAGTGTCGACTAACAGATAGAAGGCATAGCTAGCACAAGTTTTTCACTATAACTACAGCTAGAAAGGAGAAACAGCACAACAGGAAAAAATGATGCAAATGTACAGCTGGTTTTTGGTCAGGTGCTGCTCAGTAACTCAAGCTCAAACAGAGTGCCAAGCTGTCATCTGCTATAACAACATCTACACTATTCGAGGTCCCAGAAATTGCAGAAAATAACAGGAGTGTTGAGATGCTACAGTTATGGCATCCCAACAATTCAACAAGAAGTATTATGCAGCAATAAAGAAGTGTAATCATACTGAAGGTTTAAGCCTTGAAGCCATGAGAACCGAAGTGAACCAGGTGCCATCATAAAAGCTGATGTAACACCTGATTTTGATAATGCAATTAGTTATATGGAAGTAGATATTCAGATGGTGAGAAATCCTTCAGCACGGGAAATAATTAATAGGGTAAATGGTGCTCCATACTGTATGCTCCACTGCACCATCTCCTATGTCTGAAGATGGCCTCAACAATTATATTAGTAGGTTTTAAGACATATTACCTTCCCAAGGCATTTTCAGAACTAGGCAAAGATATAGGCAAATGAACAGATGTGCACCCAGTGTACAAAAACCATCAAATTTTCTATTCAGGTGATGGGGATTACATTATAACAAAAGGAGACAAATTCTTATGAAGCTTCAGCTAAACAGACCGAAGGCATAGCTAACATTTGAATTTAGTTTTATTTTCAGATGCAAGAAATGCAATAAATTTGAATGGCCTAACCATAATTTGGTCACATAAAACCAAATTGAAAACTACTAAAATGGGGGAAACAACAGATAGCATACATTTTTCATGAAACTACTGAGATCTCCCACATCCTACATTATTTCTAACAATAACCAAGCCATGATTTTTTTAGCAGCCTGCTTGGTCTCCATATGCATAAGCAGATGGAAGAAAACTGTCAAAAGAAAATGCAACACTATGTTGTTAAAGAATGAAATTTGCAGAGACAGATCTTGCAACAAACTGGAGCAAGTTTGTGCACCACAAAACTAGTTCATCAACAATAGTGCATCCCAAAACTAGTTCAACAACAACAGCAGCACATCCGACATGATGAACAATTCAGCAAAAGTGCAAGAATCTAGCATCATATTGTCATAAACCCGAAAATGTGGATGTTACATTAGAGATCAACATCGACGGAAACATAACACATAATCTAGAGTACCAGGGACAAGTTTTCCTGAACCACTCCAGCCAAATTATTCATCCCTCGCAGAACAAAAAAAAAAAAATCAAGAAAAGCCTCACCACGACGGATCGATCAGGTCAGGCGGCCATGGGGTGGTTGGCGACGTACTCGATGGCGAGCGGGAGGGAGTCGATCTTGTCGGCCTCCTGGTCGGGGATCTCGAGCTTGAACTCCTCCTCGATCGCCATCACCACCTCCACCGTGTCCAGGCTGTCCAGCCCCAGATCCTTCTCGAAGTGCGCCTCGGGGCTCACCTGCCACACCCAAACCAAACCAACAAAAAAGCTAGGGTTAGGGCTCGGATGGCGCGGCGGCGCGGGCGGCGGCGTGGATTCGAGCTGCGGCTGTATTACCTTGGAGGGGTCGACCTTGGGGTGGCACTTGAGGACGTCGAGGAGGCGGTCGACGACCTCGTCGCGGGTGAGGTGGGCGTCGTGGGAGGACATGGGCCGCGCGAGCCACCGCGCCAGGGCGTTGGGCTGGGACGCGGCCGCCGCCCCCGCCGCAGCCGCAGGGGAGGGGGAGAGGCGGATGCGGCGGAGGATCGCCGGACGGAGCGCCGCCGCCGCCGCCATTTTCTCTATCTCTCGCTTGGGCGATTCGGATTTGACTCGGCCGCCGGAAGCGAGGAGGAGGAGGAGCTCGCCGTGTGCTGGTGTGTGTGTGTAGGTGTTTCTCTCTGATCTTCACTTAGACGACTAATCGAGTTGCTGTGCCGTTTGATTGCAAATCAACGGCACAGATTAATCGAGTTGGAAACTTTTATTGTTATTAGCGTAAATTTCACAAAACTACGGGTACTTTAATCAACCCATCACAAAACTACAAATTTGAAAACGTGTATCATAAAACTATTTAACATCATACTTATCAGAAAAACTACATATTTAAAGCATCGTATCAGAAAACTACTATTTTATCACAAAACTATAGCTTTTGTAGCCTCGATATACCATTAATATACTATTGATAAAAACTCAATGTGTAGTTCTTGATAACTTCATCACTCAATCTATAATTTTTGTGATTTTGTGATATGGTACTTTAAATCTAAATCTATAGTTTTATGATAAATCTAGCGTTAAATATGTAGTTTTGTGAAATTTATTCAAATTATTATCCAGTATTATCTAGTCCCCAACTCTATTATTAACATTTTGATGTACGGAGTACATTTTTGAATACTTTCGTAACTACTTCACTGTATTATTATTGTTGCATATTATTTACCCCACAATTGTAAAAATAAGTTACTTGGATCACTCGTTTTTTAGCCTATTACATCCGTTCCAAAATAAAACAATACTACCTTACATCCAAGTACTACTCTGCTCGACCCTATGTCCCATGATAAAATGGTACCTTAAATACCTTATCCCGAGAAACACCTAGTAGAAAGAAAAAATGTAGAAAGAAAAAATGACTAAAGTATCCCTCATTAATTAAGAAGTAATATTTGTGAAAGGATAAATGAGGTCGCGGACCAAGGCTAAGAAAAGGTAGTAGAAATCAACTTATTTTTAAACAAACTTATTGTGGCATCCTAAAACAATGACCATAATGTAATATCAGAACATTATCTCTACCAAGAGCCCAAAATCAAATCTGGAAGACATCAAAAGCAAAAATTGATTCTTCTGCTGTGCGGTTTACCGGGCTCCAAGTAACCTCTGTTCTGTAAAACTACTCAAGAAATGCATTGTGTGATCCATCCCAAGAACAAAGCGAGAACAAAATAGAGAAAATTCAGTCTAAGCCTGCAATCTATCCTTTCTGTAAGGTGTCAAGAGATGTAAGGATTTTCTTCGTTGGGCGCACATTGTCACCTCTCATCCTCTCCAAGAACCCGTGGGCTGGAACTTTGGCATTGACATAAGCTTCAAGAAGAACAGCATAATGTAGTGGCCTTGCTGCGTACCCAGCCTTCTTCAGCCTATCAAATATCTTCTCAGTGTTATTGATATCACCCCTTTTCGCATATCCCTTCATCAAGAAGAGGTACGAGGCCAAGAGCGGCTTTCTGTCAGGATTTTCTTTTGCTACATTCAGGAGGAATGAGTCGGCTTTCTCGACCTCACCCGAATTCACATAGAGATTGATAAGTGAATCCCAGGTTAGAGGACCAATCGGACACCCGTCGCTACACATCCTTTCCACAAACTTTTTGCCCTTAGCCAGAAGATTATTCTGCGCATACATATTCAGCATCACATTGTAGTACATGGAAGATAGCTTTGCTGGCGTGTTCGCCATCGCCTCAAAGGTCTCCTCTGCTTGTTCAATAAGCCCGAGTTCACCCCATGCCTTGATTGCAGACAAGAAATCATCCAGCTTAGGTTCTGTGCACAATTCCCATATTCTGGCCACATCATCTGGCTTGTTGAGGGCAGCATAGAGGTGAAGAAGAGATCTGATGACATGCTGTCTGTCCTTTGAATTCAAGAGCTGCACTTCCATCTCCTTCACAACTGCTTCCGCTTTCTCTGTGAGCCCACCATGCATGTAGAACCTAGCAACCATTGTTTGAGTTGAAGTAGATGGCTCAATGCCACAAGCCTTCATCTCATTTAAGACCACCTCAATGCCTGCCAGGTCATTTGACTGCCCTTTCAAGTCAATCAGCAGTCTGTACGTAAAGGCAGAAGGCTTGACATTTTCCTTTTCCATCAGCATGAGTACGTTAGCTACCTTTCCAGGAGCAATCCTCTTGTATAACAGTATCATTTGGTTGCAGAGGGTGACAGTTAAACGCAAACATAAGTCTTTTATTTCCTTGAAGACTTCTTCTGCCTTCTGGATATCGCCCACCAACACACAGTTCACAATTAGAGTTTCGTAGAGTACCTCATTCCTGAAAGGTAGTGGAACCCTCTTAATATACTTTTGAGCAGTTTCAATACCATGGCTCCGTGCAATCAAATCAAGATGACAAGCATAGTCATGTTCTTCAAAATTGAGTAACTTTCCTCTTTCCATCCACTCCACAAACTGCAAATATTCACAGATGTATTAAAGAATATTGTTTTTTTTCCCAATGGTCCATAAATGAAAAATGATATCTCCAGAAGTGACCATATGGTTTGAATCATAAACAAAATGCATGGATTAAATGACATAAATTCACATGTGAATGATGTCATAAAGTTTGTCAGAGGCCTAAGTATTGCGCTTGTCAATTTACCAAGCCATAATTCAGACGATGGATTTATAAGCCCTTGTCAGAGAACTAAATGAGCAAGAAAAACAATGAATGGCATTTGCAAAGCAGATGCTTCGATATAAATTAAGAAAAGAAAGTAGCAAATGATATACCATTCCCTAATGTTTCAGCAAGATAGAATGTCGGCCACCCCTTCTTACTAGCAGCCAATGGACAGCCATGAGCATGATTTCATCATTTCCAGTTCCCAAATAGAAGTGCTCACTGAGTCACTGCCTCACCCTAGTACCCTACACACATTCCCACAACACAAAGCTTGCATTCCCTGAATCCCCAGACAGTGCTGAATCAGCTGACCCATGCACCTGAACTCCCCAAGTACAGCGGCTCCTATGGCCAATCTGGCTTCCAATAGTAGCACCACCTTCATCTCCTCCATCCTTGAAACAATCACCAGTCTCAATTTCTTGACCCAAGCACCAAAGGGCCATTCTCACCTACCTGCTGATGGAGTTTGGCAAATCAGGGCAACCACCATGATTCATGACAAGGGTGCAGCACCAAGCTGTCGCAAGCAATGGTTAAACAGCTGACACCACAGTGCTTAGACATGGTGGATGCTGTGGCTGATTGCCGTGGGCTTGACCGAGTGTGGCAGGTGTTAAGTGACTACCTCACTATAGGTGAGAACAAAAGAATTGCTAAGTCTGGATTTAGACGACAAGCAGAAGGCAGACCAGCCATGGACGATAAGGCTGTGGAGTATGAACGTATTTGTTATACTGAACTGTTTTCATTTTGAAACCTTTGTAAACTTTTACTGAAATTTGAGATTTGGAACTGTTTTTCAAGCTTTCAAACTTGCTGAGAAAATACAAAAAACCTTGTCATCTTAAGACTTCAACTCTCCGATCATAAAATCAGTTAAAAACATTTAAACTTTCAAATTTGCATGGTTGGCAATTGAGTCTTTGACTTTAAAGTTGGTACACATGATCACAATTTGATTAAACTAACATTTCTATTTATTTTTGAAAAACCTAAACTTCAATTTTCAAATTTTATGCTTCAAGCGTCTCTGAAACTCAAGGTTCCAAGTTTGCATTACAAACTTTCAGTTTCTGAAACTTGAAACAGGACAGATCTTGCATGAAGCTTAGAATTGCACATCCTATTCAGAGAGTATATCATTTACTAGCACTGCTCTTAAATTAATATAATTAAATTCTGACCAACTTGTTCAACTGGTACCTTTAATGAAGATATGCATAAACAAGACATAAAAGGCCATACTGTAAAATTGATGGTGGCAATTTAGCAACTTGATATTTCATCCTTTCTTCAAACCTTTTATATGAAATAAAAATCACTCCTTTTTTTTAATTTCTGGCATCGTAATACATGCAAAATGATTTTGCCACTAAACACAAACTTTTCTAAAACGGATCATCTGTTAATGCTATTCTATAATGAAAACAGTACTCCTGTTCTCCAGATGATTACTTCAGCAATTTTAACATTTCAATTTATTATTCAAGTATGAATTAGTCGCTATGCCAATAATGCTACTTTATAATATAAGAGTGCGCCTGTTTTCCAGAATTTCAAAAGTGCAAGTAGAAATAGATCATCTGATTTAGACTTGTCAGTGGTCATGCCATATCGGAGTTTCTTGTGCCAACAGATGAACTCAAACATGAAAAATTCATTAACACTTGGATTATTTGTTGATCCAAGAAATAATTCGAGTATCTTAAAGTGTTGAGAGTTAATTCAAGTTCCTAATTACTTCTACTCTAGAACAAAATCAACCGCGGCAACATAACGGAAAATATGTTTCAACCACACTAGATCAGTTGATTAAAGGCAACTACATGCTTCCATTGGCTTATATGAGACAAACTAGGCACTCCCAGACCCCAGTAACAATGTTCCTATAATGCATGTCCACATTGAGAACAGCAAAAGCTAGTTCAACAACTTGTGAAGATTTGTCCAATCAACTCATTTCCTAACTAACTAGCCAAGCTCAAGCTTAATTGAAATTTATTCAGATCTTGAGTCAAGACACATGCTTCATGAGATTATATAAGTAGTTTTTATATATTCATAGCTTTGTTATGGTCGCAATGGAACTTCGTCAGCAAATGACACTATCTAGCAAATTGTTGCTACTAGCTGGAAGAAAGGAAGGCCTTCTTTTATAGATTTTCAGTAAATAAGACAAATATTATCTTTCATCAAAGTAGGAAGACAGAAATGCTGCATTGCTGACACAAAACTAATTGTGAGGGTTTTATAACAGAAAACCATACCAATTTCCAAGATCTAGCATGATCAGGAGTCTAATTGTTGTTTGAACTTAGTAATTCCAAGTATCCCAGGAGAGAGGCAACAAATACCACAAGCATAGATAACTCATCTCAAGAAATTTCAGCTTCATGTGGCAGCAACTTACATGGAACAATTACAATGCAGTTCTATACTGCATACAAGACAATCCACATATTAACTACTGCTTATAACACCTAGGCCAGAAAATTATGCATGAATAGTTCAAACATTAAGATCTCATAGAGTATATATGGGGTGATAAGTTAGATTAAATTCCAAAAAACAGCTGGATTTACCAATAATTGTATATTTTACAAGCATTTTTCACTTTATGAAATGTAACACACAACAGACATGATTGCCTAGTCAATAAAACAGGTACCTGCAAAGCCTTCCGATACAGATGTTGTTTCCTGAGGTGAAACAAAACCAGCATTGCATCTTTTCTTTCAAGCTGGTTACCATCTTCAATCCACTTATCGAGCACATGCCTGAAATAATTTGAGGGAGCATCCAACACAATTTGGAAAAGATAAGGCCTGTAGGTTTTATCTTGCAATTTTGTGCCACCACTACGATCCATTGCAGGAAACAGGGACCTTAGATTCTGAGCCTTCGTCTCACTCGCATCAATCATACCATTATGTTGATCAAGTTCATCATCACATTCCAAGTTGTCATCTGGTAGTCGATCAGACACATCTTCCCCCAATATCACACTATCATTTTTGTTTCTGAATGGCCTTTCTGCAGGCTCTGAGGAAAGTCTACGAATCGAGGGGAAACCGGTTCCTGAATAACCAAATGGGAGTTCTTGACAAGACACCTGGCAGCCAATTTTTCCCAGACCCCTCAAAGAACCACCATTTAGGTTACTGTCCATGACTTCAGAACATGTAGGAAGCAAATGAGAAACATTCTTGAACCTGGGGGCCAAAAAAGTCAAAGAATGGATGAGTCCCTAAAATAAAACTCTTAACAAAAATGTTCCCATTTCTAAGCAATTTTTCATATTTCACAGCAGCATCTACAGACACACAGGATCAGATGCATATGTTTCTTATTCACTCGTGACGTCATCTTCCTTTTTCTGAAATTAATAACGCCAAATCCACACTCCTCGCCGAACTAAAAGAAGCATCAAGACTCCCCCTCAAGACACCGAATCGAACGATCCTAATCCCTGAACAACGCGGGCGCGTCTCGAGGGGAAGACAGCGAGCGGCGTAGGACTAGCCGAGCAACCGCGAGGGAGCTGGGAGGAGAGAAAGAGAGAGGAAGGATTCGGCTCACCTGGCGCCGCCGCCAGCGGCTGCTCGCCGGAGCGATGGCCACATGCCGCTCGCTGACGGGATCGGCGGCAATGGAGGAAGAGAAGCGGAGGCGGCTAAACCCTAGGCTAGGGTTTGGGGAGGCTGACGTCGATGAGCAAGACGAGCAGGGAAAGCCAATGAAGGGGATTGGTTGGCTTGGCGTGCTTTACGATTTGTGCGTCAAGAACACTCCATTAGATCCAAGATTAAAAAAATTAGTAAATTTCACAAAACCATGTAAACTTTAACGAAACTATATAAAAAATATAGATTTAAAAAGGTGTATCACAAAATTACAGATTTAGAGCATCTCCAATAGACTAGCAATAATTCAAGCTAAATTTAAAGAACAAGAGGCTAGCTAAAAAATAAAAAGTTTTCCAAAAGCAGGGGTAAACCAACAGACTCTTTAAAACTGGCGAACGTGGATGGAGAGTCCATCTAGCTACGCAAAGATAGTTAGCGAAGGGGAGGAGATAGCTAGCGTGAAAAGATAGCTATCCAGTTAGCTGGTCTGCTGGATGCAATTTTTTCTATCTTTCCTCTTTTTTTAGCTAGCCAACGGGATATACAAGAGCTCTTGGAGATGCTCTTAGGATCAAAATTATCAAAGAGCTACAGATTTAAGATGAAATATCACCAAAACTACAAATTTAGTAATAAAATTATCACAAAGCTACATGTTTTGCACCATGTTAAATACAAAAATACAATATTTATAACTCTAACATAACACTAGTGTTAGGGATTTAAACTGTTTTGTGATAACTTTAGTATTAAATCTATAGTTTTGCGATATTTATCTTTAAATCTGTAGTTTTATGATAAATCTTGCGTTAAATTTGTAGTTTTGTTATATAACACCTTAAATATATATTTTTACGATAATTTAATCAAAGTACCCGTAGTTTTATGAAATTTACTCAAAAAATGCTTTACATGCTTTGATCTATTATTACTTCCCCTTGAAACAAAAGAAAATTCCCGTAGTTTTATGAAATTTACTCAAAAAAATGCTTTACATGCTTCGATCTATTATTACTTCCCCTTGAAACAAAAGAAAATTCCCGTGATGTCGCATTTGAACTTTCTCTTTCTAGTATTTTTTATGTTTAAATGTAAAGTAGGTATCTGGTAGATTTCAAGCTTATGGAAAATCACACATCTCCTCTCTTGGTTTACTTGTTTTTGCCTTTCTCTCATCTTGTGCTTAGCTTATTTTTACCCGATCTACTTGTATGCTTAATTGATATGGTTGGTGACCTTATATCTTGCTTAGATACCTTATTTGTCACCTTTTGATTCATATATATTTTGTTTGTTTAAGCTACAAGTTCCTAACTATTGTTTTATTCCGTTTTCTACCGAACTTTTCGGTTGTCACCAGAAGTTTCAATCCTATATCATAAGTTGTGATTTGAACAGAAAGTTCTCATCATTATAATATGCTATGAAGCTGTGATAATTTTTAGAAACGTCTATTCACACCCCCTCTATTTGACATCAAGATCCTTTCATCCTTTCATGTAGATAGATAGAGAAGTTAATGTGCATTTTGGAGGAAATGTAAAAAAATTAAACAACAACGATTATTCAAGTCAACTTTTTTAGCTAGGCATCATTTCCATGAGCTTAAGTGCCACACAAAGGATGTTCTATGGTGGAAAAAAATTGTTTAGTTCTAGAAAGTACATACAATGCTGGGACTAGACCTGTGTTACACAAGCACATAATAGAGTTGATTGGATGGTAGAAATGAAAATACCTAGGGACTATAGGTTTTGACTGAACCTAGCAAAATAAATATCTTGCCTCTTTGCATGTTAAATGCCTTATCTTATTATCTTATAGCGTTTTCCATGTATGGAGATAGAAGTTGATTTTCATGCCAATTTTATGACAAGAGTTCTCCAAGTGTGCAATACATTTAATTGCCTTCTATTGTCAATCACAATGATGCAAACCAATATTAACTGGTTGGATAGCTCATAATGTCAGTGTTTTCCATGTATGGAGATCGAAGTCGATTTCCATGCCAGTTTTATAACAAAAGTTTTCCAAGTGTATAGTACATTTAATTGCATTGTGTTGCAAATCATAATGATGCAAACCAATATATTGACGAGTTGAATAGTTCACATTGTAGGCATTTTCTACGTATGGAGATCGAAGTCTATTTCCATGCTAGTTTTATACAAGAGTTTTCCAAGTGTATACTACATTTAATTGCCTTGTGTTGCCAATCATAATGATGCAACAAATGTTAACAGTTTCGATAGTTCACATTGTAGAACACATGGACTAAAGGAGAAATTTGGATATACGCCATTGTCAAAAATGGGTTTTCCGTAATGTCGTCCCGAAAAATTGGATTCAATGAAATACCATTTTCAATAGGGCATGCACACTAAAATGTCATTACCACAATTTCTCCAAATTAAAATGTTTCAGCACCCATGGGAAAAATGGCAAATAAAATTGATTCAGCATAGATTGGGATCAATTCAAAATCGTCTAAACAAGAAATCAAACTGCTTGAATTGGATGCTTTGTGTGCAGTAATTTCTGGATTCAATTGATTGTGTACGAGGCACGCACCAAGCTCCCCTGGCACCTACCACAGTGTTGTGCCTCAGCAACCCAAGAGGATCCAGAGGTAGCAACCGTAATCCAACATGGAACTTTGTTTCCACACTTAAATTCTTCAGATGTAATTTCCCTTGAACATTTTCTCACCAACCGACGAACATACTGTGTTGAAATTGAGGGTTGGAGAGTTTTAGTGCTCAGGATCCGAGGAGGGAGCCCCTGACACGCGGCACGGCGAGCCCGTGCCTCCCGGTGCCCAACAACATCCCTCTCCCTCCTTACATAGCCGGGTTCAGGCAAAGACTAAAGAAGAGAAAGAGAGATACATATGGAATTTGATGTGGCATGCTCGACCTGACTTGATTGAAGTAGTACAACCAGGGACATTTTAGTCAACATAAATTGGAAAAAATGGCTAAACAATTTTAATTTGGGGAAAATGGAAAAATTGGTGTTTTATTGAATCCCATATGAAGGTTGGCATTCCAGCGAAACCCACTTTTGACAATGGCATATATCCGAATTTCTCTAACCGAGGAGGTGTAGAGGATGAGTAGTTGATAGGGTGTTGATCAAAGTGCACAAAACTTATGGGACTTGTTTATCAGTGATGTTTAGGTGTCTCCCTTACCAGCTGGAGAAATTCATCAAGAACCATCAAAATGCGACCAACTGGAACCTGAAGTCAAAGCTCCATATGATGACGATGAAAAAGAAGAGTGAGCAGATGATGCCACATAGTTCTAACTGCTCAAGGGTACATTCACAATACCCTCCTAGTCATGGAGACTTGACAGCCACCGCCACTACCGATGTCTATGCCACTGGGCGACATCATTGAGTACAAAATTGACCTAGTAGCAGGAGCGAATTCATCGTTGGGGCTTGTTGAGGCTTCAGCCCCAGCTCTGCTCGATAAAGCCTAGGTAAGCAGTGGTGCCTGCCAGGCAGTGGAGGAAAGGGTGTGTAGTAGTAGCCACTAGCTAGAGGAGGAAGACTATTATCTGTTGGTCAATCCCATGTGATAGGTGCTCAGTTGATGACATGACGTGTCAATTGGTTATGTGATGATGTGCCATTAGTCAACACAGATATACCAATTTATTTAATTATTTTTTCTTTCTAAAATGTTCTTAATGCTTATAAAATGATTTGTAATTTGGTATTTCGTTAGTTTGGTGGTCTTGGCATGTTCATAGGGTTGGAAAAAATGGTTTGAATTTGTAATTTGGTTAGGGCAGCACATATTTGTTTTCATTCTATTTATATATTAATTTAAATTGGGTTGCCTAAAAAAATAAATCTGTTTAGCAAATGACTGGCATACACATATTTCATGTTTTTAGGCCTTTTAAGGCAAGTATTAGCTAAAAAAAACTTTTAAAAATGGATTGATATGATTTTGTAAAGTAACTTTCCTAGAATTTTTTTTTACAAAAATATACTATTTAGCAGTCCAGGAAGCGTGCGCGTGGAACGAGAGAGTAGAATTTGGAAGAAGTTAGTATCGAACTCAGCCTAAGCTGGCTTACATGGAGCACCCCCTCAACTTTTAACCTTGATTCGCCACTGCCTAGTAACTGTAAGTCCAACTAACATTGTTCAAGGCCCGAGCAACTCCAACCCACTAGGAATGAGGATGTACCTTAACCTAGTCAACATGACCAAACCACACTAGTAGCTAGGGACGATGAATCTGAACATGCCACCAGTTCCAAATACTATGTGGGCTCAGGGGCAACCTTCACTACTCCTAGATATGTAAACAGCATGGACACATTAGTACATGTTTTCATTAATATGACAAACAATCTATATCTTGTGCCAATATCAAAATACCAAATCTCTAACTGATAAATTGTGACACCCAGGAGTAATTGAAGAAAAAGGAGCTAAAGAGAAGAGCTAGTGGGCTGCTTTGGTGGTTCTTGGTCCAAGCTAGCTAGAGTGCAGTGTGTGCAGCAGCAGCAGCAAATATAGTGCTGGACTTTAGTCCAACGTCATTTGGTTGAGAAGAGGACTAGTTTATAAGTAGGATAGCCCAATGACAAGTAACGCATTCTTGAACCTTGGGCCTAATTTGTTTTTTGGTTTGCGCGTTATATAAATATGTTAATTTAGTTCATACGTTATATTATCCTGTAGGTATAATTAATGTTCATCATTTTTCTACTGCTTTTTCCTTGATACTTCTAAAGATAACGAACTCCAAATATATAAGCCATGAGAATGACATCAACCTTCTTGTTTTTAAAGACAAGAAATAACTCTTGAAGAACTAGTCATGCATCCATGTGAAGTGATGACAACACTACTTATGATTTCGATCTTGATCAGAAACAAACTATCAATGGTAACATCTTATTCAGGGTCGATTGAGTCACAACTGATAAGCCATAGAAAAATAAATGAAGCAACCAAAATAATTTACCGTACAACTTTTACATATGTATTGTTAGCGGTTTAGAAGCCAATGTTGGAAAATAGACATCGTTAAAAAAAAGACCCAAAATCAACCCAAGACATAAGTTTCAAAATTCAAATTTTGGCTGCTCGAGCTTATAAGCCAACGAGTAGATGATGAGATGCATGAATTGAGCTGCATGCAACATTCTAAATCATACTTGGTACAGGATGCACATATGCCTTGTAGATATGACCATATACCCCCATTTTAGGCTTGCATCTCTAGCCATTATAGCATACCTTATCACTTTAATCAATGTTTATCCTACTAGCAGTCCATCGCTACTACTGATCTGTCTTTTGTATTAACAACTAGGCCTTTTAGTGTCCCAGCTAATCTTCTTGAGATGTTGGATGCACTCGGCGTATATGGAACGCCATATTCTAGCTTTCTTTGTGGCTGTTGGATACTCCCAGAGATGAATGGCTGGTGTATCCCCGCCTCCCCTATATTATGAGGGAACATGAGCCCCCATCTCCACACTAGCCAATCCCCTTCTCAATTTCCTCCATATCAAGGTTGATTTGCCTCCCCCCTCGGCATTTCTTTCCCTTGCTTCCTTCCTTGGAAGGTGAATCATGGCGGTAGCAGGTAACTCCTTCCTCAACCAGGATTTAGTGAAGGCGGCCGACGGGGTGCCGGATAGGCACTTCGCGAGCTCTAGCTATGTTGGTGCCTACTACACGAACACTTGTGGTGCTCCAATCACCGTGGGGGTCCCCAACTTAGGGTGCCTTGTTTCTAGCATAGGCATGGCTCCATCAAGCTCTCTAATGCCAGAGGAGGGACTGGCAACCGCTAGTTACAACTCGGTTGCTACCTTTTTAGTAGATGCTGCCATGGTGCCTCAACAACAGCAGACACAAGCTGCAAGTAGCAACGACAACCCAGGGTTGGTCAAAGGAGGGTGGACAAGGGAAGAGGATGAGTAAGTGACAAATCTACCTACTTCTAGTCAGATTTTTAATCTTGTTTCTCAACATCTCTTCATTCTTGTGACGCGATCTTGTACTATTGTTGTGTTCTCTTGATTGTAGAGTCCTTAGGCAGATGGTGAGACACCATGGAGATCGCAAGTGGACAGAGATTGCAAAGAGCCTCCCAGGTCGGATTGGGAAGCAGTGCCGTGAGAGATGGACAAACCATCTGCACCCGGACATCAAGGTCTGGATCTTGCTATATTCCTTTGGTTATATGTGTAGATCTAAGGGATCCTAGTTCTTTCTCTATGCAATTTTTGAGGTGGATTTTTTTTCAGATTTACATGAAAACTGTAGAAATTTCACACCATTCAACATTCAACGGTGTCTGGTTATTTGAGTAATTATTTAGTCATGTTGCATGTCTTTTATTCTAGTTAATAAATGCGGAAATTTCTTCACCAGGGCCCCACACATTATTTGTAGTCGTAGGAAACTTCTCTGGACAGTACTCCAACAAGTTTATTTGTGTTTTTAATCATTGTTGTATATGCAAATTAAGCTCAATGTTTTAGACACTTATTAGTCCAAAAATATTTATGACACTTATTAGTCCCAATCCTATGTTTTATATGCTGCTTTACATTTTACTAGGTACAATATCTTCTTTATTTGTCACTGGAGTAATCACTAACATTATTTGACAGCACTCTGCACAAAAATGGTCTATGTTAATTATCATATCTATGTATATATGCTTTTATCTCTCAATAAATGTTCTCAAAATAAAAACCATTAAAGTGGAATCCGTGGAGTTCCTTTTTCTTAATGAATACAATCTGAAATTCATTGATTTTTTCTAATGGTACATTGACCTTTAATTGCCTTATGCTGTTGATCAGCTTGCAAAATTAATAAATTGCAATGTAATTTACACTGCAGAAAGACATCTGGACAGAAGAAGAGGACAGGATGCTGATCAAAGCGCACCAAACTTATGGGAACAGCTGGTCGGCGATTGCCAAGCGGCTTCCTGGACGGTCGGAGAACACCATAAAAAACCATTGGAATGCGACCAAGCGAAGCCTGAACTCAAAGCGGCGACTGAGGAAGAAAAACAGCAAGCAAGCTGCACCGGGGCAGCCTTCCCTCCTTGAAGATTACATCCGTAGCTGCCAGCACCCGCTTACCAGTGAAACTACACTGCCTCCGTCGGTGCCACCCGTACCATTTGACATCAGCATGTATGGCACCAGTGGGTTGATAGGTGCAAGTCCAACTCCATCTGCGGTGCAGGCCCCAGGCATCTCCACACCACCAGGATTGGTGATGTTCCTCGACCTACTCAACCAGGCCATACCGCACCCACCGCAGCCTGAGACCATGGACTTGATCAACATGACACCAGAGGTGTCACACCTCAACACCAGTGGATACTGCCTACAGCTCGACGCGGGGGGCAACCTGCATTATGGCCGGCTACCAGCGCCAGCACCGGTGCAGCCACACAGGATTAGCACCCAGGAGGTGCATGAAACTCCGCACCTGAGCCTGTACTACCCGCTGTCTTCATTTGCCGAGAGCCATACGGATGGCACCATGGAGTTCGATCACCAGTTGTCCATCCCGGACGGCGGCCACTATGGCGAGGAAGCAGGACCAAGTAGCGTCGGTGCTGGTGGCAACGCCAATAGCATGGATGACAATGACGTCGTCCAGATGGCGTCCAACCACTTTATGATGCCATCCGAGGATGAGGGTATTCTTGACCTGGCCAGGTGGATCAACTGAGACTTGTTTGCAGTACTGCCAAATCATCGCCCATTTAATTATGCTTATCATCTCTTAGTTTTTTTATTTTCTCCAATTAAGTTGAACTCTCACCTGCTTGTGCAGTGTGTGTGTGGCTATATGCCTGTACTTTAATTTGTATGGAACATCCCAGTCTTAAGTTGTCCCTGTGGTGTGGGAACATTTCATTAATTTCTTGTGCTTTGTTTTAAGACGTCATTTAAGGTATGAACCTTTATTTTGTTGTGCTTACTTTTAAGGTGTCGATCAATGTATAAGTTTCATGGTCTGTTCTAGAAATTTACTTTTCATTCTCCTGAAAAGTAGTTTTCTTTTAGTTTTTATTGTTGAGTGGGAAAGTGGTAGTATCTGGTACAAAACAAAAATAAAGGGAGGATCTAGGAAGTTATGAACCACTTTCTAAGTTTTAGTGTTAGGCGAAGCTCAAAAAGTAAAATAGACTTTGGAGATAATACAAGAGTCCGACCTCCATTTGGCAGCAGGGGTAGATAACAAGGTAGGTCGGCTCCTTAACCTAAATGGGTTAAAAGTCTAGCTTGGTAAGCCGAGTGTAAGCTGGTTCGTTAAGCTTGGTGGAAAGGTCTAACTTATTTATATCACCTTTAAAAACGGTGGCACTAATACGTGTGCTACGCACGGAATGTTAGTTTGAGCGCCGCACAATGCTTCCTCCTTCCGGTTTTTTCCGTTTTTTATCACCCCACCTTTCCTCCGCATCCCACCTTTTCTCTATCCGTTTTTTTGTTTTTTACCATCCCACCTTCCGTGTTTCTTTTTTCTCTTTTCCATCTCATCCGTGCTTGATCAAAAGGCCTGATAAAATATTAAACATCTAGATTTTTCCCTTTTCTATTCCTTCTCTCCAGTTTTTCTGTTTTCACATTTTAGTAAAATATTTACCGTCTAGTTTTTCTTTCCGAGTTCTCTGTTTTTCTAGTGTCTCCCCATATTTTAAAAGTAACGAATTTACTATGCGGAGTTTTCCATTTACTCCCAGCCTCCCATATCTGCTCATTCAAAAGTAACAAATTTATTCGCATGAATGCTATCTTCAAAAGTAACAAATTTACTTGACCCCACATCGTAGGACACTGTTCCTACATGTCCGTAAAAGAATTACTACCAGCTTACAATGCTAGTAATTCTTTTACCAGTGTTATAAATATTATTTAGACTTCGTGATCTGTGAGTAAAACAATTACCACCTTCCTCTCGATATAGCCCATGATCTCGTAGCCACCGTGTAGTGATATATTTACTGATGTGTTCAATATATAGTATAAGAACTAAACCTGATACTAAGAGTATTGTTAATCTGTATCACAAAATGATCGTACGAATGAAAAAGTTACAGGCTCAATCACACATGAGTGATAAAATTACTCACAGGTGAATCAAAACTAGAAAAGAAAAAAATAATTTAGCCAAAAATCCATCGTGAAGTTGGGATTATGGTGGTTTTGTTGGAGAGGCTGGTTTGTGTCTTTGTGACTAGTAGTGTAGAGGACAGCCGGATGGCAAGTGATAGTCAACGAAGGATGTAGTGGTGTGGTATAGAGATGAGCTCGACATTGCGCAGTATCAGCCATCTATCATCTAGCAAGAACGAAAAAAATGCAAAAACATCCCCGTTCATATCATAGAGACGACGAGCAAAAAAAATAGCAAACAACCTCCATCACCGGCTGACTCCATCCTATCCTCTGCGACCAGCCACATGGAGCACGATGTGCAAATGTATGACCTGTGCAGCCCATCAATTCAGATCAAGTAATATTACAGATTGCACGTTAATTTGATTTGCGAAAAGAAATTGGGGCTTCATGCGTGAAGGTGAAGGAGAGTATGTAGATGCAAATTGGAGTATTATTTCCTTACTTGCTTGTTCTGTCAATGTCGCTGACGTGGAGCAGCCACCGGTTATTGCTCTTGGCCTAGGTGAACACCTCCTTGCTGGTGAAGGTGCTGCTCGGCGTTCGGCATCGAGGCCCGAAGCAATGCCTTCGCCTCAACCGCCGTCAGCCACCGCTCGTCGACCACCACTATCAACCGCCACGGTGTCGTCGTCCTCCTCCATGGTGCGTCACCGATCTATGGACAAGGATGGTGGATCGATTCAGATCCAAAAAGAAGGAAAAAATGAAGTGGGGGTGAGAGTGGTTGGTTGGGTACGGAAAAATAAAATGTATATCGAAAGCAAGGAAGTTGTTTTTATCAAGTAAATCATTTACTCCGATAATGGTGGGAGCGGGATGATAAGACGTGAGGTTGGATCGGAAGCAGGAAAGTTGTTTTTATCGAAGTAAATTGTTTACTCCGATAACTGTGGGGGTGAGATGACTGGACGTGGGATGAGGTGGGTCCGGGATAATGCATGTTTGGCGCTCGGAATACTAGAAGTGCAGATTTTAGCAATTGATTATTGAATAATAAAGTACTGATTTAGCAGTGATATCCTTATCCTGGAAGTAATTTAAAGCATTAAGTACTAATTAAGAACCACTAAGTACGAAATGATAAAGTCCATTTTTACCCTGAATCTAAAACCGCCTGTTTTTTATACCCAACATTCAGAACTGGACAAATAACATTCTAGAACATATTTTCAGTATTGTTGTTTGAAATCGAGGTGTTTTTTCTAGTTCATATTCTTATTATACAAACTTTGCTGATGTAGGTGTTACTTGAAGTTCATGTTAGCGAAAACCACTATGAGATATGGTCATTTTGCCCGGTTTTGAAATTTTAGTGTGAAAAATAACCGGCTTTGTAGTTTTGAATGGAAATGGACTTTGAACAAAGTTGAATGACAAAAATTGGACCTAGATGCCTTTCTAAAATTAAAAAACACTCACAGCAGATGTTAAATAATATTGATCTTGTGCCAAGATCAAAATGCCAAATCCCTAACTGATAAATTGTGATGCCATGGAATAATTAAAGAAAAACGAAAAAAAAAGAGATAAAGAAAAGGGCTAGGGGACTGCTTTGGTGGTTCTTGGGCCAAGTTAGCTAAGTGCAGTGTGTATGCGCACCATCAGATCAATTGGCCAGCCCATGGCGAGCAGCAGCAGTAGTGAGCAGCAGCGCATATATAGTGCTACATTGCAGTCCCACATCGCTAGCTAGCTGAGAAGTGGTTTATACGGTTGATTAGGGATGAAAATGGTTGGAAGCGGTTGGAAAAATGCCTAAACCATTTCTTTACCATTTTTTTTGGAAATGGAATCAGAATGGTAGAGTCGGAAATGGTAATGATATCAGATTTACCTAACATCGGAAAATATCATAAACAAAAAATCATAACATGTTGCCTCGGAAACAACTTATCACAATGGCAAGCAAGTCATAGTCATGTTTACATGATAAATTAATGTCATAGACATATATTAGTGAAGATTCAAAGCACTAAGTAACTAATTCAAATACTTCATAACAATATTATAGCATCAACACAATCACAACATGTAAGGGCTATGGTTATGTTTTTAATATTCTGATGGGTAGTCAGTATTATCATGAAATAATTTCTTCAGTAATTTTGCATGAAAACAGTATGCCACTAAAATATTCGGAAAATAACCCTATATCATTTCTGTTTCATTTTTGAACAATATGGAACCGAAATAAAGTGGCTGGTATGATTAGGAATTTCCATGTGGTTTTCATATCTAGAACTGCTTAACCTGATTATTAGTAACATGTGTTTGAGTGTTTTTGCACAAAGAAATGATGAAAGCACGGAGTTTTACAGTGTAGGTGCAGTCGAACAAATTGAGTTGGGCCTAAAC
Source organism: Oryza punctata (assembly GCA_000573905.2). Classification (NCBI taxonomy): domain Eukaryota; kingdom Viridiplantae; phylum Streptophyta; class Magnoliopsida; order Poales; family Poaceae; genus Oryza; species Oryza punctata. Next base: position 7,597,473 of record CM002494.2, on the reverse strand, counting down.
CATTTTTGGGCCGGGCACTACATAAATATGTTAATTTAGTTTAATAGGTTATATTTTCCTAGGTATAGTTAATGTTCATCACTTTTGTACTATTCCTTTTTTTGCCTTGATACTTCTAACCTTCTTGATATGTTGGATGCCTCTAACGTACATGGAATATTATACTCTAGCTTTGTGGCAATTGGATAGCCCTAGAGATGAATGGTCAATGTGTTCCTGCCTCCCCTATATTATGAGGGGACTCAGGTCCCTATATCTAACCAACCCCCTTCTCAATTTCATCCCTATCGAGGTTGCTTTGTATTCCTTAAAATCCTTCCCAATTAGTGATTCTTGCCCTTGCTTCATTCCTTCGAAGGTGAGTTGATGGCGGCTGTAGGTAACTCCTTCCTTAACCTGGAGTTGTTGATGGTGGTTAACAACATGTTAGATAGGCACATCACGTGAAGCCATGGTGGTGCCAGCTACTAAACACTCGTGGTGCTCCAATCACCGTGGTGTCCCCAACTTAGGGTGTCTTGTTGCTAGCATAGGCATGGATCCGTCAAGCTTTCGGATGCCAAAGAGGGACCCAGTAACTGCCAGTTACAACTCCATTTCTACCGTTCAAGTAGGTGCTGCCACGGTGCCTCAACAATAGCAGACGCAAGCTAGTTGCAAGTAGCAACGGAAACTTGAGGTTGGTCAAAGGAGGGTGTGGACAAGGGAAGAGGATGAGTAGTGACAGATCAATCAACTTCAGATTTGTAATTTTTCTTCTCGGCATCTCTTCATTCTTGCGACAATATAATCTCTTATTGTTGTGTTCTCTTGACTGTAGAGTTCTTAGGCAAATGTTGAGACACCATGGAGATCGCAAGTGGATAGAAATTGCAAAGAGCCTCCCAGGTTGGACCGGGAAACAATGACGTGAGAGATGGACCAACCATCTCTACCCGGAAATCAATGTTACTTTGATTATATGTGTAGTTCTAAGGGATCCTAGTTCACTATTTATGCAATTTTTCAGCTGGAATTTCTTCCGGTACGTAAAAATCCTGGAAATTTCGTCCCACAATTGGAAGGTGTGGCTGGCTATTAACCCTTGAGTAAACTGTTAAAGTCTATTTCAGTAGTATTCTAGTTAATAAGTGTGGGAATTTCTTCATCGGGACCTATAATGGATCCCTAAGTAATTTTATTTGTAGTCCTTCGGAGGAAGTTTAGGGGGGAAGTCCCCTGGGCAGTACTCCACCAAGGGAATGGCGCGAGTAGTTTGTTTGAGTTTTAGATCATTTTTGAATAAATGTTAATTAAGATCAATGTTTTAGACACATATTAGTCCAAAATGTTTGACACTTATAATTCAAAGCCTATGTTTCTTCTGCTGCTTTAGGGTACTATAGGTAGGCAAACAAGCTTCAATATATTCTGTATTTGTTACCAGAGTAATCAAGAACATTATTTGCCAACACCTTACACAAAAAATAAAAAATAAAAATGATCACTGTTCATTATCATGTATATATGCTTTTATCTCTCAAAAAATGTGCTCAAATTATAAATAATCATAGAGGAATCTGTGGAGTTCCTTTTTCTTTAATGGATACAATCTGAAATTCACTGACTCTTTAATGGATACATCAAGCTTTAATTGCCTTATACTATTAATCAGATGGATGCATCCAATATTAAGTAGCAATATAATTTACACGGCATAAAGGTATCTGGACAGAGGAAGAGGACATGAAGCTGATCAAAGCGCACCAAACTTATGATAACCGTTGGTCAGCGATCATCAGGTGGCTCCCGGCTGGTCGGAGAACACCATGCATCAAGAACCATCGGAACCCAACCAAGCGAAGCCTGAACTCAAAGCAGCCACTGAGGAAGAAAAACAGCGAGCAAGCAGCGCCGGGGCAGCCTTCCCACCTTGAAGAGTACATCTTTAGCTGCTAGCACCCGCTGCCCGATGAGACCGCACCACCACCGCTGGCTCCACCTGCACCATTTGATATCGTCAGGTATGGTAATGGTGGGCTAATCGGTGCAATTCCAACCCCACCTGCCATGCAGCTCCTCCACTTGGCCTACTAGGGATGGTGATATTCCTCGACCTACTCAACAAGGCTATACCACACCTGCCGCAGCCGCAGACCATTAGCTTGTTCAACATGGCGTTGTTGCCACACCTCAACACTAGCGGATACTGTCTACGGCTCAATTTGGGAGGGCAACCTACAATATGGCAAGTTACCAGCGATGGTGCCAGTGAAGCCACACGAGATCAGCGCTCAAGAGCTGCATTCCGCTCCGCACCTGAGCTATATTATCCGTCGTCATCATTCGTTGGGAGACACGCGGATGAGCATAGAGATTTTGATCGCAAGTCATGTAACCAGGCTGGTGGTGACTATGATGAGGATGTAGGCCCAAGCAGCGCCAATGACATGGACAACATTCACGTCATCCAGATAGCATCCAACCAGTTCATGATTGATGAGGAACTAGGATCCTGATCTTCCAATAGGTACTGATAAGTCGATTATGGAGAATTGACATTGATGATCTACAGGCTCTGACCAGAACGATTGAGTCCCTCATAATCACTACAATACCCCTCCGTTGGTTATCACCCGAGCAGAAACACGGTTTACCTCGCCGATAAGGCTATCTCATATAAGCGAATCGAGAACACAAGCAAGAGAGTGGAACAGGTAATCTGAAATATGATGAAGCTCACAAGTTGGGGTTCCCCAAATCGAACTAAGCGGTGAAACTGCAGTGACAGAATATTCTAAACAAAACCCCAACCCTAATTCAATCATGGATACTAAATAAGTAGGTTCTAGGGTTGACCAAAGAACCCTAAAAGCATCCCTATTGGACTCCAACACGATGCATGACCCAACGGGTCTAAAGATAGTTATGCAGCACCCGGACGGATTCGCTCTCTTGTATCGATAATTACTATTGATTCAGTAGGAATTTTGATGTGAGACTAGACCCATTGGATAGGTGATCTCGTTAGCTTTTCATACATATTTCGAACGTAAAAAAGGGAGTCCGAATGAGGTCTGGGCGGTGACTTTAGTGCGGTCTGTTCCTAGATTCGGAGGTGGGTCGAACTTGATATGAATTGGGCCTCCATCTCCTACCATTTCTCCAATTGTTTTCCGATCATCTCTCGTGTGTATCCGAAGGAGTGATGTCCTCAGCAATGATGCACGTCCGAGGATGAGGGCATTCTTGACCTTGCTAGGTGGATCAACTGAGTTTGCTTGCAGTACTTCTAGGTCGGTCGTTAAGAATAGTTATTAATATAATCTCTTAGTTTCATTGTTGTTGTATTTTCTCCAAGTTGAACTCTCACCTGTGCGAGTGTGCGAGATGGCTATATGCTTGTACTCTAATTTGTTTGGAACATCCATGTCTTGGGTCATCCCTATGATGTGGGAACACTACTGGAGAAATGATCTTTGCCCGGTTGGCAAAAAAACACATTAGTCCCAGTTCGAATATGAACCGAGACTAAAGATCATTTTTAGTCCCGGTTAAAAAGTGCATCAGGACTATACGATCTTTAGTCCCAGTTCACTTTGTGTTAGGTCGTGTCAGGCCACCGGGTATCTTTAGTCCCGGTTAGTAACACCAACCGGGACTAAAAATAAAAATGATCTTTAGTCACGGTTGGTGTTACCAACCGGGACTAAAGATCAAAAACCTTTGTATATCTACTTCTTGCTCCTCCAGCCCGAGCCATTGCTGCAAAAGTCAGGAGGAGGAAGGGAGGTGCTGCCAAAATTTTTTGTAAAATTGTTTTGGTATAATATATAAATCAGAGTGTTCTAAAAGGTTAGCAACTTCATCCTTTAATGATTTATGCTTAGCATACTACATTTATAGCTATGTTTCTATACATTATTGTCTCTAAAAAAAGGTTTATGGAAATGATGAAAGAGAAAATTGTTTAGGGAAAATGAGGTTACTTTTTAAAATAAAAAACAAGTGGATAAAAATGTTATAAAAGAGATGATAAAGGAAAAAATATAGAAAATTATGATTACAAAATATAAAACCAAATTAATTTAAAAATCATTAAAATAGTTAGAAATAAGTATGACCCATTAAAGATTTGTTAAAACTTTAAAAATAAATCAAACATTAATAATACGTGATATTATTGTCAATTGTTGTATGATTACTTATATATAACATAGTCTTAGGTATAATTATTTAATTAGTTTGACTTTCATGGATTTTCTTTTTACGGTTTTTGTGCATTTCAAGTAAATGGATAGGCAATGGATGTACACCATGGATCGACGGTCGTCAGAGTTTATTGAAGACTTGCGTTATTTTTTGAGCGTTGCCAATGCCAATAAGTATAAGGGTTTTATATGTTGTCCGTGCAAAAGTGCAAAAACCAGGAGGAGTATTCTACATCAAGAACTATCCACTTGTTTGAGTTGGGATTCATGCCTAGCTATAATTGTTGGACCTCGCACGTAGAGTTAGGGGTTGAAATGGAAGATGATGAAGAAGAAGACGCGGATATTCCGCACTGGGCTCAATACGGTGGATTTGAAAGAAATACAACAGGCGAGGTGGACGAGGCTGATGAAGATAATGACAGTGCGGATGATCTTGGTCAGATGTTGTGCGACGTGAAGAAGGACTGCGAAAGTGAAAATGAGGTCCAGAATTTGGAGCATATGTTAACGGATCACAAAATGTCCTTGTTCCCAGGTTGCGAACAGGGGCACAAAAAGTTGGGTACCACATTGGAATTCTTGCAATGGAAGGAAAAAAATGTTGTGAGTGATAAGACATTTGGCGAGTTACTGAAACTCATAATGAACATTCTTCCGGAGGGAAACGAATTGCCTGAAACAACGTACGAAGCTAAGAAGGTAGTCTACCCTCTAGGTCTGGAAGTACAGAAGATACACGCATGTCCGAACGATTGTATCCTCTATCGTGGTGAGGAGTACGAGAACTTAGAAGCATGCTGATTTGTAAGGCACTACGATACAAGATTAGACGAGATGACCCAGGTGATGTTGACATATATCCTTCGAAGAAGAGAGTTCCTACTAAGGTGATGTGGTATTTCCCTATAATACCACGACTGAGGCGTTTGTTCAGGAAAAAAGCGTATGCAAGAATGATGCGCTGGCACGCAGAAGAGCATCAACAAGACGGGATGCTGAGACACCCCACCAATGGGTCGCAGTGGCGGAATATCGACAGAGTATATCAAAACTTCAGAGAGGATGCTCAAAACGTAAGGTTGGGTTTAAGTGTGGATGGCATGAATCCATTTGGAGATATGAGCAGTGGCAATAGCACTTGGCCTATGACCATGTGTATCTACAACCTCCCCCTTGGCTATGCATGAGGCGGAAGTACATCAGGATACCGATTATTATTCAAGGCCCAAAGCCCCCCAAACGACATTGATGTGTACCTAAGACCACTGGTTGAAGATCTTAAACTTCTGTGGAATAAAGAAGGTGTAACCGTGTGGGATGAGGAAAACAGGAGCAATTTAACATATGAGCGTTGCTGTTCATAACCATTAACGATTGGCCTGCAGTTTGAAATCTATCGGGACAGTCAAACAAGGGGTACAAGGCTTGCACCCACTACATGGACGAAACTGAAAGTATGTATGTGAAACATTGTACGAAGGTTGTGTACATGGGTCATTGTTGATTTCTTGTTGCAAGCCGCCCTGTCCGGAAGAAAGGCAAACATTTTGAATAGAAGGCCGACCAACGTACTAAGCCTAAACATCGTAACGGAAAAGTCGTGTTTAAGATGGTCACGCGGCGATGTGGAAGAAGAGTTCTATTGTTTGGGAGTTACCCTATTGGGAAGTCTTGGACGTCCGCCACACAATCGACATAATACACCTCACAAAGAACCTTTGCGTCAACCTTCTCGGCTTCCTAGGTGTATATGGAAAGTCGAAAGATAACACTTCAAGCATGTATTGATCTAGAGCATATGAAACAACGCAACAGCCTTCATCCAGAACAAAAGGAGAAAGAAATACATTACTTGAGTCCAGCCAGTTACACTTTGAGCAAGACAGAGAAGGAAAGTATGTTTGAATGTTTGTAGAACATCAAGGTACCGTCTGGTTACTCCTCGAATATAAAGGGAATAATAAGCATGAAGGAGAAGAAGTTCACATACCTAAAGTCTCATGACTGCCACCTGTTGATAATACAACTGTTTCCTGTTATAATTCGAGGTATCATTCCTGATAATGTCCGGATAATAATAACGAAGCTATATGCTTTCCTCAACACAATTTCACAGAAGATCATCGATCCAGACAGTTTAATATCCCTTGAAAATGACGTGGTACAGTATCTTGTTCAGCTTTGAGATGATCTTTCCACCATCATTCTTCAATATAATGACACATCTTCTATGTCATCTTGTTCAAGAATAACTAATGGGATTTATCATGTATCAGGTTATTGATCTCGCGAGAGAATTCCACCACGATGGAAAATCTATTCGTCAACCCCACCCACGATTAGATTAGGATTGTAATATATATACATAACATAGATGCAATTACTTATATGTCTATATATATTTTTGGTAATCTATATATGTATATATTTGCTTATGTGTCTCTACATATTTTGGTTATCCATATATACATATGTAATATATATGTATAAATACATTTATTACATATATATTATATAAATATATTATGCATATATATGCATAATATATTTATAATATATATATGTAATATAAGTATTTATACATATATAAAAATATATTAAAAAAGCAGCAAGCAGTAAGCAACATATGTATTTATACACATATATAAATGCATAATATATAAACAAGCAGCAAGCAACATATGCAAATAAAAAAACCGAGACTAAAGTTGGATCTTTGGCCCCGGTTATTTCAACCGGGACTAAAGATAGGCATCTTTAGTCCCGGATTGTGCGTCCTGGTTTGTAACCCGGGACTAAAGTAGGTTGCAAACCAGGACTAGTGGTGCATTCCCCAGTAGTGGAACCTCTAATTTCTTGTGCTTATTTTTCAAGATGTTTTTTAATGTATGGACCTTCGTTTTGTCGGGCTTATTTTTAGAGAAAATTCAAGAAATGGCTTTGACAAGCGTCTAATAACAAGAAAAGCCATCAATAAGTATGAGTTCCATGAAATATCATCATATAAGCGACTTTGTCCCAGAAATACCATCGCTATCAGGGTTCTGTAGTAGCTCTCCGTTAAGTGCTATAGGATGAACAATGCATTTAATGGTATGGGATGGACGAAACTCTAATTGTGATGGCATTTATGGGAAAAAAATCACTTGTACAATTATATATTTTATGGAAGTCACACTCATCGATAACTTTTCTTGAATTTGGGTGTTTGTCAATGGTATTTCTTGAATTTCTCTTATTTTTAAGGCTTGGATCAATGTATGAGTTTCATTGACTGTTCTACAATTTTACTTCTCTTTCTCCAAAAAAAGTTTTTTTTCAGTTTTATATTGTTGAGTGGGAGTGTGGTAATATCTGGTACATAAAACAATAGAAAAAAATGGAGGACCTAGCTTGTTATGAATCAGTTTGTAAGTTATAAGTCCATTTTTAGCGTTCAGTGAAGCTCAAAGGTGTACAGATAGACTTTGGAGGAAATACAAGAGTTCTCCTTTAGGATGTAAGGGTGGATATATAAGAGCAAGTACTATAATATAATACTTGATGTGCTACCCCTAAAGTATCACATATGATTAGATGATGAGGTGGAGGAGAGAAGTGAGGAAAGAGAAGGTGAGCCACCCATTAGAACAAGTTTAATAGTAGGCTATAAACTAACTATAAGATTATATGAAGGAGAGAGAATTTGAAAAATAAAAATGGTTGGCTCTCATGAAAGAACTAACTATTCACATACATTAAAATGAATACATGAAATGCATAGGTGAGAGAGAGAAGAAGGAAAATAAAGATAATCTTATAACTCATCTACTGTACATGTTAACTCTAATATGAGCTAGAAGCTCGTAGTTGGCTTTACTATCAAACTTACTCTCATGCAAGGGGCAACCTCCACACAAACTTCAAGAAAAAAGAGGTGAAAGAAAAAGTGAATTGGACAAACAAATAAAATAAAGTCACTAAGGTTGGTATGCTAAAGGAAGTGTAGATGTGATGTATTGTACAATGTACATACCACCTCTTATCTTACATTGATAAAATTAGATGTGGTAACTACCACTTCTGTAGAACTTGCTCTAACAAGGTAGCTCAGCTTGTTAACCTAAATGATTTAAAACTTAATAATCTAGGTTGGCGAACCGAGTGTAAGCTTCTTGTTTTGCTTGCTGACTAGGTCTAACTTATTTATGTCACATTTAAAATTTTAGCATCGAATTTATTATATATGAAGAAAAATAATATACATTAAACTGCTGATTAAGTAGTGATATACTGGAGTAATTTAAACCATTAAATACTATTTAGAAAGTACTATGTATAAAATGGTAACGTTTGTTCTTTGCCAACTTTTCTCAAAGTCCATTTTTTATCCTGAACTCCAAAACTGTTTGTTTTTAATACCCAACTTTTCAAACCGGATAAATAACCCACTAGAACATAGTTTTTAGAATTCTTTTTAAAAAAAGGCCGAGGTGTTTTTTATAGGTCATCTTCTTATTATATTTAAAGTTAATTTCACAAAACCACAGATACTATGACCAAACTATCACAAAACTACATATTTAACTCGGAGTATCACAAAACTACACATTTAACACCAAATTTATCACAAAACTACATATTTAAGATGAAGTGTCACAAAACTACATGTTTAATAACTAAATTATCACAAAACTATAGGTTTAGAACCAATTTAGTCACAAAACAATAGTGTTTATAGCTCCAACATAACAATGGTGTTAGGGATTTAAACTCTAAAAGTTGTAGTTTTGTGATAACTTCAATATTAAATATGTAGTTTTGTGATACTTAATTTTCAATCTATAGTTTTGTTATAAATATGATGCTAAATCTGTAGTTTTGTGACCTGTAGTTTTGCGATAGTTTGATCGAAATACATGTAATTTTGTGAAATTTACTCTTATAATGCATGTTAACTAGATCCACAACAATTCAACTTACCTACCTAAAGTTCATGTTAGCGACAGGTGACTACAATATCATGGAAAACTGAGGAACTAATTATTCGAGTATTATAGAACGGAGGGTTTAAGTATTGCAACTGAGCAAACGATCACTTGATATAGAACTAGTATGGTACCCGTGAGTTGTAATGGAAAAAAAAACTAAAATAACAATAGCCATTACATAATCATGGTTCAATTTTCGTGATTTAAAGAAACATGTATTCACATAGAGCTAAAAAATGATGGATTTTTACACAAACTGATCTATTATTATGCACTCCTAATTTCACCACCATGGCATACCATGAAAGCACACGGAATGGGTTGAAGTTTGTTTGGACCTATATAACACCTGGGACAAATTGAGAGACCAAAAATATATTTTGAGAGTTCAGTAACCTAACTAAATTTAGAGACCGCACGTGCACTTTACTCAATAAGCAAATATTCCATTTTCTATTTATCTCAATTACGTCATGCACAACATGGCAAGGTCTCATGTTTGGGCACAATGAGTTGGATTTTTCTTGCTGATATAGTACCAAATTTTCTGACCTGTAAGTTCTATCAATCCTATGAAATGGATTATCTATTGCCCAATAAGACCAGATTTCGAGAGTGCACCAAGTCACGAACAATCTAAGCTTTGAGTGTAACTCTGTTAGATATCTCCAAAAATGTTGAGTTCCATCAAGAAATTTCTGCCACGGTTTCACTTGTAATAAACCTGCTAATCTCTCTCCACATCTCCAGCTGGTGTCATAAGCTCCCATTCCCACAACCCACATAACCCATCAACTCCTTTTCCTGGCAAGTGGCTAGTGCGAGCCTGCCAAATGAAATGACGTGAGAAGCCACAAGAAGAGACAAAAAGGAAGTACGATAGTTCTTCAGTACTGATCAAGCTGATCATTTACACATCTACAAGGACTGTTGTGTTGAGTTGTGATCCAAATTCATTTACACATATATAAAAGGTTAACTTCGGACGGAGCGAAGCGGAGACTCATCGTCGGAGGTATGGATCGTTGCCCTTTAGGGTTTCACCTTTATATATATTTCTTGTAAGCCGCCGTTCGGTGTTTTGTAACCTCATCTGATATAGTGAAGTTTTGCTGGCTGGCGCCCGTGATTTCTTCTCTCCTGTCTTAGGAGGGTTTTCCACGTTAAATCTCGTGTCTTCTGTGATTGATCTATTGTTCTTCATCGTTTATTTACCTATTGTTTCCTAACATGTTGAACTATAATACCTTTGATCTTTTGACATCAATGTACTGGTCAGTAGAACACAACATATCTGTAACACCAAGAGAACCAAAATTTGTCATCTCGAAGCAATTACTGGAATATTTAAATAAAAAGATGTATTGTGCAAGCCTATGTTTTGACAAACAAGTGAAATTGATAATTTTGTAGTTTGATGGTTTGGAGCTGCCGATTTCTATGTTCGACAATATATTTTATGAGTGCGCTAGATTAAGGAGAGATGGTGACACATATTTATACTGGTTCAGACCCTCGGTGAGAGATAATACCCTACGCCCAGTGTAGTAAATTAGATCTATGTCGAGTAAAAATGCCAGAGAGAGCAATCTCGTCACCTGCGGCGTGTATGACGGGTTGTGGAGATGCTAGACCCCTCCCAATCTCGGAACCTCTACCCCTCTTATATATTAAGAGGGAGGGTTAAAAGGAAAGTATCTAGCTGATTGTAACTAGATCTCCCTATTCTATCTATAAAAGAAATACATGATCCACGGGATTTATATCTTATCCTGGAATCTCTTAGTTAATTTAGAAGGTAACCGCATGGGCCTAGGGTTCTTGGCCCACCCTATGCCGCATAGCCCAAAGGCATCTCCTTGGGTACCCGGGTAGCGTGTACCCCACAATAGCCCCCAAGTACTTAGCTTAACAAAGACTCAGAGGTTGGTGAAGCCATCTAGGAGAGACAAGACTGGCTGAGTTCTCATCCCAGCATTTGCCGAGTGGAAACAGTTGCAGCCGAGTTGTTATCTCATCAAGTAAGAGTTGCATCCATCGAGGGAGCGCAACCCTAAGTCAGCGGCAATGAAGTAGCCATCCTAGACAGGGACGATGTCACTCGGCAACCGCGTAGGCAGTCGGCTCGGAGGTGTGAGCCCCCAGTCGGTGACGAAGTAGCCGTCCTGCATTGGGAGGAAGTCACTCAGCGGCGGCATAGGCAGCGGGCTTGGAGGTGTAAGCCCCTAGTCGGTGACGAAGTAGCTGTCCTGTACGGGGACGAAGTCACCCGCGGAGGCGTAGGCGGCTAGCCTAGAGGTGTAAGCCCCTAGTCGGTGACGAAGTAGCTGTCCTGTACGGGGACGAAGTCACCCGCGGCGGCGTAGGCGGCTAGCCTGGAGGTGTGAGCCCCCAGTCGGCAACGAAGTGGCCGTCCTGCATGGGGACGACGTCACCCGGCGGTGGCGCAGGCGGCAGACGGCGATGGCGTAGGCAGTCGGCCTGGAGGTGTGAGCCCCTAGTCGGTGACGAAGTGGCCATCCCACATGGAAACGATGTCACCCGACGGTGGCGTAGGTGGCCGGCCTGGAGGGTTGAGCCCCTAGTCGGCAACGAAGTGGCCGTTCTGCACAGGGACGAAGTCACCCGACGGCGGCGTAGGTGGCCAGCTTGGAGGTGTAAGCCTCCAGTCAGCAACAAAGTAATTGTCCTGCACATGGACTAAGTCATCCGACGGGGGCGTAGGCGGCTGGCCTAGAGGTGTGAGCCCCTAGTCGGCGATGAAGTAGTGGCCAAGTAAGACACCCTCCGGGGCACATCTTCCTCAGCGGTATGGCACGAGGTCCCGAGGACGCATACCCAGACCTGGGCTTCTACATTATAGAACACAGAAAAAGAGTAGCATAATATATGTACAGCCCCCGACTTTCTGCTTAGTTGGATGACCAACTAAACGAAAAGTCAAGAACATAAACTAATCACTCAAATGAAAATACCATATAAACAACAACTTAGCTTGTATGATACTCCATGAGTCGAGGGCGGTCATGGAAGCGGTGAAGCCCCCAAGCGCGCGAAGAGGGTGGCGAAACCGGTTAGGGCGTAGCCAGGTTGACGAAGGCCGCTAAGGGTTTTGAGCCCCCGAGCAAGTAGTACCCAGACAACGAGGGGTGTCAAGCCCCCGGATCTGTAGTCTTCCGCTGTGCCACTCGGTGATTTTGAGCCACGAGGTAGGCAAGAAAGCGAAACGTTTGGCTTAGCGGGTTAAGACATGGCCAGGGCCGAGTAGGCCGCTGAGGGTTTTGAGCCCTCGGGCGACTAATACCCAGACAATGAGGGGTGTCAAGCCCCTGAGTCCGTAGACCTCTATTGTGCCACTAGGTGGTTTTGAGCCACAGGGTAGGCAGGAAACCGGAACACCTGGCTTACCCGGTTAAGACTAGGCTAGGGTCGAGTGGGTCGCTAGGAGGTTTTGAGCCCCCGGGCACGTGATACCACAGACAACGAGAACTATCAAGCCCAAGAGTCCGTAGTTTTCCGTTGAGCCACTGGGTGGTTTTGAGCCACAGGGCATGCAGGAAAGCGGAACACCTAGCTTAGCCGGTTAAGACATGGCCAGGGCCGAGTGGGTCGCTAGGAGGTTTTGAGCCTCTGGGCGATAGACAACGACGACCGTCAAGCCAAAGCCACTGGGTGGTTTTGAACCATGGGGCAGGTAGGTAAGTGGAACACCTTGCTTAGCCGGTTAAGATATGGCCAGGGCCGAGTGGGTCGTCGGGAAGTTTTGAGCCCCGTGCGAGTGATACCGCGGACAACGAGGACCATCAAGCCCAAGAGTTTGTAGTCTTCTGTTGTGCCACTGGGTGGTTTTGAGCCATGGGGCAGGCAGAAAAGTGGAACACCTTGCTTAGCCGGTTAAGACATGGCTAGGGCCGAGTGGGTCACCGGGAGGTTTTGAGCCCCTGAGCGAGTGATACCACGGACAACGAGGACCATCAAGCCCAAGAGTCTGTAGTCTTCCGCTGTGCCACTGGGTGGTTTTGAGCCACGGGGCAAGTTGGAAAACGGGACACTTAGCTTAGCTGGTTAGGACATGGCCAGGGGCGAGTAGGCCGCTAAGGGTTTTGAGCCCCTAGGCGAGTAATACCCAAACAAAAAGGGGTGTCAAGCCCCCGAGTCCGTGGTGGGGTCGGCGAGTTGCACCCAGACGACAAGGGAGGTCAAGCCCCCGAGTCCGTGGTTGGGACAGCGTGGCGCCTCGGAAGTAATAGTCGTGCCCCGGGCGAAGTCTGGCTGCGCTAGCCAGGCGAAGGACGAAGCCTCCGACATGAGGTGTAGCGCCCCGGGTGAAGGTAGTCGTGCCCCGGGCAAAGTCGAGCCGCGCCAGCCGGATGAAGGAGGAAGCCCCTGGCGTGCGGCGTTGTAGAGGATGATGAAGTCTCTTGGCTATGTTGGTGGAGTCTGTCGACCGTGCAGGTGATGAGGCATCCGGGTGGTATCGATGGAGATTATTGTGTGATCGATGTGGCCCATCATGTACTAGCCGTGGTCATGATAGTCATCTTAGTCAGCATAGCCACATATAGTCGAAGGCGGAAAAGAAATTAATATGTCATGTTGGGATGGAGCTGTAGTCGTTGTCGTGGTAGAAGACGTGATTGATCCCGTCAAGGGATCCCGGGAAACTCTCCACGTCGGTGGTGGCAGTGAGCTCCATACGACAGCGCTTTCCAGTCTTGTCGAAGATGGGCTCGCCTATGTACTTGGTGAAGGCGTGCTCCGGGCATAGCGAGCCAAGCTCCCGCTATACCCGGGCTTGGCGATGTGGAGGCAGCCGACCGCGAAGTTGTCGAGGCAGTCGGCGGTGTCGGCGGACGTGGCCGTCCGGGAGACAAACTTGGCGGTGCCGTCGACGCAGAATCTCGTGCCCTGGAGCTTGTGATAACGGCTGGTTTGGATGTAGAAGAATGCCTTCATATGATTGGTGGTTTCATCTCATTGGTTGGCCACGTTGCCCGCATGGTCCTATTGCATGGTAGATGCATGTGCGTGTATATGTTCAGTTGACAGATTTGGCTACTTGGTTGCAGAAGCAGAGGATGTCGCCGGACTTGGCGCCTTGGCGGCGCGCATGGCAGCTCCGACGAGATGGTTTGACGGCCGAAGTTGAAGATGACGTCGGTGCCGCCAACAGCCGTGTGAGCGCGAGCGGACGGATCAGCGGGCATGTACGTATATGTGTGACCTCGATGGACTTAATTCTGATCGATCTTCTAGGTGGCTGCCTCCATATCTTCTCTGCATGGCTCATGGTGGTCTTGTGGATGAATGGCGATGACACCATGGTGATGTTACGATGATGCACTTGTGACACCGTGGCCGGGACTTGTTGATGCGGTTGCCCTGGTCGTCAGTGATCCCATTGTGTGCGGCGGTGTATGACGTTGTGTCGATGTCAGCCAGGGCGGCGAAGAAGTCGTTCCCTGCGGCGCTGCACTTGTCGGTCTCGTTTCCGTCGTCGGGGAAGGTGCAGTTGCACTTGATGGCGCCGTAAAGATAGTCGGAGATGACGGCGTGGTCGACGTCGTACGAGACCACACGGTCGTCGGAGCTGGAGTCGATGGCGGCGTTGCCGATCATGATGCGCCCTTGAGGGTGATGCGTTCTTCTTCAAGTCATGATGATATTACTGAGGAACGTCTTTATCAGAACATTTTTGCTTCTCACTTTGGGCAATTAGCAATAATCTTCGCCTTGGACTTCTTGTTAAGCTGGAGGATCTTGGTGGCGAGCTGGGGGACGTAGTGGCCGGCCACTGCTACCTCCATCGGAGAACGCTTGGTGTTTCCTAGAGTCGGTGAGACGTGGAAGGAGACGAGCTTGGCGAAGCATACGTCTTGCCGTGAGATCGAAATGCATGCCGTGAACTTTTTCCTCGTTGTTTGCTTGTTGTTGAAGTGTGCGCGTGACGCCGCCGGTCGCTGGCCTGGTTTGCAGCTCGACGTTTTGTTGGTGAAGACCATCGGCGACCTCGTCGTCGCTCGCCCTGACAAAGTCGGTGATGCTCATACGGCGTGCTGCTGTTTTCCTGATGATCTGTCCGTCGGTGTAGACGATGCCGTCGTCGGCGTCGCGACCGTTGCTTGATGACAAGCCATTTAAACATGCAATCACGTATGTAACAGTGCACGATGCTAGCAATTTTCTTGTGGTGACTGCAGACCGACATGTTGGCCTCTGGGACCTTCAGGTGGCTTGGCCGGGGGCTTCACGGCAGCGACGCCGATGGGAACACACGTGAGGAAGGAGACGGCGCCGTCGAGGATGACGGCACGAAGGCGGCCCTCGTCATCTTCGTTGCCGTACCCTTCGTCGTTGCAGTCGTCATGGAGGACGTGGTAGATGATCGCGGCGCTATAGAGGTCCTCCGGTGGAGTCGCGGGTGGCGCGGGGGTCGCGCGGCAGCGGCCTCGAGGCGGCGACAAAATTGATTCGATGACAGCCGTAGCAGTTCGGAGCAGATGGGATCGGCGGTGGAGCTTCTAGCCGGCGGCGAAGAAGGCGCGAGAGTGCATCGCCGGAGGAGACGCCGGCCCCTCCCTCTTGAGCGGCTGTGGTGACGGCGGAAGATGGAGCGTCGATGACCTCCGCGGGTTCTCAATGCACGCATGCAGAGTAGATTGGTTTTGGCATGTCTCACACGCGAGGTCTTTTACGGTGCTTGGGAGGCACCCCATGTATCTCCTAAACCAATTAGGCAAAATCTAAATCGAAGAGACCTCTCGTTTTAGTGCTAACGAGAGACCCCTTACATGTTTGTCCGCATACCTCCTTAACTATTACAGTACTATTCAAATAAAGTTTGTCCGCATACCCCTCACATGTTTATCCGCATACCTCACGTGGGTGTCTTTTTCCTATTCAAATAAAGTTTCCTCTCAAATTACTTATCCGATCTACAATCCGATTGCACCACTGTGTTCGTTACAATTAAATCTTCACAACAAGATCTTACATGATTATGTTACGATGAAAAAATATTTATATTTGTAAATTACTTTTATTATATACATAAGTTACTTTTAGATTTGACTAAATTACTTCTTAGACATATAAAAATAATTCAATAAGGTCTAAAAATAGTTTACATATATTCTAAAAGTAACTTAAAATAAAACGGAAGTAACTTTGTCACGACATTAGAAGTAAATTCGTTGTAGGGATAAAATATGACTTTTTAGTTAATTCAATAATTTGTGCTGATTAATTTAATTTCTAGATAGAGTCATGTTTTTATCTCTACAACGGATTTACTTCAAATGACATGCCAAAGTTACCTTCGTTTTGTTTTAAGTTACTTCTACAATATATATAAATTACTTTTAGACTTACTGAATTTACTTTTATAGTTTAAGAAGTAACTTAGTGAAATCTAAAAGTAATTTAGATATATCATAAAAGTAATTTATGATTTTTCATCAAAATATAATCACGTGAGATCTTGTTGTAAAGATTTAATTGCAATGAACACAACGGTGTAATCGAATTATAAATCGGATAAGTAATTTAAGAGAAACTTCTCTAAGAAGGAAAAAAATACATAGATATTGAGTGTACTAGTAGCTTTTTTTGGAAAGAAAGGTGTCTCTCTTTAGCACTATCCAGCTAGTACTCTCGGTGTAGTCGCGTCCAACCAATTAGTATCTATCCTTGATTTCTAAAGGGCAATTTAGGAACAAAAATAATATAAACAATGTAGCTCAGTAATTCCTCAATCCTCAATTACCCATTTGTTGGCTAGCGCCCCATATCGATGTGATCATTAACTCACTCCATCTGTGTCTAACCCTACGAGAAAGGAGCGAGAAGTAGGGACAGCCGAACGTGGGCGTGCACAGTGGTGGTAATCGGCAGGCGCATACGACAGCTGATCTGATTGTTGTTGAATGCTGCGTGATGCAGATGCTGCTACTGGATGTTGGCTTCTCATGATGGTTATAGAATAACATTGATTCATATTTTATTAGCTTGGAAGCTATTAAATGGAATTGAAAAGTTTGGAGTAATTGATTTCTTGCGAAATTGATGTGCTTAATTGCCAGCATGATGGAAGAAGATATTCTATTGTTAATTACCACTGGTAGAAAAACGGGATATAGTCCCGGTTGGGAAACCCCTTCAATCCCGATTTCCCAACCGGGACCCGCTATCCGGGACTAAAGGGTTCGCCTTTAGTCCCGGCCGGAAAAACCGGGACTAAAAGGTACCTTTAGTCCCATTTCGTAGCTAGAACCGGGACTAAAGGTCCCCCCGGGGCCGCCGGGTATGGCCTTTTAGTCCCGGTTTTAGAGGGCATTTTAGTCCCGGTTATAGGTAAAAACCGGGACTACAAGTATTTTTTTCTTTTCGGTTATTTTATTATGTTTCAATTTCTTTTTGTTTCTTTACGCTAATATCTAACGTATTATACGTTCCATCTTCGTATACTTATATGTACATATATATTACATAGTAATAGATATCTTGCATGCATATAAGTATAGTGTAATGCTATTGTTAAGCAATATTATATAAATATTAGCGCAAAATAATATATGTACAACCACATTTACATGTTCATGACCATCACACCGCACCTAGATACATGGAGTTATTCGAAATTTTGATCATCCAAATTTGGACCCTCCTGAGTAAAAGTCTTGGGTTGCAAACGACCGTCAAAGTGGTACGCTCCCTCGGGATTTATGACTTGGTCGTTAATAAACCCTGCTAATGACTCTTGAATAGCTTTTATCTGATCATCTCGTATGACTTTGTCCTTCTTCCATTGAAGCTATGAATAAGAGAGGGAAATATAAGTATATTATTAATGTATGTATGTATATATTTATTAACAAGAGAGGGAAAAATAAGTTGCGTGTTTATACGTACGTCTATAGATTTCTCTGTTTTTAATGAATAATGCAAGAGGTGCTCGCAAACGATGTATCCACATAAATTGGTATTCTTTGGCTGCTGCAGACACCACTATAAGAGAAAACCATATATCAATCAATTAATCTTATAGCAAATTCTCACCCTTGGCCGCAGCGTCTATGGTAGTAAACAGTCGTCGACAAACTGCTTGCATTTTCTCACCCACAATGCATGCACCGGTATCGGGGTCTAGTGTTCCACCATGCCCGAAAAACCAAGACCTTGAACGTTCAGGCCAATCAATGGTTGCCGGCCGAATCCCTTTTGCAAGCAAGTCCGACTCCATTTTCTCCCACTTAGGCATTGCACTCTTGTAGCCACCTGCTCCAAGTTTATGATGATACTTCTTCTTTGATGCATTCTGTTGGGCTTTTTCCTGCCGCACCTTGCTTGTCTCAGATGTCTGGTTGATTACAAATTCATCCCAGAAATCTTTTATCTTCTGCAGGGGACCATCGAAGGATGGAGTCTTGTTCTTCTTTACGTATGTTCTGTTCAGCATCATCTTGTACTTAGCAAATAGCGTTGCCATCTTCTTTAGAGCCCATTTCTTAACTGCTGGTTCTGTCCCTTCTGGTAAATCAAAGTGTGCCTTGACATCATTCCATAAGAGATCCTTGTCTCTGTCAGTGACATATTTTGCATCGGGCTCTTGGGTGTTTTTCTTCCAATAGATATGATTGATGCTGATCTTATCCCTAACCCTTACTCCGCACTCATATACAAACTTATTTGCATTTTCTGGTGGCGTAAGCGGTTGTCCATCACTGCTAACTTCGGAGATAATGAACCGCCCCTCCAACGGCTTTGTCGGGCCCCTTACTTTTCTAGACGACGACGTCGTCGTCGATCCAGAGGGCTACACAAACATATCGATTTATTCATTAATACATTCGTTACAAATTGTGTTTAAATATAAATCTACGATGTATACCTCGCCGGTGTTTACTTGCTCTTCCGCGCATCCCAGATTTAAGAACTGGCTGCCGTCATCGATTTCATCGTCGCCGACGTACTGTGAGCCTTGATCGATAATAGCAAAGATGGCCTCTTCATTTGGGTCGGCCATCTATTCGTTAAATTGGTAATGCCAAAAAAATGAGGACAAAATTAAAATCGACAACTCAATCAAAAGTAAATCTACCGTATTATTGAATTTAGAGTATTACATTTCAATCAAATCTACAACTCAATCAAAAGTCCCACAATATAGCAAATTCCACGAAATTACTTTACAAGATTAAAGGTGGCCCAACTTCATGTGGGGCACGTGCAACCCATTGGCCAATCGAGCCTAACACAAAATACCATCGGTCCCAAAAAACCCTAACCCTAGTTCATTCTCGCACCGGAAAAGTCGGAGAAGAAGGGGAGAATGAACTAGGGTTAATGTTTTCCTATTTACGTAAATATATTTAATCTGTTTAAGCCATTATTTGATCTCATAAAATTTGTTATATATTTCTTCATACAACTAAAATTTATTATATTTTTGAACTATCCATATTTGGTGAAACTAAATAACTTTAAGCTAAATAATGAATTTTTTATACTATTCCTTTATCAAGGTCCACAAAGTTTGAAGACATCCGTCCTTTCAAAGTCATGGAAAAAATCTAAAACAATTTAACGGTACAGACACAAAAACATATATTACCTTTTAAGCATCCATGATCAAATTAGATTATACATATAGAAAAAAAATAACATATGGATATATAAATATGCTGCAATACAATCCTGATTTAATTGGACTACATATTTGATGATATGGCATGATTTAATCGGACTACATATTTGGAAAATATACAATACAAAATAAAATTTAAAATTAAAACTGAAAAAAAATAAAAAGATCACCGGCGGTTGGCGGTGGGCGGGCGACGGTGCGCGGTGGGGCGTCGGGCGGCGGTGGCCGGGGAAGACGGTGGCGGTTGGTGGTGGGCGGCCGGCGGTGCGGCGGTGGCGCGTCGGGCGGCGGTGGCCGGAGAAGACCTAGGCCGGAGAAGACGCTGGTCCGAGCGGTGGCGGTGGCGGTGGAGGTCGCCGAGGTCGGAGAAGATGGCGGTGGTGGCGGCGGCGCTGGCCGGAGAACAGGACCGAGCGGCGTCGGGCGGCGGTGTCGTTGAAGATGAAAATATGAAGATGAAGAGGCCGGCGTCGGTTGCTGGGGTAGATGAAGGGGACTTTTAGTCCTGGTTCTAGGATACAACCGGGACAAAAGACCTTTAGTCCCGGTTGTAGCCTAGAATCGGGACTAAAGAGAGACTTTTAGTCCCGGTTCCAACCACGAACCGGGACTAAAAGTCCCCTTCGCGCGCGGTAGGAAGGGGACTTTTAGTCCCGGTTCTAG
This sequence comes from Oryza punctata, assembly GCA_000573905.2. Lineage (NCBI taxonomy): Eukaryota > Viridiplantae > Streptophyta > Magnoliopsida > Poales > Poaceae > Oryza > Oryza punctata. The sequence continues at coordinate 7,577,002 of CM002494.2, read as the reverse complement.
GCTCCAACCGGGACTAAAGACCTTTTTGTCCCGGTTGTAATTCAAAACCAGGACTAAAAGTGAACATTTAGCCCCGGACTAAAATTAGAACCGGGACTAAAGGTTCCCTTCGCGCGCGCAGCCAAATTTTTAGCCAAAAAATTTTGCTTCCCGCGCACACTATTACACAATTACTTAAAATTAAATAACTAAACCATGAGATATATTTGTTCCTTAAATATAATTGCAAAAATAAATCTAGTGGTATTATTTAATTTATGGGTACAAAATATGAGTACAAAATTAACATCTAATTAAATTTAATCGGACATTCTCACGTAAAATGCCTCGTAATGCAACAGGAAGTAATTGGGTCATAAGCACATGGCAGTCATGAGACTTTAGGTTTTGGAATTTCTTCTCTGCCACGTTTATTATCCCCTTTACATTTGACGAGTAGCCCGACGGTACCTTAATACTTTTTAGGCATTCAAACATATTTTCCTTCTCTTCTTTACTTAAAGTGTAGCTCGCTGGACCGAAATAATCAGGTCTATTCTCTATGTTCTCTGGATGCAGTTTATCTCTCCCGTGCATACATTGTAGGTCTTGTCGCGCTTCAAATGTATCTTTCGACTTTCCGTACACACCCATGAAGCCCAGCAGGTTGACACAAACATTCTTCGTCAGATGCATCACGTCGATCGCGTGGCGGACGTCTAGGACTGACCAATAGGGAAGCTCCCAAAATATAGACTTCTTCTTCCACATTGGAGCGTGTCCGTCAGCATCATTTACAACAGGTTGGTTGCGAGGTCCCTTCCCGAAGACAACATGCACATCTTTGACCATGTCGAATACTTCATCACCACTGTGGTTCTCAGGCTTCGTCCGGTGATCCGGTTTACATTTGAAATGCTTGCCCTTTTTTCTTAGTGGGTGGTTGATAGGAAGAAAGCGACGATGACCAACGTAGACAACTTTTCGACTTTTTCTCAAATATACACTTTCAGTATCTTCTAAACAGTGCGTGCAGGCCTTATATCCCTTGTTTGTCTGTCCTGAAAGATTACTAAGAGCAGGCCAATCATTGATTGTTACGAACAACATTGCTCGTAGGTCGAAATTTTCTTGTTTGTACTCATCCCACACACGTACACCTTTATCTTGCCACAGAAGTAGCAGTTCATCAACTAATGGCCTTAGGTAGACATCAATATTGTTGCCAGGTTGCTTTGGTCCTTGGATGAGCACGGGTATCATAATAAACTTTCGCTTCATGCACAGCCACAGAGGAAGGTTATAAATACATAAAGTCACTGGCCAAGTGCTATGACTACTGCTCTGCTCACCGAAAGGATTCATGCCATCCGTACTTAAACCAAACCTTAGGTTTCGTGCATCCTCGGCAAACCGTGGGAATTCTCTGTCGATGGTTCTCCACTGAGAACCATCAGCAGGGTGTCTCAACATAGCGTCAACCTTACGGTCCTCCTTGTGCCAGCGCAGTAACTTTGCATGATCTCTGTTTCGAAACAAACGTTTCAAACGTGGTATTATAGGTGCGTACCACACGACCTTCGCAGGGATCCTCTTTCTAGGACGTTCACCCTTGATATCTCCCGGGTCATCTTGCCTTATCTTATACCGCGACGCACCGCATACCGGGCAAGCATCCAAATTCTCGTAATCCTCACCACGGTACAAAATGCAGTCATTTGGACAAGCATGTATCTTCTGCACCTCTAATCCCAGTGGGCACACAACCTGTTTTGCTTCGTATGTACAGGCGGGCAATTCGTCACCCTTCGGAAGCATCTTCTTTATGATTTTTAGTAACTCCTCAAATTCTTTGTCAGATGCACCATTCTTTCCCTTCCATTGCAGCAATTCCAGTGTTGTACCCAATTTTTTCTGCCCCTCTTCGCAATTTGGATATAAAAGTTTCTTATGATCCTCTAACATGCGCTCGAACTTCATCCTTTCTTTTTCAGTTTCGCAGTCTCTATGTGCATCGCGTATTGCCTGACCAAGATCATCAACAGGCTCATCTTCTGGCGCTACCTCCTCGTCCGTTTCCATATAACCGAAGGCACCGTATTCACGAAACACACCAATGTCGTCATCATCCCCTTCTTCATCTTCTTCCATTATAACCCCGCTCTCTCCGTGCTTGGTCCAACATATATAACCGGCCATGAAACCGGACCTAAACAGGTGTTCGTGAATTGTCTTTGAGGAAGAATAATCCCTCATGTTCTTACAATTAATACATGGACAACATATGAAACCATTCCGCTTATTTGCCTCGGCCACACGTAAGAAAGCATTTACGCCCTCAATAAACTCCCCGGATCGGCGGTTACCGTACATCCATTGCCGGTTCATCTGCATTACATTAACACATGAAAAATAATTACTGCATGACTAATTAATTTTAAGGTGTATCAATAAAAAAACATTATTAATAAAAAGGATTTCAACTAAAAGTTTAGTGCTCTCAGATAGTGGATTGCCAGTTTTATTGGCCCTCTCGCCAATAGGTCAATTCATTTTATGATGTGTGTAGCAAACCATACAACTAATTCTCGTCACCATGTGCAAAAGTGGACAAGCTGAAGGCAACTCATCGATGTCGTAGCCGTCTCGAGTTGCCCCGGCTTGTCCACTCCGGCGCAAGGCGACGTATATATTCTCTCTTAGTCCTCACAATATTAAAAATGCCACACACATTCAAATATTGACCCTATCATCATCGAGCTATACCATGAACTAACTAAATAAACATTGCATGAAAAATAATTATTGCATGACTAATTAATTTTAAGGTGTATCAAAAAAACATTATTAATAAAAAAGATTTCAACTAAAAGTTTAGTGCTATCAGATAGCGGATTGCCAGTTTTATTGGCCCTCTCGCCAATAGGTCAAATTCATTTTATGATGTGTGTAGCAAAGCATACAACTAATTCTCGTCACCATGTGCAAAAGTGGACAAGCTGAAGGCGACTCATCGACGCCGTAGCCGTCTCGAGTCGCCCCGGCTTGTCCACTCCGGCGCAAGGCGATGTGTATATTCTCTCTTAGTACTCACAATATTAAAAATGCCACACACAATCAAATATTGACCATATCATCATCGAGCTATACCATGAACAAACTAAATAAAAACAAATTAACCACAAATTTCTCGAATTTAAACCGTAAAACGAGCAACACTATCAATATATCGTATGAGAAGGAGGTTGCTAACCTTTCAACAAAAAAGAATGGTCGGACGAATCGAAGAAATGGGAGAACAAAATCTTCACAAGGTCAAGCTCGGGCTAGCTCATGAGCTCGGGCTGGAGGTTGAAGGCTAGCTAAGCTCGGGCTGGAGGTTGAAGGAGGTGGTTTTATAGTGGAACATTTAGTCCCAGTTGGGGGGAAAAACACGGTCTAAATCCACCCTTTTAGACCCAGTTTGGGGCAAAAACCGGGACCGAGACCTTTAGTCCCGGTTTATACAACCAACCGGGACTAAAAGTGGGGATTTAGTCCCGATTTTTGACTCCAACCGGGACTAAAGGTCCCCCCGCCGACAACTCAATTAGCCGTTGAGGCGGGCACATTTAGTCCCGGTTGGAGCTCCCAACCGGGACTAAAGTGTGCAATAGTTCCGGTTTCTATTTAACCCGGGACTAAAACTTAATTCCAAAACCCTGTTCTCTACTAGTGTACTGAGCATTTAATTAAGAAGATCGGGTACAATGATAAACTAGTTAAGCACCATATCGAGGAATGTTACTCCTAATTTGCATCAACTGTAGCAACGTTGATAACTTTGGATCTAAATATCTGAAATTCGATCCGAATTGATCTACCCGTGGTTTTTCTGAAATCCTGAATCTAGGTAAAAAATAATTGTACACATTTTCCTTAACTGTACCATAAATCATAAAAGTTAATTACCATTTTAACTTTTCACCTTTCGTAGCTGACCCACCCATTAAGTACCTTTTCCCTGTTAACTTTTATCCTGGTGCATTGGATTATATGAGATAACGATCATAATCAATTCCAAGCACAGGAGAAGCTCTCCTCACACGCCTATAGATTGATCTTCCCATAGGACTAGAGAAAAACTGCTTCGATTGGTTGGTCCTCCTCTGTTGACGTAAAAAGTTGATTGCTCTGTGCTCCAAGTTTTCGGATCGATCAAGGTTGACTTGCTTTTCTAGGATCGGTGTGCAACTTGATCGCCACGCGCACCGCGAGCTACCAACTAAGCAGGGCAGATGCGTGCTCGCGTGCCCTGCGCGCTGCTTCTATTCCGTGTGATCTCCTGCGTCACGCCCCCACGAGGATGATCGGGGCGACGCCGGCGACGCCAGCGTGTAAGATAAGAGGCGAGGTACGACGTGGTCGATGAAGATGATTCCTGAAGTTGCCATCTCCTCCTTGCGAATGATGATCAAGCGCCCTCCTACCTAGACACTAATTGTCGATTTATAAGATCATAAAAATTATATTGCCGATCATAAAAATCGAAAGGAGCTAAAACTGGGGCTTGTGCAGGCCTGCGTTTTGAGATAAATTAAGCTAATAATGTGTGATGTCTGGCATAAATAGACCTGAATTTAACGGTCTGAAACTTGCACATTTATTGCTTCTGAACATGGGCATGCAATTTTTTGTCAACCTATAGCTCCCATCCGCTTTGAAGGATCATCTGACGACGATATACTACAGCGCATCTATCACTGCATATTAGTTGTACTTACAAAACAAAGATGAACGTAGCACTGCATATTTTGGTCCAAATATAAAAATGCTAATTAAACAAACACGATAAGATTGCACAATCCAGATCATGAATATGGTCATGAAAGGAAAACACTTATTTTTTTCTTACGAAATCCAAAGTTTGATAAAAAAAAAAGCATAACCATTTCATCTAGAAATTCCTAATTTTTAGAAAATTCACTGCCTGAACCAAATAATTGAAATGCCAGAAGATATAAAGATCCCACCTTACACAATTGCAAGTACGATTCCCTGTACCGCACTCGTTTCTTGCACTCAGTTCAAATATTGGTACCATCTACAGCAGTAACCAAGCAAAGAAAAAAAAGGAATCGGGCAACATGCGTATTTCATTAGAAATTCAAAAAAATTTCCAACTAAAACCACTCTTTTTGTCAAAAGAGGGAGAGGTACACTATACAAACCTTGTCCTGCACTGTCCAGCCATCTTATCCTTGAATTGTGCGCTATAATTGTCCAACTACCCAAGGGGAAGAGTGTAAAATATGGTTATCAAATGAAGAAGACTATCAATTGAGACGAGAGGATGGGAGATTTCATACTTGCAGTCAACTGAAGAACGGTTTGAGTACATCGCACGTCATCCTTGTTAGTGATATGCCCTAGAGGCAATCATATAGATGATTGTATCACATACTATAGTTACATATTTATCTAATATTGTTCTTTCAAATAGATAACTCATTATTGGCTAATGAATATGTGATTCATTTATGAGACTCTTTATGTTATATGTTGCTATTTGTAAAGGATCCCTGATCAAATATCATATGTGGAACAAATATGGTTAAATGATCAGCACATGTATTGATTGATGATCATGTCTCATGGATCATGGTATGGAGATATCAAATTGATAATGTGGACATATGTTGGGGAACATGTTGTTGGATAGACCCGACATGAGACACTGCAAGAACTATTTGTGTAGTGCCATCAGTGGTCTCGATTAGTGTTGGTATAGAATTCTTAGACCAGAGATTATCATGGTTTCCAACATGTGTACTGACTTATTTAGGAACTGCTAAACGCTATTCCGTAACTGGATAGTTATAAAAGTACTCTTCGGGTATATTATGAAACATGTAGCGCGATATGAATAATCAAGATGGGATTTGTCCCTCCTATGGAGAGATATCTCTGGGCCCCTCGATGTTATAGATTATGGAAGTGCATGGCCATGCCAAAAGTGATTGAGGAGTCAATCGCAGGTTATATAATCTATCACAGGATCGAGTGAATGATTGAGCTATTAGAGGATGGCACATATCTAGCCTTGAGCTTAATCGATATCGTGAGGCAAAGGGATTCATACAAGTAAACACTAAAGGTTCAGCCGATATGATCTTTATGTATTCTCGGTGGGTCAATACGTTCTGCTAGGGGCCGCTGTTGACACGTGGACCGAAAAGGAGTTTTCGGGTTACACCCGAATGTGCATGAACCTACAAGGTCGCACGCTTAAGGGGCCGGAATAAAGGGATTGGATGGAAATCCAATATGCGCTCAATTTCGGATAGGGATTCGAGTAGGACTCCTATGGGCCTTGGAGGCCCGGACGTGGTCCCTATATATACGTGAGGGGGTGTGGCCGGCGGCATTAACAGATCACGTCACGTGAAACCCTAGCCGCCACTTCCCTCCACGAGCAAACCCTAGCCGCGCGCGGGTGCTAGCACATCTGCGCGTGGTGTTCCTTCTCTAGACGTGTGGATACCGGTGGAGGCGCCGCTGTCTTGCGGTGCTGATCGGCGTGGGAGCACGGCGAGGAGAACGCACAAGGAGGAGAAGGTCAAGCAGCTGCGATCGACTACTTCCTCTACATCGGCGCGCACTACATCGCGAGGATTCCTTCGGCTCCTCAGTGCATACTTCCGCTGCACAGCGCGTCGAGTGGTAACGATCTATGATCTCATACTTGCATGGTTCCTGGTTTACGCGGTAGAAAAATTTTGTTTTATGCTATCGTAGCCTACGCGTATCCCAACAATCCTCCTATAGGAAGAAAGGTGCAAACATCAGGAAAAATGTTTTACATCAAAGTGAAAGATCACATATGTACTCCCAGGATAGGCTCAACAACATATGAAGCTAACAATTAGTAGATACAAAATCTTGGATGTCCCGTCGATCCGGCTGCAGAGGAGGAGGGCGAGGAGGGAGCGTAGGCAGCGTGACGGATGTGATGTCCCTGCAGTGGAGGAGCCGGCCAGGATCGTGCGAAGACGACGACTTGGAGCCGTCAGCTACATGATGGAGGAGGATGCATGGGGCAACCAGTACTGTGAGACATTGCGCTGGGTAGGGATGAGCTCACGCTCCAGTCCAGCCTCGCGGGCCATGCAGATGGCAACCTGTGCACTAGAGGAGGAGGAGATTGGCAATGGCTAGGGGGCGGGGTCTCCGGGGGATGCTCCCAAATTCTCACCCACTCTATAATTATACATCTACCATGGTATAATTCCGTGTCTCGACTCACCAAACTGATCAATCAAATCATTATGACATAAAGCACTTTACTCTCTACATGCACTTAACATATCTGGGCCGGGTTTAAAACTTTTGTTATTAGGATAAAATGATTGAAAAACCAGACATAATGGGGTTGGCAAAGCAGCTGCGTATACCCACATTAAATGACATAAAAAAGATTCACCTTGTTGGCACCATAATATACTTGTGTTCCAACTTTGTAAGAAGCAAGATCACCTAAAATAGCAAACGTAAAATCAGGGCTAGACTATAGTCAGCAAAATAATTCATTTAGAAACAAGGGGATAAAATCAACACTGTGAAAGATATATTTTTGTCTTAGATAGTAGTAGAAACCCTGACAAACATGCAGTTACAAGTTGCTAACAAAATTATGTACTTATAATTTATAACATCAAAATTGACTGCTCTATCAGAACTATGGAAGCACACATAAAATAATCTAACACATACTTCAGAAAGTATATGACATCGAGGTGGGAAACAAAAGTGTCAAAATCCTCAATGACACAGTGATGCACACCCTGATCATCCAAAATCGGCTTCTTTAACCCCGTAAAATACATTTCAAAAACCCTTCTGAACTACCATGGCATTAAACAACATCTCCATAATCCATGCTAAACTGAATTACAACATTCTGAAATTTACCAAGAGATGAAGGTAAAAGTTAGTAGATATATATTCTGAAATGTTTGACCTTGAGATGCTAAACTGACAGATATATTGAAGATTTTACATATCTTCTCGACTGCAACTCGTAGAAAGATTCATAGAATTGTACAAAAATAAATACATCAACACTGTTAGAGGCCTTTCAAAATGATCGAGTGTTGTCCCTGCTAGTTTACTGGCTGAAGAGAATACCAACTAACACAAGAACAGATCTAATTAAGCATGGCACAAAAGTTCTCCATTTTCATCAGAAGTTCAAAGAAAGGCAATCTCACCGTATCATGTCAGAGAATACCTCAGCAGATTCCCAATCGCATGTCCCTGAACTCACACTTGATTCCTCCTGGGCCTATGCTTTCCTGTGATTAAAAAATGGCACATACATCTCATGATCAATAATATACACAAACTAAACCAGAATAATTTGCGCTCTCATTGATCAAATGTTGCCACTTGAATTGCTTTATAATTATTTAACAATGTTGTTTTCTTCTCCATTGCAAATTAATAAATCAAAACTATGGAACATGAAGCTCAATTCTGGTAAATCCCTATCATCTCATATTGATATTCTTGTTTAACTTCAATAAATTACATATATATAGTGATTAAGCATAGCATTATAGAGAAAATAGCAATATGGCAAGAGTGCAGGACCATGACTAATTCAGACATTCAGTGACTAATTAATTACTGATTCACCAATTGCTTAGTTGTTCTGCTAGCTGATGTTGTTTGCCGCCTGATCTGCTAGTTGCTTTTGGCTGTCAGCGCCGGTGGTCTCGTCGCCCAGTCCCCCGATGCCTCGCGTCCTCGCTTGCTCTGCCTCCACCTGCTGCTCGCCGGCTTGCCGTTGCGGCGCCCCGCCGCCTGCCTCCGCCTCAGCGCCTGCTCGACACCCGCGCCCGGCTGCTGTGGCAAGCTTGCGCCCGCCTCCGCTTGCTCGCTATCGCCGGCTTGCCGCAACACCTCGTTGCTGGTTTGCTGCTTCAGCCAGCCGCCCAGCTACGAGCCCCCAACTCTAATCTATGGAGAGAGACGCGTGCGCGAGGTCGTGGCCTCGCCAGGATCGCACGGCAACGACGCCCTGGATGGATGAGTGGGGCGATGTCTATCGGCGAGGCACCACGGAGCTTCTCTGACTTAAAGTTAGAGGGACATGGGTCCCTGACTGGTAGAGCTCACCCCCACGGACCCACATGTCAGCGACACATGTCCCTCTAACTTAAGTTAGAGGAGCCTCATCCAAGGGCGATGGGGAGGAGAGCGCGAAGGAGGTGCGGTTGATACGGGGAGTGGTGGAGGGAGTAGCGGAGAGAGAGAGAGGAGGCGTGGTAGTTGCAAGGAAAGAGGGGATGCGCGTGTCTGCCAACAACACACATTCTGAAGCGTTGGATCTCACGATCGTACGGTTAGTATTGCGCGTATCTATCAGGGTTGGCTTCACCACCACCACTACGCTTTTTTAAGTAGTATAGATAGATATAGATTCACATGTAGCAATTGAGAGGAACTAATTGGATAATCCATAGTGTACACTGTACACTTGTACAAGCACCATAGCATTCTTACCTGACACGATCCCCAATCCACAAAAGCCCACAGGCCTAGCAACCCAAGCCCAGTATTGCCATGTTTTCCATTCCCCTCTTCCTTTCTCCCTTTCCACCCCCGTGAACCCTAAAAAACCCTAAATTTGAGACAAATAGTATATGGTTTGAGGAAAACAAGCGAGTTTGTTATCTAAAGTAGTATAACTAAGGACATGTTCAGCAAGGCTCAAACTTCCAAATTTAATTTCAAGAGTTAGGTTTTGGAGTGAAGCTATGGATCAGCCTGAGCCCCACTCTAACTCATTATTTTTTTAGATAATGGAATATAATTCCGGCCTTTGGTCAAGGAGCTACAACCAACTATTACACAAGTGCACTCAAAGTGATCACACATTAATGAGTTCAAAACATCATAGTCTTAATAACGCAAACACAAACTAATAAACACCAACACAAGATAAAGAATCCACAACTATTGAATCCTGTTTATGAACTTCCACCTGAAATTGGTGAAAATCTGCATGATCATTGACTCAAACTTACGGCATGCATCATTTATCAGCTTGATGTCGTCATCACACCTTTGTAGTGCAGCCCAACACCAGAGCCAATGCATTGCCGTGAAAAGCACCTGCATATAAGATTTTGATGATGATTTATCAAAAACCATATTATTTCTACTCAGTCATAGAGCCCAATATATTGCAGATGCTCCTACAAGGATTAGTTTCTTAGTTTTAGTATCAACTAGTTGATACCCCGCGCTTTGCTGCGAGATATGTGGATGAATGTATATTATACATTATAGAAATGATAGCTGCATATGTTTAAATAATGTGAAAATGATGTGGAGATAATGATGGCATTGGTTGCGTATTGAGTTCTAAACATACAACAAAATTGTAAATGATATGTAATATTTTCATGATATTTAAAATACTCTAGATAATAATTGGTAGTGCGTGATGATGTGACACACTTGCATGTGATTTAAAATGCTCTAGATAATAATTGCTAGTGGGTGATGATGTGGCATACTTACATTTTGAGCTTTAGGAGTTAGTGGCATCAACTTTGTACTAAGATAGGATACCCACGTACTAATTCCAAAAATATGAGATATACTATGTGGAGGATGTAACCCAAAAGAAATATGAACGCTCTCCAGAGAAATCTAAAATAATGGCAATATAAGAAAAGATGATATATCATCTCATTTCATACAGAAACAACATTTCAAACTAACATTCAAATTTCTTCTAGCCAAATTATTCTTTGTTAACACTACCCCTTTAAGCAGATACCATATAAAAATCTTGATCTTGAGAGGTATCTTGATTTTTCATATAATCTTGTTCCTCTCAATGTAACCATTATTAATTATGACTAACTACATAGATCGAACCGAGAATTGACTACTTTGATGATAATTCCATCAAAAAATATCATTTTCTTCATTCAAATGAATATGCACAATTGAAGCACATAAAGTATGCCAATTGACCAAGTTTTGTCCTACTAATGCCCTCCTGAAAGAAACATTAAGTGAAATATAATTCATAATATTTGCACGAGTATCTGTTCTTAAAGAAAGTATTTCCTATTCACTTATGATCCAAAAATCTGACTTGTTCACTATTATTAATTATCCAGTAACTCATATCTAAGAATGTACTTTTGACTTTCACGAGTCCCAACAAAAAATGGGAATCCCCTTGCATGCTCTCAACCTGAGTTATTGATTTATTATTTAGGTATTTTTTAATAAATCTTGCTAGACACCTTGCTCATTTATTAACTGAAACAACCATTTACTTAAAAAACATTGGTTTTGTATTTCTAGATTTTGTATTCCAAGTCCACCCTGATCCTTTGGCTGACATATTATGTCCCATCTTATTAATCTATACTTCTTTTTATGGTTATCTCCTTGCCAGAAGAATCGTAACCTATAATAATCAATTTTTTGAAAAACCCCTTTAGGAGTCTCAAAAAAAATATCATGAACATGGCAAGATTTGAGAGTACAGAATTAATCGAAACCAATCTTCCCCTACTGACATATGTTTACCTTTACCTTTCCAACTGCTAAGTTTTTTTGGTGAAACTCATTAATTTGGTGAAACTCTCTAGTTTATTTGGTGAGATCACTCTAGTTCGTTCCATTCTCTTTATAAGTAAAGCTAAAAGTTTAAAACTGTTTGTTTAGGCTCCGACCACAAAAGAGACCGAACTATAGCTGAAAAGAATACCAAATAAACCTGAATAAACTGTCACTGGCTGACAACTACTTCCTTCGTCTCATATTAAATTTATTTTTGGCTGCTCCCAATTATCCCAAATAAGTATTTTTGAATAATCATTGCATTAGAGTGTATGAAGGTAAGGAATAATTATATTGAGAGTATATAAAATGAAAAATAGTTGTATTGGAAATGAGTAAAGTAGAAGCATTCTATTTTTTGTGTGTGTTTGTATTGGTATCTACTGGATTGGTGAAAAATGAACAGGTGAAGGGGTGTCCTCACCACAGTGATGGACGACTCGATCCTCCAATCCACAAAAGGCCCAAAAACCCAACAGCCCAAGCCCATCTCATTCCATTTCCCCTCTCTACCTTCTCCCTCTTCTTCCTCCTCCTCCTCCTCCCGCCGCCGCCACCCGCGGAACCCTAGAAAACCCTAGCGCGGCGAGCACCCACCCACCCACCACCGGGGGAGCTGACGGCGAGCGGCGACCATGGCGGAGCACGACCTGACGGCGCGGATGGCGGGGCAGATGGACTGCCACCTGGTGTTCCCGCTGCTGGAGTTCCTGCAGGAGCGTGAGCTGTACGCGAACAAGGAGATCCTGGAGGCCAAGCTCCGCCTCCTCAGCGGGACGAACATGGTGGACTACGCCATGGACATCCACAAGTCCCTCCACGACACCGACGACGTCCCCGACGACATGGTCAGGCGCCGCACCGACGTCGTCTCCAGGCTCAGGGCGCTCGACGAGGCCACCGCCCCCATCGTCTCCTTCCTCCAGAACCAGCAGCTCGTCCAGGAGCTCAGGCCAGACAAGCAGTACAACCTCCACATGCTCCAGGACCGCTTCCAGGTCGATCTACTTCCCCCCCTCCCCACCTTTGCCGCTCGTTAGATCTTGTTCTTTCGTCACTGCTATATCCTCTATGTTATGTTAGGTTTGTTCTGTGTGCAGAAATGTTTTGTGATTTGCAGGTGGCGATGCGATGGTTGTGAGATTAGTTTAGTTTTATTCACTTGTTGGGCTGAGGGTAAAATTGGCACAATTGGCACTGCTGAATTTGCGAGTTATTGGGTTGCAGTTGCCGCCCTGTAATTGTGTGCATTGGTGATAATCCCTAATTTTTAGATTAAAACAATGGGCGAGGCTACCTGGTGATTCTTAGCTTGAGATTGTGCTTGATCTTGATATGTGGTTAGAGTAATTTTAAATCGCTTCATGTATACGAGGGTTTGCTTGTGATTGTAGGTATTGGGCTTGTTTATGGAAGCAACATCTCTCCATGTTCCCCATTGCATCAATTGTTGAAATTTGTTGTTACCATGATTTTGTTAAGTCGGTTAGCATGCTGTATACTTATTGCATGTTTTTGTGCGACCCAACTAAATAATCAAACTCTTGTTAATGATGCAGATTGGTCCTGAGCAGATTGAGACTCTGTATCAGTATGCCAAATTTCAGTTTGACTGCGGGAATTACTCAGATGCTGCTGTGTACTTGTATCAATACCGTGCTTTGTGCACGAACAGCGAGAGGAGCTTGAGTGCCCTGTGGGGAAAGCTGGCAGCCGAGATTTTGATGCAGAACTGGGATGTTGCACTGGATGAGCTCAACCGTTTGAAGGAGATTATTGATTCAAAGGTTTGGTTGAATTACTATATCACTTGTTGTTGTGGTTGGTTAGGTGCTTTACATAACTATTTTGTTTAGGGGAGTTACATAACTAATTTTGTTCCTCTTTGTTTCTTCTCCCAGAACTTCTCATCACCACTAAATCAGCTCCAGAATAGGATATGGCTGATGCATTGGAGTATTTTTATCTTCTTTAACCATGAAAACGGCAGGAATGGGATCATCGATCTGTTCTTCCAGGACAGGTTTGTTTACTAATATCTCAACATTATGTTGTCCACTTGTCTTGTGCTGTTACAAATTTTTGAAGCAAGTTTTTCTGGCCAAGCCAAATTGGAAGAAAAGAAAAATAACAGAGTTAAAAAGTAGATTACAGAGCCAAGGGGCTTCTGTTGTCCATACAATACTAGCTTTATTATTTTTACTGTTCTATCTAGTTGCAATGATGGAACTATATTTTGTTTTTTATATCATGATTATCTCAGCTAATTTTCAGTTTGCACCTTTCGTCTAACCAGGTACTTGAACGCGATCCAGACAAATGCACCCCATCTTCTGAGATACCTTGCTACAGCAGTTGTCGTGAACAAAAGGAGAAGGAACATGCTTAAAGAGTTGATTAAAGTCATTCAGCAGGAGCAGCACAGCTACAAGGATCCCATCACTGAATTCTTGGAATGCTTGTATGTTAACTATGATTTTGATGGTGCACAACAGAAACTCATAGAGTGTGAGCAGGTATGTTAGCATGTTTTGAACCTTTTGTCCATCCCATCACCACTTTTTTTTTAACTTGGTGCATTGCTAAATATGATATGAAAAAAATTGAAAGACAATTTCTCCTCATTTTTTTTGGCAAAACATCCTTTTCCTATATGAATTTTCACTTGCTACTTCTGTCCTCTGACTAAAATATTTTATGATTGACAAGTTAAAGTTCACCTCTCACATCCTTATATCTCTTTATGTGGGGGTTCCTGGCATGTATATGTTTCTGGAGTTGAAAATTAGCTCATTGTTGTTACTTTATTTTTATGTTTTTCCTCAAATGATAACTGTTTCTCTGGGCATAGCTGTGATTTTGCATTACCAAATTTTGGGCTATTTCTGTATTATTGTCTTCAGTGGTGATCATACTGTTACATAACAATCTTGCATTTATCTGTTCTAATGGCTGCCTTTCTAGGTCATATTGAATGATCCTTTCCTTGGAAAGCGCATTGAGGAAGGGAATTTTGTCACTGTTCCTTTGAGAGATGAATTCCTTGAAAATGCTCGTCTGTTTATCTTTGAAACTTACTGCCGTATTCATCAGTGCATTGATATTGGGTGGGTGTTTCTGTCTGTATACTCATTTTTTTTTGCTGACATGCAAAAAAGTTCACTAAGATGAATGGTAGAGAATGATAGTTATACATTATCATTTCAATAAATCATGTGTCGGATACAAGTTGGTACTGTGCCTTGCTTGGGCTTGCATTGTTTTTCAATCAACTGTTTTCCATTTTATAGGGAATACTCCATGTTTTATCAGCAAAAAACTGTATCATTACTTGATTTTAGTTGCCGTTGCATCTCTGTTCTGTGTTCTCAGTTAGAAATAGTTTTACTAAATTTGCACACGTTTTATATAGGCTTATTCTTCATATTATATGGACCATGTAGGAAGACAATTTCTTTCATATCTAAGATGTTCTTCCAATGTTTTGCAATGAACAGCATGCTTTCTCAGAAGCTGAACATGAGCTACGATGAGGCAGAATTGTGGATTATGAACTTAGTTAGGAATTCAAAGCTCGATGCCAAGATTGATTCAGTGTCTGGAACTCTTATCATGACGACCAATCATGTTAACATGTAAGTTGCTCGGGCCATACATGCTACGCTATATGCCAGTTCATGCTATGTGCTTTTTTACACATTAAAGCTATGGGTGACCTAAGCTTTCAACAATGCGATTGAATCTAATTAAGCCATTCTTCATGTTGCAGCCATGAGCAGGTTATCGAAAGTTTGAAGAATCTTAACATGCGGACTTTCCTGTTAGCAAAGAACATTGTGGAGCCGGCTCAAGCAGCACAACAGGCAGCTCGGTGAGATTGACAGAGAAGACCACAGTTTTGAGGCGCCAAGAATTATTTGAGTAGAGACATTCCTGTAAACTTATGGAGTTTTGTTGTTTAGCATTGACTCCATTATCAGTACCTAAGATCATCCAGGAGGTGGTTTCTCGTTCGCTACAGCATATGCTGATGTTTTCTATATTTTGTATTTGGAATCCTGTGGCTGAAGTTAATCCTTTCGTTAGTACT
Organism: Oryza punctata; assembly: GCA_000573905.2. Taxonomy (NCBI): domain Eukaryota; kingdom Viridiplantae; phylum Streptophyta; class Magnoliopsida; order Poales; family Poaceae; genus Oryza; species Oryza punctata. Next base: position 7,561,302 of record CM002494.2, on the reverse strand, counting down.
ACAATTAAGTATTACCTGATTGTTAAGTGCTGAAGTGTGGTTATTTTTATAGTTGTAATTCAATGTTTTTCGGTTCTGCTAAATTTTTGGCGTCACAATTTTACGTTGATTTCAGTTGATTCTTGGATCACACGATTGACACTGAGATTCGTGCTGTTGTGCATAACCACCGGTAAATACGCTGATTGCTCGTTCACAGTTCCACACTGGTCAAAGTAAGAAAGACCATATAAATGAGAACACATAACGAGTGAGGGATAAAACAGTCAGTGTATTATAATTACTATGTAATTATACTTGTAGTTATACTATAATTATTACAGTCTAATTACGCTCGAATTAGTCTGTTGAAGTAATCTTCGCGAGAAACTTTCGATAAGTGAAGTTGCATTGAGATATCACCATGGGCAGTCAGGCTGATGAGTGTACATCACGCGGCTAATTTCTGGAACAACGTACGAGTAGAAACTAAAGTGTAGTTGTGTGATACAAAAATTTGTAGTAACTTGAGACTACAGCCAAGCTTTGAAAAAAGTGAGCCGTTGTATAATTTCTGAAACAAAATACAAATTTTGCTACAGGTCACAAAGTTTGTGTAATTTACTGCTGGATATAGGTTATTTAAATTGGATGAGCAACCTGCCCACATAGCTTAGCATGCATATGATGAATGAAATTAAATGCTCCTTACGTTCTTGTTGACGATGAAATTTGGCAAGCATATAAATCTGAAACAGGATCTAATTTTAAGTAGATTTGAAGATATGCAGGATTCTCGGAAACAGAGTGCGCGTCGGCTGGAAGACTGTATCGGCCGATACCGAGTTTGATATGGATAGCCGATACAGCCGATATTGGTTACATGATCAATGTCGGTTCAAAATAAGGATTGCAATGATGTTATCAGGCAAGAATGGAGTCCAAGATTAGCAATTGTATCTATTAATTAGGATTTTATGTAATTTTCTTATAGATATTTTCGGTAAGAGTCTGTCTAAGGGACTTGTTTGTTAGTTGGAGTTATATTAGGATGATATGAGTCGTGTCCGTCACGGACAAGTTTGTATTTTCGGGTATAAATATAAGCTCGAGATCTTGTAAATAATTAACATCAGTTCAATCAATCTCGGCATATCGCCATCCTTTTTCGTTACTTTGTTTCGACGAGTTCTTGTTTTCGAGTCAAGTTGCATCGGTTTCGATCTTCGGCGAAGAGGTAAAACTTGTTATGGTGGTTTGCATTATCGGAATTAATGCTTGCATCTTGATGACACTCTAATTCTATCTTGTGAATCTTCGAGTTATCATATATATTATATAATCTAGATTGATAATGCTTTCTATCTGCATCGGTCGATCTCTATCTAGGGTTTTATCGATAATGGCTAGATTGACTTGGTGGTTTAAATTACATAATATATCCACCATTCTGAAAAAGCAACCAGCTTGATTATCTAGATGTTATGCTTCTTCTCATACTTAATGCTGCATCAGTTAAGTTTGATCTATTAAGTCGTGTTTAGAATCATAATTTTTAGCCTGCTTTATGGTTGTTAATAAGGATAGTATCGGGGTTTCAGCCGATCTTACCTTGTATAATGGTTTTACATAGTTTTATGCATTGTTGAATATATTATACCTGCCACTTATATTAGGATCTAATCTAATATAAATATATTGAACTTCCTATCAATCTGATTGGTGGTAGTTAGATATATTTGTTGCAAGAGAATATCCTAGTATAAGGTTGTATCGGAGCTATAGCCGATGCATGCTTAAATCTGAACATCGGCTATGATATGAATACGTATAATCGTTATTTCATATTATTTTAGACTTGGGAAATTTATGCTATCTTGGTTAAGTCCAGTCTATACTAATTGCTGATTTCTAAAGTAATATTGATTTATAGATTATATAATACTGATAGTTACAACCGATGGATCAAGTTTAGGGTTAGTTTGTCATTGAATATGCCTTATAGCCGATTCACTTCACACTGCATCTGCTAGGTCATACCACGATATGACATCGGCTTCCTAGTCGATCGATTATCGTTTACTAATAAAACTTGCATGTTTTATCTTGTTGATTGCAGGATTAAATCAACTGGCACGCCCTTGAACCCGAAAGCAGGTTTTGGACCTGCACTAGAGTAAAGCAAATATCTCAGGTCAGTGTGTTATTTTGCATCAACAGTTCCATAATAAAACTTCCTTTGGGATTCAAATTTGTCCCAAATACAGCTACTATATGTAAAAGGTGAATTTTGTCACTAATCTTCCCATCCTTCCCTTATCATTACACCAACCAAAGTTAGCACTTTGATAACTTTGATGTGGGTATTTTAGACCTATCACATCAACCCCTAATCCCTCTAAAACCCTAAAGACAGCTATATTTTGGGAAATGTACTGCGAAGGACTAGTTGCAGAACACAAACAAACAACATTTGTGGTCAACTTGAGACTACAGCAAGCATTAAAAAAATGGAAAATTATTTTGATCTCTTGAGGGGTGTCCCTTTGTTTGCCTTAAAACCATCCAAATAGTTATGAAAAATTTTGGAAAAGTTTGACAACACTCATAGTTCTTTCAAAATAATAAAACACAACAAAACTTGTGGAACTCATTGGAATAATCAAAATCAATGCGTGGTAACATGTTTTTTCTATCCTGTTAGGGTTTAACGACCGCCAACGCGGTGCTAGGCCTTGTTGGAGCCACAATTTAAGATCATGATCGGTGAGAACCGTTCCATCCTCGAATTAACTTTTTCCCCATTATAAGTTTACCAATATGGGATAAACCCAACGGAAATAATTGGTGAGATGAATATGCATATTATCAGCTACGGTACGTATATGGTTTGCTCTGGTTAAGAAAGAACAAGAAGTATAAATACTCCTTGCAATGCACGGCTAGCATCGTGTTCCAGCATTTGAATTGCCTTGGTCCGACGATAAATCAAGGCCAGCTCAAAGGTGGATGAAAGCATGCAGCAGAGCTGATGCGCTTTACTCCACTTCTGATGCATGGGCAAGACAGCAGGCGTTGTAATTAAAGGATTAAAAGCATGCATGGCCATTGGCCCCTGAAACAAAGAGAACATTATAGTACTGTAATAGTTGTTTTCTAAGCAAAGAATATTATTTATGTACTAGGTAGGTTTCTATCATCTATAGCTTGCTTATGGATTGTTCATTAATCGATGGGAATTGATTCTATATATAATCTGGATATCTCCTCGCTTTTGCATATCTTATAGACAGTTTAGAAATGTTTTTATAAAATAGATTAATATGAGATATATCTATTTGTAAACATGTAAGTTCAAATTCGATGTTCACGAGTTGTAACAAATATAACTGATTTAAGTTTAATCAGTATATGTGTGCTCTTAGTGTTTTAAATCACTGTCTAAGACATATAGCGATCAATCTTCTCAAACAGCTAATAGTAGTGGGTTAAATATGGCTATAGCAACAATATTGTAATACCTCTAACCAAAAGTCTAAGGTATATATTTCTTTTATCACCAAGATCAAGGAGAAATTAACTCATCCCACGTATAACAAACACCAACTAACTATAAGCAATTATGCATGCATGCAACCAATGAGTACTAACATAACTACGCTTGGGTTCTAGTCAACACTTTAATTTAACTCCGTAAAACGAAAAGGTAACCCCTCCATTCGTTTTAATTGAATGGAGAGTACAAATATACCTTAGATTTTTGGAAAAACTAGAAAATGAAATGTGCCTTAGATTTTTTGATGGAGTGAGTAAAAGAGCAAATAGCTATAACCTGAGATTTAAAACCTTGGTGCTCATAGTAATATTTGTATATTTTGCAACATGTAGAAATTAAATTTAAATTTGCATATTTATGAAATAATATATCACATATTAATCTATATTTTGCCATTTCTTTTAGTTTTTTTATAAATATCTGTATAACATGTGAGAAACTATCTCCTGACAGGAATTTTTCTGGGATAATGGAATAATTAGATCAAAAGAGTATTCCCTTCATCGATCAGCATCTCCCAGCCTGCCCTTGCTGCCATGCAAGCAAAATGCCTATATATACATACATATGCAGGCATTGCAACTTTGCAAGTGAGGTCTCCAACTCCATCGCAACATACATATAGCTACAGGCTATACAGTATGAGTTTTTACTTGAAAACATCTCGGGCTGACGCGCCGGCGCCGGCGCAGGCGAGCGACGAGCTGATTAAGCCGGCGTTGGTGTTGGTGGCGGTGGTGATGGCCATCCTCGCCGGCGCCATGTCGGTGGTCGGCGTGGAGCGGCTGATCCGGGGGCGGTTCACGCTCCTCTCCATGGTGCGCTTCCTCCTCCGCTTCACCTTCGTCCTCATCCTCCCGCTCCTCTCCTCCATGTCGCGAGACCCCGAGCACCAGGACAGCGTCCTCTTCGTCCTCCTCTGGATGCTCCTCATCGAGCTCATCCGCAAGAAGGTGTTCGCCATGGTGCGCTCTTCGGGCGCCGACGGCGGCGGCTTCTCCAGGGCCACCGGCGGCCGGTTCAGGCTTATGGGCCACTCCGACGAGGCCACCAAGCTCGCCTGGATCGGCTGGCTCATCTTCCAAAACACCTACTACTCCAAGTCGTTCCACGGCAACACGGTGGTCACCATGTTCGCCGTGCTCTGGTCCCTCGTCGTCGCCAAGCTTCTGCAGAGGGTGCTCAACGAGTGGAAGGCCCAGGAGTCGCTCACCGCCGCGGGCAACACTCAGCTCATCGCCGGCTACATGCAGCACGTCGTCGAGCATGGGATGAACGCCGGCGCCACCGCCTTGGCACGCTGCCAGTACGTGGTCATGGGTGAGGAGAAGCTCGTGCACGCTGCAAACAAGAAAAAGAAGCAGCAGCGTGACATCGGCGGCGGCGACGACGACGGCAATGTAGTCACCATCACCACCCCTGGCTGCGGCTATGGCGTGGGGAGATATCCCAACCACCAGAGCGAGCAGAAGCACGTTAATCTCCTCGTCGACATGGCCAAGTCCGGCGAGGTCGTCACCATCGTGGAGATCACAAACAAGATTCAGGTGCCAAACTGGTGCTGCTGCTTCACCGGCAGCCGGTTCACCAAGTACATGCACCAGCTATGCTTCTCCTTCTCCCTCTTCAAGCTGCTCCGCCGCCGCTTCGAGCACTACCCGATGGTGGAGGCCGGGTCACGGACGTCGAGGCAGCTGTTGCTCGACGAGCTCCTCGTCGCCGGCGGCGACGGCGGGGCCAAGAAGACGTTCCGGGTGATGCGTCAGGAGCTCGACTTCCTCGACAACTACTACGACGCCGGTGCACCCGTCGCCATGTCGTCGCCATGGCTGTTCATCGTCAACTACTTCTTCTCCCTCGTCTTCGTCTCCACCTACCTCGCCGCCGTCATCGTCGTCCTGTTCGAGGCGAGACAGCAAAAGGGCACACTCAGCCTCCCTAACCCAGGGATCTACGCCGCCGTCTCCATTCTGCTCGTCGTCACCCTCGTCGCCGTCGAGTTCACCGATCTCCTCACCTCCTACATCCTCTCCAACTGGTTCATGGTGCACCTGCTCTGCCTGCTCGCCGGCGACGGCGGCGGCAGGATCTGGAGGTGGGCATGCAAGCCGGCGATCCGGTTGTTCATCGCCGGCCGCTTCCTGCTCTTCTACTCGTTCCAGTGCTTGCTGTGGCTCAGTTGCAGGGGAACCAATGTCGACACCATCAAGCTCAAGCAGGTGTCCATCCTGCGGGTCTGCGAGCCGGTCCACAAGCTCTTGTCATGGTCGCCTCAGGTGAAGCTGGCCACACAAGGCGAAACGGCCATCGTCCAAGTCTTGGAGGAGGTTCTCCGTCGCAGTCTCAACGTCGACGGCGAGGAGGAGGCCATTGTCAGCATGCCCAAGGTAAGCCGAGGGAGTCGATTTACAACGCATATATAGCACTTGTCGTTAGATTTGCTTTTAAACTCGTGCATACAATAGATTTTAACACTACTACAAAAAAAGGCATATACAGAATGGCACCGTAGGTGTCGGAACAAGTAAAACTGACACATTTGAAAAATTATAGATGTCGATTCTTAAGAAAAACTAACATCAATAATATATTATAGGTATTGGTTCTTTTAAAAAACGACACTTATCACTATAAGCCAAGCGAGCGCGTTGGATGCAGCCGAGCCAGCGAGTGTGGAGAAAAAAAATTACGTAGAGTTATTTAGCTCCTCTTTCTTCGTCATCCTTATCCTGTCCCCACCTCTTACTTCTCTCTCCTTCTCCAGATCTCCTCCTCCCTCTCCCTCTTCCCCCTCTCCAGATCTCCTCCCTACCTCTCCACCAGCGGCTGGCCTCGCCCCGGCCAGTGCCTCTCCTCGGCGGTCAGCCTCGCCCCGGTCAGCGCCCGGCCTCTCCCCTGCCCCTGTGCCGGATTCGTCAGCGATGGCGAGGTGGCACCCAGATCCGGCGGGTCCGAGCTCGATTTGTGGATTTTATGTTGTTGATTCCGTGTATGTTCATAATGTGAATTCAACAATGAATTTCGATTTTGGGGCAATGAGAAGCAACTCGATGGCCATTTTTTTGGCTCGCATACGCCTCAAAGGTGTCGTTTTTGAGCCAACACCAATTACTAGGAATCATCTGTGCCACCTCCATGGTGCCGTTTTGGAAAATCCAACCCCTATGGGAGTTTCCCAACCGGCACCAATAACTCTTTCTGTAGTAGTGCACTAAAAGCACAATATTATATTCCCTCTGTTGTTTGTTAAGGCATACTATAGACTCATTGTTAATGTGAGTAAATTACTACTCATAAACAATCTATTATATACTAAAAGTCCATTAAACTTCCTATAAACGCTCCAAAATAGCCACGTGGCATTTTAATAAATCGATAGACCCATTATTTTAACTATTAGATTTATCTTTGTTCTAAAAGAACATATACCCCACCTCCCTATCCTCTGCCCCTACCGGTCCACCCCCTCCACCAACGTACGTGCCTCCTCCCTCCTCTCCTACTTCGTCTCCCCCTCTTCCTTTTTTTAATTTTTAAAATTTAAATAACTATAATTTTCAAAAGAAATAGTGATAACTTTTAATGACACATAAATCTTTTTATCCTTATGTATTATTATATCCATTGTGGTTCATTAACAATTCAGAACATAATATAAGCTGTAATTTAATTTGTAGAAAATATTTAATTTTTATCATATACTAACATTTGCATGCCATTAAAACTTTTATGTAAAATATAAAAATAATAATGTAGATCGTATGGTCGTATATCTCTTAATAAAACGTGCACAAATAAATTAGATCTAAAATATGCCAAAAATACTTAAATTGCGAGTGACATAAAAAGAAATTCTTATCCTGACCTTTTGCTATACCATCCCAACGATAAAAACGATTACGAAGAAAATGGATAATGTAAATCATATCATTATATATCACTTCAAAAACATAATTATATTATAAATATATTATCACAAAATAAAATACTTTAATTGTAATAAGCACTCCCAAAAAAATAATATCTCCGTTCTAAATATCGGCATACCAACGTAATGTTATCTTTGTGAAACAAAATAATGTTAATTAAATCTGTCATCAAAAATATTTTGACATCATTATATGTTTAATATTCAAACAAATCTACGATATCGCAAAAGAAAATATTCTAATTATGATTAGCATTCCAAAAATTTATTATCATCATTCTAAAATAACGATATGTCCAACTAATATTAATTAGATCTGTCATGACCAATATTTTGACATGATTATATCTTTAATATATATAGTGAATACATTAAGAAAAATATCATATTTTTCTTGAAAACTGTATCGATATATATAAATTAAGAAGAATATGGGGCGTATATGTTAGTATTTTCATATTCAATCTTTGGGGTTTAAACCTAATTAATCTAATCTTAGTATAAAGTAGATAATATCTAGCGTACTCGACCCATATATGGCTTACCTTATGTATTAATTTTGCGTGGCACTCAAACCCATTTATCAATTCTAATTATAAACCGATATTCACCAATTGTTGAGTCAAGAATATGGACGAGGACACGAGGTTATTGTGTATCAAATTGACTATCCGAGATCCGATGAGCACCTATGCTATCAAGCAGTAACAGATTAAATGGGATATCATCATATATGAATTCATAAACACAAAAAAGTAAATTAGGTCTACAATCTCATGGAATAAAATAAAAACCACATCTTCATGATTTTCTTTAAATTGAACAATAAATACATGTGTACAACAATATGAAAAAAACAAAAATAAAAAACCTGAATAACATACATCCAATGTATAATTAAAATTTAACCACAACTAATCTATGTGGCATATAACCTACGTATTTATTGGTTCATTAAAGCGTACAATCAATTAGAGAAATCGTTGAAAATTTTCTTTATGAAGGTGAAACATCCTACGTATAATTTATCATTAATTTAGTGCCCATGTTATTCTTAGCCATCGGATTATATATACATCTCTATTACGTTGATCCACATTATAGCTAAGCAGTTAGATTAAAAAAAAGCATCCATGTGTATTAATAAATGGGGAAAAAATTAAGGTACTGCATTAGTAGTAGTGAACCATCGTATGTAAGGTACTTAGGGTACGTAGAGAGTGGAATGTGTTTAGGGTATTAGGCAAAACAACAGAGGAGGGGTGTTTGGATGGGCAAGTAGTACTCTAGCTAGAATCTCGTATATTTTGGGACAAATTTGACTACTCGGATTTATGTGATGGAGCATAAGTCTATCTTCAATAGAGGACGTAGTAATATGTTTAATAGAAACTATCTTCAATTAATTTATCCTAATATCCACAAACACATCTATAGTATAAAAAATAATTATTACTTATAGTTTAGAAATACACATAGTACAAATTGTATAAGTTTCATAGAAACAACCTTCATGGTTGCGACACAATATTCCCTCATAAATTCAAAACTGCATGGTTTCACATAATTTAGTTTAGAATTTATTTGCTGCAAGGGTAATTATAATAAAATTATTACCAATTTTAAAAGCAATCCCAAATAAATTATAATAGAGTAAAAAAAGATATTTCCATAAGAAGTCACCCACAGTAATATAATTTTAAACACATTAAACAACATGCCCGCGCACGCCTGCAAAACTAATATTATATGAAAATACTATGAAGTATAGTTTTATTGTCATAATTTTGACAAGCAAAATGTATTTATAATTTGAATAATTAGCATGTCAAAGTTTATGAATTTGACTTCTTAAATTTATACCATGAGTTATAAAATCGAACAGCTGGAGTATTAATTACTCTCCTCGGTAGTTAGTACAGTACAAAATTCAAACATCCAAAATAAATAAGTAGGTTGACCTAACGGGGTTACCAACTTAATTCACGGGTCAATCCACTTGCACGCTTGCATCTATCGGAGCATCTCCAGCAGGCCACAAAACACAACCCCTATACATGTTTTGAGGATTAGAGGTAAAAAATTAAATCCAGTAGAGCCCCTTCTAGAGGCCCCAAAATAAGAAGGCCCTCAAATCCTCCTCCACATCCCCTAGCCCTGGGGGCTCGAGATCACGGCCCCATCTATTTTTCTTTTGGCGCGAGATCACTCTCTCATTCCTCCCGCGCCCTAGGTGCGACCACCGCCGCGGCCTTCCCTGAAACCTCCATCGCCACACCACCGGACGTTCCCTAGTCATTGACCTTGCCGGCCTCCCCCTAGTAGATCGATGGTGGCCGGCGTCATCTGGCCGCTGCCGTCCCCATAGCAAATCAACTGGGAATTGGAGAAGCTCAGGTACTGTCATCATCAAGAACAACCACAACACCAAGACAATCACCCTCAGCGACGTCCACGGCCGCGTCAGTGTTGTCATCCTTCGTCATCAACTCCTGATCTACCAATCTAGTGTCTTGTTCACCAACGATGTTAGTCAATAACCTTTGCTTCTTATCCTCTGTTTTCTTTATTTCTCTAGCAGGAAACCGAACTGAAACACTACCATGCCCGAAAAACTGAAACCTAAACTGAAACCTAATAATAATGATCTTGTATACGCAGTGAATCCACGTCGTTAGTAATTCTTGAGAGCCTTGGATTGATATATGCATTGCATCAAAGGCTTTGGTCATTAATTATTAGAGCACTAAGAATGTAAGTTGGACAACATGAACATTCTGAACTTCTCTATTTAGGCTGAGTTCGGTAGAAGGAGTTCCCAACTTCTATCCCTCGTGTTCCGCGCGCACGCTTTTCAAACTGCTAAACGGTGCGTTTTTTACAAAAAGTTTATATACAGAAGTTGCTTTAAAAAATCATATCAATTCATTTTCAAAAATACTAATACTCAATTAATCACGTGCTAATTAGCCGCTTCGTTTTAGCGTGTTTGGAGGGAGAGTTCCCAACCGTCCCTACCAAACACAGCCTTATTAGAAGGCCACTGAACTGATGGACTGGTCAATGGAAATTTATATAGTTACTAGCAATGGCAGTTCTTTCAATGGAAATTTATATAGTTACTAGCAATGGCAGTTCTTTCCCAAATATAATAAAGTTGATATGAATATTGTCCTTTCTAGGAGATAAGGCACTTAATTTCAATGTTCAGATCACACACACATAAGGTATTTGGTTAGCTTAGACTAGTGAATGAACTCTATTTATATATATATTGTGATGACAGTGATTTATTCAGTGAACAGCACTGTGTTATTTATATATTTATTGAATTTGAATTTGAATTGTGGTGTTTCAAATTGTAATTGAATATAATTGAATTCCATGCGCTAGAAGTATTTATATTTTAATTATTTGGTGTTAAACTATGCATAAACATAAAGTCTATATTAAAATAGAAGAGAAAATTAAAGGAAGTAGAGGCTGAGAAATAGGGGCTACGGCTAGAGTTGAATGTATTTTTGAGGTCCTAAGAATTGGGGGCAGCCCCCATTTCTTATTTCGGGTGGTAAGCGTGTGTGGATATTGCATATTATTCACTTATAGTTGTATAAAAATCATCTTCCAGTTAAGGGGCCTTGAACTTAAGAAAGGTGTTGATGACACTGCTACACAAGTCATCCTGGCGTGTCACCTCGCCACGGAGCTCTTGGAGATGAAGCATGTCGTCATGGTGGACAAGAAGGCAAAGAGGAAGAAGATGAAGAAGCACGACGACCTGCACCGGGGCGTCGCGACGGCGCTGTCGCGGTACTGCATGTACCTGGTGGCGCGGTCGCCGGAGCTGCTGCCGGACAACGAGAGGTGGGTCGCCGACAGGTACGCCGACATGAAGGCGTTCGTTGACGAGGCTTCGCGGCGGCGGTGCTGCTGCTGCCTACGCTGCCGCCTCTGGAAGTGCGGGTGCTGGCGAACCGTGCTGATGGACATGGACGCCGGCGATGTCGCGGACCCGGCGGCGAAGGCCGGCGTGGCGTTGTTCCGGAAGCTGGATGTCTCTTCGTGGAAGGAACTCGCCGACTTCTGGGTCAACATGGTCGTCTACGTCGCGCCGTCCAACGACGTCGAGGGCCACGCCATGGCGCTCGCCGACAACGGCGGCGACCTCGTCACCTACCTCTGGGCCTTCTGCACGCACGCCGGCATCATCCGCGAGCCACGTGACAAGTCGCCGGAGCAGCTCGCCGCCGGTGGCCATCAGGTGTAGTAGCAGAGGCAGCAGGCAGGCATCCACCACCGTACGTTTGCCCTAACTCATCATCTGCAGATCGAATATTCGCAGTGTCGACTCACACGCCGACGCTGCCATATATATGGTGTTGATTTGTTTGATTGATTGATTGATTTTTTTCTTTTTGAAATTTTCTTCGTTTGGCTTTGGTGTGGAATATTCCAAGTGTGGTTAATTGATTCATGGCATTGTCTGATTTTCACCTTATTTTTAAAAGACATGGAAAGAAATTGTACTGTGTGTGTATATGTATATCTATTTAATAAATTGTAATGAGTGTTGTGGCCAACAAGGGAGTTACTCACAGAAGCAGTGTGGTAGTTAAGGTGCGATGCAAAAGTGTAAAATTTTAATGTATGGACATGAGAAAGATTATGGGATATGTAAAAGCACCATCGGATCGAGTTTCACATATGAAAAATGATGTGATTTCTTGTGGTGGCTTCTTAGTAATTATAACTATACTAATTTCATCAAATGAATATTGAGTATTCTAACAATAATGAGGAATAGTAACCGTTAATATTTAATATCTATGGGTGGTTGGTGGTTGAGATAAAGAATGAAAATGATCCAATTATTCTTGTTCTGTAGGTGATGTAGCTTAATGCATTTTTAATTTACACTAGTAGAGAAGTGATCTTTACCCGGATGATAAAAATTACGTTAGTCCCGTTTCGAATAGGAACCGGGACTAAAGATATCGACAGGGTTAGTTTAAAAAGAAAACATCTCTATCCAAGATAGATGTATGTAATAGGTGGGATGGTAACACGCGTGAGAGCTGAGGTGAGAGATCTTGTGTACGAATCCCACATCTCACACATTTTTTTTACTTGGTGTGCATCTTTAGTGTTAGTTTTTCTTTCAACTATATAAGATATATGGATTTAGGAGAGGGATTCTAATAACTTGAGTGAATGACCACTCGTTTATTGCGTGTCAACAAAATGGTTATAAAAAAGCGAGTCAACATAGCTCAACTGGTTAGTTTCCTTGTGGTGAAACCAACTCATCGGGGTTCAAGTCCTACACTTGACACGGGTGCTCACATTTATGACTAATTATTTTTTAAGTGATAAATGACATATCCGACTGTCGACAGCGAGGTGTCCGTGGTGACTTCGTCAATTTCAAGATATGTCAATGTAGTCTTCCGGAGGTGCTCACAGGGACAGGTTGTGTGTATGCGTTCATAGGGGTGAGTGTGCACGTGTTATGAGCGTTTGCGTTTGTACTATGTTTCCAAAAGAAATATTTATAAAAGAATTTCAAATTTTTTATACATACATTTACACTCAAATTTTTTATAACCATTTCGTCAAAATTTTCAAATTCTTTTTTATGACATGTAATAAATGAATGGACGTATACTGAGTGACTAAAAGAGTTTCCATATATATATATATATATATATATATATATATATATATATATATATATATATATATATGGGCCAGAGAGCCCACATGTCAATCACCCCACTGCTTACTCTACATTTTGCGAGAACGGAAAGGAAGCGTTAGGCCAAAGTGTCCATACGTCAATAATAAATTATGTAGAAGTTAAGAGATGATGTATACGGAAAAGAATGGTAGTAAAGGGATAATTTTTATTAATTAAAATTCCATTGCAACACGCGAGCAATATGCTAGAAATAAATAAATGATAATAATATTTCTAAATAAGACTAACGGTTAAATATAATGTTTAAAATTAACAACATCATATATTTAAAAATAAACGTAATATTAATTTATGGTCATGGCCTTCAGCTCAAAACACAGTGCATTATTGGAAAGAAAATGAATTAGCTAGAATCAAATGAAGAGTGTAGCTAGATGGATCATCTACCCGTACAAGAAAAGAAAAATAAAAAAAATGCACTGCGTGTATATCCAGAATAAATTGTTGGATCTGATCTTGACATTGTTTTCCACAGGTTTTATTTTTCTCCATGCTTGCAAGCAAATAAAAACCCAGCTTTTGCATGATAACTCCAAATTCCATTGCATGCAAAATCCTCCAAAATGCATGATCTTTCTATCTGCTTTAGTTTGGTACAAACTTTTAGTTAAACTAATTTTATTCCCACAAGACTACATTAATTGTCGAGCTGTGCATAATTAGTATATTACATCGCTAGCTAATTCCACAATGTAAGACCCCCCAAAAAAAGAAAAAAAATCAGAGGAAATAGTGCTACAAAGACAAACGCAAGAATGGCATCCAGCTGTTTCAACCGTCGTCGACTCCTCCTCCTCCTCCTCCTCACCAGCGTTGCTGCCGCCGTCCTCCTCTCCTGCCTCACCGTCGCCGCCACCGCCGCCGGAGAGGGACAGTGCCAGCCTGGCGAGGCCTTCCCGCACAACCCGCTCTCCGGCTGCCGTGGCTACGTGATCAGCCGTGCTTGCCCCGGCCACGGGCCGCGCCGCCCGGAGATGGCCAAGGCACGGTGCTGCCGCGAGCTCGCCGCCGTCCCGCCGCGCTGCCGGTGCGAGGCGCTGCGCCTGTTCATGGATGGCGTGGGCGAGCTGCGCGGGTGCCCGAGGGAGGCGCAGAGGGCCGCCGCCTTGGCGCTCATGGCGGCGGAGGAGTGCGACTTGAGGGGTGGCTCCGGCGAGACGGGGCGGTGCTACTGGCCATGGCTCGTCGGCGATGGCGACGTGCCCATGTACTGAGAAGAAGTGTAGCTTGTGATATTATTATATTATGTTTCAGAAAAAAAGGGTGGAGAATGTGATATAAAGTTTGGGAATGTGAAAAAGTGTTGAATCGGTGGATTGATCTGATATTCAGATCATCGATCTTATTCAAATGCATGTAGAACTAAATTGCTACCTACGTTTTTTAATATATAATGACTACGTCCGGTTTAACTATTCATCTTATTAAAAAATTAAGTAAATATTATTTTGCTTGATTTTTTATTAAATGAACTTTAAGCATTACTTATAAGATTTACACGAAATTTTTTGAATAAAACGAATAGTAATAGTTTGTAACAAAAGTCTTGAAAGATGAATGGAGTGATATTAAACAAATATTTAACATTAAAGTTAAACAAATAGTACTACCACGTTTCTATTTTACATATTACGCGCAAAGACGTACATGCGCACGCATCAGACGCCCCGCAACGCACAATTGTAAGTTGATGAACTCGTGAACGGTGTTCTTGTTGAGTTTTGCACCGAATTTGGAGTTTTACAAATAATTTGTTCCAAGTTGTTGATATTTTCAATTAAATATTTTCAGTGTAGATATCTTTTTGTTGAAATATAATGCGTTGGGACAATATATATATACTACTTTATTAAAAAAAGCATAATGGTGGTGGTGAGTCCTGAATAAATGTTAAGATTGCTCGAAGAATCCTCCCACAGCATCCAACGGTCCGCGCTCCTCCTCTCATCTATTCCTCTCGCTTGCCCGCTTTTCCGTCCGCAACGCCGCACTCTCCTCTCTCACGCACTCTGCTCTCTCTCATCTCGCCGCCGCCCTCGCCGCCCCGACCTCCGAGCCGCGCGACCTGACCGCGACGCGGACTCGCCCATCGCTCGCCAGCGTGGACACCCCCCGCCGCGCCGCGTCGTCTCGCCGGGAAGCTTCCCCCGCCCACACGTAAGTGTCGTACGAACACTCGCGCTTTGCCGCCTCACGCGTCTTCCATTCTTGACGGGAGCTGCTGCTGCTGCGGATATGTACAGTATAAAGGAAGACGCGGCAGCAGGGAGCAGCAGAGTGACAGAGTCGTCGTAGCGGCGCCGGCGCTTGAGATTTGAGGTTTGAGCGGCGGAGGAGGAGATTCGGATATGCGGCTTCTTCGCCGGAAGTCTTCGATGGGCGGCGGCGGCGGCGGTGGTGGTGGTGGTGGTGGAAGGGGGTTGAGGCGGGTGGACAACTTGCCGAGGTCACCGATGGCGCTGGCGAAGACCGAGTCCATCAAGAAGATGGATGTTGGCTATTTGAATAATCCTGAGGTGGACTGAAGCTCTCGTTAGTGCAGCGTGCATGGCGAGAGCAGAAGCACTTCAGATGGAGTTCGTTAGAGATGCGAAGGGCATGGAGATCTCGTCAGTTGGCACCGTGTTGATCGCGACAGAGTAGCGCGTGCGTGCGTGAGTTTGCGCGAGTGTAGCCGAGAATTGGGGATCGTGGGATGGCACGAGACCTTGACTTGGCAGTGTTTAAATAGCTAGTATTTGCTTTGTATGCATTCTTGATGATCAGAGAAATAGAGGAAGAACATTGCCCCACAATCTCTCTGTTTTTCACTCCCCAAACTCTGTTCTCTCGTTTCTGAATTTTCCCAGATTAGCTACAGTTCGTAGGTTTCAGGTTCATCGCCTACATCTGGTATCAGAGCGGGATTAGGCTGATCGGGATCCTCCGCTACGATGTCCATCGCGACGGCGGATGCGGCGCGGGGAAGCACAGGTAGTGCTTTCCTGTACCCTCAACTGATGGCGACGAACTACACGAGCTGGGCAATCAGAGTCCAAGCGATGATGGAGGACCAGGGTGTCTGGGATGCTGTCGAGCCGGCCGGCGCAAACGTCGATGCACGGAAGGACAAGAAGGCGCGCTCACATCTGCTCCAAGCACTGCCCGAAGACTTACTCATGCAGGTAGCCAAAAAGACAACGGCGCGTGAGGTCTGGCAGTGCCTCAAGACGAGGTACGTCGGAGCTGACAGGGTGAAGGCGGCGCGTCTGCAGACGCTAAGGAGTGAGTTCGCTGCGCTCTAGATGGAGGCTGGCGAGACTTTGGACCAGTATGCCGGGAAGCTGATGGGGATGTCAGTGAGATTCTCAAACCTGGGGGAGACGCAGACCGACACCGCGCTGATCAAGAAGCTGTTCGACACCGCGCCGGAGCGGTACCTGCACGTGATCGCCGGCATCGAGCAGTTCCACAACATTGACGACATGCCGCTCGAGGAAGCTGTTGGGCGTCTGAAGGCATTCGAGGAACGGGTGCGCAGGCGCCGCCCCGGTGCAGGTGCTACTGGGGAAGGCGACGCTGATGGGCAGGTACTGCTCACTCACGCTGAGTGGGTGGCACGCCAGAAGAAGGAGGCCGGTGAATCCTCGTCGGGCAACAAGGGCAAGAATGATGTCTCAGGAGATGGAGGCGGACGCAGCCAGGGTGGTCGTGGACGCGGTCGCGGCCGTGGCAGGAGCAGAGGCGGGGACTCACCACGGCGTGAGGGAACTCGCGATAAAAGCCACATCAAATGTTTCAACTGCAACAAAATGGGGCATTACAGATCGGAGTGCAGGGAGCCCAAGAAGCAGGAAGAAGCTCATCTTACACAGTGTAACGACGCTAGGCCGGCATTGTTGCTCGCGGTGTCTGAAGAAGTGGAGCATACTCCAGATGCCACCTTGCTGTTGAATGAGGAGAAGCTGAGACCTAACCTGTGCACTCCAGCGGAGAAGACGGTATCCACAGATGTGTGGTACCTAGATAATGGCGCAAGCAACCACATGACTGGGGATCGTGCCAAGTTCCACGAGCTTAATGAGGGAATCACTGGACGTGTCAGGTTTGGTGATGGATCGACCGTTCAGATTAACGACAAGGGCTCGATCCTGTTCGGGTGCAATAATGGAGACCAGTGGTTGCTGCAGGATGTTTACTACATCCCGAGGCTACGTAGCAGCATTGTCAGCCTCGGCCAGCTCACTGAAACCGGCCACCGGGTAGAGATGGATGAAGATGCACTGAAGGTGTTTGTGAAAAATCCCCTGCGACTCCTGATGAAGGTGCGGCGGACGGCGAGCCGGCTGTACCCAATTGAGCTCCACGTTGCAAAGGCAGTTTGCCTGATGGCGAGCATCACGCAGCCGGCGTGGCTTTGGCATGCCCGGCTTGGGCATGTGAATTTCCATGCAATGAAGTACCTGGTGGACAAGCGCATGGCTACGGGAGTGCCAGCATTCAAACACCCAGATCAGTTGTGCCATGGGTGCACCGTGGCGAAGCAGGCAAGGAACCCGTTTCCGGCAGTGGCGAACTATCGGGCGACGCAGCTGCTCGAACTCCTCCACGCGGATCTGTGCGGGCCGATCACGCCTACAACACTTGCCGGTAACAAATACTTTATGTTAGTTGTTGATGATTACTCTCGCTGGATGTGGGTGTTTGTAATCAAATCGAAGGACCTAGCCTGCTCCATGTTCAAGAAGCTCAAGGCGGAGGCTGAGAACTTTACTGGGCGTCGGGTGAAGGCGCTTAGGACGGATCGTGGAGGGGAATTCCTATCTGCTGAGTTTGCCACCGTATGCGAGGAGTCCGGGATAGCTCGCCATGTCACTGCCCCATACACGCCACAACAGAATGGGGTGGTGGAGCGAAGGAATCGCACTGTAATGGCGGCGGCGAGATCCATGCTCAAGAGCATGCAAGTTCTAGGCAAGCTGTGGGGAGAGGCTGTGCGGCATGCGGTGTACCTTCTGAACCGCCTACCAACCAAGGCGCTGGGCGAGCGCACACCGTTCGAGGCCTGGGCGGGAAGGAAGTCGGACCTGGGGCACCTACGGGTGTTCGGCTGCAAGGCACATGCAAAGGTGGTGACGCCACACGCCAAGAAGCTTGATGATCGCAGCGAAGCGATGGTATACCTCGGAGCTGAGGAGAATTGCAAGGCACATAGGCTGTTTGATCCACGTCGCCAAAGGATTCATGTAAGTCGTGATGTTAAATTTGAAGAAGCTGTGCAATGGGATTGGGATGCAGGTTCTGGAATGGACTTGCCGGACTTCGTTGTACACGAGCCAGAAGCTGAGGAGCACGACGGGGCAGCGAATGCCGCTGGTGCCAATGGTGCCAGCGCTGCGATGGCAGACGCCCCGCTAGACGCGGACCATGCCTCAACGCCGGGGCAAGTGGTGAACGCGGGCCCGGAGTCACCCCTGGCTACACCAAGTGGAGGAGTTACATCGACGCCGGCCAGTGAACTGGCTGGTGCTACATCTAGTGGCTCCGAGAGCACCTTCGGCGCCCCTGTTCGCTACAGGGACATGGCGGATATCATGAAACATGCCAGGCGTGTCGAGCTACCCGACGACGACCTGGATGAAGAGGCGCTCTTGGCGGCAACTGAGGAGCCTGTGAGCTACCGTGAGGCCAACGGGAATGCAGCATGGGAGGAAGCGATGGATCGGGAGATTGAATCCATCGAGAAGAACAAGACGTGGGCATTGACGCCACTACCGCCAGGACACAAACCCATTGGGCTCAAATGGGTGTTCAAGCTGAAGAGGAACTCAGCTGGGGAGGTAGTTAAGCACAAGGCGAGGTTGGTGGCTAAAGGATATGTCCAGCGCGAAGGGATTGATTTTGAAGAAGTATTTGCACCGGTGGCGAGGCTCGACACCGTGCGCGTCATTCTGTCCATTGCTGCCAATCGACGCTGGGAGGTTCACCACCTTGATGTAAAATCTGCCTTCCTTAACAGTGAACTAGAAGAAGAAGTGTACGTGGCCCAACCGGAGGGATACACAGTGAAAGGAAGAGAACATCTTGTGCTCAAGTTGAGCAAAGCATTGTATGGTCTCCGGCAAGCGCCTCGTGCATGGAATACACGACTGGACAGGAGCCTAAAGCAGTTGGGGTTCAGTCGTTGTGCACAAGAACAAGCAGTATACACGCGAGGAGAAAAGGGATCTGGTGTTATAGTTGGAGTATATGTGGATGATTTGATTGTGACCGGGTGTGATCCGCGGGAGATTGAGATGTTCAAGCACCAGATGATGGCTGAGTTTGAAATGAGCGATTTGGGGTTGCTCACGTTTTATCTTGGCATCGAAGTGTCCCAAGGACAGGGGCGAATTGAGATCAAGCAGACAGCTTATGCAAGAAGGTGCTGGAACAATTTGGAATGGCAGACTGCAATCCAACCAAAATTCCCTTGGAGCCAAGGTCACACTTACACATGGATGCTGATGGCGAGCCGGTGGATGAAACTGAATATCGGCGAGTCATTGGTTGTCTCAGGTACTTGCTGCACACTCGGCCGGACTTGTCATATGCAGTCGGAGTGGCTAGCAGATTCATGGCGAAACCCACTGTGATGCATTTCAAAGCAGTGAAACAAATCCTGAGATATTTGAAGGGGACAATCCACTGTGGCCTTGTCTACTGCTGCGGTGGGGAAGAGGAGGTGATCACCGGCTTCACGGACAGTGATCTTGCCGGTGACATGGATGACAGGAAGAGCACCGGAGGAATGGCGTTCTACATCAATGAGTGCCTGGTGTCTTGGAACTCCCAGAAGCAGAAAACTGTGGCACTGTCGTCTTGCGAGGCTGAGTTTATGGCAGCGACGGCAGCGGCATGCCATGCTATGTGGCTGAAGAACTTGCTGGGAGAGCTGACGGGGAAAAAGACAGAAGCAGTGAAGCTCTATGTCGACAACAAGTCAGCAATTGCATTGATGAAAAATCCTGTTTTCCATGGGCGCAGCAAGCATATTGACACCAAGTTCCATTTCATCCGTGAGTGCGTGGAGGCTGGACAGATTAATGTCTCGTTCGTGTGCACTGAAGATCAGCGAGCTGATGCGCTGACAAAGGCGTTGCCGGCAGCGAAGCTGGGAACAATGCGGCACCTGCTAGGTGTTCGTGATTTGCAGTCATCTCAGGATTAAGGGGGAGTATGTTGGCTATTTGAATAATCCTGAGGTGGACTGAAGCTCTCGTTAGTGCAGCGTGCATGGCGAGAGCAGAAGCACTTCAGATGGAGTTCGTTAGAGATGCGAAGGGCACGGAGATCTCGTCAGTTGGCACCGTGTTGATCGCGACAGAGTAGCGCGTGCGTGCGTGAGTTTGCGCGAGTGTAGCCGAGAATTGGGGATCGTGGGATGGCACGAGACCTTGACTTGGCAGTGTTTAAATAGCTAGTATTTGCTTTGTATGCATTCTTGATGATAAGAGAAATAGAGGAAGAACATTGCCCCACAATCTCTCTGTTTTTCACTCCCCAAACTCTGTTCTCTCGTTTCTGAATTTTCCCAGATTAGCTACAGTTCGTAGGTTTCAGGTTCATCGCCTACAATGGACAAGAACAACAAGGGGTCCAAGAGAGCACACCTCCGCGCCGGGATCTCTGCTGCGCTCCGCGAGCTCCATCTTACCGGCGGTGGCCACCGCCACGCTGGTCGCAGAGGAGGAGGACAAGGCGGCGGCGGCGGGGACAGAGGAGTGGTAGCAGCAGCGCCGGACACTGGAGCGCTGCTGCGCGCGGCGGACTCGAGCGCGGTGGGAAGGGTGGCGGCGAGCGGTGACCGCAGCCGCAGCCGGAGCTGGGCGCTGGCGGTGGCGATGGTGCTCGTCCTGGCGTGCGTGGTGGCGCTCGGCAGGGGCCCGGCCATCTGCTGCTGCTGCACGTGCGCACACACACTGCCTTCTTTTGTTTTGCTTGGGCAAGTTCGTTGAGGGATTTGCTGTGGGGAGAAACCCTAATCTGATGCCAATGTATACCGTTTGATCTTTAGGCATGGGTTGAAATCATCTTCGATTGCTTGGCCAATCATTTTAATCTTTGTGAGAATTGTTGTGGTAAGTTGGTTAATTCTTATCTCATCCTCGTCAACTAGAGCAGAACCAGTTCTTTCTTTAAAAAAGGAACATGCTAGCGAATTCAGAGCACCAACTTGTATTAATTGTAGCTCTTGCTCAGTTAGCTTGCAGTATGCATCTATTATGCATGGTGGTTTGTGGTAACTGTAGTGCTGCAGCTGGATGTCTAGAATTAAATCTCTTAAAAAGGAATCTGGAAAAAAGAAAGTCATATAATGTTCAATTATCGTGCACTCAAAAGAATTTCAGCAAAGAAAATTTATATGCCATAGTTTATGATACATTTGCTTCATAATATGTGCAGAGTAAAATTTTACCTTGGGAATCTTTCTCACAAAACTAGATGGACTGCTCTGCATGTTTGTTTGCATTTGTTAATATGCATTCAGTTCATCTTACAGCACTAGATGCGCTGATGCACCCATTTGATCTGTCTATCATGTTTATCACTAGATGTGCTGATGCACCCATTGGGTCTATCATGTTTAGTTACAGAACCTGGACCTAGAGGATTCAATGGATTGTGGAAGCTTATGAATGTCCAAATGAGGGATCTGGTTATTGATGATTTCATGGTTAGTAAATTTCTTGATGATTTCATTATTTCCTGCATGTACTATCTTTGTTATGCAAACTCTAACAAACTAGATAATCAATTATCATCTTTAATTAGCAGCTCCTGCATGTACTATCAATTAACTACTGATTTGCAGGATTAGCAGAGTTGATTTTTCTGTTTCATTCCCACCTCTAATGGTATGACCTTTGCTAAAACATGTTCTTAATGTTCAGTAAATAACAGACATGTGCATTCAGTAAACTAACTAGAGTGGGCAGTTATTGAGAAGAGGATTACATTTTAATCCTTGTCATATATAAGAGAACCAAAGCTATCTCCTATACTGATTGCTCTATGGGTTAACTGAACACATTGATGAATGGTAAGAAACTGACTGCATAAGAAACTCAACTGTTAGTTGATAGGATGATTGTACTTATGATTTGAGCTCTCTATAAATTGAAATCATTGTCAACTTATTAACATTTGTGTATGCACGTATAAGTTAAACGTGGGACATTTACTATTTGTTTTATGGTGAAATGGCAACCTGGTGTTGATATGGCCCATTTACTACATTTGTTTTTTTTTGGGCTTGATATAAAGTTAGTACTTATTGGCTTAATCCTTGGTATCGTTTGTGTTGGTGGACATTGAGTGGCCAAAAAGCATGGTGCATAAGTTGGAGGTATTTCTTTTTTCTCCACTAATGGAAGTACTGATTGTATCTTCTTACACTTTGAGAGCATTTTTTTTTGTCTTAACAGATGCATTTTAGCCTTAAAAATGGGAAACTACCGTGACAAAGAAATTTGACTAATTAGTAATTACTCATTTTCTTCTTTCGCATGTTAACTAAATATTCATTGATCTAGGATACTACTCTTGAAAATATTTATATTACAAATATATCCTTTTGACAACACCAGTTGCAATTTTAAAATGAATCGAATCAATACTTAGGAATTATATTTATTTTGATCTGTAGAAGTTGAGGTTGGTTCCACATATGTTTCCTCATCTCAATATCATGAATTATATATATAACTACAGACTTGTTATAGAACTTGAACATGTTGCTAACTTCTGGCAGCTGAGAGACTAGCTCTGGAGCGCTTTGACGCCACACCCTCACTGGCCACCACATGTGCTAGGGTTGGACGCTCCTAGGTGACTTCGTGCTCAGTTGTGGGCTGCTCCGAGTACCCTCCTAATGCTTCACACGGTCTTTGCACATGATCGACAACATAATTTGTATCTTGATTGGTTCAAGCTGAATTAATATTTCTCTTCATTGTTAATATAGACTACGAAAATATGTACTTCATTCGATATATGTTGACGTGCCTTGCACGTGAACGCTAATTAATTCAAATGTGTCACTCACATTCTACAAGTCTGTAACATCATGACAACTTGGGCTTTGATGATTGGGGAGACCAATAGCTATCTTAGGAGGAGAAGAATCACCATCACCACTAAATCCACTTTCATTGCGCTCAGGCGTATTGTATAGAGGTATGGCTGCAAATGAAGGAAGAGATCAATTTGTTGTAATTTAAAGGCTCCAGGTACAACAAAGCATTGCCTTATAATCTCTTTTGGTGTTCACATTTCAGAAAACATATAAAAGTATTTTGGTGTTCAGAGGATGACTTCGTGTATGATATGTCGCTTAGAAAGCTATGCATCTTCTTCTTTTAATGTATAATGCAACTTTTCAAATGCAGTTTGTCATCTGGATATACACGCAGTTGATGTACTCTGCTTGCATAGAGATGTTTTAGGAAACCAATACAGTTTTGGGATACACTAAGAAATAGTCGATTGATTTGTATAGAACATCTGAGTTCTAAAGAGTAGTGTGGATTAGACGATAAAAGTTAGCATAGCGTGGAACCATGATAGGATGAAGTAAATTATTTTTTCTAGGGAATTTAAAGTTTTGTCATGCCAATGGTTGTATTAAGGAAATAAGAAATGTACTACTTGCAAAGATCTTTATACATCAAAGTGTTTGTATAGAATTTATATATATTTTTGCTGGGTTTCTATTTTCGAGTCTTTTGGCAATGAGCCATGAAATTGTATATGATACTATTTCCAAATTTTGCCAATGCTTATATATTCTCTAGCATATATGTTGTGGAAATGTGCATTGCACATACTCAGGAGGGTGAGCATATTGTTGTAGAGCAATGTACAAGCACGACGCCTCCTTAGCTCATACTGCCTGGTAGTGATTAGAGGTTAGGTGCAGGTCTTGGCAGACGAAATAAATCTTGGCCATGAGGTAGTAGGTGATTTATACTAATGATTATTTAAGTGATGATTTCAAATTGATACATATAATTTTTTTCGGTTGCAATGCACGGACACCCAACTAGTTATCGAATATGTTCACAATTTCAGAATACAGAACAATTTGGGGGGACCGGAATTTATGAAAACTTTTGGAAAAAAACTGAATTTTCTTTTGTAGATTTTTTCATTATTGAACAAAATCTTGCTATATTAAAAAAAATTCAAAATTTTAGGTTGCAGCCTTTGGAGTCACATCCTACTGGGACTAACTGCGAGGCAGGACATTTCGAACTGAATTGTGTGAACCTTGCGCGCATGACATAGAAAATTCTTTTAAAGCACCTTTAAAATCATATAAGACTTGGGTTGAGACTTTAGACATGATAATAACTATGAAATTCAAACACAAAATTTACAACCTTTCAAACATGATGTCTCATTTGAAGAATTCTTTTGCAACTTTTATAATATTGATATGTATATGCTTCATACCTAAATTTATTCGAGATTGAAATTGTGCCTTGGTATTGGTAAAATTCTAAGTTTATGTCAACTTTACATAGTTTTATAGTAGCTTATATGCAAATAGTAGAAAAAACGCAAACATACGATGCCAGCGGTGGATCCGAAAATGAGCCAAAGCTAGGGCCAACCTATTGTTGTTTTGGCCAAACAATTGTTTACAAGAAAATCCCTTGTATACCCCTAAAATTTTAGCTAATTTCTTCTATACCCCTGAATTTTACTTACTTGCTTGTACGCCCTCCAAATTTGATTTTGATCCCTTCCATGCCCCTCCTGTCAGTTGATCATCTAATTTCTATAAAATTAACCATTTTACCCTTTGGATGAACATAGAAATTTATGAATTACATTATTGAAAATGTAAAATTTTATCGCATGAGACTATAAAAGTTACGAGTTTGCTGTGCAATACATTATTTACGAAAAAAAAATTTTAGATAATGAAATAAAAATATGTATTTATTTTATTTTTTAAAAATTCATAAAAATGAGGAGCATCCATACAAAGATAGGACTACCAATCTCATGATATTTTTATTATGAATGCTCTCGATAAAGAAATACATTGTCCAATTAAAATTTTAATTTATTACATTTGTTTTATTTTCAAAATTTATGTCATAATTTTTTGCACTAATTATTTAGTCTCATTAGTTTCATAAAATGCACATACTGTGCACTCAAACAAAATTTTCAATCGTTTTTCAAGTTTATATTCAAACCTAAATCATCAAGGGCATAAAAAACATTTGCAACCAAACGTGACAATGAAATGAAGAAAAATGTAATAGCAGGGGTATGGAAGGAATCAAGTTGAAATTTAAGAGGTATAGAAGGGATCGGGTAAATTTCAGGGGTATGAAAGAGATTTGATTGAGTTTTCAAAGGTATACAAGGAATTTACTCAAAGTTTACATGGTGAAATTTAAAGTTCTCAATATATCTTTCATCCCAGGCCCTGGGCTATGGCCTAGGGTACCTAAGGATTGGGTCCAAACCTTATAATGCAACATTAATAAATTGGACAATAGGTGCATGACTAGTCAAAAACACAATTCATGTTCAACGCCAAACAATTCTACCCTTGGTTTTAGGTTCATCCTATGAAAACCAACCGAAAGGTCATTTAAGTCCAGTTCACTTATAAAAGAAATATAGAAACATGGAAAGGAAAAGAATGCCACATCAGTCAAGCTAGCATACAACTAATATAATCATAGAGACAAGTCAGGATAAAAAAGTAATATATATATTCCACGAGAACATATCGGGTGCATACCAACAAACAAAATATCCTGTGCATACCAACAAACAAATGTCCATTCTCCCACGTAAATATCATATATCAAAAATGCTCCCACAAGTCACCAGTTCATCCAAAATTCAGTTTCACAAGACTCCATTAAAGCAAAAAGGCACATAAGTCCAACTTGAAACATGAATCCAAATTCTCTTCTGGCAAATCTCCCAATCCGATTGAGCAGACGTATACACAATCCCCAATTTTTAATTAGTTTCAGAAGTCTTATCAGAAAGCAAACTAATCATGCTGCATGACCACCCCAATTTCTCCTCCAACAATGCTCCGATTCATTACATGCATGCATCCAAATTTCAGTTTCACAAGAAATCCAAAAAAGCATATAAAAATCACATGTATAATCATTAACATATATATTAGCTCATCCATCATAATCAGCAAGAACACCAACGCTGCATTCGCTGCATAGGTTCAGAAAACTAGAGCAGATCAAGAATGGCATCCAAGAACCTCCTCCTCTCAGCCGCCGTGCTGCTGTCCGTGCTCGCCGTGGCGGCGGCGGACAGCGCGGCGACGACGACATACTGCCAGCCGGGCATGGCGATCCCGTACAACCCGCTCCGCGGCTGCCGCCGGTACGTGCTCCGGCGCGCGTGCGGCCTCGCCGCCGGCGGGCGGCTGTACGACTGGTCGGTGAAGGAGAGTTGCTGCCGGGAGCTCGCCGCTGTGCCGGTGTACTGCCGGTGCGCCGCGCTGGCCTACTTCATGGACGGCGTGGCGGCGTTCTCGTCGTCGAGCGGCGCGTTCGAGGGCCGCCTCCTGGAGGACCTCCCCGGATGCCCGAGGGAGACGCAGAGGGGGCTCGCCGCCATGCTCACCACGCCCGGCGAGTGCAACCTCGAGACCATCCATGGTGGACCGTACTGCCTCGAGCTCACTGGCAGAGAGATGGCCAGGTTCGACTGAACACAAGTGAAGCCAGTTAATCAAGGATGTATGATTAATAATGTTCAGCATGAATAAAACTGCATCGAGATCCATGTATCTCCAGGGTTTGCTCTTTCGGTATTGACCCAATCTCGGGAGTTTTGGAACTTTTTTGCTCGAAATTATTTTATATTTTGACTGTGATGAAATAAATTTTGATCAAATTCGTAAAAAAGGGAAAAAAATATGAAAATTTCGGTGAGATTTTTTTTGGGGTGTCCGAAATTTCTGAAATTTCAATTCCTGCATATCACATGCTTGTTCTGAGAGATTTTTGGGGAAGACCTTTTTTTAAAAGAAAGTTAGGAGGACATTAGGAAAACTAGTCCGAAGTGTCTATTATTATAGGTAAAATTTGCTACAAGACATCCAAAAAATATGTAATTAGCTGGTGGACACCGCAAGAACGTGTATATGCTGTTGGATATAACAAAAAACTGGTAATTAGCTGTTGAACACTCACGACCTTATTTTATTATTTCCAGACGAATTAGAGAGAGAAGCTCATGTGAGAGTACAATTCTACCCCTGCCTTCATTCCCCATCCCCTCTTCTCAACCCTAGAAATTGGGGCAGCAAAGTAGTAGCAGCGGCATGGTCGACGACCAGAGACAAGCTTCGGCGAGGGCAGCGACAGATTGAAGTTGCGAGGACGGCCAATGGAGCTGTGAGCCTGGCATGGTGTCGTTGATGGCTGGGACTTCTCCTTTTCTCTGGAATGAGCGAGGAGGACGACCCGTCGATAGGGGGGCGGTCACGAGGTGGCGTCGTGCAGAGGATGAGGTCAGGGAAGGAGCTGTGCACGGCGCCGCGCGTCTCGCCGGTGGAGATCGGGGAAGGAGCGACATGTGTTGCCGCCCGACGGTCATCCCTATCGTCATGGATCAAATCCGCTCGACCCGCTCATCGCCGTTGGATCGTTCGTTCTTGCTCGTCGCCGGATATGCTCGCCTCACCGGTCTCCGACGCCAATAGCTCGCTTCACTCGTCTCCAACACCGGCGGATCACCTCGCTGACCCCGAAGCCCGATCTGGTGCTAGCAACTCGGTCTGCTCATCCCAGACGCTGCCTCTCTTCGTGCCGGTGGGTGGTCGGCGGCCCGACTTGTCCCCACTCTTAGACGGTGACTCTTTGTTGCCTATTTTTTTTCTTTTTTTCTTTCCCTTTTTCCTTATGTAATTACTTAACTTTCAGATTCAACTATGTTTTATAAAATGTGCTGAAAGAGAATGGTCTTGTGGCTGGTTTGAACTGGACCAAATCAGATTAAATAAGTTCGGCCAAGGGCAAACTTATCTTAATGAGTGTTCCTCTCACCAATTCATCTGGAAATAATAGATAAGGCCACGAGTGTCCAACAGCTAATTACCAAGTATTTTGGTGTCCGACAGCATATGCGCATTCTTGCGATGTCCACCAACTAATTACACGTTTTTTGGATGTCTTGTAGTAAATTTTGCCTTTATTATAACAAGGGAAGAGAGATTACATAAACATTAGGCTTAGACATGTTCTACAAAGTCGAAAAAATGGATGCCACTAGGCATCAGATATCCGATTTTTGCAAATCATCAGAAGGTGTTTCACAATGTGTAAAGAATGTTTAAGATGTTTCATTGTTTGACGAACACGAATGATATGTTTCATCACGTATTGGAAAATGTTTCATCATTAAAGAAAAGAAATGTTTCGACTAGATGTAATATTTAAAATAATTTGTTGCAAATCAAAACACGTTGCTATGTGCATGCAAGGTTGAAGAAAATATGCTACACAGTGCTAAATCTGATCTAAAGAGGATGAAACAATTGAAACAATATAGTGCAACAAAGACAAACAATGGACCGCACCAAGCTTATCATACGTCTTGGGCTCCACGTGCTCATGGAAGTGGCAGGATGTATCAGCGAGTTGGAGAGTAACGAGCTGGTCGAGATCAACAAATCTCCCATCCATAGGGGCAAGCGATAGAGGCAGGCTCCCGGGACATGGTTGGCGAGGGACAGGAGGCATAGGAGCCTGCACAACAGGTCTCCTTGTTGGGGTAGTGGCGGCTGATGCATTTAGGAGTAAGGAGAGGCGGAGGTATAGGTGGAGCGTCCATCGGTTTCTTCCCTCGAATGCCCGAGGGAATGATTTCCCAAGAAAATATGAATACTCGCTATCCTACCAAGTTTTTTCTTAAGCATTGTAAAAAAACATAAGCTTACATGATATGATTTATATAGGGAAAAAAACCGTTACGGAGTAACATGATCCATTTTCAATAGTTTGGTGTATAATATGAGCAAAAAATAATAATTTCGGAGTTGAAGTGATCCGGTGAAATAGTTTGAGGGTGTAAAATAGAGTTTTCTCTAATACAGAATATGATAATTAGAAATATTAAATGACAAAAGTAACATAAATGATAGGATGAAACTATCTAAACCTGAGATTTTTTTTTGCATAATATGTATTTTTCACTAATACTGTAAATTTTAGAAATTCCAATAAATTATTTACAAAACACAAACAGGTTTTATAATTTTGCACTGTAATTTTATATGTTTTGCACGGACTATACATAAGCAACACACCAACAGGCGCGTTAGTTTTCTAGTGTGTCTGTGTATATATATACACATACGTACATACATACATACTATACCACGCACTGGGTGTGTTGTAACTAAAACAAGCATGGGTGAAATTTTTACTATGAGTGCATTAATTTTTTTAGTATGAGATATCTATGGTGTCTATTAATAAAATTTTTACTACAAGATATCTCAGAACGATATCTCATAGTAAAAATTTAACTATACGAAAGGTGTGTTTTACTTATAACAAGCACTAGGCTTGTTTTAGAGCATCCGTGTATATTATATATATATATAAGAAAATGGTTCTATACACCTGGGAGTACGTACACCTGCTCTCATCCACTGTCGATCAACAACCAGCCACGATATACCTTGTTACCGGATCCACTGCAACGGATCCGCTTTTGATTTTTGCCGAGAAAATTTTTTCTGTAATTTTTAATTATCCCGTGCTAATCGGGAAATTCAGTAATAAACTCCAGAAGAGATCGCATATATAAATCCCTCTTCTTATTGGATATCCATTAGTTGATAATTTAATAATTAGATTTAAAGGGAAAAATAAAAGATCATTCTTTTTTAAAGATTTTCTATCGTGGTTGGTTGTTGATCGACGGTGGATGAGAGCAGGTGTACGTACTCCCAGGTGTATGTACTCCCTCTTCTTATTGGATATCCATTAGTTGATAATTTAATAATTAGATTTAAAGGGAAAATAAAAGATCATTCGTTTTTTTAAAGATTTTCTATCGTGGCTGGTTGTTGATCGATGATGGATGAGAGCAGGTGTACGTACTCCCAGGTGTATAGAACTATTTTCCTATATATATATATATATGGTTCACTTGAATACATCAATTCATTAGACGAGCAATGAAGTTTATACCATTAATGGAGCTATCCCTGATGCTTCTGAATCCTATCTCCAATTATTGTCTGGCTGCGATATATATATGAGTACACGTCAAGATGTCCTAGTAAAGCCATAGCTCGGTGGTAACTGTGGAGAAAAACACTCTTCAGTGCGTTCTATAGTTGGTGAAATGTTGAAGTTGTCTTCAACATGTGGCGTCTTATTGTCACTTAATGTGGTTTCACTGCTTTTGGCATGTTTGATAACCTGTTGATCTTGCAAGTATAAGGGCTATATACATATGCTTTCGGACATGAACCCACTTCCCACGAAAAATGCTATCCACACCGAGTCACCGACCTATCATTTTGAATTAATGATAGGGTATCACTGCTGGTAAAAATAGCTTTTTATCAGTTTTTAGGATGTACTGAGAGTTACCCTATTCACATACAGTCTATTTTGACAGTAGCTATGCTAAAGAGCTTCTGTAGCAGGGAGTTCAAGTTTGCAAATAAGATCTTGGAATACAGAGTCTGTGTGAATTAGAGTTTAGACTTCTAGATTGTGGAGGAGCAAGAAAAGTAGCAAAACTTTGTACTCTAACTAGGAACTAGAGAAATTCTGCGGATGTGAAGGCTCACATGTAGACCACTGTCCAGACTTTTTGGAGAAAAAAAAAACAGAAGAACCTCCTTATAGTCTCAATGGTTTGTTGATTGAAGCTCAGCTAAAAACATGAACTTATTAGTGCTAACTAAAATACCAGAATAATAATTAAGAATTTATTTGAGTATAGAGTTGTTCAATCACGTACGTGCATATCTATCTATGAACTCCATAGTTCCATAGACTAACTTGTAGTCTTCCAGTTATTCCTAGAATTATAATATAGTTATTTCATAGAGATGTATGATATCTATATCTCCAGACCCTCTATGGTTCAGTGAGATGCAATCTTCACCTTACTTTTCTGTACTAGCAAAGGACTTTTTACCCACGGGCAGCGTATCTGTAGCGCCTTCACGCAGGGAAGCGTCACTGGGAGTCTATTTGTCTCGCCTTTGCAGAGAAGAGCTTGTTGGGCAAGTACGTACACTAATGGAAGCTTCTTTCCAGATGCATCCTACCCCTATCATGCACTAGTTTACACTACCACTACTACACAACTGATCTTTTTTCTGGGTACCTAAAACACAAATCTCTCAGTTAGAATTAGAACCGATACTAAAGATATTTTTAAAACTGGTTCTAAAAGTCCAAGTTCCAAAAACAACTAAAAATATAAAAACAACTAAAAATATATGTTTAGTACCGATTGGTAACACCAACCGGGACTAAATATATTTTTAGTGCCGGTTGGTGTTACCAATCGGTATTAAAGATGTCTCTAGGGTTAGTTCCAAAGGAAAGCATCTCTATTCAAGTCAGATGTGTGTAGTGGGTGGGATGGTTACGCGCGTGAGGGCTGAGGTGAGAGATCTGGAGTTTGAATCCCACATCCCACATATTTTTTTCACTTGCTATGTATCTTTAGTATCGGGTCTCTTAACCGGTACTAAAGGTCGAGATCTTTAGTCCCGACTTGATCGTCTCAGTTGCTACATCCGGTAGTAAAGGGGTTGTAAACCGGAAATAAAATCCGCTTCC
Organism: Oryza punctata; assembly: GCA_000573905.2. Taxonomy (NCBI): domain Eukaryota; kingdom Viridiplantae; phylum Streptophyta; class Magnoliopsida; order Poales; family Poaceae; genus Oryza; species Oryza punctata. The sequence goes on along the minus strand of CM002494.2, from coordinate 7,529,236 downwards.
CCAGTAACGTACACCCGTTACAGATGGTATATCATCTTTGATGGGTTACAACTATAACCCGTCACATATGACCTTAAATATGTGATGGGTCGTTCCAAGTAGTTATATATTAAATGTGATACTTTTTTATTATCTGACGAGTTGCTTGACCCATCCCAGATGGTCCGTGACGGATGTCCAATATCCAGATCTGTAGTAGTAATGTTAGATGAATGTATTGAACAAGAGAGCCAAGATTGCGTGCTCTGATGTGGTGCCCATGTAGTCATGCCCTTGCGCCTTCTTTGTATATGCACTATGTCACTTCCCTTCTATCTATTTTTCCTAGCTGCTTTTAGTTTTCTGGTCTATCTATTAACTTCACTAAGGTGCATGCTAGCTACCTATTGCATTTATTATGTTGCATTTCATTCGGTTATGCAACTTTGCACGTTTTGCATTAGCATTGTTAATTATCCGGTAAACAAATGTCTATTATATTTTCAAGAAAGAATTGTACTAAGTGGTGATTGGAGTACGCAACTCATTATGATATTAGAGGCGGATTGATCAGTATTAACTAATTTCACAGAGACATTATAAGCACCAATCCTTCCAACTTACAAACCGGTTCTCCCTCAGGTCCGTTTCGCAAAATTACATTCCACAATCAATGACCTCAATGTATGCACCTGTAAAAAATGTGTTTGTTTTCATGGACACACACATATATATAGACCTTCAATTCCTTCAGCTCAAATCGGAGCAACACTCAAACTGCATATATCACAGAGAAATTACATTTAGATCAGAGGCATATATAAGTACAGGCTTGTCTTGCCAGTTCATCTAGCTAGCTTATAGCCAGCCCAGCAGACAATGCACGAGATGGCATGAGCTGGTATCTCCATGTTTATAACCACGGTTCGATCGTGACGTAATTGTGGAAGGGTGGCGGCTGGCTCTTAAGGAGTTCACGGTTCACCCACATTTCCATCACCTAGAGCGGCTATCTGTAAAGAGACATCACTGGTAGAGAAAGGGGATATAGTCCCGGTTGGGAAACCCCTTCAATCCCGGTTTCCCAACCGGGACCCGCTATCCGGGACTAAAGGGTTCGCCTTTAGTCTCGGCTGGGAAAACCGGGACTAAAAGATACCTTTAGTCCCGGTTCGTAGCTAGAACCGGGACTAAAGGTCTCCCCGGGGCCGCCGGGTATGGCCTTTTAGTCCCGGTTTTAGAGGGTATTTTAGTCCCAGTTATAGGTAAAAACTGGGACTACAAGTATTTTTTTTCTTTTCGGTTATTTTATTATGTTTCAATTTCTTTTTGTTTTTTTACGCTAATATCTAACGTATTATACGTTCCTTCTTCGTATACTTATATGTACATATATATTACATACTAGTAATAGATATCTTGCATGCATATAAGTACAGTGTAATGCTCTTGTTAAGCAATATTATATAAATATTAGCGCAAAATAATATATGTACAACCACATTTACATATTGTTCATGACCATCACACCGCACCTAAATATATGGAGTTATTCGAAATTTGGATCATCCAAATTTGGACCCTCCTGAGTAAAAGTCTTGGGTTGCAAACGACCATCAAAGTGGTACGCTCCCTCGGGATTTATGACTTGGTCATTAATAAACCCTGCTAATGACTCTTGAATAGCTTTTATCTGGTCATCTCGTATGACCCTGTCCTTCTTCCATTGAAGCTATGAATAAGAGAGGGAAATATAAGTATATTATTAATGTATGTATGTATATATTTATTAACAAGAGAGGGAAAAATAAGTTGCGTGTTTATACGTACGTCTATAGATTTCTCTGTTTTTAATGAATAATGCAAGAGGTGCTCGTAAACACAGTATCCACATAAATTGGTATTCTTTGGCTGCTGCAGACACCACTATAAGAGAAAACCATATATCAATCAATTAATCTTATTAGTAACGAATTTAATGGGAGAAAGAGGTGGGCCTAGTTAGTTTACTTTGTGTGGGTTTATTCGAAGAGGCACAGTCCATTGACCATAATGTTTCGAAGTGAACCTTACCCAGGCACTGCTTAAGAGAAATAAATCAGTTCAGTTATTCATATCATATCGAGATAATGGCGTAAATATGTGAAGTGCGAGACAAATAATTACCTTTGTAGCATGTCTAGCATGTTTTGGTAATTGGACATTGGCTTTCTCAAGGAGTTCAAGATCATAACATAGCCTTTGTCAATATAGATGACCAAGAGTATCCAGTGAAACCTACAGTTGTACGTCGTTAATTGCACATTTAGAACGAAGTAGTCGAAATGGAAGACCAACGAAGTTTTAAGGGAAGAGTATGGTCGTCTTGTGATGTTGTTTGTCAAAGAAGCGGAACATATTGTTCTCCGTTTCTTCCGGCTTTTCCTTCACAGTCCTCTCGTGTATGATATATGGATCGAAAAATCCAACATCGAACACCATGTTTTTCTTCTGATTCATCATCTCCATACTGCATGGGCAAGAATAATACAAAGTGAGAGATATATACTTTACACATACACAAGACTCGTTAATTTTTAAAAAAGAATCACTTACAGACACCAATAGCTCAATAGAGATTTGTCGAGAGCGTCCCTGTGAAATAGCGGGTGTAATTCAGTGAATTCAACGTGTATCAAGTCCTCGCCCCGGAAGAAATGCTCATCTTGAATTTTAGCAGAAATGAGTTCTGTTCCGTTCTAACAGGCTTGCATGTACCAGTTGTGTAACTTGTACATTTGGGTAGGAAGTGATTTTACCGCCTTAGGGTTAACAAGACTCCGGCCATACACATAGCTGGTCTTCCATTTATCGACGTCTACGGTGGCCTTTGGTGGCAATTTCAGCCCCATGAGTGTTTCCCTAGTCAGACCGGTGTCTTTCATCATTTGGATGAGCGCGTCATGATCACACTCTGCTTGTGATTGTTGAACAACGAGCGGCTCGATTGTTTGCTTCGATTGCATACCGAGTTGTGCAGCATCTTTTCCTTGTTTCTTTGTTCTCTTCGACTCCATGTAAGACTTGTCGAGAGAGCGCTCGTAGTCCGATCGAGGCGGTGACTTATTTCTTTCCCTCCTTGCCTTCTCGTGTTCTACGACTAATTTCCTTAGTTTATGGCTTGGCAACATTTTTCCATCCTCGGCATTTTTCTTCATTTGTTCCCTCACATTAGAGAAAAACGCCTGCACCTCTCCCTTTACCACTTCGGCGGTTTCCTCTGCAATCATATCGTATGGCACTTTCCTCTTTACACCATGTTTTGCTGGAACCGTGGACATACGCTTAATCACCTGGGCCGGAGGAGACACGGGAGGTGGAGACCGTGGACTCGGAGACACGGGAGGTGGAGACCGTGGACGCGGAGACACGGGAGGCGGAGACCGTATCGGTGACTGAGGAGTCGGAATTTGCCGTTGTGCACTTTCACGATCTGGAGATCGAATTGGAGATATGATCGGCATAGGAGGCGAAGGCGGTCTAGCAGGTGCTCCAGGTATAACGATGTAGCGCTTACGCCAAAGGATGAATCCGTGCTCTACTTCACCTAGGGTCGTCTCCCCCTCACCGCCAGGAATGTCCAGTGTCAATTGTCGAAATTCTTTTAGAACTCTATCCACCGCAACTTTAGCATATCCAGCTTGAATCGGACGACAATGTATTTGCTGCGAGCTGGTAAACTCCGGAAGAATGACAACACCGGTGGCCACCATAATTGTGATGTTCCTCGCGGGAGTGTGCAGCACACAAGGCGTCATATTTGTTGTGACGTCATCCACGGGGTAACGCCGTAAGACATCATCATCCTCTTCGATTTCCGTGGAAGCCACGCTGCTTCTACGCGGAGCTGGGCTTATGTTGACAGTCGGCTCTGATGTGTTCACTGTGTTCACTTGTTGGCTAAGCCAATTGTCCCTCAACTTCTTGCAATCTGGACTCAAGGCGTTTTTCTCGCTCATGCGATTGAAGGATCGCCTCTTCCAAAATTCTTAACCGCTCTGCGTCCTCAGCCTTTCTCCTCTGATGGCTTCTGTAGCTCTGCAGATCGTGAGGGAAGCCTTCCTTCCGTGGGATCACTCCTTTGCCTCTTGTTCGCCCAGGGTGTTCAGGATTCTCGAGGGCGTAGGTTAGCTCATCTTTCTCTCTGTTCAGCTCGAACTCACCCTTGGCCGCAGCGTCTATGGCAGTAAACAGTCGTCGACAAACTGCTTGCATTTTCTCACCCACAATGCATGCACCGGTATCGGGGTCTAGTGTTCCACCATGCCCGAAAAACCAAGACCTTGAACGTTCAGGCCAATCAATGGTTGCCGGCCGAATCCCTTTTGCAAGCAAGTCCGACTCCATTTTCTCCCACTTAGGCATTGCACTCTTGTAGCCACCTGCTCCAAGTTTATGATGATACTTCTTCTTTGATGCATTCTGTTGGGCTTTTTCCTGCCGCACATTGCTTGTCTCAGAAGTCTGGTTGATTACAAATTCATCCCAGAAATCTTTTATCTTCTACAGGGGACCATCGAAGGACGGAGTCTTGTTCTTCTTTACGTATGTTCTGTTCAGCATCTTCTTGTACTTAGCAAATAGCGTTGCCATCTTCTTTAGAGCCCATTTCTTAACTGCTGGTTCTGTCCCTTCTGGTAAATCGAAGTGTGCCTTGACATCATTCCATAAGAGATCCTTGTCTCTGTCAGTGACATATTTTGCATCGGGCTCTTGAGTGTTTTTCTTCCAATAGATATGATTGATGCTGATCTTATCCCTAACCCTTACTCCGCACTCATATACAAATTTCTTTGCATTTTCTGATGGCGCGAGCGGTTGTCCATCACTGCTAACTTCGGAGATAATGAACCGCCCCTCCAACGGCTTTGTCGGGCCCCTTACTTTTCTAGACGACAACGTCGTCGTCGATCCAGAGGGCTACACAAACATATCGATTTTTTCATTAATACATTCGTTACAAATTGTGTTTAAATATAAATCTACGATGTATACCTCGCCGGTGTTTACTTGCTCTTCCGCGCATTCCAGATTTAAGAACTGGCTGCCGTCATCGATTTCATCGTCGCCAACGTATTGTGAGCCTTGATCAATAATGGCAAAGATGGCCTCTTCATTTGGGTCGGCCATCTATTCGTTAAATTGATAATGCCAAAAAAATGAGGACAAAATTAAAATCGACAACTCAATCAAAAGTAAATCTAACGTACTATTGAATTTAGAGTATTACATTTCAATCAAATCTACAACTTAATCAAAAGTCCCACAATATAGCAAATTCCACGAAATTACTGTACAAGATTAAAGGTGGCCCAACTTCATGTGGGGCACGTGCAGCCCATTGGCCAATCGAGCCTAACACAAAATACCGTCGGTTCCAAAAAACCCTAACCCTAATCCAGAAGGGGAGAATGAACTAGGGTTAATGTTTTCCTATTTACGTAAATACATTTAATCTGTTTAAGCCATTATTTGATCTCATAAAGTTTATTATAAATTTCCTCATACAACTAAAATCATATCTAGCTAAATGGAACCAACGAAGATTAAATAGAAAAACCCTAACCCTAGTTCATTCTCGCACCGGAAAAGTACATTTGTAAATAGAAAAACCCTAACCCTAGTTCATTCTCGCAAATACATTTCCTACATTTGTAGATACATTTGTAAATATACCGTGGTCTTCTTTTCCTATGTCTTCCTTATCTCCCTTATTACCGTGGTTGTTCTCAGATACTTGCAAAATTTTAATATTCAATGCAAGAGCTAGAGCATGCAGCTCCTCAAAAACAAGTTTATTACATTCCAAGTAGTTACATCTAATTAAGGGTCAAATTTTTCTCTCATGAGTATTTTCATGTGCTTCCAAGTTTGAGGCAACTCAACATATCAAGAGAAGGTTAAATTCTGCCACCATATTAATGCACGATAAGTTAAATACATTTGTAAAATATACAATACAAAATAAAATTTAAAATTAAAACTGAAAAAAAAATAAAAAGATCACCGGCGGTGGGCAACCGGCGGTTGGCGGTGGGCGGGCGGCGGTGCGCGGTGGGGCGTCGGGCGGCGGTGGCCGGAGAAGACGGCGGCGGTTGGCGGTGGGTGGCCGGTGGTGCGCGGTGGCGCGTCGGCCGGCGGTGGCCGGAGAAGACCTAGGCTGGAGAAGATGCCGGTCCGAGCGGTGGCGGTGGCGGTGGAGGTCGCCGAGGCTGGAGAAGACGGCGGTGGTGGCGGCGGCGCTGGCCGGAGAAGAGGACCGAGCGGCCTCGGGCGGCGGTGTCGTTGAAGATGATCGAAAATATGAAGATGAAGAGGCCGACGTCGGGCGCATGGGGTAGATGAAGGGGACTTTTAGTCCCGGTTGTAGGCTACAACCGGGACTAAAGACCTTTAGTCCCGGTTGTAGTCTAGAACCGGGACTACAGAGGGACTTTTAGTCCCGGTTCCAACCAAGAACCGGGACTAAAAGTCCCCTTCGCGCGCGGTAGGAAGGGGACTTTTAGTCCCGGTTCTTGGCTCCAACCGGGACTAAAGACCTTTTAGTCCCGGTTGTAATTCAAAACCGAGACTAAAAGTGAACATTTAGTCCTGGACTAAAACTTAGAACCGGGACTAAAGGTTCCCTTCGCGCGCGCAGCCAAATTTTTGGCCAAAAAATTTGCTTCCCGCGCACACTATTACACAATTACTTAAAATTAAATAACTAAACCATGAGATATGTAAATTGAATAAAAAATAAAATTAACATCTAATTAAATCTAATTACATTTATACTACCAATTAAATCTACTTACATTTATAAAATATGAGTACAAAATTAACATCTAATTAAATCTAATTACATTTATAATACCAATTAAATCTACTTACATTTATAAAATATGAGTACAAAATTATATTTGTTCCACAAATATAATTGCAAAAATAAATCTAGTGGTATTATTTAATTTATGGGTACAAAATATGAGTACAAAATTAACATCTAATTAAATCTAATTACATTTATACTACCAATTAAATCTACTTACATTTATAAAATATGAGTACAAAATTATATTTGTTCCACAAATATAATTGCGAAAATAAATCTAGTGGTATTATTTAATTTATGGGTACAAAATATGAGTACAAAATTAACATCTAATTAAATCTAATTACATTTATAGTACCAATTAAATCTACTTACATTTATAAAATATGAGTACAAAATTATATTTGTTCCACAAATATAATTGCAAAAATAAATCTAGTGGTATTATTTAATTTATGGGTACAAAATATGAGTACAAAATTAACATCTAATTAAATCTAATTACATTTATACTACCAATTAAATCTACTTACATTTATAAAATATGAGTACAAAATTATATTTGTTCCACAAATATAATTGCAAAAATAAATCTAGTGGTATTATTTAATTTATGGGTACAAAATAGGAGTACAAAATTAATATCTAATTAAATCTAATTACATTTATACTACCAATTAAATCTACTTACATTCAAATCCAAATATGAGAACAAAATTAAATTTAGATTTACATCTAACTACATTCAATGTAAATTAAATTTAGATTGCATGGTGAATATAATTTGACGATTAAAACGAGTCTTACATATATATGTCCATTACATATCACAACGTTACAAATCGTACATAAGTAGGTAAAATATTATTACATAAACTATTTAGTATGATCGCGCCGTAGCCATGGTTCATCCTCAATATTTATTATGATGCTTGGGTCAGTGTTAACCGTGAAGGGTGGAATTTCATCGTTCTTTTCATACTCTTCAGACATGTCGGACTTGTCTTCGATTCCCACGATGTTTCTTTTCCCTGAAAGAATTATGTGACGCTTTGGCTCATCGGAGAGCTTGTCATTTCTTCCCCTCTTTGGTTTGGTAGACATGTCCTTAACATAGAAGACCTGAGAAACATCCTTGGCTAGAACGAACGGTTCGTCCTTGTATCCAAGATTTTTGTGGTCGGCTGTAGTCATACCGTATATCTTGTCCACTGATACACCACCCTCGGTTAGCTTCACCCACTGGCATCGAAACAAAGGGACCTTGAAATTTAGTCCGTAGTCCAACTCCCATATTTCCTCTATACGGCCATAATATGTTTCCTTATTACCATTCGGGTCTGTGGTATCTATGCGTACTCCACTGTTCTGGTTCGTACTCTTTTTGTCTTGGGCTATCGTGTAAAATGTATTCCCATTTATCTCATATCCTTGGAATGTCATGATATGCCACGATGGTTCCCTAGACAATAAGTACAATTGCTCATCAATTGTATCATCCCCCCTAAGATGTTTTCGTAGCCAACCTCCAAATGTTTCCATGTGACGACGCGTAATCCATATCTCAGGCTTCCCCGGGTTATCCGATCGTATAATGTCCATGTGGTCTAGGATATACGGACGAACCAATGAGGAGTTTTGCAACACCGTGTAGTGTGCTTTACGGAAAGAATCTTCGTCTGTACTAAATATTGATTTTTTTCCTATTGTTCCTCTTCCACCTAATCTACCCTCATACCGCGACTGAGGGACACCTATGGGGTTAAGATCAGGAATAAAGTCAACACAGAACTCAATGACCTCTTCCGTTCCGTAACCCTTGGCGATGCTGCCTTCTGGGCGTGCCCGGTTGCGTACATATTTCTTCAGGACTCCCATGAACCTTTCAAAGGGGAACATGTTGTGTAGGAATACAGGACCGAGAATAGTAATCTCTTTAACAATGTGTACTAGTAGATGTGTCATGATATTGAAGAACGATGGCGGGAAAACCAGCTCAAAGCTGACGAGACATTGGACCACGTCCTTCTGCAGCTGGGCTAGATTCAATGGATCGATTGCCTTATGAGATATTGCATTCAAGAATGCACATAGTTTCATAGTAGCTAATCGGACATTCTCAGGTAAAATGCCTCGTAATGCAACATGAAGTAATTGGGTCATAAGCACATGGCAGTCATGAGACTTTAGGTTTTGGAATTTCTTCTCTGCCACGTTTATTATCCCCTTTACATTTGATGAGTAGACCAACGGTACCTTGATACTTTTTAGGCATTCAAACATACTTTCCTTCTCTTCTTTACTTAAAGTGTAGCTCGCTGGACCGAAATAATCAGGTCTATCCTCTGTGTTCTCTGGATGCAGTTTATCTCTCCCGTGCATACATTGTAGGTCTTGTCGCGCTTCAAGTGTATCTTTCGACTTTCTGTACACACCCATGAAGCCCAGCAGGTTGACACAAACATTCTTCGTCAGATGCATCACGTCGATCGCGTGGCGGACGTCTAGGACTGACCAATAGGGTAGCTCCCAAAATATAGACTTCGTTTTCCACATTGGAGCGTGTCCGTCAGCATCATTTACAACAGGTTGGTTGCTAGGTCCCTTCCCGAAGACAACATGCACATCTTTGACCATGTCGAATACTTCATCACCACTGTGGTTCTCAGGCTTCGTCCGGTGATCCGGTTTACATTTGAAATGCTTGCCCTTTTTTCTTAGTGGGTGGTTGATAGGAAGAAAGCGACGATGACCAACGTAGACAACTTTTCGACTTTTTTTCAAATATACACTTTCAGTATCTTCTAAACAGTGCGTGCAGGCCTTATATCCCTTGTTTGTCTGTCCTGAAAGATTACTAAGAGCAGGCCAATCATTGATTGTTACGAACAACATTGCTCGTAGGTCGAAATTTTCTTGTTTGTACTCATCCCACACAGGTACACCTTTATCTTGCCACAGAAGTAGCAGTTCATCAACTAATGGCTTTAGGTAGACATCAATATTGTTGCCAGGTTGCTTTGGTCCTTGGATGAGCACGGGCATCATAATAAACTTTCGCTTCATGCACAGCCACGGAGGAAGGTTATAAATACATAAAGTCACTGGCCAAGTGCTATGACTACTGCTCTGCTCACCGAAACGATTCATGCCATCCGTACTTAAACCAAACCTTAGGTTTCGTGTGTCCTCGGCAAACCGTGGGTATTCTCTGTCGATGGTTCTCCACTGAGAACCATCAGCAGGGTGTCTCAACATAGCGTCAACCTTACGGTCCTCCTTGTGCCAGCGCAGTAACTTTGCATGATCTCTGTTTCGAAACAAACGTTTCAAACGTGGTATTATAGGTGCGTACCACATGACCTTCGCAGGGATCCTCTTCCTAGGACGTTCACCCTCGATATCACCCGGGTCATCTTGCCTTATCTTATACCGCGACGCACCGCATACCGGGCAAGCATCCAAATTCTCGTAATCCTCACCGCGGTACAAAATGCAGTCATTTGGACAAGCATGTATCTTCTGCACCTCTAATCCCACTGGGCACACAACCTGTTTTGCTTCGTATGTAGAGGCGGGCAATTCGTCACCCTTCGGAAGCATCTTCTTTATGATTTTTAGTAACTCCTCAAATCCTTTGTCAGATGCACCATTCTTTGCCTTCCATTGCAGCAATTCCAGTGTTGTACCCAATTTTTTCTGCCCCTCTTCGCAATTTGGATATAAAAGTTTCTTATGATCCTCTAACATGCGCTCGAACTTCATCCTTTCTTTTTCAGTTTCGCAGTCTCTATGTGCATCGCGTATTGCCTGACCAAGATCATCAACAGGCTCATCTTCTGGCGCTGCCTCCTCGTCCGTTTCCATATAACCGAAGGCACCGTATTCACGAAACACACCAATGTCGTCATCATCCCCTTCTTCATCTTCTTCCATTATAACCCCACTCTCCCCGTGCTTGGTCCAACATATATAATCGGCCATGAAACCCGACCTAAACAGGTGTTCGTGAATTGTTTTTGAGGAAGAATAATCCCTCATGTTCTTACAATTAATACATGGACAACATATGAAACCATTCCGCTTATTTGCCTCGGCCACACGTAAGAAAGCATGTACGCCCTCAATAAACTCCCCGGATCGGCGGTCGCCGTACATCCATTGCCGGTTCATCTGCATTACATTAACACATGAAAAATAATTATTGCATGACTAATTAATTTTAAGGTGTATCAATAAAAAACATTATTAATAAAAAATATTTCAACTAAAAGTTTAGTGCTCTCAGATAGCGGATTGCCAGTTTTATTGGTCCTCTTGCCAATAGGTCAAATACATTTTATGATGTGTGTAGCAAACCATACAACTAAGTCTCGTCACCATATGCAAAAGTGGACAAGCAGAAGGCAACTCATCGACGTCGTAACCGTCTCGAGTCGCCCCTACTTGACCACTCCGGCGCAAGGCGACGTATATATTCTCTCTTAGTCCTCACAATATTAACATTGCCACACACAATTAAATATTGACCATATCATCATCGAGCTATACCATGAACTAACTAAATAAAAACAAACCACAAATTTCTCGAATTTAAACCGTAAAACGAGCAACACTATCAATATATCGTATGAGAAGGAGGTTGCTAACCTTTCAACAAGAAAGAATGGTCGGACGAATCGAAGAAATAGGAGAACGAAAAATTTCACAAATGGAGCCACCGGCCAGAGCAAAAATAAGGTCAAGCTCGGGTTGAGCTCGGGCTGGAGGTTGAACGAGGTGATTTTATAGTGTAACATTTAGTCTCGGTTGGGGGAAAAACACGGTCTAAATCCACCTTTTTAGACCCGGTTTGGGGCAATAACCGGGACCAATACCTTTAGTCCCGGTTTGTACAACCAACCGGGACTAAAAGTGCGGATTTAGTCCCGTTTTTTTCTCCAACCGGGACTAAAGGTCCCCCGCCGACAACTCAACTAGCCGTTGGGGCGGGCACATTTAGTCCCGGTTGGAGCTCCCAACCGGGACTAAAATGTGCAATAGTTCCGGTTTATATTTAACCCGGGACTAAAACTGAATTCCAAAACCCTGTTCTCTACTAGTGCATACACCATATATAGGATTTGCAAGCTCATTCAAACAGGCTGCTGAATGGTTCTATATTTGACGTGAGATATCAACACGTGTTATTAAAATTGTAGGATGGTTTCCAAATACTCTACGGTGTCCACATATATATGGACATGTGCACCTTAAGTTACTAAACTGCCTCTAATATGTACACTTCAGTACATCAGATATCAAGTTGCTTGTTTGGGAGTATTTCCTCATGTCATGGTTTTCGTAGCTACCCTTGATCATATCTGCAACGTTTTCAATGTTTTATATATGTATAAGCTGGTCGTAACCAATCTTTTGTAGGAAAGCTTGTAGTGTACTTGATATGATTGGATATTTGAGTTGTGGTATATATGAGCACGTTTCAGTAAATTACCTAACTCCTAATTAATTTAACGTGTGGCCATGATTATACTATCAGATGAAAAGTATTGCCTTGTATGGTCGTTATATGGAAGTGGGAATTTTTCTATTTCTTCTATGTACACGGTGGTAATGAATTCTAATATCAGGATTCATAAGAGAGTCCTATGGGAGTAACAGGTTCCACTTAAAAACAAAGTTTTTATATAGTTTCTTCATACAAAAGTAATACTGACAAACGATAACCTTGCAAAAAGGAACTGGGGAACAAGCAATGTTGTTTTTTCAACATGTAAAGATAATTCGATCAACACATGTTTTTCGATTGCCATATTGCTCGTTTTGCATGCAATGGCGATGTATACTTTTTTCCTTTAATATACCCCTTCTCAAAGCGCTAATTTTTTTTTGGCAATTGGATTAGGAGTGTTGGCAATATGCCACGAGGCCTTTCGACCAATACTGCTGAAACTGGCTGAGCGACAAGGATCCGAAGTCCAGGCGCCCAAGGCTCTTGAGGCGAAGCCCGGTGGGGAAGACATCGGAGCGAAAGAGGCGATGGGCGAAGGGCGAAGGGTCACGCTGGGCACCCATCGGCCTAGGCGAAGGCTGCATGGCGAAGGCATGCGCCGAAGGAAGGTGACTTCGCTAGGACGGGCCTGATTCAAGGGAGTCCAGTGGGCCGGCCCAATCGCCCTGGCCCATGGACTAAGGAGGCAGCAACCACCAAACGGCCCATTGAGGGCCCGTGCGCCTTAATTACATTGAATGCCCATGTAAGGGCCCCTTTATGAGGGTGACTTTGTAAATTCCCCTATAATAGCCCTAAAACCCTAAAAGGAGATCTGTAATAGGGTTATAAATAGCCCCCTCGGGCCATATAAAAGGGGATCCGAATTTAATACAAAACTTATTACACTTTACTTTCCCAACAACCGTTGAGTATCCACGTCCTTCGACGTATGCAGTTGTTATTTCGACAACAGCTGGCGCCGACCGTGGGGACCTCCGAGCGAAACCACTGAGAGCTAATGCCACCAAAAAAGGTCTCAAAAGAGAGGGTTGCAAACCCAAAGGAAGGCGTAGCCGAAGTGGTGATGGCCGTTGGCGAAGGCACGGAGCCTTCACCGTCTGCCGAGGTGGCGGCTTCGGCGCCCGCGCCGCAACTACCGCCTTCGGCCTCAACCACTTCGGCAGAGCAGGTACTGGAAATCCCCTCGGCAACTCAGCCGGCTTCAACAACAATCGCCGCTGCACAAGTCGATCCCGGCCTTGAAGCACAAGTCGAAGCGAACATGGAGGCCATGCGGCAGAACATGGCACGACTCCAGGACATGCTTCGACAAATGCAGGAGCAGCAGCAGGCGTACGAAGTGGCACGGCAAGCCATCCTCCAATATTCGGCAGGCTACATCCCGCCTCAAGCCTATCAGCAAGCGCCGGTTCGGCCGCCCACGATCCAAGCACACTCTTCGCCGCCTGGTCAAATGTCACAAGCAATGGCGGAGGGAGCCTCGGCACTGCAGGCACAGCTTCAAGCTTTCCTTCAGCAGCTCAACCAACTCCACATCTCAAGCACAACCCCTTCGGCTCAGCCGGAGGGGGGCTCCGGCCAAGGCGCTTCAGGGTGGCTGCCGTCGAACCCACCTGTGCCAGGGGCTTCGCCCTGGAATCAGGGGCAACAGTTCGACTTCTACAACACCATCCAAGCGCCACCGTTCGGAAGTGGGCCACCGAACGTCGCAGCCCAACCACACCCCCAGGCCATCACTTCGCCGTTCGCCACGCCATATCCGCAGTCGGGCAGGCCTTCGCTGCAGGGCGCCATGGGCAAGGCCGGGGGTGAAAAGGGGCTGCCACTGAGCGGGGGAATCAAGGGCCCTCCGATCCCACCCCAGTTCAAATTCCCACCCGTTCCGCGGTACTCGGGCGAAACAGACCCAAAAGAGTTCCTCTCAATCTACGAGTCCGCGATCGAAGCAGCTCATGGCGACGAAAACACCAAGGCGAAGGTAATCCATCTCGCTCTAGACGGCATAGCCCGTTCTTGGTACTTCAATTTACCATCCAATAGCATTTACTCATGGGAGCAATTGCACGATGTTTTCATCCTTAACTTTTGAGGCACCTACGAGGAGCCGAAGACGCAGCAGCATTTGCTCGGCATTCGCCAGAGGCCGGGCGAATCGATACGGGAGTACATGCGCCGCTTCTCGCAGGCACGATGCCAAGTTCAAGATATAACGGAAGCATCCATCATCAACGCCGCTTCGGCCGGGCTGCTCGAGGGCGAACTCACAAGAAAGATCGCTAACAAGGAGCCGCAGACTCTCGAGCACCTGCTTCGCATCATTGATGGGTACGCGCGAGGCGAAGAGGACTCCAAGCGACGGCAGGCGATTCAAGCGGAGTACGACAAGGCCTCCATCGCCGCGGCCCAGGCCCAGATGCAGGCGCAGGTCGTGGAATCGGCTCCCCCCGCCGTTCGCCAGCCCCAGCCGGCGAACTAGGGGCAGCCGCCCCGGCATGGCCAAGCTCCCATGACATGGAGGAAGTTCAGGACCGACCGAACCGGCAAGGCGGTGATGGCTGTCGAAGAAGTACAGGCCCTGCGCAAGGAGTTCGACGCCCAGCAGGGCGGTAGCCATCAGCAGCCTGTTCGCAAAAAGGTCAGAAAAGACCTCTATTGTGCCTATCATGGGCGGTCTTCACACACCACCGAGCAGTGCCGAAACATCCGCCAGCGGAACAACGCCCATGAACCAAGGCCGCATCAGGGTGCCGCTGTCGAGGCGCCCCGCGAGGCGGTTCGGGAACAGTCGCCTCCAACCGAACAGCACCAAGATGTGCAGCGCCGAATTATTCAAGTAATCACAAGGGCTGATCCACCAGTCCAGCCGTCGAAGCGACAGAAGAAGTCGCAGCTGCGAACGGTGCACAACATCACCGCCACGGGCGAAGGGGTCCCAAAGTACCTGGGCCAGCAAATTTCTTTCAGGCCAGAAGATGCCGAAGGGGTGCTGTTCCCGCATCAGGACCCCCTGGTGATTTCGGCTGAGGTGGCTGGCTTCGAAGTCCGATGCATTCTGGTCGATGGAGGTAGCTCGGCCGATGTCATCTTCGCCGAGGCATACGCCAGGATGGGGCTGCCGACGTCAGCCCTCACTCAAGCGCCGGCTTCGCTTCGCGGCTTCAGTGGCGAGGCGGTTCAAGTTCTCGGCCAGGCGCGTTTGAAAGTCGCTTTCGGCACGGGCGAGGGTAGACGCGAGGAGCAGATATTGTTCGACGTCGTCGACATCCCGTACAACTACAACGCCATCTTCGGCCGCGCAACCTTGAACAAGTTTGAAGCCATCTCCCACCACAACTACCTCAAGCTCAAAATGCCAGGCCTAGCAGGGGTGATCGTTGTCAAGGGGCTTCAGCCTTCCGCCACGCCGAAAGGCGATCTAGCTGTGATCAGCAGGGCGGTGCACACTGTAGAGGCCGAACCGCGTGTTCACCGGGTGCCAAAACCGGCCCCTCATGGCAAGGTGGCCAAGGTGCAAGTATGTAAGGCGAACCGGCAAAGCTTGTCCAGCTGGGGGGCGACTTGGGCGAAGAGGATACTGCGAAGGTCCTAGAAGTGCTCAAGAAAAACGTCGACATCTTCGCCTGGAGCCCCAGCGAAGTGGGGGGCGTTTCGCCGGAACTCATCATGCATCGCCTGGCTATCAAGCTGGACGCCAAGCCAAGGAAGCAAAAGTTGCGCAAGATGTCCGTTGATCGCCAGGAAGCAGCGAAAGCCGAAGTTCAAAAACTTCTCAAGGCCGGGGTGATCAAGGAGATCGACCACCCGGAGTGGCTGGCGAACCTGGTCCTGGTAAAGAAGTCGAACGGCAAGTGGCGCATGTGCGTTGACTTCATGGATCTCAACAAGGTTTGCCCAAAAGATGACTTCCCCTTGCCACGAATCGACCAGCTTGTTGATTCGACGGCTGGCTGCGAGCTCATGAGCTTTCTGGACACCTACTCCGGCTATCACCAGATCCACATGAATCCAGACGACATCGCCAAGACCGCCTTCATCACGCCGTTCGGCACTTTCTGCCACCTCAGGATGCCTTTCGGCCTGAGGAACGCCGGAGCAACGTTCGCCAGGCTGGTGTACAAGGTGCTTCGCAAGCAACTGGGGTGAAACGTGGAGGCGTACGTCGACGACATTGTCGTAAAGAGTCGCAAGTCTTCCGACCATGTGTCCGATTTACAGGAGACCTTCGACAACTTGCGCGCAGCGGGTTTGAAACTAAACCCGGAGAAGTGTGTTTTCGGCGTTCGCGCTGGCAAGTTGTTGGGTTTCCTTGTTTCCGAGAGGTGTATCGAGGCGAACGCCGAGAAAATTGACGCCATTCAGCAAATGAGGCCACCGTCGAGCGTACGCGAAGTACAAAAGCTCGCGGGCCGAATTGCGGTACTCAGTCGTTTTCTCTCAAAAGCAGCCGAAAGGGGCCTGCCATTTTTCAAAACCCTCCGGGGCACAGGGAAGTTTAACTGGACCCCTGAATGCCAGGCCGCATTCGAAGAGCTAAAGCAATACTTGCAAAGCCCACCCGCGCTGGCCAGCCCAACACCAGGAAGCGAAATGCTGTTATACCTAGCAGCTTCACCAGTGGTAGTGAGTGCAGCCTTAGTCCAAGAGACAGAATCAGGGCAAAAACCAATGTACTTCGTCTCTGAAGCCCTGCAGGGGGCGAAGACGAGGTACATCGAGATGGAAAAGCTCACTTACGCCCTGGTGATGGCTTCGTGCAAGCTCAAGCAGTACTTCCAGGCCCACAAAATCATAGTGCCTTCGCAATACCCCCTGGGCGAAGTACTTCGGGGTAAAGAAATCTCTGGCAGACTCAGCAAGTGGGCGGCAGAGCTATCCCCCTTCGACCTGAACTTCGCGGCGTGCACCGCAATCAAATCTCAAGTCCTGGCCGATTTTGTGGTCGAATGGACTCCCGCGTTCGCCCCCGAACCCCAACCTGTCGAACAACCTTGGACGATGCACTCCGATGGCTCGTGGTCACACAGGGGGGCGGGCGTCGCGGCCGTGCTCATTTCGCCGGGGGGTGTGCCAATTCGGTATGCCGCAAGGCTGCAGTTCGACACAACCAACAACACGGCGGAGTACGAGGCGGTACTACTGGGCTTAAGGAAGGCGAAAGCGTTGGGGGTTCGGCGCTTATCATCCGAACAGACTCCAAGCTGGTGGCCTGTCATGTTGACAAATCTTTTGAGGCAAAAGATGAAGGGATGAAGAGATATTTGGAGGTCGTTCGGTCAATGGAAAAGTGCTTCGCCGGCGTAACGGTTGAACACTTGCCCAGGAGGCAGAATGAGGAGGCAGACGCCCTGGCGAAATCTGCTACCAGCGGAGGACCGCATTCGCCAGGCATCTTTTTTGATGTCCTGTATGCACCAAGCATGCCCAAAGGAACTGAGGATGTCATGGCCATAGACCAGACAGACACGGGCGAAGACCCAGGGGACTGGCGAACGCCATTTGTGAAGTACCTCAAGAATGGCTGGCTTCCGGAGGATGAAGCTGAGGCGAAGCGCCTGCAAATCAGAGCCAGACAGTACAAGCTGGTTTCAGGGCAGTTGTACCGCTCTGGAGTGCTCCAACCTTTGCTTCGCTGCGTTTCCTTCGCCGAGTGCGAAGAGATGGTGAAGGAAATTCACCAGGGGCTCTGCGGCGCACATCAAGCTGCAAGAATAGTCGCCTCCAAGGTGTTTCGCCAAGGGGTATATTGGCCCACGGTGCTGAAAGTTTGCGTCACGCAAGCCAAAAAATGCGAAAGCTGCCAGCGACATGGCCGAAGCCAGACCGCACCGCAATATGAGCTGCAGCGATCGCACCAGTTTGGCCCTTCGCCAGGTGGGGGCTAGACATCATCGGCCCATTCCCGGTAGCGCGAAATGGGTATAAGTTCGCAATCGTGGCCATCGAGTACTTTTCGCGCTGGATTGAGGCCGAACCACTCGGCACGATCACTTCGGCGGCTGTGCAGATGTTTGTTTGGAAAAACATCATTTGCCGTTTCGGGGTTCCGAGAGAATTCATCACGGACAATGGCAAGCAGTTCGACTCTGAAAAGTTCAGAGAAATGTGCGAAGGGCTAAACCTGGAAATTAGGTTCGCATCGGTCGCGCACCCACAGTCGAATGGGGCGGCCGAACACGCAAATGGCAAGATCTTGGAGGCGCTTAAGAAAAGGCTTGAGGGGGCAGCGAAAGGCAGATGGCCAGACGAAATGTTGTCTGTCCTTTGGGCCCTCCGAACAACTCCCACAAGGCCAACCAAGTTCAGCCCGTTCATGCTGCTCTACGGAGACGTGGCGATGACCCCAACAGAGCTAGGGGCTAACTCACCAAGGGTGATGTTCTCTGGGGGCGAAGACGAGCGCGAAGTGTCGCTCGAACTCCTAGAGGGGGTATGAGTCGAAGCACTGGAGCACATGCGAAATTACGCTGCAGGCACTTCGGCAACCTACGACAAGAAGGTTCGCCCAACAGAGCTCCTGCCAGGCCAACTCATCTTAAGAAAAAAGGCGAACCCAGCAGCGGTTGGAAAGCTTGAGTCAAAATGGGAGGGGCCTTATCTCATCAAGCACAAGTCAAGGACAGGCTCTTTTCACCTCGCAACACTGGAGGGCGAAGAGTTTGATCACTCATGAAACACCGCCTCACTCAAGCGTTTCTATGTCTAGAGCGGGTGGCACCCTGCTCGTCAGCATGTAAAAATGTACATACTGCTATGTAGCTCTTTCGGCATCCACCGTTTTGTAAGCCTTTCGGCACAAAAATACAAAAAAAAGGAGAAAATGGAAAAGAAAAAAAAACTGGACGTAGGGCTATTATCCACTCCGGAGGCCCGAACCAGTATAAAATTTCTGCGTCTTTCGCCTTTTTTACTTGTGTGCATGATAATTTGCGGAAAAACCCCAAGGCAAACGCCTGATCAGCGAAAGTGCCAGGGGGCAAAACGAATCGGCCGAAGCATTGCTCGCCGAACGTTGAAACCACGACAGCTTGTTTCGAAAAAAAAAACCCCGAACACTGTTATAATCGATCTACACCAAATCGCGCCACTAACGCAAAGTGCCAGAGATCGACAACGTAAGTCGAAAGCTAAAAAGTCAGCGTGCCTATTTCGCCTATACACGCAAAGGGGTCGATATATCATGACCCGACGAAAGCACAAAGTGTGATAATGCAGAAAATGGTGAATAGGAAACAAAAGCACACCTTTATTAAACATTGAAAATACACTCAGCATACATTGCATAGCACGATACAGGCGAAACGGTTCAGATGTTCGCTTACAAGTAGATTACATCTTCGCCCCCAAGACAACTACTAAAGGAGTGATCCGGCGAACACGGTTCGTCATCACTACTGATATTGTACACTACCCTAAGAGGAGAGGGGGGCGAAACTACAGTAAGGGCATAGCGTCGTTGGGCGATCGCCTCCTGCCGATCGGTCCACCGATGGTTTCGCTAGAAACGGGCCATGCCCTCCAGGCGTGCCACATGGACACGATCGTAGTCCTCCAGCGTTCGCCCAGGATGGGTTCGCATCCAGTTAGCAACGTTCACAACTTTATAGTTGTGACCGTTGATTGTCATCTCACGATAGACAGGCCGAAGCGGGTAGCGAATCTTCGGCAAATTTTTCGCCGCAACGAACTTCTCGTTCCTGCTTCACCAATCTCCAAGTGGGGGCTGAACGCAAAGCTTTCGGCATCGACCCTACAAAAAATGGGGAAGTCATGCAGACGAACGGGAGAAAAAGAAAAGTGGATGCGAAAGAATGGGGCGAAAAGGATCACACAAGTATCTCAAACACGTTTCGTGCATTTCAACACAAAGGTGATACATATGGCGAAAACAGTCATATATTTCAAGCGAAAGTAGTTATATATTCCAAAAACAAGGGTGGCCTTGGCCAAATTTACATAGTTCGCCCTAAAAGGCAAACATTGAAAGAAGAAAAGAAATTACAAAAGAGACGGACGGAGGGCCTCACACCTCGGGGTGGTCTTCGGCTCCTCCTCCGCCCTTTACAGCGGGTTCTTCGCCCTGGTCCGCCGCCTCTGTCTTCGCCAACTGCTCAAGCAGGCGGAACTTGGCTGCAGAACGGCCCTCCTTCTGCCAGAATTGTCTTCGCCAGGTGCGGAGGGCAGGCGATATGTCTTGGGAACTCACCTCCCAATCCCCCTTCGCAAACTCGGGAAACTGGGCGATGTGCTCACACCCGTGTTGCTGGAGCAGCCCTAGGGCAAAGTTCGCCAACACGCGCGCACCGCAGTCACCGTATGCCGTGGCACAGTCCGAAACCGCGCAACCAGCCTCCTGGCTCCACTCGCAGAAGTCAAGGGCAGGAGCGCTTTCGCCCGGGAAGCCCTGCACCTTCGCCCCCATGTCGTTAAGTGCGAGGCGAAGAGTGCGGCAGGCCGTCTTGGCCGAGGCAGCCGTCCTCGCCGCCTCGCGGGCAAGCTGTTGGGCCTTCGCCTCCGCTTGGCTCACCTCCTGGCGAAGGGCTTCCATCTTCGGCTCTGTCGTGTCATAGTACATTGCAAGAGCAGCCGAATGCCCCCGCTCCTTCGCCAGTTCGGCCTGGAGCCGCTCAATTTCGGCCGTCGCCTTGCGGCCCTTGTCGAGTTCGGCCTGAAGGCGCTTATTCTCCGCCTTCGCCTCCCGAAGGGACCGGGCGAGCCCCTCCATCTCTAGGCCTTTTCGGCCTAGTTCATTGTCTTTCACCCGGAGCCGATTCTTTAGGCCATCCAAGCGTGTCCGCATTGTCTGCTCAGTCGAACAATGGGCCACGAGAAGCTGGCAAACAAGAAAGGGCGAAAACGTAAGCCAGACGTCGAAAGCGGAAAAAGAGAGAGAGGGGGGTTACGAAAGCAACTTACCCGCACGGCTAAACTTTTCACGACGGAGCACCCCTCATCGAACTCGTTGAGCTTGGCGAAGAGGCTAGGGCCGCCAGCCGGCGAAACGATCTTGCTCACCCCCTCCACGAAGGGAATCAGCTCCGCCCGGGTTTCAAAGTCCCCGGGGGCGAAGCGGGGCGGCCCCTGAGAATACTCGGAGCCAGACCCATCAGCCGCATTCTTGCCCTTGTCGAGGGCGAGCGGCGAAACGGGCTGGCGAACCGGGCTATTGAAGATTCTGGTGGCCGCCTCCACCACCAGTTCGGCCGAAGCCGATGCCCCAGCTCCACCGGTCGCCCCAGGGGAGGTGGAGGGCCCCTGGCTATGCCCCGCGGGCGAAGTGGGGGTGCCGCCAGACGATTCCTCGTCGCTAAACGCACTGGCGATGGCAACAACCCCTTTCTTCCGGGGACAGGCTTCGCAGCGCCGCTCTTCGCCGCCTTAGCCGCGGCGATAGCGACTAGGGCCTTGGCACCCTCAACATCCTTTCGGCGCAGGGGCGAGGAGGCCGATTCCGCCCCTGTTTCGACGCGCTCTGGGCTGGGGGTTGGCGTATAACCGCGCGTGCTAGAGCGGCTATCGCCCGCCTCGTCACCAGCCTCTTCGGCCGCAGCATCGGCCTCCCCAGTTTCCTCCTCTTCGACGTCGTCTTCATCTTCGACATCGGAATCCGCTGGGACAGGGGCCTTCTGCTTGCGGGGGGCGAACCTCACCTGCCCCCGCGGACGTTTCCGAGATGGGCCGGCTTCGCCGTCAGCCTTGAAGGGCTTCGCCCTTAGGGGAGCTCGCCGGTGTAGACGCGGTTCACCCTGCCAACCGTTTGCCGAGTCAGCAGCTGGCTGTATTCGGTCAACGACACATCGCCAATAAGCCTTCTGGCTTCGGTGTCGGCCTGGGCTAGCGCCAGGGCTGGTAAATGACGAAACACTATGTCAGGGCCGAAGCAAGAACATAGCGAAAAGGCAAAGCGAAGAAGTGGGAGAAAAATAAGAACTCACCATTCGCCCCCGGGGGTAGAATAAGTCTGGGCAGGCCGTCGACCATTTCGCCCTGATCGACCTCGACCTGCCATGCTTGCGAAAGCGGACAAATCCGCAGCATGCAGAACTCCTCCACTAAGTCCCGGCAACTCAGCCGGGAACACACCCTGCGGAGCAGGGCGAAGCGAGACTCCAGGGTGCCGGTAACGGCAACCCTGGGCTTCCGCGCCGGTGAAATCGCGCGGCGTCGCCAGCGCAGGGCCCTCGCCGCGTCGGAACCCGCCTCGAAGGGGATGGAGTGGTAAAACCACTTCACCATCTAGTGGCGGTCCCACTTCGACATGGCGGCGTTGACCGGCCACAAATCGGCGCGTTCGGGGTGAACATTGAAGTTCACACTCTCGAATGCGGTCTTCCTGGTCCCGGCGGGGGTGATCACCGTCTTCGTGTTGACGGCGGCGGAGAAGATGGCGCCGAAGAGGTCGGCGCTGGGCTCGAACCCCGCCGTCCGGCACGCCCAGTCGAAGATGGCAATGCGCACCAGGGCCGAAGGGCTCAGCTGGGGCAATTCGACTTGGAAGAGACGGAGGATTTCTGGCAACAGAATGTTGCACGGAAAACGGAGGCCGGCCTCAAAGAAGACGGCAAACACCACCGTTTGGTGTTCGCCAGGCTGCGGCACTTCGGCTTCTCCGGGGGCGAACGCCTGCCCCTCCGCCACTAGGTCGGCATCGATCATTCTGGCCAACTCATCGTCGTCGATGAGCGAAGCCCCCAGGAAGGCTGTGGTGTCTTCGTCGATCTGGCCCGGGTTAGGGCCGGTCGCGATGACTGGGTTCGGCTTGCGGGGAGCCATGGCGAAAGGGAAATGTGTTGGCGAAAAGTGTCGATTGGGCGAAGCAGGTCGTTCAAAGTTAGCCGGAGCAGACGGAAAGTGACCGCGGTGAAAATGAGAGGAGTAGCGTCGGTGAAAACGGGAAGCGAGAATATATAACCTACCAAATGACGCTTCGCCTTCCCGTCCAATCAGGAACGGCCACGTGTCGCAGGGGGTGAAATGGTAAAATCCCATGGACCAGGCCGTACAGTGACAAGCCCCCAGAGGAAAGGGCCCATCACTATTCGCCATGGTCCCATGGCCCATCACTATTCTCCATGGTCCCATGGCCCATTACTGTTCGTTACGGCCCAATAAAACAACACGGGCCACTTCGCTGTCCATAATGGGTGAAGGCCCAAACGTTGCTCATGTAAGCACCGGTCAAGAATAACACAACTGCTCACGGCGGGCGAAGCCCACACATAAAAATCCTTTTTTCTTGTATGCCGCAAATTTTTTGCAGGTCCCAAGGAGATAGGTTTCGGCAGGAGCATCGGTCGAAAGGGGGCGCCTCATACCATACCACATGGGTTGCACGGTCTCGACCGAGGCTCCTATCTCACCCTTGCCCATGAGGGGCTTGTTGGCGATATGCCATGAGGTCTTTCGACCAAGACTGCCGAAACTGGCTGGGCGACAAGGATCCGAAGTCCAGGCGCCCAAGGCTCTTGAGGCGAAGCCCGGTGGCAAAGACATCAGAGCGAATGAGGCGATGGGCGAAGGGCGAAGGGTCACGCTGGGCACCCATCGGCCTGGGCGAAGGCTGCATGGTGAAGGCATGCGCCGAAGGAAGGTGACTTCGCCAGGACGGGCCTGATTCAAGGGAGTCCAGTGGGCCGACCCAATTGCCCTGGCCCATGGACTAAGGAGGTAGCAACCACCAAACGGCCCATTGAGGGCCCGCGCGCCTTAATTACATTGAATGCCCATGTAAGAGCCCCTTTATGAGGGTGACTATGTAAATTCCCCTATAATAGCCCTAAAACCCTAGAAGGGGATCTGTAATAGGGTTATAAATAGCCCCCTCGGGCCATGTAAAAGGGGATCCGAATTTAATACAAAATTTATTACACTTTACTTTCCCAATAACCGTTGAGTATCCACGTCCTTCGACGTATGCAGTTGTCATTCGACAACAAGGAGAGTGCCTAGATCTATGGAAAATGATTTTATTTGATGTTTCTGAAATGATAAAGTATTTTATTACAAAAATTTGTCTAACCCCATACAAGTTATCTTCGTGTGTTCCAACTGGCTCCAATACTGATCTATGATGCTACCACAGGTGCAGAATATTATGCGCAGTAGTCCTTCACTCTAAAAATCGGTTGCTAAGGTTATTTTATTCTATTATGTTTGGTGTAACATATATTGTCTTAATTGTTAGAACTTATGTAGTTCTTTTAAAATGTTAGCTGTTTTTTTAAGAGTAGCTAGGGATTTGTTCCACCACTCCATTTATTTATTCAGTACAGACTAATTGGTTGCGTGCCTTATGACATAGGTCGGCATGTAATATATTTGCATTATTAACAAAATAATTTAAATGGGTGCCCATGCCAAGTTGTTGATATTAGTTTTATCACTTTAAATGTAGTGAAGATGTACCATAATAGTCCTTTGGGTTTGGGTTTTGGCATTTCCGGTGCAGTTTAATCTGACATACAGGTAGCTGCAGGGTAAATTGAAATAAGGTACGATACTTGCTCGATAGAAAAACTAATTACAAACCGTACACTGAATTATTAGAATTTAAAAGTAATCTATGAATAAAACTTTTATATATGTTTTTTAAACTTTTAGTGCAAACCAATATAAAAAAACAAACCATAATGAAAAATAAAATAAAATCTGCTATAAAATTATGTTTTAAAATAAAATTTTTTGAACGGCTGAGAAGCACTGGGGTAAATGGTGGATACAAATCTGTACCAACAAAGCTCCAAACTAACTAATCAGTCGTATACATAATCCAAATTTTAGTTTCAGCAGTTCTCATTAATGAGAAGCACGTAAACCCGAGCCAAAGCTGCATCATACTCCCTCTATCCCAAAAATCCCAAAAGCCTATATTTTTTTACACTATGTTAACTAACACACTTTGATTATTAATTTGTTTTATATTATGTTTTCAATGAAAATGAAATTAACATCATATGAAAATAATTCAAAATATGAATCTAACAATATAACATACAAAATACTTTTGTTAGTATAATTATTAGTTAAGAACTACGGAGTTTGATTTTCCAAAAAAAAAAGGGTGCCCTACAATTTGGGATGGAGGGACTAACATCGTAATCACAGATGCACTATCCAAATTTCAGTTTCAAAAAACTCCATTAAATAAAGCAAAAGGTATACCAATTCACATCTATAATCATCCCTCAAATCAGTTAATATAAATCTCATCCATGTTCTTCAACAAGCACTAGCGCGGCTGTTAGAACAGATCAAGGATGATGTCCAGCCATTCCGCTGTCCCTGCTTGCTGCCGCGGCAGCCAGCGCCGCGCAGCGACGTACTGCTAGCCGGGCATGGCGATCCCTCGCAGCGACGTACTGCTAGCCTCGTCTTCCTTATTCGTAGGATCGAAATTTGCTTCAGCCTATAAGTAGTTGATAGCTGCATCATTCGTAAATTGGGCATTCAGTTTCATTTCAGCTGAAATAGACACAGAAAATTACCCCAAATTCTTCCACGAGTTTACTCTGTTCTTGCTCTGATTTTCTTCCTACTGTTCTGAGTCTTGCCATGCCGGACAGCTGCAGTAAGTACGCACACAAGGTGTTGTATCGTTGGTTTTTGCTAACAGGGAGCTCACCGCCATCGCGGCCCACTGCTCTGGTCTACTTCACGGACGGTGTGCTGGAGTTGAGCGGCGATTTCGAGAATCACCTCCTGAGGGAACTCCCCAGCTGCCTGAGGGAGATGCAGAGGGGTCTCGCCGCCATGCTCACCATCTCAGGTCAGTGTAACCTCGACACAATCCATGGCTGACCGTACTGCCTCTCGCTCACCAGAACACACCAACTCATTGTTCGAAGAACGAAGTCTATCTCGTTGAAGCTATACTCCTGGTGCCTCTCAATCCTATCGCCTGATTGGATTGGCTGCCATGCATATGAGTACATGCCAAGATGTGCTAGTAAAGCCATAGCTTGGTGTGTGATACCCGTGGAGAAGAACATTGTTCAGTGCGTTTTATATATCATTTTTTTGGCCTTGTTGGTTGGAAATATTGAAGTTGTGTCTTTAACATGTGGAGCCTTACTATATATCAGTGTTTCTATAAATAAAGTTTGAGTGCTTGATCTTGTAAGCACAAGTGCCATGCTTTCCAACATGGAACACACATGAGTTGGCATAGCCTAAAGATTGGATTAGGCACCACAGATCCATTGTGCTATTAAGTAAGTTTAGAAAAAAAAAAGACTTTTAAAGTATAATTTACTGGTAGTACATACCGCCAGATCTATTTTTTAGTCCATGAGGAGGTATCAATAGTTGCTCTATTTTTCAGGTCTACTAGCTGCTTCAAAATAGACCATGCGAACCAAATGAGGAGATACAAGATGCCAAAAATTGGTCCTGATGCCTGTTAAATATGCCCTGATTTCCAATAACCAAATGCACAAATAAATAATTGATACAGAATTAATTAAGAAACTGAACGAGTAATCATATTTTTGCTATACACATGTCTATGAGTGTTCTTTAATTGGGTGCTTAGCTTGATATTAGCCTTCATGTTTTTATTTCTCCGGTACACAATATTTGCACTTTAGATCTCAAACTCTCTGTTTTGGCATTTCAGCCACTGGTAGCTTCAGTTTCCATAGCTCACGTTTGATAAACAAACTGAAGCTCAAACATGAACTACTGGAAAAAATGAAGCTCAACTCGATTTACTTAACTGAATCTCAGTTTTTGATCGGTTACTAAATAAATATCACAGTGCCAATAGCCAAACAACGATAATTCTCCAAATGGATTTTGCGAAAGTGGTGGTTTTTTCCAATAGACAAACTATAAAGTTGCTGTTTATCTTCAAGGTGACTTTATCAAATAGCTTCTATACAAGTGAGTTCAAGTGTACACTCAAAGTCTTCAAAGGTCTTCAAGACTGTGGAACAGCCTCCGAGGATTCAATGAACAGGAGGAAAATAGCAGATTTGCACTTTTACTAGGAACCGGAGAAATTCTGCACATGTGAAAGCTCTCATGATCACTTCTCCAGACCCTTTCTGTGAGATGCCATCTTCATAAGTGACCCAGAGCCTTTCTGTGTTTGCAAGCTTCACCGGAGTGCTGTCACAAATAATTAATTGACATTTTGGAATGCATACAACAAACATGTTTAAACTTTAACGATCAATATTTCTTCGAATATCTAATTTCAACTTTTACAAATGGCACCGCTTGATTTACCTTAAAATAATTTGAAAATAATATAACTTTTTACATTCTTCATAAGTTTTATACTAGTATATAATAATATAATAAGTGTCTTAATGACCATGTCACTGTTCAAATGACACTTATTTATGACTGGAATGAGTAGGAGTATCTCTCCATTATATATTTCCCAGATCGATAATACAAAAATATTAAGAGGTGACTAGCAATGTGCAACTTTTTGTATATATATGAGGATATTAGAGAAACTGATTTCCAATGAGACCAATATGCAAATTAATAAAGACACAAAAAATTTGTGAATTGCATGTTTGAATGTATGTAGGTTGGAGATCTGTCTGTGTTTCAAAAAAAGAAAAAGGAGAGAATCCACAAGTCTTGTGTTTCCATAGCGGTCCATGGCAGTTCTCTTTTATGGCTGTTGAGGCCTTTCTGTGCTGTGTCGCCAACATGATCCAGATCCACCTAAACCTTGCGGCCTGTGATATGGAGTCGTCAACCATCTCAACGTTGAGAAAAACCGCTGGTCAAGATGTGTTTACAAAACCGGCTAGCAGAGTTTATTTAAACAAATAGGGATAAACACTCATCTCGTAGGCGGAGCGAAAGGTTTCGAGACAAACCTACAAAGAGAATTCACACTCTTGCGGTGAAGACGGACGGTTTACAATACTAATCGACGAAGATGTATCAACTAAGCTAAAAGGTACCCAAAAAGTAGATGCGATATTGAGAAAACGATTCAATTGGCTATTGCTTTGGTTGCAGATGATTTATCTCAATTGAACCGAATATGATCCTTATAAAGGGGTTAGGTTGGTATTGCATTCTATAGGATCCTTTCTATCCCCTAATAGGAGTAGAAAACAATTATGACTCGTAAAACTTTAGGCCCGAGAAAGAAAACCCGAGAACCGATAGATTGGATTCGGAGTCGAACATTGCCAGTAAAAATGTGGCCACATGCCGCCGGTGTTCCCTGCCATCGGTCCGACCAGCATTAGGCAGCCAGTTAGACTGGCCTCACGCAGCTAGTCCGGGTCCTTCTAAACGTGGTCATATTTTCCTATCTTTAATGTTAGGTGTCGAATTTAGGTGTTAATATTAGCTACAAGGACTTGACAATGTCAATATAGCCCTCTTTTCTTTTACCCAAAAGAGTTGCATGGATTCCCGATCGAGAAACTGCTGGAATCACTATTAAGTATTACACTTAACTTTGATCATGATCAGGTCAGTCGCCTAGCTAGATACCAATTTTCAAAAAAATCAAACCTACCCCCCTCGCACAAGCAAGAAGAGAACTGGCTTTGCACTTGCCCACCATTTAATCCATTACAAAGCACCAAACTAAGGGTATGACTTGTTACCGAATTCTTTTTACCAACTTTGGTAATAATTCCTCCCTTCCTTTTGTCGTTTAACTTTTTTCTAGTCAAACTTCTCTAGGAAAATATATTAGTATTTTCAATACAAACTAAATATATTATCAAAATATATTCAATGTTAGATTAAATGAAACTAATTTGATATTTTAATAAAGTTAGACTAGAAAAAAAGTCAAACGACTTATAATATGAAACGGAGGTAGTACCGTATTTCGGTAGGATAAAGAAATGTTGGGCAATGTTTGATTTGATGCTTCATTAAATTTTGGTGGAGTTTTGAGAGTGGAAAATTCTGGAATAAAAAAAAAGTTGGTACGGTTGTAGGGGGAATAGCTTATTTGGTTCATTGCGTTGCCAAATTTTATTGATGCAAAAATTTTCTATGGTTGAAAATGGCAACAAACTAAACTTAACATACTCTCTAAGTAACATTTCAGTCTTATTGGATCCTTCCAAATTTACTACTTTAGACGCTTCAGATGTGCTCCTCTACTTCCAGTATCATAAAAGTTACACCGTTACTACGTCAGGACAGGTTTATAGTAACACATTCTTGTGTTATTATAAGCTCAAAAATATGTTACTAGGGTCTGTAGTAATACTTACGTATACTGTTACTATAGCCTATGTTACTACATCTGGGTATACTGTAACACAAGTAGATGTTCTTACAAATAAGAAAAGGTGTTACCAAAAAGTTATATTATAGTAACATATATTATTATATTACAATAGATCATAATAACACCTTTATGCATTTATAGCAACAGTGTTAGTAACATGTTTTTTCTAGTTGTAGCAATAAACTTGTAACACCTTTCTATACACTGCAACATAGTAATAATATATGACTATTGGTGCTTTAATTAGATATTATTATAATAGAAAACAACTCCATATTATCTTCACAAACTTTGAAAAAGGAATTATCAAGACATCACACGAGGACAATGACCACAAACTCTTCCCTGATCATTTTGTGCTAATTCTGGTTGTTCTTCAACAAGGTTCTCCAATTCAGCCTGCAAGTGAATAAAGCATGCATACTGACAAGTACAGAAAGTACTGACTCGATACTAAAGAAAGGATTATGTGTATGTAGCATACCTCGTGTTCATCTTTATCATTGCCTTTTTTTGTGAGTTGCTAGGTAAACCTTCGCTCGATGTGGTTGTTTCTTATTTGGATCATCTTGTCTCTGAAAATGAAGGTGTTAAGAAAAGCAAAGTGATATAGGGGTTCTTTGGATCTCCAGTTTTATTAGAAATAGATATACAGAGGTAAATGTAGCCCATTCAAAGGTAGAGGCAGCCATCATCGATTGCATCCCAATTATGATTGCAATGACATGTTTAATTAAACCTAGGATCTGCAAGTTAAAAGCTAGCAGAAGCCAACTGTTCAGCAAATTCATAAATGGTAACTAGTAGCAATCAGCAATGCATCAGCACCTCTGAATGCAACACATGATCAAATCAGATAGGTTAATTCAGCAAGAGGAAATAGAACATACAAGAGGCAATCATCGGCCCATAGCTTGCTGCCATTTGGTTGACATTCAGGTTTCAGGTTTCTTCTCCAAATTAATAGATAAATATACAAATAACATACTAGCAAATTAAAACTACTTTTCCAGAAATAATCCTTCTAAATTTCAGTCAAAAAAATCCTTCTAAAGTGTTTTCTACAAAAACTGATCTCTTATTCACTTCATCTAAATAATCATATGGAATAGAATATAACAAAACAGACTCACCAAGTCCTCAGACCAACGAGCATCACTCTTTGTTCCTGCCGAGTGGGTGTTCTTCAACATTGCACGACTTCTCTTGTTCTTCTCACTAAGCATCTATATCAAACAGTGTATTATTAATGAATTCACACTTCCTCGACTCTTTTAACACTAGCACAATATGTAAGTGAATAAGGTTACAATACAAATCTTGTTGTAGAATTATTACCTTTCCTTTCTTTGACTTCCAATAGTTGACAAGTGCTTCCCATTGGTCTTTCTCTACAACCTCTGGACAAAGCTTATAGAGAGAAGAACATTTCTTCTTAGGATTAAAGTGGTTTGTCTTTGTGCTACCTTGAATCGCCTCCAATTTCTTCCAGTTGATTTCAGTATCCATTTCTCACAGGAATGAGGGTACAAGAACTTTGTCTAAAATTTTATAGGAACAATGAATTAAAGAAAATGTCGGTTCATATCAATAAAATATAAATGTTTTGTTGGGTGAGCAGAAGATGTTGACTAGAAAGTGACTAGTAATTAAGCAAGTTCAGAACATTGTATTTATACAATATTTAGCTTTAGACAGACCTGTACAAATTGTAGTATTATCAGATCTCCTTTGTTCTCTTTGTTCTCTTTGACTTTTCTCCAGTTCTTCTTATTTAATGGACAATAGCTTCCATTTCTTGCTATTGTGCCCAAAAATTGTCCTAACATCCCACCTTCTGACCCGATGGGTTGCCCCAGCTTGTTGCATTTTACAACTATGCGTTTCCCGTCTGGAAGATCCCAAACATACGGTAACATAGTCGCTCCACGCTTTTTCACATTATCTTCGCCTGTAAATTATTTAGGCAAACTCAGTAACTACAGGAACAGTATACTCTAATCACTGAAATAGCTAATTTTGGTTGTCTAGTTATAATTGTTCCTGACATATTCAAGGTCCCGTTATCTTGCCGCTCATCATGGATCCCATCATTTTCAAATGCTTCAGGAGGCTCAACTTGTGGCGGGGAAACTACTTTAACAAAGAAGGAAAGAAGAAGGGCAACCCCAAGGAAAGTTTTACGATACTTCCCAATTAAGCCAAGGCTTAAGAGATTATTTATGCATAAGGAATCAGCTACAGCATTGAGGTGGCATGATGAGGGTCGTACAAAGGATGATGCATTGCGTCATCCAGCTGATTCAGAGGCTTGGAAAGACATTGATTCTAGATATCCTAACTTTGCATCAGATTCTCGAAATATCAGGTTTGCAATGACTAGTGATGGGTTTAATCCATTTGGAAAGATGAGTTCGACTTATAGTTGTTGGCCAGTCGTCTTAGTTCCCTATAACCTTCCTCCATGGTTATGCATGAAAGCATCCTCTCTTATGCTTGCTCTGATAATTCCAGGGCCATCTTACCCTGGAAAGGATTTTCATGTCTTTATGGAGCCGGTTTATGAAGAGTTGATTGATTTGTTTAATGTTGGAACCCCCACATATGATGCATCTCAAGATGAGATGTTTCAACTTCGTGCTATATTATTGTTCACAATTAGTGACTACCCTGGAATTGGGATCTTTGTAGGATATAGTGTAAATGGTGAATTTGTATCTATTACATGTCGTGATGAAACATGTTCTAAACGTTTGGTACATGGTCGCAAGTATTCTTTCATGGGACATCGTCGTTTTCTACCCCCAAGACCATGAGTTCCGCTACAATCGTATTTCTTTTGATGGAACTAAAGAACATAGACTAGAGCCTATTGCATATACTGAAACTGCAATTCTTCGTAAAATAAAGGCAATTAATGATTTTGAGAAGTCAAAAACATGGAAATGTGTTAGTGGACTATTTTCTTTGTCTTATTGGGAGTCAATTTTACTACGCCGCAATCTTGATGTAATGCATATAGAGAAGAATGTTTGTGATAATATATATGGGACACATCTAGGACTGGAAGGCAAATCAAAGGATAATTTACAACCACAGCTAGATCTACAAGAAATGAATATAAGGCTAGGGTTGCATCCTCTAAAAAAAGCTAACAATAAGTATTACTTGCCTCCTGCTACCTATACCATATCTAAAAATGAGAAGCAACAATTTTGCAAAGTTCTCCATGAAATGAAAGTTCCGGATGGCTACTTAGGAAACATATCAAGATGTGTAAATGTTGGTCAGGGAAAAATTTCAGGACTTAAAAGTCATGACTGCCATATTCTAATCCAACAACTTCTTCCTATTGCTTTGCAAGGTGTGCTTCCAGACAATGTTACATCAGTATTATTTGACCTATTGGTCATTTTAGATAATTAAGTGCAAAAGTCCTATACATAGATGTGCTTCAGATGTTGGATGAAAATATTAAAATGACATTATGTCGTATGGAGATGATATTTCCTCCTGTATTTTTTACTATTATGGTGCATTTAGTTGCTCATTTAGCAACTAAGACTAAAATAGGAGGTCCTGTGTGTTACCGATCGATGTACTTTGTGGTAAGGTATGTTTATATTACAAATACAAATGAATTTGTTATCCAATATATATTTCTTAACATTTTTTTCTCATTTACATGTTTATACAAATATTTGTGTGTGTTGAAGTCATATGTGCGTAATAAAGCGCATCCTGAGGGATGTATAGCTGAAGCATATTTGGCAGATGAGTGTATGACATTTTGTTCAAGATATATTGAAGGTTTTGAGACAAGGCACAACCAACCTACACGAAATGATGATAACGACGAGTCCATTGCTTATCTTGATGATGAACATCAAAAAAATCTTTTTCCTCGTGCTGGAAAACCTCTCGGCAAGCCTAGAAGTTATGTTATAAGGGGTTTGGCAAAAATACAAGCACATAGATATGTGCTTTCCTATTGCCCAGATGTCAATCCATACCTTCGGTATTATCTCAAGCTCTACATTGTTAGCTTAACTCTTTTTGAAATGAGAATTCATTACATTTTTTTCTTTTTGTAGAATGCACGCTGAGGAGATTAGAAAAACATATCGGCAGGGCCGTATTACCCCAAATATTATCGAGCGTACACAAAATGAGAAATTCCATGAATGGTTTAAGGCTCATGTAAGTGTCATTTTCACATGATTTATATCAAGAATTGTAATCATGACTAAATTAATTCTAACTATACAGATAATATACTTGGAGGAAAAACATGGCATCTGCAGTGTAAAGAGTTATCTTAGATGGCTAGCTCGTGGCCCAATTGGACCAGCAAAAAGATATCGTGCTTTTAATACCCCAGGCTTTCGGTTTAGGTCCAAACATTTGGATGGGGTGACACAAAATAGTGGAGTTGTTCTAACTGCAAAAACATCTAGCTACACTAAATCAAGTGACACGAATCCTATTTTAGGTGATTTGACATATTATGGTAGGATCATTGATATTATTGAGCTCGATTACTCTGGACAATTTTCAGTGGTACTTTTTAAATGTGAATGGGTTGATGTTGTTTCTGGAAAAGGGATTAAAAAAGATAAGTATGGTTACACACTTGTTAATTTCTCCCATCTCATACATACGGGAGATAAAATTGATCACGAGCCTTTCATATTGCCTAATCAAGAAGATCAAGCATTTTATGTCGATGACCCATTGAATCCTGGGTGGTCCGTGGTAAGGAAGAACAAACCAAGGGATATATATATGACATTGGTGAGGAAGAATGGACAGTTGACGCAACATTTGAGCCATTCCATGTTTCACACCTTGGAGCGATGTTCAATGATGCAAACAATTATGAACAATGGGTTAGAACAGATGTTGAAGGAATGACAGTGGATGCTAATAACAGTGCTTTGAATAATGAACCATAGTGGATGGTAATTATTCTCTTTCCTCGTTTATTTCGCTATTCATGGTATGTGCATTTTCTACTTGGCACTCTCAAACATTTCAAATTATTAGTTCTGTTAGGAAATGTACTAGTAGTTCTAGGCAAGTGTGTCCAATATGTTATTCTTGGAATTATTTCGTGTCTTGTTAAATAATGGGCTTATGACATAAGTCAGTATAATCTTGCTTTGACTTGGTTTAATTTTTCATTACTCTCTATGTTGATATGGATCATCTTGTATAGGTTTACAAAGATAATTGAGTGTAGAATATATGCATCAAAATAAAAAAAATTCCTTATGTAGTCACAACAAGAAGTAAAAATATCTATATATCTAATATATTGTGTTTATTTTCAGGTCCATCCTATTGTTAAGGTGGAAAATTCAAGTGAAGGTTTGCTTTGCCAACCTATTCCAGTTATAATTTTGTTCAGTTCTGTAGACACACTGAGGAAATTCTTCATTGTGTGAACTTCTGGATTTTGTACTGTTTAATGAAAAGTCATGTAATATTGCTATCACCCTATTGATGTCTTGTATTTCCTGCCACTAAATTATTTTCTATCGACATACATGCATGGTTTATTGGAATTCCTGGTGCTGAACAGGAAGATTTATTTTAACGTTAATATCTACTCAAAGTCAGCATCTGCTCACTAGCTTGTTGATAGTAGCA
The DNA here is from genome assembly GCA_000573905.2 of Oryza punctata. Classification (NCBI taxonomy): domain Eukaryota; kingdom Viridiplantae; phylum Streptophyta; class Magnoliopsida; order Poales; family Poaceae; genus Oryza; species Oryza punctata. Next base: position 7,494,013 of record CM002494.2, on the reverse strand, counting down.
CTTGGTTTCCATGTTGGCAGCCCAAGTTCGATCCCTCCCTGAGCCATATTTTCTCACCTTTTTGCAATAAAACGTATAGGCCTGCTTAGTAAGCATCATGGGTCTGAATAGACTGACCCAAGTTCAGCCATTTTTTTAGCTTTATTGATTTAACGGGCGTAAAAGAACTAACTTAATGTTAATTCAATGGACATTTGGACATGTAAACGGGCGTACCAATATATAATTCAGTCTCTTAAACTAATTTTTTATTTAAAAAACTAATTTAATATAATTCATTGTGTCTTTGGAAAGTTAATTTAACGGGGCTTCAAAAACTAAAAAGGATTATTTGGCCTCTTAATCTAAATTTTATAATTATTCAACTAGAGATTAGAAGTTGATTAGGTTTATTTGTGCAGTTGAGTGCACATATACTCCGAGATAAGGCTTTCAACTCCTATATTCTTGTTTTGGCAAGAATAAACTATATTTCTTTTTAATATATATTATGTTACTGTAGGTACTGGTATCACATAGATATATGTTATTAGAGGGTAACACATCGAATATATATCGAATATATGTTACAATGCACCTTGTAACACAAAGCAAAGTGTTCCTACAGAGTGTTCTGGTAACACATGTCTTTTTGTGTTACAAAATTGTGTTACAAAATGTACGTTCTGACGTAGTGAACATTAAGCTAATTAGATGTGAGAATGAGATTACACTCATGCAGTCTCATTATGTGGAGAAAATCTTGAGTCGTTTTTGCTATGTTGATAGCAAGCCTTCTCCAACACTTTATGATCCTAACTTATTACTTCGTAAGAATAATTAAGAGAATTGGTAGGAATCAACTAGAGTACTCCTAAATCATTGGCTCATTTACGTACCTATCTAGTGTAACTAGGCCTGATATTTCCTTTACCGTGAGCAAGTTGGAAACACTAATGGAAGCTTCCTGATGCATCCTAAGCCTATCATGCACTGGTCAACAAGAAATTTTGATTGCAGATGAGTGTATTGGACAAGAGCCATGCTTGAATGTATATGCACTTTTTCACTTCCGTCTATTTATTTTCCTAACTGCTTTTGGTTTTCTGGTCTATCCATTAACTACAGTAAGATGCTAGCTACCTATTGCATTTATATAGATGTTGCATTTCAGTCGGTTATGCACCTTTGCAAGTTTTGCATTAGCATCTCGTTATTTCTCGTAAAACTAATGTCTATTATATTTTCAAAGCAAAGAATAGAACAAATATCTATTATAAGGTTGTGTTCTTCTCCCCTCTTCCCAACTCCTCTCCCTCGTTTTCCGCGCGCACGCTTTTCAAACTACTAAACGGTGTATATTTTGTAAAAATGTTTCTATACAAAAGTTGCTTAAGAAAATCTAATTAATCCATTTTTGAAAAAAAAATAGCAAAAATTTAATTAATCACGCGCTAATGGATCGCACCGTTTTCCGCAATCACTGTGCACGCTGGGAACCGTTTCTTGCGAACGCGGCCTAAGTGGGAATATATAATTTTTTTATGATAGAGGAGTTATCGGTATTAATTTCACTGAGACACTATAATTCACCGACCCTTCCTACTTACAACCCGATTTATCTCTCTCGGGTCGAGTTTCACAAAATCACATTCCATAATCAATGAGATCATCGACTAGAATTTAATGGGGTCCCTGGAGTTTGACCGCACTCCTATGGAACAAAATATCACTAAGACCCTGTTTAGAGGCATTTGGAATGGCAAATGGTAAATGGCAAAAGTTTTGGTGGCAAAAGTTTTGGTATTGAATTTTTGCAAGTTGGTGTTTAGAGGCATGCAAAAGTTGCCATTTTCCCATGCACCATGAGAGGTGGTCCGCGTCCCTATGCACTTTTTAGCGAAATTTGCTAATCCAAATTACCAAATGCCAAATACAAAGTTGTCATTTTCCCACCCTATTGTTTAAATCCATTTTATCAAAAAGTGTTTCAAAATAGTAAAAATTTTGCTATTTTAAAGGATCTAAACAAGGCCTAAGGTGAATTTTGCACCAAAGGATCAAAATGAATCCCTAGAGTTTGAGCGTACTTCTATGGAACCTCTCGTGAAATGAACAAGCAATTAAGTGTGACATGTCAGCACAAAGGGGATAGATTATTCCCAATTTTTCTTCCGAGATTTGTTTTACTCGCCGCCGAGCAAAGCGCGCCATGACGATACAAATTTTCTGCCAATATATATGTTTTTTCCTTCCCACCTTATCTACTCCCGTGACTCAAGGCAGAACACATCTTCTTGTTCTATCTTCTTCATCCAAGTAGCTGGCCGGTCGGCACCGGCGTCCAGCGGATGTAGTTTCATCGCCGGCAGTCCAAGCTCGAGTTCCAGCGACTGGCCGCAGCAAGCAAACCTGACAGCTACTGCTCCTGACACGGCAGTTCGGAGTCGCTGCTCCCACAGCACTGCCGTCTTCTCCATCAGTCCATCCATGTAGCTAGGAGCTATTCAGATCCAAGTTTCTTGTCTCTTGATTTGTTCGACTGCCTGGCAACCGGCGGGAACCACACGGTTGATGCAGGCCAATGCATGGAAGTACATATCCAAGTGAGTGTTGTTAAAAGTTAGCTCATACTGTTCATATGTGTCCCTTTGCAGACTCTTGATTTTGAGCTACTGAGTATGCCATTTGGGACTAGTTTGGAAGAGGCATGGATAGGAAACATTGGAGAACAACAAGATTAATTCAACTCAGGTCTAGCCGTTCTCAAGTTTCTACTACTATTGTACTAGCTGCAGCAGCAAGCTAGCTAGAGTACAGTGGTTACATTCGTCCCCAAGAACTTGTATTATCTTTTTTTATCATTGTTTGGTTCTGTAATGGTATCAATGATACATCAGCACATCTTGAAGTATGTCATGTTTTTATAAGAAGAATTGTTAACCAAATTTTCAGATCGATCTACTGTTGTACTACAAAAGTAGTATGTAAAATTGAGAATCAGTTTGTATGATTTGGGTATTCCTGTTAATAATAGAATGGTAATATTTTCTTTTTGAGTTGATTGTTCCTTTCTTTGAAATTGAGGCAAAAACAGGCAGTAAATAAGCAAAGAAAAAAAACAATAAAAGAGGTAAATTTTGTTAAATGCCAGTATTTTCCCCAAATGTGGATGAAAACCAAATAAAAACTACTTCACACGTCAGATGAACTTGCAACGTGTACAGTTGTTCATGGGGTTTGAAACTCCAGGGAACAAAAATTTTCCCTAGGATTTCACAGAAAATCTCTAGCGAACCGAGGCTTTCCTATATATCAATGATCATCCCTAGAGCGGGTTCCCTAGGGTTAGCGAAGCACTTTCCCTAGAGTATTTTGGATGTTCGGTATTGGCTCTAGGGACCTAGGTGAATTCTAGTAGTTGTATGTGTACCTGTATATTCTCCTGCCAGAAAAAAATTATGAGCTTTCACGGAAACGAGCAGCCCAAGACATATATATTACATTCAATTCCTTAAGCTCAAATGGTAGCAGCACTCTAATATAATCCTATTAGTACATGCATGGTCGGCACCCCAATCACCAAATCTTGATTTCGCGCCTGTCTAATCTCACCAGTGAGGCCTCGTTCGGTTTGGAGGGGATTGAAGAGAATTGGAGAGAATTGAGGGGAATAATTCCGTACCACAATAGGTGTGGAATAAATCCTCTCCAATCCCTCCCTTATGAGGATTAAGCGAATGAAGCCTAAGAGGGAAATTATCTTGGTATATATATGTACGTACGGGTTCGTTTTTTTCCTAGTTTATCTAGCTAGCTTAGTCATCTCTGAATACAGCGCACCAGGTTAGTATGAACAGCTACATACTCGCTCCGTCCAAAAGAAAAATTCAATCCTGAGTCAAGGTTAGATTTTTTGGGATGGAGGGAGTACAGGTAGTAGGGAGGTACCAATACCTGCCAGTGCAAACTGCTACGACGACTACTCACTACCCTGGTGCGTGACGCGGTCGTGCAAGAGTAGATGATGACGGCTCTCAAGCAGTTCACCCATCCATAGCCTAAAGTGGTTATGTGCAGGAAGACATACACCATAGGATTTGCAGCTGTGAGTGATAAGCTTAGTTCCCTATGCCTCCTAACCCTACAAAGCTCACTCAAACTGGCTGCTGCATGCCTGGTTCTAGATGTAGTGAGGTATCAACATGTGTTCTGAAAATTGGACGGCTTCCGAATACTCTGTGGTGTACTGTCCAGATATATGTTGACATGGACATCTTATATGTTCCTTAACTGCCTTCAATGTACACTTTATGAGATATTGATGAATGCTTATTTGGGAGAATTTCCTGCCCATGTGATGGTTTGGTGGCATCACTTGATTATATCTGCAATCTTTGTACTATATATATATATACACACTATACCGTACCCAGGGTGCGTTATAGTTAAAACGCATCCAACGTTAGTAATTTTGTTACTGACAGTGCAATCATGACAAATCCCTGAATTAAGTCTAATAGTAAAATTATTACTATAAGGTATTTGATAATATACAACACGTAGTAAACCATTTACTATATGAATGGCGCGTTTTAGTTATTACGCACCCAGAGTGCGTTTTAGCGCATCCCTATATATATATAGGGTAAGACTATTCTACACCCCCCACTCCTCCACCCTCCCTCCCCCCTCTCCCTCCCCTCCCTCCCCCCTCTCTCTCGCTTCCCCCTCCCCCTCTGGTCTCTCTTTTTTTAGAGAGAAAAAATAAAATAAAAATTTGCAATCAATAGGATTTGAACACAAGACCTTCAACTAAATCAACACAAGAACAACCACTAGACTATATCTCACTTGTTAAACTAGGAATTAAAGCAAAAATATATGGGTTAAAACTTCACATTCTAATCATATAGTTGTTACTGCACAAAAGTATATGTGTTACTACAAGATAGGTGCATATTACCACTTCTAAGTAGCTATGTTACTGCACGATAATTGTAGTTTTACTATGTCATTTTTACGAGATGAAAATCGAATAGGTGGGCTATAGGTAAAGTCTGTAGGCGGCTTTGAGCGAGGTCTGATTGATATAGGAGTGTTTTAAACAATTTTATATATTTGGTAAAACCATGTTACTGTATGCATATGCCATTGTTACTACAAATTACACATTCTGTTGTTGCATGTGGAGGGTAAAAGTTCAAAATACCAATCTCGAAAAGCAATATCTCACCAGAGATGTATTATTTTTTAAAGCCGTTTCCACCATGATGCTATAGTGTTACTGCATGGGAGGGTTAAATTTCAAAATGCATCTACGTACTCCTCTCCTCAAGAAACCGTTCCTCCTCCCTCTTCTTAAGAAAACCGGTCTCCTTCCTCCAATATAGTGTTATTGCATGCATGTATATGATGTTATTGCACTTTTGATAGTAGTATTATGGTGAATTGCAGTTAATCAGGAATTGAAACAAAAATATATGGGTTCAAAGTCTCAAATGATAACCATATACTTGTTACTGCACAAAAGTAAAAGTGTTACTGCACGACAGATACACGTTACCACCTGACAGTTACACATTACCGCATGTTTATGCAGTAACTCTATCCAAGAATTACAGTAAAACACTTTTTTACTGTAGAACATATAGAGTGTTACTGCACCTTTGGCAGTAACATTGTGGTGAGATTGCAGTAAACTAGGAATAAAAAAATATAGGTTAAAAGTCTCACATGCTAAATATAATTGTTACCGCACAAAGTGGAATTGTTACTACATGGCAGGTATACGTTACCACATGTTTATGCAGTAACACTATTTAAGAATTGCAGTAAGACGCATTGTTACTACAAAACTTATGATCTTTACTACACACCTCCAGTAACATCGTGATGGGATTGTAGTAACGCACAATAGATAGTAGTAACTAATGCTATAGTGTTACTACTTGTGGAGAGTCAAGATCCAAAAAAACCCAAGCTTCGAATAACAATATCTCTCACATGATGTATAATTTTTTTAAACTGTTTATACCATGTTGTTAGAAAAAAGTGCTAATCAAAAGTAGATCCGTCATGGCTATATTTCAACTAAATTTGAATGTTGTTACTGCACGTAAGACATAGCGTTACTGCACGATGGCTGTCGCGTTACTGCACCATTCCGCAAGACGAGAGCTGAGAAGAGGTGGGTGGTGGGGGGAGTTGGTAGGCAGTTTGACCAGGCTTTGACCGATGTGGGGGTGCTTTGACTGAGGTGGGAGGTGGGTTTTAAGCCCTTAGAAGGGAGGGGAGGTGGGTTTGGCCCTTTGGAGAGAGGGAGTATAGAATAGCTATTCTATACCCGGGTGTAGAATAGTTTTTCTATATATATATATATCAAAACTATTCTATACCCCCTCCCTCCCAAGGGCCAAACCCACCTCACCTCCCTTCTAAGGGTCCAAAATCCACATCCCACATCGGTCAAACCCTAGTCAAACCGCCTACTAACTCCCCCCACCACCAACCTCTTCTCAGCTCTCGTCTCGCGGATAGTGCAGTAACGCGATGACCATTGTGCAGTAATACTATTACTGTATCTTACGGGCAGTAATAAAACTCAAATATAGTTAAAATATAGTCATGACGGATCTACTTTTGATAAGCATTTTTTCTAGCATCATGGTGCAAACGGTCTTAAAAAACCATACATCATGTGAGAGATATTATTTTTCGAAGGTTGGTATTTTTGAAATTTAACTCTCCACAAGTAGTAGTACTATAACATTATTTGTTACTATTGTCTACTGTACGTTAGTATAGTTTCATCACAATGTTACTATAAGATTGACGTAAAGACTTAGTTTTGCAGTAACAAAGTGTCCTACTGTAATTCTTGGATAGTGTTACTGCATAAACATGTGGTAACGTCTAATAGTCATGTAACACTTTCATTTTGTGGAGTAATTCAGTTCTCGTCTCGTAAGAACGGCGTAGTAACACGATGGTCATCATGCAGAAACAAGATTGCTTTCCACAGTAACGACGTCAAAAAATAGTCATGATGGATCTAGTTTCATTAAGCACTTTTTTACGAACATTATGGTGCAAACGGAATAGAAAAACAAGATATGATGTGAGTGATATTGCTCTCTAAAGATAGAGACTTACCTCTTTGCAGTTCTCGTCTCGCAGGAACAGTGTAGTAACACGATGGTTAATGTGCAGTAACACGATTAGTTTCCGTAGTAACGACGTTAAAAAAATAGTTATGATGGATCTAGTTTCGTTAAACATTTTTTTTATGAACATTATGGTGCAAACGGCTTAGAAAACAAGATAAGATTTGAGAGATATTGCTCTCTAAAGATTAAGATTTAAACGTTTTAGATCTACACAATCAGTAATATCGCTGTTACTGTTACACGTTCTCTGTTACTGCAATTTTCATCATGATATTACTGCTGGAAGTGCAATAATAGACTATAAGTTTTGCAGTAACGTACCATGTTACTGCACTTCTTGGATAACGTTACTACCAAATCACAGTAACAAGGTATGATTCCTACAGTAACATAATTGATTTGTTCTCAGAAAATTTCAACAGATATACAAAGCAAACAGACAATGATATCTAATCATATTGTATCATAGGGTGAATTGGTTAGAAGAGCTTCTAATGAACCATGAGATCATGTGTTCAAATCTTGAATTCACCAAACTATTTTTCTTTTTTCTAGAAAGAGAAGAAAAAAAGATTTATTCCTAAGAGAAGGGAGGGAGAGAAGAAAACAAAAAAAAGAGAAACCGGAAGGGGAGGAGTGTGCCACGGGGAGGGAAAAAAAGAAAAAGGATGAGAGAAGGGAAGGAGAGAAGAAAGCGAAAAAAAGAGAAGCTGGAAGGGGAGGAGGGCGCCACGGGGGGAGGGAAAAAAAGAAAAAGGAGAAGAGGTGGAGGGCGCCGGGATGGTGGGAGGAAGAGGGGAGCGAAAAAAAAGAGAAGGGGGAGGAGGGGGAGAAGGAGGGGGTATAGAATAGTTATACTATAGGGGTGTAAAATAGTGTTACTCTATATATATATGTGTATGTATGTATGTATAATAAAGTTGTAGCCAATCTTTTGTAGGACAGCCAGTAGTTTGTTTGATATATGATTGGAAATTTGAGTTGTGTTATATATATATATATATATATATGACCTAGTACAGAATAGCCCCTGCACTAAACAAACTTTGGCTATTTCTCTTTAATTAAGCCCCACTATAATCTCAAGGCCATGTCCTCCATAAGATACCACGTTCATTTACCAAATTTCCATTTAGTTAAAACCGGACGATCAATTGTGGATTATTAAGCAGACTATTCGTGTCACGCTGTCAAAAATACGACTTTTGTATAATTAAATGTTAAGCATCATTGCTTGGATTCCTTTTTTTCCCCAAGCTTGTGATGTCTCAAGCACTAGATCGTTCATCATCTTTTCGTCTTTTTCAAACTAGACATAGCAACTTTTTTTGCTTCTGGCGCCTTCGCAATTGCAGGCTTCTTTTACTGATGAATCAAGCCTACCATGCACTGGTTCACAAGAAAAATCTGGATGATCGTAGATGATCACGAAAGATATGTAGTGTACAAGAGCCAGGGATACATTCACTTGTATTTGCTAGCCGATTTTCTACCTATTAACTGTTCTAAGATGCTAGCTAGCTACTAGCTAGCAGTCATTGCTTTATGTTGCATTTCAGTCAGTAAAATAATGCAGCTTTGCAAGTTTCAACATGAGCAATATTATCCCGTATATGGATGCATGTCTACTATATTTTCGAAGAAAATATAGTATTATTATAGTGGTGATTAATATGCAACTTTTTACTCCCTCCGTCAAATTATATGGCGCCATCTTTTTAAGCAAAAATCAAACTCAACAACTTTTAACTAATAATCATACTAACCATATATATTTTTAACTAATAATCATACTAACCATATATATAGTATGTTATATCACTATATTCATATTTTAAAGTACTTTTATATTTATATGATACTAATTTGTTAGGAACATAACATGGAAGAAATTAATAGTCAATGTATATTATGGAATACCGTGTAAAAAAATATAGGCTTTATAATTTGGACAGTGGGAGTATTATATTAGATGATCGATTAGCATTAATTTCCCTCAGTTTCAGAATGACAAAATTACATTCCGTTAATTAATCGGCTCGAAGTACCTCCACATTTTTCCTGCCAATATAAATTGTCTGTTTGATCATGCACTACTACATAAACACATATAGGTACCGATTTTCCCAACTGGCACCTAGAAAACGGTATAGATGAGAGAACTCAAAAGTGCCGGTTCTAAAACCGGCATCTTTGAGATCCTAAGAATCTAAAAAAAAATGTTGCTCAATACATCGGCTCGAATCGAGCCGATGCATTGAGCCGCTCCCCATCACCCATGAGATCTCATCCAAGAACACAATCATGAAAAAAATCAAAATCACAAACAAATCATGAAAAAAAAGTCAAATCATGGACAAAATCATCAAAAAGACAAAACAAAACATCTAAAAACATGCGGACGGAGTGGCCGCCGTCGGATCCGCCCTCGACCGCCGGCGGAGCCACTCGCAGCCGCCGCCGACGTGGCCACCGCCACCGGATCCACAGTGGGAGGGAGGAGAGAGGGGGCGGAGGGAGCCGTCATTACCAGATCTGCCCTCGGCCGCCACCACCGCTGGCGGAACCACCCACGGGCGCCGCGACACAGCCACCGCCACCGCATCCGCCCGCGGCCGCCGCCACCACCGCTGGATCCACGCGCAACCACCGGAGACTCCGCCACTACTGCCAGATACATCGCGGGAGTGAGGCGAGAGGGAGAGGAGGGGGCGGACGGAGAGGTGGAGGGGGCGAGCGCCACCGGCGAGGGAGGCGGAAGGAGCTTAGGGAGGGAGAGTATAACCTGCATTATACTCCATAGAGAGGTAATAACTGCCGAGCTTCCCTTACTAGTACAGAACTTCTTATCCGTAACGGCCCTTACCGTGTCAGGGGTTTGCGGGCCATCACAGTGTCGTTATCTCAAACAGGCCTCAATAAAGACCGTCAAAGATTTATTCATACAGACATAATCCGTATGCATCTATCTGGAGCTCGTCACCGATGACACATATCAGTGATGGGCTTATAATTAGGCCCGATTGAGATAATCTTTGTAATCCTTATCGGGCCCTAAACAAACGCCCGTCACCGATGAGACTCATCGGTGACGGGCACCAAAAAAGGCCCGATTAAGATTGTTTTAAGGCCCGTCACCGATGTCTGTCATCGGTGATGGGCTCGGTGTTATGCCCGATTGAGATAACTTAGTGCCCGTCACTGATGTTCGTTCATTGGCCATTACCAATATCTATTGCACACTATAAATACTCCCCCCAGGAATGGTTATCCCACTGTTAACTATTTTGGTGGGAGGTTGAAGGGGGCGATTTTTGTGTCTTTTTTCCAAGAAAAACAGAAAATTCATAAAAGTAACTGAAAAATACTAATCAATTACTATTCATTTAGTAATACTTATCTTACAAAATATTTCTCTAATATTTTGTTCACTTTTGCAGCGATGGATCGAAGTTGGATGTATGGGAAAACTGTGTGATGTCATAGCAAAGAGTATAGAAATGGCGTATTAAATTTTATAAACGTCATGGAGGAAGATAGGAAAAGAAGAAACAACGATTACATGTGTTGTCCATGTGCAGATTGCAAAAATGATAATGTGTTTGATAGCAGAGTGGACGTACACGCTCAAATCTTATTTGACGAGGATTCATGGATTACTACAGATGTTGGGTGAAGCACGGAGAGCAAGAAGTTGCAGCTGCAGACAGAAGTGGTGCACAAAATCAGGAAGACGAAGATGAGCATGACATGTTTGTACCTTCTCCATTGGGTGGTGAAATGGTTGATGTGGATCACGATCTGCTGCAAGATATGTTACATGACGTTGAGTACCCAGTTTACAACGAGAGAGAATCTCAATCGGGCTTAAGATTAAGCCTGTCAGGGATGAGAGTTCAATTGGGCATAAGCTTAAGCCCGTCACGGATGACTCTCATCCATGAAGGCCCAGAATTGAAGCCCGTTACAGATGTGGTTTCACCACAATAAGAATAGGGTTCTATTCACTCTTAGATCTAAAATTTCTAAGTCCTTAGCGTTGTCGTCACCGCCGCCGCCTCCTCCTCACCACTGCCACCGCCCTAGATCTCCACCAAGCCCGGCCGCCGCCTCCTCGACCTTCCCTGAGCACGGTTGCCGCCCTCGACCTCCTCCGAGCCCGGCGCCGCCGTCCCTAAGACCTACGCCGCACGTCGGGCGCCATCGTCCACCGAGCCTGGCACCGCCACAGCGCCGTCATCGTCACCGAGCTCGGTCATCCTCCATCACCTCCTACGACGACCATCGTCACCACCGACCTTCTCCATGCCGAGCCCGACCGTCACCCTCGTCCACGCCGATTAGTCCATCTCCTACTTGATCTTTATGTGTGAGTTGTGATGAATATTTGATGTTTATGTGCAAATGGACTTGTGATGAATAATTTAGCTAGAGATGTTTTGCAATGATGAATTTGTGGGTAATTGTGGATATATGTGGATATTTGTGGAGTTGTGATGAATTTAGAGGTGCATTTTTATATATGTTGGTTTTTATATATGTGAGATGTGCACATTATTTTATTTAAGTGTGATGAGCACTTTAGATTATTTATGTGAGATGTGCAATTTAGTTTATTTATGTGAGATGTGCACTTTAGATTATCAATTCAGTTTATTTATGTGAGAGGTGCATTTTTATATATGGATGATGGATTTTAGTGTAGATAGTACCTATGTTATCAAAGCATCACCGAATACGAGGTGCTGAGGGTTCGAAGTTGATTTGATCGAGTTAGTGCATTCACGGAACCGATCAAGATACCTTGGGACTCCCAGTACCTCGTATTCTGTCATTTTTTGATAAATTAAGAAACTTTAATATACTTTAGTGAACTTTAGGCATTTTAGGGTATTTTAGGGTATTTAGGGTACGTTTGTGGTGACTTAGAGTATTTTAATGAATTTTTAGTGTAATTTAGATACACATGTGACTAACTTAGGGTATTTTGTACACTTTTAGTGACATAGTAATGCTTGTTTTTACTTTTTGTCGTACACCAGTTATTTAGAACATGTCTCAGCAAGGCGAACCCACGTCACAGAATACTAGTGGGACCACATCGACCCGGAACCCTAGGATCCAAAATAGGATTCCCAATGAAAGATACACCATAATAGAGGTCGATGCTCTAGGATTCCTGGTGGCTCCTGCCAAAGCTATTAAGAAGTTCAGATCGATATGAGGGTTGCTAGGGAGGCGACACTTCACCATTTTGGTCGACCAAGTCGATTGTGTCCCACAAGCAGAAAATGATGAAGCTTGGAAACAGTTCAAGCTTAGCTTCGATTACCCTGAAGAGGCCGAGGAAAGACTCAAGAATCGTGCTATCCAAAAGATGGGTAACTGTTGGAAAAATTTCAAGACAACGCTGGTCGGCGAGTACGTCCTCAACCCCGTCCAACCAACACCATATGTGAAGTACCCGTTTATCACCGAGCTCGTGGGGGGGCAGTTTCATGCTGCTAAATCAACCCCTTTGTCTCGGGCAAAAAGCGAGGCCTATAGGGCGCTGTAGGCAAGAAACCTTCACCTGCACCGGCTTGGCACCGGAGGTACAACGGGAAGCTAGAGGAATGACAGAGGGAGGATGACGCTGCTATGGAATCTAACACCCCACCTCCATTTGCTGATATCCTGGACAACTGGGCAAGGAATTGGGCAAGGGCAAGGGGCAAGAAGAACTGCGATGGAACAATTACGTTCGCAAATGCCGAAGATCAACAAGTGTAGAAGAAAATAGTAAGTTCAATATTTCGAATATGTTTAATTTGTTTCTATCGTAGTCTTGAATTAACCTGACGTTAACTGTACCGCAGATCAACATTACTAGCGAGAGATAGTCCTCGCAAGAGGTATGCTCACAAAGATGCGAGGATGACATTCTCACGAAAGTATTGGGAATCGAAGAACACCGTGGACGGACAAGGGGCCTTGGCACCAATATTCCATGGAAGCTTAGGTTTTCCCAATACGAATGGCAGTACAAGAAGAACAAGCTGACAAAGGCGAAGAGAGAAGCACACCTCAAGGATCAGCTTAGGGAGCAGAACAGAGCCGAGCTGAGCTCTGATTTCGATGAGAAGTTGGAACGGGTGCAGGCAGCATCAGGGGTGAGCTCCAGCAACAAAACACCGACCCCGTGGCCGCTCCTAGAGTAGATGCGAGCCACACGCAGATGCGTAGCAGTGCGCATGAACTGAGGCGGCGGAAGAACGACCACCAGTCCCTGTCACAGTCGACCACGTAACGGTAAAACCAACAAACAATGCATATGTTGTCTTAACACATCCATATGTTATATTCTAATTTAGAACATGGATGAATCTATTGCAAGGATCCACAAAGTGCACCTTTGTTGTTAGGGTGTCACCAACATTTACAGTTCCTGCCGCCGAGGGTCTTGCGTTCAAGCCTACGTCGGAAACCCGAGTGCATGGGGCGCAACTGATGGCCGGGCATGCTAAAGTTCAGGTGGACTTAGTCAAGCCCGAATGGGTCAACTTCATTCTGCCCCATCCACCAAACGATGAGGTTTTGACCCTAGGAGCTGCACGTGGGACCTTTATCCAATGGTCGAAGGGCCTCATTGAGATAGATATCCCCCACTTCCTCCTCTTCGACGTCGTCCTCCTCTTCGATGTCGGAGTCTGCTAGGACGGGCACCTTCTACTTGCGGGGGGCGAACCTCACTTGCCCCCGCGGGCGTTTCCGGGACAGACCGGCTTCGCCATCGGCCTTGAAGGGCTTCGCCCTTGGGGGGAGCTCGCCGGTGTAAACCCGGTTCGCCCGGCCAGCTGCTTGTCGAGTCAGCAGCTGGCTGTATTCAGTGACCAACACGTAACCAATGAGCCTTCTAGCTTCGGTGTCGGCCTGGGCTAATGTCAACACTGCAAAATGGCGAAACACCATGTCAGAGCCAAACAGAAACATAGCGAAAAGACAAGGAATAAGTTTGGACAAGTAGGAGAAAATAAAAACTCACCGTTCGCCCCTGTGGGTAGAATAAGTTTGGGCAGGCCGTCGACCGTTTCGCCCTGGTCGACTTCAACCTGTCATCCCTGCGAAAGCGGACATACCCGCAGCATGCAGAATTCTTCGACTAAATCCCCGCAACTCAGCCGGGAGCACACCCTGCGAAGCAGGGCGAAGCGCGACTCCAAGGTGCCGGTGACGGCAACCCTTGGCTTCTGCACCGGTGAAATGGCGCGGCGTCGCCAGCGCAGAGCCCTTGCCGCGTTAGAACCCGCCTCGAACGGGATGGAGTGGTAAAACCACTTCACCATCCAGTGGCGGTCCCACTTCGACATGGCGGCGTTGACCGGCCACAAATCGGCGCATTCGGGGCGAACATTGAAGTTCACGCTCCCGAACGCGGTCTTCCACGTCCCGGCGGGGGTGATCACCGTCTTCGTGTTGACGGCGGCTGAGAAGATGACGCCGAAGAGGTCGGCGTTGGGCTCGAACCCCGCGGTCCGGCACGCCCAGTCGAATATGGCAATGCGCACCAGGGCCGAGGGGCTCAGCTGGGGTAGTTCGACTTGGAAGAGGCGAAGGATTTCCGGCAACAGAATGTTGTACGGAAAGCAGAGGCCGGCCTTAAAAAAGACGGCGAACACCACCGTCTGGTGTTCGCCAGGCTGTGGCACTTCGGCTTCACCGGGGGCGAACGCCTGCCCCTCTGCCACCAGGTCAGCGTCGACCATCCTAGCCAACTCGTCGTCGTCGATGAGCGAAGCCCCCAGGAAGGCTGTAGTGTCTTCATCGATCTGGCCGGGGTCGGGGCCGGTCGCAGTGACTGGGTTCGGCTTGCGGGGAGCCGTGGCGAAACAGGGGTGTGTGGGCGAAAGGCGTCGATTAGGCGAAGCAGTTCGTTCAAAGTTAGCCGTGAGCAGATGGAAAGGAAAATGACCGCGGTGAAAATGAGAGAAGTAGCGACGGTGAAAACGGGAGGGGAGAATATATAACCCACCAAATGTCGTCCAATCAGGAACAGCCACGTGTTGCAAGGGGGGCTTAATGGTAAAATCCCGTGGACCAGGACGTGCGGTAACGGGCTCCCGGAGGAAAAAGCCCATCACCATTCGCCACGGCCCCGTAGCCCATTACTGTCCGTTACGGCCCAACAGAACAACACGGGCCACTTCGCTACTCATAGTGAGCGAAGGCCCAACATTGTCCATATTAGCACCAGTCAAAAACAATAATACAACTGCTCGTGGCGGGCGAAGCCCCACGCATCGAAATCCTCTTTCGTATGCCGCAAATTTTTTGCAGGAGACAGGTTTCGGCAGGAGCATCGGTCGAAAGGGGGCGCCTCATACCATATCACATGGTTTGCACGGTCTCGGCCGAAGCTCCTATCTCACCCTTGCTCGTGAGGGGCATGTTGGCGATATGCCATGAGGCCTTTCGACCAAGACTGCCGAAACTAGCTGGGCGACAAGGATCCGAACTCCAGGCGCTCAAGGCTCTTGAGGCGAAGCCCGGTGGCGAAGACATCGGGGTGAATGAGGCGATGGGCGAAGGGTCACACTGAGCACCCATCGGCCTGGGCGAAGGCTGCATGGCGAAGGCATGCGTCGAAGGAAGGTGACTTCGCCAAGACAGACCTGATTCAAGGGGGTCCAGTGGGCCGGCCCAATCGCCCTGGCCCATGGACCAAGGGGTCAGTAACCACCAAACGGCCCATTGAGGGCCCGTGCACCTTAATTACATTGAATACCCATGTAAGGGACCCTTTATGAGGGTGACTATGTAAATTCCCCTGTAATAGCCCTAAAACCCTAAAAGGGGATCTGTAATAGGGTTATAAATAGCCCCCTTGGGCCATGTAAAGGGGGATCCGAATTTAATACAAAATTTATTACACTTACTTTCCCAACAACCGTTGAGTAACCACGTCCTTCGACGTATGCAGTTGTTGTTTCGACAACAATATAGTTCCTAGGTCAAATATTGCTGCACCAAGTACTCGTCAGCCGCCAAGACCCGCCCCAACTCTCATATCTGCCCCTCCTGCCATTGAAGAAGATGAATGTCTCCACTTGCAATATGATACAGATTTTGGGGATGAGGGTTTGGAGGTCGACAGCAGGGCGCACAATCCCCCTCCTGCCAAAAAGAGCAAGAAGGCGCAATCTTCTCCACCACAGCATGAAACACGTAAAAATGCTACTGGAAGGGGGAGAGGAAAGCTGCAACAGTTGGTTCTAGCTCCAAAGAAGCTAGTTCTAGGCAATGCATCAGCTCGTCCTACGGCTCCAACCATCTTCACATTAGGCATGCCATTGGTCGGAGATGACACTTTAGCCAAGATGGGCCCTGCTTGCAAGGAGTTGCATGGGTATTACATGGAGAAGTTCAACGCAAAGAGATAGCATAGAGAGACCTCCATGATGGGCCATCACAATAGACAGCCATTTCTTGGGCTAGAAGGCTTTATTGCCGTAGACTTTTCAAATATATGGGACCTCTACAGGTTGCGAGCGGTGGACACCAATCTCCTTAAGTGCTACTCCTTGTAAGTATTGTTGCATAAAAATTATGGTAATAACTATCCATATAT
This sequence comes from Oryza punctata, assembly GCA_000573905.2. NCBI lineage: Eukaryota > Viridiplantae > Streptophyta > Magnoliopsida > Poales > Poaceae > Oryza > Oryza punctata. Next base: position 7,477,258 of record CM002494.2, on the reverse strand, counting down.
CATGCTTATACGGGTCTTTGTCTTGCTTGTAGGTTAACTTGGAAGCATATCCATAGATATGCACCCCATGTTGCCTTACTCGATACAGCTGTCGTCAACATGACAAATCTGAGTAGCGATCGAGAACACATGGTAGAATATATCAAGGACTGCTTATGGGCCTGCCAAGATAAAGAGTTCATTATGTGTGCCTATAACCAACAGTAAGTGTGTACCCTAATTAGTTACCCCTTCACGACGCGTATAGCTTTAGTATTTAACTTGCAATATATTAATGCCGCAGGAGCCATTGGATTCTTCTGGTCTTAGTGCGGAAGTAGAGTTTGGTATACTACCTTAATTCTAGAATTGATAAGAAGGTATACGATTGGTCCATGATCGAAGCTGCCTTAAACGACACATGGAACCGATACGTGAAAAAAAGGCGGGAGGCATAAGGCAGGGCAACCCACCCTCAGTCACAAAAGTCTTCCCAATTTGTCAACAAGTTTGTGACCAGTGTGGGTTCCACGTCTGCCATCACATGAGGAACTTTGCAAATAAGGTGATATTGCTCAACCTTAAGGTGTGTGCTTCAATTGTGTATACGCCTATATATGCTATGTACTTCGAAGTATACATACACACTAACTTGGCGCCTCACATGCAGGAAAAACTTTCCAACATCTCGGAACACAACTTCGAAGTCATTAGAAAGGAGATAGCACAATTCATACTAGATGAAATCTTAGCACCCAAAGGAAACTTTAGATTACAATTGTAGCTAGCTCGTCTCTAAATGGCTGAACATTTTGCAATGCTTGATAAAGACATGTGATTTTCGAATGATTGTACATTTATGTATATATTCTATCTAATACAATCCGGTCTGATGTTTCTATATATAGTTGCAATGTTAATTACATATACATTTGTTCCAATTTATAACTTGATTTTGTAGGTTTTGATGCTTAACTCTTGAAGATGCATTCGCTGAATGGATGTGAATGACATATGTGAATGGATGTGTGAATATGTGTAATCACTGAATATATGCTTGATTTGTGAATTGCTGTGAATGACATATATGTGAATGGATGTGTTAATGTGGCACTGGATGTTTGATTTGTGAATGGCTCCGTGAATGGGGTTGCTGGGAAAGGGATATAATATATCTGCTTCTGTCATTTTGCAGCGGGCATAGTTAGCAAAGGCCTGAGGCTAGCCAAAAATATTTTTTATATTTTTGTTAATATACTCATCCGTGATGGGCTAAAAATAAAGACCGATAGAGATGACCTCATCCGTGACGGGCTCAAGGATAAGATCAATAGAGATTACTCATCCGTGACGGGTGCCGAACCTAACCAAGTTTGACTCATCTGTTTGGTCAAACCTATCTGTGACGGGCGCTATTCTTGGTCCGATTGAGATAGCTTCCATCCATGATGGGCTCTTTCAAGGGCCCAATTAAGATATGTTCATCCGCGACGGGCTTTACAGTCAGCCCGATTGAGATTTGTCATCTGTGACGGGCGTCTTTTCTAACCTAGTTTGACGCATCTACTAGGTCAAACCTATTTGTGACGGGCTTTAATATTGGCCCGATTGAGATAACTGATATCCGTGATGGCCAAATGCCCGATTGAGATAACTTCTCACATCAGTTACCTTTGGGTACTGACGGGAGCACTTCCCAACACAAATGAGGCTTGCCACCCGATTGAGATGACCTATCCCGTGCTAGTGCCTGCTGGTGGACGACATGATCGTGAGTAAGACCTCTCAATGAGTTCACACGCATTTCCATCTCCCAGAAGGGCTATCTTCAGAGCGACAACCACCAAAGAATATGTTCGTGATATGCATAAGCATGATTCCCTATGCCTCCTAGCCCTACAAGCTCACTCAAATATGTGTTCCAAAAATAGGACGGCTTCTAAATACTCTGTGGTGTCCACATATATATCATATATGGACATGCATGGACACCTTAAATTGGCTAATCACCTTCCATGTGTACTTCAGTCTGAGATATTAGTTGCTTTCTTTGGGAGTATTTATCCTCCCATGTGATTGTTTGGTAGCAACACCCTGATCATATCATATCTGCATGTTTTAATTTGTACTGTTTCGTATATGTATAAGGTTGTACAGAATTTTTTGTAAGATAGCTGGTAGTTTACTTGATATGATTGGAAATTTAGTTTGTGGTATACATGGGCATGTTGCAATAAATTACCTAATTACTTGATATCTGCATGTTTTTTTTGAAGTTACCTGACTTGTAATTTAATGTGTGCGAAAACAATAACCAATTCACTTCCCCAGTCCTTGACGGTAAGAGTCTAAAATAACAAGCTGCGCTGCACTGTTAGCTTGATTTTTGGGGAGTGACTAGTAAGCCATTCACCAAAGATATCATATATTGAACAATGGGATTCATGACATAAAATACTATATATGTTTTGTTGGAAAACAGATAGGAACTGATAACAACTAATCAATCAAGAGGACCACTACCGGAGAAGTGATTTTTTATACCGGTTTGTAGCCCCATTTAGTACCTGTTATAGTAACCGGGCTAAATTATCGAGACTAGAGATCTCGATCTTTATTACCGGTTGAAATAACCAGTACTAAAGATACATACTAAGTCAAACTAAAGATCTCTCACCTCAGCCCTCACACGCGTTACCATCCCACCGACCACACACATCTGACTTGAATAGAGATATTTTCTTTTTAAACTACCAACCCGTACTAGAAATATCTTTAGTCTGGGTTGGTGTTACTAACCGAGACTAAATATGTTTCTAGGACATGGACTTTTATAACCGGTACTAAAGTATTTGTAGTACCGGTTCTTAAACCAACCGGGATATTTGTATTTTTGGGTATCACGATAAAAGGTCAGTTGTCCAGTAGTGGACCACCGTCCCTTAATGTCATGATGCCACAGGCATGAGGAGCTTTGCGAGGTTGCTGGACAGGAGAAACTTCAAGGTCACGGCTTGAGGCGAATAATTGCCTGATACGGATTCACCTTTGACGATAAGCGATCTGATCGGTGGAGCTCTCGGTCTATGGCTACTGCTGAAGCATGCAATGTATTGCCCAAATTCTAGTACTTCTATGGCGAAATCAATCTAGTGTACTTCTATGGCCAAATTCTAGACACTCACTTCAGATGCATGCATTATGTGTTAGTGTATTTGATATGTTTCCATATTCCTGGTACCTCTAAATCCTTACAACTCATTGTTGTGACCCAAGAACTCTTGGAGTAAGGATCCCAACAAAGATAAGAAGGCATGTGAAACCACAGATGGAATTGGTGGCCAAGACTGATGATGACTCTCTGTTTTGCATTGCCTTCTGTCACATATTTGGCTTGTTGGATGAGAGATATATATTTCTTTTTCTTGTAACCTCATCACTCATGTGCTCCTCTCCTTTGTTAGTTTTTTCCCTTTCTTTTATGGTAATAGTAAAGTTCCTCAAGATGGAATTGCAGTGCTACAAACTAAAACAGAAGTTATGTCACATCACCTTGTGTCTTATTTTTCATTCTTTTTTTTTATCTTTACCTTTTTTTTTACAAACTTATGGTTGTGTGTCCTATAACAGAAGCTGGAGATGTAATAGTCATTTTCATTATTAAAAATAAACCAAAATAGAAGGAATTTTTCTAATCATTAGGTTCACTATGGGCTTGGATAGCTTTGGTCGAAGTGAAGGCTTGATTACGCTTCTATTATATATTAAAAGTCCACTAAACTTCCTTAAAACACTCTCAAACTATCATATGATGCTCTAAAAAATTAGAGAAAATACTAGAAATTCTGAGGCAAAAAGAAAAGCATCTAACCCTTGATTTTCACATAAAATGGTGGGTCTAATATTATAAACCGTTAGATTAGATTGATCTTACAACAAACTGGAAAATACGGTCCCACTTCTCCTTCCCTACGTACAATTACACCTCTCCTTACTATAAAAAAACGTAGTGGTGATGGTGAATCCAACCCTGATAGAACCGTCCAATATGAAACGTTCGATCCTGACATCCAACGTACCGGATCCTCCTCTTCCTGCGGATCGTGCTCCTCCAATCTCTCTTTCTCGCACGCATCTTCTCCTCGCCGAATCCCCTTGGTCGACCTATTTCTCTCCTGTGCATCTACACCACACCTCACTAGTCACCAATCCCCTCTGCCTCGCTCCTCCCTAACATGACCATGCGGAGAGAAGCCCGGCGCTACCTCTCCATCGCACCCTCAGCATTGAGGAGCACCAGCACGGTCTCATCGACCTCGGTTGCTCGATCCATCCCCCATCAACTTCAGCCGGCTCCAGCGGCCTGAACCATCATCATCTATCCTTGTTGACTCCAGCCACTGGATCAGCCACACTCGATCACTTTGGTAGCCGGTTCCGGAAGAGCGGAGTGGCGATTGGGGGACATAGTGGATGTCTTCTTTCTCGCTTTCCGCACCACCATCGGTTCCACAGCGCAGTCAATGTTGGCAACTTCATCTTCTTTCTTGCATTACGGTGATTATGGAGTTTGTAGCGGAGGTCACTCATGGTTGTTGCGTTCCTCCAATCCAATCAACAAGAACCGATCCACTTCACTTGATAGGTCCTACCCATGGCTACCTGTTGATGCGGAAAACACGAAGCCCTAGGAGATCTGCTTAACTCCAGTGCAGGTCCTAAACGTTGATGAGACGTGGGCGTGCCAGTCAGTTTGATCCTGCAACTGATAAGATAAATATATTGAAGATCAAACAACCGATCGACTGACAAGCCGATGTAAAGATGATTGCTGATGTCAACAGGGTTTTGAGCTATCAGCTATGTATCCAATGTAGATCCTAACACTTGAGTAAATAGTGGTATAAAGACAATCGACTGATGACAAAGTAATAATACAACAATATAATCTAATAGGAACCGATCGGCTAATAATTATATGATAGCACAAGTACTGGTCCGCTGGTCAAAGAATACATCGGTTGAAGATCCGATGTCATTAAATCTAAATTATTAGATGGTCAATGAAACCTTTGTTGCAATCGGCTAAATCCAACTTGTATGCAACCCTTGTAAGCTGATGCAACGTCCAGATAACTCATCGGTTGAAATCTTGATAAAACCCTCATTGGTAATCAAAGATAGGTTAGTTTTTATGATTGTAAACATAACTTAGTAAGTCAAACCCAATTGATACAGCGCTAAGTATGAAAAGAAGCATAAAGTCTAAACAATCAACCCTTTGACTGATTTTCAGGGTGGTAATACCCTAACCGATGCTAACAAGAACGATTGAGCTGATATGAAAAACCCTAAAAGGACCAACTGATATAGATTAAAAGCATAGTCAACTTGGATTGAACAGGATATATGATAGATAAGTAGGCAAATATATCAACCAAACCAGAGCGATCCAAGAGGTCGAAGCGATGCAGCTTTGAACAACACCAATGTAGCCAATGCAATTGCCAGGGCCGACGGAACATAGTACTTACCCCTTCACCAAAGATCGTAAGCCGATACAGCCCCGTGTCAGGTACCAAGTTCTACCGCACTACGCCAGGACAGGGATATAGTAACACATATTTGTGTTATTGTATCCCTGAAAATATGTTACTAGGGTCAATAGTAACACAATTTCAAACTGTTACTATGGCCTATGTTACTTAACTGGGTGTATTGTTCCTGGAAGTAAGAAAAGGTGTTAAAAAATAAATATTGTAACACAAACTTACGTGTTACTGTAGACAGTAGTAACATCTTTTTTCAGTTATTAGAACACAACACGTAACACGTTTTTCTAGTTATAGCAACAAACTTGTAACTCCTTTTTCTAATACTGCAACATAGTAATATGGTGATTAGCAATGCATTTCAGTAGATATTACTCACAAACTTTGAAAAGGGAATTAGTAGGACAGTAGAACAATAACCACAAGTGAATTGATCATATTGAATTTGCGATAAGAAAATTTATATATAGGTATCGTTTACATCATGCCATATATCATACAAAACAAATTTGAAGTCATGTCCATTAAAAGGAGTACATATTCTAGCTACTTGCAAAATGCAAAATATGGGAAATATAACTATTTCCTTCTTCTATGAATTCCCGTGCTTCTTGATTAGGTCTTGACAGCATTTCATAAGAAGTCAACCATTCATCTTTTAAATCTACAGGAAAAATATTATTAATAAACTTGATAGCAAATACAGCAGTATGATATACGTGCTTCATCAAGGTGTAGAAAGCTACTATATGGTTACATAAAATGAAGGCCAAGCAATTGACATTGTTTCAACTTGGGCATCGTCAATTGTGTTGCAGTGCTTCACTAGCATTACTTGCTCATCTTCTTGAAGATGACGATTAACAACCACTTTTGTGAATTGATTACCTATCTCAACACCACGCACTCTCTGTTGGGTTTGTAGTAAAAAAAAAGTATCATATGCCACATATTCTTTGAAAGGTTATTTTGCAATCACCAAAATTACAGTGGTGCTGTCCAGCCATCCTACAATAGGGTTAATATTGTAGTTGAATGAGACTCACAAATTAGTTGCATAAACAAGAATATCCAACAGTACCATTGTGTATATAAATTATCTATACCTTTATTGCAGAAGAATGCATCGTGTCTGAGACCATGTGGTGTGCTGTCTTGTTCGGACTGTCTCCACTCTTTGTCATTTGTAGCTATCGTTGCTTCTTTTTATTCATCTGTATACAGAGAGACATCTTTTTATTCATCTATACATGAAAACTATACTTTTTTTCTATAATCAAATATATAGGTTAGAGAAATCTAAAATTCTGACATCATTTTTAATTTCTAACTTGCTTTACTGATATGTGCTCTTCTTTTTCATATTTATTTATGGTTATTAGTTAATCAGGATTGAATGACATCCCAAGGATCTAAAATCGGACAGAATTACAGCAAAGTATAACGTGCATACTGAAACTAGCACTAGAACTAGATTTTCAGTGTTGAACATGCATGTCATATATTCACATAGATACAGTACACACTAACCAGGAAATATATTAGTGGGTAAAAAATACCTCCTACTGAAAATCATGAGCATAGCGTGGTGATGATGATGAGTCATATTGACTTGGTAATTCCTTGCGGTCATCACCCACCTAATGTAATTTCCATGATATATCCATCTAATAAATCAGCTTCTATCTTTCTGAAATAAAAAAATAGCATAATCTCACCTCATAGCCAAGGTGCACCAAATGAGTGTTCTCATCAATGTTCAGTTATTCCCTCTTTCTTTTTTTGTTGTTTGGTTGAATGGATGAACACAAGAAAAGTGCATGTCAGTATATGCATATATAAAGTGGTTAAAGGAAAAATGATTAGTTGAGATTTACCTTTACTGTAATTCTTTGCTCACTCGCAGAGTCATCTTGTTCAGGTGCATTGCATCGAATCATCTGCAGATTTCTACAAATCTAAATACTACTGTACATAATTTGGAAATAAAACTACAGTGGTTAAATTTGACATTACCTTGCTAGTAGTTAACTTCTTGTTCTTCAACAATATCATCATAAGTTCTCTGACAGTTTACCTACAAAATGAAATCAAGAAGTAATTGAGCTGGAGGAAAGGATGAATAAGAGGGAGCAGCGGCAGCAGTGACACAGGATCAGATCAGAACGGTTAATTGAACTGGGGGAATTGGAACCTTCCAAGTAGCACGTAGAGTACAGTGCACACGGTGAAAATTAGTCAGTCTTTTCTCAGCCAAACATAGTACAGTTGAACAATTGTTTAAGGTTTCTTATCAAAAGTAATAGCTAAATCTTCAAATAACAGACTACCAAGCTAGAGCTGGTTTTGTAAAAAGTCCTTCTAAAACTTGTTCTATACAAACTGATGTCTTATTAACCTCATTCAAACAACCATGTAGAATAATTTTTAACAGAGCAAACTTTCTCACCAAGTCCTCAGACCGGCCAACGAGTGTAGCTCTTTATTCCTGCTGAGTAGGTGTTTTCCAGCATTGCACGACTTATCTTGTTTCTCACTAAGAGTATATTACAAAAGCAATATATTGTTCACATTTCTTGGATTCTTTAACACAACAAAAATATACATGTGAATGAGGTAGCCGTACAGATGTTTATGTAGATTTATTACCTTTCCTTTCTTTGACTTCCAATATTTGAGAAGTGATTCCCAGGTATTGCACTATATCCTATGGACAAAGTTTATAGAGAGAAGAATAGAGAGAAGAATGTTTCTTAGGATTAAAGAGTTTTTTTTTCAGTCTTGCCTTGAATCACCTCCCATCTCTTCTAGTTGTTTTCAATACCCATTTCTCACATGAATGAGGGTACAGAAACTTTGTCTAAAATTTTTAGAAACAATGAAGTAAAGAAAATCTCCAGTTGTGATGAATAAAACATGTATGTTTTGTTGGGTGAGGCAGAAGATGATGACTAGTAAGTAATAAGTAAAATTGCCCTAACAACCCACCTTCTGCCCTAGTTTGTTGCATTTTACTACTATTCGTTTCCCCAAGATCCGCAAACATACTGCAACATAGCTGCTTGATGCTTTTTCATGTCATCATATCCTGCAAAATTATTTGAGGCAAGTTCACTGACTATAGGATAACCATATTTCTTTGACCAGTGAAATAGCTAATTGTGGTTGTCTAGTTACAATTGTACCTGCTATATTCAAGGCCGCATCATCTTGCTGGTCATCACACAAAAAAATTGATGATTTCTTAGAAGTAGCTTCCGTTGGTTCTGTATGCATAGATTATTACTCTGATGATACTTGTACATATAAGCCCAAATAATTGAATTCACAAAAATATACTCACCAAGCGTATACACCAGGGATGCATTTCGTCGAACAGATGAAGTGCATTTGAAATTTATATAGCAGAGAACAAGACAACCATGCCTACTCTTCTTGAATCTAGATTTTCTAACTCTTAGAAATAGTCATCGAGAATTTTGAGAAGGCAAACAGACCTTACAAAGGATTGTGAAAATGTCGAATCCTGTGGGACCTGCTTACCAAGTGCGTGCAAACAAGGATGTAGCAATCAGGGGATCGGGATCTTCAGGACTGCAGATGGCCAAATCACAGGTGGGGAAACGGTCTACAGAGATCCCCGGTTCCATGGAATAGGCATGGCCTGGGCTGAGCAGTTGAGAATCTAGGGTTGGAGGAGGAGCTCGAGTGATGACTACCGAGTCTTGGAATCCAGGCTTGAGGGAGAAGTGATAAAGCAGGGAGAGGTAGCAGGGTTGATGGCATCATGAGAGAAGTGGTTAATGGCGTGAGGGATAATTGGAGAGATATTAACAGGATTTGTTACAGTTCCATTTTGGCGCCGTGACGGTCATATTTTCGTGGGAATTTGTTTAGATTCGCGGGCATTATTTTGAGGCAACTTTTGCTAGAGATTTTGAGGAGCGTTCCTTTTAAAAGAAAATTGACACTCCAGCCAAAAGAAATAAAACTGTGTATAATTTTGAAGAAAAAGAAAATTGGTTTTCTATGACTAAAATTACCCTGCTTTAATTTTGTACTATCGAAATTTTTGCGATAACCTTTCTAGCTACCATTCAAAATTTTCTGCATTCACTTATATACTTATTAACTGGTGTCCTTTTTTTATTCTTAACTTTACTCACTCGGTTCCCAAATATTACTTACCGGACACTACTCATATTTAGATTTTATCCACTCATATATTATTATAAAAATATTATAATTACTTAAAGGGATGAAATACTATTGAAGTATCATTAAGCTTTCATTCATCGTAGTCTATCCATTAAAATTTTTATTAATAACCGAAACTAAAACAATGCCGGTCAAGTCAGAAGTATTTTAAAATGGATAATTATCTTTTAAAAAAAACATATCTATGTAGTCATAATTATTCAGAGCTTTAATATCAGTCACAACAACATATGGTACTAACACAAGTCATTTGGGATCACAACTCTCTTTATGTCCCACAATGATATCCGTATCCTTGAAGGCATGGCTTAGTCAAAAACAGAGGAGATACAGTGCAACCATGTAGCTAGTAGACATGGCATGTTACCGTAAGCTCAATGACAATGGAACTACTTAACGGTAAACAGAAAAAACCTACCCAATAACATCATACCGCAATCGACATGACACAACGGGGGTAAAGCCACATCAAAATCTTGACATATCATCGAAATCATGGAGTTCCATAGGACAGCGACAGAGCCACGACACAGGTTTCATCTGCCATCGTGGCGGATGGGGAAACACCACAATTGTTGTGTCGTCCCGACGAAGTCCTTACACCAATGAACGTTAGACAAAGTCCATGAACCAGTGAACGTCACTACTGCCACAATAACTACTGCCACAATAGATTGATAAGATATTTTAATAACACTAAATCCCAAAGTGGTGGTGTGTATCTTTCATGAAATTTCATAAGCATCACATTACAAATATTTTAGTAAAATATTTTTTGAAGGAAAAATATAATTATTTATTTTGACATGGATTAAACTAATTATTGATAGTGTATCTAAAAAATGTTTCAACTTTAGTGCATTCAAGAGTCAGTTAATTTATAATATCTCTTTCTCAAAAAAAGATTATAATATCTTAAATAGGTCATCTTATCATAGTTGTATCCCACTTATTTCTCTCGTTTCTGGTGAAAAAAGAAAGAAAAATCTATACGTACTAATTTTTTCTTACTAAATTCTTACTAATATGTCATAATATGAGCGCATCTAGATTTTCTATAACTTTTATCTCCCTAAATCAAACAGTTAAGATTATAGTTAGTACAAATTTAGTTTCAAAAATTTAGTATGTGTAGCAGTGCTAAAAAAGAATTGCAATCTCATCCATTTCTCTCGTTCCTAAAAAGAAAAGAAAGAATTGCATCTCTGCCAAAAAAAAAGTGCCGGTGGTTCCCTCCAGAAAATTTGTCCTCGCGCGTTTCTCCTCAATCTCCCGGGTTCTCTTCTCCTTTTCCGGAAGCAGTTGTGAATTGTGATACTAATAGAGAAACAACCGCTCATCTTCATCTCCTTCCTGTAGGCATGTACGCCCCTTCCCAATCCAATCTCTCCCGTTTCGTTCCCCAGCGCTCCACCGTGGACGGCAGCCGCCATTCGCCAACCCAGGCACGAGCCCCTCCAGCCGCCATGCGCCGCACATCAGCAGCAACCGCTTCACCATCACGTTTTCACATTGTGAATTTGTCCCTGGTGAAGTGGTGATCAAGCAGGTCAAGACGCTAAGGCAGTCAAGTGCAGACGACGGGAGGTTAGCAAATTATTTAGAACTCTGTTTTTCTATGCGCACCAAGTGTTTGTCATTTTGCTTGTACGCCGATGGCATCTTAACCTTACCTGCATCTTATTGTTTCAGATTCTAATCTCACTCACAGAATCTCTTACGCCAATAATAGTATTAATCTGCACAACATAATACATTGGCTGGCTCGTACTTCAGTTCTAACACGTTAATTCATTTTTTGTTCCAGTCATTGAATATTGGATAAATGAATAAGACTTGGATCGATTGTTTTTCTTTAGAATTCGTGTTAGCGCTAAGCAGTGAATCATTAGTGTTACCCAACCAACCAAGTTGATTGTGTGTTTAATTTTTTCCTCGGAGGCTTGCTCATTTGAGTTCCATGCTTTTTTTTACTCATAAAAGTTCAGCTCTTTTAAACAGAGTACTGCTACACATACTAAATTTTTCTTATTAAATTTATACCAATAATCATCTCAACCGTTTTCATTTAGAGATAGAAGTTATAAAAAATTTAGATACACTCATAGCATAATATATCAGTGTTAGTAAGAATTTAGTAAGAAAAAGTTAGTACGTATAGACTTTTCCTTTTTCCTTTTAGATATCTCGTGGAAAATATGGCAGATTTGACAAAAATACCAGGTACGGTTAGCCTCATCTCCACCTATTCAGTTACAAACTTTAATTGAGTTTAAGTTAAAAATGGAAAATCATATGTATTTAATGTTGGTTGTTAAATTGGCCCAACCTCTGCGCCAATGTCTGATTGCAATTTGTCTGATCTAGCTTGTAGACAAGATAGTCCTTTTTTTCTCCTGTTTAATTCATTCAAGGCTGCATCTACACCATATCCACTGGATCCCACTACCAAGCTTCCAGAGATAACCTCACCTAGTCACCTCCATATATTCAGCAGACAAAACTCTTTTTGCCTTGAAGTTATAATTATAGAATCAAATAATCAGTGTTTTTTGCCATTATTTTTCTTTCTGATCTGCAGGTGGGATTGTAAGAAACTCGGAAAAGAGGGTGGCGATTGTTGATAAAAAATCCATGCTCGGCCGATAGTGTCAGATCTGTGTTGGCGCGAACTAAGTTGACGAACACAACGGCCTGATAGTTCTGCTTAGCTTCAATACAGGTCCAAAATATTGATGAGATGCGGGCGTGCCAGTCAGTTTGATCCTGCAACTGACAAGATAGATAGATATGTGGATCACCAAAGAGCCGATCGACTGACAAGCCAATGTAGTAATTCCAGCTGATGTCGATACTAGCCGATACTGATAGGGTTCTAAACGATCAGCTATAAATATCCAATATAGATCTTGATACTTGAAGACAATCGACTGGTGATATTGTAATATAACAATAATAGAAAGCAATAGAAACATCGACTAATACTGATGTGATAAAATAAATGTTGATCCGATGGTTAAAGCACACATCGGTTGGAGATCCAATGTCACTGAATCCAAACGATTAGATAAATAATAAAATATTTGTTGCGATCAGCGAAAACCAACCTGTATGTAATCCCTGTAAGTCGATGAAACGTCTATATAACTTATCGACTGAAACCCCGATGAAATCCTTATTATAATCAAACATATTAGCCTTTATGATTCTAAGCACTACTAGGAATGATGCATCACAGAGTATGCAAAGAAGCATAAAGTCTAAATAATCAAGTCTTTGACTAATTTTCAGGGTGGTTGATACCTTAGCTAATCAAATATGGCAAAGTAATTTAGCTAGTAGTGGTGAAAACCCTAATGTAGATCCTAGCCGATACAAGTGAAAATCGAGCTACAAAACTAGATTAACTAAGATATATGATAAGTATATAGGCAAATATATCAAACAAACCAGAGTGATCCAAGAGGTCGAAGTGATGTAGCCTTTAACAATACCAATGTAGCCGATACAATTGCCATGGCCAACGGAACGTAGGACTTACCCCTTCGCCGAAGATCGAAAGCCGATGCAGCCCCGTGTCAGGTACTGAGTTCCGCCGGTTGATAAGTAAAAACCTCGACAAAGAGGGTGGCGATGCACCGACAGTAGTTGTATTGATCGAGAGATAGATTACAATGAACCCCGGGTGTACATATTTATACCCATGGGTAGATACTAGTCTATATCGGACACGACACATATTTCCTAAAGATAAAAGAAAACAAGTCCTTATCGGACACTAAACACACTTTTCTAAAGATAAAAGGAAACTAATAGACTCTTCCTAATTAATAGATAAACTGTCATGCTGCATCCTTCTTGAACTTGGGCTCTTCCTTTAATTGATTAATTTAATTAACCGAATCCATCAAGAATACAACTGCTGGTGACTGATAGTTTCCATCAGCCGATTCCAGGACTCTGAAGCCGATACTGACTCTAGGCCAATAATGACTTTGGGCTTACCAAATTTGACGTTAATAACGATGTGCCAAGATTAGTTGTATTGATCGTTGAGATAAATTACAAGGACCCAGGGTATACATATTTATATCCATGGGTGGATACTAGACTTTATCGGACACTAGATAAATACTTCCTAAAGATAAAAGGAAAACTACTATACCCTTTCTAATTAATAGATAAAATTAAACTCTAATACCGTGGTCTTCATGATTCCTTATTGAATTTGGTCTTTTTTAAGATAAACTTTTATCGGTTGATTGACCTCTTTTCTTGACCGAATCCATTAATAATCTTACCAAATTTTAGCGTTAACACCACCAAACCATTTCTCTCTCCCCAATCCATTAAGAATCTTATCAAATTTTGATCTTTATTTAGTTGTTTGTAAGTTAACTATAAAGAATGTGTTCGCAGTATATGTACATGATATTTCGATGTGATTGTGTTATGAAAATAGATGCACAACGGAGACACGAATTTAACGCGGAAAACCCTTGCGGGAAAAAACCACGGGTACCAACCGATAATGATCACCATAGAGGAGTTGATTACAAATGTAGGGGAATAACAATAGGAACATCATCCCTTTCCGTACGACTTACAAGAGTTATATAGGATATAATTTATAGACACCTAATAGAAAAGGATATGAAGTCCTACTGAAAAACTAATCTCGGATCAAGAATTTGGGCTGATTGCTTCACTGCCACTGCCACTGCCACTGCCATTGTCCGGTCATCCTTGGTTACATGCAACACACAACGGTACACAAAATTGATTTGCAGAGAAAAAAAATCTATTGTTAGCTGCTGATGCGATTTTTGTTAACCTGTATGTATATAGATAAAAAGCAGATTGCAGCAACCAATTGTTCACTTATGAAATGTTTCGAATGTAAAGTATAAGCAATTCCAAGCAATGCCAGCTTCATTATTTAGGTTCCATTTAGATCCCATACATGGAGTTATAATTTCAGTTCAACTTCTCCCATGAAACATCCTACCTTCTCGTCCATGTTCAGTCAATGCACCTTTCTTTTTAGCAATTAGCATGATGCCACATAACTCACTGATTAAATTCCTTTATTTTCATATCTCAATGGCTGCAGGTTAGTTAAATACTTTAAGAGGGAGGGTTGGAACCTATCAAGTTAGCATCAGATCACCATGTCAATTTTGTTGAGCATCTGAATTTACTCAAGTTAGGTTTGAATCTCTGAATACAACTCTGCATTATCTGTGTCTGTTACCACTACTACAAAAACCCTCATGGGAACCGACTTTATAGGTGTTGGTTCATTAAAAACCGACACCTATGAGCTTTTTCAAACCTCTCCACAGGACAAAAAAATATAGAACCGGCACCTATACTATAAAGTATAGCCGGTTTTTCAATAGAACCGACACCTATAATATAAATATAGGTATCGGTTCTAGAGAAAAACCGGCACCTATAATATAGGTGTCGGTTTTTTAACAGAACTGACACCTATAAAATTAGTATAGGTACCGGTTTTTTTATAAAAACCGGCACCTATTTAAAAAAACCGGACGCGTCCAGCCATCGATCCCCTTATCCTTTTTTTTACCGACCAATCCTTATCCTCATCTCTCTCTCTCGCCACATCTCTCTCTCGCAACTCTCGCCTCTCCTCTCCCTTTGCCTTCGGACAGCTGGAGCGGCGGCGGCCGACGGAGGATGGGCCGCGGCCCTCTCACGGGGGCCCTCCGATCCCCCTTCTCTCCCCCTCCAGGGTGGCACGGTAGTGGAGAAGGCCGGCCGGCACGGAGGACCCCTCCTCCAGCGCGGCGCGGGTAAGGTGGCAACCGGTGTGGAGGCCCCCTCTAGAGCAGCGCGACTGAGGTGGCGGCTGGCGCGGCGGCCGGCGCGACGAGATGGTGACGACGGTGGTGGTGGAGGAGGCCTGGATCTCGCCGGCCTCCTCTCTCCCGGGGAACCTCCCCCATTCCCTTCTCCTCCTCTAACACGGCGTGGGTTGGCGGCCGGTGTGGCGAAGTGGCGGCACGGTCGCCAGATCTCCCGCCACCTCGCTGGCCCCCTCTCCCGAGGGACCTCCTCCTCCTCCAGAGCGGTGTTATGTGGTGGCCGGTGGCGCGGAGGCCGGCGTGGCGAGGTGGCGACGCGGAGGCCGGCACAGCTAGGTGGCGGCGTGAAGGCCGGGCGAGGTGGTGGTGGCGGTGGTGGAGAAGACCGGTGCAAGGGCAATTGGCGGCCGACGGCAGTGTAGGTGCTATTTTTTTATTTTTTTAATAGTATAGGTGCCAGTTTTAGAACCGGCACCAATAAGATTGAGGCAAAGGTGCTGACCAATAGGTGTCAGTTGGAAAACCGGCACCTATAGTCAATTCCCAACCGGCACCTATAGGGATTTCTGTAGTAGTGTACGTTACCTTTTCTAATCCAATAACCAACCTGTCAGCTTTTTTATGCATCAAATACTCTTAGGCTATGATGGTAAAAATAGTTGTAAACGTGTTAGAATTGGCCAACTCTTATATAGGTCATTTATCAATCCGAGATTTTTTGCAAAATTTAAAAATTTGAATCTTCACTCTTCACTGACAGGTCGTAAAGCTATCACCTATCAGAAATAACGTTATCTACCTATCAGAAATAACGTTATCTGTGACGTGTTGTGACGTGTGGTAGTTAAAAACTTATCAGAGATGAGTGATCTCATCTATGATGGTTCATAATACTACTACATCTGTAACGAGTCATGGTTGTAACATGTCACAGACGGGTTACAACTACAACCCGTCACAAATGACCTCACATCTGGGATGGGTCGGTCCGTTAGAGATGACTCATCACTTACGAGTCGTGTTGACCCATCATGGATGACTCGTCGCTAATGCCTGAATATGTAGTAGTGCACCTCTAGGAACACGCGCACTCTATGAACACTTTCGAAAAGTGGTTCGACATATCTTTAAATCTTTAAGATTCCAAATTTATATATGACTCACTGTTGATCAACAGATATTATCACTTGCCACTAAAAGAAATTAATCGTAAATACGAGTACCCATGCTAAATGTAGAACTTAAACATGAATAGGCAGATTTCACCTCTGGTAACCTAACCAGTTCAACACATGTTCGGTAAAAAATGACAGCTCGAATTTCGTTCAATATTGTCGTGCTTGACCATCAGAATTTTCCGAATGCGCTCAGATTGACTCGGAATTATTACTGCATGCGGTGGAAAAAGAAAGCGGTGCTGCACCACTTACATTTTTCCAAACGAAACTATTGACAAAACGTTGAATAATATAAATGACTTTTCTATGTTTGTTTTCGTAACTGTTTTTAGTGATAGATATTTCGTTTTGCAATGGTAAGCATAATAATTTATATTTAATATGTATTGTTCAGGACAGAGATTTAGGACAAAACTCGTCCACCACTAAAAAAAGACTATAGAGATTAGCACTATAGTTGCCGAAACAGCTAAAACAAATACATATAGTGCTTTTCCCTCTTCCGCGGGCTGAAAACATACAAAATCAACACCTTTAAGCAACTATAAGTACCAGTTCTAATGAAAAACCGACACCCATACTATAGGTGTCTTTTTTAAGAAAAACGGCACCTATAATTTATTATAGTATCGTTTTATTAATAACCGACACCTATATTAAATTATAGGTGTCGATTTTCTTAAAAAACCGATGTTTATACCAAACCGAGCCGAGCCAAGCCAGTGAGCCGATCCAACACCAGCCTTATCCATATCCTTCTCGAGTTCTCGTCTCGCCACCCGTCCTTATCCATATATCGCTCGCTCTCTCTTGCCTGTCTCTCTCCCTCCGTCGTCTTGCTCTCTCGCCTCTCTCTTGCTCGCTCTCTCTCACCTGTCTAGGCAGCGGCCAGCCGACAATCCAGTGTAAGTGGCGGTGGCGGCGGCTCGGCGGAAGCGGCCCGGCGGAAGTGGCGGCGGAGCCCCCACCCTCCCCTCCGCCAGATTGGGCGGGATGGGAGACCGTGGAGGCCTCCGATGATGGTGGCGGCGGTGCTCGCACCCTCCCTCCACCAGAGCCGGTGGGAAGGGAGGCGGCGGACCTCGGTGATGGCAGCGGCGGCCATCGCACCCTCCCCATGCAGCGATGGCGGCAGTGGTGGAGAAGGACGCCGGCGGCAAGGGTGGATAAGCTGTGTTTTGATGTTCTTTTCTAATGTTTTTATGCCATCGTGTTCATGGTTGATGTTGTCAATGTTGTGTTCATGTTTCATTAATCTTGAATTGTATGTGTTCTTTGATCTTTTTGGATGAAGTGATGTTACTCGATGAATCGACTCGATTCGAGCTGGTGCATCGAGCCGCTTTTTTTTATTCATGGAACCTCAAATGTGCCAGTTCCTAAACCGGCACCTTTGAGGGTGGCTCATAGGTGCCACTAATAGGTGCTGGTTAGGAAACTGGCACCCATAGAGGGTTCCCAACAGCCACCTTTAGCTCTTTCTGTAGCAGTGGTCGTTAGTTCACTAATTCACGCGCTGCGTGCTAAATGATAAGTAGCGTTTCTAAGAGCGCGTCCACTTCCCTTTTTTTCCTTTTTTTCCCTTTCCCACTTCGCCCTTTTTCCATTTGTCTGTTTGCTCAAAGCACTCCCACCTTCCCACATCTGTTTTCCTCCCATTCGCATGTCCGCTTCTTCTGTCTTTTTTCATCCCCTCCCACGTTCCCTTATCTCTCATCTCCTTCACATGTAAAAAAAAAATACTTACTTCTATTTACCTATCTATCCCTATTTCCATCCTTGATCTCATTCCGCTATTTAAGTAAAACAATAAGATTAATACCCTGTTAAAATCATAGTAAATCAATTACTCTATTATATATCTATCTCGTTCAATTATATGAGTAAAACAATTATTCCAATAAATTATTTGTTACTAAGATAAAACATATAGCATTGGGGCATATAGATCAGAGTAAAAAAAAATACAATTATGTATCGAGTCACACAGAATGGCGTAAAAGAGTTTGTCACACAGATAGGAGTAAAAAATCCAAATAAAAAACAAGAGTAAAAAAAGTTAAAATGGTACAGTAATTGGGACATCCTCACACACAGTGGAGTAAAACAATTACACTGAAATAAAAGATGTGACACGCTATTCCCCGGTGGCTTCTACAATGCACCGGCGAGACTCCCCATCGTGACGGTAGCGGCTACGAAGGAGGATGGGAAGGCCACCAAAACCACCTACAGATTGGCAAACCCCCCCCCCCCCCCCCCCCCCCCCCCCCAACAGACGGCGGTCATATCGGCACGATGGCAACGCCACCATAGTCATCTGCTGATCGGTGCATGCAGGAGAGAACTGGAACGACGGAGCCGGAAGCGGCCGACAGGTCCATGCACTGAGAGGGCCCAGATCACTGCGTGTGAATTCTCTGGAATCGGATTGATAGACTGACAGCGAAATATAGAGAAAGGCCACAATCCGGGAAATATATTGACATATAGATAGATAAATTCAACTTCAATCTGACAATGTATTCATGAATGTTCATTCAATCTGTGCAGAAAGTATTGTTTTAATCACTGAATTCGATCCGATGACATCGTAGGCTTGATAGTATGCATGCTGTGCGTGCAAACCTAATCAACACTCCGGAGAGAAAGGCAAGATGAATTGTTTGATGTTGCATGCAATTGAGGCCTTCTCAGTGACGACATGTAGCTGGTCGGTAGCCGCTGTACCCTCCAGAGTACAGCGTGCAGCAGGAGTCGTGCAGCACCGCCTCCCAAATGGTTCCGACTGGGTGGGGTTGAGGATGTAGTCGGTGACTAGCGTGGTCTTGAAATTTTTCCACAAGTTACCCGTCTTACGCATAGCCTGCAGCTTGAGTCTTGCCTCGGCCTCTGCGGGGTATTCGAAACTTTCCTTAAACTGCTTCAAGACCTCATCTTTCTCTGCCTATGGGACAAGATCGATGTGGTCTTGTGGAGATTATGGGTACCCCATATCCACTCGATATGGTTATCCGACTAGTTATAGGGGATAGCTTATATCTATATAATATGTAACGGATCATGACTTGGGTATTACGTTTCCTTATATATTACGGAACGACCTAAAGTCTTGGTTTGGTAATATTGTAAAGTAGTATTAGGAAACCGATACCGTATTGGTTAAGATTTTTATCTTGTAATCCTGCCCCCCATCCTATATAAGGTGGGTAGGAGGCCCTCTAGGGGGCATGAGCACACAATAAATCGTCAGATCAATACAACACCCGGCGGATACAATCCCCAAACAGGAGTAGGGTATTACCTCTCATTGAGAGGGCCTGAACCTGTCTAAATCCTTGTCTCCGCATCCATCTACTTTTAGGTCTCGTGCGCTACCTCCTTTTCATATTGCCGAAATCTTGTTTCGACAGTTGGCGCGCCAGGTAGGGGTACGTCGAGTTTCCCATCAAAAGGTGTGATGGAATAAAATTTGGAAGTCGCCGACAAGCTTCACCTCTCAGATTCGGATTCAATCCAGCTAGGGAGGATGATAACCACTCGACGGCGAATTTCACATCCAATCTACGATTTCGAGCCGGATACGATTCAGCCAAACGCTGACACCCCAGACGGCTTCAATCTCTAGTGCCGCCGATTGATGCTAAGCTATGCACGTGATCATCTTCAGCCGAGCTTCGGCAGCGCCTACCCAGCAGAGCACCATCTTCGATGTCGTGTCCAACTTTGCTTAGCCTGCAAGAAATCAACGTGCATGCACATCGACGAACATCAGCAATATGGACACAGGATATACATTAGAGCTCTGCTATCCAGGTGTTATCTTTCTGACCTCTGGTCTATTATATTAATTATCTCTTCCCAATTACTAATCACAGGTTAATCTATCTTCTGCTTTTGCATATATCATGATGGCCGAGTCTGATCCATGGCCAAGCCCCACACAAACCATTTGTTTGCTATGCGACTTTGCCGCCGTTATTCATGGCGACATTATCTTCATCACCGGTCCGCCTTCATCATCGTCGACTGGTGTCTCCGCCTACACGGTTGGTTGGTCACACCACTGTTGTCGGGCGTCTACGTCTTCACCGCCGGCCACCATCATCGCCGCCGACTGGTGTCCTCGCCTACACGGTTGGCTGGTCACACCCCCGTTGTTGGGCGTCTACGTCTTCACCACCGGCCATTGTCATCGTTGCCGACTTGTGTCCTCGCCTATACGGTTGGTTGGTCACACCACCGTTGTTCGGCATCAACGTCTTCACCGCCGGCTACCGTCATCGTCGCCGACTGGTGTCCTCGCCTACACAGTTGGCTGGTCACGCCAAAGTTGTTGGGCGTCTACGCTTCACCACCGGCCATTGTCATCGTCGCCGACTGGTGTCCTCGCCTACACGGTTGGCTGGTCACGCCACCGTTGTTCGGCGTCAACGTCTTCACCGCCGGCTACCGTCATCGTCGCCGACTGGTGTCCTCGCCTACACAGTTGGCTGGTCACGCCACCGTTGTTGGGCGTCTACGCTTCACCACCGGCCATTGTCATCGTCGCCGACTGGTGTCCTCGCCTACACGGTTGGCTGGTCACGCCACCGTTGTTGGGCGTCAACGTATTCACCGCCGGCTACCGTCATCGTCGCCGACTGGTGTCCTCGCCTACACGGTTGGCTGGTCACGCCACCGTTGTTGGGCGTCTACATCTTCACCACTGGCTGCCGTCATCGCTGTCAACTGGTCTCTTCGCCTTCACGGTTGGTGTGCTCCGCCGCCGTTACTCATGGCGACATCTTCTTCACCACCGGTTGCCATCATCGCCACCGACTGGTCTCTTCGCCTTCACGGTTGGTGTGCTCCGCCGCTGCTACTCATGGCGACATCATCTTCACCACCGGCCGCCGTCATCGCCGCCGACCGGTTGCATTCGCCGTAGCCGTTACTAATGGCGATATCGTTTTCACCGTCGGCTCGCCTTCCGCCATCGCCGACTGGTGTTTTCGTCGTCATTGATGGACAACCTTATCGTCACCGCGGGGAATACAACAAAGCTAAGTCATCATTATTCTATTCTTCATATGATATTTTGCTTCTCCTTTGCCTCACTACACCAATTGGTTTTCCATTGAGTAGTGAGTCGGGGGCTACAGATGTTATATCATATTTTTTCGAAAACTTTTCAAAATATTTATCTTGATGGCTTGCGAGATAATCCGAGTAAAAAAGTACCGATCGAGTTACAGAGCTCTATATCCCTATGCCTTCTGTTTGGTTTGTTGATGGATAGTTGCCTTTGGGCCGATTCCTAGAACCCGGGGCTCGTTGGATGGAGTATATAACGCAAGGTGCTAAGTATTACTCGGAAGAAATCAAAAACATAGAGATAATATAATTTGCTTTCTGCTCTTAACAATTGTAAAGTACCCGAGTGTTGATGAGTCATCTACTCAGGGAAATCAAGATCGACAAGAGGGGAAATACATATTTATAAATATCTTAAAATGCTTGAATTTTTCTCAAGTATTTATACTGCAGGATCCAAATCCAGATATGCATAGTGGGGATTCATGGCTTTAAGCTTATCTCCTACGCTTCGGGAATGGATCAGTCAGAACATCACCGCCGGCTACCGTCATCGTCGCCGACTGGTGTCCTCGCCTACACGGTTGGTTGGTCACACCACCGTTGTTGGGCGTCAACGTCTTCACCGCCGACCATCGTCATCGTCACCGACTGGTGTCTCCGCCTACACGGTTTGTTGGTTACACCACCGTTGTTGGGCATCTACGTCTTCATCACCGGTCCGCCTTCATCGTCGTCGACTGGTGTCTCCGCCTACACGGTTGGTTGGTCTCACCACCATTGCTGGGCGTCTACGATTTCGCCACCGGTCCGCCTTCATCGTCACCGACTGGTCTCCGCCTATATGGTTGGTTGATCACACCACCATTGCTGGGTGTCTACGATTTCGCCAACGGTCCATCTTCATCGTCGCGGACTGGTTTCTCTGCCTACACGGTTGGTTGGTCACACCACCGTTGTTGGGCGTCTACGTCTTCGCCGCCGGCCATCGTCATCGTCGCCGATTGGTGTCTCCGCCTACACGGTTGGTTGGTCACACCACCGTTGTTGGGTGTTTACGTCTTCACCGCCGGCCATCGTCATCGTCGCCGATTGGTGTCTCTGCCTACACGGTTGGTTGGTCACATAACCGTTGTTGGGCGTCGACGTCTTCACCACCGGCCATCGTCATCGTCGCCGACTATTTTCTCTGCCTACACAGTTGGTTGGTTACATAACCGTTGTTGGGTGTCGACGTCTTCACCACCGGCCATCGCCATCGCTGCCGACTGGAGTCTCCGCCTACACGGTTGGTTGGTTACACCACCGTAGCTGGGCGCCTACGATTTCGCCACCAGTCCGCCTTTATCATCGTCGCCGACTGGGTTCCTCCGCCTACACGGTTGGTTGGTCACACCACCGTTGCTGGGCGTCTACGTCTTCACCACCGACTGGTTTCGCCGCCGCCGACTGGTGTTTTTATCTTCACGACTACGCGTCTTTGCCACTGGTTTGCTTTTGTTGCTGCCGACTCGTGTCCACATCACCACGGCAGTGCAACTCTATCACCATTGTGGGACAGTTTCATCTTCATTATCTTCGGCACCGGCAAACTCTACTGCCACTACTTCGGAATCCTCGTTACTTCACTAATCACGACGTCTCCAAGAGCTTTGACATATCGACATGCACCACCAAATACGGCGCCGTGCTAATCTACTACAACAAGTGGTGTTCCAATCTTCAAGATTTCTACTCGGACATTCTCAACGCACATCTTCACTAAAGTGATGGTTACTCGACGACAAGAAGCTACAGTTTTCGACTCTATGTTGAGTTGTTTTCCAACTAACCAAAGTGTCGGGGGCTACACAAATACAAGACTCAAAATTCACAGACGCTATGTCAAGATCAAGCAATCAATTAACCAGCAAACGAGTCAATTCCAAGAAGTCATTATCTTCGTCTTCAACTCAGAGCAGGCATTCTACTTCAGCAACATCAACTTTTTATCGGCAATTTTGGTTTCTGGATGCTGCCACAATTTACTCCAAATTCCTGAAGTATCAAGTTCAATATTTAACCTCCATGCCCGGGAGTTTGGGGTTATCAACCAATCAGCTCAGATTCAACGAGTTGGACAATACGATTTGCTTACCTCTAAGCAAAGCATTTGCAAACAGCTACAAGACCAAGTTCAACTGCCATCGTCATAAATCAACGGGCATTGCATCAATATTCGTCATTCAAGCGTTGGCGTCATGGAAACTACTCAAGCTTCGACATATTTTCAACAATTTGATGAATTATTATTACTGAAGTCATCATCAGCAACTTCTCCATTGATATTATCGTGATCTCCGGTCAATTACCGTCAACCAAGGAGTTTGCTTCGAGGGTTCAAGCTTAATCAACACTGAATATCCAACTGGATCTTTTTTTTCATCGACTTCTTGCTGTGCCACCTTGGCGTCGCCTCTACTTCATCGGCTCTGACATCGCTACTGTCGCTAATGGATGACTATGTCTTCTCCTTCGGTTGCCTATGTCATCACCGACTTGTTATTTTGCCTTCACGGTCGGCCTACTACACCGCCGCTGATGGGCGACCTCGTCATATCATCGGCTGTTACACCGCCATTGACTGGATCATCAACATCATCGTCTTCATCAACATCATGCTATGCCTCTCCTGTCGCACCTATTCTGTTGCCATGGATGAGCAATTTCATCTTCACTACCAATTATGTTTGGCATTACCATCTGGTTTCTTCGTCCTCACATACGACTATTGCCGCTATCACCAATTGTCATGACCGTTGGTCATATCAGCTGTCGTCGACCGATTTCTTCATCTTCATGATCGATGGATTTCATTATCGCTGCTGATGGGCAACTTCGTCTCTACTACTGACATCTTCATGACTTCTGATGGGCGATATCATCCTACACATTGGTCATCTCGCCTCTATGCCGACTACATCAGCTACTACTAATTGACGATTTCAATTACAACATAATGACAAGCCATATGCTCAGGGGCTTCATCAGTTTAGGCTTAAGGATTATACCTTTGATTTGGCTTTGTTCAGGATACATACCCATGGCTGTGAGCTTATCCCCTATGCTCAAGGTCTGGATCAATCTTTATTCCCCATGAGGGCCATCGACTGAGTATTTGCACCAGTCGGGATTCAATTATCATTTTTACTTCATTATACCCCATGAGGGATAATTATTTGGACCAGAAGCCATTCACATGATATATACTTGGTCTACATTACCCGGAAGATTTATCACTCGGGAGCAAATCAAGAGGCATGTTATATGCGTCATCCTTTTGAGGGTATCGAAGGCATATTTTTTGGTCTAGGCCAAATATGTCTACAGCCCATATTTCACGTGTGGCCAGTCACGTTCTTTTAGAGACTTAGGCATTTTTTGCTTAGGCAAAAGTGCGCGTGATCGAGTGCCCAATACCTTAAAATCCTTTTATATCGCTGTTACTCAACTTTTAGGAGTTGGTACAATGCACTTTAAAAGGTGACAAACAGTGAAGCTTTATATAGCTGCCCCGCTGACTTTTTCATATATATAAGTCAAGGCACTGTTTGATCTATAAAGCAATCGATTGGATATAGTATCGTTGCTTTTCGCCATGTAAGTGTGCACTTTTATTGACCAATATTATGGCTTAGGCTGATTATATATTTTGGTCATTTTTCAGGCGATTGGTAAATTCTTTATGAGTTTTATTTACTCGGATTTTACACCACATATGCCTTATGTTTTCAAGTATGGTAAAGCCATGTGTCTTTTAGGGACTTAAGCACATCTGTTAAAACAGTGTGAGCATGGTGTATACTTAATGCTTTGGAAATTTCTTTATTCACGGCATACAAGCTTTTAATAGCTGTTTTTGTTATGTGAGTTTTCAAAGATGTGGTAACCTAGGTTGCATGCATCGTATTTTCACAAAGCGGTCGGTCTATCACTTGAGTCTTATTTACTCGGGGATTCATGTCGTATGTGCTATCGTTATGCTACTTAGGTGGCTTAAAACCACTCAGCTGGTTAATCTATTTATTCCTTGACTATATGCTTAGTTTGTTCAACTAACCACATAGTCGGGGGCTACACCTATCAGGTGCATCTAGTCGATGCACCTAAGTCTATATTTTATTATTTTTCAGCCCTCCACAGTCTTCTGATTTGGTAAAAGTATTCGGGAGATCATGGCGAAGATGATTGAAGCACTCGGCTTTGGAGTAATTTAGTTCGAGAGAAAATTATCTTTTTGATTGTGAAGGTCTCAGGGGCTACTGTGGAGATTATGGGTACCCCATACCCATTCGACATGGTTATCCGACTAGTTATAGGGGATAGCTTACATCTATATAATATGTAATGGATCATAAGTTGGGTATTACGTTTCCTTATATATTACGGAACGACCTAAAGTCTTGGTTTGGTAATATTGTAAAGTAGTATTAGGAAACCGATACCGTATTGGTTAAGGTTTCTATCTTGTAATCCTGCCCCCCATCCTATATAAGGTGGGTAGGAGGCCCTCTAGGGGACATGAGCACACAATAGATCGTCAGATCAATACAACACCCGGCGGATACAATCCCCAAACAGGAGTAGGGTATTACCTCTCATTGAGAGGTCTGAACCTGTCTAAATCCTTGTCTCCGCATCCATCCACTTTTAGGTCTCGTGCGCTACCCCCTTTTCATATTGCCGAAATCTTGTTTCGACGGGTCTCTCAAAATGGTGAAGTTCCTCTCCCTAGGACTCCGCATATCATCGAGAACTTTTTGACAGCTTTTGCAGGAGTCGTCAGAAATCCCAGATCGTCCACCTCTGTTATGTTGTATACTTGCTTAGGAATTTTATTCCGCGTCTTAGGAGCCTGGCTCGATGTTGTCCCACTAGTAGTCGCTGATATTGGTTCGCCTTGCTGCGACATTTTCTATATAACGGTCGTACGGCAAGAAAGTTAAAAAAAGGTGTACTATTAAAGATGTATATCTTGATTACCCTAACTCATATATTATTATATATACTATTACTAAAAAGAATAAAGTCGGTGCCTTTGTAAATAGTTTTTTGGTGACCAAGGAAATTATAAAGTGAGCGCAGGAAATGTTTAACGTTTATACTTTAATTTAACACTCTAATGTTTTCTGGTGGAAGAAATATATACCAAATTTGGTTTAAACCACACCCCAAAAACTGAAGTTAATTTGGTCTGCCTGTACATAAAAAATAACTAATGAAAAAGTGAGTTGCAGATCTTTGTTAAGGTATGTCAGAAGGTACTCCAAACAATGCTGAAAAAAATCCTTCTCATGCAAAACAATAAATTTTATCGTTTGTGAAAAAAATTGATGAGGAAGGAGCACTGAATTTCCATTAGCAGAGAAACTGAAATGATTTTACAGCGTCAATTACTAGTTAATACTATCTTTAACAACAAAATTTTTTTTTTGTCATCATATCGTTTCTGTTATTAAAAATATGAAGCATATTAATAATATTAACTGTTTTTCTATCTAGAGTGATGTGAGAACTGCTCATGTCTCCGAAAGGATTCATGCCATTCGTACACAAACATATCCTCATGTTTCTGGGGTCAGCAGCAAAGTCTTTGTACTTTCGATCGATATTCCTCCATTGAATGGAATCTGCAGGGTGTCTTAGCAAACCGTCATTCCTTCTCTCTGTGGCATGCCAACGTACTAACTTTGCTTCCTTGGGGTTGGCAAATATTCTCTTGAAATGATCAATTATAGGTAGGTAACACACAACCTTCATCGGACCACCCCGCTTTGACTTCTTTCCCTCCCCCGCATTTCTCTTTCGCTTGTATCGAGAAGTCTTGCAAACAGGACAAGCATCCAACTCCGTATATTGCTTGTGGTACAATATGTAGTCGTTGGGACAAGCGTGAATTCTACGGACCTCTAACCCCAGGGGACACAGAACCTGCTTTGCTTCATTTGTCATCTCGGGCAATGTATTCTCTTCAAGTAGCATGGTCTTTAATATTCCCAAAAAATCTGTGAAACTCTTGTCTGTCCATCCACTACTTACCTTCAGCTTCATTAGATCCAAGGTAGATGGTAATTTGGTGTGTTTTGGCTTGCATCTGGCATATAGAGGTATCTCCAAGTCACTGACCAACCTGTTGAATTTCATGGAATCTCTCTCGTTGTAAGTTGGATCCTCAACGTCACGTAACATGTCTTGCAGCAGCAGATCAGGGTCAACATCAACCATTTCACCACCCAATAGAGATGGTATAAACATTTCATGATCATCTACATCTCCTTCTTCATGATTGTCTGCATCAATTCTATCTACAACTGCACCACTACCCGATTCTTGCTCTCCATGCTTCACCCAACATGTGTAGCCTTTCATGAATTCCCGTTGTATCAAGTGAGAGTGTACGTTCACTCTGCTTTCAAACATATTCTCATTCTTACCATCTCTACATGGACAACACATGTATTTGCTGTTTCTTTTCCTATCCTCCTCCGCGACGTTCATAAAACTTAATATGCCATCTCTATACACCTCGCAATGACGTTTGAAAGTAGTCGCATACATCCAACTTCGATCCATCGCTGCAAAAATGAACAAAATATTAGTTAACTACTACATTTATAAGAAATTATTAGTACCTTTTTACTTACTTCTATGATTTCCCTGTTTTTCTTTGGAAAAAATAACAAAAATTCGCCCCCTTCAACCTCCCACCAAAATAGTGCACAGTGGGATAACTTCAGACAATACTTGGGTGGAGTATTTATAGTGTGCAAAATATATCTCAAACGGACCAAAGAAACGACATCTCTAACGGGCGCTATGTTATCTCTAACGGCATAAAAGTAAGCCCGTCACCAATATGTATCATCGGTGACGGGTTTTAACATAAAAATCTCAATCAGGCCTTATTTGGAGCCCATCACTAATAACACTCATCTGTGACATGCTTTGTACTTGGGCCCGATTGAGCTAGTGGAGGTAATCTCAATCGGGCCAAACCTTGTGCCCATCACAGATGAGTACCATCAGTGATGGGCTATTGGTATATCCACCTCGAACGAGTATATCTACAACGGTGTTATTTTCAGCCCGGTTGAGATGACTTCGTTCTGACGGTCCACGAGATCCACACGTGTGAGGGCCCATCACAGATGGGAGGATCTGTACTAGTGGATGCTGCCACCGGTGGCCTCCCCTCCAAACAAATCTAGGAGGGGAGGGTAGGGGAGGGATGCTGTCACCGCCGCTCCCTCTGTTAATGTTGTTGTCGCCGCCCGGCCTCCTCTCCTCCGGACATATTTGGGAGGGGAGGGCAGGGATGCTGCCCCTGGCCTCCTCCCCTCCAGATAGATCTAGGATGGGAGTGGATGGGATGGAGGGCAGGGGCACCGCCACCGCTTCCCCTCTATTGTGCCACCGCTGCTCCTTCTGCTGAATCGCCACCTGTCACCATTGCCATTGTTGCTGAGAGCTCCTTGCGACGGAGCCGCAGTCACCGAGAGCATCTTGGAGAGGGATGGAGGGGAGGGATGAGAGATTGAAAGAATAAGGGAGGGTAGGGAGTTGAGAGGTTGGGGAGAAATCGAGAAGGCGATTTAATACTTCGCGTGCCTGGCAGCGGAATCTTAATATGACAGATTATTTTTCAAGTGGTCCTCTTTAACAGCCGCCAGCGAAAATTGATTTTCGGTCAATTAAGAGGGCTTCTTGTATAAATAAGGGTATTTTTGCAAGCGGACATCTTAACTGACAGCCATCGTAAATCGATTTTCAGTGGTGGTTCATGACCGAAAACCCTCCAATATATTTTTACAAGCGTGTGTTTATTAGATCCATCAGAAAATATAAAAATAGTCTTTTTATAGTGAAAGAAAGTATACTATTCTTAAAAAAAGTCAGTATAGTATTCTTAAAAAAAGTCAATACGGCTACTATTCTGTGCTTCTCAACTGAATTTTCTTGGCTCTTGTTGGAAATGCGTGCAACACATGGTCAGAAAAAAAAAAAAGATAGCTCGAACTTCGTTTAATTTGCTCTGCTTGACCAACAAATTAGTTTTCCGCATGCGTACCGATCGACTTGCAGGCGTGGATCTTGACGATGCTACATATCGCAAATGTGGGAACCATAATTAAAAGGATGAAATTATTACTGCATATATATGGAGTAGAAAAAAAGGTGCTGTGTCTTGACAAGAGATTCCAGCTCTCAAACTTTTGAAAACGTTGAATATAATATAAATGCCGTGTTGATTTCTTAATAGTTTATAATGATAGATATTTCGTTATACAATGGAAATCATTAATAGTTTCAGTTATCAACCGTACTCAGTAAAAAATATAAAAAATATTGGTGATCCGGTCACTGTCTTCGTCGCTTTCTTCCGATGAACTCTAGTTTGTCTTTGTTTTCTATGTTATCCGGTACTTAATTTATTTTACGTACTGTGCTATCTAGCTACTCGCTCTATTATAAAATATTATAAAATAGGTTAAACTATTACGGAACGTGGAATGTGACACATTCATATGTACCGGTTCTAAACACCTATTTGTATGTAGTACCACTAGTAGATCAAAAAATCTTCATATGTGCCGGTTTTAAACCCGGTGCTGGTTAAGATTTAATGGACCGGAGGATCTCATTTGTACTGCAGTTAAGATATAAAAAAATTAAATAATGAAAGCAACAAAAAATAAGATATGTATAACTTTTTTATATCTCTCTTATTCACAATTTGAAAAGAAAGGATGAAAATTTGACCGCGATGAAAAAACCCAAAATGAATTCAAAAATCAAATTTTGGCTAGCCAATTTTAGTACATTTTAACTGGATGATTATACAATAGGAAAATTGCTCATATTGATGAAAATAAATATCATATGCAAAATAGTTACTTAGAAAAAGATCAAATCATCTAAAAAAGTTACTTTTGAAACTGTACAGCACCAATAATACATACATCCGTTGATCGTTAATTTAACGTTCTTTTTTATCTAAGATATAAATTCTATCTCAAGTTTTGTTATTATTCTTTTCAATCTGTTCCGTGCGAAAACCATATATGTATATATGTGTGTATATATATATATGTATATATATAAGTTTCTCTCAAATATCAAATATTATCTATTTTCAAATATACTCAATTAACTGCTAATTACTTTCTCTTTTTGCGATTCTTCCTGACTTAATATGTTATTACGAACACCACTTAGTGCCAGATTATGCTACATTACGCCACGGCTATTTATAGTATACACATATATATGCTACCGCTACAGCACATCCTACGGACATGGAGGACAAGGTGTTGCTCGCCGTGGGCGCATCCCTTCTCTTCGTCTTCCTCACCAAGCTGATATCACATGCCACATCCACCGCGCCGAGGCGGCGGCTTCACCTGCCGCCGGGGCCATGGACGCTGCCGCTCATCGGCAGCGTCCACCACATCGTCTCCTCGAGCGAGAGCGTGCACTCCGTCATGAGGAAGCTGGCCTCGAGGCACGGGCCGCTGATGCAGCTCTGGTTCGGCGAGGTGCCCACGGTGGTCGTGTCGTCGCCGGAGGCGGCGCAGGAGATCCTCCGGAGCCACGACCTCGCGTTCGCCGACCGGCACATGACGAGCACCACGGCGGTGGTCACCTTCGGCGGCGCGGACGTCGTGATGGCCCCGTACGGCGAGCGGTGGCGCCATCTCCGCAAGCTGCTCACGCAGGAGCTGCTCACCGTGTCGCGGGTGCGCTCGTTCCGCCGCGTCCGGGAGGAGGAAGTGTCCCGGCTCGTTCGCGACCTGTCCGCCGCCGCCGCAGCCGCTGACTCGTCCGACGCCGGCGTGAACCTCACCGAGATGGTCGCCAGGATGACCAACGACACCGTGCTCCGGTGCTCCGTCGGGAGCCGGTGCAAGTACAGCGGCGAGTACCTCGCCGCCCTGCGCGCCGTGGTGCGCCTCTCGTCTGGGATCACCGTCGCCGACCTCTTCCCGTCGTCGAGGCTCGCGTCGATGGTCGGGACGGCGCCACGAAGGGCGCTCGCCAACCGCAAGAAGATGGAGTGGATCATAGAGCAGATTATCCAAGAACGGAAGGACCAAATGGAGACGGACACCGGCGATCAGGCGGCGGCGGCGGAGAGCAAGCCGTGCTCTCTCCACGTCCTCCTCAGGCTCCAGAAGGAAGGCGGGACGCCGATTCCAATTACAAATGAAGTTATAGTCGTGCTATTCATTGTAAGCAAACCTCAGCTCACTGTCTTCGTGTTTTTTTTATTTTCCAAAGAATTGGGATTACTACGAAGAAAAGATAATTTTAAATACCAAAAAACCATATTTATGTATAAAATCTTGAATGAGAATTTAAAATTTGTGTTCAAATCTGTATAATTTAAGTTTAACGTAGCACATATATATCAAATATTTTAATATTCGAAACATGTTTTAATTTTAGAAAAAATTACATAAACCACACAAATTTTT
Organism: Oryza punctata; assembly: GCA_000573905.2. NCBI lineage: Eukaryota > Viridiplantae > Streptophyta > Magnoliopsida > Poales > Poaceae > Oryza > Oryza punctata. The sequence goes on along the minus strand of CM002494.2, from coordinate 7,444,910 downwards.
TATATTCCTACATATAACCAATTTTGTTGCAAAGCCCGCCAACCCAACATATTGCCAAACCGAATTTGCTCTCCATACACACGTGAGTAGCTGACTCGGTCCATTTCTTCCGACGTGGATTCGCTACGGGCCATATCAGCCAAGTTAGGCTTGTCCAGCATGGCCAAGAGTTTAATCCGACTTGTGCTCGTTCTTATATGGCATTTCTCAACTTGAGGTTGGGTGCAAGGTTTGTTTATGGTGTGAGCTGGAAGCAACATCATTTTTCGGCTGGGAACGAGCTTTAGTTGTACTCACCACATAGCCGCGCGCTACGAGCAGTGTTGGGTGGGTAGGCTTTTCAACAACATTAGATATGGGGTGAAAATGAAATCTTAAAACAAGGGTGATAATTGTGATCGTGTAATAAGTATTTATTTAATTATTTGTGCAAAGTGTAAGACGAAGCACTTTAAAACAAGTTGCAGTATATGTAGATAGGTAGAGAACCTACCCATTTACAAAACATATATAGTAAACTTTTTTCTTAAGAAGATAAGGAAGATGATTGCATAGTATCCTTTTTATTTAGGGTCCAAACCTCCTATGAGATAAAATAAGCAAAACATATATAGAATTAATGTAATAAAATATAGATCGAGTTATGTTTTACTGAAAAAATGACATTATGCTTACTACGTACTGCTAGAATTAAGTTCGGGCTAATCGTGCAAGTTTATATGGTAATGGATAAATAAGTTCTCCGGTGATTAGCAATTAATTACAAAAACCATCATTCCAGGACATGTTTGCGGCGGGCACTGATACATCATCAACAACACTGATATGGACCATGGCAGAGCTCATTCGTTCCCCAAGAGTAATGGCGAAGGTGCAGGCTGAGATTCGCCAAGCCTTCCAAGGAAAGAACACCATCACCGAAGATGACCTTGGCCAACTGAGCTATCTCAAGATGGTAATAAAGGAGTCCTTGAGGCTACATTGCCCGGTGCCCCTTTTGTCCCCTCGCAAATGCCGTGAGACAACAAAGGTCATGGGCTATGATATCCCCAAGGGTACATCTGTATTTGTGAATGTCTGGGCAATATGCAGGGACAGTAAGTATTGGGAGGATGCCGAGGATTTCAAGCCAGAGAGGTTCGAAAAAAGAGATATAGAATATAAAGGGAGTAACTTTGAGTTCCTTCCATTTGGCTCTGGTCGTAGAATATGTCCTGGCATAAATCTTGGGCTGGCCAACATGGAGTTTGCCTTGGCTAACCTTCTCTATTATTTTGATTGGAAGCTGCCGAATGGAATGTTGTACAAGGATCTTGATATGCGAGAGGCACCTGGACTTGTCGCCGGTAAACTCACTAGCCTGAATGTATGCCCAGTTACTCACATTGCTCCAAGCTGCTCGTAAATGCAAGTGTAATAAATACTGCCTCTTCAAAAAGACCATGCGCCGTTAGATATGGGGTCTTCTTGATTTCAAAACAACTTAGAGCAGAAAAGCATAGTGAACCTACTTATGTACTCATGCTCAATAAAAAATATAATCGGTGCGCCATTAAATTATAAGTAATAACTATATTTTGAAAATAAATAATGAGTTCATTGTAATTGTATACTTGTCCTGCCAAAGAAATAAGAGTGTATTTTCGTGGAAAACCCACCTCAAACATGTTTGGTTTCCTATCATTCAACTCCTCCATAGAATTGGTTGCTGTCAAGCATAAGCTTGGTTCCCAGTGCCTATAATGTAACACTACAAGCTTTGCTCAAAGAGGCTACTCTTTGGTTCTAGTTGTTACGTAATGTTTGCATGTGTTCTGAAATTGAAATAATGTCCAAACACTCCGTGATGTCCACGCATATATAGGCACAATCACCTTAAGGTCCTTAATTCCCTGTTTCCTCCCATGTGTTCGTTTGGTGGCACTACCCTGGATCAGGTCACCTCTATCGGACCCTAACCCTCACCTTTGATGGGTTTCATCCTGGTCAGAAATCAATGATCACTGATGACTCCAGTTACTTTTGACGGGCGGCCGACCATCAGAGGTGACAGTCAGCTCTGACAGGCCAGTACTCCAAGGCTTTTCAAAGGTGAGGGTCTCCGCTAGTCTAGGGCTATAGTTGCATCTCGTCAGAGGTGACACACCTGTGATGGGTCCGAAGCTTACGGCCCGTCACAGATGACTCACCTCTGATGGGTTAAAGTTGCAAAGCTGTCACAGATGTGGTTACCTGTGACGGCTTTTGCTTTCTGACCCATCAGTGATGAGTTAGTTTCGGAAAAAAAATAATTTCAAAATATTGGCTAGCGTGAGGATTTGCTAGCCACGCCCTCTGAAAAAACAGAACCATGACATAATCCCAGCAATATACATATTTCCAATTTCATCACAATGCATTCAAAAATAACATCACACACATGCATTCCCAGTTATCAGAGAAATTTCATAGACAATCACACATTCCCACCGCCACAAACTTACCCAAGTACTTGTAGCCTATGTCTTTTGAAGAATAATGATGACCTGTCAATTCAAAAAAGGAAGAAAACAATTGAACGATACAATGCAGTAAATAATGAGTACATGTGTAAGACATAGCAAGCAACTTTAGAAGTAACTTGTTGAAAATTCTAAGATAATTTGAAAAACTATCTTAAATATGACATCTTGATAACCAAGGAACTAACTACATATATATCCTATTAAAGTTCCTCAAATTATCAAAAAATGATAGAATACGAGATCCTCGGGGTGCAAAGGTGTCTTGGTCGGTTCCGTAAATGCACGAACCCAACCAAACAAACTTGGCCCCCTAATGACTTCATATTATGTGATGATTCGATAACCAAGAAACTAACTACACTTTACTTACTAAATAGGCTATTGAATATATGAATAATGTGATGATTTGATACCCACGGAAGTAACTACATACATATCCTATTAAAGTAGCTCCAATTATGAAAAATGACAGAATACGAGGTGCTAGGGAACCCAAGGATCACAGAGCCAACTTGGATCACATAGCACCTCACATTCTGTGATTATTTCATAACCAATGATCAAACTATAAATACTCTTACTAAAAAGGCGATTGCATATGTGAACCAAAAATAACTTTGCCTTCCACATCACATAATCATAGTCTTTACATCACAGGGAAAAAATGGTAGTTCACAAGACCACATTTTACGGTCCAATCGTCTACTTAAGATAAAATGCTCCTTGCTTGTTCATGATTTCGCTAAGAATGAAGACACAAATTTTGCCTCTGATAGCCCGGGGGGGGGGGGGAGGTTGATGGCGCTAATTTTCCAGCCAGCTGCAACTTTCTGTTCAATAAGACATTGGTGAGTACTTACAGAGGAATAATGTCAGTTTCGAAATCGTTGAAGTGGCTATTAGCACAAACCTCAGGGTCAAAATTGTTCACTTGTCTCAGCAATGACGACATGTTGTGGCACATGTGGAAACCACACTGGTCTCTGATCTGTTGTGTGAACATGAAATTAGTGTCATGATAGAGGTCGTCCTTGCCCTCTTTGTGCTTGCCTCCCTTTGCAACATATGGTTCCCAAGCCCTATGTAAGGCATCGGTGAGTGCAAAGAAATTGCAATCTTTCACCCTATTGGAGTTAAGGTAGTAAACCCTACTCCATTTAGGTACCATGACCAATAGAATCCTAGTGGACCCTGCACGGTGGTTATGTAGCGTCAGTAATAAGAATCCCCTAAAATGTATGCACACATAATGTACTCCTTGTCTTGATGGGCCCATAAGCATCGGTTTTCACGTACTCAACCACATCATCTATTTGGTTTGGAGGTTGAGGTCGTTGATCATAGATGGATCTAGGAATCCGACGTGGTTACCACTTCGACGAGCTTCTAGCCAACACAACCTTCACACATGTAGTAGATATTAGCTTAACAGTATGAAGAAATTACAATCACATCACACAGAGGTCCGGTGCACTTACAATAGGTATGATTTAAGAAGACTTGTGTCCAGCTTTCGGATCCTGTATAGATCGAAGAGGTCATCAAAGCCTACAATAATATAGGCCGGGGTCGATAGGAACAGCTGGTGATCGTGATGTCCTGTTATAGAAGACTCCCTCATTTTCCACTTGGCATTGCTCAGTTCCATGTACTGTTTGTGCAGCTCTTGACATCCAATACCCACTACGGCTAACACATTGTCCTCCACCAATGGCATACCTAGGACAAACTATGTTGGTGCACGCGGCTTTTTGGCCATCGGCTCAAGCTCAAGGACCATTTCCTTTCCCTTACCACATCCCCGTTCTACACCCGGTCTCTTCACAAGTGGTGGGGAGCTGTCTGCCTTTTGTGTCGTCTTAATTGGAGTCAATGTCATGTCCAGAAATTCACTAGTAATTTTCGAACTAATTTGTGCATACAATCCTCGTCCAGGAGTCAACCGAGGTACACAAATCGATAATTTAATATACATATCCATCATCATAATAACGTCAAATACTTATAGAAGGAAACAATACATCAGTGGATAAATGATCTAGCGATAGCTCCAGCTCCACTCCCACAGGCAGCTGAACTGGGGTATAAGCCAAACATCCTCTCCTTCGCAACTTTCTTCAACTAAGGTTTGATTGATTATTGTAAGAGTGAGTACATGGAATACACAGCGAGCCACACAACAAATATGCAAGTGCACAAGGATACCAAAGGATGACAATAATAGGGTTCATTTGCAAAAGCAATAATTAGCAAAACATTTAAGAGTAGTAAAACAGTAGAGTAATTAATCATCAATATTAATCAACACTGAACAACATGCCAATGCTGCACAGGCCCGACCATCTCACAACAATCATAACCGATTGTGCAGTCTAACCTCCAAACTAGGAGCTAAATCAAAGTATCATCATATAACATATTATTGTTATTAATGAGTAGTGTGGGACTAATCACAAAAACATTATTAGACCCGCTCATAACCGCAGGCATGGCTAATCGAATAGTTTTACTCTGGCCAGAGATGTACCACTGTACCCACAAGACATAGCCCCACAACATGTTACCATGCGCCTTAATACCACCACGGTACCTTGGCAAGGAGCTGTGACAATACCCTCCGCATAACACAACTCACCACAGTGCGCCGTTCCCGGATCATAGTCACCCCTTTTAGCCAAGTATGGACTCCTAGCAACCCCCGTGGGCTTATCTTCACCACTTCACAGTCTAGTGCCCCACAATGAACCATGCTATACAAAAGATAAAGCCGTTGCCCATGCCGGTTTGTTGTTGGTATGGTTAATGTTTCACAAGAGTAGCTCGCGAACCGGTCCTTAATTGTCACGAGCACAACTATCCAAATCTCATCTCCAACCATGTGCTCACAACCCACCATTAGTCAAATTTTATTTGGCAAGCTAATTAATTTATCAATCGCGATTGACCATCGTGAGCTACCATTAAATAGCCATCATTAAGATATAAGTGAAACATTAATTATCCCATATGAAATGATACTAAAGCTTCTAAGCATGGCTAAGCAATTATATCTAATATCAAGTTGAACCAATATATAAAGTCCAACTAGTCAAATTTATTACCCAAAGTATCAAGGAATAGGGTAATCAATGCAAATTGGCCATAACAAAGGAACATATTCACACTACCCGATGATATTCGAAAATAAATGCACATTTGAAATAAATAGAGAATTTAAATATAGGATCACCATGCTCAAAGGAGTTGTGTTTGGGATCTGTATGACTTGCCTTGCAATAATCGGTTTGCAATTAGTCTTCTAGAATACTTCCGAGGAACTCACGAGCCTTCGATACGATGAAAACGACAAGCTAACACGCCAAACGAGGAAAAAGTATAAGAAACTCCAAATAAACAGTACATAAAAATAAACAAACATGTAGATCATGATTTTATATGAATTTAGAGACTTGAACAGCCTCATTCCGACTTCATATGAATTAGTTATGAATTTTACAAAATTTAATCCAATTAAGCCTATTAAAGAAAAGAATATTCCAAATTAATTAAACAATTTACAAATAATTTATAACTGAGAGAAAAGATTAAAAACATCCTCCGGTACAAAGATTGGATAAAATTTAGTAGATGACATATAGTATAGAGGATAATATGCCATTGAAAAGAGAGGAGAAATGATCTATATTGATGTTGGACGACTGCGATTGATCTTGACCGAGTGGACCAAGATCGGATGGTTTGGATTGATTTTATCTAGGGTTTTAGAGTTGAACGTTACTTAAGTAGCCACGTGGCTGAAGAGGGTGAGGTGGTGCTGACGAGGTAGCCACGCAGATGGCCACGTAGGATCGACGTCGGCGAGAATAGAAGGATGATGGCGACGGTGAACAGTGGTGCGGTGGCAGAGAGTGAGGACACAGGAAGGAAGAGGAGGATGTGGCGATCCTTATCGATGCGATGATGACGATGAGCAGCGACGAGAGAGATCGTCGGCGAGCTCCAGAGGATGACGAGGTTGGGTTGATGATGATGGTGGTGCTCCGGTGAACTCCAAGCGAAGAGGACGGTCGGACGGGCTTCAACTTGAGACTGTGATAGGGACGATCTCTTTGGGGAGGTCTGGCGGTGAGGTGTGGCTGGAGGCACGATGGTGGCAGTGGCGCTCGGTTGGAGGTGGCGTAGATGGCCCGACGTCGGTGACGGTTCCGCTTCGGGGAAGCGGTGGATGGGGTGGAGCTCGGCCTTGCGAAGCTGGAGGAGGTGGCCGCGCAGGGCGGCGTCGATCGGGGCGAGGACTAGCAGCGGCTGGAGCAGCGGCCAGTGGCGGAGAGAGAAGGCGAGCGCGGTGAGAGGGTTTCTAGCGATGGCCGAAGAAGGGGGAAGATAGCGACCTAAAGAGGAGATGGAGGGGCTCTATTTATAGGCACGGGAGGGAAAGATCGAGCCTAGATTTAGCCCAAGGTCGCTGAAAAAAGTTAGGGTTAAGCTTGGAGAGATACGGTTTTCTCCGGTCGATTTGAACTAGATTCAAAAGGATAAAATCCGATTCCTTGGGGGAAATGGAAGAGGAGGATAAGGGAAATATGTCCCCTCAACTAATTTTGGAAAATAGCAACATGATCGGTTGGATTTGGTGGCATAGCGCACATAGGCACGGGAGGGAGGCGGCTAGAGGTTAGGGACGACACTGTAGCGACAGGGAGGGAAAGTGGACTTTGTGTCGGCTTCCTTCTTTCGCCCCTAACGATGGAGGGAAGCTTGGCAGACGGAGAGAGGCAGGCCGGGGAGAGAACATGAGGATGCAAACTAGACTTAGCGGATTTGGCCCAAAGTAAGAGAGAGGTTTTTTAATTACTTTTGCAAATAAATTAATGAGTGAAATGATCTTTGAAGTTTTAAGAATACTTCCATTGCTCAAATAATTCCAAGAAAAATCTTGCAAATACTTAAACACTCAAAGTATTTAAAAAATATATCCAGAGCATTTAATGATTAATTTGTTATGTAAATAATTACTAAAATGTTCTTTGCAGGATTAAAATTAGTAATTGACCTCTGAAAAATCCGAGAAAATCCAGAGAGTAGAATTAACCATGGAGAATTTAATAAAAAATAAATCCAACCATGCTTTGTATTTAGGAAATTTTATTTCTCATACTTAACTTCACCTATAAATTAATGAACATTTAATATAAATTCTAATAAATAATTGATTAAATAATTTATAAATCCTAAAATGAAAATCAGGATAGGCAAGGTGGCTACCACATCAGTCAAATCCATGCATGGGCCCCTGGGTGAAAGTGGTTCCATCATAACGGGTCCACGAGGAGCCTGAATGGATAGCTGGGTCGTAGGAGGTGCAGGTTCCACCAAATGATTTGTATGAGGAACCACCTTTACTAGGGTACACTACACTACGTCCAGCATTGCAATGAAACATTTTATTAATTACATGTGTTAAGGGTGAGGCATTTTAAATGAGATAGAGCGTACAATATTAATTTCCTCTATGTAGTCCACCGCAGCCGGTGCTTGGGCCGGGAGGTGAGGCAACTCTGTGGACGCACAACTACTCCTTCGTTGTGACGGGCTCGCATCAACATGCGGATGATGAGATGGTTGTGTCACCTGTTCACGCCCTCGAGCTATGTTCATATTGGTGAGGACCTTTGCCAGCCTTTCTTCCACCCTTGCGTTCATGTCCTGCTTCAGCTCTTGAATGACCTCCTCCTTCAGCTGCTCCTTCGTGCGAGCATCCTTCTCTTGTTTTGAGACTTTCCTTTTTGATATTGCGCACTATATTGGGGCAAGCCATGCCTCCATGGCAATTCGGAGCCTATTCCCCACGTTCGGCCAGGATGTTCTTGACTTCCGAGCGCCTTCATCAGAATGTCATCTTCACGCCTCCTCAGTGCGGACTCAACCTCGCTTTGCGAAGATTGTTCGGTAATCAACTTCGCATAGACGGCGACATCATTTTGGTTGGGAAGTGTAATTGTGTCATCCTATTGATGATGAAATTTGGTAAGCCTCGAAGTCATCATCGGTGTAGAGTCAGTATCGGTGTCAGAGTTCTGGAATCGGCCGATGGAAGCTATCAATCGCCAATAGTCGGATTCTTACCAAATTCGGTTAAGGAAATTAATCTATTAAAGGAAGCTTATCCAGAAGAGACCGAGTTCAAGGACGATACAGCATGGCGGTTTATCTATTAATTAGGAAGAGTCTGTTAGTTTCCTTTTGTGTTTAGGAAGTTGTGTTTAGTGTCCAACAAGGACTTTATGTTTTTCCTTTTATCTTGAGGAAAGTTGGAGTTGTGTCTGATATGGACTAGTATCTACCCATGGGTATAAATATGTACAGCCGGGGTCCATGTAAATTATTTCTCGATCAATTCAACTTTCGTCGCATTGCCACCTTTTACTTTCGAAGAGTTATTGTTTCAAGTTAGGCTGCATCGACTTCATTCTCCGATGAGGGGTAAGGCTTATTATGGTGGCTTACGTTATCGGTATTAGTGCTTCCATCGCTTCGACACTCTAATCTTGTTTATGTAAGTCGTTGAGTTATCATATACATTACATAATCCAGATTGACAATGTTTTCTACTTGCATCGGCCGATCTCCATCTAAGGTTTTGTCGATATCGGCTAGATTACTTTGTTGGCTTAGATTATATAATGTATCCACCACCCTAAAAATTAGTCAAAAACTTGATTGTCTAGATATTATGTTTCTTTTCATACTTAGTGCTGCATTAGTTAAGTTTGATCTACTAAGTCATGCTTAGAACCATAATCTCTAGCCTGCTTGTTGATTGCCAATAAGGGTTTTTCATCGGGGTTTCAACTGATGAGTTATCTGGATATTGCATCGGCTTACAAGGATTACTTATAAGTTAGTTTTAGTCGTTGACAACAAAGATTTCACTGCTTATCTAATCATTTGGATTTATTGACATCGGACCTCTAGTTGATGTGTACTTTAAACTTTGTATCAATGCTTATTCTATCATATCATTTATCGGTATCGGATGGAATCACTCTATTGTCTTGTCAGCCGATTGGCTGTTTTATCTACTGTTTACATATCTTGTAAGTTGCAGGATCAAACTGAATGGCACGCCCGCATCTCATCATTATTTTAGACCTGCACTGGAGCTAAGCAGATCTCCTAGGTCACCGTGTTTTTACGTCAACACATTTTGGTACGCCTGTGGGATGACGAATTTTATACCTACATGTCTGAAGAAGTCGACGCCAATATCTTGGTCGCATTGGAGGATTTCACGGAGGAACAGAGGCAGGAGATGGAGCAGGCAAAAGCCGATTTTCAAAAGCGTTGCCTTCAATGTTTCATCATGACACCGCAAGGGCCAATTCAGAAATCTCAACTTCCCAAGCCGAGGATTGAAACACTTCAATATAATCATCATGCATTGTTTAATCAAAATGGAGTTTTAGTGGACACATTACGAAATTTGATCAAGGGAAAAGTTGAAGAGTTAATTGCTCAAAAAGGCCAGCTTAGGGGGCAAGCACATCAGCATTGGCATGATGCTTCATATCAATAATATCGACCAGAAGAAATTCAAGATCTTAAATGTGGAGAAGAACGATGTTGTTAGAGGAACGATGGTTGGGCCGATAGAATTGCAATGTTAGTACAGGAGGAGTTTGGAATTAGACCTAGGGAGCAGATCCATATGTATCGGCAACCATATCCTTAATGGTTCGATAGAGTTCCGCTTCCATACCGATACAAGATTCTAGACTTTTCCAAGTTTTCAGGGCAGGATGATATATCTACAATGGATCATATCAGCCAATTCTTAGCGCAATGTGGGCAGGCATCGGTTGAAGAGGATTTGAAAGTTAGACTTTTTTCATTATCTTTGACTAGATAATCTTTCACATGGTTTTCATCATTACCATCAAATTCTGTCAAAGGATGGACCGATCTTGAGAAGCAATTTCATGATTATTTCTTTGCTAGAATTGATGAATTGAAGCTTTCGGACTTAATACGGTTGAGCAGCAAAAGGGAGAATCGGCTATGTAATATATTCAAAGATTTCGTAATGTTCGCAGCTGATGTTATAGCTTGAGCCTGAGTGATGAACAGCTAGCCGATCTTGCATTCCAAGCATTATCAGCACCTATCAGAGATATATTCTTTTGCCATGAATTTGACAATCTGGCTCATCTAGCACAAACGGTATCGGCTTGTGAGAGCCGATGGCAAGAAACAAAGGAGAATCAATTTTGGAGTAATTAAGGCGAGACAAGAGAATTTTGAAGCTTGAGTCCTTATACTCCAAAACTGGGGGCATGTCTTGACGAAATTTGATAAGCCTCGAAGTCATTATCGGCCTAGAGTCAGTATCGGCTTCAGAGTTCTGGAATTGGCCGGTGAAAGCTATCAATCACCAACTGTCGGATTCTTACCAAATGCGGTTAAGAAAATTAATCTATTAAAGGGAAGGAAGCTTATCTAAAAGGAAGCTTAAATAGGGAAAAACCCATCATCTATGAAAGCACAACAAACAAACAAGCAAACAAAACATCAGTAGAGATTAAACCTAGCACAACTAAACACACAAACAAAAACAACACATACTCTTGCACTGTGAGACGCCTGTTTCCCAAGCATATATATTCACCAGTAGACGAAAGCGAAGAGTGTGCTGAATTAAAAGTATAATCAATGGTTCTTGCCACTTTAAAGCATGATACCACATAAATCGTAAACAAGGAAAAAACCTTAATCAACCATACATCTAATAGAAGCGCTACTACGCTCGAGCAACCGATGTTCTCGTAGATGGGTTGGTCTAACCAAAGGTCCTCCCTCCATCAAAACACTAAACACAAATATTCCCGCAATGTCAACGACAAACAAAGCAAGCAATCAACAACAATAGACATATCAAATAATTTTAAAAAAACATCATGAGTAAATAACACCTAATAAATGAATCACATAGCAACAGACAAGCACTCTACCTTGGCTGACATACGACATGCAATTAAATTATCCAACAAAAAACTGCAAGCAAGACAAACACATTTTACATTTTAGGATACATAAACAAAGACCAATACAAAGACGAGAAAACAGAAATCAAAAGTAAAACAACACTTACCCGAGAGCAGCAGACAATGAGTTACACCCGAGGAAATGCAAAAGCAACACCAACAGTTTCTTGATAAACAAAAAAAGACCTACAATCTAAAATTAAAATAAAGTCAATGCACTTTAAAAACAAATCCATTTAAATTGCACAAAAAAGCACACACAAATAAAAAGTAAACACATCGACCGCTACCTAAAATATCCACAAGAGGAAAAAACTGAAATCACAAACAATAGAAAGAAATATTACAACCAATCAAAACCACATCACAAGTAAATTAATTCCTCTACTCACTCAAGCCCCTTCCTCTAACTCATCACACAAACATCCATTGTACATAGAAACAAATAAGAACAAAATATTCTAAAACCTAACTGTAACTGATCAAAAACATAGGACGAAAATAAGCCAAACCGGAACAAAAAAATAACAAGCACACAAAGAAGTGGACCCAGATAACACGCACCAGCAACCAACACTGCCGAAGCAACAAACACAGTCATTCCCAGCAAAACCTGCACAAAAGAATCGTCCCATTATTGCACCAACATCAAATTTGCACACAAAGAAAAAAAATACACTACCTCCCAAACAGCGCAACAATGTCAGCTCACACCCCAGCGCAACAATGTCAGCTCACACCCCGGGATCCATGACACAATGAACAAAAGATACCAGCGAACAAATAGACAACAAAAAAAAAGACAAACAAGAGCAACTAAAGCGTCAACGAAAGCAAACAAAAAGGGAGAAAACAGTGAGAAGATGCGGCGAAGAAAACTGAAACCATGAATATTCCCCCAATTTATATCCACCAATCAACCTAAGAACGAAACAACATAAAAAAAACACTCAGCCCACTAACTGCAAAAGGACCACCACTCAACGATGTTCAAGCCAACCCGATAAGATCACCAACCATTACTCGCGGCATGGCTCTCTCCGCCTCCGCCTTGAGTGCTGTCACATCGTAAGGAACGAACCACGCACGGCAATGCCCTACCACCGAGTCTGCCACCTGGCCTGCAATGCACCCACGACGGTAGCTCGCTATTGGTCGCCGCAGCAGCAACTCCCCGTTAGAGCTCACACACGAGCGAGGCTGACGAAAAGGACTGGGCGCAACCGTGGGACCTCCAGATCGGTGACTCCATATCGGCGACGCTGCACTCAACCACAATTCCAGACGAAAAAAGGGGTAAGCGGCGAACAGGACTGGGCGCAATCGTGGGACCCCCGGCCCGGAGCAGTGGCCACCCGCGATTGGGCCCATGCGGGACCCCCAGATCGGCGACTTCCGATCGGCGAGGCTGCACTCAACCATGAGCAGAAAAAACACCACACAAAAATATCGAGACGAAAAAAAGGGGTAAGCGAGCGCCGGCACCGCCAATGGCAACGCCATAAATAGTGGCATCGCCGGTGCAATACAGGGTATCGTCAGCAACGACAACGCTGGCGGCGGAGAAGACGTGTGCTCCCTGTGTGAACGCGACCACACAAAGCGCCGTTTGTGAACTCAAAAGAAAATTGCTAGCTTTCTATTTTTTCCTTCTCTTTGGCCACCCTTTTCTTGCCTGATCACGCAGACCAATGTTTTTTCTTGGGCCCACTCTTTTCTCCATTAACTCGAGCGACGTGATCTAGGCTGCCCCTTTTCCTTATTTTTTTTACCAGCAAGCGGCATGGGGCTAAAAAAAAACTGTGCCTAACCTATGTGGAAGCGCTCAGCGTCTTTTCAACAGTGAGCATGATGGATAATTTTTTTACTGTAGCTAACCTACGTGGCAGCGCTCAGCTGCCACCCAATCCACCGCCCTTTATGATTTTTAATGTTGGTGCTTATACCTATATATGTACATAGTCTACAAGAGGATCATCGCGTGTTCCACACAATGACATCATAATTGATGAGGAAGGTGATGATGCTGAAGACGATAGCTACCATGCAAACGATGATGATAGTATCTACTTCAACAACGATTACTTCCGTTGATGAGGATGATAACATCCAGTACTTGATTGCTGGCGATCGCAATCGCGATGATGAAATTGGTTCCAATCACAGGGATGCTGACATCGATTCCGTTGATGGGGATGATCACATCATGAACTTTGATGGTAATGACGATAGCAGTGACATGGATTGAGAACCAGGCATGCAACTATGAACCAGGAAGACAACTATGAATTGAGAACGGCTACAACAACCTGCAGTATGCAAGTGTCAGGGGAAAGAATCCCTACCAACTACGGTGGGTACTTAATTGGGTAATAGATGTATACTACATGGTTATTTTGGTTAGCTTTGTCAATTGCAGGAATACAAATTGCCTGAGCACCCACATATATATAGTAATGGCCATCTAGGTCATCTATATATGTAATATTATGGTTGTGATCTTATTAGACATGGACACATATATGTGGCCTTGGACATTAATTTGGACTAGCTAGCTATATATAGTGTGGTTTTAGGCGCTATGCTATGTCACATTGGACTGCATATGTGTGCTATATATATAGTGTACTGTCACAAATATTTGGACTGTATAGTGGGCTACCCTAATGCCTTGGTGGCCATAGAATTTCTAGTAGCCAAGGAAATAACTCGTATTGCACCTCATAGGGATACCTTGGTGGCAATGGTAGGTAGGGGCCACCAAGGAAAGAGGTAGTTTTGGACATCAACAAGTTATTGTTGGCAGCAAAGACTGACAAGGATAATCTTTCCTTCGTAGTATGTCACGCCTAGAAATTTACAAGTAATTTTCGAACTAATTTGTGCATTAAATCCTCGTTCAGGAATCAGCCGAGGTACACAAATCGATAATTTAATATACACATTCATCATACTAACTAAAACGATAAATGCTTACACAAGAGGCACTTAGTCCTCACCATGAAGAAAATTGCAGCGGAAAAACAAAATCTAGCGAATCCTCAACTCTACTCCCAAAGGCAGCTCAACTGGGATCCAAGCCACAGGTCTTCTCCTTCTGGATCCTTCTTCAACTGAGGTTGATGATTATTACAAGGGTGACTACATGAAATACTTAGCAAGCCACACAGCAAGTATGCAAGTGTAAGGGATACCAAAGGATGACATAATATATGCTCATTTGCAAAAGCAGCATTTGTCCAAGAGTTGAAAATTTGTAAAACAGTAGAGTAATTAATTAAACAATACTAATCAACACTAAACAACACCCCATGTAGTACAGGCCCAAACCATCACTGAACGACCATGCCCGGTTGCACAGACCCAATCTCCAAACCAGGAGCAAAACCAATTATCACCATTTTTCACATTATTAGCATTCGATAAGTAGTGTGGGACTAATCACGAAAAACATTGCTAGTCCCGAACATAACCGCGGGCACGGCTATTCGAATAGTTTTGCTGTAGCCAGAGGTGTACCACTGTACCCACAAGACATAGCCTCAACATCATGTCAACCATGTGTCACGATACCGGAAAAGTACCCGAATAGAGACTGTGACAAGACACTCAACATAACCCAATGTAATGCACCGCTCCTGGATCATAGTCACTCTCTTTTAGCCAAGGTATGGACTCTCCAGCGAACCCCCGAGAGCTTATCTCCGTCACTTCACAGTCTGGTACTCCACATTGAATTGTGCTACATCAAATATAAAGCTGTTGCGCACGTCGGTTTGTGGTTGGTACGATTAGTGCTTCACAACCGTAGCTTGCAGACCGGTCCATAATTGTCATGAGCACGACCATCAAAACCATGTGCTCACAACCCACCATTAATCAAGTTTTAGTTGACAAATTAATTATGTTACCAATCATGATTGACCATCGTGAGCTACCATTAAATATCCATCAATGAGATGTAAGTGAAGCATTAGTTATCCCAATAGTGTGCTAATGTTTCTATGCATGGCTAAGCAATTATATCTAATATCTAGCTGAAGCAATATGTAAGGCCCTAGCTAGTCAAATTATAACTCATAGGATAATCAAGTCAAATTGTGTTTGTGATCTGTGACCTACCTTGCAAACGGACATCTTCAATTTATCTTAAGGAGCTTCTCCAACGAATGAACGAACCTTCGAAACGACATAAAACTAAATCTAGAACACAAAACGAGGAAAAACACTAATAAAAACCAAAAAAACAGTACAAATAAACTTCATAAATGGGTAGAGTTTGAATTTTAGATTAATTATGAGACTGGAACGACCTCATTCCGAGTTCATATGAATTAGTTATGAATTATTGAAGTTTTAATCAATTATAACCTATAAAGAAAACAACTAAATGATTTATGACATCATATTTAATTATTTTTGAACTGACGGGGATAATAATGACATCAGCCCTTGGATAGGAAAGAGAACGGGGCAAAATCCGCGGGATTAGGCCCGAATTTGACGGGGCTTTCTTGGGGAAACGTGGAAGAGATCGAGGGGATTCTGTTTCCATGACCAATTTGAGAAGAGGAGCAACAAGGACGCTGAATTTGGTGGAGGTAGCGATGTTGATGTGCACAGTACGGGAGAGAGGCGGCTGGATGAGGAAGACGGCACTGCAGCCGGGAGGTAAAGCAGACTTTTTGGGGGAGAAAGGATGGGCCGAGAGGAAGAGAAAAACGGAGAGGGAGAGGCCCCTGACTCGAGCTGAGCTGGTGAGAAGGAGAGAGGAGATGGGCCGGATTCAGCCTGAAGGCAAGGAGGAGGATTTCATTTCCTTTTTAATTTCAATAAATACTGAAATGATGTTTCATTTATTAAAAATACTTATAATGCTCAAATAATTGCGGGACAAATCCAGAAAATACCTTGACACTAAAAGTATTTAATAAAATTTTATCTAGCTCGATCTGATGTTCAAATTTTTCATAGATTTTATTCAAACACTTACTTTAATTATTAAATAATTTCTAAAAATTCCTCTTTCACAACAATTTATATTTTATCGACTTTTAGGGTGTGGCACGGTTCAAACTACCAAGAGTAAGTAAATTCCTTGCCACTTCTAGCTATCAAGAATAAGTAATTACCGTGGCGGTTTCCCAGCAGCAAAGGAAAGCTATATTCTTGTTGGTCCAAACTGACAAGGTTAAATTACTTGGTGCTTTCGAAAATTTGCAATCTCCTTAATTTTATTGGCGGTTCGACCGCCAATAAAACATTCCCTGACGGTTAGCAGCAAAGAAATCTGAATATCCCTGGCTTTCTAGACTTGGCGGTTTTTACTTGGTGACCTGGTGACGGAATAATGAGCTTAGGTGGATTTCATGCTATACTTGGCGGTTTTTGATCGTCAAGAAAATTATGGATTCTTGTAGTGAGACGAGCCTGCGTCTGCCTCTCCATACATAACTCGCCAGATATCTAGGAGTGCGAGGTTGTTCTTGCTCACACCATAGTTGCTACGAAAATTTTAATCCAACATAACAAGTCGATAGTCTCACTGCAAAAAATGAATAATGAATGTCTTGTTTCAACAAAATTAGAGGAAGGTACGCATGTTGCACCAAAACGAAAATGGTTCATGACATATTACAAATTTGAGGTAGTCTTTTTCCAATTAAAAAAGAACCTAGTTTATTCAAGGAGTTCATACAAGGCAAAAGGTAACAACAGTGGGTGCATGCATATTGAGGGGAGTATTAAAGCTTACAGATAGTGGAGAATCAGAGATATAACTAGGAGTGGGAACCACCATGTTTTCCATGAGAACTAGTACAATTTATTGAATATATACTGTCACGCCGTGATAAATTCATCCCAAGTTAAAAATCACTTTCTAAAAGGAATAATAGAAAATAATTAAAAGCTTAAAAGAAATCTTGAACACTAAAATATGTCCAAGAAAATTTCAAAAGTGGCTTCAAGTATTTTTCTTAAATTCTCCATGCCCTGAATTGGTCCCTCAATTTTTACTTGAATTTTCAGAGCACAAGAAATGTATATCTATACCAAATTTAAAAATACATTAGGATTCCCTTTTTTCTTTGGTCCGTTTCTTTTTGTTTTGTCCGTTTCACTTTTTCGTGCGCATCCTGGATTTTTTACGCGATTTAGTCTTTGGCACGCGATGGGAGTGATCTACTTGGTGCGTCTGCTAGGCCTGGTGAGGTTGCTGGGCCAAGCGGATAGAGGGATGGTGGCCCAATAGGGAGAAGAAGAGGGAGGAGAGGAAGCAGACCGACTCAGGGGAGGTGGAAGGAAGAATGGGTCAGATTTGGCCCAGACTTAGGAGAGGGTTTTTATTTATTTTTA
Source organism: Oryza punctata (assembly GCA_000573905.2). NCBI lineage: Eukaryota > Viridiplantae > Streptophyta > Magnoliopsida > Poales > Poaceae > Oryza > Oryza punctata. The sequence goes on along the minus strand of CM002494.2, from coordinate 7,427,008 downwards.
ATTTAAATTCATTAATGAATTTTTTTTCATTATTAAAATTAGCAATTGAGCTCTAAAAAATTCAAATAAATTCTATAGAGTATGATTAATCATGAAGAATTTAATAAAAATAATAATTCAGCCTTATTATTTTATTTCCCACACTTACCATATTTGTAAATTGATTTAATTCTACACCTATACCTACTTAAAAAATACACAAGTATTATGGAAAACTTTTGTGTGTTGCCCGTTATTGCATCATCGCGTGTCATCCCAGTTTTTCATACTCTGCGCTTTGTTCGTTGTCCGCACAGAAGTAGGAGAGAACACGATGATCGATGGGTACGTGCATCCATGCTAGAGTAGGAGAGAAACACGTTCGTGCAGAAGGCCCGCGTCCAGATCAGTCCTGCGGTTGCCAACACACAATTCCGAGCCTATATCATGTGTGCGAGCCATGCCAAATTTTGGTAGGCCAAACAATGGTAATTTTTAGTATTAATTAGTTTTCAAGTCAAATGATTTCAAAATCTCACTTCGATGGATAGCGTCCAAATCAGTGTGCAGGTATATTTGATTACATGTTTTTCAATGTCCTTGGCTCTTTTGGTGATAAGATGCAAGCAAATATTTATATATTTCATAGTTAAAGCGTGCAGTTATATCGATGCATGGAGGGTTCGGTGCCTGTGAACTGGAAGAGAGAACCCGTTAAGGTGAGTATGGTCTCTTCTTACCAATAATATATATGTTTGGTTGATTGGTTTAGAATCAGATGGAAATGGCTCAAAGAGTTAATCTAAGACATACGTTGGGATTGAATTGAACTATTTTTTTATGTATCATCTTTTGCGTTATTTGATTTAATGTATTATCTTTTGTGGTATTTGATGCAAACTTTAATTTGCGATTGCATTGTGTGCAAACTTAGTGAAGATACCACGCAGGTGTCCTACTAATTAGAGCTGATTTACACTATTTTGAATAAGTTAATTGATAACTTCACGTAATGGATATGCTTTGCTTAAATCATGACGAAACTTGAACCATGCAAATATGATGTTAATTATAATTTATTTTTTCCATTGCAACGCACGGGCATTTTTCTAGTAATTTTAATATAACAAAAACCAATTTCTGATTAATTAAAATAGGAAACCTAAAAACAATCCTCTCCCTCTATTTGGGCTGAATCCAGCCGAAAGTCCCAATTTCTTCCCTTTTGTCTGCTCGGCCGTTTTCCTCCCTCTCTATCCTTCCTCCTCTTGGGCCAAGTCCTCTCTATCCCAAAATCTGCTTCTACTCCCACCACGCACTTGACCGCGGCCCAGCCAGCACATGCCGCCCCCACCGCACACGGTCATCATCTTCCCCAGGCACCGCCAGTTCCTCTCCTCCCGACCGACGAGCCCTAGCGTCGTTGCCTCGCCGATCTCCCTCCCCGGACGTTTCCCCTACGAATGAAATGCAAAAATCGGTTCCCCTCCTCCTCATTATCAATTCCCCCATCTTTTCGCCATTTAATTCGCAGAATTTACTCTCCGACGAACTGCCGCCATTAATGGCTGGCCAGCAAGCTCCCGTGCCTTTCCTCTCACCATCCTCCTCTCCCATTCTACCTCCACCCCGCAAGCTGAGCAGCTTCCCACCATCTTCCCGCTCGGCCTCCTCTCTCCACCACGCTGTCGAGCTCCGTCCACCCTTCCCCGTTGACCGGAGGCATGCAAGACCACGCCACCGCCACCCTCGGCCTCGCCTTCGTTCCACCCGGAGGCCACTGGAAGCGCTCCCCCACCTCCGCTGTCATCGTCCTCCGCCTCTGGTAACCCTACCCGTGTTGCCGGAGTGCTGCCTGATTTGGCCATCTTCGCCGTCAGCCTCACGGCAGCGAGCTCCTTCCCAGTCTTGCCCTCCTCACCGAGTCTTCGTTGCATCATCATCGTCTTCCTTCTCCAAGTTGTTTCCGAACATCGTTCCTGTTCTGTCAAGTCGTCGATGTTGCCCTCGTCGTCGTCTTTGTCATCGGATCAGCGTCGTCAAGCTTGTCCTCGCCTTCACGCAAGGGCAGTTGCCGAAGTCGTGTCCCCGTCGCTGCCCCGTGCATCACTGCTCATCTCCTCCGCTCGTCATCAGTCGCTGTCGCTGAAACCTCAGCGTGTCGTGCCCGTGTTTAGAACCCTCCAGTCGCTGCCCTCTCCTTGTCCTCCCCATGTGGTCGCTGCATGGTTTCCCACGTGTCTAACCCACATGGCATTCACATGAGGCTCACTTGTCGGCCACTTGTTTCAATTGACACGCAAGGTTTCACTCCGCTTTTCCTATGGATCATCTTGGTGAACCTGATCCATAGTGAACTAGTCGTTTGTCCCATGGGTCTCGGCTACCAGTCGCTTGATCCTTTATCTTCTCGAGCGATGTTTCACAAACTTAATGCTACAATAATAATTAAACAATTCAAAAATATCCACTTTAATTACCCCTAAAATTCGGATGGTCATTTCTCGACCATACGAATTCCTAATTGACGCATGTAAATTACTTAATTTTTTGTTATAACTTAAAGAAGCCGTGTATGTTGTTTTTATGTATTGTTGTCGTTTATTTCTTAGCGTTGTAGCTTTGTTTTTTTTGTTCGTGTAGTTGCCCTTTTGGAGTTCCCGTGGTGCAGTTCGAGTTTGTCGCTGAAGCTTCAGAAGCCCCTTTTTCTCTGAGTAAGGCAAGTCACACTCCCCTTGAGTATATTGAATCCCATTTGTTGTTTTAAATTATTGAATTCGCTTTACTAATTTTACCGCATTATAACTGTTTGACTTAGCATTTCCTTGTTATGGCCTTATTTATTGATTATTTTGTAATTACCTTTGACAACCCTAGGTAACAAAACCAGCTAGTAAGAACTCTATGTGGTGCTTACTAGAAATTTTAAGGTTTATGCTTAGCAATGCTCTGTTAGAAACAAATAGATGGTTTAAAATATCTAGACCTTGGGACTAACACTATAATTTGGATTAATGATGGATTAGAGGCTTGTTAGACTCCCCTTAAAAATTCCCAAACTTGTTTTCGGCTGGGCTCGAGGTGCTTGGCTTAGCTAATCGCACCTCAATCGACATAAGGACCGGTCTTCGGGGCATGATTGCAAAGAATATTCCATGCAACCACATGTCTAATGCCTAAGGCTTAATGCATCGGTTAGTGCGGTCATGAACAAGGATGAAGCCCTTGGTGGGGTTGACATCTTCGACAGTTACACCCTGGGGCATAGAATGTCCGCTCGATCAAGGGCACCTAGCGGGCGAAGTCTATGTCGGTCTTCTTTGTTTAGGATGGTTCTAAACGGTGGGTTATATCGTGATCTTGAATCGTCGGTTACCTTTCCGGTATCGTGATGCACGACTGACATGTAGTCAAGACTGCATCTTGTAGGTAAAGACGTACACCTCTAGTCAGAGTATAAACTATTCGAATATCCATGCCCCCGGTTATAGAGAAGCCTAGCAATGACCCAAAGTTAAAGGTTTTATTCTGATGAACTGGAATAACCGGATTTATCACCTGTTGATGCGGACATCGTTTTTTTGAATATACACAACAATCCTCCATTGGTCATTCACGGTCCAATCACAAGAGCTCGCGCATGACTATTGAATTTAGAGGTGAGCTCGTTCCTAAGTTCTTCTTTATATGATTTTCAGAATAGATTCCTACCTAATGATTATATTATGATTAGGAACAATGGAGAGGACAAGGAAACACTTAGAGAAGGACTTAGAGTCCTGGAGGATCAGCGAGGATGTTCAAGTCAAGGTGGAGGCCCAAACCAAGTCGACTTCGAGTCCATTTCGGAATCCAGGACCAGTCTGCACTAAAACGGGCACCCAGGTTGCATACGTGCTCGGATTGAGGCGTTCTTTATATCGATGGAAAGCTAAGAATATAAACTTTCCAATGGTTCTGGTCCCATGTCAAAATTCATTACAAGTCATCAGGAATTGACCGAACAACTTGACATTCAGAATCTGTTCCGGCGCTGCGACGCCGTATTTGGCCTTTTGGGCCGTGTATCGTGTTGGAGCCCTTTAGGGTTGCATCAAGGGGTGCTTGCACGACCCTAAACTCCATATATCAGAAGCCGTCGCTATCTTTAGTTTTTGGGTTTTGCTTAAATTAATCTATCAAGAACAGTTTCGCTGCTAGATCGGTTTGTATGACCCCAACTTGTGAGCTTAATCATTCATCTGTAATTTTGGTTGCAATCTTTCTTTGTTCTTGTTTGTGTTCTTCGATACGCAAGCAGGGATTAGCCTTCTTGGCGAGGACAACCAGGTTTCGGTACGGTTGATAACCAGAGGAGACATGGTGCTGCGATTAAGGGGTTCGGGAATGTGCTCGTTCAAGAAGCCGGATCGATTTGTGTCGTGATTGCACCAAATCGTTGATTATCAGAACCTTTCGGAAGATCGGGAACCCTTGTCAACATCAAGGACAATACCGAATAATAATATTATTAATGGCTCTACAATCAACACACATTCGACAAGACCCATCTTTCTTAGGAACCAAAATTACAGGCACTGCACAAGGCACTACACATTCGACAAGGCTTTCACGTACATACCCGCGGTCCAAAAGGTCTTGGACTTGCTGCTGAATTTTCTTAGTCTCCTCGGGATTGGTTCGATAAGCAGCAAGGTTTGGCAATGGTGCTCCCGGGATCAAATCAATTTGGTGCTTTATCCCTCTCATAGGTGGCAATCCGGGGGGTATCTCAGCTGGAAAAATGTCCTCATACTCCTGCAAAAGGTTAGTGACAGTAGGAGGTATCGAGCTAGCAATATCATCAAGAGAAAACGAAGCTTGTTTGCATATTAAGGAATAGCAAATATCATCAGCAGAAATTTCAGCAATGTCACATTTTGTTACAAGCATAACACCACCCTTCAATTTAATTCCCTTGGCCTTAGAACTAGGTGAAGGCTTATCCTTTTTAGGTGGAAAAACAGATTTAGCAACTTGCTGATTTTCAGATTCATCAAGTTTCAAACTAGCAACTCGTTCTTTATCAGCTTCTACAATTTCAGCAGGGGTTATTGGAACCAAAGTAATTTTTCTTCCTTTATGCATAATACTGTATCTATTACTTCTACCATGGTGTGTAGCATCATTATCATGTTCCCAAGGACGACCCAACAAAAGTGAACAAGTTTGCATAGGAACCACATCACAATCAACAGAATCAACATATGAATCAATGGAAAACGAAACTCTGCAAGATCATGTTACCTTTGCTTTTCCAGAATCATTTCACCACTAAATATGGTATGGATGTGGGTGTGGGCGTGTGGTCAAACCAAGCTTTTGGGCCAAGTTAGAATTCACCAAATTATTGCAGCTACCTCCATCAATGATCGCACGTGCACGACGGTTGTTGATGATGAAGAAAATCTGGAACAAATTATGGCATTGCCCTTTCAGGTTACTGTACCTGCGTGCTAAGCACTCGTTGTACAATAATGTTCATGTAGGCCGCTGTGTCCTCACGCCCAAAGAATTCACCTTCCTCAGCATCAACTCCTTCCTTCTCTTCTTCTTCATCATCTTCAACATTGGAGGTGCTGATATAGCCATCTTCTGTGGCAATGTATGCCCGTTGACTAGGACAATCTTTCTGCACATGGACAAATCCTTGGCAGCGGTCGCACTGAATGTTTGGAGTGTGTCCCGTCGAAGCGACGGATGAAGCACTCTTAGCGGGTACCTGCAAAGGACTTTTACCTGAATCTGCTGGTCATGGTGGAGGTGGTTTTGGCACTGCAGAAACTCCGGTTGTAGCTGGTCACTTGTTCGCTAGAGGGGGTGTCCAGAAAGAGGTGGCCATGGTCGACCCCGAAGGTGGCGTCGTGCACGGAGTGTACGTACTTACCTTGTTCTTGCCCTGCTGATCACGCACCTGCAATTCCTTCTCTGCAAGTAGAGCAAACTGAAATAACTGGTTGACAGTGTTAAATTCCTTATAATCAACTATGTTCTGGATTTCAACCCTCAAACCCGAATAAAAACGACAAATGGCATCCTCGGTACCCTCCACAATTCTACAGCGCATTAATCCCTTTTGTAGCTCACCATAGTACTCCTGTACAGATTTATGCCCTTGTTCTAAACGCATAAGTTTCTTGCGTAACTCTCTATGATAGGGTGGAGGAACAAATCTATCGCACATAGCTACTTTAAGTTCTTCCTAAGTAGTAGGTAAAACACCCTCGGCAGCCAACCCACCCACCAAATAATAGCAAAATATTTAAACTCACTACTGGCTTGTGGAACTCTATGTTGCTCAGGAACAAGATGGGCACAAAATTTTTGCTCTACTGTCATCTCCCAATCAAGGTATTTCTCAACATCATAAGAACCCGAAAAGGTACATATTTTAAACATAACCTTAGCATAAGGATCATTGGGGCACACGATTATTATTATTATTATTACTACCTTGTTGGTGGTGGTGTTTAGCGCCACACATACCTGTCATGTTGAAGCGAAGATGACATTGTAACCATGCATGTCGTGTAGCTTGTTCATCTAAATTACCATTGGAATCGTACACAGTGTCTTATGGATGTCCACCGGTGTTGCTTCCGTTCACTTCCTCATTGGATGGTTGTCGAATCTCCAACGCATCAACCCGATCAGTTAGCGTAGACACCCGCTTGTCCGACCTCTCCATGTGTTTGTCGAGGTCGAGTTTAATGATGGCTTCTTTGACAGCCCTTGTGACTGCCTCCATCATCTCTTTTTGGACGGCCCTTGTGACTGCCTCCGTCATCTCTTTATGAGCATTTCCTACAACAGATCGTAGTTGCTCTTGACTGACACAGTCATCAAAATTCTTGGGAGTCGTCTCCTCATCGTCTCCTGCCATTGAAACACCAAAATAGCAACCAACGGTGAAGGTTATCCCTAATAATCTACTACGCAGGTGTAGTGGTGCCTCTCAACAACTCAGCAATATGAAGCACCTTACCAAGCCCTTATAAAGTTCTTACCAACAAAGCAAAGGATACCTGGAAGGCATAGTTAGCGATTGCAAGGATCAAGAACCTGTGCTGTCCAGAAGTAATATGTAGAGCTAGGAAGACCTAATATATGTGAGTGGTATACAATCCAATGACATATAGTAATGCTGAATAAAAAATCCCAAGTCACTTGCCCTTAGTTGCTGGTCTACTCGTGTCCTAGACAGTAGTGGTACCAATGATGACGCAAAGGAATATGACACTGGTAAACAACTAGGAAAGATGGACAAGCAAGCTTTGGTGTTTCAGCAAACACAGCAAAACCGCAAGGCTGATAAGCCCAACGGAGCACGTCGTGAGCTCGAGGCACTAGTGGAAATCAACTCTTTTTTTTCCTTTTATTTTTCTTTTATTTTTTTGTTTTCCAGGAGGACGAAAATAGGCACACCACAAAGTTACAGCTCAATCGGAGTTGATATGTGGCCTATGGAATTTTCTGAAACCACTATTAAGAAAGTGCAGAAACTTGAGAGCTCGAACAGACAATTTTGCAAGCCAAATTTCGTAATTCTGATATCGCCAAACCCGCCGAAGTTATAAATTTTTTTCTCTTATCCGAAAAGTTAAATTTTGCCTGATTCTGTGTCCGTATGCAAAAGCTATGGCTGTTTGAAATTGGGGCTTCCGACTAGGTGTTCCAGAGGGGTTATAACCTAATCGGTTTTGGCGGTGGAGATGGATATGGTGGTAGTGGAGTTTGGGAAGGTGTTATGGTGTTGCGTGGGGATCTTGGTAAGTGTTTATGATGGCGGAAACGATTTCTCAAAGGATGAACCCTAGCAAACTGGGTGAAGATGGTGGTGGCTAGGGTTCCAAAGGAAAACACACGACTAGACTAAAACATGAACTAAACCAGCAACAAGAACTTAAACTAGGACTCAAACTCAACACTACGGACTCTGAAAATGATTGTACAAAGGCTAAACACGGTCTAGGTTAAGGAGAGACTATCGACTACAAAATTTGTTTGGTTTTCTGTAGACTAGGGTAAAGAAACTGAGAGATCCTGACGGTGAACCTAGAGCTCTGATACCACTTGATGTTGACAAGGGTTCCCGATCTTTTGAAAGGTTATGATAATCAACGATTTGGTGGAATTGCGACAGAAATCAATCCAACTTCTTGAACGAGCACGTTTCCGAACCCCGCAATCGCAACACTACGTCTCCACTGGTTATCAACCGTACCAAACCCGGTTGACCACACCAAGAAGGCTAATCCCTGCTTGTGAATCGAAGAACACAAACAAGAACAAAGAAAGATTGCTACCAAAATTGCAGATAAATGATTAAGCTTACAAGTTGGGGTCTTACAAACCGATCCAGCGGCGGAACTGTTCTTGACAGATTAATCTAAGCAAAACCCCAAAACTAAAGATAGTGACAACTTCTGATATATGGAGTTTAGGGTCGTGCAAGCACCCCTTGATGCAACACTAATGGGCTCCAACACGATACACGGCCCAATGGCCCAATTACGGCGTCGCAGCGCTGGAACAGATTTTGGACGTCAAATTGTTCGGTCAATTCCCGATGACTCGTAATGAATTTGGACATGGAACTAGAACCATTAGAAAGTTTATCTTCTTTGCTTTCTATCCATATGAAGAATGCCCCAATCCGAGCATGTATGCAACCTGGGCGCCCGTTTTAGTGCAGACTGGTCCTGGACTCCGGAACGGACTCGAAGTCGACTTGGTTTGGGCCTCCACCTTGACTTGAACATCCTCGCTGATCCTACACGACTCAAAGTCCTTCTCTAAGTGCTTCCTTATCCTCTCCATTGTTCCTAATCATAATATAATCATTAGGTAGCAATCTATTCTCAAAATCATATAAAGAAGAACTTAGAAACGAGCTCACCTCTAAATTCAATTGTCGTGCGCGAGCTCTTGTGATTGGACCGTGAATGACCAATGAAGGATTGTTGTGTATATCCGAAAAAATGATGTCTGCATCACCTGTGGGCCTGGTTTAAGGCAAGATCGCGTGGGTACGCGGCTTGCTAATAATTTGACTATAAATAGGCCGTGGTTTTGAATTGCCTTTAAATAATTAAATGTTTTCAAATGCATGTTTGCTACAAAATAACCCTTATGAATGAATCCCTTGTACTCCCTTGCATTAAGTGCATTTTTCTGGTGTGGCTTGCTGAGTACGTTGGTTGAACTCATTCTTGTTCAATCTTTTCCACTCCAGTCAGTGAAGCTTTTGAAAAAGAAGTCTTAGCTGGAGTCTAGACTTTTACCCCGGTTGAGTGTCTGCAAAGATGGAGCCGTGGGCCCGCAACTTCGCTGTTGTTTTTCTTTTGTTATCTTGCCTTATGTGCCTTTGTAATAATGTAAATATTATCGTGATAATTAATAAATATGTGTCTTTGTATCAAGTTTGTTGTTATGTACCCCGGTTTTCCTAGGACGGGGATTAATACTCTAGAGTTCGGAAAAGGTATTTTCTGAGCATGACACAATCCTTGGGGGAAATGAAATAAACACTTTGTAAGGCAGACCAGAGCTACCATGTAACGTGTGGTGTGTATAGAATATTAGAATAGCTCATCAAGTTGGCTTCAGGATATCAAACATTGTATGGTTTTTATGTTTTCTTATCTGTCCAAACAGTGCAAACCCAATATCATACAAATGTAGGAACTGTGTAATATCCTACACAATGAGGTTATTCTTGCTCACATCCTTGTTGCTATGATAAGATCATTGTAACACAAATGGATAACGAACATCATGTTTCAACTAAATTAGAGGAAGGCACGCATGATGCACCCAAACAAAACCAGTTCATGACACACTATAAGTTTGTGGTAGTCTTTTTTGAAAATGACCTAGTTTAATCAAAATATTCAAACAAGGAAACACGTAGCAAGTTGGTTTATGAAAATACGAATTAAATCAATCCTTCACTCCAAGTAGAGCAACATGGTGATTTCTTGTGAATCTGTCGAATAGTAATTTAAGAATTACTGCGCTAACTTAATTCTTGCTACAATCAACCTAGCCGATGCTGCTTAACATATTTCTTCCATAGCTTGCTTTGCACCATACTCAGCTGGTAGTACGAAGACCATGTTTATCGAAGATGAGGCAATTGCTTTTCCCTAGTCTGCAGCAAGATTCTTGCCTTTATCGGCTTTGACTTCATCGGCTGGCACAACCTTGCGCTTAAAGCCCGACTCCTTTCTTGTGCGTTTCAGCTGAGGTTCAATCTCATTTTCCACTTCCTGCAGCTGCGCTCTATTCCTCATCCTCTGAACATGTCTTTTCTGATTTTTAGTGAAAATACCAGACGGGCACCATTGTGGTTTCATAGTCCTTGATTCTTCCCCAGGCTCATCCTCGAAGTAATCTTGATAAATTGGCCCAAGCCTCTGATGAACGGGTAACTTTTGCTGAATCGGCCGATGCTCATTATTAACTTGTCTGCTTGATCTTCCAATACATCTGACGTCAGTATCACAGCAATCAGGACAATCCTCAATAGACGGTAGCCTCATCCCTTCATTCCAACAAAACCTAAAGAACTCACAACTCCAGTGAGGATCAAAGCAACCTTCATCATTGTACGGATACATCTCATCTTCTCTTTGACGTCTAGTCTGATATTTGTTAATCATACTGGTTGATTATAATCTCTTTGCATGATATTTGTTTCTATCGGCTTGATTCCTATCGGGTCCAGTGTAAACAATATTCACTGCAAACAGATGACCATCTATCTTCATAGGCTTTTTGGCCTCGACAAAGTTTATCCTCCCTTGCTCTATAGCCGATTGGATGTGTTGCCTGAAAATTTTGCAGTCATTGGTACTGTGTGATCCTATGTTATGCCATTTATAGTGCTTCCTTCTCTTCAATTCTTCAGTCATCGGTATCACGTGTCCAACCGATAGCTGAATCAGTTTCTCTTGAAGATGTAAGTCAAATATCATGTCGGCCTTAGTAATTCAAAATCAAATCTTTCCTCTTTTCCAGAATCCTTAACCCATTGGCACACCACTGTTTTCTTATTTCTAGCGCACTCAGCTGCATTGATTTTCGGGTCTTCGTCTTCGGAGTCAGAATCTCTCCCTTATCGGCACCGACAGTCCCTGGAGAGCTAAATCGGCTAATTGTGAGTCAGTTAATGCCAAGCTATAGCACTTGTTCCTTATATCTCTGAATCTGGATATAATCTGGTACTGTCTCGTCTGATTTCTGAATCTTCATCTCTTGAATTCCACTAAAGAAAAATTTATGAAACTGCTTCTCTAGATCGGCCCAACTCATGATATAATTATAGGTAAAGAAGAGAACTATGTAAACGCCAAGCCAGATAGTGAGAGTGGAAACAATCTAACCCTGAGAGCTTCTATAGCCGATGCCTCCCCACATCGTGCTAGAAAACAGCTGACGAGTTCGTACGCTGACACATTGTCTTATCCTGAGAACTTTGAAAAATCTGGTACTTTGTATCGGTTTGGCAGCGGCACTCGATCAAAATATTTAGGATATGGATGCCGATACATGTTACCATTATCCTCAGGTTTGAGTCCAAACTGCTCCCTCATCACGTCAGCAATCATATCGGCCCATGGCTGCTGTTGTACCCCTCCTCCATATTGTTGCTTCAATTGATCATGCTGACCGAACTGAGTTGGACATTGAAACCATGGTGATCTCTTGGGCCGATAGTGGATTTGTGGAGAGTGAGGTTGATACATGTAATTGAAATTAGCTCCCAAACCTTGTGGTGGTACATATAATGGTGGTTCTGGTATATACTGGTGGCTGATTGGCGGAGTTATCCCTATCGGCTGCTGCGAAGATGGTTGGGGCGCAACTAGTTGCGACGCCGAAGGGATGTGAGTTGTCGGCTCAGTGATTGGCGGCTTCATCTTCAACATGTTGATTAGCTGTTCTAGTGTAAACTGAGTTGAACTCTGCCCCCAAGCATCAGTTGCTGCCTTGTCAATATTGTCGGAATAGGTCCGACAGACATGGGGGCCGATGGGACTTGAGTTGAAGTTGTCTGCTGGTTCCCGCCAATTTCAGCCCTATAGCCTAAGAAAGCATCTTTTGGAAGATAAATGGGTCCTCTTGCTCTCTCCTCGGCTATAGTGCCATCTCCCACCATCTTGATCATGTTAGTTCATGTATTAACAAGTACGCCGGATTGATTGATCAAAACATGATGAACTGCAAAATCGATGCGATCTTATAATGTGTGGAGTTCTTCATCACCAGACTCAGCCTTGACCTTTTGCCTTTATCATCGTTCACTCCAGATGTACTTGGCTCTGTATTCTCAACTGGTGGTAACTCGATCTTAGTCTTTTGAATCACCATGCCGTGTCGAGTCATTGTGAACAAATGCAAATATTGCGACTTGAGTTGATCTAATTATTTCTTCATCTCTTCGCTTTGCTCTTCGTTCAGATGCTCAACCATTATGGGTATAACATTATCTTCCGTGACTTTCGTAACGTTACGGTCATGATGATGAGATGAGTCCCACTGGACGTGCCAAAAGCATGTCGATGCAAGAAACACACACTGGCCTAACAGATTGGCTTTACTCTAGTGCAGGTCCAAAGTTTACTTTCGGGTTCAAGGGCGTGCCAGTTGATTTGATCCTACAATCAACAAGATAAAAGACGCAAATATTATTAGTAAATGATACAGCATGCAAAAGCCGATGACATATCGTAGTGTAACCTAGCCGATGCATGGTGAGGCGAATCGGCTATAAGGTATGTTTAATCAATACATAAACCCTAAAATTGATCCATCGGCTGTAAATATCAACATTATGTAATCTATAAATCGATATTACTTTGGAAGATAGCAATTGGGATAGATCGAACTTAACCGAGATAGTATAAATTGCCTAGATCTAAAATAGCACGAAATAACGATTATATATGTTTATATCATAGTTGATGTCCAAATTTAAGCATGTATCGGCTAGAGCTCCGATACTACCTTATACTAGGATATCATCTTGCAACAAATATACTTATATTTATACTAGGTGAGATCCTGATATAAGTGGTAGATACAACATAGTAAACAAGATATAAATCTATAAAAAACAACTATATCAGGCAAGATCGGCTAAAACTCCGATACTATCCTTATTAACAACCATAAAACAGGCTAGAGATTATGATTCTAAGCATGACTTAGTAGATCAAACTTAACTCACGCAGCACTAAGTATGAAAAGAAGCATAATATCTAAACAATCAAACTGATGGTTATCTTTTCAGGATGGTGGATATATTATACAATCTAAACCAATAAGTCTATCTAGCCATTACCGGTAAAACACTAGATAGAGGTCAGCCGATGCAAGTATAAAGCATTACCAATCTAGATTATACGATACATATGATAACTCGGTGATTCACAGAAGCAAGATTAGAGTGTCATAAAGATGTAAGCACTAATCCCGATAATGCAAACCACCATAACAAGCATTACCACTTTGTCGAAGATCGAAACAGATGCAGCCCAACTCGAAAGCATGAACTTGAAGTAATGAAAAAGGTGGCGATGCACCGAAATTGGATTGAACTGATTTTAATCATTTACAAGACCTCGGGCTTATATTTATACCCGAATATACAAACTTGTCCACAACGGACACGACTCATACTTTCCTAACACAACTCTAACCAACGAACAAGTCCCGTGCCAAAAATATCTATAAGGAAAATACAAAAAATCCTAATTAATAGATACAATTTCTCATCTTGGACTCTATCCTTGCCTTACAATGCCATTGAAGTCATTTTCTCGAATCTGACATTGACCATATAACCGACCTTGCCATTATAGGCTGTATCGGCTAACCGTATTAAACTCGGTATCGGCCGATACAGACTTCCAACAAATACACACTCTGTTCTCGAGATTTCCACACATCTCAAAATTCACTTCGGATTGGATCTCCACTCTGATTCACATGCTTACCAAATTCCATCATCAACAATATGGCAAACTCTAAACCCACTACAACAGAATTGCAGATGCAGTGCTGCCAACAGCTCAGGCTGATGGCGCAACAATCTTAGTACCAGGCCATTAACAGTGTTTGGGCGTTTGTCCAGCAGCTACACCTCCAGCAATTTGGTGGTCTCTACTTTGATCAGACTCTGGCTGAAGCCAAAGCTCTGTTGGCTTTTAACTTGCCATGTATATGCGGTATCTACCCTAGCTAGTATAGTGCCCCCAGTAGCATTGCCACCCATTATGGTGCCTTGTACCGAATTGAAACAATATTGCAGTTCAGAATATAAAAATAAAGTCAGATATCATCATAAGTGACATTTGAAACATGGAGTGATATAAATCGACATAAAATTATCTTTCATATTTAAATAGCATGCCTCAATAAGGATATACCCTTGTACATTGTCGTAACTGATTACCATCATAGGTACTCTACCATTTTTATATCGGCTTACATTTGATCCGAACTTACTTAGCCGTTAGATATAAATGGTGTGTATACGGGATGTCCATCTTTTTATTCCAATAACAACTAACACGAAGCATATATGGCAAATTCTATACCCACTACAACAGGATCATAGACCATAAAAAACATTTAAAGAAGAAGCAACCTAAATTGATTCTTACTCCACTACTAAAACAAGTTCATATCAAAGGCCGCATATGCAACATCATTGTGAATATGACTTGCTCTTGTTGTGCAAACATGTCACTTCAAGCAAATATGTTGATTCAGGCAACATCAAGATAGAATTTCAAAAATTTAACCAATCGTATCTTAAGAAACTTCATATATACGTATTAATTCCAATTGAAAGCCATCTTGTTGTACATGATCCTTGACAAGAGGGATTGTACAAGAAAATCTCGAGTTGAGCTCTTGCTCAGTTTGCATCAAAGAACTAGCACATAGACATAACTAATTCAGTATACAAGCACAAAATCCAGCTGCACCAATGAGAGTGAAAACTGGAAAGAACAATTTGTGATGTTCTTTGGTTTATTCAGTCACAAAAGAGTGATTTTCAGAAAAATATGTACGCTTCTCCCGAAGCAAAAATTATGAGATATCTTAATAATGGAATTCTCCTACACACTGTGGTTGCTCTTGCTCACACCCTCATTGCTATGAGAAGTTTATTGTAACACAGAAAGTCGATAGTCCCACTGCAAAAAAAATGGATAACGAACATCATGTTTCAACTAAATTAGAGGAAGGCACGCATGATGCACCCTAGCGAAACCGGTTCATGGCACACCACAAATTTGTGGTAGTCCTTATCCACTTCGAAAGCGTCCTAGTTTATTCAAAAGATTTAGACAAGGGAACACTGTTGACGACCAAATTTGGTAATTCAAGTATCGGAGATGAAGATAGAATCAAAGAGAATCGAGAAGATTAGATCGTATCGGAAACAAGGTGAGAATCGGCTGTAGTCCGAATCGGCTGCGGACGGGATTGGCAGGATCAGAGTCAGACAGGGTTAGCCGATTGAGTCGATTTCAGTAACGTGACTCGGTACACGTCATCGGGTTATGTTAGGATGAGTCATTTGGGTTGCCATGAACGGATAGACTCCTGAGGAGGCAATTGTATCTATTAATTAGGTTATTTTCTGTAATTTCCTTATAGATATTCTCGGTAAGAGTCCGCCTAAGGGACTTGTTCGTTAGTTGGATTTGTATTAGGTGAATATGAGTCGTGTCCGTGATGGACAATGTTTGTATTTTCGGGTATAAATATAATCCCGAGGCCTTGTAAATAATAACAACAGACGTTCAATCAATCTCGGCGCATCGCCACCTTTGTTTTCTATTTTCCGACAAGCTTGTGCTTTCGAGTCGTGCTGCATCAATTTGATCTTCAGCGAAAAGGTATATCTTGTCATGGCGGTTTACATCATTAGAGTTAGTGCTTACATCTTCATGACACTCTAACTCTATCTTGTAGACTTCCGAGTTATCATATATGTCATATAGCTTAGATCAACAATGCTATCTTCTTACATCGGCCAGATCCTTTTTAGGGTTTTGTCGATATCGGCTAGTTTACTTTGTTGATTCATGTTATATGATGTATGCACCATCCTGATTTGATGACTATTGGCTTGTTTTCTGGATGTTGTGCTTCTTTTATGCTTAATGCTGCATTGGTTAAGTCCAACCTGTTAAGTTGTTTTAGAATCATGACCTCTAGCTTGCTTTACGGTTGTTGATAGGGATAGTATCGGAGTTTCAGTCGATCTTATCTGCTTAGAATATTTGACATGGTTTCATACTTTGTTTAATGTTCTCATTGCTTTATCGTAAGATTGTATCGGATTTACAACCGATATGCACTTAGATCTGGATATCGGCTATGACATGAGTTTTATGTAGTCATTATTTCATGTTGCGATAGACTTAAGCAATTTATACTGTCACGGTTCAGTCCGATCTATACCAATTGCTTGCTTCTAGAGTAATATTGATTCTTTGATCACATAGCACTGATATCTACAGCCGATATACTACTTTTAGAATTACATTCATATTTGCTTATACCTTACAGCCGATTCATGTTTTATTGCATCGGCTAGGTCACATACGATATGAAATCGGCTGTCTGACCGATTGTCTATCGTTTACTAATATTCTTTGCAAATTTCTTCTTGTTGATTGCAGGATCAAATCAACTGGCACGCCCTTGAACCTAAAAGCTTAATTTTGGACCTGCACTAGAGTAAAGCAAATATCCCAAACCAGTGTGTGTTTTTTGCATCAACAAACACGTGGCAAGTTGGTTTATAAAAATACGAATTAAAACAATCCTTCACTCCAAAATAGAGCAACATAATGATTTATTGTGAATCTCTCGAATGGTAATTTAAGAATTACTTCGCTAACTTAATTCTTGCTACAATCAAGTTTTCACTACTGCAACAACGGAACGATAAAACCATCCGCCATACTGTAATTTTATCATTCTTGTCAAAATTTCGTCATTTAACATGCATGAGGCCACATGGCCTTACCCTTCCATGTGGCAAGCATTAGTGAAATAATAGCTTAATAATCATAATAAGCTTAGCTTGATAAAGGTTGCAATCCTTATCAAACTGACGCATAAAACATGTATGTGTGATGGTCACAAAAGTTACTTTCAAGATGACACCAAAAGGATTTTGTAGGGGCGCCTAATAGAACAAGCATCCGAATGACATGACTCACTTAGATCCTAATAAAACATCGGAGCGGCACTAACAGTCTAAAGCAACCGATGAGGATTTTGAAAGAAAACCCGTGCCATCGCATCTATAAATAGGCAAGCACAATAAAAACCCTCCTCATCCTTCACACAACTCAAGCATTATAGCAGGAAGAAAAGAACTAGTGTGCTGTAACAATGAAGATCATTTTCGTCTTTGCTCTCCTTGCTATTGCTGCATGCAGCGCCTCTGCGCAACTTGATGTTTTTAGTCAAAGTTATAGGCAATATCAGCTGCAGCAACAGGTGCTTAGCCCATGCAATGAGTTCGTAAGGCAGCAGTATAACATAGCGCCATCCCCCCTCTGGCAATCAGCTACGTTTCCGTTGAGAACCAACCAAGTCTTGCAGCAGCAGTGCTGCCAACAGCTCAGGCTGATGGCGCAACAATCTCAGTACCAGGCCATTAACAGTGTTTGGGCGATTGTCCAACAACAACACCTCCAGCAGTTTGGTGGTCTCTACTTTGATCAAACTCTGGCTCAAGCCCAAGCTCTGTTGGCTTTTAACTTGCCATCTATATGCGGTATCTACCCTAGCTACTATAGTGCCCCCGGTAGCATTGCCATCCCTTATGGTGCCTTGTACTGAATTGTAATAATATTGAAGTTCGGAAATTACAAATAAAGTTAGATATCATCATATGTGACATTTAAAACATGGGGTGATTCAAATCGAAATAAAATTATCTTTCATATTTAAATAGCATGCCTCAATAAGGATATACCCTAGTACATTGTCGTAACTACTTACCATCATAGGTACTCTACCATTTTGCTATGCGTTTACATTTGATCCGAACTTAGTTAGTCTTTTTGTTATAAATGGTGTGCATACGAGATGTCCATCTTTTTATTCCAAGAACAACAAACACGAAGCACATATGGCAAATTCTAAACCCACTACAACAGGAGCATAGACCATACAAAACATTTAAAGAAGTAGCAAGCTAAATTGATTCTTACTCCACTACTAAAACAAGTGCATATCAAAGGCCGCACATGCAACACCATTGTGAATATGACTTGCTCTTGTTGTGCAAACATGTCACATCAAGCAAATATGTTGATTCAGGCAAAATCAAGATAGAATTTCAAAAATTTAACCAATCGTATCTTTATAAATTTCATATATATGTATTAATTCCAATTGAAAGCCATCTTATTGTACATGATCTTCGACAAAAGGGATTGTACAAGAAAATCTCGAGTTGAGCTCTCGCTCTGTTTGCATCAAAGAATTACTACATAGACATAACTAATTCCGTATACAAGCACAAAATGCAGCTGCAGCAATGAGGGTAAAAACTGCAAAAAAACAATTTGTTATGTTCTTTGGTTTATTCAGTCACAAAAGAGTGATTTTCAGGAAATATGTACGCCTTTCCCACAGTTAAAATGATAAGATGTCTTAATAATGGAATGCTCCAACACACTGAGGTTATTCTTGCTCACACCCTCGTTGCTATGAGAACTTTATTGTAACACAGATTGTCGATAGTCACACTGCAAAAAAAAAGGCTAATGAACGTCATGTTTCAGCAAAATTAGAGGAAGGCACGCATGATGCACCCTAATGAAACCAGTTCATGGCATACCACAAATGTGTGGTAGTCTTTATCCATTTCGAAAACGTTCTAGTTCATTCAAAATATTCAGACAAGGAAACACGTCGCAAGTTGGTTTATAAAAAGACAAATTAACTCAATCCTTCACTCCAGGTAAAGCAACATAATGATTTCTTGTGAATCTCTCGAATGGTAATTTAAGAATCACTTCGCTAACTTAATTCTGGCTACAATCAAGTTTTCACTACTGCAACAACGGAACGATAAAACCACCTGCCATACTGTAATTTTGTCATTCTTGTCAAAATTTCGTAATTTAACATGCATGAGGCCACATGGCCTTTATATTCCACGTGCCAAGCATTAGTGAAATAATAGCTTACTAACCATGACAAGCTTAAATCTTGATAAAGGTTGCAATCCTTATCAAACTGACGCATAAAGTGAGTGATGAGTCATCCATTATCTTACTAGCTTGCTACAAATCATGTATGTGTGATGGTCACAAAAGTTTCTTTCAAGATGACACCAAAAGGATTTTGTAGGGGCGCCTCATAGAACAAGCATCCGAATGACATGACTCACTTGGATCCTAATAAAACATTCGAGCGAAACTAACACTCTAAAGCAACCGATGAGGAATTGAAAGAAAACCCGTGCCATCGCATCTATAAATAGGCAAGCGCAATCAAATCCCTCCTCACCCCTCACACAACTCAAGCATTATAGCAGGAAGAAAAGAACTAGTGTCCTGTAACAATGAAGATCATTTTCGTCTTTGCTCTCCTTGCTATTGCTGCATGCAGCGCCTCTGCGCAGCTTGATGTTTTTAGTCAAAGTTATAGGCAACATCAGCTGCAGCCGCATGTCCTGCTGCAGCAACAGGTGCTTAGCCCATGCAATGAGTTCGTAAGGCAGCAGTATAACATAGCGGCATCCCCCCTCTGGCAATCAGCTACGTTTCCGCTGAGAACCAACCAAGTCTTGCAGCAGCAGTGCTGCCAACAGCTCAGGCTGATGGCGCAACAATCTCAGTACCAGGCCATTAACAGTGTTTGGGCGATTCTCCAACAACAACACCTCCAGCAGTTTGGTGGTCTCTACTTTGATCAGACTCTGGCTCAAGCCCAAGCTCTGTTGGCTTTTAACTTGCCATCTATATGCGGTATCTACCCAAGCTACTATAGTGCCCCCAGTAGCATTGCCATCCCTTATGGTGCCTTGTACTGAATTGTAACAATATTGCAGTTCAGAAATTACAAATAAAGTCAGATATCACCATATGTGACATTTGAAACATGGGGTGATATAAATCGAAATAAAATTATCTTTCATATTTAAATAGCATGCCTCAATAAGGGTATACCCTAGTACATTGTCGTAGCTAATTACCATCATAGGTACTTTACCATTTTGGTATGTGCTTACATTTGATCCGAAGTTACATAGTCTTTTAGACATAAATGGTGTGCATACGAGATGTCCATCTTCTTATTCCAATAACAACAACCACGGAGCATATATGACAAATTCTAAACTGACTACAACAGGATCATAGACCATACAAAACATTTAAAGAAGTTGCAACCTAAATTGATTCGTACTCCACTACTAAAACAAGCGCACATCAAAGGCCACATATGCAACATCATTGTCAATATGACTTGCTCTTGTTGTGCAAACATGTCAGTTCAAGCAAATATGGTTATTCAGGCAACATCAAGATAGAATTTGAAAAATTTAACAAATCGTATCTCAATAAATTTCATATATACGTACTAATTCCAATTGAAAGCCATCCTTTTGTACACGATCGTTGACAAAAGGGATTGTACAAGAAAATCTCGAGTTGAGGTTTCGCTCAGTTTGCATCAAAGAACTACCACATGGACATAACTAATTCAGTATACAAGCACAAAATGCAGCTGCAGCAAAGAGGGAGAAAACTGGAAAGAACAATTTGTGATGTTATTTGGTTTATTCAGTCACAAAAGAGTGATTATCAGAAAATATGTAGGCTTCTCGCAAAGTAAAAGTTATAAGATGTCTTTATCCATTTCAAAAACGTCCTAGTTCATTCAAAATATTCAGACAAGGAAAAACGTAGCAAGTTGGTTTATAAAAAGACGAATTAACTCAATCCTTCACTCCAGGTAGAGCAACATAATGATTTCTTGTGAATCTCTCGAATGGTAATTTAAGAATTACTTCGCTAACTTAATTCTTGCTACAATCAAGTTTTCACTAGTGCAACAATGGAACGATAAAACCACCTGCCATACTGTAATTTTGTCATTCTTGTCAAAATTTCGTAATTTAACATGCATGAGGCCACATGGCCTTAACGTTCCACGTGCCAAGCATTAGTGAAATAATAGCTTACTAACCATAACAAGCTTAAAGCTTGATAAAGGTTGCAATCCTTATCAAACTGACGCGTAAAGTGAGTGATGAGTCATCCATTATCTTACTAGCTTGCTACAAATCATGTATGTGTGATGGTCACAAAAGTTTCTTTCAAGATGACACCAAAAGGATTTTGTAGGGGCGCCTAATAGAACAAGCATCCGAATGACATGACTCACTTAGATCCTAATAAAACATTCGAGCGAAACTAACACTCTAAAGCAACCGATGAGGAATTGAAAGAAAACCCGTGCCATCGCATCTATAAACAGGCAAGCGCAATCAAATCCCTCCTCACCCCTCACACAACTCAAGCATTTTAGCAGGAAGAAAAGAACTAGTGTCCTGTAACAATGAAGATTATTTTCGTCTTTGCTCTCCTTGCTATTGCTGCATGCAGCGCCTCTGCGCAGCTTGATGTTTTTAGTCAAAGTTATAGGCAATATCAGCTGCAGCCGCATGTCCTGCTGCAGCAACAGGTGCTTAGCCCATGCAATGAGTTCGTAAGGCAGCAGTATAACATAGCGGCATCCCCCCTCTGGCAACCAGCTACGTTTCCGCTGAGAACCAACCAAGTCTTGCAGCAGCAGTGCTGCCAACAGCTCAGGCTGATGGCGCAACAATCTCAGTACCAGGCCATTAACAGTGTTTGGGCGATTCTCCAACAACAACACCTCCAGCAGTTTGGTGGTCTCTACTTTGATCAGACTCTGGCTCAAGCCCAAGCTCTGTTGGCTTTTAACTTGCCATCTATATGCGGTATCTACCCTAGCTACTATAGTGCCCCCAGTAGCATTGCCATCCCTTATGGTGCCTTGTACTGAATTGTAACAATATTGCAGTTCAGAAATTACAAATAAAGTCAGATATCATCATATGTGACATTTGAAACATGGGGTGATATAAATCGAAATAAAATTATCTTTCATATTTAAATAGCATGCCTCAATAAGGATATACCCTAGTACATTGTCGTAACTAATTAGCATCATAGGTACTTTACCATTTTGCTATGTGCTTACATTTGATCCGAAGTTACATAGTCTTTTAGACATAAATGGTGTGCATACGAGATGTCCATCTTCTTATTCCAATAACAACAACCACGGAGCATGTATGACAAATTCTAAACTGACAACAACAGGATCATAGACCATACAAAACATTTAAAGAAATAGCAACCTAAATTGATTCGTACTCCACTACTAAAACAAGCGCACATCAAAGGCCACATATGCAACATCATTGTCAATATGACTTGCTCTTGTTGTGCAAACATGTCACTTCAAGCAAATATGTTGATTCAGGCAACATCAAGATAGAATTTGAAAAATTTAACCAATCTTATCTCAATAAATTTCATATATACGTACTAATTCCATTTGAAAGCCATCTTTTTGTACACGATCGTTGACAAAAGGGATTGTACAAGAAAATCTCGAGTTGAGCTTTCGCTCAGTTTGCATCAAAGAACTACCACATGGACATAACTAATTCAGTATACAAGCACAAAATGCAGCTGCAGCAAAGAGGGAGAAAACTGGAAAGAACAATTTGTGATGTTATTTGGTTTATTCAGTCAAAAAGAGTGATTATCAGAAAATATGTAGGCTTCTCCCAAGTAAAAATTATAAGATGTCTTTATCCATTTCAAAAACGTCCTAGTTCATTCAAAATATTCAGACAAGTAAAAACGTAGCAAGTTGGTTTATAAAAAGACGAATTAACTCAATCCTTCACTCCAGGTAGAGCAACATAATGATTTCTTGTGAATCTCTCGAATGGTAATTTAAGAATTACTTCGCTAACTTAATTCTTGCTACAATCAAGTTTTCACTACTGCAACAATGGAACAATAAAACCACCTGCCATACTGTAATTTTGTCATTCTTGTCAAAATTTCGTAATTTAACATGCATGAGGCCACATGGCCTTAACGTTCCACGTGCCAAGCATTAGTGAAATAATAGCTTACTAACCATAACAAGCTTAGCTTAATAAAAGTTTCAATCCTTATCAAACTGACGCATAAAGTGAGTGATGAGTCATTCCATTATCTTACTAGCTTGCTACAAATCATGTATGTGTGATGGTCACAAAAGTTACTTTCAAGATGACACCAAAAGGATTTTGTAGGGGGGCCTAATAGAACAAGCATCCGAATGACATGACTCACTTGGATCCTAATAAAACATTCGAGCGAAACTAACACTCTAAAGCAACCGATGAGGAATTGAAAGAAAACCCGTGCCATCGCATCTATAAATAGGCAAGCGCAATCAAATCCCTCCTCACCCCTCACACAACTCCAGCATTATAGCAGGAAGAAAAGAACTAGTGTCCTGTAACAATGAAGATCATTTTCGTCTTTGCTCTCCTTGCTATTGCTGCATGCAGCGCCTCTGCGCAGCTTGATGTTTTTAGTCAAAGTTATAGGCAATATCAGCTACAGCCGCATGTCCTGCTGCAGCAACAGGTGCTTAGCCCATGCAATGAGTTCGTAAGGCAGCAGTATAACATAGCGGCATCCCCCCTCTGGCAACCAGCTACGTTTCCGCTGAGAACCAACCAAGTCTTGCAGCAGCAGTGCTGCCAACAGCTCAGGCTGATGGCGCAACAATCTCAGTACCAGGCCATTAACAGTGTTTGGGCGATTCTCCAACAACAACACCTCCAGCAGTTTGGTGGTCTCTACTTTGATCAGACTCTGGCTCAAGCCCAAGCTCTGTTGGCTTTTAACTTGCCATCTATATGCGGTATCTACCCTAGCTACTATAGTGCCCCCAGTAGCATTGCCATCCCTTATGGTGCCTTGTACTGAATTGTAACAATATTGCAGTTCAGAAATTACAAATAAAGTCAGATATCATCATATGTGACATTTGAAACATGGGGTGATATAAATCGAAATAAAATTATCTTTCATATTTAAATAGCATGCCTCAATAAGGATATACCCTAGTACATTGTCGTAACTAATTAGCATCATAGGTACTTTACCATTTTGCTATGTGCTTACATTTGATCCGAAGTTACATAGTCTTTTAGACATAAATGGTGTGCATACGAGATGTCCATCTTCTTATTCCAATAACAACAAGCACGGAGCATGTATGACAAATTCTAAACTGACAACAACAGGATCATAGACCATACAAAACATTTAAAGAAATAGCAACCTAAATTGATTCGTACTCCACTACTAAAACAAGCGCACATCAAAGGCCACATATGCAACATCATTGTCAATATGACTTGCTCTTGTTGTGCAAACATGTCACTTCAAGCAAATATGTTGATTCAGGCAACATCAAGATAGAATTTGAAAAATTTAACCAATCGAATCTCAATATATTTCATAGATACGTACTAATTCCATTTGAAAGCCATCTTTTTGTACACGATCGTTGACAAAAGGGATTGTACAAGAAAATCTCGAGTTCAGCTTTCGCTCAGTTTGCATCAAAGAACTACCACATGGACATAACTAATTCAGTATACAAGCACAAAATGCAGCTGCAGCAAAGAGGGAGAAAACTGGAAAGAACAATTTGTGATGTTATTTGGTTTATTCAGTCAAAAAGAGTGATTATCAGAAAATATGTAGGCTTCTCCCAAGTAAAAATTATAAGATGTCTTTATCCATTTCAAAAACGTCCTTGTTCATTCAAAATATTCAGACAAGTAAAAACGTAGCAAGTTGGTTTATAAAAAGACGAATTAACTCAATCCTTCACTCCAGGTAGAGCAACATAATGATTTCTTGTGAATCTCTCGAATGGTAATTTAAGAATTACTTCGCTAACTTAATTCTTGCTACAATCAAGTTTTCACTACTGCAACAATGGAACAATAAAACCACCTGCCATACTGTAATTTTGTCATTCTTGTCAAAATTTCGTAATTTAACATGCATGAGGCCACATGGCCTTAACGTTCCACGTGCCAAGCATTAGTGAAATAATAGCTTACTAACCATAACAAGCTTAGCTTAATAAAAGTTTCAATCCTTATCAAACTGACGCATAAAGTGAGTGATGAGTCATTCCATTATCTTACTAGCTTGCTACAAATCATGTATGTGTGATGGTCACAAAAGTTACTTTCAAGATGACACCAAAAGGATTTTGTAGGGGGGCCTAATAGAACAAGCATCCGAATGACATGACTCACCTGGATCCTAATAAAACATTCGAGCGAAACTAACACTCTAAAGCAACCGATGAGGAATTGAAAGAAAACCCGTGCCATCGCATCTATAAATAGGCAAGCGCAATCAAATCCCTCCTCACCCCTCACACAACTCAAGCATTATAGCAGGAAGAAAAGAACTAGTGTCCTGTAACAATGAAGATCATTTTCGTCTTTGCTCTCCTTGCTATTGCTGCATGCAGCGCCTCTGCGCAGCTTGATGTTTTTAGTCAAAGTTATAGGCAATATCAGCTGCAGCCGCATGTCCTGCTGCAGCAACAGGTGCTTAGCCCATGCAATGAGTTCGTAAGGCAGCAGTATAACATAGCGGCATCCCCCCTCTGGCAATCAGCTACGTTTCCGCTGAGCACCAACCAAGTCTTGCAGCAGCAGTGCTGCCAACAGCTCAGGCTGATGGCGCAACAATCTCAGTACCAGGCCATTAACAGTGTTTGGGCGATTCTCCAACAACAACACCTCCAGCAGTTTGGTGGTCTCTACTTTGATCAGACTCTGGCTCAAGCCCAAGCTCTGTTGGCTTTTAACTTGCCATCTATATGCGGTATCTACCCTAGCTACTATAGTGCCCCCAGTAGCATTGTCATCCCTTATGGTGCCTTGTACTGAATTGTAACAATATTGCAGTTCAGAAATTACAAATAAAGTCAGATATCAACATATGTGACATTTGAAACATGGGGTGATATAAATCGAAATAAAATTATCTTTCATATTTAAATAGCATGCCTCAATAAGGATATACCCTAGTACATTGTCGTAACTAATTAGCATCATAGGTACTTTACCATTTTGCTATGTGCTTACATTTGATCCGAAGTTACATAGTCTTTTAGACATAAATGGTGTGCATACGAGATGTCCATCTTCTTATTCCAATAACAACAACCACGGAGCATGTATGACAAATTCTAAACTGACAACAACAGGATCATAGACCATACAAAACATTTAAAGAAATAGCAACCTAAATTGATTCGTACTCCACTACTAAAACAAGCGCACATCAAAGGCCACATATGCAACATCATTGTCAATATGACTTGCTCTTGTTGTGCAAACATGTCACTTCAAGCAAATATGTTGATTCAGGCAACATCAAGATAGAATTTGAAAAATTTAACCAATCTTATCTCAATAAATTTCATATATACGTACTAATTCCATTTGAAAGCCATCTTTTTGTACACGATCGTTGACAAAAGGGATTGTACAAGAAAATCTCGAGTTGAGCTTTCGCTCAGTTTGCATCAAAGAACTACCACATGGACATAACTAATTCAGTATACAAGCACAAAATGCAGCTGCAGCAAAGAGGGAGAAAACTGGAAAGAACAATTTGTGATGTTATTTGGTTTATTCAGTCAAAAAGAGTGATTATCAGAAAATATGTAGGCTTCTCCCAAGTAAAAATTATAAGATGTCTTTATCCATTTCAAAAACGTCCTTGTTCATTCAAAATATTCAGACAAGTAAAAACGTAGCAAGTTGGTTTATAAAAAGACGAATTAACTCAATCCTTCACTCCAGGTAGAGCAACATAATGATTTCTTGTGAATCTCTCGAATGGTAATTTAAGAATTACTTCGCTAACTTAATTCTTGCTACAATCAAGTTTTCACTACTGCAACAATGGAACAATAAAACCACCTGCCATACTGTAATTTTGTCATTCTTGTCAAAATTTCGTAATTTAACATGCATGAGGCCACATGGCCTTAACGTTCCACGTGCCAAGCATTAGTGAAATAATAGCTTACTAACCATAACAAGCTTAGCTTAATAAAAGTTTCAATCCTTATCAAACTGACGCATAAAGTGAGTGATGAGTCATTCCATTATCTTACTAGCTTGCTACAAATCATGTATGTGTGATGGTCACAAAAGTTACTTTCAAGATGACACCAAAAGGATTTTGTAGGGGGGCCTAATAGAACAAGCATCCGAATGACATGACTCACCTGGATCCTAATAAAACATTCGAGCGAAACTAACACTCTAAAGCAACCGATGAGGAATTGAAAGAAAACCCGTGCCATCGCATCTATAAATAGGCAAGCGCAATCAAATCCCTCCTCACCCCTCACACAACTCAAGCATTATAGCAGGAAGAAAAGAACTAGTGTCCTGTAACAATGAAGATCATTTTCGTCTTTGCTCTCCTTGCTATTGCTGCATGCAGCGCCTCTGCGCAGCTTGATGTTTTTAGTCAAAGTTATAGGCAATATCAGCTGCAGCCGCATGTCCTGCTGCAGCAACAGGTGCTTAGCCCATGCAATGAGTTCGTAAGGCAGCAGTATAACATAGCGGCATCCCCCCTCTGGCAATCAGCTACGTTTCCGCTGAGCACCAACCAAGTCTTGCAGCAGCAGTGCTGCCAACAGCTCAGGCTGATGGCGCAACAATCTCAGTACCAGGCCATTAACAGTGTTTGGGCGATTCTCCAACAACAACACCTCCAGCAGTTTGGTGGTCTCTACTTTGATCAGACTCTGGCTCAAGCCCAAGCTCTGTTGGCTTTTAACTTGCCATCTATATGCGGTATCTACCCTAGCTACTATAGTGCCCCCAGTAGCATTGTCATCCCTTATGGTGCCTTGTACTGAATTGTAACAATATTGCAGTTCAGAAATTACAAATAAAGTCAGATATCAACATATGTGACATTTGAAACATGGGGTGATATAAATCGAAATAAAATTATCTTTCATATTTAAATAGCATGCCTCAATAAGGATATACCCTAGTACATTGTCGTAACTAATTAGCATCATAGGTACTTTACCATTTTGCTATGTGCTTACATTTGATCCGAAGTTACATAGTCTTTTAGACATAAATGGTGTGCATACGAGATGTCCATCTTCTTATTCCAATAACAACAACCACGGAGCATGTATGACAAATTCTAAACTGACAACAACAGGATCATAGACCATACAAAACATTTAAAGAAATAGCAACCTAAATTGATTCGTACTCCACTACTAAAACAAGCGCACATGAAAGGCCACATATGCAACATCATTGTCAATATGACTTGCTCTTGTTGTGCAAACATGTCACTTCAAGCAAATATGTTGATTCAGGCAACATCAAGATAGAATTTGAAAAATTTAACCAATCGAATCTCAATAAATTTCATATATACGTACTAATTCCATTTGAAAGCCATCTTTTTGTACACGATCGTTGACAAAAGGGATTGTACAAGAAAATCTCGAGTTGAGCTTTCGCTCAGTTTGCATCAAAGAACTACCACATGGACATAACTAATTCAGTATACAAGCACAAAATGCAGCTGCAGCAAAGAGGGAGAAAACTGGAAAGAACAATTTGTGATGTTATTTGGTTTATTCAGTCAAAAAGAGTGATTATCAGAAAATATGTAGGCTTCTCCCAAGTAAAAATTATAAGATGTCTTTATCCATTTCAAAAACGTCCTAGTTCATTCAAAATATTCAGACAAGGAAAAACGTAGCAAGTTGGTTTATAAAATGACGAATTAACTCAATCCTTCACTCCAGGTAGAGCAACATAATGATTTCTTGTGAATCTCTCGAATGGTAATTTAAGAATTACTTCGCTAACTTAATTCTTGCTACAATCAAGTTTTCACTACTGCAACAATGGAACAATAAAACCACCTGCCATACTGTAATTTTGTCATTCTTCTCAAAATTTCGTAATTTAACATGCATGAGGCCACATGGCCTTAACGTTCCACGTGCCAAGCATTAGTGAAATAATAGCTTACTAACCATAACAAGCTTAGCTTAATAAAAGTTTCAATCCTTATCAAACTGACGCATAAAGTGAGTGATGAGTCATTCCATTATCTTACTACCTTGCTACAAATCATGTATGTGTGATGGTCACAAAAGTTACTTTCAAGATAACACCAAAAGGATTTTGTAGGGGGGCCTAATAGAACAAGCATCCGAATGACATGACTCACTTGGATCCTAGTAAAACATCGGAACGAAACTAACACTCTAAAACAACCGATGAGGAATTGAAAGAAAACCCGTGCCACCGGATCTATAAATAGGCAAGCACAGTGAAAACCCTCCTCATCCTTCACACAACTCAAGCATTATAGCAGGCAGAAAAGAACTAGTGTCCGAATATGTGATGGTCACAAAAGTTACTTTCAAGATGGCACAAAAGGGAATTTGTTGGGGCACCTAATAGAACAAGTATCCGAATGACATGACTCACTTAGATACTAATAGAACACACGAACGAAACTAACACTCTAAAGAACCGATGAGGAATTGAATGAAAACCCGTTCCCATCTATAAATAGACAAGCACAATGGTAATCCTCCTCATCCTTCACACAACTCAAGCATTATAGCAGGAAGAAAAGTATTTGTGTCCCGTAAGAATGGAGATCATTTTCATCTTTGCTTTCCTTGCTATTGCTGCATGCAGTGCCTCTACGCAGTTTATGTTTTTAGTCAAATTTATAGGTAATATCAGCTGTAGCCGCATCTCCTCCCGCAACAATAGGTGTTTAGCCCATGTAATGAGTTCGTAAGGCTGCAGTATAACATAGCGGCATCCCCCTTCTGGCAATCATACATGCTCTTGTAGAGTCTAGCAAGTTAGTGGGAAACCCTGTAACCAATGCAATTGCATTCATAGGCTCTCTATGGTTTCCTAACATGAATGGCTATGTAGATGAGTGCTATTTAGTGCAAAGGTTGAGGGAAACATATGTTGGGATATGGAACCCGGTGACATCAAAGATGATGATGACATTTGTAGATCCTGGTTTCAAATTGATGATGGCAAAGTTGAGGAGAAGCCTTTAAGTCCTTGAACACAGGATTACAGCTTCTGATGAACTTGGTTATATAAAGAAGAGGACATGGCCTAAATGTGGTGACAAAGGTCACTTTGTAAAGACAAGCCAAGGACCTATAGCTAGCAAAAGGTACTTGTCATCAAATTTTTTTCCTTTCATTTGTAAATTGGCTGCTCACTCCAGATTTTGTACAGGAAAAGGTTGCCTTCATCAACACCATCCTCAGATCAAGGGAGCAATACTCCCGGTGCAGCACCTAGGTCAAAGAAAAAATTGCTACTGGTGTTGGGATACGCGTAGGCTACGATAGCATAAAACAAAATTTTTGTACCGCGTAAAGCGGGAACCATGCAAGTATGAGATCATAGATCGTTACCACTCGACGCGCTGCGCAGCAGAAGTATGCGCTAAGGAGCCGAAGGAATCCTCGCGATGTAGCACACGCCGATGTAGAGGAAGTAGTCGATCGCAGCGGCTTGACCTTCTCCTCCTCGTGCGTTCTCCTCGCCGTGCTCCCACGCTGATCAGCACCGCAAGACAGCGACGCCTCCACCGGTATCCACACGTCCAGGGAAGGAACACCACGCGCAGATATGCTAGCACCCGCGCGCGGTAAGGGTTTGCTCGTGAAAGGAAGTGGCGGCTAGGGTTTCACGTGGCGTGATCTATTAATCCCGCCGGTCACACCCCCGCACGTATATATAGGAACCACGTCCGGGCCTCCAAGGCCCATAGGAGTCCTACTCGGGTCCCTATCCGAATTGAGTGCATATTGGATCTCCATCCAATCCCGTTATTCTGGCCCTTTAAGCGTGCGACCTTGTAGGTTCATGCACACTCGGGTGCAACCCGAAAACTCCTTTTCGGTCCACATGTCAACAGCGGCACCTAGCAGAACGTATTGACCCACCGAGCATACATAAAGATCATATCGGCTGAACCTTTAGTGTTTACTTGTATGAACCCCTTTGCCTCACGATATCGATTAAGCTCAAGGCTAGATATGTCATCCTCTAATAGCTCAATCATTAACTCGATCCTGTGATAGGTTATATAACCTGCGATTGACTCCTCAATCACTTTTGGCATGGCCACGAACTTCCATAATCTATAACATCGGGGGCCCCAGAGATATCTCTCCATAGGAGGGACAAATCCCATCTTGATTATTCATATCCCACTACATGTTTTATGACACACCCGAAGACTACTTTTATAACTATCCAGTTATGGAATAGCGTTTAGCAGTCCCTAAGTAAGTCACTACACATGTTGGAAACCATGATAATCTCAGGTCTAAGAATTCAATACCAACACTAATCGAGACCACTGATGACACTACACAAATAGTTCTTGCAGTGTCTCATGTCGGGTCTATCCAACAACATGTTCCCCAACATGTGTCCACATTATCAATTTGGTATCTCTATACCATGATCCATGAGACATGATCATCAATCAATACATGTGCTGATCATTTAACCATATTTGTTCCACGTATGATATTTGATCAGGGATCCTTTAGAAATAGCAACATATAACATAAAGAGTCTCATAAATGAATCACATATTCATTAGCCAATAATGAGTTATCTATTTCAAGGAACAATATCAGATAAATATGTAAACATAGTATGTGATACAATCATCTCTATGATTGCCTCTAGGGTATATCACTAACAACTGGATCATCCAGGTTATTAGTATTTCTTACTATTGAATTCCATCCTCACTTGCATTCTATTTGTATCTTGTATTCAGATTTAGCTACTGACTTATAAAATTGTTGTTGCAGTGGCAATGCAAATGATGTGTCAACAAGACCACCAAAAGCAAGAGGGAAGGGGAAGGGGAAGAAAGGCTCTGTTGCTGCATCCATTTGATGTGGTTGTCTTTTGGGAAAGTTCTAATGGTCTGGACCATGCTTTCCTATTGTGATTGTCCTATCAGATTCATATGATGTAGAACACTACTATCAGATATAGTTGTCTTTTGGATGTGAGGATGAATCATATGATGTAAACCTCTAACTGTTGTTAGTTGAACTAGTCAGATGTAGTTGTCTTTTGGATGTGAGGATGAATCATATGATGTGAACCTCAACTGTTGTCAGTAGTTCGTACGCTTCCGTGTCCATGCCAAAATGATACTAGTCAACGATGATCTTGCTTGTTGCCTCAAATGTTGTTTTATTCATGCTAAAATGCTGTCAATTTTACAATTTCATGGGTCGGAGCATCCCTGTCCTAATTTTCATGAAAACCAGCCATCTGTGAGTCTAGTGGCAGTTATGTTGGGTTCAAACTGTTTTTGATGGCAAATTTGCAATTACAGTTTTTTTTGGTGGTAGATCCACAATACCTATTCAATTCAGTGGCAAATTTTTTATGGCAAAATTTGGTAATGAAGATTCAGAGTTGGAGATAGAACCGAAGCGCATCTCGAGGAGATGAGTTATTTCCGAAAATAGACTGTGCATCGGCTGGGAGCTGTATCAGCCGATACAGAATCAGATACGGTTGGCTGATACAGATTGAGTTGGGTTCAGATTTAAGCTTCAGAGATATTACCGAGTAAGGATAGAGTACAAGATATACAATTGTATATATTAATTAGGATAATAAGTAGTTTCCTTTAAGATATTCATGGTAAGAGTCCTCCTAGGGGCTTGTTTGTGTATTACTGTAAAGTTATTCATGGTAAGAGTCCTCCTAGGGGCTTGTTTGTCTATTACTGTAAAGTAGGCAAGTTTGAGTCGTATCCAGTAGGGAGAAGTTTGTATATATTGGGTACAAATAGATGCCTACGGTCATGTAAGATTTTTATAGCACCGGTTTAATATACTCGGCGCATCCCCAATCTTTTTGTTTTAATCTTTTTGACGGGTTCTTGCTTCGAGTTTTGCATCGGTTTCGATCTTCCGACAAGAGATATTATTCGTCACAGTGGTTTGTATCAGCGAGATCATTATGTCGTTTTAGATATATAATTACTGTTTATCATATATCTTAATTAATCTAAGTCAATGACTAAATTTATCTGTATCGCCCAGATCTTATCTAGGGTTATGCCGGTATCAACTAAATTGTTTTCTTGATCTAGATTAGATAAGGTATCTACCACCCATAAAATCATTCAAAAGCTTGATTATTTTGACTTTTTATTTCTTTTCATATTTAGTGCTGCATCAATTGGGTTTGACCTACATGACTAACCTGCTTCTTAATTTCAATAAGGGTAGAATCGGGGTTTCAGTCGATCTTACCTGATATAACTGTTATGTTATGTTCAATTCCTTTAATCATGCTTTCATGTTATATATGCCCCTTATATGAGTATATCACTCTATATAAATATATCAAGACTGTCCTCGATATATTTGATTAGATTGATATCTTTTTATAAGGCTATATTGGAGTATTAGCCGATACATCATCTATTATAACCTAAATATTGTATCTATGAAATTTGGTAAGCGTATGAATCGGAAACGATATCCAATTCAAAGCAGATTTGAAGATCTGCAGAATTATCGGAAACAAAGTGCACATCGGCTGGAAGACCGTATCGGCTGAAACTGAGTTTGTTATGATAGCCGATGTAGCTGATATTGGTTGCATAATCAATATCGGGTTCAAGAAGGAGTCTGAGACGATGTTGCCAGACAAGGATGCACTCCGAGGTTGGCAATTGTATCTATTAATTAGGATTATATGTAAATTCCTTAGAGATATTTTTGGTAAGAGTCCGCCTAAGGGATTTGTTTGCTAGTTCGAGTTGTATTAGGATGATATGAGTCGTGTCCATCTTGCATGAGTTATATCAATCTCGGCGCATCACCAACCTTTTACTTTTTATTTTTGAAAAGTTCTTGCTTTAGAGTCGAGCTGCATCAGGTTGATCTTCGGCGGAGAGGTAAGGCTCGTTATGACGGTTCGCATTATCGGAATTAGTGCTTACATCATTATGACACTCTAATTCTATCTTATAAATCTCCGAGTTAGCATATACGTTATATAATCTAGATGGATAAAGCTTTCTACTTGCATCAGCTGACCTTTGTCTAGGGTTTTATCAATAATGGCTAGATTGACTTGTCTAGTGTATCCACCATCCTGAAAAGGCAACCATCAGCTTGATTGTCAAGATATTATATTTCTTTTCATACTTAATATTGCATCAATTAAGTTTGATCTATTAAATCGTGTTTAAAATCATGATCTCTTGCCTGCTTTATGGTTGTTAATAAGGATAGTATCGGGGTTTCAGCCGATCTTACCTGATATAGTTGTTTTACATGGTTCTTTACTTTGTTTAATGTGCTATATCTGCCCCTTGTATCAGGATCTAATCTAGTATAAATATATTGGACTCATTACCAATCTGATTGGTGATAGTAGGTATATTTGTTGCAAGAGAATATCCTAGTATAAGGTTGTATCGGAGCTATAGTCGATACATGCTTAAATCTGAACATCGGCTATGGCATGAGTACATATAATCGTTATTTCATGTTATTTTAGACTTGGGCAATTTATACTGTCTCGGTTAAGTCCGATCTATCCCAATTGCCGATTTCTAAAGTGATATTGATTTATAGATTACATAATGCTAATACCTACAGCCGATGTATCAAATTTAGGGTTAGCTTGTCATCGAATATACGTTACAGCTGATTCATGCTATATTGCATCGGCTAGATTACATCACAATATGACATCGGCTTACTTGCCAATCGATTATCATTTACTAATAAAACTTGCATGTTTCATCTTGTTGATTGCAGGATCAAATCAACTAGCACGCTTTGAACCCAAAAGCATGTTTTGGACCTGCACTGGAGTTAAGCAGATCTCCGAGGCCAGTGTGTGTTTTTTGCATCAACACGCTTTTGGCATGCCCAGTGGGACATTTGTGTCATCATGACATCCAACATTACTGAGGTCACGGAAGACAACACTCTACCGATCACGATCGAGCAGTTGAACAAGGAGCAGAGGGAAGAGATGATGAATATGCTAGATCAACTCAAAAGCCAATACCTTCACTCATTTGCAGTAACTCATCGAGGCACCATAATCAAGAAGATCAAAGTAGAATTGCCATCGATCATGAAAACGGAACCTAGTACATCTAGAATAAATGATGATTAAGGCAAAGAGGCTAAGGTCGAGTCAAGCGACGAGGAACTCCACACATACAAGATCGTATTGATTCGGCAGTCCATCATGCCCTCATTAATCAATCCGGTGTACTGGTGAACACATTAACAAATATGATCAAGACGATGGTGGATGTCACTTTAGCCGAGGAAAAAGCGAAAGGGCCCATATATCTTCAAGGAGATGCTTTTCCAGGTTTTAGGACTGTGAATACAGAAATTGGCGGGAAACAACATTGGTTTCAAACCCAGTCTACATCGGCTCCCATGCTCAGCGGAAATATCCCGACAATATTAACAAGACAGGAGCTGATCCATGGGGGGCAGAGTTCAACCCAATTGATGCTGGAAGAGTTGACCAACATACTCAACGCAAAGCCGTCAGTCGTCGAACCAGCATACCACATTCCTTCGGTTCCACAACAGCCGATTGAAATTACTCAGCTGATAGGCCAACAATACATGTCAGAACCGCCACCGTACATTTCATCTCAAGGCTTAGGAGCCAATTTTAACCAACAATACTAGCCTCATTCACCACGAGCCCAGTATCGGCTTGAGGGATCTCCATGGCTCCAATTCCTGACGCAGTATGGTCAATACGATCAACCACAGCAACAGTATGGCGAAGGAGCATTGCAGCAGCCATGGGCCAACATGATAGCCGATGTAATGAGAGAGCAATTCGAGCTCAAACCTAAGAACAATCGCAACATGTATCGGCATCTATACCCTGAATATTTTGACCGGGTACCACTGCCAAGCCGATACAAGGTACCGAATTTTTCAAAATTCTCGGGACAGGACAACGTGTCAACTTACATGCATGTTAGCCGTTTCTTGGCGCAGTGTTGAGAAGCATTGGCTACAGAAGCTCACAGAGTGAGAATATTCCCATTATCATTATCTGAATCGGCATTCACATGGTTTTCTTCCGTGCCTTATAACTCCATCAGGAGTTGGCTGATCTAGAAAAACAATTCTATAAATACTTTTTCAGCGGAATCCAAGAGATGAAGTTGTCAGATCTCACCTCTATCAAACAAAAATCAGATGAGACAGTGCCAGATTATATTCAGTGATTTAGGGATGTAAGGAATAGGTGTTATAGTTTGGCACTGACCGATTCACAATTAGCCGATCTGGCTTTACTGGGATTATTGGCGCCGATAAGAGAAAGATTTTCAGCTCAACAGTTTGAAAGTCTAGCACACTTGGCTCAGAAGGCGACAGCTCATGAGACACGATTCCAGGAAGCTAGAAAATTTGCTAAGAAGGCCAATAATATCAATAAGATCTATAGTTATGATTCTGACTCCGAAGATGAAGATCCAGAGGTCAATGCAGTTGAGTGGACTAGAAACAAGAAGACAGTGGTGTGCCAATGGGTCAAGAATTTGGGGAAGGAAGAAAGATTTGACTTTGATATTACCAAGGCCGACAAGATATTCGAACTTCTCCAAGAAAAAGCAGATTCAGTTGCAGATAGGACACGTCATACCATCGGCTGAGAAGTTGAAGAGAAGGAAGTATTGCAAATGGCATAATACAGGATCACACAGCACCAATGATTGCAAGATCTTCAGGCAGTAGATTCAATCGGCCAAAGAACAAGGAAGGATAAAGTTCGATGAAGCTAAAATTCCGATAAAGATAGATGGTCATCCTTTTCCGGTGAACATGGTTCATACTGGAGCCAATAGGGGCCAGGTTGATAGGAGCAAATATCATACAAGAGGTGTCAAATCAGCTAGTATGATTATCAAGTATCAACAGAGGCACCAAATGGAGGAAGATGCGTATCATTACAATGATGAGGGTTATTTTGATCCTCATTGGGGTTGTGAATTCCTTAGATTTTGCTGGAATGATGGGATGAGATTACCATCCATCGAAGATTGCCTTGGTTGCAACAATCCTGATGTATAATATGTTGGGAGGCCAAGCCGACAGAGTAATGGTGTGCGTTAGCCGATTCAGCAAAGGTTGCCGGTTCATCAGAGGCTTGGGCCGATTCGACAAAATTACTTTGCAGACGGGCTGCAAGAAAGAGCTGAGACCATGCAACCTCAATGGTGTCCTACTGGAAATTTCACTAAGAGTAAGAAAAGACGTGTCCAGAGGATGAGGAATAGAGAGCGGTTCCAAGAGGTTGAAGATGAAATTGAGCATGGGCTGAAGTGCACAAGAAAGGTTTGGCGTGTCAAGAGTAAGATCGTTCCCACCGATGAAGTCAAAGCCGATAAAAGTCTTTCTGAAAGTAGAGGAAAAGAGGTTGCTTCATCTTCAATAAACATGGTTTTCATGCTACCAGCTGACTATGGCGCGGAACAAGTCATGGAACAAGCATCCGAGCCACCATCGACCAAGTTGGTGTTGTCCCCGTAGTAGGCCGTCTTTGAGAAACCAAAAGGAACTGGCCATCGGCACCTCAAGCCTTTGTATGTCAAGCGGTTTATCAATGGGAAGCCGATGTCGAAGATGTTGGTTGATGGAGGAGCAGCTGTTAACTTGAGGCATTATGCAACTTTTACAAAGCTGGGAAAGAATTCAGAGGATTTGATGAAGACCAACATGATTTTGAAATATTTCGGAGGCAATCCATCTGAAACTAAAGGAGTTTTAAATGTGGAGTTGACCATTGGCAGCAAGACAATTCCTACTACATTCTTTACCACTGATGGGAAGGTTTCCTATAGTCTGTTGCTGGGAAGAGATTGGTTCCATGCTAACTGTTGTATTCCTTCGCCTATGCCCCAAGGTTTGATCCAGTGGCAAGGAGACCAAATAGAAATCGTGCCAGCTGACAGGTCAGTTAATGTAGCTAGCGCTGATTTGTTTGTTTCGGAGATGGTAGGAATTCATTGTTTGTCTGGGAAGGTTTGGCAAGGGGATTATCTAAAAATTTCTGATTATGATATACAGCCATTAGGAGATGGAGAGCCCCAATTGTTGCTTTGTGTGCGCCGTGGAGGGTTCTAATTTTTACACAAAGGATACTGTAGATGATCGCGATGGCAAGCTGGGACAAGGGTTTATGTCGGCCGATGAGCTAGAAGAAGTAGATATTGGACCAGGCGATATACCTAGGCCATCATATGTTAGTAAAGGTCTGTCAAAGGAATTTAAATTTAAATTAATAGCACTCTTGAAGGATTACAGAGATTGTTTTGCTTGGGAATACTATGAGATGTCAGGACTCAGCCGATCGATCGTTGAACATCAGCTTCCTATCAAACCTGGCTATCGGCCATATAAGCAACCTCCAAGACGTTGCAAAGCTGAGATGTATGATGCTATCAAGGCTGAAAATACAAGACTTTGTGTTGCTAATTTCATGAGACCATGCCGATATGCTGAGTGGATTTTTAAACATAATGACAAGCTTAGAGTTTGCTTTGATTTTCGAGATTTGAACAAAGCTACTCCAAAACATGAATACCCGATGCCGGTTGCCGATCAATTGGTTGATGCAGCATCTGGACACAAGATTATCAGTTTCATGGATGGAATGCTGGATATAATAAAATTTTTAAGGCTAAGGAAGACATTAACAACAGTGTTTTTTGATGTCCTGGTGCAATCGGCTTGTATAGTGGGTTGTGATGACTTTTGGATTGAGAAGTGCTGGTGCCACATATCAGAGAGCAATGAATTACATATTCCACGATCTTATCGGTTTATTGGTTGAAATCTATATCGTTGTTGGGGTGGTTAAATCCAAGGAGATTGATGAACATATAGCCGATTTGAGAAGAGTTTTGGAAAGAGCAAGAAAATATAGATTGAGGATGAATCCA
The DNA here is from genome assembly GCA_000573905.2 of Oryza punctata. Taxonomy (NCBI): domain Eukaryota; kingdom Viridiplantae; phylum Streptophyta; class Magnoliopsida; order Poales; family Poaceae; genus Oryza; species Oryza punctata. The sequence continues at coordinate 7,387,742 of CM002494.2, read as the reverse complement.
ACCTAGTGTGCCTTTGGTGTTTCGACTGGACAGTTCCTTGGATTTTTTGTACATGAGAGGGGTATTGAGATACCTCAGAGGAGTATTAGTGCCAACAAAGAGATAAAACCCCCAGAAGACAAGACCAAGTTGCAGTCATTGATCGACGAGATTAATTTTGTTAGACGGTTTATATCTAACTTATCCGGTAGAATAGAGCCGTTTACACCATTGCTCAGGTTGAAAGCCGATCAGGAGTTTTTTTGGGGAGAGAAGCAACAAAAGGGGTTGGACAGCATAAAGAAATATTTGAGTACTCCTCCAATTCTCATTCCACCACAGAAAGGGGTTCCTTTTAAGTTGTATCTGTCAGCCAATCAGAACACTATCAGCTCTATCCTAATCCAAGAGGTTCAAGGTAAAGAGCGAGTTATATTTTATCTAAGCAGAAGGCTTTTGGATGCAAAAACCAGATATTCACCTGTAGAAAAGTTGTGCTTATGCTTATATTTTTCTTGTACTAAGTTAAGGTATTATTTGCTTTCCAATGAGTGCACTATAGTATGTAAGGCCGATGTAGTGTGGTATATGCTATCGGCTCCGGTTTTAAAGGGAAGGATTGAGAAGTGGATTTTTGCTTTAACAGAGTTTGATCTACGATATGAATCGGCTAAGGCAGTAAAAGGACAGGCGATAGCCGATTTTATAGTTGAACATAGGAATAATTCAATTGATCATGTTCATATTATGCCTTGGACATTATTGTATGATGGATCAGTTTGCACTCATGGATGTGGTATCGGCTTAGTGATCATATCCCCTAGGTGGGCAAATTTTTAGTTTGCTTTCACTATTAAACCTTATTCTACTAATAATCAAGCTGAGTATGAGGCTGTTCTGAAAGGGTTGCAGTTGTTGAAGGAGGTTGAAGCTGATGCTATTGAAATCATGGGTGATTCACTTTTGGTGATAAGTCAATTGTACGGAGAATATGTTGTTGCAACAAACACACACTGGCCTGAGAGATTTGCCTTTCTCTAGTGTAGGTCCAAAACTTGTTTTTAGGTTCGAAGGGCGTGCCAGTTGATTTGATCCTGCAATCAACAAGAAAAAATATGAAGGTTTTATCAGTAGACGATAGTCAATCGGCCAGTTAGCCGATATCATATCGTGAAGTAACCTAGCCGATGCAATATAGCATGGATCAGCTGTAAGGTATATTTAATTATAAGCTAACCCTAAACTTGGTACATCGGCTGAAAATATTAGTGATACATAATCTATATATCAAAATTACTTTAGAAATAAGCAATTGGGATAGATCGTACTGAACCGAGACAATATAAATTGCCCAAGTCTAAAATAACATGAAATAACGATTATATACACTCATATTATAGCCGATGTCCACATTTAAGCATGTATCGGCTATAGCTCCGATACAACCTTATACTAGGATATTCTCTGCAATAAATATATTCAATTATTACCAATCAGATTGGTAATAGATCCAATATATTTATATTAGATTAGATCCTGATATGAGAGGCAGATATAGCATATTAAACAAGGCATAAAACTATGTAAAACAATTATACCAGATAAGTTCGGCTGAAACCCCGATACTATCCTTATTAACAACCATAAAGCAGGTTAGAGATCATGATTCTAAACACGACTTAATAGATCAAACTTAACTGATGCTGCATTAAGTATGAAGAGAAGTATGATATCTAGACAATCAAGCCGATGGTTAACTTTTCGGGATGGTGGATACATTATATAATTCAAACCAACAAGAGAATCTAGCCGTTACCAGCAAAACCCTACATAGAGATCGGCTGATGCAAGTAGATAGCATTGTCAATCTAGATTATATAACGTATATGATACCTCGACAATTCACAAGATACAATTAGAGTGTGTTGACGACGAAATTTGGTAAGCCTCGAAGTCATCATCGGCCTAGAGTCAGTATCGGCTTCAGAGTTCTAGAATCGGCCGATGGAAGCTATCAATCGCCAACAGTCGGATTCTTACTAAATTCGGTTAAGGAAATTAATCTATTAAAGAAAGTTTATCTAGAAGAGACTGAGTTCAAGGAGGATGCGGCATGGCAATTTATCTATTAATTAGGCAGAGTCGTTAGTTTCCTTTTAATTTTAGGAAAGTGTGTTTAGTGTCCGATAAGGACTTTATGTGTTTCCTTTTATCTTTAGGAAAGTTTGAGTCGTGTCCGATATGGACTAGTATCTACCAATGGGTATAAATATGTACACCCGGGGTCTATGTAAATTATCTGTCGATCAATACAACTTCGGCGCATCGCCACCTTTTTCCTTTTTACTTGCGACGAGTTCTTGTTTCAAGTTGGGCTGCATCGACTTCGATCTCCGACGAGGAGTAAGGCTTGTTATGGCGGCTTGCATTATCGGGATTAGTGCTTCCATCGCTTCGACACTCTAATCTTGTTCATGTAAGTCGTCGAGTTATCATATACATTATATAATCTAGATTGACAATGTTTTCTACTTGCATCGGCCGATCTCCATCTAGAGTTTTGTCGATATCGGCTAGATTACTTTGTTGGCTTAGATTATATAATATATCTACCACCCTGAAAATCAGTCAAAGGCTTGATTGTCTAGATATTATGTTTCTTTTCATACTTAGTGCTGCATCAGTTAAGTTTGATCTACTAAGTCGTGCTTAGAACCATAATTTCTAGCCTGCTTCTTGATTGCCAATAAGGGTTTCATCGGGGTTTCAGCCGATGAGTTATCTGGACATTGCATCGGCTTATAAGGATTACTTACAAAGTTGGTTTTAGCCGATGACAACAAAGGTTTCACCGTTTATATAATCATTTGGATCTATTGACATCGGACCACCAGCCGATGAATGCTTCAACCTTCGGATCAGTGCTTATTTAATCTATCATTACTAGCCGATTGGTTTCTACTGGATTATATTATTTTATTTTCATCAGCCGATTATCTTTATGTCATTATTTACTCAAGTATCAAGATCTATACTGGATATCGGTTGGTATTGGTATCGGCTGGAATCACTCCATCGGCTTGTCAGCTGATCGGCTATCTATTGATCTTCAATTTATATATCTTGTTAGTTGCAGGATCAAACTGACTGGCACGCCCGCATCTCATCATTATTCTGGACCTGCACTGGAGCTAAGCAGATCTCCCAGGCCGTCGTGTTTTTACGTCAACAGAGTGTCATAAAGATTTTAGCACTAATTCCGATAATGCAAACCTCCATAATAAGACCTACGTCTTCGCCGAAGATCAAATTGATGCAGCTCGACTCGAAAGCATGAACTTGTCGAAAGTAGAAAAGTAAAAGGTTTCGCAATGCGCCGAGATTGATTGAGCGTGTGTTTTTTTATTCATAAGACCTTGGTGTTGATGCAAAAAAACACACACTAGCCTGAGAGATTCGCTTTACTCTAGTGCAGGTCCAAAATTAGTTTTTTAGGTTCGAGGGCGTGCCAGTTGATTTGATCCTGCAATCAACAAGAAGAAATATACAAAAATATTAGTAAACGATAGTCCATCTGCCACCTAGCCGATTGTAACCAAGCCGATGCAATAAAGCATGAGTCGGCTATAAGGTATAGTCAATGATAAACCTAACCCTAAAACTAGTATATCGGCTGGAAAAATCAGTGTTACATAATCAATATAATAATATTACTTTAGAAACAAGCAACTGGGATAGATCGGACTGAACCGAGACAATATAAATTGCCCAAGTCTAATGTAACATAAAATAATGATTATATAAACTCATGTCATAGCCGATATCTAGATTTAAGCATGTATCGGCTATAGCTCTGATACAACCTTATACTAGGATATTCCCTTGCAACAAATATATTCAACTATAACCAATTAGATTGGTGTCAAGTCCAATATATTTGTATTAGATTAGATCCTGATATAAGGGGCAGATATAGAATATTAAAGAAAGCGTGAAACTATGTAAAACATCTATACCAGGTAAGATCGGCTGAAACTCGATACTATACTTATTAACAACCATAAAACAGGCTAGATATCATGATTCTAAATATGACTTAATAGGTCAGACTTAACCGATGCAGCATTAAGTATGAATAGAAGCATGACATCTAGAAAATCAAGCCGATGGTTGCCTTTTCGGGATGGTGGATACGTTATATAATTTAAACCAACAAAGTAATCTAGCCGATATCGACAAAATGCTAGATAGAGCTTGACGGATGCAAGTAGATTGCATTGTCGATCTAAATTATGTAATGCATATGATAACTCGGAGATTCACAAAATAGAACTAGAGTGTCATAAAGATGTAAGCACTAGTCCCGATGATGAAAACCGCCATGACAAGACTTACCTTGTCGTCGAAGATCAAATTGATGCAACACGACTCGAAAGCATGAACTTGTCGAAAAGTAGAAACAAAGGTTGGCGATGCGCCGAGATTGATTGAACTTGGTTGTTGTTTATTTACAAGACCTCGGGTCTATATTTATAACCGAAAATACAAACTATGTCCATCACGGACATGACTCATATTAACCTAATACAAATCCAACTAACGAACAAGTCCATAAGGCGAACTCTTACCGTGATTATCTATAAGGAAATCACATAAAATATCCTAATTAATTGATACAATTGCCTTTCTAGGACTCTATCCGTGCGTGGCAATCCATATGAAGCACCTTAACTTAACCCGATGACGTGTACCGAGTCGTATTACCAAAATCGGCTCAATCGGCTAACTCTGTCCAACTCGAACCCTGCCGATTCTACCCGCAGTCGATTCGGACTCCAGCCGATTCTTGCTCTGTTTCCAATACGATCTAATCTCTTGGATCTCCTTCGATTCTATCTTCATCTCCGATACTTGAATTACCAAATTTGGTTGTCAACACATGCCCCACAAGTCCGGAATATTTGATAATGTTTCGGATTTGCCATAGTTTATCTCTGGGAGAATTTCGCACTTGCCTTTTTTCGACCGTTACCACACTGCTTTAAATATTAACCGTCACCTCCGAGAGATTTCACACCGTTACTCCGTTTCCACCGCTCTAGCAATCATCGTCTTCCTTCTCTCCGGTGATCCCCTCGGTGAAAAAAACCGATCTCAAGGCGACTTCCTTCTCCAACCAACTTCCACCCGCTGCAATGTCATCTCCCACCTCCCGCCGGTCCATCCACCGCTCCGTCGGCTGAGTACGCAGAGGTAAGCCCTTATCGGCCAGATCCATTTTTTTATGCAATAGATCAGTTTTTCCTGTTCTCAATCTATCTTCTTTTCCCTTTGCTATTCTTTCTTTTGTAGCATCTTCCGAATTTGATTGCGATTCCCAGCTTAGCCCGCGAACATCACTATTTTCTTGGTCCAATCGGCAATCCTGACCCCACTAAGGTTATCAATGCCGAGACAAATAGAATGCCTTTTAGATTGGCCAATCCAAACCTAGGACATTGGAAGAACACCTTTAAATCCTGGCCATCTTTAGAGAAAAGCTGGCCTGCATGGTATAAGCGTGTATAGGCTAGCAAACAGAATCACTGGGATGAACTTGGAATCGGCGACTAAAGATGAACCTCTGATGGCCTCTGCAGCTTACTTCTGGTCCAACACCCTAAATGCTTTTCTGTTTAATCAAGGGCCGATGACCCCCACTCTGCTCTACATCATTGTGCTTATCGGCCTAGATGTCACCTCATCGGCTAACCCCATGAACCTAAACTCCAAGAACAAATTTGACTTCAAAACCAAGAGTACAGGAGGATGGTCAGGGTTCATTGCAGCAAACATGGGCCAAGGATCTGTTACCCCCCGAAAACATACAGCTTTCCTATTGATGTGGCTTGAGAAATATCTCTTTTGTCGATCCAGCTGTGGTCCTACCTCAAACTGGCAGCATATAGTCGAAGCCCTCGAAGAAAAGAGACAATTTACTTTAGGCAAAATCCTTCTCGGCTATCTGTATCAAACACTGAACAACGCATCGGCTAGGATAGCCATCGGCTCAGTAGTCAGTGCAGGTGGCCCTTGGTGGCTATTGCAGTCTTGGCCATGAAAGCTGTGAATCGCCCGCATTGACAGAAGCTGTATTTCCAAGACAAGAGCCGATTACAGATGAAGATGGAGAAGAACTCACCCAATGCAGGTGTATATCCTATGGAGAATATGCATCCACACCAGCCGATGCTGGAGCAAAGCTATCGGCTGAACTACTGAAGGATTGGTTCTTCAGTTTTTATGAAGGCATCCAGAAAGATGCTAGAATCTGGTTCTTCTATGAAGATTCAATAAATTTTGAGTTGCCATCAGACTTCAGATTCGAAGAAATCAATCATGAAAAATTCCACAAATCTAGAGAAGTCTTTGCTGCTGCCATTAGTCCCTGCATTATTCCTGTCGGCATCCATCAAGGCAGGAACATCAAAGTGTCTTATGAATTCTATCGCCCCATGAGCTCAGCCAGGCAATTTGGTATGGGTCAGCTACCAATCGGCCTATATTTTGCTGACAAGATCCAGGCAGAGGAGAAATCTCTTCAGCCTTCATGATGGATCAGCTCCTCAATATCCCAGGACCTCCCCTCGGTAGCATTGACAACATAGAGTTGGCCATGTTCAAGAGCAGGACCTTTGATTGATGGTGGGCCGAATGGAAGAAACACCTTTTCCATCAATCGGCTACAGTATATATGACATATCTATTTCCTGATATGGTCCATCAAGTAAGCCCTTTTACTTCCTCTGTCAATTCTTGCTTTATATCTGCTAGCCGATTTATACTAATTCCATATTCTATCTTTGTTTTGCAGACAACAGACTCATCTCCTCCTCACAAGAGCAATAGTGGCAAATAAATAGAATATGCTGAAGGCCTCCTACCCAATAGATTTGGACTAACCCCTCCAAGCATCAGCTACCATGCCCCAAGACCTCAAGCTTGCTCCAAGGGCAAATAAGGGAACCGGCCGATGCTGGCAAAAAGAGAAAGACTAGAGCATCGGCTATTGATCCATCGGCTGCCAAGAAAAAATCCAGGAAGCAACAAACCAAACCAGCCGATGATCTGCCCAACATCGAACCATATATTGAAGAAACCTTGGACGAGGCAGAGATCGAAAAAGCTATTGATGATGCTGCAGCTGAGCTCAGTGATGGAGGAGAAAAAAACACCATCGGCTTCTCCAGCTCCTAACAAAATACCTCCAACTCCTGCTGCTCCAGCCGTATTTTCTCAGCAACCAAGGGTAAAACAATCTTTAAATTGCAATAAAATTCTTCGTTGCCAATCTTCTTATTTGAACTTTGTACTTTGCAGAAAAAGAGGCCAGCTGAGAAGAAGAAACCAGCTCCAGCACCAACTAAACCAACTCTTCGGACTTCATCGGTAATTCTTCAACTCTTTAAATTTTAACTTTACTCCAGCTGATGCTAGTTAACACTTGTTGTTCTTTCAGCCTCCATCTCCTCCATCACCCCAAGCACAGCTAATATCAAGCGAACACACCCCATCAGCTGTAGGTAGCCATCACATAGAAGAAGAACAAATTACTGCTCCTGCTATTCCTGTAAGTTTTATATCCTCAAAAAACCTCAAATCAGCTGTATAGCATATTCTGATACTTAATTTTCTTCAATTCTTCCTTTTGCAGGTCTTAGCCGATCTATTCTCTTTTGATATCAAGGACTATTTTGATGAAGAGGCAGAAGAAGAAACAACAAGCAAAGCCCTAGCTCCCCTAGCCGAAGACGTGAAGAAAAATCTTGAAGACATATCCCATCGGCTAGAAGCATCCTTAGATAGCTTGGTGGTCGACTGCAGCTCCATCCGGGCAAGATTCCAAGAGATCCAAGCCTTGATCCCGGACGATTTGTCAAACACCATCACTCCAGCTGTATAACTTGAGCAGCATCAATTCAAGCTGGAAAAAGCTATGCAAAGAATAGCCAATCGGCAGGAAAAGAAGAGTATAGAAGCAAACTATGCAAGCCAATTGGCAGCTTGTGCACACTGAGAAAGCCAAACTCGATCAGCTTGCCGAAGAGCCAATCAAATCCACCATAGATCAATTAGAAGCTGAAAGGATTGATCTCTTGGCTAAGCTTGAAGAATGCAATGCCAAGCTTGCGTTAGAAAAGCAAAAGCTACCCGATCTCCCGAAGGCTGTCGAAGAGCAAAAGGCAGAATTAAGATCGGCTATCAAGAATGTGGCTAATATGACTAAGTCCATCAAGGTCATCCCTAGAACCGATGCTCAAGTTGCCCAAGCAATTGCCGAAGTTGAAGAAATCAAACAAAGGGCAATATCGGCTATCCAGCGCTATCTCTCTCAATGATATTTGTAATAGAGACTTAGAAAACTTTTTGTAGTCGGCTGAAAACCTTTAATGCTTGTGTAATATATACTCTCTGCTCCTTTAAGCCGATTAACATATTTTGCATTGGAAGTCCAAAAAATTTCCATAACTTCTATATATGTATGCCCCCTTAATTTTGTCATGTTGACAAACATGGGCAAAATTAAAATTTGACTAAGGGCGATATAACACAAATCGGCCATCACACATCGGCACAACACAACCGATTATGATAAAAGAAAAATCTAAAGACAATATGAACCATATCGGCCATCTAAAGGCGACGCGACAACACATCGGCTTTCACACATCGGCACAACACAGCCAATTATGAACCAATCCAAACACTTGGGTAGTACTTCTTCAGATATTTTCCATTAAGTGCTCGACCAAAAATTTCTCCATCAAGTCCTTCCCAATTCGGTGACCACTTGCCGAATTAATTATCTCTTGCTCCTATCGGCAGCACCAATTTCCAAACAAGTTCATCCTCTTCAAAAGACTTTGGCACAACCTTTTTATTGTAATGTCTGGCAACTCTTTCTTTGTCCTTTCTAACTTTTTCAAGAGCTCGCAATCTAGATTGAACCAATTCTTCCGACTCATCAACCATCAAATTATGATAATCATCGGCTGTCAACTCATCTTGTAAAGAAATCCTTCTGGAGCCGATGTTGGTTTCCCATGGTAAAACAGCTTCATGCCCATAAACCAGTTGATATGGAGGTACCTGAATTGCACCATGATAAGCCATCCGATAGGACCACAAAGCCTCTGCCAATATGGTATGCCACTTTTTTGGATATTCTGTAATCTTCCTTTTGATTAACTTAATCAAGCTCTGGTTAGATGCCTCAGCCTGCCCATTTGCTTGTGCATAATATGGCGAAGAATTCAACAGTTTAATCCCCATGCAATCGGCAAATTGAACAAACTCATCGGACACAAAAATTGAGCCCGGATCAATTGCAATTGTCTGTGGCAATCCAAACCGGTATATGATATGCTCCTTAACAAATTCAATACCATCTTTACTGTCAACTTTCTTCAAAGGAATTTCCTCGACCCACTTGGTAAAATAATCAGTAGCAATCAATATGAATTTATGTCCTTTACTTGATGGTGGATTAATTTGGCCGATCATATCAATACCCCAACCTTTGAACGACCATGTCTTGATGATAGGTTTCATAGCCGATGCTGGTGCTCTTTGGATAGCTCCAAATTTCTGGTAATCTTGACATCCCTTATAATATCTAAAGCAATCTTCCAGCATTGTCGGCCAAAAATATCCAACCCTTGTAGCCACTTCATCTTGTGAGCCGATTGATGAGTTCCACATATGCCCTCATGTATTTCACACATGACTACTTTTGCCTCCTCCAGACTCAAACATCTCAAAAGAATTCCATCAATCGTCCGATTGTACAATGTATCATCTAGCAGAACATATTTGAGAGCTTTGTATCTTAATTTCCTGGAAACCGATTTAGAATGATTCTTCAAATATTCAAATATCTCAAACCTCCAATCATCGGCTAGTATACAGGCAATTTCTACTTCAATTCCTTGCAACATCGGCTTGTAGCCTGATGCACCTTGAGCTAAATCATTGCCTTCAACATTTTGCTCCCTAGGGATATGCTTCAAAGTAGCCATCTTGAAAGTCTTCATCTACTCTTGAAATTTCTCATTCTAGACCATCAAAACATCATGTTTGCACTCATATTCCCCAGATAACTGACTGATCACCAATAATGAATCACCCATGATTTCAACAGCATTGGCTTCAACCTCTCTCAATAATTGCAATCCTTTCAGAACAACTTCATCTTCAGCTTGATTATTTATAGAATAAGGCTTGATAGTAAAAGCAAACTTAAAACTTGCCCCCTAGGCAATATGATCACCAAACCGATACCACAACCATGAGTGCACACAGATCCATCAAAAAACAGAGTCTATGGCATGATGTCAACATTATCAGTACTAGCATCCCTGTGTTCAACTATGAAATCGGCTATCGCTTGCCCTTTAACTACCTTAGCCGATTCATACCTTAAGTTAAACTCTAACAAAGCAAAAATCCACTTCCCAATTCGTCCCTTCAAAACTGGAGCCGATAGCATGTATCGTACTACATCGGCCTTACATACTATTGTGCACTCATTGGAAAGCAAATAATGCCTCAATTTTGTACAAGAAAAATATAAGCACAGACATAATTTCTCCACAGGTGAATACCTTGTTTCAGCATCGAAAAGTCTTCTACTGAGATAAAATATACCTCTTTCTTTATCTTCAACCTCTTGGATCAAAACTGAGCCGATAGAATTCTGATCGGCTGACAAATATAACTTAAAAGGAAGCCCCTTCTGTGGTGGTATGAGAACTGGAGAAGTGCTCAAATATTCCTTGATATTATCCAATGCTTTCTGCTGTTTTTCTCCCCAAACAAACTCTTGATCAGCTTTCAATCTTAACAATGGAGTAAATGGTTCTATTCGGCTAGACAAGTTTGATATGAAACGCCGAACAAAATTTATTTTGCCGATCAAAGATTGCAACTTGGTCTTATCTGCTGGAGGTTTTATATCTTTGATTGCTTCAATACTCCTCTGGGGTATCTCAATCCCTCACTCATGCACCAAAAATCCAAGGAATTGCCCAGCCGATACACCGAAAGCACACTTTGTTGGATTCATCTTTAAACCATATTTCCTTGCTCTTTCTAGTACTTCCTTAGATTTGACCACCATATCATCAATATAGATTTCTATCAATAAGCCGATAAGATCGTGAAATATATAATTCATAGCTCTTTGATATGTAGCACCAGCACTTCGTAATCCAAAAGTCATAACAACCCACTCATACAAGCCGATTGCACCAGGACACCTGAAAGCAGTTTTGTGAATATCCTCCTCAGCCATAAAAATCTGATTATATCCTGCCTTGCTATCCATGAAGCTAATAATTTTATGTCCAGATGCTGCATCAACCAGTTGATTGGCTATTGGCATTGCGTATTCATCTTTAGGTGTAGCTTTTTTTAAATCTCTGAAATCAATGCATGAAATCAATGCAGACCCTGAGCTTGCCATTCTTCTTGATAACTGGTACTATGTTCGAAATCCACTCAGCATATCGGCATGGTCTAATAAAGTTGGCATCATAAAGTCTTGTAATTTCGGCCTTGATAGCATCATACATTTCAGCTTTACAACGTCTTGGAGGTTGTTTGTATGGCAGATAGCCTGGCTTGATAGGGAGTCGATGTTCAATAATCGATCGGCTAAGTCCTGGCATTTCGTAGTATTCCCAGGCAAAACAATCTCTATATTCTTTCAAAATTGCCATTAATTTACATTTAAACTCTTTTGATAAATTCTAACTGATGTATGTCGGCCTAGGCCTATCACCTGGTCAATGTCGATTTCTTCCAACTCATCGGTCGACATAAACCCTTGTCCCAACTTGCCATCTAGATCATCAACGGTGTCCTTTGTGTAGAAATTGGAACTCTCCATCTCCTGTTGGTTGTATGTCATAATCAGAAACTTTTAAGTAATCTCCTTGCCAAACTTTTCCAGATAAGCAATCAATTCCTTCCATCTCCTAAACAGATAAATTGCCACTAGCTACATTAACTGACCTGTCGGCTGACACGATTTCAATTTGGTCTCCTTGCCATTAACTCAAGCTTTGATGCATTGTTGAGGGAATACAACAGTTAGCTTGGATCCAATCTCTTCCCAGCAACAGACTGTAGGAACCCTTCCAATTTATAACAAAGAACGTGGTAGGAATTGTTTTACTGCTGATGGTCAGCTCCACATTCAAAACTCCCTTGGTCTCAGATGGATTCCCACCAAAATCTTTCAGAATCATGTTAGTCTTGATTAAATCTTCTGAGCTCTTCCCAAATTTTCTGAAGGTAGAACATGGCATTAGATTGACAGTTGCTCCTCCATCGACTAACATCTTTGACATCGGTTTTCCATTGAAAAATCTCTTGACATACAGTGTCTTGAGATGACGATGATCAGTTCCTTCGGGCTTCTCAAAAACAGCTTGTTGTGGAGATAAAATCAACTTAGCCGATGGCAACTCATCTACTTGCTCAACAACTTGTTCAACTGCATATTCAGCTAGTAGCATAAAAACCATGTTTATTACAGATCACATCACCTCTTTGCCCTTGTTCTGAAGATTTCTGCTCTGATCGGCTTGGACTTCATCGGCTGGCACTACTTTGCTCTTCACGCGCCAAACTTTCTTTGTTCGTTGTCTTTGCCGATGTTCAATTTCTCCTTCAACCTCCTGGAATTGCTCCCTATTCCTCATCCTCTCGACTCTTCTCTTTTGGTTCTTGGTAAAAATCCCAGAAGGGCACTTGCAATATTTCCTCTCAGCATCATGGTGATATCACTCCTCTTCCCTCTAGCGCCTTTTTTGGTACTTGTTGATTATACCAGCCAATTTAATATTTCTGGTGTAATTTTTACCTCTATCAGCTTGATTCCGGTTAAATCCAGAGTGAGCCATGTTTACTGGAAAAGGATGTCCGTCTATCTTCATCGGCCTCTTGGATTCATCAATCTTGATTTTTTCTTGCTGGATGGTCGATTGGATCTGCTGTCTGAAAATCTTGCAGTCATTGGTACTGTGAGATCTTGTCAGCCTTGGTGATGTCAAAGTCAAATCTTTCCTCTTTTCCCGAATTTCTTGGTAAAAATCCCAGAAGGGCACCATTGTGGTTGTACATTTTTGGGCTCTCTCTGTGAATCGCCTTCATCATTACCTTGTCAGATCGGCCCAAGTCTTTCATGAACTGACAATCTTTTCTGAACTGGCCGATGCACAACTGCGCTCTGTTAGCTTGGTCTTTGAACGAATTGAGCATCAGAATCACTACACCCGGGGCAATCTTCAATAGATGGTAGCCTCATGCCTTCGTTCCAGCAGAATCTGAAAAATTGACAGCTCCAATGGGGATCAAAATACCTCTCAGCATCATGGTGATATGACTCCTCTTCCCTCTAGCGCCTTTTTTGGTACTTGTTGATCATACCAACCGATTTAATATTTCTGGTGTAATTTTTACCTCTATCAGCTTGATTCCGGTTAAATCCAGAGTGAGCCATGTTTACTGGAAAAGGATGTCCGTCTATCTTCATCGGCCTCTTGGATTCATCAATCTTGATTTTTCCTTGCTCGATGGCCGATTGGATCTGCTGTCTGAAAATCTTGCAGTCATTGGTACTGTGAGATCCTGTGTTATGCCACTTGCAATATTTCCTCCTCTTCAACTCTCCAGCCGATGGAATCACATGTCCTGCCGGCAACTAAATTTGTTTCTCTTGAAGAAGAAGATCAAATATCTTGTCAGCCTTGGTGATGTCAAAGTCAAATCTTTCCTCTTTTCCCGAATTTTTGACCCATTGACAAACCACTATCTTCTTATTCCTAGCCCACTCGGCTGCATTGACTTCTGGATCATCATCTTCGGACTCAGAATCATAGCTGTAGATATTATTAACATTATTAGCCTTCTTGATGAATTTTCTAGCCTCCTGGAATCTTGTCTCATGAGCCGATACCTTCTGAGCCAGGTGAGCTAACATCTCAAAGTCTTGACTGAAAATATTTCCCTTATCGGCGCCAACAACCCCTGGAAGGCCAGATCAGCTAATTGTGAATCTATCAAGGCTAGATTGTAACATCTATTACTCACATCTCTGAATCTTTGAACATAATCTGGCATTGATTCATCTGATTTCTGCTGGATAGCTGTGAGGTCTGACAATTTCATCTCTTGAATACCACTGAAAAAGTATTTACGAAACTGCTTTTCTAGATCAGCCCAACTTCTAATAGAATTGTAAGGTAAAGATGAAAACCATGTGAACGCCGATCCAGACAAAGAGCGGAAACAATCTGACTCTGAGGGCTTCTGTAGCCGATGCTTCACCACATGAGCTAGGAATCGGCTAACATGCTCATAAGTTGAAATATTATCTTGCCCTAAGAACTTGGAGAAATATGGCACCTTGTATCGGTTTGGCAATAGTACCCGATCAAAGTATTCCGGATATGGATGCCGATACATGTTGCCATTATTCTTAGGCTTGAGTCCAAACTGTTCCCTCATGACATCAGCAATCATATCGGCCCACGATTGCTGTGGTGTTGCTCCACCATATTGCTGCTGGATCTGATCATATTAGCCGTACTGGACTGGTTGGGGTCGTGGAGAATGAGGCTGATAATGATGATTGAGGTTAGCCGATATGCCTTGAGATGATATATAAGGAAGTTGCTCTCTGCTGTAATGCTGCCTTATCGGCTGAGTAATTCCAATCGGCTGTTGTGGAACCGAAGGAATTTGATATGAAGTATCGACAACTGGCGGTTTTGGATTGAGTATACTCATCAATTGTTCTGGTGTTAACTGACTTGACGCTTGCCCCCAGTGATCGGCTGTTGTCTTGTCATTATTGCTGGAATATTTGTACTAGAAAAAGGAGCCGATGGGGCCTGGGTTTGAAGTGTTTGTTGTTTCCCGCCAATTTATGTCTTCACGATCCTGTAGCCTGGGAATGTATCGCCTAGTAAGTATACGGGTCCTTTAGCTTTTTCTTCGGCTATAGTTCCATCAACTACTGACTTAATCATGTTTGTTAATGTATTGACGAGTACACCGGACTGATTGATGAGCGCGTGATGTACTACCGAATCAATGCGATCTTGTAGTGTGTGGACCTCTTCATCGCTTGACTCGGTTTTAACCTCCTTGGCTTTCTCTTCGCTTGTTCCAGATGTACTTGGGTCTGGTTTCACGATCGTTGGTACCTCGACTTTAGTTCTCTGAACTACTGTGCCCTATCGGGTTAACGTGAACGAATGCAGATATTGATTCTAGAGTTGATCTAGCATCTGCTTCATCTCTTCTCTCTGCTCCTCGTTCAACTGCTCGATCGTGATCGACAGGATGTTGCCCTCTGAGACTTCACTGATGTTTGGTGACATGATGACACAATGTCCCACTGGGCGTGCCAAAAGCGTGTTGATGCAAAAAACACACACTGACCTGAGAGATTTGCTTTACTCTAGTGCGGGCCCAAAATTAGTTTCTTATATTTGAGGGCGTGCCAGTTGATTTGATCCTGCAATCAACAAGAAGAAATATACAAAAATATTAGTAAACGATAGTCCATCGGCCAGCTAGCCGATTTCATATCGTATTGTAACCTAGCCGATGCAATAAAGCATGAATCGGCTATAAGGTATAGTCAATGATAAACCTAACCCTAAAACTAGCATATCGGCTAGAAAGATCAGTGTTACATATTTAATATATTAATATTAATTTAGAAACAAGCAATTGAGATAGATCGGACTGAACCGAGACAATATAAATTGCCCAAGTCTAATGTAACATAAAATAATGATTATATAAACTCATGTCATAGCCGATATCTAGATTTAAGCATGTATCGGCTATAGCTCCGATACAACCTTATACTAGCATATTCTCTTGCAACAAATATATTCAACTATAACCAATTAGATTGGTGTCAAGTCCAATATATACAATTAGATTAGATCCTGATGTAAGGGGCAGATATAGAATATTAAACAAAGCGTGAAACTATGTAAAACATCTATACCAGGTAAGATCGGCTGAAACTCCGATACTATCCTTATTAACAACCATAAAACATGCTAGATATCATGATTCTAAATACGACTTAATAGGTCGGACTTAACCGATGCAGCATTAAGTATAAATAGAAGCATGACATCTAGAAAATCAAGCCGATGGTTGCCTTTTTGGTATGGTGGATACGTTATATAATTTAACCCAACAAAGTATTCTAGCCGATATCGACGAAACCCTAGATAGAGCTTGGCAGATGCATGTAGATTGCATTGTCGATCTAAATTATGTAATGCAAATGATTACTCAGAGATTCACAAAATAGAACTATAGTGTCATAAAGATGTAAGCACCAGTCCCGATGATGCAAACCGCCATGACAAGACTTACCTTGTCATCAAAGATCAAATTGATGCAGCACGACTCGAAAGCATGAACTTGTCGAAAAGTAGAAACAAAGGTTGGTGATGCGCCGGGATTAATTGAACTGGATTGTTGTTTATTTACAAGATTTCGGGTCTACATTTATACCCGGAAATACAAACTATGTCCATCACGGATATGACTCACATTAACCTAATACAAATCCAACTAACGAACAAGTCCCTATGGCGGACTCTTACCGTGATTATCTATAAGGAAATCACATAAAATATCCTAAGTAATAGATACAATTGCCTTTCCAGGATTCACTCTATCCGTGCATGGCAATCTGTATGAAGCACCTTAACTTAACCCGATGACATGTACCGAGTCGTGTTAGCAAAATCGGTTCAATCAGCTAACCCTATTCGACTCGAACCCTGCTGATTATGCCCGCAGCCAATTCGGACTCCAACAGATTCGTGCTCTGTTTCCGATACGATCTAATCTCTTGGATCTTCTTCGATTCTATCTTCATCTCCGATACTTGAATTACCAAATTTGGTCGTCAACACTCGGGTGGATATTTATACCCGAAAATACAAACATTGTCCAACATGGACACGACTTATATTATCCTAATACAAATCCAACTAGCAAACAAGTCCTCTAGGCGGACTCTTACCAACAATATCTATAAAGATTTTACAAATAATCCTAATTAATAGATACAATTGCCAATTCTGGACTCTATCTTTATCTGGCATCATCGTCTCAAACTCTTCTTCAAATCCGATACTGACTTCACATGCAATATCGGTCACATCGGCTATCCAAATCGGACTCGGTTCCAGCCGATACGGTCTTCCAGCTGATACGCACTCTGTTTCCGAAAATCCCGCTTATCTTGAAATCTGCTTCGGATTTGGGCCTCGTTTCCGATTCATCCGTATCAATTAACTTGCCAAATTTCATCGTCAACAGAATATGAATGCAAGAATGATGTCCTGATGATTTACAATGAGAAGTGTCAAGAATTAGTGAAGACTTTCAGGGTTGTCACCTTAAAGCATATTCCTAGAGAACAAAATGTTGAGGCCAATGATCTAGCTCAAGGAGCATCGGGTTACAAGACGATGTTGAAAGATGTTTAAGATGAAGTTGCATGCATGCCAACTGATGATTGGAGGTTCAAGATATTTGAATATTTAAAGAATCCTTCTAGCTCGGTTTCCAGGAAATTCAGATATAAAGCCCTCAAATATGTTTTGTTGGATGATACACTGTACCATCGAACTATTGATGGAGTTTTGTTGAGATGTTTGAGCTTGGAATAGGCAAAAATTGTTATGTGTGAGGTACATGAGGGAATATGTGGGACTCATGAATCGACTCATAAGATGAAGTGGTTGATTAGGAGAGTAGGTTATTTTTGGCCGACAATGCTGAAAGATTGCTTTAGATATTATAAATGATGTCAGGACTGTCAGAAGTTTGGAGCTATTCAAAGAGCACAAGCATCGGCTATGAATTCAATTATCAAGCCATGGCCGTTCAGAGTTTGGGGTATTGATATGATTGGCCACCTCAATCCATCATCGAGTAAAGGTCATAAATTCATATTGGTTGCTACTGATTATTTTACCAAGTAGGTTGAGGCTATTCCCCTCAAGAAAGTTGATATCAAAGATGCAATAGAATTTGTCAAGGAACATATCATATATAGGTTTGGTTTGCCCCAGACGATAACAACTGATCAGGGATCTATTTTTGTGTCCGATGAGTTTGTTCAGTTTGCCGATAGCATGGGGATCAAGTTGTTGAAGTCTTCACCATATTATGCGCAAGCTAACGGGTAGGCTGAAGCATCTAACAAGAGCTTGGTCAAGTTGGTCAAGAGGAAGATTGCTGAATATCCTAAGACGTGGCATACGATTTTGGCTGAGGCATTATGTTACTATCGGATGGATTGTCGTGGTGCTATTCAAGTTCCACCGTATCAGTTAGTTTATGGGCATGAAGCTGTATTACCATGGGAAATTAACATAGGCTCCAGAAGAATTTCTTTGCAAGACGAGTTGACAGCTGATGATTACCATAACTTGATGGTTGACGAGTCAGAGGAGTTGGTTCAATCTAGATTACGTGCTCTCGAGAAGGTTAGAAAGGATAAGGAGAGGGTTGCTCGGCATTATAATTAGAAGGTTGTACAAAAATCTTTTGAGGAGAAGGAACTTGTGTGGAAATTGGTGTTGCCGATAGGAGCCAGAGATAACAAATTTGGGAAGTGGTCACCAAATTGGGAATAACCTTTTCGGATTCATAAGTGTGTTTCCAAAGGAGCTTATATGTTGAAAGGACTTGATGGAGAAGTTTTTGGAAGAGATCTTAATGGAAAATATCTGAAAAAATACTATCCAAGTGTTTGGATTGGTTCATGATCGGCTAAGTTATGCCGATGTATGATTGACAGCTGATGTTGTTTACATCACCTTCAGATGGCCGATATTTCTTATCACCCTTAGATAAAATTATAAGTTTGCAGCATTATGTTCTCTACTACAAACTTGGGGGGCATAATGATTAACGAGATAAAAAGGGGATTTCAAAATTTTGATGTTGCATTGACGAGTTCATATCAGCTCGATGGCCGATAGTAAAATTCACATGAGTTAAAATTGGCTCAATGATCGGCATATATTACAGCAAAAGTTATTGTTTGAAACAAATACTAGTTGGTTACCTCAACCCAAGTAATTTTGGATTGCTGAGATCGCACGCAGGCGAATTTGTTCTACTTCGTCAATGATTTTAGTATCCATGGCATCAGTCACTGGGATAGGTTTGAGCGATTTATTGAGAGAGGCTAGATGTTTGATTGAAGATTTAAGCTTAGATTTTTGTTCTTCAATGGCTTGCGGAAGATTGGCTAACTTCTTTTTCTAGTCTCAGAAATCTTGACTCGGCATTGGCGTAGTCGGACTAGGAGGTCAGACTCCTCTTGCTTGAGTTTATCCAATTCTTGCTGAGTTGATTCTGGGCCAGCTGATAACTTGTCCAGCTTTGATTTTTATTCATTTACTTGCTTTCGATTGGTTTCAATGGTTGCTTCAAGAGCTTTGTGTTCCAGCCGATCAGCAAGTCTTTACTTTCCTCTCTCAAGTTTGAATTTGTGTTGTTCAAGGAAGACTGTAGGAGAGATGGAATCAATTAGGTCTTATAGAAGTTGGCCTTGGATTTCTTGGAATCTTGACCTGCTTGAGCCACAATCTGTGACTAAGGTATCCAGTGAAGCCTTGAGCCGATCAGCAATATTGGCTAGCCTTGTTTTCAGATCGTCAGGCACTGGAGATTTAGTCTTGCTAGATATATCTTCTTCTTCTTCATCCAGGAACTGTCTTATATAAAAAGAGAACATATCGGCTAAGGCCTGCAGAGAAGGAATTGTTGTAAGTGAAAGTTTTAGGGTGGCCGATATAAGGAATAGTTGGGTATGTTCTAACAGGGGTTGGAGAAGTTGAGACTATGGCAGCTGCTTCCTTTATATGATGGCTTCCTACGGCCGATGTTGTGTGTTCCGTGGGAGCTAGTTGCTGAGGAGGTGATATAGCTCGGGAGGGCTGTAAATTTGTTAAATATTGAAAGAGAGTTGATAAAATTGGTAAGAGAAAGGTTGAAGGAGTGCATACCCGAGTTTCGCGAAGCCGACGTTTAGGAGGACTTGGAGTTTTAACAGGACTTGATGGATCGGCTTGAGGTGTATCGGCTCGAGACTCTGGACTGGAAACTTGCTCAGTTTCACTAATTTGTGCACCACCTTCATCAATTTCTTCTTCTAATACCGCCTCCTTAAGATATTCTTCCACATCAGGATCAATGGGGGTATCATCGGCTGAAGATTTTTGCTTCTTGGCAGGTATCTTTTTCTTAGTAGCAGTAGGATTGATGGCAGCCTTTTTAGTTCTTTTGCATTTTCCTACAGTGATGATCGGTTGTTTGATTTGGCCTTGAAGCAAGTCCTTGATTGCAGGAGCATCAAAGCCGATGGAAGAAGGAGCTAGGTCCTTGCCAGATGCTATTTTGGCCGATGCATAGTGGATATCTTTGCCACATTTACTCTTGGTTGGAGGGGGAGAATTGCCGGCCTGAAAAACATGTGTTGAAGAATATTAGGAAATTATAATGATGATCAGAAACGGAAATATGTGATTTATGAATTTACCTGAGGACTGAAAGAAGGATCCATTATGGTTAGGAAGAAATCAGCCGATTGAGTCAGGAAGAGATGAGTTTTCCATTCGCCCCACCATCTGTCAAATAGCTGGCTTCGTTCCCTGGTCAAGGAGATTCGGCTGATGGAGCCCAAGGGAGGACTTTCAAGATTTAGGATCCTATCCATAATACCCCTTGTTTGGATTTTATTTCTGAAGTACAAGCCGATGGGTAGTTGTCCCATGCCAAGTTGCCTAGCTGCAATCATGGGATGGTAAAATTCATAGGATGATTGAATGTATCGGCCCTGGGAGACACCTGTTGGAAGCACGCAGGGGGATATGGCCGGTATAAATATATCTCTTATTCCTGGGAGATCTGCATTATTTAGTTCATCTAGTCTGAGATTTATTATTAGCTCATAATTGATGTAGTCCTCAAATGGAAACCAGACTCGAGAATCATGAGGAAATCCATTATAAAAGTGGTTGAACGATTCACAGAACAGCCCAACAGATGTTCCGGATCCAGGGTAGGACGATGCTGCTTGTCCAAATGACAAACATCGGCGTGTTGTTGTTTCATCATCAACATCGGCCAGGGAAGGAAATTTTAGCTCATCCAGTGGGGTCTTGTTAGCAACCTTGATAGTGTACCAGTTAAGCCATATTTGAACAAACCACCAAGGGCTTCCATAGTTGGCTAATTTGTTAGGAGAAGTTGGTCGATGCCTGACTCATGGTCTGATATACTGCTCCCAAGAGATATTTGCCTAGTGGGACTGATTTCTTGGATACTAGGGCTTCGGCCAGGTGTTGCCAATTTGCAGTTGGACCACAGGTGGAGCCACAAAATAGGAACTTGTCTATCCACATCATCAGGAAAGCAACATGTTCTCTGGGAGAGACGGGTCTTGTGTGCATGTTTTCAGCTATGAAACCTGACCAACCTCCAATGTTCTTGGTTTGGAACTTGTGATCACATTTTATTTTCAAACTGATGGGATTGGCTGATGAGGAGATATCTAGACCCGTTAGCATCTGTATGTCTAGCAAGGTGGGGGTCATAAGTCCATGGCTGAACATTAAGACATTAACAGTGTCGAACCAAAAGTAGGAAGCAACCGATAGCATTGGTTCATCCTTTCTGGTATCGGCTAAATAGAGAGAGAGGCATTGGGAGATACCTATTTCGTCCCAGTGGGTTTGCTTGCTTGCGGCCATCCTTTTATACAATGCTTTCCATCCATCCACGGGTGATGGCTAGGACCTGAAGATGCTTGGCCAGTGACTTGGGTTAGGCTTGGTCTCTCTGAAGGGGATGTGGTTGGTCTCGGCGTTGATAAAAGAGATGGGATCTTCATCGCCCATTGGCTCGAGGAAGTAATGGGTTGGTTCTTTAAGAATAGGGATGGTAATCTGGTTCCTCAAGTGCTGGAAAGATATGCAGAGAAAGGAAAAACGAATTAAATCAGTTGGGATTGATTGAGAGATATAAATTTGATGAAAAGGTGATGGCTGATATGGGCAGAAGATAGAAGCAGTAGAGGATTACCTAGGAGACGTCTGTGGATGTCGCCATTGAAAAAGAGGAATTTGTTGTTGATGAAGACGACGGTCGTCGAGTTGGTCGCCGGGGTGGTTGAGAGCAATCGCCGAAGTTGGTGGAGATGGTTTGGTGGCATAAGCAGTGAAAACGGAGTTAACAACATGCAAATTCTGGAAAGGCGGTTGCTATTTATGAAAGTAGGTGTGTAACGGTCAATAGGGGTAACCCTAGATTTTTGCGGGTTTGACGAGATAATTCCGTTGCATTATATAATCCTTCGGAATTGGGGGGCATGTGTTGACGATGAAATTTGTTAAGAGTATGAATCAGAAATGATATCCAATTCGAAGCGGATTTGAAGATGTGTGGAATTCTCGGAAACAGAGTGCGCATCGGCTGGAAGACCGTACCAACTAAAACTGAGCTTGTTATGGATAGCTGATGTAGCCGATATTGGTTGCATAATCAATATCGGGTTCCAGAAGGAGTTTGAGATGATGTTGCCAGACAAGGATGGAGTCCGAGGTTGGCAATTGTATCTATTAATTAGGATTATATGTAAATTCCTTAGAGATATTTTCGGTAAGAGTCCGCCTAAGGGACTTGTTTGATAGTTGGAGTTGTATTAGGACGATATGAGTCGTGTCCATCTTGGATGAGTTTGTATTTTCGGGTATAAATATAAGCCCGAGGTCTTATGAATAAAAGATAACAACAGTTCAATCAATCTCGGTGCATCACCAACCTTTTACATTTTATTTTCAACGAGTTCTTGCTTTCGAGTCGAGCTGCATCAGTTTGATCTTCGGCGAAGAGGTAAGGCTCGTTATGGCGGTTCACATTATTGGAATTAGTGCTTACATCATTATGACACTCTAATTCTATCTTGTGAATCTCCGAGTTATCATATACGTTATATAACCTAGATGGATAAAGCTTTCTACTTTCATCGGCTGACCTTTGTCTAGGGTTTTGTCGATAACTGCTAGTGTATAGTGTATCCACCATCCTGAAAAGGCAACCATCCTGAAAAGGCAACCATTATGTTTCTTTTCATATTTAATGTTGCATCAGTTAAGTTTGATCTATTAAATCGTGTTTAAAATCATGATCTCTTGCCTGCTTTATGGTTGTTAATAAGGATAGTATCGGGGTTTCAGCCGATCTTACCTGATATAGTTGTTTTACATGGTTCTTTACTTTGTTTAATGTGCTATATCTGCCCCTTTTATCAGGATCTAATCTAGTATAAATATATTGGACTCATTACCAATCTGATTGGTGATAGTAGGTATAATTGTTGCAAGAGAATATCCTAGTATAAGGTTGTATTGGAGCTATAGCCGATACATGCTTAAATCTTAACATCGGCTATGACATGAGAACATATAATCGTTATTTCATGTTATTTTAGACTTGGGAAATTTATACTGTCTCGGTTAAATCCGATCTATCCCAATCACCGATTTCTAAAGTGATATTGATTTATAGATTACATAATGCTAATACCTACAGCCGATGTATCAAATTTAGGGTTAGCTTGTCATTGAATATACGTTACAACCGATTCATGCTATATTGCATCGCTAGGTTACATCATGATATGACATCGGCTTACTGGCCGATCGATTATCGTTTACTATTAAAACTTGCATGTTTCATCTTGTTGATTGCAGGATCAAATCAACTGGCATGCCTTGAACCCGACAGCAAGTTTTGGACCTGCACTGGAGTTAAGCAGATCTCCTAGGTCAGTGTGTGTTTTTTGCATCAACAGCGGCGAAGCCCTGATATCTGACCTAACTGCTCTGATGTCTAACTTTCCTGACATCAATTACTCAGAACAATTTGTTAGATATAAAAAGCCCCCGAGCAAACACTTAGGGGTAAAATGATATAATATGAATTGAAAAATTAAAAATAAATTGAATCTATTTATGACAATAAAAGAGTACTCTCACCAGAGCTGCCCTCAGCAATCGGAGTAAGGTACCCTTCCTATCCCCCAGTTGTCTTTATGGAAAAGTCGTTTTTCCACAAAGGCAGCTTGAGTCTTATAACAAACTATGCTGAAGCTGTGAATTCCTAGCCTGCAGCCGTGAAGTCTGGAAAACCAATTCCCAATTACACAACTTGGTTAATACGCATCAAGTGGGAACTCACACATGACAAAATCTGGACATGGTCATTTGACCCTTTTGCCTGGACAGACTTTCAAAGTGTTAGGCATCCCTAACCAAGGTCCAGGGACCCCCAAGCCTGCCCAACTAGCGTAAAGGGACAGTAGGATCGACTTCGAGACATAGCAATATAAGATCAGGGGATCAACAGACAAATATTGCACAATGTATATGTATAAACACTTACAGAGATTGATGCGTCGGTGGTGATGAGATCGCTACCACGCTGGTCAAGAGCCAGTTGCGTAGTCGTGCTCAACAAATCACAAAGGTAGTGGGAGAATTGTTATAATCGATGGTCAAAGACCAGGTACATAGTCATTCTCAACCACTCGCAGAGGTGTTGGGAGAATCACTATAACCGCTAGTCGAGGACTAGGTATGTAGACATACTCAACCACCTGTCAAGGTGATGAGAGAATCAGTACAACCGCTGGTCGAGGACCAAGTATGTAGACGTACTCAACCACCCGTAGAGGTGGTGAGAGAATTGCTACAACCGCTGGTGAAGGACTAGGTGCATAGACGTACTCAAAAACCTGCCGAGGTGGTGGGAGAATCACTACAACCGCTGGTCGAGGACCAGGTATGTAGACGTACTCAACCATCCGAAGGCAACTCGGGGAGATGGTGAGAAGATGACCACCGCCGCTGGGCGAGGACCAGGTGCAGTTATCCCTCGACCACTCGAAGGCAACATGGAGAGATGGTGAGAGGATGTCTGCCACCAACGGCAAAGATCCAGGTGTAGTTATCCCTCAACCCCTCATAGGCGACTCAGGGGGTGGGAGAGAAATTGCTACAACCACTGGTCCGAGACCAGGTGTAGTCATCTCTCAACCAACACGATACAACTCTGATCGGTGATGAGAGAATAGCTACATCATTGGTCAAAGACCAAATGTGTGTAGCCGTATCTCAACCACTTGTATAGATGGTAGGAGAATTTCTACAACGTTGGTCGAAGACAAGGCATGTAGTCATATCTCAGCCAGTCGTAAGTGAGTGGGAAAATCACTACAACGTTGGTCAAGAACCAAATGTGTAGTCATATCTCGACCACTCGTAAAGGTGGTGGGAGAATCGCTACAACGTTGGTCGGAGACCAGGCGTGTAGTTGTGTCCTGACCTGTCGTAAAGGTAGTGGGAGAATCGCTACAACATTGGTCGGGGACCAAATGTGTAGTCATATATCGACCACTCGTAAAGTTGGTGGAGAATCTCTACCACGTTGGTCGGAGACCAGGCGTGTAGTTGTATCTCAACCACTCATAGAGATGGTGGGAGAATTTCTACAACGTTGGTCAAGGACTAAATGGGTAGTCGTATCTCGACTACTCATAAAGGCGGTGGGAGAATCGCTAAACGTTGGTCGGAGACTAGGTGTGTAGTCATATCTCGACCACTAGTAAAGTTGGTGGGAAAATTGCTACAACGTTGGTCCAGAACCAAATGTATAATCGTATCTCGACCACTCGTAAAGGTGGTGGGAGAATCTCTACAATGTCCGACCAGGCGTGTAGTCGTATCTCGACCACTCGTAAAGATAGTCGGAGAATCACTACAACGTTGGTCAAGGACCAAATATGTAGTTGTATCTTGACCACTCGTAATGGTGGTAGGAGAATAGCTACATTGTTGGTTGAAGACCAAATGTGTAGTCGTATCTCGACCACTCGTAAAGGAGGCGGGAGAATTGCGACAACGTTGGTCGAGGACCAAATGTATAGTCGTATCTCGACCGCTCGTAAAGGTGGTGGGAGAATTGCAACAACATTGTTCAAGGACCAAATATGTAGTCTATCTCGACCACTCGTAGAGAACTCATAGAGGTGGTGGGATCGGTACCACGCCTGTACTCGGGTCAGGAGTGTAGTCGTACCTCGACCACTCATAGAGAGCTCGCAGGGGTGGTGGGATCGTTACCACGCCTGAACTCAGGTAGGTGGGTTGTCGTACCTCGACCACTCGCTGAGAACTCTTAAGAGGTGGTGGGATCACTACCATGCCTGTACTCAGGGCAGGTGGTTTAGTCGGACCTCGACCACTCGAAGAGAACTCGTAGAGGTGGTGGAATCGCTACCATGCCTATACTCAGGCTAGGTGGGTAGTCGTACCTCGACGACTCGAAGAGAACTCGTAGTGGTGGTGGGATTTCTACCACGCCTGTACTCAGACCAGGTGGGTAGTCGAACCTCGACCACTTGTAGGGGCAGTTAGAGTTGGTTATTACATGTGCATCCCATGTGGCCAACATGACTCACATACCCAACTTATAAGCATATCGGACGTCCGTTCGCAGTTATGTCGGGTGATCAAACCGACAACGTTTGCGAGAAGATTGTATGTAGCGACCCTTTCACAAATAGATTAGGTCGCGACCGATAGTAAAGGTGAAATAGGTTATCGGTCCTGGATGGTAGGTTTGGTCCGACAACTATGCACTTGATCGAGAACGTTTTCTATAATGGGGTATACTCGACTGGTGCCTACCCGAGTGCTCGGTTGTTCCTGAAAAATATTTTCTGGATGGCAAGATATATAGCTGGGAGTATCAACAGCGTACTCAAAAAAACTGTATAAATCTTCTAGTATTATCATGATATAACGAACATATTCGGATTAAACACTAGGAACTATGTAAACCATAAGCAAGTATTATTTATACAGACGAAACGGAGCGAGCCCCCAGTATTAGACCATAATCGGTTTAACAGAGGAGATGCTCCCACAACAGACATTGTATCAAAACATACTCTAGGTAAACGTAATAAATTATTAATCTAGAAAAGAAACGGCAAATTGCATATAAAGTATGCGTACCTAGACATATACCAGATATATCTATGAAATTAGTAGATTCATTAAAAAACTAATCTTACTAATTACCCCTCTGTAGACGCGTCCGAGTAACCTACCCATGTATTACCAAAGCATTCGTACATGTGCACTGTATGGATATATGTTGACTGATCCAAGCATGCATGCACGTTATTGGTCTGTTTCCTCATGTGTGTCGGCGTACTTGGTGATGGTTTATCCAACTTGGATTCAGTGGGCTGATGCCTTGCACCAGTTGATGCACCAGTTGATATCGCATGCGGAGTGATTGTTGCACCAGCTAGCTGCACCAGTTGATCTCGGTCTGAACCGGGCCAATGCGTCTGAATGACACTACTAGGAAAAGCATTATCGTAAACGGGTAAAAACGGTCTTCGCAGGCGGGGCGGCCGTCCGCCTGTAAGCAAACGACTGTGAAGATCACCGATCTTCGTAGGCGGGGGGGCCGTCCGCCTGCGAAGATAATTTTCGTAGGCGGACGTTGACTAGTCAGTGCTGCCTGTGAAAATATAAAGACGCCGCCTGCGAAGATAGGTCTCGATTTTTGGATTTTAATAATAATTTGCCCGTAAATTTAATAATAATTTACCCGTTAATAGAAATTCTTGCAGGTAGATTATTATGTACATATATTGGAAGATTATCAAGCATTTTGTACTGAAAAATTTACATATATTGCATAACTCAAAAGTGTTGCCAAAATATATATATTACAATATTTTTTGACATTGTGACTTCAAATATGCTATCTAGTTACATTATGGCATAGCAGTGTTCTACTCCCGAAGATTCTTGAACTCGTCACTTGTCGCAAGGACACCCTCTGGGTCGAAGAATTCTCCTTTCACATGACAGCACTCATGGTGGATGAAATGGCACAGATCACGCTACACATTTGTGATGCCTGTATCGTCAAAGCTTGTTCGATGTTCTAATCTTGGCAACTGCATGCATTGAAGATAAACAATATATTAGTACCATAAATATGTGAAGCTGGCTAGTACATAATATAGAGACTTACATCCTCTGCGTTAGTCCTGTACCACCCATTAACCCTTAGGAATTCACACGCGTAATACCCGCAAAGGATACTTCCTCTAGGTTGCTTGTGACACTTCAGGACATATCGTAGGAAAAAATAGTTAAATATTTCAATTAGTGAAACAATTGAAATACATTAAGTGAGTGGAGTATTACCGGCTAATAGGTACGTACTAGCAGCTTCTCCCTTGTTCGGGTCTGTTCTCCACCCTTGAACTTGTAGTATTGGTACGCACTGTATGGATGTCGGACCGTTTTACATTAAGGAGGATATTTATTTATAATACATTCATCTAAAAATGAAAGAGTCATAAACACTAACTACTGTAAGATTGTTCGAAATTCTTTGTATTACTGGTGTCTGTAATCGAGAGGGTCCAAGACTACCACGGTGCCGTCTTTAGGGTGGATGAGTAAACAGATATAATGATCGCTACATATTAACAACAGTATAATTAGTTAGTACCAGCTAAAATAAGACATATGTGTAGAAGTTAAATGTACCGGACTTACCTAAAATTATAAGCGGCCATGACGACTCTCTTATTTTAAAAGTGCAAGAAGGCTCGTCCGATGTACTGTGCGACAGTAATCAATTTCTCCTTGTGCAAGCCCTTCTTGTATTCAGCTATCTCTTTTGGAGTCTTGCCCTTCAGTTGGTCCGACCCTGGTGCTAGCCTCACAGTATGCTGTGTTTGACAGATCCGAGTTGGATCCAAGAAGCCGATAGGTTCTTTTTTCTTCTTAGCATCCATGTATTGCATCCTACAGAAGAAGTTTGTTAGTAACAATCACATGGATTTGTATTGCACATATTTTTCATGTAATTAATTAAAACTCAAACTCACATGCACCAAACACCGATATAGTTGACGTCCATCTTATCTCGACGATATATGGCGTGGAGATCCGAGAAATCTAGCCATAAGTAACCTTCGGCACCGAAATAATCTGCCGGTGATCGAACTGTAATACTGCCCAAGCCTTTCTTGCTGGCTTCCATGTAGAAGGTATGTAATCTTCTCATCTTCGATGGTCCTTCGTTTAGTGCCCAATCTGGCAAGAGTGCTTTCCCGTGTTCGTACTTTTCCGGGCAATCATCAGTTGGCCAGTATGTTGGCCCGGCTAGTTCAGCGGCCTTCTTGGGGTCATCATCTCTGAGTTTGGCACGTTCCTTACCCCCTCTGAAGACGGTTACCATGAATTTCTCCTTGTTCCGATCTTTGGCTTCGGAGTCGTGGCTCCTAAGCACTCTGGGCACCTCAGAACTGGTAGTGGTCTTCTCAGGGACCGGGGTCTCTTGCCCCTCGGGGTCTTTCGCAGGAGAAGGGTCTTCAAAAATTTCTGGCTTAGTACCGTCCCATTTCAATCCTGGTACTTCTTCTATATCTACCCCGACTGATGCGACAAATTGGACCTCTGGTTCTGCCACTGTAATCTCCTTCTAGACATCAGCCACTGCAATCTCCATGGGCACCTCCAGCACTTCAATCTCCGGTGGCACTTCCGGCATTGGATGATCCAGTTGCATCTCGGGTTCCTCCGCTTTATCAGTCACCTTGCTAGGACATCTCGGAGATTTTCCCAACCCCGGTTTTGGGACCATAGGTTTTCGCGTGGCGTCGGTGCCCAATCCAAATGATATGTCATTCTTGTGCCAGAGAATTACAACATCGACCGCATCCCCAAGTACGGTTACACCATCTGTAGTAGGGAAGTCTATGTCGTACGACTGAAACCCTTCGTGGACAACTTGTGGCTGCACTTTGGCATACGCATCGGGTATGAACTCTTCATTGTATGCCCTCCTAGGGGTAGCAATGGCAGTAGCGGCCTCAAGAGTTTTTCCGGAACGTCCAATGGGAACGTGCAATCTACAGGGTGTATTCTCCTTTAGGTCATCGAATGGGTAATCTGGCTCAGGTTCTTTGGTTTCGAGGGGAGGGAAAAGCATGTGCTCGACGCAGAAATCCTTCATTTGCCTTTCAAAATCCGCAGCCCATTCGTCTCTAAGTTTATCCTTGTACGCTTCACGCTTCTTGTGGGAGTCTTGTTTAAACCCTTCCTTCCAACTCAGCTTGGACGACACACCTCGAACCCTACCCCCATGCTCAGGAGTACCCAGCGCTGTACTTAGCACATCTTTCTCCCTCTTAGGCTTGAACAATCCTTTCTTCTGTGAACTGGATAAATTCTCTATTTTATCGGCAACGCCCTGTAGATCCGGATCTTCGAATGATACTTTACCTTCATCCGTGATCTTCGGAGTTCTAGCTCTTACCCAGTTCCTTGATCTCTATGTCCATTCCTCCGTAGGTACCGGAAGCCCCACCTTCCTCATTTCCTCCTCTTTTGTCCTCATTTCCTCCTCTTTTGTCCACTGCTCCACCTTGGGTGCGTATCCCGCGGAGCCTAAGCGATGAGAAAATTTGTTCTTTTGGGCCAACTCTGAATATTTTTTGCTCCTTTCAATTTCTTCCAGGGAGTTCATCAATCTCAGAAAGTCTTCCCACTGATTCGGTGTTATGTTGGCATACGTCGAAAAAGGTGTACGCCCTGTCTGCACAAATTTCTTGTTTAATGTGGTTTTCCAACCACGCCAAGACTTGGCCATTGTTTGCAGTGCACAATTCCTCACTGCTGCCTCTGATCCATCCGAGAACTGGAAGATTTTCTTCAACTATTTCCATAAGACTTCCTTATCCACTGTCGATACATGATCCCAATCCTTAACCGTGGTGGGGATCTTTTCCCTCACTATTATGCCACACTACGAACTGAATTTCGCACGTGAGGTCTTAGGGGTGAGCGGCTCTCCTTTTGGCGAAACATGGGTAACTACATGGAACCCTTCATCCTTTCTATTCATGCTTCTCTCGCCCTTCCTTCTCTTCGCCTTTGCTGACCGTTCGCTATGCTTTGAGCCAGTTGTGTTAGCTGGGTCCTGCTCGTCTTTCGACGGATCTTTTCTCTTCGGCTGCCGTTTTGATCGCCGTGGCGCCGTTTCCTACGTATGGTATATATCACAGTTTCAAATTAGGTTGGGCTAATAGTTATCATCTTGAACAGTAACATATTAAGTGTACATACCCATTCTTTAGAGGGAATGTAGTCCTTGTCCCCTTGTTCACCGTCGCCCTTTCTCCTTCTCTTAGGGCTTGGACAAGGATCGCTTGGCGACGAGTAATCATCGTTAGCTACGTCGCTGTCGGAACTACCTTCCGGTGGGACCGTTGGTTCCGGAGCAACCAGAATAGGAAGGGACGACTCTTCCGCCCCTAAACCCTTCTCTTCGGTCCCTTTATTACTATCGGCCATTGTTTCAAACTTCTAACATAAAAAATAAACTGTATATGAACACTCGGTGAAACGGTGTATTAAAAACATGGGTACATAATTCCAAAAGGTTATAATAAATGAAAATGGAAATCAACGTGCATTTAAAATTATATATGAACACATACATGTATTTAAAAAAATGAAAATGGAAATCAACGTGTATTTAATATTATGTATGAACACATACATGTATTTAAATAAATGAAAATGGAAATCAACGTGCATTTAAGATTATATATGAACACATACATGTATTTAAAATAAATGAAAATGGAAATCAACGTGTATTTAATATTATATATGAACACAAACATGTATTTAAAATAAATGAAAATGGAAATCAACGTGTATTTAATATTTTATATGAACACATACATGTATTTAAAAGAAATGAAAATGGAAATCAACGTGTATTTAATATTATATATGAACACATACATGTATTTAAAATAAATGAAAATGGAAATCAACGTGTATTTAACATTATATATGAACACATACATGTATCTCAAATAAATGAAAATGGAAATCAACGTGTATTTAATATTATATATGAACACATACATGTATTTAAAATAAATGAAAATGGAAATCAACGTGTATTTAAAATTATACATACATGTATTTATATATATATAAAAAAAGGATGGAGGCGGGCGGTCGGCCGGCGGCGGTGGAGAAGCGCGCTCGACCGGCGGCGGTGGAGGCGCGCGTGGTCGGGTGGCGGCGATGCGTCCGGTGGCAGTGGAGGACGACGGCCGGCCGCGGGCGATGCGGCCGGTGGCGGTGGAGGCGGGCGGTCGACCGGCGGCGGTGAAGGCGCGCGGGGGACTGGGCGGCGGCGATGCGGCCGGTGGCGGTGGATGCGCGCGGTTGGCCGACGGCGATGCGGTAGGGCAGCGGACGATGGCGCTCCAAATTTTGGTAACCTGTCGGCGCCAAAAATTCTAGGGTTCCCGCCTGGACTTAGAATTTTTGGCGCCGCGGGCAGGCCATTTTATAGTGAATCCAGCTTCGCAGGCGGGCGGCCCTGCCTGCGAAAATGAACTTCGCAAGCGGGCCGTCCACCTGCGAAAATGATTTTTACTATCTTCGCAGGCGGACGGTCCGCCTACGAAGATGTAAACCCTAATCGCCATAACAATCTTCGCAAGCGGGCCGTCCGCCTGCGAAGATTGTTACTGGGGTGAATATCTTTTAAAATTTATTTTTGTAATTTGAAAATGTCTACAAAAGTTATAAAAAAAATGGTAATGCTACATACAAATATACAAACCTTAATATTATTACTGGATGAAATGTAAATCTTACCTAAATGTTTGCTACATTAATACTACTTTAAATTTTTTAAAAAAATTTCAAACAATGGTAAGTGCATTTAAAAAAATGCTACTAAATTTTGAAACCTCTTTTAGAAAAACTATTAAAATATAAAAAACTGTAAATTTAACCCTACGAATGGTAATTGCACATAAAAATTAGTACAAACAAATATGCAAAATGTTGAGTACAACATTGTCCGTCGGTTTGCAATACGAGCACACATATCCCCTTACATACCACCAACACTTAACTAATGAATTCTTAGATGCTTACATGCCACTCAACAATCATTACCCTTTAACATTTTTGCCCACACCGTCCGTGCGCATGTAAGGCTTCACGGTCTTCTGAGTAGCTGTCTCGACATTCTTAATCTTTTGTACAAACTGATTATAAAGTGGCATACTATCGTATTGATTGTAATCTTCGACATCTTCAACCCCATCCACTCCCAATATCTTTTGTTTTCCTGGTAGCACTATATCTTTCCTCAAATTTGAAGGGTCTTTCACATAAAACACTTGTGCCACGCGATTGGCGAGTACCCAAGGGTCATCCTTGTGACCCACAGTCTCAAGGTCAACAACAGTAAGACCAAACTTATCAACATTGACCCCGTTCGGGTATTTTACCCACTGGCACTTAAATATGTGGAATTGCATTGTGTGCCCATAGTCGATTTCCCATATTTCTTCAATAAACCCGAAGTATGATTGTTTTTCCCCCGCTTCATCAATTGCCTCCACACGGACACCGCTGTTTTGTGTACAGGTCTTACTATCTCGAGCTATTGTACTAAACGAGTACCCATTGATGTCATATCCCTGCCAAGAATTTACTGTAGTTGATGGACCTCAAGCCAACCGCTTCATAGTTATGTCATCAGTAGTTTGTCCCTCAGGTAAGTCTAGATCTCGTAACCAATCTATGAAGAGACGCTTGTGTTCTTTCATTATCCACTCCGTTTGGCGACCCTTATTATTAGCTCGTAGTATTTCGATATGCTGATCGATGTAAGGCTCAACGATAGCAAACTGATGAAGCACACTGAAGTTAGCTTCTTGAAATGATTTGTGATCATGGGTGACGAATCTTTTCTTTCCTATGGTTCCCCTGCCACTCAATCTACACTTGTGTCGGGGCACAGGTACTCCAACTGCATCTCCATCTTTGAGGTAATCGATACAGCACTCGACAACCTCTTCAGTACTGTAACCCTCAACCATTGATCCCTCTGGATGTGCACGATTTCGGACGTAACCCTTCAAAACCGCCATGTAACGTTCGTATGACCACATTTGATGGAGGTACAATGGGCCAAGCGCAACCATCTGTGGCACTATGTGAACAATGAGATGCTCCATCATATCAAAAAATGACGGAGGGAAACACATCCCTGGCTAGCACTGTGTCTCATGTGCGAATCTACGGAGATTTCCTACCTCTTCGAGACTAATGACCTTCTGTGACACTGCGTTGAAAAATTAGCACAATCTTGCGATAGCAACCTTTAAATGCTCCGGTTTTATGGCCCTTATGGCAATTGCAAGAAACACGGTGAGCAAGACATGACAGTCGTGTGAATTATAACCAGATACCGACAAATCTTTCATGGAAACTAGTCGACTGATGTTTGATGAGAAACTTATGGGCACTCTGACATCACGGATTGATTTCCTGTACAGTATGCAGTGATTAACACACGCATGAATCTTTTCCACACCAAGTGAAAAGGGGCATATGAGTTTCTTCGCTTGATATGTGCTGGATGGTAGTGAGTTAGGCCTCGGGAGCATTTTCTGCAGAAGTTCTAAAAGGCTGTCGAAACTGGTATCAGACCATCCATGTCTCGCTTTTAACCTCGTAAGGTCAAGAACTGACCGTAGTGTTGTGAACTCACTGTCACAACCCTTCGACTCATTGTATAAAACTTCCTTAGCTGCCTTCTGTAAAGCTTCAAAGTTATTTAAACCTCTAACCGACCCCATCAGCACCTCGGGTTCTGCATGACGTAACATTTCCTCTAGATCGATTCTATCCTCAACAGAACCATCGTCGTGCACCATGTCTTCAAATCGTGTCGGAACCACATTTTCAGGCCCGTCCACTTGTTCTTCGCCATGACGTGTGTTGACGACCAAATTTGGTAATTCAAAATATCGGAGATGAAGATAGAATCAGAGAGAATCAAAGAGATTAGATTGTATCGGAAACAGAGTGAGAGTCAGCTGAAGTCCGAATCGGATGTGAACTGGATTGGCAGAGTCAGAGCCGGACAGGGTTAGCCGATTGAGCCGATTTTGATAATATGACTCGGTACACGTCATCGGGTTGTGTTAGCGTGTTTCATACGGATTGCCATGCACGGATAGAGTCCTGAGGAGGCAATTGTATCTATTAATTAGGATATTTTATGTAATTTCCTTATAGATATTTTATGTAATTAGGATATTAGGACTTGTTCGTTAGTTGGATTTGTATTAGGGTAATATGAGTCGTGTCCGTAATGGACAATGTTTGTATTTTCGGGTATAAATATAATCCCGAGGTCTTGTAAATAATAACAACACACGTTCAATCTATCTCGGCGCATTGCCACCTTTGTTTTCTACTTTCGACAAGTTTGTGCTTTCAAGTCGTGCTGCATTAATTTGACCTTCGGTGAAAAGGTATATCTTGTCGTGGCAATTTCTATCATTAAGGCTAGTGCTTACATCTTTATGACACTCTAGTTTTATGAAATGAATCTCCAAGTTATCATATATGTCATATAATTTAGATTGACGATGCAATCTACTTATATCGGCTAGATTCTTTTAGGGTTTCATCGATTTCGGCTAGATTACTTTGTTGATTTAAATTATATGATGTATCCACCATCCCGAAAAGGCAACCATCGACTTGATTCTCTAGATCTCATGCTTCTTTTTATACTTAATACTGCATTGGTTAACTCCAACCTATTAAGTCGTATTTAGAATCATGATATCTAGCTTGCTTTATGGTTATTAATAAGGATAGTATCGGGGTTTCAGCCGATCTTATCTGATATAGATGTTTCACTTAGTTTTATGCTTTGTTTAATGTTCTATATCTGTCCCTTGTATCAGGATCTAATCTAAATATAAATATATTTGGTTTAATACCAATCTAATTGGTTATAATTGAATATATTTACTACTAATGAATATCCTAGTATAAGGTCGTACCGGAGCTATAGCCGATACGCACTTAAATCTAGATATCGGCTATGACATTAGTTTACATAATCATTATTTCATGTTATCTATAGACTTGGGCAATTTATACTGTCTCGGTTCAGTCCGATCTATCCCAATTGCTTGTTTCTAAAGTAATATTGATTTACTGATCGTGTAACATTAATATTTACAGCCGATATACTAGTTTTAGGGTTATGTTCATATTTACTTATACCTTACAGCCGATTCATGCTTTATTGCATCGGCTAGGTCACATACGATATGAAATCGGCCCTACGGCTGATTGTCTATCGTTTACTAACATTATTTGCATGTTTTCTTGTTGATTGCAGGATCAAATCAACTGGCACGCCCTTGAACCTAAAACCCTAATTTTGGACCTGCACTAGAGTAAAGCAAATCTCTCAGGCCAGTGTGTGTTTTTTGCATCAACACGCTTTTGGCACGCCCAGTGGGACCATTGTGTCATCATGTCGTCAAATACCACTGATGTTTCGGAGGACAACATCTTGCCGATCACGGTCGAGCAGTTGAATGAAGAGCAGAGAGAAGAGATGAGGCAAATGCTGGATCAGTTTCAGAACCAATACCTGCACTCGTTCACGGTGACTCGGCAAGGTACGGTTGTACAAAGAACTAAGGTCAAGGTGCCGACGATCGTGAAGCAAGACCCAAGCACCACCGGATCAGGAGAGGAAAAAGATAAACAAGCCAAGGTTGAATCAAGCGATGAAGAACTCTACACAATACAGGATCGCATTGATTCGGCTGTACATCACGCTTTGGTCAACCAGTCTGGAGTGCTCGTGAACACCTTGACAAACATAATCAAGTCAGTGGTTGATGGAACGATAGCCTAGGAAAAGGCTAAAGGACCTATATATTTACCAGATGGCACGTTCCCAGGATACAGAACTGTGAAGACAGAGATCGGCGGGAATCAAGGGGGTCAACAATTGATTCAAACCCAGGCTCTATCAGCTCCTTACTCAAGCTCAAATATTCCATCTATCTTAACCAGATCACAGTCGATCGCTGGGGGGCAAGCATCAACTCAGTTGACACCGGAGCAATTGATGAATATTCTATACCCAAAACCGCCGGCCGTTGACACATCTTTCCCAATTCCTTCGGTTCCGTAGCAGCCGATTGGAATTACTCAGCCGATAAGCCAGTAGTACAGCACAGAACTCCCATACGTACCACCTCAGGGTATATCGGTTGGCTTCAATCATCTATATCAACCTCACTCACCGTGACCTCAGCCGATCCAATACAGACAAGTGGATCCACTTCAGCAACAGTATGGTAGAGCAACACCACATCAACCCTGGGCCGATATGATCGCTGATGTCATGAGGGAACAGTTTGGGCTCAAGCCAAAGGACAATGGCAACATGTATCGGCACCCATATCCAGAATACTTCGACCGGGTTCCTTTACCAAACTGATACAAGGTGCCAGACTTCTCTAAGCTTTCAGAACAAGACAATGTATCTACTTATGAGCATGTTAGCCGATTTTTAGCTCAGTGTGGTGAAGCATCGCCTAAAGAGGCTCTCGGAGTTAGATTATTCCCACTTTCTTTATCTGGATCGGCATTCACATGGTTTTCATCACTGCCTTATAACTCAATCAGAAGTTGGGCCGATTTGGAGAAACAATTCCACAAGTACTTCTTCAGTGGGGTACAAGAGATGAAGTTATCAGACCTCACAGCTATCAGGCAAAGATCAGATGAGATAGTTCCAGATTATATTCAACGTTTCAGAGATGTGAGGAATAGATGCTATAGTTTATCTTTAACAGATTCTCAACTAGCCGATTTGGCTTTCCAAGGTTTGTTAGCGCCGATAAGGGAGAGATTCTCAGCTCAAGACTTTGAGAGTTTAGCTCATCTAACTCATAAGGTATTGGCCCATGAGACAAGGTTCCAAGAAGCAAGTAAGTTTATCAAAAAGGCAAACAACGTAAACAATGTCTACAATTACGACTCTCATTCTGAAGACGATGACCCAGAAATCAATGCAGCCGAGTGGGCTAGGAACAAGAAGACAGTGGTCTGCCAATGGGTCAAGAATGCAGGAAAGGAGGAAAGATTTGATTTTCACATCACCAAAGCCGACAAGATTTTTGACCTTCTTCTCCAAGAAAAACAGATTCAACTACCAGTAGGACATGTGATCCCATCGGCTGAGGAATCGAAAAAGAGGAAGTATTGCAAGTGGCATAATACAGGATCTCATAGTACTAACGACTGCAAGATCTTCAGGCAACAAATCCAGTCGGCTATTGAACAAGGCAAGATCAAGATCGACGAATCCAAGAGGCCGATGAAGATAGATTGACACCCGTTTCCAGTCAACATGGTGCACTCTGGATATAACCGGAATACAGCCGATGAAGGTAAAAATTACACCAGGAGCATCAGATCGGCTGGTATGATCAACAAGTATCAGAAAAGATTCCAAAGGGAAGAGGAGTCATATACTCATGAAAACGAAAGATATTTTGATCCTCACTGGAGTTGTGAATTTTTTAGATTTTGCTGGAATGAGGGTATGAGATTGCCATCTATCAAAGATTGTCCCAGATGCAGTGACCCTGATGCACAATTCATCCAAAGACCAAGCCGACAAGGTACAATGTCACATCGGCCGATTCAGGCAAGGTTGCCAGTTCGTGAAAGACTTGGGCCGATATAGCAAGACAATGATGAAGACAACTCGCCTATAGAATCCAAGCCGATGCATCCTCAATGGTGCCCTTCTGGAATATTCAGTAAAAACCAAAAGAGGAGAGTTCAAAGGATGAGAAACAGGGAACAATTTCAGAAGGTCGAAGGAGAAATCGAACATCGGCTGAGGCAGAGAACAAAGAAAGTCTGGCGCGTGAAGAGCAAGGTGGTGCCAGCCGATGAAGTCGAAGCCGATCGTAACAAGAACCATCAACGTAAGGGGAAAGAGGTGATGTCGTCTGCCATAAACATGATTTTCATGCTACCAGCTGAATATACAATTGAGCAAGTTGTTGAGCAAGAAGAAGATCTGCCATCGGCTAAACTGATCTTATCTCCGCAACAAGCCGTGTTTGAGAAACCTGAAGGAACCGATCATCGGCACCTCAAGCCGCTGTATGTTAAGGGATTTGTCAATGGCAAGCCGATGTCAAAGATGTTAGTCGATGGGGGAGCAGCTGTTAATCTTATGCCATACACAACATTCAGGAAACTTGGGAAGAATTCAGAGGATTTGATCAAGACCAACATGGTTCTAAAGGATTTTGGTGGGAATCCATCTGAAACCAAAGGAGTTTTGAATGTGGAGCTAACCATCGGCAGTAAAACAATTCCTACCACGTTCTTTGTTATTGATGAGAAGGGTTCCTACAGTCTGTTGCTGGGAAGAGATTGGATCCATGCCAATTGTTGCATCCCTTCAACAATGCACCAGAGTCTGATTCAATGGCAAGGAGACCAAATCGAGATCGTGCCAGCCAACAGGTCAGTTGATGTAGCTAGTGCCGATTTATCTGTTTGGGAGATAGAAGGAATTGATTGTTTATCTGGAAAAGTTTGGCAAGGAGATTACTTAAAGGTTTCTGATGATGCCATACAGCCAACAGGGGATGGAGAGCCCCAATTCTTGTTTTGACGGCGCCGTGGAGGGTTTCAATTTCTACACAAAGGACACTGTTGATGATCTCGACGGCAAGCTAGGACAAGGTTTTATGTCAGCCGATGAACTAGAAATCGACATTGGACCAGGTGATAGGCCTAGGCCGACATATATTAGTAAGCGTTTATCAGAAGAATTTAAATGTAAATTAATAGCACTCTTAAAAGAGTATAGAGATTGTTTTGCCTGGGAGTATTATGAGATGCCAGGACTTAGCCGATCAATAGTAAAACATCGGCTACCTATCAAACCAGGATATCGGCCATATAAACAACCCCCAAGACGTTGTAAAGCTGCAATGTATGATGCTATCGAGGCTGAAATTACAAGACTTTACGATGCTAGTTTTATCAGACCATGCCGATATGCTGAGTGGATCTCTAATATAGTACCAGTCATCAAGAAAAATGGCAAGCTCAGGGTTTGCATTGATTTCAGAGATTTGAACAAGGCTACACCGAAAGATGAATACCCAATGCCGGTATCCGATCAACTTGTAGATGCAGCATCTGGACATAAAATCATCAGCTTCATGGATGGCAATGCTGGTTATAATCAAATTTTTATGGCTGAGGAAGATATTCACAAGACTGCCTTTAGATGTCCTGGTGCTATCGGCTTATATGAGTGGGTTGTTATGACTTTCGGCTTGAGGAGTGCTGGTGCTACATATCAGAGAGTCATGAACTATATTTTTCACGATCTTATTGGCGCATTGGTGGAGATATATATTGACGACGTGGTGGTTAAGTCTAAGGAAGTTGATGACCATATAGGCAATTTAAAACAGGTCTTAGAGATAGCAAGGAAATATGGGTTGAAAATGAATCCTACTAAGTGTGCTTTTGGTGTATCGGCTGGTCAGTTTCTTGGATTTTTGGTACATGAGCGTGGGATTGAAATTCCTCAGAGGAATATTGAAGCAATCAAAGATATAAAACCTCCAGAAGATAAGACCAAGTTACAGTCATTAATCGGCAAAATAAATTTTGTTCGGCGTTTTATATCCAATCTATCTGGCCGAATAGAACCATTTACTCCTTTATTAAGGTTGAAAGCCGATCTAGAATTTGTCTGGGGAGAAAAGCAGCAGCAAGCATTGGATAACATCAAGGAATATTTGAGTACTCCTCCAGTTCTTATACCACCACAGAAAGGGATTCCATTCAAGCTGTATTTGTCAGTCGATCAAAACTCTATCGGTTCAGTTTTGATCCAAGAAGTTGAAGGGAAAGAGAGAGTTATATTCTATCTCAGCAGATGTCTCTTGGATGCAGAAACAAGGTATTCACCAGTGGAGAAATTACGCCTGTGTTTATATTTTTCTTGTACAAAGTTGAGACATTATCTACTCTCCAATGAGTGTATCATAGTGTGCAAGGCCGATGTGGTGTGATATATGCTATCGGCTCCAGTTCCGAAAGGGCGAATTGGGAAGTGGATCTTTGCCTTGTCAGAATTTGATCTTAGGTATGAATCGGCTAAGGCAGTTAAAGGACAAGCGATAGCCGATTTCAGAGTTGAACACAGGGATACCAGCATTGACAATATTGATATTATGCCATGGATTTTATTCTTTGATGGATCCGTCTGCACTCATGGTTGTGGTATCGGTTTAGTCATTATATCACCTAGGGGGGCAAGTTTTCAGTTTTCCTTTACTATCAAACCATACTCTACGAATAATCAAGCAGAATATGAAGCTGTTCTCAAAGGGTTGCAATTACTGAGGGAAGTTGAAGCCAATGCTGTTGAAATTATGGGTGATTCATTGCTAGTAATAAGTCAGTTGTCTGGAGAATATGAATGCAAAAATGATACCTTGGTGATCTATAATGAAAAATGTCAAGAGCTGATGAAAACTTTCAAGGTAGATACTTTGAAACATATTCCAAGGGAGCAAAATGCCGAAGCCAATGATTTAGCTCAAGGTGCATCAGGCTACAAGCCGATGTCACAAGGGATTGAAGTAGAAGTAGACTTGTATTCCAGCCGATGATTGGAGGTTTGACGTCTTTGAGTATTTAAAAAACCCCTCCAGATCGGTTTCAAGGAAATTACGGTACAAAGCCCTCAAGTATGTTCTTTTAGATGATGTGTTATACTATCGGACGATTGATGGAGTTCTTTTGAAATGCTTAAGCACGGAAAAGGCAAAAGTTGTCATCTGTGAAGTTCATGAGGGTATTTGTGGGACACATCAATCGGCTCACAAGATGAAATGGTTAATTCGAAGAGTTGGATAATTTTGGCCGACAATGCTGGAGGATTATTTCAGATATTACAAAGGTTGTCAAGATTGTCAGAAATTTGGAGCAATTCAAAGAGCACCAGCATCGGCTATGAATCATATCATCAAGCCATGGCCGTTCAGAGGTTGGGGTATTGATATGATCGGCCAGATTAATCCACCATCAAGTAAAGGCCATAAGTTCATATTGGTTGCAACTGATTATTTTACTAAGTGGGTTGAGGCGATTCCTTTAAAGAAGGTTGACAGCCAGGATTCAATCAATTTTATCAAAGAACATATCATATACAGATTTGGTTTGCCACAGACGATTACAACTGATCAAGGTTCCATATTTGTGTCCGATGAGTTTGTTCAGTTTGCCGATAGCATGGGAATTAAGTTGTTGAATTCTTTACCATATTATGCACAAGCAAATGGACAAGCCGAAGCATCTAATAAGAGCTTGATTAAGTTGGTTAAGAGAAAGATAGCCGAGTATCCCAAGAAGTGGCATACTATTCTGGCTGAATCATTGTGGTCCTATCGGATGGCTTGCCATGGCACAATTCAGGTACCCCCTTATCAATTGTTTTATGGGCATGAAGCTGTGTTACCATGGGAAACCAACATCGGCTCTAGGAGGATTTCTTTACAAGATGAGTTGACAGCCGATGATTATCATAATTTGATGCTTGATGAGTCAGAAGATTTGGTTCAAGCTAGGTTGCGAGCCCTTGAGAAAGTTAAAAAGGACAAGGAGAGAGTTGCAAGACATTATAACAAAAAAGTTGTGCCCAAATCTTTTGAGGAAGGAGAATTGGTTTGGAATTTGGTGTTGCCGATAGGGGCCCGAGATAATAAATTCGGCAAGTGGTCACCGAATTGGGAAGGGCCGTTTCAAGTCCACAAATGTGTTTCAAAAAGGGCCTACATGTTAAAGGGGCTTGATGGATAGGTGTTTGGAAGATCACTAAATGGAAAATACTTGAAGAAATATTACCCAAGTGTT
The DNA here is from genome assembly GCA_000573905.2 of Oryza punctata. Classification (NCBI taxonomy): domain Eukaryota; kingdom Viridiplantae; phylum Streptophyta; class Magnoliopsida; order Poales; family Poaceae; genus Oryza; species Oryza punctata. The sequence goes on along the minus strand of CM002494.2, from coordinate 7,344,714 downwards.
TGGATTGGTTCATAATCGGCTATGATTTGCCGATCTATGTTTGACAGCCGATGTATTTAAATCGCCTTTAGATGGCCGATATTTTTATCGCCCTTAGACATATAAGTTTGCAGCATTATGTTCCCTACTACAAACTTGGGGGGCATGAAGGACGAAAGTTGGAAATTTTTTGAGCAAATTTTATGTCAGGATTTGGCTAAGTATAAAATCGGCTCAATGGCCGATATATATGTTATAGCAAAAGTATTAATCGGCATAAAGGATATCAAAGTATGAATTATAAGACAAGTGTTTTTAGCCGATTACGAAATTAGTTACAAAATTCTCCTAAGTCCCTATTACATGAAATCATTGAGAGAGGTAGCGTTGGATAGCCAATAGCGCCCGTTGTCGAATTTCTTCAACTTCCGCAATTGCTTGGGCATCTTAAGCATCGGTTCCAGGGATCACCTTCTAGGACTTGGTCATATTGGCCACATTCTTTATAGCCGATCTCAACTTTGCTTTTTGTTCTCCAATGGCCTTTGGGAGATCGGCTAATTTATGCTTCTCTAATGCAATCTTAGCATTGCATTCCTCCAGTTTGGCTAACAAGTCAATCCTTTCAGCCTCCAATTGATCTATAGTAGCTTTAATCGGCTCTTCGGCTAGCTGGTCAAGCTTGTTCTTCTAATCATGCACTAGCTGCCGATTTGCCTGAATGGTGGCTTCAATATCCTTTTTCTCTCGTCGATCGGCTATTCTCTGTCTTGCCTTTTCCAGCTTGAATTGGTGTTGTTCAAGGTACATGGCTAGAGTGATGGTATTGGATAACTCATCTGGGAGTAGGGCTTGAATTTCCTGAAATCTAGCCCGGAGAGTGCTGCAATCGACCACCAGGCTGTCCAGAGATGCTTCCAGCCGATGGGAGATGTCTTCAAGATTTCTCTTTACATCATCGGCTAGAGGGGCTAAGGATTTACTTGTTGCTTCTCCTTCTGCTTCTTCGTCAAAATAGTCCTTTATATCAAAAGAGAATAAATCGGCTAGGGCCTGCAAAGAAAAGGAAGATAAAAAGATATAAGTCAAGGAATGTGTTGTGTAGCCGATTTGATATTTTTGAAGGTGTGAGACTTACAGGAATTGCAGGGGCAGCAACTTCTTCTTCTGCAACATGGTGACTGCCTGCAGCCGATGCAGTATGTTCGCTGGAGATTGGCTGTGCTGCAAGCGATGGTGGAGAAGGAGGCTGGCAAATGTTGAACAATGGAACAAGTGTTAGATGGTATCGGCTAAGAAATAAATTTGGAATTTTGAGAGTTGAAAATTACCGTTGGGGTTTGAACAACTAGTTTAGCCGATACTGGGGCAGGTTTCTTTTTCTCGGCTGGTCTTTTCTTCTGCAAAAAAGGTTTGGAAATTTAGTTTGATAATGAATAAGAAGATTGTACATCAAAAGAAGTGAACATACTCTGGGTTGCCGAGTGAAGACTGCTGGGGCAGCAGGAGTTGTGGGGGCCTGTCTTGGAGCCGGAGATGCTGGAGGTGTTCTTTTTCCCACATCACTTAGTTCGGCTACGACTTCATCTATTGCCCGTTCAATGGATGATTCTTTCAAGGCTTCATCGATGTCATCGGCTGGTGGGGGTGGTTGTTTTTTGAGCTTTTTCTTGGCAGCTGGTGGCATGGCAGTTGTTATTTTGGTTTTCCTTTTTCTGCCTGCATCGGCTGGATCCCTTATTTGTCCTTGGAGCAGACTTGATGTTTTGGGGGCATTGTAGCCGATGCTAGAAGGGGCCAGACCACATCCGTTTGGTAACAGCCCTACAACATATTCAATTTCCTTGCCACTCTTGCTTGTGCGAGGGGGGATGAGTCTGTGGTATGAAAAGGTAAAGATAGTTTATAAATCAGAAACAGAATCGGCTAATATGTTAAAGCAGTAATGAGATGAAAAAAGTAAAAGAGTTACCTGAGGGATCATGTCAGGGAAGAGATCTGTCATATAGATTGAAGCCGATTGATGGAAGAGGTGTTGTTTCCATTTGGCCCACCATGAGGTAAAAGTCTTACTCCTGAACATGGCTAGCTCAATGTCGTTAATACTACCAAGGGAAGGTCCTGAGATATTAAGCAGCCGATCCATCATCAGACTTTAAGATATCTCTCCTCGGCATTGAATCTTGTCAGCAAAGCTCCAGCTGACTGGGAGTTGACCCATACCAAACTGCCTAGCTGAGCTCATGGGGTGGTAGAATTCGTATGATATTTTTATATTCCTGCCTTGATGGATGCCGACAGGGAGTATGCATGGGCTAATGGCAGTGGTATAAACTTCTCTGGACTTCTGGAATTTATCATGGTTGATTTCTTCGAATCTGAAGTCCGATGGTAGCTCAAAATTGACTGAGTTCTCATAGAAGAACCAGATTCTAGCATCTTTCTGGAAGCCGTCATATAAACTGAAGAACCAATACTTCAATAGCTCAGCCGATAGCTTTGCTCCAGCATTGGCTGGTGTGCTGGCATACTCTCCAAATGATGTACACCTCCGATGGGTTATCTCTTCCCCATCATCATCAGTGATCGGCTCCAACCTTGGGAATTCTGCCTCAGTCAGGGATGACCGATTTACAGCTTTCATAGCTACTAAATTCAACCAAGTCTGGAGTAGCCACCAAGAGCCACCTGCACTAACTATGGAGCCGACAGCTAGCTTGGCCGATGCATTATTCAGAGTTTGATACAAATAGCCGAGCAGAATCTTTCCTAAAGGGAATTGTCTTTTTTCTTCAAGTGCTTCGGCTATGTGCTGCCAGGTTGAGGTTGGGCCACAGCTAGGTCCACAAAATAGGAATTTCTCTAGCCACATTAACAAGAATGCAGTATGCTTTCTTGGAGTAACTGAGCCTTGACCCATGTTAGACGAGATAAAGCCGAACCATCCACCTATGCACTTGGTTTTGAAGTCAAATCTGTTCTTGAAGTTTAGGATCATGGGGTTGGCCGATGAAGTGATATCTAGTCCAATCAACATGGTAATGCCCAATAAAGTTGGAGTCATTGATCCTTGATTGAACAAGAATCCATTGATGGAATTGGACCAAAAATAGCTAGCAGAGGCCATCAACGGCTCATCCTTAGCCGAATTTGCCAGAGTAAGAGCTAAGGCTTGGCCGATTCCTATCTCATCCCAATGGCTCTGTTTGCTAGCCGATATGCGCTTAAACCATGCTGGCTAGCTTTTCTCTAGGGATGGCCAAGATTTGAAGGTATTCTTCCAGTGCCCTAGGTTTGGGTTTGCTAGCCTGAAGGGGATTCTATTTGTTTCGGCAGTGGTAAACTCAATCGGGTCCAGGTTGCCGATTGGTCCAAGGAAATAATTGTTTTCATGATTTAGACTGGGAACCGCGACTAAGTTTGCAAGGTGCTACATTAACAAAGCAGAAGAAAAAGAAAACGAACTAAGATTGAGAAAAACAAGATGAGATGAGCAAAAAGGAGATCTAGCCGATGAGACTTACCTCAGCGTACTCGGCCGATGGAGCAGCGGATGGAGCGGATGACGAAGACATCTTCTCACCGGTGGAAGTTGGACGAGCGGAGGATTGCTTGGAGATGGACTGATTGCATCGAGGGGATAGCCGGAGTTGGGAGAGACGGGGATTGCTAAAAGCGGTGGCAACAGTATAACGGTGTGAAGTTTCTCGGGGCCGTCGGTTAGGTATTTAAAGCAGCGCGGTAACGGCCAAAAACGGAAAGTGCGATATTTTCTCGGAGATAATATTTGGCAAATCCGAAACATTACCAAATATTCCGGACATGGGGGGCATGTGTTGACGACCAAATTTGGTAATTCAAAGTATCGGAGATGAAGATAGAATCGGAGAGAATCAAAGAGATTAGATTGTATCGGAAACAGAGTGAGAGTCGGCTGAAGTCCGAATCGGCTGTGAACTGGATCGGCAGAGTCAGAGTCGGACAAGGTTAGCCGATTGAGCCGATTTTGATAATATGACTCGGTACACGTCATCGGGTTGTGTTAGCGTGTTTCATATGGATTGCCATGCACGGATAGAGTCCTGATGAGGCAATTGTATCTATTAATTAGGATATTTTATGTAATTTCCTTATAGATATTCTCGGTAAGAGTCCGCCTAAGGGACTTGTTCGTTAGTTGGATTTGTATTAGGGTAATATGAGTCGTGTCCGTAATGGACAATGTTTGTATTTTCGGGTATAAATATAATCCCGAGGTCTTGTAAATAATAATAACACACGTTCAATCAATCTCGGCGCATCGCCACCTTTGTTTTCTACTTTCGACAAGTTTGTGCTTTCGAGTCGTGCTGCATCAATTTGACCTTCGACGAAAAGGTATATCTTGTCGTGGCGATTTGTATCATTAAGGCTAGTGCTTACATCTTTATGACACTCTAGTTTTATGATATGAATCTCCAAGTTATCATATATGTCATATAATTTAGATTGACGATGCAATCTACTTATATCGGCTAGATTCTTTTAGGGTTTCGTCGATATCGGCTAGATTACTTTGTTGATTTAAATTATATGATGTATCCACCATCCCGAAAAGACAACCATCGGCTTGATTCTCTAGATCTCATTCTTCTTTTTATACTTAATGCTGCATTGGTTAAGTCTAACCTATTAAGTCGTATTTAGAATCATGATATCTAGCTTGCTTTATGGTTGTTAATAAGGATAGTATCGGGGTTTCAGCCGATCATATCTGATATAGATGTTTCACTTAGTTTTATGCTTTGTTTAATGTTCTATATCTGCCCCTTATATCAGGATCTAATCTAAATATAAATATATTGGGTTTAATACCAATCTAATTGGTTATAATTGAATATATTTATTACTAGAGAATATCCTAGTATAAGGTCGTATCGGAGCTATAGCCGATACGCACTTAAATCTAGATATCGGCTATGATATTAGTTTACATAATCATTATTTCATCTTATCTTTAGACTTGGGCAATTTATACTGTCTCGGTTCAGTCCGATCTATCCCAATTTCTTGTTTCTAAAGTAATATTGATTTACTTATCGTGTAACATTAATATTTACAGCCAATATACTAGTTTGAGGGTTATGTTCATATTTACTTATACCTTACAGCCGATTCATACTTTATTGCATCGGCTAGGTCACATACGTTACGAAATCGGTCCTACGGCCGATTGTCCATCGTTTACTAACATTCTTTGCATGTTTTCTTGTTGATTGTAGGATCAAATCAACTGGCACGCCCTTGAACCTAGAACCCTAATTCTGGACCTGCACAGAGTAAAGCAAATCTCTCAGGCCAGTGTGTGTTTTTTGCATCAAGCGTGTCAATATTTCGTACTTGTCCATGAATCCACGAGTTACTAAGTGCTTCTTCACTTTATAAGCATCTTCCCAGCCTATTTCATTCTTACAGTCAGCACATGGACAAATTATCTTCCTCATATTATTCTTCTCAGCGTGTGCCTTCGCAATACCAATAAATTTAGACACCTCGGCCAATGATACATCCATTCCCGACTTTCCATATCTCTAGAAAAATGAACATAAAATATTTGCACTATTAATACCAAATTTGCAGGGTTTATTGAAAAAACTAACTGAAGGTTGATTGTAAATTAATTCCATAAATTTTATTTCATTTTTTTACACAGACATGCCAAATTAGTATATTAGGAAAATCCAACAAAATCATATCATCGACATAATACAAACTAATGTAATTATTTTTTGATTGCACCAAATAAATAGGCATTAAAAATTTTATTCTCTCTCATATATGTATGACAACATCTAGATCTGGATGTAGAACTAGGAGATGGATGTGATAGCAACATAAAAAAAATTGAGAATTTATGTTGCCACATTAAACCACTACAACAAGAGGCATCAAGTATTACACATGCATCTAACATCAACATATCAAAAGAAAATAAATTAAAAAACATTGAGCTTTCCTTCACAATTTTGCATGCATAAATCCATCACAAATTGAGGTCTAAAAGCTTAAAAAATTGCATACCTAGTGTGGAAATGAGTAGATCTAAGCACCGTAGAAAAATCCCCCGAAGATTTAAAGTTCAAAACCTCCCCCCTATATTTAAGTCACTTTAGGAGAGAGAAACTTCGGGGAGAATGAACAGGGATCGGGGAGGAAGAAGATTATGTAGGCGCACGTCTCCTGCCGCCTGCGAAGATCTTATATGGCCCGCCTGCAAAGATCTATCTTCGCAGGCGGACCGCCCCTCGACCCCGGGTTTCATCTTCGCCGGCGGGATTTTTGCTCCGAAGACCGTAACCGCCTGCGAAAATGGAACCCCTACGACGCCGAAAATGAGCTTTCTAGTAGTGCGAGGACACCCCGCTAGAAACAGAACCGGCTCATATTAGATTGATCTCGCATGCTGTCGATATCATCAGTTCTCTTCTGCGATGATGTCTTAAAAGCTTGGTCGATCTAGATTGATCGATTTGTTAGCAGCGACGTACTCCGGTCGGGTCATATATCAAAAAGCTAAAATCGTTGAAGTATCCCTCGTCGAAAAATCCACAATGGTAATGTCTTGACGAAGATGACGATGGTCACGATTTAGAAGAACAAGTCGTCCAAAGCCGAAGTCGTCGAAGAGGATGTTGTCGAAAGAAAAAAAAAAGAGAGTTGAATGTGCACAAAATGATAGGGGGATATGAATGTTTGAAGATGGAAACATTTTCTGGACTATAGAAAAATATTAAAAGAATTTCAGGAAAAGAATAGACGGTCGAGTGGCGGTGGGCTCCAGTGGGGGTGCGGCATTTGGTCACCACCAGTGACCAAATGAGCTGCAGAGAGGCATGGGTTTGGGTTTGGTTAGGTGCAGCGGAGGCATGGAGTGAGGGGAATAGAAAGAGAAAGAAGGGAGGGGCTACCAATGAGTGGAGGCTAATTGGGGGTGGCGATAGTGCGCGGAGGTGGAGAGAGGCGGTGACGCGTGGGAAAGAGGGGAAGAGGAGGTGGGCTCGAGGTGCAGTGAAGAAGTGGAGCTCCCGGGCCAATTTATAGATGGAGGCTGGTGCTAGATAATAGCCCAGAGAGGTGGTGGCACGCAGACCGGTGCTACGTGGCTTCCGTGGGTGATGTAATGAGCACGCAGCGTGAGGGTGGCAATGCCATAATGATGCGGACCGGAGTTGGAGCAGAGGGACGAGGCAAGGCTGTAGTGACGCGATGCGATGGTGATGGCGTGACGGCGATGGCTGGAGCCATGGTTGGATGGGATGGTGTGGCAACATGAGCTTCCGGTGGGTGCCGCGGCATCAGGAGGTTCAGTGGGTGTGACGCCTAGCGGTCCGGTGGGCACAGCGCAAGCTGCGAGGAAACTTAGGGGGTCAAGTGCAAGTGAGGAGTGTGGCAACTTGCATGGCGGCAGCTGGCATCCTTGCAGGTTTATTGGAGCAAGTTCCGTGCAAGTGGGGGATTGGTCGGAGGAGATAGAAGGGGTGCCTGATAGGTCGGCATGCTGTTGGTGGCTGCAGCGTGCGTCCACTGGCAGGAGCAGACTGACGCAGCCTAGTCACGTTGCAGGAGTGAGGGGAGGAGGACGGACTCACGGCCATGAGTGAGCACATCGATAGTGGTGGCCAAGGGCCAGGAGAAGTAAAAGGAGGAGAAGGTGGCTTTGATGAATAGTAACATTGTCTGAATTTTCCTGGAAGGGTGTAAAAAGGAAATTTGGTGCTTTGAATTTATATTTGAACTTAACTTTGATATTTGGACTTGGAGAATTATGGGGAGATAAAGGAATCGAAAATTCATGGGAAATTCTTGATGGACTTTTTAGGACCGAAGGAGAAACTTTTTGTCGAAAATTTCGGAGGGATTTTGATTGCAGAATTCGAATGCCAGGATTTGAATTTGGATAGAAATTTTTTGGGCTGGAGAATTTTTTGTCTCAAGGAGGGTTATGAGATCTTTTGGCACTTGGTCCTTAATCCAAACTCAAAGAACCGAATTTTGAAATTGGGGACTTTATTACAATATTTCTTTAATGGCCCTATAAATTGGGGCATTACATTGTGGCAAGCGTGAGAGGAGTCCGTAAGTTTAGATTGTGGTAGACCGCTGCCAGCATATGGAAACGGTTGGCAGGACATAAATTACCTCATCTTCTTCCGACTTCTTGTCAGGAATGGAGAACTGCACCGACCGTGCTCGCCAGGAAGCAACCAGATTGCACCGACCATGCTCGCCAGGAAGCAACCAAGGCAATTGCTAGAGTCGTGTCAATGGCGAAGAGCCGAAGAGATAAACTAGAGCTATCGTAGTCTATGGAAGTGTTGACGATGAAATTTAGTAAGATATGGATCGGACGTGAGAATCAATCCAAAGTAGATTTGAAGGAGATGTGATATTTTCGGAAATAGAGTGCGCATCGGCTGGAAGGTGTATCAGCCGATTCCAAGTTGGAAACAGTTACCCGATATGATTAGAGTTTGATAAGGGGAGCCGGTATAGTTATTGTCCGTTTGAGATGAAGGCTTCAGAGATATTGCCATACAAGGATAGAGTCCATTAATTAGGAATATTAATATCGTTTTCTTAGAGATTTGGCAAGAGTCTGTCATAAGGACTTGTTCGTACAGTTTTTGTAACTTAGGAAAGGTTGAGTCCTGTCCAATATGGATAAGTTTGTACTATGGGTATAAATATATGCCTAGAACCCTATAAAAAATTAACACAAGTTCAATAAGTGCATCACCAACTTTTCTTTTAAGTTACTTTTCGACGAGTTCTTACTTCGAGTTAGGGCATTGGTTTCAATCTCCCAACAAGAGGTAATACTTGTCGCAGTGGTTTGAGTTCTCGAGATTATTATGTCATTTTATATGTGTTAAACTTATTAATTAGATCACTGGTTATCATATATCTTAATTAATCTATATCTTATCTATATTGACTAGATCTTTCTTAGGGTTTTACCGGTACCGGCTAAGTTATCTTGTCGATAAAGGTTAGTTAAGATATCCACCACCCTAAAATTAGTCAAAGACTTTTTTTTAGACTTTATGCCTCTTTGCATACTTTGTGATGCATCATCCCAAGCCGTGCTTAGAGTCATAAAAACTCACCTGTCCTTGATTACAATAAGGGTAATTCCAGCCGATCTTGTCTGATATAGATGTTTTAATATGTTTAGTTTAGCTAATCATACTTTACATGTTATATCTGCCCCTTATATATATATCACTCTATATAAATATATTTGGTATGCATCAAATATATTTTCTTCGATTGATATTTGTATATAAGGTTGCATCCGAGTAATAGCTGATGCACTCTTTTGTCTCATCGGCTACAACTTGAACATGACAAATTCTTGTATCTGTAGCCGATACGACATAGTTCATGTGCTTTATGTTATTTCAATAATACACGTGACAGCTGATCCTAATCAAACAACATCGGCTAACTTTAAGATGATATGTCATCAGCCCTTTAGCCGATCGGCTATCATTTTTTGAGTTAATTATGTATCTTTGTTCTTATTGGTTGCAGGATCAAACTAACTGTCACACCCTGAATCTGAAAGTTAAGATTTGGACCTGCACTAGAGTTAAGTAGATATCTCAGACCAGTATGCGTTTTTCACATCGACAGTGTGTCCTCGCGAGATGTAGCAGGCTATTGACCGTCAGAAGGTTCACCACGTCCGGCATGGTCGCCTACGTTGACAGGCAGCTCTGCTCCCACATATATACAAACCCTCTGCAATGACAGCAGAAGCCAGGTCACCATCATGTTTGGTTCTTTCTCAGCACACTTTGGTTCTTTATTACACTGCGAATTATAGAGACGTTGTACATGTATGCGTATATATGATCCCCACACATTTGCTTTGTGCCAAGGGAAATACGCCAAAACCATTCAGGAAAAGTGACGCGCATTCAGCAGACAACATGTTCGCATGAACTTGTGGTATGGTAATTTGGTAATGAGTAACTCTAGCAACCTAGTATTTCAGTTTGGTAATTGACCGATGTCAAATTTCTGTATAAACTTACACATTTTTATTTCTACACATTTGGATGTTAAAGGTGTACTCCGACTGTTTTATTTGGTTCTCGATTTCTTATGAGCTGTAAACCTGACTGTAACATTTTCTCTCTAGGTCAGTGAAATTTCTGCAGTTATCATGAGGATCACAGGGAGGAAAAAAGCACGGTTTCTATCTAACTGATCTAAAGTAAAATGCTCGTTTTGGTACATGAACTTATCTGGTGCGTCCGAACTAAAGCCAAAAGAATATTATATGACTAATCTTGTTGATTTAGGTGCTGATTGGGATACCACATAAATATATATAATAAAAAGGTTGCTACTTAGACATTCACCTGTTCATAAGGATAGAATGGATATAGTGATTGTAGAGAAAGATAAGCAATGATACAAAGGTTAGAAACATACAAAATTCAGAATAAAGTAGAGAACATATTTATAAATATGGCATGTCTTATTTATACTCACTGTACGTATGCATGCTACATCCTAATCAACATCAGCTAGGTACAATTAACCTTGGCAAGCTATTTTAGACCTAGTTCGCACGGATTAGATAAGTTCGTGTACCAAAACAAGCATTTTACAGTACATGTACTAAATTACACCCACATAACAAGTTTGTATACCACCAATACAACTTACTGTTGTTTAATTATGTGAAGGCTGGACCCGAACAAATCTTCATCTCGTAGTACAGTACTTTATCTGACATGATTAGGAATGCAAGTTCTGAAACATATTCTGAATATGGATATGTAGAATTATCTGGGATGCAAACTATCAAACCAATAACAAGGTGCACTAATAACTTTGATTGAGGTTTGTGTGATCATTATTACGAGAAATCTTAGGGTTCCTTGAGAAGCTCTCCAGAGAGAGATTAAAATTTATGCTAGAAAATATCAGGACTTCCTACTTCCCTCAAACCCACAACCGTCACCTTCATTGTTTCCTGGACGTTTGTATTTGGGCATTCAATCTGACAGATGTACCCACTATGGGATGGGTGCCGGTTGGGAACCGGCCTTCGATTTCAGATTCACCATCCAGCACCTAGAAAGCGGCACAGATGACCCCTATTCGTGGGTGCCGATTCCATAACCAGCACCTTCGATGAGTAGGATGACAAAAAAAGACAAGCCACTCAAAGCATCGGATCTATTCGAGCCGATGCTTCGAGCAACTCCATGTAGCCCAAATCCAAGGTATAAGAACAAATCCAGAAACATCTAATAACAAAGCAAAGAACATCCCCGATTGACATCAAGAACACATACATCAGATCCAACAAAATCACAACCCGCTGCAACTCGCCGTCGAGCCCTCCCACCGACCCTCCCCCCCCCCAAATTGCTGCAGCTCTACCTCCGCCTCCACTTCTGCCTCCTCCACCGCCACCGCCTCTGAAGCACGCAGAAAGATTCAGAGAGAGCAACAAACCAAATCTAAAAGCAAACCAAAAACGCAAGGCCCCCTACCTCGGATTTGGTCGCCCCTAGCTCTTGGCGACCCCATGGGAAGGATACCACCGTCGCTAGCCACGCACCGCCAGGGGAGAGGAAGAGGAGGTGAGGGCCGGGGAGGCTGAGAGGAGGGGACTCCGTGGAATGAATGTTGCCGCTGCCCATTGCGTGCCGTCATCGCTGAGGGGCAAGCATCCGCTGCATTTGAGAGGGAGAGGGGAGGAGGAGAGAACGAGAGAGGAGAGGAGATGAGAGGATAAGGGAGAGAGGGGGGTAATAGAAAGGGAGAGAGAGAGAGGTGGAAAGAGAGCCGGTGGTTCGGCTTAGTCGGCTTCGGCTGGTTTCTGTAGTAAGGGCATCCACAATGTGGTGTAAAAGTAGTCCATAAGCAATATAATATTTGATTCAGCTACCTATTACCATTGTGCAACTAGTCCATATAGAAAAAATAACAAAAGGTACCCATATGCATATGAACTACCCATATGAAATAAATAATATTATGTATCTCTACTTCTCTCTCTTCTCCTAATTATACCTTGTATCTATATACATTGTGGGTATTGCTATAGTTAAAGTCTATTTACATGGGTCCCATCTCTATGGATCACATTGCCATATACATTGGAGATACCCTAATGACCTGTTATCTCAACACATAGCTACTATACTTGCGCACTTATGATCCCGGAAGTTCTGAAGTCAATGATTAAATCATGGTACTGTGGTAGTGTATAGAAATATCAAGTATCATTAACTAACATGGCCCGAAATTATCCTTTCATTTTAAAAAATTTACGAGGAAGATAAGAATTTTTCAGAAGCTTTCTTAACGCGATTGTCTTTCTACTCATTTTGGTTTCTAATATATGAAAAAAATATAAGTCATGCTTAAAATATGTCTACTATAAAAAAATCACAACAAAGTTATACAACAAAACGTTAAACGTATATACAAAAGTGAACAATGTCATACAACAAAACCGGATATAGTGAGCAAGCCAACACTCTTGTTATTTTGTCTGTCACGGTGACCAACAATAATGCCCACACAAGTTTGTTTGAGGTCTCACTATAAGTAAAAGATGAGTTAGTTCACAGATACATTTAAGACACTTATCATGGTTCAAGATAAATTTTTAGGCAAAAAATAGTTGTTTAAAGCTTGCAAGACTGGTAAATACTTATTAATCTTAGTAAATAGTAACTACTCCTTCCTATATGCCAAGGCAGAAAACAAAATATGTGAAGGAGCTTTAGCGCATATAGGGGAAGGATGTGCGTACGAGAGACGGGTAGAGGATTTTTTTTTCGATCTCCACCGTTGGTTACATACATCTATCAAGAATTTTTCATACAACTAAATCCCATTGTTATTTTGATATGGACTTCAAGAATGTGAAGTATGCCCCCGATAGCCACAAACTAAACAATCTGCTACAGAGTTTGTCAGGAAGTAGTAGTAATTCCATTGACCTCTACCATTGGTTAGATACACAACGTTGGTCTAGCCTGCAGTGCCTAGCGCCATACTTTGATCCGTCTCCTTCGGACTTTGCTGAGAAGGAACGTCGCTTACTGGGCAAACACTGTAGCGGGAACATCTTCAATCCGGCCTGATGCGTCCTAACCCTAACGTGCATCGATAAACAGGTTAATTTGTGCATAAAGTTATACGATTATCACTTTATCAGTACATGTAAAAACTGAACTAGCTGAATTTAATCTGACATGGCAGCCTTTTCTCTTACTACTATTAATTGAGTGTACATTGCACTACCGAATGATTTAAAAGAAAAATTAACTTAACAAACTACCCGCAGAAGCTCATGAAAGTGATATAGTAATGGCATTACCATCAGATCAGTTGTTATGGACCCCTCAAGCTGGCTTCGATCTGCCCCTTGGCTGTTTCAGTGGAGGCAGAGCTTGATCTGATGGAAGGCCGTGACATTCCTGACCACTCCCAGTTTGCTTTTGTGTCAATGCTTAAGAGGGGCGGATCAAAGGCCCAACACAACAGTAGGCAGCTGGTTGACCTGGAATGACAAGTAGTTCATTGACATTACCATCTTGCAAAGAAGACATAGGGTTGATACTTGTGCTGCATAAGCTTGGTTCCCGGTGCCTCCTACACCTACAGGTTACAGGTTCACTAAAACAGGCTACTTGATTGACCTCTAATGCTTCTTGTTGTGAGAGACGTCTAAAGTGTATTATGGAAATAGGATGCCTTTGGTTGTACACTCCATGTTGTCCATATATATAGATGGGTACACTTTAAGGACCATTAATTGCCTTGAATCTTCACTTCAATATGTATACGTTGCTTGTCTGGGAGCATTAATTTTCTCCCATGTGAACATTAATGATCTTATATGGTGGCTACACTCTTGATCATTCCTCCGTTGGATTGTTTAATTACGTTAAGGCTCGATCTCGGAACAAATCTTCAGTGTAGTACCGTGCTTTATTTGATATGAATAGGAATGCACGCTGTGGAACATCAGCATCAATATATAGATTTCTCTAAGATGCAAATTACTGAAGCATTATCAGTCCGATAGCATCATTCTTTGCCAATAAGCTAAACTGATAACTTTATTAATGTTACTGAGGTTATTATTCCGAGAAATTTTTACGGTTATTTAGATACTATCAATAGAGGTGTAAGATTTTACACTATAAAATGTCAGGTCTTCCAGTACTTTTTGAAGAACAAAAATCACTCTATTATGAAAACATTGTCAGACAATTTGAATTCATGATGTTGAAAATATAAGATGCCATATAGATGACCATATACATATGAAAACTCTTTATTCTCTTTATTGTGCATTGAATCCCGTCTTTACTTCTTTCCTTCCCTTTCTCTAGTGGTGAGTAACAACGATACAGGAGAGCAAACTACGCCACGAAATGTGCAAAGACCACACCTCCCACACAACGTTAATCATCAATGGGCGAAATTTGCTGATGTACACCATCAGATTTCACCTTATACATATCAGTTATAGTTACATATATAAATCTTATGTTAAGTTGCACCTCCAGACGAAACCTCAGTGTGCAACAAGGATGATAGTTTTGGCGAATTCTCAAATCCTCCAACCGCCACTTTCATTAAATGTATGTTGGTGTTTAGGCATTTATTATCTGATGATCACGGAAACATAGACATTCATGAATAAATATCCCAGCATCATTAACCAAGATGGCCAGAAGTTATCCTTTCATTTACAAAAATTATGACAAGAAACTCCCATGAAGCTTTGCTAACTTTCTTGTTTTTCTAGAAAGCAAACCAACGTTTGTGTTTTTCTTTCCTCAAGGTGACATAGCACAATGAACCCAACGCAAGTTTATTTTAGTCATCATCTATAGCAAAAAGGTGAGTTTGTTATAAAAGCTAGTTAATATAGCGAAACAACGACCAACCCAAGAGTATTTTAGGGTATCGTATCCACAGGGAACGTTTGTGAACTAATCATCTAGCTAGATTACCCAAGGGCACAAGATAAGCGTTTGGCGAGGGTAGAGAGGGATTCCTATAGGTTACTTATCTTAGCTTAAGTTAAGGTAAAACTCTATCAATTTTTTCCGGTACCGGCTTATCCCTGGTCTGCCAAGGAGAGTCTGGCCTACAACTCTATGATGTACCTAAACGTGGAGCATTACGAAGGATGGACAGAGTTGTTATCACCTGCCACCTACCTCTACAACCCGTGGAGCACACAACAAACAAAGGTAATCTCTAGCCTAAACACCACATCTATGCTATTAATTACTACTCTAATTCTGGTACCACGCTTATGAAAAATTAAGATACTCCACCTAAGAAGAGCGATGAACCCGCAACGATGAGAATTTATCTTAAATAAAAAGTGTAGTCCCAAAGAGAAGTCACAAACACTTGGAGGTACAAGCTTGGATGAATGCTTGTATGAACGCTAGCATCCGTTGAGGTACAAGCTTGGAGAAGAGTACCGACAGACCACGACACTTCCCTAGGGGAAGAGTGCCAACAGCCCCGGCACTTCTTTAGACTTCTCCTTACTCTCTCCTACTCTAAACACTACCTAAGTAGAGCTTCACCTTTGGAATGTAGCATATGATCTTCTATCTTGGTGTGTGTTGAGAGTGAGGAGTAGGAGGCTTGTTTATAGTGTGGAGGTGACTCGGGAGAGTTGAGATGTCAAGAGAATGTTCTCCCTACGGCTCCTCTCAAGCCTCCACAAGTCCTCAAACTGATATTCTTTGGCGGTTACCAGGCATGCTCGCTGCACCACCGACTTTAGGATGGAGATAACCGTAGCCGCATGGAAGCTGGGCATGAGGGGAGCCACCCTAGTTCGACCGAACTAGGGTTTTGGCCGACCTCTGGTTGATCCACCTCGCACCCACCTTTCGTCTGGGTCACTACCTAGTGGGCCCTTAATGCGGTTTGGAGTGTTTGCACCAATTTGAGGAGGTTCTTGTCCTGGTGTGGCCCCTTTGATCCATGTACTCTCCTCTCATTAGTTGTAGTTGTGCTTCTTACTTGTGTTTTCTTTTGTTTTGCACAAGTAATCACCTACATACGAATATTAACCAACACTTGTAGAAGTAGTTAGTAATAAACCACTGCCGCTAGATTTGATGGTAGACATTGGTAAGATTTATGCAGGAGTTAATGGTCAAATTCGGTAGTTAAGTACGGTCAACAACACTCTCACTAGTAGCCCTTTGCTTGTCCTCGAATAAAGGAGAAGGTCTAAGGTGAAACAATGCTTCCAGTGGTATGATGCAACCATATAAGATATTTCAAACCATAATTGCACCTGTGAACTTTGAAATGTCTATCACATTATCATATCTATCATATATGATGCAAGCATATAAGAATCGAGTGGCCTTGATTCAAGATATCTCTGCTTTTTCTGTCAAGTAACTTTGGTTTTTGAAATGGTTTTCAAAGAAAGATAATTTTACCTTACTCCTCAATTGATTCTCTTAAATTGCTCAATGTGTATCATTCCTTACCAAGGCATTGATTTTTGCCTTTTTCTTACCCTACTTCTAATAAGGCTTATGTGGAGCTCAGGTACGGAATAAGAATAAAGCATACTTGCATTACATATATTGTAAAGTCAAAAACTAGAACCAATAAGATATATTCTAATCATACAACCATGATCAAGATGTGCATAAATGTGAAAAGTGGATGTATATGTAGATAGGTGGAAAATGGGATGACTACTCATTTTTGTATGATCCCTCTCCTTGGACATATTTGGAGAACATCGTATCTTTCTTTTTTTTCATCATGCTCAAAGATAACTTTGTGAGCATATATATCATCCCTCTTTTTTTAACAATAACTTTTTCTAGGTCATGTCTCATTTTGCATGGATAGTTGGAGAGAGGATCATACGTATGTGGAGTCTTCATTTAGTGGATGATTGGTGATGTTGACTTCCAGTGTAGAAGTATAGCACTTTTGGTGGATGGATAACTCATGGATAAATTGTTTCACTTGTAGGTGGGTAGAAGTATAGCACTTTTGATTGATGGATAACTTATGGATAAATTGTTTCACTTGTAGGTCTCACGTTGTTTTTTTATAAAACATTATTTTTCAAAGGGGCCATGATCAATATTGACCTGGTCAATTTGACCTTATCATGGGCATGGGCCCTCATGTCAAGTCTATTTTTAAGATTGTGGTGGCCTACTCATCATTAACACAACTTCTAAACTTAAACTTAAGTTCAAACATAATGTCACAATAGACATGGCCACCATGTCATAGGTACATTCCGTCTAAAACAATCAATTTCTCTAGATGAACTTGAACATATATGAAATTGATTTTTTTTAACGAACAGAGTACATACCTCACCAACGATTAGCTTAACTACCCCATTAGCCTTAATTAATTTACCAGGGCCCACATATCGGTCTCCCATCCCTATTTGCCCTCTATTATTTCCTTCTCTCTTCTTTCTCGCTCTCTCTATTACTCCCTCGCGCGCGGACACAGAGCGCACTGGTGCTAGGGTTAGCCCGCACCGGTGGCAGACGCCTCGGAAGGTGGTGCGGCTGTCGAGGGTAGGGTTGCAGGAACCTCAGCCACCTGTGGAAGGCGGCGCCACGGCTGGGGACCGGTGTGGTGGCGCAGGAGGTTGGGGTCCAAGGTGGATAGTGCGTACGGTACTTCACATGTGCTTGCGTGCGCATGGGGCCACGGCGAGCGTGACCGTATGCGAAATGCGGCAGCGCCGGTGGACGTGCATGTTGCGGTAACCACGGAAACATGCGGGCGGCAGCCGGGAAGCAGCACACTGTGGCGGCGGCAGCAATAAAGACATGCATGCAGAGCTGTTCCGGTTGGTGAAGCCTAGGCTCACCGACCGTCCTCGCTCCACGGCAGCAGCACAACCGCGACACGTCCGCGGATCATCCACAGGCGCTAGCTCCTGCTTGCTCCTGGTCGGCGTCGCGACGAGAACACTCGAGGTGTTCGATGCAAGGTGGAGGGGGTGAACGTGTGGGCTTGAAGGCGTTCAATGTAGGAAGGGATGTGGGTGAGGTGTGGGATGCAAGCGTCACTATTAGAGAACTCATCTATCACTCATTGACAACCTCTATTAATTTTGGTTGTAGCAACCATGATCAATAAATCAGGATTCACTACTACAACATATTACATTTTCCCGTACGGGCAAAACACGTTTTCCGTGCGGAGGTTTCTGCCGTCTGCGTGTAGGGATCTGCGAAAATAAAAGCTTTCGCGTGCGGGCGGCCCAACCGCACGGAAAATTAGGTCTTCCCATGCGGTCGGCTTAAGACGTCCGCACGGGATAATCTATTATCCCGTGCGGCCATGTTAAGCCGACCGCACGGGAAGGGCCAATAGCCCTATCGACTTTTTTTTTTAATTGTTGTTTGTGTGTTTATGAATGGTGCAGTGGCAAATAGAGTCGCAGTTAATCACGATCAATTGCAAACACGACACGATTGTTCTTTATAAAGAAAGTGTCACAAGTTAAACTTTATAATACATCGTAACGAACAATTATTTAGCATATATATGTACATGGAAGTTGCTAGAATGCTAGTTTAACAAATATTACAAGTTCGATCTCCCTCGCAAACAAATGTTTTTATCGTGGTGCATGTTCTTTCTCCTACTACCTAAAGCGTTTGAATTTGTCGTCGGAAGCGAGTTCGCTCTCAGGGTCATAGAACTCCCCTAGATTGTTGCAGATGTCGCGGCGAATGAACCGGCAATAGTCCCCGCACAAGTTGAGAAGCGTCTTTTTGTCGAAATGGTTTGCGGTACAGGGAATGCTCGGAAGCTATTGAAAGCAAGAAGAAAAATGTATTTTCGTTAAAATCAATTTATGCAAACTAGACCGTACATGAAAGCAACACGATAACTTACATCTGTGAACTCAGTTCTGTATCTCCCGCAGACTCTGAGCATCTCGCACATGTAATATCCGCAGAGACTCGTACCGGGGGTTGCTTGTAACACGGCGTAAGAATAGTAGACATGTTAGTAGTAAAAACTCATAATGGCATCATAAAGTTAACGAATATATGATAAGATACCAGTCAACGTGCTTTTACGAGGAGCTTTGTTCTCTGTTGATTCTTCACGAACCCGCCATGTCTTTTGTAATATTCGTGTCCTCTACACGGATTAAATGTTTGTTTGAGCTAACTTGAGAATTACATCTAAGGAGTATGGGATGTAGGAGGTTTGTTTAAACTTATAAATTCAGCAAGACAAGGAACTCCATGAACTTCTGCTCATCGTAGTGGGCCGGATCAAGAACTACGACCAAGTGGTCCCTTGGATATACGAGGAATAGTATGTAGTGATCGCTGCAAACAAGGGTTATGAATTACATAAGGCATCAGGTACATAATTTGATGTGCTATGATATTATATGAACGGAACAAAGGGGATGTTGCTTACGTTAGGTGGTATGAGACCATCAAGACTCTTTTGTCGGCGTGCGTGAGCATAGCTTGTCCGAGGTAAGTTGGCACCTCGACCCTCTTGTTCTTGTGCAACCTGTCCACATATTCTTTTCGTTCCTCCGCCGTCTTATTCTTCAGTTGCGGACCATCCAAATTTAGCCTTACGGTGTGTGCCGTCATGCAAACCCTCATCGGGTTGGCGTAGCCTATTGAGGTCCCCGTTCGTTGGGCATCCACCCATTGTGACCTAACAAATTATACAAGTTAAACGCCTTTTAGTTATATGGCACACATTCGGTAAGCAAAAAACAAGCCATGAAACATACAGGCACCACGCGCCGACGAGATTGATATCCATTTTTTCCATCTTGAAGAATGCGTGCAGGTCATTGAAACTGATGATGAAGTTTCCGTTTGGTCCGTCGATGAAAGCGTTATCCGGGACCTTAACACTTATCATCCCAAGCCCCTTCTTGCTCTTAGGTATCAGTCATGCAGCAACCTCATTGGCCATGGGAGTTCGAGCATGATGTGGTACAGCAAGAATGGTTTGCCATACTCGTACATCTTCGGCACTTCTGTAGAATCCCAAGTTTGCATATTGTCTGCATGAACTAGTACGCTTTTATGTGCATCCGATTGTGGTTCAGATTGGCCTGGCTTTGTCGGACCCTGTCCCCTGAATGACTTGAATACCAATCTTGCCTCGTACTCTGCCATTTCCTTAGGTTTGTACGTGGAAACCATCTGTGGTACGAGCTTGTGGGCTAGCGAAGTACTGGCCTTTTGGATGGTTGCATCTTCAAGCGCCGGTGGCACAGGTTGAACGGGAGCAGATTGCGGTGTAGGAGGTGAGTGGTGAACGGGAGACGGCTGCCGAGGTAGCGGAGTTGGGGACGCTGGTACAGCATGCTCTTTCGGAGGAGAAGGCACTCTGTTCGGGGACGGAGATCTTGCTGGCACCGGTGATCCTGGCGGGGTTGGGGAATTCGGTGGAGATGGCGGTACTGGAGGGGCGGCTGTCTGTCGCACTGCTTGAGCTGAGGTCGTCGTAGTTGGTTGTCCTGTGAGGATGATATCTCGACGATGCCATAGGATGAACTGGTTCACCGTATCTCCGAGTAGTTGTATCCCCTTTGGTGCTGGGATGTCCAGCTCCAACGTCATTTGATCGGCATTGACCCTCGATACTTGCACCCTTGCGCAGTCCTCCGGAATTGGCGTGTTATGGAACTGTCTCCCTGGTATCGCAAGTCCGGACCAAACCTCCTTCGTTTTCCCGGCTCTACCTATCGGGACGACAAGGCTGCATGGTGTTGGACCGGTTATAAGATCGACCGGGTAGGGTGCTATCTGCTCCGCTTGAGGGACTAGGCCCGGAAAGGCTTGGGGATGTTGTGCGGCTAGCCTATAGAATTGTTGGGTGACTTGCTGCGTTACTTGTTCGGTTAATTCTTCGTGCAACTTCGCCTTGTAAGCGTCCCGCTTCTTTTAACTTTTGGATTCTGTTGGAAACCCTACCTTCCAACTCGTTCTTGAAGTTTTTCCCCTTATCCTACCGGAGTGTTCGGCAGTCCCCAACGCTGCCGATAGTTCGTCATGCTCCCTTTTGGCGACGAACTATCCTAACCTCTCCTTCTTGGCGATCTGTTGGAGAGATGTGGTCACAATCTCGATTTTAGGTGACTCGAAGAGCATCTCACCCTCATCCGTCACTTGCCCCGTGCTTCGTGCCCAAACCCAGTTTCTACTCCGCGGATTTAGGGGCTGAACCAACAACGGCTTCCCTTGAGCTGCGAATTTTTCCTTCGTAGCTCGCCATTGGTCCACGTGACCGTCGTATCCACTGGACCCCAATCGGTGTGGATATTTGTTTTTCTTCGCCAGGTCCGATATCTTCTTCCTCCTTGCCAGGGCTTCAAGGGTTGTCATCTTAGCCACAAACTTGTCACATTCAGCTGGTGAGATATTGCCATATTTTTAAAATGGAGTTTGTGTTCTGCTGAACATAATAAGTGTTCATGTCGGATTTCCACTAGCGCCACCGATGGGCCATTGTACTTAACGCAAATCTGCTCCCGAGGACCTTTGATCCAGGCAGATACACAAGTTACTTCTGCAACTCCTCCCACATTAAATTCTTAATGGTGTGGTTAACATCCTTCCACTCATCCACGTTTAGCGGTCCATGGAGTCTTGCCACTGTCCTGCACGCGTTGCTAAACTTGGCCATCACGTGTTTTGGCTCGACGGGCTTCCCATCTTCATTCAGAGCAGTAATGTAGTACGACTGCTTCGGTAGCTGATTCCTACTCCTCTTACCACGTTGTTTCTTCGCACGTCCACCTCCACTTGTTGACGTGTCAGTTGGGTTTGGCCCTGATGTGGCGGTGTCGGCCTCTGCTTGAGCCCTGGCGGTCATTTGGTTGGCCTTCCGTTTGGACCTACGCCGAGTAGCCATCTGCACGAGTAAATTGTTAGACGCCTACGATCTGGAACGCTAACAAATGTGTAATGAGTTTAGGGTGTGAACTTACGGCTTGCTCGATCGGAATGTAATCAGGATCATTCTCCTGTTGCTCAGTGGCTATTTGCGCTACTTCTATTTCGAACGGATCGCTCGGTGTGCGCCAAGATTCCTCGCTAGAGGCTGCATCATGTCCGACAGCTGTATCTATGCGCGGAATGGGCGTGGGCACTGCGCCCGATGCAGCTAAGCGAGTCGGGTCCGGCTGATTGACCGTTGGTCCTGTGGCCGATGTTGGTACCACCGTCTCGGAGGGAACTTTGTCGTTCGACATTTTCTTCTAGAGGCATAAAGTGTACGAAATGCATACGTACATAGCAAAGTTAGTTGCCTATGGATAGTTCCTGAAGCAATATATCCCTATAAATGTATAATGATAAAATATAATATTTGTTTATTTATTTTCCTATATAGCGTAAGTACAGTAGTTTTATTCAACGCGTAATACATTCGCAATATTCAGAAATATGATTTCGTTATTTATGTACAGAGCGTAATTACAATCAATTCGTACAACAAAAATCATACTTGTGCAATATCTATTTATTTATTTGTTAAGTTTGATCAAGTTTCTAGAGAATTTTAGTAAGATCTAAAATATTAAGTTGATCCCATTAAAAGCAATACTGAATATGTTTTGATAATATCTTTGTTTTGTTTTAAAAATATCACTACATTTTATATAAAGTTGATTAAACTACATAAAAAATAAATATTTGTCGGAGAAGTTTTGTTACAAATCTTAATGTGAGATGTTATTAATTTCAATTAAATAATGCTCTTCATATGTTTTTCAAAATTTAAATAATGCACATATCTATTTGCACAAACAAATTAAAACGGATTCATTCGATATGTGTTCACTCTGTTTTCATGAAAATCATAATGTTTCACTGAATGTAGTAGAGAAAAAAAAGTACAAAATACAAAAAAAAACATCACCCTAAGGAGGCGGCGGCAGTTAGGGCAGAGGAGCCGGGGAGGAGTTGGTGGCCGGGGTGGAGGAGGCGAGTCGGCGGCGTCCGGCGTCGAGGCGTGGCCGGGATGGAGGCGGCGGTGGCGGCGTCGAGGTCCGGGGAGGATGGAGGCGGTGGTGGCAGGCTGGGGTGCCCGGGGAGGAGGATGTGGCGGTCGGCGTCGAGCTGTGGCCGGGGAGGAGTCGGCGGCGTCCGGCGTCGAGGCGTGGCTGGGATGGAGGCGGCGGCGGCCGCGTCGAGGTCCGAGGAGGATGGAGGCGGCGGCGGCAGGCTGGGCCGCCTGGGGAGGCGGATGCAGTGGTCGGCGTCGAGATGGAGCCGGGGACGAGGCGCTGGCGGTCGGGCGGCCTCGGTTAGGACAGAGGAGGCGGCGGCGGTTTGGTCAGCTTGGCGGCGTAGACGAAAAGATTCACCGGGACTTAGAAATTTTAGGGATCCCGCCATTCTTTATATAGGCGGCAGTCATCGCATGCGGGCGGCTTAACACAACCGCACGGGATAAGTATTATTCCGTGCGGGCGTCTTAGAGGACCGCACGGGATAATACTTATTCCGTGCGGGCTTCTTAAACAACCGCACGGAATAATACTTATCCCGTGCGGTTGGTTAAGAAGCCCGCACGGAATAATACTTATCCCGTGCGGTTGTGTTAAGCCGCCCGCACAGAATAATGATTTTCAGAACTGTCTTATTTAAGTACATAAACATTTGTGTTGCAATTACATATGTAGTTAGATAGACGCAACTATTTACAAAATTGTTGTATTTTAAAATAAGTAACAACCTGAAAATTTGTGTTACAATTTTTTACCATATAAATAAACCATACGACATACCCTACCTTGAACTTATATTCAATTGTCCGTAAATAAATCATTACGAAATATTAGCATTTCCACGCGCCAACGACACCTCAATCACATATTTTCATAGAGAAACAATTACAAAATGTACTTCGTTTCACACTCTTTACAACACCATCCGTCCGCTTCTTGCTGAAGTTCTCTTCATCAATATTTCGCTCTAAGTGTTTGATCCTGCTTGGAAGATCTGCGAATAACGGTACGTCCTCGTATTGGTTGTAATCTGACGCATCTTCGATGTCATCAATACCAACGATTTGTTGCTTTCCACGTACAGTTACATCCATCCGCTCGTCATATGGATCCTTCACATAGAATACTTGTGCGACACGCTCAACGAGAACCCACGGATCATCCTTGTGGCCTAATTTATTGCGGTCCACAACCGTAAGGCCGTAGTCATCGATCCATATGCCTGTCGTGTCCTTCACCCACTGGCATCGAAGCACCGGGATCTGTATGTTAAGACCGTAGTCAAGCTCCCAAATGTCTTGTATGATGTCGTAGTATGATTTCTTCTGGCCTGTTGCATCCAATGCCTCCACACACACTCCACTATGCTGAGCTGCGCTCTTCTTGTCCTTGGCTACCGTGTACAGTGTATAACCACTGATATGGTACCCTTGCCATGAGGTCACAAGGCTACTTGGGCCTGTTGCTAGCTTCTGCAATGTTTTTTCCTCAGGCGATTCACTAAACAGGAGGTTTTGATCCTTCAACCATTCTGGAAATTTGCGCTTCTGTTCCTTCGAGATCCAAGCAGCCGGTCTTCTGGAATTGCCGGCTCTTATTTCCGTCATGTGTTTCTCAACGTACGGCTCGAGGACCGCGAGCTGTTGTAGCACGCTGCTATGTGCTTCGGCTATAGAAATATAATCGTTATCATAGAACATTTTCTTGCCTGCTGTCACCTTCCCCGATAGCCGACCCTCGTGAACAGGGGCGGGTATCCCAATTGGTGTGGCGTCCTTCATGTAATCTATGCAGCAGTTGACAACCTCCTCAGTTGTGTACCCCTCTGTCATTGATCCCTCCGAATGAGCTCGGTTACGGACATATCCTTTCAGAACCACCATGTACCTCTCGTACGCCCACATCTGATGTAGGTATAAGGGACCAATTTCGATAATCTGAGGAACGATGTGGACAATCAGATGCTCCATCATATTGAAGTAGGATGGCGGGAAAAGCATCTCAAGCTGGCACGTTGTCTCGATTGCGAACGTTTGAAGGTGGCCTAACTCTTCAGGATCAAAAACCTTCTGCGATAGTCGATTGAAAAGGTAGCACAACTTGGTTATCACAACCTTAGTGTGAATTGGCTTGACAGCTCTTATAGCAATAGATAGGAAGATAGTTAACATCTTGTGACAATCATGAGCGTTGTAACCTGCGATAGTCAAATCTTTCATGGATACAAGCTTTCTGATGTTCGATGAGAAACCAGTAGGTACTTTCATACTAAGCAAACATCTACAGAAAGCCTTTTTCTCTTCTGGTGTCAGTGAGTAGCAAGCCGGAGGAATTTCCATCTTCGCATTTGCCAGCTCTTTTGGGTGAAGCTCATGCCTTAAGTCCATATTTACCAGGTCTGTACGTGACTTCAGCCCATCTTTCGTCTTAGAAGGGATGTCGAGCAAAGTGCCAATAGTGTTGTCGAACACGTTTTTCTCAAGACGCATTACGTCAATCACATGACGAATCTCCAGGTCTTTCCAGTATTCAAGATACCTGAAAAATACTGAATGTTTCTTGAAAGCCCCAGTATTCAAGATACCTGAAAAATACTGAATGTTTCTTGAAAGCCAACGTATTTTCCTGATCCGTTGCATCTGTATTACCTTGATCCGTGGCTTTCTTCCTCTTACAGGCTTTCTTCTTTCCCTTCCCGAATACGACGTTAATATTCTTTGTCATGTGAAAGACTTGTGTACCTGTTCGTGTTTCGGGAGGAAGATCGTTCTCTACTGTATTGCCGAAAAATCTGGCTATCGCACGCCACCTGTGCCTCTGTGGTAAGAAGCGACGATGATGCATGTACACTACCTTGCTCGAGGCGGTGAGGTACTTGTACGACGTGTTGTCGATACATACAAGACAGCCAAACTTCCCCTTGAGCTGACCTGAAAGCGAAAATTTCGCCGGTAGGTCGTTTATGGTAACGAATATGATGGCACGCAGAGTGAAATATTCCCTGCAGTACTCATCCCACACTTGCAACCCTTCTTTCCACATTTCTTGCATGTCCTCCATCAATGGTTTAAGAAAAACATCTATGTCAATCCCTGACTATTTTGGACCTTGAATAAGGATAGTTAACAAAATGTACTTTTGCTTCTCACAAATCCATGTAGGCAAGTTATACATGGTGAGCAGCATTGGCCAAGTGCTGTGTGAGCTGCTCAAGTCAACGAACGGGTTCATTCCATCCGTGCTCAATGCAAACCTCACATTTCGCGGTTCCTATGCAAATTCCAGGTGTAGTGCATCAAAGTTTTTTCACTGCCGAGCATCGGCGGGATGTCGGATCATACCATCTGTCTTCCAACCCTCTCGATGCCATCGGAACAACTCGGCATCGGTACGGTTTGAAAACAGTCGCTTCAGGCGATCTTTCACTGGTAGGTACCACATCACCATAGACAGAATTTTTTTCTTCGGTGGCACCGATGACTCTTGGTCGCGAACCTCTCCATCTGGGGATCCTTTCCCCTTCGTGGAGCGACTCGTCCCACATGTTGGGCAACACTCCAAATCCGCGTATTCCTTACGATACAGCATGCAATGATTTACGCAGGCATGAATCTTTTGGACACCTAGAGATAAGGGACATATCAGTTTCTTGGCTTAATATGTGTTGGTTGGCAACAAGTTCGGCTTCGGAAGCATAACTCTCAATAGATCCAACAAATCGTTGAAGCTAGTGTCCGACCATCCATGTCTGGCCTTCAATCTGAGTAGTTCAAGTACAGAGCATAACACCGTGTACTCCCTGTCACACCCTTTCGATTCGTCGTAAACAAGATCCTTCATTGCTTTTTCCAACGCTTTCCAATTGTCCAACCCTTGTTTTGTCGCAATCACAGCCTCTGGTTCAATGTGTCACAACATATCCTCAAGATCGAAATCAATATCTACATCATCTATACCGGAGCCACCAAATTCAGGGATCATTCCCTGTGACATGTCTTCGATTATAAAATTTTCTCCAGCATCAAAGCAAAAAACATCGGCCTTGTCATTACGAACGGTGACTTCCCTGTGACAGGTCCATATCCTGTAATCGTCCTTATATCCACGCTCTACAATGTGCCCCAAAATTATCTTCGGATCTTGGAATATCTTTTCGTTCTTGCAATCGACGCATGGACATAAAATGTCCCTCCTGCTCTCTTTCAGAGCATGTGCCCTTGCCTGATCAACAAATTTGGATGCTTCCTTCAAAAACATCGGAGAAGTTCTTCTGGTGTCATACATCCATGCCCGATCCATATATCTCCTACAAATATTTTTTTGATGAGTCGGATAGGACTATATATATTAAATCATATAAGAACAATACGATGAAAATGCCCATCTTATTACTCAATGTGCACTTTTGAGGTCAATAACATTAATTTAATAATAAGAAATAAACTACAATTACTAAACTTGCAAAATTAATATATTACACGCATTGCACCGAACAAAGTTTGAAATAAATTAAGGTAACTAAACAAAGAGTAAAGTAAAGTACTATGCAAAATTGAATATCATTCAAATTTATTCATTCAAACAATACATTTAATCGACAAACAAATAGTCCATTTTCAAAAATAGATAAATTCTTCGCTTTTAACTGATAAAATTTGAAATAAATTGAGGTAGACGTAACCAGGCAATCATAAAAAAGGTATGGACATACTACAATCATTTTATTACCTAATTTGCAAAATAATATATGTTAGCTAAATTGAAAATGTGCCTACACTACCCCATTTGAAAATAATCAAATTACTTCGCATTCCACCGATAAAAAATGAAGAAAATGGAAGCAAATGAAGGAGTATAACAAGCATGTCACCTTTTATATGGATCCTAAGCAATGATTTCAGGTTGAAAACCTCCCCCCTAATTTGTGTGAAATATATGAGAGAGAAAACGCCAGCTTGAATGGGGCAAACTCGGGCTGAGCTCAATATATGGTATGCATCATCGCGTGCGGTTAGGTTAAGCCGACCGCACGGGATAATCTATTATCCCGTGCAGTTAGTTGCCCGGCCCAGGTGGACTGGTTTTTCCAGGCGGAGCCACTTACAGCCTGCCTGGAACCAAATATTACCCTCGTACAGAAAAATCTTTTCTGTAGTAGTGATTAAAGATCTCAATATTTAAGTACCGTCTGTAACAACCATGATCAATAAATCAGTCTCAATATTTAAGTAAAGGTTGAATTAACCGGTACTAAAAATGAATACCAAGTGAAAAATATATGTGGGTTGTGGGATTCGGACTCAAGATCTCTCACCTTAGCTCTCGCACACATAACCGTCACACCTACTATATAGATCTAACTTGAATAGAGATGTTTTCTTTTTTAACTAACCCTGCATACCAAGTACCGGTTGGTATACCAACCGGAACTAAAAATACATCTTTAGTCCCGATTACCAACTGATACTAAAAATATGTTTAGTTTTGGTTGGTGTTACTAACCTGTATTAAAGATACATATTTAGTAACGATTGATAACACCAATCAGGATTAAAGATGTTTCTAGGAACTTGAACTTTTAAAACCATAGTACCGGTTTTTAATCTAACCAGAATATTTGTAATTTTAGGTATCATGGAAAAAGATCAGTTGTCCAGTTGTCCAGTAGTGAGTGATTGTGGTGGACGCTTGTTCGCAAGGTGTTCGATGTGCGACGGGCATTGGAGCAGAACGAGGCACAGCGACGGTGTAGTGGTAGAGACCTAGGTTAGATAGGAAAAAAAGGATAGGATGCAATGGCTGTTTTCTGTTGTAAAGGCGGTGGTTAATTTGTAAGAGGAAGTTGAGGGCGCGAGCAGTCGTCGGCCATCATTGCCATCCTCTCGTCATGGGCTCTAGGTTTTTAGAAAGTAATTTCTTAAGGAATTGGTCCTTAAAATGGTATTTTAGAAAATAATTATTATTTGATTTTATATGCAAAACAATTCACTAAAAGGATATTAATTCACAATCATAGTTCTTTTATAAATATTACTTAAATCTCATAGTTTAATATAGTTGAATTCAATTCCTTTTTAAACAATCCTTCAAATTGCTTTATTTTAATTTTCGCACTGGTACAACCAAAAAGAAAATGTTAGATTTTAGTCCCCCGCAAAAAATGTTTAGATTTAAGTCATACTTCATCTAATATGATAATATGTGACACCTTTTGATTTCTTTTTTATTCCAAGAGACTAGCTTTTTATAGTGGTAGGATACTCGGTACGCAAGCAGGGTATCATGTTGCAATTCAGTCACCCGTGTAGAGAGGTGTTAATTCCAAGATTTGCATAAGTATTTTCTTAGAATAAATATGTGCTATCATTTGAAAAGTAAGAGAAGGGAAGCTTGGAAAAAAATAATGTGGAAATGGAAGCCAGCATTATGTTCGTCGGTCATGGAATAATTTGATGTAATAAGGTGAAGCCAAAAAATGTCGGTGGTATAGAACTAAACATCCTGTATTTTTTACAGAATTAATTGAACCATTTTTTCAATTCCAATGAACTAACCTGACTTGCAAAAAGAAACAATTTAACTTTTTACGTTTTCAACGCCATTTTATCTACTACAATATCATATCAGCCCTCTACACTCCAACCATTTAACAATGCTACAATACAAACACATATCAACCTATCCAATATGTAAACCAGAAGCAACACACCATTGGCCCTTCTAGATTTTTTATTTTAAAGCTCATGAAACTCCACGGTATCTAGTGACCTCGATCTGTGTCACCAAAAGCAGAATAATAGCTTAGAAAATATAACAAACTTACTATGGTAAAGGTTTCAATCCTTATCACATTGACGCATAAAGGGGCCGGTGAATCATATCATTATCTTTGTAGCTTGCTAATCATCATGTATATGTAATCATCACAAAAGTTACTTTCATGAAGATATCAAAGGGCATTTCTTGGGGCACCTAATAGAACATACAAATGACATGACTCACTTACATCCCAATACAACATCCAAGCAAAACTAATGCACTAAAGCAACCGAGCAGGAATTGAAAGAAAAATAATACCATCAAATCTATAAATAGACAAGCACAACAAAAACCCTCCTCATCTTACACACAACTCGAAAATTATGCAAAAACATAGGTCTAGAATCCTACAACAAAGAATATCATTTTCGTCTTTGCTCTCTTTGCTATTACTGCATGCAGTTCCTCCGCGCAATTCGATGTTTTTAGTCAAAATTATAGGCAATATTAAGTGCAGCCGGCATCTCGTGCAACAGCAACATGTGCTTAGCCCAAGCAATGGCTTCATAAGGCAGCAATATAGCATAGTAGCGAGCCATTTCTTGCAATGAGCTACGCTTCAACTGAGAAATAACCAAATCATGCTGCAGCAGTACTGCCAACAGCTCAGCTTGATGGCGCAACAATCTCACTACCAGGCCATTAACAGTGTTCAAATGATTGTGCAGCAACTACATATACAACAATTTGGTGGTGTCTACTTTGATCAAACTCAAGCTCAAGCCCAAGCTGTGTTGGCCTTAAACTTGCTATCTATATGTGGTATATACCCTAGCTACTATAATGCTCCCGATAGCATTAGCACTCCTTGTGGTGTATGGTACTGAGTTATAACAATATTATAGTTTAATTAAAATAAAGTCATATTTCATCATTTGAAACTTGAAATAATCTATATCTGAATAAATTATGTTGAGTCAATTGCATTGGTGGTACATGAACTTGCGTGGTCCCCAGTCGGTGCAATCTAGTGCAAAAACTTGAGAAATTCCCGTTTTGGTGCATAAACTTGCGTAGTGTGTGCGAACCAAGGCCAAAACAAGACACCATGGTGAATCTTATTGAGTTGGCTTGTGGTAAGGATACCACGCCAGCGCATACACACATTATGGATCTGTTAACCTGTTTTTCTTCCTGGATATACCTTTGAAAAATCTGAACCTAAAGTAAAATATTCTAAAGATGAAGAATTATCTGTATACAATATAATCTAGGTTCTGAAGATGAAGAATTCATTATTCAGATGCACCATGGAGGCATTCAGATTCACCTCCCCGATGTTGCTGCCACCAAACTCGACCTCCCCATTACCATAGCCACCGTTGAATCGACCTCCCCACCGCTATGAACACCTCTCGGATTCATAGACCTTGATCAAAATGCCAAACAATGAAAAGGGTTTTCTGAAAGAAAAAGGCATTGCATATGAGCAACTAAGCTTGTCATTGTCACGTGAATGCTTAGTTATCTGTCTACACACCATCCAACTCAGTGAAATTAGTCTTGGTATTCTATTTAGTCCTAGTTCGCATGAACCGATACATGTTTGTACACCAGAATAGGATACCGTGAGCGCAATTTACTCATTTATCTTTCGTACGTAGCATGCCCCTCTCTAAGGATAAATCCTAGTCTATCATCGTAACAAATTGCCATCGTAATTACTCTATAATTAACTATGTACCTGTATATGAACCTAAGCTACTTTGTCTTTTACATACAAACTGAGAGTATTAAGCATGCCTAACTTTTCATTCCAATCATAACAAACTCAAAAGACACATGGCAACTACTAGATCCACTAAAAAATCCTAGACCATACAAAACATGTAGCAACGCTTCTGTATTTCTTTTTCTTTGCTCAATCTGACCTTGAGCAAGAAACCCCACACATGTTTGTTTTAATTCTCACCTACAAGTAAAAAAGTTATTTCACATATACATTTAAGACACATCTCATTGTTCAATTAAATTTTCGAGTAAAAAACCATAAATGTTGTTTAAGGCGTTCAAGGCTGCAGAATTTGTTTTGTTGCTAGAATAGTCGTAACTGCCCCTTCCTATATGTTAGGACAAAATATATGTTACTGCCTCAGTGCATAGATTCATCATAGCAAGATGTTTTCATACAACTAAATCCCATAATTATTTTGATAAAGCTTCGAGCATTTGAGAGGAATAAACGGAAGTTTGCTCAATAACCACAAACAGAACAATCTGCTGCTCACTGTCCCCATCCTTCAGGAGTTGACCTCTCCCATTGGTTACATACACATGGTTGATGTGACCAGCTATGCCTAGCACCGTCTGCCTGTTATCATCAGGAATATTTTGCTTCGTAAAGTGCGACACCATAATGCAATTGTATTCCTTCTTCAATGCAATTGGCCAGAAGATTATTGATTCAGAGGGTCTAGATGAACTATAGGTAGAAATTGTAAGAACCCTATGTCATCTTGAGATATATTTTCCGCCTATGTTTCTTGATATAATGGAACATCTCCCCGTGCGACTGGTGATGCAGACAAAATGCTATTGTTGATGAAAAAAACACACACTGACCTAGGAGCTTAACTCCAGTGCAGGTGGAAAACTTCATTTTCGGGTTCAAGGGCGTACCCAGTTGATTTGAACCTACAATCAACAAGATGAAATTTGCAAGTATTATTAGTAAACGATAGTCGATCGGTCGGGAAGCCGATGTCATACCGTAATGTGACCTAGCCGATGTAGTATAAGGTGAATCGGCTGTGAGGTATATCTAATCAATAAGAATAAACACCCTAAAATTGGTCCATCGGTTGTAGAGATTGACATTATATAATCTTTGAATCGATATTACTTCAGAAGTCAACAATTGGGATAGATCGGATTTAACCGAGATAGTATAAATTACTTAGATCCAAAATAACACGAAATAACGATTACATATACCTATATCATAGCCGATATCCAAATTTAAGCATGTATCGGCTATAACTCCGATACTACCTTATACTAAAATACTACCATAAAGTAAATATGTTAAACTAATATCAATTAAATTGATAAGAAGCTTAATATATTTATATTAGTTGAAATCTTAATATAAGGGGCAGATACAGTATATTAAACAGGACATAAACCTATGTAAAATAATTATATCAGGTAAGATTGGCTGAAACCTCGATACTATCCTTACTAACAACCATGAAACAGGCTAGAGATTATGATTGTAAGCACGACTTAGTAGCACTAATTATGAAAAGAAGCATAAGATCTAAAAAGTCAAGTCAATGGTCATCTTTTCATGATGGTAGATATATTATATAATCTAAATCAACATGTCAACATAGCCATTATGACAAAACCCTAAATAGAGATCGGTCGATGCAAATGGAAAACATTATCAATCTAGATTATAATATATATATGATAACTTGGTAATTCTCAAAAACTAGAGTATCACAAAGATATATGCACTAATCCGGATAATGCAAACCGCCATAACAAAGATTGAAACCGATGCAGCTCGACTCGAAAGCAAGAACTCGTCGAAATAAAGTAATGAAAAAGGGTGGCAATGCGCCGAGATTGAATTGAACCGATGTTAATTCCTTACATGGTCTCGGGTACATATTTATACCCAAAATACATAATATGTCCATATCGGACACGATTGATACTTCCCATTACAACTCTAACCGACGAACAAGTCCCTAAGGCGGACTCTTACCGAAAATATCTATAAGGAAATTACATAAAATCCTAATTAATAGATACAATTGTCTATCTTGGACTCTATCCTTGCCTGGCAATGTCATTGAAGTTCCTTTTCTCTGAATCCAACATCAATCACGTAACCGATCTTGAGCCCATTGGCTGCATCGGCCAACCAAATCAAAGTCGGTATCGACCGATACAGACTCCCAGCCGATGCGCACTCTATTTTCGAGATTTCTGCATATCTTCACATCCGCTTCGGATTGGATCTTGATTCCAATTTATATGCTTACCAAATTCTATCATCAACACATGCCCCCAATTCCGAAGTATTATATATGCAACGGAATTATCTCATCAATCCCGCAAAAATCTAGGGTTAACCACCCGGCCGTTACGCACCTACTTTCATAAATACGAACCGCTTTTCCGGAAATTTCACGGCATTAACTCTGTCTTCACTGCTCAAGTCAAAAACTTTCCCCACCGAGCTCCAATGATTTTCTCGACTCATTCAATAGCCCCCGCAATGTTCCAGCAATTTCTCCATCTTTCGTGATAATCCCCTAGCCGTTCTCATCTCTGCTCATATCGGCCACATCTTTTTTTATCGAATTTCTCTTTCCTTGACTCACTTTGATTGATTTTTCTTCTTTACTTTTACAACACTTAAGAAACCAGATTGTCATCCCAATTTCTGGAAAACCATCTCATTATTTTCTTAGGCCGATGGGCGATGAAGATCCTACTCTCTATATCAACACCGAAATAAATCCTATCCCCTTCGGAGAAACCAAGCCAGATTCGATTCACAGGCCACACATCTTCAGATCCTGGCCATCTTTTGTGGATGGATGGAAAGCATGGTACAAACGGATGGCCGCAAGCAAGCAAGCCCACTAGGATGAAGTAGGTATATCTCAATACCTCTCTCTTTCTCTGGCCGATATGAAGAAAAATGAACCCATGCTATCAGTTGCCTCCTATTTCTGGTCAAATACATTCAGATGCTAACAGGCTTGGACGTTACTTCATCGGCTAACCCTATTAGTCTGAAGATAAAATGTGAGCATAAATTCAAGACAAAGAATATTGGAGGCTGGTCAGGATATATAGCCGACAACATGTGCATAGGTCCTGTTTCTCCTAAGGAACATGTTGCCTTTTTGATGATGTGGATGGACAAATTCCTTTTCTGTGGGTCAACTTGTGGTCCAACTGCTAATTGGCAACACCTAGATGAAGCTATAGTATCCAAGAAAATGCTCCCTCTGAGAAAATATCTTTTGGGGGCAATATATCAAACTATGAGCCAGACGTCGGCTAAATTGCTTCTGAACACATCAGCCAATTATGGAGTCCTTGATGATTTATCCAGATATGGTTAAATCCATATTCAATCAAGGTCACTAACAAAGAACCACTGAGTGAATCCAAATTCCCATCCTTAGCCGATCTTGATGATGAAGAGGCAACACGCGGATGCATGTCATTTGGAGAGGCAGTTTCAACGTACCCTGGATCAGGAGCATCGACTAAAGCATTCTGTGAATGGTTCAATCATTTTTACAACGGCTTTTCTCATGAATCTCGGGTCTAGTTTCCATATGAAGATTTCCTTGACTATGAACTGCCAATAGACCTTAGATTAGACGAATTAAATAATGATGAATTCCAAGGGATGAGGGAAATATTTGTATCGGCCATATCTCCATGCATACTCCCTACTAGCATTTCTCAAGGCCGATACATCCAGCCTTCCTATGAGTTTTATCATCCTATGATTGCAACCAGACAACTTGGTATGACATAATTATCCATCAGCTTATATCTCAGAGAAAAAATTCAAACAAGGTGTATTGTTCTATCAGCTCTTATAGTGGATAGGATCATAAATCATGAGAATCCTCCTTTGGGCTCTATCGGCCAAATCACCTTAGTCAGGAAAAGAAGTCAGCTCTTTGACAAATGGTGGGGTGGATGGAAAACTCATCTCTTCCTTAACCAATCAGCCGATTTCTATTTGACTACTATAGATACCTCAATCAGTCCTCAGGTAAACTTTTAACTACCGAATCTCTTTCTTTTCCAAATACAATTATGCACTTTTAATATATATTTTTTTAAAACATATAAGCTGATGGCTGGCAACTCTCCTCCTCCAACCAAGAGTAAAAGTGGAAAAGACATCCATTATGCATCCGCCAAGATGTCATCGGGCAGAGATTTAGCACCTTCCACTATCGGCTTCAACGCCCCTACCATCAAATATTTGCTTCAAGTCCAAATCAGGCAGCCGATCACCACTATCATGGCCAAGAAGAAAATTCCTGCCAAGAAACAGAAATCTTCATCCGATGATCTTCCTCCTGTTGATCCTGATGTAGAAGAATTTCTCAAAGAGGCAGAAATGGAAGAAGAAGTAGATGAGGGCGCTGCACAGATTAGTCAAGCCGAACAAACTGCTAGCCCAAAATCACAAGCTGATACACCTCCAACTAATCCATCAAGCCCGGCCAAAACTCCAAGCCCACCTAAATGCAATCCTTGCAAAGTTCAGGTACTTATTCCTTGTCGACCCCCATTTTCATAACAGGAATCATTTGTGTTAACAGTACCATTTCCCTGGATCAAGTAGTCTGGTACAAACGAGATCATAGCCGGAATATCAAGTGCGCATACATAGAGCGTTAAAAGTAAATTATTACATCATAGGCCCGCAGGCATAGTCTAGAACATAGGACCAAATGGTCCGAAATACAAGAAAAACAGAATTTGGATAAGGCAGCGGAATCAAGGCAGCGGCAATGCCATTGCCACAAGCAACGACCGTATTTAAGATCTCCTAAGCGCCATCGTCTTCAACAACCTCCTGATAGTACTCGTAAGGATCATCAGAGACTCCATCACCCGCTTATGATGAATTTGTAAATAGCAAGGATGAGTACCAATCGTACCCAAAAAGCCACCGCATTAAGTATGCATATGATAGGAATAACTCCAAGGAGTGGCTAAGGTTTATTTTGTGTAAAGCCAATTTGTAATTTTTTTTCACAAGCCTAAGGCCTGGCATAACTGATCAAGCTTTAACTCCATTGTTCTTTAATCAGTGACGGTTCTGTCCACCATGCATTGTGTTCCCAATGATGGCTTCCCACCACTGGGCCGTCATGGTTTTCTGGGTCTACCCATTCTCGCCTCTCGAGAAGTTGATGCACCAGTATAAAATAATATGCATAATCCCGACCCAATCAATTTAAAAATTAGAGTCTAGCCAAGTGTAATACATGTCCCGGTGCTCAATATCTGCGAGCGCGGCTATCCGTATAGATTAGTTTACTCACACTGCAATGGATGTATGCTTTATCCCGTGCTCCATGACTTGCCCAACACATGAGCCGAAGTCCCAACGAATGAGACGCGTCATGGCAAAGCCTTTCAATAACCTTACTTTGGCAGTACCCGCTCCATGAATTTGAGCCCTCATGCACTCTGGGCGTACACGGTTTCTAGCAGTAAGAGTAGTTTCACTTCTAATTAAATCAAGTTTTATTTTTGGTTACCCACCGATGGTGATCCACTTGTAGGCTTCCCGCCTATTCACACACCTAAGTGAATCTGCCACGTCTTGGGTACTGCCTCCGCTCGGCTATCTACTCCGCTAGGGCTATGCCCAATGCGAGAAGTGCGGTCGTATTAGGGTCGTTTCGTGCATAGCTCCCTAGCTTGATCCTTAATTCACCATGGACGACACTAGCCTTAACTGGAATCCACCCAAGTCATCCAGCCGCCCCAGTCAAAAATGTTTGTTTAGTTTAGTTTGTTTCACAAATCATCTCATCAATGTCGTAGCAATCTGGCGCTCATGTCTCCACATGCCGCATGTCAATTACCCTCCCTAAGGTAATTGCCCAAGCATATAGCATTTAATAAATATGAGAATGCAGTAATCTAAATTAGCATTGCTAAGCATTTGTCATAAGTGACTAGAGACTCATACGTAATTATGGGTACAAGGGAATAAGATAAACAACTATCAAAGGCATGGCATAATAATAAGTTGGGTATTCATCATTGCATGCACGTTTACTTGTAAACAAACTAATTTTGCAACTGGGATCAACATGCTCAAAGATTAGTGATGACTTGCCTTGCTCACAGCCCTGCTGATCTGGATCCTCCATCAACCCCACAACTCCCTTGGAATCTATTTTTACGTGCGAAAGATTCGGTTTGAATTCGGTTAGAATTCAAATTAAATCACCAAGAATTCATGCAGTACAAAATAAAGTGCAAAAGTGGTACCAATAGCTAGACCTTGATTTTAGATGAATTTAGGTTCAAGTTTCACTCAAATCCGAGTTAAAACGAGTGAGTTATGCTAGTTTAAATATTCAAATTTGAATTAACTGGAGAAATTGTGAAAAGTTACTATTCATAAACGATTTATTTTTATCCCCAAAAATCTTGTCCACAGCCACATGTACTGACATGTGGGGCCCACATCTCTCTCCCTCTCTTCTTTTTTCTCTCTCCCTCTATCTTTTTCTCTCTTCTTTTTCTTTTTCTCTCTCTCCCCTTTCTCTTATTCTTCCCCCTCCAATCCCAGTAAGAAATAGCTGCCACATAGTACCAGTTCCTCCAATCCCTGTAAGAACATGTCTAACCACCTCTTATATCGGCCACACTTAAATTTAGTACTTATGATAATTTCCCCTAGCAGATCTTAGCCGATATGTTTTCCTTTGACATAAGGCAGTTTTTAGATGAAGACGTTGAATACATAACTCGCAAGACCAAATCTCTAGTGCCGAATGATTTAAGAACAAGGCTGGTCGATATTGCTGATCAGCTAGGAGCTTCATTGGATGCCTTGGTTGTAGACTATAGCTCAATCAGATCAAGATTCCAAGAAATCCAAGACCATCTCCATGAAGATCTCATTGATGTCATATCTCCTGCAGTACTCCTTGAACAACACAAATTCAAGCTTGAGAGGGCAAAGCAAAGACTTGCAGATCGGCTAGAGCGTACAACTCCTGAAGCAACAATTCAAACCAGCCGATAAACTGGATGAACTAACAGCTGGCCCAGAATCAACTCAACAAGAGTTGGATAGATTGAGGCAAGAAGAATCTGAACTCTTGGTCCAACTAAGACAATGCCGAATGAGGATTTCTAAGGCAGAAAAAAGTTAGTCAACCTCTCTTAGGCAATTGAAGAACAAAAGTCCAAACATAATTCATTAATCAAACATGTGGCTTCTCTCAGCATATCACTTAAACCAATCCCAGGTTCTGAAGCTGCCGATATGCAAATCATAAATGAACTAGAACAAATTTGCCTTTGTGCGGTATCGGCAATCCAAAATTACTTGGATTGATGTAACTATCCAGAATTTTTTTGCTATAATACATCTGTATCAGCCATTGAGCCGATTTTGTCATGCTTGCAAACTGTGTTACAATTTTTGCTTTTCAAGTCCCAATTGAATCCTTCAATTTCTGTTCCATGCCCCCAAGTTTGTAGTAGGGAACATCATGCTGCAAACTTATAAATGTCTAAGGGCGATAATTCATATCGGCCACTTAAAGGCAATGCAATCGTCATCGGCTATTAACCATACATCCACACAATTCAACTGATTACGATCCAATCCAAACAGTTGGATAATATTTCTTCAAGTATTTTGCTTTGAGAGCTCTTCCAAAAACTTTTCCATCAAGTCCTTTTAGCATATAAGCCCCTTTAGAGACAAATTTCTGAAAAGGTCCTTCGCAATTCGGCGACCATTTATCAAATTTGTTATCCCCTGTTCCTATCGGCAACACCAACTTCCAGACAAGTTTTTCCTACTCAAAAGATTTTGGTACAACCTTTTTGTTATAATGCCTAGCAACCCTTTCTTTATCTCGTTTAACCTTCTCTAGGGCTCGCAATCTTGATTGAACCAACTCTTCTGACTTATCAACCATCAAATTATGATAATTATCGACTATTAGCTCATCTTTTAAAGAAATTCTCCTTGAGTCGATATTAGTTTTCCATGGTAAAACAATTTCATGTCCATAAACCAACTAATAAGGTGGAACTTGTATAGCACCATGATACGCCATTCGATCAGACCACAATGATTCGGCTAATATGGTATACCACTTTTTTGGATATTCAACAATCTTTCTCTTAACCAACTTGATTAAACTCTTGTTGGATGCCTCAGCCTGCCCATTAGCTTTGCATAATATGATGAAGAACTCAACAATTTAATCCCTATGCTATTAGCAAACTGAATAAACTCATCGGACACGAAAATAGATCCTTGATAAGTTGTTATCATCTATGGCAAACAAAATCTATATATAATATGTTCCTTGACAAATTTTATTGCATCTCTAGTATCTACCTTCTTGAGAGGAATAGCTTCAACCCACTTGATAAAATAATTAGTAGCTACCAATATAAATTTATGTCCTTTGCTTGACGGTGGATTGATTTGGCCGATCATATCAATTCCCAACCTCTGAACGACCATGACTTAATAATTGGATTCATAACCAATGATGGTGCTCTTTGAATAGCTCTAAATTTATGACAATCTTGGCAACCTTTATAATATCTAAAGCAATCATTCAGCAATGTCGGCCAAAAATAATCAACTCTCCCAATCAGCCATCTCATCTTATGAGTCGATTGATGTGTACCAAAAATTCCCACAAGCACTTCACACATGACAACCTTGGCTTCTTCAAAATTTAAACATTTCAACAGAACTCCATAAATCGTTCGATGGTATAAGTCATCATCCAATAAGACATACTTGAGGGCCTTATATTTCAACTTCCTCGATGCCGATCTAGAGGGATCCTTCAAATACTTAATTATCTCAAATCTCCAGTCATCGGCTTGCATAGAAGCAATTTCAACTCCTAGATCTTTCAACATCGGCTTGTATCCTAATGCACCTTGAGCTAAGTCATTGGCTTCAACATTTTGTTCTCGAGGATTATGCTTCAAAGTAACCATCTTAAATGTCTTCATCAACTCTTGACATTTTTCATTACAAACTATCAAGACATCATTCTTACATTCATATTCCCTAGATAATAGACTGATTACCAATAATGAATCATACATGATCTCAATAGCATCGGCCTCAACCTCTTTTACTAATTGCAAACCTTTCAAAACCGCTTCATATTCAGCCTAATTGTTGGTATAATAAGGTTTGATAGTAAAAGCAAAGTGAAAACTTGCCCCCCTAGATGATATGATTACTAAACCGATAGCACATCCATGAATACAAACTGATCCATCAAAAAATAACGTCCAAGGCATAATCTTAACGTGATCAACAGAACTATCCCGATGTTCAACTACGAAATCAGCTATCGCTTGCCTTTTAACTACCTTAGCTGATTCATATCTCAGGTCCAACTCTCTTAAGGCTAAAATCCACTTCCCAATTCTTACCTTCAAAACTGGAACCGATAGCATGTATTTCACTACATCGGCTTTACAAACTATTGTGCACTCATTAGAAAGTAAATAATGGCTTAACTTTGTACAAGAAAAGTATAAGAACAAACATAACTTTTCCACCGGCGAATATATGGTCTCTACATCCAAAAGTCTTCTACTCAAATAAAATATAACTCTCTCCTTTCCTTCAACATCCTGGATCAAAACAAAGCCGATTGTACTTTGTTCGGCCGAAAAATATAGCTTCAAAGGAACCCCTTTTTGCGGTAAAATCAGAACTGGAGGGGTACTTAAATGCTCCTTTATATCATCCAAAGCCTGCCATTACCTCTCCCCCAAACAAATTCTTGATCGACCTTCAACCTAAGTAACGGAGTTGATGATTCTATCCTGTAGACAAATTGGAAATAAAATGTCTCACAAAGTTGATTTTACCTATCAAAGATTGCAACTTTGTTTTGTGTTCTAGAGGCTTAATATTTTTAATGGCATTGATACTTTTCTGAGGTATCTCAATTCCTCTTTCATGCACAAAAAATCCAGGAAACTGTCCAGCGGATACACCAAAGGCACACTTGGTAGGGTTCATCCTTAATCCATATTTCCTTGTCCTTTCCAAAACTCTCTGTAAATCGGCTATGTGTTCATCAATTTCCTTTCACTTGACAACCACATCATCTATGTAAATTTCAACAAACAAACCGATAAGATCATGAAATACAGTTCATCGCTCTTTGATACGTGGTACCATCACTCCTTAAACCAAAAGTCATAACAACCCACTCATACAAGCCGATTGCACTAGGACACCTAAAAGTAGTTTTATGAATATCTTCCTCAGCCATAAAAATTTGATTATATCCTACATTGCGATCCATGAAACTGTTAATCTTATGTCCAGATGTTGCATCAACCAATAAATCAGCAATCGGCATTGGGTATTCGTCTTTAGGAGTAGCTTTATTCAGGTCTTTAAAATCAATACAAACTCTAGGCTTGCCGTTTTTCTCGATCACTGGTTCTATGTTTGAAATCCACGCAGCATACCGGCATGGTCTTATGAAATTACATCATAGAGTCTAGTAATCTCGGCTTTGATAGCATCATACATCTCAGCTTTACATCGTCTTGGAGGATGCTTATATGGCTGATAGTCTGGTTTAATAGGAAGCCGATGTTCAACAATCGATCGGCTAAGTCTTGGCATTTCGTAGTACTCGCAGGAAAAACAATCTCTATATTCCTTTAGTAACTCTATTAATTTAAATTTAAATTCTTTTGACAAATCCTTACTAATGCATGTCGGCCTAGGTCTGTCCCCTGGTCCAATGTCAACTTCTTCCAGTTCATCGGCCGACATAAACCCTTGTCCAAGCTTTCCATCAAGATCATCTATAGTATCCTTTGTGTAAAAATTGGAACCCTTCACGGTGCCTTCTAAGTAGTAATTGAGGCTTTCCATCTCCTATTGGTTGTATATAATAATCAGATAATTTTAGATAATCTCCTTGCCGAACTTTGCGTGATAATTAATTAATTCCTTCCATCTCCCAAATAGATAAATCGACACTAGCTACATTAACAGACCTTTCGGCTGGCACGATTTCTGTTTGGTCTCCCTGCCACTGGATCAAACTGATGCATAGTCGAAGGTATAGAAAAATTGTCATGGATCCAATCTCTTCCTAGCAACAGACTGTAGGAACCCTTCCCAACAATGACAAAGAATGTACTAGGAATTGTCTTGCTACCGATAGTCAGCTCCACATTCAGAACTCTTTTATTTTCTGATGGATTCCCCCCAAAATCCTTTAGAACCATGTTGGTCTTTATCAAATCCTTTCCATTCTTGCCCAACTTTCTGAAAGTAGCATATGGCATCAAATTAACAGCTGCTCCTCCATCGACCAACATCTTTGACATCGGCTTGCCGTTGACAAACCCCTTGACGTACAATGGCTTAAGGTGCCGATGCCCAGTTCCTTCCGGCATCTCAAAAATAGCTTGCTATGGTGACAACATCAATTTAGCCGATGGTTCTCCACATATTTTTTCCACAGCTTGTTCTGCACCATACTCGGCTAGTAGTACGAAAACCATGATTATTGAAGATGAGGCTATTGCATTTCCTTTGTCTGTAGCAAGAATCTTGCTTTGTCGGTCTTGACCTCATCGGTCGGCAAAACCTTGCTCTTGACGCGCCACTCATTTCTTGTGCGTTTCAGCCAATGTTCAATTTCTTCTTCCACTTCCTGCAACTGCTTTCTATTCCTCATCCTCTAAACATGTCTTTTCTAATTTTTAGTAAAAGTGCCAGACGGACACCATTGTGGTTTTATAGTTCTTGACTCCTCCCTAGGTCCATCCTCAAAGTAATCTTGACGAATCGGCCCAAACCTCTGATGAATAGGCAATTTTCTCTGAATTGGCCGATGCTCATTACTAACTTGTCCGTTTGATCTTCTAATATATGTTACGTCAGGATCACTGCAACCAGGACAATCCCCAATAGATAGCAGTCTCATCCCTCCATTCCAACAAAACCTGAAGAACTCACAACTCCAATGTGGATCGAAGCAACCTTCACCATTGTGTTGGTATGTCTCATCTTTCCTTTGACGCCTAATCTGATATTTGTTAACCATACTAGCCGATTTGAATCTCCTTGCCTAATACTTGCTTCTATCGGCTTGATTCCTATTGGCACCTCTGTGAACCATGTTTAACGGAAAAGGAGATCATCAATTTTCATCGGCTTCTTAGCTTCATCAAACTTTATCCTGTCCTGCTCTATAGCCGATTGAATCTGTTGCCTGAAAATCTTACAATCATTGGTACTATGTGATCCAGTGT
Organism: Oryza punctata; assembly: GCA_000573905.2. Lineage (NCBI taxonomy): Eukaryota > Viridiplantae > Streptophyta > Magnoliopsida > Poales > Poaceae > Oryza > Oryza punctata. The sequence goes on along the minus strand of CM002494.2, from coordinate 7,300,811 downwards.
TATGCCATTTGAAGTATTTTCTTCTCTTTAATTCATCAATCGATGGTATCACATGTCCTACCGGCAATTGAATCTACTTCTCTTCAAGAAGTAAATCAAATATCCTGTTGGCCTTAGTAATGTCAAAGTCATATCTTTCGTCCTTTCCAGAATTCTTAACCCATTAGCATACCACTGTTTTCTTATTTTCTAGCAGATACCTTTTGAGCTAAGTGTGCTAAGCTCTCAAAGTCCTGAGCAGAAAATCTTTCCCTTATCGGTGCCAACAATCCGTTGAAAGCTAAATCGCCTAATTGTGTGCGAGTTAATGCCAAGCTGTATCATCTGTTCCTTGTTTCTCTAAACCTCTGGATATAATCCGGTACTGAATCGTCCGGTTTCTGCTTAATGGATGTAATATCTGACAACATCATCTCTTGAATTCCACTAAAGAAATACTTATGAAACTGTTTTTCTAGATCAGCCCAACTCCTTATGGAATTGTAAGGTAAAGAAGAAAACCACGTAAATGCCGATCCAGAAAGTGATAATGGAAACAACTGACCTGGAGTGCCTTTGAAGCTGATGACTCCCCGGATTATGCTAGGAATCGGCTGACATGTTCATATGTTGACACATTATCTTGTCCTGAGAATTTGGAAAATCTGGTACTTTGTATCGGTTTGGTAGTGGCACTCGATCAAAATATTCAGGATACGGATGCCGGTACATATTACCATTATCCTCAGGTTTGAGTCCAAATTCCTCCCTCATTACGTCAGCAATCATATCTGCCCACGCCTGCTGTTGTACTCGTCCATATTGCTGTTGCAGTTGATCATGCTGATTATGCTGAGTTGGATATTGAAACCGTGGTGATCCTTCTAGCCGATATTAGATTTTTGGAGAGTGAGGTTGATATTGATAGTTAAAATTGCCTCCCAAACTTTGGTGTGACATATTTAAGGGTAGCTCTTGTATATATTGTTGTCCGATGGGTTGAGTCACTCCTATCGGCAGTTGCAACGGCGGTTGTGGTGCTACGGGTTGTGATGCCGAAGGGATATGGGATGTTGGCTCAGTAATTGGCGGTTTCATCTTTAGCATGTTGATCAGTTGTTCTGGTCTGAGCTGAGTTGAACTCTACCCGCCGAGCATCGGCTACTACCTTGTGAGTATTGTCGGAATAGGTATGCTGGTTATGGGAGCCGATGGGATCTGAATTGAAGTCATTTCGGTCTTGACAGTCCTATAACATGGGAAAGCATATACTGGAAGATAAATAGGTCCTTATGCTTTCTGCTCGGCTATTGTGCCATCTTCCACCATCTTGATCATGTTAGTTAATGTATTAACCAGTACACCGGATTGATTGATCAAAGCATGATGTACCACCGAGTCGATGCGATCTTGTAATGTGTGGAGTTCTTCATCAGCTGACTCGTTTTAAACCCTTTGACTTTGTCATTGTGTACCTCAGATGTACTCGGTTCCATGTTCCCGATTGGTGGTAACCAACTTTAGTTTTTTGAATCAACGTACCTTGCCGAGTAACCGTGGACAAGTGCAAATATTGGCTCTGGAGCTGATCCAGTTATTTCTTCATCTCCTCTCTTTGTTCCTCATTCAGCTGTTCGATTGTGATGGGCTGAACATTATCATCTGTTCGATTGTGATGGGCTGAACATTATCATCTGTAACTTCAGTAATGTTGGGTGTCATGATGACATAGTCCCACTAGGCGTGCCAAAACGTGTTGATGCAATAAAACACACACTGGCTTGGGAGATCTGCTTAACTCCAGCACAGGTCCAAAACATGCTTTTCGGGTTCAAGGGCGTAGCAGTTGATTTGATCCTGTAGTCAGCAAGATGAAACATGCAAGTATTATTAGTAAACGATAGTCGATCGGCCGGGAAGCCGATGTCATATTGTAATGTGACCTAGCCGATGCACTATAAGGTGAATCGGCTGTGAGGTATATCTAATCAATAAGAACAAACAAACCCTAAACTTGGTCTATCGGCTGTAGAGATTGACATTATATAATCTTTTAATCGATATTACTTTAGAAGTTAGCAATTGGGATAGATTGGACTTAACCGAGACAGTATAAATTGCTTAGAGCCAAAATAACATGAAATAATGATTACAGATGCCTATATCATAGCCAACATCCAAATTTAAGCATGTATCGACTATAGCTCTGATACTACCTTATACCAAGATGTCATTTGAAAGTAAACATGTTAAACTAATATGAAATAAATTGATAACAAGCTTAAAATATTTATACTAGTTGAAATCTCAATATAAGGGGCAGATGCAGTATATTTAACAAGATATAAACCTATATAAAACAACTATATCGACTGAAACCCCGATACTATCCTTATTAACAACTATGAAACATGCTAGAGATTATGATTCTAAGCTCGACTTAGTAGCTCAAACTTAACTGATGCAGCACTAAGTATGAAAAGAAGCATAATATCTACAAAGTCAAGTCAATGGTCATCTTTTCAAGATGGTGGATATATTATATAATATAAATCAACAAGTCAATCCTAGCCATTATTGACAAAACCCTAAATAGAGATCGGTCGATGCAAATGGGAAACATTATCTATCTAGATTATATTATATATATGATAACTTGGTAAGTCGCAAAAACAAGATTAGAGTATCATAAAGATGTAAGAACCAATCCTGATAATGCAAAACGCCATAACATGTTTTACCTCTTTGTCGAAGATCAAAACCGATGCAGCTCGACTCGAATGCAAGAACTCGTCGAAACAAAGTAATGACAAAGGGTGGTGATGCGCCGAGATTGAATTGAACTGATGTTAATTCCTTACATGGTCTCGAGTGCATATTTATACCCAAAATAAATAATATGTCCATATCGGACACGATTCATACTTCCTATTACAACTCTAACCGACGAACATGTCCCTCAGGTGGTCTCTTACCGAAAATACATAAAAAGTTTACATAAAATCCTGATTAATAGATACAATTGCCTATCTTGGACTCTATCCTTGCTTGGCAATGTCATTGAAGTACCTTTTCTCTGAATCCGACATCAATCACTTAACCGATCTAGAGCCCATCGGCTGCATCGGCCAACCAAATCAAACTCGGTATCGGCTGATACAGACTCCCAGCTGATGCACACCTTCTTTTCAATTCTATTGTCAGTAGTTGTGGTCCTGCTTTTCTGAGGCAGATGTATCCTTGTGAAAGGTATCTTGGGAAACTAAAGGGCTCTGTACGGAATAGATCCCACCCCGAGGGTAGCATCATTGAGAGTTACACCACCGAGGAGGTTATCGAGTTCTGCGTAGATTATTTGTCTGAGACCTCCATAACTGGATTACCAAGATCTCATCAGGAAGGTAGGCTTGAAGGTATTGGTATCATTGGAAAGAAAAATTGTCAGGCTGGATCACATGGTGTGCGATGAAGCTCATTTCACGATCCTCTAGCATATGATTGAAGTTGTGCCATCCTTGGAAAAACACGAGGGATTAATCTGATAGGAAAATCCAGGGCGACCAGATTGTTGGGTTACAAGAAAGCACACTACTGGTTTCAACGATTGGACCTAGAACTGAATTGCCAACAGTCACAACTTGCCAAGTGAAACAATCAAGTGGTTGTCATAGGGTTCTGAATGGGATGCTACTACCTGATAGGGATATGACATCAATGGTACATATTTTACATGGTCAAACAAGATAGCAAGTGCACAGTGCAGAATAGTGGGATACGAATTGAGGCGGCAAGTAGCAACCGTGGTCATCGTGATCAACACTACGACCAAGTTGAGCAAATATTGGAGCTGGATTACTTGGAGTTTAAAGTGCCGTTATTTCGTTGTCGTTGGGTCGATCTACGTAGTGTAAAAGTTCATAAGGAAGGTTTCACCATTGTGAATCTTGCTAGGAACGCGTACAGGGATGAACCGTTTGTCCTCGCAAAACAAGTTGTCCAAGTCTTCCACATAATTGACCCGAGTAACAAGAAACTACATGTGGTTCGTGAAGGGAAAAGGAGAATTATAGCTGTTGACAAAATTGCAGACGAAGAGGACTATAATGAGCACGTTGTCACGCCCAGGGATTCGCTAACCCGAATTCCAAGCAGAATGTGTATTAAAAACCCCTGTCCAGGACCAGCCAGGGTACACAAACGACAAAGTTGATATACAGATCCACGTCTTACAAAACACCATAAAAATATCTTACATTAAAGCAGCGGAAAAGGTAAATAAACTAATCTAAATAACAAGTCGCTCGCAGCGTGGCATCTACAATCCACAGGCATCCTCGACGATAGCAGCAAGCCTACTCCTCCGAGAAACCATCCTCAGACACATACTCAAACTCTGGTGTGGAGGAAAAATGAAGCAAGACTGAGTACCACCCACTGTAACCAACAAGTCATACCGGAATGGAAGATAATGATGCGAATAGCTCCAATGGAAAGGCTAAAGGCTGATTTGCATAATATAAGCATTTTAAAACAACAGTTGAAAGCAGTAAAACAGTTGAATAAATTAAGCAGTATTGAATCATCACTGTCCAACGCTACACCACGTTGCAACAGGCCCAACCCATTCCACCTGAACTACTCCGGTTCCATTAAATCAAGTTATTAAGGTTATGACTAATCACGATGAATCTGGTTGATCGCCCATAACCGCGGGCACGGCTATTTGAATAGTTTTACTCTGATCAGAGGTGTACAACTGTACCCACAAGACACAGCCCCACAACACGTTACCGTGCGCCAGCATACCACCACGGTATACTGGAAAGAGAACTGTGACAAGACCTTTCGCGTAACCCTCGTTAACCAAGCGCACCACACCTCAGGTTTCGCCCCCACCTTTAATCCCAAGGCAGGCAGCCCCCCCTCGTGCCTAGGTGAATCCGGCAGCCGATCAACGGGTAAATCCCCCGCCGACCCAACTCCATCACGCCCACCCTTGCCTGGATGCGTCGGCTAAGAAAAGCTACACTACGAGTCAAGCTATTACCCACGCTAGCTTGTGGTAAGCACGGTAATTCTTCCAGGGTTTCCCGCGAACCGGTCCTTAATTGTCATGAGTACGACCTTCATAACCATGTACTCACAACCCACCATTTAGCAAATTTTAGTTGAGCCAATTGGTTAACCACTCACGAATAACCATCAGGGGCTACCATTAAACATTAAATAATAGAGATACCTTAGTTCTCCCATTGGTGTGCTAAAGTTTCTAAGCAGGGCTAAGCATGTCCTAACCTAGCACTAATCATATTGATCCCCAAGCTATCAAAGGTACAAGGTAAGCGGAATTACATGGCTGAGTACAGTAGGTAAATAAGCCCCATAAAATGACATTATAAAACAATGCAGTGTTTAAGAATAAATAGAATATTTACAAAGTAGGTACAGTATGATCAAATAAAAAGTATGACTTGCCTTGCTCTGGTGCGAAAGGAACCTCGGCAACGACCTCGAAGTATGTTGGAGCGTCGGAACTATCGGATTCTACACGACAGACAAAGCAAACAAGCAAAACAGACTATAAGACTACTGAAACAGGAAACAAAACTATTTTTATTGAATTCTAGGCATTTTTATGAATTTTCTGAGACTTGAACGGACCCAAACGGAGTCCGTATGAATTAGTTATGAATTTTAGAAGTTTAACTGCATTTTAAACTAAACAGAAAAAAAAATAAATTTATTTGCGCAATAAATCCCCCTAGGGCTGACGTCAGCGGGCTAGGGCTGACGTCAGCCGCAGCCCTAGGGCTGACGTCAGCAGGGCTGAAGTCAGCCGCGCGCGCGGGTGCGGCGGCGGCGGCGGCCGTGCGGCAGCGGCGGCGGCGGCGACGGCGGCGGCGCTCGCGGCCACGGCGGCCCAGCGGCGGAGCAGGGCGGCGGCGGCGCCCTAGGGGCGGCCGGCCGAGCAGTGCGTGCGGCGGCGGCACTAGCGGCGACGCGAGGCGACGGCGGCGGCCGAGCGGCGGCCGGCCGAAGCGGCGACGCGAGGCGGCGGCTTACCGGCGGCGGGTGATGGCGGCGGCGGCGGAAAGGAGAGCGAGGAGGGGCGGCGGCGCGGCTTTTATAAGGCACGGCGGCCGGGAAGGGCGGAGGCGGCGGTTGCGGGCGGCGGATACGGCGGCGGCGGCAGCGGCCGTTGCGGGTGGCGGATTCGGCGGGGAAGACGGGCCCGACAGGTGGGCCCCACCTGTCGGCGGCCCGGGCGCGCGAGGGAGGCGGTGCGGACCTCGGCGCGGCGGCCTCGGGCCGGCCCGCGAAGGAGGGAGGGGCGCGGCCCAGGAGGGGAGAGGGGAAGGCCGCGCGCGGCCGGGCGTGGGCCGGCCCAGGAGGGGGGGCGGCAGGCCGGTGGCCCAAGGGGGAAAGAGGGAGAGAGGGAGGGGCGGCCCGAGAGGGGAAAGGGGCTGAGGGGGGGAAAAAAAATGGGCTGGCGGCCCAAAAGAAAAAGAAAAAGTAGGAAAAAGAAGGAAAAAGAAAAAAAAGATTTAGGGGGATTTTAAAATTGCAGTAGGAGTTTTTAAATTGTTTAAAATTATTTTAAATGATCTAAAAATTCCAGTAAAAATCCTGTTAGTGCATTTTAACAAGGGGAACTCAAGAAAAATCCCACCTTGCTAATTACAATTAATTAAATACACTTTTTAATTAGAATTTGCTCTAGGTTAAATAGACAATTTATTTTAAGCCATTTATTTTATGAATTTAGAGCTAGAAAGGGGAACTCCAGGGTGTGTCAAACCTACCCCCCTTAAACGGAATCTCGACCCCGAGATTCGAAAGAGCTGGCGAAGAGGTGCGGATGGGCGGCTTTCAACTCATCTTCTCTTTCCCAAGTGGCTTCTTCCTCTGAGTGGTGACTCCATTGGACTCGGCAGAATCTGGTGACTTTGCTCCTTGTCCTCCTCTCACTGGTCTCAAGGATACGTGTTGGCTTCTCCACATACGTCAAGTCCTCTTGGATTTCAATCTGATCCGGGCTTGCTTGCTCCTCGGGTACTCTCAGACACTTCTTCAATTGGGATACGTGGAAAACATCATGAATGCCGAGCATGTTGGAGGGGAGTTCGAGCCGATAAGCAACTTCACCACGACGTTCCAAGATTTTGTATGGTCCCACAAAGCGTGGTGCCAGTTTCCCCTTAGTTTGGAAACGATGTACGCCCCGAAGTGGCGTCACCCGGAGGTATACATGGTCTCCAATGTCAAAGATGAGCTCTCTTCGGCGATTGTCAGCATAGCTTTTCTGCCGAGATTGTGGTCCTCAGTCTTTCCCTAATCATTCTCACTTTCTCCTCCGCATCATTCAAAACTTCGGTCCCAAACAGCTGGCGTTCCCCGGTCTGGTCCCAAAAGAGCGGGGTGCGGCATTTTCGGCCATACAAAGCTTCGAATGGTGCCATCTGCAGACTAGCCTGGTAGCTGTTGTTGTAGGAGAACTCGGCATACGGCAAGCTCTTGTCCCAAGCTCCACCAAAATCCAAAGCACAAGCCCTTAACATGTCTTCCAAAATCTGGTTGACTCGCTCGGTCTGACCATCGGTTTGAGGATGATAAGCTGTACTGAAATTCAGACGAGTCCCCAACTCCTCTTGTAATTTCTGCCAAAATCTTGAAGTAAACTGGCTCCCTCGATCGGATACAATCTTCTTGGGTACCCCATGCAAACTCACTATCCTTGATAGATAGATCTCTGCCAGCTTCTTTCCTGAGTAGGTGGTGTGTACCGGGATAAAGTGAGCGACTTTGGTGAGTCGGTCCATGACTACCCAAATGGAATCATGTCCGGTCGATGTCCTCGGTAAACCTGTGATGAAATCCATCCCGATTTCTTCCCACTTCCATTCCGGAATCTGCAACGGTTGCAGTAGCCCTGCGGGTCTCTGATGCTCTGCCTTCACTCGTTGACACACGTCACAGAGCGCGACGAATTCCGCGATCTCCCTTCTCATACTAACCCACCAAAATTTATCCTTGAGGTCTTGGTACATCTTGGTACTGCCGGGGTGGATCGAGTATTGGGTCTGATGCGCTTCGGTTAGTATTAAGTCTTTTAGGTCCTTATTCTCCGGAACACATATTCTTTCTCCCATCCAGATCGTTCCATGCTCATAATCGGTGAAGCCTCGTGCTTTGCCGACTCTCATATTCTTCTTGAGTTGAGCTATTTCAGGGTCATTGACCTGAGCTGCTCGTACTTGGTCCACAAGCGTGGGCTGTGCCTCAAGGGTAGCCACGAATCCATGTTGTACAACATCCAAATTTAAGCGTTTAAACTCCTGTTGCAAGCTGTCACATATTCCCTCTGCACAGGTAACATTGCAGTAGCTTTTCCTGCTCAAAGCATCGGCCACCACATTGGCCTTACCGGGGTGGTAATGTATCCCAATATCATAATCCTTGATCAACTCTAACCATCGACGTTGTCGGAGATTCAGGTCCGGCTGAGTGAAAATATACTTCAAGCTCTTGTGGTCAGTGTAGACTTCACAACGGTTACCAATAAGGTAGTGCCGCCAGATCTTCAAAGCGTGAACCACTGCTGCTAACTCCAAGTCATGGGTGGGGTAATTGTTCTCGTGTGGACGTAGCTGACGTGAAGCATAAGCGACAACTCTGCCTTCTTGCATTAAGACACATCCTAACCCTTGACGGGAAGCATCACAATACACTTGGAAATCCTTCATCTGGTCAGGCAAAATTAAAACTGGCGCGGACACCAATTTCCTCTTAAGTTCCTCGAAACTCCTGTCGCACTCTGCGGACCACTTGAACTTTTCATCCTTCTTTAGCAACTGTGTCATTGGCTTGGCGATCTTGGAGAAATTCTCGATGAACCGGCGGTAATAACCCGCGAGTCCTAGAAAACTCCTGATTTGTGAAACGGTCTTCGGTGGGGTCCACTTGGTAACTGACTCCACATTTGACGGGTCTACAGCCACTCCTTGAGCAGTGATGACGTGGCCTAAGAACTGAACCTCGTTGAGCCAAAAGTCACACTTACTGAACTTGGCATATAGCTGGTGTTCCTTCAATTTCTCCAGTACCAAACGGAGATGCTGCTCGTGTTGCTCCCCAGACTTGGAGTAGACGAGTATGTCATCGATGAATACCACAACAAACTTGTCCAAAAACTCCATGAACACCTTGTTCATCAGGTTCATGAAAAAGGCCGGTGCATTGGTGAGTCCGAAAGACATGACCGTACATTCGAACAACCCATACCGAGTTACGAACGCGGTCTTCGGGATATCCTCCTCTTTAATCCTCAACTGGTGATAGCCTGATCGCAGGTCTATCTTGGAAAACACTGTTGCTCCCTTTAACTGATCAAACAAATCATCAATCCGAGGTAGCGGGTACTTATTCTTGATGGTCACATCATTGAGGGTGCGATAGTCGACGCACATCCTCTTGGTCTTATCTTTCTTCTCCACGAAGATCACCGGAGCACCCCAAGGTGACGTGCTCGGTCGGATGTACCCTTTCTGCAACTGCTCGTCAACTTGTTTCTTGACTTCTGCTAACTCGTTGGCTCCCATCCTGTAGGGTCTCTTATGTATCGGGGCCGTCCCCGGTACTAGGTCAATCCGAAATTCAATTTCTCTCTTGGGTGGCATGGTGGTTAGGTCATCAGGAAAGACCTCAGGGTATTCACACACTATAGGAATGTCCTCCAACTTCTTAGGGGTTTTCTCTACTACTGCGGTCTGTTCTGCCCCTTCGACCTGATTCAGGCATACTCTCAGTTTCTGGGGTGTCGGCGACTGGAATTCCACCACTTCGCCCTTCTCATTAACCAAGGTAATGGTGCGGCTTGCGCAGTCAATAACTCCCTTGTGCCTAGTTAACCAATCCATTCCAAGAATGACATCTAGGTCTTTGGATTCAAGAAGGATGAGATTGGCTAGAAATTTTGAACTTTGGATTTCTATTGTCACAGAGGGGCAGTAGTGAGCGGTGGCCATCTCATTCCCAGGGGTATGGACCCATATGGGTGTTCTAAGTTCCCTTACCGATAACCCATGTGCCCCGGCAAAATGCTTGGATAAAAACGAATGCGTAGCACCAGAATCAAAAAGTACGGTGGCAGGAATTGAATTGACAGGAAACGTACCCAGAACCACTTCCGGTGCAACTTGCGCCTCCTCTGCGGACGCATGGTTGACGCGACCCTGGATAAACTTGTGTCCAGCACGCTTCGGCTTCGGGCATCTGTCGGCGAAATGCCCAGGCTCGTTGCAGTTGAAACAAACTAGCGACTTCCCGCCAAAATCCTTCTTGGCCGAAGCGGGTTGCGAAGGTTGAGCCGGTTGAGTTGGTGCCATTGGTGCACGGGGTGCAGGATTACGGCTGGACTGTCCACTGTTGAAATTACAGTTGCCCGTGCTGTTGTTGCCGAAGTTACCAGGGTTGTAGGGGCGGTGCTGACGAACAATCAGGGTGGAAGGTCCACCCTGCTGTCCGGCGACGAGACGGGGCCTTTGCTGGTTCCCTTGGTGTGCTCGGAACTGCGCTGCTTTCCTCTTGCGATCCATCTTGTTTCGCTGGTCCTCTTGCCGAATCGCCTTGTCGACCAGTTTCTCAAAGTCGGCGTAGTCCCCAGATATCAACTGATTGGTTAACTCATCATCCAGGCCGGAGAGGAATTTTTCCTGCCTCTCTGCATCAGTGCGCACATCTTCCGGAGCGTAGCGAGCGAGGCGGTTGAACTCGTGAAGGTACTCCGTCACTGTCCGGATGCCCTGGTGAAGTGCTCGGAATTCCCGCTTCTTCTATGCCACAATGTTGTCAGGGATCTGGGCTTTCCGAAAGCTGCGGCAGAACTCCGCCCAGGTGACATCAGCCCCAGGTGGGCGGGTAACCAAATAATTGTCCCACCATGCTGACGCAGGACCCTGTAGCTGGTGAGTGGCGAAGGCGACCTTCTCTTGGTCGTTACATTGCAGCAAGTTGAGCTTCTTCTCAATTGCATGGAGCTAATCATTTGCCTCCATGGGGTTGGTGGTGCTTCAAAAGGTTGGTGGACGGACGCGGAGGAACTCCGGTAGCTTAGACTGGGGTGGAGGGCCAAACTGCTGGTTCTGCTGGCCTTGCTGCTGTTGTTGCGCCTGCTGCTGCATCTGTTGCATTTGTTGTAGCATCTGCTGGTGCATCTGCTGATGCTGTTGCTGCATTTGTTGCATCATTGCGGCCATCATCTGCGTCTGACTGGCCAATACCTGAGCAATGGTGGGGTTGTCCGGTGGTGGTGGAGGGCTGTTGTTGTTTGCTCCATTGGTTTGTGCCCTAGTCGAGGGGTCCTCATTGCCGCTGGTGTTGCCACTCGTCCTGGTGTTAACCATCTGGAGGGAAGGAACCTGAAGAAAGAGATGGAAAAGAAGTAAAACAGATGCTCAGAAACTAAACTTCATTATACTAGAATTAAATTGTAATTGTTCTGATCTTAATTAAAACACTGAAACAGCAAGCAGAAACCTTAATAAGATAGCCACACCATAGGCACATGGTATCGACCATCGACTAACCCACAAGACATCAAACCTAGCACACAGAAACTAACAAGGAATCAAACTAACCATGACGATAAGCTAAGGGTAGCGAGCTCGGAGCGGCTCCTGCGGTCAGTGGAGTCGTAGCTGGGCCCCTGCTCATCTCCCGGCTCCTCGGATCGGCTCCTCGAGTCGGTCATCTCTGCGTCGTCGCTGGTAGGCTCGGAACTGGAACCACTGCCGTTGCTTCCACTGGGTGTAGCACGCAACCAACCTCCACTGCCACTGGCGGGACCCTGGTAGGCAGATGCTGGCACGAAGGCGAGGGTGAACACTGGTGAAGGCGGCTCGATGGGTGCTGGAGCTGGAGCTGGAGACGGGTTCCTCGGTGCAAGCTGGGTGCGCACCGGGGCGGTGGTGGTCTTCCTCGGCGTCGTGCATGTCCTGGGGCCACTGGGCGCTGGACGCCCCTGCAGACTAGTGTTCGCGGCCTTCAGACGAGTGATCTCTTCCTCCAGGCGAGCGATCTTGATCAGCTTCTGGTCATTGAGGGCCTTGGACGCCTTGTGAAGATCAGCATGCATCTTATCTAGTCCCTTCATCACCGTGCACATATGCCCAAATGTAGTGTCGTTCTCCGCAGTCGTCGGGCGGAAGGTGCTGACAGTACTGGTAGCGGAGCGGCGAGGATGGTAGCAGTACGCTGTGGCGCAGAACTGGTAGGAGTGCCTATCGCCAATCCTGGTCATCATCTTGTAAGCAGCCTCTTGACAAGCATGTACCACCGTGCCTCCCGAAGCCTCAACCACCATGTTGGGAAGGTTAGTGCCAACAAAGCCATGAACCTCCAAACGAACACGGCACGGGAACTCTCCACTGAGGGGCTCGATGGTGGTATACTCAGCTGCTCTCGGATATCCAACAACCAAGGTCATGCGTGCAAGCTCGGCCACACAACCGTCCATGTCCTCACCACGGTGCGTAGGGGGAAAGTCAGTCATCTACAGAAGACAAGGGGTGGGAAATCAATGCATGCTCAAATCCAAACTAAAGGAAAACAAATAATTAAAAGACTCAAGTGTAAGAAAAATTTTAAGCCAGAAATATTTTATATATGAACTTAATAAAAACTATCACTATATAGGAAAGTAGAAAATAAGTAATGTAAAAATATCATAATAGTGTTAGTAGTCATAAAGCTAACAATAGGATTCCAAATATCCGAACTCCGAAATTAACAATCCCCAAATTTTTCCAAAATGCTAGACTAATTTTAGTCAAAATAATCCCCATCAACCGAGTGACCCATTTTTTTTCATAAACCCTAGGGACAGATACCCCGAATTTTCCCGAACCAACTCCAAATGAAAAGACGAATGCATATGAAAAAGTTCAGAGGGCTCTTAGGGTTTCCAGTTGGCTTGTCCTATGGTCAAGGTCGGCTTTGATACCAACTTGTCACGCCCAGGGATTCGCTAACCCGAATTCCAAGCAGAATGTGTATTAAAAACCCCTGTCCAGGACCAGACAGGGTACACAAACGACAAAGTTGATATACAGATTCACGTCTTACAAAACACCATAAAAATATCTTACATTAAAGCAGCGGAAAAGGTAAATAAACTAATCTAAATAACAAGTCGCTCGCGGCGTGGCATCTCCAATCCACAGGCATCCTCGACGATAGCAGCAAGCCTACTCCTCCGAGAAACCATCCTCAGACACATACTCAAACTTTGGTGTGGAGGAAAAATGAAGCAAGACTGAGTACCACCCACTGTACCCAACAAGTCATACCGGAATGGAAGATAATGATGCGAATAGCTCCAATGGAAAGGCTAAAGGCTGATTTGCATAATATAAGCATTTTAAAACAACAGTTGAAAGCAGTAAAACAGTTGAATAAATTAAGCAGTATTGAATCATCACTGTCCAATGCTACACCACGTTGCAACAGGCCCAACCCATTCCACCTAAACTACTCCGGTTCCATTAAATCAAGTTATTAAGGTTATGACTAATCACGATGAATCTGGTTGATCGCCCATAACCGCGGGCACGGCTATTTGAATAGTTTTACTCTGATCAGAGGTGTACAACTGTACCCACAAGACACAGCCCCACAACACGTTACCATGCGCCAGCATACCACCACGGTATACTGGAAAGAGAACTGTGACAAGACCTTTCGCGTAACCCTCGTTAACCAAGCGCACCACACCTCAGGTTTCGCCCCCACCTTTAATCCCAAGGCAGGCAGCCCCCCCTCGTGCCTAGGTGAATCCGGCAGCCGATCAACGGGTAAATCCCCCGCCGACCCAACTCCATCACGCCCACCCTTGCCTGGATGCGTCGGCTAAGAAAAGCTACACTACGAGTCAAGCTATTACCCACGCTAGCTTGTGGTAAGCACGGTAATTCTTCCAGAGTTTCCCGCGAACCGGTCCTTAATTGTCATGAGTACGACCATAACCATGTACTCATAACCCACCATTTAGCAAATTTTAGTTGAGCCAATTGGTTAACCACTCACGAATAACCATCAGGGGCTACCATTAAACCTTAGTTCTCCCATTGGTGTGCTAAAGTTTCTAAGCAGGGCTAAGCATGTCCTAACCTAGCACTAATCATATTGATCCCCAAGCTATCAAAGGTACAAGGTAAGCGGAATTACATGGCTGAGTACAGTAGGTAAATAAGCCCATAAAATGACATTATAAAACAATGCAGTGTTTAAGAATAAATAGAATATTTGCAAAGTAGGTACAGTATGATCAAACAAAAAGTATGACTTGCCTTGCTCTGGCGCGAAAGGAACCTCGGCAACGACCTCGAAGTATGTCGGAGCGTCGGAACTATCGGATTCTACACGACAGACAAAGCAAACAAGCAAAACAGACTATAAGACTACTGAAACAGGAAACAAAACTATTTTTAATGAATTCTAGGCATTTTTATGAATTTTCTGAGACTTGAACGGACCCAAACGGAGTCCGTATGAATTAGTTATGAATTTTAGAAGTTTAACTGCATTTTAAACTAAACAGAAAAGAAGAAAAAAAATAAATTTATTTGCGCAATAAATCCCCCTAGGGCTGACGTCAGCGGGCTAGGGCTGACGTCAGCGGCTAGGGCTGACGTCAGCCGTAGCCCTAGGGCTGACGTCAGCAGGGCTGACGTCAGCCGCGCGCGCGGGTGCGGCGGCGGCGACGGCGGCGGAGGGAGGCGGCGCGGACCTCGGCGCGGCGGCCTCGGGCCGGCCCGCGAAGGAGGGAGGGGCGCGGCCCAGGAGGGGAGAGGGGAAGGCCGCGCGCGGCCGGGCGTGGGCCGGCCCAGGAGGGGGGGCGGCAGGCCTGTGGCCCAAGGGGGAAAGAGGGAGAGAGGGAGGGGCGGCCCGAGAGGGGAAAGGGGCTGAGGGGGGAAAAAAAATGGGCTGGCGGCCCAAAAGAAAAAGAAAAAGTAGGAAAAAGAAGGAAAAGAAAAAAAAAGATTTAGGGGATTTTAAAATTGCAGTAGGAGTTTTTAAATTGTTTAAAATTATTTTAAATGATCTAAAAATTCCAGTAAAAATCCTGTTAGTGCATTTTAACAAGGGGAACTCAAGAAAAATCCCACCTTGCTAATTACAATTAATTAAATACACTTTTTAATTAGAATTTGCTCTAGGTTAAATAGACAATTTATTTTAAGCCATTTATTTTATGAATTTAGAGCTAGAAAGGGGAACTCCAGGGTGTGACACACGTCCATGGCGTGACTTAAGGAATACGTCTAGAAGAGGAGAAAGAAGAAGATGAGGTCCAACTTGCACGCGTCGACCTAAGGAAGGACTATTTTTTTAACTTGTACTCCAGTTTGACTATGTCTAATTTTGTGTAATATATATGTGTTATGTTGGAAATGGTTTCAAGAGATATAAAAGTTTTAGAAAAATATGTAAGAGCAAATAGCCTAAAAAATATGTGAGAAGGAAATAGTTTAAAAAAATAAAATGAAAGACCAAATGTGCTTTAAAAAATAAAATGATAGAGCAAATAGTCTAGAAAAGATATATTAAAAAAATGTGTGAAGGAAATAGTTTTACAAAATAAAATGCAGACCAAATATGCTTTTAAAAATAAAATGATAGAGAAAATAGTGTACAAAATATATATAAAAAAATGTAAGAAGGAAATAGTTTAAAAAACATAAAATGAAAGACCAGATAATTGTAAAAAATAAAATGAAAGAGCAAATAGTCTAAAAAAGATATATAAAAAGTATGTGACAAGGAAATGGTTTAAAAAGAAAGACCTAATAGTCTAAATAAATATATAAAAAACATGTAAAAACAAATAGTTTGAAAAAAAAGGGAGGGGACCAGTTAAACTCACCTGTGACGGGCGGGAGATCTACCACTGTCATAGGTGACTGTCACCTGTGACGGCCCCATCCTTCCAGCCTGTGTGACGGCGTCAGATCTCCCGCCCGTTATAGGTGACTGTCACCTCTGACGGCGCCATTCCTCCAGCCCGTCATAGGTGACAATCACAACAGCCTCCCAGATCCACGAAGCTGGTCGCTGCCTCCTCCCCGCTAGCCACGACTTCACCGCCTCCCATCCGTAGACCTGCGACAGGCGTGTCGCGCCGCCTCCGCGCTATCGTCAACTCCAGCTGCCACCTCCTTCCCACGTCCATGACGTTGGCTGCCACCTCCTCCTCTCCGACCGCTACCTCCTCTCCGCCATCCTCGACGTCGGCCGCTACCTCCTCCCCGTGTCCATGACGCTGACCGCCGCCTCCTCCCCACCGACCACCGCCATCCTCCTCGTCGGCCACGACCTCCCCGCATCCAAGACACCAAACGCCGCCTCCTCCCCACCAACCGTCCATGACGTTGGCTGCCAGCCGCTACCTCCCAACGTCCACGATGCGGACCGCCACCTCCATCCCGCCGTCCTTGACACCGGCCGCCGCCTCCTCCCCGTCATAGATTCCTCTTTGTCTCCTCCCCCAATTTAGGTTGTTTAGAAAAAAATTGTGATTGTTTATCATTTTTTGTGATTTAGGTTGTTTAGAAAGTTGGTGATTTAGGTTTTTTACAATTATGTCAATTTAGACATGTTTAGAAACATTTTGTGATTTAAGTTGTTGAGAAATTTTGTGATCTAGGTTGTTTACATATATGTTGATTTAGACATGTTTATAAACATTTTTTGATTTAAGTTGCTTACAAAATTTGTGATTTAGGTTTCTTACCATCATTTTGATTTATAATTGTCTATAAAAAATTTGTGATTTAGGTTTCTTACAATTATTTTTATTTACAACTGATTAGAAACATTTTGTGATAGGTTGCTTAGAAATTTTATGAGTTAGGTTGTTTAGAAATTTTGTGCATTAGGTTTCTTAGAATTATTTTGTTTTATAAATGTTTAGAATAATTTTGATTTAGGTTGTTCAGAATTTTGGTGATTTAGGTTGTTTACAAATATTTTGGCAAGTAACTGCTCAGAATTGTTTACAAATATTTAATGAATTTTAGGATCTTTTAGTAGATGGTTAGGAAATGGTATAGTAATATGCTATTGGAAATATTAGTAGTTTCTTCACTGCAGAAATGTCTTAGCAACAGGAAACGTCCGTATCGGGCAGGACTAGTGGAGCTGCATCCGGCCCTAACCCTCGAACGTAGAATCGCCTACCGACCACCCGACAAGTTATAACTGAGGCGGATGCAAGTGGTAGGCCTGCGACGCTTAGGAATGTCATAGGCAAGTGGTCGAACTCTTTGCGGGCAGGTGGCATGTGACCATTTTAGTATCTTACATAGAGATATCAATAGTGTCCCAGCGGATGAGAAAGAGTGAGCCTGGACGGCATTAGTTGCATGGTTCGGCTATTCCACTGAGGCAGAAGCAAGGTTGAAGCGGAAGGCATTGCGGAAGATGGGCAAGGCCTGACAGAATTTCAAGTGGAAGCTCATCTTAAAATATATCATCCCCCCGGTAATCTGACTCCGTTTCAAAGAATACCAACAGATTATCGAGGAGGTGTGGGAGCAGTTTTGCACACTGAAAAGCACACAAGAGTTCTGGGACTCAAGCGAGGCCCATCGCTTACTACAACAACGGAATGAACACCCACATCGGCTCTACATGGCGGGGTACATTGGCAAAGAAGAAATATGGGCTCAAGAGGATGAAGTTGCAGCTGCAGCGAATGTCCCTATGTTGATGCAAAAAACACATACTGGCCTGAGAGATTTGCTGTACTCTACTGCAGGTCCAAAACTTGCTTTCGGGTTCAAAGGGCGTGCCAGTTGATTTGATCCTACAACCAACAAGATAGAACATGCAAGTTTATTAGTAAATGATAGTCAATCGGCCAGTCAGCTCATATCATATCGTGATGTAACCTAGCCGATGCAGTATAGCATGGATCGGCTGTAAGGTATACTCATTGGTAAACTAACCCTAAATTTGATACATCGGCTGAAAATATCAGTACTACATAATTTATATATCAATATTACTTTAGAAATCAGCAATTGGGATAGATCAGACTTAACCGAGACAGTATATATTGCCCAAGTCTAAAATAACATGAAATAACGATTATGTGTACTCACGTCATAGCCGATGCTCAAATCTAAGCATGTAGCGGCTATAGCTCCGATACAACCTTATACTAGGATTTTTCCTTGCAATAAATATATTAAATTATTACAAATCAGATTGGTAGTAAATCAAATATATTTATATTAGGTTAGATCCTGATATAAGGGGCATATATAGCATATTAAACAGAGCATGAAACTATGTAAACCAACTATACCAGATAAGATCGGCAGAAACCCGATACTATCCTTATTAACAACCATAAAGCAGGGTAGAGATCATGATTCTAAACACGACTTAATAGATCAACCTTAACTGTTGCAGCATTAAGTATGAAGAGAAACATAGTATCTAGAAAACCAAGCCGATGGTTGCCTCTTCAGGATGGTGGATACATTATATAATTCAAACCAACAAGATAATCTAACCATTACCAGCAAAACCCTAAATAGAGACCGATGGATATGAATAGATAGCATTGTGAATCTAAATTATATAACGTATATGACAACTCGGAGATTCGCAAAATAGAATTTGAGTGTCATAAATATGTAAGCACTAATTCCGATGATGCGAACCGCCATAACAAGACTTACCTCTTCGCCGAAGATCAAATTGATGCAGTTCGACTCGAAAGCAAGAACTGGTCAAAAGTGAAAGAGTAAAAAGGTTGGTGATGCGCCGAGATTGATTGAACTGTTGTTGTTTTATTCATAAAGCCTCGGGTATATATTTATACCCGAAAATACAAACATTGTCTAAGATGGACACGACTCATATTATCCTAATACAAATCTAACTAGCAAAAAAGTCCCATAGGCGGACTCTTACCGAAAATATCTATAAGGATATTACAGATAATCCTAATTAATAGATACATTTGTCAATTCTGGACTCTATCCTTGTCTGGCAACATCGTCTCAAACTCTTCCTCGAACCCGATATTGATCATGCATGCAATATCGGCCATATCAGCTATCCAGATTAGACTCGGTTCCAGCCGATACGGTCTTCTAGCCAATGCGCACTCTGTTTCCGAGAATCTCGCATATCTTCAATTCCGCTTCGAATTGGACTTCGTTTCTGATTCATATGCTTGCCAAATTTCATCGTCAACACCTTGCCCCTTTTTCTGACATCCCTGAACCACAAGCTCGGAACTGGGCTAGGGCCAAGGCTAAGGTCAACCCAGATAGCAGCACTACGTTTCCAAACCCAAATGATGTCATCGTCTATCAGGAAGATTTTCGCCATTAACCCCCCTGCCATCAGAGGCGAACTGTGCGTGTTTGTTGTTGCTGAAATAATGAACAAGAAAGGAGCATTTCATGTTATGTAGACAATCAAACTATTAGATGTGTTGTCATGAATTAAACAATTTTCTAATCTGATGTGATGTAAAAATGTTGTTTTTATGATTTTGTGTCATGGAATGCAATGTAACGTACATTCATATGTGCAATCGCCGATTTAGCATGAGTATTGTTATGTTAGTATATGTACTTAGTTATATTAAACTGTAGATAGTACCTAGGTTATAGAATCATCACAGAATATGAGGGTATTCCTTTTTAGCCCTGCCTCAAGCAGTTAAGTCATGCTTGATGATGAACAGTTTGCCATCGTTGGAAATTGCCGCTATATATTCAGAATCGTTCGGATCACTTCTGAATTCATGCGGATCCCGAGCCTGTGGGAGCACTACCCCTACATTGGAGGAGCAGAGGTAGGTCTCCACAGGTTTGGGATCCGCATGTAGAGCACGCCTGACGTACAACATGCCTCGTGCAATTCCAGATGTAGTTCTGGGAGCACAAAAGTTACAACTTTCAATAGAATCACAAAAGCTAGACCTTTGTATTCTTATTTGCAGTTAGATCATTGGTTATGAAATATTCACAGAATGTGAGGTACTCAGTGATCCAAGTTGGCTTCGATGGCTATAGTGCATACACTAACCAGCTAAGACACCTTGGGTCACTGAGAACCTCGTATTCTATCGTTGTTTCATAATTCGAGTTAGTGTACTAGAATATGATATGTATGTAGTTAGTTCCGTGGGTATCAAATCATCACATTATTCACATATGCAATCGCCTATTTAGTAAGTAAAGTGTAGTTAGTTCCTTGGTTAACGAATCATTGCAGAACATGAGGTCCTCAGGGGGGCCAAGTTGGTTTGGTCGGGTTAGTGCATTCACAGAACCGACCAAGACACCTTCGCACTCTGAGAAGCTTGTATTTTGCCTTTTTTTATAATTTGAGGATCTTTAATAATATATATGTATGTAGTTAGTTCCCTGGATATCAAATCATCACAATATTCATATATGCAATCACCTATTTTGTAAGTAAAGTGTACTAAGTTCCTTGATTATCGAATCATCACAATCATCACAGAATATGAGGTCCTCAGGGGGCCAAGTTGGTTTGCTCAGGTTAGTGCACTCACAGAACTAACCAAGACACCTTGGAACTCCCAGGATCTTGTATTCCATCGTTTTTTGATAAATTAAGGAAATTTAATAGGACATATGTATGTACATAGTTCCTTTGTTATCGAGATGTCGTATTTAAGGTAGTTTTTAAAGTGGTCTTAAAATTTTCAACAATTTACTTCTAAAGTTGTTTGCTACGTCTTACAAGTACTCATTATTTACTACATTGTATCGTTCAATTCTTTTCTTCCTTTTTTAAATTGATAGGTCATCGTTATTCTTCAAAATACAAAGTCTATAATTACTTCGATAAGTTTGCACTTTCATGTGAAAAGGCAAGAAATTGGGTAAGTTTGTGGCGGTGGGAATGTGTGAACTTGGAACGCAGGTGTGATGTTATTTTTGAATGCAATGTGCTGAGATTGGAAACATGTATATTGCTAAGATTTTTTGATGGTTTTGTTTTTTCAGAGGGCTTGCCTAGCAAATCCTGAGGCTAGCCAATATTTTAAAATTATCTTTTTCCCAAATTAGCTTATCACTGATGGTCGTAAGCAAAAGGCAGTCATAAGTGACCTCAGCTGTGACAGCCATCCAACTCCATCCGTCAGAGGTGAGTCAGCTGTGACGGGCTTCAATGTAGATATGTCATAGGTGTGGTCATCTGTGACGGGCCATCAACTTTGCACACGTCAAAGGTATGTCACCTATGATGGGTTGCAACCACACGTGGCTTTAGGGGGCCCTCACCTATGACGGGCCGCGAAGTATTGGCCCATCAGAGGTGACCCTCATCTCTGACGGTCTGCCACCCATCAAAGGTGACTACAGTCACCAGTGACCTTTACTCAGTTACCAGGGCAATACCCATCAAAGGTGACGGTTAGGGCCCACCACAGGTGAGGTGATCCGGTGTAGTGAATGGTTGCCGCTGGTGAAGGAATGGTTGGTGGCAGGGCTAGGGTTTCGGGTTTCGATTTTTGGGATTTTTATTTTTTCGTGTTTTTTTTGTTTTCGCAGGGGGACGACATAAGCTCCCGCACGCGTAAAACCTCTATTTTCGCAAACATTTCCTACCAAACTGACAACGCAACCATATGGAAAATAAGGTTTTGACCGCATACAAAAATGCTCTTTGTAGTAGTGTCAATTTAGTCCCTAGTGAGTGTGAATTAACTCCAAGCCTCCCATAAGTTTTTTCTTTGAATAAACATGTGCTATGATTTGAATATGAGGAGAAGGGAAAACTTGGACAAAATAATGTGGAAAGGCAGCAATATGTTCGTCAATGATAGAGCAATTGGATGGTAATAAGGTGAAGCAAAAAATTTTGGTGGTATAGAACTCACTACTAGAGAACCGATCTTTCTTCGGTGGCTGAAAATCACAAATTTCTCAGTTCTATTACGAACCAGTACTGAAGATGGTCTTTAGTACTGGTTCGTAAGCTGAACGACTAGTTATGATCTTTAGTACCGGTTGATAACACTAACCGGTACTAAAGATCATCTTTAGGCCTGGTTCACATAATGTCAGACCTTGTCAGGCCCCCGGGAATAAAAATGGACAATTTAGTCCCGGTTGGTTACAACCAACCAGGATTAAAGATCATATTGATTTTTAGTACCGGTCGGTGTTACCAACTGGTACTAAAGATCAAGTCCTTTATATAGTCGTTTTCCTCCTCTAGCCCGAACCATTGCTGCAAAAATTGGTAAGGAGGAGGAGGGGAGGTGCTGCCAAAATTTTTGTGGAAATATTTTTTGGTTATATTATACAAATCGAAGGGTTACAAAAGGTTAGCAACTTCATGCTCTATTGATGTATGGTTAACATATTATATTTCTAGCTATATTTATATACGTCATTATCTATCAAATAGGTATATGGAAAAAGATCAGAGAAAATTGATGTAGGGGATAATATTAGAAATGTTTGGATAAAAATGTTAAAAAAAGTCAAAGAAGGTGAAATATAGATAATGAGGACAAAAGAATAGAAAACTAAGTAGAATAAGTTAAAGATATGTTTAGAATAAGTAGAATAAATTAAAAATTTGTATATAACTTGGAACAACTTTTTTGAATATAATTAAAATAAGATAAACCATAAAATTAACCATGGACAAATATATTTACAGTTTTTTAAAAAGGTAGGGTTTATATATAATTAACCATGACTTCGGTTAAGACCATATAAAACTCGATCAAATGTTTAAAATTAAGAAAGAATCATTAAAAATGTGTCAATTTAATTAAGATGTTTTACATTATTGTATGATTATTTAATTAGTTTCACTTTTGTGGACTTCCTTTACATTTGGTTATTATATGTAGATGGATCGGCAATGGATGTACACCGTGGACTGACAATCGAATGAGTTTATTGATGGCATTCATCATTTTTTGAGTGTGGCCAATGCCAACAAGCATAAGGGTTTTACATGTTGTCCATGCAAAAAGTGCAAAAACCAGAAGGAGTATTCTACATCAAGAACTATTCATGCCCTCTTGTATGAGTTAGGATTAATGCCTAGCTATAATTGTTGGACCTCGCACGGAGAGTTAGGGGTTGCAGTGGAAGATGATGAAGAAGAAGACGACAACACTCCGGACTAGGCTCAATACAGTTGATTTGAGGAAAATACAACAGGCGAGGTGGATGGGGCTGTTGAAGATAATGACGGTGCGGATGATCTTGGTCAGATGTTGTCTGACATAAAGAAGGACTGCGAAAGTGAAAAGGAGGTCCAGAATTTAGATCGTATGTTACCGGACCACAAAACGTCCTTGTACCTAGGTTGCGAACAGTGGCACAAAAAGTTGGATACCATGCTGGAATTCTTGCAATGGAAGGCAAAAAATGGTGAGTGACAAGGCATTTGGCGAGCTATTGAAACTCGTAAAGAACATTCTTCTGGAGGTAAACGAATTGCCCAAAACAACGTACAAAGCTAAGAAGGTAATCTGCCCGCTAGGCTTTGAAGTACAGAAGATACACGCATGTCTGAACGATTATATCCTTTATCGTGGTGAGGAGTACGAGAACCTAGAAGCATGCCTGGTTTGTAAGGCGCTACGATACAAGATTAGAAGAGATGACCCAGGTGATGTTGACGGACAACCTTCGAAGAAGAGAGTTCCTGCTAAAATCATGTGGTATTTCCCTATGATACCACGCGTGAGGCATTTGGTCAGGAACAAAGCGCATGCAAGAATGATGTGCTGGCCCACAGAAGAACGTCAAAAAGACGGGATGCTGAGACACCCCGCCGATGGGTCGCAATGGTGAAACATCGACAGAACATTTCAAAACTTCGGAGAGGATGCACGAAACGTAAGGTTCGGTTAAAGTACAAATGACATGAATCCATTTGGAGAGATGAGCAGCGGTCATAGCACTTGGCCTGTGACCATGTGTATCTACAACGCCCCCCTTGTTATGCATGAAGCGGAAGTACATCATGATGTTGATTATTATTCAAGGCCAAAAGCAACCTGGTAATGACATTAATGTGTACCTAAGACCATTGGTTGGCGATCTGAAACTGTTGTGGAAGAAATAAGGTGTTCCCGTCTGGGATGAGGACAAATAGTAGCAATTTAACCAACGAGCGTTGCAGTTCATAACTATTAACGATTAGCCTGCTCTTAGCAACCAATCCGGACAGTCAAACAAGGGGTATTAGGCTTGCACCCACTGTATGGATGATACTGACAGTATGTACTTGAAGCATTGTAGGAAGGTTGTGTACATGGGACATTGTCGAAGTATTGTCCGAAAGAAAGGCAAGCATTTCGAATAGAAGGCAGATCACCGTATGAAGCCTAAACATTGTAACGGGAAAATAGTGTTTGCATTGGTGAAAGATCTTAAAGTAGTATTTGGAAAGGGATCTGGAAGCCAACCTATAGCGAGTGAAGATGGGCACATGGCGATGTGGAAGAAGAAGTCTATTTTTAGGGAGTTACCCATTGGGAAGTCTTAGATGTTCGCCATGTAATCGATGTGAAGCACCTAACTAAGAACCTTTGCGTCAACCTGCTGGGCTTCCTTGGTGTATGCGGGAAGTCAAAAGATACGGAGAAAGGGGACTCTTGGAAGGAAAGCAATAATGACTGTAGACAATGATTTATTCCGTAAAGCACATTTCAGGGTGTTGCAACAATCTTCATTCGTGGCTTCTTACATCGAGGAACACTTGGCGGTTGTTCGCTCCAAAAACATTGGTATGTCCAATGCCTGGATTAGACACCATCACATTGATACTTTTCTTGCTTGGTTGCGACAACATCTCATGGTAACAATACGGTAGACCAACAACTAGCCTTCTTGGCGAGGGGACCATCTTGCTCGATCTCTACGTTCCAAGGATATGATATGGATGGGTATACATTTACACAATAGCCCAAGACAGAAATAACACGAACCAATATCGATGCCATGAGATATGATAGGACAACTAGCACATACTATGGTGCCATCGATTATGGACCTTTGAAGGTCCCTCTGTTTCGGTGCCAATGGGTTAGGCTGACAAGTGGAGGCGAAACAGTTGATGACTATGGGATAACAACGGTTGACCTTAACAAGGTTGGATACTCAGATGAACCATTTGTCCTATCCAATGATGTAACGCAAGTTTTCTACGTTAAGGACATGGCTAGCAAAGCAAAGAAGGGGAAAGGGCCCGACGAGCCAAAGCACCACGTGGTTCTCCCAAGCAAAAGGAAAATTGTCGGAGTGGAGGATAAGACGAACGAAGATTACGATGAGTTTGACGGGCAACCTCCGTTCACGGTGACGGTTGACGTGAGCATCCTCGTATCAAATTTGGACACCCCTTACTTAGTAATGAAGGTAGCAAGGAATATTCGTTAGGAGAAAGTACGTGAGGTCAACAATCACAATGTAAAATAATTTTAATGTATTGAAGGTCCATCTATTTCAATTGATTTATATTTGGCCAAGGTTGTTGCATGTATGGACGATATAAAGATGGGGTTAAATGTTTTCTCATTGTTTTCGTGATTTTATTTCATCTTAAATGCATTTAATTGGTCATGGTTTAATTATATATGATTTTGAAAATTTATCAACAATTTGTAACTATTTTAAATGTGTCCTCATTATTTCTGTGATTTTATTTCATCTTAAATACATTTAATCGGGCATGGGTTAATTATATATGATTTTTAGAATTTAACAACAACTTGTAACTATTTTAAATGTGTCCTCATTTTATTGTGATTTTATTTTAACTAAATTCATTTAATTGGGCATGGGTTAGTTATATATGATTTTAGAATTTAACAACAATTTGTAACTATTATAAATGTGTCCTCACTATTTTTGTGATTGTATTTGAACTTAAATGCATTTAAACAAGCATGGGTTAATTATATATGATTTTTTAACAATTTAACAACTATTTGTTACTATTACAAATGTGTTCTAAGTATTTTTGTGATTTTATTACAACTTAAATGCATTTAAACGGGCATGGGTTGTTTATATATGACTTTTAGAATTTTACAATTATTTGTAACAATTATAAATGTGTTCTAATTATTTTTGAGATTTTATTTCAACTTAAATGCATTTAAACGGGTGGGTTAATTAATTTTTAATCTCGGTTGTGATCACAAGCCGGGACTAAAGATACATTTAGAAATAACGGGAAACATCTTTACTCCCGATCGATGGCTACAACTGAGACTAAATAGACCCGGTTGTAGCCACCAACCGGGAGTAAAGATAAGAACTTTCCTCCCGGTTGGTAGGTACAACGAGGACTAAAGATCTCTTTAGTTCCGGTTGGTAGGTTCTATATATATAGACGAGGCGCATCGCCTTCTTAGATTGACTCCCACACTTGTAGTTTTTTCGATCTCATCACGTCGTGCGTGCTAGCTAGCTCCATCGATCTCCTGCCGCTGCCGCCGCCGTGGTCGCCGCCACCACCACACGTTGTTGTCACCGTCGGACATCGTCGCCGCTGTCACCGCCGGCTGCAACCTCCGTCACTGCTGTCACCGCCATCACGACTACCGTCATCGTCGTGTGCAAGAGGTATAGGGCCGCGTGCCCCCGCCGGCCTTATCGCACCCACCACCTCCACATCGATCATTCCCCCACCACCGCCGCCACCATCGTCGCCGCCGCAACCGCAGCCACCACCGCCGCCGCGCCACCACCCGCGCTCTGCGCCGCCGCCACCACCGTCGTCATCCCACGCCGCCACTGATGAACGAGAGCGATCAAATCGGACGACCGAATTGAATGAATGAGCGACCGAACGACTGAATGAACGAACGACTTAGCGACTTTGCGAACGACTTAGCGAATGACTTTGTGAATGAGTGAACGAACGACTTAGCGAACTAGCGAACGAACGACCTAGCGATTCAACGATTTAGCGAACTAGCGAACGACTGAACGAACGACTTAGTGAACGACCGAACGAACGACATAGCGAACTAGCGAACGAACGCCCTAGCGATTCAACGATCTAGCAAACGACTTAGCAAACTAGTGAATGACCGAACGGACGACTTAGCAAACTAGCAAGCGCACGACCAATATTGGGTGTTGTTTTCACCCAATACCTTAAGTCACTATCTCTCCTTTAACGATGTATATGCAAACGTTCTGAATTTAGACTGAGTACCAATTCGACTTAGGACCAATGAATGGTATTATTTAATGCTATTATTTAGTTGTATTAATGGTATTGTTTAATGGTATTATACAGATGGGAGATCGCGATGATGAGCATATCCTCCTACACATGATCGCAGAGGGCAGCAGCTAATATTGGTCAGACGAGGAGGGTAACGAGGACATCAACCAGGACTTGAACGAATCAGGCAACATTGAGGGACACGAAGAGGGGAACAAGGAGGGCTAGAGTGACAGCCAACCGAGTGTTGGTGATAAGAGGGCACGCGGACAACAAAGTGCCGCGAGGAAGGGGAGGACAGGCATATTATAACCGAAGTGAGTCGAGACGACCAACCTGTAGCACCCTGCTGATGATGCAAGAAAGTTTGTGTCACACAACGGTTGATGCGTGAGGGATCACGTGCTCATCTATACAGTTAACTGGTGCCAAACAAGCTCACCTGGGGATGAGGAACAATCTTATCTCCCTAAGTATCTCCCTAAGTCAGAGAAATACATATTGTGGACCACTATGATCGAGACCTTCATGGTCCCGGAGGCAGAACAGGCCAAAGTGAAGGAGTGAACTCGAAAGAAGATGGCCGAACAATTCCAAAGCTACAAGAAAGAACTGTACGACAAATATGTAGCGAAGGGTCTGACACCGGACTTAGACAAATTCCCCAAACTAACGGATCATTGGCGTGCGTTTGTCGCATTCAAGACAGGAGAGGCAGGGCAAAAGAAAATAGCCAAGAACAAAGCCAATGCCGCAAAGAAGAAATACTTTCACCGGCTAGGGTAGGACGGCTACAAGAAGGCAATGCCCAAGTGGCAGAGAATGGAAGTAGCGTTAGAACAAAGAGGTATCATTCTTGCCACAACTGATTGGCCTGAACGATCCATAAATTGGTACTATGCTCATGGGGGATCACTGAATCCCAGCGATGGCTCCCTAGTCTTCAGCGATGACATACGCCAAACTGTACACCATCTCGTCGAGGCCCTAGAGGCCTCTGCTGAAGGAAATTTCAAGCCCGACATAGAAAAGGATGAGATAACACTCGCTCTAGAGTATCCTGGGCACCCAGGACGAATGCGCAAAAAAGGCGTGATTGCATGGATGCATGGGTTTGAAGAGGACATCCACACATACGGAGTCGCATGAGAAGCAAGCGAGCTCAAGAGGCGAAGCTCATAGATCTTAAACAGAAGGTCGAGACCTACGACGGGTAGACGAATGCTTAAGTTAGTCACGCTAACTCTCTGTTCCTCCCGTCATGGTGAGCCCCTCAAGGAAAGGAAGCAGTTGCGCTTCCACAAGGTAAGTAGGAGATCCTCAAAGCATGGAAGCTGCAGGAGGGCTTAATGGCGAGGAACCACCCTACCCCGTGGATGAAATCACACAGCGGACATCGTGTGAGCTACATGTTCCTTTCAGGAACATAACAATCAAGGTTTGTTCATAGTTTTATGATATATTTCTCATTATATTGCGAAAATTGTTGGATATGTTAAGCACTAATAACCTCGATTCTTGTGAAGGCGGTGGATGGCACGGCCATACGAGTGTAGCAGAACGAGATGTACCATTGTAGGCCGATTCCACCTCGGTACTCAAAGGACGGAGTTGAGCGGGTGGTCCCGGGCTTCGAGGATCTCGAGTTGGACATCCCCGGAGGAGATGGTGCAAGCGCTACATCGTGTTTCCCGGATGAGCAGCCTTGTCCGTTCGTACATCACCTCCGCCTGCACCGTCTCCTCCGGGGGCACCGACTGCTCCGTAGGCATCGACATCTGTGAGGCCCCCGTCGCCTGCACCGTTTACTCTGACTTCAATGCCGCAACCAGCTACGGGTTCCAGGAAGTATTGCCCACCTCATCTTGCGCTGTCAAAATCCATGCAACAGACGAAGAAGCCAAGACATGGCGAGCCAAAACTCGCCGCTCGCAAGAAAAGAGCGTATGGTAGGACTGACGAGGTCG
Organism: Oryza punctata; assembly: GCA_000573905.2. Taxonomy (NCBI): domain Eukaryota; kingdom Viridiplantae; phylum Streptophyta; class Magnoliopsida; order Poales; family Poaceae; genus Oryza; species Oryza punctata. Next base: position 7,271,595 of record CM002494.2, on the reverse strand, counting down.
TTAGAAAAGAAGTGTAAGACCACTTCAAGCTGCGGAGTCCACAGAAGAAGACTCCAATAAACCCATTAGCAAAGGAACTCTTTCTAAAGATGAGTGAACGGACCAAAGACCTTGTCATCTAACTATCGAATGATCAATGATCAAGTCTTTTAAGAATTCCAAAGGGAAGAACAAAGAAGTCCCTCAGCTCGGTCAACAATCAAAGCAAGACATTGAGCCGATGTCAACTGAGCCCGCAATTGATATTGAAGGATTTCTCAAAGATACAAATCTGACTAAGGAGCAACTGTTGGGTCTAAAGCCTATCCAGACAGCGACAGTGGCGGATCTCGCATACAAATTTACCTTGGGTGAACCACTCATCAAGCCTAAGCGTGTGAATAGCGTCCCTATACAGATGTACCGCTTCCATTAGTGGTACATGGAAAAAATAGCCAAAGGCAGAGAGATGTTCGGTGTGAGGATAAAACACGCTGATTACTTCAATGGAGGAGAGACTATGTGGGTCAAGTTCAAGGACGCCTTCCCTATATACCACCTAGAATCCATGGATGTTACTTTTATGAGCATATGGGTTTTGTAAGTGTTTTTTAATTTTATTTCGTTAGTTAGCTCATCGTAGGCTCCTTACAATTTTTACCGTGTTAGGATACCTGATGATATCTTTTTTTCCCTCTATAGAATGGAGTTCAATGATGCCGTAGGCAGGGATGCTACAGGGTTGGTTTCATGGACCCATAGAGAACTAATGTCAAGCTACTGGAAAGCTTTGAAAAAGATAAAGAGGACAATATCTTTAAATTCTTGGTGCAACAATAGACCTATATACTATTGCCTTACAATACAAGGTGAGTCTTTACCGCAAATAGCACCAATTTCCTTCTCCTGTTCATACTATGACATGTAAATCATCTCACGTAGTTTGCAACAACCACTTAGTCCTTTTTGTCATAGACCTTCCCGCAAGCAAGATCCATGTCTACGACTCCACGAGAAAACCCAGGTAAACCTTTCCCCATATTTTTGTCGTGCTTAAAAGGTACTGCCATCCATTCCACTATCATTACGATTGGTGCTATCGATACTATATGCGCACCTCGGATCATTAATCGTACGTTGTAATTATGTATAGGGCATGGGCACGGTTCCGTGCAATCATCCATGGGCCCTGGGCAGAAGAACTGAGTGTAAGGATGGACTTTACGGTAAGTACTTAACCCAAAATTATATCTTATTTTTCATATCGAAGTAATATATTATTCTTAATTTTGTTTCTCCTTTAGTGTGCACAACAGGGATAGGGGAACAACTTGTGTGGCTATTACGTTTGTTACTACATGTACACCTTAACACACAACATCACTACTGACAAAGATCTAGATATACCTAAACATTATTCAGTAAATAATGTTTCTTATTGACTTCATATATTTATATCGAAATGTGTTTCCAAATGACAGATTGTTTGGATGACGGAGAACCTCTCCCACGCTACCTTTGTAAAGGCTATTCGAGAACAATTGATGGGATTTGTCATGAACGAGATTATTAGTCCCACGGGAGAATTCCACGAAGATGGAAAGCCTATTCGTCATCCTAACCTAGCTCATTATCTTAGCTTTTGTAACATATGATATGATAGAACATTAGAAATTAATAATGGTTGTAATATATATATACAGATCAACAATTACATTTATTTAATTACTAACATGTTTACGTATATTAATCATATGTATAGGGAATAATTTATATGTCTTTAGTCTATTTTCATGTCTCACATAGATATATGCATGTAGATTTGTAACTAATTATAAATTTATATGTTAGTACATACATATATATACACACAGATATACCTATGTATAGATAAATATTATTTACAAATATAAACATGTATATATTATATATACATGCATGCATGTATATATGTGTCTGCATGTATATAAAAAAAGAAAAAAGCATATAGAAAAAAAAGATATTTTACCAACCGATACTAAAGATGTTAGACCTACCACTTGGCTATCATCTTTAGTACAGGTTACCAACTAATACTAAAGAGGTATTTCTAATCCCTATTATTTTAACCGGGACTAAAAATCATCATCTTTGTTTCTGTATTGTTCTTCCCGGTTACACAACCGGGACGAACCAGTAGCAAAGGCCGGTTCGCCAGCAGTGACTGTACATCCTGTATTTTTTACGGTATTAATTGAACCATGTTGCTGGTAATAGAACTAACCTTACTTGCAAGCAAAAGCCTTTTAACTTTTTATTTTTTTCAGCACCTTTTTTCCTAACCCAATATCAGACCAATCCTCCACACTCCAGCCATTAAATGGTACTCCTATTTCACAATGCTACAATACGTCCACGTAACACCTATCCAATATGTAAACCAGAAGCAACAGATCCATTGGCCTTTCCAAATTCTGTTTTTTGAAAGCTCACAAAATTCCACGCTACCTAGTGAGCTCGATCTGTGTCACAAGTGCGAGCCAGAGAAAAAGAAAAGAAAAGTAATTTTTAGATAACTGATCATGACAATCCAGCTTTAGTTTATAACAAAGCTTGCAAGAAAAACAAGGTAACTAATTAAAATGGTACAAGTAATCGATCGAGAGTTTGTCTTCACGTCCTTTTTCTTGCTTCAAATACGTTGCACTACCAAGTAGCGATGATCAAGAACAAAATTAAAGTAGTAAATTACAAGCAAAATCAAAGCTCATCGAAGTACAGCCATGGCATTTGCATCAGCCAAGCTGCTCCTCTCGGCTCTCATGCTAGCCGTCCTCGCCGCCGTGGCGGCGGCGGTGGCACTCCACGGCGGCTACGGCGACGTCGGCGAGTACTGCCGCGTGGGGAAGGCCGTGTCCCGGAACCCTGTCCCGTCGTGCCGGAACTACATCGCGCGGTGGTGCGCCGCCGCCGGGGGCCACCTGGACTCCGGCAAGCAGCCGCCGCGGCAATTCCTGGAGCCGTGCTGCCGGGAGCTCGCCGCCGTGCCGATGCAGTGCCGGTGCGACGCGCTGAGCGTGCTGGTGCGCGGTGTGATCACGGAGGAGGGCGACCGCGTCGCCGGGATGATCTCCCAGCATGCGGCGCCGGGATGCGACGGCGCGACGATCGCCGGGATGGCGACCGCCCTGACGGACTACGGTCGCTGCAACCTGCAGCACACCGGGTTCTATGGCTGCCACATATTTGGTGGTGGCATGGATTAGATTGCTTAGTGATTAATTAATTAATTTAGGCGTTGCTTAATTAGTTATCTGGGTTACTGGATAATTAATTGTCGATGTTTGCTAGCATCTATCATCTTTGGATGGTGCTTCTCTATCTATGTGATGGTAATAATAATAAGAAGAAATAAAAAGAGGAACGGGCGTTCCTCTTGTTGTTATTCTTGGAAATTCGTTTTAGTTATGAGCCTTGTTTTGAACGAAGGTGTCACTCACCCGACAGTGGTGTACTGCAAGAAATTTTCATCGGATGTGCCAGCTTTGCTGTTCTAGTTTTTATAACAACTCAAATCTCATATCTATGTATAAAAAAATGGTAAAGTTTGATAAAAATAAAACAGCAATATCTCATAACATTGTACGTGGACCAAAGTGAAAAATGTACTTTAAATTTTACGGAACTTGAACGCTTAAAAATATCAGGCAAAAACTAATTAATTTGCTGCATGCTTCAATCATAAGAAGATGGTCCTTGATTAATTAGACATAATAGCTGCCAACCCATGCATTGCACGGTTTATTGATATTAATATTACAAATTTACAATTTTATTTGTATTCTGAATTTTTAATTCACACCAAGCCCCAATATAGTATTTTTTGAAGTTTTATTAATTTAATTGAGAAATTACGAATTACTAAGTATGAAGAGAGTCTCCATTGTATTTTTTCACTATTTCATAATTTTGAAACCGGTAAAAAATGAATAATGAGTTGTGCTCGGTGATTGGCATGGTGTCTCAATTTACTATAATTTTATATGATCTAATTAAATTTGTTAGACGATTAAAATTTCTTACTAATGGCTTTGTGCACATATTTGTAAGCGCTATTAATATACAGCTCATATTTTTTTTTCAACCTCTGTATATTTTTTCATTACATAGATCATGAAAATGCCCAACACTTGCACACTCGTGAGCCAGTGGTAACTTATACTGATCTAATTAAAATTCTATTAAAAACACAAATGCCTGTACTTAATATAATAAAAATATATTAAAATTCTACCGGATAGAAATGGGTTCAAGTATATTCGTCTTAATGCATTGGCCCTTCCATGAATCCATGATCACCTTGTCATTGAATTCTGCTAGTTTGCTTTATATAGATGCCCACGTAGATTCTCAGCTTATGCTACACACATGCCACACTTCTGCTAGAACACAAACAGGGTTCCCGGAGATGGTACATTCGTTGAGAACGTTGAACTATCAGCAGTATGTTATACAACGTGAGATCAGCATCAATAAGAAAGCTACCTACCTGTATTACAGATGAGACGATAAACTGACAATAAAGTAAATATGGAAGAGTGAACCTTTCTTTTCAATCATCATATATATATCGACGGAGTAACTATATATATGCCGTCGTACTTTTCATAAAAATAGTAAGTATATATTTAAATTTACATAGTAAGTCTTAAAATTATATATATAATTTTAATGTATTTGTATTGTAAATCTTAAAATTACATATGTAAGTATCAAAATAACATTTGTAAGTTAATGCAAGTCCGAAAATTACAAATTTAAGATGACACGGATATAATGTTTCCGAAGATTAATTAGTAATCCTAATTAGCAAATAATGTAAAAATAAAAGAAGTCAGAAGAGAAGAGAAGCCACTGGTACAGATCCTCTCATATGTGACGGACCCTTACATACCTGAACTTCGTGGGCCGTCAGAACGAAGTCATCTCAATCGGGCCTAAATTAACACCGTTGTAGATATACTCGTACAGATATAATCGAGGTGCATATACTTATAGCCCGTCACCGATAACACTCATCTGTGACGGGCACAAGGTTAGATCCGATTGATGTTACCTCCACTATCTCAATCGGGCCCAAGTATAAAGCCCGTCAGCGATGAATAACATCAGTGACGGGCTCCAAATAAGGCTCGATTGAGATTAGGTTAACGCCCGTCACCGATGATGCATATCGGTGACGGACTTTTTTTAACGCCCGTTAGAGATAACTATGGGCCCGTTAGAGATGTCGTTGCTTTGGCCCGATTGAGATATATTCACTGACTGAGATAACTGTGCGCATGTTAGAGATGTCGTTTCCACCTGACTGTTGTCTGAAGTTATCCCACTGTTCACTATTTTGGTAGGAGGTTTGAAGGGGGTGAATTTTTGTCATTTTTTCCAAAGAAAAATAGGAAAATCATAAAAGTAAGCAAAAAGGTACTAATCATTTCTTATTAATTTAGTAGTACTTATCTTATAAGATGTTAACTAATATTTTGTTCATTTTTGCAGCGATGGATAGAAGTTGGATGTATGCGACTACTTCCAAACGTCATTGCAAGAAGTATAAAGTTGCATATTAAGTTTTATGAACGCCGCGGAGGAGGATAAGAAAAGAAGAAACAACAAATACATGTGTTGTCCATGTAGAGATTGTAAGAATGAGAATATGTTTGAAAGCAGAGTGGACGTACACTCTCACTTGATACAACGGGGATTCATGAAGAGCTACACATGTTGGATGAAACATGGAGAGCAAGAATCGGGAAGTGGTATAGTTGCAGACAGAAGTGGTGCAGATAATAATGAAGAAGGAGATGAAGATGAGCATGACATGTTTATATCATCTCCATTGGGCGATGAAATGGTTGTTGTGGACCCTGATATACTGCAAGACATGTTACGTCACGTTGAGGATCCAACTTACAACGAGACAGATTCCATGAAGTTCAGTAGGTTGGTCAGTGACTCGGAGACACCTCTATACACCGGATGCAAGCTAAAACACACCAAATTGTCAGCTACCTTGGACCTAATGAAGCTGAAGGCAAGTAGTTGATGGATATACAAGAGTTTCACAAATCTTTTGAGAATATTGAAGGCCATGCTTCCTGAAGAGAACACATTGCCAGAGATAACATATGAAGCAAAGGAAGTTCTGTGTCACCTGGGATTAGAGGTCCGTAGAATTCACACTTGTCCCAATGACTGCACATTATACCACAAGAATATGCAGACTTAGATGCTTGTCCTGTCTGCAAGACATTTCGATACAAGTGAAAGAAAAGTGCGGGGGAGGGAAAGAAGTCAAAGCGGGGTGGTCCGGTGAAGGTTGTGTGGTATCTACCTATCATTGATCGTTTCAAGAGAATATTTCCAAACCCCAAGAAGCAAAGTTAGTACGTTGGCATGCCACAAAGTTAGCTAGACGCAAAAACTCTACTGCATATCTTTCTGCCATTTGGCCATGCATGTGTGCTGGATGTGGAGGCCTTCTTTGAATTTATCTAAAAGAGCAAAAAATGCATGATCGTGCTGAAATATCTTGTGGACAAGTACACGATAGGATTAGGATGCATTGGAAATGAAGCATGCCACCTGTTTGTATCCTCTGTCTTAGACAAAGATTGTCATTGGTTTGTATCGTCTGCCTTTGAGGACAAAGATAAAGATTGCCATTGATTTCATCCGTCGTTAAACCAACAACTATTGTTCTATCTTGCCTTAATGAGCAACTCACTAGCACGGAATAGCTCATTTATATCGGGCGAGAGGCCTCATGTGCATCAATGGGGGGTCCTGTCACGAACCAAAGATCGGTGATGTGTAAAGTTATCTGTATCGGGTCCTTTGCCGTTACGGATGACACTTATCTTTATCGGACCAAAGTTAAACCTCATCACCGAGAGGTTTGACCCAGCAGATGAGTCAAACTAGGGCCCGTCACCGATGAATCATCCGTGACTCATCGGTAGCCAGTTAATTGAAAGAACTAGTTGTTTACACTCCAGAAGAATTCAACAATCCAATCTCCATGTTGAAATATAAAAAGAAAAATGGAGCACGCAACTTTCGCTTTTTGACCCCAAGAGCAAACAATATGGATCCACATCTAATCTATATTTATTCATCAGGAACAAAAAGCTTGTAGTAGCGAAACAACAGGAGATAAAAGGCATAAGTAGACTAGAAATAGCAGGCAATATAACAGAAATAACACAAAATTAGACATCATCTGAAAAGGATTGCAACTTCTGTCGAATAAAACAAAATTAGATAAACTTCCCTCTTAATTTGTTTTTGTTGGCCCAATAGAGAACCCTTGTAGTTTTGTCTTTCGATCGGTTTACAAAAATATATATGTATCACACCTTTCTCTATATGTAGTGAATATATATATCTTCCATATCATGAATCTGATTGCTTATTGATAATTTATAGGTGAATGTTGCACACTCCCAGGGGCAGATTCAGCATGGGTGGTGGGAGAGTCAAAATCCACCCTACCCCGCTAGATCACCACTGAGAGAAGGGGGAGAAGAGAGTTGGAAAAATAGGGAGAAGACGAATAGTAGAGGGGCTGCAGGAGAAAGGAGATAAGCCCCCTCTCCATTCTTTTCTTGGATCTGCCCCTGCACACTCCCTATCAAGCTTGAACTTGATTAGTCTACCATAAATTGAAGTCGGTGATTAGTTTAGCATAATTCCAATGTACAAAGTTCGGTTCTTGATTGCATTATGCTCATATATACCACAACCCATATTTCCAATCATATAAATAGAACAAGCTATTCTACAACAAATACACGATAGACTATAACCTTTATTAATCATTTGTTCTTCGATTGCCGTTTTGCTCGTGAGGTTTGGTATTTAATCCACTTTGCTTCGGATATTAGTTTACCTGATAGTACAACTCACATGTTTGGGCTGGGTAGGTAATAAAACCACACAACTTAAGGCCTTTAGTGCTATGTGGGGCAACTACCACTATTTGATCTATTTGGCTTTACAGACCACTATTTGATCTATTTGGCTTTACAGAAATGATGTGGTATTTGAACGGAAAAACATATCTTCTACTTTGTAGGTTATCTTCTTGACTACACATTAGTGTGGCTCGTAGAAGGTCAATTTGTGGGGTACAATCATTACGGTTTGTCAACAATTAGAGCTAGTGGCCAGGGAATTTTCTACCCCGGCATATGGGTTCTACTTTCTAGGCTATGGATGGAGGGTTCCTGATTCTCCATGCTATCTTGGGTATGAGATTTCTTTTCTTTCTTTTTGTTTGGTTGTGTGCACTCTTTAGGTGCAGAGACTGGGGGTGCATGTAAACATTACGAGATTAATGAAATTTCCATTATCTAAAAAATATTACATCCTTAATATACACGTTCCAACAAGATAGCGTGCGGATGATGAAAGGTTGCCACCAAACCATCACATGGGAGGAACTACTTACATGAGAAACCAAAATTTCATATCCTGAAGTGCACACTTAGCCGGCAGTCAAGGAGCTGAAGGTGTTCATCATGCCGACATATGTGTAGACACCATAGTGTTTGGAAACCATCCTCTTTTCAGAACACATACAGATATCTCACATAAACTAGAATCAGCAAGGTAGTCGGTTCGAGTGAGCTTGTGGGGTTAGGAGGTACTGGGAAACAAGCTTACACATAAATTCAGTGAGAGACATGGCCTCTGAGTCTCTTCCTTGAACTCAGGCTGGCCCAAGTTCCCTCCGTGATGATTAAGTGCACCATTATGTCGTGTGTCGCACTAGCAATGCCATGGGGTAGTACTGAGGTTTATGGCAGCAGTACACGGTCGAGCTTGCTGGGTACCATGATGTGATCACAACCGAGTCCATTGTTCAGACACCAGTGTCATCGAGCAGGTAATAGATAGTGAAAGGGTTTGAGCGGGGAGCCACACATATGGTGGCGTACCTCATTGATATATATAGCAGGAGAGTACAGCCACATAACAACCAGAACAAGAGACACAGTACAAGTAGTTTAGGTTGATCGGGCTGCTACCTATCCATGCAAAGCTCTCCATGCAAACAACCTATACCAGCTATACAAGGTGTACATTACGCTAACACACCCCCGCAGACTCAGCCATGAGTTCACGGACGTTGAGGCTGGATCTAAAGTCGAGGAAGAGCGATGTAATAGCATAAGGGTCATCTTTTGGTCATCGAGCAGGTAAAAGCTAGACCTCCAAAACTGCGTGCGCTCCACAAAATTCTCTACCTCTGCCACATCTTTTGGTCATTAGGCCATATATCCTGGCCGTTCATGCAAATCTGACCGTTTGGGGTTGCTTGGCATTTCTCCGAGCTTTTGCGTCATTGGTAGCTTGTTAGAGTGCATAGAGGGTGCTTGGTTTAATTTGTTGCACTTTGCAAACTGACAGATATCTGGATTGAAAACGAACCTTTGATTGAGATTTTGAGAGGAGTAAAGGTGGATTAGAATGATCTCTGTATCGAAGTCTGACATGGTGATGGAAAAAAGAGCATAAGGGCGTTGCTTGTGCTACTATCACAGTACAGAGAACTGGATTCTCATACTTATTTCACTATATCCAGATATTTCTCGTTCAATAAGAATGCATATATAGCAAACCATTCCTCCCATTATGGTGTCTTCATCTTCCATGTAAAAAAAAATTGACCATTAGTCTATCTCTATCTTTACTATTATAAAAATTATAGATGCTTCCACCAATCCATTTGGTACATCATCCAACTCCGTTTCTCATTCGCACGACACTCACCAGCTGCGCACAGCCGCACCTGCGCGCCTGCCCCACTGGGACCGCTTTGCACGCGCCTGGTTCGTGTTCATGCATCTTTCACTCTATACATAAAAATTTGGCTTTTCCCCCAATCGGTGTCCAATTCACCTACATTGGTTCCCCTCAATAAACACGTGGAGATTGTAACTGTAAAATCAAAGTGTGTTTGATTCGTATTTCATGATGAACTATTCGCATATGATATTATTGGTTTTGATATTTGGAAATTATTGGTGAAGTGATTTTTGGAGATGATTGGATTTTCAGGTGATGAACAGGAAATATTTGTCTAACGGTTGTGGTCAGAGTGGCTGGGTTACTCCGGTCACACCGGAGTTTAGAGAGCGGTCAGATAGGCTAGCCCGACGGTCTGATCGGTCGGCTCTGTGTCGGTTTCGGTTTCGGGTTGTTATTTTGGATATCCGTGATTAATTCATGTTTATGGCTTCTAGATGGATACTATGTGTATGTAATACTGTTGTGTGTTAACAAAGAGTCAAGTTGGAGAGAACTTATGCTCGGATATGGTTTCTTGGTTGATGCATGTGTAGGTGAGTCTTGATGCCTCTGGAGAGCATTACCGGTGATGGATCGGGAGTCAACTTGGGAGAAGATATCATCCGAACAATCAGGATATCATGCAATGCTTAGGCAAAAGATCAATGCACGTGGTTGGTGAAGATTTCATATGGCATACGATGGAGATATTGTGTGCGTATGGGATGCGGAGTTAAATTTGGAAAGAGTCCAAATTTGGTACGATTGGAATTTGTGAAGTTTGTTTCTTGTACGGGAAGGTTTCCTAGGGGATTAGAACTTTTTTACCGGTTTGGTTTGTGGCTCTTGGCTGTATACCTTGGGTATAAATAGATAGGGAGGGTGTAGCCTCCCGATATCGATTTTGTGTGAGTGGAGTTTAGAGTAAAGTTAGGGTTTTGAGTTTGGTCAAGATTTTCGAGAGGAGTGTTGTTATTGCACTTTATATACACAGAGTAGAAGTAATAAAGTTCAATCTACTTTGAGATATCTTTGATTTATGTTTTGCTCGGGTGCGGCGGTCCAATTGGTGGGACACCAACGGTCAGACCAAAGGTATCTGCCCGGTCAGCCCAACGGCTCCATGGCGGTCAGAACGGCGACAGTTGCAGTGACAAGTGGCGACACGTTGGTGATTCGACTGAATGATCTACACCGGTTAAACTAGAAGCGTAGGCGTGGTCAGACCGGCAAATCATCCTCTGTTAGACCGATCTACATCGAAATTTGAGGGTAACTTTTAGTTCCTCTAAAAATTGGTTTTGGGGTACTATAACTCAGCTTAGTGGACAGCAAGGGTGGTTTTCTACTAGCACCTGACAGAAATACTCAGGACTCGAATGCAATATTAGACTCATCTCCAGGTTCTATTAGAATTATTAGTACAGTTTCACTAATTAGGTTTAGAATTAAAGAGGTAGGAGAGCTTGCTAAAGAAGTTGTGCACACTAGAGTATTCGGTAAATCAGCTCCAAACTGATGCAATATTTTTGCGGTCATTGTGCAAAGTTCTCTCTTTTCGCTCAAATCCTCGGAATCATCGTTTTACTGGAAAATAAAATTAAGTAACAACAAAATTTTGCTGTAAGAAAATTAATTTCTTTCTTGATAGGTCATCCATGCAGCAAGTCTTTTGTATATTCAGTTCCTTTCTGCATTGTCCACATTTTGTTGTGCATAGATAACAATCATTTTTTGCATTGATCAACAGAAAAATGCAACAAGTGAACAATCATTTTTTTTCATATTGGTCCTCTTCAAATTTTGACTTCTTACACATATATACCTTCCATGAACACTCAGGAAATCCTCCACAAAATACGATGAGTAATATAATCTATCCTTGCAGTGACCAATGCTCTAATTATATTGGTGCACGTCACTCGACACCACTTTGAACTATAGTGCTCATTTTGAAAATGTATCGATATTTATACACACAATAGTCACGCGGAGCTTCGCATTTAACCTTTCATCAATGACTGAATTGCAACATCATGCCTTGACTCTGGGTCTGCAGCTTGCGTATGGAGTACCACACTACTTCAATTAATCTTGCAAATCGAAAAAGTCAGACAACAAATAAAGTGAAGGTCCCGAAATATGTATATGAAAGGCAGTGAACAACTTCCCATTCATACATGTCCAAACCCACCCAACCATATCTTTTCGCTTATGCTTATACTTATCAGCCAAAATTTAAATTTTCAACTTTAAATTTAAACGTGATTTTAATGTTTTTCATCAAAGTTTATTATTTATACTTTGGTTTTACATCGCTAAGAATACATATATAAAAGTTTTATTCACAAATTACTTTTCGTTTTCAAATATGGAATAAGCCAAATGATGGGCCAACAGTATGTATAAGGACTTCCCGGTTCGTGTCGGGTTGTTTTTTCCTTGACAGTTTGTCTCTAGTTGAGTGCGTAAATTTAATTTACACGGTGATAAAATCTAAGTACATTCAAATATGTATTGTAAACCTAGACATGTTTGGGTTAGGATGCATCATGAGTGAGTCGCAATCGCTTCCATTGGCTTAGCACGGAAGATTGTCTGTTATATGTGAGAGAACTGTGGATGGATGTGTGTGGTGCTAGCCCCCATCACTCGATAAACTACTAGATACGGGTGCATATATAAGTGGGGATAGTGCAAACAGTAGTGAAGTCCATTGGAGGAATATGTGACATGATCATATGAAGACACTACTAGCTACTTACTGGATTGTACTAGAACTTGATAGTGTATTACTGATGACTCAAAATAAAGTATTAGAATACCTACTGTAATTAATTAACTACTCTGAAACTTTAGTGGAGCTTCAGTGTATATATAGAGAATAAGAGTAGGTGCTTCTTTTAGGAGAAGTTATGCGTATTAGCTAGAGTCTACTGTATTTCCCGTATTGACCTTTTGAAAAAAGACAGCACATGTGTTTGTTCACAGACAATCAATCCATATGTGAAGCTTGCAATAAACCCTTGTCTGCACCAGTCTCTGGATTGGATCTCTAATGCCCTGATTCAGCTAGCTATCACATATACGGAGTATCCTATTTCCTATATATAAACAATTAATAGCCTAGAAATCAAATTAAAGTCTACCATCTAGTAGCAAAATTAATTCAGGCTATGGACCAGAAGCACATGAAAATGCGCTGAACAATAACCATTTTCTATATGTAGATCCATGCACAAGGCCTTCCTTACCAGCTGTCTCATCATCAGTAAATTCAGTTTCTACAGTGATATCTAAGTTCACCTAGAAAACCTTTCGTGAACCAATGTGTGTTAGGGTTAGGATGCATCAGGAACAAAGCCCTTGTCCTACTAGTTGCATGATCGGCATGCAGAGTAGTAGTTCCGTGCTCCGTCGAAAGACGGTGCTAGCCCTTGTGTCAAGCCATTTTCAAACAAGTGTGAAGGTGTACCAAGCGGAACACATCTGTGAAGCTACTACTCACTCCAGCAGGGTCGAGGTCAGACGCATCGTGCTGGGGGATTTAGCGCATACAAGCCGTGGTGAATTCTACCATTACAATTTGTATGATGCAAACCCTACTAGCCTGTAGCTGTTTAGTGGATGCATTATATCTTCGCATACATTCAATGTAGAAGGATACATTTCAATTTTGGAAGAAAAGAGCATGAAGTGAACAATCCTTTTTCTCTTCAGATTTTATCTGAAAGATACGATCCATGAGTAATTAATCTATCATAGGCGTGAGTAATGTTTTTACTAAAATGTTGCTTGTCACCCGTTAATATTGTTTGTACATAATTTGAAAATACATACACATATTCACACACAACACCGGTGTGAAGCTTGTAATTGGTAAACCTTGCATCGGAGACTGAATTACAATATATTGCCCAGACTTTGACTCCGGTAACATACATAATACCATACCACGATTATTAGATCGACAGACAGGGATAAATGAAGTGAAAAATATGAAAAATTAATTGAAGGGTCCAGAAGACTGTATACACACGAATCTAGTGAACAACACACATTTATCCATCCATGATCCACATGTCCATAGCAATCGTATGTTTGTCTCGTATTCGATGTCTAAGTATAATTATCTTCTTCGGTGATGGAACCTAGTTACGTTCATAAAAAATCTTTTGTAACCTATGCATATGTTAGGGTTAGGAAGCGGCCGCCTGATCTCCACTGCTGCTGTCTCCACTATTGATAGCTGTCGATGTCTATAAAATTTGTTGATCACAGAAAAAACATTATTAGTTGCTCAGGCTAGACGGTGGTTCTAGCTCCACCATTAGGGTTAGGATGCATCGGGAGTGAAGCTCCCAGTCCATTATTTTGTCAGCAAGCTCGGTACTTCTTGCTGCTATGTGAGATATTGGTATATTGAGGTTTGGTGCTTGTCCATCACCCCTGACTGATGAAAGCTGCAGTGGTGGTAAAGTCCATTGCCGGAATACAGTGATGTAGAAACACTACTAGCTAACTTGGTAGTTGGTACTAATTAGTAACTACTACAAGGATGGAATGTAGTTTTACTCTGTACTTCCAATAGTATACATGTACTATTAATTGTACAATAGTATTGCATATCTCTGTAAAATATAAATTTATTACATTTTTGCAAGAACAAATTCTGATGTAAAAATTTTGTTTTTTTATTACGGCTAAATATAATGAATTTGAAGATGATATTTTGCATATATGTTTAATACTATTAGAAGTATATATGTGCACAGTTGTTCCTAGAAATTTTAGTGAAAATTGTTAGTTAATGTATGGTGTGCACAGGGTACGTTTCCTGATTGTCAAGCCGCCAGGCACGGTAAAATCAGCACGGGCCTGGCTTTAGTTAGTAACTCACCGAGGCGGGCCATTTGACCCAGTCTAATTTTAAGCTATCTCGTACTGACAGCCATTCCATGTACACATACACGCAGATCGATCAAGCAAAAAGGTGTGACCGTGGGAGCTAGCTGAGTCCGAAAATTCAAACGAAACATATAGCTGCGTCTATATGTAGCTTTCGTGAGAACCTTGGGGAGATGTTCTGAGAGCTTCTGAAACTGATGAAATACCTCGAAAGGTTTAACAGCACGGCATATTTGCTTCCTCCGATTCTGCGTGCATACAGGCTCGAAAGAATATTAATTGGCCTCTTGTCCTAGCATTACCATCCTTCATTCATGTGACTGAAGAGAAAGGATTATGCGATTATCTCACTACTGGAACAAACCGATACACGTATGATCAAACAGAGACAGTGATAATAACAGGCAAATTTGTTCACAGATAGGGGTTATCTGAAGCTTGCAATCAGCCCCTGCTATGTGCATCAGCCACTGAATTACGATATAATACCCTGATTCTCTGCTAGCAAATGATGTAATCCACCACAATTAATGGTCTGGAAATCAAATGCTGCATGCAACATATCAAATTAATTGACGCTCCTGAGTCGCAAAAAATATGCAGTGAACACAACTACATCCATTTATATATCCATGCACAAGGCCTTCCTAACCAGAGTTTGCATTTTTGCTTTTTCTCAAATTTCGGTGGCACCAAATTTAAGAAATTTCAAAAATTTCGGCATTTTTTCACAAAACTATTTGAAATTTAAATAAATTTCGACTGAATTTGAATAAATTTAAACCATACTCACAAAAACTTGAGAAAATCCAAAAATTTTGATCGAGATGGTTGGGTTCCGAAATTTCAATCACTGTTCCTTACGAGTTTGTACTCATTTTCAGTCAATTCCGTTTCCGCAGCCCGTTTGAGGTGACTAAACCATACCTCTCACGAGCCGGGGAGGCACGACCCGTCACAGGTATCTAGTCACCTGTAACGGGCCGGAAGTGGAATCCGACAGAGGTGTTACTCTGACGGGTTCCATTTCCGACCCATCACATGTGATATCTATGACGAGTAGTAGCCGGAGGGCTCACCAATGACGGTATTCCGTAGGAACTGTCAAAGGTGACGGTTATCAGTGACCATTACTTTGACCCATTATAAGTATGTCGTTAGAGGTGATAGGATCTGGCATAGTGATAAGATCTATATATGTTCCATTAGAAACCTTTTGCATACAAACCAGTTGGCTTGCATGAGGGTTAGGATGCATCAGGAACGAAGCCTCTGTACTAGTGTTGTTCCGGTTAGCAAGCTACCCCTCCAGTGTTACATCGGGTGACAATGGTGGCACAGGCGATCGATCTGCTGCAAAAGTTGGGTAGCGTTGGTTGGTGAAGCTACTAAGCCCTTGTGTGGAATGAGTGCCAGCGCGTGTTACTTACTGAGCTCTGGATAACTGGATAGAGTGTGGCTAATTTCCATTAGCACTTTGGAGGTGTGTACCCAAGGCTCAAATGAATTAATTCTTAGAAAAAACAGCTGTTAATTAATTTTAATGTGTTTGTTATTATCATCCGAATTATTGCATGAGATTCACTAATACACACGTTGAGATTTAGAGAGGTTCATGCCGGATTAAAGAAGTTGTCCACATTAGAGTTTACAGTAAAGCATCCTCAAATTGATGCATTCTGTTTGTCGTCATTATGCAAAGTTATCTTTTCCCTCAAATATCCTCCAAGGCTTTATGATTTTACTGGAACAAAAAGTTAAATAACAATGTGCGGAATTTTGTTTGCATAAAAGTTTCTTGATATGACGTATAAGCAGTGATATCACATAGGCATACCGATAGGATAATAGGCTTGTACGCAACGTTTAAGTATAGACTAGACAGAAAGTCCGGTATATGTTTATGTTGAGAAGAAATGCCCTGTTTGATTTACATAGCAAATAAAGGCGTGCAGTGAAAGGCATGCATGTTTCATTTGCAGGCGCTGCCGGTCCAGTGCTCTTCGGCTGAGTTTACTAAATAAAAGAAAGCATGGCCTGGTTTATGGGATCCGTCGGAAAATCGATTTTACGGTACAGGGCTTATGTATAAACATAGAGTTCCTTTATGTATTGATCTTTTTCTTTTGCGCATAGAACACCCATGAACGAGCCGATGCTAACAATATGATACATCAGTAATTAATGCATATATGTTCTGTTACAGCATTTGATTTTCATGTTCTAGGGTCGAATAACGATATCTAAGCCAACCAGAGAGGGTGAATGGTTGGAGTACCCAAAATCCAAACTTTTAGCGGAATTAAAAGTTAACCTCAAATTAGATGATCGTTTTGATCGGAGTAGATGTGCCGGTCTAACTGCGTGAAGACCTCCAGTTTGACCGGTGTAGTCGCTCCGGTCGAACCGCCCAATTACGCCGAGATCAATTGTCATTGCCACCAGTCCGACCGCCGTATAGCCACCGGTCTGACCACGCCAATGTCGTTGATCCGACCGCTGGCCTGTTCCGCAGGGTTGGACTGCCGCACCCGAGTAAACACAAATCGAAGAAATCTTGTAGTAGATTGAACTTTATTACTTCTAATCTGTGTTTATAGAGTGAAACAACAGCACTCCTCACGAAAATCTCGACTAAACCTCGAAACCCTAACTTTACTCTCAACTCAACTCTCACAAAATCGATAAAGAGAGTTTACACCCTGCCTCTCTATTTATACCCGAGGTAGGCGGAGTAAAGCCACGAACCAATATCGTAAAGGTCGTTCTAATCTCTTAGAAAACCTTACCGTATAAGAAACAAACTTTACAAACTCCAATTTTACCAAATTTCGACTCCCTCAATTTTGACTTCGCATCGCATACACACACAATATCTCTATCTTATGCCACATAGAATCGTCACCAACCACGTGCATTGATCTTCAGCCTAAGCATCCCGCATGATATCCTGATTGTTCGGACGTTATCTTCTCCCAGGTTGACTCCCGATCTATCACCGGCAACGCTCTCCCAAGGCGTCAAGACTCACCTACACATTCATCAACCAAGAAGTTATATATGAGCACAATTTCTCTCCAACTTGACTCATTGTTAGCACACAACAGTATTACATACCCATAATATCCATCTAGAAGCTATAATCATAGAATAATCATGGATATCCGAAATAACAACCTGAAACCAAAACCGACACAGTGTTAGCCGGATGGACCGCAGGCTGACCGGTCTGACCGCTCCACATATGCTGGTGTGACCGGCAACCCTTGCCCGGTCTGACCGGACCCAATTAAACAACAGTCCCTATTCACCATCTGAAAATCCCATCATCTCCAAAACCACTTCATCAATAATCTTCAAATATCAAAACCAACAATCTCATATGCCAATTGCTCATCATCAAATATTAATCAACGCACTTTGATTTTACACATGTATTAGCACATCCCATACTACCATTAATCCTCTATCACAGATAATTCCATATGCAAATTGTGACCACCCTCTCTCTATAAAACAGCCTAGCCTTAATCTACATCGTAATAATACATACCATATTGACCTAATTCCCCGGGCGGTAGCATTGCTTCGGAATTTCTAGCTATAGTTTCTACATGATTTTGAAGATAATGGCATGCAAGATGAAGATATCCAACAAAATGTAGCTGCTGGCCGGTAAATAAACAAATTTGATTAATTTTTGGTAATTGATATTGCTTATTCATAGGATTTATGTTAGTATCAAGAAGTATATAAATGTCTAAAATTGTAAAATACATGGAACAATGGTTGCGAGATACTAGTTTTAATCTTTTCTTTAAACTTCATCTTAATTTTGAGTTACTTCACTAGTACAGATCCTCTCATCCGTGATGGCCTGTCACTTAACTAGATTTTACGGGTCGTCAAAACGAATACATCTCATACGGGTCTAAAAAGAGGCTAATTGAGATATGGTCGCACATACATGTTAAATGTGCATAAAACTCGAGCCCGTAATGGATGACACCTATCAGTGATGGGCTCTAGCTTAGGCCCGATTGAGATAACCTTCAATATCTCAATCGGGCCCTAAAAGAAACCCGTCACCGATAACCATCATCTGTGATGGGCTCCAACTTGAGGCCCAATGGAGATAACAATAAGGCCCATCACAGATGACATTCATCGGTGACGGGCTTTTATTTAGGCCCGATAAAGATAACTTATATGCCCGTCACCGTTGTTAGTTTTTGGACCAGTACAGATATTTATTACACACTGTAAATATCCCCAACCACCTAGTGTAATTGTATCCCACTATTCACTATTTTGGTGGGAGGATGAAGGGGGTGATTTTTTATCTTTTTTCCAAGAAAAACAGAAAGTTCATAAAAGTAAGTGAGAAATACTAATCATTAATTCAGAAAATTCATCAATTCTCATTAATTTAGCAATACTTATCTTATAAGATGTTTCTCTAATTTTCTTCATTTTTGTAGCGATGGATCGGAGATGGATGTATGTGAAAACTGTGAAACGTCATAATTAGGAGTACAAAAATGTCGTATTAAATTTTATAAACGCCACGGAGTAGGATAGGAAAAGAAGAAGCAGCGATTACGTGTGTTGTCCATGTGCAGATTGCAATAATGAGAATATGTTTGATAACCGAGTGGACGTACACGCTCATCTGATACAACGAGAATTCATGGAGAGCTACACATGTTGGGTGAAGCATGAGAGCAAGAATCAGGAAGTGGTGCAGCTGCAGACAGAAGTGGTGTGCAAAATCAGGAAGATGAAGATGAGCATGACATGTTTGTTCCTTCTCCATTGGGCGGTGAAATGTTTGATGTGGATCACGATCTGCTGCAAGACATGTTACGTGACGTTGAGGACCCAACTTACAACGAGAGATTCCATGAAGTTCAGCAAATTGGTCAGTGACTCAGAGATGCCTCTATACGCCGGATGCAAAGCAAAACATACCAAATTATCAACTACCATGGACCTAATGAAGCTAAAGGCAAGTAGTGGATGGACAGACAAGAGTTTCACAGATCTTTTGGGGATTTTGAAGGCCATGCTGCCTGATAAGAACACATTGCCTGAGATGACATATGAAGCAAAGCAGGTTTTGTGTCCCCTGGGGTTAGAGGTCCATAGAATTCACGCTTGTCCAAACAATATGCGGACTAACATGCTTGTCCTGTCTGCAAGGCTTCTCGATTCAAGGGAAAGAAAAGTGCTGACGAAGGAAAGATATCAAAGTAGGGTGGTCCTGTGAAGGTTGTGTGGTATCTACCTATCATTGATCGTTTCAAGAGAATCATTGGCAACCCCAAGGAAGCAAAGTTAGTACGTTGGCATGCCACGGAGAGAAGGAACGACGGTATGCTTAGACACCCAGCGGATTCGATTCAATGGAGGAATATCAATCGAAATCACAAAGACTTTGCTGCCGACCCCAGAAACATGAGGATATGTCTGTGTACGGATGGCATTAATCCTTTCGGAGACATGAGTAGTACTCACAATACTTGGCTAGTTCTTAGTTCAAACTTTAACTTACCGTCATGGTTGTGCTTCAAAAGGAAATACATGATGCTGTGCTTGCTAATCCAAGGACCGAAATAACTAGGCAATGATATCGATGTGTTATTGGAGCCTGTTATCGATGATCTTGAGATTCTCTGAAAAGAAAGTGTGGAAACTTGGGATGCATATGGTCAAGAGAACTTCAAGCTACGAGTTCTATTGTTCTGCACCATTAACGACTACCCCGCACTCGGTAATCTTTCCGGACAAACTGTGAAAGAAAGAAGGCTTGCTCCGACTATATGAAACATACAAGCAGCCGGTGGCTGAAGAAATCACGAAAGATGGATTATATGGGTCATAGGAGGTGGCTCCTGCTAAGTTTTGCATTTAGAAGGAAGAAGAAAATTTTCAACGGTAAGAGAGAACTTCAGCCTGCTCCCAAGAATTTGTCTGAAGATGAGGTCCACAACTTGGACATAACTAATGAGTTTGGGAAGAAAAGAAAATGTAGTCAGGCAAAGGACAAGGGTATGTGGATGAAAAAAATCCATATTTTGGCAATTACCTTACTAGGAAGATCTTGAGGTCCATCATTGCATTGATCTCATGCATGTAGAAAAGAATGTGTATGAGAGTTTGGTTGGCCTGCTGTTGAATATTCCCAGGAAGACAAAGGATGGGTTGAGCACGCGCCCTGATCTACAGGAAATGAATATTCGCAGTGAACTCCAGCCTGTAACGTTGGTGTTGACAATATCGTCGATGAAGAAGAATACAACTAGAATCTTCATGTTAGATCCCACATTGATGATCCCCAAGAGTCTGTGGCATATGCTCGATCAGATCATACGGAAGGCATAACCTTGTGACCGATGCCATTGTACTTATTTGTTGTGCTATTTCTTGTGACGAATGAAGTATTTTGTATTAGTAAAAAATCTTTTTGTATGAATGAAGTACTTATACTCCTATAAATTTATGTTGCAGCATTAAACACATCTTTCCGTTCTATGAAAATAGTGAATTATTTAGTTCAGTTTATGAAAATAGTAATTTTTATAGTGAATTTAGTTAATTTGGTGAATTATTTAGTTAATTTTGTGAACTATTGTACTTTAGTTAATTATTTAGTGAAATAAATGAATTATTGTACTTTAATTGATTATTTTGACTAAGTTCAACAATGGTCAACTCAGAAATAGCAAACAAATACAAACATTACTTATTTCACATCGAAAAAATGGAAAAATACTATCGGTGACGGGCCTTAAATAAGGCCTGGTAGAGATCGAGTCAACTCAATCGGCCCAGTATAGAGCCTATCACGGATGAGTCATCCGTGACGGGCTCTATACTAGACCCTATTGAGATGTTTGTTTGACCGTATTAAGACAAGGGGTTCTCTTCTTCAGATCTACATTGAAAATTTTTCTAAGTCCCGCCACTCCAAGAACCCTAGAACTGTCGCCCTCTGGGGGCTCGCCGCCGCCGTCGGCCGCCGTCCACGAGCCCTCGCGCCGCCGCCACCATCTTAGAGCCAACCGTCGTCTTCTCTCGCGCCCTCCCGAGCCCAGCGCCATCGTCCTCCATCGCCGCCACTGAGCAAAGCTGTCCTCCATCGACCTCCTCCACGCCGTCCCCCGTCATCCTCTGCTCCACCACTGTCGTCGCCGCCCTCCCGAGCCTGGCATCGTCGTCCTCCCTCGCCGCCACCGAGCGCCGCCGTCCCCGAGCCCGGCCACCGAGCGCCACCATCCTACGTGATCCCCGAGCCCGGCGCCGTCCTCTGCTCCACCGCCGCGTCGACCGCCATCGCTGCCGACCACCTTCCCCGAGCCCGGCCACCGCCTCGACCTCCTCCACCAGTAACCTCGTATTATACTTTTTGGAATAATTTGTGATGCATATGTGATGGTTTTAGTGAATGTGATGAATTTAGGAATAATTTGTGATGCATTTGTGATAATTTAAAGATAGTATTTCTGATGCATCTATGATTTAGTGTATTATACATTAATAATAATTTGTTTATATGTGAGATGTGCAATTTAGTTTATTTATATGTGAGATGTGCAATTTAATTTATTATTGTGAGATGTGCAATTTAGTTTATTTATGTGACTAAGTGATTTTAGGACTTAGGGTTCTTAGCTATTTTAGGACTTAGTGATTTTAGGATTTAGGGTTCTTAGCCATTTTAGGACTTGGTGGTTTGATCGAGTTAGTGCATTCACAGAACTGATCAAGACACCTGCGGACCGCAGCACACCTCGTATTCTGTCATTTTTTTGATAATTATTCATTTACGTATGGCTTTAGTACCTTGGTTATCAAATTATCACAGAATACGAAGTGTTCCGGCTTCATCCTCCGCGAAATAATTCACCCCAAAGGAATGTTTAGGGTTAAGATTAAATGATGAACAAAGATATGTGATTATGTAATACTGATATTTATATTTATGTGTGTATTTGTTATGTTTATGTAAATACTTGCTAAATATATATTTGTTCCAATTAACTCGGTCTATATATTTGTTCCAGTTGAATATGTTATGTGAAATATGTGAATAATGGATGTGTATGTGAATGGATGTGTGTAATATGTGAATAATATGGATGTTATGTGAATGGATGTGTGAAATATATGTGAATGGCATATGTATATGTGAATGGGGATGTTGCGGATGTGTGTATGCTCGGAATGCTGGGGAATATATCTGGTTATGTCATTTTGTAGCGGGCATGGCTAGCAAAGGCTTAAGGCTAGCTAAAAAACAAAATTTATTTTTTTTGGGTTATACTCATCGGTGACGGGTTTTAACTTAAAGTTCGATTGAGTTATAGTCATCCGTGACGGGCATATGTTAAAGTCCATTTGAGTTATAGTCATCCGTGACGGGCGCTAGTTTAGGCCCGATTGAGATTAGTAGTCATCCGTGATGTTCTCTAGTTTAGGTTCGATTGAGATTAGTAGTCATCCATGACGGGTACTAGTTGGGGTCCGATTGAGATAGGTCATCCGTGACGGGCTCTAGTTTGACTGATCGTCTGGGTCAAAACTATCGGTGACGGGATTCAGTTGAGACCCAATTGAGATAACTTCATCCGTAACGGCCGTATGCCCGATTGAGATAACTTCTCACATCAGTGACTTCTACGCTGTGACGGGCACCATACCAGACACAGATGGGGGTTACCGTCCGATTGAAATGTGGTTGACCGTTGTAATGCTTGGACGTGAGGTAAGTCTCTTTTGGTGTATCTGGTACCGCTGTAGATAGGTAATCTTCAATCGGATATTTCTTATTGATAGATAGGACAGTTTTTTTTTCGGGGATAGTTAGGAAAGTAGTTGGAGTATTTAGTTGCTCAATTGCATCTCCATGTATTTCATTTGGATATTTCTCATGTAACCAATTAAAGAATTAACATCATCTTGCGATGTTTTGCATAATTAATAGCAAGCATACTATATATGGAAAAACAGTGAGGCACGAATCCACTCAACTTTTACACGAGAATTTTGCCTGGCAGATTCTGATCAGTCTGCAACTAGCATACGTACAGGAAACAAACTTTACAAACTCCAATTGTACCAAATTTGGACTCCCTCCAAATTCCACTCCGTATCCCATACGCACACAATTCTCCATCGTATGCCATAGGGAATCTTCAACAACCACGTGCATTAATCTCTAGCCTAAATATCCCACATGATATCCTAATCGCTCGGATGTCATCCTCTCCCAAGCTGACTCCCGATCCATCACCGGCAACGCTCTCACGAGGCGTCAAAACTCACCTACATATGCATCAACCAAGAAACCATATCCGAGTACAAGTTCTCTCTAACTTGAGTCATTGCTAGTACACAATAGTATTATATACACATAGTATCCATCCAGAAGCCAAAATCATAAATTAATCACGGATGTAAAAATAACAATCCGAAACTGAAACCAACACAGCGTCGGCTGGTCAGACCGTGGGCTGGCCGGTCTGATCGCACTTACCGCCAGTCTGACCGGCAACCCCTTCCCGGTCTGACTGGACCCAAAACAGATAGTAGTCCCTGTTCAACATCTGTCTATTTAGGTCCGATTAGATTGAGCTGTGGTAGTCGGTCGGACCAGTGGAATGTGCATGGTTAGACCGGCCAGCCGGCGGTCTGACGGGCCGAAGTTGCGTTGGTTTCTGTTTTGGATTGTTATTTTGGATATTCGTGATTATTCTATGATTATGGCTTCTAGATAGATACTATGCGTATGTAATACTATTGTGAGCCAACATTGAGTCAAGTTGGAGAGAACTTATGCTTAGAAATGGTTTCTTGGTTGATGGATGCATGTGTAGGTGAGTCTTGATGCCTCGGGAGGGTGTTGCCGGTGATGGATCGGGAGTCAACTTGGGAGAAGATGATGTCCGAACGATCAAGATAACATGTGGGATACTTAAGTTAAAGATCAATATACGTGGTTGGTGGACAATCCATATGTTAAACGATGGAGATATTGTGTGCGTATGGGATGCGGAGTCGAATTTGGAGGAAGTCCAAATTTTGTACAATTGGAGTTTGTAAAGTTTGTTTCTTGTACGGGAAGATTTACTAGGAGATTTGGATGATTTCTACAAGATTGGTTCGTGGCTTTAAGCTACCTACCTTAGGTATATATAGAGAGGGAGGGTGTAGCCTCCCGGTATCGACTTTGCGAGAGTTGAGTTTAGAGTAAAATTAGGGTTTCGAGTATTAGTCGAGATTTTTGTGAGGAGTGTTGTTGTTACACTTTATAAACATAGATTAGATGTAATACAGATCAATCTACTTTGGGAGTTCTTCGATTTGAGTTTGCTCGGGTGAGGTGGTCCAATCGGCGGGATACCGATGGTCAGACCGACAGTATCAGCGTTGTCAGACCAGCGGCTACACAACAGTTACGCTAGTGGTGACAGCTGTGGACTTCGGCGCTTTTGGGCGGTTCTACCGGAGCTACTACACCGGTTGGACCGGAGGTTTTCACGTAGTCAGACTGACGCACATCTTCTCTAGCAGACTGATTACCATCGGATTTTAGGGTAACTTTTAATTCCGTTAAAAGTTCGGTTTTTTGGATAGTCCAATCATTCACCCTCTCTGGTTAGCTTAGTTATTATTATACGATCCTACGGAGTCCCCTCTACCTTCTCGATTTGTTCCCCAATCAACTTTGCTAGTGAAAGGACATCCATGCATGACGTTTGAGAATGATATACCATGCACGGTTTGGGAACGAGTTGCACTAGGAAAGTATTTTTGTTGGTTTGCAATGGTTGCCATTCGAGTTTCCTGACCAGGAGTACTAGTAGTATCGGTGATCGATCGATTACGCTCTCCCGTTCCTGCTCCATGATGCCAAATTCAACTGATGCTGCGGTGCTGCCATAGGATGTATTGTGCAAGTGATCCCTATGAACCAACATTCAGCAATCAGATAACACTGCTACCCGGTAGCATTGGCTGGAACTATGTTACGTACGGCTGCATTCTCGACATGGTGTTCAGATCTCAGACATCAGTCATGAGAAGATCAATTATGCAAAAGACAAATGTGTCGAGAATGGGCGAGTCTTGATCAAGATGTTTAGGTTCATGCGCTCACCGTGACGGTTACGGTTCAGGTGCATACTGCTTAGCACCCTGGAGCAGCTTGTCAAACTGCAGTGCTCAAATTGTACTTGTCAAGCCATGAACATTTTGGAAACAATATTTTAAATCGGCTATTGCAGTAATGAACAATAAATCAAAAGTCTCGCTTCCATAAATTGGCAGTTCCGAACATAGTAACACTACTAGGAAAAGCATTATCGCAAGCGGGTAAAAACGGTCTTCGCAGGCGGGGAGACCGTCCGCCTGTAAGCAATCGACTGTGAAGATCACCGATCTTCGCAGGCGGCGGAGCCGTCTGCCTGCGAAGATAATTTTTGCAGGCGGACGTAGTCCGCTCCGCCTGCGAAAATATAAAGACGCCGCCTGCGAAGATAGGTCTCGATTTTTGGAATTTAATAATAATTTGCCCGTAAATTTAATAATAATTTACCTGTTAGTAGAAATTTTTGCAGGTTGATTATTATGTACATATATTGGATGATTATCAAGCATTTGGTACTGAGAATTTTACATATGCATAACTCAAAAGTGTTACCAAAATATATATATTACAATATTTTTTGACATAGTGACTTCAAATACGCTATCTAGTTACATTATGGCATAGCAGTGTTCCACTCCCGGAGATTCTTGAACTCGTCACTTGTCACAAGGACACCCTCTGGGTCGAAGAATTCTCCTTTCACATGACAGCACTCATGGTGGATGAAATGGCACAGATCACACTGCACGTTTGTGATGCCTGTATCGTCAAAGCTTGTTTGATGTTCTAATCTTGGTAACTGCATATATTGAAGATAAAAAATATATTAGTACCATAAATATGTGAAGCTGACTAGTACATAGTATAGAGACTTATATCCTCCGCGTTAGTCCTGTACCTCCCATTAACCCTTAGGAATTCGCACGCGTAATACCCGCAAAGGATACTTCCTCTAGGTTGCTTGTGACACTTCAGGACATATCATAGGGAAAAATAGTTAAATATTTCAATTAGTGAAACAATTGAAATACATTAAGTGAGTGGAGTATTACCGGCCAATAGGTACGTACTAGCAGCTTCTCCCTTGTTCGGGTCTGTTCTCCACCCTTGAACTTGTAGTATTGGTACGCACTGTATGGATGTCGGACCGTTTCACATTAAGGAGGATATTTATTTATAATACATTCATATAAAAATGAAAGAGTCATAAACACTTACTACTGTAAGATTGTTAGAAATTCTTTGTATTGGTGGTGTCTGTAATCGAGAGATCCAAGACTACCACGGTGCCGTCTTTAGGGTGGATGAGTAAACAGATATAATGATCGCTACATATTAACAACAGTATAGTTAGTTCGTACCAGCTAAAATAAGACATATGTGTAGAAGTTAAATGTACCGGACTTACTTAAAATTATAAGCGGCCATGACGACTCTCTTATTTTGAAAGTGCAAGAAGGCTCGTCCGATGTACTGTGCGACAGTAATCAATTTCTCCTTGTGCAAGCCCTTCTTGTATTCAGCTATCTCTTTTGGAGTCTTGCCCTTCAGCTGGTCCGACCCTGGTGCCATCCTCATGATATGTTGTGTTTGACAGATCCGAGTTGGATCCAAGAAGCCGATAGGTTCTTTTTTCTTTTTAGCATCCATGTATTGCATCCTACAGAAGAAGTTTGTTAGTAACAATCACATGGATTTGTATTGCACATATTTTTCATGTAATTAATTAAAACTCAAACTCACATGCACCAAACACCGATATAGTTGACGTCCATCTTATCTCGACGATATATGGCGTGGAGATCCGAGAAATCTAGCCATAAGTAACCTTCGGCGCCGAAGCAATCTGCCGGTGATCGAACTGTAATACTGCCCAAGCCTTTCTTGCTGGCTTCCATGTAGAAGGTATGTAATCTTCTCATCTCCCATGGTCCTTCGTTTAGTGCCCAATCCGGCAAGAGTTCTTTCCCGTGTTCGTACTTTTCCGGGCAATCATCAGTTGGCCAGTATGTTGGCCCGGCTAGTTCAGCGGCCTTCTTGGGGTCATCATCTCTGAGTTTGGCACGTTCCTTACCCCCTCTGAAGACGGTTACCATGAATTTCTCCTTGTTCTGATCTTTGGCTTTGGAGTCATGGCTCCTAAGCACTCTGGGCACCTCAGAATTGGTATTGGTCTTCTCAGGGACCGGGGTCTCTTGCCCCTCGGGGTCTTTCGCAGGAGAAGGGTCTTCAAAAATTTCTGGCTCAGTACCGTCCCATTTCAATCCTGGTACTTCTTCTATGTGTACCCCGACTGATGCCACAAATTGGACCTCTGGTTCTGCCACTGTAATCTCCTTCTGGACATCAGCTACTACAATCTCCATGGGCACCTCCGGAACTTCAATCTCCTTCTGGACATCAGCCACTACAATCTCCTTGGGCACCATTGGCACTTCAATCTCCGGTGGCACTCCGGTTGCATCTTGGGTTCCTCCGCTTTATCAGTCACCTTGCTAGGAGGTCTCGGAGGTTTTCCCAACCCCGGTTTTGGCACCATTGGTTTTCGCGTGGCGTCGGTGCCCAATCCAAATGATATGTCATTCTTGTGCCAGAGAATTACAACATCGACCGCATCCCCAAGTACGGTTACACCATCTGCAGTGGGGAAGTCTATGTCGTACGACTCAAACCCTTCGTGGACTACTTGCGGCTGCACTTTGGCATACGCATCGGGTATGAACTCTTCATTATATGTTGTCCCAGGGATAGCAATGGCTGTAGCGGCCTCAAGAGTTTTCCCGGAGCGTCCAAAGGGAACGTGCAATCTGCAGGGTGTATTCTCCTTTAGGTCATCGAATGGGTAATCTGGCTCAGGTTCTTTGGTTTCGGGGGGAGGCAAAAGCATGTGCTTGATGCAGAAATCCATCATTTGCCTTTCAAAATCCGCAGCCCCTTCGTCTCTAAGTTTATCCTTGTACGCTTCACGCTTCTTGTGGGGGTCTTGTTTAAACCCTTCCTTCCAACTCAGCTTGGACGACACACCTCGTACCCTACCCCCATGCTCAGGAGTACCCAGCGCCGTATTTAGCACATCTTGTTCCCTCTTAGGCTTGAACAATCCTTTCTTCTGTGAACTGGATAAATTCTCTATTTTATCGGCAACGCCCTGTAGATCTGGATCTTCGAATGATACTTTACCTTCTTCCGTGATCTTCGGAGTTCTAGCTCTTACCCAGTTCCTTGATCTCTGTGTCCATTCCTCCATAGGTACTGGAAGCCTCGCCTTCCTCATTTCCTCCTCCTCTTTTGTCCACTGCTCCACCTTGGGTGCGTATCCCGCGGAGCCTAAGCGATGAGGAAATTTGTTCTTTTGGGCCAACTCTGAATACTTTTTGCTCCTTTCAATTTCTTCTGGGGAGTTCTTCAATCTCAGAAAGTCTTCCCACTGACTCAGTGTTATGTTGGCATACGTCGAAAAAGGTGTACGCCCCGTCTGCACAAATTTCTTGTTTAATGTGGTTTTCCAACCACGCCAAGACTTGGCCATTGTTTGCAGTGCACAATTCCTCACTGCTGCCTCTGATCCATCTGGGAACTGGAAGATTTTCTTCAATTCTTTCCGTAGGACTTCCTTATCCACTGTCAATACATGATCCCAGTCCTTGACCGTGATAGGGATCTTTTCCCTCACTATTATGCCACACTGTGAACTGAACTTCACACGTGAGGTCTTAGGGGCGAGCGGCTCTCCTTTTGGCGAAACATGGGTAACTACATGGAACCCATCGTCCTTTCTATTCACGCTTCTCTCGCCCTTCCTTCTCTTCGCCTTTGCTGACCGTTCGCTCTGCTTTGAGCCGGTTGTGTTAGCTGGGACCTCATCGTCTTTCGACGGATCTTTTCTCTTCGGCTGCCGTTTCGATCGTCGTGGTGCCGTTTCCTAAGGTATATATCACAGTTTCGAATTAGGTCGGGCTAGTAGTTATCATCTTGAACAGTAACATATTAAGTTTACTTACCCCTTCTTTAGAGGGAATGTAGTCCTTGTCACCTTGTTCACCGTCACCCTTTCTCCTCCTCTTAGGGCTTGGACAAGGATCGCTTGGCGACGAGTAACCATCGTTACCTACGTCGCTGTCGGAACTACCTTCCGGTGGAACTGTTGGTTTCGGAGCAACGACAATAGGAAGGGACGGCTCTTCCGCCCCTAAACCCTTCTGTTTGGTGCCTTTAGTACTATCGGCCATCGTTTCAAACTTCTAACATAAAAAATAAAATGTATATGAACACACTGCGAAACTGTGTATTAAAAACTTGTGTACATAATTGCAAAAGGTTATAATAAAAACTTGTGTACATAATTGCAAAAATGATTTAATAATTTGCTAAATTATTACAAACTGATATGCTTAAAAATTAATAAGGTGACAATATCCTCCACATGTTAAAAAAAATGAACAGGTGTAAAAAAATTAATTGTACAAAATTTTGCTTTCCCTGTCAAATATAAAAAGAAAACAAGTGTTCTTGGTGTACCTAATTAATAAATTCTTACATGAACCAAATAATTACTTGAACCACTTTAATTACATATTAGGTATTTATTGCTTGAACCAAGTAATTACTTGAACCACTTTAATTACTTGAACCAAGTAATTACTTGAACCACTTTAATTGTACGAAATTTGGCGGCTAAATTAGCAGCATCCTAGCTTTATGACATGTATATATATGCTGAAAAAAGTTTAATTTGGCATGTGCTTTTTGGGGACTGTTTAATATAATTTGATCAAATTATAGGAAAAACAACACACATTAAAACAACACACATTAATATAATTTTAAGAATTCTTTATGTGAGTGTGGCTCTCCACATAAAGAATTCTTTGCACCAAATTACAAGTTGTCGAGTTCCTTGTTCATTGGGATTTAGAGCAAAAGGAGATTGTACTAACTTAATGAAAGTAAGTCTTTGAGCAAAATCTCAACTACGGTGTTCTTCTGCGTGCGCACTCAATCAAACCTTGTGAAACCTGCTTTGCACAAGGATGATCATAAGTATACAATGGTGACTAACAAAAGTAATATTAAAAGACAAAAATGATGGTGACTAACAAAATTAATATCAAAAGATAAACCTTCCGGTTCGGCCGGTGGAGGGCGGCGGCCGGTGGAGGACATACGGCCGCGCGGTGGAAGCCGGCGGCGGTGGAGGACGCAGCGTGGTGGAAGGTGGCAGTGGAGGACGCCGGCGATGGAGCGGCCGGCGATGCAAGCCGGCGGCGGTGGAGGAGGCCGCGTGGTGGAGGGCGGCGGTGGAGGGCGAAGGTCTCGCAGGCGGACGACGGCGGTGCGTGTGCTGAAAATTTTGGCAGCCTGTCGGCGCCAAAAATTCTAGGGTTCCCGCCTGGACTTAGAATTTTTGGCGCCGCTGGCGGGGCCTTATATAGTGATGCTATCTTCGCAGGCGGGCGGCCCGCCTGCGAATATGATCTTCGCAGGCGGGCTGTCCGCCTGCGAAGATGTTTTTCACTATCTTCGCAGGCGGGCCTGCGAAGATGCAAATCCTAATCTCCTTAACAATCTTTGCAAGCGGTCCGTCCGCCTGCGAAGATTATTACTGGGTGAACATCTTTTGAAATTTATTTTTGTAATTTGAAAATGTCTACAGTACATATAAAAAAATGGTAATTCTACATTAATACTACTTTAAAAAATGGTAATTTTACTGGATCAAATGTAAATCTTACTTAAATGTTTGCTACATTAATACTACTTTAAATTTTTAAATAAATTTCAAACAATGGTAAGTGCACTTCCAAATTTTGAAACCTCTTTTAGAAAAACTATTAAAATATAAAAAACTGAAAATTTAACCCTACGAATGGTAATTGCACATAAAAATTAGTACAAACAAATATGCAAAATGTTGAGTACAACATTTTCCGTCGGTTTGCAATACGAGCACACATATCCCCTTACATACCACCAACACTTAACTAATGAATTCTTAGATGCTTACATGCCACTCAACAATCATTACCCTTTAACATTTTTGCCCACACTGTCCGTGCGCATGTAAGGCTTCACGGTCTTCTGAGTAGCTGTCTCGACATTCTTAATCTTTTATACAAACTGATTATAAAGTGGCATACTATCGTATTGATTGTAATCTTCGACATCTTCAACCCCATCCACTCCCAATATCTTTTGTTTTCCAGGTAGCACTATATCTTTCCTCAAATTAGAAGGGTCTTTCACATAAAACACTTGTGCCATGCGATTGGCGAGTACCCAAGGGTCATCCTTGTCACCCACAGTCGCAAGGTCAACAACAGTAAGACCAAACTTATCAACATTGACCCCGTTCGGTTATTTTACCCACTGGCACTTAAATATGGGGAATTGCATTGTGTGCCCATAGTCGATTTCCCATATTTCTTCAATAAACCCGAAGTATGATTGTTTTTCCCCCGCTTCATCAATTGCCTCCACACGAACACCGCTGTTTTGTGTACGGGTCTTACTATCTCGAGCTATTGTACTAAACGAGTACCCATTAATGTCATATCCCTGCTAAGAATTTACTCTAGTTGATGGACCACAAGCCAACCGCTTCATAGTTATGTCATCAGTAGTTTGTCCCTCAGGTAAGTCTAGATCTCGTAACCAATCTATGAAGAGACGCTTGTGTTCTTTCATTATCCACTCCGTTTGGCGACCCTTATTGTTAGCTCGTAGTAGTTCGATATGTTGATCGATGTAAGGCTCAACGATAGCAAACTGATGAAGCACGCTGAGCTTCTTGAAATGATTTGTGATCATGGGTGACGAATCTCTTCTTTCCTACGGTTACCCTACCGCTTAATCTACCCTCGTGTCGGGGCACAGGTACTCCAATTGCATATCCATCTTTGAGGTAATCGATACAGCACTCGAGAACCTCTTCAGTACTGTAACCCTCAACCATTGATCCCTCTGGATGTGCACGATTTCGGACGTAACCCTTCAAAACCGCCATGTAACGCTCGTATGACCACATTTGATGGAGGTACAATGGGCCAACCGCAACCATCTGTGGCACTATGTGAACAATGAGATGCTCCATCATATCAAAAAATGACGGGGGGGAACACATCTCAAGCTGGCACTGTGTCTCATGTGCGAATGTACGGAGATTTCCTAACTCTTCGAGACTAATGACCTGTTGTGACACTGCGTTAAAAAAGTAGCACAATCTTGCAATGGCAACCTTTAAATGCTCCGGTTTTATGGCCCTTATTGCAATTGCAAGAAACACGGTGAGCAAGACATGACCGTCGTGTGAATTATAACCAGATACTGACAAATCTTTCATGGAAACTAGTCGACTGATGTTTGATGAGAAACCTATGGGCACTCTGACATCGTGGATTGATATGCAAAAGGACTTCTTCTCCTCAGGTGTTAGTGTGAAACAGGCTGGTGGAAGATATACTTTGCCATTCTTCTCTCCTTGAGGGTGTAACTCTTCCCTGATTCCCATCTCGACTAGGTCCATCCGTGATTGCAGACCATCTTTAGTCTTCTTCGGCATGTCCAACAATGTTCCTATGTTGTCAAACACATTCTTCACTAAATGCATTACGTCTATGGCATGCCGAACCTCCAGGTCTTTCCAGTACGGGAGGTACTTAAAGAATATGGAATGCTTCTTGAATGGTGGGGGAGTTTATCATCTGGCTTCGAGATATTGTCCTGCTTCTTACTATACTCGGGTTTCTTACTCTTCTCGGGTTTCTTGCGCTTTGTCCCCTTTGATTGTTTCTTAGTCACTTTTCCAAATTCGCAAATAATTTTCTCTATCATTGCACACACTTTTACCCCCGATGTAGGTTTTGGTGGAGGATCAGTCTCTTCAGTGCCATCGAACTCAGCCTTCATCTTGCGGTACCTGTGATTTGTGCGTAGGAACCACCGGTGCCGCATGTACACAAGCTTGTTGGAACCCGGGAGATACCTATAGTACATTCCATTCAGGCAGATCACACATCCTGTTTTACCTTTAATTTGACCTGAAACTGAAAACATTGCTGGATAATCGTTAATGGTCACGAAGATGATGGCCTTCACTATGAAGTATTCTCTTAAGTACTCGTCGCACACTTTAAATCCCTCTTTCCATAAATCTGCCATATCTTCCAACAATGGTTCAAGAAATACATCAATATCAATACCAGGCTGACGGGGTCCCTGTATGAGGATACAGAGTAGCACGTACTTTCGTTTTTGACAAAGCCAGGTAGGAGATTGTACATAGTCACAAGCACTGACCAAGTACTGTGTGAGCTGCTCATGTCTCCGAAAGGATTAACTCCATCAGTACTCAGGGCAAACCTAATGTTCCGTGGGTCTTTAGCAAACTCTCTGTACTGAGCATCAAAGTTTATCCACTGACGAGCATCTGCCGGGTGTCGAATCATCCCATCCTTCTTCCGCACTTCTTCATGCCAACACATTAGTTCCGCATCTCGCGGATTTGAGTATATCCGTTTAATGCGGTCTTTGACGGGAAGGTACCACACCACAAGCTGCGGGATTTTTCTCTGATTTCCCTCAGTTCTGTCAGACGGTTCTAGTCCAGTGTTGCTATTCGATTTGTACCGGCTAGCAACGCATGTTGGACATTCATCTAAAGAAGCGTCCTCTTTCCTGTACAGTATGCAATGATTAACGCACGGATGAATCTTTTCCACACCAAGTGAAAGGGGGCATATGAGTTTCTTCGCTTGATATGTGCTGGATGGTAGTGAGTTAGGCCTCGGGAGCATTTTCTGCAGAAGTTCTAAAAGACTGTCGAAACTGGTATCAGACCATCCATGTCTCGCCTTTAACCTCATAAGTTCAAGAACTGTCCATGGTGTTGTGAACTCACTGTCACAGCCCTTCGACTCATCGTACAGAACTTCCTTAGCTGCCTCCTGTAAAGCTTCAAAGTTATTTAAACCTCTAGCCGACCCCATCAGCACATCGGGTTCTGCATGACGTAACATTTCCTCTAGATCGATTCTATTCTCAACAGAACCATCGTCGTGCACCATGTCTTCAAATCGTGTCGGAACCACATTTTCAGGCTCGTCCACTTGTTCTTCGCCATGACATGTCCATATTTCGTACTTGTCCATGAATCCACGAGTTACTAAGTGCTCCTTCACTTTATAAGCATCTTCCCAGCCTATTTCATTCTTACAGTCAGCACATGGACAAATTATCTTCCTCATATTATTCTTCTCAGTGTGTGCCTTCGTAATACCAATAAATTTAGACACTTCATCTCTATATGGAGACAAAAACCTCGGCCAATGATACATCCATTCCCGACTTTCCATATCTCTAGAAAAATGAACATAAAATATTTACACTATTAATACCAAATTTGCAGGGTTTATTGAAAAAACTAACTGAAGGTTAATTGTAAATTAATTTCCATAAATTTTATTTCATTTTTTTACACAGACATGCCAAATTAGTATATTAGGAAAATCCAACAAAGTCATATCATCGACATATTACAAACTAATGTAATTATTTTTTGATTGCACCAAATAAATAGGCATTAAAAATTTTATTCTCTCATATATGTATGACAACATCTAGATCTAGATCTAGAACTAGGAGGTGGATGTGATAGCAACATAAAAAAATTGAGAATTTATGTTACCACATTAAACCACTACAACAAGAGGCATCAAGTATTACACATGCATCTAACATCAACATATCAAAAGAAAATAAATTAAAAAACATTGAGCTTTCCTTCACAATTTTGCATGCATAAATCCATCACAAATTGAGGTCTAAAAGCTTAAAAAATTACATACCTAGTGTGGAAATGAGTAGATCTAAGCACCGTAGAAAAATCTCCCGAAGATTTGAAGTTCAAAACCTCCCCATATATTTATGTCACTTTAGGAGAGAGAAACTTCGGGGAGAATGAACAGGGCTTGGGGAGGAAAAAGATTATGTAGGTGCATCTTTGCAGGCAGGCCATATAACCGTCGCCTGCGAAGATCGATCTTCGCAGGCGCACGTCTTGCGAAGATAGATCTTCGCAGGCGACGCTTATATGGCCCGCCTGCAAAGATTTATCTTCGCAGGCGGACCGCCCCTCGACCCCGGGTATCGTCTTTGTCGGCGGGGTTTTTGCTCCGAAGACCGCAACCGCCTGCGAAAATGGAACCCCTACGGTGCCGAAAATAAGTTTTCTAGTAGTGTAAACAATGCTTTGGCAACACACTCATGCCAACATGCCCACATGCATGTATAACTTCACCACGTGCCACTCATCATATGCACTGCATATCTGATAATTTTCATCACAGTATATGATGAGAGTCTCTCCTGTCTTCTTTGTTCTATTAATTCGACAACGATAGCACACAGTTTGGGAATGAGTGGCACTAGGAAAGTGTTTTTGTTGGTTTGCCGTGGATGCCTTCGAGTTAACTGAGATGGAGTACTTGTCCGTGCAAGATTAGTATGGATGATTGATTATGCTCTTCAGTTTCCTCGGCACAATGACAAATTCAAGAGGTGTTTGTGCAGTGGTACCACTGGACAGGGTGTGCAAGTGATCTACGAGAAACAAAATTCAATTACCGTTTGAGAACCGGTACCTATGTAGTTGTTAGACATAGATACCGATTCTAGTTGGAGAACAAGAACCTATGAGCTAACTATATATATAGCTCTTCCGCCACTCAAGCTGATCGAGCAAAGAACATAGCAGCGTCTCTCGTTCTTGCTCAATCACCTAGAGGAGGGACCATATTTTTTTGTTTGGTTGAAGATTGAAGCCTAAAAGATTAATATTCATTATTTCTTACTTCGTTTTACTCTTGCTTGTTGAATTGAATTTACGTTGCTACATATACATAGAAAGTGTGCAACCGAAACAATTATTAGAATTTGTTTTCTAGGAATAATT
Source organism: Oryza punctata (assembly GCA_000573905.2). NCBI lineage: Eukaryota > Viridiplantae > Streptophyta > Magnoliopsida > Poales > Poaceae > Oryza > Oryza punctata. The sequence continues at coordinate 7,234,777 of CM002494.2, read as the reverse complement.
TTTTTATATTCTTAGTGTTCATTTAATTAGATCATTCTTGGATGTGGATGTGTAATTGATGTAAATTTGGATGTCTCTATGAATTTGAATTTGAATGAATGTGAATGTGACTGAATGAATGTCTCTATGAATGTGAGTGAATGAATGTGTCGATGAATGTCAAAGTGGTTGTATATATGTTGATGAATGAATGTGAATTTATTGGTATTTCTGTTATTGTGTGATTTGTATGTGAAGCTATTTTTATTTTTTTTACCTAACTAGGTGCCTGTTTTTCTTAAAAACTAGCACCTATAACATTTGCCACGTGTCCACTCCGATCAAGAACTGGCACCTATATACCACTAATAGGTGCAATTCTTATAAGATAAGTGTAGTCTTAGGTATCAGTTCTTTAGGTACATCTATTTCTCGTATAGGTGTCGGTTCCGTAACCGGCACCAATGATCGAAGTCATCAGTGTCATCTGCTAGGTACCGGTTGGGAAATCCAACACCTAAGGGAGTTTTCCAATCGATACCATAGCTTTCTCTGAAGTAGTGAATGTTGCATCAGAACAGATACATGAATTTTGAACACGATGTGAGGGTCATACCATTTGGATCGGTTTGCTGGTGTATTTGTTGCTCGTGCCAGTTCTGATATGTGCACTCCAGCGTGATGCAACATAAATGTACATCTATAAGCTTTACATCGAACATACATTTACATATACATGTAATTTAGAATACCTGTATAAGTTATTTATATTTGGCACGGGCGGTAGAAAGAAACTGTGCAACAGCACAATATAAACTCGCATTGCCACGGTGATAAATAATAATAACTCAACATCAGATTGATATGATCATATTCTCAATTTTTAGTGTTAAGTTGTGAACAAAAGATATTAATAAGTAACTATAGATGAAAACATAGCAGCCTATTTGTAGCTGATTTTTTTAATGCCATCTTGCATACAAATTAACATAAGTAAATATCTCTTGTAAGGGCAATGCTCCTAGCCTCATTTAATTTGTCCAAATTGATAAAAAATATAACAAAGTTCATACATTTTTCAAACCAACTGGGCAAGCAGTACGGCAAACAGCAACAAGGAAGAGACAAAAAAAGGCCAATTATATTGGTAAAAATCATCTGGTTCGGTAAAATGGTAGAGTGTAATCTTAGAGCTAGTGTAAACCATGGAATCAGTAACTCAAGAGGATATTAATGGCCTCTCTAGCATTATGTTGTGTATTGATAGGCTTCAAAACAAAAACATTCCATTATTGCAAGGACAATTTAAAAAATATGGTTAAGTCATTCACTAATACTTACATGATCAACCAATTCACCTGGTTTCATGTAAACATGTGTTCGAAACTTTTGAGAAGCACAATGTTCAAAACATGTAAAGAGGCAACATCATAGTGATGCATAAATCAGATTTTTAGCTTAGAACTTGTTTTCCTGGTGCAAAATCTAAGAAAGAAAAAAAAAATGAAGGTAAAAGGAACATGGGGAACACAATGTTGCATATCTGACATGAAAGAGCAGCAAAGGAAATAAAAAAAATAGAGAACTTTTACAGTATAATATACTGGTAGTATATACTACTAGTATTAGTATTTACATGGGCATGATAGAAATTTGCTAAAAAAAGTAAAGAGTATTTTAGTAATCCGTTCTTCGGTTTTAACCTATTGTTGCCTGTTTGGTGCCATCGTGCACGCGTGAGAAGAGACGGAGCGACTGGCCTGCGCTAGCTCGGGAGAGACGACATTGGCGTAACTCGACGACGTCGTGCCTCCCCGCTCCAGCCTTCCCCAAACAGCAGCAGTGAGGCGGCCTCCGGCTGCCTCCCTGCTCCTGTCCTCTGCTGGTGCTGCTGCAACTAAGCTGTTATGCCGACCAAAACCATCAGCGACATCAGAATATGGACAGTTCAGTTCCTATTGATGATGATGCTTTGCATGGGCCATGGCTTTCACAGCTGAGAAACCTCCATCTTTGACTGTGTCAGCTGAGAGGAGCAGCATCTTATTAAAATGAATTTGAATAAATTTTAACCAAATTCAAAAAAATGAAAAGTACCCAAAATATTCAGGCGATCAGTGGCGAAATTTTCAAAAATTTCGTTCCAAAATTACAATCCCTGATCAAGATACATGTTTCATCTCTGTATATCTTGGGAGTAAAAGAATGAAGTCAATACTTACATGAAATAATTAGTTTTAAGTAAATTTACTCAACTCGGAGCATAATTATGTCACTTATTTTGCCTATTCCACGATTGGTCTGTCTTACCACGCTGAGTATATGCTTGGCAAATGGCGTAACGCCCTAACAACACCGTTTCCTGGGGCACTCGTTAACGTGGACTGCGAAGGACGTCAGAGATAGCGAGCAAGCAGCTCCCGTCGCAGTTCATAGGTGATATCAATTGGGCGATCGATCAGATCGTTTCGTGCTGCAAGACATAGCGCCAATCTCATTTTGCGTGCGGCGTACTACACGGTAGAAAAGACCGCAAGAGATTACGTGGAGAATTGTATGTACAGTGGGCTTTAAGGACCACCATCTTCAACGTGGATTGGATTATACAAATTCATGGTTAGGATAGAAAGACCTACTTCGTCGTCGGTGGTCAGATTTATCTAGTAAACAGGAGAGCTTATAGAAAGTCTTAAATTAGTATAAGTATAAAGATAGACAGATATATGTTTCAATATAATCAAAATTGGGTGCATTTTGTAAATATTTTGAGTGGAATATGTGGTTAACACAGATCATCGAAATAATACACGGTTTAAACAATACGTCAAAGGTCCCATAAAAAAACTAGCATGGGTGGAGAAGGGGTTTTTAACCCCGGTTCGGAACCCCTCTAGTCCGGGTTATGCAACCGGGACCACGAATCCGGAACTAAAGATGCCCATCTTTAGTCCCCGGGTGAAATAACCGGGACTAATGAGCCATCTTTAGATCCGGTTGATAACACCAACCGGGACTAAAGATAGTTACACCATGTGGCTAGCGCAACCATATTTAGTTCCGGTTGGTGTTACCACCCGAGACTAAAGATATTTTTTTTTCTTTTTTAAAGATTGCTGGTTCTGCTAGCTCCTTGTTTATATATTATGCATATATATGTATAAATACATGTATATGCATAATATATGTATATATAATATGTGTATATATGTAATATATGTATTTATACATATATTATATGTATTTATACATATATTATATGTATTTATACATATACTACATATTTATATATGTATAAATACATGTATTTATATATGTATTTATACATATATTACATATATATGTATTAATACATGTATATGCATAATATATGTATATTTTGAAATATATTGCATATATATATATATGTCTAAATATATATTTATCACATATATATGTTACCTAAATATATGCACTCAAGTAAATATATACTTATATTACCGAAATGTACTCACACACATAAGTACATGTATACACATCTAAATACATACATATATTACAATCCTTCGTTAATTCTAATTTCTATTGTATGTTACGAAGAAACTTAAGACATATTATACATGGGGATCATGATCAATAGGCCTTCCATCATAGGGAATTCTCCCACGGGATTAATTATTTGTTCATTGATAAAACCCATCAATTGTTCTTGAAAAACCTTTATAAATCCTTCGTTGGATAGTTTTTCCCTCATGTAAATAATTTATCATTTGAAAAAAATTGAGATATAAGTGTTTGAAGTCAATAAGAAATCAAGGGGATAATGTATGAATGATTTTTACGTACTTGCAGATCCTTGTGTTGACGATGAAATTTGGTAAGCATATGAATCGGAAACGAAGTCCAATTCGAGGTGGATTTGGAGACATGCGGGATTGTCGGAAATGTCGGAAACAGAGTGCGCATCGGCTGGAAGACCGTATCGGCTGGAACCAAGTTTCGTATCGATAGCCAATATGGCCGATATTGGTTGCATAATCAATATGGGGTTCGAGGAAGAGTTTGAGATAATGTTACCAGGCAAGGATAGGGTCTAGGACTGGCAAGTGTATCTCTTAATTAGGATTATCTGTAACTTCTTTATAGATATTTTCGGTAAGGGTCCGCCTGAGGGACTTATTTGCTAGTTTGATTTGTATGAGGACAATATGAATCGTGTCCTTAACGGACATGTTTGTATCTTCGGGTATAAATATAAACCCGGGGTCTTATGAAGAAAACAACAACAGTTCAATCAATTCGACGCATCGCCAACCTTTTACTCTTTTACTTTCGACAAGTTCTTGCTTTTGAGTCGAGCTGCATCAGTTTGATTTTTGGCAAAGAGGTAAGACTTGTTGTGATGGTTTGCATTATCGGAATTAGTGCTTACATCTTTATGACACTCTAATTCTATTTTGCGAATCTCCGAGTTATCATATATGTTATATAATCTAGATTGACAGTGTTGTCTAATCATATCGGCCGATCTCTATCTAGGGTTTTGCTGATAACAGCTTGATTGACTTGTTGGTTTAAATTATATAATGTATCCACCATCCTGAAAAGGCAACCATCAGTTTGATTGTCTAGATATTATGTTTCGTTTCATACTTAATGCTGCATCAGTTAAGTTCTATCTACTATGTCATGCTTAGAATCATAATCTTTAGCCTACTTTATGGTTGTTAATAAGGATAGTATCGGGGTTTCAGCCGATCTTACCTGATATAGTTATTTTACATAGTTCTTTGCTTTGTTTAATATGTTATATCTGCCCCTTATATTTGGATTTAATCTCATATAAATATATTGGACTTACTGTCAATCTGATCGGTAGTAGTTAGATATATTTGTTGTAAGAGAATATCCTAGTATAAGGTTGTGTCAGAGCTATAGCCAATACATGCTTAAATCTGGACGTCGGCTATGACATGAGTACATATAATCGTTATTTCATGTTATTTTAGACTCAAGCAATTTATATTGTCTCGGTGATGTCCGATCTATCCCAATTGCTGATCTCTAAAGTAATATTGATATACACAATATGTAATACTGATATTTAGAGCTGATGTACCAAGTTTATGGTTAGGTTGTCATTGAATATGCCTTACAGCCGATTCATGCTATACTGCATCGGCTAGGTTACATCACGATATGACATACTAATAAACTTGCATGTTTCATCTTGTTGATTGTAGGATCAAATCAACTGGCACGCCCTTGAACCCGAAAGCAAGTTTTGGACCTGCACTGGAGTTAAGCAGATCTCCGATGCCAGTGTGTGTTTTTTGCATCAACACCTTGTCACTGTTGATTTGATGTACAGTGCAGTGAGTATATTCACAGACGTAGTAGCCGCACAAGTTATTCATCTGCTCTTGTTTTGCTAGAACAAATTTAATGTAGGAGAAACGACGAGATATTTAATGTACTAATTTTTTCTAGAACAAATTAATGATTCAATATGTTTTTGGAACATGCACTCACTGGAAAATTAAGCCTCCTACCAAGTTTTTCTTTCCAAACCACGCGGACCAATGTACCGAACTTTGCCCATGCCCTAAATACAGTTGGAAGCTATGATTAAATATTGGAGATCTGCATAGTAGCAATAGTAGTGTTCGTAATTAATGACAGTTGAATAGATGGCATTATCTATCTATCACTTCAAAAATCTTGGCGAAATCAAACTCCGGTTTATCCATTGACTCATAGATATGGACTTTGCATAGTGAAAAGTCGAAGAGGAAAAGGACCTAGTGGAATTTGCAAATTGTGTGAGATAATATATGTCACAGTATGACTACAAGGAGGAAGTTGGTACGAATTCGAAAGACAGTTCAAACTCACTCTATGTTGTAGGGAAATAGTATGTAGGTCTTGTAATGCTGCTGCACCAGGAGATGAACAATATTGTCCTCCGTAGTTTCCAGAAAGTCCTGTATCATTTCGACATTGACTTTGCAGGGGTCCCTGAATCCAATATTGTAAATCCCCTCCGAGGGCACGATTGAATCTCCATTCTACAAAGGATAAAGGAATGGTACATAGAAGGAGGTAAGGAACAAAATAAATTTTGCTTAAATGATACTTACAAAACCCAGTAGCTGAGAATGGAGATGTCGAGGGCATCTAGTTGGTATACATTGAATACATCCTCGAAGTTGATTCACAGGACATTATCTCCTTGATAGTAATCTGTGTTTCTTATCCTCGCTCCAACCATCGTTCTGCCTTTGGATAAACGTTCCATGTACCATTGATGGAAGCGGTACATTGGTGTAGAGAGGGTGTTCACCTGAACAGGCTTGGCAAGCGGTTCACCAAGTTTAAATTTGTATTTCAAATCAGCTCCGGTTGCTACGGTTATTGGTGCATTTCCCACCAGCTGCTCCCTGTTCAGACCCGTCTCTTTCATCCATTGCCTTAGTTCCGCCTCACCGGGTGGTAGGAACGGCTCCACTGATTGTTTCGGCTGCTTTCCGAGCTGATGCACTTCTTTGGTCCTTCCTCTTTGCTTCCTAAACGACTTCATCATCGACCGGTCATAATCCGAGAGTAAAGCCCTCTTGACCGGTTCGCTTATCTTCTGAAAAAATTTCTTAGTAGCCGGATCTATCGGAATCTTCTTTTGTGGGCTCCGTGGCTTGAAGAGCGCCTTCACTTCCGCTCGGACGACCTCTTCAGTCTCCTCGGGAGTTAAATCGTATGCCCGTTTCTTGAGAGCAGGGAGTTTTGGCTCGTCAAGTCTTGGCTTCTTCATTTGTTCTATGGACTTTGACGACACTAGACGAAGTGGGCACAACCTTTTCGCTTGTCAAGACGGAGCAGACGATGATGGTGCAGGCGAAGGAGGCGGAGGTGGAGGAGCCAGTGTAGTCGGAGGAGGCGGAGGTGGCGGAAGAGATGATGTAGGCAGACAAGACGGAGGAGACGGTGCAGGCGGAGGTGGCGGAGGAGGCGGAGGAGGAGACGCCGCTGCTCGTCTGGGAAACACGATGTACCACTTGCACCATAGTATAATGGCATGGGTTGTGTCTCCTAGTTTCGTCTCCTCGTCTCCTCCGGGGATGTCCAGCTTGAGATCCTCAAACCATCATTCCACCAATTCATCTTCGACCCTTGAGTACCGAGGTGGAATCGGCCTGCAATGGTATGTCCCTGAAGGATCCACTGGTATGGCCATGCCTGATGCCACCTTCACGAGAAACGAGGTTACTTAGAAATTAACAGATGCATGCATCACCTTTCGCAATTTACAATGGGTATATCATAAAATTAGGAGCATACCTTGTGTGATATGTTCTTGAAGGGACTGTGCAACTCACAAGGTGTCCGCCGCGTGATTTCATCTACGGGGTATGATGGGTCGTCGTGAGCTGGTCCTACTGCACCTTCTATGCCCTGTTCTCCTACTTGCCCTGTAGAAGCACAGCTGCTTGGATTGCCTGAGGGGCTCACCATGACTTGAGGGACATACGGCTGTACCATCTGCTGGCTCTATCGTTCTGCTAGGCGTTGGTCCACCCGTCCTTCCACCTCCTCTTGCATCCTTATGGCGTGCAAGGCTACCCTCTCCTCGAGATGTCTTAATTTCGCCTCGGTATCCCTTTTTGCTCCTCATGCGACTCTTGTAAGTGTGGCTATCCTCTTGAAATCCGTATTTCCAAGCAACCACACCTTTTCCTCGTGTTCATCCTGGATGCTCGAGATTCTGTAGTGCGAGCGTAAGCTCGTCCCTCTCTCCGTCAGGCTTGAATGTTCCCTGAGAAGACGCCTCCACTGCTTCCGTAAGTCGGCTAGCTGCTTCGTGAATCGCATCGCCGAATACAAGGGAGCCATCAGTGGGATAGAGTGTTCTACCATGAGCATAGTACCAATTCCAGGAACGTTCAAGCCAGTTGGTTGTGGCTGGCTCAATACCCTTTTCTATCAACCCGGCTTCCAATTTATCCCACTTGGGGAGTGTGTTCTTATAGCCACCTGACCCTTGCTGGATATGGTACTCCTTCTTAGCGGCATTGGTTTTATTCTTTTCTATCTGGGCTTGCCCGTGTTGGGAGGACTTGTATGCGACAAACGCATCCCAATAATCCCTCAGCTTGCTTAATTTGTCAAAATCGGGTGTCAGACCCTTCATGATGTATTTCTTGTACAGATCTGACTTGTACTTCTCGAACTGTTCAGCCATTTTCTTCAGCATCCATTCTTTTATTCTTGGCTGATCTGCCTATGGGACCGTGAAGGTCTCGAGCATGGTGGTCCATAGTATGTCTTTCTTCGTATCTGGTAGGTAACTTTGATCATCCCCAGCTGACCTTGATTGACGCCAGTGCACTGTGCTAATGGGCACGTGATCCGTCACGACCCAACCATTGTATCCCACAAACTTCCGTAGTACACTGGCTGCAGCTACTGGTTCACCGTTTGAGGTCACTTCACTAATAATGTGCCTGCCCTCTACCTTCCTCGTGGCACCTCGTTGTCCGCGTGCCCTCTTCTCTCCAACGGCTGGTTGCCTATATCTTTTCTCTTGGTTTGAGCCCTCTTTTCCCTCCTCGTTTAGGTTTTGGTTGGGGTCCTCCTACTCCTCATCCGCCCAATATTGACTACTGCCCTCTGTGATCTCGTCCATGAGGATCTGTTCATCATAATGATCTGCTATCTGTTCGTAACATTAAGTAGTACACATCAACTAAGAGTATATTGTCATACATATATTGACATTGTTGAGAAATACGTACAATGACCAATTAATTAATTGTTATAAATGCAACCTATGTGCATAGGTCATATATATATATATATATATAGACACACCAGGGAATTAATGTAACTTGCCTTAGTTTTACATGGAGTTATTGGGACCACTTAAGCTTGATCGACCGCGGCGGTCAGCTGCTGCACCAGCTATGACAAAGAAATAATTGGAGATGATGCAATTAGTATAATTCAGCCTTTCTTTAAGATGGAACTTAGAAAAAAAAGAATCACTTTCGGTCATGTTCGTTCCATAGTCCGTTCGTTGGTAAGTCCAAAAAATACTTAACCAGCATCATATAAAGAAGAAGAACAGAGGGAGTATGGTCTAGTAACTGACAAGGCCAACCCTACGTTTAAAACTGAAAATACCTAGCTCTAGAAACATACAACAGAATCTTCTTGCAAATATATAATTTCTCAAGATAAATAGAGGTAGCACATCTTCCACATACATATATATAGGTACATCCTTTCTGAGTGTTTCTAGCTATACCTGAGTGTCTGACAGTTGATATATAGGCAGGTTCCTGGAGTTCACGAAGAGTTAGAAATTATTTATATATATCAACAAAATAGCAGAAGGCATATCTGCTAAGGATCAGTTAGTTGTTCATTCCTAAGCCACAAGAAAATTAAAGGTGCCAATTAAATAAAATAAAACCTGTCAAACAAACCTGCATCGGACTAGGTAATGTTAATTTGTTTTCTTACCACAAAGAGAAAATTCATTATATATCCCTGGAAGTTTGACCAATATCCTTAAATTCCCGAGTTTTCTTCATTTCCTTATATGCCTCTAAATTTTGACTTTAATCCCTTCTATACCACTTCCATCAATTAATTCCATCAATTAACTGTTAGTTGACCGTTAATTAGGTGTGAAAAAACATTTTTACCCTTGTACATATAAAAATGTAAAAATATTATGGAATCTATCTTTGGAAATATAGTAATTTATTGTGTTTCTATAATATATATTTATAGGTTTGTTGTACGAGGAACTATCATACATGAAAATTTAATGTACATTAAAAATTATGCGTAGCATTTATAAAACGGTAAACATAATATATAACACGTGGAAAATCTATTATACTACTATCACAAAAATATGTTACATATACTTTGTTAATATATTTTATGCCCCGAGGGTAGGCCGGGCTGGCGGTGGCGCGGCGGGGTAGGGCAGACGACGGTGGCGGCAAGAGAGACCGAGGGAGAGAGAGAGCGAGATCGACAACGGCAGCAAACCTTGAGGGCGGCGCGGCGGTGAGGACGGCGTCGAAGACGATGGCAGCGGCGGAGACGACGAAGACCACGGCAGCGGTAGAGGCGCGACGATCGGAGCGAGAGAAAACGGATAAGTGTGGGGGAGAAGACGATGCGCACTGGTATTTATAGTCGAGATCATTAGTCCCGATTGGTAGAATCAACTAGGACGGTGGCATCAACCGGGACTAAATATATCTTTAGTCCCGTTGATGCTACAAACCGGGACTAAAGCTAACATCCTGCTGTTTTCAAAATTTTTTTTATCCCGACTGTTGTTTACAACAGGGACTAAAGATTTCGACATTAATGCCCGATTTAAATAGTTAAAATTATTGATAAATATAAATAGTTACATATAATTAACATATGACCTATTTAAATAGTTTAAAATTACTATTATATTTAAAAATATATATAATTCATATATGACTGATTTAGATAGTTTAAAAATTACTATTACATTTAAAATAATAATATATAATTAACATATGACATATTTAAATAGTTTAAAAATTCTATTACATTTAAAATATATATAATTAACATATGACCAATTTATATAGTTTAAAAATAACTATTACATTTCAATAAGGATATATAATTAATATATGATCTACTTAAATAGTTTAAATCCCCTGTTACAATTCAATAATGATATATAATTGAAATATGACCTATTTAAATAGTTTAAATCTCCTATTACATTCCAATAATGATATATAATTAACATATGACCTATTTAAATAGTTTCAAATTAATATTACGTTTAAAATTATATATAATTAACATATGACCAATTTAGATAGTTTAAAAATTACTACTACATTTCAATAATGATATATAATTAACATATGATCTACATAAATAGTTTAAATCCCCTATTACAATTCAATAATGATATATACTTAAAATATGACCTTTTTAAATAGTTTAAATCTCCTATTACATTCCAATAATGGTATATAATTAACATATGACCTATTTAAATAGTTTAAAATTACTATTACATTTAAAATATATATATAATTAACATATGATCAATTTAGCTAATTTAAAATTGCTATTACATTCCAATAATTATATATAATTAACATATGACCTATTTAAATAGTTTAAAATTACTATTACATTTAAAATATATGTAATTAACATATGACCAATTTAGATAGTTTAAAAATTACTATTACATATGACCTATTTAAATAGTTTAAATCCCCTATTACAATTCAATAATGATATATAATTAAAATATGACCTATTTAAATAGTTTAAATCTCCTATTACATTTCAATAATGATATATAATTAAAAAACACAAACATTGCATGACTTTTAATACATCATAAATAATTTGCATCGTCCATACAATAACCTATGTCACTGTTTTCTTCACGTACTTTCTCCTCACTAATGTTCCTTCCCTATGATCGTTGCGTGAGTAAGGGGTGTCCTCATTTGATAGGAGGATGCTCGGGTCAACCGTCACCGTGAGCGGAGGTTGCCTGTCAAACTGATCGTAATCTTCGTCAGTCTTATCCTCGACTCCGACGATTTTCCTTTTGCCTGGGAGAACCACGTGGCGCTTTGGCTCGTCGGGTCCTTTACCCTTGTTTAGTTTGCTAGACATGTCCTTCACGTAGAAAACTTGCGTTACATCATTGGCTAGGATGAATGGTTCATCTGAGTATCCAAACTTGGTTAGGTCAATCGTTGTCATCCCACTGTCATCAATCGTTACACCTCCACCAGTCAGCCTAACCAATTGGCACTGAAACACAGGAACCTTCAGGGGTCCATAGTCTAGTTCCTATATGTCCTCGATGACACCGTAATACGTGCTAGTTGCACCATCGTATCTCATGGCATCGATACGAATAGCACTGTTCTGGTTTGTGCTCTTTCTACGTTGGACTCTTGTGTAAAATGTGTACCCATTGATTTCATATCCATGGAATGTCGATATCGAGCAAGAAGGCCCCCTTGCCAAGAACGCTAGTTGTCGGTCAATGGTTTCGTTACCCATTAGATGTTGTCATAGCCAAGCGGGGAAAGTTTCAATGTGATGGTGTGTAATCCATGCATCGAACTTGCCGATGTTTTTTGAGTGAACAATCGCTAGGTGCACCTCGATGTAAGTAGCCACCAACGAAGATTGTTGCAAAACCGTAAAAATGTGCTTTACAGAATAAATCATTGTCCACAATTATTATTGCTTTCCTTCCAAGAGTCCTCTTTCCCCTAGTCTCCCCTCATGGGTTGATTCTGGTACCCCGATTGGATGAAGGTCTTCAATAAATTCTACGCAGAACTCAATGACCTCCTCTGTTCCATAACCCTTGGCGATGCTTGCTTCTAGACGAGAACGGTTACGAACGTATTTCTTTAGAACGCCCTTGTACTTCTCGAAAGGAAACATGTTGTGTAGGTACACAGGACCGAAAATACCAATCTCTTTCACAAGGTGACAGAAGATGCGTCATTATATTGAAGAATGACGATGGAAAGATCATCTCAAAACTAACAAGACATTGGACCAAGGTAAATTTGTATGCGAGATCCACCACTGTCGCTATCTCGATAGGCTTTAGGCACAGCAGTTGCTCCTTAGTCAGATTTTAATCTTTGAGAAATCCTTCAATATCAATTGCGGGCTCAGTTGACATCGGCTCAATGTCTTGCTTTGATTGTTGACCGAGCTGAGGGTCTTCTTTGTTCTTTCCTTTGGAATTCTTAAAAGACTTTATCATTGAACGTTCGTAGTCAGATGATAAGGTCTTTTTCGTCCATTGACTCATCTTTAGAAAGAATTCCTTTGTTGATGGGTCTATTGCAGTCTTCTTCTGTGGACTCTATGGCTTGAAGTGGTCTTGCACTTCTTTTCTGATGACCTCTGCTGTCTACTCGTCAGTCCTGTCATAAGCTCTTTTCTTGAGAGCGACATGTTTTGGCTCGCCAAATCTTGTCTTCTTCATTTGTTGCATGCACTTTGACGGTGTAGGACGAGGTGGGCAAGACTTGCAGCTGGTTGCAGCGTTGAAGTCGGAGGAGATGGTGCAGGAGGCCGAGACCTCGGAGGAGTCGATGCCCGCGGAGCAGTCGGTGCCCACGAAGCAGACTGTGCAGGTGGCGGAGACCTAGGAGGAATGTAGGCGGAGGTGATGTAGGAACCGACGTCGCTGCTCGCCCGGGAAACACGATGTAGCGCTTGCACTAGAGTACAATGGCGAGAGCTATATCTTCTAGTTTTGTCTTCCCGTCTCCTCCAGGGATGTCCAACTCGAGATCCCTTAAGCTAGGGACCACCCGCTCAACTTTGACCTTTGAGAATCGAGGTGGAATTGGCCTACAATGATACATCTTGTTCTTCTGCACTGCTATGGCCATGCCATCTGCCGCGTTCACGAGAATCGAGGTTATTAGTACTAAACATATGCAATAATTTTCGCAATGGAACGAGAAATATATCATAAAACTACGAAAAAACCTTAATTGATATGTTCTTGGAAGGAACATGCAGCTGACACGATGTCCGCTGCGTGATTTCATACACAGGGCAGGATGGTTTCTCGACATCAAGCCCTCCTGCAACTTCCATGCTCTGAGAATCTCCTACTTGCCCTGTAGAAGTGCAGGTGCTTCCTTTTCCTGAGAGGCTCACCATGACTGGAGGAACAAACGGCTGGCGTGACAGTCTTAAGCGTTCGTCTACACGTCATTCAACCTCCTCTTGCATTCGTGCGTGGCAGGTCTCGACCTTCAATTCGAGATCTGTGAGCTTCGCCTCTTGAGCTCTCTTTCTTCTCATGCGACTCCGGTATGTGTGAATGTCCTCTTCAAACCCATGCTTCCATGCAATCACGCCTTTTCCGCGCGTTCGTCCTGGGTGCTCAGGATTCTCTAGTGCGAGCATTAATTTGTGTGATCGATGAACTTCTGCGAAATTGTGTTGAGGAAAGCACATAGCTTTGTTATTGTTATCCAAACATTATCAGTAAGGATACCTCGAATTATACCAGGAAGTAGTTGTGTTATTAACACATGGCAGTCATGAGACTTTCGGTTTGTGAACTTTTTCTCTTTCACGCTTATTATTTCCTTTATATTCGATGAGTAGCCAGATGGTACCTTGATGCTCTCCAAGCATTCAAACATACTTTCCTTCTCCGCCTTGCTTAGAGTGTAGCTAGCTGGACTCAAGTAATGGCTTCCTTTCTCCTTCGGTTCCGGATGAAGGCCTTCGCGTTGATTCATATGCTTCAGATCATTCTGTGCTTCAAGTGTATGTTTCTACTTCCCATAGACAGCAAGGAAGCCCAACAGTTTGACGCAAAGGTTCTTAGTTAGGTGCATCACGTCTATTGCGTGGCGGACGTCTAAAACTTCCCAATAGGGTAACTCCCAAAAAATAGACTTCTTTTTCCATATTGCCACGTACCCATCGTAACTCGCTATAAGTTGGCTTCCAGATCCCTTTCCATGTAATACTTTCAGATTTTTCAGCAATGTAAATACAGTTTTCCCGTTACGATGTTTAGTCTTCAGACGGATCTGCCATCTGTTCGAAATGTTTGCCTTTCTTTCGAATAGGGTGGCCTGCAACAAGAAATCGATGATGGCCCATGTACACAACCTTCCTACAATGCTTCAAGTACGTACTGTCAGTATCGTCCATACAGTGGGTGTAAGCCTTATACCCCTTGTTTGATTGTCCAGATTGGTTGCTAAGAACAGGCCAATCGCTAATGGTTACGGCCAGCAGTGCTCGTAGGTAAAATTGCTTCTGTTTGTCCTCATCCCACACCGGGCACCTTCTTTCTTCCATAGTAGTTTTAGATCGTACACCAATGGTCTTAGGTACACATCAATGTTGTTATCCGGTTGCTTTGAGCCTTGAATAATAATCAGCATCATGATGTACTTCCGCTTCATGCACAACCAAGGGAGGAGGTTGTAGATACACATGGTCACAGGCCAAGTGCTATGACCGCTGTTCATCTTTCCAAATGGAATCATGCCTTCGTACTTAAACCGAACATTACGTTTCGTGCATCCTCTCTGAAGTCTTGAAATGTTTGTCGATGTTTCGGCACTATGACCCATCAGCGGGGTGTCTCAGCTACCCGCCGATGTCTTGAAATGTTCTGTTTTATTAACGTTCTTTTGCGTGCCAGCGCATCATTCTTGCATGCGCTTTGTTCCTAAACAAACGCCTCAGCCGTGTTATTATAGGGAAATACCACATCACCTTAGTAGGAACTCTCTTCTACGAAGGATGTCCATCAAAATCACCTGGGTCATCTCATATAATCTTGTATCCTAGTGCCTCACAAACCGGGCATGCTTCTAGGTTCTCGTACTCCTCACCATGATAGAGGATACAATCGTTCGGACATGTGTGTATCTTCTACATTTCCAGACATAGAGGGCAGACTACCTTCTTAGCTTCATACGTTATTTTGGGTAATTCGTTTTCCTCCGGAAAAATGTTCTTTACGAGTTTCGATAACTCGTCAAATGCCTTGTCATTCACACCATTTTTTGCCTTTCATTGCAAGAATTCCAACATGGTAACCAACTTTTTGTTCCCCTGTTCACAACCTAGGTACAAGGACGTTTTGTGGTCCACTAACATACGCTCTAAATTATGGACCACCCTTTCAGTTTCGCAGTTCTTCTTTACATCGCACCACATCTGACCAAGATCATACGCACCGTCGTTATCTTCAATAGCCCCATCCACCTCACCTGTTGTATTTTCCTAAATCCACCGTATTGACCCTAGTACGGAGTGTTGTCATCTTCTTCTTCATCATCTTCCATTGCAACCCCTAACTCTCTGTATGAGGTCTAACAATTATAGCTAGGAATGAATCCCGACTCAAACAATTGGGCATGAATAGTTCTTGATGTAGAATACTTCTTTTGGTTTTTGCACTTTTGCATGGACATGTGTTGGCATGTCAGTCAGATTGATCCAGCAACAGACAAGTATATAAATTGAAGACCAAAAGAGCCGATCGGCTGGCAAGCCCCAGTCGATGCCTATACCATCTGATATTGATAGGGTTTTGAATAATCGACTATATACATCCAGTATAGATCTTGATACTTGAGTAAATAATGACATAAAGATAATCAGTTGATGATAATATAATAAAACAATAATATAATCCAATAGAAATCAATCAGCTAGTAATGATAGATTAAATAAGCACTGATCCAAAGGTTAAAGCATTCGTTAGTTGGAGGTCCGATGTTAAATCCAAACGATTAGATAAATAGTGAAACCTTTGTTGTCATCGGCTAAAACCAACTCTTAAGTAATCCTTGTAAGCCGATGCAATGTCCAGATAACTTATCGGCTTGCACTCCAATAAAATATTAACATGAACCTATCAGCTTAACAAGATTTATATTATGAACAACAATCTAAGAGGTCGAACCTAACCAATGCAGCACGAGATTGTATATGATAACTAATACTTGATGAGCCGATAGTTCTATCTAATGTGATGGATATAACAAATCTATTTAAAACAACATTGTGATTGTAGAGATATATCGGCTAAGGCAGAAGATCAGACCTAACCGAGACAGTCCCAATTAAACCGATGTGTCTCTAAACACAATGCAATTAAAATAGAATTGAAATATCAGATAGGCAAATATATCAACTGAACGAGAGTGATCCAAGAGATCGAAGCGATCAAGCCATGAATAACACCAATGTAGCCGATATATTTACCAAGGCCGGCAGAACATAGGACTTTACCCCTTCGCCGGAGATCGAAAGTTGATCCAGCCCCACGTCAGGTGCCAATTCCACCGGTTGATAAATAAAAACCTCGGAAAGAGGGTGGCGATGCGCCGAGAGTAGTTGTATTAATTGAGAGATAATTTACAATGACCCCAGGGTACATATTTATACCCATGGGTAGATACTAGTCCTTATTGGACAGAATACAAACTTTCCTTAAGATAAAAGCAAAAACGTAAATTTCATACGGACACAAAACACACTTTCCTAAAGATAAAAGGAAACTAACAGATACTTCATAATTAATAGATAAATTGCCAAGCCGTATCCTCCTTGAACTCGGTCTCTTTTGGATAAACTTTCTTTAGTTGAATAATTTCCTTAACCGAATCTACCAAGAATCCGACTATTGGCAACTTGATAATTCCCATCGGCTGATTCCAAGACGCTGAAGCCGATAGTGACTCTAATCCCATGATGACTTCCGGGCATACCAAATATTAGCGTTAACAATAGCATATAAAACCCTTATGCTTGTTGGCATTAGGCACACTCAAAAAATGATGCACGCCATCAATAAACTCATTCAACCGTCGGTCTGGTCCGTGGTATACATCCATTGCTTATCCATCTACATGAAATAAACAAGTGTAAAGGAAGTCCACAAAAGTGAAACTAATTAAATACTCATCTAATAATTTAAAACATCGGAACTGACACATTTTTAATGATTCTTTCTTATTTCTAAACATTTTATCGAGTTTTAAATGGTCTTAACAGGAGTCATGGTTAATTATATACAAACACTTTCATTTTAAAAAAATGTAAATATATTTCTCCATGGTTAATTATATGGTTTATCCTTATTTTAATTATATTCAAAAAATTTGTTGAAAGTTCTAAATATATTTTGACTTAGTTTTCTATTCTTTTGTCCTAATTATCTATATTTCTCCTTCTTTGACTTTCTTTAACATTTTTATCCAAACTTTTCTAATAATATTCTCTACATCAATTTTCTCTCTCATCTTTTTCCATATATCTATTTGATAGATAATGACGTATAGAAATACAGCTAGAAATATAATATGTTAAGCACTCATCAATAGAGCATGAAGTTGCTAACATTTTATAACCCTTCGATTTGTATAATATCACCAAAATATTTCCACAAAAAAATTTAGCATCACCTCCCTTCTACCTCCTTGCCAATTTTTGCAGCAATGGTTTGAGCTGGAGGAGGAAGACATGATCTGTAGTCCCACTGGGTGTAACCAACCGGGGCTAAAGTGTCCATCTTTAATCCCGGTTGGTAACAACAACTGGGAATAAAGCTCCCGGGGTCCCTGACAAGGTCTGACAATATGTGAACCGGGACTAAAGATCATAACTAGCTGTTCGGCTTACGAACCGGTACGAAAGACCATCGTTAGTACTGATCGTAATAGAACCAAGAAATTTGTGATATCCGGCCACCGAACAAAGATAGGTTCTCTAATAGTGCAACATCACAAGGGCCAGTTGCAACGTTTGGATCGGAGCTTTTCATTGTGGATTCTATTCTTTGTAAGGGATCTGTTAGGAAAATGTCGAATATACTAGTCATACTAGGAGTTGGACTTGTAGTTGCAATAGGTGTAGGATAGAGTGAGAGTTGGACTCTATCATAGACTCTCTCTTAAATATAGAGGGGGGACCACAATTCAATCATGATGGATACAATCTAAGCGTAGACATGCATGGAGATGATGGTGGCGTGGTAATGGACTCGTAGCGACTAGGTGCTATATTGATTAGGGAGGAGCACCCATAATCAGAGCCCCAGAGATGTAGGCTTTGGCTGAACTTTGTTAACAAATATTATGTGTTTCTTTGTTGTCATCTGGCGTGTCTTGGGTGATCAATTACTGAGGCGATCAAGAAGGTTAGTCATCGTTCCGCTAGATCGACTAACTTTTATAACAAGTGGTATCAGAGCCGAAGGTTTCAGCATTGGATCGAGAAGACATGTGGAGGACGAAACATGAGGTGGGGATCACGCATTGACGGGAGGTCGTTAGCCATTGTGATGGTATCGATGGTGATAACAAGGATGTTGTGGAGGTGGCGATCTCGCTCGCGATCAGACCAGCGATGGCGGAACGTGGCCAGAAGATGGGGTCGGGCATGGCCAAAGGTGACCGGAGAGATCGAAGGGGTAGTGTCATGGATGACGTGCCCGACACCCGCGGCGATTGCAGATTCGTGGTGGCAGGAAAGCCAGTGTAGGAAGGACGAAGCCGATGAGCGTGACACGACGTGGCGGACGTGGATGGCCGAGACGACGGGGTCGTGGACTGTGAACGTGAGGGCTGCGACTGCGGTACGTGCGGAGGCATGGACGTCGTGTATGGAGGCATGACACACTCACACAAGCACACGAGGACAATTCGAAGAGTAGAGTTTAGATGTGCAAAGATTTAGATGATGAGGCAGGAAGGTGAGGCATTGGGTGTTGAGATTAATTTGGATATTCAATGTCGGAGGCATATCCCGAGTGCCTTCGACCGATCTGCCGAAACACCATCCACAGCCACCTGAGTGAAATGCAGGCGGCAAGGTCTGAGGATTGCGAAGATAGAATTTGGGGCGAAGCGCCGGGCGTGACCAGAACCTTCGCCGTAGGATCGAGCCCCTACGCCCTCAGAGCTACAGCCTCAGTAGCCAAGCAGGCCAAATTGCCCCTAGAGGCCCATTTAGTGGCCTAAGTAAGGGCCCAAAGTCATATTGTCTATAATTATCCTCATAAATATCACTATCACGAAGGTAGCTATGTAAATTCCTTTGTACTTAGTAACTCTAGAGTGTATGGGTATGTACTAAGCCTATAAATAGACCACACAGGGCATGTATGGGGAATACCAAGAATTTTAACAAAAATATTAATACATAGCTTTACTTTTCCAATGAGAGTGAGTCCCGTTCTACGACGGAAGCGGTTATCATTCGACAATATTCAACAACCCACCAACAGTGATTCATGCTTAAGATCGACAAATCTTGGCACAAATCGGCAATGGGCTTCTAGAGTCCTGTTCGACTTCTGCTTCAGATTGGAGGATAAAAATTGTGTGGACTAGTAGTGCATGTGTGGACCTGGATGTGGACTGAATCGGGGCCAAGCGTCGCAACTAACGGAAACCAACTAGTACACGTATTGGGCTGCATGTACTAGATGTTCGTTGATTTGGGTGAACACATACATGTGCATTTCATGCATGCAGTGCATGTGAGTCCATAGTCATCAATGTATAAAGTACATGCAACCCAGAGTAACATAGCAATGTAACACAGCAATGTGCGGAGGGTTCTTAGGCCCAGGGTACGAGGCTGCGCTGCAAGGCTTGCCATGGAAGCTGCTAGGGTTTGGCTCAGTGGTGCACGGACTGAGGTCAGTTGAACCGGGTCAGGGTGGACAGACCGATGGATTGGTTAGACTATGGAGTTTGGATGGTTAAATCGGGTTCAGCGGACAGGTAGATCATTACAGGAACTTGTGAACGGATCCAGAAGAAGAACAAGAAGGTTCTACAGATGGATAGTTTGCAAATGTGAAGGGTGAGTAGACTGGCGGCGACAGGCTAGTTAGGTCGCAAATGGAATTATCTGGCAAAACATGATATAGCTGGGACTTGATGAGGAGTCCAGATATATGAGTTAGACTAGAATTGAAAAGTAAGAGCAAACGCTACGGTGGTAATTTTTTCAGGTGCTTCAGGACAATGATGGATTTTCTCAAATTATCGGATACTCAGTCTACAGATGCGGGAAAGCGTGGATATTGGATTTATTAGCTTGGTTCATAAGACTACATGGAAGAAATGGTTCTCTTTAACTGAAGTTGAAGGTGAATATGGTTTTCGAGGAGTCTCTGATGTTCTAGCTAAGGAGATGTTCACTTTCTCTTAGCAAGACGACTGTGATGATAGGTGAGAATGTGGAGCACTGTTGCAGATTGGAGTCCAGAGGAAGAAGTTACATAAGGATTAGCAAAGTTTTTTGATGACAGTGAGTCTGGCGTAGACTCGTCGGGTGGGTGAAACTGCGAAAAGGAAACAACCCAAGTTTTGATAAGAGATGGATCAACATAGTGATTCTATGTTAGTATAGGTGTCGAATATACTAGTCCTACTAGGAGTTGGACTAGGAGTTGGAATAGGTGTCGAATAGAGTTAGAGTCGGACTCTGTCATAGACTCCCTTAAATAGAGAGGGGACACCATAATGTATTCATGATGACTACAATGTAGCGTAGACACGCAGGGAGATGATAGCGGCGTGGCCATGTACTCGTATCGACTAGGTGTTATATTGATTGGAGAGTAGGACCCATAATCAGAGCTCTAGAGAGTTAGGTTTCGGCTGAATTTTGTTAACAAATATCATGTGTTTTTTGTCATTATCTGATGTATCGTGGGTGATCAATGATTGGAGCGATCGAGAAGGTTAGTCGTTGTTCCACTATACTGACTAATTTATAATAGGATGTACCCTAGAATGGATTGTCCAATCGTTTGCAATTGTACATGGAAATGGATCGGCCGGTAATATGCTAGTTGCAGACTGATCAGAATCTGCCAGGCAAAATTCGTGTAAAAGTTGAGTGAATTCGTGCCTCACTGTTTTTCCATATATAGTATGCTTGCTATTTATTATGCAAAACATTGCAAGATGATGTTAATTCTTTTATGGATTACATGAGAAATATCCAAATGAGATACATGGAGATGCAATTGAGCAACTGAATACTCCAACAACTTTCCTAACTATCCCCGAAAAATAAACTATCCTATCTATCGATAAGAAATGTCCTGAAGATTACCGATCTACAGTGGTACCAGATACTCATGTTTGCAACATCACATACACCAAAAGAGACTTACCTCACGTCCAAGCAATACAACGATCACCCACATCTCAATCAGGTGGCAATCCCTATCTGTGTCGGGTATTGCACCCATCACATTGTAGAAGTCACTAATGTGAGAAGTTATCTCCAATCGGGCATACGGCCGTTACAGATGAAGTTATCTCAATCGTGCCTCAACTAAAACACATCACCGATAGGTTTGATCCAGACAACCAGTCAAACTAGAGCCCATCACAGATAACCTATCTCAATCGGGCCCCAACTAGCGCCCGTCACGGATGACTACTAACCTTAATCGGACCTAAACTAGAGAACGTCATGAATGACTACTAATCACAATCGGGCCTAAACTAGCGCCCATCATGGATGACTACTAATCTTAATCGGGTCTAAACTAGAGCCCGTCACGGATGACTATAACTCAAACGGACTTTAACTTATGCCCGTCACGGATGACTATAACTCAATCGGGCTTTAAGTTAAAACCCGTCAACGATGAGTATAACTGTTGACGACCAAACTTGGTAATTCAAGTATCGGAGATGAAGATTAGATCGTATCAGAAACAGAGTGAGAATCGGCTGTAGTCCGAATCGACTGTGGACTGGATCAGCAAAATCGGAGTTGGACAAGGTTAGTCGATTCAGCCGATTTCGGTAACGTGACTCGGTACACGTCATCGGGTTGTGTTAGGATGCTTCATATGGATTGTCATGTACGGATAGAGTCCTGAGGAGGCAATTGTATCTATTAATTAGGTTATTTTACGTAATTTCCTTATAGATATTCCCGGTAAAAATCCGCCTAAGGGACTTGTTCTTTAGTTGGAGTTGTATTAGGTTAATTTTGAGTCGTGTCCGTGATGGACAATGTTTGTATTTTCGGGTATAAATATGATCCCGAGGACTTGTAAATAATAACAACATACGTTCAATCAATCTCGGCGCATCGCCACCTTTGTTTTCTACTTTTCGACAAGCTTGTGCTTTCGAGTCGTGCTACATCAATTTGATCTTCGGCGAAAAGATATATCTTGTCATGGCGATTTGCATCGTTAGAGTTAGTGCTTACATCTTCATGACACTCTAATTCTATCTTGCAAATCTCCAAAGTTGTCATATATGTCATATAGCTTAGATCAACAATGCTATCTTTTTACATCGGCTAGATCCGTTTTACGGTTTTGTCGGTATCAGCTAGTTTACTAACATTCTTGGCATATTTTTTCTTGTTGATTGTAGGATCAAATCATCTGGCACGCTCTTGAACCTAAAAGCTTAATTTTGGACCTGCACTAGAGTAATGCAAATCTCTCAGCCCAATGTGTGTTTTTTGCATCAACACGCTTTTAGCACGCCCAGTGGGACAAAGTGTCATCATGTCTCCGAACATCACCGATGTTTCAGAAGAGAACATTTTGCCGATCACGGTCGAGTAACTGAATGAAGAGCAGAGAGAAGAGATGAAACAAATGCTGGATCAGCTTCAGAATCAATGTCTGCACTCATTCACAATCACTCAGCAGGGCACGGTTATTCAAAGAACTACAGTCAAGCTGCCGACGATCGTGAAACAAGATCCAAGCACTTCTGGGTCAGGAGAAGAAAAAGACAAACAGACCAAGGTTGAATCAAGTGATGAAGAACTCCACACATTGCAAGATCGCATTGATTCGACTGTACATCATGCTTTAGTCAACCAGTCCGGAGTGCTCGTGAACACCTTAACAAACATGATCAAGTCGGTAGTCGATGGGACGATAGGCGAGGAAAAGACTAAAGGACCTATATATTTACCAAACGGTACGTTCCCAGGATACAGAACTGTGAAGACAGACATTGGCGGGAATCAAAGGAGTCAACAACTACTTCAAACCCAGGCTCCATCGGCTCCTTACTCAAGCTCAAATATTCCAACAATTTTGACTAGGTCACAGCCGATCACTGGGGGGCAAGCATCAACTCAGCTAACACCAGAGCAACTAATGAGTATTCTCAATCCAAAACCGCCAGTTGTCGACACATCTTATCAAATTCCTTCGGTTCCACAACAGCCGATTGGAATTACTCAGCCGATAAGCCAGCAGTACAGCACAGAGCAACTTCCATATGTGCCACCTCAAGGCATATCGGCCGGCTTCAATCATGTCTATCAACCTCACTCACCACGACCTCAGCCGACCCAATACGGCCAGATGGAACCACTTCAGCAGCAATATGGTGGAGCAACACCACATCAACCCTAGGCCGATATGATCGCTGACGTCATCAGGGAGCAGTTTGGACTCAAGCCGAAAGATAATGGTAACATGTATCGGCACCCATACCCAGAGTACTTCGATCAGGTACCATTGCCAAACCGATACAAGGTGCCAGACTTCTCCAAATTTTCAGCACAAGACAATGTATCTACTTATGAGCATGTTAGCCGATTCCTAGCTCAGTGTGGTGAAGTATTGGCTACAGAGGATCTCAGAGTTAAATTGTTCCTACTTTCTTTATCCGGATCGGCATTCACTTGGTTTTCATCTTTACCTTACAATTCTATCAGAAGTTGGGCCGATCTGGAGAAACAATTTTACAAATACTTTTTCGGTGGCATTCAAAAGATGAAGCTATCAGACCTCACAGCAATCAAGCAAAAATCAGACGAATCAGTTCCGGATTATAGTCAACGAATCAAAGATGTGAGGAATAGATGCTACAGTTTAGCTTTAACAGATTCTCAGTTAGTCGATTTGGCCTTCCAAGGTTTGTTGGCGCCGATAAGGGAAAGATTTTCGGCTCAAGACTTTGAGAGTTTAGCTCATCTAGCTCAGAAAGTGTCGGCTCATGAGACAAGGTTCCAAGAAGCAAGAAAATTCATCAAGAAGGCAAATAATGTCAATAATGTCTACAGTTATGACTTTGACTCCGAAGATGATGACCCAGAAATCAATGCAACCGAGTGGGCTAGAAACAAGAAGACGGTGGTATGTCAATGGGTCAAGAATGCAGGAAAGGAGGAGAGATTTGATTTTAACATTACCAAAGCCGACAAGATTTTTGATCTTCTTCTTCAAGAGAAACAGATTCAACTGCCAACCAGACATGTTATCCCATCGGCTGAGGAGTCGAAGAGAAGGAAGTATTGCAAGTGGCACAATACAGGATCTCATAATACTAATGATTGCAAGATTTTTAGGCAGCAGATTCAGTCGGCTATCGAACAAGGCAAAATCAAGATAGATGAATCCAAGAGGCCGATGAAGATAGATGGACATCCTTTTCCAGTCAACATGGTGCACTCTGGATATAATCGGAATACAGCCGATGAAGGTAAAAATTATGCCAAGAACATCAGATCGGCTGGTATAATCAACAAATACCAAAAAAGACACCAAAGGGAAGAGGAGTCATATTCTCATGAAAGTGAAAGATATTTTGATCCCCATTGGAGCTGTGAATTTTTTAGATTTTGCTGGAATGAGGGTATGAGATTACCATCTATTGAAGATTGTCCTGGATGCAGTGATTCGGATGCACGATTTGTCCAAAGATCAAGCCGACAGAGTACAACTGTACATCGGCCGATTCAGACAAGACTGCCAGTTCATGAAAGACTTGGGCCGATGCAATAGAATAATGATGAAGATAATTCACCCGGAGAGTCCAAGCAAATGCATCCTCAATGGTGCCCTTCTGGAATCTTCACTAAAAATCAAAAGTGGAGAGTTCAAAGGATGAGGAACAGGGAACAATTTCAGGAGGTTGAAGGAGAAATTGAACATCGGCTGAGGCAGAGAACTAAGAAAGTCTGGCGTGTCAAAAGCAAAGTGGTGCCAACCGACGAAGTTAAAGCCAATCGTAACAAGAACCAACAGCAAAAGGGCAAAGAGGTGATGTCATCTGACATAAACATGGTTTTTATGTTCTCTTGTCGGCTAAGGCAGTTAAAGAGCAAGCAATAGCCGATTTCATAGTTGAACACAGGGATACCAGTATTGACAATGTTGATATTATGCCATGGACTTTGTTTTTTGATGGGTCTGTTTGCACTCATGGTTGTGGAATTGGCTTGGTAATTATATCGCCTAGGGGGGAAAGTTTTCAGTTTGCTTTGACTATCAAACCTTACTCTACAAATAATCAAGCAGAATATGAAGTTGTTCTCAAAGGATTGCAATTATTGAGAGAAGTTGAAGCCGATGCTATTGAAATCATGGGTGATTCATTATTAGTGATAAGTCAATTATCTGGGGAATATGAATGCAAAAATGATATTTTGATGGTCTATGATGAGAAATGTCAAGAGTTGATGAAGACTTTCAAGGTAGTTACTTAAAAACATATTCCTAGGGAGCAAAATGTTGAGGCCAATGATTTAGCTAAAGGTGCATCAGACTACAAGCCGATGTTACAAGGGATTGAAGTAGAAGTGGCCTGCATATCAGCCGATGATTGGAGGTTTGATGTTTTTGAGTATTTGAAGAATCCTTCCAGATCGGTTTCAAGGAAATTACGATATAAAACTCTTAAATATGTTCATTTGGATGATACATTATACTATCGGACGATTGATGGAGTTCTTTTGAAATGCTTGAGCATGGAAGAAGCAAAAGTTGTCATGTGTGAAGTTCATGAGGATATTTGTGGGACACATCAGTCGGCTCATAAGATGAGATGGTTAATTCAAAGAGTTGGGTCTTTTTGGTCGACAATGCTGGAAGATTGTTTCAGATATTATAAAGGTTGTCAAGATTGTCAGAAATTTAGAGCAATTCAGAGAGTATCAGCATCGGCTATGAACCCTATCATCAAGCCATGGCCGTTCAGAGGTTGGGGTATTGATATGATCGGCCAGATCAATCCACCATCAAGTAAAGGGCATAAATTCATATTGGTTGCAACTGATTATTTTACTAAGTGGGTTGAGGCAATTCCTTTGAAAAAGGTTGACAGTAAAGATGCAATTGAATTTGCCAAGGAACACATTATATACTGGTTTGTTTGCCACAGACGATTACAACTGATCAAGGTTCTATCTTTGTATCCGATGAGTTTGTTTAGTTTGCCGATAGCATGGGGATTAAGTTGTTGAATTCTTCACCATATTATGCACAAGCAAATGGGCAAGCTGAAGCATCTAACAAGAGCTTGATTAAGCTGGTTAAGAGGAAAATAGCCGAATATGACAAGAAGTGGCATACTATTTTAGCCGAAGCATTGTGGTCTTATCGGATGGCTTGTCATGGTGCAATTCAGGTATCTCCTTATGAATTGGTCTATGGGCACGAAGCTGTGTTACCATGGGAAACCAACGTCGGCTCTAGGAGAATTTCTTTATAAGATGAATTAACAGCCGATGATTATCATAATTTGATAGTTGATGAGTCAGAAGATTTGGTTCAAGCTAGATTGCGAGCTCTTGAGAAAGTTAAGAAAGACAAGGAGAGAGTTGCTAGGCATTATAACAAAAAGGTTGTGCCCAAATATTTTGAAGAAGGTGAACTTGTTTGGAAATTGGTGTTGTCGATAGGAGCCAAAGATAATAAATTCGGCAAATGGTCACCGAAATGGGAAGGGCCGTTTCAAATCCATAAATGTGTTTCCAAAGGGGCCTATATGTTAAAAGGATTGGATGGGGAAGTATTTGGGAGAGCACTTAATGGAAAATACTTGAAGAAATACTACCCAAGCGTTTGGATTGGTTCATAATCGGCTGAGTTCTGCTGGTTTTTATTCATGGCCGATATAGTTCATATCGCCCTTAGATTTTTGGTCATAATCGGCTATTGCTGCCGATGTATGCTGGCTGATATTAGATATGTTGCCCTTAGTCATGATTAATTTTGCTTTTGTTTATCAACATGCCAAATTTAGGGGGGCATATATATATATATATAAGATGAAAAATGTGGGATTTCAACGCAAAAATATTACTCGGCATAAAGGATATCAAAGTATGTGTTACAAGGGAAGTTCTCTAGCCAATTACAAAGTTGGTTACAAAATTTTTCTAAGTCCTTATTACATGAAATTATTGAGAGAGGTAGCGTTGGATAGCCGATATCGCCCTTTGTCGAATTTCTTCAACTTCTGCAATTGCTTGGGCGTCTTATGCATCGGTTCCAGGAATCACCTTGAGGGACTTGGTCATGTTGGCAACATTTTTTATAGCCGATCTCAGTTTTGCCTTTTGTTCTCCAACAGCCTTCGGGAGATCGGCTAGTTTCTGCTTTTTTAATGCAATCTTAGCATTGCATTCCTCGAGTTTGGCTAGGAGATCGATCCTTTCGGCTTCCAACTGATCTATGGCAGCTTTAATTGGCTCTTCGGCTAGTTGATCAAGCTTGTTCTTCTCATCATGCACGAGCTGCCGATTTGCTTGAATTGTAGCTTCAACGTTTTTCTTCTCTAGCCGATCTGCTATCCTCTGTCTAGCCTTCTCCAGCTTGAATTGATGTTGCTCAAGATAAACAGCTGGAGTAATGATGTTTGATAACCCATCCAGGATTAGAGCTTGAATTTCCTAAAACCTGGCCCAGATAGAGCTACAATCGACCACTAGGCTATCTAAAGATGCCTCCAGCCGATGAGAAATGTCTTCAAGATTTCTTTTTACATCATCGGCTAAAGGAGCCAAGGCCTTACTTGTAATGTCTCCTTCTGTTTCTTCATCAAAGAAATCCTTAATGTCAAAGGAAAATAAATCGGCTAAGACCTACAAGAAAGGAAGATGAAGAGGATATAAGTAACCGAACATTTTGTATGGCCGATTTAAAATCTTTAAGGATGTAAGACTTACAGGAATAGCAGGAGCAACAACTTCTTCCTCTACAACATGGTGGCTGCCTACAGCCGATGCAGTGTGTGCACTCGAGATTGGCTATGCTGGAGGCGATGGTGGAGAAGGAGACTGGAAGATTTTGAATGATTTTAACAAATGTTAACTAGTATTGGCTATGAGTAAATTTGAAATTTTAAGGACTAACATTACCAGAGGGATTTGAGGAGTTGGTTTAGCCAATACTGGTGCGGGTTTCTTCTTTTCGGCTGGTCTTTTCTTCTGCAAGGTACATGGTTAGATTGATGATAAATAAAGAAATTTTGTAACAAAGGAGATGATCTTACCCTAGGTTGCCGAGAGAAGACTGCTGGAGCAGCAGAAGTTGTGGCAGTATGTTTTGGAGCTGGAGAAGCTGGAAGTGTTCTTTCTCCCACGTCACTTAGTTCAGCTGCAGCTTCATCTATTGCTTGGTCAATAACTGCTTCATCCAAGGTTTCATCAATATCATCAGTTGGAGGAGGTGGTTGTTTCCTGTACTTTTTCTTGGCAGCTGGGGGCATGGCAGTTGATACTTTGGCTTTCCTTTTTCTGCATGCATCGGCTAGTTCCCTTATTTGTCCTTGGAGCAGACTTGATGTCTTGGGGGCATGGTAGCCGATGCTGGGAGGAGCTAGACCACATCCATTGGGTAGCAACCCTGCAGCATATTCAATGTTCTTGCCACTTTTGCTTATGCGAGGAGGTGATGAGTCTGTGGTCTATAAAAGTAAAATAGCATATGAGGTTAGGAACAGAATCGGCTGATAGATTCAAAAATAGGACTTAATAGAAATAATAAAGGGGTTACCTGTGGGATCATGTCAGGGAAGAGATCTATCATATAGATTGTAGCCGATTGGTGGAAGAGGTGCTGTTTCCATTCGGCCCACCATGAAGTAAAAACTCTACTCCTGAACATGGCTAACTCAATATTGTTGATACTGCCAAGGGAGGCCCTCGGATGTTGAGTAGCCGATCCATCATTAAACTTGATGTTATTTCTCCTCTACACTGGATCTTATCGGTGAACCATAAGCCGATTGGGAGCTGCCCCATGCCAAACTGTCTAGCTAAGCTCATGGGATGGTAGAATTCATATGATACTTTGATATTTCTGCCTTGATGGATGCCGACAGGGAGGAGGCATGGGCTTATTGCTGCAGTAAAGACTTCTATGGACTTTTGAAATTTTTCATGGTTGATTTCTTCAAACCTAAAGTGCGATGGCAGCTCAAAATTGATTGAGTCCTCATACAAGAACCAAATCCTGATATTTTTCTGAAAGCCGTCATAAAAACTGAAGAACCAATCTTTGAGCAGCTCGGCTGATAGTTTTGCGCCGGCATCGGCTGATGTGGAAGCATATTCTCCAAATGATGTACACCTCTGATGGGTTATCTCCTCTCCATCATCATCAGTGATCGGCTCCAACCTTGGGAATTCTGCCTCAGTCAGAGATGGCCGATTTACAGCTTTCATAGCTACTAGATTCAACCAAGTCTGGAGTAGCCACCAAGGGCCACCTGCACTAAGTACAGAGCCGACAGCTAGCTTGGCAAATGTATTGCTCAGCGTTTGGTATAAATAGCCGAGTAAGATTTTTCCCAAAGGAAACTGTCTTTTCTCTTCAAGTGCCTCGGCTATGTGCTGCCAGTTGGAGGTGGGACCACAGCTAGATCCACAGAAAAGGAATTTTTCCAACCACATCAGTAAGAAGGCAGTGTGTTCTCTTGGGGTAACTGAGCCTTGACCCATATTGGCTGAAATGAATCCAGATCATCCTCTTAAAATCAAATCTGTTCTTGGAATTCCATATCATGGGGTTGGCTGATGAGGTAATGTCCAAGCCGGTAAGCATAGTAATGTCTAGCAGAGTGGGGGTCATTGGTCCTTGGTTGAACATAAAGGCATTGATAGTATTGGACCAAAAATAGCTAGCAGAAGCTATTAGCGGCTCATCCTTAGCCGAATTTGCTAATGTCAGAGATAGTGCTTGGCCGATTCCTATCTCATCCCAGTGGCTCTGTTTGCTAGCCGATATGCGCTTGTACCGTGCAGGCCAGCTTTCTTAGGGATGGCCAGGATTTAAAGGTGTTCTTCCAGTGCCCTAGATTTGGGTTTGCTAGTCTAAATGGGATTCTGTTGGTTTCAGCAGAAATAAAGTCAATCGGGTCCAGATTGCCGATTGGACCAAGAAAATAATTATTTTCATAGTTCAAACTAGGGACTGCAACTAAATTTGCAAGATGCTGCATCAACAAAGAAGAACAGAAAGAAAACGGACTAAGATCGTGAAAAAGAAGATCCGATAAGAAAAAAAGAGATCTAGCCGATGGAACTTACCTCCGCGTACTCGGCCGATGGAGCGGCGGACGGAGCAGATGAAGACGACATTTTCACCGGCGGAAGTTGGGTGAGCAGGGAGTTGCTTGAAGGTTACCTTGCTGCGCCGAGGGGATCGCTGGAGTTGGGGAAGACAAGAATCGCTAAAGCGGTGGAACAGTATAACGGTGTGAAGTTTCTCGGGGCCGTCGGTTAGGTATTTAAAGCAGTGCGGTAACGGTCAAAAACGGAAAGTGCGATATTCTCTCGGAGATAAGATTTGGCAAATCCGAAACATTACCAAATATTCCGGACATGGGGGGCATGTGTTGACGACCAAATTTGGTAATTCAAGTATCGGAGATGACGATAGAACCAAAGACAATCGAAGAGATTAGATCGCATCGGAAACAGAGTGAGAATCGGCTGTAGTCCGAATCGGCTGTGGACTAGATCAGCAGAATCGGAGTTGGACAAGGTTAGCCGATTCAGCCGATTTCGGTAACGTGACTCGGTACACATCATCGGGTTGTGTTAGGATACTTCATATGGATTGTCATGTACGGATAGAGTCCTGAGGAGGCAATTGTATCTATTAATTAGGTTATTTTACATAATTTCCTTATAGATATTCCCGGTAAAAATCCGCCTAAGGGACTTGTTCGTTAGTTGGAGTTGTATTAGGTTAATTTTGAGTTGTGTCCGTGATGGACAATGTTTGTATTTTCGGGTATAAATATAATCCCGAGGTCTTGTAAATAATAACAACATACGTTCAATCAATCTCGGCGCATCGTCAACTTTGTTTTCTACTTTTCGACAAGCTTGTGCTTTCGAGTCGTGCTACATCAATTTGATCTTCGGCGAAAAGGTATATCTTGTCATGGCGATTTGCATCATTAGAGTTAGTGCTTAAATCTTCATGACACTCTAATTCTATCTTGCAAATCTCCAAAGTTATCATATATGTCATATAGCTTAGATCAACAATGCTATCTTTTTACATCGACTAGATCCGTTTGAGGGTTTTATCGGTATCGGCTAGTTTACTTTGTTGATTCATGCTATATGATGTATCCACCATCCTGATTTGATGACTATTGGCTTGTTTTCTAGATGTTGTGCTTCTTTTATGCTTAATGCTGCATTGGTTAAGTCCAACCTATTAAGTTGTTTTAGAATCATGATCTCTAGCTCGTTTTACGGTTGTCGATAAGGATAGTATCGGAGTTTCAGCCGATCTTATCTAATTATAATATTTGACATGGTTTCATGCTTTATTTAATATTCTATATCTGTATTTCATTGTTTTATCATAAGATTGTATCGGATTTATGACCGATATGCATTTAGATCTGGATATCGGCTATGACATTAGTTTTATGTAGTCATTATTTCATGTTGCAATAGACTTGAGCAATTTATACTGTCTCGGTTCAGTCCGATCTATACCAATTGCTTGTTTCTAAAGTAATATTGATTCTTTGATTACATAACACTGATATCTACAGCCGATATATACTAGTTTTAGGGTTATATTCATATTTAATCATACCTTACAGCCGATTCATGCTTTATTGCATCGGCTAGGTAACATACGATATGAAATCGGCCCTCTGGCCGATTGTCTATCGTTTACTAACATTCTTTGCATAATTTTTCTTGTTGATTGCAGGATCAAATCAACTGGCACGCCCTTGAACCTAAAAGCTTAATTTTGGACCTGCACTAGAGTAAAGCGAATCTCTCAGGCCAGTGTGTGTTTTTTGCATCAACAATAACCCCCAAAATAAATAAATTTTGTTTTTTTGGCTAGCCTTAGGCCTTTGCTAGCCATGCTCACAACAAAATGACATAAACAGATATATTCTCCAGCATTCCCAGCATATACACATCCCCAGCATCCCCATTCACGTACACATATACCATTCACATATAGTTCACACATCCATTAACATAACATCCATATTATTCACATATTTCACACATCCATTCACATACACATCCATTATTCACATATTTCACATAACATATTCAAGTCGTAAGAATCATAACCTGCAAGACCGAGTTAATTGGAACAAAAATATATTTAGCAAGTATTTACATAAACATAAGAAATATATACATAAATATAAATATCAGTGGTACATAATCACATGTCTTTGACAATTCATTTAAGATGTTCAACAATGTTCATCATTTAATATTAACCCTAAACATTCCTTTGGGGTGAATTATTTCACGGAGGATGAAGCTGGAGTACCTCGTATTCTGTGATGATTTGATAACCAAGATACTAAATCCATACGTAAATGAAAAATTATCAAAAAAATGATAGAATACGGGTGCACTGGGTTCTGAAGGTGTCTTAATCGGTTCTGTGAATGCACTAACTCGATCAAACCACTAAGTCCTAAAATGGCTAAGAACCCTAAGTCCTAAAATCACTAAGTCCTAAAATGGCTAAGAATCCTAAGTCCTAAAATCACTTAGTCACATAAATAAACTAAATTGCACATCTCACAATAATTAAGTAAATTACACATTTCACATATAGATAAACTAAATTGCACATCTCACATATAAACAAATTATTACTAATAGTATAATACACTAAATCACAGGTGCATCAGAAATACTATCTTTAAATTATCACAAATGCATCACAAATTATACCTAAATTCATCACATTCACAAAAATCATCACATATGCATCACAAAGTATTCCTAAATTCATCACATTCACTAAAATCATAACATATGCATCACAAATTATTCCAAAACGTATAATACAAGGTTACCGGTAGAGGAGGTCGAGGCGGCGGCCCGGCTCGAGGAAGGTGGTCGGCGGCGACGGCGGCCGACACGGCGGTGGAGCAGAGGACAGTGCTAGGCTCGGGGATGGCGTGGGACGGCAGCGCTCGGTGGCGGCAAGGGAGAACGACGCCGCCGGGCTCAGGACGGTGGCAGTGACGGTGGTGATGCTGAGGACGGGGGCGCTTGGTGGCGGCGAGGGAGGACGATGGCGCCGAGCTTGGGAGGTCACGAGGGAGGACGACGGCGGGCTCCTAGACAGCGGCGGAGGCACGAGGGCTCGGGGATGGCGACCAACGGCGCGACGAGCTCCTAGAGGGCGACGGTGCTAGGGTTCTTAGAGTGGTGGGACTTAGAAAAATTTTCGATGTAGATCTGAGGGAGAGAACCCTAGTCTTAATACAGTCAAACAAACATCTTAATCGGGCCTAGTATAGAGCCCGTCACGGATGAGTCATCCGTGACGGGCTCTATACTAGACCCGAGTGAGATGAGTCGCTCTCTATCGGGCCTTATTTCAGGCCCGTCACTGATAGTATTTTTCCATTTTTTTGATGTGAAATAAATAATGTTTATATTTGTTTGCTATTTCTGAATTGACCATTGTTGACCCGTAGTCAAAATAATTAACTAAAGTACAATAATTCATTTATTTCACTAAATAATTAACTAAAGTACAATAATTCACTAAATAATTCACCAAATTAACTAAATTGACAATAAAAATTACTATTTTCATGAACTGCACTAAATAATTTACTATTTTCATAGAACGGAAAGGCTTTTTACTAATAGGAGTATAAGTACTTCATTCGTACAAAAGGCTTTTTACTAATACCAAATACTTCATTCGGTACAAGAAATAGCAGAACAAATAAGTACAACAACATCGGTCACAAGGTTATGCCTTCCGTATGATTTGATCGAGCATATGCCACAGACTCTTGGGGATCATCGTCAAGATCAATGTGAGGTCTTACATGAAGATTTTGGTTGTATTCTTCTTCGTCGACGAGGTTGTCAATACCAACGTTACAGGCTGGAGTTCACTACGAATATTCATTTCCTGTAGATCAAGGCGCGCGTTCAACCCATCCTTTGTCTTCTCGGGAATATTCAGCAGCAGGCCAACCAAACTCTCACACACATTCTTTCCTACATGCATGAGATCAATGCAATGATGGACCTCAATATCTTTCCAGTAAGGTAGATGCCAAAATATGGACTTTTTTGTTCCACATACCCTTGTCCTTTGCCTGACTACGTTTTCTTTTCTTCTCAAACTCATTAGTTATGTCCTTCACCAAGTTGTGGACATCATCTCCGGACAAATCCTTGGAAGTAGGCTGAAGTTCTCTCTTACCGTTGAAAATTTTCTTCTTACTTCTAAATGCATGACGTAGCGGGAACCACCTCCTATGACCCATATAAACCATCTTTCGTGATTTCTTCAGCCATCGGCTACATGTATGTTCCATACAGTCGGAGCAAGCCTTCTTTTCTCTAACAGTTTGTCCAGAAAGATTACCGAGTGCGGGGTAGTCATTAATTTGTGCAGAATAACAGAACTCGTAGCTTGAAGTTCTCCTAAGTTTCCACACCTTCTTTCCAGAGAATCTCAAGATCATCGATAACAGTCTACAACAACACATCGATATCATTGCCCGGTTGTTTCGGTCCTTGGATTTGCAAGCACAACATAATGTATTTCCTTTTGAAGCACAACCATGGCGGTAGGTTAATGTCTGCAATAAGAACTAGCCAAATGCTGTGAGTATTACTCATGTCTCCAAAAGCATTCATGTCATCCATACATAGACATATCCTCATGTTTCTAGGGTCGGCAGCAAAGTCGATCGATATTCCTATATTGAATCTAATCCGCTAGGTGTCTAAGCATACCGTCGTTCCTTCTCTCCGTGGCATGCCAACATACTAACTTTGCTTCCTTGGTGTTGGCAAAGATTCTCTTCAAACGATCAATGATAGGTAGATACCACACAACCTTCACGCGACCACCCTGCTTTGACTTCTTTCCTTTTTCAGCACTTCTCTTGCGCTTGAATCGAGAAGCCTTGTAGACGGGACAAGCTTGTAAGTCCACATATTGCTTATGGTACAATATTCAGTCGTTTGAACAAGCATGAATTTTATAGACCTCTAACCCCAGGGGACACAAAACCTGCTTTGCTTCACATGTCATCTCGGGCAATGTGTTCTCATCAAGCAGCATGGCCTTCAAAATCCCCAAAAGATCTGTGAAACTCTTGTCCGTCCATCCACTACTTGTCTTCAGATTCATTAGGAACATGGTAGCTGATAATTTGGTGTGCTTTGCTTTGCATCCTGTGTATAGAGGCATCTCCGAGTCACTGACCAACCTGCTGAACTTCATGGAATCTCTCGTTGTAAGTTGGGTCCTCAACATCACGTAACATGTCTTGCAGCAGATCGTGATCCACATCAAACATTTCACCGCCCAATGGAGAAGGTAAAAACATGTCATGCTCATCTTTATCTTCCTGATTTTGCACACCACTTCTGTCTGCAGCTGCACCACTTCCTGATTCTTGCTCTCCATGCATCACCCAACATGTGTAGCTCTCCATTGTCACGCCCGGAAATTCACTAATAATTTTCGAACTAATTTGTGCATTAAATCCTCGTCCAGGAATCAGCCAAGGTACACAAATCAACAATTTAATATACAAATCCATCATCATAATAACGTTAAATACTTACAGAAAAGGCACTTAATCCTCACCATAAAGAAAACTGCAGCGGAAAACAAAATCTAGCGATGGCTTTAGCTCCACTCCCACAGGTAGCTCAACTGGGGTATAAGCCAAACGTCTTCTTCTTCGCAACTTTCTTCAACTGAGGTTGATTGGTTATTGCAAGAGTGAGTACATTGAATACCCAGTAAGCCGCACAGCAAATATGCAAGTGCACAAAGATACCAAAGGATGGCGTAATATATAGACTCATTTGCAAAAGCAGCATTTAGCAAACACTTAAGAATTGTCAAACGGTAGAGTAATCATAATCATCAATATTAATCAACACTGAACAGCACACCAATGCTGCACAGGCCCAACCAAACCTGAACAACCAACCCCGGTCGTACAGATCAAACCTCCAAACCAGGAATTAACCATTCCAAACCAGGAGTTAAACTGAAGTATCATCACTTATCACATTATTATTATGAATGAGTAGTGTGGGACTAATCACGAAAAACATTGTTAGACCCGCCCATAACCACGGGCACGGCTATTCGAATAGTTTTACTCTGGCTAGAGATGTACCACTGTACCCACAAGACACAGCCCCATAACATGTTATCATACCCTCAGTACCACCACGGTACCTCGAAAGGGGACTGTGACAAGACACCCAACATAACCCAACTCAATGCAGTGCACCACTGCCGGATCATAGTCACCCCCTTTTAGCCAAGGTATGGACTCCCCAGCGAACCCCCATGGGCTTATCTCCGCCACTTCACAGTCTGGCACTCCACATTGAATCGTGCTACATCGAATGTCAAGCCGTTGCCCACGCTGGCTTGTGGTTAGTATGGTTAATGTTTCACAACAATAGCTCACGAACCAGTCCTTAATTGTCATGAACACAACTATCCAAACATCATCTCCAACCATGTGCTCACAACCCACCATTAGTCAAGTTTTAGTTGGCAAGTTAATTAATTTATCAATCACAATTGACCATCGTGAGCTACCATTAAATAGCCATCATTAAGACATAAGTGAAACATTAATTATCCCATTAGTGTACTAATGTCTCTAAGCATGGCTAAGCAATTATATATAATATCTAGTTGAACCAATATATAAATTCCAACTAGTCAAGTTTATAACCCAAGTATCAAGAAATAGGGTAATCAACGCAAATTTGCCATAACAAAGGAATAGGTTCACACCACCCAATGACATTCGAAAATAAATGCACATTTGAAATAAATAGAGAATTTAAATATAGGATCAACATGCTCAGAGGATTGTGTTTGAGATCTGTGTGACTTACCTTGCAATAATCAGTCTTCAATTAGTCTTCTAGAACTCTTCCGACGCACTCACGAACCTTTGAAACGACGGAAACAACAAGCTAACACGCAAAACGAGGAAAAAGACTAAGAAACTCCAAATAAACAGTACCTAAAAACTACACAAACATGTAGACCATGATTTTAGATGAATTTAGATACTTGAACAGCTTCATTCCGAGTTACGGTGAATTAATTATGAATTTTCCAAGATTAAATAACAATTAAGATTTATTTTAGAAAGGTAAAGAGACATTATGACATCATCGGTGACATCATCGCCGGTGTAGCTCAAGCTCCCATGGTTGCCGGCGAACGAAGACGAAACGGCGCAAACCGAGGGCACCACTATGCCGAGGACGATAAGAGGAACTCACCGGTGGTGACGGCGACGAAAACCGTTGATGGGAAACAACCGGCGACAAAGTGCTTGCGGCGGCGGCGGCGGGTCGACGGCGGCGGCGGTGCTAGAGGCGAAGGAGGCGGTCGGGACTTGAGCGGAATGGTAGAGGGGAGGTAGGGGTCCTTTATATAGGCACGGGAGAGAGAGATCGGGCTTGGAACGCAAGGAATCGTGCCGGGAAAAACTAGGTCTCGGTTTGGAGAGATAAACTCAAATCGAGCTCAAATTCGCGTCGGATTCAAAGTGATAAAGCCCGAATTTTGGGTGAGAAGATAGAGGAGGATAAGGGGTACAAATCCCCCAACTAATTTTGGAAATAAACGATAGAGGAGGCCGGATTCGAAGGGATTTTGCTATAGAAAATTTGGTTTATCCTGAGTTCACCGGATAAGAATGAGACCGAAATTCGTGGGATTTAGCACGAATTTGATGGGGATTTCTTGGGGATAAGGTGGAGGAGATTGAGGGGAATCCGTTTCTGTAACTAATTTTGGAAGGGGAGTAATGGGGAGGCTGGATTTGGTGGAGGAGTTGGCGCCGCTACTGTGCAAGTATAGGCTCGGTCGGCTCTGTCTAAGGTTGAAGACAACTGTAGCGCGAGGGATGTTAAGTAGACTTTAGGGTAAAAGGCCGGCCAAAAAGAAAAAGAAAAGGAAGGAAGGGAAGCAAAGCAGACTTAGGGAAGGGAAAGAAATAGGATGCAATAGAGAAGAACCAAAGGGAGACAAAGCAGACTTTTCCAGATTCGGCCCAAAACTGGAAGGGAGGATTTTTAATTACTTTTCTAAATAAATTAGTCACTCCAATGATCTTTGAATTTTAAAAAATACTTCCGTTACTCAAATAATTCCAAGAAAAATTTTGCAAATACTTAAACACCCAAAGGATTTAAAAAAATTATAACTGGACCATTTAATGATTAATTTACTATTTAAATAATTACTGAAATTTTCATTGTATGATTAAAATTAGTAATTGAGCTCTGAAAAAACTGAGAAAATTCCAGAGAGTAGGATTAACCATGGAGAATTTAATAAAAATTAAATCCAGCCATGTTTTATTTAGAAAATTTTATTTCCCGCATTAACTTCACTTGTAAATTAATGAACATTTAATATAAATTCTAGGAATAATTTATTTAATAATTTATAAATCCCTGAAATGAAATTCAGGGTGTGACATCCATGAATCCTCGTTGTATCAGATGTGCCTGTACGTTCACTCGGCTATCAAACATATTCTCATTATTGCAATCTGCACATGGATAACACACGTAATCGTTGCTTCTTCTTTTCCTATCCTCCTCCGCAGCGTTTATAAAATTTAAAACACCATTTCTATACTCCTAATTATGACATTTCACAGTTTCCGCAGACATCCATCTTCGATCTATCGCTACAAAAATGAAAAAAAAATTAGAGAAACATCTTATAAGATAAATATTGCTAAATTAATGAGAATTGATGAATTTTCTGAATTAATGATTAGTATTTCTCACTTACTTTTATGAATTTTCTGTTTTCCTTGGAAAAAAGATAAAAAATAGCCCCTTCAACCTCCCACCAAAATAGTAAATAGTGCGATACAGTTACACTAGGTGGTTGGGGGTATTTATAGTGTACAATAAATATATGTAATGGTCCAAAAACTAACAACGGTGACGGGCATATAAGTTATCCTTATCGGTGTCACCGATGAATGTCATCGGTGTCACCTAAGTTAGAGCCTGTCACTGATAGGTGTCATCCGTGACGGGCTCGAGTTTTATGCACATTTAACATGTCTGTGCGACCAGATCTCATCAACCTCTTTTTAGGCCCGTATGAGATGTATTCGTTGTGACGACCCGTAAAATCCAGTTAAGTGACAGGCCATCACAGATGAGAGGATCTGTACTAGTGAAGTAATTCAAAATTATGATGAAGTTTAAAGAAAAGATTAAAACTAGTATCTCGCAACCATCGTTCTATGTATTTTACAATTTTAGACATTTATATACTTCTTGATACTAACATAAATCCTATGAATAAGGAATATCAATTACCAAAAATTAATCAAAATTGTTTATTTACCGGCCAGCAGCTACATTTTGTTCGATATCTTCATCTTGCATGCCATTATCTTCAAAATCATGTAGAAACTATACCTAGAAATTCCGCAGGAATTCTACCGCCCGGGGAATTAGGTCAATATGATATGTATTATTAAGATGTAGATTAAGGCTAGGCTGTTTTATAGAGAGAGGGTGGTCACAATTTGCATATGGAATTATCTGTGATAGAGGATTAATGGTAGTATGGGATGTGCTAATACATGTGTAAAATCAAAGTGCGTTTGATTAATATTTGATGATGAGCAATTGGCATATAAGATTATTGGTTTTGATATTTGAAGATTATTGGTGAAGTGGTTTTGGAGATGATTGGATTTTCAGATGGTAAATAGGAACTATTGTTTAATTGGGTTCGGTCAGACCGGGCAAGGGTTGCCGGTCACACTAGCATATGTGGAGCGGTCAGACCGGTCAGCCTGTGGTCCATCCGGCTAACACTGTGTCGGTTTTGGTTTCAGGTTGTTATTTCGGATATCCATGATTATTCTATGATTATAGCTTCTAGATGGATATTATGGGTATGTAATACTGTTGTGTGCTAACAATGAGTCAAGTTGGAGAGAAATTGTGCTCATATATAACTTCTTGGTTGATGAATGTGTAGGTGAGTCTTGACGCCTTGGGAGAGCGTTGCCGGTGATAGATCGGGAGTCAACCTGGGAGAAGATAACGTCCGAACAATCAGGATATCATGCGGGATGCTTAGGCTAAAGATCAATGCACGTGGTTGGTGACGATTCTATGTGGCATAAGATAGAGATATTGTGTGTGTATGCGATGCGAAGTCAAATTTGAGGGAGTCGAAATTTGGTAAAATTGGAGTTTGTAAAGTTTGTTTCTTATACGGTAAGGTTTTCTAAGAGATTAGGACGACCTTTACGATATTGGTTCGTGGCTTTACTCCGCCTACCTCGGGTATAAATAGAGAGGCAGGGTGTAAACTCTCTTTATCGATTTTGTGAGAGTTGAGTTGAGAGTAAAATTAGGGTTTCGAGGTTTAGTCGAGATTTTCGTGAGGAGTGCTGTTGTTTCACTCTATAAACACAGATTAGAAGTAATAAAGTTCAATCTACTACAAGATTTCTTCGATTTGTGTTTACTCGGGTGCGGCAGTCCAACCCTGCGGAACAGGCCAGCGGTCGGATCAACGACATTGGCGTGGTCAGACCGGTGGCTATACGGCGGTCGGACTGGTGGCAATGACAATTGATCTCGGCGTAATTGGGCGGTTCGACCGGAGCGACTACACCGGTCAAACTGGAGGTCTTCACGCAGTTAGACCGGCACATCTACTCCGATCAAAACGATCATCTAATTTGAGGTTAACTTTTAATTCCGCTAAAAGTTTGGATTTTGGGTACTCCAACCATTCACCCTCTCTGGTTGGCTTAGATATCGTTATTCGACCCTAGAACATGAAAATCAAATGCTGTAACAGAACATATATGCATTAATTACTGATGTATCATATTGTTAGCATCGGCTCGTTCATGGGTGTTCTATGCGCAAAAGAAAAAGATCAATACATAAAGGAACTCTATGTTTATACATAAGCCCTGTACCGTAAAATCGATTTTCCGACGGATCCCATAAACCAGGCCATGCTTTCTTTTATTTAGTAAACTCAGCCGAAGAGCACTGGACCGGCAGCGCCTGCAAATGAAACATGCATGCCTTTCACTGCACGCCTTTATTTGCTATGTAAATCAAACAGGGCATTTCTTCTCAACATAAACATATACCGGACTTTCTGTCTAGTCTATACTTAAACGTTGCGTACAAGCCTATTATCCTATCGGTATGCCTATGTGATATCACTGCTTATACGTCATATCAAGAAACTTTTATGCAAACAAAATTCCGCACATTGTTATTTAACTTTTTGTTCCAGTAAAATCATAAAGCCTTGGAGGATATTTGAGGGAAAAGATAACTTTGCATAATGACGACAAACAGAATGCATCAATTTGAGGATGCTTTACTGTAAACTCTAATGTGGACAACTTCTTTAATCCGGCATGAACCTCTCTAAATCTCAACGTGTGTATTAGTGAATCTCATGCAATAATTCGGATGATAATAACAAACACATTAAAATTAATTAACAGCTGTTTTTTCTAAGAATTAATTCATTTGAGCCTTGGGTACACACCTCCAAAGTGCTAATGGAAATTAGCCACACTCTATCCAGTTATCCAGAGCTCAGTAAGTAACACGCGCTGGCACTCATTCCACACAAGGGCTTAGTAGCTTCACCAACCAACGCTACCCAACTTTTGCAGCAGATCGATCGCCTGTGCCACCATTGTCACCCGATGTAACACTGGAGGGGTAGCTTGCTAACCGGAACAACACTAGTACAGAGGCTTCGTTCCTGATGCATCCTAACCCTCATGCAAGCCAACTGGTTTGTATGCAAAAGGTTTCTAATGGAACATATATAGATCTTATCACTATGCCAGATCCTATCACCTCTAACGACATACTTATAATGGGTCAAAATAATGGTCACTGATAACCGTCACCTTTGACAGTTCCTACGGAATACCGTCATTGGTGAGCCCTCCGGCTACTACTCGTCATAGATATCACATGTGATGGGTCGGAAATGGAACCCGTCAGAGTAACACCTCTGTCGGATTCCACTTCCGGCCCGTTACAGGTGACTAGATACCTGTGACGGGTCGTGCCTCCCCGGCTCGTGAGAGGTATGGTTTAGTCACCTCAAACGGGCTGCGGAAACGGAATTGACTGAAAATGAGTACAAACTCGTAAGGAACAGTGATTGAAATTTCGGAACCCAACCATCTCGATCAAAATTTTTGGATTTTCTCAAGTTTTTGTGAGTATGGTTTAAATTTATTCAAATTCAGTCGAAATTTATTTAAATTTCAAATAGTTTTGTGAAAAAATGCCGAAATTTTTGAAATTTCTTAAATTTGGTGCCACCGAAATTTGAGAAAAAGCAAAAATGCAAACTCTGGTTAGGAAGGCCTTGTGCATGGATATATAAATGGATGTAGTTGTGTTCACTGCATATTTTTTGCGACTCAGGAGCGTCAATTAATTTGATATGTTGCATGCAGCATTTGATTTCCAGACCATTAATTGTGGTGGATTACATCATTTGCTAGCAGAGAATCAGGGTATTATATCGTAATTCAGTGGCTGATGCACATAGCAGGGGCTGATTGCAAGCTTCAGATAACCCCTATCTGTGAACAAATTTGCCTGTTATTATCACTGTCTCTGTTTGATCATACGTGTATCGGTTTGTTCCAGTAGTGAGATAATCGCATAATCCTTTCTCTTCAGTCACATGAATGAAGGATGGTAATGCTAGGACAAGAGGCCAATTAATATTCTTTCGAGCCTGTATGCACGCAGAATCGGAGGAAGCAAATATGCCGTGCTGTTAAACCTTTCGAGGTATTTCATCAGTTTCAGAAGCTCTCAGAACATCTCCCCAAGGTTCTCACGAAAGCTACATATAGACGCAGCTATATGTTTCGTTTGAATTTTCGGA
This sequence comes from Oryza punctata, assembly GCA_000573905.2. Lineage (NCBI taxonomy): Eukaryota > Viridiplantae > Streptophyta > Magnoliopsida > Poales > Poaceae > Oryza > Oryza punctata. Next base: position 7,191,027 of record CM002494.2, on the reverse strand, counting down.
CTCAGCTAGCTCCCACGGTCACACCTTTTTGCTTGATCGATCTGCGTGTATGTGTACATGGAATGGCTGTCAGTACGAGATAGCTTAAAATTAGACTGGGTCAAATGGCCCGCCTCGGTGAGTTACTAACTAAAGCCAGGCCCGTGCTGATTTTACCGTGCCTGGCGGCTTGACAATCAGGAAACGTACCCTGTGCACACCATACATTAACTAACAATTTTCACTAAAATTTCTAGGAACAACTGTGCACATATATACTTCTAATAGTATTAAACATATATGCAAAATATCATCTTCAAATTCATTATATTTAGCCGTAATAAAAAAACAAAATTTTTACATCAGAATTTGTTCTTGCAAAAATGTAATAAATTTATATTTTACAGAGATATGCAATACTATTGTACAATTAATAGTACATGTATACTATTGGAAGTACAGAGTAAAACTACATTCCATCCTTGTAGTAGTTACTAATTAGTACCAACTACCAAGTTAGCTAGTAGTGTTTCTACATCACTGTATTCCGGCAATGGACTTTACCACCACTGCAGCTTTCATCAGTCAGGGGTGATGGACAAGCACCAAACCTCAATATACCAATATCTCACATAGCAGCAAGAAGTACCGAGCTTGCTGACAAAATAATGGACTGGGAGCTTCACTCCCGATGCATCCTAACCCTAATGGTGGAGCTAGAACCACCGTCTAGCCTGAGCAACTAATAATGTTTTTTCTGTGATCAACAAATTTTATAGACATCGACAGCTATCAATAGTGGAGACAGCAGCAGTGGAGATCAGGCGGCCGCTTCCTAACCCTAACATATGCATAGGTTACAAAAGATTTTTTATGAACGTAACTAGGTTCCATCACCGAAGAAGATAATTATACTTAGACATCGAATACGAGACAAACATACGATTGCTATGGACATGTGGATCATGGATGGATAAATGTGTGTTGTTCACTAGATTCGTGTGTATACAGTCTTCTGGACCCTTCAATTAATTTTTCATATTTTTCACTTCATTTATCCCTGTCTGTCGATCTAATAATCGTGGTATGGTATTATGTATGTTACCGGAGTCAAAGTCTGGGCAATATATTGTAATTCAGTCTCCGATGCAAGGTTTACCAATTACAAGCTTCACACCGGTGTTGTGTGTGAATATGTGTATGTATTTTCAAATTATGTACAAACAATATTAACGGGTGACAAGCAACATTTTAGTAAAAACATTACTCACGCCTATGATAGATTAATTACTCATGGATCGTATCTTTCAGATAAAATCTGAAGAGAAAAAGGATTGTTCACTTCATGCTCTTTTCTTCCAAAATTGAAATGTATCCTTCTACATTGAATGTATGCGAAGATATAATGCATCCACTAAACAGCTACAGGCTAGTAGGGTTTGCATCATACAAATTGTAATGGTAGAATTCACCACGGCTTGTATGCGCTAAATCCCCCAGCACGATGCGTCTGACCTCGACCCTGCTGGAGTGAGTAGTAGCTTCACAGATGTGTTCCGCTTGGTACACCTTCACACTTGTTTGAAAATGGCTTGACACAAGGGCTAGCACCGTCTTTCGACGGAGCACGGAACTACTACTCTGCATGCCGATCATGCAACTAGTAGGACAAGGGCTTTGTTCCTGATGCATCCTAACCCTAACACACATTGGTTCACGAAAGGTTTTCTAGGTGAACTTAGATATCACTGTAGAAACTGAATTTACTGATGATGAGACAGCTGGTAAGGAAGGCCTTGTGCATGGATCTACATATAGAAAATGGTTATTGTTCAGCGCATTTTCATGTGCTTCTGGTCCATAGCCTGAATTAATTTTGCTACTAGATGGTAGACTTTAATTTGATTTCTAGGCTATTAATTGTTTATATATAGGAAATAGGATACTCCGTATATGTGATAGCTAGCTGAATCAGGGCATTAGAGATCCAATCCAGAGACTGGTGCAGACAAGGGTTTATTGCAAGCTTCACATATGGATTGATTGTCTGTGAACAAACACATGTGCTGTCTTTTTTCAAAAGGTCAATACGGGAAATACAGTAGACTCTAGCTAATACGCATAACTTCTCCTAAAAGAAGCACCTACTCTTATTCTCTATATATACACTGAAGCTCCACTAAAGTTTCAGAGTAGTTAATTAATTACAGTAGGTATTCTAATACTTTATTTTGAGTCATCAGTAATACACTATCAAGTTCTAGTACAATCCAGTAAGTAGCTAGTAGTGTCTTCATATGATCATGTCACATATTCCTCCAATGGACTTCACTACTGTTTGCACTATCCCCACTTATATATGCACCCGTATCTAGTAGTTTATCGAGTGATGGGGGCTAGCACCACACACATCCATCCACAGTTCTCTCACATATAACAGACAATCTTCCGTGCTAAGCCAATGGAAGCGATTGCGACTCACTCATGATGCATCCTAACCCAAACATGTCTAGGTTTACAATACATATTTGAATGTACTTAGATTTTATCACCGTGTAAATTAAATTTACGCACTCAACTAGAGACAAACTGTCAAGGAAAAAACAACCCGACACGAACCGGGAAGTCCTTATACATACTGTTGGCCCATCATTTGGCTTATTCCATATTTGAAAACGAAAAGTAATTTGTGAATAAAACTTTTATATATGTATTCTTAGCGATGTAAAACCAAAGTATAAATAATAAACTTTGATGAAAAACATTAAAATCACGTTTAAATTTAAAGTTGAAAATTTAAATTTTGGCTGATAAGTATAAGCATAAGCGAAAAGATATGGTTGGGTGGGTTTGGACATGTATGAATGGGAAGTTGTTCACTGCCTTTCATATACATATTTCGGGACCTTCACTTTATTTGTTGTCTGACTTTTTCGATTTGCAAGATTAATTGAAGTAGTGTGGTACTCCATACGCAAGCTGCAGACCCAGAGTCAAGGCATGATGTTGCAATTCAGTCATTGATGAAAGGTTAAATGCGAAGCTCCGCGTGACTATTGTGTGTATAAATATCGATACATTTTCAAAATGAGCACTATAGTTCAAAGTGGTGTCGAGTGACGTGCACCAATATAATTAGAGCATTGGTCACTGCAAGGATAGATTATATTACTCATCGTATTTTGTGGAGGATTTCCTGAGTGTTCATGGAAGGTATATATGTGTAAGAAGTCAAAATTTGAAGAGGACCAATATGAAAAAAAATGATTGTTCACTTGTTGCATTTTTCTGTTGATCAATGCAAAAAATGATTGTTATCTATGCACAACAAAATGTGGACAATGCAGAAAGGAACTGAATATACAAAAGACTTGCTGCATGGATGACCTATCAAGAAAGAAATTAATTTTCTTACAGCAAAATTTTGTTGTTACTTAATTTTATTTTCCAGTAAAACGATGATTCCGAGGATTTGAGCGAAAAGAGAGAACTTTGCACAATGACCGCAAAAATATTGCATCAGTTTGGAGCTGATTTACCGAATACTCTAGTGTGCACAACTTCTTTAGCAAGCTCTCCTACCTCTTTAATTCTAAACCTAATTAGTGAAACTGTACTAATAATTCTAATAGAACCTGGAGATGAGTCTAATATTGCATTCGAGTCCTGAGTATTTCTGTCAGGTGCTAGTAGAAAACCACCCTTGCTGTCCACTAAGCTCAGTTATAGTACCCCAAAACCAATTTTTAGAGGAACTAAAAGTTACCCTCAAATTTCGATGTAGATCGGTCTAACAGAGGATGATTTGCCGGTCTGACCACGCCTACGCTTCTAGTTTAACCGGTGTAGATCATTAGACTGGGTCAAATGGCCCGCCTCGGTGAGTTACTAACTAAAGCCAGGCCCGTGCTGATTTTACCGTGCCTGGCGGCTTGACAATCAGGAAACGTACCCTGTGCACACCATACATTAACTAACGAAGATCACTTGCTTCCTCTGCGAAAGGATGGATCATGTGCCCCAAGACTGTCATCTAAGTCCGTTGCTGACCAAGACGGCGGAAGTACAAAGAATGTCGCTTCGCTTCGCTCATCAACTCATGACGTCTGGAAGCCACGAACACCTTGGATTTTCTATCTCTGATTAGCACATTGTCTGTCAATCAAAATTTAATGTTAGACTGGGTTAGTGCCTCCGTAGTTTCACCTGAATCTCGGGGACGAGATTCCTTTAAGGGGGGTAGGTTTGTAACACCCTGAAAATTCCGGCAATAAAAATCACTAAAATTTCAAACTTTTTAAAACTTTTGCATCATGTTGGATGTTATGGTTGTTGTTGTCTGCCAAAACTATAAATGGTCACAATGAAAGTAAGGTAAAGATTTATATTTGAGAGATGAATATAATGTACCAGAATACATAATTTATTATTAACCCTATAAATATTTTTGCACAAGAAAGCAAGCCAAATAAAGTGCAATATAATGATTAACTTCTGTAACATAAAGTACAAATCAAATAATAAATACTTTAACCATGTGATGAGTGTCATAAAATATAAGTACACATGAAATAATAGGACACCACTACAATGACCCTATTATATATGAATATTTCGTTGGAATATTTAAATTAATATTTAGAACAATTTATCAAGTCTCCCGTTGCATAAAATTCACTCATATAAAATAATTGGTCATATAACTAAATTGACCTCTACATGTAAGATAGGCTCATGGGAGTATTTAATTCAATATTGGGATCAATATTATACCGAGTCTATGGATGTCTTCATGAAATAAAAACCAAATAAGTCAAACCCCCTCTATAGAAAATAAACTAATATGTAAATAAATTAAACCAAGGTGTCACTATATTAATAGCGGTCTCATCGGAATATTTAAATCAATTTTTAGAAATATCGAAAGCCTCCAAACTATCTAAACTAATTTTCGGGATTTAACCTCATTTGAATAAAACAATGAAGATATATTTGTGCCATCACAACTTATGAGCAAAATTTAGGCTTTTAGACATTAGTATTAAATTTGGTTGTCGAGGAAATTTACGGATTGAACCCCTTTTTATTTAAATTCCTTCCTAACACTAAAAACCCCGGAAAGTAGGGAACTATTAAATCTATTATAAATGTTAATATCAATCATTATTAATTTTTGGGAAGTTCCAAATGTGGAATCAAACAACTACAAAAAAACAAAAAAAAATAAATAAAAAGATAAACTACTGTTTATCTTCCTCAGCTCGACTGCCGCTACCGCCGCCTACCGCCGCTACCGACCGGCCTACCGCCGCCTCGAGCCCCTCCCACGCCGCGCCTCGAGCCCCTCCCGCGCCACTCGCGTCCCATCCCATCTCCCCCCCAGCCGCCCCCTCTCTCCCCTCTGCCTGGCCCTAAAGTAAGCATTTAACCCCTTTAGCCTGAATTCATTCGTGATATGTTGTGATTCGGCTATGTATGTGTGTACCAACTACTGATCCAGGGATTGGTACGGATAAACACATGAGATTTCCGATTTGCAAAATCGGGGGTCTACAGAGCTGGTATCAGAGCATATCGACTGTAGGTCGAGACCCTAGATAGAATGGCCGTTAGCTTAAGGATCCTATATTTCCCAAAGCTATTTGTAAATGGTAGAAAAATTTGCGAAAGACTTCAAATACTGTGGATTCGTCTTACCTTTCTTGAAAAATGTGTTATTCTGATGTGCCAAAAAAAATATATTTTTACCTTACCTCTCAACCCCTCCATTGACAAAGTAATCTTACCACTTCATTTGGTATTGAAAAATAATTGTTCTGTACTGTCACCTATACTTCAAAATTGTAGAATAAGGCCGAAAGAAATTAAGGCGCTATAGGGATATCATTGATTGTTGCCGAAACCTCATACCCGAAAGTAGACGATTGCATCATATTTTATGAAACCAAGGTGAAGAAAAAGAACAGATCAGAAACCAACTCATCAAACATGACAACCTATAGTTGTTAGTACTGGCTCCCTTTAGTTATACCCTCGTATAGTAGAAGTGAAGACTCGACTAAGCCGTTAGTAACCACAAACGCATTTCCGGTGGCATGGAAGTAACACGTAGGACAACCAAGATTATGAGGAAACAGACTGCGGATCTATATGAAGGCCACACAAGATTGCTAGTTGTTTCCATAAGCATACTAGAAATTGAAGGATTATGGATCAAAGACAAACACGAGATGGTATGCAGGTCGGGGAATATTAATAAATGAGACATCGTGAGCTAGAAGGTGGATGAGAATACATGGATAGAGGATAGAAGAAAGAGAAAGTTTTTGGGATTCAGCTCGGATTACTACCAAACTTCCAAGGATAAATCAAACTCATCAGGTTTAAATCCCCTAAAAACTTTAATTTATGGGTTGTCTATTGAAAATATTGCGAAACAAATTAACTTTCGGACTTGAAATTCACTTTTGCAAAATGATTGCCAAAATGAAAGGAGATATTTTATCTTGGGTAGTGTGTAATTGAACATAATTGGGTCTCTAAAACCACACCTCATTTCATTCGAATTCTGGAAACGGTCTGAAAAGAAAACTCTCTCTGTAAACGTTTTTTGCAAACTTTGACTATCTACTGCCAAAAATAAAACTTTATGCAAAATCAAATTCTAAATACATGTCTTCGAAAGGGTTCTTTAAAAAAAGGTTTTTTTAAGCTGGACTTCTTCAACTATTGCCTAAAGCTTACCTCGAAAAGGAAAAGATTGCGAAACCTTTCCAAAACCTCTGTGAAAACTGTTTTCCAAATGATGATTTCCATATAAAAAGGGGTTGCAAATTCTTAAGGGTTAGAAATCTACCTTGTGAGCCCAAAAGCTACTCACAAACTTTCTTATTTTAAGGGGGGTAGCCTATGATAAGAAAACCTTAAGAGGACCAACGACTTGTGAGAAGGAACATGGAGAAAGAATACCATATATCAAGGTTTTATTCACCCTCGGACAAGGATCTGAGCATATCCAATATCATATGACAGTAAGACTGCACAAGATACTATCACGACCCTCACCAACGGAAATTGTAGGGAGATATAATATCAAGAAGTGAAGGATTGAGTAGATGAAGAATGAGGACAACAAATCAGCATTGTCATGGTATTATTGATATCAAGAATTTTGGTTTGCTAACCTTCAACCTACTAACTTCTAACCGAGTAACCTACCGCAGGACGAGAAGACCATGGACCAACTAACAAAAAGAAACAAGGATCCTCCAACTCTCAAGACCTACGTAATATGGGGATAAAACAACCCATGCTACTCTCTGAAGACCCTCCCCAAGTTTCTAGTGACAAGGAACGAGTCCAACTGTTGCCAAGACCTGCAGAGTGCACTGTTGGTCTAAACAACATAAAGCAATATCCTACAAATGGGAGCTACCACTTGACTCCAACAGGACGGAAGGCAAATATCACATGTTTCAGTTGTGGCGAGAAAGGACATTATGCCAATAAATGCCCTCAAGGAAAATTGCGACTTGGACAGACAAGGAATTCGCTTGGGCACCCGATATATGATATGAGTTCAGGGATATTACCAACACCAATGCCACAATCGGTGCATCCAAAATCTCGGTATCGACAATTCCCTAGACAAAGACGTATACAACCCTGGCGGGAAAGAAATCGGAAGAGAAAGACATCATCATTAATAACATATGCTGAGCTTGACCTCACTAAAATGGGAATAGAAACGGGTGAACTGCCTGAAGAAGTTGAAGAGATACAACTATGGCCACCAAGGAGAAATGGCTGCTGTTTTTCTTGTGGGAAATTCGGACACTACGCGATAGACTGTACTCAAGGCACCAATGCAGAACAAGAAACACCGCCTTCACAGATCAGTCCGGAAGAGAACAAAGCCCAAGAACCATCCAAAGGATTTTTGAAGGTTAAGGCATGTAGTCGTTGCGGAGAGATAGGACACTACGGTAGCAATTGCGTTTCTCAATGCCCCTACTGTGACGAAGACCATCAAATCGGAGAATGCCCTACAACGAAGATCACTTGCTTCCTCTGCGAAAGGATGGATCATGTGCCCCAAGACTGTCATCTAAGTCCGTTGCTGACCAAGACGGCGGAAGTACAAAGAATGTCGCTTCGCTTCGCTCATCAACTCATGACGTCTGGAAGCCACGAACACCTTGGATTTTCTATCTCTGATTAGCACATTGTCTGTCAATCAAAATTTAATGTTAGACTGGGTTAGTGCCTCCGTAGTTTCACCTGAATCTCGGGGACGAGATTCCTTTAAGGGGGGTAGGTTTGTAACACCCTGAAAATTCCGGCAATAAAAATCACTAAAATTTCAAACTTTTTAAAACTTTTGCATCATGTTGGATGTTATGGTTGTTGTTGTCTGCCAAAACTATAAATGGTCACAATGAAAGTAAGGTAAAGATTTATATTTGAGAGATGAATATAATGTACCAGAATACATAATTTATTATTAACCCTATAAATATTTTTGCACAAGAAAGCAAGCCAAATAAAGTGCAATATAATGATTAACTTCTGTAACATAAAGTACAAATCAAATAATAAATACTTTAACCATGTGATGAGTGTCATAAAATATAAGTACACATGAAATAATAGGACACCACTACAATGACCCTATTATATATGAATATTTCGTTGGAATATTTAAATTAATATTTAGAACAATTTATCAAGTCTCCCGTTGCATAAAATTCACTCATATAAAATAATTGGTCATATAACTAAATTGACCTCTACATGTAAGATAGGCTCATGGGAGTATTTAATTCAATATTGGGATCAATATTATACCGAGTCTATGGATGTCTTCATGAAATAAAAACCAAATAAGTCAAACCCCCTCTATAGAAAATAAACTAATATGTAAATAAATTAAACCAAGGTGTCACTATATTAATAGCGGTCTCATCGGAATATTTAAATCAATTTTTAGAAATATCGAAAGCCTCCAAACTATCTAAACTAATTTTCGGGATTTAACCTCATTTGAATAAAACAATGAAGATATATTTGTGCCACCACAACTTATGAGCAAAATTTAGGCTTTTAGACATTAGTATTAAATTTGGTTGTCGAGGAAATTTACGGATTGAACCCCTTTTTATTTAAATTCCTTCCTAACACTAAAAACCCCGGAAAGTAGGGAACTATTAAATCTATTATAAATGTTAATATCAATCATTATTAATTTTTGGGAAGTTCCAAATGTGGAATCAAACAACTACAAAAAAACAAAAAAAAATAAATAAAAAGATAAACTACTGTTTATCTTCCTCAGCTCGACTGCCGCTACCGCCGCCTACCGCCGCTACCGACCGGCCTACCGCCGCCTCGAGCCCCTCCCACGCCGCGCCTCGAGCCCCTCCCGCGCCACTCGCGTCCCATCCCATCTCCCCCCCAGCCGCCCCCTCTCTCCCCTCTGCCTGGCCCTAAAGTAAGCATTTAACCCCTTTAGCCTGAATTCATTCGTGATATGTTGTGATTCGGCTATGTGTGTGTGTACCAACTACTGATCCAGGGATTGGTACGGATAAACACATGAGATTTCCGATTTGCAAAATCGGGGGTCTACAGAGCTGGTATCAGAGCATATCGACTGTAGGTCGAGACCCTAGATAGAATGGCCGTTAGCTTAAGGATCCTATATTTCCCAAAGCTATTTGTAAATGGTAGAAAAATTTGCGAAAGACTTCAAATACTGTGGATTCGTCTTACCTTTCTTGAAAAATGTGTTATTCTGATGTGCCAAAAAAAATATATTTTTACCTTACCTCTCAACCCCTCCATTGACAAAGTAATCTTACCACTTCATTTGGTATTGAAAAATAATTGTTCTGTACTGTCACCTATACTTCAAAATTGTAGAATAAGGCCGAAAGAAATTAAGGCGCTATAGGGATATCATTGATTGTTGCCGAAACCTCATACCCGAAAGTAGACGATTGCATCATATTTTATGAAACCAAGGTGAAGAAAAAGAACAGATCAGAAACCAACTCATCAAACATGACAACCTATAGTTGTTAGTACTGGCTCCCTTTAGTTATACCCTCGTATAGTAGAAGTGAAGACTCGACTAAGCCGTTAGTAACCACAAACGCATTTCCGGTGGCATGGAAGTAACACGTAGGACAACCAAGATTATGAGGAAACAGACTGCGGATCTATATGAAGGCCACACAAGATTGCTAGTTGTTTCCATAAGCATACTAGAAATTGAAGGATTATGGATCAAAGACAAACACGAGATGGTATGCAGGTCGGGGAATATTAATAAATGAGACATCGTGAGCTAGAAGGTGGATGAGAATACATGGATAGAGGATAGAAGAAAGAGAAAGTTTTTGGGATTCAGCTCGGATTACTACCAAACTTCCAAGGATAAATCAAACTCATCAGGTTTAAATCCCCTAAAAACTTTAATTTATGGGTTGTCTATTGAAAATATTGCGAAACAAATTAACTTTCGGACTTGAAATTCACTTTTGCAAAATGATTGCCAAAATGAAAGGAGATATTTTATCTTGGGTAGTGTGTAATTGAACATAATTGGGTCTCTAAAACCACACCTCATTTCATTCGAATTCTGGAAACGGTCTGAAAAGAAAACTCTCTCTGTAAACGTTTTTTGCAAACTTTGACTATCTACTGCCAAAAATAAAACTTTATGCAAAATCAAATTCTAAATACATGTCTTCGAAAGGGTTCTTTAAAAAAAGGTTTTTTTAAGCTGGACTTCTTCAACTATTGCCTAAAGCTTACCTCGAAAAGGAAAAGATTGCGAAACCTTTCCAAAACCTCTGTGAAAACTGTTTTCCAAATGATGATTTCCATATAAAAAGGGGTTGCAAATTCTTAAGGGTTAGAAATCTACCTTGTGAGCCCAAAAGCTACTCACAAACTTTCTTATTTTAAGGGGGGTAGCCTATGATAAGAAAACCTTAAGAGGACCAACGACTTGTGAGAAGGAACATGGAGAAAGAATACCATATATCAAGGTTTTATTCACCCTCGGACAAGGATCTGAGCATATCCAATATCATATGACAGTAAGACTGCACAAGATACTATCACGACCCTCACCAACGGAAATTGTAGGGAGATATAATATCAAGAAGTGAAGGATTGAGTAGATGAAGAATGAGGACAACAAATCAGCATTGTCATGGTATTATTGATATCAAGAATTTTGGTTTGCTAACCTTCAACCTACTAACTTCTAACCGAGTAACCTACCGCAGGACGAGAAGACCATGGACCAACTAACAAAAAGAAACAAGGATCCTCCAACTCTCAAGACCTACGTAATATGGGGATAAAACAACCCATGCTACTCTCTGAAGACCCTCCCCAAGTTTCTAGTGACAAGGAACGAGTCCAACTGTTGCCAAGACCTGCAGAGTGCACTGTTGGTCTAAACAACATAAAGCAATATCCTACAAATGGGAGCTACCACTTGACTCCAACAGGACGGAAGGCAAATATCACATGTTTCAGTTGTGGCGAGAAAGGACATTATGCCAATAAATGCCCTCAAGGAAAATTGCGACTTGGACAGACAAGGAATTCGCTTGGGCACCCGATATATGATATGAGTTCAGGGATATTACCAACACCAATGCCACAATCGGTGCATCCAAAATCTCGGTATCGACAATTCCCTAGACAAAGACGTATACAACCCTGGCGGGAAAGAAATCGGAAGAGAAAGACATCATCATTAATAACATATGCTGAGCTTGACCTCACTAAAATGGGAATAGAAACGGGTGAACTGCCTGAAGAAGTTGAAGAGATACAACTATGGCCACCAAGGAGAAATGGCTGCTGTTTTTCTTGTGGGAAATTCGGACACTACGCGATAGACTGTACTCAAGGCACCAATGCAGAACAAGAAACACCGCCTTCACAGATCAGTCCGGAAGAGAACAAAGCCCAAGAACCATCCAAAGGATTTTTGAAGGTTAAGGCATGTAGTCGTTGCGGAGAGATAGGACACTACGGTAGCAATTGCGTTTCTCAATGCCCCTACTGTGACGAAGACCATCAAATCGGAGAATGCCCTACAACGAAGATCACTTGCTTCCTCTGCGAAAGGATGGATCATGTGCCCCAAGACTGTCATCTAAGTCCGTTGCTGACCAAGACGGCGGAAGTACAAAGAATGTCGCTTCGCTTCGCTCATCAACTCATGACGTCTGGAAGCCACGAACACCTTGGATTTTCTATCTCTGATTAGCACATTGTCTGTCAATCAAAATTTAATGTTAGACTGGGTTAGTGCCTCCGTAGTTTCACCTGAATCTCGGGGACGAGATTCCTTTAAGGGGGGTAGGTTTGTAACACCCTGAAAATTCCGGCAATAAAAATCACTAAAATTTCAAACTTTTTAAAACTTTTGCATCATGTTGGATGTTATGGTTGTTGTTGTCTGCCAAAACTATAAATGGTCACAATGAAAGTAAGGTAAAGATTTATATTTGAGAGATGAATATAATGTACCAGAATACATAATTTATTATTAACCCTATAAATATTTTTGCACAAGAAAGCAAGCCAAATAAAGTGCAATATAATGATTAACTTCTGTAACATAAAGTACAAATCAAATAATAAATACTTTAACCATGTGATGAGTGTCATAAAATATAAGTACACATGAAATAATAGGACACCACTACAATGACCCTATTATATATGAATATTTCGTTGGAATATTTAAATTAATATTTAGAACAATTTATCAAGTCTCCCGTTGCATAAAATTCACTCATATAAAATAATTGGTCATATAACTAAATTGACCTCTACATGTAAGATAGGCTCATGGGAGTATTTAATTCAATATTGGGATCAATATTATACCGAGTCTATGGATGTCTTCATGAAATAAAAACCAAATAAGTCAAACCCCCTCTATAGAAAATAAACTAATATGTAAATAAATTAAACCAAGGTGTCACTATATTAATAGCGGTCTCATCGGAATATTTAAATCAATTTTTAGAAATATCGAAAGCCTCCAAACTATCTAAACTAATTTTCGGGATTTAACCTCATTTGAATAAAACAATGAAGATATATTTGTGCCACCACAACTTATGAGCAAAATTTAGGCTTTTAGACATTAGTATTAAATTTGGTTGTCGAGGAAATTTACGGATTGAACCCCTTTTTATTTAAATTCCTTCCTAACCCTAAAAACCCCGGAAAGTAGGGAACTATTAAATCTATTATAAATGTTAATATCAATCATTATTAATTTTTGGGAAGTTCCAAATGTGGAATCAAACAACTAAAAAAAAAAACAAAAATAAATAAATAAATAAAAAGATAAACTACTGTTTATCTTCCTCAGCTCGACTGCCGCTACCGCAGCCGACCGCCGCTACCGACCGGCCTACCGCCGCCTCGAGCCCCTCCCGCGCCGCGCCTCGAGCCCCTCCCGCGCCGCTCGCGTCCCATCCCATCTCCCCCCCGGCCGCCCCCTCTCTCCCCTCTGCCTGGCCCTAAAGTAAGCATTTAACCCCTTTAGCCTGAATTCATTCGTGATATGTTGTGATTCGGCTATGTGTGTGTGTACCAACTACTGATCCAGGGATTGGTACGGATAAACACATGAGATTTCCGATTTGCAAAATCGGGGGTCTACAAATATTCATCTAGAAAGAATTTACATAGAGATAATAAATGTAATAAACAATAATATTACATAGTAACATGTGTTTGACAATTCAAATGTTAAAAATTGTTTTTCACTTAATCTTAACCCTAAACATTCCTTTAGGGTGAATAATTTCGTGGAGGATGAACCCGGCAATCTCCTCACGAATATCCTGAAAGCTGCTACCCGGATCCTTTGAAAATTTGTCCTACATGTACAAAATTCGAAATTAGTCGAACGATCTTTAGATATATGTATGTACTTTAATTCAGTTAGAACATTTCACGAATGAGACCACAAACCTCCAATTCACCCAAAGTCTTCACCTTATCTCTGCAAAGTAGGCGCATGTTGTGGCAGACATGGAATCCGCACTGGTCGCCTATTTGTTGTTTGATTGGGAAGTCCTTCTTATGGATAAGTGTATCCTGCCCTGCCTTTCGAATGCCGTCCTTTTGCACATATTGGGCCCACGCCTCATCTATCGCGAGTTGAATGGGGGTCCAATCGTATGCTTTCTTGTCAATCCAGGAGTTTAATTAGTGGCACGTACTCCACTTAGGCGTTATTACCAGTAGGATCCAATGTCCACTGCGGCATTAAAATATTTAAAGTTAATACTAAAGCTAGACGTGTAATGCAATGAATTTAGGGAGCACACTTACTATTGATTATAGGCGCACATGATGTACTCCTTGTCTTGTCGGGCCCATAAGGTGTCAAACAAGTAGTTTACCATTCCTTGACGGTCCCCTTGAAGATTTGTGACATTGACTACCTGGGGATCAAGGAAGGCAACTTCCGGTGCATTTTTGAGACACCACTTCCAACTATACCTACACACAAGACAACATTACTTATAAGCATGTTACACGGAATGAGATGAATAATTTTCGTGAGCAAGAGTACTTACAAGGAATAGCACTTGAGGAGGGTTGTGTCCACCGAGCGGAGCCTGTAGAGGTCGAATAGATCCTTGTAGTCTACCACGATATAATTTGGTGGCCCAAGGAATGGCGCTCTTGCGTGTTCGCCTATTATATTACTTTCTCTTTTCGTCCTCCTCACGTTAGATTTTTCCATGTAGTACATGTGTAGCTCCTTGCAAGCGGTGCCCATCGTAGCTAGCATGTCGTCTCCAACCAACGGCATGCCTAGTTGGAAGGAGGATGGAGGTACGGGCTTCTTAGGAACTACCAGCGCCTTGCTCAGATCTAGCTTTGTTGGAGCAAGTCGTGAGCCCTGCAGCTTTCCCTTTCCGCGCACCCTTGCAGCAGGTTTTTCGATAGCAACTCTCTGGGGGGAAGAATGCGCCTTCCTGCTCTTCTTCATTGGTGGGGGTTTGATGATCGCCCCGCTGTCGACCTCCATAGGCTCGTCACCGAAGTCCGTGTCGTACTGCAACTCGAGATTATCTGTATCGTTGTGACGAGCCGGAGCTGGTGGTGCTGAAGGAGCAGGGGCAGGTTGTATCAGCAGGCGACCGCTTGGTGCAGTGGTTGGCCTCGGGATCACCCTTATCTCGATGAGATCCTTGGGCCATTGGATGAATGTTCCACGTGCATTTCCAAGGGTTAGGACCTCGTCGTTCGGTGGATGCCTGAGGGGGAAATGATCGAATTATGGCTTCACCGAGTCGACTTGGACCTTCGCACAGTCAGCCCGTAGTTGCGCCCCATGCACTCTAGTTTCCGGGGTCGGCTCGAAAGCTAGGCCTTCAGCTGCAGGAACCGTGAAGGATGGCATCACCCTTACTGTCAGGGTGCAGCTAGTTGGCTCCTGCGATATGTTAATAACAATTTTTAGAGCAGTACTTACCCTATGATTTCGTTATGAATTATATTCGTTAAGAATTATGTGCGTTGCGGACGAGAGATTTACCGTAATTTGGTCGACGGCGGCGGGAACCGAAGGGGGATTTTCCCCTGCCTTAGTTGATGCACAGCTGCTGCGCCTCTGCGTCGGACTTGCTAGATCCTGTTGCACACCAGCAGCGGCAGCCTCCGGGATATTCTGTTCTTCTCGAATCTCCTGCCTGATACGGGCCCTCATCGATTCGAGCTTCTCATCGAATTCAGAGCTCAACTCGGCTCTGACCTGTTCACGGATCTGGGTGGCAAGGCGGGCGTCTTTTTGCGCCTTCGTTACTGTTCGCTTCCTGTACTGCCACGCGTAGTCCGGGAATCCAACTTTCCACGGTACGTTGGCGCCAAGTCCCCTAGTGCGTCCACGGTGCTCCTTGTTGCCCAACGCTTTACTAAGGATGTCGTCCTCGCGTCTTTGGGAGCTTCCCTCTTGCGAGGCCTCTTGGGAGGCAACCAACTCCTTCTGTGGTACAAATGAGTTCGGATTAAACGAAAAGTTGGGTGGGGACAATGCGAACTAATATTGAGATAGGACACTTACTATATTATCGTAGACTTGTCGATCTTGGGAATTTGGAAGGGAAACCGACCCATCCCGATTCTTCTGGTACCTCGCGCGGGCCCAGTTCCTTGCCCGTGGGTGTGAGATGTCGGCAAACACCGGAGGTGTGTTCGCTGCCGCTGCCGCTTCATCCTCCTGCTGCCATTCCTCCAGCTTCCCGACGTATCCTGCGGTGCCTAGGCGGTGCGGGTGCAGGTTCCTGGACTGCAGTGCTCTATAGGCTTCGCTTCTAGCCCGGGATTCAGGGGTCGATTTCTTCTCGTAGAATTGCTCCCATACCTCTTCCGTTATGAAGGGCCATTGGTCTTTTGGATCAGGGGTCATCGGATTTAGGACAAACTCCGTGACCAGCCTGCTCTTGAAATTCTTCCAGCAATTGCCCATCACCTTGAACGCGGCCTGCTTGAGCCTCTCCTCGTCGGCTTCAGGATATTCGAAGCTCTCCTTGAACTTCAGCCAAGCAGCGTTCTTCTCCGCCTCGGGCACGCCCTTGATGTCATCCGCGAGGATTGTGAAGTTCTCCCTCGCTACGACACCGCAGAGGGTCCTGAATTTCGCTAGGACATTGCGAGGCCGCATCGGCAGTCCAACCTGGTTCCCCTCTGAGATGGTGAACCGTTCCTTAGGGATTCTGTTCCCTGTCCTATGACCCCTTGCCCTTGAGGACCCACTAGTTGTCGTCGACATCGGTTCACCTTGCCCTTGAGACATCGTCTAAATAACTGTGCTTTTAAATAAGAAAATTAATAATGTTGTATAGAAATCACTAAATGCACGTAACTCGGTCAATTCAGTAAGTCCCAAAAACACTAAGTAGTACCATAGCTACCCTTACTCACTCCACCTGGACTACTCTACTAGAAACAAAGTCCTTACGTAAAGGAGTAATTATCAAGACATGACAGAAACCGAGGTGCACTGGGATCGAAAGTTTTTCAAATCGGTGTTGTGAGTGCACTAACTCGACCGGACTAACTTCTGACCCTAGGCACCCCGGAGTTAAAAAAATGTACTGAGCTGAACTTAAAAAAACCTAAGTTACCCTAACATCACTAAAATAACCTACATTTCACCTATAATCACTAAAGTTCACTAAAATATCCTAAGTAAAACTAAAATCACTAAAATATCCTAAGTAAAACTAAAATCAATAAACTTAACTTTAAAAAACCTAAGTAACCATAACATCCCTTAAATAACCTACATTTCACTAAATTTAACACAATAATTAAAGTTAACTGATATATCTTCCATTCGTCAACACATCACTAAAATGTACTAAAATAACCTAACTAAAACCTACCATAACTAACATCACTAAAAATTCCTAAACATCACTACAATGAAGTAATATCATTTTAGATAAAATGAACTAAAAATCACTAAAATCTACCATACCTAAAAATCACTAAAATGAACTAAAATCATTACTAACCTAAGTGGCTTGGGGAGAGGCGGCCGGCGGCGCCTTGGAGAAGGAGAGGCCGGCAGCGGGTTGGCGACGAGGCAGCCGGCGGTGGCTTGGGGAGGAGATGTCGGCAGCGGCGGCTCGGTGAAGGAGAGGCCGGCGGCGGGTTGGCGACGAGGTGACCGGCGGGTTGGCGACGAGGTTGGCGTCGGCGTCGTGCACGTGGTCGTCGGCGGCGGTTGCTAGGGTTAGACACTTAGAAAAAATTTCGAATCCGCCCAGATCCAGATCCAGCGCGGTTATATCTTAGGTACGGTACTCAACATCTCAATCGGGCCTGAACAAGAGCCCGTCACGGATGACAACATCCGTGACGGGCTCCTTTTCAACACCTGTCACGGATGACGACATCTCTATCGGGCTGTAAACTATAGCCCGTCACGGATGTTGTCATCCGTGACGGGCTATAGTTTACAGCCCGATAGAGATGTCATCATCCGTGACGGGCTCCTTTTCAACGCCCGATAGAGATGTCGTCATCCGATGACGATACAGATGACATCATCTCTATCGGTCCCTACACCAGAGCCCGTCACGGATGACGACATCTCTATCGGGCTGTAAACTATAGCCCGTCACGGATGTTGTCATCCGTGACGGGCTTTGGTGCAGGGCCCGATAGAGATGATGTCATCTCTATCGGGCGTTAGGTTATAGCCCGTCACAGATGACATTTGACTCCTGTACATGGTGGACCTGAACTGATAATAAAATACTATACTTCACATTTAACATGTGCTCATTTCACTAAAATCACAATAATTAATTTTCCTAAACCAAATAATTTAGTGAAGCACAATACATCAATATAATTTAGTAAATTCATCAAAATATATTACAAGCTGCACCAAGCTAGCAATTACTAATAAAAAGTACTTCCTTTCCATTTTACTTCACTACCATCCGAAGCCAATATAACAATTAAGCCCAGCTAAAATCACAAGGTTATGCCTTCCGTATGATCTGAGCGAGTATACCCTACAGGCTCCTGTGGATCATCGTCAAGGTCGATTTGGGGCCGTACATGAAGATTCTGGTTGTACTCTTCTTCGTCGATGACGTTGTCAACGCCAACAATTCGGCGCTTGCCATCCCTCACGATGTGCATCTTCTTATTTGCGGGGTCTTTAATGTAGAAAATCTGCTGGACCTGTTTCGCAAGTACGAATGGTTCGTCGGCGTATCCAACCTTGGATAGATCTACTAAAGTGAAACCTTCCTTATCGACTTTAACACCAGTGCGTATATTCACCCAACGGCATCGAAACAAAGGAACCTTGAACTTCACGTAGTTCAGCTCCCAGATCTGCTCAATGCGGCCGTAGTATGTGTTAGACCCAACTTGATCCTGGAAGGCATCTATACGGACCCTGCTGTTTTGCACTGTGCTTTTGTCATCTTGCTGGACGGTGTAAAATGTGTATCCATTAATATCGTATCCTTGCCATGTGTCTATGGCCCAGCACGGTCCCATCCCCAACAACTGTACTGTCTCATTTGGGATATCCGTCAACATTGTGACACGATTCTTGAACCAAGCATTGAACCGAGAGTTATGTTCCCTGTTAATCCACGTCTCAGATCGACCCAAGTTCTCCTGCCGGATTTTCGCTAAGTGCTCCTCAAAGTAAGGTAATCGCCAAAATATGGACTTCTTCTTCCACATACCCTTGTCCTTTGCCTGACTACGTTTTCTTTTCTTCCCAAACTCGTTGGTTATATCTTTGACCAAGTTGTACACCTCATCCCCGGACAAATCCTTGGGAGCCTGCTGAAGTTCTCTCTTACCGTTGAAAACATTCTTCTTCCTTCGGAACGCGTGACGTAGCGGGAGCCACCTCCTATGACCCATATAAACCATCTTTCGTGATTTCTTCAACCATCGGCTGCGTGTATGTTCCATGCAGTCGGAGCAAGCCTTCTTTCCTTTCACGGTTTGGCCAGAAAGATTACCGAGGGCGGGATAGTCATTAATGGTGCAGAACAGTAGAACTCGTAACTTGAAATTCTCCTGACCACACGCATCCCAAGTTTCCACACCTTCTTTCCATAGCATCTCAAGATCATCCATAACAGGCTCCAAGAACACGTCGATATCATTGCCCGGTTGTTTCGGTCCTTGGATTAGCAAGCATAGCATAATATATTTCCTTTTAAAGCACAACCATGGCGGTAGGTTAAAGTTTGAAATAAGAACTGGCCAGGTGCTGTGAGTACTACTCAAGTCTCCGAAAGGATTCATGCCATCTGTACAAAGACATATCCTCATGTTTCTAGGGTCGGCAGCAAAGTCATTGTGTTTTCGATCGATATTTCTCCATTGAATTGAATCCGCTGGGTGTCTTAGCATACCGTCGTTCCTTCTCTCAGTGGCATGCCAACGCACTAACTTCGCCTCCTTGGGGTTTGCAAATAATCTTTTCAAACGATCAATGATTAGTAGGTACCACAAAACCTTCGCGGGACCACCCCGCTTTGATCTTTTCCCTTCGTCAGGACTTCTCTTTCACTTGTATCGAGATGCCTTGCAGACAGGACAAGCATCTAAGTCCGCATACTGCTTGTGGTACAATATGCAGTCGTTTGGACAAGCGTGAATTCTACGGACCTCTAACCCCAGCGGACACAAAACCTACTTTGCTTCGTATGTCGTCTCGAGCAAAGTGTTCCCATCAGGCAGCAAGGACTTCAAAATTCCCAAAAGCTCCGTGAAACTCTTGTCTGTCCATCCACTACTTGCCTTCAGCTTCATTAGGTCCAAGGTAGCTGATAATTTGGTGTGCTTTGCTTTGCATCCGATGTACAGAGGCGTCTGCGAGTCACTGACCAACCTGCTGAACTTTATGGAATCTCTCTCGTTGTAGGTTGGATCCTCAACGTCACGTAACATGTCTTGCAGCAGATCGTGATCGACATCAACCATTTCACCGCCCAGTGGAGAAGGTACAAACATGTCATGCTCATCTTCATCTTCCTGATTTTGCGCACCAGTACTGTCTGCAGCTGCAACATCTCCAGATTCTTGCTCTCCATGTTTGACCCAACATGTGTAGCCTTCCATGAATACTCGTTGTATCAGATGAGCGTGTACATCCACTCGACTACCAAACATATTCTCATTCTTGCAATCTGCACATGGACAGCAAATGTAATCGCTGTTTCTTCTTTTCCTATCCTCCTCCGCGGTGTTTATAAAATTTAATACCCCATTTCTATACTCCTGACTATGACGTTTCACGGATTTCGCATACATCCAACTTCGATCCATCGCTGCAGAAATGAAAAAATAATCAAAGAAACATCTTAGAAGATAAATACTCTGAATTAATGACAATTGATGAATTGTCTAAAGTACCGATTACTATTTAAGTACCTTTATGAATTTACTGTTTTTTTGGAAATAAAAATTAAAATTTCGCCCCCTCCAACCTCCCACCAAGATTGTGAACAGTGGGATACAGTTACACCGGCAGTTACGGCTCCATAAAATTGTTATCTCAATCGGGCATAACAGTTATCTTTATCGGGCCTAAAACAATGCCCGTCACAGAGTGTGCAATCTGTGACGGGCTTTATTTGTTATCTCAAACGGGCCTCAAGCTAGAGCCCGTCACGGATGACACATATCTGTGACGGGCTCCAACAAGGGCCCGAGTGAGATAACCTTAAAATCTCAAACGGGCCACAAGTTGGAGCCCGTCACAGATGACTATCATCCGTGACGGGCCCCTGCTTGGAGCCCGATTGAGATATTTAAGGTTATCTCAATCGGGCCCTTGTTGGAGCCCGTCACAGATATGTGTCATCCGTGACGGGCTTTAGTTCTACGCACATTTAACATGTCTCTCCGACCCTATCTCAATCGGCCACTTTTAAGGCCCGTTTGAGATGTATTCTTCGTGACGGCCCGCAAAATCCAGTTATGTTGCAGCCCGTCACAGATAAGAGGATCTGCACTAGTGCCTAACCCTAACATATGCATAGGTTAACAAAAGATTTCTGTACGAACGTAACTTGGTTTCATCACCGAAGAAGATAATTATACTTAGACACCGAACATGAGACAAACATACGGTTGCCATGGACATGTGGATCATGGATGGATAAATGGGTGTTGTTCACTAGTTTCGTGTGTATATAGTCTTTTGGACCCTTCAATTAATTTGTTATATTTTTCACTTCATTTATCCCAACCTGTTAGTTGATCTAATAATCGTTTGTATGGTATGGTACTATGTTTGTTACCGGAGTCAAAAGCAGGGCAATATATTGTAATTCAGTCACCGATGCAAGGTTTATCAATTACAAGCTTGACAAGGTGTTGTCTGTGTGAATATATGTGTATGTATTTTTAAATTATGTACAAACAATATTAACTGATGACAAGCAACATTTTAATAAAAACGTTACTCACTCCTATCATAGATTAATTAGTCATCATATCTTTCGGATAAAATCTGAAGGGAAAAAGGATTGTTCACTTCATGCTCTTTTCTTGTCAAATTGAAATGTATCCTTCTACATTGAATGTATACGAAGATTTAATGCATCCACTAAACAGCTACAAGCTAGTAGGGTTTGCATCATACAAATTCTAATGGTAGAATTCACCACACCTTGTATGCACTAAATCCCCCAGCACGTACGATGCGTCTGACGTTGACCCTGCTGGAGTGAATAGTAGCTTGACAGTTGTGTTAACGTTCCCCTTGATAGACCTTCACACTTTGCTTGAAAATGGCTTGACACAAGGGCTAGCACCGTCTTTCGACGGAGCACGGAACTACATACTACTCTGCATGACGAGCAACTAGTACAACAAGGGCTTTGTTCCTGATGCATCCTAACCCTAACACACACTGGTTCACAAAAGGTTTTCTAGGTGAACATAGATATCACTGTAGAAACTGAATTTACTGAACATATATGAGACAGCTGGTAAGGAAGGCCTTGTGCATGGATCTACATATAGAAAATGGTTATTGTTCAGCGCATTTTTTCAGTTGCTTCTGGTCCATAGCTTGAATTAATTTTGCTATTAGATGGTAGACTTTAATTTGATTTCTAGGCTATTAATTGTTTATATATAGGAAATATGATACTCCGTATATGTGATAGCTAACAGAAACAGGGCATTATGACGATCCAATCCAGAGACTGGTGCAGACAAGGGTTTATTGCAAGCTTCACATATGGATTGTCTCTGAACAATTACATGTGCTGTCCTTTTTAAAAAGGTCAATACGGGAAACACAATAGATATTACAGAAGTTATTCGATATAGCGGAACGACGACTAACCTCCTTGATCACTTCAGTCATTGATCACTCAAGATACACCAGATGATGACACAGGAAAACACGATATCTGTTAACGGAGTACAGTCGAAGCCTACATCTCCGGTGTTTTGATTATGAGCGCTCCTCCCTAACCAACATAGCTCCTAGCCACTACGAGTCCATGGCCACGCCGCCATCATCTCGTTGCTTATCTATGCTGCATTCTAGTTATCATGGTTACATTGTGTTGTCTCCCTCTCTATTTAAGAGATATCGTAGGATAGAGTCAAAATAGATATCCTAGGATAGAGTCCGACTCTTACTGTAGTCATAACACCTATTACAACTCCAATTCCATCCATAACTAAATAGGATTAGTATATTCGACACCTATTCAAACAGTAGACTCTAACTAATACGCACAACTTCTCTGAAAAGAAGCACCTACTCGGACGCGACTACACCGAGAGTACTAGCTGGATAGTGCTAAATAGAGACACCCTACTTTTCAAAAAAAGCTACTAGTACACTCAATATCTATGTATTTTTTCCTTCTTAGAGAAGTTTCTCTTAAATTACTTATCCGATTTATAATCCGATTACGCCGTTATGTTCATTGCAATTAAATCTTTACAACAAGATCTCACATGATTATATTTTGATAAAAAATCACAAATTACTTTTATGATATGTCTAAATTACTTTTAAATTTCACTAAGTTACTTCTTAAACTATAGAAGTAACTTAGAACAAAGGTAACTTTGATATGTCATTTGAAGTAAATCCGTTGTAGCGATAAAAACATGACTCTATCTATAAATTAAATTAATCAGCACAAATTATGGAATTAACTAAAAAATCATATTTTATCCCTACAACGAATTTACTTCTAATGTCATGACAAAGTTACTTCCGTTTTGTTTTAAGTTACTTTTAGAATATATGTAAATTACTTTTAGACTTTATTGAATTACTTTTATATGTCTAAGAAGTAATTTAGTCAAATCTAAAAGTAACTTATGTAAATAATAAAAGTAATTTATAAATATAAATATTTTTTCATCGTAACATAATCATGATCTTGTTGTGAAGATTTAATTGTAACAAACACAATGGTGTAATCGGATTGTAGATCGGATAAGTAATTTGAGATAAAACTTTATAAGAAGGAAGAAAAAGACATGCATGTCTTCCCATTTGGATTCCTCTCGATGACAGCACATGGGTGAGTTGCTAGGACACGTGTGGATTGGATGGACGCACCAGCGCTTGTGGGATTGAACAGCTCTCCCAGCGCGAGAGCGCTCTCGATTTAGATTTCACGCACCTACTCTTATTCTCTATATATATACACTGAAGCTCGACTAAAGTTTCAGAGTAGTTAATTAATTACAGTAGGTATTCTAATACTTTATTTTGAGTCATCAGCAGTGCTAATGCTATCAAGTTCTAGTACAATCCAGTAAGTAGCTAGTAGTGTTTTTATATGATCATGTCACATATTCGTCCAATGGACTTCACTACTGTTTGCACTATCCCCACCTATATATGCACCCCTATGTAGTCGTTTATCGAGTGATGGGGGCTAGCACCACACACATCCATCCACATTTCTCTCACATATAACAGACAATCTTCCATGCTAAGCCAATGGAAAGCGATTGCGACTCATTCCTGATGCATCCTAACCCAAAAATGTATAGGTTTAGATTTCATCACCGCATAAATTAAATTTACGCACTCAACTAGAGACAAACTGTCAGGAAAAGGACAACCCGACACGAACCGGGAAGTCTATACATACGGTGGCTTTGGGCATGGATTAATGGGATGTTGTTCACTACCTTCCGTATACATATTCCGGGTCCTTCAAATTTATTTGCTATCTGACTTTTCTGATTTGCAAGATTAGTTGAAGTGGTGTGGTACTCCATACGCAAGCTGCAGACCCAGTGTCAGGGCATGATATTGCAATTCAGTCACTGATGCAAGGTTAAATTGCGAAGTTCCGCATGACTATTATGTGAATAAATGTCGATACATTTTCAAAATGAGCACGATAGTACTAAGTGGTGTCGAGTGACGTGCACCAATATATAATTAGAGAATTGGTCACGGCGAGGATAGATTACTCATCGTATTTTGTGGAAGATTTGCTGAGTGTTCATGGAAGGAATGTGGAAGAAGTCATAATTTGAAGAGGCCCAATTTGAATATGATTGTTCACTTCATGCTTTTTTCTGTTGATTGATGCAAAAATATGATTGGTATCTATGCACAACACAAAAAGTGAACAATACAGAAAGGAGCTGAACATACAAAAGACTTGTTGCATATATGACCTATCAAGAAAGAAATTAATTTTGTTACAGCAAGATTTTGTTGTTACTTAATTTTGTGTTCCAGTAAAAAGATGATTCCGAGGATTTGAGCGAAAAGTAAGAACTTTGCACAATGACCGCAAAAGAATTGCATCTGTTTGGAGCTGCTTCACCGAAGACTCTAGTGCATGGGCAGAATTTCCTGAGCAAGCTCTCCTTCCTCATTAATTCTCAACCTAATTAGTGAAATTGTACTAATAATTTTAATAGAACCTGGAGATGAGTCTAATTTTGCATTCGAGTCCTGAGTATTTCTGTTAGGTGCTAGTAGAAAACCACCCTCTGTCCACTGAGCTGGAAATTCTCGAAATAACTAAGCTAACGAGAGAGAAAGTGAATGGTTATAGTACCTAAAAATAAACTTTTAGCGGAATTAAAAGTTACTCTCAAATTTCGATGTAGGTCGGTCTAACCGACGAGGATCTGCTGGAGATCTGCTGGTCTGACCACGACTACACGCCTCTGGTCTAACCGGTGTAGATTGTTCGGTCGACGCCTCCTGTCGCCGATCTAACCGCCGGGGAACCGTCGGTCTGATTGGGCAGATGCCTCTGGTCTGACCGTCGGTGTCCTGCTATTTGGGTCGCTGCACCCGAGTAAACACAAATCGAAGATATCTCAGAGTAGATTAAACTTTATTACTTCTACTCTGTCTATACAAAGTGTAATAACAGCACTCCTCTCGAAAATCTTGACCAAACTCGAAACCCTAACTTTACTCTAAACTCAACTCACACAAAATCGATACCGGGAGGCTACACCCTCCCTCTCTATTTATACCGAGTTACATAGCCTAAAACCACGAACTAAACTTGTACAAGAAGTCCTAATCCCCTTGTAAACCTTCTGTACAAGAAACAAACTTTACAAACTCCAACTGTACCAAATTTAGACTCCTTCCGAATTCGACTCCGCATCCCGTACGCAGATAACATCTCCATCGTATACCATATGTAATCTTCGCCAACTACGTTCAATAATCTTTAGCGTAAGCATCCCACATGATATCCTAAATATCCGGACGTTATCTTATCCCAAGTTGACTCCTGATCCATCACTGGCAATGCTCTCCAATTGCCAGAGGCATCAAGACTCGTTGTACTCCGGTCTAACCGGTCTAACCCAGTTGGTCTGACCACAACTGTCAAACAAATATTTCCTGTTCATCACCTGAAAATCCCATCATCTCCAAAACCACTTCGTCAATAATCTCCAAATATCAAAACCAATAATGTCATATGCTAATTGTTCATCATTAAATACCAATCAAACACACTTTAATTTTATAGTTACGATCTCCACATGTTTGTTGAGGGGAACCAGTGTAGGTGAATTCCACACCTGTCGGGGGGAAAAGTTAAATTTTCATGCATAGGGTGAATGACACACGAACACGAACTAGGCGCGCGCAAAGCGGATCCGATGGGGTAGGTGCAGGTGCGGCTGTGTGCAGCTGGCGAGTGTCGTGCGAATGAGAAACGGTGCTGGATGACATACCAAACGGATTGGCAGAAGCATCTACAATTTTTATAATAGTAAAGATAGAGATAGGCTATTGGTCAATTTTATATTTTTACATGGAAGACGAAGACACCAGAATGGGAGGAATGCTTTGCTATATATGTATTCTTATTGAATGAGAAATATAGTATGAGAATCCAGTTCTCTGTACTGTGATAGTAGCACAAGCAATGCCCTTATGCTCTTTTTTCCATCGCCATATCAGATTTCGATACAGAGATCATTCAAATCCACCGTTGCTCCTAACATAAGCTCAATCAAAGGTCCGTTTTCAATCCAGATATCTGTCAGTTTGCAAAGTGCAACAAATTAAACCAAGCACCCTCTATGCACTCTAAGAACCTACCAATGACGCAAAAGCTCGGAGAAATGCCAAGCAACCCCAAACGCTCAGATTTGCATGAACTGCCAGGATATATGGCCTAATGGCCAAAAGATGTGGCAGAGGTACAGAATTTTGTGGAGCGCACCCAGTTTTGGACGTCTATCTGTTAGCGTACGGTACACCTTGTATAGCTGGAATAGGTTGTTCGCATGGATAGGTAGCATCCCAATCAACCTAAACTACTTGTACCGAGTCTCTCGTTCTGGTTGTTATGTGGCTGTACTCTCCTGCTATATATATATATCAATAACATACGCCACCATATGTGTGGCTCCCCCGTCAAACCCTTTCATGGTATCAGATTGATCTCACGATCCACATCTCCCTCTTCCACAACTCTACCACTCCAACCCTACCCGATGGCTCAAGATGACACCGCCGTTGCTGCCAAGGTAGCCTGTGCCCAACTTTTGTTCCAAGCCGTCGCCGTCCACATCAAGTCTCTCGTCCCGGTCGTCCTCGACCTCCCCAAGTGCAACTACACCCACTGTCGTACTCAGTTCGAGGTCGCCATCAGCAAGTTCGAGCTATCCAACCACCTCTCACCGGTAAGCCCCTCCACGCTGCTTGACACTGACTGGCGACGGATGGACTACACTATCCTCTCCTAGATCTATGGCTCCATCTCCCAGGAAATACTCGGCATCGTCATGGCCCCCGGCGGCACCACCGCCTCCATGTGGCAGTCCATTGAGGTTCTCTTCCGTGACAACAAGACCACATGGGCGATCCATCTGCAGGCCGAATTCTCCAACCTAGTGCAAGGCGATCTTTCCGCCACCGAGTGGCTGCGACAAGCTGAAGACACTGTCCGACTCCCTTCGGGACATTGGCCAACCAGTGCCCGACCAAACTCTCGTTCTCACGACGATCAAGGGCATGAATCCCAAGCACAAGCACCTGCCGGCTCTCCTTCCCATGATGTCGCCGTTCCCCTCTTTCATCCAAGCGTGCTCGCTCCTCCTCCTCGATGAGTTGAACAACGACGCTAGTGATCCAGCGGCTAGGGCCACCGCGCTCATCGCCAACTCCCCGCTCTATGCCAACAACAGCCATCGACAACGAGGGTGGCTCTCGTGGCAACAGCGGCAAGAAGGGCAAGGGCAAAGGCAAGCAGGGCGGCAACAAGGGCTACAACACCAACTCCAGCCCATCGCCACTTCCGGTCCAGCCTCATTGGAATCCGTGGACTAGCCAGATTCAACTCTGGCCCACTGCCGGTCTCATTGGGCCACGCCCTGGTGTTGCCCCACGGCCTGCTGCAGCCTAGGCCTACATGGGAACACACCAGCCTGTGCAGCCCATGTCGTTCGGCCCCTCACCACCGGCTGGTCTACCCATGCATGCCATGCAGCACCTGCCACCGCCGCCGATGAACTTCGCTGCCCCGGTGCACGTCGGTGCTCCGCCTACTCCAACATGGGACGCCAACAACATCACCAACTCCCTCAATGCCATGACATTGCAGCAGCCGACCAACCAATGGTACATGGACACTGGCGCTACCGCGCATATGTCATCCGGCTCCAGTAATATATCCATCTCTGACAAGCCCCCTCCACACACACGAATTGTTGTTGGTAATGGTGCTTCTCTTCCTGTCACTGCCACTGGTTCCCATAGCATATCAACCCTTTCTCGGCCTCTACACTTGCATAACATCTTGGTCACACTGACATCATCAAGAACCTACTTCTTAGGTGCAATAGCCGGCACGGTGAACTCTACCGGCTCCTACCTGCGCTCGTATCCCAGGCACCACCACCACAAGTGCTCGCTGCCACCACCACCCATCCTATCATCTGGCATTGTCGCCTCGGACATCCCGGACATCACACACAACATCGCCTAGCCGGTCATTCCATTATTTCATGTAACCCAAATAAAGATAGCACAATTTGCCAAGCTTGTCAATTAGGGCGACAAGTTCGCCTCCCATTTTCTTTTTCTTCTTCGAAGACCACTGTTCCTTTTGAAATAATTCATTGTGAAGTCTGGACCTCTCCGATTTCTAATGTCTCTGGTTTTAAATATTACCTTCTTCTTTTAGATGATTTTACTCACCACCTATGGATGTTCCCTCTGCGATTAAAATCTGAAGT
Source organism: Oryza punctata (assembly GCA_000573905.2). Lineage (NCBI taxonomy): Eukaryota > Viridiplantae > Streptophyta > Magnoliopsida > Poales > Poaceae > Oryza > Oryza punctata. The sequence goes on along the minus strand of CM002494.2, from coordinate 7,161,765 downwards.
CTTTCAGATACTGTCCAATTTTCACTCTCTTGTACACACTCAGTTCTCCACCGTCGTGCGTGCTATTCAGTGTGACAATGGCAGTGAGTTTGATAACTCATCTTTGAGCCAATTTGCTGCTATCACGGCATCCAACTTCGGTTTTCCTGCCCCTACACCTCGCAGCAGAACGGCAAGGCCGAACGGATGATACGCACCACCAATGACGTTATTCGTTCCCTGTTGTTCCAAGTGCATCTGCCACCAAGCTTTTGGGTTGAGGCGCTCACCACAGCTACACATGTTCTGAGCATAGTCCCAACCAAAACACTTTCCCAGGGCACATCACATGAAGCTTTATACAAAAAGCCACCCTCCTATACACACCTAAAAGTTTTTGGTTGTTAATGTTCCCAAATCTCACATCCACTGCACCACATAAATTATCTCCCCGTTCGACGGTTTGCGTCTTCCTCGGCTACCCGTCCAACCACCGTGGTTATCGCTGCATGGATCTCGCCTCTCGCCGCATTATCATCTCTCGGCATGTCATCTTTGACGAAAACATATTCCCTTTTGCCGTTACCACCACTGCCTCGCCTAATGAGACATACGACTTTCTCGATACACCAGCGGTACCTGTGCCGCCAATTGCCACCCAGCCACCACCAGCCACTGCTACGCCACCGACCGCGCCGATCGCACTCACTACCACCGCTGCATCATCTGCTTCCACAGCTGCTGCAGCACCTCGCATGCAAACCAGGTCGCACTCTGGCATTCACTGTGGCCCGCGCGAACGGCTCAACCTCCATACTTCAACCATTGCTTTGTCACCCATTCCCAAGTCTGTTCGTTCAGCCTTGAAAGATCCCAATTGGCATACAGCCATGGTAGAAGAATTCCACGCTCTCACCTCCAACAATCCCTGGGAACTTGTCTCTCTACCACCCCGAGCCAATATAATCACTGGGAAATGGGTTTTCAAACACAAATTCCATCCTGATGGTTCCTTTGAACACTGCAAAGCATGATGGGTTCTCCGAGGTTTCTCCCAAAAGACCGGTGTTGATTTTGGCAAAACAATTACCCCGCCATCAAACCTACCACTATCCGGGCTGTCCTCTCCCTAGCCCTTACGTCCAAATGGCCAATACACCAACTGGACGTTAAAAATGCCTTTCTCCATGGCCATCTCTCAGAAACGGTCTAATGTTGCCAACCTACCGGCTTCGTCCACGCCAAGCATCCCAACGCTGTATGTTGCCTGAGCCGTTCTCTCTACGGCCTCAAATAGGCTCCCTGAGCCTGGTTCGAGTGCTTCAAAGCGTTTGTTCTTGGAGTTGGCTTCATGGTATCAAAATCAGACTCCTCGCTGTTCATCTTCCGGAGTTCTCTTGGCACCGGTACCTATTACTGTACGTCGATGACATAATATTGACAGCCTAAAGCGCCTCTCCGCTGCAACGGATCATCACCGCTCTCAGCTGGGAATTTTCGATGAAGGATTTGGGCCCTCAACACCACTTCCTCGGTGTCCAAGTCCACCGCAGTGGTTATACAATGCTCCTGCATCAGGAACAACATGCCACCGATCTCCTTGATCGCGCCGGCATGACGTCGTGCAAGCCATGCTCAACTCCAGTCGACACCTCGTCCAAGCTATCTGCTGCCGCCGGCGTAGCCGTTGCAGATCCGATGGCATATCGCAGCATGGCTGGAGCTCCCCAGTACCTGACATTCACACGGCCAAACATAGCATATGCAGTGCAACAGATATGCCTACACATGCATGATCCACGTGAAGGTCACCTGAACCTAGTGAAGCCAGTCCTCCGGTAGATCAAAGGTATACCCCGTCATGGCATCCTTCTGTCAGCTTCGTCGCCACATGAGCTCACCCTTACTCAGACGCCGACTGGGCTGGGTGCCCCAACACTCGCCGATCGATGTCGGGCTTCTGCATTTTCCTTGGCTCCAATTTGTTATCTTGGTTTGCCTAGCGCCAGCCTACCATTTCGCGCTCGAGCGCCGAAGCCGAGTACCACAGTGTCGCAAACGCGGTCGCCGAAACAACCTGGATTCAACAACTCTTCCGCGAGCTTCATCAACCGTTTCACTGAGCTACGGTCATCTTTTGTGACAACGTCTCCGCCATTTACATGTCAGCTAATCCCATGCGGCACCAACGAACAAAACACATTGAGCTCGACCCTGCATTTCATTCGTGAGCAGGTTGCTCTCAGCCAAGTTCGAGTTCTTCACGTACCATCATCCGCTCAGTTTGCCGACGTCTTCACCAAAGGACTACCGTCATCGCTCTTCCTCGACTTCAGATCCAGCCTCAACATCTCTGAACTCCCGGCTGAGTCTGCGGGGGTGTGTTAGCGTAATGTACACCTTGTATAGCTGGCATAGGTTGTTTGCATGGATAGGTAGCAGCCCGATGACACTGGTGTCTAAACAACAGACTCGGTCGTGTTCACATCATGGTACCCAACAAGCTCGACCGTACTGCTGCCATAAGCCTCAGTATTACCCCATGGCATTGCTAGTACGACACAAGACATAATGGTGCACTTAATCATCAGGGAGGGAGCCTGGGCCAGCCTGAGTTCAACGAAGAGAATCAGAGGCCACGTCTCTCACTGAATTTATGTATAAGCCTGTTTCCGAGGATCTCCTAACCCCACAAGGTCACTCAAACCGACTACTCTCTGGTTCTAGTTTTGTGAGATATCATTATGTGTTCTGAAGTTCTGAAAACAGGATGGTTTCCAAACACTATGGTGTCCACTCATATATATCGGTATGATGAACACCTTAAGCTCCTTGACTGCCTAAGTGTGCACTTTAGGATACGAAATTTTGGTTTCTCATGCAAGTAGTTCCTCCCATGTGATGGTTTGGTGGCAACCTATCATCATCCGCACGCTATCTTGTTGGACCGTGTATATTAAGGATGTAATATTTTTTTTAGATAATGAAAATTTTATTAATCTCATAATGTTTACAAGCACCCCCGGTCTCTGCACCCAAAGAGTGCACACAGCCAAACAGAAAGAGAGAAAAGAAAACTCATACCCAAGATAGCATAGAGAATCAGGAACCCTCCATCTCTAGCCTAGAAAGCTACCCATATGCCAGGGTAGAAAATACCCTGACCACAAGCCGTAATAATAGTACCCCGCAAATTGACCTTTTGGAGGATAGCCTATGAGCCGAGCTAATGTGTAGTCAAGAAGATAACCTAAGAAGATAACCTACAAAGTAGAACATATATTTTTCCATTCATATACATCATTTCTATAAAGCCAAATAGATCAAATAATTGTCCCAAATAACACCAAAGGCCTCAAGTTGTGTGGTTGTCTTATTAGCTAGCCCAATCATATGAGTTGTACTATCAGGTAAACTAATATTCGAAGAAAAGTGGATTAAATACCAAACCTCACAAGCAAAACAGCAATCGAAGAACAAATGAGTAATAAAGGTTATAGTCTACTGTATATTTGTTGTAGAATAGGTAGTTTTATTTATATGATTGGAAATGTGGGTTGTGGTATATATATGAGCATAATGCAATCAAGAACCGAATTGTGTACATTGGTATTATGCTAAACTAATCACCGACTTCGATTTATGCTAGAGTAATCAAGTTCAAGCTTGATAGGGAGTGTGCAGGGGCAGATCCAAGAAAAGAATGGAGAGGGGGCTTATCTCCTTCTTTCTCCAATAGCCCCCTCTACTCTTCGTCTTCTCCCTATTTTCCCAACTCTCTTCTCCCCCTTCTCTCAATGGTGATCTAACGGGGTAGGGTGGATTTTGATTCCCCCAACACCCACGCTGCATCCGCCCCTGAGAGTGTGCAACATTCACCTATAAATCATCAATAAGCAATCAGATTCATGATATGGAAGATATATATATTCATTACATATAGGGAAAGGTGTGATACATATATATTTTTGTAAACCGATCGAAAGTCAAAACTACAAGGGTTCTCTATTGGGCCAACAAAACAAATTAAGAGGGAAGTTTATCTTATTTTGTTTTATTCGACAAGAAGTAGCAATCCTTTTCGGATGATTTCTACTTTTGAGTTATTTATGTTATATTGCCTGCTATTTCTTGTCTACTTGTGCCTTTTATCTCCTGCTGTTTCACTACTACAAGCTTTTTGTTCCTGATGAATAAATATAGATTAGATGTGGATCCATATTCTTTGCTCTTGGGGTCAAAAAGCGAAAGGTGTGTGCTCCATTTTCTTTTTATATTTTACCATGGAGATTGGATTGTTGGTTTCTTCCGGAGTGTAAACAACTAGTTCTTTCAATTAACTGGCTACCGATGAGTCACGAATGATTCATTGGTGACGGACCCTAGTTTGATTCATCTGCTGAGTCAAACCTCTTGGTGACAGGCTTTAACTTTAGCCCGACAAAGATAAGTATCATTCGTGATGGCAAGGAACCCGAGACCGATGACTTTTCACATCACTGACTTTTGGTTCGTGACGGGACCCCTCGCCAATACACATGAGGCCTCTCGCCAGATGTAGATGAGCTATTTCGTGTTAGTGATTTGCTCATTAGTGAGTTGCTCATTAAGGCAATATAGAACAATAGTTGATGGTTTAACGACGGATGAAACCAGTGGCAATCTTTGTCTTTGTCCTCAAAGGCAGAGGATACAAACCAATGGCAATCTTTGTCTAAGGTGCTGTTTGGAAAACAGGAACTTATTCCAAGTCCCTGTCACAACGGATGTTTGGACACTAATTTGGAGTATTAAACATGCACTAATTATAAAACCCATTCCATAACCTTGGACTAATTCGCGAGATGAATCTTTTGAGTCTAATTACGTCATGATTTAATAATGTGATCCTACAGTAAACTTTTCATAATTATGGATTAATTAGGCTTAAAAAATTCGTCTCGCAGATTAGCTCTCATTTATAAAGTTAGTTTTTTTTGTTAGTCTATGTTTAATACTCCAAATTAGCGTCCAAACATCCGATGTGATATGAGCTAAAAAGTTTTAGCCCCATCTAAACACCCCCTAAGACACTGGATACAAAGAGGTGGCATAAGTACAGAAAGTGCATGCTTCATTTCCAATGCATCCTAATCCTATCGTATACTTGTCCACAAGATATTTCAGCACGATCATGCCTTGTTTGCTCTTTAGCATCTTTTAGATAATAGATTCAAAGAAGGCCTCCACATCCAGCACACATGCATGGCCAAATGGCAGGAAGATATGCAGTAGAGGTTTTGCGTCCAGCTAAGGCCTGATTGCCTCCATCTCAATGTAGAAGAGACGCACTAGACATCGCTGAGTAGTTACTTCACTCATTTATCCAAAGGTGATGTACATGTTCTCTTCTTTCGTTTTAAGGAGTACCCTCACATGTTATATCCTTGACATGTTGGATACCATCGTTTTAAGGAGTATTTCTTTTTCTACAAGATTATGGAAATTCAGGTGATTCTGCTCCTTATTACGTACTCAGATTTAGTGATAATATTGATACGCGATTCAATAATCATCAGATAGTAGTTTGTTTTTTATCGTCAATTCAGACATGCCTTTGATTTTGGCTTACTTACCAAAATTTTAGGACCGGCCCTACTAACCTTGAAAGCTCACTCAAACTGACTGTGTTAAATATGTGATCCGAATTTCAGCATGCAATATATTCGGATTAGTTTTTAATAGGATTTTGTATTATGGGATTAATTTTCTACTAGGACATTCCTTGTAAGCCACATCGGGAGGGTGCGATAGCCCAATGTATCCCCTGCGTTTGTATTCAACTCCTCTATACTGATCACTGCTAGTCGGTGTCCATGGTTTTTTCCCGTATAGGTTTTCCATGTTAAATTTGTATCTCCATTGTGCATATATTTTCTTAACAAGTGGTATCAGAGTATTTGGAGATCCGGTCTACTACCACACTGCTACTGTCGCTGGTTCGTCGCTCCTACCTTTCGATCTCGTCGAGTTGTTCGGTGAGATTGGCTTCGTATCGAAGTCGACGCGTAGTCGACTGATCGACTCTGATCTGCGCATGCTTCAGAGCAAGGAGAAAAGCAGCAGTCCACCCACAGCCATGTTCCGGGGAGAAAAAGCAAAAAGCAATAGTAGCAGTCAGAACCCATCTAATCTCAAGTGCACGGTTTCCGAGGAGAGCAAGTCAGGCATTCAGGCTTTTGTTCATGTGAATTAAATTTCACGTTGGTGTTTTTGCTAGGCACACACGGCTAAAAATTCATGTTCAGTTTTTTTTTGCTACACTCACACGCCAGTTTACTACAGAGTTCTAGTAGAAAGCACGCACATTCTAGTTAGTGCGCCACATCAGTGTATTCTGGCCACAGACTAGCCCAGCATTGTGAGTTGGATCCATACGTGGTCACCACCACCTGCTCATCTCCTCCATCAAAAGGCTCACATCCGTGATATATGGACAAGTACCATATCCGTGATATAGTAGAGAACACGACCAACTTGCCAGCTGACCAAACATTAGACTGGAAGCTTCATTCCCGATCCATCCTAACCCTAACATATCTTGGCATGAATATAATCAGATTTCATCATTGCAGAAAGTAATTAGCCAATGAACAACAGACAAACTGGTAGTCCTTATACATACAGTGGCGGTATACTCTTCAGCCCCCATCAATTAATATGCTATCTGAGTTTGAGTTCCAATCTGTTGATCGTGGCATGGTATTATGTATATATGTTAGCGGAGTCAGGGCTAGGGTTTTACATTTCGAAAAGCAAGAAAATTTCTGAGCACCGAAATTCCGAAATTTCGGAAATTTCAAAAAACTTTCGGATATTTCGAATGAAATCTTTTAAAATTTTAACACGTTTTTACTTAAATTTAAGAAATTATGACTAAATTCGTAAATATTTGAAAAAAATTGCTTGAAATATTTGCTTACCGGGAGGGGGGGGGGCGGAAATTCCATCCCTGGTCAGGGCCAGTGCATTATGTCGTAGTTCAGTCACTGATGCAAGGTTTTATTTCAAGCTTCACGTACATATAGTGTTCCGTGTGAATAAATGTATATGCATTGTCAAAATGATCTCAATAATACTAACCGGTGCTGGGTGACATATACAACATTTTAGTTGGAACATACACAACTACAAAACTGCTTTTTACATACGGCCCAAACAGATTTTCGCATGCGGTTGCTCCAGCCACATGTGTGAAAAGGTCTGCGAAAATCGGGATTTTTCCATGCGGCCAGCGCAACCGCATGTGAAAATCCAATTTTCGCATGTGGGCGCTTAAGCCGACCGTATGCAAAGAGGAAAAATCGCAAAAAAAATAAAATTCCCCAAAAAACCTTAGCCCCGCCGCCACCCGAGCTCGCCGCAGCCGCCACCAGATTCGCGCCACCGACGCCCGATCCACACCGCCACGGCCGCCCGCCACCCGCCGCCGGCCGTCGCGGCCAGTGCCCGATATGCGCTGCCGCGGTACCGTGCCCGTCACCCACCGCCGAGCGTCGAGCCCCCAGCCGCCGTACGGCGAGCCGCCCTTGCCGCCGGCCACCTGCCGACGCCGTCACCGGAGCCGCTGCCAGCGCCTCCGGATCCGCCGCCCGCTGTCGCCGTAGCTACAGCCGCTCCCTAGGGCGGCAGATCCGGCCTGCCGAGGTCGGCGTTGCCGAATCCGCCGCCTGCCGCTGCCGCCTACCGACGCCGTCGCCGCAGCCACTCCCTATGGGGGCGGATCCGGGCCTGCCGAGGGTGGAGTCGCAAGATCCGCAGCCCCTGCTCCCGGCCACCGGCGCCATCGCCGCCCCTACTCCCGGCCGCCGGCGTCCGTTCGGACAGGGAGAGAGGGAGGAGAGAAGAAAGAGATAGAGAGGAGAAAAGAGAGAGAGGAGAGTAAATAATTAGTAGAGAGGGGGAGAGGGAGGAGAGGAGTTGGAAAAAATTTGAAGTGGTGAGGAGGGAAAGAGAGAGGAATGAAAAAAAAAAGAGTAACGATTTTTACATGCGGACAATTTAAGCGTCCGCATGCGAAAATATATTTTTGCATGCGGCTCCTTAAGAGAACCACATGCGAAAAACAGTCATTAAAAAATTAATTTGAAAATATAAGAATTTCGAATCGAATTTTATGATACTAAATGAACCCATTTGAAAAAGTTATCAAAAAAAAGATGTAGAACTCATTGAGATCTATCAATTTTCTTTTGGTCATTTCTCCATCCGATTTTAATTGAACTATATAAAATTTAAAATTTAAAATAAAAGAAATTAAAAAAAATCAGGTATTAAAATAATTTCAAATAGAAAAATTATCAACAACAAAATTGTATAACACATTAAGATCTACAACTTTTGTTTTGGTCATTTTTCAATATGACTTGGTTTCAACGGTTTTAATTTGAATTTCAAAATATAACAGCTTCAAACAACATTTTCAAATACTAAATGATTTGAACTGAAAAAGTCATCAACAACAAAGTTGTATAACTCATTAAGATCTATAACTTTTATTTTTATCATTTCTTCATCCAACAAAGTGATAATAATATTGTTCATAAAATTTACATATCTCTCATATGGTTTTATAAACTATAAGTGAGATCTGTAAATTTTGTGAACCATCTTACTATAACTTTGTCGGATAAAGAAATGATCAAAATAAAAGTTGTATGTCTTGATGAGTTCTACAACTTTTATGTTCATGACTTTTTCAGCTGAAATTATTTACTGCTTCAAAATATTATTTGATGTTTTGAAATTTAAATTTTTAATTGATAAAACAAAGTCACAAGAAAAAATGGCCAAAATAATAGCAGTAAAAACACAATAACATGATAGAGCATGATTTTAGAAACATTTAGGAAAAAGAATCGTCCAATTTGGAGTTCATATGAGTCAGATAAACTAGTTTTAAATTTTCAAATTTTATTTTCGCATACGGCTCTTAAACGCCCGTATGGAAAAATCGATTTTTCCATGCGGGCTGTTAAGAGGTCCGCATATTTGCATGCGGACCTCTTAAGTGGCCCGTATAGAAAAATCGATTTCTCCATACGGGCGTCTTAAGGAGCCGTATGCGAAAATGCAACTCGATTTCCCAGACGCGGCAAGTTATGGTCCGTATGCAAAAATCATGGGGTCTCGTACAGAAAAATCATTTATGTAGTAGTGATACTGATCACTACGAGGATAGATTAATTACTAATCGTATTTTGTGGAAAAAATCTGAATAGGACAAGAATTGTTTCTCTCTTCATAATCTTTTCTTCTGAATATGAAGTGTGCCCTAGTATAACAAAAATATACAAAGATTTAATGAATCCACAAAATAGAAATTAGCTATTAATTAGTAATGTTTCCGCTGACATATATATTCCAGCTATGTAATTCACCACTGCTTGTATGCGCTATATTCCGGCGTGCTCGCCCATCGTAAACCCTAGAGGCAGTAGTAACTTCAGCAATGTTTTCCATTGGCTACACCTTTACACATTGTTTGCAAATCTCTTGTGCAAGGAACCGTGCAAGGACTAGCTAGCACCATCTTTTGAGTAGCACACAAGGACTAGTCTGCTCGCTGAACAGATACAAGGATAGGGACTTCTTTCTTGATGCATCCTAACCCTCCTAACGCACACTGGTTTGGAAGAGGTTACCTTTGTGTATGAACTGAGATCATCAGCACAGAAACTGAATTAACTGAACATAAGACAGACTGGTAAGGAAGGCCAAGTGTATGGACATTTTTAAATTGTTAAATGTATGTTGTTCAACGCATTTCATGCGCTTCAAGATACTTCCGGCCCAATACGTGTTCTTATTAACAATCTAAAAGTAAAGACTGGAAAATTAATTTCGATGAAAAAACCTCAAAATCCGCTTCAAATTTAAGGTTAAAAATTTAAATTTTATCTGATAAGTATAAGCATAAGTGAAAAATGAGATTGTTCAATTAATTTGGAGACTATTGATTGTGGTAGATACTCCGTATGCTAGTAGAGGCAGGGCATTATGTTACATTCCAGTGAGTGATGCAAGCATGGGTTAATTTCTAACTCTGTTGACATAATTAAAGGTAATTAAATTAGAACGAAATATTACTACCCCTGCTGTAATAATACTGATTTCTCCTATGGTTAGCATCCACTGGTTTCTCGGTTATCATATATGCACTAAATAAAAAGATCAATACAAAGATGAAAACTGAACCGGTACTCTCTGCTGATAGTGAACAACAATCTAAACTGTTGATTTTATTCCGATACTCTCTGCTGCTGATAGTGAACAGCAATCTAAACTGTTGATTTTATTTGATCGAAGAGTTTAAATTAATTTGTAGTTCTACCCCTGTTAGCGGTAGTAGAAATATAAAGGATATTATTATCAAAATAAAAATTGATGTGGAAGGGTATAATAGTTATTTTACAGTGACCAAACATTTAGGCACCCAACTTGAGACAAGTTTGGCCAAGTCGAGCTAGGGCCCAGTGGCATAGGGGAAATGGGTTGCAAACTAAGTAGAACACTGAAATCAGGATTTTCAGATTACTTTCCCTCCCCTACTTTGCAAAATAACTTGACTAAGCTATATAAGTGATATAATATGGTGAATTGTGAGTAGGTAGCCCAGCACACCTAGATTCCATTTTACAAGATTGCATTTCAAAATTCGAATTATTCTGCTCCCAGAAATTTAAAGAAAAGAGCTCAGGCTGAAAATTATTTGAATTTTTAAGGGTTCAAACCTGCGTGCACAAATTCAGGAAAAAATATAATAACCTATTATACTATAATTCCATTGAACTTACTGTAAACGTTCTTATACCATCACGTGGCTCTCTAATAAATTAGAGAAATCTATGAAATTCTAAGAAAAAATAAAACATCTGACCCTTAATTTTCACTAAATATGGTGGGCCTATTATTTTACATCACTAGATCTATCCTTTTCTTTAAGAAAAGTATCCAAATTAGCTCATACCTAAATCGCTCTTGCCAAAATCCCACCAGCTTCCTGGGCCTCCTCCCCTCCTCACGTACAGACGTCTGTCCCTCCCTCTCCTATCCTATCCTCTACCGTTCCTTCCATCTTTCAAATTTCTAGCTAGAAAAATTTAATATGTAAAAAAATCAGGAATTAGATAACTAAGTGATTTTAATTTTTACAACATATTCAATTTATCTTTACTGGCCATGTTTTTATATATAAAAAATATATTATTTGGGCATACACTAGTACATGACAACTAAATAGCGATGAAATAGTATAGAAAATTTAATAGCATATACCATGTCATCGTAAATGATCTCCGGTTCTCTCCCTTTGCTCAGTTTGTCCTCTTATTTTGTAGCTAGCAACACGGTATATATATAATAATAATTGATTTATCTACCCATTAGTATATTATATTATAAAGATGCGCTAAATAAATATCATGCAGATCAATTTATTATATAATAAAGATCCATTCAACATCATCTACCGCGATCCTAACCCGTACATCTGTTGACGTAAAAACACGACGGTCTGGGAGATATGCTGAGATCTGCTTAGCTCCAGTGCAAGTCGAGAATAATGATGAGATGTGGGCGTGCCAGTCAATTTGATCCTGCAACTGACAAGATATATAAATTGAATATCAATAAGATAGCCGATCGGCTGACAAGCCGATGGAGTGATTCCAGCCGATGCCGATACCAGCCGATATCCAGTATAGATCTTAATACTTGAGTAAATAATGACATTAAGATAATCAGCTGTTGAAAAAGAAATAATATAATCCAGTAGATGCCAATCGGCTAGTAATGATAGATTGAATAAGCACTTATTCGAAGGTTGAAGCATTCATCGGCTGAAGGACTGATGTCATTAAATCCAAACGATTAGATAAACAGCGAAACCTTTGTTGTCATCGGCTAAATCCATTGTATGTAACCCTTATAAGCCGATACAACATACAGATAACTTATCGGCTAGCACTCCGATAAGACATTAACATGAACCTATCGACTTAACAAGATTTATATTATCAACAACAATCTAGTAGGTCGAACCTAATCGATGCAGCACGAAATTGTATATGATAATCTAATAGTTGATGAACCGATAGATCTGTCTTATGTGATGGATATAACAAATCTATTTAGAACAACATTGTGATTGTAGAGATATATCGGCTAAGACAGAAGATCAGACTTAACCGAGACAGTCCCAACTAAACCAATGCGTATCTAAACACAATGCAATTAAAATAGAATTGAGATATCAGGTAAATATATCAACCGAACCAGAGTAATCCGAGAGATCGAAGTGATGCAGCCTTGAACAACACCAATGTAGCCGATAAATTCACCAGGACCCGACGGAATGTAGGGCTTACCCCTTCGCCGTAGATCGAAAGCCAATGCAGCCCTGCATCAGGTACCAAATTCCACCGGTTGATAAGTAAAAACCTCAGAAAAATGGTGGCGATGCGCCGAGAGTAGTTGTACTGATCGAGAGATAATTTACATAGACCCCGGGTATACATATTTATACCCATGGGTAGATGCTAGTCCATATCGGACATGGCACAAACTAAATACACTTTCCTAAAGATAAAGGAAAACATAAAGTACTTATTGGACACTAAATACACTTTCCTAAAGATAAAAGGAAACTAACAGACTCTTTCTAATTAATAGATACAATTGCCTTTTTCGGACTCAATCCACACGTGGCAATCCTCATAAAACACCTTAGACGAACCCAACAATGGTTCCAACATCCCCTTGTCGGAATCGGCTACATCAGATTCCTTGTCCGATTCGATATCAGCCGATGCACACCATAGCCAATGCAGTTCCAAAGCCGATTTATACTCTGTTTCTATTACCGATTTCCTTCCAAATCCGCTTCGGTCTTAACTCCAAATTCGATGTATGATTTACCAAATTTTATCGTCAACAACATCTAATAAATTAGAAAATAATACTATAAATTATGAGAATAAAGAAAAACAACCGAGGTTCCCTTTTAAATCGATGGAGACATTATCCATAGAAAACTTAAAAAATAAAATCCGTCACTACCTGTCCTCTCACATGCGCAAGAGGTGCACACTGCCCGTCTGCTTCCCTCTCTTCCCAGGCTCTCTCCTCCTTTTTAAGGTAGCAAACTTAGTAGAGAAACAATCAATATTGTTCTATATTACAACGATAATAGTTTACAAGCTACAACCTCATTACTAATATAGAAATAAAATAATGTAAAAATTGACAATACATATTGAGTCATCATACATCATTCTACATGCCTATCTAAATTAAATTTTTAATATCCATAAAAAATAGAAATTCAAATTTTAAACGGTATTTTTTCGAGGGACAACATCCTTACCCTTTCAAATGTCATACGAATTGACAAATTATGACATAAAGCAACAAATGCAGGTTGCCCCATCAAACATAGTTATCGCAAATATTTATAATTAGATATACACGATATAAGTAAATAGAACTAATATAAGTATGTATAGTCCAATTCACAACATAAAAAATCCAATCGCTCCATTAATGTTTTGATATGTGCTCGAATTATATAAGCAAGTTGAATAATCTTCTGCTTAATCGCTCTAAAATATATTCCACGTTACCATCTATTTGAGTTTATATGGTGTTTGATTGACTTTTAGTATATCATATAGTATATCATAGATGTATACTCGTGCATGTGCCAATGGGCTTATATACATTTCGAAAATGAACATAAATCCGTCCGTTTTCTTTGTGCACCCAACAAGTGAAAGGTGAATCATCTCTATACAAGAACATTAACATGCGAACATGTTTGTCCTGCATAAATACACTTTAGGATTAACTTCAGAATTCAGTTAGATATTATGATATACAAGACATGAAAAAAAGGATTAACTAAACTTGATAAAGAATGTGAACACCACACGATGGATCACATGACAATTTTTATAGGTTAAACCAACATATCATCTACACAAGTTCCGTAAGCACAGGGCATGATGACTAGGAGCCATAGGAAAAACGTCGTTACCAAACAATTATCATATACTAGATGCACACAAAAAATTATAACAAATTTTGAAACAATTTGTTGTGTCAAATATTTTCTAGGGCCTTTTAGGAATTTCGTATAGAATACAACAAAATTATAGCAACTTCACTGCACCTAAAATCTAATAAAATTTCAGATTGAAATATATAAACCCTTGACTGCAACTTGATTCCAAAAAACAATCACACATAGTACAGATGATATATAGTTTCATAGGAACCAATTTCATTGTTGCAACATAATATTTTCTCATAAATCCAAAACTGCACAGTTTCCACTTATTTGACTTTTGAATTTATACGATGCAATGATAAATTAGAAGAAAATCATATTCAATGTTCAAAGCAATCCCAAACAAATTATTGACAAAAAAAGTATGTTAAGAAAAGAGTAAAAAATATTTTAGTAAAAAAAATATCGACACATAAACATTCATAATAAAATTTTAAACACAGAATAAGGTGCCAACGCATTTGCGTGCGCTACCTTCCTAATTTATAACAAAAACTCTAACATTTGAAAAAAATATGAAACCCATACCCTTCTCTTCAACTTTACTCACGTTTAGAATTAGCTTTATTTTGCCGATTATGGTTCTATTTTGTTCCAATTTTTATTCGCATGAAGAAGCTAATGCAAAAAAAAAAGCAACCTACATAGAAACAGATATAAGTAATCCTAATTATCTTGCACTAAAACTAGGGTTGTGATGGAGAATACGCATTGAATGAAGGTCCTGGTTCCAAATCCTATATACCACACACGTGCATATTTCGTGCATAAAATCGCATAACTTGCTACTATAGATTCCACCGATATGTTCTTTATATATACTCGGTGGGTCAATATGTCATTGCTAGGACTATTGTTGATACATGGACCGAAAAGACATTTTTGGATATTAACCGGGAAGAGATGAACCTACTGGATCAGATAATTAAAGGGATGGAACACCATAATTGGGCAGAACTCCAAGTGTGGCTCAGTTAGGATGGGGATCCTAGTTTGGCCCAGTTAGAAGATCCATATATCCAAGCCGCGAGTGCACAAAGGGTTGAGGTAATAAACATGGGTGTAAGAGAGAACCATCTCGAACAAAGCCTTAGCTGCATCTCTTGCTACGAGCCAAACCTTAGGTACGCACGGACCGAATCATTGATCAATATAGTTCCACTATACTTCAACGATAGAATCCGGGTATATTTAAAATATATATGTAAGTGTTTATTCTGGGAGCACTAGAAACGGTTGATATGGTAGGTAGAGTGGTAATGTTGCAGACTAGCAGTATTCACATCAAGTTAATTTTGTTGGATAAGTACTTTCTCCATCTCATTTTAAATGTAGTTGTGGGTTTCTATATCCAACGTTTGATCGTCCGTCTTATTTAAATTTATTTATGATTAGGTTTTTTTCATTTTTTCATTAATTTTTCAAATAAGAGGATCTGAAATACACATTTACTCTCGATGAACCACTTATCAAGCCTGATCGGGTGAAGAAGCTATCTACACAGATGTATCAATTCCATCAATGATCAATACAGTCAATACAATATACCCTAACATGCACAACTTCTTCGAAAGAATGACCTATTCTTTTTCTCAGTGTATACACTGAAGCTCCACTGAAATTTTGGAGTAGTTAATTAATTAAAATAGTCATTCTAATACTTTATTTTTAGTCAAGACTCAGAAGTACTAATGCTATCAAGTTTAGTACAATCCAATAAGTAGCAAGTAATGTCTTCATGTCACATATATTCCTCTAATGGACTTTACTACTGCTTGCACTATCCCCACCTACGCACCCCTGATCTAGTCCTCTATCGCGTGATGGGAATTAGCATCATAGCTCCATCCCCTATTATCCTACATAGCAGAGAACATCCTTGTTTGCTCACTGAACGGCAGCATTTCGTTCATGATGCATTGTATCCCTAACATGAATAGGTTTCTAACAGATCTTTGCATGAACTTAGATTTTATCACAGCATAAATTAAATTTGGGCACTGAACTTTGAGACAAACTGTTGAAGAAAAAACCTGACATGCACCGGGAATTCCTTCTACATATGGTGGCTTTGGACATGGATGAATGGAGATATGTGATGTTGTTCACAGCCTTTCATATATACCTTCGGGACCTTCAATTTATTTTCTATCTGACTTATTTGATTTGCAAGATTAATGTTTTTAGATAATGGGAATTTATAAAACCCGGGTTATACACCAACGGGGGTGCATAGAGCCACAGAAATTCCGAGCGAACAAGCTCGGTTCTTACACACAAGTTTACAAGCAAAAGGAGTACAAAGGTTCAAGCACCTTACACAAAACTAAAAAGAGCACAAAGACTTCAATGCCTTTCAAAGCAAAAAGACCTTCTAAACAAACCAACGACCACATTACTCATTTAACCTCTTTCTCATGTTCCATCCATCTTTACCAAAAAAGTGCATGACAATTATCTCTAACAGTTTGCATTCTTCCTTCATCACAAGATTAATTGAAGTGTTGTGGTAATCTATATGCTTCCTGCTACAACTGGAGAAGTGATCTTTACCCGGATGACAAAAATCATATTAGTCTCGGTTCGAAAAGAAACCAGGACTAAAAATGATTTTTAGTCCCGGTTAAAAAACCCAAAGGAACTTTTTGATGTGTCACCAACCGGGACTAAAGATCATTTTTAGTCCCGGTTTATTTTTTGTCAGGTCGTGTCAGGCCGCCAGGGAACTTTAGTCCCGGTTGGTGTTACCAACCAGGACTAAAGATCACCCGAAAGTTAAAGCGCATATAAAAATATCTCTAACATCGATAAATTTTTCTAAGTCGTAGTGCTCTCTCCTCTCCTCTCCCTTCCCCTCCCCTCTCCTTTCCCCTCCCCTCTACCCTCCCACTGGCAGCGGCGGCGGCTACCCGCGGCGGTGGTGGAGGCTGGCCTCCGGGCGGCGGGTTGCGGCAGGTGACAGCCGGCGGCGGTCAGCGGGAGACCATCGTCCGAGGCGGCGGTGACCGGTGGCACTCCCCTCCCTCCCTCCCTCCCTCCCCCCCAGATCTAGCCGGAGGGGAGAGGTGAGCCGGTTGTGGCCGACAGCGGCGGCTCCCCTCCCTCCCTCCCTCCCATATCTAGTCGGAGGGGAGAGGAGGGAAGGCGGTGGCCGACGGTGCTCCCCTCCCTCCCTCCCAAATCCGAGCAGCCGGAGCACGGCGCACGAGGCAGCGGCATCGGCAGCAGGCGGATGTAGATTTTGTTATGTTTTTTGAATTTGTGGATAATATTTAATTTCGATATGTGATGTTAATTTTGATGTTGTTACATTCAATATGTGGTATTGGAAAAAATAATTTTGATGTTGTTGCATTTGATATGTTATTCGATCTGTGGCATTAGAGAAAAACAATGAAAAAACAGTATGCAAGTAGCAAAAACAACTGAGAAAAAAATTTAGTCCCGATTGGTGAAAAAAGGTATGCAAGCAGCAAAGACAACGTAGAAAAAAATTTTAATCCCGATTGGGACTACCAACCGAAACTAAAGATCTAAACTTTAGTCCCAATTGATAGCACCAACCGTACTAAAGATAAACATCTTTAGTCCCAGATTGGACGTCCTGGTTTGCAACCCGGGACTAAAGGGGTTGCAAACCGAGACTAAAGAGGGTATCACCAGTAGTGTGCAGAGCCAGACTCAGGCACGATATTGCAATTAAGTCATTGTGCAAGGTTGAATTGCAAAGCTTCGTATAACTATTGTGTGAATAAAAGTCGATACATTTGCAAAATGAGCACAATAGTATTAAGTGGTGTCGAGTGACGTGCACCAACATAATTAGAGCATTGGTCACTTCAAGGATAGATCCATATTTTGTGGAGTATTTGCTGAATGTTTACTAGTAGCTACTTATTTTGTGGAGCATTGATTTTCTAATAGCGCCTGCAGATCAGTCTAATATTGCATTTGAGTCCTGAGTATTTCTGTCAAGTGCTAGTAGAAAACCACACTCCATCCACTAAATAGCTACCAGCGTTTCCACTGACATAAAAATTCCAGTCATGCACTTTACCTCTGCATCTATTCCCAGAATTTCCAGCTCGATCAGTATCCCTTTTCTTCCAGGAGCCACAAGTAGATTCATCGACTTCCTCCCTCATTAGCTGCAAACATTGTTTGGAAGACATCCTAGCAAGGACTTACACCATACCTCGATTCGCTAACTTCGACGTTGCCCAGGATCGATCCTAATGCCCACTTGCTTACCGGATGAAAACTCTGGGAGGCGCTTTGCTCCTGATGCATCCTAACCCTAATGCGTGTACTGGTTTGTATGCGAGTGGTGGTTTTCAGCATGAACTTAGATCATCACCATAAAAACATGAGACAAATTGGTATGAAGGCCTTCTGCATAGATATATAAATGGAAGTTGTTCACTGCATTTCACTGCATAAATGGATAGCAGCAGCTCAGTTAGGCACACAGGTAGCACATGGTGAGGAACCAAATTAGAGGACGATATTGCTAGCAGTTATTCAATTGTATTGGATCGCATTTTGGTCCATTGGGTCATGTTCAATGGTTCAAATAGCTACCACCTCTAAAAGTCTCCAAATTAAATAGGCAACTCCCTCTAGGTTCTCCTGGCCACGAAGAAGGTGGGGGCACGTCCATAGGAGGTAGGTTCACTCCCCCCAATATATATACACATACTATACTACGCGTAGGGTTCAGTATAGCTAAAATGAGCCTAACCCCCATTATGCTAGTTGCTAGCAGTCATTTAATTGTGCTGCACTGTATTTAAGTTGGTTAGCTTAGGTCATGTGTTCCTACAAGTCTTCATATTAAATAAAGAAATCAAAATTTCCCTTGCATAACGTTTAATAAAGAACTGAGGGATATTGACAAAAGCCAACATAAGGTTTGATATCAACTATCTGCGCTTTTGAATTACGCCTATATATTAGATTATGTGCAACAACAATAATAAACTAGCCCATAGATCTACCCAAGCAGGATGTGCACTAGTGTGGATCAAAGAGAGGGAAGAGAGAGAGGAGTCGACTATCCACTAAACATGGCATCTTGGCAAAAAGATACAAGAGAATAGAAAATCAGGAAATGGATTAATGGTCATATATAGTCAATATGTTGTATCACATGTTTACAGATCAGTTATTTATTGATGTGAACTTACGAGCGCATATCCTTTCTTTCTCATTCATGTTAGAACAACAGGTGCTATCAGTAATGCCTCATTAAGGTTGTATGTGCCTACTCCCTATAGCAAGCTTTACATCAGAATTGTGTCCTGAAAAATATAAAAATCTCTATCGTATTTTCAAAACAAAACTTGTAGCATTAAGTGGTGAGTGGAAATCTGCAACCTAATTTTATATTGTAGGCAACTGATCACTTATATATTTTTACAGGGAAATTTTCCTTTACATCATTGTGCAAATTAAAGTAAACACCAGGAATGGTTCACATGCTTTGCATTTCATATTGAAGGAGAAATAACTGGATATGAAATATGGAGAGTGGGATAATTATGAGAATATGAAGTCACACTTCTTTGTAATGTGACCGTAGGACAAGCCATGTCATTAAGCTTTTTTCCCTAGCGCTATATCAGTATCATACTTGCATACCACTGGTACAGAATAGATTTTCCTAGACGCCGGGTCCTTTTGTTTCCATGCGGTCCGTAAGTGGAACCGCACGGGAAAATAGGGGGACCGGTGCCGGGCAGTCGCCCGTACGGGAAAACGCATTATCCCGTGTGGACGGTTAAAGTGGCCCGCATGGGATGTTTGGTATATACGAGGAGGCGGCAAGCTTGGTGAAATTTTCTAAGTCCCGGGCACCCAAAAATTTCCACCGACGCCACCAGGCTGCCGCCGCCCAAATCCTTTCCCAAATCCTCGCCCAAATCCTTGCCGCCGCCCAAATCCTTTCCCAAATCCGCCACCCAGACCGCCTCCTCTCCTCTCCCCTGTGCCCTCGCCTCCGCCACCTCCTCTCTTCCTTGTCCCCGGCAGCTGCCTCCTCGACACCGGCCAGATCCGGGCCGCCGCCGCCTCTCCTCCTCTTCTCCTCCTCCCAAGTCGCCGCCTCCACCCTCTCATCCACCCCCTCCCCACCACCCTCTGCCGCCACATTCCTCTACTACTCCCCCTCGTCTCCTCTCCTCCGCCTCCTCCCCGGCATCCACTCCTCGGCCTCTTCCACCGCCGCCTCCTCCTCTCCCATTCACCGGGCTCCTCTCGTCGCTGTCACGCCGGGCGCCGCCGGCCTCTTCTCCACGCCGTGAAGACCACCGCCAAGACCACCGTCCTCCCTCCCCCCCGGCGTCAAGACCAACGCCGCCGCCTCCTGTCCTCACCCTTGGCGTCAAGACCACCGTGAAGCCGCCGGCCACATCCTCTCCTTGTTGCCGCTGGCCACATCCTCAACGACAAGCCGCCGATAAGCATTCTTTTTTTCTTTTAGAATTTTATTATGTCAAATTTGTGACATGTGAGAGATGCAGTTTGTAATTTGCGATTTATGATGTGTGAGATGCGATTTATGATGTGTGAGATGCAATTTGTGAAATGTGAGATGCGATTTGTGATGTGTGATGTGTGAGATGCAATTTGTGATATATGATGTGGTGATATGGATTTAGTGAGTTAGATGTTAGATGTGTGAGATGCAATTTTGTTAAGTTAGGATATTTTATTATTGATGTTAGATGCGTCGATTCTTTGATAAGATGGCTATGTATGTGATGTTAATAAATGAACTTTGTTAAGTTAAGATAATTTTTTATTGATGTTAGATGTGTGAATTTTTTTGATAAGATCGATGGCTATATATGTGATGTTAATAAATGAGTTTTGTTAAGTTAGGGCATTAATTTGTTATTGATGTTAGAGATGTCGATTTTTTGATAAGATGGCTATGTATGTGATGTTAATAAACGGACTTTGCTAAGTTCGGATATTTTCTTATTGATGTTAGATGTGTGAATTTTTTTGATAAGATGGCTATGTTTGTGATGTGAATAGATGACCTTCGTTAAATTAGGCCATTTAGGTGAATATAAGTAGGTGCATTTTAGGAGGTAGTAATTACTGATGTGAGGTGTAGTTCCTACATGATCATGCCATCACATAATACGAAGTGTTGCGGTTGCCAAGTTGGTTTGGTCTGGTTAGTGCCTGGACGGAACCGACCAGGACAAATTGACAACTAGAACATTTCGTTAAGATAAGATGTCTTGAAAGCAATTTGGGAGTTTGCTAACGATAACGTTATGTGCACTTCTTATAATTGGACTACTTGCAAGGTCACACTAGGTTTGGTTGCCTCTGTCTATATCAAATAAGAGATCACACTAGGTTTGGTTGCCTCTGTCCTCTACCTGTATCAGCCTCGTCGATAGGTGTGTAGCATCCACGTTCCTCAAGGCCGGAGCAGAGGAGGTCTCGGCCTCACCATCAGAATCCCACACGAACTTGCTATCATTGTCGAGTTCGCATGGGATACTGATGGTGAGGCCGAGACCTCCTCTGCTCCGGCCTTGTAGAAGGTGGATGCTTGTGGTCCATCCACGAGGCAGATGCAGGTAGGAGATAGAGGTCTATCAAACCATCACGAATAGATGAATGCTATTATGAATTTTACGGGTTTAGTGGAATTGTATGAAATTTCAAATATAAAATGAATTTTAAATTGATCCCTTCGAAGAACGCGCAAAGAATAAGATGACATCGGGCATAGAACCGATGGTCAATGAGCCTGACCCGATGGGCGCAGATGACATGAACAATCCGCCCCACGAAGAAGCTACCGAAAAGGAACCGACATCGAGCGAGGAATTGTGGCGCACACCGAGCGACCTGTTTTAGCTAGAAATAGTGCAAATGGAAACTCTTGTCAACTTATGTGTGGACTTGTGCCGGTTCATTCGTCACGACATATGTAACCATCTAGGAGAGTTCTACGATCCTCATAGCGAACTTGCTACGGACACCAAATTCAAGAACCTAAGGGAGTGGGAGAGGGAACATGCTATAGACTAAAAGGGATATCTGTCACAGGGGGAAACTTGTAATATTACAAACACTAGACATGTACATATGCTATGTAATTTGATATTTTGATGTTTATAATTGAGCTCTTCTAATTTCGTCTAATTTATAAATGAAAGAAATGGCTAGCATGTGCTACGGCGACTGCATGAATGCATTATCCCGTGCGGTCGCCCTAGCACATGCTAGCCGACTGGGATAACCTATTATCCCGTGCGGTCGGTATAATTTGACTGTATAGGATAATCGATTATCCCGTGCGGTCCGTATAATTTGACCGTACGGGATAATCGATTATCCCGTGCGGTTGATCTGTCCGCACGTGAAAATAATGATTTTCGTAGACTCCTGGATGCAGGCATGCTAAACGACCGTACTGAGATCATTCAAATCCATCTTTACACCTAAACTAACCTTGATAAATTTTCACGGTGCTACAAATGGAACCAAGCACCATCCATGCATTCTGTTAGAGTTGTATCAGGATATGATTAATTTTGATAGTACTCTTCGTTATCTCTAATTCTTCCTTTTATCTCCAATATTCTCAGTAATCTCTCTCCATATATGTACTATATTCTACACATTTTAAACAAGATAGAAAGAAAAATCTCAAAGAAATGGCAAGCAACACTAAACGCTCAGATTTGCATGGACGGCCAAGATTTGGGCCTAATGGCACAAAGATGGAGGCACCTGTTTTTTTTTTTTTTTTTTTTTTTTTTTTTTTTTTTTGCAGCTAAGGCATGCTTGCTAGCTTCCATCTCTTTGGGAAGGCGAACTAGACGTCGCGGAGCGCTGGCAGGTTGGAAGATCTAGCTATTGTCTGGTTGATACGCAAGCTCCAATGGGTATTGGTGCCAGCACACCACTACCCGATGGCATTGCCAGTTTGTTAATCTTGACCATGGTACACTGCCAACATGAATGGAACCTCGGTCAGCATGAGATCAAGAGAACCAGAGGCCATGTCTATGACTGAGGTGCATTTAGCTTGGTTCCCAGTACCTCCTAACCCTGCAAGAACTCAAACCAACTGCTCTCTATTTCCACTTGTGGTATGATATCCGTATCTATGTGTTCTGAAAAGAGGACGCGGTTTCGAAACACTTAAGGTCCTTGTCAAGTTAGGCATACCTCATGATCATAGGTTAAACTCAGCAGGGTCCAGGATAAGGCATACCTCATGATCAGGTTATGGATAAGACATACCTCATGAACAGTTAAGTGAGTTCAACAACTGTTGTTCTAAGGTCTTTGCTCGAGCACATCAACTCGTTCATTTGCATTGAAGTTGGGGGCTGCTATCAGGGTTATGGATAAGTCATACCTCATAATCACGGGTTAAACTCGGCGGTGTTCACCGTATACCAACTTTTATACGGAATCATGCCTCATATACAGAAGATATTCCGGATAAGAAAGGAGAAGAAGAGTTCTACACGAAAACTACAAGGACTACTCGGATCGTATCCATACTTGTCTCCCTAGTTCTACTTGGACAAGTGGAGATCTGTGGGTATAAATACAAAGACCCCCTACGAGGAGAGGGGATAAGCACAGCTAGAATAGACAGAACAGTCAGGACAGACATCAGTACACGCTGACAGACATCTACATCGAAGATAAGCCTGGATATACCTAATCTAGTGCTGGCTGAGGCGAACAAGAGGGATCTAGTGCTATCTCTGATCTCGCCGAGTTCATATTCGAGGAGAAAGACTACCCTGTCGTCGACTACGTGTTGGAGATCCATGCCGCCAAGTTGACGATAACTAGATAGGTTATCCCAAATATTGTACTCATATGATTCTAATGAATAAGAGCAACACCGGCTTCGGCCAACAGGTGTAGGGCTATTACCTGTCAGACGAGGAGGTCCGAACCTATATAAAAATCCTTGTCTCCTGTTTATTTCTCCTCAATCTAGCGTATACCCTGGTACGAACGATCCTGTTACCATACAAATACCGTAGCGTACCAACGGTAGTCACGATCTACAACATCGACAATAGTTCCTCCCATGTGTTTTGGTTTGGTGCCAACTCTTCATCATCCTCACGCAATCTTTTTGCACCCTATATATTGCATATTAATGTAGTCACGATCTACAACATCGACAGTAATTCCTCCCATGTGTTTTGGTTTGGTGCCAACGCTTCATCATCCTCACGCAATCTTTTTACACCCTGTATATTAATGTATATTAATTTGTTAAAGCTACGTTCTTTATAGGGAAAGCCCTCTTCTGAGAAAGAGATAGAAAAGGCTGACAACCAGCGTGAAGATATGTTCTCTTGTTATTATTTTCACAGATTGTATAACTTTTAGGTGTTGTTAAATTCTGTGTTCAATAAAAACATCGAGGTATTGAATGGTTTTCGAGGGGTTTGGTGGAGGTTTTACTTGGGGTGAAATTGGGCGATGACAACAATCAGAAAAAGGCTGCACCAATTTGAGGATAGTCTTTATACTCTAAAGTGCACAACCTCAATGTATACTTTCTGACGCCTTGTTGCAAGTCAACAGGCATCCATCCTTATAAGTTGGTCTGAATGGAGCTGGGTAAGCAAGGTGCTATTATTTTTGGTGCTACAGTGCCGCAAGCTGCTACTCCTTCTGGGCTGCTTTTTCTCTAATTATATTTGCGGGGTGTTACATACACTCGCACTCAAATATTCAAGAACATCATGTATATACGTTTTTCATCCTCGCTTTTACACAAAAACTATAGAATCAGTGTTACAGGTCAATGGACATCCATCCTTATAAGCTGGTCTGAATGGAGCTGACTAAGCGAGGTAGTATTATTCTCGGTGCTACAGGTTTTCAGGCTGCTACAGTGCCACGACCTGCTACTGCTGATGCTGTGGGCTGCTGCTGGGCTGGGCTAGCCGGCCTGCTGCTTTTGCTCTTTTTCTTGTTCTGTCTTTTCTTTTCTCTTTTCTTGTTTTCTAATTATTTGCGGGGCGTTACAACTTTGCAGCTCAACTAAAGAGTTGGGTTAGTTAATTATGATAATCACTTGAAGATTCTACTAATTAAAACGTGTCTTGAAAATTCTTATTACTACCAAGTTCCAGTAGAACTCCACTGTCAATCCAGTCAGTAGTTGATATACTAGTAGTACGGTTTCCATGTCAGTTTGTATTCCTGGAATGAACTTCACCAAGTGATGTCCTCCAGGAAGGTTTGATACATGGACAACAGCACCTCTCCTCGATCCACAAACATGTCACGCACTAGTGAACAACACCAAGCTTGCTCGATGACCAAACACTGTAATGGAAGCTTCATTCCCGATGCATCCTAATCCTAACATGTTCATGTAAGTGATATGTTTGCAACATATTTTCGAATAATCAACTTAATAAGATTTTATCATTGCAGAAATTAAATTTAGCTACTGAACACGAGATGAACGGTAAGTCCTTATACATACGGTGTCCGTGGACATATGGATAATGGATGGATAAATGGATGCAGTTCACTACCTTCCATATATAGTCTTCAGAACCCATCCATTAATTTGCTATGTGATTTTTTTTTATTTCCCATCTATTAACCGTGGTATGGTATTACGTGTGTTAGTAGAATCAGAGCAGGGTATTATTTTAATTTGTAGTTCAGTCACTGATGCAAGGTTTAATTTCAAGATTCACGTAGTGTTTTGTCTGGATAAATTTGTCAGTATCTTCAAAGTGGTGCCAGTGACGTACAATATTTGGTAGGAACATTAATAACTGCACTAAAAAAATTTTTAATCCCGATCAGTGTTACCAACCGGTACTAAAAGATACATTTTTAATACCGGTTGGTAACACTAATCCCTCGATCTTTAATCCCGGTTGGTAACACCAATCGGAACTAAAGATATTTCTAGGGACTTTGATTTTTAGAACCGGTATTACTTTAATAATACTAGTTTTTATTCTAACCGAGATATTTGTGACTTTAGGTAACATATCAAAAGATCAGTTTCTAGTAGTGCTAGTATGATCTCTGAACAGATACTTGGACTTGGATAGGGGCTTCTTTCCTGATGCATCCTAACCCTACCGCACACTGATTTACTAGAGGTTATCTTTCTGCGTGAACAGAAGTCATCACTGCAGAAACTGAATTAGCTTAATGTGAGATGAACTGGTGAGGATCAGTCTTTGTGTATGGATATGTATATAAATGGATGTGGTTCACCGCATTTTCATGGGCTTCAACATCCTTCAATTAGTTAATTCGATATATGATAGCTTTTCATTTGGAGAGTACTATTAATCGTGGTATAGTCTCTCTATTGCCATACAAGTCAACTCTTAGCATTTATCAAAGAAAATTTTAATGTATGGGGTGAAGAAAAGAAAACAAGAGTAATAAAAAATTATTTGGTGCATTAATGATTAAGAGATCTTGTTGTGTAAACTATTATAGGAAGATAGTTTTTAAGTGATATTTATTAGCTAAGAGCCCATATCAGATTCAACCTTTATACATGCGCTACATTCTGCAAGCTTGGTTAGTTTTTAGAAATTTTTTTATTTTTACAATCTTTTTAATATAGTATTTTAATAATAGACCTCGCTAAAATTTATTTTCAAATCAGAACCTTTTGATCATGTCAGGAAACATAGCGTGATATTTAACTACGATCACACATGTGGCATGAAGTTGCAGGTCTTTGCCACGCGAGTTATATAGGCGTGGCAGGCACATGCAGCAGCGCCAAGCTGTATGTTTGGCGTGACAAATCTTATAGCTCGTACTTTTTTCACCACTCCCAAGCAAAAGCCATTGCTACTATTGCTGTCTTGCAAATAACACCCTCACTTTCATGGCAACTTCGAATTTACTATAATGAGACTAAGGACTTCTAAATAAATGTACATCTTATAGCATTTATCCAAATGATGATATGTCTATATTGTTGAAGATATGTACAAAGCTTGCCCAATATTTATGCTATATGTAACGGATGATTACATAATTATCAATATTTTTTAATTTTAACTTTCATAATTATATATACAAATATATTAACTCTTTATTATTAGGATTTCTATCACCTCGAAGTTACTCGAGGTGTGGGAACATTTTTTTCCTCATTGAATACATGTAAACTAGGCGGTCACATTTTTAAGGCTCATAAGTTTGCTTGCCAAATTAAGTGACCTGGTGGCTAGCATGCTAAGTAATATGCATGTTAAACTCACTAGAAGGGCATGTGCGCACGGTAAGTGCACGGTAACACATATATAGGAATAATAATAATTAGTTATTCATATGTATAATTAGTTTGTTTGGAGGGGCTAATCCATAAGTCCCTCCACTTTAGTCCCTTTTAGCCCCTAAATTACCAAACAGGATGGACTAATAGAGGCTAAAACTATCTAGATCCATAAGTCTCTGGGGAGGTGCTAATTTGGTCTAAAGGCCTATAGCGCCCCTACACCACTACTCGTCGACCGATCGGACCCTATCCACTCCACCTCTCTCTCTCGTTCTCCACTCCACCTTTTCTCTCGCTCTCAGCTCGCACTCCGTTCTCCCCATCCACCGCCGCCGCTAGGGTTAGCTAGCCCCGCCGCCGCCGCCGCCTCCACCACCGCTTGCAACCCTGCTGCTCCGTGCATCCACCGCCGCTTCCCCATGCTTAGCGCCGCTAGTAGCCATGGCCGGCCAAGAGGACGAGATGGTCGACTTCTTCTCCCAGTCAGCAGCACACCAAGAAGCCGGCGCCGTGGACGGCACCGACTACGGCTTCACTCAGTCTTCCAAAGCCCATGCCGGATTTGGTGCCGGCTATCGATTTCCAGGAAGGGGATCAGCCGGCCTAGATCTGAACTCCCAAGCCGATGATTTCCCTCATCTGGGCTCCTACCAGCATATGTTGCAAGAAGACACCGGAGGAATACCTCCTCTGTTCCAAGCCACCAGATCCAACGTCGCCCCCTCGCGCCTTCCAGCAGTTGGATCCAGGGGTGGCAGAAGAGGTGGCAGAGGCAGGGGTCGAGTCCGCGGCAGGGATGCCGCCCAAGTCGCCGCCACCGGCAGCCGGATGAGGGGATTCGTTCCCCCTGGCCGTGGTGGCTCCATGCCGTACGGTGCAGGCGTCGTGGGCTGTGGGAGCCCCATGTCCCACGGGAGCTCCTTGTACCATGGTGCGCACGGCTTTGGCCGTCGGACGGACCCGTACGGCTACGGTCCTACGGGATTCGGTGGGGGGTATTGGAATGCTGGTTCCACCTCTGCTCCATCTGCACCTGCCGAAGAGGATGACAACGATGCCAACGACAATGAGGAAGATGACACCGACGGTTAGCGCACGGTAATATTTTTTTGTGATTAGCCTTGATGATGAAATAAGGCAGTAATTTAGAGCACATATTTGTTTGTTTGAAGCAGTGATTTAGAGTAGACCATGTGTTTGACTTCATGGAAGTAGACATGACATGCTTTTCTGAAATCATGTGATTGATGATTTAGAGTAATATTTGTTTGTTTGAAGTAGTGATGAATCATGACTACATATGTGATTGTTTGAATTTATGCTGATTTAGGACAAAACCCCTTTTGACAAGGCCTGTTGGACAGAGGAAAATACATTCCTGTTATGTGTAGTAGCTTGTGAGGAAATAAGGAATGGGAATTGTCCCAATGGAGGATGGACAACTAGGGGATATAAGAACTTGAAGGAAAAATTTTTACTAAGAGCTAAAATGAAGCATTCAACCAAACAGTTGAAGAACAGATTTCTTCAACTAAAGAATATGTATATAGCCTGGGTATGGTTGAACCAACAGACTGGATGTGGTAGAGGGCCAAATAATGAAGTTACTAATACAAATGCTTGGTGGAGAAAAACAGTAAAGGTATGTAATTATAACATACAAGTTTCAGGAATTTAGCCTAGGATTTTTGCTTTGTTCTAACTTAAATTACATTACAGGAAATGCCAGACACCAAAAAATTTAGGTTAGGAAATCCGGAATATTTAGACATGCTCATAGAGATGTATCAAAGTGTAGTAGTAGATGGGACAAGAAGAAGAGGAAGAAGAAGAGGAAGATGATGCAACAATTGGGGCTGGGGGGCAGCAGTAGGGGATGTAGGTGAGGATGGTTTTGGGAACAGTCCTAGGAGCACAACTAGTAGAAAGAGGGATAGCAGCAGTTGTGAACAGTCTACAGCTTGAAGCCCTAGCAAGAAAAGCAGGAGTCCAGTGGTTAAGATGATGAGGGGGTTGCTACAAACTTTTAGAGAGGACAGCCAGACACAAACAAGCTGATGAGTGAGCTTGTGATTGCAGAGAAAGAAAAGGATAAAGTTGGTGACAAAGAATAAAGGACAAAGGATTTGGTAAGACAGGAATTGCTGTACTGTCAAAGGTTTGTTGTTGAATGTGGGGCTACTAAGGATAGTGCAGAGTATTTCTATGCAACACAATTGTTTGACCATGAAAACAAAAGAATGATGTTTATGAACATTAGTACCAATAAGGGTAGGTTGATGTGGTTGAAGAGATGGTGTAGGCAGAAGATATTGTATTAGGCAGTAATTGAGTTGCTATTAGGAAGTTAGTAGTATTTCAAATAATGTTGTAATGTGTCATCTATGTGTTGTAATGACCATCTATGTGTTGTAATGACCATTTATGTGTTGTTCTGTTTTAATTATGCATTTGAACTTTAAGCAGTGCTGTGATTGTTCGAAGACGTTTTGTGATTGTTTGAAGAAGTGATGAATTTTGGGGTTGTATTGTGTTGTTGTTGTACACTTTCATGTGGACGTATGTTTTGGGGCTGTATATTATGAGGTGGAAGCATGTTTTGGGGCTGCCATGTGTTTGACAAGTTTTATATTCATGTGCTTTGATGTAGGATGATGATAATGGAGAAGTTGATGGCAGTGAAGAGGTTCATGCTGATTCAAAAAAGGTACTTCTCAGGAAACTCCTATTGATTAAACAAAGAAGGAAGCAACAATTGGTACTGTTAGCTGGCATGATTGGTGCATATTATTTGGACTTGTACTCAAACAAGGGACCTAGAAGAGTAGCACCAGAGACTGGATATGAATGGGTTATGAGAAGTTTAGGCATAAGATATGATTGCTACAATATGTTTAGAATGCATAGACCTGTGTTTGAGAAGTTGCATCAAGTGCTTGTGGAAAAGTATCACTTGAAATGTACTAGAAACATGACATCAATTGAGGCTATAGGACTTTTTTGTGGATAGTAGGTGCACCCTAATCAGTTAGACAAGCTCAAAATCATTTTGCTAGGTCTCTTGCAACAATGGTATCAAAGTTTGATGAGGTATTGGATGTTTTAGTACTACTTGCAAGAGATATTGTCAAACCAAAAGATCCCCACCACACTACCATCCATACCAAGTTATTGTCCCAAAAATATACACCTTACTTGGATAATTGCATTGGAGCACTAGATGGGACACATATTCAAGTTGTGGTACCAAATGCAACTTCTATCCAACATAGGAATAGACATAAGGAAAAAAGTCAGAATGTGTTGTGCATTTGTGACTTCGATATGAGATTTACATTTATGCTTGCCGGATGGCCTGGATCGTTACATGACATGAGGGTGTTTAGTGATGCTCAAAACAGATTTGGTCATAGGTTCCCATGGCCACCTGAGGAGATGTTCTATCTAGTGGACTCGGGGTACCCAAACAGGCCGGGTTATCTTACACCATATAAGGGAGTTACTTACCATTTTCAAGAATACAACGAAGGCACAATGCCCCAAAATAGGAAAGAATACTTCAACTACTGTCATTCTTCTTGTAGAAATGTGATAGAGAGGTCCTTTGGAGTGTTGAAAAATAACTGGAGGATTTTGTTTAACTTACCAAGCTATCCACAGGAGAAACAAAGTAAGATAATATGTGCTTGCCTAGCATTGCATAATTTCATTAGAGATAGTAAACTAGCCGACACGGAATTCGACATGTGTGACCAAGATGAAAATTATGATCCACTGCCTGTGCAAAGTCATCAACCAAATGACGCAACCAACTCCATGGATAGTAATATGATGAATCAGTTTCGAGACTCAATTGCCAATGGTCTATGGAGTTTAAATAATATGTAATTTCTTGCTTTTTTGATCTTATGGATCATGTAATGTACAATAATTTGGATGTAATGAGTATGATGAAACGGCGATGTATGTATTTGTTTAAATAATTTTGGAACTTTTCGGGATAACGATGTATGAGTTTGATCTTATGAGAACTGAGTTTGATTTCGGGTTGTATGTGTGCTGTATTCTGTGATTTCAGCTATGTGTGTGGGATGTGTAGTCTTATTGAATGGATGAAGCATGTAGGTGTTAAATGAAGTACTACTAGATAGGTCATTTAATTAGATTTTAGTCCCTTTTAGTCCCTCTATACAAACAGGGTAGGACTAAAGAGGATTTATGTTTTAACCCTAGAACTAATTTTTAGCCCTAGGACTTATGGAAACAAACAGCTTCTACCACCACACATGTGGCATGAAGTTGCCATGTCAGGTCTTTGCCACGCCAGTTATATGGGCGTGGCAGGCAGATGCAGCAGCGGCAAGCTGTATGTTTGGCGTGACAAATCTTGTAGCTCGTACTTTTTTCACCACTCCCAAGCAAAAGCCGTTGCTACTATTGCTCTCTTGCAAATAACACCCTCACTTTCATGGCAACTTCGAATTTACTATATTGAGGCTAAGGACTTCTAAATAAATGTAAATCTTATAGCATTTATCCAAATGATGATATGTCTATATTGTTGAACTATACATCAAGATATGTACAAAGCTTGCCCAATATTTATGCTATATGTGACGAATGATTACATAATTATCAATATTTTTTAATTTTAACTTTCATAATTATATATATACAAATGTATTAACTCTTTATTAATAGGATTTGTATCACCTTGAAGTTACTCGAGGTGTGGGAACATTTTTTCCTCATTGAATACATGTAAACTAGACGGTCACATTGTTAAGGCTCATAAGTTTGCTTGCCAAATTAAGTGACCTGGTGGCTAGCATGCTAAGTAATATGCATGTTAAACTCACTAGAAGGGCATGTGCGGCATCATATTTGCATGAGCTTCGTAAGTGCAAGGTAACACATATATAGGAACAATAATAATTAGTTATTCATGTATATTATATTAGGAGGTTGAAATCACGTCAATGAAAAACAAATATCAAAAGAACCGATTTCTTCCAAAAATACGAACGTAGCTCCGCCCCTGCAAACGATACAGTTATAAACATATTATGATATATTCAGTTGCTTAAAGATCGCTAGTTATAAACCTAATATGATATCTTTGGAATTGCTTAGAAAGTAGAGGTCCTTTTTCAAAATTGTAAAGCTAGCACCAGAGGGCTTGTCTCACGGCCACCACTCCCCCTGCTTTGGCGTCACTGCATGGGACACCGGCTATTTAATCCTGCTATAGATAAGACAAGACTGATCGGTGCATGCTTATATCTAATCGATCGAAGAGCCGTGTTGTGCTGATTTTTGACACGCCAAAGTTGCAGCATGTTCTTCTCACGCCAGCCTCTTTGGCGTGGCGGCGATACGATGTGGCACGGCTATCCAATGTGGCATATCTTGTCACGTTAATATATATGGTGTTGCAGGGTTATTTGGTAATACCAGTAGTATTAGAGTGGTCAAAAAAAATTCAGATTTAAAAATATTAAACATGTTTAAAAAATAATAAAAATTCTAGTTTCTACCCTGCTCAGATAATTAACTATAATTAAATTATAATGAAATTACTACTTCGTTGTAAAGAAGGATAATGTACTATAGTGTGTGCATGCGAACATTCAAATTATAAATCATTAATAAACACAAAAATATCAGGATTTAAAATATGACAACTTATATTAATAGATTTTTCGTGAAAAAATCTTTCATATAATGATATTTATATTTTTAATAAATATATATTTTAAGAAAATAATAATAAAATATTTGTTTTAGACCATGTCTATACCCAAATAGTTATCCTTCCAACAAAAGAAGCAACACTGTGGATATTATGGTACCCATATACCCATAGATATAGAATATCCGACTGAATATAGGGGTATGTCATGTAAATAGAATATGAGAAGTATTAGGATTCGGGTATAATATTGCCTTGTTTGTTAAGGTATAGCCCGGATGCCTAGTATGGTAAGATTGTAAATCAATTGGGAAAGATCTGGACCGTGTCGGATTAGATCTTGTCTTGTAAACCCTCATCCTCCGGGTATATAAGGAGGATAGGGGACCCCTTGGGGACATAAGCTTTTCGTAAGATCAATACACAACTCGGAGGCAAAACCCCCGAAACAGGAGTAGGGTATTACTTCTTCGTGAAGGCCTGAACCTGTCTAAACTCTTTGTCTCACAACCCATCTACTTTTCCGTCTTGACTACCACCCCCTTTTCATATTGCCGAAATCTAGTTTCGACAGTTGGCGCGCCAGTTAAGGGGCGTCAAGTTCATCGCCAATCAAGTGAGATGGGATCTTCATCAGGCATCGACGACTTCGTCTTCCCGCCCGGGCAGGCGTACCGCTTCGGCAGCCTCGACTTCATCACCAACAACTTCGACAAGATTACTCTCTCCGACTCGGTCTCAAGCCAGTCGGAAAGAGGTCGCATCTTTTGGCCATTCGGGTTACCGAATATGGCTGAGATCAGCGCCAAGACGCAGTCAGGGAGAGATCGCATCTCTCAGCCACTCGGGTTACCGAACGTGGCTGAGACCAGCGCCAAGATTTCTTCCCACTGCATGACGTCAAACCACTCGGGAAAGGCGTCTACATCGACTTCACTTCTTTCGTCAAGCACACCTCAAGACGATCAGATCTATCCCACTATCACCCTGGAGTTACCAGCAGATCCAGTAGTTGGGTCTGGCTTCAGGGACATCAATGTCGTTCTACCAAAACTCGGATCTTACTCCTCCACCGAACTCGCCGCCTACGCTAGCTCCTCGGAGGAAAGCGTTCATGGCAACCCACCCGATGCTGAAGCTGCTGACGACGTCAATTCCGACTAAAATTACGCACCGGTTTTCAATGGCGTTTTCATGGCCAACAACGAGACCGACGCTGAAATAGTCGCAAGACTACAGGCAGAAGAAGCAGCCCGAGTTGGGGTCAAGCAAGAAAGGATTCTACTGGAGCAAGAACGTGTCCGACTTCAAGAAGACAGAGCCAGACTCGAACAAGAGCGCCAAGCCCAAGCTGAACAAGAGCGACAACGCAGGGAAGCTGAGGAGGCAAGACGCAGAGAGGACGAAGAACGTAGAAACCGAGATCTGGCTATGGCAGGACGCAGGGCAAGAAACGCAATCGGGCAGACTGTGGTCGACAACACCAACGTTTTCCTTACACCACAACAAAACGCAGTCGGGGCAGTTACCCTCCTTGACGCGTTACTCGGCACAGCTCCAGCTCATATCACACCAATGATAAATCAAGTCAAGACCCTGGTTGCAGCGATAGTACCGCGTGCCGAGTCCAGTCGGCGGCCCAGTGAATCAACTTCAAAGGCACCAAGTGGCAGTCGCGCACCTCCGTCAAGAGTCAGAGATAGCAGGAGTAAAACTAACTCGCGTGCCAACCACCACAGCGGGGCACGTCGACACTAGTCTGTCCACTCGCCCGCAGCTAACTTTGCCCGACCGCCACACCACAGCAGAGATCGACGACATCCATCCGACTACCAAAGTCCACCTAGGGCATCAATCGACCTAAGGGACACCCTCAATCAGAGACGACGAGAGAGGGGTATCACAATTCAAGACGACGACGATTGTGATGGGGTTCTAGCTTTTACCAGAGATCTGCGTCGAGTGAATTGGCCGACTGGTTTCAAGCCGACTGGCATCGAGAAATACGACACCAAAACTGACCCAGAGTCATGGTTAACCGTGTATACACTCGCAATTCGCGCAGCAGGAGGAGACAGTAAAGTCATGGCAAACTATCTACCGGTAGCATTGACCGACTCAGCCAGAAATTGGATCGCTGGATTGCCGAGAGGCACAATTGATTCATGGAACGAACTCCGCGAGCACTTCGTCGCTAATTTCCAGGGCACTTTCGAGCATCCTAGGACCCACTTCGAGCTATACAACATCGTCCAGAAGCCGGACGAAACCCTCAATGAGTACATACGACGTTTCTCCGAGAAGCGCAACAAGATCTCCGACATCACCGATGATAATATCATCGCTGCATTCACACGGGGGCTACGCAATGATCTCCTGATCGGAAAATTCAGCTGCAAACCTCCAAGGACAGTCAAGCAAATGTTCGAGAAGGCAACCGAGTACGCCAAGTCCGACGACGCAGTTAAAGCATCAAGGCAATCGGCGGGCACCTGGAAGAAGAAGGATCATGACACCACGCCAGGACCCAGTGGGAGCAACGCGAAGCACAGAGAACGCAAGCGCAAGCCTGAGGATCTGGTCGCTACAGCTTCAAATCAAAATTACCAAAGCCAACGCTCTCAAGTCAACTCCTACGACAAGATCATGAACGGTCCGTGCACGCATCATCCTGGCAAGGGACACGCGGCCAAGGATTGTTTCATCTACAAAAAGTTTGCGGAGAAATATGTCACCCAAACCAAGAAGCCATCCGTAGGAGAAGACACTTCAACCCAGAAGAAGAAAGATGACGAGGAGCCAAGCCAAGGAGCGTATCAAGACCCCAGGAGCGAGCTCAACCACATTTTCAGCGGTCCGCTCGCCTACGAATCCAAGAGG
Organism: Oryza punctata; assembly: GCA_000573905.2. Classification (NCBI taxonomy): domain Eukaryota; kingdom Viridiplantae; phylum Streptophyta; class Magnoliopsida; order Poales; family Poaceae; genus Oryza; species Oryza punctata. Next base: position 7,125,816 of record CM002494.2, on the reverse strand, counting down.
AAGCAAAAACTCATCGACAGAGAAGTCAACGCGGTGCAACCTGCAGTCCCCCAATATCTGCGATGGTCGGAGGTCCCCACAAGTTTGACCGCTCGGATCATCCCGACCGAGTGGTCCACCCGGGGCGGTACACCCTGGTACTAGACCCAGCCGTCCGCAACGTTAAGTTGAAGCGCACCCTCATTGATGGCGGCAACACACTCAATATTCTCTTCGCCAAGACCCTGGATGAGATGCAGAATCCTCGATCCGAGATGAAGCCGAGTAACGCCCCGTTCCACGGAGTCATCCCGGGGTTATCTTCAACACCACTCGGCCAAATCACTCTCCCAGTGACCTTCGGGACTAAGGAGAATTTCAGGACAGAGAACATCAGCTTCGAGGTAGCCGACTTCGAGACAGTCTACCATGCCATCCTCGGTCGCCCGGCGTTAGCCAAGTTCATGGTGATCCCCCACCATACCTACATGATGATGAAGATGCTAGGGCCATGTGGAGTCATACCCTTACATGCGACAAGGACAGCTGTGAGTTGGCCCAATCTCGTGAGAGATCAGTCGGTCAGCAGGAAGTCCGACTAGCTACATCAACATCACAAGATGGAGAAATTCCAGTCAGCAAGGTGGCCAAAACCGGAGAAGGCGAGGCCAAGACAAAGAAAATCCCCCTAGATCCTTCTGATCCTACCAAAACTGCTGTAATAGGCGCTAAGTTAGATAACAAATAGGAAAGCGCACTCATCACCTTTCTTCAAGCTAATAAAGTTATTTTTGCCTGGAAGCCATCTGATATGCCTGGTATTCCTAGAGAGGTGATTGAGCACTCTTTAAATGTCAGAGAAGACGCTAAACCTATCAAACAACGACTCCGCTGATTTGCACAGGACAGAAGAGAAGCTATCAAGGAGGAATTGACCAAGATGTTAGCAGCAGGATTTATCAAAGAGGTCTATCATCCCGACTGGCTGGTAAACCCGGTACTGGTTCGCAAGAAGACTGATCAATGGCGCATGTGCATCGACTACACAGATTTAAACAAGGCTTGCCCCAAAGATCCTTTCGGTTTACCCAGGATAGATCAAATGGTGGATTCAACAGCCGGATGTGAATTACTCAGTTTCCTTGACTGCTACTCGGGTTACCACCAGATCAGCCTTAAAGAGTCCGACTGCTTGAAGACTTCGTTCATCACCCCGTTCGGTGCCTACTGCTACATTACTATGCCTTTTGGGCTGAAGAACGCAGGGGCTACGTATCAACGCATGATTCAACGATGCCTTGCAACACAACTCGGACGGAACATGGAAGCTTACATCAACGATGTCGTCATCAAGACCAAGCAGAAAGACGACTTGATTTAAGATCTGGATGAGACATTTGCCAACATACGCGCCTTCAGGATGAAGTTGAACCCTGAGAAATGCATCTTTGGAATACCGTCAGGGAAACTACTCGATTTCATGGTGTCTCGAAGAGGGATTGAAGCCAACCCAGAAAAGATCAATGCCATATTGAATATGAAGCCGCCGACTTCTCAGAAGGATGTCCAAAAGCTTACCGGGTGCATGGCTGCTCTTAGCAGATTCGTTTCAAGACTTGGAGAGCGTGGAATGCCTTTTTTTTCAAGTTGCTCAAGAAGACTGACGATTTCCAATGGACACCGGAAGCACAAAAGGCGTTTGATGATTTCAAGACCTTCTTGACAACTCAGCCGGCGCTAGCCTCACCAATGCCGCAAGAACCATTACTTTTTTATGTGTCTGCGACTGCGAAGGTGGTGACCACAGTTTTAGTCGTTGAACGTGAAGAGGATGATCGCACCCAGAAAGTTCAACGACCAGTCTACTTCATCAGCGAAGTTCTTGTTGATTCCAAAACCCGATACCCTCAAGTACAAAAGATGTTATATGGAGTTTTGATCACCGTCAGGAAGCTGTCACATTATTTTCAGAGTCATCCAGTTACAGTGGTTACATCTTTCCCACTCGGTGAAATCCTCCGCAACAAAGAAGTCACTGGCCGCATTGCCAAGTGGGCCTTAGAGTTAATGCCTATGGACATAACCTTCAAGCCTCGAGTTTCTATCAAATCACAGGTGCTAGCCGACTTTGTCGCCAAGTGGACCGAGTGCCAAGAAGACGTCCCGGTAGAGAATTTCAGGGTGTGGAGCAGGGGTTGTTCTGATTTCCCGAACTAGAGAACGACTCAGTTATGTTTTATGGATTCACTTCCCAGCGTCCCACAACGTGGCAGAATATGAAGCACTCCTGCATGGATTACGGATCACCATATCCCTAGGGATTCGCAGGCTTATAGTTCGAGGAGATTCCCAACTTGTGGTTAACCAGGTGATGAAAGACTGGACTTGCCTTGACGACAACATAGCGGCCTACCGACAGGAAGTACGCAAGCTTGAGGATAAATTCGACGGTTTGGAGTTAACTCATGTTCTCAGACATAACAATGAAGCAGCCGACCGACTGGCTAACTTCGGATCAAAGAGAGAAGCAGCTCCATCGGATGTTTTTGTTGAGCATCTCTACCAACCTATGGTTTCAAATGTTTCAACCACCAAGGAGGAAGTAGGAGAACAAGTTCTAATGCTTGACGCCGACTGGAGAGCACCTTTCATCAACTATCTGAAGAATCAAGAGTTGCCTCCCGACAAAAATGAAGCCGAACGAATTCATCGCCGCTCCAAGACCTATGCCCTGGTGGAAGAGGAATTATACAAGAAAAGCCCATCTGGAATATTGCAAAGATGTATCTCCATCGAAGAAGGCATACAACTTCTCAATGACATTCACTCAGGAGTATGTGGGAATCATGCGGCAGCAAGGACTTTAGTCGGGAAGGCATATCGACAAGGCTTTTTCTGGCCTATGGCAGTCAGCGATGCAGATTAAAATTGTTCGCACATGTGAAGGTTGTCAGTTCTTCGTCAAACAGACCCACTTGCCAGCCCAGGAGTTACAAACTATTCCCCTCTCTTGGCCTTTCGTGGTCTGGGAACTGGACATGGTGGGCCCTTTCAAAAGGGCGCAAGGCGGATACACCCACTGTTTGTTGCAGTGGACAAATTCTCCAAGTGGATTGAGGCAAAACCAGTGGCGACCATCACTGCGGATAAAGCGCGCGACTTCTTCATCAACATCGTTCATCGCTTTGGCGTACCAAACCGGATCATTACTAACAATGGAACTCAGTTTACTGGTGGCGTTTTCAAAGATTTTTGTGAAGACTTCGGTATCAAAATCTGCTATGCTTCAGTCGCCCACCCAATGAATAATGGCCAAGTTGAGCGCGCAAACGGCATGGTACTTCAAGGAATCAAGACTCGAGTTTTTGACAGGCTGCGTCCGTATGCTGGCCGGTGGATAGAAGAATTGCCCTCAGTCCGAGTCGGGCTACGGGCCAGTCACCTTTCTTCTTGGTATATGGCGCAGAAGCCATGTTGCCAAGTGAAATGGAGTTCGAGTCCCTACAAGTTCGCAATTTCAATGAAGAACGCCACAACTCTGACAGAATTGACGATCTAACCCGACTGGAAGAAGCAAGGGAAGCAGCACTAATTCAGTCAGCCAGATATCTTCAAGGTCTACGACGCTATCATAATCGCAACGTCAAATCACGCGCCTTCATAGTCGGTGACATGGTTCTACGGAAGATTCAAACAACTAAAGAGAGGCACAAATTGTCTCCCTTGTGGGAAGGGCCGTTCATAATAGTAGAAGTTACTCGGCCGGGAGCCTACCGACTTAAGCGTGAAGACGGAACCATGGTGGACAATTCATGGAATATAGAGCATCTTCGAAGATTCTACGCTTAAAAGCTATTCTGTACAATTTTCCTTCAGACTGCCCACTCACTTATCTCAGCTGAGTGGTCAGTCGGGGGCTACCGATAATAATATAGTATTTCTTCCGTTTTGTTCATGACTTGTCATTGACCCTGTTTAAATCTAGGTCCAGCAGATAAGGACTAAAAATTTTTCGATGATTGTAACAAGTTTTAGGCTTGGAGCAGTCAGACAAAAATTTTAAGAAATTTGAAACTGGATCTCTGGTTTACTGCATGGCATAAATGAGACATTATACATTACTAAAAATACTGTACATCATTCTATACAAGATATTATCTAAGTCTACGACTGGAAATTTTCCAAGACATCTGCGGCAAGCTTTTCTGCTGAGTCCTGAGCCTGGTTGATCAACTCCATAGCTTGCTCATCAGACGTCTCGTCTGCAAAGCCATCCCCGACTGCATCAATCTCAACCCGGGGATACAGCGACTTCATTATCGCTAGAGCTTCGCTGGCACCCATTGTAGCGGCATCTTTGATATTACTGAAGTACTTCGCCGGAGCAGTACGGAGCCCTTCAAATATTTGGACCACATCCTTTTGACTGCTCCCAAGTCCATTTTGGAATATTGCATTCAAGACTGGAGCAGCGGCATTGGCAATGTCGTCCCGAACGCTTTCTACCTTCTTTACCCTCTCAGCAAAGACTTCAAACTGGGCCCTAGTTTTAACTTTGTGTTCTACATTTATACAAGACAAAAAAGGATTTCAGATATATAATATTATTTCAATTCACTCGACAAGGATTATATCGTACCTTCGAGGGCATCTTCAGCTTCAAGCTTGCCAGCTGCCAACTGAGCATTAACTCCTTCAAGCTTTTTAACTTGGGTAGTCAAGGCTTCTATTTTAGTAGCTTGAGCTGCAGGACAACAGACAGATTAAATCAGGCATACGAACTGGATGAGCAGCAAAATTATGACAGAGTGACTCTTACCTCCAATGGTGCCTCTATAGTTGAAACTGGCATCCATAAGTTGATTGATCTGGTCCTTTAACTTTCTTTCTTTGATTTGAGCATCCTCTCGGGTTTTCGCTAGCTCAGCTTGGATTCGCTCAAGATTCTCGAGGTGAGGCACAAGTTTTTCCAATGCGCTTGTTTTGGCCTCATTCCTCATATGGATTCTCTGGATAATGTATTAAATAAGCAACACAACTAGAATAAGATAGTTGAGTACAAGAAGGAATACTCACATTCATTAGACGGGTGGAATCGGTCAGATTTTTCTTCAACAATTCGAGCTCCTCGTCTTCACCTCGACGATTGATGATGATACCTTGTATATTGCCGTCTTGATCTCTCCATTGAAGTTTAGTCGGAGGAAAGGAGTTCTCGACTGCTTTTATCCTTGGGATCACTTCTTCGTTGTCATCGTTCAATGGGCCTAGTTTGCAGATTATGAGATAACTGAAACACAACAGGGAAGTCAAATTAAAACTGAGCTATATGACATACCAGATATTATTTTGGAGCTCTTCTTCGGGGTTTTCCCCAGATCGCCGACTGGATCACTTGTCATGCTTGTCTCAGCGGAAGCCGGTGGAGGAACCTTGGATGTTTTCTCTTTGTTTTTCCCGGGAGTCAGTCCTTGGTCAGAATCTTTTGGATCCCTCCCGGCTAGCTCGGCAGGCGCTTCAGTAGTACCAGTCGGGACATCATTTTCCCCTGCTTGATTCCCTGCTGGAGGATCAATTTCAGGGACGCTAATGTCTTGCTCCGACTGGTTGCCAGTCGGGGGCTGGACTTTGGCAGTATTGATAGTTTTCCCCGACTGACTATAAACTCGGGGCTCGGGCCGTAGCTCGCTTGGTATTGTGACAGGCGGCGCGTCACCCTTACTACCCAGATCAATGTCTTGGGGTTTTCTGAAGATCGACAGATTTCAACATTAATATATATCTCAAGTAGTCAAAGATAAAAGGATGATAGCAAAAGCGATACCTTGTGGATTTTCGAATTTTTGGCGCAGGCCGACTGGCCGGAGATTTTGCTGGAGCCGGCTTGGTGTTCGTTTGTGTTACAGTCTGCTCATCTTCGGAGTCACTGTAAACTAGTTTCCTCTTCTTCAGTTTCTGCTTAGGGATATTTTCCTCAACAGTTCGTTTACTCTTCCCAGCTGGGTTGATCTTTGGGCCACCAGTCGGGAGAGGCTTTTTTGGGACAGATTCTTTCTGAGTTGGAACTGGAGGATTTGAGGAGAAGCGTTTGTTGTCCTATTCAATAGATTAAACCAATGAGATAAGCTAATAGACAGATTGGTAATAGTGAAATGAAAAGTTAGCGGATTTTTACCTCAGGAGGGGGCCGCACCAGGCCATATGGAGTCACCGGGAGCTTGTGGCTATAGTCGATAGCGATCCCAGATGAGAATACTTTGTACATCCGGTTACACATGACTTTGTAGTCAATAGAATCCAGGTCCTCACGGTTGGGATCCGACTGCCCCTCGTACTCGTACGCTGGTTTGCTCCTCTCTTTAATCGGGGCCAGTCGGCATTTGATGAAGTGTCGAGTGACCTGCTCCCCTTGTAGGCCTCGCTGCTTGATTTCCATCAGTCGAAGAAGCAACTCATTGGCTTGGGCAAGTTCGTCGCCGTCCGGGAAGTTTTTCCAATTTTCATGTGGGATAGGAGGAAGACCAACGAACTCGGGAAGACTTGGAGAAGGATTTGAAATATAGAGCCAGTTGGAGTGCCATCCTTTGTTGGAAGTTTTAAAAGGAAGAGAGAAGTATTTCTGGGTCAGAGTTCCCCGCAGCTGAAATCCAGACCCGCCGACTGCACACGGGTTGTTTTTGTCAGGCTGGGGTTTGAGGTAGAAGATGCGTCGGAATAGAGCAAAGTGAGGCTGAATACCAAGGAAAGCTTCACAGAGGTGGATGAAATTGGCAATGTGGAGTACAGAGTTGGGATTTAAATGATAAAGTTGGATTTTGTAAAAAGAAAGAAGACCACGGAAGAAGGAAGAGGCCGGAAGAGCAAAGCCAGAATAGAAAAATGAAGAAAATACCACAATTTCGCCGGTGTCGAGGGTCGGAAAATCTTCGCCATATGCAGGGCGCCACCCGATGATCTCCTTCGTAGGCAGAACCCCGTCCTTCACCATCTCCAGCAGATTAGATTCCTTTACATCGGACTTTGCCCACTGTTCAAAGGGGATTTCTCTCTCCTCAACCATGGGTGTGGATTGGATCTGAGTGGAATGTTTCGGTTTTTGCGGATGGGATGGAAGAAACTTTGGGACGGAGGTGAACTGTAGGGAGGAAGGATGCACGGGATTGAGGATTGGAGCTTGTGCGCGCTTGGATTTGGAACCCTAGTTTGCTGACACTGTGCGCGGTTTGGGGATTTTTGGCGAAGAAGATGAAGCGGCAAGTGTTTTAACGGTTAGGTCAGTGATCTCGTGCACGGAGTGGGCCGAAGATTGCGACTTAACTATGGCCAACAAAATTGGAAAGTCTGATATATGTCCCTAGGAGCTTAATCTTTTTCTGTGATGAACAGAAAGGAGTATATCACAAATATTTAGACGCTGTTGCAACTTAAACTCTTTGGAGAGCATACAGTGCAAACATTGCCACGTCAGTGAGCACATCAAGTTGACCAAGTATTATTACTTTGGTTTTTCAATCATTTTTGACTAATTTAGGCAATTGGAGAATCTTGTAAAAGATTTCTGCCATATATGCCTTATTTTCTCCAAATAAGTGTGCACGTAAGTGTGCACTTTGCCACGTAAGTGTGCACCTTTATTGACCAATATTGTCGCTTAGGCTGACTATATATTTTGGTCATTTTTTTCAGGTGGTTGGTAAATCCTTTGAGTTTTATTTACTCGGATTTTATACCACATACGCCCTATATTCCCCAAATAAGGTGAAGTCATGTGTCCTTAGGGGCTAAAACACATTTATGTTAATAATGTGGACATAATATGACTAACTATTTGGGAAGACTTATAAACATATAAACCACTCGGTTGGTGTATTTTTATTAATTCTGACTATATGTTTAGTTTTTCCAACTAAGCACATAGTCGGGGGCTACACCTAATTAGGTGCATCTAGTCGATGCACCTGGAGATATTCTTTGAAATTTTTCAGCCCTTTACAGTCGCCCAGAAGATCATGGCAGAGATAATCGAAGTACTTGGAGCTGATGGTTTTTTATTGAAGAGAAGATTGTCTCGTCGACTGCAAAGGTCTCAGGGGCTACTGTGGATATTATGGTACCTATATACCCACAGATATAGAATATCCGACTGAATATAGGGGTATGTCATGTAAATAGAATATGAGAAGTATTAGGATTCGGGTATAGTATTGCCTTGTTTGTTAAGGTATAGTCCGGATGACTAGTATGGTAAGATTGTAAATCAATTGGGAAAGATCTGGACCGTGTCGGATTAGATCTTGTCTTGTAAACCCTCATCTTCCGGGTATATAAGGAGGATAGGGGACCCCTTGGGGACATAAGCTTTTCGTAAGATTAATACACAACTCGGAGGCAAAACCCCCGAAATAGGAGTAGGGTATTACTTCTTCGTGAAGGCCTGAACCTGTCTAAACCCTTTATCTCACAACCCATCTACTTTTCCGTCTTGACTACCACCCCTTTTCATATTGCCGAAATCTAGTTTCGACAAACACCACTAGTAGCAGGTAGCTAACTAATCTGGCAATGCATTGGTATCCAACAAGTTCGTCTTCTCGGCTCTCTTGCTGGCCGATTTGAAGATGCTCTCCACACAGTTAGACTCTAATTAATGTGAACAACTTCTTCAAAAGAATCACCGACCTCTCCATTTGAAATGTATACATTGAAGCTCCAATGAAGTTTCATGCATGGTAGTTAATTAGTTGTAAGCAGTACATGAAGATTCTAATAATTTATATGTGAGCCTTGACCTTGAGCATTACTAATACTACAAGTTCTTTTTTTTTTTTTTGCGGGGACTAACACTACAAGTTCTAATAAAATGAATACACTAATTACTAATACATGGAACACTGGATAAATATAGTAGCTTTTCGGACATGGATAAATATATAATGGGGATTGTTCACTGCCTTTTATATATACTCTTCATGACCTTCAATTAATTAATCTGCTACCTGACTTCGTTGATTTGCAGTCTATTAATGTGGTGTGGTATTCCATATGCCGGTAGCAGTATCAAAGTCGGGGCATTATTTCAGTCACTTATGCAACGCTTAATTGCAAGCTTCACATAAGTATCGTGTGTGAATACATTTGCATATATTTTCAAACTACACACAATAGTAATTAAGCGGTGCTGGCCTGCTGGGTGTCATGCAACATTTTGATTAGAACATTAGCCACTGTGAGTATTAATTAAAATGGTGCAAAGTGATCGATCCGTAGGATGGGAACACAAGAACAGAGCCTGCCACAGGGGTAAATGGTAGGAATACCAAAAATCAATACTTTTAGTGTAATTAAAAGTTACCCTCAAACCTGATGGAATCGGACTGATCAATGTGTACGAGTCAGTCCGACCGTGCCGATGTCGTTAGTCTGACCAACGTTACGGGCTTATCGCTCCAGTCAACCGCTCTACAAGCCATCGTTGCCTAATCCAACCATCCAGGTGCCATCGGTTTGATCATCATGTAGTCACTGGTCTAACTGCCACAGCTTTTAGCGGTTTTATTGCTGAACCAGAGGAAAAACACAAATTGAAAAACTCTTGAAAGTAGATCTGCTTCTAATTATGTTTACAAAGTGCAACAATAGCACTCCTCTCTTATCTTTTGACTAAACTCGAAATCTAGGCTAAAGCCTATTTTTTTTCTCAAAGTATTCCCTCACAAAATCGATACCGAGAGGCCTCAGCACCTCTTCTATTTATACCCTGCTACCCTAAGGTGGCAACCCAAAAGCCATAAATACTACTTGAATAAATAGTCCTTACCCCTTAGAAAATTCACAGTACAAGTAACAAACTTATCCTATTACATTTAAAACTCCAATATGTCTAAATTTGACTCTGATTTCCGTATACACATAACCCTTTTGTATGCCATATAGAATCTTATCACCATGTGCATTTTGTTCTTTAGCCTAAGCATCCCGTATGATCTTGTTATCATGCAGACATCAACTTCTCCCAAGTCGACTCCCGATCCATCACTGGCAACACTCTTCCAATGCATCAATACACACCTATATATGAAAAAAAAGAAACCATGTCCGAGCACAAATTCTTTCCTAACTAAACTCAACATTAGCACATAACACAATAACATACGTACATAAATCATCTACAACTAATAATGATGACATAATTACGGGTATCCAAAGGAAACAGCCCGAAACCAACTAAAATCAGAGCCAACCAATCAGACCGCCGAGCTGATCGGTTTGACCGCTGCAACAACTCCAATCTAACTTATCACTACTGCCTGATCTGACCAGCTCTCTGTCCAGAGAGCACCACTTCACCAATAAATCAGCAAACATCAAATTCAATATAAATCAAATAAATCAAACAACTCATGCCAATTGTTCATCATAAAATATATAAAACAAAACATTACCGGCTATGTCTAGAGAGCACCACTCACCAATAGATCACCAAATATCAAAACCAATATAAATTAAATGTCTCATCATTCATCACAAAATATATAAATAAAAAACATTGATTTCACACGATCGAGCTCAATTTCAAGCAAGAGAAGGACATGAAGACAAACTCACTCGATCACTTGTACAGTTTTAATTAATCGAATACCTTTTCTTTTGTTCTTATTGTGAATTTTTTTTGGCTATCGTACAATTTTGTTCAATTTGCTTGGCTTGATACGGAAAGGAACCCATACACTAAAAACACACGTTTCTTAATTTTGTGCAATCTAGTGCGTTAAAGCTTCATTACTGAACACTTTTTAACTGCCAGAGCATATTTTCGAACAATATTTGTTCTGAGCTGTTCTTTTTCTTTTTTTTACAAATTGGATTACTATACAAGCCATGGAAATAAATATCAACAGATTTTGTTTCCTTGCGTAACTCGACGTCTGTTGACAGTCTATGCATTAATTTTCTTGCACGGAAGAATCAAAACAAGTTGAAAAAAATTAAAATAGTGTGATGCATATCAATCCACTTTAACAAACTTTTATCCATATCATGTCCAGATCGATTAGGTGTGAGTCACAATAAGTGTTCTATTCAACCAAGCTAATCACTATTATGAACAGCCAAAAATTCAGTGCCCGTTCTTGAATCACTTTAGTCTTTATAGCTATATATAAAATCCACCCATAGATATCTATCCCTCTCATATACAAATTGATAGTTACTAAGATTTTCTGCAACAAAATTATGGCTTCCAACAAGGTAGTGTTCTCAGTGTTGCTTCTCATCGTAGTCTCCGTGCTCGCGGCGACGGCGACCATGGCGGAGTATCACCACCAAGACCAGGTGGTCTACACCCCGGGACAGTTTTGTCGGCCAGGAATGGGCTACCCGATGTACCCGCTCCCACGTTGCCGGGCGTTGGTGAAGCGCCAGTGCGTTGGCCGTGGCACGGCCGCCGCCGAGCAGGTTCGACGAGACTGCTGCCGGCAGCTCGCCGCCATTGACGACAGCTGGTGCAGGTGCGAGGCGATCAACCACATGCTGGGAGGCATCTACAGGGAGCTCGGCGCCCCCGATGTCGGGCACCCCATGTCCGAGGTGTTCCGCGGCTGCCGGAGAGGGGACATCGAGCGTGCGGCGGCGAGCCTCCCGGCGTTCTGCAATGTGGACATCCCCAATGGCATAGGTGGTGTCTGTTACTGGCTGCCTAGATCTGGCTACTAGGCTACTCTAGCTAGCTGTGCATGTGTGTGGTGTGGTTACTTAAAATAATTAGTGTTTCCTTTTGTGAGGAAGCATATGTGGCATATGTGGTGAATAAATGATGAACTCCGATGTTCTTCTCTATATATCTTGATGATTCGCTAGCTATCCGCCACTGTTCTTTTATTTGATGATGAGATCGAAAAATGGAATGTCATGCTAAGGAGGGTGCCCATGTCGGCGGAATGGTGCCGCTGCAGGGCTGCGGTGGCATGGTGCCCGTGTTGACGGAGTATGGCTATTGCAGCCTGAAGGTCCCCTCTACGACAAAACCGCTTATTTTGGAATGAAGAGAGTAGATTCTTACTAGCTAGCACTAGCTAGCCGAAAATTAATTTTCGCATCCACGATTGTTATGTCTCTATATATCTGATGACAGTAATAAGTAAAAAAAGTGGAATGGACACGTTCCTCTCTTCTATTGTTTTGTTCTTGAAATTCCTTTTTTAATGTAATGTTCTTAGTAATTTTTATTAGTTTCATGACCTGTCAAAAAGCATCCCTTGCCATCCTTGTAGCAGCACAATCCATTCCAGATCTTATCAAGTTCGCCTTAGACTTCCTTATCCAACTGGTTCTTGAACATTCTGTTCTTTTCCATGATGTCTGTAAAAGCCATACACAAGAAGTTTGTCAGATACTGCATGCCAACAAAACAGTTTCCAACGAAGTAAACATATAGAGAAAATGGCAGCGTTTATTACACAAATATGATCAATTTTAAAAGCGTGAACAAAATATAACTAAAGCTGTTGATGTGTTACTTCCCGTTCATGGAAATGCTGTTTTGTATAGGAGGCAACCAAATCTTGATTTCTTTTTAACTCATTAATATACGCATAAATACAATATGATTTAATATCCGAAGATGTCACTCATAGATAATCATTAAAAAAATTATTGTTGTTATATTTAAATGTGTTTTATGAATATAGTTGTCAATATGAATGACAAAAACCTATGAACTGGAGAGAATGTGCCGTGATGGTACATATGACGAGTAAAAAGGAATACAATGAGTGTTGTTTACTTTGCAATAATTAAGATCATTGATCAGGTAAAACAAATAGACTTTGAAGGACATTAAACTACACCCCAAGCTAACAACCCTCTTGTTTTATTTTTCCTTTCTCACAAAATAACAAACCTCTTTCTTTCCCCTCACTTAAGACCAATATTTTGAGATCCCTTGCACTTTCTTTAAAAAAGAGCTGGTGCAAACTGCAACTCGACAACGTTATAGCAAACAAAATGTGTAGCCTTTAATTTGTATCATTTTTGAACAAAGTGATTATGCGTACGTGCTTCTTCTAGCCATATATAATGTCGTGCCTTGTTAATATAACCTGTTATCCAATGTGCGCATTAAAGCTATCTATATATGGAATTTGTGTTGAAGAAAACTCCAATATATATATGCTTGATCAGGCACGTCTAGTGTTGCAGCTTCCAGAACATTACATTTAAAATATTTGTTTGGAACTATTATTCGTTTTCTTGTTCAACAATTTGGATCACTCTATAAGCCATGGAACTAAAGATCAACAGATTTTGTTACCATGCATAGCTATGCGTCGCGTCTGTTGAGAGTGCATTAATTTAATTTCCTGCACGGAAGAATCAAAATAAGTTGAAATAATTAAAGAGTGTGGTGTATATCAATCCCCTTTAACCAACTTTTATCCATGTGATGCCAGATTAGGATTAAGAATAACAATACTTTTTTTTCATTCAAAACCACAAGCTAATCAGTCATGAACAGCCAAAAAAATTGTCTCCAATCCTGAACCACTTTAGTCTTTATAGCTATATATAAAACCAGCCATAGATGGGAGAGCTTCTATCCCTCTCATACAAATTGACAATCAAGAATTTCTGCAAACAAAAAAATGGCTTCCAACAAGGTAGTGATCTCGGCATTGCTCATCGTCCTCGTCTCCGTGCTCGCAGCAACGACGACAATGGCGGACCACCACCAGGACCAAGTGGTCTACACTCCCGGCCAGCTTTGTCAGCCAGGAATCGGCTACCCGACGTACCCGCTCCCGCGATGTCGAGCGTTGGTGAAGCGCCAGTGCGTTGGCCATGGCACGGTGGACGAGCAAGTCCGGCAAGGCTGCTGCCGGCAGCTCGCCGCCATCGGAAACAGCTGGTGCAGGTGCGAGGCGCTCAACCACATGCTGAGAATCATCTACAGGGAGAACGGTGTCGCCGATGTTGGGCACCCTATGGCCGAGGTGTTCCGCGGCTGCCGGAGAGGGGACATCGAGCGTGCGACGGCGAGCCTCCCGGCATTCTGCAACGTGGACATCCCCAATGGCGTAGGCGGTGTCTGCTACTGGCTACCGAGAACTGGCTACTAGCCTTCTGTAGCTAGTTAGCTGTTCATGTACTAAATAATTTGTGTTTCCTATTGTCTGGAAGCATATATGGTGAATAAATGATGAACTCTGATGTTCTTCTGTATATGTTTTGAAGAAGATTTGCTTGCTATGCTTCATTGTTCTATAATTTTCAAGGTGAGTGTCATCGTGACACAATAAGAAAAACGTTTGGGTAGGCAGCCGATAACTCGTTTACATGGACGTTTTCGAACCTGCCTATATGGCCTTTTGAAATTCGCGGGATTTGTACAGGCAGAATATATACCGATTATAGATGGCCTAAAGGCCCGCCCGGCACGGCCAGGCCTAGGCACGGTTGGGCACGGCCCGATCGGCACTCCGTGCCGGGCCGTGCTGGCCCATAGGCTGCACCTCCCGCCCAGGCACCGCCCACCAGCTATCGGGTCATGCCGTGCCGGTCCGAAGGCACGGGTGGTCCATCGGGCCTTTTTTAAAATAAGTCTATTTTTTCTCCCTCCTCCCTGGACTGTCATATGTATGCTCAAATAAGTCTATTTTCCGTCCTTCCTCTTTGGGCTTACATATGTATAGACAAAATTAGTTATTTTACGTCCCTATTCTTTCGTCCATGGCATATAATATGTCTATTTGTACTCCCCTGTTTTTTTATCGGGCCTGGCTGCCGGCCCATCGTGCCGTGCCAGCCTGGTCGGGCCAGCCCAACGTGCCAGTGGAGGAGTCCAGGCACGGTCCGATGGTCGGGCCGAGCCAGCACAGGCCCGACCTCCATCGGGCCGTGCCGTGCTTGAGCCGGGCCAAAATGCCGTGCCATGGGCCGGGCCGTCGGGCCTCGGGTCTTTAGGCCATCTATAATACCGATCACCGTGGAAATCAATTTCAACGTGCGGTTCTCTCTTAAGAACCCACCCGTGCAAATGAACTTCCAACTTTTAATTTTTATAGGTGCAAAGTAAACTTAAAAAAAAGTAGACATGGATGTATGATCCTGCGCGCATGTCATACGCAACAAGGTTGTCATGTACAGCATGCCAAAAAAAAAACATTTCCATCAAAGTACAGATAGAGAATATGCCTCCGACTATACAAATAAGATCAATTGTTAAGCTATTGAAGTGTTACTTCTGTTCACAAATAGATGCTGTTTTGGATGTATAGGAGGCAATTTTGAAATATTTTTTTAATCACTTATAGATGCAAAAAAATAATATGATTTAATATTTAAAGATGGCACTCAGTGATTTATCATAAAAAACTATAATTGTAGTTATACTGAACTGTTTATTATGAATATATGATTATCGATAGTAATGATAAAAATTAATGAACTGGCGAGAGAAACTATGTCGCGATTGTACAAGACAAGTAAAAAGGAACACAAGGAGTATAGTATATTTTGCAAAAACTAAGGTCATTCATATGGTCAAACCAACAATTCCAAATAAATACATTTTGAAGGACATTAAACTCCCACCCCATGCTAACAACCCTCTAGCTTGTTTCTTTTTTCTTTCTCGCGAAATAAAAAACTTATTCCTTCCACCTCACATAATACCTATATTTTAACCTCACATATTCTTTACTTTAAAAAGAGCTGGTGCGAATTACAACTCGACAAAGTTATAGCACAAATTATTCCTAACATTTAATTTATATCATTAATTTTTAAACAAAGTGATTATGCGTACGTGCTTCTTCTGGTCATCTATAAATACCGTGCCTTGTTAATATAACCCTGTTATCCAACGTGCGCATGAAAGCTATCTATATATATATATGTGATATTTGTGTTTCAGAAAACTCTAATATATATGCTTCATCAGGCACGTTTCTTAATTTTCTGCAATCTAGTGATGCAGCTTTCGTTACTGCAGCTTCCAGAGCATTCATTTTAAAGTATTTTTTCAGAACTATTCTTTTTCTTATTCCACAATTTGGATCACTATACAAGCCATGGAAATAAAGATGAACAGATTTTGTTACCTTGCATGCATAACTATATATGTCTGTTGACATTGTGTGCATTTCTTTAATTTTCTTCCACGGAAGGATCAAACAACTTCAAATAATTAAAGAGTGTGGTGCATATCAATCCACTTTAACCAACTTTAGTCCATATGATGCCCACATTAGGCGTGCATCGCAATTAATATTTGATATATACAAAACCACAAGTTAATCTATTAGCTCATGAACAGCTAAAAATTTTATGTCCCTTCTTAAATCACTTTAGTCTTTATAGCTATATATAAAACCACCAATAGATGAACACACCTTACCTATCCCTCTCATACAAATTCAGACTTAAGATTTTCAGCAAACAAAAAACCATGGCTTCCAACAAGGCACTGTTCTCGGCGTTGCTCCTCGTCGTTGTCTCCGTGCTCGCGGCGACGGCGACCATGGCGGATCACCACCAAGACCAGGTGGTCTACAGCCCAGGTGAGCACTGTCAGCCAGGAATGGGTTACCCGATGTACTCGCTCCCGCGTTGTCGGGCGTTGGTGAAGCGCCAGTGCGTTAGCCACGGTGCACCCGCCGCCGTGGACGAGCAACTCCGGCAAGACTGCTGCCGGCAGCTCGCCGCCGTCGACGACAGCTGGTGCAGGTGTGAGGCGCTCAACCATATGCTTGGAGGCATCTACAGAGAGCTCGGCATCACTGATGTTGGGCACCCCATGACCGAGGTGTTCCCCGGCTGCCGGAGAGGGGACTTGGAGCGCGCGGCGGCGAGCCTCCCGGCGTTCTGCAACGTGGACATCCCCAACGGGCCGGGTGGTGTCTGCTACTGGTTAGGTTATCCTAGGATCCCGAGAACTGGTCACTAGGCTACTATAACTAGCTAAATGTGTGTGTGACTCTGTGGGGTTGCCCAATAATTAGTGCTTTCATTTGTCAGGAAGCATATATATATATATATATGGTGAATAAAGGATGATGAACTCCAATGTTCTTTCTGAATACGTCTTGCCAATGGGTACCTAGATTTCTTGTTCTTTAATTTCATTTTGTGAGAAAAGGAATTTCATAGTGAGGAGGGCGCTGCTGCTGGGCTGCGTCGGCTAGAGGATGGTAGGCATGGCATCCATGCTGACGGAGTGCGGATTTTGCATACTAAAAGTGCCCTCTTTAATAATCTGCCATAATAGCCTATGCAACGCATGGGTTGGTGACTACGTACATCAAATTTGACCCTAAGAATTTCACCAGTTGAGATGTTAATCAACATATCGACAACCTTTCCTTGGATCTAATTAATAGGATCCATCCATTTTTATTGCATCTACACAAATCGACAGGTATTACATTAAGATTGCATGTTTCTTGATTTTCACAATATGTTGCGGTAATGCAATTATTAGAATTATTAATTTGTTTAACACTATCTAATATAATTTGCTCCTATTCTGCTTATTTCCCTTTGAATGCTAAATTATTGTTTATCTGGTAACACTGGTACAATGCAAATTATGCTGGTCAGGTACATTGTCATTATTCCTGAAGTTAATTACTTTGGTACTTTTTATTCTGGCTGCATTTTCAAGAGTATAGTTTTCATAACTTATCAGAAGAGAATCCATTATAAGTCACTGAGTTTGTCGTATGTCTACGATTTGCCACTGGCTTTATCACGTTCTACAATATACCATCACTTTTGCTTAACCTCTACGATTTACCATCGCCGTCCGGTTAGCCTCCATTAGTACGGTACAATTTTATCTAAATGACTAAATTACCCCTGGGATAAAAACTTCCAAATTTTGGATAAAAATTCCAAAATATCATATTATAAACATAAGATTGTAAACATCCAAAATTTGGCCAAAACATAATTTGGAATTTTTGTTCAAATTTTGGAAGTTTTTATCCTAGGGGTATTTTGGTCATTTGGATAAAATTGTACAGTGCTGACAGAGGCTAACCGGACGGTGATGGTAAATCGTAGAAGTTAAGCAAAAGTCGATGGTATATTGTAGAACGTAACAAAGTCAGTGACAAATCGTAGACCTGTGGTGAACTTAGTGGCATATAATGGATTACACCTAGATTCTTTTACCGTTTGTTCCATAGATATTTTTCAACAGATCTCCTATGGCAGATTATTTTCTTGGTGTTATGCCAAAAGATTGACTACATTCTGCTTACCTCTTGGTAAGTACTAATCTGATTTGTTTTATCTTGCTTTGCAACGTAAAATTGAATTGTATAAGGGGAAGTGCTGGTGAATAAGTCGGGCCATCCAAGCGAGGACCGAGTTGTAATGGTTCATATCAAAAATTTCACGCGGTATTAATTTAAAATTATCAATGTCATTGGGTGATTTTAACGTCCATTCTCTCTATCTATATGTGTCACTGTCAAAATCCGTAATTGTTCAGTCTATGTTTCTTTGTTATGCAGTCCATACATACTCAACTTTTCAGTTTTAATTTCATCGGTCTCCTTCAATGTGGCACATCAAACAAGGAGTAATAACTAGGACGCATTGGAGGCATGTCTTTACTGACGTCGATTGGTCGATTGGGCACACGCGACGACAGCCTTGGGGACTTTCCAGGTTCGATGCTATTTTCTCCATCAAAATCTGGGTTGAAATTTATTTCCAAATTTGTTTTGTTTACATGTTTCTACATCAAAATCTGGGTTGAAATTTATTTCCAAATTTGTTTTGTTTACATGTTTCTACTAAAAAACTTGATGATTAGGTCTCAACATGTCATCACTGATTATAAAATTGGATTTTGAGATGTTGATCCACAAATAAGAAAATAGTGTTCTATTATTTAAACTTCCGTGCAATGCTCCATGAGATACTTTTTCTATGATTTACATCATTAATGAATTGTCATGTTTTTAAATTCTCAACCTAATTCATTAGTTTTTATTGTTAACCAATTTATTCAGCCCATGCGTTGCACGGGTTGACGACTAGTAGTAATAATAAGAAAAAGAAGTGGAATGGATGTTCCTCTCTTCTTTAGTTTTGTTCTTGGAAGTTAATTTTTTTGTGTAATGCTCTCAGAAATTCTTACTACGAGATTTATTTTCATGAAATGTGTGGAAGAAAATTATACATGACCTCGATCCTTCACCAAACCCAAAAGACTTCTCTTTCTGACTTACACATGTCCGCACAAATCTGACAGTAGTCATCTTCTACCTCTGTCTTCTCTCCACTTCCCACCTCCCTTCCTCCCAGCTTCTCGTCGGCCGGAGGCCCTATCTTCGGCAGAGAAACATGGTCTCCTCCCCCTCCACCTCCTCCTTCTCCTCACTGTCACGGCATGGATACAACGTGTTGTACGAGCGGCATGCCAAGCCAGCACCCAATACATGAGCTACTACCTAGGGAGGCTCACAAGGTTGCCAGCATACGCACCATGGTTGGACGAGTTTGCCGCTGTCACCGTCACTTAGGGATCAAAACGGGTTGGATACGGACGGATAATGTTCATACCATATTCGTTTTTATATTTGTTTGCCAGATACGAAAATGAATACGAATAACTCGGATACGGAAACAAATACCGATTATCTCGAATACGAATAAGAATCGAATATGATCGGACACGAATACGGAAACAAATTTTTCTTGGAATATGAAAACCAACTCAACTTCTAATAGAAACAAATATCATCATATATAATTAGCTCATTTTATATTTTATATAGTATAACTTATAATTTTTTTACAACATTAAAATAATATTAATTGATGCGGACATCACTCCTTCGGATATACACAACAATCCTCCATTGGTCATTCAAGGTCCAATCACAAGAGCTCGCGCACGACAATTGAATTTAGAGGTGAGCTCGTTCCTAAGTTCTTCTTTATATAATTTTAATAATAGATTGATACCTAATGATTATATTATGCTTAAGAACAATGGAGAGGACAAGGAAACACTTAGAGAAGGACTTAGAGTCGTGAAGGATCAGTAAGGACGTTTAAGTCAAGGTAGAGGCCCAAACCAAGTCGATTTTGAGTCCGTTTCGGAGTCCAGGACAGGTCTGCACTAAAACGGGCGCCCAGGTTGCGTACGTGCTCGGATTGGGGCGTTCTTTAGATGGATGGAAAGCTAAGAAGATAACCTTTCCAATGGTTCTGGTCCCATGTCCAAATTCGTTACGAGTCATCGGGAATTGACCGAACAAGTTGATGTTCAGAATCTGTTCCGGCGCTGCGACGCCGTATTTCGGCCTTTGGGGTGTGTATCGTGTTGGAGCCCATTAGGGTTGCATCAAGGGGTGCTTGAATGACCCTCAACTCCATATATCAGAAGTCGTCTCCATCTTTAGTTTTTGGGTTTTGCTTAGATTAATCTGTCAAGAACAGTTTCACCGCTAGATCGGTTTGTAAGACCCCAACTTGTGAGCTTAATCATTCATCTGCAATTTTGGATGCAATCTTTTTTTTGTTCTTGTTTGTGTTCTTCGATTTGCAAGTAGGGATTAGCCTTCTTGGCGAGGTCAACCGGGTTTCGATACGGTTGATAACCAGAGGAGACGTGGTGCGGCGATTGCGGGGTTCGGGAACGTAAATGTTCAAGAAGCCGGATCGATTTGTGTCGCAACTCTACCAAATCATTGATTATCATTACCTTTCGGAAGATCGGGAACCCTTGTCCACATCATTAATAGTGTGGACTAGTGTTAAGAGATGAACTACTAATAAAATCTAAAAAGGTATACTGAAGGACGTAGAGTTATAAAGAAATGTGATATGTTCACCGGATATCTGTGTTATTATCCGTATCTGGCGGAAACCTCGATACCATATCCATATTCGTATCTGGGAGAAAATATATGTATTCCTATCCGTATCCGAACTATCTTAGAATTATTCGCTGGTATCTGTAATCGTTTATCTCCGGAGCGGACGGAAACTATCCACTTCATTTTCATCTCTACTGTCACTGCGCATCTGGCCAAACATTGAGACCTCAGCTTGGACGAAAGGAGAGCTAGGTAGTGGGAGAGAGAGAGAGTAGGAAAAGTTGGGATAGCTCGCCGCCCCTGCATGTGGAATGCACTCTGGCAGGAGATTGGGTCTCCGGCCAACGAGAAGGGAGGTAGGGAGTTGAGACAAGAGAGAAGGTGAGAAGTTGGGGACATGAGCTGAGGTAGGAGGTGATGACTGCCCCAAGCACAGGAAAAACTTTACTTACCGGAACTTTTCTATAGACGTTTTTTAAATTATTTCTACAATTAGGAGCTCTACAGTCGAGAGACACTTTTTAGAAGCACTTATTTCTACACTTTTTAAGTACCGGAACATTTTTATTTTAGAGACAAACTTATTTTGTTGAAGAATATTTTTGGCACTTTAAAATTTACCTCATATACAGTCGTGTTTTCTTGAGACATTTTAATGCAATCTCTGTACAGGCATTTCTTATTATAAAATATATGATAATTAACTAGTTATAAATAACACAAGGTCCATGAGGTTGAGATGGTTAGTGCAGATAAAAAGATTTTTCTTAAGAAGTCTGGAGTCCAAGGATAGGCGCAATTGCGTGGGAAACATTTTCTTTCTTTTTCTACATTGGTTTGCTATGGTTGTGGTAGAATCTAATGCCTCTATATAATGTCTCTACTCTCTTATATACATAAAAGTGCTTCTAAAAAACTCATGTAGTGAATGGAGATATTTTATAAAATGTTTCTTCACTTGTAGAGATGATTCAAAAGGCACTTGTACGATATTTTCATAATGCCTCTATATTATTAAAGATGTCTATGTAAGCTATTATTTTCGTGAAGATTTGTGCCGACATGAGTCAGTAAATAGAGAAGTATTTTCAGATGAGCAAATGACCAAGGTCCCGCATAATTTTTTCCCTCAGCGTCTTACCCAATAAGGGACGGTGTCCCGATCCTACATGACAAGTAAAGAAGAGTATTGTTTACTTTGAAATAACTAAGATCATCGATATGATAAAACCAACATTTAAGAATAAATACATTTAGGGAAAAACATTGAACTCAATCCCCAAGCTAACAACACTCTTTTTTTTCCTTTTGCAAATTAGCAAACATTCTTTGAAGAAAAAGGAAACTTTATTGATCTTACAAATTACACCAAGGTGTTATTACTTCAAGACCACTTCCGATATGACATAACAACAAAAATCATGCCACGGATAGCTATAAACAAGCAATCTTCATTGTAATATAGGACCAAAACAACACTCTTAAACCACAGACAAGGTCTCCAAGAGCAGGGTCTCCAAAAAGAGAACAAACCTAAATCACTTAAATACATGTTCTTTTTAGCTTCCTTACTCTTTGCTTCAAAACGGGCAGGTCCAATTTGCAACTCGACAAGGTTACAGCACACAATATTCCTGACCTTTAATTTGTAAAAACTTTTTTTAACAAAGTGGTTAGGCATACATGCTTCTTCTGGCCATATATAATTGAGAGTCTATTTCATACCATTGAGTTTGTCCTAGTTTCAACAATTTACCACTGACAATATCTCTTTGTATAATATTCCGACGACTTATTAATTGTTCTACAATACACCATTAGATTGAACTTTTTTTTCAAAAATACCTAAAATACCCTTAAGGACATACAAGGTTAATAATTGATTTATCTCATTAGAAGTTTCAAAAAAAAATGTGAAATTTTTTATTTGGCCTCCTTACACAATAATATGGAAGTTTGTATATAAGTTTCATTTTGTTGCATTTCTACTTTTTTAAAATATAATTTATCTGTTATATGCTATATAAAATATTTTTTGTGTTGTTGTCTTTAATGTAAATTATCTTTTATATACTACATAAGATTTTTTTCTATTATCTTTTGTGTTTGCAATTTCTCTATGATATACCACACAAAAATATTGTTTCTAAAAAATAAAAAAAGACAAATGTCATATAAAAAACTTGAAACTTATATACAAACTTCTATGTTGTGTAAGGAGGTGACATAAAAAAATTTATTTTTTTAAACTTCTAATGAGATAAATCAATGGTTAACCTTTTATGTCTCTAAGGGCATTTTAGGTATTTTTTGAAAAAAGAGTCAGCCCCATGATATATTGTAGAATAATTGATAAAGTTATTGGTATATTGTAGAAAGAGATAATGTCAGTGGCAAATCGTTGAATTGGGATAAACTCAGTGACATTTAGTAGATTCTCTCATAATAATTTTGTGCCTTGTTAACATAACTCTGTTATCCAACTTCCCAGGCACTTTCAAGATTTTTTTAACAATGGATTGTGCCAATTTCATTGATAGAATATGAGAAGGCTCATTCAAGATTGGAGTTTACAACAAAAAGTAGGTGAACATGCGGATCAGAGCTGTCTAGCTATATCTGAATTTTCGTGTGTCAGAAAACTCCAATTTTGTTACTATGGGTAACAAAATCTGATCTCGTCACTTGTCTTACACGGAAGAATGAAAATGAGTTTAAATAATTAAAGGGTGTGGTCCATATCAATCCACTTTAAACCAACTTTTTGTCAAAATATATAATGCCCAGATTAGCCGTGAATAACAATAAATATTTCATGCAAAACCACAAGCAAATTGCTCATGCCAGTCATGCAAAACCCCACGAGCATGCTAACCACGCATGAACAGCTAAAACAATTTTGTGGCCGTTCTTCAAAGTTGAATCACTTTAGTCTTTCTAGCCACATATAGCATTTATTTTCTTCCACGTAAGAATCAAACAAGTTCAAATAATTAAAGAGTGTAGTACATATCAATCCACTTTAACCAACTTTTGTCCATATGATGCCCCAGATTAGGCGTGTGAATCACAACAAATGTTTCATACAGAACCACAAGCTAATCCATATATAGCTAGCTCATGAACAGCCAAAAAATTTGTATCCGTTCTTGAATCACTTTGGTCTTTATAGCTATATATAAAACCACCCATAGACGAAGAGCCTAGCTATCACAGTTAAGATTTCCCACAAACAAGCCAAATTAATATGGCTTCCGAAAAGGTAGTGTTCTCGGTACTAATCCTCATTGTTCTCTCCGTGCTCGCGGCGACGGCGACCATGGCGGACCACCAAGTCTACAGCACCGGTGAGCAATGTCGGCCGGGAATAAGCTATCCGACATACTCACTCCCACAGTGTCGAACATTGGTGAAGCGCCAATGCGTTGGCCGTGGCGCGGCCAGCGCTGTGGACGAGCAAGTCTGGCAAGACTGCTGCCGGCAGCTCGCCGCCGTCGAAAACAGCTGGTGCAGGTGCGAGGCGCTCAACCACATGCTAACAGGCATCTACAGGGAGCTCGGCGCCACCGATGCTGGGCACCCCATGGCCGAGGTGTTCCCCGGCTGCCGGAGAGGGGACTTGGAGCGTGCGGCGGCGAGCCTCCCGGCGTTCTGCAACGTGGACATCCCCAATGGGCCGGGTGGTGTCTGCTACTGGCTAGGTTATCCTAGGACCCCGAGAACCGGTCACTAGGCTACTATAGCTAGTTGTGTGTGTGACTGTGGGGTTGCTAAATAATTAGTGCTTTCTTTTGTTTGGAAGCATATATATGTATGGTGAATAAATGATGAACTTCAATGTTCTTCTGAATATATCTTTCAGGTTTGCTAGCTAGCCTTCGTTGTTCTTTAATTTCATGGTGGGAAAAAAGGGAATTCCATGTTGAGGAGGACGCCCATGTCGGCCGAATGGTCAGAGGGATCAATTGCCAGCATGGCGCCCATGTTGATGAAATACGGCTATCGCAGCCTAAAGGTGCCCTCTATAATAAGCTAATCTATTTTTGTGGTGATCTGACAAATAATTGTAGCATCTATGGTATTTGGATGTTGCATTTCTTATTCACTCCCTCCGTTCTTTGGTACTCAAATTTTGTACCACACTATAAGTATTCATGCACTCACTAGTAGAGAAACGGGATCTAGTCCCGGTTGGGAAACCCCTTTAATCCCGGTTTCCCAACCGGGACCCCCCATCCGGGACCAAAAGGGTATCTCTTTAGTCCCGGGTGGGAAAACCGGGACTAGAGGGGTACCT
The DNA here is from genome assembly GCA_000573905.2 of Oryza punctata. Lineage (NCBI taxonomy): Eukaryota > Viridiplantae > Streptophyta > Magnoliopsida > Poales > Poaceae > Oryza > Oryza punctata. The sequence goes on along the minus strand of CM002494.2, from coordinate 7,100,706 downwards.
TTAGTCCCGGTTCGTAGCTACAACCGGGACTAAAGGTCCCCCGGGGCCGCCCGGTACGCCCTTTTAGAGAGGTTTTTAAGTCCCGGTTTGAGTTACAAACCGGGACTAGAAGTATTTTTTTTGCTTTTCTGTTATTTTATTATGTTTCAATATTTTTTGTTTCTTTACGCTAATATCTAACGTACTATAAGTTTCTTCTTCGTATACGTATATGTACATATATATTACATACTAGTAATAGATATCATGCATGCAGATAAGTTTAATGCTCTCGTCAAGCAATATTATATAAACTTTAGCACAAAAATGTTATATGTACAACCACATTTCAATCAAAATTAAATCTACATCACATAAAAATTGTAAATTAAATCTACATCATCAAATTAAAAAAAAACTTCACATTTTTTTTGGAGGGAGAGGCCGGCGGTGGGCGGCCGGCGGCGTTGGTCTGCCAGCGGCGTCCATGGAGGCCGGCGGTGGAGGGAAGGGCGGAGCGGGGCGGCGTCGTTGGAGGGAGAGGCCGGCGGCGTCGGTGGAGGCCGGCGGCGAGGCGCGCGGTTGCGATGGATCGGTGTGGCTGTGAGAGCTAGGGATTTGGGGGAGTGAGAGCTGTATTGGGGGAAGAAGAAGAGAGAGGGTGGGGCACCTTTAGTCCCGGGTCTTGGCACCACCCGGGACCAAAGACCTTTAGTCCCGATTCTAGGTGGGAAAACTAAAAAGGTACTTTTAGTCACGGTTGCTACTAAAAACCGGGACTAGAAGTTGCCTTTAGTTCCGGTTCCTACTCTGAGCCGGGACTAAAAGTTGCCCTTTGGCGCGCGCAACCAAATTTTTAGCCAAAACTTTTTGCTTCCCGCGCACACTATTACACAATTACTTAAAATTACAAAATTAAAGCATGAGATTTGTAAATTGCATAAAAATTACAATATATGTTCCAAACTATCATAAAAAAACTACAATTTGTAGATTGCATGGAGAATATAATTTGACGATTAAAACGAGTCTTACATATATAGGTCCATTACATTTTACAACGTTACAATTCTTACATAAATCGGTCCAATATTATTACATAAACTATTTAGTATGGGAGAACGAAAATCTTCACGAATGGAGCCGCCGGCTGAAGCAAAAATACCAAGGTCAACAATGGAGCTCGGGCTGGAGGTTGAAGGAGGCGATTTTATACTGGAACTTTTAGTCCCGGTTGGGGGCACCAACCGGAACTAAAGGTCTCTCCCTGCTCGGCAATCGACTAGCCGTTGGGACCTCCAATTTTAGTCCCGGTTGGAGCTCCCAACCGGGACTAAAAAGTCCATTAGTTCCGGGTACTATTTTAACCGGGACTAAAACTAAATTCCAAAGCCCCGTTCTCTACTAGTGACTGATTACTTTCATTCCCATCATTTCAGTGATTGCATAGGTAATGAGATTCTTGGAAATGGTATCTAAATAATTCAAAATTCAAAAATTGACAACTAAAGTGACTAACAATGAATCTTTTGATATAAGTATTTGACAAACACCTAATAAACAACGTAGAAATCCTTATATTTTGAAATGGAATATATACTCCTTTAAAAATCCATAGTGGTGGTGTTAGTGAATCTGCCACCCTACCAATGTTTTTACAAATAGGCTCCTGATTTTTTTGATATTATGGAATAGTCTAAATATTCGGTTCAAGCAAGTAAGAGCATCACCAAAAGAATGATAAAAATCCATTCACAAAATTAAGTTTTTAGGTTTCCTAAACATCAATATAAGAAGTAAAAATACTAGCATCTCCAAGAGAAAGCCTAAAATTGATTTTCCATAACTAAAAGTGGGCCCTCCTTTAAACTACCAACAGAAATCCATTTTCCTCCTCCTCCGTGATCACGGGCGACCTCCTTCTAGCACGCGATCAGAGCGCGGGGACATTTTCCCTTGCGCGCACGAGAGAGCACCGAGCAGAAATTGGGAACGAAATTGGTTCCCTAGAAGTGAGGAACGATATATCTGGAGTTGGAAACCTGAGATATTGGGAGATCGGTTAGGTATTCTGTTGGATGTGATTTTGATCAAAATTTCCTAAATCATAGGATAGGGAATAGAATATGGATGATCTTGGTGATGCTCTAAATACCATATATATATTCAAACAAGTAAACAAGTGATACTAATATATTCGATAATTTTTTAATATCTATTACATATTATAATATATTTTCTTTCATCCATAGTAAAGCATGGGTATTTTGCTAGTAAGAAATAAAAAAGTACTCATCTGTTTCAGATTATAAGTCGTTTTGACTTTGGTCAAACTTAAAGTAGTTTAACTTTGGTCAAACTTAAAGCAGTTTAACTTTGGCTAAAGTTAAAACGACTTGCAATCTAAATCAGAGGGAGTAGAAACGATGTTCCTCTCTTCTTTAGTTTTGTTCTTATATGTTCTTAGTACTAGGATTGTTTTCATCAAATGTGTCACCCGATCGATAAGAAACTGATAAACAGTAGGATTGGTTTCATGACGTGTCAAAAAACACATGGTAATCACAGGTCTATATGAAAAAATATTGTAGTACATAATATAATCTATGCAAATTGCATTCATAGATTTTACATAAAAATACTTGTGTTGTTTTATTTAAATTATTTCATGAATATATGATTATAAATATGAATGACAACAAACCTATATGGATTGGAGACTATGTCTGACAAGAAAAAAAAAGATCGCAACGAATTTATAATTTATTTTGCAATAGTTAAGATCATCGATTGATGTGGTAAAACCAACATTTCAAAGTAAATGCATTTCTGAAAGACATTAAACTAACTCGCTCTCCAAGCTAACAATCCGGCCTCTTTTTTCCTTTCAGGAATGAACAAACCTACCCTGCTTAAGACCTTTTTTTATCTCCCTTACTCTTTACTTATAAAAATAAAAAATAAGGGCTGGTGCAAATTGCAACTGGACAAGGCTATAGCACACAATATGTCTAGCCTTTAATTTGCAACATTTTTCAACAAAGTGATTATGCGTACATGCTTCTTTTGGCCATACATATACATATACATACACACACACACACACACACACACACACATATATATATATATATATATATATATATATATATATATATATATATATATATATATATATATATCCGTGCCTTGTTAATATATCTCTGTTATCCAACTGCCTAGGCCTCTCAAGATTGGAGTACAAGAAAAAAGAAAAGTAGGTGAAAGACTGAACGTGCACATCAAAGATATCTTATATATGAATTTTGTTTTTCTGAAAACTCCAATATATGCTTGATCAGGCACGTATATACAGATAACTCCAATATTTGTGTTGCCGCTTTCTTTACTGCAACTTTGTAGCTTGCAGAGCATTAATTTTAACAATATTTGTTCTGAACTATCCTTTTTTTGTTTATCAAATTGGATCACTATACAAAAAGCCATGGAAATAAAGATCAAAATATTTTGTGGCCTTCCATAACTATGTGTCTGTTAGCAGTTTATGCATTTATTTTCTTGCACGCAATTAAAATAGGTTTAAACAATTAAAGAGTGTGGTCCATATGAATCCACTTTAACCAACTTTTTTTCCCGAGATGATGCCTAGATTAGCTGTGAATCACAATAAATATTTCATGCAAAACCACAAGCTAATCACTCATGCTAAAAATTTTGTGTCCGTTCTTGAATCACTTTAGTCTTAGTAGCTACATATAAAAGCACTCATCGAGGATTGAGAATAACTATCATTTTCTGCAACAACAATAAAAGGAAAATGGCTTCCATCAAGGTAGTGTTCTCGGTGTTGCTCCCGGTAGTTGTCTCCATGCTCGTGGCAACGACGACAATGGCGGATCACCACGGCCAGATGGTTTATACCCCCGGGCAGCTATGCACTCCCGGACGGGGCTACCCAATGTACCCGCTGCCGCGCTGCCGGGCACTGGTGAAGCGCCAGTGCGCCGGCGGGGCGGCCGGTGCCGTGGACGAGCAACTCCGGCAAGACTGCTGCCGACAGCTCGCCGCCATCGACGACAGCTTTTGTAGGTGCCCCGCGCTCATCCACATGTTGGTAGGGATGTACAAGGAGCTCGGTGCGCCCGCTGATGGGCAACCCATGGACGAGGTGTTCCCTGGCTGCCGGAGAGGCGACATGAAACGCGCGGCGGCGAGCCTCCCGGCGTTCTGCGGTGTGGACATCCCCATCGGCATCGGTGGTGTCTGCTACTGGCTGAGTTATCCTATGAACCCAGTGACTGGCCACTAAGCTATAGCTACCTTGTGTGTGTGGTGTGGTAACTATAATTAGTGTTTCCTTTCGCCTGGAAACATATATATGTGGTGAATAAATGATGAACTCTGATGTTCTTATGTTCATTCGATAGTCGTCTCGGATTGTTCTTTAATTCCTTGGTGCAAGGGGGGACACTGAAATATATAATTACTATTTACTAGGATAACATGGAATCAGAAAAAGCTCAAAAAAGTACAAGAAAATACAACCAAACATATATAAAGTTAACTTTTAGATATTTTAGATAGTACCAAGCATAGTAAATTTTTAGATAATATGGTGCAGGGGGCTTGAAATAAATTACATTTTTGCCTATGTTGATACTTTTTCCGGTCACCACGAATTATCACCAAAGGACTTATAGTTTGAATGGAATCACTAACCACCTTCATCTTGAAAAACTCCTGACCAAGATAATAATTGGGATCGAAACCAACTAACGAAGTCAATTTAGACTAATTGTGGTAAATACTCATCTCATGACTCATGAGCAGCGAAAGATTTTCAAGATGTATAAACCTACAAAGGAATTTGCACTCTTGCGACAAGGATGGACAGTTTACAGCTCAAACCAATAAAAATGGATGAACCGTGGTAAAAAGTAGATGCATTATGAAAAAAAAGATTCAAAAGCTGCTATTTTATTTTTATTTTTGTGCCCTTGCTTTGTCCCCAATTGAAATGGCTATAGCCCTTACAATACTAGAGATACTCCGCATCAGATCAATTAGTACTCGAAAAACCCTTACCCAAACAAAGAAACGTGAGATCTACCATAATTAGAATCAAACTCGGGGCTTACGGTCAGACTGTCTAACACCTGAGGTGACACCTCACTAGGGTCCGGTCAGACCAACATTCTCGCAGAAGCTCCTGTCTTTTATACTCGGGATTCCCTACCCTTTCTTTTTTCTTTTAATGATCTCTTGCATATTCAAGAAAAAAACAAACATCATCCATATTTTACAAAGTTCGTTGAATCTTTTGTAATGAAAACCATTAAGCCTCTTGCACTAAGGTCCTAGACCCATATGCCACTAATATAGTAATATGCCGATGCGCGCACACATAAATATGTCCAAGAACACAAGTTCAAACAGCGGTAATCCAATGGCAAATCTTTAACCTCAACTCCACCACCATAGGACAACTAGCACTTTCAGTGTTATTCTTTTAAATTTTTTTATTCTTCTACAATACATTAACTTGTGTACTTACTACTACTCCCTCCGTTTCATATTATAAGTCGTTTGATTTTTTGCTACTCAAATTTCTTTACTACTCCCTCCGGTTTCATATTATAAGTCGTTTGATTTTTCCTAGTCAAACTTCTTTGAAGTTTGTAAAAAAATATAATAGTATTTTCAACACAAAACAAACCTATTATTAAAATATATTCAATGATAGATATAATAAAACTATTTTGATATTTAAGATATTGCTAAATTTTTCTATAAATTTGGTAAGACTTAATAAAGTTTGACTAGGAAAATAGTCAAATGATTTATACTATGAGTACAATTTATATATGCAATATTCTTCTTTCCCAATGTGGTTGAGAAAACCACACAAATGGTGAAAAACGGACGAAATAGGAGATGGGCGACACACTCAGGTCCAATCCAATAGGAAACAATTCTTCGTGTGCATTACTTCCGTAAGTTTCAGAAAAGTACAATCTACCTTCCCATGATGTTATGAATTGAGTCCATATTTTAGAACACATACTTTGAAATTTTCAAAGTATTTAGTTGTTATGAATTGAGTGTAGTAGGTTCCTTATGATGAAAGTTGCTCACCCAAATTTAAGCCATAAACTTAACACGGGTGCTCACTTTGTTTGACTAATTATTTTTTAGTGTAGGTGACCATAGCATCCTAACAGCAGGTTTTCAGAGTTAGCGTGTCTATTTGAGAATCTGTATTTGTATTATGGTTTTAAAAAAAATGGTTGTCATGCATGTCTACAAATTTCTATGGGAAATACTGTTTCAATACATGCTACGCCCACTGTTTCCATTTACTAGCAAATCTAGTATGCGTGGCAAATTAATTACTTCAAAATCATGTTTTCCATTACAAGCTTTAAAATTCGCATATTAGTAGTATTATGGTGGCAGTGATAAAGGGTAAGAACTAGGAAGGAAATTAATACATCTCTAAGGTTGCGATCAGGCCGAGTTGGCAATTTCTCATCCCTGCATGGAAACGAGGTAGCTTATTGACGCATGATTAATTAATTAAGTATTAGCTTTAAAAGATTTAAAATGAATCACTATGATTTTTTTAAAGAAATTTTCCTAAAAAATGTGATGTGATCAGGGATTGCAATTTCGGAAATTTCTGAAATTTTGGTCATTGCAGACTCCTCGGCAAGTGATTATCTCAGCCGAAATTTTCGGTTTTTCTCAATTTTTGCAAATTTGATCAAAATTTAATCAAATTAAGTTAAATTATGCTAAAATTTCAAAAGAAATTCAGTCCAAAAAGTGCCAAAAATCCCAAAATTTCGGTAGAACCAAAATGAGCAAAACTTCGGATGAAATGGAGATTGAAAAACCTGAATGTTATATGCTGTCATGTGAAGTCCACTCCGATCCAGAGCTGGGTGTTCAGCTTGGTCGGCTTGCAATGGATAGTGGACTTTCGCTGTGGTCCTGTGGATTAATTTCCTACGTGAAAGCTGCAAGAATCATGTAATTGTATGTTCCTTTTGCTTAATCATGTATATCTTGTGTGCTTCTTGGTACTCTCAGATACTTCCTCTTCACTTTGTTAATAGATAATACTATTTACTTTTAGGCATACGTTTGATCATTCATCGTATTCAAAAATTTTATATAAATATATAAGATATAAATTATATTTAAATTACTTTTAGTGATGAAATAACTCATAACAATATAATTAATAATTATGTAAATTTTTCTAATAAGACGAATGGTCAAACGTGTGTCCAAAAGTCAATTACGTCCTCTATTTAAAATAGAGGTAGTACTAATCTAGCTGTAGATCGACGAGGATGATGCTAGTTCAGCATTTGATCAGCATAACTTTATCTAGAGTTGAGTATCTTGTAAGCCCTGAATATTCTTAGGATCCTATACATTCCTGCCTCCTAATGGTCAAGTTATTTCCATATTTGTCTGAATTATGGTGCTAGTATGATAATAAGGGCTTGTGATTATTCCTTTTCTGGATCCTAGTTAGTTTGGTACTTGAAGTCCTTTGGATTGGTTCCTGCATTTCCTTTCTTCTGTTAGGCAGAAAGAGGTATTATTAACCATGTGGTAGGCAGGCATGGTTTGGTTGACACATTAAGATTTTAGCATCTGCCATCTCTGTTCTTTAATGGTTTGCTTACTCCCCAAGTGCATTGTTATTGAAATGTGTTTACAAGAAGCTATAAGACGAATTTCAGGACTAAAAAGAGAAAGGGAAAAACATCACAGAGAGAGAGAGAGAGAGAGAGAGAGAGAGAGAGAGAGAACTATTCCATTCAGTGTCCACAATTCTTATTTCCTTGTTCCCTTATACAAACTACCACCCTGGTGCCCCTGAAATTCATTGGTTGAATCAACTGGAGCTTCAACTTCAAACTTCTAGTTCTAAAAACACGATGACTGAGCCAAGTAGTCATTGACAAGGATGACCTCCTTCAGTGATTAAATCCCAGAACTATTTAGTCATGGCCTCATGGAACAATTAATCTTGAGCTTCTCCATCAGTTATTTGTTCTACTAATTAAAAGTGCTTCAGAATTCAGAGGTTGTCGGAAAACAATAAGAGGATGGGTGGTGCATCAGTATATGATAGACATCTTTCATTGTAGGCCTTGCCTGATGAGATGTTTGCTGGCAAGCAAAAGCCATTTTCACAAGCAGAGCAATATCCTCCTCCATCGTTGACAATAATGGGCGTTGGTCCAAATTATCCAATGCAAGCTTTTCACGCTGTCCAACAGAAGTAATGGATTGCAGTTCTCTTGGATATCTCCCCATTACAATCTCTAGCACAACCACACCAAAGCTGTAGACATCACATTTTGTTGTCACCACGGACGTGTATGAGAGCTCTACAACGCAAGAAAATTACTGTAATTACTTGGGGATCTGGTAAATATGCATGTTACTACATACTTTCTGTGCGCAAGAAGAATATATATCAGTTTTCAGGCCACATACCTGGGGCTATATAGCCATATGTCCCTGCCAGTTCACTCCAATTTGATGAATCAGGTTTCAGTATCCTTGATGTGCCAAAATCCGAGACATAAGCCTTGAAAGCACTGTCTAGCAATATATTGTTACTTGTTATGTCACGGTGAATGATTAGTGGGCTGCATTCATGATGCAAGTAGTAGATAGCTTGAGCCACATCTCGTATGATAGCAGCTCTCTTTGGCCAATCTAGTTCCTTTGCTACCTCTTCATTTTCTAAGGTCACATGAAGGCTTCCTCTATCTATGTAATCATATACTAGAAATTTGTAATGGGGATGTGAGCAATACCCATATAGCTTGACAATGCTTCGATGTCGAATCTTCATCAAAACTTCAATTTCATTGAGCAATCTCTTTTCATCGGTCATCTCTGCTTCAGTTGGATGAAGTTTTTTCACTGCAACCAATCGACCACCTTGAAGCTGAGCCTTGAAGACAGTACCATACCCTCCTGCTCCAATGATGTGCCTTTCATTGAAATCTTCTGTTGCACTAGCGATATCCTCGAATGCTAGTTTCCCATCAAAATTCCACACTGAAAACACATCTCTTCTTTGAATGGTTGTGGTTTGTTGTGATGTTTTCCTTCTATGAAAAGCCATAATCACGATAAACATTGCAACAATAACGACTATGCATGTCGGAAGGGAAATAGCTAGTGCCAAATGGTGAAAATTTCTTTTATGATGATCCAACTTAGGAGTTGAATAACATGGTGGTAGTCCTGACATGTTTCCACATAGACCTTTGTTGTGAAGAAACCAGCTGCTAGTTGAGGCATTGCCAAATAGTCGTCCTGCAGGAAGAGGCCCTTCCAGATTGTTGTATGATAAATCAAGTGTGGAAAGACTAAACATGTTTGCAAAGGAGGATGGAATGTTTCCATTGAATTGATTATGGGAGAGGTTTAAAAGTTCTAACATTGCAAGGTTCCCAAGCTGTGCAGGGATTCCTCCTGTGAATTTATTATTGCTAGCATCCAACTTGATCTGCAGATTTACTAGATTTCCAATGGTGACAGGAAAATCTCCACTCAAGTTATTGTCGTTAATATTGAAGAATATTAGCTTGGTGCAATTGCCAAGCTCTGGCGGTATTGACCCACTTAACTTGTTTGAAGATATATCAAGGTGTTGCAACCCACGCATTCGTCCAAATTCTGCTGGTATGTGCCCTGTAAATTTGTTATGTGCTAAGGTGAGCATGTATAGATTTGCTAGATTGCCTATTCCTGGTGGTATCTCCCCTGTTAGGTTGTTACTATGAACTACAAGAATTTCCATTCTAATCAGTCTTGAGAGCTCGGGCGGTAAGACTCCGGTTATCATATTCCTTGCTAATGCCAATGAGTTCAGGTTGGTACTTTCAGCCCAATTTTTTGATAGTTCACCGTAAAGATTGTTTTCCTCTAAGTTTGCCTCGATAAGCTGTGGGTATGGTCCAAAATCGGATATATTTCCTGTGATCTGGTTGTAAGCTAGGTGTAGGCTCTTTAAGCTCCTACATGTCTTTAAGCTTCTAGGAACACGGCCGGTGAACATGTTGTTGGCAACATTGAATGTTTCAAGTTGGCCCCCTTTGCAAATTTCAGAGGGTAAATTCCCCGAGAAAGAGTTGTTGAACAAACTGAGCTCAACTAAACCTGTAAGATTCCCAAATTCCTGAGGCAGAGGACCTGACAGAGTGTTATCAAAAAGTGACAGCTTTCTCATGCTCGTAAGGTTCGAAAAGGTTGCAGGAATTGAACCTGAAATCTGGTTATCGGAAATAAACATCGCTTCAAGGTTCACCAAATTTCCTATCTCATCAGGGATGAATCCCATAAACTGGTTATCATAGAGGTAGAGGTAGTTTAGCCTAGTAAGGTTCCCTATGCTAGCAGGAATAGGGCCTCTTAACTGGTTTGTATACAAAACTAGGCTAGTAAGATTGGACAACCAACCTATCTCTTGTGGAACATAACCTGTAAGCTGATTCATAGCAAGATAAAGTATGTTTAGCTTAGTGAGGTTACAGAAAGATATTGGAATTCCACCAGTCAAGTGGTTATCGGCAAGCTCAAGATCTTGCAAGTCTTTTAGGTTGCCTAAAGATGGTGGAATGGGCCCTGACAGCTGATTACTGTGAAGGTAGAGGAGCCTTAGTTTTGTTAAATTGCTGATACTTGTAGGTATTGGACCACTTAATGAAGTGCCACTGAGCTCCAAATTAACTAGGTTGGTGAGTTTCCCAAGTTCTTCTGGGATTGGCCCAACTAGGTCGTTCAGGTGGATGCTGATATCCATTAGCATGGTTAGGTTCCCAAGTGAAGGAGGGATGTGACCTGTGAGATTGTTGAGTGAGAGTCCCAGATATTGACTAAGGCTCCTCATCTCTCCTATCTCGGATGGTATTCGACCATGGAGCATATTATCAGTCAGATCAAGGTAGGAGAGTGCAGAAAGTGTGGCGATAGAGGGCGGGATTTCTCCAATGAGGCCATTAGAGCTGAGGTCAATGTAGGTAAGGAATGGGAGTGCCGAGAAGTCGAGCTCACCAAGTCGCCCACTGATGCTTGAGTTTGGTAGGGAGATGGTGGTCACCACCAACGGTGCGTTGCGGTGAGCAGCAGCGCTACTACACTCGATGCCCGTCCAATTGCACGGGGTAGTGTGGTTTTGCCATGAGTTTAGCGCCGGTGATGACCTTCTCAGAGTAGATTTCCATTGGAGGAGGGCCATTTGTTGTGATGCAAGAGATATGCCTCCATGCCCAGCCACGACTGCTGTTTGCAGCAGAAGAAAGCATGGCTGGAACAAGACGAGAATTACTACTTGTACGAGTTGTAGGTTTGTGTGGAAGAGCTCCATGGCTTAATTTCTTGATTGTTAGCTAGATTGATATTTGCTGGATGGCTTGAACATGTCTCATGGAGATCGAGGAAGCGAGAACATAAGCAATGCGACCCCCTGGTATATATAGTGTCGCAGCTGAGATCGTTAAGAGAGCATCTTTAACAAAGCATATGCTCACCAGCAAAAAAAAAAAAAAAAAAAAAGACGAGTAATATTGATCAGATGTTATTTTTGCATTCATTCAAAACAAAAGGTCGGTTTCTTCTGCAGTGTCTACATATCTTGGCTGACTTTCCCGTCCACGGAAAGATGTGTTGGGATACATAGTTTCTGTCGAACCATCTATGTGCCTTTTGATCTCCATTTAAATACAAATGAAAAATGAACATATGTTCAGCGAGGAAGTGTACAAAATTCGTATTGTCTGCTAAGTTCAGATATCTTGTTTTTTTTCATATAATTTATCAAGGAAAGACTAACTTTATCCTTTCACAGTAAGCTTACATCATAGTCCATAGATAGTTCTGATATTTTTTTCTAGAGTGAAGTGCACTCTCTATCCCTAAATCGTTAAACTATCAAAATGCATTTTTAGATCCCGAACTTATCAAAGTGTCATTCCTATCCCAAATTATGACAATCACTCTGGAATCCTACATAGCGCTCGTGTGGCATGATACACAGGAGTTGACAAGTTTATTTATTTTTTTATTTCTTTTTCTTCTATTCTTCCTTTATTTTGGTGTGGAAAAAAAAGAGAAAAATAAAGAGAGAACGAAAACGCTGAGGGGAGGACAAAGAAAAAAAGAAAATTTGGGACTAGAATGTTTATGTGGTATGTCACTTTAGTGTCCATGTGGCATGCCACATAAGCACCAAGTAGGATCTCGGAGGGATCGTGGTAATTTGAGATTGGAATGATACACTTTGACAAGTTCGAGTATCTAGAAATACGAGTGAAGTACATGAGCGATCCTTAAACTTGTTCGGGTGTGTCAACTAGATCCCTTAATTCTCAAAATGCACTTTTGGGTCCCCGAACTTATCTTGGGTGTCATATAGGTTCAAACGGGTTCTAACCCGCTCCATGCGCTGATGTGGCACCACGGGAGCGCCTAATTGTTAGTATGGACCCACATGTCAGTCATATATATAAAAATAAAATTTAAAACCATATTTTATCCTCTTAGGTAGAGAGAAAAAAAGATAAAATTAAAAAATTAATTCTAAGGTAGAGAGGAGAAAAATTGTTTTTTAATTTATTTTTTCTATGTAACTGACATGTGGGTCCCATTGACATGTAAGTGCCACCGTGGCATGCCACATCAGTAATGGAGCGGGTCGGAGCCCGTTTGGACCTATATGACACAAGACAAGTTCGAGGGTGTGAAAATGTACTTTTAGAGTTCAGGGACCTAGATGACACACCTATACACGTTTAGGGACCGCTCGTGCACTTCACTCTAAAAATGCAGTTTGATAGTTCGGGTACCTAGGTGACAGGAGTGAACAAGTTTAAGGACCGATAGTGCCCTATACTCTTTTTTCTAATAATTTTATCATCTTTGAGAAAGTATCAGGAGGAATCATTTTCTAGTGTAAATTTTGGTATCTTCAGGTACTGATAAGTACCTCCAGGTAACAAAAATTTTAGTGCAAAATTTCGGTACCTCGGAGTACTTTCCTGAGGATCATAACATTTCTCTTTTTTTTCTTGTTTTGTTTGGCAGTTTACTTGGCGCCAAGTGTTCTTCCACTGATGACTAATGAAGATCCATGTGTATTCTGATTGTTTTTGCTTGGCTTTATTAGTTGCGTTCGTTCTTAAGTGTTGGAAACTAATCCTTCCAGTACATAAAGCAGAACAAGTTATTAGCGCATGATTAATTAAGTATTTGCTATTTTTTTTAAAAAATATATTAATATGATTTTTTGCAGTACCTTTCGTATAGAAACTTCTGGCAAAAACACATCTTTAAGCAGTTTGAAAACGTGCGAATGAAAAAAGAGAGTGGTGAGTTAAGAAAGTAGGGTGGATAACACAGCCATGATCTGCAAATACGGACTGAAGCTGAAAAAAAAGATGAAAATGGGATTTTTTTTTTCTGCAGAAAAGAAAGGGATTGACTCATCAACCAATATAGTTCAAGTCTACCCGCGTCGAACAGCCATCAATGTTGATTGTCAGCGTGTTTACTGGGCACGGAAATGTTCATGACAGAGACCTGTCGAGGACTCTTGTCCCTTTCATACAGAAACAGAAGAGACTTCAACCATACCAGGTAAAGCACGGTAGCAAGCAAGGTTGGTTTGGCTCTCTTGATTAACTAGATGATACTGAGATATATAGATATAAATGGATATATGCTAAATGCTACAGAAATAAGGATAGTATTATGTTGAAACATCGTGAAAATAATATAAGAAATTATATATGATTTAGTATGCTTGTATAATTTAATTTGTACATGATGTAGTATAGTTCCATTTAAGTTTTAGTATTTATGTACTAATAATTATTATGCTTGTGATAAGATTTTTGATGTTTAGTAGGTTGATGTGGCTTGCTTGCATGTTAACTAATACTTCCTCCATCCAATAAAAACCAATCTAGTATTGGATGTGACACATTCTAATACTATAAATTTAGATATATTTTGTATCAGATTCATTGTGATTTGTCTTTTCGGATAGAGAGAGTAATTGTTATGTTTGTATCTTGAGGAGGGTTCTAATTTTATAGACGATACAGATTAATAATTTATTAATATAAGGACACTCTTGCAAATTTATGCGGATGCATGCGAATGAAAGATTTTTATAATCTCAGATCAATTAAAGCGTACACAGAAAACGGTTATCTGCCGGATTATCAATTTCACTTTGATTAAAAAATAAATTGTTATATGAATAATATTGATTGGACAGAAACCTTACCTCCGTGTTGCCCCCAAAAAAATGTTCTGAGGTTCCTGACAATTTATTGCTGTAGAGATGGAGAAAGTCATCTAGATTTTTTCTATTTTTTTATCAGCTTTGTGGTCTACAATTTTTTATCAGCTGATGATCACCGAAGGACCATAATTCTAGTCGAAGTACAGTAGGCTCCAAAATGTCCACATAATCTATGAAGCACTCAGTTCCGTTTTTCTTTCATTTCGGGAAGACTTCAGCCTTGCCAGGTCAAGCACGTCAAGAAAGATTGGATGTCTCTTTGAAAATTGCACTCTGCACAGATTGAACAAAGCATTTCCGACAGAATCTAGAGTGTCCCAGGTCGCAACCCATCTGTTCAGACTCTTAAGACAATAAGACATCATACATCATACATCATAGGCCACAGCCTCCTAATGCACTCTTTTGGCTGTTAAGTCCTCCCAAAGGCAGGTTGAGCGCTCCAAAACAAAGTGCAAACTGAGATCTTAGCCCGCATTTCGACAGATTTTTGGTCCAGATGAGGCTTTCAATCATTGTCAACAAAATGGGATTTTTATCTGAAAAAATGCAAGGGACTATTTGTTTCATTTTCATACAAAAATATAAAATAGCATTGATTTCGCGATCCCAGTGCCAGCATACCAGAAGAATATGCCCATGCAAAGAAATAATTCCCTGTCAGACAAACTGAAAATTGGCATTTGCTACCTATGTCCCAAAGTATAGCAAATTCTGGCTCAATAACATTTAGCATCTCTTATTATGTTCTTTAATGGTTTTCTTACTCCCCAAATGCATCGTTATTCAATTGTTATGTTTATAAGGGGCCTATAGGACGAATCAGATCTAAAAAGAGAAGCAGGGAAATCATAGGTGGTGTTTGGATCCAGGGACTAAATTTTAGTCCCTGTCACATCGGATGTTGGGCGCTAATTAAGAGTATTAAACATAGACTAATAATAAAACTAATTGTATAAATGAGAACTAATCCGTGAAATGAATTTTTTAAGCCTAATTAATCCATAATTAGCACATGTTTACCGTCGCATCACATAGGCTAATCATAGATTAATTAGGCTCAATAGATTCGTCTCGCGAATTAGTCCAGGATTATGAAGTGGGTTTTTTTCTTAATCTACGTTTAATACTTCTAATTAGTGTACAAACATTCGATGTGATAGGGACTGAAAAGTTTTAGGGCCGGTTTGGATGGGGGCTAAATTTTTTAGCCCCTGTCACATCGAATGTTTGTACACTAATTAGAAGTATTAAATGTAGATTAAAAATAAAACCAATTTCATAACCTGGGCTATTTTGCGAGACGAATCTATTGAGCCTAATTAATCCATAATTAGCCTATGTGATGCTACAGTAAACATGTGCTAATTATGGATTAATTAGGCTTAAAAAATTTATCTCGCGAATTAGCTCTCATTTATGCAATTAGTTTTATTATTAGTCTATATTTAATACTCTTAATTAGCGCCCAAACATCCGATGTGACATGGACTAAAAATTTAGTCCCTGATCCAAACACCACCTTAGTCCCATCCAAACAGTGTCTTAATAGTCAGTCAGACACACAACAATCATTCAGTCCAGTGGCGCACAATTCTTCCTTGTTCCCTTAGAAACCTACCATGGTTAACCACACAATAAGTTCACCATCTTTTTTAAATGTTAAATATGTTATCCGAATTTCAGCATGCAATATATTCGGATTAGTTTTCTAATATGACTTTGTATTATAGGATTAATTTCCTACTAGAACTTCGTGTCTTTGCCTATTAGGACTCCTAGATTTCTCCTATATATATCCCTTGTAAGCCGCATCGGGAGGGTGCAACAGCCCAATGTATCCCCTGCGTTTGTATCCAACTCCTCTATAGTGATCATTGCCGGTCGGCGCCCATGGTTTTTTCCCGCAAGGGTTTTCCACGTTAAATTCGTGTCTCTGTTGTGCATCTATATTCTTAACAAATGGTATCAGAGTATTAGATATCGATCTACTATTCCCGATAACTACCGGGTTCATCTTCTCATCGAGTTGTGTTCTGTCACTGAGATCGTCAAGTTGCCCACTGGCGCAGCAAGTCCAGTCAGCGGAGGCGCAGCGCAGCAACTCGTCATCGAGATCAATACCGGGAGTTAAAAATCAAGGCAGCAGAGCAGAACATATAGATCGTTCCATTAGCGTCAAGATCCAGGCAGAAGCGTGAGGTGTTCCTCGTACCTCGTTGACGTTAGCCACAACAGATCGATTCGATCTATTCGATGTCGTCCCACTGTTCGTCGCTTTCTGTCATCTCGTCAATTCAAATTTTCGGCGAGAAGTTCGCAGTGCAGATCAATTCAAGTCAACATTAAGTCGAAGCGGAGTCGACGAGATCGATTTAGCACACCCAGACAAGTGCGTGCAGGCCAAGCTATCTGCCAAGCTGTTCGTTCGCCTGTTCGCGGGGAAAGAAAAAAAAATATTCAGTACGGGAGCAACTACTAGCTGCATGCACCCGGAGGACTAGAAAAGCCATGTCGTCGATTTGGCTCCCGTTCAGATCAATCAATTTTCGACCAAATTGCAGTGCTCCGGTTCTGTTCACGTGAATTCAAATTCATGTTTAATTGCTACAATCACTAGCCAAGTCTACTAGGAGGTTCTATACGGAGATCAAATATTTCGTTTTATGCACTAAGAGTGTTTCGCGTTTCTGCTAGGGTTCCACAAATTATACCAGTAGATTCAGGATTTTATTTCCAAGGCGAGTTTGAAGTATGATCTAACGCTTCTGGATTGAGATGCAATATTCTCGTTATGGCAAGTGAAGATGCAAATTAGCACATCCACCATGGAGGAGAAGCTAATACTATCATGCACCAGTCTATCAGTTACGCATATATGTATCAGGACACACAAGCGAAGTCGTCGAGAGGGAACCTCAAGGTTTCTGTCCAGATCATATGGAGGTGGTTAAATTTCTAGCGAAATTGCTGCGTCCGTTTGCCCAATGTACCAGGAGGTTTATCAAGGGATTTAAGTACTTCGTTTTGAGCAGAAGAGTTTCGTGTTTCTGCTATAACAGATTCAGGATTTTATTCCCATGACGAGTTTGAAGTTTTGTGCATCAAGTTACGCGTCTCTGCTACGTTCAGACATATTTATACTAGCAGATTCAGGATTTATTTCCTATGGTGAGTTTGAAGTATGGTCTACCTCTTCTGGGTCGAGGGTGTTATATTGTAGTCATGCAGACTATTTGGCGTGCAGTGATTTTATCTATATGAGGTTATTTGGAGATTGAAGTTTTTTATACTACAAGGGAAATTTGTCTCAAGGTAGAGATTGTTAAATATGTGATCCGAATTTCAGCATGCAATATATTCGGATTAGTTTTCTAATATGACTTTGTATTATAGGATTAATTTCCTACTAGGACATCGTGTCTTTGCCTATTAGGACTCCTAGATTTCTCCTATATATATATCCCTTATAAGCCGTATTGGGAGGGTGTGACAGCTCAATGTATCCCCTGCGTTTGTATCCAACTCCTCTATAGTGATTATTGCCGGTCAGCGCCCGTGGTTTTTTCCCGCAAGGATTTTCCATGTTAAATTCGTGTCTCCGTTGTGCATCTATTTTCTTAACATTAAAAAAACAGAAGTACAATGAGGTCACCAACATAAGCCAATCAACTGTATCTTCAACTTCAAACTTTTATTTCCAAAAAACAAAACGACTGAATCTAGTATTCATATTGATAAGGGGGGAGATCATTAATCTCCAGCTATATGATTCTTATTATTGTGAAGCTTAATAATGACCGGTAAAAAAGGTTACACCCAGGACTACACCATTCAGTTGTTCAATCTTGGAACTATTTAGTCACTGGAGAGTTCATTTTGAAGTACTTCATCTGTTATTACTACTAAAATTGCTTCAGACTCCAGAGGACATGGGCAAGGAATAAGAGGATCGCTGATGCAACAATATATGATAGACATCTTGCATTATAGGCCTTGTCTGAGGAGAAGTTTGCAAGTAAGCAAAAGCCACATTTGCAATGTCTCTCTTGTCCACCACTTGAGCCACATCTCTTATGATAGCAACTTGCTTTCCCCAATCTAATTCCTTTGCAAACTACTCATTTTCCTCCATCTATATATTCTTTTCTTGGGGGTTAGGGTATACCTCTCCATTAACACTTCGATTTCAGTGAGGAATCTCTTTTCATCAGTCGTCTCTTCTTCAGTTCGATGTAACCTTTTCACTGCAACCAATTGTCCACCTTGAAGTTGTTGAGCTTTGAAGACTGTGCCATACCCTCCTGTCCCAATGATGTATTTGTCACTGGAATTTTCTGTTGCACTAGTGATATCCTCAAATGCTAGTTTCCCATCAAAATTCCACACGGAGAACATATCCCTTCTTTGAATGGTTGTGGCTTCTTGTGATCTTTTCCTTCTATGGACAAACATAATCACGGCAAAAATTGCAAGAATAATAACTGTACATGTCGGAAGGGAAATAGCTAGTGCCAAACTGTGAAACATTCTTTTATGTTGATCCAACCTAGCCACCTAGGAGTTGAATAACAAGGTGAGTTGCCGTCGGTCTGACTGCAGATATCCCATCGGTTGAACCACCAAATCCGAGCAAACACAAATCGAAGATCTCTTAAAGTAGATTGAAATTTTATTACTTTTCTCTGTGTTTACAAAGTGAAACAACAGTACCCCTCACGAAAATCTCGACTAAACTCGAAACCCTAACTTTTCTCTAAACTCAACTCTTTCAAAATCGATACTAGGAGACCACACCCTCCCTCTCTATTTATACCTGAGGTAGGCTGCATAAAGCCACGAACCAACCTTGTACAAGAAGTCCTAATCCCCTAGGAAACATTCCCATACAGGAAACAAACTTTGGACTCCCTCCAAATTTGACTCTGCATCCCATACGCACACAATATCTCCATCATATGCCATATGGAATCTTCACCAACCACGTGCATTGATCTTTAGCCTGAGCATCCCGCATAATATCCTGATCGTCTCGACGTCATCTTCTCGCAAGTTGACTCCTGATCAATCAATGGTAACACTCTCCCGAAGCATCAGGACTCACCTACACATGCATCAACCAAGAAACCATATCCGAGCACAAGTTCTCTTCAACTTGACTCAATGTTAGCACACAACAGTATTACATACACATAGTATACATATAGAAGTCATAAACATGAGTTATCCACAGATATCCAAAGAAACAACCTGAAATCGACATAGGTCTACCGGTCAGACCGCGTGCTGGCCCGTCTGACCTCACACATGCTGTTGGTCGGACCGGCAACCAAAGTCCGATCTGACCGGTCCAAATCTGATAGTCCATGTTCACCATCTGAAAAACATTCATCTCCAAAATCACTTCGCTAATAATCTCCAAATATCAAAACCAATAATCTCGTATGACAAAATAATAATCAAACACGCTTTGATTTTACGAGGATCTCACCTGTTAGGTTGTTAGAATCGACTGCAAGAAGTTCCACTTTCATCAGTTTTGAGATTGGAGGAAGTAAAACTCCTGTTGTCATGTTTTCTCCTAATGCCATTGCGTTCAGCATAAAGGTTGTTTGACCGTAAGTTTGCCTGAATAATCTGTGGACATGGCCCAAAATCAGATTGTAAGATAGGTCTAGGTTCTTTAAGCTCCTACATTTTTAAAGAACCTCCTACATTTTTAAGCTTCTAGGAAAAGGCCAGTGAACCTATTGTTGGCAACATGGAACATTTCAAGTTGCCTACCTTTGCAAATATCAGAGGGCAAATCCCTAGAAAGAGAATTATCTGACAACTCGAGTTCAACTAAACCTGTAAGATTTCCAAATTCTTCAGGTAAAGGACCTGACATCTTGTTACCTAAAAGTGCTAACTTTCTCAGGCTCGTAAGGTTTGCAAAAGTTGCAGGAATTGGACCTGAAATTTGGTTATCGGATAAACGCATGTTTTCAAGGTTCACCAAATTTGCTTCTTATGAGGGATGAATCCCATAAATTAGTTAAAAGAGAGGTCTAGATAGTTGAGACTAGTAAGCAAGATTCCCTATGCTAGGAGGAATAGTGATGAGAATATCCCCAATGGTAGTCCACAAACCATTATTGAAGAGCATGACTCTCGTTGCACTATACAACCATGTGTTGAACAAGACAATGTCAACAAGGGACCAATGACTCGAGCAAGAATACAGCGATTGCAACATGAGGTGAACTTGCTCCTTCCTGATTATGAGCATGCATCTACTAAGAATTATTTACTACCTAATAGTAGTGCATTACTTGTGCTCAGGTTTGAAGAATATGCAATATATGGATAGGCCACTCAGCGCTCAAAGAAAAGCTACTTGAAGACGACGTGTTGCTGTCCTAGATTTTGACTTCCAAGTTTCATGGTGAATTCTGTACTACTCTCGGTGGATCCAACCCAAGTATTATATATGGATGGAAAGCTGGTGAAGTCTACTTTCATATGGAACAAATGGCACGTCCATTGAAGCTTTGTGGGCTGATTTATGCTTATTTTGGTGAACACTGGTCCAGAACTTTGTTTCTACCGAACTGGGCCAAAACCAACCCATTCAGCCCAGCTAGGAGGGATGTTCCTAGTATAAATGGCACCTCCACTCCATCCTGAAACCCTAACCACGAATTATACTCAGAAAAATAGACAAGCCAAGTGCTCTTGTCCTTAGGGTTGTGCCATAGCTGCCCCCTTGAGGATTGGAAGTTTTTTCTCTTCCACTAGTTCTTGTGTTTCCTTGTGATTTGCAAGAGCTTGTATCTCTACCTTGTGGTTCAGGTAGACAGCGACCAAATCGTGTGGTTGGGAGAAATCATTTGTCACAGGTGACTGCTTGAGCAGCTGTTGGTGTCATCGGTTCGTCAGGCTGCACGAGTCAAGTTATCCCCACGATCCTACGACGAGAAGATCGATCAAATCTAGCAACACCCCGCATCAAATAGGGCCTCGAAGCTGGTTCATATTCAAAATTAGTGTAGTAAGATTGGACAACCAACCCATCTCTTGGGGAACAAAACATGTAAGTTGATTGACTGGGAGAGAAAGCATGTTTAATTTAGTAAGACTACACAAAGACACTGGAATTCCACCACTCAACTGATCATCACCGACCTCAATACCTTCCAAGTCTATTAGGTTTCCTAAATAAGATGGAATAGATCCTGACAGCTGATTATTGAAAAGGTAGAGTAATCTTAATTTTGTTAAATTGCTGATACTAGTAGGTATTTGGCCGCTCAAAAAATTGTCGGTCAACGCCAACTTCACTAGATTGGTGAGTATCGAATCATAAGAACCAAGATAGAAGGGGGTGAATGGTTGTAATACCAGAAACCAAATAAAAGTTACCCTCAAATCGATGAAGTCGCTGTAGCCCGGTCTGACCGCCGTGCGCACACCGGTCTGACCGCTCCTGTGCCACCGGTCTGACCGGTGTTGTCTGGGCGGTTGGACCGCCTCCTTCTTGTCTGTTGTTGCTCGCCGCCACCAGTCTGACCAGTTCCACACCTCCAGTTAGACCGCCACCATGCCGCCAGTTAGACCCGCTTGTAGTACTCCGGTCAAACCGTCGGGATCCAGAAAAACATAGGTAGATGAACACTCAAAAATATAGAATAATCTATCTCGACTTTATTGCATCTAATAGTGTTTACAAAGTTCACCAACAGCACTCCTCACCAAAATCTCGAATTAAACTCGAAACCCTAACTTTTCTCTCAACTCAACACTCTCAAAATCGATACCGAGAGGACACACCCTCCCTCTCTATTTATATCCATAACGTGGCTGCCACCTAGCCACGAATCCATCTCATACACGAAGTCCTAATCCCCTCGGAAACCTTCCTGTACAAGAAACAAACTTTACAAACTCCAATCTTCCCAAACTTGGACTCCAATCCAAATTTGACTCTGCTTTCCATACGCACACAACACCACGTGTATGCCATATGGAAACTTTCACCTCCACGTGCATTGTTCTCTAGTCTAAGTATCCTGCGTGATATCCTCGACCATCTGGACCTTAACTTCTCCCAAGCTAGTCCCGATCCATCACCGGCTATACTCCCATGGCCTCAAGCAACACCTGCACATAAAAAAAACTCCATATCCGAGTACATGTTCGCACCAACTTGACTCACATCAGCACACAATAGTATTACATACGAATACAAATCATCTAGAAGTCATATCCATGAAGCAATCTAAAAATTCCATGAAAACAACCCAAAACCGACTCCTTCCCAGAGTCTGCCAGTCTGACTGTCGGGCAACCTAGTGAGACCATCCAATCACCTCCGGTCTGACCGGCATGCATAGGGATGGCAGTAATGCCCATGGGTTCGGGTATCCGCGGATACCCGACCCAATGGGCACGGGCATGGGCACCTTCTTTTGTCCGTGGGCACGCCCGACCCGATACCCGCGAACTTAGTAGGTGCAGACGGGTTTTATATTTTTCCCGTGGATAACCATACCCGACCCATAAATGTTTTAACCCATGTATATCCATCAGGCCTTCAATAGTTGAACCTCCCCACTCATGGCCCAATAGCCAATTTGGCCCATTTATATGCAGCGGTATATACATTCACATCTCAAACCCTAGCCGGCTTAACCCTATCCCCAAATCCCCACCCCCACGGTGCACGGGAGGGAGCACCGGAGCAGGCGGTGGTGCGGCGGCGCACGGGACGGAGCAGGCGATGGAGCAACAGCGCAACGGAGGGAGCAGGTAGCAGCGTGGTGGCGCAAGGAAGGGAGAAGGTGGCGGAGCGACGGTGGAAGGGAGGAAAAGGCGGCGGTGCACAGGACGGAGCAGGCGGTGGAGGAACGGCGCAAGGGAGGGAGCAGGTAGCAGCGTGGGGTGCACGGGAGGGAGAAGACGGCGGCGCGACGGTGGAAGGGAGGAAAAGGGGGCGGTGCACAGGACAGAGCAGGCGGTGGAGGAACGGCGCAAGGGAGGGAGCAGGTAGCAGCGTGGCGGCGCACGGGAGGGAGAAGACGGCGGCACGACGGCGGAAGGAAGGAGCAGGCGGCGTGCAACGGTGCACGGGAGGGAGCAGGCGGTGGTGCGGTGGCACGGTGGTGTACTGGAGGGAGCAGTCGACGTGGCGGAAACTCGGCGTAGGTAGTGGTACCCAGTGGATACCCGTCGGCCATGCCCGTGCCCGACAAGCATGGGCGCGGGCATGGGGTTTTGCCCGATAGACTTTGTGGGCGTGGGTCGGGTATGGATTCACTCTACCCGTGCCCGACCCGGCCCGTTGCCATCCCTAGGCGTGCACCACCCGATCTAACCGGCACCCAGTGCCGCCTCTGCACTGTCACCGATAGAAAACAATATTCACCGTATTTTCACAAACACTCACCTTTGACAAGTGTTCATCACCAAGATTAATCATCACATGATTCTACAATCTCCCCCTGATGAACACAGTTGCAACATCTCAAAATGCACATCTCAAAATGCAATTTGGTGTTTTTGAAAAAATGAAAAAACAAATGTAAAAGAAAAACTCTCCCCCTTTTCAAAAGAAAGAATTTCTCCCCATATTTACAAAATCGACTAGTTTTAAAATCAAATTCTCCCCATTTCAAGAAGCATGCATTTTGTATATTTGTCTCCCCCTTTGATAATGATTTCAGCAAGAATTTCAAAAGAGAAAAATATAACCAATAAAGCACAAATATCATGATGGCACTTGTAAAAACCACTTCTTTTATTTCAATTTTCTGACTATTTTATTTTTGAGACCTTTGTAGTGTACCTAAAGCAATTCAATTCATGGTCATGTGTTGCAAGACAAATGAAATAAATTCATTAACTAGTTAACAAGCATGCATTGAGGTATAAACATGAGTCAAAGATATTACAATTAAGCTCAAATCCACAATCAACATTCATGATTTCAAACGATTCATAATACAACATATACACAAGCACATAAGTTGAAAGAAAAATCCTATACGTATATATCTATTGCATTTATCACTCTTTCTCAAATTAGCTCTATCACAAAATAACCAAGAGAGTCTTGAAATATTTATTTGAGCCTTTTTGTTTTTGCTTATTTTTTCTCTCAATCATTTCAGGTACGTCTTGTCGTCAAGACTATTTCTAAGGATTCGACACCATTATTTTTACTCACATCGAATACGTCCTTATCATTTAAGACTGTTTCCAAGAATTCGGTATTCATTTTTTCTCTCATAAAATATTTTATTCTCTAGCACAATGAGCATATGAAAAGCAATTTGAGGAATCACAATCCAACAAGCATATATATAAGCATTAGACATCCGAACTAAGCACTTGCTTCAGCATTGCATATTTTCTTAATTCAAGTAAAAAAATTAGTGTCATGCATCATCTTACTTAAAAGCAATATCTAAACCTTATGTCGGGGAGCTCACCATCGGACAGGCATACTAGTTTTGAAATAACTAGATCACTATCCACGTTCCTAGCTAAGAGCTCACTTGAATTGTAGGAATAGAAGAATCTAACAAATAGAAAAAACACACAGGATTCTAGTAGTAATGTAAGTATAAAAATAGTGGATTGTAAAACATGGGAATAATATAGTAATGACCGTTTGATTGGACCACAGGAAGACATAGGAATCGGATGAGAGATAGACTCAAATAAATTTTTTCAAGAGGTTGGATATCTTGCTAACTTTTCTCCAAAATCTCTATAGAATTACTCATTTCATAGGAGTTTTAAAGGATAAGATAGGATTCAATAATTTGTTTTAAAGGCTTTCGTAGGAATTTTTTCTATAAAATTAAAATCCTCTGAAATTACTATATTTTTCATACAAATCAAAGAGCGCCTTAAAAAAAACTCTGGCCACCGCTCGAATTGTTGACATGCCACTACAATAAAATCTGGTTTCCGAAGAATACCCCAGAAATAGAACCAATGAGTAATCGATAAGATCACCTGTAAAAGCGGAGGATCAACCTTCCTAGTAAAAAAACCACATCATTCATGCGTAACCATAACCATAAAATCCATATATGAATCATTTCGGGAAGATCTTGAGTCCAGCCAGGTCAAGCACGGCGAGACAGCGAATGGATCTTAGTTTCAAGTTTCATGATCAAGCGTGCTGCAGGTGGAATTGGAGCAAATTTTCAACCAAAAAGGCTACGAGTGCGCGTGCATCAATCCAACATCAGGTCGTGCGGTCGTGCCACGATACGTGCAAAAATCATTTTCCGTGTTCCTTCCATGTTCTACTTGGGAACCAGGGCAGTAGAAGCAGCGTCTTGCCAAACTGAGTTTGGACGATAACCTGGACTTGGGTACAGATACCTAGTACGGGTATTACACATATTTATTTTAAAATAATATTACTTATCCTCAAATAAAATAAGGTATACCGTATACCCACTGCTAGAGAAAGGATCTTCGATCACGGTTCGTAACCCCTGTAATCCCGGTTATACAACCGGGATAATGAATCCGGAACTAAAAATGTTCATCTTTAGTCCCGGTTGAAATAACCCGAACTAAATAACCATTTTTAATCTCAGTTGATATTACCAACCGGGACTAAAGATATGAAGATGGTAGAGCCAGGTGACTGGCACTCATATCTTTAGTCTCGGTTGGTGTTACCAACCGGGACTAAAGTTTTTTTCTTTTTTCATTGTTTTTAACTGCTTGCATATTGATTTCACTACATCCCCAAATCGTGAAATCCCCAAATCATCTTCACATCACAGATCAAATACATTACAAATTCTTACAAAAATTACATCACAAATTCTAAAAAAAACATCACAAATACATCACAGATAATATCACATATTCACATCACACAGATTTAATACATCACAAATTCTCAAAAACAAATTTATTACAAATCCTAAAAAAACAAATTCTCCTCCGATCGAGACGTCATCGCTCCACCACCGCCGCTCAGCCGCCGCCACCCCCGCCCGGTCACCGCCGCCACCCCTCCCACCGGATCTGGCAGAGGGGAGGGCGAGGTCACCACCTCCCCCGCCCGGCTGCCGCCTGCAGCCCGACTCGCTCCGCTGCCGCCTCCCCTCCCATTTCCGACGAAGGGGAGGCCGCCGTCGCCGCCCGACTACCTCCCCACCCGGATCCGGCGGAGGGGAGGCTGCCGCCCGGCCACCTATTGCCTCTGCCACCGCATGCCGCCTCCCCTCCGCCACCACCGCCGCCCAACCGCCTATCGCCCCTGCCGCCGCATGCCGCCTCCCCTCCGCCGGATCCGGCAGAGGGGAGGATGCCGCCGCCTGCCGGAGGGGAGCCGAAGGGGAGGGTAGGAGGGGGAGGAGAGGAGGAGGAGGAGATAAGGAGGCGATGCTGATTTTTTTTCCCGGTTGTTTAACAATCGGGACTAAAAATAGATCTTTAGACCCTGCTGGTATTACCAACCGGGACTAAAGATGGTGGAGGGGTCTGACACCGCCTACCATTATTTGAATCGGGACTAAAAATGATCTTTAGTCCCAGTTGGTATTACCAATCGGGACTAAAGATAAAAAAGTGTCGTCAGGTTTTTTAACCGGGACTAAAGATATTCTTTAGTCCCGGTTCCTATTCATACTGGGACTATTATTGTTTTTGACCAACCCACGAAAGATGTTTTCTCCAGCAGTGACCATAAGAGAAGATTGACGAGTAGGACTATAGAATTAAAGTATCTTATATATGCAATATGTTGTGAGCATGACTTGTGAAATATTACCTCTATTTTTTAATATATGATGCCATTGACTTTTAATAAACATTTGATCATTCGTCTTATTTAATTTTTTTTTGCAAATATAAAAAAATTTAAGTCATGCTTAAAGAATATTTGATAATAAATCAAGTCATAATAAAATAAATGATAATTACATAATGGGACCCACATGTGTGTATATATATAATTACTTTAATTATATATATATATTATGACATTTACATTTGGGAGCTGATAATAGAAACTTTAGTATTAAAAAAGAAGTTTCTATGCATAAACTAGAAACTTTTGTTGTAATAATAGAAATTTTTAACTGGAAACTTTTGGAATGCAGTATAAATATAAATACAATCCTTAACAAAACCACAAAATTTGAAGATATTCAGGTTGATCTAAAATTTTTGTCTGATTTTAAAAAAATACCCAAAGGAAAATATTGGCAAGATTTTAGTTCATATGATGAATGCAACGGATAAACATAAAGTCTATAGTACTGGGGTGACCTCGTTGTGAATGCTCGTCTATTAGATGTACGGATGTAGTTAGTTTTTTTTTACTCTACATTTACCTATTCCAACCGCATCTAGTGTAAACCGCTCACTCCCTGATGATTTCGTCGATAACCATGGTGACCAAGTTGTACTTTTAAAACCGATGAAATTTTTCAAAAGAATAATTAAAAAAAATGTGAATGTATAAAACTTGATTGCATTTGGTTTATCGTGCAGCTTTCATTTGACGGACTATCAACTGTCAAGGACCGAGCCCTAGCAACTTCTTATTTCATTCTAGCTCGGTCCGGACAGCACCAGTGAGAATGTGACATAGCCATTAATTAGAGTAAAGTGCACAAACGATCCTTAAATTTGTAGAAGCGTGTGTGATCTAGCACCCTAAACTCTTAAAATGCAGATCCAAATCTTAGAACTTATCAAAATGTGTCATCTAGGTCCCAAATTACCACAGCCCCTCCAGGATCCTACTTAGCGCTGATGTGGCATGTCATACGGACGTGATGTGGCATCATTTTGACTAACAAATATGACTTATTTAAAAAATTTTCTTTTCTTTTTTCCTCTTTTCTTCTCCTTTTCTTATCCTTCTCTTTTTTTTTTCTTTTCTTCTCCTTTCTCTGTGACCTGAGTATCCCATGCGGTGGTGGCCTAAAGTTTTTTTTTCCGAGAGGAAAAGAACTTTCCATTAACTTAAAAAGACTCAGGATGATCGCTGGCCACCAAATCCTCCATGCCTGGAGGCATACTGTCCCATTGTTTGTTTGACAGTATTCTGACGACATTTATAACCCAAAGCTGCTAAAGCATGCGCTACTCTATTACATTCTCGTGGCACAAAAACAAAAGAACAAGAAAGGAAACTACTCCCGATCAACTTCTTCAATTCATAAATCAAACCACCCGCCGCTGCAAGTTTGTGATCGTCGGCATCCATTGCTTGCTTCAAACTCATGAAATCAGTTTCAAAAACGACATGATCTATTCCCGGTGCACTTGCGGCCCTAGCTCCGGCCAAGCACGCCACTACTTCTGCCTGCAAAGCATGCAGAAGGTGAGATAACTTGCCCGCACTTGACAGGATTACATCTCCCTAAGAATCCCGAATGACAAAGCCCCATCCTCCTTCCCCGTATATGCTGTATATGCTCAATCAGAATTTATCTTCAGCTTACCTTCAGCAGGTCTGCTCCAACGTTGTTTTCTCCTTACTCTCTTGTTTTGTTCAGAACTGCAAATGTTGGTAAAATCTGCTGCATTCTTCCCAACGATATAAGCCAAATCCTCCACAAATCTCCTCTTCTCCCCCTCCCTCACCCGGAGTGAGGGGAAGTAGAAGAAAGGAAAAAAAGTGAGGAGAAGAAAAAGAAAATGAAAATGAAAGAAGAAAAAGAGGAAAAGAAAAATATGGAAATTATGGGTACCACATAACCATAGATCTAGTTTATTCGACTGGATATAGGGGATAGATTATATACATGGATTATATAACAATTTAGGACTTGGGTATTACATTTACTTGTAAATAAGGAAACGGCATATTGTCCCGGTTCGGTTAGATTGTAAACTAGTTATAGGAGATTTAAACTGTAAGAGTTAAATCTCTATCTTATAAGCCCTTCCCCTCCGGCTATATAAGGAGGACATGGTGCCTCTCACGGGCATAGGCACTATTAGATCGTCAGATCAATACAACACTCGGCGGATACAATCCCTAAATAGGAGTAGGGTATTACCTCTCATCGAGAGGGCCTGAACCTGTCTAAATCCTTGTCTCCGCATCCATCCACTTTTAGGTCTCGTACACTACCCTTTTTCATACTGCCGAATTCTAGTTTCAACAAAAAAATTTTAAGTGCGTCCTATTTATCAGTCAAGATTATACCACGTCACGTCTGTGTGGCATACCACATCAGTGTCATGTAGGATCCTAACGGGATTGTGGCGATTTGGGATTTATATGACACACTTTGACAAGTTCTAAAAACCTGGATCTGCATTTTGAAAGTTTGAGAAACTAGATGACAACCCCTACAAGTTTAAGTTATACCTTTACTCCATTAATTAAGCCAGCTGCACACAGCAAGCCCAGCCCTGGATGCACTGACGAAATCGTCATCGTTTTGTTTAATTTGGACGCTAATCCCTTTCGCTCACTGACAATTCCCGCCGCGCGCCATGCACGCCCTGCACGTAGCTTCCCGGCAAATTCAAAAAAAAAGGTAGGTGTTCGTCTTCCTCCTCACGCTTGCATTTTCTCCCTTTCCAACCATCTTAAGCTCACCCCCCAACCTGCACTGCTCATCGATTTCTCTTCCTTTCTCAATTAATCTCGTCTTGCTGAGACGGCGGCGACAATGGCGTCGAAGAACAGCAAGCTGATCTTCGTGCTCCTCTTGTCGGTGGCGGTGGCGGCGGTGGCGGGCGGCGAGGAGTGCTACGGCGGCGGCGCGGCGGCTGGTGGGGGGTGCGAGCCGGGGCAGGGCGTGGTGCCGAAGGACCCGCTGCCGGGGTGCCGCGCCTACCTGCTGCGGCGGTGCGCCGGCGGCGACCCGCCGGGGGTGCGGGCGCGGTGCTGCCACCAGCTGAGGGAGGTGGCGCCGCGCTGCCGCTGCGACGCGCTGCGCGCCATGGTGGAGGTGCTCGTCGAGGAGGAGGAGGCGCCGCCGACGTGCAAGAAGGGGGCCATGGCCGCCATCGCCGAGGGGTTGCTGGGGCGCGATGAGTGCGACCTCGAGACGCGCGCCACCGCCGGCGAGGGGGACGACGGCGGATCGCGCCGTTGCCACTTGGTGATTAATTGGTCTGCTGCTGTTAATAAATAATAATAATAATAATCACCTTCATTAAACTGTAGATTATTTATTTAATTATTAAATGAAATAATGAAATAATTATGGTCGCGTGATAGCGATCACATAAACCCATATGCGTGCTCTTGTAACATTGTGTGTAGTTATCATGTGATGGCCGGCAATAAAGAGCGGATGGTGTTGTTCCGATTAATTAATACTTTCTCCGTCCAAAAGTGTTAATTTTCTGATTTTTTACAATCAGAGATTATATTTGTAGTTTTCATGATTTTACAGTACTAGATTAAATAGTTTGACCCGACATGCATGCGTACAAGTCCTTGGTATTTGTTACGTGCGGGATGAGCTGATTTCTAATCGGTCTTGGTGATAAAAAAAAAAGATCAGTTTATTTATACCTCTGAACTTTTGA
This sequence comes from Oryza punctata, assembly GCA_000573905.2. Classification (NCBI taxonomy): domain Eukaryota; kingdom Viridiplantae; phylum Streptophyta; class Magnoliopsida; order Poales; family Poaceae; genus Oryza; species Oryza punctata. The sequence goes on along the minus strand of CM002494.2, from coordinate 7,069,859 downwards.
TTTATCTAAAATACACCTCAAACACTAAAATCCTAATATCGGGTTTATGACACCTCCTAACTCTCAATAATTTACCACCCTCTCCCCGTTCAAACCAGGGTGATTCGCTTAAATTATGTTGGTGCGGCGGTCCAATCAGTAAAAAAAATTAAAACAAATATTGGTCCACACGTCAGCTGCCACCTATGTCCTAAACTCCTAGCCATCTCTCCTTCTCCTTCATTTCTTCTCTCCTCCCTCCCCGAGCGAGATCGGCACCAGAGATGAGCTCGAGTTCCCCCTCCCCCGAGCGGCAGCGAGCTTGAGCTCTGTTGCCCTCTCTAGCTCTTCCTTTTCGCTCGCTCTCTCTGCCCACATGAGATGGCTACGATGAGCTCAATGAGCAAGGCAGCGGCGGCGATCGCGGACACTGGTCGCGTCAACACCAAGCTCCGGTGTCCTTTAGCCGCCGGCGGTCGCAGATCTAGAGGCTGCGTACGGAGGAGCCGAGGAAATCAGCTGATCCTAGTAATTGGAGATGGGACGGACGCCGACGAGCTTGCGGCGGAGAGGAAATGCATGTCACGGCGAGCTCCGCAACCTTAGCATCGCCTCTGCGGCAACCTTCTTCAACCTTGGGAAAAGGGGCGGGCAACCCCATCTTCTCCGACCTAGGGCCAGCAGAGGACGGATGGATGCGGAATCAGAGGCGGCGCGACCGGCGGAGGAGAAAGATTGCGGAGCCTGGGCTCCACGCGCGACCCCCAGTGCCTCGCTCCGTCGCTTGCCATGGAGTCTCCTCCCTCGAGCACCTCCTGTCTTCATCCTCGACCTCCATGGGACTTACTATTGTCGGCGAGCTCGAACGCTGCCATCCACATCGCCCTCCTCCCCCCCTTCACCCCAACCTCATGTTACGCCTTCGTCCTCGCAGGCACAGGCGAGAGCAGCAAGCTGGAGCATGCAGCGAGGCGGCTACTACACCCGCTCTAGCTCAAGCTTGTCTCCGTCGAGCTCATCGGGGCCACGTCGTGTGGGAAAGAGAGATAGAAAGGAGAGAGAGGGGAGAAAGGAGTGGCATTGACATGTGAGACTCACTATCTCTCTCCTGCTGATGTGGATGTCCCAGTGCACCAAAACAAGGTTGAAACCGCTGGAGCTGGTAAATTAAACGATATTAAAACTAAGGAGGTGTCATAGACCGGTTTTGAAGTTCGGGGCATATGTTAGACAAAAAAAAACAGTTCAAGGGTGTAAAGAGTGTAAAATAGACTTATCCTTTTTAAAAAATGCACCTGGAATATTTCTTTTCTTTTACTAACCTTGTTTGTATACTTAAAGAATGAACCGGACACCATAAGTGAGCAAGCACAAAATTCAACATTAGGTGGTTGTCGAAGGAGTAGATCGCAACTACGGTATTTACATGGTATGGGAATCATTGGTGTCACGGTATACGCGAGATTAAGGTAAAAAAGACAGAGACAATGATTTTTATATAGGTTCAGCCTCCTGAACTATCAGGTAATAGCCTTACTCCCGTTGGCTGAAACCGGTGTTACTCTTATATATCAGTACCACTTAAGTACAATATTTGGGATAACCTAATCTATCCGTCGTCGACTTGGTGGCATGGATCTTCACACGTAGTCGATGACAATTTAGTTTTCTTCCTCGAATACAAACTCGACGAGATAGAGGATACCGCTAGATCCCTCATGTCGGCCTCTGTGGCTCCAGATTGGATCTGTCTAGGCTTGTCCCTCATCCTGGTGTTTGTTGACGTGTATTGGTTTCTCACCTCTCCTCCTAGGGGTCTTGTATTTATACCCACAGATATCCCGTTGTACAAGTAGAACTAGGGAGAAAAATATGGATATGGTCCGAGTAGTCCTTGTAGGTTTCACCTTGAACTCTGCTTCACCTTCCTTATCCGAAACACCTTCCGTATATAAGGTCTGATTTTGTATAAGACTTGGTATATGGTGAGCTACATCGAGCCCAACCCAAAACTATTGGGTATGCCTTATCTATATAACACTGACAATGGTGGATATAAAACATTTTTTGTTTTCATAACAAAGTGATAACGTGTCACTAATACAAAAATGATTTTTGCTGATGACCAAAATAGATTTTCGTTAGCGGGTAGTGCTACCGCCAGCGACATAAAGCTAGTGAAAATAGTGCATTTTCACTAGCAGTCGGTTGGCCAACAGCGAAAATCAAGTTTCGCTAGCGCAAGCACGTTTTAACTAGCACACTCAGCCACCAGAGAAAATTGAGTTTTGTCCACCAGCGAAAATGTTTTTTTGAGAAAAAAATTGAAAATCGGGATCCTCGTCGTACGGTGGCGGGGGCAGGGTCGACGGCTGGTGAGGGTCAACAGCCGCGGTCCCGAGCACCTTTGGCACCGTGGAAGCGGAACGACGGTCCCGAGCACCACCGCTGCCGGATCTACCTCCTTCACCATCACTGCCCCTCATCTTCACCGCCGTGGAAGCAGACCCGCGGTCCCGAACACCACCACCGCTGACTAACCTCGTCCACCACTCCTCTCCTTCACTGTTGTGTAGGCAGATCCACTGGTCTAGAGCACTGTTGTTGCCGGGTCCATCCCCTACACCGTCGTCGCCCGTCTCCTTCGCTGATCTGGAGGAGGATCTGCCGAGGGGAAGCCACAGCTGAGACGAATTAATCGCCACCAGATTCGTGCCACCGTGACCCACCACCTCCGGATCCTCGCCACCATGACCCGCCGCCGTTGGATCCGTGTCCCCGCGATCCACCGCCGCCGGATCCAAACCGAGCCGCCCCATCCCCCCGGCCAGATTTGGGAGAGGGAGGTGAGGGCAAGGTCGCTGCCGCCCCGTCATTGAGACCGCGCGCTGGACTGGACCATGTCACCGCCTCCCCTACGCCACCGCCAATCTCTGCCACACGGCTCTCCTTGTCACTGCCAAGCCTAGCCCTCCATCATGCCACTGCCCCACTGCCGAGCGTTGCCGCTGCCCGCTGAATCGAGAGAGAGAGAGCCGCCGCCGCTGATGAGCGTCGTTGCCTGCTGAATCGAGAGATAGAGAAGACAAGAGAGGGGTTTGATCTGGATAACCAAGGAAAACAAGATGGAGGTGAATAAAATTGATCCACACGCGATTTATTCTCTCCCATGATTTTTGTATGCAGGGCTCCTAAGACCCGCCAGTAAAATTTGATTTTTACTAGTGGCACCTTAAGAGCACCGCTTGCAAAAATACCTCTATTTTTGCAAGTGGTGCTCTTAAGGTGCCGCCAGTAAAAATTACTGGCGGGGCTTGGTTTTTAGGATCTACTGTTATTTTTACAAGCTGGATTTTTTTAGGTCCATCAGGGAAAATAAATCTTGTGTCATGAAAAATTGTTTTTTCTAGTGTGTTTTGATTATGCATTTCTCGGAGAAAACCACATGTTGATCACGCTTAAACCATGATATTATCTTTTACACAAGTCTAGTTTAGTGACTCTCACTACTGCTGAATCTATTTTTCTAGATGAGAGTCCCTGTAGATTGCAGGAGGACCGTAACTGGTCATGCTTGAAAAAAATCAACTTACATTTTCACATACGACTTCTTAGAATTCCTGCATGTGAAAATAAAACTATTTTCACATGCGGGCCTGTTAAGAGGCCCACCACTGAAATGTTCAGCTGACCTCCCTCCACCTTAAAAAACTACCCACTCCCTCATCTTTATCCACTCCTCCCTCATTCTCTCTCCTTATCCTCTCCTCCATCTCCCTCATCTATCTAGCCAATCCTCTCCCGGCCGGGAGTGGCGGCGGCGGGCTCGGGAGCTGCGGTGGTGGGCTTGGGAGAGGTTGGCCACGGTCGGGAGCAGCAGCGGTGGGCTTGGGAGAGGCTGGTTGCAGGCAGACCGCAGCTGTGACGTGCTCAAGATAGGTCGGTCGCGAGCAGGAGCAGCCGACCATGAGTGGGAGCGGCTCCCTCCGGGCTTGGGAGGGGCGGATCCGTTGCCCTCAGCCCTGGGAGGACGACGGCGGCGGCGGGAGCGATGACAGGAGGATGACGACGTCCGCGGTGATGGTAGCGGCGACAGGAGTACAATGACAACGAAGCCGGCAATGGCGGTGACGGGAGGACCTGCATGCAAAAATCGATTTTGACCACACGAAAAAAAAAATCAAATTTGTACTTAGTGTCCAACCCAAGCACTGCAGATGGCTTTGTTCGTTTGTGATGGTCGGGGGAAGCTACTTCCCCATCAACGTGCTTTCTAAACCACTAAACAATATGCTTATGTATTAAAAAACTAAATAAATTTATTTTTTATGTTCGTAATAGTTAGTATTTAATTAATCATACGATTATCACTCGTCATGTTTTTACATTAGTGCTCAGCCAAAAATAAAAAATCAGATCAACGAAGCTACATCTAGTTTCATCACTTGGAAATTTGAAAAGTAAAATCCGAAAAATAGTCCAACGAGACCAGAGTCTTTTGTTTAGACTCTGCTTAAAGCACTAACCTATCCTACAAAAGTGTTTTTAATTAGTATAGTATACGTGTGATAATTGAGCATAGTTTCAATACAGGCCTGAGCCACTGGATCATGACTTGTGGGCTGAAATGAAAATATATACATTTTTTACCAGGAATAAGTTCGTTTAAGGACCCTAAATTTATCGTTGAGTGAAAATCAATCCTAAACTGCAATACAGGTATGACGCATCAGTCAATTCTCAAAACCAGTGCAAATAAGATCCAAGGTGATTTGGAAGGGGCTGACAAGGCACCTACGTGGTGTTGACGTGACACTTAAAAATAGTGGGACCCACGTGTCAGTGAGTATCCTTCTCTCCACCTCTCCCCTTCTGCTGTTATCCCAACATGCAAGTATCAGCGGTGGCGGTTGATGAGCTCGAGTTCGTTGGCGGGAAGGCGAAAGCGGCGGCCTGCAGTCGGTGCCCGGCGAGGCAACAGCGGTGGCGAAGTAGTAGCTATAGAACTATAGAAGGTCGATGGTGGGGGAGAGCAAGGGGAGGGAGAGGCCTCCTCCCGTCCTCCTCTTTCCGGGCACTCAACCTGGCTCCAACCTCGACTCGTCCTCCTCGTTGGCATCAATCGTGTCCTCACTATGTTGGCACCATGTTAACCGAAACCACCGTCCAAACCGTCCTAGGATCTTATTTGTACAGGTTTTGAGAGTTATGGGACACATCATATCTGGTATTACGGTTTAGGGACGAATTTCAGACTCGATGACAAATTATGGAGGGACCGAAGTAAACTATTCCTTTTGACCACGGTACCTTCGGTGGCCTAGTAACATTGGGCCGGCCCAGAGAATCTGGATCAGTCTCTGCTAATGACCAACAATCTAGAGAACTTATTGTTCTCTAAAAAAAAGAACTAAAGAAGTTATTAGTTATTTATTTATCAATGTTAAATTAATTAATAAGAGCTACTGTAGCATAGAGAGAAGATGGATGGAATCGAACTTTATAAGCCAGCAAAAAATAGGGCGCGATTTGGATGGATGAACTGGTCCATGCCTTCATGGCAGCGAACACCCTTATATGAGAAATGAAAAAAGAAAGGAAGAGAGAACAAATCTCATTGGGATTACATAGTCTTATTTTTCTAAATAAAATACAAGAAATCCTCTCTGTCATCAATTGTCTTCGACTGATAAGCTATATAAAAATAAATGAGTGAACGAAAAAATGGTTTTGGTTAAGACTTGGACTAGGAAAAAAATTACAACAATTTAAAATTGGGTTTGAAAATTTGCACTATATTGTGTAAATTGGGTTTGAAAAAGCTTACAACAATATATTGTGACGAATGTCGATGTAGTCAAAATCGATTAATTAGCACTTACTCAGCAGTTAGAATTTTTGCTGTTCATGTACCGTGCTGGCCTGGACGACAGGTGTTAGACGAATTGGCCACGAGACAAAACTCAAGTATACTTGTACTTGTCCAAATCCCATGTCTAATCCTCTAACCAAACAAAATGATTGGATAATCCAATTTGGATGAGGATCTCCTCCAAATTCCTGGTCAGAGACTCCTACATGGCAGTCTCCAGTTGGTTCTTGTCAGGTAGGTCCTAGGTGTTTCTTGAATTTGCTCAGCTGGTCAGGTTTGACACTTGACAGTGAGAGGTGCTGTGGGGGTGAAGAAGGCAAAGAGGTTGGGGAAAGCAAGCAAGAAACTGAACTTGATGGGTTTATTTCCTTGTCTTCTCTCTTCTTAATCCTGTCTTGATTTGCAAGAATCTGAGGGCGGAAGCAAAGGGGAACAGTACGTCCCTGTTGTCTGAAGATTCCCCAAGTGGTTGCCCATTTGCCTCTTCTTCTTCTTCTTCTTCATCTCTTCAGTTCTTGCATGGTGAATTTCCACAAGTGAGACACGCAAGATCCTGATCCACTGCCAATGGTTGAAGGATTGTTGCAAACTGGAGTCGCTTCAGTTCTTGCATGGTGAATTTGCCATCTCAGGATTTCTGCCCGATTACAGAGGTAATTTATTAATTAACTCTGTGTCTTGTCAAATCCCGTCGATTAATAAATGGAATCAATTATTGGAGGCTAGAAAGATCTAATCCTTGTTCATCGCCATGGCATCTTGTCGGTTCACTCATGATTGGGGTATACTGTTGGGGTCCTTGTGAGCTTGCAGGCTAGGTGTTTGTGGAATTGCCTCCTTGGCAGCAGCTGTAGGGAAAGACTAGAGAGGAGAGGGGGGCTGAGGGAGAAGGGAGTGAGAGGATGACGATGTCGTGGGGCCTTACGGCTTACATAGTGGACATGGTGTGGATGGTGCTCGCCGGCTGGGTGTCGACATGCCTGGTGATCGCCGGCGAGATAGCCCGCGGCATGCGCAACGGGGAGATCAGCCCCTTTGTTGTTGGCTGAATCCTCTTTGGACCATTCTTCGTTCATTCATTCATGCAGGTGATTGCCTCAGATCCTTTCTTGGTTGTTTATTGTTTGTCAATACCTCTGAACATTGGGGAACTTAAGTAGCACAATGCTTTCCCTCAAAGAAAAGATTTCAGTGCTGTCATTATGACCTTTTCTGTTATGTAATTTTCGCTGCCAAGAAATGTGCATATTTTGCTGACCACATCTCAGTTGTTCAACTTAAATTTGATCTGTTTGTAGTTTGCAACAAGATGTAGGGTTGGCTGATCTCTTCTATTGCTAGAAAAACATGAGGAAGACTTTCCATTTTTCTACGGTTTGGGGTTAACATATACATATGCCATGATTCTAAATCAATAGCCAGTTACCAAGCCAAAGTGTTTTTAACAGGACTGCATAAAGTAGTTTTGGCTGGGTGACTTATGTATAACGAGTGAGAAAATAACTCATGCAATTTCACGGTACACTTAAAATTTAAATATGTTTGGGATGTTAAAATTTTAGGCATTATATTTCCCAACAGAAATTCTAAAAAATTAGTCAAGATGAATCAACATTTCCTTGACTACTCGAAATCTTCAGACCATCTTAATGACAGCAGCTAGTATATCTATTCCTGAAGGTCACTAACTTCTATGAGTATGTTGAAACCTTTTTACCTAAGATACATATGTTTGATCATTATTAACTTTCGGGAATAGTAAGTCTCTTCGTTTGCCAAAACTATTCTTAAGGTACCAATATATATGGCATCATTACTCATCCTGCTTGTTTGTGAATGATGCTTACATGATCATTTTAACTACAGACCGCACCTATTTAGTGGAGTACTACTTATGTTCACTTTCTCTCTTATTCTGCTTCTAATCATTTGATCTGATGAGTGACAATTTCATCGTTTTTGCAGATAGATTTTGTCGAATCCAGTCCTTCAATACACATTGCACTATACTGTACAGAGCCCATAAATTTCGATTACACTGATTGGCTTCAGGCGTAAACAGAAGTGGTAGACTCTAGGTCATTATCTTTTCTTTCTTACATTTGTTCTGCCATGTAAACATTTGTGCAACCACATATGAACAATGAACAATCATGTCATCAGTATGTTCTTTTTCACCCTCTAAGCAAGGATACTGAACTGTTTGATCAATATTCAAATGAAGTTCCACAGATTCTGCTGCATTATCAGGCTATGAACAGGAAATGTAAACTAAAAGGAGAAAAAAATTCTCTCTTTCTTTACGTGAATTTGTATTCTGATTTTCGAAATGAAGGTTCTCGGGAAGAACTCTCGAGGTACATGTTGCTTGGAGGATTACCATGTGGTCATACGGCAAATCTAAATTCTGAAACAGCAGCGGAAAATTCAGTCAGAAAATCTGATTTGGGCTACTGATGTGAAAGTGAGACTTATAATGGAGTTAAGATGTTAGGTTATCTAGACAAAAACTAGAATGCCAGTAAACAGGGACTCCAAAGTGCTCCAATTCAGGTATCCTTGCTTGACAACATACACATTTGATCGATTTGTACAACATACAATAATTCCAGATAAGATTGGAGGCTGTAACATTTAGCTACCAAAATGTCACAATTCACCATGTATGGCTTTGTATAAGTAACGAGGGTGTGATTTAGTCATCATGATAATAAATACATAAGACCGACGAGTGAACTGAAACCACAATATGACTTTGTATTAACACTCTGTGTGAGGACAGAACTCCATTCCACACAACATCAAGTTCTTGGTACAACATGTTTCGAGTGAGAAGTAACAGTAGCAATTAGAAGCTAACATGTTTCTTGTGTACATTTTTTATACTCAGCAAGCAGAACAATCACTCCCTTTGCCGACTTTTGTGATGGTGGTGGTGGCGATGCTTAGATTTCTTCTTGTCTTTTTTCTTCCTTTTCTCTTTCCTGTCTTTTTTCTCTGAACTCTTTTCCTTCTTTTCTTTTTTCTTGTGGAGTTCTGGACTGGAAGGTTCTCCATCTAGTGCTTCCCTACGCCAATAGTCATCAGGTGATCTTGATCTCAAAAACACTGGTTTCTCTGGGCCTTGTACTCTTCGTTCCCATTTTTCTTCCACCCGTGTATCCGCGTTAGGTCCATTGTCTTGACTACGTGATGCGACATTAAGGTATGGACCAGGCTCATCCATCCTAGAACCAACAGCCCCTCGTCCTCGCTTCACCCTAGCAGACCAAAGTTACATCTCTGTCAGCAACATTGCAGATAGCTACCTGTCTAAAATGTTGGTACTAGAACAACCAAAAGATAGAAAATGCAGACCTCGAATGAAGAAACTTCTCAATGTCATCATCCCCTAGACCATCTTCCTGATCCGAGTATGAACTGTTATAAGCTATGCCTTCTTCTTCAACCCTTGGACTGGAACTCTGGTTTCTCAAGTCACTTCTGCGTTTTTCACCTCTGGCATCGCCAAGATCTTTAGTTCTTCTTTTCATCTTAGACTCCAGTTCAAGTTCCTTCTCTCTGGCACGCCACATTTCATTGACCTCCACAACACGGTTTGCTGCAGGTGAACAGCACGTCAATTCAGTAAGTAGACAACCAGAACACTGTTGATTTCTTTGGACAAGAAAATTAGCAACATGAGATAAGCTATACTTATGAGATAGTCATTACTAGCTATCCAGCGAACCATTCCTAGACAAAGGAAATAGTTTTACATGATTGGTTTCTATTTTGTGTTTAAGCACACCTATAATTCTCCTTTAAGACATAGAAGAGACATTTTTGGGCAAATAACCAAATTAATATGTTTTAAAAAAAATAATTCCAGATAAATTTATACCAAATGACTAGCAATGAGTCAAGAAACTAAGAAATTATTATAGTTGCCCTGGATAGGTAATCAATAGCAGGAGTGTGGAATAACGATAATAAAAAATATGATGCTAACCTTGCTGAACTCCACGAACTGTGGCTGTAAGGAACCGCGAATTTGGCCGATGTCTTACATTGGGCTTTCGCAGATATGCATGAACACCTTCCTTGTCAGCCTCTGCCTGCAACCTCCTTGCCTCTTCAAGAAGTAAAGAAGCAAGACGATTCTCTGTCTCCAGATCCATTGTCTAGCTCAACTTGAGCAACTACGAACACACGGAATTAAATCTTCAGTAAATGGACTAAATACCAACTCCAAATAAGATTCAAGGTAAAATAGCAAACAGAAATACCGCGCAACTCATTCGACTCAAGCATTTTGGAATTTATCTGATAGCACTCACCACTTTGCATTGTGCTACAGTGTTACAATGAAAATTAGTAATTGTGGAGATCAAGATGCCAAAAGAAAAAAAAAACGGAACTTTAGTTTCCAAACTACAATAACATTTTTCTATTATTTTGGCCTCTTTTGGATCCAGGGACGGATCCAACTAGGTTCAGTTGAACCCCCAAACTCTTCGCGTAACAAACAAACTGTTGTATTAAGGTTAAGGCTCTGAATTAAGAGAGGAGCTTCTTCCAGATCTAGAAGAGAAGCTAGGGTTAACGGACGAACGCAAGCAAATTCCAGACAAAAGTAGTCCCGGTGGGAGAGAGAGAGATGAATCAGAAAGAGGATGTGGATGCTCACCAGGATCTCCTCCCCTGCTCTGCACGCCAGATGGAGATCGGCGCCCCTCCCCTGTTTCAGCCGCGACTCGTCTTGGCGCAACGAGCGGAGGAGACGAGACGGGAGATTTTCTTTCTTTTACGCCTAATCCGGGAGGGATTAGGATCCTCTGCCTTCACGGTGGGAAGGCACCACCAGCGTGCAGTCTAAGTAATATCCACCGTCCAAGCCAATCCAACGGCTCACGTGCACACCCACTCAACAGCTGATGATACCAAGCCATCTAGCCAACGAAACCAGCCCATTGCAGCCCATGGAAACCAAAAACTGGCAGCATCTAGTAGAGGAACTAGGCTTAGGCTGTGTTCTTTTTTATTTCGTAAAGTTCCCAACTCACCTTCCTCTTTTTTCTCACGCACGCTTTTCAAACTATTGTTTTGCAAAAAATTTGTATAGAAAAGTTAATTAAAAAAATCATATTAATCTATTTTTCAAGTTTTTTATAACTAATACTTATTAATTATGTGTTAATTCATCGTTCCGTTTTACAAGCGGAGGAGAGAGGTTCCTAACCCCCTCCAAAAGAACACACCCTTAATGGTGCGAAATTGAGTGCGTTAATAGGGTTGTGGAGGGGAAACTGGGGCATCGCTGCCCTGTTTTGGCGCCGAAAAATACAGAGAATGTTCATCTTCCCTTCCTCCAAAAATAAATCTTTCCCTCTCCTTGTCTCCTCTTCACAACCAAAAACCTCGTATGCAACAAGACATGCTACAAGCAATCAGCTGAAGTATCAAGGTATGGAAAAAGATATCTTTTGAAGACACATCATTGCCTGTCGAGATTGATTATTTTCTGCTGGTGAGATGGAAGAAAAACCAATAGAGAGCAACATGAGTCCATCAGGTAAATGATACTAAGATTTCAAGGTTGTTGTTCAAGCATGATTGCATTTTTTTTCTGTAGTAATAATCTACTTATGATTTTTTAGAGAAGGGGTGCTTCCTAGTTCAGTACCTCAACTTGGCATGAAGTTTAAGGACGAGGTGGAGGCTTGGGAGTTTTGGAAAACCTATGGAGGTAACACTAGTTTTGAAGTTAGAAAGAGGTACGCAAATAAGAGGAAATCTAGTGGTAAGGTTAGATCATTTAGATATGTGTGCGCAAAAGAGGGTCATCGAAAACAAGATGAGAGAGATCATCTAATAAAGTGTCCTCAAGTTGAGACTGAACCGGTTGTGAAGTACGAATAGGCCTTGTACTAGACCGAGGGGTGGAAAATTATGAAGTGATTGATCTTGTTCTAGAACACAATCACAACCTTTATCCACCAGAAACATTCCACTTGATGTCATCAGAAAGGAACATTTCAGATTTGCACGCTTTCGAAATTGAAACAGTCGATAACTCTCGGAATTGACCAAAAGCTGCACATGAGTTAGCTAGTCGTCAAGTTGGTGGATCATTTAATCTTAGCTACACCCTTCATGACCACAAAAATTATTTGCGTACCAAGCAGCAACGTGAGATGGCATATGGTCAAGCAGAAAGTATGCTGAAGTATTTTCAAGACAAAATTATTGAGAACCAGTCATTCCAATATGCTTTGCAAATGGACTATGATGGGTAAATAGCAAATATATTTTGGGCTGATGCTAAAATGATTGTAGACTATGCATGCTTTGGTGATGTTATCACTTTTGATACTACATTTGGAACAAACAAGGACTATAGGCCTTTTGGTGTCTTTGTTGGATTCAATCACTTTAGAGAAACGGTGCAGCTATTATGTATGATGAAACATTTGAGTCCTTCAAGTGGTTGTTTGAGACTTTTCTAAAAGCATATAATGGCAAGCAACCTCAAACAATTTATACAGACCAAGATAGTGCAATGGGAAAAATGGTTGAAGAAGTGTTTACAGAAGCATGGCATGGATTATGCACCTTTTACATAATGCAGGAGATTTGTTCCCATCTCCTAGCGAACTCAGCCTTAGTTACTCTAGTAGATACTGCCAGTTTTTGGGCTTCCATGGGCTGTGATGGGCTGGTTTTGTTGGCTAGATGGGTTGGTTTCATCAGCTGTTGAGTGGGTGTGCACGTGAGCCGTTGGATTGTCTTGGACGGTGGATATTACTTGACTGCACGCTGGTGCCTTCACGGTGTGAAGGCAGAGGATCCTAATCCCCAAGGGGAAGGGGAGGATACTCGAGTTACCGGGAATATTTAACCATTTGCTACTCTATTAAATATATAGATATATGAGAACCCACATATCATAGGCTATTAGTAGCAAATAGTTAAATGCCACATGTTAAATGTCCTGAGTTACATGGATGAAAACACGTAAACGGAAATTGTCCGTCAGAATTTTTTCGAAAATTTTCCGAAACGGAAACGAATTCGGAATTTTTTCCTCGGAAACAAAAATGAATATGATAATGCTACTATCCATTAGAAACGAATTCGAAAACTTTCCGGAAACGAATTCAGATTTTTTTCTCGGAATCGGAAACGAAATATTTCTCATATACATCTGTTTAGCTCCAGACTTTTCTACTCTAAATAATTAGATTTATACAATGTATAGATGAATATAATTATTTTTCTCCGAGAAAATAAAGTGTACAACTAGTTGTATTATTATTTGAAAGGACCTTGATGTCGCCTAGAAGGGGGGTGAATAGGTGTTCCTAAAAATTATCACAATTTCATAGCATATTAAATGATGAGAACTTTCGGTTCAAATCGTAACTTCCGGTATAGGATTGGAAGTTTCGGTGTCAACCAAAAAGTTCGGCGGATAACAGAATAAAACACTAGCTATGAACTTGTAACTTGAATAAACAAAATGTATATGAATCAAAAGATGACAAACAAGGTATCTAAGCAAGATATAATGTCACCAACTATATCAAGTAAGCATACAAGTAGATCGGGTTAAAACAAACTCAAGCACAATATGAGAGATGGCAAGAACGAGCAAACCAAGAGAGGAGACACGTTGATTTGTTCCCGAAGTTCGGATCCGCGGATCCTACGTCTCCGTTGAGGGGCCACAAAGGCCGGGTCTATTTCAACCCTTTCCTCACGAGGTTGCACAAATGCACTCCTCGGTTTCACTCTTGATTTCTTCCCTTGTGGAGGCGAAATCGAAGCCTTCACAAACTTTCCGTGGCACACCACAACCTTGGGTGCTCACCGGCGACGCCTAGCCGTCTAGGAGACCTTAGTCCCCAAGAGTAACAAACACAAATGAAGATTTGTTTGCTATGAACTCGAGTGCTCAAAGTATGGAGTGATGCTCACTAGCTCTCAACTTCTCAATCTCTCAATCCAACTCTCTTTCCCTTCTCAAATCCCTCTCACAAAGAACCACCACAAAGGTAGGGGAATGGGGATGGCTATTTGGCTTTGGATGTGTCTAATAATGCCCAATAATAGCAGCCCCTCAAAGGAGGGGTGGAGGAGTTTATATACCCGAGCCTCTAAAAACTAGCCGTTGGAGGCCAAGACTGCGATTTTCGGAATTTCCGAAATGCATGTCCGAAAATCCACAGAGAGCAATCTCAGTTTCGCAGCCATTTTCGGACTTTCCGAGATTTTTTCGGAATTTCCAAAAATCACAGAGTAAAACAACCATAACTTTTCGCTCGGTGTCCATTTTTGATGATCTTGGACTCTATGGAAAGCTCACTCAGAAGGCTACCCAACTCAACCAAAATCAAGGATTAAAACCACTCAAAGGATAGATTAAAGCTTGGATTTCTCTCAAGGTAGCACTATGATGGGTCACTTTGAGCACCGAGACATACACAAACATATCGACGTTGCATCCCTCTTAATAGTACGACATTCCTATACTCAAAAGTAAATAGGAAGAGAATTATACCAATAGGAATGCCTTGTTTCTATCTTTCTTTCTTTGTCTTTAAGGGATGCCAACATCAACACCGTTTTACCATATATTTTTCAAATGATTGATGCGGTTACTTGTAGCTTCAAATGGTCTCGCACGGTCCATCATGACAAAGATGTCACTCGCCCTTCACCATCGGATTTGGTTTTTCGGTGCCAAGCCCCTTGCTTGCCCTTCACTGCCGCATGGTCCATTGCGACCGAGCATCGTTTGCCCTTCACCATTTTGTCATAGTAGCCACTTCGTATCTCACATCTTCAATATCTCCACTTTGTCATCCTTGGTATTTTTAGGTGTAATGATATCACTTGAGCATCAACCCTTTGCGATCCTTGGGACCTATTTCTCTCATTCAACTCAATGAAATTATTAGTCCCAATGATCCGGTTGTCAACCTCCACACATTGACCAACCGATCGCATATATAAAATGATATGAATAAGTGATGAGTATTAATCAACACCACAAGTGTCCTATACTCAAATATATGCTCAAATGTAAACATCCCAATTAAATTAAAGTGAATAACTTGGATCAAGTACATGCATAACTAAGGTATAGGATTTGCTCCCCCTAAATGTATGCATACAAAATATTTTGTGTGAAGCAAAGGTATGCATAACTAGAGATAAAATATTGGGAGCTTACCCTATACAAGAATAGAAGATATTGATCATATGTAGACATTAAGATAGAGGCATACCTTCATCATCTCCATGTTCTCAATGTGAAGAGACTAAACAAGATATGGCTCAAACAAAACATTAGTCTTAAATACATATGTCAATCACATGAAAATATTATATTTGAATATATCAATATGTGCATGGAGAGAAAGAGTGATACATATAGCTTGATCTCCATGCATTTCATCCTTGTGATTTAGGTGCACCATTAAAGAACGTTTCTATCTCAACTCATGTGAAGTCCGGGAATCACCACTTCACAAATTTCACTTTCATATCCACATCAGACTAGAAAAAGAAATGCTTATAAAACATTAGTCTCATATAATTGGATTTATCTTTAATCACCAAAACCAATTTAATGGCACTTGAACTTTCATTATTAATTGATAAAAATTAGAAATATCGATTGATTTCTAATTAAACCGATAGGAAGACGAGGGGAGGATGAGAGGGGCAATAGGGAGGAGCATGAGAAGAGGCGGAAGGTGAAGACGGTGAGGAAGATGAGCCGGATGAGCATCACCACAACAGCGCAGAGCTGTGCACCCAGTCTAGGGCACCGTCGCACGGCTACATGCGAGTGGGAGCGTGCAGCATCGCCGCGCGACACGTCAGCTCTGCAACAACACCGTATCCGAGTCGCCGAGGGGTGCTGGTAGAGGAAAGCGACGGTAGGGGGCCTTGCAAAGAAGAAGGTCGGGGTTGGTTGCAGGGCGGTGCCGGGGTCAACGAATGCGCGCGGTGGAGCAAGGATGTGGTCGGCGTCAATGGAGGTTGGAGAGATGAAGGGGAGGGAGAGACTAATGAGTGCGTCCCACACCCTTTTTCACCCTAGGTTGCCACGTTGGCATGCCGCATATGTGGGAATAATTGCGTAACCCGCGGCGTGTATGCTGGGTTGTGGTGAGATGCCCTGATCTCGGGACCCCTACCCCCTCTTATATAGGATGAGAGGGGAGGGTTACAGGGAAAGTATCTAGTTGATTGTAACTAGATCTCCCTATTTTATCTATCAAAGATATGCATATATTATTGGGATTTATATCTTATCCCGAGAATATCTCATATTTAATTTATAAGTATGCCGTATGGGCCTAGGGCTCTTGGCCCACCCTATGCCGTACAGCCCAAGGGCCTCTCCTTGGGTATCCAGGTACCGTGTACCCCACAATAGCCCCCGAGTATTTAGCTTGACGAATACTCGGAGGTTGGTGAAGCCATCTGAGAGACAAGACTGGCTAAGTACTCACCCCAGCATTGCCAAGTGGAGACTATTGTAGCGGAGTGGTTATCTCGTCAAGTAAGAGTTGCACCCGTTGAGGAGACGCAACCCTCAGTCAGCGGCGGTGAAGCAACCGTCCTGCACGGGGAGGAAATCATCCAACGATGACGTAGGCGGCCAGCTTGGAGGTGTAAGCCTCCAGTCGGCGACGAAGTGGACATCCTACACGGGAACAATGTCACCCGGCGGCGCAGCAGACGGCCAACTTGGAGGTGTAAGCCTCCAGTCGGCGACAAAGTGCCCGTCCTGCATGGGGACAATGTCACCCGGCAATGGCACAGACGGCTGGCCTGGAGGTGTAAGCCCGTAGTCAGCGACGAAGTAGCTGTCCTGGACGGGAACGAAGTCACCCAACAGCGGCATAGGCAGCCAGCTTGGAGGTGTAAGCCCCCAGTTGGCGACGAAGTGGCCATCCTACACATGGAGCATGCCAACCCGCAGTGGCGTAGATGGCCGGCTTGGAGGTGTAAGCCCCCAATCAGCGACGAAGCAGCCATCCTGCACGGGGAGGAAGTTACCCGGCGGTGGCGTAGGTGGCTGGCTTGGAGGTGTAAGCCCCCAATCGGCGACGAAGTAGCCATCCTGCACGGGGAAGAAGTCACCCGGCGGCGGCGGCGTAGACTGCTAGCTTGGAGGTGTAAGCCCTTAGTCAGCGATGAAGTGGCTGTCCTGCACGGGGACAATGTCTCCTGGTGGTGGTGTAGGCGGCCGGCCTGGAGGTGTAAGCTCCTAGTTAGCGACGAAGTAGTGGCCGAGTAAGATAGCCCTCCGGGGCACATCTCCCTCAGCGATACGGCGTGAGGTCCCGAGTACGCATACCCAAGGCTGGGCCTCTGCATTATAAAACATACAAAAAGAGCAGCATATTGTATAGAAAATATCCACTCGAGAAGAATACAAGCATGTTTAAATGCACGCAAACATTCATTCCTCCTCATATCAGAATTAATTTCCCTGAGCAGTTGACTTCTTACGTTTAAACACTCTGTCTCGGGCGTACGGTGTGGGGCGTAGCCAAGTATGCGGAGGGGCGTAGCCTTGACCGTGTGAGGCGTTACAAGGAAACACAGCTTCACGAATCAGAGTTTGTACTACTCAGGTACTTTTGCAACCGTTAAGAGGAGGAAACGAACAAACGTGCAATATGAGTAGTATGAGAACCTAATAGGTGTAGCCCCCGACTTTCTGCTTAGTTGGGTGACAAACTAAACAGTAAGTGAAAAGCAAAATAAATTACTCAAATAAAAATACCATATGAAAAGCGACTTAGCTTGCTTGGCATTACATGAGTCGATAATAACCGGAGAGGCATAGCCGGATCCGCGTGAGTTGCGGGGAGGGGGGGTGAAGCCCCGGGTATGCGGTGAAGGCGGCGTTGCCCCCGGGCGTGTGGCATCATACCTCGAGGTGTGCGTGCCCTGGGTGAAGACGGGCCGTGTTAGCCACGCGAAGGCCGCGTAACCCCGGGCGTGTGGTGTCGTGCCCCGAGCGTGTCTGTCCTGAGCGTAGTTGGATCGTGTCTGTCAGGTGAAGGCGGTGTAGCCCCCGAGCATGTGGCATCGTGCCAAGAGCTTGTGTGCCCTGGGTGTACGATCGGCAAGGCGACGCGGCGACGGTCATGATCTTTGGACCTCGTCGGCCGGCGCAGACATGCAAGCAAGGCGCGACCAACATATTAGGAATAATAATATGTAATCCAAAATCAATCTAATTAGCAGCAGGAAGATTAGATGCATATGTCATGTTTCCTTGCTCCCTGCTTGTCCTGCATGCGGATCGATCTGCTCGCCCACATGCACGCATGCTTTTGCTTTTGCTGGTTTGATTGCATGCATGCCAACATGCGATCGTGGTACGTGGGTGCACGGCTGGCTGTCCACCTCCTGCCGTGTGTGATTCCACCAGAGACAGTGGCTGGCCCGTGCGCGTGGCTCGCGCGATCGGCAGCACGCCGAAGGCCGCCGTTCTGCGGCAGACGACTCGATCGGTGATCAAACCATCCGTTATAGCTGCCAAATGGATCGGGTCAGGGCGTGCCGGCCTGAGCACGATACCACTATAGGTGGCCTAGACACAGCACGGTACGGCACGTTCAGCCGTACCGTGCTTGGGCCAACGTCCGAGTTCATGGACCGGCACGGCACGATACGGTTGCCATCGGACCGGCACGGCACGGCCTGTTGGCTCACTAAAATTTTCCCTATTTTTTCATATATTTTCTCTCTTTTCTCTCTTTTTTTTTTCATACGTTGTTTTCTATTTCCTACTACTTTTTGTCATTTTTTCTAATATTTTACAAATTTTCCTTTTTTTCTTTAATTTTCCTTTTTCATCTTTTTTAATATTTTTTATTTATTTTTGCCTCATATTCCAATTTCGTGAGTCAAACGTGCTAATGGATCTACACCGGCCCACGTGCTATATTTGGGTCCGTGCCACCACGACACGGACCGTAGCCTTCCTGGACCGTGCTTGGGCCGATGCGTTAGCACGTGGGTCGGCATGGCACGGCCCGCTACAGGAGCCGTGCCTAACGGTGCACGCCTTAGCGGGCCGTGCCACCAGCAGGTCTGTGCCGTGCTGGGCAGGGCCGCCTATTTGGCTAGCTATACCATCCGTACATGCATATACCCATACAAACGGGAGAGCAGATCAATCATCATAATAATTAAACCGATGATAGCATATATTAGAACGACAAACGCTGATTTGAAGAGCTGGCGACTTCGGAAAGTTGGAGATCGGAGCCATCTCCTCCCGAAGATTGATCTAACGTCCCCTACCTAGCACTAATTGTCGATTTCTAGGATCGGTAATATATTTTATGGGGTGCACTTGATCAAGGATAGATGGTGACACAGATTTATACTGGTTTAGATCCTCAGCGTGAGGTAATACCCTAATTCAGCAATAGAATAGTTGACAACGCGTATGTGGGAATAATTGCATAACCCACGACGTGTATGCCGGATTGTGGTGAGATGCCCTGATCTCGGGACCCCTACCCTCTCTTATATAGGATGAAAGGGGAGGGTTATAGGGAAAGTATCGTTAGTTGCAACTATCCCCCTATTCTATCAAAGATATGCATATCCTCGGGATTTATATATTATCCCGAGAATATCTTTTATTTAATTTACAAGTATGCTGTATGCGTCTAGTGCTCTTAACCCACCCTACGCCGTAGAGCCTAAGGGTTTCTCTTTGGTATCAGGTACCGTGTACCCCACATATTAAATGCAAACCTAATAAGAGTATTTGAATAACTGTCAAACCTCAAAGTGGTAAATAGCAAATAGTTTAACTCCCACGAGGTTAGAACAGACAAGATTACTTCATAGCATAAATCTTGATAAGATCGTGACCATCAATAATAGAGTAATTTTTCTTTTAGGTAAACATGTGAGGGTAATAGACATGAAAAGAAAAGCTCCCAAAATATAGTAGCTAGGATTAGATTAGACATATACTAATACCATATCCCTTGTAAGTTGAGTTTTTTTTTACATCCTAGTATTATATTTTATAGGACGTTGGAAGTATTTCTGTAGTATCTTACTAGTTAAATCAAGTAATGTTATTTGTAAGAATTTTTTATGACACTAGTCTAGACGAAAACGAGTGGACTGGAATGTTTTATATGAAAAATCTCGTCGCTTGGATTTTTAGAAAAATATCGCCCCTTATCCGCAAAAACCCCTCTCACACCCCAACGGTAAAGCCTCTCTCTCCCCTCCACCACTCGCCGCGATGTCTTCCGCTGCTCCGCCGCCGCCGCCGCCGCGGTCGCCGGCGGCGAGCCCCGACACGGCGACTTCAGCGGCCCGGACGCGCGTGGTCCGAGCTCCCCCACGGCCGCGGCCGCGGCGGGCGCATCCGGGAACCACGCCGCCGAAGTGGGCGGAGCGCCGTCCCGCCGTGTCCGTGGACTACGACCGGGGCCGACGCGAGGCCCGCGCCGAGGTGGAGGGCGTGGGCGCCGCGGCGCTCCCCGCGCGCCACCGCCTGCGCGTGGAGGGGAGCCGGTGGCAGCGGGACTGGAAGGTGTCGGAGGTCGCCGCGCGCGTGCTCGCGCTCCCGCGCGCCGAGGCCGGCGCCGTCGACGCCGTGCTCAACTGCTGGGCCGGCCGCTTCGCCCGCCGCAACTTCCCGCTCCTCATCCGCGTAAGGCATCATCCCTCGCTCTGTAGGAGTATTTCATAAATTGAATTGCTGATATTGTAGATCAATGTGGCTGCCATGCTTGCGAGCGTGGAGGCAGTAGTGACGAACTGGTTTTGGGGCCAAAATGTTGCGTTCTTATGGTTTACCATCACGCACGAAGTTATCGATTGCTTGAAATTACAAAAGCATTAACAATCAATCAATCTAGCTGTGTTGTTCTTGCATATGTAGCAGTTGTAAGCATCATAACTTGTGCTCTGAAAAATACCTTAATTTCTTAGATAGGCTGCCGCAGAAACTCTTACATGGTAGTACCTATTGCACATACAATTTTGTAAAGGAGGCTCAAATCTATGAATTTGCTAACAGCAAACTAGCCTTTGCAGGTAATAACGCGCTTACACATTTTGTATCACTTGTAGGAAATCACAATTTCTGGGAATTTACAGCATGCCGTCCATGTGTTTCGCTGGATGAAAAATCAGGATAACTACTGTGCTCGTAATGACATTTATGGCATGATGATACGATTACATGCCAGGCATAACCAGGTTGATCAGGCACGTGGCCTGTTCTTTGAGATGCAACAATGGAGGTATGAATGTTAATATAACATATGTTTTTGACATAAGGTTTAATTTGGCTTCTCCTTTCCTTCAACCATCAAAAAGAGTTTTGCTTCATATTGCTAAAAAAAAAAAATCGCCTCATAATTGAATGATTGTCTTGTTTCGTCAGTACCTTGTCTATATAAAAAATAGCATGTTTGTGAAATTCTTTTAGTTTGCAAATTCAAAATCTTCTAAGGAAAAGCACAAGTGATGTTTTATATTTGCAATTCTTATTGTACACCATTAATCTCTGTGTAGTAGTTCTATACAATATATAATACCAAATGGAATTTCCTTGTGCTTTCCATTTCTATATTTTATTTTCCACAACTGTGATAATAAATGGGTCATTTTCCATTTTCTGTTTATCGTCTATTTTTCTTCACAAAATACTGACATTTATACCCTTAGGTGTAAACCTGATGCTGATATATACAATTCTCTCATCCATGCACATTCTCGAGCTGGTCAATGGCGTTGGACTATCAACATTATGGAAGATATGCTTCGTGCTGGTGTCAGTATTATTCCTTGAAATACAGATGTGATATTTTTTCTTTCTTATCTTGCAAATGCAGGTCCACATGCTATTGTGCTTTATTTTTTGAAGTAATACGAAATATTAACCTTTGTCTGTGTAAGCTTATTGATTTAGTTAGATAATTGTGCAAATGCTTCTTTCTTACAATGAGTACTACTATTGTGTTTATTGCTTTCCTCATTTCCCTATAACAATTCTTGATATTGAACTACTTTTTCATTTAGAAACCCAATAGTGGCCTTCTGTTTTGCCCTATACATAATAATGGGCTAATAATGACCATGGAAGATTTTGGAGCGCCAAAGAAATGAATGAAGAGTTAAAAAAATTACAGGACAAACAATGTTTTGCAACTATGAGAGAGGTTTAGAGCATCAAATGCAGTCATGGGAGTTCTCTTTGCTAGTGCACAAGCAATATCTAGGATGTATGTTTTAATGTTTGGTTTGTTGAGGAAGGGAAAATTCCTTGATTAAGGTTGAATTTAGAGAGAATCTTGGAACCATGTAAAGTGTTTGCCCCATGCGCACACTTTGCATGAGGCATGTCACTGCATTGCTTCGTCAGTACTTATGTTATTGCAGATGGACTATTAGAAAACCAGCAAAGTTCATATACTGCTTTTTTGTTGTTTAGCTGGCCAGAATTGTTCATTAAAGAATGTTGTGTTCTGGATTCTTGCTGCAGATACCTCCTACACGGACCACGTATAATAATGTGATAAATGCATGTGGAGCTGCTGGTAACTGGAAAAAGGCTTTAGAACTGTGCAAGAAAATGACAGAAAATGGTGTTGGACCAGATTTGGTAACCCACAACATTGTCTTGTCTGCTCTCAAGAATGGATCTCAGTACTCAAAAGCGATATCTTATTTTGAAATAATGAAAGGAGCAAATGTTTCCCCTGATACTTTCACATTGAATATTATCATCCATTGCCTTGTAAAGATTGGACAGTGTGGGGAAGCTATTGAACTGTTTAACTCAATGAGGGACAGAAGAACAAATTGTCCTCCAGATGTTGTTACATATACTAGCATCATTCATTCTTATTGTGTTTATGGGCAAGTTGAAAATTGCAAAGCAATATTTGATTTGATGGTTGCTGAAGGAGTGAAGCCTAATATTGTAGCATATAATTCACTTTTGGGTGCATATGCCTCACGAGGTATGCATAGAGAGGCCTTGGCAATTTTTAATTTAATAAAGAAAAATGGGTTACGACCTGATATAGTTTCGTATACCTCCTTACTGAACTCGTATGGTAGATCTGTACAGCCTGAGAAGGCTAGGGAGATCTTTAACAAGATGAAGAAGAACTCGTGCAAACCAAATAAAGTCAGTTACAATGCACTTATTGATGCCTATGGGTCTGCGGGAATGTTGAAGGAAGCTGTTGGCTTGCTGCAAGAAATGGAGAAAGATGGCATTCAGCCAGATGTTGTTTCCATAAGTACTCTGTTGGCTGCCTGCGGTCGCTGCAGGCAGATAACAAGAATTGAGACAATTCTTGAAGCAGCTAGGTCCCGAGGTATTGATCTAAATACAGTTGCTTACAACTCCGGTATTAAAAGTTATTTAAGTTTTGGAGATTATGAGAAAGCTTTGGAGTTTTATACATCAATGAGGGAGAGCAATGTGAAGCCAGATGCTGTAACTTACAATATACTCATCAGTGGATCTTGTAAATTAGGGAAGTTTACAGAATCTTTGAGATTTTTTGAGGACATGGTGGACTCCAAGGTTTCTTTAACCAAGGAGGTATACTCTTCCTTGATTTATTCATATGTCAAACAGGCAAGTGTTGCTCTTATGTTTTCTGTTGTTTACTCTAAAAAATTATTATACTTAACAATTGTTTGTATTCAGGGCAAACTATCTGAAGCAGAATCTACTTTCAGTTCTATGAAAAAATCAGGCTGTTTTCCCGATGTTTTGACATATACTACATTGGTCCAAGCTTATAGTGCTGGTGGTAATATTCTTTTGTTAGTGTGACTAATCATTTTAGCTTCTCAAGAATTTCTAATCATTTTAGCTTCTCAAGAATTTAAACTCATCTTTTAGTTCTTATGGACCATAAGGGAGCTGGAAGAGAGCTTGGGACCTGTTCAAAGAGATGGAAGTAAATGGTATTCTACCAGATGCCATTATATGCTCATCTCTCATGGAAGCATTCAACATGGGTGGAGAACCTGAAAGGGTCCTTCAATTGATGGAATTCATGAAGAAAAAATCCATCCCGTTGAACCAAAAATCTTATTTTGAGATAATAGCTTCATGCACCATGTACGTTTACTAATGTCTTAAGTTGAACAAGCAATTCTGAATTGGTTAACTTAGGTCTATTATTATCTGAGCAGCGTGCAACCTCTGCTGATGTGGTAACACGCTAAATATGCATTCCCCCTTGCTTTGGTATCATCGTGTTTACAACTTTAGGTGTACATGACTCAGTCATCTTACCAGTCATGTGCAGCTTACTTTAGGATTATATAATCAAGTGACCATTTGAGTCACTTACAAACATCTGCTTGTTTTCTTAAGCAACCATACCATACAAAAGACAAGTTGTTAATAGATAAAAATGGTATGAAGTTTCAAGTTTATTAAGATTGCAGCGCGGAACATTCTGTGTAGTGTTAATTCAATTCCAGTAATTGACAACTTGAATGTTGGGGTTACTGTATTGGCGTTCTACGTTTGTTCACTTACACAATTCAGATTGTAGCTCATGGACAATTTCATTTTTCCTTGATGGGCTACTGCAACTTATCAGTGAACCTCTGCTCCTTTGATCATCATCTTGTGTAGGAATAGATAATCAGGCTGTCATGGCATGCTGCCATGCTTCCATCATGTAACTTGTGTTGGACTTGTGATATATTGGTGCTTTCCAGTGTTGAGCAGAAACAAATTCCTTTTTACAGCACACATCTTGTGTTATGTTATTTACAAGCTTTTGATGCATATTCTATTTTGTGCTGCTTCCTCATAACAGGATGCGTGACTGGAAAACAGCAAGTGAGATGATTGAATATTTGGATTCTTCGCTCTCATCCATTTCTGTTGGAACACTAAATCATATTTTAAATTTTCTCGGAAAATGTGGGAGGACAGAGAACATGATGAAGGTATAGTTGGTCTTCAGAACATAGCTGTCATTTCAGAACATTTGTCTTTCCAACTTCTGCAGTGCAATGGATATAAATGCTTCATTGCTCTTTTCTTGGTGTGGTATGGTTTTTAGTTGTAGTGGATATCTTTCTTTTTAATGCAAAGGGATGCAGTTCTCCTGCATGTTCAGGGAAAAGAACTATCGATCTGTTCATTTCTATGAAAGTGAAGTCCATATTTGGTTAGATACGGACCTAATGGCCTTGCCACGCTGACACAATACAATATATTTCTCCCAAACATATAATCATTTAATATGTTTGTCCTCAGCATAATCAAATAGAATCATAGGATTCTCTTTTTCAGAGGAGTTGATAAATATTTTATGATTTTATCTACTCTTACTTATTTGGCAGTGAATTGTTTTTCTTGAATGTCTGAAGGTTCAAGTATCAATGTACTACCAGTAATTCCATACTTCCATGTACCACCTATATTTTCCTGCTGCTCCCTGTCCAAAATAAAAATGGATTTAGCAATAAGAACAATTTTATCTTTACTAGTTTTAAATCATCAGTTCATCACCTTCTTACATCAATACACATTGATACTTGAGGAAGCCATGGAATCACAGACATGCCACTACACTTGTAAGGGAAATGATGATCTGCATTTACAGTTCTGTTTCCCTTCAGTTCAATGGCGGATGAGACTACATTAATTATTTGTTTCTCTTATGCAGCTGTTTTACAAGATGGTGACTTCATGTTCTACTGTGGGCCTTTCTACTTATGCGGTGGTTCTTAGAAATCTCCTAGTTGTTGGGAAATGGAGAAAGTATATTGAGGTAACAAGGTCCCTTCCCATTTTTACATCATCTGATCATCTCAGAATACCGCTTGCAGCAAGCTAGATTCAAGATTAATTGGTCAGAACCTGATATTTATTTGGGCTTTATTTTTTGTGCTTGTAGGTTTTGCAGTGGATGGAGGATGCTGGAGTTCATCCAACACTATATATGTATCAAAATGTCCTTCCCTATATCTGGAGAGAAAATGGCATGGATTTTGCTGCTACTATGCAAGAAAAAATAAGTATGATACTTCCTACTCTAATTATCATTTCGAGAAGACTATGAATTTATCATGCAATAATATATTTTGGTATCTCTTATTTTGTTTTTTTGGTGAATTTATTTTGAATATATTTGTTTCAGATACAAAACTACAGAACATAAATTTAACTTACATTTTTGTAATTTCACCACTATTGAACATGGTTATTGTACTTTTCTACTATTGTCTCGAAAGAGTGTTTGTAAATTTATAATTTGTCTGAAGGAAAACATAGGTCCTTTTTGCCTTGTATTTCAGAAATAATTATTTAACCCACTGTACTATACAGCCCAGATCAAACGATCCCCTCAATGTGGTTTCTTATTTTCTCTGCTTCTTCCTTTTCTTTTCAGCTATTTTGTTTCTGTTTTGACGATCTTGCATATATTATATGAATCATTGTTATGGATGACTCATTTGATCTTAATCACACCAGGTTCATTGAGAGAAAAGCAAACGTGAGCTCTCGATGTTTAAACATCTCTCTGGTGTTAAGCAGGAAAGGTCTTATGATCTGTGCAAGCCAGAGTACCTTGGCTTTAAACAGAGGTCTTCCAACACAGAAACACCTGCCTCCTTCAGTGGTAACACATATGTGCTGCCGAGAAGAAATCAATGGTATGCGAATTGTTCTGTTTTTGTATCTTTGTTTTCTTCTTTCTTTTTCGTTTTTCTATCTTAAATTAAGTTCAAACAATTCTAGGTGTTATTTTTCTGAAATTTCTGGTTATCACCCAGTATCTATTTCCAAAATGAAACTAGGAATCCCTGGTGTGAAGTCCATTAGGCCCATAACTGAAACTGTTCGATTATAGTAAATTGTAGGAAAATTCCTTATGTCACTAGAAATTTCCTGATCGCGAAACCAAATCCTTGTTTTGAGAAAACAGTCGGTTCTCGAACTAGAACCCAAAGGAAAAGGATGCCACCAGATTTTTGGTTTTCTCATATATGGCACTCCTTTGTGAACCTATGCCGGAATATGCATTGGGCACTAACACAGTTTGGCCCACTTGTCATTTTTATTCCAAGTGACACCTCTACTCTCCATCTGAACACACGGACCCAAAAAAAGAAGGAAACTCTACATCCCTAATTGACCCATCCCATTTCTTATGAAGGATGGCAAGGTGGCGTTCACACATCCAAAGGGAAGCACCTAGAGCAGGGCAGTATGAGGATTCCGCCTCTCCACCTCTAATGCTCATCTAGGTGGTCGTGTTGCTGGTTTGATATCCATCAATTTGGCAAAAGATTGCACATTGCCACCTCAACATAGGATGGACAACGCCTGTGTAACCCCACCTCTGATATGCTCATTTGGGGTGGTCGAGCCACTGCTTTGATAATTGATAATCCATCATTCTGGCAAAAGTTTGCATTTTTCGCCACCTCCATGTAGGTTGGGAAATGTCTGTGCAGACTCGCCTAGGGTATACAAAACCGCCAGTAACCTCATAGTTACCGCAGTAATTGAGCGTACAGCGGTGACACGGTAATGGTTACTGGCGGTAGGGTTAGGTGAAATTTGGGAAAATTCAAAATTAGCAAAAAATCCAAAATAAATCCAAAAAAAATCATGGATCTAGTTTTTGAATTTTAGTGGTAGATGGTGAAGAATTTTTTTTGAAAAAGAGTAAGATAAAATCACATTTGAGGCAAAACCAAAAGTAGTGTGGAAAATGGAAAAAAAGGAAAGAATGGGCCTTAACTTCAACTGTTGAACCGGCCCATTAAGGCCCAATCAGGGTTTACCAAACCGTTTGGCGAGAGGTTATCACACCACCGCGGTAAGGCGGTTAGCATGGTAACCGCCAAAAACCGCACGAAATTCATGTTCAAACATTTGAATTCAAATTTTGGTGGTTTTGCGGTTTAGGCGCGGTTACCACCTTTTGTTTGACAGGAAAAGAATAATGCTAAAATAAATTGAAAAAACACTAAAATGTGTGGAAAAATTCAGGATAATTAGAAGAATATATAGGATACATGTAACCCTAATTTGTAGATGTAAAATAGAAAACTTCGGCATGACCTTCCCTATATTATTGATTTCAAAGCAATTCAACAATTTCTAGCATAATAATTCAACAACAACAATTCAACAATCTCACATTTCAGAGAATAATGATGTCCACATTTAGCTGAAACTATAGGGTCCATGATACAATGTCCACGACTACAAATATGATAGTTCATTTGACAAGCAACACAAATATAGAAGTTCTAATTTGAAATGAAGGAAATAAATAAGTACATACTAACATAAGGCATAGCTAGGTGTTCCACTGATGATATATCATGTTGTACTCCTCTATGGACATGAGCATCAAACCGTGTGAGTGTTGCAACCCCGCCTTGTATTCCTACCAGCTTTAACCTGTCCATGAGGCTGTTGATTGCCACTGACCGTGCAGTTGAGCATACCACTGGTGCTTTTGTCACTCATACACCCATTTAGGAGGATAATCAAAAGCATGGGGACGGTTGTACCTGTACATTGGATACCCATTTCAATGCTAGAGGAACTGAATGAGCTATAGCTATCCCGTGGTGTGTCAAACTGATGTTGATGTTAATAGCCTCTCAGAGTAACGGTAGCTCGTTGAGAGCATGGAGTAACATGATCTTGGTCCTGAGTAGCGTGAGTAAAGTCAGCCTCACCTGCAATTCAAATAGTAGGAGGAATCAATGCCAGACCACGGTTTTCCTAGAACTCACAATCACTATATCATGGTCTGGCATTGATTCCTCCTACTATTTGATTTGCAGGTGAGGCTGACTTGGTTTACAGCAATGAGGCACCAAACCCATAGTGGAGGCTAGTAGACCAGAGTTGTGATAACCACACCAGAAAGTATCCAGTGGAGGTGGCCTCCTCCTACTATTTGATTTGCAGGTGAGGCTGACTTGGTTTACAGCAATGAGGCACCAAACCCATAGTGGAGGCTAGTAGACCAGAGTTGTGATAACCACACCAGAAAGTATCCAGTGGAGGTGAGGCCACCTGCCTAGGGTTTAGTAAACCGTTTGGTGAGAGATTATGCACATGGTATACTGGTGCAGTGGCGCTATTTCCACTCCGTTAGGGGTGAAGTTGTGAAAACAGTGCCACTGGTAATTCCTGACCGACCGGCTATAGTTCCTGATTTGTTTCCGATCGAACGGTAATCGTTCCTGATTTGTTTCCGACCGAACGATAATCATTCCTGATTTGTTACCTATAGAAATGGAAATGGAAATGATTACCGACAGACAAAAAAAGGAAATGGTAAGAGAACAGAAACAGAAATGGATTGTTTTACCGATCGTTTCCTTGGTTTATTGTATTTTCAAGGAAACTTACGTTTTTAATAATATGGTAATTACCTTTTTTCTAAGTACACAGTACTTATGGCCCATGTCTTCATTTGGCCCATAGCATGAACTGTTTTTTTTTTTATGTTCGCGACTTCTTATTTGTAATGATTTCTGATGAGCTACCACCATCATGATTGAAGAACAGAGTATGTCGTTAAGATTGTCTAATACAGGCTGGGGGCGTAAATTATCATTGCGTTCGTCAGTACAGCATGGTCAATGTCCACAGCATGTTTTGGCATAAGATTTGGAAATAGTGCCATAAATGGGAGAAACAAAATTCAAGGGCATATACAGGATCAGAGAAATTCCCAGTGGCACAATGGAGATTGCCTCCAGCCTCCAGATAGATAATGAGTTTGTACTAGATCTACTGAAGCATTTTTTTGGTGCTTCAAGAATGAGGTTGACACTTGAGGATGATAGAGCTTGTAGGTAGCTAATACAGTTTTTTTTTCTCTTTGAGGGTAGCATAGACATGTGGATGACAAATGGAATCTGTACTATTATAAAAATTGAATTGAGGATGTTTTCGTTGAATTTTGGTATGTCATTCGTGTTTGAGTTGGTTTTTGAGTTGTTATATGTCGCTCGTATCTAATTCGATGTGAGTATAGAATAGCTATTATACACTTCTATCCCAACCATACCCCTTCCCCTCCCAGCTCATCCCAACCGATCCACACCATCCCACGCACCTTCACTTAGGTGTTGCACATGCCTCTTTCCCGATTGGTGTTTTTTTTTCTCTCCCTTTTCTTCCTTCTCATTTTCTTCCTTTCTTTTTCTCCTCATAATCCTGATCCTCTCCTCTCCTACCAATCTCCTCTCTTTTCTCTTTTTCCTCCTTTTTCTCTCCTTAGATATTTTTTTATGCGCAAGTTTTTACTTTGCAAATGCTTTCAACCTTTGATAAAAAAAACTTTTACTAATTGAATAATTAAAATTTCAATTTTTTTCATAATGTATAGCAAAATATACATACATTAACAAATGGAATAGCCACCCAATCGATTTGTGAGCTTAGAAAAGGTGTAAATAAGAGATTCTTCATGTGATGATGTATGAAGCGAACACAACCTGGTTCAATGCTATATATGATTTATAACTTTGTTTTGCTGTTGTTTTGTTTGTCTTTTTTGTTTGTCATTTAAATTGATAGAGTTTTTATCGAATCATAAAAATTATCTTTACCTATTGCAACGCATAGATATTTTTGCTAGTATGAGAAAAATGCAAAGAGTTTCTCATCCACTCTTTTGCAGCTCATCCTGGACCCCTGCCCCATTTGTGTCTACAAAACAACTAATTCTTCATATTCTTAACATATGAACACAATGTAATTGAGCATATAATTAAGTAAACTCTGAAAACAGCCCGGAAACTGCTCTCATTTTGATGATTAAGGGGAGAATCATAGGGGAAATGGGGGATTTTGATTATCAAGGGGAGAAGACAAGGGTGGAGATGAACTGCATACCTTCAAACAATATATAAAATTCTGAACATTTACATGATCATATTTTTCGTTTCCAACAAACTAAGCTAAACGATTCATGCCAAAGTTTGGCTTTCATGCATTAGTGGTTAATGAAGCAAATATGTATTGCCAAAGCTATATTATTATGTGGCACATTTGGTCTTTGAGATATACACTACGCCAGATCCTCACACCTCTGACGAGATATCAGTGACGGGCAAAGCAAATGGTCACTGATGGCCGTCACCTTTGACGGGTCATACGGGATGCCATCATCGGTGAGGCATCTGGCTGCAGCTCGTCACAGGTATCACCTCACCTGTGACGGGCCGCAAGACTAAGCCGTCACAGGTGAGGCAGCGATGGTTTTTCCTCTAACCCGTCATTGGTATGACCTCACCTGTGATGGGTCCTTTCATTACAACCCGTCACAGGTGATTGGCGTCACCTGTGACGGGTTTTTCTCCCGGCCCGTCATAGGTATCGATCTACCTATGACGGGTAACTCGGTTGAGGCCCGTCAAAGGTATGACCAATACCTTTGACGGACTTTTTTTTTACCTAACCCGTTTGAGGTGTGTTGGGTCTATAAATACCCCCCAAACCACCAACTACTTTCCATCCCGACCATTTACTGTTCAGAAATCAGTTGGGAGGGCAGGGGGGCGATTTTTTGCTAAAATTCAAGGTAAAAAACACATTATTCTTGCCTTTATTCTCAATATATATCGATCATCATATATTTTTCTTCCTATGTTGTTGATTTCAGATGGATCGTAGTTGGATGTATCATGTTCATCGTTCGTCCACAGAGTATAGAGAGGGGGTCACTGAATTTGTCACATTTGCGGAGAATGATAGAAAAAGTAGGATGAGCATGTACATATTGTATCCATGTAGGGACTGTAAGAATGAAAAGATGATCTGTGATAGCTCAGAAGTGCATTCTCATTTGATAACGAATGGATTCACGGAGAAATATACCTGCTGGACCAAGCATGGAGAGCAAGGGGCGCCTGATGTCGCAGCTGAAGAAGTGTTGGATCAGGATGTAGAGAACACCACCGCCGCAGCTCGAGAAGGCATGTTCGTACCTTCTCCGTTAGGTGGAGAGACCATAGATTTGGATACTCAATGTCTATCTATAATGTTGCATGACATTGAAGACGCAGAGGACAACGACAGAGATTTTGAGAAGTTTAGTAAGTTGGTGGAAGATTGTCAGATGCCCTTGTATGATGGATGCAAGTCGAAGCATAGCAAGTTGTCATGCGTGTTGGAACTCATGAAGCTTAAGGCTAGTAATGGCTGGTCGGACAAGAGTTTTACAGAACTTCTTGAGCTGTTAAAGGACCTTTTGCCAGAGGGGAACAATTTACCGCAGATGACATATGAAGCGAAGCAATTATTATGTCCGTTGGGCCTGGAGGTCAGAAGAATTCATGCTTGTCCGAACGACTGCATTTTGTATTACAAGGAATACGCTGACTTGGATGTCTGCCTTGTCTGTGGGGTATCTAGATACAAACGAGCAAAGAGTGAAGGTGAAGGAAGTAAGTCAAAGAGGGGAGACCCCGCAAAGGTGGTGTGGTATCTCCCAATTGCGGAGCGCATTAAGAGAATGTTTGCGAATAATGAACAAGCTAAGCTAGTGCGCTGGCATGCCGAAGAACGGAAAGTCGATAGTATGCTAAGGTACCCAGCAGATTCAGTACAGTGGAGGACAATCGATAGGATTTACCAGGAATTCTCAAAGGACCTAAGAAACATGCGTTTCGCAATGTGTACGGACGGCATTAATCCTTTTAAAGCACTTCTCTACTACTTTTAAAGCACAGTTGTTCTCCTTCCTCTGTGAGTTGTATTCTACTACTTTTAAAGTGCAGTTATTCTCCTTCCTCTGTGAAATTTGTATTGTTATGTGGCATATTTGGTCTTGAGATATACACTTCCCTACTATAAAGACGTTGTCGTTCTCATTCCTCCCACGTGCAACGCCCGAAAAAAAAAACAAACCAGACCATCCCTTCCACCCTGTATTACTCAAGATTTCTTAACCACTCCACCCTTTCCAACCCATATTACTCTAATTCCATTGCAATGAAATAGTACTAGTCAAATTAAAAGAAGTCAAAACCTTCTCTTAAACTTCGTGGAAAAGGTTAACAGTAAAGAAACATGAATAGTGTGTCACGTGTAGCAAGTAACTAAATGACATATGAACGACATAACAGTTGCATGCAAACACAGCACGCATGATGTATGCGATTTTCTTCCAACGAGCGATGAATACATGCCACATATATATATCAGCGGTAGTTCTGGACATGCTTTGGCTAGCTTAATAGCTTTGGCTCGTATCAGATATTAATTCGTGATGGAATATTGGAGGAAAGCAAGAGGGGTTTCTTACCTACCAGATTTGGGAGAAAATATGTGAAGATAAATGGAAGAGATAGTTGTATCATTTTTTTATGATTTAAGAAACCTGCTAGATATGCTAGAATTTTCTGATATGGTTCGTACGATAATTCAATAAGCGACCACTCTACACTTTCATTAATATTGTTTAAATGTTAAACAATACCGTAAGTTTGAAACTTTTTATGTCATATTGTAATTTTATCGGAGGATGATATACTCAACCAAATATTAGTTTCGTTGTCCACATATATAACCTATAAATTGTGAAGATCTTATATACGATTCTATTTATCCTCGAGATTGGTTGGGTTCTAATCGAATAAAATTTAATGGAAAATGTAATTGAGTATATATGTAAACTATGAAATGTATAAGAAAAACACATCTCATTTTTTATGACTAAGGTGTATTTCATTTGAGGGATTATGTTAGATGTTTGGTTGGAGGGATGTTGTTGAATGGAATAGGACAATGTGATGGATGTGGGTCTAGGATATAATACTACACTTGATTGATTGTTTGATCTAATGTACAATTCGATTGATCAATTTGTTTGGTTGAATAATATGGTAAAAAATGACCCAGAATGGTTGGGTAAAATTTACGTGATTCCTAATTTCCATATAGATGTTGGTACGTAAGTATATCATAATCTTCCTCGGTAATATTTCATTGTATGTCCTTATCTTTCCGTTCATGTTTTATTCTCTCTTTTTATCTTGTTTTTATTTGGTTCTATTGCTTTTGTATTTCTGCCGGATTGGGCCAACCTTTTGTGTAGGTGCATCGATCCCATTCGTCACTTTGGTTTGCTGCCTTATGGAGCTCATATATTGCGTCTCCTACACATATCGCACCAAAGAGCTCATATATTCATAATATTCTCATAAATTATTATCACGTATTATATGTTCTATGATTCTAAAATGATTCGTAATGAAAAACGTAAATCCATTTTACCTTGTATTTCAAAACCAGTTATTTAACTCCATATACTATATATACAAACCAGAGCAAACGATAAATCCCCTCAAGGCAGTATTGAACTTGTGGTTAATTTGCCATATCATTTCCTACCTCTCTTGTGCTCTGGCTGCCATGAAGAATGATGATGATGGCTTGAATCTTAAAAAAAAATAGCATAACATTTTTCGGATAGTAATAGACAGCGTTGGAATGATTATATTTTGTTGAGTATGCATATACTTATTTGTCTCTACAAATATAAACAAATATAAGAGATTTGGGGTTTAAGAGATTCTAGAGTACTACTTTCCCAATCCATCAAACCACTACATTTATTCTCATTGATAGTTGCATCACTAGACATGATCTTTCCTAATTCAAACACACATGGACATCAAAGTAATTTCAACCTCAATCTTAACTTCGCTAAACAATATCTCTTATATTTGTGAATGGATGGAGTATTACATGAATCATTATTATAAATGACTCATTTGAGCGTAATCACACCAGGTTCATTGAGAGAGAAGAAAATGTAAGCTATTGCTGTTTCAACATCTCTTTTGTGTGAATCTCGATATTATTATCTGTGTAAACAAGGGTACCTGGGCTTCAAATTTCTTTATCGCGCTTTTCCATTGATAAATCGAGTTCAAACAATTATATATGGTTGTTAATTTTTTTTCAGTTCTGATTATTTTTTTCCAAAACGAAATTGGAGTCCCTGATGTGAAGTGCATCAGGCCCATAACTGAACCAAGAGAACTATAGTAGCTATAAGAAAATTCCTTATATATTATGCCACTAGAAATTTACCCAATCCTCAATATGCCTCCAGATTTTTGGTTCAAACGTAGTAATTGATTTGTCAGTTTCATTCCAAGTGACAGCTCTACTCGTCATCTGAACACACACACAGCATCTGATGCACCATAGTGGCATGCAAAAACACATCACAATAGTACATGCATGATATTCATGTGATTTTCTTCCAAGAAGAGATGAATACATATTATATATACACTACTCGTGCTAGTTTTCTTTACTTAGTTTTGGCTGGTACCCGATAGAGATGGAAGAATACAGATTATCCATAATAGAAAGAAAGTAATTGGGATATTGAAGGGAAACAAAATAGGTTTCCTGTCCACCTGGTTTGCGCATGTTTGAAGAGATGAAGAGACCATGTTGTCAACTACTTTGGCAGCTGAACATGCAGGAATAATTTTGGATCACGTCCACTGCAAATGAGCTGAGCTTAGCTAGACTAACCTCCAAAAGAACCGAAGCCTCATTGGTATTAGCAAGTGTTTGGACATATAACATTCTAGTAGCTAGCACTTCAGTAACAATGACCTTTAGGAGATAAGAAGTCGATGTAGCAAACCTTAAGAGTCTCTTTATGGTTAGATGTGGACCCTGTTCGAAACTTTAACTTCCTCGTAGTACTCCCATACCTTTATAGAAAAATAAAGGCCCAATATTAGAAATTTATTTTAGATATTTTTTTTATTTTGTTATAATTAAAAAATAGATGTGTCTCACCTTCAATTTATTTTGCTTTGTGACTTTTTTCATCTTCAAGAGAACCTGAGCCTCTAGGATCATGTACTCTCCAATTGAGCTGGGCTAAGCTAGACCAGCCTCCAAAAGAACCAAAGCCACATTGGTATTAGACTACCATAATTAAGGAACCTAGGAATGTTCCAGTTCTACCGACTCTTTCAATCTCAATCTGCAAAGTCATTCAAGATTCTTAAAAAAAATGAAACAACATTACTTATACTATTTGGAGGCTCTCTTCTAGGAGCCGTCACACTAATCCTAGTGGATAAAAATAGCAATAAATTCCCACATTACTAGAATATTTTTAGCCATGATGAAAACTCAAAATTGACAAATATCAGAAAGAGTAAACGTGGCTCT
The DNA here is from genome assembly GCA_000573905.2 of Oryza punctata. Lineage (NCBI taxonomy): Eukaryota > Viridiplantae > Streptophyta > Magnoliopsida > Poales > Poaceae > Oryza > Oryza punctata. The sequence continues at coordinate 7,033,764 of CM002494.2, read as the reverse complement.
GATACCACTTGTAGGATCAAATCACAAGAGCCAATCGTACCAGAGAGGAGGCTTGAATGGTAGGAACACCCAAACACCAAAACTTTTCGCGGAATTAAAAACTACCACTGTCTTGACAAAGTTCGGACCTACCAGCTTGACAAAACCGGACCGTCCGCACCTATGCCGCCGGTCCATCTGACGTAGTCCCATTGGACTATCCACCTTGAACCTTCGCTAAAGCCTGTTGCCCTAGATCCTAGTCTATCTAGCTTGGTACCGTCGAGCCGTCCGAGCCTTTGTTGTCAGACCGTCTGACGACACCTAGAAAAACACAACGAAGAACTTCTTGAAAGTAGATCAACTTTATTACTTCTAATTGTATTTATAAAGTGCAACAATAGCAGTCATGTCTAAACTTTCTAACTCAAATCGAAACCAAGGCTAAAATCCTAGGTTTTTTCTCAAAACTATTCTCTCTCTCAATCGATACCGAGAGGCCTCAACCTCTTTTCAGTTTATTCCCTAAGGTGGCTGCACAAAAGCCACAAATCCAACTTGAATAAGTAGTCCTAATCCAATAGGAAACCTACATACAAGTATACGACTTATCCCTTTACAACTCAAACTTCAAATTCCCAAAATTTGAACTCCTTCCAACTCTACTTCCCATACACACACAATCCCTCTTATATGTCATATGAAATCTTCACCACTACGTGCATTGTTTTGTAGACTTAGCATCCTGCATGATCTGTTGATCATCCGGACATCAACTTCTCCCAAGTTGACTCCCAATCCATCACCGGTAATACTCTCCGGACGCCTCAAGTAACACCTTACACATGAGTAAACCAAGAAACTATATCCAAGCACAAGTTATTTCCCACCTTAACTCAACATTTGCACACAACAATATGACATACACATAGTTATTATCTAAAAGTTATAATCATGAAGTAATCACGAAAATAAAAAAATCAACTCAAATCCAACTCTGTTCCAGAGCTGGCCAGACCATCTGGACCAACAACACCGGTCGGTCCGGACAAACCCTAGGTTCATTTTGTCCTGCCCATCAACATCGGTCGGTCAGGGCCCAACCTGTGTCGACAATCTTGTTCACTATCAGCCCAATCCGACTGGCAATACAAGCTAAGCCAGATCAGTCCGGAACCATCCAGAACCACTTCACCCAATAATCTTCAAACATCAAAAGGAGTATACTCAACTTGGTTACCAATTGTTCATTACAAAACATAAATCAAAACACATTGATTTCACATAGCAAGCGTTCATGCATATGTGATTTATGAAAGGAAATACGTGGCAACAAATATAAACAGTGTGTATCATAGCAATTAAATGATAGTGATAGTATATATAGTAGCAATAAGGCATACATACACCTCACATATTACTCACATGATGTGCCAATGTGATTTTCCGGGCAACATACGTGTGATAGTTCTGGGCATTATTAGCAAGCTTCAGATCGAGATTGAAATTAGTATTACGGATTAGCCATACTAGTAAGATCATTGTTAAATATATTAATGTGATGGAATATTGTTAACACCAAAATTTAGTACGGTTCTTTAGTGGATTCGGTTAAGGAAAGAAATTGATTGGTAGATGGAAGTTTATCCAGATCAAGCTGAGTTCAAGGAGGAATCGTGAAGACCACGAAAATATGGTTTTATATTTTCTTAGGTAAAACCTAAACCGAGACCACTCTCGACTCTCGATTTAGTCTTAACGAGAGACACACATATATGAGAGCAGTCAAGGTTCCTACTAGTACACCCAATACTGCATATCTATTTTTCTTCTTATAGAATTTTCTCTTAAACTATTTATCCGATCTACAATCCGATTACACTATTGGGTTCATTGCAATTACATCCTTATAACAAGATCTTACATGATTATCTTATAATAAAAGAAATATTTATGTAAATTAATTTTATTATATATGTAAGTTACTTTTATCATATATATATAAATTACTTTTATATTTTATTAAATTACTTGTTATACATTCAGTGAACAGTTTATTTTATTAGTTAGCTCTATAATATGTTGATTAAATTTAATTTCTAGATAGACTTATATTTTTACCCCACAATAGATTTACTTTTATTTTTTATTGTCGTGGCAAGTTACTTTCTTTTTGATTTTAGTTACTTCTATATGTAAATTACTTTTAGGCTTTATTGAATTTACTTTTATACGTCTAAGAAGTAATTTAATGAAATCTAAAAGTAATTTAGATGTATTATAAAAGTAATTTGTTATTTTCATCAAAAATATAATACAGTGAGATCTTGTTATAAAGATTTAATTGCTATGAACACAACAGTGTAATCGGATCATAAATTGGATGAGTAATTCAAATGAAAATTCTATAAGAACAAAAAAAGAAAGGTATGCACTGTTAGGTGTACTAATAGCAACCGGACCTGAGAGAGAGGTAGTTGATTATGACAATCCAGCTACGGTCTCGTCGTAGTCACGTCCATTTTCTTAGTGTATCTATTAAATAAGCACGATTATTTATTTTCCTTTTCTTGTTAGTAAATCTTATCCTGTGTCCGATTAGAACTTGTATCAACCCGAGAGTATAAATATATACACCGGGGTCTTTGTAAGAGTATCCACATATCAATACAATTATATTTCGGTGCATCACCAACCTTTCGATGGATTCTTGTTTACGAGCAGGACTGCATCGGTTAAGTTTGATCTCCCGTGAGAAATCAAGTTCGGGGCCTCGCTATCAAGGGTTGCATTGGATAAGTACGTTCCATCAACTTCGCTTGTAACCGCGTGGCTAGAACTTTCTCGGCTAGGTCTGATATTCTAACTAAGTTGATGTAAGCGTTACCTATCAGATATATTGATTCTATCTTTAACTACATCATTGTTTAGAGTCATATCAGCTTAGTTAGGATTTCCTCAGTAGGTCCGATATTCTAACTAAGTTGATGTTCTTCTAATCACATTGTTGTTCTAGATTGATCAATATATCCATCACGTTTATGTAGATCTATCGGCTAAATAGGTTTTTCTTATTATCTTCAATCTTATATTGTCTCGGTTAAGTTTGATCTAATAGATTACCACTAATAAGTTTATTTCTACTAAGTCGATAGATTTTTATGCAGTGTTTCATTGGAATTATAGTCGATGAGTTATCTTGTTATGATTTCTATGTGTTGCATTGGCTTATATTCAGATTCGAATATTCACTAATCAAATCTCTCTTTATCAACCCCAATCTTATATTGTCTCGGTTTGGTCCGATCTATCAAGATTATCTTTGATAAAAAACGGTTTATCGATGATTATACATATTTTGATTCTAGTCGATGATAGCATGAATCTCATTATTTATCTGATTATTTGAGTCGACAATGAACTTATAGCCGATTGATCAAAACCCTATCAATATCGGCTAGCTTCGTTACATCACATCAGCTTATTGCTCGATCGGATCTTTGATCATCGATCTATTTCTATCTTATTAGTTGCAGGATCAAACTAACTGATACGTCCTAAACCTGATTGATAGGAGCTAAGAAAATCTAAGAAAATATGTCAGGCCTTCGTGTGTCGCGACGTATTTTGCATCAACAAATATTGGAGAAAAGCAAGAGGGTTCCTTACTAAAGTTTTGAATCCGTTTCTTGTTGATAGGTAGGTGGCTATGTAGTTGAGAAATCATATTGTACTATATATTGTATGAGGCAGAGAACCATTATTTGAGCAGATAAATATCTATATCTATATTTATATCTATACCTATACCTATTATAAAAATTGAAGATGATTCCGTACTCACCTAAATTTTTGTCCATGCCTCTGTACTGATGACACAGATAAAATAAACCGGGCTCTGACTTGGTTCGGACTCAAAACATACAAGGAAAAGGCTAATCAAGAAAACACTAATTACTTTTGGTAATCTAGCCGCTAATGACTCTACTAATGAACCGTGACTAATTAACTTATCAACACTGGAATTGAACCAACATATCTTATCTCAACTACTTAAAAAATTTATAACTTTCCGTTAGTCACATCAATTTTTCGTACGTGAGTCCGATCGAACGATGCCTCCGTTCCCACACGTGAGAGTAACACATCGCGCAAGATGGATAAAACACAAATTCAAGATAGATACAAAATCCAATCGGATAATCCAAAGAAAGAGAAAAAGAACAGGAAAAATAATAAAAACCACACAAATCTTATCTTAATCTTCATCGTCACCGGATCTGCCCACGAGAAGCTGTCGACAACGCATTGGCCACAGGATCCGCCCGCAGAAAGCCGCCAACGCTGCCTGATCCACCCATGAAAGCCACGGCAGGATGCCACCGCCACCGTTGCTTGTGGTGGGGGAGCCGCTCGTGCTGAGAGAGGGCGTCACCGCCGTCGCTCATAGTGGGGGAGGACGCCGCCGCTCGTGCTAAGGGAGGGCACCGCTGCCGCCGCTGGCGGTGGGGGTGGGTGCCGCCACAGCCACTGCTCGTGCTAATGGAGGGCAACGCCGTCATCACTCGTGGAGGTGGAGTGCGCCGCCACTCGCAGTGGGAGAGAAAAGGAATGAATCTAGGGTTAGGTGTCACACCCTAAAAATCGATAAAATATAAATTTTTGTGAAAAACGAATATTTAGAAATTATTTAATAATTAAAGTAAGTGTTTGAATAAAATCTATGAAAACTTTTAACATCAAATGGAGCTAGATAAAATTTTCCTAAATACATTGAGTGTCCAAGTATTTGCAGGATTTTTCGCAGAATTATTTGACAATTGGAAGTATTTTTAATAAATGATACATCATTTCAGCAATTATTTAAATTAAAAAGTTAAATAAATTCCCTTCCTAGTCTTGGGCCGAATCCGGCCCGACTCATTATCTCCTCCCCGCTCAGGCCAAGCCACAACAGTTCCTCTCTCTTCCTCAGCGCAAGTCTAATTTTCATACCTCTTCCAATAGGGCCAAGGAAAAGAAGCACGGCAAAAAGTCTACTTTACCTCCCTCGCGCTACAGTCCTTCAACCTCCGGCTGTCTTAAATCGAGCCCATGCGCACTGTAGCAGCATCGACCCCCTTCTAAAATCCAACCTCCCCATTGCTCCCCTTCCAAAATTAGTTGCGGGAACGGATTCTCCTCGATCTCCTCTATCTTTCGCCTAAGTAATGCCCTAAAATCCTGATGAAAATATCTGTGAATCGAAGTTATTCCTATTCCGGTGAACTTGGATGAATCCTAGTATCCATAGCCGAATCTCGCCACATCCGTGTTGATCTCTCTCTCCCGAGCCTATATAAACGATGCTCCGACCTTCTCCACCTTTTCCACCTTTCTCCTGAGTTTTTCCCGATCTCTCCTCCACCCCACGCTCGCCTTCTCTCTCCGCCGCCGACCTCAACTTCGGTTGTGTCGTGCCACCTCTCTGGTTGACGTCGAGCTGTGCCACCACCTCCATTGGCTTCACAAGGGAAAGGGCTAGCCTGGCTATCCGTTCCTTTGCGCCAAATCCCGCCGGAGGCTGCTCGTCGCTGTAAAACTGAGCACCGCCACCACCTGTCGATCTCCAGCCGAGCCCCACCATTGCTCCCGTCATCGTCGGACTTCGCCACCTCCTCCGTTGGCATCACAGCGCCGAGTAGAAGCCTGTCTACCCCTCCGTTGCTGCCCTCCGTCATCAGAAAACCACCGCCACCGTCGACCCAATCTAACCACCGCTTGAAGCTCGCCGTCGGTCTCTCCCTTCGCTGTTCGTCATCGCGTAAGTGTGGGTAAGGACCGTCTCGACCTCCTCTTCGTGTTGGTGTCCTTGTTTTCCACTGCCGTGTCGTCGCTTGCCGTCGCCGCCACCGTCCAGTGCCGCCGGTCGTCGTGCCCGCATGGCTGTCCACGTGTTGCCTCATCGTTGCCATGTCTTTGCCACCTTAGCGCCACATCATCTCCTTTGTCCCATGTGGCGTCCACCTCAAAACCCAAGTCAGTTTTGATCCTAGCCGTTCGATCGTGTCGACCTTGGTCAAGCATATCTGAGCCATCCATCCCATAAAGCCCTGAACCCTTGGTATAACATGGTTCTTAGCGGCGCACCAGACTGAGAAGTGGCGACAAATCCATGGGGGTCGCTGGGGAGTCCATACCTTTGGTTTTAAGGGGTTGATTATGATCCAGGAGCGGTGCACTGCTTTGCATTGTGTTATGCGGAGGGTACTATCACAGTCCCGTTTCAATGTACCGTGGTGGTACTGAGGGCATGGCAACATGTTGTGGGGCTGTGTCTTGTGGGTACGGTAGTACACCTCTGGCCAGAGTAAAACTATTCGAATAGCCGTTCTCGCGGTTATGGGCGGGTCTAACAATGTTCACTACTTATTAATAATATAAGGTGATAAGTGGTAATAATTGGTTTAGCTCCTGGTTTGGAATGATTAATTCCTGGTTTGGAGATTGAGTCTATGCAACCGGGCATGGTTGTTCAGTGATGGTTTGGGCCTATACAACACAGGGTATTGTTCGCTGTTGATTAATATTGTTTAATTAATTACTCTACTGTTTTACAAATTCTCAACTCTTTGCTAAATGTTGTTTTCGCAAAAGAGCCCTATATTATGCCATCCTTTGGTATCCTTGTGCACTTGCATACTTGCTGTGCGGCTTGCTGAGTATTCTATGTACTCACCCTTGCAATAACCAATTAAAACTCAGTTAAAGAAGGATCCAGAAGGAGAATGCCTTTGGCTTAAATCCCAGTTGTGCTGCCTGTGGGAGTGGAGTTGAAGCTTCACTAAATTTTCTTTCCACCGCAGTTTTCTTCGTGGTGAGGACTAAGTGCCTCTTATGTAAGTATTTATCGCTTTAGTTATTATGATGAATCTGTTTGTTAAATTGTCGATTTGTGTACCTCGGTTGATTCCTGGACGAGGATGTTATGCACAAATTAGTTCGGAAATTACGAGTGAATTTCTGGGCGTGACAAGTTGGTATCAGAGCCATCTCGACTGTAGGTCAAGCCAAATGATTAAGCCCATAAGGATGTGTCTTTTCTAAAATAAAAATATATTTGCGAAAGTCTGTTTTCCTCCTTATCCCGTTGCTTCTTGCAAAAAGTTTTACTCATCCCCCTCTTTGGTTTTCAACTTGTTCTAGATGGATCCCTACAAGCAGATGTTGGAAAAAATGATGGCTCGCTTTGATGAAATCTGGGGTGATCTGCCCAAGAAGATTGATCAGGTTAATGGAAGTATGGTAGAACAAAAGCGTAAGGCATTGTTTCAAAAGGAAGCTGAGCAACATGGGAACTACGATTTTATAAGTGAGCTTTGTCGTATGGTGTATGATCTTGGATATGAGGTTCCACCAAAGTACACTAAGGTATCTACTCATGCTGGAAATCAATCTCACTGCAAGGCAACTGTTACTCTCGTCTCGGACAAGGAGGATATTCCCCAACTCTCATTCAGTGGCGAGGCTGATTGTTTTCTCTACGCTCAAGAAGAAGTCGCTTATGAAGTCTTGTGCTGTCTCCATCATCATTTCAAGGACCGTCTGAATAGTACTGTGTATCACTACCATCCAAAACATGGTGATGACTTTTGGATGAATGGTTGTGCGAACACTTGGGATGAAGAAAATCAAACGATTGTGCACATGAGGATGATGTTGCATGCTCTCGATCACCTCCATTCTGATTACAAGACTCAAGCCATTATTCAGAAGCATGCCCAACAGGAGAAAATTGCTAGGTTACAGAAGTTGGTTGAACAAATGAGAGACAAATCTCAGCCTAAAGATAGTGACACCGCTAAGATTCTGGAGTACACTGAAGCCTGTTTTGCCCAGTATCGGAAGGACACCAATCGTAAGCTCATTCTTCGCCAGAAAAGGATCTTCGAGTTAGAAGATGAATTGAGGAAACTGAAAGGAGAACCTTCTTCGGATGAAGATGAATACGTGAAGCCTAATCGAGATGCCAAGCGCCTCTGCACTGGAGTTCTTTCTCTCAAGATTAATCCCGGTGAAGATGAGTCAGATGAGAAGCCTCCAAGTTCAAAGGAAGATTAAAGATGTTTCAAGAACTTATGGCAGAACCTAAGTTCTACCCTCAAGAGTAGTAATCTTTTATTAGTTAGATCATTGTTATAGCTTGCTTGCTTAAGTTTTGTTTGTGTGTGTCTGGGTTTTAGCGTATGGTGTATATCAAGGGTTGTGATATAACCATATTAGTCCTTGAGTTCAGTTCAGTGTTAAAGAACAACCTTTTTCACATCAATAAAAATTAAAGCTTAGTAAAGAATCTATTCTATTCTGAATCCCCTGGCCCCTTTCTTATCTCTTTCTATCTCTCTCTTACCTCCCACCTAAGAGAATGGATTCAAGGAAAGAAAGTTTTGTGCTCAACAGTGCTGGTGAATTCAAATCACTAGTTGATAGTCAACATACTTTCAACCCAGTCATACAACTCAGTTATAATGGTGTTTTGGTTATCAGTCATAAGAACTCTACCTTTTGCTTTAGACCTATTCAAGCAGAACTAATTGGTCGTATGATACAGGTCACCTTATCAGAATAAAATCCGCCATGTTAAAGTGATTACCTTATCAAACCAAGCTAGAGAAGATGGAGTGATTAACGGAATGCAACTTACGTCGGTATGGTATGAGTTCATTTACCCACCAAGTCAGAATCAATTCTTAAGTCAGAACCTAGCTGGTCTCATGAAACCGTCAGTTACTCAACCTAGTTCTTTCAGACAATGAACATTATTTGGACAACATGGTACTGTTGTGGACAACACAGTCTGTCATCCAAGCACTTAGTCGACAGGTCTCCTAAGGAAGGTTAAAGGTCAGAAGCCATTGCCAAATTCAAGAGTACTATTCACTGTTGGCATTTCACACGGTTTAAGGTTTAAAGCTTGATGAGAGAAAGAGTCAGAAAGGAATAAGAAAGCCAAAAGCTTACAACTATGATCATGATCGCTACAATATGGTTTAGAAGGAATGAGAATATCAAGGTGTCCATAAGGACAATTCTTTTTTCACGGCTCATAAGTCAAGTCAATAGTGTCAGCAAGGCTAAGACATTCAAGAAGGAATCTAAAGTGATGTTGATTTGGAAGAAGAATTAGCAGAAAGTGTGAATTTTCAAGTCTTCAATAAAAATTAAATGGAATGTGGAGTTTGTACTAACTTGGAAAAGTGGAACACATTAAGTTTACCCATTATTCCTATTACTATGGTGAAGATATATCAAGTGAAGCCTCTGTTCATAGGTGTTTGCTTCTTGATTAAAGGAATGGATCATGTGTTTAGTGGGTTTTAGCTCAATTCAATGATAGTCAGGAATCATGAAGGATGGCAGAAGTTTTAGCAAATCAGTTGACAGATTCGTGTTGTTGGTAGTAATCACGATTTTATTTCTGTCAGATGTAACAAGATAATACCGTCAAATATGAGCAACGAAAGTATCATCATGACATTATTTTAGTTGAGCAAGAAGATTGCTAATTAAGAAGAATGCACCCCATACCTGTTGGAGATTGGTATGTGTTATTCGTTTTGGATATAAGACAATGTGGTAGAGACTACGCTAATTCTAATTAGGAATGAACAGTTATAGTAAGAGGATATTGAAAAGACATGGTTGTGCCGATCTATACGATATGAGAGTTTTTAATGGAAGATTGATAGTTGGAATTCAATATCAATGGACAATCAAGTACGATGAGCAGGTAGATAGATATTAGCAGTAGATGGTTGCACATATGATTCTACCATTGAGATCTACAGTCAATACCATGAGAAACTGGAACAGGTTCGAAAGTAATATTGTTGGATGCAAAACCGCAATCACAATGTTATTCTCTATTGCATCTCAATCAGATTATAACAAAAAGGATTAGCTAACTACGTTTTTATTACCCGAATGAATGAAAGGCCAACCAATGTCAATATCTATGCTACAAAGGATCAACAATAGTTCAAAAGATTTAAATGGTTTGTGTTTTCCCCTACGGATAGAAGTTATGTGTAAGTTATGGAATGAGATAGAAAGTACAGATAAAGGAAAGTTTTCAATAGGTCCAGCAATGATTGGTCAGAGGATAATATGTGGATCCAAGCAAACAATTTATCAAGGATTCACGAGATTCAAAGATCGTGTAAGGACTGCCAGTTTGTTTAAAGGTTATTGATTCAGTTAAATAGAACCATCGTTTTCTTGGATAGTTCTATAACCAGGGAAAGTGAGACTATGGATTCTACGATGTTGATTTGGAATCCTATAGTACATACATGGACTTTAATATTCATCGAAGGTCTGAGGAATACTCATGTTAGACAGGTGTTTATGGCAACTCAGGAAAACAAGAATAATGATGAAGTGATGAATAAGCGAGCGTATAGGAAGTTGTGGTGGACGTTTGCTACACCAGACGTTACTCGAAAGCACCAAGTGAGTTTTATACTCTACTAATATGGTACTGGGTCAAGGATGTTTTGGTGGCCAAAGAGTCAGTGACATGAGTCTTGACGAATCACTACAAAGTTTCTATGAGATAGCAAGTGGGTGTTGTTCTACACACAATACAAAAATGACAATGGATGTCACTACCATGTTAATCTGAAGTATGAGAATGACAGTGGATGTTACTACTACGTTAATCTGAAGTATGAAGATGATAAGACAAGAAAAAGATAGGCAGAAAGGTGATTAATAAAGAGTCATCTGAAGTGGATCAGTATCCACAAAATTGGTTTGAGGGATGATAAAGATCCAGTCAAATATGGAGTTATCTATCTCGAGATGTCTTGTAACTGTAATAGTCATAGGAAATTGGAATACGGTTGCAAAGTGGTTTACACGGATGTTGGAAGCATTGGTTTGATAGTCTGTCTGGATGATTGGTGGTTAAGCTAGAACCTGAAAGGTTAAGGAGTCACAGTTGCAGGAAAATAACTTTAGAATATTTGAGATACAAACAATATTTTTTTTCACGAAAAAAGGTGAAGGTCAGAATAAAGAAGACATTGCAAGATCAACTGTCAATTTAAGTACATTGAAGCCCGGTCTGAGGAAGCTTTATTATTTGGTTGATCTAATTAATGGATTAGAGACTTATCTCCATAAGACAAGGAAAATCATTTTTCCATGGAAGATTGGATTGGAATCGAATGTTAGTTATCAATTTCTTAGAAAAATAGAATCATGGGAATTAATTTGACTCCAATGGTAAGCGAGATTTCTGTGGACTTGATAGAATCAAGGGTACTTGGAGAATGAGATAGAGCAAACATTATTGCTTTTGTCGTAGCCCTTGAGTGAATACAACATTGCTTGGAGATCTTGTAGCCAACATTCTAAAGGTGGAGGGGATAATGTTTACAGAAAGCAATCCGACAAGATTTAAAGATTAAGTTAGGTGTTATGTTCTGATTGGAAGAAGTACAGAAAAAAAGAGAGAAAGTAAGACAACTTTGCAGTTTTGAGGAAATGGTCAGTGAAGGATTGCCCTATACCCAATTTTTTGCTAGCCGTTCGAAATCTCGGGACAAGATTTATATAAGGGGGTGGATTTGTCACACCCTAAAAGTCAATAAAATATAAATCGTTGTGAAAGAGGAATTTTTAAAAATTATTTAATAATTAAAGTAAGTGTTTGAATAAAATCTATGAAAAATTTGAACATCAAATGGAGCTAGATAAAATTTTCCTAAATACTTTGGGTGTCCAAGTATTTTGAGGATTTTTCCCGGAATTATTTGAGCATTGGAAGTATTTTTAATAAATAAAACATCATTTCAGCAATTATTTAAATTAAAAAGTCAAATAAAATCCCTTCCTAGTCTTGGGATGAATCCGGCCTGACTCCTTCTCTCCTCCCCGCTCAGCCCAAGCCACAATAGTCCCTCTCTCTTCCTCAGCGCAAGTCTAATTTTCGTCCCTCCTCCAAAAGGCAATGAAAAGAAGCCCGGCAAAAAGTATACTATACGTCCCTCACGCTACAGTCCTTCTGAGCCCGTACGCATTGTAGTAGCGTCGATCCCCTTCCAAAATCCGACCTCCCTGTTGCGCCGCTTTCAAAATTAGCTGCGGGAACGGATTCTCCTCGATCTCCTCTATCTTTCGCCCAAGAAATCTCCTAAAATCCTGATGGAAATCTCTGTGAATCGAAGTTATTCCTATTTCGGTGAACTCGGATGAATCCTAGTTTCCATAGCCGAATCGCGCCACATCCGTGTCGATCTCTCTCTCCCGAGCCTATATAAATGATTCTCCGGACCGTCTCCACCTTTTTCACCTTTCTCCCGAGTTTTTCCCGAGCTCTAGCCTCCTCCCCACGCTCGCCTTCTCTCTCCGCCGCCAGCCTCAACTTCGGTCGCGTCGCGCCGCCTCTCTGGTTGACACCGAGCTGTGCCGCCTCCTCCATCGGCATCGCAAGGGCAAGGGCTGGCCTGGCCATCCATTCCTTTAAGCCAAATCTCGCCGGAGGCCGCTCGTTGCAGTAAAACTGAGCACCGCCACCACCTGTTGATCTTCAGCCGAGCCCCACCATCGCTCCCGTCATCGTCGGACTTTGCCGCCTCCTCCGTTGGCCTCGCAGCGTCGAGTAGAAGCCTATCTACCCCTCCGTTGCTGCCGCCTGTCACCAGAAAACCATCGCCACCATCAACCCGATCTAGTCGTTGCTTGAAGCTCACCGCCGGTCTCTCCCTTCGCCTTTCGTCGTCGCGTAAGTGTGGGTAAGGACCATCTCAACCTCCTCTTCGCATTGGTGTCCTCGTTTTCCACTGCCATGTCGACGCCTGCCGTTGCCGCCGCCGTCCAGTGCCGCCGGCCATCGTGCCCGCATGGCTGTCCACGTGTCTCCTCGTTGTTGCCATTTCTCTGCCACCCCAGCGCCACGTCGTCTCCTTTGTCCCGTGTAGTGTCCACCTCAAAAACCCTAGGTCAGTTTTGATCCTAGCCATCCGATCGTGTCGACCTTGGTCAAGCATATTTGAGCCATACATCCCATAGACCCGTGAACCATCTCTGTGAATTTGGTCCATGGTAGACTCGTTCATCACTCCTCTCTATGACATGTGGTTCCCGCTTGTCAGCATCACTAGCCCTTTTCTCCTATCCTAGGGCTGATGTCATATTCTACCCTTTTCAGTTCAAAAATAATTAAATATGATGTAATAAATCATTTAGTTGTTTTTTATAGGTTCTAATTGATTAAAACTTCATTAATTCATAACTAGTTTATACAAACTCGGAATGAGGTCGTTCAAGTCTCATAATCCATCTAAATTCAAGCCCGACCTATTTATGAAGTTTATTTGTACTATTTATTTGGTTTTTATTAGTGTTTTTCTGTTTTGCGTTCTAGGTTTAGTTTTGAGTCGTTTCGGAGGTTGGTTCGTTCGTTCGTTGGAGAAGTTCCTGAAGACAAATTGAAGACACTTGTTTACAAGGCAAGTCACACAGATCTCAAACACAATTCCTTACAATTCCTTTGAGAATGTTGGACCTATATTTAAATTCTCTATTTATTTCAAATATGCATTTATTTTTGAATGTCATTGGGTGATGTGAGCCTTTTCCCTATGTTATAGCCGAAATTAACTTGATTATCCTATGGGTTATAATTTGACTAGCTTGGGCCTTACATATTGGTTCAACTAGATATTAGATATAATTTCTTAGCCATGCATAGAAACATTAGCACACTAATAGAATAACTTATGCTTCATTATCACATAATGATGGATAATTAATGGTAGCTCACGATGGTCAATCGTGATTGGTTAAATAATAAATTTGCCAACTAAAACCTGATAATGGTGGGTTGTGAGCACATGGTTTTGATGGTCGTGCTCATGACAATGAAGGACCGGTTCGCGAGCTCTCGTTGTGAAGCATTAACCGTACTAACCACAAGCCAGCGTGGGCAACGGCTTTACCCTTGGTATAACATGGTTCTTAGTGGCGCACTAGACTAACAAGTGGCGACAAGTCCATGGGGGTCGCTGGGGAGTCCATACCTTTGGTTTTATGGGGGTGATTATGATCCAGGAGTGGTGCGTTGCTTTGCATTGTGTTATGCGGAGGGTACTATCACAGTCCCGTTTCAATGTACCGTGGTGGTACTGAGGGCATGACAACATGTTGTGGGGCTATGTCTTGTGGGTACAGTAGTACACCTATGGCCAGAGTAAAATTATTCGAATAGCCGTTCTCGCGGTTATGAGCGGGTCTAACAATGTTTTTCGTTATTAGTCGCACACTACTCACTAATCATATAATGTTGATAAGCGGTAATAATTGGTTTAGCTCCTGGTTTGGAATGATTAATTCCTGGTTTGGAGATTGGGTCTGTGCAACCGGGCATGGTTGTTCAGTGATGGTTTGGGCTTGTACAACACGGGGTGTTGTTCGCTGTTGATTAATATTATTTAATTAATTACTCTACTGTTTTACAAATTCTCAACTCTTTGCTAAATACTGTTTTCGCAAAAGAGCCCTATATTATGCCATTTCTTGGTATCCTTGTGCACTTGCATATTTAATGTGCGGCTTGCTGAGTATTCCATGTACTCACCCTTGCAATAACCAATCAAAACTCAGTTAAAGAAGGATCCAGAAGGAGAAGGCTTTTAGCTTAGATCCCAGTTGAGCTGCCTGTGAGAGTGGAGCTGAAGCTTCGCTAGATTTTCTTTCCACCGTAGTTTCTTCATGGTGAGGACTAAATGCCTCTTATGTAAGCATTTATCGCTTTAGTTATTATGATGAATCTGTTTATTAAATTATCGATTTGTGTACCTCGGCTGATTCCTGGACGAGGATGTTATGCATAAATTAGTTCGGAAATTACTAGTGAATATCCTGTCATGACATTAGGGTTTCAATAGGGCAATATTTTATCTAAATCACAAGCGATCCTATTCATTCGATCGAATCCAATAGCTCTCAGCGCACCTACGCCGACTTGATCCGTGGCACATGGGCCCCCTGCACTTAACACCACAGTGTGAAAGAGAGATACGGGCCTTCCTTCTAATTATGGCCTAATTATGTTTTATTTATTCCCAGTCAATTTTAACTATTTCTCTATTAACAAACTTAGTTTAAGCACTATTTTGAGCCATTAAAAATTGCATAAATTTAATATAGTTTTTGGTTCTTCAAACTAAATTATTTTTCTAGCTAAATGGAGTCAACCAAAAAATGTAATTATTTATTTGTCATGATATAGACTTAGAATTAGATATAGATTTAATTCATTGTTTATGTATAGAAGTATCCCATATAATTCCCATGAAACTATAAAATAACTATAATTATTATCATAACATTGGTTTTTCCCGTTGTAATGCACAAACACTTTTTATAGTAGATTGAGAAGTTCAAGATAGGAAGACTCAGATATATTAGTGAACGATACCATTAATATATACTCCATGTTGAGTAACATGTGATGAAAATCATATCAATTTGACACATGATTTGGTTCAGGGAACTACTGAGAATGTGGCTGATATACTGAGGAACCAGATACCAGAGATTTATTCGGGGACGAAGTTTGGCACCACACAACTGTATAATTTTAGCGGTTGATATAGGTTAATTGGTCTGCAATCTGCATGGTCTGCCCGATAAGTCTTGTTTCAGTTGATCAAATTAAGCAATCAAAGGGGCACAGTTGTGGAAAATATGATATATAGCTCGTGCTTGAGTGATTTTAGACTGCTTGTTAGCCCTGTTATTTTCTGCTTAATACTGTATTATTGTCGCGGATTATACGCTCCACACTTCTAAAAATACGATTTCTAATAAAAAACCGTAGGTCCCTTTTACCTTCTCAAAAACCAGTTATTTAACTCAATGTACTACATAAATCAGAGCAAACGAACGATCCCCTCAAGGCAGTATCGATTTGAAGGTGGTTAATTTGCGATATCATTTCCTACCTCTCTTGTGATCTTGCCGGCATGAAGAATGAGGATGGTGATTTGAATCTTTGGACAGTAACATACGGCGTTGGAATAATTCTGCTTTGCTGAGCCTGCATATATTACAACACTGCTATTACATGAATCGTTTTATGAGTGACTCATTTAAGATTAATCACACCAGGTTCATTGAGAGAGAAGAAAATATGAGCTACTATTGATATTTGAACATCTCTTTTGCTGTGAAGCAGGAAAGTTACTATTATATGTGCAAACCAGGGTAACTGGGCTTCAAATTTTTATTTTCACGCTTTTCCATTCATAAATCGAGTTCAAACAATTATATATGGTTCTGATTATTAATTTTCCAGTCCTGATCATATTTCTAAAACGATATTGGAGTCCCTGTTGTGAAGTGCATCAGGGCGATAACCGAACGAGAAGACTATAGTATCCTCACTAGTACAGAAATGGTTTTTGCAGACGGGCGGAATCGATCTTCGCATGCGGTTGGTCGGCCTGCATGCGCGAAATGGTCTACGAAGATCACCATTTGCGCATGCGACCGGCCCAGCCGCATGCGAAGATCGATCTTCGCATGTGGTCCACTTAACTGGACCGCATGGGAAAATCTATTTTTGCATGCGGCTGCTTAAGTGGACCGTATGGGGAAATCAATTTTCCAACTGCAAAATTAATATTCCAGCAGTTTGGTAAGATGAGTGTCGTATTTAATATTATATTTTGTATGATTTATTACCGTATTCTGGAATATATATCATATAAGATAATCGGATTGTTGTTAATACTGTAACAAACATGAAATGCATAACCAGAAATTCAAACGTCATTTACATATGAAGCATATAGTACAAATACCACAATTATTTCATCACATATATAAAGTAGTGTTCATATCATTGCATATGCTCTTTCTCCCACTCTCTTAGAGGTTGAAATTTATCTTCCAATGCGAGTTCACTCTGGTTGTCGTAGAAGAGACCTCTTGCGTTGCAGACATCACGACGGATGAATCGGCAGAGGTCAGTGCACACGTTCCAGATAGTTCTGTCGTCGAATCGTTGTGCAACATAAGGGATTTCCGGGATCTGTGCACATAAAAGACAATAAAAGGTTACTAAGTGAAATGTGTTTTCTAGCAGGGTTTTTTTTAAGCAGAATATGCTCACTTACTCGATCACTGGTTGTTTGGTACCTCCCGTTGACTCTGAACATCTCACACGCGTAATATCCGCACAAGTTGGTTCCCGCTGGTTGTTTGTAACACTGTGATATAGTTACAAGGGACCGATCATTAGAAAGAATTAAGGGACTAATGTACTATAGTTTGTTAGTATTGGCATATATATGTTCGTACCGGCCAGCCAGTCTTAACGGACAACTTCTTCTTGGCCGGATCATTTACTGGTCCACCTCTTTTGCGGTAGTACATGTGTGCTCTGTTTGAAGAACATAATTATTTCTTCAGTACTTAGAACACTGGAACTAACAAAAAATGGCTGAATTAAAAATAGTGAGGAATTCCATAAACCTCTCCTTGTCATAGTGTGCGGGGTCCAAAGATACAATCAATTGGTCTTTTGGATATACGAGGAATAATATGTAGTGGTCGCTACAATTAAGAAAGACTAATTACAGATAGAAAATTCAAAAAATGATAAATTAATTTAACACACAGAAGAGAAAGCTTATGTCAACGCGTATGGGACCATTAAGATATTTTTGTGCCTGTGCTGCGCGCCCAGACCCAGTTCTTGCTACGTTCAGCCATGGGGTCTACCAGCAAAGGTTTGCCAGCCACTGCAAACTTTTGCTCTGTTTCGCGCCATCGATCGATATGCCCAGCGTATCCGCTCGACCCCAATCTGTGAGGATATTTGTTCTTCTTCGCTAGATCTGACATTTTTTTCCTCAACGCCAACGCTTCAGCTGTGGTACGATCCGCAACGAATGTATCCCAGTCAGCCTGCGATATATGTCCAAAGTCGTTGAACGGGGGGGAGATTCTTCTGAACGTAATCCCGATTTAGATCGGACTTCCACTGTCGCCATCGATCTCCCATCTTTTTCAATGCGTACTCTCTGCCCCTAACCTCCGCTCCAGGAGGGTACAAGAAAAACTTCTGCAAATCATTCCAGAGGAGTTTTTAATTTTGTCGTCGACCTTTTCCCACAGCTTGACATTGATTGGACAGCGTGTCCTAACCAAACTGCCACAGGTGTTGCTAAACCTGGACCTCACAATCGGTGGCTCGACGGGTTTTCCATCCGCATCGAGAGCAATCACGTTGTATATGTCCTTTGGTAATTTGTTCTTGCTTCGCTCACCACGTCTTTTTTCCCACTCCCGCCTGCACTCGCAGATGTATCCGTACGATCTGGGGCAGACGTAGCAGTGTCCATTTCAACTTCATCCTCTCTGCTAGTCCTCATGGCTTTACGTTTTGAGCGGCGTCGGACTACCATCTGCACAATATAAGTAAGTCTCTATACCATTAGGTGGGTTTGCTATTTAGGTACGAACTATTATATGGCTAATGATGTTCAACACTTACGTAGTCCGGATCTTGATCGCTAGGGTTGACTTGCGTTATTTCCATCGGAAACGGGTCACTTGGTGTGCGCCACGTTTCTTCACTAGATGCGTCAGCCTGATTGTTGCTACCGGAATTTTTAGGAGCTTTGCCTTCGTCAGGCACTACTGGTGCGTTCGATGGAACCTTGTCGTTCGACATCTTCCAAATTGACGTCAAAAGATGAGTACAAAACACCGAATATTACTTCTCAATTTAACATAAGCCTCAATTTAACACAAATGTCAATTTAACATAAATTTCAATTTAACATAAGTCCAAAAATTCACATAACTCCCAATTTAACATAAGTCTCAAATTTATATTAAGTCCCAAATTGTAACATCATATCATCTCTTAAGTCCCTATATTACATAAGTCCCATAATTAACATAAGCCTCAATTTAACATAAGCCTCAATTTAACATAAGTCTCAAATTTAACGTAAGTCATAAATTGAAATATCATGTCATCTCATAAGTCTCAATAATACATATAGTTGGAATGTCAAATGATTTTTTTCTATAGTTAAGCTATTTTCTGGAATACGGAATTTTTTATTATTTGCAACCATGATTTAATTATTTTTGAACTAAAATTTGTAATTAAACATTAGGAATTTATATATGCCAATTCAATCACTGTTTGTAATCACATCTCACTGTACCGGTGAAAATATTATATGTAAAAAAAATACCGGCAACGAGGAGAGGGAGGACTTGGCAAT
Source organism: Oryza punctata (assembly GCA_000573905.2). Taxonomy (NCBI): domain Eukaryota; kingdom Viridiplantae; phylum Streptophyta; class Magnoliopsida; order Poales; family Poaceae; genus Oryza; species Oryza punctata. The sequence continues at coordinate 7,014,490 of CM002494.2, read as the reverse complement.
AGAGTAGTATTTCATTAGTTGAGCCCTACCCAGTTCTAGGCTTTGTTAATTTCTGACTCCGTCTCTGGCTAGTAGCTCCCTGCTAGCTAAGCTAGGTGTCATTGCCTATATCATGACTTATCTTTCACACGGATAAGATGTTGTTTAAACAGTTCACATTAGTCTTTTTCTAGCCTACATAGCATAGGTGCTTTTTTTTTATGTTAGATTAATCATTTCTCAGTTCCATATATTACAATTTCACAAATGCACTTTACACATCAATATGCCCTACCAACAGATCACATAAATTGATTATTCAACATCTCACCATCAATTCATCAACATCAACATCATGAATTCATCAACATCTAATCACCGATTCATCAACCAACAACATCCCCATACAAATCACATAAATTGAAGTCACTCACCATCGTGGAGAATACGCCTGCACGATGCCCGCGGGGAGAGGGGGGAGGAGGAGCCGGCGGCGAGGGGGCTGGCAGCGAGGGGGGCCCGGCGAGGGGGGAGAGGAGCCGGCGGCGAGGGGGCGGGCGGCGAGGGGGCCCGGCGATGGGGGCCGGAGAGGGGCCCGGTGATGTAGCCCGGTGAGGGGGCCGGCGGTGAGGGGGCCCGGCGATGGGGGCCGGCGAGGGGGCCGGCGGCGAGGGGGTGGGCAGCGAGGGGGCTCGGTGAGGTGGCAAGCACCGAGGGGGAGGGACAGGGGGCCGGCGGCGAGGGGAGGTCTTGGCGGCGACGTGTCCGAAATTTGGGCAGCCTGGCGGCAAGGGTTAATTGGTGCGCCTGGACTTAGAAATTTTCGGCACCCCGCGCTCCTATGTATAGGCCCAGATCATCGCATGTGGCCTGCTTAAGCGGCCGGATGGAAAAATGATCTTTCCATGCGGACTTAATCGGCCGCATGTGAAAATCATTTTTCCTATATATTAGAAATTTTATTTTCACATGGTTTTTTTCTCATCTAAATAAACTGTAGAGAGATAATTTTTGAAATATATTAGAACAACTAAAAATTCACATATTTTGGCAAAAAATAAACTCATTCACAAATGTTACATTCTAATGAGTACGAAAGAAGGGTCACTTTAATTCATTGCTATAAATTTGGAGCACCATGGCAACTAAACGTTACAAAAGAATTAGGTCTTAATTATCCTTGCAACACCATCTGATCGAAGGTACGACGTATTAGCTTCGTCGATGGTTTGCTCTAACTTCTTAATTCGCATAGGAAGATCAGTAAACAAAGGTACATCGTCGAACTGGTTGTAATCAACGGGGTCTTCGATGTTGTTGATGCCGACAATCTGTTGTTTTTCGGAGACGACAATATCCATCCTTTTATCTGAAGGGTCCTTCACATAAAAAACTTGAGCCACACGCTCTGCTAAAACCCATGGATCATCCTTGTGGCCGGTTTTACTGCGATCGACTATCGTTAGCCCGTAGTCATCCACGGAAACCCCTGTTGTATCTCTCACCCATTCACAACGGAGCACAGGGATATGGATGTTCAGGCCATAGTCGAGTTCCCATATTTTCTTTATGGTCCCGTAATACAACTTCTTTTCACCAGTCGTGTCAATCGCTTCGACACGAATCCCACTGTTTTGTGATGTGCTTTTCCTGTCCTTCGTATTCGTGTACAAGGTAAATCCATTGATATCGTACCCATGCCATGAGTTGACAATACTTGAAGGCCCACATGCCAATCTATGTAAAGTAAGTTGCTCCATGGAATCACCGACTGGCAGGTTTAGGTCTTTGAACCATTGAGGAAATCGACGCTTGTGCTCTCTTGAAACCCAATCGGCGGATCGTCCTGGGAAGCAGCCTTTGATTTTTTCAATGTGTCGCTCAATGAATGGCTCGACAATAGCGAACTGTTGTAGAATGCTACTGTGTGCCACGACCACCATTTTGTAATCATTATCGAAGAACTGCTTCCTACCAATAGTACCCCTTCCAGATAATCTCCCTTCGTGTCGATGCACAGGAATCCCAATGGCATTAGCATACTTTATGTAATCCATACAACACTCGACTGCCTCTTCAGTTGTGTATCCCTCTATCATTGATCCCTCGGGGTGAGCGCGATTGTGTACGTAGCCTTTGAGGATCGACATGTAACGCTCATACGCCCACATCTGATGTAAGTATAAAGGACCAAGTTCAATAATCTGAGGGACGATGTGAACGATCAAATGCTCCATCATATCAAAATATGATGGTGGGAAATACATCTCAAGCTGGCATACGGTCTCGATAGCAAATGTCTGAAGTGGACCTAATTCCAGAGGATCAAAAACTTTTGTGATATTCGGCTAAAAAAGTAACACAATTTTGTTATAACCACCTTGGTATGGATAGGTTTGACTGCCCTTATAGCAATTGGTAGAAATACCGTTAGCATCCTATGGCAGTCATGTGCATTGTATCCAGAAATGGTCAAATCTTTCATTGAGACTAGCTTCCTGATGTTCGATGAGAAACCAGTAGGCACTCTCACTCCTTGCAAGCATTTACAGAATGCATTTTTCTCTTCAAGTGTCAACGAGTAACAAGCAGGAGGAATCTCCGTCTTATGTCCAAATTTACAAGATCGTTACGTGACTTCAATCCATCCTTCGTCTTGCTGGGGATGTCCAGCAAGGTGCCGACGGTGCTATCAAACACGTTCCTCATCACCAACTTTCTTCCTCTTTGCTGTTTTCTTCTTTCCTTTGCCAAATACAACATTAATCTTCTTTGTTATCTCATACACGTAAGTACCACTTCGTGTTTCTGGGGCAGTCTCGTTCTCCACTGTCTTATCGAACTATCTGGCCATCTTACGATACTTGTGCTTTTGTGGTAAGAACCGTCGATGTCACATGTACACTGTCTTCTTAGACGACGTCAGGTATTTGTACGAAGTTTTATCCAAACATATCAGATATCCAGTCTTCCCTTTAATCTGCTCGGATAATGAAAAGTTTGTAGGTAGATCATTGATGGTAACGAATATGATCGCACGTAGATTGAAGTGCTCCCGCTTAAACTCATCCCACAATCGTAACCCCTCTTTCCATAGCTCCTCCATGTCCTCCATCAAAGGCTCTAGAAAAACATCTATATCGATTCCAGGTTGCTTCGGACCTTGTATGAGGATAGTGAGAAGAATATACTTTCGTTTCTGACATATCCACATCGGAAGATTATATATTGTGAGAAGAACTGGCCATGTGTTGTGTGAGCTACTTAAATCACCAAACGGGTTCATTCCATCAGTGCTCAACGCGAACCTTACATTTCTTGGATCCTTAGTAAATTCTGGGTGTTTTGCATCGAATGTCTTCCACTGGCGAGCGTCGGCAGGATGTCGAATCATACCATCTGTCTTCCGACACTCTTGATGCCATCTCATCAACTCAGCATCACTCGGGTTTGAGTACAGACGCTTCATGCGGTCCGTAATTGGTAGGTACCACATCACCATTGATGGAATCTTTCTTTGCTTACGCTCCAATGAATCTGGGTCGATAAACTCTGTATCAACGGGCCCATTTCCTGTTTTATACCGACCTATGCCACATGTTGGGCAGCTCTCCAAGTCCGCATATTCTTTACGGTATAATATACAATGATTCTCACAAGCATGAATCTTTTCAACACCAAGAGTTAAAGGACATATGAGTTTCTTCGCTTGATATGTGTTCGATGGTATAAAGTTAGGCTTAGGAAGCAACACACTCAACAAACTCATAAGATCATTAAAACTTGTGTACGACCATCCGTGTTTAGCCTTCAATCTCAGAAGTTCAAGCACTGAACGCAATACTGTGAAATCCTTATCACATCCCTTAGCTTCATCGTAAAGAAGATCCTTCGATGCCTTCTCCAATGCCTGCCAATGGTCTAACCCGCGTCATCTACCAGCTAGATCCTCTGGTTCAACATGGTGTAGCATATCCTCTAGATCAAAACCACCCTCAAAATCATCACTATTTGTACAAACATCTACATTCATCCTTTCACGGGACATATCTTCGATTACAAAATTCTCGGCCTCATTCATCTCGAAACTTAAATCTTCATCGTCATCTTGGGGATCAGCGATTTCCCCGTGATATGTCCAAACCTTGTAATTGGTGGTGAATCCATGTTGCATTATGTGTCCCAATATTTCACCAGGATCTACCACCAATTTCCGATTCTTGCAGTGACGGCACGAACAAAATTTTTTTGTCATATTCTCTCTCAAAGCATGCGCCTTAGCCTGATTAATAAATTTAGATGCTTCCTTCATAAATATTGCGTGAGTTCTCTGCATCTCATACATCCATGACAACCGATCCATCTATATGTAAAGACACAAAAAATTACAAATACAAATAATAGACCGCAGCTATTTTATAAAAACGTGTAACTACATTTATATCACTCAAAAAAATACAACAGTACAAGTAAGTAGTATGTACACAAATTTACATCCAAAATTTGCCCATCAAAACATATATTTTAAAGCTAGATTTTGCAAAAACTAGCTAAAACAAACCTTGTCACAATTTTTAAAAAATCTCCAATTTCCACCAACGAAATTTAATAAAAATGGAGCCAAATGAAGGAGGATAGAGAGTTCTACACCTTTCATATAGACTTCAAGCAAAGATTTCGAGTTGAAAATCTCCCCCCTATTTGTTGCTTGCAATAGGAGAGAGAAAACTTCGGATTCAAATGCTCAGTGTCGGGTCTCTGCTGCAAGATATATGGGCCCATCATCACATGCGGCTGCTTAAGACAGCCGCATGCGATAATAGGCATATTTTCGCATGCGGCCGTCTTACGGGACCGCATGGGATAATGCATGCGGCCACTTAAGACAGCCACGTGCGAAAATATGCCTATTATCGCATGCGACTGTCTTAAGCAGCTGTATGCAATAATACATCTTCGCATGCGGCTGGTTGACCCGCCCTCGGGGGGCGATTTTTGCAGACGCGGCCGCAAGTGACCCGTATGTAACCTAAAGCCTCTCTCGTACAGAAAAACCATTTCTGTATTACGTAGTGCATATAGAAAAATTCCTTATATGTCACTAGAAATTCCCTCAATCCTGCGCCTGCCTTCAGTTTTTTTTTTGGTTCGAACGTAGCAATTGATTTGTCAGTCTTATTCCAAGTGACCGCTCTCTCTTTTTTGTAAGACTCATAAATTTTTTTATTCAAAGTTTAAAATTTATTTGCATCTCCACCTCTGATGCAGCATATTGGCATGCAAACACACATTACACTACATGAATGATATTCATGTGATTTTCTTCCAGGAAGGGATATATATATATATATATATGTATATGTATATGTATATGTATATGTATATGTATATGTATATATATATAGTAAATTTATTTGGTGCTCTATGGGTGTCCGGGCTCCATGTTTCAAATTGAGTATATACCCAATTCAAATGAATATGAATTTTTTTGAATATTTAGGTATTAACATTAACTATTTTACTAACTTGTTCAAAATAAGTTTGAACTGAATTTGAACTTTTGTTTTGGTTAGATTTTGATCCTAGGTATATAACATCCAAACATATAATTAATTAGGTACGTAATAATGTATAACCAAAAAATGTTGAATTTAAGTTGTTTTATTGCTAGGTATAGGTATAATCAAATTCTTATACCTAGGTATATACTCACAATTTGAAAATTTTAAAAAATTTGAATGAACTTGTACATTTCACACCACGGTGCCCGGGTACCATGGTTTTATATATATATATATATATATATATATATATATATATATTCCTTACCCCGCTGAAGCAGCCAACTAGCCCTTTGTTGGCGAGTTAAACAGAAAATATGACGATAGTGAAAAAACTTTTTATCGAGGTATTCTTTCTAAATATCTTTTTTCTTTCATCGCAAGCATCACCTAGCATTGCCATCTCCCCTCATGTGGCACTCGATTTGTCTGTCTTGAAATAACACTCAGCCTATTTAGTTTCTTTTTCAAGTAAAGTAGTGCTTTTTAAAATATATAGTCCCGTGCACGTATTCTTGCTCTCCGTGAATCCAGCCAAATGGTTTCTTGTCTTCAAGTTAACCGAGAGACACAACGGAATATAGACACTTATTAGATGAGGATGAAGATCGTCCTGTTATCTTCCTTTCACTAACTTGTCACTAGCACGGAATAGCTCATCTTAATCGAGCGGCAAGCTTCATCTATGTCGGGAAGAGGTCCCATCATGAACCAAAGGTTACTGATGTGAGAAGTCATCTGTATATATTTTACCGTTACGGATGACAGTTATCTTTATCGGACCAAAACTAAAGCTCGTCACCGATAGGTTTGGCCCAGCAGATGAGTCAAACTAGGACAAAACTAGAGCCCATCACCGATGAGCTCATTCGTGATGGGCTCGCACTTGAACCCGATAAAGATGACTAGGTCACCTTTGTTGGTACGGTATAGCGCCCGTCATGGATGACTCACCTCAGTCGGGTTTAAATTTAAACCCGTCACGAATTACTCATCTCAGTCGAGCTTAAACTTAAGCCTATCATGGATGAGCTCATCTCAATCGGGTTTAAACTTAAGCTCGTCACAGATGAGTATATTAACAAAAAAATAATTTTTGTTTTTGGCTAGCTTCACACCTTTGCTAGCCATGCCCGCTGCAAAATGACATAAGCAGATATATATATTCCCTTTCCTAGCAACCCCATTCACAGTAATTCACAAATCAAACATTCAGTGATCACATTCACATTTACACATCCATTCACATATGTCATTCACATCTATTCAGTGATCACCAAACCGTCGACATGCATCTTCAAGAGTTAAGCATCAAAATCTACAAAATCGAGTTATAAATTGGAACAAATTTATATGTAATTAGCATTGCAAGTATATATATAAAAACATCAGACCGGATTGTATTACATATAATATATACATAAATGTTACATAATTACATGTCTTTAACAAGCATTGAAAAATATTCAACCATTTATAAACGAGCTAGCTACGACTGTAATATAAAGCTTCCTTTGGCTGATAAGATTTCTTCTAGTATGAAACATGATATCTTCTTTCTAATGACTTCGAAGTTGTGAGGCTGAATGTTGGAATTTTTTTCCTGCATGTGAGGCGCCAAGTTAGTGTGTATGTATATACTTCAAAGTACTTAGAATAAATAGGCGCATACACAATTGAAGCACAAACCTCAAGATTGAGCAATGTCACCTTTTCCAATAAGCTCCTCATGTTATGGCACACGTGGAACTCACACTGGTCACCAACTTGTTGACAGCATGGGAAGTCTATTTTGTGAGTGACGTTGGGTGTTCCTTCTTTATGCCTTCTAGCTTTTTGTACGTATGGGCCCCACCGTATGGGCCCCACGCATTATTTAATGTAGCTTTAATCCTCGACCAATCGTATGTATCTGGAACAATTTTGGAGTTGAGGTAATATACCGTACTCCATTTCGGTACGAAGACCAGAAGAATCCAATGGTTCCTATCGCATTAATATATTGCAAGTTAAATACTAAAGTTATACGCGTAGTGGATTTTCATCTAATTAGGGTACACACTTACTGTTGATTATATGCACACATAATAAACTCTTTGGCCTGGCGGGCTCGCAAGCAGTCCTATATATATTCTATCCTTTCTAGATCGTGTTCCATATTTGTTACGTTGACCATAAATGGATCTAGTAAGGCAACATCCGGTTCATGTCTTTGAATATGCTTCCAAGTTAACCTACAAGCAACACAAAGACCCCTATAAGCATATTATATGGATTGTTATAACCATATTTTGTACGCAACAATACTTACAATGAGTAGCACTTAAGGAGATTGGTGTCCACCGCTCGCAGCCTGTAGAGGTCAAAGAGATCTGAAAAGTCTACCGCAATGTAGGCTTCTGGACCAAGAAACGGTTGTGGACCGTGATAGCCTGTTATAGAGTTCGCTCAATTCTTCCTCCTTGTGGTGGACTTCTCCATGTAGTACTCGTGCAACTCCTTGCAAGCAGCGCCCATCTTTGCTAAGTCATTGTCTCCAACCAATAGCATGCCTAATTGGAAGGTAGTCGGAGCAAACTTCGCAGGAGGAACTAAAGGTGCCTTGCCTAGAAGCGAGGTGTGTAGCTTTTATCTTCCTCGCCCCAACAAATTTTTTGTTAGTTTTTTTTCCAATGGTGGAGAAGAATGTGCCTTCCGACTCTTTTTGATAGGAGAGGGATTGTTAGCCTTGTTGTCGGCCTCCATGCGATCATCCCCAAAATACATATCATATTGCAATTGAATATCTTCATCTTGTTCTTCATTGGGGTAGGAGGGGCTGAAGTAAGAGTTGGTGTGGGTATTGGTGGTGGATGAGTACTTGATGCAAAACACAGCAGCCTGAGAGATTTGTTTTACTCTAGTGCAGGTCTAAAGCTTGCTTTCGAGTTCTAGGGCGTACCAGTTGATTTGATCCTGCAATCAACAAGATAAAACATGCAAATATCACTGTCGGATGGAAAACTCCGCAGCGGGGGACTGTGCGGACCCCCTTTTTGAGTTCGGCCCAGGGGTGCGTGAAAGAGGCCTCCTTAGGCCCGGCTCCGGTGAGGCCGGTGAGGATTGAGATCGCCTGCTAGAGAACGGTGACACACGAGCGATTATACAGGTTCGGGCCGCCGATGAGGCGTAATATCCTACTCCTGTGTGGTGGATTATGTGTATGAGGATTCTAGCTCTCCAAGGTTGGCCTCAGCTAGCTGCAACCCAGTGAGAAGAAGTGGAGAGAAGAATCCAACCCCCTCCTCTAGGCCTGGGCCTCCTTTTATATCTCAAGGGGACACCACAGGGGCCAGACAAGCGGTTTTCTAGAGAGAAAGGAGAGGAATATTTTACAGATGAAGTCTATGCCGTGGCTTGGAGTAGAAGTCTTCCGCTCCTGTATATTCGGTATGGCGTCGATCAGATCGCCCATCATGGCGGTCGGCCCGGCACGTCGCTCTTCATTAAACGGCTGGAATTCAGCAGTCCACCGTAAGCCGTGGGGTGCGTTAGGTGATTAGACCTAACGCACCAACCTTGACGTGGCGTAGGAGCCGGATCGGCCCCTACGATCTTCGCGCAGCTTCATTGGGAAGTGTATCATACCTACCGCACGTGCGTCGGCACGCGCGGCACTGTACGGCGTCCCATCGGTCATTCGCACCGGTCACTCGCCGGTCAGCCGGCGGTGACCGGTGTCAGGTGTGTGCGCGTCGCATCGCAATAGATGCGGCACGTGCACGGTGCAGGCGCACTATGCCTGCATCGTCATTTAATGCGGGTAGGTGAGCGCTGGGTGCGCTCACCCACTCCGTGGCACGTGGCGACGGCCCGAGGGGGTCGGGGGAGCCCGACCCCTGCTGGACCTTCCCCCAAGGGGGTAGCGTGTCATGGGAGGGCGGCTGCCACGTCGTCCTCGGGCCTTCTCGCCCCTCGAGGAATGGCCACGTGGACGGACGGGGCCGCCTCAAGCCCATAGTCGGCATACCCCTGGGCCCAGGACAACGAGGAGCTGGACGCGGTGGCGGCTAGGCTATAAAAGGGCATCGAGAAGGGGACCTCCCCCTTCCTTCACCACTTTTCCCCCAACACAGCCCTCCAGCGCTCTCGCCTTCCTTGCTTTCCTAGCACCCTTCTCGCCACGCGCTTTCGATTCGTGCACCTCACTTCGCCCGGAGCAATAGCACGGGGATCCTCTCCAGTCGAGGGCAGCGTGCTACCGCCGTCGCGGATCACCAACGATCGCATGGCCAGCCTACCGCGCAAATTCATGCCGGTGGTGGCCGACCGGGAAGCGGTGGTGCTGGGCGAGGCGCACCCGGTGCCGCAGTTCCCGGGAGGACCGTCTTCTTTCTCCCCTTCGCCATGGCGGGGCTCATCCCGCCGTTCTCTAGCTTCTTTCTGGAGGTGCTAAACTACTACAACCTCCGTATGGGCCATCTCACCCCCAATGCCGTGATGACATTGGCCATCTTCGCACATTTGTGCGAGATGTTCGTGGGGGTGAGGCCCACGCTCCGACTGTTCCAGTGGTTCTACACCGTTCAGTTGGTATCACCGCCGATGGTGATCGGCGGCTGTTATTTTCAGCCGCGGGCGCAGACGTCTAACCAGTAGCGTGTTGCAGAAGAAGTGGGACGATTGGAAGAGCGACTGGTTCTACACCAGCCTCCAGGACAAGCGCCGCCTCCGTCTTCCATCCCAGTCGCCGCAGCAGGTGCCGATGTGGTGGTCGGTCGTGACCCTCGGGGAGGGATATGATGTTGTCTTCAACCGCCTGATCGGCCTGCGCGGCCAGGGCCTGACCGGCGCGATGGTGTTCGGAGACTACACCCGCCGCCGCATCGCCCTGCTACAAGAACGCAGGCGGGGCGCTTGGGCATTCTCGGGCCCTGAAGACTCCACCCGGACGCACCCAGGCCGCGACTGGGACTGGAACCCGGAAGACCTTCGGTTGGTGGTTCAACGCGTGCTGAATCTCAGCACCGTGGAACCGTCCCTGATCCCTGCGGGCGTGCTCCCCTTATGCAGTGACCCGGACCGCGAGAGCATCCGAGCCGTGATGGTCACGGTCGGGTCCTCGGGGGATCGGGGCCACGATGGTGCAGGGGGCAGCTGCAGCGGGGGAGGAGGACAGCCCTCTTCCAGCGGGGGCCGCCCGCCGGCTCCTCACGGGAGCAGTTCCGGGGGCAGCCGCCCCGAAGATGCCAAGGGGAAGAGGAAACACGGGGATAGTCCCCCTCCCCCATCTCCACCCCAAGGGGGTGGCACCGAGAGTATCCCGGGGGGGCGATCCGCGCGCGGTTCACCTACACCGTCCGGGGGAGAGAAGAAGAGGAAGTGGCTTCGCAAGCTGGGGGAGGCTGCACTCCAACAGGGGTCAGGACCCAGCAAGGGGGGTTTTAAAGAGCCCCCCAAGTGGACATTCAAACGCCCATCGGCCAGGTACAACCTTGTCCCCTGCTAAGGGCCATTTTCCCTCTTCTCTCCGCTCTCTCCCGCTTATGTATTTTTTGATTTGCTCTCGATCTCCATTGCCTAGCGACCTCCCGCCGTCATGGATGGGCTCAATGCCCAACTACAGTCCCTGGCGGGGGAGCGGGCCGAGCTGGCCGCCGAGTGGGAGCGGCTGGCCGAGGGGCGCCGCTCCGTAGAAAGCATGGTGGAGGTGGGCCAAAAGGCCTAAGCTGCCCAGATCGCGTCCATCGACGCGCGCATTGAAGCCCTAGCGGAGATCACCAGGGAGGTGGAGGAGGAGAGGGTCACGGCGTTCGTCGCGACTGAGGCGATGGACATGAGCGCCTCGGATCTGCGCGAGGGGTTCAACCTGCTCGTCGCCAACCTGACGCGTCGGCAAGATGCCGCCCTGGCCCGGGAGCAGAGGGCAGCTGAGGCGGAGGCCACCATCAAGCGGCGCGAAGACGGCATCACGGCGCGCGCCAACAAGACTCGCATCCTTGCCGAGGAGCTCAAGGCGCGGGAGGAAACGTTGGCGACACGTGAAGCCGCCGCCGCGGAGGCGAAGGTCGCGTTTCGGCTTCGCGATGTCGACTTCACCGAGCGGCTCCAGGCTCTCGCGGAGTCCGAGGACACCAACCGGCGGCTGTCCGCGGAGCTGCGCGTCCGCGAGGAGCGCGCGGCCCACATCCTTGGTCTCGAAGCGGAGATCTCCTGCCGCGAGGGGGCCGTGATGGAGCGGGAGGTTGCGCAAATGGAAAACACCCGCGCCGAGCGTGCCAACCTCGACAAGCGCGTCGCCGACCTCTACAATCGTGCCGCTGAGCTCGAGGCGCACGCCAAGGGGGCCGTAGAGATGGCCCGGAGTAGCGGGGCGGCCGAGGGGCAGAGTGATCTCGCCGCCCGCCTCGCTGTAGCCGAGGAGCACGCCGCCACCCTCTAGCAGTTGCTGACGGCCCGTAATGCGTAGGTCGAGGCGTTCAAGATGGTGCAGGCCATGGCTCCCGGCATGCTCCAGGACGCCACCGAGAAGCTGGAGCATGCCGCACGCGAGGCCAATATCTCGATGGGCGAGACCTACAATCTCGGCAACACGCTGGCCGAAATCGCCCATCGCGTAGCCGCCGTGGCTGCTAACCTCGAGGACCTCGCGGACGAGGTCGAGGAGACCATAAAGGCCTCCTCGAAGGGCCTCGCCGAGGGGGCCGTGGAGCTGGTGTTGGCCAGCTGCCAGGCCCACGACCCGGGGTTTAACCCGTGGGGGGCCTTCGATGACTTCCCACCGGGGACCGAGGCGGCGGCCCGCGCCCAAGTCCGAGAGGTCACCCGGAAGGTTGTTGCCACCTTCGAAGGGATGGCCCCTCGGTTCTCCATGCCGCCCGCCTCTGACGCCGACGCCGACGACGACGACGAGGTCGAGGACAGCAGCAGCGCCGGTGGCGAGGCGTAACCCCACAAGCCAAGGCCTGCGTACGCCGCCCCTTCGCCTTTTTCTTCTTTTTGCTTGTAGTTTTATATATTTGGCTCCCAAGGTGGGCCTTGTGATAAACGACATCTTGCTTTATGTTTGGTTTTCATTACCTGCAATGAAATATGTCATGGTTCGAATATTAGTTCGATATCTTGTATGTGTGATCCAAGTGTTTCTCCCTTTGTCAGCTTGTTCGGTGTTTCGCCTTAAACGGGGGCTCGGGTTCGGGCCGCAACCCTAAGTGATAGGAGCCGAGACTAGAACACTTGGGGAGTTCCGCATGTCGAGACTGGCCAGGTCGAGAGCATGATGACCGGGGTAAGTGCGGACCCGATTGTGGGCCATTGGCGAGTTCCCCCGGAGTTCAACATGTCTCGGGGCACGGCTTGCTCGGGGCCCCGTTGGCGTCTAGGCGGCGCGAACCACTTAGGAGCGGCGCGAACGCGACCATCCCGAGTAAAATGAAAACACCTAACAAAACCCGTAAGGGGAAAACCACAATTGGACCGGATATAAAACAGTTGTGAAATGGATGCAAGGGAAATATATTGATAGTGGGAGCCCCTGGCCAACTTTGCCGTGCCCGAGGGGGGCGCGCGGGGTTGGCCCGAGCCCGAGGTACAACACAACGACTCCTCTATGGATAGAAGCGACGAAGGTGTTCGATGTTCCATGGATTGGGTAGCTCTGTGCCGTCTTCCATGGCCAGCTTGATTGAGCCCGGCCAGGGGACACCGATCACTCTAAACAACCCCTCCCACATGGGTGAGAGTTTGCTCAGTCCAGCACGCGTTTGGACATGGCGTACGACGAGATCGTTTATGTTGAGCGATCGGGCCCAGACATGGCGCTGATGGTAGCGCCTTAGGCTCTGCTAGTAGCGCGCGGCCCGGAGGGAGGTAGTCGAGGTCGTCCCGTCGGAGGAGCTCTTCATTTGCCTCATTGTACAGGGCTGCTCGTGGAGACCCCAGGGTGAGCTCGGATGGGAGGACCGCCTCCGCGCCGTAAACCAGGAAGAAAGGTGTTTCTCCTGTGGCGCGGCTCGGGGTCGTCCGATTAGCCCATAGCACCGCTGGTAGCTCGTCGATCCACGAGTCGTCGTGTTTTTTGAGGATGTTGTATGTCTTGGTCTTGAGGCCCTTGAGGATTTCCGCATTGGCGCGCTCCACTTGACCGTTGCTCTTTGAGTGGGCGGGAGAGGCGAAACAGAGCTTGATGCCCATGTCCTCGCAGTAGTCGCCAAATAGTTCACTTGTGAACTGGGTGCCGTTGTCCGTAATGATACGGTTGGGCTTCCCGAAGCGGGCAGTGATGCCCTTGATGAATTTGAGCGCCGAGTGCTTATCGATCTTGATGACCGGGAAGCCTCAGGCCATTTGGTGAACTTGTCGATGGTGACGTAGAGGTACTCGTATCCTCCCAACGCCTTCTTGAATGGACCCAAGATATCCAGCCCCAGACCGCAAAGGGCCATGAGAGCGGGATGGTCTGGAGGGCCTGGGCTGGCAGATGCGTTTGCTTGGCGTGGAATTGGCACGCTCGGTATCACCTGCCATATCGGCCGCGTCCTGGAGCGCTGTTGGCCAGTAGAAACCCTGTCGGAAGGCCTTTCCGACCAAGGTGCGCGAGGCGGAGTGAGCTCCGCACTCGCCTTCATGGACATCGGCAAGGAGCTCGATGCCAAGGTCCCGAGGGATGCACTTGAGGAGGACTCCGTTGGCACCGCGCCGGTAGAGGGCCCCCTCTACCAGCACGTATCTCTTGGAGATGCGAATGACGCGTTCGCTCCCTTCACGATCCTCGGGGAGAGTCTCATCTTTGAGGAAGGCCTGGATCTCAGTCATCCAGGCGATTTGTCTTGAGGGGTCGGGTTCGACCCCTTCGGGCCCCGAGACCTGGACTCCCTCAGGCGTCAGGGTTGGTGTGGCAGCGTCTGAGTCCCCCGGGGGATCAGGACGCGCCGACGGCTGGGTGAGCCTTTCTTCAAAGGCACCCGGTGGGGTTTGGGCGCGTGACGAGGCGAGGCGCGACAGCTCATCGGCGAGCATGTTGTCTCGCCTCGGCACGTGCCGTAGTTCTAACCCATCAAAGTGGTGCTCCATATGCCGCACCTCGCGGATGTAGGCTTCCATTTGTGGGTCGGAGCAGCGGTACTCCTTGGAGACTTGGTTCACGACCAACTGAGAGTCACCTAGAACCAGGAGGCAGCGGATCCCCATTCCCACTACCGCTCTGAGTCCTACAAGGAGTCCCTCATACTCCGCCATATTGTTGGTTGCCCGAAAATCTAGGCGAACCAAGTATTTGAGGGTGTCCCCGTTTGATGAGGTCAAAGTGACCCCAGCTCCAGCTCCTTGGAGGGCGAGCGAGCCATCGAACTGCATCACCCAATGCGGGCTGGCAGCCGGTTGCGCGGGATCCGCTCCGATCTCGGGCTCGGGGAACCCGAGATCGGGTTCAGGGGTCGGGCTCCACTCCGCCACAAAGTCGGCGAGGGCCTGACTCTTAATCGCGTGGCATGGTTCAAAGTGGAGATCGAACTCAGAGAGCTCTATGGCCCACTTGACCACTCGTCCTGTCCCCTCTCGGTTCCAAAGAATTTGCCTGAGAGGGTAGGACGTTACCATCGTGACTCGGTGCGCTTGGAAATAATGGCGCAACTTCCTCGAGGCCACCAGGATTGTGTATAGCAATTTCTGGGCCAGAGGATACCGAATCTTTGCATCTCGTAGCGCCTCGCTAACGAAGTAAACCGGCCGCTGCACCTTTCGGCGGGGCCTAGTTTCATCGTCGCGGGCATCGGGTCCTGCGTGGGAATGTTGGGAGGGGCAGCTCTAGGCCCTCTTCCCCTCCACGCTGGTAGCCTAAGGGTCAAGCGTCGTTGGGCCGCTCCTCTCCCCAGTGGCCTCGAGGCCTTCCTGGGGTCCGGGGGCCTCTAACTCCGCCCGACGAGGGATCGTAGGGCCATCGTCAGTTTGGGGGGCCCGAGGGCCTTCGCTCGACCGACGGGCTCCCGCGTCACCCTCTGTCCCGGGCTGTGCCACCGTGGGTCGGTGGGGCACGGGCCGAGGGCATTCCTCGGCGCGCTCCACCACCAGCGCTATGCTGACTACTTGTGGGGTCGCAGCCAAGTAGAGCAGCAGCGGCTCCTCTGGCTCGGGGCCAACCAGGACCAAGGGGAGCTGAGGTACGCCTTCAACTGGTCGAGGGCTTGCTCAGCTTCCTCCGTCCACCGGAACGGCCCAGAGCGTTTGAGGAGTTTAAATAGGGGCAGCGTCTTCTGTCCCAACCTCGATATGAATCGGCTAAGGGCGGCCATGCATCCAGTGACACACTGGATATCCCTAAGCTTGCTGGGGGCACATCCTATTTATCGCGCTAATTTTCTTGGGGTTGGCCTCTATGCCTCGGGCTGAGACCAAGAACCTGAGAAGTTTGCCCGCAGGCACGCCAAACACGCACTTTTCGGGGTTCAGCTTCATACGGGTAGAGTGGAGACTCTCGAAAGTCTCCGCTAGATTCGAGAGGAGTGTCTGCTGGTTGCACGTCTTTACAACTAGGTCATCGACATACGCCTCAATGTTACGCCCTACTTGACTACCCAAAGTAATACGAGTGGTGCGCTAGAAAGTAGGGCCTGCATTCTTTAAACCGAAAGGCATAGTTGTATAACATATGTGCCTAGGGGAGTAATGAATGCAGTTTTTTCCTCATCAACCCTAGCCATGCGAATCTGATGATACCCTGAGTAGGCATCTAAAAAACATAAAAGGTCCCACCCCGCGGTGGAGTCAACGATTTGATCTATACGCGGCAGGGGATAAGGGTCCTTAGGACATACCTTGTTGAGGTCGGTGTAGTCGATGCACATCCGGAGCTTGCCGTTCGCCTTGGGGACGACGACCGGGTTCGCTAGCTACTCCGGATGGATGACTTCCCGGATGAATCCGGCCTCCAGCAAGCGCGCCACCTCCTCACGGATGAAGGCTTGGCGCTCGGGGGCCTGCCGCCGTACTTTCTGCCGGACGGGCCTTGTGCTCGGCCGTACGGCTAGACGGTGCTCGATCACCTCCCTGGCGACCCTGGGCATGTCTGACGGCTTCCATGCGAAGACGACCGCGTTTGCCCGCAGGAAGGAGACGAGCGCGTCTCCCTATTTGCCATCCGGCTGACCACCGATCTTGATGGTCTTGGACGAGTCGCTGGCCAGCGCCACCTCCTTGATGGGGACCTCATCGCCTGGGGTCATCCGCTTCCTCGGGGCGTGAGACGAGGAGGCGCCATGCTCCTCGTTACCGCCCGCGGGGTTTGGGACTGCGGCGAGGTCGGTTGCACGCTGTTCCGTGCAAGCCAGTGCGATCTTGAGATCACCGTTGATGGTGATGGGGCCGCGTGGGCCCGGCATCTTCATCTGGAGGTAGGCATAGTGGGTGGCCGCCATGAACTTCACCAACGCGGGTCTCCCCAGAACCGCGTTCTAGGGCAGGTGGAGGTCCGCCACATCGAAGTCTATCCGCTCGGTGCGGAAGTTGTCAGGGCCACCGAACATGACCGGGAGATCAATGTGATCTCGAGGCCATGTGTGCCCCGGCGTCACGCCGATGATCGGCAGAGACGGCAGGAGCTTCATCCCCGGGACCTTGATGAGGTCATAGGCCGTGGGGGAAAGGATGTTGAGGGCGGCACCGCCATCTATCAGGACGCGCCTTAACTTGACATTGCAAATGGTGGGGAGACCACCATCGCGATTTGCCCACCCCTGGCCACGCACGGAGAGTGGTCGGTTTGGTCGAAGGTGAGAGGGACCTCCGACCACCTGGCTCGTCGTGAGGCCTCGTGGGTGGGGACCACAGCCAGAAGCTCGCGCTTCATGGTCTTGAAGCTGTGGCGGGAAGCGTGAGCGCACGCTCCCCCGTCCATGGTGGCGACGGTGGCCTCTGGCTCCTGAAAGCCCAGGTCGTCGTCGCCATCGTCATCGGTGGGGGCCTTTTTCTTAGCCTCACTTCACCGGTCGCGGGTAGGGGCTGTGAGGTTCTGGCCCTCACGGTGCTCCTGACCCCGCTCCTCCCCCCACTTCTTGATGCGCTCGGCCAATCCTTTGACCGCGCAGCACTCGGTGAGGTCGTGGAGGGAGGTGTCATGTACGAAGCACCATTTGCTAACCTGGCGCTCTCGGCCAGGGGCAGCAGGGCTCCTCTTGCTGCCCTCCGCAGCCTTCCCCTTACGCGGGGGCCGCGGGGCATCCTCAGCGGCGAGGACGTGCCCCTCGTCGCCAGAGCGGACAGTCCTCCTCTTCTTCCTTCTTTCTTGCTACCCAGAATGGGCGGCAGACCCGGGGGCAGCCGCAGCCGCCGCGCCAGAGCCGGAGGAGTTCCAGGTCCACACCTCCTCCTTATGGGCCACGCGGTCCGCGAGCTCGAAGAGCTACGTGGTAGTCTGGGGCTCCTTGGAGGCAATCTTCTCCAGCATGCGGTTGTGCCGCACACCTCCTCTAAACGCGTATATCACCGCGTGCGCGGGGATACATGGGATGGTGTTGCGGACCTGGCAGAACCGCTGGATATATGACCGGAGGGACTCTCCGTCCCTCCGCTGCACTGCGTGCAGGTCGGCTTCCTCTCCTGGGTGCGGATATGTGCCCTGAAAGTTCGTGGTGAACTGTTGGCACAGATCCTCCCAGGAGTGGACGGAGGCGGGTGGCAGGTTCATGAGCCAACCCGCGCCTGGTTTTCCAGGGCCATGGGGAAGTAGTTCGCCATGACCCTGTCGTCACCCCCCGCCGCCTCGATTCCAGTCGTGTAGATCTGGAGGAACTCGGTGGGGTTGATGCTACCGTCGTACTTTTCCGGGATGCTGGGCCGAAACATTGGGGGCCATCGGACATTCCGAAGACTCGCCACAAAGGCACGGCATCCAGCTCCAATGACGGGGGAAACGGGGGGCCTACCTCTAGGGCCACTAGGGCGCACGGTGGCCGTGGACGCGGCGCCCTCTCCCGCTTGGGTAGCGCGGCGCTCATCGCGCTGGCGCTCGAGATTGAGCCGAGCATCGAGCTCGTCGTACAAACTCTCGTGACGCCCGCGAGAAGCAGTGGGCGTCAACGAGGGCACTGAGGACACGCGGCGTACATGCGCCGCCGTTCGTCGCGCTCTTCGCCTTGCGGACGAAGAGGTTGCAGTCATGGTACCGGACGATTCGGTCGTCGACGGGCGGCCGCTTGCGCCCAGCTGCTGGTGCGCCATCTTGATCAGGTTGGCCACATCGTCCAGCCAACGCTGGACGGGGGGCCTTTGGGTCCGCGGCAATGGGCGGATGGCACAGGGCGCCCCTGCCGCCTGGAGGGCACCTTGAGGAGTGCCACCGTCACCGTAGGCTAGTCGGTGGCGCGCCTTGGAGTGACGCCGTCGCTCGTCACTGGGCTGTTGGGAGGTGGCGGAGTCCTCCCGCTCCTTCGGCGCCTTCTCCCGCTCGGGGCTCTGGCGGGGAGGCGGTGACGGAACGCGCGTCTGGCGATGAGGATGCAGCTCTCCGCTGTCGTCGCCCGCGCTCGGTGTGGGGGTGTGGAGCACCGCCTCTTCAGCCATAGGGCTGACTCGGCGAAGCTTGGCGATCACGCAAAGAGCGGAAAGCAAAGGAAGTTTTTACGCGCCCCCTACCTGGCGCGCCAGCTGTCGGATGGAAAACTCCGCAGCGGGGGACTGTGCGGACCCCCTTTTTGAGTTCGGCCCAGGGGTGCGTGAAAGAGGCCTCCTTAGGCCCGGCTCCGGTGAGGCCGGTGAGGATTGAGATCGCCTGCTAGAGAACGGTGACACGCGAGCGATTATACAGGTTCGGGCCGCCGATGAGGCGTAATATCCTACTCCTATGTGGTGGATTATGTGTATGAGGATTCTAGCTCTCCAAGGTTGGCCTCAGCTAGCTGCAACCCAGTGAGAAGAAGTGGAGAGAAGAATCCAAACCCCTCCTCCAGGCCTGGGCCTCCTTTTATATCTCAAGGGGACACCACAGGGGCCAGATAGGCGGTTTTCTAGAGAGAAAGGAGAGGAATATTTTACAGATGAAGTCTATGTCATGGCTTGGAGTAGAGTCTTCCGCTCCTGTATATTCGGTATGGCGTCGATCAGATCGCCCATCATGGCGGTCGGCCCAGCACGTCGCTCTTCATTAAACGGCTGGAATCCAGCAGTCCACCGTAAGCCGTGGGGTGCGCTAGGTGATTAGACCTAACGCACCAACCTTGACGTGGCGTAGGAGCCGGATCGGCCCCTACGATCTTCGCGCAGCTTCATTGGGAAGTGTATCATACCTACCGCACGTGCGTCGGCACGCGCGGCACTGTACGGCGTCCCATCGGTCATTCGCACCGGTCACTCGCCGGTCAGCCGGCGGTGACCGGTGTCAGGTGTGTGCGTGTCGCATCGCAATAGATGCGGCACGCGCACGGTGCAGGCGCACTATGCCTGCACCGTCATTTAATGCGGGTAGGTGAGCGCTGGGTGCGCTCACCCACTCCGTGGCACGTGGCGACGGCCCGAGGGGGTCGGGGGAGCCCGACCCCTACTGGACCTTCCCCCAAGGGGGTAGCGCGTCATGGTAGGGCGGCCGCCACGTCGTCCTCGGGCCTTCTCGCCCCTCGGGGGATGGCCACGTCGACGGATGGGGCCGCCTCAAGCCCATAGTCGGCATACCCCTGGGCCCAGGACAACGACAATCACTAATAACGATAATCGCTCGGCTGGAAAACCGATGTCATATCGAAATATCACCTAGCCGATGCAATGCAAGGTGAATCGGCTGTAAGGCATATTTATATAATAAATAAACCCTAAACTTGGTCCATCGGCTATAGAAATTAACATCATGTAATCTATAAATAAATATTATTTTAGAAATCAGCAATTGGGATAGATCGGACTTCATCGAGATAGTATAAATTGATTATATCCAAAGTAACATAAAATAATGATTACATGTGTTCATGTCATAGCCAATGTCCAAATTTCAGCATATATCGGCTATAGCTCCGATACTACCTTATACTAGGATATCATTTCATAGTAAATATATTAAACTAATATCAATTAGATTGATGGCAAGCTTAATATATTTAAATAATTGAGGGCAGATACAATATGTTAAACAAGATATAAATCTAGGTAAAACAACTATATCAGGTAACATCGGCTGAAACCCTGAAACTATCCTTATTAACAATCATGCAACAGGCTAAAGATTATGATTCTAAGCACGACTTAGTAGATCAAACTTAACTGATGCAGTACTAATTGTGAGAAGCATAATATCTAGACAATCAAGCTGATGATCATCTTTTTGGGATGGTAGATACATTATGTAATCTAAGTTAACAAGTCAATCTAGCCATTATCAGCGAAACCCTAGAAAGAGATAAACTGATGCAAGTAGAAAACATTATCAATCTAGATTATATAATATATATGATAACTTGATGATTCGCAAGAACAATATTAGAGTGTCATAAATATGTAAGCACTAATCTCAATAATGCAAACAGCCATAACAAACTTTACCTCTTGTCGAAGATCGAAACCGATGCAGCCCGACTCGAAAGCAAGAACTCGTCGAAATAAAGCAACGAAAAGGTTGGAGATGTGTCGAGATTGTATTGAACTGGTGTTAATTATTTACAAGAACTCGGGCTTATATTTATACCCGAACATACAAACTTGTCCATAACGGACACGACTCATACTTCCCTAGTACAACTCTAACCGACAAACAAGTCCCTTAGGCGGACTCTTACCAAAAATATTTATAAGGAAATTACATAATATCCTAATTAATAGATACAATTGCCTATCTTGGACTCTATCCTTGTCTAGCAACATTATTGAAGTCCTTCTTTCGAACCCGACATTGATCATATAATACATCTCACCAATATCGGTTGTATCAGCTATATATATAAAACTCAGTATAGGCCGATACAAACTTCCAGCCGATGCATTCTCTGTTTCCGAGATCTCCGCATATCTTCAAATCCACTTCGGATTAAATCTCGACTCTGATTCATATGCTTACCAAATTCCATCGTCAACACATGCCCCCCAATTTTGAAGTATTATATAATGCAACGGCATTAACTCGTCAATCCCGCAAATATCTAGGGCTTTTCTTACTCGACCATTAACCGCTCTCCCCTTTAAATAGTAACGGCCACCTCGAAAACTTCACGCCATCACTCCTGTTTTCACCGCTTAAGCCAAAAACTTTCCCCACCAAGCTCCAGCAATTTCCTCGATACTCCAGCGATCCACTTTGCGACTTCACTTCCCGGCGGCGATCTCCACTGTTCTCAACGATGGTACTCCCTCAAGCTCACCAAGCACATCCCCCATCAAGTTCCCCGAGGTAAATTCCTATATCTGTTAATCTTCACCATCGGCTCGATCTTATTTTCACTTTTTCTCCCTCCTTTCTTTCCTTCTGATTGAACACCTCCTTTATTTGTAGCACTTAATCCATCAAATAGCCATCCCAAGCTTAAAGGAGCCAAATCACTTCTTCTTAGGTTCGATGGGCGATAAAGATTCAACCACTTTGATCAACGCAGAGACAGATAGAATCCCCTTCAGGTAAACAACCCCAATCCTAGCTCATTGGATCACCACCTTTAGATCCTAGCCGCCTCAAGTTGATGGATGGATAGATTGGTACAAGAGGATGGCTACAAGCAAACAGGACCATTGGGACGAAATGGGAATAGCCCAATGCTTATCATTCTCAGTGGCCGATATGAAAAAGGATGAACCAATGATATCGGTTGAAGCCTATTTATGGTTTGATACCCTCAACGCCTTTATGTTCAATCATGGGCCGATGACCCCCACTCTGCTTGATGTTATCATCATTACTGGCTTAGATATCACCACATCGGCCAATCCCATCGGCTTGAAAACCAAATGTGCCCACAGATTTAAATCAAGAATATTGAAGGTTGGTCAGGATTTATCTCTCAAAAAACATGGGAGCAGGTCCCATATCGGCCAAAGAACACACTGCTTTTCTCCTTATGTGGCTAGATAAGTTTCTATTCTACAGCTCTACATGTGGTCCAATAGCAAACTGGCAGCATCTGGCCGAAGCCCTAGTAGCAAAGAAACAGTTTCCCTTGGGCAAATATCTTCTTGGCGCAGTTTATCAAACCATGTGCCAATCATCGCCCAAAATCATTATGGACACAAGTATTGGCACAGGTGGTCCTTGGTGGTTCGTACAGATCTAGCTAAACTTGTACACCTTGAAAGCAACCCATAGACCAGCACTTCACAAAGCCAAATTTCCATCTCAGCCGATCAAGAAGATAACGATGATGAAGCAGTTACAACTCGCCGATGTATGTCCTTTGGAGAGGCAGCCTCAACTTATATTGGTTCAGGTCCATTAGCTGAACATTTTAGAAATTGGTTCGGACATTTCTATGATGGATTCCCAAGGGACAGCAGGATTTGGTTTGCATATGAGTTCATTTCTGAATATGAACTGCCAGTCGATTTCAGACTTGATGAGATTAACGATGAAAGA
This sequence comes from Oryza punctata, assembly GCA_000573905.2. NCBI lineage: Eukaryota > Viridiplantae > Streptophyta > Magnoliopsida > Poales > Poaceae > Oryza > Oryza punctata. Next base: position 6,991,438 of record CM002494.2, on the reverse strand, counting down.
TTTGAGAAACCTAGAGAGGTCTTGACTGCAACTATCTCTCTTTGCATCCTCCCTGTAGGCATCTCTCAGGGTAGATATGTGCAGCCATCTAATGAGTTTAACCATCCAATGGTTGCTGCACGTCAACTTGGCATGGGCCAGCTTCCCATCGGCTTATATTTCTCTGAAAGATCCAACCCAGAGAAGAAATTGCATCGGCCCTAATTATGGACAAACTACTGAATATCCCTAGGCCCCCTCTTGGTAGTATTGACTGATTCAATATAATCCTGATGAGAAGTATCTTTTTTGACAAATGGTGGTCTGAATGGAAGATACATATTTTCCATCTGTTGGCTCAAACGTACTTGACAAAGATACTACCTGATTTGATCCCTCAAGTAAGTCACTTTCTCTAATCCCTTTCAACATATTTCAACGCTAATAGTTTCCCGATGCTTAAAAATTCCTATTACATTTGCAAGTATCTGATTCGCCTCTCCCTCACATTAGCCGAAGTGGTCAGCCAATTAACTATGCCACTGCAAAACACCCTAACAGTTGTGGCATAGATCCTTCTGTTATCGGCTACAATGCCCCAAAGGTAGCCTCTCTATTTCATGGCCAAGTTAGAGAGCTGATACCATCTGGTGGAAGACGCGAGAGGACTAAATAAGCTGCCATCAAACCTTGAACTACTCAAAAGAAGCCTAACAGTAAGAAGTCCAAAACAGCTGAAGAAGACTTGCCCCTGGACCCAAATGTTGAAGAATATCTCAAAGGAATTGAAATGGAGGAAGTCGTAGATGAAGCAATAGCTAAAATGAGTGAAACAGAAGAAGCTGCAATTAAAACCTTCTCGAGTCGATACTCCCCGAGCCGATCCATCTAGCCCAGCCAAAACTCCAAGTCCTCCAAAACGACATCCATTTTCCTTATGATTTGATTTGTAATTTACTCCTTTTCAGCCGAAGAAGAAATCAATGAAAAAGAAACAATCGACTCCACCTGCATCAGTATTTTTTTAACTTCTTTATATTTGTAATCCAATCTCTTATCGGCCAATGCTCAAACTTGTTTTGTTTTGTTACATCTTTCATTTCAGCCTTCTCAAGCTCCATCTCCTCCTCAACCTCAGCGGTCAAGCGAACATACACCATCGGCTCAAGGAAGCCATCATGAAGAAGAAACAAATTTTGTGAGTCCAATCATCAAGTCCCTGTAAGTACATATCCAAATTTTCATACATCGGCTATTCTAAATCTATTATTCATAACATCTCTCCTTATCTACAGACTCTAGCTGATATGTTCTCTTTTGACATAAGGTAATATATGGATGAGGATGAAGAAGAAACAACAAGCAAAACCAAATCACCACTTTCTGAAGACTTGAAAACCAAGCTAACAGATATCTCTGATCAACTAGGAGCCTCTTTAGATGCACTAGTTGTAGATTGTGGTCCGATCAGACCAAGGTTTCTAGAGATTCAAGATCAAATCCCTGATGAGTTTGTTGACATGATATCTCCAATAGTCTTCCTTGAACAACATTGTTCAAACTTGAGAGAGCCAGACAAAGGATTGCAGATCGGCTAGAACACACATCTCTTGAAGCTACCATTCAAACGGGCAGACAGCAAGTCAATGATGAGAAGGCAAAATTAGTTGAACTAGAAGCTGGCCCAAGTTCAACTCAACAAAATATTGATAAATTGAAGAAGAAGGAAGCTGATCTATTGGCACAACTTAATGAATGCAGATCTAAGATAGCTTCTGAAGAACAAAAATTATCCAATCTGCCGAAAGCTACTGAAGCGCAAAGATCAAAACTCAAATCTTCTATCAAGCATTTATCTTCTCTCAGCAAATCCCTCAAGCCAATCCCAGGAACAGATGTTGTCGATGCCCAAGCAATAGATGAGGTAGAACAAATACATCAACAGGCAAATCGGCTATTCAAAAATACTTGGACTGATGTAATAGGCTTAGCGTGAAAGACAAAAACTTTTCATATTTTGCTGTAACATATATCTACATCGGCTGTCGAGTCGATTTGGTCTTACTCTGAAAAATCTTTTTAAAAAAATTTCCTTTTAAATCCCAAAATTTATCCTTCATGCCCCCAAGTTTGTAGTAGGGAACATCATGCTACAAACTTAGGAAATGTCTAAGGGTAATAATTCATGTCGGCCATCTAAAGTTGATGTAATCAACATCGGCATTAATCATACATCGGCATGATCCAGCCGATTATGAACCAATCCAAACACTTGGGTAATATTTCTACAAATATTTTCCGTTAAGAGCTCTTCCAAAAACTTCTCCATCAAGCCCTTTTAACATATAAGCTTTTGAATTACACTTATGAATCCGAAAAGGTCCTTTTGAAATACACTTATGACCATTTACCAAATTTATTATCCCTTGCTTCTATCGGCAACACCAATTTCCACAGAAGTTCCTCTTCCTCAAAACATTTTGGTACAATTTTTTTATTATAATATCGAGCAACCCTTTCATTATCTCTCTTGACTTTCTCTAGGGCTAGCAATCTTGATTGGACCAACTCCTCTAACTCATCAACCATCAAATTATGATAGTCATCGGCTATCAACTCATCTTACAAAGAAATCCTCCTTGAACCGATGTTAGTTTCCCACGGTAAAACAGCTATATGCCCATAAACTAGTTGATACGGTGGAACTTGTATAGAACCATGACATGCCACCCGATAAGACCATAATACCTCAGCTAATATAATATGCCACTTTTTTGGATATTCAGCAATCTTTCTCTTAACCAACTTGATCAAACTCTTGTTAGATGCCTCAGCATGCCCATTAGCTTGTGCATAATATGGTGATGAATTTAGCAACTTAATTCCCATACTATCGACAAACTGAACAAACTCATCGGACACAAAAATAGACCCCTGATTAGTTGTTATCATCTGTGGCAAACCAAATCTATATATGATATGGTCCTGAACAAACTCGATTGCATCTTTAGAATCCACCTTCTTGAGAGAAATAGCTTCAACCCACTTAGTAAAGTAATCAGTAGCTACCAATATAAATTTATGTCCTTTGCTCGATGGTGGATTAATTTGGCTGATCATATCAATTCCCCACCCCAGAACAACCACGGCTTGACAATTGGGTTCATAGCCGATGCCGGCGCTCTCTTAATAGCTCCAAATTTCTGACAATCTTGTTAACCCTTATAATATCTGAAGCAATCTTCCAACATCGTCGGTCAAAAATATCGAACTCTCCTAATCAACCATCTCATCTTATGGGCCGATTGATGAGTACCACAAATTCCCTCGTGTACTTCACACATGATAACCTTGGTTTCTTCAAGATTTAAACACTTTAACAAAACCCCATCGATTGTCTAATAGTATAGATCATTATCTAACAAAACATATTTGAGGGCTTTATACTTCAATTTCCTTGATGACAATCAAGAAGGATCCTTTAAATATTCAATAATCTCAAACCTCCAGTCACCAGCTTGCATAGACGCAATTTCTACCTCCACATCTCTTAACATCGGCTTATACCCCGATGCACCTTGAGCTAAATCATTGGCTTCAACATTTTGTTCTCGAGAAATATGTTTCAAAGAAACCATCCTGAAAGTTTTCACCAATTCTTGACACTTTTCATTATACACCATCAAGACATCATTTTTGCACTCATATTCTCCAGACAACTGATTGATGACTAATAATGAATCCCCCATAATTTCAATGGTATCGGCTTCAACTTCTCTCAATAGTTGTAGTCCTTTTAAAACAGCCTCATACTCAGCCTTATTATTAGTATAGTAAGGCTTAATAGTGAAAGAAAACTCAAAACTAGCCCCCTAGGCGTATGATTACTAAGTCGATACCACATCCATAAGAACAAACTGATCCATCGAAAAACAAAGTCCATGGTACAATCTCAACATAATCAATGGAATCATTCTGATGTTCAACTATGAAATCGGCTATTGCCATTCCTTTAACTACCTTAGTCGATTCATACCTCAAATCAAATTCTGTTAAAACGAAAATCCACTTTCCAATCCTTCCTTTTAAAACAGGAGCCGATAGCATATACTTAACCACATCGGCTTTGCAAACTATTGGAGAGTAGATAATGTCGTAACTTTGTACATGAAAAATATAAACATAAGCACAACTTTTCCAGCGGTGTATATCTGGTATCAGCATCCAAGTCTTCTACTCATATAGAATAACTCTCTTTTTACCTTCAACCTCCTGGATTAAGACTGAGCCGATTTTTTTTGATCGGCTGACAAATATAGCTTAGAAGGAACCCCTTTTGTGGTGGAATAAGGACTAGAGGGGTACTTAAATATTCCTTTATACTATCCAAAGCCTGCTGCTACTTCTCTCCCCAAACAAATTCTTGATCGGCATTCAATCTGAGTAATGGAGTGAATGGCTCAATTTTGCCAGATAAATTAGAAATAACACATCTTACGAAGTTGATTTTGCCGATCAAGAATTGTAATTTTGTTTTGCCTTCTGGTGGTTTAATATTTTTATAGCAGTAATACTTTTTTGAGGAATTTCAATCCCTCTCTCATGCACCAGAAATCCAAGGAACTGTCCAACCGATACGCCCAAAGCACATTTGGTAGGGTTCATCCTCAATCCATATTTCGTTGCCCATTCCAAAACTCTTCTTAAATCGGCTATATGCTCATCGACTTCCTTTGATTTGACAACCGCATCATCAATGTAAATTTCAACCAATAAGCCGATGAGATCATGAAATATATAATTCATTGCTCTTTGATACGTGGCACCAGCACTCCTTAATCCAAAAGTCATAACAACTCCACTCATACAAGCCGATTGCACCAGGACACCTAAAAGCAGTCTTATGGATATCTTCTTCAGCCATAAAAATTTGATTATATCCTGCATTGTCATCCATGAAATTGATAATCTTATGTACAGATGTTGCATCAACTAATAAATCAGCAATCTTCCTTGGGTATTCATGTTTAGGAGTAGCTTTATTCAAATCTCTGAAATCAATGCAAACCCTAAGTTTGCCGTTTTTCTTGATCACCGATACTATATTTGAAATCCACTCAGCATACCGGCATGGTCCGATGAAGTTAGCATCATAGAGTCTTGTGATCTCGGCCTTGATAGCATCATACATCTCAGCTTTACATCATCTTGGAGGCTTCTTATATGGCCGATTGCCTGATTTAATAGGTTGAAACCCTGATACTATCCTTATTAACAATCATGCAACAGGCTAAAGATTATGATTCTAAGCACGACTTAGTAGATCAAACTAAATTGATGCAGCACTAAGTGTGAGAAGAAGCATAATATCTAGACAATCAAGCTGATGATCATCTTTTCGGGATGGTAGATACATTATGTAATCTAAGTTAACAAGTCAATCTAGCCGTTATCAGCGAAACCCTAGAAAGAGATAAGCTGATGCAGGTAGAAAACATTATCAATCTAGATTATATAATGTATATGATAACTTGGTGATTCGCAAGAACAAGATTAGAGTGTCATAAATATGTAAGCACTAATCTCAATAATGCAAACCGCCATAACAAGCTTTACCTCTTGTCGAAGATCGAAACCAATGCAACCCGACTCGAAAGCAAGAACTCGTAGAAATAAAGTAACGAAAAGTTTGGCGATGCGCCAAGATTTTATTGAACTGGTGTTAATTATTTACAGGATCTCGGGCTTATATTTATACCCGAACATACAAACTTGTCCATAACGGACACGAATCTTACTTCCCTAATACAACTCTAACCGACAAACAAGTCCCTTAGGCGGACTCTTACCGAAAATATCTATAAGAAAAGTACATAGTATCTTAATTAATAGATAAAATTATCTATCTTGGACTCTATCCTTGTCCGGCAATATCATTGAAGTCCTTCTTTCGAACCCTACATTGATCATATAATACATCTCACCATCGGTTGTATCGGCTATCTGTATCGAACTCAATATCGGTCGATACAGACTTCCAGCCGATGCATACTCTGTTTCTGAGATCTCCGCATATCTTCAAATCCACTTCGAATTAGATCTCGACTCCGATTCATATGCTTACTAAATTCTATCGTCAACAGTGGGTTCCTGTGATAGATTCATCCATGTTCTTAGTATATGATATAACATATCGATTTGTTAAGACAACATATGCATTGTTTGTTGGTTTTACCATTGTGTGGTTGACTGCAGCAGGGATTGGTGGTTGGCCTTCCGCTGCCGCAGTTAATGCGTAACTGCTACGCCTTTGCGTGGGGCTCGCTTCTACTATGGGAGCGGCGACGGGGTCGGCATTTTGTTGCTGGAGCTCACTCCTGATGCATTCCGCCACCCGTTCCAATTTTTTCATCGAATTCAGTGCTAAGCTCAGCTCTGATCTCCTCTCTAAGTTGTTCCTTCAAGCGTGCATCTTTCTCTGCCTTTGTTAGCTTCCGCTCCCGTAATGCCACATGTATTGGGGAAACCCAACCTTCCATGGAATATTGGAGCCAACGTCCCTTGTCTGTCCATGATGTTCTTCGATGCCCAATGCTTTCGTGAGGATGTCGTCCTCGCGTCTTTGTGAGCAGACCTCTTGCGAGGACGGTCTCTCGGCAACATATTCGATCTACGGTACAATTAAGATCGGGTTAAATCATAGCTAAGATAGAAACAAATTAAACATATACGATATGCTGTACTTACCATATGCTCGTACACTCGTTGATCTTCGAGATTTGGTAACGTAATTGTCAAATCATTGTTCTTAACAGCCCTTCCCCTTGCCCAATTCCTTGCCCGTTCATTCGGGATGTCAGCAAATGGCGGTGGGTGTTAGATTGCATAGCAGCTTCATCCTCCCTCTGCCATTGCTCTAGCTTCCAACTATATCCTTTGGTGCCAAGACGGTGCGGGTGCACGTTTTTAGCCTGGAGTGCCCTAGTGGCCTCGATTTTTGCCCGGGACTTGGGGGTTGATTTGGCAGCATGAAACTAGCCCCTCACGGTTTCGATGATCCACAGGTATTTTTCATATGGTGTTGGCTGGTAGGGGTTGAGGACGTACTCACCGACCAGCTTTGTCTTTAAATTTTTCCAAGCGGTTCCCATCTTTTGGAAAGCATGAAACTTGAGCCTTTGCTCGTCCTCTTCAGGATATTTGAAGCTTAGCTTGAACTGCACCCAAGCTTCCTCCTTTTCTGCAGCTGGGACTAGCTTGACGTCGTCAACCAAAATGCAGAAGTGTTGCCTCCCTAGCACCCCGCATACCAATGTGAACTTCTTAGTAGCTTTCCTAGGAGCCACCGGGAATCCGACGGCGTTGACCTCTGTTATGGTCATTTGTTCCTTAGGAATCCTATTTTGGATCCTAGGGTTCCATGTCGATGTGGTCCCACTAGTTGTCGTCGATGTAGGTTCACCTTACTGAGACATTTTCTAAATAACTTGTGTCCGACAAAAAGTAAAAACAAACATTAATAATTCACTAAATTCACACATCACACATAATACTAAATACATACCTAAAATCAATAAAATCACTAAGTGTCATCTTATCTAAATATAAATTTCACTAGAATTCATCCAAATTAACTAAAATACCCTAAATTCGACATATATCTACATATTACTAAGTCCCATCAAACATAAACATCACACATGAACATCACAAATCAATCTCAAATATAATTCACTAAATACATACATAAATACTTACATGCATAAAAAATATCCCTAAAAGTAAAATATATTCACTAAATTACCCTAACATCAGTGAAATACCCTAAATTCACTAAAGTACCCTAAATTCACTAAAATAACCTAAATAACCATAAAATCTATAAAATCACTAAGTGCCAACTTATCTAAATATAATTTTCACTAGACTAAATTCCACATATATCAACATATATAAAAATTCACATCTCACACATATAAAAATGCACATCTCAAAAATTTCACTAAGTCACTAAATAACCCTAAAATTATCCATCAAGTCACAAATTTCATTAATCAAGTCACTAATTTCATCCACCCTAAAATCCCTAAGTCACTAACCGATCACAAATTTCATCCATAAAATCCCTAAGTCAAAATTTTCATCCACTAACCGGCCGGGCTCGGTGAGGAGGTCGACGATGCGGTGGCCTTGGGCTCGGGGGCGGCGGGGGATGGCGCCGGGCTCCGGTGCAGCGGACGATGGCGCCGGGCTTGTGGAAGCGATGCAGCGACAACGAGGAGCAGGAGGAGGAGGGCGGTGGCCGGGCTCGGAGAGGAGGTGGACGACAGCGGTGGAGGAGGGCGACGGCGACGGCAGTCTCGGGGTCGTGCGGGCTTAGAGAGGAGGTGGACGACAGTAGTGGACAAGGGCTACGATGGCACCGGGCTCGGGGTCGCGAGGGCTTGGAGAGGAGGTGGACGACGGCGGTGGAGGTGGACGACGGCGGTAGACGAGAGCGGCGGACGGGCTCGGTGGAGTGAAGTGTGGAGTGGATCTGAATAGTAAAGAGGAACCCTAGTCTTCATGTGGTCAAACCACATCCGTGACGAGCTTACATTTAAACCCGATTGAGATGGTCTTATCCATAACGGGCTTTTTTTAAGCCCGATTGAGATGAGCTCATCTGTGACGGGCTTTTTTTAAGCCCAATTGAGATGAGCTCATTCGTGATGGGCTTTTGTTTAAGCCCGATTGAGATTACTTTCGGCCCATCACCGATATCATTTTTTTATTTTTTATAATAGACAAATTATTTTTTGTTTGCTCTTTCATAGTTGACTATTGTTGACTTTTCCTTATTCCTTAGCATGTTTGGTTTGGACTTTTCTTATTCCTTATTCCTTATGCCACTCTTCTAGCAGGATGAGGCTCCTGGCGATTGAAGGATGAAGGGGGGTATGCATTAGGATAGTGCAAATAATCAGGGTAGATGACAAGGATAACCTAAACTTGTTAATACAAAGGAAATGATACAAAATACTTCATTCATTACAAGAAATTACAAATAAAATTAATATAAAGTCTTCAGTTACAAGGATATGCCTTCCGTATGATCTGAACGAGCATATGCCACATCCTCTTCGGGATCATCGTCAAGATCAATGTGAGGTATTACATGAAGATTCTAGTTGTATTCTTCTTCATCAATGATGTTGTCAACCCCAGCAATTCTTCACTTGCCATCCCTAACGACATGCAGCTTCTTGTTTGCAGGGTCTTTTATGTAGAAAATCTGCTCGACCTGCTTCGCAAGTACGAATGGTTCGTCGGCGTAACCAACCTTGGCTAGATCAATTAAAGTGAATCCTTCATTGTTAACTTTCACACTAGTGCGCATATTCACCCAACGGCAACAAAACAAAGGGACTTTGAATTCACATAGTTCAGCACCCAGATCTGCTCTGTGCGACCGTAGTATGTGTTCGACCCAGATTGATCCTGAAATGCATCTATACGGACTAAGCTGTTTTGCACTGTGCTTTTGTCATCTTGTTTGACGGTGTAAAATGTGTATCCAATAATATCGTATCCTTGCCATCCGTACACAAACATATCCTCATGTTTATGGGATCGCCTGTGAATTCTTGATGTTTTCGATTGATATTCCTACATTGAATAAAATCTGCAGGGTGTCTGAACATACCATCGTTCCTTCTCTCCGTGGCATACCAACGTACTAACTCCGCTTCCTTGGGGTTGGCAAAGATTCTCTTGAAACGATCAATGGTAGGTAGATACCACACAACCTTCGCCCGACCACCCCGTTTTGACTTTTTTCCTTCGTCAACACTTTTCGTTTGCTTGTATCGTGAAGCCTTGAAAACAGGATAGGCATCTAAGTCCGCATATTGCTTGTGGTACAATATGCAGTCGCTTGGACAAGCGTGAATTCTACGGACCTCTAACCCCAGGGGATACAAAACCTGCTTTGCTTCATATGTTGTCTCGAGCAATGTATTCTCCTCAGGAAGCATGGCTTTCAATATTCCCAAGAGATCTGTGAAACTCTTATTTGTCTATCCACTACTTGCCATCAGCTTCATTATGTCCAAGGTAGCTGACAATTTGGTGTGTTTTACCTTGCATACGGCGTATAGAGGTGTCTCCGAGTCACAGACTAACCTGGTGAACTTCATGAAATCGCTCTCGTTGTAAGCTAGGTCCTCAACGTCACGCAACATATCTTGCAGCAGATCGTGATCCACATCAACTATTTCATCGCCTAATGGAGATGGTACAAACATGTCATGCTCATTTTCATCTTCTTGATTTTGTGCACCACTTCTGTTTGCAGATGCAACATCATCGACTGATTCTTTCTCTCCATGCTTCACCAAACATGTGTAGCCATCCATGAATCCTCGAAGTATCAGATGAGCGTGTGCGTCCACTCTGCTATCAAGCATTATCTCATTTCTGCAATCTGCACATAGACAACACATGTAATCGTTGTTTCTTCTTTTCATGTCCTCCTCTACGGCATTTATAAAATTTGAAATGTCACTTCTATACTCTTTGCTATGTCACACAATTCCATATATCCAACTTCGATCCATCACTGCAAAAGTGAACAAAATATTAGATAAACATTTTGTAAGATAAGTATTACTAAATTTATGGGAATTGTTTAGTATTTTTCAAATACTTTTATGAATTTTCTGTTTTTCTTGGAAAAAAGAGATAAAAATTGCCCACCCTCAATCTCCCACCAAAATAGTGAACAGTGGGATAACCATTCCCTAGGCAGTTAGAGTATTCATAAGAGCAACAAATATCGGTAACGGCTAACGAACGGACATCAGTGACGGGTTTCGCAGTTATCTTTATCGGGTCTAAGTTTGTCATCAGTGATGGGTCTAAATATTATCTTTGTCGGGCCTAAATTAGAGACCATCATTAATGATACACATTGGTGACAGGCTCGAAATATAAGCATATGGATAATATCTGTACGAGTGTATCTTTGTCGGAATTTATTTTGGCTGGTTAGAGATGATGACGGTGCGATGGTCCGCAAGCTCTCGACATGGGAAAGGCCGTTACAGATAACAAGTTTTGTACTATTGCGTGTTGTGTTGGGTTGAAGATCAATTTAAATCGATAAGTGAGATATTGTGATTGAGATATTGAGAAGAAGGTAAATTGGAGATTGACTGAAAAGATGAAGATTCGGCGGAGTATGTAAAGTTCTCGTAAATGCCATATGTTGATTGTTGATATATTGACTGACAAGTGCTCTATTAATCAAAGTGGTGGAAGTGAGGATACTTGTGTAAAATTTAAAATTCTTACATCATTTCAATCTTCCTCAATTGATGAATCCAATCTTAAAACATTTCATTAATAGAAGTAAAAAATAGAGGATTTGATATATTAAAATGGTATTAATAGATTTGTCATTATGAACTGCTATGGTTGTATTTTTTTGATAACTTCATAGAGAATAAAATATAATTGTAATTTTTAACAAATCAAAATATCCCTGTGGCCCTTTTCAATAGAAGTATCTACTCCTCGAGCCCACATGGGATTGCTTGAGCAATTATTGTGATTTTAGACCCTTAATTTGCAAAGTGATTCTAACTTGTATATTGAAGCAGGAGAGAATATGGCCATTGTTTTATAACACATAGTAAGTTTTTAGAGGATGACAGTTAGTCCAAAACCAATCTACAAGTAGGAGCCGATTTTTTTTTCTTTTCTATATGCATGATGAATTCATTTAAACTCTTTTTTCATATGAAGCAAAGCTTTTCAGTCACGAAACTAAAACACATCCCTTGCCTAGCTAAAGCATCCAAGTAGCACCTCATCGGCGAATTAAGTAGAAAACGTGACGAAAGTGAAAACAAAACATTTTATCAAGGTATTCTTTCTAATGTTTTTTTTCTTTCACGATGAAGCATTACCTAGCATTGCCTCCTCCCCTCACGTGGGACTCGATTCATTCGGTGTCTTTTATCGGCGCTTAACCTATTTAGTTTATTTTTCAAGTAAAGCGATGCATTTAAAACATAGTACCGTGCACGTTTTCTCACTCTCCGTAAATCGATCCAAACAATATATTGTCATCGAGTTAAACCGAAAGAGAGATCCGAACATAAACACAACCGCTAAAGCGTTTTCATAAGCAAACCGCACATTGTATTCCAAAATCAGATAACAACCTCGAGTTGGAAAGAGAGATGAAGTTTAAAATGTGTACCGAACCACGTACCAAAACCATAGAAACCAGAGAAAAGAGGGGAAAATAGTCTAAAAAAGCAAAACAAGGTGAAAAAAGGGGGGCAAAACAGGGCAAAAATTTCCCAAAATAAAAAGGCAAGAACAGGAAGAGACCGAGGAAGGAACGAAGCAAGGCGCTTAGGCGCACGCACGCACACATTCTCGAGTCCTCTTCCTCCCCTCCCTCCCTCCCTCCATCTTCTTCCTCCTTCCGCCGCATTGCTCCTCGCCGGCGACCAACCCTACCTCTCTCTCCCTCTCGAGCGGCGGCGGATTGGGTTTCCGGTGGCGGCGGCGGCGGCCAGTGAGGGGTAAGAAGCATGTGTGATTTGGTTGCAAGAACGGGGCGGCACCAGCAGCGTTACGAGCATGGGCGTCGCCTCGTGGCCGGGTGGGACCTCCTCAAAGCCCCAATTTTTACTCCCCATTCTCCTCCTGCATCATCATTTTCTTCATCTCCATCCCCCACCACCAAAAAAAATATCACTTCTTTTTTCTCTTTGCCAAAATTTAGGTTTGTTTTGATATGCTGCTTGATTGGAATCAAATTTGCCTCTTGCTGCTGCTGCTGCTGAGGGGGAGTAGGAGGGCTATTTGGTGACTAGATTATGGGAGGAGGGGGTGGTCTTAATCAATGAACAGTGAGCAGGGCTGCCATTAAATTTAGCTCTTTTAATCCATCCGTAGGCACCTGCTGATGGCGACCTGCTTATCGTTTTCTGTTCTTTACTGAATTATTCAGTGTGCTTTGTTCTTTACCGGCTAGCTCCACATGATTGGGGTGCCTGTGTGGGGAAAAAAGAGGTTGGGGTATCTCTGTTTGGTCCCAGGATGTGCCATCAATTAGGTGAATCTTGGTAAAGATTGTATTGATACTGATTCAGCATCAGTGGTGGGCCGGCATCGATAGGGAAATTTTCACGGATAAGGATTCTAGGCTCGTTGGATGGTCTAGAGTTTTTCTTTTTTCGTAATGGGTGTCTTGTTGCAGGTCTGGATTAGTTTATGCCTTTTATGAGCATTGCCAGAAGGTGCTGTGCAGACTTGGTATACCTTTGGCTTAATTTGTTCAAGGGAGAATTTCCACTTTTATTTGGTTTTTCCAAGAAAAGAAAGTAGTGACAAAACATAGATATGTGTGAGATGGGCATAGGGAGATGGATTTCAGGATCATAGATGACCCCAGGGTTCTCTTGTTCCCATGTGTGTAGTTAGATATTTGTATTAACTGGAGACTAAAAAACAAATGAGGACAATAACTGGTTATACTAGTAGTTTTGCTGCTTTGTCCTGTTGTTATAATGTTCCAAATATTGGTGGTGTTGCATTAAGTGCTTACCGTTAGTGATATAAGCTATATGAGAATTAATTTATTTGTTTCAAAATTTGAGGTCAAATTGTAACAGTACTGTCTACATTAGTATACTTTATGTGTTTGTGAGCGTGCTGCTCTTATCTTTGCTTTAAGATTTACATGGTTAAAGGCCCTAGAGAAGAATGTTGTCATGCTTTAAATTCATCTGATACTTGTTTCTTGTATATGTAGGTGCATACCTTTTAGATATAAAGATAACAATGATGAAACTTCTGATGATGGACACAAGAAACTTGTGGAAGTTCTCATGATCAATTCCCAGAGTGGATCTGGTCTCCTATTTCCAAAGGTATGAAAATAAACATCTCTGCCTAAGAGTCACTCAATTGTCAGAACATGGTATATGAAAACATATGTGATGTTATTCTGTTTGTGTTTTAGATTTCCAGAGTAATTGATGGGAAATTATTTAGGCTATAATCCAACATCTGTTATCCTCCTACCATTCCAGAAAGATATGGTCCTTGATTTGTAACCTCAATGCTCTAACATGACAGGCATGAGCAAGATAATCAATATCCCTCAGAAATGTTTGATTAAGTAGGTACTGAAATCAGGTGCCGTAGAGTCGACTTTTTTAGCCAGTCAGGACTCATTAGTAGAGTCAACCTTATGATAACCTTGTCTGTGAGGCATACTGGTTAGTTATTGGGATAAATATATCTGTTTGTTTCTTATATAGTACATGATTCTGTGGCATGGGGTCTTTTGTTTGATGTGCCGTACTGCTTCAGGGAGGATGGGAGAATGATGAAACTGTTGAAGAGGCAGCTGCTCGTGAAGCTATTGAAGAAGCTGGAGTTCGAGGAGATTTAGTGGTGAGACCCTTTGGCACTTTTACCTTGACTTTTTGATCTTCTGTTAGAAAAAACCCCATTATTATATCCTACAGCCATATGTTTGTTGTTAAACCTTGTGTCCAAGACCTCAGGTCAAGTATGCATGCAATTTTGTGTTTTATATAGACAATTACATATAATCTTCTTTCCTATGGAGATCTACCACCTTCTGATAACTAGCTGTGTCCATCACTTAACCTGAAAATCGATCCTTAAGCGTAGTCTGAGTCCGGGCTATAGAATTTCCGGCCTTATCTGTTCACTCAGAGTCAGCATCCATTTTGTTAAGTGTTAATATGTTCATGCTTTAGGATATGAATATGCAATGCTCCTTGTTCTTTACTAGGCTTTTTTTTTTGCATTAAAGAACTAGAGTCGGTTGACTATAAGTGTTAGGTGCCACTTGACTAATAAGCTAGTTGAACTTCATCATTGTATCCTGTTTTATAAGGTTCGTTGTGTAAATAGCACTTGTTGGACTTTCAGTAAACACAAACTTTGAAACCTAACACTTGTGAGTTAAGGGAGGATTCTTGTGTCACTAACTCGCTTCTAGTACTCACTTTAGATTGTAATCCAGACCTGAACTACTTAATGCTGGCTACTCTGCTACTGTGTTGACACTGATTTTGCTCATTTGCACATCTGGTTAAGTTGTTTGCTTGAAAGTTTAATAATACTATTGGTACTAGACAGAGCATAAGACCACACGACATAGTGCAGCCAATAAACCTTGACTGGTGTCAAATCAAAGTGTTCACATTTATTTTGAATCTTGCATTATAAATGGATTATTTTATAGGAAGTTTATTTAGGAAAGCAAGCTTAGTCAAAGGAGTTGGGTTGTACTTGCATGCCTTTTTAGTCTACATTTAATGTGTAGCTAAGTTTAAATAGATTCTGTGATTCCTTAGTCCTTGTGGCTTTACTTAGCTGTGCATGTGGCTTATTGTTGAACAGCACTTATTCCCTTCCATGTGTTCTGCCATCAAACTCTACTTATTTGCGATTCTTTCTGTGCATAAGCAATTATTGGGCTTCTACGACTTTAAGAGCAAGACGCACCAAGACAAGTTCTGCCCCGAGGGGATGTGCAGAGCTGCGGTGTTCGCGCTTCGAGTTAAGGAAGAGCTTGCCTGCTGGCCCGAGCAGAGCACCCGCAAGAGGACCTGGCTCACTCTCAGTGAGGCGGTGGAGCGGAGCCGGTACCCATGGGTGCGAGAAGCCCTTACAACGGGTTTCACCACCTGGCATGAGAACTGGAGCAACGGGGGCGACCATGTCGACCCAAGTTCAAGATGACCGCACCTCAAGCATCAGGGCCAGGGATCATGCTCTCTTTTACCATGCTAGTGGTTTCAGAAACATGACATTCCGGCATATGTGTGCTCCCTGATGCTTCAGTAGTTCCGATCGCCCTATATTACTACCTAGGATGCGACCAATCTTAGTTCTGGAAATGTCGAGAATCGCTGGAATTGTAAGTGTTGATTGATTCTCGCTGCTACCATTATCAGTCCTCTTGTTTCTTTTTTTCTTTTTACACCATGCAGTATCAGCTGGTGTGTTGCCCCTTGTGTGTGTGTGTGTGCAAAACTACCTGAAATCAAAGAAGGCTTTGTGGATCAACGTGCTTCCCCTGTACTACTACAATGCTCCTCCTGAGTTGGCTTGTTCCTGAGCACTGGTCTCCAAAAGAATATTGCAGTTTCAGAGAAGAAAGGGGATAAATAAATCCTGATGTTGTTTGTGAGCATTGCTGTCTGTTCTGATCTGTCAGAATCAAAGTTGAATTCAGTTGTTAAGAACGAGTCAAGATGAACAATTCACGACACAGATCTTGTGGAGTATATTTTCTTAAGGACTACAACCATTTCAAACAGCGACATGCTTCCAGCGCTTATAATCGATGCGATTTTCAGAAAAATAAAACTTAATATATATGAATTTATTATAAAACCATTTTAAATTCATTTTTTTAACTTTATAATAGTTAATTTATTTATTTATACCCTCAAATTTATCAAAAAAAACTTAACATATATGAATTTGTTATAGAACTTTTCTAAATCTATTTTTTCAACTTTGTAATAGTTAATTCATTTTTTTATAGCCTCGAATAGTTATGACAAAATCACTCAGCTATTCAGACCAAAAAAAAACAATAGTAGGACCAACAAAATGTGCTGAATCTGATTGACTGTGCAATGTTCCATTCTCCTATTGGTTATGTGATGGAAAATGAAAAACGAAAAGGAAAACTCATCTTATTCACTTATTTGTAACAGCATTTTCCTAGCATATATATATTGTCACTTCAGTTTGCATTTCTCTATGCTTCCGGTTTAAGAAGAAGAACAAAAAACAGAGGGAGAAGAAATCACGAGAAGAAGAAATCCCCGAGCATTTGTGTTTGAATTCGATCATGACAAGATGAAGATGAGATTGGCTAGACGGCGGCGATGATCTTGTCGTCAAGGTCGAAGCTCATCTCCTTCTCCCCTCTGCCGCTGCTGGCGTACTCTGCGAACCTCTCCTTCAAGTCCTCCGGCAGGTTCGTCGTGCTTGTCCATCCAAGCACCTCCTTCGCCGCCCTCGGCTCCGCGTAAAAATGCTACAATTTCGCACCACCATTAACATCAAAACATCACATCTTTTTTCAAACAAAAACATCAATATCAAAAGAGTATAAAAGTCACATCTTCTTTGGAAAAAAAATATATTAAGATCAAAGGGAAAATATCCAGTGAAAACCTGATCTAAAAGTTCTCTAAATTCATAAAAAAAAAGCTATAGGCATTAACTTACATTACCATCAATTTTTTAACTCCAAACTTACCTTCATTTGGAAAAGAAAAAAAAAGGCACTATTCGCTGATAATTTGTTTTTTCTTCTCAAATGAATGAATTTAGTAGAATTTCAGGTCCCTTTTTTTATTGGTTTCTACTTATTTGAAGGTTTTCCATTCGATATTAAAAACCACATCATTTGTGGAGCAAAATAACATGTGTTTGCCGTATGAACAAATAATAAACGATTAGTACTAACCATGTTGCGGAAGGGGAAGGCCTTCTTGGCGTCGACGCCGACGGCGGCGGGGTCGTAGTGGACGATCTCCGGCTCGGCACCGGCGGCGGCGGCGCACATCTTGACGAGGCCGTTGAAGGTGACGGCGCGGTCGGAGACGCAGTTGAAGATCCTCCCCGCCGCCGCGCCGGGGCTCTCGACGGCGAGCGCCAGCATGCTCGCCAGGTCGCGCACGTGCGAGATGTTCGTCACCTGCATCCCTGACCCCGGGATCGGCACCGGCCTCCCCCTCACAATCCCTGCAAAAACAATTTGAAACAAAAAAAAAAAACTTGACTTCAATTCGAATATTTTTTTTGGAAATTTACACCCCAACAATTTGACAAATCGGATTTATTCAAAATTTACAGCAAAAAATTGACGGTTTTATCCTCATAATTCGGATTTGTCAAAACTTAGAGTAAAAAATTTGAAAGTTTTTTTCAAATTCAAACTATTCATAATTTACATAAAAAAATTTGCCAGTTTTGTCTTCGTATTTCGAAATAGTTCAAAAATTAAAGCGAAAAATCGACAGTTTTGTCTTAATTCGATTTTTTAAAAAAGACTACAGTAGAATAATTTGATATTTTTGTCTTCAAATTGAAAAATTTTATTTGGGGTTTAAAATTTGGGAGAATTTGGTTAGGAGATTTTGGTATTTTACTGTCGAAGAACCACTCCTCGCAGTCCTTGTTGTTGCCGGAGCCGATCATGTACTGTGGCCGGAACGACGCCCAGCTGCTGAACTGCTCGGCGATGTACTTCTCCACGCCGACATGCCCCGCGCTCTCCTTCACCGCGTCCTGCATTGCATGTCGCCGCCGCCGTCCCCGTCGCCGGCGAGCCGACATGGCCGGAGTCAGTCAGTAACCTCATCGAGTCTCACTCTGGCGACAGACTCTGCATTTGTGTTCTCTAGTTTCTTACCCCCTCGACGTGCGGCGGCTCCTCGGTTGGCGTGTAGATGCCGGCACTGCTGACGAACAGGAATTGCCCGACGCCGGCCGCCTTCGCCCAGTCCACCACCGGCCTGCGGCAACACGAGGACGGCGTCGAACACCTTGGTCAGGACGTACGGCTGCTCGGAGCGAGGCGAGAGAAGAGGGGGTGAATAATTGAGGTGACGTACTTGACGGCGTCGAGGTCCTTGCCGTTGTTGTCGAGGACGACGTCGAACGAGGCGGCGCCGCCGACCGCCGCGCCGACGTCCGCCGGGTCGCCCCACACCGTCGTCGCCCCGGCGCTCGTCAGCTCCTGCATTCACGGCCGCCGCCGCCGCCGGCGAACCCACCATCAGAACACAAATTTAACCCGGCGATCGATCACCAAGAAGCCATTGCTGATGATGCCGTACAGAGAAGCGGGAGAAGGGCGGCTTCTTCATCTTGTCGGAGCCCTCCTCGCCGACGGTGAGCACGGTGACGGCATGCCCGGCGGCGAGCAGATCCTTGGCGAAGTAGAACCCGATCACGGCGTGCCCACCACTATTCGTGTTCACGATCAGCACGCTCTTCTTCCCCGCCGCCGCCTGCGCGCGCACGGTCACCGCGCCCACTCTCGGCGTCGGCGCCGCGCACCTCCTCGCCGCGACGGCGCGCGGGAACGCGCTGAGGAACGAGGACGACAGTAGGTTGGGCCGGTGGCACGCGCCGCTGCGGCGGCGGTGCCCGGAGACGAAGGCGGTGGAGACGGCGGCGGTGGAGGAGAAGGCCATTGGAGGAGGAGGGGATGAGAGGTGAGGCGATGAGTGGTGGGCGCGGCGAACGAACGGGATAGGACGTTGTGAGGCCGTGGGGGATTGTCCGTTATTTAACGGCTTTTGCGTGGTTTTCCCGCGCGCGCCAAGGTGGTACTGTACTGTAGGATTCAACTCGACGACGAACGTGTATTGAAACGGAATGCGAGTAATGTTGCAAGCGTATGTGGATTTTTTTTTCCTAATGACTAATGGGAGTATAGTAGTAGCTGTGTTCGTTTTGCAAGGGTAGGGATAAGGGTGGCTAACGAGCCGACTTGACTCGACTCGGCTCTACTCGTAAAAACTTATTAAGTTAACGAGCTAACTTAGCTCGACTCGTTAACATAACGAGTTAAAAATGAAACTCGACTCGACTCGTTAAAAAATCCGAGTTGGTTCATTAAACTCATTAAACTCGTTACACCGAAATACATGGTTTAAAATTCATATGCAGTATAATTTGTGATTCTATCATCAAAAATTATGATTGACATATTATGTATCATGACTCACAAGATTACGTTACAATATATAATCATGAGTTTACGACTCTTACATCTGCAAAATATGAACAATTAACTTCTATCTTAATGCATCATAAGCTCAACGAGCTAACCGAGTAACTCACGAGCTAGCTCGAGTTAGCTCGTTAAGCAAACGCGTAAAAATTCAAACTCAACTCGACTCATTAGCTGCTCGAGTCGAGTTGAGTCGAGTTGATCCGAATTTTACACGAGTTAAGCTAGCTCATGAGTTTCGAGTTTTTTATCACCTTCCCAGCATGTAGAATGGAACAGTCGATTACTGCACGATTACTTACGCAAAATATAACAGTCGATTAGTGCACGACTAATTAAGTGTTATCTAAAAATACTTAAAAAATGGATTAGTATGTTTTAAAAAAAGCAATTTTTATATAGAATTTTTTATAAAAAAATACATCGTTTAAGAATTTAGAAAACGTGCACGTAAAAAGAAAGTGTACAAACGAACACATCCTTACAGAGGTTGAGTTTCCTTTATTTGTTTTAATTACCACGGCAAATCTTTATCAGTTCTGCTTATATGTTCATCACATATGCAAAGTTCTACTACAGTATTATTCGGCATTATACCTTCTCCCTTCTTCATCTAAGTTATAAACACAAATACCTTATCTGTCGAGATAAGTACGAAATTACTAGTCGTCTGATAAAAATTTAGGGATATTTCTATCAAATTTTGGATCCTCGGATCCACGCCAAGATTCATGTCGGCCTCCTAGGTGGGAGGGGAAATATGGTGGTTTTCCACCGGGCTTAGATAGATGGCAGTGGGCGGTGGACACAGGCAGATAGTGAGACAATGGTGGCACCGCTAGAGCCATGAGGATGGAGACCGAAGGTGAGCTGACATCACCGCATCAGAACAAAGGCGAAGATACGAGAAGGGTTAGACGGTAGAGGTGGTGGTTGTAACTTTTGTGATGGCGCAACCGCTAGAGGCAAGGAAGACAGTAGGGTAGGAGCACCTCACTGTCTCCCTGCTTTAGGAGGAGAGACGGGGAGAGGTGAGGTGGAGGAGGTCGGGTGGGCAAGCCTTCTGGCGCTGATGAGGTCGGGAGTAGGAAGGAAGGCGCCCTAGCAAGCTCGATCAGTCTGCTCAAGCTCAAACATGCCAGGGGGAGAATTTCACGTATGAGTCTCAAAGCGACTAAAAATCAGGGGGAGTTTTCTATCAAATATGTTCTATAGTCAGTCCAAAATATCATCGAATGCATGCACAAAGTTATGACATATAAATCAATACATTATATTAGTATTAGGAAAATATCACCATAGAAACCATAAAAAGAAAAAGGTCTATCCGAAACAACCACTGTCCAAAAGATGGAACACGCCAATTTTGCCACACGAGCACACACCATAGTCCATCCACACTATCCACCTAAACTAGACCGTTCATATTGCATAGCCAGATACAGTTTCTAGTGCTGTTGGGATTGGATACGTGTGGCAATTGTACGTGTTGCTTTCTTCTGAAGAAACGAATGCAGTGAAGAAGGGAAAAAATTGGAAGAGAGGACACATCAATCCTTTTGTTCCAGGTCAGCACAGAAAGCATCACCTAACAAAAGAATTCAGCAAGACTAGAGTTGTCCTGGCTTTATCGATTCTTTAATTTCCTGTATGTTCCAGCTGCTTGCATGTACTAATTAAGCAGTAACTTAACTAGATTGCAGTCCGAATCCTCTAGTAGGAGTAGCACTTGGCTCAAAGCTGGTTAACTGGGGCATAATTCACTTTAACTGAATCATCATTAGCCATGCATGGTTTAGGGGGTACAACTCTTTCAGCTTTAAATTGTTAGCTAATTGTCAAGTCCGTGGCAACCGTAGGAGAGACAAGCTGGAGTATGATACTTAGAGGCTAAGACAATTTGTTCACAAGAGGGATACGATCGAGCTATCTAGTGATTTTAGTTCTATCAGGTTCTGTTGAAACAAAAAAAAAATCCATAAATTAGATTTGAAAGGATTGAACAAAGGACTGGACCCATACTAGAAAAGCTTTAGAGAAGAGCTAATGGAAATGTTAAATTACAAGAGTAAGTCGATCCCTTTCAAAGACATAAAATGAAAGGTGCAATTCATTGGTTAGAGCCAGGAAATAGGTTTTGCTATATCACCGAAGCGATATATCCTATCAAAGTTTTCACTTATAAGCCGCACCCAATTTTTAAGATACTTAATTTTTAAATTAATTTAAGTTTCTCCATCACTTTCGTTTATTAAGCATTGACTTTACAACAGCTTTTTTGAAGCATTTCTGTCATGTGTCTGAAAGAGCTTAAACAGGCGTACTTAGTTGACCAGGCTAATTAGGGAGTATTTTTTCTCCTTTTTCCAATTGTACCACTCATTTTTACGCGCACGTTTTTCGAACTGAAATGTTGTATTTTTTATAAAAATTTATGTATGAAAGTTGCTTTTAAAAATCATGTTAATACATTTTTTAAGTTTTTCTTAAGCTAATACAAACTTATCATGTGTTGATCCACCGAAACGTTCCCAATCCTTTTTATGTTGTCTCAATTGTTTTAGATGGAGTTTTTGTTGACAAATAACTATGAGTACAGTGATTGACCGCTCGCAAAATATGCCAATATGTATTGTGTTGAAGTGTACGGTGTCCTAAATATAATCATTTGAAATTTTATCCTAATCTTAACTTTTAGGAGTAATTAGTGGTTAAAATTGAAATAGTGGTAACCACAATTGATAATTATTGTAAAGAGCTCACCTGGTTTGATTCTTTAACCTACCTATATCCGAGTTCAAATCTAAGACTTGCATATGTGCTCCCATTTATCTCTCTTAGTTTTAGGTAACCTGCTCGTCGATAATAATGCACCTGTGATAATTTTATTAACCTCAAGATATATCAGCAATAATTTTTGAATGTACTCATCGACAACGAGACGCATATCCATGACTTTATTGACCTCAAGATATACATGCCTAATCTACGGAGATACTCATAGATATATCAACCAAGTGTTCGGAGTTGATCATAGGGTAGAGTGCGTGCTTACATTTACATGGGTGAGTGTGCGTATATATGTACGATGTATGTATGTATACTATTTTTCAAAAAGTTAACAATTACACAATTATTTAAAAATGAAGGAGCATTTAAATAGTATGAACCGTTCAGAAAAAAAATTATAGAATCCTTATCCTGAATTAAAGTATTTTCTATTATTTTGGCCATGTGTCTTCGATTTACGAACCATGGTTATAAACATATCTGTTTTCATACATACGTTTAACTGAAGTGATTCATATGATTAGTATTATACTCCCTCCATCTTAAAAATATAAGAAATTTTGGTTGAAAAAGACACTAACACTATGAATCTGGATAGATTATAGTAGGATGTGTTACATCCAAATAAAACTCCTTATAGTTTAGGACGGAGGAAGTACGTTGTAACAATCCTGGTTCATATAAACGGAGATGAGCAAAGTGTAATTGGTAGATAGAACATTATTTCTGACGGTTACGTAGATGTTGCATGTGTAGAGGACGGAGAAAGATGATTTCGTTTCGTTCCGATTCGTTGTACCAAGATGTTACATTCGGTTTTTTTATGGGATTGGGTGTAGTAAAGAGATTTCTGTCTGTGACACGGTAAACGTGTGGGACAAGTGGAGATACATGACACATCCGGGGTGGCAACGACGTAGCCCTCCACTGATCCCATCCCACCTTTATTCCAAAGCACAAG
The DNA here is from genome assembly GCA_000573905.2 of Oryza punctata. Taxonomy (NCBI): domain Eukaryota; kingdom Viridiplantae; phylum Streptophyta; class Magnoliopsida; order Poales; family Poaceae; genus Oryza; species Oryza punctata. The sequence goes on along the minus strand of CM002494.2, from coordinate 6,967,901 downwards.
AACCACCCGCCCCTCTCTCCTCCCCAAAAGGATCGCCTCAAATCACACACCAAAATCATTCGCCCATCACCACCACCACCGAGCAGAGACTCCAGTCGCCGCCGAGCCATGGGGTGCGCGCAGTCCAAGGAGGACGCGGAGGGCCCCGTGGCGCGGTGCCGGGAGCGGAAGCACCTCCTGCGCGACGCCGTCGCGGCGCGCCACGCGCTGGCGGGCGCGCACGCGGGCCACGCCGCCGCGCTCAAGAACGTCGGCGCCGCGCTCTCCGACTACGCCACCGGCGAAGGCGAGGCCCACGCCGGCGGGGTTGTGGCGGCGCGGACCGGGTCGGCTGACTCTACGGCGGCGGCGGCGGCGCTCGTCACGGCGTCCTCCGATGGCAAGCCCGTGCTGGCGATCCTACCGCCGCCGCCGCCCGAGCTGCCCCCGCCCCCGCCGCCTCCTTCGCATGGTGATGTCGAGGCGGCGGCGCCGCTCGCGAGGTCGATGAGCGCGCCGGACCTGCACCTGCAGCAGCCTATCAGGAAGAAGCCGTCCGGTGAGGCGCCCATCATGGAGGAGGAGGAGGACGACGGCGGCGACGGCGGCGCGGGAGGACGGCGAGGAGACGACGACGACGCCGAGCTCAAGCCACCCCCGCCGCTCCCCTCGCAGCGCCCCCCTCCCTCCCGCTCACCGCCGCCCCTCCCGCCGGAGAATGACCACAAGGCGGACGCCCCCGGCGGGTTCATCAACGACTACCTCTTCGGCTCCATGCCGCCGCCCACGCTGGACACCACCGCCGCTGCCGCCGAGACATCGTCCGCCGCGGCCGAGCGGAGTGAAGCACCACCCGCGCCAGAGGAGCAGCTGCAATCGGCGGCGGCGAGGGAGGTGGCGGAGGGCAAGAAGCCGGCGGCGGAGGCGGCGGTGGCGACGACGCGGCGAGCGGTGACGCAGAAGGCGGCGAGGAAGGGGAAGGCGAAGGCGGTGATGCTGGTGGCGGCGCCGCAGCAGCAGCCGGCCAAGCTGGGCGTCGGCGACATCCTCCGCGCCCTGGACGAACACTTCCTCAAGGCGTCGCAGAGCGCGCACGAGGTGTCCAAGATGCTCGAGGCCGCCAGGATGCACTACCACTCCAACTTCGCCGAGACGCGAGGTAATTTCACTTCACGATTCAGATTACTTTCAAACCAACAGCAAAATTAATTGAATCTTTTGTTTACAAATTTTTTAACCTTTCACTTGGATAGATAGAACAGTTGCTGCTTGTGTATCATTTCAGTTCATTCTAGTGAGTAAAATATTCAGTACACTTGTTTCAGGGAATATGCTTTAGCAAGATTGGATAGAGAAGTTCAGATACGTTTTATTAATGGTGACTTGGTGATTATGGAAGAAGTTAACCCGTTCCACACGATTGTATTAAGACTTTGAATAGATTACTAATCTGTACTGTCAAGAACAACAGAATGATTGCATTGTTTTAATTATTGGAATGGGCCAATGGAGGTTATGGTAGTGGAGCCGCATTTAGCGGGTAAAGCGAAGAACCGGACAGAACATCTAATCACATATGGGTCACAGGGTACAGGGGAATGAGTTGTTTGGGGTTCACATTTAAATTGTTGATGACCTGTATTCTAATGATTCATTTTCAAGTTCAGTTGAGCAGTCTCTGTCTTGCTTGTTTTTGAGTGATTGCTTTGATTATTTTCTTCATACTCAGCATTATTTTTTTCTTCTTTTGAGAACTCTCAGGTTAATTTGGTTTCCTTCCATTGTTTACTTAAATGTCATTTGTATTCTATCTTAGTAGGATTTGTGAACCATTCCTGAAAAAAAAACAGGAATTATATATTTGATTTCCTTCTGTTGTTAAATGGCATCCCTCTTCTGTCTTGCTAGGATTTGTGGACCATTCTGCCAGAGTGATGCAAGTAATCACTTGGAATCGCTCGTTTAAAGGGATACCACAACCGGAAAATGTGAGGAATGAAATGGACGATGATGAATGGGAGACACACGCTACCACTCTTGATAAGCTGCTTGCATGGGAGAAAAAACTATACCATGAAGTCAAGGTACAAGGTGTTTTTTTTGTTTACCACTAGTTCAAAATATAAATCTTTGCAATCACCCACTCATTTATTGGTACAATCTTACAAATTGCTAAATTCAATAGCACTCTTACAATCATAAATTTTGCAGAATGTTTTGTTCAGCACATAAAGACGACCTCTGCTACTAGTTTGCTATTTTCTCTCTTTCTGTTGAAGTTAATTTCCTGTTCTATTTGTGGACTTTTGCGTTCATGCAATCATCTGATCTGTAAACCTTTCTAGCCATTTTAATCCAATTTCATTACCTATCCATGTTGTTTTTTCCTTTGAAAAGACAATTGCTTCCATGTTTTAGATTCCTAGGATGTGAAAACGATTGAAGCAACACCATATTGCCACTTGTTTCATAATCTAAATTGTTATGTTTGTACATCTGAGCCAGGATTTTGAGGTTATCAAGAGGGAATATCAACAAAAGCTAGCTGTTCTAAACAAAAAGAAGCAGCGTGGTGTCACTTCTTCGTCACTCGAGAAGACCAAGTCGGTTGTTAGTCACTTGCACACAAAATATGTAGTTGATCTGCAAACAATGGAGTCAACAGTTGCAGAGATCAATCGTCTGAGAGACCAACAACTATACCCAAAACTTCTTGAACTTGTGAAGGGGTAAGCCTTTTTCAACGATTTCTCCCTCTACTATGAATAAAGACATCTCTAACGAAACAAAGAAGAACAACAAATATAGACTCTAGAGAAATTAATTGTTTTGCTTTCTTACATTGGCAGAATGTGGCACATGTGGGATGCAATGTACCTTCATCACAAAGCACAACTCAGGATCATCTTGGAGCTCAAGTCGTTGGACATCTCCGTTGCCCCGCGGGAAACAAGCGAACAGCATCATGACCGGACTCTGCAGCTGTGCAACGTTGTTCACGAGTGGCACACTCAGTTCGACAAGTTCATGACATACCAGAAGCAGTATGTGGGATCCCTCTACACCTGGATCAAGCTGAATGTGATCCCCATCGACACCAACTTGAAGCCAAATTCATCACAGCCACATGAGACCACACCTCCCATCAAGAGGGTGCTGCATGCTTGGCATGAAATCCTCGGAAAGCTCCCCGATGAGGCTGCAAAGAAGGCGATAAACACGTTTGCGGAGATCATAAAGACGATCTTGTTTCATCAGGAAGACGAACTGAAGCTCCGGATAAAGATCGAGGATACCAGGAGGGATTATGGGAGGAAGAGGAGGCAATTCGATGACTGGGCACAGAAGTACATGCACCAAACTGCAGGTATCCTTCCTGAGGACAGGAACCCTGATGGAGCACGCGCCGATCCGATGGCGGAACGGAAGGCCGCCATGGAAAGGTTGGAGCTTTCCATGAAGGAGTTGGAGGAGATGTATGTCAAGCAGTGTAGGGTTGTCAGGGAGAAGTCCCTCAGCCTCCTAAGGACAAATTTGCCGGAGTTATTCAGGGTTATCTCAGACTTCTCCCTTCAGTCGGCAGGGATGTTCAAGGGCGTGTGGTCGATTGCACACACCAATGATCAACTTGATGAATAATAAGTTGTTTTACTGTTGTAATATTTCTTTTTTTGTTTATGTTGATAGTTTGATTAGTTGTTGTATATTGATTTTGGTTTGTGGTGTCAAGATGAAAAAAATGGTTCTTTTTTAGTATAGGTATAGGAGTCCTACATGGTGTTTGAAAGAGGAACCTGTACTTTTTGTTTCATATTGGATAATTGTTGTAGGTTTTACATCATGATGAGTTGCAGCAATAGAAGGAAGATGATTGTTTTTTTATCTTTATCAATGTGTTTGGTGTTAATGATGATGGGATCAGCCCTGACTTAGACTTGTGTTTTGGGAAACAGATGGTGTGTGAGTTGATGTTTTGATGATGTGACAAATCAGCACAAGCACAAGAACCTGTCGATGAAAAGTTGAATTTATTATTGCCACTTTAATCACTGAAGTTTGATCTGAATATTCTAGTATTTTCTGTCACTTTAATTATCAAGTTTCATCTGAATATTCTATAAAAGAGAGGATTTGGACTGTAATGAGGAGTGAATGGAGAGTAAAAAGAAAATATTTTTCACAAATCAACATCTAAGGTGAGGTATTGTCAACTTAATTTGAAGAAAGTCTACCTATATGTATTATTGTGCCTGAAAAATAATATCAACAGGGCAGTAAAATAGAGCATGAATCCATTACTACTACATCACACTTACCCAAGATGATTGATGCACATCCTTTTAGAATCTTCTACCGTACTGTACTTTTGTTCTATGTGCATGCTTGGGGAATATAAAATCAGATTGTACAAAATACTTGATTGCATCCATGTCAATGTAGAACATCCTTGTTATGTTATCAATATTAGGTGGGTTCTATCATTGATGTTCTACATTATCTGAGAATAGATCAATTCCATTTTCTTCGATGTAACCTTAAAAAAAAGTATTTCCATCTCTTCCTTTTATATCTAAATAGAACTTTAAGTCTCAAGTTTACGCGTTCAGGAACACGTTGTGATGACAAAGTAACTATACTACAGCAAGATTACCTAGTGACAATATACTGATGTAATTTGTATTTGGACTATGTATTAGTCAATATTATAGATTTCAAAATTGTAATTTTGGGCTAACCATGTATTAGTCATATTATAAAATTTATTATTTTATTTAAAAGGGTATATGATGGTGAAATTTGCTCCGGTCCAACCTGTATAAAGCATTGGATAATGATAGGAGAAGTATCGAGGATACTAGTCATTGGGCGAGGATAACTAGCAAAATATCCCCTCACATATGTGGCAATAATTTTTTCAACAAATGGGAGATTGCCCCCCTAACCATATGCCATTAAATGACAAAAGAACAATTTCATATTCATTTAAGGTGTGTTCGGTACACGTTTCTTAAACTGCTAATCGGTGTGTTTTATAAAAAAAATTATAGAAGAGTTACTTTAAAAATCATATTAATATATTTCTTTTTCAAGGTTTTAAGCTGATAGTTAATCATACACTAACATTAGTTACCTTGTTTTCCGTATGGGTCCGAGAAACAGGCTCACAAGTTTTAGACCTTATCTTTCCTCTGTACAACATTAGTCACTATTAAATTCGAATTTTAAAACTTAATTTTAATTTTTTTTATCGAAGTTTATTTTTCAGCATTAACATTTAAGTCGTTAAGAATACATTGTAAAATTTTTACCTTATTTTTTATTAATAAGCTATACGATGTATTATTTGACCAAACGGTGGGCCTTTGTTTCATAGAAGAGGATTTGAAAACAAAAACCCTCAAAAGTCAAAACACCAACAAAACAAACGAACAGATGACAGCAAGGTCACCAACCGCCGAGATTAACGCAACCCCCTTAATCATGCGGCTACGCGTCACCCTAAAAATTCTCAACCCATCCCGTTCCAAAAAAAAAAAAAAAAGTTCACGACGAAATTTTCCGCACCAGCTCATCCCTCCCCGAGCCCCCCGAGTCGTCGTCGTCGTCGTCGCGCCGCTGCTCTCCCTCCCGATCGATCCATCCATCCCGGTGATGCCCTCGCGCTCGCGGCGGTGACCTCGCCGCCGGTGGCCACGCCATGACCTCTTCCCCTTCCTGGTTCTCCGGCATCGGCCGCACCGCCGCCCCCTCTTCCTCCGTCATGCCCCCCGGCGGCGTCGCCTCCGCGGCCGCTCCCCTCTCCGATGGCGCAGGTGGGAGGGGAGGTGGAGGTGGAGGTGGAGGTGGTGGAGTGGTCGCTGCCGTGGTTGGTGCGGGGCCTGGCGCGGGAGGGAAGAGGAGGCAGGTGCAGGGGACGCTGTTCAAGTATGGCCCCAAGTCCGCGCAGGTACGGTGGGTTCCCCCCCTCCTCTCTCGCTCTCGCTCTCGCGCTCGCGCGAGCGCGCTCCCCCGCATCCGGGTGCGTCTCGTCGTCGCTTGCGGCGGGGGATCTGTTGGGAATCGTTTCTGGATTTTAGTTTTGGCTACTCGGATGATGGATTCGACTGCTCGGATGATGGGTTCGAGAGTTTACTTGCATTGTACTAGAAATCCTGCGATTGCGTTGGGGGATGAAATGGTGTAGGATTTGAGAGGGACAAGATGGTTCTAGAATCTTCTAGAAGGTTCCCGCATTCGTGCCGCCCAGCCTTCGAGATGCGATGCGGGATCTTCTCCTTGGATTCGTTCTTCCCTTTTCCAGCTTGGTGCGTGCGGTTGTTGAGAGAGAGAGAGAGAGAGAGACTTATGGAATAAGGAAGCTTCTGTAGCATAGGCGTGTTTCTACTCATGATCCAGGGCTTGTAATGTAAATAAGCACAGGCGATTCTTTCTTTAGAGGGTTGCACTTTTGGGAGCCCAACTTGTGTGCTATAATTTTCTTCTCTAGTTTTCTTTTGCTGATGTTACACGGTTGGCTAGGCCTTTTGCGTTTTGTCTCCTTGCTTCTGTATCATTTCTTGCTTGGAAGAAAGCCTACCGAATATACAATGTTGACCCTAGTTGGCCTTATGGTCCTTTTGCATAGTAGTTCCTTTTGGTGCGTATAGATGATTTGTTTTCTACTTTGAAATTGCAAGGAAATAAGTGTACAAATCTCCACTTAGTTTCTTTCTGATCCTTTGTTGCTACAAGAAAGGTTACTATAAACACTTTTTGTTGTAGTAAAGTGAGGAGTCTCAACTCAGAATGGGATGATCTGTCACAATCTACCTGCAATCTTTCCTTTATTTGGACCACGTACTGCCACATTGCCATTTGTGACCTTATTAAGATGATCAATTGGTAGTAAACCTATAGAACATCAGCATTATATCATGCCAGGATGTGGTTGCAATATTGTGGTTTCTAGATAACTTATTCTGCGGATAAGATGTACCCTTTTACACATTATAGAATCTGCTTGGAATTTTGAAATCTCTTGGAAAAATTATCATTTTAATGCTAAGTTAAAGTCCATTTTTGGCACTCAAAACTCGTTGGAGTCCATTTTTTACCCTGAACTTAAAACCCAGTCATTTCTCACACTTCAAAACCAGAAAAATAACACCCAAAAGCTTTGTTATGTCTATGCACTATGCTTTGTTATGTTGTGTACATTCTGTAACACCATTCATTTTCTGATGATTTGTATATACAAAGGAAACCCTCACAGCCTCACCATCCATATACTAATTTCTAATTAGATATGGTTTGTTATTACTGTTTTGTTTCTTCTATAAATTTATCTATCTTCTTGCAGGTCGCATTTAAAACTGGTGATTTTAACCACCAGGTGATCTTCATTGGTGGTTTGACGGATGGGTTTTTAGCAACTGAGTAAGTTAGCAATATGCAGTTCCATTAAATATTTTGCCATATCATTTGTTGAATTAGAAGACACCATTTAATAGTGAAAATTCTCATGAGTTTCCAATTAGGGTACTGTCCAAGCGCTTCAGTAACAACTCTGCAATAACTAGTAGTAATAATTTGTTCCATTGGATATCAGGTTGTTTGGTATCTTTACTATTAGTTAGTCAAGTTATTGTTTTGGTTAGTCTATAAAATAGTTGTTCTGAGGCATGGGGAAAATGCCTTTCTCCCTGAAAGTTCTTTTATCCTAGTCTGTGGTCTCCTCCCTATCCTAAAGTGCCTTCCCTTCAGCCATGTCACTCCTCTCAGTATGGAAGCTGCCCTGATTTACTGAGTTGCATAGCATGATCGTTCATGAAAACATGGAAATATATGCTATATAATCAGCATTTAGTACTTCATGATGCATTTATGCAGTCACTTCCCTCTCACCAAATAGGTATGAGAAAATCTAGTTGTTGTTATTATTTACTTGGCATATGTATAAAATTTCAAGTTCTAATTCATTATATGTTGAGAGTAACAAACATGAGTAAAATCTGAAAAATGATAAATCAGAGAAGGATAGGAAAAAGAACACAATAAGTTCTGTAAGAATATAATGATAATACATATGTTATAATTTGTTTTCTCTTGGTTTAGACTAGAATTAATTTTATTATTTCTAATCCATGTCGGAATGTTACAGCTACTTGGAACCTTTGTCACTTGCACTAGAGGTCGAGAAATGGTCACTGGTCCAACCGTTACTTTCTTCATCATACACTGGATATGGTATTTCCAGCTTAGAGCAGGTATGATCTGTAACATTGACCTTTTCATCGTTAGAGTTTAAGAACCACATTTGCATACATTGAGGTGTTCATGGTCTTATAATGGCATACTGAAAGAAGAATTGAGGTACTTAAGAACGGTTTTGATGTTCTCAAGTTAATTTTCATATTCTTTTTTATACATAATATGTGCAATTTTTCAATCTTGTCATTCCTTCATCAACTTAATTACATGATTTGAATACACATCCACTGATTCACAGAAAGCTAGTTGTAGAATCTTATTTATACAGTCACGAGATCTTAATTTATACTTACTATCCAAAAGTACTGTATGCAGAATGTGGTTGCTTGAGCTAACTGTTAGTTTGGTGGTAAACTTCTTTTGTCCCTTCTTCTGGGTTTGTGGTTTTGCCAAGTGTTTACATGAAAGGTGCCTTGCCTAGGTTCCCTCGTATTTCCTATGGTTTCATTTCATGGACTTGGGAAACAAGAGCAGTGCTTCCTTTTGTAAAATCAGCATTACATGACAATTCAAATTTTACCTTTGCTTTGTTTAATGCAATCTGCATCATACAAACAGTGTGTGTGGCAGTAATATTATCTGTGTTTTTCTTCTACTGCAGGACGTTTGATTGGATTGTCCATTTTATTGATTTTTTTGGGTCCTTAATTTAACCCTTCTTTTTTGGAATTAAGTATTGATTAAATGTTTTCTTTTCAAAGGATGCATTGGAACTAGATCAACTCATCAGTTACTTGATAAACAAAGAAAATTCTGATGGAGTAATATTGCTTGGTCACAGTACTGGTTGCCAGGTATGCTCACTGATACGTTGGTAGTATTTATAGTCTAAATCGTAAATGCTTCATAGGTTTATAAACTTACCCCCAGTGGTCAAGTAGATCCCTAAACTCGATAACTGCATACTGGACTTGACACCTACTTTCACTTTAGATCACAGATGTGCCACACAAGATATAATTTCTGATTTGATGTGCTGAGTGGTGACCATGTCTAGTGTTACTGACACAACTGTAGGAACTTACCAGCCATGCCATGGACATATACGGAAATAAATTCATCCAGTACTGTTGAAACTGTAGGTACATGAGCACTTGTATTGAAATTAATCCCCATACTAGTCCAATTGCTTACAAATCCCTTCCGATTCCACCTTGCCCTAAACCTGTCCTAACCAATTCTGCTTCCCCATTTCACTTGCCTCTCATAATAGCTGAGTTTCAAGCTCATCATGTTCAGTTTGGACAAAGGGAGTATAGTATTAATTCATAGTAGAAATTAAAGCATGTGAAGAAGGGAATGGATCACTCATCATAAGCGCTCTTTCTATCCTCCCCTTATCTCACTTTTGGTTGACCAGCTCCCATCTTGATTTACTCCAGTATCTCTGTCTGTCTTCCTGCTCTAAAAAAACAGGCTTTTTCCTGTTTAGTTATCCAATTTCCAATGCACACTCTGAAATTCAGAAAATACACAATTTGTAAACTTTGCTCGAGAATCCTAGAAGTCTGGGTCTCATATTCTCATTATCCAAGAGCACTATCATTCTTTTCAGTGGGGCACACTTAATTCCCATTGATTCCATATTAGGGGTTTATGTGTACATTTTCATCTCAAATTCACTTCTCATGGAAGACTCACATGGGCAAAACATCCACATTGAACTTAGTCTGGCTTGTCAGGTCAGATACTGTGCTCCTATTGGGATGTTTGGGACCTTGAGTGGTCCATTTTAAACTAATTCAGAGGCTCTAATATGCATTTCTAAAGTTTAGAGATCTTCACCACTTGAGACAAGTTTATGGTCATACATTGTATCTTTTATCATAGAAAAAGATAACACAAACTTTTCCATGTATGCCAGGATATTGTGCATTACATGCGGACAAATTTTGCATGTTCCAAGGCAGTTTCTGGGGTCATTTTGCAGGTATTCTCCCTGTCCCTATCTTTTTGTTTGGATGTGAAATGGTGAAGTGAAAATATTTAAATGTGAACTATGATAGGAAGTTAGGAACTTCCACCCCAAATGACAGACCAAACTGATCAACTTTGTAACCTGTTGAGAATAATTGCCTTTTTATGTGGAAATTCATGTAAACAATATCTTGATTCAACTTCTATGATATTCAGGCCCCAGTAAGTGACAGGGAGTATAGAGCAACACTTCCAGAAACTGCAGAAATGATAGATTTGGCAGCAAAAATGTTAAGTGAGGGCCGTGGAATGGATTTGATGCCCAGGGAAGCAAATCCAGATGCTCCAATTACTGCCTACAGGTATCAATTTCCAGGACTGAGTTACTCATATACTATTGTGTCAATAATTTCTTCCCCTGGGATCATTGCTTGCAAGATATACTTCTGCTAACAATAAAAAATTCAGTGACCATTCATACTATGATTACTGAAAAATGATAGTTAATGGGATTCGGTATTTTTGATTTATAATCATGTATGCTTCAACCACTACGTAAAGAGTTAGATGAGTTGCAAGCTGTTATTGCTACCGGATCAACCTTATGTTCTGAAAGGCTTTAGTTGGGACTTGAGATGTTTGTAGAGTCCCTTATAGTGGTCTAGATTATGATGATGAAGACCTAAGATACACAACTTATTGCGCCTCCCTGGGCTATGATGATCAAGGATACAAAATTTCTTGCTCGTAGACTCTATGGACCATGTAGCATGGGAGAGTTATCTATGTTATGTTAAGCAAAGAAACTTGCAGATGCAAGTTAAACTCATGGATAATGAGAATTGAACCACATGAATGGAACAAACATGATAAGAATGAAACACTATTGTAACAAACCTGATGTTTTTGCCTCCCACTTAATGTTGCTTATGACCAACTCTAATGAGTGGAGTCTAGTACTTTTTATTTTTTATTTCAAAGGATGCAAAGTTAACCTTTCTGTATTTTCTATGGATTTCATAGGAGACTTGAGTACTTGACATGCAGGCATCCAATATCCTATTACTTCTTTTCATTCCATATCTTTTATTTTATTAGATCTATTTACCAGCATATCTCTTAGTATCCTTTGGTAGTCAGTGTGATCTTAAAAAAATTGTCCGCTACGAATCATACAACATTTTTTTCTTCAGTTGTACTCTAATACCATAGAAATAATGTGTAGGTATCACTCCCTTTGTGCATATATGGGTGATGATGACATGTTCAGCTCAGATCTTAGTGAAGATCAATTGAGGCAGAGACTTGGTCATATGTCAACGACACAGTGCCAGGTATAGTTCCTTTCTAATTGTGGCTTTGTCAACGCACATAGGAACGTCACATTTTTTTTTTGCATAACCAGAATTGGTGGTAAATATTGCATTCACATTTTCATTATCATTCTGTTCTGATGACTGGATACTGTTAAATGTATATAGATGTTCATAACAAATACAGGGATCATTGGTGGTTATCCTTTTATGGTCCTTTCTATCTGTCTCTACTTAAAGCAAAAATTTCAAGCTGATCATCATGGATATAAGAAAAACAACCGTTTCATTATCAGATATTTGATATTGTTCTTAATGCCTAGTTCATCAAAGTATTTAAATTATGTTGTCCCTGAATCTGTTTTTACAACTTGAGGGTTGAATGCTTGCATTTACATTGGTGTCAGATATTCTGGCGACATATTCATAGATATATTGCATTTGATTTCCTCAATGCTATAATGCTATAAAATAGGCTTGATTACGTTTTGTACTTGACTTGCATGTTAAGTAATTGGAGGTGTTGAAGATGCAAAAACAGGAAGAACCAAAGAAATAATATATATATGGGGGTCCTGAACCTAACTTTTGAGTATTGGGCTTTCCTAATTTATACATGCATAAATTGTAAATGGGTTAATTTTCACAGTGGGCTGTTTTGGTGGTTCTATTTGCTTTCTGACCACATTAAGCAAGCTAATGAAATAGAAATCAGGAAAAGAAGTACGTTTGAAAGCTGCATTAGAAAGTGACCTTAAGGAAGTTAGGGAAATTTGAGCATAACAAACATCCCAGAAACTTTTCTCCGGCTTACTGTATGATAATTATTTAGTTGCCTTCTGCAAAAAAGACTTTTTGTTGGTAGAGTTAAAGGTTGCCGAATGAGGTAAGCTATGAAGACATTATGCTGTAGCTGCTGAATTTTATATCTTGCAAGTGCTTTTGCTGCAGGTTATTTTCTCAATGGGGGATGAATATGTCCCGGAATACGTTGATAAGGAGGCACTTGTGGACAGGTGAAATTAGAAATCCAAACATAGCAGATACTATTTTGATATGATATCATTATACTCTAATGCTCTATATATGTTCCACTGCAGATTATGTCGCGCATTGGGCGGTGCGGAGAAAGTTAAAATAGAATGGGGAAACCATGCTCTCTCCAATAGGGTGCAAGAGGCAGTTCGGGCCATTGTAGATTTTGTTAAGAGAGAGGGGCCCAAAGGGTGGGACGATCCATGGAGCTAGATACAGCAGGCATATGTAACCTGTCTATCCTTTTTTCCTCTCCTAGCAAAACGTCTTGTTTTTGCATGTTCCTTGATCATTTTTTTTATTATAGTAACAGTTCCAATTTGTTTACTTTTAGTACGCATCATGACTCATTTTTGTACAATACTTGAATTTGTAAATTGTAGTGGTACTGCATCTCAAATCTCTCTTTGTGAAAATTAACATTGGTTAAACGGTGTAATCAAGATATGGTTATACTTCTACTACGTGAGTTGCAAGTGTTGAATTGACACTTATGAAAGAAATTCATCTACAAATTGCGTCTCTCCTAATACTCCTATAAACTTCCTGGCTGTTGAAAGATTGTTTATACTCGCGATCTATCAACGATATCTATTTCTTGGGTAATCCGAATTCTACGGCCATTAACTTTTTGCAGTTTCTTCAATTGACACATTCATAAAAAAAGAATGGAGTTCTTTAGTTGTGATAAAAATTCATACATGCAGATGTGTTGGAAGTTTTGTGCACTGTTCATACACTTGATGCGTGACAGCATGAACTATCCTTATTCCAGGTGAAAAAGGTTGGTCCCATATTCCTGTTATCTTTCTTCAATTTTCACGACCTATGCTAAATCTTATTTTTAATTGCTGAGATTCATTCATCATTACTTGGTCTTTATTTGAGTCACACTTTACTCTCTTTTCCTTACATGTTCTAGCCCAAAAAGGCCAAAAAGAACAATAATTTCATGATCCTTCACTCATTCATTCCCTTCTGGTGCTGCAAAAAAAGGTTAATTTGTCCTATTGGGTAGCATGATGGTATTCCTTTGCAATGATTATTTACTTAAATTGCTTTGCAATTAATCAAGGTGCGCCGAACGCCAATTTCCATACAACTAAATGAGCCGAATTCTGTGCATGAAGTGCACAGATCCGATTACCAGATTGATATCGAGTCAAGTCAGGTGTCCACATCTTAAACTGCAAATCATGGCAAAGCTGGGAAGCACATTAAGACGCAAGAATCTTTATTTGTTCATGCATGGATCTCCGCTTAATTTTGGCAGTGTACGAGTAACCGAATATATATCACGATCGAATTAGTGGGTGGTAGCTAGGTAGGTAGGGTAAAGTCTATAGAAATGCCATGGTTCTAATTGCACCCAGTGCCATGATTGGAGAATCATGAAATTCATGATCAGGAGGTCAGGCCAAAAGGCACTGCAAGTTGGTTGACCATGGAGCACACTAGCTAGAGGCGTCCAAAAATAGGCAGCCGAATAAGCCGAAAGGAAAAGAGAAACCATGAAAGGAAGTGTTCAGTTGATGATGAGCACACAGATCTATCATGTGCATTCGAAGTTGTATGGTGTGAACAGTAGTTTATTGATAAACCATCAACAAAATAAGGACGAGATATTATTTAGACAACCAATTCTATCAAGGAAACCACCATTCGAAGTTGACGAATATTAGTATACCTGTTATCTTCCAGTTTTGGCATGCAATATGAATGAAATCTCTGTCCTTATTACACCTTTGTAGTTGAGCTCAAAATTGAAATCAATATGTTATCCTAAAAATTACTTGCATATAATATTTGGTTGGAATTTTATATAAAAACCATATCATTCTTGCTAAATCAAAAAGCCCAACATAAAATGTATATTCCTACTATGATATGCTTTTTGGCTTCTGATCGAGTTTATACCAACAAGGTAACTATCAAATATCTTAGAGAAACTATTTGGTGGTTGTGCGCAAAAAAAAGAGAACAGTTTTCCAAAGAAATTGAACAAAATGACAACAAAAAAATATAAAAGAATAAATGTTGCATTTTGTACTACTACTCTAATTCCTTCTTATTTTCACATTGATTAGAACTACTTTAAGCAAACAATAGTTTACACGCCTGCCTCATACTTAGATAATATGATTTCCATGTCAATTTTAATTACATAATATGCAGGTAGATTTAAATTATTAATGGTTTGATTCATTATGCAGTCCTTACATGGTTGTAGATGATAGATGATATAATGCTATCTATATATATAAGAACGTCTTTAATAAAAAAAAACAAACACATCACACTTCTCGCCCTTTTCCTGTTCCCTCCCCTCTATGTTATCCTAAACTTGACATGACATCCCTACGGTTGATGTCTTATTATCATTTAGGAAGGCGAAATATATGGCTGATATATATATATAATATAATTGGGAAGTACGCCATTATATATGTATTCAAATATACTCTAGCTGGCACTTAGCTTTTATATGCCAACTGACTCTATCCTTTACCTTGTGTTTTTATTAAAATTACTTATTTATCTGTTTTTTTTCTATATATATATCTATCTACCTTACAATATGAATAATTATTGATCAATGCCATTTCCAAAATTTTGATAGACGTACATAGATTATTATTCTTGCTAACTCATCAACTGAGGATTTTTCAATTACAGTTCTCTTGGAGCCAATTCAAACCTTTTGTTTTATTTTTATAGTTCTAGGAAGCCTCTTACTTTACTATTTGATGTTTTGTATTACTAATTTTTTTGTACATATAAATCACTTCTGTAAAAAATGTGGTTTTATGGCACCTCGACAAGTGACATAAAATTCCCGAAATGATAAATCATCGCCGTAAACTATATTAAGATAAGGTGCACTACCCATTTGCAAATTAAGCCATCTTTAAATGCTGCTTCAAAGTAAACAGTTGAATGATTGAACTTCAATCACTTCAACACTGATGGATATAACATCTCGTGGATAAAAAAACTATCGAACAGTGGAAGTGAAGTTAGAAAATAGTCAACTCAAGCACCAATCATATAAATTGGTCTAGAACTGGGAAGCACACCTGTTTGTTCCAACAAGATAATGACAGTATATGTTGATGTCACATTTCGCTTGATTTGTCACCACTCAGCACCAGCCAACACTTCGATCGATTAGCGTCTATTCTGAAGCCTATTACGTGGTGTGTCCGTCAGAAACATATATAGGGTTCGTTTGGTAATTTTAGTACTACTAGTAAAGTTTGTAGAGTAGATATACGATATATGTTTAGTTTGATGATAAAAATATTAAGGGTGTAAGTATATTGGCCGGTGAACCCACATCTAGGGGTCAAATAAGTGGGTAACACCACTTGTAAACACCCTTAGATAAAAATCATGCTAATATTTTAAAACTAGAGGGTCGCGACTCAATTAGTTAAAGTCCACTTGATAATTTTCCACTTATTGTTTAACATGTGGTCTGTGAGCACTTCGTTTTACCATTGCTCCAAAAGGAACTGTCCACATATATACCATGCTTGTACAAACCACAACAGGTCTATGGAGCTGTGTGGTGTGAGCCTGCAGCTTAGCTGCCACCTGATGAGGCTTTTTCCCTTCAATTCTTTGTGTTAAATATTGAGTTAAAAAAGTAATAGTATTGGTATAGAACCATCCAGAGACCACGTTACCTGGATGCCCTATACATACCTTGTTGCATCCTTTTAATTTATTCTATCATCAGACGGTTTTATAGTAATTAATTTGTGGTATAACAAACTCAAAGCTGTAAAACATGTTGCTATCCTATACGTACGTCGTCAATCAGTATAAGTGAGGAGTTAAGGCAAAATTATATATGCAATGTCGGCTAGCTAAGACAAGAATCACGAGGATGGAGATCCTTTTTTTTTCACTGTATTTTTTGATGAAAGCTTAATAGCAAAGGATAGAACTTTGTAAAAGAGAGTAGATGCATATGCATGCATTGATGATAAGATGATATAGGCATATTAAAGGCTTGGGATAAAACCAAAGGCAACTAGAAGTGCTAATGTCGAACATTACAACCCCTGAAAAGTGATTCCTTCATGTGATAATCTGATTGCTGTCTGAGTGCTTCTATAAAATGTAACCCTATGCATGTAGGTTTAAATTCTAGAACTAGCATCAATGCATGAATCACAAATAACACTGGTTTTGCATGATATATATATTAATGCCTGCAATGTCCAATGTTACACATGTTAAAAGGTATATTAATTATTTGACATTTTAATTTGGTAGGTAAAAGCTATACTTGTATGTTGGAGAATTAATAAATATCTCGCCAGCTATCAGTCTTTTTCACTCTATTTGTGGAGAACGTCGTATTTGAGCTGTACATATATATATATATACACACACACACTGTGTGTGTATATATGCTGTATTATTTGTTCACCGATATCACCATTGGCTATATATTTTATTTAAAAGATACCCTGACACTTTATTCCTAGTTTTTAATTATGTTCTTATTTTGAAAAATAACCTTTCCAGTCATGGAAAATCTGTGAAATCAAGGTTAGTTTGATTAATTCTCAAGGGCATTTTTGGTCATATAGAGGAAAAGCAGTAGTATTACTTATGTTTTTGATCAAAATTGCCAATTAATTTCTGGTAGTGATCAGTGGAATACTTATGTGTGTGACTTAACTCAAGCAGTGACGATTAATTTGGTATAAACTGCCAAAGTTGGATGCATGATTGAGCATGAAAAATTAAGATAAGTTACTGAAGTCAAAGTCATTCACCCAAACCACAGACGAAAAGACTCATATCATCCAATAAGAAACCATTAAACTCATTGCAACAGATGAGTGCTATTTGCTTTTTAATCCTAGATGACTTTAGCTCTTTAGCAGGACTAGGAGCAAGAGAGAAGGCTGACTTTTTTTTAACACATATGCAGGCTTCTAAGTTCAGTGCTGATCTCCTTTCCAATTATTTAACACTTCAATTGTTGTTTTCCAATTATATTTGGAAAGAGGATTTGTACTATCACTATATGAAATAATTACAACAGGTGACCTCAAAGGTCACTTGTGTACGAATGCTACGGTTCTCATTTGTTCTATATATGTCACCCTCATCTATGCATTGTTGTATCGTCGAACACATGTAAATCCATCCACCCACAAATATAATCATTCAATATGTAGGTATATAGGTTGTTTAGCATGTACTCCTCCGTCCACAAATATAACCAATTTAGTTATAGGTTGTTTGGTAGATATTAAGATTGAGGAGAAAATACTTTGATGCCCCTTATTAAATGAGGGATGGTTGGAGATAAAGATGGAAAAAAGTTAAATGATAAACGATTGATGGGATAAGTAGTACTTTTGAAATGCTTAAAAATTTTAAGTACTTTGAATGATTATATTTGTGAGCAGAAGTAGAGGTACGTAGTAGTAAACTGTGTGAATGGGGCTATAATCACTGTATGCAAGTAAATTTATCCCAATAAATCATTTGACAATTGGGAGAGAACCGAATGTGTGGTTATGTAATCATGTGTACAGGATTTCACCCACTAGGATCCTAATTTTAGTGTCCATAAATAATGCACACGCGGATATGTTTTTAATAGAAATTTAGTGAGAGTGGTGATTTGTTGCTGGTCTTCGTTTCTTCAGCGTGTTAGGAGGCTGCACTCATGGATATATGTATATGTGTAGTGGCACATGTATTCCTTATTGTCTTTCCCTAATAACACAAAATATCCTTCAACAATTTTGTAGTGTTTTTCTTTATTATCTATAATTAATTTAGTATTTTAGAGAATCTAAGGCATATATATGTCCAGGAGTTAATGCTAAGTTTCACTCTTTACCTCTATTTTTTCCACTCTTTTTTCACCTAAACATTACACAGGGGAAATCACCCAATACGAATCATCACTCCTCGTCTTTTGGGAAAACTTAAGATATGGATTTTATGTTTCGCTCCATTCGATTCGATGGTTTCCTCAATATTTGAGTTTTGTTTCAAAAATCTTACAAGAAACAATGGAGCAAGTCATAGGTTGTAAAAGTACCCAACACGGTAAAAATCAAAATAAAAAGAAATAACATTAAGATCTTATATTGGATTCCAAGTGTATATCTTTTCAAAAAGGTAGCTAAAAATATTATTTTTAAAAAATGACTTTCATGTAGGACCTTGATGCCTTGCATTTATAACTCGAATTCCATAGGTCCTACAATACTCCCAAAGACTAGTGAATGTCACGAAGTAAAAGGTAAAAGTGAACTAAGTGATGGATTCCCAAAGAGAGTTATCTAACCTTTTTTCTCTTTCACAGGTGGGGAATTAAAGGAACTTTAGTTAGTTTAGCTTCCATACCTAAGGATCATATCTTGATGTGCATCCACCAATTAAGCTCCTATTAACTTTTCTAGGTATGTTTTCTCATTAAGCAATGCCCTTGATATACACATAATTGATTCTGCGGTCTTCTTCACTTCTTCCAAGTTGCCTTTAAGAACAATATCTCAAGGTTTAGCATGTGTGAAAGGGATAACTTCAAAATTGGCATATAAACATTTGAAAAACCCACAGCTGTCTAGTTCGAGGCATCATATAGCTTCAAATATTCAATCTCCTAGTTGGAGCATATCTTATTTCTAAAAATCTTTTTACCATCCTTGATAAGGTCTACCAAGAGGCACAGCAAAATTAATATGTACAGATCTCTTTCCACCACCCAAATTATAATTTGATATCTAATTTCCAAGGACCATAGAAAAATATGTTTTTAAATTGTGGGAGGGGATCTATCTCTGCTATCGCAAATGAGAGAACAAGCATCATATTCAGGACAACACAACTGCAATCTTTGCCTCAGCCAACAATTGACCACTCATGCATAAGATCCTATTTTTGTACCATAGTTCTGTAGGTATAATTTTAGTCAACTATGTTTCTACAGAAATAATTGAATAATATATTAGAAGTCACTGCAAGAAAACAATTCATGTTGTATATATTTGAATGTTAAGGCACTACTACACAAATGATTTTCCTAGACAGGGAACCTTTTACATTACATGCGGACGGTAACTCGGACCACATGGGAAAATGGGCTCCATTTTCCCGTGCGGATCTATTAAAAGAGCTGCACAAAAAAATATTCCTCCCTCTTCAAAATTTCCCCTTTTTCTCGATCCGCTCACGCCATTAAGTCTCTCTCAACTACCTCTCCTCTCTCCTCTCATCTCCTCTCCTGCCTCTTCCTCTCCTCATTCAACTGCCTCTCCTCTCCTCTCCTCACTGCCTCTCCTCTCGGCGACGGTGGTGGCCCACGACGACGGCGGTGCGGAGCCAGGCGGCGCGGCGGTGGAGGCGCGGGATCCGGTGGCGGCCGTCATCCCCACCCTCCCCCCGCACGGATCCGGCGCGGCGCCGGCGGGAGGCGGCGGCAGGCCGGTGGGAGGCCGGCGCGAGGCGGCGCGGCGGTGGAGACGCGGGATCCAGCGGCGGCCGCCGTCCCCACCCTCCCCCCGCACAGATCCGGCGTGGGGCCGGTGGGAGGCGCGGCGCGGCGGTGGCAGCTCGGCGCGTGGTGGCGCGGCGCGGCGCCGGCGGGAGGCGGCGGCAGGCCGGTGGGAGGCCGGTGGGAGGCGGCACCGATGGGGTGATGACGACGCAGGCGCCGACGACGATGACGAGGCGGGAGCGGCGGTGCCGCCGACCCGATCTAGGGTTTTCTTTTTTTTGAAATTTTTTTTTCGGATTTTTGTTTTCCCGTGCGGGCGGCATAAGCACCCGATTTTCGCGTGCGGTTGCGTCATCCGCATGAAAAAATAGTGATTTTCGCAGACGTTTCGTTTCAGACGGGCCGAAGCTCCGCATGCGAAAATCCAATTCAACCGTACGGGAAAACGCTTTCTGTAGTAGTGAGGGCTGGTACCTCTTAACAACGTGAATACTTAATTTAAACATCAAAATTTTATTAAATATTTTGAATGGAGGGCAGTAGATTTAGATTAGATGGTAAGCAAAGGAACTTGAGTGCTTAGGGTAGCAGTGAGCGCAACTTCAGTAGGTCGAAGGGAGGAAGAGATGAAAAAACAACTATTTTACTTGGTGTGATAACCACATTTTCTGGGTTTTAAAGCATAAGCGTGATAGGGATCTTCTTTAATTTAAGAAGAAACCGCCATAAAGAAAATGAAATTAACAAGGTGTTTAAAGGGACAGCGACTCCCATTATTTTCTCCTGGCTGTCTCGAAATATATACTTTCATAAAATAAAAAAAATATCAGATTTTACAATATAATGCAATAGATTAGTGGTCAAACTTGCATTTTAGGGACCATTGATATTCTAAACGACATGTTTTGACCGGATGGAGTAATAGATTAAATAAGAAATCCTGATAAATTCAGTGTACATATATGAACCCATTTTAGTTTCGAAAAGTGTTGAAGTTACCTACATTTGTATACATTTGAACTGTTTGTTAAAGCTCATTACAGATCATGAGGATGGCATTTTTTAACCTAATTCTTGCCCTTAGTTTTAAATAAAGGAGATTTTTTTTTCAAATCAAGATAATTAATTATACATGAAGGTGATAAAAAATCATCTTAAAGACGATTAATTCCAGCTTATGTATAAATCTTCACACTGCCCAATTCTTGTCTTGGTACAAAATGGCAAATGGTACTGGTCCTCATCAGCTCATGCATGATACTAAATTATCCTATCAAAAGTTGTACTTACCATGCGTGTGTGCGTCATTTTTGAGACACATTTGCATGTCAAGATGGGGTTTGGCTTTCTAACGGATTAATGATCGAGACTGCAGCCACGCGTGCACACGCACACATGCATGCGCACATCATTTTATTGCTAACTAATCAACGATCGACTAGCTCTCTTGACTACCGTCATCAACTATTGTTAGGGATGATGGCAATGACACGACAAGCTAAGGTAGACCGCACGAACATACGCTGATCTCCTTATACAACGGTCCACTTGACCATTTTTTACCCATGGTATCCATCTCTGGAACACTTATCTCTCATAAGCAATGGCTATAGAAAAAATAAATCTGAATTACTATTATAAATTATTGTGACAATCCGAATTACCAACATCATACAAACACCAGATATTTCACCCCTACAAAAGCACTGACGGCCGCAATGAAGGCACGGAGACACAGAGACAGAACATGGAGCTGATTGTGGGAGTGGAGGAGCTCATTGGCCACCGCCCAAGCCTTTGCCACCGACGGGAGGAGGGGGCACCATGACGCTCATTAGCAGGAGCTCCAATAGATCTAGCTGCGGACTCATCACTGCCTTCTTGTGAACTCCACCACCGCATGACTCCACTAAGAGCGAGGGGTTAGGGAGAGAGAAGAGAGGGAATGAGGGGAGAGAGACGACAGGTGGTCCTTATATGTGTTTATTTCTGATTGGATTACCATGTGTGATGCCACGTGTGCCAACTCGAAAAAAGACTATCTAAAATAGTCGTTGGGGTTTAATTCATAGGATCTGAAGAGTTTGGGGTGTTAAATGTCCGGTATTTGAATTGAGGAAAGAGGGGGGCTTAGTTTGGACCATTGTAGTGGTTAGGTGGTAATTTGGACTTTCTTATAACTATATATCGCTTTGATAAGGTAGAAAATATACCTTGTTATTGTAAACATATCATGATTGTAAGCAGTGGTAGAGCTGTTGGTTGGAGGAGGCCAATGTGATTTTTTCTAAAGCAGGGGCTATTTTACTATATGATTGATCCTACAGTGGTAAAATTAAAAAGACTTCATTGTAATTGTGATAAACCTGGAGGGACCCATTGTTGACGGGCGATACCCGTAGATCGGATGTATAGAATATTGGGGTACGTTGATACTAGAATCTACATGAAACGACATCAAGCAAATAAGGAGATAAAGATTATACTGGTTCAGCACCCTCGTAAGGTAATAGCCCTAATCCAGTTTATATAAGACTAATATGGAAAACTACAGAGTACAATGAGAACCGAAGATTCTGATGTTACCGGCGAGTTCCCTGTCAAGATGATTCGATGAGATCTCCCGGTGAATAGGCTTTGTGTCCTCCGGCTTGTAAACTATGGTGGATGTGTTGGCGGTATATTTCAATGCCCTAAACCCCTCAGGGGTGTACCTTTTATACCGTGAATTACCTTAATCTCCAAGTAGGACTCGGAGACTACGGACCCCACACGATATGGTACAATTCTGATCCTCTCCAAGTAGGACTCCGTTAATCACTTGCTCGTGAGAGTAAATCCCATAATCTTTCGATAATTTACTTATCGTACGTAGAAATAACCCGTATACACAAATGTATACCATATTCGTACGTTCCATAAGTCGTAGCATAGAGGGTATGCCTTATCCGTAACCATGACACCCATAACTTCCTTTTGTCCCCTAAAGCCCTGTCTGTAAATACATACTTCAAAGTAATAAAATACATTTCTTCCGACCTATATAAATGGTGCGACTTTAATAGCACCTTAGACCTGTACAGATATATATTCATAACTAACTCTCATTTCTTTACTTCCATTATATTTAGGAAAAAGTCCAAATACCCTCCTAAACTTTAGATAAAAGTCCGTCTAGCACCCTGAACTTTAAAATCGGACATCTAACCTCCTGAACTTTGTAAAACCGTTCATATTACCCTCTAAGGTGGTTCTGTATAGTGGTTTTTACGTAATTTCTATATAAATTGGATGAATTTGATCGAATTTGATCATGTGACATATACATTGGACATATATATTAAAATCTCTACTCAAATCTTTCTTTTTACCACTTGTTAGCTCTCATTTATAAATAAGTACCAACATAATAATAGTGTGGTATCACTGTATAAGTATAAATTGATGACTTACAACTGATGATATGCAAATATGTTATATTAGTTATTTAAAGTTGTTCGTTTAAGCTTCCAAAATATGCAAAACGACCATCCAAAATCATCTTAGGAGGTAATATGAACGGTTTTACAAAGTTCAGGGGGTTAGATGTCAGGTTTTGAATTAAGTTTAAGGTGCTAGATGGACTTTCATCCAAAGTTTAGGGGGTATTTGGAATTTTTACTTATATTTATGAAGGAGATGCAAATTAGTCCTTTATACGGAATTAAAACCTTGAAGGTATCATTTGGAAGATCTGGGACTTTTCCTGATTTCTATCAAAAATGAATTGAACTATTCTTGTAAAAAATCGTTCGGAGTAATTCCTCTATTCCAAAACAGAATTTGTCCTTCAAAAAGAACTTAATTTCGAATTTAGAACAAAGATATATAACGATTGAACTAGAACATCAATCATCTGCTGAGCATAACATCGATCATCATGCATGAGCTAACCAGCTGATCTTGTTTATCTAGTTGAAGTGGCATGTTTGGTTTTGCATCCTTGTTGTTAATTAGCACACTACGTACTACTTACATAATAACCAACTAATCTCTAATAATGGTTTGATGAGAACCATTAGATCACTTAGATCTTTATATAACAGCCCTATAAAAGCAATTGAGATTTGGCTCAAGATAACTTCACGGAGTGTTGGTGATTAAATTTTAACAATTCACGATTATGTAGTATAGTAGTAAGCTTACACACAGGAGGAAGAATCACTGGTGTAATCGTGAATATCTGACTCATCGCGTTAAGACTTAAATCTTGCGGTTCATGAATATTACATATGTGTGGTCCGTATTTTTTTTAAAAAATAGTGATATTAGCTAAGGGCTTATCACTGGTCTACAATGATTTTATTAAGTGCATGTGAAGAGGATGTACTCGTGGATGTATGTGTGCACAAAGTGATATTGATATGTTTGTGCATCTTTCGTATAATTTAAAAGAGCAACCTTACAACAGGAAGATGAAATAATTTAAAAGAGCAACCTTACAACAGGAAGATGAAACTACTTCGATCGATGGATGGAGCCTCTAGAGACAAGAAGTGTTGGAGCTTTGCTTTAGAAATTGATCTTCTAATGAAGTAGGATTTAATTAGTACATGCTTGCGGCCGGCCTGTAGCTTCCCGATCGCTTTCAAGACCAGCTTTCTCGTGTAGCAAGTACAAACACAATGATGCATGCAACTCATGCTAAAGAATGATTAACAAATTACCAACTTGGAAATATTTTGGTTTTGGCAAGTGCACGCTTGTAACTAACTACCTTAATGCCTTTAAGGCTAGCTAGTTAGCTACAACCCTATTAACCTATAGAGATGTCATACATAAAACCTCTATAATTGCATATCTGAAAAGAGTAATCTAATGATTACCAACCTCAGCTTAGATATGCATTTGTATGATAAACAAAGCCAAACTTAAAAGAAGGGACAAGTGATAGTGTTATCATCAGTAACAAACAGCAATAATTTATTTTATATACAATTAAGGATATTTCGTTTGACCATATTTCTCCAACTCCAGCCAGGGTTATGCAGAATTTCTTTTATTTTTTTGAATTTTTAGTTTAGAAAACCTTTTCAAAACTTATTTTTAAGATCTAAATCTTTTGACTACGTCAATCATATTGGTGTAACAAGATAACATTGCTGTCACTCTGATCTGACTAGTGTGGTAGCGTTATTCGGTACACCACCCTGACATAGCAGGATAAAACTGTCACGTCCACTCTGGATGACATGACAATGTTATTTTACCACATCAGTTGATCTAGAGTGGCTAAAATGTTCATATTTTGGAAATAATTTGTTGAAGGTTTATTTTTAAAATAAAAACTAAAAAAGTTTATAAAATAATAAAAAGTTCAGTTATGTATATATATGCATGTATCCATGCATATACAAATTATTACTGAGACGCTGCCATCGTATAAATGGTTTGTAGCTATATATGGATCAAATATTTTAATAGTTATATAATTGAGAAGCATCGATCATTTGTACAAAGATAAAACGGCATGTAATTTGAAATGTACTGTATGTACGAACTGTTAATATTATAAAAAAAATTAAGAATTGTTAGTGACACAATAGACCTTAATCATTTGCACTTATTTTCAAATGATGCTCCATTCAGTTTTAAGTGTGTCTAACAGTCACTACAAGATAATTGAGCTATTGCGACCAACTCATTAAAACAACACGTAATTCGTGATAATATATTGTATTATTGCAATGATAATTTTTCTATGGTAAATAAATATATTTTATCGCAATGATTTACAATCGTTGTTTCATTCAGTATTTTGTTGCAACAGAAAATGAATTATTGCCAAAATAATATTACTGTTGCAAAACAACATGTTCTATCGTCACAATTTAATTTTTGTGGCATTTGCAAAAAAAAGATGGGTGACTTGTTTGACCATTTTACAAGATGAGTGACTAAATTGCACCAACCTCGCAAGTTACGGTACTAGCGGTGTATTTTACTCTTACTTTTCACTATTTTCTGTTGCCACAATCAACAAATTTGTTGCAATAAAAAAATTCATCTCATAATTTAACTTATTTTTTCATATGAACACAGATTGGGACAAATTTTATATGAAAATTATAGCTCTCGACGAGATCTATAGTTTTATAGGTGACAACTTTTTCATTTGAAATCTTTTAGATATTCAAATCCATGATTCAAATATCAGTTAGGTAAGCTCAAATGGAATGATATGTATTTTCTAATAGAATATATGTGTAGGTGAGTTGGTAAAGGAGAGCATGCGTGAGGATATGTCTTAGGTTCGAATCCTAGCAAGAAATAATTAGGATGATAGATTAATATTAAAATTTTAATTTGGTACATAGAACTAATGTCACATATGGAGTGGTGGCAATAATTATTTATTGCAACAATGTGAAGTGTTGCAATATGATTTTTTGCCACATCCATTCCATGACAATACCGAAATTATTGCCACTAAATAAATATCGTTGCAATAACCTATTACCACCCTATTAATTACCACGGCTAGCAACGATTTTAAAATTGTGGCAACATGTATCTATTGCCACAATTTTAGTATTGATGCAATGATTTTTTCGTGGTGAAAAATTATTTTTCAAGTAGTTATAGTTCTAGAGATTAAAACATGCCAAAACATGCCAAGTGGTTGTAATTTATAGAAAGGAAGTCTAGCTATATATGCTTGCCAATTGACAAATTTTGTGAGTTATCTGCTAAAAGCAAATAAAATGTAAATGATCTTGTACCCTTAGTACCTAACTGCTAAACTTATATGGTATTATATTGCAAAAGCAGTTGAGCACAACAAAAGTAGCCACTATATTTGAACTAAGTTTCTATATAATATTTGTGATTCATTACTAGCTGATGCGCAAATGAATTAGGACCATCCCCTGGAAAGAACACAAAGATTTGGAGGAAATAGCGGATGGTCAAAGCTTTGCATCGATCTCTTTCTCACTAAATGTCAATGTTTTTATATCTCAAGTGGTTATGCATTCTAGACCCCCATGGCAAAATATATTTTTTTCCTTTAATCATTGGAGAAATTAATACCAAAAGTTTTTGGGACTAAGATCTTGTACGTGTAACATGTGAACGATCTGAATTGTGACTCTCCATTGATCTTCTCTCCTGCTTACTTTAATTTTAAGGGAATAACTATTAAATGTCATTCCATGCTAGCTAGGTAAAAGATGAAACTTTAATATATTTCCAGAATATGGTTCCTTTTAAAACAGTTATTTTGTAGCCATAGCTCATTCATTAGAACATGTCGGGCTAAGGTGGTTTACATGCTTACTTTGTTTCAAAAAGAGGTGGTTTATTAGAATTCACCCATTTTGTTTAAAAGCTTACAAAAACATAATTTGACCACACATATGCCTATATATGTCTGATGAATTCGTTTCACCAACCTTGAAAAGCTTCAAAGAACTAATAATTATTGTTAGAGTTTGTATGGAACATGTGTACATAGTAGGTCACAGTTTAGGATTGTTGTATTTTTCTTAATCGATGTATTTATATATGATGCTTTATCTTATGGAATTTTCTTACCGGATGATAGAGGCGACCTATTTCTCTTGATGCATTACAGCATCACCTTCTTCCACATTGCAAAATTAGTAATTTAGTGAATAATATAAGCACATGAATGGTATTCTCGATCAATTATTTTATATCACTTCCATGTCTTTGAATATAATTTGTATCCACTCGGAATTAATATGCCTAAAAATTATTCATGAAACCAACATAACTAATTAAATTGGTTAAAAAGTGGTATAAGTTTAACATTTAATATTCTGAAATTTTTAATACCATGCTATATATTTGCATATTTACCAAAAGTTGTGTGTTAGTTTTTTTTTTCAAAAAAGGTATTTTTCGAATTTTATATTAGCCAAAAAAGGTATTAAATACCAAAATCTGAATTATATATTAGGAACCAAAATTCAGATTTAGCATGTCATTGTGCAGCTGTGGATGCACTTCAAGTCGATGGACTTCTTCCAGATGTGCAATGAGGTCACTTACTCCTACTAGTTTCTTGGAGGAATTTTTCCAGATTGAGTTGATCGAAGAGGTCATATTACAAGATATTACAATGATGATAATTAAATAAACTGCATGCACGCTACTAAGGTTGAAGCTCAGGTGTTATATATATATTCTTGTTATCTGGCCTCGATCCATTTGTATTAGCAACTGGCACAAATTCATGGTGCCCACTATAGCACCAATATATTCTTGATTACTATCAGAAAATATCAACCAGTGCAGGGCATATTAGCCAAATTTGCCTTAATTATCGAAATCATGTGCACAACTAGCTTATTTAATTAATTACTTTATCTGAGAGTTATTTCGATCAACATGTAATTATCATGTATTCATATTTATGTTAGCAATACAGACAAGCTAGCCCAGCTTCCCATATAGGTCAACTAGCTATAGGAGTTATATATCTCAATCAATTGAAACAAAGCTAGCTAGTTGTATAACCTTATAATACCAAACACAGTATATATATAGATAACAAGATCAATATTCAATCACCTCAAATAATTATTACATTCGTCATCAGATCATCTCACTCACAAATTAATATTCCAAGTAAGATGAATAAACAATTCAGAATAAGCAGAATTAAGGTGAAGGTTGGGTAACACTAGCGCTCAATCACACAACTGTATTTTTTTATTTTAGTTCAAATAAATAAAAAAAGAAAAGAAAACTAATAATCACTCTCAACAGAATCATACAGACAGAGATACGACATTCATACCCCTGCTAGACCATCACATTTACATATGCAATGCATGGCAACCTTATAAAGATCCCATACTAATTTGTAAAGTGAAAATACTGTAATTTTCTTGCGATCCAAAGTAGCTAGGGGTTAGAGTGGGCCAACCCATGAATACCCATCCTTAATCACCCTAGTTTAGCTACATGAACTAAATTTATTTTTCAATTTCTAATCGTGAAAATTAGTTCATTTAGCTGAATCAGAGTGGATCAAGAAGCTCTCGTGGATCGACCAACACCCATCCCTAATCGGAAGGGTCACTCTCAGTCACCTATGGTACACTGCTCCATCATCTTCTGCTCTCTCTCCCTCTTTGTGGCCTGGTCAATATCAATGCCATTACATCAAACAGTGGTTAATTTCTTCTTAATTACCTTCACTTCACACTTATTAAGCTCCCCATCGATCTCTGCAAGTTTTTTTACTGTCGTTTTGAGCTCAGCTTAGACGCCGGCGCCGGCCGCGGCGAGGGCAAACATGGGGAGCAACGGCGACGGCGACGTTGGCGACGCAGTTTCCGCGGCATTGCTGCGATCGGTGGTGGCGAATTCGCCGTGAAGGAACGATCGCACGGTGTCAATGCTCGGCGCGGCGACGTGCCTCTCCCACGCCTCGTCGGCGGCGTCGCCGCGCCGCCTGAACGCCTCCGTCGCGTCCACGCGGCGGACTCGCCACAGGCGGTACAGCCTCTCGATCTTGGCGCGCTGCCGGCACGAGAGCCGGCGGGTGTTCGCCTTGATGTCCTCGATGGCATTGGCCAGCAGCCGCGCGCGTTCTTCCTCGTCACCGGCGGCGGTGCACGAGCACGAACGGAGGTACGCGTCGAGCTCTGGCACGCCGATGGCGCGCCAGATTCCGCGGTCGTAGTCGGTGCGGTCCGGGTCGAAAGATGCCGCGATTTCTTTTACCAACCCGCGGCCGCACATGTCGTCGACGCGGCGGCCGACGAAACCGTGGAGCACGGGGAGCTGCACGTCCACCCACAGGAAGCAGCAGTCGTACCGGTCGCGGAACGCGCGGCGGTCGCCGTCGACGAGCTCCTCGATGTACGAGTTCGAGCCGCCGGCGATGATGGGCAGCCGGCCGCGCGCGGTGACCGCGCCGGCGACGCGCGACGCCGCGCGCCGGAAGTCCACGGCCGTGAACTCCTCGTCCGGGTGCGCCACCCCGATCAGGTGGTGCGGCACGCCGGCGCACTCCTCGGCGGTGACCTTGTTGGTGGCCACGTCGAGCCCTCGGTGTAGCTGCAGCTTGTCAGCGTTGATCACCTCGCCGCCGAACTGGAGCGCGAGGTCGACGGCGAGGCGCGTCTTCCCCGTCCCCGTCGCGCCCATCACAACCACGGCCTTGTGCTTTGCCACCATGTTCCTGTTGACACTGACAAGTGGTGGTGGCGGCGACAGCTTCGACATGTCGATAGACGGCGGCGGAACTAGCCTCGGGATGGCCGTGGCGACGGCGACGGCGGCGGGTTTGTGCGCCAAGTATAGTGACGTGGTCATGGTGTTCGTGTGTTTTGTTGTGTTCAAAGTTAGACCACTAACTAGCCTACTTAACTACTTGGTCAAGAGGAATTCAAGATGCTATGTTAGTTAGCAAGCTTGTGAATTGGTTGCGGTCTTGTGGGTGTGTTTGGATGTGTATTTATATGGGGTTAGCTAACCAAGTGGAGAACAAACAACAAAGATACTCAACAGAATTTAATTTGAGGCATAAAGTCAGTTTAGCTGGCTACTAGAAAACATAAGTTATGTTTAGTGAGCTAGACATTCTGAGAAATAACTGATGAGAATATAGAGAGGCTGTCGTTCCTCGTATTTTAGCTACTACTCTATTTTGAATTATACAGGATAAACTAGAGGATTCGGAGCAAGAATTAATCTATATATTGATAAGCGAGATAGAAATTCAAAATCTAGAGTAAAATATTGGAGATTCTTAGAGTAGCTGTAGCCATTAGAAGCCATAGTATTATCATGTCGTACTAGTAAGGGTCCATAGAGAGTAAGTGCCATCTTTTATGTAGGGGACCACAAGCATAAAAACAAATGTGACATGTAGTGGAGTATGGATAAAGATTACTATCTCCATCCTAAAGTATTTCATTTCTTATCGTTGGGATTCAAATTGCCATGGAGGGAAAAAGAACAGATTACCCTTATTAATAAGAAAGTATAATATTGGTGGTTGGGTAGGTTATAGATATTGAAGTAATAGGAAAGTATCTCAGTGCAAATCTCTTATAACAAGATTTGTATTAGATACCCTTTCACACAATGGAATACATCCCTTAACATTTAAAGTGATTTGTTGTTTACAAAGTTTATGGTTTCTACATTTTCCCCTAGAATCTTCAAGCCAACCCCTGAAACCATCTAGATTGCTACCCCGACTTTCAGATTCCATAGTTATAGATTCTACAAAATAAACTAGAATTTAGAAGCTGAAAAACCTAGCTTTGTTTCACAAATTTTATACTCCACCAAACATGGCATTTGTACACTATGGTGGAAACTACAAGCTCTTCTCTAGTCGAAACATCAGGTGACACACTCCATAGGATATGACTCTAGCAAGGCCTCTAAACACAGCTCCAAAAATGTTTTTTTTTAGGTTAAGGACAAAAAGCAAGGTCCAACAGGGTCTCTACTACAGCCCTAAAATAGGAAAGCCCTCAGATCTCTTGCTACAGCCTCTAGTGCTAGTGGCTCTATAGGCCACAGTCCCATCCATTGTTTTTTTTCTTTTTGCTCGAGAGCATTTTTTTGGTAATTGTGCTCGCCGGTGAATCACACCATTAGGATAACTAATAATTCTATTGTTCAACAGCATCTAAAATTGGAAGCAAGGAGCTTTCATGGTGACTGCAGTGACAGCGAGAGAGCGCGGCGACGGGAAGGCAGTTGGCTAGCTCCAAATCGTTCTAAAGTTGGAAGTGAGGTGAAAAGGCTTGAATCTTCATCTTCTAGCTAGCGTTTTCTGCCCGGTTGTTTGTTTTTCGTGTATCCCAGTTACGAGATTTGGTACACATGCACTCGTGTAACCTTCGGTTGATTTCTATCTATTGTTGATATAAAATCTAGAATTAATCTTTCATACATGTGTTTGTCCATGCTCTAAAAGATCTCTACATCGATCCGCCATTGCATGCTGCTCGAGGCGCCGTCTGATCTCGTCCGGCCGGCGTCGTGGAGGCTGCGGCGGTGATCTTCCTCGCCACCGTCAAGGCGGCCGGAGAGGCATATCTCAGCACCACAGCAAGTCTCTGCTTAATTCCTTCTACATTTACTACGGCGCCATTCTCGTGGCCGGCTGCCGGCGATCGATGTCCGGTTTCATGGGTCTCCGGCGACCTGGTCGGTCGCCGTGCCATCGTTTTGATGGCTTCATCTTCATGATCGCTTGTTCAGTTAATCAGCTTTCGATCTGTAACGTTATAGTAGTACTAGCTAGTGCGTGTTAATCTCAATTAATTCTCATATTTATCGATCCGTGTGTTTATTTAAAAAAATATTAGTTATGGGTAATTATATCATCCTTAATAAGATACAAGTAGGTATCATGTATCATATTTTTTAGTATAAAATTTAGTATAGTTTAATGTACCAATATTTTTAATATAAAATATCTTAGTACCTCTAGATACTTCCTCGAGTACCATAAAATTCTCAATCTATGTTCCGTGTGCTATGTATGCATGAGCATCACGTTTCGTTCATGTTTGTTTTGCTTTGTAATTTTTCGGCAGGTGTGTTTGTGTTATTTGAGTTATTGTAAGATATCAAGAGTATATTATGTTGAAATAGAAGTGAGAAATAAATATAGATTATTGATGGAAGTTAGAGTTATTTTTAAGGTCGTTCTTTCGAAATAGGGGCAATCCATATAGTGGCTATTGTTAGAGATTTTTTTAATTAGTTATATCACAAGACTATCTAAGGTGTCGATGTTATCATATTTTCTTGAAAATTATAGGTAAAAAGATTGGTGAATTAATTAGTATCTAGTTAATTAACTTTTTTAGACGAGTTAATTAGTTATTTTCTGAAAATCACGGAAGCTTGTAAGTAATTAAGTATTTTTACAATCATATATACAACAGCATGTAAATTTCGTTTTCTCTCAAGGAAAAAAAACGTACTAGTTCGTCTTTTCCCCCGCGGCTTGTGTCGATCGATCAACTATAAATATATATACTTTCACTTTGATTAGAGGAGATAATCCATTGGTTAATTAACTAATTGTATATGGTGCAACTTGGGGTCATGCATGAACCGTGTTTTTGCATGCATATTGGTGTGGTGCGTGCGGCTAATCCAACTTTTAGCTGCTTGTATGCGGCGAAATGGTGCTAATGGTGGGCTTAATGATAGAGAACGCAAGTGGATCTAATAGTACGACAGCACACGGCGTGATAGCTCTCTCCTTTTCTTCTTTTTTTCTTAACGTATCCTTAGCTTCAAATTTTTTTTAGAGCAACGTCCTTTGCTTTTTGTTTCTAAGTTTAAACTAGCTGTGATGCTTTTGAACTTAATTGAGACAAGCTTTCAAAGGTACATGGTGTCATGGTCTAAATGCATGCAAAACAATGGGCTCCACACCAAAATAAAATAGTGAAATCTAGTAAATTTGAAGTAGAATTATTTTAACCGTACCATCGGTATGGTGGTGGAGTTATGGGTACGTGACTAACTATCACCAGGTTGAAATTATGGCATTCACAAATATGGCCGTCTGCATAATTCTTAGTTGGTACAGAAATTGGAAGTTATGCTTTATATTTAAAAAATAAAACATTGGCCACGGTTAACATAATTCAAGAATAATTGAGAATTTCATATTAATAGTAAAATAAATTATTTACATTTTGAATTTTACGCCGGGTTCAATGTTCAATTTCCACATATTTATATTTTGAAATTAAAATTAAATTACTTAAAAGCAAATGATTTAGAAAAAAAATGCTTGACATCCCTATCAAAACTAATTATCCACGAAGATTTATTATGTGTCCCTAAGTTTTGACTTATCCAGTATATGCCTTGCTATTAGTTAATAACCGTTAGAATTTTCTTGGAATAACTATATATGTTGTTTGTCGTTGTTCTACAATAAGTAATTGCTTAGAAGTTATAATTCTAGAACAATTTCATTCCAAAAATAGGAGGTATAAACATTTGAAATGAATTTCAATCGAATTCGATGAAATTTTAAACGGTAAATGCACCACTCTATCCAAGTTTTTTTTTTAAAAAAGAATAGGTTGGAAGTTTAATAAAAATACCGAACTTTCTTCCAAAGAAGAGGAAAAAAAACTAAAAAAAATGTCATTTGTGTAATTTCCCCTCTGAAATTATTTCATCAAATCTAATTGGTATTCATTTGAAAATTTGGTTTTCAAATTCTGGGTCAAACTATTTAATTGCCCACTTCTTTATTTTGATTGAAGTAACTTAGATTAATAATTGTTATAAGGAGCGACCAATGGTTAACCATCGGAGGGAGGGGTATGAGGGGATCAAAATAAAAGCTAAGTGATATGCACGTGATAGTACAAAACTCGGGGAATATGTGAAAGTGATCGCGTAAAATTTTAGGATATAAAGAATTTTCTCCTAATCAAATTTGCATGCAACTATTCATTAATGATTGATCAAAACTATCACTTACACTATCCTTACCTACAAAGATTTAGTCTTATGTGGTTTAAAAACAAATGAAAGCGATGCGAGTCAATGCTAAGGACGACTGAGCTTAGACGCGTATAACAACAAAATTAGCCTTTTTTTTCTTTCCCGCGTAGATCACAGCTAGCCTTGCGTGCCGGAATGCCTGAACCGACACAAAATTAATTAAATTCCTTCTCGAAGCCACGAGCCCACGAGCATGATACATATGCAGATTTTGCTCGTATCTTTCCCAAGATATATATGAACTACACAAAAAACCATTAATCGAGCTACATAAACCTGATAGATAATTTAGATTAAAATTAATTATTATCGATAACAAACACCTATAGATAATTAACAAGGAGATCAAGAACTGCAGGTAGATCTCGAGAGCTAGTCGTCTCGATCGTGTACGCACGATCGAATATTAAGCTATAGCTATAGCTAGCTAGCAACTTTTTGGGATTGATAAGCCATAAATTTAGTAGGACTCAAACCCCCATATTTTAGCGTTTCATAAAGATTCTGAAATCCAAATGGACTCGCAAGATCACACACGCTGAAAACGTATATATCTTTCCTTTTTTATATATTATCAATGAATACATATTTATGCATAATAAGTACTCTTTCTTTGTTCCATTGTCAAACAAAAGTTCAATAGTAAGGTAGATCACACTTAGTTCAATAGCCCAAGTTAGCAACTCCAACTATCGTCGATTGCCGACTCGCAATGAGGAGTTAGATACCAGTAGTAGACAGGGTCATCCTTGGGACGCGCGGTCGGAGCACCCACTCAGGCCCCCAATTTTTAGGGGCCTCTAGGTCTAAAACTTCAACACTATATATACAACCCAATAAGTAAATTGGTAGTTCAACTACCTTTCTTTTTTCACGTTGTTTCGGCTTCCGACTTTGATCACA
Organism: Oryza punctata; assembly: GCA_000573905.2. NCBI lineage: Eukaryota > Viridiplantae > Streptophyta > Magnoliopsida > Poales > Poaceae > Oryza > Oryza punctata. The sequence continues at coordinate 6,932,501 of CM002494.2, read as the reverse complement.
CGTCCATGCCGCTTCGCAATAGCCAATCGCGAATCGCCTCCTAGCTCCCGCAATTGCAATTTCGCGACGCGAATAACCTCTCTTCCCTTGCTCTCGTGTTGTCGTCGGGTCATTGGTCAAGCTGCTTGAGTGATGCCATCGATGCCGCCTAAGACCTGGTTGTCGTGCACCTAGTACCTCTGTCCCTGACGCCTTCTGCGGTGCTGCTGCTGGCCTGCTGCGCCCCTGACCTGATGGCAGGCACCGTGCCCCTAGTGAACAAATGCCTCCCTAATTCAAAGTTCATGGTAATTTCTAATTTTGGTGTATGGATTATTAAGTATTTATGTTCATCTACTGTATACACTAAATCAATTTTTGTCCTCCATCCTGTATTTTAATTTTGAAGCTATGTCTTCATCAAATCGGAATATATAGGAAATATGACTTCAGCTATAAAAAACGAAGAAAAAAAGAATAGAAGATCTAACTCAATATCAGACAGTGACTATGTTTAGGTATATTACAAAAGAATTAATATGAAGCTATCATTGAAGATTTTATTTCAAAAAAACACTAAAAGAATCTTTTCAAGTGAATATTATGCACAATCATATCATTTTAATCCATTTTACATTGCTATGAAATATATTACGGAGTATAAGTTATTATCATATTGTATCATTAATTAAGTTTTTATGCTTCGTTACGACTTTGTACAATGTCTCGAATTTGATAGGATGGCCCTGGTAGTAGATCGACTATATCAACATTTGACGATGGTATCGATCATTAGTGGTGGATTTCAGCAGCTGAGATAGACCCGCAATTACTTGCAGCTCGATCGTACCTTTACGTAGATATGGACAATATTCCTTTTGAAATTCTTGCAAAAGTATTGACTGAAACGCTTGTTTAGACAGACATAGAATACGTATTATTTGTAGGAACTTTCAATTGTTGATCAATTTAAAGAACAATTACAATGTACTACTAGTAATCCTACTTGTCCAAACAAACCGTAGCTTTTCTGAAAAAAACCGTTTGCGGCCGACGACTAACCATGTGGCTTATGAGTGAGGATCCAGCTGGTTGGTTGTCCCAACAAAAAGGCTAACTGCATGCAACTCCCCAGTTGATCAAGCCACTGACTTTAATTTGTGCTATATTGTTTAAAATTGACAATGTGATACGGTACAGCTGCAGAATTAATTTATATAGAATCAATTAACTCGTACGGTTGGCGCCAACAGATCACACTTAAGCTACATACAAAGATGATAGCTTTTGGTTAATCAGATCTAATGCACATAGTGCCAAAGCAATGTACACCACAGGAAAAAGATATTAGGATTAATAAGTACAGTCCTAGCTAGCCCCAGGAACATAATCACATCACACTAAGCTAGGTCAGAGAGGACAAGCCCTACATGCATTATGTGTTTCCATAAGCTTGAAGGGCACATCTTAGGATGTTAATTGGAAGATGTTTGCTTTTGGTCTGTTAATTTAGGAATTAAGAGTGATGATAATGTGGGCAGAAAGTGCCAAGGACAAAGATGCTCCATGCATTGCAGAAAACAGTGGGCTAGCTAGCAATGGCGACAGATGCCCCAGATACCTTATTGCTAGTATGAAAGAGGACTGCACTAAATGTGATCCTTTATGTTGGTCAAATGAGTTGTACATATATACTAAGGATCATGCTGTCCTTGACAAAAAAAAACTCGCGAATAAACTCATTTAGAATGTAGCTATAGATATTCAAATTGCGATGCACAAAACATGGTATTTTCTAGCCTGATCGCTGGTTTAGAAAACCGAGACAACAATAGGACGAATTGGGGCACTAGCTGCTATAATGATTCTTATTTTCTAAAATTATCTATAACAATTGGGTACTCTAAAAATGTTGCCATCTCAATCGAAAAAATAATGAATAAATATGATCATCCATTTGGGTAGGACAAGGCTATATATAATCGCTTAGTTTTTTGGTTAGTCCTAGGCTTAAAAGTCAGTTTTTGTGAGTATAGCGGTGTTGTGCTGGGCGGTGTGGTTAAGTAGGAATGATGTGGTTTTTACTAGAAATTGTGTGTATTCTTTTATGCAGATAATTTTCAAGGGGATGCATTGAGCAAGAATGTGATATTTGTTGCTTAAGGAAGAAGACGGCAACATGGTGAAAGTGTATTGCAAGGCGCTTGAGATGAGAGTTTTGGAGTTTTTCTCCAAATTTGGCTGGAACTTCAGGAGGAGAATTGAAGCTTAGAATATCTCCTTGTGTTTGACTGTTTTGGTTACTTTGTGTGTTAGCTTTTGCAGTATTGCTGGATTGAATTTATGTTTGCGTTCAGACTTTTGTGTTTGCTATGGGACCCATGTAATGGGGGAGCCTATGTGCTGATGTATGGACTTGGTTGGTTGTACATCCTTTTGGTCTGTAGAGGCCGGGTTTCTAATCCATTATATAAAAAAATATAATCGCTTAGTTTAAAAAGAGTTTGTGTTCGTTAGGACTTTCTAATTATAAAATAGGTTTTTAAACTCCAAATTGAGTACAACTTCATATGTATTGCTTCAAAATTTTAAATTATCTAACCAAAGAAATATAAAAGTACGAGTCCAGTTACTTATGACTTGATAATTATTAATTTTGCAGCTATGTAATGAAGGAAAACTAAAAGAAAGATTCTGTGCATTTAAATAAAACATTGTATTTATTAAATTCTAAATGTAGGAGTTATTAGGTCAAGTTTATAAATTGAATGCAACATGAAAAAAGTATTAGACTTTACTCTATGATTTTAAAGTACCAATTTGAATTTTGGAGGTATTAATCAAAATAGATAGGTTTGTTTTGTTGTGCTAGGAAGAAAAATTGCACTACATGGTGCTTACGTGGTCTCAGTCCCAAATGAATTCGTACATATAGTAGAATCGATGTTGTCTTTGGCAAAAATTCACAAATAGAATCGATTTAACATGTAGGTACAATATATTTTTCCGTAAAGTCTTACTAAAAAATGAAGCATATATTGAGAGGCACAAAAAACGACATTTTCTAGCCCTTTTTCTTTGCTTTGGGTAAAAAAAATTTCAGCAGTTCTTTAGAAAGTTCACATATATAAATCATAATAATTACCTCGACATATATAGCTCTGTATATGCTTTATTTTTCTAAAAGGAAAGGGAAAAAAGCCAGGGACGGAGCTAGGAAGGGGGCGGTCACAGGGCCTGGCCTCCCTCAAGCTTGATAAAATGTCACCATATTACTTGCATTATTATTACAGTTTTTTTCACTTCGCTGATCTAACCATTTGCCACGATGGTTAGATATATAGATGATTCTAATTAATCTAATGTTAATGTACTCCATATGTACATATATCTAGTTTTAACACTTGCAATTAATATATGCATGCAGCACGTACAGGTGCTTGATTGCAATCATATGATTCATTCTCTCACATATTGATATGGTAATTTGTATATATTTGTGGCATATGCATTCATGCACGCAGGTTAATTAATTATTAATTCAGCTTGATCGATGAGGAGGAGAGGACGAGGTGGATGGCCCTCTTCACCTGAGCGATGCTGCTCCTCCTCCTCCCCCCACGCGCCTCCTTCACCTACGCCAATTCATTCGCCAACACAAATTAAACACAAAAAAAAATACAAGAATGATTCAGTTTTCAGTTCGAAGATTCAGTGTTTATATATAAATTCAGGCGAAACGAACGAGCAGATCAAAAGAACTCCATTGCATTTGAATTCAGAATTCAGAGCAAGAATGGAAGCTTCTGCATTGCATTTGCATGCAGAGGGATGACGACGACCTTGGCGCGCAGCTCGGCGAGCAGCTCGCCGCCGGCGCAGGAGGCCTGGACGGCGGTGACCTCTAGCTGGAGCTCCTGCATCGCCTGCATCACCCGGAGCAGCAGCACTCCGCCGCCGCCGCCGCCGCCGCCGCCGCCGCCGCAACCGCACCGGAGCTCCAGCAGCGCGTCGCTCTCGATGATGGACACCTGCACCACCTCCGCCGCCTCGCCGCCATTGCCGCCGCCGCTGGCATTGCTGCTGCTCATCCCTTCCGCCGCTGTGGCGGCGGTGGCGGTGGATCTCTTCCTCCGCCTCCCGGCGGCAGCCGCCGTCGCCGTCACAGTCGCCGATGGAATCCGGGCTGCTCGTGACGATGACGACGACGACTCGAGCTCTTGTATGCGATTCCGTAGCTGCTTCACGTACTCGATCGTGTCGCCTAGTATCGACGCCTTGTCCATCTGAACACAAAACAAATTAATTAATTAAAACCAGATTAATTTGTTTCTGCCATTTATTTCTGAGATTGTTATAACATTAATTCACTACTATATATATAATTCATGGAAGCAAAAGTTTCATGAAAAGATTAAGGGAGGGTGCGCGGTTTCGGACCGAAATTTCCCAAAAATTTAGGTTTACCTGTGGATACCGGTAGGATTCACTTCTGGCCAAAAGTTTGGATTTTTTTTTGATTTTATCAAAATTTATTCAAATCCATAAAAAAATTTAAATTTTCTTCGTTCTGAATTTTTGAAAAATCGGATGCCCGATAAAATATATTTTGCATTATGAAATAGTGAACCATAGACACATGCTGCCGTTACGGAGGATCTTCCGGTGCTCGTTAGAGACTTAAGAAAAGATAACTGAATTTTGGTGATGGGTACTTAAGTACCCATCTATTTTAAAATATATGACTCTATTAGTTTTTATATATATGTTTAACCATTTTTCTTATTAAAAATTATGTAAGTCTTATTTTTGTTATGACTTATTTTATCATTAAAAGTTCTGCAATTACAACTTATATTTTTATCTATTTGCGCAGATTTTCTAAATAAGATAGCTGGTCAAATACTCAAATATAGCTTTATAAAAATAGAGGGAATACTTAATTACCTTTGTCATGAAAGGTACCAAAGATCGCAGAATTATGAACTTCTCATTGAGCTTCTCTCTTCTTCTCCTCTCTTTCAGCACATGGTTGGCACTGAAATCACCTTGGATGGCACCGACTTTTCGTGTTCCACTTGCGCCTTTCCCGCCCCTTGATTCAGGTGTTTCTGCTTCCCTGTAACTGCAGTCACTACTGGGAACAATCATCAGGATGCTCTTGAGCATTCTCTGCGTGGTGCCTTGACTGATCATGGTCTTGTCGTCGTCAGTTCCTTCAGGAGTAGTCCATCTGGAGAATGATGATTTCTCTGAAACTGGCAAGTAGTTCTTGATGTTCATCTCTTGTTGTCGCTGCGTATTGTAATGTAGGATTGTCATGAGTGTTTTTGGGTAATGGGTATTTTCAGGTGATTTCACTTGATCTTCAGTAGCTGTGACAGAAGGGGAAATGGAGACAGATGTATCAAATATATGGAAAAGAAATGCAAGAATTGAGGATGTATGCAAAAAGATGGCAGTGCTTGTGTAAAGAGTACAAATATATGTTTTTGGAACAAGGGTATTTTTGAAGGATTAGCTTCTCAAATGTAATACCTGGCTGGTAATCATTTTCTAACCCTTCACAGGGAAAATGCCAAGAGTGATAAGGCTCATCTGGCCCTTGCAAATTGAACTGACAATTACTGTTTTGGCAATCCATCAGCATTTGGATTTCATCCTCTAAAATATTATTTGAGCAGCCATCTCTTACCGCTTCTGACATCTCACACTGCATTAGCTCACTGGAAACTGCATTATTTGTCATCTTCTGGTGGTCATTTCTCACCATGTTCAGTTGGTCTTGCATTTGCATTTGCAACTGACCTGAATTCCTTTCAGTGTCAGTGTTGTTAGTGTCTGAACCTAACATCCCCTCTTCTTCTGTTTCATCATTCTCCTCCTCTGCATTGAGCTCATCTGAATAATCAAACTTTGTTTGGCTGGTGATACCTAGTTGCATCTGAACCTGGATTGGATGCTGATGAGTGTTGGTTACTGGGTTGGATGTTGAGTGCTGTGAGAGGGTAGGCTTCATGTGGATGCCATGTTGATCCATGAAGATGCCCCTTGCATACTGAATCAGGCCCATATCTTCCTCCACCTTGAAAATATATACATTTTGATTAGTTAGATCCTACGGAGTTTCAGAGGATTATTAGTTTCATAATCAAATGATATTTATTGGGGTTACGAAATTATTCTGGATCACTTTGTAAGCATCCTTGAAATAGCCATATCACATAATCACATTAGATACTTTATAATGTATTATGAAGTATTTTGATTTATACTTAATTATTTGTCCCATATAATTAGATTGTCAGCTGATAATATACGAAATCACCTTTTCCGTAGTTCCAATTTCCAGGACGCCATCGACAACAGGAATGCACACAACTGTCTGAAATATATACGGTTGAAGAGCACAAAACCACAAAATCAGATAAAAATTGCAGTCTGGAAATTCATAGTTTTTAGATAATGGCCACTACATCCAAAGATGAACAAAGCCACAAAATTTCATGGTTAACATGTAAATACTTTTAGAGGCAAATACCTGGATACCAGCACTCTGCCATTCATCAGTTTGGTTATTTGTTATGCACCACATCAGGGAAAAGAACAAGAAAAAAGGAGAATTATTGTTACATATTCTTGCTAGCTGGCTCAAAAAGTATATAATATTATTTTATTTTCTGATCTGATTATGGTCATCATTTGCAGTCTGCAAACAGACTACAATGTGCAAACCACTGTTGACATTCAGAGTGAAACATAGGTAAGAGAAGGTGATGGCTGAACCTTGGCAAGAATTGCTCTTAGAAATACTTTGCTGTCAACTTCATTTGCTCCAGTGAGCCATACATGGCCTCTCCTTGCAAATGCCCTTCCAGGTAACCTGAAGACATGTATAGCACACATGTGTGCAAGTTAACAAGTTCTCTCCTCATGACAATGTCAATGTGAAAAGTATACATATGTATGCAAAGAAAGATGCATGGGAAAAGGCAATTAAAGTTTATCTCTCTCTCTCTCTCTCTCTCTCTCTCTCTCTCTCTCATGTGTAGAAAGTAGCTAGGACAGAGTACCATTCTGACCGACTAGAATGTTGCAATTTGGATTTTTTTTTCCTTCCAAACATAAAAGGGTACCAGATTGTTTATGAAAAAAATAATAAAAAGTACCAAAATTATAATGTGAGAACTCGTACTGAAATCTGGTAACTAATGTACTACAAATATTTGGTGCCTTCTGCCTATGTACGTTTGTGTTGGATGTAGAGTCATGATTTTAATTCTCATTGTAAAAAAAAGGTTTGGTGCCTCCCAACTATAATTAGTTGTCTCTCTTGATACCTTTGTAAGAATAGTGAAATACACTAATTAATTATTTTAGAGTATGCAATGCATGTCATTCAGTTTTTTAGACAAAAGAAATACTATAACTAAGTTTGATGTTACATTAATTTGAAAAACAGGCAGGGCTAGCTAGCGTATTCCTTGTTGTCATTCTTTGCCATGCAAAATGCAAAAATGGATTTCATGGCATGCATTACTTATTTAACTTTCACACAACAATGCAAAGTGCTTATACTACTTAATTTGGCAGAGAAATGTTCCTACGATGGGTACGTTACGTACACATCGCACTTAGCAATACCATTTATGTAGATCCCTAAAATACCCAAGGGGATTTGGAGGTGCGCAATTATTCTCTGTCAATCTCTTTCCCCTAGAAATTAACCAAACATATACTGAACATATACTGATTTTCACATACGAGTTTAATATAGCTAAGTGGCACATCACTTCGTTGATAAGAAGTACACCTCGATTTATTATACTCTTTATTATGATGTGAAACTAGCACTGTATCGAAGTTATAGAAACGGTTGGTTACAGAATCATGTAATGATGTGATTGCTATATGTTCAACCACCTATATAACGTGGAAGAAATTAAAGTCTTAGCCTTTCATTCATTATTATTACACAGTCAAATGTCTAAGAGGATAATTTTCCATGTTATCTCAAAATTTTGCTCTCATCTACTCACCGTACCATATAGTCTCTTCATTTCAAAAAAAATGTAAGACACCGTTGACTTTTTGCATATAATGTTTGATCACCATTTATCTTATTCAAAAAATTGTATGAATATCATTTATTTTGTTATTATCTAAAAAAAATAACCCGACAACTTTTGACCCTTGGGTTTATGGAGTAAAACTTATAGAACATATTTTAGGAGAGAGATTGTTTGATCATTCTAGTACTACCTTCAATTCATTCTTTATTTAATTTACTTGACGTCGTAAGATCAAGCTATCGAATTCTTTACAATTTGACCATTAATATTTTGTAATGATTTTACCATTGGATATTTTGTTAAGAATACTTTTCATAATATTACAGTTTTATTGTGATCTCTTAATATAAATTTATAAAAAACAAATAGTAAAAAAATATACACCATATATGATCCTAGTGGGTTAGGATTATAATGGTGGAGATTTATCAATATATATTGTATCTATACAAAATAGAAGTTGTATTTATCAAAGAAAAAGCCATAGTTGTATAAAAGACGAGATTTTCTCCCATCCTTAAAAGAGCCATATATATACCTCCTGCACAAGAAGGTACAAATTCACAGCAGTAGGATTGGAAATTCACATTAATACATGTTATTAGGTTTTTCTTTAGACTTTGCGAAGTATATGCATCTAGTGTTAATCAGGAGATGTAGGGCCTAATACTACGATGTATATATACCTCTCTATGCTTTCAGAGAATCAGAAAAGTTATGACATTTGACCGCATGATCTTGTTCTAATCAATTCCACCGGGTTTGTTTTTACCTCCTATGTAGTTGGGAGGTATGTACCAAAATAAAATTTTGTATACAATTGAAACAAAAAATAAAAAAACATAAATCGAATTAAATTCTATTTTAAAATCTAGCTCCGCGGAAAATCATACGTGAAGATCTAGTTGTTTAACCTGAAAAAGAAAACGAGCTATTGTGGTCTTGATTTTCGGATCAACACCAATATTAATTAACCAGGTGGTAAAATTTTAGAGTTTCTGGCTCAATTTAATTAATGGCAATTGTTCATCATTTGCGAAGAACACGTAACAAGTGTGGTTAATTTATCCATGCATGCATGCGCAAATATTTATATTTATATATAGATTTATATATATATATACCCGACGCCGGGAGGGAAGGAGTAGGATGCCGACATGAGGAAGAACCACTCCGTCTCCGTCAGGTCCTCCGGCGACAGCGCCGCCCCCGGCCGCCGGCTCGCCGCCGTAGACGTCTGCACGCCGCCGCCGCTGGCGTTCTCCCCGGCCTGCTGCAGCCAGTCGTAGAGTTCCCTCAGCTGCCGGCTCCGGTGGCGCGCCGCGTGGTCGGCGTCATCCTCCTCCTCCTCCGCCGCCGCCGCCGCCGAGGCGCCCGCCGGCGGCTGCATCACCGTCGACTTGCGCGTCTTGACGGCGCCGTTGTAGTGCCCCTCCGCCCACACCAGCGAGCTCCTGCATGCCATGCAATGACAATTAAATTCGCTCTCCGTTTCAAAATATAATAACTTAAATCAACTTCATAATACTAGAAAATGTTTCATTCTGTTGGTCTAGGTCCTTATATTTTGAAACTAAGGTAGTATATATTATCACAGCATGCAGCCATAGCCAGCCTCTAGCTTGCTTCGATGATCGTCGGCGACGACGACGACGATGATCCGCCATGGATGAACTGCATCATGTCGTAGGTAGGTGGGTACCCTTTGTGGGGGCAGAGCTGCCAGAGGAGGCTGTAGGTCCACCGGAGGCTCTGCGCCACCGCCTGCAGCGCCGCTTGCGCCTCGCCGCCGGCCATGGCGATCGATCCAGCACTGCTGCTGCTATAGCTCGTGGAAGAGATCGAGAAGTAATGGTGAGTGAGTGAGCTTAGGTAGGGAGATGAGATGTTTGGGGAATTAAGAAGATTTGAAGGTGGTTGTTTGACTGGTGGCTGCACCGGACGGCTCATGCCGAGATCGGTCACGTGGACTATATAGGAGCTACTACTGCTCCCCCGCTCTCCACGTGTGTCGACGAAGAAAAAAAAACGATTCATACATATCGTTATATCAATATGGTTTTTTTAAAAGAGAAACGTTCAGTACAAAAATATTTAAAATTTAGATCGATACAATTTGAAATTTTGAAAGCTGCATTAGAAATAAAATTTTTTCTGTATATGTGCAGGATGGATGACGAACTTAGTTATGTGTTTTTTATCTGGTTACAACCTCTGTAGTTTTGTTCTCTTTCAATATTTGACGTTTTTTAACTTTTGTAGATATTTTTCTTTGATATAATCTAACTACTGGGTAAGGCCCGATAGTTTTTAATAGAAAAAACTATAATGTTGTGAAAGATGAGCTTTTAAAAAAATATCAGTATTTTCCGTTCATTTCTTAAAAAAAACATTTGAACATTTGTTTTATTAAAAAATATATGTAATTATCGTTTATTTTATTGTGAGTTGTTTTATCACTAAAAATACGTTAAGTGTGATTTTATATTTTATGTATGTGTACATGTACATTTTTTTAATAAAGCAAATTGCTAAACGTGTGTTCAGAAATACTATGTTATGAGGAAGTATATGTGTCTTAGAGTTAGCATGGTGTAGTTAGCTAGCCATCAGAAGGTGTGCTTCTGTGAGCGTATTGCGAGTCAATTAGTTAGCTGTTGCAATGCGTGATACTGGTACGTGCATATATATACGGCCAGTAGCTTAGGCTGTGTCTTAATTAGGGGCCGTAGTCAGAATGCTTGTTGATTAACATTATTGGCTAGTGGGTCAGTATCGTTTTTATTCAAGTAGCTTTGGAGCTTCTGTACGAATGAACAGAGAAACCAAACAAGATGCCGTCCAATACGCATGTTTATCACTATTTTCTGACGAGTACCTCTGTTTGTCTTGCGTGTATAAGTGTAACTTGTACAGAGAGCAAATCATACATGTAGACTGTAGAGTGAGAGAGAGAAAGAGAGAGAGAGAGAGAGCGGAGGAACTGATTTAATTAATTAATTCCAACAGTATAGTGTGTTGTCCAAATTGACCCATAAGGTAGGTGGTAGTTAATACCTCACTCGTTAATATGCCAATGCTTCACCGGTTAGTCAAGAGCTTAACTATAAGTCAAAATGGCTAATTAGTGATTAATAAATAATTTGTGAATGAAGTTTTTATATATATCTACTGTTGACGAAGAAACTACGTTGAAAATCCTCTTAACTTCAAAATTAAATTTGAAGTTTTGGCAGCAGCCTTTTTTTGGGGTGGGGGGACGACGAACTTTTCGTATATTTAAAAAACATAATTGTGTGTTAATTTTCAACACTTATAACGTTATGATTCATAAGGGAAAATATTTACACTATGACTCTTCCCTCTTTTTTAGCAGTCACTTGTAGACATACTACTGGTAGTCAAAGTTTTGTCAAACAAATCTAGAAACAACTTGCATGTATGGAGAAGTATGCAAACCATTTGACACCAAAGGTTTTCAGCTACAAAGCTCACAAATTAAGGCAAAGAGCTCTAACAACTTGCAGTGCCCTAAGTAGCTGAGAAAGGAATTGAATGATTTGTGCCAAATCTGGGGCTGCAGATAAGAGTAAAAGGGACAGCATTTACTAGCCTTCCTCATGCATCTTGCTGGATTGGGACAAAGAGAATTTCAGAGTTACACCACTAGATTCTAGCCCTTGGCAGATTCCACAGTATTCCATTTCTGTCAGGGAAACAACTGGAGGCTTCTGAAGCCTAACCTTTGTGCAAAAATGATTGAAAGAGAGATAATGCATTTACAACCTGACTAGTGATGGAGTTGTTGGGAAATCACAGCAGTTTTCACTTGGCAGGATGTCCTTGGAGGGCTTACTGTAGTATATTCTGTGACATGGTAAAAGTTTTCTGATGAACATGCAGGCATATGCACTTTATGCTTGAGCTTTCAACAAGAAATTTGAAGTTAAATCTACTAAAAGATAACCACCTAATCAAATGATGAGGCAGTGTATGAAGGCAATGACACGGGGTGTATCAGTCTATCAGATCCAATAATAAGCTAACTCAAAAATCCACATAATTTACAGTTACAGGATAGGTAAGCAACACTTCATGACATTGCAGCATCTTGACACCATAGCTGAAGCAAAATTATGGAAGCGACGAGCAACAGCCAGGCAAATGATTTCTTGGAATATGGTGTCCCAAAAATAGTCAAAATCATTTGGCAATACAATGCTCTGTTCTCAAGATGTCAAAATCTACAAATATTACGGATGTATTGTCCTTGGTTCTCAAATTCCTAGCTTCACTTAGTATACGATTGGCTACTTTGTCCGCCGAGGCACTGTCACCACTGTTTCGCTCCCTACCCTGCAACATATGACCAGCGTGAGACTACAATTAAAAGAACAATGCAACTAACACAAAAAAAACTGTGCTTGTTCACCTCAACAACAAGCTGAATTGCCCTTTTAGTACTAATAACATCCCAGAGCCCATCGCTGCACACATGCAAACAATCACCAGAACGTCATGATGGACACATCACATCAGTAAGCATTACCTTCGCAGCACTGAGAAATCATGTTACCTAGCAATAACTGCAAAAGCTGTGCATGCTTTTGTAATGTGAACAGCTTGGCTCACATATGGTTCTGAGCTGAAGCGTGAATCTTGCTCTTTTAGAAACTTATCTCCGAACATCCTGGCGAGATTAAGTCCTGGAGAAATAAAAATAACAACAATATAGCTTTCACCATTTATGGTAATTTCAGACTTGCATAAAACTTGAAACGGGAAAAGAGCAAACCATTAATCCGGACTTCACCGGCTTTCAGGGCCTGTCCAGCTCTTGCTATCCTAGCTCGTTCAGTTACACTAGCTACTCGATGATCTTCAGTCATTTCAATCATCTTTCCATTGACACTGACAAAAGCAGTCCAGTCATTCAATAAGAAACCTTGGTAAACATTATGTAGATGCAATACGTAGTCACTAATCAAAAACTGGAGGTTACCGTCAACAGACAAACGACAAACTTCAGAAAATAAAGTAAAACGGTAAATTTTACCTCATAACACATGCTGAATCACCTAGATTAGCACATTGGGCAAAACAGTCTTTCTTTTGATCAAACCAAATCAGCAGGACTGTTGCTGTGCACCCCTGAAATAGTACGCACAACTATCATAAACCACACAAGTGGTTATCGGGTAAAAATAATTGAAGAGCAAAGGCACAAAACTATTGATGGGTAAAATGATATCGATAATGTGGAAGCTACTGATAATGAAAAATAAACCAGACTGCAGAATCCCAGGAGAAGAAACAATTGTTGCTACCTCTGGTTAGGCTAGGCTTCAACACAAAAAAGAGCTCATGAAGTATTTTTGGCATTGTAAGCTAATGAAGTACCTAGTATGTACATTTGTGGACAATATTTGCAACAAAATCTATAATGGATCAAAACACTTATAATTCAAATCATGGGGGTGGGATCAGAAAATATAGATTTAAGAAATAAAAGTACTGCTCTAGAAATGACTGCCTACGTCTGCAACAACTAGCAGCGAATAATTAAGTTAGTATCAACCATATCCAGATGAAGTTCGCAACAAGATCTAATGTTTTGGAGAAAAACTTTCTAAATCTGAATTCAGTGGATGGGATCAGTGATGATATTAGCAGTTAGGCATACTGCTCACCAACGGCTAGTTGAGTATGCAAATTGCAACTACTAGCAGGAACTAAAGCATATCATTGTTGTTCCGATCAAAGATGGATTTAGATTAACTAGATGAAGACCTATGACTTGCACAGTGTGGGACAGGATATCTTTTATTCTTCGCCTTACTGTTTGTAAAATGTGGAATACCTGAACTGTTAGTCAGCAGGGCACTACATAAAGTGGTTCAGAAATCATATGGAGGCTTCCCAAAACCACTTTTAGACGCCCCAAAAGTGTGTAATAAAAAATCATCACAAGTAATGACTGTTTTCATGATTCAGCTAGTGACACGTCAGAACCTTGAAATAGGTGAAAGCTAGGAACATCAATAAATGAATTTACTAAGTTGCAGTAGGCAACCACATTGGAACTTCGGGATTCTTACTTGTTACCACGTACCAAGCAAAGAAAATTTAGTTAAACTATGCTAATGCAAGTTCACAGCAAAGCTCAAATCATAGAATAGGACATGACTGTACTTCATTCAGAACAGAACTTTTGACGGTTTCACTTATAGAACTAGATATATGATAAGAAACAGGTCTCAGCTAATGTAATTTTTTAGTGTTGGTAATGACAAATCTATCTCAGTAGTGGACAGTTTAACAACCAAAATATAATGATAGTAAAGGATGGTTAAAAAAGCTAAACATTAATTTAATGCAAGCATTTGAACCACCCATGGAGTACAAATTAAATTACCATAGTAGGAGGCAAAGAAGTTTAAACCAAAACCTACTTTGGCAATTTCAAGCCATAGAACAAAAATATTCAGAGAAAAGGGGAACAAACCTCATACTCATGATCGATTGCAGCTTCTGTCATAGTGAAAGCATATCTAAGAACATCAGAAGCATCAGAGTATGAAAGAACCTTTTCTTTTGTCTCATGGTGAGACAAAAGAGTTGCCACATTTTCTGGAAGAATCCTAGAAATCAGGAGGGGAGAAACATCAGTTTTTCATGTGGCTATGATGATAAATAATCAGATTACTAATGCAAGAGCAGGTTCCATTAGATATAAGTTAGTACATGAATCCTCATATGTTAGAATAAAATATATCCATCCTCTAACTTGAATATCAGGTGGGAATGAAAGACTAACTTGCTGACAGCTCTGGCAGCTCCATCACCACCATGTCCATCAAAAATTCCAAAGAGTCCAAACTGCAAAACCAGTTGGTATCAAAAACAGGCATATAAATTTATCAGAGTTAAGTGGTCACCACCTGTTCAACACCCTGCAGAGGGCACTGGCAAAAGCTTATATCCTCCATTACAAGCTTCTTTCCACTTCGACGGCCCACCATTGGATCAGATGCCATACCAATCGCAGCAGGAACTCGCTGATTTTGCAGTGAGATCTGGACCTTCAGTGACATAGCAATGCAAATTATAAAATGGAACATAAGAATGCTACCAAAGAACAGGTTAAAGAAAATATGCCATAAAGTTCCGAATATGTCGCAGAGCAACTTGAATGATGAATGTGATTTACCAATACAATGAAGATACTTCAGCTTATGAACTAGAGTACATGGCCAGGATGAAAAAAAGGTTTGTGATAGCTGGAGTATTCCAAAATCCCAATTTCCAGAACATGGTTTGATTGAAACTCAAAATAAGAACAGAGTCTTGGTGAGTCAACATATTTTAGTTTCAGGAAGAATGTTAAATGAATTTTTAAAATTAGGGACTGGAGCAATCAAATGTTCAGCAAGGATAACCAATTAACAGGATAAGGGGATTTATCTAGTGCAGCAAATCAATGTAGCTTTACCGAATGAGGCAACTAATTTGTTGGTAATAAATTGATGATACGAAGTTGCACAATTCCCTCATCTCCAATCAAACCATTTTAGTAGGTCTTTATTCGAGTTGTGTTGAGGAAGCACACTCTTTTTCAACTTAAATTGGATCAAACATAAGGAAATTATTCTTGGAATGGGCTGGTATATGGCTCAGCACACAGGCTTAGAACAGAAGGGAATACTGATAAAACTGAAAATAAGTATCTTCAGTACACAAGACTGCAACAATGACTGAAAATAAATATCTTTCCATTCAAGGTACTAGCTTTATTTATCTTAAAAAATACTAATGGTATCAGATTATGGATAACTAAGAATTAACATGTGTAGGGTTCACAATTGCTGAGACGAATTATATAAGACATGCCACCTGTTTATCAATTATGGGAGATTCATGTCAGTCTAGTATAAAACCTATGAAGGAAGTTAGTACACTAGTCCAATTATGCCCCACAAGAAAGAAAATGGGAGTTCAGCAAATATTTCAGCGAACTTGGGAGAAACAAGAAGAGATGCTGCACATGTAAAAAACTTACAGATAGTTTTGATGAAGTTCCTAGAGTTATAATGTCACCATCTGCTAGTTCAGCTGGCTCACCCCAGTGCCTGGACCCAACATTTGGATGGTGAACTGCCCGAGAGTTCACAAATGTCCCATTCAAGCTGCCCATGTCCACAATTTCCCATTTCAATGTCTGCATATGAACGAGCACTTCATTTTATGAAAACCAATGCAAGATTGGTATATTTTTTTACAGCACATAGCTATAATACTAGTTAGCCTTCCATTGTATAATTACCTACTAGGTAGATGCTCAAAGATAAGGGAACATATCCTGTGCACACAAGTCTTTTCGTGTACACATGATTTTTCATAGTTACAGCCTAGGAAATAAGCTTCTGCTCATTAATAACTAGCTAACAGTAAAGAGATGCTGAAAGAAAACGTAGCATACAAACCTTTCTGGCATAAACAGTTTCTCCTTAATATTTAAGAAATAGATGAAAATGTTTATTGCGTTACTGTATGAACAAAAACTAAAAAATAGTTTTCTCTAAAAGAGTGAGTTCAGGATCTTGTGGCATTAGGACAGGAGTATGTGTCCATACCACCCTAGCATCTCAATTCTCAACATTTTGATCAGACAGCTGGGTCCTGGGCTCTAATCAAACAAAAGGTGCTTCTTACTATTGAACAAAAGCACATATTTGACCAAACAAATCAAACAAAATGGTAATGTTAAGTTTCATTATAAGCATCACTATTCCAGTTTAGTTACAAGGCTGGGAAACAACTAGATGAATAGCACTAAGTCCAAGGCGCAAGAAATGAATAAATAGTTCCTGAACAACTTACCTTTGCATTCCAATTTATTCGAGCATGTTTCCCTGACACCTCAGAGTCCTTCAACACCAAATCACTTGGGGGGACCCTTCCAAGAGTTATCGGGATTGTAGGACTAGTTGACTGTCGGGAACAACTTATTCCATGCGATGGGCCAGCAATGACCTCTACGTCTAGGTTGCTTCCTGCATTTCTAGCAAAAGATTGGGTTAGATGTGTATACAAATTCAAACTTTTGCAAGACATGGATACTGAAACATTCTAATCAGGTTTGAGGGATATCATACGATATGTATTATCTTTTAGAGAAATGTTTCCATTCTTATTATCCTCTCCAGAACCCCATCTTTTGTGTTTTTTATCAGGCCTTGACCAACTTGTCTGTTTTGTACACTTCAGTGTGCTTCCCAAATGGAACTCTTCAGATGTATCATTTGTAACATCAATCACATGAGTTTCTCCTACAAAATTCATAGCAATTTCTGTTACTCAATTGTTGACATTGGTAAACACGAGTCAATATTCAATTGAGATGACCAACGCAACAAAGACGAGAGAAATTGAAGAAAGTTGATTTTTATATGTCAGGAGGATACTAAAGGTTTGGGCATCATTATACATACCTTGTGGACTGCAAGATTCAGCAGGATAAATCCTGCCAGAATCACTTATTCCATGACTTCTTGGTGAAGTGTCACTCCTGCTTGTTTGAACTTTTGAAGATTCTCCAACAACATTTCCAGGAAAAGTGTTACTCTGGCTAGAGTGATCATCCAGAATTTCAAGGAGAGGCTTATTTAAATCCTCATTCTGCAAATGCAGAGCGCAAATCATCAAACAAAAAATACATGGATTTCCACGCTGCAATCGGTGGAAGGAAGAGATTGATGTAGATCATGTGGTGGGAATTTTTCAAGAAAAAATTAAGCGTGCAGTCAGATTTTAGAACAACAGGTTTTAGAAGATAAAATGTGAAACTTCATCCTCTTCAACATCTTGCATACAAGAAACATACTCCATGGAGTTTGGTCAGTCTAGACAATAACTTGAGCGAATTCCCATCAAAACGAAATGCTTAAGTGAGTGAATCTGGAAGGTTCATGAAATTGAAAAATCATCAAACTTACTGTCCAAAAATGCAAGATACAACAGTGAAACTCAATATATTTTTGAGCATGGGACACTGTAAATCTTCTGAAATATCTCTAACATACTTGCAGTAACTTCATATCTCTACTGACAAAAAAAAGCATGTCAGGGTTGAATCAGAGTAAACGAAACTACAGTGCTTACAAATTTCATCGACTCTAATATACAAGTAATAGACAAACTACAAGAGGAACAACGAGTTAGACTTCCAAATTTTGGTTCTGGCATCTCACACTTTAGATGTTGTATTGGTGCCACTAGACACCTAACTGGCTCATCATTTTGAAAGGAAAAGGTATATTTCTTGCCCCTCAATTCTTCACTCAATTTAAATGCTGTCCCTCAGCATCAAAACTGGATGAATATCATCCCTCAACTCTTAAAACCACATAGCAATCGTGCCTCAACCTGTCTAATAGTGGTTTTCACCCACGTGGTGTTCGGATCATATGTCTCTGTAGGGCCCGCGTTCATGAAGATTCTATGACAAGCAGGCCCCGCCACTACCACCATAGATCTTACATGGATGCCAAACCTCTCTCTGACAAGTGAGCTAGAGCCACCTCAGATCCCATATCTACACCAAGTAGGTCAAAAACCACTTATAAACGAGTGAGAGGTGAGATCTAAACAGTTTTGAGGGTTGCCGGACGAGTTTTATCAGTTTTGGAGACGAGAAACACAAATCAAACCAAACCAAGAGTTGAGGGATGAGAAAAAAAACTTGTTTCCCTTTGGAAAAATCATGATTTGGAGAGAAAAAGAAAAGGACAACATATCAGGGGGTGCTGTATCCAGCTCACCGGTTTTCGCTCCATCTTTGATTTGTGGAATGCTTCCATGAGCATTCCACACAGGGATGAAGAATGGATGGTGAGGGGATCAAATACCACCAAGAAGTAACTGATCAGAGTTCAGGTAGTACATAGGAAAGATGTGCTGCTTATAGAAGAGAGGAGCAGCAGTGCTTATGGATGGTATCTGTTGATGGGAGAAGATGGATGCAAGATATAAGCAGTAGATGGACACGGGGGGAGGGTGACGGAGTGCCTATCTCGTGACGGGGTAGCAGTGCGGCGAAGATGGCCAACTCACCCTCCCCCCCCCCCCACTTTTTGCATGCCGTTTTATTCTTTTCCTTGTCTTCATGTGTTCTTTCTATAATTTTCCAAAAAAAAAAAAACAGAGAATTCTTCCCAATTTTCAATTGAAGGAAGCAAGCTACTGTAACGTGTAAAGATTTGATTTACAAAACTTATGAAGCAAAGAATTATGAATAACCATTAATATCCAACATGGAGGCACACATAAACAAAGTTGGCGCGAACCCGATATCCACCGTTCAGAACCATGCTTCGAATGTGATTCTAACCATACTCTTTCTCAGATTACTCCGACAATTTCTGAATTTCCATTTTAGAAAAACATGGTCCACGGAATATCGTGTAATGCCATACATTTATTTCCGCATTTTCCTAATGAATACATCAATGCGCTTGGTATACGATAATCATAGCAACAATAAAGCAGCGTTAATGTCGGCGAACCCAATGCTTGTTTTTATACCCATACTAATTTAATTGATCTATAGCAAGTAGTAATGCATTAATGTAAAGCATGGCTACGTCTTCCTAATGCGCATAATCCGACCCAGATTTGCAACCATTAGTGAACAACCAAATCAGCCTGTACATCTTCATCTTCATCAAGGGTTTACCAAATCGCCCCCATTTCCACGAATTCCTCAGCAACCAGACGAGTGACAGCGAACGATAGTCGATATCCGAAAGAAACGACGAACAAACAGCGAAAATTCGCAAGAATAAGCTCGCTCCACGGCGGCCAGCCCCAAATGTTCGTAGCAATAATAATAATAATTAACCCGACGAGACGTTGGAATCCGTCGACGCGGCTACGGATCAAAGAGAGGGAGGAGGGGAGCTCGGATCTTTAACCTGGCTATGAACCGGAGATGCGGCGACGACATCCGTCGCCGCCGCCGCCGCGGCCACCGCGCGCCGCCATCGCCGGCAGGCGAAGACGACGAGGAGGAGAATGACGAGGGAGGCTATGGCGGCGGCGAGGACGAGGGCGAGGGGCGGCGCGGGAGGGGCGGCCATGGAGGGGATGGGGGGAAGCTTGCCTAGGACGACGGCTGCGTCGCCATCGCCATTTTTTTTCTCTCTCTTTCTCGCGTGCGCGGCGCGTGCGTTTTTTAGCGTCCGTGGGTTTTTTTTTTTCTCTCTCTCTCTCTTTTGTCTCTCCTCAACCCCTATTTTCGGGGGGCAACGTGTCGATTTTCTTTCTTTCTCCTTTTTTTTCTTTGAACTTTTATTTCTTTTGCTTTCACATTAATATTATCATGGTTTTAACGTTGAATGTGTGTGGTGATGATGATAATAGAATGGTGTTAAGAAATAAGCTATTCATTGTATTGTGGTCGAGAAAGATGTGAGATATTAATAGTAGCGTTGTATTTTGGTTAAGTTTAATTGTTGTGGATTAAACTACTTGTTATTGCGTACATAAGAAAATATGGTATTTTTGTGTTCGTTATATCCACAAATGGATGCCTTACAAAAATAGAGAAATAAAATAATGAATATGTAATTTACATAGCACTTATTGAGATAATATTATTCATGATTAAACGTTAATTTATGGACATATAGAACATATTGTGCACCTTCACCATATGCATTGTGGTTAAGCAAATAGCTACCATGATAGCTGTCTATAAGAAATGGCCTTAAATCTTACACAAATTTCTTTGTTTTGTTTTTGTTTTTTATTTAATGGTTTACTTTCAAAGTATCCAAAATATTTTTTAGTTAATAATAACCACAGTTTTATACAATTTATTTATTCATGGTGTATTTCTCATAGGTCATTTTGTCTACGAACAAATGATTGCGAAAAATCTCCGGTTGGTCATATTGGTATCTTTTATAGGCTAGTTAATAGATCCAACATATAGAAAGTTGTAATGACATGCACCCATTACTTCTAGTTGGCCATATTAGTTATGATAGGTTTGCCAAGAGACTAGTCAATGTTGATGGATCTAAACTACGGTTGTAGTGACGTGCCCACTATCTCTGGCTAGCTATCAACCTAATCATATATAGCTATAGTAACATCACTCGCCGGTTGTATTAGTAAATTGGTCAGGAACTCAACATGTGGCTATAGTGACATACCTATTGTCTTTGTTTGAACACATCATCTTCAGGGACATGACTATGATGCTTAGAATTTCCATCCTAAAGCAATAGTGACATGTCTGCTATTTTTTGGTTCGATACCTCAATTACGTAAATAAGTTGGCTAGTGGAACCATCCTCAAGTAGTAGCGGTATGGCAACTATCCTAGTTGGACACATCAACTATATCATTAGGTTGACTGATGCTTCCATCCTAAAGTAGCAGTGACATACGTGCCTCGTGTAGTTTGACGTATCGACTAGATCACTACGTTGTCTAGTGGACCCATCTTAAAGCAATATTGATATACTCATAATGTTTGGTTGGACTTGGTCTATGGTATCTCTACGTGACCGATGGACATATCCTAAAGGAGTAGTGGCATGTCCGCTATCTTTAGACGGACGTAGTAATAGGCTTCATCTCTAGACTGCTCAGTGGACCTATCCTAAAGTAGTAGTGATATGCCCACTATCTCTACTCAAACGTATGGCAAGTGGACCATATGTCGATAGTGACATACTCAATATATCTAGTTGAGCACATCAGCTACATTGTTACGCTAGTCAATGGAACTAATCTAAAGCAGTAGTGACATACCATTGCCTCTAGTTGGACATATAGCTAATGGACCCAATCACACACCAATAGTGGCATATTTGTTATCTCTAGTTGGACGCATCAACTGTATCTCTAGGATAATCGGTAGATCCAACTATAGTTAAAGTAGCACATCAACAATATCTTCAATAGCTTAGTTGGTGAACCCATATCCATATACAAAGTTCAATAGTATGTATGGTAGTTACTATGAACCGGTGTAATGTTTTCTAACAACAACATGTATAATTGATCTCTAGGTAAATTCTCCATAACACATTATTAATAAAAACATATCTAATTAACTTTGGATTACTTATCTCCCCTCCCTATTTTTTTCCTTTTCTTCCTCCACAAAACATTGGGTTGCCAACAGAACAAATCCGTTGTGAACAACCTACTCCAAGTGCTCCAAACGGGAAAGAGAACATCTGCCATTGCAACATACAACAATGGAGGGTTGTAGAATATACAATAGGGCATGATCTTCACTTTTAGATCTATGATTGATAGCTTTGATTAGGGAAGTATTACAGTATAATTTTAACCGCACACAAAAAATAACTTATTGTCCAATACAATATAATTGTTTGTCCATTAGAACACTATTCAAAGAAAAAAATACTATAACAACACAATAATGCAAAAAGGATCTAAGTTCGCACAGGGGCATTAGGCGGCAACCATCAGAGTGGCATCTCATTTCGTCCAGCCTATCATTCCCTCTCTCTCTCTCCCCCCTTCATCAACTTGGTTCCCAATTTCAAATCAAAGTAGAGATCAGCAACTACATACTAGTTATCAGCCACTACACACTAGTTAGTACACCGTCATCATAATAACTCAATTGATAACCGTTGTTGTTCTTGTCGTCTACACTTTGTCGCAGCTATACAATTTCACCAAGCTTGTCATATTACCACACTCCTCGTTGATCTCATGATCCTAATCACAACTCTACGTCATCTCTGCATCCATGTTCAAGACAACTCTTCTCCATGTTGGGCCAATGCTTGCCACATCACTGCATGTATTCATCCCCCATATCATTATGGACCCTCTTTGTGAAGCTTCTAGCAACCATGTCTAGTCACAAACAGGGGTGAATCCAGAACAAGAATAAAGAGGAGACTCGTCTCGCTCTTCCTCCTTCAGCGCTCCTTCTCTTCCTCCTCTCCCTCTTCTTCCCTCTTCCCTCTCTCCTATCGATAGTGATCCAGCATGGTAGGAGCGACTCAAGTCCCCCTAGTACCCACGCTGGATCCGCTCCTTGGTCACAAAATCCCTAACTCCAACAATCTACATTTAAAAAAGAATGTGCAAATATATCTATAGAATCTAAAAATAAACTAGAAACCGACTAGATTTTCACCGGCTAACACTTGTTGCTTCTTAAATAACTATTGGAACGACTAATTTCTCATTCTCTAGAGTGCGTTTCCCAAACTAGTAAACAATATATGTTATGTGTAAAAGTTCTCTATAATTTTCAAACAAAAATTTCCAGTTCAATGGCTTGTTCTTTCTTTTGAAAAATAATATTATACGGACAACTGATTCAAACGAAGCCTTCGAATCAAGAACTTAGTCATAACCACCGATCCACGGCCATCACACCTCTTCTCCACATCGGATAGTGCCAATGTAGCAACATTCTCCTGATGGGCGTGACCGGTTTACTAATCGATGATTTTCATCGGTTAATCCGCCAAGCAGTGAGGTAAAGCTGGAATATTTGGGGGTAATAGGAATGATGCTGAGGATAAAGTAACACGACATAAAGTAGGGAGAGGGAAGCAACGTACGCATACGGGATTAATTAAGAGGAGCCACGTGACTCCAACGCTTAAGTAGATCTCCCTCTGACTCGATGCAGTGCAATTCAATCGACTTTTTCAGATTGATGATTTGTTTACTTTCCCTTCTCATTAGGGGTGAACGATAATGAAATTTTTCGGCCGACTGGTGTTCATTTTCGACTTTCTACCAACCGACCCATATGGAAATGGTAATCGATCGAAGCAAAAATAGAAATGGTAAAAATTACGGAAACGGAAATGGAAATGGTTTCGCTGTTATGCCGATCGTTTCCGTATTTATGTGGAAATTATCGTTTCTCATAATATGGTAATTACCGTATTTATAAGGATGTCAATATTTATAGGGTGTATGTCTCTACTAGATCCACAGTTTAGAGACTGATGGACTCTTCAATCAAATCCCTAACTTGAGTGCATAGTTAAAATGGAGTTAATTTATATATTATATAGTATAAGCTTGAATTTATTTATATGTATTGCATAGTTATGTAAAGTTAAATATATGTTTTTATAGTTTAATGCTTCCGAATTTGTTACCGCTTTCCGATATATACCAACATGTTTTAGTCTGTATTGTTCCATTTCCGGTTTTCCCATATTTATGATATCATTTTCGTTTCTGACTTTATCGTTTTTGATAAAAATATGGTTATGGAAATGGTTGAGGCTGTTTTCCGATAACTTCCGACTTTTTTAATCCCTACCTCTCATGAAGTGAAAATAAGAAATACAAGCAAGTATAAGGCCATTTGCCAATTTCCAATAGAAGATATCATTTTTATGTTTTTGAGGGTGCCATATAAGAAACCTTTTATTTTTTTGATAATTGAAATAGCTCATATAATATTATATTATTTTCTATTTATTGTTCATATATACAAGCAAGAGACCACCTGTTTTGAAAAGTGTATATGTATAAATATAGCTTCATTTAGATGAAACCCATTCCATCCATTACTTTATTAATTTCTTATTGTATCATTAGAAATCCTAACATGATATCCTATTTCAAAGAATGAAATCTCGGCCAAAGCAACGATTTAGCAAAGCGAGAGGACAACGATAGAATACCAAACCTTGCAAATTAATTACATCTACCATGCCATCCACATCAATTAATTGTACTAGCAACACACGATGACACGCATGTCAGATACATCGATAACCTTTTTGCATTTAACACACACATATATGACTATATGAGCAGTTTCCTTCCTTCCAAGATACAGTACTAATCAGTGGACACTAGCATTAGCGAAAGAAATTAAGCAACGAGCCTAGCGATCGATCAGCAGTTATCAATTACTACCACAATATCGAAATCAACTACACACCCATGCACGACACACATGCACATTGCAATGATTATGTACAGACGCCAGCGTGTGTACGTCACCAGTCGCCGTCGATGATGAGCTCGGCGGCGGCGGCCATCGCCTCCGGGCCGGCCCGGCGGAGGAGCGCGACGGCGAGCTCGTCCTCCTTCCACTGCCGGAGCCCGGCGCTGAGCCTCCTGAGCACCCTCAGGTCCACCTCGTGCACCCAGCACGGTGTGCACTCCACCACCAGGCCCAGGAAGCCGGAGACGTAGGCGCGCCACAGCGACAAGTCGCAGCCGAGGGAGATCTTGCCGTCCAGCGCGCTCGCCAGGAACTCGAAATGCGACCACATCACCCGCTCCCGCCGCCGCGACACCGGCGTCGGGTCGATCCCCCAGGCGAACATGCCGGAGTACACGGCGAAGTAGGCCAGCGCGTGGCCGCTCAGCTTGTACACCGTGCCCCCGCTCGCCGCGCTGCCTTGTTCCAGGTCATGCACGGACAGGAACCACGACGGCAGCATCTCCTGGAGCAGGGACTGGACGAGGGCCGTGCCGCCGGAGAGCCACACCAGCGTCGCGCCCAGCGACGCCGCCACCTTCACCTGCGTCATGGCGGAAGAGAGAGATACCTGGCCATGTCTCATCACGTACTTGGTCTTCTTGACCTTGTCGGATCGGTGTCGAGAGACCGTTGTTTCGGCTATGTCTTTCACCGAGAGCATAAGGAGGCGTAGTATATCTTCCGCCAGTATGGAGCAGTCCTTGATGCACCGGAATATCCGGAGATAGAGGATTCCCGGCGCGACTGGGGAGAGGCCACCGGAGCAATGGGAGCCAAAACCGTGACCAAGAAGGCTGGCAATGCCACCACAGCTGCATACTGATGTGGTAGACGACATGCCAAGGGTGGCGGTGAAGCAGCTTCGGAGGAGCTGGAAAACTGCGTCGTTGTTATGGTGGAACACCGTGCGTGAAGCCGAGAACACTAGGAAATCACTCCACCGCTTCACCTTCTGAGTCCACAGTGCCGCGACGATTGGCATGCTTGGCCACGGGCAGCTTGCAGCAAGATTCTCTAAAGCTGGCCCGGCAAGGTTAAGGAAACGCTCTGATGCCTTGTCAAGTTTGTATGTAATGGTGAGGCTCACAAAAGCGGCCAATGGCAATGGAAGTGTACCCAAAGTACTTCCCCCTGTGTGATACAGGACCTAGATTAGTGCTGGAAAAAATTGCATTAAAAGATAATAAAAGCACAAGTGCTGGCAGGAATAATGATAGTAAAGAATAAATGCGCTAATCTACAATGGATTAAATGGTAGCATAAATAAGCACCTGTGACAAGCCTCGGGACATCAACACCAGTGGCAGCTACGATTTTTTTAATATGCTCTTCGACCATAGATAGATTGGCAGCAGGGCTAGGCCAATCTGTTCCATTCATGAATGCCGGTTTCCAAACACCTCGTGTTACTTCGGCTGAAAAGTAACTTACTATTGTCGCAAGAGATGCAGGCAGAAAATCAGTCAGATCTTTGAGACCTGGAATGGAAAAGGTAGCATCAAACACTGATGATCACATAGCACATAGTAATGGTTAAATAATAAGGTTCACTCTTCCATCCTCTTAATTTTCAAACAAGAATCGGCAAAAACAAACCTGTAGCCAGTTCTCGTGGAAACAGTCTTCCATGGGAACAAGCAGTTAGAGCAGCATCCACCACAAATGGAACAGCTTCCAGTATCTCCCAAGCAGGTAACTGAGGCCAAAGATGTGAATCATCAACACCAGGACCCGAAGAATTACTTATGCTGCTACTCCCAGACAAAGAACCAATAGAAGTGCTTCCTTTGTTGGCCTTTCTGAACATCAAATTGAGAAGGCTATCTACATTCTTATGTACAGGTGCGCCGTGAGCAAATCCAGAGAGAGTTGAGGCCAGACAAGCTTGGTGTTGTCGGTACCATAACTTCAACTTTGGAAATGAATCCATGAAAATAGAATGCTCAGACGATGGGTTTGAAGTAACTGGCAATTGTTTCTGGGTGTTCCTGTTTTTGGCTGAACTTCTGGCAGATAGAACTTGGGAATTTCTCAACAAGAGAAGATACTCAGGAGTAAGCTGAGAACCAACTGGAGCACCATCTCCCATTACACAATACTCAAGTGGTGGATGGTTAAACTTCCAGAGTCTTAATAGTAGAATGAATGCATTTGAAAAGACTGTGTGAGCAGATATTTCCTCTCCTGTTCTCAGAGGCCAGGAAACACTTGGGGACAGGGACCCAAAAACTTCACATATTGCCATGAGTGCAGCAGCCAGCTCTGGAATCTGTTCATTTTTTTTAAAGCAAAACCATATAATTCAAAATCAGAAGGTAAATATAAACCAACAAACAGAAATAAAGATAGGCTAGCATGTGAATCATACTAGGCCATGGAATGAGAAGATTGGAGCATAGTCAACAGGCGATATTCCAGTGACAATAACATTGAGCATTGGACCATGCTTTACTAACTGGCTCTCTCCTCCAGATAAATCGACTGGATCAGAACTTGAGAGTAGTTTGACAACTAACCGAACTGTATGCTCCTGCAAGATGAGAGCGAAAGATCTTAACATTAATAACTTCAAGACAAACATATGTTAATTTACCTCATTAGGATATTAAAAATGAAGATGCATGCTGCTTTTCCATAGAGATCAACAATAAGAGAAACTTTTCTTTTTACTAACAAGGAATTTCCATTGTCTCTTCTAAAATATAGCACGTCTCTATTTGTCACTACTGTTAGGTCAACTCCCTTTGACTGAAGAAAGCAGTAGAAATTTCAGGAAACCAATAATGATATTTAGAAATCACAGAAATTAAAACAAATTCAAGGATGAATTTTGAACTTAAAACTTAAAGTTCGTATTAAAGATAAAACTACATTGGGAAAATTATTTTCCAAAACCTTCAGTTTATGTACAAATCAAATATTTAACTTCATTTTGGTGTTCTCCAGTTCTCTATTTGTATATTTTTTTTAATTGACTACAGTTTCCTAAGTTGAGTTCTAGGATTTCCTGATTATTTTTTTCAATGGCCCAAGAGAGTTGCTAATGGCAAAAGAGAGGAGTCATTTTGGAGTGGTAGCAGAATATAGGTTCTTTCTGTGGCCAAAAGAAAAAGAATTTTCCCTTCAAATAAATCATATGACTAGGGCCAACAGAAACATTTCATATTATGCAAGTTGCACAACACTAACCTGAAAATTCCAGCCCCGCAGCAAAGTGGCACCACATAGAATAGTGGCAGCAGAAACCTTGTCCTCATCTGACCCATCGACTGCAACTTCATACAACTTCTCAACCTCTGCTAAGCTTCCATGTTTATGAGCTTCATTCAGTGATTTATTAACAGGAACATTGCATGAGCATTAACTAATATATATGCTATGATTCAGATATACAGTCATAGAAATTAACTGCGGCTCAGAGACAAAATTTACAGCAAACATAAGATATAATGTAGCACATCTAAACAATGCATTCATTGACATTGTATCTGACTGGCAGCTTAATTTGACTTTTTTTCCTCAAAGCACATGGACAGGCATGCAAATGATGATCATGATAAGGAACATAGTGCAGGTCTCTCTTTTGACTAACTGATGACTTCTCATGAGAAATGCCCATTCCAAATTAATATGGTAAATTAACATCACTTGTTTCCTAGGGAAAAATATACACACCTTGATGCAGGAGTTGCAACCAACACATTAACCAATGACTGAGTTAATGGCGCACCCTTCATGAAAGATGACCATGCAGCAAGTTGGCTTGGGAGTGCATGAGTAATGGAATTGACATGACTATTAATATAACCAGGCCAATAGTAAACAGATGTTTCCAACAAGTTCCTTGAGATACATGACTCCACAATCAAATGCCACATGTTTCCAGCTGCTCAAAATTAAAGGAAGATTGACATTCAGGTTTATGCATATTACTCTGAAGCAAAAAAAGATCAAGAAGATCAGTAATTATATATATGTAGTTCTAAGATAAAGAGCAACCACTTACAATAATTTGTTGTCCTGTCATTGATATTTTCCATGTATCCACTGCTAATGTTCATTCCTGAAACAAACATTGCAGCTTTGGAAGCAGCTTGATTAGCTGCCGAGATGATACATGGAGGAGGAACAAGCAAACTTTCATAATCACCAAGTGTCTGTAAACTTAACATCAATTCCTTGCGCAGATCATCACTTGTTCTCTTTTCTTTCCAGTTACTGTTCAGCTCTGAATCTGATTCCTCGATTATGTCAACAATCGCTAGTGTTGTGATAGACAAAAGCATGCATACCCGTGTGTCTAGATGAGGCACAGGACCTTCTATTGGTTCTCTTTCCTGCTTGTTTTATAAGATCCAACATGAGGATCTTAAAGACAGTTTTAAGTTTGAATAAATGCAATGAAGCGTGAAAACTCACCCTTTGTACAAGGCGAAGTGATGCTATCCAAAGGGCCAAGAAAGCATCATGCCAGGTGGCTCTATTAACTGCTTGTAGGGCCTTGACCAATCCTGCGACGAGCACAAGCTCCCATTCAGTTACAGAAACAATAGCAGAAAGCAATGATACAAGGAAAAAGATGCTTCAATGCAAACTAAAAGATATGGTTCTGTTGATGGGAAAAAAATCACCACTTAAAATCTCAATGGAATTCGTTGCAGCAATTGAGCCATCGAGGCAATCCTCAAGATACATATCAATAGGAATCCATTGTGCAGAATAGCTAGCTCCAAGGCACCGTCCATTTGGGGAAGATAGAGGGTTAGAAGCCACTATGGGGTGGAATTTTCTACGCAACCAATGTTTATTTTCTCTGAATATATTGCAAACATCAAGATTCAACTGTTGAAATGCTTCCAAGGCTACTGTTGAAGTTTGTAAGGTAGATGACTTTGTAATAAGCAATTGTAACCGATTAGTGAATGCTGCCCACTGAGATTGCCTGAATCATCAAGACTCGTTAGTACTGGTAATAATAACAAATTAAAGTAGCAGTTTTTTTTTAAAAAAATAAAAAAATAAAAACAGTAAGTGAATTCAGTTGTGGTGTCTTAAGGATGCCCTTGCTCCCCACTTTGGCAGTTTAAACGAATGCCTTCTACCAATATATTGTTATCCCAACAGTTCATTTTTGAGCGATTCTAGTACAGTTATGAACACAAACAGCAATAGCAGAAAATATTGGCATGAGTATATCACAGAGCTTGTCCCGCATGGCCAGAGTTTCTATCGGTGATCCTTCTTGGTTATAAAGTAGTAGAGAAAATCATTTGAACATTACAGTTGCAATCAATCAACCTTTCTTGTTGATACAACCAGTAGTCCTTCTAGAGTATTAGATCACATTTTAGCATTGCGGTCGACAGTTGTTTTATAAACAATGTACAGCCATTCCATAAATATAGTGAATCTGATATATTCCAGCAGAATATTGGCAATACCCTGTATACTCAGAAGACACAGAAGCTTGACTTGAGAACCTTAAGCCAATAGAGAGAATGTTTTCAATTATATGGTGCATATGGAACACAGAGATATTTAAGCCATAAGTTAGCTCACCAAAATAAAATTAAGTTGCTATCAATTGATATAATAACAAAAGGATAAACACTGTTTGTAGTGATAGGAAGAAAGAGCTGGAATAACTCAGTAAAGCAGTACATGAAGTTGAAAAGCCATACATGTTTTCGCGTGCCAATGAGAGGATATGAGTAATTACTTTGTCATGAAGAAGATGCCCAATGATCTCTATAGTTATCACATTATTCATCTTCTGTAACTTGTCAATTTTATCTATTCTTTGTTCAGAGAAAGTTCCATCAAATGCACTCACATCATCTGATCTAGTTGGCCAATGAGCTTTTTTATCCAGTATCAACTCTAACAAGCCTTCATCATCTAATGCAGCATCAACCAACTGCCATAACATGCAGAGGGTAAATTCAACAACAAAAACCCCTGGCTCGCATGTTGAAAAGCCAAATATCTTTGAGAGACCAAGGTTATCATCTATTAATTGCATGATCCTGCGGAAATATGAGAAGGTGTCATGAAACTTTGCATTTTGAAGACAACTAAAGGAATAATAAGTCGCAGACAGAATGACAGATACCTACACAAGGCATAAGCATAGGATGCTAACAGAACAGACATGTCACGAGAAAGAAACATTTTAAAAACTAACTTGAAAGAACTATATGCAACTTGAAAACAAATAAAGTGACACCTTATCCAATTCAAACAAAAATATTATGTATCACTGCAGACTGGACCTTTCAACCAGGTGAAATTCTTCCATTGCAAAGTGTTGCTCCTTGGTGCAAATCTAGATACGTCCAGTATGCAAATGCAATAAGGTGATCTAGATGTATTGTGGTAGACATCCAAAATTCTAATTGTCTGCATATCGTATTATAATTCTCGTTTTATATAATTCTTTGAACAGTACTGAATTGTTCAG
This sequence comes from Oryza punctata, assembly GCA_000573905.2. Taxonomy (NCBI): domain Eukaryota; kingdom Viridiplantae; phylum Streptophyta; class Magnoliopsida; order Poales; family Poaceae; genus Oryza; species Oryza punctata. The sequence continues at coordinate 6,900,967 of CM002494.2, read as the reverse complement.
AATGCTGTACATGTTCCCGTGGTGTTTATTTCGAAACCTCTGAACATAGAATGTGTGTATTATGAAACTACTTGGAGCAGTCATAGAAGGAAACCTCTCACTTTTTGAAATTCGCCGCTTTCATCTGAAAACCAAAGTTGAATCCATGTCTCCGCAAGAGCTCCAGATAAAGTCTATATGCAGTTGGCCTTGTGAACCGGTGAGGAATGACCCTGAATGGAGAGAAACCATCAACGAAATGTTTGCAATCAGTCTTATATTCTATTTATAGCACATTCCACAGCATAGCAGATATTGAAAATGTGCACGGATTTCGCCAGTTGGTTATACAATTACTGCTGAAAAGCACATTTCAAACTGCACCTGTTATTCCAACTAGCATGATCTAGACTGTAGAGGAAAAAAAAGTGAACAAAAGGAAACAGAGTATTCTGCTGCTATACATGTATTAAATTGGTCTGTATTACACTGCACACACTGCCATTCATATACTTGTCAAATTTATGGGTATTACTCACTGAAGAACACCACCATCCCTTTTCCTTCTCAAATTTACAGGGCCCAAAACAAAACATCAGATCGTTTTATGATCATGTACAGGCCACGCTGCAGAACAACTTGCATTTTTTTTGGTAATCTGGTTGCGAGGGAAATCTCATAGATCCAAACTAGTACCAGCACTGATCCGATCGCGATATCGCGGATTCCATCGGACAGTACACCCCCACGCGTGCGCAGGAGCCATGTGAGATGCCACGCACGCAATTCGTCTCTCCCGCCACACAAATGCCACTGCGCGCGGGCGCGCGCGGGGGTGGAGGGGAGGGGAGGGGAATGGATGGGAGAGCGGGCGCCGTCCGTACCTGGTGGAGAGGAGCGCGAGGAGCAGCGCCGGCGACGCGAGGCCCGCGGCGAGCGCTGCCTCGGCGTACTTCCACGCCGCGCCGCTACCGCCACCGCCACCGCCACCACCACCACCACCGTACAGCAGCGTGCGGGCGAGAATCTCGGCGAGCCCCGGCGACCACGGCACGTCCCCGGCGGCGACGACGGAGGCCCACTCCGCGGGCGGGCGCGACTCCGCCTGGGCCGCCTTGGTGTACTCCGCGGCCCAGTCCACCCACGCCGCGGAGGACACCGCCATGCCGGAGTAGACCCGTGGAGGTGGTGGCGCCGCCTCCTCGCCGGCGCGTACCGTGGCGGCGTCGCTGGGTGGGAGGAGTGGGAGGGAGGAAGCGTGGGATCGGGGAGGAAGGAGAAAGTGGGAAAGGGGTGTTTGTTTTGTTTGTTTGGTGGGAGAGATGGTGGTGGTGAGCACTGGTGTAACAACCTCGATTGCCCACTGCACTGCATCACCACCAACACGAGGTGGGCCCTGCCGCCGGATCCTCTGCTCCGTCTCACCCAGCTGATCTGTGCGTGTAGCCATGCCATTCTATTTCCCAGGGACTTGAGTTTATCATACTCAAGGTTATCATTATCACGATCCGTATCTTTGTATCCTACGATACTATGATCTTATCAAGCTCAAACAATATCGATCCCACTTAGTATTCTAGTTTTCGTAGTATCCCAATTCTACTATTCATTTTCACACGATCCTATAAAATCTTAGATAGTATTCTGATACTACCAAATATTATTTAAAATAAAATGGATTGAAAATAATATGAATAAATATGCTCAAGTTTAAAACCAATTAAATTTATCAAAATCAATATTATATGTTTTAATTTGTACAACATCTTATATATTTTATATAAAAATATGTATTTTCTAAAATTGGATAGTATCTCCCGATACTGTGATACTACAAATAGAAAATGATCATGCCTAGTATCTCGATATTGACTATCTTATTCATACTATCCGATGAATATTTAACATTTATTGTTTTGGACAAGAACACAACCTCTAAAAAATAACTTTGACAATTATTTTCTATTATAATATATATAGAAATATTAAAAAATATACGGTGGCACTAATAGTAGTTCGAGCACTGCACTAACACTCCATCCATCTGTTTTTTACCAACCCATCTTTTCTCCGCACCGCACCTTTTCTCCATCTAGTTTTTTCTTTTTTTTTACCATCCCACCTTCTGTGTTTCTTTTCTCCTTTCCATCTCATACATGCTTCATCAAAAGGCCCGATAAAATATTAACCATCTAGATTTTTCCGTTTTGTCATTCCTTCTCTCTAGATTTTTTATGTTTTCTTGTTTTAGTAAAATATTTACCATCTAGTTTTTTGTTTTTCCAGTGTCTCCCCACGTTTCAAAAGAAACAAATTTACTCTACGGAGTTTTTCATTTGCTCCTAGCTTTGCATCTTGAAAAGTAACAAATTTACTCGCATGAATGCACCTTCAAAAATAATAAATTTAATTGCATGAATAACCCTATATCGTTTAGCACGGTTCCTAGATGGATGTAAAAAAACACTACCAGCTTACAAGTTAGTAATTCTTTTACATGTGTTATAAATATTATTTTGACTTCGTAGTCTACGAATAAAACAATTACCACCTTCCTCTCGATATAGCCCATGTTCTCATAGCCACCATGTAGTAATATATTTACTGATGTGTTCAATACACAGTATAGGAGTAAAAACCGATACTAATTATTTTCACAAAGTATCGTAATCTGAATTGGATCAATTCAAATCTAAAAAAAGGAAAAATGAAGTGAGGGAGAGAAAGTGGTTGGTTGGATACAAGGAAAAATAGAATATATATACCAGAAGCGAAAAAGTTGTTTTATTGAAGTAAATCGTTTACTCCGATAATGGTGGGAGCTAGACGATTGGATGTGGAGTGGGCCTGGCTGATGTATGCTTGGAGTAGTAGTTAGTGCTATATTGAAGTATTTTTTAAAATTAATCTATACATATGGTTTTCATATTTCTAAGATAAATATTTTAGAAATTATTTATAGTCAAAGATTTAAAGTTTGATTTCACCTTTATCCAAAACAATTAATATTATTAGCCGGAAGAAGTAGCTCTGAGGTACTTGATACCTAGGTACTAGGTACCTGATACCAAGATACCCGATCCCAGTACTAGATATAGGACCTATGGTAATCATGCTGATCTGGATTCCAAGTACCTCGATACCCTATGTATCAGGCCTAGTACCTACGATATCAGTCATAACAATCTAGGTACTAGTTACCCAATACCTATGTATCAAGAACTCAATACCTAGACATCAGGTACCTTGTGGGTGTCAAGCATGATTCATGGGTATTAGGCCCCCACGTCGATGAGAGCCACGAGGAGAAGAAAAAAGAGGCAATGCAAGCACGAAGATGAGATGGATATCTTCCTTGGAGGTGGAGGGACGCCATTCCTTCTTGTTGCCATCCTCGATCCGAAGCGTCGCTGATAGATCCTTGACACGCACGCGACCGTGATGGTTGTGAACACCGCCTGCAACAGTAGGACGGATACCTGAATCTCACACCCTAGCTCGAACTCGTTGAAGCTCTTCCTAAGCACTTGGCACATGAGAGCCCCCATGAGCACTATCGACGACATGATGTCTAGCACAGCGGGAGCTACAGCGCTCTAGCCATGTCGAAGGGCTTGCTATGGATTCTTGCCCCAACCTGATTAGGAAAGAAAGAGAGGAGTTTGAGAGGGAGAGAGGGGCGGAGGAGGAGAAAGGAAGGAGGAAGACGACCAAGCAAGGCTCTAGAAGAAAGGGATAGAAGGGAACATATAAGATTGGATGTCGTTTCACTTATCCCGTCCCTACGGAATTACGTTGGCTAGTTTTTCTTAATTATATATTACTACATCCACTACTACAAAACACCTCATAAAGACCGGCTTATAGGTGTCGGTTTATTTAAAACCGACACCTATTACCATTTCCTATCTCTATAAAACGAAAAATCTGGATGTGTCGGTTCTAGATAAAAACCTGTACGTACTTATAGTATTGGTACCAATTTTTTTCATAAAACTGACAGTTATAAATTATAGGTGCCGACTTTTTATAAAAACGACACTTATTACCGAACCGAGCCGATCGCACAAGGCAGTGCGCGTCGTGTTCCGCGCGGAACGCACCGACGAATATAAGATTCGGTCTTATCTTCTCTCCCTCATTCTCTTATCTCCTATTCTCTTTTGCATCCAGCATGGGACGAGGCGAGCGGCCGGTCAGCGGGCGGCTCCCCACGATGGTGCCCAGGGGGTCACTGCGGCTGAGGCAGAAGGAGAGCAAGATCCTCTTTCTCGACCTCGACAACGCCGGCAAGACCACCCTCCTCCACATGCTCAAGGATGAGTACGCCCGGTCCCCTTCTCCCTCCCCTCTCTCGATTGATTTGTATTGTGGATTTGGTTCTGATACGTGTTGTGAAAGTTCAAGTGCCATTAATTTGATTTTGATGATTAATGATAAATCCAATTACATGAGATTAATATTTTTATAAGCATTTCTTTGTCTACTAGTCTCATGTGGATATGAAAGTGAAAATTGTGAGAGGTGGTTCCCGGACTTCAAATGAGTTGAGATAGAAATATTCGTTGATGGTGGACATAAATCACAACAACGATGAAGTGCACGGAGATCAAGTTATATGTATCATTCCTTCTCTCCATGCACACATTCATATGTTCATATATAATATTTCCATGTGATTACATATACATGTGAGACTAATGTTTTGTTTGAGTCATATCTTGTTTAGTCTCTTTATATTGAGAACATGGAGATGATAAAGTATGTTTTTATTTTAATGTCTATATTTGATAAATATCTTCTATTCTTGTACAGGATAAGCTCTTAGTGTTTCATATCTTTTTATGCATTCTCTTGCTTCACACAAAAAAATTGTATGCATACATTTAGGGGGAGCAAATCCTATACCTTAGTTATGCATGTATTTGATCCAAGTTATTCACTTTCATTTAATTGGAATCTCTACATTTAAGTATACATTTGAGTACATGACACTTGTGATATTGATTAATACTCATCCACTTATTCATATCCTTTTATATACGCGATTGGTTGGTCAACATGTGGAGGTTGACAACTGAATCATTGGGACTAATAATTTCATTGAGTTGAATGAGAGAAATAGGTCCCAAGAATTGAAAAGGTGTTGATGCTCAAGTGATATCATTACACCTAAAGGTACCAAGGATGTGTTGACGTAAAAACAAGACGACCTGGGAGATCTACTTAGCTCCAGTGCAGGTCCAAAATAATGAAGAGATGCGGGCGTGCCAGTCAGTTTGATCCTGCAACTGACAAGATATGTAAACAACAGATAAAAAGCCAATCGGCTAACAAGCCGATGGAGTGATTCCAGCCGATGCCGATAAGTGATATGATAGAATAAGCGTTGTTCCGAAGGTTAAAATATTCATAGGCTGGAGATCCGATGTCATAAATCCAAACGATTAAATAAACAGTGAAACCTTTGTTGTCATCGGCTAAAACCAACATATAAGTAATCCTTGTAAACCAATGCAACGTTCAGATAACTCATCGGCTGAAACCCCGATGAAACCCTTATTGGCAATCAAGAAACAGGCTAGAGATTATGGTTCTAATCATGACTTAGTAGATCAAACTTAACTGATGCAACACTAAGTATGAAAAAAACATAATATCTATACAATCAAGTCTTTGACTGATTTTCAAGGTGGTGGATACATTATATAATCTAAACCAACAAAGTAATATAGCCGATATCGACAAAAACCTAGATAGATATCGGTCGATGCAAGTAGAAAACATTATCAATCTGGATTATATAACGTATATGATAGCTCATCGGCTAGCACTCCGATAAAACATTAGCATGAACCTATCGGCTTAACAAGATTTATATTATTAACAATAATCTAGTAGGTTGAACCTAACTGATGCAGCACGAGATTGTATATGATAATCTAATATTTGATGAACCGATAGATCTATCTAATGTGATTGGATATAACAAATCTATTTAAAACAGCATTGTGATTGTAGATATATATCGGCTAAGATAGAAGATCATACCTAACCGAGACAGTCTTCTGGATAAACTTCCTTTAATTGATTAATTTCCTTAACCGAATCCATCAAGAATACAACTGCTGGCGATTAATAATACCCATCGGCCGATTCCAGGACTCTGAAGCCGATACTGACTCTAGGCCGATGATGACTTCGAGGCTTACCAAATTTCGTCATTAATAGGATGACAAAGTGAAGATATTAAAGATGTGAGGTACAAAGTGGCTACTATGGTAAGACGGTGAAGGACAAGCGATGCTCGGTCGTGATGGACCGTGCGGCGGTGAAAGGCAAGCAAGGGGCTTAGCACCGAAGAACCAAATCCGGTGGTGAAGGGCGAGTGACGGCTTTATCATGATGGACCGTGCGAGACCATTTGAAGCTACAAGTAACCACATCAATCATTTGAAGAATATATGGTGAAACGGTTTTGATGTTGGTGTCCTTTAAGACAAAGAAAGGAAGATGGAAACAAGGCATTCCTATTGGTATAATTCTCTTCCTATTTACTTTTGAGTATAGGAATATCGTACTATTAAGAGAGATGTAACATCAATATGTTTGTGTATGTCTCGGTTCTCAAAGTGACCCATCCTAGTGCTACCTTGACATAAATCCAAGTTTTAACCTATCCTTTGAGTGGTTTTAAACCTTGATTTTTGTTGAGGTAGCCCTCTGAGTGAGCTTTCCATACAATCCAAGATCATCAAAAATAGACCCCTGAGCGAAAAGTTATGGTCGTTTTACTCTATGATTTTCGGAAATTCCGAAAAAATCTCGGAAAGTCCAAAAATTTTCGGACTTATTTCCGAAAATGGCTACGAAACTGAGATTGCTCTCTGTTGATTTTTGGACTTGTCCGAAAATACATTTCGGAAATTCCGAAAATTACAGTCTTGGTCTCTAACGGCTAGTTTTGAAAGGCTCAGGTCTATAAACTCCTCCACCCCTCCTTCGAGTGGCTGCTATTCTTGGGCATTATTAGACACATTCAAAGCTAAATATCTTTCCCTATTCCCCTACCTTTTTGGTGCTTCTTTGTGAGAGGGATTTGAGAAGGGGAGAGAGTTGGATTGAGAGATTGAGAAGTTAAGAGCTAGTGAGCTTCACTCCATACTTTGAGCACTCAAGTTCATAAAAAGAAAATCTTCGATTGTGTTTGTTACTCTTGGGGACTAAGTTGTCCTAGATGGCTAGACATCGTTGGTGAGCACCCAAGTGTGTGGTGTGCCTCGGAAAGTTTGTGAAGGCTTCGATTCGCCTCCGCAAGGGAAGAAATCAAGAGTGAAACCAAGGAGTGCATTTGTGCAACCTCGTTAGGAAATGGTTGAAATAGATCCAGCCTTTGTGGCACCTCAACGGAGACGCAGGATCCGTGGATCCGAACTTTGGGAAACAAATCACGTGTCTCCTCTCTTGGTTTGCTTATTCTTGCCTTCTCTCATATTGTGCTTGAGTTTATTTTTACCCGATCTACTTGCATGCTTAATTAAAATAGTTGGTAACCTTATATCTTACTTAGATACCTTGTTTGTCACCTTTTGATTCATATACATTTTGTTTGTTTGAGCGACAAGTTCATAACTAGTGCTGAACTTTTCGGTTGAGACCGGAACTTCCAATCCCATACCGGAAGTTCCGATTTGAATTGGAAGTTCTCATAATTCTAATATGCTATGAAGTTGTGATAATTTTTAGGAACACCTATTCACCCCCTTCTAGGCGACATCAAGGTCCTTTCAAATGGTATCAGAGCAAGGTCTTTCATTTTGGGTTTCACCACCCTGAGAGAAGATGTCGACAAAAGATGAAATGTTCCTAGAACTTCTTTTGTTAGATGGTTCAAATTACATATTTTGGAGTACTCGCATGCTTAATGTGTTTAGAGCCATGGGTCCTAATATAGAGCGAGTTGTAGATGTGAGTATTTTCCTTCTAACGATATAGAGCTATCATTTGAAGAGAAAGAGAAATGTACACATCTCAATGCTCAAGCTACTGATGTTTTGTTTAGTACTTTGAGTGAAGATGTGTTCAAAATCATCATGATGCTCATCTCATTTGAACAACACTAAAGGAAAGATATAACAAGTCCAAATGTGATGGAGAGCATGCACTTTTGGAAGCATTATTTGGGGTTTGCTCTACTTCATTGCCTCATCATGATAAATCCCCAATGATTATCTCCTCCGATCAAGAAGGTCTTACCTCATCATTTATCTGACCAACATACAACTACAAACAAGGTAATGAATTAGTGAGTAAGGTTGATGATTACCCAACTCTCCTGTTGTACTCCAACAACATCGATAATGAAATTGTTGTATTTGATTGTTTTGTTGACTCATGCATATCACCTAGCACTAAATTATCAGAACTATGCTTGTTAATTTGATTGTGCAGATGACCCGTTTCTTTTTTTTTTGATTCGGTGAAAATGGTTGGGAATCGGGGACGGGCGGGAAGGGGAGAGGAGGGGATGTGCAAATGTTTTTTTATTCGTTCAACACCATAGGTGCCGGTTATTTAGAAAGAATCGGCACCTATAAGGTTGGGTATAGGTGCTGACCATATTAGTGCTGGCTGGGAAACCGACACCTATAGTCAGTTTGCAACCTACACCTATGATGATTTCTGCAGCAGTAATCCGTTCCAAAATATAACGACTTATATCGAACGAGACATTTCTACTACTACGATTTAAAAAAAATCTATCTATATTCGTAGTATTATAATATATATCATCCAATACTAGTTGCTATATTATGGGATGGAGGTAGTACGAAGGGATATAGTATAGCTAACTAATACACGCACTTATGGCAAGAATTGTGATGATGTTTTGTTAGTACTAATAGTATTTTCTTTTAAGAACTCATGAGCTTTATTTAAAACATAAATGTAGGTGCTTCTGTCCTGTCGTGTGGTATGTGTGCTGCAGCACGCGTGCACCTGCGCAACAAGCGTGCAACCATTCTCCCCTCGTACTTCTGTCTGTTCCCTCCAGGCCTTCACCCGGTGCCGGTGGATTATACAGTAATATTATTAATTGGGCCGTGGCACAGCGGATCCCGACGGCGCGGGGCCCACCTCAAAGGGCGTTGCACCGCGGAGCACGACAAACGGAACACACGCGGCCCACTGACATGTTGGGCCCCTCCCCTGGGCCGGCCGTTGGCGTGTGTGGACGAGGTCTCCCCGGCCTGCAGCGAGAAAGCGAGAAAGAGTCGGATAGCGGGGCCCACGGCGACAGCGGCTGTGGGACCGTCGGACTGGGAGGGAGTAACTACCACGAGCCACCAAAGAGGCAGTGGCGGGCAGGCAGAGACAGAGACCTGACGAAGTAGATGGCGTGGGCCGTGCGTCACTCTCAAGGAACCCAATTAAGGCTTTGTTCTCCCCCTTTACCAACTCACATCTCTCGTTTTCCGTACGCATGCTTTTTAAACTGCTAAACAACGTGTTTTTTTAAAAAGTTTCTATAGAAAAGTTGTTTAAAAAATTAAATTAATCCATTTTTAAAAAAAATTAGCTAAAACTTAATTAATCACGTGCTAATGAACCGCTTTGTTTTCCGTAAGTACTATGCGGGTTGGGAGCTCGCTCCAACTAACGCAGCCTAAACCGACGCGACCATGACTCGATCAGGGAGAGGAAAAAGGAAGTGGTTGGGCGTAGAATAGTCACACACCATCCGAGTGTAGGGTTGAAATTTGTACCGATGGTTTTCGTTTAGATCGGATTTGGATAGGTTCGGTCGGAACTATTCGAAAATTTTCGGATTTAGAAACGAATTTGAATTTTTTTTCTCGGAAACGAAAATGAATACAGTAAGAGTACTATCCGTCGGAATCGGAAAACGGTCGGAAACTATCCGGGAATTTTGTTAGGATATCCACAGATATGGATCAAATTTCAGAAAAAATTCGTATATACGTAAATTTTTCATACAGAGTCAGATGAAGACAAAATTTATATCAAAATTGTAGGGCTCGATGAGATCTACAACTTTCTTGTTGACTATTTTATTATTTGAGATCATTTAAGGGTCTAAATATTCATTATAAAATACCATATCTATTTTTACAAAATCGCATATATATAGTTCAACCGATATCTGATGGAGATGTATTACATATCAATGTTGTAGAGCATAATAGGATCTACCACTTTGTAGCTTATAACATTTGTATTTGAAAATGTTTAAAGTATAAAGCAAACACTACAAGTTTCAAAGATGTGCAATAAAATAAATAACATCTCCAATCTCCAATTTGTACAATAAGAATTTGATAGGTGATATGGTAAGTAAGCTATACATGTAGTAAAAGTTATTAGGATTAGAAAATTAATAATCAATTTTACATATGGATCTCTTATGTGAACGACCATGAAAATCGATTTTCATATACGATTGTGGGACAACCTACAAAATTGATGCTATAAATGTTGGAGACGTTGACCTCAAATAATAAGCTATATCTCTTCATTGATTAAGGAAACTCAATTTGAGGGGAGTTTTATATATCGGTAAATATTCGTTACCGTATTCGTGTTGTATCTGTATTCGATAATATTCGATTTCATTTCCATATCCGGGTTTTCGAATACGATTTCGATTTAAAAAAAACCGAATATGATAAAGCTAGTTTCAGTTCCGTTTTCATCCCTAATCGAGTGTTGTTGTGCTATCGTTTGGTTTGTGGTGATGCTGCTAACTGTACTTGATATCAGTTGTGGTTTGTTGGCTCGTTCCTTTGAGTTACAAATGTCTCCCTCCGTCCTCCGTTCAAAAGAAAATTCGCTTCCATGAGGTATGTTTACGTTCATATCGTGTTTTCTTTGAATGAACGGAGAGAGTACTACGATACTTTACTCAACTCATTAAGAGTTTCTTTGAAATGTGGAATTCTTAAAACGTAGAATTCAAATATTCAAACGTCACTGCACCTCAAATCCAAAGGAATAAAAAAGACAGAAAAAATAAAAAAAACCCGTTTGGATAGAGCACAGAGAAAACCACAGAATTTAAGAAAAGAGAGATAGACAAGGAAAAATTCCAAGTGCTTAAAGCACATGCTAAAAATCCTTTAAAATTTCCATCAAACATATCATTCCATATGAATTTCAAAGACATTTTAGAGACCCGATCTTTATTACAGAGGGTCTCTCATAGGAATTTTTCCAATAGAATTTAGGATCCTTTGAAATTCATCTATTTTTCTTGGTTGCAAAAGGGCTAATCAACCAAACTCTATTGTCACACCTATATTGATATATAGTAAGGGTATGTTTGGAAGCCTAGTATTCGATCCAAGATCAATGTAAATTACATGCCCGTAATATTTCTTTAACCTAAATATATCCAATCATTTATATAATATTTAATATATATTTATCTATATATTTCGCAACATAGCTCAGAACATCATCCGGTAAATAAATATTTCGACCCCATACACCAATCCGCATTGCACATTTTTGTTCTACCATATGGAACAATTAATTAATGCTAGCTATCTCAAAACTCAGTGGCTAAAAGTAAGGGTGTATGTGGATCGGTTTGTGAATCTATTTTTTAAAATCGGTTTGTGAATCTATTCTGAGAGAGGCTCAGAATAGAATAGTAGCCCAAGTGCTAGAGCGTGGCGGTATAGAGGAGTCAAAGACAACTTGCCGATAGGAGTTAGCTAGCCATGGTGAGAGATGCTGACACAGCGAGGCCAAGCTAATAATAGGACAAGGCTGGGCGTGATGACGATGGACTTGGCCAAAAGATGATGACAACCTTGGTACGTATAATCAGCACTACTGGTGAATTGGTTTTTGCTATCGGTTCACAACTTCTTTTAATCCTGATTATACAATCAGGTAGTATAATACAATCGGGTAGTATAATTCGAAATTAAAGGTGAACATTTTTAGTTCTGATTAAAATAACCGGAATTAAAAATGTATGTTTAGTACCGGTTAGTGACACACCAACAAGATGGTAGCGTCAGATGGCAGGTGTTATCAACCGGTACTAAAGATTTTTTTCTTTTTTCCATATGCTTTTTATTAATTTTTTTATACACATGCATAAACATATATACACGCATGTATATATAATATATACATGTCTCTATTTGTAAATATATATTTATAAGTATATAGATATGCATATATATATGTAATTAATTATAAATTTATATGTCTTCATATATTACATATATACATGCATATATCTATGTGAGACATGAAAATAGACTAAAGACATATAAGTTATTCCCTACACATATGATTAATATACGTAAACATGCCAGTAATTAAATAAATATAATTGCTGGTATATATATATATATTAATTACAATCGTTATTAATTTCTAATGTTCTATCATATGTTACAAAAGCTAAAACGATGAGCTAGGGTTAGGAGATGAATAGGCTTTTCATCTTCGTGGAATTCTCCCGTAGGATTAATAATCTCGTCCATGATAAATCCCATCAATTGTTCTTGAACAACCTTTACGAAGGCAACGTGGGAGAGGTTCTTCGTTATCCAAACAATTTGTCATTTGAAAACACAATTCGATTTAAATATATGATCAATAGGAAATATTATTTACTGAATGATGTTTACGTACATCTAGATCTTTGTCAGTAGTGATGTTCCCCTATCCCTGTTGTGCATATTAAAGGAGAAACATTATATATTACTTTGGTAGGATAAGTGAGATATAATTTTGGGTAAAGTCCTTACCGGAAAGTCCATCCTCACACTCAGTTCTTCTGCCCACGGCCCGCGGACGGTTGTACGGAACCATGCCTATGCCCTATACATAGTTGCAACGTACGATTAATGATCCGAAATGCGCATATATAGTATCGATAGCAGCAAATCGTAATGACAGTGGAATGGATGGCAATACCTGATAAGCACGGCAATTCCTTGGGTTTCCTCATAGAGTCGTAGACATGGATCTTCCTTGCAGAAAGGTCTATAACAAAATGCACCCAGTGGTTGCTGCAAATTGTGTGAGATGATTTACATGTCATGGTATGAACAGGAGAAGGAAATTGGTGCTATTTGCGGTAAAGACTCACCTTCTGTTGCAAGACAATAGTATATAGGTCTTGTAATGTTGTTGCACAAAGAATTTTAAGATGTTATCCTCTGTATCTTTTTCAAAGCTTTCCAGTAGTTTAATATTAATTCTGTATAGGCCCATGAAACCAACCCTGTAAGATCCCTGCAGCATCGTTGAATCTCCATTCTACAGAGGGAAAAAAAGATATCATCAGGTATCCTAACACGGTAAAAATTGTAAGGAGCCTACGACGAGCTAAGTAACGAAATAAAATTGAATGACCCTTACAAAACGCATATGCTCATAAAAGAGATGTCCATGGAGTCTAGGTGGTATATAGGGAAGGCGTCCTCGAACTTGACCCACATAGTCTCTTCTCCATTGAGTAATCGGCTGTTGATGCAAAAAACACACACTGGCCTGAGAGATTTGCTTTACTCTAGTGCAGGTCCAAAACTAATTCTTTAGGTTCGAGGGCGTGCCAGTTGATTTGATCCTGTAATCAATAAGAAGAAATATACAATTTTATCAGTAAACGATAGTCCATCGGCTAGCTAGCCGATTTCATATCGTATATAACCTAGCCGATGCAATAAAGCATGAATTGGCTGTAATGTATAGTCATTGATGATACTAACCCTAAAACTAGTATATCGGCTGTAGAGATCAATGTTACATAATCAATACATCAATGTTACTTTAGAAATAAGCAATTGGGATAGATCGGACTGAACCGAGATAGTATAAATTGCCCAAGTCTAATGTAACATGAAATAACGATTATGTAGACTCATGTCATAGCCGATATCTAGATTTAAGCATGTATCGGCTATAGCTCCGATACAACCTTATACTAGGATATTCTCCAGTAATAAATATATTCAACTATAACCAATTAAATTGGTAGTAAGTTCAATATATTTATATTAGATTAGATCCTGATATAAGGGGCATATATAGAACATTAAACAAAGCATTAAACTATGTAAAACATCTATACCAGGTAAGATCGGCTGAAACCCGACGCTATCCTTATTAACAACCATAAAACAGGCTAGATATCATGATTCTAAATACAACTTAATAGGTTGGACTTAACCAATGCAGCATTAAGTATAAAGAGAAGCATGACATCTAGAAAATCAAGCCGATGGTTGCCTTTTCGGGATGGTGGATACATTATATAATCTAAACCAATAAAGTAATCTAGTCGATATCGACGAAACCCTAAAAAGAATCCAGCCGATGTAAGTAGATTGCATTGTCAATCTAAATTATATAATGTATATGATAACTCGGAAGTTTACATGATAGAACTAGAGTGTCATAAAGATGTAAGCACTAGCTCTCATAATGCAAACCGCCATAACAAGATATACCTTTTCTTCGAAGATCAAACTGATGCAGCACGACTCGAAAGCACAAACTTGTCGAAAAGTAGAAAACAAAGGTGGCGATGCGCTGAGATTGATTGTACGTGTGTTGTTATTATTTACAGGACCTCGGGACTATATTTATACCCAAAAATACAAACAATGTCTATCACGGACACGACTCATATTAACCTAATACAGATCCAACTAACGAACAATTGCATAAAATATCCTAATTAATAAGGAAATTACATAAAATATCCTAATTAATAGATACAATTGCCTCTTCAGGACTCTATCCATGTATGGCAATCCGTGTGAAGCACTTTAACTCAACCCGATGATGTGTACCGAGTCACATTTCCAAAATCGGCTCAATCGGCTAACCCTGTCCGACTCGAACTCTGCCGATTCTGTCCGCAGCCGATTCGGACTATAGCCGATTTCCACTATGTTTTCGATACGATCTAATCTCTTGGATTTTCTTTGATTCTATCTTTATCTCCGATACTTGAATTACCAAATTTGGTCGTCAACATCGGCGTGTTTTATCATCACACCGAGCATCTCTCTGCCTCTGGCATTTTTTCCATGTAGCATTGATGGAAGCAATACATCTATGTAGAGAGGCTATTCACATGCTGAGGCTTGACGAGTGGTTCGCCCAAGGTAAATTGGTATGCGAGATCCGCCACTATCACTGTCTGGATAGGCTTTAGGCCCAACAGTTGCTACTTAGTCAAATTTGAATCTTCGAGAAATCCTTCAATATCAACTGTGAGCTCAGTGGACATCGGCTCAATATTTTACTTTGATTGTTGACCGAGCTGAGGGACTTCTTTGTTCTTCCCTTTGGAATTCTTAAAAGACTTGATCATTGATCGTTCGTAGTCAGATGACAAGGTCTTTTTGGTCTGTTTGCTCATCTTCAGAAAGAATTCCTTTGTTGACGGGTCTATTGGAGTCTTCTTCTGTGGACTCCGCAGCTTGAAGTGTTCTTGCACTTCTTTTCTGATGACCTCATCAGTCCTATCATACGCTCTTTTCTTGAGAGCGGCGAGTTTTGGCCCGCCAAGTCTTGGCTTCTTCGTTTGTTGCATGGACTTTGACGGCGCGCAGGACGAGGTGGGCAAGACTGCCTGGAACTTGCAGCTAGTTGCGGCCTTGATGTTGGAGGAAACGGTGTAGGCGGCGGAGACCTCGGAGGAGTCGATGCCCGCGGAGCAGTTGGCGCCCTTGGAGGAGATGGTGCAGGAAGCGAAGACCTGAGAGGAGACGGTGCAGGAAGAGGTGATGTACGAACGGACGCGGTTGATTGCCCGGGAAACACGATGTAGTGCTTTCACCATAGTACAATGGCGTGAGCTGTGTCTTCTAGTTTTGTCTCCCCATCTCCTCCGGGGATGTCCAACTCGAGATCCTCGAAGCCAGAGACAACCCGCTCAACTTCGACCTTTGAGTACTGAGGTGTAATCGGCCTACAATGGTACGTCTCGTTCTGCTGCACTCGTTCTAGGGCCTTGCTGAGACGGTGTGTTGCTTGGTGTATGTCGCCGCTGAAGACTACGGAGCCATCGCCGGGATTCAGTGTTCCCCCATGAGCGTAGTACCAATTTTTGGATCGTTCAGGCCAATCAGCTGTGGCAGGAACGATACGTCTTTGTTATAACGCTGCTTCCGATCTTTGCCACTTTTACACCGCCTTCTTGTAGCCACCCGACCCTAACTGGTGAAAGTATTTCTTCTTTGCGGCATTGGCTTTGTTCTTGACTATTTTCGCTTGCCCTGGCTCTCCTGTTTTGTAGGCGACAAATGCATCCTATTGATCCGTTAGTTTGGGGAATTTGTCAAAGTCCGGTGTTAGACCCTTCACTACATATTTATTGTACAATTCTTTCTTGTAGCTTTGGAATTGTTCGGCCATCTTCTTTATAGTCCATTCCTTCATTTTGGCCTGTTCTGCCACAGGGACCGTGAAGGTCTCGAGCATGGTGGTCCACAACATGTCTTTCTCCGAATTAGGGAGATACGATTGTTCCTCATCCCCACGTGACCTTGTTTAGCGCCAGTTTACTGTACTAATGGGCACGTGATCCCTCACGCACCAACCGCTGTGTGACACAAACTTTCCTGCAGCATTAGCAGGGGCTACAGGTTGGCTATCTGGACTCACTTCGATTATAATATGCCTCCCCTCCACCTTCCACGCTGCACCTCATTGTCCGCGTGCCCTCTTATCACCAACACTCGGTTGACTATCACTCTGGCCCTCCTCGTTCCCCTCCTCGTGTCCCTCAACGTTTCTCTCATCGTTTAAGTACTGGTTGGTGTCCTTGTTACCCTCCTCAGCCACCGAATATTGGCTGATGCCCTCTGCGATCGTGTCCAGGATGATCTGCTCGTCATCGCGATCTGCCATATGTATAATACCATTAACTAATACCATTAATACACCTAAATAATAGCATTAAATAATACCATTCATTGGTCCTAAGTCAAATTGGTCCTAAGTCTAAATTTAGAACATCTGCATATACATCGTTAAATGAGAGATAGTGACTTAAGATATTGGGTCAAAACAACAACAATATTGGTCGTGTGCTCGCTAGTTCACTAAGTTGTTCGTTCGGTCGTCCACTAAGTCGTTCATTCGGTCGATCACTAGTTCACTAAATCGTTGAATCGCTAAGTCGTTCACTCGCTAGTTCGTTAAGTCGTTCATTCGCTTGTTCGCTAATTCATTCGCTAAATTGTTGAATTGTGTAACGCCCTAAAAATTCGACCGACAAAACCGAAACCCTAAATTACGGACCGTCAAAAACTTTTAAAATAAATCGCATCATACTGGATTTATTCGCACTTTTATTTAGGTTCTATGCGGGGTTTAAACAAATATTACGCCTAGCAAATAATATATATATTTTAGGAGGGGATTATATCAAACGTACAAATGTATATAGGTATATGTGAGAATAATGGGTACAAGAAAAGAATGAATGAAATATATATACATATATATATATGATAGATAAATGGTTGCAAACATTAAAAACATTAGTCACTTTGATTTGTCTAAATTTACAAATTTTAAAGCGAATTTTTGTGAAGGAAAAAACCGTAAATATCAAAGAAATCACCTGGCGGCACTATTCATTGCACGCCAGGTGTTCGGCCGAGTCCTCGCGCCCCTGCCCTTGCCCCCGTGCCCGCCATGCCTCCGCGCCGCACGCGCCGTCCCGTGCCGCGCGCCGTCCGCCGCGCCGCGCGCATCCACGCCCGCGCACGCCGCCCTGCCGCCCCGCGCCCACGCCGCGCGCCGCCCTCGCGCCCCATGCCGGTTCGCAGCCGCCCGCGCCGTCCCGCACGCCCGCGCCGCACGACGTCGCCGTACCGCCGCGCCATGCCGCCGTACTGCCGCCGTACCGCCGCGCCATGCCGCCCCGAGCCGCGCGCCCGCGCCGCGCGCCGTCCTCGCGCCCCGCGCCGCGCGCCGCCCTCACTTCCACGCCTAGAGTGCATGAGGATGATAGTTCATGGAGCGGGTACTGCCAATGTAAGGTTATCGAAAGGCTTTGCCGTGACATGTCTCATGTGTTGGGACGAGGCTCATGTGTTGGGCAGTCGCGGAGTACGGGTAAAGTGTACATCCACTGCAGTGTGAGTAAAACAAACTATTCGAATAGCCGTGCTCGCGGATATTGAGCACCGGGACGTGCATTACACTTGGCTAGACTCTAAATTCTTAACCTGTGTGGGATGGGATATTGCATGATGAGATTTATGCTATTGGAGCCACTTCCTGAGAGCAGGAAGGTGGACGTCTACAGAAAATCATGACGATCAACGGCGGGAAGCCATCCTTGGGATCACAATGGATGGTAGACAGAACCGTTGTTGTTTAAATTGAACTCTAGTATTAAAACTTAACCAGTTATGCTAGGTCTTAGGTTTGTGAAAATGATTGTAAAACTAGCTTTATGCAACAGAGCCTTTGCCTTGCCTTGAATAAAATCCTTCATATGCATCGTTGTCGTGGTGACTTGCTGAGTACGGTTGGTACTCACCCTTGCAATTATAAACTTCATCAGAAGCCGAAGATGACACCGCGGAAGATCCATACGCCTACTACGAAGAGGATGCGGAAGATGAGGGTGCCCACTAGGTCTAGATACGGTTGTTGCCTGTGGTAATGACGGTGCCGCTGCCTTCGCTCCGCTACTTATCTATATTCTGCTTTTGGACTGTATTCCGGACCGTTTGGTCCTTTGTTCTAAGACTACGCCTTCGGGCCTATGATGTAATAATTCGTACACGACGCATATGTGTGCGCTTTTTTGGTAATTCAACGATGTATCGTGTGAGCCAAACTACTTGATCCAGGGAAATGGTACAGATTACACGAGTGATTCCTGTTGCAAAACGGGGGTCCTTACAGAGTTGGTATCAGAGCCATACGACTGTAGGAAAGACCAAATGGCACCCCACCCCAAAGTAGATGGTCAAGGGAGAGATTCCCAAATAGGAATATTTTCACAAAATCTACTTTCGCAAAACCAAATGCATTTTTCCTTAACTCATGTCTACTTCTTTGCAAAATGAGTTTTACTTTTACTAATCCTAAACTTTCTTAAAAATAGATGGCAGATTCGAGTGCATCTTGGGAGATGGACCTACCCCATTCAGAGGGATATGTCGTGGAGTTACACAGGATGATGAGGTGTCTGAGGTACCCGAGGATCCCTACCTACCTGGTGAGACAGATTGGACCAGCCTGGGAGGCTAGAGTGGTGGTTGAGTCCTGAGTCCCTTCAGAGGCAGGCCATTGGTTTAGGACACGCTACCGTCGCTACACGCCAGAGACAGCGATGCAGGATGCTGCCTGAGAGGCCTTTCTCTGACTCAGCTCGATCCACCGATCTGAGTTGGCGACCACAGAGTTTGCCCATCACCCGTTCCAAGAGGAGGACAGCTCCGTGTGCACCGTCCGGGACACACCCTGTTGCTACAACCCGATGGTGACCCGATTGTCTCGATGGGCGGAGGCTGTCGACGACTGCTACGAGATAGCTCTGTTGTAGATCGACGAGCAGCACAGGCGTCTGGTTGAGATGGAGACCGAGGTGACTGACCTCACAGTGCAGCACCTACAGCTTGAGGAGGAGCACCAGACCCGGGGCAGTGAGATAGACTCACTGAAGACACAGCTCCAGGCCCGCAGCGGCCAGTTGCAGCAGCTGTCAGGTCAGCAGGATGAGCGTCGCAGGATGATGGATACACTCGAGGAGCAGCTGAGGGTGAGTTAGGAGCACGTTAGTCAGCTTGCAGAGCAGCTCAGAGCCACCACAGTCAGTGCCACTGGGGCTTCCACTTCTGCAGCAATTGGGCAGGACCGCTACTTCTTCCTCACCCCACCGTACCCGCCAGCGTTCCACTCACTGGTGAATGCCCTAGCCACCGAGTCGGGACCCTACCTGGTGGACCCTACCGCGACGCAGTCGCCAGTTACCGGGCCAGGTCCCGCTACTTCCCCACCACTAGGGTCTTGCATAGAGACCCCGATCCAGGATGACTCCGGGGTAGAGGACGAGGACGACCCAGAGGAGATGGAGCCGCACATCACCGACCCCTCAGAGGACGAGACTCCTGCCTACCGCATCACCTTCGCCGGTGGCCCTCACACCCGCAGCACGGCTCGCAAGAGCACACGACCACCGCCCAAGAGGACCAAGCCAGATCCAGAGGCTACCACCTCCGAGCCAGGGGAGCTCAGGTTCGCATCTGCCAGCGACTACCCACTTCCTGCGCCAGGGTCCTGCGGATGGCTGGACAACTAGACTGGAGATCCACTACGACTCCGATCTCGCTAGGACGGTTTTTGGAGAGCGAGACACCGTTACCCCCCCTATGTATGTCGACGAGTAGTTTGATGTCGTAGTTCAATGGTTGTATTGTTTGAACTTCATTTGGGCTGCACACATATGCAGTCACTTGTGTCTGGGTTTGTGAACTCTATGATGCTCTTTACGAAATGTTATTGTTATGTTGCAAATGAGTTTATTCCACCATGCTTACCAAACCAAGTTCACATCAAAAACAACTCCCTGATCGGGATAGAACCATAGGGGTTGGTTCGAGAAACGGAATGCTTACCCAACTAATCCACACAGATGGCCAGCCGACATCGGACAACAAACAACAATGAGGGAGCCCCTGAACCCGATCTAAACACCTTAACCGGAATTATGGCCGCACAGACCCAACTCCTGCAAGCCATCGCAAACAATCAAGGCAATCGTGGGGGATCAAGCTTTGGGGAATTCATGAGAACCAAGCCACCCACGTTCGCCACAGCTGAAGAGCCCATGGATGCTGAGGACTGGCTACGTATCATTGAGAAGAAGCTGACCCTCGTACGAGTGCGAGAGGCGGATAAAGTGATTTTCGCAGTGAATCAATTGGAAGGACCAGCCGGAGACTGGTGGGATACTTATAAGGAGGCACGAGAAGAAGATGCCGGTGAACCCACCTTGGAGGAATTCACTACCGCCTTCCGCGACAACTTCGTGCCCGCCGCAGTGATGCGCATGAAAAAAAATGAGTTCAGGAGACTGCGTCAAGGAAATACCACCGTACAGGAATACCTGAACCGTTTTACTCAGCCGGCCCGTTACGCAACTGGAGACCTTGCGGATGAGGAAGAAAAGGTTGACAAGTTCATTGAAGGATTGAACGATGAACTGCGTGGACCCATGATAGGGCAAGATCATGACAGCTTCCAGAGTCTCATCAACAAGGTGGTTAGACTGGAAAACGATCGGAAGATCGTGGAGCACAATCGCAAAAGGAGGCTTGCTATGAACCGTCCGCCTCAAGCTGCGTCTCAGCGACCCAAAGGAGCTACCTCGTCAGGATGGAAGCCCGTGATAGTGACTGTCAACCGCTCTGCTACACCGAGCACTTACAACAGGCCGGTTGCAGCCCAGACTCGCAGACCTGCGCCAAACCAGGCTACTACCGGGATAAAAAGGCCGGGAAGCTGTTTTAACTGTGGAGAATATGGACATTTCGCCAACAAGTGCCCGCATCCCAACAAGACGCCTATCCGCACCGGAGCCAATACCACAACAATCCAAGGAACTGCTACCCCAACAGCCGGGAGAGGACTGTTCAGGACACCGCAGACAGGCAGGATCGTGACCGGATTCGGATGCGGGCAAGTGAACCACGTGCGAGCAGAAGAAGCCCAGGAAGATCAGGGCGTGCTAATGGGTACGTTCTCTATAAATTCTACTCCAGTTAAAGTTCTCTTCGACTCAGGCGCTTCGCATTCGTTTATATCCTTAAAAGCTAGCCAGCAACACAACCTAACCCGGGTAGAACTGCGGAAACCTATGATAGTACATTCACCGGGAGGGGAGATAAATGTGAACCAAGCTTGTGTCGACGTGCCAATCCGTCTTAGGGATGTGGTGTTTCCCTCAAATCTTATGGTCCTAGTACCGCAAACCCTCGATGTCATACTAGGCATGGATTGGTTAACAAGAAACGGAGGAATCATAGATTGCAGCCGTAGAGAGGTCACGTTGACCACACCCTGGGGATCAGCGATGAGAGCAACTATGGATCAGGACCCCAGATTACCTGAACGTGCCGGTGGCATATTCACCATGCTACCCCTGAAAGGAATGCCGGTGGTTCAGAAGTTCCCCGATGTGTTCCCTGAAGATCTACCTGGAATGCCACCAGATCGTGACATAGAATTCATCATCGATTTGATGCCCGGAACTGCCCCCATATCCAAGAGGCCATATCGGATGCCAGTTAATGAGTTAGAAGAGCTCAAGAAGCAGATCAGGGAACTACAAGAGAAGGGATTCGTACGTCCCAGCTCATCACCTTGGGGAGCCCCAGTATTGTTCGTCAAGAAGAAGGATGGAAGCATGAGGATGTGTGTGGATTACCGCTCATTGAATGAGGTGACCATCAAGAACAAATATCCGTTACCGCGGATAGACGATCTTTTCGATCAACTCAAGGGAGCCAAGATATTCTCTAAGATCGATCTTCGATCCGGATACCACCAACTGAAGATCAGGGCTGGAGACATTCCCAAGACCGCGTTCTCGACACGCTACGGGTTATACGAATTTACCGTAATGTCTTTTGGATTGACCAATGCTCCGGCTTATTTCATGAATCTCATGAATAAGGTATTCATGGAATATTTGCATAAGTTCATGGTAGTATTTATCGACGATATCCTCATCTACTCCAAGGATGAAGATGAACATGCTGAACATCTACGTTTGGTACTAAAGAAACTCCGGGAGCATCAGCTCTATGCAAAGTTCAGCAAGTGCGAATTCTGGTTGAAGGAAGTCGCCTTTTTAGGTCATGTGATATCAGCCGGTGGTGTAGCGGTAGACCCTGCTAAGGTTGAGGCGGTTACCGAATGGAAAGCACCCAAGTCTGTAACGGAGATCCGGAGCTTTCTGGGATTGGCCGGATACTACCGAAGATTCATCGAAGGGTTCTCCAAGATAGCTCGACCCATGACCCAGCTACTCAAGAAGGAAAAGGAATTTAAGTGGACTGAGCAATGTCAGGAAAGTTTCGAACGATTGAAAGAAAAGTTAACCACTGCCCCTGTCCTAGTCCTCCCTGATAATCGGAAGGATTTCGTGGTATACTGCGATGCCTCGAGACAAGGGCTGGGAGGAGTGTTGATGCAAGAAGGTAAGGTCGTGGCATACGCTTCGCGACAACTGCGACCGCACGAGGAAAATTATCCTACCCATGACCTTGAATTGGCCGCAGTGGTTCATGTGCTGAAGATTTGGAGACATTATTTGATTGGAAATCATTGCGATATCTACACGGATCACAAGAGTCTGAAATACAACTTTACGCAGCCCGACCTAAACCTGAGACAGAGACGGTGGTTAGAACTAATCAAAGATTATGACCTGGAGGTTCACTACCACCCAGGAAAGGCAAACGTCGTAGCCGACGCACTAAGCCGCAAAAGCCATTGCAATCACCTGGGCATGGATGAAATGACCCCTGAGCTTAGAGAGGAAATAGCCCACCTGAACCTGCACCTAATCCCGCAAGGGCAGATAAGTACTCTGGAAATACAGCCCCTACTGAGGAAACAGATAGAAGAAGCTCAAAAGGATAACGAAGAGGTTCGGGAAGTAAAGAAGCGCATGGCTGCAAGACATGCGAAGGAGTTCTCGGTTAGCAAGGAGGGAATATTATGGTATAAAAAGAGGATCTACGTGCCAGAACAAGGAGGATTGAGGAAGCTCATACTAAAGGAATCCCATGAATCGGCTTACTCCCTACACCCAGGGGGTACGAAAATGTACCAGGACTTGAAGGAGGAATACTGGTGGCCCAATATGAAACGGGATGTGACAGAGTACGTAGCGCTCTGCGACGTATGTCAAAAGGTGAAAGCCGAACACCAGCGACCAGCAGGTTTACTACAACCTCTCAAAATTCCCGAATGGAAATGGGATGAGATCGGTATGGATTTTATCGTTGGATTACCTAAAACCGCAACAGGTTATGATTCCATTTGGGTAATCGTGGATCGACTCACCAAAACTGCGAGGTTTATCCCGATGAAGACAAACTATAGCAGTGCGAAGCTAGCCGAACTATACATGTCCAGGATCGTGTGTCTGCACGGCGTACCAAAAAGGATTATATCCGACCGAGGTACCAAGTTTACCTCACACTTCTGGAATAAGGTGCATGAGGCCCTCGGCAGCTACCTCGCATTTAGCATGGCGTATCACCCCCAGACTGACGGCCAGACCGAAAGAACAAACCATGTCTTAGAGGATATGTTGAGAGCGTGTGCACTGGACTTTAGCAAGGACTGGGAAAGGTGTCTACCGTATGCTGAGTTCTCCTACAACAACAGTTATCAAGCTATCCTAAAAATGTCGCCAAATGAAGCATTATTCGGACGATGATGCCGTACCCCGTTAATGTGGTCCGAACCCGGAGAGCGTGCTGTATTCGGACCGGATATAATCAAAGAGGCTGAAGAGAAGGTTCGCCTAATCCGTGACCGACTAAAGGTGGCACAGTCACGCCAGAAGAGTTAAGCTGACACTTGAAGAAGGGATCTAGAATTTAAGGAAGGGGATTACGTATACCTAAAGGTCTCCCCGCTAAGAGGTACAAAAAGGTTTAAAGTCAAAGGGAAGCTAGCACCAAGGTACGTAGGACCGTTCCAAATAATCGCTAGACGAGGCGAAGTTGCCTACCAGCTTCAGCTACCGGAGAATATTTCCGACGTGCACCCGGTTTTTCACGTCTCCCAGTTAAAGAAGTGCTTGAGAGTACCAGAAGAGCAAGCCCCGTTGGAGGAAATCCACATTGCAAACGACCTCACTTACCCGGAACGCCCTGTGAAGATCTTGGATGAGGCCGAAAAAGGAACCCGAACCAAAGTGTGGCGTATGTACAAGGTACAGTGGAGTAAACACACGGAGGACGAAGCTACATGGGAAAGCGAGGAGTTCTTGAAGACTGAATACCCGCACTTATTCGATAACCGGTAAGAAATCTCGGGACGAGATTTATTTAAGGGGGGTAGGTTTGTAACGCTCTAAAAATTCGACCGACAAAACCGAAACCCTAAATTACGGACCGTCAAAAACTTTTAAAATAAATCGCATCATACTGGATTTATTTGCACTTTTATTTAGGTTCTATGCGGGGTTTAAACAAATATTACGCCTAGCAAATAATATATATTTTAGGAGGGGATTATATCAAACGTACAAATGTATATAGGTATATGTGAGAATAATGGGTACAAGAAAAGAATGAATAAAATATATATACATATATATATATGATAGATAAATGGTTGCAAACATTAAAAACATTAGTCACTTTGATTTGTCTAAATTTACAAATTTTAAAGCGAATTTTTGTGAAGGAAAAACCGTAAATATCAAAGAAATCACCTGGCGGCACTATTCATTGCGCGCCAGGTGTTCGGCCGAGTCCTCGCGCCCCTGCCCTTGCCCCCGCGCCCGCCATGCCTCCGCGCCGCACGCGCCGTCCCATGCCGCCCGCGCCGCCCTGCCGCCCCGCCCGCGCGCCCACGCCGCGCGCCGCCCTCGCGCCCCACGCCGGTCCGCAGCCGCCCACGCCGCACGATGTCGCCGTACCGCCGCGCCATGCCGCCCCGAGCCGCACGCCCACGCCGCGCGCCGCCCGCTCGCGCCCCGCGCCCGCACGCGGCCGTACCCCGCCGTACCCCGCGCCATGCCGCCGCCTGCAGCCGCCGTACCGCGCCCCACGCCGCGCGCCATGCCGCGCCACGCCGCCGTACCGCGCCGCGCCGCGCGCTGCCATACCACCCACGCCGTGCGCCACCGCTCCGTACCGCCGCACCCACGTCGCCACCGCCCCATGCCGCGCACGCCCGCGCGCGCGCCTCCCCGGCCGCCTATAAAACCTCCCCGGCTGAGCCCTTCCTCCCCACACCGCCCCTCCTCCATTTCCCCTCTCCACTCCCTGCTCTACCGCGCCGCCGCCGCCGATTGGAGCTCGGGCCGCCGTCGCCGTTCGCTGCTCGCCGCCGCCGCGCTTCAAGCCGCCGCGTGCCCCGCCAACCGCCGCCGTCGGTGAGCCACCCCCCTCTCTTTTTTTTCCCCTTCTGTCAACCGGGAGAGAGAGAGGCAGTAGGAACAGAGAGAGAGAAAAGAGAGGAAAGGAGGAAGAAGAAGGAAGAAACAGAGAGAGAAGAAGAAGAGAGAGAGAAAAGTAAAGAAAAGAAAGAAAAGGAGAAAAGAAAAAGAAAATATTAGAGGAAGAAAAATAATAAAATAGGGAGAGATAAATTAAGAGATTAGGAATTTAGTTTTTCTCGAATATAGGTGTTTGAATAATATAAAATGTTAGTTTAGAAGGTCAATAAATCCGTCGCCGTATGTTATTTTAGAAACTCGTAAGATTAAATCGGGGTATTTAAATTACAAATATTCACTTAATTAGGTTCTTCATTTAACGATTATTTTGCGGGATGTCTAGCTAATTATTTAGATTTACATTCATTAGGTTTTGCCAACTCGCGCATGTATTGACCAGAGAAATTATTCGCCGGTTATTTTTAAGACTTCCAAAAAAAATTAATCGTGGCCATCTAATATTCATTAAAATATCCATGTAATCACTATTTATTTAATCTTACTCGTTGAATACGCGTTGAATAGGTTACCCACTTAATTAGCCGTCGCAATGATTTAACCCACTATTTATCACCAAGGGTTAAGTATTATTATCGGGATCTAATTTATTCGAGTCACGTAAAAGTAAAATGGGATAATATTCTAATTGGCTAACGTTAATATTTTAGGACAATAGAGTTAAAAATCAAAATAGAATTATTTCCCAAATTAAATGGGATCAATGTTACCGTTCAGACGCTCGCGCTCGATCTTTTCTCAGATTTTATTGGATTTTAATTGGATTCCAACCGAATTCAAATCAATTTCTTTCGCACGTAATTATAGACTCCGAGGGAGCTGTGAGTCCGACCGAAGACCAAGAACAACCGGACTTAGAGCAAGGCAAGTCATCACTATCCTTGAGCATGTTTAACCCAAGTTGCGAAGTTATTTTTATTTACAAATAAAGTTGCATGCAATGATGAACACCCTACTTGTTATTATGCCATACCTTGCTTATTGTTTATCCTTACATTCCTTTGTAACCACGCTTATACATGAGTCCCTAGTCAATTATGACAAGTGCTTAGTGATGCTAATCTAGAAACATGCATACTCATATTTATCAAATGTTTTATGCTTGGGCAATTACCATGGGAAAGGTAATTGAGATGCGGCATGTGGAGACATGAGTGCCACATTGCCATGATGTGATGATATGACTTAAGAAAAGACGAATAAAACCAAACAAATGTTTTCGGCTGGGGCCGATGGTGGATTTGGGTGGTATCCGGAAAAGTCTAGTTCCGTCCCCGGTCAGTTAAGGACCGAGCCATGAAGTTAAGCATGAAACGACCCCAGTACAACCGTACTTCTCGGATGGGGATAGACCTAGTCGACTAGATAGCCGAGCAGAGGCAGTATCCTTGCATAGATGGTTCACCCCCGTGTGTGAGGCAGGTGCGCTACGGTGGGGCAGCCGTTGAGGTAGGGCCGCGATGCGTGCCCTACGTCGGTGTCGCCATTTCTAGGACTGCCACGTGTGTGAGAGTGAGAACCTAAACTTAAACTATAAACTTTACGTGCGTGTGAGACTTCCCTTCCCGGGAGCGCCAGAACTCCTCTCACTGCTAGAAACAGAAACGCCTAGAGTGCATGAGGATGATAGTTCATGGAGCGGGTACTGCCAATGTAAGGTTATCGAAAGGCTTTGCCGTGACATGTCTCATGTGTTGGGACGAGGCTCATGTGTTGGGCAGTCGCGGAGTACGGGTAAAGTGTACATCCACTGCAGTGTGAGTAAAACAACCTATTCGAATAGCCGTGCTCGCGGATATTGAGCACCGAGACGTGCATTACACTTGGCTAGACTCTAAATTCTTAACCTGTGTGGGATGGGATATTGCATGATGAGATTTATGCTGTTGGAGCCACTTCCTGAGAGCAGGAAGGTGGACGTCCACAGAAAATCATGACGATCAACGGCGGGAAGCCATCCTTGGGATCACAATGGATGGTAGACAGAACCGTCGTTGTTTAAATTGAACTCTGGTATTAAAACTTAACCAGTTATGCTAGGTCTTAGGTTTGTGAAAATGATTGTAAAACTAGCTTTATGCAACAGAGCCTTTGCCTTGCCTTGAATAAAATCCTTCATATGCATCGTTGTCGTGGTGACTTGCTGAGTACGGTTGGTACTCACCCTTGCAATTATAAACTTCATCAGAAGCCGAAGATGATACCGCGGAAGATCCATACGCCTACTACGAAGAGGATGCGGAAGATGAGGGTGCCCAGTAGGTCTAGATACGGTCGTTGCCTGTGGCAATGACGATGCCGCTGCCTTCGCTCCGCTACTTATCTATATTCTGCTTTTGGACTGTATTCTGGACCGTTTGGTCCTTTGTTCTAAGACTACACCTTCGGGCCTATGATGTAATAATTCGTACACGACGCATATGTATGCGCTTTTGGTAATTCAACTATGTATCGTGTGAGCCAGGGAAATGGCACAGATTACACGAGTGATTCCTGTTGCAAACCGGGGGTCCTTTCAAATTGCTAGGTCATTCGTTCGCTAGTTCGCTAAGTTGTTGGTTCACTCGTTCGCTAAGTCATTCGCTAAGTTGTTCGTTCAGTCCTTCGCTAAGTCGCTAAGTCGTTCGCTAGGTTGTTCTCTAAGTCGTTCGTTCGGTCGTTTGGTCGCTCATTCATTCAATTCGGTTGTTCGGTTGGACGATCGCTCTCGTTCGGCAGTGGCGGTGTGGGACGACGACGGTGGTGGCGGCGACGTTGGCGGCGGCGCGTCACTGGTGGTGGCGATGGCAGTGGTGGTGGCATTGGCGGCGGTGGTGGGGGGAAGATGTGGAAGGAGTGGGGGTGAGATGGCCGATGGGAGCGCGCGGCCCTATACCTCTTGCACACGACGACGGCAGTGGTCGTGATAGCGGCGGATGATCGATGGAGCTAGCTAGCGTGCATGGCGTGATGAGATCAAAAAAACCTACGAGTGTGGGAGTCGATCAGAGAATACAATGCGCCTCCTGTGTGTGTGTATATATATAGAAACATCTTTACTCCCGGTTGTAGTCACCAATCAGGAGTAAAGATAAGAACTTTCCTCCCGGTTGATTGGTACAACCGGGGCTAAAGATGTCTTAAGTCCCGGCTTGTAATAACAACTGGCACTAAAAATTTATTAACCCATGCCCGTATAAATGCATTTAAGTTGAAATAAAATCACAAAAATAATTAGAACACATTTATAATAGTTACAAATAATTATTAAATTCTAAAAGTCATATATAATTAACCCATGCCCGTTTAAATAAATTTTAGTTGAAATAAAATCACAAAAATAATTAGAACACATTTATAATAGTTACAAATAGTTATTGAATTCTAGAAGTCATATATAATTAACCCATGACCGATTAAATGCATTTAAGATGAAATAAAATCACAAAAATAATGAGAACACATTTAAAATAGTTACAAATTGTGTTAAATGAGAATACATTAACCCCATGTTTATATCGTCCATACATGTAACATCCTTAGTCGAATATAAATCAATTGAAACAGATGGACCTTCAAATGATTAAAAATAATTTACATTGTGATGGTTGACCTCACGTACTTTCTTCTAACGAATGTTCCTTCGCTATGATCATTGCGTGAGTAATGGGTCTCCTTATTTTATATGAGGATGCTCGCGTCAACCATCACCGCGAACGAAGGTTGCCCGTCAAACTGATTGTAATCTTCATCAGTCTTATCCTCCACTCCGACGATTTTCCTTTTGCTTAGGAGAACCACGTGGCGCTTTGGCTCATCGGGCCCTTTCCCCTTCTTTGGTTTGCTAGCCATGTCCTTAACATACAAAACTTGTGTTAAATCATTAGCTAGGACGAATGGTTCATCTGAGTATGCAACCTTGTTAAGTTTAACCGTTGTCATCCCACAATCATCAACTGTTATGCCTCCACTAGTCAGTCTAACCCATTGGCACTGAAAAAGAGGAACCTTCAAAGGTCCATAATCGAGTTCTCATATTTCTTCGATGGCACCATAGTACATGCTAGTTGTCCCATCGTATCTCATGGCATCGATACGAATAATATTGTTCTGGTTCGTGCTCTTTCTATCTTGGGTTCTTGTGTAAAATGTATACCCATTGATCTCATATCCTTGGAAAGATCGAGCAAGATGGTCCCCTCGCCAAGAAGGCTAGTTGTTGGTCAATCGTATCGTTACCCATGAGATGTTGTCGCAACCAGGCATCAGACTTACCGATGTTTTTGGAGTGAACAGCCGCCAAGTGCTTCTCGATGTAAGGAGCCACCAACGAAGATTATTGCAACAACGTGAAATGTGTTTTACGGAACAAATCGTTGTCTATAGTCATTATTGCTTTCCTTCCAAGAGTTCCCTTTCCTCGTAGTCTCCCCTCATGGCTTGATTCGGGGACCCCGATTGGACGAAGGTCTTCAATAAATTCTACACAGAACTCAATGGCCTCCTCTGTTCCATACCCGTTAGTGATGCTTGCTTCCGGACGAGAACGGTTACGAACGTACTTCTTTAGAACGCCCATATACCTCTCAAAAGGAAACATGTTGTATATGTACTACACAGGACCGAGAATACCGATCTCTTTGACAAGGTGACATAGTAGATGCGTCATTATATTGAAGAAGGATGGTAGAAAGATCATGTCAAAGCGTTAAAACATTGCACCACGTCATTTTGAAGGGCTATTAATCTGTCTGGATCGATGATCTCCTGCGAAATTACGTTAACGAAAGCACATAGCTTTGTTATTGTTGTCCGGACATTATCTGGAAGGATACCTCGAATTATAATAGGAAGCAGTTGTGTCATCAATACTTGACAGTCATGAGACTTTAGGTTTGTGAACTTCTTCTCTTTCACGCTTATTGTTCCCTTTATATTCGACGAGTAGCCAGACGGTACCTTGATGCTTTGCAAGCATTCAAACATACTTTCCTTCTCTGCCTTGCTCAAAGTGTAGCTGCCTGGACTCAAGTAATGGTTTCCTTTCTCCTTCGGTTCTGAATGAAGGCCTTCATGTTGATTCATATGCTTCAGATCATTACGTGCTTCAAGTGTATCTTTCGTCTTCCCATATACACCAAGGAAGCACAGAAGGTTGACGCAAAGGTTATTAGTTAGGTGCATCACATCAATTGCGTGGCGGATATCTAAGACTTCCCAATAGGGTAACCCCAAAAAATAGACTTCTTCTTCCACATCGCCGCGTGCCTATCTTCACTCGCTATAGGTTGGCTTCCAGATCTCTTTCCAAATACTACTTTAAGATCTTTCACTAATGCAAACACGGTTTTCCCGTTACGATGATTAGGCTTCAGACAGTGATCTGCCTTTTGTTCGAAATGTTTGCCTTTCTTTCGGGCAGCGTGGCTTGTAACAAGAAATCGACGACAGCCCATGTACACAACCTTTCTACAATACTTCAAGTACATATTGTCAGTATCATCCATACAGTGGGTGCAAACCTTATACCCCTTATTTGATTGTTCGGATAGGTTGCTAAGAGCAGGCCAATCTTTAATGGTTATAAACAACATCGCTTGTAGGTTAAATTGCTCCTGTTTATCCTTATCCTACATGGAGACACCTTCTTTCTTCCACAACAGTTTCAGATCGTCAACCAATGATCTTAGGTAAACATTAATGTTGTTACCAAGTTGCTTAATGTTGTTACCAAGTTGCTTTGGGCCTTGAATAATAATCGGTTAGTACTAAAGATCATAACTAGCCGTTCGGCTTACAAACCGGTACTAAAAACCATCTTTAGTATCGGTTCATAATAGAATCGAGAAATTTGTGATTTTCGGTCACCGAAGAAAAATCGGTTGTCTAGTAGTGCAGGCTAGACTAGCTACAAGGCCGGTGATGATAATCTTCCAACTCGCGGTTAGACCGAATGTGATCGCTACATTTGGTAAATTAAACGTACGTGCTTATTATGGTGTAGCAATATATACACTATTCGCGAGGTGAGCCTGAGCGGAGCAGCCGCTATACTGCTTGCCAAGTACACTCTCCGTCCATAAAATTATGAACTTCTAATTATATTCAGATTCCTAACTAAACTAGCTAGAAGTTGGCATTTTTCTTTAACGGATGGAGTACACTATATATAGTTAATTATAGAATTCAATTTTCAGTTTGATATATAGCTAAAATGCTTGCTACATGCATGGAAGAAAAAAAAAACTGAAGGACAATTAGTTTTTTTTTCTCTCTCCAAGCTATTTACAGACACTAGCAAAGTATCAAACTATCAAAAATTTCTAAGCCATAAATGACACCATTTGTTAAGAAAATAGATGCACAACAGAGACACGATCACTACTATACAAACGATTTTTCTGTACAAGACCCCATAATTTTTGCATACGGACCATAACTTGCCGCGTCTAGAAGACCCCATAATTCGAGCGGTATTTTCGCATACGGCTCCTTAAGACGCCCGTATGGAAAAATCGATTTTTCCATACGGGCCACTTAAGAAGTCCGCATGCAAAAATGAGCTTATTTTTGCATGCGGACCACTTAAGAGCCCGCATGGAAAAATCGATTTTTCCATACGGGCCTCTTAAGCAGCCGTATGCGAAAATAAAATTTGAAAATTTAAAACTAGTTTATCTCACTCATATGAACTTCAAATTGGACGATTATTTTTCCTAAATGTTTCTAAAATCATGCTCTATCATGTTATTGTGTTATTGTGTTGTTACTACTATTCTTTTAGCCATTTTTTCTTGTGACTTTGTTTTATCAATTAAAAATTTAAATTTCAAAACATCAAATAATATTTTGAAGCAGTAAATTTTCAGCTGAAAAAGTCATAAACATAAAAGTTGTAGAACTCATCAAGACATACAACTTTTATTTTGATCATTTCTTCATCCGACAAAGTGATAGTAATATTGTTTATAAAATTTACATATCTCTCTTATAGTTTATAAAACCATATGAGAGAAATGTAAATTTTGTGAACAATGTTAGTATCACTTTGTCGGATGAAGAAAATGATCAAAATAAAAATTATAGATCTTGATGAGTTATACAACTTTATATATCTTGATAAGTTATACAACTTTATTGTTAATGACTTTTTCAGTTGAAATCATTTAAAATTTGAAAATGTTGTTTGAAGTTGTCATATTTTGAAATTCAAATTAAAAGTGTTGAAACAAAGTCATATAGAAAAATGACCAAAACAAAAGTTGTAGATCTTGATGAGTTCTACAACTTTGTGTTTGACAACTTTTTCAAATGAGTTCATTTAGTATCATAAAATTCGATTCGAAGTTCTCATATTTTCAAATTAATTTTTCCCCTCTTATCAATTTTTTCACCTCTTATCCTCTCTCCCTCTCTCTCCCCTCTGATATTTTCCCCTCTCTTCCTTCACCTCTATCTCTATCTCATTCTCTCCTCTCCTCTCACACTCTCCTCTCCTCAATCTCTCTCTCCCTCCGAGCCGACACCGGGCGGCTGCGCCGCCACCGAGGTGGCCGGGAGCGAGCGACGGGCGGTCGACGGGTGGATCCACCGCCGCCACCCTCGGGGGCGATCGTGGCGCGGTGGTGGAGGCACGAGATCCGGCGGCGGCCTGCTTTCCCCACCCTCCCCCCGCACGGATCCAGCGCGGGGCCGGTGGGAGGCGCAGCGCGGCGGTGGCAGCTCGGCGCGTGGCGGCGCGGCGCCGACGGGAAGCGGCGGCAGGCCGGTGGGAGGCCGGCGCGAGGCGGCGCGGCAGTGGAGGCGCGGGATCCGGCGGCGGCCGCCGTCCCCACCCTCCCCTCGCACGGATCCGGCGCGGCGCCGGCGGGAGGCGGTGATAGGCCGGTGGGAGGCGGCGCCGACGGGGTGACGACGACACAGGCACCGACGACAACGACGAGGCAGGAGCGGCGGTGCCGCCGACCCGATCTAGGGTTTTCTATTTTTTGAAATTTTATTTTTTTTTCAGATTTTTGTTTTCCCGTGCGGGCGACATAAGCACCCGCACGCGAAAATCCGATTTTCGCGTGCGGTTGCATCACCCGCATGAAAAAATAGTGATTTTCGCAGACGATTTGCTTCAGACGGGCTGAAGCTCCGCATGCGAAAATCCAATTCAACCGCACGGGAAAACGCTTTCTGTAGTAGTGGATTTTTACGTGGAAAACCCTTGCGGGAAAAAACCACGGACGTCGATCGACAATGATCACTATTGAGAAGTTGATTACAAATACAAGGGATACATTGGGCTATCACACCCTTCCCGTGCAGCTTACAAGAGATATATATAGGAGAAATCTAAGAGTCCTAGTGGGAAAAGATTTAGAGTCACACTAGGAAACTAATCCTAATAGTCAAGTTCTATTAGGAAACTAATCCGAATATATTGTAGGGCTAAAATTTGGATCACATATTTAACAATCTCCACCTTTAGACAAATTTCTCTTGTAGCATAAAAATCTTCAATCTCCAAACAGCCTCACATATGAGATAAAATCAGTGCGCGCCAAATAATCTCTATGGCTGTAGAATAACACACTTGATCCAGAAGAGGTAGACCATACTTCAAACTCGCCATTGAGAATAAATCCTGAATCTGCTGGTATATGATATTATGAAACCTAGCAGAGACGCGAAACTGATGTACAAACTTCAAACTCGCCATGAGAATAAAATCCTGAGTCTGCTAGCATAAATTTTGGTAATCCTAGCAGAAACGCGAAAAACTCTTGTATTCAAAATGAAGTACTTAGATCCCCTGATAAATTTCCTGGTACATTGGGCAAACGGACGTAGCAATTCCGCCGGAAATTTGATCACTTCCACGTGATCTAAACAGGAACCTGAGGCTCCTCTTGATGACTTTGCTTGTGTTTCCTAAAATATGTATGCGCAACTAATAGACTGGTGCACGATAATGTTAGTTTCTCCTCCAATGTAAATGTGCCAACTTGTATCTACACTTACCATAACGATGATATTGCATCTCAATCTAGGAGCGGTAGATCATACTTCAAACTCGTCTTGGGAACAAAATCCTGAATCTGCTGGTATAATTTGTGGAACCCTAGCAGAGACGCGAAACACTCTTGGTGCATAAAATGAAGTATTTTGATCTCCGTAGAAAACCTCTTAGTAAACTGGTGTGTAAAGGGTAGCAAAAAAACTGAACCTGAATTCCTGGCCGTGTGCCTAACAAAAACACCAACATGAATTTTAGTTCACATGAATAGGAGTGATCCTCACGGTGGCTGCTCGATGGCTAACTTGATTCTTGGCCTTGAGAACCGTGCACTAGGTGATGGCAGAGGGATCGGTGTTGACACCGGCTGCTGCTCCTTCGGCATGGGTGCTGTTCTGGCTGCTGCTCCTTGCGCGAAAATGCTGACTTCACGTCGGACTTGACGAACCAATAGATCGATATGGTGGCAGATCGAAGATCAATCTCGCCAAGGGCAACTCAATCTCGGCAACAGAACCACTCGACGAGGAGACGAATCCGACAACGATCAGGAATAGTAGATTGATCTCCAATGCTTTGATACCACTTGTTAAGAAAATAAATGGAGACACGATTTTTACGTGGAAAACTCTTGCAGGAAAAAACCACGGACGCCGACCAACAACGATCACTATTGAGAAGTTGATTACAAACGCAAGGGATACATTGGACTGTCACACCCTTCCCATGCCGCTTACAAGGGATATATATAGGAGAAATCTAAGAGTCCTAGTGGGAAAAGATTTAGAGCCATACTAGGAAACTAATTCTAATCAAGTTCTATTAGGAAACTAATCCGAATATATTGTAGGGCTAAAATTGGGATCACATATTTAATACCATTATCAAAGTATCAAAATATTTTTAAAATAAATGATTCCAAACATATGTAAATAGTGATAAAAATTATTAACAAAATGTTAAGAGGTAGGTTATAATGGATCTAGCAATCCTACTAAATTTACGTGAAATACGATTTATATACAACTTATATGTAGAGAGATAAATGTTGTTAGGTAGTAAGGGGAACCACTTTCAATAGTACGGGGATATAAAATGAAATGAAAAATTGAGGGTGAAGTGCTTCACCAAAATAGTTCCAGGGAGTAAAATGGATTTTTTTATATATGTACCGATTTAACTATTTACCGTAGACTGTTTACATGCTATAGAAATATAGAAAAAGATTGAATTTTATGTATATCCAAAATCAGAAACGGTCAAAATGTTATTACATATACAGAAATAATACTCATTTGGTCACGAATTTTCATAAATGTTTTTTACCATTTAGAATTATTTAATAGTGGACTGATGACTAATGTACTGGAAACATAACTAGAAGTGAGACTTGAGGGTGGGGGGCAACATGGACCGTCCGATCGACCCACCTGCCCAGTAGGTGTGGCCACCTCTACATCCGTCCGGTGAAAAATCAAATCCTAGCTAGAAATATGATCACACACATATATATACATATATATAAAAATATATATATACATATATATATACATATATATATATATATTATGCACCATGGTACCCGAGCACTAAGGTATGAAATACACAAATTCACTAAAATTTTTAAAAAATTTTAAATTTTGAGTATATACCTAGATATTAGAATTTGATTCATACCTATACCTAGCAACAAAATAACTCAAACTCAACTTTATTTTACAATCCATTATTACATACCTAACTAATTATATGTTTGGATGCTATATACCTAGAATCATAATCTAAAAAAAACTTCAAACTCGGTTCAGACTTGTTAGTAAAGAAGTTAATGTTTATACCTAACATTTTAAAAAAATCATACTCATTTAAATTGGGTATATACACAATTTGAATTGAATTTTAGAGCTCATACACCATGTTGTCCTAATTAATTTTAATATATATATATATATGTATATATATGTTTAACTAGGATTAGATTTTGTTTTTAAGGGAGTAGTACTACCTACCTACCACGAGCCTGTGGAGCCACCGATAGAACAGCGGCATGGCAGGGCAGGCAAGAGAGACGCGATGAGGAGGAGGATGATGGCGTCGGGCTGACGTCAGCGTCACCCTCAACGGAGAACCAACCAACCACTCGTCGAGGAGAGGAGAGTGGTTGTGCAGACTAGTCTCACTCTCATCTGCGCGAGTGTCGATCGTGTCGTTGTGTGCTGTGCTGCTGCGCTAACTGTACTTCAATTCGACCGGGTTCCTTTCTTCAAATCTTCCTTTGTTAGCATGTTAGTACCACTTTACACATTTAAGGTAACCAAACCAAAACCCCAACTTGTGTCACCAACCCTCCTCTCTCTAACTAAAGAGTCAATATTTTGAAGGAATATATTATAATCCATTGAGAAAAGTATATTCTGTTGTATAACTTTTTATTCTAAATCCAATGTAAAATAGTTGTGAAAAATTATAAAAAGTAATTACCAAAAATATCCATGAAGTTTAAATTCCACCTAAACAATAAAATAAGAAAAAGATAAATTTGAATATAAACAATATAATACGCTGAATTTGTTTTTATATCTCAACGTATGTCTTGAGTTTGGATTTTTTTTCTTTTTGAGTGGTGCATATATGTTGCGTCAGTGTTCTTAATTTTTTTCTTAATCTTTAGATAGTTTTTAAAAAAATATTCCCTGAAGGAATCAAAATAATTTCATATTGGGATTTGGATTGATCGTCGAGTGTACAACGCATGACGTACTACTATAACTTTGCTGTGAAACGGTATCGTATCCCGGCTTGGGCGGCGGTTGTGATATTCGATTGGATTGGATTCCAATATATGATGACACAAGCAAATCGGGGCAGAATCCTGCTGGAGCTTGAGCTTACATACTGCTCCCCTTCGAGTCACATGCTATGCATGAAGGCTGAGTTTAAAAGAGAGATTAGTATTGTGCCTTTTCTTACACGTAAAATGAGATGGGTTATTACTAACCTAATCGAAACTGTAATGAATAAAGATCAAGTACGAGCATGTAAAACGGAAAAGTTATTAGAGCAAAGCTAATTGAGTCTTGATTATTTTAAACTTGAAAAATAGATTTATCTGATATGATATTTTAAAAGCAACTTCTATATAGAAACTTTTCGCATAAAAGATACCGTTTAGTAATTTCAAAAGCGTTGTAACGAAAACCAAAGACAAAGATAAAATCTGCATCTCAAAAGAATGACCCCGTAAATATTTAATTAAGTACTTACTATTCTAAAGTTAAAAAAATGAATTTATTTGATTTTAAAAAACTTCTATATAATTTTAATTAACACATCGTTTAGTAGTGTAAGAAATATGCTAAAATGGATAAAGTACTCCAACTTCCCGTTAGGAATCACCCTTCTGTATGGTTACTTGTCAGTAATTCAACCTTTGGTATAAAGCTATAAAACGGTATATATATAGGAATAAAGAATTAAAGATGGCTACATACGGGCATATATATATATATATATATATATATATATATATATATATATATATATATATATATATATATATATATATGTATATATATATATATATATGAAACTTATACGGTCATTCAACAATTTTAATATAAAGAAATGTCAGCATGTCATACTCATGTTCACGTAAACTTTACGCGCAAATACATAACTTCGGTGAGGATTTTGCACGAGAAAGCCCAACAAGAGAAGTAACGGTGTTGGGACTTGTTTAACCTCTTTGGCCCATGCCTCAATCGTGGAAGTAATGTGTTACGTATTACTTACCCTTAGTTAATTCTTTTCCTAAATGTACATTCCCTGCGACAAAATTTAGTTTTACTTGTAAATTTATCAGCAAGTGTGTTAGTTTTGTAAATATATGTCATGTAGTTTAATGGAAACGGTCTATTACCGTCTCCCTAAAAAACATAACATAATGTGCTCATATATTGGTACTTTGCTTATTTAGTGTGTCGTGTCGGAAAAAAAGTAGAAATGAAATTAAAAGGGCTTGAGGCATTAAAAATGAAAATAAATCAGACAAGGAAATATACAGTAATATAATATTTTAAAATTACTTACAACAAGAAGTGATATATTTATCTGATCCCTGCAACAAAGATGACAAGCCTTCTCTAGGTAGGTCCTGTTTGAATTTAAGATGAAGATGAAGTTAGGGCACGGAAAACGAGAATGCTATTAACGTGTGATTAATTAATTTTTATTTATTATAAATTTGAAAAATAAGTTTATTTGATATTTGAAAATAACTTTTATATAAAATTTTTCGAACACACCATTTAACAACTTAAAAAACGTGATAATAAAAATCGAGAAAAAAAATCTGTATCTTAATTACAAAAGAACACCACCATAGTATCCTCTAACAGCTAGCGGCCCATATTTCTTCTAATCGTAGAAGTAGTGTGTTACAAAAATAATTCCCAAGTGCACGTTTATTGCCACAGAATTTATTCGTTTTTGTAAATTTATCGAGTTTAATGAAAATCATGGATCACTGTAGTATACTCAGATGATCCCACCCATAATTATCATTCTAGACAGTTTAGCATAAATTAATATCCGAAAAGAAAAATTGTGGGTCATTTTGGATTGGTGCTAAACTATACTTTACCAATTTTCTGGTAGGTTAAATAGTAAATATGATGGTTTGATTTAGAACTAAACTGATGGTAATTCTCGTGCTTAATTTGGCACAATTCCAAAACTTTCTTCACTGTAACATGAAATTTAGTTCCTAATTGCTAACAATCCAAACTTACTAACTTAAAATGCTACGTCTACCAAAGCAAAAATATGATAGGACACTAAACCAAACCAGCTCTATAATGCCTCTTATTTTAATGGGTTAATTAGATACGTACCATTAAAAATTTACCGGTTTCAAAATATACCATTACTATTTACGTTTTTGTAACGATACCTCTACTACTTATTTGTAATCTCAGTGGTACCACTAAGATACGTATTTTGCATGTATTGAATGAAAATGCTCTCATCTTCCTCCACCACCATCCCCACCGCCACTGCCCTCGCTGCTTAGCCCCATCCGCTTCCAGCAGCCACCGCAGCCGCAGTCCCAGCTACCGCCGTCGCAATCGCAGCAGCGGCACTCCAGGGCCCCGTCGCCGTCGTAGTTGCAGGCGTCCCCAGCAGCAGCAGGCGGTGGCCACGGCGAGGGTGCGGAGCCCCGAGGTGGAGATGGCGCTGCAGTCGTAGGCGTCCCCCCAACTACAGCGTGAGGTGGAGGGAGATGCGGATGTCGCGGGCAGAAGAACACCGGAGAGGGAGATGCTGAGCACCGCTGGTCTCTGAGCTGTGGAAGAAAGGAGAAGGGAAGAAGAAGGAAAGAAGGGTAATTTGGTCCAATTTTTTCGTAAATGCATCTAAGAGGTAGATAGTGGTATATCTTAGAATATGTGTAAAATTATAATAACATGATTCCAAATATGCGAATACTCGTGACATATTTTAAAACTGGAATACTTTTATTGGCACGGATCTAACTAACCCTATTTTAATCTAAGTAGGAGGATGATTAAGGTAGGAATGGAAAAAATTCAAATGAAAGACAATCTTGATGGGACAACCACAGCTCTAAAGTGATAAATAATTTACGACAAATTTTAAACTTTGCAAATATAATTTTTTAAGACGGAGGAAGTAACTGTTGGCAATGAAAAAATATTGTCAAATTATCCAAATTTTCTCCTCTTTCCTGTCTCCAACTCCATCGTCTCCAGCGAGCTCACTCGCGAGGAAGCAAGAGTACCGCGGCTGTATGGCTCCAAGAAATCGGCCGATCTGGATTCTGGAGTCGCGGCTAGGTCTTTGCGCAACCAGCGGAGGCGATGGGGGGTGGTAATATATCCTTCTGGATATTTCCGGCCATCATTGTTGAGGGCTTGAGGTCACAGCACCTTGCGCCTTTGCCCGTTTTGGTACAGTCTCTTTATCTGAAATGAATAATAATAATAATAATGAAGAACTCTTTTCTGGAAATAAAATAGGGATGCATGGAACAATGAGAAATAATGTGTATTTTATTCTTTCATATTCTGGGTGCTATAGAAATGCTACAGAAACTTTTGCCATGTTTCATGTTTTGCCTATTTCGGCACCTTTGAACTTCTGGGTGTTCATGAATGAAATGTAGATCAAAGATGATGGATGATTGATTAATGAAGGATGAATTAAATATTATATGCAATAAAGCTAATAAATAACTTAGGTTAAGTTATTTCAGCAATGCTGATGTAGAAAGTTTTCGAAGAAATCGTAGTTTTGGTAAAATCGATCGTATAATCTAAGGCAAAGAGTAATAATCTGTTTACTGTTCAGTAAAAGAATGAGGTGGCCATTTTCTAGTCCGTTAGACTAGGAAAAACGTTTTATTTTCCGCATGTTGATTTTTCTACACAGAAGGGTGCAACGAGGAAAAAAGCATATGAAGACCTTGACTAGCTGCAGAAAAAATGAATTCTTTTTAATTGGAGGTGCATTGGTTTGACTACTTCTCCTGAGTCCTCACTCGTTTTCCCAACTAATTCCGTGTCTTCCTCTCATCATATAATAGTTCATCAGAATTGTTTCTTGCCACTTCATAGTAATCCTCCTTTCTGAATCTTGATATTGTTCTATAGAGTTGTCCTTGGTAGATATCTGGTACAAGATGCCAGCTTCCACATCTTCAACAACAAATATTTCTCTTGTCCTAACAAGCACAACAGAATTGACCTCTTCGTATGATATCCATAGCTCCTCTGAGGAAGCTGCTATTTCCCAGTATCAGCAGTGCTCTGATGGAGCTGGTATTCCCCACTATAAGCAACTTCTGGAGGACATCCCTGAAGATGGATGCAACCGCTTAAATATCAGTATCTGGATTCAGAGGGCAGACTCGCGGATGCTCGAACTGTTCGAGAAAGAATTGGTGGCAATGATTGATCGGAGCATTCAAGAAATCAACAGCAAGCATGGGCAAGAACAAGAATCTGATATGCATCGCCTGCTGAAGCTTGCAGACGTGATGACTATGTTGCCACCGTCATCTGATCTGCTCCCTGCTATATTGCGTCTTTACATGATCCTTGAAAGCTTCCCTCAACCAGGTAAATCACATCGCTAGTGAGCTCAAGAGGTGTGTAAGGGAGATTTTGCAGGGGCAGTGTTCACTGGCTCAAAATGACT
The DNA here is from genome assembly GCA_000573905.2 of Oryza punctata. Taxonomy (NCBI): domain Eukaryota; kingdom Viridiplantae; phylum Streptophyta; class Magnoliopsida; order Poales; family Poaceae; genus Oryza; species Oryza punctata. The sequence goes on along the minus strand of CM002494.2, from coordinate 6,858,557 downwards.
CGTACAGTGTGCCACGGGTAGGTGGCATCCACAAGATTACTTCATATATGATGAACTATATCAAATATTTGTGGGAGCATGATAGTTGCTTAACATTATTCTCGCTCAAGATGACAAGGAGAGCGAGAATCCCTTACACGATGGGAAATGGACACGACTGGATTATTTTGTGCAGTCCTTGATCGGAAACCTAGACTCCTTGCTTGAGACGATATCAAAGTGCAATTCAACAGAGTTGCAAAGCATTTTCTTACTAAACAATGCTCATTTCATATTGGAGAAACTTCAGAAATTAGATATGAAGTCAGCGCTGCAACAAAGTTGGATTATGAGGCACCACAACCAGGTCGAGTATCAGATAGCGAGGTACCTTGAACACTCATGGGAACCAGTCTTGTCTTGCCTGGTTACAAGGACGAACATACTTTTTCCTTGCTTTCATCCTCCTCCTGTAAGTAGATTTTACACAATGTTGAAGAACAATTGTGCAGTGCAAAAGTACTGGAGAATTGAAGACCCCAAACTTCGGCAAGTGGTGAGGAAAACCGTGCCATCCCGAGTCACTCAATATTATCAAGCATACCTGGGAAGGAGTGTTAAGAATCAGAAACATGCACAGTACACCTCAGAGGAATTGGAGAATAAGTTGGAGTTATTCGAAGCGTAGACATGCAATGCAAACGGTTGTATTAGAGAATGAGAATATGACTGCTGTTAATGGTATTTCGTCTTGTGTATTCTTTGTATTACTGTTCACTTGTTCAGGAAATAGTTAATATGTTTCATCATTTTACTTTGTCATCCTTTTCTTGGTTGAGTGTTGCTCCTATTGTGTGGTAGTACTGCCATCTAGTGAGTGGAGTAGCATTTCTTTTGTTCTAGAATTACTCAACATTGCTGGCTCTGCTGAGGTATGGGAGTGCAAATCTTTCTAAGCACTAATCTGCAAGCAGCGTGCCTAAACAGTTGTGGTAATAATTTGTTTCTAGAGAAGTTCTAGAAACAACCGAACAGGCACATTCAAAATTTAACTTTAGCAGTTAAGCTTCTGACACAATTCTGTCAGCTAATATGAGATTTATATTAAAGTGTTTCTGCTAAATTACTGGATGTAAATTCATTTCTAAGTCAATAATCATGCCAAATCCAACTATGTTTCTGATATAATTAGTTTGGAATTTACTCTAGATCTATATCTACATTTGCAGAAGACACCAACTGATTGTTTTAATGCTTGCTTGTTCAAAATCTCCAGTTAATCCTCCATCTTAGTTTTCCCCTATTCCGTATGAAGCTTTATTTTGGTTGATTGATGTGGCCACAAAGTATATTGTTTGATTAGTATAACCTCACATGCTGTAAGGACTAGATAACATAAAGTGCCTTTCCCTTGGACACACTAACTGTTTCTGATTCTAAGTTCCATACAAATTAGTCATGTGATAGTGACCCACTTGTACATTCATTAGTCTTTACTGAATTGCGGGTATAAATCAGACATTGAAATCCAATTTTTAACAAGATTTCTTCATACCTGCTTTTGATAATATTTCAGTCTCTCTCTCTCTCTCTCTCTCTCTCTCTCTCTCTCTCTTTCGTTGCTACAAAGTGAAGTTATCAGTTGTAGGTTGAGTCACAAGCATGTGTACCAAGAGAAAATAAAACAACACTCCAAACATCACCACTTGTCATTAAATAGCTTTGTAAGAATTCTCAAGAAAATCAGTTTTCTATAGATATGTTAACATTTGATAATGTCAGTCAAATTCTTGACTGTTCGATACACCTATGAGATTTGTGCAACAGCTTTCGTGGGCTGCTGGTCTTGGCACACTGGCCTGCAGACGGAGAGGAAAAATCAACAGGTAGGCTTGCATGATTTTAGTAGTTTTTTCATTGCTTAGATAATTGTGAAATTTCCCCTCAAAAACATAATTGTGAAATTAGGTCTAGATAGTCCCATGTGAGATTACAAAAATATTGTATGCAACAATTCCTGTCATTACATTCATTGTTAGTGAAGCTTATAAGTGGCACAATGCAAATGAAATTCCAAGTTGCACTGTTATGGTCTATGCTAATTCCTCTGTAAAAAAAGAAGAAGAAGGGAACAAACAGAATGAATTATTCTTTTGCCTGGATAGGAATAGTGTTAACTCATCCTTCAAACAACTCACTTAATTTGTTCCTGATGTCTTCCAGACTACGCCCAGATGACTTCTCTAAATTTGGATGATTCTCCATGAGTGCAGAATAAGCAGGCAGAACATAGTCACAAACAGTTTGTCTCAGCTCAACACGGAGCTTTGGATCAGGGACCTTCCAATGTGTCTGTGTATTGCAATTTGTTTCAAATGATGAAGTGAACTCCTTCATGGGTGAAGGATGAAGGAAATTGAAGGGACTTTTGGTCCTTTTCTTCAGATAAGACAGGGTTGGGGCCCATGTTGCTTTTATATAATTCACTTTGTTCTGCTCGACTCTGTGCTGGTAATTTTGAATCCAATCAGCTGGTAGCATTGACCTTATATCTGCTTCTTCAATTTTTCGAAGTATGAAATGCTCATTGTTCAGAAGGAATAACCATTGTAAACCTTCAGATTTAGACATGTACCACTTAGACAGCCTGTTGAGCATGGATGTAAGATCAGAGATTAGCATAGATATCAGGTGACCTGATGTGTTCATCATCCTCTCTGCTGCTAATGCATTGCCATCGTAATCATGAGCGAGAATTGCGTCCAGTGAACCTGTATTGTGTGCTAGTGACATGATATATCTGATGAGGTAAGTTGTGACCAAATGTATGCCACCTCCCTCTGGCATGTCTTCTGAACTATATGACTGAATTTGGACTCTTAGCTGATCAAGTATGTCTTTTGTACCATCTTTTAGGGTGCGAAGAATTTTGTGAAGCTCAGCAGTAAAGTATTCCTTGAGCTCTCTGGAGAACACTTGTAGTACTGGAGATGCTTCTGTCAGAGCCTGATGCATGTGCAGCATGTGGAAGAACTTTTCTGGTGAACCATTCGTTGTGCTAACTGTCAATGCAAAGGAGAGTAATTGAGTGATAGGTTCTTTTACTGCTTTTGACAGTTCTTCATGTGTCAGGCCATCGCAGACAGCAAGATGCTGCTCCGCAAGTTGTTTTTGTGCAAAGGCCACTATTGTATGGACATAACGCAGTTCATGAAGCCACTCAGTTGTCATGTGTTTGATGCAATTCCTCCATTGTGCCTCCTCATCTTTTTTCCAAACAATGCCAAGAATCTGGTCAATATCAGGATCATCACCAAATGGATCCTGGTGCAAATCCTGCGCATGGACAGATTGCGTCAGTTGGCTTGCTATCTTGTCAAGGCCCAGGAGAGAGTCATGGTTGATAATTCTGAAGCTGTTATTATCAAAGGCCACAAGCAAGTACTTGAGTGCTGGATCATCAAGTTGCTCTGAGTCGTACCCATCATCTGTCATGCTCTGAGTTTCTGAAAGGAGGGCTGAAGACATGCTGCTGGGGCTGGCATAGTCATTCAGATGCCACCCTAAAAGATGGCAGCTGCTAGAGGGGAAGTAAGAACCTTGGTTAGTATCAAGTCCCTTTTTCATAGTTGGGCAAATGGTGATACTCCTCTCCCTGCAATTGCATGTTCACTTTGGCATCAACACTTGTTGGGTGCAACTTGGATGTGATTCATTAAATTTAAATGTGATGTTTGACATAACAGGCTGATGTACTGCTGCTTCTAGGAACAGTTACCTGGTGAAGAATAGGTTTTCTCTATGGAGGACGAATATCTTGCATGACGGGTCAGCCTTTTCCAACACAATCATTGCCCGACTCCTTAGTGTTCTCCTTGTCTTGGTCCCGTTCCTGCTCATGAACATTTGGAGTCCGTGACGATTTTAACAATCATTCTTGATTCTTTATAGCAAGGTTTCAAGTATCATGAGTTCAAGGCTATATGGAACTTGCTAAGGTTTTTATTACAGAATAGAAATTATAATTACAAAGAAATTATGGGAGGGCAACTTACCAAGTATACCTGTACTGACCACCTCCCATGATGAGTGTGCTGATCCTATGTTCTGAAATTAGCTCTACCAGACCATGTTCAATATTATCCTTCTCAGCTGTGAGCATTTCAGCATGGAACTGTACAAGACGGGATGCAGTGTATCCGTCAAATGTTTGTTTCAGGTAAAAGAAGGAAAGTACATACATGCAGGACATCGGTGTTCATCAGATGATTACAATGCAAGAAAATATTCACCTTCTGAGAATCACAGATATGCAGGTATTCTCTTAGCATTATCTCATCAATTCTCCTCTCTTGCGCATGAAATCCAGCTGGTATCCCGGTTTCTGCTGAAATGCAGAATGATGTAATAAAAAGAACAAAAAGAATCAGAAAGTGAGTAAAACACTACAATGATGCAGGAGAAAGGGTGCTTGCCAGGAATCAGGTTGGTTGTGGCCATCTGGTAGATGCAGAGGAGGACCACTGTCTTCCCAGGTGGGGTGTTGCGCAATGTCCACAACAGCATTGGCAGGCATACCTTGTGGATGGGACTAATTGCCAGATAAACCTTCTCGCCATCATCTTCTACCAGCTTTTGTGCCATCGTCTCCTGATCCGCTCATTTGTACCAATATATGCAAGTGCAGGTATGAAATATATATACATTGAAATGTCTGGAACTGTGACATCTGCATCAGCAAGTTGTTATTTTTATACTACCTTTCTGCTTGTTCTATAGTACTATTTTATATGCCACCAGCAAATTCAACTGCGCATCAGGCCAGCCAAACTAGTGGCCTGGTTCATTCTGGGGGTGAGGCCATGCCCTTGGATTTCAAATTTAAAGAGGGAAAAAACATGGAGCAACAAGAACAGGTCTTTAGTATGGCTTCTAGAATATAGAATCAGAAACTAATATTCTGGCTAAAAATACTGAGTCCATAATAACAGCATTAGTTTGGGGAATTTCTGACTGCTGCGGATGAAAGATTCAGATGGTACAACTTCAGCCTGTTGGATGGATTGGAAGGAGCGAAATGCACACATTTTCAATCAGCAATCTCGCGCTGCTAGCCGGCTCTTTGGATACATCAAAGAAAGAAGCCATAGTGTGGAAGCAAGCAGAATTCTTCAAGGAGGTTAAAATGGCTAGGTTTCAGCACTAGTGGCAGGTGTTTCTTCGGACAGATTGCATTTTGCAAATCTCGTCCCGCCCTCGGCAACCTTTGTCGATGTAACCAATTGGTAACTTAGTACCCCTTCTTATCTTAATGAAATTTGGTCAGCCTTGTCTTTGGTTGACCCGGCAAAAAAAAGATAAAGGTAAAACTTCAAGGTGTGATCTTGGAAGGCTTGGACTCCTGCTTTATCAAATTTGGTAAATGAAGGTGCCCTGTGCATGGTGTCTTGTAGTTGCAGGGGCAAAGGATCTTCGTAGATTGGTTATTGCTAGCTTAGGCGACTGTGGATGGTGTCTTTGGCTTTTTTTTTCCTTTTATTTTCTTGCAGTTACTTTTATTCTTCTAAGTTCTAAATGAAATGATGAGCAGTTCTGCTCATTCAAGAAAAAAAAGGAGTCCGAGTAACGTTGAGTTAAACTATCTACACAACTACATTAATGGTGTGTATGATTCCATTTCACAGGATTATAGTTCAAGAAATGGCTAGTTGATTGGAAATTTTGAGTTTTGTGGCTATGATTTTTGAAAATAAACTTTTGGATCATTTGAGAAGTACTTTTATACCAAAATGTTCAATTATGTACTTGCACCTTTGCTTATTAGTTATATTTATTGATTAAATAGCGCTCCTTCCTGGATCAATACAGTGTGGCACCACTGTGATAGAATACTGCTGCCCTTTTATGCCTGTCCATTACCAATTCTTGTAGTGAATTTCAAAATACAAGTATGCTACATCACACATATGCCTATCTGAATGAAGAAAACTCTGTGGTCCTCCTGGTATTTAATCCTGGTGGTATGAGCACCTTATGGCGAATGACATTTTCTCTATGTCATATACGTATATACAATGTAGAAGGCGCTGTCTGAATGAAAACTTCCCTTGCCCAATCCCTCCGCTCTCTCTTGCTCTAGTTGTTGATGCAGGTGTTCCTCCTCGCGTCCATGTCGATACCCTACGGTATTGAATAGTTCTGATAGAACCTCTTCTCTCTCAGCTCGAATAACAGGAAAATAAACACCAACAGTAATGGCCACCAAATTCAAATTCACTAGTGGAGGTAGTAGGTAGAGATGGAAGAATACAAAGGCTAGAATGTGCTACAAGTTTCTATACACATATAAGGGTTAATTGGAACTATGCTATTATAACTTTGCCGCTTCTGAGAAATGCCACTGATATTCGTTAAATTAGAACCATGCCATTATGAAACATGACATATCGGAGGCATGCAACTGTCTACACCTTGAGCTCCATTGTTGACCGTATTTGTTGTTCCGTATATTCGTATTGACTAGAATGCCCCTGCGTCATATTATAACCGAATCACAGCCAACACAGTTTTTCCCCACTTTCCCCTTAATGTCACCCTAACCCTAACCCTAGGAGAGGCGATAGGCGGTGGCTGTGATGGTGGTGGCGATGACGACAACGGCGACGCTTAGCGGAGATGGAGGGTTCTGGAAGTGCGAACCACACAACATCGTCAAGTGGCTACAGCTTCCGCTCGCAGGATTCCATCCACAAACTCCAATGCGCTTGTTGGTGACCCACAATGGCGCTGACATCCAACACGATTATGAATCCTGGGTGGCACTAGATTCAATGCGTGAAATATGTGAGTATTTATGTTCATTACCCTTGTTCAATCAATTGAATGAGAATTTGATTTCCTGGTTTTGAGTTTTGCTCGGTTGTTATTTGGCAGCCTCCTGCTTGTAAGATTTAGATCTGGGAGGATCTCATCAATAAATCCATCTTCGGCTCCAGCGCCCCCGCCGCCACCGCGTCGTCGGCTGTCGTTGGCACTGGCACCAGCGGCACGTCCATGCCAGGTGCAGGTTATGGGCACTCGGCCGTGTGGTGCCGTTGTTGTCTGCGTGTAGCTTAATGTTTGGGTTTGTTTGGGGAGTTTCTAGTAGCTACTGCAGTTTCTTCTAGAATCAGAAACTCCCTCAAATAGTATATAGTATAGCTTTTGATTCAGATTCTGAGACTGCAGTTGTAGAATCTAAAAAATGAACTAGAAGGCAGTCCCACTTTTTTGGATTCTCAGAAGCTGGGTACCAACCAGCTGTTTTTTAAAATCTTAAGCTCTCCAAACAATTCCTTTACGGTTTTGGTGTCGGGTCTTCGTTTCTACTCAAGATGAAAATAAACATAAAGTTAACGCATGAAAAAAAAACTATTAGCACGTGACTCATTAAGATTATAAACTTGAAAAATAAATTTATATAATATCTTAAATCTTTTACACGAAATATATCACTTAGCAGTTTAAGAAATATGCTGATGAAAATCGATGTAAAATATCTATCTATTATTTCCTCCGTCCCAAAATATAACAACTTTTGAATGGATGAGTGTCGGATGGAAAACTCCGCAGCGGGGGACTGTGCAGACCCCCTTTTTGAGTTCGGCCCAGGGGCGCAGGAGGGACTTCCTTAGGCCCGGCTCCGGTGAGGCCGGTGAGAATCGAAGATCAAGAGATAGAGAGCGGTGGCACACGAGCAAGTATACAGGTTAGGGCCGCCGATCAGGCGTAACACCCTACTCCTGTGTAGTGGATTATATGTGTTTATTTTAGCTCTTGAGAGCTAAAATCAGCTAGCGGCAGCTCTAGAAGCAGAGTTCAAGAGCCAAACCGAAAACCAACCGAACCCCTTTCCTCTAGGCTTGGGTCTCCTTTTATATCTCAAGGGGACACCACAGGGGCCAGACAGGCTGTTTTCTAGAGAGAAAGGAAAAAACTAGTTTACAGATGAAGTTCATGTCGTGGCTTGGAGCGGAAGCCTTCCGCTCCTGTAGCACCGATATGGCGTCGATCGGACCGCCCACCATGGCGGTCGGCTCAGCACGTCGCTTCCTATTTAAACGGCTGGAATCCGGCAATCCACCGTAAGCCATGCGATGCGCCAGGTGATTAGACTTGACACACCAACCCTGACATGGCGCGACAACCGGATCAGCCCTCGCAATCTTGGTGCAGCTCATTGGGAAGCGTAACGTACCTACCGAACGTGCAACGGCACGCGCGGTGCTGTACGCCATCCCACCGGTCATTCGCACTGGTCTGGCGCCGGTCAGCTGACTGTGACCGGTGTTAGGTGCATGCGCGTCGCTTCGTAATCGATGCAGCACGCATGCGGCGCAGGCGCACTACTTGGGTAGGTGAGCGCTGGAAGTGCTCACCTGCTTTGCTACGCGTGGCAGTGGCCCGAGGGGGTCGGGGGAGCCCGACCCCTGCTGGGCCTCCCACCGAGGGGGTTGCGTGTCATGGGAGGGCGGCCGCCACGTCTCCCTCGGGCCTTCTCACCCCTTGGGGGATGGTCACGTGGGCGGACGGGGCCGCCTCAAGCCCAAAGTCGACATACCCCTGGACCCAGAACACCGACAATGAGATACATCATAGTAATACGAATCTAGACATGTCATTATTCGTAGTATTCGGATGTGTCACGTCCGTTTAACGGTTATTATATTTTCGGATGGAGGGAATAAATTATTAAGATAGCTTTACCACGTTAGCTGTGGAGGCTATATATTTCCACATTAATCTAAAAGAGATAAAATCTATACGGTAACGTGGTGGCCTGGTGGGACGTGATTATACGGTATAGATTGATAGCAATAGTTGAATATGAAATACGGTTGTATTTATAAAAGAAGTCAAAAATAAGAGTTTAAAAAAAGGAAATCTTATAGAAGAAGAAAGAACGGGCGAAACAGCTAGGAAGGGAGCGCTATACAGTAAAAAATATCCATCATATGCATGGTTGGTGAATACTTCTTAAAAAACGAATCTAACATATCAGATTTGAACACTGGTATGATACATTTTAATATGATATATCAGATTTGGATGTGTGTTGATTTTTTATGGGACAGACCTGATACAGATGCATTCTATCGAGGCCTTTTCTCTCTGTAATCATTATCTTAATTACTTGCTGCTGCTACCATGCCAACCCATTAGCTAAGGAAAAAATAAACAAGATAAACAGTGTCTGCCAATATATATACTACCTCCATCAATAAAAAACACAGTTTTGTGTTTTTTCTAACTTTTGATTGTTTGTTTTGTTTAAAATTTTTTAGATTGATATTTTTATTGTTATTTTAAACGTTACTTTATAAAAAATATAAAATTTTTAAATAACAAACGGTCAAACGTTGGAAACGGAAAACCCACAGCTACACTTCAAATGAGATAAAAGGAGTACTACTCTGTGGGGGCAGGCTACCCTAGGCCAAGTTTTCCATGACAATGCAAATACAGGGCTAGGATCAGGAATTAATCCTTTCTAAGAAATAACTAAACTTTTAACCACACCATTCACATTACTTTTTTAAGGGTATATATAAGGACACACCTGAGCTCAACCAATAACACATGCACACAAACCCGTACACGTCCAACACACGCTAAAGCTAGGGACCTAAAGCCTTTGATGTACGAGGAATACAATGTGTATAACTTTTTACCGAATTAAAAAAGACTTGAAAGGAGGCATAATGTTTACTGTATTTGCTAGAAATTCTCACATTAATCAGAGAAAAAGAAAAAAGTAAGAATACATTTAGAATAACTAAAATTCGGAATAAAAAATAGGAAATATTAAAAGAAGAGTCAATGTAGAATAGATTAATTAAAATTTAAAATAAAAATTAAAAAAGTCTCGATTAGAAAATTAAAAGTAAGAGATCAAGTAGAAATATAATTTAGAAATAATTAAAATTCTAAATTAAACCATAAGGAATATTGAAAAATATTTCATGAAGAACAGAATACAAGATTCATTAAAATTCAGAATAATAAATAAATAAATTTTGAACTTATAAATAAAAAATAAGAGTTTTAGTAGGAATACAATTTATAAATAACTAGCATTAAAAGAATAAAAAAATAAGGACTATTGAAAGAAGAGACAAGAACACAACACTAGATTAATTAAAATTCTAAATAAAAAATAAAAAGTGCTTAAATTAAAAAAATGACAGTTCAAGTAAAATATAAGTTCGAAATAACTATTTTTTAGAAAAAAAATATTGAGAGTACATTACATGTAAAATACAATACGAGATTGACTAAAATTTAAAATAAGAAATAAATTAAATCTAAAATTAGAAAAAAAGGAGAGGGACAACGGGCGAGAGTTAAAAGTAGGAATACAATTTATAAATAAAAAACTCAGAAAAACAAGGAATATTAAAAGAACAGCTAATCTAGAACACAACGGTGATAAATAACAATAGAAAGGAAGGAGCAACGGGCGAGCCATAAAGGAGTAGGATGGTGGCGGTTGATGAAACATCTAAAAACTATAAAAGAAAACCCCATTGATGATTACGTTTGATTGTTAGAATCCTAATAACAACTAAAAGGAGGGGCAATAGATAGGTCGTTAAGCAGCGTGATCGAGATAGTTGACAAGACTTATGGAAAGTAAAGAATGAATCTCAACGATAATCAATTTTGATTTTGAAAATCACAATGATAATAAAGAGGGGTAGTGAATGGACCACAGAGGAGTACAGTACCAGCATCGAAACCTGACGAGAGAATAAACTCTTAAAACTACAAGGTTCAATTTTTAAAGGTTGCAAAGAGAATGAATAGAAGTCATAGGGAAAAAAAAATAAAGGGCGACAACTGAGTAAGAGGTGGCAAATGAGTAAGGAATGGCCGCTGATGTGAATTTTAAAAACTATAAAATGAAAAACCCGTTATGATAAGGTTCAATCTTTTAAAGTCCTAAAACAATAAGATGTCTATTTAACAAATTTAGAATATATATATAAATGTAAAGAAATAGATTATTTTGTATGATCAGACGTGTAATTGCACGGAACACCTAGCTAGTTAATCTTAACTAGAAAAAAAGAGACTTAGTTTGTTGTTTGGGACACAACGGTGATCTCTAAGCATGAACCTACATATGGATTTCTTTTTTTAAAAGTATATTCCTTTTTGGGTACTTCTTTAAAGTAGACAGCGCTACCTTGTTGGTTGCTATGCATGTCGATGTCGTTGTTTGACCCGGAGGATTGTACGTACTACCTCCGCAATAAAATAAAAAGAATATAGTTTTAGTTTAAAATTTTGTCCCTACGAAAATATACTCCCTTCATACCATAATATAATAATAAAGTACATAATATATACCATAATATAATAATAAATTACATAATATATGATATATACAGAGTACTATGAATCTGAATAAAACAAACGATCGTAGTACTATAAATTTGAACATGTATCCTGTTCAGATTCGTAGTATTAGCACTTTATCATATATTAGATTGTTATATTATGTAACGGATATAATAATTTTCAAGTGGTTCATTAGGCATCTCTAGTATTATTTTTTTTTTTGTTTTTACTCACTGAACTAATAGTAATCCCTCCTCGTTTTCTCCATATCCTCATGTTCTCTCTGTATTAATGAAGGTACAGTAGTCTTTTAACATTTTGCTTACGAGCTAAACTATATTAAGGGACGGTTGGAGTATTCCTTTGCATGTCGAGCTACATATAGCATTTGTATTCTATTGTGTTTCTTGTTTTCTTTTTCCCTTACATCTATATTAAGTGTTTCTTATTTTCTTAAGAGCCTGTTTGGATTGAGGGACTTTTAATAGTCCATGGACTTTATCCTAGTAGTTCTTAGGATTTTTTAGTCTCTCCTGTTTGGGAAGAGAGACTAAAAGGGGCTTAATATAGGGTACAAGTACTTTTTTGCCCTGAGATCATACCCCTGTCCCCCTGCTGCTGCTTGCGCTAAATTTCTTTGCTGCTGCTTATTCGCACATTGTATCGAAGGACCTTGACATTGTATCCGCGGAGCATGAGCTTGCGTACGACGATGCGGCTGGTGGCGCCGACCACGAGGACGGTGGTGTCCTGCGCGCCGGGGACGGTGAACTCACACATGGGCCCACCGCGGATGAGCACGGCCTGCTCCTCCTCCGCCAGCGCCGTCGATGACGTGCTCGACATCTGCCCCAACCGCGAGAACTTGCGCCACACCTCGTCGAATATCTGCCGCGACCGCCGCCCTAGCCCCACGGGGCTCACCGCCATCACCTCGTCCAGGTCCAGCCCCGCCGCCTTCTCCTTCCTCTTCCCCTCCTCTCCATCCTCCTCCGTCTTCTTCTCCTTCTCCTACAACTCCTCCTCCTCCTCCTCGAGCACCGCCGCCCGGAGGCGCCCGCGCGGCCACGATGGCGGCGGCGGCGGCCATGGGTTGGATGCTGCTGCGGCGGTGGAAAGTGGTTGCGGCAGGGACGGCGGTGGCAGGGGACGCGCCGCAGGGCGGGGAGGGCGGAGGGCGGGGACGGTGCCGGGCGGGGAAGAAGCCGGCGGTGAGGCGCGTCGATGGCGGAAGCGGTAGATCTGGTGCGCGCGTGGTGGGGAGGCTGCTGCTGCGCGTGAAGAGGAGGGCAGCACCTGGAAATGGGCCAAAAAAGTCCCTAAAAGTCCCTCCCCAGGGACTTCGAAATTTTTAAAGACTTCACAAAAAAGTCCCAAAAAAAGTCTCCCCTGTTTGGAAGAAGAGGGACTTTTTTCTAGAAATCCCAGGGACTTTTATGGATCCAAACAGGGTCTAACACATAAAAACTATTCACTCAGATCTACTAATAAAGAAGAAAAAACTCGGGGACCGAAAACCAGGTTGAGATACAATGTTTAGAAACACTTTCTTTCGCCTGTGTGCTACTATGTTTGCCGAACGAGGAACACCTCAACTTCAAATCCTGGAAGTCCATCAAAACGGCTTTGAGATCTTGGATCAACGTTCCATGGACCAACCTGTTGAGCTTTTTTGGTTTCATCATCTTGACAACCTTTAAGGAATCAATCTCAATTACCAACTCAGTAATTCCTAACTCTGCCGCCAACCCTGCCGCTGTGAGGATTTCTGTGCACATCGCATCCCCAATTGCACTGTGAACATAAGCAGCAGCCGCCATAAACTCTCCTTTCTCATTTCTCATTACCACACACGTTGCCCCTCTATTTTTATTTTCTAAGAAAGCTCCATCCACGTTCACTTTCACCGACCACTCTTTCGGTTTTTCCCAAAGCTGTGTTGGACTTGAACTTGGAAGGGCTATAGTGCCCATCTTATTTTTCTAGATGTTCGTCCATTCCTTCAATTGTGTCATAGTTCTCACAGCTATTCATGTTGGATTCTCTGGCATCTAAATATGCGTCCATCATTTCGAACAAACTCATATGTTATATAGAGTCACTAAGACTACAACTATTACATGGTCTTCTTGATCTTGTTTTAAAAATTCAGTAACCAAAAGGCAAACATCATTTTATAGTTGTTGCATTCCTCATTTGGCACCGGAAAATCAACGCGTAGCTTGTCTTCCTGCACCTTACTTAAAATCCAACTGGAGTAGGGGCATTCCCAAAACCTACGAACAACATTTTCTCCCTATGACATAACAAACATCTTACCCTTGTCTTGATTTTCCTGTTCTGTCACTCTGAGTAGCCATTTTGAATTACTCATTAGCCATGAATCTTGATTTTATTCGAAATACCAGCACTCCATAACCGCTAACATCCATCAATCTTCTTCTGTGCTACTCTCTCTCTCTCTGTGCAAGTGGTAAGCTGGTCATAAACGTGAAAGTGTTTCACACTAGAACGGTAATCCACATCTCAATCGGGCGGTAACCTCCATCTCAATCGGGTATACCGTCCGTCACAACCTAGAGGTCACAGATGTGAAAAGTTATCTCAATCGAGCAAACGGCCGTCACGGATGAAGCTATCTCAATCGGGTCTTAATTAAAGTCCGTCACTGATAGCTTTGACCCAGACGACCAGTCAAACTATAGCCCGTCACGGATAACCTATCTCAATCGGGCCTAAACTATAGCCCGTCACAGATGACCCTTATCTCTGACGGGTCTAAACTATGGCCCGTCACATATACTCTTATCTTTTGGCTAGTCTCAGGCCTTTGTTAGGCGTGTCATGCAGTCCCGCCTCTCCCATGTAGGTCTTTTTTATCCTCACTCGTGTGCACCCGGGAAGAACTTCTCGGTCGGTCAACCATCCCGAAATTGCTCCAGGCCAAGCACGCTTAACATCAAAGTTCTTTGGAGATCGGCTTCCGGAAAAGTAGTTGTAACTTTTTGGTATGAGTATTCTATTAATTCTATTAAGTCTTGGACCATGATGTCACACCCCAATATCACCCATTCATGTACATTTATTTACATACACAACCATCAATATATTTAACAAAACCACATTCACATAACATCCATTTTGATAACATATTTCACATCCCCGATTGAGATGACCTATCTCTATCGGGTATTAAATAATACCCGTCACCGATGAGTATTTTTCCATTTTCCATATGAAATGTTTGTATTCAATTTATGTGTATTTTTTATTTTCAATTTATGAGAACTTTAAATTTAATTTTAGGTCGACTTTTGTGTGTCAAATGTAAAAATCACAAACAACAAAATTGTATAACTCATCGATACCTACAACTATTGTATTGGTCCTTTGTACAAATAAGTTCATTTGAACTATTCAAATTTTGAATTTTCAAAATTTGATAAATTCGAACAAAAATTAGGGTTAATAAATGATTTCAAATGGAAAAGTCACCAAAACCAAAGTTGTAGAACTCATCGAGGTGCAAAATTTTTATTTTGGTCATTTCTCCATCTGACTCTATTTGAATAATTTGAAATTTGAAATTCAAAGTTTGAGAAATTCAAATAGAATTTTTTGTTAGTGAATGACTTCAACTGAAAAAGTCATCAACAACAAAGTTGTATAACTCATCAAGATCTATAACCTTTATTCTGGTAATTTTTCTATTTAACATTTTTTGAACAGTTTGAATTTGAATTTGAAAATATGACAACTTCAAACAATATTTTCAAATACTAAATGATTTCAACTGAAAAAGTTATCAATAACAAAGTTGAATAACTCATCAATATCTAAAACTTTTATTTTTATCATTTCTTCATCCGATAAAGTAATACTAATATTGTTCACAAAATTGACATATATCTTATCTGGTTTTATAAACTATAACACATATATGTAAAATTTGTAAACAATGTTACTAACACTTTATCGGATGAAGAAATAACAAAAATAAATGTTTTAGATCTTAATGAGTTATACAATTTTGTTGTTAATGACTTTTTCAATTGAAATAATTTATTATTTGAAAATATTGTTTGAAATTGTCATATTTTCAAATTCAAATTCAGACAGTTCAAAAAATGTTATATAGAAAAATGACCAAACTAAAAGCTATAGATCTTGATGAGTTGTATAACTTTGTTGTTGATAACTTTTTAAGTTGAAGTCGTTCACTAACAAAAAATTCTATTTGAATCTTTCAAACTTTGAATTTCAAATTTCAAATTGTTCAAATAGAGTCAGATGGAGAAATGACCAAAATAAAAATTTTGCACCTCGATGAGTTCTACAACTTTGCTTTTGGTGACTTTTCCATTTGAAATCATTTATTAACCCTAATTTTTATTCGAAGTTGTCAAATTTTGAATTTGAGTTCAAATGAACTTATTTGTACAAAGTACCAATACAATAGTTGTAGGCATTAGTATATAGCCCGTCACTGATGAGTCATCTGTGACGGGCCTAGTTGTTATCTCAATCGGGCCTTATGTTGGTACCCGTCACGGATGATGGTCATCTGTGACGGGTCTAAACTATAGCCCATCACAGATAACCCTTATCTCTGACGGATCTAAACTATAGCCCGTCACAGATGACCCTTATCTATGACGGGTTAGCAGATAAGGGTCATCTGTGACGGGCTATAGTTTAGGCCCGTCACAAAGTTTAGGCCCGTCAGAGATAAGAGTCATCTGTGACAGGCTAAAGTTTAGGCCCGTCACAGATAAGGGTCATCTGTGATGGGTCTAGTTGTTATCTCAATCGGGCCTCAAGTTGGTTCCCGTGTGACGGGCTTTAACTATGGCCCGATTGAGATATTTAAGGTTATCTCAATCGGGCCCTAGTTTAGACTCGTCAAAGATATGTGTCATCCGTGACAGGTTTCAGTTCTATGCACATTTAACATGTCTCTCCGACCATATCTCAATCGACCTCTTTTTAGGTCCGTTTGAGATGTATTCTCTGTGACGGTCCGTAAAATCCAGTTATGTTACAGCCCATCACAGATGAGAGGATCTGCACTAGTGTCAATAATGACATCTAGTGTGTGTGATGGACTGATGGTGGACTTAATTATATGTGAATGACTTCATACATAGATTTAAATCTTGACAAGACTAGCATCGGGTGGTTGAAACAAAATGTTTTAGGTGACCATTAGCCAAAACCATAAGGTGATATGTTATGGAACAAAAAAATCAGTCATCAAAACCTTTTAAAGAAAATATAGAAAAAAATAGTGGGCAACAAAGCAATACTAATTAGAAATACAGGAACATATTAAGACGTGGAGTGAAATATTAGAAAATAAGTAAAAAAAGCGAAACACTTTCAAATCCATTCGATTCGAAACATTTTTCTTCCACGTATGAAATATTGAGTTCCAATGAGACACCAAAAGTTCATAAAATCAAAGTCTTAAATGTGCAACATGGTCAAATTACTGAAACATTTTCCTTGTACATGAAACATATGGTATTTCAACTGTTGAAATATAGTACAATGCAACAACGTCGGCACTCAGACCGATCTGGCAGTGTGAAAACAATGGGGACAACAATCGTGCAGCAGGACGCAAATCTATACTTCTTTAAAACAGATGGTGTTAGTGAATTTGCCTCCTCACTTATTCTCATTATTAATTTTTAATTTTGTAGGCTAACCCTTGAGCTTCATAATATTAAAAAGATTAAATCTAAATAGATAAGCATGTATAAGTGGCCACTATTCCCTGTAGCAAAAGGATAGTAACACATTTCTTTAAAAAATAATTTATTTATTTAAAGTAACGTTGTAATAGGTTTTCAAGAACTACTACACCACATGTTGCCTACTCTTTACACTGTAATTAGCATGTTTGTACCCCGCACCCACAATCCCATGCAGCCGTGTGCCTCCCGCCGCCCCCCCCCCCCCCCCCCCACCAATTGGATCAGATACGATTAGATCACAACATTATCATATTCTAACATATATTTTTCAAATTGCATTTGGATATGGATAGTGTTGTATAACACATCACTCATCATGTATCATACCTCATTTTTTATCCTTAGTATCAGATAAGGGAATATATATCTATTCATATATCTAATATATTAAATCTAGGAAGACAATCAGAGTGCTAAAAAGAGATGCATCAAGAAAAATGTGCAATATTACTTGTGAGCTCTTAAAATAGTGATTAACTAATCTTTTATCATGTTTGTACGGAGATTTACAACAAATTCTATATATGTTTCATAATATGAGATATATGGATGGATATAACTCTTCTCGTATCCTAACTCTTTTTTTTGGATTTGGATTCGAACTCGGATAGTACCGAGTATCCATTTTTCTCCCCCATATCCTTCCCTCAAGCCTAGGGTTGGGCGGGCCGGCAGAAAATGCCCTTCAGGTTTTCACCCCTACCCACCAACCCAAACGGTAGTAGTTGTTTTTTTCATCCTCCACCATTTCTTTCGGATCTAGCATTGAGAGGGAGTGGCGACAGTAGGGGAAACTGTTTTGATCCCTCGAAAGGATGTCCTTTTGTTTGTTTAAAAATCATCCAAATAGTTATGAAAACTTCTCAAAAATTTTAACAACATTTATACAACATACATGTACCAGTCCACAAAATCTTAGGTCTAAACTCTAACTCATATATTGAGATATAGAACAGACAAATTCAGCGTATGAATAGTACTGATACTACCAATACCCGATTTTTTCTCAAGGCCGAATTTGAACTTAGATTTTTGGTGAAGTGATAGATGTCACTATACTCTTCACATTGTTAATTTCTTTCATTTTTTTATCAACTATTTGCATTAAATTTGGAGAAAAAAAGTACACGAGGGTAAATCTATATTAGTGAAAAGGGAATACCAAGATACCACAAGGATGAGCCACATTATCAAACAAACAAGAACCGTTGGATGCATGATTTAGATGAAGAGAACCGTTGGATCAGAAGGGAAAAAACATTCAAAAAAGCAAACACTGTCATTGGGTGTTCTAGAACCTTCATGCACCTCCCATAAAATGTTGGTAACAAATATATGAGAATAAAAAAAACCTTAAACAGTGATCATATAACAAAAATATCATCAATGAGTATTCAATAGTAGCTCTATTGTATCAGTAATATTGAGCATGAGTGTATATATTGTTGGCAGTATGCCATGAGACCCTTTGACCGGACCTGCTGAAATTAGTCAAGCAGGGAGGATTCGGACTCAAGGCACCCAAGACCCGTCGAGGCGAAGCCCCATGGTGAAGACCACGGGGCGAAGGGGGTAAAAGGCGAAGGGTCGCGCCGGGTCCCCACCGGTCTGGGCGAAGGATGCATGGCGAAGGCGTACGCCGAAGGAGGATAGCTTTGCCAAGCTGGGCCCAATCCAAAAAGGCCCAGTGGGCCAGGCCAATCACCCCCGGCCTACTAGCTAGCGGGCCTATAGCCACCAGGTGGCCCGTTAAGGGCCCACATGTCTTAATTACATTAAATACCCATGTTAGTGTCCCTTTTATAAGGGTGACCATGTAAATTCCCCTGTAATAACCCCAAACCCTAATAGGGGACCTGTAATGGGGTTATAAATAGTCCCCTAGGGCCATGTAAAGGGGGATCCCAAGAAAATCCTAATTTAATACACTTTACTTTCCCAACAACTGTTGAGCATCCACGTCCTTCGACGTATGCAGTTGTCGTTTCGACAACAGCTGGCGCCGACCGTGGGGAGCTCCGAGCGAAACCACTGAGAGCGATTGCCACCGAACAAGGTCTCAAAGGAGAGGGTTGCTAACCCAAAAGAAAGTGTAGTAGAAGAGGCGATGGCCGCCGAAGAAGGGGCAGAACCTTCAGCGCCCGCCACCGAAGCTGGGGCAGCGCCGTCGGCTTCGGCGCCCGCGCTGCAACCACCGCCTTCGGCCCCCGCCACTACGACGGAGCAGGTGCCGGAGATCCCTTCGGCAAGTCAGCTGACTTCGACCACACTCGCTGTTGTGCAAGCTGACCCCAACCTTGAGGCGCAAGCCGAAGCCGGCATGGAAGCCATGCGGCAGAATATGACGCGACTCCAAGACATGCTTCGCCAGATGCAAGAGCAACAGCAAGCGTACGAAGCAGCACGGCAGGCGAAAGTTGCTTCGGCCCCAGTCCTCCAGTACTCGGCAGGCTACATCCCGCCTCAAGCCTACCAGCAAGTGCCGACACAAGCCCCTCCGTCACAAGCCGCACAAGGACCGATGTACTTCCCCGGGCAACCTTCAGCTGCAGCAGCGCACCCGCTTCAAGGCGTGCGGCCGCCGGTTCGACCAGTTGCGGTCCAGGCGTACCCCTCACCACCCGGCCAAATGTCACAAGTGATGGCGGAGGGGGCTTCGGCCCTGCAGGCATAGCTTCAAGCTTTCCTTCAGCAACTCAACCAACCCCACAACATCTCAAACATAACCCCTTCGGCGCAACCGGAGGGGAGCACCGGCCAAGGCGCACCCGGGTGGTTGCCATTGAACCAGGCCAGGGGCTTCGCCTTGGGGTCAGGGGCTGCAGTTCGACTTCTACAACACCACCCAAGCGCCACCGTTCGGAATCGGGCCACCGAACGCTGTAGCCCAGCCACATGCGCAGGCTATGACTTCGCCCTTCGCCACGCCGTATCCGCAGCCGAGCGGGCCCTCGCTGCAGGGCGTCATGGGCAAGGCAGGGGCGAAAATGGGCTGCCGCTGAGCGGGGGAATCAAAACCCATCCAATCCCACCTCAGTTCAAGTTCCCACCTGTTCCGCGGTACTCGGACGAAACGAACCCAAAAGAGTTTCTCTCTATCTACGAGTCCGCGATCGAAGCCGCTCATGGCGACGAGAATACCAAGGCGAAGGTAATCCATCTCGCTCTGGATGGCATCGCCCGTTCTTGGTATTTCAATTTACCATCTAATAGCATTTACTCATGGGAGCAATTGCGCGATGTCTTTATCCTTAATTTTTGAGGCACCTATGAGGAGCCGAAGACGCAGCAACATCTGCTCGGCATTCACTAGAGGCCAGGCGAATCAACACGGGAGTACATGCGTCGCTTCTCGCAAGCCCGATGCCAAGTTCAAGATATAACTGAAGCATCCGTCATCAACGCCGCTTCGGTCAGGCTGCTCGAGGGCGAACTCACAAGGAAGATCGCCAACAAGGAGCTGCAAACTCTCAAGCACCTGCTTCGCATCATCGATGGGTACACAAGGGGTGAAGAGGACTCCAAGCGAAGGCAGGCAATTCAAGCTGAGTACGACAAAGCCTCCATCGCCGCTGCCCAGGCCCAGATGCAAGTGCAGGTCCCCGAACCAGCTCCCCCCGCCGTTCGCCAACCCCAGCCAGCGAACCAGGGGCAGCCGCCGAGACAAGTCCAGGCTCCCATGACTTGGAGGAAATTCAGGACCGACCGTACAGGCAAAGCCGCGATGGCTGTCGAAGAAGTACAAGCCCTCCGCAAGGAGTTCGATGCCCAGCAGGGTGGTGGCCACCAGTAGCCTATTCGCAAGAAAGTCAGAAAGGACCTCTATTACGCCTATCATGGGCGATCTTCGCACACCACTGAACAGTGCCGAAACATTCGTCAACGAAGCAACGCTCAAGAATCAAGGCCGCATCAGGGTGCCACTGTCGAAGCGCCTCGCGAGGCGGCCCGAGAGCAGTCACCTCCAGCCGAACAGCGCCAAGACATGCAGCGCAGAATCATCCAGGTGATCACAAGGGCTGATCCACCGATCCAGCCATCGAAGCGGCAGAGAAAGTTGCAGCTGCGAACGGTGCATAACATCATTGCCACGGGCGAAGGGGTCCCAAAGTACTTGAGCCAGCAAATTTCTTTCGAGCCGGAAGATGCCGAAGGAGTGTTGTTCCCGCATCAAGACCCCCTGGTAATTTCGGCCGAGGTGGCCGGCTTTGAAGTTCAGCGAATTCTTGTCGATGGAGGAAGCTCGGCCGATGTCATCTTCGCCGAGGCATACACCAAGATGGGGCTGCCAACTTTGGCCCTCACCCAAGCACCGGCCTTGCTTCGCAGCTTCGGCGGTGAGGCGGTTCAAGTTCTCGGGCAGGCACGGTTGATGGTTGCTTTCGGCACAGGCGAAAACAGGCGCGAAGAGCAGATACTGTTCGACGTAGTCGACATTCCATACAGCTACAACGCCAACTTCGGCCGTGCAACCCTGAACAAGTTCGAAGCCACCACCCACCACAACTATCTCAAGCTCAAGATGCCCGGTCCGGCAGGGGTAATCGTCGTCAAGGGGCTTCAACCTCCAGCCATGTCGAAAGGTGACTTAGCTGTGATTAACAGGGCAGTACACAATGTGGACGCCGAACCGCAAGTCAAGCGCGTACCAAAGCCAGCCCCTCTCGGCAAGGTGGTCAAGGTGCACGTAAGCGAGGCTGACCCGGCAAAGTTCGTCCAGCTGGGGGGCGATCTAGGCGAAGAAGAAGCTAGGAAAATCCTAGAAGTACTCAAGAAAAACATTGACATCTTCGCCTGGAGCCCTAGCGAAGTGGGAGGTGTTTCAGCAGAACTCATCACGCATCACCTAGCGGTCAAGCCGGACGCCAAGCCAAGAAAGCAGAAGCTGCGCAAGATGTCCGCTGATCGCCAGGAGGCAGCGAAGGCCGAAGTGCAGAAGCTACTCAAGGCCGGGGTGATCAAGGAGATCGACCACCCGGAGTGGCTGGCGAACCTGGTCTTGGTGAAAAAGTCGAACGGCAAGTGGCGCATGTGCGTCGACTTCACGGACCTTAACAAAGTGTGCCCGAAGGATGACTTCCCTTTGCCGCGGATCGATCAGCTTGTTGATTCAACGGCTGGCTGCGAGCTCATGAGCTTCTTGGATGCCTACTCCGGCTATCACCAGATCCACATGAATCCAGACGACATCGCCAAGACAGCCTTCATCACGCCATTCGGCACTTTTTGCCACCTCAGGATGCCTTTTGGCCTGAGGAACGCCGGAGCAACGTTCGCCAGGCTGGTGTACAAGGTGCTTCGCAAGCAGCTGGGGCGAAATGTGGAGGCCTATCTCGACGACATCGTCGTAAAGAGCTGCAAGGCTTTCGACCATGCGTCCGATTTACAAGAGACCTTCGACAACTTGCGCGCGGCAGGTATGAAACTAAACCCGGAGAAGTGTGTTTTTGGAGTTCGTGCGGGCAAGTTGTTGGGTTTTCTTGTTTCTGAGAGGGGTATCGAGGTGAACCCCGAGAAAATTGACGCCATTCAGCAAATGAGGCCACCGTCGAGCGTATGCGAAGTACAAAAGCTCGCGGGCCGAATTGTGCCACTCAGTCATTTTCTCTCGAAAGCAGCCGAAAGGGGCCTACCGTTTTTCAAGACCCTCCGGGGTGCAGGAAAGTTTAGCTGGACCCCTGAATGTCAGGCCGCATTCGACGAGCTGAAGCAGTATCTGCAAAGCCCACATGCCCTGATCAGCCCAACCCCAGGAAGTGAAATGCTGCTATATCTAGTGGCTTCGCCAGTGGCAGTCAGTGCAGTCCTTGTCCAAGAGACAGAGTCAGGACAGAAACCAGTATAGTTCATCTCCGAAGCCTTACAAGGGGCGAAGACAAGGTACATTGAGATGGAAAAGCTGGCTTATGCCTTAGTGATGGCTTCGCGCAAACTCAAGCACTACTTTCAGGCCCACAAAATCACTGTGCCATCACAGTATCCTCTGGGCGAAATACTCCGGGGCAAATAAATCTCTGGTAGACTCAGCAAGTGGGCAGCAGAGTTATCCCCCTTCGACCTGCATTTCGTTGCACGCACTGCTATCAAATCCCAAGTCCTAGCCGATTTCATGGCCGAATGGACACCGGCGTCCGCCCCTGAACCTCAGCCCGTCGAACAGCCTTGGATAATGCACTCCGATGGCTCGTGGTCGCACAGGGGGCGGGCGCCGTGGCCGTGCTCACTTCGCCAGGGGGCGTGCCGGTTCGGTATGCCGCAAGGCTGCAGTTCGACACAACCAACAACACGACAGAGTACGAAGCAGTGCTGCTGGGGTTAAGAAAGGCGAAGTCACTGGGGGTTCGGCACTTGCTCATCCGAGCAGACTCCAAGCTGGTGGCGTGTCATGTTGATAAGTCTTTTGAAGCAAAAGACGAAGGGATGAAAAGATATTTGGAGGTTGTTCAATCGATGGAAAAGTGCTTCGCCGGGATAACCAACGGTTGAACACCTACCTAGAGGCCAGAATGAGGAGGCAGACACCCTGGCGAAATCTGCCGCCTGCGGGGGGCCGTATTCACCAGGCATCTTTTTCGAGATCCTGTACGCACCAAGCGTACCCGCGGAAACTATGGATGTCATGGTCATCGACCAGACAGATCCGGGCGAAGACCCAAAGTACTGGCGAACCCCGTTCGTAAAGTACCTCAAGGAGGGCTAGCTTCCAGAGGATGAAGCAGAAGCGAAACGCTTGCAAATTAGAGCCAGACAATACAAGCTGGTCTCAGGGCAGCTATATCGCTCTGGGGTACTCCAACCTTTGCTTCGATGCATCTCCTTCACCGAGGGCGAGGAAATGGTGAAGGAAATACACCAGGGACTCTGCGGCGCACACCAAGCT
This sequence comes from Oryza punctata, assembly GCA_000573905.2. Classification (NCBI taxonomy): domain Eukaryota; kingdom Viridiplantae; phylum Streptophyta; class Magnoliopsida; order Poales; family Poaceae; genus Oryza; species Oryza punctata. The sequence goes on along the minus strand of CM002494.2, from coordinate 6,834,557 downwards.
GCGAGAACAGTCGCCTCCAAGGTGTTTCGCCAGGGGGGATATTGGCCCACTGTGTTGAAAGTTTGTGTTGAGCAGGCCAAAAAGTGTGAAGGCTGCCAGCGACACGGCCGAAGCCAGACCGCACCACAATATGAGCTGCAGCCTATCGCACCAGTCTGGCCCTTCGCCAGGTGGGCGCTAGACATCATTGGCCCATTCCCGGTGGCGCGAAATGATACAAGTTTGCAATCGTAGCCATCGAATACTTCTCGCGTTGGATCGAGGCCGAACCACTCGGCGCGATCACTTCAGCAGTAATATAGAAGTTTGTTTGGAAAAACATTGTTTGCCGTTTCGGAGTGCCGAGGGAGTTCATCATGGACAATGGCAAGCAGTTTGACTCTGACAAATTCAGAGAAATGTGCGAGGGGCTAAACCTGGAAATCAGGTTCGCGTCGGTCGCGCACCCACAGTCGAATGGGGCGGCCGAACGCACAAATGGCAAGAACTTGGAGGCGCTCAAGAAGAGGCTTGAGGGGGCAGTGAAGGGTAGATGGCCAGATGAAATGTTGTCTGTTCTTTGGGCCCTCCGAACAACTCCCACAAGGCCAACCAAATTCAGCCCGTTCATGCTCCTCTACGGAGACGAGGCGATGACCCCAACAGAGCTAGGGGCTAACTCACCAAGGGTGATGTTCTCTGGGGGTGAAGATGGGCGCGAAGTGTCGCTCGAACTCCTTGAGGGGGTACGAGTCGAAGCACTGGAACACATGCGCAAGTACGCCACAAGCATTTCGGCAACCTACAACAAAAAGGTTCGCCCAATAGAGCTCCTACCTAGCCATCTCGTCCTGAGGAAAAAGGCGAACCCAGTAGCGGCCGGGAAGCTTGAGTCAAAATGGGAAGGGCCATATCTCATCAAGCACAGGTCGAGGACAGGCTCTTTTCGCCTGGCAACACTAGAGGGCGGAGAGTTCGATCACTCCTGGAACGCCGCTTCTCTTAAGCGTTTCTACGTTTAGAAAGGGTGGCACCCTATTCGCCAAAATGTAAAAATGTACATACTTTTATGTAGCTCTTTCGGCATCTGCCATTATGTAAGCGTTCCGGCACAAAAAAAAAACTGGACGTAGGGCTATTATCCACTCTGGAGGCCCGAACCAGTATAAAATCTCTGTGTCTTTCGCCTTTTTTATGTGTGTACATGATAATTCGTGGAAAAACCCCAAGGCAAATGCCTGATCAGCGAAAACGCTAGGGGGACGAAACGAATCGGCCGAAGCATCGCTCGCCGAACGTTGAAACCGCGACAGCTTGTTTCACGTAAGTTAACCGAACACCGTCGTAATTGATCTATGCGAAAACACACGCTACTCCCACGACGGCGTACCAAAAAGATCGATGACGGAAGACGAAAGCTGAAAAGTCAGCATACCTATTTCGCTAACACACGCAAAGGGGCCGATATATCCCGGTCTAACGAAAGCACGAAAAGTGACAATGCAAAAATAGCGAAAAGGAACTGGAAGCACATCTTTATTTACTTCGAAAAAACAATCGAAGAATACATATCATACAACATGATACAGGCGAAAGGAGTACAATAAATTACAGCTTAACTTACAAGTAAATTACATCTTCGCCCCCAAAACAACTACCAAAGGAATGATCAGGCGAACAGGGTTTGTCGTCGCTACTAATGTTTTAAACTACCCTAAGAGGAGAAGGGGGCGAAACGAGAGAAAGACTATAGCGGCGTCGGGCGATCGCCTCCTGCCGATCAGTTCACCGATGATCTCGCCAGAAGCGACCCATGCCCTCTAAGCGCGCCACATGGACACGATCGTAGTCCTCCAGCGTTCGCCCGGGGTGCGTTCGCATCCAGTTGGCAACGTTCACAACTTTGTAGCTGTTGTCATTAATCACCATCTCACGCTAAATAGGCCGAAGCAGGTAGCGGGCCTTCGGCAAATTCTTAACAGCAACAAACTTCTCGTTCCTGCTTCGCCAATCCCCAAAAGGGGGCCGAACGCACAGCTTTCGGCATGGACCCTGCAAACAGTAGGGGAAGTCAGATGGCGAAACGCAAAAGGCGAAACAAGAACGCATAAATCGGGCGAAATGACCATGTAGAACAGCACAGGCACAAAAAACAACGCACCGAACACGATTGGCGAAAATAGTTATATATTCCAAACATTAAGACATCCTACAATAAGGTGGGCCATTGGCCATATTTACACTGTTCACCCTATATGGCAAACATCAAAAGTGAAAAACAAAAATGTACAAAAACGGGCGGAGGGCCTCACACCTCTGGGTGGTCTTGGGCTCCACCTCCACCCTCTTCCGCCGGCTCTTCGCCCTGATCCGCGCTTCGGTCTTCGCAAGCTGTTCGAGCAGGCGGGCCTTGGCAGCAGACCGGCCGTCTTTTTGCTAGAACTGCTTACGCCAAGCGCGGAGCGCAGGCAAAATATCCTAGGCACTCACCTCCCAATCCCCCTTCGCATAGTCGGGGAATTGGAAGATATGCTCACACCCGGATTGCTGCAGCAGACCCAAGGCAAAGGCTGCTGACACTCGCGCACAGCAATCGCCGTACGCCGTCGCACAGTTTGAAACTGCGCAGCCAGCCTGCTGGGTCCAATCGCAGAACTCGAGGACGGAGGCGTTTTCGCCCGGGACACCTCGCGCTTTCGCCCCCATATCAGTGAGCGCAAGGCGAAGAGTGCGGCAAGCAGTCTTCGCGGATTCGGCTATCCTCGCCGCCTCCCGAGCAAGGCATTGGGCCTTCACCTCCGCCCTATCCGCCTCTTGACGAAGAGCCTCCATCTTCGGCTCCGTCATGTTGTAATAGTCGGCGAGGACGACGGAGTGCTCTCGCTCCTTTTCTAGCTCGGCCTTGAGGCGCTCGATTTCCGCCTTCGCCTCGCTGCCCGCATCCAGTTCAGCCTGGAGGCGCTTGTTTTCCGCCTTCGCCTCCCAGAGGGACCGGGCGAGGCCCTCCATCTCCAGGCTCTTGCGGCCTAGTTCGTCATCCTTGGCCCGAAGACGGTTCTTCAGGCCATCAAGGCGGGCCCGCATTGTTCGCTCCGTTGAACAGTGGGCCGTAAGGATCTGCCAAACAAGAGAAAAAGAGGAGGCAAATGATAAGTCAGAATGTTTAAAACGATGACACAAAAAGAAAACATAAAATAAAAAGTCAACTTACCCGAACCGCTAGGCTCTTAATGGCGGAGCAGCCCTCGTCGAACTCGTTGAGTTCGGCGAATAGACTACGGCCACCAGCCGGAGCGACGATATTGCTCACCCCCTCAACGAAGGGGATGAGCTCCGCCCGGGTCTCAAAGTCACCGGGGGCGAAGCGGGGCAGCGCCTGAGAGTAGTCGGAGCCAGATGTCTCGGCCATTTTCTTGCCCTTGTCAAGGGCAAGTGGCAAAAGGATTGGCCGGTGAACCGGGCTATTAAAAACTTGGGCGGCCGCCTTCACCACTCGTTCGGCTGAAGCCGAAGCTCCAGCCCTGCCCGTTGCCCCAAGGGAGGTCGTCTGACCCTGGCTTCGCCCCGCGGGCGAAGTGGGCGTCCCGTCGGACGACTCATCGTCGCTAAAAACATTGGCGATGGCGACGACCCCCTTTCTCCAGGGGCCCTCTTAACAGGCTCCCCTTTCGCCGCCTTAGTCGCAGCTATCGCGACCAAGGCCTTCGCGCCCTCCATGTCCTTGCGGTGAAGGGGCGAGGAGACCGACTCCGCCCCAGTCTCGACACGATCTGGGCTGGGAGTGGGGGTATAGCCCCGGGTCTCGGAACGGCTATCGCCAGCCCCGTCGGCGACTGCTTCAGCCGCGATCTCCGTCTCCTCCATATCCTCCTGCTCTTCGACTTCGTCCTCGTCGTCAGCATCGGAGTCGGCGGAGGCGGGGGCCTTTCGCTTACGGGGGGCAAACTTCACTTACCCCCGGAAGCGTTTCCGAGAAGGGCCCGCTTCGTCGTCGGCCTTGAAAGGCTTCGCCCTCGGGGGAGATCGCCGACATGAACCCGGTTCGCCTGGCCAGCTGCTTGTCGGGTTAGTAGCTAGCTGTACTCCGTGACCGACACGTCGCCGATCAGCCTGCGGGCTTCGATGTCGGCCTGGGCTAGGGTCAACACTGAAAAAACGGCATATCATAATGTAAGGGGGTCGAACAAGGAAAAAGGGCGAAGAGCGAAACATAAAGACGAGGGAAACAATAACTCACCATTCGCCCCGGCAGGCAGGATGAGTTTCGGCAGGCCGTTGACCTCTTCGCCTTGGTCAACTTCGACCTGCCACGACTGGGAGAGGGGGAATACACGAAGCATGCAAAACTCCTCAACCAAGTCGTGGCAACTTAGCCGGGAGCACACCTTGCGGAGCAGGGCGAACCGTGCCTCCAGAGCGCCACTGATGGCAACTCTCGGCTTCCGGACCGGCGAAATGGCACGACGCTGCCAGCGAAGGGCTTTCGTCGCTTCGGATCCAACCTCAAAGGGGATGGAGTGGTAAAACCACTTCGCCATCCAATGGCGATCCCACTTCGACATCGCGGCATTGACTGGCTAGAAGTCGGAGCGCTCGGGGCAAACATTAAAGTTCACACTCCCGAACGCTGTCTTCCTGGTTCCGGCAGGGGTGACCACCGTCTTCGAGTTGACGGTGGCTGAGAAGATGGCGCCGAAGAGCTCGGCGCTAGGCTCAAAGCCAGCGGTCCGGCACGCCCAGTCGAAAATGGCGATGCGAACCAGAGCCGAAAAGGCGGAGAATTTTCGGCAACAGTATGTTGCACGGAAACCGAAGGCCAGCCTCGAAGAAAACGGCGAACACGACCGTCTGGTGTTCGCCGGGCTTTGGCACTTCGGCATCCCCGGGGGCGAACGCCCGCCCCTGCGCCACCAGGCCCGCAGCAACCATCCTCGCCAACTCATCTTCGTCAATGAGTGAAGTCCCCAGAAACACGGTGGTGTCTTCGTCGATTCGGCCTAGGTCAGGACCTGTTGTGGAAGCAGGGTTCGACTTGCGTGGAGCCATGGTGAAGCAAGTGTGGATTGGCGAAAGGGTTTAGCTAGGCGAATGGGTTCGTTCAAAGTTAGAGAGCCGTGAGTAAAAGTTGAGAAGAGAACGACTGCGGTGAAAATGACGAGAGTAACGATGGTGAAAAGGGGGAGGTAAGAATATATAGGCTACCAGGCGACGTTTCGCCTTCCCAGCCAATCAGGAACGGCCACATGTTGCAGGGTAGGCGAAACGGTAAAATCCCATGAACCAGGCCGTGTAACGGCGGGCCCCCGGGAAAAGGCCCATCACTGTTCACTACGGCCCAATGGAACAGTACGGGCAACTTCGCTATTTACGGAAGGCGAAGGCCCATCACTGTTCGTTCGGGCCCACAAAGATAGTAAAGATAGCCTCGTCACTAGCGAGAGGCGAAAGCCATATGTGAAAATCTCCTTTCGAAAAAAAACACATATAAAACACACATTCTTTGCAGGAGCCAAAGACAGGTTTCGGCAGGAGCATCGGTCGAAAGGGGGCGCCTCATACCATACTACATGGTTTGCACGGTCTCGGCCGAAGCTCCTATCTCACCCTTGCCCGTGAGGGGCTTGTTGGCAGTATGCCATGAGATCCTTCGACCGGACCTGCTGAAATTAGTCAAGCAGGGAGGATTCGGACTCAAGGCACCCAAGACCCGTCGAGGCGAAGCCCCATGGCGAAGACCACGGGGCGAAGGGGGTAAAAGGCGAAGAGTCGCGCCGGGTCCCCGCCGGTCTGGGCGAAGGATGCATGGCGAAGGCGTACGCCGAAGGAGGATAGCTTCGCCAAGCTGGGCCCAATCCAAAAAGGCCCAGTGGGCCAGGCCAATCGCCCCCGGCCTACTGGCTAGCGGGCCTATAGTCACCAGGCGACCCGTTAAGGGCCCACATGTCTTAATTACATTAAATACCCATGTTAGTGTCCCTTTTGTAAGGGTGACCATGTAAATTCCCCTGTAATAACCCCAAACCCTAATAGGGGACCTGTAATGAGGTTATAAATAGTCCCCTAGGGCCATGTAAAGGGGATCCCAAGAAAATCCTAAATTTAATACACTTTACTTTCCCAACAACTGTTGAGCATCCACGTCCTTCGACGTATGCAGTTATCGTTTCGACAACATATAGCTAACTAATTTGATGCTATCGATTACTTCACTATCCTTTATAATTAAAAAATCATGTGGCATGGAGGACATATTAAATTTTGTAAAGTTGATTTAACATATGATTATAAGATTTGCAATAAAAAGTATATAGATAATTCTCAATTGGTCATGATAGAATTTCAACGTGTAATGGATATGGCTATTCACATTATTACTATAGACGATGCATCTAGAAATCGAGGGAGGTAATGGCTACAGTAACATATGATAAATTATTTTTGTTACGATAATATTCTTAATCACAAATCAAGATATATGCATTTATTGTAAACACATCTAATAGATAGAGAGGTTATAGTCGCGTGAATACGCGACTTAATAGGCTAGTCCCCTCGAGGATTAGATTCCATTTCCATCAAATGAGGTAGTTTTGGTTGACCTAAAGACAGGATGCATTGCCATCTCCATTAGTGGTGGATAGAGAGGGCGGGAGAGGTCACCGTGAGAAGGAAGGGGCTGCCCCCCGCGCCCCTTCCCACATACACACACATCATAAATATTGTTTGATGTTTACAAATTTGGTAAACAATTTTGAAACTTTGGTCATCAATACTTTCTCGAATGCTTAGCTTACATTAATTGCACTTTGTGGATATTATGGTACCCATATACCCACAGGCATAGAATATCTGACTGGATAATGGGGGTTAATTATGTAAATAGAATATGATATGTATTAGGATTCGGGTATGGCATTGTCTTGTACGGCAAGTTAGGACCCGGATACCTACTATGGTAAGATTGTATACCGGTTATGAAAGATCTAAGCCGTGTCGGACTAGATCTTATCTTGTAAACCTCTATCTTCCGGGTATATAAGGAGGATAGGGGACCCCTTTGGGGACAGAAGCTTTTCGTAAGATCAATACACAACTCGGAGGCAAAACCCCGAAACAGGAGTAGGGTATTACTTCTTCGTGAAGGCCTGAACCTGTCTAAATCCTTTGTCTCATAACCCATCTACTTTTCTAGCTTGATTGCCACCCCCTTTTTCTATTGCCGAAATCTAGTTTCGACAGTTGGCGCGCCAGGTAGGGGTGCATCAAGTTCATCGCCGATCAAGTAGGATGGGATCTTCATCAGGCATCGACGACTTCGTCTTTCCTCCCGGGCAGACGTACCGCTTCGGCAGCCTCGACTTCATCACCAACAACTTCGGCAAGATATCTCTCTCCGACTCGGCTTCAAACCTGTCAGGAGTAGATCGCATCTCTTGGCCACTCGGGTTACCGAATATGGCCAGGATTAGCACCAAGACACAGTCGGGAGTAGATCGCATCTCTCAGCCACTCGGGTTACCGAACATGGCTGAGATCAGCATCAAAAACCTTTCCAGCTGCAAGACGACGATTCACTTCGGCAGTACGACTACATCGACTTCGGATTCTTCATCAAGCGTTCCTCAAGACGTCAACGTTGTTCTGCCAAAACTCAGATCGTGTTCTTCCATCGAACTCGCTGCCTACGCTAGCTCCTTGGAGGAAAGTGTACACGGCAACCCACCCGACACCAACGCTGTAGACAACGCCACTTCAGACGACAACTACACACCAGTTTTTAACGGCGTTTTCATGGCCAAGAACGAAACTGATGCTGAGATAGCTGCAAGATTACAAGCGGAAGAAGCAGCCCGAGTCGGACAAGAAAGAATTCAATTAGAGCAAGAACGCGCCCGACTTCAAGAAGATAGAGCGAAACTCGAACAAGAGCGTCAAGCCCAAGCGGATCAAGAGCGACAACGCAGAGAAGCTGAGGAGGCAAGACGCAAAGAAGACGAAGACCGAAGACTTCAAGATCTGGCCGTGGCAGGTCGCAGGGCGAGGGATGCAATCGGGCAAACAGTGGTCGACAATACCAACATCTTCCTCACACCGCAGCAGAATGCAGTCGGCGCAGTTACCCTCCTTGATACATTGGCAGCTGTTGCGCCAGCACATGTTACTCCGCTGATAAATCAAGTCAAGACCTTGGTCGCAGCCACAGTACCACGTGCCGAATCCAGTCGGCGACCTAGTCAGTCAACCTCCAAAGCGCCGAGTGGCAGTCGCGCCCCTCCGTCAAGAGTCAGAGACAGCAGAAGCAAGACCAACTCACGCGCCGATAATCACAGTAGAGCACGACGAGACCAGTCGGTACACTCTCCCCCGGCTAACCAAACCCGACCGCCACACTATGCCAGAGACCGGCGGATTCAATCCGACTACCACAGTCCACCCAGGGCTTCCATCGACCTGAGAGACACCCTTAATCAAAGACGACATGAGAGGGGTATCACGATCCAAGACGACGATGACTGCGACGGAGTTCCAGCTTTCACCCGAGATCTCCGTCGAGTGAATTGGCCGACTGGTTTTAAGCCGACCGGCATCGAGAAGTACGATGGTAAAACCGATCCAGAATCATGGTTAACCGTCTACACGCTCGCAATTCGCGCAGCAGGAGGCGATAGTAAAGTCATGGCAAACTACCTTCCGGTCGCACTGACTGATTCAGCTAGGAATTGGCTCGCTGGACTCCCGAGAGGCACGATCGACACTTGGAGCGAACTTCGTGATCACTTCGTCGCCAACTTCCAGGGCACTTTCGAGCGTCCTGGGACCCACTTTGAGCTCTACAACATTGTCCAGAAGCCGGACGAAACCCTCAATGAGTACATACGGCGTTTTTCCGAGAAGCGCAACAAGATCTCCGACATCACCGACGACAACATCATCGCCGCATTCACTCGGGGGCTACGCAACGATCTCTTGATCGGCAAATGCAGCCGCGAACCTCCAAGGACAGTCAAGCAGATGTTTGAGAAGGCAACCGAGTACGCTAAGTCCGACGACGCAGTGAAAGCATCAAAGCAGTCGGCGGGAACCTGGAAGAAGAAGGATCACGACTCCGCACCAGGGCCCAGTGGGAGCAACACAAAACACAGAGAGCGCAAGCGTAAGCCTGAGGATCTGGTCGCTGCAACTTCAAATCAAAACTATCAGAGCCAACGCCCTCGAGTCAACTCCTACGACAAGATTATGAACGGGTCGTGCACGCATCATCCCGGCAAGGGGCACGCTGCTAAGGACTGCTTCATCTACAAACAATTCGCGGAAAAATACGCCGCCCAAGTCAAGAAACCAACCAAAGGAGAAGATACTTCAACTCAGAAAAAGAAAGACGACGAGGAGCCAAGCCAAGGAGCGTATCAAGATCCCAGGAGCGAGCTCAACCATATTTTCGGTGGCCCACTCGCCTACGAGTCCAAGAGGAAGCAGAAGCTCACTGACAGAGAGGTCAACGCGGCACAACCTGCAACCCCCCAATATCTGCGATGGTCGGAAGTCCCAATCAAGTTTGACCGCTCGGATCATCCCGACCGAGTGGTCCACTCGGGGCGGTACCCCCTGGTACTAGACCCAGTCGTTCGCAACGTCAAGCTCAAGTGCACCCTCATCGATGGCGGCAGCGCACTCAATATTCTCTTCGCCAAGACTTTGGATGAGATGCAGATTCCTCGATCTGAGATGAAGCCGAGTAACGCCCCCTTTCACGGAGTTATCCCGGGGCTGTCTTCCACACCACTCGGCCAAATCACTCTCCCAGTAACCTTCGGGACCAAGGAGAATTTTCGGACAGAGAACATCAGCTTCGAGGTGGCCGACTTCGAGACAGCTTACCACGCCATCCTCGGTCGACCGGCACTTGCCAAGTTCATGGCGATTCCCCACTACACCTACATGATGATGAAGATACCAGGGCCACGCGGAGTCATATCCCTACGGAGCGACGTCAAGCAAGCCCTCACATACGACAAGGACAGCTGCGAGTTGGCCCAATCTCGTGAGAGATCACTCGGCCAGCAGGAAGTCCGACTAGCTGCATCAACATCACAAGACGGTGAAAAACCAGTCGGCAAGGTGGCCAAGACCGGAGAAGGCGACGCCAAGACAAAGAAAATCCCCTTAGATCCTTCTGATCCTACCAAAACTGTTGTAATAGGCGTCGATTTAGATAGCAAATAGGAAAGCGCGCTCATCACCTTTCTTCAAGCTAATAAAGATATCTTTGCCTGGAAGCCATCTGATATGCCTGGTATTCCTAGAGAGGTGATTGAGCACTCTTTAAATGTCAGAGAAGACGCCAAACCTATCAAGCAACGACTCCACCGATTTGCACAGGACAGAAGAGAAGCTATCAAGGAGGAATTAATCAAGCTGTTAGCAGCAGGTTTCATCAAGGAGGTTTACCACCCCGACTGGCTAGCCAACCCGGTATTGGTTCGCAAGAAGACTGGACAATGGCGCATGTGCGTCGACTATACAGATTTGAACAAAGCTTGTCCCAAAGATCCTTTCGGTTTACCAAGGATAGATCAAATGGTGGATTCAACAGCCGGCTGCGAACTGCTCAGTTTTCTCGATTGCTACTCGGGCTATCATCAGATCAGCCTCAAGGAGTCCGACTGCCTGAAGACTTCATTTATCACACCATTCGGCGCCTACTGCTACATTACTATGCCTTTTGGGTTGAAGAACGCAGGGGCAACATATCAACGCATGATTCAGCGATGCCTAGCGACACAACTCGGACGGAATGTGGAAGCGTATGTCGACGACGTCGTCATCAAGACCAAGCAGAAAGATGACTTGATTCAAGACCTGGAGGAAACATTTGCCAATATACGCGCCTTCAGGATGAAGTTGAACCCCGAGAAGTGCACTTTTGGAGTACCGTCAGGAAAGCTACTCGGATTCATGGTCTCTCGGAGAGGAATTGAAGCCAACCCGGAGAAAATCAATGCTATATTGAATATGAAGCCGCCGAGTTCTCAGAAGGATGTTCAAAAACTCACGGGATGCATGGCAGCACTCAGCAGATTTGTTTCAAGACTTGGAGAACGTGGAATGCCCTTCTTCAAGCTCCTCAAGAAGACCAACGATTTTCAATGGACGACAGAAGCGCAAAAGGCATTTGACGACTTCAAGACCTTTCTGACAACTCAGCCGGCGTTAGCCTCACCAATGCCGCAAGAACCACTATTGCTATATGTCTCTGCAACTGCAAAGGTGGTAAGCACGGTTTTAGTCGTTGAACATGAAGAAGAAGACCGCACTCAAAAAGTTCAACGACCAATCTATTTTGTTAGCGAAGTCCTTGTTGATTCAAAGACAAGATATCCTCAAGTGCAGAAACTACTTTATGGAGTTCTAATCATGGTCAGGAAGCTGGCTCATTATTTTCAAAGCCACCCAGTCACAGTGGTCACATCATTTCCACTCGGCGAAATCCTTCACAACAAAGAAGTTACTGGTCGCATTGCAAAGTGGGCCTTAGAGTTAATGCCTTTGGATATAACTTTCAAGCCTCGAGTTTCAATTAAATCCCAGGTGCTGGCCGACTTCGTTGCCGAGTGGACCGAGTGCCAAGAAGACGTTCCTGCAGAAAAAATCGAATACTGGACGATGCACTTTGACAGATCAAAAAGAATTTCAGGATGCGGAGCAGGGGTTGTTCTGATTTCCCCGACTGGAGAACGCCTTAGCTACGTTTTATGGATTCATTTTCCAGCGTCACACAATGTGGCAGAATATGAAGCACTCTTGCATGGATTACGGATCGCCATATCCTTAGGGATTCGCAGGCTAATAGTTCGAGGGGATTCTCAACTTGTGGTCAACCAAGTGATGAAAGACTGGACATGCCTCGACGATAACATGGCGGCCTACCGACAAGAAGTGCGCAAGCTTGAAGACAAGTTTGATGGCTTGGAGTTAACTCATGTTCTCCGACACAACAATGAAGCAGCCGACCGACTGGCTAATTTCGGTTCAAAAAGAGAAGCGGCTCCATCGGATGTTTTCGTCGAGCATCTCTACCAACCCACGGTTTTGAATCAATCAACTGCTAAAGACAAGTCCGGGGAACAAGTTTTGCTGCTTGACACCGACTGGAGGACGCCTTTCATCAAGTATCTCAAGGATCAAGAATTGCCCCCCGACAAGAACGAAACTAAACGGATTCACCGCCGCTCTAAAACTTATGCCCTTGTGGAAGAGGAATTATACAAGAAAAGCCCATCTGGATTATATTGCAGAGATGCATCTCCATTGAAGACGGCGTCCAACTTCTAAATGATATTCACTCGGGAGTATGCGGGAATCACGCGGCAGCAAGGACCTTAGTCGGGAAGGCATATCGACAAGGCTTTTTCTGGCCTACAGCAGTCAGCGACACCGACAAAATTGTTCGCACATGTGAAGGTTGTCAATTCTTTGCGAAACAAACTCACTTGCCAGCACAGGAGCTACAAACTATTCCCCTTTCTTGGCCTTTTGCGGTCTGGGGACTGGACATGCTGGGCCCGTTTAAGAGGGCGCAAGGCGGATATACTCATCTTTTCGTCGCTGTGGATAAATTCTCCAAATGGATTGAGGCAAAACCGGTGGCAACTATCACTGCGGACAAGGCGCGCGACTTCTTCATAAACATTGTTCACCGCTTTGGCGTGCCGAACCGGATTATCACTGACAATGGCACACAATTTACTGGTGGCGTTTTCAAAGATTTCTGCGAAGACTTTGGTATCAAGATTTGCTATGCATCAGTCGCTCACCCAATGAGCAATGGTCAAGTTGAGCGTGCAAATGGCATGGTGCTCCAAGGAATCAAGGCTCGAGTTTTTGACAGACTACGCCCGTATGCCAGTCGGTGGACAGAAGAGTTGCCCTCAGTTTTATGGTCGCTCCGCACAACTCCGAGTCGGGCTACGGGCCAGTCACCTTTCTTCTTGGTATACGGCGCAGAAGCCATGTTGCCGAGTGAAATGGAGTTCGAATCCTTGCGAGTCCGCAATTTCAATGAAGAACGTCACGATACCGACAGAATCGATGATCTCACCCGACTGGAAGAAGCAAGAGAAGCGGCGTTAATCCAGTCGGCCAGATATTTACAAGGTCTACGATGTTACCACAATCGCAATGTCAAATCACGCGCTTTCATAGTTGGTGACATGGTTCTACGGAAGATTCAAACGACTAAAGACCGGCACAAACTATCACCCCTTTGGGAAGGGCCGTTTATAATAGCAGAAGTCACTCGCCCGGGAGCCTACCGACTCAAGCGTGAAGATGGAACTTTGGTGGATAACTCGTGGAATATAGAGCATCTTCGAAGATTTTATGCTTAAGAGCTATTTTTGTACATCTCTCCCTTAGACTACCCACTCACCTATGTTGGCCGAGTGGTTAGTCGGGGGCTACTGATAATAATATAGTATTTCTTTTGTTTTGTTATGACTTGTCATTGGCCCTGTTTAGACTTAGGTCCAGCAGAGAAGAACTAAAAATTTTTCGATGATTGAAACAAGTTCTAGGCTTGAACCAATAAGACAAAAGTTTTAAGAAATTTGAAACTGGGTCCTTAGTCTATTTCATGGTATAAATAAGTCATCATACATTGCTTAAGAATACTGTACAATGTTTCAAACAAGAGAATTTACAACATTCAAGATTGGAAATTTTCTAATACATCTACTGCGAGTTTCTCGGCCGAATCCTGAGCTTGGTTGATCAGTTCAATGGCCTGCTCGTCAGTGATCCCATCTGCAAAGCCATCCCCGACTGCTTCAATCTCTATCCGAGGATACAGAGACTTCATGATTGCCATCGCTTGACTGGCACCCATCATTGCAGCATCCTTGATATTGTTGAAATATTTTGTTGGAGCAGTACGGAGGCCTTCAAATATTTGGACTGCATCTTTTTCACTGCTCCCGAGTCCGTTTTGGAAGATTGCATTTAGCACTGGGGCAGCAGTATTGGCGATATCATCCCTGACAGTTTCGGCCTTTTTAGTCCTCTCGGTAAACACTTCAAATTGGGCACGAGTCTTGACTTTGTGTTCTACATATATCCAAGATGGAATGGTTCTTAAATGATACGGTATTATACTAAATGAATTTTTCAAAGTTGTTATCTTACCTTCGAGGGCAGTTTCAGCTTCAAGCTTGCTGGTTTCTAGCCGAGTATTGGTTTTCTCGAGTTCTCTAACTCGGGCTATCAGGGATTCTATCATTGAGGCTTGAGCTGAAGGGTTAAAAGCAATTTGGTCAAGTCTACAGCATGGATTCATAGCAAAATGCAATGGAAGGATTTATACCTCCGATGGTGCCCCTGTGGTTGAAGCTGGCTTCCATTAGCTCATTGATCTGATTTTTCAATTTCTGCTCCTTAGCCTGAGCATCTTCACGTGTCTTGGCCAGTTCTGCTTGAACTTGATTGAGGGTTTCAAGATGAGGCACAAGCTTTTCTAAGGCGTCTGTTTTTGCCTCATTCCTCATATGGATTTTCTGGATAATGTGCCATATAAGCAATACGCTGTGAATAAAGCAGAAGAGTACAATTTATACTTACGTTCATGAGACGGGTGGACTCGGTCAGATGTTTCTTCAATGATTCGAGCTCCTCGTTCTCACCCTGACGACTGACGATGATGCCTTGAGGAGTGCCATCTCTATCTTTCCATAAAAGTTTGATTGGAGGAAGGGAGTCTTCGGCAGCTTTAATCCTTGGAATTTCTTCCTCTTTGTCATCAATCAGTGGGCCTAATTTACAGATTATCGAAAATAAGCTATACGACAGATGGATCAAACTGGAATACAGCAGTGCAACATACCAGAGATAATTTTGGAGTTTTTCTTTGAAGCTTGGTTTGGTTCCCCGACTGGATCAGCCACTGCGTTCGTTTCTGCCACAACTGGATCTTGGTCAGGATTTACGGGAATTGCTTTGGCTGGCTCGGCAGGCGCAGTAGGTGCATCAGCCGGGATGTCATCATTTCCTTGTTGATTTTCTGCTGGAGTTGCGGTCTCAGGCATGCTGGAATCTTGCTCCGACTGGTTGCCAGTCGGGGGCTGGAGTTCGGCGTCTTCTACAAGTTTCCCCGACTGACTAAAAACTCGGGGTTCTCGGTGTGGTTCGCCTGAAACAGGCGGCACATCACCCTTTTTACCCAAATCAATATTTTGGGGTTTCCTGGAGATTGACGGATTCAAATTATATGAGTATTTTCAAGAAGTTAACAATGATGATATTATGGCGAGAGTATTACCTTGTTGATCTCCGGATTTTTGCCACAGGCCGACCAGCTGGAGATTTGGCTTGAGTTGGTTTGTCGCTCGATTGCGGCCTGGATTGTTCATCTTCGGAGTCGCTGACAGCGAGTTTTCTTTTCTTCAACTTCTGTTTGGGGATATTTTCTTCAATACCCCGCTTGCTTTTCCCAGCTGAGTCGATCTTTGGACCACCAGTCGGGAGAGGGTTTTTTGGGGCAGTTTCTTTCAAGACAGGAGTTGGGGGATTTGAAGAAAATTGTTTATTATCCTATTCAGTAGGATCAAGTTAATAAAGATAAATTAATAGATAGACTGGAAATAGACAAATAACCAAGTGGTGGATTTTTACCTCAGGAGGAGGCCGAACTAGGCCGTATGGAGTGACTGGCAGCTTGTGGCTGTAGTCGATCGCGATCCCAGAAGAAAACATTTTGTACATCCGGTTGCACATGATTTTGTAATCAATGGAATTCGGGTCTTCGCGATTGGGGTCCGACTGGCCCTCATATTCGTAAGCCGGCTTACTCCTCTCCTTGATCGGGGCCAGTCGGCACTTGATGAAGTGCCGAGTGATTTGTTCCCCTTGCAAGCCTTGTTGTTTGATTTCAACCAGTCGGAGAAGCAATTCATTGGCTTGGGCCAACTCAGTGTTGTCTGGGAAATTTTTCCAATTTTCCTGGGGGATGGGTGGAAGACCGACGAACTCGGGAAGGCTAGGGGAAGGATTTGAGATATAAAACCAATTCGAGTGCCATCCTTTGTTGGAAGTCTTGAAGGGAAGAGAAAAATATTTTTGAGTCAGAGTTCCTCGCAATTGGAACCCGGACCCGCCGACTACGCACGGATTATTTTTGTCAGGCTGGGGTTTGAGGTAGAAGATGCGGCGGAATAAAGCAAAATGCGGATGGATACCAAGGAAGGCTTCGCAAAGGTGGATAAAGTTGGCAATGTGAAGAATAGAATTGGGATTTAAGTGATAGATCTGGATTTTGTAAAATGCAAGAAGACCACGGAAAAAGGAAGATGCAGGCAAAGCGAAACCAGAGTAGAAGAAAGAAGTGAATACCACAATTTCACCGGTGTCGAGGGTTGGAAATTCCTCGCCGTACGCCGGACGCCATCCGATAATCTCCTTGGCGGGTAGGACTCCGTCCTTCACCATCTCCAGCAAGTGTGTTTCCTTCACATCGGACTTTGCCCACTGCTCAAAGGGGATTTCTCTCTCTTCGGCCATGAGTGCGGCTGGATCTGGGCAGAGTGTTAGGGTTTTTTGGGAAGTGATGAGGGGAGTTTGTGCTAGGGATGGACCGCAAGAAAGCTTGATGCGAGGGATTGCGGATTGGAGTTTGAGCAAATGTGGATTGCAAACCCTAAATCGCCAGTACTGTGCACGGTTTGGGGAATTTTGAGGGAAATAAACGAAGAAGATGGAGCGGCGGTTCCTATAACGGTTGGATAAGTGCTTTGAGCGCTAAATGGGCCGTAAATTTTGGATATACTGTAGTCGCAAGGTTTGGAAAGTCTGGTATATGCCCTCGGGGGCTCAATCTTTCCATGTGATGAGCAGGAAAGAGTATATTAGTCATATTAGCACGGTTGTGATTTAATCTCTTTGGAGAGCAGCAAGTGCATATATTGCCACGTCAGTGAGCATGTTAAATCAACCAAGTATTATTACTTTGGCTTTTAATAGGTGATTGGAGAATCTTGTTAAAGATTTCTACCATATATGCCTTGTTTCATAAACGTGCACGTCAGTGTACGTATTATCGCGTAAGCGAGTATTTTTATTGACCTATATTCAAGCTTAGGCTGATAATATATTTGGTCATTCTTTTAGGCAGTTGGTAAATCCTTATGAGTTTGATTTGCTCGGATTGTATACCGCATGTGCCTTATAATTTTCATGGATGAGATTTTCTGTCTCTTTACTGTTAAAGTGGTTCATAAAACCACTCGGCTTATGCATATTAGTTCTGACTATATGTTTAGTTTTTCCAACTAAGCACATAGTCGGGGGCTACACCTAATTAGGTGCATCTATTCGATGCACCTGGAAATATTTTTTAATTTTTAGCCCTTCACAGTCGCGTGATTTTGGATTCGACGCCCAGGAGATCATGGTAGAGATGATTGAAGTACTTGAAGATGATGATTATTGTTTGAAGTGAAGATTGTCTCGTCGACTGTAAAGGTCTCAGGGGCTACTGTGGATATTATGGTACCCATATACCCACAGGCATAGAATATCCGACTGGATAATGGGGGTTAATTATGTAAATAGAATATGATATGTATTAGGATTCGGGTATGGCATTGTCTTGTACGGCAAGTTAGGACCCGGATACCTACTATGGTAAGATTGTATACCGGTTATGAAAGATCTAAGCCGTGTCGGACTAGATCTTATCTTGTAAATCTCTATCTTCCGGGTATATAAGGAGGATAGGGGACCCCTTTGGGGACAGAAGCTTTTCGTAAGATCAATACACAACTCGGAGGCAAAACCCCGAAACAGGAGTAGGGTATTACTTCTTCGTGAAGGCCTGAACCTGTCTAAATCCTTTGTCTCATAACCCATCTATTTTTCTAGCTTGATTGTCACCCCCTTTTCTATTGTCGAAATCTAGTTTCGACACATTTGGGCCAGATTTAAGTACATGTGTTCTGGAGGGTTTACAATTCTGTTGGAACCCGCTTCGATTTTCACGAATTCCGAACTTCCCTACATGAATTGAGATTTGGTTGCACTGGAAATCCGAATGATTTTATCATACTCAAATTTGAATTAAGTAAAAATCATAAAAAAATATAACATCCATCGACATTTCAACTATATAAAAGTATATCACGCACATACTGTATAAAAATATAACCATGTTTGTGATTGCGAACACCAGAATTTAAATACTAGCGGGTGACATCCACAAGGCCACAATTTTAGTTCTCCTCTAAGAGGATGTGCATGTTTACTTATTTAGTTGCCAAGAATGTTAGGGAGAGAAAGACTTGCACGAGTTAGATGCTAAAGCTAAAATGCTAAGCATCCACCCATCCATGCCAAGTTTAGCATCTGATGGTGAGCAATCTGTTTTGTTTTTATTGTAGTCAACGCTATCATATGAATCAAAATTCTGATCGGTAGCACTTAGGATCTGTGCTACGAGTTAAGGGCCCGTTTGGTGGTAGAGCTCCAACTTCTACATTTAACTCTAGGAGTTAGGTTTGAAGTGAAGTTGTGGAGCAGTCTAAACCTAACTCCACCTCTTTAGTTTATTTTGTGATAGTGCTTCACCCAACTGAACTCTCATTTTAGATGGAGCTGAAATTGTTTGGTCGAACTTCAACTCCAAGAGAACTAGAGTTAGAGTTGTGCTAAACAGATTCTAGGAGATGATGGATTGAAAAATATTGGTCTCTCCTTATTTTAGTATATGATGATTGAAACATGATTTGGTCAAAACGAACCATCAATTATTTCTTTGGATGCTTAATTTAAAAACAATATAAATGCTTATTAGATTTTATAAATTTGTTTTAACAGAAAATTGATTGTTCAAATTTTAAAAGTTTGATCAAATCTTACCACAAACGTCATGCATTAAAATAAGAACGAAGTACCATAGTTCATTAGGAGAGAGCGTAGAAGTATATCCACTAACACTAATAGTAAACCCCTTGCCGCTCCGCTTTTCTCATTTTCCACAATAGTTTTTGGTTTGTTGGAGAATTTGTCGCGTGGTGGGCTTCTTTGCATAGGCCCTCGCACCGCCTGGCGTCCCAATGTGTTTTTTCTTTAAAAAAAAACCCTCGTCTACACAAGATACTACACGAAGAAGAAAAAAGAATCAACTTCTAAAGCTAAAGGTAGCGCTCTAAATATTACAAACATTGTCCTACCACCTCCTGGCCATAAGATTCTCCACAATCTTGCCAGCAACCAAACAGAAAATATAAATGATACTAGAAACGTTGTAATAGAAACGTTGTAACGGGTAACAATATTTTTAGATCGGTTATACATTATACTTCTTCCTTGTTTTGGAACAAAAACCTATTTATTCCTTTCTTTTTAGCCCCAATTTAATCCGCTACCTTTCTCCGTTCCACCTGCCTCAGCTCAGCCTACAAGTGGAGCTGGAGACCTAGCTCGCACATCCCACTGCACTCTTCAACCTTCGAAGACATTATCGTGTCCGTACGATACCAGAGCCGATCCTCCCTATTAAATCCGATCAAATTTTTCTCGATCTCCAAAATTGGTTGATAACTTTTGATCCATTGGATCTCCTTTTTATTTTTAGCAAAATTGTAGCAATCCATAAAACTCGTGATAAAAACGACGACCGTTAAATGAAGATTAATACAATGAATTAAAGCCAAATCAGAAAGGGAAAAATGATTAGGAAGTAGTAGAGAATCGATTTTTGCAATCAATTGAAGGGAAACGCATAGGGGGGTAAATCGAAGTAGCAGCCAGCGCTAGGGTTCAGCACAATGACGTAAAAAAATCCAGGCGGATAAAAAAACCAAATCCTTCCCACGTGTGGAAAGAAAACAGCGACCAAAAAAAGCAAATGAAAAAACCGGAAACTTGCGAAAAAAGATGGAGAAAAAGGAAAAAAACGGCGACAAAAAAAAAGGAAAAACAGCGAAAAAGGAACAAAACGGATGAAAAAAATACCCACCGGAAAAAACGGCGACAAAAAGAACGGAAGGAAAAAAAGAAAAAAAAAGCGATGAAAAAAGAAAAAACAGCAAAAAAAATAAAACGGACGAAAAAAAATACCCACAAGCCTTATATATATTTTTTATTAGGTATATAGATATAGATATAGATTTGTTACGCATTTCATCGTCAACCGATCAGGCCACCGAATTGGCCGGTTACATTCCCTCATCAAATGTTAGCAAACATAAAAATTCTAAGCGCTAGGTTTGTTACAATAGCTACATCAATCGGTTTACAAAACACACACCACACAAAACACAAAACACAAACGCATTTCTTCTCGGCAACGAGCCATAAATAATACATATGGCTGCGATTTGGGGACAGCTCTACAGGGCCCCGGTGAGTTGTGAGAAGGACTAAAACAACAGCTTTTGCTAAAAAAGAAAACACACTGGTTTGATGATGGGTGTTGTGGTTAGATAAGAAAAACACCTCATCTCATCTTGTCGTCACTTCCTCATCATCTCTCACCTAGAGTTAGCCTCTGGTTTGTGGCTCCCGCCTACATAGTTCCCGTTGCTGTTATTATTAGTGTTCTTGTGAAGCTGGCCCTCGTCGTCATGGTGTTGCGTCTTCGATGAGTCGATGCTCATGCCCAGAGTGGTTGTCACAGTTGGTCCCTTGTATTGAGCCTTGTCACCCTTCATAAAGTTAAAAATTATCCATAAGAATTGGGTAATGCGAAAAGTAGCATTCCCTGTCTCAACTAATGGCAAAGTATGGGTGGAGTGCCATGTGCTCACCATCAGTCGTGTATTCTCTGCTTCCATATCCTCACAGGCCTTCTTAAGCTGGTCAAGCTCTGATCGGAGGGCACTGTTCTCAGTTGTCAGTTCAGCTACCTTCCGAGCTAGTTCCTCACACTCTTGCTGATAAACAGTGGTAAAAAGAAATGTTTCAGATGCAAAAATAAATGTTGTAACATCAAAATCTCCTGTTGCAAATACAGAATAAAAAAACTAGGGAGGTCAAGAGCCAAATAGCTGACAAGATGGACAAGTGGGTTTGTTTACAAAACCAGAGGTTGCGAACTCAAGTCATAGACATTATAATTTTAGCATCTTGCTTCTATACATTTGAGGTGATCATCCTTTGGTTAGATCCAAACAAATCAGCAGAAAAAATGAAAGTACATAAAGCACGAAATAACTTTTTTCATGGCGCCTAATGGAACTTAAGATATATGTTCCATATAAGGCTAAAAAATAAATGTCAACTAGCTGGTAAAAGTGATTACTGTGAGGTTGCCGAAAGAAAAATAAAATGTTCTGATGATATCTGATTTTGACAGAAAATGCCATCCCATAACTATAGATAGGCATTGTTACTTCCAATTTTTATAAGACGTTTAGAGGCAAAGCATCAACACCAACTGGCCATGTATTGCGAATTATTGGACATGTTTCAGCATGGCCACCTCAATTGGACATTAGCAC
Organism: Oryza punctata; assembly: GCA_000573905.2. Lineage (NCBI taxonomy): Eukaryota > Viridiplantae > Streptophyta > Magnoliopsida > Poales > Poaceae > Oryza > Oryza punctata. Next base: position 6,813,093 of record CM002494.2, on the reverse strand, counting down.
TGGCAACAAATTCATTGCAGATAAGGAAATTTTGGTTCTATAGCAAACAGTTTTATGCACTAGAGGTCCATTAGATGTTTCCGGTTCCAATCCTATTACTTGGTATTTGCACGCTCAGTTTGGTAAGAGGGAAAATTCATTGTATTAGTTATTTGACATTCAGCTCCTAATGGACCATATTGGAAAAGGAACTCCAATTATATGTTATAAATGTTACTCCATCTACCTCATAATAAACTTCTAGCCTTCAACATTACCTCATAATATAACTTCTAGCCTTCAACATTTGTCCCAAAATATAACAACTTCACCACCATTCAATTTTCCTACCTACCTCATCTTCTCAACTAATCACAACCTTCCCCCCATTTAATTCCACCAACTTTCTTAATACGTGTGTCCAACACTAAAACTCCTTATAGTTTGGGACAGAGGTAGTACATTTTTATTGGGGACCTAAGACTCTTAAGTACAAGATCCGCTAGGAGCATGCAATTACTTGTATCATTGTTTGTCCGTTTATTGGAGCTTGGCTTGTGGTGCATATTGGCCGTGTGAAAGCCAACATCTAGTGAAGTGGTGACATCATACCAAATGCCTCTCCCAGCATCTAGCATGCACTATTCCCTCCTGCAGCAATATGGCAGCACGAAGCAGAATAAGTGTTTCTTTGCAGGTCTGCCATCTACTGCCAAACCCATAAAAGTATTCAACCTACTGAAATTAGATGTTATTAGATCTCTTATTTGACAGTGATCTTAAACAATGAATGTAGTTCCTTTCTCATCTTCCATGTGACTTTTTTACACATTCTCTTTTTAAGCGAATGTTGAACTAAATGTCCTTTTTGGTGTCTTGCAGCTTATTTATATCTATATGCCCATCTCAACTGAGGAGCCATGTGGTAAATTCTTCATCTCTTTCTGAAATCAATACTACTGACTCATGTATAAATGAGAAAATGAAACAGGAGTTATTGTTTCTAGTATCTGTTTACCATACTGAAGTACATTTAATTTGAAAAACCAATAAATACAAAAAAAAGGGAAAAATAACCACATTGAAGTGCAATTTCCTCTTTCATAAAACCAATAGATTTTTAGTAGCATTGCTTCAAACAAACAACTCCCAGAGTTAAAGGTAAAGCTAGTAACCATAGTATTTAATTAACTCTTGTTTTAATTTTGTTGGCATCAACTAATCAAAGATGTTTCATTTGAAAGATCGTTTAGCAACCCATGTAATACATAGTAGGGTAACATGTGCATAGCAGTTTCTGGCAAAATTGGCTCATAACTACCATATCATTTGTGTTGTCCGCCTGTCTTGTTTTGCAGTGTCATGAAAGCAGATCTTACCAGGTTCACTAGTACTACAATATTATGGTTTATTTCTCAATGTGACATTTGGCAGGCAATAAGAATGTATTTTTCCAAACATACCTGCTTACGCAACCTTGATCTCCTTGCAGACTCTCTGTTAGATTGTTTGCGCCTCTCCCTCTTCAATTCACGCTCATCCTGAAAAAGTAAGAATATACCAAAAGGTGGATTCAGACGAATAATGCATAGAGCCATAAATATGATAATTACGTGTAAGAAGACAAAAGACAAAAGCTCATGCCATCAGTCATTCATGAGACATTCCAAAGAGGCTGAGACACTCTGTAAAATCACTCTCAGGACCCATACATACCAGTGGAGCAACACCATCACGTCGTGCAAGTGCCAACCCAGGACTTGCTTCCCCCTGCCCTGCAGGCACAGCTAAGGCTGGGGGAGTACTCCAAAGATCTATCCCTATATTCAAATTAGGTGTGGCATTAGGAAGTGCCGCCCGCCCAGGCGCGGAAACTGGAAGCTTCGATGCAGACCTCCCCTTCAACGGATACGGTGACTCGACAGCAGCATAGGGCACAAGCGTAGCTTGAGATGGCTCACCTGGCAAATACCAGTCTCTAATTATCCATCCCTTCCCAACGAAAACAACTCAGGCCAAAAACCACATAGTCAATCATTCCAACAACCCACCTTCTGCCGATGTATTACCAGATTTCCTCTTCTTAGGTGCAGATGAATCCTGAAGAAATCCAATTTCAACCACACAAGGCCATCAGCATAGTTATTACAGTAAAGTAAGCCAATTTAAATGGCCCTTGGCGTCAAAGCAGGTTGATTCGGTACCTTGTGGTCAGTGTCATCGTCTCTAGTATCTGACGACTCCTCGCTGCCACTATCACCACTGCGCACACAACAAAACTCAAAACTTAAATTCAAACATAAAAGGAAAAAAATAGAGACCAAAAATACACTTGATGGAGTGCGGCAACACGAAACTGTACCTCCGGGATGCATCATCCCCAGAGGGCGCCGCGGAGCTTCCTTTCTCAGGCGACGCGCCGGCGCCCTTCCCCTTCCCCTTCCCTTCCGGCACCACCCCAGCCGCCGCCGCCGCCGCGGCTGCTGCCGCTGCCACAGCTTCAGCTGTCGGGTAAGGAACACCCTGCACGGGAGCAACAATTTCAGACCAAAATCCAACCCCAATTGCCCCACCCCCAATTGGCAACCGAAACGAGCAGAGGTGAGGGTCTCACCGCGGCCATGGACGCGTGCGCGTAGTACGCCGCCGCGGCGCCCGGGTGGTACATCGGGAACGGCACCGGCGCCCCGTACGGCGCCCCCGCTGCCGCCGCCGCCATCAGATGCTGCATCCGAGTGAAGCCACAAAGAAAAACAAAGCAGAGCAAAGCAAACCCTAGTCAGAACCCGAAGCCACCAACCTTTCCCCCGACGGATGAGCCGGAATTCTCCGGAATCCTACCTGCGCGGGCCAAGCGTAGGGGTGCCCCCCGGCGGCGTAGTACGCCTGCAGCGACGCGGCCCACTCGGCGTGCGTCGGCGCGGCGGAGGCGGCGGCGGTGGCCACGGCCGTCCCCGTCCCCGTCCCCGCCACCGCCGCCGCCGGCGGCTCCGGCGGCTTCGGCTGCTCGTCCGACGAGGACGCCATGGGCGAGATCTGCAGATCCCCGCGAGCTCCCGAGCTCCAGCAACGGTGGCGCGCTGCGCGTCGCCGGCGGTGAGGCTACCGGGGCGGTGCGACGAAGCAGCAGCAGCAAAGCGAAGCAGCAAAAAAAAAAAAGGCGCTAGGGTTTGGTGAATTGGTGACCCCTCCTCCCCCGCGTGTACACACTGCCGTGTACGCCTAGCAGGTTTACCCACCCACGTGGCGCGCTTCCATTGGTCCATCCTGGAGGGTGGGCCCTGAATGCACGCATGCCGGGTGACACGTGGAGGGCATGGCTGTGGTGTGGTCCACGTGTCGGTGTCATGGGTAGTAGAGCGGTGGGGACGCGAGGCGTGGTAGTGCCAGTGTAAGGGACAAGTAGTACTGTTCGGTGCGGGGGGTACAGGTGTTGCACGGTGGGTGGGTGGGGTCGAGGGTCCCGCCGGTCAGTGGGTGTGGGTGGAGATGCGGTGGGTGCGGACGTGGCGTGGGCGCTGAGTCGGACGCGGCGGAATCTGTACGTAGTGCGTCGTGGGCCCCGCAGTGCAGTACGGTACAGCGCGGCGAGGCGAGGAGGTGGATGGGCTTTTATTTGGCCCGAGTGGAGTGGGCCGAGGGGACAGGAAGGGATGGGCCGTGATGGAAGCATGCGTGGTGCGTCGCTGTCGTGACGTCATCGCGCACTCTCGCTTTCGGGTTTTTTTTTCTCGCGTGATGACGTGGGGCCCGCGAATAGGAGCAGCTCGCGTTGAACTCGAGGTCATTCGCAGTGCGTACCCGTCCTATAAGCAGTCTCAATGATATGTAGGCTAGAATTATTATTCAAAATATGAGTTTTTTATAGTATAAGTGGCTTTTATTTTATATTTTAGTCTCTGATATTTTTTATTTCAGCTTCTCTATCTTTTTCAATTTGCGTGGATGTTTAAAATTTACGTCGAACACCCTAGAATCTAGAAAACGAAATAAATTTCCTCCTTCCCCTCTCTCTTTCTTCTCTCGCCTCTCCCTCACTCCCAAACACATAGCGGCGAGCCGTCGGCGCCCCCGGCTCCCCACTTTTCCTCCCCCGACTGCACTCTTCATCTTCTCCCCGACCGACGGCACTCCTCATCTCCTCCCCCGACCGATGACACTCATCTCCTTCCTCGATCGTTGGATCTGGCGACTGGTCGACGGCTACCAGGGAAGCGGCTATCTAGAGGTAGGTCTCGGCGACAACATAGTGGAGTGGCCTCACCAGCGAGGACCCCGAGACCAGCCTCGGCGGTAGGCGCGATGGCTCATAGGTAAGAAGACGACGATAACGAGTACTCCCAGGGTCTAGATCTGGAGTTCTTCGCTTACCTCGGCAGCGCCGGTCCACGCCTCTCCCTTTCTCTCTGGCGGCAGCTCGGGTGGACGAGGTCTGTGGTGGCAGATGGCACCCAGCCGGCAGCGACAAGCTCGGCCAACCGCGACGGTGCTAGTGGCCACCCCGCGCTTCCCTTCATTGGTGACGAGGACCACCCAGCTCCAATTTGGCACCTCTGGCTGGCTACGGCAAGATAACATCTCGGCGAGGGCCTCTCCACCCTTCTACCTTCTCCGCCTTTTGCCTTTTAGGTCCCAGTGCTAGGCTTCGACGTCCACAGTGCGGCGCCATGACTCTCCCCCTGCGTGCACGACCTCGATAGATGACCAGTTTAGGCTCCGTGTTCTTCATGGCACCGCGTGCAAGGAGGACGTGGACGTGAATCTTCAATGTGGATGGTCTGAGTCGAACGCCACCTGTATGCACTTTGAACACCCTTACTGTTTTAGTTTGCCGAAAAGTGGAAGGTGCAAATGGATGGTCTAAATACACCTACAAAATTAAAAAAAATTTGGATAGCGACTTGGTTATCAAAAAATAATATGAGTGTGTTAAGAATTGAACACGAGACCTTGAATTTGAAACCACATGTCCCTTATCAGTGCACTATCATATCTTAAGTACACCTACGAAATGATAGCAAGATTGTGGTGGTAGCGTGGATTCCCGTCGACGTGGTTGCCCCAGTAAATTGTGTGAGAGATTTCCGCGTGCACAACTTGGCGAAGTGGATTGGTGGGGAATTTTTTTATTTTATTTATTAAAATATTTAAAAAATAATTTTAAATTTGAAAAATTTACAAAACTAGTCGCTCATCACCCTCCTAACGGGCGAGTTATCCGACGAGGCAGACGACTGTTGGCTCTCGCCTAATGGCCGGCCACCGAGGCCGCCGAAAATTTGCAGGCGGTCCCCTTGCCACCCTCCTAGAGGGTAGTTTTTGGCTCTAGGGGTCATCTGCAAAAGGGCTAGGTAGGTGGCCTAGCCTTTTTGCTGGCGGCTCTCTTGCCGTCCTCCCAGAAGGCGATTTTACACTGTGCAAGGGGCCACTTGCTTAAAGGGCGGCAGGGGTGGCATTTTTGCAGGCGGCCCCATTGTTGCCCTCCCAGAGGGTGTTTTTCTACTATTCCCGAAGGGCGGCAAGGGGGCCACCTGCAAAAAAGCCAGGCTACCCTCATCGCCCTTTTGCAGGAGGCCCCCGCACAGTGAAAAAAAGCCTTCCTATAGGGCGGTATGGGGGGTGCTTGCAAAATGCCCCTTCTTGGTGGCCGGCCGTTAGGCGAGGACCAATGATCATCTACCACGTCGGATAAATTGTCCCTGGGAGGGCAGTTTTTAAAAATCGCCCTCCCAGAAGATATAGGCCACTAGTTTTGTAAAATTTTCAAATAGAAAATTATTTTTTAAATATTTTAATAAAAAACTAAAAATAAAAAATCGATTGGTGGGTGCATTTCGTTAGTGCCATAATTTGGTTGAGCTGGGCTTGGAGAGGATCAAAGACAAGGTTTCTAGAAGGTGGGCCGAAATGGATTGGTGGGTGCATTTCGTCAAACACCTTCTGGGCTATGAACAGTAACTTTTGAAATTTTCTAGCAATTGAAGGATCAGAAGGATTTAAATAGAGGGAATAGAGGGCGTTAAAATGACTAGTGTTCAGGAATAGAGATGTCTACTATTGTTGGAATTTCGAGGAAACTTTTTCTGGTTTTAAATTTGAAATAAATTTGAATTCAAATGAATATAACCTAGAGGAAGAACTATATTTGTCGGTGTCATGGGCCCAGGGTATGTTGACTTAGGGTTTGTGGTGGCCCCGTTCGCCCACGTGGCGATCCCCGAGGGGGATCGGGCCCGAGGGTGACGTGGCAGCCGCCCACTCTAAATCCCGGCGCCCCTCAGTGGCTGCCAGATTAGGGGTCGGGCTCCCCCGAACCCCTCGGGCCGCCGCCACGTGTGTTGGGGTAGGTGGGCGCTCCTAGCGCTCACCTACCCCATTAATGGCGGCGCAGCCGGAGTACGCCTACGCACGTGCCGCATTAAATGCGAGATGACCGGCCTGTGACCGGTGCGAATGACCGATGGGACGCGGCACAATACCAGGCATGTCATCTGCACGCTGTTAGGTATGCTGCACGCCCCATCGGGTCAAATCAAAATCATGTGAGCCGGCGCAGCTCACTCACCCTACCGGAGTTGGTACGCCAGGTCAAATCACCCGGCACACATCACCGCGTACGGTTGGGACAAGCAAGTCTCCGGCCGTTTAATGGAGAATGACGCGCGGCGCCATGCATGAAAGATGGGCGGTCTGACAGGGGTCATACCGGTGCTACAGGACGGTGGACTTCTGCCGCAGGCAACAGTGTGGCCCTTAATTGTAAAAGAATATTTTTCCTTTTCTCTAAAATGTAACCTGTTCAGCCCATGTGGTGTCCCCTTGGGAGTATAAAAGGAGGCCCAGACCTAGAGGAAAGGGGGTTGGATCCCTAAGAACAAGAATACACATATAGTCCATCACATAGGTGTAGGGTATTACGCCTCGCCAGCGGCCCAAACCTGTATAATCTCTCGTGCCACTGCTCTCTCTTGCGTGAAACTCTCTCTCTCTACGCGATCGGTGCACCGGAGTCAGATCCGGGAACGCCTCTCTCACGCGCCCTGGCCCGAACCCAAAAGGGGGGCCTCCACAGTCCCCCGCTGAGGAGTTTACCCTCCATCAGCTGGCGCGCCAGGTAGGGGCGCGCAGACGCATTTCTCGGCTCCCATTTCTTCCGTGCGTGCCAAGTTTCACCGAGTCAGCCCTATGGCTGAAGAGGCAGTGGTGCTCACGCCTACACCGAGCATCAGCGATGACGGTTGAGAGCTGCACCCTCGCCGTCGAGCACATACCCCGTCACCGCCTGCGCACCGGAGTCCTGGGCGGGGGAAGCGGTGGAGGTGCCGGAGGGCTCCGCCACCTCGCCGCAGCCCAGTGACGAACGGCGGTGCCGTCCGAAGGCACGCCGTCGTCTGGTCTACGGCGACGGTGACACCCCTCAGGGTGCCCTCCAAGCGGCGGGAGCGCTCCTGCGCCACCCGCCTATCGCCTCAGACCCGGAAGCTCCCGTCCAGCGTTGGCGGGACACCGGCTGCCGCTTGTCGGCAGCCGGATCGTCCGGCACCGCGACTGTTGCCTCTTCATCTGCAAGGCGAAGAGCTCGACGAGCGGCCACTCGCAGGCGTCACCAGAGCATATATGGTGGGCCGGACGCCCGGCTCAACATTGAGCGCCGGCGCGACGAGCGCCGTGCCACCCAAACGGGAGACAGCACCGCGTCTACGGCCGCCGGGCACCCCAGCGGCCATAAGGGCCGGCCCCCCGTTTCCCCCCTCGTCGGGGCTGGATATCGTGCCTTTGTGGCGAGTCTTCGGAATGTCCGATGGCCCCCAAAGATCCGGCCCAGCATCCTGGAGAAATACGACGGCAGCGTCAACCCCACTGAGTTCCTCCAGATCTACACGACTGGAATAAAAGCGGTGGGAGTGACAACAGGGTCATGGCGAACTTCTTTCTCATGGCCTTAAAAGGACAAGCGCGGGGTTGTCTTATAAATCTGCCACCTGCCTCGGTCCACTCTTGGGAGGACTTGTGCCAACAGTTCACCACGAACTTTCAGGGCACATACCCGCGCCCAGGAGAAGAAGGTGATCTGCACGCAGTGCAGCGGAGGGACGATGAGTCCCTCCGGTCATATATACAGTGGTTTTGCTAGGTCCGCAACATCATCCCCTGTATCCCTGCACACGCGGTGATATATGCGTTTAGGGGATGCGTGCGACACAACTGCATGCTGGAGAAGATAGCCTCCAAGGAGCCCCAGACCACCGCGCAGCTGTTTGAGCTCACGGACCGTGTGGCTCGAAAGGAGGAGGCTTGGACCCGGAACTCCTCCGGCTCTGGCGCGGCGGCTGCGGCTGCCCCCGAGTCCGTTGCCCGTTCCGGGCAGCGAGAGAAGAGGAGGAAGAAGAGGATTGCCCGCACCGGCGATGAGGGGCATGTCCTCGCCGCCGAGGGAGCTTCGCGGCCCGCGCGCAAGGGGAGGGCCGCGGGCGACGGCAAGAAGAACGCCGGCGCTACTTGGGCTTCCAGGAGCTTGAGGCCACCATCGCCACCATAGATAGGGGAGCATGTGCCCATACTTCCCGCTGCAGCTTCAAATCCATGAAGCGCGAGCTTCTGGTTGCGGTTCCCACTCATGAGGCCACACGGTGGGCCCGGTGGTCGGAGGTCCCGTTCACCTTCGACCAGGGCGACCACCCCCCGTGTGTTGCCCAGGGTGGACAGATTGCGATGGTGGTTTCTCCCACCATCTGCAACATCAAGTTGAGGCGCGTCCTGATAGATGGCGGCGCCGCCCTCAACATCCTCTCCCCCACGGCCTACGATGTCATCAAGGTCCCTCGGATGAAGCTCCGGCCGTCCCTACCGATCATCGGCATGACGCCGGGGCACACATGGCCTCGAGGTCACATTGACCTCCCGGTCACCTTTGGTGGCCCCGACAACTTCCGCACCGAGCGGATCGACTTCGATGTGGCGGATCTTAATCTGCCCTACAACGCGGTGCTGTGAAGGCCCACGTTGGTGAAGTTCATGGTGGCCACCCACTACGCCTACCTCCAGATGAAGATGTCGGGCCCGCGCGACCCCGTCACCATCCATGGCGATCTCAAGATCACGTTGGCTTGCGCGGAGCAGCGCGCAAGCGACCTCGCCGCGGTTCCAAAGCCCGCGGGCGGTGATGAGAGGCCAGAGGCCTCCTCGTCTCACGCCCCAAGGAAGCGGATGGCCTCAAGCGATGAGGTCCCCGTGAAGGAGGTGGCATTGGCTGGTGATCCGTCCAAGACCGTCAAGATTGCGGTCAACTGGACGGCAAATAGGAAAACACGCTCGTCTCCTTCCTGCGGGCGAACACCGACGCCTTCACATGGAAGCCGTCGGACATGCCCGGGGTCCCCAGGGAGGTGATCGAGCACCGTCTGACCGTGCGACCGGACGCATGGCCCATCCGGCAGAAGGTACGGTGATAGGCCCCCGAGCGCCAAGCCTTCATCCGTGAAGAGGTGGCGCGTCTCCTGAAGGCCGGATTCATCTGAGAAGTCATACATCCGGAGTGGCTCACGAACTCGGTCATCGTCCCCAAGGCGAACGACAAGCTCCGGATGTACATTGACTACACCGACCTTAACAAGGCATGTCCTAAGGACCCTTATCCCCTGCCACGCATAGATTAGATTGTCGACTCCACTGCGGGGTGTGACCTTTTGTGCTTCTTAGATGCATACTCAGGGTATCATCAGATTCGCATGGCTAGGAAGGATGAGGAAAAAATTGCATTCATTACTCCTGTAGGCACCTATTGTTATACAACTATGTCTTTTGGTTTAAAGAATGCAGGCCCTACTTTTCAGCGTACTACTCGTATTACTTTGGGTAGTCAAATAGGACGTTGCTCTCGGATCTAGCGGAGACCTTCGAGTCTCCACTCCACGCGCATGAAGCTGAACCCCGAAAAGTGCGTGTTCAGTGTGCCTGCGGGCAAGCTTCTCGGGTTCCTGTTCTCAGCCCGAGGCATAGAGGCCAACCCTAAGAAGATTAGCGCAATAAATAGGATGCACCCCCCAGCAAGCTTAGGGATGTCCAACGTGTCACGGGATGCATGGCTGCCCTAAGCCGGTTTATATCGAGGCTGGGAGGGAAGGCGCTGCCCCTATTTAAACTCCTCAAGCGCTCCGGGCCGTTTAGGTGGACAGAGGAAGCTGAGCAAGCCCTCAACCAGTTGAAGGCTTATCTCAGCTCCCCCCGATCCTAGTTGCCCCCGAGCCCGAGGAGCCTCTGCTGTTCTACTTAGCGGCGACCCCACTAGTGGTCATCGCAGCGCTAGTGGTGGAGCGCGCCGAGGAAGGCCCTCGGCCCGCGCTCCACCGTCCCGTGTCGATACAGCCTGGGCCAGAGGGCAACGAAGGAGCCCGGCAGCCAGGCGAGGGCCCCGGGGCCCCCCAGGATGATGATGGCCCTTCGTTCCCTCGTCAGACGTCGTTAGGTGCCCCCGGTTCCCAGGGAGGCCCCGAGGCCACTGAGGGGAGGAGTGGCCCGACGCCTTCTAACCCCGAGGCTACCGGCATGGAGGTGGAGTAGGCCCATAGCGGCCCCTCCTACCATCTACCTGCGGGATCTAACGCCCATAACGAAGAAGATAGGCCCCGCCGAAAGGTGCAGCGGCCGGTTTATTTCGTTAGTGAGGCGTTAAGGGATGCCAAGACCCGATACCCTTAGGCCCAGAAGTTGCTCTATGCAGTTCTGGTGGCTTCGAGGAAGTTGCGCCATTATTTCCAGGCGCACCGGGTCACTGTGGTGACGTCCTACCCCCCCGGCAAATCCTCTGTAACCGAGAGGGGACCGGGCGGGTGGTCAAGTGGGCCATCGAACTCTCCGAGTTGATCTCCACTTTGAACCACGCCACGCAATTAAGAGTCAGGCCCTCGCCGATTTCGTGGCAGAGTGGAGCCCGACCCCCGAACCCGACCTCGGGTTCCCCTACCCCGAGGCCAGAGCCGATCCCTCGCAGCAAACCACCAGCCCCCATTGGGTGATGTAGTTTGACGGCTCGCTCGCCCTCCAAGGTGCCGGTGCTGGGGTCACTTTGACCTCACCAAACGGGGACATCCTCAAATATCTGGTTCGTCTCGATTTTCGGGCAACCAATAATATGGTGGAGTATGAGGGGCTACTTGCGGGACACAGAGCGGCGGCTGGAATGGGGATCCACCGCCTCTTGGTTCTTGGCGACTCCCAGCTAGTTGTGAACTAGGTCTCCAAGGAATACCGCTGCTCCAACCCGCAAATGGAGGCCTACATTCGCGAAGTGCGGCGTATGGAGCGCCATTTAGATGGGTTAGAACTACGGCACGTGCCCAGGCGAGACAATGCGCTCGCCGACGAGCTGTAAAGACTCGCCTCGTCACGCGCCCCAACCCCACCGATTGCCTTTGAAGAAAGGCTCACCCAGCCGTCGGCGTGTCTTGATCCCCCGAGGGACTTAGATGCTGCGACGTCACCCTCAGGGCCCGAGGGATTCCAGGCCCCGAGGCCCGAGGGGATCGAGCCCGCCCCCCCATGATAAATCACCTGGATGACTGAGATTCAGGCGTTCCTCAAAGATGAGACTCTCCACGAGGATTGCGAAGGGAGCGAGTGAGTCATCCGCATCTCCAAGCGGTACGTGTTGGTAGAGGGGGCCCTCTACCGACGCGGTGCCAATGGAGTCCTCCTCAAATGCATCTCTCGGGACCATGGCATCGAGCTCCTCGCCGATGTTCATGAAGGCGAGTGTCGCGCCCATTCCGCCTCGCGCACATTGGTTGGTAAGGCCTTCCGCCAGGGCTTCTACTGGCCCACAGCGCTTCAAGATGCGGCCGATCTGGTCAGGCGATGCAGAGCGTGTCAATTTCACGCCAAGCAAACGCATTTGCCGACCCAGGCCCTGTAGACCATTCCACTCTCGTGGCCCTTCGTGGTCTGGGGGCTACATATGTTGGGACCATTCAAGAAGGCCCTGGGCGGGTACGAGTACCTCTACGTCGCCATCGACAAGTTCACCAAATGGCCCGAGGCCTAACCGGTCATCAAGATCGATAAGCACTCGGTCCTCAAGTTCATCAAGGGCATCACTGCCCGGTTCGGGGTGCCCAACCGTATCATTACGCACAACGGGACCCAGTTCACCAGTGAACTGTTCGGTGACTATTGCGATGACATGGGCATCAAGCTCTATTTCGCCTCGCCCGCCCACCCCAAGAGCAATGGTCAAGTGGAGCGCGCCAACACGGAAATCCTCAAAGACCTCAAGACCAAGACATACAACATCCTCAAGAAACATGGAGACTCGTAGATCGATGAGCTACCAGTGGTGCTATGTGCCAACCGGACTACCCCAAGCCGTGCCACAGGGGAAACACCATTTTTCCTGGTTTACGGCGCGGAGGCGGTCCTCTCATCCGAGCTCACCCTAGGATCTCCGCGAACCGCCATGTACAATGAGGCAAATCAAGAGCACCTCCGACAGGACGACCTCGACTACCTTGAAGAACGAAGGCGGCGCACCGCCCTTCGGTCCACGCGTTACCAGCAGAGCCTAAGGCGCTACCATCAGCGCCATGTCCGGGCCCGATCACTCAGCATAAACGATCTCGTCCTACACCGCGTCCAAACGCGTGCTGGACTGAGCAAACTCTCACCCAGGTGGGAGGGGCCGTTTCGAGTGATTGGTGTCCCCCGGCTGGGCTCGGTCAGGCTGGCCACGGAGGATGGCATAGAGCTGCCTAACCCATGGAATATCGAGCAACTTCATCATTTCTACCCATAAAGGAATCACTGTTGTTGTACCTCGGGCTCGGGCCAACCCCGCGTGCCCTCTCGGGCACGCCGAAGTTGGCCAGGGGCTCCCACTATCAATATATTCCCCTTTTCTCACATTTTCTAAGTAGGAGAGTCCTTTCTTCTACTTACATTCGGACCAACTGTGATTTTTTCTTCGCATGATCTGTTGGGTGTTTGGTCTTAACTCGAGGCACTTGTGTTCGTGTTGCTCCCGGTGATTCAGACCGCCTAGACGCCGACGGGGCCCAGAGCGAGCCGTGCCCCGAGACACGTTGAACTCCGGGGGAACTCGCCAATGGCCCACAATAGGGTCAGCACTTACCCCGGTCATCGTGCTCTCGGCCTGGCCAGTCTCGACACGTGGAACTCCCCAAGTGCACTAGCTCTGGTCCCTATCATTTGGGATAACGACCCGAACCCAAGCCCCCGCTTAAGTCAAAACACCGGACAGATCAACAAGAAAACTCCAGTCGGGTCACAAGATAAATTAGCAAACTAACATAAACTCATGGAATATTCATTGCAGGAAGAAAAAAGCAAGCGTAATGGGAAGTGTTGATTATTACATAATCAGCACGAAGGCCTAACAGACAAGCATGATGAAAAAAGAAAGGAGGGGGGAGCTGGCATCTGCGGGTCTCGGCTTGCGTGGTTACGCCTCACCGCCATCATCGCTGTCATCATCATTCTCGCTGTCGTCGTCGTCCTTGTCCTCGTCGTCGGAGGCCGGCGCAGGGGCGAACCGGGGGGCCGTCCTCTCGAAGGAATGGACGATTTCCCGGGTGGCCTCTCAGACTCGGGCGCGGGTGGCTACCTCAGTCCCCGGCGGGAAATCGTCGAAGACGGCCCACGGCGAGAAGTCGGGGTCGCGTGCCTGGCAGCTTGCCAGCACCAGCTCGACCGACCCCTCGGCGAGGCCCTTCGAGGAAGCCTTGATGGTCTCCTCGATCTCCTTGGGGAGCCTCCCGAGGTCCTCGGCCATGTTGGCGAGGCGGTGAGCGACCCCAGCCGTGGTATCGCCCAAGTTATACACTCGGCCCTGCCAGACGCCTGCCTCCCACCCGGTGCGCTCCATCTTGGTGATGGTGTCCTGGAGCATGACGGGTCCCACCTCGTTGGCCAGCCGGAGGGCCTCGAGTTCCCCGGCACGGGAGTTTAGGAGCTCCTGCAGCCCCGCGACGGTCTCCTCAGCTGCGGCAAGACGGGCGGCCAGGCCGCTCTGGGCCTCGGGTGCCCCGACACCCCGCACCATCTCCACCACCTCCTTTCCCCGCGCCTCGAGCTCGGCGGCGCGCTTCTCTAGAGCGGCCCTCTCGGTGCGGGCGCTCTCGATGTGCGCGAGCTCGCGCGCCATCACGGTCTCCTCGTGCTTGGAGACCTCAGACTCGCGCCCGGTAATTCGGGCTGCGCGCTCCTCTCGGGCGCGCAGACTCTCGGCCAATTGCCGGTTCACGGCCTCGGACTCCGCGAGGATTCGGGCCTGCTCAGTGATGGTGGCCTCTCTAAGACGGAGCACGGCCTCCTTCTCCACGACGGCGACCTCATGCGTCGCTAGGGTCTCTTCTCGCGCCTTTATTTCGTCGGCGTGGTCCCGCAGCGTCCTGTTGCGTGCCGCCAGGCCCTCTTCACGACAGTGGATGGAGGCTTCGGCCTCAGCCGCCTTCTGCTCCCGAGCTGCGGCGGTGTCCAGGACCCCCGCGCGGCTTCGTGCCGGCGTGATAGGTCAATGGACAGGGACTCCTATTGGTGGCGGAGGTCAATGGCGCTCCCCTCCCTGGTCGCGGTCGCGGTGATCGCCGCGACCCTCTCCTTCTCCACCTCCTGGGTGATCTCCGCCAAGGCATCGGTGCACGCGTCGAGTGATGCAAGGTGGGTGGCATGAGCTTTCCGGCCAGCCTCCACCATGGCCTCCAAGGAGCGGTGCCCCTCGGCAAGCTGCTCCCACTCCGCGGCTAGCTCGGCCCACTCCCCCACCAGGGCCTGCATTTGGGCATTGAGCCCTTCCACGACGGCGGAGTTGGTCGTCGCCAGGGCCTAGAGCAGGGGCTCTGCGCTTAATGGGGTGAAGGCGGAAAAAGAGGTACGGCGCCCCGGCCCCAACGGGGACTCGGGCTCGACCTCGGGGGCCCCACCGTGGTCTGGCCCTCCCTTCGGGGCTTGGTCGGTCTCGGGCCCCGGGCCACCGGTCGCGTCCCTGGCAGCCAGCACCAGCATCCGGAGCCGAGTCGCCTCGGCCTCCCGTGCGGCTGCCTCGGCTTGCCGCGCACGGGCCGCTTCACTGGTGGCTTCTTGAGCCTCTCGCAGGCGGGCCTCGGTAGCTTGCAGATCGATCGCCTGTCGGGCTGCCTCCTCGGCCGACGGCCCCTCGGCCTCGGCCCCTGTGGGCCGGCCGATCTTGGATTGATGGGAGGTGCCACCGCCGCGGGTGCTACGAGGAGGGAGATCGCTGGACAGAAAAGACCACAAACATGGCACACATAAATATAATGAAAGAGAAAGGGGGCGGCCCCTATTGGGAGTGAGGCTGTACCTGCTGGATGGACGCCTGAACGTCCACTTCGGGGGCTCGATGAAGCCCCCCTTGCTGGGCTCAGTCCCCTAGAGGGGCGCGGCCTCCCCTGGCTTGTGGAGCCGCCTTTTCTTCTTTTCTCTCCCAGGCGGGGGCGACGGTGAGCCGCTCACCGACTGCCCCCCGAGGCTCTCTCGGCTCCACCCCCTCGGGCTGGAAATGACGGAGGGCTCTTCCCAGGCTTGCGCTTCCCCTTGGGGTCGCTGGGGCGGCTGCCCCCGGAGCTACCACTGTGGGGGGCCGACGAGCGACCCTCGCCAGAAGAGGGCCACTCTCCTCCTCCGCTGTGATTGCCGCCAGCACCGTCGTGGCCCCAGTCCCCCGAAGCGCCGATTGTAGCCATGATTGCCCGGATGCGGGATCGCAGCACAGGGGGACGATCCCTGCAGGGATCAAGGATGGCTCCACCGTGCTGAGGTTCAGCACGCACTGGATCACCACGCGGAGGTCCTCGGGATTCCAGTCCCAGTCGCGGCCCGGATGCGACCGGGCAGGGTCCTCGGAGCCACTGTATGCCCAGGCGCCCCAGGTGCGCCGCTGGAGTGGGGCAATGCGGCGACGGAGGTAGTCCATGAAAACCATGGCCCCAGTGAGGCCCTGGGCGCGCAGGCTGACTAGGCGGTCCAGGACGGCGTCGTACGCATCCCCAAGGATGGCGGCCGACCGCCATGTCGGTCGCTGCACCGGCAGGCGGCTTGGGAGTCGGAGACGACGCTCGTCGGGGAGACTGGTGTAGAACCAGTCGCTCTTCCAGTCGTACCACTTCTTCCGCAGGACGCAGGGGATGTACTGCTACACCGCCTGCGCGCGCGGCTGGAAGTAGCAGCTGCCAACCTTCGTCGTCGGCGACACGAACTATGCGGTGTAGAACCATCGGAACAGTCGGAGGGTGGGCCTCACCCCCACAAACATCTCGAACAGGTGTGCGAAGATGGCCAACGTCATCACGGCGTTGGGGGTGAGGAGCGCCATCTGGAGGTCGTAGTACTCCAGGACGTCCAGGAAGAACCGCGAGAAGGGCGGAATCAGCCCTGCCATGGCGAAGGGGAGGAAGAACACCGACCGGTGAGGGAACTGCGGCGCCGGGCGCGCTTCGCCCAGCATCACCGCCTCCCGGTCGGGCACCGCCGGCATGAATTTGCGCGGCAGGCTGGCCATTCTGTCGTTGGTGATCCGGGATGGTGGCAACACGCTGCCCTCAACCGGCAAAGATCCCCGTGCCATCGCACTGGAGGAGGAACGCGAGAAAGAGTGTCCACGACGAAGAAGAGCGCTGGGAGACGAAGAGGGCTAGGGCGCAAGGGAGTTGTGTTGGGAAAAAGTGGCGAAGGAAGAGGAAAATCCCCTTCTCGACACCCTTTATACCCCAGCCACTGCCGCATTAAATGCGAGATGACACGCGCGCGCGCATAATGCTGGTCGCAGTCGGCTGACCGACCTGTGACCGGTACGAATGACCGATGGGGCGCGGCACAGTACCAGGCATGCCATCTGCATGCCGTTAGGTACGCTGCACACCTCATCGGGTCAAATCAAAATCATGTGAGCCGGCACAGCTCACTCACCCTACCGGAGTTGGTACGCTAGGTCAAATCACCCAGCACACATCGCCGCGTACGGTTGGGACAACCAAGTCTCCGGCCGTTTAATGGAGAATGACGCGCGGCGCCATACATGAAAGATGGGCGGTCTGACAGGGGTCATACCGGTGCTACAGGACGGTGGACTTCTGCCGCAGGCCATAGTGTGGCCCTTAATTGTAAAAGAATATTTTTCCTTTTCTCTAGAATGTAGCCCGTTCGGTCCATGTGGTGTCCCCTTGGGAGTATAAAAAGAGGCCCAAGCCTAGAGGAAAGGGGGTTGGATCCCTGAGAACAAGAACATACATATAGTCCATCACACAGGAGTAGGGTATTACGCCTCGCCGATGGCCCAAACCTGTATAATCTCTCGTGCCACTGCCCTCTCTTGTGCGAAACTCTTTCTCTCTCTCTACGCGATCGGCGCACCGGAGTCAGAGCCGAGAACGCGTCTCTCACGCGCCCTGGGCCGAACCCAAAAGGGGGGCCTCCATGGTCCCCCGCTGAGGAGTTTACCCTCCGTCAATATTGAAGAATAAAAAGAGTTCACTTTGGTGTCTGAGCAAATAATAAGTGTAGGATATAGCTTTGGATTGATCTGTACCAAAATTAGATTTATTTAAGGAATAAAACTCAATGAAATCATTGTAGCTAAGTCATTATATATGTTTCTAAGCTTTTCAAAGTTCAACAAAAAAAACCGTCATGATGTAGTCGAAATTTTAGGGTTAATTTTGAGGATGTGACATTAATTTTAGTGAAGAAAAGAAATCATTAATTGGAATTTTGGTTCAAGTCTGAAATTTCAATAATGTACTCGGAGCAGAAACTTATGGAATAAACACAAAACAAATCATACATGATCAGTTCTTCACTACCTCTTAAGCGCACTGATACAAAAACATGCTGTATAAAAACCCAGCATATTCAGCAGACAAATTGCCAACCAAAGGGAGCAACATTACACAATCAATGCCGAGCTTGGGCAAAATGTATTGATTCAGACATACTCTCTCGGCCCAAAAAAAAAAGTCAATGTAAAGTCTATCTAAAGTTGATTAGGCATCAGGCAAGGATGAGACATAGTCACGTAGATTCGTTGTACTATATTATATCTCATTCTTATTTATTTAGTTTGGTTTGTTTTGGACGGACGGAGTATCTCACACTAAAGTTGTAGGGATTCATTTCTCCCCCAGTTCTTTAAGCATTGCTATTTGCTATAGGAGAGGGGAGGTAGGGAGAGCAGTTTACAGCAAAACACAGTACTACTGACAAAAATTGGGCCAAATTGACAAGGCAACCACATATATATATATATATATATATATATATATATATATATATATATATATATATATATATATATATATATATATATATACATGCATGATCGAATGATACAGGATAAATCACATCCAGAATGCTACAGGATACTGGAGTCTCCGACATTTGTAAGCGACCTGGTACTGAGATTGATGCGTAAGCACGGTACTGAGTGGTGACTAGTTCACCGGCCTTTGTCATACTTGAGACCAAAGGAGGTGATGGTGAGCACACGGAGGGGCATGCGGACGTCACAGTCCTCAGGCACCAGACAATTGACCAGGCAGAACCTGCTGTCGCCCATGTACACGAGCGTAGCCCCCCAGTGCCGGGTGAAGCCCTTGTTGAATAACACCTCCTTGAAAAACTTCCAAGCAGGCAAGGTGGTCTTGCAGTGCCCTGTCGTAGTAGAAGTAGCGGCAGGCGGAAGGCGGGATGTCACAGCAACATAGATACCCGGCTCCTTCACCGTAGCGGCAGATCCCAACCTAGGCGTCCAGCTCACGGTCGTAGTGAGCTTGGCCCTCGAACGGCAGGATCCAGTCGCTGACATGGGTCCACTTGAGGCGTCCCGCATCGAAGCTATAGGTGGATTTCTGCTTGTTCAAGGAATCCAAGATGGACCTGAAGATGGTGTGCCCATCCGGGTGCAAGGTATAGCAGGTGACATGGCCGGACTGGAATTGCGGGAGTGGCTCCACGGTGGTCCAAGACCACGGTGTCGGCTAATCATCGTCGGCGGAGCCAAAGCGTGGTGGTTGGGGCCCAGCACCACGAGATAATGGTGGACGAACGTAATGAGCCTGTCGCTGACGGAGGCATACACGGGTCGACAGATGATGGATCTTCTCTTAGGAGAAGGGTATACCGCCATCTCGAGGGTCCACTAGCACGGGATCGGTTATCTCTAACGGGCTTTAAGCCTCATCTCTAATGGGTAGGGCCCCTGTCACTAAGCAAATGTCAGTGATGTGAGAAAATATCTCAATCGGGCACCAGGCCGTCACGGATGGATGTTATCTCAATCGAGTTTACCAGTGTAGCCCATCACAGATAAGATTGACCAAGCAATACAAGTCAAACCAGGTTAAGTATGAGCCCGTCACGGATGACTAATCTCTATCGGGCAAACTACTAAGCCCGTCACGGATGACTAACCATCTCAATCGGGCCTTATAGTAAAGCCCGTTACCGATATATTTGACCCACCTGTTGAGTTACAATAGTCCTGGGTTATCCCTAATAATCTACTACACAGGTATAGTGGTGTCTCTCAACAACTCAGCAATATAGAGCACCTTACCAAGCCCTTATAAGGTTCTTACCAGCAAATCAAAGGATACCTAGAAGGCGTAGTCAGTGATTGCAAGGATCAAGAACCTGTGCTGTCCAGAAGTAATATGTAGAGCTAGGAAGGCCAAATATATGTGAGTGGTACACAATCCAATGATAGATAGTAATGCTGAATAAGAAATCCCAAGTCACTTGCTCTCAGCTGTTGGTCTACTCGTGTCCTAGACAGTAGTGGTACCAATGATGGCGCAAAGAAATATCACACTAGTAAATAGCTAGGAAAGACGGACAGGCAAGCTTCGTCGAGTTTCAGGAAAAACAGCAAAACCGCAAGGCTGATAAGCTCAACGGAGCCCGTCGTGAGCTCGAGGCACTAGTGGAAATCAATTTTTCTTTTTTTTATTTTATTTATTTCTTTTCCAGGAGCACGAAAATAGGCACACCACAAAGTTACAGCTCAATCGGAGTTGATATGTGGCCTATGGAATTTTCTGAAACCACTATTAAGGGAGTGCAGAAACTTGAGAGCTCGAACAGACAATTTTGCAAGCCAAATTTCGGAATTCTGATTTCACCAAACCCGCCAAAGGAGGGGAAAATGGATGTAAAATTTTTTCTCTTATCCGAAAAGTTAAATTTTGCCTGATTCTGAGTCCGTATGCAAAAGTTATGGCTGTTTGAAGTTGTGACTTCCGACTAGGTTTTCCAGAGGGGATATAACCTAATCGGTTTTGGCGGTGGAGATGGATATGGTGGCAGCGGAGTTTGGGAAGGTGTTCGGGTGTTGCGTGGTGATCTTGGTAAGTGTTTATGATGGCGGAAACGGTTTCTCAAAGGATGAACCCTAACAAACAGGGTGAAGATGGTGGTAGCTAGGGTTACAAAGGAAAACACGCGACTAGACTAAAACATGAACTAAACCAGCAACAAGAACTTAAACTAGGACTCAAACTCAATACTACGGACTCTGAAAAGGATCATGCAAAGGCTAAACACGGTCTAGGTTAAGGAGAGACTATCGACTATAATTTTGTTTGGCTTTTCTGTAGACTCTAGGATAACGACGAAATCAAAAACTAAACTAGGATAAAGAAACTGAGCGAACCTGATGGTGAACCTAGAGCTCTGATACCACTTGATGTGGACTAGAGTTCCCGATCTTCCGAAAGGTTCTGATAATCGACGATTTTGGTGGAGTCGCAACACAAATCGATCCGGCTTCTTGAACGAGCACGTTCCTGAGCCCCGTAATCGCAGCACCACGTCTGCTCTGGTTATCAACCGTGCCGAAACCCGGTTGACCTCACCAAGAAGGCTAATCCCTGCTTGCAAATCGAAGAACACAATCAAGAACAAAGATAGATTACAACCAAAATTACAGATGAATGATAAAGTTCACAAGTTGGGGTCTTACAAACCGATCTAGTGGCGAAACTGTTCTTGACAGATTAATCTAAGCAAAACCCAAAAACTAAAGATAGAGACGGCTACTGATATATAGAGTTTAGGGTCGTGCAAGCACCCCTTGACGTAACCCTAATGGGCTCCAACACGATACACGGCACAAAGGCCCAAATACGGTGTCACAGCGCTAGAACAGATTCTGAATGTCAACTTGTTCGGTTAATTCCCGATGACTCGTAACGAATTTGGACATGGGACCAGAACCATTGGAAATATTATCTTCTAATCCGAGCACGTATGCAACCTGGGCGCCCGTTTAGTGCAGACTAGTTCTGGACTCCGAACGGACTCGAAGTCGATTTGGTTTGGGCCTCCACCTTGACTTGAACGTCTTTGGGCCTCCACCTTAACTTGAACGTCCTCGCTTGAAAGACCAATAGATAATTGTTGTGTATATCCGAAGGAATGATATTCGCATCATCGAAGTCCAGGACCAGTCTCCTATTGGCGCTTGTCGATGAAGAGGTGGCGCAACTGTTCCAGTGGAAGAGAGAGGAGATGTGAGAGGAGAGAGAGAAACGGGTAGGAGGAAGAAGATGATGATATTTTGATTAGAAAAATTTAGAAATTACAGTGAACGGGTGAGTAGAGGTATATCTCGAAGACCGTGATGGTATTTTTCCGAACAACAAATTTATAGTGGCATGAATCCCATAAACCCTTGGAAATAACCCTTAGATGAGGGACGCGAAGTGGACTTCATCCTTCGCCAGTAGGCCCATTTTTGCTAGCAATAGTCTCCCCAATCCCACTCACCATCGCGCCGCCGGCGCCGCTTCCGCCGCCGCCGCGACGACCCCGCGACTCCCCGCGCCTCTTGGAAACGTCTTGGCCGTCGCCGCCGCCCGCGACTACCCGAAGGTGATTTGGTTCCCCCTTCTCCCGACGCCCCTCCCCCAGTTCACAATAGCTCTTGCGCTTCCCGTGATTGATCCCCGTGTGTGTGGTGGACACGGTATTGGCCGGGTAGGTGGTGGGGTTGCCGGCGACGGCGCCGGCATGTCACTGGATCTCGGAAACCAGCCACTTCATCGTCAACACCGGTGAAGCCCTTGTTGAACATCACCTCCTTGCAAAACTTCCAAGCCCTTTTTGCTCCTGCGTCTCTGCTTTTGGACTGCTACTGTTTTCGGAGGGAACTGGTGTTGTGCTTTTTGTGTGATTTGACTGAGGGAATGAGGGTTTGGAATTTGGGGAGGAAGAGAGGGGAGTGTGAATCTGCTTGTGTTCATGCGATGGGAGTTTGAGAGGGATTGACCAGAGGAGAGGGCATAATCAAGCATATAAATCGATGACTCCCATACCAACATTTTCTTTTTGTCTTTGTTGGTGAGGTTGGATCTGTGGCTGGTCGGTGGGGATTATTTTTATGTGATTTGCATGTTTGGCCGCATTTTGTCGACCAAACTGAACATGCATGTCAGCGATTTGCTTGCAGGAGTTAAGTAATACTAAGTTGGTTCAGGCTGTAAATGCAATAGTTTTGTCTAACTTGTGAGATATTTATTTGGAGATCAAAAATCTAGTTTGTAATGCATTTTTTGAATTAGTGTTAAAGCTTAAGTTAACAATGTCCTTTTCATTATCAGTATTAGTTAATGGCATGGATCCCATAAACCCTTGGAACTAACCCTTAGATGAGGGATGCGAAGTGGACTTCATCCTTCACCAGTAGGCCCATTTTTTCCAGCAATAGTCTCCCCAATCCCACTCATCATTTTTTCTTCTTTTGGTTTCTGATCTGATTTTTTCAGGGAGAAATCTGGCCAGTCATCTGGTGGCGCTGCTGCTGCCAGAGTTTCAGTTGTGGAGGAGGTAAATATGGATGGCCATGAGCAGCAATGGGGCAAGCCGAGGGGGGAGAAGCGTAGGAGGGTTGGGCATGACCACCATGATGGGGGTGCTGAGCATGATGACAAGGATATGGACCAGAGGCATCGAGGTGAGGAGAGGGGGGAGAGGTGCAGGAGGGTTGGGCATGGCCAACAGCGTAGGGGGCAGAGGGGCAAGAGTGTTGAGTGTGGTGCTGCTGCCGCCAGAGTTTCAGTTATGGAGGAGGTGCATATGGATGGCCGTGAGCAGCACTGGGGCGAGGAGAGGGAGGAGAAGCGCAGGAGGGTTGGGCGTGACCACCAGGATGGGGGTATTGAGCATGATGACAAGGATAGGGACCAGAGGCATCGATGTGAGGAGAGGGGGGAGAGGTGCAGGAGGGTTGGGCATGACCACCAGGGTAGGGAGTAGAGGGGCAGGAGTGTTGAGCGCGACCACCCGAATAGGGAGCAACGGGAACAGGAAAAGGTGGTGGAGGGTGACCACCCGAACAGGGAGCAGCGGAGACAGGAAAAGGTGATGGAGGTGAAGACAGAGAAATCAAAAGCAGAGGGTGAATCCATTACTATATCTGATGTCGAGAGATCCTTTGAATTTGAGGGACGATTAGTTGGCAAGAGACTTGTAGATGCTGATTATGACAGATCTACACATAAGGAGCATAAGAAAAGACACAGGAGACGGCGCAGGAGACGTAGCTGTTCTTCGACCAATTGATGCAAGTATTCCTCTATTTCTTCAACTTATTTTCAACCTTATCCAAGTTTCAAGTTTCCATGCATGCTTGGCGATGTTATAAATTTACTTAATTTCCTGCACAATCAACTTAATGACTATGTATTGATGTCCTCACACTGTTATCTTAGGCCATTCCAACTATGGTGAGAAAGTGTCTGTTGATCAGGAACGAGCAAACAATTCTACTCTTTCACCATACTAGCAAATTACCCATGCCATGCCATGGGATAAAAAATGAAACCGCTTTGCTGTGTTATTAGTACACAGCATTTGGGTTTTTCCCCCTTTTTTTTGTTTTTTCCTAATTGGCGGTTTTCTGGAGAAACCATTTGGTTTTTTCTAGAGGGGGTGGGGTGCAGGATCGGTTGAGTGGAGGGGAGGACGACTCCTTTTTAATGTAGTAGAGATATGGGAGGCCCTGCTTTGATGGACGATTCTCCTGCACCCAAAATGGCTTTGGAGCAGCACTACAACCTTTCCTAATGGTATGGTTATGATGGAGCCAGGCCTTTCCAACCAAGAAATGAAAAATGTAGCTGATTGGCATGAGTTTTCCCAGATCTCAGGTAGAGATGAGAAGGATGAACTAACACCTCTCAGTCAAATAGGATTCTGTGGTCCTGCTAGCACTGGTAGTGGATAACAACTGACTATAAGTAGCATAGAGGTTGTACCACATTCTTTTTTCTTTTGTTCCTGACGTACATATGTTTCTTTTTGTTCATTCTTCATACAATTTAGGTGCTAATTTACTGTGTTTAGAAAAATCTATGTCTGCAACCAGCAGTTCTTTTTTGTTATTAATCATGTCAGTTTGACTTGCTCTATCCAGTGAAAAGAAAATGCAAAGTTGAATTACCAGTTTACCACATGACATTTGTTTCATCACTACAGGTATTAACTGAAAGCAGAGGAGAGCTGCATCCTGATGGACCTGATCCACGATTTCATGTCATCAACATCAATGCTGTATCGCTGGCTGTTGAGGATGATGCTGACAATACTAATGAAGTTCATGTGCTTTATACGTGGAAACAACGACAGTTCACATAGGAGGAGGTTGTCTGAAATCACTCAATCTTGGAATTGTTTGTTGTTTTACTTTTCCGTTTCATCTTGTTTTGGCACTAACCAGTCCTTTTTTTATTCAAAATTCCATTCTGTTAAATTTTTGTTTTTCTCGATCAACATCTATCTTAAGAAGTCTACAGAATCTCGAGAAATCGAACTGTCCTAATCAGAAGAGTTGTGAACTTGTGTTAAATGTGAAATTTCAGTACATTAGTATGTTGAGTCATAATCCTAGTTCAACAAGAGAAGTCTGCATGGATATTTAGAGGTTTGCATGGGACTGCCACAGTATAGTGGCAACTGATGTCATTTGACGAGAGTACACTGATTTGGATCACTAATTTTTTTTATGGGTCTGTTAAGGATTTGATATTGTACCATCAAAAACACATTTGTTGCTTCAATGTGATGGGCCTTTCATATGTGCTGAACATATCCTATGCTTCTGGACTTGAAGAACACCATAAAACTTTGGATTCTTTTGTTTATAATTTTTTGGATCATAAACCACAGTTTCACTGTTTCAGAGTTACACTCTCATGTAGCCATAATTGTTTACTTTCAGATGGGGAACTTGTTTGATTCTTTTTTAAGGGCTGTAAGAGTTTAGCTTGTTCAATTGAAATGCCTTTATTGTCCTTTTTCTTGTAACTGCAGAAACCTGGATAGAGTTGCCGGTTGCGACATAAATGTATTTCCTGGAGAGACGGAACTTTTAAACCATCTTATTAAATATTAATGCAATATGTTCAATTGATCCAGATATTATAGTTGGATGGGAGATTCAGTTAGGATCGTTAGGATTCCTTGCTGAAGGAGCTGGTATAGGCTTACTGAAAAAAATTAATTCAAGGACACCACCGAATCAGATGAAACA
Organism: Oryza punctata; assembly: GCA_000573905.2. Classification (NCBI taxonomy): domain Eukaryota; kingdom Viridiplantae; phylum Streptophyta; class Magnoliopsida; order Poales; family Poaceae; genus Oryza; species Oryza punctata. Next base: position 6,787,562 of record CM002494.2, on the reverse strand, counting down.
TCCACCTATGAAACCAGTGGAGGAATCTTGTCAGCAGTTTCCTGGAGCATCTTCAGCTGATGATGTTATTGATGATGCTAGTGAAAACAATTGGAGTCATACTCATGCTAGTGGTATACATGTTGATGGAAGAATTATTCTGAACTTATGGCGTCTCATGCGTGCAGAAGTTAAGCTTAATAATTACTCCCTCGAGGCTGTAGCTGATTAAGGTACCATTAGTACCAACCAAGATATTGAATCGATGATTTGCAACAGGTCCTGGACGAGGAAGATACCGGTGCATAGAATATGTTAACAATTGATCTTCTCTCAACCTTGAAATATTAAATCTACTTGACCTGGTAAATGGAATCCCCCACATTTATCGTGCTGGTACATCATCAAGATAGAGCTATTCGAGATTTCCTTTGTATTTCTAGTTGAAAACTTTTATCAATTAGCTCCTAGCCACGATTTATCACACAGAAATGCAGTTGGTTTTGTCGACATTTCTTGCACAAGCTACCGCTAAATGCAGTTGGTTTTTAATCTTTTTAATATTCAACGTTACATTCAATAAAACTAAATTGGTGTTATAGATGTTGCTAGATTTTTTCTATAAACTTAGTCAAATCCAAAGAAGTATTACCTAAAAAAAGTCATAGTGATTTGTAATATAAAACGGAGGTAGCACATCTTAAGAATAAATAGGAAAAAAAATAATAATTAGAACAGTTTTTAAGATTTTGATGGGAGTGCTATTTTAAGCACCTTGAAAACTTAACTTTCATGTCGGGCTCATCATTTTATCAATCTGTTTATCTTCTGGTTAGTTAACATAAAGTTATATGCTCTGACCCAGTTGTTGTACTGGATTTTCAATCCCTTTATCCCTATATGATAATAGCGTATAACTTAGGAGTATGTTATTCCACATACATGCTTAAGTAAAGTTTTTCCGTCAAAGTCAAGTGTACTTGGTGTCAGCTCATATTCATCAGATCCACAGAAAATTGCTGACCTGATCAGCTGCTGCTGACTCCAAATGTTTCCTTTTACGTGCAACCCGATCGAGGTAATGTTTTTCTTAGGTGAGCTAAATTGTTTTCAAGCATTACGGTTACAGGTTTTCTTTTCTACTTGGCTATAGTGCATGCCTAGCATCATATGTGTAGCTTTGAAAAAAAAAAATAGGCGAAAGTTCCTGACTTTAACTATTTTCATGACATTGAGCAGCGGTGGGTGAAGGGACCGAAAATCTTTCGATATTTTGACAATTTGACCCTTTACAAAAATTTATTATAAGAGTAGATCGTGCTAAAAACTTCAATAAAAATAAATCATGGTCTCAACACCAACATAAATAGCGCTGAGATCCAATATATCAGCGCCACGTTCTTTGGCGCAAAAATCTTACACGCTGGAACCGAAAATCCAAGTTGGCAAAGGATTAGTGCCACACGGAGTGGTGCTTACCTCGTATCAAATAGATTGTTTTGCTTTCTTGAATTGTTGAACTATAGTAGTGTAGTGGTTGGTGCAACTATGTTGTTCTTAACTTTTTTCTCTTGACCTAGCGCTATTTTTGTCCCCAAAAAATTACTATCTTTTCTCCTGGTGCTGACCTTGCGAGTGACCAGCGTATTTTTCCTTCCCCAAAAACTTACTATTTTTTTCTCTTGGTGCAGACCATGCGAGTGGCCAAAGTTATTTTCTATTCAGAAAAATAAGTCCAAAAAAAAAAAAAATCAATCTGCCATAGCAGGGTCGAACTCAAGACCTTCGGCGACTACAACCCGACCAGTCCAATGACTCATCGTCACATTGCCGCTGAACCCTCCAAATTGGATATTCGGTGCCTGGCAAAATCTCCACGCTAAGACCATGGCGCTGAGATGTTGGACTTCAGCACCATTCTAGATAGCGATGGCGCTGAGGTTTATTTTTGGTTAAAGTTTTTAGCACAGTCCATTCTTATAATAAATTTCTGTAAAGGGTTAAATTGTGAAAAATTCAGGAAAATCTTGTCCTGGTATAAATGGGCCAACGTATTCGTAACAGGACGGCCCGGCCCAGGCCATTTATAGGATGAGGATTCGTCTTGATATCTCCTCAACCTCTCAAGGATACATTTCCCCGTCTCCTCGAGACCTCGACTGAGCGCCGCCGATCCCCATCCATCCCGCCTGCGCCGTCGGGAAGGCGCGGGCGCGGGCGCTGGCGTTCGTCGCATCCATTGATGGTGCGCGTCCAATCTTCTTTCTCATATCTCTCTCTGCCCACGCACATTTGCTCGCGTTAACCCTTGTTTCTCTCTTCTAGACCCGTGGGGGGAAGTTATTTTTTTTCCTTTTTGATTCAGGATCAAATTAGTCTCCGATTCGTAAATGTATTAGCGGTGCCCGATTCGATTCCGATCCTTAAACGGAGTTTTTTGCGCTTTTATATATACAACAAAGTGGATGTAAGCTTTCAACTCGTGTTAAACCTTAAGGTAGTTGCTGTGCAGATACAAGATTGAAGGAAAGGAGGGGCAGATCCAGATCGAGAGGAAGCAAATCAATCAGAAATAATAATGTCGTCGAAGAGGCCGTGCAGAGAGTCAGAGGAGGAAGACGAACGCCATTGCTGCAGCTGCAGCAGCACGAAGAAGAAGAGGCCGTGCAGAGCGTCAGAGGAGGAAGACGAACGCCATTGCAGCAGCACGAGCACGAGCACGAAGAAGAGCCTGAGGCTGGGTTTGGTTCCCTGCAGCTCTCACTCGGCCAACCACAACCACAAGCACAAGCAGCGGCACCTGTACTTGGTGCTGGACAACTGGGAGACAGGGTACAGCATCTACAAGGTCGGCCACGACGACTTTGGCACCCGCCCAGCCGCCGCCGCCGGTGCGGCCAACCACCGCCCGCTCGTCCGCATCCAGGCGCATCATGCCTACTCAAGGAATTTCGTTGCCCACGGCACCAAGATCATTGCCATGCATCCCGCCAGCTTCAGCCCTGGCATCCCTGTGTTCGACACCCGGACCCTCGAGATGGCGGTGTACCCTCCCCCTAAGTGCAGATCCAGCATCGCCAGTCCGCTGGTGTGTGCCTCCGTCGGCGACAGGCTCATCACGCTCGTCCACCGTTATCTCGAGGTGCTGGGGCCCCAGCCACCGCGCACCGGCACCGACGACGACGAGCCGCCACCGTGGTGTTGGACCACCGTGGAGCCACTCCTGGAGTTCAGCTCTGACTACATCACTGGCTACGCCTTGCACCCGGATGGGCACACCATCTTCATGTCCGTCAAGGGTTCCGGTACCTTTGGCACGCATAAATCCACCTTCAGCTTCGACGCGGGGCGCCTAGAGCGCACCCACGTCGGTGACTGGATCTTGCCGTTCAAGGGCCAAGCTCACTACGACCGTGAGCTGGATGCCTGGGTTGGGATCTGCCGCTTTGGTGAAGGAGCCGGGCATCTATGTTGCTGTGATGTCCCGCCTCCGCCTTCGCCTGCCGCTGCTACTTGTACCACCTTGCCTGCCTGGAAGTTTTGCACGGAGGTGATGTTCGACGAGGGATCCACCAGGCACCGGGGGGCCACGCTCGTGTACATGGGCGACAGCAGGTTCTGCCTGGTCGAGTGTCAGGTGCCTGAGGACTGTGACCTCAGAACGCCCCTCCGTGTGCTTACCATCACCTCCTTTGGTCTCAAGTATGACAAGGCCGGTGAACTGGTCACCACTCCGTACCGTGCTTACGCATCAATCTCGTACCAGTCTGCTGACAAATATCGGAGACTCCAGTATCCTGTAGCATTCTGGATGTAATTTATTCATGATCATGTAAGCTAGTTAGTAGTATCAGGTGTTCTTTTCATACTTAGATTTATATATGTGAGCATGCAATTTTGGCATACCCAGTTTTATATATGGTCGCCTTGTCAATTTGGTCCATTTTTGTCAGTGCCGTGTGTTGATCTTATTTTTCATAGTATCAAACATGATAATTCTACAAAATCCTCAAGTTCTCTTCCCCTTTGACATATTAATTCCGCAAAAATTGGATCAATCCATCATTGAGCTAATCTGGTGACTGTAAAATCCTCTTCGATTGACTGATATCGTATATCACATATGCTCAGCATATTCCATTGTTTAATGTTGCAGATATTTGTGATATCAGAAGGATGCCAGGTAGAAGACGCCGATCCACACCTCAGCTGAAGCAAGCAGCAGCGAGGCAACAAGACACCTCAGTCAGTCAACTTCTACGGTTATGGACTTATGGTTGATGTCTAATCATTCAGTAGCTGGTCTTGCAGGGGTTCAGAACTGAATCATTCTGTTGCCCAAACACAAGAAGCTGGTGGAACATATGCTCCTGGGGTTGCGAAGCTTGGCAAGTGGTAGGTCCTTGCAGGATCTCTGGTTAGGTTAGCACAAGGCATTGATAGTGAGTTGTGCATGCTGTTCCTGAGTTGATTGATCATGCATGTGACTGGGGGATCGAGACTCTGTACTAAGGCAGAGAAGCTGATTAGTGATGCCCACTACTTTTGAAGATGCTATTAAATCCGACAAATGGCTTGACCTTAAGAAGATCGGCTTGAAAGAGATGTTGTAGATTAATTCGTTTTTGAATTCTGTATCTGGTGGTGATTTCAGTGAGGTTTCCGAGCTTCGAGGTGTTTTAGCTAGTGGGTTTTCTTGGTGATAGTCTGGTGAGCTGGTGTACATGTTTTGGATAGCTTTGGGTGGGCGTGGAAGAGAGCTTTTACTCACTGTTGTGATGGTCTTTAGTCTTTACCATCCGGATACTGTAAACTGCCTCCCCCCCCCCCCCCCCCCCCCCCCCCCCTCTTCTATCAAATAGCAATGCTTAAAAGATTCGGGATCGGGAGAAATCCCTAGAAATCTAGAAAGTGAGTTATGTCTGATGTGCTCCCCTTAATAGGCAATAAGGCAATCTGCTGCTGAATATGCTCAGTTTTTGTACAGCATTGTTTTGTACCAGTGCATTTTAGAGGTACTCAGTGAACAACTGATCATGTATGATTTATTTTTGTGTTTGTTCCACACGTTTATGCTCTGAGTACATTAATGAAATTTCAGACTTGAATCAAAAGTCGAATTAATGATTTCTTTTCTTCACTACAATGAATGACGATACTGGTTGTAACACAGATTCACAAAAAAATTTTGCCGGGCCTTCTGAAGATGCACTGTGTGAGGCATTGAGAACTGGATGGTGTGCAAGTTCGACAGATATGCTCTCAAAACATGCTACCTTTGCTCTCGACCATCATCCGTTTCTGACACAGATAGTTAACACCTGACATGCATTTGCAAATCGATACAATTTGAAGATTATCCATAAGCATAGACTAAAATAGTGCCCACAGCACATGAAACAGACCATAGATTAAGCAAATTTAAGCATGGACTAAAATAGAGTGCTCAACAACATATCAAACAAACCACAAATTAAGTAAATTTATAACATTGCCAAGCATGCATGCATATTGAATTGTCAGCAAAATAAGAGTACATGGTCATGACAGTAGTACAATTTTTGAAACAAAACCCAGATTGTATATTTTCCAGCTCGTGTTAAACCTTAAGGTTGTCGCTGTGCAGATAGAAGATTCAAGGAAGGGAGGGGCAGATCCAGATCGAGAGGAAGCAAATCAATCTGAATGATTGAACATTTGCAATGCTTACGATAAACATTTGATTTATGTAAATATTCTTTGTAATACAATTTTACGTGATGTTCTGAATATATTTGCATTTCTAATTACATATAAACTAGTTCCAATTTGTAACTCAGTTTTACAGGTTTTGATGCATAACGGCGGTTTGGAGAGAAAAAAGGATGTGAATGTATATATATGTTTGATTTTGTGAATTGGCTGTGCTGTGATGGAATATGTGATTGGACTGAAATATGAAGTGGATGCTAGGAATGGGGTTGCTGAGAATGGAACTATGCTTCTATCATTTTTGCAGCGGGCATAGCTAGCAAAGGCCTGAGGCTAGAAAAAAACAAATTTTATTTTTTTGCTGACATACTCATCCCTGACGGGTATTCTAAAAAAGCCCGAGAGAGATATATTCATCTGTGACGGTCTCTATACAAAAACCGATAGAGATATAGTCATCACTGACGGGCTTTAAGATGAAACCCGATAGAGATAAGCCATCCGACCTAGGACTATTTTGACTCAACAGGTGGGTCAAATATATCGGTGACGGGCTTTACCATAAGACCCGATTGAGATGGTTAGTCATCCGTGACGGGCTTAGTAGTTTGCCCGATAGAGATTAGTCATCCGTGACAGGCTCATACCTAACCTTGTTTGACTTGTATTGCTTGGTCAATCTTATCTGTGACAGGCTATACTGGTAGGACCGATTGAGATAACATCCATCCGTGACGGCCTGGTGCCCGATTGAGATATTTTCTCACATCACTGACATTTGCTTAGTGACGGGGGCTCTACCCGTTAGAGATGAGGCTTAAAGCCCATTAGAGATAACCAATCCCGTGCTAGTGGGACCCTCGAGATGGCGGTATACCCTTCTCCTAAGAGAAGATCCATCATCTATCGATCCGTGTATGCCTCCGTCAGCGACAGGCTCATTACGTTCATCCACCGTTATCTCGTGGTGCTGGGCCCCAACCACCACGCTCCGGCTCCGCCGACGACGATTAGCCGACACCGTGGTCTTGGACCACCGTGGAGCCACTCCCGCAATTCCAGTCCGGCCATGTCACCTGCTATGCCTTGCACCCGGATAGGCACACAATCTTCATGTCCATCGCGGATTCCTTGAACAAGCAGAAATCCACCTATAGCTTCGATGCGGGACGCCTCGAGTGGACCCATATCAGCGACTGGATCCTACCGTTCAAGGGCCAAGCTCACTACGACCGTGAGCTGGACGCCTAGGTTGGGATCTGCCGCTACGGTGAAGGAGCCGGGCATCTATGTTGCTGTGACGTCCCGCCTTCCGCCTGCGACAGGGCGCTGCAAGACCACCTTGCCTGCTTGGAAGTTTTTCAAGGAGGTGTTGTTCAACAAGGGCTTCACCGGGCACTGGGGGGCTATGCTCGTGTACATGGGCGACAGCAGGTTCTGCCTGGTCGATTGTCTGGTGCCTGAGGACTGTGACGTCCGCACGCCCCTCCGTGTGCTCACCATCACCTCCTTTGGTCTCAAGTATGACAAGGCCGGTGAACTAGTCACCACTCAGTACCGTGCTTACGCATCAATCTCGTACCAGGCCGCTTATAAATGTCGGAGACTCCAGTATCCTGTAGCATTCTGGATGTGATTTATCCTGTATCATTCGATCATGTAAGCTATAGTCAGTAGTATCAGGTGTTCTTGTCATACTTAGATTTATATATATATATATGGTTGCCTTGTCAATTTGGCCCATTTTTTGTCAGTAGTACTGTGTTTTGCTGTAAACTGCTCCCCTCCCTCCCCTCTCCTATAGCAAATAGCAAAGCTTAAAGAACTGGGGAGAAATGAATCCCTACAACTTTAGAGTGTGAGATACTCCATCCGTCCAAAAAAAACCAAACTAAATAAGAATGAGATATAATCTAGTACAACGAATCTATATGACTATGTCTCATCCTTACCTGATGCCTAATCAACTTTAGATAGACTTTAGATTGACTTTTTTTTTTGGACCGAGAGAGTATGTCTGAATCAATACATTTTGCCCAAGCTCGGCATTGATTGTGTAATGTTGCTCCCTTTGGTTGGCAATTTGTCTGCTGAATATGCTGGGTTTTTATACAGCATGCTTTTGTATCAGTGCGCTTAAGAGGTAGTGAAGAACTGATCATGAATGCGCTTTTATACAGCATGCTTTTGTATTAAGTGCGCTCAAGTTCTCTTCCCCTTTGACATATTAATACCGCAAAAATTGGACCAAATTAAGTAACGGAACATGATTGTTAGGTTAGCCACTGGCCCACGGCGACAGTGGATGGTGGTAAAAATGTATGTGTCAGCACTCAGCAAATATAGGGCTGATCCATCATTTTGGAAATGAGTTGGAACACCGGCCCATGTATCCAATGAAAAGTCACTACTTTCCATGTGTTGAAACGATTTTTTCTGCTAATTCGCTTCAGCCTTCCGATTGAAAAACGGAGGGGTATCGACAAATCCCAGTTTAGAAGCTGAAAAAAAGCAGAAGAACGAATGTGGATTAACAGAGAAAATGTAATGTGCTTTAAATGATATGAAGTGAATGGTGATACCAGAAAAATTCAAGAAAGATTAAGTTTTAACATAATATCACTGTACCTATAGTAAGGAAACATAATGCTAATTACCACAGATTGTAGCACAAAAAGTCTGTATTAAGTAGGAGGGCCCTAAAACCCATGCGAAGGGGCTTCGACTCCATAGTCATCCTAGTGGCTTGGGTGATTTGAAAAGAGCGCAACAATCGGTTTTCGACCAAGAGCAGCAAGACTGGACAGTTCATACACACAATCGCGGAAGCCCAGCTCTGGGTTGCCGCGGGGTCATCCTGCCATTGTCGGCTACCGTTCTGTTGATTGTTATCTATGTTGCGAGAAGTCTGTGTTTGATGTTTTGCCTGCTCTAAGCATGGCTGGTTGTAAAACTCTCCTCTTAGTACAAAGATGTGCAAATCTTTTGCGTGTTCCATAAAAAAAAAGAAAAAAACATGCCATGTTAATGTCCTAGACTTCCTGAGTAACTACACACAGATAACAAGTGTCATAAATCATAACTATCAAGGAACTGCAGATTTGGTAACCTATTTCACAGAACTACAGATTTTCGACAATTTTGTATCAGACACATATGAGTATGACAACACATAACTCTCACTTTGCTGCAAGGTTGTCAGAGGCAGTAGCACAAGATCAGTGGTGAGGAACTAAAACCAGGAAAAAGGGATGATGCTTTGAGAAGTGATAAACCAGCATCCTTACTGAACACTGATGAGTACAAGTGTGAATATCAACAGATAAAATACATTTTTTAATGGTAAAGGGTAACATGAGTTGCATACATGCTAATATTTCATGCTGGTGTAGTGGTATATTATTTCATTTGGTTGATAGTCCAAACTGTTCCAGAGGGAAAACAGTAATAAATAATGCTAAGCTATGTAAATGGCAAACAATAATAAACAAATAAATAATACTATTTTTGCATGGCAAAGGGCCTAAAAGCCTAATGCTAGAAAAACTGAAAGAAAATAATGAAAATCTGTTACATAATCATACCGTAGGCACTAATATAATTATTTATATATTAGATCAGTAACAACAACATCAAAACTAATACAAAATTTACATGAGCAACAACTACAGTATACATCAAATGAATTGCATTCACCATGATAAAATAAAGATCACTTGTGGAACTTACATTGACCATGATAAGTAAATACCACTTTAACTTACATTGGGGCGGCTCACTACCTGCTGAAAAGCCCTCCAAACAACATAATACTTCATTCTTCATTAGAGGCTTCTGTGCAAAGGCATCTGCAAATATTCACCGCCAGAATAGCACATTTATGAGTTCGAAAGGCCACTGGATGGATAATGCCATTTTAGTCCCTCAGAATTCACAATTTCATTCTCTTTACAAATGATGTATGTTGAATCTCCAGACTTACAAACTTCTGATTGTTCAGACCGAAAAGATATCCTCCTCCTCATCAAGTCTCTCACAGAATCACACAATGGGTCATGTTCACCTGTTCGACAAAAAGATTCCCTGTCAGTGTTATCTGTGGTAGCATGGGAGTTCTTTCCAGTTCTACTCATGAAAGAAGCACTTGGCTCCTTTTCAGTTGGCATCGCACCGCCTGGAGAGGTTTTAACATGACCATCAACATTTATATATGACCTATTTCTAATGGAAAGTGGCAAAGAGCCCCAGAGAAGTTCATTTCCTCCACGCTTACTGGCTTTAGGACTACTTTGAGGAGATGAGTAACTAGGCAATCCTGCCCTTTTCCTGTTGATTTTATACTTACCATCTTCTTGCGGAACTTCCTGGTTTTCATCAGACGACCCATCAAGCCGAGGAATATTGTTGCTCAGCGAACTACTCTCATCGAGCCTTACAGAACTGCGGTAAGATATCTGATCATTTGGTTGTTCTTCTCCATTCACAGGTTCAATTCAATCATCAATATCCTGGCACTCCTGATGAGAAGCACCATCAAAATCCAACTGCGCAGACTCTAAGGCAACTGCAATGGACTTCTTGGAAAACCTGGCTGAGAATGGTCATTGACCAACTCATCATCAGTTGTTGGTTCCTCTGCAGCTTGTGAGGAGGCCAGCCAGCTTAGAAGGACAAGGGCTTCAGCATCTACACGCTACAGAAGAAAAACTACAAGGAGATTAGAGGATCTGAATTAATCAATAATAGGTAATAGTTGCACCCAGATTAAAAAAAAAAGTTGCGATTGCGAAAGATGACATACCTAATGCCAGAATGGAAAATCTCAGGCCAATCAAAAAACACTATGTAAGATCACTGACAGGATCTCTATGGATCGCCATACCCTGAAGCATCTATGTCACGATGTATGCCCTTTCAGACCTAGTGATATCACCGTGCCACCTTCTCAAGGGTGACTATGCAATGGTTTTGTTTGATGTAATCGGGGTGTTCATCAGGTATTTTATCAGTGACCAAGATGCAACCAAACCATGCAGGTCTTCAGCTTGAGACTATTTCAAATGAACTTTACGGTATAAAGAAAAAGGGTTAAAATTGGTTTAACCATATTTTTTATTGATCGCCTCGACTTAAATTACAAAGACTCAATAGAGCACACTTTTAATTGAAGAAAGCACTAACCAAATACCTAAGATATATGGTATATATTACCTTTTCATGTTCTTCAAATAATTGAGATGTTGTTCTTTGAGCAGCAGATGATGACACTGGGCACTGATTGTTTCTCTCAACAGATATTTGTTCCGATGACTCTAAACACAGAACATTTGTGATCTGGTTCTCCTTTTGAGTGCCCACAGAAATATCACTATCAATAGTGATTTTAGGCATCCTTCTATTCTAGCTTTTCAGATTCTTCCATGGTAGGAACTTTGTGATAGGACACTTCCTCCTTTGGGCACAGCATAGAAAGGGCACTCTCATATTTAATACCATGAAGAAAACTTCTAAGAACAGCATCCCACAAAGGCCTGCCCATATCAACAGGTTTTGCTTCCTCCAGCAATCTAAAGTACTCAAGTTCCTGAACAAAACAGATATTGGAAAGCTTAAGGCAATTAGCACATTTTCTAGCATACATGCATATAGATAAAGCAGGAAAGATACCTCCCAAATTGATAAAAGTGACCTAACCATTTTGCTATCTGCTGTAACTTGTGAAAGGGAAGTACTTTTCATTTAGGATGCCTAGACATGCCAACAAAACTGTTAGTGCAATGCATGGATACACAAAAAAAAGAAAAGTTGTTAGTGTCATTGTGCCATTGAACCTTCTATTCTAGAGTCAGCTTCAAGCATCAAAGAACTATGTCAATTAGCAACATTCCAACTTGTTCCTTCCCAGCAATGAGAAGTGGCTGAACTGCCCAATATTAAAGAATGTTGTACTGTTGAAGATATCCACATTGTTGGTTTTCGGGTTGCGACATTGTCCGGATGTACCTATCATTTTTAAGGAAAATAGGCAGGATATTTTAAGTAGAAACAGTGGACCAAAGTATCATCCAACAAAGACTAATGGAAATAAAACTTACCTTATGCCCTGATTCAGTGGAGCAGTCCACCTTGCTGTGAGGAGATGACTTAGGATGAAAATCATCTGGCAATGGAGGGCGGAACTTGAAGTCTGTAACATGTACATAGCCCATTCCATACAAGTTGTAGTCAATCTAAAATATAGATTCAACAGAAATGATCATCTCCAGCTACTATATATCACAAAAGCTAGACTGTGGTATTTATTATGTTAAGACTGCATAAGAGACAACATGAAATACTGTTATTGCAGTTCACAACAACTATGAAAAGAAACTAAGTGTTGCTCTTACCAAAAAGTGAAGAAGATAGGGAATGTGAGACTCATAAGGTTGGAATACTCTATTAAGAACAGCACCATCCTGAAACCAAGCATCTGAAAATCAGGACCACAGGAAATATTTTAAAATACTCCCATTTGAGAAGAATAAAGTGTATTTACAAGGAAGATCACAAGATAAACTGAACAATTTCAAATTACTATAACATATGATAGTCTGTACAGACAACAGACTTGATCCTAGATGGCATAACTGTCTAGGGGCCAAGTTTCATGTTGTTGGGAGAATGAATCCACAGCTTCACATCATGAAACTAAAGCAACATATACATGCAACACTGAGAATCAATGCACATTTTCAAGTGAAATGACATGCAACAGAAGGTGATTGAAATCGAATCTTTCGCCTAAAACTACTAGTTTCCTACAGCATACAAGTGTAGTCATTATTAATGTAAATCTGAAAGGAAACATATACAATGAACAAAAGAAAATAATAATATTGAAATATCTATTACAACTCTTTCTTTCAATAAATGCTCCTTCCAATGTCAGAACTAGCCATAAAATTGTGCAAAGTTTGACCATTAATATGTCAACAAGTAGATAGATGGGCTATATAGATATTAGATTCCTTGCTGAACATACTGCTGTAATTATAGTTTCATTGATATACCTTGATGTAAAACTATAACAGAGAAGACCCAAATTGTAACTCCGAGACAGTGAAATGTAAACAATACTAGTAACAATTAAGAAGAAATAGAGGGGATGATAAAACAAAGTAACATTGCCAAAAAATAGTGAAAGAAAAAAAATCTATAAGTAAGTATCACAGATATATTCCTCCTGTCAGACATGTTTAGCTACTGGAAATTTGGAAAATTCCAAGATCGTATGTTAAGCAGAAGGGGTCAACACACCAATAGATGGGCTGCACTAGATGATTTCTAATGAAATTGTGGTTTAAACAAGCAACATGGTATTCAATAGTTGAATATTAAGGACAACTCAGAACACCAATAAAGTTCCCACTGACTTATTCAATGCTTGTCACGCATATATGCATAGGCAATTATGTGTAGCCAATTAGCCAGAAAAACAAAGCAGTCGATTTTTCTCATGATAACTCCAACACAGAATAAATGAAGGAAGTTTTGTGTTTTTACCATTTTACATAGACTACCTTGAAGTCCCGGATTGAAATAATATATCATGGTTGCAAACTCTAGGTTGGAAGCAACAATCATAAGACATCAGGACTTAGATACTCACACCAAGCATTGAGCCACTAATAAATGGTCAGTATATTTACTGATAAACTATTAGGACACTGAAACAGAAACATATAATGATTGCAACAGTTTCAATATTTACAAGAAGAAGCTAGATAATAAATACAAAACAAGAGTTAATGCTGAGAAATCAAGAATTAGTTCTTAAGCTAAAAAAAGACAGAAATAAATCAAAATTAATTAATGAAAGGAGAACCTAATATAACCTTTCAGGATCAACACTGATAAACAGAAATTGCACGGCAAAGGATACAGTGAGGATGCAATAACTACTGTGTTCCACAACTCAGTATATATTTTGTGAAGATTTCAGTAAATATTTTGTTTGGTTTTGATTTATAATTAATTATATGGAATATGTTCATGGAAACACTAGGCGAGAAGGAAAGAACAGGTAATCTAGAATTGGTTCAAACATCCATAGCAGCCAAAATACTTTTTAAAAAACAATAAAGTTATGGATACAAATAGATCTTCAACAAGTTCCTCAGATGTATGATAGCCATACAACTTTTTTGAACAAGGGTACACCAATGCACATGATTCTTTTTTAATGAGCCATGAATCTGTAAGAAACACGATGGTATCAAAAAATATATATATACAACAGGGTATTCATGCCATAAAAAATAACTGGGCATCACAAATACCTGCAAAGCTTTCTCAAGGGCACTTACCTAGAGAAAGGGCAGAAAAGAGACATATTAATTTCTCCTTGTCATCAAGGGATGTTCTATACATTACAAGCAACAGTTAATCAGAGAGCATCAGTATTCAGTTGTACCATTCACAGCGAATAACACATTTAGGTTATTTGGTTTAAAAAAAGTAATGCCCACTTATTTCTAGACACAGCTGCCCTTTTCGCCAGTACAAAATCTAAGAGATGCTTACCAAGCCACATACACATACAAAGCGTTCAGCCTACTGTCTAAGTTATCTAAATGTGTTGCAGATGCATACAAGGGAAAGCTTTTGACATATGGAGAAGTGACCTTTCAAATCACAAATTAATTAATTAATTAATTAAGTCAATAAAATTGCAACAGCATTGTGCAACTGCCATATACAAGAGGAATTAGTGTATAAAAAGTTTGTGACATAGCAGTAAGGCTCAGTTAGAATATGAATAATAACAAGCAATTTCAAGTTTCAGGTGATGTGGATATGAAAATCATCAGCAAAAATTTTTCAGGTAACGTGGATAGAAAATCAGTAGTACAATTCAAAATAGAACAATCCATGTAACAAATTGCAAAAGCAACAGTAATAGCATACACATGATACATCAGAGCTGCATAATTACAAAGAATGAATTACCTTTTTCGATGTTATGAAGGTCCTCTGTGCAAGGCACATAAAGAAATGGAAGGACCTAGATAAAAAAAAACAACAAACGTTTACAAACTAGTTGGCACAACTAATGATGAATGCAATAGTCTGAGCAACTTTCCATAGAGAAGCAATATAAAACATTGAAGTATATCTGTATTTATTCAAAAACATGAATTCAAAATATAATAGAGCTAATCATCATATGCATGTCCAAACTCAACAAAAATCAAGTGCACACAGAAGTAAATATTGCATATATTACAAGCAAAACCAAGCTTATAGAAAATAAAGTTAAGCCCGTGCAGGATAGGAGGGCTTCAAATTTAGTGAACTTCGAAAGTGAAGTTGGATCTCCAAAGTACAGTATCAACAGAGAGCGCATTGCCGCATTCCCTCCAAATTTTCAAATTTGAATCTAGACAGCAAAGGCCATGAGCATCAATTGTTGTGCATAAATACCGTATAATACATGAGGAAGACTAGTTGATGCGCATGGCTACCTAACAGCAAACACAAATGTATTACATCTTCACAGCGTCACTCACACTCAAAACACTTGCAAGGACGCACTCGATTGAAAGCTTGAAGCTGCAACCAAACATGACGACCAAAAATAACTCATCCGTACTATCAACAGACAAAAAAAGAACTCATCAGAGAAGCTGATACGCAGCAGATGGATGTGGAGGCAAGTCTTCTGCCCTGCGGGAGTGGAGCCATAGATCCTGATCACCGGCACCTCACCTAAATCCACCACACATCAAACTCATCAACCGTTTGACATGAACGCGGCGCAGAGGCAGAACAAGGGGCGAAACGGGGGCTTGAGAGAGACGGGTGGAGAAAGGGGGCGGAGAGGGAAATGCACCGTGGAAGTGGCTGTAGGAGAAGTAAAATCCGGGGAGGGGCAGCGCCATGTAGTAGTCGAGGGAGACGATCCGCACGCTGAGCACCGACCACCGGGGAGTCGGTCCCCGACGGCGAGGGCTCCGCTCCGGCGAGGAGGCAGCCATGGAGGCCGCCGCACAAGGTCAGGCAGGCCCGGGGTTTCTGCGAGTTGAATGAAGTTGCGGCGGTGTTCTATTGGGTGGCGTGGGCTACGTGAGCCACGGGCCCGCACCGCGTCTCCTTGCCCTGAAAGCTTCTGCTTAGTTTGACTCGGTCGACAGGGTGAGCCCGTGAGGTGGTGTGGCCTACGTGGGTTGCGGCAAGGTTTGCAATTTGCATTAAGGGGGTGTTTAGATCAGGGGTAAAAAAATTTGGCGAGTTACATCGGATATACGGACACACATTTGAAGTATTAAACGTAGACTAATATCAAAACAAATTACAGAATCCGCCTGTAAACTGCGAGACGAATTTATTAAGCCTAATTAATCCGTCATTAGCAAATGTTTACTGTAGCACCACATTGTCAGATCATGACGAAATTAGGCTCAAAAGATTCGTCTCGTGATTTACACACAAACTGTGCAATTGGTTTTTTTCATCCACATTTAATGCTCCATACATGTGTTCAAACGTTCGATGTGGCGGGGAAAAAAATTTGGCGGTGGATCTAAACAGGGCCTAACAAAATAGAAATACTGCGTATACCATTTCGGAATAACCGTTGTTATCGTACCGATATCAGCGTGATACCTAGGTATTAGATCTGATACATACTAATATTATGTTTAGTATTGAATATATCAGATCTGATATTGGAGATACATAATAACGTTAGCATAGTGTCATGGGGTATTAGGCAGACGTTAACATGGTATCACGGTACCTCTTAGTAGGTACCAATATGACCCGATTTTGCAACAGACGTGCTATATCTGATATTAATATATTTTTTCAAAATAACTTTCCTATATACTTTTTTGTAAAAACATACCATTTTATTAGTCTATAAATTGTGCGCGCGGAAAATGAGAGAGTAGAAGTTGGGAAGAGGGAGCAAAGAGCACACTCTTACTCCGCTAAAATATTTACATTTGTAATTTTCTATGGTATAAATTGTGCTCATAGACTCACGGTAAATAAACTAGCATGGCAGGTGTAAATAGGTATATGAAACAGCGACGGCAAGGGTTCACGGAGAAAAGCGGCATTCAGTGGCTAGAAGCTTCGAGGAGTGTGGTCGAGGTGGAGCTCGATGCGGCAAAGATAGCGGCACGCTCCTCGAAGCTAGCGGCGGTGGTGGCATGGCACAGCGGTGACACTACGGTGGAACTACGACGCGTGGTAGCGGGGTGGTTTCTGGGGCACATGAAGCTTCAGCAATTGAGGGAAAACAGTGAGGGGAGAACAAGGGTACCTTTTATAGCTCGAGGAGGCAGCAAGGAGGCTGGGGAGAGGCGGGAAGTGGAAGGTGAAGTGGGGTGGCGATGTGAGCATAATGGGGTTGAGCCAGCGCTGTTTCTTGTAGGGAGAATGGGGGACAAGGTTGAGGGAGTGGGCAATGACCGTGCCCTCTCGATTGGATGCGGACGCGGGAGCAGTAAGGCAAAGAGTGGGCGCGTCATCATGGCTGATGTCGCCCGACCTTCTTGGCCAGTGGTTGAAGGTGAAACCGATAGGTGGGGTCCTAACCCATCTGTCGATAAGAGAGAAAGGGGGAGGCTAGGGGAGGCAATTTTCTCCACTGGGCCAGGTCCCCCACGGGGGTAGGGTGGGTGGAGTTTTTGTCCTGCATGGGTAGTGGGGCCGAGGCCCTGGTCTTATGCTGGTGTGGGTACAAGGGAGGGAATCCACCCGCGGATGAACCGTGGGGCCCAGGGAGGTATATTACCCCTCAAAATATAGTTCATTAAAAAAGCCCAAGAAGCCCACCTTGGTGAAGTAATGTCATATATAAACTAAAACCTAACCCTATCCTTACTCCTTCTCTGGAGTCCCTCACAGCCACTGCCTGTCGCTCTCCAGTTTTCCACGCGCAGTAGCACGCACCTCCACCGCTCCACAGGCACGGACCACGGTTGATGGGGACCATAGCATTGCTCCTCTCCCTCTGGCCACCTGTCAAAAGTAGCTCCTCTAGCTCCACCACGTGGCGTTGGGCGGTGCCGGTCTACAGATAAAGGGCGGAAGAGAGAGAAAGACAAAGATATGTAGAGAGAAGGGCCTGACAAGTGGGGCCCGCGTGGATCCCACTCATACTCAGTTGGGCTGACCATAGTTAGATCACCACGTCAGTCGAAACCAAGCACAAAACTACTATAGGATCTCGGGTACTCCAGTATTACAAGTTAAGAGCACGACCAACAATCGCCCAATACTACTCCAAATCCCAAATTATTGTGTTTTTTAAGAAGAAAAAAATTGATCCAACAAAACCCATAATCAGATCCCAAAAAGCTTGGGACCCCAATCCTGTGATTTACGTTCTCCACAAGTGAAGAAGACATCTTTTTCCTAATCCACCGAACCTAGGCAACTTTCGCGCACTGCCGAGATGTCCACGCCGTTGCGAACTCATCCAATGCCGCCTCGATTCCCATAGTCGATGGCACCGATTCGTTGCGTCGCCACCTCGACTTGTGCCGCTAGCGGAGACCCAATTGGCACCGCCGCCGACCGTCGCGAGCTTTCTTTTCGACGAATTGGTTCGTGTCACCGCCAGCTCGACTCGTGCCACCATCGGAGACCTGATTGGTGTTGTCACCGATCATTGTGAGCTTGCCTACCGACAAATTGGTTCGCACCTTTGCCAGTTGTTCGTGCCGCCGTCGGAGACCCGATTAGCACCCTCAACGGCCATTGCGAGCTAGTCCGCTGACGAATTGGTTCGCATCGCCACCAGCTTGTTCGTGCCGCCATCGGGAGTCTCGATTAGCGTCGTTGCCGATCATTGCGAGCTTGCCCACCGACGAATTGGTTCACACTTATGCTAGTTCGTTCATGCCGCCATCGGAGACCCGATTGGCGCCATCACTGACCGTCACGAGCTTGCCCGTCGACGAATTGGTTAGCACCGCCGCCAACTCGTCCATGCCGCTAGTGCCCCCCGATTTACTCCGTGCCCGTCCATCGCGAGCTCATCCGTAGCCGGACCCCTATTTGAGTTGTCGCGAGCTCATTCGTCGACGAATTGGTCGAGCCACAAGTGGCCCTTGATTCGCACCACCCCAGCCTATTGGGAGCTCGTTCAACGCCAGCCCCGGATTTTCACCGCCCTGGTTCACGCGAGCTCGTTCGCTGCTAACCCCTATTCGTGCCGTCACCGGCGGCTCGATTCGTGCCAACTAGCGAACCGCGTTTTGCGCTGACGCTACCGGCTATCGTGAGCTCATCTGACGGTGGATTGATTCATGCCGCCAGTGACTACTGACTAATCATAGCGAGCTCATCCGCCACCAACGCCGACTCGTGCCGCCGTCGGTAATCGTGAGCTGGTCTGCTGCTGGCCACCGGTTTCATGCCATCACTGGTTCGTCATGCAAGAGAACGAGAAAAGGTGTAGAGGAGGAAGAAAAGAGGAATAAAAGAGGGATTGATAGGTAGGGCCCACCTGTCAGGTCATTATATGTGGGAAGGCAAACCGTTCGTAGTTTGGTAGGTGGTCCCACTTTATATTATATTATATAGTCATGTTTATATATACCTAAGCGCAAAATCTATTTCGAGAGCGCTCTCGGTTTAGCTCTATAGCGCGACGCATCTCAGAGCCGTCTAACTGTGCACGTCGTCATGATGTCCATCCATGTGGGTGTCTTTTTCCTTTCAAATAAAGTTCACGTGGGTGTCTTTTTCCTATTCAAATAAAGTTTCCTCTCAAATTACTTATCCGATCTACAATCCGATTATACCATTGTGTTCGTTACAATTAAATCTTCACAACAAGATCTTACATGATTATGTTACGATGAAAAAATATTTATATTTGTAAATTACTTTTATTATATACATAATTTACTTTTAGATTTGACTAAATTACTTCTTAGACATATAAAAGTAATACAATAAAGTCTAAAAAAGTAATTTACATATATTCTAAAAGTAACTTAAAACAAAACGGAAGTAACTTTGTCATGACATTAGAAGTAAATTCGTTGTAGGGATAAAATATGACTTTTTAGTTAATTCCATAATTTATGCTGATTAATTTAATTTCTATATAGAGTCATGTTTTTATCTCTACAACGGATTTACTTTAATTGATATGATAAAGTTAACTTCGTTTTGTTCTAAATTACTTCTATAATATATATAAATTACTTTTAGACTTACTGAATTTACTTTTATAGTTTAAGAAGTAACTTAGTGAAATCTAAAAGTAATTTAGACATATCATAAAAGTAATTTGTGATTTTTCATCAAAATATAATCATGTGAGATCTTGTTGTAAAGATTTAATTACAATGAATACAATGGCGTAAACGGATTATAAATTGAATAAGTAATTTAAGAGAAACTTCTCTAAGAAGGAAAAAAATACATAGATATTGAGTGTACTAGTAGCTTTTTTTTGGAAAAAACGGTGTCTCTCTTTAGCACTATCCAACTAGTGTTCTTGTTGTAATCGCGTCCATACCTAAGATATTCTAGAACATCAAATCCTTTAGTTAGAAATCTCAAAAAGTTATTTAGGGAGTTGATTTATTGCGTATCTCTTGATAACTAAGATGCTCTAAGAACTTATTATATATACAGTATTACGGTGTAACAACACGATTCAAACTGGATGTAAGATGGAAAATTGTAGCGAACATATTATTCGTAGTTTATCCAACCACGCGCACCAAGCCTATCCAAAACCGAGTCCCATTCAACCGAAGGCCCACGTACGTCCTGTTGGGCCCAATCCAAACACCCAACCCGCACGGCGTGGTGGAATGCAACGGAACCCATGTCCAACTCCAAAGACTCCAAACCCAAACCCAAACCCAAACCCAAACCCCAACCGCCCTTCTCTCTCTTGAAAAAAAGGGAAAGGAAAAAAAAAACGCGGAGCGGCTGGTCATTCCCCCGCGAAGCCGTCTTCCCCATGCCGAACCCTCCAGAATCCGCCGTGTCGGGCTCCTCCTCCTCCACCGCGGCGCCGCCGCCCAATGCCTCCCCGCCGCGACCGCGTACGCCGTCTCCCGTTTCTCCTGCTCCTGCTCCGGCTCCGGCATCAACCAACCCTACCCCGTGCATCGCTCACGACTCACGGGTGTGTATGTCTCTCTCGATTGCAGGGCAAGCGGGCTTAACTGAAGCGGAAGAGCCCAACGGCATGGACGCCGCGGCGGCCTCCTCCGCCCCGGCGTCGTCTCCCCCTCCCGCCGAGTTCTCCGGGGGCGTCGAGAGGACGACCACCCACACGCAGTCTGGGGCACCGCAGGTGGGGGCGCCCACGGCCACGGGCTACGCCTACGCGTCCTCGGCGGCGGCCGACCACGGCGCGGATGGTGATAAACCCTCCTCCCCGCACCCTCACTACGAGATGGAGATGGCCAGGGACACCATCACCCAGTCCTTGTGCTTCAAGTTTGACAAGGAAAAACCCGATCAGGAGGTGCGTTCTCGGCTCCCCCTTATCATTCGATCGCTCGTTGTTTTGATCGTGTTATCGTAATGCAAGTGTTCCTAACCCCTCGATGCTCTATGATCGTTTTGGGATTGCGTGGTTCTGAGCTTCTGATCATCTGGGTCATAATAGTAAGATGAGATGGTTAGTTGGAGATGTTTTTGGCAGTCATAGTTTGATCCAGATCAGTTAATGGCCTTGCGGCAATGAGGTGTCCATCCTCTTCTCTAGGCACGGCTAATTTCCAATAATCCATTGCTTAATTGCGCTCTGTTTCCATCCAGCGTGGCTGTAATGAATTACTAAATTGAGTGGTATTAGTTTCTGCACACTTTTAACTGTTGGATGCGTTTGCATGTTGTCAGCATTATAACTGCAGCAGTAATTTCAGATTATTTGACTTATGGATGTTTTGCATCTCACCTTTCTCTTTTGAGACATTGAATTTGCGTACTGTTCTTTTTTAGTTATTAGCTCCTAGTGTGTTCTATATTACCTCATTTAGTTGCTCTTACAAAAATATGTTTACTGAACTTATTTATACAGTAAATGCTTGTAACAATGGAGCACTCTTGTTAATATGGATTTCCATTCAATACATTCAATTTAATTTTATAATTTAAGCAATTTGTCAATCTCACTTTCATGATAGCAGACTAGAACCGGATTATTGATATGTGATTTTTGGCTTTTAGTTGCAGGAAACAAAATAACTAATTCTTTTGATGGTTTATTTTGTTTTTCTGCTAAGACACTTTTGTTTCTCCAGGTAACACACAAGCCATCAGGATCTGTTCTCATATGTCCTGGCAACAATACTGATGAGTGTTCCCAGAACAGCTTTCGAAAGATGTATGTTGTGAATATTGTGTTGAATTTTTCTTAACCTGTAGATGCTATAACTGAAGGCTAAGTTTCTGCCTGAAGCTACACCCTATGTAGTATAGATAATTGTATCTTTGAAGTTACTTTGTGTCCATTTTATTATAGTCTGCTAAACTCCAATCCATCGTACATTTCTTTGCACACATCCCGTTAGATAACCTGTCTGCTAAACTCCTATCCATCGGACACATTTTTTGGCACACACCCCATTAGATAACCTGCATACATAATTTCACATGTAACTGTTGGAATGCCCTCCAAACATGCATATGTATTTGCCGTTGGGTCTGATCATAACACTAGTATGCTTTTTGTTTAATCTTTTAGTAGGGAATCTACCTCATCATTTTTCGTTGCTTATGATGACAAATGTGAAGAGGAGACCGCAGAGACTGCAGCATTTGAGTCAGCTGATGTGTCTATACAATGTACTACCTGTCTTGAATTATTTTCTTACTGCTTTGTAAACTATAAACTGGTATCCTTTCACCTCTTTTCCTCATGGAAGGTCTGAAGCACTAAGTGTTAGCTGTTGTGTGAATTATGTGAATTTCTAGGCGCCAAAGATTATGCAAAGGTGCAAGGCGAAGGTCTGGTTACCCATACTGTTAGCAATGAAAAAGCAGAAGAAATCTTGATAAATGATCCCCTGCCCCCGTTAGTCCGAGGTAAACCGTTACAATAAATTTTGATATGTTTTCTCTCTTTGATCAGAGTAAATAAGCTATTTCAGTTTATATTAAAATGATCTTAACCAAGTGTACATATAAATATTTAGTAGGGATGAGAGCGGACTGTGGGCCAATCTGGTACCCATCAACCTATTCCAGTCCAACTAAATGAACTTGATACACAATATGAACTAGAAAAGGCTTTGGCGGTGTATGGAGTCGCCAACCACCTCAACCTTGAGAAACCCCCTGGTCAAGACGGATTTAGAGATAAAAACCGGTTAGCGGAGCCGATTTAGATGAATAGGGAGAAACACCCGTCTCATGGGTGGAACGGAAGGTTTTCATGACTAACCTACAAAGAGGACTCCCACAGCAAGTCGGGCCCTTTCCAAATTCAGCCATATTTTCCTATTTTCGCTTTAGATGCCAAGTTGGATGGTTAACAAGTACTCCCTCTATTTCATTTTATAAGTCGTTTGACTTTTTTTCTAGTCAAACTTCTTTAATTTTGACCAAATTTATAGAACAATGTAGTAGTATTTTTAACACAAAACAAATATATTATCAAAATATATTCAATATTAGATTTAATGAAACTAATTTGATAATTAGATGTTGCTAAATTTTTCTATAAATTTGGTTAATCTTAACAAAGTTTGACTAGAAAAAAAGTCAAACGACTTGCAATATGAAACGGAGGGAGTAATACTTTTGGTTGCATTTAAGTAAGTCCTAGGATTTTTTTTTGATGTTTGTGTTGTTAAGTTGTAAATACTTCATCTTTTATCATTTCTTGAGAAATACTTTTTCCTATGCAGCTGATTCTGATGTCAGACCAACATTTCAAGAAAGTTCTTGTGCTGATAGGTCATGTGAGAAACAGGTATTATTCAGTGTTGTAGGTTCTATTGTTTTGTTCGGTTATGGTCTGTGTTAACTTTATAGATTCTATTCTGTTAACTTCTAACTGCTTTGGCATGGTCGGCAAATTAAAGCACTTCTTGAAAATGCTGGATCTTCAATGTGCCCAGACTCTGATTGGTTTGGATGAAGTGGCCTTGATGTTCAATTTTGAAATATGGACATATCAGTCATTAAAAAACCTATCACAGTAGAAGCTCTTGTTGTAGTTTACTTTCCTTAACAAATTGAAGGGTCCATGCGGTTTTTTCTAACTAATTGAAACCTATGTTTTCAGCCAACCGAATCAGATGAGGATAAAGATCTGTATCTACATAGGATTCGCTTGCGGGAGGTTTTAGATGAGAAAGATTACCTTGTCCGCGAGTTGGAATATGCCAAGAAACAACTGGATGAGGTCAAGTCAGTGAATAGTGAAATTCATAGAGAAAACAGGAAACTGAAAAAGTGCCTCCGTACTAATGCTGTTGAAGCAGGAATTTCGAAAAAGGTTCTAGAAAAGCTTGCATATTGTCATGATATATTTTCATGTCCTAGTGAGGTTGGTGTTCAAAAATTGGAAGAGCACCTGTCTAGATCTGAGTGCAAGCTTCTATACACAGTTAAGATACCTGGTGCCACAACAGATCCTGCTTGGAAAATTTTGGAGAAGATGGATAAAATGACGCCATTATGTAAGGTGGTATTTCTTGGCATGGTTGAAGATGTCTATCGTCTGCATCGAGTCGGTTTATGTCTTAGTGGAAAATTTTCCTTGAAAGATTTTTGTTGGACTCTGGATCAAAAAGTGAAGTTGAGAGCTAAATTGAAGAGGTATGTGTCAAGGAGGAAACTTAAAAGAATGAGATTAGACTACAGAAAACTTCGTGAAGTGATGATAGATATGTTGAAGGATTGCAAAGTTAATATACCTGCAGACTTGGAGTACTTGCTGGACCTTATGAGAGATGATCCAGTGAAGCATCAGTTTCTGATAAGATATAATTTTTGTTTTATGGATGACATCTTGAAAAGAGAGGACACTTTTACCTTGTTCACTCAATATGAGCAGCTGAATAGAGAGGACAGAGAGAAGCATGGAAATGATACTGAAAAGTATAGAACAGCGATCGCTGTTAGCTTTATCACCCTCCCTGATAATGTAGGGTCTGCAATGTCTGCCAACAAGTTTACCAAACAGATCTATGACAGGTGGCGAGGGGATACCGGAATTGAACAGTTGAATACAAAGAGAAAATTAATTGAAGTCATAAGGCATGGCATTGTTCACCTTCCAGAGAAGGCATTTGATGAAGAAAAAAAGACTCACTATACAGATGCTAATGTTGTGGATATGCTTCAAGTGATTTCTCCACAGGTTTTCAGTCAGTTTCAAAGAGGGATGTATGAAATCAAAAAGCTTGCCTACCCGCATTTGATTCGTGTTATGAAGACTTAGGTGATTTGTATAGCTTCAACTTGATGCTTATATAGCAGTTGCAAGAAAAAAAAACGATTTCATGTGTTCTGGTGTATGACACAAAATTGAAAGCATTTTGCTTGTAAATGGTTTATATTGACCTCCATAAGCTGCCATTGTCTCATTCACCTGTAATTTGCCACCTTCTTTTATATTCACTAAATTTTCGCACACTTTTCTTCTGGTCATTTGGCTGATATATCTGTTTTGCTGTATTTTGTTATATAGCATGTAGAATATGCATAGATCAATGGAACGCCTCTATGAGACAGTTAGACCAAAACATGAGAGGGATACTGGATAAGTATAAATATTACTTCAGAAATATTGGACTAGCTCCAACATGAAGATCGACTTCAACTGATCTTTGCTCAGTTGCATGCCATGTAAAGACCAAGTAGAAATGTTATTGTGCCTCCAAGGGTATCCTCATTTCGGATTTTACCCCTAAGATGCTTCAGATTTTTTTATTTGCATGTTCAGAAAAGGAATACAAGTGTTGCTTTCCGATTGGTTATGTTTGTGTTCTTCTGTACTGTTGGCCAAAAAAAAACTTTTACTAGCATTATGTAGTCATGTCCTGACTCCTGAGTGAGTACATTCCAAATTACTTCATGCTTTGTTATTATTGGCACATATTTCTTTCGGTGCGGATGACATCATGATTGATTCTATACTTGCAGCTTCTGAACACGGAGCAATAATTTACTATCCTGATTCTCTTGGGTATTCCATGGATGAACTGGATATGTGTCATAGACTAGGAGACTAGGTATTGACATCTGTAACTCTTGATACACACGTGTACATCCCAATTGTTAATACATGTATGCTATGATTTCTACATGTGTAGCTCACAGTAAATCTTGTGGCAAGCGTAGGAGAATTAAAAGGTCATTTCCCAAGGGGCGGCACCGTGCTCTGCTTCCTTATCCAATGGCGATCTGATTTTGGTGCTTCGTCAGGGCTGTAGGGTAGATCAAAATCAGGCCACCAAGCCGCCTCTGCCTATACAAGCATTTGTTATATTCTTCCTTCTTTGTCCTCTAGGAATTTGGTTGGCCTGTTATTGACATGTTAAGAATTATTTTTTTCAGACCATTAGTATTCAGTTTTCTAATGTATAATAAAGGATAGGTTAAAGATATTCTCTTAATTTTTTCAGCTACAATCCAATTCTGCCCATGTGATTTGGATGTTTGTCATTTGATGCTATTACATTTTTCTAAGAGGAGCTAGCACACATATTCCCTATATTTCATTAACAGTAACATACGCATGTACACACACCTGCTTCAGATGAGATAGAATGAGATAGTGAAAGAATTAACACAACACTCATTCACGAGGTAAAATTTCCCCTACTCTGTTTTGAAGCTTAAGATGTATTATTATTAGCTATTCAAATTTTCACCCTCTCGAGATTAGTTTTATGCTTGTATATTTTTTTCTCTAATGTTACACATGGTGCCAATATGCAATGAATGACATTGTACGTGATACAACTTTTTATCTTTCTAGGCATATAAAATGATTGGACAAGTCTTGCATATTTATGGCAGCTTTAATGTATATACTTCTCCAAAATAAGTCTTCAGCCTTTCTGTTCTCGTAGAGTGAAGTGTCAGATATCACCGGAGTGTCGATGACCGCACGTCGCCGGTGAGCTCAGGATCACAACACAAACTCACGCGAACACAGTGAAAATAAACACGTTCTTGTTTGGTGCTGCTGGAAAACTTGCAGCTTTTCTGTTTGTGATTACATATATAAGAAACTATTACATGCTAAGAACGGGCCACGATGCCCGACATGCACGCCACGCTCGTCATCAACGAGTGCCATCCCAAACGTCTGGAACGTGACGCACGACGCGCTCCATGCGAACAAACTCGCATCAGAGCTCAAAACGCGCACAGCCAAATAACAGCCGCGCGCCTAACTGCTTAAATGAAAACAAGCTAAAAACTAGGAATGCACAAGAATTATTCAACATGAAGTAGCATCATTAATTTTTGACGCCTTGCAAAGTAAATTATGCCTTTTTATAAGCATTTTTGATATGGTCAATCAGTTTTTAAAACTAGTTGATACCCCGCACGTTGTTGCGGACTTGTTTGAAATATGCCTATCAGCACGAAAAATTGAGTTTATATATAAAGAAACACTGTAACTCTTTTTTTTAATTAAACACATTTCACTTCTTAATATTCAAGGATTTTGACGTAAAGATTACACTTAGATTAGTAACTAACATGACTATTCAAAAGGATAATGTTTAGGATAATCGAATATTCATCCTTCACGAACATAGGGAAAATATAAAATTCTGCGAATGGAAAGTATGTACCCTCTCTAATTAAGTTCTCTGAAATCCGAAAGAACAATATTTAGGATAATCGAACTTTCAACATAGGGGAAATATAAAATTCTGCAAACAGAAAGCATATGTGTCCTCTCTACTTAAGTTCTATCGTATGAAACCTGAAGGGTGAAGACTATATACTAACAATATGCATTGCTTAACAATTTCTCTGTGGGAATTTAATCTAAGATAAGAAAAGCAACAGTTAAGCACAACATCAATCAAGAAGGATCATGGGATTGCAATAGAGACCGGTGCTCACATATCGCCAATCGGCTTCATCGATCGTTGGCATCGCCAATCGCCTACACGGATGCTTAATATGTTCACGATGAAGTAGCTTCAGGAATGAAATCCTATGAATGAATGACAATATAACATCCGGTGATAATATACATAGTATAGATGGAGTTATGTAATGGAGTAAAGGATTGTGAACTGCTTGCCCCCTTAAAGTTTTGCAGATGAATTGTTCATGATGCATTAATCCCCTCTTTCCACAATCAATTGGAAGATTAAGCAGGTTATATGCATTGGAACTGTTAGGTACTTATCAGGTATATATGCTTCAATTCTCTGACACGTGCATGCAGGAATGTTTGGATTGAAACGTTGAGATCAAATCTAACGGCTCAGGAATTTGTGACAATGTGGCTTAATATGAGACCTACTTTGAGTTAATGACTTGAGTGAGTACCAACTATATAGGAAGAAATGATGTAAAAGCATTGTCACTGCAGCATACTAAGAACTTGAAATAAATTCATATTATTGTACTTTGTGTGATTATATTTGATGTATGATATGAATTGAATTAAATCTCAATTGCACAGATAATATAAAAATATCTTTTTTGCTAACATGAAATTTTTAGAAGTTACTCCCACCGTTTCATATTATAAATCGTTTGACTTTTTTCTTAGTTAAAATTCTTTAAATTTTGACTAAGTATATAGAAAATATTAGCAACATCTAGAAGGCAAAATTAGTTTTATTAAATCTAACATTGAACATATTTTGATAACATATTGATTTTGTATTAAAAATATTAGTATATTTTCTATAAACTTGATTAAACTTAAATAAGTTTGACTTAGAAAAAAAGTCAAACGACTTTTAATATAAAACGGAGAAATTATTTAAGACAAATAAAATTGTACCATAATGTTTAGCATTGTTAGCGGTACATCAAAATATGTATTATGTTGTCAAACTATAACACCTCTGTTGCTCATCCTCTAACCATGCTTTTTTTTTAACATGTCCTGTCAACTACGATATGCACGAGTAATAAGCAGCTCCTACTAATAGACGAAAATGGACGAAAGATATGTGTCCGTACCACCCCAACATGTTTATATTTTACGAGAGAAAGGAGTGGACATCGAGCTCCTCATCCCATCCGGCGATGAGAAGTGGACGGCGGCGAAGAGAGCAGCGCGACGGGGAGAGAGGAAAGGGCGACGCCGGCTAGTGGGAGGACGGTGGAGAGGGCAGCGGTTGGGGCGGCACGGTGGAGGAGAGGGTGAAGGCGGTAGCGTGTGGAGGAGGCGAACGGCCGCGGTGCGGTCTCTATCGACTGGCGATGGGCCAATGAGATCATCGAGATGGGAAAAAGGCAGCGTGGGGTCCACACTCAAGGAAATTTCGTAGAAGAAGCTACCGCGGTTTCCTCTTGACTGTATGTACTATGTAGCTCCGAACCAATCCATATCGTGCGCGTAGCCAAAATTGCACAGTAACTTTTGCTACAGTAATCCGACATGGCGTGCCTCACGATCGCTCCAGCCTGAGCGGCTTTATGATTTGTAATTCTAACCAACTACATGTATCTTTCACCTAGCTTTACAACGAGTTACATACAGGCGGCGCGTCATTGGAGGCCCCCAACATCTAGTATATAAGATGCTCGGTGATATGCAGGTTGCAGCAAGGAAGCTGATGCTTTACATGGACCATGGAGTCCAACGTGGAGGAGCTGAGAGTGGATCATGATATCACTGAAACCTTTGCCGTTACCAACTGGAACACCGTCTTCTCCTATGGTGCCTCTGCGACGCATGGTGGTGGCCATGATCATGGAGCACTCGGCTGTCACTACTTCACAAATTTTTATTGGTTCCGGTTGAGAATTGATCATAGGTGCACCGTTTTTTAGCCGGTACCAGCCGGTACCAATTCAGGGACACCAATGCCCAATTGCGTAGGTATCGATTTTATAATTGGCACCTACACGGTTATAGGTATCGGTTCTTGTTGAAAACATAAGCATATATTGATTTAATTTATTTCATAAATAAATCATGACATTGCAGATATAAACTAGCATGATCGCATCATTCAATCTGCACATATAAACTAAACAGTAAAATATGAATAGATCAAACATGCAAAACATAATGAAAACATACTGAGAACCTTTGATGGTCGGTTGCGCAGCGGGAAGGACTTGCAGTACTAGATGTTGACGACGACGCGCACTCGAGCAAAGAGGAAGACGAGTCGTCGTGGAGGACCAGCAAGCAGTCGTGCAAAGCGCTTCCCAAAAAACCTTATTATAGGCACTGTGATTTTACTAGGGCTGGTTTTGCCGAGGCACTGAGGCTGGATAAATTCACCGGTGTGCACTTTAAAAGATGGCATATTAGGGTCACTCTATGGCTGATAACTATGAAATGCTTCTGGATTAGTAATGGCAAACCTGATGGAGTTCTTACTGCTGAAAAGCAGAAAGAATTGGAGGAGGCCACTAATCTCTTTGTGGGATGCATTCTTAGCATTCTTGGCGATCGTCTGGTCGAGGTGTATATGCATATGACCGATGCTAAGGAGTTGTGGGATGCACTGAATACCAAATTCGGTGCTACTGATGCTAGCAATGATCTGTACATCATGTAGCAGTTTCATGACTACTGGATGGTTGACAACTGTTCTGTAGTTGAGCAGGCTCATGAAATACAGACCATGGCTAAGGAACTCGAACTCTTTAAGTGCGCGCTACCCGACAAATTTGTGGCCGGGTGCATTATTGCGAAACTTCCTTCCCTATGGAGAAGTTTCGGTACTGCACTCAAACACAAGAGACAGGAGTACTCCGTTGAGGGGTTGATAGCGTCTCTTGATGTTGAGTAGAAAGCTCGGGAAAAGGATGCCATGTCTAAAGGCGATGGTGGGTAGTCTAGTGCAAATGTGGTTCTCAAGGCTCAAAACAATAACAAAGGGAAATGCAAAGCACAACAGACCACCAACTTCAAGAAGAAGAACAACAACAGCAATCCGAATCAGGATGAGAGAACTTGCTTTGTGTGCCTGGTAATCTAGCCAAGAAATGTCCACAACATAAGGGGATGAAGGCACCTGCAGGGCAGACTTCTAAGTCTACCAATGTGACCACTGGCAACACTGGAGAAGGAAGCAGGTATGGTAATTTACCTACTGTTTATACAGTTAATCAGTCTACTAACTGGTGGGTAGATACAGGGGCCAATGTACACGTTTGTGTTGACATCTCATTGTTTTCCTCTAACAGAGCGTGAGCTCATCAACAGGGGACAGTGAGGGCCCGAACTTGTGAGTTCGGCCAGGGACGCAGGACGTGACTCGACCCTCCGTTGCGCGAGTGATCAAGAGAGCAAAAGCTGGGAGAGATCGTGATGCAAGGGATTATGGTTGATGCAAAAAAAAAACACACACTGGCTTGAGAGATTTGCTTTACTCTAGTGTAGGTCCAAAATTAGCTTTTTAGGTTCGAGGGTGTGCCAGTTGATTTGATCCTGCAATCAACAAGAAAAATATGCAAAGAATATTAGTAAACGATAGTCCATCGGCTAGATAGCCGATTTCATATCGTATGTAACCTAGCCGATGCAATAAAACATGAATCGGCTGTAAGGTATAGTCAAGGATGGAACTAACCCTAAAACTAGTATATCAGTTGTAGAGATCAGTATTATATAATCAATAAATCAATATTACTTTAGAAATAAGCAATTGAGATAGATCGGACTGAATCGAGACAGTATAAATTGCCCAAGTCTAATATAACATAAAATAACGATTATATAGACTCATATCATAGCCGATATCTAGATTTAAGCATGTATCGGCTATAGCTCCGATACAACCTTATACTAGGATATTCTCTAGTAATAAATATATTTAACTACAACCAATTAGATTGGTGTCAAGCTCAATATATTTATATTAGATTAGATCCTGATATAAGGGGCAGATATAGAACATTAAACAAAGCATAAAACAATGTAAAACATCTATACCAGGTAAGATCGGCTGAAACCCCGATACTATCCTTATTAACAACCGTAAAGCAGGCTAGAGATTATGATTCTAAATACAACTTAAAATGTTGGACTTTACCAATGTAGCATTAAGTATAGAGAGAAGCATGATATCTAGAAAATCAAGCCAATGGTTGCCTTTTCGGGATGGTAGATACATCATATAACCTAAATCAACAAAGTAAACTAGCCGATACCGGTGAAACCCTAAAGAGAATCCAGTCGATGCAAATAGATTGTATTGTTGATCTAAATTATATAACATATATGATAATTTGGAAGTTTACAAGATAGAACTAGAGTGTCATAAAGATGTAAGCACTAGCCTCGATGATGCAAACCGCCATAACAAGATATTCCTTTTTGTCGAAGATCAAACTGATGCAGCACGACTCGAAAGCACAAACTTGTCGAAAAGTAGAAAATAAAGGTGGCGATGCGCCGAAATTGATTGAACGTATGTTGTTATTATTTACAAGACCTCAGGACTATATTTATACCCGAAAATACAAACATTGTCCATCACGGACATGACTCATATTAACCTAATACAAATCCAACTAACAAACAAGTCCCTTAGGCGGACTCTTACCGTGATAATCTATAAGGAAATTACATAAAATATCCTAATTAATAGATACAATCGCCTCCTCAGGACTCTATCCATGTATGGCAATCCGTGTGAAGCACTTCAACTCAACCCGATGACGTGTACCGAGTGATATTTTCAAAATCGGCTCAATCGGCTAACCCCGTCTGACTCTGATTCTACCGATCCTGTCCGTAGCCTATTCGGACTACAACTGATTTTCACTCTGTTTCCGATATGATCTAATCTCTTGGATTTCCTTTGATTCTATCCTTATCTCCGATACTTGAATTACCAAATTTGGTCTTCAACACATGCCCCCCAAGTCCGGAATATTTGGTAATGTTTCAGATTTGCCAAATCCTATCTCTGAGAGAATATCACACTTTTCGTTTTTGACCGTTACCGCACTGCTTTAAATACTAACCGTCAGCCCCGAGAAACTTCACACCGTTATACTGTTCCACCGCTTTAGCAATCCTCATCTTCTCTCTCTCCGGCGATCTCCTCGGCGCGCCAAGGCAATCTCCAAGCAACCCCCTCTCCGACCAACTTCCGCCTACGGCAATGTCGTCTTCATCCGCTCCTTCCGCTGCTTCATCGGCCGAGTACGCAGAGGTAAGTTCCCATCAGCTAGATCCCTTCTTTATGCAATAGATTTAGTTTTCTATGATCTCAATCCACTTTCTTGCTTTCTTGCTTCTTTGTTGTAGCATCTTGCAAATTTAATCGTAGTCCCTTGTCTTAAGCACGAAAACCACTACTTTCTTGGCCCAATCGGCAATCCCGATCCAACTGAGTTCATAACTGCCGAAACCAATAGAATCCCCTTCAGGCTAGCGAATCCCAATCTAGGGCACTGGAAGAATACCTTCAAGTCTTGGCCCTCTCTAGAGAAAAGTTGGCCTGCATGGTACAATCGCATATCGGCTAGCAAACAGAGCAACTGGGATGAGATAGGAATCGACCAAGCCCTTGCTCTGACAATAGCAAATTCGGCTAAGGATGAACCCCTGATGGCCTCTGCTAGCTACTTCTGGTCCAACACTATCAACGCTTTTATGTTTAGCCAAGGGCCGATGACTCCAAATCTGCTAGACATCACTATGCTCACTGGATTAGATATCACTTCATCGGCCAACCCCATGATCCTAAACTCCAAAAACAGATTTGACTTCAAAACTAAGATCATAGGAGGATGGTCTGGGTTTATCTCAGCAAACATGGGCCAAGGATCTGTCACTCCTCGAGAACACACAGCCTTCTTGTTGATGTGGCTTGAGAAGTACCTCTTCTGTGGATCTAGCTGTGGTCCTACTTCAAACTGGCAGTATATAGCCAAAGCCCTCGAAGAGAAGAAACAATTTCCTTTAGGAAAAATCCTGCTCGGCTATCTCTACCAGACACTGAGCAATGCATCGGCTAAGCTAGCCGTCGGCTCTGTAGTCAGTGCAGGTGGTCCTTGGTGGCTACTGCAATCTTGGCTAAACCTAGTGACCATGAAAGCTGTTAATAGGCCAGCTCTGATAGAGGTAGAATTCCCAAGGCTTGAGCCGATCACCGATGAAGATGGAGAAGAAATCACCCATCGAAGGTGTACATCTTTTGGAGAATATGCATCTACACCAGCTGAGATCCTGGAGCAAAGCTATCGGCTGAATTACTAAAGGACTGGTTTTTTAGTTTTTATGATGGCTTCCAGAAAAATGCCAGAGTTTGGTTCTTTTTTGAGGACTCAACTAGTTTTGAACTGCCATCGGACTTCAGATTTGAAGAGATCAATCACGAAAAATTTCAGAAGTCCAGAGAAGTCTTTGCTGCAACCATAAGCCCATGTATTCTTCCTGTCAGCATCCACCAGGGCAAAAACATCAAAGTGACCTATGAATTTTACCATCCCATGACTTCAGCTAGACAGTTTGGAATGGGACAGTTGCCAATCGGCTTATGGTTTGCCGACAGAATCCAATGTAGAGGAGAGATCTCTTCATCTTTAATGATGGATCGGCTGCTTAATATTCCAGGACCTTCTCTTGGCAGCATTGATAATATTGAACTGGGCATGTTCAGGAGCAAAACGTTTACTGCATGGTGGGCTGAATGGAAACAACACCTCTTCCATCAATCAGCTATCATCTACATGACAGACTTATTTCCTGACATGATCCCTCAAGTAAGCCTCTTTACTTCTTCTATCAATTCCTGCTTTAAACTTATCACCCGATTCTGTATTTAATTTTATGTCCTATCTTTGTTTCTGCAGACCACAGATTCATCTCCTCCACGCACGAGCAAAAGCGGCAAGGACATTGAATATGCTGCAGGTCTTTTGCCAAATGGATGTGGTCTAGCTCCACCCAACATCGGCTACCATGCCCCCAAGACATCAAGCTTACTCCAAGGGCAGATAAGGGAACCAGCCGATGTTGGCAAGAAGAGAAAAACCAAGGCATCATCGGCTATACCACCGACTGCTAAAAAGAAATCCAAGAAACAACCAACTCAACCAGCTGATGATATTGAAGAGACCTTGGATGAAGCAGAAATTGAAAAAGCCATTGATGAAGCCGCAGCCGAAGTGATGTAGGAGAGAAAACACCATCGGCTTCTCCAGCCCCTAGAAGAACTCCTACAACTCCTGCTGCCCCA
Organism: Oryza punctata; assembly: GCA_000573905.2. Taxonomy (NCBI): domain Eukaryota; kingdom Viridiplantae; phylum Streptophyta; class Magnoliopsida; order Poales; family Poaceae; genus Oryza; species Oryza punctata. The sequence goes on along the minus strand of CM002494.2, from coordinate 6,752,547 downwards.
GCAGTATTTTCGCGACAACCCAGAGTAAGACCATCTCTTTTATTACAAAATTTCATTAACATCTATCATCTCATTAAAACTTTGTACCTTGCAGAAGAAAAGACCAGCTGAGAAAAAGAGACCAGCTCCGATATCGGCCAAATCAATTCCTCAAACTGCATCGGTAATCTCCCAACTCTTTCAAATTGTATCTTCATTTTAACCGATATCAACTAATACTTGTCAAACTTCAACATTTTGACAGCCTCCTCTTCCAACATCACCTCAGGCGCAGCCGATTTCAAGCGAACATACTGCATCGGCTGTAGGCAGCCACCATGTTGAAGAGGAAGAAACTGCTGCTCCTGCTATCCCTGTAAGTCTTGTATCCCTAAAAATTTCAAATCAGCTCTATAACATGCTCTGTTACTTACGTCTCCTTTAATCTTCTTTTTGCAGGTCTTAGCCGATCTGTTCTCCTTTGACACTAAAGATTATTTTGATGAGGAAACAGAAGGAGAAACAACGAGCAAGGCTCTAGCCCCTCTAGCCGATGACGTGAAAAGAAACCTTGAAGACATATCCCATCGGCTAGATGCATCCTTGGATACTTTGGTGGTTGACTGTAGCTCTATTCGGGCAAGATTTCAGGAAATTCAAGCTTCAATCCCGGATGAGTTGTCAAATACCATCACTCCAGCCGTGTATCTTGAACAACACCAATTCAAGTTGGAAAAAGCTAGACAGAGAATAGCAGATCGGCTAGAAAAGAAGAATATTAAAGCAACAATTCAAGCCAATCGACAGCTTGTACATACCGAGAAAACTAAGCTTGATCAGTTAGCCGAAGAGCCGATCAAAGCTACTATAGATCAATTGGAAGCCGAAAGGATTGATCTCTTGGCCAAGCTTGAAGAATGCAATGCCAAAATCATACTGGAAAAGCAGAAACTAGCCGATCTCCCAAAGGCCATTGAAGAACAGAAGGCAAAGCTGAAATCGGCTATCAAAAACGTGGCAACATGACTAAGTCCTTGAAAATCATCCCTGGAACCGATGCTCAAGATGCCCAGGCAATAGCAGAAGTTGAAGAAATTCGGCAGAGAGCATTATCGGCTATCCAACGCTATCTATCTCAATGATAGCTTGTAATAGGGACTTAGAACATTTTTGTAATCGGCTTTGCAATCAGCAACTTCACTTATGTAACACATACTCTAATCTCTTTTACGCCGATTAATATATTTGCGTTGAAATCCCATACTTTTGATCTTGTATATATGCCCCCCTAATTTTGGCATGTCTGTGAAATAAGGACAAAACTAAAATGTGACTAAGGGCGATATAACAGATATCGACCAGCATACATCGGCATGACACAGTCGATTATGTCGGAACCAAAAGTCTAAGGGCGATATGAACCATATCGGCCATTTATAGGAATCGACAGAACTCAGCCGATTATGATCCAATCCAAACACTTGGATAATATTTCTTCAAGTATTTTCCATTAAGTGCTCTACCAAAAACTTCTCCATCAAGACCTTGCAAGATATAAGCCCCCTTAGAAACGCATTTATGAATCTGAAAAGGCCCTTCCCAATTCGGCGACCACTTGCCGAATTTATTATCTCTGGCTCCTATCGGTAACACCAATTTCCAAACAACTTCACCCTCCTCAAAAGACTTTGGCACGACTTTTTTGTTATAATGTCTGGCAAATCTTTCTTTATCTTTTCTAACCTTTTCGAGAGCATGCATCCTAGATTGAACCAAATGTTCTGACTCATCAACCATTAAATTATGATAATCATCGGCTGTCAGCTCATCCTGTAAAGAAATTCTCCTAGAGCTGATGTTGGTTTCCCATGGTAATACAGCTTCATGCCCATAAACAAGTTGATAAGGAGGTACTTGGATTGCACCATGACAAGCCATCCGATAGGACCATAATGCCTCTGCCAATATAGTATGCCACGTCTTGGAATATTCTGCAATCTTCCTTTTGACCAACTTAATCAAGCTTTTGTTGGATGCCTCAGCCTGCCTATTTGCTTGTGCATAATATGGTGAAGAATTCAACAACTTAATCCCCATGCTATCTGCGAACTGAACAAACTCATCGGACACAAAAATGATCCTTGATCAGTCGTAATCGTTTGTGGTAAACCAGACCGGTATATAATGTGTTCCTTGATAAATTCAATAGCATCTTTGCTGTCAACCTTTTTCAAAGGAATTGCCTCAACCCACTTAGTGAAATAATCAGTTGCAACCAATATGAATTTATGCCCTTTACTCGATGGTGGATTGATCTGGCCGATCATATTAATACCCCAACCTCTGAACGGCCATGGCTTGATAATAGGATTCATAACCGATGCTGGTGCTCTTTGTATTGCTCCAAATTTCTAGCAATCTTGACATCCCTTGTAATATCTAAAATAATCCTCCAGCATTGTCAGCCAAAAATATCCAACTCGTCTAATCAACCACTTCATCTTGTGAGCCGATTGATAAGTCCCACAGATGCCCTCATGAACTTCACACATGACAATTTTTGCTTCTTCCAAGCTCAAACATTTAAAAAGAACTCCATCAATCGTCCTATAATATAATATATCATCCAGTAACACGTATTTGAGGGCTTTATATCTTAACTTTCTAGAAACCGATTTAGAAGGATTCTTCAAATACTCAAATATATCAAACCTCCAATCATCGGCTGGTATACAGGCAACTTCTACTTCCACCACTTGTAACATCGGCTTGTAGCCTGATGCTCCTTGAGCTAAATCATTAGCCTCAACATTCTGCTCCCTAGGGATATGTTTCAAAGTAACTATCTTGAAAGTCTTCATCAGCTCTTGGCATTTCTCATTGTAGACCATCAAAATATCATTTTTGCACTCATATTCCCCAGATAATTGACTTATCACCAATAATGAATCACCCATGATTTCAACAGCATCGGCTTCAAATTCTCTCAATAGTTGCAAACCTTTTAGAACAGCTTCATATTCGGCTTGATTATTTGTAGAGTAAGGCTTAATAGTAAAAGCAAACTGAAAACTTGCCCCCCTAGGCGATATAATCACCAAGCCGATACCACAACCATGAGTGCAAACAGATCCATCAAAGAATAAAGTCCATGGCATAATATCAATATTTTCAACACTAGTATCCCTGTGTTCAACTATAAAATCGGCTATTGCCTGCCCTTACCTGCCTTAGCCGATTCATATTTCAAGTCAAATTCTGATAAAGCAAAAATCCACTTCCCAATTCACCCTTTCAGCACTGGAGCCGATAGCATATACCGCACCACATCGTCTTTACATTTGTGCACTCATTGGAAAGCAAATAATGCCTCGTTTCTGCATCCAAAAGTCTTCTGCTGAGATAAAATATGACTCTTTCTTTACCTTCAACCTCTTGGATCAAAACTGAGCCGATAGAATGCTGATCGGCTGACAAATATAGCTTGAATGGAAGCCCTTTTTGTGGTGGTATAAGAACTGGAGAAGTACTCAAATATTCCTTGATATTGTCCAATGCTTGCTGTTGTTTGTCTCCCTAGACAAACTCTTGATCGGCTTTCAACCTTAATAGTGGAGTAAATGGTTCCATTCGGCCAGACAAGTTTGATATGAAACGCCGAACAAAATTTATTTTGCCGATCAAAGATTGTAACTTAGTCTTGTCTTCTGGAGGTTTTATGTCTTTGATTGCTTCAATACTCCTTTGTGGTATCTCAATCCCACGTTCATGCACCAAAAACCCAAGGGATTGCCCAGCCGATACACCAAAAGCACACTTAGTAGGATTCATCTTTAAACCATATTTCCTTCCTCTTTCCAGCACTTGCCTTAAATCGGCTATATGTTCATCAAGTTCCTTAGATTTGACCACCACATCATCAATGTAGATTTCTACCAACATGCCGATAAGATCATGGAATATATAGTTCATAGCTCTTTGAATGTAGCACCATCACTTCTCAACCCAAAAGTCATAACAACCCACTCATATAAACCGATTGCACCAGGACATCTGAAAGCAGTCTTGTGAATATCCTCTTCTGCCATAAAAATTTGATTGTAACCAGCATTGCCATCCATGAAGCTGATAATTTTATGTCCAGATGCTGCATCAACCAGTTGATCGGCTATTGGGATTGGGTATTCATCTTTTGGTGTGGTTTTATTCAAGTCTCTGAAATCAATGCAAACCCTAAGCTTGCCATTTTTCTTGATGACTTGTACTATATTATAAATCCATTCAGCATATCGGCAAGGTCTAAGAAAATTGGCATCATAAAGTCTTGTAATCTCGGTCTTGATAGCATCATACATGTCATCTTTACAACGTCTAGGAGGTTGTTTATACGGCCGATAGCCTGGTTTGATAGGGAGCTGATGTTCAACAATCGATCGGCTAAGTCCTGACATTTCATAGTATTCCTAGGCAAAACAATCTCTATATTCTTTTAAAAGTGCTATTAATTTACATTTAAGTTCTTCTGATAAATCCTTACTAATATATGTCGGCCTAGGCCTATCACCTGGTCCAACGTCGATTTCTTCCCAAGCTTCTTGAATGTTGAATATGACATTAAATTCACAACTGCCCCTCCATCGACTAGCATTTTTGACATCGGCTTGCCATTGACAAATCGCTTGACATACAGTGGCTTGTGGTGCTGATGATCAGTTCCTTCGGGTTTCTCGAAAACAGCTTGTTGTGGAGATAACATCAATTTAGCCAATAGCAAATCTTCTTCTTGCTCGACAACTTGTTCAACTGCATATTCGGCTGGTAACATGAAAACCATATTTATTACCGACGACATCACTTCTGTGCCTTTGTTTTGTCGATTTCTGTTCTGATCGGCTTTGACTTCATCTACTGGTACTACTTTGCTCTTCACAAGCCAGACTTTCTTTGTTTTCTGCCTCTGCCGATGCTCAATTTTCCCTTCAACCTCCTGGAATTGCTCCCTGTTCCTCATCCTCTGAACTCTTCTCTTTTGGTTCTTGGTAAAAATTCCAGAAGGGCACCACTGTGGTTGCATATTTTTGGGCTCTCTTGGTGAATCATCTTCATCATTGCTCTGTTGAATCGGCCCAAGTTTCTCATGAACTGGCAATTTTGTCTGAGTCGGCCGATGCGTACTTGCACTCTGTCGGCTTGCTCTCTGAACAAATTGTGGATCAGAATCACTACACTCGGGACAATCTTCAATGGATGGCAATCTCATCCCTTCGTTCCAGCAAAATCGGAAGAATTCACAGCTCCAATGGGGATTGAAATATCTTTCATCATCATGGAGACATGACTCCTCTTCCCTCTGGTTTTTTTGTTGGTACTTGTTGATTATACCAGCCGATCTGATATTTCTGGTGTAATTTTTTCCTCCATCGGCTGAATTCCGGTTAAACCCAAAGTGCACCATGTTCACTGGAAAAGGATGTCCATCTATCTTCATCGGCCTCTTAGATTCATCAATCTTGATCTTGCCTTGTTTAATAGCCGATTGGATCTGTTGCTTGAAAATTTTGCAATCATTGGTGCTGTGAGATCGTGTATTGTGCCATTTACAGTACTTCCTCCTCTTCAGCTCTTCAGCCGATGGGATGACATGACCTGCCGGCAACTGAATCTGTTTCTCCTGAAGAAGTAGATCAAATATTTGATCGGCCTTAGTGATGTCAAAATCAAACATTTCTTCCTTTCCCGAATTCTTGACCCATTGGCAGACTACAGTCTTCTTGTTTTTGGCCCACTCGGCTGCATTGACTTCTGGATCATCTTCTTCGGAATCAGAATCAAAGCTATAGATATTATTGACATTGTTAGCCTTCTTGATGAATTTTCTAGCTTCTTGGAATCTTGTCTCATGAGTCGATACCTTCTGAGCTAGATGAGCTAAGCTTTCGAAATCTTGAGTCGAAAATCTTTCCCTTATCGGCGCCAACAAACCTTGGAAGGCCAAATCGGCTAGTTGTGAATCTGTCAAGGTTAGACTATAACACCTATTCCTCACATCTCTGAATCGTTGAATATAATCTGGAACTGATTCATCTGATTTCTGCTTGATGGCTGTGAGGTCTGACAATTTCATTTCTTGTACCCCACTGAAAAAGTATTTATGAAATTGTTTCTCCAAATCGATCCAACTTCTGATGGAATTATAAGGCAGAGATGAAAACCAAGTAAATGCCGATCCAGATAAAGAGAGTGGAAACAATCTAACTCTGAGGGTTTCTGTAGTCGATGCTTCACCACATTGAGCTAGAAAATCGGCTAACATGCTCGTAAGTAGATACGTTGTCTTGCCCTGAGAACTTGGAGAAATCTGGCACCTTGTATCGGTTTGGCAGTGGTACCCGATCAAAGTATTCCGGATATAGATGCCGATACATGTTGCCATTGTCCTTAGGTTTAAGTCCAAACTGTTCCCTCATGACATCAGCGATCATATCGGCCCACGGCTGATGTGGTGTTGCTCCACCATATTGCTGTTGAATTGGATCAATCTGGCCGTATTGGATCGACTGAGGCTGTGGAGAATGAGGCTGATAAATATGATTCAAGATAGCCGATACACCTGGAGGTGGGACGTAAGGGAGTTGTTCTGTGCTGTACTGCTGGCTTATTGACTGAGTAATTCCAATCGGCTGTTGTGGAACCGAAGGAATCTGATATGATGTGTCGACAACTGGCGGTTTTGGATTAAGGATACTCATTATTGCTCTGGCGTTAGCTGAGTTGGTGCTTGCCCCCCAGTGATCGGCTGTGGTCTTGTCAAGATTGTTGGAATATTTGTGCTAGAATAAGGAGCCGATGGAGCCTGGGTTTGAAGTATCTGCTGACTCCGTTGATTCCCGCCAATATCGGTCTTCACAGTCCTGTAGCCTGGGAACGTACCGTTTGGTAAATATATGGGTCCTTTAGCTTTTTCTTCAGCTATCGTCCCGTCAACCACTGACTTAAATCATATTTGTCAAAGTATTCACAAGTACTCCAGACTGGTTAACTAGGGCATGATGTATAGCCGAATCGATGCGATCTTGTAATGTGTGGAGTTCCTCATCACTCGATTCGACCTTGGGCTGCTTATCCTTTTCTTCTCCCGTCCTGGATGTACTTGGATCTTGTTTCACGATCGTCGGCAACTTAACTTTAGTCCTCTGGACAACTGTGCCCTGTCGGGTTACCATGAACAAGTGCAGATATTGATTCTAGAGTTGATTTATCATCTGCTGCATCTCTTCTCTCTGCTCATCGCTCAATTGTTCGATCATGATTGGCAGGATGTTCTCTTCTGAGACGTCGATGATGTTTGGAGACATGATGACACTTGGTCCCACCGGGCGTGTCAAAAGCGTGTTGATGCAAAAAAACACACACTGGCCTGAGAGATTTGCTTTACTCTAGTGGAGGTCAAAAATTAGCTTTTTAGGTTCGAGGGCGTGCCAGTTGATTTGATCCTGCAATCAACAAGAAAAATATGCAAATAATATTATTAAACAATAGTCCATCGGCTAGACAACCGATTTCATATCGTATGTAACCTAGCCGATGCAATAAAGCATGAATCGGCCGTAAGGTATAGTCAAAGATGGAACTAACTCTAAAACTAGTATATCGGCTGTAGAGATCAGTGTTATATAATCAATAAATCAATATTACTTTAGAAATAAGCAATTGGGATAGATCGGACTGAACCGAGACAGTATAAATTGCCGAAGTCTAATATAAGATGAAATAGCGATTATATAGACTCATATCATAGCCGATATCTAGATTTAAGCATGTATCGGCTATAGCTCAGATACAACCTTATACTAGGATATTCTCTAGTAATAAATATATTCAACTACAACCAATTAGATTGGTGTCAAGCTCAATATATTTATATTAGATTAGATCCTGATATAAGGGGCAGATATAGAACATTAAACAAAGCATAAAACAATGTAAAACATCTATACCAGGTAAGATCGGTTGAAACCCCGATACTATCCTTATTAACAACCGTAAAGCAGGCTAGAGATCATGATTCTAAATACAACTTAAAAGGTTGGACTTAACCAATGTAGCATTAAGTATAGAGAGAAGCATGATATCTAAAAAGTCAAGCCAATGGTTGCCTTTTCGGGATGGTAAATACATCATATAACCTAAATCAGCAAAGTAAACTAGCCGATACCGGCGAAACCCTAAAGAGAATCCAGCCGATGGAAGTAGATTGCATTGTTGATCTAAATTATATAATATATATGATAAGTTGGAAAGTTTACAAGATAGAACTAGAGTGTCATAAAGATGTAAGCACTAGCCCCGATGATGCAAACCGCCATAACAAGATATACCTTTTTGTCGAAGATCAAACCAATGCAGCACGACTCGAAAGCACAAACTTGTCGAAAAGTAGAAAATAAAGGTGGTGATGCGTCGAAATTTATTGAACGTATGTTGTTATTATTTACAAGACCTCGGGACTATATTTATACCTGAAAATACAAACATTAACCTAATACAAATCCAACTAACGAACAAGTCCCTTAGGCGGACTCTTACCATGATAATCTATAAGGAAATTACATAAAATATCCTAATTAATAGATACAATCGCCTCCTCAGGACTCTATCCATGTGTGGCAATCCGTGTGAAGCACTTCAACTCAACCCGATGACGTGTACCGAGTCATATTTCTAAAATCGGCTCAATCGGCTAACCCCGTCCGACTCTGATTCTGCCGATCCTATCCGCAGCCGATTCGGACTACAGCCGATTTTCACTCTGTTTCCGATACGATATAATCTCTTGGATTTCCTTTGATTCTATCCTTATCTCCGATACTTGAATTACCAAATTTAGTCGTCAACAATTATACAGGTTCAGGCCACCGATGAGACGTAATACCCTACTCCTGTGTGTGGTGGATTAGATGTGTTTTTTCCCTGGGATCCAACTCCCTTTCTCTAGGCCTGGGCCTCCTTTTATACTTCCAAGGGGACACCACATGGGCCAACAGGCTATTTCTCTAGAGAAAAGGAAAGAATTTTTTTACATTTAAAGGCAGTCCTGTTGCTTGGTGCAGAAGTCGTCTGCACCATAGCAACGACGTGATTCCTGTCAGGCTGCCCATCCAACCACGTGCGACGCCGTGCATCATTCTTCATTAAATGACTGGAGACTTATGTGCTCCGTTCGTACCTGGCAACACGCGCCGCACGACCGGACTTGACTTACCAACTCCGGTTGGATAAGAGGGTAGAAACAGCTCTCACGGTTTGACGTGACCCAACGGGGCGTGTAGCGTACCAAATGACATACAACTGACACGTCCGGCACTGTACCGCGTCCCATCAGTTATTCAGACTGGTCACAGACCGGTCAGCCGGTGTGATCGGTGTCTGCCGTGCCACGCGTGCACTGCGCCGCATTAAATGCAGCGCGGTGCGCGGTTCAGATGCGCTCGCTCGTGCCGTCAATAATAGGTTTAGGTGAGCGTCAGGGACGCTCACCTAACCCTGCACACGTGGCGGCAGCGCGAGGGGGTCAGGATAGCCCGACCACTGCTACAGTAACACGCGAGGGGAGCCGGGAAACAGAGAGGGCGGCCGCCACCTCAACCACGGGCCTGATCCCCCCTCGGGGGATGGCCACGTGGGCGCAGGGGGCCGTCTCAAACCCTAAATCTACATACCCCTTGATGTGAACCCGGGTTTGTGTCCCGATCTTTCGATGAGAGGTGGGGGATAACTCGTTTGGATGAAGACGACGTTCACGGCCCGACTACAATCGTCCAAGGACAATGCGCCTTAGAAACCGATACACCGTCTCCAATGGTTGTCGCGAACTTGTGATGCGCGATACCCGGACACGAGGGAACTCGTCCTGCAAGCAATCGAAGAACAATCAAGAACAAGTAGAACAAGCACTGAATTGCTAGTGAAGATGAAAGTTTCACTATGAAAAACACAATACGGCGGGGTTCTGATTACAGGCAGACGGGCGGTTTTGCCAACACGCGCGCTGCGAGCAGGTAGCAAGTAGCTAACTCTAATCATCAAAACCCAAGAAACCCTGAAGGAGTACCTAGCTATTTAATAAGGTGGGAGGATGACCAAGGGAGCCCTGGGGTCGTGCTACACCTAATTGGGGCGCACCCCACATGGGCCCCATCTGGGCCGGGATCACAGATGAAGTTACAAGCCTATAGGCCCATTATAGGTGACGCAACACATTGTTTCTTCAATTGCGGATGACTGAGATGGAATTTAGAGATGAGGCTTGATCCATTGGAAAAAGGATTCCAAGAGCTTTCCATCAGGTACTCATGGGCTGAAAACGGAGCTCGTATGCAGATTTGGCGGCTGTTTGAAGTCAACGTTGCTGCAGGTGGTCGAATTGGATTCCAGCACTTGGAGGACTTGATCTTGATGTCTTCTTGTTGATCCATGATGTGAACAACAGTTGTATCCATAGTAGCTATGGTCACATCATCCTCCCCTTCTTCACGGAAAACCTTCCTCGGTTTTTCCATACGGTGCTTTTCACGTAGTCCATTTAAAACAACTTGTTTCACCAAATCTAAATAAGACAGACTCGAGATAGCATGATTAGTCGTTACAGTACTCTCTAGCCTGCTGTTGCCTTGCATAACTACAGGAGGTTCCAAATCTGAACATATATAAACTCTATGCACCAAATATATTCCTCTATCAGTATATCCACCAAAGATATGAAAAATAGCATTAATTGGACATCTCAAATCAGACTTAACAAATAATTTCTCCTTCAAATTGTTGAGCTCACAAAAATCATCAAACTGAATATAGCCCAAAGTATTTAAAGAAGGTATCAATTCATGTTCCTCTACTTCATTAGCAATGTGAACAACATGCTTAAAATCAGCACATAAAGAACTAACACTAGAAATACCATGTTCATTTACTAGTTGTGGCATGGGTATAAATGAAACATTATCACACAACTCTTCTTTATCACAAGGAACAACAAATAAGTCAACTTGTGACAAAGGAATCTCAACAATTGTTTCCATCAATGATTGCTCTACTATAGCATGAAAAGTGGACATGTGTAGCTCATCTTGAGAATACGCACCGTCATTTATCTCAACACCATTTAATTTACCTTGAAAACTTTCTTAAGACATTGCAGGTGCTTCAAGCTTCTCCTCCGTCTTCTCAAGTACATCTTTCTCCTCCTTTTGACAATTGTTTACTTCCTGCAAATTATTAGCAATAGGAGGCATGTGTACAATTTGTTGCTTCTTTACAACTTCACTTTGTTTTTCTGCATCACAAGCAAGTTGTAACAAATGAGGAAAAGAATTATAACTTTGACATGCAAGCATGTCCTTAATTTCACTATTAAGCCCACGTAGAAACCTCAATTCCGTTGCCTCTTCGCATTCATCTAAACCACAACGTAATAAACAAGCGCGCATATCATGATAGTATGAAGTAATAGTTTTAGTATCTTGCTTTAAACATTGCAGTTTGTTGAACAGAATATCAACATAATACATGGGAACATAAATATCTCTCAAATATCGTTTCATATCTTTCCAAGATTGAGGTATTTTGTTATGCCTACAAAGATATTTCTAATCATCAGAAGCATTTTTAATTAGAACACTAGAGGCACACATAATCATATGTTTCTCAGATAAGTCATGCTTTTTAAATTCTCTATCAACCGCTAGATCCCATTTAATGTAAGCATGAGGATCGTAATTTCTTTCAAAATAAGGTAGTGCAGATTTGATGTTATCTAGAACATCATCACTTACCTCATAATGGTGATGTTGATCACTCCTCATGTCTCGACGAAGATGTTGATGTTGAGCATCACTGTCTCGTATTCCCTTGCTTAATTCTACCATGGTTAGTTGAACAAGAAACATACACAAGAATATGCACGCTCCTATCAACTACTAGGGCATTGGCAACTCAAATATCACACACACACTGAAGCTTTTAACCGAGCTCTTACAAGTTCTTACCAATGCAAGCGAATGGTGATATACACCGACTCAACCAAGCACCCCAATGGAGGTTTTGATGTATCGATGCCTTGGCAAACACTTGCTGTACAGTTGCAATCAACTCTGTGGAGCTCTGGGTAGGCTTAAATATGTAGCAAAGGAGAAGCAAATGCTCAAATCAGAGAATGCAAAGTTGAATAATTGTTTAAAGTCAGTACCGTGCTGGTACTAGGCTAGAATGTACTAGAGACGCGAGCCTAGACACAAACGATACCACAAGATAACATTAGGAACAACTCAAGCACAACTCTGATATACAAAAGCAAACTCAAAGATAACATCTGATTTTCTCTTTTCTTTCTTTTTTTCTTCTTTATTTTCCTTCCTTCTTTCTTTTTTTTGTGTGGCTTTTGTGTTCTTTTTTTAGCACCTTCTGCCCTTTTTTTCTTTTTTTATTTTTTCAGTAAAAACAACTCAAGGACCTGGATGTAAGATTACAGGGACTCAAATGTAAATATAAAAATTACAGGGACTCAAATGCAAAAGTGCAAACCCTAAAATTAAAATTATACAAAAATGGAATGCTCTCGTCCCATAGGTTCCTTTTTGCAAATATATCTCGAATCCGACACCAAAATATTTTTTTACAAGGTGTAGCAACTCATGGTATGGGAGAGAGGTGGAGTGGAAACCGTGCGTGGGGAGGTGGAGTGGAAGCCGTGCGGTGGGAAGGTGGAGGGAAAACATGAAAGTTCGGATTAGGTGTCTAAAAAATAGGAAACTGATCCAATCTACTATTTCTTCCCTCGAACCAAAAAAACCAATCTAATCTAATCTTCACTACTCGTGCAGCATGAAAACACGGCAAAGGCCTAGCCGCCTAAGGCAAACCCTAGATGCAACTCCACAACTAACCGATAGAAAATACCCGAAACGAGAAAAATGGAACCCTAGCGGCGACAAGATTCCGTTTTTGAAGATCCTAGTGACAACGAAGACACGACAGCGGTGGTGACAGTGGTACTAGACGTGACCTGAACTCGAAACTTTAAATGGACTAGACGCTAAGACCAACAACACGACACGACGATGCAATGCAAAACTCAACAATGCAAAAACTGAAAAGAACAATACGGCGGCACAAAGATGGCTAGGTAATACGGTGGCACAAAGATGGCTAGGTAATGGCTGCAATTTTTTTGTATGGCTATATTCTAGTTATAGGTAAATAAAAACTCACCGAGCAACGAAAGCTCTGATACCACTTGATGTGAACCCGCTAGGGTTTGTGTCCCGATCTTTCGATTAGAGGTGGGGGATAACTCGATTGGATGAAGACGATGTTCACGGCCCGACTACAACCGTCCAAGGACAATGCGTCTTAGCAACCGATACACCGTCTCGAATGGTTGTCGCGAACTTGTGATGCGCGACACCCGGCCACGAGGGCACTCGGCCTGCAAGCAATCGAAGAACAAGCACGAACAAGTAGAACAAGAACTGAACTGCTAGTGAAGATGAAAGTTTCACTATGAAAAACACAATACGGCGGGGTTCCGATTACAGGCAGACGAGCGGTTTAGCCAACACGTGCGCTGCAAGCAGGTAGCAAGTAGCTAACTCTAATCATCAAAACCCGAGAAACCCTAAAGGAGTACCTAACTATTTAAGAAGGTGGGAGGATGACCAAGGGAGCTCTAGGGTCGTGCTACACCTAATTGGGGCGTACCCCACATGGGCCCCATCTAGGCCAGGGTCACAGATGAAGTTACAGGCCCATAGGCCCATTATAGGTGATGCAACACCTTGTTTCTTCAATTGCGGATGACTGAGATGGAATTTAGAAATGAGGCTGGATCCATTGGAAAAAGGACCTTGCTTTCCATCAAGTACTCACGGGTCGAAAACGGAGCTCGTATGCAGATTTGGCGGCTGTTTGAAGTCAACGTTGCTGTAGGTGGCCGAATTGGATTTCAGCACTTGGAGGACTTGATCTTGATGTCTTCTTGTTGATACATGATGTGAACAACGGTTGTATCCATAGTAGCCATGGTCACATCACCCCTGGGCCCATGACACTAACAGTAGCCCCCGGCGTAAGGCTGTGGGGGCCCACTTAATGGGCGACCAGGTTTTACGCCACCCTGTTAGTCCGGTGACACGTGGGCCCAGGTTCCCTGCAGCGAAGAATCGAACGGTCGTGATTTTTGCGCAGTAGAAAACCGCCTCCCAGCGATAATGAGCCATCATCCAGGATGGTGCGCAAACCGAGACACGTCAATCTATCCACCCAAAGTTGTGATGATGGCGTATCTTATGGTAACCGCGCGCGATCAATGTGGGCATGATCTACCTCTCTACTGCCGTAACGGCCACAGGATTTCGCACACGCGCCGGGAACGGGCTAGTAAGGTTAGATGAAGGAGTGGACGCGATAACCGAGGGGGCGAGCTAGTGGGTGCGGGAAATGAGGAGCTAGGAGCGGTGGCGTCTAGGGTATAAGGGGCATTGAGGAGGGGATTCGTTCCTTCCTTCGCCACTTTTGCCCAACTCAGCCTTTTTGCGCCCTAGCTTTCTCAGTGTCCTGCACCTCTCTCGCCGCTCGCTCTTTCTCTCGCGCTCATTCTCCCCGGCGACATGGCATGGGGCTCCTCGCCCGTTGATGGCAGCGTACTGCTGCCTTCTCGCATCACTAACGAGAGGGTGGCCGGCCTGCCGTGCAAATTTATGCCGGCGGTGCCAGACCGGGAGGTGGTGGTACTGGGCGAGGCGCGCCCGGCACCGCAATATCCCCAGCTATCGGTCTTCTTCCTCTCTTTCGCCATGGCGGGGCTAATCCTGCCATTCTCGAGCTTCTTCATGGATGTCCTGGAGTACTACGACATCCATATGGCGCATCTCACCCCCAACGCCGTAATGATGTTGGGCATCTTCGCACATCTATGCGAGATGTTCGTGGGGGTGCGCCCCTCCCTTTGGCTGTTCCGGTGGTTTTTCACCATGCAGCCCGTGTCGCCGGTGATGGAGGTCGGTGGCTGCTACTTCCAACCGCGCGCGCAGGCGGCGCAGCGGTACATCCCGTGTGTCCTGCGCAGGAAGTGGGATGACTGGAAGAACGTCTGGTTCTACACCGGTCTCCCCGACGAGCGATGCCTCCGGCTCCCAAGAAGGCCACCGGCGCAAAGGCCAACCTGGCGGTCGACCGTTGTGCTCAGGGATGCGTACGACGCCGTCCTGGACCGCCTGGCCGGCCTGCACGCCCAGGGCCTCACCGGTGCCATGCTCTTCGAGGACTACCTCCGCCACCGGATCGCTCCGCTCCAGCGACGTGCCCGGGGCGCCTGGGAGTATACCGGCTCCGAGGACATCATCAGGTCGCACCCGGGCCGCGAGTGGGGTTGGGATCCGGAGGATCTCCGGGTGGTGATTCAGCGCGTGCTGAACCTCAGCACGGTGGAATCATCCCTGATTTCGGCGGGGATGCTGCCCCTCTACAGTGATCCCGATCGCGGCAGCATCTTGGCCATCATGGATACGGTCGGCGCCTCGGGAGACCGTGCCCCACGTGGCCATGATGGCGCTGGTGGTAGCCGCGGTGGAGGTGGAGAGCGGCCCCCTTCCGGTGGGTCCCACACGTCGGGGCCCCGCGACGGGAGTTCCGGGAGCAGCCGCCCCGAAGACGCCAAGGGGAAGCGGAAGTCCGGGGAGAGCCCTCCCCCATCTCCACCCCGAGGGGACGGTGCCGAGCAAGCCTCGGGGAGGCGCTCGGCGAGCAGCTTGCCGACGCCCCCGCCCGAGGGGGAGAGGAAGAAGAGGTGACTCCGCAAGCTGGGGGAGATCGAGTCCAGCAAAGGGACCGAGCCTGGCAAAGGGGGTCTCATCAAGCCCTCGGAGTGGACCTTCAACCGTCCACCCTGCAGGAACGGCCTCGCCGCCGATAGCGGGAATCTCTCTCCTCCTTTTTTATTCTGCCTTATGTTTTACATACTCGTTGCTTTTGATTTGGTTGTCCAGCGAACTCCCACCCCAGAGCGTCTGAGGTGGGGACGCCTCCCGTCACTCCAAAGCCAGCCGCCCCGCGGGGGGTGAGGCCGAGGCGCCAGCGCCCGAGGGGGCGGCTCAGCAGGCGGCCGATCAACGGGCGGCCGAAGCACGCTCCCGGGAGGCCGAGATAGCCCGGGGCCAGGAGGCCGAGGCAGCTTGCGCCCGGGTGGAGGCCATGGTGGCCCGCGTTCGCATGGTGGTGTTAGCCGCCAGGTCGACCGGCGGTGGCTCAAGGTCGGCGCACCTAGGACCCGACGCCACCTCAGGCCCCAAGGCTGAACAGGCCCCGGATGGTGGGCCAGATCTTGGTAGGGCCCCTGAGGCCGAGCCCGAGGCCCGCACCCCCTCGGGGCTGAGCCGAACCCCGCCGCCACAGGGGCACCAATCGCCCTTCTCCGCCTCCACTCCATTAGGCGCAGAGCCCCTCCTCCAGGCCCTGGCAACAACCAACTCCACCGTGCTGGAGGGGCTTAACGCCCAGATGCTGGCCCTGCTGGAGGAGTGGGCCGAATTGGAGGCGGAGTGGGAGGGGGTCGCCGAGGGGCGCCGCTCCGTGAAGGCCATGGTGGAGGCTGGCTGAAAGGTGCACGCGGCGCGCCTTGCATCACTCAACGCCCGAGCCGAGGCCCTGGCCGAAGTCACCCAGGAGGTGGAGGAGGAGAGGGTCGCGGCGCTCACCACGACCACCACCTTGGAGGGGATCATTGAGGACCTCTGCCTCCAGTGCGAGGCCCAATCTGACGACCTAACGCGCTGGCTTGACGCTGTGCGGGGGTCCTCGATGCTGCTGTAGCCCGGGAGCAGAGGGCGATGGAGGCTGAGGCAGTAGTGCGCCGCCGTGAGGAGCCCTGACGGCGCGCAAGAAGGTGCTGGAGGCACGCGCCAGTGAACTGGAAGAGCAGACCTCCCAGCTGCAGAGCTCGGAAGCCGCTGTACTCCGGCGCATCGGGGTCCTCGACCGACGCGCCCAAGAACTGGAGGCGCGGGAGGCTACCCTGGCGGCGCACGAGGCCGCCGCTGCGGAGATGGAGGCCACGCTCCATCTTCGTGAGTACGCCGCCACCAAGTAGGCACGCATCCTCACGGAGTCCGAGGCCGCGACGCGGCAGCTCACCGAAGCCCTGCTCATCTGGGAGGCGAGCGCGGCAAGGATTGCTGTGCGTGAGTCCGAGACGTCTCGCCGTGACGCGCAGGCTAAGCGCTGCGAGGGCTTTCTCACCAAGCGTGAGGAGGCCGTGGCGGTGCGCGAGCGTCAGCACCTCGTGAACTCTCGCGTTAAGAGGGCCGCTCTGGAGCAGCACGCCGCCAAGCTCGAGGCGCGGGCGAAGGAGGTGGAGGAGCTGGCGTGGGGCGTCGGGGCGCCCGAGGCTCAGAGCGGCTTGTCCGCTGGCCTCGTCGCGGCCGAGGAGTCCGTTGCGGAGCTGTAGCGGGCTCTGGACTCACGGGCCAGGAACTCGAAGCCCTCCGGCTAGCGAGCGAGGTGGGCCCCGACATACTGCTGGACACCGTCGCCAAGCTGGAGGACGTCGGACGTCGAGCAGGCATTTGGCGGGGCCGGCAGCAGAAGTTCGGTACCACCAAGGCCGGGATCACCCACCGGCTCACCGATAAGGCCGGGGACTTGGGGGGCTTCCTGAGGAGATCGAGGAGACGGTCAAGTCCTCCGCGAGGGACCTTGCCGAGGGGGCAGTGGAGCTCGTGCTGGCGAGCTACCAAGCCCGCGTCCCCGAGTTCTCGCTGTGGGAGGTCTTCGACGACTTCCCACCGGGGACCGAGGCCGCCTCATGCGCCCAATTCCGGGAAGCCACCCAAGAAATCGTCCACAACTTCGAGGGGATGGCTCCTTGGTTCGCCTTTGCGTCTGCTTCTGACGACGAAGGCGACGGTGGCAACGGCGGCGACGGCGAGGCGTGATCGGGCGGGCCCGACTCCAGCAACTGCTACCTCCTCCTCTCTTTTTTTCCTGCCATGTTTATAAGGCCTTCGCACCAATCTTGTAATAATCTGCACTTCTTTATTCTACTCTGTGTTTGAACATTTTGCTTCTGCCTGCAATGGATGAATTTTTTAATTTCAAGTTTGTTTGTTATCTTGCATATGAAGTGGTTGGACCACTTTGTTAATCCTGTCTGTTTTTTGACTCGAGCGGGGGCTCGGGCCCGGGTTGCTGTCCCAAACAACAAGGGCTGGGACTAGTGCACTTGGGGAGTTCCACGTGGCGAGGCTGGCCAGGCCGGGAGCACGGCGACCGGGGGTTAGTGGTGACCCGTTTGTGGATCATTGCCGATTCCCCCCAGGGTTCACCGTGTCCCGGGGCATGGCTCGGTCTGGGCCCTGTTGGCGTCTAGGCGATCCGAGTCCTTGGGAGCAAAAAGAGCGCGCGCATCCCGGGTCGAGTCAAAACATTCATTAGGAAAAACAAAATAGTTACAGCCGTATGGATACAAAGACAATGCTTGTTATTTAGAATATGACAAAAAAGGGAATTTTGATAGTGGAAGCCCCCGGCCAACCCTGCATTCCCGAGGGGCATGAGGGGTTGGCCCGAGCCTGAGGCACAACGACCGACTCATCTACAGGTAGAAGCGGCGAAGGTGCTCGATGTTCCACGGGTTAGGCAACTCTGTGCCGTCTTCCGTGGCCAGCCTAACCGAGCCCGGCCGGGGGACACCGATCACTCTAAACGGCCCCTCCCACATGGGTGAGAGTTTTCTCAATCCGGCACACGTCTGGACGCGGCGTAGGATGAGAATGTTAATGTTGAGTGATCGGGCCTGGACGTGGCGCTGATGATAGCACCGCAGGCTCTGCTGGTAACCGGTGGGCACGAAGGGCGACGCATCGCCTTCGCTCTTCAAGGTAGTCGAGGTCATCCCGTCGGAGCTGCTCTTGATTAGCCTCGTTGTACATGGCGGCCCGAGGGGATCCCAGGGTGAGCTCGGATGGAAGGACCGCCTCCGCGCCGTAAACCAGGAAAAAGGGAGTTTCTCCTGTTGCTAGATGGAAGGCTCGGGGTAGTCCGGTTCGCCCAGAGCACCACTGGTAGCTTGTCAATCCACGAATCGCCATGTTTCTTGAGGACATTATATGTCTTGGTCTTGAGGCCCTTGAGGATTTCCGCGTTGGCACGCTCCTGTTGATGTAAAAAACACACACTGGCCTGAGAGGTTTGCTTTACTCTAGTGCAGGTCCAAAATTAGGGTTTCAGATTCAAGGGCGTGCCAGTTGATTTGATCCTGCAATCAACAAGAAAAACATGTAAAGAATATCAGTAAACGATAGACAATCGGCCATAGGGCCGATTTCATATCGTATGTGACCTAGCCGATGCAATAAAGCATGGATCGGCTGTAAGGTATAGTTGATGACAGAACTAACCCTAAAACTAGTATATCGGCTGTAAAGATCAGTGTTACATAATCAATATATCAATATTATTTTAGAGATAAGCAATTGGGATAGATCGGACTGAACCGAGATAGTATAAATTACCCAATTCTAAAGATAACATGACATAATGATTACATAGATTGATGTCATAGCCGATATCTAGGTTTAAGTATGTATCGGCTATAGCTCCGATACAACCTTATATTAGGATATTCCCTAGTAATGAATATATTAAACTATAACCAATTGGATTGATATCAAGCTTAATATATTTATATTAGATTAGATCCTGATATAAGGGGCAGATATAGAACATTAAACAAAGCTTAACACAATGTAAAACATCTATATCAGGTAAGATCGGCTGAAACTCCGATACTATCCTTATTAACAACCATGAAGCAGGTTAGATATCATGATTCTAAATACGACTTAATAGGTTGGACTGAACCAATGCAGCATTAAGTATAAATAGAAGCATGAAATCTAAAGAATCAGGCCGATGGTTGCCTTTTTGGGATGGTGGATATATTATATAACCTAGATTAACAAAGTAATCTAGCCGATATCGATGAAACCCTAGAAAGGATCTAGCCGATACAAGTAGATTGCATTGTCGATCTAAGTTATATAACATATATGATAACTCGGAGAATCACAACAAAGAACTAGAGTATCATAGAGATGTAAGCACTAGCCCTAATGATGTAATTCGCCATGACAAGATATACCTTTTCGCCGAAGATCAAATTGATGCAGCACGACTCAAAAGCACAAACTTGTCGAGAATAGAAAACAAAGGTTTGGCGATGCGCCGAGATTGATTGAACGTGTGTTGTTATTATTTACAAGACCTCGGGATTATATTTATACCCGAAATTACAAACATTGTCCATCACGGACACGACTCATATTTACCTAATACAAATCCAACTAACCAACAAGTCCCTTAGGCGGACTCTTACCGAGAACATCTATAAGGAAATTACATAAAATATCCTAATTAATAGATACAATCGCCTCCTCAGGACTCTATCCGTGCATGGCAATCCATATGAATCACGCTAACACAACCCGATGATGTATACCGAGTCACATTACCGAAATCAGCTCAATCGGCTAACCTAGTCCGACTCTGACTCTGCCGATCAGTCCACAGCCGATTCGGACCACAGCCGATTCTCACTCTGCTTTCCGATACGATCTTATCTCTCCAATCCTCTTCGATTCCATCTTGATTTCCGATATTTGAATTACCAAATTTGGTCGTCAACACATGCCCCCCAAGTCCGGAATATTTGGTAATGTTTCGGATTTGCCAAATCTTATCTCCGAGATAATCTCGCTCTTTCCGTTTTTGACCATTACCACATCACTTTAAATATCTAACCGACGGCCCCGAAAAACTTCACACCGTTATTACTGTTGCCACCACTTTCGCAATCTCCGTCTCTCCCAACTCCGGCGATCCCCTCAGCGCAAACAGTCAACTCCAAGCCATCCGTTACTCATCCAACCTCCGCCGGCGAGAAGATGTCTTCGTCATCCGCTCCATCCGCTGCCCCATCGGCCGAATACGCTGAGGTAAGTCCCATCGGCTAGATCTCCTTTTTGCTCATTAAATCTTGTTTTCCGCAATCTCAGTCCGCTTCTTTTCTCTTTTACTTTGTTGATGTAGCATCTCGCAAACTTAGTTGCTGTCCCTAGTCTGAACCATGAGAATAATTACTTCCTTGGACCAATCGGCAATTTGGACCCAACTGAATTTATCACTGCCGAAACAAATAGGATTCCCTTCAGACTAGCAAATCCAAACCTAGGGCATTGGAAGAATACTTTTAAATCTTGGCCATCCCTAGAGAAAAGCTGGCCTGCATGGTATAAACGCATATCGGCTAGCAAGCAGAACCACTGAGATGAACTCGGAATCGGCCAAGCCCTAGCCCTTACTTTGGCTAATTCGGCTAAAGATGAACCACTGATAGCCTCTGCTAGCTACTTCTGGTCCAATACCATTAATGCCTTCATGTTCAATCAAGGACTAATGACACCAACTCTTTTGGATATAACCATGTTAACTGGACTTGATATTACCTCATCTGCCAACCCGATGATCTTAAACTCCAAGAATAGATTTGACTTTAAAACCAAGAGCATAGGAGGATGGTCTGGTTTTATTTCAGCTAACATGGGTCAAGGCTCAGTCTCCCCTAGAGAGCATACTGCCTTTTTGTTGATGTGGTTGGAGAAATTTTTATTCTGTGGATCCAGTTGTGGCCCAACCTCAAATTGGTAGCACATAGCCGAAGCACTTGAAGAAAAAAGACAATTCACTTTAGGAAAGATTCTGCTCGGCTATTTGTATCAAACTCTGAATAATGCATCGGCCAAACTAGCTGTCGGCTCAACAGTCAGTACAGGTGGTCCATGGTGGTTACTCCAATCTTGGCTGAACTTAGTTGTAATGAAAGCTGTCAATCGGCCACCCCTGACTGAAGCAGAGTTTCCAAGACTAGAGCCGATCACCGATGACGATGGTGAAGAAATAACCCATCGGAGGTGTATGTCCTTTGGAGAATATGCTAGCACCCCAGCTGATGCAGGAGCAAAATTATCAGCAGAACTGCTCAAGGACTGGTTTTTCAGCTTCTATGACGGCTTTCAAAAATATGCTAGAATCTGGTTCTTCTATGATGAATCAGCCAACTTTGAACTGCCATCAGACTTCAGATTTGAAGAAATAAACGATGACAAATTCCAGAAGTCCAGAGAAGTATATACCACAGCCATCAGCCCATGCATCCTTCTTGTCGGCATCCATCAAGGCAGGAACATAAAGGTTTCATATGAGTTCTACCATCCCATGAGCTCAGCAAGACAATTTGGTATGGGTCAACTCCCAATCGGCTTATGGTTTGCTGACAAGATTGAATGCCGAGGAGAAATATATTCAAGTCTGATGATGGATCGGCTGCTGAACATTCCAGGCCCCTCTCTTGGCAGTATTAATGATATTGAATTATCTATGTTCAGAAGCAAATTCTTCACCTCATGGTGAGCTGAGTGGAAACATCTTTTTCACCAATCGGCTACCATCTACATGACAGACCTCTTCCCTGACATGATCCCTCAGGTAACTTCTTTTTTATTCCTGTTTTAAACATATCAGCCGATTTTATTTATAACTCATGAACTATCTTTGCTCTTTCAGACCACAGACTCATCTCCTCCTCATACCAGCAAAAGTGGCAAAGAAATTGAGTATGCTGCAGGACTATTTCCTAACAGATGTGGCATGACTCCTCCTGTCATCGGCTATCATGCCCCCAAGACATCAAGCCTGCTCCAAGGACAAATGAAAGAAACAGCCGATGCAGGCAGAAAAAGGAGAACCAGAGCATCAACTGCTGTGCCACCAGCTACAAAGAAAAAGGCCAAGAAACAACCACCTCCAACAGCCGATGATGCAGATGAAGCCCTAAAAGAAGCATCCATTGAATGGGCAATAGACGAAGCTGCAGCTGAATCTAGTGATGTGGGAAAAGAAACACCTCCAGCCTCTCCAAAGCAAACCCCCACAACTCCTATTCCAGCTGTCTTCACTCGGCAACCCAGGGTAAATTCATCTTCCTTGATACAAATTTTCTTTACTCACCCTCAACTTAATCCTCCAACTCTTGCATTTTGTAGAAGAAAAGACCAGCCGAGAGAAAGAAACCAGCACAAGTATCGGCTAAACCATCCATTCAAGCTCCTCTGGTAAGTTTCAACCTTCTAATCCTCTGAATACTTCATTAGCTGATACTATCTAACACTTGCATGAATATTTTCAGCCTCCTTCCCCTCCATCACCTGTAGCACAACCGGTCTCCAGTGAACATACCGCATCGGCTGTAGGCAGCCATCATGTCGAAGAAGAAGAAATCGCTGCTCCTGCAATCCCTGTAAGTCTCATTCTTAAAACCTCTCAAATCGGCTATATAAAAATATCCTCTTACTTGTACTCTTTTCATCTTTCCTACTTGCAGGTCTTAGCCGATTTATTCTCTTTTGATATAAAGGACTACTTTGATGAAGAAGCAGAAGGAGAAATATCAAGCAAATCCTTAGCTCCTCTAGCCGATGATGTGAAGAGGAATCTTGAAGATATTGCACATCAGCTAGAAGCATCTCTGGACAGCCTGGTAGTTGACTGCAGCACTCTCCGGACCAGATTCCAAGAAATCCAAGCTCTTCTACCAGATGAATTGTCCAATATAGTTACCCCAGCTATGTATCTTGAGCAGCATCAATTTAAGCTGGAGAAAGCAAGACAAAGGGTAGCCGATAGACTAGAGAAAAAGGATATCGAGGCCACCATTCAAGCCAATCGGCAGTTAGTTCATGATGAGAAAACCAAGCTCGATCAACTAGCTGAAGAGCCAATTAAAGCTTCGATAAATCAACTAGAGGCCGAAAGAATAGATCTGCTAGCCAAGCTTGAAGAATGTAATGCCAAAATTGCATTGGAATAGCAGAAATTAGCCGATCTCCCTAAAGCCATTGAAGAACAGAAAGCAAAACTGAAATCGGCTATAAAGAATGTGGCCACCATGACTAAGTCCTTGAAGGTAATTCCTGGAACTGACGCCCAAGATGCCCAAGCCATTGCAGAAGTTGAAGAAATTCGGCAACAGGCATTGTCAGCAATCCAGAAATATCTTGCTCAATGATTTCCTGTAATAGAGACTTAGAAGAATTTTGTAATTAATTCTGTAAACGGCTAAAACATTTATCTTGTAACATAACCTCTTAACTTCCTTATGCCGATTGATACTGTTGCTTTCATATAAACCAATTTTATATCTGGCAAACTTGGCTGTATTCCAACGTATACTAAATTTTGCCCAAAAATTTCCAACTTTTCATCTTCCATTCCCCCAAGTTTGTAGTATGGAACACAATGCTGCAAACTTAAATGTCTAAGGGCGATAAAAATATCGGCCATCTAAAGGTGATGTAAACACATCGGCTATCAACCATCAACCGACAAACCATAGCCGATCATGAACCAATCCAAACACTTGGGTAATATTTCTTTAAGTATTTTCCATTAAGTGCTCTTCCAAAAACTTCTCCATCGAGTCCTTTTAACATATAGGCCCCTTTAGAAACACATTTATGAACTTGAAACGGTCCTTCCCAATGCGGTGACCACTTGCCGAATTTATTGTCTCTGGCCCCTATCGGTAGCACTAATTTCCAAACCAGCTCACCCTCCTCAAAAGATTTGGGTACAATCTTCTTGTTATAATGTCTTGCAACTCTATCCTTATCTTTTCTAACTTTCTCAAGAGCTCGCAATCTTACTTGAACCAAATCCTCTGACTCATCAACCATCAAATTATGATAATCATCGGCTGTTAACTCATCCTGTAAAGAAATCCTCCTAGAGCCGATGTTGGTTTCCCATGGTAATACAGCTTCATGCCTATAAACTAGTTGATAAGGAGGTACCTGAATTGCACCATGGCAAGCCATCCGATAGGACCATAATGACTCGGCCAGAATAGTATGCCACTTCTTAGGGTATTCAGCTATCTTTCTCTTGACCAACTTAATCAAACTCTTGTTAGATGCCTCAGCTTGTCCATTGGCTTGTGCATAATATGGTGATGAATTCAACAACTTAATTCTCATGCTATCAGCAAACTGAACAAACTCCTCCGATACAAATATAGAACCCTGATCAGTTGTAACCACTTCATTTTATGAGCCGATTGATGTGTCCCACAAATACCTTCATGAACCTCACACATAACAACTTTAGCTTCTTCCATACTTAAGCACCTCAATAGAACTCGATCAATCGTCCGATAATATAACGAATCATCCAACAAAACATACTTGAGAGCTTTATACCTTAATCTCCTTGAAACTGATCTTGAAGGATTCTTTAGATACTCAAAAACATCAAACCTCCAATCATCGGCTGGAATACAGGCCACTTCTACTTCAATCCCTTGTAACATCGGCCTATATCCTGATGCACCTTGAGCTAAATCATTGGCTTCAACGTTTTGCTCCCTAGGAATATGCTTCAAAGTAACCATCTTGAATGTCTTCATCAGCTCCTGGCATTTCTCATTATAGATTATTAAGGTATCATTCTTGCATTCATATTCCCCGGACAATTGACTTATCACCAACAATGAGTCACCCATGATCTCAACAGCATCGGCTTCGACTTCTCTTAATAACTGCAACCCTTTGAGAACAGCTTCATATTCCGCTTGATTATTTGTTGAATATGGTTTGATAGTAAAAGCAAACTGAAAACTTGCCCCCTAGGTGATATTATCACCAAGCCGATACCACAACCATGAGTACAAACTGATCCATCAAAGAATAAAGTCCATGGCATGATGTCAATATTATCAACACTGGTATCCCTGTGTTCAACTATGAAATCGGCTATCGCTTGTCCTTTAACTGCCTTAGCCGATTCATATCTAAGATCAAATTCTGACAAAGCAAAGATCCACTTCCCAATGCATCCTTTTAACACTGGAGCCGATAGCATGTATCTTACTACATCAGCCTTGCAAACTATAATGCATTCATTGGATAATAGATAATGCCTCAACTTTGTGCAAGAAAAATATAAGCATAAGCATAACTTCTCCACAGGTGAATACCTTGTTTCTGCATCCAACAGGCGTCTACTGAGATAGAATATAACTCTTTCTTTTCCTTGAATCAAGACTGAGCCGATAGAATTTTGATCGGCTGATCGATAAAGTTTAAATGGAATCCCTTTCTGTGGTGGTATAAGTACTGGAGGGGTACTCAAATATTCCTTGATATTATCCAGAGCCCGCTGCAGTTTCTCTCCCCAGACAAATTCTTGATCGGCTTTCAACCTTAGCAAAGGAGTAAATGGCTCTATTCGGCCAGACAGATTTGATATAAAACGCCGAACAAAATTAATGTTACCGATCAATGATTGTAGCTTGGTTTTATCTTCCGGGGGTTTGATATATTTGATTGCTTCAATGCTCCTCTGAGGAATTTCAATCCCCCTCTCATGGACCAGAAATCCCAGAAACTGACCAGCCGATACACCAAAAGCACACTTGGTAGGATTCATTTTCAACCCATACTTCCTTGCTCGTTCTAAGACCTGTTGCAAATCGGCTATGTGATCATCAACTTCCTTGGATTTAACCACCACATCATCTATATATATCTCCACCAATGCGCTGATAAGATCATGAAAAATATAGTTCATGGCTCTCTGATATGTAGCACCAGCACTCCTCAAGCCGAAAGTCATAACTACCCACTCATACAAGCCGATAGCACCCGGACACCTAAAAGCAGTCTTGTGAATATCCTCCTCGGCCATAAAAATCTGATTATAACCAGCATTGCCATCCATGAAGCTGATAATCTTATGTCCAGATGCTGCATCTACAAGTTGATCGGCTACTGGCATTGGATACTTATCTTTCGGTGTAGCTTTGTTTAGATCTCTGAAATCAATACAAACCCTGAGCTTGCCGTTTTTCTTGATAACCGGAACTATATTGGAAATCCATTCAGCATATCGGCATGGTCTGATGAAGCCAGCATCATATAGTCTTGTAATTTCAGCCTTAATAGCATCATACATCGCAGCTTTACAATGTCTTGGGGGTTGCTTGCATGGCTGATAGCCTGGTTTGATAGGGAGCCGATGTTCAACTATCGATCGGCTAAGTCCTGGCATCTCATAGTATTCCCAGGCAAAACAATCTCTATACTCCTTTAAGAGTGAAATTAATTTACATTTAAATTCTTTTGGTAAACCTTTACTAATATATGTCGGCCTAGGCCTATCACCTGGTCCAATGTCAATTTCCTCTAATTCATCGGCCGACATAAAACCTTGTCCAAGTTTGTCGTCGAGATCATCGATAGTGTCTTCTGTGTATAGGTTGAAACCCTCCACGGCGCCCTCAAAACAAGAATTGGGGCTCTCCATCCCCTGTTGTCTGTATGGCATCATTAGAAACCTTTAAGTAATCTCCTTGCCAAACTTTACCAGATAAACAATCAATTCCGTCCATCTCCCAAATAGACAAATCGGCACAAGCTACATTGACTGACCTGTCGGCTGGCACGATTTCGATTTGGTCTCCTTGCCATTGAATCAAGCTTTGATGCATTGTTGAAGGGATGCAACAGTTGGCATGGATCCAATCTCTTCCCAACAACAGACTGTAGGAACCCTTCCCGTCAATAACAAAGAACGTGGTTGGAATTGTTTTACTGCTGATTCTTAGCTCCACATTTAAAACTTCCTTGGTCTCAGATGGGTTCCCGCCAAAATCCTTCAGAACCATGTTGGTTTTGATCAAGTCCTCTGAATTCTTCCCAAGCTTTCTGAATGTTGTATAAGGGATTAAATTAACAGTTGCCCCTCCATCGACCAACATTTTTGACATCGGCTTACCATTGACAAATCCTTTAACATAGAGTGGCTTGAGGTGCCGATGATCCGTTCCTTCGGGCTTCTCAAAAACAGCTTGTTGTGGAGATAACATCAATTTAGCTGATGGCATATCTTCTTCTTGCTTGACAACTTGCTCTACTGCATATTCGGCTGGCAACATAAAGACCATATTTATCTCAGATGACATCACTTCCTTGCCCTTGTTGCGATCGGCTCTGACTTCATCGGCTAGCACCACCTTGCTCTTCATGCGCCATACTTTCTTCGTTTTCTGCCGCAGCTGAAGCTCAATTGCACCCTCAACCTCCTGGAATTGCTCTCTGTTCCTCATTCTTTGAACTCTTCTTTTTTGATTTTTGGTGAATATCCCAGAAGGACACCATTGGGGATGCATTGGCTTGGATTCTCTACGTGAGTCATCTTCATCATCGTCTTGGTGCATCGGCCCAAGTCTTTCATGTACTGACAGCCTTGATTGTCTTGGCCGATGTGTAATTGCATGTCGTCGGCTTGGTTCTTGGATGAATTGGACATCAGTATCATTGCAGCCAGGACAATTTTTGATAGATGGTAGCCTCATACCTTCGTTCCAGCAGACCCTGAAAAATTCACAACTCCAATAAGGATCAAAATATCTCTCTTCTTCATTGGGATATGACTCCTCCTCCTGTTGGCGCCTGTTTTGATACTTGCCGATCATACCAGCCGATCTGATACTCCTAGTATAGTTTTTATTTCCATCGGCTGTATTCCTGTTGTATCCAGGATGAACCATGTTAACTGGAAAAGGGTGTCCATCTATCTTCATCGGCCTTTTTGCCATGTTGGATCCATCAATCTTAATTTTTCCTTGTTCGATAGCCGACTGGATCTGTTGTCTGAAAATTTTGCAATCATTAGTGTGATGAGACCCTGTGTTATGCCATTTGCAGTACTTCCTTTTCTTCAACTCTTTAGCCGATGGGATGACATGTCCTGCTGACAGTTGAATCTGTTTTTCCTGAAGAAGGAGGTCGAAGATCCTATCGGCTTTGGTAATATCAAAGTCAAACCTTTCTTCTGTAGCCGAATTCTTAGCCCATTGACAGACCACCATCTTCTTGTTCCTAGCCCATTCGGCTGCATTGATATCCGGGTCTTCATCTTCAGAATCAGAATCGTAATTGTAGACATTGTTTACATTATTAGCTTTTTTGATGAATTTCCTAGCCTCTTGAAATCTTGTTTCGTGAGCCGATACCTTCTGAGCTAAGTGTGCTAAACTGTCAAAGTCCTGAGCCGAGAACCTTTCTCTGATCGGCACCAGCAAACCTTGAAAAGCTAAATCGGCTAGTTGAGAATCCGATAAAGATAGGCTGTAACATCTATTTCGCACGTCTCTGAATCGTTGAATATAATCTGGAACTGATTCGTCTGATTTCTGTCTAATAGTTGTGAGGTCCGATAGCTTCATCTCTTGAACTCCACTGAAAAAGTACTTGTGGAATTGTTTCTCCAAATCGGCCTAGCTCCTGATTGAATTATATGGCAATGATGAAAACCAAGTGAATGCTGATCCAGACAATGAGAGTGGGAATAAGCGAACTCTGAGAGCTTCTGTAGCCGATGCTTCACCACATTGAGCTAGAAATCGGCTAATGTGCTCGTAGGTTGATATATTGTCTTGTCCTGAGAACTTAGAGAAGTCTGGCACCTTGTATCGGTTTGGCAACGGAACCCGATCAAAGTATTCTGGATATGGATGCCGATACATGTTGCTATTATCTTTCGATTTAAGTTCAAATTGCTCCCTCATGACGTCAGCGATCATGTCGGCCCAGGATTGATGAGGTGTTGCTCCACCATACTGCTGTTGTACTGGATCCATCTGGCCGTATTGGATCGGCTGAGGTCGTGGTGAGTGAGGCTGATAAAGATTATTGAAGCCAGCCGATATGCCTTGTGGTGGCACATAAGGAAGTTGTTCTGTACTATATTGCTGGCTTATCGGCTGAGTAATTCCAATCGGCTGTTGTGGAACCGAAGGGATTTGGTAAGATGTGTCAACAGCTGGCGGTTTTGGATGAAGAATACTCATCAGTTGTTCTGGTGTTAATTGAGTTGGCGCTTGCCCCTAGTGATCGGCTGTGATCTGGTTAGAATTGATGGAATATTTGAACTTGAGAAGGGAGCCGATGGGGTCTGGGTTTGAAGCACTTGTTGATTTGTCTGATTCCCGCCGATCTCTGTCTTCACGGTCCTATATGCAGGGAACGTGCCGTCTAGTAGATAAATAGGTCCTTTAGCTTTCTCCTCGGCTATCGTTCCATCGACTACCGACTTGATCATATTTGTCAAAGTATTGACAAGTACTCCGGACTGGTTGACTAGCGCATGATGTACAGCCGAATCGATGCGATCTTGCAATGTGTGCAATTCTTCGTTGCTTGATTCGGTTTTTACTTGTTTATCCTTCTCTTGCCCAGATCCAGAAGTACTTGGGTCTTGCTTCACGATCATCGGTACTTGGATTTTGGTCCTTTGGATGACCATGCCTTGCCGGGTGACTGTGAACGAGTGCAAATATTGATTTTGGAGTTGGTTCAGCATTTGTTGCAATTCTTCTTTCTGTTCGTCACTCAGCTGTTCAGGTGTAACTGCGACGATGTTGTCCTCCGCAACTTCCGTGATGTTTGGAGACATGATGACACGTGTCCCACTGGGCGTGCCAAAAGCGTGTTGATGTAAAAAACACACACTGGCCTGAGAGGTTTGCTTTACTCTAGTGCAGGTCCAAAATTAGGGTTTCAGATTCAAGGGCGTGCCAATTGATTTGATCCTGCAATCAACAAGAAAAACATGCAAAGAATATCAGTAAACGATAGACAATCGGCCATAGGGCCGATTTCATATCGTATGTGACCTAGCCGATGCAATAAAGCATGGATCGGCTGTAAGGTATAGTTGATGACAGAACTAACCCTAAAACTAGTATATCGGCTGTAAAGATCAGTGTTACATAATCAATATATCAATATTACTTTAGAGATAAGCAATTGGGATAGATCGGACTGAACCGAGATAGTATAAATTACCCAATTCTAAAGATAACATGACATAATGATTACATAGATTGATGTCATAGCCGATATCTAGGTTTAAGTATGTATCGGCTATAGCTCCGATACAACCTTATATTAGGATATTCCCTAGTAATGAATATATTAAACTATAACCAATTGGATTGATATCAAGCTTAATATATTTATATTAGATTAGATCCTGATATAAGGGGCAGATATAGAACATTAAACAAAGCTTAACACAATGTAAAACATCTATATCAGGTAAGATCGGCTGAAACTCCGATACTATCCTTATTAACAACCATGAAGCAGGTTAGATATCATGATTCTAAATACGACTTAATAGGTTGGACTGAACCAATGCAGCATTAAGTATAAATAGAAGCATGAAATCTAAAGAATCAGGCCGATGGTTGCCTTTTTGGGATGGTGGATATATTATATAACCTAGATTAACAAAGTAATCTAGCCGATATCGATGAAACCCTAGAAAGGATCTAGCCGATACAAGTAGATTGCATTGTCGATCTAAGTTATATAACATATATGATAACTCGGAGAATCACAACAAAGAACTAGAGTATCATAGAGATGTAAGCACTAGCCCTAATGATGTAATTCGCCATGACAAGATATACCTTTTCGCCGAAGATCAAATTGATGCAGCACGACTCGAAAGCACAAACTTGTCGAGAATAGAAAACAAAGGTTTGGCGATGCGCCGAGATTGATTGAACGTGTGTTGTTATTATTTACAAGACCTCGGGATTATATTTATACCCGAAATTACAAACATTGTCCATCACGGACACGACTCATATTTACCTAATACAAATCCAACTAACCAACAAGTCCCTTAGGCGGACTCTTACCGAGAACATCTATAAGGAAATTACATAAAATATCCTAACTAATAGATACAATCGCCTCCTCAGGACTCTATCCGTGCATGGCAATCCATATGAATCACGCTAACACAACCCGGTGATGTATACCGAGTCACATTACCGAAATCGGCTCAATCGGCTAACCTAGTCCGACTCTGACTCTGCCGATCAGTCCACAGCCGATTCGGACCACAGCCGATTCTCGCTCTGCTTTCCGATACGATCTTATCTCTCCAATCCTCTTCGATTCCATCTTGATTTCCGATATTTGAATTACCAAATTTGGTCGTCAACAGCTCCACTTGACCATTGCTCTTGGGGTAGGTGGGTGAGGCGAAACAGAGCTTGATGCCCATGTCATCGCAATAGTCGCCAAACAATTCACTGGTGAACTGGGTGCCGTTGTCCGTAATGTTACGGTTGGGCACCCCGAACCGGGCAGTGATGCCCTTGATGAACTTAAGGGCCGAGTGCTTATCGATCTTGACGACCCGGTAGGCCTCGGGCCACTTGGTGAATTTATCGATGGCGATGTATAGGTACTCGTACCTGCCAAGGGCTTTCTTGAAAGGACCCAAGATGTCCAGCCCCGAGACCGCGAACAACCATGAAAGCG
The DNA here is from genome assembly GCA_000573905.2 of Oryza punctata. Lineage (NCBI taxonomy): Eukaryota > Viridiplantae > Streptophyta > Magnoliopsida > Poales > Poaceae > Oryza > Oryza punctata. The sequence goes on along the minus strand of CM002494.2, from coordinate 6,720,064 downwards.
GGATGGTCTGCAGGGCTTGGGCTGGCTGATGCATCTGCTTGGCGTGGAATTGGCACGCCCTGCACCGCCGGACCAGATCGGCTGCGTCGTGGAGCGTTGTCGGCCAGTAGAAACCTTGCCGGAAGGCCTTGCCAACCAAGGTGCGTGAGGCGGAGTGGGTGCCGCACTCGCCTTCATGGACATCGGTGAGAAGCTCGATGCCATGTTCCCGAGAGATGCATTTGAGGAGGACTCCGTTGGCACCGCGTCGGTAGAGGGCCCCCTCTACCAACACGTACCTCCTGGAGATGCGTGCGATGCGCTCACTCCCCTCGCAGTCTTTGGGCAGAGTCTTATTTTTGAGAAACACCTGGATCTCTGTCATCCAGGCGATTTGGCGTGGGGGGTCGGGCTCGACCCCCTCGTACCTCGAGGCCTGGACTCCATCGGGCCCCGAGGGTGACGTGGCAGCATCCAACTCCCCCGGGGGATCGGGATGCGCCGTAGGTTGGGTAAGCCTTTCTTCAAAGGCACCCAGTGGGGTCGGGGCGCGCCGTAGGTTGGTGTTGATGCAAAAAACACACTGGCCTGAGAGATTTGCTTTACTCTAGTGCAGGTCCAAAATTAAGCTTTTAGGTTCAAGGGCGTGCCAGTTGATTTGATCCTGCAATCAACAAGAAGAAATATGCAAAGAATATTAGTAAACGATAGACAATCGGCCAGACAGCCAATTTCATATCGTATGTGACCTAGCCGATGCAATAAAGCATAATTCGGCTGTAAGGTATAATCAAATATGTATAACCCTAAAACTAGTATATCGGCTGTAGATATCAGTGTTATGTGATCAAAGAATCATTATTACTTTAGAAATAAGCAATTGGTATAGATCGGACTGAACCGAGACAGTATAAATTGCTGAAGTCTCTCGTAACATGAAATAATGACTACATAAAACTCATGTTATAGCTGGTACCTAGATCTAAGTACGTATCGGTCATAAATCCGATACAATCTTATGATAGAGCAATTAGAATTAGATATAGAACATTAAACAAAGTATAAAACTATGTAAAACATTCTAAATAGATAAGATCGGCTGAAACCCTGATACTATCCCTATCAACAACCGTAAAGCAAGCTAAAGATCATGATTCTAAAACAACTTAATAGGTTGGACTTAACCAATGCAGCATCAAGTATAAAAGAAGCATGACATCTAGAAAACAAGCCAATAGCCATCAAATCAGGATGGTGGATACATCATATAACATGAATCAACAAAGTAAACTAGCCGATACCGGCAAAACCCTAAAAAGAATCCAGCCGACGCAAGAAGATAGCATTGTTGATCTAAATTATATGACATATATGATAACTCGGAAGTTTGTAAGATAGATTTAGAGTGTCATGAAGATGTAAGCACTAACTCCAATGATGCAAACCACCATGACAAAATATACCTTTTCGTCGAAGATCAAATTGATGCAGCACGACTCGAAAGCACAAGTTTGTCGAAAAGTAGAAAACAAAGATGGCGATGTGCCGAGATTGATTGAACGTCTGTTGTTATTATTTACAAGACCTCGGGATTATATTTATACCCGAAAATACAAACATTGTCCATCACGGACACGACTCATATTAACCTAATACAAAACGAACTAACAAATAAGTCCCTTAGGCGGACTCTTACCGGGAATATCTATAAAGAAAATACATATATTCCTAATTAATAGATACAATTGCCAATCTTGGACTCTATCCTTGTCCGGCAACACCATCGTAAGCTCATTGTTGAATCCGATATTGATTTCACATGCGATATCGGCCCCATCAGCTATCCTAATCGGACTCGATTTCCAGCCGATACGGACTCCAGCCGATGCATACTCTGTTTTCCAAGATTCCCGCATATCTTCAAATCCGCTTCGGATTGGATTGTGTTTCTGATTCATGTAAATTAGATCACTTGCCATATTTCATCGTCAACACATGCCCGCAATTCCGAAATATTATATAATGCAACGGAATTATCTCTTCAAAACCACAAAAATCTAGGGTTCCGCTGTGACCGTTACGCACCTACTTCTTTAAATACCAACCGCTTTTCTGGCGATTTCACGGCGTTAACTCCGTTTTCACCGCTCTAAACCACCAAACTCCACCGTGAACTCCGGCGATTATTCTCTCTCTTCTCCGGCGACCACAACATCGAATCCCTTTTCGGCGACGATCTTCACGCATCCATGGCGTCATCATCAAACCCATCCAGCGCCATCACCAAGGAATTTCCTGAGGTAAGTCTCCATCGGCTCAAAATTTTTCTTCGAGTCCTTCGTTTTTCTTCCGTCTTCAACCCCTTCTTTTTTAAAAATCTGCAGCACTTAGTCCACCAGATAGCTATCCCAGCTTGAAAGACCCCAACCATTTCTATTTGGGCCCGATAGGCGATATAGATCCCACTTATATCATTAATGCAGAAACGAACAGAATCCCCTTCAGAACATCATCCCCATCTCTTTCTCACTGGACCACAACGTTCAGATCTTGGCCCTCTCAAGTTGACAAATGGATAGATTGGTATAAGAGGGTTGCGGCTAGGAAGCAAGATCACTGGGATGAAATAGGAATAGCTCAGTGTTTATCTCTATCCATAGCCAATACGAAAAAAATGAGCCTATGCTGTCATCTGTTGTATACTTCTGGTCAGATACTGTTGACGATGAAATTTGGTAAGCCTCGAAGTCATCATCGGCCTAGAGTCAGTATCGGCTTTAGAGTTCTAGAATCGGCCGATGGAAGCTATCAATCGCCAACAGTCGGATTCTTACCAAATTCGGTTAAGGAAATTAATCTATTAAAAAAAGTTTATCTAGAAGGGACCGAGTTCAAGGAGGATGCGGCATGACAATTTATCTATTAATTAGGCAAAGTCGTTAGTTTCCTTTTAATTTTAGGAAAGTGTGTTTAGTGTCCGGTAAGGTCTTTATGTTTTCCTTTTATCTTTAGGAAAGTTTGAGTCGTGTCCGATATGGACTAGTATCTACCCATGGGTATAAATATGTACACCCAGGGTCTATGTAAATCATCTCTCGATCAATACAACTTCGGCGCATCGCCACCTTTTACCTTTTTACTTTTGACGAGTTCTTGTTTCAAGTTGGGCTGCATGGACTTCGATCTCCGACGAGGAGTAAGGCTTGTTATGGCGGCTTGCGTTATCGGGATTAGTGCTTCCATCGCTTCGACACTCTAATCTTGTTCATGTACGTCGTCGAGTTATCATATACATTATATAATCTAGATTGACAATGTTTTCTACTTGCATCGGCCGATCTCTATCTAGGGTTTTGTCGATATTGGCTATATTACTTTGTTGGCTTAGATTATATAATGTATCCACCACCCTGAAAATAAGTCAAAAGCCTGATTGTCTAGATATTATGTTTCTTTTCATACTTAGTGCTGCATCAGTTAAGTTTGATCTACTAAGTCGTGCTTAGAACCATAATCTCTAGCCTGCTTCTTGATTGCCAATAAGGGTTTCATCGGAGTTTCAGCCGATGAGTTATCTGGACGTTGTATCGGCTTATAAGGATTACATACAAGACGGATTTAGCCGATGACAATAAAGATTTCACTGTTTATCTAATTATTTGGATTTATTGACATCTGACCACCAGCCGATGAATGCTTCAACCTTCGAATCAGTGCTTATTCAATCTATCATTACTAGCCGTTTGGCTTCTACTGGATTATATTATTTTATTTTCATCAACCGATTATCTTTACGTCATTATTTGCTCAAGTATCAAGATCTATATTGGATATCGGTTGGTATCGGCATCGGTTGGAATCACTCCATCGGCTTGTCAGCCGATTGGCTATTTTTTGATCTTTCAATTTATATATCTTGTCAGTTGCAGGATCAAATTGACTGGCACGCCCGCATCTCATTATTATTTTGGACCTGCACTGGAGCTAAACAGATCTCCCAGGCCGTCGTGTTTTTGCGTCAACAGATACCTTAAACGCCTTCATGTTCAACCATGGGCCGATGACCCCCACGCTACTAGACATAATCATGATAACTGGCCTGGATATAACCACATGGGCTAACCCTATCAGCATGAAGACCAAGTGTACTTACAAGTTCAAAACCAAGAACATTGGAGGTTGATCTGGTTTTATTTCTGAAAACATGGGCACAGGTCTTGTATCAGCTAGAGAACATGCTGCCTTCTTAATGATGTGGCTAGGTAAATTTGTATTCTGTGGATCCACCTGTGGCCCAACAGCAAACTGGCAACACCTAGCAGAAGCCATTGTCTTGAAGAAAGAATTCCCTCTAGGAAAATACCTACTAGGTGCAGTATATCAAACACTAAGTCAGTCATCGGCCAGATTGATCATCGACTCAAATGTTAACACTGGCGGCCCATGGTGGTTCATCCAACTCTGGTTAACCCTGCACACTCTAAAGTTGCAAAAAGACCATCACTCTCAGAAACAGAATTCCCATCCATAACCGATCCCAGTAGTGATGACGAATCGGCCCCAGTACACCGATGTATGTCTTATGGCGAAGCAGCTACCAGTTATGCCAGTTGTGGACCATCAACAACTTCTATGATGGATTTCCCAGAGACAGCCGAATTTGGTTTACTTATGAATCTTTCAATAACTATGAACTGCCAGCCGATTTCAGACTGAGTGAGATAAATGATGAAAGATTTGAAAAACCAAGAGAAGTCTTAACTGCTGCAATTTCACCCTATATACTCCCTACCGGCATATCTCAAGGTAGAAACATTCAACCATCCTATGAATTTTATCACCCAATGTCAGCAGCAAGGCAACTTGGCATGGGACAGCTGCCCATCGGCTTGTTCTATGCTGACAAGATCCAGACCAGAGGTGATATAATATCGGCTCTAATGATGGACAAGTTGCTCAACATCCCTGGTCCCCCTCTTGGCAGCATAAATAGATTCAGCATCATTCTGATGAGGAGCATACAATTTGATAGATGGTGGTCAGAAATAAAAACCCATATATTCCATCTGCCAGTCGAATCGTACCTCACTCGGATCATACCAAACTTTGTCCCTCAGGTAAATTTCTCCTCTTCAAACCTTGCACTTTATCACAATCAACTGCTTAACACTCATAATTCATTAATTTTCCCTGCAGACAACAGATTCTCCTCCTCTTGTCAGCCGAAGTGGCAAACCAATAGAATATGCTGTTGCCAAACTCCCAAACGGTTGTGGACTAGCTCCATCCATCATCGCCTTCAACGCTCCGAAGACGGCCACCTTACTCCAAGGTCAACTCAGGGAGCCGATGCATACTGGTGACAAGAGGAAAAGAACTAAACAAGCTACTGTAAAACCAACTCTCTTGAAAAAATCATCCAAGAAGCAAAAGAAAACAGTCGATGCAGAAACTCCTCAAGACCAAGAAATAGATGATGTCCTGAAAGATATTGAAATGGAAGAAGCAATTGACGAGGCCGCTGCTCAAGTTAGTGAGACAGCTGAAATTACCACACCCCAAGCCGATACACCTCCTGCAGTACAATCTCAAGCTGCAGAAACACCAAGTCCTCCAAAACAACCCCAAAGAGCACAAGTAAGATTGTTCTAGCCATCATCATCTACTTTTATGCTTCTTTTATGCTTTAACTCAACTATCTCTTTTGAGCCTAAGAAGAAACAAGTTGCTGCTAGGAAAAAACCAACTCTGCCACCAGTATCGGTAATCTTAACTCATTCAAGTTTTAACCTTATCTCCAATCGATACTGACTAACACTTGTTATTATTACAGCCTCCTCAAGTACCATCTCCTCGTCAAATGTCTAGTGAACACTCTCCATCGTCCACAGCTAGCCGACAAGATGAAGAAATTATTGCCACACCTCCAACTCCTCAAATTCCTGTAAGTATTCTCCCACATTTATACCTATCATCTCATTCTTAATATTATCATCTAACAAAACTTTCTCTATTTCAGCTCCTAGCCGACATGTTCTCATTTGACATCAACCAGTTTTTAGATGAAGAGGAAGAAGAAGCAACTAGCAAAGCCATCACTCCCATATCAGACGACTTAAGGAAGAATTTAGCTGACATTGCAGATCGGCTAAGTGCTTCCCTAGATGCACTAGTCGTGAACTGTGGGCCGATCAGGGCGAGATTCGAAGAAATCCAAAACCAGATCCCTGACGAGCTCATCGAGTTGATTTTCTCCGGCAATCTTCCTCGAGCAACACCGATTTAAATTGGAGAGAGCAAGGCAAAACATTTCTGATCGGCTAGAGCGCTCTGCTCTTGAGGCCAATGTTCAGTCCAGCCGACAGCAAGTTAATGATGAGAAAACCAAATTGGATGAACTAGAAGCTGGACCAAACTCTACTCAACAGAAGATCGAGATACTGAAAAAGAAAGAAATCGATCTACTGCAACAGCTTGAAGCTTGCAGAGCTGAGATTAACACTGAAGAACAGAAACTAGCCGATCTGCCGAAAGCCATTGAAGCCCAAAAATTGAAGCTCAAGAAATCTATAAAGCATCTTTCTGCCTTAAGCAAAGCTTTGAAACCGATCCCGGGTACAGATGCAGCTGACGCTCAGGCTATTGAAGAAGTAGAACAAATTAGACAAAAAGCCGTGTCGGTTATCCAGAAATACTTGGCTTGATGTAACACATTAAACATTTTCACATAATATTTTTGCTGTAATATACGTATCGGCCATCGAGCTTATGTATCCTTAGTCAAATTCCAGAAACATAAGCTGCTATCGGCCATCGAGCCGACATATGATATTATCTTGACTTGTATAGCTGTACGTTGTGTTCAAAAATTTGCTCAAAAAATTTGCATCTTTTATCCTCCATGTGCCCCAAGTTTGTACTAGGGAACATAATATTGCAAACTTATATATCTAAGGGCGATAAAAATATCGGCCATCTAAAGGCGATGTAAACACATCGGCTACCAACCATACATCGGCAGAATTCAGCCGATTATGAACCAACCCAAACGCTTGGGTAATATTTCTTCAAGTATTTTCCATTAATTGCTCTACCAAAAATTTCACCATCCAGTCCTTTTAACATATAGGCCCCTTTAGAAACACACTTATGAATTTGAAAAGACCCTTCTCAATTCGGTGACCACTTACCGAATTTATTATCTCTGGCCCCTATCGGCAACACCAATTTCCAAACAAACTCACCCTCTTCAAAAGATTTGGGAAAAACCTTTTTGTTATAATGCCTGGCAACTCTCTCCTTGTCTTTCCTAAATTTCTCAAGAGCTCGTAATCTAGCTTGAACCAAATCTTCTGACTCATCAACCATCAAATTATGATAGTCATCGGCTGTCAACTCATCTTGTAAAGAAATCCTCCGAGAGCCGATATTGGTTTCCCATGGCAACACAGCTTCATGCCCATAAACCAGTTGATAAGGAGGTACCTGGATTGCACCATGACAAGCCATCCGATATGGCCACAATGCTTCAGCTAAAATAGTATGCCACTTATTGGGATATTCTGCAATTTTTCTCTTAACCAACTTAATCAAACTTTTATTAGATGTCTCAGCCTGCCCGTTTGCTTCTGCATAATATGGTGAAGAATTCAACAACTTAATCCCCATGCTATCGGCAAACTGAACAAACTCATCGGACACAAAGATAGAACCTTGATCAGTTGTAATTGTTTGTGGTAAACCAAATCGGTATATAATGTGTTCCTTGACAAATTCAATTGCATCTTTGCTGTCAACCTTTTTCAAGGGAATTGCCTCAACCCACTTAGTAAAATAATCAGTCGCAACCAATATGAATTTATGCCCTTTACTCAATGGTGGATTGATCTGGCCAATCATATCAGTACCCCAACCTCGGAACGGCATGGGCTTGATAATAGGATGCATAGCCGATGCTGGTGCTCTCTGTATTGCTCCAAATTTCTGACAATTTTGACAACCTTTATAATATCTGAAACAATCCTCCAACATTGTCGGCCAAAAATATCCAACTCTTCGAATTAACCATCTCATCTTGTGAGCTGATTGATGTGTCCCACAAATACCCTCATGAAATTCGCACATAACAACTTTTGCTTCTACCAGGCTCGGACATTTCAAAAGAACTCCATCAATCGTCCGATAGTATAATGTACCATCCAATATGACATACTTGAGAGCTTTATAACGTAATTTCCTTGAAACCGATCTGGAAGGATTCTTAAAAACATCAAACCTCCAATCATCGGCTGGTATGCAGGCCACTTCTACTTCAATCCCTTGTAACATCGACTTGTAGCCTGATGCACCTTGAGCTAAATCATTGGCCTCAGCATTTTGCTCCCTAGGGATATGTTTTAAAGTAACTATCTTGAAAGTCTTCATCAGCTCTTGACATTTCTCATTGTAGACCATCAAATTATCATTTTTGCACTTATATTCCCCAGATAATTGGCTTATTACTAACAATGAATCACCCATGATTTCTACAACATCGGCCTCAACTTCTCTCAATAATTGCAACCCTTTTAAAACGGCTTCATACTCAGCTCGATTGTTTGTAGAGTAAGGCTTGATAGTAAAAGAAAATTGAAAACTTGCCCCCTAGGCGATATAATCACCAAGCCGATACCACAACCATGAGTGCAAACAGATCCATCAAAGAACAAAATCCATGGCATGATATCAACATTATCAATACTGGTATCCCTGTGTTCAACTATGAAATCAGCTATCGCTTGCCCTTTAACTGCCTTAGCCGATTCATACCTGAGATCAAACTCTGATAAAAGCAAAGATCCACTTCCCAAACTCTGATAGCATGTATCGTACTACATCGGCTTTACATACTATGATGCACTCATTGGAAAGCAGATAATGCCTCAATTTTGTACAAAAAAAATATAAACACAGGCATAATTTCTCCACAGGTGAATATCTTGTTTCTGCATCCAAAAGTCATCTATTGAGATACAATATGACTCTTTCCTTCCCCTCAACCTCTTGGATCAAAACTGAGCCGATAGAATTCTGATCGGCTGACAAATATAGTTTAAATGGAAGCCCTTTCTGTGGTGGTATAAGAACTGGAGGAGTACTTAAATATTCCTTGATATTGTCCAATCTTGCTGCTGCTTTTCTCCCCAGACAAATTCTTGATCAGCTTTCAACCTTAACAACGGAGTAAATGGTTCTATTCGGCCTGATAAGTTAGGTATGAAACACCGAACAAAATTTATTTTGCCAATCAATGATTGTAACTTGGTTTTATCTTCCGGAGGTTTTATATCCTTGATTGCCTCGATACTCCTCTGAGGAAATTCGCTCCCACGCTCATGTATCAAAAATCCAAGAAATTGCCCAGCCAATACACCAAAAGCACACTTAGTAGGATTATCTTCAACCCATATTTCCTTGCTCTTTCCAAGATTTGTCTTAAATCGGCTATATGTTCATCAACTTCCTTAGATTTAACCACCACATCATCAATATATATTTCCACCAACATGCCGATGAGATCATGAAATATATAATTCATTGCTCTTTGATATGTAGCACCAACACATCTCAGTCCGAAAGTCATAACCACCCACTCATACAAGCTGATTGCACCAGGACATCTGAAAGCAGTCTTGTGAATATCTTCCCCAGCCATGAAAATTTGATTGTAACCAGCATTGCCATCCATGAAGCTGATGATTTTGTGTCCAGATGCTGCATCGATAAGTTGATCGGCTACTGGCATTGGGTATTCATCTTTCGGTGTGGCCTTGTTTAAATCTCTGAAATCAATGCAAACGCTAAGCTTGCCATTTTTCTTGATGACTGGTACTATATTAGAAATCTACTCAGCATATCGGTATGATCTGATAAAATTGGCATCATAGAGTCTTGTAATTTCGGCCTTGATAGCATCATACATATCGGCTTTACAACGTCTTGGAGGTTGTTTATACGGCCGATAGCCTGGTTTGATAGGGAGCCGATGTTCAACTATCGATCGGCTAAGTCCTGGCATTTCATAATATTCCCAGGCAAAACAATCTCTATACTCTTCCAAGAGTGCTATTAATTTACATTTAAACTCTTTTGATAAACCCTTACTAATATATGTCGGCCTAGGCCTGTCACCTGGTCCAATGTCGATTTCTTCTAATTCATCGGCCGACATAAAACCTTGTCCTAACTTGCCGTCGAGATCATCAACAGTGTCTTTTGTGTAGAAATTGGAACCCTCCACAGCGCCCTCAAAACAAAAATTGGGGTTCTCCATCTCCTGTTGGCTGTATGGCATAATCAGAAATTTTTAAGTAATCTCCTTGCCAAACTTTTCCAGATAAACAATCAATTCCTTCCATCTCCCAAAAAGATAAATCGATACTAGCTACATTGACTGACCTGTCAGCTGGCACGATTTCAATTTGGTCTCCTTGCCATTGAATCAAACTCTGATGCATCGTTGAGGGAATACAACAATTAGCATGGATCCAATCTCTTCCCAGCAACAGACTGTAGGAACCCTTCCCATCAATAACAAAGAACGTGGTAGGAATTGTTTTACTGCCGATAGTCAGCTCCACATTCAAAACTCCTTTGGTTTCAGATGGATTCCGCCAAAATCTTTTAGAACCATGTTGGTCTTGATCAAATCCTCTGAATTCTTCCCAAGTTTCCTGAATGTTGAATATGGCATTAAATTCACAGCTGCTCCTCCATCGACTAGCATCTTTGACATCGGCTTGCCATTGACAAATCCCTTAACATATAGTGGCTTGAGGTGCCGATGATCAGTTACCTCAGGCTTCTCAAAAACAGCTTGCTGTGGAGATAGCATCAACTTGGCCGATGGTTGATTTTTTTCTTGCTCGACGACTTGCTCAACTGCATATTCGGCTGATAATATAAAAACCATGTTTATGGCAGATGACATCACCTCTTTGCCCTTTTGTTGTTGATTCTTGTTGTGATCGGCTTTGACTTCGTCGGCTGGTACTATTTTGCTCTTCACGCGCTAGACATTCTTTGTCCTCTGCCTCAGCCGATGCTCAATTTCTCCTTCAACCTCCTGGAATTGCTCCCTGTTCCTCATCCTTTGAACTCTTCTCTTTTGATTCTTAGTGAAAATTCCAGAAGGGCACCATCGTGGTTGCATTTGTTTGGACTCTCTTTGTGAATCATCTCCATCATCATTCTGCTGGATCGGCCCAAGCCTTTCATGAACCGGCAACTTTGTCTGAATCGGCCAATGTGTACTTGTACTCTGTCGGCTTGGTCGTTGGAGAAATCGTGCATCAGAATCACTGCACCCAGGATAATCTTCAATAGAAGGTAATCTCATACCCTCGTTCCAGCAGAATCTAAAAAATTCACAGCTCCAATGGGGATCAAAATATCTTTCATTATCATGAGGATATGATTCCTCTTCCCTCTGGCATTTTTTTTGGTATTTGTTGATCATACCAGCCGATCTGATGCTCTTGGTATAATTTTTACCTCTATCGGCTGTATTCCGATTAAATCCAGAATGTACCATGTTGACTGGAAAAGGATGTCCATCTATCTTCATCGGCCTATTGGATTCATCTATCTTGATCTTGCCTTGTTCAATAGCCGACTGGATCTGCTGCCTAAAGATCTTACAATCATTAGTATTATGAGATCCTATATTGTGCTACTTGCAATATTTCCTTCTTTTCAATTTTTCAGTCAATGGGATGACATGTCCTGCCGGTAGTTGAATCTGTTTTTCTTGAAGAAGAAGATCGAAAATCTTATCGGCCTTGGTGATGTCAAAATCAAATCTTTCTTCTTTTCCTGAATTCTTGATCGATTGATAGACCACAGTCTTCTTGTTTCTGGCCCATTCTGCTGCATTGATTTCTGGGTCATCATCTTCAGAATCAGAGTCATAATTGTAGACATTATTGATATTATTTACCTTTTTGATGAATTTTCTGGCTTCCTGAAATCTTGTCTCATGGGCCGACACCTTCTGAGCTAGATGAGCCAAACTCTCAAAGTCTTGAGCCGAAAATTTTTCCCTTATCGGCGCGAACAAACCTTGGAAGGCCAAATCGGCTAACTGAGAATCTATTAAGGCTAAACTGTAGCATCTATTCCTCACATCTCTGAATCGCTGAATGTAGTCTGGAACTGATTCATCTGATATTTGCCTAATTGCGATGAGGTCTGATAACTTCATCTCTTGAACACCACTGAAAAAGTATTTATGGAACTGCTTCTCCAGATCAGCCCAGCTTCTGATGGAGTTGTATGGTAGAGATGAAAACCAAGTAAATACCGATCCAGATAAAGAAAGTGGGAATAATCTAACCCTGAGAGCCTCTGTAGCCGATGCTTCACCACATTGGGCCAAAAATCGGCTAACATGTACATAAGTAGATACATTGTCTTGCCCTGAGAATTCGGAGAAGTCTGGCACCTTGTATCGGTTTGGCAATGGTACCCGATCGAAGTATTCTGGATATGGGTGCGGATACATGTTGCCATTGTCCTTCGGCTTGAGTCCAAACTGCTCCCTCATGACGTCAGCGATCATGTCGGCCCAAGATTGATGTGGTGTTGCTCCACCAAATTGCTGCTAAAGTAGATCCATCTGGCCGTATTGGACCGGTTGAGGTCGTGGAGAATGAGGTTGATAGACATGATTGGAACCAGCCGATATGCCTTCAGGTGGTATATAAGGAAGTTGTTCTACACTTTATTGTTGGCTTATCGGCTGAGTGATTCTAATCGGTTGTTGTGGAACCGAAGGAATTTGGTAGGAAGTGCCGACAACTGGCGGTTTTGGATTGAGGATACTCATTAATTGCCCTAGTGTTAACTGAGTTGATGCTTGCCCCCCAGTGATCGGCTGTGATCTTGTCAGGATTGTTGGAATATTTGTGCTAGAATAAGGAGTCGATGGTGCGTGGGTTTGAAGTAGTTGCTGACTCCGTTGATTTCCGCCAATGTCTGTCTTCACGGTTCTGTATCCTGGGAACGTGCCTTCTGGTAAATATATAGGTCCTTTAGCCTTTTCCTCGGTTATCATCCCATCGACTACCGGCTTGATCATGTTTGTCAAAGTGTTCACAAGTACTCCGGACTGGTTGACTAACGCATGGTGCACAGCCGAATTAATACGATCTTGCAATGTGTGGAGTTCTTCATCACTTGATTCAACCTTGTTTTGTTTGTGCTTTTCTTCTCCTGACCCAGATGTACTTGGATCTTGTTTCACGATTGTCGGCAGCTTGACTTTAGTTCTTTGAACAACAGTGCCTTGCCGAGTGACCGTGAATGAGTGCAGATATTGATTTTGAAGCTGATCCAGCATCTGTCTCATCTCTTCTTTCTGCTCTTCATTCAGTTGCTCGATCGTGATCGGCAGGATGTTTTCTTCTGAGACGTCGGTGATGTTTGGAGACATGATGACACTTTGTCCCACCGGGCGTGCCAAAAGCGTGTTGATGCAAAAAACACACACTGGCCTGAGAGATTTGCTTTACTCTAGTGCAGGTCCAAAATTAAGCTTTTAGGTTCAAGGGCGTGCCAGTTGATTTGATCCTGCAATCAACAAGAAGAAATATGCAAAGAATATTAGTAAACGATAGACAATCAGCCAGACAGCCGATTTCATATCGTATGTGACCTAGCCGATGCAATAAAGCATGAATCGGCTGTAAGGTATAACCAAATATGAATATAACCCTAAAACTAGTATATCGGCTGTAGATATCAGTGTTATGTGATCAAAGAATCATTATTACTTTAGAAATAAGCAATTGGTATAGATTGGACTGAACCGAGGCAGTATGCATTGCTCAAGTCTATCGCAACATGAAATAATGACTACATAAAACTAATGTCATAGCCGATACCTAGATCTAAGTACGTATCGGTCATAAATCCGATACAATCTTATGATAGAGCAATGAGAATTAGATATAGAACATTAAACAAAGTATAAAACTATGTAAAACATTCTAAATAGATAAGATCGGCTGAAACCCCGATACTATCCCTATCAACAACCGTAAAGCAAGCTAAAGATCATGATTCTAAAACAACTTAATAGGTTGGACTTAACCAATGCAGCATCAAGTATAAAAGAAGCATGACATCTAGAAAACAAGCCAATAGCCATCAAATCAGGATGGTGGATACATCATATAACATGAATCAACAAAGTAAACTAGCCGATACCGGCAAAACCCTAAAAAGAATCCAGCCGATGCAAGAAGATAGCATTGTTGATCTAAATTATATGACATATATGATAACACCGTCTGGTGAGGGGATTGTCACACCCTGGAGTTTCCCCTTCTAGCTCTAAATTCATAAAATAAATTGCCTAAAAGAAATTGTTTATTTAACCAGGAGCAAACCCTAAATTAACAATGTGCGTAATAATCGGAATCGTCAGGGAGAATTATTTTTCGAATTCTCTTTGCTTCAAATCATTAACAGGATTTTCAGCGGAATATTCAGAGTAGAGGAAGTAATAATGTTAATTTAAAATGTCAGGATTTGAATTAATAATTCATTCCTTGCCCTCCTTTGGTCGTGAACCGTTCCCGGTTTACTCTCCCTGTTCGCGGTTCGTTGTATCCGCCGACCCCTTTTGTTGCCACGGTTTCGTTTTGTATTTCGAGCCAAGTCTTACTCCTATTCCGGTTCAGTTTCTTTTTCCTTTCCCAAAAAGGCACCGCATTTGTTTCCCCACCTTTCCTTTTTAGGCTTCCTTTTCTCCGTATTATTTCCCCCCTCCCCCTTGCCGAGCGCCACTTTCCACCCTCCCCCTTCTGTCGTGCGCGCCCCCTTCCTTGGGCCGGCCCAACTAAACCCCCCTCCTCCACCTCTATAAAAGTCACCCTACCCCCTCCCCTGCGCTGCCTAACCCTAGCCGCCACTCCCCTGCGCCATGCCGCGCCGCTGCCATACCACCGCTACCATGCCGCCGCGCGTGCCTCTGCTGCCCTAGCCGCAGCTTCCGCCACGCTGCTCGCCGCTGCCACGTTGCTGCCATGCCGCCGCTGCTGCCCTAACCGCGCCGCCACAGCGCCGCCGCCGCTGCCGCAGCCGCTGCCACGCTGCAGCCGTCGCTGCCGCTGCCGCTACTGCCGCCGCGCTGCCTCGCTGCAGCCGCATGCCGCTGCCATACCATCGCTGCCGTGCCGTGTGCCGCCGCGCTGCTTTGCCGTAGCCGCATGCCGCTGCTGCCCTAGCCACAGCCGCGTGTCGTTGCTTTGCCACGCCGCTGCAGTACCGCATGCAGCCGCAGCCGCTGCCGTGCCGCTGCCATCCCGCACGCAGCCGCCGCATCGCTGTCATGTCGCCGCCACGGCTATACCACACGCCGCCGTTGCCGCGTTGCTGCCATGCCGGCCCTACCGCCCCGTGCCGTGCCGCTGCTGCTGCCCTAGTGCCGCACGCCGTCGCTGCTCCGTCTGCCGGCTGCCGCGCTGCTATTTTGCTGCAGCCGTGCCGCTGCCGCCGCTTTGTCGCACACGGTAGCTGTGCTGCTGACCCGTTACCGTGTCGCTGCCGCTTCGCCGTGTCGCTTGCCGCGTCGTTAGCCGCCTAAGACCCTAGTTACCTAGCAGCCGCCTAGCCGTGTCGGTTTACCAACTTCGCTACCGCTGCACCTAGCCATAGCCGCAGCCGTGCCCTCGCCGGGGTACGCATGCATTCTCTACCCGCTCGCTGCCTATGCTCGTGCGTACTGTGGTGTAGTGTCATGTCGGTTTGGTCGTACCGAGTCGTTCTAAAACCCTGGAGTCTTTCTAAGCCGCCGGTTCTGTTCGCCGGTTCGGTTGACCGTCTGCGTGGTCCCGTGCTACGGTAGGTTGACTCATCGAGTCGCTGACCCGTGAGGCTCGTTAACCGGAGTTTGTTTTCCGTCGACCTTGTCCTTTCGCGGGCGTTGAAACATACAAATTGATTAAGGTTTTTCGTTTAATAGTAATTACATAGTTCATATTCTAAATTTCATAACTAATTCATATGAACTCCAAATTGAGCCATTCAACTTGCAAAATTCATATAAAATTGAGCTCTACATGTTTGCTTACTTTTTATGTACTGTTTACTTGGTTTTTACTAGAGTTTTTGCTTGTTTTGCGTCCCAACGTGTAGATTCCGCCGTTTTGGACGATTGCGGTCACGATGAAAAGAGTTCAGAAGATCAATTGAAGAAGCAAGGCAAGTCACACATTCCCCTTGAGCATTTTGATCCCAATTTATAAAATGTTTTACCGGTTACAAATAAATTGCATGTTTTGCTAATTACACGGGAATAGGGTTTACCTATGTGCTCGCTTGTGCCTTAATTACTTGATGTCCTTTCTTTGTCAACCTTGGGTGATAATTTGACTAGCTTGTGTCTCATGTTGACCTAGCTAGAATTATTTTACGCTTAGCCATGCTTAACACCACTAGCTCACAATATGGGATAATCACATTATCTATTTCTAGTATCTTGACGAGCTGCGGGCTCGAGACATGTCGGTCAGGTTTCATTGGTCGTAATTAACCAACTAAAATATGGCCTAATGGTGGGCTGTGGGTGTATGGTTTTGCTAGTCGCACCCATGTCAATTAAGGACCGGTTCTCGGGAAACCCTGGAAGACTAACAGTGCTTACCACAAGAAGGCATGGGTAACTGTTGGACTTGTAGTGTAGCTTTTCCCTAGCTGACGCATCCAGGCAAGGGTAGGCGTGATAGAGTTGGGTCGGTGGGGGTTTACCCATTGATCGGCTTTCGGATTCACCAAGGCACGAGAGGGGGCTGCCTACATTGACTTTAAAGGTGGGGGCGAAACCTGAGGTGTGGTGCGCTTGGTTAGGGCGAGTTATGCGAAGGTCTTGTCACGATTTCCCCCTTTGCAGTACCATGGTGGTATTTCGGGGCATGGCAACATGTGTGGAATCGTGTCTTGTGGGTATAGTTGTGCACCTCTGGCCAGAGTAAAACTATTCGAATAGCCGTGCCCGCGGTTATGGGTGATCAACCAGATTCACCGTGATTAGTCCCACTTTATTAATTAACATGATTCGATGAACTGGTTTAGTTCAGGTGGATTGGTTTGGCTTGTTCAACGTGGTGTAGCGTTGTTCAGTGGAGATATTTAATATTGCCTTAATTAACCCACTGTTTTACTGTTTTCAACCATAAATGTTTACAACTGCCTTTATGCAAATAGCCACAAAAACCCTCCTTTGCCTCCCCTTGCACGAGTGCATCGTTGGTGTGGCTTGTTGAGTACGGTGGTTGTACTCAGTCTTGCTATCATTCCCCTTTTCAGAAGTGTTGTGCTTCTGAGCTGAAGATAAAGTTAGAAGACCAAGGCTTATACCCCAGTTGAGTTTTGCCTGTAGAGTGGAGCTGAAGCCCAGCTAGGATCGTCGCCTTTTTCCGCTGCTGTTTTCTTTTCGGTGTAAGGACTAAGCGCCTCTTCTGTAAGTATTACGTTTTATTTGCGTTTGGATCTGTATATTGATTTGTCGTTTTGTATACCCTGGCTTGATTCCTGGATAGGGATTTATACACAAAATAGTCTGGAAATTTAGGATAAGTTCCTGGGTGTGACAAAGTGGTATCAGAGCCAATCAAACCCTAAGGACAAGTTTTCTGAAAAAAACTATTTGTGAAATTGTCTCCTCTCACCTTTCGGCATTTCTTTACAAAATGGTTTATCAAACGTCTCTCCTTTCCCCTCCAGCTCTCTAGTTGTTGAACCTGAAGGGCAAACTGATGGTTTCGCGTCGACTCTCGGAAGTCAAGTCAAGCCCTCAAGCTTCATGTTGGAAGAAGCAAGATAGTTAGTTGGGAGTCGTCGTTCTGTGAAGATCAAGTGAAGGTTTTCCTAGAGCCTACCTAAACCCAATCCTTCGCAAAGAGTAGTTTCGTTAGCTGCTAGTACGTGTGTTGTTTGCTTGTGTGTAGGGTTATGGTTTGCATCTGTGGTGGGGATGCGACCATACTAGGTTGTTTTCTTAAGCAACTTGAACAATAAAGGTCTACTTATAACAGATCAGTAATCAAGTGGTTTAAGGTCCTATCTTTAGCAACCCCTCTCTTCCTTTTCTCCCTGTCCCGGCAGCAAATGGTCAGTGTCAGAGAGGAGAAGAGCAACAACAACATCAATGAGTCAAAGTCACAAAACAGTGGTTCAGTTAAAAGCAACGATGCACCCTCAATACCAGATGAATCTCTGCTCGTGGTCAGCTTTTGGTGTCCAAGATCAGATGATGGGTGTATTAGTGTAGGAGATGCAAAGCTCGATGCAAGGTCAAACGTAATGGAAGTTTCTCCAGTAGCAGATGCAATCTCAAATGCAATCCTAGAAGCAGGATCAGAGTCAAAGCTAGTATATTCAAGAGTAAGCACCCGCAACTTCAGCCAGTATATCACCGGATCCCCAGTACACAGGAACATCCAAGCCACCACAAAACCATGAAGCAACCAGTGATGCGGGTGATACGTCCAACGGTAACAGCAGCAGCAATTCAGTCGGTTTCCAACCTGCTCCAACTCCAGTGGAGACCAACAGTGGTTGTAGAAGCACCCTCAACAAGGTTCAACAGTCTCTCCTTGCTCTTGTCCTAGTTGCAAGCGAACCAATCTAGAAGAATGTACATCATGGTCGACCAAATCAGTATTGTTTCGGCTGCCTTGATCCAGGACCCCACTTCAGAGAAGGTTCACCTTGGAGACCAAAGAAGATAGTGTACCGTTGTTTCAATTGTAAGAAGACATGTCACCTCTTAAAAGATTGTTCGATGTCACAACGTCAGTATGATCAAGTCAACAGTTTTGGTCGCAACATCCCTGCCCTTCAAGTTACATCAATTTCAACACAGAGTAGTCAGATCTAACCTAAAGACACCGGAAAGTCAGTGGATGCCGACCACTAGTTGCAACTCTGATTCCTGGCAGCAATCACACGAGTGTGGCACCAACAACTAGAAGGTTTTGTTTGTTTCTGCTACCAAGAAGATTGGAAAATTGATTCTTTTCCGAGGAATGTCAGAAGTCAGGATATTGTTCTTGTGAGATCTCCAGCTAGTAATCAACGATGGAGCCAGATAACCATGGCAGAATCAAATGGTCAAAGTGTTACCTGATCAACAACTCTGTCAGTAAGGGTCATCAATCGTGCACGAGTCGTTGGTGTTCAAGTGCCTCCTTTGTGCAGAAAAGTTCCAGGGCAGTTAAGGAAGAGGGAATGCTGGATAAAGTATGAGTCAGGCAATTTTTCTTCTCTTATGATTCATCTTGAGTATCCAAAAGCAAGTCAACTTGTGTATCTGTCAGTGTTGTGAGAAATCTAGAGTCTCTTCTCTAGCCCATCGCAGCGTTGTGAGCTCCAAGACCTAATGGCCTGTGAATAAAGGAATGGTTGACCAACGAAATGAAAATGGTTAGACCACAGTAACACTCAACATGATGAGGTCCCTCTAGAGGACAGTATCAGTGGTACCCCAGGATGATGAAAGGATGGAGGAAATATTTGAGTGTGACAGCATATAAGAATTAACGGAACTCTGTAACTTTGGAAGTTCTTCAGAGTTTGGTAAATGAGGACAACACCCTAGTGGTGTGAACATGGATCAAGAACGGTCGCTCTTGATTTAAGGCAACCATATAGCTTTTAGAAACCATCCAAATATTTCTCGGAAGTCAGCAAAGAAATCATTCCATACAGGGGTTAGAAAAGCTATGGAAGTCATCTCTCGAAACATATAGCCAACAGAGTATGACAGAAATCACCTAAAAGTTTCTTGGAAGATACCAATGGAAGTGTTTCACCTCATCGGTCCGTAGTAAATGGATGCGAATGTCAGGCTAGAAAAATACAACCAACAGATTAAGCGACACAGAATCCTCACCAGTGAACCATCTCTAACCAAGGTGTTAAGGTGAAGTGGTTATGACCAAATGATCAAAGAGAAGAAACTCATCGTAGTAGTTGTGGGAAAGCAGCTGCAGAACTTATAGTTTGTCAACCTAGGGGAGCCAGTGAAGGATAAGTAAGGAAGTCAACAGGAGATTTGCTCGCCATCCTTGGTCTGAGTAAATGGATACAGGAGCCAGGTCCAGAAAGGAGTAGTCGGCACAGTAGAGTGTATGACAGAGGATCCCTCTCGGTGAATCATCTCTACTCAAGGATTGAAAGTGAACTTGTTTGATTATTAAGCAGATAATCTTGGCAGCTTCCAGGGCAATTTTCAGTAGTTGTACATGTTCTGATGCTGGTTTGTAAACAACAGCGAAGTTGATTCCTATCAAATACAGAGGTGTCAGTTAGTGCCACAAGAGCAAGTGAAATGGGAAGCAGTTAGAACAATCTTGTGGGCATGATCTGGTAAGTGATCTATGCTTGTTTCAACAAACATCTACTAATTGACCTGTTCAGGTAGTCGACACCGAAGTCATGACACCAACAAAACCATCGTTTTAGCACTCAGAGCTAATGGGAGTGTTGATGAAGAGTTTGTAGATTCATGAGCTGAATAAGAGTCACTCTTATGTGGGACTTCATGTCATCAATTACGTGTTAGATTCCAAGTTCCATGGAATGGAAGTGCACCATCAGTGTTTCATTGGGATTAACTGATAAAGCATCAAGTGTTCAATGTCAGGGCTACACGAAAAACCAAAGAAATTTGGGTATTCTCGAAGATAACAGTTTAAGTATTCACAGTCAGATGAAATCTCACCTGCCTCGGTAAAGAAATCTTGAAGTGAAATTGGGTTTGCCCCGGAACCATTTTGCTTGGAGATCTAACCAGGAAAAGTGAAATGGGATCTAAATGAAGAAGTCAGTTGCGAAGCCTTAGTAGGGCTACACCAACCCCAAGCCATCATATTGAGATCTCATGTATACCCAGGTTGTCATATCAACTGTTCCGCCTACAAAAGCAGCGACCTAGAGTCAAGCAGTCCAGCTTCTTGGTATAATCGTCGTTGAGATCGAGCAACTTCTTGGTAGACTCATTGTGTTAGTCAGGGACAGTTCAAGGCCAGTTCAGAGTTTGTGGGTTCATGAAGGTCAGTGCAAGATTTCGAGGAGGCCCCACCAATCCCTTATCTACGTGGGGAATCCTCAGGTTGTCAAAGATGACGGCACTAACGGTTCAGTTTAAGCAGATTATCAGGTGTGTTAGTGTTATAAACTCAGTCCACGGAAGTAAGATTTATGAGCACCTACAATCCAGATCAGTGTCTGATTGAGCAGAACCAGTGGGTGCAGTTCTTGGAGAAGGCAACAGAGTGCTCAGTGTAATGTCAGTCAGGTCAGTGGGCAGATTGGGTCGATTAGCCTGTGTGAGTCAGTTCAAAACCGGAGAAGTCAGCAAACTAGTCCAGCACCATCCCCGCACCCAGATTTCTTTCTAGCCATCCCCAAATCTCGGGACGAGATTCCGTTTAAGGGGGGTAGGTTTGTCACACCCTGGAGTTTCCCCTTCTAGCTCTAAATTCATAAAATAAATTGCCTAAAAGAAATTGTTTATTTAACTAGGAGCAAACCCTAAATTAACAATGTGCATAATAATCGGAATCGTCAGGGAGAATTATTTTTCGAATTCTCTTTGCTTCAAATCATTAACTGGATTTTCAGCGGAATATTCAGAGCAGAGGAAGTAATAATGTTAATTTAAAATGTCAGGATTTGAATTAATAATTCCTTCCTTCCCCTCCTTTGGTCGTGAAGCGTTCCCGGTTTACTCTCCCTGTTCGCGGTTCGTTGTATCCGCCGACCCCTTTTGTTGCCACGGTTTCGTTTTGTATTTCGAGCCAAGTCTTACTCCTATTCCGGTTCAGTTTCTTTTTCCTTTCCCGAAAAGGCACCGCATTTGTTTCCCCACCTTTCCTTTTTAGGCTTCCTTTTCTCCGTATTATTTCCCCCTCCCCCTTGCCGAGCGCCACTTTCCACCCTCCCCCTTCTGTCGTGCGCGCCCCCTTCCTTGGGCCGGCCCAACTAAACCCCCCTCCTCCACCTCTATAAAAGTCACCCTACCCCCTCCCCTGCGCTGCCTAACCCTAGCCGCCACTCCCCTGCGCCATGCGGCGCCGCTGCCATGCCGCCGCGCGTGCCGCTGCTGCCCTAGCCGCAGCTGCCGCCACGCTGCTCGCCGCCGCCACGTCGCTGCCATGCCGCCGCTGCTGCCCTAACCGCGCCGCCACAGCGCCGCCGCCGCTGCCGCAGCCGCATGCTGCCGTCGCTGCCACCGCCACACTGCCTCGCTGCAGCCGCGTGCCGCTTCCGCTGGCACGCTGCCGCCGGCGCGCTGCCTCGCTGCAGCCGCATGCCACCGCTGTTGCTGCCGCGCTGCCTCACTGCAGCCGCATGCCGCTGCCATACCGTTGCTGTCGTGCTGTGTGCCGCCGCGCTGCTTTGCCGCATCCGCGTGCCGCTGCTGCCCTAGCCACAGCAGCGTGTCGTTGCTTTGCTGCACCGCTGCCGTACCGCACGCAGCCGCTGCGTCGCTGCCACTGCCGCTGCCGCGCCGCTGCCATCCCGCACGTAGCCGCCGCATCGCTGCCATGTCGCCGCCGCGGATATAGCACACGCCGCCGTTGCCGCGTTGCTGCCATGTCGCGTCGCTGCTGCGTCGCCTCGCTGCCTGCTAGCTGCCGCTGCCATGTCGTGTCGCTGCTGTGTCGCCTCGCCGCCGCTAGCCGCCGCCGCCGTGCCGGCCCTACCGCCCCGTGCCGTGCCGCTGCTGCTGCCCTAGTGCCACACGCCGTCGCTGCTCCATCTGCCGGCTGCCGCTCTGCTATTTTGCTGCAGTCGTGCCACTGCCCCCGCTTTTGTCGCACATGGTAGCCGTGCTGCCGACCCGTTACCGCCTCGCTGCCGCTTCGCCGTGTCGCTTGCTGCGTCGTTATCTGCCTAAGACCATAGTTACCTAGCAGCCGCCTAGCCGTGTCGGTTTACCGACTTCGCTACCGCTGCACCTAGCCATAACCGCAGCCGTGCCCTCGCCGGGGTACGCATGCATTCTCTACCCGCTCGCTGCCTACGCTCGTGCGTAGTGTGGTGTAGTGTCATATCGGTTTGGTCGTACCGAGTTGTTCTAAAACCCTGGAGCCTTTCTGAGCCACCGGTTCTGTTCGCCGGTTCGATTGACCGTTTGCGTGGTCCCGTGCTACGGTAGGTTGACTCGTCGAGTCACTGACCCGTGAGGCTCGTTAACCGGAGTTTGTTTTCCGTCGACCTTGTCCGTTCGCGGGCGTTGAAACATACAAATTGATTAAGGTTTTTCGTTTAATTGTAATTACATAGTTCATATTCTAAATTTCATAACTAATTCATATGAACTCCAAATTGAGCCATTCAACTTGCAAAATTCATATAAAATTGAGCTCTACATGTTTGCTTACTTTTTATGTACTGCTTACTTGGTTTTTACTAGAGTTTTTCCTTGTTTTGCGTGCCAACGTGTAGATTCCACCGTTTCGGACGATCGCGGTCACGAGGAAAAGAGTTCAGAAGATCAATTGAAGAAGCAAGGCAAGTCACACATTCCCCTTGAGCATTTTGATCCCAATTTATAAAATGTTTTACCGTTTACAAATAAATTGCATGTTTTGCTAATTACACGGGAATAGGGTTTACCTATCTGCTCGCTTGTGCCTTAATTACTTGATGTCCTTTCTTTGTCAACCTTGGGTGATAATTTGACTAGCTTGTGTCTCATGTTGACCTAGCTATAATTATTTTACGCTTAGCCATGCTTAACACCACTAGCTCACAATATGGGATAATCACATTATCTATTTCTAGTATCTTGACGAGCTGCGGTCTCGAGACATGTCGGCCAGGTTTCATTGGTCGTAATTAACCAACTAAAATATGGCCTAATGGTGGGCTGTGGGTGTATGGTTTTGCTAGTTGCACCCATGGCAATTAAGAACCGGTTCTCGGGAAACCCTGGAAGACTAACAGTGCTTACCACAAGAAGGCATGGGTAACTGTTGGACTTGTAGTGTAGCTTTCCCTAGCTGACGCATCCAGGCAAGGGTAGGCGTGATGGAGTTGGGTCGGTGGGGGTTTACCCATTGATCGGCTTTCGGATTCACCAAGGCACGAGAGGGGGCTGCCTACCTTGGCTTTAAAGGTGGGGGCGAAACCTGAGGTGTGGTGCGCTTGGTTAGGGCGAGTTATGCGAAGGGTCTTATCACGATTTCCCCCTTTGCAGTACCATGGTGGTATTTCGGGGCATGGCAACATGTGTGGAATCGTGTCTTGTGGGTACAGTTGCGCACCTCTGGCCAGAGTAAAACTATTCGAATAGCCGTGCCCGCGGTTATGGGCAATCAACTAGATTCACCGTGATTAGTCCCACTTTATTAATTAACATGATTCGATGAACTGGTTTAGTTCAGGTGGATTGGTTGGGCCTGTTCAACGTGGTGTAGCGTTGTTCAGTGGAGATATTTAATATTGCCTTAATTAACCCACTGTTTTACTGTTTTCAACCATAAATGTTTACAATCGCCTTTATGTAAATAGCCACAAAAACCCTCCTTTGCCTCCCCTTGCACGAGTGCATCGTTGGTGTGGTTTGTTGAGTACGGTGGTTGTAGTCAGTCTTGCTATCATTCCCCTTTTCAGAAGTGTTGTGCTTCTGAGCTGAAGATGAAATTAGAAGACCAAGGCTTATACCCCAGTTGAGTTTTGCCTGAGGAGTGGAGCTGAAGCCCTGCTAGGATCATCGGCTTTTTCCGCTGTTGTTTTCTTTTCGGTGTAAGGACTAAGCGCCTCTTCTGTAAGTATTTACGTTTTATTTGCGTTTGGATCTGTATATTGATTTGTCGTTTTGTGTACCCTGGCTTAACTCCTGGACAGGGATTTATACACAAAATAGTCTGGAAATTTAGGATAAAATTCTAGGTGTGACAGGGATGAAGGGCCACCATCAACCTGGGGGGCCCCGGGGCCCTCGCCTGGCTGAGGGGCTCCTTCGTTGCCCTCTAGCCCGGGCTGCTCCAACATGGGACGGCGGAGCATGATCTAAGGGTCTTCCTCGGTGCGCTCCACTACTAGCGCCGCGCTAACTACCTGCGGGGTCGCCGCTAGGTAGAGCAGCAGTGGCTCCTCGGGCTCCGGGGCTACTAGGAGTGTGGGAGAGCTGAGGTAGGCCTTCAACTGGTTGAGGGCTTGCTCAGCTTCCTTCGTCCACCTAAATGGCTCGGAGCGCTTGAGGAGCTTAAATAGGGGTAGCGCATTCTCTCCCAGCCTTGATATAAATCGGCTTACGGCGGCCATGCATCCTATGACCAGGATTCGCCCTACCGCGCGGTAACCGCAGTTACCGTGCTTATCGCGGGGGACGGTAGCCGGTGGTAAGGGTTTGGCAAATTTCATCCGAATTCAAAATTTCCGAAAAAATCGAAAATAACCAGAAAAAATCTTGGATGTAGTTCTTGAATTTTAGTTTCATATGGTGAATAATTTTTTTTAAAACTAGTTAGAGAAATTCAAATTATATGGCTAAACCAAAAATGAATCAAAAAATGTAAAAAATAAAAACAGACTGGGCTGCAGTTCGCATTGTTCATTTGGCCCATTAAGGCCCTTTAGTGGAGAAAATATCTGCCAGCTCCTCTCTCCTATCCCTATCCACACTAGTCGGCTGGTGGAGCTCCTGGGCGACAGAAGAGCGCATGCCGTCGCCAGATCCGGCCTGGACGCACCGGTGAGCAGTGAAACCGCGCGATTTGCCGCGGTAATCGTGCGGTCTGGCGCGGTAACCGTCTGAGAGCGCGGGAACGAGGTGAGTTGCTATTTACACACGGTTATCGCACGGTTTTGGATGGTAATCACTCCAAACCGTGCAGTAATCGCGGGCATTTCACGATTTGCGCTGTTAAACCGCCGATTCAGTAATTTTTTAGGATTTACCTGCTTCATAAGATCAATAGAGAAGAGAAAAACCTAATGAAACATTAAAGAAAAATGTAAAAATATATAGGATTAAAATGGGATAAAACCATTGTTTATTTTTTGTTGGTAGTAGGACATTATGTAGAATACTATACAAAGGGAAACGTTTGAATGTTATTTTCCTGTTATATGCTAAAAATGTAAGTAGTTTTAAAGAAGTGAAGTTAATTAAATGGATATGATTCTAGTTAGTTTTTTCTTTGATACGTATACATTATGGTAACCACCTCTAGTAGACAGTAACTTATTACTCCTTTTATTAAAAAAACGAAGTAAATTACATAATGGATCAGTTTTTTTTATTAAAGTTTCACTTTAACTACCCCAATTCAATATTTTCACATAACGCAAAAAATCTTTTATCTATTTTTCACTACATACCACCCCTCTTCATATCTCTTCTCTAATCTTTATGTTTAGTGATGTGTGTAAATTTATCTGTAATGATAATGTGTTATGTGCTGCGTATCTGTAAAACTTGGTGAATTCTTTTATGATGACATTCATTTTTCATATTAGCGGTGAAGATGTCAGATAGTAAGGACATTGTGTGGGAGCACGGGGAGAGCATAGGCCACGGATTTCGTTGCAAGTATTGTCATCAACATAAGAGCGGTGGTGGGGCAACTAGACTAAAAATTCATTTGGCTGGAAAAGGGAAGGGGACAACATATTGCAATTCAGTGCCGGCAGTAGGCGTAAGACTGAAAAGTCAAGAAGGGTTGAAGCGGCGGGGGTCAACTATTATGACCTTATTGGTGATGCCGAAGAGGAGGAACAAATGGAAGCAGCCATGAATGCCTCACGGCAAGAGGGGAGCTACAGGAGGGATGTGGAGCATCGAGGTGGCAATATGAGCATGGCGGTGGCAGTGGATCCGCTCAGCCTGAGGCACGTGGTAGAAGTAACCCAATTGCCAATTTGTTGCGTAGGGCTACATCTCATAGGGAGTCACCTGATTTGAGAGATTACAATCTAGCAGCTACTAAGTCCCCTGTGCAGACACGCATTGATACAGGTTTCTTTACGAAGAAGGGAAAGCAAGCTAGGGAAGCTATTGGTGAGTCCTGGGCTAGGTTCTTCTTTACCTCTGGCATTGCTACAAGAAATGCTGATAATCCTTACTTTGTCAGCGCTGTGAGAGAGACACAGAAGTGGGGTACGTAACCATTTAATATCAATTTACATATTTGTGAATAGTTCAGGAACTAAAATTTCATATGTCGTATGTAGGTGAAATTATACCTTCTCCATCAGGCAAGGAGATAGATGGCAAGTACCTGGATGCCACAGACAAAGACATGAAGAAGCAATTTGAGAGATTCAAGCGCGACTAGGATGAGTATGGTGTTACTTTGATGTGTGATTCATGGACATGTCCAACAGGTATGGCTGCCATCAACTTTCTGATATATTGCAATGGCATAATGTTCTTTCACAAGTCAATTCATGCGACAAGACAAAGCCAGGATGCTCAATTTGTACTTAAGGTAAAAAACTGGATGTAAAACATTTTACTAGTCTATGCTTGTAAGTTATATGTGGTGGACTTATTTGGACTCTTTGAATTGAAAATGCAGGAGATGAGGAAGGTGGTACGCGAAGTAGGCCACCAACATGTCGTACAGATCATCACTGATAATGGGTCAAACTACAAGAAGGCTTGTAGACTGTTGCGGCAAGAGTACCCAACTATTGTGTGGCAACCATGCGTGGCTCACACAATTAACTTAATGCTTAAGGAGGTTGGAAAGATGCAAGTGGTAGAAAAAATTTGCAGTTGGCTATACAATCATTCTAAGTTGCATGCTATGATGGTGACAGCGATAGGTGGTGAATTGGTTAAGTGGAATTCTACGCGTTTCGGCACCAACTACATGTTCCTGCAGTGTTTCCTTAGGAAGAGAGATCATTTCATGCAGTGGATGGCTTCGTCTGGATGCATGCAAAGTAAGTTCACTGGGACACCAGATGGTAGATATGCACATGCCTGCCTATCTAGCATTAGTTGGTGGGAAAACTTGGAGGCTGTAGTGAATTCAGTGCAACCGATGTACTCCTTCCTTCGGTTTGCTGACGAGGACAAGAACTCAAATTTGAGTGAGGTTCTTCTGAGATATCAATTGTTGAAAATAGAGTATGATAATCTATTCGCTCGTGAGAGGGAGAAGTACAACGCTTACATGGATATTGTGGATAGACGGATGCACGACCTCACCACTGAGACACTCATCAATGCCATTAAGTAGCGGTCTTTACGTACTGTTCAATTCGTAACACACGATTGTTAAACTAATTTGTGCTGACATTTTTCTAGCTGCAGCTTTGAACCCAAGGACGCACTATGCTTACACTTGCACTGCGAGCGTCTTCCAAGACCTCCGTCAAGCTTTCGAGTGGCTGACAGACATCGACACGGCTGCACCCGCTCTGTTGGAGGTAGAGATTTATCGTCGTAAGAGTGGCAAATTTGGGAAGCTGCTTGCAAGAAAGATGGCATTGGATGGTAAAACTTCACCCGGTATGTTTTTAGCATTGTAAGGAACAAAAATCGTAGTGTTTTCCGATGTGTTAAGAACCGTTGAATGACATGTTATTCTTATCTTGCACCACAATGGTGGTCTATGTTTGCCTCAGACACGCCGAACTTGAAGAAGCTTGCTTTGTGATTGGTTAGTCAATGCTGCTCTTCAAGTGGATGCAAACGGAATTGGAGCACATTTGCATTCATACATACAAAGGTCCGTAACAGGCTTACACACAAGAAGCTCAACAAACTTTTGTATGTGAACTACAATCTTCGCCTTCGCATACAACAAGCAAATGCCCACATTAGGAAGGATGATGATGATCCCCTTTAGAGGCTAGCGGACCTTTC
This sequence comes from Oryza punctata, assembly GCA_000573905.2. Classification (NCBI taxonomy): domain Eukaryota; kingdom Viridiplantae; phylum Streptophyta; class Magnoliopsida; order Poales; family Poaceae; genus Oryza; species Oryza punctata. The sequence goes on along the minus strand of CM002494.2, from coordinate 6,691,206 downwards.
CTTCTATGACACCAACAATCAAATCAAAGACTGGATGGACAATGCTCGTTCTAATACTTTCCCTGAACTCGATGAGGACTCAACTGAGAGTGAAGCCCAGTGCCAAGTCCACTTGTAGCTGACCAAGTGGACTTGACTGACCTCCGCAGGACTACCGGGGCTTCTAGTGATGCCCAGTGGGCTGATGAAAACATAGGCGACAGTCACATTGGAAAAAGAAAGACTCGATAGGGGCCAAAAGCACCTCCATCCAAAAAATCGAAGGGCAATGGTACATCCACACGGTCTACGACTGTCGATAGTGATAAAGAGACTCAAGGAAGCCCGGAGTACCAAGAGTCCGATGACAGTAGCTCCAAAACCGATACAGATGATGGAGATGATGCTGGTCAAGGAGGCCAAGGCACTACTGATGTGCCTTCCAGGGGTCACACGCCTCTGTCAGATCACCATAGCCTGGTTCAATTCACTGGTACGATGTTGTTCACTTTGTTTTATAACCTTCTCCTTGTCATTGACGACTCATTAATCTTCTTCGTACTATTTCATTTGCAGGTGAGGCCGACTTCACTCACGCTACCCAGGACCGGGATCATGGTGCTCCAACCTCGCAACGAACTACCATTAATCCAAGTGACCGTCAGCAATAACAACAGTATGACATGCCCCAGGATAGCTATAGCTCATTCAGTGCCTCCAGCATTGAAGGTGGCTATCAACCATATGCGTACAACCGTCCCCAAGCCTCCGATTATCCTGCTCCTACATGGGTGTATGAATGGAGAGAGCCCGAGTGGTATGCTCAGTTGTACGCTTACTGGCAATCAACAGCATCATGGATAGGTCAAACTTGGCAAGACTACAAGACAGGGTTGCTACACTCTCACGGTTTGATGCTCATATCTACTGAAGAGTACAATATGGCTTAATATCAATGAAACACCTAGCTATGTCATTCTATATCCTTTATTTCAAATTACAACTTCCTATATTCGTGTTGCATGTCATATTACCCTCAAGGTTTCAGCTTTCTGTGGACTTCGCAATGCTTTCAAATGTGATGTTGAATTGTTGTTGTTCAATTATTATGCTATGAATTGTTGAAATGCTTCAAACACCTTAATAGAGCAAAGGTCATGCTGAATTTTTTTATTTTACACTCAATAGTTAAATGTCTAAGTATTGTACATATTTTTCCAATTATCCCCATTTTCTACACGCATTTAACCATATTTGTGTTTTTATTCCATATTTTCCTATTCAACAATCTACATAGCCGGTGATAACTGTAGTAATATCACGGTTATCACGGCAAACCGCGCGATTACCGCGCCCAAACCGCGATATTGCCTATTTTTTGAATTCGAATATTTGATCGTGATTTTTGTGCGGTTTCTCGCGGTTACCGCGGTAACCGTGAAAACGCGGGGGTGCGGTAAGCTTGGGCATAAGGGGAAGGTGAACCCTGCCTATACGCGCTGCACATCCTTAAGTTTGCTGGGGGCGCATCCTATTTATCACACCAATCTTCTTGGGGTTGGTCTCTATGCCTCAGGCAGAGACCAAAAACCCGAGAAGTTTACCCGCGGGTACACCGAACACACACATTTCGGGGTTCAGATTCATGCGCATGGAGCGGGGACTTTCAAAGGTCTCCGCTAAATCCGAAAGCAACGTCTCTTGGTTGCACGTTTTCACAACCAAGTCATCGACGTACACCTCAACATTGCGTACTATCTGACTACCCAAGTAATACGAGTAGTACGCTGAAAAGTAGGGCCTGCATTCTTTAAACCAAAAGGCATGGTTGTATAACAATAAGTGCCTACAAGAGTAATGAATGCAGTTTTCTCCTCATCCTTCCTAGCCATGCGAATCTGATGATAGCTTGAGTGTGCATCTAGAAAACACAAAAGGTCGCACCCCACAGTGGAGTCGACAATCTGATCTATGCGTGGCAGGGGATAAGGGTCCTTGGGACATGCCTTGTTGAGGTCGGTGTAGTCGATGCACATCCGGAGCTTGTCGTTCGCCTTGGGGACGACGACCTGGTTTGCAAGCCACTCCGGATGTATGACCTCTCGGATGAATCCGGCCTCCAAAAGCCGCAACCCCTCTTCACGGATGAAGGCCTGGCGCTCAGGGGCTTATCGCCGTACTTTTTGCCAGACGGTGTTGACGATGAAATTTGGCAAGATAATTGATGTTGATGAATCGGAAACGAAGCCCAAATCCGAAGCAGATTTGAAGATAAGCGGGATTCTTGGAAACAGAGTGCGCATCGGCTGGAGACTGTATCGGCTGGAACCGAGTCCGATTAGGATAGCCGATGTAGCTGATATTGCATGTGAGGTCAGTATCGGATTCGATAGAGAGTTTGCGACGATGTTACCAGGCAAGGATAGAGTCCAGAATTGGCAAATGCATCTATTAATTAGGATTATCTGTAATTTCCTTATAGATATTGTCAGTAAGAGTCCGCCTAAGGGACTTGTTTGCTAGTTGGATTTGTATTAGGATAATATGAGTCGTGTCCATGTTGGACAATGTTTGTATTTTCGGGTATAAATATAGACCCGAGGTCTTATGAATAAAGTACCAATACACGTTAAATCAATCTCGGCGCATCGCCAACCTTTGTTTTCTGTTTTCGACAAGTTCATGCTTTCGAGTCGAGCTGCATCAATTTGATCTTCGGCGAAAAGGTAGGTCTTGTTATGGCGGTTTGCATTAACAGAATTAGTGCTTACATCTTTATGACACTCTAATTCTATCTTGTAAATCTCCGAGTTATCATATACGTTATATAATTTAGATTGATAATGCTATCTATCTATATCGGCCGATCTCCATCTAGGGTTTTGCTGATAACGGCTAGATTATCTTGTTGGTTTGAATTCTATAATGTATCCACCATCCTGAAAAGGCAACCATCGGCTTGATTGTCTAGATATCATGCTTCTTTTCATACTTAATGCTGCATTAGTTAAGTTTGATCTATTAAGTCGTGTTATGAATCATGATCTCTAGCCTACTTTATGGTTGTTAGTAAGGATAGTATCGGGGTTTCAGCCGATCTTATATGGTATAGTTGTTTTACATAGTTTCATGCTTTGTTTAATATGCTATATCTGCCCCTTATACCAGGATCTAATCTAATACAAATATATTGGACTTATTACCAATCTAATTAGTTATAGTTGAATACATTTGTTGCAAGAGAATATCCTAGTATAGGGTTGTATCGGAGCTATAGCCGATACATGCTTAAATCTGGACATCGGCTATGACATGAGTATATATAATCATTATTTCATGTCATTTTAGACTTGGGTAATTTATACTATCTCAATTCAGTCTGATCTATCCCAATTGGTTATTTCTAAAGTAATATTTCAGCCGATGTACCAAGTTTAGGGTTAGCTCATCATTGATAAACACCTTAAAGCCGATTCATGCTATATTGCATCGGCTAGGTTACATCAAAATACAATATCGGCTAACTGGCTAATTGACTATCGTCTACTAATAAACTTGCATATTTTTTTCTTGTTGATTGTAGGATCAAATCAACTGGTACGCCCTTCGAACCTAAAAGCAAGTTTTGGACCTGCACTAGAGTAAAGCAAGTTTTTGCATCAACACGCTTTTGGCACGCCCAGTGGGACCATTGTGTCATCATTACACCCAACATAACTGAAGTTACAGAGGACAACATCCTGCCAATCATGATCGAGCAATTGAACGAAGAGCAGAGGGAAGAGATGAAGAAATTGATGGATCAACTCCAGAGCTAGTACCTGCATTCGTTCACTGTAACCCAACAGGGCACGGTTATCCAGAGAACTAAAGTGGAATTACCGCCGATCGTGAAACCAGATCCAAGTACGTCCGGAGCAAGTGAGGATAAAGGCAAGGAACCTAAGGTCGAATCAAACAACGAAGAACTTCACACGTTACAAGATCGCATCGACTCAGCAGTACATCACGCTCTCATCGATCAATCCAGAGTACTCATGAATACGTTAACAAATATGATCAAGTCAGTAGTTGATGGAACTATAGCCGAGGAAAAGGAAAAAGGGCCAGTATATCTACCAGGCGATGTGTTTCTAGGATACAGGACCGCGAAGACTGAAATTGGCGGGAAGCAACAAACGTTTCAAACCCAGGCTCCATCGGCTCCCATGTCCAACACAAATATTCCAACAATATTGACAAGATAGCCGCCGATCACTGGGGGCAGACTTCAAATCAGTTGGTGCCAGAACAGCTGATGAATAAATTCAACGCAAAGCCGCCAGTTGTCGACCCTACATATCACATTCCTTCGGTTCCACAACAGCTGATTGGAATCGCCCAGCTGATAGGCCAACAATACAGTCCATAACCGCTTCCTTATGTGTCATGTCAAGTTCTATCGGCTAATCTCAACCAGCATTATCAACCTCATTCTCCACGGCCTCAACCGGCATAGTACGGCCAATATGAGTAGATCCAGCAACAGTACGGTGGAACATCACAACAGCCGTGGGCCGATATGATTGCCGATGTGATGAGGGAACAGTTTGGGCTCAAGCCTGAGGATAATGGCAACATGTATCGGCGTCCGTATCCAGAATACTTTGATCGAGTGACACTGCCAAACCGATACAAGGTGCCAGACTTCTCAAAATTCTCAGGGCAAGATAATGTGTCAATTTATGGACACGTCAGTCGATTCTTAGCTCAGTGTGGAGAAGCACCGGCTACAGAAGCCCTCAGAGTCAGATTATTTCCACTATCTTTATCTGGATCGACATTCACATGGTTTTCATCTTTACCTTATAATTCCATCAGGAGTTGGGCCGATCTAGAGAAACAGTTTCACAAATATTTCTTCAGTGGTATCCAAGAGATGAAGCTGTCAGATCTCACGGCAATCAGGCAGAAATTAGATGAGACAATGCCAGATTATATTCAGAGATTCAGAGTTGTGAGGAACAGATGCTACAGTATGGCTCTAACAGATTCTCAACTAGCCGATCTGGCTTTCTAGGGATTGTTAGCACCGATAAGGGAGAGGTTCTCAGCTCAAGACTTTGAGAGTTTGGCTCATCTAACTCAGAAGATATCGGCTCATGAGACAAGATTCCAAGAAGCCAGGAAGTTTGTCAAAAAGGCTAATAATGTTAATAACATCTATAGCTATGATTCTGACTCCGAAGATGATGATCCAGAAGTTAATGCAGCCGAGTGGGCTAGGAACAAAAGGCAGTAGTATGCCAATGGGTTAAAAATTCGGGGAAAGAGGAAAGGTTTGATTTTGATAGTACCAAAGCTGACAAGATATTTGATCTTCTTCTTCAAGAAAAGCAGATTCAATTGCCGGCAGGACATGTGATACCATCGGCTGAAGAATTGAAGAGGAGGAAATATTGCAAATGGCATAACACAGGATCTCATAGCACCAATGATTGCAAAATTTTTAGGCAACAGATTCAATCGGCTATAGAACAGGGAAAGATCAAGATTGATGAATCCAAGAGGCCGATGAAGATAGATGGTCATCCTTTCCCCGTTAACATGGTTCATACTAGGGTTAACAGAAGTCAAGCCGATGGGAGTAAAAATCATCTAAGAAGTATCAAATCGGCTAGTATGATCAACAAATACCAGAAAAAGCGCCAAAGAGAAGAGGAGTCGCATTATCACAATGATGAAAGATATTTTGACCCACATTGGAGTTGTGAGTTTTTCAGATTCTGCTGGAATGAAGGGATGAGGCTACCATCTATTGAAGATTGTCCTAGTTGCAGTGATCCTGATACTCAGTATGTTCAAAGACCAAGCCGACGGAATACAAGCGTGCATCGGCCGATTCAGCAAAGACTGTCAGTTCATGAGAGACTTGGGCCGATCCAACAAGACCATCATGAAGATGATTTGCAAAGAGAGATTAAAGATGTGCAATCGCAATGGTGTCCTTCTGGAATTTTTACCAAGAAGCAAAAAAGGCGTGTCCAAAGGATGAGAAATAGGGATGGAAGTTGAAGGTGAAATTGAGCATCGGTTGAGGCGTACAAAGAAAGTTTGGCGTGTGAACAGCAAAGTGGTGTCAGCCGATGAGGGTCAAGCTGATCAGAAAAAAAATCTTCAGAGCAAGGGCAAAGAGGTGATGTCATCTTCAATAAACATGGTTTTCATGCTACCAGCTGAGTATGCAGTTGAACAAGTGGTTGAGCAAGAAGACAGATCACAATCGGCTAAGTTGATATTATCTCCACAACAAGCTGTTTTTGAGAAGCCAGAGGGAACTGATCATCGGCACCTCAAACCTTTGTATGTCAGGGGGTTTGTTAATGGGAAGCCAATGTCGAAGATGCTGGTTGATGGAGGAGCAGCTGTCAATTTAATGCCATACTCAACTTTCAGAAAACTTGGGAAGAATTCACAAGATTTGATCAAGACTAACATGATTTTGAAAGATTTTGGCAGGAATCCAACTGAAACCAAGGGAGTTTTGAATGTGGAGTTGACCATCGGCAGCAAGACAATTCCTACTACATTCTTTGTTATTGATGGGAAGGGTTCCTACAGTCTGTTGCTGGGAAGAGATTGGATCCATGCTAATTGTTGTATTCCTTCAACCATGCATCAGAGCTTGATTCAATGGCAAGGAGACCAGATTGAAATCGTGCCAGCCGACAGGTCAGTCAATGTAGCTAGTGCCGATTTATCTATTTGGGAGATGGAAGGAACTAATTGTTTATCTGGAAAAGTTTGGCAAGGAGATTATCTAAAATTTTCTGATTATGATATACAGCCAACAGGAGATGGAGAGCTCCAATTGTTATTTTAGGGCGCCGTGGAGGGGTCCAATTTTTACACAAAGGATACTGTAGATGATCTCGACGGCAAGCTTGGACAAGGGTTTATGTCCACCGATGAACTGGAAGAAATAGACATTGGACCAGGTGATAGGCCTAGGCCAACATATATTAGCAAAGGTTTAACAAAAGAGTTTAAATGTAAATTAATAGCACTTTTGAAAGAATATAGAGATTGTTTTGCCTGCGAATACTATGAAATGCCAGGACTTAGCCGATCGATTGTTGAACATCGGCTCCCTATTAAACCAGGCTATCAGCCATACAAGCAACCTCCAAGACGTTGTAAAGCTGAGATGTATGATGCTATTAAGGCCGAAATTATGAGACTTTATGATGCTAATTTTATCAGACCATGCCGATATGTTGAATGTATTTCAAACATAGTACCAGTGATCAAGAGGAACGGCAAGCTCAGAGTTTGTATTGATTTTCAAGATTTAAACATGGCTACTCCAAAGGATGAATACAAAATGCCGATTGCTGATCAATTGGTTGATGCAGCATCTGGACCCAAGATTATTAGCTTTATGGATGGCAATGCAGGATACAATCAAATTTTTATGGCTGAGGAAGATATTCACAAGACTGCTTTTAGGTGTCCTGGTGCAATCGACTTGTATGATTGGGTGGTTATGACTTTTGGATTGAGGAGTGCTAGTAGAAATCTATATTGATGATGTGGTGGTGAAATCTAAAGAAATTAATGAGCATATAGCTGATTTGAGAAAAGTGTTGGAAAGAGCAAGAAAATAGGGGTTAAAGATTAGTCCAATTAAGTGTGCTTTTGGTGTATCGGCTGGACAGTTTCTTGGATTTTTGGTACATGAGAGGGGGATTGAGATACCACAAAGGAGTATTAATGCTATCAAAGATATAAAACCTCCAGAAGATAATACTAAGTTGCAGTCATTGATCGGCAAGATTAATTTTGTTCGGCGGTTCATATCAAATTTATTTGGCCGAATAGAGCCGTTCACACCGTTGCTAAGGTTGAAAGCCAATTAAGAGTTTGTCTGGTGAGAGAAGCAGCAAAAAGCTTTGGACAACATTAAGGAATATTTGAGTTCTCCTCCGATTCTCATACCACCACAGAAAGGGTTTCTTTTTAAGCTATATTTGTCAGCCGATCAAAATTCTATCGGCTCAGTTTTGATCCCAAGAGGTTGAAGGTAAAGAAAGAGTTATATTTTATCAAAGCAGAAGACTTTTGGATGCTGAAACAAGATATTCACCTGTGGAGAAATTAGGTCTATGCTTATATTTTTCTTGTACAAAGTTGAGGTATTATTTGCTTTCTAGTGAGTGCACTATAGTATGTAAGACCGATGTAATACGATACATGCTATCGGCTCCAGTTTTAAAAGGGAGAATTGGGAAGTGGGTTTTTGCTTTAACAAAATTTGACTTGAGGTATGAATCCGCTAAGGCAGTTAAAGGGCAGGCGATAGCTGATTTCATAGTGGAACACAGGGTTAATACTGTTGATCATGTTGATATTATGCCTTGGATTTTGTTTTTCGATGGATCGGTTTGCACTCATGGATGTGGTATCGGCTTTGTAATCTTATCGCCTAGGGGGGTAAGTTTTCAGTTTGCTTTCACTATCAAACCTTATTCTACAAATAATCAAGCTGAGTATGAAACTATTTTGAAAGGATTACAATTGTTGAAGGAGGTCGAAGCCGATGCTGTTGAAATCATGGGTGATTCGTTGTTGCTGATCAGTCAATTATCTGGGGAATATGAGTGCAAGAATGATGTCTTGATGGTTCATAATGAAAAGTGTCAAGAGTTGATGAAGACTTTCAAGATAGTTACTTTAAAACATATCCCTAGAGAGCAAAATGTTGAAGCCAATGATCTAGCTCAAGGTGCATCAGGCTACAAGCCGATGTTACAGGGTATTGAAGTTGAAGTTGCATGTCTACCAACCGATGATTGGAGGTTTGAGATATTTGAATATTTAAAGAATCCTTCTAGGTCGGTTTCCAGGAAATTAAGATATAAAGCTCTCAAGTATGTTTTGCTGGATGATACATTGTACTATCGGACAATTGATGGAATTTTGCTGAGACTTTTAAGCCTGGAGGAAGCAAAGGTAGTCATGTGTGAAGTACATGAAGGTATATGTGGAACTCATCAATCGACTCATAAGATGAAGTGGCTGATTAGAAGAGTTGGATATTTTTGGCCGACAATGCTGGAGGATTGTTTCTGATATTATGAAGGATGTCAAGATTGTCAGAAGTTTGGAGCTATTCAAAGAGCACCAGCATCGGCTATGAATCTCATTATCATGCCATGGCCGTTCAGAGGTTGGGGTATTGATATGATCGGCCAGATCAATCCACCATCAAGTAAATGTCATATTTTCATATTGGTTGCTACTGATTATTTCACCAAGTGGGTTGAAGTTATTCCTTTAAGAAAGTCGATAGTAAAGATGCCATTGAGTTTGTCAAAGAACATATTATATACAGGTTTGGTTTGCCACAAACGATTACAACTGATCAAGGTTCTATCTTTGTGTCTGATGAGTTTGTTCAGTTTGCCCATAGCATGGGGATCAAATTGTTGAATTCTTCACCATATTATGCAAAATCTAATGGGCAGGCTGAAGCATCTAACAAGAGCTTGATTAAGTTGGTTAAGAGGAAGATAGCTGAATATCCTAAGAAGTAGCATACCATATTGGCTAAAACATTGTGGTCCTATCAGATGGCTTGTCATGGTGCAATTCAAGTTCCTCCAAATCAGCTGGTTTATGGGCATGAAGCCGTGTTACCATGGGAAACTAATATCGGCTCCAGGAGGGTTTCCTTACAGGATGAGTTGACAGCCGATGATTATTTGTTTCCCTTATCCTCTTCTATCCCTTCCCCAAAAATCCGATTTTATCCCTTTGAGTTCGATGCGAATTTGGATTCGTTTTCGAGTTTATCCCTCCAAACTAACCATCGGATTTTCCGGTTGAAATCCTCTCGTTTGGAGTCCGATCTCCCTCACCCGTGCCTATAAACAGCATCCCATAGTCGTCCTCTTCCGTTTGCCTCAAGTTCTAGCCACAGCCGTCGCTTCTGGAGTCGCTGCCACGCAAACCCTAGCATCGTCGCCGCCGTCGCTGCTTCAGCCGCGCCGCGCCGCTGTCGTGGTCGTCGTTTCCGTCTTCCGTCGCCACCGTCTGGTTCGCCAGGTGGAGGAGCATCCCGCCACCCCTTCGCCGCTGCTGCATCTCGTCGGAAAGCCGTCGTCGCCATCAACCCGAAGCCGCCGCCTTTGAAAGCTCGTCACCGGCCGTTTTCTGTCATTGATTGTCGTCGCCGTCACCACCGGTGGGTTCCTCTCGTCGTGCTCGTTGCGATGGTGCTCTCTGTTTGCGCCATTGTGCCTTCATTTGCCGGTGGTTGTGTGGTCCAGAACCATGCCCGGCAGTGATGTCGTCGTGACATCATAAATCTTTTATTTAAATCGTAATAATTTTCTGTGTTAGGTGAAAAACTAATTAAACTTTGGAAATTCATAACTAAATCATCGTAACTCGGATTCAAGTGTTCAAGTTGCTAAATTCATCTAAAATCAAGATCTACATGTTAAAAATATCCACATGTACTGTTTATGCTTGTTTTTGTACTGTTTTGTTGATTTTGTTCATTTGCTTTAGTTTCCGACGTTCTGGAGGAGAGCGTTTACGTTGAGGAAGGTTCAGAGGTGTTTCAAGAAGCTCAAGGCAAGTCACACAAATCCCAAACAACCCTTTGAGCATGTTGAACCCGTTTAAAGCTAATGTTTTATTTCAACTTATGCATTATTTTTCGAATGTCATCGGGTGGTGAGCCTTTCCCAATTAATTATGGCCGAAGATGACTTTATTTTCCTATGGGTTATAATTTGATTAGCTAGAACCTTGTATATTGGTTTGGTTCAGCTATATGCTATATATATAATTGCTTAGCCATGCTTAGAAACATAAGCTCATATTAATTATGGATATATTTAATGGTAGCTCACGATGGTCAATCGTGTTATGGTAATTGATAATTAAAATTTGATTAATGGTGGGTTGTGAGCACATGGTTTTGATGGTCGTGCTCATGGCAATTAAGGACCGGTTCGCGAGCTACTGTTGTGAAACATTAACCGTGCCAACCACAAGCCAGCGTGGGCAACGACTTTACCTTTTGTATAGCATGGTTCATTATGGGGTGCCACGCTGAGAAGCTGCGAGAAGTCCGTGGGGGTCGCTGGGGAGTCCATGCCTCTGGTTGCAAATAAGCTATATTATGCCATCTGGTGTTATCCTGTGCACTTGCATATTTGTTGTGTGGCTTGTTGAGTATGTCATATGCTCATTCTTGCAATATTCATTCATCAGAGGAGGAGTATTTCAGCGAAGGTCATGATCTGGAGGATTAAGTTTTGTTCGGGTCAAGTTGCTTATGGAGTGGAGTCGCCATAGCTGTTTAGTCTTTTGTTTTTATTTTCCGCTGCGTAGAATTTTATTCTTTTGAGAGGAACTATCCACCTCTGTATAGTTTATTATTTTGCGAATATTAATTAGCTGTTTGATAGTACTCTATTATCAATTTGTTATTGTGTGTCTCGGCTGATTCCTGGACGAGGATTTAACACACATGTAAGCGTTTGGAATTTTGGATAGAAATTCCGAGCGTGACAAGTTGGTATCAGAGCCACCTTGACCTTAGGACAAGCCAAATGGTAAGCCTTAAGTAGCCTTCAAAATATTTTGAAAAATAGAACTCCTCTTCTCTCTATTCTCTTATAAATTAATTAAGTAGGCAGCACATGCAAGGTTAGGTATAAAATTTTCTAAATCCTACTTTACCAAAACAGAAACATGTTCTTTTCAAAAAAAAAAACTGTTCAGGGTATTAAATAGTTTGATTTTATGAATTTCATTGGTTAGTCATCTATTATGGTATCGATTCCATCAGGATAGCACTACTACTACTCATCCCTATTAATGGTGACACTGTACCGTGCTTATGGTAGAACCTAAGTATTTTAGTTTTATTTTATTCATTTGTCTAAAGCAGTTTATCTCTGTCCAATGTTATTTTTTTTTTCCAAAACAAAAACTTTGTTTCGTTCTGTTCTCGCGAGTACTGTACAGGAAGAAAAATATTTACTTCTTTTTGTCTACTTCCAAAGTCTATACTCCTGTTTAAATAAAATTCTCGAAAAAAAAGTTCTGAAAAAGAAAAAAAACGAATTTGTTTCGGAAAATTTATGTTTCGGTCAGAAAAGAAAAAAATTCGAAATTCAATTAAAAAAACGAAAATGAGTTCTGTTTGCTCCTTTTCTTTTATTTTTTCTTTTTGGTTCAAATCAATTGAGTCTAGATTGTGCAGCTAACTTAAGTATATGCATTAATTCTTCCTTTCTATGTTCCTTTAGATGCCGCCCCATCCGCCGGAAAGCTTGATCGATGCGGTAGGATTCGTCAGGGAGCTGAGAATGATGGCATTTGAAGTAGGCTACAATGTTGCCCCTGAGTATCGTCAAATTCCCCATGACCCCAACGAGGAGAAGTGTCGTGTTCGTGTGACGTTGACTAGTGATCGTGAAGACCTTCCGTCGATAAAGTTTGATGCTGGAGGAAGAAGGTATAGTCATGCTTGTCAGGAGGTAGCCTTGGTGGCCATTGGAGAGCTTCGTCATCGCTATGATGAGGAGTTAGATTCATCAGCTTTCCAGTATCATCCACACAAGCCTCATGATCAGGACTATGGAGAATACAACTGCCCTGAAGATGAAGATAGCACCACTCTAAAGCATGCCGTATATATGCTTTGCGCCATGGATGCAGTTGGCGTGGAGCGGGAGAAAGCAACTCATGAGAGAGAAAACTGGAACCGTGGCAGGATTTGCAAGCTTGAGAGCAAGGTGTACCGCCTGCAGAAGGAACTGGCCGAGCTTAAGGGAGAAGCACCGCCGCCAGCACCCAAGCTTCGTCTCACCGCAAGGAAGAGAACCCGTCCACCACCTCGTATCCAGTTGGCTTCGAAGAGTCGTGTGGTGGAAGATGCTGCGCCTGATCATGCTGAACCTGTCATCCATGTCATAAGTGATGATGAAGAGGAGGAAGACCCAGAAGAAAGAGAGCCAGCTACTCCAGAGGAAGAAGATCCATCTCTTCGTTCCGGTGCAAGGCGGGATTAGTTGCTTAGTTAGACCATTGCCGTAGTTCGCTGTGTTAGTTTGCTTGCTTAAGTTTGCTTGTGCGTGTGTGGGTTTAGCGTGTTGCTTACATCATTGGTGGGATGTAACTACATGAGTTTAGTTCTTTTGCTTGTCAGAGAGTAAGTTAGCTGGTGAGATAGTGTTAATTCAATTTAAATGTAATCATACACAGTTAAGAGCAATATAGAATTTAAATTAATTAAAGTTCTCCGTTCTAAGGGTATCTCTCCGTCGTTCTTTCCTTTTGCCCATGCTTTTCTTCAGATGGTGAACACCCGCACTGGAAGTGGAAGTGGAAGTGGTCACAATGAAGGAGATCCCACACTTGCCCAAGTTTTGGCTCAGCAAACTCAGTTGATTAATCTACTAGTGCAGCAAGCGCAGAACCAGCAGGCAAATAATAACAATCAACCACCACCTCCACAGAACAAGTTGGCAGATTTTCTACGTGAGAGACCACCTACCTTCTCAAGCACCACTAACCCAGTAGAGGCAGGTGATTGGCTGCATGCTGTTGAAAAGAAGTTAGATTTGATTCAGTGCACAGAGCAGGAGAAGGTTTCCTTTGCTTCGTATCAGTTGCATGGTCCTGCTGCTGAGTGGTGGGATCACTTTCGTCAAAACAGAGCTGCGGGAGAGCCTATCACTTGGCGGGAGTTTACTACTGCTTTCAAGAAGACACATATACCATCAGGTGTTGTGGCACTTAAGAAGAGAGAGTTCAGAGCACTCAAATAGGGATCCCGTTATGTCACAGAGTACCTCCATGACTTTAATCGCTTAGCTCGCTATGCCCCAGAAGATATTCGCACTGATGAAGAACGTCAGGAGAAGTTTTTAGAGGGACTGAATGATGAGTTGTCTTATGCATTGATGGCTATGGTATACCGGGATTTCCAGTAGTTGGTGGAAAAGGCGATTCGCCAAGAGGACAAGTACAATAGGATGGAACAGAAGAAGCATAGGGCTGCTCATTTCAAGGCTCAACAGGGCAGTAGCCAGAGGCCGCGCATTGCTATGGGACCTCAAGCCGCACCATATCCACAGGGAGGATCCTCTTCAATTGCTCTCCCTCAACACCAGTTCTACAACAACAACACTGGTAATCGCAGCAACGACAATCGTAATGTGGTCACTCGTCCTGTAGCAACTCCAACTCAGAATCAACCTGTCAGGAAGGAGCATGGAAGTAAGCCAGGGGTGTGCTTCAATTGTGGTGATCCAGGACATTATGCTGATAAGTATCCAAAGCCTCGGCGTGTGAAGACTGCTCCTGTCCAGAACAACTCCAATACTCCAGCACCGGAGGCTCGTGTTAATCACGTTACAGCTGCAGAAGCCCAGAATGCACCTGATGTGGTTTTGGGTACGTTTCCTGTTAACTCTATACCCGCAAATGTGCTTTTTGATTCCGGTGCTACACATTCCTTTTTGTCTAAAAGTTTTGCGAGCAATCATGGGATGGAAGTTATTAGTCTTGGGAGGCCTTTACTAGTTAATACCCCAGGCAATGAAGTACCCTCAACACAGTACTGTCCTTCCATTATTATAGAAATAGAAGGAATTCCTTTCCCATCCAAACTTATCTTGCTAGAACCCGAAGATCTTGATGTTATCTTAGGGATGGATTGGCTAACCCGCCATCGAGGAGTTATAGATTGTGCTAACCGTAAGGTGACTTTAACCAGTAGTAGTGGGCAAACAGTGTCTTTCTTGGTGTCCTCCCTTAGGTCTCATGGTTTGACTTTAAATCAAGTTGCTTTGCAAGAGATCCCAATAGTACAAGACTATCCAGATGTGTTCCCTGAGGATTTGCCAGGTATGCCACCTAAGAGAGACATAGAGTTCCGGATAGACTTAGTACCTGGAACCACCCCTATCCATAAGAGACCGTACAGAATGGCAGCTAATGAGTTAGCAGAGGTAAAGAGACAGGTGGATGATTTGCTTCAGAAAGGTTATATCAGACCCAGTACTTCACCGTGGGGAGAACCAGTCATCTTTGTGGAGAAGAAAGATCATACCGAGAGAATGTGTGTGGATTATCGAGCGTTGAATGAGGTCACTATCAAGAATAAGTACCCTCTACCTAGGATTGATGATTTGTTTGATCAACTAGAAGGTGCTAAAGTTTTCTCCAAGATAGATCTTCGTTCCGGATATCACCAACTTCGAATCCGTGAGGAGGATATACCAAAGACCGCCTTTATAACACGGTATGGTTTGTTCGAGTGTACTGTTATGTCATTTGGACTCACTAATGCCCCTGCCTTTTTCATGAACTTGATGAACAAAGTGTTTATGGAATATCTGGATAAGTTTGTCGAGGTGTTTATTGATGATATCCTTATCTACTCCAAGACAAAAGAGGAACATGAAGAGCATCTTCGTCTTGCTCTAGAGAAACTACGTGAGCATCAGCTCTATGCCAAGTTCAGTAAATGTGAATTTTGGTTGCCTAAAGTGAAGTTCCTTGGTCATGTCATCTCAGCTGGAGGAGTTGCCGTGGATCCAAGCAATGTGGAGTCAGTGCTAAATTGGAAGCAACCTAAGATGGTTTCAGAAATTCGTAGTTTCCTTGGTCTTGCGGGGTACTACCGCAGGTATATTGAGAACTTCTCAAAGATTGCTAGACCAATGACTCGACTGATTCAGAAGGATGTGAAGTATAAGTGGACAGATGAGTGTGAGCAGAGTTTTCAAGAATTGAAGAAAAGACTAGTGTCTGCGCCTAGGGGTGAAAACGGTACGGAAACGGACGGAAACAACCTTTATCGTTTTCGTTTTCATATTTTTTTTCGGAATCGGAATCGGAATCGGAAACACCGGATACGAAAACGGAAACGAATATTATCGAAACCGAAACCGGAGCGAAAACGAACCGGCGCGGATTCGGTAACGAAAATTTATCAGAATAGAAAAACCCCTCAAATTGAGCTTCAAACTTTATCAAGTCCAATTGTCAAGTCTCAACAGTCAAAAATACATCACAAAACACAATCTTATCAAATCCATTTGCTAAGTCTCAACAGTACACCACAATAGATGTTCTTATGTAACTTCAGATTTGCATAACAAATATTATAGGAAAAAATGGTAATAGACAAATATATTTAATGCTTACATAAATAAACCCTTGGTATTTCAATTAAGAGCAGCAACAACAAGTCAGCAACGGTCACAATTTGCATGGACTCCATCAGTACATAGTTCATCACAAAACCATCAATACATAGTTCATCAACACAATCACAATTTGCATGGACTCCATCAGTACATAGTTCATCACAAAACCATCAATACATAGTTCATCACAAAACAAAATGAAATTGACCATCATTTTCTTCAAACATCCATTGGTGCTATGCCGTCGTCATCAGAACATGCCTCATGATATGTTTCATTAGCCTTCAACAAAAAAAATTTCGAGCATTAGTGGAAGTATAAAGTCAGTCACTACATAAACATATGTTAGTAATACAAGCACAAACCTGGGACAACAAGGCACAAAAATTTCGCTCCAGGTTCTCCATGTCCATCTCAGTTAGGATAGACCCAACTACATTTCCACCTAAATGTTCATAATCAAAGATTAACTCAAGAATTTTAATATGAAGTAGTAAGAGCAATAAAAAAAGGTGTACACGCAGCTGAATATTACCTTTTCTTGATGCTGTAGTCCAATCTTGGGTGCAAATCAAAGCTTGCACAATTTCAGGGTCTAGACGGCTACGAAACGGATCAATAACACGACCACCAGCACTGAATGCAGATTCTGAAGCTACGGTTGACACTTGAATAGCAAGTACATCACGAGCAAGGCGAGTAAGAATAGGAAGCTCATGTTGCTTGAGTGACCACCAATGCAAAATATTAAATGGGCTTTTGTCTGTTGTGTCCCATTCCAACAGTAGTTGATCCAAGTAAACTTCCAACTCACTTTTAGTGCCTATTCCAGGGGCAGTACTAGCACGCAATTCATCATCACTCTCCCCATCATACTCTTTATTCACTAAAGGAGTATTCTGCACATTTGTAGATGCTGGAATCTTCGATGTTGGTTGACTAGAAGCATAAGTATCAAATAGCTTATTGATAATAACCATGAAGTCTGCCATGTGTTTTGGGGCACTCACACCATAAACCTTATCTGCATAATACTCAAGAAGTGTTCTCTTGAACCTAGGATCAAGAAAGCAAGCCACAGAAAGAGCCATATTGGACTTCTCCCAATATTTTTCATACTTAGGTTTCATTGACATGCCCATACTTGCAATAACTGTATTAGAACTATGACACCAATCTTCTACTGCCATCTTAATTTGACAAAATTTTCTAAAAAACAGATATGCAGTTGGATAACTACTGCCAGAGAAGATCAAAGTAGCATCATAAAATCTCTTGAGGCATGTACACAATGACTTTGCCATATTCCAATCATCATCTGTGGGAGCACATTTCATATATTTGCTTATATGACGAAGAAAGAGCCTATCAAAAGCAGGTCTATAGTGAATAGCTTGCTTTAACATAAGATATGTGGAATTCCACCTTGTTGGAACATCCAAAGAGAGACCACAAGTAATGTCTAATCCATCACATTCAGAGGCACACTTCATGAATTCTTCCCACTGCAGTGGAGAGTTCTTCACAATCCAAACTGTGTTTCTAATATTTGAAATATTAGATGAAATTTGCTTCAAACCATCTTGAGCAACAAGATTAAAAATATGATTCAAACATCTCACATGAAAAAAGGCTCCATCACAGATCAAGGGTTGTATCTTCTTGAGCTTTTGTACTAACCCCCTAGCACATACATCATTGGCTGATGCATTGTCCAATGTAAGTGCAAGCAATTTCCTATCAAGGTTCCCGTCCAGTACACTATCATAGAACACTTTGCACAAGTTGTTTCCTGAGTGATGGCCCTCTACATGCATAAACTTGATAATTCTCTTTTGATGCACCAATTATCATCTATCCAATGCACAGTTATGCACATATAACATTTATTTTGATTTGAGGTCCACATGTCCATGGTTGTACAAAAGCGGGATGAAAGAGTTTTGAAGTACTCATACATTTTCTTCTTCTCCTCCAAAAACATATTCAATGTCTTTCCTAACAGTTATGCGACTTTTGATTGGAAAAGTAGGCGGCAAGGACTTAATAAAATCCACAAAGTACTCATGCTCAACAATATTAAAGGATATTCATGCATAATGATTGCCAAGTAAAATTTCTACAAGCTAACAGCCTCATCATACATGTAAGTCTCAACAGAAGTGCCGCTTTCACTCTTTTTGAGATTTAGAAGCTGCTGACCACTTTTTA
Organism: Oryza punctata; assembly: GCA_000573905.2. Lineage (NCBI taxonomy): Eukaryota > Viridiplantae > Streptophyta > Magnoliopsida > Poales > Poaceae > Oryza > Oryza punctata. The sequence continues at coordinate 6,672,796 of CM002494.2, read as the reverse complement.
TTTGGTGCTTCTTGTCTAGGTGACTCCAAAATATTGTCGTGCCCCGATTACTTTCACGACGAGATGTATAGCTGCACTTCTTACACTTTGCCCAAAGCTCTACAATCTCTGTTCCATCATCCCCTACGACCTTTTTTTCATACTTGTCAAAGTGGCTCCAAACCTCAGAACTGCATTTCTTTGCTTTCTTTGCAGGAGGGACATTTGCATCCTCGGTACTTTCTTGTGTCAAATCAACTTGAACTCTTGTCGCTGCAGCAACATTTGCAGCGGGATCTCCATCATTTGCAAGAGTTGGTTGTGATGCTCGCAAAGCTAGAATACTCGCATTGCATATACTTGCACTGCTGCTACTTGCATTTGATGAATCCATCACACATCTACAACATAAAAGAAAAAAAATTAATGGCATTTCTAGGTTTAATAGAACACAATATAATCCGATTGCATTTCTAGGTTTAATAGAACACAACATAAATATATACATGGACTATACAGAAATCAATCATTCAACATTTCAACATCCACTCAATAAAAATATGTAGAGACTAGAGATGAGACAGAGAGATAGAGGTGGAGCCATGGAGGTGGAGCTGTTGAGGAATAACCTGCTAGAGTGCTACTGTGCTAGAGCCTAGAGGTGGCGTCGCCGCGTCGGCACTCGGCACTTCGGCAGTGGCTCCAGACTCCAGTGGAGGTTGAGGCTGGCAGGCTGGGGTGCGGCCGCGCGTGTGAGCGGCGGCGCGAGACGACGGGTGCGGGTGAGCGCCGGCACGGGGGCGAGGCGGCCGCGCGTGTGAGCGGCGGCACGAGACGACGGGCGCGGGTGAGCGCCGGCACGGGGGCGAGGCGGCCACGTTGAGCGGCGGCGCGGCCACGGGGGCGAGGCGACCGTGGGTGAGCAGCGCCGCGAGACGACGGGGGCGTGGCTGCGCGGGTGAGCGGCGGCGCGAGACGACGGGCGCGGCCGCGCGGATGAGCCGCGGCGCGGGCACGGGGGCGAGGTGGCCGCGGGTGAGCGGCGGCGCCGGCACGGGGGCGAGGCGGCCGCGGGTGAGATGCGGCGCCGGCACGGGGGCGAGGCGGTGAGAGACGGCGAGGCGCGGGTGAGCGGCGGCGCGAGATGGCGGAGGCACGGCGGCGCCGGTAATGGCGGACTCGGTGCCGACACCCGACAGCCCGAACCCGGTTTTCTCTCTCTCTCTCTCGGACTAGTAGTCTAGTACAGTAGTACGGTTAGGGTTAGCCGGTTAGTGTTAGATGCCGAATTGGACTGGGCTGGGGAGGAATTCTAGACTATTGCATTGTATGTATGTATGGTAGTATGGGCCTTTTTAATTTCGGAATTTCCGATAACTTTTTCGGAAAGTTTCTGACCGATTCCGAGTTCCGACGGAAATTGCTATTATCATATTCGATTCTGTTTCCGTAAAAAATTTCCGTTTCCATTTCCGTTTCAAAAAAATTCCGAAAAAATTCCGACCGACTGATTCCGTTTTCGAAAACATCCCCGGAATTCGGAAAAATTCCGTACCGTTTTCACCCCTAACTGCGCCAGTGTTAATCTTGCCTGATCCAAAGAAAGGTTTTCAAGTGTATTGTGATGCATCTAGACTTGGTTTGGGTTGTGTTTTAATGCAAGATGGGAAGGTGGTTGCCTATGCATCTAGGCAGTTACACCCTCATGAGAATAACTATCCAACACATGATCTAGAGTTGGCAGCTGTGGTTCATGCATTGAACATTTGGCGTCATTACCTTTTTGGTAACCGTACGGTGATGTATACGGATCATAAAAGTTTAAAGTACATTTTCGCTCAACCTGATCTGAACATGCGTCAACGAAGATAGTTAGAGTTGATCAAGGATTATGATATGGAGATTCATTATCATCCAGGTAAAGCAAATGTTGTAGCAGATGCTCTCAGCAGGAAAAGCTACTGCAATATGTCAGAAGGACGACACCTACCTTGGGAGTTATGTCAGGAATTGGAAAAGTTGAACTTCGGAATAGTCAACAAAGGTTTTGTGGCCGCTTTAGAAGCTCAACCTACTCTTTTTGATCAAGTTAGAGAGGCTCAAGTGAATGATCCTGATATCCAAGAAATCAAGAAGAATATGAGAAGAGGAAAAGCCATCGGTTATATAAAGATGAGCAAGGAACTGTGTGGCTAGGAGAAAGAATTTGTGTGCTTGACAATAAGGAGTTGAAGGATATTATCATGAAAGAAGCTCATGGAACTTTGTATTCCATTCATCCTGGAAGCACTAAGATGTATAAAGACCTGAAGCAACAATTCTGGTGGGCCAGCATGCGATGAGAGATAGCGGAATATGTGGCTCTATTTGATGTGTGTCAGCGAGTCAAGGTGGAGCATCAGAAGCCAGCCGGTCTGCTGCAACCGTTGAAGATACCAGAGTGGAAATGGGAGGAAATATGGATGGACTTCATCACCGGTCTACCCAGAACGTCGGCAGGACATGATTCTATTTGGGTAGTGGTTGACAGGCTTACTAAAGTTCCTCATTTCATACCTGTCAGACAGAGGTAGTCAGTTTACTTCGAAGTTTTGGCAGAAGCTACAAGAAGAGATGGTTACTCGTTTGAATTTCAGTACTGCCTATCACCCTCAAACTGATGGTTAGACAGAAAGAGTGAATCAAATTTTAGAAGACATGTTGAGAGCCTGTGTTCTAGATTTCGGTGGAAGTTCGGATAAGAATCTGCCATATGCTGAATTCTCTTATAACAACAGTTATCAAGCTAGTCTTCAAATGGCTCCTTATGAAGCATTGTATGGTCGGAAGTGTCGTACACCGCTTCTTTGGGATCAAACCGGTGAGTGTCAAGTTTTTGGGACAGACATATTGCGAGAGGCGGAAGAGAAAGTGAAGACTATCCAAGAAAGGTTGTGTGTTGCCCAGTCGCGTCAGAAGAGGTATGCAGACAATCGACGCAGGGATTTGACCTTTGAAGAAGGGGATTATGTGTACCTACGGGTTACGCCGCTGCGGGGAGTTCATCATTTTCAAACCAAAGGGAAATTGACACCGCGATTTGTGGGACCTTATAAGATTGTGAGTCGGAGAGGTTAAGTAGCTTATCAACTAGAGTTGCCTCCATCAATGGCGGGAATACATGACGTGTTCCATGTATCGCAGTTGAAGAAATGTTTGCGTGTACCTACGGAGGAAGCAGATCCTGAGCATATAGAGCTTCAAGAAGATTTAACTTATATTGAGAAGCCAGTCCGAATTTTGGAGGTAAATGAGAGAAACACCAGGAATCGCGTCATACGGTTTCGTAAGGTTCAGTGGAGCAATCGCTCAGAAGAAGAAGCCACTTGAGAGCGAGAACATGAATTGAAGTCAGCTCATCCTCATCCTTTTGCTAGTTCTTCTGAATCTCGAGGACGACATTCCGTTTAAGGGGGGTAGGTTTGTCACGTCCTGAAAATCGCCTAATTTAATAATTCATTCTTTGATGCATTTTTAGAAATTATTTAAAAGGTCTACAAGGTAAACCCTAATAAAATCTAGGAAGAAAAAATCGCAACATAAAACTGAGTTAGATAAAATTTTATTAAATACTTTGCTTGTTTATCTATTTTCTAGATTTTTCTAGGAATTATTTGAGCAAGGGAAGTATTTTTAATCAACGGAAAAACATTTCATGAATTATTTAATAAGAAAAAGTTTTAAAACCTTTCTCTAGGTCATGGGTCATTTTCGGCTCACAAAGTCTCTCTCGGGCCACCAGCCATGCCAGCCTGCTGCTCCTTTCCTTTCTTTTCTTTTCTTTTTCCCTTCTCCCGGAAAGAGTCTATTTAACCTCCCCTTTTCTCATTTCTTTCTCTGTTTTGTTCTCAGCCTAGCCGGAAGTCTATTTTTCCTCCCTGTCGCTACAGTATCATCTTCAACCTCCAGACAACCTGTTCTTCCCGATCCAGTGTCGTTTTTCCCTTCCTAATCCGGCCTTTTCTCTTGTGTTTTCCTAAAATTAGTTGAGGGGATTTGTTTCCCTTATCCTCTTCTATCCCTTCCCCCAAAAATCCGATTTTATCCCTTTGAGTTCGATGCGAATTTGGATTCGTTTTCGAGTTTATCTCTCCAAACTAACCATCGGATATTCCGGTTCAAATCCTCTCGTTTGGAGTCCGATCTCCCTCACCCGTGCCTATAAACAGCATCCCCTAGTCGTCCTCTTCCGTTTGCCTCAAGTTCTAGCCGCAGCCGTCGCTTGTGGAGTCACTACCGCGCAAACCCTAGCATCGTCGCCGCTGTCGCTGCTTCAGCCGCGCCGCGTCGCTGCCGTGGTCGCCGCTGCCGCCTTCCGTCGCCACCGTCGGGTTCGCCAGGTGAAGGAGCATCCCGTCCACCCCTTCGCCGCTGCTGCATCACATCGGAAAGCCATCGTCGCCGTCAACCCGAAGCTACCGCCTTTGGAAGCTCGTCGCCGGCCGTTTTCTGTCATTGATTGTCGTCGCCGTCACCACCGGTGGGTTCCTCTCATCGTGCTCGTTGCGATGGTGCTCTCTGTTTGCTCCATTGTGCCTTCGTTCGCCGGTGGTTGTGTGGTCCAGAACCATTCCCGGCAGTGATGTCGTCGTGACATCATAAATCTTTTATTTAAATCGTAATAATTTTCAAGTGTTCAAGTTGCTAAATTCATCTAAAATCGAGATCTACATGTTAAAAATATCCACATGTACTGTTTATGCTTGTTTTTGTACTGTTTTGTTGATTTTGTTCATTTGCTTTAGTTTCCGATGTTCCGGAGGAGAGCGTTTACGTTGGGAAAGGTTCAGAGGTGTTTCAAGAAGCTCGAGGCAAGTCACACAGATCCCAAACAACCCTTTGAGCATGTTGAACCCGTTTAAAGCTAATGTTTTATTTCAACTTATGCATTATTTTTCGAATGTCCTCGGGGTGTAAGCCTTTCCCAATTAATTATGGCTGAAGATGACTTTATTTTCCTATGGGTTATAATTTGATTAGATAGAACCTTATATATTGGTTTGGTTCAGTTATATGCTATATATATAATTCCTTAGCCATGCTTAGAAACATAAGCTCATTAATGGGATGAATCATACTACATTATTAATTATGGTTATATTTAATGGTAGCTCACGATGGTCAATCGTGTTATGGTAATTGATAATTAAAATTTGATTAATGGTGGGTTGTGAGCACATGGTTTTGATGGTCGTGCTCATGGAAATTAAGGACCGGTTCGCGAGCTACTGTTGTGAAACATTAACCGTGCCAACCACAAGCCAGCGTGGGCAACGGCTTTACCTTTTGTATAGCATGGTTCATTATGGGGTGCCAGACTGAGAAGCGCGAGAAGCCCGTGGGGGTCGCCGGGGAGTCCATGCCTCTGGTTGTAGAGGGGGTGATTATTATCCAGGTATGTGGCACTGTGGTGAGTTGTGTTGTGCGAGGGGTATTATCACTGTTCCTTTCCGAGGTACCGTGGTGGTATTGAGGCGCATGGTGACATGTTGTGGAGATGTGTCTTTTGGGTACAGTGGTACATCTCTGGCCAGAGTAAAACTATTCGAATAGCCGTGTCCGCTGTTATGGGCGGGTCTAACAATATTTTTCGTGATTAGTCTCACACTACTCATCACTGGTGATAATAATGTGATAATTAATTTGACACCTGGTTTGGATGGTATATTCCTGGTATGGAGGTTTGATTTGTACAATCGGGGTTGGTTGTTCAGATGAGGTTGGGCCGATGCAACACGGGAGTGTTGTATAGTGTTTATTTAATACTGCTTAATTACTCAACTGTTTTACTATTCTCTCAAATGTTTATTAAATACTGTTTATGCAAATAAGCTATATTATGCCATCTTGTGTTATCCTGTGCACTTGCATATTTGTTGTGTGGCTTGTTGAGTATGTCATATGCTCATTCTTGCAATATTCATTCATCAGAGGACGAGTATTTCAGCGAAGGTAATGATCTGGAGGATTAGGCTTTGTTCGGGTCAAGTTGCTTATGGAGTGGAGTCGCCATAGCTGTTTAGTCTTTTGTTTTTATTTTCTGCTGCGTAGAATTTTATTCTTTTGAGAGGAACTATCCACCTCTGTAATAATTTATTATTTTGCGAATATTAATTAGCTGTTTGATAGTACTCTATTATCAATTTGTTATTGTGTGCCTCGGCTGATTCCTGAACGAGGATTTAACACACATGTAAGCGTTTGGAATTTTGGATAGAAATTCTGGGCGTGACAGATTCATACCTTAGATCAAATTCTGATAAAGCAAAAAATCCACTTCCCAATTCGTCCCTTCAAAACTGGAGCCGATATCATATACCGCACTACATCTGCTTTACATACTATTGTGCACTCATTGGAAAGCAAATAATGCCTCAATTTTGTACTAGAAAAATATAAACATAGGCATAATTTCTCCACAGGTGAATACCCTGTTTCTGCATCCAGAAGTATTCTACTGAGATAAAATATAACTCTTTCTTTACATTCAACCTCTTGGATTAAAACCGAGCCGATAGAATTCTGATCGGCTGACATATAATTTGAAGGGTAGCCCTTTTTGTGGTGGTATGAGAATTGGAGGAGTACTCAAATATTCCTTGATATTGTCCAATGCTCACTGTTGTTTTTCTCCCCAGACAAATTCTTGATCGGCCTTCAACCTTAATAATGGAGTAAATGGTTCTATTCGGCCAGACAAATTTGATATGAAACACCGAACAATATTTATTTTGCCGATCAAAGATTGCAAATTGGTCTTATCTTCTGGAGGTTTTATGTCTTTGATTACTTCAACACTCCTCTGAGGTATCTGTCACGCCTGGAATTTCTATCCAAAACTCCAAACGCTTACATGTGTGTAAACCCTCGTCCAGGCATCAGCCGAGGCACACAATAACAAATTGATAATAGAGTGCAATATTTATCTAATTAATAGTCGAATATGCAAGTGCAAGGGATAACAAAGGATGGCATAAAATAGTCTCATTTGCGTAAATGGTATTTAATAAATACTACAGAATTTAGCAAAACAGTAAAGTATTTAATTAAACAATATTAATCCAACGCTATGCAACATACCTATTACATAGGCCCAACCATTTTGAACAACCATTCCCGGCTGTACAGATCTATCTCCAAACCAACAATGTGCCATTCCAAACCAGGGAGCTAAACAAGTTATTACCAATTACAACATCCTTTATTATGGTGAGAAGTGTGAGACTAATCACGAAAGACATTGTTAGACCCAACCATGACAGCGGGCACGGCTATTCGAATAGTTTTACTCTGGCCAGAGATGTACCACTGTACCCACAAGACACAACCTCAACATCATGTCAACCATGCATTGCGATACTTAGCAAGTACCTGAATAGAGATTGTGACAATACCCTCTGCATAACGCAATTCAAAGCAGTGCACCATTCCTGGATCATAATCACCCCCTTATAAAACAAGGCATGGACTCCCCAGTAACCCCCGTGGGCTTATCTCCGCCACTTCTCAGTCTGATGCCCCACAATGAACAACACTATACAAAAAGGTAAAGCCGTTGCCCACGGTGGCTTGTGGTTGGCACGGTTAATGTTTCACAACCGAAACTCGTGAACTGGTCCTTAATTGTCACGTGCACGACCATCCAAACCATGTGCTCACAAACCACCATTATCATGTTTTAGTTGGCATATTAATTAATCACCCTATCATGATCAAACGTCATGAGCTACCATTAATCCATCATTAAGTAATGGTGAAGCATTAATTACCCCATTCATGTGAGCTAGTGTCTCTAAGCATGGCTAAGCATCCTAATTAATTTAGCTAAAACCATATAATGTTCTAGCTAATCCAATTATTAACCAAGTGACAAAGTAAAGGTAATCAATAACAAAGGGCTATAACAAAGGCAATAGGTTGTTCTCACCCGATGACATTCAAAAATAAATGCAATAGTTGAATGGAACCAATAGCTTTAAATGAGATCAACATGCTCAAAGGGGTATTTAGGATTTGGGTGACTTGCCTTGCTGGCCTTGGAACTCTTCAAGGTCTTCTCCTGCAAAATCGGACTCTCCGGGAACGTCAGAATCTAAGCATAAAAGACCAAAATCACCAAAACAGTACATAAACAATCATAAACAGTACATGTGGACATTTTTAACATGTAGATCCCAATTTTAGAAAAATTTAGAGACTTGAACCAACTAAATCCGGGCTAGGATGAATTAATTATGAATTTTTAAAGTTTAAATCGGATTAAAGCATTTATATGGATTTTTATTGGATTATGACGCAATAAAGAATTATTTTTGAAAAGGAAAAAAAGATTTATTGCGTCAGTGGGGCTCGGGTTCACGGTGGACCGGGTGCACAGAAACGGTCTACGAAACGGACGGCCGGGATCTAACCTAAGCGAAACGGACGGTGGAGATCGATCCAATCTACCGCGGGTCTACGGATCGGACGGCTGACGTCAGCGATGACGTCATCGCCGGTTAGGCGGCGAACTCACCGAAAGCACGGACGACGACGGGCGGCAACAGACGACGGTCTTCGGCAGAAACGGAGGACCGGATGAGGACAGCGATGACTTGGCGAACCCGACAGCGGCCTTCCCGAGCGATGGCGACGCACGGCTGAGCTTCCCTCGGTGGTGGCGGCGCACGGGCTCTAGAGGCTAGGGCACTACGAGCGACGACGAGCTAAGGCGAAGGTAGTGGCGGAAAGAGGAGGTCCGGGGGGTCCTTTTATAGGGGTTAGGAGGCGGTGACTAGGCCCAGGGCGACCGGCGACGAGGATGGAAAGATTAGGGTTAGGGGAGAAAAATCGAATCCGACGATTTCCAAACGAAATAGACTAAGCTTTCTATAGAGGAAAAGATAGAGGAGATCAAGGGGATCATTTCCCCTCTATCAATTTGATCGGATCGGGAAAGGGGCGACGGAATAGGAAGGAGGCGACGGCGCTACGGCGCTCGGGCTCGGGCGCGGCTGGCGACGGGAGGTGGAAGATGGCCCTAACAGGTGGGCCCCACCTATCAGCGGGGGAGAGAGGGAAAAAGGGGCGGCTCGGCTTGGTGGGCCGGCTCGGGCCGCACGCGCACAGGCCGAAGGAAGGAAGGGAGAGAGGAGGGAAATCTTTCGGCCCAAAGCCAAAAGAGGGAATTTTAAACCTTTTTCTTTTTAAGTTATGCATGAAATGCAATTCCATCGATTAAAAATACTTTCTTGGCTCAAATAAGTCCTAGAAAATTTTTAAGTTATGTATTTAGTAAAATTTTATCTAGCCCACTTTTATATTGGAATTTATTAACTTAAAAATTAGATCTTTTCTTCTAGCCTTTTAAAATCATTTCTAATAATTCCATTTAAACAACAATTTATAATTTAGAGATTTTTAGGGTGTGACAAACCTACCCCCCTTAAACAAAATCTCATCCTCGAGGTTCGGAAGAGCTGGCGAAAAGATGCGGATGAGCTGACTTTAATTAATCTTCTCGTTCCCAGGTAGCTTCTTCTTCCGAGTGGTTACTCCATTGGACCTTGCAGAAATGAATAACTCGATTCCTGGTTCTTCTCTCATCTGTCTCCAAGATACGGATTGGTTTCTCAATATAAGTCAAATCCTCATGGATTTCTATCTGCTCAGGATTAGCTTCTTCAGTGGGTACCCTTAAACACTTTTTCAGCTGTGACACATGGAACACATTATGAACACCTGCCAAAGACTGAGGTAACTCCAACTGATAGGCGACCTCTCCTCTTCTACTGACAATCTTATAAGGTCCCACAAAATGCGGTGCCAATTTCCCTTTGGTGTGAAAACGATGAACTCCCCGAAGAGGCGTGACACGAAGATACACATGATCCCCTTCCTCAAAACTCAAATTCCTGCGGTGATTGTCAGCATAGCTCTTATGACGAGACTGGGCTATACGCAATCTTTCTTGAATGATCTTTACTTTCTCTTCTGCTTCCCTAAGAATATCAGTCCCAAAAACCAGACGTTCTCCCGTTTGATCCCACAAAAGTGGAGTACGGCACTTCCGACCATACAATGCTTCATAAGGGGCCATTTGAAGACTAGCTTGGTAATTGTTGTTGTATGAGAATTCTGCGTAAGGCAAATTCTTATCCCAACTTCCATCGAAGTCTAAAACACAAGCTCTCAACATGTCCTCCAAAATCTGATTTACCCTTTCAGGTTGTCCGCCTGTCTGCGGATGATATGCTGTACTGAAATTCAGCTTAGAACCCATCTCTTCCTGAAGCTTCTGCCAGAACTTTGAAGTAAATTGGCTACCTCGATCGGATACTATTTTTTTAGGAACACCATGTAAACATACAATCCTTGCCATATACAATTCCACCAAACGATTTCCGGAATATGTTGTCCTCACAGGGATGAAATGAGCAACTTTGGTAAGCCTGTTGATTATCATCCAAATAGAATCAAGGCCAGACGACGTTCTGGGCAGACCAGTGATGAAATCCATCCCAATTTCCTCCCAATTCCATTATGGTATTTTCAAAGGTTGCAGCAAACCTGCGGGTTTCTGATGTTCTGCCTTGACCCGTTGACATACATCACACACAGCTACATACTCTGCTATATCGCGCTTCATACTTGCCCACCAAAATTTCTCCTTGAGATCTTGGTACATCTTGGTACTACCAGGGTGAATGGAGTATAGAGTCTCGTGAGCTTCCTTCAGGATTCTATCTTTCAATTCCTTGTTGTCAGGGACACAAATTCTTTCACCCAACCACACAGTTCCTTGCTCATCTTCTAAGTAACCGATAGCCTTTCCTCTCCTCATATTCTCCTTGATTTCTTGAATATCAGAATCGTTGATTTGAGTTTCTCTAACTTGATCCATGAGAGTGGGCTTCACTTCTAAAGCTGCAACAAAATCTCTACTGACAATTCCCAAATTCAGTCTTTCAAATTCCTTGCATAACTCTCACGGCAACTGTCGTCCTTCTGTAGCATGGCAATAACCTTTCCTGCTGAGGGCATCTGCTACCACATTAGCCTTTCCCGGGTGATAATGTATTCCTATGTCATAATCCTTAATTAGTTCCAACCATCTCCGTTGTCGCATATTCAGATCCGGCTGGGTAAAGATATACTTCAGACTCTTGTGATCCGTGTACACCTCCGTACAAGTACCAAAGAGGTAGTGACGCCAAATCTTCAAGGCACGAACCACTGCAGCTAACTCAAGATCATGGGTAGGGTAATTCTTCTCATAGGGACGTAACTAACGAGATGCATAGGCAACCACCTTCCCATCTTGCATCAAAACACAACCTAACCCAAGCTTAGATGCATCACAATACACTTGGAAAACCTTCTTTGGATCAGGCAAGATCAAAATGGGTGCTGATATTAAGCGATTTTTCAACTCTTGGAAACTCTCCTCACATTCTCCTGACCACTTGTACTTCACATCCTTCTCAAGCAGGCGAGTCATTGGCTTAGCAATCTTGGAGAAATTCTCTATGAACCTCCTGTAGTAGCCTGCAAGACCCAGGAAACTACGAATTTCTGAAACAGTCTTCGGTTGTTTCGAATTAGTTACGGATTCCACATTACTAGGATCAACGGCAACTCCTCCTGCTGTGATGACGTGCCCAAAAAACTCTACTTCAGACAACCAAGATTCACATTTGCTAAACTTGGCATACAGCTGATGTTCTCGTAGCTTCTCTAGTGCAAGGCGAAGATGTTCTTCATGCTCTTCTCTGGTTCGGGAGTAGATGAGAATGTCATCAATGAGGACCACCACAAACTTGTCTAGATATTCCATAAACACCTTATTCATCAAGTTCATGAAGAAAGCAGGGGCATTGGTAAGTCCGAAAGATATAACAGTACATTCAAACAACCTATACCGAGTGGTAAAAGCCGTCTTAGGTATATCTTCCTCTTTGATCCTCAAATGATGATACCCTGATCGAAGATCGATCTTGGAGAAAATGGTGGCACCTTTAAGCTGCTCAAACAAATCATCAATTCTAGGCAGAGGGTACTTATTCTTGATGGTCACATCATTCAATGCATGATAATCGACACACATCCTCTGAGTATGATCCTTCTTTTCCACAAAAATGACCGGAGCTCCCCATGGAGATGAGCTTGGTCTAATGTATCCTTTCTGAAGCAGATCATCTACTTGTCTCTTCAACTCTGCTAATTCATTGGCTGCCATTCTGTAGGGCCTCTTATGAATTGGAGTTGTCCCTGGTACCAGATCTATTCTGAATTCCATATCTCTCTTAGGCGGCATACTAGGTAAATCATCCGGGAACACCTCTGGATAGTCCCGTACTATGGGAATCTCTCGCAGAGTTATTTGGTTCCAACATGACCTTAAAGGTTCGGAAGGCAATGCGTGAACAGTTACAACTTGACCATCATTGCTGGTGAGAGTGACTTTTCTATTGGCACAGTCTATCACACCTTTATATCTAGCTAACCAGTCCATCCCTAGGATGAAGGTCTTTGGACTCTTAACAAAATAAGGTTGGCCAGAAATGGAACACCTTCAATCTCTATTCTGACAGAAGGGCTACGTTGTGATGAGAGTGCTTGATTACTGGGAGTACTAACCATCAAAGGACGTCTAAGATCTTCTATCTCCATCCCATGATTTCCCGCAAAACTCATAGACAAAAAGGAATGTGTAGCACCAGAATCGAAAAGCACTGTTGCAGGAACCGAGTTAACAGGGAACGTACCCAAAATCACATCTGGAGCACCTTGGGCTTCTGCAGCGGCAACATGGTTGACACGAGCCTTTGATGCTGGTGATGTGGAGTTATTCTGCACAGGAACAATCTTCACACGTCGAGGCTTCGGACACTTATCAGAATAATGACCTGGTTCGCCGCAGTTGAAGCACATTCCTGGCTTGTTTCCTTGCTCCCTCTTGACAGACTGGTGCTGGACTGGGGTTGCAGTAGGACGTGGAGCTTGGTTACGGTTAATATTGCCAGCATTGTTGTTGTAGAACTGGCGCTGTGGACAAACAACCGATGAAGATCCTCCCGGTGGTGCTGCCTGAGGTCCCATAGTAAGACGTGGCCTCTGACTATTCCCTTGCTGAGCCTTGAAGTGAGCAATCCTGTGTTTCTTCTGTTCCATTCGGTTGTACTTATCTTCCTAGCGAATGGCCTTATCCACCAATTTCTGGAAATCAGAATAATCCCTAGTCATCAGTGGGTAAGATAGCTCATCATTCAGTCCTTCCAAGAACTTCTCTTGACGCTCTTCATCAGTGCGAACATCCTCTGGAGCATAACGGGCCAAACGATTGAACTCATGCAGATACTCGGTGACGGAACGAGATCCCTGAGTGAGCGCCTGAACTCCTTCTTGAGAGACACCACTCCTGATGGTACATGAGTCTTCTTGAAAGCAGCAGTAAACTCAAGCCAAGTGATTGGTTCAGCAGTAAATCTGTTGAGACGGAAATGATCCCACCACTCAGAGGCAGGGCCATGATGCTAATGCGAAGCAAAGGAGACTTTTTCTTGGTCAGTGCACTGAAGCAGGTCCAACTTCTTTTCTATGGCGTGCAGCCAATCACCAGCCTCAACCGGATTGGTAGTGCTGGAAAAAATGGGCGGCCTCACACGAAGAAATTCTGCTAACTTGTTCTGGGGAGGAGCATGATTGTTCCCTTGGTTCTGTTGGTTCTGGAGTTGTTGCATCATCATGTTCATAAGTTGAGCTTGTTGAGCTAGGACTTGGGCAAGGGTGGGATACTCTCCATTGTTGCTGTTGTTGTTGGGCCCATTTTCGTTGCTGCGAGTGTTCACCATCTGGCGGAGATAAAAGCATAAGGAGGGAAACAAGGGGGAAAAACTGCTTAGGACATGGAACTAATTTCTACTTGACTTTTATTGATCTGAACTGAGTTTTCATTATTACATATAACTGAAGACTCTCACACCACTTAACTCACCAACTTCCAAACACTCAAAAGCAAGCAAATGCATGCATTTACATCCCACCAACGATGTAAACCACATGCAAGACCCACACACACAACCAAACTTAAACAAGCAAACTAACACAACGAACTAAGGCAACGACTTAACAAGACATCTAGGTCTTCCTGGCATCAGAGTTGACTGAAGCCTCGTTCGGCTCGTCCTCGTCATCTTGAGTAGCACCCCACTCAACCTCTGAATGAGTGCGCTCTGGGTCTTCTTCCTCATCATCACTCAGATTAATGACCGGAGGATCCACTGGGACTGGGACAGCTTCTTTTGCCACCACACGAACCTTGGGTGCCAGCTGGTAGCGGGGAACAAAAAGAGCTCTCTTCCTTGCAGTAGGATGAACCCTGGCCTTCTGTGGTGGCGCTTCTCCCTTCAATTCAGCCAGTTCCTTTTCCAGACGATCAACCTTGTCCTTCAGCAGATCTTGCCACGGTTCCGGTCTTCACGAGCTTGAGCAGCTAACTCGATTTCTAGCGCGGGACTCATCCATGGCCCAGAGCACCACGACCAAATGTCTTGTGGTAGCATGATTCTCAATTCCTTCAGGATCAACGTAGCTAGCACGGTAACTTCCCTGGGGCTGACGAGGATGGTAGCGATACTCCGTGTCGGCCAACTGCTCATCGTAGCGGTCGCGAAGCTCTCCTATGGCGATCCTTGCCACCTCCTGACAAGCATGAGGATAGCTTTTCCCTCTAGTTTCGAACATCACCGATGGGATATCTTCACGATCACTGTTCAAGGTGACCTTGACGCGGCACTTTTCTTCATCACGATCATGGGGAATCTGGGCATACAGAGGGGCAGTCCCGAATCCTATGGTGAAGGACATCATACGTAGCTCCCGAACAAAACCCTCAAAACCGAACAAGTATTCAGGATTGAAGAGCGGCATCTAAAGACAAGTGAAAGGAGAGAGTTAAGACATTTATCCAATTAGTAGCACAAGTTTTTGGATTAATTTAAATAAAGTTAGAAAATCAAAGTGAAAAAATAAATAAAGTAAACTAACCTTGCAGATAAGATGAGAAAGTTGAAAACAGGATTATAAACTTTTGCACTTTTGAATAACGGATTTCAAAAATAAAACAAAAGAGAGTTATAAAATCAACATGCTAAGTTTATTATATTGCAACACGATTAAATAAAAATTAATGTTGTAAAACTTTTGCTGGTAAATGGGTCATTAGTACAGTAATAGATGTACAGCACTAACAACACAGGAATAATAAATAAATTTTGACTGAGAACAATTAAAGAGACTATAATCTGCATGTGCCATTAGCTTGGTTTAATTAAAAGAGAAAGGGAGGAGAACAGTTCTAATTTTTTTCAATATTTTTAGAGGGCTTCTATAAGTAACCATTTGGCATAACCTAGGGTCAAGGAGGCTCTGATACCAACTTGTCATGCCCGGAATTTCTATCCAAAACTCCAAACGCTTACATGTGTGTAAACCCTCGTCCAGGCATCAGCCGAGGCACACAATAACAAATTGATAATAGAGTGCAATATTTATCTAATTAAGAGACGAATATAAAGTCATTACAGAGGTAGATAGTTGTCTCAAACAATAAAGATCTAAGCAGCGGTAAATAAAATAAATAACCAGGCGACTCCACTCCACAAGCAGCTTGACCAGGGCTACGCCTAATCCTCCACACCTTCAGCATCACTGTAGAACTCCTCCTCAGATGAATGATTGCAAGGTGAGTATATGACATACTCAGCAAGCCACGCAGCAAATATGCAAGTGCAAGGGATAACAAAGGATGGCATAAAATAGTCTCATTTGCGTAAATGGTATTTAATAAATACTACAGAATTTAGCAAAACAGTAAAGTATTTAATTAAACAATATTAATCCAACACTATGCAACATACCTATTACATAGGCCCAACCATTCTGAACAACCATTCCCGGCTGTACAGATCTATCTCCAAACCAAGAATGTGCCATTCCAAACCAGGGAGCTAAACAAGTTATTACCAATTACAGCATCCTTTATTATGGTGAGAAGTGTGAGACTAATCACGAAAGACATTGTTAGGCCCAACCATGACCGCGGGCACGGCTATTCGAATAGTTTTACTCTGGCCAGAGACGTACCACTGTACCCATAAGACACAACCTCAACATCATGTCAACCATGCGTCGCGATACTTAGCAAGTACCCGAATAGAGATTGTGACAATACCCTCTGCATAACACAATTCAAAGCAGTGCACCATTCCTGGATCATAATCACCACCTTATAAAACAAGGCATGGACTCCCCAGCAACCCTCGTGGGCTTATCTCCGCCACTTCTCAGTCTAATGCCCCACAATGAAAAACACTATAAAAAAGGTTAAGCCGTTACCCACGCTAGCTTGTGGTTGGCACGGTTAATGTTTCACAACCGAAACTCGTGAACCGGTCCTTAATTGTCATGAGCACAACCATCCAAACCATGTGCTCACAACCCACCATTATCAAGTTTTAGTTGGCATATTCATTAATCACCCTATCATGATCAACCGTCATGAGCTACCATTAATCCATCATTAAGTAATGGTCAAGCATTAATTACCCCATTCATGTGAGCTAGTGTCTCTAAGCATGGCTAAGCATCCTAATTAATTTAGCTAAAACCATATAATGTTCTAGCTAATCCCATTATTAACCAAGTAACAAAGTAAAGGTAATCAATAACAAAGGGCTATAACAAAGGCAATAGGTTGTTCCCACCCGATGACATTCAAAAATAAATGTAATAGTTGAATAGAAACAATAGCTTTAAATAGGATCAACATGCTCAAAGGGGTATTTAGGATCTGGGTGACTTGCCTTGCTGGCCTTGGAACTCTTCAAAGTCTTCTCCTGCAAAATCGGACTCTCCGGGAACGTTGGAATCTAAGCATAAAAGAGAAAAGTCACCGAAACAGTACATAAACAATCATAAACAGTACATGTGGACAATTTTAACATGTAGATCCCAATTTTAGAAAAATTTAGAGACTTGAACCAACTAAATCCGGGCTAGGATGAATTAATTATGAATTTTTAAAGTTTAAATCGGATTAAAGCATTTATATGGATTTTAATTGGATTATGACGCAATAAAGAATTATTTTTGAAAAGGAAAAAAAAGATTTATTGTGTCAGCGGGGCTCGGGTTCACGGTGGACCGGGTGCACAGAAACGGTCTATGAAACGGACGTCCGGGATCTAACCTAAGCGAAACGGACGACAGAGATCGATCCAATCTACCGCGGGTCTACGGATCGGACGGCTAACATCAGCGATGACGTAATCATCGGCGAGGCGGCGAACTCACCAAAAGCACGGACGACGACGGGCGGCAACAGATGACGGTCTTCGGCGGAAACGGAGGACCGGACGAGGACGGTGATGACTTCGCGAACCCGATGGCGGCCTTCCCGAGCGACGACGGCGACTGGAGTGATGGTGGTGCACGGCTGAGCTTCCCTCGGTGGTGGCGGCGCACGGGCTCTAGAGGCTAGGGCGCTACGAGCGACAACGAGCTAAGGCGAAGGTGGTGGCGGAAAGAGGAGGTCCGGAGGGTCCTTTTATAGGGGTTAGGAGGCGGCAGCTAGGCCCATGGAGACCGGCGACGAGGATGGAAATATTAGGGTTAGGGGAGAAAAATCGAATCCGAATCGAGCTCGAATCCGGCGATTTCAAAATGAAATAGACTAAGCTTTCTATAGAGAAAAAGATAGAGGAGATCAAGGGGATCATTTCCCCTCTATCAATTTGATCGGATCGGGAAAGGGGTGACGGAATAGGAAGGAGGCGGCGGTGCTATGGCGCTCGGGCTCGGGCGCGGCTGGCGACGGGAGGTGGAAGATGGCCCTGACAGGCCCCACCTGTCAGCGGGAGAGAGAGGGAAAAGGGGCAGCTCGGCTTGGTGGGCCGGCTCGGGCCGCATGCGCACAGGCCGAAGGAAGGAAGGGACAGAGAAGGGAAGGCTTTCGGCCCAAAGCCAAAAGAGGGAATTTTAAACCTTTTTCTTTTTAAGTTATGCATGAAATGCAATTCCATTGATTAAAAGTACTTTCTTGGCTCAAATAAGTCCCAGAAAAATCTAGGAACTATTGAAACAAGAGAAGTAATTAGCAAAATTTTATCTAGCCCACTTTTATATTGGAATTTATTAACTTAAAAATTAGATCTTTTCTTCTAGGCTTTTAAAATAATTTCTAATAATTCCATTTAAACAACAATTTATAATTTAGAGATTTTTAGGGTGTGACAGTATCTCAATCCCACGCTCATGCACCAAAAATCCAAGGAATTGCCCAGCCGATATACCAAAAGCACACTTAGTTGGATTCATCTTCAAACCATACTTCCTTGCTCTTTCTAGTACTTGTCTAAAATCGGCTATATGTTCGTCAATTTCCTTAGTTTGATCACCACATCGTCAATGTAAATTTCCACCAACATGCCGGTAAGATCATGAAATATATAATTCATAGCTCTTTGATATGTAGCACCAGCACTTCGCAACCCAAAAGTCATAACAACCCACTCATACAAGCCGATTGCACCAGGACACCTGAAAGCAGTCTTGTGAATATCTTCTTCTGCCATAAAAATTTGATTGTAACCTGCATTGCCATCCATGAAGCTGATAATTTTATGTCCAGATGCTGCATCAACCAGTTGATCGGCTATTGGCATTGGGTATTCATCTTTCGGTGTAGCCTTGTTTAAATCTCTCAAATCAATGCAAACCCTAAGCTTGCCATTTTTCTTCATGACTGGTACTATGTTTGAAATCCACTCAGCATATCGGCATGGTCTAATAAAATTAGCATCATAAAGTATTGTAATTTCAGCCTTGATAGCATCATACATTTTAGCATTGCAACGTCTTGGAGGTTGTTTGTATGGCCGAAAGCCTGGTTTGATAGGGAGCCGATGTTCAACAATTGATCGGCTAAGCCCTGGCATTTCATAGTATTCCCAGGCAAAACAATCTCTATATTCTTTCTATATTCTTTCAAAAGCTCTATTAATTTACATTTAAACTCTTTTGATAAACCCTTACTAATATATGTCGGCCTAGGCCTATCACCTGGTCCAATGTCGATTTCTTCCAACTCATCGCCCGACATAAAACCTTGTCCTAATTTACCGTCGAGATCATCAACAGTTTCCTTCGTGTAAAAATTGGAACCCTCCACGGCGCCCTCAAAACAATAATTGGGGCTCTCCATCTCCGTTGGCTGTATGGCATAATCAGAAATTTTTAAGTAATCTCCTTGCCAAACTTTGCCAGATAAGCAATCAATTCCTTCCATCTCCCAAACAGATAAATCGGCACTAGCTACATTGACTGATCTGTTGGCTGACACGATTTCGATTTGGTCTCCTTGCCATTGGATCAAACTTTGGTGCATTATTGAAGGAATACAACAGTTAGCATGGATAACAAAAAATGTGGTACAAATTGTTTTACTGCTGATGGTTAGCTCCACATTCAAAACTCCCTTGGTCTCAGATGGATTCCCACCAAAATCCTTCAAAATCATATTGGTCTTGATCAAATCCTCTGAATTCTTCCCAAGCTTTCTGAAGGTTGAATATGGAATCAAATTGACAGCTACCCCTCCGTCGACCAACATCTTTGACATCGGCTTCCCATTGACAAATCCCTTAACATTTAGTGGCTTGAGGTGCCGATGATCAGTTCCTTCGGGCTTCTCGAAAATATCTTGTTGTAGAGATAACATCAACTTTGCCGATGGCAATTCTTCTGCTTGCTCGACAACTTGTACAACTGCATATTCGGCTGGTAATATGAAAACCATGTTTATTGCAGATGACATCACCCCTTTGCCCTTATTCTAGAGATTTCTTTCCTGATTGGCTTGAACCTCATCGGTTGGCACTACCTTGCTCTTCACACGCCAAATTTTCTTTGTTCGCTGCCTTAGCCGATGTTCGATTTCCTTCAACCTCCTGGAATTGTTCCCTGTTCCTCATCCTTTGAACTCTTCTCTTTTGATTCTTGGTAATAATCCCAGAAGGGCACCATTGTGGTTGCATATTTTTAGGCTCTCTCTGTGAGTCATCTTCATCATTGTTTTGCCGGATCGGCCCAAGTCTTCCCTCTGGCGCCTTTTTTGATACTTGTTGATCATACCAGCTGATTTGATATTTCTGGTGTAATTTTTACCTCCATCGGCTTGACTCCGATTGAACCCAGAGTGAACCATGTTTACTGGAAAAGGATGTTCATCTATCTTCATCGGCCTCTTGGATTCATCAATCTTGATCTTTCCTTGCTCGATACCCGATTGGATCTGCTGTCTGAAAATTTTGCAATCATTGGTGCTATGAGATCCTGTATCGTGCCACTTGCAATATTTTCTCCTCTTCAACTCTTCAGCCGATGGGATTAAATGTCTTGCCGGCAGCTGAATTTGTTTCTCTTGTAGAAGAAGATCAAATATCTTGTCAGCTTTGGTGATGTCAAAATCAAACCTTTCTTCCTTTCCCGAATTCTTGAACCATTGGCAAATTACTGTCTTCTTGTTCCTAGCCCACTCGGCTGCATTGACTTCTGGATCATCATCTTCGGAATCAGAATCATAGCTGTAGATATTGTTGACATTGTTGGCTTTCTTGATGAATTTTCTAGCCTCCTGGAATCTTGTTTCGTGGGCCGATACCTTTTGAGCCAGATGAGCTAAGCTCTCAAAGTCTTGAGCCGAAAATATTTCCCTTATCGGTGCCAACAACCCTTTGAAGGCCAGATCGGCTAATTGTTAATCTGTCAATGCTAGGCTGTAGCACCTGTTCCTCACATCTCTAAATCTTTGAATATAATCTGGTACTGATTCATCTGATTTCTGCCTGATAGCTGTGAGGTCTGACAATTTCATCTCTTCAACACCACTGAAAAAGTATTTATGAAATTGTTTCTCCAGATCGGCCCAGCTTCTGATAGAATTGTAAGGTAAAGATGAAAACCAAGTAAATGCTGATCCAGATGAAGAAAGTGGAAACAATCTAACTCTGAGAGCTTCTGTAGCCGATGCTTCAACACATTGAGCTAGAAATCGGCTAACATGCTCATAAGTTGAGACATTATCTTGCCCTGAAAACTTGGAGAAATCTGGCACCTTGTATCGGTTTGGCAGTGGTACCCGATCAAAGTACTCTTGATATGGATGTCGATACATGTTGCCATTATCTTTAGGCTTGAGCCCCAAACTATTCCCTCATCACATCGGCAATCATATCGGCCCATGGCTGCTGTGGTGTTCCACCGTACTGTCTTCTTGTTGCTAGCCCACTCGGCTGCATTGACTTCTGGATCATCATCTTCGGAATCAAAATCATAGCTGTAGATATTGTTGACATTGTTGGCTTTCTTGATAAATTTTCTAGCCTCCTAGAATCTTGTTTCGTGAGCTGATACCTTTTGAGCCAGATGAGCTAAGCTCTCAAAGTCTTGAGCCGAAAAACTTTCCCTTATCGGTGCCAACAACCCCTGGAAGACCAGATCGGCTAATTCTGAATATATCAAGGCTAGGCTGTAGCAACTGTTCCTCACATCTCTAAATCTTTGAATATAATCTGGTACTGATTCATCTGATTTCTGCCTGATAGCTGTGAGGTCTGACAATCTCATTTCTTCAACACCACTGAAAAAGTATTTATGAAATTGTTTCTCCAGATTGGCCCAGCTTCTGATAGAATTGTAAGGTAAAGATGAAAACAAAGTAAATACCGATCCAGATAAAGAAAGTGGAAACAATCTAACTCTGAGAGCTTCTGTAGCCGATGCTTCACCACATTGAGCTAGAAATCAGCTAACATGCTCATAAGTTGAGACATTATCTTGCCCTGAAAATTTGGAGAAATCTAGCACCTTGTATCGGTTTGGCAGTGGTACCCGATCAAAGTACTCTGGATATGGATGCCGATACATGTTGCCATTATCTTTAGGCTTGAGCCCAAACTGTTCCCTCATCACATCGGCAATGAAATCGGCCCAAGGCTGCTGAGGTGTTGCTCCACCATGTTGTTGTTGAATCGGATCAAACTAGCCACGGCTGAGGCCGTGAAGAATGAGGCTGATAGATATGATTGAGGTTGGCCGATATGCCTTAAGGTGGCACATAAGGGAGTTGATCTGTGTTGTACTGTTGGCTTATCGGCTGAGTAATTCCAATCGGCTGTTGTGGAACCGAAGGAATTTGATATGACGTGTCGACAACTGGCGGTTTCGGATTGAGGATGCTGATCAATTGCTCTGGTGTTAGTTGAGTTGATGCTTGCCCCCCAGTGATCGGCTGTGGTCTTGTCATTATTGCTGGAATATCTGAACTAGAGTAAGGAGCCGATGGGGCCTAGGTTTGAAGTGTCTGTTGACTCCCGCCAATTTCTGTCTTCACAGTCCTGTAGCCTGGGAACGTACCGCCTTGTAGATTTATGGGTCCTTTAGCTTTTTCTTCGGCTGTAGTTCCATCAACTACTGACTTGATCATATTTGTTAACGTGTTCACAAGTACTCCAGATTGGTTGATGAGGGCATGGTGCACAGCCGAATCGATGCGATCTTGAATCGTGTGGAGTTCTTCATCACTTGATTCGACCTTGGGCTGCTTGTCCTTTTCTTCACTTGTTCCGGACGTACTTGGATCTTGCTTCACGATCGTAGGCAACTCAACTTTAGTCCTCTGAACAACTGTGCCTTGTTGGGTTACCGTGCACGAGTGCAGATATTGTTTCTGAAGTTGATCTAGCATATGTTTCATCTCTTCTCTCTGCTCGTCGTTCAACTGCTCGATCGTGATCAGCAGGATGTTGTCCTCTGAGACTTCAGTAATGTTTGGCGACATGATGACACAATGTCCCACTGGGCGTGCCAAAAGCGTGTTGATGCAAAACACACACACAGGCCTGAGATATTTGCTTTACTCTAGTGCAGGTCCAAAATTAGTTCTTTAGGTTCGAGGGCGTGCCAGTTGATTTGATCCTGCAATCAACAAGAAGAAATATATAAAATATCAATAAACGATAGTTCATCGACCGGCTAGCCGATTTCATATCGTATGTAACCTAGCCGATGTAGTAAAGCATGAATCGGCTGTAAGGTATAGTCAATGATAAAACTAACCCTAAAACTAGTATATCGGCTGTAAAGATCAGTATTATATAATCAACATATCAATATTACTTTAGAAATAAGCAATTGGGATAGATCGGACTGAACTGAGACAGTATAAATTACCCAAGTCTAATGTAACATGAAATAATGATTATATAAACTCATGTCATAGCCGATATCTAGATTTAAGTATGTATCGGCTATAGCTCCGATACAACCTTATACTAGGATATTCTCTATCAATAAATATATTCAACTATAACCAATTAAATTGGTATCAAATTCAATATATTTATATTAGATTAGATCCTGATATAAGGGGCAGATATAGAACATTAAACAAAGCATAAAACAATGTAAAACATATATACCAGGTAAGATCGGCTGAAACCCCAATACTATCCTTATTAACAACCATAAAACAGGCTAGAGATCATAATTCTAAATACGAGTCCGATTGGGATAGCCGATGGGGCTGATATCGCATGTGAAATCAATATCGGATTCAACAACGAGCTTACAATCACATTGCCGTGCAAGGATAGAGTCCAAGATTGATAATTGTATCTATTAATTAGGAATATATGTATTTTCTTTATAGATATTCCCGGTAAGAGTCCGCCTAAAGGACTTGTTCATTAGTTGGATTTGTATTAGGATAATATGAGTCTTGTCCGTGATGGACAATGTTTGTATTTTCGGGTGTAAATATAGACCCGAGGTCCTGTAAATAACAATAACAGACATTCAATCAATCTCGGTTCATCGCCACCTTTGTTTTCTACTTTTCGACAAGTTCGTGCTTTCGAGTCGTGCTGCATCAATTTGATTTTCGACGAAAAGGTAGATCTTGTCATGGCAGTTTTGCATCATCGGAGCTAGTGCTTACATCTTTATGACACTCTAGTTCTATCTTGTAAACTTCCGAGTTATCATATACATTATATAATTTAGATCGACAATGCAATCTACTTGCATCGGCTGGATTCTATTTAGGGTTTTGCCGATATCAGTTTGATTATTTTGTTGGTTTGGATTATATAATGTATCCACCATCCTGAAAAGGCAACCATCGGCTTGATTGTCTAGATCCCACGCTTATCTTTATACTTAATGCTGCATTGGTTAACTCCAACCTATTAAGTCGTATTTAGAATCATAATCTCTAGCCTGCTTTATGGTTGTTAATAAGGATAGTATCGGGGTTTCAGCCGGTCTTACCTGATATAGATTTTTTACATTGTTTTATGCTTTGTTTAATGTTCTGTATTTGCCCCTTATATCAGGATATAATCTAATACAAATATATTGAGCTTGCTACCAATCTAATTGGTTATAGTTGAATATATTTGTTACCAGAGAATATCCTAATATAAGGTTGTATCGGAGCTATAGCCGATACATACTTAAACCTAGATATCGGCTATGACATGAGTCTATATAATTATTATTTCATGTTATTTTAGACTTGGGTAATTTATACTGTCTCGGTTCAGTCCGATATATCCCAATTGCTTATCTCTAAAGTAATATTGATATATTGATTATGTAACATGGATCTTTACAGCCGATATACTAGTTTTAGGGTTAGTTTTATCATTGACTATACCTTACAGCCGATTCATGCTTTATTGCATCGGCTAGGTTATATACGATATGAAATCGGCTAGCTGGCCGATGGACTATTGTTTACTAATATTTTTGCATATTTCTTCTTGTTGATTGCAGGATCAAATCAACTGGCACGCCCTCGAACAAGTACTAATTTTGGACCTGCACTAGAGTAAAGCAAATCTCTCAGGCCAGTGTGTGTTTTTTCATCAACACTCTCCACCACAACATAACAACAACGCTGACCAAGGAGGCCATCCCAGCGAGGACCGACACCGACGGGATCGCCAAAGCCACCACAATGATGATCATCGCAGGCGGCGACCTCCGGGTGACTACTGTCAAGGTCGGCGACAAGGCGATGACGATCGACAATGTCGGGATTTGTGTTCTCCAGACTCCCGACGGGATCGACAACGAGAACATCGATCCAGGGGTCACATGCTGAACCCAAGCGATCCCTCGTCGTCATCATCATCTTCCTCATCGTCCGCTAGGCCGCCTCGACAACAACACAAGCACCGACCACCTTTCGTACCAAGAGGCGGATGCAAAGCGTTCACGCCAACGTTACGAGAAGTACGGTTGCCCGGCAAATTTCGACCAGGAGCGATAGAGAAGTATGATGGAGGTACTGATCCTGAAGAGTTCCTTCATGTCTATTCCACGGTTCTCTACGCTGCGGGGACAGACAACAACGCACTCACAAATTATTTGCCAATTGCGCTGAAAGGATCTGCTCGATCATGGCTAGTTCATCTCCCGTCCCTCTCGATTTCTTCATGAGGAGTCTTGTGACAGCAATTCGATGCCAATTTCCAAGGAACTTACAAGTGCCATGCAATCGAGGATGACCTCCACGCCTTAACTCAGAACCTAGGTAAATCTTTGAGGGACTATAGTTGGAGTTTTAACGAATGTCGAAATACGATTCCTGGAATAACCGACACTTTTGTAATTCGTGTGTTCAAGTCGGGCGTCCGAGATCGCTACACTACCCAGGAGTTAGCAACAAGATGGACTACTTCCGCACACAAGCTATTCGAGATCGTGGATAGGTGCACCCATGCAGATGATGCCCTGAGGCGAAAGGACGGAAAGAGCTAGACGGGCAACGAGAAGAAAACAGCCAATAAGGATGCCCCAGAGTCTAGCAAAAAGAGAAACAGGAAGAGAGGGAAGCACAAAGCGGCAACAGAGGTTCTCGCCACAGAATAGGCAGACCCACCCAAGCGCCCAGACCCCCAAGGGGACCACTCGCGACGACAATGGTGCCTAATTCACAAATCCAACGCCCACTCCTTGGAAGAATGCCACATCTTCAAGAAGGCGTTACCGACACAGATGACAATGGAAAAAAAAAACAAGTACGCGTTGTTGAAGCAGATACCGATGTACCCACGCCCGACAACGAACTCGTCTTCCCATATTTCGACCTTCATGTCACACATATCTTTGGTGGCTCTACAACGTACTCCTCGAAGAGAGAGTCTAAGAAGATAGAGCGCGAAGTCTGTTCTACATCACAAGGAGTTGCTGCCAAGATAAAGTGGTCCCAGCAGAAGATTGAGTTCTCCGAGGCGGACCACCCGATGACTATGACCATCCCAGGGAGATACCCGATAGTGGTCGAACCCACTATTCGGAACATTCAAGTCGCACGGGTTCTCATCGACGGCGGCAACTCAATAAACCTCCTCTTCGCTGGCACCTTGGACGCAATGGGAATTCCACGAAGCGAGCTAGTACCTTCGGACCAGCCCTTTCACGGAATCACATCAGAGTCATCATCCAAGCCATTGGGCAAGATTACACTAGCTGTCACCTTTGGACAGGCGGACAACTTCCGAACGGAGCAGATCACCTTCGATGTGGCCTAATTTAACACGGCATACAACACCATCTTTGGGAGGACTGCACTGGCGAACTTCATGGCGGCATCCCACTATGCGTACCAATTGCTCAAGATGCCAGTACCAAAAGGGACAATCATAATCTAGGGAAACGCGAAGTTGGCGGTGCAGAGCGACAAGCGGAGCCCCGACATGGTCGAGCATACACCCACATCACCCACCACAACTAAGCCACCTGTGAAAGTGAGCAAGCCCAACAACACGCCAAGACTGGATGGCGCGACCAAAATCGTCCCGCTGATTAGCACTAACCCCGAAAAGACTGTCAAGATCGGGGCGACACTCGGCAGCAAATAGGAACTCGAGCTCATCACCTTCCTCTGTGACAATGCAGACGTGTTCGCTTGGCAGCCGTCAGACATGCCCAGAGTCCCCAGGGAGGTGATCGAGCACAAACTCATGGTGCGACCCGATGCCAAGCTAGTTAAACAAAAACTGCGACGATTTGCACCTGACCGAAAGCAAGCCATACGCGATGCCAAGCTAGTTCTATGCTTTGTTTACTGTTCTATATCTGCCCCTTATATTAGGATCTAATCTAATACAAATATATTGAGCTTACTACTAATCTTATTGGTAATAGTTGAATATATTTGTTGCAAGAGAATATCCTAGTATAGGGTGGTATCGGAGTTATAGCCGATACATACGTAATTCTATACATCGGCTATGATATGAGTATATATAATCGTTATTTCATGTTACTTTAGACTTGGCAATTTATACTGTCTCGGTTCAATCCGATCTATCCCAGTTGCTTATTTCTAAAGTAATATTGATATATCGATTACATAACACTCACCTTTTCAGCCGATGTACTAATTTTAGGGTTAGTTATATCATTGACTATACCTTACAGCCGATTCATGCTTTATTGCATCGGCTAGGTTACAATACGATATGAAATCGGCTAGCTAGCCAATGGACTATCGTTTACTAATATTTTCGCATATCTCTTCTTGTTGATTGCGGGATCAAATCAACTGGCACGCCCTTGAACCCAAAATACTAATTTTAGACCTGCACTAGAGTAAAGCAAATCTCTCAGGCCGGTGTGTGTTTTTTGCATCAACACGCTTTTGGCACGCCCAGTGGGACATTGTGTCATCATGTCGCCAAACATTACTGAATAGAACCATCAAAGACATAAAACCTCCAGAAGACAAGACTAAGTTACAATCTTTGATCGGCAAAATAAATTTTGTTCGGAGTTTCATATCAAACTTGTCTGGCCGAATAGAACCATTTACTCCATTGTTAAGACTGAAAGCTAATCAAGAGTTTGTCTGGGGAGAAAAACAGTAGAAAGCATTGGACAATATCAAGGAATATTTGAGTACTCCTCCAGTCCTCATACCACCACAGAAGGGGCTTCCTTTTAAGTTATATTTGTTAGCCGATCAGAACTCTATCGGCTCAGTTCTGATCCAAGAAGTTGAAGGTAAAGAAAGAGTTATATTTTATCTCAGTAGAAGACTTTTGGATGCAGAAACAAGGTATTCACCTGTGGAGAAATTATGTTTGTGCTTATACTTTTCATGTACAAAGTTAAGACATTATTTGCTTTCCAATGAGTGCGCTATAGTATGTAAAGCCGATGTAGTACGATACATGCTATCGGCTCTAGTTTTGAAGGGACGAATTGGGAAGTGGATTTTTGCTTTGTCAGAGTTTGACTTAAGATATGAATCGGCTAAGGCGGTTAAAGGGCAAGCGATAGCTGACTTCATAGTTGAACACAGGGATACTAGTATTGATAATGTTGACATCATGCCATAGACTTTGTTTTTTGATGGATCTGTGTGCACTCATGGTTGTGGTATCGGCTTGGTCATTATATCGCCTAGGGGGCAAGTTTTCAGTTTGCATTCACTATCAAGCCTTATTCTACAAATAATCAAGCTGAATATGAAGCCGTTCTGAAAGGATTGCAATTCTTAAGAGAGGTTGAAGCCGATACTGTTGAAATCATGGGTGATTCATTATTAGTGATCAGTCAGTTATATGGGGAATATGAGTGCAAAAAAGATGTTTTGATTGTCTACAATGAGAAATGTCAAGAGTTGATGAAGACTTTTAAGATAGTTACTTTGAAACATATCCCTAGGGAGCAGAATATTGAGGCTAATGATTTAGCTCAAGGTGCATCAGGCTACAAGCCGATGTTACAAGGAATTGAAGTAGAAGTTACCTATCTACCAGCCGATGATTGGAGGTCTAAAATATTTGAATATTTGAAAAATCCTTCTAAATCGGTTTCCAGGAAATTAAGATATAAAGCTCTCAAATATGTTCTGTTGGATGATACATTGTACTATCGGACGATTGATGGGATTCTTTTGAGATTTTTAAGTTTGGAGGAGGCAAAAGTAGTCATGTGTAAGTACATGAGGGCATATGTGGAACTCATCAATCGGCTCACAAGATGAAATGACTGATTAGAAGAGTTGGATATTTTTGGCCGACAATGCTGGAAGATTGTTTTAGATATTATAAGGGATGCCAAGATTGCCAGAAATTTGGAGCTATCCAAAGAGCACCAGCATCGGCTATGAATCATATTATCAAGCCATAGTCGTTCAGAGGTTTGGGTATTGATATGATCGGCCAGATAAATCCACCATCAAGCAAAGGGCATAAATTCATATTGGTTGCTACTGATTATTTTACCAAGTGGGTTGAGGCAATTCATTTGAAGAAAGTTGACAGTAAAGATGCCATTGAGTTTGTTAAGGAACATATCATATACCAGTTTGGTTTGCCACAGACGATTACAACTGATCAAGGTTCTATTTTTGTGTCCGATGAGTTTGTTCAGTTTGGTGATAGCATGGGGATTAAGTTGTTAAATTCTTCACCATATTATGCACAAGCTAACGGGCAGGCTGAGACATCTAACAAGAGTTTGATTAAGTTGGTTAAAAGGAAAATTGCAGAATATCCCAAGAAGTGGCATACCATATTAGCAGAGGCATTGTGGTCCTATCGGATGGCTTGTCATGGTGCCATTCAAGTTCCTCCATATCAACTGGTTTATGGGCATGAGGCTGTGTTACCATGGGAAACCAACATCGACTCCAGAAGAATTTCTTCACAGGATGAGTTGACAGCCGATGATTATCACAATTTGATGGTTGATGAGTCAGAAGATTTGGTTCAATCTAGATTGCGAGCTCTTGAGAAAGTCAGAAAGGATAAAGAAAGGGTTGCTCGGCATTGCAATAAAAAGGTTGTGCCAAAGTCTTTTGAGGAGGAAGAACTTGTTTGGAAGTTGGTGTTTCTGATAGGAGCCAAAGATAATAAATTTGGGAAGTGGTTACCGAATTTGGAAGGACCTTTTCGGATTCACAAATGTGTTTCAAAAGGGGCTTATATGTTAAAAGGACTTGATGGAGAAATTTTTGGTCGAGCACTTAATGGAAATTATTTGAAGAAATACTACCCAAGTGTTTGGATTGGTTCATAATCGGCTGAGCTATGCCGATGTATGGTTTACAGCCGATGTGTTTACATAGCCTTCAGATGGTCGATATTTTTATCGCCCTTAGACATATAAGTTTGCAGCATTGTGTTCCCTACTACAAACTTGGAGGGCATGAAGGATATAAAAGTTGAAAAATTGAAAATTTTTAAAACTTTTTGAGCACAATTACACAAGACAAGACAAGAGAGCTCGTTGGGAGACTAAACTTAAAGTTTGAATCGGCTCAATGGCCGATACACACACACACACATATATATAGCAACAAAAATCATTTAAGGATTGCCTGTTCATTACATTAAGCCAAGTACTTTTGGATAGCCTTGAGCATCGGCTGCATCTGTGCTAGGAATTGGTTTAAGGGATTTGCTCAAGGCAGAAAGATGCTTCACATATTTCTTTAACTTCAATTTTTGGGCTTCAATGGCTTTAGGCAGATCGGTTAGTTTTTGTTCTTCATTGTTGATCTCAGCTCTGCAAGCTTCAAGTTGTTGCAGCAGATCGGCTTCCTTCTTTTTCAGCATCTCAATCTTTTGTTGAGTAGAGCTTGGACCAGCTTCGAGTTCATCAAGTTTGATCTTCTCGTCATTAACTTGCTGTCGGCTGGACTGTACATTAGCTTCAAGAGCAAAACGCTCTAGCCGATCAGCAATCCTCTGCCTTGCTCTCTCCAACTTAAAACGGTGTTGCTCAAGGAAGACTGCTGGAGAAATTGACTCAATAAGCTCATCAGGGATCTGATCTTGAATTTCTTCGAATCTCGCCCTAATCGGCCCGCAGTTTACAACCAGTGCATCTAGAGAAGCACTGAGCCGATCTGCAATATCAGCTAAGTTTATTTTTAAGTCTTCTGATATGGGAGAGATGGCTTTGCTAGTTGTTTCCTCTTCCTCTTCATCCAGAAACTGCTTGATGTCAAATGAGAACATATCAGCTAAGAGCTGAAGACAGAAAATGCTATTAGATCATGATATTGAGAATAAGCCGATAGATATAAGTCTGAAAATACTTACAGGAATTTGAGGAATTGGAGTTGTGGCAGCGATTTCTTCATTTTGTCGGCTGGCTGTGGCCGATGGAGTACGTTCACTGGATATTTGATAAGGAGATGAGGGTTCAGGAGGCTGCAATATTAACAAGTGTTGGTTAGTATGGCTGGAAATAGAGTTAAGGTTAGAATGGATTATAATTACCGATACAGGTGGTGGAGTTGGCTTCTTTCTAGCAACAACTTGTTTCTTTTTGAGCTGAAAGGGATAATTGAGGTAAAACATATATGGATATGGAGAGAAAGGATTACTGTTGGAATATTCTTACTTGGGGTCATTTTGGAGGACTTGGAGTCTTGGTGACTTTGGATTGCACTGCAGGAGGGGTATCGGCTTTAGTTGTTGCAATCTCAGCAGTTTCACTAACTTGGGCAGCAGCTTCATCAATAGCTTCCTCCATCTCAATTTCTTTCAAGATTTCATCCACCTCTTGATCTAGAAGGGTGTTTGTATCGGTAGCTTTCTTTTGTTTTTTGATTGGTTTCTTCAAAAGAGATGGCTTAACAGCAGCTTGCTTGGTTCTTTTCCGCTTGTCGCCTGTCTGCATCGGCTCCCTGAGTTGGCCCTGGAGCAGGGTAGTAGTTTTGGGGGCATTGAAGCCGATGGCAGAGGGAGCTGGCCCACAGCCGTTGGGAAGTTTAGCTGCAGCATATTGTATCGGCTAGCCACTTCGGCTGACAAGAGGAGGAGGGGAATCTGATGTCTGAAAAGAAAGATGAGATATGTTAAGTATTAAGAGGAAGAAGGAATAAAGTTGTAATATACAAGGAGAAGTAACTTACTTGAAGGACTAAGTCTGGTATGATCTTGGTGAGGTATGCTTCAGCCGGCAGATAGAATACATTAGTTTTTATTTCAGACCACCATCTATCAAATTGTATACTCCTCATCAAGATAATGTTGACTCTGTCTATACTGCCGAGTGGAGGACCGGGGATATTAAGTAGCTTGTCCATCATTAGAGTCGATACTATGTCACCCCTGGTCTGGATCTTGTCTGAATAGTACAAGCCGATGGGCAGTTGTCCCATGCCAAGCTGTCTTGCTGCCACCATTGGATAATAGAACTCATAAGATGGCTGGACGTTTCTGCCTTGGGATATGCCGGTTGGGAGTATGCAAGGAGAAATTACAGCAGTAAGGACTTCTCTGGGTTTTTCAAATCTGTCATCATTTATTTCGTCCAATCTAAAATCGGCTGGCAACTCGAATTTGTCAAAGGATTCATAAGCAAACCAGATTTGGCTGTCTCTGGGAAATCCATCATAAAAATTGCCGAACCAATTGTGGAAATGCTCACCATAAGATATGCATCGGCGCACTTGGTTTGATTCATCATCACTGTCAGGATCAGCTAAGGATGGGAACTCTGATTCAAGAAGTGATGGTCTTTGTGCAACCTTTAGAGTGTGCAGAGTTAACCAGAGTTGGACAAACCACCATGGGTCACCAGTACTGATACTCGAATTCATGATCAATTTGGTCGATGACTGGCTCAAGGTTTGATACACTCCACCTAACAGATATTTGCCCAAGGAAAACTGTTTCTTCGAGACGATGGCTTCAGCTAGGTGTTGCCAGTTGGCTGTTGGGCCACAGGTAGATCCACAAAACAGGAACTTGTCCATCCACATCATTAGAAAAGCGGTGTGTTCTCTCGCCGATACAGGGCCTGTTCCTATGTTTTCTGAAATAAAGCTAGATTAGCCCCCAATGTTTTTGGTTTTGAACTTATAAGTGCACTTGGTCTTTAGGCTGATGGGGTTGGCTAATGTGGTAATATCTAGGCCAGTTATCATGGTTATATCCAAGAGAGTGGGGGTCATCGGCCCGTGGTTGAATAAGAAAGCGTTTAGGGTGTCTGACCAAAAATATGCAGCCGAAGACAGCATCGGCTCATCCTTCTTCGTGTCGGCTATGGACAAAGATAGGCATTGGGCTATTCCCATCTCATCCTAGTGATCCTGTTTGCTGGCAGCAACCCTCTTATACCAATCTGTCCACAAGTCTACTTGGGAAGGCCAGGATCTAAAGGTTGCAGTCCAATGAGTAAGAGATGGGTTTGACTGCCTAAAGGGAATCCTTTCTGTTTCTGCGTTGATGATATAAGTGGGATCTATATCGCCTATCGGACCTAGATAGAAGTGATTGGGCTCGTTGAGTTTTGGGATGGCAATTTGATGAACTAAGTGCTACATATTGAAAAAGAAGGGTTGAAGGCGGAAAAAGTGAAGAAATGCGAAGTAAACTTTGAGCCGATGGGGGACTTACCTCGGGGAATTCATTGGCAGCGGTGCTGGATAGGCTTGATGAAGACGCCATGGGTGAGTGAGGATCGACGCCGGGAAGGGATTCGCTGTTGCGGTCACCGGAGAAGATAGAGAATAATCGTCGGAGTTCACGGAGAGGTTTGGTGGCTTAAGCGGTGAAAAAGGATTTAACGCCATGAAATTTCAGAAAAAAGCGGTTGGTATTTATGGAAGTAGGTGCATAACAGTCAATAGAGGAAACCCTAGATTTTTGCGATTCTAAAGGGATAATTCCGTTGCATTATATAATACTTCGGAATTGGGGGCATGTGTTGATGATGAAATTTTGCAAGCAATCTGATATGCATGAATCGGAAACAAGATCCAATCCGAAGTGGATACGAAGATATGCAGAAATCTCGAAAACAGTGTGCGCATCGGCTGGAGTCCGTATCGGCTGGAAACCGAGTCCAATTTGGATAGCCGATAGAGCCGATATCGCATGTGAAGTCAATATCGGATTCAACAGGGAACTTACGATGGTATTGTGGGGCAAGGATAGAGTCCAAGATTGGCAATTTTATCTATTAATTAGGAATATATGTAATTTCCTTATAGATATTGTTGGTAAGAGTCCGCCTAAGGGACTTGTTCGCTAGTTGGATTTGTATTAGGTTAATATGATTCATGTCCGTGATGGATAATGTTTGTATTTTCGGGTATAAATATAGACCCGAGGTCTTATAAATAAACAACACACGTTCAAATCAATCTCGGCGCATCGCCAACCTTTGTTTTCTACTTTTCAACAAGTTCGTGCTTTCAAGTCGTGCTGCATCAGTTTGACCTTCGACGACAAGGTAAGTCTTGTTATGGCGGTTTGCATCATCGGAGCTAGTGCTTACATCTTTATGACACTCTAGTTCTATCTTGTAAACTTCCGAGTTATCATATAAATTATATAACCTAGATTGATAATGCAACCTATTCATATCGGCTGATCTCTATCTAGAGTTTTCCTGATAATAAATAGATTGTCTTGTTGGTTTAAGTTATATAATGTATCCACCATCCCGAAAAGGCAACCATCAGCTTGATTTTCTAGATGTCATGCTTCTTTTTATACTTAATGCTGCATCAGTTAGGTCCGACCTATTAAGTCGTATTTAGAATCATAGTCTCTAGCCTGTTTTATGGTTGTTCATAAGGATAGTATTGGGGTTTCAGCCGATCTTACCTGATATAGATGTTTTACATAGTTCTATGCTTTGTTGAATGTTCTATATCTGCCCCTTATATTAGGATCTAATACAAATATATTGACCTTACTACTAATCTTATTGGTAATAGTTGAATATATTTGTTGCAAGAGAATATCCTAGTATATGGTGGTATCGGAGTTATAGCCGATACATACTTAATTCTATACATCGACTATGATATGAGTATATATAATCGTTATTTCATGTTACTTTAGACTTGGCAATTTATACTGTCTCGGTTCAGTCCGATCTATCCCAGTTGCTTATTTCTAAAGTAATATTGATATATCGATTACATAACACTCATCTTTTCAGCCGATGTACTAGTTTTAGGGTTAGTTATATCATTGACTATACCTTACAGCCGATTCATGCTTTATTGCATCGACTAGGTTACAATATGATATGAAATCGGCTAGCTAGCCGATGGACTATCGTTTACTAATATTTTCGCATATCTCTTCTTGTTAATTGCAGGATCAAATCAACTGGCACGCCCTTGAACCTAAAATACTAATTTTGGACCTGCACTAGAGTAAAGCAAATCTCTCAGGCCGGTGTGTGTTTTTTGCATCAACAGTCGGTAGTGGCCTTAGTAAGAAGGCAAGTAAGAATTTGTTGTCGTGCAATTATGCAGTTGTTACCAAAAACATGATGCTAACCCAGAGCCACTCGTCTGGCTGCGCAAGCTGGCTCCGGGAGTAAGATCGACCCACTTCCTCTTGGAGGGTTTTGTCCCGTTGCCGCTTGGTGCAATGGCGACCTCGGTTGTCTCCGTCAAGACCTTCTCCTTGAGTGAGGAAGAAGCCTGATGCTTGGCGAGTGGTCCGATGGCATCCGTGAGAGGGCGCGCCTACGAAATATTAGATCACTTTGTCTTCAAAATCATGAAGGATTGAGGAGATAGAGTACCGAAATCACTTACGTTGATGGCAGCATTCTTTTCAGCTGCAGCTGGTTCGTAGATTGAAGCCGGGGGATTGTTGACTCCTGATGGAGCACTGACAATGATCTGACCCACCCTGGTGGCCACGGTGCTGTCATCAAGACCTGCGAATGAAACACAAGATTAAAAATTGAGAACAAGTGCCTTCTGGAGGATCGCTGACAAGAGAGTTGCGGGGACGAATACCCCAATCAGAGATCCGCGTCTCGTCGTCAATCCCAGTGTAATTATATGCAGGATGAACATGAGCTTGAAGGGGCTGAAGACAGTGAAGTATGAAGTCGGTAGCGACTTCATACCCCGACAATCCCTGATCTCGGAGGTTGCGGATTTTTTCGACAAAGGCCATGAGAGAAGGTGTTGGCGGGACATTAGAAGTCCAATCGGAAAAGCGTTCTGGCTTCTCGTCAGGACCTACGAGAACAAAAGAAAGCTCGTCCACATGGAGGTAGAACCATCTCGACCTCCAGCCGCTTCGAGAAGAAGAGCAGTCAAAGGGGATGTATTTCTCCTTCATCCCATCTCGAAGACGGAACCCGTAGTACCCTGAGATCCTGCGGGACTCCATCCATCGGAGTTCATAGAAGTAGCGGAAAAGATCAAGAAATGACACTACACCAATGTAAGCCTCGCAGAGATGAGCAAAGATGCTCAAGAAAGCAATGGAGTTTGGGTTCAAATGGAGAAGGTGAAGGCCGTAGAAGTTCAGAATCAAGAGAAGGAATTCGGAGGGGGAGGCAAAAATCCACAATGAACAAAATCCTCTAAAACGACAATTTGTCCTAAAGCAGGTTTTGGTTCAGTACCTCCCACCAAGCGCTCCATGGTGCTGCGTCCAGGGATGGATCCCTCCACCTACAGCTTCTTCATCTCAGCAGTGTTGATGGTGGATTTCCCCAAATCCATAAAGTTGATCTTAAGATGATCGGAAGGGGATTAGGGTTTTTGTTTCTCTAGGAGCATAATGAACAGGAAGGCAGTGCGCAAGGAAGACGAAGGGAATTTTGGGCAAACAGACTTGAAATGAATCCCAAAATCAGGTTTTATAGGAGCACTACTTGACGGTTCGTATTTCGAGAAAAGGAGAGAGATTGCCGCCGAAATTTTCTGAGGCCCGTTGCTGGTGGTTGTTGGTGCAAAAAACACACACTGGCCTGAGAGATTTGCTTTACTCTAGTGCAGGTCCAAAATTAGGGTTTCAGATTCAAGGACGTGCCAGTTGATTTGATCCTGCAATCAACAAGAAAAACATGCAAAGGATATCAGTAAACGATAGACAATCGGCCATAGGGCCGATTTCATATCGTATGTGACCTAGCCGATGCAATAAAGCATGGATCGACTGTAAGGTGTAATCAATGATAGAATTAACCCTAAAGCTAGTATATCGGCTGAAAAGATCAACATTACATAATCAACAAATCGATATTACTTTAGAGATAAGCAATTGGGATAGATCGGACTGAACCGAGACAGTATAAATTGCCCAAGTCTAAAGATAACATGACATAATAATTAAGTATACTGATGTCATAGCCGATATCTAGGTTTAAGTATGTATCGGTTATAGCTCCGATACATCCTTATGCTAGGATATTCTCTAGTAATAAATATATTAAACTATAACCAATTAGATTGATATCAAGCTTAATATATTTATATTAGATTAGATCCTGATATAAGGGCAGATATAGAATATTAAACAAAGCATAACACGATGTGAAACATCTATATCAGGTAAGATCGGCTGAAACCCCGATACTATCCTTATTAACAACCATGAAGCAGGTTAGATATCATGATTCTAAATACGACTTAATAGGTTGGACTGAACCAATGCAGTATTAAGTATAAATAGAAGCATAAGATCTAAAGAATCAAGCCGAAGGTTGCCTTTTCAGGATGGTGGATATATTATATAACCTATATTAACAAGGTAATCTAGCCGATACCGATGAAACCCTAGAAAGGATCTAGCCGATACAGGTAGATTGCATTGTCGATCTAAGTTATATAACATATATGATAACTCGGAGAATCACACCAAAGAACTAGAGTGTCATAAAGATGTAAGCACTAGCCCTAGTGATGTAATTTGCCATGACAAGATATACCTTTTCGCCGAAGATCAAATTGATGCAGCACGACTCGAAAGCACAAACTTGTCGAGAATAGAAAATAAGGTTTGGCGATGCGCCGAGATTGATTGAACGTGTGTTGTTATTCTTTTCAAGACCTCGGGATTATATTTATACCCGAAATTACAAACATTGTCCATCACGGACACGACTCATATTATCCTAATACAAATCCAACTAACCAACAAGTCCCTTAGGCGGACTCTTACCGAGAATATCTATAAGGAAATTACATAAAATATCCTAACTAATAGATACAGTTGCCTCCTCAGGACTTCATCCGTGCATGGCAATCCATATGAAACACGCTAACATAACCTGATGACGTACACCAAGTCATATTACCGACATCGGCTTCATCGGCTAACCTTGTCCAATTCTGACTCTACCGATCAGTCCACAGCCGATTCGGACTCCAGCCGATGCGCACTCTGTTTCCGATATCCTCGCATATTTCCAAATCCACTTCGGATTATGTTGTGTTTCCGATCTTTGTAGATAGATTTGCTTACCAAATTTCATCGTCAACAGTGGTTTTTTAGACTTCAATTCAAATTCACTTGTGGACCATTGATTATCTTTCAATGATGTCGAATACTCCATGTCTTCTCAATTTTCATCAAGAACGGCCAAGTGAGAACGACGACGTTGACAGAGAAGTCGTGGATCACAACGTGAGTTTATTTGAGTTGAAGTCGGGCGCTATACTACGACTGATGGAATATACGAATATGGCATACCTTTGCGTATACGGCTTATTTTTGTATATAATAAGTAAATTGCCGAAAGATTGTGGAATTTACTCTCACGAGAAAGTGATTAACGGAGTCCTACTCAGAGAGCATCAGGCTTGTACCATATCATGTGGAGTCTGTTGTCTCCGAGTCCTACTTGGAGACTAAGGTGATTCACGGTATAAAAGGTACACCCTGTGAGGGGTCTAGACGATCCAATTCCATTACCAACACATCCATCATAGTCTACAAGCCGGAGGACACGAAGCTTACTCACCAAGAGATCTCGTCGAATCATCTCGACAAGGATCTCACCGGTAACGTCGGAATCATCAGTTCTCATTGTACTCTGTGGTTTTCCATATCAATCTCATATAAACTAGATTAGGGCTATTACCTTACAGGAGGCTGAACCAGTATAATCTTTGTCTCCTTGTTTGCTTGATGTCGTTTCGTGTATATCCTAGTATCAACGTACCCCAATACCCTATACATCCGATTTACGGGTATCACCCGTCGACAAATACCACTGCATATCTCTAGTAAGCTAGCCATATAATTAATATAAGGCAAGTCTAGATTAAAGTTGGTACTCGAATGATTATATAAATAAAGCAAAGGACCAAAACTATATAAAGAAGAATATTTCATTATAGAACAAAGTCTTAGAAGAGAGATACAAGCTACTAGAGCCATATCCGAATTCTTAGAAAACTTGAAGAACTCAAGAGCAATTCCTTCAGAGTTACTCTAACTCCACTAACACTGGAACAAAATAGTTAACTTTGGAGAGCTTCTTGAAATTGCTCCTTCTTGGTGTGTGTTGAAGTGAATGAGGAGAGATCCTTTTATAGTCTTGTGTATGGCAGATGGAGCATAGGAAACGGTAGTAACCGTCATTGGAAGGCGATTACTACCGACCTTGGCTTGGGCCTAGGCTAGCTGGGCTGGACCTAGGTCGGCCCCTGGTCAACTCCCCTAGCCCAGTCCTTACTCATGGATGCTGACAGGTGGTCCTTGGTCCAATGGCATGTCGGTTAGGCCCATTTGCATGTGTTTCAATGGGTTTGTGGGCCCTTCGGATATTTGTACGCCACATATCGACCTTTGATTTGTTGATCGGGTATGTTCCACCATTTCTCCTCCATTTATAATTTCTTCTCCTGTGTTCAAATATTTTGCTAAGTACATGTCGAACTAGACTATTCTTAAGTAAATATGCATGCAAGCATTACTAGTTCTCTATTATTATTGGATGTATTGATGGTCGAAATTGGTCTATAACGACCGTCAACAATTATGGTGATATATATGTATTATGGGCAATATATATTGGGTTTTTGTCTAAAATTTATGGGTATTCAGCTGAGTACCCATGAATTACACTGGATCCACCTTTGCTCGTGGGCGTTGGAGAGGCCATAGACATGAGGGCATGAGGCCCGCTGGTGGAGAGCACATAGAGGAAGGGGCCCTAGTAGAGCCGACGGCTGATGGGGGGGACTGGTTTGCCACGGGGTGCTGTTATGTGTCTCTAACATGTAGGTCCCATCGTAATTTCATTTTTTAACTGACAGTAAGTACCACATAGATGCCACGCTTACCTAAAATTGGCCTTAATAAATACAGATGTGGACTAGGGTTCCCGATCTTCCGAAAGATTCTGATAATCAACGATTTTGGTGGAGTCGCAACACAAATCGATCCGGCTTCTTGAACGAGCACGTTCCTGAGCCCCGCAATCGCAGCACCACGTCTCCTCTGGTTATCAACCGTGCCGAAACCCGGTTGACCTCGCCAAGAAGGCTAATCCCTGCTTACAAATCGAAGAACACAAACAAGAACAAAGATAGATTACAACCAAAATTGCAGATGAATGATTAAGCTCACAAGTTGGGGTCTTACAAACCGATCTAGCGGTGAAACTGTTCTTGACAGATTAATCTAAGCAAAACCCAAAAACTAAAGATAGCGATAGCTACTGATATATAGAGCTTAGGGTCGTGCAAGCACCCCTTGACGCAACCCTAATAGGCTCCAACACGATACACGGCACAAAGGCCCAAATACGGCGTCAGAACAGATTCTGAACGTCAACTTGTTCGGTCAATTCCCGATGACTCGTAACGAATTTGGACATGGGACCAGAACCATTGGAAAGGTTATCTTCTTAGCTTTCCATCCATATAAAGAACGCCCCAATCCAAGCACGTATGCAACCTGGGCGCCCATTTTAGTGCAGACTGATTCTGGACTCCGAACGGACTCGAAGTCGACTTGGTTTGGGCCTCCACCTTGACTTGAACGTCTTTGGGCCTCCACCTTAACTTGAACGTCCTCGCTTGAAAGACCAATAGAGGATTGTTGTGTATATCCGAAGGAATGATGTCCGCTTCATCCTCCCCCTCTTGAATTGAAGTCGTCCTCGACTCAAGCTCATCTTCTTCTCCCAAGTGATGCTCTATCCGTCTCATAGGTGGCACTCCCGGGGGTATCTCATCTGGGAAAACGTCCTCATACTCCTGCAAAAGGTTAGTGACAGCAGGAGGTATCGAACTAGCAATATCATCAAGAGAATACAAATCTTGTTTGCATATCAAGGAATAACAAATATCAACAGCAGAAATTTCAGCAATGTCACATTTTGTTGCAAGCATAACATC
This sequence comes from Oryza punctata, assembly GCA_000573905.2. Lineage (NCBI taxonomy): Eukaryota > Viridiplantae > Streptophyta > Magnoliopsida > Poales > Poaceae > Oryza > Oryza punctata. The sequence goes on along the minus strand of CM002494.2, from coordinate 6,631,584 downwards.
ACCCTTCAATTTAATTCCCTCGGACTGAGAACTAGGAAAAGGCTTATCCTTTTTAGGTGGAAAAACAGATTTAGCAACTTGCTGATTTTCAGATGCATCAAGTTTCAAACTAGCAGCATGTCCTTTATCAGCTTCTACAATTTCAGCAGGGTTTAATGGAACCAAACTAATTTTCTTTCCTTTATACACAAAACTATATCTATTACTTCTATCATGGTGTGTAGCATCATTATCATGTTCCCAAGGACGACCCAACAAAAGTGAACAAGCTTGCATAGGAACCACATCACAATCAACAGAATCAACATATGAACCAATGGAAAACGAAATTCTGCAAGATCGTGTTACCTTTGCTTTTCCAGAATCATTTAACCACTGAATATGGTAAGGATGTGGGTGTGGGTGTGGGCGTGTGGTCAAACAAAGCTTATTGACCAAGTCAGAACTCACCAAATTATTGCAGCTACCTCCATCAATGATCACACGTGCACGACGATTGTTGATGACGAAAAAAATCTGGAACATTATGGTGTTGCAACCTTTCATATTGTTGTACCTGCGTGCTAAGCACCCGCTGTACAATAATGTTCATGTAGGCCGCTGTGGTGCTGATATAACCATCTTCTGTGACAATGTATGCCCGTTGACTAGGACAATCTCTCTGCACGTGGCCAAATCCTTGGCAGCGGTGGCACTGAATGTTTGGAGTGCGTCCCGTCGAAGCGACGGATGAAACACTCTTAGCGGGTACCTGCGAAGGACTTTTACCTGAATCTGCTGGTCGAGGTGGAGGTGGTTTTGGCACTGCAGAAACTCCGGATGTAGCTGGTCGTTTGTTCTTGCCCTTCTGATCACGCCCCTACGATTCCTTCTCTGCAAGCATAGCAAACTGAAACAATTGGTTGACAGTGTTAAATTCCTTATAATCAACTATATTCTGGATTTCAACCCTCAAACCCGAATAAAAACGACAAATGGCATCCTCAGTCCCCTCCACAATGCTACAACGCATTAACCCCTTTTGTAGCTCACCATAGTAATCCTGTACAGATTTATCCCCTTGTTCTAAACGCATCAATTTATTGCGTAACTCTCTATGATAGGATGGAGGAACAAATCTATCGTGCATAGCTACTTTAAGTTCTTCCCAAGTAGTAGGTAAAACACCCTCAGCAGCTAACCCAGTCCACCAAATGATAGCAAAATCTTTAAACTCACTACTGGCTTGTCGAACTCTATGTTGCTCAAGCAAAAGATGGGCACTAAATTTTTGCTCTACTATCATCTCCCAATCAAGGTATTTCTCAGCATCATAATAACCCGAAAAGGTAGGTATTTTAAACTTAACCTTAGCATAAGGATCACCGGGCACATGATTATTATTATTCTTACCTTGTTGGTGGTGGTGTTGAGCGCCACCCATACCTGTCATGTTGAAGCGAAGACGACGTCGTAACCGTGCTTGTCGTGTAGCTTGTTCATCTACATTACCATTGGAATCATACACTGTGTCTTCTGGATGTCCACCGGCGTTGTTGCCGTTCACTTCCTCATTGGATGGTTGTTGAGTCTCCAAAGCAGCAACCCGATCAGTTAGCGCAGACACCCGCTCGTCCAACCTCTCCATGTGTTTGCCGAGGTCGAGGTTAATGATGGCTTCTTGGACAGCCCTTGTGACTGCCTCCATCATCTCTTTTTGAACATTTCCTACAACAGTTCGTAGTTGCTCTTGACTGACACAGTCAGCAAAATCCTTGGGAGTCATCTCCTCATCGTCTCCTGCCATTGAAACACCAAAACAGCAACCAACGGTGAAGGTTATCCCTAATAATCTACTACACAGGTGTAGTGGTGCCTCTCAACAACTCAGCAATATGGAGCACCTTACCAAGCCCTTATAAGGTTCTTACCAGCAAAGCAAAGGATACTTGGAATGCGTAGTCAGCGATTGCAAGGATCAAGAACCTGTGCTGTCCAGAAGTAATATGTAGAGCTAGGAAGGCCAAATATATGTGAGTGGTACACAATCCAATGACAGATAGTAATGCTGAATAAGAAATCCCAAGTCACTTGCTCTCAGTTGCTGGTCTACTCGTATCCTAGACAGTAGTGGCACCAACGATGGCGCAAAGAAATATCACACTAGTAAACAGCTAGGAAAGATGGACAGGCAAGCTTCGGCGAGTTTCAGCAAAAACAGCAAAACCGCAAGGCTGATAAGCTCAACGGAGCACGTCGTGAGCTCGAGGTACTAGTGGAAATCAACTTTTATTTTTTTTTTCTTTTATTTTTTCTTTTCCAGAAGCACGAAAATAGGCACACCACAAAGTTACAGCACAATCGGAGTTGATATGTGGCCTATGGAATTTTCTAAAACCACTATTAAGGGAGTGCAGAAACTTGAGAGCTCGAACAGATAATTTTGCAAGCCAAATTTCGGAATTATGATTTTGCCAAACCCTCCAAAGGAGGGGGAAAATGGATGTAAAATCAAGCATATAAATCGATGACTCCCATAGCAACATTTTCTTTTTGTCTTTGTTGGTGAGGTTGGATCTGTGACTGGTCGGTGGGGATTATATTTATGTGATTTGCATGTTTGGCCGCATTTTGTTGACCAACATGCATGTCAGCGATTTGCTTGCAGGAGTTAAGTAATACTAAGTTGGTTCAGGCTGTACAGCAATAGTTTTGTCTAACTTGTGAGATATTTATTTGGAGATCAAAAATCTAGTTTGTAATGCATTTTTTGAATTAGTGTTAAAGCTTAAGTTAACAATGTCCTTTTCATTATCAGTATTAGTTAATGGCATGGATCCCATAAACCCTTGGAACTAACCCTTAGATGAGGGATGCGAAGTGGACTTCATCCTTCGCCAGTAGGCCCATTTTTTCCAGCAATAGTCTCCCCAATCCCACTCATCATTTTTTCTTCTTTTGGTTTCTGATCTGATTTTTTAAGGGAGAAATCTGGCCAGTCATCTGGTGGCGCTGCCGCTGCCAGAGTTTCAGTTGTGGAGGAGGTAAATATGGATGACCGTGAGCAGCAATGGGGCAAGCCGAGGGGGGAGAAGCGCAGGAGGGTTGGGCATGACCACCATGATGGGGGTGCTGAGCATGATGACAAGGATATGGACCAAAGGCATCGAGGTGAGGAGAGGGGGGAGAGGTGCAGGAGGGTTGGGCATGGCCACCAGCGTACGGAGCAGAGGGGCAAGAGTGTTGAGCGTGGTGCTGCTGCCGCCAGAGTTTCAGTTATGGAGGAGGTGCATATGGATGGCCGTGAGCAGCACTGGGGCGAGGAGAGGGAGGAGAAGCGCAGGAGGGTTGGGCGTGACCACCAGGATGGGGGTATTGAGCATGATGACAAGGATAGGGACCAGAGGCATCGAGGTGAGGAGAGGGGAGAGAGGTGCAGGAGGGTTGGGCATGACCACCAGGGTAGGGAGCAGAGAGGCAGGAGTGTTGAGCGTGACCACCCGAATAGGGAGCAACGGGAACAGGAAAAGGTGGTGGAGGGTGACCACCCGAACAGGGAGCAGCGGAGACAGGAAAAGGTGATGGAGGTGAAGACAGAGAAATCAAAAGCAGAGGGTGAATCCATTACTATATCTGATGTCGAGAGATCCTTTGAATTTGAGGGACGATTAGTTGGCAAGAGACTTGTAGATGCTGATTATGACAGATCTACACATAAGGAGCATAAGAAAAGACACAGGAGACGGCGCAGGAGACATAGCTGTTTTTCGACCAATTGATGCAAGTATTCCTCTATTTCTTCAACTTATTTTCAACCTTATCCATGTTTCAAGTTTCAAAATTTAAGTTTCCATGTGTGCTTGGTGATGTTATAAATTTACTTAATTTGTGGTTTGTTTGATATTTTGTTGAGCACTCTATTTTAGTCCATGCTTAAATTTGCTTAATCTATGGTCTGTTTCATGTGCTGTGGGCACTATTTTAGTCTATGCTTATGGATAATCTTCAAGTTGTATCGATTTGCAAATGCATGTCAGGTGTTAACTATCTGTGTCAGAAACTGATGATGGTCGAGAGCAAAGGTAGCATGTTTTGAGAGCATATCTGTCGAACTTGCACACCATCCAGTTCTCAATACCTAAACAATTGTCAATGTCCAACTTAAAATATCAACAAGATCTTATGCTTTTGTTTTCTTTCAGGCCAGATTGTTGGAGATTTGGTGGAGACTCTGTACTGGATAGCAGCAGCTGGTGTCTCCTATCTTGCACCTGGCTTCTACATTAACAAGCAACACAAGAGTTTTGCAATTTGAAAGAATGTCATGCACTACCATTTGAGGAGCTTTCTTATCCAAAATTGTACTAATGTCATGACCATGTACTCTTATTTTGTGGATAATTCAATCTTAACTGCATTCTTGGTGATCGTATAATTTTGCTTAATCTGGGTTTTGTTTCCAAAATTGTACTACTGTCATGACCATGTACTCTTATTTTGCTGACAATTCAATATGCATGCATGCTTGGCAATGTTATAAATTTACTTAATTTGTGGTTTGTTTGATATGTTGTTGAGCACTCTATTTTAGTCCATGCTTAAATTTGCTTAATCTATGGTCTGTTTCATGTGCTGTGGGCACTATTTTAGTCTATGCTTATGGATAATCTTCAAGTTGTATCGATTTGCAAATGCATGTCAGGTGTTAACTATCTGTGTCAGAAACTGATGATGGTCGAGAGCAAAGGTAGCATGTTTTGAGAGCATACCTGTCGAACTTGCACACCATCCAGTTCTCAATGCCTCACACAGTGCATCTTCAGAAGGCCCGGCAAAAAAATTTTGTGAATCTGTGTTACAACCAGTATCGTCATTCATTGTAGTGAAGAAAATAAATCATTAATTCGACTTTTGATTCAAGTCTGAAATTTCATTAATGTACTCAGAGCATAAACGTGTGGAACAAACACAAAAATAAATCATACATGATCAGTTGTTCACTGAGTACCTCTAAAATGCACTGGTACAAAACAATGCTGTACAAAAACCGAGCATATTCAGCAGCAGATTGCCTTATTGCCTATCAAGGGGAGCACATCAGACATATCTCACTTTCTAGATTTCTAGGGATTTCTCCCGATCCCGAATCTTTTAAGCATTGCTATTTGATAGAAGAGGGGGGGGGGGGGGGGAGGCAGTTTACAGTATCCGGATGGTAAAGACTAAAGACCATCACAACAGTGAGTAAAAGCTCTCTTCCACGCCCACCCAAAGCTATCCAAAACATGTACACCAGCTCACCAGACTATCACCACCAGATACAGAATTCAAAAACGAATTAATCTACAACATCTCTTTCAAGCCGATCTTCTTAAGGTCAAGCCATTTGTCGGATTTAATAGCATCTTCAAAAGTAGTGGGCATCACTAATCAGCTTCTCTGCCTTAGTACAGAGTCTCGATCCCCCAGTCACATGCATGATCAATCAACTCAGGAACAGCATGCACAACTCATTATCAATGCCTTGTGCTAACCTAACCAGAGATCCTGCAAGGACCTACCACTTGCCAAGCTTCGCAACCCCAGGAGCATATGTTCCACCAGCTTCTTGTGTTTGGGCAACAGAATGATTCAGTTCTGAACCCCTGCAAGACCAGCTACTGAATGATTAGACATCAACCATAAGTCCATAACCCTAGAAGTCGACTGACTGAGGTGTCTTGTTGCCTCGCTGCTGCTTGCTTCAGCTGAGGTGTGGATCAGCGTCTTCTACCTGGCATCCTTCAGATATAACAAATATCTGCAACATTCAACAATGGAACATGCTGAGCATATGTGATATACGATGTCAGTCAATCGAAGAGGATTTTACAGTCACCAGATTAGCTCAATGATGGATTGATCCAATTTTTGCGGTATTAATATGTCAAAGGGGAAGAGAACTTGAGGATTTTGTAGAATTATCATGTTTGATACTATGAAAAATAAAATCAACACACGGCACTGACAAAAATGGACCATATTGACAAGGCGACCATATATAAAACTGGGTATGCCAAAATTGCATGCTCACATATATAAATCTAAGTATGAAAAGAACACCTGATACTACTAACTAGCTTACATGATCATGAATAAATTACATCCAGAATGCTACAGGATACTGGAGTCTCCGATATTTGTCAGCAGACTGGTACGAGATTGATGCGTAAGCACGGTACTGAGTGGTGACCAGTTCACCGGCCTTGTCATACTTGAGACCAAAGGAGGTGATGGTAAGCACACGGAGGGGCGTTCTGAGGTCACAGTCCTCAGGCACCTGACACTCGACCAGGCAGAACCTGCTGTCGCCCATGTACACGAGCGTGGCCCCCCGGTGCCTGGTGGATCCCTCGTCGAACATCACCTCCGTGCAAAACTTCCAGGCAGGCAAGGTGGTACAAGTAGCAGCGGCAGGCGAAGGCGGAGGCGGGACATCACAGCAACATAGATGCCCGGCTCCTTCACCAAAGCGGCAGATCCCAACCCAGGCATCCAGCTCACGGTCGTAGTGAGCTTGGCCCTTGAACGGCAAGATCCAGTCACCGACGTGGGTGCGCTCTAGGCGCCCCGCGTCGAAGCTGAAGGTGGATTTATGCGTGCCCAAGGTACCGGAACCCTCGACGGACATGAAGATGGTGTGCCCATCCGGGTGCAAGGCGTAGCCGGTGACGTAGTCAGAGCTGAACTCCAGAAGTGGCTCCACGGTGGTCCAAGACCACGGCGGCGGCTCGTCGTCGTCGGCGCCGGTGCGTGGTGGCTGGGGCCCCAGCACCTCGAGATAACGGTGGACGAGCGTGATGAGCCTGTCACCGACAGAGGCACACACCAGCGGACTGGCAATGCTGGATCTGCACTTAGGGGGAGGGTACACCGCCATCTCGAGGGTCTGGGTGTCGAACACAGGGATACCAGGGCTGAAGTTGGTCGGATGCATGGCAATGATCTTGGTGCCGTGGGCAGCGAAATTCCTTGAGTAGGCATGATGCGCCTGGATGCGGACGAGCGGGCGGTGGTTGGCCGCGCCAGCGGCGGCGGCTGGGCGGGTGCCAAAGTCGTCGTGGCCGACCTTGTAGATGCTGTACCCTGTCTCCCAGTTGTCCAGCACCAAGTACAGGTGCCGCTGCTTGTGGTTGTGGTTGTGGTTGTGGTTGGTCGAGTGAGAGCTGCAGGGAACCAAACCCAGCCTCAGGCTCTTCTTCGTGCTGCTGCTGCTGCTGCCGCCATGGCGTTCATCTTCCTCCTCTGACTCTCTGCATGGCCTCTTCTTCGACATTATTATTTCTGATGATTGATTTGCTTCCTCTCGATCTGGATCTGCCCCTCCCTTCCTTGAATTTTCTATCTGCACAGCGACAACCTTAAGGTTTAACACGAGCTGGAAAGCCTTTATTGTATATATAAAGCCCAAAAACGTTTACGGATCGGAATCGAAATACCACCGATAATCGGATACTGATTTGATCCCAAATCTTAACTTTCCGATCGTCACAGAAGCTAGGGTTAACGCAAATTCGATAAAAAAAAGGTGCGTGAGTAGAGAGAGATGGGAAAGAGGATGTGCTAACCAGGATGCGGCGGAAGCAGCAGGACGAACGACGGCGCCCCTGCTCGCTCGCTCGCGGGATGGATGGGGATCGGCGCAGGCGGCGGTGGCGGTGGCGGAGGATGCGGCGGAAGCAGCAGGACGACCGACGACGCCGCCTCTCGGGCTAGTGCGGAGGCTTTTTTTGGATATGGGCCGTGCTAGTCAGTTTTTTTCTAAGCCCACGAGGTATTCCACTTGGGATAACCCCACGAAACCCAACCCAACCCCACCCCCCCCCCCCCCCACCAACCCAACCCCACCCCCCCCCCCTATACGTGGCCAAATGGGCCGTGCCAAGCCGGACCGGCCCGAGCACGGTAGTACTGTGCACGACCCAGGCCCGGCACGGTACGGCGGCATGTAGAGCGTGCCGGCACGGCCCGTTAAGCCGTGCCGTGCTTGGGCCGGTGCCTGAGCCAGTGGGCCGGCACGGCACGGCACGGATCCTGTAGTAGGCCGGCACGGCACGGCACGGCCCATGGCACGGCACGGCCCGCCAACGGCACGACGCAGCTCCGCGCGCGCGGGGAGGGCGCGCCGCGAGCGGCCTCGCGGCCAGTCGGCGCGTGCCGCGTGGCGACAGCGTACGGCGGCAGGCGGGCCCGGCGGCTGTGCGCGGTGCGCTTGTGCGGGAGCGGGAGCGGCCGTTGGGGATCGGACGGCGCCACATGTCCTGCAACAGCTATTTCAACGGCTATTTTTGAGAAGTAGCCGTTGGAGCTCGAAAAATTCAAAAAAAAATATCAAAAAATTCCGAAAAAATATGAAAATTATTTCTATAAATAGGGCACCCACCCCCAGCATTCTAAATCATCCCAACCTTCCATTTTGTGCTCTCTTGTAGTCTTGTGTGCTCTGTTGTGTGATAGTTCGATTTTTTGACTTGGACAAAATTTGACCAAATTTTGTCTAAAATCAAAAATAGTTTGTGACTTCGAAATAGTGCATACCAGAGGTGTAAATCCAAGGTGGTGAGAGAGAATTACGGTATATATTCATATTTATGTGTTATTTGTATTTTTTTGTTTTTGTGAATAAATATTCTGAAATTTGTTTATATTGTTTTCATTTTTCAGAATTGACGGTCCGAACTTTCTGTCATTCACGTTAGGTGATTTTGACCCTAATTACATGTCCGGGTCATTCTCAACTGGTGAGTATGATATCACCGGATCGACTCCAACACCACCAGTAGTGGACGAGGTACCGCTGGGTTCCGAAGGATCTGGCACTATGAGCGAGAGTACATCGACGTACACCGGCTCAAAGAGATCAAGAACTTCCGGTGTTTGGCAATATTTTGATGAGGTGGCCGTGACAGGCCCCAACGGAACGCAGGTAACATACGCGAGATGTAGAATATGCAAAAATAAATTATCTGCAAAATCATCTGGTGGAACAGGGCACTTAAAGAGACATGCTGAGGGTTGTGCAAAGAAGCAAGGAATTCAACTACGACAGCAGCAACTACTACTAAATCCCGATGGTACGGTACGTACATGGGAGTACGATCCTATGGTAGCTCGAGAATCGCTTGTCCGTTTAATTGCTAGACAAATACCTTTGAACTTTGGTGAGAGTGCTGCATTTGAAAATTACATCAAAACTTCTCATAATCCTAGGTTTCAATCTGTTAGCAGACAAACCACAACCCGTGATTTAAAAAATTACTATGATAACGGTTGTGAATCACTCAAGGAATTATTTAGTACATGCACCTTTTCTGTTAGTGTCACCTCAGACATTTGGAGTAGTAGGGCAAAAGAGGATTATCTTAGTGTAGTTGTACATTTCATTAATGATGACTGGCAAATGCAAAAAAGAGTTCTTGGGCTAAGACTAATTGATGTTGCACATACTAGTGAAAATATAGCAGAAAAAATTCGAGAGGTTATTAATGAGTATAGCTTAACAGATAAAATCTTTGTTGTAACAATGGATAATGCATCTGCTAATTCTAGGGCTATGGAAATTCTGCAACCATTACTTTGTGCTTATGCTCAATCTTTTCTTCTACATCAGCGATGTGCATGCCATATTATTAATCTAATTGTTAAAAGTGGTTTTAAGAGAGTGAATGTACACATCGACGTTGTTCGGCAAGCAATCACGTGCTTAACTGGTTCTAACCCACGGATTGCACAGTGGAGAAGGTATTATCGTGCATCGGATATGCGCCCACGTAAGTTTATGACTGATACGGAACATCGGTGGAATGCAACTTATTATATGTTAAAGGTTGTCATACCTTATAAGGAATTACTTACTATTTTTCTTCAAACACGTAATGGGCCAAGAAATAGTGACGGGCAGCCAATACTGACTGACCATACTTGGCACGTTGTTGAAAGGTTTTATCAATTTCTTGAAACGTTTCATGATTGTACTCTTCTTTTATCTCAAGTATATTATCCAATAGCTAATTTAATTTTGCATAACATTCTTGAAATTGCCACTTTGTTCAAAGACTATGAAAATGATGAACTTTTAATGCTCGTAGTCTTTAGTATGAAACAAAAATATCTTAAATATTAGAAAAACATCCCCATGTTGTATGCTTTTGCATTTATTCTTGATCCTAGGGGAAAAGTACGGGGATTCCTCAATATTATATCACTTGTTGGAGATACTATTAATGTTGACTATTCTACCTACTATTCTGATGTTAGAACTAAATTATATGAGGTATTTGGAAAGTACGAATTAAAGTTTCAGGGAGTTTGCTTGCAAAGACCTCCACCAGCCCCTGCAGCAGGTAAGAAAAAATTACACTAGAGCAGAATTTGGGGTGGCTCATCTTCTAGGCATGGTGGTGGTAGCAATTCGTCAACAGCAAGTTGTAGACCCCCGTTTTTGTAACAGGAATCACTCGTGTTCATAGTACCATTTCCCTGGATCAAGTAGTCAGATACCCACGATTACATTGCCAAATTATCAAGAGTGCATACACAATCGTTTTACGCAAAATATTACAATAATAGGCCCGAAGGCAATAGTCTAGAACAGGGGACCGACAGGTCCCGAATACAAGCAAAAACAGAATTTAGATAAGGCAGCGGAGATAAGGCAGCGGCACGCCATTGCCACAGGCAACGACCGAGTCTAAGACCTACTGGGCACCATCGTCTTCCGTACCCTCTTGGTAGTACTCGTACGGGTCTTCGGGAACTTCATTGCCCACATCTGAATGTTTTGTATATAGCAAGGGTGAGTACCAACCGTACTCAGCAAGCCACCACAGCAATAATGCACATGATAGGGGAATGTCAAGAGCGGCTGTGGTACTTTTGCATAAAGCCAGTTTTGCAATTCCTTTCACAAGCCTAAGACCTAGCATAGACCGATCAAGTTTTAATACCATAGTTTATTAATCAATGATGGTTCTATCCACCATCCACTGTGATCCAAGGATAGCTTCCCGCCATTGTGTCGTCATGGTTTTTTGGTGGTCTACCCCTTCTCGCTTCTCGAGAAGTTGATCCACCAGCACATAAAATCATTATGCATGCCCATCCCAATCAGTTTAAGAGTTTAGAGTCTAGCCAAGTGTAATGCATGTCCCGATGCTCAGTAACCGCGAGCACGGCTATTTCGAATAGATTTGGTTACTCACACTGCAGTGGATGTACACTTTACCCGCACTCCGTGACTTGCCCAACACATGAGCCGAAGTCCCAACGAATGAGACGCGTCACGGCAAAGCTTTTCAATAACCTCACTTTGGCAGTATCCGCTCCATGAACTTACATCCTCATGCACTCTAGGCATACACGGTTTCTAGCAGTGAGAGGAGTTCTGGCGCTCCCGGGAAGGGGAAGACTCACACATCCATCAAGTTATAATAAAGTTTAGGTTTACACGTGACGGTCCTACCAGTGGCTACTCCACCGTAGGCCCCGCCCCTTATACACATTAAGAAGAACCACTATGCAGGGATACTGCCTCCGCTCGGCTATTTACTCCGCTAGGTCTATGCCCATTCGAGAAGTACGGTTGTACGGGGGTCGTTTCATGCTTAGCTTCGTGGCTCGGTCCTTAATTGACCAGGGACGGCACTAGCCTTTACCGGACACCACCCAAGTCATCCAGCCGCCCAACCGAAAACAGTTGTTTAGTTTTATTTTCCTTTCACGAATCATGTCATCGTTATCATGCCAATGTGGCGCTCATGTCTCCACATGCCGTATCTCAACTACCTTCACCAAGGTAATTGCCCAAGCATAAAGCATTTGATAATATGAGTATGCATGATTCTAGAATAGCATCACTAAGCATTGTCATAGTTGACTAGGGACTCATACGTAATTATGGTTACAAAAGGGATATGGGATAAACAATAATCAAGGCATGGCATAATAGCAAGTGGGTTAATCATCATTGCATGCATCTTTATTTGTAAACAAAATAATTTCGCAATGTGGGTTCAATATGTTCAAAGAATAGTGATGACTTGCCTTGCTCGAAGTCTTGCGGGTCTTGATCCTCAGTCGGACTCGCAACTCCCTCGGTGTCTAAAATTACGTGCGAAAGAAATTGAATTCACTTAGAACTCAATTAAAATCCAACAAAATCCAATTAAGGAAAAGATCGAGCGCGAGCGTTGAACGTTGATATCGCTTCCATTATTATTTATGAAATGGTTCTATTTTGATTTTTGACACCTTCGCCCTAAAATATTAGTGTTAGCTAATTTAGAATATTAATCCGATTTAATTTACGCGTCTCTAATAAATTAGATCCCAATAATAATACTTAACCTTAGGTGATTAATAATTGACTAAATAGTCGCAACGGTTAATTAGGCGGATAACATAATCAACGAGTAAAATCAACTAAATAGCGATCAAACGGATATTTAATAGGTATTTAAATGGCAACGACTAATTTGGAAGTTCCAGAAATAACCGGTAGATAAATCCTCCGTTTAACATATATAAACGATTTAGCGAAACTTAACGAATGAAAATCTAAATAATCGGCTAAGTACCCCGCTAAGGATTAATTATTTAAATGAATAATCTAGTTAAGTGAATAATTTAAGTTGCAATTTAAATAATCCGATTTAATTTCATGAGTTTCCAAAATAATCGATGTTGATGGATTTACCGATTTCTTGAGTTAGTATTTTATAATAATCTAGCATGTGTACTTATATATGCTATATAGATAAAATTAAATACTCAATAAATAACTTAATAAAAAGCTAGGTGAATAACACGCTAAAGAAATAACCAATTAAACGTATGAATCGCAAGTCATTAATAATTTCGATTTATTTTATAGAAGCCCCTAAAAGTGACCTACGATTAATTCGCCAACTAATAGAGATCATTTAAATTTTTCTCTCCTAATTTTCCTAAATTTTCTTTCCTATGTTTTATTTTATTTCCATTTCCCCTTTCTTTTTTTTTCTTCTTTTTCCTTTTTCTCTTTCTCCTTCTCTGTTTCTTCTTCTTCTCGTTCTCTACTCTCTCTCTGCTTGCTCTCTCTTTGTGTGTGCAGCAGTCGGCAAGGGGGGGAAAGGGGTGGCACTCACCGGCGGCGCGACGGCATCGGAGGGCGGCGACACGGCGGCGAGGGGCGGCGGCGCGGCGGCGACCCAGCGGCGGCGGCGATGGTTGCCGGCAGTGAGGGAGAGGGGAAGAGGTCGGGGTGGTGTGGGAGGAAGAGAGGAGGAGGGGGGGCTTTATAGGGCCGGGGGGGTGCGGCGACGTCAGCCGGCGCAGCGGACGAGGCGCGGCGGCGCGGGGCTCCAGGCGGCGACGCGACAGCGGCGATGGCGACGCGCGCGCGGCGCGACGGGACGGCGCGGCAGCGGCGCGGCAGGGGTGTGGGGCTCGAGGGGGGAGCGGCGCACGGGGCTCGGCATGGATGGGACGGCGCACGACGCGGGCAGGGCGCGGTAGGCGGCTAGGGTCGGCCGATTTGGCCGGGGAAGATAAACAGTGTCTTTCTTTTTTTTCTTTTTTTTAATTATTATATTTTTTTGTATAAGTTGATTGGTTCCACATTTAGAATTTGTCCAAAATTTATAACTATATTCGATACGCCCATCTACGTGTGTGGATAATTATAAAACTTATATTATCTAAATAAATCCGTGATATTTAGGTAAAATATTTTATTCACTAAAATTTTATCTAGAAGCTTATTTTAATTTACGCACAGTAAATGTTCCTCTTGTCGGTTTCCGTTCTAGGGTTTGCACCGAAATAAATTCCGATAAATTTAATTCCCGCAAAACAAAGATTCAAATAAACAAGCCATAAAATGCGGCATGATGCAAATTTAATTATAAGGTTTTGAACTTTGTATTTTTAGGGTTTCGATTTCGACAGTCGAATTTTTAGGGTGTTACACAAGTGGGGACGCTAGATCGCATGGTCCCGCTGAAGAGTTGTCCAACTATTTGGATAGCGACGCCATCAGGCATGAATCATCAGACTTCAATGTGCTCGGGTGGTGGAATGATCACAAGATGTCATATCCTGTGCTTTCTAAACTAGCACGGGATGTGTTGACGGTGCCCGTCTCTTCGGTATCCTCCGAATCGGCCTTCAGTCTATGCGGAAGAATTATCGAGGACAGGAGAACAAGTCTAAGCAGCGATCACGTAGAAATGCTACTAAGCGTCAAAGACTAGTAGCTAGCTGCATAACATGCCCAATACACTGCTGACAACCAAGAATTGGTCGCTCAGTTCGAAAACCTTTATTTCGATGACGACCAACCTGAGTAGCTACCTTGTATTTTAACTAATGACCTATAAGCTGTACTCTTTTCTTTGTCATGGTTTTCTCAAATATGAGTTTTTACGTAACAAAGTTTTTAACGAGGCAGCATGTATCACGTAAATCATCAATAAAGGTCATTACTCTTTTTCCCATAATTTTTTTAACTTTTTATAACTATAATTATTTTCCTTTTTTTTCAACTACTACTGGTCATTATTTTTCATTACAACGGATCAAATCTTTGCTCCTCTTTGATTTTTTTTCGCATTTGTCAGGGCAAGGCGGCAAGCCGACCGACCGACAGCAGCCGATAGGCGGGCAGGCCGCCACGCGTCGCGGCGTCGGCGCGTCGCCCGCGCGCCCGCGGCTCGGCCGACCCCACCTCAGCGCGGTTTCCCGCTTCCCCGCGCCCGAGCTCCCGCCTACGCCTTCGAAATTTGGCCGCACGGCCCGCGCGCGCCAGCCGCTAGCCGGCCTGCTGTTGCCACCATGCCGCGCGACGTCCTGGGCCGGCGTGCCGCCCACCGGGACGAGATTCTTTTAAGGGGGTAGGTTTGTAGCACCCTTGAGTTTATCATTTTATGTGTTTAAAATCCCCTTCATTTAAAAATTTGGAGTTTAAATTTAGTTTTTATTTGATTTTGTGCCAAATAGATCTCAATGTCCCCTCCTTGTCATCCTCTCAATTTTTGTCAAACCTTTTGTCAAAACCCAAATTCAATTTTCCCCAATTTTCTCCTCCAAATTCCATTTCAGAAATTCCTGGAAAAATAAAAAGGGGCACTGTTCCGTTGGGCCCTTTTCTCTCCTTTTCTCTCCCCAGCCCAACCCCTCTCTCTCCCTCTCCCTTTCTCCCCCGAGTGGGCCGGCCCATCTCTCCCTCCCTCTCTCTCCCCTTTCCGGCCCAGCTCCCCCTCCTTCTCCATTCTCTCTCTCCCGGCCCACGGGCCTTCTCCCGCGCGTCAGCCTGGCCCGGCCCGGCAATGTTGCCCTATCCCATACCTCGCGCCGCCACCACCGCCGCCCGCCGCGCCCACGCGCCTACGCCACCCACGCCACGCGCCTCACCACCTCGAGCCCCGCGCCGCGCTCGTGTCCCGTCGCCGCACCGCGCCGCGCTGCGAGTCACGTCGCCGCTCGCCGTCCCCCGCGCGCGTCCCCTCGCCGCCCACCGTCCCATCGCCGTCCTCGCGCCCCGCGCCCCGCCGCCTAGAGCTGCGCGCCGCGCCGTCTCGAGCCTCGAGCCGCGCCGCGCCGCTGTCGCATCACCGCGCTGCACCGCGCGTTCGCCGCCTATAAAAGGGGAGCCGGAACCCCTCCTCGCCGCACCGTCCCTCCCCTCACCGGCTCCTCTATCTCTCTCTCCCGGCCGCCGCCATTTCTCCCCCGGCCGCCGCCGTTCCCCGGCCACCGCCGCTCACCGCCGCCGGCCGCACTCCGCCGCCGCATTTCTCCCCCCGGCCGCCGGCCTCCCTTTCCCCGGCCGCCTCGCTGCCACGGCGCCATCGCCGGCCCAAGCCGGGCAAGCCAAAGGAGGAAGAACCCCCCCTCGGCTGACAGGTGGGTCCCGCCCTTTCTCTCCCCTCTCTTGATCGACAGGTGGGCCCCACCCCACGCCGTCAGTTAAACGGAATATTCCAAAGGAATATTCCTTTTCTGTTAAACCTAATTTCCAGAAAATCCTTTTATCTTTGAAAATTCCTAGAAATTCAACCGTAACTCCGTTTGACCTCGTTCAACTTTCTAAATTTTTCTAAAATTGAGATCTACACAGTGGCACACTTGTTTAATTGATTTGAGCTTGTTTTATTGCCTTTTATTTATTTGTTCTCCGTTCCGCGTATAGAGCACGTGTACGAGGAAACTCCGGACGCCGGTTTCAAATAAGACTCCCATCGTGTGCAAGGCAAGCCCCTTTGATCACATTTCCCCTGTATTTGCAAGTTATTTTGTTTGCAAAATGTATTGCTAGGTGTACACGATAAATCTTGTTTAGGCCTCGGATTGGTTATACAACCGACGGACCAACCTAGTAGTTGCACTCACTTTACGTAGGATGTT
This sequence comes from Oryza punctata, assembly GCA_000573905.2. Lineage (NCBI taxonomy): Eukaryota > Viridiplantae > Streptophyta > Magnoliopsida > Poales > Poaceae > Oryza > Oryza punctata. Next base: position 6,615,183 of record CM002494.2, on the reverse strand, counting down.
ATTAATTCCTTTATCCTTGTTAGCTACACATATGTTTACGCCGGTATCACTATCCATTGGATACGATTGCCGAGTTAGTTTGCTTAGTCGTGCTTACGTTGTACTGTCGTGTGGGAAACTTGGGTATTTTCCAAACTTTATGCTTAAAAATCTGGTACGTTGTACCGATGTGTTGCGAAATAAAATGAGTTGTGAAAATGGTGATGATGCGAGGCCATGTCTTTGTGGTTTGGTCGCGCATTATCGTTAAGGATCGATTCCTTTGGGAAATCCATCTAAACATGTTACAGTGCGACCTCATGGGTATTCATGGGATGCCCCTGGCTAAGTAAATAGTTATCACATGGGAGTTTAGTATGCCAATAGTTGTGGGATGCCGAGGATGAGGAGATGAAGTGTTCGATCTTTTAGCCCTTTTGGGTGTTTTAATGCCTCTAATGTGGCACACGGTACCGAGTAGGAGTAGGAGGCATCCTCAGTATTCCTGAGTGGATGACAGCAGCGACTGCCTGATACTCGGCTGAGAGACTTGGCCCAACTAGGTGGTGTGCAATTTTCATGGGTTAGCTTTGGAAAGGCCTTGTCACGAACTTCCGTTACCGACGGGTACACGGTGTCAGTTTCGTGTCGTGTGGGTAAAGCATACAACCTCTACAGAGTTTAATGAACTGTTCGAACAGCCGTGCCCACGGTCAAGGGCGAGTGTAAGGTGTTTCTCATAGCGTAGATTTGTTTGATAAATGTTGATGAAAGTGGTTGGTGGGAAGGGATTCGTTTCCAGAGTTTGCCTGTGTGGTAAACGGCTAACCTTTGTGGTTAGGAATGGGTCTGTGTGACCTGGGGTGTCGCTTGACACCAAGGTGTTGCTAGGGCCGAGAAGGCGTTTGTTGTGCTGAGAAAGCAAGGTTAACTATGTGAAATAGTGTTGTGATGATTTAATAGTTGGAACAAAGTTGCTGTGAAAGCAAAAAGAAGCTAATAGAGGAAACCAGTTATTTAATTAATTGTTACTCTTGTGACAAGTTGTTGCAAAACAACTTGTGGAATGGGACGAGGAGTGAGCCTCCTCCCAACAACTAAAATTTTGACTCACTAGAGTTTTTTTTAAATAAATCGCTTTCGCCAAAAAGGCTGCTTCCCTCCTTATCTTAACCAAGCATGTCATTCTTTCCTCGGCTTGCTGAGTACGTGAAGTACTCACCCTTGCTATATATAAATATCTATAGAGTTTGGAGATGAAGACATCGACCCGACCGTCGAGAAGTGTCTCTAGGAGCAAGCCGAGTACGAGGACTTCTAGAAGATTCATTCCTAGCCCCAAGCCCCGCCTGTGGATCAAGATGGTTGCCTAGGCGCTCGCCTAGTGCTTAGTCGCCCAAGCGCTTAGCTTCTGTCGCTTTTTGACTTCCGCTCTGTGGACTTTTGTAATGTTGCGTTGCTCATCTATGGGTCTGTCCATGATAGCAACTTATGTAAGGACTAAAACCCAGTGATGTAATAATTAGTTTACTTTGATTCCATGGTTATTCTGTGTGTACCAGCTAGTGTATCCTGGGACTGGTACTATCTCACAGGTAATGCGTAGCACCTCGACATCAGTTAGCTGGTGTTATCAGTTAACACCAGCTCCCACCTGCACCTTCGAAATTTGGCCGCAAGGCCGGCGCGCGCGCCAGCCGCCAGCTGGCCTGCTGATGCCGCCATGCCGCACGATGTCCTGAGCTGGCGTGCCGCCCACGGCCCGTGGCGGATTCGCGTGCCCGTGCCGTGCCGCTCCCACGGGCCGTGCCTGAGCCGGGGACACGGTCTGTGACCCAGCACGGTACGGTCCGCTACAGTAACCGTGCCTAACGGACCGTGCCGTTGGTAGGCCCGTGCCGTGCTGGCCGGGCCACCCATTTGGCCTGGTATACCACCCCCACCCTTTTTTTTCTTTTCTTTTTTTTTTTTGTCCGTCGCGCGAGTCATCGGACAGCACGCCCGTGACATTTTTCCCCTCCCCCAAACTCGAACTCAGAAACAGCAGCCAAGGACACGATTGGTGTTCAAATCCATTCCCTACCGGTGGTGCAGAGGAAGGCTCTTCAAATCCATCACCTCTCCCCCTTGGCGTTGCGATTTTTGTCCAACGGTGGCGGCTGCAAGCGGCAGCTTGAGGTTCGCACGAATTTTTTCTCAGGTACATTTAGGGATTAGGGTTCATCAGCCACCCATCGGTGCACTTCTGTACTTGTGTGCTATTTTCTTTTTGCTCCTGCGTCTCTGCTTTTGGACTGCTACTGTTTTCGGAGGGAACTGGTGTTGTGCTTTTTGTGTGATTTGACTGAGGGAATGAGGGTTTGGAATTTGGGGAGGAAGAGAGGGGAGTGTGAATCTGCTTCTGTTTTCATGCGATGGGAGTTTGAGAGGGATTGACCAGAGGAGAGGGCATAATCAAGCATATAAATCGATGACTCCCATAGCAACATTTTCTTTTTGTCTTTGTTGGTGAGGCTGGATCTGTGGCTGGTCGGTGGGGATTATTTTTATGTGATTTACATGTTTGGCCGCATTTTGTCGACCAAACTGAACATGCATGTCAGCGATTTGCTTGCAGGAGTTAAGTAATACTAAGTTGGTTCAGGCTGTACATGCAATAGTTTTGTCTAACTTGTGAGATATTTATTTGGAGATAAAAAAGCTAGTTTGTAATGCATTTTTTGAATTAATGTTAAAGCTTAAGTTAACAATGTCCTTTTCATTATCAGTATTAGTTAATGTTCAGTTCTAGGTAACAATATCCAATTTATATACCTCTAGAACAGACAAAATCTTATGAACATTTTGATCTGCCTTATGTTGTTCTGAAACTTGCACATTCCTGGGAGTAAAAAGTGGAGATGTTGTAGCAGCAGTTTGATTAACAGCAGGCTGTATGCTCCTTGTTTGTCGGTGCTTGATTTGTACCCCTATCACCTAAACATTTTCGCGTCACTGGTGATGGCAATCTGTCATGTTCTGGGGATGCATTTGGCGCATCATTATTTTCTACAATCAATCAATAGTGCAGTGTGAAAATGTTCTTAAGAATGCTTAGATCCTTTTAGATAGACATGTGCTTTGCATCTGCATGATATGTATTATTGTTATGTAGTTTTTAGTTGCACAACGCATTATTTGTATGGTAGTCCAAGATGGTACTTGGGATATTCTAGTTCCTATCTTATTCTAAGAATCGAAGCAGAAAATCATCAGTGAGTGCTATATATGCAATAATCACTTTTTTTGCTAGTATATTTCCATGTTTATGAATTGGCAATGCAAGGCCTGTTTATTATTTCTCTCATGCTGAGATGATAGTATGACGTGATATATCGCTTTTCAGCTAGCTGTGAGAAACGCAGATTGATTTTTTTTGAATGATCACAAAGTATTGCTCTGTTTTAATTTCCTGGCCAAAATGTGTTGTGTCAGTGATGCTCACAAACTGATCTACTTTTGTCTCTATGCTAGCTTGTTCGTAACTGACCTTGGTAGCCGGGTTTTTTTTTGTTTTATGCTGACCAGAGAGCTAGGTGTTAGTGTTATTCCGGGCCAATAATAAACTAGCTAAGTGCTTTTGTGTTTCAACGGAAATATCCAATTTTGCTTTTCAACCTGTATGCTTTGTTCTTTGCCGACATACGATATGATATTCCTAGAGTATGCAAATTGCCCCCCTCAATTATTGTAGTTGCCATTTTGAAATTGTTATAAATTTATACAAACATAGCTATAATTTTGTGCAACTATTGATTTTCAGTTATAAACTTAGGTAAAAATCGAAAACATAGTGTCCTACTGCCCGTTCTGTTTCTAGACTACTAGTCCGCTAGTAATAAGTAAAGCCAAACTACTTTTTTTACTTATCCACCGTTAGCAGGTATAACTATTGTTCTTCTCTAATGGACAATATTATCTATTGCTTTTGATTGCATGACTAAATATTTTCAGATCCATATATATATATGGGGTAATATAATTTATAACTAAACTATTTGCCCCTTGTATGAAAATTGCACCCGTCAGTTATTACAGTTTCTATTTTGAAATCATATGCAACTTTAGTTATAAATTTATGCAAACTTAGCTATAAAATTGTGCAACTATTGATTTTCAGTTATAAACTTAGTTAAAAATCGAATATATAGTGTCCTGTTGCCTGTTCTGTTTCTAGACTACTAGTGCACTAGTAATAAGTAAAGTTACTGCTTTCCTTACTTACCAACCGTTAGCAGATATAACTGTTGTTCTTCTCTAATGGATAATATTTATCAATTGCTTTGGATTGCATTACTAAATATTTTTGGTAGATCCATATACATATCTAGGGTATTATAATTTATTACTAACTATTTACCCCTTGTATGCAAATCGGGCCACTCAGTTATTGTAGTTGCCATTTTGAAATCATATGCAACTTCAATTATAAATTCATGCAAACCTAGCTATAAATTTGTGCAAGTATTTTTTGAACTAATCGAGGATGAGTACACATTAAAGTAGCTACTTCTTTGGTGTATATGCTAGCACTTTTTTTTACATGAGTATAGTGAAGGAGTTATATATGTGCAATTGGAGAGTGTGTGCTTCTGCATTTAAGTAACACAAAGAAATACAGATACGGAAGCTGAGGGTCAGTTTGGTGGAGTGGGACATATAGCATGGTTTGTGTTATTTGTGATGCGTACTAACTATGCTCCAGGGACATATAACAGGGAGGAGGCTGTCAAGCTGAAGCAAGTGCCGAAGGTGAACAAGGTTAAGTCTAGGGAAAATTCTGTAAAAGTAACACACTTGTGGTACTTGAGAGATTGTGCTTGCTATTGGCATATGCTCTCAGTTTGTCAAGGTTGAGATGTATGGCTGTAGATGCTAGGTTGCTACTTGCTACAATGTTTTTTTGGTGCACTTCTGTACACTTTGAGCTTCATGTGACAGGAATAGGAATGAGTTGTTTTTTAAGACTGGAATAAGCGGTGACAGCACATTATTACCAACCTTTTTTTATCCAATGTGTAAATCCATGCTGAGGGAACATGTAGCGCACACAAAACTTTTGATTTTATTTCGTCTATGCTTCCTTAAGAAAAGGACAGAAGACGCTACAGGGCTTACACAATATTTGGGCTCATTCTATCTCATGTTTTGGGCGGACCATGATTTTGCTTTTTTTTTTTAATGTTTTGCATGACAACCGAGGCAAAACAATTAGTGCACAAAAGAGCCGTTCGATCTGCGTTTTGTCAGACAAGGAAGTATTAAAAAAAAGTAGGCCCAAAAGCACATTTAAAAAAATTCACAAGAAAAGACAGTCAAAATCACACAGGCCCATTTGCAAATGACCCAAAAAAAAATTATAAGGCCAACACACATCTAAAAAATTTCACAAGTAAACCAGTCAAAACACAACCTATTTTTACTCGTGGCCAGAAAATAGCCCAAAACATTGACTAGAAGCCCAACAGCCCATTACGGACAAAAAAAGGACCTGCCATGGGCCCGCAAAGGCAATTCTAAAAACAGTAGTACGGGCTCAGTACTTTCTTTTTGCTTTTTGCACATGCTCTTTTGCTTTTTCACCGCTGTCGTTGGATGCAGATCCAACGCTCACAAAGATCGACTGATAAGTTCATTTTTTTCAGTTGACTGCTCAATAGTTGGTCCCATAAAATTATAGTTTTGGTTTAATCAACACATAAAATATATATTTATTTCATTTCTAAAACCATTATAGCAACTAGTCTAAATAGTCAGGTGCGCACGCATGTATGTAGGTAGAGGTAGTAACGAGCCCAACTATTTTGCTTAGAAACTCTCAGGGTTTGAGTCTAAAATGACATGTGCTCACTTTTTATACTTTTTGGCATGAAAATATTTAAGAATTAGGTCATGTCACTTTTTATACTTTTTGGCATGAAAATATTTAAGAATTAGGTAGGGTTTTAAACGAACCTACGGGCCTTGTCCATCGGGAGTTCGATCCTAGGACATCTCACCTTTCCTTTGGTTCTGCGGAAAACTATCCGATTTAAATGATTTTTCTCAAGTCAATTACATCTCCGGACTAGGCACTGGTTTCGGTTTTTTTAAGCCCTCGGTTCGGTTTGATTTTTACAACTAGGCTATTGAGATGCTACTGGAGAGAGTAATTCTTTGCAAATTTCTAATTTTGCATATGTAGAAGGTCATGTCACATTGCTAACATGGAGGGGCATGAAAATGACCCATTTGCCCTCGTTTGATCTTAGTGTACATTGAGTATACCAATAAAATACACCTGCAATACTTGAGCAACTATCTACAAACATATATGCTAGCAGATCCAATAGGTTTATTGTACTTCAAATATTTTTTTACAAATTTATCCTCTCATACCTTATTCACATTACTAAAATTTTTGCACGGGATAAATCCATAAAATAATTAAAACATAAAAATGTATTCATATGCTAGTATATATAGTATACAATTGATCAAATATTGTATTTATATGTTATTGGTATATTCAATATACACTGAGGTCAAACCAGGGGCAAATGGGTCACTTTCATGCCCATGTCCACATTGTCAAGGTGACATACCCTTCCACACATGCAAATTGGCAATATGTAAAGAGCTCTCTCTCTCTCCAATGGCATTTCTGTAAGTTCCTTCGGAAGAATGATATCTCACGAGTGGCAGTCCGTAAAAGTGCCAAATAGTTAAATTCCCCGTCAGAAATCAGGATAAAACTCACAAGATGTCAGGAACTCGGGATCCCCTAGGGCTAGGTCGTTAATCCTTATAAGCCGATGCAACATCCAGATAATTCATCGGCTAAAACCCTAATGAAACTCTTATTAGCAATCAAGAGGCAGGTTAGCTTTTATGATTCTAAGCACGGCTAGGGATGATGCATCGCAAAGTATGCAAAGAAGTATAAAGTCTAAACAATCAAGCCTTTGACTAATTTTCAGTGTGGTAGATACCTTAGATAATCTAGATCGATAAGACAATTTAGTCGATACCGGCAAAACCCTAGAAAAGATCTAGCCAATATAGATAAATTGAATTATCGGCTTAGATTAACTAAGATATATGATAAGTAAGTAGGCAAATATATCAACCGAACCAGAAGGATCCAAAAGGTCGAAGCGATGCAGCCTTGAAAAACACCAATGTAGTCGATACAATTGCCAGGGCTAGTGGAACTTAGGACTTACCCCTTCACCGGAGATCGAAGTCGATGCAGTCCCACGCCAGGTGCCAAGTTCCACTGGTTGATAAGTAAAACCTCGGGAAAGAGGGTGGTGATGCGTCGAAAGTAGTTGTATTGATCAAGAGATAGTTTACAGGGACCCTGGGTGTACATATTTATACCCATGGGTAGATACTAGCCCTTACAGGACATGACACAAACTTTCCTAAAGATAAAAGGAAAACATAAAGTCCTTATCGGACACTAAACACACTTCCCTAAAATTAAAAAGAAGCTAACGACTCTACCTAATTAATAGATAAATTGCCATGCCGTATCCTTCTTGAACTCGGTCTTTTCTGGATAAGCTTCATTTTATTGATTAGTTTCCTTAATCGAATCCACGAAGAATCCGACTGCTGGCGAGTTGATGTATCCATCGGCTAATCCCAAGACTCCGAAGCCCATATGATTCCTAACCTGATGATGACTTCGGGGCTTACTAAATTTTGGCGTTAACAGAGCCCCGCCTGCAAAATTGGTTGCCCGACCCACCAACGAACATATCGTATTTTAAATAGGACTTAGTCACTTTCCCATCATATCCTTTCTTTCCCCTCACCTCACTTTTCCTCCTCTTTCTTCTCTCTTTCCGACAAATAATGTCACCTCGGCTCCTCTCGTCAAAGGCAAACAATGGCCGCAAGAGCGGCACGCGATGGCGGCGGCAGTCTCGAAAGTGGAGGCGATGACGGTGGCGGCCTCAGGAGCGACAAAAATGCCACCGACGGGCACAGGAGTGGCTTCGATGACCTCAATAGCCTGGATCTGCTGTTACCGAGTGTGGGAGTGGCAACAACGGAAAAGGGAGAAGGTGGCAGATCTAGCTCAACGAAAATGGAGTGGAAGGGTGACGGCGACAGATGCGTGCCTTGGAGGATGACGATGATGGCCACACGCCACAAGAGGGTGGATGGGCTTCAGGAAGTGGTGCCCACCGGACTCAAGCGGTGCTGATCCTTCACAAATCTGGTGGTAGCGACCTGGGAGGGGTGGACCTACCGTCGTGGAGGCTGGGAATGATGGATCCGGCTCATCCATCTCCTCTGCAATGTCGCCTCACCCTCCCACGCTTCATCTCCATGACGGCTTCACCGACAACGGCAGCTTCATCTCCGAATAGCGATGATGTTGATGACCACGACCTGCAGACTGCTAGCTGCAACGACAGCGACATGCTGTGATGCCGGTGGGGTGATGCTAGGGTTTCTTGATTTTTTTCTTTTTATTTTTTGAAAAATATGTTTGCGAACAAGTGTTATAATATGCCTGTCTGTGGAGATCAGTTTTCGCATGCGGTCTTTGTGCACGCCCGTGATAATTGTCATTTCCTCAGACCCCTACTCCTATCTCACGCCTCGATCTGGCCTCGGACGGGAACTAGAGCGGGATGCTCCAAATAAACCTGTAAGATGATACCAGTCCTAGGAAAACAACGCTGGTATCACAGGAAGACGAAATATCACATCAACAATGGTCTCTTCATTAAGAGTAGTCTTAAAGTCATGTTGGGCTACGGACAGACCCCGTGCTCACAACTGCATTACAAAAGGGAAAGGTGGAAGCGAAGACTGGCCCAAGGCCACAAGCATAACTTGGAAACTACGACGAAACCCTAAAACTGCTCGAAGCCGTCTGCTCCTCGAAGAACTCCTCGTCAGCAGGATCCATCTCCTCCTCTTCGAGAACTGGGGGGGATTATTTATATAGAGCAAGGGTGAGTACGGGGAGTACTCAGCAATTCTTGGGAATTAAGTATGTATTTTCAAGCTTAATAGAACAACTGTTTGTTTTCGCAATTGATTTGGTTTAAATCTTTCGAAATGATTTCTAGAGAAGTGCTTCTCAATGACTCGAGCCTGACAGTGCATCAAGCCCGGTTGGAGTTGTGCAATGTATCAATCTTTCAAGGATCAAGTTTTTGGCTCCCGGCCAAACGATTTTGTCGGCCTCCCAGGCCTAGCTGAACCCATCAGCCATATTTGATAACAACGCCTTTCAACCCATCAAGTCAATTTCACAAGCAGTAGTCAAATAAAACTACACTAAGGAATCACCTCACATCCGCCCATAACCGTGGGCACGGCTGTTCGAACAGATTGTTAACCTCTGCAGAGGGGGTACACTTCACCCATACGACGTTACTAGCCTGGGTCACCCAGCCCGTGCAGAACAGCCACGTCTGGTGACTTTGAGGCTTTCACGACAAGGCGTTTCCAAAGCCGACACAAGGTTACTGTATGCCAACAGGAGGGGTCATCCGGACCAACAACAGGTTAGATCCCAGACCATACTGTGCCAGGAAGCCCAGGGGTTCTCCCAGACACCACCCCGGTGAATCCACTTGGCCCTTGGCATCAAGGCTTCCCTTTCCCTGGCCCAGCTAGTTACTCAGCCAGGGGTGTCCCATTTCACCCATGTGGTCACACTATTTATGTTTGGATGAAATCCCAAAGGAGTCGGTCCTTAAGTGCAAGTACGGGAAAGCGTACTCCCGGTACGTCCCCCGCACTGCGATTTTAGAAATCATTTTATTTTGCAGACACTGACCTAAGTGTTGGGTTTTCCAAGTATTTTGTAAACCCAAGTTTTACCCATCGTTGAAAGTTTTAAATTTGAGAAAGTCCCCGATGTACGTGCCCGAGGGCTCGGACATCGGGAACCGGCAGTTGACAAAGGTGGTACAGGTATTCAATAGCCAAGGAGAGTATGTGCATCAAATGGGTTGGGCCGGTAGGTTATCCTGCAAACCGCAGCCAAATACAAACAGGTGTGACCTAATAATGCATAGTTTGCAAAATGGAAATACTTAGTTTCAAATTATGGGTGCAAGATGGTCAAAGGTGACTTGCCTTGCTCGAGATCTTGAACTTGATCCTCGTAATCCGCACCCTGTGAGTCTTCGATCTCCGATACTATACGCGAAACGAAAAGACTCAATAAACAGCGAAAAGAAAGCCCTAATAATGACCTCTTAGTGTGCCATTAGATAGATCTCAATTTTTGAGAAATGTTGGAAGTGGAACAGGGTCAATCGGATAAACGGTTGAGAAGATATGAATTTCCTAAGATTAATTGATTTTCTGTCTAAAGGAAAAGGAATTATTAAATTCTCTGGAAAAATAAAAAGGGAAGAGGGGCTTGAAATAGACTTGCTCGGGCGGGAGTGAGACGCGGCCCGTGAGGGTTTGCGCGCCGCGGCCGAGCTAACGGGCCGGCGCGCACGGGGTGGCCCAAGCGGTGCACGGGCGAGGTAGGTCCGGGAGGAGGGCTGGCGAAAAGGCGACCCAGGGCGAGGTCGCGGCCCCGCGAGGGACAGCCCGGCCGCATGGCGCGGTGAGGCGCGGCCCGAGCGAGTGAGGCCGCGCGAGGGGGAGCGGCTAGCGGGCCAGGGGCGAGGCCGTGGCCCACGCGACGCTTGCGGGGCAGGCCGAGGGTGAACGGGCCAGGTTGAGCGATGGCGGCCCAAGCGGCACGTAGGTGGAAGCAGGCCGAGTGCTGAGCGGGCCAGGCCGATGGACGGCCCATTGGCGCGCGGGGCGCGGTAGGCCGAGAAGGGCGAGCGGCGAGCAGGCCGGGCGATTGGCGGCCCAATGGCTCGCGGGAGAGAGGGGTGAACTAACGGGTCGGGCGAGGCCGAGGCCCACACGGGCACAGCAGGCCAGGAGCGCATGTGAGAGAGGGGGGTGGACCGGGTCAAAGGGGGGTGGGGCCCACGGGTGGGTCGCACCATCATATTCTTCCTTCTTCTCTTCTTCCGTTCGGTTGCCCGAGAGAGAGGGGGAGGGAGAGCAGCGCGGCGAGGGGAATCGGTGCGGCGCGGCCGGTGAGCAGAGCGGTGGCGCAGGAGAGAGAAAGAGGAGTAGGGTGCGGCCATGGCGAGGGCAACTATGCGGCGGTGGCTACGCGAAGAGAGGGGGAGCGGAGGATGGCGGGGGAGTTACCGCGAGGGGGCGGAGGGGAGGCGACGTCGCGGAGAGAAGGAGGAAGATGGTGCGGCCGGCGGTTCCGCGCCGCGTGTCCGGGTGCGGCGGCGGCGTTCTTGGTGGAGAGGGCGGGGAGGCCGAATGAGAGGAGTGGGAGAGGAAATTTATAGGGGCCGGGGAGCGCGCGGGGCGACTCACGGGCGCGCGGTGACCGTGCTCTCACCGGCGCAAGCAGCCAAATGGTGGCAGTGGGAGGTGAGAGGGAAAGAGGGGAAAAGGGGAAGGGCCCCTTTCCGTTTTGGGCGAAGGACGAGAGAGGAGGGGGAGGCCTGCAGCGGCTGCGGCTCCCGCGCTTGGACGCATGCGCGTAGGCGGTGCAGGCGGGCAGGCGACGCAGGTGCGGTAGGCGGCACAGGCCGGTCGGCCACGACGCGCGTGCGCGCACGCGGGCCAACGGCGGCGGCCGGTTTGAATGGTGCCGGCGGCAACTGGTGAGAGAGAGAAAAACAGGGAGGAGCGAGAGAGAAGGACCGAGGGAGAGAGAAAGAAACAGAGAGAGGAGGCGCTCTCTCTCTCCCGCGGGGCGCGTGCGACGCATGTGAGGGGAGCGGGAGGGAGCAGGCCCGGGAGGGGAAATGGGCCGGAGAGGAAGTGAAGGCGGCCCAGCCGACAGGGGAGGGAGGATGAGGAAGATGGGGCCGGCCAAGGGTTTCGGCCCGAGGAACAGGAGGGAGGCAAATTAGACTTTTGCGGGGAAGATTTATTTGGATAGAATTAGGATTTGATTTTTGGTTGGAGATGTGGATAGAAGGGGAAACGAGACCTTGGCACATATACACTTGCAACAACACAAAAAAAATGCGAAATTTCGAAATTAGAGTTTTGTTATTAAAATAGTTTTTCCTACGACTAACGCGGCGACGGAACGGGCGTTACATCCTAGGCAGCTCGCCAGCCCACTTGGGAAAACCCATTTTGTGTTTTTTTAGTCTCCGTCATTTACTCCTTATTTTTGTAGGTGCCGATCTTCTTCGTCTGATCGCATTGCATCAATATGGATCAAATAATACATTGGGTGATTCTGAGATGTATAAAATAGCTTCTTGCATTTATTTTTATGTAAAGGATCTTTGCAAAAACCTTATTTTTAGTAGTGTACCTGTCAGTATCACCATATACAAAAGGTGCTTGTTGACAAATACTATGGTTGTTTCAACTGTTCTACGGTTACACGGCTGTGTTCGTTCCGTTGATTTGGCAACCCACTTTCTCTGCACGAAAAATGGAGGGACACATTTTCTTATGGTTATTTAAATATTTACTAACTCTTTTTTTAAAAATGAATTAACATGATTTTTTGAAAGCAACTTTATATAGAAAATTTTTATAAAAAACACACCGTATAGCAGTTTGAAAAGCGTGCACGTGAGATGAGTAGTAAAGAACACAGTGTAAGGGGGTTTGGATGGGGCTAAACTTTTTTAGCTCCCGTCACATCGAATGTTTCTACGCTAATTAGAAGTATTAAATATAGACTAAAAATAAAACCCATTTCATAACTCTGGAATAATTTGCGAGACGAATCTATTGAGACTAATTAATCCATGATTAGCCTATGTGATGCTACAGTAAACATGTACTAATTATGGATTAATTAGGTTTAAAAAATTTATCTCGCGAATTAGCTCTTATTTATATAATTAGTTTTATTATTACTCTATGTTTACTAATACTCTTGATTAATGCTCAAACATACGATGTGATAGGACTTAAAATTTAAAATTTAGTACCTGATTTAAACACTCGCTAAATAATGTTGTCTGTAATTGGGCCAATAATAGTGGACTTTTTATATTAGTTGTATAGAAAAGCACTACTGGGTCTCCTGTACCGTGGTTCCGGCCTCGGAATCATAGGGATGGGTACCCGCTGACCAGCCCCAACGAGGACCTCCACTGTTGAGGTGGCAACGAAATGTCCTTTGTTTTTGTCCTATATGGGTCCCATGCATTAGAAAAATAAACTTTTCCTCGAATCTAGCGGTGGATGTATCACATCACACTGGTCCTCTTCGTCGGCGTGATGTGCAGCGGCGACGGTGAGAAAGAGAGTAAGCCCAGGGGAGAGAATGGTCACGACGCCCTAGCGCGCCTTGCCAACCTCGTAGGGGCCGTGGGGAGGTTGAGGAACTCCTCGGTGGTGCGTTTGTGGGGATTCTAAGGAGATCGGAGGACGAGGAAAGGGAAGTCAGCGACGGGGCATGTCGCCGGTAAGGACACACCAACTGATCTTGGTGCACATGGAACTGGTCGTCGCCTCTCGCGCAATCGTCGTCCTTGCCTCAGCGTCAGTGGCAGATACTGGCGCTCCTTGACTTCCATGGCATGCAGATGTGCTTCTCGTTGGTGGCTTCTCCTTGCGGAAGAGGACCCAGAGGAGATAAAGGAGTAAGCCCCATGTTGATGTTTGCGGTGCATTAGGAGGAGGGGGAGCACGAGCTATTAACCCATCGAGGAGCTTCGAAGGCATGTTGACCGTGGGCGTGACGAGCTTGGACGACGACAATCGCTGGTCAGGGCTGAGGCACACACGCTGATTTGGTCCTCCGTGGCAGGTGCAAAGCAGGCTGTGGGCTGTGAATGCGGACATCGACTCCGCTAACCACGACGTCGTGGTGGTGCCGACATGGAGGCTCGAGGTGCCTCGCCAAGTCCGGCCAGCTCAGCAGTGTTGTTAGGGAGGATTGGAAGAGGAGAGGGTGAGAGATGGTAATCGGGAAGGAGGAAGATGACTGGTGGGGGCAACAGGAGGCAAAAAGGACATTTTGGGTATGTTTGGATGTTGCCCTGAGTAACCCGCCTGAGATTTCTGTGTGCCTGAGAGCTACCTGAGAAATCAATGAATTTAGCCTGATCAAGCAGCCTGAAGCATAGTTTATTTGATTGCTGACATGTGTCTAAGGAATACTCATCGGCTAAATTTACTGTAATTATTGTAGTATATATTGTTAATTATGTACTAATTAAATCAATAGATAATAACCATCAAATTAATTGCATCTCTCGCCTGAAAAAAATTATTGCGAAAAATTAGTGAGTCAATCCCAAGCCTAAAAATGGACAAATATAATGCAAGCGTATGTACCATGCTGATTTGATTAGCCATTAAACACGTTGGTTAGATACTCACCTGGAGCTCAGGCCACCAAAATCGATGGCCTGACGCAGGCTAATGAAGCAACCAGAGAGGGTCAGGTCAGGCAAGTAGCAAGCATTTGACTTCTCAAGACTTCAAGCAAACACTTCTCAGGCCATGCTCAGGCTAGCTGTCAGGTCAGGCATATAAGCTCAGGCTCAGGGTAGCAACCAAACAACATTAGCGAAAGTGGCAAAAAATTAGGAGAGACTTTCTCTCGTATGGCAATCATTACTTAATAAAGCCTCGTAGGGCTCCTTTTTTCTCTGTTTTTTGAAAATTTTTTCCTCCTCGTTTCAAGCGATATGTGTTTTCTGGGGTACAGTACTCCTCGGGTGGGAATCCGACATGTGTTTTTCTGGGGTACAATACTCGAGGGTGGGAACTGTAGCCGGTTTCGCCGGTTGGACGTGCTTCGACCTGGAAATTTTACAAAAAAGTCCTTCGGTTTGCGTGTAATTTGCATATACCCTCGGACATGCCTGACATGATGATATATTTATTACGGAAAACCCCTCGTGTTTCAGACAAATGCAACGGAAAAAAGAGAATATCCTGCTTCTAGGGGTAGCGCTATAAACATAAAAAAACACAAGGTTTTTTCCCAAAAATTACCCCATATATATGCCTCTCCCAAGCCCTATCCGGCCGCCTCCCACCTCCTCCCCCGCACTGCGCCGCCGCCATCCCGACACGCCTCCGCGCGCCGTAGGCGCCACTGCGCCACCACAAGGGGAGGGCGCGCATCGCCCGTCGGAGCGGCTGTCGGTGCCCTCTCCCTTCTTTTTCTCCCTCTCCTTGTGGTAGCGGCGGCGGGGTGAACTGCAGTGGCTCTAGTGGTGTCATCGGCCATGCCGCGTTGCGCGTTCTCCATCCACTGTGAGCAATGGTGGGTGCCATCGTTGTGCTCGCTGCTCCCCTTTCCGCCTTCGGTTAGCACCCGTGCCGACACATATCCTCTTTCTTCGTCATCCTGCGCATTCTACACACGCCTTTTCTCAATTTAACCTTATATTCTCTCAGGATAAGGACGAGGAGCCGACGCTCTTCCACGAGATACATCGCTGCGCAGAAGGAACGCGGCGCAGCAGCGATGGTGGCGGTCGAGCTACTCCTACTATCTGGGGACCGCGTTGATGTGGTCGGAGACGGGATGCTGCTCATCGGCCCCTAGCCAGTCGCTTCCTTTCTCCTACCACCACTGCTCAAGCGCTACCCTACCCCGTTCTTCCCCACGCCCACATCAGAGCTGGCCTCGCGTCGTCGCCTGCCCTTCCCCACTTGCTGCTGCCAGCCCACCACCCTTGCTCCACCAAGCGGCCCTTTCCTCCTGAGAAACAGTGTCGGCCTCCATCACTCGTCTTCCCGATCTAACCAACGGCAGGGACCAGGAGCGAATGTAAGTTCAAGTGTTTTAATTTGGTTTTGGTGATTAATGACAAATCTAATTATATAAGACTAACGGTTTTATGAGCTTTTATTTGACTAGTCTCATTTGGATATGAAAATAAAATTGATGAGAGGTATGTATTAAACTTTACATATTCTAATTTGGTCTCTCTTGTGGATCCAAAATATAGTATGAGCTTCCTCATTGATCTTAATTGACTATGTGCATATATGTTCTTTCATATTCATATGTATGCACATCTTGAGGGGAGCTTATTCTATATTTTGTTTATTATAAGATCTCCACCTTGATTTGAAATTATCATTCATCTCATCTCTTTATATTGTTTGTATCGGGTTATTATCCATCACCAAAGAGAGAAAAGATTGAAAGATCTTGGATTAAACAATTTGTGTAATTGTTGCTTTGGTGATAGATGATAAACGATAGATGATAAACGATGTTTATGGGATTAACCTCTCTTTTACATAAGTTATCAACTAGGTTAATTCCTGATAATGAGATGTGGTAGATATTCATTCTTTGATGATGGACCTTAATCATGACAAGGATGAAATTCATGGAGATAAAGTGATATGTACCACTTCTTATCTCCTACTTTTTGATAGGTTCATATGTATGATTTCCATGTTATTGTTATATAAGTGTGAGACTAATGTTTATTTGAGCCTTATCTTATTTAATCTCCTTTACATTGAGAACATGGAGATTATGAAGTTATGTGTTTTTGTTTATATTTATCATTGCTACATATACCTTTTCCATGTGTAATAGGATAAACCCCCATTAGTTATTCTCTAATTCATGCATACACTTGTCTTTCATAGATATTATTTTGTATGCATATATTTAGGGGGAGCAAATCCTATACATTTGTTGTGCATGTTCTAGATCCATATTGTTCACCTATTATTTATATAGGATCTTTACACTTGAACTTGCATGCGAGTATATGACACTTGTGGTGCTACTGAATACTCAACAAACATATCCATATCTTTCATATGCAACCAGTTGGTCATCAAGTGGAGGATGACAATCGATTTGTTGGGACTAATGTTTTCCTTTGAGTTGTGCAAAGGAATAGGCCCATCATGATGAGGCAAATGGATGACACCATGGGTTTATGGTCACCAATCCAAGGACATCACCGTGTTGACAAGAATGAAATCAAGCTTGTGATGAGAGGAAAGCCTTGACCAAGGATGGTCAAGACCTCGACATAAACTTGGTTCAACCGAATGGTCACAAGTGTTGATATTGGCTCAAGCATTAGCCCTAAGTTGGATGGTGCAAGGCAATGGTATTCTTAGTATTTTCCCGGTCTTGGTGTTTGGTGTAGACTGGATTTGCTACATAGGCGTCATACTATCAAGAGGGATCTATGAAGTGAGCATGTGGATGATCTTGTGCTATATTAGTTCATATGCATGTATGTGCATTTGGTGGGATTTTCTAGGCAAGTGTGTTGAGTTTTCTCAAGTCCCAAACAAAAAGAGAAGTGGGAACATCCTATAGGTTTGGGTAGCCTCATGTGGTTTTGTTCGATGGAGTATCCTTTGGAGTGTGAGCCCTTTCTCCCTGAATTAATTTGTGTTTCTTGGATGTATTTTTCATGGGTTGGGTAGCCCTTCGAACAAGCTTTCCATAGAGTCCAAGAACATTGAATTCTGGCACCCGAGTCATGAGATATTATCGTTTCATTCTTGGTGGGCTGTGCTGAAAAATAGCCGATGGTCAAACCGACCTTGGATGTCCGGTCAGACCACCGGAAGACCCCGGAAGCCCCCAACGGCTAGTTTTTTGACCGTTGGACCGATGGCCAGTCTGACCCGGTTTAGTAGGGCGGTCAAACCGGCAGACACGTCCTAAAAGGTGTTTTAGTCTCCAACAGCTAGTTTTGGTGGTTAGGGGTATATATACCCACTCCCCAACAGTAAGGTAAGGTTTTTGGCACTTCATTGCATTATTTTGAACCCTTGCAAGAACTCTCACACCCTTGTGCACTTAGTTTATCTAGTGAGGTGTTGGAGAGTGAGTTAAGCCAATCCAAGGGCATTGCTTCATTGTTAGATCTAGTGTGGTACTTGATCATCCTCGGCAAGCATCCTAGACTTGTTACTCTTGGAGGTTGCCACCTCCTAGACGGCTTGGAGGAGTTGCCCGGTGACCTCTCCAAGAAGGTTGTGGAGAGGTCCGGTGTTGATTGTGAGTGGCTCGGTGTTCGCCATCTTCGGAGTGGAGGAAGAACAACCATAGTGATAGAGGCTTGGGAGATCACTTCGTGGGTCGGCTCCCACCTTGCCCACCCCTTGACAAAGGGGGCTTATGGTGGCTTCATGATTTGAGCGGTGAAGTTGGACTCATCTCAACAGTGACGTAGAAAGTTGGCAAGCTTCTGAACATCGAGTGGAAGAATCCTTTGTCACTTATCTCCTTTATTTTGTACAAATTTACTTTGAGCAAGTTTACATACTGAGTTTGAACAAATCCGGTTGCCTCCTTTCTCCTACCGCCACCGCTCGAGCACTACCCTGCCCCGTTCTTCCCCACTCCCACATCGGAGTTGGGCTCGCGTCGTCGCCTACCCTCCCCCACCTGTTGCTGCTAGCCTACCACCCTTGCTCCACCGAGCGGCCCTTTCCTCTTGAGAAACTACGTCGGCCTCCGCCCCTCGTCCTCCCGATGTGGTAACGGCGGGGACCAGGAACGAAGGGGGCCGGTGGCAGCGGCAGCATTGAGGACGGGAGTTGCACCGCGTCGGTAGGGCGCAGAGAAAAGGGAGGGGCGAAGGGCTCTGGTGCGGTCGATCCACGAGGGAGAGGCGCGGCCTCCCGGCCACCTGCGGCACACGCCTAGCACCGTCAGCGGAGCCGGCACCGATGATCACCCTCTCTTCACCATCATCACCACAGCTGTCGTCGTTACCATGGTAGCGCTTGTCTCCGTCCTCTCCTCATCCTGCTCGTCTTTGCCTCCTCTACGGCATGCGCGTCTGCATACAAGAGGTGTGTGCCCGGCAAGGCCGCCAACTCGCCATCGCTCTCCGCTCTCCCAGATGGTAAAGCATTCACTTCACCCCTAACCACCAAGAATTGGATCGATCCATTGATCTGCAAGAACAAAGATGTGAATCTTGGGGTGGGTTTCTCTTGTGTTGTGTGATGGATGAATCTCAGGTGGTGGATGAGGATGTGGGTATGGGGCCATGGCCATGGGGATGGAGCTCAATGGGGATTCCTTGCTGTTGGGGTCCAAGACAGCATAACGGAGGGCCTGGATGCGGAAGGTGCTTTCAGGTACTAGGGACAAAGAGGCCAATTTTGTTTTGTCTTGTCTTAATTTTATTTATTTGCTCTCATTTCTTTCCCCTGTCCTTTTCTGATTTAACCAAAATGTCCCTTCTTGCTTGTTGTTCCTCACATGGGGCTGGTTGTTCAATACCTTGTGGGATTTTTTTTTTCCTTTTGAGATGAAGAGCTTAAGGTTTGGATGAATCACCCCCAAGCCACCGCA
Organism: Oryza punctata; assembly: GCA_000573905.2. Lineage (NCBI taxonomy): Eukaryota > Viridiplantae > Streptophyta > Magnoliopsida > Poales > Poaceae > Oryza > Oryza punctata. The sequence goes on along the minus strand of CM002494.2, from coordinate 6,595,877 downwards.
GCACCGTCCCAAGTCGCCCCCAGCGCCCCTCCCCCTTGAAGGAGCCATAGATGCCCTAACCTGCTCCCTCACGGTGCATGGAGGAGGAAATAAGTAACCTGCAGAAATGTTTGCATAATAAAGATAGGCAATTGCGTTTGTCGACAGGTTGCACGGAATAGGTCTCTGAATTGCCTCAAACCGCTTATTTTCCGTAGCCAACACACTTTTTTCTTAAACCATTTACGATATCAGAAACGCCTTTTTCCATACTCATCGATTTTCTTTCCATTGGAATACAGCAGATGTGCAAAAAATACGTTAACCTATTCATGAATCTGTATTCTTGCCCATGCTGTTAAGATGGATCCTTTCCGCTCAGATATGGATGAATTAGCTTCCTCGGTAGTAAAATTGAGCTCATAGAACCATCATTACCTGGTATGTCCTTTTATTTATGCCTAACTTGTTAGTTGAATCCCCTCTTTCCATGAATTATAACAAGCTAATTTTTCTCAATTTTTAAGCCTATGCCATCTGCTATTTTCAAGGCATTCTATTTATGCCATGGAAGCAGAATTGCTATTTCCATGTGTGGATACCCTAAAACGAAGGTTGAAATTTGCTATTACCAAGGACAACTATGCATGGGGCCAGGATGGAATCACATTGTTAAGAAAACAGGCATGCAGCTTAGACAAAAAATGCTTTTCAAACCTATCTGCAAGTTGGCAATGCGTGTTACAGTAAGCAAGGAAAAGCAGCACACATCATCGCCACAGATCGCGCTTCCACGGCTCAAGAAAGCACACCAGCGGAATAATTAACATGGAGCCTGGATCCTCTAGCAATCCCATCGTCATACCATATACCAACAAAGGTAAACATAACATGCTTGGTCTAATGTTGCTTTCCGCGCTATATATCGAATTTTCACACCTTACTTTTCAGGTCCATATGTTGCTCCTTATACCCCAAATCCAACCCAGAGCAACACGCTTCGTTCATCAAATGCAGTTACTTGTTGATTTCTACACGTTACACTCACTAGCACCTTTTCTCCTCAGCTAACTATTAACCTAAATATCCTTGACAGTTATTAAGCACGCCCCAAACAAACGCAGATTCAACAACCTATGTGTTTGCGCTCGCAACGTTGAGAAAAACGTCTAAACTGAAAAGCTTTGTCAAACACATTGGCTATTCAATAGACCATTACGACGGGTTATATGACGTCGCCATGAACACAACGACAATGCACCAAGACAGAGTGGTAAACATTCAGCTTATTTGATGCTTTTTTAATATTCGAATCACACAATCAAAGTAATTTATGATCTTTGCAGTACTTCACAGAGGAATTCTCAGTCCAATACATAGCACACCTTATGGACAAGAAGGAAAATATTCAGGTACAAGCTGCAAAAGGTCGTTCAAGCACCATGATCGTTCGCAAGTCAACAGACGACCGCTGCATTTTACCAAACGGATGGACCAAATTCGTGGTGAAGAACTCAATTGGAATAGGGACAATCTGCATCTTCCATTTTTACGAGACAACCACCTTGCAAGCAACCGTGCATGTTCTGTAGAGAACACCTGGGCAATCTACAACATCTTGTCCAAACAAGCGCCTTACATATAACTTTCATTATGCTTTTAGTTTATCTCCCTACTAATATTCTATTAGCTATGCTACCTACGCATGGGGATATCTGTTGTACAGACCTCATGCCTCACCCACCAGTCATGTTATCCTGCCAAAAAAACCTATGAAAACTATATGTATAACATATATGCCCTTTAGGCTCTTTTAGACCAAATATCGTGTATCTACTGAATCGTCATGTTTCAAAGTGCAGCGCATCAAGCTTTAGCCATGAATTATCATCGTCATCAATAGCTCACTTATGGATTCCTAACGGCTGTTACCATATCTTTACTGCTCTAATTCTGTTCATCAAGTAGCACCAACAACACAACTTCTTACAGCCGGCGCACTATTGGTGCGCACAGCCATCTAGTAAATGTAAAGGCAAATGCAAAAGTGGCATTTGGAGAGTTGTCATTCGTAAGAGTGGCAGAAAGTTAAATTTCCCTCACCCAGCGCTACTCAAGGTGTGTTTGGCTGTCACTTGGCAGGAATTGTCAGGAGGGGAATGTGAGATTGAGGGGTGGGGTTGTTAATAGTGTGTTTGGTTGAAAGGATATTCTTGAATAATAGATGATCATCCAACTTTTGAATGTGTTTGATTGATGCTGACTTGATGGGCAGGCATGAATTAAATGGTTGGGAGAGGGAATATTCTAAAAATATACTGGATAATTGTGCCAAATGGGCCAAATGAGGATATCCACATTTGCTAATCTCAAACAATAGTAATAAATGATTAGTGATAATTAATACATCTGGGTGTTAATTAGTAATTATTAACATTAGCATTTATTAGATATAGTTAATTTATTTTATTGTTACTTAGTATGATAAGGTTAATGATACTTACCATATTTTATTGTTAGTTAATAGTTTGTTGCTTCCGTTCAATGCATCCTAATCCATCTAATTAAACAAGAAACTGAATAGGCATATTCACCCAACTTAAAAAAAGTAGACCACTATTTCTCTAAAAAGATAAACATTTATATCTTATCTAATCTTGACCATAAGCCAAATGAACCACAGTTCTGTTATTTGGTTGGTGGAAGTGAGTGTTTTATGAGAGATTGAGAAGAAGAGTTTAAGAGTGAACTCTCACATTTTTAGTTATGACCAGAGATAAATCTAAGCTGTACATTATCATTTAAATTTTAATTCCTACCCAAACTTTTCATAATTACCATCTCTTCTACCAAACAAGGACGGGGAGTAAAAATAAAACTTCCATGACCAATCCTCCACCAACACGTTTGAGCAACACGTCTACTGCCCATACCGCCGAGGAGGAGTGTGGATATTTTGGTACCCATATACCCACAAGTATAGATTATCCGACTGGTTATTGGGGATATGTAATGTAAACAGTATATGAGTAATATTAGGATTCGGGTGTTGTATTGGCTTGTTTATCAAGGTATAGCCCGTAGTCCTAGTTTGTTAAGATTGTAAATTAGTTGTATCAGATTTAGAACCGTAAGGGGATAAATCTTATCTTGTAAGCCTTGGTCTTCCGTGTATATAAGGAGGACGGGGTGCCCCTTGCGGGCAGAAGCTCAATTACATTGACAGAACAATATACAATCCGACGGATATAATCCCCAAACAGGAGTAGGGTATTACTTCTTCGTGAAGGCCTGAACCTGTCTAAATCCTTTGTCTCATAACCCATCTACTTTTTCATCTTGTTCGCTACCCCCTTTTCATATTGCCGAACTCTAGTTTCGATAGTTGGCGTGCCAGGTAGGGGAGCGTCAAGTTCATCGATAATCAAGTAAGATGGGATCATCATCAGGCATCGACAATTACGCATTCCCCCCAGGGCAGGCGTATCGCTTTGGCAGCCTCGACTTCATCACCGACAACTTTGGCAAGATCACTCTTCTTGACTCGGCGTCAAGCCAGTCGGGAGGAGATCGCATCTCTTGGCCGCTCGGTTTACCGAACGCGGCCAAGACCAGCGCCAGGATGTTTTCCCGTAAGATGGCTCCAAGCCACTCGGGAAAGGCGTCTACATCAACTTCACTTTCTACGTCAAGCCTACCTCGAGATAATCAAATCTACCCGACGATCGCCATAGAGTTACCAACAGATCTGATCACGATTTCTAGTTCAAGGTCTCCATCCCTTCGTGGGATGAGATCCGATCTAATCTCGTTCAAGATCGGATCTAGCTTTAGGGAGGTCAATGTTGTGCTACCTAAACTCGGATCCTGCTCCACCACCGAGCTCGCCGCCTACGCCAGCTCTTTGGAGGAGAGCGTTCACGGCAACCCGCCCGACGCTGAGGCTGCAGACGACACTGACTTCGACGACGACTACACGCCAGTCTTCAACGGTGTGTTCATAGTGAACAACGAGACTGATGCCGAAGTAGCTGCAAGGCTGCAAGCAGAAGAGGCAGCTCGAGCTGGAGTTGAGCAAGAGAGGATCCGACTGGAACAAGAACGTGCCAGACTGGATGAAGACAGAGCTAGACTTGAACAAGAGCAGCAAGCCCAAGCTGAACAAGAGCGCCAACGCAGGGAAGCGGAGGACGCAAGATGCAGGGAAGATGAAGAACGCAGAAACAGAGATCTGGCTATGGCAGGATGAAGGGCAAGGGACGCGATCGGGCAGACCATCGTCGACAACACCAATGTGTTCCTCACACCGCAACAAAACATTGTCGGGCAGTCACCCTCCTTGACGCGTTACTCGGCGCAGCTCCAGCCCATGTTACACCGTTAATCAATCAAGTCAAAACACTCGTCGCGACAACTATCCCGGCTGCCCAAACAAGCTGGCGACCCAGCGAGTCAACATCAAGAGCACCAGGTGGCAGCCGCGCACCTCCATCAAGAGTAAGAGACAGCAAGAGCAGAACCAACTCGCGTGCCGACCACCACAGCGGGGCACGCCGAGACCAGTCGGTCCACTCGCCCGCGGGCCACTTCGCTCGGCCGTCACACCACACCAGAGATCGCAGAAATCAATCTGACTATCATAGTCTACCCAGGGCTTTAATCCACCTGAGAGACACTCTCAACCAAAGACGACGGGAGAGAGGCATCGTAATTCAAGACGATGAGGATTGCGATGGGGTTCCAGCTTTCACCAGCGACCTGCGTCGAGTGAATTGGCTAACTAGCTTCAAGCCGACCGGTATCGAGAAGTACGACGGAAAAACCGACCCTCGGTCGTGGTTAACCGTCTACACGCTCGCAATTCCCGTAGCAGGAGGAGACAGCAAAGTCATGGCAAACTATTTGCCGGTGGCATTCACTGACTCGGCCAGAAACTGGCTCGCCGGGTTATCGCGAGGCACAATTAATACCTGGAGCGAACTCCGCGATCATTTCATCGCCAATTTCCGAGGCACTTTCGAGCGCCCTGGGACACACTTTGAGCTATACAATATCTTCCAGAAGCCAGACGAAACTCTCAACGAGTACATACGGCGTTTCTCTGAGAAGCGCAACAAGAATTCTGACATCACCAACGACAATATCATCGCCGCATTCACACGTGGGCTACGCAATGATCTACTGATCGGGAAATTCAGCCGCAAACCTCCGAAGACAGTCAAGCAGATGTTCGAGAAGGCAAATGAGTACGCCAAATCAGATGACGCAGTCAAGGCATCAAGGTAGTCGGCTAGAACCTGGAAGAAGAAAGACAATGACACCGTGGCAGGGCCCAGTGGAAGCAACACAAGGCACAAATATCGCAAGCGTAAGCCTGAGGATCTAGTTGCCACAACCTCAAATCACCAAGGCCAACGCCCCCGAGTCACCTCCTACGACAGAATCATGAACGACCCCTGCATACACCACCCCAATAAGGGACACGCGGCCAAGGATTGCTTCATCTACAAACAGTTTGCGGAAAAATATGCCGCCCAAATTAAGAAACCAGTCGAAGGAGAAGGAACTCCAACTCAGAAAAAGAACGATGACGAGCTAAGCCAAGGGGCATATCAAGATCCCAGGAGCGAGCTCAATCACATCTTCGGCAGTCCGCTTGCCTATGAGTCCAAGAGGACACAGAAACTCACCGAGAGGGAAGTCAACGCGGTGCAACCTACAGTTCCCCAATATCTGCGATGGTCAGAGATCCCCATCAGGTTTGACCGCTCAAATCATCCTAACCGAGCGGTCCACCCAGGGCGGTACCCCCTGGTACTAGACCCAGTCGTCCGGAATGTCAAGCTGAAGCGCACCCTCATTGATGGCGGGAGTGCGCTCAATATCCTCTTCGCCAAGACCCTGGATGAGATGCAGATTCCTCGATCTGAGATGAAGCCGAGTAATGCCCATTTCCACGGAGTCATCCCGGGGCTGTCTTCGACTCCACTCGGCCAGATCACTCTCCCGGTGACCTTCGGGACCAAGGAGAATTTCAGAACAGAGAACATCAGCTTCGAGGTACCCGACTTCGAGACGGCCTACCACGCCATCCTCGGTCGCCCGGCGTTAGCCAAGTTCATGGCGATTCCCCACTACACCTACATGATGATGAAGATGCCTGGACCACGCAGAGTCATATCCTTGCGAACTAACGTTGTCACACCCTAATTTTCATTTCAGGGATTTATAAATTATTCCTAGAATTTATATTAAATGTTCATTAATGTACAAGTGAAGTTAATATGGGAAATAAAATTTTCTAAATAAAACATGGCTGGATTTAATTTTTATTAAATTCTCCATGGTTAATTCTACTCTCTGGAATTTTCTCGAATATTTCAGAGCTCAATTACTAATTTTAATCATACAAAGAAAATTTCAGTAATTATTGAAATAATAAATTAATCATTAAATGGTCCAGTTATAATTTTGATAAATACTTTGATTGTTCAAGTATTTGCAAGATTTTTCTTGGAATTATTTGAGCATCGGAAGTATTTTTGAAAATTCAAAGATTATTTTAGTGATTAATTTAATTAGAAAAGTAATTAAAAATCCTCCCTTCCAGGTTTGGGCTGAATCTGGAAAAGTCTGCTTTGTCTCCCTTTGGTTCTTCTCTGTTGCAGCCTATTTCTTTCCCTCCCCTAAGTCTGCTTTGCCTCCCTTTCTTCCTTTTCCTTTTCTGTTTTGGGCCGGCCTTTTACCAGAAAGTCTGCTTTACCTCCCTCTCGCTACAGTACCTTCTTCCTCCTCAAGACACAGACAGCAGCCGAGCCCTGCTTTGCACAGTACAGCCACCAACTCCTCCGTCCAATCCGACCTCCCCGTTGGTCCCCTTCCAAAATTAGTTGCAGGAACAGATTCCCCTCAATCTCCTCCACCTTATCCCCAAGAAAGCCCCATCAAATTCGTGCTAAATCCCACGAATTTCGGTCTTGTTCTTATCCGGTGAACTCGGGATAAATCAAATTTTTCGTTACCAAATCCTCTCATTTTGGGCCCGGATTATTCCTCCTTTGCCTACAAATATCACCCCCTCGGTCCCCTCCTCCGTTTCCCTTCTTTTTCCCGAGTTTTCTCGTGCCCTAGCTACCTCCCCACGAGCTCCTTTTCTCTCCGTCGCCGGCCTCGCCTCCGGTCGCCTTTTCCCACCGCCTCGGCCAACACCGTCCAGCGCCGCCAACTCCCCCGGCTTTGCAAGGCCGTGCTCTACCCCGGCCACCACCTCTCCTCCACCGAAACCCGCCGGTTTCCGTTGTCACCGTGTAGGCCGAGTTCGCCGTCGTTTTTTTTGATCTCCGGCGAAGCCCTGTTGCTTCTCCCGTCACCGTCTTCGGTCGCCGCCACCTCCGTTGGATCCGCAGCTGCGAGGAGAACACCGTCCACCCCTCCGTTGCCACCGAAGTTCACCGGAATGCTGTCGTCACCGTCAACCCGACGTCGCCGCCGCATCTACCTCGTCGCCCGTCGTCGTCTGTCGTTGCGCTACCCCTCGGTGAGCTCCTCTCATCGTGCTCTCTCTCCCGGTGTCCCCTGTGTCCGTCGTCGTGTTGCCATCCGCTCTAGGTCAAAATCCGGTCAATCGATCTCCGCCATCCAAATCAGTATAGATTATTTCCCCTCTCTTTTCAATGATATATTAGTCTTTCTACTATATATCATCTACAAAATTTGATCCAATCTTTTTACCGGAGGATGTTTTTAATCTTTTCTCCAAGTTGTAAATCATTTGTAAATTGTTTAATTAATTTAGAATAGTCTTTTCTTTAATAGGTTTAATTGGATTAAATGTTGTAAAATTCATAACTAATTCATATGAAGTCAGAATGAGGCCGTTCAAGTCTCTAAATTCATCTAAAATCATGGTCTACATGTTTGTTTTCTTTTTTATGTACTGTTTATTTGGAGTTTTCTTAGTCTTTTTCCTCGTTTTGCGTGTTAGCTTGTCGTTTCCGTCGTTTCGAAGGTTCGTGAGTGCGTCGGAAGTGTTCCAGAAGACTAATTGAAGACTGATTATTGCAAGGCAAGTCACACAGATCCTAAACACAATCCTTTGAGTATGTTGATCCTATGTTTAAATTCTCTATTTATTTCAAATGTGCATTTATTTTCGAATGTCATCGGGTGGTGTGAACCTATTCCTTTGTTATGGCCAATTTGCATTGATTACCCTATTTCTTGATACCTTGGGTTATAAATTTGACTAGTTGGATTTTATATATTGGTTCAACTAGATATTAGATATAATTGCTTAGCCATGCTTAGAAACTTTAATATCATTTCATATGGGATAATTAATGTTTCACTTATATCTTAATGATGGCTATTTAATGGTAGCTCACGATGGTCAATCGTGATTGATAAATTAATTAACTTGCTAACTAAAACTTGACTAATGGTGGGTTGTAAGCACATGGTTGGAGATGATATTTGGATAGTTGTGCTCATGATAATTAAGGACCGGTTTGCGAGCTACTGTTGTGAAACATTAACCATACCAACCACAAGCCAGCGTGGGCAACGACTTGACATTTGATGTAGCATGATTCAATGTGGAGTGCCAGACTGTGAAGTGGCGGAGATAAGCTCACGGGGGTTCGCTGGGGAGTCCATACCTTGGCTAAAAGGGGGTGACTATGATCCGGGAGCGGTGCACTGCATTGAGTTGGGTTATGTTGGGTGTCCTGTCACAGTCCCGTTTCGAGGTACCGTGGTGGTACTGAGGGCATGGTAACATGTTATGGGCTGTGTCTTGTGGGTACAGTGGTACATCTCTGGCCATAGTAAAACTATTCGAATAGCCGTACCCGCGGTTATGGGCGGGCCTAACAATGTTTTTCGTGATTAGTCCCACACTACTCATTAATAATAATAATAATAATGTGATAAGTGATGCTACTTCAGTTTAACTCCTGGTTTGGAATGGTTAATTCCTGGTTTGGAGGTTTGATATGTACGACCGGGGTTGGTTGTTCAGGTTTGGTTGGGCCTGCAGCATTGGTGTGCTGTCCAGTGTTGATTAATATTGATGATTATAATTACTCTACTGTTTTACAATTCTCAAATGTTTGCTAAATGCTGCTTTTGCAAATGAGCCTATATATTATGCTATCCTTTTGGTATCTTTGTGCACTTGCATATTTGCTGTGCGGCTTGCTGAGTATTCCATGTACTCACCCTTGCAATAATCAATCAACCTCAGTTGAAGAATGTTTCCGAAGAAGAAGATGTTTGGCTTATACCCCAGTTGAGCTGCCTGTGGGAGTTGAGCTGAAGCCATCGCTAGGTTTTGTTTTCCGCTGCAATTTTCTTTATGGTGAGGACTAAGTGCCTTTTCTGTAAGTATGTAACGTTGTATTATGATGAATCTGTTTATTAAATTGTCGATTTGTGTACCTCGGCTGATTCCTGGACGAGGGTTTAATGCACAAATTAGTTCGGAAATTACTTGTGAATTTCCGGGCGTGACAGACGTCAAGCAGGCCCTCACCTGCGACAAGGAGAGCTGTGAGTTGGCCCAATCTCGTGAGAGATCAGTCGGCCAACAGGAAGTCCGACTGGCTGCATCGACATCACAAGAAGGCGAGATCCCAGCCACAAAGACGGCCAAGACTGGAGAAGGCGACGCCAAGACCAAAAAGATTCCTTTAGATCCCTCTGAACCTTCTAAAACTGCTGTAATAGGCGCTGAGTTAGATAGCAAATAGGAAAGCGTGCTCATCACCTTTCTTCAAGCTAATAAAGATATCTTTGCGTGGAAACCATCTGATATGCCTGGTATTCTTAGAGAGGTGATTGAGCACTCTTTGAATGTTAGAGAAGACGCCAAACCTATCAAGCAACGACTCCGCCGATTTGCACAAGATAGAAGAGACGCCATCAAGGAGGAACTAACTAAGCTGCTCGCAGCTGGATTCATCAAGGAAGTATATCATCCAGACTGGCTCGCCAACCCGGTCCTGGTCCGCAAGAAGACTGGCCAATGGTGTATGTGCGTCGATTACACAGATCTGAACAAGGCATGCCCAAAAGATCCTTTTGACCTACCCCGGATAGACCAGGTTGTAGATTCAACAACCGGATGTGAGCTACTCAGTTTTCTTGACTATTACTCGGGTTACCACCAGATCAGCCTAAAGGAGTCCGACTGCTTGAAGACTTCATTCATCACCCCGTTCGGAGCATACTGCTACATCACCATGCCCTTTGGGCTGAAGAATGCAGGGGCTACCTACCAACGCATGATCCAACGATGCCTTGCAACACAACTCGAACAGAATGTGGAGGCCTACGTCGACGACGTCGTCATCAAGACCAAGTAGAAGGACAACTTGATACAAGATCTGGAGGAGACATTTGCAAACATACGCGCTTTTAGGATGAAGTTGAATCCCGAGAAATGCACCTTCGGAGTACCGTCAGGGAAACTACTCGGCTTCATGGTGTCTCATAGGGGCATCGAGGCCAACCCGGAGAAAATCAACGCAATATTAAAATGAAACCCCCGAGTTCTCAAAAGGATGTCCAGAAACTTACCGGGTGCATGGCTGCTCTAAGTAGGTTTGTCTCAAGGCTTGGAGAGCGAGGGATGCCTTTCTTCAAGTTACTCAAAAAGAGCGACGATTTCCAATGGGCACCGGAAGCCCAAAAGGCATTTGAAGATTTCAAGACTTTTCTGACAACTCAGCCGGCACTAGCTTCACCACTGCCACAAGAGCCACCGCTTCTCTATGTATCGACGACTTCAAAGGTGGTGAGCACAGTCCTGGTCATCGAGCGTGAAGAAGACGATCGCACCTAGAAAGTACAACGACCGGTCTACTTCGTGAGCAAAGTTCTTGCCGACTCCAAAACCCGGTACCCCCAAGTGCAGAAACTTTTATATAGAGTCCTAATCACCATCAGGAAGCTGGCCCACTATTTTCAAGGACACCCGGTCACGGTGGTCACATCGTTCCCACTCGGTGAAATCCTTCGCAACAGAGAAGTCACGGGCCGCATCGCCAAATGAGCTCTAGAATTGATGCCCTTGGACATCATCTTCAAGCCCCGAGTTTCTGTCAAGTCACAGGTGCTAGCCGACTTCATCGCTGAGTGGACCGAGTTCCAGGAAGATGTGCCCGCAGAGAAGATGGAGTACTGGACGATGCACTTCGACGGGTCAAAGAAGGATTTCAGGGTGTCGAGCCGGAGTCGTTTTGATTTCCCCGACTGGAGAACGTTTGAGCTATGTTCTTTGGATCCACTTTCCCTCATCCCATAACGTGGCCGAATACGAAGCGCTTCTACACGGATTACGGCTCGCCATATCCCTAGGGATCCGCAGGCTAATAGTTCGAGGGGACTCCCAACTTGTGGTCAACCAAGTGATGAAGGACTGGACATGCCTCGATGACAACATGGCGGCCTACCGATAGGAAGTGCGCATGTTGGAAGATAAGTTTGATGGTTTGGAATTAACTCATGTTCTCCAGCACAACAATGAGGCGGCCGACCGACTGGCCAATTTTGGATCAAAAAGAGAAGCCGCCCCATCAGATGTTTTCATCGAGCACCTTTACAAACCCACTGTTTCAAGCAACCCAACTACTGAAAAGGAGGCCACAGAACAAGTATTATTGCTCGACACCGACTGGAGGACACTATACATTAAATACTTGAAACATCAAGAGTTGCCTCCCGACAAAAACGAAGCCGAGCGAGTTCACCGACGCTCCAAGACTTACGCCCTCGTAGAAGAAGAACTATACAAGAAAAGCCCATCTGGAATACTCCAAAGATGTATCTCTCTCGAGGAAGGCATTCAGCTCTTAAACGATATTCACTCGGGAGTTTGCGGAAATCATGCGGCGGCACGAACTTTAGTCGGGAAGGCATACCGACAAGGCTTTTTCTGGCCTACAGCAGTCAGCGATGCAGACAAAATTGTGCGCACATGCGAGGGTTGCCAGTTCTTTGCTAAACAGACCCACCTGCCAGCCTAGGAATTACAAACTATCCCCCTCTTTTGGCCTTTCGCGGTCTGGGGACTGGACATGGTAGGCCCTTTCAAATGGGAACAAGGCGGATACACACATCTGTTTGTTGCAGTAGACAAATTCTTCAAGTGGATCGAGGCAAGACCTGTGGCGACCATCACTGCGGAAAAAGCATGCGACTTCTTCATCAACATTGTACATCGCTTCGATATGCCAAATCGAATCATCACCGATAATGGAACTCAGTTTACTGGTGGTGTATTCAAGGACTTTTGTGAGGACTTCGGTATCAAAATTTGCTATGCCTCAGTAGCTCACCCAATGAGCAATGGACAAGTTGAGCGTGCAAACGGCATGGTACTCCAAGGAATCAAGACTCGCGTTTTCGACAGGCTGCGCCCTTACGCCGGCTGGTGGACGGAAGAGTTGCCCTCAGTACTATGGTCACTACGTACTAGCCCGAGTCGTGCTACGGGCCAGTCACCCTTCTTTTTGGTATACGGCGCAGAAGCTATGTTGCCGAGTGAGATGGAGTTTGAGTCCCTGCGAGTTCGCAACTTTAATGAAGAACGCCACGAGTCTGATAGGATTGATGACTTGACCCAACTGGAAGAAGCTAGGGAAGCAGCAGTTATCCAGTCGGCCAGATATCTCCAAGGTCTACTACGCTATCACAATCGCAACGTCAAGTCACACATCTTTATAGTCGGCGACATGGTTCTCCGGAAGATTCAGACGACTAAAGACAGGCACAAATTGTCCCCCTTGTGGGAAGGGCCATTTATAATAGCAGAAGTCACTCGCCCGGGAGCCTACGACTAAGACGTGAAGACGGAACTATTGTAGACAACTCATGGAATATAGAGCATCTTCGGCGGTTTTATGCTTAAAAGCCATCTTGTATTCTTTTTTCCCTTAGACTGACCACTCACTTGTCCCAGCCGAGTGGCCAGTCGGGGGCTATCGATAATAATAGAGTACGATATCAGTTTTGTTCATGACTTGTCATTGACCCTGTTTAAGTCTAGATCTAGCGGATAAGGACTAAAAATTTTTCGATGGCCGCAACAAGTTTCGAGCTTGAAGCAGTCAGACAAAAATTTTAAGCAGCTTGAAACTAGATCTACGATTTACTGCATGGCATAAATGAGTCACTATACAACGATAAGAGTACTTTACATCTCAAATCACACTCGGAAGCAAGAGCCTACGATTGGAAATTTTCTAATACATCCGATGCAATTAGCAGAATCCTGAGCCTGGTTGATCAGCTTCAAGGCTTGTTCGTCAGATGTCCCGTCTGCGAATCCATCACCGACAGCATCGATTTCCGCTCGGGGATACAAGGACTTGACGATCGCCAAGGCCTGACTCACACCCATCGCAGCTGCGTCTTTAATGTTGCTGAAGTATTTCACCGGAGCAGTACGGAGCCCTTCAAATATTTGGACTGCATCCTCCTGACTAGTTCCGAGCCCATTTTGAAATATCGCGTTCAGCACTGGGGCAGCAGCGTTGGCGATGTCGTCTCGGACGCTTTCCACCTTTTTCACCCTCGCGGCGAAGACATCAAACTGTGCTTTGGTCTTTACTTTATGCTCTGCGTTTTTCGCAAGTTAGAGACAGAATCCGACCACACAACATGACCCTACTTGCAAAGAGAGATGGATTAGTACCTTCGAGGGCGTTTTCAGCTTGAACCTTGTCGGCCGCCAGTCGGGCATTAGCCACTTCAAGTTTCTTCACTCGAGCGGTCAAAGATTCAATCTTTGTAGTTTGGGCTGCAAAAAAGACAGATTAGTCAGCTGGACAATTCGGACAAGCGGTTAGTTTATGGCAAAGTATTCTTTACCTCCAATGGTGCCTCGATAATTGAAGCTGGTGTCCATGAGCTGGTTAATCTGGTCTTTCAATTTCCTCTCTTTGATTTGGGCATCCTCTCGGGTTTTTGTTAGCTCAGCCCTGACTTGCTCGAGGGTCTCAAGATGAGGCACGAGTTTCTCTAATGCACTCGTTTTAGCCTCATTCCTAAGATGAATCCTCTGAATAACGCACCGGGTCAGCAGGATGGCTAGAAAGAATATCGAACACAGAAAGAGAAATACTTAAATTCATCAGACGAGTGGACTCGGTCAAGTTTTTCTTCAACATCTCGAGTTCTTCGTCATCCTTTTGACGATTGATTATAATGCCTTGCAAAACATCATTCTGATCCCTCCACTGGAGCTTGGTTGGCGGGAAGGAATCCTTGACTGATTTAATTCTTGGGATCTCCTCCACGTTTTCATCAACTAAGAGGCCTGGTTCGCAGGAGTTCTCGAGATGGTTGGAACATGACACAGAAAGAAAGTTGGAAAGCATCAACGGGCGTACCGGATATAACTTTCGAGCGTTTGGCAGGAGTACTTTCCGACTGACCGACTGGTTGACTGGTTGTGCTCGGCTCTGCAGAAGCCGGTGGAGGGATTTCAGGTGTTCTCTCCTCATCCCCTCCTTCAAAGCTCCTGGGAGCCGGTCCCTGGTCAGATCCCTCGGGACTCCTCTCGACCGGTTGGGCTGGCGCTTCGGGTACACCAGTCGGGCCAGTTGTTGTTCCTTCCGACTGGTCTTCAGTTGGAGGCCTGACTTCGGGGCCGGCAGCATTCTTCTCCGATTGGTTCCCAGTCGGGGGCTCGACTTCGGCGGTGCTGGTGGTCTTTCCCGATTGACTCCTAGTCAGGGGCTCAGAGCCCGACTCGCTCGGAGCAGCAATAGGTGGAGTATCGTCCTTGCTCCCCAGTTCAATGTCTTGGGGTTTCCTGTGCCCCGCAAGATGGATTTTGATATCATCGTTTTCGTAAGAAATTAAGGAGTATAAGAATGACAGATCTGAGTGAAAATAGTACCTTGTGGATCTTCGAATTTTAGGAGCTGGCCGACCGGCAGGAGACTTAGCTGGAGTTGGTTTGACGCTGGCCTGCGGTTCGGTAGCTTCATCTTCTGAATCACTGCAGACCATTTTTCTCCTCTTCAGCTTTTGCTTGGGGTCGCTCTCTTCGGCAGCTCGTTTGCTCTTCCCGGCTGGGTTGATTTTTGGTACGCCAGTTGCTTGAGGCTTTTTCGGAGCAGATTCCTTGTGAGCCGGCGCAGGTGGCCTTGAAAAGAAGCGTTTGTTATCCTAGCAGAGGAATTTTACACACAAGTTAAAATGACGACTAAAAAGGCGACAACATTTATAAAAGCCGATAGACATTTACCTCTAGAGGTGGCCGCACCAGACCGTAAGGAATCACTGGAAGTTTGTGGCTGTAGTCAATCGCGATCCCCGAGGAGAAAACCTTGTACATCCAGTTGCACATGATTTTGAAGTCAATGGAATCTGGGTCTTCTCGGTTTGGATCCGACTGCCCTTCGTACTCATACGCTGGCTTGCTCCTCTCCTTGATTGGAGCCAGTCGGCACTTGATGAAGTGCCGAGTGACTTGCTCTCCTTGTAGACCTTGTTGCTTGATTTCCATCAGTCGGAGCAGCAACTCATTGGCCTGGGCGAGTTCGTCGCCGTCTGGGAAGTTTCTCCAGTTTTCGTGGGGAATAGGAGGGAGGCCGACAAACTCAGGAAGACTCGGAGATGGATTTGAGATATAAAACCAGTTCGAGTGCCATCCTTTATTGGAAGTCTTGAATGGAAGCAAGAAGTATTTTTGAGTGAGAGTTCCTCGCAATTGAAACCCAGACCCACCGACCACACACGGGTTGCTTTTGTCAGGCTGAGGTTTGAGGTAGAAAATGCGGCGGAATAATGCGAAATGTGGATGGATGCCAAGAAAAGCTTCACAAAGGTGGATGAAATTGGCTATGTGAAGAATAGAGTTGGGATTCAAGTGGTATATTTGGATTTTGTAAAAAGCTAGAAGACCACGGAAAAAGGAAGAGGCTGGAAGAGCGAAGCCAGAATAAAAAAAAGGAAGAGAATACCACTATTTCACCGGTGTCGGGGGTGGGAAATTCCTCGCCATAAGCGGGGCGCCATCCGATGATTTCCTTGGGCGGTAGGACGCCATCCTTCACCATCTCCAGTAGATTTGATTCCTTCACATCGGATTTCGCCCATTGCTCGAAAGGAATTTCTCTCTCCTCAGCCGGTATGGATTTAAGCGAAATGGCCAGGTTTTTGTGGGAGAAATGGAGGCAAGATTTGGGTGGAGATGAACCGCTGTGAAGTTTAGTGTGAGGAGTCGAAGATTGGAGGCTATGGGTGTGAGGATCTAGAACCCTAGATTGCTATCACTGTGCGCGGTTTGGGGATTTTTGGCGAGGAAGATGAAGCGGCAAGTGTTTTAACGGTTGGGTTCAGTTCTCGTGTGTCGAATGGGCCGGGAACTGTAGCTTAACTATAGCCGATGGGGCTTTTAAAGTCTGTTTTATGTCCCTAGGGGCTTAACCCTTTTTTGTGATGAGCAGAAAGGGAAATATTTGGAAATATTTTATATCGCTGTGGTTAAACTCCTTGGAGTGCATGCAGTGAGAATTTTTGCCACGTCAGTGCGCATATTAAATTGATCGAGTATTATTGCTTTGGCTTATTAAATACTTTGATTATTTTTGGTGGTTGGTAAATCTTATATGAGATTAATACCACATATGCCTTATTTTTTCTAAATGAGGTGAAGTCATGTATCCTTAGGGGCTAGCAACACACTTGTTTTGACAGTGTGTACATGGCATGACTTAGCTATTTTGGAAACTTTTTTATTCATGACATATATGGTTTTAAATAGCCAATTTTGTTGTCAAAATTTTTGATGAAAGCAATTTTAGGATTGTTTATTATTTTGCTACTTAGGTGGCTAATAAACCACTCGGCTGGTTGTTTTTATTGATTCTGACTATATGTTTAGTTTGTTCAACTAAGCACATAGTCGGGGGCTACACCTAATTAGGTGCATCTAGTCGATGCAGCTGGGTATATTTTTTGTGATATTTTTTTTGAAAGATTTTTCAGCCCTTCACAGTCTTGAGATTTGGATAATGTATTTGGGAGATTATGGCAGAGATAATTGAAGTACTTGAAGTTGATAATTTTTGTTTGAGAGAAGATTATCTCGTCGACTGTAAAGGTCTCAAGGGCTACTGTGGATATTATGGTACCCATATACCCACAAGTATAGATTATCCGACTGGTTATTGGGGATATGTAATGTAAACAGAATATGAGTAATATTAGGATTCGGGTGTTGTATTGGCTTGTTTATCAAGGCATAGCCCGTAGTCCTAGTTTGTTAAGATTGTAAATTAGTTGTATCAGATTTAGAACCGTAAGGGGATAAATCTTATCTTGTAAGCCTTGGTCTTCCGTGTATATAAGGAGGACGGGGTGCCCCTTGCGGGCAGAAGCTCAATTACATTGACAGAACAATATACAATCCGACGGATATAATCCCCAAACAGGAGTAGGGTATTACTTCTTCGTGAAGGCCTGAACCTGTCTAAATTCTTTGTCTCATAACCCATCTACTTTTTCATCTTGTTCGCTACCCCCTTTTCATATTGCCGAATTCTAGTTTCGACAATGAGGTCACCATATCCGCATGGACGATGGTGAACTCCCCAAATGTGGGTTGTCACGACCACCAGACCATCACACCTAAAGAGCACCATCCGTGCACTGTCTTGTTGTGCTTGGATCACCTGTGTATACGGATGCTAGGCTCTTCCCATCCGCCCCGGTGAGCGGTCGCTTCATTCCCTTAGACCTTGTTCGGTTTGGAGGGGATTGCAAGGGATTGAAGAGGTTTGAGGGAGAATAATTCTACACCATAATTGGTGTGGAATAAATGGCCTTATGAGGCTAGATTCGAAGGTCTCCAGGATGCTGGCAATAAGATCTGCTCCATCCGATCGGGATGGCCTGCTCACGCAGCAGCGTGCATGGAAAGAGGTAGGCCATCGGGGAAGGGGACGGTTGGCTGGCGCTGGAGTCTCCCCTATCGTTGGAGAGGAAAGAAGGAAGCAATGGCGGAGGACAACGATACATACAAAAATAGAGCGGCAAAAAGTTGTTAGAGGACATCCAAAGCTTATGATATTTGCTAATGGACACCTTAAGAACGTGGCACGACGTGAGAACACTTTAAAAACTTGATAATTTACTAGAAGTCACCACATTGATTATTTAGTGAGAGAAACACATCGAAAAGACATAAATACCGCTCGAGCCACCAACATGTCAATTGGCTCCCCCATTGTAAAATTTTGCCCAAACTTACTTTCATGTAGATGTAGATGTCAGTTACCAATCTCTCATTGGTCCCAATCAGTTGACATGGTGTTGGCTTGAGAGGCATTTTTGTCTTTTTGACATGTTTATCTCTTTCGAGAGAAAATAATAAATAATCGCTACAATGTTCTCTAGCAAACTATACTAAGTTTTTTATGATGTTCTTAGATCATGGCATGTTCGGGTGGTGATGTCCACTAGCAATGACAATAAATTTTGGATGCCCTTTAGCAAATTTTGTCAAATAGAATTTATCCTTTAAAATAAGCTTCGGTGAAAGGTTGAGGACAAAAATGGAATTTATCACTTAAATTAATTAAGACACCACTTCAAAATAATTCACATACAAGTTTCACTGAATTATTTTAGTAGAATAGTAGAACCATGTAACTTCACCCAAGTTTAATTTAACTTAGACTCATTCACTTAAATTCGAGAATCTCCTTAAAAGTTATATTAGGCCTCCTTTTGCAACGGACAATTTAGTTAGTAAAGGAAATTAAACTAAATTCCTAAAACTCCTTATCGTTCCCCTTAATTTCAGGAGGGAAAAAGTGGTTTGAACTAATTAAAAGCCTTGTACGAGCTGTGTACTTGCGTGTTTAAAGAAAAAGATGGATTTAGTAAGGCCAAATCTTCAATGCTCTCACTGCTCCTCTCATCACTCCGTCACCTCGTGCTCGTGCTGTCCTTCCTTCCTGCGTCGTCTTCTCCATCTCTCTCTCTGCTCAGCTCAGCTCAGCTCAGCTCGATTCAGCTCATCGAGCGAGCAAGAAAGCACCCAAGGAGGAAGGAAGGGGCGCTGCTCCTCTCGAACCGATGGCTATGAGGCACAGGGCACGCTCCGCCCCCAGCTCCCCGCTCACCCCGTCTTCAACCATGAGGTGCATACTCGTTACTTTCTCCATTTCCCCTTGGTGATTCTTGCTCCCGGTGGCTGTGGATTTCTTGCCCATTTAAGCAGTTCTTGTGCAGCATGCTCCATGCAATGTTTCTTTTCTTTGTTTCCCCCAATTTGTTGGGAGAGCAATGCTCAGTGTAGCTGGGGTGTGGTGGAATTTTGGTGATGCTTTGATTCAGACAAAACAAGAAATGTAAAAACGAGAAGGATTTGTTTGTAGCTTAGCTTTTGTTTTCTTCTTTTTAGTTCTTTTGGCATTTCTTGGACATATGGGCTATTTGGTATCTCAAACGAGGATTCTCGATGTTATATATGGCTATTTGGTACTAGATAGAGCACAAGAAGCTCAAGGAATGCCTTTTGGGTGATGCCTTATGCTTACATCGGCAAGAATCGCTGCAACGCTTGGTCTTTTAGTCTTTTACATCGGGTCAAGTAGGAAAAAAGATTAGTGAGTATTTTGATTCAGATCCATGGCTTCATGTATGGGCAATTCCGTCGGCGGCTAGACTGAAGTAGGAATTGGTGACCAAGAACAAGAATGGATGTGACCAAGTTTAATCTTTTTTCACCTTATCTTTTCTGAGAGGAAAAGGCACAGGAAGATCTTGGAAGAAGCTTCAGTCTTTCGTTGACCCGCAGGCATATGGAACATGGTGATGCCATGCCAGCATGAAGTACCACTGCAAGTGGACTTAGCATTGACATTCACCGCACTATCCTTCACTTTTCTTAGTGGGCAATGAAAAAAAAAAGCAAGCTCTAGCTAGTTGCTGGCGCAATTTGGATAGAGAAAAGGTGTTGAGGATATGCTGCGCACTTCAGATGGTGTTTGGTCTTAGGTTATGTGGCATATGGTGGGTGCTGAGTGGATACACACTTTCATTTGAATGGAGAAGAAAAATTGGGAGCAGAGTTCTTCTCAAGTTCTGGTTTCCGCTGTTACGTTCTCCGGTTGTAACTGGGAATCCTGTTAGATGCATCAAACAAGACTTAATTTCATCTTACAAGAGGTTGCTTAACGGTTCTGACAAGTTGTTACATGTGGAACCATATCGTGTAAAGATGAACTTAACAAGCAAATTTGAACACAATTTGACATATTTGGGCCAGATCTGTTGGACCTTTCTATGCCTTTACTCATTTGGAAAAAAGTCAGATCACAATTGTGTTCTCAGCAAAGTAGCTCCATTTGTGTTGAATCTCTTCAATTCTAGTACCATGTTCTAGGTTCATGTCAAGAGACATCAGGTTTGTGCAGTTTAAAGTTCAAAATTCTATCTGTAGTTCAAAGTTCAAACTGGAAAATGCAAATGTCATGGACTCATGGCTATGGCATTCTAATGCTTGTGCTGCATCCAGTTGGAAATTAGATGGTTCAAATGAAGGTTGAGAAATTCGAGGCACACAATTACCTTTTCTGAACTGTAGAGGAAACTTACCTTGCATAATATAGAATTAACCATTTTTAGTCTTTCCCTTTTGCAGAGCAAAGAAGATTTTTGGTTTCTCTGTATCTCTCATCCTCATCAATCTGGCTTCCATTATGGAGCGTGCCGATGAGAATCTCCTTCCAGCAGTTTACAAGGAAGTCAGTGCAGCATTCAATGCTGGTCCTGCTGATCTGGGATACCTTACATTTCTAATGAACTTTCTGAAGTCGATAGCATCTCCCTTGGCAGGTGTCCTCGCCCTTCACTATGATCGCCCAACAGTGCTTGCAATAGGGACCGTCTTCTGGGCCTTATCGACAGGGGCTGTTGGTGTTAGCCAGCATTTCCGGCAGGTTGCATTCTGGAGAGCTGTAAATGGCCTTGGGCTTGCCATTGTAATACCGGCACTTCAGTCATTCATCGCGGACAGCTACAAAGATGGTACACGTGGCGCGGGGTTTGGTTTACTAAGCCTGATAGGTGCCATAGGTGGTATAGGTGGTAGCATTCTAGCAACAATCATGGCTGGGAATGACTATTGGGGTTTGGCAGGATGGCGTGTTGCATTTATTATGGTTGCTCTTGTCAGTTTGATAATTGGGATTCTTGTATACTTATATGCAACTGATCCAAGAAAAATCCCCGGTAATCATCTTCTTGATGACGATGACTACGAGAGGTACTTTTTTTTATTTTGTTTAATTTGTTCTATTCTAGCATCTGCTTGTGTTTCTTCATCATTGATAAAAAGCACCAGTCAAGGCTGGTTTAAGAATAAAATCTTTCAACAGATCTTCAAGAGTTCAACACAGTAACATGGAAAATAATCTTAAGTAATAAGTAGTATCTCTGTATCTATATGATTCTATCAGATAGCCGATAGGATATGACATCATCAAATGATATGTTTTGTTTGCATGATTTTAATCTGCATATAATTTTTATTTCAGAACTGGGTTCTTTTGTAGATGAGCTTAACTATAGTATGAGAGGCTGAGAGCATAACATTGGTACTTCATCACCCAGGTTACATTTGGTTAGCAAAGATGTTCTTCCGCCACCTTCTATATGGAGGGATTCTTTGGTAGCAACAAGATCTGTAATGAAGGTGCGGACGTTTCAGATCATTGTCCTGCAAGGAATAATCGGATCATTGCCATGGACTGCCATAGTTTTCTTCACAATGTGGTTCGAACTTATTGGTATGATGACGAATTGATAATTTTGAATACTCAAATGATTACAATGCCCTCAAATTGAAATTGAGATGTTTAAATCCTATCAGGTTTTGACAACAACAGCTCAGCAGCATTGAATAGCCTGTTTGCTATTGGGTGCGCAAGTGGAGCTTTCCTTGGAGGGGTGATAGCGGATCGCCTATCGCGACACTTTCCAGATTCGGCACGTGTCATGTGTGCTCAGTTCAGTGCCTTCATGGGCATCCCTTTCTCGTGGATCCTCCTGACGGTCATCCCGCAGTCGGTTGATTACTGGTCCGCCTACGCTGTCACCCTCTTCTTCATGGGCATCACCATAAGCTGGTGCGCCACCTCTGCAAACAACCCCATGTTTGCGGAGGTAGTCCCTCCCAAGCACCGGACCATGATCTACGCCTTCGACCGCGCATTCGAGGGCTCGTTCGCCTCGCTGGCAGCTCCCGCTGTCGGCTTGGTCACCGAGAAGATATATGGCTATGACAGCAAGACTGTGAACCTTGCGAATGGATCGGCAGAAGGAGCGTATGCGCTCTCCAGGGGCCTGCTGACAATGATGATTGTTCCTTTCGGCGTCTGCGTTCTGTTCTACAGCCCCTTGTACCTTGTGTTCAAGCATGACCGGGAGAATGCGAAACTGTCGAGCTTCAAGGATCAGGAGATGGTATGAAGAACCGCCTGTGCTCCGACTAAAGCTCCGATCTGGCAGCTCAAAGAAAATTCAGGTTCAGGCTTCTTCAGGCTAAAACATGAAGCATTCATCTTCAGTGGATAGTTTGACCTGGTGATTACCCATGTGGAGAGAAAGAGGTGTTTTTGCTGTAACTGTTTGCAGGCAATTGCAGCTATCATGACCACTTGTTCTTTGGTAGGCAAATAGAGAGTAAGATGGTGTAATCCATGCTGATGTGATTTATGTTAGTAATACTTAATTCCTAGTTTTGTAACAGATTAACTGGAAAATTCCACTGTCAACAGATTCAGTTTGGATATTATGCTCATTATTCAGAACACAGTTTTTTTAGATTGCTCTGGGTGCTGAGCTGACCCTAATAGTTGACGTTGAGTTGGGAATCATATGGTATTCTACAGCTTAAGCCTATCTTCATATGATACGGCACTTTCATGCCTCCCTTTGTGAAAATACTGTACAGAAATAGCTATAAGAATCTGTTAATGGTTTTATTGGTTACAACCCCGGCTTACAATTCCGATCGGTTTTCGTGAAACTCTATCAAATTTCACTTTGGAATTTCGTGGCATGATAGATTATCTTGTACAAAGAAACAAATTTTAAAGAGCTTAAGCAAAATATCTAATAAAACAATGACACGAGATTAATAAAAAAATCAAAATAACAATGGATGAATTAATCTCGTGAAAATGAAAACAAAAACAACTTCTAACGACGGCTTTGTCCTTTTCGCATTTCATCATTTGATTTTAAATTAAGAAAAATATCCTCTTTTTTTCCTCTACAGCTGACTATCAAATTCCGATTTGTAATTTCACGGTATTGATAGATCAGTTTGGAGTTTAGCATAACTCCAAGCTCTAGGTAAGAAAGGAACTGGAACCGTTCCAAACGGGTCCTAAGATCATCAAACTATCCAATAAATAATCACACGAGACTAATAAAAAAAATCAAAAGAACAATGGATGACTTCTGACGGTGGGGCCGGATTGTCAGTCACCACCCAGACAGCCGCACTGCACGGCCACTTCGATCCAGGCCATTGGAAGCCGTCGGATCGCACGATCGGACGGCCCAGATCTCTCCCTCTCCCCCTGCAAGTGTCCTCAAGTCATCCTCCTCGTCGTCGCCTCTCCCAAACCCCACGCGAAACAAAACCTCCCACGCCGCGAGATCTGCGCCATCTCGCAGCAATGGCGGCGCCGCGCCACCACCTCGCCGTCGCCCTCGTCCTCCTCCTCGTCCTCGCCGTCGTCGTCTCCTCCTCCTCCGCCGCCGCATCGGCGGCGGACGAGGGGGGACCGCGGGGGAGGCGGGTGCTGGTGCTCGTGGACGACCTGGCGGTGCGGTCGTCGCACTCGGCCTTCTTCGCGTCGCTCCAGGGGCGAGGGTTCGATCTCGACTTCCGCCTCGCCGACGACCCCAAGCTCTCGCTCCACCGCTACGGCCAGTACCTCTACGACGGCCTCGTCCTCTTCGCCCCCTCCACCCCGCGTAATTAATTTCACCCACACTCTCTCCCTCTCATCCTCCCTCTGCTCCTGAGATCCAGCGACTCAGTTCGTGGATGCATGGGGCTTGATCCGATCTTGTGGCTATGGGTTGGTTTTGGCGTTAGATCCGTAGAGTAGAGTAGGTCGTTCGTCTGATCCGATCTGTGTTATTGGAGTAGTTTCGTAGTGGAATTCTGTGATCTCTGATGGGTAGCTCCATCCCTTGGGTTTTGGG
This sequence comes from Oryza punctata, assembly GCA_000573905.2. NCBI lineage: Eukaryota > Viridiplantae > Streptophyta > Magnoliopsida > Poales > Poaceae > Oryza > Oryza punctata. The sequence goes on along the minus strand of CM002494.2, from coordinate 6,571,652 downwards.
GTGTTGAATTCTACGCCAACTGGAAGGATTTCAGTAGAGGTTATGCTTAGTTGTTTAGCTCTAGTGGCAAAATGAGATCGTAACGGTATCAAACACTGCTATTTACTTGTGTTCTGATTTGATTGCTATGGTTGTAACAGTCAAGTTCGTTCCAATTCTGCTGTGCTACATAGTAATTGATTTTTGCTTCTTTGTGGCTGGGTAAATCTGTGGGTTAAGTTGCAAATGCTTTGCTCTCTGCTCGTGATGCTTCGGTTTTTTGGTTTAGCCTCAGTCCTGTGAAGTCTTAATGTTAGTATCTTTTCACTGGTAGGTTTTGGAGGATCGGTGGACCAAAATGCAGTTCTGGAATTCATCGATGCTGGTCATGATATGATCCTGGCAGCAGACTCTTCGGCCTCTGATCTCATCCGAGGCATTGCAACAGAGTGCGGGGTTGATTTTGATGAGGTAAGATATATCTGTGGTTCTAAAGCTTGTTAAATTTGATCTATCGTTGTCTCTGTTTTCCCTCAGTCTCATGTGTTTATGGATGGTGCCAGGACCCAGAGGCGATGGTTATTGATCACATCAACTATGCTGCTAGTGATGCTGAAGGTGATCATACTTTGATTGCTGGCGATGACCTCATCCAGTCAGATGTGATACTGGGGTCAAAGAAGATTGAGGTTGGTACTAATACTTCAAAAAAGACCCATGTCCTTCAAACGTTCTGCTCTTTCTTTTATATATTTATTGTTTTCTTGTATCAAACTATAGTGGGACATTGATATAGTCGAATCATGAGCATGAGAGTCATGGACTACTCTGTTTCGGATTTATTCATGGCATTCATATTTACAGTATTTGCAGTCAGTAGAATTTTGGCTGTTATTATGGTAACAATCTTGGCCCTTTATTTCTGTCCATTGTGCCAGTGAGTTATGAGTGTGCCTGTTAAATTCAAAAAGCTTTCTACCACATTTTATATGCTGTGCTGTGACACCAATATTTAATCTAATTACTAGACAGGAGCGTTTCCTTGACCTAAATCTATTAGTTAAGACTTAAGAAGCATTTATTTATAGCTTCATTATCTAAAGCTAGCGCATTCTTGTAATAACGTTACCATGTGGCTTTGGTGAGGTTAAGATGTATAAATTGCTGGATTTTTATTTCTGCATTACCTTTTTCTGTTTTGTTTACAATGTGTACTTGTGGTGCTTTATTTTAATACCTCTCCCTGTTTACCAGGCCCCTGTATTGTTTCGGGGAATTGGACATGCTGTTAATCCATCTAACAGCTTGGTAAGTCATTTAATTTCTATTTTGTTACCAACAAAAAGTGCATGCCTCTATTTTATTACTATGGATCCAGTTTAACTATAATCTTTCATTTGTCCTTCTTTAAATATCTATAGGTCCTGAAAGTCTTATCCACCTCTCCGTCAGCATATTCAGCAAACCCAAAGTCTAAGTTGTCATCCCCTCCATCTCTCACAGGGTCGGCTATATCACTGGTTTCTGTTATGCAGGTGCAGGATTTTTACTTGTCTCGTGTGCTTGATGCTATGGAATTTGTTGCTTAGATTTGGTGTAGTGCTTCTATTCGTGACACAATATTAACATAAGGCACTGAACCATAATTATGGACAAATCATGCCATTTTCAGTTAAATGGTTTTCTGTAAAATTCTATAGAGTCTACAACCCATTCCTTTTATGGCCAACAAATAATTTAATTTACATTAATGTTAGCTGCCTGGTGTTGATGCTTATGGGCTTTGCTATTTATTTATTTCTTAAAAAGGTGAAAGGACAGGCAAACAGTTTTCTTGGCCAGTAATTCATTCTCCTGTTCATGCTTGAGTATTGATTGCTAGACCAATGGTCTGCAAAGATTTGTATCTCACCAGTTGTACGTGATCACCAGTATATGTAGCTTTTCCATGAATCTAAGAAGCCTAATATGTCCTCTTGCAGGCAAGAAACAATGCTCGGGTCCTTATATCTGGATCACTCGATCTGTTTAGCAACAGGTATGCTACAGCATACATCGAAGTTGCTTCCTCTGGTTTTACAAGATTGCTTATTCAGTTCCTTTTAAAATAGGTTCCTAAAATCTGGTGTTCAGAAGGCTGGTAGCAAGATAAGGTGAGCTTAATTACTTTTGAAACTTTTGGAGATTTGATTTTCAATCACTTGTGGTGCTCTATGTAACCGAATAGACATACTTTAAAGCATATTTGAGATGACTGATCGGTCAAGACTGGAATAATCATGCAGTCGTGCTCCCTCTGGTATAGAATTCGCATAAAAAATTAATTTGCGTGGATACTTTTCTGGATAAATGAATGGACTAGGTACACGTGCAGGCAAACATTGGCTGATCTCCTGATTATATTAGAAAAGAGATCCATCACTTTATTAATTCTATAAAGAAATTCTATAGCTATCCTACTTGAACACCAAGTTATCAATGTTTGTAGATCGCACACAGATTGCAAATATGCGCTTACCGTATTTGAGATGGTTGATTGCTCAATATATGAAGATCTTAGTGCTGCATATTTCTGAATAGACATACCTGAAACTGAAAGCATATTGAAACTTTTGTCACTGTATTAATCATTTGTGATGTGCTTTATATGTTAAAAATGGTTGTATGATATCCTCAACAAATGGTATTAACTTTATATGTCTATCATATATAAAATGTTTATTGGTGCAGGCATGAGAAAGCTGGAAATGAACAATTTGTGACGGAAACAAGCAAATGGGTCTTCCATGAGAGGGGCCATCTAAAGGTTATATGTTATCTTTATCACATTCTGCATCGTTTTAAATATGTTTGTTTTACAACAGAAACTATAAATAAGAACAATGCCATAACCTTTGTTACGTCCCACTTTTCAGGCAGTTAATGTCAAGCATAACAAGGTTGGGGACACAAATGAGCCTGGCATGTACCGCATCAATGATGACTTGGTAACTTTTTTTCTGTTATGTCAATTGAGGAGTGAGAAGTTAAATGTGCTAATGTAAATGATTCCTTAAAGGAATACTCTGTTGAGATCTATGAGTGGTCTGGGACAAGCTGGAAGCCGTATGTTGCTAATGATGTTCAAGTTCAGTTTTACATGATGAGCCCTTATGTTCTGAAGACACTGTCGACTGACAAGAAGGTATGAGATACTACGAGTCAGTGAGATGCATTAGTGTTTTTTTTAGCTTGCAGTTTGTTAAAATATAGTTTCATGCCAATACAGGGTGTATTTTCAACATCCTTCAAAGTTCCAGATGTTTATGGAGTTTTCCAGTTCAAAGTTGAGTACCAGAGGCTTGGATATACTGGTCTCTCTCTTTCTAAGCAGGTTGGTTCCATGATGCTTTTCTTTCTACAATTTCACACAAAGCATATGCATTTTTCCAAAATTGACGATCTTCTTAAAACTGCATCCAACTATTTGTTTATCTACTGCAGATTCCAGTGCGCCCTTACAGGCATAATGAGTATGAAAGATTCATAACTTCAGCATATCCATACTATGCTGCATCATTTTCAACGGTAAGATCTACTTATAACATTTCAATAGATATATGATTTTTCTTAACCTTGCATTTAGATGGATATTATAGTCAATACGTAGATGGGAGAGCCTCCTCTTCTCATTTGTGTACCTGTTTCCTTGGCTGGAATTATTAAGATATTTGTAATAAAAGTTATGGTGCAACTTCATGTCCTAGCTCTTTACATAATTGCTTCCTTGTTGCAGATGGGAGCCTTCTTCATCTTCTCATTTGTGTACCTGTACCACAAATAGATAACCCACGAGAGGGCACAAGTTACCTGAGGCTGATGTGTGCTAGATCCATGCACTGTTGTGCTGTAAACCCAGTGTTGGGGTTCCAAGTTCATAGAACCATATTTTTGTAGCGCAATCTAGAACACCTTTGACGACCACTATCATTGATAACAAGAAATGTACCCCCTTTCTTTTTTTTTCTTTGAAATCTTGCCTGATGAGAGTTGTGGGAACTTCTATAGCCAATAGAATCATGACACCATAAGCGTTCAGTGAGTTTGGAAGCTCGATGAAGTGCTGAATTAATGACCAATTGTCGTGCAGTGTTGTCCCTTGTCCTGGTCTCCAGTGTAAAAAGATGAGATCATCGTTCTCGTCTCAGATCTTGTTTTAGATGTAGTTCCTTTATATTACTATATTAGCTGAAAGGAAACATAAACAAGGGAGTTTTGCGTCAATGCGATTTTCTTCTGCCATTGAAATGTTATCTTGAGTGCCAGACAAAAGGATTATCAAGATTTGTTCCTCCAGATATGTTGGCAGGATTGTGCACTCTTTCTGGGATCTTGCTGGCCTTGGGTGTATCTTGGATGGCCACTTAGATGCTTTTCACAAATTTATTCGAAATTGAACGCCAAAAATTTCAGAGCTGCTCTAAACTGTTCGGTTTGTGTCGGATTTGGCATTAAATCCATCGGATCTCGTGAATTTCGTTAGGCTCGCACTTCAACTTTAAAAACAAGATTGCAACCGCTGGTGTCACCATGGAAACAAAAAGAATGTTCATTTGGTTTTCACCACTGCAGTATTGAAGGTTTCAAGACCTCCAACTCTCCAAGTACCCAGGCAGTTTGCATTTTTAAGGAGCACCATCCTTTATTTATCAGCTAATAATAATACATGAGGCATAACATTACATCATATTATTGCATTTTACAAAGCATAACATGACAAAGTATACTCAGTACTTCTATCTTCTTTTTTTTTTTGAGATGTAGCAAAGCATACTCTCTACTGCATTGCAAGCCATAGAAGGCGCATCACAATCTCTCCATCCATCCATCCATCCGTCCGTCCGTCTCCATGGCAATGATCCAACGGTTGGGAATGTCCCAGCCACGAACACCAGGGCAAAATCGCATCGCCACGTAGCAGCATCATCATCCTAGACGTGAATCTCCAGGTTCCACCTGTACATCTCCTGCTCCGGCACCGGCAGGTCGACGGCGACGAGCCCCGTGTCGCTGTCGTAGGTGAACCCCACGTCGGCGCCGTCGAGCGCGCACCTCGCTGGCCTCCGCGAGAAGTAGGCGCCGAATCGGCCGCACCCGCGCACCCTGAGCGCCACGGTGGCGGCGGTGGCGTCGACGGCGCACTCCTCGACGGCGCCGCCGGCGTTGAACATGTCGAGGAGACCGACGGGCGCGAACGCGACGTCGCTGCCCGTCGCGGCGGAGATGGAACGGACGGGGCAGACGTGGAACACCTCGTACTCGAGCGCCCCGAGCGTCACCGGCAGCGCGGCGCCGCGCGGCAGCCGGACCAGCTCCCGCGCCCGGTGCGCGTACACCACGGCCTCCCCGTCCCAGCCTCCGCCGTCGTCTCCCTCACCGGCGACCTGCGCGATGGCGTCGACGTCGTCGGCGCGCACGGCGCCAGTGAGCGTCCCCGGCGCCGCGTCGTGCACGCGCGTCTTCTTGGCCACCCTGCACCACCCGGCACCCTGGCAGTTGAACACCCCGACCACGCCGCCGCACTTGTTCAGGTTCCATATCTTGAGCATACTGCAAAATTCCATCAAATTTGAAACCATTTTGCACAAACTTACACAATTTCGAAATCTTTTTTGTTACCTCTCGCCGTCGCGCGCCGGGTCGGAGAAGAGGCAGTCGCGGGTGGGGCGGCCGGGGAGGCGCGCCCGGAGCACGGAGCCGTCCGGGAGGACGAGCTTCCTGAGCAGCTCGAAGTTGTGGTTCCCCGGCTTGTCACTGACGTAGATCGGGCACCCGCCGATCGCCCTCGCCGCGCCGTGGTACTCCGCCGCTGGGTGCAAGCTCTGAACACAGGCGAGAAGAGCAAATCAGTAATGGCGCCGGCGCCGGAGACGAAGACGGCGGCGGCGATGGGTTGATGCTTACATGGAACATGTCCCAGTCGGGTTGCATGAACTCGCCGAGGAAGACGGTGTTGTAGGCGACGGAGGCGACGTGGACGGTGTGCGACGCCGGGTCGCGAGGGTAGAAGTCGTCGGAGGCGCGCACGACGGCGGTCTGGCGCGCGCTGTAGAGCATGTCGGTGTTGTGGCACATGCAGGAGATGCAGCCGTTGTCGGGGAAGCTCCGCGCCACGGACGCCTCGAGCGCGCGGTGGTAGGCGCGCGTGAGCGCGACGCGGCCGCCGTGGCCGGCGCCGAGCGTCTCGATGATGTTCTGCACGTCCACCTTGACGCCGTCGACGCCGCACGACGCCAGGTAGGCGTGGAGCTCGTCGTAGAAGTCGAACACCTTGCGCGGGTGGACGAGGCCCAGGCCGAGCACGGAGAGGGAGTCCATGACGATGTCCGGCTGGTTCGCCGTCACCCCCGGAGATTGCACCGGGTACGCCAGCGCCGCCTCGTACCTCTCCATCGCCGGCGCCGGCGCCACGCCGCCCCAGTACCCGGCCATGGCGTGCCACACGTACACCTGCCGGACGCCGTGCTCCCCCTTCACCTCCTCCACCAGTAGCCTCAGTCCCGGCGTCTCGCCGCCGTCGCCGCCGTTCTTGTTCTGGAACTTGGCGTTCTCCTTGATGCCGGTAAGCCTGCTGGCGAACTGGGCGCCCTCCTGGACGGCGACGGCAGGGTGTTCGTCCGTGTCCTTGTTCTTGTCGTCTTCCTCGGTGCCGATCTGCTGCCAGCCGTCGTCGACGATGAGGAAGCGCGGCGGCGCGCCGCCATTGGCGAGGCTGCGAAGGCCCTGCTTGACGCCGTCGGCGGTGACGTCGGTGTAGAACGCGTCCCATGTGCACCACCCGAACCAATCCAAGAACGACGGCATCTGTAACATGAACAGACAATCGATTGATAAAAAATGATCAAATCGATTCTCAATATTTCAAAATAAAAATTGTATTTCAAAAGGAATTGGTACTGTTACCTTCTTCTTGTCCCTGTGGTGGAACGTCTGCATGCGCTTCTCCACTGCCCTGCATCATTTTCAAATTTCAAACATTAGAATTATAATTTAGACGTGTAAATTTCATTGAAACGCAGGAATGTTAGTGATGGGGACAGAGGAGAAATTCATACTTGATGGCTTGGGTGATAGTGTCGAAGGGGTTGGTCCCAGCGTGGATGTACACCATGTTCACGCCCTGCTCCGTCTGCACCGCCTTGTCCCCTGCCCCCGAAAACGTCATCAAATCAGTACAAATTTCATCCAAAAATTTGAGAAATCCACCAAAAATCGTCTAAATTTAATTTCCAAACATAAATTTCATCCAAATTTGTGTCCTAAAGCGTACTTACCGCTCTCGATGCAGATCTGGAGCTCGTCGTCGTCGTTGCCCTGCAGCGCCGCGCGGAACTGCCCCTCCAGCAGCGGCAGCATCACCACGTACACCGGCTCGCCGGCGCAGCCGTCGCCGGCGGTGGCGGAGGCGGGGACCTCGATGAGCATGAACTGGGTCTCGAGCGGGACGTCGCGGCCTGAGGAGCCCATCCGCTGAGTCATCCACCACAGCTTGAACCTGAACAGGCACATGAACCGGCAATCCCTGCAAAATCCAATCAACCATCCAAATTCAGATGCCAAATTATAATTCCTGCGAATTCGAAATGCAGCGAAGACAAATTTACGCGAAAGTGGAATGGAAATAAGTAAATAACTGTCAATTCGGAACAAATTGCAGAAATCTTGGAAGTTTCGCGAAGCATTAATTCTGAAAAGAAAAAAGAGAGAGAAAATTGTGAGAGATTGCTCACCGGAGCGTGCCGAAGGTGAAGACGTGGTGGCTCTTGGCCTCGCCGGCTTCGGCGCCGACGAAGGCGCCGTCGACGAGCCCGGCGCCGGACGCGTGCGCCGCCGTCACGTTCTCCGGCACGCCGGTCAGCACCGTCCGCCCCCGCACCGCCAGCCTCCCGTCGCTCACCGTGATCTGCGGTGTCACCGTCATCTTCTCCGGCGAACTCACTACTCACTAAACACGATTAAGGAATCGAGCTCCCTTCATCAACGAACACAATTAGCATCTCACTAATCAAGAAATTACCAAACCAACCAAGAAATTACAAATCAAACATACCTTTTTCTAACACGGCGAAGTGATAATTGAGATGAGAAATACAAGATTATGCGAGTGCGAGGAGGATTAGAGAGTGCTTTGCGTGAGGGTAATTAAGGTTAGTGAAGATAATTAACAACTACTAATAACTAATGGCGGTGCCCTCGAGAGAGGGAGATAGATGGCGGGAGGAAGGAGAGGGAAGCGAGGGGTTTATATACTCGCGGGGAGAGGAAGAGGAGGTGACGTGGCCCATGACACGTGGCAGCATGGCCCTGACAATTAATTATTTATCTGTTTGTTTTTTAGCATGAGATTAATGTAAGTGGGGGACTCACATCACATGGTGATCAAAATGACCAAGGGACAGGTGTAAATTTCCATGATAATTTTGTAGTACTGTTTCTTCTTGCAAAATCTCTCTTCCAGTTTTGCCCCTGGGAGAGGAGGAATTTGATTTCTCCTATTTTGGTTTCCTTGTGCGTAAGATTTAATTAGGCTGTGTATGCATGATAATATATACTCTCTCCGTCCCACCCACGAAGGCACACATAAATTTTAAGATTTAACTTTTTAAATATTTGATCAATAAATAGTTAATTATAAATTAAATTTTATTCAATAAAAATAAATTATTGGATTGGCATTTAAATTTACTTTTGTATAACTATAATTTTTCTATAAACAATGTAATATATGATAAATTTAAACTTAAAGATTAGTTTTGAAGAATGTGTAAGTTTGATCGTGCCTTAGTGAGATGGACGGAGTATGTGATATGGTCAGACAATTTGATATGTTCCAGTAGTATCATGTATTGATTTCTTGCAAGGAACAAAAATTCTGGTATGGGAGACATCTGTCCTGTATCTGGTGATTTTATATTTGGAGATAAATATCATTTGTTTGCTTGTGTTCATATTTCTGTGGGCTTCATCAATCATCATATCATGAAGACTAGCTAGGCTGCTATATATATTGTTGCATTATCCCCATGCTGATAGGTTGCATATATGGCTAGAACACCAGTGTTGACTGATTGAATGCTGCTTTATATTTTTCCTTCCCTCGTTGTTGGTATATTGTTGTTTGTAGGTTGTCGATGAGCAGCGACTGCGTCGGTGTAGATTATTTTTTCTCAAATTCTTCGTGATTAAGTTACTTTCGTATAGTTAAGAAGAAAAACTGCGTTTTGGACAACTATGACATCGGTAATTCTCTATTCAAGTCGAATGATTTTTTCCCCTTTAGCATTCTATCATTCCAAATGGGTCTAATGATTAGCTAGAAATAAATTTTACGAATGCAGCTGTGGGAGAAGAAATTAGAAATACATAACTTTTATGAAAATATATAATAATACAAAGTTATTATTACATGGAAGTTCTCAAGTATGTTCGATTGAGTTTGTAGGTGGTTCTGGAATTCTTGCTCAAATTCAACTAGTGTCACAATTTTAGGTGTTGAATGCAGCTGCCTAGCTTGATTGAAATGTGTTAGATCACCCTCCAAGAAAAGTGGAAGATATATATATTCTCCATAAGTACAAAAGAGAAAAAAAAAGCAAGATTTAGAAGTACAATAATTAAAGGGAGGAATTAATACGCGTTGATCAATTAATCAGGTATTGTAGCTCTACATGTACATGAATAATACATGATGATGAGGTTAAATACAATCACTGTAGCGACATTGATCTGGCAAATAATGCAGCCAATTGGTCGTGTACAATTGACATGCTTGATCTTGATATGTTGCACTCAAATAAAGCGTCTTGGTTTCGTCTTTTTGAAAGGGGGCCGGTCTCAAGTGATCATCAAGTATTCAAGTCGAGTTTATCCCTGAGCTTATATATATATTCAACAGTTGTATTTTGCTGAAACGCAAGATATCTTATATATGTGCTTCTTGTTGTTTTTTCTTTTTTGAGAGAACTATATGCATATATGTTCTTCATAAGGCGCAATTTAATTTAGTATAATATATTAATTAGTATAATCATACTTTTATGTTTACTTATCAAAATATACCAAAATACCTAGATATAGATTAGTACTACTACTCCCTCAGTTCCAAGATACATAGTCATTTCTAAGTTATTTAGGAAATAAATATATCATATGAAGGAAAATATTTCTTTCTGTCCTCACATATAATTAATTAGTGGTCAAATTCTGAATTTTAAGTTTGCTTAGATTCCCACTCACAAGCATTTGATTGGCTTAAAATATATGAATTCCCGTGCAATGAAATTAATGCCAAGAAACACTAATACTGTGATAAAATTCTGAATTATAATTTTTTATATATATTTTAAAAAGGGAGCAGTAAACTGTAAAAAGAAGCTATTGATCGATCCAAGTCGACAGATGGTACATAAATCTACAGAGAAGACAAACTTATAGGAGGACACGTCACCGTGGTAGCCCAATAATTGCGCTGGACTTGCCATTCATATGCATGCATGATTAATTGCTCAAGTAATAACTTAGGAGTATTTGATTGTCCCAATCGCCTGGGGATTGCATTATTGGAAGCGTGCATATGATATGATGTGTGTAGTTAATCTCTTCGAAAGCAGGGAGAAATTACATGTGCCGTCATTTTGATCGCCTGAATAGTCAAGATAGCCCATTGCCACTGCATTGTTAGCTAGTACTATACTTCACCAATGGATAATTAAGCTAGCTAGATGCATGCATATGACCATATATATGGTTGGGTGCATGTAGCCGGTCTATACAAACACCTTGGTCCTCAAGAGGTGTTTGGTTGATATATATTGGACTATCATTTAATTATTTAACGTCATATTTGAAAAAGTTAAAGATTGTGAAAAGCAACCGATAAGTAATTAGCTGGTGATAATCTCGAGAACCTCTACTTCGTGGATTGAGGGCGTTGTGGCGGAACCGGGGAAGGCGGGGTTTTGGAGATTAAGGAGAAGTAAATTTGTGCAAATTTTAAATGTTATGAAACAAATTACCTTTTTCTTCCACATTTTTTTAAGAAACCTAACATAAACGTATGTGCTCACAATACGCGCATACTCCTATATATAAACACTTGTGGAAGACTACACTGACATATCGTGATATTGATGAAGTCATTACAAGCGTCTCATTGCTGATAGGTAATTAGCCGTAAATATGAGCAAACATGTTAAATCTTGTACTTAAACCTGGGTGAGATAGTTTCACCGCAAGAAATCTAACCAATTGAATTACAAGTTTTAAATGTTAGGAAATGCTATATACTATGAGAAGTAGACTGATTTAGTCTTTTTCATGAAATTTCAGTAAATTACCGTAATTTTTTTCTATTACAGACATGCATGCTTTTACCCAAGACAGGAAAAAACAGAACATATGTTCACGGGCCTCACCACTTCCATGCATGTGATGTTTTATAGTATCTTTGATCGATCCATAGAAAGTTAGAAACAGTCACGGTTTTCATGGGAGATACGTCGACCTGAAGATCTTAAACTTTCGGAAAACTGAATCGAGCTATATCTACTTTTGCCACTGTCACTGTCACAAACAGCTAAAAAATCGATCCTTATTATTCAGCAAAAGAAATCTGATAGTTAAGGAGAGCATGAAAATTATTCTCCCTTCACTTTTAAATATATGAATGACATGTTATCTTTTTAACATACAATTTGATCATTCGCTTGATTTAAAAATATTAATATGAATATAAACTCTCACGAATATCACCAAGTAGAGCTATATTTTGTAGTTTGTCGGTTGTTATATAACCTACTTGCTCAGTCTTAAATTAAAACAAATGACTACTTTGAATTTTTTTTCTCAAATAAGTGACCACTTTATAGTACAATTTTGTTTCATCAATCACCTATTACTCAAGTTTCTTCACATCTTACCTTTAACTATCATCTCACTTTCAAACAATCTTTGTTTATAAGGAGAGCATGTAAGTCAGTTAACTATCTCATCATAATTTGGGTTCACTAGTGCAGATCCTCTCATCTGTGACGGGCTGCAACATAACTGGATTTTGCGGGCCGTCACGAAGAATACATCTCAAACGGGCCTTAAAAGTGGCCGATTGAGATAGGGTCGGAGAGACATGTTAAATATGCGTAGAACTAAAACCCGTCACGGATGACACATATCTGTGACGGGCTCCAACAAGAACCCGATTGAGATAACCTTAAATATCTCAATTGGGCTCCAAGCAGGGGCCCGTCACGGATGATAGTCATCTGTGACGGGCTCCAACTTGTGGCCCGTTTGAGATTTTAAGGTTATCTCACTCGGGCCCTAGTTGGAGCCCGTCACAGATATGTGTCATCCGTGACGGGCTGTAGCTTGAGGCCCGTTTGAGATAACAAATAAAGCCCGTCACAGATTGCACACTCTGTGACGGGCATTTTTTTAGGCCCGATAAAGATAACTGGTATGCCCGATTGAGATAACAATTTTATGGACCGTTACAGATAGTTATTGACACTATAAATAGCCGTAACTGCCGGTGTAACTGTATCCCACTGTTCACAATCTTGGTGGGAGGTTGGATGGGGCAAAATTTTAATTTTTATTTCCAAAAAAATAGTAAATTCATAAAGGTACTTAAATAGTAATCGGTACTTTAGACAATTCATCAATTGTCATTAATTCAGAGTATTTATCTTCTAAGATGTTTCTTTGATTATTTTTTCATTTCTGCAGCGATGGATCGAAGTTGGATGTATGCGAAATCCGTGAAACGTCATAGTCAGGAGTATAGAAATGGGGTATTAAATTTTATAAACACCGCGGAGGAGGATAGGAAAAGAAGAAACAGCGATTACATTTGCTGTCCATGTGCAGATTGCAAGAATGAGAATATGTTTGGTAGTCGAGTGGATGTACACGCTCATCTGATACAACGAGGATTCATGGAAGGCTACACATGTTGGGTCAAGCATGGAGAGCAAGAATCTGGAAATGTTGCAGCTGCAGACAGTACTGGTGCACAAAATCAGGAAGATGAAGATGAGCATGACATGTTTGTACCTTCTCCACTGGGCGGTGAAATGGTTGATGTTGATCATGATCTGCTGCAAGCCATGTTACGTGACGTTGAGGATCCAACCTACAACGAGAGAGATTCCATAAAGTTCAGCAGGTTGGTCAGTGACTCGCAGATGCCTCTGTACATCGGATGCAAAGCAAAGCACACCAAATTATCAGCTACCTTGGACCTAATGAAGCTGAAGGCAAGTAGTGGATGGACAGACAAGAGTTTCACGGAGCTTTTGGGAATTTTGAAGTCCTTGCTGCCTGATGGGAACACTTTGCCCGAGACGACATACGAAGCAAAGCAGGTTTTGTGTCCGCTGGGGTTAGAGGTCCGTAGAATTCACGCTTGTCCAAACGACTGCATATTGTACCACAAGCAGTATGCGGACTTAGATGCTTGTCCTGTCTGCAAGGCATCTCAATACAAGCGAAAGAAAAGTCCTGACGAAGGGAAAAGATCAAAGCGGGGTGGTCCCGCGAAGGTTTTGTGGTACCTACCAATCATTGATCGTTTCAAAAGATTATTTGCAAACCCCAAGGAGGCGAAGTTAGTGCGTTGGCATGCCACTGAGAGAAGGGACGACGGTATGCTAAGACACCCAGCGGATTCAATTCAATGGAGAAATATCGATCGAAAACACAGTGACTTTGCTGCCGACCCTAGAAACATGAGGATATGTCTTTGTACAGATGGCATGAATCCTTTCGGAGACTTGAGTAGTACTCACAGCACCTGGCCAGTTCTTATTTCAAACTTTAACCTACCGCCATGGTTGTGCTTTAAAAGGAAATATATTATGCTATGCTTGCTAATCCAAGGACCGAAACAACCGGGCAATGATATCGACGTGTTCTTGGAGCCTGTTATGGATGATCTTGAGATGCTATGGAAAGAAGGTGTGGAAACTTGGGATGCGTGTGGTCAGGAGAATTTCAAGTTACGAGTTATACTGTTCTGCACCATTAATGACTATCCCGCCCTCAGTAATCTTTCTGGCCAAACCGTGAAAGGAAAGTAGGCTTGCTCCGACTGCATGGAACATACACGCAGCCGATGGTTGAAGAAATCACGAAAGATGGTTTATATGGGTCATAGGAGGTGGCTCCCGCTACGTCACGCGTTCCGAAGGAAGAAGAATGTTTTCAACGGTAAGAGAGAACTTCAGCAGGCTCCCAAGGATTTGTCCGGGGATGAGGTGTACAACTTGGTCAAAGATATAACCAACGAGTTTGGGAAGAAAAGAAAACGTAGTCAGGCAAAGGACAAGGGTATGTGGAAGAAGAAGTCCATATTTTGGCGATTACCTTACTGGAAAGATCTTGAGGTTCGTCATTGCATTGACCTCATGCATGTAGAAAAGAATGTGTGTGAGAGTTTGGTTGGCCTGCTGCTGAATATTCCCGGCAAAACAAGGGACGGGTTGAACGCGCGCCTTGATCTACAGGACATGAACATTCGCAGTGAACTCCAGCCCGTAACAGATGCACAGACAGGTGGAGTGTACCTCCCTCCAGCTTGCCACACACTGTCGAAGAATGAGAAGATCGCAATGTTGTCTTGCCTGAGAGATATCAAAGTTCCATCGGGCTATTCAGCGAGGATCGGTAAGTACGTCAAATCGGAAGACCTAAAACTGGTTGGAATGAAGTCTCACTATTGCCACGTGCTAATCACACAAATCTTGCCAGTTGCTATCAGAGGCATTCTTCCCCCCAAGGTCCGACATACGATTTAACGTCTGTGCGCCTTTTTCAATGCAATCGGTCAGAAAATTATAGATCCCGAAGATCTAGATGGGTTGCAGACCGATATTGTTAATACCCTATGCCACATGGAGATGTTTTTTCCGCTGTCTTTCTTTGATATCATGGTTCATCTCCCTGTTCATCTTGTGAAGCAAACAAAACTATGTGGCCCAGCTTTTCTAAGAGAAATGTACTCGTTCGAGAGGTACATGGGAGTTCTGAAGGCATACGTTCGGAACAGAGGAAAACCGGAGGGGAGCATCATTGAAGGATACACGACCGAGGAGGTCATTGAGTTCTGCGTGGATTACATGTCCGAGGCCGAACCTATAGGAGTTCCACCGTCTCGACATGAAGGAAGGTTGTCATGTGCTGGCACAATAGGTAGGAAAAGAATTAGGCCCGATCAAGCTTCGTACGCGCAGGCTCATTTTGCTGTGCTCCAACACATGGCAGAAGTTGGCCCTTACTTTGAGGAGCACTTAGCGAAAATCCGGCAGGAGAACTTGGGTCGATCTGAGACGTGGATTAACAGGGAACATAACTCTCGGTTCAACGCTTGGTTCAAGAATCGTGTCACAATGTCGACGGATATCCCAAATGAGACAGTACAGTTGTTGGGGATGGGACCGTGCTGGGCCATAGACACATGGCAAGGATACGATATTAAGGGATACACATTTTACACCGTCCAGCAAGATGACAAAAGCACAGTGCAAAACAGCGGGGTCCGTATAGATGCCTTCCAGGATCAAGTTGGGTCTAACACATACTACGGCCGCATTGAGCAGATCTGGGAGCTGAACTACGTGAAGTTCAAGGTTCCTTTGTTTCGATGCCGTTGGGTGAATATACGCACTGGTGTTAAAGTCGATAAGGAAGGTTTCACTTTAGTAGATCTATCCAAGGTTGGATACGCCGACGAACCATTCGTACTTGCGAAATAGGTCCAGCAGATTTTCTACATTAAAGACCCCGCAAACAAGAAGATGCACATCGTGAGGGATGGCAAGCGCCGAATTGTTGGCGTTGACAACGTCGTCGACGAAGAAGAGTACAACCAGAATCTTCATGTACGGCCCCAAATCGACCTTGACGATGATCCACAGGAGCCTGTAGGGTATACTCGCTCAGATCATACGGAAGACATAACCTTGTGATTTTAGCTGTGCTTAATTGTTATATTGGCTTCGGATACTAGTGAAGTAAAATGGAAAGGAAGTATTTTTTATTAGTAATTGCTAGCTTGGTGCAGCTTGTAATATATTTTTATGATGAATGTACTAAATTTTAGTGATTTATTGTGCTTCACTAAATTATTTTGTATTGTACAATTAATTATTGTGATTTTAGTGAAATCAGCACATGTTAAATGTGTATTGTATATTTTATTATCAGTTCAGGGAAACATGAACAGGTGTCAAATGTCATGTGTGACGGGCCTTAAGGCAGGCCCGATACAGATGACGACATATCTATCGGGCCCAAACTATAGCCCGTCACAGATGTTGTCATCCGTGATGGGCCAAGGTGCGGTGCCCGATAGAGATGACATCATCTCTATCGGGCGATGAAATGGAGCCCGTCACGGATGTTGTCATCCGTGACGGGCCTTTGTTTGTTGCCCGATAGAGATGATGTCATCTCTATCGGGCTTCTAAGTGGAGCCCGTCACGGATGACATCATCCGTGACGGGCCTTGGTGCGGTGCCCGATAGAGATGAGGTCATCTCTATCGGGCGTGGGAGTGGAGCCCGTCACGGATGTTGACATCCGTGATGTGCTCTTGTTCAGGCCCGATTGAGATGTTAAAAACCGTACTAAGAATAAAATAAGCGCGCTGGATCTGGATCTGGATTCGAAATTTTCTAAGTCCCTAACCACCGCCACCGACGACCACGAACGACGCCGACACCGACGCCGCCAACCGGTCTCCAACCCGCCGCCGGTCGCCACCTCTCCAAGCCGGCGACCTCACCAAGCCGCCGCTTCACCAAGCCGCCGCCGGTCGCCGCTTCACCAAGCCGCCGCCGGTCGCCACTCCTCCAACCCGCCGCCGGTCGCCACCTCTCCAACCCGGTGAGTGTGTTTAGGTTAGGGTTACTTTATTAGGGATTTTTAGTTAGTGTGTTTTTTAGGTTTTTAACTTAGGTAATTTTAGTGATTTTAGTGATGTTAATACTGAGATTTTTAGTGATAGTGTAAATTAGGTTTAGATAAAAATTAGGTTTAGTGAAATATAGATATATTGATTTTTAGGTTTAGTGATTTTTAGGTTAACTGATTTTTAGGTTTAGTGAGCTTTTGATTTAGTGATTATCAGTTTAGTGAAATTTAGATTTAGAGATTATTAGGTTTAGTGATTCCATTGATTTTAGTTTTAGTTAGGTTATTTTAGTACATTTTAGTGATGTGTTGACGAATGGAAGATATATGAGTTAACTTTAATTATTGTGTTAAATTTAGTGAAATGTAGGTTATTTTAGTGAGTGATGTTACGGTTACTTAGGTTTTTTAAGTTCAGCTCAGTACATTTTATGAAATATATATACGTTACTTTATTATTTCATCTTTAGGGATTATAGGTGAATTGTAGTTTACTTTTTGAACTAGACTAATATTAGTGCATAGTTAAAATGTTAGAAAATGTACATTACCAAATTATCGCAGAATCCGAGGTGCATAGGGTCTGACGGTGGTTTGATCGTGTTATGTGTAATTCACAAAACCGATTAAGACACCTTCAGATCCCATTGCACCTCGGTTTCTGTTATTTTTTCGTAATTACTGGACTCTAATATTAAAGTTGGTTCAGGAAAATATTATCGAAACGTCGCAGAATCCGGGGTGCTTAGGGTCAGAAGTTAGTCCGGTCGAGTTAGTGCACTCGCAACACCATCTCAGAGGTGTTCCGGGTGTCAAGTTGGTTTGGTTGGGTCAGTACATGTACGGAACCTTCCAAGACACCTTGACATCCAGCACATTTCGTAATCTGTCATTTTTTGATAATTGAGAAACGTGTATAAGGGACCGAGGAGGATCCATTTTGCTTGTCGAGTAGAGTAGTCCAGGTGGAGCGAGTAAGGGTAGCTATGGTACTACTTAGTGTTTTTGGGACTTACTGAATTAACCGAGTTACGTCCATTTAGTGATTTCTATACAACATTATTAACTTTGTTATTTAAAAGCACAGTTATTTAGACGATGTCTCAAGGGCAAGGTGAACCGATGTCGACGACAACTAGTGGGTCGTCAAGGGCAAGGGGTCGTAGGGCAGGGAACAGAATCCCTAAGGAACGGTTCACCATCTCAGAGGTGAACCAGGTTGTACTGCCGACGCGGCCTCGCAATGTCCTAGCGAAATTCAGGACCCTCTGCGGTGTCGTAGCGAGGGAGAACTTCACAATCCTCGCGGATGACATCAAGGGCGTGCCCGAGGCGGAGAAGAACGCTGCTTGGCTGAAGTTCAAGGAGAGCTTCGAATATCCTGAAGCCGACGAGGAGAGGCTCAAGCAGGCCGCGTTCAAGGTGATGGGCAATTGCTGGAAGAATTTCAAGAGCAGGCTGGTCACGGAGTTTGTCCTAAATCCGATGACCCCTGATCCAAAAGACCAATGGCCCTTCATAACGGAAGAGGTATGGGAGCAATTCTACGAGAAGAAATCGACCCCTGAATCCCGGGCTAGAAGCGAAGCCTATAGAGCACTGCAGTCCAGGAACGTGCACCCGCACCGCCTAGGCACCGCAGGATACGTCGGGAAGCTGGAGGAATGGCAGCAGGAGGATGAAGCGGCAGCGGCAGCGAACACACCTCCGGTGTTTGCCGACATCCCACACCCACGGGCAAGGAACTGGGCCCGCGCGAGGTACCAGAAGAATCAGGATGGGTCGGTTTCCCATCCAAATCCCCAAGATCAACAAGTCTACGATAATATAGTAAGTGTCCTATCTCAATATTAGTTCGCATTGTCCCCACCCAACTTTTCGTTTAATCCGAACTCATTTGTACCACATAAGGAGTTGGTTGCCTCCCAAGAGGCCTCGCAAGAGGGAAGCTCCCAAAGACGCGAGGACGACATCCTTAGTAAAGCGTTGGGCAACAAGGAGCACCGTGGACGCACTAGGGGACTTGGCGCCAACGTACCGTGGAAAGTTGGATTCCCGGACTACGCGTGGCAGTACAGGAAGCGGACAGTAACGAAGGCGCAAAAAGATGCCCGCCTTGCCGCCCAGATCCGTGAACAGGTCAGAGCCGAGTTGAGCTCTGAATTCGATGAGAAGCTCGAATCGATGAGGGCCCGTATCAGGCAGGAGATTCGAGAAGAACAGAATATCCCGGAGGCTGCCGCTGCTGGTTTGCAACAGGATCTAGCAAGTCCGACGCAGAGGCGCAGCAGCTGTGCATCAACTGAGGCGGGGGAAAATCCCCCTTCGGTTCCCACCGCCGTCGACCAAATTACGGTAAATCTCTCGTCCGCAACGCACATAATTCTTAACGAATATAATTCATAACGAAATCATAGGGTAAGTACTGCTCTAAAAATTGTTATTAACATATCGCAGGAGCCAACTAGCTGCACCCTGACAGTAAGGGTGATGCCGTCCTTCACGGTTCCTGCAGCTGAAGGCCTAGCTTTCCAGCCGACCCCGGAAACTAGAGTGCATGGGGCGCAACTACGGGCTGACTGTGCGAAGGTCCAAGTCGACTCGGTGAAGCCAGAATTCGATCATTTCCCCCTCAGGCATCCACCGAACGACGAGGTCCTAACCCTTGGAAATGCACGTGGAACATTCATCCAATGGCCCAAGAATCTCATCGAGATAAGGGTGATCCCGAGGCCAACCACTGCACCAAGCGGTCGCCTGCCGATACAACCTGCCCCTGCTCCTTCAGCACCACCAGCTCCGGCTCGTCATGACGATACAGATGATCTCGAGTTGCAGTACGACACGGACTTCGGTGACGAGCCTATGGAGGTCGACAGCGGGGCGATCATCAAACCCCCACCAATGAAGAAGAGCAGGAAGGCGCATTCTTCCCCCCAGAGAGTTTCTGTCGAAAAACCTGCTGCAAGGGGGCGCGGAAAGGGAAAGCTGCAGGGCTCACGACTTGCTCCAACAAAGCTAGATCTGAGCAAGGCGCTGGTAGTTCCTAAGAAGCCCGTACCTCCATCCTCCTTCCAACTAGGCATGCCGTTGGTTGGAGACGACATGCTAGCTTCGATGGGCACCGCTTGCAAGGAGCTACACATGTACTACATGGAAAAATCCAACGTGAGGAGGAAGAATAGAGAAACTGATATAATAGGCGAACACGGAAGAGCGCCATTCCTTGGGCCTCCTAATTTTATCGTCATAGACTTCAAGGATCTATTCGACCTCTACAGGCTCCGCTCGGTGGACACAACCCTCCTCAAGTGCTATTCCTTGTAAGAACTCTTGCTCACGAAAATTTTTCATCTCAATCCGTGTAACATACTTATAAGTTCGTTTGTCTTGCGTGTAGGTATAGTTGGAAGTGGTGTCTCAAAAATGCACCGCAAGTTGCCTTCCTTGATCCCCAGGTAGTGAATGTCACAAATCTTCAAGGGGACTGTCAAGGAATGGTAAACTACTTGTTTGACACCTTCTGGGCCCGACAAGACAAGGAGTACATTATGTGCGCCTATAATCAATAGTAAGTGTGCTCCCTAAATACATTGCATTACATGTCTAGCTTTAGTATTAACTTTAACTATTTTAATGCCGCAGTGGACATTGGATCCTACTGGTAATAACGCCTAAGTGGAGTACGTGCCACTACTTAAACTCCAGGATTGACAAGAAAGCATACGATTGGACCCCGATTCAACTCGCGATAGATGAGGCGTGGGCCCAATATGTGCAAAAGGGAGGCCTTCGGAAGACAGGGCAGGATACACTTATCCATAAGAAGGACTTCCCAGTCAAACAACAAATAGGCGACCAGTGCGGATTCCATGTATGCCACAACATGCGCCTACTTTGCAAAGAAAAGGTGAAGACTTTGGGTGAATTGGAGGTTTGTGGTCTCATTCGTGACATGTCCTAACTTAATTAATGTACATACATATATCTAAAGATCGTTAGACTAATTTCGAAATTTGTACATGTAGGACAAATTTTCAAAGGATCCAGGTAGCAGCTTTTAGGATATTCGTGAGGAGATTGCCGGGTTCATCCTCCACGAAATCATTCACCCTAAAGGAATGTTTAGGGTTAAGATTAAGTGAAAACCAATTTTTAACATTTGAATTGTCAAACACATGTTACTATGTAATATTACTGTTTATTACATTTATTATCTCTATGTAAATTCTTTCTAGATGAATATTGCAGCTTAATTATGATGCTTACCACTTGACCAATATGCAACTGTCAATATGGATGTTATTTGTCTAAAATATATGTGAATGGTATTTGTGAATGGGGATGCAGCGATGTATATATGTGAATGGGGATGCTGGGATATATATATGTGATTGGCATATGTGTTTCTGTTATTTTTGCAGCGGGCATGGCTAGCACAGGCCTGAGGCTAGCCAAAAAACAATATTTATTTTTTTGGGGTCATACTCATCGGTGACGGGCTATAAGTTAAAGCCCGATTGAGAATACAGTGATCCGTGACGGGCTGTAAGTTAAGACCCGATTGAGATTAAGTAATCTGTGACGGGCTGTAGTTGGGGCCCGAGTGCGAATATAAGTCATCTGTGACGGGCTTCTGTTTAGGCCCGTTTGAGAGGATAGACATCCGTGACGGGCGCTAGTTGTAGCCCGATTGAGATAGGTCATCCGTGACGGGCTCTGTTTGACTGGTCGTCTGGGTCAACGCTATCGGTGACGGGCTTTAGTTAATGCCCGATTGAGATAACTCCATCCGTAACGGACTTATACCCGTTTGAGATGATTCCTCACATCAGTGACCTCTACGCTGTGTCGGGCTCCATACCCGATACAGATGTGGGTTGGAGCCTGACACAAACAAGGGTTCCCGTTGTAGTGGTTATAAAATGATCTGCTTATTTTGGGATGGAAGAAGTAGCAAAGATAATTTCCCAAGCAAGAAATTGCATCGAACATGCTTGACAACTATGCAGTATAAAGTGTGTAATGTTGCTTACATACGCAGATTTCTTCTTCGAAAAAATAGCTTGCTGATATATACTAACTCAGTTCTTGCTGACATGATCATTATTTTTATGATCAAAATTTGTAATATCTTTGATCTATTGGTGATTAATGATTTAAGATTTTTGAGATTTGAGTATTGTATTACTGGGTATATTGTTTACCTCCTTTTCGTTTACGAAACTTAGCATTTCCTAAAAGACATTTAAGTCATAAAGCTAAGCTCAAACAAAAATATCGTCCCTTGACTTTTTTAAAGCCTTAAACCATTCCTTACACCGCCGTTTAGCCAAAAGCTAATTCCGAGTAACATTTATAGTTTACATGAAGTAGAGAGAACAAAATCACTAAACTTTATATTATAAAAATCACAGACTTAATTATAAATCAACCATAGAAGCTAAAATATATATCATCTTAAAAGTCTAAGTCCCAAATAAGAAGAGCCTAAAAACGTGCATTATATAAGTCCAAGACACTTTGATCAAATCAACAAGCAAAAGAAGTTTAATTTGTATAGATTGGTACGTAGTTAACCATAAGCATATGGTACGTCCATTCATGACAGCATGAGCAACCGGCCTCTGGTTGTGCCGGTGCAGGGACACGTGTCGAGCCGGACCTTTCCTTTTTTTCTTGGACCACGTCACGCACTGCTCAATGGTCCTGGCACGTCTAGCTCTAGTCGATCTGAATATATACGTGCACTACTTTACAACCTAGCAGGTACAAACTTTTGCGTGTAAAGGCGCCTAGGCTCGTCCATTTTTACTTGGTGTTCAGGTCATCGGGAAGTGCTTACAACACGTGCGTACTTACCCCTGTAAACATACACGCACACCTTAAATTAGACCAACATATTTAATATTATCGAAATCACCACGAACAGCTTGCTATCAATAAATACGTCGTCTACCATTTAAAGAATAATTAACCATAAATACGAGCGTTCGTGTCAAATCTTGGATTTGAAATCAGGTGAACTACTTCCAGCACAAGGAATCTAACCAGTTGAGCTACGTTCACTTCGCATATATATATAGCATATGTTGATCACATTCATAGCTATTTTATCCACTCCCCAAATGTTTTCTCCCTTTTCTAATGTATGATACCATTAACTTTTTAAAATTTGATCATTCATTTTATTTAAAAATATTGTATTGTTTTAATTTATTTTGTTATGATTTGATTTATCATTGAAGGTATTTTAAGTATGATGTTATGTTTGTAATTTTTTAATAAGACGAGTGATCAAACGTATCTTAAAAAATCAACAACATCATATATATATATATATATATATATATATATATATATATATATATATATATATATATATATATATTAAAAAATGAAGGTAGTACTGAACGCTATGCACCAGCTATATTTAAACCTTGAACACTTATTCTACTTTTCTGAAAAGAAAATCTAAATACTCAAAAAGTCATGGTATCGGTTGCATATATCATAAATAAAAATTAATATTAAGTTTTCATACATCGTAGTTTAACCATTCATTTTGAAATTATTAGTGGTTAAAATTGAAATAATACTGGTCAACAACAACATTTTTTTTTGGGAACTGACGTAGTATATGGAAGTAATCGAAGATTCTTGAAAAAACGGTGGGAGGGAGTATTAGGTAATCTTATAAAATCTTACAAAGTTTACTAACTTTTTGTTAAATTTACCTGTCCACTTATGAAGATTATCTACTACTCCCTTTATTTTATATTATAGATCGCTTTGAATTTTTTTCTAGTTAATTATAAAAATATGACAACATTGCTTAAAAAATACATTATCAAAATATATTTAATACTACATTTAATTAACTAATTGGTGTTATAGATGTTGCTAATTTTTTTACAAACTTAATCAAATGTAAAGCTCCTACAAGAGCTTGCTCCAGCTAACATGGAGTTAGAGTTGAGAGCTAAGATCCCAAACATATCCAAAGTATAAATATTATAATTACTATCGCTACAAATAACTCCAAGCATGCCATGCGATATTAGCCGTCAATTTATTCTATACACGCAAATCTTGATCGGTTGATCTTGTCGCCAACAATGATAGGCAAAATAATTTGGTGGTGATGACGTGTCATGAATTGCACTAGTTTATGGGCCCAGGTGTACGTACTTGGCGTCATCAAGTACACAAAAATCTCCTGCACTGCATACCGTCATGCATCAAATCTCTTAAACCCAACTTTGATTTGTCTGCATTATTACATTGCTGATTCGGATCGGAGAACTTCCTTTTTTCATATACGATGATTCTTTTACACGATCCATGCGTCGATGTAATTAATTAAGAATGCAGATGGCTAATTTCTGGAGAAGATCAGGACGACGATGTTTCGAGAACTAAGCCAGGAAAGAGGCAGGACCAGCGAAAGGTTTCGTCCAATTTGAACAGTTTCAGCCGTCGCTATACTATAAGCTTGTGTTCGCTGGAAAAGATTGCAAAGTACGGATGAGTTGATTCACCGGACAGGTGTACGGTTTGTCATGCTCCGATGATGTCACCGTGATTTGGCCTAGCCTTAACCCTATTCTCAACCATCAGCTACTTACCAGCTGCTTCTCAAAACAAACGTGCATATGCACGTAATTCCAATTAATATCAGATTAGGGTTCTAATGGAAGGGGTTGGGCATCGTTGGTCACGGTTCGGCAAAGTGCGGTGGGCGATGTCAGTGTCGGGCCGGGGTGAGGGTAGGAAAGGAGAGGAAAACTAGCAAATATCTAAGCGGGTCGCCGAGGGAGGACATGATGAGCTTGTTATTGACACATTTATATCTTATTGTGTAGTGTATGCATGAAGTCATGTGGTCTAGATGTGGTTGTACCGAGGATTGGGATGCAATTATTATAGTTATTATAGTGACGGCAACTTTGGTAGAAGGCACTGATCCACCATCCGGTAGGCAATGAATGTTCAGGGCTCAATTGTGTTTGCACCTAGTCCCAATCTTTGTACCGGGTAGTTTAGTAACCTTCAAAATTTTGGTAGGTGAGGATCAGCTTATAAGCCTTTACACTCCAACCATAGTCGTATCTCCCGTTAACCTTTCTACATGAAGTGAGGATAAAGATACGTAAGCGAGTTACCATGCGTGCATGGGTCCACCCTATACGAAAGATTGAACTAATATAGATTTGGGAGTTAGAGGGGTACACAGTGTTGGTAGTATGTCATGAGACCCTTCGACCAGACCTGTCGAAAATAAGCAAGCAGCGAGGATTCGGGCTCGAGGCGCCTAAGATCCGTCGGGGCGAAGCCCTATGGCGAAGACCACGAGGCGAAGGCGGCGAAGGACGAAGAGTCGTGCTGGGTCCCTGCAAGTCTGAACGTGCTCTACGTGCCTTGGGCGAAGGCTGCATGGCGAAGGGCATACGCCGAAGGAAGGTGACTTCGCCATATCGGGCTCCATCCAGGAAGGCCCAGGGGGCCGGCCCAACCGCTCCGGCCCGTTGGCCGATGGGCCAGCAGCCACCAGGTGGCCCGTTAAAGGCCCACGTATCTTAATTACATTGTATACCCATATAAGTGCCCTTTTTATAAGGGTGACCATGTAAATTCCCCTGTAAAAGACGTAAACCCTAATAGGGGGACCTGTAATAGGATTATAAATAGCCCCCTAGGGCCATGTAAAGGGGGGATCCCAAAAAAATCCTGAATTTAATACATTTTACTTCTTCCAACTACTGTTGAGTAACCACGTCCTTCGACGTATGCAGTTGTCGTTTCGACAACAGCTGGCACCGACCGTGGGGACCTCCTAGCGAAACCACTGAGAGTGAATGCCACCAAAGAAGGTCTCAAAGGAGAGGGTTGCTAACCCAAAGGAGACTATAGCAGGAGAGGCGATGGCCGCCGAAGAAGGAGCAGAACCTTCGGCGCCTATCGCCGAAGCTGGGGGAGCGCCAACGGCTTTAGCGCCTGCGCCACAACCACCGTCTTCGGCTCCGGTCACTTCGGCGGGGCAGGCGTCGGAGATCCCTTCGGCAAGTCAGCTGGTGGCGCCCCAACACACTTCGTCGCATGCAGCTACGACTTCGACCACACTCGCCACTGCGCAAGCTAACCCCAACCTTGAGGTGCAAGCCGAAGCCAGCATGGAAGCCATGCGGCAGAACATGACGCGACTTCAGGACATGCTTCGTCAAATGCAAGAGCAACAGCAAGCATATGAAGCAGCACGGCAAGCCAAGGTCGCTTCGGCCCCAGTTCTCCAGTACTCGGCGGGCTACATCCTGCCTCAAGTCTACCCGCAAGCGCCGGTACAAGCCCTTCCGTCACAAGCTGCGCAAACACCGGTGTACTTCACTGGGCAGCCCCCGGCCGCAACAATGCACCTGGTCCATGGTGCGCAGCTGCAGGTTCGGCCACACCCCTCACCACCCGGTCAAATGCCACAAGCAATGGCAGAAGGGGCTTCGGCCCTGCAGGCACAGCTTCAAGCTTTCCTTCAGCAACTCAGTCAACCTCACAACATCTCAAGGACAGCACCTTCGGTCCAACCGGAGGGGAGCGCAGGCTAGGGCTCACCCGGTTGGCTGCTGCCGAGCCAACCCGGGCCAGGGGCTTCGCCATGGAGTCAAGGACCACAGTTCGACTTCAGCAACGCCACCCAAGCGCCACCGTTCGGGACCGGGCCGCCGAACTCCGTGGCCCAGCCGCACACGCAAGCCATGACTTCGCCCTTTGCCATGCCTTGTCAACACCCGAACGGGCCCCCGCTACAGGGCGTCATGGGCAAGGCAGGGGGCGAAAAGGGGCTGCCGCTGAGTGGGGGAATCAAGATCCGTCCAATCCCACCTCAGTTCAAGTTCCCACCCGTCCCGCGATACTCGGGCGAAACAGACCCAAAAGAGTTTCTGTCCATCTACGAGTCCGCGATCGAAGCCGCTCACGGCGACGAGAATACCAAGGCGAAGGTAATCCATCTCGCTCTGGACGGCATCGCCCGTTCTTGGTATTTCAATTTACCATCTAATAGCATACTCATGGGAGCAATTGCGCGATGTCTTTATCCTTAAATTTCGAGGCACCTACGAGGAGCCGAAGACGCAGCAACATTTGCTCGGCATTCGCCAGAGGCCGGGGGAATCAATACGGGAGTACATGCGTCGTTTCTCACAAGCCCGATGCCAAGTTCAAGATATAACCGAAGCATCCGTCATCAATGCCGCTTCGGCCGGGCTGCTTGAAGGCGAACTCACAAGGAAAATCGCTAACAAGGAGCTGCAGACTCTCGAACACCTGCTTCGCATCATCGATGGGTAGGATTCCAAGCGAAGGCAGGCAATCCAGGTTGAGTACGATAAAGCCTCCATCGCCGCCGCTCAAGCCCAGATGCAAGCACAGGTCGCCGAACCAGATCCTCTCACCGTTTGCCAACCCCCACCGGCGAACCAAGGACAGCCACCAAGACCAAGCCAAGGTCCCATGACTTGGAGAAAATTCAGAACTAACCATACGGGCAAGGCTGTGATGGCTGTCGAAGAGGTACAAGCCCTCCGCAAGGAGTTCGACGCCCAGCAAGGTGGCAGCCACCAACAGCCTGTTCGCAAGAAGGTCAGAAAAGACCTCTATTGCGCCTATCATGGGCGATCTTCGCACACTACCGAGCAATGCCGAAACATTCGTCAGCGAAGCAATGCTCAAGAACCAAGGCCGCAGCAAGGGGCTGCTATCGAAGCGCCTCGCGAGGCTGTTCAAGAGCAAGCACCCCCAGCCGAACAGCGCCAAGACATGCAGCGCAGAGTGATCCAGGTGATTACAAGGGCCGACCCACCGGTCCAACCATCGAAGCGGCAGAAAAAGTTGTAGCTGCGAATGGTGCATAACATCACCGCCGCGGGCGAAGGGGTCCCGAAGTACTTGAATCAGCAAATTTCTTTTGGGCCGGAGGATGCCGAAGGAGTAATGTTCCCACACCAAGACCCCCTGGTGATCTCAGCCGAAGTAGCTGGCTTCGAAGTCCGGTGAATTTTGGTTGATGGAGGAAGCTCAGCCGATGTCATCTTCGCCGAAGCATACACCAAGATGGGGCTGCCAACCCTGGCCCTCACCCAAGCACCGACCTCGCTTCGCGGCTTCAGCAGTGAGGCAGTTCAAGTTCTGGGCCAAGTACAGTTGGTGGTAGCTTTCGGCACAAGTTAAAATAGGCGCGAAGAGCAGATACTGTTCGATGTGGTTGACATACCGTACAGTTACAACGCCATCTTCGGCCGTGCAACCTTGAACAAGTTCGAAGCCATCTCCCACCACAACTATCTCAAGCTCAAAATGCCCGGTCCAGCAGGGGTGATCGTCGTCAGGGGGCTTCAACCTCCGGCCACATCAAAAGGCGACTTGGCCATGCTCAACAGGGCAGTACACAATGTTGAGGCCGAACCGCATGCTAAACGCATGCCGAAGCCAGCCCCTCATGGTAAGGTGATCAAGATGCAAGTCAACGACGCTGATCCGGCGAAGTTCGTTCAGCTGGGGGGCGATCTGGCGAAGAGGAGGCTAGGAGCATCCTAGAAGTGCTCAAGAAGAACATTGACATCTTCGCCTGGAGCCCCGGTGAAGTGGGAGGTGTTTCGACGGAACTCATCATGCATCACCTGGCGGTTAAGCTTGATGCCAAGCCAAGAAAGCAGAAGCTGCGCAAGATGTCCGCCGATCGCCAAGAGGCAGTGAAGGCCGAAGTGCAGAAGCTGCTCAAGGCCGGGGTGATCAAGGAGATCGACCACCCGGAGTGGCTGGTGAACCTGGTTTTGGTGAAGAAGTCGAACGGCAAGTGGCGCATGTGCATCGATTTCACAGACCTCAACAAGGTGTGCCCGAAAGATGACTTCCCCTTGCCACGGATCGACCAGCTTGTTGATTCGACAGGTGGTTGCGAGCTCATGAGCTTCTTGGATGCATACTCCGGTTACCACCAGATCCACAAGAATCCAAGTGACATCCCCAAGATAGCCTTTATCACGCTGTTCGGCACTTTCTGCCACCTCAGGATGCCTTTCGGTCTCAGGAACGCCGGAGAAACGTTCACCAGGCTAGTGTACAAGGTGCTTCGCAATGTGGAGACCTATGTCGACGATATTGTCGTAAAAAGCCGTAAGGCTTTCGACCATGCGTCCGACTTGCAGGAGACCCTCGACAACATGCGCGCGGCGGGTATGAAACTAAACACTGAAAAATGTGTTTTTGGAGTTCGCGCGGGCAAGTTGTTGGGTTTTCTTGTTTCCAAAAGGGGTATCGAGGCGAACCCTGAGAAAATCGACGCCATCCAGCAAATGAAGCCACCGACGAGCGTACGCGAAGTACAAAAGCTCGCAGGCCGAATTGCGGCGCTCAGTCGTTTTCTCTCAAAGGCGGCCGAAAGGGGTTTGCCATTCTTTAAGACACTCCGGGGCGCGGGAAAGTTTAGCTGGACTCCTGAATGTCAGGCAGTGTTCGAAGAGCTAAAGCAGTACCTGCAAAGCCCACCCGCCCTGGTCAGCCCAACACCGGGAAGCGAAATGCTGCTATAACTAGCGGCTTCACCGGTGGCGGTCAGTGCAGTCCTTGTCCAAGAGACAGAGTCAGGATAGAAACCAGTGTACTTCGTCTCTGAGGCTTTACAAGGGGCGAAGATAAGGTACATTGAAATGGAAAAGCTTGCTTACGCCCTAGTGATGGCTTCGCGCAAACTCAAGCACTATTTTCAGGCCCACAAAGTCACTGTACCATCGCAGTATCCTTTGGGCGAAGTGCTCCGGGGCAAGGAAATTTCTGGTAGGCTCAACAAGTGGGCACCGGAGTTATCTCCCTTCGACCTGTATTTTGTTGCCCGCACTGCTATCAAGTCCCAAGTCCTAGCCGACTTCGTGGCCGAATGGACACCGGCGTCCACCCCTGAACCTCAGCCCGTCGAACAGCCTTGGATAATGCACTCCGATAGCTCGTGGTCGCACAGGGGGCGGGGGCCGCGACAGTACTCACTTCGCTAGGGGGCGTGCCGATTCGGTATGCCGCAAGGCTGCAGTTCGACACGACCAATAACGCGGCAGAATACGAAGTGGCATTGTTGGGTCTAAGAAAGGTGAAAGCATTGGGGGTTCGGCGTTTGCTCATCCGAACAGACTCCAAACTGGTGGCAAGTCATGTTGACAAATCCTTTGAGGCAAAAGAAGATGGAATGAAGGAAATGGTGAAGGAAATACACCAGGGGCTGTGCGGTGCACACCAGGCTGCAAGAACAGTTACCTCCAAGGTGTTTCGCCAAGGAGTGTATTGGCCCACTGTGCTAAAAGTCTGTGTTGATCAGGCCAAAAAGTGCGAAAGCTGTCAGCGACACGGCCGAAGTCAGACCGCACCACAATATGAGTTGCAGCCTATCGCACCAGTCTGGCCTTTCACCAAGTGGGGGCTGGACATCATTGGCCCATTCCCTGTGGCGCGAAATGGATACAAGTTCGCAATTGTAGCCATTGAATACTTCTCACGCTGGATCGAGGCCGAACCACTCGGCGCGATCACTTCGGCAGCAGTACAGAAGTTTGTCTGGAAAAACATTGTTTGTCGTTTCGGAGTGCCGAAAGAGTTCATCACGGACAACGGCAAATAGTTCGACTCTGACAAGTTCAGAGAAATGTGCGAAGGGCTAAACCTGGAAATCAGGTTCGCTTCGGTCGCGCATCCACAGTCAAATGCGGCGGCCGAACGCACAAATGGTAAGATCTTGGAGGCGCTCAAGAAAAGCCTTGAGAGGGTGGCGAAAGGCAGATGGCCAGATGAAATGCTGTCTGTTCTTTGGGCCCTCCGGAAAACTCCCACAAGGCCAACCAAGTTTAGCCCGTTCATTCTCCTCTACGGAGACGAAGCGATGACCCCAACAGAGCTAGGGGCTAACTCACCAAGGGTGATGTTCTCTAGGGGCGAAGATGGGTGCGAAGTGTCGCTCGAACTCCTTGAGGGGGAACGAGTCGAAGCGCTAGAACACATGCGCAAATGCGCCACAAGCACTTCGGCAACCTACAACAAAAAGGTTCGCCCGACAGAGCTATTACCTGGCCATCTCGTCCTAAGGAATAAGGCGAACCCAGTAGCGGTCGGGAAGCTTGAATCAAAGTGGGAAGGGCCGTACATCATCAAGCATAGGTCAAGAACGGGCTCCTTTCACCTAGCAACACTGGAAGGCGAAGAGTTCGATCATTCGTGGAATGCCGCTTCTCTTAAGCGTTTCTATGTTTAGGAAGGGTGGCACCCTATTCGCCAAAGTATAAAAATGTACATATTGTTATATAGCCCTTTCGGCATCCGCCATTATGTAAGCCTTCCGGCACAAAAAATACAAAAAAAAAGGAGAAAATGAAAAAGAAAAAAAACTGGACGTAGGACTATTATCCACTCTAGAGGCCTGAACCAGTATAAAATCTTTGTGTTTTTCGCCTTTTTTACTTGTGTACATGATAAATCGTGGAAAAACCCCAAGGCAAACGCTTGATCAGCGAAAACGCCAGGGGGGCGAAACGAACCAGCCGAAGCATCGCTCGCCGAACGTTGAAACCGCGACAGCTTGCTTCGGAAAGTAACTAACCGAACACCGTTATACTCGATCTACACAAAAACGTGTGCTGCTCCCAGTGGGAAGCACCAAAGACCGATAACGGAAGACGAAAGCTGAAAAGTTAGCAGACCTATTTCGCTAATACACGCAAAGGGGCCGATACATTCCGACCTAACGAAAGCACGAAAAGTGACAATGCAAGAGATAGCGAAAAAGAAATAAAAGCACATCTTTATTAACTTCGAAGAAAAAAAATCGAAGAGTACATGTCGTACAACACGGTACAGGCGAAAGGAATACAACAGGCTTTACAGCTTAGTTTATAAGTAATTTACATCTTCGCCCCCAGAACAACTACCACTTCCAAAGGAGTGATCTGGCGAACTAGGTTCGTCGTCACTGCTAATGTTGTAAACTACCCTAAGGGGAGAAGGGGGCGAAACGAGAGAAAGGCTGTAGCGGCGCTGGGTGATCGCCTCCTGCCGATCGGTCCTTTGATGATTTCGCCAGAAGCGAGCCATGCCCTCCAGGCACGCCGAGTGGACACGATCGTAATTTTCCAAGGTTTGCCCGGGGTGTGTTCGCATCTAGTTAGCAACATTCACAACCTTGTAACTGTTGCCGTTTATTATCATCTCGCGGTAAATAGGTCGAAGCAGATATCGGATCTTCGGCAAATTTTTTACCGCAATAAACTTTTCATTCTTGCTTCGCCAATCCACAAGGGGGCCGAACGCATAGTTTTCGGCGTAGACCCTGTAAACAATGGAAAATCAAGTGGCGAAACACAGAAAGCAAAGCTAAAACACATAAGTTGGGCGAAAAGAGTAAGCAAAGCAATCCAAGCACGAGCACAAAAGACATCAAACGCAGTTGGCGAAAATTGTCATATATTCCATATGTTAAAACATTCTACCATAAAGATCGGCCATCGGCCATATTTACATTGTTCGCCCTATACGGCAAACACCAAAAGGTAAAAACTATTAAAATCTACAAAAGCGGGCGGAGGGCCTCACACCTCTGGGTGGTTTGGGCATCGCCTCCACCCCCTTCCGCTGGTTCTTCGCCTTCGTCTGCCGCCTCCGTCTTCGCCAACTGCTCGAGTAGACGGGCCTTGGCAGTGGATCGGCCGTCCTTCTGCCAGAATTGCTTCCGCCAGGCGTGGAGTGCGGGCGAAATGTCCTGGGCGCTGACCTCCCAGTCCCCCTTCGCGAAGTCAGGGAACTGGGCGATGTGCTCACACCCGGACTGCTGCAGCAAGCCCATGGCGAAGGCCGCAGACACACGCGCACAGCAATCGCCGTACGCGGTGGCACAGTCCGAGACCACACCGCCAGCCCGTTGAGTCCATTCGGAGAACTCAAAGGCGGAAGCATGTTCGCCTGGCACACCCCGCACCTTCGCCCCCATGTCAGTAAGGGCGAGGCGAAGCGTGCAGCAGGCGGTCTTGGCAGACTCGGTGGCCCTCGCCACCTCGCACGCAAGTCGCTGGGACTTCGCCTCCACCTTGCCAGCTTCCTGACGAAGAGCCTCCATCTTCGGCTCCGTTAGATTATAGTAATCTGTAAGGGCGGCGGAGTGCCCCCGCTCTTTCTCAAGCTCGGCCTTGAGGCGCTCGATCTTCGCCTTCGCCTCGCTGCCCTTTCTAGCTCGGCCTGGAGGCGTTTGTTTTCAGCCTTCGCCTCCCTGAGGGACCGAGCGAGGCCTTCCATTTCCAGGCCCTTGCGACCCAGCTCATCATCCTTGGCCCGAAGATGGTTCTTCATGCCATCCAGACGGGTCCGCATGGTTCGCTCTGTCGAACAATGGGCCGCGAGGATCTGGCAAAAGAGAGGAAGGGTGAACATTAAGACAGGTTGTCGAAAACGATGACGCAAAAAAAATAACAAACACAAAAAAGAGAAGTCAGCATACCCGGACCGCCAGGCTCTTGACGGCGGAGCAGCCCTCGTCGAACTCATTAAGTTCGGCGAAAAGGCTCAGGCCGCCAGCCGGAGCAACGATGTTGCTCACCCCCTCGATGAAGGGGATGAGCTCCGCCCGGGTCTCGAAGTCGTCGGGGGCGAAGCGGGGTGGCGCCTGGGAGTAGTCCGAACCGAACGTCTCGGCCGCCTTCTTACCCTTATCAAGGGCAAGTGGCGAAACGAGCGGCCGGCAAACGGGGCTACTGAAAACCCTGGCCACCGTCTTCACGACCTGTTCGGCCGAAGACGAAGCCCCAGCCCCGCCCGCTGCGCCAAGGGCAGTCGAGAGGCCCAGGCTTCGACCGGCGGGCGAAGTGGGCGTCTCGTCCGAGGACTCATCGTCGCTGAATACGCGAGCGATGATGACGAGCCCCTTTTTCTCGGGGGTCTTCTTAGCGGACCCCCTTTCACCGTCTTGGCCGCGGCAATCGCGACCAGGGCTTTCGCCCCTTCCACATCTTTCCGGTGAAGAGGGGAGGAGTTCGACTCCGCCCCAGTCTTGACGCGCTCAGGGATGGGGGTCAGAGTGTAGCCGCGTGTCCCGGAGCGGCTGTCGGCGGCCTCATCCGCGGCCATTTCGACCGTGACCTCCATATCCCCCGCGTCCTCTTGCTCTTCGACACCGTCCTCATTGTCGGCGTCGGAGTCGGTGGAGGCAGGGGCTCTTCGCTTGCGGGGGGCCAACTTCACTTGCCCCCGCAACCGTTTCCGGGAGGGGCCCTCTTCGCCATCAGTTTTGAAGGGCTTCACCCGAGGGTGGAGCTCGCCAAAGTGCACCCGGTTCGCCCGGCTAGCCGCTTGCCGCGTTAGCAGCTGGCTGTACTCTGTGACCGACACATCGCCGATCATCTTTCGGGCTTCGGTGTCGACCTAGGCGAAGGTCAACACTAAAAAAGAGACATGTCGTTATGTCAGGTGTCGATCAAAAGAAAAACAAAGAGCGAAACATATAAAAGTGAAGAAAGGGTAAACTAACCATTCGCCCCAGCAGGCATAACGAGCTTCGGCAGGCCGTTGACCTCTTCGTCCTGGTCAACTTCGACCTGCCACGACTGGGAGTGGGGGAATATGTGAAGCATAGAAAACTACTCCACCAGATCGCGGCAGCTCAGCCGAGAACAAATCGCGCCTCCATGGTGCCGCTGACGACGACCTTGGGCTTCTGGTTTGGCGAGATCGCCCAACGCCGCCATCGGAGGGCCTTCGCTGCTTTAGACCC
Organism: Oryza punctata; assembly: GCA_000573905.2. Classification (NCBI taxonomy): domain Eukaryota; kingdom Viridiplantae; phylum Streptophyta; class Magnoliopsida; order Poales; family Poaceae; genus Oryza; species Oryza punctata. The sequence continues at coordinate 6,536,935 of CM002494.2, read as the reverse complement.
GGCCTCGAAGGGGATCGAGTGGTAAAACCACTTCGCCATCCAGTGGCGATCCCACTTCGACATAGCGGCATTAACCGGCCACAGGTCGGAGCGCTCGGGGCGAACGTTGAAGTTCACACTCCCGAACGCTGTCTTCTTCGTCCCGGCAGAGGTGACCACCGTCTTCGAGTTCACGGTGGCCGAAAAAACAGCACCGAAGAGTTCGGCGCTTGGTTCTAACCCAGCGGTCCGGCATGCCCGGTCGAAAATGGCAATGCGGACGAGCGCCGAAGGGCTTAGCTGGGGAAGCTCCACCTGAAAAAGGCGAAGGATTTCCGGCAACAATATGTTGCACGGAAATCGAAGCCTAGCCTCGAAAAATATGGCGAACACAACCGTCTGGTTGTCGCCCGGCTTCGGCACTTCAGCATCCCCCGGGGCGAAGGCCCGTCCTTCCGCCACCACGCCAGAGCTGACCATCTTCGCCAGCTCGTCCTCGTCTATGAGTGATGCCCCTAGGAACGCGGTGGTATCCTCATCAATCCGACCGGGGTCGGGACCCATCGCGGAGACAGGGTTCGGCTTACATGGGGCCATGGCGAAGTGAGTGTGTAGTAGCGAAGGGGGTCAACTGGCGAAAGCGTTCGGTTAAATCAGAGCGCCGTGAGTAAAAAGGTGAGAAGAGAGAGCGCCTGTGGTGACAATGAAGGGGGTAAGGGCGGTGAAAAGGGGGGAAGGAGAAATATATTGCCTACCAGGCGATGTTTCGCCTTCCCAACCAATCACGAACTACCACGTGTCGCAAGGGTAGACGAAATGGTAAAATCCCATGGACCAGGCCGCATAGTGGCGGGCCCTTAGGGAAAAAGCCCATCACTGTTCACTTCGGCCCAGTGAAACTGTAAGGATAGCTTCGCCGTTTGAGGAAGGCGAAAGCCCAACACTGTTCATTTGGGCCCAGTCAAACAGTAAAGATAGCTTCGCCATTTGCGAAAGGTGAAAGCTGTAAAAAAAAATTTAGTTAAACACAACAACACATACAATGCACACATTCTTTGCAGGAGCACAAGACAAGTTTCGGCAGGAGCATCGGTCGAAAGGGGGCGCCTCATACCATACTACATGGTTTGCACGGTCACGGCCGAAGCTCCTATCTCACCCTTGCCCGTGAGGGGCTTGTTGGCAGTATGTCATAAGACTCTTCAACCAGACCTACCAAAACCAAGCAAGCAGCGAGGATTCGGGCTCGAGGCGCCTAAGATCCGTCGGGGCGAAGCCCTATGGCGAAGACCACGAGGCGAAGACGGCAAAGGGTGAAGAGTCGTGCCGGGTCCCTGCAAGTCTGAACGTGCTCTACGTGCCCTGGGCGAAGGCTGCATGGCGAAGGGCATACGCTGAAGGAAGGTGACTTCGCCATATCAGGCTCCATCCAGGAAGGCCCAGGGGGCCGGCACAACCGCTCCGGCCCGTTGGCCGATGGGCCAGCAGCCGCCAGGTGGCCCGTTAAAGGCCCACGTATCTTAATTACATTGAATACCCATATAAGTGCCCCTTTTATAAGGGTGGCCATGTAAATTCCCCTTTAAAAGACCTAAACCCTAATAGGGGGACCTGTAATAGGATTATAAATAGCCCCCTAGGGCCATGTAAAGGGGATCCTAAGAAAATCCTGAATTTAATGCATTTTACTTCTTACAACTACTGTTGAGTAACCACGTCCTTCGACGTATGCAGTTGTCGTTTCGATAACACACAGTGTCACAGTGAAGCTTCAAGTTCGTTGCTGCTTGGGGGAAGAGACCAGAATAGATAAGGTTTAGAGTACGAGTACTTCAATTCCAGGGCTTGGATCATGAGTGTCAGCAACCCGGTTGTGCCGAATGTGCTACAGAGTACAAGCAGAACAAGGGAGGAGGAACAAACTCTGAAGAAGAAACCAACGCGGGCTCGTAAATATAATCTGCAAGTGAGTGGGCCGGAATGGGCCAAATGAGCACCATGTCCAGGCTGTACCATATGCATCGTCCAGGCTGGCGTGTGTTGTGTGTGTGAGAGAGATGTGGTTATAACAAACTTTGTAAGAACTTAAGATGAACTTATGAATCCAATCCTGTTGGATTCGGTGGAGATAGCTCTGTTCTTTAGTGATTGTCTCTTGAGCGATTCAATTCTCGTTAGGTTGCTAACAACTTGTATTAGAGCCTCGCCGAAATTTTTTTCTCCTCTTGATTCTTGCGGTAAAATTCTTGGGCAAGGTGGGGATTGATTGCTTAGGCTTTCGGATCCCGCTAAAGCTTCGGCTCCCTCAACCGGGTGCGCGAGATCTCGAGTGAGGTTTCAACCATGGCGGATTACGACAAGCCACGGTACATGACTAAGATGGCAGCCAAGGTTATTGATCAGGATGGCAAGTTGGATTTGCTCCTGAAAAGATGGAGGAGTCTGATCGGAAACGAGAAGAGAGCGAGAAGCGCCTGGAGCAATCTGAAGAGAAGAGCAGATCTGAGTTCCTTGCTCTTAAGTTGGCGGTGGAATCTCGGATCCCTGAAGTGGAGAACCGTGTGGATAATCTACAAGTTTCGGTGGGGCAACTCCAAGATCAGGTGGACAAGTTACAGCTACTGATGCAGAAATCTTCTCACCCGGCTCCGTCTTCCCCAGTTTCACCGACTCATCCCCTTCTTGGTTCACACCTACCTCCAATGGTTTGGATCTGTCTGCATTTGATGTTGCCCAATGACTGCATGCTTCTGGTATTGGGGGTAATGTTCCACCTATGTCCTATCCAATTTGATGGTGATAACCCTCAGTTGTGGAAGAGTAACTGTGAGGAGTACTTTGAAGTTTATGGTGTTCATCCTCGGAATTGGGTTCGCGTGGATGGTTTAAATTTTATTGGTAATGCTGCGTTTTGGTTACAGTCGATGCGTTCCAAGTTTGTTGGTCTGAGTTGGTAGGTATTCTCTAATCAAATCTGTCTGCGGTTTACCAAGGATAGGCAAGAGGTGCTAATCAGACAATGGTTTCATATTGTTCAAGAGTCATTTGTCTCTGATTATGTGGAGAAGTTTGATAGCATCATGCATCAATTGTTAGCTTACAATAGCACCTTACCTCTCAATTTCTTTGTCGCCAAGTTTGTGGAGGGGTTAAGGAGGGATATCAGATCTGGTGTCATAATGTGGAAACCTCAGGATTTGGATACTACCTGTTCTCTAGCTTTTGTGCAAGAGGAGATATTGGAAGGGGGACAACCTATTACTTTCAAGAAACCTGAAGTGGTGTTGTATAATAAGGGCATTAGTAAATATGTTCCTCCTGTTACCCCTATCACTAAATCACAGCAAATTTTATCTCCTGAGGACAAGAGAAGTGCTGAAACTAGCAGGGTTCGTAATGACAGATTGTCTGCTTTAAAAGCTTATAGAAGAGCTAAGGGACTCTGTTTTACCTGTGGTGAAAGATGGGGGAAAGAGCATAAATGTGGTTCATCAATTCAACTGCATGTTGTTCGCTCAGTATGAACTGGTACAGAATTGTTAGGGGTCCTGGAAGTCTCTCGCTATCGCGGAAAAAAGTCTCCACCAGCGCCGCTCTCTCTCCAGCCCCTCTCCTCCTCTCTCTTCGGTGGTTTGTCGCCGGCGAAGGGAGTGAGAGAGATCGGGCTCCTCTGCTCTCTTAGTAGCTAGTTTTATTAGTCGGGTTTCTCCCGTTTAGTTCGGTTTCTATGCCATTTTCCTAGTTTCTTTTGGTCTCGAGGTGGTCGCCGGGTGCCGGCCATCCCCGTCCTGGTGCCATGGTAGGCCTCGTCCGCAATGGCTCACCGTGTCCCTGGGTTCCTGGTTGCTGACAACTGCCTCTTCAACACCCGAAGCTAGGAGTGAGTCATACCTGGGCCAAGCAAGGTTGCGCTAGCCTTCTGTTCTATCTTTAGTGTGATTTCTGCAAGGGCAGCAGTCTTCGTCATCACTTCCGGTGGCATTTTTCTGTTAGGAATCTGAGCTTGATAAGTTGCGCCGGTGAAGCTCCAACCTCCACTCTATGGAGGCCCCATCCAAGGCTCTTTTTCTAGGTCAATCCGGGTATGCTTCTTGGCCTTTTCTCGAGCTGGTGAAATGGTGACAGTTCAAGGTAGTCAATCTCAAACCAGCCAATGTACTTTCATTACTGGTGAGCAACTGCAGGGCGTGATTAAATTGGGTTCTATTATGCACATGATCCATTTGCATGAAGTATTGTCAATTTCCATCTGAAATTCAGTCTCTACTTGATCAGTATTCTTCCATTTTTGAGGATCCCCAGGGCTTGCCACCTAAGAGAGCTTGTGACCATGCTATTCCTCTCAAACCTGATGCCGAACCTGTGTTCCTCGGATCTTATAGACATAACCCTGCACAGAAGGATGAGATAGAAAAACAAGTGAAGGAAATGTTGTTATCTGGTGTTATTCGGCCTAGTAGCAGTGCCTTTTCTTCTCCAACATTATTAGTCAAGAAAAAAGATGGTACCTGGAGGCTCTGCATCGATTACAGGCTGTTGAACTTAATTATTGTTAAAGTAGATCATTGGAGATCATACCTGCAGCAAGGAGAGTTCATTATTTTAACTGACCATCATAGTCTCATGCATCTCAATGAGCAAAGGCTGCACACTCCGTGGCAACATAAGGCTTTCACTAAGTTGTTTGGTCTGCAGTTTAAAATCTATAACAGGATAGGTTCCAGTATGCTACAGCTGATGCCCTGTCTGGAAAATATTGTGAAGACAACTGTGAGTTGGAGGTTGTGTCCAATTGCACTCCTGTTTGGCTGCAGGAAGTTTCTGAAGTCCCAAACTAAATTGCACACCAAAAGTTAACCATGCCACGCTTTGTTAGCATGTTGTTTGTGTAGTGCTTGAATTTTGGCGTGCCGCAAAAAGTTAGCCACCAGGAAGTGATTTGCTACACCTTTCTGTGCCAAGTAGCTGCAATTGTGGCACTGGATACATATGCAGGATAGAGGTGAACAGTACCCTCAATGTCCTGGTAATGTCGTGATTTGGACTAGGAAAACCCACCAATAGGTTGAACCATCCTAGCTATCCAGATCTGGTACTCCAAATCCTTCTTCAGATCTTCTCCCTTTGTTGGAGCTGCCTGGTTCTCAGGTAGGGATTTTACCATTTGGAGATGGGGATTACTTCAACATGTTTTTTTCCTATTTATTCGCTCATTGTCACAGATCTGAGGGCTCCATGTGTGAAAAAATGAAGTGATGATTTAGTTATATATTGTCTCAAATATCTAGTTATATATTGCTGTGATGATTTAGTGAGTTGTTACCTACTTTCCTCTGACACTCCCCTCCAAATTTCCTTGTAGATCTGGCAAATAGAAGTTGGTATTATCTTTGAAGACTAATTATGGATAAAATGCATCACAACACATATATTGAACTTGTAGTGATGATGTATTCATTTGTACGACAGTATGAGCTTGGGCTGGTATCTCACGAATTCATTTATACCTGAGTATGGCTATAAATGAAATGTTTGCCGCATATGTTTGCCAAACTAGTGGCAAGTATTTTGGAAATAATCCAAACAGTTGCCTATCAATTTGCCACACATGGCCTTGTTCCTGGTAACCAACCAAACAACTATATTATTGTTGTGATGTTAGGCATACCACAAGTGTGCCTTAATGCCTAACCTTTTTTTTGAGGGATGCCTTAATGCCTAACCTTAGTTGTGAGTTGTGACAAATTGTATTAGTCAGCCAAACGGCACCTAGATGTTTGCCTTAAAATAACCACCGTGGTATGTAGCAAGCATGTGGATTAATTTTGAGGGGCACTAAATGTTTCTTCTTATCAGACATTTTACACCATATTATCTCCTTTGTATCCTCATGCCCCAATTTATCTTTGCTTTCTGAACAAGTCGCTGCACCTATTGCGAGAGCCGTGCAAGCAATATTGCGCATCCACCATAAGGTGATGATGACACGATTGACATGGATGGCTATTTGTATCCCACTACTTTGCGCCGGCTTGGTTTCAAAAAAGAAGTTGTGCTAGAGTTAGACTTCATATATTTGTTTGATCATGAAGAGGATGAGAAAGTGGCAGAGATTTTGAGATAATCCTATCATGGTGAAGATGTTTTGGCTCCAACGTTGAAGAATTGGCAGTGATGTTCACAAACAGCTAGGAACAAAATATTCTTGCTTCGTCTAAGTATGGCAGGAGTAAAGACAAAAAATAGCATATATGTTGGACCTATAGTCGTAACTTGCTATTTTGCTGACCTGCTTCTGGTTTTGCAGCAACCTGCTGGCAGGAGTAAAGACAAAAAATAGCATATATGTTGGACCTATAGTCGTAACTTGCTATTTTGCTGACCTGCTTCTGGTATTCCGAGTTGTAGATCTCTCTACTTGTAATGAATTCATCATCCAGATTTACGCTCGTGGTGTTTCATGATCTTTACCATGTTGGATCACTGTCAACTCCTTACGTGCAGTGCACATCAACGGTGAGGATAATGACCACATCTTGGTTACTGGCTTTGGCTTACAGTTGCTTATTTGCTTGTGACTTCTTGAATTGGAGATGTACTGCTCTTTTTTAGGATCCCAGCTCTTTCGTTCTTGGGATCCAGCCTTTTCCTTGGTAGTCTCCATGGCTATCGCTTATTCGTTGTGGTGTGGAATTATTCTCCTCTCCAATCCATTTATCATGGGGATTAAACGAAGGCCTGAGGAATCCCCCTCAGCACCCCACGGTGAGGGGTTAACCGAAAAAAAAGGCTAGGAGATATACATGGTATGTTGGATCGAGTGTTTGTTCTCATATGTAATTGATTTCTATTGCCTTCATCTGAGGTAAATCCGTACAAGCTGATACCTGATATATGATGAGCTGCTTGTGCTTTGAGATGATTTTGTATGCGCCTTGTTAGCTTTCCTCGTGGCAAGTCACTATGGAGAATCATCGCCTCCCGCTCCTACTCCGGCCTTGTTGCTTTCATGACTGCCTACTTCCGGTATCTCTCCAACGACCAGGCCAGGCATTACCTCCACATCGCCTCCCACGACCTCCCTGTCGCCATCAAGCTCGTCCACCACGACCGCCGTCAGTCAAAGCTCACGCGCCCACGCTTGCTCCCCGATGGCGGCAAGATCAAGACCGCTCTCAGGGTCGCCGCGCTCAAAGCAACGCACCCCGCGCCCGACCAACTGGCGAGCCTCATGGCACGCAGTTCCCCGCCGGTTAGCTCTCTCCTATCCTCACCAAACTGCAAGGAAGTGAGCTGCTCACCATCGGCGACGTCACGCACATCAAGAACCTACTAGCCCATCAATGGCCACCGAGACCGCCGCAGGTCAACATAGACTTCTTGCGCCATCCCAACGGCCTTTGCATTGACCGTGTCCAAGGCAGGCAACAGCTAACGCTTTGAACGACCATCGGGGAACAAGGTCGTGTTGCCCTAATCACGGTCTCTAGAGACGACGCAATTCTGGATTCTGCAATTCAACTCGGATACATATCCGACCTGACAATTGATGGTGAATCCATAGCAACGAAGCTATCCAACTGCTTGGTGGGAGTGACGCCACCGATTGACAAGGGCGACAAGGCTATCGGCGCAGGTGCGTCACCCAACTACGACCTCTCTCCATGCAACCACATACTCTCGCTGAGGATGTGCCTCCTCGACGCCATCCATGGCTTCTACATTCGAGCACTCACCTCACTGCCTGCCGGCGACGCCTGGAAGCGGCAGCAAGGCCGCTTCATCCGCTCCCTCCTCATTGCAGGACATTGCTATGTCCCTTTGGACCCTGTGTCCAACATCATCGTCAGCACCGTTTGGTACGATATCAACTTTCCACCACCTTCCCATGAAGCTGGAGGTGACAGCGAGTTTGAGCTACCAGGAGACATCTTTGACACCAGTGCCATGTCCCGTGTGGAGTCCCATTCCCTGGATGGTCTTGTTGCCGCCCTCTGCGCCATCAGCAAGCCGATCTCGAAGCATGAGGCCCTTGAATACCTCTGGTCCATGGAATGCAGCCTCATTGAAATCCTTTTGCACAACAAGGAGACGAAGACGAAGGAAAATGCCTTCACCGAAACCACCAAGGCTTCCGATCACCCTAAGAGAAGCATGTTCGGGTCATTCCTCACTTCCCTATCCAGTCAGAACCTGGAAGACATGCGTGAATGTTTATTTATCTCTAGCTCTGGTGATGTTTGGGATCAGCTGTACAGGACGATCAAGAATATCTATCGCCCGAAAAGAAAGAGGCAATCATTAGCAACAGCAACTGTGGCGCATACCCTACCAGGAATATCAAAGATGTGGTCAGCCTTTGTGGAGCGACAGACGTTTGTTCGCACCAAGCTAGAAGAATTGCTAGATGGCTACGGCCAACAATATCCTTGGGTAATTAAATTGGGAGCAAAAACTCTTGTTTAATTTCTTGATTGCCTATTTGAAGACATCGTTCTTCTGTCCTGCTAATTTTATTCATCCACTCGATTTGTGATTGCTGCTGCAGGAACCATGCTATAAGCTTCATTTGATCTAAATTAACCATGCTATTAGGTTAATAAGAGTTGTGTCCGTGATGGACAATGTTTGTATTTTCGGGTATAAATATAATCCCGAGGTCTTGTAGATAATAACAACACACGTTCAATCAATCTCGGCGCATCGCCACCTTTGTTTTCTACTTTTCGACAAGTTTGTGCTCTCGAGTCGTGCTGCATCAATTTGATCTTCGACGAAAAGGTATATCTTGTCATGGCGATTTGCATCATTGGGGCTAGTGCTTACATCTTTATGACACTCTAGTTCTATGTTGTGAATCTCTGAGTTATCATATACGATATATAATTTAGATCGACAATGCAATCTACTTGCATCGGCCGGATTCTTTTTAGGGTTTCGTCGATGTCAGCTAAGTTACATTGTTGGCTTAGATTATATAATGTATCCACCATCCCGAAAAGGCAACCATCAGCTTGATCGTTCAGATGGCATGCTTCTTTCTATACTTAATGCTGCATTGGTTAACTCCAACCTATTAAGTCATATTTAGAATCATGATATCTAACCTGTCTTATGGTTGTTAATAAGGATAGTATCGGGGTTTCAGCCGATCTTATCTGGTATAGATGTTTTACATTGTTTCACACTTTGTTTAATACTCTATATCTGCCCCTTATATTAGGATCTAATCTAAAGTAAATATATTGAGCTTGATACCAATTTAATTGGTTATAGCTGAATACATTTATTACTAGAGAATATCCTAGTATAAGGTTGTATCGGAGCTATAGCCGATACATGCTTAAACCTAAATATCGGCTATGACATGAGTTTACATAATCTTTATTTTATGTTACTTTTAGACTTAGGCAATTTATACTGTCTCGGTTCAGTCCGATCTATCCCAATTGCTTATTTCTAAAGTAACATTAAAATATTGATTATATAACATTGATCTCTAGAGCCGATATACTAGTTTTAGGGTTAGATTCATATTTTACTCATACCTTACAGCCGATTCATGCTTTATTGCATCGGCTAGGTCACATACGATATGAAATCGGCCCTATGGCCGATTGTCTATCGTTTACTGATATTCTTTGCATATTTTTCTTATTGATTGCAGGATCAAATCAACTGGCACGCTCTCGAACCTAAAACCCTAATTTTGGACCTGCACTAGAGTAAAGCAAATCTCTCAGGCCAGTGTGTGTTTTTGCATCAACACGCTTTTGGCACGCCCAGTGGGACCTTGTGTCATCATGTCGACAAACATCACTGAAGTTACGGAGGACAACATCTTGCCGATCACAATCGAGCAGCTAAATGAAGAGCAGCGAGAAGGGATGAGACAAATGCTGGATCAACTCCAGAATCAGTATCTGCACTCGTTCGCGGTGACTCGGCAAGGCACAGTTGTTCAAAGAACTAAAGTCAAACTGCTGACAATCGTGAAACAAGACCCGAGTACTTCCGGATCAGGAGAAGAAAAGGACAAACTGGTCAAAGTCGAATCAAGTGATGAAGAACTCCACATATTGCAAGATCGCATCGATTCGGCCGTTCATCATGCTTTAGTGAACAAGTCTGGAGTGCTCGTTAATACTTTGACAAATATGATCAAGTTAGTAGTTGATGGCACGATAGCCGATGAAAAGGCTAAAGGACCTATATATCTACCAGAAGGCGCGTTCCCAGGGTACAGAACCGTGAAGACAGACATTGGCGGGAATCAAAGGAGTCAACAACTGCTTCAAACCCAGGCTCCATCGGCTCCTTATTCAAGCTCGAACATCCCAACTATTTTGAATAGGTCACAACCGATCACTGGGGGCCAAGCATCAACTCAGCTAACACCAGAACAATTGATGAGTATTCTCAATCCTCAACCGCCAGTTGTCGACACATCTTACCAAATTCCTTTGGTTCCACAATAGCCGATTGGAATTACTCAGCCGATGAGTCAGCAGTGTAGCGTAGAGCAACCTTCATATGCGCCACCTCAAGGAATATCGGCTGGTTTCAATCATCTCTATCAACCTCACTCACCACGACCTCAGCCGATCCAGTATGGCCAGATGGATCCACTTCAGCAACAATATGGTGGAGCAACACCGCATCAACCATGGACTGATATGATCGCTGACGTCACGAGGGAGCAATTTGGACTCAAACCAAAAGACAATGGCAAAATGTATCGGCACCCATATCCAGAATATTTTGATCAAGTTCCACTGCCAAACCGATACAAGGTGCCAGACTTCTCTAAATTTTCAGGACAAGATAATATTTCTACCTATGAGCATGTTAGCCGATTTTTAGCTCGGTGTGGTGACGCATCGGCTACAGAGGCCCTCAGGGTTAGATTGTTCCCACTCTCATTATCTGGATCGGCATTTACTTGGTTTTCATCGCTACCTTACAATTCAATCAGGAGTTGGGCCGATCTAAAAAAACAATTTCACAAATATTTTTTCAGTGGGGTTCAAGAGATGAAGCTATCAGACCTCACAGCAATCAGGCAAAAATCAGATGAATCAGTTCCAGATTATATTCAACGATTCAGAGATGTGAGGAATAGATGCTATAGCTTAGCTTTGACAGATTCTCAGTTAGCCGATTTAGCCTTCCAGGGTTTGTTAGCGCCGATAAGGGAAAGATTTTCGACTCAAGACTTTGAAAGTTTAGCTCACCTAGCTCAGAAGGTATCGGCTCATGAGACAAGGTTCCAGGAAGAAGGAAAATTCATTAGAAAGGCAAACAATATTAATAATGTCTACAATTACGACTCTGATTCTGAAGATGATGACCCAGAAATCAATGCAGCCGAGTGGGCTAGGAACAAGAAGACGATGGTCTGTCAATGGGTCAAGAATGCAGGAAAAGAGAAAAGATTTGACTTTGACATTACCAAAGCCGACAAGATTTTCGATCTTCTTCTCCAAGAAAGACAGATTCAATTGCCAGCAGGACATGTCATCCCATCGGCTGAAGAATTAAAGAAAAGGAAATATTGCAAATGGCACAATACAGGGTCTCATATTACTAATGATTGCAAGATTTTCAGGCAGCAAATCCAGTCGGCTATTAAACAAGGTAAGATCAAGGTCGACGAATCCAAGAGGCCGATGAAGACAGATGGGCACCCTTTTCCAGTCAACATGGTGCACTCTGGTCATAACCGAAACACAGCCGATGGAGGAAAACATTACACCAGGAACATCAGATCGGCTGGTATGATCAACAAATACCAGAAAAGGCGCCAACAGGAAGAGGAGCCATATTCTCATGAAAGTGAAAGATATTTTGACCCTCACTGGAGTTGTGAGTTCTTTAGATTTTGCTAGAATGAGGGTATGAGGTTGCCATCTATTGAAGATTGTCCTGAATGCAGTGATTCTGATGCACAATTTATCCAAAGATCAAGCTGACAGAATACAACTGTGCATGCGGCCGATTCAGGCAAGATTACCGGTTCATGAGAGACTTGGGCCGATGCAGCGAAACAATGATGAAGATGGTTCACCTAGAGAATCCAAGCCAATGCATCCTCAATGGTGCCCTTCTAGAATTTTTACCAAAAATCAAAAAAGGAGAGTTCAAAGGATGAGGAACAGGGAACAATTCCAGGAGGTCGAAGGGGAAATTGAGCATCGGCTGAGGCAGAGAAAAAAGAAAGTCTGACGTGTGATGAGCAAAGTGGTGCCAGCCGATGAAGTCAAAGCCGATCATAAAAGAAATCAGCAATATAAGGGCAAAGAGGTGATGACATCTTCTATCAATATGGTTTTCATGTTACCAGCCGAATATGCAATTGAGCAAGTTGTCGAGCAAGAGGAGTCTGCCATCGGCTAAGTTAATACTATCTCCACAGCAAGCCATTTTTGAGAAGCCCGAAGGAACTGATCATCGGCATCTTAAGCCACTGTATGTAAAGGGATTTGTCAATGGCAAGCCGATGTCAAAGATGCTAGTCGATGGAGGAGCAGCCGTCAATCTAATGCCATACACAACATTCAGGAAACTTGGGAAGAATTCAGAGGATCCGATCAAGACTAACATGGTTCTAAAAGATTTTGGCGGGAATCCATCTGAAACCAAGGGAGTTTTGAATGTAGAGCTAACCATCAGCAGCAAAACAATTCCTACCACGTTCTTTGTTATTGATGGGAAGGGTTCCTACAGTCTGTTGCTGGGAAGAGATTGGATCCATGCTAATTGTTGCATCCCTTCAACAATGCACCAAAGTCTGATTCAATGGCAAGGAGACCAAATTGAGATCGTGCTAGTCGACAGGTCAGTCAATGTAGCTAGTGCCGATTTATCTGTTTGGGAGATGGAAGGAATTGATTGTTTATCTGGAAAAGTTTGGCAAGGAGATTACTTAAAGATTTCTGATTATGCCATATAGCCAACAAGAGATGGAGAGCCCCAATTCTTGTTTTGAGGGCATCGTGGAGGGTTCCAACTTCTACACAAAGGACACTGTTGATGATCTCGACGGCAAGCTAGGACAAGATTTTATGTTGGCCGATGAGTTCGAAGAAATCAATATTGGACTAGGTGATAGGCCTAGGCCGACATATATTAGTAAGGGTTTATCAAAGGAATTTAAATGTAAATTAATATCACTTTTAAAAGAGTATAGAGATTGTTTTGCTTGGGAATATTATGAGATGCCAGGACTTAGCCGATCGGTAGTTGAACATCGGCTCCCTATCAAACCAGGCTATCGACCGTACAAGCAACCTCCAAGGCGTTGTAAAGCTACAATGTATGATGCTATTAAGGCCGAAATTACAAGACTCTATAATGCTAATTTTATCAGACCATGCCGATATGCCGAGTGGATTTCTAACATAGAACAGTCATCAAGAAAAATGGCAAGCTTCGAGTTTGCATTGATTTCAGAGATTTAAACAAGGCTACACCAAAAGATGAATACCCAATGCCGGTAGCCGATCAACTTGTCGTCGCAGCATCTGGACACAAAATCATTAGCTTCATGGATGGCAATGCTGGATATAATCAAATTTTCATGGCTGAGGAAGATATTCACGAGACAGCTTTTAGATGTCCTGGTGCAATCGGCTTATATGAGTGGGTGGTTATGACCTTTGGTTTGAGAAGTGCTAGTGCTACATATCAGAGGGTCATGAACTATATTTTTCATGATCTCATCGGCATATTGGTCGAGATATACATTGATGATGTGGTAGTTAAATCTAAGGAAGTTGATGAGCATATAGCCGATTTGAGACAAGTCTTGGAAAGGGCAAGGAAGTATGGGTTGAAGATGAATCCTACTAAGTGTGCTTTTGGCGTATTAGCTGGCCAATTTCTTGGATTTTTGGTACATGAGCGTGGGATTGAAATTCCTCAGAGAAGTATTGAGGCAATCAAGGATATAAAACCTCCAGAAGACAAAACCAAGTTGCAATCATTGATCGGCAAGATAAATTTTGTTCGGCGTTTCATATCAAACCTGTCTGGCCGAATAGAACTATTTACTCCATTACTAAGGTTGAAAGCTGATCAAGAATTCGTCTGGGGAGAAAAACAGCAGCAAGCATTGGACAACATCAAGGAATATTTGAGTACTCCTCCAGTTCTTATACCACCTCAGAAGGGGATTCCATTCAAGATGTATTTGTTAGCCGATCAGAACTCTATTGGCTCCGTTTTGATCCAAGAGGTTGAAGGGAAGGAAAGAGTCATATTCTATGTTAGTAGACGTCTTTTGGATGCAGAAACAAGGTATTCACCTGTGGAGAAATTATGCCTGTGTTTGTATTTCTCTTGTACAAAGTTGGGACATTATCTACTCTCCAATGAATGTATTATAGTATGCAAAGCCGATGTGGTGCGGTATATGCTGTCAGCTCCAGTTCTAAAAGGGCAAATTGGAAAGTGGATCTTTGCTTTGTCAGAATTTGATCTCATGTATGAATCGGCTAAGGCAGTTAAAGGGCAAGCGGTAGCCGATTTCACAGTTGAACACAGGGATACCAGCATTGACAATATTGATATTATGCCATGGACTTTGTTTTTTGATGGATCTGTTTGCACTCATGGTTGTGGTATTGTCTTAGTTATTGTATCACCTAGGGGGGCAAATTTTCAGTTTGCTTTTACATTAAGCCTTACTCTACAAATAATCAAGCAGAATATGAAGTTGTTCTCAAAGGGTTGCAATTATTGAGAGAAGTTGAAGCCGATGCTATTGAAATCATGGGGGATTCATTATTAGTGATAAGTCAATTGTCTGGAGAATATGAATGCAAGAATGATATTTTGATGGTCTACAATGAGAAATGTCAAGAGCTGATGAAGACTTTCAAGATGGTTACTTTAAAATATATCCCTAGAGAACAAAATGCTGAGGCCAATGATTTAGCTCAAGGTGCATCAGGCTACAAGCCGATGTTACAAGGGATTGAAGTGGAAGTGGCCTGCATGTCAGCCGATGATTGGAGGTTTGATGTTTCTGAGTATTTAAAGAATCCTTCCAGATCGGTTTCAAAGAAATTACGATACAAAGCTCTTAAGTATGTACTTTTGGATGATGTATTATACTATCGGACGATCGATGGGGTTCTTTTGAAGTGTTTGAGTATGGAAGTGGCAAAAGTTGTCATGTGTGAAGTTCATGAGGGTATTTGTGGGACACATCAATCGGCTCACAAAATGAAGTGGCTAATTCGAAGAGTTGGATATTTTTGGCCGACAATGCTGGAAGATTGTTTCAGATATTACAAGGGTTGTCAAGATTGTCAGAAATTTGGAGCAATTCAGAGAGCACCAGCATCGGCTATGAATCCTATTATCAAGCCATGGCCGTTCAGAGGTTGGGGTATTGATATGATCGGCCAGATCAATCCACCATCAAGCAAAGGGCATAAATTCATATTGGTTGCAACTGATTATTTTACCAAGTGGGTTGAGGCAATTCCTTTAAAAAAGGTTGACAGCAAAGATGCAATTGAATTTGTCAAGGAACATATTATCTATCGGTTTGGTTTGCCACAGACGATTACAACTGATCAAGGTTCTTTTTTTGTATCCGATGAGTTTGTTCAGTTTGCTGATAGCATGGGAATTAAGTTGTTGAATTCTTCACCGTATTATGCACAAGCCAATGGGCAAGCTGAAACATCTAACAAGAGTTTGATTAAGTTGGTTAAGAGAAAGATAACCGAATATCCTAAGAAGTGGCATACTATTCTAGCTGAATCATTGTGGTCCTATCGGATGGCTTGCCATGGTGCAATTCAGGTACCTCCTTATCAACTGGTTTATGGGCATGAAGCTGTGTTACCATGGGAAACCAACATCGGCTCTAGAAGGATTTCTTTACAAGATGAGTTGGCAGCTGATGATTATCATAACATGATGGTTGATGAGTCAGAAGATTTGGTTCAAGCTAGGTTGCGAGCTCTTGAGAAAGTTAAAAAGGACAAAGAGAGAGTTGCAAGGCATTATAACAAAAAGGTTGTGCCCAAATCTTTTGAAGAGGGTGAGCTTGTTTGGAAGTTGGTGTTGCCGATAGGGGCTAGAGATAATAAATTCGGCAAGTGGTCACCTAATTGGGAGGGGCCGTTCCAAATCTACAAATGTGTTTCTAAAGGGGCCTACATGTTGAAAGGGCTTGATGGAGAGGTATTTGGAAGAGCACTTAATGGAAAATACTTGAAGAAATATTACCCAAGTGTTTCGATTGGTTCGTAGTCGGCTATGATTTGCCGATCTATGGTTGACAGCCGATGTATTTACATCGCCTTTAGATGGCCGATATTTTTATCGCCCTAAGACATATAAGTTTGCAGCATGGTGATCCCTACTACAAACTTGGGGGGCATGAAGGACGAAAGTTGGAATTTTTTGCGCAAATTTTTGAATATAAGTTATATGAGCGATTTTCATATGTCTGCTCGATGACCGATAGCAAGTTATATCCCATAAATTGGTTAAGTATAAAATCAGTTTGATAGCCGATATAGGTATTTCAACGTAGAAGTATTAATCGGCATAAAGGATATCAAGGTATAGGTTACAAGTGAAGTGTTCCAGCCGATTACAGAATTTGCAAAATTTTTCCTAAGTCCCTATTACATGCAATTAGTGGAAGAGGTAGCGCTGGATAAGCGATAGTGCCCGTTGTCGAATTTCTTCAACTTCTGCATTTGCTTGGGCATCTTGAGCATCGGTTCCAGGGATCACTTTCAGGGACTTGGTCATGTTGGCCACATTCTTTATAGCCAATCTCAGTTTTGTTTTTTGTTCTCCAACGGCCTTTGGGAGATCGGCTAATTTCTGCTTTTCTAATGCAATCTTGGCATTGCATTCTTCGAGTTTGGCCAAGAGTTTGATCCTTTCAGCTTCCAACAGATCTATAGTGGCTTTAATTGGTTCTTCGGCTAGTTGATCAAGCTTGTTCTTTTCATCGTGCACGAGCTGCCGATTTGCTTGGATCGTGGCTTCGATGTCTTTCTTCTCTCGCCGATCTGTTATTCTCTGTCTAGCTTTTTCCAGCTTGAATTGATGCTGCTCAAGGTACATAGCTGGAGTGATGATATTGGATAACTCATCCGGGAGCAGAACTTGAATTTCTTGGAATCTCGCCCGGAGAGTGCTGCAGTCAACTACTAGGCTGTCCAGAGATGCTCCTAGCCGATGAGAGATGTCTTCAAGGTTTCTCTTTACATCATCGGCTAGAGGAGCCAAGGCTTTGCTTGTTGCTTCTCCTTCTGTTTCTTCATCAAAATAGTCCTTAATATCGAAGGAGAATAAATCGGCTAGGACCTGCAAGCAAGAGAGATAAAGGAGATATAAGTAATAGGGTGTTTTTGTATAGCCGATTTGATATTTTAGGGGTGCAGTACTTACAGGAATAGCAGGGGCAGAAACTTCTTCTTCTATAACGTGGTGACTGCCTGCAGCCGATGCAGTATGTTCATTAGAAATTGATTGCGCTGCAGGCGATGGTGGTGAAGGAGGCTGAAAATTTTGGGTATTTATGCAAGTGTTAGATAGTATCGGTCAGCAAAAACATTTGAAATTTAGGAGATTGAAATTTACCAGGGGAGTTTGAGTAGTTGGCTTAGCCGATACTGGTGCCGGTTTTTTCTTCTCGGCTGGTCTTTTCTTCTGCAAAATATAAAGTTTGGGTGGTTAGATTGATAATAGATAAAGAAATTTTGCAACAAGAGATAAATTTACCCTGGGTTGCCGAGTGAAGACTGCTGGGGCAGCAGGAGTTGTGGGAGTTTATTTTGGAGTTGGAGAAGTTGGTGGTGTTTTCTCTCCCACATCACTCATTTCGGCTGCAGCTTCGTCTATTGCTTGTTCAATGGCTGCATCTTTCAGGGTTTCATCGGTGTCATCAGCTGGTGGAGGTGGTTGTTTTCTCGGTTTCTTCTTGGCAGCTGGTGGCATGGCAGTTGGTGCTTTAGTTTTTCTTTTTCTACCTGCATCGGCTGGATCCCTTATCTGTCCTTGGAGTAGGCTTGATGTCTTGGGGGCATGATAGCCGATGACAAGAGGAGTTATACCACATCCGCTGGGTAGCAGTCCTGCAGCATATGCAATGTTCTTGTCACTTTTGCTTATGTGAGGGGGAGATGAATCTGTGGTCTGTAAGAATAGAACATGTAAAGTTAGAAACAGAATCGGCTGACAATTTAAAGGAGGAATTGACAGAAAAAGTAAAGGAGCTTACTTGAGGAATCATGGTAGGGAAGAGATCTGTCATATAGATGGTAGCCGATTGGTGGAAGAGGTGTTGTTTCCATTCAGCCCACCATGAAGTGAAAGTTTTACTCCTGAACATGGCCAATTCAATGTTGTTGATGCTGCCAAGGGGAGACCCTGAGATATTAAGTAGCCGATCCATCATTAGATTTGATGTTATTTCTCCTCTACACTGAATCTTGTCGGCAAACCACAAGCCGATTAGGAGTTGCCCCATACCAAATTGTCTAGCTGAACTCATGGGGTGGTAAAACTCATATGATACTTTTATGTTCCTGCCTTGATGAATGCCGACAGGAAGGATGCATGGACTGATGGCAGTGGCAAATACTTCTCTGGACTTCTGGAATTTTTCATGGTTGATTTCTTCAAATCTGAAATCTGATGGCAGCTCAAAGTTTATTGAATCCTCATAGAAGAACCAGATTCTAGCATTTTTCTGGAAGCCATCATAGAAGCTGAAGAACCAATCCTTCAGTAACTCAGCCGATAGCTTTGCTCCAGCATCGGCTGGTGTGCTAGCGTATTCTCCAAAAGATGTACACCTCCGATGGGTTATTTCTTCTCCATCATTATCGGTGATCGGCTCTAGTCTTGGGAATTCTGCCTCAATCAGGGGTGGCCAATTGACAGCTTTCATTGCTATTAGGTTTAGCCAAGTCTGGAGTAGCCACCATGGACCGCCTACACTAACCACTGAGCCGACAGCAAGCTTGGCTGATGCGTTATTAAGGGTTTGATATAGAGAGCCGAGCATAATTTTTCCTAAAGAAAATTGTTTCTTCTCCTCAAGTGCTTCGGCTATGTGCTGCCAATTGGAGGTTGGACCACAGCTAAATCCACAGAACAAGTATTTTTCTAACCACATCAGCAAGAAGGCAGTGTATTCTCTTGGGGTAACTGAGCTTTGACCCATGTTGGCAGAAATAAAACCAGACCATCCTCCTATGCTCTTGGTTTTAAAATCAAATCTATTCTTAGAATTCAGCATCATGGGATTGGCCGATGAAGTGATATCTAACCCAGTCAACATAGTTATATCCAATAGATTTGGAGTCATTGGTCCTTGGTTGAATAAGAAGGCATTAATGGTGTTGGACCAAAAGTATGAGGCAGAGGCCATCAATGGTTCGTCCTTAGCTGAATTTGCTAAAGTTAGAAATAGAGCTTGGCCGATTCCTATTTCATCCCAGTGGCTCTGTTTGCTAGCCGCTATGCGCTTGTACCATACAGACCAGCTTTTTTCTAGGGATGGCCAGGATTTGAAGGTATTCTTCCAGTGCCCTAGGTTTGGGTTTGCTAACCTAAAGGAGATTCTGTTGGTTTCGGCAGTGATAAACTCAATTGGGTCCAGATTGTCGATTGGTCCAAGAAAATAGTTGTTTTCATGGTTTAGGCTGGGAACCGCAACTAAGTTTGCAAGGTGCTACATCAACAAAGCAGAAGAGAAAGAAGACAGAATAAGATCGCAGAAAACTAAATATGACAAGAAAAGGAAATCTAGCCGATGGGACTTACCTCTGCGTACTCGGCCGATGGAGCAGCGGATGGGGCGGATGAAGACGACATTGTTCGCTGCGGAAGTTGGACGAGTGGGGGATTGCTTGAAGGTTGCTTACTTGCGCCGAGGGGGATCGCCGGAGTTGGAAGAGACGAGAATCGCTAAAGCAGTGGCAACAATATAACGGTGTGAAGTTTCTCATGGCCGTCGGTTAGGTATTTAAAGCAGTGCGGTAACGGTAAAAAATGGAAAGTGCGATATTCTCTCGGAGATAAGATTTGGCAAATCCGAAACATTACCACATATTCCGGACTTGGGGGGCATGTGTTGACGACCAAATTTGGTAATTCAAGTATCGGAGATGAAGATAGAATCAAACAGAATCGAAGAGATTAGGTTGTATCGGAAACAGAGTGAGAATCGGCTGTAGTCCGAATCGGCTGCGGGCTGGATCGGTAGAATCAGGATCAGAGGAGGTTAGCCGATTGAGCCGATTTCGGTAACATGATTCGGTATACGTCATCAGGTTGTGTTGGCGTGTTTCATATGGATTGCCATGCATGGATAAAGTCCTGAGGAGGCAATTGTATCTATTAATTAGGATATTTTATGTAATTTCTTTATAGATATTCTCGGTAAGAGTCCGCCTAAGGGACTTGTTCGTTAGTTGGATTTGTATTAGGTTAATAAGAGTTGTGTCCGTGATGGACAATGTTTGTATTTTCGGGTATAAATATAATCCCGAGGTCTTGTAGATAATAACAACACACGTTCAATCAATCTCGGCGCATCGCCACCTTTGTTTTCTACTTTTCGACAAGTTTGTGCTCTCGAGTCATGCTGCATCAATTGGATTTTCGACGAAAAGGTATATCTTGTCATGGCGATTTGCATTATTGGGGCTAGTGCTTACATCTTTATGACACTCTAGTTCTATGTTGTGAATCTCTGAGTTATCATATACGATATATAATTTAGATCGACAATGCAATCTACTTGCATCGGCCGGATTTTTTTAGGGTTTCGTCGATGTCAGCTAGGTTACATTGTTGGCTTAGATTATATTATGTATCCACCATCCCGAAAAGGCAACCATCAGCTTGATCCCGGATTTTTTTAGGGTTTCGTCGATGTCAGCTAGGTTACATTGTTGGCTTAGATTATATAATGTATCCACCATCCCGAAAAGGCAACCATCAGCTTGATCGTTTAGATGGCATGCTTCTTTCTATACTTAATGTTGCATTGGTTAACTCCAACCTATTAAGTCATATTTAGAATCATGATATCTAACATGTCTTATGGTTGTTAATAAGGATAGTATTGGGGTTTCAG
Source organism: Oryza punctata (assembly GCA_000573905.2). Taxonomy (NCBI): domain Eukaryota; kingdom Viridiplantae; phylum Streptophyta; class Magnoliopsida; order Poales; family Poaceae; genus Oryza; species Oryza punctata. Next base: position 6,515,829 of record CM002494.2, on the reverse strand, counting down.
CCGATCTTATCTGGTATAGATATTTTACATTGTTTTACGTTTTGTTTAATACTCTATATCTGCCCCTTATATTAGGATCTAATCTAAAGTAAATATATTGAGCTTGATACCAATTTAATTGGTTATAGCTAAATACATTTATTACTAGAGAATATCCTAGTATAAGGTTGTATCGGAGCTATAGCCGATACATGCTTAAACCTAAATATCGGCTATGACATGAGTTTACATAATCTTTATTTTATGTTACTTTTAGACTTGGGCAATTTATACTGTCTCGGTTCAGTTCGATATATCTCAATAGCTTATTTCTAAAGTAACATTAAAATATTGATTATATAACATTGATCTCTAGAGCCGATATACTAGTTTTAGGGTTAGATTCATATTTTACTCATACCTTACAGCCGATTCATGCTTTATTACATCGGCTAGGTCACATACGATATGAAATCGGTCCTATGGCCGATTGTCTATCGTTTACTGATATTCTTTGCATATTTTTCTTGTTGATTGCAAGATCAAATCAACTGGCACGCTCTCGAACCTAAAACCCTAATTTTGGACCTGCACTAGAGTAAAGCAAATATCTCAGGCCAGTGTGTGTTTTTTGCATCAACAAAACCAGAAGGCAGTTGCGGTTGGATAGTATACTTGAAACCAACAGCAAGCTTCAGCTGAGAAACATGGAATACTGGGTGGATGGCACTGTCATCAGGAAGCTGCAACTTATAAGCTACCTTGCCCACTCTGTTCAAGATTTGAAAGGGCCCAAAATAGTGGAAGGACAACTTGTGATTAGCATGTTTAGCCACAGATGATTGTATGTAAGGTTGCAACTTTAAATAAACCCAGTCACCCACTGAGAATTCCCTGAAACTTTGCTTTTTGTCGGTATAGGACTTCATCTACTGTTGAGCACGATTAAAATGTTGCTTGAGTAATTGCGTTGTAATCTGCCGTTCTTACAGCGCTGTGGCGATACTGGATTCTCGTCAGACTAAGAAAGGTAACTCTCTGAAATCGCAAGTCTTGGTTCGTTGGTCTGGTGATATTGCAAGTCAAGAAACGTGGGAGGATCTCGTCGAGCTGCGGCAACACTTTCATGATGCATTGGCTTGGGGACAATCCATTTCTCAAGGGGAGGGGGTTGTCAGCAACCCGGCTGTGCCGGATGTGCTACAGCGTACAAGCAAAACAAGGGAGGAGGAACAGACTCTAAAGAAGAAACCAGCGTGGGCTCGCAAATGTAATCCGCGAGTGAGTAGGCCGGAATGGGTCAAATGAGCACCCTGTCCACGTCATACCATGTGCATCATCCAGGCTGTCGCGTGTTGTGTGTGTGTGAGGGAGAGAGGTGATTATAATAAACTTTGTAAGAACTTGAGATGAACTTATGAATGAACTAGGCGGCGGCGACACCAATCCTGTTGGATTCGGTGGAGATATCTGTGTTGTTGAGTGATTATCTCTTGAGCGATTCAATTCTCGTTAGGTTGCTAACAATGAGCCACACAACACGCGTGCATGCATGTAGGCTGGCAGCAGATTTTAAAAAGTGCTAGAGTTAAATCACGTCGATAGCTTAGGATATGAATAGTGGTTTAGATAATTGCTACGTGCTTTCTCCTATAAAAATATATTATTCCTTTTATTTACTTTTCAAACTCTTTGCTATTAAAAAGTTTTAAAATAGTTAGGTTGGAAATATAAATTAAGGTTGGTACTAACTAATACATATGTCTTAAATAATCACATAAACAAATTTTATAAATTTATTCTGGTAAGAAAAACTGTGGTCGAAATCTTATTAAAAAATAATGAAAATATCATGTGTCTGCACAAAATTTTCATACCATATCAGAACCACCGATACGGTTTAATTTATCCAACCTTTCGGAGTGCTGATCTTAACTCGTTGACCTCTTGCAGCTTAGTCATGCACACTCACAAGTTCACTTTAAGTGCGGTTAGACAGGCAGATACCTCGTCATCCCACTTTAGGTTACACCTTTTAGCTACCTTTACAACACATACAAAATGGTCATCACTCTTGATTCTAAGCCAGAAATTTCGACATCAAACACCACTAAACTGGAAAGAAATGTTATACTTCTCAAAGACTCAAACCTTTGATGCTTGTCTTTCCACCGGATGTCTTTTTTTTTTTAATATGATATGACTATCATAATGCACTAATCCTGCGTGCTGCCATAGAATGCCAATTGCCAAATATGTATACTCTACAATGCAAGATATAGGTTAAAATAAAAAAAAGATTATAATCAATTTTACAAATTGTACTACATGTACTCAGTACATTTAATCCATAGATAACCACCTATATTTGCACATATATAAATTTATAAACAACACACACGACGTTTACATGTATCAAGCTAACGCTTGCTTGGAAGGCCCGTAACTGATCCAATATCATGTAACTATATTCTGACCATATCTCGAAAATGTGTTGGAAGAACCATATTACACTAAAAATTACGTCCTTTTCCTCATTAGGACCACATTGTTTTCTCAAGAATATAGACTCCCATCGATTGCCCATGTTAACTAATAAGCCAAAAAGGCTTATTACAAAATAAAAATTAATTTATAGGTAAAACTTATATATATGTGTTCGTAGCGAATTAAAAGCCAACGCTAAAAAAAATTACGTTAAAAATATCTTCAAATCAAATTCGAAAATTCAAATTTTGGTTTTTGCTTTGGCTTTTTAGACCAAATAGATGGTGTTACACAATGCTCTCCTACTGGGCCAGGAACAAATTTATAGATGACCTGCACTTTCACTTATTATCAGAATTAAAGACCACACCTCCCCCTCTCTCTCTCCCTCTGACACGTGGCGTTTCAAAATCTCAAAGCAAAAGACACTTCCAACGCATCATCGATTTTGACTTCGCCGTTGCTGGCCGCCACGGGACAAGCGGAGCCCATTCGAAGCCGCCATTGTTTCCATTCCACCGATCTTGATCCTCATCTTCGATGACTTCGCACTAATGCAGATCCTCTCATCTGTGATGGGCTATAATTTAATTGGATTTTACGGACCGTCATAAAGAATACATCTCAAACGGACCTAAAAAAAGACCGATTGAGATATGGTCAGAGAGATATGTAAAATGTGTATAGAACTGAAACCCGTCACGGATGACACATATCTGTGACGGGTCTAAACTAGGGCCCGATTGAGATAACCTTAAATATCTCAATCGGGCCATAGTTGGAGCCCGTCACAGATGACCATCATCCGTGACGAGCACCAACTTGAGGCCCGATTGAGATAACAACCCTAAACTATGGTCCGTCACAGATGACCCTTATCTCTGACGGGTCTAAAGTTTAGACCCGTCACAGATAAGGGTCATCTGTGACGGGCTATACTTTAGCCCCGTCACAGATGACCATCATCCGTGACGGGCACCAACTTAAGGTCCGATTGAGATAACAACTAGGCCCGTTACAGATGACTCATCAGTGACGGGCTATATACTAATGCCTACAGCTATTGTATTGGTCCTTTTTTACAAATAAGTTCATTTGAACTCAAATTCAAAATTTGACAACTTCGAAATAAAATTGGGGTTAATAAATAATTTCAAATGGAAAAGTCACCAAAAGCAAAGTTGTAGAACTCATCGAGGTGCAAAATTTTTATTTTGGTCATTTCTCCATCTGACTCTATTTGAACAATTTGAAATTTGAAATTCAAAACTTAAGAAATTCAAATAAGATTTTTTGTTAGTGAACGACTTCAACTGAAAAAGTCATCAACAACAAAGTTGTATAACTCATCAAGATCTATAACTTTTAGTTTGGTCATTTTTCTATATAACATTTTTTGAACAGTTTGAATTTGAATTTAAAAATATGACAACTTCAAACAACATTTTCAAATACTAAATGATTTCAATTGAAAAAGTCATCAATAACAAAATTGTATAACTCATCAAGATCTGAAACTTTTATTTTTGTCATTTCTTCATCCGATAAAGTGTTAGTAACATTGTTCACAAAATTTACATATATGTGTTATAGTTTATAAAACCAGATAAGAGATACGTCAATTTTGTGAACAATGTTAGTATCACTTTATCGGATGAAGAAATGATCAAAATAAAAGTTTTAGATCTTGATGAGTTATTCAACTTTGTTGTTGATAACTTTTTCAGTTGAAATCATTTAGTATTTGAAAATATTATTTGAAGTTGTCATATTTTCAAATTTAAATTCAAACTGTTCAAAAAATGTTATATAGAAAAATGATCAAAATAAAAGTTATAGATCTTGATGATTTATACAACTTTGTTATTGATGACTTTTTCAGTTGAAGTCATTCACTAACAAAAAAATTCTATTTGAATTTCTCAAACTTTGAATTTCAAATTTCAAATTGTTCAAATAGAGTCAGATGGAGAAATAACCAAAATAAAATTTTTCCACCTCGATGAGTTCTACAACTTTGGTTTTGGTGACTTTTCTATTTGAAATCATTTATTAACCCCAAATTTTATTCGAAGTTATCAAATTTTGAAAATTCAAAATTTGAATAGTTCAAATGAACTTATTTGTAAAAATGACCAATACAATAGTTGTAGGTATCAATGAGTTATACAATTTTGTTGTTTGTAATTTTTACATTTGACACAAAAAATCGACCTAAAATTAAATTTAAAGTTCTCATAAATTGAAAATAAAAAATACCACATAAATTGAATATAAACATTTCATATGGAAAATGGAAAAATACTCATCGGTGACGGGCATTATTTAATGCCCGATAGAGATAGGTCATCTCAATCGGGGATGTGAAATATGTGATCAAAATGGATGTTATGTGAATGTGGTTGTGTTAAATATATTGATGGTTGTGTATGTAAATAAATATATATGAATGGTTGATATTGGGGAATGTGGTTGTGTTAAATATATTGATGGTTGTGTATGTAAATAAATGTATATGAATGGGTGATATTGGGGTGTGACATCCTGGCCCAAGACTTAATAGGATTAATAGAATACTCATAACAAAGAGTTACAACTACTTCTCCAGAAGCCGATCTCCAAAGAACTTTGATGTTAAGCGTGCTTGGTCTAGAGCAATTTCGAGATGGGTGACTGACCGGGAAGAACGGTGCACACGAGTGAGAAAAAAATATCTCTCTGTGACGAGCCATAGTTTAGGCCCGTATAGTTTGACTGGTCGTCTGGGTCAAAGCTACCAGTGACGGATTTTAATTAAGGTCCGATTGAGATAGCTTAATCCGTGATGAACTTATACCCATTTGAGATGATTCCTCACATCACTGACCTTTACGCTGTGTTTAATTAAGGCCCGATTGAGATAGCTTAATCCGTGACGGACTTATACCCATTTGAGATGATTCCTCACATCACTGACCTTTACGCTGTGTCGGGCGGTATACCCGATACAGATGTGGATTACAGCCCGACACAGATAAGGGTTAGTGTCGGTGACCGCATCTTGTGAAGCTTGGTGCCTGCAGGGCCGCCTTCTACTTTCGATCCTGCTGATCCTCCAATCTTTCTGAATTTCAAGGTCAGATTTGATGTCTTTGGTAGTGAAGAGCACACAAGGAACTGGCTTTGATTGAATTTTTTTCATTCATTGATTTCTGTAGCATTGAGCTGCTAGGCTGCAATGCTACACAGTTCTTTCTCAACTACTTTTGATTATCAACGTCATGGTCATGTGCACAATTCTTTCTACTGATCTTTTCTGAACTTTGTTTTCTTCCGTCTTGTACAATTGTAGCTCCGGAGATACAATTGGAACAAAACGGAAGAAAAAAGAAAAGAAAAAGAAAAGAAAAGAACCTATCCAATTTGGTGTTTTGACGTAAAATTTGAATGCATATTATGTATACCAAGCTCATATTGTGATGAATTAGGCTGTGCTCTTTGGAGTGAGTTGAGAACTAATCCCTCTCGCACGTAAAACGGAGTGATTTATTAGTGCATGATTAATTAAGTATTAGTAAGTATTTTAAAAAAATGGATTAATATGATTTTTAAAAACAACTTTCGTATAATTTTTTTAAAAAAACGCACTATTTAATAATTTGGGAAACGTACACGCGAAAAACGAAAAAGTTTTCGAAAAGCTAGCAAAAGAACCCAGCCTTAGTGTTAATCCTTTTTTTTTCCTCAAATCCTATAGGTCTAGTCCTATCTCCTCCCAAACTGTGGCGTGAATGTTTTTTATTTCACCAATAAACTTGGGTCACAAAGTTACATGTGCAAATATATCCGATGTTTCCTAGCACACCCTAAAAGAGATATTTTGGAGCAGCCGTGCATATAGAGCTGGGACAATACTAAAACTAATTCCCTATTGAGTTCTTTACCAAACTATGGCACAAGGAGGATTTCATAGGATAATAAAAAACGAAGTAGTGCGAGAAGATAAGACTTATTCCCTCTCACACAGCCACAAGAAGGTGAGACTCAAACCTAGCTAGGTGGGTGTAGGGGTGGGTAGAAAAAGAGCGAACCGAAAAGACCGAGATCGAGGCCAAGAAATTCGATCCTAGGTAACGAAAGACTGAATTTTATTCGGTAAATTCGGTTAGTCTCCTCGGTTAACTGAAAAGACTGATTAACAGAAAAAGTCCAAATGCAACCTACAATCCATTAAGTTCAATAGGATTAAACTCTAATTTTCACATCTCTACTCCTTCTAGGCATGCAACTCAATAAGAGTCTTTATTCAGATGTGCTTGCGAATTTTTTTTTGATTTTTGTATTGAAAATTTCTATGATTTGTTTGCATATATGAAATTGCTACTAAATTTCGGTCAGGATCGAGACCGAGACCGAATTTGTCAGTCCTGACATTTTTGCGCTGAAATTTGGTCTTCACTTTTCAATGACTGAACTGACCTAAAGATCAAAGACCGAGATCAAAATTTTCGATCTAACCTAATGCCCACCCTTAGGCGGGTGAGTTTACAACCATGTGTGCTTTCCACTACACCCCACGAGAGTTCTCTTTAATAGGAACAAAATATGACGAATCATTAACCCTACTCCCTCTGTTGGAAAAATGTGTAATTTTAACTTAACCATTAAGCCAGAGAAACATACATGTTGAATGACATACAAGTGCATCGATGATTTCGTATTTGAAAATATTTCCTTATTATATTATTTTTGCAGATATTAATAATATATTACAAAAGAAATTATTTTTCAATGCTTAAAATTGGAAATTATGTCAAAAGCTAATACACCTTATATTTTTCAACGGGGGGAGTAACATTGAAATCCTAATGAAAGGTTTTTTTCTTCAAGATCTTATTAAAGCTTACCACACAAACTTAAGTCTAAATTCTAGCTCCTCGAAAAAAATTAAATTTAGTTGTAACAACAAAGTTATTACTGGAAGGAAAATCCCAAAATTGCATCAAGTAATGGTCCAATTAAAGCTTTCCACACTTGAACTTGTTACATACTTAGTTAATTACTAGAAAAAGAATACTTGTACATTACAACGGATAAAAACGTTTTTTTTCAATAGCACAACCGCTATTAGGACCTGAGCAATGAATTGAAATATTAGGATCGCTATACATTATAATTGAAAAAGTTAATGAAAATTGTTCCTTGGTTTTGGGCCTAAAGTTCATTATTTCCTTCCTTTTCAGTCTCAACTCAGTCCACTACCTCCGTCCACTCGGCATACCTCTCTTTGATCCAGTCCACAAGTGAAGCTACAGGCCTAGCTCACATAGCCCAACTGTCAACCTCCTGATAGAACTGTGCCCGTATGCTGGAGCCAATCCTCCCCCATCAAATCCGGCCAAATCTTTATTATCTCTCAAAATTAGTTGAGACCTTTTGATCCACTCGATTTCCTCTTTCTGTTTTTCCCGAAATCGGAATGAATCCGTAAAATTCGGGATAAAAACGGCTGGCCGGCCATCATTGGCGACTGAGATTAAATCCAGTGAATTAAAACCGAATTGAAAAGGGAAATCATGAGAAAAAATAATGAGGGAGTAGTAGGGAATCAACCTTTGCAATCAGTTAGAGGAGAAAACGTATGGGGGAGACAGACCAAAGTGGTGGCGGCACTAGGATTTGGTCCACCGGTGGCGGCTTGCTACGGATCGGATGAGATAAAAAAAACCAGCTACCAGAAAAAACCGGATGGAAAAACACGGGAAAAAACAATAGAAAAAAAGACGGACAAAAAAGAATACCGAAATGCTTACTTATCTTTTAATTAGGTAGGTACATATAGGTATTGATATGTGTCATTTTTTTCCCTCTTGTGCCATGCATGGCAAGACCTTGGGCCTGGTGCCATGAACTTCTTGGGCAAGAATTTACTAGTCCAGGCTTAACTTTAGTACGGGCAGAAAAAAGTTTAGTTTGGGCCCTTGTTTGGATTGGCCTTAATCACGGTTCATCTACGTGCATAGGCCTGAAAATAAAACAAAAAATTTCAGACCGTCCACAAATCAGGATTTTGGCCCATCCAAATGAGGTCGGGCCATGCTAATTTTTAACAGTAAAACTTGTGAGCTACACCAGCAAGTAAACCGTTTCATCCATGACACCATTCACCACACGCCTGTAATTGGTTTCTCCTAGTCAATATATTGAGTTAGGAGTACATGCATGCATCACCAATTTGTTAAAAAAAACATATGTTAATTAGAGGACGTGCACGCACATATGTGTACGTGTATTATGTTTATGTATAGTACGTCTCGAGTGTGTCTCCACCGAGGAGAAGGACAAGAGCACCGTTAGGGTAGATCACACCATCTTCGGACTACCCATAGGGACTGTATTTTTCTTCCTCTATATATATATAATGAAAGAACACAATATTGCTTTCAAAAAATTCATCATCTTTAGATTAACTTTAAACTTTTCTAGATTATTCAATAAAGATTAAGGTTAAAAAAAACCGTTGATAACCCTTATTAAATACGTAGTAAGAGATAGTTGAATACAATATGGGAAGAAATTTAAATAAAAGATGACTGGATAAGTTCTACTTTGAATAGTGCTATAAAATCTTATATTCAAAAAACACACCCCCAACTTTAAAACCGGGAATCTAACACCCCTCAACTATTAAAACCATCTAATTTACCTCCCAGGGTGCTTTTCAACGAACTAAAGTGTTTTTCATATATGTGGTGTGCCCAATCATCAAAACAAAAAACAAAAATATGTGAAGCCCATCTGTCAATGCCCTCTACTTCCGTCTCCCTTCTCTTTCTTTCTCTGTCATCCCTCTTGCCCTACCAGCCACTAGCACCGGTCCCCACGAGCAATGCCGTAGCCCATCTCCTCCCGACCTGAGGCCCGTTGGCATTCAAAAGAGAGGAGAGGAAAAAAGGAGGAGAGAGGGAAAGGGATCCGTGACCGTCTACTCCCCGAAGTTCACGTCAGCCTAGCACAGAGGATGGCCTAGTGGAGCACAGAATCTCGGTGGCGTGGCCAATGCTGCGGGAGAACATAGCTCAAGGAAGCGCAACCAGGTGGTGGTGGAACTCGTGGATGCTGGCCTCGTTCCATATCTTGTGGTCGTGTGGTGCGGGCGATGGCGTTGGAGGCTTCGAGCGAGCTCATTGTGGAGGCGTCAAGACTAGATCCCCATACCGGTAGCCTTCTGCAGAGATCAGGCATCAGCCCTATCCAAGCGAAGAAAAAAGAGGCGCAAAGGTGGAGATTCCTCCTCGCATGGCGCCAAATCTCTGTCTTGAGCTCGTCGGCGTCAAGACAAATGCAATAATTGGAGGTAGGTAAAATTGACTTATCCCTATATGGACTAAGTGTAGTTAATGTTATTTCTCTTCTCTCATTAAACCACGCCACTTCGATTGTTTCTAGTCCCTTAGATGATTGATCTATGGTCCAAATTATTTCCCTCATATTCTTCTCTTACGAATTCATATCAGTTTTATTGTCTTTAAATATTAATCTTATCTTTCTTCTTTTCCCTCTCTCAACGAGCAACATAGCATTAGTTCTGCATTCGAATGATCAATTTATGATTTAAATGTCATAAACCACATTATCTTGATTGTTTATAGAATTTTCTCAATAGTTGATAAAGATGAAAATTATATAAAATATATAAAATTATATCGTCTAGCTATGTTACAAGTTATTTTAATTATTATATGCAACCCATGAGGTCTTATCTACTTTTATAATGGAAGAAATGTAGATCATCGTAACCACGCCACATGGACACTTAGTTTTTCTCGCTTTGGCGTAGCAGGCCTCCTTTGGGAGGCCCGCGCGACGGACAAGGTGATTTAAGTTAGGTCACGTTCTAATTAGAACATTGGGATTATAGGATTATTGTACCATGCTCCTAAAGGTAAATCTCTCTGCATCCGCATTGCCTACTTAACTTTTTCTAAGCTATTTTCAACTTTATAATATATAAGTCATCCTATAAGTAATTTTGGCTAATCTATCCTTTTATTACACTTTGGGGACGGTTTAAATAGAGGTATGGGATTATTTCCCCCTCATTTCTCTTCAACTTGCTTGAAGCATCCATGGTGGCATGGCTACATTGCCATGAGCATATAGCACAGATCAAGAAGTGTAGTACTCCTATATATCCAATCAGTGGATGTAAGTGCAAGTGCAACATCGATCAACACCCCAAAAGAGGTTAAACTAATCTCCTCTGTCAAAATCGGAACATGTCGTCATTGTAATTTGTAATAGTAAATTGGTTGCATTATCACATCCAACGCTCACTACCACCCATTTGCCACCACAACCTTGCTCGCGCAGCCACTGTCTGCTTAATTTGTTATTAGGTAAATGGCAATCATATATAATGTGTCTGCGTCAGGATTAGATTGTCATTGGTTGTAAGCCTGTTGTTAGTTGGCCTGCAGCTCAGGGCAGATCTCTGACGAAACTGAAATTCCCTTGCACACCGGTCATCACACAGCAATTTCACACAAAATTTCAGGCACAGGGCAGTTTGAACTGTCGATGGAATGCAGATGAAATGGAGCAGAAGATTAAGGTCTCTAATGGCTAACATTTCAGATTTAGCTATTCAAACATACAGGAGGACAGTCTTAAGTAATTAAGCATTAGCATTACGTTCTATAATGTCAGTACAAGTCACTACTTTGTGAACACTCCTCCTCTGAACTCTGAAACTACTAACTCTGAATGTTTACAATACCAATCTAATTAAGCACACATTTCTACACAATTAAGTAACACACATATATAGAAGATATATCATGATTATAGAACTAGTAGAGCTACTTGATCAACCATAGGCAAACAACAAGAAGATGTGAAATCGATTGATCAATTAAGTAGAACAAGTAATTATAATTAGCTAGAGATAATAATATAATTAAGCAAGGCTAGGTTTGCTTAGAACTTAGAAGGAGAAGAAGGAGCGCTTGGAGGGCACCCTGCCGGCGGCCTTGCAGAAGTTGGCTCGGTCGAGGACCTCCGCCGTCTTCCTCCCTCGCCGCGCCTCCGCCGACGCTCGCCGCTCCTCCGCCTTCCGCCGCGCCGCCGCCGCCTCGTTCTGAGCTTTCTCCGTCGCCTTCGCCCTCTCCTCCTCCAGCTTCCTCTGCCAGTTAATGCATCGATCGATGTTAGCTGATGATTTCTGCAAGTTCTTGGTCGGATCAATGGCGGGTGGGTGGTTTACCTCGATCTTGGCGAGCCAGGCGTTGGCCTTGTCGACTTGCTGGCTCTCCCAGCCATTGATGACGACCTCCTCCCGCTTGAACTTGTTGTTGATCTTGGCCACCTCCTCCGCCTGCCACGCCGCCACCTTCGCCTCCACCTCCTCCTTCTTCACCTGCTCCACCGGCGCCGGGAGAGCGCCGCCGCTGTCCGCCGCCGGCACGATGGCGAGCGCGTTCGTCTCGTCCGTCGGCGGCGCCAGCTCGTGCTCGCTGATGCGCGACAGCTGCAGCAGGTTCAGGTCAGCGGCGTCGCCGGGCACGTCGGGGTTAGCCGCGGACGATGACCCAGCCGCCACCATGGCGGTGAACTCGCGGCTCATGGTGGCGAACAGCTCGGCGTCGCCGCCGCCCCCCACGCCGGAGGACGACAGCGACCGGTGGCTGGCCGCGTCCCACGACGGCTGCCTGAGCGGCGGCGGTAGATGCGGAGGCGACGGCTCCGGGTGGATGTCCCGGAACGCCTCCACCTCCACGTCGCCGTCGCCGTCGTCGTCGACATCGTCCGGCTCGGCGCGGGGAGCCGACGGCGCCGGCCGGTGCTGGAGCTGGTCCGAGCCAACCAGCATGAGGTAGAAAGCTACCGATCACTGATGAGAGTACGAGATCAGAGGGTGGTGGCCATGGATGCGGGGTTCTTGGAGGTGGAGGAGAAGGGTGGAAAGCAGAGGAGGGGAAGGGGATTGGGTGGGAGGAGGAAAAGGAGGCGCGTGCACGGCTCGTGACCCGCATGCATGGGGGACACGTCGCTCTCGAATTAACAGGGGATTTATTAGTTTTCACCGGTGGCACGCTGGCAGCAGCGTACTTTTCCCTCAGACTCAATAATTATTTAATGTTCCGGATAAAATTAATATCAATCTTTTATAATTTCGATTATCAATAATTTTAATTTGAAGGCATTATAACAGCACACATATATATAATGTCCTACTATTATTAAAAGTAAAAGTATATTTATTTATTTTATGCATATTATAATAAAAATATAGTTAAAGATATATTTTGAAGATTATGTTATTGTTTTAAATGTTAAGAATTCCAAAATCGGGGAGGTATCGATGGATGAGTAATGGCTTCTTGAGCAGCCTTCTTGGCTAAGGCAGCATTCTTTCCTCCCCTTTCCCAACTCCTCTCTCTCGTTTTCCGCACGCACGTTTTTCAAACTACTAAACGGTGTGCATTTTGCAAAAAGTTTCTATACAAAAGTTATTTAAAAAAATCAAATTAATCCATTTTAAAAAAATAGCAAAAACTTAATTAATCACGCGCTAATGGATCGCTCCGTTTTTCGCAAACACTGTGCAGCTTCCGAACTTCAACTTGCGAACGCTGCCTAAGAGAACTTGCCAAGTGATGCTTCTAGTTTACAGATTTCGATAACAAATTATACAGGGAAGTCATCAAATCTACTAGTAAATTTTACTGCCAGCCCGTAAAATTGTATTTATTTTTTTCCTTTTTTATGTTGAAAACATACTATATAAATTGCATCCGCTAAAGTCACGGGCAGTTACATAGCTTAATTATCTTACCTGCCTAACATGTGTATGCACAACCATCGTTCACCAGAAGTTAATTAACTGAAGCTGGTCACTCTATCTCACTGGAACAAAACAACCATGTGAGACACTTTATATATCCTATGCAGACGTTTTAAATCGTCTCCACAGTATATCATATAGACGTCTTTAGAAAACGCCATAAAAATGTCTCCGTTGGGAAGAGAGAAAGAGAGAGAAACTCGTCAGCAATAGCATGCAGTAGCAATATCCTCTTCTCCCATGATGCCAAGTGGCTGGAATGGGAGAAGAAAAATAGTTCACCAATGCCTGGGTTAAGATGAAGAATCATGGCATCAGATGCCTACCGGCGAGGATTGAATTTTGTGGCATATCATTGGAGGAATAAGACTAGGCAGAAAGGGTGTAACTTGCTAGAGGTAACGATAAATTTAAGAGGCCGGTAATAAAGAAAAGAGAGGGGAGGATATAGGTACGATGAGCGATGCTTCATGCTCTCTACTTATAGTATAATACTACCGGTAGTATTAAGGGGTAAATCGGTGATTTACTAATATAATAATTAGGAGTAACTTTATCATTTGTGTTTGTTCCTGATTATATCGATACGTGGTCATCCATTATATTGGCATCGCTCATATTTTATCGAAAAAACTAAAACAGAAAGAAAAATATTTAGTCACTGCTAAATAATGATATACCCCTTTGTATCTATTTTTTTTATAATAATATATCTCTGCATTTCTACTACTGCTAGTGATAGTATAAATAGATCTGAACTCTTCGATCAAATGAGATCAACAATTCAAATTACTTTCTACTATCAGCAGAGAGCACCGTAATAGGACTCATGTAGGATTGATATTTTGAAGTAGCTAGAGGTATCGAATCCAATAGAGTGAACAAATAGATACATGGGCTACTAGGTGTTTCGCGCCAACTATAGTGTGTACTATTCATGACACAATGCAATGATATCCTAAACTAATTGAATGAACCATCTAGGATTTAACCCATGATGATGAACCTCTCAAATCTCAGCCAACTATATACTCCCTCCTCCAAAAATCTTTTAGGTATATTTTATTTTCTAGTTTTTTCAAATGAGAAGGTTATATTTGTAGTCGGCATGCATTTAATACTTAAATGAAGTAATTGTCCTTTCGTTTTGCAGTGCGATTAAATTGTTTATCAGAACCAAAGCAGTCATCTTACGTTGATTGCATGCATGTGAACAGTTCATTAGTCTTTGTTACATGCGGCAACTCATTTGTCCTTGGTCTTGGTAAAGAAAAAACAGAGAACATTTTTAGATGGAGGAGTACTCTAGCTACTATCCACTGTTCATCCATGTTTGATTGCAATTTTCAACATAGACAAAAAAGCAACCCCTAGAAATATAATACTGATATAATACAATTACTAAAAAGCCATGCCCAATAAATTATTCTCACTGGTTTAATTAGTGGGGAAAACGATAGATCACCGGGGTCCCTTTCATGTGGATGAGTTGGAATGGCACAGACATGGTTACAAGGTGAGGCATCACCCTCACATTGACATGGACCTTCTACCTCTAAGCTTGTGACAGCCCAGTGCCAATACACAGCTGATTACCCGTCTCCTTGCTGTGCTTTTCTTCAGGACCGTCGGATTAGGAAAGAACATCCTAAATTAATTTGGATTTCTTCTTTAAAATTTCTTCACTCTCTCATGTGGAACACCTTTCTGATTTCATTGCCACCTTGTACATATATACATATACATATGTGTGTGTATGTCTAGGATTAATTATGATACTATGTGCTGATCTTACCCTAGGAGCAATGGAAGAAGAAGAAAAGAACAGTACACCTCTGTAATTAAGGATGGTGATATTGATTAATTTAAGCTCCATAGTAATTACTACAGTATAAGAAATTAGAGTTCAACCCATGTGTTGTCCAAAAACATTGATGTTTAATTTTCCTTCTCAGTTACTCCAGACAATGCCAGGGCATGGAATCTGCTGAAGAACAAGTTCAGTCACATGAGGTGGTTAGCAAACCAACCTTCATCTGACTAATATATTTGCATGTTGCATTGTTTGATTGAGTTCTCTCTCTCTCTCTCTCTCTCTCTCTCTCTCTCTCTCTCTTTGATATGAAAACAAAATAACAGGCAAGTCAATTATGCACATGAGTGATAGATCAGGTGCAGCTGTTCAGCTGTCCTATTGCTCATATTGCAATATGAATTATAGTTATTTGCACTAGGAAGCTGCCACACTGTTCAGGCATGGCCATCATTTAGTTAACTAGCTAGGCATGCCATTTCAGAGGCATTAGTCTATTCTAGGCTAGATTAAGAATGATTTTATTATTCCATAAAGCTTAGGACGCTTTTATTTCCTCAAATAAATGGAGGAATACCAAAACCGACACATCTTTGACCACTAATTAAACTGCTAAACTCACTCTCTCAACACTAGTAGGCGACATTTAGTTGAGCCTTGAGAAAAATATCTCATTAAGATGCTTTTTTTTTGGAGAGACGCATGCTACACATTGAGGATCTTTGTTAAAGAAAACCATTGATATATGTTAACCTTCTTTTTCACTTTAAGCATACTATAAGAGCTACTACTTGCTTTGTTGAGTTTATATTTAAGAGAACAGTTCATTATATATGTGCATCGTATGCGCATAGTATTGTTTGAGTACATGTATTTACCTCTTCTAGTAATATAAGAAACACACTGACTACTTAGGTACCGTTTGATTCAGATTATTGAGTGAATTATTACCCCGACTTATTGAACTGATTATAAGGTTAATTAAATATTTTTTTTAAAAAAAACTTAACAATAGCTTAAACAAGTGGTATAAACAATGTAGTAGGAGGAATTCTTTTGAGAAAACGTAGCATTTTTTTCAAGTGTGGAGGAAATAACCAATTTTAACAATCTAACGAATAAGCTGAAAATAAGGAACATGTATCACATGCAAAATTTGGGAACATGCCACACGGATAATCTACAATAACAAGTATCGAAAAATCGGTACAAAAAATTTTACTAAATTTGACTGGCTAAGTTGTCTATGAAAACCTCACATCGTTCTAAAAACACATGAATGTTTCTCAATTTTCAGTAAAGAATTTTCAGTAATTCTGAAAGGATCAGACGTGAACGTAAAGAAACCTAAAATGATCAACATGAAATCATCATGAGACCTACTCCCTCAACTACTGAAGAAGTGATCTTTGATCAGATGGTAAAAATCACATTAGTCCCGGTTCGAATAGGAACCAGGATCAAAGATCATTTTAGTCCCGGTTAAAAAGCCCAACGGAACTTTTTGTTCTTTAGCTCCGGTTAGTGTCACCAACCGGGACTAAATATCATTTTTAGTCCCGGTTAAATAGCTGTCAGGACTTGTCAGACCCCAACGATCTTTAGTCTCGATTGGTAACACCAACCCGGACTAAAAATTGATTTTTAGTCCCGGTTGGTGTTACCAACTCGGACTAAAGATGTCTTCAGGGTTAGTTTAAAAGAAAGCATTTTTATCCAAATTAGATGTGTGTAGTAGGTGGCATATGGTTACGCGTGAGAGTTGGGGTGAGAGATCTTAAGTTCGAATCCCACATCCCACACATTTTTTTTGACTTGGTGTGCAACCGGGACTAAAGATGGGTATTTTTAGTCCCGGGTTGGTTGTACTGGTTGCACAACCAAGATTAAAAAGGGTTATCAACCGGGGGTAAAGCTCCATTTTCCAGTAGTGCTCGTTCCATATAAAACCAACTTAGTTCCAGATATATGAATATGGATATAAATTTATCTAGATTAGTAGTATTATGATATGTCACGTCCCACATATTCGTTTTTTATGGGATGGTGGGAATAATATTTTTTTTAACGGAGGGAGGAAGATTAACTCTTTTTTCTTTTCCGATGTCGCTGCTGCCAAGACAGACAGTGAGACAGGCACAGCCCTTCTACCTCAGCTGTGATTAAGGGGGTGTTTAGATCCAGGGGTAAAAAAAATTTAGCGGGTCACATCGGATATACGGACACACATTTGAAGTATAAACGTAGACTAATACCAAAACAAATTACAGAATCCGCATGTAAACTGCGAGACGAATTTATTAAGCCTAATTAATCCGTCATTAGCAAATGTTTACTGTAGCATCACATTGTCAGATCATGACGAAATTAGGCTCAAAAGATTCGTCTCGTGATTTACACGTAAACTGTGTAATTGATTTTTTTCCATCCATATTTAATACTCCATACATGTGTTCAAACGTTCGATGTGATGGGGAAAAAAAATTTGTGGTGGATCTAAACATGCCCTAACTGAAACTGACAGAAAGTTTCAGAAGCCCAAGGCAGCACGTAACGGTTTCGCCGTAATTACGTAAATGCCCCTGGGGGAGAGCCAACAACCGCGCGGCCGGGCTGTCGGTGGCATCGAAAGAAAAAAAGAGAAGAAATGAAAAGAAAACGAAATGAGATCCACACACGCGCACACCTAACATGCAAAACGAGAAAAAAAGGGAAAAAGAAGCAGACGTCACTTACCGGTGGGCCCAGCTCACTGTTGTGTCGGTCGTGGATGTTCTGCTGCTAGCCTCTCTCACAGCTCGCAACAGTTGTGTGTGTCAGCTCTATTTTCACATGATTTAATTTCTCTTGTTTTTGTATGTCAGTGAGAATGAGTTTCACATTGGAAAAGCCGTAATCACAGTTCAAATCGCTCGTATAGATGTTTGTTGATCGAACACAATACTTATCTTATATTTATGTTTAAAGGTATAATACCGACACGAATACTAAGGAGAGTAGTTTGCATGTTAGAATTATATAGGTATGAGTTTAGTTAATTATGGGATAACAAGTTATCGTAGTAACTGAGTGGTTTAGATAATTATGAAATATATAAATAAATGTTAAGGTTGCACTTGTGATTGAAATAATATTGGAAGGAGCCATGATGGCTGTATGGTGCATCATATCATCCACTAAATATCTGCTAGCAACAACCACTGCGGGAAATTGATTGTTGCTCCATTGTTCCACTTTAGTTGGTTAGGCTAGCTCTAGCTATAAATAAAGTTTGGATGGGTACTTATCTAAAAACCCAATGTAATCATTTACCAATCTTTAGAAATTTTATTGGCCTTTTGCCAAACAAATAATATATATAGTTTTAAATAATGGATCCCCTCCTTGAAAAATCACTACATTTTCTATGAAGAGAAGAAAACATCATTGTCACCCATTACAAAACATTGTACCTCACACTGTTGAGCCAAAATTATTGGGCTACGTAACATCACCTATTAGTTATACACAAAATAACTCCACTATAATTGTTTCATAATACAAGTTCACAGAGACAATTTAAGAGCGTGCTTATTGCAATATTCCATTTCAAGCTTTTACTACAAATTAACATATGAGTAGTTGTAGTATGTATTACTAAAGTTGTATATGCATTGAATATCATTATCATTTTCATATGTTAACTTGTTTCCCTTTGCGACAACTGATCGACATGTGAGAAATCCTAGTTCCTCAATGTAGCTCACCACCGTAAGCCTCAAGTGGTAAGCCTTTTCCCCCAATACTCAACATAGTTCCCTAAAGAGCTAGCATAAGTAAGTTGACTAGGTTCCTCTTAGTTGATGAGTAATCGAGATAAATAGGGATGATCGTAATAGGGACTATAAATGTGATTTTGGAATAATAGTCAAGTTTTTTAAAAAAGCTCTCTCACATTTAGTACTAATACATACACATTAATTCATACTAATATAATTGAGAGAGAAGAAATAGGTATGTCATGTGATTGAAGGTCCCCATTGTTTGCATTATATGAAATCAACCGCTGCTAAAATTTAAATTTTACAACTTAATTTTAAAGTTGATTTTGAAGATTTTTCATCGAAATTTTATTTTTCAGCATTGATTTCTAAAACGCTAAGGACATACACACAAATATGAGTTTTACACATAAGCTGTTAAGTACTTCTCTATCTCATTTTAAGCGTAGCCATGAATCTCCTTGTTCAACTTTGATCGTACATCTTATTTAATTTTTTTATGATTAAGATTTTTATTGTTATTAGATGATGAATCATGAATAGTACTTTATGTTTAACTTATATATTTTTTAATTTTTTCAAAAAAATTTAAATAAAACTAACGATTAAAGTTGGACACGGAAGCTCACGACTGCACTGTGACGGAGGGAGTATATCGTTTGCTAATTTGCCATATGTGTGTGCACCTAGCAATTTCCTCATCACAGCCCCTCGCCCCTCGGTCATTTTCTTCTGTCGGTGGCCGACCGCCATCGCCCGCTGACACGTGGGCCCCACGCGCCATCCAGCTCACCTTTCGTCTACCTCCCGCCTCACTCCACCTCCTCCTCTACTCGTCTCGATTAAATTAACCACACAATCCACCACCACCCCTACCAAACGCTCGCAAGATTAATCCGATTTAATCCTTGGGGTTACCGCGAGATTTGTTTAATGGCTGGCTAATCTCGCCCAGGCCTAGAGAAAGCGACAGCTAAACCAACTCACGTTTGCCCTCCTCTAGTCCTCCATTGGTGAGGTGCCCTGTCCTTTTCTCTCTCCTCCGCCATAGTTAAGCTCCCCACCACCACTACTACTAGTAGTAGTAGTAGCGCACCTCCACTGCCCTCCCGCTCCACTCCCGCGTCCTCTGCTGGAAGCCTTCTTCCCCGGGAGGATTCCAGGTAATGCCCGCGCCGCCGGTGGCTTCTTCTTGGTTTTTGTCTCGGTTCTTGATCTGATGATGATGGATGTGTCGGGGTTCGTTTCTTGGCAGCGCGGGATGCGGCGGTGCTGATCCGTCCGGTGCTTGGATCTTGGTGGATTCGGTGTCCGGGTGAGCTCAGGTGATTGTTGCGGCGGCGGCGTGCGCCATGGACGCCGACGCGGATGCCGTGGTGAGTTGGCCACCCGACCGAAATGCGGCTGCGATTCGTGGTCGAATCGTGTGGATCTTGCGTACGAACGTCCAGATTTTGATGTCGTTTTTTGGGTGATATCTTCGCAGAAGTCGGGTAGGCATGGGAGCGGGC
The DNA here is from genome assembly GCA_000573905.2 of Oryza punctata. Classification (NCBI taxonomy): domain Eukaryota; kingdom Viridiplantae; phylum Streptophyta; class Magnoliopsida; order Poales; family Poaceae; genus Oryza; species Oryza punctata. The sequence continues at coordinate 6,495,453 of CM002494.2, read as the reverse complement.
AGGCGTGCCAGATCTGCGGCGACGGCGTGGGCACCACGGCGGAGGGCGACGTCTTCGCCGCCTGCGACGTCTGCGGCTTCCCGGTGTGCCGCCCCTGCTACGAGTACGAGCGCAAGGACGGCACCCAGGCCTGCCCCCAGTGCAAGACCAAGTACAAGCGCCACAAGGGTAATGCTACGATCTCTCTCCCTCTCCATTTTCCGCCGATCCCGCCGCCATCAACTCTGAATTCAGAACATCTCAGAAAAAAAAAAACGTTTGGATCTCTAGTTCACAACAGTAAAAACAAAACATTATTCTAGCTGGATCCTGTTGCTTTCATGTCAGGAAGGCCATTGAATTTTGGTGTGAGCTGTGTTGAAATGTTGATTAGTAAACGATATCGCGGTCTGTGGTTATGAAAAGATAAGATGATTCGAGTTGTTTTGCTATGGCTATGCTTTAACTGTGTGTGGATTATTCAGGGAGCCCGGCGATCCGCGGGGAGGAAGGCGAGGATACTGATGCTGATGATGTCAGTGATTACAACTACCCTGCATCTGGCAGTGCCGACCAGAAGCAGAAGATTGCTGACAGGATGCGCAGTTGGCGTATGAATGCTGGGGGTGGTGGAGATGTCGGCCGTCCCAAGTATGACAGTGGTGAGATCGGGCTCACCAAGTATGACAGTGGCGAGATTCCTCGGGGATACATCCCTTCAGTCACTAATAGCCAGGTGGGTGTGAATTTTTAACAGATCGTGCTATCAATTGTCTGGTTATTCTCAAATGGTTAATATTGAATTGGATTTTGCAGATCTCAGGAGAAATCCCTGGAGCTTCCCCTGATCACCATATGATGTCTCCTACTGGAAACATTGGCAAGCGTGCTCCATTCCCCTATGTGAACCATTCACGTATGTTCATTTCTTGATATGATGATGCCTTTTTTTGTCATGTATATCTGCTTGAGATGTGAGATCATAATTATTGTTTCGTGCTTCCTTCCAGCAAACCCATCAAGGGAATTCTCTGGTAGCATTGGAAATGTTGCCTGGAAAGAAAGAGTTGATGGCTGGAAACTGAAGCAGGATAAGGGAGCAATTCCCATGACCAATGGTACGAGCATTGCTCCTTCTGAAGGTCGGGGAGTTGGTGATATCGATGCATCTACTGATTACAACATGGAAGACGCCTTACTGTGAGTTCCGACATCTTCCTCTCAGCCCACACATGTTTTACAAGATCATATGCTGATTGTTAGTGAAAAAACTGATTGATTTTAGGACCAAGGATAATTGTACATCTTCTTGTTTTCATCAATGCATTTACAAATGTAGTATGTGACTATGCGTGACTTAAAGTGCTGACTAACCAAAATTTACTATATGGATTTTTGTGTTCTTCACCATGGGCATCAAGATCTAGCCGAAGAAGTGCATGATTTCAATGTATCAGTAAACTGCAACTTATCCCCCTAATACTTCCACCTTTATTTTTTTGGTCCTATAATTACAAAAAAGAGGTATATCTTATTAGTTCTAAGTTCCTATTTAACTCTCTAGTGAAGTTGCGCGGAGGTGAACTGAGGTTTTTCATTAGACAGAAGGAAACAAAATATATCTGAAAGTTCACAAAGTGAAATACTTAGAGATTAAATTATAGATCATTTTTCCAGTTTTCTGAAATAAGTGTTTGACATTAATTTTTGCATTTGAATTACAGGAATGATGAAACTCGCCAGCCTCTCTCTAGAAAAGTTCCCCTTCCTTCATCCAGAATAAATCCCTACAGAATGGTCATTGTTCTTCGTTTGGTTGTTCTAAGCATTTTCCTCCACTACCGTATTACGAATCCTGTGCGCAATGCGTACCCGCTGTGGCTTTTATCTGTTATATGTGAGATTTGGTTTGCTTTGTCCTGGATATTGGATCAGTTCCCAAAGTGGTTTCCAATCAACCGTGAAACCTACCTTGATAGGCTGGCATTGAGGTGATCTCCTTTTCAGTTCTTTTGTGCTTAATCCATAGAAACATCATTTATTCATATTACTGATGCCGTTACCATCTCATTTCCGCTAACAGGTATGACAGAGAAGGTGAACCATCTCAGTTGGCTGCTGTTGACATTTTTGTCAGTACAGTGGACCCCATGAAGGAACCCCCTCTTGTTACTGCCAATACTGTGCTATCCATTCTTGCTGTTGATTACCCAGTGGACAAGGTCTCTTGCTATGTATCTGATGATGGTGCTGCAATGCTGACTTTTGATGCACTGGCTGAGACTTCAGAGTTTGCTAGAAAATGGGTTCCATTCGTTAAGAAGTATAACATTGAGCCAAGAGCTCCTGAGTGGTACTTCTCCCAGAAAATTGATTACTTGAAAGACAAAGTCCACCCTTCATTTGTTAAAGACCGCCGTGCCATGAAGGTTTGTTTGCTTTATAAACACATGAGTATTTATTTTGCTATCTTCTGCTCCAATGCTAACAGTCTTACAAAAAAAAAACCTGTTCCAGAGAGAATATGAAGAATTCAAAGTTAGGATAAATGGCCTTGTTGCTAAGGCACAGAAAGTCCCTGAGGAGGGATGGATCATGCAAGATGGCACACCATGGCCAGGAAACAATACTAGGGACCATCCTGGAATGATTCAGGTTAGTGTATTTCAAATAAAATCTACTATGACTATGGTTGATGTAACTTCTTTTACTTGATGATTATTGCTTTGCTGATTGCTCTTTCTGATTTTTCTCAGGTTTTCCTTGGTCACAGTGGTGGCCTTGATACTGAGGGTAATGAGCTTCCCCGCCTGGTCTACGTATCTCGTGAGAAGCGTCCTGGATTTCAGCACCACAAGAAGGCTGGTGCCATGAATGCTCTTGTGAGTAGTTTAATATTTACAGAACTTACTTTATCTAGTTCATTTCCACTTCTCTTCTAAAGTTCTAATGGAGGATTAATCTTTTCTGCAGGTTCGTGTCTCAGCCGTGCTTACCAATGGACAATACATGTTGAATCTTGATTGTGATCACTACATAAACAACAGCAAGGCTCTGCGGGAAGCTATGTGCTTCCTTATGGATCCAAACCTAGGAAGGAGTGTCTGTTATGTTCAGTTCCCACAAAGGTTCGATGGTATTGATAGGAATGATCGTTATGCGAACAGGAACACTGTGTTTTTCGATGTAAGTTGGCAATTCTCTTTTAAGATTCTCCCTAATGTGAAGCCACTAGTGATAGTGTAACTGTAATCATATTTTAACGATTGACGCAATATTTTTATGCACTAGTTTTTAAATTTCTGACCAATTCAATATTTTTGGGGGATATTACTGTCTGCTACAGATTAACTTGAGGGGTCTTGATGGCATCCAAGGACCAGTTTATGTGGGAACTGGTTGTGTTTTCAACAGAACAGCTCTATATGGTTATGAACCCCCAATTAAGCAGAAGAAGAAGGGAAGTTTCTTGTCATCACTATGTGGGGGCAGGAAGAAGGCAAGCAAGTCAAAGAAGAAGAGCTCGGACAAAAAGAAGTCAAACAAGCATGTGGACAGTGCTGTGCCAGTTTTCAATCTTGAAGATATAGAGGAGGGTGTTGAAGGTACCATCCATATGTTCCAGTTGTTGCATAATTTAGGATTATAAGTTTTAACCAACATATATGCATCCTGACATATCATATATGGCAGGTGCTGGATTCGATGATGAGAAATCACTTCTTATGTCTCAAATGAGCTTGGAGAAGAGATTTGGCCAGTCTGCAGCGTTTGTTGCCTCCACTCTCATGGAATATGGTGGTGTTCCTCAATCTGCAACCCCAGAATCTCTTTTGAAAGAGGCTATCCATGTGATAAGTTGTGGCTATGAGGACAAGACTGAATGGGGAACTGAGGTAACATAAGCTTTCTCACAGCAACATTGCTTTCGTTCCTTTTTAGTAACTTGTGTAAATTTAGACCCATGCTATGCAACTTGCAAATGGAATGTTAATACTGACATATGTTGCAGATTGGGTGGATCTACGGTTCCGTGACAGAAGATATTCTCACTGGATTCAAGATGCATGCCCGAGGCTGGAGGTCAATCTACTGCATGCCCAAGCGCCCAGCTTTCAAGGGGTCTGCTCCCATCAATCTTTCAGATCGTCTTAACCAAGTGCTTCGGTGGGCACTTGGCTCTGTTGAAATTCTTTTCAGTCGCCATTGTCCCATATGGTACGGCTATGGAGGACGCCTTAAGTTCTTGGAGAGATTTGCCTACATCAACACCACTATTTATCCACTGACATCGATCCCGCTTCTCATATACTGTGTTTTGCCTGCTATCTGTTTGCTCACTGGGAAGTTCATCATCCCAGAGGTAAGCAATAATTGCATATGCATATCCTTCTATGGAAAATGGTTGACAACCAAACTAACTGAATTAATTTTGGAATGCAGATTAGCAACTTTGCTAGTATTTGGTTCATCTCTCTCTTTATTTCAATTTTTGCCACTGGTATCCTTGAGATGAGGTGGAGTGGTGTTGGCATCGATGAGTGGTGGAGGAATGAACAGTTCTGGGTTATTGGAGGTATATCTGCACATCTTTTTGCCGTCTTCCAGGGTCTCCTCAAGGTGCTTGCTGGTATCGACACCAACTTCACTGTCACCTCAAAGGCTTCTGATGAAGATGGTGACTTTGCTGAGCTCTACATGTTCAAGTGGACGACGCTTCTCATCCCTCCAACTACCATCTTGATCATAAACCTGGTCGGTGTCGTTGCTGGTATCTCATACGCGATCAATAGCGGTTACCAATCATGGGGGCCGCTCTTTGGCAAGCTCTTCTTCGCCTTCTGGGTGATTGTCCACTTGTACCCCTTCCTCAAGGGTCTGATGGGTCGGCAAAACCGCACGCCAACCATTGTTGTTGTCTGGGCTATCCTTCTGGCTTCGATCTTTTCGTTGCTGTGGGTTCGCATCGACCCGTTCACCACGCGTGTCACTGGCCCAGATACCCAAACATGTGGCATCAACTGCTAAGAAAGCAGGGGATTGTAGAGACAGAAATACTGCCAGTTGTGTTTTTTCAGAATACAAAGTGCCACTGCCACCAATTGTGTTTTAAGTTATTAGGAGGTGGCTTTATTTACAATTACAGCTACGTACAGACCAGAGGATATTGCTCATCAGAAAGTTACTTGTGTCGATATGTATTCTTTTGTTGATAAGTTATATACTATTTTGATGAGAGTGGCTGACATTGTCAACGAGTTTTGTATCTTATGAAGGGCACAATAAATTATTAGTTTGCATTCTTTAAATTTTCATTCAGTTTTCTGTCTTTCAGCCTTATGGATGTTGGCAGCCTAAACTGAATATTCTTTATTTACATAAGTAAGCCGATGTTAATTGGGTTGTTGATTGCAGTAGAAGCATAGCTTAAATAATATTTCTACTAATATATTGTTATGGGCTACTGAAAGATGCCTGACAATCGTAACTGCAATTTGAAAATCCATCATTTTTTTCTGCTTTGTTCTCTACATTACCTCAAAGAACTTGAGGTACATTGACTTTTTTGATGAAATATGCTTGAAATTTATATCATACTGAGAAGAATAAATTGCAACATTTGTAACAAGTTGTACTTCTTTTTCATTAATCACGATATAAAATTTTAAAAATATCATTTGTGTATACGGAAGATGATGATAAATAAAAATCGGAAGGTTGTTTCCATTGTTTACATAATATGAAAGGGATAATTCTGATATAGATGGGATCATTTACACCATCTAGATGATAGATGATATGCAACGGATAACTGATAAACATAAAACATGTTCTATAACCCATCTAATTGAATTTAACACAAGATGGATCGATAATCATTTACTTCTCTACACCCTATCTAGATGAATTTAACACAAGACAGATCGATAATCAATTACTTCTCCGCAACTTTTGATATACCTCATTCCAATAACTCAACAAAATTGGTTTACTTCAAAATCCCATCTACTTCTGTCAATAGTTAATCTCTCTCAACCTGAGTCTAATACCGTAGGTTCATAGCTCTCGATTATTCCCCTTCCCCATCAGGTACGAAGGAAGTAAGAACCAATATATGTTGAGATGTCAAGCATGCAATTTTTCTTTCTTTGAGTAGTTTCTAAATGTGAGAGAAAGCGTTTGGGATGTAAGTTACTTTTGCAGTCATGCAAGAAGTTCTTTCAACATATAAAACTTAGGTGGACTCACACTACAAGTGTTTGGAGATGAGTACTGAAGGGTATGGATATTTACCATGAACATATTATTGAGCAGTCCCTACTTAAGGGTGGATAGATTTACATGATCTCCTTCTTCGGAGTTACTTTTTTGTTCTTTTTAAATGATACTTTTGTGAATTTATGAATGAAAAAAAATTGAACATTTTATGATCATGTAAAAATCTATTTTGCTTAATTCGATTCGAATTAGAATTGACAAAAGATGCTACTTGAAGGACTTTGGAAGAAAATATTCAGATTTCTGATTTACGGAACGCACCATTTGATTCATCGATTTTGCACTTTTTATTAACTCCACCCAGACCAGATGACCACTTTTCCAATTTACGGTGGATAAAAGACTAATTTTTCTCAATCTCTCATCGTTCATTTTTCTCTGGGGAGATCTCTCATATAGTTAATTGAAATTTCCGTGGAGTATCAACTACTGGATAACTCCACCGGGTCCACATCCAGATTGTGGTTAAGAAAAAAAAGGTTGAATCTGCAGGAACATTTTGAAATGAGTGAAGTGTACGAGCAGTTCCTAAACTTGTACAGGTGTGTTATCTAGGTCCCTGAACTCTAAAAGTGTATTTTCAGACCCTCAAATTTGTCTTGGGTGTCATATATGTTTAAACAGGCTCCGACCCGCTCCATCGCTAACGTGGCATGCCACTGTGGCACTTACGTGTCAATGGGACCCTGTTGACGATGAAATTTGGTAAGCTTATGAATCGGAAACAAGATCCAATCCGAAGCAGATTTGAAGATATGTGGGATTCTCGGAAACAGAGTGCGCATCGGCTGGAAGACCGTATCGGCTGGAACCGAGTACGATTTGGATAGCCGATATGACCGATATTGCACGTGAAGTCAGTATCGGATTCAAGAAAGAGTTTGGGATGACTTTGCCAGATAAGGATAGAGTCCAGAATTGGCAAATGTATCTATTAATTAGGATTATCTGTAATTTCTTTATAGATATTTGGGGTAAGAGTTCGCCTAAGGGACTTGTTTGCTAGTTAGATTTGTATTAGTTTGAGGGAAGGAAATTGCTGAAGGAAATTTTTTGAGCAAAATCATACAAGACAAAATTGATGATAGTTTATACTTAAGTATAAAATCGGCTCGATGGCCGATATCAATATATTACAGCCAAAAAAAATATGTTTGAGAAGATTGCTTAACTATTACATATTGACATATTTCTGGATAGCCGACATTGCTTTCTACCTAATCTGCTCTACTTCATCTATCGCCTGAGCATCGGCTGCATTTGTACCAGGGATTGGTTTAAGTGATTTGCTCAAAGAAGATAGATGCTTCATGGATTTCTTCAACTTTATCTTCTGAGCTTCGATGGCTTTAGGCAGATCGGCTAATTTTTTGCTCTTCCGATATGATCTCAGCTCTGCAGGCTTCAAGTTGTGCTAGCAGATCGGCTTCTTTCTTCTTTAATCTCTCAATGTGTTGCTGAGTTGAACTTGGGCCAGCTTCTAGTTCATCTAACTTTGCATTTTCATCATTGACTTGTTGTCGGCTGGTTTCAATAGTAGCTTCAAGGGCAGCACGTTCCAGCCGATCAGCAATCCTTTATCTGGCTCTCTCTAGCTTGAAGCGGTGTTGCTCAAGGAAAACTGCTGGAGAGACCATGTCAATGAGATCATCAGGGATTTGATGTTGAATTCTTGGAATCTTACCCTGATCGGCCCACAATCTACAACTAATGCATCTAGGGAAGCATTGAGCCGATCAGCAATATCGGCTAACTTATTCTTTAAAACTTCTGATATAGGAGAAGTAGCTTTGCTGGTTGTTTCTTCCTCTTCTTCATCCAAGAATTGTTTGATATCAAAAGAAAACATATCGGCTAAGAGCTGAAAATAAGGGAATACTATTAGATGATGATGTTAGAGTTAGCCGATATACATAAATTTGGATGTATACTTACAGGAATTTGAGGAGTTGGAGTTACAGCAACGATCTCTTCATCATGTCGGCTTGCTGCAGCCGATGGAGTATGTTCACTTGAGGGTTGATGAGGAGATGAAGGTTGAGGGGGTTGAAAAAATAACAAGTGTTGCTCAGTATCGGCTAGAAGTAAAGTTGGAATTAAGATAAGTAAATATTACCGATACTGGTGGTGGAGTTAGCTTTCTTTTGGCAGCAACTCGTTTCTTTTTCGGCTGAAAGGAATAATTGAGTTAGAAATCATAAAGTTATAAAGAGATTGGATGGATGTCAAAATATTTTGTACCTGTGTTTTAAAGGATGACGTTTTGGAGGACTTGGAGTTTTGACAGCCTTGGATTGAACAACAGGAGGAGTATCGGCTCTGGGAATTGTGACTTTAGCAGTCTCACTAATTTGAGCAGCTGCTTCATTTATAGCTTCTTCCATCTCAGTTTCTTTGAGATATTCTTCTACCTCCTGGTCCAGAGGGGTATCTTGATCGGCTGTCTTCTTTTGCTTTTTGATGGGTTTCTTTGAGATGGATGGTTTAACAACAGCCTGTTTAGTCCTCTTGCATTTGTCACCTTCTTGCATCGGCTCTCTAAGTTGACCTTGGAGTAAGGTAGTGGTCTTGGGAGCATTGAAGCCGATAGTTGAAGGAGCTGGACCACAGCTATTGGGAAGTTTGGCTGCAGCATATTCAATCGGCTTACCACTTCGGCTGATGAGAGGAGGGGGTGAATCTGATGTCTGCAAAAGAAGATGAAAAACATTGAGTATTAAGAGATTGATAGAATAAAAATACAGAATACAAGGAGAGGTAACTTACTTGAGGAACCAGATCTGGTAGTATATTGACAAGGTATGCTTGAGCCGATAGATGGAATATGTGAGTTTTCCATTCAGACCATCATCTATCAAACATGATGCTTCTCATCAAAGTGATGTTAAATCTATCGATGCTGCCAAGGGGAGGACCAGGTATGTTGAGCAGTTTGTCCATCATAAGAGCCGATATAATGTCTCCTCTGGTTTGGATTCTGTCAGAGTAGTACAAGCCGATGGGAAGTTGTGCCATGCCAAGTTGCCTTGCTGCCACCATCGGGTGATAAAATTCATATGATGGTTGTATGTTTCTGCCTTGAGATATGCCAGTTGGAAGGATGCATGGGGAGATTACAGCAGTCAGGACTTCTCTAGGTTTCTCAAATCTTTCATCATTCAGCTCATCTAGTCTGAAATCGTCTAGCAATTCATATTTAAAGGACTCATAGGCAAACCAGATTCTGCTATCTCTTGGAAAACCATCATAAAAGTTACCAAACTAGTTTTGAAAATGCTCAGCCGATGAACCTGAACCAGTGTAGCTGGTGGCTGCTTCTCCAAAAGACATACATCGGCATATTGGGCTTGATTCTTCATCACTATCAGGATTGGCTAGGGATGGAAATTCTGCTTCATGAGAGATGGCCTTAATGCAACTTTTAATGTGTGAAGGTTGAGCCAGAGTTGCACAAACCACCAGGGACCACCTGTACTGACACTTGAGTCCATGATGAGTTTAGCCGATGATTGACTTAAAGTCTGGTATACTGCACCAAGCAAATATTTGCCCAGAGGAAATTGTTTCTTGGACACAATGGCTTCGGCTAGATGTTGCCAGTTGGCTATTGGACCGCAAGTAAAGCCACAAAAGAGGAATTTGTCTAGCCACATGAGGAGAAAAGCTGTGTGCTCCCTAGCCGATACAGGGCATGTTCCTATGTTGTCTGCAATAAAGCCTGACCAACCCCCAATGTTCTTGGTTTTAAACCTGTGAGTGCACTTGGTTTTCAGGCTGATGGGGTTAGCCGATGTGGTGATGTCCAAACCAGTGATCATAATGACATCAAGTAGTGTGGGAGTCATCGGCCCGTGATTGAACAAAAAGCATTCATAGTATCAGACCAGAAATATGTGGCAGAAGATAGCATTGGCTCATCTTTTTTCATATCGGCTATTGACAAAGATAGACATTCGGCTATTCCCATCTCATCCCAATGGTCTTGCTTGCTTGCAGCAATCCTTTTATACCAATTTGTCCATCAGTCTACTTGAGAGGGCCAGGATCTAAAGGTAGTTGTCCAATGAGCTAAGGACGGGTTTGACTGTCTGAAGGGGATTCTCTCTGTTTCGGCGTTGATTATAAATGTTGGATCTATGTCGCCTATTGGACCCAAGAAAAATTGGCTGGAATCTTTCAAGCTTGGAATGGCTATTTGATGGACTAAATGCTACAGACTGAAAAAGATAGATTGAGAATGGAAAAGTAAATAAGAAAGCGCAAGATAAGTTTGAGCTGATAGAACTTACTTCAGGGAATTCCTTGGTTAGGGCACTTGATTGACTCAATGAGGATGTCATTGATGCACGAGGGATCGTCGTCGAGAGCGGGTTTGTCGATGTGGTCGCCGGAGAAGACGAGAGCAATCGCTGGAGTTCGTGGGGGAGTTTGGTGGCTTTAGCGGTGAAAACGGAGTTAACGTCGTGAAAATTCTAGAACAGCGGTTGGTATTTATGAAATTAGGTGCGTAACTGCCACAGGGGAAACCCTAGGTTTTTGCGGAGATAAAGAGATAATTCCGTTGCATTATATAATACTTCGGAATTGGGGGACATGTGTTGACGATGAAATTTGGCAAGCTTATGAATCGGAAACAAGATCTAATCCGAAGCAGATTTGAAGATATGCGGGATTCCCGGAAACAAAGTGCGCATCGGCTGGAAGACCGTATCGGCTGGAACCGAGTCCGATTTGGATAGCCAATATGGCCGATATTGCATGTGAAGTCAGTATCAGATTCAAGAAAGAGTTTGGGATGACTTTACCAGATAAGGATAGAGTCCAGAATTGGCAAATGTATCTATTAATTAGGATTATCTGTAATTTCTTTATAGATATTTTGGGTAAGAGTCCACCTAAGGGACTTGTTTGCTAGTTAGATTTGCATTAGGACAATATGAGTCGTGTCCATGTTGGATAATGTTTGTATTTTCAGGTACAAATATAGACCTGAGGTCTTATGAATAAAATAACACATGTTCAATCAATCTCGGTGCATCGCCAAACCTTTTAGTTTTCTACTTTCGATAAGTTCATGCTTTCGAGTCGAGCTGCATCAATTTGATCTTCGGCGAAGAGGTAGGTCTTGTTATAGCGGTTTGCATTATCGGAATTAGTGCTTACATCTTTATGACACTCTAATTCTATCTTGTAAATCTCCGAGTTATCATATACGTTATATAATTTAGATTGACAATGCTATCTATCTATATCGACTGATCTCTATTTAGAGTTTTGCTGATAACAGTTAGATTGTCTTGTTGATTTGAATTATATAATATATCCACCATCCTGAAAAGGCAACTATCGGCTTGATTGTCTAGATATCATGCTTCTTTTCATACTTAATGTTGCATCAGTTAAGTTTGATATATTAAGTCGTATTAAGAATCATGATCTCTAGCCTGCTTTATGGTTGTTAATAAGGATAGTATTGAGGTTTCAGCCGATCTTATCTGGTATAGGTGTTTTACATAGTTTCATGCTTTGTTTAATATGCTATATATGCCCCTTATATCAGGATCTAATTTAATACAAATATATTGAACTTACTATCAATCTGAATGATTATAGTTGAATATATTTGTTGCAAGAGAATATCCTAGTATAAGGTTGTATCGGAGCTATAGCTAATACATGCTTAAATCTGGATATCGGCTATTACACGAGTACATTATGTAATCGTTATTTAATGTTATTTTAGATTTGGGCAATTTATACTATCTCGGTTCAGTCCGATCTATCCCAATTGCTTATTTCTAAAGTAATGTTGATTTATAGATTATGCAGTACTAATATTTTCAGCCGATGTACCAGTTTTAGGGTTAGTTTTATCATTGACTATACCTTACAGCCGATCCATGTTATATTGCATCGGTTAGGATACAGTATGATAACTAGACAATTGTGCTGTGTCTTGCTCGCTTGTTTTAAAATTTGGATCCGACAAAAACATGGCAGTGGTAATAAGCTGCAATATTCAAATTTCTTTTTGAAGAATAAGGTTCAATAATCCTTTCACTCTCGCAACAGATCACAAATTCAAGACCCAATCCAGGGATTCTTTGGACGCCGATCCAACAATCAGGCACAGGCTATTCTGGTGAAGAACATGGATGTGCTGTGCAAAGCTGCAGCTGTGGTACCAACAATATCTGGTGGTGGTGGCCGTCATGCTTATGCTATTTTCAGGGTTATGATTGCGGATATAGGGCGTGTGACTCACTAACTCCATGTCTCGTTCAAATGTGAATTGAAAATACTTTTTTTTTACCAGGACGATCGAAGATCATCCGAACGTTACTAAGATAGGAGGTAAAAAACGTTTTTCAATGACAACTGATTATAGCGCATGTTATAAAATCACACGTTAACTACACAAACACAAAGCTACTAAGAGAAGAGAAAAGCTGAGCACCGAACCAGCTGTCGCTATGTGAGGCTGGTGGCCGTATTAAAAAACGATGCCTCCACGAAGGTTGCGACGCTAAAAGATGTTGTCTCGCACATCCAAATAAACTGGACAGACACCTAACTTCATGCGAAGACATAACAACTACTCAGATGTGGTCAGTAGATCAGAACAAGTTGAACATAATAGATGATGACGCGACGTAGAAGCATGCAGGTTCAAGTGCCTGACTATGGATTGTATTTCCAAATCAAATATAATTTAGTAGCATAACACTCACGACTCAAATATATATACTAACTATACACATTTTTTGGAAAACAAGGAGTAACTCACAAGATCTGCATTCATAGGAAAACAAGGGTGAATACGGAGAAGATAAAGTACTACGTAAACAATAACTAGGAAGTAATATATACAGATTCTTTGAAATGCAAGTCAACTCCAAAAAAATTAAATCCCTATGTAAACAACAACTACGGAGGCTGAATACGGAAGTGATAAATTGCTACGTAAACAAACAGAGATAATTTCTTATATACCACTGAAAATTGGTCTGATCCCTTATATACCACTTAAAATTAACTCTTCCCCTATATGCCATTCGTCCGAATTTCCGCACCCTCTCATGCCTATCCCGTCTTTTACTGTGCGTTGACTGATGTTAGGATCTAGTCATCTGTTAGTGTTGACGATGAAATTTGGTAAGTCTTGAAGTCATCATCGGCTTAGAGTTAGTATCGGCTTAAGAATCCTGTAATCGGCCGATGGAAGCTATTAATCGCCAACAATCGGATTCTTACCAAATTCGGTTAGGAAAACTAATCTATTAAAGGAAACTTATCCAAAAGAGACCGAGTTCAAGGAGGATGCGGCATAACAATTTATCTATTAATTAGGCAGAGTCATTAGTTTCCTTTTAATTTTAGAAAAGTGTGTTTAGTGTCCGACAAGGACTTTATGTTTTTCCTTTTATCTTTAGGAATGTTTGAGTCGTGTCCGATATGGACTAGTATCTACCCATGGGTATAAATATGTACACCCGGGGTCTATGTAATCTATCTCTCGATCAATACAACTACTCTCGGCATATCACCACCCTCTTTCTGAGGTTTTTACTTATCAACCGACGGAATTTGGCACCTGACGCGGGGCTGCATCGGCTTTCGATCTCCGGCGAAGGGGTAAGCCCTACGTTCCATCGGACCCTGGTGAATCTATCGGCTACATTGGTGTTGTTCAAGGCTGCATCGCTTCGATCTCTTGGATCGCTCTGGTTCGGTCGATATATTTACCTGATATCTCAATTCTATCTTAATTGCATTGTGTTTAGAGACGCATCGGTTTAGTTGGGACTGTCTCGGTTAAGTTTGATTTTCTATCTTGGCCGATATATCTCTACAATCACAATGTTGTTCTAAATAGATTTGTTATATCCATCACATTAGACAGATCTATCGGTTCATCAAGTGTTAGATTATCATATACAATCTCGTGCTGCATCGGTTAGATTCGACCTACTAGATTGTTGTTGATAATATAAATCTTGCTAAGCCGATAGGTTCATGCTAATGTTTTATCGCAGTGCTAGCCAATGAGTTATCATATACGTTATATAATCTAGATTGATAATATTTTCTACTTGCATCAGCCGATCACTATATAAGATTTTGCCGATATCGGCTAGATTACTTTGTTGGTTTAGATAATATAATGTCTCCACCACCCTGAAAATCAGTCAAAGGCTTGATTGTCTAGATATTATGTTTCTTTTCATACTTAGTGCTGCATCAGTTAAGTTTGATCTACTAAGTCGTGCTTAGAACCATAATCTCTAGCCTGCTTCTTGATTGCCAATAAGGATTTCATCGGGGTTTCAGCCGATGAGTTATCTGGACGTTGCATCGACTTATAAGGGTTATATACAGGTTGGATTTAGCCGATGACAACAAAGGTTTCATTGTTTATATAATCATTTGGATTTATTGACATCGGACCTACAGCCGATGAATGCTTCAACCTTCGGATCAGTGCTTATTCAATCTATCATTACTAGCTGATTGGTTTCTTCTGGATTATATTATTGTTTTATTACATTATCATCAGCCGATTATCTTTATGTCATTATTTGCTCAAGTATCAAGATCTATATTGGATATCAGCTGGTATCGGCATCAGCTGGAATTACTCCATCGGCTTGTCAGCCGATCGGCTATCTTTTGATCCTCAATTTATATATCTTGTCAGTTGCAGGATCAAACTGACTGGCACGCCCGCATCTCATCATTATTTTGGACCTGCACTGGAGCTAAGCAGATCTCCTAGCCCGTCGTGTTTTTACGTCAACAGTTAGCCTTTTTTTCATAAATGACCAAAATAACCTTTGGCCCAAACTTGAGAATATGGCCCGTGGCCCAAGCCCAACATCTCTCTGCTGAACAGAGTCTGAAAACCCTAGATCGTGGTGGGTGGCATGGCAACACGAGAAGGAGAGCAGGCGGCGCGACGAGGGTGGCGGTGCAGCGTGGTGAGGGCGACGGTCCGGCGCCGCGAGGTTGCGTACGATCCTCGGAGGGGTGGTGCCCGGTTGTGGGAAGGGTGACGGTCGGAGCAGGCTGGCGATAGGCGAGGGCGGCAGCACTCCGGAGTAGGCCGACGGTGGCTGAAAGAGGAGGTAACTGAGGGGGCGTGTGCCCTAAGCAGGGGCAGTGCTAGGTCCCTACTAGCGCTCGGTCGTGGGGGAAGGTGCGGGAGAGGGTGGCGGTGCCCTGAGGTGGCCTCCTGAGCAAGCGGTGACGCCTGGTCGTGACGGGAGAGGTGGCATTTGTGGGTTACAATAGGAGAAGGCAAGACAATGTCCTCCCCAATCTTGGTTTCCTGAAGGGTATGTCTCAAAATTTTTCCCTCTTGTGATTGCTGTTGTTGGCAGTATGCCATGAGACCTTTCGACCGGACTTGCCGAAACCAATTAAGCAGCGAGGATTCGAATTCAAGGCACCCAAGACCGGTTGGGCCGAAGCCCCGTGGCGAAGACAACAGAGCGAAGGGGGCAACGGGCGAAGGGTCGCACCAGGTCCCTGCCAGTCTGGGCGAAGGCTGCATGGCGAAGGCGTACGCCGAAGGAGGATGACTTCGCCAGGCTGGGCCCGATCCAAGAAGGCCCAGTGGGCTAGCCCAATCGCCCCAGCCTACTGGCCGATGGGCCAGTGGTCACCAGACAGCCCATTGAAGGCCCGTGTATCTTAATTACGTTGAATACCCGTGTGGGTGTCCCTTTCATAAGGGTGGCCATGTAAATTCCCCTGTAAAAGGCCTAAACCCTAATAGGGGATTTGTAATGAGATTATAAATAGCCCCCTAGGGCCATGTAAAGGGGATCCCAATTTTAATCCTAAAATTAATAAACTTTATTTTTCCAACAACTGTTGAGTGACCACGTCCTTCGACGTATGCAGTTGTCGCTTCGACAACAGCTGGCGCCGACCATGGGGACCTCCGAGCGAAACCACTGAGAGCGAATGCCACCGAAGAAGGTCTCAACGGAGAGGGTTGCTAACCCAAAGGAAAGCGTAGCAGGAGAGGTGATGGCCGCCGAAGAAGGAGCGGAACCTTCGGCGCCCATCGCCAAAGCTGGGGCAGCGCTGTCGGCTTCGGCGCCCGCGTCGCAACCACCGCCTTCGGCTCCGGCCGCTACGGCGGAGCAGGTGCCAGAGATTCCTTCGGCAAGTCAGCTGGCTTCGACCACACTCGCTGCTGTGCAGGCCGACCCCAACCTCGAGGTGCAAGCCGAAGCCAGCATGGAAGCCATGCGGCAGAACATGACACGACTCCAAGACATGCTTCGCCAGATGCAAGAGCAACAACATGCATACGAAGCAACACGGCAAGCCAAGGTCGCTTCGGCCCCAGTCCTCCAATACTCGGCAGGCTACATCCCGCCTCAAGCCTACCAGCAAGCGCCGGTCCAAGCCCCTCCGCCACAAGCCGCGCAAGAACCGATGTACTTCCCCGGGCAACCTTCGGCCGCAGCAGCGCACTCGCTTCCTGGCGTGCGGCCGCAGGTTCAACCGGCTGTGGTCCAGGTGCACCCCTCACCACCCAATCAAATGTCGCAAGTGATGGCGGAGGGGGCTTCGGCCCTGCAAGCACAGCTTCAAGCTTTCCTTCAGCAACTCGATCAACCCCACAACATCTCAAGCACAACCCCTTCGACCCAACCGGAGGGGGGCACCGGCCAAGGCGCACCCGGTTGGCTGCCGTCGAACCAACCCAGGCTAGGGGCTTCGCCCTGGAGTCAAGGACCGCAGTTCGACTTCTACAACACCACCCAAGCGCCACCGTTCGGAACCGAGCCGCCGAACGCTGTAGCCCAGCCGCACGCAGGCTATGACTTCGCCCTTCGCCACACCGTATCCGCAGCCGAGCGGGCCCTCGCTGCAGGGCGTCATGAGTAAGGCAGGGGCAAAAAGGGGCTGCCGCTGAGCGGGGGAATCAAAACCCATCCAATCCCACCTCAGTTCAAATTCCCACCCGTTCCGCGGTACTCGGGCAAAATGGACCCAAAAGAGTTTCTCTCTATCTACGAGTCCGCGATCGAAGCCGCTCACGGCGACGAAAATACTAAGGCGAAGGTAATCCATCTCGCTCTAGACGGCATCGCCCGTTCTTGGTATTGCAATTTACCATCCAATAGCATTTACTCATGGGAGCAATTGCGCGATGTCTTTATCCTCAATTTTCGAGGCACTTATGAGGAGCCGAAGACGCAACAACATTTGCTCGGCATTCACCAGAGGCCAAGCGAATCAATACGGGAGTACATGCATCGTTTCTCGCAAGCCCGATGCCAAGTTCAAGATATAACTGAAGCATCTATCATCAACGCCGCTTCGGCCGGGCTGCTTGAAGGTGAACTCACAAGGAAGATCGCCAACAAGGAACCGCAAACTCTCGAGCACCTGCTTCGCATCATCGACGGGTACGCAAGGGGCGAAGAGGACTCCAAGCGAAGGCAAGCAATCCAAGCTGAGTACGATAAAGCCTCGATCACCGCTGCCCAGGCCCAGATGCAAGCGTAGGTCGCCGAACCGGCTCCCCCCGCCGTTCGTCAACCCCAGCCGGCGAACCAGGGGCAGCCGCCGAGACCAGGCCAAGCTCCCATGACTTGGAGAAAATTCAGAACTGACCATACGGGCAAGGCTGTGATGGTTGTCGAAGAAGTACAAGCCCTCCGCAAGGAGTTCGACGCCCAGCAGGGTGGCAGCCACCAGCAGCCTGTTCGCAAGAAGGTCAGAAAGGACCTCTATTGCGCCTATCATGGGCGATCTTCGCACACCACCGAGCAGTGCCGAAACGTTCGTCAGCGAAGCAACGCTCAAGAGCCAAGGCCGCATCAAGGAGCCACTGTCGAAGCGCCTCGCGAGGCGGCCTAAGAGCAATCACCCCCAGCCGAACAGCGCCAAGACATGCAGCGCAGAGTCATTCAGGTGATTACAAGGGCCGATCCACCAGTTCAACAGTCAAAACGGCAGAAAAAGTGGCAGCTGCGAATGGTGCATAACATCACTACCGCAGGTGAAGGGGTCCCGAAGTACTTGAACCAGCAAATTTCTTTTGGGCCGGAAGATGCCGAAGGGGTGCTGTTCCCACATCAAGACCCCCTGGTAATCTCGGCCGAGATAGCTGGTTTTGAAGTTCGGCGGATTCTGGTCGATGGGGAAAGCTCAGCTGATGTCATCTTCGCCGAGGCATACACCAAGATGGGGCTACCAATCCTGGCCCTCACCCAAGCGCCGGCCTCCCTTCGCGGCTTCGGCGGCGAGGCAGTTCAAGTTCTCGGCCAGGCACGGTTGATGGTTGCTTTCGGCACAGGTGAAAATAGGCGCGAAGAGCAAATACTATTCAACGTGGTCGACATCCTGTACAGTTACAACGCCATCTTCGGTCGTGCAACCTTGAACAAGTTCGAAGCCATCTCCCACCACAACTACCTCAAACTCAAGATGTCCGGTCCGGCAGGAGTGATCGTCGTTAAGGGGCTTCAACCTCCAGCCATGTCAAAGGGCGACTTGGCCGTGATCAGCAGGGCAGTACACAATGTTGAGGCCGAACCGCATGTTATACGCATGCCGAAGCCAGCCCCTCACGGTAAGGTGATCAAGGTGCAAATCAACAACGCTGATCCGACGAAGTTCATCCAGCTGGGGGCTGATCTGGGCGAAGAGGAGGCTGGGAACATCCTAGAGGTGCTCAAGAAGAACATTGACATCTTCGCCTGGAGCCCCAGCGAAGTGGGAGGTGTTTCGGCGGAACTCATCATGCATCACCTGGCAGTCAAGCCAGACGCCAAGCCAAGAAAGCAGAAGCTGCGTAAGATGACCGCGGATCGCTAGGAGGCAGCAAAGGCCGAAATGCAAAAGCTACTTAGGGCTGGGGTGATCAAGGAGATCGACCACCCGGAGTGGCTGGCGAACTTGGTTTTGGTGAAGAAGTCGAACGACAAGTGGTGCATGTGCGTCGATTTCACAGACCACAACAAGGTGTGTCCGAAAGACGACTTCCCCTTGCCGCGGATCGACCAGCTTGTTGACTCGACAGCTGGCTGCGAGCTCATGAGCTTTTTGGATGCATACTCCGGTTATCACCAAATCCACATGAACCCAGATGACATCCCCAAGACAGCTTTCATCACGCCGTTCGGCACCTTC
The DNA here is from genome assembly GCA_000573905.2 of Oryza punctata. Taxonomy (NCBI): domain Eukaryota; kingdom Viridiplantae; phylum Streptophyta; class Magnoliopsida; order Poales; family Poaceae; genus Oryza; species Oryza punctata. Next base: position 6,476,037 of record CM002494.2, on the reverse strand, counting down.
TGTCACCTCAGGATGCCTTTCGGCCTAAGGAACGCCGGAGCAACGTTTGCCAGGCTAGTGTACAAGGTGCTTCGCAAGCAGCTGGGGTGAAACGTGGAGGCCTATGTCGACGACATCGTCGTAAAAAGCCGTAAGGCTTTCGACCATGCGTCCGACTTACAAGAAACCTTCGACAACTTGCGTGCTGCGGGTATGAAACTAAACCCCGAGAAGTGTGTTTTTGGAGTTCGCGCGGGCAAGTTGTTGGGTTTTTTTGTCTCTAAAAGGGGAATCGAGATGAACCCCGAGAAAATTGACGCCATCCAGCAAATGAGGCCACCATCGAGCGTACGTGAAGTACAAAAGCTCGCGGGCCGAATTGCGACACTCAGTCGTTTTTTCTCAAAGGCAGCCGAAAGGGGCCTGCCATTCTTCAAGACCCTCCGGGGCGCAGGAAAGTTTAGCTGGACCCCCGAATGCCAGGCCGCATTCGATGAGCTAAAGCAGTATCTGCAAAGCCCACCTTCCCTGGTCAGCCCAACCCCAGGAAGCGAAATGCTGCTATATCTAGCGGCTTCGCCAGTGGCAGTAAGTGCAGTCCTTGTCCAAGAGACAGAGTCAGGACAAAAACTAGTATACTTCGTCTCTGAGGCCTTGCAAGGGGTGAAAACAAGGTACATTGAGATGGAAAAACTTGCTTACGCCCTAGTTATGGCTTCGCACAAACTCAAGCACTACTTTCAGGCCCACAAAATCACTGTGCCATCACAATATCCTTTGGGCGAAGTGCTTCGGGGCAAGGAAATTTCTGGTAGGCTCAACAAGTGGGCAGCGGAGTTATCCCCCTTCGACCTGCATTTCGTTGCTCGCACTGCTATCAAATCCCAAGTCCTAGCCGACTTCGTGGCAAAATGGATACCGGCGTCCGCCCCTGAACCTCAGCCCGTCGAACAGCCTTGGATAATGCACTCCGATGGCTCGTGGTCGCACAGGGGGGCGGGCGCCGCGGCTGTACTCACTTCGCCAGGGGGCGTGCCGATTCGGTATGCCGCAAGGCTGCAGTTCGACGCAACCAACAACATGGCAGAGTACGAAGTAGTGTTGTTGGGGTTAAGAAAAGCGAAGGCTTTGGGCGTTCGGCGATTGCTCATCCGTACAGACTCCAAGTTGGTGGCGTGTCATGTCGACAAGTCTTTTGAGGCAAAAGACGAAGGGATGAAAAGGTACTTGGAGGCTGTTCGATCTATGGAAAAGTGCTTCGCCGGGATAACGGTCGAACACTTACCTAGAGGCCAGAAGGAAGAAGCAGACACCCTGGCAAAATCTGCCGCCTGTGGGGGCCCGCATTCACCAGGCATCTTTTTCGAGATCCTGTATGCACCAAGCGTGCCCACAGAAACCCTGGATATCATGGTCATTGACCAGGCAAACCTAGGTGAAGACCCAGAGGACTGGCGAACTCCGTTCGTAAAGTACCTCAAGGATGATTGGCTCCCAGAGGATGAGGCAGAAGCAAAGCGCTTACAAATCAGAACCAGGCAATACAAGCTGGTTTCAGGCCAGCTATATCGCTCTGGGGTGCTCCAACCCTTGCTTCGGTGCATCTCCTTCGCCGAGGGCAAGGATATGGTGAAAGAAATACACCAGGGGCTGTGTGGCGCACACCAGTTGCCTCCAAGGTGTTTCACCAGGGAGTATATTGGCCCACAGTACTGAAAGTTTGCGTTGAGCAGGCCAAAAAGTGCGAAAGCTGCCAGCGACACGGCCGAAGCCAGACTGCACCACAATATGAGCTGCAGCCCATCGCACCAGTCTGGCCTTTCACCAGGTGGGGGCTGGACATCATTGGCCCATTCCCTGTGGCGCAAAATGGATACAAGTTTGCAATCGTAGCCATTGAATACTTCTCACGTTGGATCGAGGCCGAACTACTCGGCGTGATCACTTCGGCGGCAGTACAAAAGTTTGTCTGGAAAAACATTGTTTGTCGTTTTGGAGTGTCGAAGGAGTTCATCACAGACAACGGCAAGCAGTTCGACTCTGACAGGTTCAGAGAAATGTGTGACGGACTAAACCTGGAAATCAGGTTCGCATTTGGTCGCACACCCACAGTCGAATAGGGCGGCCGAGCGCACAAATGGTAAGATCTTAGAGGCGCTCAAGAAAAGGCTTTAGGGGGTGGTGAAGGGCAGATGGACAGATGAAATGTTGTCTGTTCTTTGGGCCCTCGGAACAACTCCCACAAGGCCAACCAAGTTTAGCCCGTTCATGCTCCTCTACGGAGACGAGGCGATGACCCCGACAGAGCTAGGGGCTAACTCACCAAGGGTGATGTTTTCTGGGGGCGAAGATGGGCGCGAAGTGTCGCTCGAACTCCTTGAGGGGGTACGGGTCGAAGCGCTAGAACACATGCGCAAATACGCCACAAGCACTTCGACAACCTACAACAAGAAGGTTCGCCCAACAGAGTTATTACCTGGCCATCTCGTCCTGAGGAAAAAGGCGAACCCAGTAACGGTCGGGAAGCTTGAGTCAAAATGGGAAGGGCCGTATCTCATCAAACACAGATCAAGGACGGGCTCCTTTCGCCTAGCAACGCTGGAAGGCGAAGAGTTCGATCACTCCTGGAACGCCGCTTCTCTTAAGCGTTTCTATGTTTAGAAAGGGTGGCACCCCATTCGCCAAAATGTAAAAATGTACATACCGTTATGTAGCTCTTTCGGCATCTGCCATTATGTAAGCCTTCCGGCACAAAAATACAAAAAAGGAGAAAATGAAAAAAAAACTGGACGTAGGGCTATTATCCACTCTGGAGGCCTGAACCAGTATAAAATCCTTGTGTATTTCGCCTTTTTTACTTGTGTGCATGATAATTCATGGAAAAACCCCAAGGCAAACGCCCGATCAGCGAAAACGCCAGGGGGGCGAAACGAATCGGCCGAAGCACCGCTCACCGAACGTTGAAACCGCGACAGCTTGTTTCAGAAAATAACTAACCGAACACCATTATAGTCGATCTACACGAAAAACATGTGCCGCTGTTAGTGCGGAGTACCAAAGATCGATAACGGAAGACGAAAGCTGAAAAGTCAGCGGACCTATTTCGCCAATATACGCAAAGGGGCCGATATATTCCGGCCCAACGAAAGCACGAAAGGTGACAATTCAAAAATGGCGAAAAGGAAACAAAAGCACACCTTTATTAACTTCGGGAAAATAATCGAAGAGTATATATCGTACAACATGGTACAGGCGAAAGGAATACAACAAACTACAGCTTAGCTTACAAGTAAATTACATCTTCGCCCCCAAAACAACTACCACTTCGAAAGGAGTGATCTGGCGAACAGGGTTCGTCGTCACTACTAATGTTGTAAACTACCCTAAGGGGAGAAGGGGGCGAAACAAGAGAAAGACTGTAGCGGCGTCGGGCGATCGCCTCCTGATGATCAGTCCTTCGATGGTTTCGCCAGAAGCGAGCCATGCCCTCCAAGCGCACCGCGTGGATACGGTCGTAGTCCTCCAGTGTTCGCCCGGGGTGTGTTCGCATCCAGTTAGCAACGTTCACAACTTTGTAGCTGTTGCCGTTAATCACCATCTCACGGTAAATAGATCGAAGCAGGTAACGGGCCTTCGGCAAATTCATTACAGCAACAAACTTCTCGTTCCTGCTTCGCCAATCCCCAAAGGGGGGCCGAACGCACAGTTTTCGGCATAGACCCTGCAAACAGTGGGGAAGTCATGTCGAGAAACACAGAAAGCGAAACTGGAACGCATAAATCGGGTGAAAAGACTATGTGAAACAGCACAAGCATGAGAACAAAAAACATCGAACACGGTTGGCAAAAATCGTTGTATATTACAAACATTAAGGCATTCTACAAAAAGGTGGGCCATCGGCCATATTTACAATATTCAACCTATACGGCAAACATCAAAAGTAAAAACTATTACAATTTACAAAAACGGGTGGAGGGCCTCACACCTCTGGGTGATCTTGGGCATCGCCTCTACCCTCTTCCACCGGCTCTACACCTTCGTCCGCCACCTCCGTCTTCGCCAGCTGCTCGAGCAGACGGGCCTTGGTGGTAGATCGCCCATCCTTCTGCCAAAACTGCTTACGCCAGGCGCGGAGCGCTCGCGAAATGTCATGGGCGCTCACCTCCCAGTCCCCCTTCGCGAAGTCGGGGAACTGGGCGATATGCTCGCACCCAGATTGCTGCAGCAGGCCCAGGGCGAAAGCTGCTGACACACGCGCACATCAATCGCCGTACGCCGTTGCACAGTCCGAAACTGCGCAGCCAGCCTGCTGAGTCCACTCGCAGAACTCGAGTCCGGAGGCGTTTTCGCCCGGAACACCCCGCGCCTTCGCCCCCATGTCGGTAAGCGCGAGACGAAGAGTGCGGCAGGCGGTCTTAGCGGATTCAGTGGCCCTCGCCACCTCCCGCGCATGGCGTTGGGCCTTCGCCTCCGCCCTATTCGCCTCCTGACGAAGAGCCTCCATCTTCGGCTCCGTCAGGTTGTAATAATCGGTGAGGGCGGAGGAGTGCCCTCGCTCCTTCTCCAGCTCGGCCTTCAGGCGATCGATTTCCGCCTTCGCCTCGCGGCCCTTATCCAGTTCGGCCTGGAGGCGTTTGTTTTCCGCCTTTGCCTCCCGGAGCGACCGAGCAAGGCTCTCCATCTCCAGGCTCTTGCGGCCCAGCTCGTCGTCCTTGGCCCGAAGACGGTTCTTCAGGCCATCAAGGCGAGTCCGCATTGTTCGCTCCGTCGAACAGTGGGCAGCAAGGATCTGGCGAAACAAGAAAAAAAAGAGGGGGCAAATGATAAGTCAGGATGTCGAAAATAACGACACAAAAAGAGAACATAAAATAAAAAGAAGTCAACTTACCCGAACCGCCAGGCTCTTAACGGCGGAGCAGCCCTCGTCAAACTCGTTAAGTTCGGCGAAGAGACTAGGGCCACCGGCCGGAGCGACGATATTGCTCACCCCCTCAATAAAGGGAATGAGCTCCGCCCGGGTCTCGAAGTCGCCGGGGGCGAAGCGGGGCGGCGCCTGGGAGTAGTCGGAGCCGGACGTCTCGGCCGTCTTCTTGCCCTTATCGAGGGCAAGCGGTGAAACGATCGGCCGGCGAACAGAGCTATTAAAAATCCGGGCGGCCGCCTTCACTACTTGTTCGGCTGAAGCCGAAGCTCCAGCCCCGCCCGCTGCTCCAAGGGCGGTCGTCAGACCCTGGCTTCGCCCAGCGGGCGAAGTGGGTGTCCCGTCGGATGACTCATCATCGCTAAAGACATTAGCGATGGCGACGACCCCTTTTTTCCGGGGGACCCTCTTAGCAGGCTCCCCATTCGCCGCCTTAGTCGCAGCGATCGCAACCAAGGCTTTCGCCCCCTCCACGTCTTTGCGGCGAAGGGGGGAGGAGACCGACTACGCCCCGGTCTCGACGCGCTCCGGGCTGGGAGTCGGAGTGTAGCCGCGCGTCCCGGAGCGGCTGTCGCCAGCCTCATTCGCGACCTCTTCGGCCGCGAACTCGGTCTCCCCCGCGTCCTCCTGCTCTTCGACGCCGTCCTGATCATCGATGTTGGAGTCGGGGTGGCAGGGGCCTTTCGTTTGCGGGGGGCGAAATTCACTTGCCCCAGCAGACGTTTTCGGGACGGGCCCGCTTCGCCATCAGCCTTGAATGGCTTCGTCCTAGCGAGGAGCTCGTCGACGTAGACCCGGTTCGCCTGGCCAGCTGCTTGTCGGGTTAACAGCTGGCTGTACTCAGTGACCGACACATCGCCGATCAGCTTGCGGGCTTCGGTGTCGGCCTGGGCAAGGGTCAACACAGAAAAAAGGCAGGCTGTTACGTAAGAGGTCGAACAAACAAAAGAAACAAAGAGGAGAATACAAACTTACCATTCGCCCCAGTGGGCATGACAAGTTTCGGCAGGTCGTCGACCTCTTCGTCTCGGTCAACCTCGACCTGCCACGATTAGGAGAGGGGGCATACGCGAAGCATGCAAAACTCCTCAACTAAGTCACGGCAGCTCAGCCGGGCGCAAACCTTGCGGAGCAGGGTGAACCGTGCCTCCAGAGCGCCGCTGACGGTGACTCTCGGTTTCCAGATTGGCGAGATAGCCCGGCGCCACCAGCGAAGGGCTTTCGCCGCTTCGGACCCAGCCTCGAAGGGGATAGAGTGGTAAAACCACTTCGCCATCCAATGGCGATCCCACTTCGACATTGCGGCGTTGACCGGCCACAAGTCGGAGCGCTTGGGGCGAACATTAAACTTCACACTCCCGAACGTTGTCTTCCTGGTCCCAGCAGGGGTGACCACCGTCTTCGAGTTTACGGTGGCCGAGAAGATAGCGCCGAAGAGCTCGGCGCTGGGCTCGAACCCAGCGGTCCGGCACGCCCAGTCAAAGATGGCGATGCGGACCAGAGCCGAAGGGCTCAGCTGGGGCAGCTCCACCTGAAAGAGGCGAAGAATTTCCGGCAACAATATGTTGCACGGAAACTGAAGACCAGCCTCGAAGAACACGGCGAACACGACCGTCTGGTGTTCACCGGGCTTCGGCACTTCGGCATCCCCGGGGGTGAACGTCCGCCCCTCCGCCACCAGGCCCAAATCAACCATCCTCGCCAGCTCATCCTCGTCTATGAGTGACACCCCTAGAAACGCGGTGGTATCTTCGTCGATTTGGCCAGGGTCGGGACCTGTCGTGGAAACGGGGTTCGGCTTGCGTGGGGCCATGGCGAAGCGAGCGTGTGCTAGCGAAGGGGGTTAGCTGGCGAATGGGTTCGTTCGAGTCAGAGAGCCATGAGTAAAGAGTTGAGGAGAGAGCGCCTGCGGTGAAAATGACGAGGGTAATGGCGGTGAAAAGGGGGAAGTAAGAATATATAGCCTACCAGGCGACGTTTCGCCTTCCCGGCCAATCAGGAACGACCACGTGTCGCGGGGTAGGCGAAACGGTAAAATCCCATGGACCAGGCCGCGTAGTGGCGGGCCCTCGGGAAAAGGCCCATCACTGTTCACTATGGCCCAATGGAACAGTAAGGGCAACTTCGCTGTTTACGAAAGGCGAAGGCCCATCACTGTTCATTTGGGTCCAGAAAGACAGTAAAGATAACTTCGTCACTTGCGAGCGGCGAAAGCTATGAAAATGCAAAAAAAAATTTCTTCGCAGGAGCACAAGGTATGTTTCGGCAGGACAATCGGTTGAAAGGGGGCGCCTCATACCATACTACATGGTTTGCACGGTCTCGGCCGAAGCTCCTATCTCACCCTTGCCCGTGAGGGGCTTGTTGGCAGTATGCCATGAGACCTTTCGACCGGACTTACCGAAACCAACTAAGCAGCGAGGATTCGAACTCAAGGCGCCCAAGACCGGTTGGGCCGAAGCCCCGTGGCGAAGACAACAGAGCGAAGGGGGCAACGGGCGAAGGGTCGCACCAGGTCCCTGCCAGTCTGGGCGAAGACTGCATGGCGAAGGCGTACGCCGAAGGAGGATGACTTCGCCAGGCTGGGCCCGATCCAAGAAGGCCCAGTGGGCTAGCCCAATCGCCCCGACCTACTGGCCGATGGGCCAGTGGTCACCAGACAGCCCATTGAAGGCCCGTGTATCTTAATTACGTTGAATACCTGTGTGGGTGTCCCTTTCATAAGGGTGGCCATGTAAATTCCCCTGTAAAAGGCCTAAACCCTAATAGGGGATTTGTAATGGGATTATAAATAGCCCCCTAGGGCCATGTCAATATACTTTATTTTTCCAACAACTGTTGAGTGACCATATCCTTCGACGTATGCAGTTGTCGCTTCGACAACAGCTGTGATTTTTGCATATGGTGGTAGCACTGGTGGGGTGTAGTTTTGTAGCATGCAGTAATTTTGTTGCATGCATCGTGTATACGATGGATCCCGGTACAACATATTTGTTGAAAATCAGGCTCCATGGGCATCATAGTAGAGACAACTTCACCTATAAAACAGAGGAGGTGATAGACAGTGATAGGACAAACTTCAAGAACTTTATTGATGACATTACAGAGAAGTACCCATGGGGGTGAATGAATTCATAATAGTGAACTACTATGATCAAGTAAACAAAAACTATCCTTAAGTATGCTCAGACCAATGTATGCTAGAAATGTTTGTCAAAAATGCCACCACCAAGGAAATATCTATGTTGATTCAAGTTCATAGTAACAATGAGCACGTTGTAGTTCTTCCACTTCCTGATTGGCTAACACATGAAAAGACAACTAGTGGGGCATAACCTAATACGGCTAACATGCATGATGTGCCATGTACTACATCTTCTGCAATGCTATCTCTAGCACACAACCTGTTGATAAGTACCTAGCAAATCCATTTAAACAAAATGAACATGTTGGTGTTGATGATGAAGGCATACTCCGATGATGAAATTGTTGTGGTTATTACTGATGGTGAGCAAGAGAAAGAGCCTAATGATGTGCCTGAGGTGGTTAGTGAGAAGGGGGAGGAAGAGCACGATGGTGAGGAAGAGTAGGATTGTGTCGACGAGGGAGAGGAAGAGGAGGATGGTGTGGAGGAGGGGGAGGAAGAAGAAGAGGATTGGGTGGTTGAAGATTTTATTCCTGTCCAAAATCCAGAGATAGTATATGATAGAAATGATCCCCCAATGATAAAAGATATTATTTATGAAAACATTGTGCAATTTAGATTGGCAATAGCTCATCGTGCAATTAATTATGAATTCGAGTATAACATTGTTAAGACTGACCCAGGGAGGTTCATTGCCAAGTGTGCTGCTGAGGGGTGCTTGTGGAGAATTCATGCATCAACAATGCAAGACAATGTCACAATTCAAGTAAGTATTAGTTCTATTATTTTCCAGTGTACCATTTTTTCATGTATTTGCACTTGCTAAGTATACCATAGGGCTATAAAGGCCTATGGTGTTGATTTAACTAGCAAATTCACACAGTTTGATAATGAAAATGCAATCAGCTAGGAGATTACTACCAAATTTGTAGTTTACTAATGCAAATAATTATGCCATTTGTTGTTTAAAATGCCATTTTAATTGATGGTAAGCATGCATGTGGCTGCCTATTTTTCATGTATTTGCACTTGCTAAGTATACCATTTTTTGCTCTTTTGTTCTGGTAGGTGAAGACCAATCGTGTTGCTCATTCTTGTTCATGGTGCAAGAAGGAGTGAAAAGATCAAACCTGCAAGTAAGGCATGGGTATGTGAAAAGGTTAAGGACTGATTTTTAGAGGATGCAACCGTGGGACCAAAAGAATTGTAGAGGAGGATCCATGAGACACACAAAGTTAAGGTGAACTATAAGAGAGTTTATGCTGGGATGGAATTGGCTCTTGAAAAGTTTTATGGCAAAAGGGAAGATAGTTTCGATAGATTGTATAGCTACAAGGCAATCATTAAAAGGGAATCTCTTGGAAGCATTGTCGTAATTAACCACCAAACTGTATCGGGGAAGCTTAGGTTTAGAAGACTATTCTTTGCACTGAAACCTTGCATAGATGGGTTTCTAGAGGGCTGCATGCCATATGTGGCAATAGATAGCACAATTTTGACTGGCAAGTTCAAGGGACAGCTAGCAACTGCATGTGCCTTTGATGGGCATAATTGGATGTACCAAGTAGCCTTTGGAGTGATGGATTCAGATGCCAATGAAAACTAAAAATGGTTCATTAAAAGACTTAGGGATGCTATCGGGAATCCTGATGGACTCACTGTTTGTACAGATGTAAGGAAATGAGTAGATACTGCAGTACATCAAGTTTTTCCTTATGCAGAACATAGAGAATGTATGCTGCATTAGGTGAACAATTTTAAGAGAAAGTTCGATGGGAAAGTGTTCGATGATAACCTATGGCGTTCAACATACTCATATAATCCATATTTCTTTCAGAAGTACATTTAGAGAATGGGTGAAGCAAAACCAGAGGATTTGGCTTACAAACCATGTCAAACTTTGGACCAGAAGCCAGTTCTCAGGAGAATGCAAGGTTGATTATGTTATAAATAATAAAGGAGCATGAAGGATTGCACTTGGTGGATTTCATGGACAACATCAGACATAAGTTAATGGCGAAATGGAACAGGAGAAAGTCCATTTCAAAAAAGCTTGAGGGGAATATACCGCCACACATTATGAAGGAATTGAATGAAAAGAGTAGAGGTTTAAACTATGAAGTTACAAGAAATGATGATACTTTAGCAGAAGTTGAGTGCAAGTGAGGAAGTGGCCATAAGTTTGTTGTCAATCTTAGAGATCAGACATGTAGCTGTAGAGAGTGGCAGGTCTTAGGGAAACCATGTACACATGCTATAGCTTTTATCACATCTATCAGAGGTTGCAACCTTGAGGATTATGTAGATAAATGTTACTCTGTTAGTAGGTTCCAGATGGCTAATTCAAAAGTAATCCTTCCTTTGGTTGACAAATCTTAATGTACCCAGATGACTTCTTGCATTCACTGGTTCTCAGGCAAGAGGACAAGGTATGAAGGTTGCAGTGAAAAGGCAACACAGGAGCTAACAAAGGCAAGCACAAGTGTCCACTATGTAATAGTTATGGTCATCATTGGCATGGTTGTAGAGAGGGTGATCTTGCTGATTACCAAGCAACGCTAGCTGAAAGGTACCTTCTTGTTTATAATGTGAAATATTTCCTCTTCATTCTCATTGTTAATTCTGTCATGTTTAAAATATTTTCTTGTATGTCTAAAATATTGGTTGCAGGGGTCCTCCAAAAAAAGGGCAAAAGAAGGCTACTAATGAACATTGTGAAACTATTATTGTACCTTTCCTAGTGAATCTTCTGCCCAAAATCCTTGCTTGGCTCCAACAATGTCATATCCACCAACCAAAAGCTGCCAAAGTGGGAAAAAAAAGGACATGACCTTACTATTAGTTCATCAAATTCAATTAGGTATATTGGTTCTGTGAGATTTCATCTTCACTGATCACTTTGTTATTTGCTTAGATTTTCCATTCAAAAATTATTGTCTTACATTTATGTCAATCTTTAGATCAAGATAAGTGAAATGATCCAACCAACTGGAACTTTTGAGTATGTTGATGCCAATACCAACACCTGATAAGTGCAAGGCCAAGGCCAAACCTAAGGCAAAGACTAAAGCCAAGGTAGCCAATAAGAAGAACAAGGAAGATAGCACTGCTACTAAACCTTTGGTTCAAATCAAGCGAAAAGATAAAAACTGTTCCTGTGTCTCCAGATAGTTCATCAATGGGGACAAGAAGCAAGAAGAAGAAAACTCTAGATTTTAATTGAGACTGAGCATATGTTAAGTTATTTTGGTACTGTAATATGTAATATCTGGGAGTACTGCTCTAGCTAATTTGCATGTTAGCACTATGTCAGTATGCACTGTGATGAGTGCTCATGCACTATGATGTATTTTGGTACCATGTAAGTATGCATTATGGTACTGTATGGTCATTTGAACCTTTATGTCATGACCATGTAATATTTTAGAGACCTCAATGTTTACTGCATGTTCGAGCTTTTGTTGGAGAACTACATGTTTGATGTATTTGTGGAAAATATATGTGATGGTAGTGGCTAAAAATTATGTCACTAAAAATATTCATATATTCAATATATAAATTAATGCTGAAATGTTGTGTATATATATACATGTCAACCAAATTCAAAAAACTGCCATATTATAATCAATTGGTACTCCATGCCTAACAACTCAGCAAATACATTTGTTTACTTTAGAGTTAACCGTCAACCCACAGTCAAAAGACGGGAGTGGCAAATAGAGGAAGAGCCAATTTTGAGTGGCATATAAGGGATCAGAACAATTTTAAGTGCAATTCTCTCAAATAATAATTATCAAAAGACGGGAGTGGCAATATAGAAGAAGAGCTAATTTTGAGTGGCATATAAGGGATCAGAACAATTTTAAGTGCAATTCTCTCAAACAATAATTAGGAAGGTAAAATAATGGCCAATGGAATATAGAGGAAGAGACAATTTTGAGTGGCACATAAGGGATCAGAATTTGGGCTAATGGCATATAGAGGAAGAGCTAATTTTGAGTGGCATACAAGGGATCAGATTAATTTTAAGTGGCATACAAAGAATTCTCTCAAAAAATAACTAGGAAGGTAAAATAATGATGCAAATTTGGGCCAATGGCGTATAGAGGAAGAGCCAATTTTGAGTGGCATATAAGGGATCAGATCAATTTTAAGTGGCATATAAAGAATTCTCTCAAACAATAACTAGGAAGGTAAAATACTGAGTACAATCAGAAAAATAGTCTGAACCCTTCTACTCTTGAAAGTTAATAAAATTCTAGATACAGTATGTGCACAATACTGTGCAATGCATTGTGCCTAGAACTCGCTAACTTCAGTTGCAGAATTGCAGCCTATCCTAGTAATTCAACTACACTAATGTAATAAATTTGGTTTCTTCCAAAATCTCACTACCACTGCTTATATGCAAGGTACAAACGTTCAAAACCATTTAACTCAATCATCCCCAAGTAACGACACTACTTGTTTGCTTAAATAGTTGAGATATCATATATATGCAAGACATGTAACATGCAATATTTTCCCACTCAAATAAATTTCTAAATACCGTACGAATTTTTGAAAGAATAAAAAAAGCATGTGCGAGAGGATATTTGCATTTTTCATCTCATGCAACAAGCATTGATGAAATGCCATATGCGTTGCAAGAGCATCGAGTCTGTGACTCCCAGATAAAATTTACCCAAGGTTCATCACCAACAGATTGTGGTTCTTTATCTATTTTTTTCCGTGTTGTCTTAGCTCTGCTTAGCCAAAAACATTCGGAATTTCACTTCTATTCGAAATAGAATTGTCTAAAGATGCGACCAGTGAAAGGAATTTGGCAGAAAAGATTCATATTTCTAATTTACAGAACACACAATTTGATTCATTAATTTTGTGCCTTTACATATTGACTCCACCCACAGGCCAGATGATAAGTTTTGCAATTTACGGGGGATAAAAGAAATTAGTTCCTAAACTCTCATTGTTTTTTTTTTGGGGAAATCTCTCGTATAGTTCATTGAAATTTCCAATCGTTCGAGTATCAACTAATACTGGATAACTCTACAGCTCCACATCAAGATCGTGGTTAACAAAAAATGTCAAAGCTGCAGGAACATTTTGAAATTAAATCTTGCATAAAAAAACATTGCTGAATACGCATGATAAAGTGCCTCATGTTCAGCTAGTCCATCTAATATCAACCGCAAGCTGCAACCATGCATGTCAAAATAAGCTGATTTTCTTCTTCTCCTCCAAGGTCTCGTTGGCACTGTATTGCTCTCCAACATAATTGATGTCAGCTCTTCGTTTCCCATCCTTGCTAGCTGCTGTTTAGTTTTGGAAATACCTACGAAGTAATCATATATGTAATACTACTTGTCAAACTTCAATGTTATTTCGAGGATACCACAGTGCTCTTTGATTCGTGGATTAATTTTAGATATGGGTCGTTCCCTATAATAAGGTGTAATTAGCCTGCATTTGCTTCATGGAACATGAGTTTGGAAATTTGCTGACAGGTGCATAGTACAGTGTATGGGCATTTACCTGTCTTCCTTCTATTGTTCAAAATCTCTGTTTGGCTGATCAGTCCATTGATGAATAGTTCTTTTTCCTGATAGGAGAACCATACTGTTCCGATGTGTCTTGCTTCTTGTTGCTTGATTTGAAATTTTAGATTTGACAAAAACATGTCAAAGGTAAGCTGCAATAATTATTTTCCAAGAACTACAAACTCAAGATTGAATCCAAGAATGCATCCATATGTTTTCTACAGAGCTTACAAACACCAATAATCAGGCACAGGTGTGTCCAAGGGCGAAGAACAAGGATGTGCCATGCAAAGCTGCTGATCCGATACTTCTGCCATTCGGGGCGTTAGGTCCCTGCGGCCGGATATCTGGAAGTTTCCACTACGCGACTCCAATGGAGCCTCATCGTTTGATTTATTCGAACGGCATATTTGCAAATGAGAAGTAACTTTTATATACGTGTTCTACTTAAAAATAAACTTCGATGAAAAACATCAAAATCAGCTTCAAATTTAAGATTGCAAATTCAAATTTTAACTGATAAGCATAAGCATAAGCGAAAAAATGAGAAAATAAGGTCACATATCTCGTTAGAATATGAAAATACTCTCGAAGTCTTCGTGAAGAAATAATGCCAGTACTTGGACCAACAAGTCGAGTGATATTGATATATTAATTATGTGGTTGAGAGGATGAGAAATGAAAAGATTGAGAAGATACGCAAAACGACCACTACCATATCATTAATTGATTATTAATTATTTTAAACTTAAAAATTTGATTAATACGATTCTTTAAAGCAACTTTTCCATTGAAAATTTTTCATAAAGCACAGTTTAACGGTTTAGGAAAAGTGTGCGTGAAAAACGAGTAAGTTTTCCACTCAATCTGCTATTTCCGAACACAATCGCACGGACGGTGTTGCCAAATCAAACATAGCTTAATAACCAATAATTAATTAACTTTTTCCAGAACGATATTGAATTATCATTCTGGCCAAATAACGTTTCATGTTGTTATTTCTATGATTATATTTTCTTCATTATTTATGCTTAATTATGATGTATGGTTTAGGATTTTAATTTACGTTAATGAATGTTATTTAGAATCCGTGGTAACTTAAGGGCATTACGTAAAATTTCAGATACATCTTATCTTAACTAATTAAAAAATTACTATTTTTCCAATCGTCCGCGTCGTCGTTCGTCGCTCATGTCATCTGCCTTCCATGAGCGTCCGCTTCCGATTCTGCTTTGTGTATGTGTACCAGACTTCCGTACGTGAGCATGGCTCCAATGTCCAAAGACCACCACCTAAGAAATATAATGTATTCTACCAGATGAGCATGTCTCCCAAGTCCAAAGACTACCACCTAAGAAATCTAATGTAATCAATCAAACAGAAATATTAGTAATCGATCACGGTCTTAATCCGATTTTGTTTCCAAGATTTCTACTTTCAATTTCTATATACACTCTATAAAATCGATTTTTGCATGCGACCAAAATCCATTTTCGCAAGCGGTTGGACAACCCGCATACAAGAAAAGAAAAGGTATGCGAAAATCGGATTTTTACAAATGGGTAGAGTGGCCGCATGTGAAAATCCGATTTTTGTATGCGGACGCTTAAGTTATTCGATAGCGAAAATGGAAAATCGCAAAAATAAATTCTGAAAATCGATTTCCCCATACCCTAAACCTAAAATCCTCATCATCGTCGTCATCGCGTGCGTGGGGAGCAGCATCCGTGCGGGAGGGGGAGGGGGCACCGGATCCGTCCCTCCTGAGGCTACCGCTGCCGCCACCGTCGCTGGAGCCCAAGCCCTCGCCCAGCACCATCCTAGCCTGAGCCCTTCCCCGCCATCTCCCACGTCGGATCTGCTGCCGCCGGGCCCCACGCCGCCAGATCCACCACTGCCGAGCTCCCCATCAATGGATCCGCACCCGCCGCTCCCGCCCTTCCACCCGCATGTCGCAGTCATCATCGTCGCTGCCGTTGCCGAGCCCCAAGCCACCAGATTTGTTGCCACTGAGCTCCCCGTCGCTGGATCCGCACCCTCCGGCCTTCCCACCATCAGCCGCTCCTGCCCTTCCACCGGCATGTCGCCATTGTCATCGTCGCTGTTGTTGCCAAGCCCCACGCCGCCAGATCCGCCACCGCCGAGCTCCCCATCATAGGATCCGCACCCGCTGCCCTCCCAACCGCGGCCGCTCCCACCCGCCGCTCTCGCTCCCGTCCGTCGCTGACCACTCCTGCCCACATGCCGTAGCTCGCCAGCCACCACCGTTACCTCCCCTTTGCCACCACCGCCTCCGAGCACCGCCGTTGTCACTCCTACCGCCTACCACCGGATCCACCTCGTCTCCCCACAGCCGCTACCACCACTTTCGGCTAAGAGAGAGAAGAGAGGAGTGGGGGAGCTGAGTAGGGTAGGGGAGCTGAGAAAGAGAGAGGATAAGGATGAGGGTGGCCGATTAGATTTTTTAAGGTGGAGGGAGGTCGGCTGGACTTTTTGCATATGGACCTCTTAATATGCTAGCATGCGAAAATAAGTTGATTTTCGTATGCAGGCTTGTTAAGAGGCTGCCTATGAAAATCGATTTTTACATGCGAGCCTCTTAAAGCGCCTTATGCAAAAATGCAGATCGATTTTTGCAGACGTGACCAGTTACTGTCCACCTGCAAACTAGATGAGGTCTCGTCCAGAAAAATTGTTTTGTAGTTGTTAACAACACATATTGAAATCAAAAACTTCGACAACAAAATTAGAACAATCAAATCAAATCCAGTGACAACAATTCAAAAATCATGCATCATATAAATAAACAAAAAACCCCAAACCACATAAGTAAGAGAAAAAATTCAAAAAAAACAAATCCATCCTTGACCTCCGCCTTATGTGAGAAGGAGGAAATGAACCGGGCGACCAGAAAAGGAGGAGGCAGTGCCCGCGAGCATCAGGAGTGGAGACTAGAGTAGGGAAGGAGATGGCAGCATTGTCACCGGCTCACTGGAGTAGTGGCGGCGGCTGGTGGCGGACGTTGCAGCCCTGTCATTGGCACTGGAGTAGAGGAGGCGGCGAGTGGCAGCTGGCTACGATGCAGCCCTCGCTGCGGCGGTGGGCATTGGGTAGCAGCACGAAGGAGATGAGGATACATCGATGACCACAGCAAAAGCAAGAGATGGCAGTGCCACATCAAGCAAGAGGTGCGGATGTGAGGAGAGTGGTAGCTGCACGTTTGACTTGTCACTTCGTGAGGCCTCCACGGTAGTCTAGGGTATACTTCGCACCCGGACCTATTGGGCTAGTATGGGCTAAATTTTGGTCTATTCAGTTAACTTAGTTCACTCAGAGTGGTGATCGTATTCTTTGGTATTGGTCTGATCTTTTCAGTTCGGTCTTTTCTGCATACTCCTGCTTCTTGGTCTTCATTGTGTCCGGTAATGACCGCATTAGCTACCATTAATTCATCTACAAAATTTATTACTATTAATAAAAAATACATTGATTATCAAAAATAAAACCACTTTGATAGAAATATAAGTCGGCATTGAGCTCAACGTAGCTGTCGTGCCAGTTGAAATAATATTATGTTTGTTGTATACGTATAATTAAAATTTTATTTACCCGGTGCAACGCACGGATATTTAGCTAGTCAAAGTAAATTTACCTCGACTTAAAATTAACTCTGCTAAACAACATCAATCTCGATCAGAGTTTAGGACTTATTAGATTCAGTCTCCGAATATGTTACTACTCCGACCATACTCATCATACAGGAGTAGGTCAAGTAACCTTCATATAAGGTTAGCGAGCTACAAACTTCCGACAACACACATGCACCTCGCCAGCGATGGCGCCGCCACCGCCGAAACGGCGGCGAGTCGACGGCGGCAACTACCCTCTCCTCGCCACCTCCAACGACGGCGTCCTGCCGGCCGACCTGCTCCACGACATCCTGCTCCGCCTCCCGGCGAGGCCGGCCTGCCGCCTCCGCGCCGTGTGCCGGCCGTGGCGCGCCATGCTGTCCGACCCGCGGTTCGCCGCCGCCCACACCGCCAGGCACCCGGACCCGCACCTCGTCGTCGCCGCCTGCGACCGCTTCGACGCCGGCGGGATCGAGCTGGTGGATGTCTACCTCGTTGACGTGTCCGGCGACGTCGCCAAGCGGGTGCCCGCCGGGAGGTGCGACCCGGACGAGGTGTCGTCGACGCGCGACGGCGTGGCTCTCCTCGTCGGCAACGACCGGCGGCTCCGCGTGCTCGACGCGGCGTCCTCGGCCGGCACCGTCTCCCTCGTCCCCGACGACGAGCACCACCCGATCAACTGCTCGTTCACGCTCGGCCGGGCCGCGTCGTCGGGAGAGCACAAGGTGCTTCGCATCTGCACGGTCGTGCAGGGCGAGCGGCAGGTCTGCGCGGTGCTTACCCTCGCCGCCGCCGGCCGTCAAATCGCGCGGTGGAGGGACGCGCCGAGCCCACCGTACGCCGTCAGAACGCGGCGCGGGGACGTGGCCGTCGCCGGCGGGGTCGCCTACTTCTTGCTCCGCCACGCGTCGTACGGCGCGGACTGGCTCGCGGCGTTCGACCTCGCGGCGGAGCAATGGCGGCCGGACCTCGTCGACGGCCCGCCGCCCGCGGCGTGGCGCCCGATCCCAGACCGCCCCCGCGTCACGCTGGCCGAGCTGAGAGGCGCACTGGTGGTGGCCTACGACGACCACCGAGCTGCCGCCCTGGACATGTGGTTCCTCCTCGCCGGCGACGGCGAGCAGCAGCAGCAGCACTGGTCGAAGCAGTACACGGTCACCATGCCGTACCACCGGCGGCCGTGGCGGTGGGACGGCGGAGAGAGCGCGGAGCCGGTGGTGGTGCTCGACGACGGGAGGATCGTCTTCTGGGTGTGGGCCGGCGGCGGGTCACGGCGCGGCGGCGGCGTGATGCGGGTGTACGATCCGATCACCGGCGGCCACACCGACGTGGCGACGGCGGCGAGGTGCGCCCACGTCGGCGTGTACACGGGGAACCTAATGTCTCTAGTTAAGTGACCTCTTTGCTCTCATGAGGAGGCGCACGCATGGTGAATTGTGCCATACAATGTAGGTTCAAATTTCAATTTAATTTGGTTCCTTCTGATAAGTCAGTTTAGTTTGAAATTCAATAACCACAACAAAATAATTTCTAGTACTTGAAACTAAAACTTCAATTTTCCCACTGCTACTTATGGTTCTTTTATTTATTTTATTTATGTGAAGAAACGTCAATTTCCAACTAGTACTACTGGTAAGTTTTGGACATCAAACGAGTGCTATACAACCATATGTCGGGCGAAAAAACTTACAAATGCAACTATTTGAATTTGTTATGCTTTTAGTGATTAATCAATTAACATCATCTCGAAAAAATACATTATACACGCGTTGTCTTCACCGAATAGACCAATCGCTAATGTGCGACAGTATTCCTGCTTTTGTAGTGAGCACTTTAGGCAGAACAGCAAAGCAAGAAATCGAAACACAATAGGCAATAGCTCCCAGAAAGTTCTCAGTAACTTGTAGTAAAAAGATTAGGAGTATCAAAAAGGCAGGCACGCATCATGCAAGATTCTGAGCCATCATACGATGGAGAAAGGTACAGCAGCTCACTCAGTCGCCAAGCAAAATAAAAACAGATTGGGAGGTAATTCAGACAAAGGAGACAATAATCTTAACAAGTTCTCAGACTCCCACTACTAACAAAGCTCTTCTTGCTAACACCTGAGAAAATCTTCCATGTGAGATGAATATCTCTAGTAGAAAAACCCGAGCACCTTGCCTCCGACGTTCTTCCGCCTCGCTTCTTCGTGGTCCATGATTCCGGCAGAGGTGGTAAGGACAATGTACCCAAACTACAGAACATAGCATATTTAAAGTCAGAGGGCATTTCACAAAAGATGGAAATAACTGAACTAAGTGATAGAAGTATTTCTCAGGCGATTGAAGTAACTTAAGCTAAGTGATGTCTCTCAACAAGTTGGTGGTTTCGATTTTGTGAACAAACCTGACGGGAGGGAAGCAGCCTCGCAGTCCAGGACTCGATTTCCTTGACACCAACATCAAAGCGTGGGCTGATGACACCACACTTGTTAAGGCGTCCATTCAGCTCAACCACGATCTTGCCAGACCGATGGTCATCAACAAACTCAAACTCACCAATGTAACCTGCAGTAAGAGATGTAACGGTATGGGTTGTGGCATGAGTCCAGACATCATCGTGTATAAACAATCAATCACAGCTTCATGTCAACTGATCAGTAACAGTACACGCTGAGAAAAGACTTACCATGCTTCTGCATGACGATGAGGAACTTGATGATCACCTTTGACGAGGGCCGGATAAGAACTTGGCGCTTACCACGCTTCTCAGCATTGTACATGGTTTTCAGAGCATCATTGAGGACACTGACTCTCACCATCTTGTCTACAAAATATGAGAGAAGAAAATTGTATTACTTCAATATTTTATAAACAATAAACCTGAAGACAGTGCAACTACCAAATGTTTTTCCATTGTATTTTCCACAGGTAGAAAATGGTCTAAAAATCGGTGATCAGTAGGCTCAATATGTCAGACATCATTATAGACAAAAAAAAACACCTTAGCTACGAATAACAATCACAAATGCAGGTTCGTTTTGTGATGAGTGTATAACATATACATGCAACATACAAATAATCAATGATCTACCACAAATGAATTAACATTTGAGGAACGACCTGAAAGAAATTGCCTAATGGTAATCATAAGCATTTTACATCATAACTGTTATCAAATCAAGTAATTTCAACTATCTATCATGGGCTTCTTCAGAAAACAGCGATCTGATCAAGCTGCAGGTTCTGAGCATTCAGAATCCAACAAAGAAAAGAACATGTCTAAGCAAAAACCAGACCAAGCTGCCAACCTGACGATGAGAAACGAAATGGCTGCCTTACTGGTTAAAACAAAAAACTTCCTACAACTACTCCATCTAACAACATGGTACCTACCATTTTTTTTGCCAAAAAAAAGTTCTACGCTCTACTGCACATCGACCCAACGAGAAAAAAAATCAGGTTCTAGCTGCGAGACATTTCAAACTGCAAGGACTCGACGTTGTCTACCTAGATTCGAAAAAACAAATTAACAAATCTGCCTCACTAGCTTAACACAGCAATAATTCATGCGGAATTATAGTTCCATAAATACCACTGTGTGCACTCTCACTCATCATCTACACCAGTTGGTAGGAATCACTAGGGTTTAAACCCAGCAGCAAATCATACTCACACCAAGAACAAAGGCGCGCTCGCTCAGCTTGGCAAAACAAATCTCCACAAGGGAGGGGAGCCCCCCGGATCACGCTGAAGGGACGTCGTCCTCGAGCGCGATCGATCACAGAGGAACGCCTCGCTGGCTCAAGCTGAGGTGGGGAGAGAAGGAGGGTAGGGGAGATCCTCCTCACCTGTCGGCGGCCGGAGACAGAGAGCGGCGGCGGCGGCGGTGAAGGCGGCTTCTCTGCTCGGGCGGCGGCGGCTGAGGGTTTTGCGATGAGTGCGTGGTGCACACTTCTTATAGCGCCATCAGGTTGATCTGGACCGTCCGATCGGGCTCTCGCGTCATCTGGGCCTTACAACTTTATGAGAAGTAGTTTCTTAGTGGGCCGGCTGGAATCTTTCATGGGCCGCTTTTTCCGAGAGGGAGAAATGAACACAAAAAAAATAAAAACAAAAACAAAACCACCGCCACCGCCGCCGTGTCCACGGCGGCGGCGCAACCCCCTCCATGGCTGGGCATCCAGGGAGGGAGACGGGCGGCGGTGGCCGTGTTCATGTGCGCTCCTCGGTGGGGTAAGCCGCCGGTGATGGTGGGCAATGCATCCAGGCAGCGCGGTGGCAGCAGCGGCCGCCGGCGTCGAGTCTACGGTGACCGAGGAGACGGCGGTGAGGGCTACCCTAGCTTCTTCCATGGCGCGGCCAGCTCTCTGTGCAGTTTCTAGCTCCATTCCCCCACGAGCGGCAACTTCCATTGACTAGGAATCGGTTGCATAGTAGCAGCAGCGGTTGAAGAAGAAGATGGTGGAGCTCCATGGCAATAAAACCGTCCTCCTCCTCGTTCTTCCATTCCTCTTAATTTCTCCTCCATTCTCACCAACAGAGCTAGACAAGCTGGTTCAGCTTCCAATTTTTGATATATTCTTTTTTGTGTGTGGAATTAAGCTAGGAAAAACAGGAGGAGGAGGAGGCAAAGAATACAGCGGCAATATCACTAGGTGGTGCACTTGTTTTTGCCCCTTTTGTTTATTACTATCATCTTGTCTTCTTTCTAGGAACAAATCTTTTACTACATTCTAATGCATTGATCATTCATACTCTAAGAGTAAAGGGGAAAAAATCAATTCTAATTTCCTTACTCAGGTTTCCGAACAGTTGGATGCTTAATCTGGTGTTTGTTATGTTCATTTTTGCATAATTTGCTTATTATGCCTTGTTAGGTTCATTCTTGAATAATTAAGTCAATTTGTTTGGAGAAGGAGGGGGGGCATGGTAACAAAAACCAAGAAAAATGTATATGGTATCTATAATCTTTACATTTATTTTGTTAATTTAGTTGTTGTCAAGTTAACCATTAATTAGAGCGCTAATTACACCGTGTTGGTCAAAGTAAATTTTGTTAATTAAGATGCTAATTGTGCTAATTAATTAATTGACGGATTAAAGTGACGGCCGTCGCGTGAGTTCGCTGGAACTTGTCACAATTTCGCATCCTCACTCAACGTGGCGAGCTCGCACTGGCTGTTCTCGCTACTCCGTCGGGTGAGTTCGCTTTTCTACACATGACGTCGCACACTCATCATGCGAGCTCGTGATTTCTTTACGAGCCCGCGAACTCATGGCAACTTCGCATTCCAACGGTATATTTTTGTCGATTCCTTGTAAACGTGCATGTTCCAGTAAAATCGGTATATATATATATATGTATATATATATATATAAATATTTTTATATATATATATATACAGTAAAACTATTCTACACCTATTCATATTCATAGTTATTTTATACCCACCTCTCACCTCGATAAAAGGTTGATCAAACCATCTTTCCACCGATCAAACTCACACTTAACTTCTCCTACCATCCACCTCCTCTCAGCTCTCGTATTATAGAAGTGATGCAGTAACACAATAACCATTGTGCGGTAAACCGTGTTTTAATGATAGTGTATCTTATCTTGCTCTATTACTATATTTATTTTGTAACGTTACTGTAATATTTTGCAATGTTACAGTAACGATATGATAGAATTGTAGTATCACGGAATAGACAAATAGTAACAGCGATTCTACAGTATTACTGCTCGTGGAGACTTAAAACTTCAAAAGAACCAACTTTTGGAGAGCATTATATCACAGATCATGGACTATTTTTTAAAACCGTTTTCACTATGATTCTAGAAAAAAATACTTATCAAAAGTAGATCAATCATGATTATATTTTAACTATAGCTAGCATTGTTACTGCAAGTAACCAATGGTGTTATTGCATCATTCCTACCAACACAATGGGATTATAGTAATAACGTAATGGGATTACAGTAATATGAAACAGACTATAGTAATGGTAGTGTTGTAGTAGAATTGCTGGTGGAGAGTTAAACTTCAAAACACCCAACCTTTAGATAGCATTATCTCTTAGACCATATACTATTTTTTAAAACCGTTTGCAACATTATACTAGAAAAAAGTGTTTACCAAAAAGTAGATTCGTCATGACTATATTTAATAATATTTTAACGTCGTTACTGCAAGTAAGCTATGATATTATTGTACATTGACCGTCGTGTTACTGCACCTTTACTGTGAGAGGAGAGCTAAGAAGAGGTGGTTGGTGGGGAAAGTCAGCACGCGGGTTGACTGAGATCTGACCGGCGTAGGGGTTCATTGACCGGTCTTTGACTGAGGTGAGAGATGGGTTTGAGGCCTTAGGGGATAGGGAGGTGGGTTTGGCCCTTGGGAGGGAGGGGTATAGAATAGTTATTCTATACCATGGGTGTAGAATTATATATACATATATATATACATATACATATATATATATGTACACCCTCCTCCTAGTCCGGCCCAGCCCACCCCCTCCTCCACGCGCGCCTCCGGCCTTCCTCCCCCGTCCCAGCGCCCCCACCTCCCTCTGCCTCCCCCCTTCCGGTGCCCCCACCCCCTCCCTCCGCCTCTTTCCCTTCTTCTCCATTTTTCTTCCTCCGATTTTCCTTCTCTTTCTCTCCAGTTTTCTTCTTTTTCTATCAAGAAAACCATTCTTTCTCTCCAGTTTTCTTCTTTTTTTTCTATCAAGAAAACCATTTTTCTCCCTCCCCATCCCGCTGCTCCCTTGGTTTTCTTCTTTTTTTTTTTCAAGAAAACCGTTTTTCTCCCTCCCCATCCCTCTTCTCCCTTTCTCTTTGGCTTGTTTTTCTCTTTTTATTCTCTCAGAAAACCGGCTTCATCGCAAAATTAAGATTAAATTAGCAATATCAAGATTTGAATTCACAACCTCATGATTCATGGCAACATATTTTTAACCAATTCACCCTATGACACTATTTGTTAGCTAGTCTCTATTCAAACTTTGAGAGAATAAATCAGTTATGTTACTATCAAAATCAAAAGTTGTTACAGAAACATTATTACAGAAGTGCAGTAATATGATACGTTACTGTAAAACTTATAGTCTGTTACTGCACTTTCGGCAGTAACATCATGATGAAAATTGCACTAACAGAGAACGTGTAACGGTTACAGTTGTACTACAGTAGTACTGCTTGTGTAGAGTTAAAACCTTTAAATCTTAATCTTTAGAGAGCAATATCTCTCACGTCATATATTGCCTTTCTAATCTGTTTTGCACCATGATGTTCGTAAAAAAATGATTAACGAAACTAGGTCCATCATGACTACTTTTTAACATCTTTACTACAGAAATCTGTTGTATTACTACACATTGATCGTCATGTTACTGCAGGAATCATACCTTGTTACTGTGTTTCAGTAGTAACATTATCCTAGAAGAGCAATAACATGACATATTACTGCAAAAAATGTAGGTTATTACTGCACTTTTGGCAATAACATCATGATGAAAATTGCAGTAACAGAGAACATGTAATACTAACAGTGGTGCCATAGTAGTAATGCTTATGTAGAGCTAAAACCTTTTAAATCTAAATCTTTAGAGAGCAATATCTCTCACATTATATCTTGTTTTTCTAATCTGTTTGTGTCATGATGTTTGTAAAAAAGTGCTTAACGAAATTAGATCCATCGTGACTATTTTTTAACGTCATTACTGCGAAAATCTGGCGTGTTAACACATTGATCATCGTGTTACTACATAATTTTTACGTGACGAGAACTAAAAGGAGGTAAATCTCAATCTTTAGAGAGCAATATCTCTCATATCATATCTTGTTTTTCTAATATATTTGCACCATGATGTTCATAAAACAATGCTTAACAAAACTAGATCCATCATGGTTATTTTTTAACGTTGTTACTACGAAAAGCAACCATGCAACCATATTACTGCACTTTACCGTCGCGTTACTGCGCAGTTTATGTGTGACGAGAACTGAAAAGAGGTGGATGTGGGGGGAAGTTAGTTGGTGGGTTTGACCAAGGTCTAACCGACCGGAGGGGGTTTTGACCGGCCTTTGACTGAGGTGGGAGGAGGGTTTAGGCCTTAGGAAGGGAGGGGGAGGTGGGGTTAGCCCATGTATATATACGAAATTTTTGCACATCCTCTCAGTAGATATGTCAAAAACATGTCCCTTGTGTTCTAGTATTCATGGATTCTTATCCACAGCCTCTTCACTTTCATTTTTTCATTGTTTGTGGAGAAAAACATACAGCAATGATCTCTCAACGTTTCAGCTTTCAAGTAAGAATTGAAGCAAATGTCACCTGTCAAAGAAAAACAAACTCTTAGCCTTTTACAATACATATATAATCATATCTTTTGGCACGATCTTGTGTTTGCATATACTGTAACTAATTTACATGTCCATACATCTTTTCAGAATTTTCGTAAATCAAACAGGTGCAAATTTAAATCCAAAAAACGAATTTGGATAAATTTCATGGAGCTAATTTCATTTTTGCTTTTGTTGCTCCTACTGAAAATCTTATGCTTTCGTTGTACAGGTTCCGGCTTTACCGAATTTTTGTAAAATTAATTGGGTAATAAGCTAAATACTAAATTGGCATTATCCTAATCTGAGAGATGACTGCATGTCGATCGAGGACGGAACCGAGAACCTGCATGTTAAGAACGTGGTGTGTGGACCGGGACACGGCATCAGCATCGGTAGCTTGGGTGATCATAATTCTGAAGCTCATGTCAACAATGTCACCGTCGACAATGTCAGGTTGTATGGAACAACCAACGGAGCTCGCATCAAGACATGGCAGGGAGGAAAGGGTTCTGCGAAGAACATTGTGTTCCAGAACATGGTCATGGACAATCTCTGGAACCCCATCATCATCGACCAAAATTACTGTGACTCTTCTACACCCTGCAAGCAACAGGTACGCAAAGTTAAACTTAATTTTTGACATAAAATTACCACTACCAACTTGAATTTCTTCGCCTATTGTTAATTCATCTGTGCGGTTAAGCTTAACATTATATATATCTTTTTGTTGCAGAAATCTGCGTTGGAGGTGAGCAATGTGCTGTTCAAGAACATCAGGGCCACAAGTGCATCGGAGGAGGCCATCATGCTACATTGCTGCAGCAGTGTGCCTTGCCAGTGAGAATGTCAAGCTCACTGGCAAGGGAGGTAGCAGTGGTGCCAAAAGCTCCTGCCAGAATGAGGAACAGAAGAAATCTAGGAGTGCAGTCCACAGCCATGTGGTTTCAGGAACTGATCTGAAACATGAAAATCCTTGACCTTGAAGATGTAGAGAAGTAGGAATATTATGGATAATGGAGCTAGAGAGACAGATGTATATATACAGACGAACATGTACAGTAGAAATACATGACGTGTACAGAAGTTCACATGTACTGAAGTGTATAATAATTTGCAATTGAGATTATTTTTTGTAACTTATACCATGATAACTTATACCATTATAAATCATGGGAGAATGCAATCATCAATGTTGACCATCAGATGTTATCTGTGCTGCTCAGATCGAGGAGCATCAGTAACTCTTTACTGTTTGCAAGATTTTTCTCCTCTCTCTCTAGTGTAATTAAAATCAAATATTATAGAGTTGCCGTAATGTTTATATTGGCACCAAACTTAGAAAACCGACTACATCTGATAAAATGAAAACCACACAAATAAGTCTGCTTCAAAAAGGACCCGGATACAGCATTCAGATATCAAACCAAACAAGCGATGTCAAAGCATGTCTCATCCCATCATATGAAAGCTTACAAGTAACAATAGCAATACAGCATCTCAGAGACTCACAGCTTCTTTACAACTGAATAACAGAGGGCACAGATGATGGCAACTCAAATTTGCAAATTCGATTACAACCAGAGCAGTCCTCCACAGTACCATTGAGTTAAGGAAAAAACACATCTCATTGGGAAATAAGACTGTCATCACAAGTGGAGATAGGTAAATAATTTCTGTAGACGTGCACAAAAGTACACCAGTTTTCACCCCCTTTTCCCATTTTGTTAGGGCAGAAGAAACATAAGATAGCAAAGCAACCATGACAGTATCATAAATTAAACCGAGGATAGGTCGAAGTTGAAAACCGATGATTTCAGCTACCTTACCGATCATCCAGATGGTAAGGAGCAAGCAGTCTTAACAGCATTCACAATCACAGCGCAACACACTTTTGAACAATTTTATCAGAATTGCTGGAAAGTTCGCCACCATGAACCTAGTAATCTTGATTAGCCATACATGGGATCACCAAATTCTTCCAGTTCGAACTTACATCTGGAGAACATTGTACATGGCGGTTCAATAGACATACAAGATTTGCAACGTGGGGGGGATCCTGATACACTACAGCCTACACTCTACAGAATCACCACACCAGCCCTTCTGCATTTATCGAAATTACCACCTAAACACGTATTTCAAACCGAAAGTGGATCACATTTGCAGGTCCATTGGAAGAGACGATGCAGTCGCTACCTTCTCGCGGAGGTTGAACTTCCTGGCTATATATGGTCGAACATCCTCAACACCAACCAAGCTTTCCAAGAATGGGAGCAGTTTCAACAACTCCTGATCATTAGGATCATCAAACCAGCTTTCTATAGGAATGCCGTTGTCCAACTGGAATCCAAAAGCCTGTAAGCAGGACATCAGTACATTATTCATGTTCCCATAACCATAACAATAATCGTAGACAAGGATCTACAAATACGGAGCTGGATAAAATGCATAATTTCAGAACTAAAAGGAACCTGCTACTGCTAAATATAATTACTTAACTAGAGTTCCTGAACAAGCCCTATGCCCTTTAAGTCTAAAGGTGCGAGCCTAGGCATCTATGAACTACCAGCGAAAGCCAATAGCAAGGATTTGTAATTTATATTACTACAAAACTAACTCTAGTTGCAAAAACATGGTACCAAATTTGACCAATGTTATTGTCTAAAGAATGTTATTTTCATTATGAAAATGGCATGAGCATATATATATATTTTTGCTGGAGGTAGTGGACTTTCAGATAATCTTTAAGAGACCATGCAAGTAGCAAGGAAACTATATGTCACAACAATGGGCAAGTTACTAGAGTGTAGAGACAGCTAGCATAGTTAACAGTTTCAATCACAAACCCTGGTAACTGATGCATGCACACCTATATTTGCAGTCATCCACCACTATAACGCAATGTATATCCCACCAACAAACAAATAGGCATTTCAATGTGAATATGAACCACTAAAACCAGGATAAAGATGGCATATATTGAACAGAAGTTGTCGCACAGAAACTGAGATGGCTAAGTGCATACCTGTGGAGAGTTATCAACAATCATTATACGAGTTAAGTCACGTCCAAGAACTGTTAGATCCTTTAAGTAGTTTCCCTCCACATAAACACAAGAATCACGGTAAACACGATGACGAAACAACTTTCTTTTAGGATCAAGAACATTGAGAAGTTGTTCTGCATAAATGCTTTGACTTGCAGTGAAAATGATTGTCTCAAACAAGCTGGCAACCCTCTCCAAGAACTCTTTGAGATAGGGACGGCATCTGACATATATTGTGTGTTCTCTGAAGTTAAAATAAACTGGAAATGCGAAGTCAGCATCCTCGCATGGTTCAAGAGTTGAATGCACGAGTGTTTCTGCATTGTTTAGGGTAACACAAAATGAACATCAAAGGAGCAAGGAAAAACAATTCCAAAAAAAGTCTAGTTGGTTGTAAAAGAGCACACAGACCAAACAGAAATGAACAAAAAAAAATAGGATGAAGCAAAGTGAAGGCCTGTTTGCGGGGAAGGTAATAACCGCTATGTCCAGGATTACTGCCACTCAGCAGGCAAAAATCAAACACCAACACCAAATCTAATATTATTATGGTCATGCCAATGAAGGTATGGTAATAATATAATCATGATGCATACAAAAGTCCATCAGTGGCTCCGGTTTTACCAGTTTCCAGCCTTTAGGTAGAGTTATTCGAATTCATACATGTATCATTAACACCAATTCATAGCTGAAGGAGAAAATGATGAAGTTAATGTAACAGTAAACAGATGTAGCTAACTTCATCCATTCACTAATAACTACTATTATGTAAATAGCCTCCTGCTTGAAAGTAGTTGGAGTTAATCACAGAAATGGAACGGAAGGCTCCTTAATGTAGTAGTGAACACAAGTGCTCAGATAGGAAGTACATATATTACCATCCAGATCAAGTACCAGGGTAGTTGTGGGGCAACTCCGAGTTTGCTTGGGTAGTAGGACAGGGCGAAACTTGGGGACCACTAGAGATAAATCAGGCAAATCCTTGATAAAAGCGAATGGATCAAAATCATCATACTCCTCAGTGTCCTCAGGATCAACATAACCTTCTGTTGAGATTGAATCTTGACTATGTTCATCAATGCACTCCAACTTGGACTGCTGCATGGCAAGATATATTGCTGACACTTCTGAAGAAAGGTTTCCGAGTTCACTGAATTCATCCTCTTCAAGCGGTGTATTACAAAAAGCTGATTGTGCATTTAGTGCATGGTGATCGCTCCCAACACAAGTCTTAACTGCATGGCTAGTGGATTCAGATCTGATGTTAGTAACTTCTTGCCTACCTTGAGCATGTGTTGTCCTCTCTTCTACTGAGCCAACCGAACCCAATGTATCACCTTTATGTTCTAAGCCTGCATGATTAACGCTTCAAGAATCAACTACTGGAGCAACATGGTTTGGAGAGCAAAATGAGCACCATAGCCACAATGAAGACACATAGAAACAGCATGCACGATGAATAAATTATCAACATTTATACCTTAGTTAGACAGGTGTAAGTAAAACAAGTCATACAGAAACATACAAATCTCAAGTAATCATGCAAGACATGTACTATTACTAGGGCACAGGTTCCAACAACAGATGACAACAAACTAATTTTGATAATCAGAAAGGAACCCTTTGTTGACAGATAAACGATCTCGTTAAATTGAAATATCCACTTGTGAGCAAATTAAGTGCAAAACTTGCATTGAAATCAATCACAGAGTACAGAATTCCTAATGCTAAAGCTGGAGCTCATAATATTTATATAATAACCCCTAAAAGTCATATATTCTCACAGACGTCACCTAAGCATGTGTTTGGTTGGTGGGTTTTGGTGGGATGGGAGGGGGCTATCCCATTTTTGTAGGTGTTTGGTTCTGGGATTAGATGGGGTTGGGATGAACCTAAAAGGAATATTCGCCTCATATTCGGGACGGCTCGGTCCGCCCAAAATCAGCCGGACCGCGTCGACCCACCTCTCCATCGCGCGTCACGTGAGGCGCACGCAGGTGGTGACCTTACCCCCCTTCACTCGATTCACCTCTCCTCTCTCCTGTTTTTACACCGCACATACCAGATCGAGAACGGCGTCCGACGACTTCACATTCGGCGCCTGCGGCCTTCTTCCCTCCTCCAGCGTCGCACCTTCTCTTCTCTCGACACAGTCTCGCCCGTCACACAACCGCCGCTCAAGTTCGGCATGTAGAACTGGTCCGTCCTCACTTCCTCCACTTCTACCTCCAATTTCACCGATTACGGCAGCTGATGGCAGCGAAGGTGGAGTCCAGGAATAGCTTAGCGGACGTCGCCGGCAGAGATGGGGCTCACCAACATCTACGTCGCACAACTGCTGCGGCGGCAGGTGCAGCTCAAGCCGGAGACAACAGTACTGGCGCTGCGGCCGGCCATGCCAGGGCTCACCGAGTTCACCAACATGCATGTTCCTTTTTGGTGCTACAATCGTGTAATATTTTTGATCTTGTTAGTGTTTGCATGCTTGCTAGAGTGAGGATACCAGGTGCAAGATTGATATAAGGATTGATGTATGCTTATTATCTATGATTGAACTTCCTATGCGTATATTGTACGAGAGGCAACCAAACCAACTAATATGAGGAGGTAACTCTATCCAGTCAACCCACCTTCATCCCTCTAACCAAACAAGGGATAGGATCATTCTAACCCATCATATCCCTTAAACCAAACAAAAAACATGGTTCGTTCCATCCCTCCAACCAAACAGAAACTAGGACTATCCCATCCCAAAAGAACAGGAATGGACCTAAACCATCCCACCTTGTCCCGAAACCAAACACATCCTAAGACAATGAAGAAGTGAATATTTCATTTCAGTCTCATGCAAACAGAACAACACAATACAAACATCAGTGATTTACTAATCATAATATGAAGTTATCATACTAGAAAAAAATTAGTCTAACAAAATATACTTTCCACTAACAAAACTAGTAAAAGCTTTTCGTTCAAGAATTTGACTGCAGCATGTATCAGGGCAGGATCATTTTGTTGGGTTTTTTTTTTTTTTGCAAGGACATATTGCTGGATGTTGATAGCAGTTAGTACAGGTGTTATGCAGAAACTTAACAATGACAACATCAAAAGATGAATTCAAAATATTACAATTATATACCTTTGGCAAAGTTACTCGCACCACATTCTTTCTGAAGGTGGTATGCGGGGGAAAATATGGAATCACATGGCCTCCCGTCAACATTGTCATCTGACTGCTGCCCAAGTAGTAGAAATAAATGCATAAGTAATTAAGCACGCATAGCAATTATACCAATAGATAATATAGGAAAAAGAAGTTCCAAATTTCATCGTGAAAACTTTGTAGTGAAGTAACACCACACATGCCAATGCACGATTGTCAGGGTGTTACAAAAAGGCTAAGCATTATGGATGATCTAAAACAACCAAACCAAAAGAGTAACACATATTTTTCAAATGTTAATTTGGTATCTCAATAATAAAAGTGTAACAATCATGTGCCAAAAAGGCATTAAGTAGTTAATGAACTGTACACCCTTTCTCTCTTCTTTTTGGACGGAATTTACTTTACAGTGGTCAAAAAGAAAAGTAGCTAAAAAGTTCACTTCAGTCATAAAATATTTTACCTTCTGATCGTGTGGTATACCAGAGACCACCTGAGAAACTTCATTTTCAGCATTAGCTGCATCACATGGGGAGATCAACTTCCTTCCACCTTTAGAAGCTCGGTTTTTCTTCGAAGGGGCTCCAACTGCATGGCAAGCAAATGTTTTAAAATGCAAAGAACCAAATACAGCCATTGCTACATCCTAATCAGTATCACAACTTCACCAGATATACAACATTAAATAGTAAATGAGAAACAGTTGTGCACATAAAGCATGCTGTTTGGCTCTTTTCGCAATAAGAGGTGGAAGAATTAAGCTCAAAGCAAAAATCTACTCCTTAAAAGCAAGAGTTGGTGACAGTGATCTTGTGCTTTATGCTTATCTTCTGTGGATGGATCCATGTAGACATGTGTGCATTATTTGCAGGTTTTTTTAAAGAAAAATATATCATGTTCACATGTATATATGTCAATAGCTGGCTGGTAGATTTTATTTAATTTATATTTTAAATATTTGTTTTGGAATTTCAAGATTAGAAATGACATAAATTTGTTTCAAAACTGTTCCAGCACATGGGCACTATGCTAATTGTAAATTAAACAAACAATTTACGTGTAGTAATAGATTAATAGTACACCACTTTAACAAGGACAAAATGTATTTATTTATTCTAGAAGCATGTATCATTTCACAATAGGTTATTCCAAGTTTCGAACCATGAAAATACATCTTAGTAGTTAAAGAAAAGCTTCTATAAATTATCCTATGTTTCATATGAGTAAGTTTTCTCAGTTTATTTGAATAAATAAAAGTCAACATACACATATACATAATATACACTTGAAAAGTACGTATACATAATATACATAATATACATAATATAAATAAAAGCTTCTATAAATTATCCTATGTTTCATATGAGTAAGTTTTCTCAGTTTTCTCAGTTTTCATATGAGTAAGTTTTCTCAGTTTCGAACCATGAAAATACATCTTAGTAGTTTAGAAGAAATTGATTCAGCATTAACATACACATAATATACACTTGAAAAGTAGAACTTTACCAGACTTTTTCTTCTTGGCAGAAGAAGTAATGAGATCATTCACTTTCTTTTCAGAAGCTGCAGCCTGAGCTGCTCTTCTGGGTTGCCTACTAGTTTTAGTATTGGCAGGATCCCCAAGTGCATTTTTTGTAGCACCCTTTTTCCGTGTCTGCATTGTTGATTACACTGAATATCTCCAAACCATCTGGGTCATACGTAGAATGCAGACAACCACCGACCAATCTATTCAGATTAACCGTGCAATTCCTTTCAGAATGAAAATAGCACTGCAAAGCTAAAATAAGTGAATGTGAGGAATAAGTTCACAGGCAATGCAAAGAATGCAGTCCAAACTTAACTGTAGACAGACCTAACATTGGAAATTTCATGTTTCAGATGATAACAGTTAACAACAATTACATAAGAAAGCACATAATCAGATGTCGAGCCGTATCTAGGTCATGTCAAGACAAAACCTTTATGTCACCAAATTATAGAAGAGTTTAGTGCATCAATATACCTCAAAGAAATCCCCCAAAAGCACAGATTAAATGAACGTAACTAAGCTTCATAATTTGTTGCATCGTATGGTGAAGGCATGGAGCTTATTTAGACACAATAGTAATGTGCATGGAGCTCATACATTACATACATTTCAGATTTAGTACTAGCACTCTTATCTGTTTTTTTTTCCCATCGACCCACCACCAAAACCCCCAAATTTTTACCAGGAACATGATTTCGAAAACCCCCAATTTTTTACCAGCAACGTGATTTCGAAAACCCCCGAATTTTTACCAGGAACATGATGTTGAAAGCCCCCTTTGCTCTTCCTGTTCACATTTCAAAAATCTCAAGCACGACTTTGGGATTCACTCCCCCCATGCGACACAGAACAAATCACGGATCCCACGCGTAGGAGAAATCAGTCAGAAGGACCGCGCCCAATCATCCAGGAGGACACGGCAAGCATAAAAAAAAAAAACCCTCCACGAAGCAACCAGTGGCACGCACGCACGCGCGCGCGCCCAAGCAAGGCCAAAAAATCCACACTCCACAGTGAGAAGATGGAGAAAGAGGAGAAAAACTCACTACCTCGTGCGCCTTCCCCGCGCGCGCGACGCAGCCTCCTCCGACCCGGGGGCTCAGCCCGCCGAGATCTAGAAGAGAAAACCCTAGCCGATTGAGAGAGCAGTGTGAGGGGGAGAGGGAGGAAGGAGAAGGAGCGCGGGGGGTGACCACCGCCTACCGGAGATGGAGCGGGGAAGCGCGGCGCGACGCGGCGGAGGGAGGCGGCGGAGTGAGCTAAGGCGAGCGCCGCCGAGGTCGCCGTCGGCGTCGCCGTCGCCGCCGTCAAGTCGCGAGAGGGGAGGAGAGAAGTGGTGGTGGTGGAGCGGAGCAAACCGTGAGGCGGCGGAATCCCAAGCACGAGGGGTAATCTCCCCCGTGGGAATGGGATCCGACGGGAATGGGAGAGGGGGGGTGGGGCCGGGATTGGGAATCCCGTGTTCCCAAACGGAGAGGAGACTGGTGGGTGGGCCCGGATGTTGTCTTTGCCGGGTGGGTGGGAGCGCGTTGTACGAGGGGAGCCAAATGGACGGACGGATCTGACGCATCCGACGGCTGGGGAGCTCAGGGACGTTGGAGGTTGGACTCGCTCCGTTGGTCTCCGCACATTAGCAAGTCAAAATTTGAATTTCCTTTTCAAAAAGAATGCGAAACTTAATTAGTTAATTTTATGAGAATTTTTTATTTTAATCTGTTTTTAGTCTTGGTTGTTGAACAGCTAATAATGCAAATATAAAACTATTTCCTATAAATTATTTTTTCTTTGTTCGTGTGGTCTCGGTATACCAATTGTAACTCAGTTGTTCGGGGTAGGTTTTCAAATAATTTTGTGGGGAACTATTCATAATCAAATTCAAGCTTAAAGAAAATTCCCTAAAAATTTTGTCTAATCTCTTTTAATTCTTTTTTACGTTAAGTTTTCCTTACCCTCTAATTTTAGTTTGAATCAAAATTCAAGTTTTGCTTGCCCTTGAATTTTAGTTTGAATCAAAGTTCATGGATGTAAAAGAGATTAGACAAAGTCAAAATTCAGGCTCGAAATTTCAGTCAAAATTCAAAGACTTACTTACTTTATTGGAATTCTTACTCGAATTTTTATCGAGGGAATTTATCCAAAAGAAAAGGCTTTACCTATAATTTGAATTCCTCCTTTTAGTCGGATACTAACATTTACTTTTGAAAGTGAGAATCTTTCATTGTTGGTTTTCTCCATTCAAAGGATCACGTAATTTCTATATTTGAAAATAGAGTATTTTTGTTTTATTTCTTTTCCTGAAGTAGGAAAAAACATTCCCTAGCCAGAGAAAGATTAAAAACACTGAGTCAGACAAGGAGGTATAAGTTGTGATTTTGCTTCCAAAGCTATATGGAAGTACCCACTAGACGGACCCATGATGGTCCTATCCAGCGAAGCGAAGCGAAGTTGGCTCCATATCGAGAATAAAAAAGTATGGAACTTTTTTTGATTCTAAAATCATGCAAAATGGCTCAGTTAGAGGAGAGTAGTAAAGGTTCCCCGCACCCCCTTTCCAAAGGTAGTAGAAAGGTTGAGCTAACTAACCCGTTATAGATTTAAAGGCTCAACCACTACTTCAGGGAACAAAACAAATAATTGTTTACCTTTTCAACCGAAACGAAAGGCAAGCAAGCGGGCGCTCCACTCCCTAATAACATTCTTGCACTCTACTCTGGTATACCTGTACTCCTCACTCCACTGCAAGATAGAGATCTACGGTTAATTGTGGAAGGGATAACTGCAAGATAGAGATCTATGGTTAGCTGGGGAAGGGATCTCGGAGATATGTGCTCTACGACTCATATCTCCTACCGACGGATATCCTAAAGACTATTCTCTGGTACCTCTCGGCGTAAGCTAGATTCCAAGGCTTCAGGATTCTCATCCCCAAGCACAGTGGCCCTCCAATCTCTATCTCTACGTTGCACTCCTAGTACAGATCTACCTCCATTCCTTTTCAGACGGATCCTCCTAGTACAGATCTACCTCCATTCCTTTTCAGACGGATCCTCCTAGTACAGATCTACCTCCATTCCTTTTCAGACGGATCCTCCTAGTACAGATCTAGGATTCTCCCTCTGTTCCAGGAAGGAAGAGGATGGAGTGAGTATTTTTGTAGGAAGTTTGTATTCCAGAAAAACTAATTGTCAAGATTGGATGTCCTATCCGGTCCAGTTTCTTACATCTTAGAACGAAGGGAGTATAAACCAAAACCATGTTTGACCATCTCCCCATGTTTTGGGATAGCATAAAACATTGTGTTCTTGTTAGTCAGCACATTTACCACAGGTTATAAGTTATAACCCATGCAAATTAATACTTTATAACGCTGCCCGTATAGGCTGCTCAACATTTTCAGATTATAATGATATACTACAACCAGAGTAATCATTCGTTATAACGGCCTTCAATGAGGATTAGCAACACAATTCAGCATAACACAGTAAAATCGGCAAAATGCACCAATGCTGTACGCATCCATATGGATATGGAAAATTGTAAACACAGAGAAGAGAAACCTGAACATTCTGGAGCGCACAAATTAAGGTTCGATAATTTAAAATTTGGATTTTTAAGACATAGCTTGAGGATGAGGACAAGACAGCAGTTCTTGCCGCCAAAATGCAAAATTCTTTCTCAGCTCTTTACTTCAAAATTTCTAAGCTTCTAGCTTCTCAGCAGGTGCCTCGATCATGAGCCCCTTTGGCCTAGCCAAGAGGTCCGTGTACTCCTGGAACGGCGTCTTGATAAACCTGGTCTCTCTCCAGAAGTCAGGAGTCAGGAAGCCATAGGTCTTCATGAGACAATCAAAGGTGGCCTGTCAAGAACAAAATGTTCAGCTTATATCAATTGAGGCACTATCTTGACATGTAAACCAGAACATATGAAATGTAATGGTGTACATGAACTTAGAATGCTATCTAAGGGGTTGTTTAGATGGGGCTAAAACTTTTTAGCTCATGTCACATCGGATGTTTGGACGCTAATTTGGAGTATTAAACATAGACTGATAAAAAAACTAATTTCATAAATGAGAGCTAATCTGCGAGACGAATTTTTTAAGCCTAATTAATCCATAATTATGAAAAGTTTACTGTAGCATCACATTGTTAAATCATGGTGTAATTAGACTCAAAAGATTCATCTCGCGAATTAGTCCAAGGTTATGGAATGGGTTTTGTAATTAGTGTATGTTTAATACTTCAAATTAGTGTCCAAACATCTGATGTGACAGGGACTTGGAATAAGTCCCTGGGAAACAAACAGGCGCTAAGAGTCTCATGGGTTCATTGAAATGCTTGACAAGTAAATGGAAACATATCATGTTTGATTGCTGTAAGTACGAAAGCCATTTTCAGCTAGCTACTGCATGTACACATGAAGTGAAACAGCAACAACATTAATAAACCACCAAACCAGAAAACCACAGCAGACTTCACGACCACCAACAGTCATCCAAATAATGCTCAGCAAAAAATATTTCTACTACTGATACAGAACATCCGAAAGCGAACCGGTGCTATGACAAAACCCTAATTCCTTAAATCCTAGTCATCAGAACTTAACAAAGGAATCCTAGTCATCAGAAGTTAACAAAGGATGTATACTACGTAGTACTTAAACAGGACCATATGTACTCAAAATTACAATCGAAATGCATAGCAACAATAAGCACAACAGAACAAATGTCAAACAACAATACAAAGCACAACAGAATTATGTGAAACAGGTCAGACATGTCAAAATAGTAACTAGATAATACAGGCATAACACAATGGTGGAAATTACTCTATCAAGCTACACACATGTCCTCAATCACAATCAGTCAAGTCATTTTCTACACATATGTCATCCATCAAAATCAGTCAAGCCATTTCTGCTACATTCAAATCTAGTACTATCAGCAAACATTTTTCATGAACAGAGAAAGAATTCTAAGATAAGCGAGCATTTCTGGGGCGCAGAGAGGAATTCAAGATACCTTGACGAAGTTGCCGAGGGTCTTGGTGGAGCCACGCGACGATGTG
The DNA here is from genome assembly GCA_000573905.2 of Oryza punctata. NCBI lineage: Eukaryota > Viridiplantae > Streptophyta > Magnoliopsida > Poales > Poaceae > Oryza > Oryza punctata. The sequence continues at coordinate 6,437,683 of CM002494.2, read as the reverse complement.
AAGACGTCCTCGATGCCGGCGAACTGCAGCACCTTCTTGGGCACGCGCGCCGCCACGATCCCGGACCCCCTGGGCGCCGGCACCATGCGCACAGTGACGGAGCCGCACTTTCCGGTGACCTTGCACGGCACGGTGTGAGGCTTCCCGATCTTGTTCCCCCAGTATCCCCTCCTGACCGGCACGACGGAGAGCTTGGCGAGGATGATGGCGCCGCGGATTGCCGTGGCGACCTCCTTGGCGCACTTGACGCCTAGCCCGACGTGGCCGTCACCGTCGCCGACGACGACGAACGCCTTGAACCTCGTGCGCTGCCCGGCGCGCGTCTGCTTCTGCACCGGCGTGATCTTCATCACCTCGTCCTTGAGACCCGGCACGAGCTGCTCCACGATCTGGTGCTCCTTGACGGGGAGGGAGTGGAGGTAGATCTCCTCGATCTTGTGGATCTTGTTCTCCTTCACGAGGCGCCCGAGCTTGGTCACCGGCACCCACTTCTCCTCCTCCTGGCGAGGGCCGCGCCGCCCGCCGCGCCCTCCCCTGCCGCGGTCGCCACGGCCGCCGCGACCGAACCCGCGGCCGAACCCGCCGCGCTCACCGCCCCTCTCCCCGCCGCCGCCGCGCTCCGCCATGTCGGGCTAGGGCTTTCGGTGCTCGGATAACAGGAGAGTGGAGTTGCGGCGGCGCGAAGGGTGGGGAAGTGGAGGGGAAGACGACGGCGGCGGCGGCGGCGGCGGCAGCTTTTATATAGGGTGGCAAATGGAGACGATGGGGTTAGGGTTTGAGAGGAGGAGTTGGGGCCGAGTCGTGGGCCTAATTGGGCTGTAAGTTGTTGGGTCCTCGGGGAGATGGTTGTGGGCCCAATGTGAGGTGTTATGGGCTTGTGGTGGGGAAGACTTGGCCTGTCTAGTGTTTTGCAAGTGGAAACAGTCCACTTTGACTCCCTTAAAACTGACCCGAATCTAATCTGACCCTGAACCGCAAAACCAGATATCTTGATCCTTAAACTGTTAAAACCGGTGCAATTTGACTCCCTCGGCTGTTTTCAAGGGCGGTTTCACTGAGGCGGCGACTACGTGGTGGTGTTGACCTGGTCTACCGTTGACGTGGCGCTTAAGTGGCATTAGAATTAAAAACGTACATGTGGGACCCATTTATCATTCACATAAAATAAAAAATTGTGGGGGGCCACTAACATATGGAGCCCACGTGTCAGTTTATCCCTTCTTCCTCCTTCCTCTCTCTCCCTTATCTCTCTCCTTCAGCGAGAGAGGGCCAGCGGCGGCGACGATGCCGGGCGGGGGCCGGAGGGCGGGCGCCATGTCCGCGTCGTTGGCGAAGTATAGCACCGGCCGCTTCCAGGCTCGTCACTCTGGCCCCTTCTTCATCAGCGACGACCCAGGCCGCTGCCAGGTTGGGGAGCGCCTCATCATCGTCGTCCTCGCCATCTGCGGTTGTTGACGATAGAATTTGGTAAGCATATAAATCAGAATCGAGATCCAATCCGAAGCGGATGTAGAGATATGCGTAAATCTCAAAAACAGAGTACACATAGGCTGAGAGTTTGTATCGGCCGATATCGAGTTTAATTTGGTTGGTCTATGCAGCCGATGGGCTTAAGATCGGTTGTGTGATCGATGTCGGATTCAGAGAGAAGGATTTCAGTGATATTATCAGATGAGGATAGAGTCCAAAATAGGTAATTGTATCTATTAATTAGGATTTTATGTAATTTCCTTGTAGATATTTTCGGTAAGAGTCCGCCTAAGGGACTTGTTCATCGTTCAGAATTGTATTAGGAAAGTATGAGTCGTGTCCGTTATGGACAAGTTTGTATATTCGGGTATAAATATAAGCCCGAGGTCTTGTAAACAATTAACATCAGTTCAATTCAATCTCGGCGCATCGCCAACCTTTTTCATTATTTTGTTTCGACGAGTTCTTACTTTCGAGTCAAGCTGCATCGATTTCGATCTTCGACAAAGAGGTAAAACTTGTTATGGCGATTTACATCATTGGGATTAGTGCTTACATCTTTATGACACTCTAATCTTATTTTTGTGAATCACCGAGCTATCATATATATTATATATCCTAGATTGATAATGCTTTCTACTTGCATCGGCCGATCTCTATCTAGGGTTTTATCGATAACGACTAGATTGACTTGTTGACTTAGATTATATAATATATCTACCATCCTGAAAAGATGACCATTGACTTAATCGTTTAGATATTATGCTTCTCTTCATACTTAGTGCTGCATCAGTTAAGTTTGATCTACTAAGTCGTGCTTAGAATCATAATCTCTAGCCTATTTTATGGTTGTTAATAAGGATATATTGGGGTTTCAGCCGATCTTACATGATATAGTTGTTTTACATAGATCTATGACTTGTTTAATATACTGTATCTGCCCCTTATATTGAGATTTCAACTAATATAAATATATTAAGCTTTTTATCAATTTAATTGATATTAGTTTAATATATTTACTTTAAGATAACATCTAAGTAAAAGGTAGTATCAGAGCTATAGTCGATACATGCTTAAATTTGGACATCAGCTATGACATGAGAACATGTAATCGTTATTTTATGTTATTTTGGATTTAAGCAATTTATACTGTCTCGGTTAAGTCCGATCTATCCTAATTGCTGATTTCTAAAGTAATATTAATTTATATATTACATAATGTTGACATCTACAGCTGACGGACCAAGTTTAGGGTTTATATGTTGTTATAGATATACCTTACAGCCGATTCACCTTATACTGCATTGGCTAGGTCACATTACGATATGACATCGGCTTTCTGGCCGATCGACTATCGTTTACTAACAATACTTGCATGTTTCATCTTGTTGATTGCAGGATCAAATCAACTCGCACACCCTTGAACCCGAAAGCAAGTTTTGGACCTGCACTGGAGTTAAGCAGATCTCCTAGGCCGGTGTGTGTTTTTTGCATCAACAGCGGCAACGCCACCACCTCGCCTACCACGCTCTCGCCACCTCCGCCAACTGTTCCGATGGCCCCCTCTCGCCCGCCGTCACCGCCTCTGGCCGCGGGAACAAACGGCACGGCGAGGGCGTCGTCATCGCCACCCATTCCAGGCCAAGCCCCTGGCTCGCTGCCTCCTCCTCCAGCTGGGCGAAACCTCACAGTGCTGTCTCCGGATGGAGGAAACTTCACGGCGCCGGTGGCGAGCACACCGCCAACCGTGCTGCACTTCACCGACAGCTTGGACATGGCGTCCACCCTTCCACCCGTCGCCGCCGCTCTAGCTCTCCCCGCAGCCGACCAAATGGGGAGAGAAAGGAGAGAGGAGAGAGAGAAGGGAGAGAGGGAGAGAGATGGAGGAGGAGAAGGAGAAAGAGAGGATGACATATAGGTCCCACATGTCAGTGCATCCCACAATACTCCTTTAGTGAATGACAAATGGGTCCCGCATATTTTTAAAAAAAATCCTAATAAAACGTAAGCGCCACGTCAATGGTAGATGAGGTCAACATCGCCATGTAGTTGCCACGTCAGCGAAACTGCTCTTCAAAACCGCTGAGGGAGTTAAATTGCACTAGTTTTAACAATTTAGGGTCAAGATATCTGGTTTTACGATTCAGGGTCACGGATTAGGTTCGGGTCTCGTTTAAGGGAGTCAAAGTGAACTTATTCCTTTGCAAGTTGTCCATGTAGCATTGGGCTGTCAGACCGTGATTAACTACTGGGCTGCATTGGGCCCACATCACAAGCCCTATGCAAGATGAACTTCAAATGGAACGAGGCTAATGGTTATCTTGTCTTGGAATAAGTCCACTTTGATTCGGTTCAATCTGGTTCCTACCCTCAACTATAACTAGCCACTTAGTCGCGCGTTTGCACGACTTTTTAACTGACGGTATATAACAAGGACTAGTTATAATAGTCACGAATGGATTAAATTTATTTTATTTATGCATTGGGCTTATTTTTTAATGAAAATCTAATTTATGTGGTGAAAAAGATTGTCTTTAAGGTGGTATTCTCAATAGTTTTTGTTAATCAAGTTGTAATATTGTAATTCACAGTTATTTGTCCGGCAAACATTTTAATAATTGGGTGTAGCTTTTCTAAAGTAAATGCTGGAAAATTTTCTATTATTTTTAAAAAGGGTTGTTTTATCTAGTAAGAATTCATTTCATAAAAAAGATGAGTAGAACATTTTGAGGAATTTTGCCATGCCGACGTTTTAATTGTTTTCCTGTTTCCTACAATCTTTTCTCCACATAGGCTGCCTGCAGGTTCCAGAAACTTCTTTTGAAACTCTCCTTCTTCTTTGACTAGTACTAATCCAACGGTTGTTGTTGCTTATTTCTTTGCATTGGACGGTCCTAGATTTCTTACTTACGTGGCCCAACCAGATTGCAAGAAACTTTAGTTCTTTCAATACTTTAGATACTAGATATCCTGATATATGACTACAGAGGGGTGCTGATAACTGGCTAAAAATTCGGACGCTCCTCAACACACGCACACGGAACTACTCCATTTCATGTAAATTGGTTAGATTCATCTCTCTCACATGGATCCCTCACATGACAGCGGAGTACGAGCATGCATGATATTCCTGCAAGGTTAGTGAGGTTGTTTTAAGTCTTTTTAGTAAACTAGTAGGGTGCCCCTGCCTTGCAACGGGACAAGAATAAAATATATATAATTTCAAATCACACAAGGTAAAGTTATGTTAAACAATCAGAGTGTAGATTTGTTGTAATGAAAACCTTAATATTGCTCACAATAATTATGTCGCATCTTTATACTTTGGAGCAATTGCAGAATAACAAAAATTGTTGAATTAAACCTCACAACAATAAATAAAATAATTCTGCTCTCATACTAATACCAGTACTTGACTTAGCTAAAAAATCTTAAGTCGCATCATGTTTCACACACTACATAAATGGAAAATAAAAATAATTCCACAAGTGTGCTAATCAGATTTGCTAATTAGTTACCACAATTTCTCTCTCCCTAGCACATCACTGCAATAACAGCCATATATGCCCATGACATTAATTACTCTGGCACATCATTGCAACAGCAGCCATATATACCCATGTCATTAATTACCCATATATTTTAACCCACATCACTTCAATGTGTGTATATAAATATAACACATTCGTAATAACAGTCAAACAGTCAGATATGCCCATGACATTAATTACTCGCATATTTTATCCTACATCACTTATAACACATTCGTAACATGTTTAATTATTTGTTCAGGAGTAGGCTCATGTTTACCAAAATCACTACTCAGTGAAGGACATGTTACCAATATTAGTAACATGGTCTAGAAATATTATTCAGTATACAATTCCCAGTAAAATTATATGGTGTTTATATGCCCAACAAAAAATTCAATTTGTTTGAAAGTTCTGTAAAAGATAAAACCTGTTCAACAAAAGTGCGTGGGACTCAAGCACACAGGTACCACCCAACCATACATGCAAGAGCATACATCACAGAATGACATGTCCCCTAGAAACAAGTATTTCAAAACCTGAACATACACTTAAATATTCACATTGCTAGGGCACCATACACGAAGGACTGATAAGAGAATATGCACAAGTGTCTTTGTCAAGTAAGAACGATTTCTCCATGTTTTCAACATACAAATCTGCCAAATCACCAATATGTTCTCCATAATCACAGACCACATGGACTCAGAAAATTAAAGATTGATGAATTCAAGTTCAGAACTCCTCAAGTGCGATGGCTTCCCTGCAACCTCGTAAGCATTTTACGTTCCTGTTGCCTCAGTTTTACAACAATTTGTAAGATTCATGCACCAAAACAACTCTGTTGCATAGATGCACATGAAAGTCTCCTAAAACTACAAATCAACCATGTTAACAAATTAGCAAACCAATTCACCTGGTATAGGCTCCGTGGCCTCCACCCACATCAGCCACCAACTTCGAATCACCCCGTGCTGCACATCACTGTTGCCAGCACCTCCCACCAAAACCCTGATTACTGCAGTACTGTTGCAACCTGCAGTCCACGGAGCACCCAATACTCGGTTGCTGCCGCTGCCCCGCATGCACCTCGGTCACCAACTCCTGTTACAAGGTAGAACAATCAATGTGAACTATTTCTGTTGTGCACTTTATATGGATTCTTAGGTAAAAACAAAGTTTTATAGACCATGCTAAGATGTCAATTTGGATTGCGATCTCTACGGAAATATTATATTTTCTCGTGAATTTCTACTTTCTGATTAACAAATATAAGAAATAGAAAGTAGCCAAGAACAATTCATACACTGTGATGTTGCTACTTTCCATAAGCAAACAATTATGATCTAGCCAATGCATGGACATGAAAAATTGGAAGTATACTTAATATGGATAGTTTTGTATACACATTTCCAGCACACATCAATTATTTGAGAATAATCGATACTATACAAGCTACCTGGTTTGCTGCCACCAAATTCAGGTGTTTTTTACTTGATTGGTTGGTTGGTTGGTGGGCGGGATTGAGGTGTACATTTTGCATGCTATCTTCATTCCTACCAAAAGAAGATTATGTCAACTAATGTAAACATAAAAGGGAGGGAAGAATGGTACTGCAGATCAGAAAAGGGTCATCTCACACTTTGACTGATCATCTTGTCGATGGCATTTCTAGGATTAAGGTGCTCGTCAATGGTATTTCAAGGATTTTCTCTTCTAAAAAACCATGTAGAGTTATATGCAGAGCTATGAAACAAAAATATGTTTTACTTTGCAAGTTAAGGTATGAAATAAAATGCTAAATAGGCCAACGTGTCATTGAACTATACTTATAAAATGACCTCCACAGTGCTATTTAGTATCCAAACAAAGTTTAGCTACATCCATTTAAGTTTTTATCTCCGCAAGATTCAGCCACCAACGTCTAGTAATCATGCACGTGCACTTGAATCTTGCATCATGCATTATTTACAGTGGTAAATCAAATTATCAGCTGAATCGATAAATTTTTAGAATTTATTTCAATTCAGAGTGAAAGTGAAACAATACCTCAGGGAGGTACTATCCTTGTGTGCGAGCTTCATTTCCAAATCATTCTCTCAAGCAGTTTTTCTGCGGGCAGCATAATTTTATAAAGAAGTTAACCAAAGGTAACTTGATTGAGCATAATTTTGCTGAAAACAGGAAAACAAAAAAGAATCTAGCTATTCTTGCTAATTTGTTTTCCTCTCTCCCACTATAGCACCTGCTATTCAAGTATTATATGCCTGTGTGGAAAAATATTACTTTCAAATGCATGAGTATATGGCTAACCTCTAAACAGAAGTGATTTAAAAAGGTTGATATACTATAGCAACACAAAAGGCATGGCAATAGAGCAGTAACTGGATTTTGACTATTTCTCTAAGTAAAATTCTATTGGCAGTGTAATCCACCAATTGTACCTAAGAACATAGACACACAGGATAAACCAATGTTTATGCTAAAACTTAAATACATATATTTTCCCTGGGTTGCACGTAGCACTCACTCTGGCTAAAGAGAAACTAAAATATTCAGTTCGACATGTGAGGTGGGGAGAAGGGAGATAGCGTCGAGCCACGTGAGCCGTCCGACATGCTGCTTCATTCCCTCCCAGATCACCATTCGCCCCGGCGTGCACGGTGGAGACCCCCACACCGTCCATCTTATATATTCTGTACTTAAACTCATATCTTCTTCTATTTTAAAATTTGTCGTTGATAACATTTGGTCCTCATACATATGGTGTTATTTAGTGTGTCTATCTCTAGTTAATTACAGAATCAGTTAAATGTTTTTAAGATGTACCAAACTTACCTCAAATGGGGCTGCTACAACTGGATAGTGATTGAGAGCTTGTGGAATGCTTGGAGCTCCAGTAATCGTTAATCAGTTAACCAAGTTACCCAATACATGATAAAATACCTATGACCTATCAGTTTACTTTATCGTAAACGAAATCAGTCAATAGCCTTTTCTGAACATATTCTCTTCAATTAATCATGACATCACACACTGTAGGAAGAAAAGGGAGAAATTGCTTTGACCTTTTTTTGCAGGGGAGGGGACTCAGAGGATGAAGAGCAGGAAGTAGGCTGGCGGCATTAGGATCAAATGACTCCGTGCACTCTAGCGGACAACAATATTTTAGACGGTAAATAGATTAGTGAACTGTGAAAGGAATGAAACAGCCCTAGGCAAAAGAAATGCCCTTTGTAAAGAAAACACTAAATCATTAATCATGCTAGACTGATTCTATTAGACCAATTTCATCAGCTGGTTGTAAATAAATAATGAAAATTCCCAAATGATTTTCTTGAAAATGCATGAAACGATTCTATTAAACAATCCCTCCCTCAGCAACATTTAATCAAAAACCTACCAGGCAGAATAGAGTATGTGCACAAAAAAGAACTTACTTCATCTTCTGATCACTAAGTCACAATCAAATAGCACCAACGAAAGGAGAGCATTGGAGAGGAGCCAAACATGAACCGTTGTTATACCAGTAGAACAAGGCAATTTTCTGCAAAAACTCACAAAGAAGACCAGCAGCCAATTGAAAAGGGGACTACAAAATACATCTTATAGATAATGCAATAATTATGGTTTATACAAACTGGATTTGTTAATCAGAACCTGTATATTATCAATATTGTCACAGTTCCATTAGAGCCGATAACGGAAGTGATTTGCAAGGCATTCAAAATGCAACAATTACAAAAGTAACAACCATTTGTGAACAAGGGCAGCAACTTTTGACATCTGTCAATCATGCGCACTTCAGTGGATCATTGTAATAGCCATCCTTACAAAAAAAACATGGAGATAGTACAAATTAGTTCAAGCGCAAGGGATGAAGCATGCACAAAAAGGAAACGTTGGTGACTGTAAACGATAGCAGGAATACCTTTAGACTCTCCCTCGCCCTATAGCTTTGATGGAGCCGTTCGATGAACCAGCAAGCACAAGCATTCTTTATATTTTAGAACTATAATGACATATGCCCATCATTAGTTAGTCATAACTGCAGCTAAGTCACCATTAAGTTACGTTCATATGTAAGTTTCAGCAAAACACAGTGCAGAAGGTAACAAGCTATCCGGTAATACAAAAGATCATTCAAAAATAGACTAAACCTTCTGGCCAGCCGGTGAGATAGGATCGATATAGTAAAAGACCGAGTTATGATTTGCCACATGTGCTAAATTGTATTTACTAAATATGGACAAAAACTTACGTGAGTAGCTCTTACAAATTAAATAAAATCTCCTATATGCTAATGATTAGACATGCACCTGAATTCACATGGAGCTGTTGGTAGCCAAATATAGAAATTCACATTTCCTAATTGCTGACACATATACTTGATCCTAACATATTTGACAATTCTTAATGCGTGAACACAAATTCAGTGACAAACACAAATCCAGAACTCATGTGAATCCTCTGAACTTGGATGTATTTTGATTTTTGAGATGTATTATCAAATTTCATCATAGTGTTAGTGTAAAAAAAATCATCATAGCGTTAACACAGGCATAACTCATGTGAATACTCCTGAACTTGAGGTAAAAGTAAATGCATGAGTAATCTCAATGTCTGAACTTGAGGGGCTAAACTGGTAGATATTTTTTCTAGGAACACAACAGTATGAACATTATATTGTACTGCCAGATATATAGATTTGAATTCCTTGGGTTACCTGCAATCAGCCTAGCATCTGGCCTTAGATTTAATAAATCTCCGATTGCTTCAGCTAGAACCACAGGTTGAAACTACAATGCAGAAAGCAAACAGATCATTATGAATACCCTTCATTGACTTGTTCAAATACACTACAAAAGAAATTGATGGTGAGACTATACAATATAAAATGTCATCTCACAGATTATATATCATGTGTATATGAATTTGATGGTGATATATAAAACTAAGGTGGAATAGTAATTGAGGGCCACTACAAAGGCAATGGAGGGCCATAGACCTCCCTATTATTCCCATGTGATTGTAAGTTTTCAGACTTCCCTATCTTATATTTTTCAGAAACTTTCAGTGTTGAAATATATAATGTTGCATCCCAATGTTGGCCTATATGAAAATATTTACATGTAGCCGTTCATAATTTAGTACTGGGATATGCATATACACACAAGAGAAATGACACTGCCATTCACGATCACGTCCACTGACTTTGGAAATTTGCATTTCAACTGTAAAATAGCAAACAAATATATGGAATGGTTCAAGGAATAGGATTGCAAGATGCTTACCTTGTTCATATGCGGGATCGATGGCTTGCAGGGGCGAGGAGTCCCAGTGGCGGTGTGATGGATAGCGGAAGATGCAGGATTCGTGGCGGCGCGCTGGAGAGGGATCCTGTGGCGCCGAAGGTGGGATTGTCACCGGCAAAAGGTGGGGGAGAGGGAAGGGCGGCTGTAAGATAAGGTGATTCGTTGCGGGCGTTGCGGTGGGGAGGGATGACGGATGTGGACGAGAAAGAGGAAAAGAGGAGCGTTGGGCGGCAAGTGCGGCAGAGGCGTGGTGAGGGCGGCGAGGGCGGCGGATGTAGGGTGGCGGCGGCGCTACGAGAAAGAGGAAAGGAATCACGTCGGGCGGCGAGTGCGGCAGAGGCGTGTTGAGGATGGCTCGGGCGGTGGATGTGGGGTGGCGGTCGGGCGGCGAGGGCGGCGGAGGTATGGTGGCGGCGGATGTGGGGGGGCGGCGGTGATAGGAGAAAGAGGAAAGGAGGAGTGATTGGGAGCGCCGCGATACGAGATGAGAGGAGGAGCGCGGATCGTTGGATGCAATGGAAGGATCCTTCAAGCAATCTCAGCCTTTGGTTGTTCAAGACTCACCACCACCACTACGCTTTTATAAGTAGTATAGATTTAAACTATTTTTTCTCCTAAATTACTTCTCCAATTTATAATCCGGTTTCACTGTTATATCGTTGTAATTACATCTTTACAACAAGATCAGACATGATTATATTCAAACGAAGAAAATATTTAGCTCTTTTTTCAATAGATATTTGTATATGTTGTATTTGGTTATATTTGAGTGTTTCATGTTGTATTTTGGGATGTTTCACTAGTTGATTTTAAAATGTTGCACGTGGTGTTCTTCGAATGTTTCATCAAATATTTTACGATGTTTCAGCAGTCACGAGTTAATGTTTCATTACATGATATAAAAATGTTTCAACAATATCAAGTATTTGTAAAAATAATATATATTTCATATTGTCGATGTTGTAGATCACGACTACGGTATTTGCATGGTATGGGGATCATTGATACCAGAATATACGCGAGATTGAGGTAAACGAGACATGAGACAAGGATTTTTATACAGGTTCGGGCCCCTTCATCTGACAGGTAATAGCCCTACTCCTATTGACCGAAGCCGGTGTTACTCTTATTCATTAGAATCACACAAGTACAATATTTAGGATAACCTATCTAGTTATCGTTAGCTTGACACATGGATCTCCAACACGTAGTCGATGATAGAGTAGTCTTCTTCTTCGAATATGAACTTGGCGAGATCAGAGAAAGCGCTAGATCCCTCTTGTCAGCCTCCACGACACCAGATTGGGTATGTCTAGGCTTATCTCTAATGTCGATGTTTGGTGGCATGTGTTGATATTTGTTCTAACTATCATCTCCCTTATGACTGGGCTATCCCCCTCTCCTCCTAGGGGCTCTTGTATTTATACCCACAGATATCCCCTTGTTCAAGTAGAACTAGGAAGACAAATATAGATATGATCCGAGTAGTACTTGTAGTTTCCATACAGAATTCTGCTTCTTCTTTCTTATATGGAATACCTCATGTATATGAGGTCTGATTTCGTATAAGACTTGGTATATGGTGGGCCCCGCCGAGCTTAACCCATAATCATAGGGTATGACTTATCCATAACCCAGACACATATGATTTATATCGATGTTTCACTACATGATATAAACATTTTTAGTGGAGTGGTTGTCAGGGCTGCAATAACGATTTTTGAATGTTGTATCTCCCTAAAACATTTTATATAGTGAGCTGGAACATTTGACCAAGTAATGAAACAATTTATTTTAAGTGGTGCAACATTGTTTGATTTTTTTATCAAAATATAAGCAAGTAACATCTTGTTATAAAGATTTAATTGTGACGAATACAACGGTGTAATCAAATCATAGAATGGATAATCAGTTTAGAAGAAAAAAAATGTTTGAAGAAGTGGGAGGGAACTTCCAATCAGACGTTCGATCCTATCTCAAAAAATCGGATGTTCAAATGTTTCAGTTGACCACCGGTGAAACATTAAGTTATACATGGTGAAAAAATAGTCACTGAAACATTAAAAAGTGTGTGAAACACAGGGAAAACACACGTTGAAACATGTCGTTATCGTACATGAAACATCAAGTGTTAATAGATTGAAACATATGTTTTTCTTTCATCAAAACATAATCATGTGATATCTTATTTTAAATATTTAATTATGATAAATGATCGGATCGTAGATCAGATAAGTAGTTTAGGAGAAAAATCATTTTGGAGCTCGCTAAATACATACATGCATGCATGCAAGGAGTGGAGAGAGAGTATGTGCAAATAGTTAAATGAATTTTGTGAAACACAGAGAAAGTACACAATGAAACATGTCACTATCATGTATGAATGTTATGTTTTAACGGTTTGAAACATATATTTTTCTTTTATTGGAATATAATCATGCGATATATTTTAATTATAACAAATATAACAATGTGATCGGATCGTAAATCGGATAAATAGTTTAGGAGAAAAAACATTTAAAGTGAGGAGAAGAAAGAAGAGAAACTACCCAGCACTTATCTGCATGCATGTGACACTAAAAGGAGAGCGCCCGATTTTGCTCTCCAAATCGGCTTGCCGATTGTAAGCATTTTCCGATATCCTGACCCCTTAATTATTAAAACCAGTGCAAAATGACTCCCTTGATGGTTTTGAAGGTGGTTTTCGCTGATTTAGCGTCTACGTGGCATTACAATCAGCCAAAAAATAAAAAATATACGTGGGACTCATGTGTTAGTGATCACTTCTTTTCCTCTATCCTCCCCTGTCTATCCTCTCTCCTTCATCTATCTCATCATATCCCCTCTCTCACAGTGGTTCAGGCGGCAAAGCATCGTGACGCTCGGCTGGACCAACGACGGTGCCCGGTGCCCTACATAAGCATCGTAGCTACCGGTACGACCAGCGGTCACGACCAGTAGAAGAGGAGCCAGAAGCAGCGACGAGGTCCTGAGGTTCGAGAAGCTAGTTGCAGAGATGGTGAAGGGAGACAAGGGACCGTTGCTGCCACAATGCGCCTAAGGGAGTTGCTCGAGCTAGTGCGAAGGCCCGCCGACAGGGCAAGGTGGATCGTGTACCGCACCTATCTAGCTAGAGCGAAGCCAGCAGTGTCGTTGCCGGACCTAGCTCGAGGAGGCCGAGCTTCGACGACACCAGTGTCGAATCCTCTATCGTTCCCTGCTCCGAGCTCCTCTAGTGTTGGAGTCTCCCCCTCCCATATTCCACGGCGGTGTGCTCACCGTCTTCCCAAGATGCGGCGGCTGCTTTCCTAGCCGTGTGACATGCTCGTCCAGCTCGACGCCGCGACATGCCGACTTGGAGGAGAGACAACGTGACCCTCGATCTCCTCTATCACCGCTGCTCTGATGCCCTCCTCCCGCCACTGTTGCCGTTGTGCTACTGTCGAGAAGACGACATGGGGGAGAGAGAAAAGAGGAGAAAAAGTGGGGTCGCTGACATATGGGCCCGCATGATGACTCATCCGGTTGGAATAGGTCAACGAGTCACGTTAGCGAAAACCAGCAAGGGAGTCATTTTACACTGATCTTAATAGTTAAAGGGTCAAGATATCTGGTTTTACAATCGAGGTATACAAATCAGACTGGACCTACATATGAGGGAGTCAAAATGGACTTATTATGGTTAGCTTTCACCGCTCCCTCTAGGATTCGTCTCATGCTCAGGTAGTATCTAAAATTCTAAAGGCTTTTTTAACACATGAATTTTGTTTTATAGGAACCAATTCATCTCCATACGAATAAGAAAGAAAATATACATCAAATACAGTAAGGCAATTTTAGTAGACTATAACCTTTGCCATATTAGATTTGTGTTAGACTTGTAGGAATCAGAAGATGGGAGTTAAAAGAAACGTGTTATATATATGTATAGTGAGCTGCAGCATGGACTTTAATAAGTTATGTAAGAGAAATAGGTTGCACAGATGTTATAGCGTTGGTATATATTTATAGTTAACTACTGTGGGCTGCTTGAGTGGTTGTAGATGATATATCAATTGTTATAGCTACCAATTATCTATACTATTGAACTTGCTCGAAAGGAGCTCAGTATTCATATAAAGGGATTGTCTCACTTTGACCATAGGTGGGGCTCCTTTAGAACACATGAGAATTTCACAGTGGTCAGTTAAATTTCCTCAAAATTCTCGTAATATTCCTTTATTCCAAACGAGGAGTAATATGTAAAGTGATCAGTTGCATGCACATCTTATATTTTAAACGAATGGATTATCTAGCTGTCGACCCAATAGTTTACATAACACTCACTCCGATTCTTTAAGCTTGTGGAGACAATGTTTTGATATAGACAAGTGGTCAACATAAGGGTATATATATACCTTGGAAAGAAATACCATAAACAACATTCCCATGCAAAAGTGAAGCATTTTGTTATTTGGCCTAACTTCTCATAATATTTTGTATTTAGCTTTTAGAATTGCTTGGTCTCCACAGGACAAAAAATCCCTGTTTCAAGGGGTGACAAACTTGGGCAGCTCCAGCTAGCTACCACTCCATGGAACTAAAAACATTTAATGGGAGCAAACTAAAAACAATTAAAGGGTGCAGGGCATGTAATTAATAACCCATCTGTATTCAATGCACCTTAACAAACCTAGCATCAAGTATTCAACTGCTTCCCTGCCTCCAAGGTTGTGCAACAGAAGGGACACAGTACAAAGTATGTGCAACATTAACACACACTACTAACATCGAACAATCAAGACTACAGTGGCATGTAATAATCAGTTATTAGCTAATTAAAGAAGTAGGTTTTCCATATTTCTCATGCCATGGATATCATATCAAGCATGTGTTAAAAAAAATAATACACCTGCGGGTGTGTATACGTGGCGTGCGTGTTGATGATGTGGCATCTTTTCGTAATCAAAGAAAAAAACAAGTGAAGGTCTTTAAAAGAATTGTAACAGATACTATTAACGAGCATCCCAATTTTATGCTTTGCCATCAATGGGTGTAAGTTACAACTTACAAGATACAAATGATTTATCTAAAAATTGCCATTATCCGCACATTGATGGTGGATTTCATAGACAAAATCGCTCGATGACAAAAAGAATGTATCAAAACAATATTTTGAAAATGGAATTACAAATATGTGAAAGCAAATGTGTGCGGGTGTTGAAAAGGAATGTACCCAAAAAAAAAAAGAGGCGACGTGAAAATTTATTAGTCTCTAAAAAATGTAGGGTTTTTTGTATGCTGGCCTCCGGATTTTTTTTTTCAAAATGTAGCCTCAAATTATGAACATATTACGACCAAATGATGCATGCCAGAGCACATAAACCATTGATGACTTGTGAATTGAATACTAGAGTCTTCAAACGCATTGACATCACTAATAATTTCCATGCACAAAAGAAGCCTTTTTATTGTTAGGCCTAACCTCTAGAAAGGGAGAATAATTTCCTCCTTTTATTGAGAGCTAGCATGCAAAAGATGCCATCATGTTTTCAGCCTACCAGTTTGCTCAATTGGTCTTGCCAAAAAATCATTGTAATCATGATGGTTAGTGGCTGTCATTTAGAAGCACAAAGGATAATTAGTCACACAGGGAATCGATTCAGCTGCAAAGCTGGTGAAATGGTCCAGAAAGGGAGATAAAAATAAGAGTCAAATTGTGGCTTATGAGGACGTAGTTACCTACCAATCACCTAATCACAGAGAGTAATGGAAAGAGAAAAATGTTAATTAAGAGAGTAACCAGCATGATTACATCAGCATCATGCTAACCAGGGGAAGCCTTTCATCAGTGCCAAGGACAAAGGCACCCTTACTATCAG
Organism: Oryza punctata; assembly: GCA_000573905.2. Taxonomy (NCBI): domain Eukaryota; kingdom Viridiplantae; phylum Streptophyta; class Magnoliopsida; order Poales; family Poaceae; genus Oryza; species Oryza punctata. Next base: position 6,421,507 of record CM002494.2, on the reverse strand, counting down.
TAGACTTAAGACAATCCGTACGCCTTAATCGGAGTAATTAATTGTCTGGCTGTGACTGTTTTGGATCAAATCAAGGTAGGGTAAGGAACAGAGCACAAAGATTCACCGGCTCAACAGCCGAGAAATTCACTATGTCCGTCCACAAAATGCTATGTGCACCGGAGATATTTAGACCCAGTGAGTGTAAACACAACCATTCGGACTCAACATAATCTATACAACTATTGATATTAAAATAAATTCAAGTACTCCCTTGATTCTTGAGAATACAACAAATCTGAACGGAAGTATGTTCAAATTCGTTATACTAGTTTATATTTCAACCAATAAGAAGAGAATATTTTAGACTCACAAGATTGTTCCACTACCTTGGATACGGCGCAGCCGTAGCTAGCAAAGAATAGTTTCAAAGCATGAAAATAGTAGCGGGCTGTAGGTGCGCCATTATAGCATATGTTGCCAAACAGTTCCATAGTGATAAAGGGAGGTTGATTTTTTTCATTTTCATACATAATATTAATACCATATGGTAAATTAATAAAACATTCTTTTTAAAAAACACTCTCTTAAATAATAATATTATAACATTGAGATTTTATGTGATCTTTTAAGGATACATTTATTTAAGGATATCTGGACGAGAATTTTATATAAGATTTTCTGAGTGTAGTCACTTCTTTTAAAATTCATGTAGAATTCCTTTTCAATAGAGACATCAGGAATGAAAAGTGATAGTCTCCTAACTTGAATCAATTTGTTATGGTGGCCACTGATGTGATTTATCGACTAAGCTAATAAAGCTTAGCATGTTTGTCGCTATCACTTTAGTATGTGTAAGGGGGAATCTTATTCCACAACACATAAGTAGAATAAAAATCCCTCCATAACTTAGATTCCAAATTTCACTACAAGCATCTACAAGCATACAACTTTCTCGAGACAAACGTAAAATGTTAGTATCATGAATTACCCTCCCTTTAAAGTGTACTGATCTAGTAAGATCTCAACAGATTAGACTAACCACTCCATTTTACATCATCTACATTCAATGTAAATCAAAATATACATGAAAAAATAATTCTAACCACAATTAACCTATCATCACCGTCCACACGAATAAACGATAAGCGATTAGCCTATCATCCTCTTCCGCACGAATAAATAATAAAACCCAACCTCAAATCACACCTAAGATTAAGATTCAGTATATTGCCACAATCCTACCCGCAACAACACTGTTGGGGCTTCAATGGTTTCAGTGTACAATCCCATGTGTTGACATAGCCTCAATCGCACAAACAGTGCCTCCCCTGTTTGAGGACCCACAGTGGAATTCAACCCAACACCCCTCCCTCTTTTCCTCTCTCCCTCCAACTACCTTTCCCTCCCCTACTTTCTCTCTCTAAAAACTCCCATGAGAGAGTGAGAGAGAGTGAGAGAGAGTGAGGCTGTGTGTGAGCTAAGCTACGCGGCAGCTGCTGTGCTGCAGCTGCAGCAGCCACAGCTCCTGTCTCCTCCACACGAGGGAAGGGGAGACGCGAGGAGCTCGGCGGCGGCGGATTGGTTGGTTGGTCGCCGGAGCGAGTGAGTGAGCACATCGCCGGCGGCTGCAGCGCCAAGAAGGCAGAGGCGAAGAACCACCGGTGATGCCGCCTGCTGCGTTCTTGTTCTTGGCCTGCGTTCTTGCCGCCGCGTCGCTCGCCGCCACGGATGGGGACGGGGACGCAATGCGGGAGCTGCGGCGTGCGCTGGCGCCGCCGGACTGGGGTGCGGCGGGGGAGGACGACAAGGGCAACCACTGCGCGTGGCGGGGCGTCACGTGCGGCGGCGGCGGCGCGGTGGTGGCGATCGACCTGCCGCGGCGGGGGTTGAGGGGGGACTTCTCGGCGGTGGCGGGGCTCCGGGCGCTGGCGCGGCTGGACCTGTCGTTCAACGCGCTGCGGGGCGGCGTCCCGGGGGAGGCGCTGGGTGGGCTCACCCGCCTCGAGTTCCTCGACCTGTCGATGAACCACCTCTCCGGCGACGTCCCACCCTCCCTCGCCGGCGCCGTCGGGCTCAGGGTCCTCAACCTCTCCAACAACGCGCTCTCCGGGAACATCCCCGACGAGCTCAGGGCGCTCAGGGGTCTGACGGAGCTCCAGATTTCCGGCAACAACCTCACCGGCACCATCCCGCCCTGGCTCGCCGCGCTCCCCGGCCTCCGCGTCCTCTCCGCCTACGAGAACTCCCTCTCCGGCCCGATCCCCTCCGGCCTCGGCCTCTCCTCCAAGCTCCAGGTGCTTAACCTCCACTCCAATGCCCTCGAGGGCAGCATCCCGAGCAGCCTCTTCGATCTCGGCAACCTCCAGGTGCTCATCCTCACCGTCAACCGCCTCAACGGCACAATCCCGGAGAGCATCGGCCGGTGCTCCGGCCTCTCCAACGTGCGCATCGGCAACAACCGCCTCGCCGGCGCCATCCCGGCGTCGATTGGCGATGTCACAAGCCTCACCTACTTCGAGGCGGACAGCAACGAGCTCACCGGCGAGATCCCCGCGCAGTTCGCGCGCTGCGCCAACCTGACGCTGCTCAATCTGGCCTACAACCGCCTCGCCGGCGAGGTCCCGGACGTGCTCGGTGAGCTCAGGAACCTGCAGGAGCTCATCGTCTCCAGCAATGGCCTCTCCGGCGAGTTCCCGAGGTCGATATTGAGGTGCCGGAACCTCAGCAAGCTCGACTTGAGCTACAACGCGTTCCGCGGTGGCTTGCCGGAGAGCATCTGTAATGGGTCGAGGTTGCAGTTCCTTTTGCTTAATCATAATGAGTTCTCCGGCGGCATTCCGGTTGGCATCGGTGGCTGTGGTCGGCTGCTTGAGCTGCAACTTGGCAACAACAATCTTACTGGTGAGATACCACCTGAAATTGGCAGGGTCAAGAGCTTGCAGATTGCTCTGAATCTTAGCTTCAACCACCTTGTTGGGCCGCTGCCCCGTGAACTTGGGCGGCTTGATAAGCTCGTCGCGCTGGACTTATCAAGCAATGAGATATCTGGGGAGATACCAGGTGATATGAGAGGGATGCTGAGCTTAATTGAGGTGAATTTGTCGAACAACCGGCTAAGTGGCGCCATCCCTGTGTTTGCTCCATTCCAGAAGAGCGCGGCGTCCAGCTTTTCCGGCAACACCAAGCTGTGTGGCGACCCGCTGGTTGTAGATTGCGGGCCAATTTATGGATCCAACTATGGAATGGACCACAGGAAGATATCTTACAGGGTGGCTTTGGCAGTTGTGGGGTCCTGCGTGCTCATCTTCTCTGTGGTATCATTGGTGGTGGCGTTGTTTATGTGGCGTGAGAGGCAGGAGAAGGAGGCTGAAGCGAAGATGGCTGAGGCGGGGGAGGTTGTAGTGGCAGCGCCGCAGGTCATGGCCTCAAACATGTTCATCGATAGCTTGCAGCAGGCTATCGACTTCCAGAGTTGTGTCAAGGCAACATTCAAGGATGCCAATGTTTTGAGCAATGGGACATTCAGCATAACCTACAAGGCCGTCATGCCGTCCGGTATGGTGGTCTGTGTCAAGAAGCTGAAGTCGGTTGATCGGGCGGTTATCCATCACCAGACAAAGATGATACGGGAGCTCGAGTGTCTTTCGCACATCAACCACCCGAACCTTGTTCGTCCCATTGGGTATGTCATCTACGAGGACATCGCGTTGCTTCTGCACCTTCACATGCCGAATGGAACCTTGCTTCAGCTGCTGCACAATGTCGACAACCCTGACGGTGACAACCAGAAGCCTGACTGGCCAAGGCTGTTGTCGATTGCCATCGATGTCGCCGAAGGATTGGCGTTCCTCCATCATGTCGCCACCATTCACCTGGATATCTCTTCGGGGAATGTCTTCCTTGACTCGCACTACAATGCGCTTCTTGGTGAAGTGGAAATCTCCAAGCTTCTGGACCCTTCGAAGGGCACTGCTAGCATCAGTGCAGTTGCTGGCTCGTTTGGTTACATACCTCCAGGTCTGAAGTCTGAACTTTGATCCACATCTGGCCACTAAATGAGTTACTTTTTGTTCATAAACATAACAATGTGTTGCTGTTGCAATTCCTCCTTTCCAGAGTATGCCTACACAATGCAAGTGACGGTGCCGGGCAATGTGTACAGCTTCGGGGTAGTGCTGTTGGAGATCCTAACATCAAAGCTGCCAGTGGACGAGGAGTTCGGGGAGGGCATGGACCTTGTCAAGTGGGTGCACTCTGCCCCCGCGAGGGGTGAGACACCAGAGCAGATCATGGACCCGAAGCTGAGCACCGTGTCATTCGCGTGGCGCAAGCAGATGCTCGCCGTGCTCAAGGTCGCGATGCTATGCACCGAGCGCACCCCGGCGAAGCGGCCGAAGATGAAGAAGGTGGTGGAGATGCTGCAAGAGACCAAGAACAGCTGAGGACCTGGGACAGCATTGCCCCTTCAGGGATGAAACAAGAAGCGTAAACAACAACTCCGTGCGGTAAATTTTTGGCAACCGGTCGACCGATCGATCCTGGTATAGAAATCCAGTGATGCCGTCTTCTTCGGTGTACATAACCTTCATTTTGGGGGTATCCCAACCAAACAGTATGTACCATACATTTGAGCACAGTGGCTGCTGTACTGCTTGCAACATGCAGAGTGGAGAATGTTTGGTACATTACAAATCTGGTCGGAAACCTTGAAAAATTCAGGCATCCTGTTGCTCCCATTCCATGCTGAGCTTTTGGTTGAGGTGGTTGTGCTTGTGCACCTATGACCTATTATCTTCTCTATCTCATTCCACAGATAGTGTAGAGTGGTCTCCTCTTCTGTAAAGTTTTTCTTCACTATCAATGCCTGAGGAGATCCCTGGCCCATTTGGCTGTGGACCTGATGATGAGTGATCTAGTCTCATCTCTATGTGTTTGTATGTACGGCTTCTGAATCCATCAATCCAATGGTCCCTTTCGTGACAGCTTGGTTTGAAACATTTGGACGAAACAATGACGGATTTTGAGCTGGGACAAGTTGCTGCGTGATTTGAGAAATCTGACAACAATGCACTGGTGAAATTCAGCCATGTTTCTCAGACATTCTGGGCATGATAGTTGCTGAGATGATAGCTTACCAGAGCGATGATAAGTTGCATTGCTCAGCAGTTGGTCCGAGAGGATGATGAGCCATAAAATCACTCGTGCAACTGCGGCTAACATGTACCCATGCAACTTTTTTATATATATGATTTATTTTTTAAAAAATACTCATCTCATTGTCCTAAGATTTTAAAAAACAAACCTTATCATCATCGGATTTCTAATTTTATAATCTTTAAAAATCATACCAACCACCACTCTTTACTCCTTTATCATTCATTTACATGACTGCTGGACCCACCATGGTTTTTATTTATTTTTCTTGGAACTTTTAAAAATCTAAGAGTTCATTATCTCGCCAAGTTCTCTTTTTATATTTTTAGAAGTCCTATCAAACGTCATCATCCTACTTATTTGCAACATGCCCACCACCCTTTTATTGTCATTGAGATTTTGAAAATCGAACCTGATTATCGTTAGGTTCCCTTTTTTAATTTCTAAAGTCTCGTCAACCGACGCAACTCTAGGCTTGCCTGTCGTCCCTCCTTTTTATAGTCATTAGAATTATATACGTCGAATCTAACTGTTATTAGGTTATGTTTTATAGTTTTTAAGATGTCATTGGACTCTTTTTTATGGTTTTAATGCATGATAAATCATATAATTTTAATGATAATTCAAGTTTTTTGAATTCACATTAAATCCATTTGTGGAATTTATTTTATTTTTATTTTTGAATTTCTATTAATCTCGTATTGTGTTTTATATGGACTCTATTTCTAATATTCTCTATTTTATATTTCGAATTCCAGTTATTTTCTAAATTGTATTTATATTATAACTCTTATTTTTCTTTTTTTTCCCAATTAATATGAAAATTTCGAGCTGGCAAAACGAACGTGGTACCTTCAAAGAAGTTGTCTTAATAAAACATCTTTTTTAATGCTCACGTAGATAGATTGACCATATTAGTACTAACAATTACTAGCTTCTAATAAACTCTAGTTTTTATTTTTAACCAAGTGAAGTCCTAATTGGTAGTGTACGATGATGGGGTGGCCGTGAAAGCAACAACAGATTCAGCGTGTCAAAATCGCGTCGGTCAATGATTCGTGCTGGGTTCCTATCTATGATCAAACCTTCTCCCATCGAGCGCGACAAAGCGACTGCGTCTTTCCGCGGCAGCGATGATTGAGGGCGTCTCTTCGATTTGAAATGTGGGGATTTCACTTGGATTTGGTTGGAAATGAATGTCTACTAGGCATGCAGCATGATGATTTGCCCACAATCATTTTTAAAATTTTAGAATTAAATTAGGGGTTTTTCATGGGTGTTTTCATCCATCATTACCTTTTGATCGTAAGGGCAATAATGTATACGGTAAAAGTAGTACGTATAGATGAGATTTAGATAATATAAGTTTTTAAGTTTTTAAGTATTGTAACATTGTGACACAATGTATATAAATAGCAAGTAGTATTAGGAAGATAGAGCAAGTAGAGATAAATAACATATTTTATTCTATATGGGTAACCCATATGCTTATGGGTGACTTTCACTATTTGCTTGTTATAGACTAGTTTCACAATGTTGCTAGGTGACTGAATGAAACAGAATTATATCGTTTATGAACTACTTTTACACTATATTGTGGATATCCTAAGCGCATCACCAATGTATATGATAAAAGTGATCCTGATGGAACCCACATATATAGATTTTAATTATAATAATACCCACAATGTATACATATACAAGGTAATATTAGAAAAAGAGAGAAGTAGAGATAGATAATATTATTTATTTTATATGGGTAACTCATCCTGTACACGGATCTAAGCCAAACCAGCCCAACCCGTGAACCCAACCTAGACCAACCCGTCGATAGCGGTTTTATTGGGTTTGATGGTTTTCGGGTCAAAACCGTAAAATTTCACACACATTGGGTTTAGGGAGGGATAGAACCAGCAAAACCATCCAACCTGTCCCCAATCGGCACTCCCACGAAACCCTCGTACACGGCGGCGACGGCAGCGCTGGCGCCGGTGCCACGGCCGGGAGAACCAGGAGGAGGTGGTGCGGGCGCTCGTTAGGTTAGCCCTGGAAGGCAGCTTGGCGACGAAGCTCCGGCCGATGGCCGTGGTGCAACACTGGATCGAGTGCTCCGCCGCTTTCAGGTAAACCATGAACACTGATCCCCAACTCAGCTCATGTGTGTATGTGTGTGTTTTAATTCTTGATCCTAGTTACGCAATGTGTGATTGTGTGCATGCATGGGAAACTACAGTATCGAGAGACAACAAAGTTGGATCTACTAATTTAATTACTTCAGGTTAGGAGCACTAATCACAACATTCACAAGCGTGTTTCTGCAAAGCTTAAATTGGACATGAATATTTTGTCATGTGTTAGTCCTCTTTGCAGCCAAATTGATACAGTATCGTATAATATGCATGTATCACTTTCTGTTTTTTTAGAAATCGAAGAAAATCTTGGACAAAAAATTTATGCCGTAATCTTTCTTGTACTCATACTGATGTTTTCTTTCTTGCAGATGGATAGTGATAAGAATCCTAATATTCTGGACACATGAGTGTTAGATGTTGGACCTTCTGTTGTATCCGAATTGATTGGAACAAATCGGAGAGCATTAGCCCAGAACTTTCATGTAAACGAGGTATATATATTAGTCACTGCACTATGATTTTGGAGGCAATTGCTTCTTCCATCTCAAATTTCAGGATAGATTATTTTTCCTCATAGTCAAAATCAAGTAGCACCACAATGCTATTTTAATGTGGAGAGAAAGCGCTTCTTGGATGTGCCTATGGCAAGATTTGAACCTCAAACTAGGATAGCAGATCATGTTGAAGGAAACAGCACGACAAGAATTAGCACAACGGCTATTAGGGACCAACCACCTGATGTAATTGAGGTATTAATGATTTCTCATGAGTTGCTTTGATGTCTCCAATTTATCATCACTAGTGCAGATCCTCTCATCTGTAACGAACTGTAACATAATTGTATTTTGCGGGCCGTCACAAATTGTATTTTGCGGGCCGTCACAAAGAATATATCTCAAATAGGCCTAAAAAGAGATCGATTGAGATATGGTCGGAGAGACATGTTAAATGTGCATAGAACTGAAACCCGTGACGGATGACACATATCTTTGATGGGCCTAAACTAGGGCCCGATTGAGATAACCTTAAATATCTCAATCAGGCCGTAGTTGGAGCCCGTCACAGATGACCATCATCCGTGACGGGTACCAACTTGAGACCCGATTGAGATAACAACTAGGCCCGTTACAGATGACCCTTATTTGTGACGGGCCTAAATTATAGCCCGTCACAGATGGCCCGCCAGAGATAAGGGTCATCTGTGACGGGTCTAAACGATTGCCCGTCATAGATAAGGGCCATCTGTGACGGGCCATAGTTTAGGCCCGTCACAGATAAGGATCATCTGTGACGGGCCATAGTTTAGGCCCGTCACAGATGACCATCATCCGTGACGGGTACCAACTTAAGACTGGATTAAGATAACAACTAGGCCCATCACAGATGACTCATCAGCGATGGCCTATATACTAATGCTTACAACTATTGTATTGGTCCTTTGTACAAATAAGTTCATTTGAACTCAAATTCAAAATTTGACAACTTCGAACAAAAATTAGGATTAATAAATGATTTCAAATGGAAAAGTCACCAAAAGCAAAGTTGTAGAACTCATCGGGGTGCAAAATTTTTATTTTGGTCATTTCTCCATCTGACTCTATTTGAACAATTTGAAATTTGAAATTCAAAGTTTGAGAAATTCAAATAGAATTTTTTGTTAGTGAACGACTTCAACTGAAAAAGTCATCAACAACAAAGTTGTATAACTCATCAAGATCTATAAGTTTTAGTTTAGTCATTTTTCTATATAACATTTTTTGAACAGTTTGAATTTGAATTTGAAAATATAACAACTTCAAACAATATTTTCAAATACTAAATGATTTCAATTAAAAAAGTCATCAACAACAAAATTGTATAACTCATCAAGATCTAAAACTTTTATTTTTGTTATTTCTTCATCCGATAAAATGTTAGTAACATTGTTCACAAATTGTACATATATGTGTTATAGTTTATAAAACCGGATAAGAGATACGTCAATTTTGGAAACAATGTTAGTATCACTTTGTCGGATGAAGAAATGATCAAAATAAAAATTTTAGATCTTGATGAGTTATTCAACTTTGTTGTTGATAACCTTTTCAGTTGAAATCATTTAGTATTTGAAAATATTGTTTGAAGTTATCATATTTTCAAATTCAAATTCAAACTGCTCAAAAAAAGTTATATAGAAAAATGACCAAAATAAAAGTAATAGATCTTGATGAGTTATACAACTTTGTTGTTGATGACTTTTTCAGTTGAAGTCATTCACTAACAAAAAAATTCTATTTGAATTTCTCAAACTTTGAATTTCAAATTTCAAATTGTTCAAATAGAGTCGGATGGAGAAATGACCAAAATAAAAATTTTGCACCTCGATGAGTTCTACAACTTTGGTTTTGGTGACTTTTCCATTTGAAATCATTTATTAATGCTATTTTTTGTTCGAAGTTGTCAAATTTTGAAAATTCAAAATTTGAATAGTTCAAATGAACTTATTTGTACAAAGGACCAATACAATAGTTGTAGGTATCGATGAGTTATACAATTTTTTTGTTTGTGATTTTTACATTTGACACACAAAAATCGATCTAAAATTAAATTTAAAGTTCTCATAAATTAAAAATAAAAAATACCACATAAATTGAATATAAACATTTCATATGGAAAATGGAAAAATACTCATCGGTGAGGGGCATTACTTAATACCTGATAGTGATAGGTCATCTCAATCGGGGATGTGAAATGTGTGATCAAAATGGATGTTATGTGAATATGGTTGTGTTAAATATATTGATGGTTGTGTATGTAAATAAATGTATATGAATGGGTGATATTGGGGGGTGACATCCTGGCCCAAGGCTTAATAGGATTAATAGAATACTCATACCAAAAATGACAACTATTTTTCCGGAAGACGATCTCCAAAGAACTTTGATGTTAAGCGTGCTTGGCCTGGAGCAATTCAAAAGCCTGAGACTAGCCAAAAAATAAAATTTATTTTTTTGGGAATTATACTCATCTGTGCCATAGTTTAGACCCGTCAGAGATAAGGGTCATCTGTGACGGGCCATAGTTTAGGCCCGTCACAGATAAGGGTCATCTGTGACGGGCTATAGTTTAGACCCGATTGAGATAGGTCATCCGTGACAGGCTATAGTTTGACTGGTCGTCTGGGTCAAAGCTATCAGTGACGGACTTTAATTAAGGCCCGATTGAGATAGCTTCATCCGTGACGGTCGTTTGCCCGATTGAGATAACTTTTCACATCTGTGACCTCTAGGTTGTGACGGACGCCATGCCCGATTGAGATGGGGGTTACCGCCCGATTGAGATAGGGGTTACCGTTCTAGTGCATACTAGGTCTTTTTAAAATTTGTTTATTTATTTGTGCTTCTCATAATTTTAGGTAGATAGCTAGTCCAATGCTAGCCTTACTAAGAAGTCACCTTTAAAACTCTTGAAAAATATCAAGATAAAGAAAAGACGGACTTCAAGGACAACTTCAGATGTTTGGGATCACTTCATTGCTAAAGAATCAGAAGAAGGTCCAGTTGTTGTTTGCAATTATTGTGAGAAAGTGTATTTATGCGACCGTTCTATCCATGGAACAATCACGTTGAGAAAACATCTTGTGAATTCATGCACTACATCTCCATTATGGAACAAGGGTAAGAGAAGGAAACTCTCATTTGGAGGTCAGGAACATGGCACACCAAAGCAGCAATTCAATGCTGAAGATTGCCGCAGAGCACTAGCAAGGATGATCATAATTGATGAGATGCCTTTTAGTACTGTAGAAGGAGAAGGCTTCCAACGGTACTAAAGATCCTCCAACCAAGATTTGAACTTCCATCTAAAGTCACAGTTGCCAGAGATTGCTACAAGATGTACCTAGAAGAGAGGAAAAGGTTAAAGGAAAGCTTGAAAAGCCATCGGATTTGTCTTACAACAGACACTTGGACATCAATTCAGAATCTAAATTACATGAGCTTGATAGCACACTGGGTGAATGACAAGTGGAAACTTCAGTCAAGAGTGTTGAATTTTTGTGTTGTACCTGACCACAAGGGTGAAACCATAGGGGAGAAGATTGAAGAGTGTTTGCCAGAGTGGGAAATCGATCATATTTTCACGCTTACAGTTGATAATGCTAAAACCAATGATAGTGCTATTCGCTACCTAAAAAGAATCAGCAAAGATTGGGAAGGAACAATTCTAAAGAATGACTTGATGCATATTAGATGCTGAACACACAGTGAATTTGATTGTTAAGAGTGGTATGAAGGGTACTATTGACTCGATCAAAAGGATACGAAGTGCTGTTCAGTTTGTGAGGGGCTCACCTGCAAGAACAATTCAATTCAAGAAGTGTGCAGAGAAGGAGAAAATAGATGAATCAGAATGTCTTTTGTTGGGATGTTGACACTAGATGGAATTCGACTTATCTCATGCTAGAGTTAGCAATTGTTTATGAGAAGGTATTTACAAGATTGGAAGGAAATAAGCAGTATTTAACTTATTTCGGTGAAGATGGTCGACCTCCAGATAAGATAGACTAGGAAAATGCTAGACAATTTATCTCATTTTTGAAGTTATTTTACAACGTGACGGTACGTCTGTCAGGATCACACTACGTCACTTCAAGTGCCTTCTTCCATAACTTCCTATTGATGCATAATAAGCTAGTGCAATATTCCAATGGAAGTGGGTATAGCTTGGTTGTGATGGCAACACGTATGAAACAGAAATTTGATAAATATTGGGGCAATATCAATACATTGAATCCCTTGTTATTTATTGCTGTTGCTTTGGATCCTCGGTACAAACTGAAATACTTGAACTTCTGCTTTTCAAGAATATATAACAAGGAAGAAGCAAAATGTTTCAGCCAGAAAGTCAAAGAAGGCCTGACATCATTGTTTGAATGCTATGTAAAGTTTGCCGCAAACTCTTCTTATGCTGAGAAAAACTCTCAATTACATTTTGCAATTAATGTAGAAGAGTATGAAGATGACCCTTGTAACTTATTAGCAGCTCAGTTTGCTATTCATTTGGAAGAAATTGAGAGTAGGGAAAGTAATATGGAGTTGTCAAGATATCTTGCTGAAAATTGTGAGAAGTCTGAGAATAAATTTGACATCTTGGGTTGGTGGAAAGGGAACTCTAATAAATATCCTGTGCTCTCCAAATTGATGAAAGATATATTAGCAGTTCCAGTTTCAACTATGGCTTCGGAATCTGCATTTAGCACTGGTGGACGAGTTCTAGATCCCTTCTGCAGCTCATTGTCCACTAAGATAGTTGAAGCACTTATATGAGCGCAGAGTTGGTTTCGATCCTCTCCAAGGAATATGGACGTTCGAGCTTCCATTGATGATATGCAAAAGTATGAAGATCTTGAGCAAGGTAAATATTTTTTGTGTTTGCATGTTTGAAGTCAGCCTGGAGCATAACTCAAATGGACCATGATGTTTTTTTTTATGCAGAGCTTGCTGCACTGGTGGGTGGAGACACAAGTTAGATTGATTTCCTGACACTGGAACTGTAGAAAGAACAAATGAATTATTAGTTGTCGTTGGAGTTGTTTCTAATCTTCTAGATGATTTCTATTTTTCAGAAATTTTTTACTGTAATCTCTTCAGATTTAGCCAAAAAAATTTAAAATAGTTCAGCTTGGCCATTTCATGTTTTGCCTAGTCAATGCACAAGGTTTATTATAAGAATGTTAGGTTTTGATGGAGTGTAATTAGACTTTGGATTCCTACTTCAGCACTATATATGCTCATGGCCATTCTAATTTAGTTTTAATATTTTTTATTTTTTAAAAAATATATTTATTTATTATTGTTTTCCTGTTGCCTATTGTAGTTTCTATTTCGTATATTTCGTATTTGTATGTACTCGTGCATGCACTGGAAAAGAACTTATTATCATCCATAAGAAATAAGAAGTAGCGTTCATATAAGCTATTGCAATAGCTAGTGCAGTGCTTAAATGGGTTTGGACCATCTAAACCGGTGAACCAGCCAAACCAACCCACCAATTCAGCCTCCCTCAAACCTGCTGGAACCAGCCCAACCTGAATACAACCATCCAATTGCTGGTTCGGCTAAGGAACCAGCTAAACCAGCCCAACTCGTGTATGAACAGGCTGATGGGTAACCCATATGTTACTAAGTGACTAAATAAAATATTATATTAGCTGTGGAATACTTTTGTACCACATTATGGATGACATAAGAGCACAAACGTAAAAAGTCTTTTTATAAGATTATTTTGCATAGCTTCACTTCGGTTAGATGTCTTCAGCTTATAATCCGGAGACAATAACTTCAAATTCAGAATATAAACCATAGCACAAATAATTGTTTCCAAGATTGCTTAAATCCTTCCAAAATTCGTGCTCTTTTAGAAAAGAGGAACTTTGCAGGAACTAAACTGATAAGTGAATTTCATAAAACTATATATATTTTGATTAAATTATTATAAAACTACACATAAGTCGCCCTGTCATACAACAACAGATTCATTGTTGTGCTTATCGCAGCCACATATTTAGGGTATTGAATTACAAAAGTACATGTTTAATGCTAATTTTGTCATAAAATTACATGATTTATAACTCCAGCGGGACAACAATGCTAGGAAACTAATCTCCAATATCTATATATTTTTATAACATCATTACTAAATTTGTAGTTTTAGTATACTTCATAAATTTATAGTTTTGTGATAAATTTGATGCTAAACTATGTTTTGTGCCTCCTTAAACCGTTTGCACTCATGGTACTGAAAGATTGGATTTTTCTCATAAACTTGTTATAAACCTACAATGGGCCGATTTTTTTTCTTTATTTTCCTTCACGAGTTTTAGATCCATGTGGCCCAAAAAAAGGCCCAAAACTAGCCCAGTATAATCTATGGAGTACGTGAAATATATTAAAAAAAAAATTTACCGGCAAACATAGCTCTTTTTTCAACGAACTACAAAATCATTTCATAGTTCATACTGAAAAGTGAAAACACCTTCCAAGTTCCAAATGTCATGAAAGACCGCAAATCACGTAGATGCTACGTTGCACATTTGCACTCATTTTAATCCATGACAACAGTAAAAAACCACAGTTTTTTATCTAGAAAAATAAGCACAAAAAAACACAGATCAAACATCAGCCAACACAACGCATGCAAGATTACGACGAGCTGACGTTGACGACAGCTTAAGCTACGCCTTGGTCATCAATGGCTGCACCTTCACCTGGTCCAGCACCGGCCCGCACGGCGACACGCCGTCGCCGGCGCTGGTGTGGTAGTAGGAGCTGTAGAACGTCACCCTGGCGCGCCGCCCGCTCGCCACGAACCTCAGGCTGGCCTGCCTGGCGCCGCCGCCGCCGCGCGACGCGTAGGGAACGGCCGCCGCCGTCGCGTTGCCGCCGGCGGCGGCGACGACCGCGTGCACCAGCATGGCGCCCTCGCAGCCGTCCCTGGCGTCTCCGACGGCGAAGGAGAGGTTGTAGGCGCGCCCCGGCGCGGTGCGGATCACCTGCGCGATCGCGCCCTCCCGCCCGGCGACGAGCTCCACAGCGCGCTGGCCTTGCGGCACCGCGAAGTGCGGCGCGTCGATGAGGCGGACGGGGCGGGGCGACTCGATGATCCACCCCGGCAGCGGCGACGTCGCGTCCTTCTGCTTCGGCGGGAGCAGCACGCCGGCGGTGGAGTTCGGGATCGCCGCCGGCCCGGCCTCGAAGTCGCCGTTCCGGATCAGGTTGTCTGCAGCAATGGCGTCGTCAGATCCAAGAAGAGGAGGTCACCATCCATGGATGCATGGTGTTGGGTTTACCTTTGGATGGCATTGGCGCCGGGAGCTCCTTGATGGCGACGGCGGCGAGGAGCGGGCCGCAGTTGAGGCCGTCGTCGTGGTCGTCGGCGGCGGGGTTACTGAACACGACCTGGGCATCCCTCTCGGCGGCGCGGAACCCCCACGCCCAGGCATCTGCGGCGGCGGCGCCGTAGAGCGTGCGCACGGGGACGTCACCGGGAGCGGAGAACGACGGCGACACGGCGACGCGCAGGCGGAGCGCCTCCTCGTACTCGACGTCGCGCGCGCAGGTGCGCGTGGCCGCGAACGTGAGCGCGTACGCCGCACCGGGGCGCACCGCCACCGCCTGCGCCGCCGACGCGCGCGCCCCCAGGCGGAGCGCGTGGACGCCCGGCGCGGCGGCGAAGTACATCCCACCAGGCTGCGGCCCGCCGGAGACGTACTCGACGTGGCCACGCAGCGCCCACCCCGGCAGCGAGTCCCTCCCGACGATCACCGTGGCGTTCATCTTCCGGGGGCTCATCGCGAAGTTGCCATTCACCAGCACGCCTGAAATGCCATTATCCATACATTCTCAAAGATCACAGCCACGACATTTAATTATTTCTTGCAAGAAGAGAGATTCGCCAGCGGCAACATTACCATCGGCGGTTTGAGTGTGAGCTCGAGGAGGCGGCGCCGGAGCTAGCGGAGCGACGGCGGTAGCCGCGGAGGAGAGGGGTAGGAGAAGAAGCAATAACATTCTAACCATGAACTCCATTGTATCGTATCGAAGGTTTAAGATTTAGAGTTTAGGGTTAAAATATAGGTCGATGATTTGATTGGAGTGATGCTGATGCTGCCGTGTATATATACGGGATGACAGAGGAGACAACGTAACAGAGAGGACACGTGTACTTGGGCCGGCTAAAGCTGCTTTAGAGCAAGTAACTTGCTCTAATTAAAATTACGTATCCACTCAAAATTACTGATCACTAATAACAAAGAAAAATGCAGTGTACAGTAACTCAAGTCTCAAGAGGTCTTATGCGTCACAGCGTCAGATACGTACTGAAGGCCACTTTGGAGCTAGTAGCTTGCTCCAACAAACCAGCTTAAATACCTTGCTACGAAAGCAGAATAATTACTACTCTAATTACGCACATGTACGTGGAAAAGAAAAGCAGCGCCAGTGACGTCGCCGCGCATTGATCTCTCGCCGCACGTATCCTTCCGTCCTTCGCCAGAGCGCAGAACGACGAGGAGGTGTGTCGCCGGCGGCGGGAATCTGTCTGTCCCCTAACCGTAATATTACGTAATATTAGAAATATGTACTCTGAACAATCTAAAACCATTAAAAATAAAATCCTAGATTCCTAGTTATATGGTATTCTAGTTAGCGAAAAAAAATAAATATGTGAAGCTTACTTAAAAATAGATCCACGTGCCAATCATCTTCTTCTCCTTTCTTTTTTCTTCTCTTTTCGTCTTGTCTTCTCTTGTGACGCTGGCGGCAGATGGAGAGAGGCGGCCTCGTTGACGGCGGCGGCGACCGACCCCGGCGCGCTGCTCGGCCTGCTCGACCCCGGAAAAGCAGCAGGTCCCCGACGTCCTCGCCGTCTACCTTGTGCACCCCACCGCCGCCAACGTCGACCGCATCGCCACCGACGCCGCCGCGCACACGGCGCCCCCCCCCCCCCCCCCCCCCCCCAGCCAAAGCCCACCACCGCACCGTCGCCATCAATCCATCATCTCACACCGCCCAGTGCCTGCGTCAGTGCGCTCGCCAGAGCGAGCGTGCCACGACCCACGACGACGACACCTCGCTTCCAACGACAAGAAGCAGCAGCCGCGCCGCGCGTCGCTTTCCCTCTCGCCATCCGGTACACGCGTGCGCTGCCGCTACTGCGTTGCCGGACGTCCCCGCATTGCGCGGGGTGGCGCACTGACCTCGTGCGGTTTTTTGTTGTGTTTATTTGAAGGGTGTACGCGGGGAGGGCGCGGGCGGGAGCGGCGGACGAGGGGAGGAGATGCTGGCCGTTCGGGGGGAGAGCGTGGGCGCTGCCGCCGATGGAGGTGCGGTTGTTCCGGTGGTGGGGGGACGAGGCCGCGGCGCTGGCCGAGGAGGAAGGGGAGGAGAGGAGGCTGGCGGCCAAGCGGTGGGAGCGCTCCATCGTCGAGCTCTTCGCCGCGGTGCCCAAGGTCGCCGCCGCCTACAAGGGGCTCGGAAGGGGGAAGCGTGTCAGGAGGAAGCTCGACAAGGCGGAGCCGCCGGCGCTCGGGGTTGAGGCGGCGGTGAAGAAGAAGAAGGGGTTCAACCGTTCAAGATGATTAACGAATGAAATCTGAGAAATTAGAAAGAAACTTGAATGGTGGATCATTGATTTCGTTGAAGATTTAGAACTTTCTTAAGTTGCCGACTACGACACGGAGGTGCCGCCGGACATCTACATGCTACTTTGCGTGGCGGAGCCAGCACTTTCGTGAAGGTTGAGTGACTAGTAGCGTTTTCCGTGATTAATTGATTTTTATAGGCGTCGACGGCTAACGTAGTGGAAATGGTAACGATAGAGTCCGAGCGGCTACCCGACCTGTCCAGGAGCTGTCTCCGCGGTTGCTTCTTTGGAACTCCTACCGCAAGTTTGCTCCCTCTCGTCCATGGCCGAGCAGCGTGCCGGGGTCGGTCACCGCTGTTGTTGAGGAGCCCGAGCGGCGCTGAGTGGGTGCGCATAATGCACGGCTGGTCGCGCGGGCACCCCCGCGCGGCGCTTTCTCCCCTGTAGTCTCTCTCCTTAAGTATATACGTATATATATACTTTCTATATATACTTACAAACTCTGTATACATATATACAAAGTTTATACGTATGTATAGAAAGTATATACATCATATCTATGTAAATTTTAGGTATACGTATATTTTGTTATGTATAAAAAAAATATACACATATAAAAACTTTGTATATCTATATATATACTTTGTATACGTACGTATAAACTTTGTATTGATATAATACAAAGTTTATATATATATATGTATATAAAATATATACAACGTATATACATATAAATTTTATGTATACCCAAGAATTGACATATAAAAAATGTATACATGTATACAAAGTTGTATACGCACGTATGCAAACTTTGTATTCGCATGTATGCAAACTTTGTATACGCACGTATATAGAGTTTGTAAATATAGAAAAAACAAAAAAGAAAAAAAAGGGAAAAACCAACCGGAAAAACGAAAAAGAAGGAAAAAATCGCGCCCCACGTGTGCTCCTATCAGTGCACCGTCCGCCCCCCCTCCGCATGCGCCACGTGGCTGCACCGCGCGGGAGGGAGGACGCGCGACTAGCTGCTAGATAGGGTTTTCGGTGTTGAGTCATCGGCGGCCGCCTCTCCTCATCTGCCGCCGGCGTCACAAGAAGAAGAGGAGAGAAGAAAAGAGAATGGAAGAGAAGATGATGACACGTGGGCCTCGTATTTTTCCTTCTCACTTACATGTAGGCTTCACATATTTATTTTTTATTTTTTATTGACTAGGATGCCACATCAGCGAACCAGATATCTATACTATTTTCGGATATTTTTTTTGGACAGTTTTACATGGAAAAAGATTTGGTGCAGACCTGATGCAAAGGTCCTCTACATCCTCGTCCTCGATGGCCAACACGTGTGCACGTTACAGATCCAAGGATGGGCCTGGGAATTGATCCCTAAGCCAAGCGAGCCGTGTGCGATCCTCGTCGCAGTTGTTTGGAGCTGAGCCGTCTCCCGCCGGGGACCTCTGTCTAACATGCAGTTGTCGAGCGTCCCAATTAAATTCTTGAACTTCAATTCTCGATGTTCGTCAATAGGCATCCACGCGCCCACGCCGCCCTCTATGACCATCTAAGCAAATCATGCATGGAAATCAAAACCGAAACGTTCGAACTCATCGATCATCAACATTCAACAACCGTACGCCTAAATCAATGTAGTCCACTCTGCTTGCATCGATTAACTACCAGCCGGCCAGCCAGATCACCGGTGATGAACTTAATTACTTGTTGCCAAGGATGATGTGGAACTAGATGAGAAGAGCTTCTCGCCCTTCCCGACACGAGGATAGCCTCCCGGTAGGCGGTAGCTGGATCACGAGGAAGGCAGATCGAGGGCATGGAAAACGAGGAAGTCAGGAGAAACGCGGCCATTCACAGTGCGTCCGGCTTATTTCGTGTGGCCATGTGCTCCACCTAGACAAAAAAAAGTGGATGAAGCCACACATCACAAATTTTAATCTCCCACAGTGCACCAGCCTCCCTTTCCTCCTCAAGTCGTGCCCTTCACCTCCCCAGGCCGCTCTCCCTCCTCCTCTCCGCCGCTCCACCTCCCCATCGGCTCCTCTCAATCCTGGACGCCCGCTCGAGCCCAACTCGATGGCTCACGACGGCGGTTGCCTCTGACCTCTCCCTCCGCCGTCCCCTCCCCGTCTCTAGGCTCTCCCTCCATCGAGCTCTCTAGATCTAGCCCGTGGCTCGCCGGATCTGGACTCGGGTGGCGGCAATGGGGAAGGTGGTGGCGGCTCGACGGCAATGTTGATGGCGGCTCCATGGTAGGCCTACGACGGACTCTCCCTTCTCCCCTCTGGCGCCGACGCGACATCCCTCTCCGTCGCGAGATCGGAGAGACGAGCTCAGCAACGCGGAGAGGAGAATGATGAGCAGGGGCGGCGACGAGGTTCCCTCTCCGGCACGGTACAGCTCTCTCCGGCATCGCACGGGGCCACCAAGCGCAAGGCCACGACCCCCACAGTGCTGTCGTGCTGTTCTTCCCCGCGTTGCTCGGTAGCTTTTCTGACGAAGAACGCGTGCCCAATTTTGGCTACGCGAACCTCGTTGGGTCACGCTACAAGCCGAGTTGGCAGAGAATCTCGGGTTGGCTGAATGCCACACACGCACACTGTGAATGGCCTTACGGCAGTAGTAGCTGACATGGAAGGGGATCGTGGAGCCAACAAGAGGCGGCTCGGCTCCAGCCGGGTGCGATGAGGACCGCACGGGGCTCACTCCTAGGTCTATCATTGGATCCGCACACGTGTTGGCCATCGAGAATAGGGCTGCAAAGGAGGACTTTTGCATTAGGTATGCACTAATTATTTTTCCTTTTTACATAGTTTAGGGTCCACATTTTCTTGTATTGCGTTTAGGGGATATAGACTCGGCGTATAATTGAGGGATGTCAGGTGAACTTATTCCGCCAGAAATTTTGCCTGATGGGCCGTCGCCGTCGGCCCGGCCCATCTAATGTCCCGAAGGTTTCGTCTCCTCCACTCTAAGTCACCCACGCCCTCCCATTGGACAACAGGAGCATCAAGCCTCTTCGTCTTCTCTTCTCATCTCACCACTTTGGTGACTCGTCACCGTCTCGAAACCGCAACTCCGGCGATGGCGTCGTCCGGATCGGCGGCGTACGTCGGTGGCGACGTCGACGGGGAGAAGCCCTCGGCGCACCTCGGCCAGCCCCTCCTCCCACCCCCCACGCAGCCCTACTACGCCTTCCCAGCTGCGGCATACGCACCTCCTCCTCCTCCGCCGCCGCCGACGCTCGTGTTCGTCCCGGTCACCTCCCCGGTCCTCGTCCGCCTCCGCCGCCTCCGTCCGCGCCGCGTCCCCTGCCTCCGCGCGTTCTCCACCCGCACGCTCCCTCTCCTCCTCTTCCTCGCGCTCCTCGCCGGCGTCGCCTTCCTCCTCTACCCGTCTGCGCCCGTCGCGCGCGTCGAGGGGCTCCGCCTCGACAGCTTCCGCGTCAACCCGCCCCCGCTCCCGGCCGTCGACCTCCACCTCGCGCTCCGCCTCCGCGTCCGCAACCCGGGCCTCGTCCTCCCGCTCCGGTACCGCGCGGTGTCCGCCGCCGTCTCCTACCGCGGCCACCTCCTCGGCTCCGCGGCCGCGCGCCCCGGATCCGGCGAGCTCGATGGCAGAGGGACGACGTACGCCGATGCCGAGGTGTGGGTGGACGCCGGGAGGGTTGTGGATGACGTGATCGACCTCATCGGGGACCTCGCCGCGGGGTCTCTGCCGCTGGAGATCGTGACCGAGGTGGTCGGCGCGGTCAGGGTCTTCCGATTCGACATCCCTGTAAAGGTAATTGCAAGTTCTTGTCATAAGTTTTATGAATTACATTGATTTGCCAGCGATCGATTGATATCATGGTGATGGATATTGTTTGGAGAAGTTTGGGGCTTTTGAATCTAGTTAGGGAGACTGTTAAGGCTAAAGTATGTTTTAGGTTATCAGGGCAGAGTTAAACTGTTCTGCTCTTATTAAACAAATCGCAGTTGATATGATGGAGTACTAGATCACGGGGCTGAGGCTGCTGAATGGTAGTTGATATAGTTAAGTAACTAAAGGGCATTTGTCAAACTGATTCTTCTTGAACCTGTAATTCCAGATTGGTTCAGAAAGTTTATAAAAATTATGAAATTTACTACCATTAATATGATAACTTGTGCCCTTAATTTACATGCTCCCGATGTTCTTAGGGTTAATTAAGGAATAATTCCATTATTTGTTAGGATATGCTATAGCACTTTGTATGGACACAACTCTCGTGCTTGGTGTATCTGTGTATAGGATAGGATTTTGCTTGCAGCTACTATGGTACAGAGGCTCTCTGTTCTGTTCAAGTTTTTTTGGGTCGAAATGTCCATTTTAAAGTTGGTGAAGTTAAGGGGCCATGGTTTTCCTCCTTTTCTTTCATGGTGGCAATGCAAAGCATATTAGTAGAAAATTCAAGGATATGTAAGAGGTGGTCATGGGTCAAACAGCAGATTGTAAAATATCTGTCTTATGTTAGT
Organism: Oryza punctata; assembly: GCA_000573905.2. Lineage (NCBI taxonomy): Eukaryota > Viridiplantae > Streptophyta > Magnoliopsida > Poales > Poaceae > Oryza > Oryza punctata. Next base: position 6,399,609 of record CM002494.2, on the reverse strand, counting down.
GGTACAATACTCGAGTTAATAAATTTCATAGGCTGTCTCTAAGATAATGATATATAAGTTGCATATGCTGATGATAAGCCCATCTGCATTATAGGAGTAGCATTTATTGGAACCAAGAAGTTTAGATTTAGGTGAAAAAGCCTAGAAAATTATGGCTTCTACTTGAATCTGGCCTTGAACCATCTTGGTCCAAATTACAATCTAGTTGGCGACATTCAGAAAAAGAATGGATTTCGTTTTCTTTCAATCACGAATACATTCTTTTAAGTAAAAAAAGATAAATTGAAAGGAAAAACTACTAAGTATGAAAAATATTATTGCTATTAATTGTAAGAAATAATATCAGCAAGTCAACTATAGATGAATTAGATAGAGTGACAAAAGTGTGAGGACAATGGCCAAATGTTTGAGTCTGCGGATGACTTGTTGCCACAGGGTTGAGTGAGATTTTTGATAGTTTTCAGAGCCTCAAAGTTAGTGGCCCCTGGAGGGGTAATAGCAAGGGGGCAGGATTAGAAGATACAGATTTTAGGTAATTTCTTCTTAGGATTTTATGCATAACTGAGCATAGGCATATACTGAGCCTAGTTTCAATCTGCTTGGAAAATGAAATGAATTGAAAATTAGTTTCACATTTCACAATAGTTTTTTCTCCTCCAGCTGCGGAACATAAGCATTTCCTAAGTTGTCGGTTATTGCTCAACCCCTGGTTGAATACTTAAGCCAGAAATGATAGTAGTTTTTTTTTTTGAAACTAAACGAAAAAGAGCTGCGTATTTTGAATTAAGTGGAGAAAACATTTGGTATAGACAACATAGACCAAACTCGACCAAGGGGCCAAGAACTTGTTAGAATGCTAGCACTGAAATGTAAGTAACTTAAGTTTTGAAAATGTGCTTCATTAAAGGGGGAAAATATGTAGTGCAAAACTGGAAACTACCGTAAGATCGAAAAATGTACGTCTGAGATTCATCCACGTCATTGCGAGTAAAATTTTTACTCCCAGTAAAACTTTTACTCCTGATTAAATCTGGGAGTAAAAATTTTACTCGAAGTGACGTGGACGAATCTCATATGTCTATTTTTTGATCCTACGGTAGTTCCAAGTTTACACTACATATGTGTTTTGCACCACATATTTTCCCTCATAAAAGAATGTTTTCACTATACTTTATTTATATTGTCTTCTGACTATCTACTTAACTATTTTGTTAAACCATGTGAGAATTGTCCGCTTGTACACATTATCAATTCCTAAAATATATTTTTTGGCTAAAAATCTTATTGTCGTCACAGAGGTACTATTAATACCTCCATCTTCCAAGAAACCATACTATTAATACTTCCATTTTCCAAGAAACCAATCAATTTAGTTCTTTCTTTTTGTAACTGTAATTTTCAATGCATAGTCAAGTCTTCATAAGTTTAGTAATCTAATTTGGCATGAACAAATATATTTATCCCTTCATGTTCAACATCAGATGAAGTGGTTAATCTGCTAAATCTAAAGTATTGTTGAAGCAGCTATACTCAAAATTAGGATCAGATGTTGAGCTTAAAACAAGAAATAAAGAATACACTAGTTTGTTAATGTAAACTTAAGAACTTTGTCAAATGTAGATGAACAAGTTTTCCTATTTTTTGCTGAAATTGTTAACTAAGGCAGTACCACACAGTGAGTGCTGTGGTGGGTTGATGCTAGCCTACCACGCCAACATGCACTAGATGAGCTGGGCAAACAGGAATCGTATGGGATGGAAGGCTCTAGGATGCCAAAGGGCCAAGGAGTGACCAGATCCTCTGGCTGATGCCGTATGCCATGTGATTTATGCTCTTTAGGTTTTGGTGAACAGTATTGTGTTCGACAAGAAGGGAGATGGGGCTGTGAGCTGTCGGTTGGATCTACCATTAGTGCATAATACCCCGTCACAATATGTCCCTTCGTGTATCAGTTGGTGATAGATCATACAGTAGTAAATAGGTGCTGAGATAGTGAGATGTCTTCACTTTTTATCTTCATGGTTGGATGGCTCGTGATTTTATTTTTGTTCTGCAAGAGTAGATATAGCAAAGTCAACTGCACGAAATCATGGGCAATAACCTCTTAGCATTGCCCATGTTTCAATTCTCAATTGGTTATAAGTCGGAATACCAACCTAAATGCTGAATCCTCTACACTCTACAGCAGCTGCAGCCTGCAGGACTGAGCTGGCGCTTTTCTTAATGGAAAAATATGTCATCACATCATTTTCTCAAAGAGTATTTTACCATGAACTTCTTAGTAGTGGTGGTGTACAATGTAGCATTATACATTTGCATCTATTTTGTGTTAAACCGCTAACATTTGTACTAATCCAGGGGCTCATATCATGCTCGGTGAATGTCAGCCCAGATACTCAGCGAATCATAAGTCAGGATTGCTATTGAGGTAATGCCTTGATCTTCTCTCTTATAGTTTGGTAATGCCTTGATCTTCTCTCTTATAGTTTGTACTACATTAGTTTTTAATGCAGGGTAATAGTAACATATCAGGATTGTCTTATACTGTTGTATCTTTTGTCCAGTGACAATGCATTTGGGCTTCTGATGTAAGATGGGCGTGCAATTCATACCTACAGTTTGCAGCTATTATGAAGTTGCAGGGCCTGCTCTATGAAACTGCTTGAGTATGTGTATATAAATAGTTTGTAGCATGTTATTCTATAGACATGAATAATAATTTGACCACTCTCTGTTTTAACCTATTCCACCACTAAAGAATTTTTATAGCATATTATAAAATGCTATATCTGTATTGGTAAATACCACCTTACCGGATATGTAACATAGCCATATAGCAGCCAGTCATGGTGTACGATTTGACCTGAAAATGTTTGAGATTTGCATAATTTGAACTCAGTAATTTAAGATATTCATAATTTGAATATAAGCTTGACAACCAATTCACAGTGGATGTTTGCTCCAAAATGCTTAAGATTTGAACATCTGGTCCAGTCTAACAGTCTGTATACATGGTCTTTTTCTGCACTCCATGAAAGTTTGGAGGTCCTGTAGCTGCCACATTTTTTTGTGGTCTTGTGTGCTGTGCTAAGCACGTCAGTATCAAATGGAGAAGGCAAGAAGGGTGGGGGTGATGAACCTTTTCCTTGCAGCTGGAGGCTTAGACCCACCATGCTAATAATTTCGACCCATGAGTACAAGATGGCTGACCATCGGAGAACATTAAGCGGCGCGGAATTCGCCCCTTCCACGTCGGTTCCTTGCTACGGTTGCTACAGCATGCGGGTTGGAACTTTTGCTACAGTTCCTCCGAGGTGTTATTTCATGTTTAGTCCCTTGTGTATAACCGGATATTGCATGCGAAGAAGAGGAATATCGCGAGTTATACTTAATAATTCTGGAGAAAATTCATGACTTTCCGATTGTGCAAGAGCCCTTCTGGTCAAACTGAAGAAGCAGAACAATATGGGCACAGGTACGTGCATCTGACTGGACCTATTTCCTATCCATTTTGTCTGGTTCTGTACTCAAGTTGTGTCCATCACGCAAAGATTTGGGTCATGCACAAGAGAAACCTGAGGCCCTATTAGTTTTGGAGGATTTTTATCACATTGGAATAGCAAAAGTGAAGGAATAAGAATGCATGCGTACTTCAATCCATAGAAAGTTTCCCAAAAGTTTGAGTGGATGAAAAATTTTCTATGTTTTCTCTATACAACTTATAGGGAAGGAATTTTTTCTTTGGTTTTCCTCTACATGCATTCCTATGAACCGAATGCCACTCATAAAAATTTGTACTTAGGTATCCAAATGCTTTGGTTTCCCTCTAAACCGAACAAACCCTGAATATACACTACACTCTTCGGGTCTGTTTGGCACAGCTCCAGCTCCACCTCTCCTGGAGCTGGAGCTCAGCCAAACAGTTTCAGCTTCACCTAAACTGGGAGTGGAGCTGAGTGGGGCTCTCTTACAAAATGAACTAGAGAGGTGGAGCTGAATTTAGGCAGCTCCACAACTCCACTCCAGACCCAACTCCTGAAGTTAAATTTAGGAGTTGGAGCTGTACCAAACAGGCCCTTCGTTCTTTCCCCATTTGCCCGTGCTTCACGAAGAGGAAAAAGAAACATCAGGGGTGTACCTACGTTGTACTACCCAGGGTCACATGATCCCGGGTAGATTATTTAAATCTTAGCTAAATTATATCATGCTAATTAATATATTAATTAATAATTAAATAATTAATATGTATTGGATCCCGGTAATTTTTATTTTGGATTTGAGGCTGCATGCACGTGCTTCCTGCACTGCACCTCACTGAATGTGCATCTCCTACTCATGCATGTGAGCTGTTTCTCTGACCCTGCCTTGGCCCAAACGACCACTTGTATAGTTATCTGAGTAACATTCACATGTGCAAGCACATACAGGGGTGACCTTTTCTGTCTGTGAAAGACCCTCTGTTTACATTGTATCCACACCAAGACAAACTTAAGACTATGCTTTTGTAGCCAAGTTTTGCAACCAATCTACCGGTGTTTTTTTTAAAAAAAACTTTTTAACTGTTTAATTTTTAATTTTAAAAATAAACCCTCTGAAAACTTATTTCCGAATATGAACTTTTGACCACACCAACCAAATTGGTGTGGCAAAACAATATTGCCTTGTCAACCTAAAAGGGTTTAAAAGATAATAGAAGTTTTCTACCGGTACAATTCTGCTACCAGCAATACTGTCAACACTCAACGGAGATTATCTAAGCCATTGATTCATATCCTCCTGTCAGTAGAAACAATATTATCAGCCGTGAAATCTAATGATAAATAAGGTGATGGTATAAATAGATATATCTCGTTTAGATAAGAAAATGTGGAAGGTCCAAATCATTTCTACTATCTGCCTTTGATGTAGAGAGGATCCCTATCCCAGTGGTAGAGGCGCTGTTGTCATTTTCTAATTGAACTGATATGGCATGACACGTGCAATGCACAGTGCCAGAACCAAAACATTATGGCAAAGGAAATGGGATAGTTGCAGCCAGATCTCCAAGAAAATATATATAAAAAAAGAAGCTAAAAGACAATTATGTCAACAGGTCTGACGTCTATGCTAGTTGCATATTTGATCATTTGGGTAGCTAGAGAGATTTCCTTTTTGGTATGTTTATCAAGCAAATAATAATTCCAATGAAAAGGCAAATGAGATGAACAAAAAAACAAAAACCTAAACTTGCCTAACTTGGACGATAATGAATCATATGCCATTTGTCCCTACCTACTACCGCCGTATTTAAATATGTCACAGTGTTTTATTCGGTCTTTAGTATGCAAATTTGGTCACTATCTTTCTTTGAGAAAATAATGGTAATATCTAACACAGTTATGATATTGTAAAAGTAAAATAAAGAAAAATCAGCCATATGATTTTTTATGTTTTTAAACTAAATATTTTAAGTTATTTTTTTGAGAAACACAGTACAAACGCAGGGCGCTCACAATACGCGTACACTCACCCATATGAACGCACATACGCACACCCTACCTCTATGAGCATCTCCAGAAGACTGAACCGGCATATCTTGAGATTGACGAAGTCACCACGAGCGGCTCGCTATCGACGGGTACGTTGCCTATCACTGAAAGCATAATTAGCTGTAAATACGAACACCCGTATCAAATCTAGGATTTGAACCCAGGTGTCAATCTTTTAAGTTATTGATGGTCGAAATTTTAAAAATTGATCAAAATGCCTCTTTCTAAATCAGCTAGAGGAGAAGAATCCTGGGATTCCTTAAAATTATTGACTCTTTCATCTGCTGGAGCTGTAATTCTCCCTTCTTCAATTTGGGGTCAATTTGGGGTCAAAGGAGGTTACTATCGATGGTGTAGATCACGACTACGGTATTTACATGGTATGGGGATCGTGGTACCAGGGTATATACGAGATTGAGGTAACAAAGACGGAGATAAGAATTTTATACAGGTTTAGCTCCTCGGGAGATAATAGCTCTACTTCTGTTGGCCGAAATCGGTGTTGCTATTATATCGGTATCACTTGAGTACAATATTTGGGATAACCTAATCTAGTTGTCATCGACTTGGCGACAAGGATCTCTACACGTAGTCGATAGCAGGGTAGTATTTTTCTTCGAATACGACCTTAACGAGATATAGGGTAGCGCTAGATCCCTCATACCGTCCTCTGTGGCACCAAATTGGGTTTGTATAGGCTCATCCCTCATGTTGGTGTGTGTTGATCTATGTTAGCTCATCCCCTCTCCTCTTAGGGGGTCTTGTATTTATACCCACGGATGTTCCCTTGTCCAAGTAGAACTTAGCAGATCAGTATGGATACGATCGTGTAGTCCTTGTAGTTTTCAACTTGAACTCTGCTTCTCCTTCCTTCCGTATATGAGACATGATTCCGTATAAGACTTGATATATGATAGGTCCCGTCGAGTTTAATCCATGATTATAGGTTATGTCTTATCCATAACTCTGATAATTACCTATACGTTTCTACTAATTAGACAATTTGTTGGTTGGTAGGAATTGCATTGTCACTGCCCATCCCTTAAGGACACTTAGCCATCAAAAATTAAATACTGCAATTAGACCCATAAGGACACCCATGCTACCGTCTGAAAAAACATTCCTATTAGCTAGCATCATTTGCTTGTCTCATGCATGAACACTCCTCTCCCATGCACGAAAAAATGGTTCATTAGCACATAATTAATTAAACTAGAAACATGTCCGTGTGTTGCAACGGGTAAACTAAATTATAACAAATATAAAAATATTAGCTGATTAGGGTTTAGTTTTTCATGATACGAGCCTTTAAGAAAATATACTAATACTATTTTGAAAAATAGAAAATACTTAGGAGAGAAATAAAGTGATTTTAGCCCAGCCCAAAAACTTCCGACCTGCTTCTGTGCGGATCGCGCGCTTGCGGCCCATGAGGCGGCCCAGTAGCATGGTGGCCTAGGAATGTCGCCGGCCCAACGCGGGATGAACGGCTCAGATCGGTTCCAAATATCTCAAAATTACCAGTGCAACAAACCCTAAACCTAGTTTCACCTTTCCTTTCCCCCACCGTGGGCCGCATCTCCCCCCTCCTCTCCCTCCCCACCCTTCCCCACCAGGCACCGACGGCTCCCTCTCCCCACTGGTGGCGCCGTTCCCTCTCCCCTCCCCCTCCAGCATCACCGCTCTCCCTCCCTCTCCCCCACTGGCAACCCCTTTTCTCCTCGTCGGGGTGCCGCCGCTATCCCGCGCCTCACCAGAACGCTGCCATCCCGCGTCTCACCAGATCCAGCGGGTCGACGGCTCCCTGGCGGTGCGGCGGCTGGGGATCTGGCTCCTCCCTCTCTCTCGGCATCTCCCCGGCATAGCGGCGGGTCAGCGGATCCCCGGCGCAGAGGTGGGTCGGTGGATCCCCGAAGCAGTGGTGACTCCATCCCGGTGCAACGGAGGTGCGGTTGCGAAGCGGCGGGTCAGCGGCTCCCTGGCGGCGCAGCGGATCCCCGACGCAGCGGTAGGTCAGCGGCTCCCGGTAACGGGGCGGCGAGGAGGTCCAGCGAGGTGCGGCAGCAGCCTGCCACTCGCCCCTCCCTTTTATGTGCGATTATTTTTGTGGTCCGATTGGATTATCTCCTGTCCTATGATTTATTTTGGATGATTTTGTGATGATTCCGATTTGGATTGGGATTTCGTTTTTTTGTTTGGATTGTGATGATTTGAGATTTGGAGAGGGCGCACGCGTGATGTGGGCGATGAACTAAGCGGACGAACGGAGGCCTTATGAATATTTTTATTAGGTATAGATATTAGTTATAAAAACCTTAAAAGATAGATTGATATGATTTAGTAAATGAACTTTCCTATAGAATTGTTTTTGAAAAAACACATCGTTTTCTATCGCTTGGAAAGTTACGCGTGGAAAATAAGAGCAGAAGTCGGGAAAAACTAGTTTCAGAAAACGAGAGAGCAGAAGTGAGGTGCTCGATCGGCAAATGTTAATTAGCACCTTAATTATTGGATTTGGTACTACACTAGCGCTCTTTAAACCCTGTCTGCCACAACTTCTATTTGTAGAAATATTCATCAGTAGAAGTCAGCTTCTGCTCTACTTCAAGAACCACTTTATATGAACTCTTGAGGTAGCTTTCAAAGAAGTTCTAAGACGGCAACACCGAAGAATTCAGTCTGATTTTCTGGCATATGGTACTGTTGCCATCCTAAGGATAAAGGTTGTGCTACATGCAAAATACGTTGTATCTGGATAGCTGTAGCAGTTAGCACAGCATTGCACTTCATTTGTGATGTATTTGTGCATCAGTCAACTGAGTATACAGTACCTCTTCTCTATATTCTAGCTAGCCCTTAACTGCATTAAGTGTGTTCTTCCCCCTACTTTCCCAACTCACTACTCTCTTTTTCCACGCGCACATTTTTCAAACCGCTAAACGGTGTGTTTTTGCAAGAAGTTCTATACACGAAAGTTGCTTCAAAAAAAGCATATTAATCCATTTTTCCAAAAAATAGCAAATAATTAATTAATCATGCGCTAATGAGTCGTTCCGTTTTACGTGATGAGAGGGTTAACTCCCAATACAAAAGGACTATTTTGCGTGATGGGAGGATTAACTCTCAATACAAAAGAACGAAACATACCCTAATACCATGCTTGGGTTTTGTTTCTCCCTTATTTTCTAGATTGACGATACACACCTTGTGATGCTAACCGTAAAACCCCGGACCTTTCTTATATATTTCTAAAATAGGGAAGATGACACAGTTAGCAGGCTTAGCACCTAGCAGCCATACACAGATGCAGAGCCATTTGTCGGTTTCCTTGTCGCACGCTAGCTTTGCTGTCCCCACACGATCTGTTCTGATCTGCCGATATATTTGTCCTCAGGATACATACTGCTTGTATTATATTATGTGCTTCCCTTATCCTAAAATATAATAATTATAATAATTTAATACTTAATTATTACTAATATAGATAGATCTATTAAGAAGTTTAAGTTTATTGCGTTAGGATGTGTCTAATTTAATACCATATTACTATATTTTAAAACAAACAAAGGAGTATGAAATATCCTATATGGTGACAGCTTACGGTCAGTATACAAGACTAGTAGCACAACATGTGGCTAATAGTCTTAAGGGGTGTTTGTTTCATGTCACATCGGATGTTTGAGCGTTAATTAAGAGTATTAAATATATACTAATAATAAAATTAATTGTATAAATGAGAGCTAATTCACGAGACAAATTTTTTAAACCTAATTAATCCATAATTAACACATGTTTAATGTAGCATCACATAGGCTAATCATGGATTAATTAGCCTCAATAGATTCGTCTCGCAAATTAGTCCAGGTTATGAAATGGGTTTTATTTTTAATCTACATTTAATACTTCTAATTAGTGTATGACAGGGACTAAAAATAAGTCCCTGGAAACAAACAGGACCTTATTTACCATTGTTTCTGCTATTTCTATCGTCCTCGTTTTGAACGGCAACATTTGGCTGCTTCTTTGATATGGTACATATGCAACTATAATAGTCTGGGAAGAACTTGAAGATCCATTCAAGTTTGTTGGAGAATGTTGTTAGTACCACAATCGATCAAAAAGCAGTGATAATTTTATGAGATGTTTTTGAAGAAGCGAAGAAGATGGGCGATATATAATTTTGGAGAAGGCGTGAAGGCGAGTAAGGGAAGGAAAAGGGTGGCGGGAATAACGCAAGAGAGACATGATCCTCCGCGGTCGATGTCATGTGAATTTTTTTATTAGCCAAATTTACATGTCAACAAAAAAATCACCGTGACTTTAAAACCAGAGAAACCTGATTTGACGCAAGGGACGTGGATGCAATGAGGGAGAGAAGGCTAATGAAGGACAAATCAGGTACCACCATATCGTAAAGATGTGACATGTTTTTCGTAAGATTTTATTTTGTCAATACGAAGATATGGGCTTTGAGAATACTTATGTGAACAAGATATGTTGATTTTATTCCATCGTTTGAGCGCATCCTTTTAGCTAGCCAATTTCACTTATTAATTGCGTAGAATTGGCATCCCAAGTAAATGATTTTAATTATTTACGTAGGTGATTGGGTCGGTACAGTGGTGGAACTAGAAATTACAAAAGGGCTATGGCTAAGATAGGCTTCAACTAATAGGTTGATATTTTAAAAAGATTTACATGGTGATTTAACAAAATTTAAACACGATTTTAGATACAAGACTAGATCCAAAGCTCTAACTACCCCAGCCCCCACCCCCCACTCCTAAGGTCATGTTCTGTTAATCCTTAACAGCGAGGAATTGGAGAGAATTTATTCACACCTATTGTGGTATAGAATTATTCACCCTAAAATCCCTCCAATCTCCTTCAACCACTTTCAAACCAACAAGGTATAAGTTGGTATGACCTCACCATGTTGAACCTAGAAAAGCCAAGCGTCAACAGGATGAAATCAGTAACAATATTTGGGCCGTTCGTTTTGTGATGTCTAAAGCAACCTTACAAAATATATTTTGATATCGTTAATATTTGATAGGGTTGAGTCATGTAAACATTTGGTTCGCTACGTTTATATAGTATGGTAAGGCGAACAGTTCTCAATTAGCATAACCAAACAACGAAATTTTAAGATGAGAATTCACACATGAAGAAGAGGAATTCTGTTCGTGACACCATTATAATTTACGAGAGCTGCTGTACGAATACGAACGACGCTATCTGCTGTCCGACTGCGTTATGGCGTGAGCGACCTGAGCTCTGGTACGTATATCATCTTCGTAATTTACACATAATCGCCCAACTACCTGCATGATTTCAAACACATCCAAACATTAATTCAGCGCTTCAACTAAAAGCAATCAATGCAGGTTGGATTAATACGACAGAGACGAAGAGGATATGCATGATGACGATGTGTGATGCTAACTAGTGCAGTCAGCTCTTCCATTTCATGTCGTTTTTGCTTCCTCGTCAGCAATGGCCGAAGTAGTAGTGTACCCGTTCCAAATATAGCAACTTAATATCGAGATATATATTCTAATGCTATGAATTTAACCGGACCACCAAATATATCTCCATGTGTGTTTGCATAGCTGCAAAGGATGCATTGCTGGCACTATTACACTAAACTTCAGCTATTCACGTTTTTTTTCTTCTTTGATAAATGCGCAGCTGCACATCTTTCTTCGGTCTCCTTACCCAAATTTTACGAGATTTTCACATGAATTAGTTAGTTAAATTCTGTTAGGCATAAAAACAATTCTTGTGTTTCAAAGGTGGCAGGCCTTACTGCAGTTTAATGCTAATTTTATTTACAGGTTTGATTAATTTTTCCAACACAGTTTACCACACAACTTAAAAAAGCACACAGAGATCAGTACTATAGGTACCGGAATAGCTAAAATCGGCACCTACAATACTTTTCCCTCCTTCGCTAGCTGAAAACACGTAAAACCGGCACCTTTAAGCAACTATAGGTGATAGTTCTAAAGAAAAACCGGCACCTATAATATAGGTGCTTTTTCTTAAAAAATAGCACCTTTGATATATTATAGGTGTCAGTTAATTAAAAACCGACACTTATAATAAATTATAGGTGTCGGTTTTTTTTTAAAAAACGAGCCGAGCTGACGAGCCGATCGAGCCGAGCCGATCGAGCGTCGGCCTTGTCCATATAAGGCGTCTTTATCCCCTCCCGTCCCTTCTCGATCTCTCTCTCATCTCGAGTCGCGGCGGAGGCGACAGTGGCGGCTGTTGCGCCCTCCCCTCCGCCAGATCCAGCGAGAGGGAAGGCGGCGGGCTCTCTTCGGGGAGGTGGTGGAAGGGGCGTGACACCCTCCTCCGCGGTCACCTCGCCACTGGTGCCGGGTCCGGTGATGGCCGGGAGGGCTTCCTCCTCAGCTTCTTCACCTGTCAGCTCCGTGGTGGGGAACAGAGGTGGTTGCGACCGCGGTTGGAGGAGGTGGGGACGGGAGGTGGCGGGGGAGCCACTGTGACCCAGCAGCTAAGGGCGCGGTTCCCTCGGCGTGGAGTTGCTAGGGTTCCAGGCGCGACAGCTGAGGAAGTGAACAAGTTCCAAGCGCGCGCGCGGAGCTCGTCGAGGTGCCGCTCTTGCCCAAGGCCACCGTGGGGTGTGATTTGGGGATTTTTGATTTGGATGAACTTGTTTTTGTCAAATGAGGATTGTGATTTGGGAATTGTATGTTGTTAGTTGTGATTTGGGGATTGTATGTTGCGAGTTGTGATTTGGGGATTTGGATTAATTTGTATTTGGGGTAAGAGTGAGCAACTCATGCATCGGCTCAATTCCAAGCCGATGCATTGAGGCTTTTTCTTGTATCGTGTGTACCTCAAAGGTGCCAATTACCGATTGTGGAACCGGTACACTTGACCTGAGGCTATAGGTGCTAACTAAATGGTTCCGGTTGGGAAACCGATACCTATGGTTGTTTCCTAGTAGATACCAATAGGATGTTCTGTAGTAGTGCCAATTGCTGGTAAGTAAAAACTTCATCTGATTGATGTGTGCTCATGAGTCATGAATAGGGGTGGTACTCGTTACCATCTCTAGATCAAAATAGTGATCAGCTCACCGGTTTGACTGCGGTTAAAAAGTTAACTTAATTATAAATTTTATTAAAGTTTCAGTTGACTAAGGGCTTAAACAGCCAATCTTGTAAACTTAATCAGTTGATCTGTAAGCTATATTTTTGATGCCTAATATACTGCTATATTGTATATTATCGTTGGTTTGTGACTGTTTTATTTTGCCAACCTAGCTATACTTTTGGACGTACGCCTATATTGTCTAATGTATTTCAATGCTGGCTTGGCAGTATCTACCTCATTCCAGGCTCTTGCCGCATCAGCAGCTGGACATTGTTTTCCCTTGCTAGTACTAGCTGTTTACCTGTTTGTATGCTAAGCTCTTGACCGGGACCTATTCTTTTGTAATTAATATCTTGATTTTTATTAACACGTTTTCAAACTACTAAATAATTTCTATATATAAGTTATTTTAAAATATCAAATAAATCTATTTTTAAATTTGTAATACTTAAATTTAATTAATTATGTGCTAATGAGTTTCTAGTTTCATCAGCTCTGATTTTATCTTCATCGTAATTCATCTCAAACACTACCATATTTGCACCTTAGAATTAGATGGAGCCAATGCTCTGCTAGGCTCGAGCGGTGACAGTTTATAGTCGATGTGCCTGTTTTTCTTTTCTTTTTTTTCCTTCCTTGGTTGAGATTTTTGGTGTGACCTATATAAGCTACATGATGCGGGACCCTATCAAAGTTACGGATAAGACATACTTCCTATCCTTATCCTTAGAGTTATACTGATACCCTCAAGCATATAGGAAGATTCCTTATAATTATGGTATTTACTTAGTCATACACGAAAACCTTATCGCTAAATAGAGGTACACAGGGGCGAGGCGGGACTAGGGTAGCAGCCACGACACCACGGCAGACGACGACGACGAGGCGGCAGATGGCGACGGCGTCGCATTTGCTTGGTGCTGAGCAGGAGGAGAGGCGAGGACCGAGCCAACGAGGCACCGAGCTACGGCCTGCGAGTGCGAGCGGAGTCGCCGCGTCAGGCTGACCGTCGGCCATCGCCAGGTAGGCGGCAGCGGGGCGCCGCCATCGCGTGCCCTTTCTGCCTTTCTGGAGTCGCGCCATCAGCCCCTCGCGGTATCGCAGAGGCAGAGAGTCAGAGAGAGACGAAGCGTCGTCGATGTCGCTCACGGTACCGAGGCGTCGCTCGCGTGCGGGTAGAGAGACCAAAGCTTCGTGATTCCCTGAAAAAATTAGATTGGATACTTGGGCTGCTCACTTATGAGCTAATTGTGTATAGAATGTGTTGGTAGGCGGTCCAAGATGGGTGGGGGGAGGGGTGGGGCGACGCGGGCCGTAGCTGGGCCGGTCGCCCCATGTCGCCTAATGGGTAAGTCTGTCCCTGGAGGTGCTAGAGTCCTATTCGGAGGAGATAAGAGTTCTATGATCTCGTATAGGGGCAGGTATTCCCTGATTCCTATTTGGAGGCTAAAGTATCTGCGGTATAAATGCAAGGCCCCAAGAGGGTGCAGGGACATCGAATCATACTTAGCCGCACCCACTGTAATTGCAATTGGGAGGACTCGAAGCCTACTGCCGATTGATCTCGTCGAGTTGATCTCGATCATGGTCTAGTCGGTAACTCATCAATTCCGTTGTCTTCTATTGTAATATCTGTGGTTAAGTCATAATCTCATATAAATTGGATTAGGGCTATTACCTTACGAGAGGTCTAAATTAGTATAATCCTTGTCTTTTGTGTGCTTGATGTCATTTCGTTCAGATCCTCGTATCAACGTACCCCAATACGCTCACAATACGGGTTGCGGGTATCCCCCATCGACAGTGGCACGCCAGGTAGGGGGTTTGGTGCTCAAGGTTCTACCGAGATGGCGTCAGACTCAAGACGTACCGACTACTATGCCTACAATCGTTTTGACCTAGAAGATCTTACCCAGCCGGTGTTTGTTTGGACTCAAGTCGGATCTATCGTTTCCCCGTCTTCGCTGCTACACCGATCTCGCCTTCCCCAAGTCCAGTTGGGATCGAAACCAATGTCGCGAAGACGGCAGAAGACAACCCATTGCCGGCAACCCCACACATCCCGTCAGAAGAGAGGAGGCCGGTGACTTCGATTCTTCGGAAAAATCCTAAAGCAGCCAAATCCCCGACAAACGTTAAGGATCATACGCCGATAAGGAAATATCCGACAAACCATTATTCTTGGTGTTCAATCCATAAGACGTTGCAACACTCTTTGATTGAATGCAATGTGTTACTTCGTGTGAAAGCTGAACTCGATGCCTGCAAGGATCGAGATATCCAATGCACATCCCCATACAAGGAGTGGTGCTGATCCACAAGTTGAAGAGTCACTCCTTGACCGGCTGCAAGGTTTTCTTGGATGCTTCTAGATCTATGATCTGAGTTCCCTGTTGTCCGATCCACCGACACTGAGATCAATCTCGAGTGACTACAGTGGACGAGAACAATCAGGAAACTCAAGATCGTATAGTCGTGTACATCGATAAGAGTCCTCGCGAACCCTCCGTCCTGCACGGCCTCGACAACGAAGAGTCTTCGGGATCTAACTTCTCGAGGGAAGTGAACGTGATCAATGACGCTATAGAGGACGTACGAGAAGATGGCGAGGCGCTATAGGATTTTATACTTTTACTTTTAACAACTTGAGTTAATTCTGAAAAATAGAAAACGATGGAAGAAACATTGTACTAACTTTAAAGCAACCTTGAAATTTTAAGTATAGCTGTAGCTTGTAAGCTAACGACATGCCAAGAACATTTAGGATCTATTGGTACGACTTTAGCTCCATTTCTCCTGGAGTTAGAGCCCAACCAAACGATTTCAGCTTCACCCGAAAAGAAAGTGGAACTGACCGAAGTGCTCTCACAAAATAAACTAGAGACGCAGAGTTGAGTTTAGACAGTTCCACTCTTCATTTGCTTGGGCTATAGCTCTAGGTAGGGGTGAAAATGGAGCGGGTATTTCCCGCCCGCCCACCCGGCCACATTATTTCGGGACGAATTCGGGTACCCGAGACTTTTCACGGATATCGGGTCCGAATACGGGTCTTTTTTTGGTGGATATGAGATTGGGTTTGGGAACGTAGTATCCCCGACGGATACGAATTATCTGGTAAAAAATCCGGGTATTACCCGTATTATGTTTTTGTGAGGTACTTTTTGGTACTATGTATTAGTACTACTATGAGGTACTACTGTTATGATAAATTGGTGATAATTTGAATCATGTCTATTAGTTCTGTGACTCTGTGGTCCTGTGAATGATACCTACCGATAGCTTGTATAGGTGATATAATGATATTGTGACTCAACTGTGAGATATACTGTGCTTAATGACCTAATATTCGTGTATATTATATATGAAATGATTTTCAATTGTGAGGTATTGTACTCTATTTATTTCCTAAGGTTCTAATGGCCTAATATAATCATATTATGGATATATGGAATTGTTGAATGGTTATTGTTTATGTGATATATATGATTGTTGCTTCGACTTGATATCCGAATATGTATTCGTAACCGATATTGTACGTATCCATTTTGGTACGTATTCGTTCCGTATTTTTGCCTAACATTATCCGAGTTTGTATCCGTATTCGATACTATCCGTGTCTGAGCCGATTCCGATTATAAAATGTGGGTTAGGATATGGAAAGGGTGAGATCCGATCGAACCCGACCCGTTTTCACCCCTAGCTCCAGGAGAGGTAGAGCTGGAGCTGGAGTTGTGCCAAACGGACCCTTAATTTATCAAATTCCAATGTAATCATTCCTTGTTTTATCTACTCCCAATACAATTATTCATTATTTTCAATACATTCCGATGCAATGATTATTCTTAAAAATTAAGTTATTTTGGAAAATGAAATGAGCTATCAACGAACTTATTATGGATAGAAGTACTTCGTATTTGGATAAGAATGATGATGCACAATTTTGCATGCTTGGACTTATTTTCTCAAAAATTTTATTTATTACCATCTCCTCGGTGATATAAGTGCGCTTTCAAAAGATTTCAGTGATGTTAGAGAATTTTATTAGCCTTCGTCTTTTTTAACATAGTTAATAAAACATATTTGTAGGTGTGTGTGAGTGGGGTGTGTCATTTGTCTTTCATATAATCAAAGAAAATAAATTAGAAACGATAAATTAGGGTCCTCTTTGAGATAGGCACATACTTTCCGATTCAATTTTTTCTTAGCTAAGGTATTCGTAACTTGATAAATCCTCAGATCTAGATCGACGATTTTAGATGGAATTCAAAAAAACTTCAAACTACTATTAATCCGTGAAACATGGCTTAAGTAGTCTTTTCAAATCTGGTGTTCTAGTGTGCATCTCTAGTTGGTTTAGATGCTGGAGTTCCATCATTATCTTAAAAAAAAACATAACTAGAAACTTAACTAAAAGTGATACATTATTTTATAAAAGTAGAAAAAATAATCAAATATTGAGCCGAGATGCAACCCCTCAATAAAACCCACCTGAGAGAGATAGAGAAGCCACCCCATTCTCCCCATCTCCCTCCTCGCCGGCCGGAATTCTCGTCTCCGGCGACCGCCGCCGCCGCCGTCCTCAC
The DNA here is from genome assembly GCA_000573905.2 of Oryza punctata. Lineage (NCBI taxonomy): Eukaryota > Viridiplantae > Streptophyta > Magnoliopsida > Poales > Poaceae > Oryza > Oryza punctata. Next base: position 6,382,370 of record CM002494.2, on the reverse strand, counting down.
TATCCGGTAAGTGCCTCCTCCTCCTCCTCCCCGTCCTCGCTCGCCGGCGCGCATGCATTGCTCGGTTCTGTCGCGATATCGGGTTCCAGACCCACCCCCGGGAGAGAGGGAGGAGCGCCCTACCGTCACGGGATCTCGCAGCCCTGCTCCGCCGCGCGGCCTATCTCCTCCTCTTCCTTCTCCTCCATCCATGGCCTGATCCGAGAACGCGGCGCTAAGTACTTTGTTCTTTGTTTGTTTGGGGCGAAAAGATGAGGAGGAGAGGCTGGGGGTGGAAAGGGGCGGGAAAAAGAAAAAAAAGGAGAAGAAAAAGAAAGCATATCCATCCCTTTCGCACTCCCGTTTCAATTTTTTTTGGAATATTTATGTGTGGTTTGTTCGGATTTGTCTCGAAGATTTGGGAGAAAAGTGAGGTGGTGGAGCTCCTGATCTCCGTGAGGAACTTTGCTGCTGTTGATTGCAGGTGGAGCTCCACTGATCGTCGCCGTGATGTCGAGGTCTGGAGCCATGGATCTTGCATCTGGACTCGGGGGGAAGATCACCAAGGATGAGGTCAAGTCGGCTGTAGATGAGTAAGCATCTGCTCTTTGTTTCTCTGAGTTGGCTGATTATTTTCTCTCTCTTTTATTTTTGTGGCGTTTAGATTTAGATTTAGATATGCAGGTTTGATTCTTGTGCTGTACTGTACTTGCATGTCTGCCGTGCTGTACTTAAATGCATCTCTTCAGAGTTCAGACTTCAGACTTCAGTTTGTATGACTCAGATTAAACAAGGAAAACACTTCAATTCACTGATTTCGTAATTTCTCACTGTTGTTTGCTCAACTGTTCGTTCTGCATCCAGATTTTTTTTTTGGAGGTAGCAGTTCTGTGGACATCTGAAAACCCCTGATGCAGTGGACTTATTTCATCTTATTAGAACATTTAGTTTTTATTATGTGCATTGAATGTGATGCTTTGTGGTCGCCCATCAGGCCATCACTATGTAGGCTACTTCATGCCTTGCCAACTTGTCCATACATATTGTATCCCCCCCCCCCCCCCCCAATTAATATTCCAAAGACCCAGTAATAAATATAAGAATTGAGCTTTTTCTACCATTCCCATGTCTTTTGCTCCTTCTCATTTGCTTTTATTTGTTACTGCCACAAAAGTATGCTCGCTCATCTTTCTGAATCAATAATGGGAGTGCGCACAAGTCATTTCTTCTAATGCCTTATCTTTTTCACCTCCTTAATCCTTGATTCCTTGTGCAAGGTCAAACTATGCTTTATAGTTAATCAAGGAAAGGAGTACATACTGTGGCACCATTACCTAATTATTAAAACAAGCTTATCCACTTTCAAGCTCTCTCTATCTATGCCAGTTTTAGCACATCCTATTAAGGATTTGTCAGTATATTCAATATTTACGCTGTATAAAAAACATATAAACTGCTTAGCAGGAATTTTATTGACACTCAGAAAATGACTTTTCTGTTCAGAACTTGCCCTAATTTTTTATTTTACTGTTAGTTTATTTTTTTTAAAAAAATGATTTTGCAAGGTATGAGAAATACCATGGATACTATGGAGGAAAAGAAGAAGCAAGAAAGTCCAACTACACTGACATGGTAATAATCATCTTAGTCTCTCAGAAGACGGAACCATTATAATTTTGTGCATTTTTTTTCTGTCAATTTGTTGCTTTCCTACTCAAGTCATTTTCTAGATGTTCAGTTGTTAAAAGGATTATATCTGCATAATTTATTTCAACTTTTTTTGTCCGTAATTTGCTTCAAATTTTGCATGATAAAAAACAGTTAATCTTCAGTTCTTGACTAAATTATAGATTTAACTAAGCACAACTGATTCAAAGAGATATCTAAGACAATTCAAATATTGTACTTTTTAAATTGTCATGCTGAGGGTTGAAGCAAGATAGTACACATAATCTAGGTTCTGCTGTTTATGCTATATGTCAATTGTATTTTAGTCACATATTTCCAATTTGACCCCTCTTTATTCTGTTTGAAAGGAGGAAACCTTCGAATTTAGAGTTAGGGACAATTTTTTCTTTGCTGCATCACCCATTCACCCCATGCTAATTAGAGATAATTATGTCTTTTTAAGCTTTTTATATTAGCAGCTAATACATTAATTCCTTACCAGGTTAATAAATACTATGATCTTGCCACCAGCTTCTATGAGTATGGTTGGGGTGAATCCTTCCACTTTGCTCACAGGTGAGGATTTTAGAGAAGATCATCTGTCCTCATTGTAAGGAAATATGAGAACGTGGTTGATGTTTTGCATATTACCTGACTTCTAGTGATAGAAACTTGTCATGTTCCTGAATGTTTTAGATGGAATGGAGAATCCCTACGTGAAAGCATCAAGCGACATGAGCACTTTCTTGCCCTTCAACTTGGTCTGAAACCAGGAATGAAGGTTAATCTTCCTATTGAAACTTATGCCATAAAGATTTCCTTCTGGTTCTACGCTACAACATTAGAATGAAATATAATTTGACTTAAGAGTGTTTACTTTACTTTCTTACTGTAGGTTTTGGACGTCGGTTGTGGAATAGGCGGGCCATTAAGAGAAATTGCCAAATTTAGGTTTGATTCATTGGCCAAATTTTTTCTGTTCAGTTGCTTGTAATGTGTTTGGGCCAGCCATTTTAATATGCATCGTCAATATCTAACATTTAAAACATAAACGCTTGGTATATTGATCGTGGAGAATGGTGCCAGGAAAATGTCGTTAAGTATCAACCCTGTACTTCCTCATATCGTGTTTTTTTGGTGAAGATTGCATTGAACTCATTGCTTACTTAGGGCACTTCTTTTTCCCAAATATCAGCATTGATGATCCATTTTCTGGTGTAATACTGTCCTCAACAGTGTGGAAACTTCCCTCTCTCCCCCCCATCCCCCACGGGTTATGAGCTAGATATGACTAATATGGCCATGATCTGCTATTTCCTGCAGCTTGACTTCAGTTACTGGATTGAACAACAATGAGTACCAGATAACTAGGGGAAAGGTAAATTGATGTTCCCATACCTAATTTGACTAACTCCGCTTCTTCATTTGATAAGAACTTTGGTTTAGTAAACAGTTTTCAGTGTTTACTGTTCATCACATTACTCCTGTGTTGACATAAGATTTTTATTTTAATATCCAGGAGCTTAACCGGGTAGCAGGAGTTAGTGGAACTTGTGATTTTGTGAAGGTATAGTTAGCTAAATAGACATTCTTTTTGTCTCTTTACTTCTTTCCCCCATCTTTTAGTAGTCAATCATCTATTTGTAGCTGCATCTCTGTGCAATTGTTATTTGTCCCTTTCCAGCAATCATCACATAATGCAAATTACCTTGAGTAGACTCTCTCTACACTTGCTTAGCTGTACAAAGAAGTCTTATTTGACAATGTATATAAGCTGAAGGACAAATAGTTACATTCTACATATTGGTCTCTATACAGGCAGACTTCATGAAGATGCCGTTTTCTGATAACACTTTCGATGCTGTCTATGCCATTGAGGCAACATGCCACGCACCTGATCCGGTATGATTGCAAATTATTATTGATTCTATATTAAAACTCATCATCAACTTCAGTCCCTCCTTGCAACACAAAGTCAATTGGTTTTTTCATGTCAAAGGTTGGCTGCTATAAGGAGATCTATCGTGTATTGAAGCCTGGCCAGTGTTTTGCTGTGTATGAGTGGTGTATTACTGATCACTATGATCCGAACAATGCAACACACAAGAGGATTAAGGATGAAGTCGAGCTTGGCAATGGCCTGCCAGATATCCGAAGCACTCGACAATGTCTTCAAGCTGCAAAAGATGCTGGGTTTGAGGTAATATAGACACTATGCTTTACCTCCTTTTTGTTAAATTGTGTGTTATTTGCGTTTACCTGAGGGAAAACCCATGGCTGATTGTGTGTTGTTTGGGTTTACCTGACGGAAAACCCCCCTCTATTGATAGTTTAGAAACTCTGGCCAGTTACAGCAGTTTTCTGTCAAAGCAGCACGGTTTCATGAACACTTATGTTATTTCTTTCTATTGGATTTATGCAGCTTCATTTCCTTTCCCATGGGCATAAGTTTTTTTTTTTCTGTATGAAGGTTATTTGGGATAAAGACCTCGCTGAAGATTCCCCGGTTCCTTGGTACCTGCCCTTGGATCCAAGCCGGTTTTCATTGAGTAGCTTCCGTCTGACTACCGTGGGGCGTGCAATTACTCGCACAATGGTGAGGCTAACAGATACAACTGTAGTCATTCTTTATTGTTGGTACTACTTATGTTCTGAGTTGATTATTCAAGATGCACAGTGAAATCAAGTTTGATTTTGTCCCCTAGTAGGAGTAAAGCATACTATAGAAAATTTTTCTTTAGTTCTTATTTTCTTTTCAAATTCCTCCCCGTGAACAGTAAAAAAGCTTAAAATTGAGGAGTTGGCATCCCAAAGAGGATGCATTTGAGTGCCACTCCATTGTTTCAATGGCCTAATGCCAATGAACATTGGGTGGCACACCAATCTTGTGGTGGAAAATAATTGCTGAAGTTTTAGGTTCCCTGCTGCCTTTAGAAGTGGTTTTGAGAACAATGGTTCATGTAATAGTTTATATAACATGAAATCCTATAGAAGTTCTATCAGGGCTAGCTGGAAAAGTCATTCTATGGACATTTACAATAAATAAATAAACAAACAATCATACTGATAGCTAGCAAAGTTTAAAAGTACCTTTTTTTTTTGTAGAAGTATCAAATTTCTGGTAGACTTGACACAATTTGCTCAGCAGATGTGCTAACTTGCTTGTATGGTAAATTCAATCAAAACTTTGTTAAGCTAAAGATTCAAAGATCAGGCTGCTTTGTCCACTGTAAGCTGGCAACAGCCTGATTTAATCATGGTATATATTCACTCCTGATTCACATTGAAATGGAATTGAGATCCTCTTCTGTTATTTTTTAGGTGAAGACATTGGAATACGTTGGCCTTGCCCCACAAGGAAGTGAGAGGGTATCTAACTTCTTAGAGAAGGCTGCTGAAGGTCTCGTCGAAGGTGGCAAGTAAGTCTGTCTCTGATTCATATTTTAGCACCAGGAATCAGAAAAGCAACATAATTGTCGCTAATTCATGAATTCCAGTTCAGCTGTCTGTTTTTCCATTTCCTCTCCTGTTTAATACTTCATGCAAAGTTGTAACGTGAATATATTAACTACAGGAAGGAAATCTTCACGCCAATGTACTTCTTTTTGGTTCGCAAGCCTATTTCAGAATGAGCTCCCAGAACCACATTTCAGGTAGCATACGATTTTCGCCAGCCAACTAAAACATGGCCAATATCTTCTGCAATGTTTCCCTAAGCTCATATTATGTGTAAATTGGCAGAGAGATAAGGCGAGGAGTTTGAAAGAAACATTATGGCGGTCAAAGAAACACCCGATGAAGCTCAGAAATTTGAAGAGTTCTTATGCGTACGAAGAGAAATGCTGAAATGTGTTTTAAGTGGTGAATATTTTCTTCTGTTGGTTTGCCGTGTAAAAACAGTTTGATACAGGCGTTTGTCTGCAGGGTGACTCTGTTTCTAGTCTAAAGACGATGAACTGACTGGTTTATGTTTGCTCGTTTCTAAGCTGTTAGTGACACTAATAAGTTAAGTTTGCAGTTCTTTCGCCAGTGTGTATTGTAACTTTGCAATAAGGCAGCTGTTTGATAGCTTTCTTCTCATATTGTTCTTCGACAGATATAACTGATGCCTATTACTAGTACCCTTTTTTTGGGGCATTCAAGGGAATAATTTTGAAGCAACATCAAGATTACGGGTTAACTTTCTTAATTATTTCATGCTTTTTTTTTTTGGTTCTGTTTTAATCAGCTTCGAGGCAAGAAGCATTCTGCAACAGAGAATTACCCTGCACAAGCTGCTCTTGATCATTGCAATTTTGCAATCTCCATCTTTGGCATAAGCAGACCAGAGCGACAGATAAAAATTATGTAAAGGTTTTTTCAAAAATCAATAGAGGTTAATTAATGGCCAATATCCAATTTTGTGCATACATTTTTTTTTTAAAAAATACACGGTCATACTATTACGAGTTTAGGACGGCATGTAGAGACAAATAGTCACAGGAACAGTCTATGTTGTGAAACGCGTTTTTTCCCTTCCAATTTTTGTATTTGGATTGGGTTGGAAATTAAAGTATCATTAATAGATTGAGAGCGAATGGATACGTGCCACGTGTCAAGAGAACGAACGGGCCACGCGAATCCTGTCACAAGAGAACTGGTCACCGTTGATATCGCCTGATCCGATTAATCCTAATTAATAACCACTAATCAACTAATCTCCTTAATAAAGGACTAATCCAACTCCCCAAAACTGCATGCATGTCACCGTCACCGTGTGAAAAAAAAAACTAAAAAAACCTCCGGAAAACTCTATCCTGATTAGTTCTAGCTAGTAACTAATCCAAACTGCTTAAACCCCTTCAGTTAATCTGTTCGTTGACCAAGTTTAATTCAAATTCAATTATTTAATTTATTTTATCTGCATGCAATGCATGAGATCACCTCAATTTATCCACATCTTATCTCCATTTAATCCTCTATATATACTCGACCACCTCTTCGTCTTCTTCTTCCTCATCTCCATTGATTGATCTCCTCGTCGTCTTCGTCATCAATGGCTGGTGGTTTCGCCGTCGAGGCCAAGGTCGCCGGCGCCGGCGAGCGGCGGGAGTTCAAGGGCAGGATCACGTGGTACGTGTGGCTGTGCGGCATCATCGCGGCGACGAGCGGCCTCATGTTCGGCTACGACGTCGGCATCTCCGGCGGCGTCACCGCCATGGACGGCTTCCTGGTCAAGTTCTTCCCCTCGGTGTACGCGCGGAAGCACCGGGCGAGGGAGAACAACTACTGCAAGTTCGACGACCAGCGGCTGCAGCTGTTCACCTCGTCGCTGTACCTCGCCGCGCTGCTCGCTAGCTTCGTCGCGTCGAGGCTGTGCACGCGGTTGGGGCGGCGGCGCACGATGCAGCTCGCGTCGGTGTTCTTCCTCGCCGGGACGGCGCTCTGCGCCGCGGCGGCGAACCTGGCGATGCTGATCGTGGGGAGGATCTGCCTCGGCGTCGGCGTCGGGTTCGGGAACCAGGCGGCGCCGCTGTTCCTGTCGGAGATCGCGCCGGCGCACATCCGCGGCGCGCTCAACATCCTCTTCCAGCTCGACGTCACCATCGGCATCCTCATCGCCAACGTCGTCAACTACTTCACCTCGAACGTCCACCCGGACGGGTGGAGATACTCGCTCGGCGGCGCCGGCGTGCCGGCGGCGGTGCTGTTCCTGGGATCGCTGGTGATCACCGAGACTCCGACGAGCCTCGTGGAGCGCGGGCGGCGCGACGCCGGGCGCGCCACGCTGGAGAAGATCCGTGGCACGGAGGACGTCGGCGACGAGTTCGACGAGATCGCGCGGGCGTGCGAGGCGGCGGCGGTGCTGTGCGAGGAGGAGTCGCCGTTCAGGAGGCTGCGGCGGAGGGAGTCGAGGCCGCCGCTGGTGATCGCCGTGGCGATGCAGGTGTTCCAGCAGTTCACGGGCATCAACGCCATCATGTTCTACGCGCCCGTGCTGTTCCAGACCATGGGGTTCAAGAGCAATGGATCACTCCTCTCCGCCGTCGTCACCGGCGGCGTCAATGTCCTCTCCACACTTGTCTCCATCGTCGCCGTCGACAAGATTGGCCGCCGCAGGCTCCTCCTCCAGGCCTGCGGCCAAATGCTCATCGCCCAGGTAATACTCCCTCCATCCAAATTACAGAGTGTACTCATTTTAAGAATAATTAAACTCGGTAATTTTTAATTAATAATCATATCACTAACTTTTTATGTAATGCTAATATCATATATTCGTTATGAACATAACATTAAATAAACTGTTTAAAAAATATAGCCTTTATAATTTAGGCTAGGGGAGTATATACGAAGCAATTGGCTTTTCAACATACGTTTGTACGTATTTGTATTATCTCCATTTTTAAATTTATAACGTAGTTGGTTTTTAAATGGATGTTTTTAAATATATGCTTTTTACATGTTTTACTTTACTTTCTTTTTAAATATATGATACAATTGATTTTTCAGAATGCATTTTTAAATAAAACTTTTTATATATTTTTACTACCTCCTTTTTATATACACGACACATATCAATTTTGGAACACATGTTTTTAAATATAATTTTTTTACATAAGTCATCTCCTAATGCTAATATGAAAAATCCATGGTAGACGGCGGTGGGAGCGATCATGTGGGAGCACGTGAAGGTGAATGGCAACCCCGGCGAGAAGTGGGCGGTGGCGATCGTGGTGCTCATCTGCGTCTATGTGTCTAGCTTCGCTTGGTCGTGGGGGCCTCTGGGGTGGCTGATCCCGTCGGAGACATTCCCGTTGGCCACGAGGACAGCAGGGTTCTCCTTCGCCGTGAGCTCCAACATGCTCTTCACCTTCCTCATCGCGCAGGCCTTCCTCTCCATGATGTGCAGGATGAGGGCCTTCATCTTCTTCTTCTTCGCCATCTGGATCATCATCATGGCCACCTTCGTCTTCTGGCTGCTGCCGGAGACTAAGGGGGTGCCCATCGACGAGATGGTCGATAGGGTGTGGCGCCGCCATTGGTTCTGGAAGAGGTTCTTCGCCGACGCAGGAGATGCCAAGATCGATAACTGCTGATGGATTTGAAAATTTGATTTGATTTGAAAATTGATCGATGAAATCAAATCAAATCAAATTAATCTTACCTATTGTTTATGAACATTCGGACTTTAGTAATTAATTTGGGTGTGGGTGATTATGATGAGATGAATTACTCTCAAATTCACATTCAGATTATTGAGAGGCATGCGTGTTCCGATTTATTTCTCGAGCGAGTATACAGTATGACTGCAAATGAAGGCAATAATATATACATAGTAAATGTTCATGAACAGAACCGAACATATTAATTCAAACTTTTCCTGTATCAAAGATCATGGTCACACAGTTTCTTTTTTCTAAAAGAGGTTTCTTTGACTCGTTTTGTTTTTCATACATGTCTATATATAGCACAAAACTATTTTGAATGTGAATAATCGTTTTTCATAATCAACCAATCGGCCGACTATCTGAAACATGAATATAGTTTACGGATCATCTCTAGCTGGACTGACTCCCCTTGACTGAACAAAGCTACATCTTTGTCCTGCTTAGGACAAGCAGGAGTTGAGGGGAAAAAACACTTTGTTGATGTTCTTATGTTTCCTTTCCCACTACATCCCATTCCTACTAACACATCATCACGGATGCTATATAATTGTGCCATTCATTTTGCTAAACTCGCTAATAATTCCTATGCCCATGATGTATTTCCTTAGTTGTGTTCTATAGAGAGGCAAGAATGGATGGGGTACACACGGTGAACTTTTGCTGTCATGGTGATATTAGTGAGCCTAGTAGTAGAGCATTTGTTCAGCAGCATAAATATTTGTTCACCATGAACTGTTTCACAATGTACTCTCGACATTATTAATCTTCTTTTTCTAAAATATCATATCCTCTCTTCTATATATAATCTCTTAAAGTCTTCTCTCCTCCAATGTAATATATGTGATGACACATCTGTTAAAAATGTGTCTCCAGAGCAATACATAGCAGGCCATGCAAGCATTAGTGTTGAAAGGTAAATGTTTGATTATTTATTGGTCATGCACTACTTGAATTATTTGTTGTTCATTATGAATATTTGGCTTAAATTCAGTTATATGGGGTTGTTCAGCAGCGATTCCTGCGGTTGTGGCTGCAATCGCTGCCATAGTGCATCAATTGTTGGGGATATAGTAATTGACATGTGTGCTTCAAGTTTGTTCCTATTAGAATGAAAAGTTAGATTTTCTTAATATACTCCGTTTATATCTAATAGTCAAAGTAGCTTAGGATGAAATGCATGCACATAATAAAATTGTAAATTGTAAAGTCTGTTTGATGGTAATTAGCTATGATAATGTAATAGGATTTATCCTCATACAGGAAGATAAGATGATTTTATTTAGATTTATATGAACCCAAGTTTCAACTGTCACACATGGTGATGCATGACTTTATTTTTAACATTTGAACTATTATACTATTACAATTCAGTACCATACACCACCAACAGTGGCAATACTCCTAGGAGCACTATAGTAGTTAGGGTAGATACCACATATGGATGGTAAGTTTAAGGCCAACAAAGCTTGGGCTTGAGCTTGAGTATGATCAAAGTAGACAGCACCGAACTGTTGTAGCTGTAGCAGCTGCACAATTGTCTGAACACTACTAATGGCCTGGTAGTGAGATTGTTGCGCTACTAGCCTGAGCTGTTGGCAACACTGTTGCTGCATGACTTGATTGTTTCTCAATTGAAACGCAGTTGGTTGCCAGAAGGGGGTTACCACTATGCTATACTGCTGCCTCACGAACTCATTGCATGGGCTGAGCATCTGTTGCTGTAGTAGGAGATCCGGCTGTAGTTGATATTGCCAATAACTTTGACTAAGAGTATCAAATTGCGCAGAGGCAGTGCATGCAACAATAGCAAGGAGAGCAAATACGGAAATGATCTTCATTGTTGTAGGATTCTAGTACTATGCTTTAACTATAATGTTTGAATTGTGTGAAGGATGAGAAGGGTTTTCATTGGGCTTGTCTATTTATAGGTGCTTCCTCATCGGTTGCTTTAGAGTGTTAGTTTTTCTTGAATGCTCTATTAAGATCTAAGTGAGTCATATCATTTGGATGTTCTGTTAGGTGCACCTAAAAATGTTCTTTGATATCATCATCAAAGTAACTTTTATGCCTATCATATATACATGATGGATAGCAAGAAAAATAATGACATGACTTAGCACTCACTTTATGTGTCAATGTGATAAGGATTGCAACTTTTCAAACTAAGTTTGTTATGTTTTGTAAGCTATTATTTTGGTAATGCACCACACGTGGAACTTTATGGTTGTGTGGATTTATGCTCTCTGAATTATATAATTTCAATAAGAAAAAAACAAAATTATAGTATGTCAGATGGTTTTTATTGTTCCATTGATGCTCTGATGAAAACTTGTTTGTAATATGAAATAAGTTAATGCAATAACTTTTAAATCGGCTTTGCATAGCTTTACAAGAACTCACCAACTTTTGTTCTACTTGTGGTGAGAGATTGATTTAATTCATATTTTATGGACCAAATTTGTATTGGTTTGCAAAACGAAATATTAAAGTGGTGTTGCTACACCTACACCGACGCAGAAGGAATCCTGAGCTATCTACCGCTTCCTCCACACCAACTCCAGAAGTAGAAGCAGAAAAGAAGGAAAAGGCATCTGTTGCCAACAAAATTTTCCGGTGAAGGGTAACACGTTGTTCTGAACTTCTTGGTATGCTATTGTGTGAATCTAGCAAATAACCAAACATTGACACAATGTGACACCTTGTGATGCAGCCATGCTAAGAATTGTATATCTCACTTAATTACCAATGTCTTAGGAGACTGATGTTCCTAGTTCAGATGCGGGACCAATTTCTCCTACAATTCTCCAGGTATCGTAACGTTGGTTTCTCTCCTCTTCCTCAATGCATCCCATTCCCACACAACATACAAGAGCGAACCAATGAAGCTCAATTGCAGGTGTAACCATATTATCTAGTAGAGATTACTGCTTATCTCTTACTCGCCGCTTCTTTTGTAATGGTACAACAAATAACTACCAAGTGTTTGGTTATTTATAACCGATGAATAAGTGAAAGGCAAGTTTTTTTCCTTGTAACTACCTGTTGTTTTCCTTTCAATACATATAAATTGTAGGCATGGGCTGACAAAATTTTGTAAAGAAAAAGTGGAAGGTTGGTGGAATGATTTTCTGTTCCTGAGTTATGATCACTTTTTTTTTACATTCACCACTCCGTGGAAGCTCTCATGGCAATCCCAGCAACAAGACACTACTAGTACAGTCTATATCCTCCACATCACTTACTCCCGTTGGTTGTTTTAGACAATGACACAATCTTCAAAATATATACGTAACTATGATTTTGTATTATAGTATATACAAAATAAGTAAATATTTAATTTTATTAAAGCAATCTGTATTTTAAATGTTATTAATAGTTAAATTTCTAATTGTTGAATCTTAACAATATCCGAAACGTTAAAGAATTATGGAACTAGTATAAGTACTAACTCTCCCAATGTACATATACCACTAATTCAAAATGCTAATTAGTTATCACTCCTGTCCTATCAATGTTGGAAGGTGTGTAGAAACTAGGTAGTCCTAGGGGTGGACAGCGAACCAGCTCGGCTCGGCTCGCCCTGGCTCGTTAGCATATCGAGCTGGCTCGGCTCGACTCGTTAAACTAACGAGCTAGGAGGCTGGCTCGGCTCGGCTCGACAGCCAGCTCAAGCTAGCTCGTTTAGCTCGCGAGCCATATCAGTATTTTACAGAAAGTGAGTCCATGAGTGATGGCGAGCCGGCAAGGGGATGGAGAGGAACGGAGGAACTGAGGAAGGGACGGTGAGCGGCGGGCTTGGGGTGGCTGGCGCAGCGAATGGGGACGGTCGGCACGGACTTGGCCGGCGGCGGTAGCGGCCTGGCGGGTGCAGGGGATAGGGTGGCCGGCGGCGGTGGCGGCTTGGTGGGTGTAGCCGTGTAGGGGATGGGGCAGCCGGTGGCGGTGGCGGCCTGGCGGGTTCAGGGGATGGGGCAGCCGGCGGCGGTGGTGGCCTGGCGGGTGCAGGGGATGGGGCGGCCGACGGCGGTGGTGGCCTGGCGGGTGCAGGGGATGGGGCGGCCGACGGCGGTGGTGGCTTGGCGGGTGTAGGGGATGGGGCGGCCGGCGGCGGTGGCGGCCTGGCGGGTGCAGGGCAATAGGGGCCAGGGGATGGGGCGGCCGGCGGTGAGACCGTGTGGGTGGGCGGTGGCATGTGCGTGCGGTGTGGTTGGGACTAGGAGGCTAGGAGCTGGGGATTTTAGGGTTTAGTCATGGAAAGTGGAAAAAGACTGTTGGGCCATCTGATGGGGCTTTTCTTGTTTGGGACCTGAAGTGGACTTCTAGCGCTGGTATTTCTCTGGCTCATTGGGCTCGTGAGCCGCTCGCAAGCCAGCTCGAGCTAACTTGTTATAGCTACCGAGCTAAACCCTTGGCTCAGCTCGTTAGCATTTCCCAACGAGCCGAGCCGACCACAAGCCGAGCGAGCTAGCGAGCCGCGAGTATTTTGTCCACCCCTAGGTACTCCCTCCATCCCAATATAATTATCACCTAAGCAAAGGATAGAAATACCAAGGAGACAAAAACATCAATCATTCTAAAATTAATCCTTATTTATTAAGGTGATTTGTCGCTTCGTGTCCAACCGAAATTAATTCACACTTTAAATGTTGCATATGTTCAACCAATAGAAATTAGTCTTGGTTGACTGCATACATGATATTCCACTATGCACAAATAAATAAAGAGATATTTTGTTAGATGATAATCATTTTAATAAGACCCAGTTTTCTTCTCTTTCCTAAGTTGATCAAATGGCACATCATGTTTTGTCCTACGTGGCATATCATTTAATGCTATGAAAAACCATTCTAAGTGAAGAGCTGAGACCACCCTAATGGCATATGTTTCTTTGAGAAAAAGAGTTATCATATTGGTTTGCAATTTGAATAATGCTAAATATTTAGAAAAGGGAGTTTAAAACATCTCCTATGTGTTTCTGTGGTTGTGTCTTCTTTTGAATTACACTGTACTAAATGTAAGTGCTGGATTCTTGGACTAGTTCAAGGGTTTAATGAATCATCTCATCTATTTTGTTACCTGAAATCCATCATGTCCTAATGACCATAACTTTTTGAAGAAAAACTTCCGTGATATGTTCCAATCTAAAACATATGAGATATAGAAATTATCTCATATATTGGCATAATATACCAATGTTATTTTTCATTGTTATGGAGTGTTTTTAATAATTTTTATGAGTATATAGTTACAGCACATAATATCTGCATATGTATGTTTAAATCATGGATCCAAATGTTCATGCATGTTGAAGTCATGGATCCTGATCTATCTCTTATTACTTTAAAGTTGCACGTTCAAATCATGGATCCTGATCTATCTCTTATTATTTTAAAATTTAAATTATGAAAAATAAATGAGCGAACTGAAATACGTACCGAGAAAATAACCTATATTTCAGTTCTTGATTAAGGACTATTAATATTTTACTGGGAATAATGAAATGGCTGCTTGAAGATGTTTATAGGGACAAAGCAGTGCAAATGTGCAATTGCCAGCCAGTTAGTTTTCTCCATGGAATTCAAAATTTGGTTTCCAAATTTTGGCCCATTCTGGAATGGTTTCTGATGGATGTTCAATTTTTTAATCTTTGAAAAACACACAGCGAATGATCTATTCGCATTCGCATTTGTAAACCTTAAGAATTGCATGAGTTATATAGTGCCCATGAAAGGTGCTTAGTAAGTAATTTCTAGCTGTTCTCAATCAATAATCACTAGAAATTATAGAGAAAAAGGGGCAAAATAGAAGACGGTTTTTAATAGAGGATATGCATTTATACACCCTTTTTTCTCTTCGACGCAGTACACACAGTAATGAAAGATTCCCTAACAAAATGACAATATAGAGTACAATCAAAATTTACTACTCAACAAAAAAAGCAAGTTTCAACTGGATTTGAACATTGAGAAACAAAACAAATAAATTCGTATGTACATTGCACATGGACGTTTATATGCTGGACCTGTACTTTTTACTTGTCGATTTGCTACTGAGCTTAACTTGAAAATTAATTTGTGGGGGTGGAATATATACACTATATAAATATTACTAATTTTTTATAATTATTTTCATGATGTTTAGTGAAATCCTAGGACTTCTCCTCGAGGATCAAAATAATTACCCAAAATAAAATACTTCGATTTAGAATATTGAGCAAATGTATTTTTTAAATCATGAAGCAAATAATATGAAAAAAATATAGCCTTACAATATGTCATGCTACCTAGATGGAATGTGGGCTCGTTAGAAGCTCACATAGTCACATGCCTTTAAGATTTGAGTCCATTTCCGGTGTGTGAGCTAGGGCAGTAACCATAAAATAATATATGGTAGTTGGTTCATCTCTAGCTGGACTGACTCCCCTTTGACTTAACCAAAGCCATAATTTTGTCTTGCTTGTGTCAAGCAGGAGTTGATGGGAAGAAATGTCTTGTAGAAAGAGATAATGGCCAACACCGTGGCAGCTGGCGATGCACACATCCAGTTACTGATGTTCTGATCGAATCACAAGAATTAACCCAACCAGAAAGGGTGGAAGGGTGAATGATAGTAAAACAAAAAAAAACTTTTAGCGAAAATAAAAGTTAACCTCAAATCGATGGAGATCTCGACGTAGTCGGTCTGATCATCAGATCAACTCTCGTCTGACCACCCGCACGCTATCGGTCTGACCGCCATCTTGTTGCCGGTTGGACCGCCTCGTTGCCACCGGTGTGACCGTCCGCCGGTTAGACCGTTGACTCGCCTCCTGTCAAACCGTCAGGATCTAGAAAAACACGTCTCAGCGAAACTCTTGAAAGTAGACCAACTTTATTGCATCAATATGTGTTTACAAAGTGCATCTAAATCACTCCTCTCTCAACTCATGAACTAGGATTGAAACCTCGAAGCTAGCCCTAACTTTTCTCTCCCAAAAAGTCGATATCTTGTAGCCTCAACCCCTCATCTATTTATACCCAAAAACATGGTTGCCACCTAGCTATGAATCCAACTAGATCTAGGAGTCCTAATTACATAGGAAACCTATCAAATCAGGGAAACAACATCCCCATACAACTCCAAACTCCACACTTCCTAAACTTGTATTCCAATCCAAATTGGACTCCGCTTCCCATACGCACACAACACCATGTGTATGACTAATGGAAACCTTCACCTCCACGTGCATTGTTCTCTAACCTGAGCATCCTGCGTGATATCCTTGACCGTCTAGATCTCAACTTCTCCCAAGTCTAGTCCCGATCCATCATTGGCTATACTCCCATGGTCACAAGCAACACCTGCACATGAACAACAAAGAAACTTCATATCCGAGTACAAGTTCGCACCAACTTAACTCACATCAGCACACAATAATATCACATATGAATAGAAATCATCTAGAAGTCATATACATGAAGCAATCTAGAAATTCCACGAAAACAACCTGAAACCAACGCCCTCCTGGAATCACCCTGTCAGACCATTAGGCCACTCGGTTTGACCAGCCACACATCTCCGGTCTGACCGGCGCCTCCTGCCCAGTCTTACGATCACCCAGTGCCGACCGCACTATTCACCGATAGAAAACACTTTCCTCCGTATTTTCAACAAACACTCACCTTTGACAATTGTTCATCACCAAGATTAATCATCACATGATTCTACACTCATCTTCCCTTTCCCACTGTATCCCATTCCTACCAACACATCATCACTGATGCTATTCGATTGCGGCATGCAATTTTCATTTTGCTAAACTTGATAATTGTTCCCTCTACTCATGATATATTTCCTTTTTGTGTTCTATAGAGAAAAGGCAAGAATATATGGGGTGGTGCAGTGTAGAGTGCTTGTTACATACCGTGAACTCATGATAGTAATGAGACTAGTGGTAGAGCATTTGTTCTCCAGCATAAATTTCTGGCGGTGCTTTTAACGTATTAAGTGATGTGCCTATATCATGCAATGTTTCACAATGTATTCTTGACATTATTAATCATCTTTTTCTAAAACATCATATCCTCTGTTCTATATATGATGTCTTAAATCCTTCTCCTCTAATGTAATGTATGTGATGATACAACATCTGTTAAAACTGTGTTTCCAGAGCAATACAATAGCAGGCCATGCAAGCATTAGTGTTGAAAGGCAAATGTTTGATTATTTATTGGTTATGCACAATTGGAAACTATTTGTTGTTCATTACGGATATTTGACATGGCTTCAATTCCGTTATATGGGCTGTTCGACAACGATTCCTGCAGCTGCAGCTGCGGCTACAACAGCTGCTATAGTGTATCAATTGTTGGGGATATAGCAATTGACATCCGTGCTTCAAGTTCGTTCCTATTGGAAAGAAAAGTTGGACTTGCTTAATGCACTCCATTTATATCTAATAGCTTAGGATCAAATGCATGCACATAGTAAAATTGCAAAGTCTCCGTGATGGTAATTAGCTACGATAATGTAATAGGATTTATCCTCATAGAAGAATGCTATTTAAATTGGTAAGATGATTTTATTTTGATTTGTATGAACCCAAGTTTTAACTATCACACATGATGATGCATGACTTTATTTTTAACATTTGAACTATTATATTGTTACAATTCAATACCAGACACCACCAACAGTGGTAATGCTCCTGTGAGCACTATAGTAGTTAGGATAGATACCACATATGGATGGCAAATTTAAGGCCAACAGAGTTTGGGCTTGCGCTTGAGTCTGACCAAAGTAGACACCACCGAACTGCTGCAGTTGTAGCTGCTGCACAATCGCCTGAACACTACTAATGGCCTGGTAGTGAGATTGTTGCGCTACTAGCCTGAGCTGTTGGCAACACTGTTGCTGCATGACTTGATTGTTTCTCAATTGAAACGTAGTTGGTTGCCAGAAGGGGGTTACCACTATGCTATACTGCTGCCTCACGAACTCATTGCATGGGCTGAGCCCTTGTTGTTGTAGCAGAAGATCCGGCTGTAGTTGATATTGCCAATAACTTTGACTAAGAGTATCAAACTGCGCAGAGGCAGTGCATGCAACAATAGCAAGGAGAGCAAATACGAAAATGATCTTCATTGCTGTAGGATTCTAGTACTATGCTTTAGCTATAATGTTTGAATTGTGTGAAGGATGAGAAGGGTTTTTATTGGGCTTGTCTATTTATAGGTGCTTCCTCATCGGTTGCTTTAGAGTGTTAGTTTTTCTTGAATGCTCTATTAAGATCTAAGTGAGTCATATCATTTGGATGTTCTGTTAGGTGCACCTAAAAATGTTCTTTGATATCATCATCAAAGTAACTTTTATGCCTATCATATATACATGATGGATAGCAAGAAAAATAATGACATGACTTAGCACTCACTTTATGTGTCAATGTGATAAGGATTGCAACTTTTCAAACTAAGTTTGTTATGTTTTGTAAGCTATTATTTTGGTAATGCAACACACGTGGAACTTTACGGTTGTGTGGATTTATGCTCTTTGAATTATAAAATTTCAATAAGAGAAACAAAATTATAGTATGTCAGATGGTTTTCATTGTTCCATTGATACTCTTGTGAAAACTTGTTTGTAATACGAAATAAGTTAATGCAATAACTTTGAAATTAGCTTTGGAGAGCTTTACAACAACTCACCAATTTTCTCTATTTGTGGTGAGGGATTGATTTAATTCGTATTTTTATAGGCCAAATTTTTATATTTTTGTCAAAAAAAATAGAGCCTCATTTCGGTGATCTCTATTATAGTAGAAAACAATCTAATCTGAACCGTTGATCTCATTTGATCGAAGGATTCAGATTTCTTTCTACTAGTTAGCAGTAGTAGAAATGTGGAGAGATATTATTATCCCAAAAATAAGGGTATAATTATCGTTTAGCAGCGACTAAGCTTTTTTTCCTTGTTTTTTGGTTTTTTGATGGAATATGAGCAATGCCGATATAATGGATAATCATATGTCGACCTAGCCGGGAAAAAATATAAATGATAGAGTTACTTGTAATTATTGTATTAATAAATTACTAATTTAACCTTAATATTACTGATAATATAATACTACAAGTAGAGAGAGAGAGTAATAGAGCATCGCTCTAAAAAAATAATATTGAACTAGTGTTGCTACACCTACGCCAATGCGGAAGGAATCCTCATATAACGATATAAACAGCTATCTACTGCTTCATCCACACCGACTCAAGAAGCAGAAGCAGAAAAGGGAAGGCATCTGTTGCCAACAAAATTTTCCGATTAAGGGAAACACTTTGTTCTGAACTTCCTGGTACGCTATTGGGTGAATCTAGCAAAAGTTGACACAATGTGATAACCTTGCGCTGGTACGCCAAGGGACATACCAAAACTCTCAACTCCACTCATGAATGTATACCCACATGCTGCAAGTTGTTTACTTCCAAAAACATGTAAATAATCCGATCAACCATCCAAAAGTCAAATTTAATCAATTAGAAGAATATAATCATTCGCCAGTCTATATCCAAATTAAATAACCAACTTAAGACTATCGACTATCTATTCGTAGCATCAACAACATCTCCATGGCTGTCAACGTCGGCCAGTATCCAATTCCACGTTAGAATTAGGGTGATCATGTTTAAACTAAACCACTCATGTTAGACTAGAAATAAATAATCTACAATTCTCACACATATATTCAAGCCATGAGAGGCCTTGTTCTTGTGCCGCTGGTGATATCTTGCTGTGCAGATAGTGAACTTTGTTAGCTTCCTTTTTGGCTCTTTGGCGGTCACACATTGGAAACAGTATAACTGGTGGTTGACCTCAATTCAATCTTAGTACACAACTGTTCCTAGTTGAGCTTTTCTTTTTTATTTTAGGAAGAGTGGTGAAAGCCTCCCCCATTTCCATTAGAGAAATGAAACTGAGTTTTACAAGTTTGTAAACAGGAAGCAACTAAGCAAAAGCAAAAGGAGAGACATGGAGAACGCAAGCTCAGAGTAGCTACACTTAACTACTGATGATCCTCTTCTGAGTTTCAAGTTGGGGAGAGAGAGTGCCATCCCATCTTCCTTGTGCTAACTGCAACTACCTCCAGCAAACCAAAACGTCTCCTTTAAAAAGGATTAATGGTGGTCGGTCTGCCACCACCAACTATCTCATGTCATGTGAGACTCACATGTCCAGCCCTCTCGAAACCAAATACTCATGAACAGTTGATGATGTAACTTTTTTAACGGAGGAAGTTATGCAATAATGATTCAGCTGAGTCCATTTCAAATCTTTTACAGCTGAGATATAATAAGATAAAAATACATCTAATTTAATTCTAAACTTAGGCTTTAAACTGAAAATATGTTTCTTTTTTACAATGCACCGATGTGATTTTCTAAATTCCGTAACAACGTACAGGTATTTCGCTAGTAATGAAAATAAAACAAGAACAGACAGCAACCCAACTTGGTGAAGATTTCAGTTGACAAATTCTGTGTTCTCCTGCCATCGATCCCTCCAGCAGATTGCACTTGTCCCTCCAGCCGTGCTGAGAATTGTATATATCACTTACCATTCGTCGTTGGATCTTGATGTTCCTGTTTGAAATGCAGGACCAATTTCTCCTACGATCCTCCAGGTAATGCGACGCTGGTTTTTCTTCTTTTCCTCAATGCATCCCATTCTCACAAAACAAAACAAGATTGAACCCCAATGAAGCTCAGTTGAAGCTGTACCCACATTATCTGGTAGAGATTACTCCTTATGTCTTGATTCCTCTCCCATTCTTTTGTAATGGTTCAACAGTTCATTTTCTGCATGGTATCTGCTTCAACTTTGGTGCTTGCAGGTGTAGAAAAAGGAAGAAAACAAGTGGTTATGGTAAAAATAAAAGCGAAGTGTTTGGTTATTTATAACTGATAAAAGGCAAGTTTTTTCCCCTGTATCTACCTTTTTTTTTCTTTCAATACATATATAAATGCTAAGAAACATATCCTGTGCACAAAGTCTTTTCTTATACACATCATGCACACCAACTAACAAATTTCACCAAAAAATCTAGAAAAAATTGTACAAGCATTTTCAATAGTATTACACTCTATATTTTCTATTTTCGTCTATTTTATATTTTAGTCGTAACAAAAAAAAGATAAAAATTCTAATAGTTCTTAGAGTATAAATCTGTCACATCATTTTTGTTGCTCTCTATATATAATGAATTTGAATGGAACTTAACACATAAATATAATACTATTAAAGTACATGTACAATTTTTATAGAATTTTTTTTTGATATTTTCAAAATGTAAGGATTCATAGGGTTTAAATTTTGTACCACAGTATGAGGGGATCCCTACACTGATTCCCACTATTCAAATCACTTCAATGAATCCAGAGCCAATCAGATGCTTCTAAAGGGAATCTAATCCATTCAAAATTCAAAAATTAACAACTAAAGTAACTAAAGAGTAATCTTTTGGCCTAACCATAGTACTTGCTAACAACCAAGAAATTCTTATATTTTGGAGTGGATAGAGTATATGATAGTAAACTTGTTGTCGCATCAATCACTTTCACTATTTTTTAACCAATTCTCATATATTTTAAAATTGGGTGATGCTCCGATACTCTCTACTTGTAGTATTATACTACTAGTAATATTAATGGTAAATTAGTAATTTACTAATTGTTAACGTAAAAATACGACGGCCTGGGAGATCTGCTTAGCTCCAGTGTAGGTCCAGAATAATCATAAGATGCGGGCGTGCCAGTCAGTTTGATCCTGCAACTGACAGATATATAAATTGAAGATCAAAAGATAGCCGATCGGCTGACAAACCGATAGAGTGATTCCAGCTGATGCCGATACCAGCCGATATCCAGTATAGATCTTGATACTTGAGCAAATAATGTCATAAGGATAATCGACTGATGATAATGTAATAAAACAATAATATAATCCAGAAGCAACCAATCGGCTAATAATGATGTACTAAATAAGCACCGATCCGAAGGTTGAAGCATTCATCGGCTAGAAGTCCGATGTCAATAAATCCAAATGATTATATAAACAATGAAACCTTTGTTGCCATCGGCTAAATCTAACTTGTATGTAACCCTTATAAGCCGATGCAACGTCCAGATAACTCATCGGCTAACACTCCGATAAAACATTAGCATGAACCTATCGGCTTAACAAGATTTATATTATCAACAACAATCTAGTAGGTCGAACTGAATCGATGCAGCACGAGATTGTATATGATAATCTAATACTTGATGAACCGATAAATCTATCTAATGTGATGGATATAACAAATCTATTTAGAACAACATTATGATTGTAGAGATATATCGGCTAAGATAGAAGATCGGACTGAACCGAGACAGTCCCAACTAAACCGATGCGTCTCTAATCACAATGCAATTAAGATAGAATTGAGATATCAGGTAAATATATCAACCGAACCAGAGCGATCCAAGAGATCGAAACGATGCAGCCTTGAACAACACCAATGTAGCCGATAGATTCACCAGGGCCTGACGGAACGTAGGGCTTACCCCTTCGCCGGAGATCGAAAGCCGGTGCAGCCCCGCGTCAGGTGCCAATTCTGCCAGTTGATAAGTAAAAACCTCAGAAAGAGGGTGGCGATGCGCCGAAGTTGTATTGATCGAGAGATAATTTACATAGATCCCGGGTGTACATATTTATACCCATGGGTGGGTACTAGTCCATATCGGACACGACTCAAACTTTCCTAAAGATAGAAGGAAAAACATAAAGTCCTTATCGGACACTAAACACACTTTCCTAAATATAAAAGGAAACTAAAAGACTCTTTCTAATTAATAGATAAACTGCCATGCCGCATCCTCCTTGAACTCGGTCTCTTCTTTCTTTAATAGATTAATTTCCTTAACCGAATTTGGTAAGAATCCGACTGTTGGCGACTGATAGCTTCCATCGGCCGATTCTAGTACTCTGAAGCCGATATTGACTCTAGGCCCATGATGAATTTGAGGCTTACCAAATTTCGTCGTCAATACATGCCCCCCAGTTTTGGAGTATGAGGACTCATGCTTCAAAATTCTCTTCTATGTCGCCTTGATTACTCCAAAATTTATTCTCCCTTGTTTCTTGCCATCGGCTCTCATAAGCCAATACCGTCTGCGCTAGATGAGCTAGATCGTCAAACTCATGGCAAAAGAATATATCTCTGATAGGTGCTGACAATCCTTGGAGTGCAAGATCGGCTAGCTGCTCATCACTTAGGCTTAAACTATAGCATCGACTGCGGACATTACGAAATCTTTGAATATATTCCATAGCCGATTCTCCCTTTTACTGCTAAACCAATATCAAGTCCGAAAGCTTCATCTCATTATTTCCAGCAAAGAAATAGTCATGAAATTGCTTCTCAAGATCGGCCCATCCCTTGATAGAGTATGGAGGTAATGATAAAAACCATGTGAAAGCCGATCCCGTCAAAGACAATGGGAAAAATCTAACTTTCAAAGCTTCTTCAGCCAATGCCTCCCCACATTGCACTAAGAATCGGCTAATATGTTCCATAGTAGATATATCATCTTGTCCTGAAAACTTGGAGAAGTCTGGAATCTTGTATCGGTATGGAAGCGGAACTCTATCGAACCATTCAGGATAAGGCTGCTGATACATATGGATCTGTTCCTTAGGTCTAAGTCCAAACTGCTCCTCTACTAACTTCGCAATTCTATCGGCCCAACCATTGTTCATCCGATGGCATTGTTCCTCTGGCCGATATTGTTATTGTTCTTCAATCTGCACCCCCGAGCTGGCTTCTTTGAACAATTAACTCATCAACTTTTCCCTTGATCAAATTTTGCAATGTATCCATCAAAATTCCAGATTAATTAAACAATGCGCGATGAACTGCTTCATCAACTTTGTCTTGAAGTATTTCAATCATCGGCTTGGGAAATTGAGATTTCTGAATTGGCCCTTCCGGTGTCATGACGAAACATTGGAGGCAACGCTTTTGAAAATCAACTTTTGCTTGCTCCATCTCTTGCCTCTGTTCCTCTGTCAAATCCTCCATTGTGACCATGATCTTGGCGTCGACTTCTTCTTCAGACATGTAGGTATAAAAATCTTGGTCCCACTGGGCGTGCCAAATTGTGTTGACGTAAAAACACGACGGCCTGGGAGATCTGCTTAGCTCCAGTACAGGTCCAGAATAATGATAAGATGCGGGTGTGCCAGTCAGTTTGATCCTGCAACTGACAAGATATATAAATTGAAGATCAAAAGATAGCCGATCGGCTGACAAGCCGATAGAGTGATTCCAGCTGATGCCGATACCAGCCGATATCCAGTATAGATCTTGATACTTGAGCAAATAATATCATAAGGATAATCGGCTGATGATAATGTAATAAAACAATAATATAATCTAGAAGCAACCAATCGGCTAATAATGATGTACTGAATAAGCACGGATCCGAAGGTTGAAGCATTCATCGGCTAGAGGTCCGATGTCAATAAATCCAAATGATTATATAAACAATGAAACCTTTGTTGCCATCGGCTAAATCCAACTTGTATGTAACCCTTATAAGCCGATGCAACGTCCAGATAACTCATCGGCTAGCACTCCGATAAAACATTAGCATGAACCTATCGGCTTAACAAGATTTATATTATCAACAACAATCTAGTAGGTCGAACTGAATCGATGCAGCACGAGATTGTATATGATAATCTAATACTTGATGAACCGATAAATCTATCTAATGTGATGGATATAACAAATCTATTTAGAACAACATTGTGATTGTAGAGATATATCGGCTAAGATAGAAGATCGGACTGAACCGAGACAGTCCCAACTGAACCGATGCGTCTCTAAACACAATGCAATTAAGATAGAATTGAGATATCAGGTAAATATATCAACCGAACCAGAGCGATCCAAGAGATCGAAGCGATGCAGCCTTGAACAACATTAATGTAGCCGATAGATTCACCGGGGCCTGACGGAACGTAGGGCTTACCCTTCGCCGGAGATCGAAAGCCAATGCAGCCCCGCGTCAGGTGCCAATTCCGCCAGTTGATAAGTAAAAACCTCAGAAAGAGGGTGGCGATGCGCCGAAGTTGTATTGATCGAGAGATAATTTACATAGACCCCGGGTGTACATATTTATACCCATGGGTGGGTACTAGTCCATATCGGACACGACTCAAACTTTCCTAAAGATAGAAGGAAAAACATAAAGTCCTT
The DNA here is from genome assembly GCA_000573905.2 of Oryza punctata. Lineage (NCBI taxonomy): Eukaryota > Viridiplantae > Streptophyta > Magnoliopsida > Poales > Poaceae > Oryza > Oryza punctata. The sequence continues at coordinate 6,357,305 of CM002494.2, read as the reverse complement.
ATCGGACACTAAACACACTTTCCTAAATATAAAAGGAAACTAAAAGACTCTTTCTAATTAATAGATAAACTGCCATGCCGCATCCTCCTTGAACTCGGTCTCTTCTTTCTTTAATAGATTAATTTCCTTAACCGAATTTGGTAAGAATCCGACTGTTGGCGACTGATAGCTTCCATCGACCGATTCTAGAACTCTGAAGTCGATACTGACTCTAGGCCCATGATGACTTTGAGGCTTACCAAATTTCGTCGTCAACACTAATACAATAATTACGAGTAATTTTGTCGTTTATTTTTTGTCCCGCTAGATCGATATGTGGTTATCTGTTATATTGGCATTGCTCATATTCCATCAAAAAGCAAAAAAAAAAAGAAGGAAAAAAAGTTTAGTCACTGCTAAATGACAATTATATTCCTATTTTTTTGGACAATAATATCTCTTCACATTTCTGCTACCACTAATTAGAGTGGTAGTAGAAAACAATCTGAACCCTTCAATCAAATGAGATTAACGGTTCAGATTGTTTTCTAGTATCAGTAGAGAGCACCGGAGTGAGGTTCTTTAAAATTTTATAAAACTTATTTTCACTGTAGCATTGATCATACAACTATTCCAACATTTTTATTCAACTAGCTAGCATTAGTGTACAACAATATCTGTTGGAAAATTTAATCTCATTGCTGATAATCCATGGCATATGCAAGGAATGGCAAGTATCAACATACCCAGCATGCAAGGTAGTTGGATCCATCTAACCAGAATGATCATGGGGCTGTCTGATCCCCTAATTTCCTCCCAAATGCATCCATGAGGAGGCTGCTGGGGTTAAAATGTTGGGTGCTGAGCTTTGGCTGATTTTTAAAGGTTGTTCATCCCATGCAAATGTTGCATACTTCTCCTGATTTCGCAGCAGCTTGTTCAGCACAACGGACAGATATCCTATACACACCGCCACATTCGGTTTGTTGATCTATCATCAGGTGAGCTTGATTAACCGTGCATTGTGCTCACTTGGATCCTCGTAGCAGAAAGCCAAAGCTTCTGCATTGAGAACAATCCCTATATCTTCTCCTAATGCATCCCATTCTAAGATCACGAGATTGTGGTAACATTTGTGCTGCAGTGTGAGGGGAAAAGAAATTGATTTGATAGTTGTGGTTTTTGAGATCCATGTGCACCTTATAAGCTTACATTATCTCACTTTGTTACTAGTTTATACTGCCAATATGCACTCCTGCTTTTTGTACTTGGCTCACCAGTGAGAGGGCAGAAAATCTGAAAAGGTGAGGTATTTTTGGCAAATGAGAGTCTTAACTACAGAAGCGATGCTCTCTCTTGGTAGTATTATACTAATAATAGAAATGATGTGAACCATTTAAAATTAAGGATAAATTAGTAATTTACTAATACAATGATTAGGAGTAACTTTATCATTTATTTTCTTTCTGGCTAGATCGATCTATGGTCATTCATTACACTAGCAACGCTCATATTCCATCGAAAAAGTAAAAAAAAAGAAGAAAGAAATGTTTAGTTACTGCCAATGATGATTATGCCGCTCAGCACCAAATATTTTGGACAAATATATACCTCTCCGCGTTTCTACTAACGCTAACTGAGATGTTAGTACAAATATATCTGAACCGTCTTTGATCCAATGAGATTAATAATTCAGATTGTTTTCTAGTCGTAGTTTTCTACTACATTGTAGTTGGCTATAACTCCAGTACTTTTTGCAAGGTATGCAGTGAAATTGTAGCACTATCACTGTACCTCAAAAAGAAAGAAAATGATGTACTGAATTCTATCCATCGCTGGATAAAAACAAATTAACAAACTATACCATTGTGTTAAAATATTGAATATGCTAAAAAATACATATTTATGATGAGTAAACTGCATTTTACACATTGTACAGTACACATTGTTTCCCTTTGCACCATATTTAGCAGACATTTTCACTCCGCAGCAGAGTATGCCAAATTCATTTTATTCTAGGGTACATCAACAATGGCCTATATATAGAAATCTCTATAGCAGCAACGCACTTTTTGTTTATAATAGGTGTAACATCAATCAAATTTATGGACCCACCAAACTTTTGGTTCAAAGAGCTCAAGCATAATTTCTCTTATGAAACAATTAAACCAAATGAGTCAACAATATCTCTTACTCACTGTACCTTTTACTTCATAGTTTTAATTAACGATGAAAATAGCCATGGAAATTCCCGACAGTGGTTGTTTCCTTGCATGTCATACCGTTTCCATTTTTTGCAATATATGAGATTTGATTTTTTTCTAATTTTTTATAGCATTGTTTTGATATCGACAATGAGTAGTTAAATTAATAAATACTAAAAATCATCGATCCCCGAGCATCCTTTCCAAAGAGATGTTACGATTCCAACCGTTCCCATCCTTAGTTGTAATTAACCCTGGTCATTGTTAATACAAACTTTGATAGGATTTTATGGATTACGTCAAGAGTACCTTGCTTCTATTTTCAGATCTACAAGACTAGAAAGGAGAACTTGTGGTGATTCTACCAAGAGACCGGTAGTTCCCTTTCCAAATCACACATCACAATTTTCTCGATAGATTTAAACACTGGCTCTGCTCCTCGGCACAAACACCTTCATTTCGTTTGAACTAGAAATGAGGCTAATCAGTGGCAGGTCGAGGAAGTCATCTAGAGCCCACGAAAAAACCTATTACGGCGGGCTAGCCTCCGGTGTTATCAAACAATGCTAGTCATGCGACATGGCCACCATTCTGCCGTGTGCTCGACTGCTCGGCCATGGGTCTACCATTGGACCCAGTTGCTGTGCTCTTGTTCTACAACATTACTGCACTACTGAAAAACCGATCTTTAATCGGTCGGCTAAAATCACAAATCTCTCGGTTCTCTTACGAACCGGTAAAAAAATAGTTTCTAGTACCAATTCATAAACCTAACAGCTCGTTATGATCTATTAGTATTGGTTGGTAACACCAACCGTTACTAAAGATCAGTATAATCTTTAGTACCAGTTGGTGAAAACAACCGGAACTAAAGTGATGATCTACACCAACCGGTATTAAAGATCGTGTCCTTTATACAGTCTTCTTCCTTCTCCAGTCCAAGTCATTGCTATAAAAATTTGTACGGAGGACGAGGGGATGTATTGCTAATTTTTTTTAAAATATTTCAGTGATATTATACAAATCGAAGGGATCTAGAAGGTAACTTTATGCTTTATTGATGTATGGTTAACATATTACATTTCTAGCTATTTTTCTATATGTCATTCTCTCTCAAGTAGGTATATGGAAAAAAGATGAGAGAGAAAAATCATGTAGAGAATTAAAATAAGGGTATTTCATAATACTATAAACATTTGGATAAAAATGTTAAAAAAATACAATAAAGGAGATATATGGAAAATGAGGGCAAAAAATAGAAAACTAAGTCCATTTAAAAATCATTAAAATAGTTAGAAATAGGTAGAACGCATTAAAAATATGTTTAGAAATTTAAAAAGCTTTTGAATATAATTAAAATAAGGATAATACATGGAGAAATATAGTTATAATTTTTTTAAAAATGATAGGATTTATATATAATTAACCATGACTTCGGTTAAGTCCATTTAAAACTCATTAAAATCGTTAGAAATAAGAAAGATTCATTAAAAATGTGTCAGTTTAATTATGATTAAATTATTCTACGATTATTTAATTAGTTTCACTTTCATGGACTTCCTTTACATTTGTTTATTTCATGTAGATGGATCGGCAATGGATGTACACCACGAACCGACGGTCAAAGTAGTTTATTGATGGTGTGCATTATTTTTTGATTGTGGCCAATGCCAACAAGGATAAGGGTTTTATATGTTGTCCATACAAAAAGTGTAAAAACCAGAAGTAGTATTCTACATCAAGAAGTATTCATGCCCACTTGTTTGAGTCACGATTCATGACTAGCTATAATTGTTGGGCCTCGCAGGTATAGTTATGGGTTGTAATGGAAGAAGATGAAGAAGAAGATGACAACATTCTAGACTGTGTTGAATACGGTGGATGTGAAGAAAATACAATAAGCGAGGTAGACGGGGCTGTTCAAGATAACGACGGTGCAGATGATATTAGTCAGATGTTGTGCGACGTAAAGAAGGACTAAGAAAGTGAAAAGGAGGTCCATAATTTAGAGTGTATGTTAGTGGACCACAAAATATCCTTGCACCCAGGTTACGAGTAGGGGCACAAAAAGTTGGGTACCAAGCTGGAGTTCTTGCAATGGAAGGCAAAAAAATGGTGTGAGTGACAAGGCATTTGGCGAGTTGATGAAACTCGTAAAGAACATTCTTCCGGAGGGAAACGAATTGTCCGAAACAGCGTACGAACCTAAGAAGGTAGTCTGCCCTCTAGGATTGGAAGTACAGAAGATACACGCATATCCAAACGATTGTATCCTCTATTGCGGTGAGGAGTACGAGAACCTAGAAGCATGCCCGGTTTGTTAGGCACTACGATACAAGATTAGACGAGATGACTCAGGTGATGTTGATGGATAGCCTTCGAAGAAAAGAGTTCTTGCTAATGTGACATGGTATTTGCCTATAATACCCCGGCTGATGTGTTCGTTTAGGAACAAAACGTATGCTAAAATGATGCGCTAGCACGCAGAAGAACGTCAACAAGACGGGATGCTGAGACACCCCGCCGATGGGTCGTAGTGATGAAACATTGATAGAACATTTCAAGACTTCGGAGATGATGCACAAAACATAAGGTTCGGTTTAAGTACGGATGGCATGAATCCATTTGGAGAGATGAGCAATGGTCATAGTACTTGGTCTATGACCATGTGTATCTACAACCTCCCCCCTTGGTTATGCATGAAGTGGAAGTAAATCATGATATCGATTATTATTCAAGGCCCAAAGTAACCTGGTAAATATATTCTCATTTTTAGTGATTTTATTTCATCTTTAATACATTTAATCGGGCATGGGTTAATTATATATGATTTTAAAAAATAAATAACAATTTTAAACTATTTTTGATGTGTTCTTATTATTTTTGTGATTTAATTTCATCTTTAATGCATTTATTCAGGCATGGGTTAATTATATATGATTTTTAAAATTTAATAACAATTTTAAACTATTTTAAATCCGTTCTCATTATTTTAGTGATTTTATTTCATATTTAATGCATTTAATCGGGCATGGGTTAATTATATACGATTTTTAAAATTTAGTAGTAATTTTAAACTATTTTAAGTGTGTTTTTATTGTTAATTTTGAGATTTTATTTCATCATAAATGCATTTAATCGGTCATGGGTTAATTATATTTGATTTTTAACATTTAATAACACTTTTTAATGCAGTTTATTGTTAATATTGTTTTAAACCTATATCTAAAGAAATTAATTTGGCCACAGTTAAGTTTCTAGGTTTGAAAATATTTTTAGTCCCGGTTGTTATCCCAAGCTGGGACTAAAAATAAATTTGGAAATAGCGGAAATTATTTTTAGTCCTGGTTGATATTTCTATATATATAGGGGTGCATCGTCTTCTCCGACTCCACAGTTGGAGTTTATTCGATCTCGATCGCACGCACGCTACTCCCGCCGCCACCGGTTGATCTCCCAACGTCACCGTCACCTCCGCGCTTACCACCGACGGCCACCGTCATCCCCTCAAGGTTCGGCCATCTCCTCCACCTCTCTCTGTCCTGTAGCGCTTCTCCTCCTCCACCGCCCGCTGTCGCCGTCGCATGCTGCCACCGGCGCCGCCGTCATCACCATCGCCATCGCCATCAACACCTCCATCGCTGCCATCGCCGGCGCCACCGCCGCCATCACCACGACCGACCACCTACATCGCCGCCACCGCCTCGACCACCACCACCGCCACCGCCGCCATCGCCGCCAGCGCCATCGTTGCCTCCATCGCCACTGCCGTTGCACAACCTAGTGAATGAACGAAAGAACTAGCAAATTGAACGAACGAGTGACCAACCGAACAAACGACCGAGCGACGCAAGAAACGAGCGAACGAGCGAGTGAATGAGCGAACGATCGAACGAATGACCGAGTGAGTGAGGGAACAATCGAACGAACGACCGAGCGAACAGACTTAGGTTTGCTCGACGTTCTCTCATTAGTTCGCTCATTTAATGATGTATATGCATATGTTTTGAATTTAGACTTAGGAACAATTGGACTTAGGACCAAAATGTACATGGTTTAACTAATGTACATGCATGTTTTTCGCTCAACGTTCTCTCGTTAGTTCGCCTGTTCGCTTAAGTTCGCTTGTTCCAAGTATTAGACTTAGGACCAATTGTCTTGTGTTGACTCCTATGCAATGTACATGGTTTAACTAATTATCTTTTGTCCTGTCAGAATTACGTGGTCCAGTTGTTGACGTGGTCGCCGCTCAAGCTTACGTTGTCTCAAGGCCGCCAAGCAAATGTAAGGCAAGTTTCATGAAACTATAAAATTTTTAATATTATATGCAACAGTTTTCGTACATACCTAATTTAGTTAATTATTGCGTACACAATGCATTATAACATACATGTAGGTTTCATATTTCTTAAGCAGGTTAAATTTAATTAGCTGTTCTTTGTAGTTCTCGACAATATCAATATATATATATATATCTATATATCTATATATATATATATAACAATATACACGTAGGATTCATATTTCTTAAGCATGTTAAATTTAACTAGTTGTTCATCGTAGTTCTTGACAATGTCAATATATAACTCGCTCTAAGTAGTTGGAATAACGCTGTTCTTCTTGCTTGTCGACAATGTAGGTTGCAAATTACATTGCTAGCTATATTTCTATACGTTATTATCTATCAAATAGGTATATGGAAATAGATGAGAGAAAATTGATCTAGAGAATTAAAATAAGGGTATTTCATAATATTTGTTAATTAAGTGAAATTTAGAAGTTCTTCGTAGTTGTTGACAATGTGTTTGTGTATTATTTAATGGTACGAACAGATGGCAGATCGTGATGTTGAGCAGATCCTCCTCGACACGATCGCAGAGGGTAGCAGCCAATCTTGGGCAGATGAGGAGGGGAACGAGGAGCACCATAGTGACAGCCAACCGAATGTTGGTGAGAAGAGGGCACGCAGACAACGAGGTGCCGCGAGGAAGGTGGAGGGAAGACATATTATAACCGAAGTGAAACCAGACGGCCAACCAGTTGCCCCTACCTATGTTGCAAGAAAGTTTGCGCCACACAGCGGTTGGGTCATGAGGGATCACGTGGCCATCAACATACAGAACTGGCGCTAAACAAGGTCTCGCGGGGATGAGGAACAATCATATCTCCCCAATAGAGAGAAAGACATGTTGTGGATCACCATGCTCAAGACCTTCACGGTCCCTTAGGGAGAAGAGGCCAAAGTGAAGGAATGGACTCTAAAGAAGATGGTCGAACAATTCTAGAACTACAAGAAAGATATGTACAACAAATATGTAGTGAAGTGTCTAAGACCGGACTTTGACAAATTCAACAAACTAAAGGATCATTGGGATGCGTTGTCGCCTACAAGATAGGAGAGGCATGGCAAACGAAGATAGCCAAAAACAAAGCCAATACCGCTAAGAAGAAATACTTTCACCGGTTAAGGTCGGGTGGCTACAAGAAAGGCAGTGGCCAAGTGGCAGAGAATGGAAGCAGCGTAAGAAAAATGGGATATCATTCTGGACGCAGCTGATTGACCTGAACGATCGAAACATTGGTACTACGCTCATGGGGGAACACTGAATCCTGGTGATGGCTCCCTAATCTTTAGCGATGAAATACGCCAAGCAACACACCGTCTTGTCAAAGCCCTAGAGGCCTCTACTCAGGGAAGTTTCCAGCCCGATAGAGAGAAGGACGAGCTAACGCTCGCACTGCAGAATCCCGAGCACCCAGGACGAACGCACAAAAAAGGCGTAGTTCCATGGATGTTTGCGTTTAAAGAGGACATCCACACATGTACCGGAGTCGCATGATAAGCAAGAGAGATCAAGATGCGAAGTTGACAGATCTCAAATTGAACATCGAGACCTACCACGCACGGATGCAAGAGGAGGTGGAACGATGGGTAGACGAACCCTTAAGTGAGTCACGCCTGCAGACACAGCCATTTGTTCCTCCCATCATGGTGAACCCCTCAGGGAAAGGAAGTAGCTGCGCTTCTACAGGGTAAGTAGTAGATCAGAGCATGGAAGCTGCAGTAGGGCCAGATGTCGATGAACCACCCTGCCTCGTGGATGAAATCACACAGCTGACACTGTGTGAGCTGCATATTCCCTTCAGGAACATATCAATCAAGGTTTGTTCGTAATTTTATGATATATGAATCATTATATTGCGAAAATTGATGCACATGTTAATTTCTACCTCGATTCTCGTGAAGGTGGCGGATGGCATGGCCATACCAGTGCAGCAAGACGAGATGTACCATTTTAGGCCGATTCCACCCAATACTCAAAGGTCGAGGTTGATCGGGTAGTCCTAGCCTTCGAGGATCTCGAGTTGGACATCCCTGGAGGAGACTAGAAGACACGGCCCAGCCATTGTACTATGGTGCAAGCGCTACATCATGTTTCCCGGCGAGCAGCAGCATCCGTCACTACAACTCCTACGCCTGCACCATCTCCTCCGCGGGCACCTACTCCTCCGAGGTCTCTGCCGCCTGCATCGTCTCCTCCATCTTCAAGGCCACAACCAGCTGCAGGTACCAGGCAGCTTGCCCACCTCATCCTACGCGTCAAAGTCCACACAATAAACCAAGAAGCCAAGACTTGACGAGCCAAAACAAGCTGCTCTCATGAAAAGAGCGTATGATAGGACTAACGAGGAGACTGACAAGGTCATGAGAAAAAAGTGCAAGATCACTTCAAGCTGTGGATTCCACAGAAGAAGACTCCAATAGACCCGTCAACTAAGGCCTTCTTTACCAAGATGAGCAAACCGGCCAAAAAGACCTTACCATCGGACTGCGACCAATCAAGGATCAAGTCTTTTCAAAAGTCCAAAGGAAAGAAAAATGAAGTCCCTCAGCTCGGAAAGCAAGCAAGGCAAGACATTAAGTCGATGTCATATGAGCATGAAATTAATATTGAAGGGTTTATCAGAGATACAACACTGATTAAGGCGCAACTGCTGGGCCTAGAGCCTATCAAGACAGTGACAGTGACGGATCTCAAGTACAAATTTACCTTGAGAGAACCACTCATCAAGCCTGAGCAGTTGAATAGTCTCTTTATACAGATGTACCAATTTAATCAATGGTACATGCAAGAAGCAGCCAAAGGTAGAGAGTTGTTCGGTGTGAAGATTAAACATGCTGATTACTTCAATGGAGATGATTCTATGCGGGTCCTTTTTGAGGAAGTGTTTGATGTATACCACCTAGATTCCCTCAACATCTCTCGTATCAGTATATGGGTTTTGTGTTGTTCAATTTTATTTTGCTACTTAGCTTATCATAGGCTCCTTGCAATATTTATCATGTTCGCATACCTGATCACATCTTTTCATTCCCCTGTAGCATGGAGATTTCAACGATGTTGTAAGCAGGGATCTTACAGGGTTGGTTTCATGGAGCTCTACAGAGTTAATTGCAAGAATCTGGATAAATTTGAAAAAGAAATAGAGGAGAACATCTTAAAATTCCTAGTGCTGTAATATTACAAGACCTTTATACTATTACAACACAAGGTGAGTTTTTACCGCTTTTTGTAACTATTTCTTTCTCCTATTCATACATATCACATGTAAATCATCTCACGCAATTTGCAGCTTTCACTGGGTCCTCTTTGTCATAGACCTTTCTGCAAGCAAGATCCATGTCTTCGACTCCATGTCGAAACCCAAGGAAACCTTTACCCACATTTTTGACATGCTTAACAGGTACTACCATCCATTCCACTATCATCATGATTGCTGCTTTTGCTACTATGCGGATCTCGAATCATTAATCATATGTTGCAACTACAGGGTATGAGCACGGTTTCGTATAACCGTCCGCGGGGCGTTCAAAGAAGAACTGGAACTGAAGATGAACTTTCCTGTAAGGACATGGTCCAAAATTATATATCTCACTTATCCTACAGAAGTAATATATATTTCATAAGTTTGTTTCTCCTTTAGTGTGCACAACAGGGACAGGGGAACAACTTGTGTGGCTATTATATATGTCAGTACATGTACACCGTAGTGCACAACATCACCAGTGATAAGTATATTGATGTACGTAAACATCATTCATACATTATTTACTATGTTTCTTATTGACTTCATATATTTTGTATCGAATTATTTTTCAAAATGACAGATTGTTTGGATGACGGACCAACTCCCCCACGTGGACTTCATAAAGGCTGTTCAAGAATAAATGATGGGATTTATCATGGACGAGATTGTTAATCCGATGGGAGAATTCCACGAAGATGAAAAACCTATTCGTCATACGCACCCTATGATAGAAAAGTAGAAATTAACAACAGTTGGGGAGTGGATTCTAATCCCTCGAGGGGATATCCCCTCGTATACCTTTTCTTTCAAATTCGATACAAATAGTTGTGAAAAATTATGGAAAAAATTGACAATGTTGAGTATTGTGATATTTATCTTTCCACCAAAAATCAAGTTCAAATTCAACTAACACATCAAGAAATAAAAAAGATAAATTCAGATGTGAACAGTACGCTACTATTCATTTGTTAAATTTGTCTTTTTTATATCTCGACGTGTGTGTTGAGTTTGGACCTAAGATTTTATGGAGTTATATAGATATGGTATATGAATGTTGTCAATTTTTTCCAGAATTTTTCATAACTGTTTGAATGGTTTTTAAGCAAACGAGGGGACATCCCCTCGAGGGATTAAAATAGTTTCCCCAACAGTTGTAATATTACATGTATTTACTAACATATCTATGTATATTAATCATGTGTAGGAAATAACTTGTATGTCTTTAGATCTATTTTTATGTCTCACATTGATATATGTATGTACATATGTAATTATTATATATGTTTTTATATATGAAGATATCTATATTTATAATTAACTACATATATATGCATATAGATATGTAGTTATAAATATATATTTACAAATGTATATATTATATATACATGCATATATATGTGTATGCATTTATACATATGTATGCATGTATATAAAAAATCTGCAAGCAATAAAAAGAATTAAGGAAAAAAGAAAAAATATCTTTTGGGTTGATTGGTAGCCGGTGCCACGTGGGTGTACCGTCTTTAGTACCGATTGGTGTTACCAATCCATAGTAAAAATATATTGTTAGTCCCGATTATTTCAACCGGGACTAAAAATACCCATCTTTAGTCCCGGATTGGTCATCCCGATTGTATACCCGATATTAAAGGGGTTCTGTTAGGAGCTGGACCTAAGCGACGAAGGGCATAGCTGTGCTCGACGGGAGGACGAGGTTGCACACCTCGCCGCCCCAGAGCCATGATGGAAACGAACGAAAACTTTTGATAACTTTCTTGCTTACTTCATTAATCAAACCGAGTGGTATATATAGCCTTACATGGAAAACCAAACTGCTACTATTAAGGAACTAACAAACTCAATCCTCTAACAAACTTAATCTGCTAACAACTGAAACTAATCTTAACAAACTTAATCCACTCTCTCATGGCGCATGATCCGGCTGCTTCCTGCTATCCCGGCGTCGGTAGTGCTGCCTGTTTTGGAAAAACTCAACTCTTGCTTTCTGAATGCTTCCCATTCCTATAGAATTCAGCAGCACTTTTATCTGCAATTTTGTGTATCATAAACGCAACAAAATTTGCACATACCCCAACCAATAGAGTTATTACCCACGGCAAACTTAGGCTCAGTAAAGTGTTGTTGGAGTGAGGATCAGGATAGAACATGAGATGCAGTGGTAGTTTTTATGGGTATGTACTGTCTGTTTTATTCTGTGGGTGCTGGTGCTACCTAAAAATTTATTATTATATTATCTGGTTGTTTCGTTGGTTTTGTCCATAGGGAAAGTTCCAGTCTTCTTAGTGTCTTAATTCGGTTTGCTTGACAAGAAGGGTGACATACCGTATATTGGCAACCCTCCACAATCAAAAGCAGAAATGTCCATGGATCCTCAATACCACGTGGATGTTGGTCACACTGGTTCAAAATCCTAACATTGATGTACGGGAACACATGCTATGTACGTAACTTTTCCCTACACACTCCATGCACACCGACTAAAAAATATCATAAAAAATCAAGATAAAATTGGACACATACTTTCAATAATATGTGTGAAGTTTTATCTTCAAATTTATTATATTTTAGCTATAACAAAAATGATAAAATTCTATAGAAACTCTCAGATTTTTCATTTTTTTGTTACTGTTAAAATATAATGAATCTCAATATGAGACTTTGCAGTTGCGTGTAATAATATTAGGAGTACATGTTCAAAAAATTTTTAGAATATTTGTGACATTTGCTAGTTAGTCTTCAATGGTTATTGTTCCGGTAGTGATTCCCTAATCTGTAACAGTCCGTAATCATGATGAACTATTAGATTTTGGATAAATCTTGGACTGTTCACATTCACAACAGATTGAGAATAGTGTACTTTTCAAGCAAAAAACAAATACTAACAGTTCAGACAAAGATTTATAAAACATTTGTGTCATTACCTTAAAAAAAATCAGCCAGAACCTTCTTCCACAATTTTCCATGCAAAGAAACATATGCTGCTCCAAATTCCTTTTGCTTAATAACGAACTACCATTTTTCGACTAGTTAATTAACGAACCCTTTTTCAGAAATTGGTCTCTATTGTACTGCTAACATATCTATTGCAATGAGTTCACACACATTGAAGCCATGAAGAGCGAGTTTGCTTGTTCGATCTGCAACTTGGTGACCTCATCTTTTAGCTGTGCAGAGTGAGCTCTAGCTACCTCTTTGATTGACGAGCTCATGAGTTCAACCTCACACAAATTGTCCCAGTGTGAGATACAAGTGTAGCACTTTAGCAAATCTCACTCAAGAGAAAGTCAAGATTCAGGACCTATCGCTCCTGAAATACTCCCGGTAATGCTATTGTGCCTTTTCTTCTCTTCCTCAATGCATCCCATCCCCACAACAGATCAGATGAGATGTACCAATGAGAAGCTTAGTTGCATACCCATGCATTTTGTGGTAGATGTAGGATCGAAAACAAGAACCAAATCAACCAGAGGAAGGTGAATGGTTGTAACATCAAAAACTAAAAACTTTTAGCGGAAATAATATTACTCTCAATCAAACTTGACGAAACCGTCGGCGTAGTTCGATCTGATCGCTAGATCTACTCTGGTCTGACCGCAGTACCACCATTGATTTGACCGCCTTTCAACCATCGGTCTAACCTAGGGATAGCAATGGGGACCTGAACCCTGAATCCCCGTGAGGAAAAACTCTATTAGGGACTGTAAATAGATCCATATTACTCCCCATGGGGTTGTTAACGGGCAAAAACTAGCCCCGTCAGGTGGGGCGGGTTTGGGAGCGTTCCCTGGGTCCCCGTCCCCGAATCCCCGAGCCCCCGAGTGTAGAACATGTGCACCTCCCCTCCGCCAATCTAGAGATTAGAAGCCCAACTATCTAGGACCAATTCACTTGGACAGATACACATATAAACAGACCCTAGGTCACAACACAGCTCCTTCAGTCACTCAGCTAGGTACCGAAGCGCTGCCACGCACCCAAGATACAGATCGGAGCAGACCACGACAGCTGTAGATCAATGTGTCAAAACTGGTTAGAGCTGGTCGGACTTTTGGTGGTAGTGATGAAGTCCAAGCTATTTTAGAAAATATCCTGGGGATGACGGAGGTGATGCTGGTGACAGCCATAGTAGATTGGATCTAAAACTCGCTGTGGTAGAGTGGTTGTTATCTTCTGATTGAATCTTCTCCGACTGATTTGAAATCAAGTGAGAGAGAGAGAGCTTGTTGAAGTTGTCGGCGGCAAGAAAGTCAAAGCTGGTGAAGCGAAGACGAAAACCGGCGACTCATGAAGTTGATCCATCGTACTTGTAGATAGAAACTCGACGTACCCCTACCTAGCGCGCCAACTGTCGAAACTAGATTTCGGCAATATGAAAAGGGGGTAGCGCACGAGATCTAAAAGTGGATGGATGCAGAGACAAGGATTTAGACAGGTTCAGACCCTCTCAATGAGAGATAATACCCTACTCCTGTTTGAGGATTGTATCCGCCGAGTTGTGTATTGATCTGACGATCTAGTTGTGCTCATGCCTCCTAGAGGGCCTCCTACCCACCTTATATAGGATGGAGGGCAGGATTACTAGATAGAAATCTTAACCAATACGGTATCGATTTCCTAATACTACTTTACAATATCGTCAAACCAAGACTTTAGACCGTTCCGTAATACATAAGGAAACGTAATATCCAAGTCATGATCCGTTACATATTATATAGATATAAGCTATCCCCTATAACTAGTCGGATAACCACGTCGTGTGAGTATGGGGTACCTATAATCTTCACACATAATGCATCACTGAGGCAGCGACAAGTCCAGGCTGTGCCCCGCGTCGCGTCCTGACCCTCTGCCATTGTTCGCCTTGGGCACCGGCCACGTCGTCGCTTCGCTGTGCGCCTGGGATGAGCCGCTGCCGATGTAGCAGCCTGCCGACGCAACGCACAGCGTGAGAGGTGCACAGCAGCCACATGCACTTCGATTCTACTGCTTTTGATTGGTGCATAGCTTGCTCTTGGGATTTGGAATGGATCATGTAACTTCTCTTCTGATTCATGGATCTGATGTGTGTCTTTATCAAAAAAAGAAAGAAAGAAAGGATTTTTCATCTGGATGGATGGCTAAGCATTGTTTTCTTAATTCCTATTTGTGTATCAATTCTCTGTACTCCCAAATTCCCAAACTTTTCCGAATTTATAATTTTTGTCTCCTCCCAATTCCCAAATTGATGCACCGTGCTGCACTGTATTTCCTCTCGGTTGTGCGCCCCCGTCAGAGCCCCGGAACCCCGGTGGGGACGGAGACAGGAGAAAGACCGCCCCTGACAGCGGGGACGGGGATGGGAGCGGGGGATTTTCAATTGCTCGGGGGTGGGGACGGGTGGTCACTATCCATCGGGATGGCCCGGTTGCCATCCCTAGTCTGACCGCTGCCTTGCTGCCTGCTGCTCGCCGCCGCCAGTCTGACCGGTTCCATACCGTCGGTTAGACTGTTCCTGTGCCGCCGGTCAAACCGCCGAGATCCAGAAATACCTGTAGATGAACACATGAAGATGTAGATTAATCTATTTTAACTTTATTGCATCAACTAGTATTTACAAAGTGCACCAACAACACTCCTCACCAAAATCTCGTACTAAACTCGAAACCCTAACTTTTCTCTAGACTCAACCCTCTCTAAAATCAATCCCGGAAGGTTACACCCTCCCTCTCTATTTATACCCATAACATAGCTGCCCCTAGCCACGAATCAAACTCATACAAGAAGTTCTAATCCCCATGAAATCATCTAGAAGTCATATACATGAAGCAATCTAGAAATTCCACGAAAACAATCTAAAACCGACTCCTTCCCAGAGTCTGCCGGTCTGATCGTCGGGCTACCCGATCAGACTACACCAACACCACCGGTTTGACCGGCGCCTCCTGTCTGGTCTGACCGGCACCCGCCTCCTGCCCAGTCTGACCGGCACCCAGTGCCGCCTCTGCATTGTTCACCGACCGAAAACACGATCCACCGTATTTTCGACAAACACTCAACTCTGATAATTGTTTATCACCAAGATTAATCATCACATGATTCTACAATATAAATTACTCCTCGCTCTTTCACTGCTGTGTGGTAACTGCTTCAAGTTTAGTTCTTTTAACTGTAGAAAGGAAGAAAACAACGAAGTGGCACCGGTAAAAATGAAGTCATGTAGGTGCATCAGCATACTGCCCGGAAGAACTTGCTGATTGGTTTTGTGAGCTCACAAGGAATCTGTTTACAAAGAATATGATCATTTCTTCTCCATTACAAATGACAGAACTTATAGGCTTTCCACTAAAGTTAGTGTCGATGCTGCTACCTTAGTTTCAGAAAAGCCCACATACCTCAGCACTTTCGAGGAATATATTCTCGGAGTTTAACATAGACAGAGTTGGAACGCACAGGTCCATGCGCTTGTGCTCAACCAATCTCCCAACACTATGCTATTTTGCATAAAAGAGCGTCTACTTTTATTGCTTGGTTGGTTGTTACATTAAGTCCCCTCTAATCGTCCTCGATGTATCTCATTCCTACATCATGACATTTCGTGTTCACTATTCACATTTTCACATCTCCTAGAGCCACTCCACCTTCGCAGTAAGTTGATTCACTTCGATCTGTACCAAAAGTCGAAAACAGCCTCCTGTTTCTGTTTCACTACTAAGCATGTAAGGGGAGAAATGGACGGTAGTCTGGGTTGCATGAGTTTACTAGCTTTCTACTCTTGGGTCTGATATATATGTTGGTAGGAGACCAGGAGCATTGTGTGAAGTTCATTTCTGTCGACATATTTCAAGTCATAATACCATCAGTGTAGGTTTCAGTACGGAAAAATTAAAAAAGACGCATATGCTCCATCTAATCTAGGCATTGATGGATCTGACAATGAAATTATTAAGGCTGCGCTCGTTGGAGCGAGCTCCCAACCCGCACACCCGCACAGTACGCACGGAAAACGGAACGATCCATTAGCGTGTGATTAATTAAATATTAGCTATTTTTTAAAAAATGGATTAATTTGATTTTTAAGCAACTTTTGTATAGAAACTTTTTAAAAAAACACACCGTTTAGCAGTTTGAAAAGCGTGCGCGTGAACAAGAGAGATGAGTTGGGAAAACTGGGGAAAGAATACAGCCTAAAGATGTTAATGAAAATTCATTAGTATAATGTAATAGTGCACTCGGAATATCATCTATGGGAGTAATCTCCCTTAAGAAATTGAAAACATAATTACTAAATGTACTGATGAAAGTTTACTGCTACCTCCGTCCCATACTACACAGCTACCTATGCTATTAAAATTTAAATAGCAGATATAGCTATAATAATATGGTAGTCATTATAAGTATATAACACCATCATTCCATCAAGCATTCTTACTATTGTTTTACATGCATTTTCCGATTTCAATTCATAGAACTTATTTTCATGATGACGTTGATCATACAACTATTCCAACATTTTTATTGAACTAGGAAGGTAGCCCGCGCATTCACGCGGGAATGTGTATTAGTTTGTTTAAAAACAGGTTTAATAAAGTTAGCAAGATATTCACGTTTTTTAAATGAATGTCCATTGTCTATTTTTTTTTTGAAGAAACCTCATGAAATTTTATTTGTTGCATCGGGTCCTCACTTTTAATTGGTATATATGCGTGCAATTTTATATGCTTGCATGTGAATTAGTAAAGATGGAAGAAATATACATATCTTGGACAGTGACACTGTTCATTTATGATACATGGACTCGTGTTGTATTTTTAAGAGAAAAATATAGTTAATGTGGGTCTTACAATGTAAATTTAACAGGAATATATATAGCTTTTTAAACTATTTTGAGTGGCGTGTACATGTCAGATGTGAAGAAACCTATAAACTACTATAAAGGATATGAGTTTAGTGGCTTCATGGATTTATCATCGCCTTTCATCTCACGACATTTGTCAAAAAAAAAAAATATGACTCGTACGAAGAGAAACATAAAAATGAAGAAAATAAGAAATATATAATTAGAACGTCAAATCAGCTATATAGCTAAGAGAGTAAATTGATTCAACGTTAGCTTGTGGGTTAATACTCCATTAAATAGTTCTAGGAGTAGAAGCCTACTAAGGCAGTGTTCTTTCCTCTCCTTTCCCAACTCCTCTCCCTCGTTTTCCGCGCGCACATTTTTTAAGCTACTAAACGGTGTGTATTTTGCAAAAAATTTCTATACAAAAGTTACTTAAAAAATCAAATTAATCCATTTTTGAAAAAAAATAGAAAAACTTAATTAATCACGCGCTAATGGATCGCTCCGTTTTCCGCAAACACTGTGTATGTTCGGAACACATGCATGCGAACACTGCCTAAAAGCTATTTCCAAGAAAGCAACCAATGAGGTTGAGACAACCTCGGCTTTACCACAAACGGCTGCACATTTCGGTTTTATGTGGAAAGATTGTGTGGAGATTAAGAAAATCATTTATATAGTAGTTCGATGAATATAATTGTTCAAACATTTAAAAAAGATGAATTTATATAGCAGTGCAACGAATATAGTTATTCAAACAATTAAAAAGATAGACAAGTGCTGTATCATTCTATATGGATTATTGATAGAGCATGTGTAAAGTATTATGCATAAATATATTATATAATTGTTTGCAATTAATTTTGTTTTTTATTGGGAATGCACCTGCTCCTTTTTTCCTCAAAGTATTGGATTTTATTATTGTTTTTAAAGGCTGGCTTGGGTGATTGTGACACTGTACGTACTCTAAATGAAAAACCTTGTAAAGTCCAATTTAATTTCATAGTGTGGAATACATCCCATCTAAGAAACAGTGTGTGCGAGACTGCATGTAGACTAGCAGGAATATGATTGATAGGTAAGCATAATTACGCAAGCATTATTATTTTGGAATGTTGTACTTTTTAATGATTGCAAACATGTTTTATATACACCAATTCGTTGATTCCGCTTTGTAATATTCATTCGGCATATGTGTGGGAGGAATGAACATGCCCGTAGACTATTAATGTTCATATATAGGATAATTCATATTTTTAATGGTCTACGCGTATAAAAGAACAATTTATGCTTATACATGAAAGGTATGGAGAACACCCTCTAAGTTCATTAAATGGCAATGTATACTTTAGAGCTCTTACGAAAGATCAACTATGTTATTCATAGTTAAATTAGTTATTTTTCACTTACTAGTTATATATCTAACTTTTCTATGCATGCTTGAAAAATAATTTATTTACAGTTTTGAATTTCTAATTTTTTTGGATTTTAATACCATCGATCTAACTTAGCTATACAATTTCATGGAAAGATTTAGGGTTAATTTGATTCGTGCCATTGCAAATGTGCCTATTCAGATAAATGTTATTATAATTTATCTATTCATAGCTATGCCACTCAAATTTTACCAAATTGAAACCATGCCATTGCCGTTACGTTTTCCATCTTCTTCTCCATCTGCACATGGGGCCCACACGTCAGATTCATCTTCTTCCTCCATCCTCCCCTTTCTCTTTTTTCCCTATCTTCTCCCTCTGGTTTCCCGAACGCGAGCCGCCTCAACGAGACATCCGCCATTCCACACCCAAGGTGAGGCAGCGACACCACCAATCGAGCCGAGAGCGCACGCGGTCACAGATGCTACCCACCACCACCATAGGAGGACGACGAAGGGGGGATGCGCTCGCTTGCTCCCCTCGTTGCGGTTGCGTCTAAGGTCTATGATTGTAGTAGGAGGTGGGGATGGACCTGCGCGGCAGGGTGGGGGTGGTGATGGCCACGGTGGATGGGGGTGGCAACGGGGAGCTCGGAGGCGGGCAGCTCGGATCTGGGCTGCTGAAGCACGGGAGGGGCAATGCGGGGGATTTGGAGCATTTGTGGATGCCGCCGGTGAAGCAGGTGATGGGCGGGGACGCGTCCGTGGCTGCAGCGGTGGTGTGGCAGCGACGTTCCTGCTTGGGGCGTCCAGTAGCCTGGGCCATGGCAGGAAGATGGGAAAAAGGAGAAGAGGGAAGGATGGAGGAAGAAAATTAATCTAACTGGTGAGTCCGATGTGCAGATGGAGAAGAAGATGTAAAACGTGACGGTGATGGTATGGTTCTAATTTTGTAAAATTTGAGTGGCACGACTACGAATAGACGAATTGTAATAATGGTATTTATTACAATAGATACATTTGCAATGACACAGATCAAATTAACCCGATGATTTAAGATCACATAACACATGTTCATTTTATTTTTAGTGTTTCATTGTGGTTGCAACATAAATTAGTGTTTTATATGGAATTTTATTCAGGGTTGAATTTATTATTTTTTTCAATCTAATTAAGTTATGCATTTTTGTTGGTTTAAGATGACATAATATATGTTCAATTTCATAAATATTTAATTGCTATTTGGTGGCTATGCACATATACAGTGGCGTAACTACGTCCATCTTCATGGGTAGATTATTTGATTCTATCTCATTTATAACATATTTTTATTTTAATTAATATATCAGTTCATAATTAGATAATTATTATGTACAGATTTTTTTCATGGGTTTGCCATAAAATATATGGTATATATCCAAGTGATGTATTATAGTTTTTATATAGAAAAATATGGCAGAATAGTTTTTAGTTACCTATTTAAAAATTGGATATGTTCATTATGTAGCTATCTAATTATGTGTTTCTATATATTTGATATTGTTAGGTTGAAAATAGGAGAGAGATAGAAGGGGTGTCGGATAGTGAGGGAGTACGTACATTGGAGCATACATAAGTTCTTTATTAGTAAACATGTCAGGATCGGATGAGGGGAACATACAGATTTTATTTTCTCGAGATAAACCTAATGGTGAAAATTAATAATCTGATTGTTATCTAGAAAATAGGAGATGGACACAGTAGGATGAGGTACACACTTTTTTTATCGTTTAAACGTGCTAAGATGAGAGATGATGGGAACGTACGTACATATTTGTTTTGTTGGAGATAAATCTAACGGTGAAAATTAATAATTCGATGGTTAAAAATATTGGGTCCATCGATTTAAATGAAATAGACACGTGGAGACCTGGGAGCATTGTAGGGTGTCATATAGCGAGCTATGAGCGTTTCTAGGAAGATTAATAAACTTTTAGTATATAAATTTGTTTTGTTGGAGACAAATCTAATGGTCAAAATTAATAATTTGATGGTTAAAAATATTGGGTCCACCGATTTAAATGAAATAGACACGTGGAGACCTGGGAGCGTTTGTAGGGTGCCACATGACGAGTTAGGAGTGTTTCTTGAAAGATTAATGAACTTTTAAGGGTGCCACATAACGAGTTAGGAGTGTTTCTTGAAAGATTAATGAACTTTTAAGTATATAATAGATAAATAGACTAGCTAGCTGGTGCCACAATATCGCTTGACAATCCAATCTCATTACTGATAAAAGCATGGAGTATCTGAGAAATTGCAACTGTGAACATACAGGTTGCTCCTCTTTCTAGTGTCTTACTGCATAAAAGCTTGTGTGGAGTCAGACAATACCCACTACGCTCTATGGACGGCAAGTGATCGATGCAGTCTTTGTTCATGCCCTTTTTTTTATCCTTCCCAAATGCATCCTATGCCTATATTGTGATGCCACTGGCAGTTGATCTGCATAATCTTCAGGTAGTTGGGGTCGATCTAATCCATGTTTATGTGAGTTGCTACTAGCTTTTAAATAAATTGCTATATATGCAACCTAGAGATGGATAACCACCAGAGATGGAGTTGTGACTTTAGATATGAGTGCTGGATGGGTGGGAGCCTGGGAGGTAGGTTAGAATTTTAGAATTTTAAAATTAGTCTCCCATAATATTAGAAATTTAAATGCCAACATACCGAAATATTAGATACTTAAAAATTAATCAACATGCTATCGGCATTTTCTTACTCTAGCTAAATTATTAATAATTAAGGCTCATATTTCACCTAAACATTGAGCAACTGTGTTCATGTTTGTCCAGGTTGGATGTTTATACGGAGTAGCCTGTGTTGGCTTGTTTATACTATGATTGCTTCTGATGCTCAATTGCTCGTTCTGTTCTTCTCTTTTGCTTCTCTCAACAGATGTATCTTATTTCATTCAAACGGCACGACATCATTATGCCTAACCTGTTCATACAAAATAGCAGACCTACATTTGTCTGGGGCCCTTGCTCCTGCAAATCATATAAGATTATGGGTACTACACTGTAACACCCTGAAAATTCGACTAACAAAACAAAACCCGAAATTGCGTACTTTCAAAAACTCTTGAATAAATTGCATCATGCCGATTTTATTGGTTCTTTTATTGTGCATGGTGTAATTAGGATATAACATAGTGGATAAATTATAAAGGAAGATCTAGAGCAAATATAAATATTGAATAAGATTTAATCTGGGGAAAATCACCTTTGGTGCTTAAATTAGACACACAAATGCTTTAGGATAAATACGAATTTAATTGATAATTTTTCTCAAATTGGAAATTAACCAAAACCCTAAGTGGTGGAAAAAGATAGGAAAACTGTGAAAAGAAATAATAAAACAAAAAAAGTCTAATATTAAATTTGAATACAAATTTCAATGGAATAATCTTGTTATGGTGTAATCTGCATTAGGATAAAAATTTTGTCAATAGCTTAATATTACCTATGGTTTAAATATCCCTAAAATCAATAAATTTCGCCTAGCACTATTCATTGCCCCCTAGGTGCTCGATTGTGTCCCCTAGCTGTCTTCCCCCCTCCTCTGCTGCACCGCGCCTAGCCACCGCGCGTCGTCGCCATTGCCCTGCCACGACGCCTCGCGCCCCGCGCTGGCCCTCTGTGCGCGTCGCGCGCGTCGCCGTCGCCCCTTGAGCCCCGGCCGCACCGTCGCGTCGCCCATCACCGTTGCCCCAGCCACAACATCGCGTCACTGTTGCCATCACCCGCGCCGTCACCCGTCACCATCGCCTTGAGCCCCGCGCACCGCTCGCGTCCCATCCACCACCACCGGCCACCTTCTCTCCCCTCCGCCTCACCTATATAAACCCCCCGGCCACCGTCCCTCCCCACACTATCCCCGCCTCCTCTCCTCCTTTTCTCCCCTCTCTCCCCGGGCGCCGCCGCCGCCGTGCCCCGACGCTTCGCCGCCGTCCTCGCCGCCAGTCCGGGTAAGCCCTTCCCCCCTTCGCCGCTCGTCGCCGCGCCGCCTCACTCGGCTGAGAGAGAGGAAAGGAAGCAGAGAAGTAGAGAGAGAGGAAGCAGGGAGGAGAGGAGGAAGAGAGAGGAAACAGAGGAGGGAAAAGAAAATGAGAGAGAAAAGAAAGACAGAGAAAAGAAAAAAGAGAGAGAAAAGAAAAAGAGAGAAAAAGAAAAGAAATAGGATGGCCCCACCTGTCAGCCACAGTAGCTTTAGGATAATGTTGGAGTAAAAATAACACTATTAGGACCAGTACCATTTCGCAATTATTTGAATTAATTCAAATTGGAAACTTTGAACTAGCATAACTCACTCGTTTTAACTCGGATTCGAATGAAACTTGAACCTAAATTCATCCAAAATCAAGATCTATCTATTAGTACCACTTTTCCAATTTATTTTGCACTGCTTGAATTTTTTATGATTTTATTTGAATTCTATTTGAATTCAAATCAACTCTTTCGCACGTAAATCTAGATCCCGAGGGAGTTGCGGTGTTGAACAAGGATCAGGGTCTACAGGACTGTGAGCAAGGTAAGTCATCACTAATCTTTGAGCATGTCGGACCTATTGCGAACTTATTTTGTTTTAAAATAAAAGTTTGCAAGCTATATGCATATATGTGAATGTCCTACTTTGCTATAGCCATGCCTTTGATATTGATTATCCATGTAATCCTTGTAATCCATGATATGGTGTGTCTTTATTATACTTGGCAAATGCTTAGCCATGCCAACTTAGTTTCATGCATACTCATATTCATGAAAATGCTATATGCTTGGGCAACTATCTTAGGGAAGGTAGTTGAAATATGGCATGCGGAGATATGAGGGCCACATTGGCATGATATTGATGAGATGATTTATGAAAGAAACATTAAACTAAACAAATGTTTTCGACTGGGGCGGCTGGATGACTTGGGTGGTGTCCGGTAAAGGCTAGTGCCGTCCCTGGTCAGTTAAAGATCGAACCATGAAGTTAAGCATGAAACGACCCCCGTACAACCGTACTTCTCGAATAGGTATAGACCCAGCGGAGTAAATAGCCGAGCGGAGGCAGTATCCTTGCATAGTGAGTTTCATGAAGCGTGTGAGAGGCGGGGGCCTACGGTAGGGTCACCACCGGTAGGACCGCCATGTGTAAACCTAAACTTAATTACAAATTAATGCATGCGTGAATCTTCCCTCCCTGGAAGCGCCAGAACTTCTCTCACTACTAGAAACTTGTGGCGCCTACAGTGCATGAGGACGTAAATTCATGGAGCAGGTACTGCCAATGTAAGGTTATTGAAAGGATTTGCCGTGACGCGTCTCATGTGTTGGGGTGAGACTCATGTGTTGGGCAAGTCGCAAAGTGCGGGTAAAGTGTACATCCATCTCAGTGTGAGTAAATCAAATCTATTCGAATAGCCGTGCTCGCGGTTATTGAGCACCGGGACATGTATTACACTTGGCTAGATTCTAAATTCTTAAACTAATTGGGATGGGATATTGCATGATGATTTTACGCTGGTGGATCCACTTCTCGGGAGGCGAGAAGGGGTAGACCCTAGGAAACCATGACGACGCAATGACGAGAAGCTATCCTTGGGAACACAATGGATGGTGGACAGAACTGCCGTTGATTAATAAACTATGGTATTAAAATTTGATCATCTATGCTAGGACTTAGGCTTGTGAAAAGAATTGCAAAACTTGCTTTACGCAAAAGAACCTGAAGTCATTCCTTGAAATACCCACTATCATATGCATTATTGTTGTGATGGCTTGCTGAGTACGGTCGGTACTCACCCTTGCTATTTACAAACTCAACCAGAAGTCGACGATGATGCTTCGGAGGACCCGTATGCTTACTACCGGGTGGATGCTGATGATGACGGTGCTCAGTAGATCTTAGCTACGGTCGTTGGCTGTGGTAATGTCGTGCCGCTGCCTTAACTCCGCTGTCTTATCTCATTCTGCTTTTGGGTGTATTTCGGACCATTTGGTCCCTTGTCCTAGACTATGCCTTCGGGTCTATTGTTGTAATAATTCACACTAAACGCATATGTATGCGCGCTTGGTATTCCAACTATAAATTCGTGTACTAGACTACTTGATCCAGGGAAATGGTACGATTTACACGATAGATTCCTCTTACGAAAATAGGGGTCGACACACACCCCCAGATTTAGTTTATTCGACTGGTTATAGGGGATAGATTATATGCATATATTATGTAAAGTAGTTATAGGAGATTTAAACTGTTAGGGGTTAAATCTTTATCTCGTAGACCCTTCCCCTCCGACTATATAAGGAGGATAAAGGCCCCTTGTGAGCAGATTGATAACACACAACCTGATCGTCGGATCAATATACAACTCGGTGAATACAATCCTCGAACAGGAACAGGGTATTATCTCTTATTAAGAGAGCCTGAACCTGTCTAAATCCTTTTCTCCATATCCATCCACTTTTAGGTCTCGTGCGCTACCCTTTTCATATTGCCGAATTCTAGTTCCCATAGTTGATGCGCAAGGTAGGGACAACGTCGAATTACCCGTCAAGAAGTGTGATGGGAATCAACTTCAGTTGCCAGAATCATTTTCTGATCAAATCAATCTACAAAGAGATGCCGGATTTGTCGTTCCAATCAATCTAATGTTATTTTGTTAGATAATTTTTTAATTATAGATTGCCCTCCCGTTATTTGGTTGCTTTCATTTTCCGGGTGAATCGGAGACGGAGTCATCGTCACCCTTACGCTGTTGACCACGACTGCTTCTCCCCCCGAATCCCTCACATTGTGCCGCTCTGCAGGCGGACTTGCTGGATCAGCCAGAGAAGCGGACTTGCCAGACTTGAAGCAGATCAACTTACAAGAAGGAGCCTATATGTGTGCACGATGCAATCTAAATAAATGCTCATGGCACAAGCATCGATCAACACAATTAACCTTTTCACATATGCATATACGGCCAATTATATATATGCTCTCATCATTCTAACCAGTTTAATCTGTTGATCTTTCTTTCTTCTGCACGAACTCGTGGCGGCGAGCCAACATCGCACGACGCCAAACCGCTTGCTTCGGTGAGGAGTGCTGATGTCCATATACAAATGCATCTATATGCATAGCTCGTACAGGATTGCAGGGAGCAAGGCCAGCTTGCATGCTCGTAACATGCATGTGTACCTCCTCTTATAATTATGTGGTATTAGACAAATTTAACTTTTAATTGATTTATTTTGCATCTACCCCATCGGCTGACTTCGCTACCGACTTGTGCCTTTGCTCTCACGGCTGGCCTAAGCCGCCGTTACTAATGGCGACATCGTCATCACCACCAACCGCCGTCGTCACCGCTGACTGGTTTATTTGCCTCCATGGTCGGTGTATTCCACCACCATTGTTAACAGCGACATCGTCTTCACTGCCGGTTGCCTTTATCACCGTCGACTAGTGCCTTTGCCTTCATGACTGGCTTATCCCGTCGCCATTGATGGATGACCTTTTTCACACATCGGTCGCCTCTATCGTCACTGAAGGAAATACCAAAAAGCCAAGTCATCATTACTTTATTCTTTATATGATATTTTTCTTTTTCCTCTATCTCACTACATCAATTGGCTTTCCATTGAGTAGTGAGTCCAGGGCTACAAATGTTGTATCATATTTTTTCAACAATTTTCA
Organism: Oryza punctata; assembly: GCA_000573905.2. Lineage (NCBI taxonomy): Eukaryota > Viridiplantae > Streptophyta > Magnoliopsida > Poales > Poaceae > Oryza > Oryza punctata. Next base: position 6,330,604 of record CM002494.2, on the reverse strand, counting down.
TAATGTCATCTAGATTTTTTGCGAAATAATCTGAGTAAAAAAGTGTCAATCGAGTTATGAAAATGCTTTCCGTTTGGTTTGTCGATGGATAGTCGCCTTTGGACCGATTCCTCACACCCGGGGATCGTTGGATGGAGTGTATAACGCAAGGTGCTAAATATTACTCGGAAGAATTCAAAAGCATAAAGACAAGATATTTTTTCTGCTCTTAACAACTGCAAAAGTACCCGAGTAGTAAATTTTGATTCATGAAACTTCGTTCGATTAATGATGAACTCATGTCAATGACTAGTCGAACAGATTGTTTAAACATAAGGAATCATCTACTCGGGGAAATCAAGATTGACAAGAGAAGAAATACATATTTATAAATATTTTAAAATGCTCGAGTATTCTTCAAGTCCTATACTTGCATCCGATACAACTCATCCTACATGTTTATTCTGCAGGATTCAAATCCAGATATGAATAGTAAGGATTCAGGCTATACACTTACCTCCTATGTTTTGGGAGTGGATCAGTCAAAACATCACCATCGGCTTACCTACGTCGCCGCCGACTGGTGTCTCCGCCAACACAATTGACTGGTCACACCACCATTGATGGGCATCCATATCTTTACCGCCAGCTTGCCTTCACCGCCGCTGACTGGTGTCTCCGCCTATACGGTTGGTCGGTCACACCACCATTGTTGGGTGTCTATATCTTCACCGCCAGTTTGCCTACGCTGCCACCGACTGGTGTATCCGCCTACACGATTGACTGGTCGCACCACCGTTGTTGGGTGTCCACGTCTTCACTGCCGGCTTGCCTTCGTCGTTGCCGACTGGTGTCTCCGCCTGCACAGTTGGTCGGTCAGACCACCATTGTTGGGCGTCTACGTCTTCACCGCCGGTTGCCTTCACTGCCACAGACTGGTGTCTCTACCTACACGGTTGGCTGGTCACACCACCGTTGATGGGCATCCACGTCTTCACCGCCGACTGGTGTCCTTGCCTTCAAGGTTGGTTGGTTACACCACCGTTCATGGGCGTCTACGTATTTGTTGACGTAAAAACACGACGGCCTGGGAGATCTGCTTAGCTCCAGTGCAGGCCCAAAACTATGATGAGATACGAGCGTGCCAGTTAGTTTGATCCTGCAACTGACAAGATATGTAAATAGCAGAAAAAATAGCCAATCGGCTGACAAGCCGATGGAGTGATTCCAGCCGATGCTGATACCAGCTAATATATAGTATAAATCTTGATACTTGAGTAGATAATAACATAAAAATAGTTGACTGATGATAATGTAATATAACAATAATATAATCCAGTAGCAACCAATCGGCCAGTAATGATATATTGAATAAGCACTGAGCCGAAGGTTAAAGCATTCATAAGCTGGAGGTTCGATGTCAATAAATCCAAATGATTAGATAAACAATGAAATCTTTGTTGTCATCGGCTAAATTCATCTTGTATGTAATCCTTATAAGCCGATAGCAACATCCAGATAACTCATCGGCTGAAACCCCGATGAAACCCTTATTGACAATCAAGAAGCAGGCTAGAGATTATGGTTCTAAGCACGACTTAGTAGATCAAACTTAACTGATGCAACACTAAGTATGAAAAGAAACATAATATCTAGACAATCAAGCTTTTGACTGATTTTCAGGGTGGTGGATACATTATATAATCTAAGCCAATAAAATAATCTAGCCGATATCGGCAAAACCCTCGATGGAGATCGACCGATGAAAGTAGAAAACATTGTCAATCTGGATTATATAATGTATATGATAACTCGACGACTTACATGAACAAGATTAGAGTGTCGAAGCGATGGAAGCACTAATCCCGATAATGCAAGCCACCATAACAAGCCTTACCCCTCATCGAAGATCGAAGTCGATGCAGTCCAACTTGAAACAAGAACTCGTCAAAAGTAAAAAGGAAAAAGGTGGCGATGTGCCAAAGTTGAATTGATCGAGAGATAATTTACATAGATTCCGGGTGTACATATTTATACCCATGGGTAGATACTAGTCCATATCGGACACGACTCGAACTTTCCTAAAGATAAAAGGAAATACATAAAGTCCTTATTGGACACTAAACACACTTTCCTAAAGATAAATGGAAACTAATAGACTATTCCTAATTAATAAATAAACTGCCATGCCATATCCTCCTTGAACTCGGTCTCTTTTGGATAAGTTTCTTTTAATAGATTAATTTCCTTAACCGAATTTGGTAAGAATCCAACTGTTGGCGATTGATAGCTTCCATCAGCCGATTCTGGAACTATGAAGCCGATACTGACTCTAGACCGATGATGACTTTGAGGCTTACCAAATTTCATCGTCAACAGTATTCACCACCAGCTTGCTTTCGCTGTCGCCAACTGGTGTCCTCGCATTCTCGGTTGGTTGGTTACACCACCGTTGTTGGGCGTCTATGTCTTCACTGCAGGCTTGCCTTCACCACTGCCGACTGATGTCCTCGCCTTCACGGTTGGTTGGTCAAACCACCATTGATGGGCAGCTACGTCTTCACCACCGGCCTGCCTTCACCATCACCGACTGGTGTCCTCTCCTACATGGTTGGTTGTTCACACCACCGCTGTTGGGCGCCTACATCTTCACCGTCGGCTTGCCTTCACCGCCGTAGACTAGTGTCCTCACCTTCATGGTTGGTTGGTTATACCACTGTTGATGGGCGACTACGTGTTCACCGCCGGCTTGCCTTCGCCGCCATCAACTGGTCTGTCTGCCTACACTACACGGTTGGTTGATCACACCACCGTTGATGGGCGTCTACGCCTTCACCGCCGGCTTTCCTTCGCCGCTGTCAACTGGTGTCCTCGCCTTCACGGTTGGTTGGTCACACACTGTTGTTGGGCACCTATGACTTCACCGCCGGCTTGCCTTCGCCGTCGTCAACTGGTGTCCTCGCCTTCACGGTTGGTTAGTTACACCACCGTTGATGGTCATCTACGTCTTCACCGTCGGCTTGCCTTCGCCACCGCAGACTAGTGTCTCCACCTAAATGGTTGGTTGGTGGCACTACCGTTGATGGGTGTCTACGTCTTCACCGCTGGTTTACCTTCGCCGCCGCCGTCTGGTGTCCTCGCCTTCACGGTTGGTTGGTTACACCACCGTTATTGGGCATCTATGTCTTCATTGCCAGCTTGCCTTCGCCGCTGCCTACTGGTATCCTCGCCTTCACGGTTGGTTGGTCACACACTGTTGTTGGGCACCTACGACTTCACCGCCGGCTTGCCTTCACCGTCGCCAACTGGTGTCCTCGCCTTCACGGTTGGTTAGTTACACCACCGTTGATGGGCATCTACGTCTTCACCATCGGCTTGCTTTCGCCACCGCGGACTAGTGTCTCCGCCTAAACAGTTGGTTGGTGGCACTACCGTTGATGGGTGTCTACGTCTTCACCGCTGGTTTACCTTCGCCGCCGCCGTCTGGTGTCCTCGCCTTCACGGTTGGTTGGTTACACCACCGTTATTGGGCATCTATGTCTTCACTGCCAGCTTGCCCTTCGCCGCTGCCTACTGGTGTCCTCGCCTTCACGGTTGGTTGGTCACACCACAGTTGTTGGGCATCTACGTCTTCATCGCCGGCTTGCCTTCACCGCCGCCGACTGGTGTTATTGCCTTCACGACCAACTTATTATACCACCATTGATGGGCGTTTACGTCTTCATTACCGGCTTGCCTTCGCCGCCGCCCATTGGTTTCTTCACTTTCACGGTTGGCCTATTATGCCACCGCTCATGGACGTCTTCGTATTCATCATCGTTCTATTACTCCCGTCGCTGACTGGTTTTGCCACCGATGACAGGTGTTGTCACCTACCCGACTACGCGTCTTCACCATCATTATTAAAGCCTCGTCTTCACCACCGGTTTGCTTCTGTTGCCACTGACTTATATCCACGTCATCACAGCTGTGCAACTCTGTCACTATTGTGGGGAACGTCATGTTCATTGTCTTCAGTACCATCAAACTCTATTGCCTCTACTTCGCAAGTTTCGCTACTTCACCAACCACGACGTCTCCAAGAGCCTCAACATCTCGGTATACGCCACCAAATACAACGTCGTGTCAATCTACTAGAAGTGGTGTTCCAATCCTCAAGATTTCTACTCGGGCATCCTCAATGCGTATCTTCACTCAAGTTATGGCTACTCGATCACAAGCTACAGTTCTTGACTCTATGTTCAGTTGTTTCCCAACTAAGCATAGAGTCTGGGCTACATAAATACAAGACTCAAAGTTCAACATGAGTTATGTCAGGATGAAGCAACCAATTAACCGGCCAACGAGTCAACTTAAAGAGTCATTATATTCGTCTTCGCTTCATATCTAATGTTCTACTTCAACAACTCGAATTATTTCATTGGCAATTTTGGCTTCTGGATGCTGCGACAATCAAGTCCAAAATTTTCATGTATCAAGTTCAAAATTTAATCTACATGTCCAAGAGTTTGGAGTTATCAACCAATCGAGTCAGATTCGACGAGTTAGGCAATAACATCTACTTTCCTCCAAGTGAAGCATCTGCAACAGCTATAGGACCAAGTTCTACTGCCATCATCATCATAAATCAATAGGCATTGCATCAATCTTCATCATGCACGCGTTAGCGTCAAGGGAACTACTCGAGCTTCGGCATCTTCTCAACAATTTGATGGATTAATCATTGACGTCACTATCGACACCTTCATCATTAGCATTGTCTTCATCTCCGATCAACTATTTTCAAAGAGATTCTTCGGCATCACCTCTACTTCATTGGCCCCGACGTCACCACTATTGCTAATGGGTGACTACATCTTCGCCTTCGGTTGATTCCGTTATCGCCGACTTGTTATTTCACCTTCTTGGTTGGCCTACTACACCGCTACTGATGGGCGACCTTGTTGTTATCATCGGCTCCTACACCGCTATTGGATCACCAACTTCACTGTCTTCATCAACATCCTGTCATGCCTCTTTGGCTGTGCCTACTACACTATCATTGATGGGCAATTTCGTCTTCACTACCGGTCACGTCTGCCATCACCAATTGGTTTCTTCATCTCCATCATCGACATCTTTGTCACTTCTGATGGGTGATATCATCTCCACGTTGATCACCTCGCCTTCATGCTGACTGCATCAGCTATTGCCAACGGACAATTTCAACTACGACAGAAGGACAAGCTTATGCTCAGGGGCTTACTAGCTCAAGCATACGGATCATACCTTCAGTCTGGACTTATTTTGGATAAATGCGACATAAATTTATGGCCATTAGCTTATTTTCTGCATCGAAGGACTGGATTAGTCACTATTTCCCATGAGAGCAATGGGCTGAGTATTTGCACCAGTGGGGATTCAATTATCACATTTACTTGGGTACATCCCATGAGGGATAACTGTTGTATTTGAAGCCGCTCAAATGAGATGTACTTGGTCTACATCACCCGGGAGATTCGTTATTCGGGATTATATTAAAAGGCGTCTTACACATACCATATTTTAAGGGTATCGGTGGGTATATTTTGGGCCTAGGCCTAATATGTCTGCAGACCATATTTCAAGTGTGGCCTATCGCACGTTTCTAGGGATTTAAGCATGTTTGTCTTGGCAATATGCGCGTGTACAAGTGCCCAATACCTTAAAATCCTTTTATACCGCTGTTACTCAACTTTTACTTTTTAGAAGTTGGTAAAATGCATTATAAAAGGTGCAAACAGTGAAGCTTTACATAGCTAATCCGCTGACCTTTTTATATATGTATAAGTCAAGGCACTGTTTAGGTTTGTAGAGCAATCGATTGGATGCAATATCGTTGCCTTTTGCCACGTAAGTGTGCATTTTTATTTAAAGACCAATATCATAGCTTAGGTTGATTATATGTTGATCATTTACAGGCGGTTGGTAAATCCATTTTTGAGTGTTAATTTACTTGGAATTTTATACCACAAATGCCATATACTTTGGGGACTGCTGAAATTGTGTCTTACAGGGACTTAAGCATATTTGTTTTGGCAATATGCGCATAATATAAAACCAGTGCCTTATATTCGTTATGCAACAAACTTTGTTATCAAAGTTATAGCGCATTTTGCTTAGGCTGCACGTATTATATAATAAAACCACTTGGATGGTTGATATTATTGATCTTGACTATATGTTTAGTTTGTTCAACTAATCATATAGTCGGGGGCTATACCTAATTAGGTGCATCTAGTCGATGCACCTAGGTATATTTTTGAAATTTTTATTCAGCCCTTCACATCCTTATAATTTGGTAAAAGCACTCGGGAGACTATGACAAAGAGGATTGAAGCACTCGGCTGTTATTGTTGTGATTCAGGAGAAGATTATTTCGTTGACTGTGAAGGTCTCAGGGGCTACTCTAAAGATTATGGGTACCATATACCCACAGATTTAGTTTATCCGACTGGTTATAGGGGATAGATTATATGCATATATTATGTAAAGTAGTAATAGAAGATTTAAATTGTAAGGGATTAAATCTCTATCTTATAAATCCTTCCCCTCCGGCTATATAAGGAGGACAGGGGCCCCTTGCGGGCAGATTGACAACACACAACATGATCGTCGGATCAACATACAACTCGGAGGATAAAATTCCCAAAACAGGAGTAGGGTATTACCTCTCATCGAGAGCCTCAACCTGTCTAAATCCTTGTCTCTGTATCCATCGACTTTTAGGTCTCGTGCGCTACCCCTTTTCATATTGCCGAATTATAGTTTTGACAACAATCCTCTGAACCAAAGTTTATATCAAGTGGAATGCATTCCATGTCTACTGATTTTTTTTAAGATAATAGATTAAAACCCAGCCTCTACATCCATATACCAGATGTACACATGCAAAATCATGTCTACCGAATGCCCCCTAGTCAAGATCATCGTAATTTGGCTGCTCCTCTTCCCTATGCATTCCATTCCAATACGGACTATAACATCACTGTTGATATTTGTATTTCCTTGAATCAACACTCTTCCTCTGTTTCTTGAAGTTCATCATTTGGAAACAGCAAGTGAAAAGCATGAAGGAGTGCAGTGGTGATGTTTTAAAATGTTCAGGAGATGTCCAAAGAGGTACGAACACAAATTAATATAAAACAGTACTATACCTCTAGGATCGTAAAATCACTCTTAGAACAAATTCCAATTCTTCCAAGGAATTGTAATAGGGATAATTGGATTAGCCAATTTGTCCTTCCATGTAAAATTTCATTTACTTTCACCCACACCATGGCCAGATGATATTTTTTTTTTTTGGAACAGTCAGGCCGTTGCCGATGTTTTATATTAACAAGGTGTGACATCATGGTCCTATTAGGATTTGGCCTGTGTGGCCCATAAGAGTTGTGCGCACATATTTAGTACCACTTTGCTAGTTTAATAAGGGTGGAATCAACTTATAAGGCATCTTTCCTCCAACCATATCACTCCCGAGTTAACCCTTTTACACGAAGCGAGGATGAAAATGTAAGTGAGGTGATATGTGTAAGTGGGCCCGCCTGTTGGACGGGTTGGCTACGCGGTTCTGGAGGGAGAGATCTTACAAATGTTATCGCAGTCGATCCTCGCGGTTGCACATACGGGGCATATGGCGCATGGCGCATGTGGGCTCTGTGTGAGGCACAGGGCATGGCATATGGCGCCGACCGATAGGGATATCGGGTTCTTTGAGGGGGTGTATGTGACATCTTGGCCCGTTGGGATTTGGTCTGTGTCACCCATGAGAGCTGTGTGCACATGTTTAGTACCACCTTACTAGTTTAGCAAGGGTGAAACCAACTTATAAGGCCTTTTCCCTCCAACCATATCACTCTGGGGTTTTAAAAAACCCTTTTATACGACACGAGGATGAAAGTGTAAGTGTGGTGATATGTGTAAGTGAGCCCGCCCGTCGGATGAGCTGGCTAACGCGGTTCTGGAGGGAGAGCTGTTACAGAAGGTATCCTATTTTAAGGAGTAACGGGGACCAAACCTAACAGTGCCTAGTTAATTTGCGAAAATTGAGGGAAAACCACAATTACAACACCACACCAACAGCTAACCTAACCTAACCTACCACGACGGAGCCCGACACAAGGCATTGGCTAAAAGAACAAACAGAAATGATAACCATGAAGGACATTGGCCCAAACTACCAAGGAATCACTTTCTGCACGCAGCTAGCATCAACAACACTATAAAGAGGTTGCAGTGTGTTATTGTTGCCAAGCTTTGTCGCACCCCTACAACAAAGCAGCTCCGACTCTACCCAGCAGTAACCAAGTAAGAATGATGAACATCCGTCGTAGAGCAAGGAACATAACCAAGGCAGCGAAAGGCCTCGTCAAACACCCTAGACTTGTAGGGCTTTAGAGGCATTGCAGGAGTCCACCAATGGCTATTGTTACACGCAGAATGTTTTCGGTGCTAGGAGAGGTCAACGCTAGAACGACGTCTTCAAGAAGGGGAACGACACCTAATGGTGTCATCGTCATCGTCATACCGGCCCATGGCCTGGCAAGGCTTTCGCTAGCGATTCCCAATCAAAGCCCCACACAACCATCCTGCACAACGACTATCGTCGGACCACCACGTCAACCCTTCAGCGCCCAAACCTAGTCCACCACCGTCACCGGTCACCACTGTTGGCACCCGAGTGACCAAGCGCGACCCACACCGGCTTCCTCCTCACGCAGACCACCCACGGCCAAGGCAAAACGTCGCTCTACCCAGAGCCTCTTGCATCACCGGCCGCCACCTCGCACACCACCAGCAGCCACCTCAACCTCCTCTTTCGCACCCGTCCCACGCGCGGCGCGGCCGTGCTCACGGCCTACGACGACGCCAACGCCGGGTCGGGGCAGAGAGAGAGAGACCGGATCTGGCCGTGGGGACCAAAACCGGCTGCACACCACGTCCTGCACACCCCTTACCCCCCCTCCGCCCCGTCTACGCCATCCATCACCGCTCCAACCCACCCTACGGCTCCTCGCCGGATCCAACCGCACCGGGAACCACCTCCACGCCACGAAGGAGGGGTGGCAGCACCGGCGCTGGACGTCATCGCCAGCACCTTCCTCCCATCCTCCGGCCTCGTGGCCCAGATCCGACAACTCCCGGCGCGGATCCACCCCGTACCCCGTCGCCGGCTTCCTCCTTCCTTGCCTCCACCTCCTCCCATGCACCCGCCCGGCTCCACCTTTGGGTCTGCCCACACTGGATCCGGTGGTGGCCACCGCCGTCCTCGTGAGCCGACGGCTTTGCCGGCCACTCGCTTAGGCAGCAGTGAAGCAGAGAGGAGAGGTGGGGAGGGGCGGCGGCGGTGGCTAGGTTTTCGCCACCCGAGTCGCCCAAGCGGGAGGTGATGCGCGGGTTTGGTCCGACTATGATACTTGCCAGATGATATTTTTGGGTCACTATCTAAAACATCTCCACTCACATAGGTTCCAGTCCTATGACTAAAGTGAATATGCTAGAGATAATAGGCAATATTTATATTAGAAAACAAAGTTACAAATGCATGGAAGAATATCAGTAGGACTTTAGGTTTTAGAGTTCACCAGAGCCTTGTTCTTAGCTTACTTGGGACAGTACATGCAAATAAAAAGTTAATTTCATCGGAGATATCGCTATATTGGCTCAAGTGGATCAATGCCATTGCCTCCTACTTTCTTCCGAAATGCATCCATGCATGAAAATGTTATTGGGTCATTTTCTTTTTCGAATAGTAGACGGCAAGAGAGTTGCCGGTTATATTAGAAGGATAGAAAAAGAGTTTTACATCACATGTAAGACATGGTTGAAGCGAACACTAAAAGACGCCAACAAGTGGCTTAACAAGGTGGCTTGTAAGCGAACTCTCTATCGTTAATGTCCTCTAGAATGGCAGCTACGGTTTAGCGGGTGTTTGGCGGTTCTCATCAGCCAGATGTCCCACCAAGTTGTTATTAGTGCCCCCATCCTTCTTCTTGCTTGCGCTTGGTTGAAGAGGAGGTAATGTTCAACACCTATTCCTGTATACTATCTTGCGTGGAGTGAGCAGGGATTCCTTTTAGCGCCGAAACTGACTGACAGATGTGCTTCGTGATTTAACATTCTGTGAAGAGGTGGTCAGAGTCTTCAAAAGCACTTGTGCAAAGCTGGCAAATCAAATCACATGGCCAATGTCTGATCAAAACGTTCTCTGTTGTTATGGTTTTCTTACGGAGGATTAGCCATCCCAGGAATCTTTGCTTGGATTGGGCTTCAGCTGTCCATACCATCTTGAAAGTTGTGTTTGTATCCGATCCAATGAACTGGGCCTTGTAAGCACTTTTTGCAGTGTAAATGTTGGAATTAATACATGGGATAAGGTCCGTATGAAAATTAATTCTTTGGAAAATCACAAAAGTTCACCTCATGGGATGGTTTGGAGACCTCCTTATAAGGGAGGATGTTCTCCTAGCTACTTGAGACATGTGTGGTGGAGAGAATAAGAGGAACACGTGCGCTCGCTCGCTCGTTTGGCTAGGCGATATGTGTGGTGGATAGAATAAGAGGAACACGTGCGCTCGCTCGCTCGTTTGGCTAGGTGAGGCGGCATGCGTACGTGACATGCACATGAATTGAATGGTCCACTAAAAAATTGGTTACTCACCCTTGCGCAGATGCGGTCTCTTTTTACAGTTCTGTTTTGCTGTAAAAATTCGGTTTTGTTTTTCGAAACCTACTTTTTGGAAACACACCGAATAATCCGGTGCATGGAGTGGCGTGGAGTCCGGATGAGTTATGCGCGACATATTCGGTTCTGTTACGCGGAGCGGAGAACGTACAGGCACCCTGATCAAGCGTCCTGATCCCTCTATATAAACAGAGCCACCGTCTCCACGCAATATACGTGAAATCAATCTAGGGTTTGCCTCCTCTGTATTGTGCCTTCGCTCGTAGTGTACTCCATCCCGCTTGCTGGCGTGCTCTGGCGATCAGGAGAGCAGGTCTCCGGAACCTTTGCTTTCGACGTCCTGCACGGGGAGAAGGTGGCACTAAGGTTTTTGGGAAGCGTGTCGCGCGACTGCTTGCTGTTCGTCCAGAATGGCTTGTCTTCCTCTCCGCTCGGGTGCTGCACGCCATCATCAACGCTCGGTACCACAAGTTCTTCTACTGCATAGTCGACTGTCTCGAAAGGCCCAGTACGCTTTCACTATATTCCTCTTATTTGATCTGTTCATGTTTTACTGCCTAGTTTACAAGTGTAGATCAAATGATGTGATCATGTTAGTTTACATTTATAACGTTATGAATTATTTATAAAATAAATTAAATCAATATGTACTTATATTTTCAACAGTAAATACCAGTGGCATTCCGCGTCCACACAATGCTATCCTCGTCAGTTTCAGATAATGTGATTTGAATGAGTAGGCTTCCCAATTGTACTAGCTCATGATGGGTTTCAACATCTGTTATTTGCCTGAAGGATGACAGCCAGCCATTGTTATTGAGCTCAGTTTTAACATGCCTGTTTTTTCTGTATGCCAATTTGAAAAGGCGCGCTGGGCGAGATGTCCTTAGGACACAGACCTTCGAGCCAATTATCTTTCCAAAACAGGGTTCTTTGTCCATTCCCAATGGTGATTCTTGTACAGGCTTAGAAAATGTTATTTGGTCATGAAGATGTCACTCATTGCATTCAAATGATGCATAGATTTTTCATGTTGTTGAGCTGAAGGGACAGAAAGGTTACAGACAGACAGACACCTTCACCTAATGTTCGTTGATCTCTTAGCAATGGAGCATGTTCAACCATGCATGACACTACTAACTTGGATCCTCAGAGCAGCAAGCCAAAGCTTCTTTGACCTCTGGAGAGGCAGGAGTTAAGGGAGCAACCTCTGTATCTTCCGATCTCCAGATGCATCCCGTTCCGAGATCCATGAGATTGTGGTAAAATATGTGATGCTGTTGAGAGGGGAAAAGCAATTGATTGGATAGTTGTGGTGTTAGAGATCCATGTATACACCTTATAATTAAGCTGCACATTGCCTTCCACTTTGCTAGTAGATGCAGCTATACTGTCAATAACTAACATTCACTGCTGACGGTTGTACTGTGGCTCTCTAGTGAGAGGGTAGAAAATGGAGGTATGGTGTTAGAGACTTCACGGTACTGAGCAGTGATGGAGCCAGCCACGTAGTTAAACCCGGGCAACTAATCATGTTTTTCGGTGATCGATTAATTTTTATAAGTATTAACAACTATCGATAATAAGGATACGGTAGTGGGCAGAGCTCGGGTGGTCGCCCGACTTACCCGGGGTAGCTCCGCCACTGGTACCGAGTGCCAACAATTAAGGTCTTCCTAATGTGAATGGATAGTGATGACTAATGAGAGCCCTCACTTCAGCACTTTTAACAGGGGATGCAGTGAGATTGTAGCATTGTCACTGTACCTCGCGAAAGAAATTGATGTAGTGAATTTCATCCATCGCTGACAAAAAAGCAAACTAATGAAAATTATTATTGGATTAAAATATTTAATAGACCAAAAAAACATTTATGAGTATAATGCATTTTACGCCATGTACAGTGCACATACGGTGAAATGTGAAGATTAGTATCATCTCAATATCATGTATTGGCAATAAGTTTATTTGAGTTTCCTTAACTTGACACCAAATTTGATTTTCATCCTTGAAACGAAAAACCAGATACAACGGGTTCCTCGACTGCTAAAACCAGTGCAGTATAGATCCCATCACGATTTGGAAGGCAGTTTTAGCTCACGTGGTTAATTTGACTCGGTTTTCATCTGACGTGACATTCACTTGACGCTTACATGGTAATTCGATCCGGAAAAATAATAAAACCCATGGAACCCACATGTCAGTTTCACACACAATAATAATAAATGATGGGGCCCATGTCAACCCCACCTATCATTCTCAATCCCCTCCTCTTCTTCCTCCTCTCTCCCCATCTTCCCTATCTTCATCTCTCGCCAACGAAGATAAGGACGGCGTAGAGAGGCGTGACCTACTCCACTCGAGCCTCCCTAGGCCTACCGCCAGTGGCCGCCACCTCTCTCCTCGTCGCCCACCGCGCCTGCTTCCGCCTCCACCGCCAGCGCTCACACCACCAACACTGACACACCTCCTCCCTGTCAGTCCGTCATTCATGGACGCCACGACTGACTCCCGCATGGTGGGCATCAACATCAATGAGGCACAATACGCTTGGAACGAGCTAGAATCGCTGGGTGGGCCGATGTTGTTCGTTGCGCGAGGCTGCTCCAGATCGTATAACGTGAGCGACTAGCTGTGATCAGTTCGACGATAACGTCTACTTCCTGGATGATGGGAGACTCTACGATGAGGCGTCGGTAATAATGAGTGTTTTTCTCGCACGCGTAAAAGTATTGCACGTCAATATATTAGAAGAAAAGAGTAAAATTTGGTTACACAGTGCAAACAGTCAGAAGGTTATTGCCAGGGGTCAAAGGAAAAAATAACAACAAGAGAAACAAATACAGAAAAGAAACAACGGCAACGAATGTCGTTTCCCAGTACGGGGAATACCCCTGCAGCGACAACGGCAAGAGGCTGCCGCCGGCGGCGGCGGCGGAGGCGGTTACCGGCCGCGTCGACAAGATCTTGCTGGAGCAAGGCCCGTCGAACTACACGCAGTCGGTTTGGATTCTCCCGTGAGACTGCTATGGAGTGTCGTTGTGCAGCAGTTAGTGCAAGCGGTGATGAGTTCTCGATATCCATGTGTGCTTGCAATTGCTTGATCTATCATAAGCTCAAAACATCTCGTCAGTACTTTCTGCTATTTTTACCATGTCAGACTAATGCAGAAACTGTTCGTGTTCATGACTCAGGTTGCATTAATTAATTAGTGCATCATTATATTGCAACCAAAAATTATTATTCCGAATCGAATTACCACGTAAACGTCACGTCAATATCACGTCAGATGAAGATCGAGTCAAATTAACTACGTATATGCTATGTTAGTTAAAACCACCATCCAAACCACCATAAAACCTATATTGTATCAGTTTTGATAGTTGAGAGACATGATTTTTCGGTTGAAGGATTAAACGGTCATTGACAAGTTAAGAGCCTCAGATTAACTTATTCCCATGTACTGTATGTAACATTACTGGTTGTTGCACGAAATAGCTAATGAGCGATCGATCGCTCGCGCTTGCCACACGCGATTAGATTTGAGGTTCTTTTTCCTTAGCACGACAAAGTAAGTACGTGATTGTTTAATTTCTTCTTTTGGTAAGTACTTAGAACAACTTGATTAATCACAGCCTCTCCCTTGTTTTTCCTGGTTAGTGTTCTCTCCTACTTGCATGTATTCCACGAGCAAGTAGGCTATGTGATCTGCCCCAAGCCCATTTGGGTTTTATTTTTTTATTTATTTACATGAAATTTTCATACTTCTATGAAAAATTTCTATCTAGTTTATATGTATAAAGTTTGAATGTATAAAGTTTCTATGTATAAAGTTGTTGTGTATAAAATCGAAACACGTGGATTTTGAATAGCTGGAAAAATAAAAGTGGGTTATGCAGACAATTTTTTATAAGCCCATTTGGATGTTTTATTCTTTTTATTTATTTACATGAAATTTTGATACTTCTATGGAAAGTTTCTATCCATAAAGTTTATATGTATAAAGTTTAAATGTATAAAGTTTCTATGTATAAAGTTGTTGTGTATAAAATCGAAACAAGTGGATTTTGAATAGCTGGAAAAATAAAAGTGGGTTATGCAAATAATTTTTTATAAGCCACAAAGTACTACTTATTAACGAAAAGAGACGTGGGTTGAGAAAATGCTTAAGGAATAGAAATTAGCTAATACGTGGGCCGTGGGCCGTTACATAGGAATGTCAAAATCAGAGTCTAACAAATACACACTGCACGTGGACTGTGGGATTGTGCGATCGCGCGGATGTTAGGCTAGCGATCGATCGTGCAGTAGACTTACCCTTGTTGCACCTATGAAAGGCAACAACCGGTAATCCTTCGGGCCCAACCCAGTCCAGCCAGGCCCTGGTGAGTGGCGGCCCAGTCATGCCAGGTCAGCACAAAGCAAGCTGAGCTCTCTCTCTCGTCCCTTATCATCTCGCATCGGCGCATCGCATCGCAGCCCATCATCCCCTACTCTCTCCGCGCCAATGGCGATCGAAGCCGCGCGCCTCTCCCCGTCGCTCGCCATCCTCGGTCGCCGCCACGGCCCTCCTCCCGTCGTCCTCCCCCTCCGCCGCGCCCTCCCGCTCCTTCTCCCCCGCCGCCGCCGCCTCTACTTCCTCGCCGCCGCGGCAGCGGGCGGGGACGGCCGCGCCGTCGCCCTCCCCTCGTCGGAGCTCCGCAAGCGCCGGGGCGGCACATCCTCCTCCGCTGCTTCTGGTGGTGGTGAGGACGAGAAGCTCCGCTCGCTCCGCCGCCTCTTCGCGCGGCCCGACGTCGCCATCGACGCCTACATCGTCCCCTCCCAGGACGCCCACCAGGTCTATTACACCCTGCCCCTTGCTCCCTTTCCCCCAATTTATTCGGTCATTCCGTATAAATAACTGATACACTAATGAAGACAACATAAAGTAGTGCAGAAACGGTGAGCAATGATGACTATGGAACAACTGATGCGTATGTTTGTTGTATGTATCTGGCAAGTAATCATGTTTTATGGCCTGATTTTGATGTCAGAGTTCTTCAGTAAATCATCCTACTGCATCTGAAACAAGGATTCATGTATGACTATTGACCTAGTGTTGTGGAAAATCGTGAACAGCATGGTATGCATGGGAGCACATGATGTATAGTGTCTACACTATTTGTTTGTGAAGCTAATGATGCCCCATGATACTAGGAAGTAGAAAAACCTCAATACGTTCTTGAACTCATGGAACTACATGCTCCCCTCCCACTTACCTGCTTTCGTTAATATCTTATTCTCAGAGCGAGTTCATCGCAGAATGCTTCATGAGACGTGCTTACCTGACTCGGTTCACTGGTAGTGCTGGTACGGCTGTGGTCACAAAAGATAAAGCTGCTCTCTGGACTGATGGCCGGTACTTTCTCCAGGTACTCAATGCTCACACTGCAAATTAACTACTAGGCTACCATGGTTGTATGTGGCTATTGGCTAATCATTTATCTGTTCTTCTGTTGAGTAGGCTGAGAAAGAACTGAGCCATGATTGGACACTCATGCGCAGTGGAAATCAAGGTGTTCCTACCACTAGCGAGTGGTTGAATGAGGTCTTACCATCTGGTTGCCGAGTTGGCATTGACCCGGTGAGACCTTGTTTTATCATCAATCGAACTAAAAATGGATGATTTTGCTAATATGCCTTTTCTCATGCCATTATCATGTGATAAATAATTATCTTTTCTTTTCTTTTAGTTGGGCTTCTTTTCATGAAATTTTTGTACTTCAAATTCTTACATGCCCATGAAATGACAAACTAATGTATGGATGTTAGAAGTGAAGAATAGATTGATGCTTAAATTAAATTGCTAAATCGTATCCTGAAACTGCTTTGTGGCACACATGCATCTTAAAATTTCAGATCTTATTCTTTTTATCTAAATTTTATATCTCCCTCACAAGAAGTTAACCGTTTTATGAATGTGTACTGTTGCTAAAATATACAGTCATTTGAAACCTTCTTGTGTTTACTTTGTAAACGTTACATTCTGACCAAGAACTTTATTCCATTTACTCTTCCTACTAAGTTTCAGATAAATGCGCATTCTGAAAAATTGTTTATGTTTTGATATTTTTGTTTCATTTTATTCTTGTCCTAATACTTTATTTTTTTACTTTGTTTGAAGGATGCAGTTTCTTTTCTCATTTGTTGCAGCTGAAGAACTAAAAGATGCTATTTCCGAGAAGAACCATGAGTTAGTTTTGATCAAGGATTTGAATCTAGTTGATGAAATATGGAGAGAATCAAGGCCAGAGCCCCCAAAAGAACAAACTAGAGTGCATGGAATCAAATATGCTGGTGTTGACGTGCCATCAAAATTGTCCTTTGTTAGATCACAGCTTGCTGAAAATGGGTGTAATGCTGTGGTCATTTCGTTGCTTGATGAAGTTGCATGGTTGTTAAACATGGTAATATTTTGGCTCTCACAGTTATTTACATCGTTTGTTATGACTTGGCACTTAAGTTTATTGCTATATTACTTTTTCATGGATTTTCAACTATTTGTAGCTCAAGATTAATATTTACCGAAGTTTGTTTTCACCAAACTGTTCTGCTTAGCACTTAGTACTTTCTTTTCATAATTTGAAGGATGTTTTTTGTTTTGTGCTTTGATGGTTGTAAACTTGTTTTGTGCTTATCGGATACAGTTCTGTACTATTTTGTTATTGTGCAAATTATGAAGGTCATTAATCCATAATTGGGAAGTGGCATGATATATTAGCACTTTACACACTTGACAATTCTTATTCAGAGTTTGCTTTTTTTCCTACTGTGTTGAGCATGCTTGCACTTTGGTTTATTATGGTTAAGCTAGTCGGTTTGTCACATTTTGGTATGCAGAGAGGAAGTGATGTTCCAAATTCACCTGTATTTTATAGCTACCTTATTGTGGAGGATATCGCTGCTACGTTATTTGTGGATAACAACAAAGTATCTGAAGATGTTTTAGAGCACCTCGAAAAGGCTGGAGTAAAACTAAAACCATATGAAGCGATTTTGTCCGATGTTGAGAGGTAGTTCTTCAGAAAAGCAATTATTGTTTCTGATCTTGATGTCATATCATCTTCCTTTATATTTGGAATTAGATAAGAACCACCTTTAACTAATTTAGTAGTTGAGCGTGCTTATTAGTCTTAGCCAAGCGGATATACACTTCTGATCATAAATTTTGTAAGTTGATAACCTGTTGAAACCAGTGACCCATTATGTCATTTCCGTGTTCAACAGCTTTTATCTAAATTCTTCCCTGCTTCTTCAAATAAATAAATAAATAAATTCTTCCCTGCCCTGGAAGTGGTTGGATTTCCTGTTCTTCCTGTCATATATTGTTTTGTTTCATAAAATTCAAAACTATCAGACAGAAGTATGTTCATCTGTGAACTTAAAATCATGTACATGATTTTGAAAGAAATACATAATGATTGTATTGCATTATTGCACATTTACCTCACAAAAGGACTTGAGCTTGTTACTGATTGAACATTAAACATGTTTTTGAGATCCCAAAATTTGAAAAGGGCACTTAGCCATGGTATTTGATTATAATAATGTGCCAACTTCACCAGTCCTTGGTCTGGTTCAGTACTTGTGTGCTGTTCCAGTCAGTATGCTTGAACCAATTTCTATTAAATTATACAATTGTATTTTAGTAGCTCTAATTTAAAATGTGATTATATGAAAGCGACTAATTTAAATTGTCAATGTTCACCTCTTAAATTCCACCATGATTATCTGAGTCTGGAAATTGTTTTTTCTAGATTGGCAGAGAATGGTGCAAAGCTTTGGCTGGATTCTTCAAGTATAAATGCTGCCATAGTTAATGTGTTTAGATCAAGCTGTGACAGATACGTGAAAAAGAGAGGAAAAGCAGGGAGACAAATTGGAAAAGAATCATCTCAAGGTGACCCAGCTACTGATGTGTTTAGATCAAGCTGTGACAGATACGTGAAAAAGAGAGGAAAAGCAGGGAGACAAATTGGAAAAGAATCATCTCAAGGTGACCCAGCTACTGGAAGCTCTGGTGTTCAGAATGGAACTGTAAATGCTCTATACAAAGTTTCACCAGCCACCCTAGCCAAAGCAGTTAAGAATGAAGCAGAAGTTGAGGGTATGAAGAGTTCACACCTAAGGTATCGTTTTTAAAAAATGTTTTTGAATTCTTTGTTTTTTTGTCAGTTGAAAAATGCCTGAAGAGTGAAGACAGAACCTTGATTTCCTGGAATTGAAAGAAGAACCATACCTGAGGCAACCATATAGTCTGGTTATTGCATTGTAGCAACAATATAAACGTGATTTTCCCTGTATGGATTGTTCACTTCAATTATTCTTTTTCTTTATACTTGCCCAGTAAGCTCTATAATAAATATACATGTAAAAATGTCTAATGATATCACAGCTTCACTCATGGAAAAATGTCTAATAATCTTTCCCCTTACTCCGACAAATCCAATACTAGTGTACTGATGTGAAATAAATGATATTGCTTCTAATATATGAATATATCAGTTTCTCAGTATATACGACTAGGTCACAAAATTTGCAATGGAAACACAGTGCCTACTTACCTATTCATCATGCACAAATAGATATCCTAAATATGGGTATCACGTGCCAAATTCTCATGCGGTGAGCAACTCATAGTAGAGATCAAATACAAAGCTACATCCATAGGCATGTACTTAGATGATGTCATTCTCCACAGAAAATGGAGATCCTTAACCTACTACCATTATTACTATTTTTTTTACATTAGCAATAAAATAGAGATCCTTAACCTACTACCTAATAAAAAAATAGTTTTTATTCATCATCACTTTCAGCATTCATCATCTTCTTGTTTGTTTGGCTTTCTGCACTTACCAGTGCAGCGGCTGGGTGTTTTCTTTCATTATGTAAAGGAACCATCTTCTTATTTTTCCTTTTTCTGTTAATATGGCATATGGGTCCAGCTGACCACTGCATTGTCTATACTGGCACATAAATACATTTGCAGAGATGCTGCTGCTTTAGCAGAATTCTGGTGCTGGCTAGAAGGGCAAGTTCGTGAAAGTGCGCCACTTACAGAAGTGCAAGTTGCTGAAAAGCTTCTTGAATTTCGTCAAAAGCAAGATGGCTTTATAGATACAAGCTTTGACACTATCAGTGGTATATTTCAACTTTTCCCTGTAATATTAAAATCCCTGAGAACTGTTTTACATGGCCAGTATCTTGAGTTTCAAATGTTAATATTAGTTTGTTATTGCTGTCTATTATCTGGATTGATTGTAAGTAGTTTGTAGAGTGTCTTTAGGAATTTATTATGGTGCTTTTCTCAAACCTCTTTATTACAGCGTAATTTGATGGGGAGGGGTGTAACATGTTTCACTCAGCTTGAGCCTACTGCATTTTTTCACTGTATATATTAGGGAGTAATTATTCATACATTAATGGTTAGTCACGATCTGGGTTGAAGGCAGCTCCTTGACCCAGGAATGTCCTGGGAACACGTGGAGATTTTCGTCCCACCTTGTAAAAACCTCTTGCAAGTAGCGTACCACGTTCCTCGAACCAATCGATCTGGAACTTTGTGACTATTCTCATGCAGTTTATCTAAGCCTTTTCATTATTTAATTTTGCTAGCTAAATGTCCATGTGTTGCTACGAATGAAAATGGATCTACATGTGCTAATATTGTTTGAATAAATTGCATGATTTTTTTCATTGAACACACCCATCATGTTTTTGTTACTTCTGTTGAAGGGAGCATTTAGACAACTTTTTGTATTACTCTATTTGTAAATTAGCATTTATACTATATATGTGACAATTTTTGTCACCATAAACCTTTCATGAATTTAGAGATGGAATAAGATACTAACAATATTTAAGAACTCCAAGAAGTACTTGGTACAAATGTACTGCAGAGTTGGTGTGCTGGCAGATTCAGTGCCACCACTGCCTTGTTTCTTTTAAAGGGAGTATTGATATATGGTAGGAGTACAATGCATGTTATGGTTTAGACTAATCTCAATTTTCATGCTGAGCGTCATGGAGATGTTTAATGTCACATTGGACTACTGCAGTTTGCAAATGCCATGTGATGTCTGCAGTTCTTGACTTCTAATATGTAGTCAAAATTTCTACTCAGGTTATGGTGCAAATGGTGCTATAATACACTACAAACCAACTCCAGAGAGCTGCAGCTCTGTTGGAAGCGACAATCTCTTTCTGTTAGATAGTGGTGCTCAATATATTGATGGAACTACTGACATAACAAGGACTGTTCACTTTGGTGAGCCAACCCCAAGGCAAAAGGAATGCTTCACAAGGGTTTTGCAGGTACTGTTTAATTTTATTTAGACCTGTAACAGTTATTTTTTACTCAACTGTAACAGTTATTTAGTATGTGTTGCCTTCAGTGTGCTATGATACTTGTCTCACTCAACACTTGATTTTTGTTTCGTACCTTGTTTGAGTCATGAAGTTTTATTGTTTCAGGGACATATAGCTCTCGATCAGGTGGTATTTCCAGAGAGAACTCCTGGCTTTGTATTAGATGTTCTTGCACGCTCTTCTCTGTGGAAGATTGGGCTGGATTATAGACATGGTACATTTTCTAAGCACACAAAAATCTCTGAATGCTGGAAGCTATGGCATGTGATGCAATGTAAATTGATGATCACTTTTTCTCTTGTTCCAGGCACAGGTCATGGAGTTGGAGCTGCACTAAATGTCCATGAGGGCCCTCAGAGCATAAGCTATCGATATGGAAATTTGACAGCTTTACAGAAGGGCATGATCGTAAGCAATGAACCTGGTTATTACGAAGACAATTCATTTGGCATTCGTATAGAGGTAGGTTTCCTCACTCTTTGCTCATGTCAGTCTCCTAAATTTTTAGGACTAAATTGAGCAATTGTGCAGATAGTACATTGAATAGCCATTTCTCATTATTTTTTCTTGAATCTTGCAGAATCTTCTTCTGGTCAAGGAGGTTAATTTGCCAAATTCGTTTGGTGGCGTCTCGTACCTTGGTTTTGAGAAATTAACTTTTGTTCCAATTCAGGTATTCCATCAACTCGATTTCATACTATTTTTTGTGGAAACATATTGCAATAATGACATTGATCTACATATTTCTTTCTTACTAATGAGTAATCAAGTCTTGAGTAATTTGATGTTGGCCTATGAAACGAATAACTTACCAGAAATATTTTAAGGACTGGTAACCTGAGTCTTTGTGTGCTGTTCTATATGTACACTTCTTTTCATTATCGTCCACCTAGTACATTTAATTCATGACATTGATAATTTTCGTTTCTTTGGTAACTTCAGAGCAAGCTTGTTGATTTGTCCTTACTATCACCTTCAGAGATCAATTGGATCAATGAATATCATGACGAAGTCTGGGAAAAGGTGAGTCATATGTCATTGAGGCAAAATTATTTTTTGAAAAATTGATATCCAAATCTGTTTCTAAGCCCGCATTAGGTGTGGCTATTTTAAATAAGAGCAGCTCTCTTTTTTATTTTTCAATGTCAATTGTTGTGCTATATCTAGGACATACTGTTGCATTCAGCACATGCGCATGGTTTTGATTGTCATGTACTAGCTTTTTTTCCGATGTATTCTATCACTATTCAGTATTCGCTAGGATGCGAATCTTCGACTGTTTCTTGGGAAGCAAAATTATTCCTCGTATACATCATTCCAAGATCATATGAACCATTGTGTTGCTTAACCACAATCATTTTCAGGTTTCCCCTTTGTTGAGTGGCCATTCTCTCGACTGGCTCCGGAAGAACACAAGACCTCTTTAGATCCCTCTATTTTGGTTGTTGGACTAATGGGAATATATGAGCTCAATATGTGACATGGTCATAACACAGCAACCATTGGAAGTGGTAGTCAATAGATATCGCTAACTGCAACATCTGACTGCTATCTTTTGTGGCCATTGATGAAATCAATCTATACTTCGCATGATCACAGCTGCTGTCTGCTGCATCAACTGAAGCTGATTTATATGGCGTTCGCTCAGCTTGGCACGATATTCAGTTCAGAGGGGTTAAACTCTGCGTACATCTTCTCTTACCATGGGTTCAATTCGCTAGGCAGATAAGTTCAATAAATAAATATATTCGCTAGACAGATTGTGAGGCGCTAAACTGTCCCTCCCTTCCTCCATCCACTACTAAAATTGTCTCCTTAGCTTATAGCCTTGCATTAAACGTCAATGCTATTACTATGGTAACATGTTCGTATTTTTCCGTAACTTCGTTGTGCCCTAAGCCCAAGTGGGTTTGTTATGTCTCCGCGCACCCTCTTTTTTATTATTATTATTTCTATTTTGTCATTTTTTTTACTTATATGGGTCAACTAGAAAAAAAGGTCCGTGCGTTGCAACGGATAAAGATGTTTTATAATAACTATTAGAGGATGAAATAAATTGAAGTATTAGGGCTACTATACATTATAATTGAAAAATTAATGAAAATTCTTCTTTGGTATTGGACCGAAAGCCCATTCCTTCAGTCCGCTACCTCGATCCCTTCGCTTGGTCTACCTCATTTCGACTTAGCCCACAAGTGGAGCTGTAGGTTTAGCTCGCACAGTCGACTACCGTTTTCAACCTTCAAAAGATAGTCCCATGCCAGTGTGCCGAAGCCGATTTTCCCCATCAAATCCGATCTAATCTTTCTCGATCTCCCAAAATTAGTTGATTGCTTTTGATTTATTCGATCTCCTCTTTCCGTTTTTCCCAAAACCGAAGTGAATCCGTAAAACTCGGGATAAAAACCCATCATCGGTGATGAGATTAAATCTGGTGAATTAAGGATGAATTGAAAGAAATCGTGAGGAAAACGATGAGAGAGAAGTGAGGAATCGATTTTTACAATTAATTGAAGAAGAAAACGCATTGGGAGACAGATAGATGTGGCGGCGGTGCTAGGGTTTGGTGAGCGGCGGTGGGAGGCGTGCTGCACGCGTGCGACAGATCGGATCGAACATAGATAAAAAAAGACACCTAAAAAAACGGATGAAAAAAGGGAGTAAAAGAAACCAGCAACAAAAAACCGAACGAACCATAAATAATACAGAAACTTTATGTATTTTTATATTAGGTATGTATTAATCAATAATTAGATAATTAGTATAAAAAACCTACCAAAAAAATCACACATAAATTAAATAAAATAAAAATATTATAAACTATGAAATATTATTTAGAGAGGGCGTAGGGAGGTATATAGACTTTTCTAAAGGATCAATCTACTGGGCTTAGCGAGATGAAGGAAGAGGGAGGCGATGTGGACTTTGCAAGATTTTTTGAGCGGTACAATGAGCGTGTCCACGGAGAGGGGGTTAGGTGAGTGGGTCCCAGTCCCACCGCTTTTCTCTCTTTTCTTTTTCTCTTCTTATCTTCTTTCTCTCTCGCTTCCTTCTTTCGTTCTTTTCTTCTCTCTCCGCTGCCTCCGAGCAGGAGGAGAACGCCGGCAGCGGTGCGGTGAAGCGCAGACCGAGCGGCACAGGCAGGAGGGTGCTGGAGGGAAGGACGCCGGGGTAGAGGGAGGGGGCTCCGGCGTGGTTGGGGAGGCGGCGAGAGCGGCCATGCTCGGCAGGCGCGACAACGATAGGAGCGTGGCGGCTTTGGGCCAGCAGCGGGGCTTCGGGCGATGGCGTGGTGCGAGCTCAACACACGCGACGGCTTGGCGACGCTCGAGAAGGAAGGACATGACAACGACGGGTAGGTAGAAGACCTCCTTCCCCACGCCACTCCAGCACTCCTTCAATCTCGAAGTGGTGAGCATGGATCTGCAACTGGTGGGCTTGCTGCACATGATTCGTGAATATATAGCTCTTCCTTTTTTTCGTCTATATGCTCCGATCTGAATCTGATAGATGTTGTGGTTGTTTTGGGCAAATGAATGAGCTGAACTCAATTTGCCACGCTATTTGTTGAATTAAAACTCTTGGTGTTTGAGTAAGTCTACTGAGGGAGATTTTGGATTTTTGGATTTAGTCTGTTTTTGCTGGATGTTTTTCGATCCGGGTATGACACCGAGTTGGCCACGGCTTATGGAGACGGAAACGCGTACGCGTTCGCACCGATACGGACGAAAATCGCGTGGACGGACGAAAAAACTACCGGAAGCCTTGCGTATTTTTTAATTAGGTATAGATATAGATTTTTTGAACTTGAAAAGAAAAGATATTATTCACGTGGAATTTGTTTCTTTCCACCAACTTGACTTTAACTATTTTGTAGAAAGTAAAAAAAAAGCACCGACGTCTCTCTGGTCCGATTGGAGGGCTAGCAAGAGAAACAATGAAGCGATCCCAACAAATCAGAGATGAACAGGACCAGGTCAAATCTACGCGTGATCAATCTGGTCTCTTGATGACGGACGAAAATCAACCGACGGAAGCCTTACGAATTTTTTAATTAGGAATAGATTTGCACTAACCCAAGTTTTCGGCCCGTGCCCAATTTGGGCTGGGTATCGTTTTTTTTTTCCTTCTGTTTTTTTGGGTCCGGTTTGTATTTTTTGGGCAGGCTGAAACAAATAAATAATACCCAGCCCAAATCGGGCCAAACCGAAAAGGTTGCACGAACAAATGTGGACCGAAATATGTTAAAGGATCCAGATCCATTAGAGTAGAAATCAGGAATTTTCATATTTTTATATTCTTTTTGAAAAATTTACAAAAGTATAATTATGTTTTAAAGTAAAATTTAAAGTTTACAAATATATATAAGCGCCCTCCTAGAGGCCCTTGCCCTGCGCTAACAGGTGACACAATTTTGCGGGCCACTCTTACCGCGCTAGTAGGTTTAACCGAAAACTTGATATTCTTATATAAGACTGTATCAGAGTTATAGTCGATACATTATCTCTAACAATCTAAGTTACTTCATTGGCTATGATATAATTATTAATTTACTTTCTCTTGACTATAAACAGATAATACTATCTCGGTTAGGTCTGATCTATCCCAATTGCTTGTATTTAAGGCAAAGATCGAATTAGTAATTACATGACATTTACCTCTACAACTGATCTCAAGTAATTTAGGTCTAATCTACGAACATCTGTTCATCAACTAGTTATTTAGGTTATATAACTATACTATGTCTGACTTTTATCAATCTTATACTGCATCGATTGGGTTTGACCTGTAGGATTGATTTTGTTAAGGAAAAGTTGTTTATAATTATATTTAATCTAGATCAAGGTTATGAACAAGTTTCCTTCATATTTATAGTCGATTCATTTGTGCATCCGTTGACACCATACCACATCGGCCTATTGGCCGATCGGCTATCGTTTACTAATTTCTACTATTATCTATCTTGTTGGTTGTAGGATCAAACCAACTGGTATGCCCTTGAATCCAAAGCTTTGGATCTGCATTGAAGTTAAGCAAATCTTCTAGGCCACCGTGTTTTGCATCAGCAGACAGATACACCGATTGATTGGCAACATGGTGACATGCGTTGTTTGACAGGCAGAGATTTTTTGACTATGATTATGTAAGTATTGGTAAGAATGGTTTGTTGTCCGAGCTTTGTTGGTTTATTTGAGTGAGTGGTTATGACTTTTGGATTAAGAAATGCCAGTGCAACATATTAGTGTGCTATGAATTTAAATTTCCATGATTTGTTGGGCATTATATTGGAAGTGTGTATTGATGATGTGTTTGTTAACTCGGATGGGCTTGATAGCCATTTGACCAATTTATGACTTGCTTTTGAAAGAATATGCTGGTATGGATTGAAAATTAACCCTCTCAAATATATGCTTTTGGTGTGTCGGTTGGTGAGTTCTTTTGAATCCTATTCAAACAATCCACATAGAAATTCTTAAAGATTCCTATTCATTTGGGTTGCATTTTCCTCCTTTCAGCCCATTTCTTTTCCTCTCTCTCCCTCCACCCCTTCTCTCTCTTCAAGGCCGCACCGACCCAGTTAGGCGCGTGGCCCAGCCGAAGCCCAGCGAGCTGGCCAAGTCAGGCGATTTTTTTATTTATATATTATTTTTTTAATATTTTTTATAGCGCAGGAAAAAATTGCAGAAATAGACCCTGCCACCCTCTATTTGGGCGGCAAGGTGACGTGCCACATGCGCGCGGGACGACCGTTTAGGGGGACTGTGAATTTTGCATGCGACCCCTTGCCGCCCTCTCATGCACTATGCTTATTCAATTGTGATGCGCGATTGTTTACTCTTCATCCTAATCTATTCGTCAGACCCGTGCTACGGCTTGTGGATACATCGAATGGGTCGATACAGAAAATCCCGTTCTCGACCTGACCACTTGTTTACAAGAATGACGCTGGTATTTCTCATCAGAAAGTACTGAGCAATACTTGCAGAGAAAGACAGCTTACGAACGCCAACGTTGTGAACAACAGCGCGACTGGCGGGTGCTACCGGGTGCACTCCCTCCATGGGAAGCCCATCCAAAATGCAGATGCGGTGATCGTTGTTAGGTTCTCCGTTCCACAAAGCCTAGTACTTTGGGTAAAAGGTTCTTTGTTTGCCCAAATATTCTAGATGACGATTTCATGGTAAATATATTTTGATTATCATGCATCCTTATTTTATCACAAGATTCACTATCTTTGTTCGTTTTACATCTATTCGTTTCTCCCAGGAACCTCTAAGAGGATGCCCATACAGACAATGGATAGACACCAAAAAGGTTCTAAGTGATCCAAATTCCCGTGTGGTGCAGCTTGAATTGCCAGAGCAATATAGGTTTATTAAAGCACAATTTGAAAGGGGAGAAGGATACTAACGTAGGGGTTAGCTATTATCGGACAACTTACCTTACTCAAATATGAAATATCATTGTTGGCAGTATGACATGAGACCTTTCGACCAGACCTGCCGAAACCAAGCAAGCAGCGAGGATTCGGACTCGAGGCGCCTAAGATCCATCGGGGCGAAGCCCTATGGTGAAGACCACGAGGCGAAGGCGGTGAAAGGCGAAGAGTCGCGCCAGGTCCCTGCAAGTCTAAACGTGCTCTGGGCGAAGGCTACATGACGAAGGGTGTACGCCGAAGGAGGATGACTTCGCCATATCGGGCCTCATCCAGGAAAGCCCAGGGGGCAGGCCCAACCGCTCCGGCCCAGGGACCAATGGGCCGGTAGCCGCCAGGTGGCCCGTTAAAGGCCCACATACCTTAGCTACATTGAATACCCATATAAGTGTCCCTTTTGTAAGAGTGACCATGTAAATTCCCCTGTAATAGCCCTAAACCCTAATAGGGGATCTGTAATGGGATTATAAATAGCCCCCTAGGGCCATGTAAAGGGGGGATCCCAAGAAAATCCTGAATTTAATACACTTTACTTTTCCCAACAACCGGGACCACGTCCTTCGACGAATGCAGTTATCATTTCGACAACAGCTGGTGCCGACCGTGGGGACCTCCGAGCGAAACCACTGAGAGCGAATGCCACCGAAGAAGGTCTCAAAGGAGAGGGTTGCTAACCCAAAGGAGCGCATAGCAGAAGAGGCGATGGCTGCCGAAGAGGGAGCAGAACCCTCGGTGCCCAACGCCAAAGCTGGGGCGGCGCCGTCGGCTTCGGCGCCCGCGCCGCAACCAACGCCTTCGGCCCCGATCCCTTCGGCGGTGCAGGTGTCGGAGATCCCTTCGGCAAGTCAGCTGCTGGCGCCCCAACACACTTCGTCACATCCAGCTACGACTTCGACTACACTCGCCGCCGTGCAAGCCGACCCCAGCTTGAGGCGCAAGCCGAAGCCAGCATGGAAGCCATGCGGCAAAACATGATGCGACTCCAAGACATGCTTCGCCAAATGCAAGAGCAACAACAAGCATACGAAGCAGCACGGCAAGCCAAGGTCGCTTCGGCCCCAGTCCTCCAGTACTCGGCGGGCTACATCTCGCCTCAAGCCTACCAGCAAGCGCCGGCTCAAGCCCTTCCGTCACAAGCCGCGCAAGGGCCGATGTACTTCCCCGGGCAACCTTCGGCCGCAGCAGCACTCTCGATTCCTGGTGTGCGGCCGCAGGTTCGACCGGCTGTGGTCCAGGTGCACCCCTCACCACCCGGTCAAATGTCGCAAGTAATGGTGGAAGGGGCTTCGGTCTTACAAGCACAGCTTCAAGCTTTACTTCAGCAACTCAATCAACCCCACAACATCTCAAGCACAACCCCTTCGGCCCAACCGGAGGGGGGCACCGGCCAAGGCGCACCCAGTTGGCTGCCGTCGAACCAACCCGGGCTGGGGGCTTCGCCCTGGAGTCAAGGACCACAGTTCGACTTCTACAACACCGCCTTAGCGCCACCGTTCGGAACCGGGCCGCCGAACGCCGTGGCCAAGCCACACACGCAAGCCATGACTTCGCCCTTTGCCACGCCATATCCACAGCCGAGCGAGCCCTCGATGTAGGGCGTCATAAGCAAGGCAGGGGGCGAAAAGGGGTTGCCGCCGAGCGGGGGAATCAAAATTCGTTCGATCCCACCTCAGTTCAAGTTCCCGCCCGTTCCGCGGTACTCGGGCGAAACAGACCCAAAAGAGTTTTTGTCCATCTACGAGTCCGTGATTGAAGCTGCTCATGGCGACGAAAATACCAAGGCGAAGGTAATCCATCTCGTTCTAGATGGCATCGCCCGTTCTTGGTATTTCAATTTACCATCCAATAGCATTTACTCATGGGAGCAATTGCGCGATGTCTTTATCCTTAACTTTCGAGGCACCTACGAGGAGCCGAAGACGCAGCAACATTTGCTCGGCATTCGCCAGAGGCCGGGAATCAATACAGGAGTACATGCGTCGTTGCTCGCAAGCCCGGTGCCAAGTTCAAGATATAACTGAAGCATCCGTCATCAATGTCGCTTCGGCTGGGTTGCTTGAAGGCGAACTCACAAGGAAAATCGCCAACAAGGAGCCGTAGACTCTCGAGCACCTGCTTCGCATCATCGACGGGTACGCAAGGGGCGAGGAGGACTCCAAGCGAAGGCAAGCAATCCAAGCTGAGTACGATAAAGCCTCCATCGCCGCTGCCCAAGCCCAGATGCAAGCATAGGTCGCCGAACCAGCTCCTCTCGTCGTTCGCCAACCTCAGCCGGCGAATCAAGGACGGCCGCCAAGACCAAGCCAAGCTCCCATGACTTGGAGAAAATTCAGAACTGACCGCACGGGCAAGGCTGTGATGGCTGTCGAAGAGGTACAAACCCTCCGTAAGGAGTTCGATGCCCAACAGGGTGGCAGCCATCAGCAGCCTGTTCGCAAGAAGGTCAGAAAAGACCTCTATTGCGCCTATCATGGGCGATCTTCGCACACTACCGAGCAATGTCAAAACATTCGTCAGCGAAGCAACGCTCAAGAGCCAAGGCCGCAGCAAGAGGCTGTTGTCGAAGCGCCTCACGGGGCTGTCCAAGAGCAAGCACCCCCAGCCGAACAGCGCCAAGACATACAACGAAGAGTGATCCAGGTGATTACAAGAGCCGACCCACCGGTTCAACCGTCGAAGCGGCAGAAAAAGCTGCAGCTGCGAATGGTGCATAACATCACCGCCGCAGGCGAAGGGGTCCCGAAGTTCTTGAACCAGCAAATTTCTTTTGGGCCAGAAGATGCCGAAGGAGTGCTGTTCCCACATCAAGACCCCCTGGTGATCTCGGCCGAGGTAGCTGGCTTTGAAGTTCGGTGAATTCTAGTCGATGGAGGAAGCTCAGCTGATCTCATCTTCGCCGAGGCATACGCCAAGATGGGGCTGCCAACCCTGGCCCTCACCCAAGCACCGGCCTCGCTGCGCGGATTCGGCGGTGAGGCCGTTCAAGTTCTGGGACAAGTACAGTTGGTGGTAGCTTTCGGCACAAGTGAAAACAGGCGCGAAGAGCAGATACTGTTCGACATGGTTGACATTCCGTACAGTTACAATGCCATCTTCGGCCGTGCAACCTTGAACAAGTTCGAAGCCATCTCCCACCACAACTATCTCAAGCTGAAGATGCCCGGTCCGGCAGGGGTGATCGTTGTTAAGGGGCATCAGCCTCCGACCGCATCAAAAGGAGACTTGGCCGAAATCAACAGAGCAGTGCACAATGTTGAGGCCGAACCACATACCAAGCGCATGCCGAAGCCAGCCCCTCATGGCAAGGTGATCAAGATGCAAGTCAGCGACGCTGACCCGGTGAAGTTCGTTCAGTTGGGGGGCAGCCTGGCTGAAGAGGAGGCTGGAAACATCCTAGAGGTCATTAAGAAGAACATGGACATCTTCGCCTGGAGCCCTGATGAAGTGGGAGGCGTTTCGACGGATCTCATCATGCATCACCTGGCGGTCAAGCCAGACGCGAAGCCAAGGAAGCAGAAGATGCGCAAATTGTCCGCTGATCGCCAAGAGGCAGCAAAAGCCGAAGTGCAGAAGCTGCTCAAGGTCGGGGTAATCCAGGAGATCGAACACCCGGAGTGGTTGGCGAACCCGGTTTTGGTGAAGAAGTCGAATGGCAAGTGGCGCATGTGCGTCGATTTCACAGACCTCAACAAGGTGTGCCCGAAGGATGACTTCCCCTTGCCGCGGATCGACCAGCTTGTCGACTCGACAGCTGGTTGCGAACTCATGAGCTTCTTGAATGCATACTTCGGCTACCACCAGATCCACATGAATCCAAGCGACATCCCCAAGACAGCCTTTATCACGCCGTTCGGCATTTCTGCCACCTTAGGATGCCTTTCGGCCTGAGGAACACCGGACCAACGTTCGCCAGGCTGTTGTACAAGGTGCTTCGCAAGCACCTGGGGTGAAATGTGGAAGCCTATGTCGACGTATCATCGTAAAAATCCGCAAGGCTTTCGACCATGCGTCCGACTTACAGGAGACCTTCGACAACTTGCACGCGGCGGGTATGAAGCTAAACCTTGAGAAGTGTGTTTTTGGCATTCGCGCGGGCAAGTTGTTGGGTTTCCTTGTTTCTGAAAGGGGTATCAAGGCGAACCCCGAGAAAATTGACGCCATCCAGCAAATGAAGCCACCATCGAGCGTACGCGAACTATAAAAGTTCGCAGGCTGAATTGCAGCGCTCAGTCGTTTTCTCTCAAAGGCAGCCGAAAGAGGTTTGCCATTCTTCAAGACCCTCCGGGGCGCAGGAAAGTTTAGCTGGACCCCCGA
Source organism: Oryza punctata (assembly GCA_000573905.2). NCBI lineage: Eukaryota > Viridiplantae > Streptophyta > Magnoliopsida > Poales > Poaceae > Oryza > Oryza punctata. The sequence goes on along the minus strand of CM002494.2, from coordinate 6,298,757 downwards.
ATGCCAGCCGCATTCGATGAGCTAAAGCAGTATCTGCAAAGCCCACCTGCCCTGGTCAACCCAACCCCGGGAAGTGAAATGCTGCTATATCTAGCAGCTTCGCCAGTGGCAGTCAGTGCAGTCCTTGTCCAAGAGACAGAGTCAGGACAGAAACCAGTATACTTCGTCTCTGAAGCTTTGCAAGGGGCGAAGATAAGGTACATTGAGATGAAAAAGCTTGCTTACGCCCTAGTGATGGCTTCGCGCAAACTCAAGCACTATTTTCAAGCCCACAAAATCACTGTACCATCACAGTATCCTTTGGGGAAGTGCTCCGGGGCAAGGAAATTTCTGGTAGGCTCAGCAAGTGGGCAGCGGAGTTATCCCCTTTCGACCTGCATTTTGTTGCTCGCACTGCTATCGAATCCCATGTCCTAGCCGACTTTGTCGCCGAATGGACACCGGTGTCCGTCCCTGATCCTCAGCCCGCCGAACAGCCTTGGATAATGCACTCTGATGGCTCGTGGTCGCACAGGGGGGGGCGCCGCGGCCGTACTCACTTCGCCAGGGGCGTGCCGATTCGGTATGCCGCAAGGCTACAGTTTGACACGACCAACAACACGGCAGAGTACGAAGCAGTGTTGTTGGGGCTAAGAAAGGCGAAGGCTTTGGGTGTTCGGCGATTGCTCATCTGAACAGACTCCAAGTTGGTGGCATGTCATGTTGACAAGTCTTTTGAGGCAAAAGACGAAGGGATGAAAAAGTACTTGGAGGCTGTTCGATCTATGGAAGAGTGCTTCACCGGAATAACGGTCAAACACTTACCTAGAGGCCAGAATGAGGAAGCAGACACCTTGGCAAAAGCTGCCGCCTGTGGGGGACCGCATTCACCAGGCATCTTTTTTGAGATCTTGTATGCACCAAGCGTGCCCACAGAAACCCTGGATATCATGGTCGTTGACCAAGCGGATCTGGGCGAAGACCCTGAGGACTAGCGAACTCCGTTCGTAAAGTACCTCAAGAATGGCTGGCTCCCAGAGGATGAAGCAGAAGCGAAGCGCTTACAAATCAGAGCCAGGCAATACAAGCTGGTTTCAGGGCAGCTATATCGCTCTGGAGTGCTCCAACCTTTACTTCGATTCATCTCTTTTGCCGAGGGCAAAGAAATGGTGAAGGAAATACACCAGGGGCTGTGTGGTGCACACCAAGTTGCAAGAACAGTTGCCTCCAAGGTGTTTCACCTGGGAGTTTATTGGCCCACTGTGCTGAAAGTTTGCGTCGAGCAGGCCAAAAAGTGCAAAAGCTGCCAGCGACACGGCTGAAGCCAGACCGCATCACAATATGAGCTGCAGCCTATCGCACTAGTCTGGCCTTTTGCCAGGTGGGGGCTAGACATCATTGGCCCATTCCCTGTGGCGCGAAACGGATGCAAGTTCACGATTGTAGCCATTGAATACTTCTCACGTTGGATCGAGGCCGAACCGCTCAGCGCGATCACTTCGGCAGCAATACAGAAGTTTGTCTGGAAAAACATTGTTTGCCGTTTCGGAGTGCCGAAGGAGTTCATCACGGACAACAACAAGCAGTTCGAATCTGACAAGTTCAGAGAAATGTGTGACGGACTAAACCTGGAAATCAGGTTCGCTTCGGTCGCGCTCCCACAGTCGAATGGAGCGGCCGAACGCACAAATGGAAAGATCCTAGAGGCGTTCAAGAAGAGGCTTGATGGGGCGGCGAAGGGAAGATTGCCAGACGAAATGCTGTCTGTTCTTTGGGCCCTCCGAACAACTCCCACAAGGCCAACCAAGTTTAGCCCGTTTATGCTCCTCTACGAAGACGAAGCAATGACCCCGACAGAGCTAGGGGGCTAACTCACCAAGGGTGATGTTCTCTGGGGGCGAAGATGGTCGCGAAGTGCCGCTCAAACTCCTTGAGGGGGTACAAGTCGAAGCGCTAGAACACATGCGCAAATACGCCACAGGCACTTCGGCAACCTACAACAAAAAGGTTCGCCCAACAGAGCTATTACCTAGCCATCTCATCCTAAGGAAAAATGCGAACCCAATAGCGGTTGGGAAGCTTGAGTCAAAGTGGGAAGGGTCGTACCACATCAAGCATAGGTCAAGGACGGACTCCTTTCACCTAGCAACACTGGAAGGCGAAGAGTTCGATCACTCCTGGAACACTGCTTCTCTGAAGCGTTTCTATGTTTAGGAAGGGTGGCACCCCATTCGCCAAAGTGTAAAAATGTACATATAGCCCTTTCGGTATCTACCATTATGTAAGCCTTCCGGCACAAAAATACAAAAAAAAAGGAGTAATGAAAAAAGAAAAAAAACTGGACGTAGGGCTATTATCCACTCGGGAGGCCCGAACCAGTATAAAATCTTCGTGTCTTTCGCTTTTTTTACTTGTGTGCATGATAATTCACAGAAAAACCCCAAGGCAAATGCCTGATCAGCGAAAACGCCAGGGGGGCGAAACGAATCGGCCGAAGCATCGCTCGCCGAACATTGAAACCGCGATAGCTTGTTTCGGAAAGTAAATAACCAAACACCGTTGTAATCTATCCACACATGTGCCGCTCCCAGTGCGGAGCACCAAAGATCGATAACAGAAGACAAAAGCTGAAAAGTCAGTAAACCTATTTCGCTAATACACGCAAAGGGGCCGATATATTCCGACCTAACGAAAGCACGCAAAGTGACAATGCAAAAATAGCGAAAAGGAAATAAAAGCACATCTTTATTAACTTCGGAAAAAATAATCGAAGAGTACATATCGTACAACATGGCACAGGCGAAAGGAATACAACAGGATCTACAGCTTAGCTTACAAGTAAATTACATCTTCGCCCCCAAAACAACTGCCACTTCGAAAGGAGTGATCTGGCGAACTAGGTTCAGCATCACTACTATTGTTGTAAAGAGAAACATTAGTCCTTTGATGGGGGCGAAACAAGAGAAAGACTGTAACGGCGCTGGGTGATCGCCTACTGCCGATCAGTCCTTTGATGATTTCGCCAGAAGCGAGCCATGCCTTCCAGGCGCGCCGAGTGGACATGATCGTAGTCCTCCAATGTTCACCCAGGGTGTGTTCGCATCTATTTAGTAACATTCACGACTTTGTAACTGTTGCCGTTAATCATTATCTCGCGGTAAATAGGTCGAAGCAGGTACCGGGCCTTCGGCAAATATTTTACCGCAACAAACTTCTCGTTCCTGCTTAGCCAATCCCCAAAGTGGGGCCGAACGCATAGTTTTCGGCGTAGACCCTGAAAACAGTGGGAAGTCATGTGGCGAAACACAGAAAGCAAAGCTGGAACACATAAATCGGGCGAAAAGATTATGTGAAGCAACGCAAGCACGAGTACAAAAAACATCAAACACAGTTGGCGAAAATCGTCATATATTCCAAATATTAAAACATTCTACAATAAGATGGGCCACCGGCCATATTTACATTGTTCGCCCTATACGGCAAACATCAAAAAGTAAAAGCTATTAAAATTTACAAAAACGGGCGGAGGGCCTCACACGTCTGGGTGGTCTTGGGCATCGCCTCCACCCTCTTCCGCCGGCTCTTCGCCTTGGTCCGCCGCCTCCGTTTTCGCCAGCTGCTTGAGCAGACGGGCCTTGGCAGCAGATCGGCCGTCCTTCTGCCAGAACTGCTTACGCCAGGCGCGGAGTGCAGGCGAAATATCCTGGGCGCTCACCTCCCAGTCCCCCTTCGCGAAGTCGGGGAACTTAGCGATGTGCTCGCACCCAGATTGCTGCAACAGGCCCATGGCGAAGGCCGCTGACACGCGCGCACAGCAATCGCTGTACGCGGTGGCACAGTCTGAGAGCGCACAGCTAGCCTGCTGAGTCCATTCGGAGAACTCAAATGCAGAGGCGTTTTCGCCCGGGACACCCAGCGCCTTTGCCCCCATGTCGGTAAGGGCGAGGCGAAGTGTGCGGCAAGCGGTCTTAGCGGATTCAGTGGCCCTCGCCACCTCTCGTGCAAGTCGGTGAGACTTCGCCTCCGCCCTGTTAGCCTCCTGACGAAGGGCCTCCATCTTCGGCTCCGTCAGGTTGTAGTAGTTAGTGAGGGCGGCGGAGTGCTCCCGCTCCTTCTCCAGCTCGGCCTTGAGGCGCTCGATTTCCGCCTTCGCCTCACTGCCCTTGTCCAGCTCGGCCTAGAGGCGTTTGTTTTCCACCTTCGCCTCCCTGAGGGACCGAGCGAGGCCCTCCATTTCCTGGCTTTTGCGGCCCAGCTCATCGTCCTTAGCCCGAAGACGGTTCTTTAGGCCATCAAGACGAGCCCGTATAGTTCGCTCCATCGAACAGTGGGCCGCAAGGATCTGGCGAAATAGAGAAGAAGGGCGAACGATAAGTCAGGTTGTCGAAAACGACGACGCAAAAAAAAGACAGAAACATAAAACAAAAAAGGAGAAGTCAACATACCCGAATCGCCAGGCTCTTGACGGCGGAGCAGCCCTCGTCGAACTCGTTAAGCTCGGCGAAAAGGCTAGGGCTGCCGGCCGGAGCAACGATGTTGCTCACCCCCTCAATAAAGGGGATGAGCTCCGCCCGAGTCTTGAAGTCGCCGGGGGCGAAGCAGGGCGGCGCCTGGGAATAGTCCGAGCCGGACGTCTCGGGCGCCTTCTTACCCTTATCAAGGGCAAGTGGCGAAACGAGCGGCCGACGAACGGGGCTACTAAAAACCCGGGCCGCCGTCTTCACGACTTGTTTGGGTGAAGCCGATGCTCCAGCACCGCCCGCTGCGCCAAGGGCGGTCGACAGACCCTGGTTTCGCCCGGCGGGCGAAGTGGGTGTCTCGTCTGTGGACTCATCATCGCTAAAGACGCGAGCGATGGCCACGACCCCCTTTTTCTGGGGGGTCCTCTTAGCAGACTCCCCCTTCACCGTCTTAGCCACAGCAATCGCGACCAGGGCTTTCGCCCCCTCCACGTCTTTTCGGTGAAAAGAGGGGAGGAGATCGACTCCGCCCCGGTCTCGACATGCTCCGGGCTGGGAGTCGGAGTGTAGCCGCGTGTCCCGGAGCGGCTGTCGGTGGCCTCATCCGCGACCATTTCGGCCGCGAACTCTGTCTCCCCCGCGTCCTCCTGCTCTTCGACACCGTCCTCGTCGTCAGCGTCGGAGTCAGTGGAGACAGGGGCCTTTCGCTTGCGGGGGGCAAACTTCACTTGCCCCCACAAACGTTTCCGGGAGGGGCCCTCTTCGCCATCAGCTTTGAATGGCTTCGCCCTAGGGGGGAGTTCGCCGATGTAAACCCGGTTCTCCCGGCCAGTTGCTTGTCGGGTTAACAGCTGGCTGTATTCCGTGACCGACACATCGCCGATCAGTTTTCGGGCTTCGATGTTAGCCTGGGCAAGGGTCAACACTGGAAAAAGACATATCATTATGTAAGGGGTCGAACAAAAGAAAGAAACAAAGAACGAAACATAAAGATGAAGAAAATACAAACAAACCATTCGCCCCAGCGGGCATAACAAGCTTCAGCAGGACGTTGACCTCTTCGTCTTGGTCAACTTCGACCTGCCACGATTGGGAGAGGGGGCATACGCGAAGCATGCAGAACTCCTCCACCAGGTCGCGGCAACTCAGCCGAGAACAAACCTTGCGGAACAAGGCAAACCGCGCCTCCAGAGCACCGTTGACGGCGACCTTGGGCTTCCGGATGGTCGAGATCGCCCTGCGCCGCCATCGAAGGGCCTTCGCCGCTTCAGACCAGCCTCGAAGGGGATCGAGTGGTAAAACCACTTCGCCATCCAGTGGCGATCCCACTTCGACATGGCGGCGTTAACCGGCCACAAGTCGGAGTGCTCGGGGCGAGCGTTGAAGTTCACACTCCCGAACACCGTCTTCTTTGTCCCAGCAGGAGTGACCACCGTCTTCGAGTTCACGGTGGCCGAAAAGATAGCGTCGAAGAGCTCGGCCCTTGGTTCGAACCCAGCGGTCTGGCATGCCCAGTCGATGATGGCAATGCGGACCAGAGCCGAAGGGCTCAACTGGGGAAGCTCCACCTGAAAAAGGCGAAGAATTTCCAGCAACAATATGTTACACGGAAACCTGAGCCCGGCCTTGAAGAACACGGTGAACACAACCATCTGGTTGTCGCCTGGCTTCGGCACTTCAGCTTCCCCGGGGGCGAAGGCCCGCCCCTCCGCCACCATGTCGGAACTGACTATCTTCGCCAGCTTGTCTTCGTCTATAAGTGACACCCCTAGGAACGTGGTGGTGTCTTCGTCAATACAGCCGGGGTCGAGACCTGTTGTGGAGACAGGGTTCGGCTTGCGTGGGGCCATGGCGAAGCAAGCGCGTAGTAGCGAAAGGGGTTAACTGGCGAAAGGGTTCGGTTGAGTTAGAGCGCAGTGAGTAAAAAGATGAGAAGAGAGAGCGCTTATGGTGAAAATGATGGGGGTATGGGCGGTGAAAGGGGAGGAGGAAGAATATATAGCCTACCAGATGATGTTTCGCCTTCCCGGCCAATCACTGATTGCCACGTGTCACAAGGGTAGGCAAAACGGTAAAATCCCATGGACCAGGCCACATAGTGCCGGGCCCTCAGGGAAAAAGGCCCATCACTGTTCATTTGGGCCCAGTCAAACAGTAAAGATAGCTTCGCCGTTTGTGAAAGGTGAAAGCTGTAAAAAAAAATGTGTTCACAACTACACATGCAGTGCACATATTCTTTGCAGGTGCACAAGACAGGTTTCGGCAGGAGCATCGGTCGAAAGGGGGCGCCTCATACCATACTACATGGTTTGCACGGTCTCGGCCGAAGCTCCTATCTCACCCTTGCCCGTGAGGGGCTTGTTGGCAGTTTGACATGAGACCTTTCGACCAGACCTGCCGAAACCAAGCAAGCAACGAGGATTCGGACTCGAGGCGCCTAAGATCCATCGGGGCGAAGCCCTATGGCGAAGACCACGAGGCGAAGGCGGCGAAAGGCGAAGAGTCGTGCCAGGTCCCTGCAAGTCTAAACGTGCTCTGGGCGAAGGCTACTTGGCGAAGGGTGTACGCTGAAGGAGGATGACTTCGCCATATCGGGCCTCATCCAGGAAGGACCAGGGGGCTGGCCCAACCACTCCGGCCCAGGGACCAATGGGCCGGCAGCCGCCAGGTGGCCCCTTAAAGGCCCACATACCTTAATTACATTGAATACCCATGTAAGTGTCCCTTTTGTAAGGGTGACCATGTAAATTCCCCTGTAATAGCCTTAAACCCTAATAGGGAGATCTGTAATGGGATTATAAATAGCCCCCTAGGGCCATGTAAAGGGGGGATCCCAAGAAAATCCTGAATTTAATACACTTTACTTTTCCCAACAACCGTTGAGTGACCACGTCCTTCGACGTATGCAGTTGTCGTTTCGACAATAGTCATGTTTCGTTGTCCCATTACTATATCATCGTCGTGTTCAACTCTTGCACTACCTTCCTTCTAGTTCGAATCTATTCTCATCTATGTAACCGCAATGGAATCAGATGTATCATGTTCAAATTGTACTACTACTTATTTACGTGACATAATTCTCCTTGTTTCAGTGCATATAATGTTTCTGTGACCGAGACTATGATAGGCCAACATCAATTTCGTACATTAATACCACAAATAAGTTACAACATCAACCCTTATTTAAAATATGAATTGCAAAACAACCGACTTCAATAGAATTTTCAAAATATTATCAACAAGATTTATCAACAAAGAACTCTTTAAGTGTTATCGACAAAGCTTACCTTATTGTAAAAAAAATTGTTAGGGTTGTACTGCAAGTTAGCCACCTTGCCGCCCTTGCCTAGGGCGGCAAGGGACTCCAATTAGACTTCGTTGCACTAAGGCCTGCCGGTAAGGGGCCAAATGAAAAATTGCCACCTTGCCGCCCTTGCAGAGGGTGGCAAGGGACGTAACCATGAAATGCGCACATGGCACCGTGTGCCACGTCACCTTGCCGCCCTCTGCCAGGGAGGCAGGGCCTATTTTTGCAATTTTTCCAGCGCTATAATATTTCTGTAAATATTAAAAATATATATATAAATAAAATATTCCAAGTCTAGCACCTCCCCTCTCCCTCCCGGGGGCACTGCCACCGCCGCCTATATTAAAAATCACTAACCTATAAATTTCTATGTAAAGGAGGTGCACAAATTACTTAAAACAAGGGAACAACAAGGCAGGGAACTTAATTAAAATCCTCAATATTTAGGGTGCGTTCGAGACGAGGGAAAAAGAGGAGATTAAGAAGATAAGCAAAACGAGGTGAACCATTAGCGCGTGATTAATTGAGTATTAATTATTTTAAATCTGGAAAATATATTAATATGACTTTTTAAAGCAACTTTCGTGTAGCATTTTATTTTGAAAAAGCACACTGTTTTGCAGTTCGAAAGATGTGCGTGTCGAGAACGAAGTAGTTTTTTTACTGAATCTGCATCTACCGAATAGAGCCCTAGCTAGCATGAAATACTTCTCTTGCATCTTAATTTGAAACTTTCAATGGTTTCTAAACCTACATTAAACATGTTATTTTAGATAAATTAAGGGGTTACATCGGTCACCCTTACATAAACTGCGAAAAAGAATCCATCATCCTTATGAAAACATCATCCAAGTTACCTTGAATTGGTAAACAAGGGGAAAAAATGATAGCATCGGTTGCCATCGCCACGCAACCAGTGGTAACACTACTGTCGGAACCTTGGTTTATTTGGTATTCGCCGCTGTTACAGCGGACACATCCGGTGATCACGAGCTTATGAACGCCGTGATATAGATAATTAGTGTACGATTATTGGCACTTTGCCACGCACTCTAGAGATAACGAATAACACTCATTGTCCTCTTTGCAGCAAAAGTTCTTATCTTCTGGATGAGGGTCCACAGGATTTTAATTGCAACCTGTCAACTTAACTCCTGTTTATCAAGGGAACACATACGTCTTGTCAAAATAGAATGAAAATGCTATATATGTAATGTGTATGTAAATACGATTAACCTATTAGGAATAAAATGTGAAATGTGGCGCCGCCAAAACGACATACAAATAAAAGGAAATTAGAGCCCGTTTCTACGAAAGTAAAATACTTTGATTCATTAGTTACCCTCGATAAGTGCAGGCATGGCAGAACACACTAGAAGAAGTAACAGGAGCGCTTGGCAGGCGTGGTTCTCTATTTCTTACTGCTGAGCTAATGTGTGCTATATGCCAGATTGTACGGTGTGCCTGATGTGTGTATGAGACATCAGCTCCGAGTTTGATATTTATAGATAGAAGAAGTACAGAAAGAAAAACCAGTAAATATTGGTTGATCAGAAAATTCCCTACCATCAGTGCCTCTGATCCTATTGTTTAATTTTAGTAACAAGCTAAAAAAAGACAAAAGACAGTTGTGGCTTACTATATATGGCTTGTTCAATGATGGATGCAGAATAAAACACTAACTATCACGGGTCCAGGATAAAACATTAGCTATGGCGGATCAGGATAAAACCTTAGCAACGATGTAATAGCGCAGGACACCATTTGAAGACCATATTGCAAATTGCGCTAAAAGTCGATAGATAGGACTTCCACTTGGTCCAATTAAACGATTCGACTTCGAACTGTAAAACACACTGCTGCAATAGTTGTTCAAACCTAGACTCTGCGCAGACGCACGGTTGGTCAGTTGTCCCTACACATATACAATACCTCCAAATGTAACCTAGTTTGTGTGCTTATATATTGTTGGGAGTTGACATGGTAGTGTAGATATCTAGGGAAAGAATTACCACTGGACACAATTCCGTCTAGAGTTACTGTCTCTAACGGATTGCTTAAGAAGTTGCATATTTTGTCCCCAGCAACATGTAGAATTCTCTCTATTGAGTGGCTTCTTTTCTCCCTTTTCTTTTCACGTTTCTCCAATCCAACAATATTTTGCTCACACAAAATCCTGTAGCAACGCGCGGGGTAACTTCTAGTTAGGAGGGAGAATGATTCCTGACTTGTGGAGAGTGAGTATGGAGGTAAAGCGAATATAATTTTTTGAAGGAAGAGAAGGGATATTGTTGGAGGCTAATATTTCCTGAAAAGTCCAAAATTTTATTGGAAGGGTACGAGGGAACTGTTGGTCATGCTCTAAACAATTTCAGTTTTTTTAAACACTGCTTTGCAATGTTGGATTTCAAATCAAGTGGTGATATCTGTTGTACCATAACTTCCCCAGTCCCATCGATAGAAGCAAGAGTATTTGTTGAATCTCTATACTAAAAATCTAGGCTATAAATTTCTATGTAAAGGACGTGGACAAAAGAATTACTTAAAACAAGGAAACAAGGCGGGGCAACTTAATTAAAATCTTCAATATTTAGGGTGCGTTCGAGAGGAGGGAAAAAGTGGAGATTAAGAAGATAAGCAAAACGAGGTGAACCATTAGCGCTTGATTAATTGAGTATTAATTATTTTAAATCTGGAAAATATATTAATATGACTTTTTAAAGCAACTTTCGTATAGCATTTTTTTTTCAAAAAGCACAGTGTTTTGCAGTTCGAAAGATGTGCGCGTAGAGAAGGAAGTAGTTTTTTTTACTGAATCTGCATCTACCGAATAGAGCCCTAGCCAGCATGAAATACTTCTCTTGCATTCGAAAATAATGATGTCATGAATCGATACTAGGTGTCGAGTCCTCAAAGATGATACAGATGATGAACCGCTGGTAGATGTATTGAACATAGAGGAGGGGGTGGCAGTAGAGCGTGACGACGCTCTCTGCCGCGGCGCACAGCAGCGCTCGTTCGGGGACGGGATGAGCAAGCCGAGACCACCAGCCCATTCTATCTCAGCCCCACCATCGTAGCAATATGCCCCTCTCGGCTCGCGTGGCTGAGCTCTTGATCTGGTTCTGAAGAGTTCATGGGGCCAACAACAGATGAGACAACCGCGCTCGTGCTTGGATCCTATTTGGGAGGTCGGGCCTGACGCGTTCGCATGGACAGCCAGCGCCGGTGGTCCCCGTTGAACTTGGTCTCCATTTGCACCAGCGGCCTCTATTGTGCTGCCGTGAAGGGCGCGGCGTTGACCGGGACGTGGGATGCGTGGGATTGACGGACGAAGAACCACAATGAACACGATTAAATCAAAAAGAACTCTTACTCGAGATGACTTAAATCTCTAGCAAAACCGGAGTAGCGAGCGAGGGACGGATAAACGCGTTCATGTTGGAAGCAGATTCTGCAAGCTGTTATTGCCACCACTGCAAGTATACACGATTTCAATGGGGAGAAGAATCTAGCCTAGTTACGATTTCGGTTTCCTATTGAAAATTTGGAATGCATGAATTACAGGCGAAATGACCTGGGCATTGCGCGAGAAACCGAATAGGAGCATATCTGTGGTGACGGATGACAGAAACGCTATGAACATTTTAAGTTTACGGACGAAATGACCCGAGCATTGCACGAGAAACCGAATAGGATCGTATATATGATGACGGATGATAGAAACACTATGAATATTTTAAGTAGGTAAAGATAAAGACAAAGATAAGGATAAAAGCGGCACACCTAAGTTATTTCCGATCGTACTAATGTTTATCAGAATTACTATAAGTAATCTCTGTTAGTCCAAGTAGCTACTACTATGTCAGACCTGTCTGGTTTGCTGACCTGGCCGGGGATGCATGTTGAATGTTGCTCAGTCACCTTCATTGGCAAACTAACATGCATCTTAATTTGAAACTTTCAACGGTTTCTAAACTTACATTAAACATTTTATTTTAGATAAATTAAGGGGTTACATCGATCACCCTTACATAAACTGCAAAAAAGAATCCATCATACTTATGAAAACATCATCCAAGTTACCTTGAATTGGTAAACAAGGGGAAAAAAATGACAGCATCGGTTGCCTTCGCCACGCAACCAGTGGTAACACTACTGTCGGAACCTTGGTTTATTTGGTATTCGCCGCTGTTACAGCGGACACATCCGGTGATCACGAGCTTATGAACGCCGTGATACAGATAATTAGTGTACGATTATTGGCACTTTGCCACACACTCTAGAGCTAACGGATAACACTCATTGTCCTCTTTGCAGCAAAAGTTCTTATCTTCTGGATGAGGGTGCACAGGATTTTCAATGCAACCTGTCAACTTAACTCCTGTTTATCAAGGGAACACATACATCTTGTCAAAATAGAATGAAAATGCTATATATGTAAAGTGTATGTAAATACGATTAACCTATTAGGAATGAAATATGAAATGTGGCGCCGCCAAAACGACATACAAATAAAAGGAAATTAGAGCCCGTTTCTACAAAAGTAAAATACTTCGATTCATTAGTTACCCTCGATAAGTGCAGGCATGGCAGAACACACTAGAAGAAGTAACATGAGCGCTTGGCAGGCGTGGTTCTCCATTTCTTACTGCTGAGCTAATGTGTGCTATATGCCAGATTGTACGGTGTGCCTGATGTGTGTATGTGACAGCAGCTCCGAGTTTGATATTTATAGATAGAAGAAGTACAGAAAGAAAAACCAGAAAATATTGGTTGATCAGAAAATTCCCTACCATCAGTGCCTCTGATCCTATTGTTTAATTTTAGTAACAAGCTAAAAAAAGACAAAAGACAGTTGTGGCTTACTATATATGGCTAGTTCAATGATGGATGCAGAATAAAACACTAACTATCACGGGTCCAGGATAAAACATTAGCTATGGCGGATCAGGATAAAACCTTAGCAACGATGTAATAGCGCGGGACACCATTTGAAGACCATATTGCAAATTGCGCTAATAGTCGATAGACAGGACTTCCACTTGGTCCAATTAAACGATTCGACTTCAAACTGTAAAACGCACTGCTGCAATAGTTGTTCAAACCTAGACTCCACGCAGACGCACGGTTGGTCAGTCGTCCCTGCACATATACGATACCTCCAAATGTAACCTAGTTTGTGTGCTTATATATTGTTGGGAGTTGACATGGTAGTGTAGATATCTAGGGAAAGAATTACCACTGGACACAATTCCCTCTAGAGTCACTGTCTCTAACAGATTGCTTAAGAAGTTGCATATTTTGTCCCCAGCAACATGTAGAATTCTCTCTATTGAGTGGCTTCTTTTCTCCCTTTTCTTTTCACGTTTCTCCAATCCAACAATATTTTGCTCACACAAAATCCTGTAGCAACGCGCGGGGTAATTTCTAGTTAGGAGGGAGAATGATTCCTGACTTGTGGAGAGTGAGTATGGAGGTAAAGCGAATATAATTTTTTGAAGGAAGAGAAGGGATATGGTTGGAGGCTAATATTTCCTGAAAAGTCCAAAATTTTATTGGAAGGGTACGAGGGAACTGTTGGTCATGCTCTAAACAATTTCAGTTTTTTTAAACACTGCTTTGCAATGTTGGATTTCAAATCCAGTGGTGATATCTGTTGTTCCATGACTTCCCCAGTCCCATCGATAGAAGCAAGAGTATTTGTTGAATCTCTATACTAAAAATCAAAGCTATAAATTTCTATGTAAAGGACGTGGACAAAAGAATTACTTAAAACAAGGAAACAACAAGGCGGGGCAACTTAATTAAAATCTTCAATATTTAGGGTGCGTTCGAGAGGAGGGAAAAAGTGGAGATTAAGAAGGTAAGCAAAACGAGGTGAACCATTAGCGCATGATTAATTGAGTATTAATTATTTTAAATCTGGAAAATATATTAATATGACTTTTTAAAGCAATTTTCGTATAGCATTTTCTTATTCAAAAAGCACAGTGTTTTGCAGTTTGAAAGATGTGCGCGTAGAGAAGGAAGTAGTTTTTTTTACTGAATCTGCATCTACCGAATAGAGCCCTAGCCAGCATGAAATACTTCTCTTGCATTCGGAAATAATGATGTCACGAATCGATACTAGGTGTCGAGTCCTCAAAGATGATGCAGATGATGAACCGCTGGTAGATGTATTGAACATAGAGGACGGGGTGGCAGTAGAGCGTGACGACAGTGGCTGCCGCGGCACACAGCAGCGCTCGTTCGGGGACGGGATGAGCAAGCCGACACCACCAGCCCATTCTATCTCAGGCCCACCATTGTAGCAATATGCCCCTCTCGGCTCGCGTGGCTGAGCTCTTGATCTGGTTCTGAAGAGTTCATGGGGCCAACAACAGATGAGACAACCGCGCTCGTGCTTGGATCCTATTTGGGAGGTCGGGCCTGACGCGTTCGCATGGACAGCCAGCGCCGGTGGTCCCCGTTGAACTTGGTCTCCATTTGCACCAGCGGCCTCTATTGTGCTGCCGTGAAGGGCGCGGCGTTGATCGGGACGTGGGATGCGTGGGATTGACGGACGAAGAATCACAACGAACACGATTAAATCAAAAAGAACTCTTAATCGAGATGACTTAAATCTCCAGCAAAACCGGAGTAGCGAGCGAGGGACGGATAAACGCGTTCATGTTGGAAACAGATTCTGCAAGCTGTTATTGCCATCACTGGAAGTATACACGATTTCAATGGGGAGAAGAATCTAGCCTAGTTACGATTTCGGTTTCCTATTGAAAATTTAGAATGCATGAATTACAGACGAAATGACCTGGGCATTGCGCGAGAAACTGAATAGGAGCATATCTATGGTGACGGATGACAGAAATGCTATGAACATTTTAAGTTTACGGACGAAATGACCCGAGCATTGCACGAGAAACCGAATAGGATCGTATAGATGATGACGGATGATAGAAACACTATGAATATTTTAAGTAGGTAAAGATAAAGACAAAGATAAGGATAAAAGAGGCACACCTAAGTTATTTCCGATCGTACTAATGTTTATCAGAATTACTATAAGTAATCTCTGTTAGTCCAAGTAGCTACTACTATGTCAGACCTGTCTGGTTTGCTGACCCGGCCGGGGATGCATGTTGAATGTTGCTCAGTCACCTTCATTGGCAAACTAACATGCATCTTAATTTGAAACTTTCAACGGTTTCTAAACCTACATTAAACATTTTATTTTAGATAAATTAAGGGGTTACATCGGTCACCCTTACATAAACTGCAAAAAAGAATCCATCATGCTTATGAAAACATCATCCAAGTTACCTTGAATTGGTAAACAAGGGGAAAAAAATGACAGCATCGGTTGCCTTCGCCACGCAACCAGTGGTAACACTACTGTCGGAACCTTGGTTTATTCGGTATTCACCGCTGTTACAGCGGACACATCCGGTGATCACGAGCTTATGAACGCCGTGATACAGATAATTAGTGTACGATTATTGGCACTTTGCCACACACTCTAGAGCTAACGGATAACATTCATTGTCCTCTTTGCAGCAAAAGTTCTTATCTTCTGGATGAGGGTGCACAGGATTTTCAATGCAACCTGTCAACTTAACTCCTGTTTATCAAGGGAACACATACATCTTGTCAAAATAGAATGAAAATTCTATATATGTAATGTGTTAGGAATGAAATATGAAATGTGGCGCCGCCAAAACGACATACAAATAAAAGGAAATTAGAGCCCGTGTCTACGAAAGTAAAATACTTTGATTCATTAGTTACCCTCGATAAGTGCAGGCATGGCAGAACACACTAGAAGAAGTAACAGGAGCGCTTGGCAGGCGTGGTTCTCCATTTCTTACTGCTGAGCTAATGTGTGCTATATGCCAGATTGTACGGTGTGCCTGATGTGTGTATGAGACAGCAGCTCCGAGTTTGATATTTATAGATAGAAGAAGTACAGAAAGAAAAACCGGTAAATATTGGTTGATCAGAAAATTTCCTACCATCAGTGCCTCTGATCCTATTGTTTAACTTTAGTAACAAGCTAAAAAAAGACAAAAGACAGTTGTGGCTTACTATATATGGCTTGTTCAATGATGGATGCAGAATAAAACACTAACTATCATGGGTCCAGGATAAAACATTAGCTATGGCGGATCAGGATAAAACCAGCAACGATGTAATAGCGCAGGACACCATTTGAAGACCATATTGCAAATTGCGCTAATAGTCGATAGATAGGACTTCCACTTGGTCCAATTAAACGATTCGACTTCAAACTGTAAAACGCACTGCTGCAATAGTTGTTCAAACCTAGACTCTGCGCAGACGCACGGTTGGTCAGTCGCCCCTACACATATACGATACCTCCAAATGTAACCTAGTTTGTGTGCTTATATATTGTGGGGAGTTGACATGGTAGTGTAGATATCTAGGGAAAGAATTACCACTGGACACAATTCCCTCTAGAGTTACTGTCTCTAACAGATTGCTTAAGAAGTTGCATATTTTGTCCCCAGCAACATGTAGAATTCTCTCTATTGAGTGGCTTCTTTTCTCCCTTTTCTTTTCACGTTTCTCCAATCCAACAATATTTTGCTCACACAAAATCCTGTAGCAACGCGCGGGGTAACTTCTAGTTAGGAGGGAGAATGATTCCTGACTTGTGGAGAGTGAGTATGGAGGTAAAGCGAATATAATTTTTTGAAGGAAGAGAAGGGATATGGTTGGAGGCTAATATTTCCTGAAAAGTCCAAAATTTTATTGGAAGGGTACGAGGGAACTGTTGGTCATGCTCTAAACAATTTCAGTTTTTTTAAACACTGCTTTGCAATGTTGGATTTCAAATCCATTGGTGATATCTGTTGTTCCATGACTTCCCCAGTCCCATCGATAGAAGAAAGAGTATTTGTTGAATCTCTATACTAAAAATCTAAGCTATAAATTTCTATGTAAAGGACGTGGACAAAAGAATTACTTAAAACAAGGAAACAAGGCGGGGCAACTTAATTAAAATCTTCAATATTTAGGGTGCGTTCGAGAGGAGGGAAAAAGTGGAGATTAAGAAGGTAAGCAAAACGAGGTGAACCATTAGCGCATGATTAATTGAGTATTAATTATTTTAAATCTGGAAAATATATTAATATGACTTTTTAAAGCAACTTTCGTATAGCATTTTTCTTTCAAAAAGCACAGTGTTTTGCAGTTCGAAAGATGTGCGCGTAGAGAAGGAAGTAGTTTTTTTTACTGAATCTGCATCTACCGAATAGAGCCCTAGCCAGCATGAAATACTTCTCTTGCATTCGAAAATAATGATGTCATGAATCGATACTAGGTGTCGAGTCCTCAAAGATGATACAGATGATGAACCGCTGGTAGATGTATTGAACATAGAGGATGGGGTGGCAGTAGAGCGTGACGACGCTGGCTGCCGCGGCGCACAGCAGCGCTCGTTCGGGGACGGGATGAGCAAGTCGAGACCACCAGCCCATTCTATCTCAGCCCCACCATCGTAGCAATATGCCCCTCTCGGCTCGCGTGGCTGAGCTCTTGATCTGGTTCTGAAGAGTTCATGGGGCCAACAATAGATGAGACAACCGCGCTCGTGCTTGGATACTATTTGGGAGGTCGGGCCTGACGCGTTCGCATGGACAGCCAGCGCCGGTGGTCCCCGTTGAACTTGGTCTCCATTTGCACCAGCGGCCTCTATTGTGCTGCCGTGAAGGGCGCGGCGTTGACCGGGACGTGGGATGCGTGGGATTGGCGGACGAAGAACCACAACGAACACGATTAAATCAAAAAGAACTCTTAATCGAGATGACTTAAATCTCCAGCAAAACCGGAGTAGCGAGCGAGGGACGGATAAACGCGTTCATGTTGGAAGCAGATTCTGCAAGCTGTTATTGCCACCACTGCAAGTATGCACGATTTCAATGGGGAGAAGAATCTAGCCTAGTTACGATTTCGGTTTCCTATTGAAAATTTGGAATGCATGAATTACAGACGAAATGACCTGGGCATTGCGCGAGAAACCGAATAGGAGCATATCTATGGTGACGGATGACAGAAACACTATGAACATTTTAAGTTTACGGACGAAATGACCCGAGCATTGCACGAGAAACCGAATAGGATCGTAGATATGATGACGGATGATAGAAACACTATGAATATTTTAAGTAGGTAAAGATAAAGACAAAGATAAGGATAAAAGAGGCACACCTAAGTTATTTCCGATCGTACTAATGTTTATCAGAATTACTATAAGTAATCTCTGTTAGTCCAAGTAGCTACTACTATGTCAGACCTGTCTGGTTTGCTGACCCGGCCGGGGATGCATGTTGAATGTTGCTCAGTCACCTTCATTGGCAAACTAACATGCATCTTAATTTGAAACTTTCAACGGTTTCTAAACATGCATTAAACATTTTATTTTAAATAAATTAAGGGGTTACATCGGTCACCCTTACATAAACTGCAAAAAAGAATCCATCATCCTTATGAAAACATCATCCAAGTTACCTTGAATTGGTAAACAAGGGGAAAAAATGACAGCATCGGTTGCCTTCGCCACGCAACCAGTGGTAACACTACTGTCGGAACCTTGGTTTATTTGGTATTCGCCGCTGTTACAGCGGACACATCCGGTGATCACGAGCTTATGAACGCCGTGATACAGATAATTAGTGTACGATTATTGGCACTTTGCCACACACTCTAGAGCTAACGGATAACACTCATTGTCCTCTTTGCAGCAAAAGTTCTTATCTTCTGGATGAGGGTGCACAGGATTTTCAATGCAACCTGTCAACTTAACTCCTGTTTATCAAGGGAACACATACATCTTGTCAAAATAGAATGAAAATGCTATATATGTAATGTGTATCTAAATACGATTAACCTATTAGGAATGAAATATGAAATGTGGCGCCGCCAAAACGACATACAAATAAAAGGAAATTAGAGCCCGTTTCTACGAAAGTAAAATACTTCGATTCATTAGTTACCCTCGATAAGTGCAGGCATGGCAGAACACACTAGAAGAAGTAACAGGAGCGCTTGGCAGGCGTGGTTCTCCATTTCTTACTGCTGAGCTAATGTGTGCTATATGCCAGATTGTACGGTGTGTCTGATGTGTGTATGAGACAGCAGCTCCGAGTTTGATATTTATAGATAGAAGAAGTACAGAAAGAAAAACCAGTAAATATTGGTTGATCAGAAAATTCCCTACCATCAGTGCCTCTGATCCTATTGTTTAATTTTAGTAACAAGCTAAAAAAAGACAAAAGACAGTTGTGGCTTACTATATATGGCTTGTTCAATGATGGATGCAGAATAAAACACTAACTATCACGGGTCCAGGATAAAACATTAGCTATGGCGGATCAGGATAAAACCTTAGCAACGATGTAATAGCGCAGGACACCATTTGAAGACCATATTGCAAATTGCGCTAATAGTCGATAGATAGGACTTCCACTTGGTCCAATTAAACGATTCGACTTCAAACTGTAAAACGCACTGCTGCAATAGTTGTTCAAACCTAGACTCCGCGCAGACGCACGGTTGGTCAGTCGTCCCTACACATATACAATACCTCCAAATGTAACCTAGTTTGTGTGCTTATATATTGTTGGGAGTTGACATGGTAGTGTAGATATCTAGGGAAAGAATTACCACTGGACACAATTCCCTCTAGAGTCACTGTCTCTAACAGATTGCTTAAGAAGTTGCATATTTTGTCCCCAGCAACATGTAGAATTCTCTCTATTGAGTGGCTTCTTTTCTCCCTTTTCTTTTCACGTTTCTCCAATCCAACAATATTTTGCTCACACAAAATCCTGTAGCAACGCGCGGGGTAACTTCTAGTTAGGAGGGAGAATGATTCCTGACTTGTGGAGAGTGAGTATGGAGGTAAAGCGAATATAATTTTTTGAAGGAAGAGAAGGGATATGGTTGGAGCCTAATATTTCCTGAAAAGTCCAAAATTTTATTGGAAGGGTACGAGGGAACTGTTGGTCATGCTCTAAACAATTTCAGTTTTTTTAAACACTGCTTTGCAATGTTGGATTTCAAATCCAGTGGTGATATCTGTTGTTCCATGACTTCCCCAGTCCCATCGATAGAAGCAAGAGTATTTGTTGAATCTCTATACTAAAAATCTAAGCTATAAATTTCTATGTAAAGGACGTGGACAAAAGAATTACTTAAAACAAGGAAACAAGGCGGGGCAACTTAATTAAAATCTTCAATATTTAGGGTGCGTTCGAGAGGAGGGGAAAAGTGGAGATTAAGAAGATAAGCAAAACGAGGTGAACCATTAGCGCATGATTAATTGAGTATTAATTATTTTAAATCTGGAAAATATATTAATATGACTTTTTAAAGCAACTTTCGTATAGCATTTTTTTTTTCAAAAAGCACAGTGTTTTGCAGTTCGAAAGATGTGCCCGTAGAGAAGGAAGTAGTTTTTTTTTACTGAATCTGCATCTACCGAATAGAGCCCTAGCCAGCATGAAATACTTCTCTTGCATTCGAAAATAATGATGTCACGAATCGATACTAGGTGTCGAGTCCTCAAAGATGATACAGATGATGAACCGCTGGTAGATGTATTGAACATAGAGGAGGGGGTGGCAGTAGAGCGTGACGACACTGGCTGCCGCGGCGCACAGCAGCGCTCGTTCGGGGACGGGATGAGCAAGCCGAGACCACTAGCCCATTCTATCTCAGCCCCACCATCGTAGCAATATGCCCCTCTCGGCTCGCGTGGCTGAGCTCTTGATCTGGTTCTGAAGAGTTCATGGGGCCAACAATAGATGAGACAACCGCGCTCGTGCTTGGATCCTATTTGGGAGGTCGGGCCTGACGCGTTCGCATGGACAGCCAGCGCCTGTGGTCCCCGTTGAACTTGGTCTCCATTTGCACCAGCGGCCTCTATTGTGCTGCCGTGAAGGGCGCGGCGTTGACCGGGATGTGGGATGCGTGGGATTGACGGACGAAGAACCACAACGAACACGATTAAATCAAAAAGAACTCTTAATCGAGATGACTTAAATCTCCAGCAAAACCGGAGTAGCGAGCGAGGGATGGATAAACGCATTCATGTTGGAAGCAGATTCTGCAAGCTGTTATTGCCACCACTGCAAGTATACACGATTTCAATGGGGAGAAGAATCTAGCCTAGTTACGATTTCGGTTTCCTATTGAAAATTTGGAATGCATGAATTACAGACGAAATGACCTGGGCATTGCGCGAGAAACCGAATAGGAGCATATCTATGGTGACGGATGACAGAAATGCTATGAACATTTTAAGTTTACGGACGAAATGACCCGAGCATTGCACGAGAAACCGAATAGGATTGTAGATATGATGACGGATGATAGAAACACTATGAATATTTTAAGTAGGTAAAGATAAAGACAAAGATAAGGATAAAAGAGGCACACCTAAGTTATTTCCGATCGTACTAATGTTTATCAGAATTACTATAAGTAATCTCTGTTAGTCCAAGTAGCTACTACTATGTCAGACCTGTCTGGTTTGCTGACCCGGCCGGGGATGCATGTTGAATGTTGCTCAGTCACCTTCATTGGCAAACTAACATGCATCTTAATTTGAAACTTTCAACGGTTTCTAAACATGCATTAAACATTTTATTTTAAATAAATTAAGGGGTTACATCGGTCACCCTTACATAAACTGCAAAAAAGAATCCATCATGCTTATGAAAACATCATCCAAGTTACCTTGAATTGGTAAACAAGGGGAAAAAATGACAGCATCGGTTGCCTTCGCCACGCAACCAGTGGTAACACTACTGTCGGAACCTTGGTTTATTTGGTATTCGCCGCTGTTACAGCGGACACATCCGGTGATCACGAGCTTATGAACGCCGTGATACAGATAATTAGTGTACGATTATTGGCACTTTGCCACACACTCTAGAGCTAACGGATAACACTCATTGTCCTCTTTGCAGCAAAAGTTCTTATCTTCTGGATGAGGGTGCACAGGATTTTCAATGCAACCTGTCAACTTAACTCCTGTTTATCAAGGGAACACATACATCTTGTCAAAATAGAATGAAAATGCTATATATGTAATGTGTATCTAAATACGATTAACCTATTAGGAATGAAATATGAAATGTGGCGCCGCCAAAACGACATACAAATAAAAGGAAATTAGAGCCCGTTTCTACGAAAGTAAAATACTTCGATTCATTAGTTACCCTCGATAAGTGCAGGCATGGCAGAACACACTAGAAGAAGTAACAGGAGCGCTTGGCAGGCGTGGTTCTCCATTTCTTACTGCTGAGCTAATGTGTGCTATATGCCAGATTGTACGGTGTGTCTGATGTGTGTATGAGACAGCAGCTCCGAGTTTGATATTTATAGATAGAAGAAGTACAGAAAGAAAAACCAGTAAATATTGGTTGATCAGAAAATTCCCTACCATCAGTGCCTCTGATCCTATTGTTTAATTTTAGTAACAAGCTAAAAAAAGACAAAAGACAGTTGTGGCTTACTATATATGGCTTGTTCAATGATGGATGCAGAATAAAACACTAACTATCACGGGTCCAGGATAAAACATTAGCTATGGCGGATCAGGATAAAACCTTAGCAACGATGTAATAGCGCAGGACACCATTTGAAGACCATATTGCAAATTGCGCTAATAGTCGATAGATAGGACTTCCACTTGGTCCAATTAAACGATTCGACTTCAAACTGTAAAACGCACTGCTGCAATAGTTGTTCAAACCTAGACTCCGCGCAGACGCACGGTTGGTCAGTCGTCCCTACACATATACAATACCTCCAAATGTAACCTAGTTTGTGTGCTTATATATTGTTGGGAGTTGACATGGTAGTGTAGATATCTAGGGAAAGAATTACCACTGGACACAATTCCCTCTAGAGTCACTGTCTCTAACAGATTGCTTAAGAAGTTGCATATTTTGTCCCCAGCAACATGTAGAATTCTCTCTATTGAGTGGCTTCTTTTCTCCCTTTTCTTTTCACGTTTCTCCAATCCAACAATATTTTGCTCACACAAAATCCTGTAGCAACGCGCGGGGTAACTTCTAGTTAGGAGGGAGAATGATTCCTGACTTGTGGAGAGTGAGTATGGAGGTAAAGCGAATATAATTTTTTGAAGGAAGAGAAGGGATATGGTTGGAGCCTAATATTTCCTGAAAAGTCCAAAATTTTATTGGAAGGGTACGAGGGAACTGTTGGTCATGCTCTAAACAATTTCAGTTTTTTTAAACACTGCTTTGCAATGTTGGATTTCAAATCCAGTGGTGATATCTGTTGTTCCATCACTTCCCCAGTCCCATCGATAGAAGCAAGAGTATTTGTTGAATCTCTATACTAAAAATCTAAGCTATAAATTTCTATGTAAAGGACGTGGACAAAAGAATTACTTAAAACAAGGAAACAAGGCGGGGCAACTTAATTAAAATCTTCAATATTTAGGGTGCGTTCGAGAGGAGGGGAAAAGTGGAGATTAAGAAGATAAGCAAAACGAGGTGAACCATTAGCGCATGATTAATTGAGTATTAATTATTTTAAATCTGGAAAATATATTAATATGACTTTTTAAAGCAACTTTCGTATAGCATTTTTTTTTTCAAAAAGCACAGTGTTTTGCAGTTCGAAAGATGTGCCCGTAGAGAAGGAAGTAGTTTTTTTTTACTGAATCTGCATCTACCGAATAGAGCCCTAGCCAGCATGAAATACTTCTCTTGCATTCGAAAATAATGATGTCACGAATCGATACTAGGTGTCGAGTCCTCAAAGATGATACAGATGATGAACCGCTGGTAGATGTATTGAACATAGAGGAGGGGGTGGCAGTAGAGCGTGACGACACTGGCTGCCGCGGCGCACAGCAGCGCTCGTTCGGGGACGGGATGAGCAAGCCGAGACCACCAGCCCATTCTATCTCAGCCCCACCATCGTAGCAATATGCCCCTCTCGGCTCGCGTGGCTGAGCTCTTGATCTGGTTCTGAAGAGTTCATGGGGCCAACAACAGTTGAGACAACCGCGCTCGTGCTTTCCTATTCGGGAGGTCGGGCCTGACGCGTTCGCATGGACAGCCAGCGCCGGTGGTCCCCGTTGAACTTGGTCTCCATTTGCACCAGCGGCCTCTATTGTGCTGCCGTGAAGGGCGCGGCGTTGACCGGGATGTGGGATGCGTGGGATTGACGGACGAAGAACCACAACGAACACGATTAAATCAAAAAGAACTCTTAATCGAGATGACTTAAATCTCCAGCAAAACCGGAGTAGCGAGCGAGGGACGGATAAACGCGTTCATGTTGGAAGCAGATTCTGCAAGCTGCTGATGCCACCACTGGAAGTATACACGATTTCAATGGGGAGAAGAATCTAGCCTAGTTACGATTTCGGTTTCCTATTGAAAATTTGGAATGCATGAATTACAGACGAAATGACCTGGGCATTGCGCGAGAAACCGAATAGGAGCATATCTATGGTGACGGATGACAGAAACGCTATGAACATTTTAAGTTTACGGACGAAATGACCCGAGCATTGCACGAGAAACCGAATAGGATCGTATATATGATGACGGATGATAGAAACACTATGAATATTTTAAGTAGGTAAAGATAAAGACAAAGATAAGGATAAAAGAGGCACACCTAAGTTATTTCCGATCGTACTAATGTTTATCAGAATTACTATAAGTAATCTCTGTTAGTCCAAGTAGCTACTACTATGTCAGACCTGTCTGGTTTGCTGACCCGGCCGGGGATGCATGTTGAATGTTGCTCAGTCACCTTCATTGGCAAACTAACATGCATCTTAATTTGAAACTTTCAACGGTTTCTAAACATGCATTAAACATTTTATTTTAAATAAATTAAGGGGTTACATCGGTCACCCTTACATAAACTGCAAAAAAGAATCCATCATGCTTATGAAAACATCATCCAAGTTACCTTGAATTGGTAAACAAGGGGAAAAAATGACAGCATCGGTTGCCTTCGCCACGCAACCAGTGGTAACACTACTGTCGGAACCTTGGTTTATTTGGTATTCGCCGCTGTTACAGCGGACACATCCGGTGATCACGAGCTTATGAACGCCGTGATACAGATAATTAGTGTACGATTATTGGCACTTTGCCACACACTCTAGAGCTAACGGATAACACTCATTGTCCTCTTTGCAGCAAAAGTTCTTATCTTCTGGATGAGGGTGCACAGGATTTTCAATGCAACCTGTCAACTTAACTCCTGTTTATCAAGGGAACACATACATCTTGTCAAAATAGAATGAAAATGCTATATATGTAATGTGTATCTAAATACGATTAACCTATTAGGAATGAAATATGAAATGTGGCGCCGCCAAAACGACATACAAATAAAAGGAAATTAGAGCCCGTTTCTACGAAAGTAAAATACTTCGATTCATTAGTTACCCTCGATAAGTGCAGGCATGGCAGAACACACTAGAAGAAGTAACAGGAGCGCTTGGCAGGCGTGGTTCTCCATTTCTTACTGCTGAGCTAATGTGTGCTATATGCCAGATTGTACGGTGTGCCTGATGTGTGTATGAGACAGCAGCTCCGAGTTTGATATTTATAGATAGAAGAAGTACAGAAAGAAAAACCAGAAAATATTGGTTGATCAGAAAATTCCCTACCATCAGTGCCTCTGATCCTATTGTTTAATTTTAGTTACAAGCTAAAAAAAGACAAAAGACAGTCGTGGCTTACTATATATGGCTTGTTCAATGATGGATGCAGAATAAAACACTAACTATCACGGGTTCAGGATAAAACATTAGCTATGGCAGATCAGGATAAAACCTTAGCAACGATGTAATAGCGCAGGACACCATTTGAAGACCATATTGCAAATTGCGCTAATAGTCGATAGATAGGACTTCCACTTGGTCCAATTAAACGATTCGACTTCAAACTGTAAAACGCATTGCTGCAATAGTTGTTCAAACCTAGACTCTGCGCAGACGCACGGTTGGTCAGTCGCCCCTACACATATACAATACCTCCAAATGTAACGTAGTTTGTGTGCTTATATATTGTGGGGAGTTGACATGGTAGTGTAGATATCTAGGGAAAGAATTACCACTGGACACAATTCCCTCTAGAGTTACTGTCTCTAACAGATTCCTTAAGAAGTTGCATATTTTGTCCCCAGCAACATGTAGAATTCTCTCTATTGAGTGGCTTCTTTTCTCCCTTTTCTTTTCACGTTTCTCCAATCCAACAATATTTTTCTCACACAAAATCCTGTAGCAACGAGCGGGGTAACTTCTAGTTAGGAGGGAGAATGATTCCTGACTTGTGGAGAGTGAGTATGGAGGTAAAGCGAATATAATTTTTTGAAGGAAGAGAAGGGATATGGTTGGAGCCTAATATTTCCTGAAAAGTCCAAAATTTTATTGGAAGGGTACGAGGGAACTGTTGGTCATGCTCTAAACAATTTCAGTTTTTTTAAACACTGCTTTGCAATGTTGGATTTCAAATCCAGTGGTGATATCTGTTGTTCCATCACTTCCCCAGTCCCATCGATAGAAGCAAGAGTATTTGTTGAATCTCTATACTAAAAATCTAAGCTATAAATTTCTATGTAAAGGACGTGGACAGAAGAATTACTTAAAACAAGGAAACAAGGCGGGGCAACTTATTAAAATCTTCAATATTTAGGGTGCGTTCGAGAGGAGGGAAAAAGTGGAGATTAAGAAGATAAGCAAAACAAGGTGAACCATTAGCGCATGATTAATTGAGTATTAATTATTTTAAATCTGGAAAACATATTAATATGACTTTTTAAAGCAACTTTCGTATAGCATTTTTTTTTCAAAAAGCACAGTGTTTTGCAGTTCGAAAGATGTGCGCGTAGAGAAGGAAGTAGTTTTTTTTTACTGAATCTGCATCTACCGAATAGAGCCCTAGCTAGCATGAAATACTTCTCTTGCATTCGAAAATAATGATGTCACGAATCGATACTAGGTGTCGAGTCCTCAAAGATGATAGAGATGATGAACCGCTGGTAGATGTATTGAACAAAGAGGAGGGGGTGGCAGTAGAGCGTGACGACGCTGGCTGCCGCGGCGCACAGCAGCGCTCGTTCGGGGACGGGATGAGCAAGCCGAGACCACTAGCCCATTCTATCTCAGCCCCACCATCGTAGCAATATGCCCCTCTCGGCTCGCGTGGCTGAGCTCTTGATCTGGTTCTGAAGAGTTCATGGGGCCAACAATAGATGAGACAACCGCGCTCGTGCTTGGATCCTATTTGGGAGGTCGGGCCTGACGCGTTCGCATGGACAGCCAGCGCCTGTGGTCCCCGTTGAACTTGGTCTCCATTTGCACCAGCGGCCTCTATTGTGCTGCCGTGAAGGGCGCGGCGTTGACCGGGATGTGGGATGCGTGGGATTGACGGACGAAGAACCACAACGAACACGATTAAATCAAAAAGAACTCTTAATCGAGATGACTTAAATCTCCAGCAAAACCGGAGTAGCGAGCGAGGGACGGATAAACGCGTTCATGTTGGAAGCAGATTCTGCAAGCTGTTATTGCCACCACTGCAAGTATGCACGATTTCAATGGGGAGAAGAATCTAGCCTAGTTACGATTTCGGTTTCCTATTGAAAATTTGGAATGCATGAATTACAGACGAAATGACCTGGGCATTGCGCGAGAAACCGAATAGGAGCATATCTATGGTGACGGATGACAGAAACACTATGAACATTTTAAGTTTACGGACGAAATGACCCGAGCATTGCACGAGAAACCGAATAGGATCGTAGATATGATGACGGATGATAGAAACACTATGAATATTTTAAGTAGGTAAAGATAAAGACAAAGATAAGGATAAAAGAGGCACACCTAAGTTATTTCCGATCGTACTAATGTTTATCAGAATTACTATAAGTAATCTCTGTTAGTCCAAGTAGCTACTACTATGTCAGACCTGTCTGGTTTGCTGACCCGGCCGGGGATGCATGTTGAATGTTGCTCAGTCACCTTCATTGGCAAACTAACATGCATCTTAATTTGAAACTTTCAACGGTTTCTAAACATGCATTAAACATTTTATTTTACATAAATTAAGGGGTTACATCGGTCACCCTTACATAAACTGCAAAAAAGAATCCATCATGCTTATGAAAACATCATCCAAGTTACCTTGAATTGGTAAACAAGGGGAAAAAATGACAGCATCGGTTGCCTTCGCCACGCAACCAGTGGTAACACTACTGTCGGAACCTTGGTTTATTTGGTATTCGCCGCTGTTACAGCGGACACATCCGGTGATCACGAGCTTATGAACGCCGTGATACAGATAATTAGTGTACGATTATTGGCACTTTGCCACACACTCTAGAGCTAACGGATAACACTCATTGTCCTCTTTGCAGCAAAAGTTCTTATCTTCTGGATGAGGGTGCACAGGATTTTCAATGCAACCTGTCAACTTAACTCCTGTTTATCAAGGGAACACATACATCTTGTCAAAATAGAATGAAAATGCTATATATGTAATGTGTATCTAAATACGATTAACCTATTAGGAATGAAATATGAAATGTGGCGCCGCCAAAACGACATACAAATAAAAGGAAATTAGAGCCCGTTTCTACGAAAGTAAAATACTTCGATTCATTAGTTACCCTCGATAAGTGCAGGCATGGCAGAACACACTAGAAGAAGTAACAGGAGCGCTTGGCAGGCGTGGTTCTCCATTTCTTACTGCTGAGCTAATGTGTGCTATATGCCAGATTGTACGGTGTGTCTGATGTGTGTATGAGACAGCAGCTCCGAGTTTGATATTTATAGATAGAAGAAGTACAGAAAGAAAAACCAGTAAATATTGGTTGATCAGAAAATTCCCTACCATCAGTGCCTCTGATCCTATTGTTTAATTTTAGTAACAAGCTAAAAAAAGACAAAAGACAGTTGTGGCTTACTATATATGGCTTGTTCAATGATGGATGCAGAATAAAACACTAACTATCACGGGTCCAGGATAAAACATTAGCTATGGCGGATCAGGATAAAACCTTAGCAACGATGTAATAGCGCAGGACACCATTTGAAGACCATATTGCAAATTGCGCTAATAGTCGATAGATAGGACTTCCACTTGGTCCAATTAAACGATTCGACTTCAAACTGTAAAACGCACTGCTGCAATAGTTGTTCAAACCTAGACTCCGCGCAGACGCACGGTTGGTCAGTCGTCCCTACACATATACAATACCTCCAAATGTAACCTAGTTTGTGTGCTTATATATTGTTGGGAGTTGACATGGTAGTGTAGATATCTAGGGAAAGAATTACCACTGGACACAATTCCCTCTAGAGTCACTGTCTCTAACAGATTGCTTAAGAAGTTGCATATTTTGTCCCCAGCAACATGTAGAATTCTCTCTATTGAGTGGCTTCTTTTCTCCCTTTTCTTTTCACGTTTCTCCAATCCAACAATATTTTGCTCACACAAAATCCTGTAGCAACGCGCGGGGTAACTTCTAGTTAGGAGGGAGAATGATTCCTGACTTGTGGAGAGTGAGTATGGAGGTAAAGCGAATATAATTTTTTGAAGGAAGAGAAGGGATATGGTTGGAGCCTAATATTTCCTGAAAAGTCCAAAATTTTATTGGAAGGGTACGAGGGAACTGTTGGTCATGCTCTAAACAATTTCAGTTTTTTTAAACACTGCTTTGCAATGTTGGATTTCAAATCCAGTGGTGATATCTGTTGTTCCATCACTTCCCCAGTCCCATCGATAGAAGCAAGAGTATTTGTTGAATCTCTATACTAAAAATCTAAGCTATAAATTTCTATGTAAAGGACGTGGACAAAAGAATTACTTAAAACAAGGAAACAAGGCGGGGCAACTTAATTAAAATCTTCAATATTTAGGGTGCGTTCGAGAGGAGGGGAAAAGTGGAGATTAAGAAGATAAGCAAAACGAGGTGAACCATTAGCGCATGATTAATTGAGTATTAATTATTTTAAATCTGGAAAATATATTAATATGACTTTTTAAAGCAACTTTCGTATAGCATTTTTTTTTTCAAAAAGCACAGTGTTTTGCAGTTCGAAAGATGTGCCCGTAGAGAAGGAAGTAGTTTTTTTTTACTGAATCTGCATCTACCGAATAGAGCCCTAGCCAGCATGAAATACTTCTCTTGCATTCGAAAATAATGATGTCACGAATCGATACTAGGTGTCGAGTCCTCAAAGATGATACAGATGATGAACCGCTGGTAGATGTATTGAACATAGAGGAGGGGGTGGCAGTAGAGCGTGACGACACTGGCTGCCGCGGCGCACAGCAGCGCTCGTTCGGGGACGGGATGAGCAAGCCGAGACCACCAGCCCATTCTATCTCAGCCCCACCATCGTAGCAATATGCCCCTCTCGGCTCGCGTGGCTGAGCTCTTGATCTGGTTCTGAAGAGTTCATGGGGCCAACAACAGTTGAGACAACCGCGCTCGTGCTTTCCTATTCGGGAGGTCGGGCCTGACGCGTTCGCATGGACAGCCAGCGCCGGTGGTCCCCGTTGAACTTGGTCTCCATTTGCACCAGCGGCCTCTATTGTGCTGCCGTGAAGGGCGCGGCGTTGACCGGGATGTGGGATGCGTGGGATTGACGGACGAAGAACCACAACGAACACGATTAAATCAAAAAGAACTCTTAATCGAGATGACTTAAATCTCCAGCAAAACCGGAGTAGCGAGCGAGGGACGGATAAACGCGTTCATGTTGGAAGCAGATTCTGCAAGCTGCTGATGCCACCACTGGAAGTATACACGATTTCAATGGGGAGAAGAATCTAGCCTAGTTACGATTTCGGTTTCCTATTGAAAATTTGGAATGCATGAATTACAGACGAAATGACCTGGGCATTGCGCGAGAAACCGAATAGGAGCATATCTATGGTGACGGATGACAGAAACGCTATGAACATTTTAAGTTTACGGACGAAATGACCCGAGCATTGCACGAGAAACCGAATAGGATCGTATATATGATGACGGATGATAGAAACACTATGAATATTTTAAGTAGGTAAAGATAAAGACAAAGATAAGGATAAAAGAGGCACACCTAAGTTATTTCCGATCGTACTAATGTTTATCAGAATTACTATAAGTAATCTCTGTTAGTCCAAGTAGCTACTACTATGTCAGACCTGTCTGGTTTGCTGACCCGGCCGGGGATGCATGTTGAATGTTGCTCAGTCACCTTCATTGGCAAACTAACATGCATCTTAATTTGAAACTTTCAACGGTTTCTAAACATGCATTAAACATTTTATTTTAAATAAATTAAGGGGTTACATCGGTCACCCTTACATAAACTGCAAAAAAGAATCCATCATGCTTATGAAAACATCATCCAAGTTACCTTGAATTGGTAAACAAGGGGAAAAAATGACAGCATCGGTTGCCTTCGCCACGCAACCAGTGGTAACACTACTGTCGGAACCTTGGTTTATTTGGTATTCGCCGCTGTTACAGCGGACACATCCGGTGATCACGAGCTTATGAACGCCGTGATACAGATAATTAGTGTACGATTATTGGCACTTTGCCACACACTCTAGAGCTAACGGATAACACTCATTGTCCTCTTTGCAGCAAAAGTTCTTATCTTCTGGATGAGGGTGCACAGGATTTTCAATGCAACCTGTCAACTTAACTCCTGTTTATCAAGGGAACACATACATCTTGTCAAAATAGAATGAAAATGCTATATATGTAATGTGTATCTAAATACGATTAACCTATTAGGAATGAAATATGAAATGTGGCGCCGCCAAAACGACATACAAATAAAAGGAAATTAGAGCCCGTTTCTACGAAAGTAAAATACTTCGATTCATTAGTTACCCTCGATAAGTGCAGGCATGGCAGAACACACTAGAAGAAGTAACAGGAGCGCTTGGCAGGCGTGGTTCTCCATTTCTTACTGCTGAGCTAATGTGTGCTATATGCCAGATTGTACGGTGTGCCTGATGTGTGTATGAGACAGCAGCTCCGAGTTTGATATTTATAGATAGAAGAAGTACAGAAAGAAAAACCAGAAAATATTGGTTGATCAGAAAATTCCCTACCATCAGTGCCTCTGATCCTATTGTTTAATTTTAGTTACAAGCTAAAAAAAGACAAAAGACAGTCGTGGCTTACTATATATGGCTTGTTCAATGATGGATGCAGAATAAAACACTAACTATCACGGGTTCAGGATAAAACATTAGCTATGGCAGATCAGGATAAAACCTTAGCAACGATGTAATAGCGCAGGACACCATTTGAAGACCATATTGCAAATTGCGCTAATAGTCGATAGATAGGACTTCCACTTGGTCCAATTAAACGATTCGACTTCAAACTGTAAAACGCATTGCTGCAATAGTTGTTCAAACCTAGACTCTGCGCAGACGCACGGTTGGTCAGTCGCCCCTACACATATACAATACCTCCAAATGTAACGTAGTTTGTGTGCTTATATATTGTGGGGAGTTGACATGGTAGTGTAGATATCTAGGGAAAGAATTACCACTGGACACAATTCCCTCTAGAGTTACTGTCTCTAACAGATTCCTTAAGAAGTTGCATATTTTGTCCCCAGCAACATGTAGAATTCTCTCTATTGAGTGGCTTCTTTTCTCCCTTTTCTTTTCACGTTTCTCCAATCCAACAATATTTTTCTCACACAAAATCCTGTAGCAACGAGCGGGGTAACTTCTAGTTAGGAGGGAGAATGATTCCTGACTTGTGGAGAGTGAGTATGGAGGTAAAGCGAATATAATTTTTTGAAGGAAGAGAAGGGATATGGTTGGAGCCTAATATTTCCTGAAAAGTCCAAAATTTTATTGGAAGGGTACGAGGGAACTGTTGGTCATGCTCTAAACAATTTCAGTTTTTTTAAACACTGCTTTGCAATGTTGGATTTCAAATCCAGTGGTGATATCTGTTGTTCCATCACTTCCCCAGTCCCATCGATAGAAGCAAGAGTATTTGTTGAATCTCTATACTAAAAATCTAAGCTATAAATTTCTATGTAAAGGACGTGGACAGAAGAATTACTTAAAACAAGGAAACAAGGCGGGGCAACTTATTAAAATCTTCAATATTTAGGGTGCGTTCGAGAGGAGGGAAAAAGTGGAGATTAAGAAGATAAGCAAAACAAGGTGAACCATTAGCGCATGATTAATTGAGTATTAATTATTTTAAATCTGGAAAACATATTAATATGACTTTTTAAAGCAACTTTCGTATAGCATTTTTTTTTCAAAAAGCACAGTGTTTTGCAGTTCGAAAGATGTGCGCGTAGAGAAGGAAGTAGTTTTTTTTTACTGAATCTGCATCTACCGAATAGAGCCCTAGCTAGCATGAAATACTTCTCTTGCATTCGAAAATAATGATGTCACGAATCGATACTAGGTGTCGAGTCCTCAAAGATGATAGAGATGATGAACCGCTGGTAGATGTATTGAACAAAGAGGAGGGGGTGGCAGTAGAGCGTGACGACGCTGGCTGCCGCGGCGCACAGCAGCGCTCGATCGGGGACGGGATGAGCAAGCCGAGACCACCAGCCCATTCTATCTCAGCCCCACCATCGTAGCAATATGCCCCTCTCGGCTCGCGTGGCTGAGCTCTTGATCTGGTTCTGAAGAGTTCATGGGGCCAACAACAGTTGAGACAACCGCGCTCGTGCTTTCCTCTTTGGGAGGTCGGGCCTGACGCGTTCGCATGGACAGCCAGCGCCGGTGGTCCCCGTTGAACTTGGTCTCCATTTGCACCAGCGGCCTCTATTGTGCTGCCGTGAAGGGCGCGGCGTTGACCGGGACGTGGGATGCGTGGGATTGACGGACGAAGAACCACAACGAACACGATTAAATCAAAAAGAACTCTTAATCGAGATGACTTAAATCTCCAGCAAAACCGGAGTAGCGAGCGAGGGACGGATAAACGCGTTCATGTTGGAAGCAGATTCTGCAAGCTGTTATTGCCACCACTGCAAGTATACACGATTTCAATGGGGAGAAGAATCTAGCCTAGTTACGATTTCGGTTTCCTATTGAAAATTTGGAATGCATGAATTACAGACGAAATGACCTGGGCATTGCGCGAGAAACCGAATAGGAGCATATCTACGGTGACGGATGACAGAAACGCTATGAACATTTTAAGTTTACGGACGAAATGACCCGAGCATTGCACGAGAAACCGAATAGGATCGTATATATGATGACGGATGATAGAAACACTATGAATATTTTAAGTAGGTAAAGATAAAGACAAAGATAAGGATAAAAGAGGCACACCTAAGTTATTTCCGATCGTACTAATGTTTATCAGAATTACTATAAGTAATCTCTGTTAGTCCAAGTAGCTACTACTATGTCAGACCTGTCTGGTTTGCTGACCCGGCCGGGGATGCATGTTGAATGTTGCTCAGTCACCTTCATTGGCAAACTAACATGCATCTTAATTTGAAACTTTCAACGGTTTCTAAACCTACATTAAACATTTTATTTTAGATAAATTAAGGGGTTACATCGGTCACCCTTACATAAACTGCAAAAAAGAATCCATCATGCTTATGAAAACATCATCCAAGTTACCTTGAATTGGTAAACAAGGGGAAAAAAATGACAGCATCGGTTGCCTTCGCCACGCAACCAGTGGTAACACTACTGTCGGAACCTTGGTTTATTCGGTATTCACCGCTGTTACAGCGGACACATCCGGTGATCACGAGCTTATGAACGCCGTGATACAGATAATTAGTGTACGATTATTGGCACTTTGCCACACACTCTAGAGCTAACGGATAACACTCATTGTCCTCTTTGCAGCAAAAGTTCTTATCTTCTGGATGAGGGTGCACAGGATTTTCAATGCAACCTGTCAACTTAACTCCTGTTTATCAAGGGAACACATACATCTTGTCAAAATAGAATGAAAATTCTATGTATCTAATGTGTTAGGAATGAAATATGAAATGTGGCGCCGCCAAAACGACATACAAATAAAAGGAAATTAGAGCCCGTTTCTACGAAAGTAAAATACTTCGATTCATTAGTTACCCTCGATAAGTGCAGGCATGGCAGAACACACTAGAAGAAGTAACAGGAGCGCTTGGCAGGCGTGGTTCTCCATTTCTTACTGCTGAGCTAATGTGTGCTATATGCCAGATTGTACGGTGTGCCTGATGTGTGTATGAGACAGCAGCTCCGAGTTTGATATTTATAGATAGAAGAAGTACAGAAAGAAAAACCGGTAAATATTGGTTGATCAGAAAATTTCCTACCCTCAGTGCCTCTGATCCTATTGTTTAACTTTAGTAACAAGCTAAAAAAAGACAAAAGACAGTTGTGGCTTACTATATATGGCTTGTTCAATGATGGATGCAGAATAAAACACTAACTATCATGGGTCCAGGATAAAACATTAGCTATGGCGGATCAGGATAAAACCAGCAACGATGTAATAGCGCAGGACACCATTTGAAGACCATATTGCAAATTGCGCTAATAGTCGATAGATAGGACTTCCACTTGGTCCAATTAAACGATTCGACTTCAAACTGTAAAACGCACTGCTGCAATAGTTGTTCAAACCTAGACTCTGCGCAGACGCACGGTTGGTCAGTCGCCCCTACACATATACGATACCTCCAAATGTAACCTAGTTTGTGTGCTTATATATTGTGGGGAGTTGACATGGTAGTGTAGATATCTAGGGAAAGAATTACCACTGGACACAATTCCCTCTAGAGTTACTGTCTCTAACAGATTGTTTAAGAAGTTGCATATTTTGTCCCCAGCAACATGTAGAATTCTCTCTATTGAGTGGCTTCTTTTCTCCCTTTTCTTTTCACGTTTCTCCAATCCAACAATATTTTGCTCACACAAAATCCTGTAGCAACGCGCGGGGTAACTTCTAGTTAGGAGGGAGAATGATTCCTGACTTGTGGAGAGTGAGTATGGAGGTAAAGCGAATATAATTTTTTGAAGGAAGAGAAGGGATATGGTTGGAGGCTAATATTTCCTGAAAAGTCCAAAATTTTATTGGAAGGGTACGAGGGAACTGTTGGTCATGCTCTAAACAATTTCAGTTTTTTTAAACACTGCTTTGCAATGTTGGATTTCAAATCCAGTGGTGATATCTGTTGTTCCATCACTTCCCCAGTCCCATCGATAGAAGCAAGAGTATTTGTTGAATCTCTATACTAAAAATCTAAGCTATAAATTTCTATGTAAAGGACGTGGACAGAAGAATTACTTAAAACAAGGAAACAAGGCGGGGCAACTTATTAAAATCTTCAATATTTAGGGTGCGTTCGAGAGGAGGGAAAAAGTGGAGATTAAGAAGATAAGCAAAACAAGGTGAACCATTAGCGCATGATTAATTGAGTATTAATTATTTTAAATCTGGAAAACATATTAATATGACTTTTTGAAGCAACTTTCGTATAGCATTTTTTTTTCAAAAAGCACAGTGTTTTGCAGTTCGAAAGATGTGCGCGTAGAGAAGGAAGTAGTTTTTTTTTACTGAATCTGCATCTACCGAATAGAGCCCTAGCTAGCATGAAATACTTCTCTTGCATTCGAAAATAATGATGTCACGAATCGATACTAGGTGTCGAGTCCTCAAAGATGATAGAGATGATGAACCGCTGGTAGATGTATTGAACAAAGAGGAGGGGGTGGCAGTAGAGCGTGACGACGCTGGCTGCCGCGGCGCACAGCAGCGCTCGATCGGGGACGGGATGAGCAAGCCGAGACCACCAGCCCATTCTATCTCAGCCCCACCATCGTAGCAATATGCCCCTCTCGGCTCGCGTGGCT
This sequence comes from Oryza punctata, assembly GCA_000573905.2. NCBI lineage: Eukaryota > Viridiplantae > Streptophyta > Magnoliopsida > Poales > Poaceae > Oryza > Oryza punctata. The sequence continues at coordinate 6,262,113 of CM002494.2, read as the reverse complement.
GAGCTCTTGATCTGGTTCTGAAGAGTTCATGGGGCCAACAACAGTTGAGACAACCGCGCTCGTGCTTTCCTCTTTGGGAGGTCGGGCCTGACGCGTTCGCATGGACAGCCAGCGCCGGTGGTCCCCGTTGAACTTGGTCTCCATTTGCACCAGCGGCCTCTATTGTGCTGCCGTGAAGGGCGCGGCGTTGACCGGGACGTGGGATGCGTGGGATTGACGGACGAAGAACCACAACGAGCACGATTAAATCAAAAAGAACTCTTAATCGAGATGACTTAAATCTCCAGCAAAACCGGAGTAGCGAGCGAGGGACGGATAAACGCGTTCATGTTGGAAGCAGATTCTGCAAGCTGTTATTGCCACCACTGGAAGTATACACGATTTCAATGGGGAGAAGAATCTAGCCTAGCTACGATTTCGGTTTCCTATTGAAAATTTGGAATGCATGAATTACAGACGAAATGACCTGGGCATTGCGCGAGAAACCGAATAGGAGCATATCTATGGTGACGGATGACAGAAACGCTATGAACATTTCAAGTTTACGGACGAAATGACCCGAGCATTGCACGAGAAACCGAATAGGATCGTATATATGATGACGGATGATAGAAACACTATGAATATTTGAAGTAGGTAAAGATAAAGACAAAGATAAGGATAAAAGAGGCACACCTAAGTTATTTCCGATCGTACTAATGTTTATCAGAATTACTATAAGTAATCTCTGTTAGTCCAAGTAGCTACTACTATGTCAGACCTGTCTGGTTTGCTGACCCGGCCGGGGATGCATGTTGAATGTTGCTCAGTCACCTTCATTGGAAAACTAACATGCATCTTAATTTGGAACTTTCAACGGTTTCTAAACCTACATTAAACATTTTATTTTAGATAAATTAAGGGGTTACATCGGTCAACCTTACATAAACTGCAAAAATGAATCCATCATGCTTATGAAAACATCATCCAAGTTACCTTGAATTGGTAAACAAGGGGAAAATAATGACAGCATCGGTTGCCTTCGCCACGCAACCAGTGGTAACACTACTGTCGGAACCTTGGTTTATTTGGTATTCACCGCTATTACAGCGGACACATCCGGTGATCACGAGCTTATGAACGCCGTGATACAGATAATTAGTGTACGATTATTGGCACTTTGCCACACACTCTAGAGCTAACGGATAACACTCATTGTCCTCTTTGCAGCAAAAGTTCTTATCTTCTGGATGAGGGTGCACAGGATTTTCAATGCAACCTGTCAACTTAACTCCTGTTTATCAAGGGAACACATACATCTTGTCAAAATAGAATGAACATGCTATATATGTAATGTGTATGTAAATACGATTAACCTATTAGGAATGAAATATGAAATGTGGCGCCGCCAAAACGACATACAAATAAAACGAAATTAGAGCCCGTTTCTACGAAAGTAAAATACTTTGATTCATTAGTTACCCTCGATAAGTGCAGGCATGGCAGAACACACTAGAAGAAGTAACAGGAGCGCTTGGCAGGCGTGGTTCTCCATTTCTTCCTGCTGAGCTAATGTGTGCTATATGCCAGATTGTACGGTATGCCTGATGTGTGTATGAGACAGCAGCTCCGAGTTTGATATTTATAGATAGAAGAAGTACAGAAAGAAAAACCAGAAAATATTGGTTGATCAGAAAATTCCCTACCATCAGTGCCTCTGATCCTATTGTTTAATTTTAGTAACAAGCTAAAAAAAGACAACAGACAGTTGTGGCTTACTATATATGGCTTGTTCAATGATGGATGCAGAAAAAAACACTAACTATCACGGGTCCAGGATAAAACATTAGCTATGGCGGATCAGGGTAAAACCTTAGCAACAATGTAATAGCGCAGGACACCATTTGAAGACCATATTGCAAATTGCGCTAATAGTCGATAGATAGGACTTCCACTCGGTCCAATTAAACGGTTCGACTTCAAACTGTAAAACGCGCTGCTGCAATAGTTGTTCAAACCTAGACTCTGCGCAGACGCACGGTCGTTCAGTCGTCCCTACACATATACAATACCTCCAAATGTAACCTAGTGTGTGTGCTTATATATTGTGGGGAGTTGACATGGTAGTGTAGATATCTAGGGAAAGAATTACCACTGGACACAATTCCCTCTAGAGTTACTGTCTCTAACAGATTGCTTAAGAAGTTGCATATTTTGTCCCTAGCAACATGTAGAATTCTCTCTATTGAGTGGCTTCTTTTCTCCCTTTTCTTTTCACGTTTCTCCAATCCAACAATATTTTGCTCACACAAAATCCTGTAGCAACGCGCGGGGTAACTTCTAGTTAGGAGGGAGAATGATTCCTGACTTGTGGAGAGTGAGTATGGAGGTAAAGCGAATATAATTTTTTGAAGGAAGAGAAGGGATATTGTTGGAGGCTAATATTTCCTGAAAAGTCCAAAATTTTATTGGAAGGGTACGAGGGAACTGTTGGTCATGCTCTAAACAATTTCAGTTTTTTTAAACACTGCTTTGCAATGTTGGATTTCAAATCCAGTGGTGATATCTGTTGTTCCATGACTTCCCCAGTCCCATCGATAGAAGCAAGAGTATTTGTTGAATCTCTATACTAAAAATCGGTTGTCGAAACGACAACTGCATACGTCGAAGGACGTGGATATTCAACGATTGTTGGGAAAGTAAAGTGTAATAAATTTTTTATTAAATTCGGATCCCCTTTTACATGGCCCTAGGTGGCTATTTATAACCCCATTACAGGTCCCCTATCAGGGTTTAGGGCTATTACTGGGGAATTTACATGGTCACCCTTATAAGGGGGGCCTTACATGGGCATTTGATGTAATTAAGGCACGTGGGCCCTTAATGGGCCACCTGGTGGCTACTGGTCCCTTGGCCCATGGGTCGGGCAATTGGGTCGGCCCGTTGGTCCTTCTTGGATCAGGTCCGTCCTGGCGAAGCCATCTTCCTTCGGCGCATGCCTTCGCCATGCAGGCTTCGCCCAGGCTGACAGGAGCCCCGTGTGACTCTTCGCCCATGGCCTCCTTCGCCCTGATGTCTTCGCCATCGGGCTTCGCCTCAAAAGCCTTGGGCGCCGGGAGTTCGGATCCTTGCCGCCTGGTTAGTTTCGGCAGGCTTGGTCGAAGGGCCTCATGGCATACTGCCAACAAGCCCCTCACGGGCAAGGGTGAGATAGGTGCTTCGGCTGAGACCGTGCAAACCATGTAGTATGGTATGAGGCGCCCCCTTTCGACCGATGCTCCTGCCGAAACTCATCTTTCTGGGTCCTGCAAAAAGTTTGCGATATGCGAAAAGATTATTATGTATGGCCTTCGCCCACCTCGAGCAGTTGTGGGTTTTTTCTTTGGTCCCATTGTGTGCAATGTTGGGCCTTCGCCCTTTATGAGCCGTAAAGTGGCCCGTATCGCCCTGTTGGGCCGTAGTGAACAGTGATGGGCCATGGGGCCACAGCGAATAGTAGTGGGCCTTCTCATTGGGAGCCCGTTACTGCACGGCCTGATCCATGGGATTTTACCGTTTCGCCTACCCCGCGACACGTGGCCGCTCCTGATTGGCTGAGGAGGCGAAGCGTCGTTTGGTGGGTTATATATTCTTACCCCCCGTTTTCACCGTCGCTACCCCTCTCATTTCCACCGCAGTCACTTTCCCTTCCACCTGCTCTCGGCTAACTTTGAACGATCTGCTTCGCCCAGCTAACACTTTTCGCCAACACGTTTCCCCTTCGCCATGGCTCCCCGCAAGCCGAACCCAGTAACCGCGATCGGCCCCGACCCCAGCTGGATCGACGAAGACACCACAGCCTTCCTGGGGGCTTCGGTCATCGACGACGATGAGTTGGCCAGAATGGTCGATGCCGGTCTAGTGGCGGAGGGGCAGGCGTTCGCCCTTGGAGAAGTCGAAGTGCCGCAACCGGGCGAACACCAAACGGTGGTGTTCGCCGTCTTCTTTGAGGCCGGCCTCCGATTTCCGTGCAACATCCTGTTGCCGGAAATCCTCCGCCTCTTCCAAGTCGAACTGCCCCAGCTGAGCCCTTCGGCCTTGGTGCGCATTTCTATCTTCAACTGGGCGTGCCGGACCATGGGGTTCGAGCCCAGCACCGACCTCTTCGGCGCCATCTTCTCCGCCGCCGTCAACACGAAGACGGCGATCACCCCCGCCGGGACCCGGAAGACCGCGTTCGGGAGTGTGAACTTCAATGTTCGCCCCGAACGCGCCGACTTGTGGCCGGTTAACGCCGCGATGTCGAAATGGGATCGCCATTGGATGGCGAAGTGGTTCTACCACTCTATCCCATTCGAGGCGGGTTCCGATGCGGCGAGGGCCCTGCGCTGGCGATGCCGCGCGATTTCGCCGGCGCGGAAGCCCAGGGTTGCTGTTACCGGTACCCTGGAGTCTTGCTTCGCCCTGCTCCGCAGGGTGTGTTCCCGGCTGAGTTGCCCGGACTTAGTGGAAGATTCTGCATGCTGCGGATTTGTCCGCTTTCGTAGGCATGGCAGGTTGAAGTCGACCAGGGCGAAATGGTCGACGGCCTACCCAGACTTGTTCTACCCCCAGGGGCGAACGCTGAGTTCTTATTTTTCTCCCACTTCTTCGCTTTGCCTTTTCGCTATGTTTTTGCTTCGACCCTTAACCTACCGTTTCATCATTTACCAGCGTTGACGCTAGCCTAGGCCGACACCGAAGCTAGAAAGCTTGTTGGTGATGTGTCGTTGACCGAATATAGCCAGCTGCTGACTCGGCAAGCGGCTAGCAGGGCGAACCGCATCTACACCGGCGAGCTCGCCCCAAGGGCAAAGCCCTTTAAGGCTGATGGCGAAGCCGGCCCGTCACGGAAACGCCCGCGGGGGCAGGTGAGGTTCACCCCCCGCAAGCAGAAGGCCCCTATCCCAATGGACTCCGACGTCAAAGATGACGATGACGCCGAAGAGGAGGAAGCGGGGGAGGCCGATGCTGCGGCCGAAGAGGCTGGCGACGAGGCGGGCGATAGCCGCTCTGGGACGCGCGGTTATATGCCAACTCCTAGCCCAGAGCGCGTCCAAACTGGGGCGGCATCAGCCTCTTCGCCCCTGTGCCGAAAAGATGTGGAAGGCGCCAAGGCCCTAGTTGCTATCGCCGCGGCTAAGGCGACAAAGAGCGGCGCTGCGAAGCCTGCCCCCCGGAAGAAAGGGGTTGTTGCCATCGCCAGCGCATTTAGCGACGAGGAATCGTCGGGCGGCACTCCCACTTCGCCCGCGGGGCACAGCCAGGGGCCCTCCACCTCCCCTGGGGCGATCGGCGGGGCTGGGGCTTCGGCTTCGGCCGAATTAGTGATTGAGGCGGCCGCCAGGATCTTCAACAGCTGGGTCGCCAGCCCGTTTCACCGCTCGTCCTCAACAAGGGCAAGAAGGCGGCTGCGGGGTCTGGCTCCGAGTACTCTCAGGGGCCGCCCCGCTTCGCCCCTGGGGACTTTGAAACCCGGGCTGAGCTCATTCCCTTCGTGGAGGGGGTGAGCAAGATTGTTTCGCCAGCTGGCGGCCCCGGCCTCTTCGCCGAGCTCAATGAGTTCGACGAGGGGTGTTCCGCCGTAAAAAGTTTAGCCGTGCGGGTAAGTTTTTTTGTAACCTCCCTCTCTCTTTATTTTTTTTACACCTGGCTTACGTTTCGTCCTTCCTTTTTCGCCAGCTTCTTGCGGCCCATTGTTCTACCGAACGGACAATGCGGGCCCGCCTGGACGGCCTGAAGAACCGGCTCCGGGCGAAGGACGACGAGCTAGGCCGAAAAGGCCTGGAGATGGAGGGGCTTGCCCGGTCCCTCCGGGAGGCGAAGGCGGAGAATAAACGCCTTCAAGCCGAGCTTGACAAAGGCAGTTAGGCGAAGGCCGAGATTGATCACCTCACGGCCGAGTTGGCGAAGGAACGGGAGCACTCTGCTATGCTCACAACGTACTATGATTCGACAGAGCCCCAGATGGAAGCTCTTCGCCAAGAGCTGAGCAGGGCGGAGGGGAAGGCCAAACGCCTTGCTCGGGAGGCTGCCCGGACGACCGAGGCGGCAAAGACATCCTGCCGCACCCTTCGCCTTGCCCTTACGGACATGGGGGCGAAGGCGAGCGGTGTTCCCGGCGAAAGCGCCTCCGCTCTCGAATTCTGCAATTGGAACCAAGAGGTTGGCTGTGCGGTTTCCGACTGCGCCACGGCGTACGGCGATTGCTGTGCGCGCGTGTCGGCGGCCTTCGCCCTGGGGCTGCTCCAACAACATGGGTGCGAGCACGTCGCCCAGTTTCCCGAGTTTGCGAAGGGGGACTGGGAAGTTAGCTCCCAAGACGTGTCGCCCGCCCTCCGCGCCTGGCGAGGACAATTCTGGCAAAAGGAGGGTCGTTCTGCAGCCAAGTCCCGCCTGCTTGAATAGCTGGCGAAGACAGAGGCGGCGGGCCAGGGCGAACAACCCGCTGCAGGAGGCGGAGGAGGAGCCGAAGACCACCCCGAGGTGTGAGGCCCTCCGCCCGTCTCCTTTTGTAATTTCTTCTCTTTTGATGTTCGCCTTGTAGGGCGAACTATGTAAACATGCCCAAGGCCTTCCTTGTTTTTGGATACTAAATCGGTTGAAATATATGACTTTTTTTCGCCATACGTATCATTTTTGTGTTGAGACGCGCGAAATATGCCCGAGATGTTCGCCCGAACTTTCTCTACCCCCGTTTGCTTTCGTGACCTCCCCTTTTTTGTAGGGTCGATGCCGAAAGCTTTGCGTTCGGCCCCCTCTTGGGGATTGGCAAAGCGGGAACGAGAAGTTCATCGCGGTGAAGAATTTGCCGAAGGTTCGTTACCAGCTTCGGCCTATCTACCGCGAAATGACGATCAATGGGAACAACTACAAAGTTGTAAGCGTCGCTAACTGGATGCGAACCCATCCTGGGCGAACGCTGGAGGACTTCGATCGCATCCATGTAGCGCGTTTCGAACGCGTGGCTCGCTTCTGGCGAAACCACCAACGAACCGACCGGCAGGAGGCGATCGCCCAACGGCGCTACGCCCTTACTGTAGTTTCGCCCCCTCTCCCCTTAGGGTAGTGTATGACATCAGTAGTGACGACGAACCGTGTTCGCTAGATCACTCTTTTGATAGCTTTGCTGGGGGCGAAATGTAATTTATTTGTAAGCAAAACATGTAAATCGTTTCGCCTGTATCATGCTGTATGACGTATTATCAGAGTTAATAAAGTTGTGCTTTTGTTCCCTTTTCGCCATTTTCTGCATTATCACAACTTGTGCTTTTGTTGGGTCGTAATGTATCAGCCCCTTTGCATTTATTGGCGAAATAGGTTCACCGACTTTTCAGCTTTCGACTTCCGTTGTCGATCTTTGGCACTGTGTTAGCGACGTGATTTTTGCGTAGATTGACTATTACGGTGTTCGGCCTCTTTTTTCCCGAAACAAGCTGTCGTGGTTTCAACGTTCGGCGAGCGATGCTTCGACCGATTCGTCTCGCCCCCCTGGCACTTTCGCTGATCAGGCGTTTGCCTTGGGGTTTTTCCACGAATTATCATGCACATAAGTAAAAAAGGCAAAAGACACAGAAATTTTATACTGGTTCGGGCCTCCAGGGTGGATAATAGCCCTATGTCCAGTTTTTTTTCTTTCATTTTCTCCTTTTTTGTGTGTGCCGAAAGGCTTACAAAATGGCAAATGCCGAAAAGCTGCATAGCAATATGTACATTTTTACATGTTGGCGAACAAGGTGCCACCCTCTAAACATAAAAACGCTTGAGTGAAGCGGCGTTCCACGAGTGATCGAACTCTTCGCCCTCCAGTGTTGCTAGGCGAAAAGAGCCCGTCCTTGACTTGTGCTTGATGAGATACGACCCCTCCCATTTTGACTCAAGCTTCCCAACCGCTATTGGGTTCGCCTTTCTTCTTAGAACGAGGTGGCCCGGTAGGAGCTCTGTAGGGCGAACCTTCTTGTTGTAGGTTGCCGAAGTGCTTGTGGTGTACTTGCGCATGTGTTCTAGTGCTTCGACTCGTACCCCCTCCAGGAGTTCGAGCGACACTTCGCGCCCATCTTCGCCCCCCGAGAACATCACCCTTGGTGAGTTAGCCCCTAGCTCTGTTGGGGTCATCGCCTCGTCTCCGTAGAGGAGCATGAATGGGCTGAACTTGGTTGGCCTCGTGGGAGTTGTCCGGAGGGCCCAAAGGACAGACGACATTTTGTCTGGCCATTTGCCCTTCGCCGCCCCCTCAAGCCTTTTCTTGAGCGCCTCCAAGATCTTGCCATTTGTGCGTTCGGCCGCCCCGTTCGACTGCGGGTGCACGACCGATGCGAACCTGACTTCCAGGTTTAGCCCATCGCACATCTCTCTGAACTTGTCAGAATCGAACTGCTTGCCATTATCTGTGATGAATTCCCTTGGAACTCCGAAACGGCAAATGATGTTTTTCCAGACAAACTTCTGCACTGCCACCGAAATGATCACGCCGAGCGGTTCGGCCTCGACCCAGTGCGAAAAGTACTCAATGGCCACGATTGCAAATTTGTATCCATTTCGCGCTACCGGGAATGGGCCGATGATGTCCAGCCCCCACCTAGCGAAGGGCCAAATCGGAGCGATCGGCTGCAGCCCATACTGTGGCGCGGTCTGGCTTCGGCCGTGTCGCTGGCAACCTTCGCACTTTTTGGCGTGGGCCACGCAGACTTGCAGCACAGTGGGCCAATATACTCCTTGGCGAAACACCTTGGAGGCAACAGTTCTTGCAGCCTGGTGTGCCCCGCAAAGCCCCTGGTGTATTTCCCTCACCATTTCTTCGCCTTCGGCGGTGGATATGCAGCGAAGCAAAGGTTGGAGCACTCCAGAGCGATATAGCTGTCCGGAGACCAGCTTATACTGTCTGGCTCTGATTTGCAGGTGTTTCGCTTCCGCTTCATCTTCCGGAAGCCAGCCATCACTGAGATACTTTACGAACTGTGTTCGCCAGTCCTCTGGGCTTTCGCCTGGGTCTATCTGGTCTATGGCCATGACATCCTCAGTTCCTTTGGGCACGCTTGGTGCATACAGGACTTCGAAAAAGATGCCTGGCGAATGCGGTCCCCCACAGGCAGCAGATTTCACCAGGGCGTCTGCCTCCTCATTCTGTCCCCTGGGCAAGTGTTCGACCGTTATCCCGGCGAAGCACTTTTCCATTGACCGAACAGCCTCCAAATATCTCTTCATCCCTTCATCTTTTGCCTCAAAAGATTTCTCAACATGACAGACCACCAGCTTGGAGTCTATTCGGATGAGCAAGCGCCGAACCCCCAACGCTTTCGCTTTCCTTAAGCCCAGTAGCACCGCTTCGTACTCCGCCGTGTTGTTGGTTGTGTCGAACTGCAGCCTTGGGGCATACCGGATTGGCACACCCCCCGGCGAAATGAGCACGGCTGCGGCGCCCGCCCCCCTGTGTGACCACGAGCCATCGGAGTGCATTGTCCAAGGCTGTTTGACAGGTTGAGGTTCGGGAGCGAACGCCGGAGTCCATTCGGCCACAAAATCGGCCAGGACTTGAGATTTGATGGCGGAGCGCGCCACGAAATGCAAGTCGAAGGGGGATAGCTCTGCCGCCCACTTGCTGAGTCTGCCAGAGATCTCTTTACCCCGAGTACTTCGCCCAAAGGATACTGCGAAGGCACTGTGATTTTTTGGGCCTGGAAGTAATGTTTGAGCTTGCGCGAAACCATTACCAGGGCGTAAGCGAGCTTTTCCATCTCAATGTACCTTGTCTTCGCCCCTTGTAATGCTTCGGAGACGAAGTACACCGGTTTCTGCCCTGATTCTGTCTCTTGGACCAGGACTGCGCTGACTGCCACTGGCGAGGCCGCTAGATACAACAGCATTTCGCTTCCTGGTGTTGGGCTTACCAGGGCGGGTGGGCTTTGCAAATACTGCTTTAGCCCTTTGAATGCGGCCTGGCATTCGGGAGTCCAGTTGAACTTGCCTGCGCCCCGGAGGGTCTTGAAAAACGGCAGGCCCCTTTCGGCTGCCTTTGAGGGAAAACAACTGAGTGCCGCAATTCAGCCCGCGAGCTTCTGTACTTCGCGTACGCTCGACGGTGGCCTCATTTCCTGAATGGCGTCGATTTTCTCGGGGTTCGCCTCGATACCCCTCTCAGAAACAAGAAAACCCAACAACTTGCCAACGCGAACTCCAAAAACACACTTCTCTGGGTTTAGTTTCATACCCGCCGCATGCAAGTTGTCGAAGGTCTCTTGTAGATCAGACGCATGGTCGAAAGCCTTGCGGCTCTTTACAACGATGTCGTCGACGTATGCCTCCACATTTCGCCCCAGCTGCTTGCGAAGCACCTTGTACACCAGCCTGGCGAACGTTGCTCCGGTGTTCCTCAGGCCGAAAGGCATCCTGAGGTGGCAGAAAGTGCTGAACAGCGTGACGAAGGTGGTTTTGGCGATGTCGTCTAGATTCATGTGGATCTGGTGATAGCCGGAGTAGGTGTCCAAGAAGCTCATGAGCTCGCAGCCATCCGTCGAATCGACAAGCTGGTCGATCCACGGCAAGGGGAAGTCATCCTTCGGGCAAACCTTGTTGAGGTCCGTGAAGTCGACGCACATGCGCCACTTGCCATTCGACTTCTTCACTAGGACCAGGTTCGCCAGCCACTCCGGGTGGTCGATCTCCTTGATCACTCCGGCCTTGAGAAGCTTTTGCACTTCGGCCTTCGCTGCTTGTTGGCGATCAGTGGACATCTTGCGCAGCTTTTGCTTCCTTGGTTTGGCGTTTGGCTTGACAGCCAGGTGATGCATGATGAGTTCTGGCGAAACACCCCCCACTTCGCTAGGGCTCCAGGCGAAGATGTCGGCGTTTTTCTTGAGTACCTCCATGACTTTCGCGGCCTCCTCTTCGCCTAGATCGCCTCCCAGCTGGACAAGCTTCGCCGGGTCCGCCTCACAAACTTGCACCTTGACCACCTTGCCATGAGGGGCTGGCTTTGGCACGCGGTTAACGCGCGGTTCGGCCTCCACACTATGCACCGCCCTGCTGATTACGGCTAAGTCGACCTTCGGTACGAGCGACGGTTGAAGCCCCTTGACAACGATCACCTCTGCCGGACCCGGCATCTTGAGCTTGAGGTAGTTGTGGTGGGAAATGGCTTCAAATTTGTTCAGTGTTGCACGGCCGAAGATGGCGTTGTAGCTGTACGGGATGTCAACGACGTCGAACAGTATCTGCTGTTCGCGTCTGTTTCTGCCCTTGCCGAAAGCAACCGTCAACCGTGCCTAGCCGAGAACTTGAACCGCCTCACCTCCGAAGCCGCGAAGCGAGGCCGGCGCTTGAGTGAGGGCCGAAGTTGGTAGCCCCGTCCTGGCGTATGCCTCGACGAAGATGACATCGGCCGAGCTACCTCCGTCGACCAGAATGCGTTGGACCTCAAAGCCGGCCACCTCAGCCGAAATCACCAAGGGGTCCTGATGCGGAAACAACACTCCTTCGGCATCTTCCGGCCCGAAGGAGATTTGTAGGCCCAAGTACTTTGGGACCCCTTCGAACTCCTTGCGGAGGGCTTGTACTTCTTCGACAGCCATCACCGCCTTGCCTGTTCGGTCGGTCCTGAATTTCCAACAGGCCATGGGAGCTTGGCCTTGTCTGGGCGGCTGCCCCTGGTTCACCGGCTGGGGCTGGCGAACGGCGAGGGGAGTCAGTTCGACGACTTGCGCTTGCATCTGGGCCTGGGCCGCCGCGATGGAGGCTTTATCATACTCCGCTTGAATCGCCTGCCTCTGCTTGGAGTCTTCTTCGCCCCTTGCGTATCCATCAATGATGCGAAGCAGGTGCTCGAGAGTTTGCGGTTCCTTATTAGCGATCTTTCTTGTGAGTTCGCCCTCGAGCAGCCCGGCCGAAGCGGCATTGATAACGGATGCTTCCGTTATATCTTGAACTTGGCACTGTGCTTGCGAGAAGCGACGCATGTACTCCCGTATCGATTCGCCCGGCCTCTGGCGAATACCGAGCAAATACTGCTGCGTCTTCAGCTCCTCGTAGGTGCCTCGGAAGTTAAGGATAAAAACATCACGCAATTGCTCCCATTAGTAAATGCTATTGGACGGCAGATTAAAATACCAAGAACGGGCGATGCCGTCTAGAGCGAGATGGATTACCTTCGCCTTGGTGTTTTCATCTCCGTGAGTAGCTTCGATCGCGGACTCGTAGATTGAGTGGAACTCTTTTGGGTCTGTTTCACCCGAGTACCGCGGAACGGGTGGGAATTTGAACTGAGGTGGGATCGGACGATTTTTGATCCCTCCACTCAGTGGCAGCCCTTTCTCGCCCCCGGCCTTGGCCACGGTGCCCTGCAGCGAAGGCCCACTTGACTGCGGATACGGTGTGGCGAAGGGCGAAGTGATGGCCTGGGGTAGCGGCTGGGCTACGACGTTCGGTGGCCCACTGCCCAACGATGGCGCTTGGGTGGGGTTGTAGAAGTCAAACTGCGGCGCCTGCCCAGGGGGCGAAGCCCCGGTCCCGGGCTGGTTCGACGGCAACCACCCCGGTGCGCCCTGGCCTGGGCCTCCCTCCGGCTGGGCCGAAGGGGTTGTGCTTGAGATATTGTGGGGTTGGTTGAGCTGTTGAAGGAAAGCTTGAAGTTGCGCCTGCAGTGCCGAAGCCCCCTCCGCCATCGCCTACGACATTTGACCGGGCGGCGAAGAGTGCACATGGATTGCAGCCGGCCGAACCTGTGGCCGCGCGCCGAGAAACGGGGGCGCTACCGTGGCCGAAGGCTGGTTGGGTAAGCACACTGGTCCTTGTGCAGCTTGCGGCGGAGGGGCTTGCTGATAGGCTTGAGGGGGGATGTAGCCTGCTGAATACTGGAGGACAGGGGCTGGAGCGATCCTGGCTTGCCGTGCCGCTTCGTTGGCTTGCTGCTGCTCCAGCATTTGGTGAAGCATGTCCTGGAGTCACGCCATGTTCTGCCGCATGGCCTCCATGCTTGCTTTGGCTTGCGCGTCGAGGTTGAGGTCGGCTGGCGCAGCTGTGAGCGTGCCCGAAGCCGGCTGAGTTGCCGAAGGGGCCTCCGGTACCTGCTCCGCCGCGGTAGTCGGAGCCGAAGTAGGCGGTTGCGGTGCGGGCGCCGAAGCCGACGGCGCAGCTACCACTTCGATAGGCGCCGAAGGCTCCACGCCTTCGTCTGTGGCCATCACCTCCTCCGCTACACTCTCCTTCAGGTTCGCAACCCTCTCTTTTTAAACACTGCTTTGCAATGTTGGATTTCAAATCCAGTGGTGATATCTGTTGTTCCATGACTTCCCCAGTCCCATCGATAGAAGCAAGAGTATTTGTTGAATCTCTATACTAAAAATTTGTTGTCGAAACGATAATTGCATACGTCGAAGGACGTGGATACTCAACGATTGTTGGGAAAGTAAAGTGTAATAAATTTTGTATTAAATACGGATCCCCTTTTACATGGCTCTAGGTGGCTATTTATAACCCCACTACAAGTCCCCTATCAGGGTTTAGGGCTATTACAGGGGAATTTAAATGGTCACCCTCATAAGGGGGCCTTACATGGGCATTTAATGTAATTAAGGGACGTGGGCCCTTAATGGGCCACCTGGTGGCTACTGGTCCCTTGGACCATGGGCCGGGGCAATTGGGCTGGCCCGTTGGTCCTTCTTGGATCAGGTCCATCCTGGCGAAGCCATCTTCCTTCGGCGCATGCCTTCGCCATGCAGGCTTCGCCCAGGCTGACAGGAGCCCCGTTTGACTCTTCGCCCATGGCCTCCTGCGCCCTGATGTCTTCGCCATCGGGCTTCGCCTCAAAAGCCTTGGGCGCCGGGAGTTCGGATCCTTGCCACCTGGTTAGTTTCGGCAGGCTTGGTCGAAGGGCCTCATGGCATACCGCCAACAAAATCTAAGCTATAAATTTATATGTAAAGGACGTGGACAAAAGAACTACTTAAAACAATGAAACAATAAGGTGGGGCAACTTAATTAAAATCTTCAATATTTAGGGTGCTTTCGAGAGGAGGGAAAAAGAGGAGATTAAGAAGATAAGCAAAACGAGGTGAACCATTAGCGCATGATTAATTGAGTATTAATTATTTTAAATCTGGAAAATATATTAATATGACTTTTTAAAGCAACTTTCGTATAGCATTTTTTTCAAAAAGCATAGTGTTTTGCAGTTCGAAAGATGTGCGCGTAGAGAAGGAAGTAGTTTTTTTAATGAATCTGCATCTACCGAATAGAGCCCTAGCTAGCATGCAATACTTCTCTTGCATTCGAAAATAATGATGTCACGAATCGATACTAGGTGTCGAGTCCTCAAAGATGATACAGATGATGAATCGCTGGTAGATGTATTGAACGTAGAGGAGGGGGTGGCAATAGAGCGTGACGACGCTGGCTGCCACGGCGCACAGCAGCGCTCGATCGGGGACGGGAGGAGCAAGCCGAGACCACCAGCCCATTCTATCTCAGCCCCACCATCGTAGCAATATGCCCCCCTCGGCTCACGTGGCTGAGCTCTTGATCTGGTTCTGAAGAGTTTATGGGGCCAACAACAGATGAGACAACCGTGCTCGTGCTTGGATCCTATTTGGGAGGTCGGGCCTGACGCGTTCGCATGGACGGCCAGCGCCGGTGGTCCCCGTTGAAATTGGTCTCCATTTGCACCAGCGGCTCTATTGTGCTGGCGTGAAGGGCGCGGCGTTGACCGGGACGTGGGATGCGTGGGATTGACGGACGAAGAACCACAACGAACACGATTAAATCAAAAAGAACTCTTAATCGAGATGACTTAAATCTCCAGCAAAACCGGAGTAGCGAGTGAGGGACGGATAAACGCGTTCATGTTGGAAGCAGATTCTGCAAGCTGTTATTGCCACCGCTGGAAGTATACACGATTTCAATGGGGAGAAGAATCTAGCCTAGTTACGATTTCGGTTTCCTATTGAAAATTTGCAATGCATGAATTAGAGACGAAATGTCCTGGGCATTGCGTGAGAAACCGAAGAGGAGCGCAGCTATGGTGATGGATGATAGAAACGCTATGAATATTTTAAGTTTACGGACGAAACGACTCGAGCATTGCACGAGAAACCGAATAGGATCGTAGCTATGATGACGGAGTATAGAAACGCTATGAAAATTTTAAGTGGGTAAAGAGAAATATAATGATAAAGATAAGGATAAAAGAGGGACACCTAAGTGTTGATGATGAAATTTCGTAAGCATATGAATCGGAAATGGGATCCAATTCGGAGCGGATTTGAAGATATACGAAATTCTCGGAAACAGAGTGCGCAACGGCTGGAAGTCTGTATCGGCTGATACCGAGTTTGGTATGGTTAGCCGATACAGCCGATGTTGGTTACATGATCAATGTCGGATTCGAAAGAAGGATTACAATGATGTTTCCAGGCAGGGATGGAGTCCAAGATTGGCAATTGTATCTACTAAGTAGGATTTTACGTAATTTTCTTATACATATTTTTGGTAAGAGTCCGCCTAAGGGACTTCTTCAACTATTTGAGTTGTAATAGAAAGTATGAGTCGTGTCCGTTGTGGACAGAGTTTGTATTTTCGGGTATAAATATAAGCCCGAGGTCTTGTAAATAATAAACATTAGTTCAATCCAATTTCGGCGCATCGCCAACCCTTTTTGTTACTTTGTTTCAACGAGATCTTGCTTTCGAGTCGAGCTGCATCGGTTTCTATATTCGGCGAAAAGGTATAGCTTGTTATGGCGGTCTGCATTATAGGGATTAGTGCTTACACCTTTTTGACACTCTAACCTTATTTTGTGAATCTCCGAGTTATCATATATGTTATATAATCTAGATTGATAATGCTTTCTACTTGCATCGGCCGATCCTCATTTAGGGTTATGTCGATAACGGCTAGATTGACTTGTTAACTTAGATAATATAGTATATCTACCATCCTGAAAAGGCAATCATCGGCTTGATTGTCTAGATATTATGCTTCTTTTTATACTTAGTTTTGCATCAGTTAAGTTTGATCTACTAAGTGTTGTTTAGAATCATAGTCTCTAGCCTACTTTATGGTCGTTAATAAGGATAGTATCGGGGTTTTCAGTCGATCTTACCTGGTATAGTTGTTTTACATAGTTTCATGCTTTGTTTAATATGCTATATCTGCCCCTTATATCAGGATATAAACTAATATAAATATACTGGATTTACTGCAATTCTGAATATCAGTAGTTAAGTATATTTCTTGCAAGAGAATATCCTAGTATAAGGTAGTATTGGAGCTATAGCCAATATATGCTTAAATCTGAACATCGGCTATAATATAAATACATATAATCGTTATTTCATGTTATTTTAGACTTGAGCAATTTATATTGTCTCGATTAAGTCCGATCTATCCCAATTGCTGATTTCCAAAGTAATATTGAATTATAAATTATATAACACTATTATTTACAGCCAATGAGTCAAATTCAGGATCAATCTATTATTGGATGTGCCTTACAGCCGATTCACTTGACATTGCATCGGCTAGGTTACCTTATGATATGACATCGGCTTTCTGGCCAATCGATTATCGTTTACTAATAAAACTTGCATGTTCCATCTTGTTGATTGCAGGATCAAATCAACTGGCACGTCCTTGAACCCGAAAGCAAGTTTTGGACCAGCACTAGAGCAAAGAAAATCTCTCAGGCCAGTGTGTGTTTTTTGCATCAACACGCTTTTGGCACGCCTGGTGCGACAAGTGTCATCATGGCGTCCAACATCACTGAAGTTACAAAGGAGAATATTCTACCTGTCACGAACGAGCAATTGAACGAGGAGCAGAAAGAGGAAATGACGAAGTTATTGGATCAACTCCAAAGTCAATATCTACACTCGTTCACAGTGACCCGCCAGGGTACGGTGATTCCAAAGACCAAAGTTGAGTTGCTACCGAACGGGAACACAGAGCCAAGTACATCTGGAACAAATGATGATAAAGGCAAGGAATTTAAGACCGAATCAGGCGACGAGGAACTCCATACATTACAAGATCAAATCGATTCGGCTCCATCATGCTCTGATCAACCAGTCCGGTGTACTTGTGAATACATTGACAAATATGATCAAGATGGTAGTATGTGGCACTATAGCTGAGGAGAAAGCAAAAGGGCCCATCTATCTTCGGGAGATGCTTTCCCATGTTATAGGACTGTGAAGTTGGAAATTGGCGTGAAGCAGCAAACAGTTTCAACTCAAGCCCCATCGGCTCCTATCTCTGGTGGATCTATCCCAATGATATTAACAAGACAACAGTCGATGCTTGGGGGGCAGAGTTCAACTCATTAGCACCAAACCAGCTAATCAACATGCTAAAGATGAAGTCGTCAGCGGCCGAGCCAGCATATCACGTTTCTTCCATGCCGCATCTAATCGCATCTCAACCATCTTCACAGCAGCCGATTGGGATAACTCAGCCGATCGGCCGGCAGTATATACCAGAACCACCGCTGTATGTTCCACCACAGGGTTTGGGAGCCAATTATAATCGTCAGTATCAACCGCATTATCCGCGAGTCCAGTATCAGCCTGAGGGGTCTCCACGATTTCAATACCCAACCCAGTTTGGTCAATATGATCAACTGCAACATCAATATGGCGAGGGGGTTTCGCAACAACCGTGGGCCGATATGAACGCTGACGTAATGAGGGAGCAGTTCGGACTCGAACCTAAGGACAACGGTAACATGTATCGGCATCCATATCTTGAATATTTTGATGAGTGCCGTTGCCAAACCGATATAAAGTACTAGATTTTTCAAAATTCTCAGGACAAGATAATGTGTTGACTTACGAGCACGTCAGCCGTTTTCTAGCACAGTGTGGAGAAGCATCGGCTACAGAGGCTCTCAGGGTTAGGTTGTTCCCGTTATCATTATCTGGATCGGTGTTCACATGGTTCTCTTCTTTACATTATAATTCTATCAAGAGTTGGGCCGATCTAGAGAAACAATTTCACAAATATTTCTTTAGTGGAATTCAAGAGATGAAATTATCATACCTCACATCCAATAAACAGAAATCAAACGAGGCAGTGCTAGACTATATCCAGAGATTTAGAGATGTGAGGAATAGGTACTACAGTTTGGCACTAACTGATTCACAGCTAGCCGATCTGACTTTCCAAGGACTTTTAGCGCCGATAAGGGAGAGGTTTTCTACTCAGGATTTCAAAAGTTTAGCATATTTAGCTCAGAAAGTATCGGCTCATGAAATGCGGTTTCAGGGGGCTAGAAAGTTTGCTAAGAAGGCTAATAATGTCAATAATATCTACAGTTATGATTCTGACTCCGAAGATGAAGACCCAGAGGTCAATGCAGCTGAGTGGGCTAGGAATAAGGAAACAGTGGTGTGCTAATGGGTTATAAATTCAGGGAAGGAAGAAAGGTTTGATTTTGATATCACTAAGGCCGATAGGATATTTGACCTTCTTCAAGAGAAACAAATTCAGCTGCTGGTAGGACATGTGATACCATTGGCTGAGGAATTAAAGAGAAGTACTACAAATGGCATAATATAGGATCACATAGTACCAATGATTGCAAGATTTCCAGGGAACGGATTCAATCGGCTATAGAACAAGGAAGGATAAAGTTTGATGAAGCTAAGAGGCCAATGAAGATAGATGGTCATCCTTTCCCGGTAAACATGGTTCATACTAGAGCCGATAGAAACCAAGCCGATAGAAACAAATATCAGGCAAGGAGATTTAAGTCGATTAGTATGATGTCACGCCCAGAAACTCGCGAAACCGAATCTCTGAACTGAATGTGCATTAAACCCCCTGTCCAGGACTGGCCAGGGTACACAAACAATAAAGTTGACATACAGATCCACGTCTTACAAAACATTCAAATGTCTTACATAAATGCAGCGGATAAAGGTAAACAAGATTATTCTAGGCTTGACGCTTGCAGCGCGGCAAAACCACTCCACAAGCATCCTCGACGGCAGGACGTAGATCACTCAGAGAAACCACCATCTGAAGCATACTCCAACTCCGGTGTGGGGGAAAAGAACAAGACTGAGTACTACCCATTGTACTCAACAAGTCATACCGAAAGAGAGGGTATGATGCAAGTGTTTCCCTTGGGAAGGCTAGGGTTCATTTGCATAAAGCTAGCATTTAAAGACAATAGTTGAAAGTAGTAAAACTGTTGTATTAATTAAGCAATATTATATCATCACTGCCCAACGCTTCCCCACGTTGCGACAGGCCCAACTCATCTACCTGAACTACACCAGTTCCATTAAGTCAAATTATTTTAGAGTGAGACTAATCACGGTGAGCTGGTCGATCGCCCATAACCGTGGGCACGGCTATTCGAATAGTTTTACTCTGGCCAGAGGTGTACATCTGTACCCACAAAACACAGCCCCACGATACGTTACCGTGTGCCGGTATACCACCACGGTACCCCGGAAAAGGACTGTGACAGAACCCTTCGCATAACCCCTTCTAACCAATCGTACCACCGTAGGTTTCGCCCCCACTCCTCAACAGGCAGCGGGTAGCCCCCTCTCGTGCCATGGTGAATCCGGAAGCCACATAGACCATCGCAGGGCCCATCCAAACTCCATCACGCTCACCCTAGCCAGTGTACGTTAGCTAGCGGAAGGCTACACTACAAGTCCAGCCATTGCCCAAGCTGGCTTGTGGTACGCACGGTGTTTCTTCCAGGGGTTCCCGCGAACCGGTCCTTAATTGCCATGGGTGCGACTAGCAAAACCAAGCACCCACACCCCACCATTTAGCATGTTTTAAGTTCATAAAAATACCATGGTGGCATTTCCATAAAATTACCATGTATAAGGACTATACCAAAGTAATTAAATGAATCCCCTTTAGTGAGATATTTGAACTAAGCGGGCTAAGCATACCCTAAACCACAAAGCTACACATTTAATTACCCAGGTTATCAAAGTTACAAGGTAAACAATGTATAAGGCTGAGTAATGCCCATATAAATGGCATCATAGAATAATGCAGTGTTAAAGGAAAGTAGAGCATTGCACAAATTGGTACAATATGATCAACGATAAAGCACGACTTGCCTTGCTCTCGCGCTGGATCAACTTCAGCAACTACCTCGAAGTAGACGGGCGCGTCCGAACTGCCGGATTCTACACGACATACAAAGCACATGAGCAATACATGCTATAAGTCTACTGAAACAGAGAACAAAAGCCTTTTTAATGGATTCTCTGTATTTTTACGAATTTACTGCAATTTGAATGGACTTAAACGGACATCGGATGAATTAGTTATGCATTTTACAAGTTTTACTGCATCTTAACACTAAACAGAAAACCCAAAATTGATTTATTGCGCAATTAATCCCTGGATGACATCAGCAGATGGGAGTGGGGCTAGAGCCGATAGGCGGGGCCCACTGGTCAGTGGCACGAGGGGCTGGTCCACCATGGACCGGGACCACGAGGGTGGTCCACCGCCGGTCCACGGCCAAGGCCGGCCAGCCCAGGCACGGGCGGCACAGGCTGACCCGGCCGGTGGCGTGTGCGGCGTGCGGCGGCGGCCTCAAGGCAGCAGCGAGTGGCGCCAAGGTGGCGGCCGGAGCTGGCGGCAACGGCGGCGGATGCGGTGGCGCGGTGCAGGGGTGATGGAGGGCGCGTGAAAGGGCGGTGTTTGTGGAAAAGAGGAGAGGAGCGTGCGGGGATGGGTTTTATGGGATTGGGAGAGGCGGACGTGGCCGGGATTGGTCCGATTTCACCGGAGATGCACCGAAAGTGGGGTACGAGAGAGAGGGGGGATTCAAAAATTGAATTCCGGCCATCTCGCTAGCGCGTGCGTGATGGAGGCGTGCGGGAGTGGGGCGGAAGGTGTGGGCGAGGGCGGCGTATGCGTTGGATGTGGGGGAGTGGCGCGGGATGCGCGGGGTGGGGTGGCTGCTCCGCGCGGTGGCGCTGGCCGGAGGTTGGGGAAGGATCCAACAGGTGGGCCCCACCTGTCGGTGACCCTGAGAGAGAGGGATGGCCCGTGGACTTGCGGGCAAGTGGGCCTCGGCCTTCGGCCGGCCCAGCAAGGGAGGAGGCGGCTGTGGACTGGGCCACCAACCCAAGAAGGGGGAAAAAGGAAAAAGAGAAAGGGAAAGGAGGTTCCAGGGATTAAATTGTGTTGGAGAATTCTTTTAGTTGGTTTTAAATTATTTCTGGAGCTCTGAAAATTCCACTAAAAATCCTGTTAGTGAATTTCAGCAAGGAGAACCCGAGAAAAATCCTACAATGCCATTTCCGTTTGTTAAATGCATTTATTAATTTAGAGATTCGCTCTAGGTTCAAATTGATCATTTCTACGGGCGATTTATTTTTCGATTTTAAACTAGAGAGGGAGGGGAACTTTGGGGTGTGACAAACCTACCCTGCTTAAATGGAATCTCTACCCCGAGATTCGGAAGAGCTGGCGAAGAGGTGCGAATGGGCAGCCTTAAGTTCATCTTCTCTTTCCCAGGTGACTTCCTCCTCAGAGTGATGACTCCACTGAACTCTGCAAAACCTGGTGACCTTATTCCTGGTTCTTCTTTCACTGGTTTCAAGGATACGAACAGGCTTCTCCACATAGGTCAAGTCCTCTTGAATCTCAATCTGATCCGGACTAGCCTGTTCCTCGGGTACCCTCAAACATTTCTTTAGCTAGGAGACGTGGAACACATCATGAATACCAAGCATGTTGGAAGGAAGCTCAAGCTGATAAGCAACTTCGCCTCTGCGCTCCAAAATTTTGTAAGGTCCCACAAAGCGTGGTGCCAATTTCCCTTTGGTTTGGAAACGGTGCACTCCTCGAAGTGGTGTAACCCGAAGATACACATAATCCCCTGCTTCAAAAGCGTGTTCTCTGCGGCGGTTGTCGGTGTAGCTCTTCTGCCGAGACTGTGCAATCCTCAACCTTTCTCTGACGCTTCTGACTTTCTTCTCTGCTTCATTTAAGACCTCAGTCCCAAACAATTGGCGCTCCCCTGTTTGATCCTAAAAGAGCGGAGTGCGGCACTTCCGACCATACAGTGCCTCGAAGGGTGCCATCTGTAGACTGGCCTGGTAACTGTTGTTGTACGAGAACTCGTCATAAGGTAAACTCTTATCCCAAGCTCCACCAAAGTCAATCGCACAAGCTCTTAGCATATCTTCCAGTATTTGATTCACTCGTTCCATTTGACCATCGGTTTGTGGATGGTAAGCCGAACTGAAATTCAAACGGGTCCCCAACTCTTCTTGCAATTTCTGCCAGAACTTCGAAGTGAACTGACTTCTCAATCGGATACGATCTTTTTGGGTACCTGTTGATGACCAAATTTGGTAATTCAAAGTATCGGAGATGAGGATAGAATCAAAGAGAATCAAAGAAATTAGATCGTTTCGGAAACAGAGTGAGAATCGGCTATAGTCCGAATCGGCTGTGAACTGGATCGGCAGAGTCAGAGTCGGACATGGTTAGCCGATGAAGCCGATTTCGGTAATATGACTTGGTACACGTCATCGGGTTGTGTTAACGTGTTCTATATGGATTGCCATGCACGGATAGAGTCCTGAGGAGGCAATTGTATCTTTTAGTTAGGATATTTTATGTAATTTCCTTATAGATATTCTCGGTAAGAGTCTGTTGACGACCAAATTTGGTAATTCAAACATCGGAGATAAAGATGGAATCAAAGGGGATTGAAGAGATAAGATTGTATCGGGAAACAGAGTGAGAATCGGCTGTAGTCCGAATCGGCTATAAACTGGATCGGCAGAGTCAGAGTCGGACTAGGTTAGCCGATTGAGCCGGTTTTGATAATATGACTCGGTATACGTCATCGGGTTATGTTAACATGATGCATATGGATTGCCATGCACGGATAGAGTCCTGAGGAGGCAGTTGTATCTATTAATTAGGATATTTTATGTAATTTTCTTATAGATATTCTCGGTAAGAGTCCGCCTAAGGGACTTGTTCGTTAGTTGGATTTGTAATAGGTTAATATGAGTCGTGTCCGTGATGTACAATGTTTGTATTTTCGGGTATAAATATAATCCCGAGGTCTTGTAAATAATAACAACAGACGTTCAATCAATCTCGGCGCATCGCCACCTTTTGTTTACTTTTTCGACAAGCTTGTGCTCTCGAGTCGTGCTGCATCAATTTGATCTTCGGCTAGAAGGTATAGTTTGTCATGGCAATTTGCATCATTAGAATTAGTGCTTACATCTTTATGACACTCTAATTCTATCTTGCAAATTCCACATTTATCATATACGTCATATAGCTTAGATCAATAATGCTATCTCCTATATCGGCTAGATCCGTTTTAGGGTTTCGACGATCTCGGCTTGTTTACTTTATTGATTCATGCTATATGATGTATCCACCATCCTGATTTGATGTTATTGGCTTCTTGCATACCATGCTTCTATCATGCTTAATGCTGCATTGGTTCAGTCCAACCTATTAAGTTTTCTTAGAATCATGATTTATAACATGCTTTACGATTGTCAATAAGGATAGCATCGGAGTTTCAGCCGATCTTATCTATTTAGAATATTTAACATGGTTTTATGCTTTATTTGATGTTCTATATTTAGTTCCTAATGTTTTACCATGAGTTTATATCGGATTCACGACCGATATGCAAATAAATCTAGATATCGGCTACGACATTAATCTTATGTGATCATTATTTCATGTTGCAATAGACTTAAGTAATTTATGCTGTCTCGGTTCAGTCCGATCCATACCAGTTGCTTATTTCTATGGTGATATTGATCTAATAATCGCATAAGGCTAATATCTATAGCCGATATACTTTTATTAAGGTTACTTTCATGCTTATCCATATACCTTAGAGCCGATTCATGCTTTATTGCATCGGCTAGGCCACATACGATATGAAATCGGCCTTATGGCCGATTGTCTATCGTTTACTAACATTCTTTGCCTATTATTTCTTGTTGATTGCAGGATCAAATCAACTGGCACACCCTTGAATCCAAAGTTAGGATCTGCACTAGAGTAAAGCAAATCTCTCAGGCCTGTGTGTGTTTTTTGCATCAACACGCTTTTGGCACGCCCGGTGGGACTTGTGTCAACATGTCTCCAAGCATCACGGAGGTTTCTAAGGACAACATCGTCGGGATTACACACGAACAGCTGAGCGACGAGCATAAGGAAGAGTTACAGCAACTGCTAAATCAACTCCAGAACCAATACTTGCATTCGTTCACAGTTACCCGGCAAGGCACAATTATTCAAAGAGCCAAAGTCCAAGTACTGGCAATCGCGAAGCAAGACCCAAGTACTTCTGGATCAGGAGAAGAAAAGGACAAACAAGTAAAGGCTGAATCAAGTAATGAAGAATTGCACACGTTACAAGACCGTATCGATTCAGCTGTACACCATGCTTTAGTCAACCAGTCCGGAGTACTTGTCAATACTTTGACAAACATGATCAAGTCGGTAGTTGATGGAACAATAGCCGAAGAAAAGGCTAAAGGACCTATTTATCTACCAGACGGCACGTTCCCAGGCTACAGGACCATAAAAACGGATATCGGTGGGAATCAAACAAGTCAGCAGGTGCTTCAAACCCAAGCTCCATCGGCTCCCTATTCAAGTTCAAATATTCCATCAATATTAACTAGATCACAGTCGATCACTGGGGGACAAGTACCAGCTCAAATAACACCAGAGCAATTGAATAGCATTCTTCACCCAAGACCACCGGTTGTCGACACATCGTATCCAATTCCTTGGTTCCACAACAGCCGATTGGAATTACCCAGCCGATTGGCCAGCAATACAACACAGAGCAACTTCCTTACGTGCCACCACAAGGCATATCGGCTGGCTTTAACAATCTTTATCAGCCTCACTCACCACGACCTCAGCCGATCCAATTTGGCCAGATAGATCCATTACAGCAACAGTATGGTGGAGCTACACCTCATCAACCCTGGGCCGATATGATCGCTGATGTCATGAGGGAGCAATTCGGGCTTAAGCCCAAGGATAATGGCAACATGTATCGGCACCCATATCCAGAGTACTTCGATCGGGTTCCATTGCCAAACCGATACAAGGTGCCAGATTTTTCCAAGTTTTCAGGACAAGATAATATATCGACTTATGAGCACATCAGCCGATTTCTAGCTCAATGTGGTGAGGCGTCGGCCATGGAAGCTCTCAGAGTTCATCTATTCCCATTATCATTATCTGGATCAGCATTTACATGGTTCTCGTCATTACCGTACAATTCAATCAGGAGTTGGGCCGATTTGGAGAAGCAGTTTCATAAGTACTTTTCAGTGGAGTTCAAGAGATGAAGCTATCGGACCTCACAGCTATTAGGCAGAAATCAGATGAATCGATTCCTGATTATATTCAACGGTTCAGAGACGTGAGAAATAGATGCTATAGCTTATCTTTATCAGATTCTCAGCTAGCCGATTTAGCTTTCCAAGGTTTGCTGGCGCCGATCAGGGAGAGATTCTCGGCTCAGGACTTTGACAGTTTGGCCCATTTAGCTCAGAAAGTATCAGCTCACAAGACAAGATTTCAAGAGGCTAGGAAATTCATCAAAAAGACAAACAATGTGAACAATGTCTATAGTTATGATTCTGATTCTGAAGATGAAGATCCAGATATCAATGCAGCCGAGTGGGCTAGGAACAAGAAGATGGTGGTCTGTCAATGGGCTAAGAATTCTGGGATGGAGGAGAGGTATGATTTCGACAATACTAAAGCTGACAAGATTTTCGACCTCCTTCTACAAGAAAAACAAATCCAGTTGCTAGTAGGACACGTCATCCCATCGGCTGAGGAGTTGAAGAAAAGGAAGTATTGCAAATGGCATAATACAGGATCTCACCACACTAATGATTGCAAAATTTTAAGACAACAGATCCAGTCGGCTATTGAGCAAGGGAAAATCAAGATTGATGGATCCAAGAAGCCAATGAAGATAGATGGGCACCCTTTCCCAGTCAACATGGTGCATCCTGGATACAACCAGCATAGAGCCGATAGAGACAAAAACTATACCAGGAATACCAGATCGGCTGGCATGATCAACAAATACAGAAGCAGGCGCCAGCAGGAGGAAGAATTATATCCTGAGGAAGAGGAAAGATATTTTGACCCCCATTGGAGTTGTGAATTCTTCAGGTTCTGCTGGAAAGAGGGCATGAGGCTACCATCTATTGAAAATTACCCCGGCTGTAGTGATCCTGACGCCCGGTTCGTCCAAAAACCAAGCCGACAACAAGCAGTTACGCATCGACCAGGTCCATCAAGATTATCAGTACATGAAAGACTTGGGCCGATGCAACAAGATGACGATGAAGATGAGTCACGTAGAGAATCCAAGCCAGCGCATCCTCAATGGTGTCCTTCTGAGATATTTACCAAAAATCAGAAGAGAAGAGTTCAAAGGATGAGGAACAGGGAACAATTCCAGGAGGTTGAAGGAGCAATTGAGCATCGGTTGCGACAGAAGACAAAGAAAGTATGGCGTGTGAAGAGCAAAGTAGTTTCAGTCGATGAAGTCAGAGCCGATCACACCAAGAGTCGACAACATAGGGGTAAGGTAGTGGTATCATCCGAGATCAACATGGTTTTCATGTTACCAGCTGAATATGCAA
The DNA here is from genome assembly GCA_000573905.2 of Oryza punctata. Lineage (NCBI taxonomy): Eukaryota > Viridiplantae > Streptophyta > Magnoliopsida > Poales > Poaceae > Oryza > Oryza punctata. Next base: position 6,235,462 of record CM002494.2, on the reverse strand, counting down.
TGGAGCACGTTGTCGAGCAAGAAGAAGATTTGCCATCGGCTAAGTTGATATTGTCGCCAGAACAAGCTATTTTTGAGAAGCCCAAGGGAACAGATCATCGGCATCTTAAGCCACTCTACGTCAAGGGATTTGTTAATGGTAAGCCGATGTCAAAGATGTTAGTCGATGGAGGAGCAGCTGTTAATTTGATGCCCTATACAACATTCAGAAAACTTGGGAAGAATTCAGAAGACTTGATTAAGACCAACATGGTTCTTAAGGATTTTGGCGGGAATCCATCTGAGACCAAGGGAGTTTTGAATGTGGAGTTGACCATCGACAGCAAAACAATTCCGACTACATTTTTTGTCATTGACGGGAAGGGTTCCTACAGTCTATTGCTGGGAAGAGATTGGATCCATGCTAATTGTTGCATCCCTTCAACAATGCACCAGTGTCAGATTCAATGGCAAGGAGACCAAATTGAAATAGTGCCAGCCGACAGGTCAGTTAACGTAGCCTGTGCCGATCTATCTATTTGGGAGATGGAAGGAATTGATTGTTCATCTGGAAAAGTTTGGCAAGGAGATTACTTAAAGATTTCTGATGATGCCATACAGCCAACAGGAGATGGAGAGCCCCAATTCCTATTTTGAGGGCGCCGTGGAGGGTTCCAACTTCTACACATAAGATACTATCGACGATCTCGACGGCAAGCTTGGTCAAGGTTTTATGTCGGCCGATGAGTTAGAAGAAATTGACATTGGACCAGGTGATAGGCCCAGGCCGACATATATTAGTAAAAGTCTACCAAAACAATTCAAATGTAAATTAATTGCACTCTTAAAGGAGTATAAAGATTGTTTTGCCTGGGAATACTATGAGATGCCAGGACTTAGCCGATCGATAGTCGAACATCGGCTCCCTATCAAACCAGGTTATCGGCCCTACAAGCAACCCCCAAGACGTTGTAAAGCTGCAAGGTATGACGCTATCAAGGCCGAAATTACAAGATTGTATGATGCTGGTTTTATTAGGCCATGCCGATATGCCGAATGGATTTCCAATATAGTACCAGTTATCAAGAAAAACGGCAAGCTCCGGGTTTGCATTGATTTCAGGGATTTAAATAAAGCTACACCGAAAGATGAATACCCAATGCCGGTAGCCGATCAACTCGTTGATGCAGCATCTGGACATAAAATCATCAGTTTCATGGATGGCAACGCTGGTTATAATCAGATTTTTATGGCTGAGGAAGATATTCATAATACTGCTTTTAGATGTCCTGGTGCTATCGGCTTGTATGAGTGGGTAGTTATGACTTTCGGCTTGAGAAGTGCTGGTGCTACATATCAGAGAGCTATGAATTATATCTTTCATGATCTTATCGGTGCTTTGGTGGAGATATATATAGATGATGTGGTGGTTAAATCCAAGGAGGTTGATGATCATATAGCTGATTTGAGACAAGTTTTAGAAAGAGCAAGAAAATATGGGTTGAAGATGAATCCTACTAAGTGTGCTTTTGGAGTATCGGCTGGTCAGTTTCTTGGGTTTCTGGTTCATGAGAGGGGGATTGAGATTCCTCAGAGGAGTATCGAAGCGATCAAGGATATAAAACCTCCAGAAGACAAGACCAAGTTACAATCATTGATCGGCAAGATAAATTTTGTTCGGCGGTTCATATCAAACTTGTCTGGCCGAATAGAGCCGTTCACTCCTTTATTGAGGTTGAAAGCCGATCAAGAATTTGTTTGGGGAGAAAAGCAGCAACAAGCTCTGGATAATATCAAAGAATATTTGAGTACTCCTCCAGTTCTTATACCACCACAGAAAGGGATTCCATTCAAGCTATATCTGTCAGCCGATCAAAATTCTATCAGCTCAGTTTTGATTCAAGAGGTTGAGGGTAAAGAGAGAGTTATATTTTATCTCAGCAGACATCTCTTGGATGCAGAAACAAGGTATTCACCTGTGGAGAAGCTATGTTTATGTTTGTATTTTTCCTGCACAAAGTTGAGGCATTATCTATTATCCAATGAGTGCATCATAGTTTGCAAAGCCGATGTGGTGCGATATATGCTATCGGCTCCAGTTTTGAAAGGACGCATTGGTAAGTGGATCTTTGCTTTGTCAGAATTTGATCTCAGATATGAATCGGCTAAAGCAGTTAAAGGGCAGGCGATAGCCGATTTTATAGTTGAGCACAGGGATACCAGTGTTGACAATATTGACATTATGCCATGGACTTTATTCTTTGATGGATCAGTTTGTACTCATGGTTGTGGTATCGGCTTGGTAATCATATCACCTAGGGGGGCAAGTTTTCAGTTTGCTTTCACTATTAAACCATACTCTACAAATAATCAAGCAGAATATGAAGTTGTTCTCAAATGTTTGCAGTTATTGAGGGAAGTTGAAGCCGATGCTGTTGAAATTATGGGTGATTCATTATTGGTGATAAGTCAATTATCTGGAGACTATGAATGCAAAAATGATACTTTGATGATATACAATGAGAAATGTTAAGAGTTGATGAAGACTTTCAAGATAGTTACTCTGAAACATATTCCTCGGGAGCAGAATGTTGAGGCTAACGATTTAGCTCAGGGTGCATCGGGTTATAAGCCGATGTTACAAGGGGTTGAAGTAGAAGTTGCTCGCATTCCAGCCGATGATTGGAGGTTTGATGTTTTTGAGTATTTGAAGAATCCCTCAAGATCGGTTTCCAGGAAATTGCGGTATAAAGCTCTTAAGTATGTTCTTTTTGATGATGTGTTATATTATCGGACGATTGATGGAGTTCTCTTAAAATGCTTAAGTATGGAAGAGGCGAAAGTTGTTATGTGTGAAGTTCATGAGGGAATTTGTGGAACACATCAATCGGCTCATAAAATGAAGTGGTTGATTCGGAGAGTTGGATATTTTTGGCCGACAATGCTGGAGGATTGTTCCAGATATTACAAGGGTTGTCAAAATTGTCAGAAATTTGGAGCAATTCAGAGAGCACCAGCATCGGCTATGAACCCTATTATCAAGCCATGGCCGTTCAGAGGTTGGGGTATTGATATAATCGGCCAGATTAATCCACCATCCAGCAAAGGACATAAATTCATTTTGGTTGCAACTGATTATTTCACAAAGTGGGTTGAGGCGATTCCATTGAAAAAGGTTGACAGTCAAGATGCAATCAATTTTGTCAAGGAACATATTATATACAGGTTCGGCTTGCCACAGACGATTACAACTGATCAAGGTTCTATATTTGTGTCCGATGAGTTTGTTCAGTTTGCCGACGGCATGGGGATTAAGTTATTAAATTCATCACCATATTATGCACAAGCAAATGGACAAGCTGAGGCATCTAACAAGAGCTTGATTAAGTTGGTTAAGAGAAAGATAGCCGAATATCCTAAGAAGTGGCATACTATTCTGGCTGAATCATTGTGGTCCTATCGGATGGCTTGCCATGATGCAATTCAGGTACCTCCTTATCAACTAGTTTATGGGCATGAAGCTGTGTTACCATGGGAAACAAACATCGGCTCTAGGACGATTTCTTTGCAAGATGAGTTGACAGCCGATGATTATCATAATTTGATGGTTGATGAATCTGAGGATCTGATACAAGCTAGATTGCGAGCTCTTGAAAAAGTTAAAAAGGATAAGGAGAGAGTTGCACGCCATTACAATAAGAAGGTTGTACCCAAATCGTTTGTAGAAGGCGAGCTGGTTTGGAAATTGGTATTGCCGATAGGGGCTAGACACAAGAAATTCGGCAAGTGGTCACCAAATTGGGAAGGACCGTTTCAAGTCCACAAGTGTGTTTCAAAAGGGGCCTACATGTTAAAAGGACTTGATGGAGAAATTTTTGGCAGAGCGCTTAATGGAAAATACTTGAAGAAATATTTCCCAATAGTTTGGATTGGTTCAAGATCGGCTATGGTTTTGATGATTTTTGATTGACAGCCGATGTGTTCACATTACATTTCCATGGCCGATATTTTTATCGCCCTTAGACATATAAGTTTGCAGCATTGTGTTCCCTACTACAAACTTGGGAGGCATGAAAGACAGATGAAAGAGTTAAAGTTGGAAATTTTTGAGCAAAATTTGATAGAATTCGGCTCGATGGCCGATACATGCTTTATAGTATTAAAGATAAATTATGGAATCGATTCAGATGATATTAGAGTATATATTACAAACCAAGAGTGGCCGATTTCAGAATTGGTTACAAAGTTTTTTCTAAGTCCTATTACATTATATCATTGAGAAAGATAACGCTGGATGGCCGATTGTGCCCGTTGCCGGATTTCTTCAACTTCTGCTATGGCTTGAGCATCTTGGGCATCGGTTCTAGGGATCACTTTCAAGGACTTAGTCATGTTGGCTACATTCTTTATAGACGATTTCAACTTTGCCTTTTGTTCTCCAATAGCTTTCGGCAGATCGGCTAGTTTCTGTTTCTCCAATGCAATTCTGGCATTGCATTCTTCAAGCTTGGTCAGCAGATCTATTCTTTCAGCTTCCAGTTGGTCTATTGAAGCTTTAATCGGCTCTTCGGCTAGTTGATCTAATTTGTTCTTTTCATCATGTACTAGCTGCCGATTAGCTTGTATGGTGGCCGCGATATCTTTTCTTTCTCTCCGATCGGCTATCCTTTGTCTTGCCTTCTCCAGCTTGAATTGGTGTTGCTCAAGATACATAGCTGGGGTGATCATGTTGGATAGTTCATCAGGCAGGAAAGCTTGGATTTCTTGGAATCTAGCCCGAAGAGTGCTGCAATCCACCACCAGGCTATCCAGGGATGCTCCTAGCCGATGTGAGATGTCTTCAAGATTCCTCTTCACATCATCGGCTAAGGGAGCTAGAGATTTGCTAGTTGTTTCTCCTTCTGTTTCTTTATCAAAGTAATCTTTTATATCAAAGGAGAACAAATCAGCTAAGACCTGTAATGGAAATAGTATATAAGTTAGGAAATGTTTTGGATGAGCCGATTTGGTATTTTTGAGGTGTTGGAACTTACAGGGATTGCAGGGGTGTTGACGACCAAATTTGGTAATTCAAATATCGGAAATCAAGATGGAATCGAAGAGGATTGAAGAGATAAGATCGTATAGGAAAGCAGAGTGAGAATCGGCTGTGGTCCGAATCGGCTATGGGCTGGATCGGCAGAGTCAGGGTCGGACTAGGTTAGCCGATTGAGCCGATGTCGGTAATATGACTTGGTGTACGTCATCAGGTTATGTTAACGTGTTTCATATGGATTGCCATGAACGGATAAAGACCTGAGGAGGAAATTGTATCTATTAATTAGGATATTTTATGTAATTTTCTTATAGATATTCTCGGTAAGAGTCCGCCTATAGGACTTGTTAGTTAGTTGGATTTGTATTAGGTTAATATGAGTCGTGTCCGTGATAGACAATGTTTGTAATTTCGGGTATAAATATAATCCCGAGGTCTTGTAAATAACAACAACACACGTTCAATTAATCTCGGCGCATCGCCAACCTTTGTTTCTACTTTTCGACAAGTTTGTGCTTTCAAGTCGTGCTGCATCAGTTTGATCTTCAGCAAAAAGGTATATCTTGTCATGGCGAGTTACATCATTAGGGCTAGTGCTTACATCTCTATGACACTCTAGTTCTTTGTTGTGATTCTCCGAGTTATCATATATGTTATATAACTTAGATCGACAATACAATCTACTTGTATCGGCTAGATCCTTTCTAGGGTTTCATCGATATCAGCTAGATTGCTTTGTTGATCTAGGTTATATAATGTATCCACCATCCCGAGAAGGCAACCATCGGCTTGATTCTTTAGATCTCATGCTTCTATTTATACTTAATGCTGCATTGGTTCAGTCCAACCTATTAAGTCGTATTTAGAATCGTGATATCTAACCTGCTTTATGGTTGTTAATAAGGATAGTATCGGGGTTTCAGCCGATCTTACCTGATATAGATGTTTTACATCGTGTTATGCTTTGTTTAATGTTCTATATCTGCCCCTTATATCAGGATCTAATCTAATATAAATATATTAAGCTTGATATCAATCTAATTGGTTATAGTTTAATATATTTATTACTATAAAATATCCTAGCATAAGGTTGTATCGGAGCTATAGCCGATACATACTTAAACCTAGATATCGGCTATGACATCAATCTGCATAATCATTATTCCATGTTACCTTTAAACTTGGGCAATTTATACTGTCTCGGTTCAGTCCGATCTATCCCAATTGCTTATTTCTAAAGTAATATTGATTTATTGATTATGTAACGTTGATCTTTTCAGCCGATATACTAGTTTTAGGGTTAGTTCTATCATTGACTATACCTTATAGCCGATTCATGCTTTATTGCATCGGCTAGGTCACATACGATATGAAATCGGCCCTATGGCCGATTGTCTATCGTTTACTGATATTCTTTGCATGTTTTTCTTGTTGATTGCAGGATCAAATCAACTGGCACGCCCTTGAATCTGAAACCCTAATTTTGGACCTGCACTAGAGTAAAGCAAACCTCTCAGGCCAGTGTGTGTTTTTTGCATCAACACGCTTTTGGCACGCCCAGTGGGACTCGTGTCATCATGTCTCCAAACATCACTGAAGCTGCGGAGGACAACATCATCGCGGTTACACCCGAGCAGCTGAGTGACGAACAGAAAGAAGAATTGCAACAAATGCTGAACCAACTCCAAAATCAATATTTGCACTCGTTCACAGTCACCCGGCAAGGCACGGTCATCCAAAGGACCAAAATCCAAGTACTGACGATCGTGAAGCAAGACCCAGGTACTTCTGGATCCGGGCAAGAGAAGGATAAACAAGTAAAAACCGAATCAAGCAACGAAGAATTGCACGCATTGCAAGATCGCATCGATTCAGCTGTACATCATGCGCTAGTCAACCAGTCCGGAGTACTTGTCAATACGTTGACAAACATGATCAAATCGGTAGTAGACGGAACGATGGCCGAAGAAAAGGCTAAAGGACCTATTTATCTACCAGACGGCACGTTCCCAGCATATAGAAACGTGAAGACAGACATTGGCGGGAATCAGACAAATCAACAGGTGCTTCAAACCCAGGCCCCATCGGCTCCCTTCTCAAGTTAAAATATTCCATCAATTCTAACCAGACCACAGCCGATCACTGGGGGGCAAGCATCAACTCAATTAACACCAGAACAATTGATGAGTATTCTTCATCCAAAACCGCCAGCTGTTGACACATCTTACCAAATTCCTTCGGTTCCACAACAGCCGATTGGAATTACTCAGCCGATAAGCCAGCAATACAGTACAGAACAACTTCCTTATGTGCCACCACAAGGCATATCGGCTGGCTTCAATAATCTTTATCAGCCTCACTCACCATGACCTCAGCCGATCCAATACGGCCAGATGGATCCAGTACAACAGCAGTATGGTGGAGCAACACCTCATCAACCCTGGGCCGATATGATCGCTGACGTCATGAGGGAGCAATTTGGACTTAAACCGAAAGATAATGGCAACATGTATCGGCATCCATATCCAGAATACTTTGATCGGGTTCCATTGCCAAACCGATACAAGGTGCCAGATTTCTCTAAGTTCTCAGGACAAGACAATGCATCAACCTACGAGCACATTAGCCGATTTTTAGCTCAGTGTGGTGAGACATCGGCTACAGAAGCTCTCAGGGTTCGCTTATTCCCACTCTCGTTGTCTTGTTCAGCATTCACTTGGTTTTCATCATTGCCATATAATTCAATCAGGAGCTGGGCCGATTTGGAGAAACAATTCCACAAGTACTTTTTCAGTGGAGTTCAAGAGATGAAGCTATCGGACCTCACAGCAATTAGGCAGAAATCAGACGAATCGGTTCCAGATTATATTCAACGATTCAGAGACGTGAGAAATAGATGTTACAGCATATCTTTATCGGATTCTCAACTAGCCGATCTAGCCTTCCAAGGTTTGCTGGTGCCGATCAGGGAGAGGTTTTCAGCTCAAGACTTTGACAGTTTAGCACACTTGGCTCAGAAGGTATCGGCTCACGAGACAAGATTTCAAGAGGCTAGGAAATTCATTAAGAAGGCTAACAATGTAAATAATGTCTACAATTATGATTCTGACTCTGAAGATGAAGACCCAGATATCAATGCAGCCGAATGGGCTAGGAACAAGAAGACGGTGGTATGTCAATGGGCTAAGAATTCGGCTACAGAGGAAAGGTTTGACTTTGACATTACCAAGGCCGATAGGATCTTCGATCTCCTTCTTCAAGAAAAACATATTCAACTGCCGGCAGGACATGTCATCCCATCGGCTGAAGAGTTGAAGAAAAGGAAGTACTGCAAATGGCACAACACAGGGTCTCATCACACTAATGATTGCAAAATTTTCAGACAACAGATCCAGTCGGCTATCGAACAAGGAAAAATTAAGATTGATGGATCCAACATGGCAAAAAGGCCGATGAAGATAGATGGACACCCTTTTCCAGTTAACATGGTGCATCCTGGATACAACAGGAATACAGCCGATGGAAGCAAAAACTATACTAGAAGTATCAGATCGGCTGGTATGATCGGCAAGTATCAAAACAGGCGCCAAAAGGAGAAGTCATATCTTAATGAAGAAGAAAGATATTTTGATCCCCATTGGAGTTGTGAATTCTTCAGATTCTGCTGGAACGAAGGTATGAGGCTACCATCTATCGAAAATTGTCCTGGCTGCATTGATCCTGATGTCCAATTCATCCAAGAACCAAGCCGACGACATGCAATTACACATCGGCCAAGACAATCAAGATTGTCAGTACATGAAAGACTTGGGCCGATGCACCAAGACGATGATGAAGATGACTCATGTAGAGAATCCAAGCCAATGCATCCCCAATGGTGTCCTTCTGAGATATTCACCAAAAATCAAAAGAGAAGAGTTCAAAGGATGAGAAACAGAGAGCAATTCCAGGAGGTTGAGGGTGCAATTGAGCATCGGCTGCGGCAGAAAACGAAGAAAGTATGGCGCGTGAAGAGCAAGGTGGTGCTAGCCGATGAACTCAGAGCCAATCGCAACAAGGGCAAGGAAGTGATATCATCCGAGATAAATATGGTTTTTATGTTGCCAGCCGAATATGCAGTAGAGCAAGTTGTCGAACAAGAAGAAGATATGCCATCGGCTAAATTGATGTTATCTCCACAACAAGCTGTTTTTGAGAAGCCCGAAGGAACAGATCATCGGTACCTCAAGCCACTCTATGTTAAGGGATTTGTCAATGGTAAGCCGATGTCAAAAATGCTAGTCGATGGAGGGGCAGCTATTAATTTAATGCCTTATACAACATTCAGAAAGCTTGGGAAGAACTCAGAGAACTTGATCAAAACCAACATGGTTCTGAAGGACTTTGGCGGGAACCCATCTGAGACCAAGGGAGTTTTGAATGTGGAGCTAACCATCGGCAGTAAAACAATTCCAACCACGTTCTTTGTTATTGACGGGAAGGGTTCCTACAGTCTGTTGTTGGGAAGAGATTGGATCCATGCCAACTGTTGCATCCCTTCAACAATGCATCAAAGCTTGATTCAATGGCAAGGAGACCAAATCGAAATCGTGCCAGCCGACAGGTCAGTCAATGTAGCTTGTGCCGATTTGTCTATTTGGGAGATGGAAGGAATTGATTGTTTATCTGGCAAAGTTTGGCAAGGAGATTATTTAAAGATTTCTGATGATGCCATACAGACAACAGGAGATGGAGAGCCCCAATTCTTGTTTTGAGGGCGCCGTGGAGGGTTCCAACCTATTCACAGAGGACACTATTGATGATCTCGACGGCAAGCTTGGAGGTTTTATGTCGGCCGATGAACTAGAGGAAATTGACATTGGACCAGGTGATAGGCCTAGGCCGACATATATTAGTAAAGGTTTACGAAAAGAATTTAAATGTAAATTAATTGCACTCCTAAAGGAGTATAGAGATTGTTTTGCCTGGGAGTACTATGAGATGCCAGGACTTAGCCGATCGATAGTTGAACATCGGCTCCCTATCAAACCAGGCTATCGGCCATACAAGCAACCCCCAAGACGCTGTAAAGCTGCGATGTATAAAGCTATTAAGGCTGAAATTACAAGACTCTATGATGCTGGCTTCATCAGACCATGCCGATATGCTGAGTGGGTTTCCAATATAGTACCGGTTATCAAGAAAAACGGCAAGCTCAGGGTTTGTATTGATTTCAGAGATCTAAACAAAGCTACACCGAAAGATGAATATCCAATGCCAGTAGCCGATCAACTTGTAGATGCAACATCTGGACATAAGATTATCAGCTTCATGGATGGCAATGCTGGTTATAATCAGATTTTTATGGCAGAGGAGGATATTCACAAGACTGCTTTTAGGTGTCCTGGTGCTATCGGCTTGTATGAGTGGGTAGTTATGACTTTCGGCTTGAGGAGTGCTGGTGCTACATATCAGAGAGCCATGAATTATATTTTTCACGATCTCATCGGCGCATTGGTGGAGATATATATAGATGACGTGGTGGTTAAATCCAAGGAAGTTGATGATCACATAGCCGATTTGAAACAGGTTTTAGAACGAGCAAGGAAGTATGGGTTGAAAATGAATCCTACCAAGTGTGCTTTTGGAGTATCGGCTGGTCAGTTTCTGGGATTTCTGGTTCATGAGAGGGGGATTGAAATTCCTCAGAGGAGCATTGAAGCAATTAAAGATATCAAACCCCCGGAAGATAAAACCAAGCTACAATCATCGATCGGCAAGATTAATTTTGTTCGGCGTTTTATATCAAATCTGTCTGGCCGAATAGAACCGTTTACTCCTTTACTAAGGTTGAAAGCCGATCAAGAATTTGTCTGGGGAGGGAAGCAGCAGCAGGCTCTGGATAATATCAAGGAATATCTGAGTACCCCTCCAGTACTTATACCACCATAGAAAGGGATTCCATTTAAACTTTATCTATCAGCCGATCAAAATTCTATCGGCTCAGTCTTGATTCAAGAGGTTGAAGGAAAAGAAAGAGTTATATTCTATCTCAGTAGACGCCTGTTGGATGCAGAAACAAGGTATTCACCTGTGGAGAAGTTATGCTTATGCTTATATTTTTCTTGCACAAAGTTGAGGCATTATCTATTATCCAATGAATGCATTATAGTTTGCAAGGCCGATGTTGTAAGATACATGCTATCGGATCCAGTGTTAAAAGGACGAATTGGGAAGTGGATTTTTGCTTTGTCAGAATTTGATCTTAGATATGAATCGGCTAAGGCAGTTAAAGGGCAAGCGATAGCCGATTTCATAGTTGAACACAGGGATACCAGTGTTGACAATATCGACATCATGCCATGGACTTTATTCTTTGATGGATCAGTCTGTACTCATGGTTGTGGTATCGGCTTGGTGATAATATCGCCTAGGGGGGCAAGTTTTCAGTTTGCTTTTACTATTAAACCATACTCAACAAATAATCAAGCGGAATATGAAGCTATTCTCAAAGGGTTACAGTTATTAAGAGAAGTCGAAGCCGATGCTGTTGAGATCATGGGTGATTCATTGTTGGTGACAAGTCAATTATCTGGGAAATATGAATGCAAGAATGATACATTAATAATCTATAATGAGAAATGCCAGGAGCTGATGAAGACATTCAAGATGGTTACTTTGAAGCATATTCCTAGGGAACAAAACGTTGAAGCCAATGATTTAGCTCAAGGCGCATCAGGATATAGGCCGATGTTACAAGGGATTGAAGTAGAAGTGGCCTGTATTCCAGCCAATGATTGGAGGTTTGATGTTTTTGAGTATCTAAAGAATCCTTCAAGACCAGTTTCAAGGAGATTAAGGTATAAAGCTCTTAAGTATGTTTTGTTGGATGATTCATTATATTATCGGACGATTGATGGAGTTCTATTGAGGTGCTTGAGTATGGAAGAAGCTAAAGTTGTCATGTGTGAGGTTCATGAGGGTATTTGTGGGACACATCAATCGGCTCATAAAATGAAGTGGTTACTTCGTAGGGTTGGATATTTTTGACCGAAAATGCTGGAGGATTGTTTCAGATATTACAAGGGGGTTGTCAAGATTGTCAGAAGTTTGGAGCAATTCAGAGAGTGCCAGCATCGGCTATGAACCCTATTATCAAGCCGTGGCCGTTCAGAGGTTGGGGTATTGATATGATCGGCTAAATCAATCCACCATCAAGTAAAGGACATAAATTCATATTGGTTGCAACTGATTATTTCACTAAGTGGGTTGAGGCTATTCCTTTGAAGAAAGTTTACAGTCAAGATGCGATCAATTTTGTCAAAGAGCATATTATATACAGATTTGGTTTGCCACAAACAATTACAACTGATCAGGGTTCTGTATTTGTATCGGACGAGTTTGTTCAGTTTACTAATAGCATGGGAATTAAGTTGTTGAATTCATCACCATATTATGCACAAGCCAATGGACAAGCTGAAGCGTCTAACAAGAGTTTGATTAAGTTGGTCAAAAGAAAGATAGCCGAATATTCCAAGAAGTGGCATACTATTCTGGCTGAGTTATTATGGTCCTATCGGATGGCTTGCCATGGTGCAATTCAGGTACCTCCTTATCAACTGGTGTATGGGCATGAGGTTGTATTACCGTGGGAAACCAACATCAGCTCTAGGAGGATTTCTTTACAGAATGAGTTAACAGCCGATGATTATCATAATTTGATGGTTGATGAGTTAGAAGATTTGGTTCAAGCAAGATTGCGAGCTCTTGAGAAAGTTAGGAAAGATAAGGAGAGAGTTGCCAGGTATTATAACAAGAAAGTTGTACCCAAATCTTTTGAGGAAGGCGAGTTGGTTTGGAAATTAGTGTTGCCGATAGGGGCCAGAGATAATAAATTCGGCAAGTGGTCACCGAATTGGGAGGGTCCGTTTCAAGTTCATAAATGTGTTTCTAAAGGGGCCTATATGTTAAAAGGACTTGATAGAGATGTATTTGGAAGTGCACTTAATGGAAAATACTTAAAGAAATATTACCCAAGTGTTTGGATTGGTTCGTGATCGGCTATGGTTTGCTGGTTGATGGTTGATAGCCGATGTGTTTACATCGCCTTTAGATGGCCGATATTTTTATCGCCCTTAGACATGTAAGTTTGCAGCATTGTGTTCCCTACTACAAACTTGGGGGGCATGGAAGATGAAAAGTTGAAAATTTTTGATCAACATTTAGTATAAGTTGGAATACAGCCAAGCCTGCCAGGTATAAAATTGGTTTATATGAAAGCAACAGTATCAATCGGCATAAGGAAGTTAAGAGGTTATGTTACAAGGCAAATGTTTTAGCCGATTACAGAATTAATTACAAAATTCTTCTAAGTCCTTATTATAGGAAATCATTGAGCAAGATATTTCTGGATTGCTGACAATGCCCGTTGTTGAATTTCTTCAACTTCTGCAATGGCTTGGGCATCTTGGGCGTCAGTTCCAGGAATTACCTTCAGGGATTTAGTCATGGTGGCCACATTCTTTATAGCCAATTTTATTTTTGCTTTCTGTTCCCCAATGGCTTTAGGGAGATCGGCTAATTTCTGCTTTTCCAGTGCAATTTTGGCATTACATTATTCAAGCTTGGCTAGCAGATCTATTCTTTCAGCCTCTAGTTGATTTATTGAAGCTTTTATCGGCTCTTCAGCTAGTTGATCAAGCTTTGTTTTTTCATCATGTACTAGCTGCTGATTGGCCTGGATGGTTGCTTCAATATCTTTCTTTTCTCGTCTATCGGCTATTCTTTGTCTTGCTTTCTCCAGCTTGAATTGATGTTGCTCAAGATACATAGCTGGAGTGATTGTGTTGGACAGTTCATCTGGCAGTAGGGCTTGAATTTCTTGGAATCTGGATCGCAGAGTGCTGCAATCAACTACCAGACTGTCCAGAGATGCTTCTAACCGATGTGCAATATCTTCAAGATTTCTTTTCACGTCATCGGCTAGAGGGGCTAAAGATTTGCTTGATATTTCTCCTTCTGATTCTTCATCAAAGTAGTCCTTTATATCAAAAGAGAATAAATCGGCTAAGACCTGCAAGTAGGAAAGATGAAAAGAGTACAAGTAAGAGGATATTTTTATATAGCCGATTTAAAGAGTTTTGAAGAGTTTTTGAGGATGAAACTTACAAGGATTGCAGGAGCAGCGATTTCTTCTTCTTCGATATGATGGCTGCCTACAGCCGATGCTGTGTGTTCACTTGAAACCGGTTGTGCTACAGGTGATGAAGGGGAAGGAGGCTGAAAATATTTATGCAAGTGTTAGATAGTACTGGCTAATGAGATATTCAAAGTGTTAGATAGTTGAGATTTACCAAAGGAGCTTGAATTGATGGTTTAGCCAATATTTGTGTTGGTTTCGTTCTCTCGGCTGGTCTTTTCTTCTACAAAATGTAAGAGTTGGAGGATTAAGTTGAGGATGTATAAGGAAAGTTTGCATCAAGGAAGATGAATTTACCCTGGGTTGCCGAGTGAAGACCGCTGGAGCAGAAGGAGCTGTGGGGGTTCGTTTTGGAGAGGCTGGAGGAGTCTTTTCTCTCACATCACTAGATTCAGCTGCAGCTTCATCTATTGTCCGTTCAATGGATGCTTCTTTTAGGGTTTCATCTGCATCATCGGCTGTTGGAGGTGATTGTTTCTTGGCCTTTTTCTTCATGGCTGGTGGCACAGCAGTTGATGCTCTAGTTCTCCTTTTCTTGCCTGCATCGGCTGGTTCCCTCATTTGTCCTTGGAGTAGGCTTGATGTCTTGGGGCATGATAGCCGATGACAGGAGGAGTCATGCCACATCTGTTAGGAAATAGCCCTGCAGCATATTCAATTTCTTTGCCACTTTTGCTGGTATGAGGAGGAGATGAGTCTGTGGTCTAAAAGAGCAAAGATAGTTCGTAAGTTATAAATAGAATCGGCTGATATGTTTAAAACAAGAATGAAATAAATAAAGAAAAGTTACCTGAGGGATCATGTCAGGGAAGAGGTCTGTCATGTAGATGGTAGCCGATTGGTGAAAAAGGTGTTGTTTTCACTCAGCCCACCATGAAGTGAAGACTTTACTCCTGAACATGGCTAGTTCAATATCATTTATACTGCCAAGGGAGGGGCCTGTAATGTTTAGTAGCCGATCCATCATTAAGCTTGAAGTTATTTCTCCTCGGCATTCAATTTTGTCAGCAAACCACAAGCCGATTGGGAGTTGTCCCATGCCAAACTGTCTTGCTGAACTCATTGGGTGATAGAATTCGTATGAAACCTTTATGTTCCTGCCTTGATGGATGCCGATAGGAAGGATGCATGGGCTGATGGCTGTGGTATATACTTCTCTGGACTTCTGGAATTTGTCATGGTTTATTTCTTCAAATCTGAAGTCCAATGGCAGCTCAAAGTTGACTGATTCATCATAGAAGAACCAGATTCTGGCATCTTTTTGAAAGCCGTCATAGAAGCTGAAAAACCAGTCCTTGAGCAGTTCTGCTGATAATTTTGCTCCTGCATCGGCTGGGGTGCTGGCATATTTTCCAAAGGACATACATCTCCGATGGGTGGTTTCTTCTCCATCATCATCAGTGATCGACTCTAGTCTTGGAAATTCTGCTTCAGTTAGGGGTGGCCGATTGACAGCCTTCATTGCAACTAAGTTTAGCCAAGATTGGAGTAACCACCATGGACCACCTGTACTGATTGTTGAGCCGACAGCTAGTTTGGCTGATGCATTATTCAGAGTTTGATATAAATAGCCGAGCAGAATCTTTCCTGAAGGGAATTGTCTTTTTTCTTCAAGTGCTTCGGCTATATGCTGCCAGTTTGAGGTTGGGCCACAACTGGATCCACAGAACAAAAATTTCTCCAACCACATCAGCAAAAAGGCAGTATGTTCTCTAGGGGAAACTGAGCCCTGACCCATGTTAGCCGAAATAAAGCCAGACCATCCTCCTATGCTCTTGGTTTTAAAGTCAAATCTATTCTTGGAGTTGAAGATCATTGGGTTGACAGATGAGGTAATATCCAGTCCAGTTAACATGGTTATGTCCAAAAGTGTTGGGGTCATCGGTCCTTGATTAAACATGAAGGCATTGATGGTGTTGGACTAGAAGTAGCTAGCAGAGGCCATCAACGGTTCATCTTTAGCCGAATTAGCCAAAGTAAGGGCTAGGGCTTGGCCGATTCCGAGTTCATCCCAGTGGTTCTGCTTGCTAGCCGATATGCGCTTATACCATGCAGGCCAGCTTTTCTCTAGGGATGGCCAAGACTTAAAAGTATTCTTCCAATGCCCTAGGTTTGGATTTGCTAGTCTGAAGGGAATCCTATTTGTTTCGGCGGTGATAAATTCAGTTGGGTCCAAATTGCCGATTGGTCCAAGGAAGTAATTATTCTCATGGTTCAGACTAGGGACAGCAACTAAGTTTGCGAGGTGCTACATCAACAAAGCAAAAGAGAAAAGAAGCAGACTGAGATTGCGGAAAACAAGATTTAATGAGCAAAAAGGAGATCTAGCCGATGGGACTTACCTCAACGTATTCGGCCGATGGGGCAGCGGATGGAGCGGATGACGAAGACATCTTCTCGCCAGCGGAGGTTGAATGTGTGAAGGATAGCTTGGAGTTCACTGCTTGCGCTGAGGGGATCGCCGGAGTTGGGAGAGACGGAGATTGCGAAAGTGGTGGCAACAGTAAATACAGTGTGAAGTTTTTCGGGGCCGTCGGTTAGGTATTTAAAGTGATGTGGTAACGGTCAAAAACGAAAAGAGCGAGATTATCTCGGAGATAAGATTTGGCAAATCCGAAACATTACCAAATATTCCGGACTTGGGGGGCATGTGTTGACGACCAAATTTGGTAATTCAAATATCGGAAATCAAGATGGAATCGAAGACGATTGAAGAGATAAGATCGTATAGGAAAGCAGAGTGAGAATCGGCTGTGGTCCGAATCGGCTATGGACTGGATCGGCAGAGTAAGGGTCGGACTAGGTTAGCCGATTGAGCCGTTGTCGGTAATATGACTTGGTGTACGTCATCAGGTTATGTTAACGTGTTTCATATGGATTGCCATGAACGGATAAAGACCTGAGGAGGCAATTGTATCTATTAATTAGGATATTTTATGTAATTTCCTTATAGATATTCTCGGTAAGAGTCCGCCTAAGGGACTTGTTGGTTAGTTGGATTTGTATTAGGTTAATATGAGTCGTGTCCGTGATAGACAATGTTTGTAAATTCGGGTATAAATATAATCCCGAGGTCTTGTAAATAACAGCAACAAACGTTCAATTAATCTCGACGCATCGCCAACCTTTGTTTCTACTTTTCGACAAGTTCGTGCTTTCGAGTCGTGCTGCATCAGTTTGATCTTCGGCAAAAAGGTATATCTTGTCATGGCGAGTTACATCATTAGGGCTAGTGCTTACATCTCTATGACACTCTAGTTCTTTGTTGTGATTCTCCGAGTTATCATATATGTTATATAACTTAGATCGACAATACAATCTACTTGTATCGGCTAGATCCTTTCTAGGGTTTCATCGATATCAGCTAGATTGCTTTGTTGATCTAGGTTATATAATGTATCCACCATCCCGAGAAGGCAACCATCGGCTTGATTCTTTAGATCTCATGCTTCTATTTATACTTAATGCTGCATTGGTTAAGTCCAACCTATTAAGTCGTATTTAGAATCGTGATATCTAACCTGCTTTATGGTTGCTAATAAGGATAGTATCGGGGTTTCAGCTGATCTTACCTGATATAGATGTTTTACATCGTGTTATGCTTTGTTTAATGTTCTATATCTGCCCCTTATATCAGGATCTAATTTAATATAAATATATTAAGCTTGATATCAATCTAATTGGTTATAGTTTAATATATTTGTTACTAGAAAATATCCTAGCATAAGGTTGTATCGGAGCTATAGCCGATACATACTTAAACCTAGATATCGGCTATGACATCAATCTGCATAATCATTATTCCATGTTACCTTTAGACTTGGGCAATTTATACTATCTCGGTTCAGTCCGATCTATCCCAATTGCTTATTTCTAAAGTAATATTGATTTATTGATTATGTAACGTTGATCTTTTCAGCCGATATACTAGTTTTAGGGTTAGTTCTATCATTGACTATACCTTATAGCCGATTCATGCTTTATTGCATCGGCTAGGTCACATACGATATGAAATCGGCCCTATGGCCGATTGTCTATCGTTTACCGATATTCTTTGCATGTTTTCTTGTTGATTGCAGGATCAAATGAACTGGCACTCCCTTGAATCTGAAACCCTAATTTTCGACCTGCACTAGAGTAAAGCAAACCTCTCAGGCCAGTGTGTGTTTTTTGCATCAACAAGGGGCAGCAACCTCTTCTTCTCCGACATGATGTCTACCTGCAGCTGATGCGGTGTGTTCGCTTGAGATCGGCTGTGCTACAGGCGATGGAGGAGGAATGGGCTGAAAATATTGGTACAAGTGTTAGATGGTATCGACAAAGTAAAGTAATTTGAGGTTTTAGAGATATGAAATTTACCAGGGGAGCTTGGACAGTTGGTTTGGCCGATTTTGGTGCTGGTTTTTTCTTCTCGGCTGGTCTTTTCTTCTGCAATGGACAAAGTTTGGAGTTTAGATTAGTATTTAAAAAGAGGATTTTATATCAAGAAAGATGAACTTACTCTTGGTTGCCGAGAGAAGACTGCTGGGGCAGCAGGTGTTGTACGAGTTTGAGTTGGAGCTGGAGAAGCTGGAGGTGTCTTTTTTCCTGCATCACTCGATTCGACTGCAGCTTCATCTATTACCCGTTCAATGGATGCTTCTTTTAGGGCTTCATCTATATCATCGGCTGATGGAGGTGGTTGTTTCTTGGCCTTTTTCTTTGTAGCTGGTGGCACAGTAGTTGATGCTCTGGTTCTTCTTTTCCTGCCTGCATCGGTTGGTTCCCTTGTTTGTCCATGGAGCAGGCTTGATGTCTTGGGGGCATGATAGCCGATGACAGGAGGGGTCATACCGCACCTATTAGGTAACAGCCCTGCTGCATACTCGATATCCTTGCCACTTTTGCTTGTGCGAGGGGGAGATGAATCTGTGGTCTAGAAAAGGTGAAATAATTTATAAGTCAGAGATAGAATCGGCTAGTATGTTAAAATGGAAATGATATTGAAAGCAATAAAAGTGTACCTGAGGGATCATGTCTGGAAAGAGGTCAGTCATGTATATAGTAGCCGATTGGTGAAAAAGGTGTTGTTTCCACTCGGTCCACCATGAAGTGAAGACTTTACTCCTGAACATGGCTAGTTCAATATCATTGATGCTGCCAAGGGAAGGTCCTGGAATGTTTAGTAGCCGATCCATCATCAAGCTTGAAGATATTTCTCCTCGGCATTCAATCTTGTCAGCGAACCACAAGCCGATTGGGAGTTGACCCATGCCAAACTGTCTTGCTGAACTCATGGGGTGATAGAATTCATATGATACTTTAATGTTCCTACCCTGGTGGATGCCGACAGGAAGAATGCATGGGCTGATGGCTGTAGTATAAACTTCTCTGGACTTCTGAAATTTTTCATGGTTTATCTCTTCAAATCTGAAGTCCGATGGCAGCTCAAAATTGATTGATTCATCGTAGAAGAACCAAATTCTAGCATCTTTTGGGAAGCCATCATAAAAGCTAAAGAACCAGTTTTTGAGCAATTCTGCTGATAACTTTGCTCCTGCATCGGCTGGGGTGCTGGCATATTCTCCGAAAGACATACACCTCCGATGGGTTATTTCTTCACCATCATCATTGGTGATCGGCTCTAGTCTTGGAAATTCTATTTCAGTCAGGGGTGGCCGATTGACAGCTTTCATTGCAACTAGGTTCAGCCAGGATTGGAGTAACCACCATGGCCCACCGGCATTGACTATTGAGCCGGTTGCTAGTTTGGCCGATGCGTTGGCTAGGGTCTGATACAGGTAGCCGAGCAGGATTTTTCCCAAAGGAAACTGTCTCTTCTCTTCAAGGGCTTCGGCTATATGCTGCCAGTTTGAGGTTGGGCCACAGCTTGATCCACAAAATAGAAATTTTTCCAACCACATTAATAGGAATGCAGTGTGCTCTCTTGGGGTAACTGAGCCCTGACCCATGTTAGCCGAAATGAACCCAGACCATCCTCCTATGCTCTTTGTTTTAAAGTCAAATCTATTCTTGGAGTTCAAGATCATTGGGTTGGCAGATGAGGTGATATCAAGTCCAGTTAACATGGTTATATCCAAGAGAGTTGGTGTCATTGGTCCTTGGTTGAATAAGAATGCATTGAGGGTGTTGGACCAGAAGTAGCTTGCAGAAGCCATTAACGGCTCATCTTTAGCCCAATTTGCCAAAGTGAGGGCTAGGGCTTGGCTGATGCCTATCTCGTCCCAGTGGCTCTGCTTGCTAGCCGATATGTGTTTCTACCATACAGGCCAGCTTTTCTCTAGGGACGGCCAGGATTTAAAGGTATTCTTCCAGTGCTCTAGGTTTGGGTTTGCTAGTCTGAAGGGAATTCTATTTCTTTCCGCGGTGATGAATTCAGTCGGGTCTGTGTTGCCGATTGGTCCAAGGAAGTAATGTAAGGACCCCCGTTTCTGCAACAGGAATCACTCGTGTAATCTGTACCATTTCCCTGGATCAAGTAGTTTGGCACACACGACACATAGTTGAATTACCATAAGCGCATACATATGCGTCGTGTACGAATTATTACATCATAGGCCCGAAGGCATAGTCTTAGAACAAAGGACCAAACGGTCCGGAACACAGCCCAAAAGCAGAATTTAGATAAGTAGCGGAGCGAAGGCAGCGGCATCGTCATCGCCACAGGCAACGACCGTATCTAGACCTAGTGGGCACCCTCATCTTCCGCATCCTCTTCGTAGTAGGCGTATGGATCTTCCGCGGTGTCATCTTCGGCTTCTGATGAAGTTTATAATTGCAAGGGTGAGTACCAACCGTACTCAGCAAGTCACCACGGCAACGATGCATATGAAGGATTTTATTCAAGGCGAGGCAAAGGCTCAGTTGCATAAAGCTAGGTTTGCAGTAACTTTCACAAACCTAAGACCTAGCATAACTGATCCAGTTTTAATACCATAGTTCAAATTAAACAACGACGGTTCTGTCTACCATCCATTGTGATCCCAAGGATGGCTTCCCGCCGTTGGTCGTCATGGTTTTCTGTGGACGTCCACCTTCCTGCTGTCAAGAAGTGGCTCCGACAGCATAAAACTCATCATGCAATATCCCCTCCCACACAGGTTAAGAATTTAGAGTCTAGCCAAGTGTAATGCACGTCCCGGTGCTCAATATCCGCGAGCACAGCTATTCGAATAGATTTGGTTTACTCACACTGCAGTAGATGTACACTTTACCCGTACTCCGCGACTGCCCAACACATGAGCCTCGTCCCAACACATGAGACGCGTCACGGCAAAGCCTTTCGATAACCTTACATTGGCAGTACCCGCTCCATGAACTATCATCCTCGTGCGCTCTAGGCGTATCTATTTCTAGCAGTGAGAGGAGTTCTGGCGCTCCCGGGACAAGGAGTCTCACACACGCACAAATTTATATCTTAAGTTTTAGGTTCTCACTCTCACACACGTGGCAGTCCTACCAACGGCGACACCGATGTAGGGTACGCATCGCGTCCCTACCTCAACGGCTGCCCCGACGTAGCGAACCTGCCTCACACACTGGGGTGAACCATCTATGCAAGGATACTGCCACTGCTCAGCTATCTAGTCGGCTAGGTCTATACCCATCCGAGAAGTACGGTTGTACTGGGGTCGTTTCATGCTTAACTTCATGGCTCGGTCCTTAACTGACCGGGGACGGAACTAGCCTTTTCCGGATACCACCCAAATCCACCATCCGCCCCAGTCGAAAACATTTGTTTGGTTCTATTCCTCTTTTCTTAAATCATATCATCATATCATGGCAATGTGGCGCTCATGTCTCCACATGCCGCATCTCAATTACCTTCCCCAAGGTAATTGCCCAAGCATAAAGCTTTTGATAAATATGAGTATGCATGTTTCTAGATTAGCATCACTAAGCATTTGTCATAATTGACTAGGGACTCTTGTATAAGCATGGTTACAAAGGAATGTAAGGATAAACAATAAGCAAGGTATGGCATAATAACAAGTAGGGTATTCATCATTGCATGAAACTTCATTTGTAAATAAAAATAATTTCACAACTTGGGTTCAACATGCTCAAGGATAGTGATGACTTGCCTTGCTCGAAGTCCGGTTGTTCTTGGTCTTCGGTCGGACTCACAGCTCCCTCGGTGTCTAAAATTACGTGCGAAAGAAATTGAATTCTTTTAGAATTCAATTAAAATCCAACAAAATCCAATTAAAGAAAAGATCGAGCGCGAGCGTTTGAATGTCGATATCGATTCCATTTTATTTATGAGGCAATCCTATTTGATTGTTAATACTGTTATCCTAAAATATTAGCGCTAGCCAATTTAAAATATTAATCCGATCTAGTTTACGCGTCTCGAATAAATCTGATTCCGATAATAAAAGGTAATCCTATCCGGTAAATAGTTGGCGTAATTAATTACTCGTGTTTCCAAAATAATCGATGTCGGTGTATTCTACTAATTTATTAAACTAATCA
This sequence comes from Oryza punctata, assembly GCA_000573905.2. NCBI lineage: Eukaryota > Viridiplantae > Streptophyta > Magnoliopsida > Poales > Poaceae > Oryza > Oryza punctata. The sequence continues at coordinate 6,212,796 of CM002494.2, read as the reverse complement.
TTTTATATTAATCTAGCACCTATATTCGAGATAAACAAAAACTAAATTTCTAATCCCCTAATTTATCCCTCCCTATTTTATTATTTTTCTTCCTCTAATATTTTCTTTTTCTTTTCTCTTTTTCTTTCTTTTCTTTTCTTTTCTCTTTCTCTTCTCCTCTGTTCTGCCTCTTCTCTCTCTCCCTTCTTCTTCCTCAGCTCTCTCTGCTCTTTCTCGGTCTCTCTCTCTCTCACAGAGTATCTGCCGGCAAAGGGAAAGGGAAGAAGGGAGGGGGCACCTACCGGTGGCGGTGGCGACCGGGCGGCCGGCGGCAGTCCAGTGGCGGCGGCGAGCAGCCAACGGCGACGGTGGCCCGAGCTCCAATCGGCGGCGGCGGCGCGGTAGAGCAGGGAGTGGAGAGGGGAAATGGAGGAGGGGCGGTGTGGGGAGGAAGGGATCGGCCGGGGAGGTTTTATAGGCGGCCGGGGCGGTGCGTGCGCGGCATGGGGCGGTGGCGACGTGGGTGCGGCGGCAGCGCGCGGCGCGAGGGTACGGCGGCGTGGCGCGGCATGGCGCGCGGCGTGGGGGAGGTGTACGGTGGCGTGGGCGCGTACGGCGGACACGGCGGCAACAGGCGGCGGCATGGTGATGGGCGCACGCGGCGGGTACGGCGGCGACAGGCGGCGGCATGGCGCAGGGTACGGCGGCGACAGGCGGCGGCATGGCGCGGGACAGCGCGCGGCGCGCGGCAGGGCGGCGGCGGGCTCGACGCGGCAGGGTGGAGGCGGGCGGCGCGGGCGCGCGGGCGCGGGAGCAGGCGCGCGTGGCGCGGCGGACGGCACGCGGCAGGCGGACGGGCGGCGGCGCGGGACAGCGCGAGGGCAGGGGGAAAAGGGACCGGATCAAACACCTGGCAGTCGGTGAATAGTGCCGCCAGGACCTTTTTGACATTTTTAGTGATTTTCCCACTTTAAAATTATCCAAAAAATTTTATATTTATAACTAAATGAATGTTGCCTAATATTTTTAGTGTTTCTAAATATTTCCCTCCAAATTTCCATGTGTCGCTAAATTATACATATATATATTTTTTTATGCCATTATTAACACTTGTACGCCTACGTATATATAAATTTATGTGACGTCTCCTACTAAATTTATATCGCCCCAACTCATTTTGTAATATTTATATACGTTGTTTTCTTTACCATATTATTGCCTCACCATCTATTTTAGTACATTTTCCTTGATTATGCACTTGGTCGATTTCTGTATTTAGGGTTCGCCCTTGAACGGATTTGATAAATCCTGAGCACCACAATTAAAGATCGAATAAACGAACGATCAAACATAATACGATGCAACTCACTTTAAAAGTTTCTTTAGAATTTCGTATTTTAGTGTTTTGTTTTCAATGGTCGAATTTTTAGGGTGTTACAAGTAATTGTTCTCGTGGTTCAGACTTGGGACAGCAATTAAGTTTGCAAGGTGCTACATCAACGAAGCAAAAACGAGAAGAAGCGGACTAAGATTGCGAAAAACAAGATCAGATGAACGAAAAAGAGATCTAGCCGATGGAACTTACCTCAGCATATTCGGCCGATGGGGCGGTGGATGGAGCGGATGAGGATGACATTCTTAGCTGGCGGAGGTTGAACGGAAGAGGGATTGCTTGGGACTGGATCGCTTGCGCCGAGGGGATCGCCGGAGTTGAGAGAGACGGAAAGGGCTAAAGCGGTGGCAATAGTATAACGGTGTGAAGTTTCTCGGGGCCGTCGGTTAAAGTATTTAAAGCGCTGCGGTAACGGTCAAAAACGGAAAGAGCGAGATTATCTCGGAGATAAGATTTGGCAAATCCGAAACATTACCAAATATTCCGGACTTGGGGGGCATGTGTTGACGACCAAATTTGGTAATTCAAACATCGGAGATAAAGATGGAATCAAAGAGGATTGAAGAGATAAGATTGTATCGGGAAACAGAGTGAGAATCGGCTGTAGTCCGAATCGGCTGTGAACTGGATCGGCAGAGTCAGTGTCGGACTAGGTTAGCCGATTGAGCCGGTTTTGATAATATGACTCGGTATACGTCATCGGGTTATGTTAACGTGATGCATATGGATTGCCATGCACGGATAGTCCTGAGGAGGTAGTTGTATCTATTAATTAGGATATTTTATGTAATTTCCTTATAGATATTCTCGGTAAGAGTCCGCCTAAGGGACTTGTTCGTTAGTTCGATTTGTAATAGGTTAATATGAGTCGTGTCCGTGATGGACAATGTTTGTATTTTCGGGTATAAATATAATCCCGAGGTCTTGTAAATAATAACAACAGACGCTCAATCAATCTCGGTGCATCGCCACCTTTTGTTTACTTTTTCGACAAGCTTGTGCTCTTGAGTCGTGCTGCATCAATTTGATCTTCGGCTAGAAGGTATAGTTTGTCATGGCAATTTGCATCATTAGAATTAGTGCTTACAACTTTATGACACTCTAATTCTATCTTGCAAATTCCACAGTTATCATATACGTCATATAGCTTAGATCAATAATGCTATCTCCTATATCGGCTAGATCCGTTTTAGGGTTTCGACGATATCGGCTTGTTTACTTTATTGATTCATGCTATATGATGTATCCACCATCCTGATTTGATGTTATTGGCTTGTTGCATACCATGCTTCTATCATGCTTAATGCTGCATTGGTTCAGTCCAACCTATTAAGTTTTCTTAGAATCATGATTTATAACATGCTTTACGATTGTCAATAAGGATAGCATCGGAGTTTTAGCCGATCTTATCTATTTAGAATATTTAACATGGTTTTATGCTTTGTTTGATGTTCTATATTTAGTTCCTAATGTTTTACCATGAGTTTATATCGGATTCACGACCGATATGCAAATAAATCTAGATATCGGCTACGATATTAATCTTATATGATCATTATTTCATGTTGCAATAGACTTAAGTAATTTATGCTGTCTCGGTTCAGTCCGATCCATACCAATTGCTTATTTCTATGGTGATATTGATCTAATAATCGCATAAGGCTAATATCTATAGCCGATATACTTTTCTTAAGGTTACTTTCATGCTTATCCATATACCTTACAGCCGATTCATGCTTTATTGCATCGGCTAGGCCACATACGATATGAAATCGGCCTTATGGCCGATTGTCTATCGTTTACTAACATTCTTTGCCTATTATTTCTTGTTGATTGCAGGATCAAATCAACTGACACGCCCTTGAATCCAAAGTTAGGACCTGCACTAGAGTAAAGCAAATCTCTCAGGCCTCTGTGTGTTTTTTGCATCAACAGAGTCCGCCTAAGGGACTTGTTTGTTAGTTGGATTTGTATTAGGTTAATATGAGTCGTGTCCGTGATGAACAATGTTTGTATTTTCGGGTATAAATATAATCTCGAGGTCTTCTAAATAATAACAACATACGTTCAATCAATCTCGGTGCATCGCCACCTTTGTTTCGTATTTCCGATAAGCTTGTGCTCTCGAGTCGTGCTGCATCAATTTGATCTTCGACGAGAAGGTATATCTTGTCATGGCAATTTGCATTATTGGGATTAGTGCTTACATCTTTATGACACTCTAATTTTATCTTGCAAGTTCCACAGTTATCATATACATCATATAACTTAGATCAATAATGCTATCTTCCATATTGGCTAGATCTGTTTTAGGGTTTCAACGATATCGGCTAGTTTACTTTATTGATTCATGTTATATGATGTATCCACCATCTTGATTTGATGTTATTGGCTTGTTATATGTCATGCTTCTCCCATGCTTGATGCTGCATTGGTTCAGTCCAATCTATTAAGTTATCTTAGAATCATGATCTATAACATGCTTTACGATTGTCAATAGGGATAGTATCGGAGTTTCAGCCGATCTTATCTGTCTAGAATATTTGACATGGTTTTATGCTTTGTTTAATGCTCTATATTCAATCTTTAATGCTTTATCATGAGTTTGTATCGGATTTACGACCGATATACCAGTAGATCTAGATATCGGCTATGACATCAGTCTTATGTGATCATTATTTCATGTTGCAATAGACTTAAGTAATTTATACTGTCTAGGTTCAGTCCGATCTATACCAATTGCTTGTTTCTATAGTAATATTGATCCTATGATTGCATAAAGCTAATATCTACAGCCGATATACAAGGGTTAGGGTTATTTCTCATACTTATCCATATACTTACAGCCGATTCATGCTTTATTGCATCGGCTAGGTCACATTGTTTTGCTTGGGAATACTATGAGGTGCCAGGAATTAGCCGATCGACAGTTGAACATCGGCTCCCCATCAAACCAGGCTATCGGCCGTACAAGCAACCCCCAAGACGTTCTAAGGCTGCGATGTACGATGCTATTAAGGCCGAAATTACAAGACTCTATGATGTTGGTTTCATGAGACCATGCCGATGTGCTGAGTGGATTTCCAACATAGTACCAGTCATCAAGAAAAATGGCAAGCTCAGGGTTTGTATTAATTTCAGGGACTTAAACAAAGCTACACCGAAAGATGAATACCCAATGCCGGTGGCCGATCAACTCGTCGATGCAACATCTGGACACAAGATTATCAGTTTCATGGATGGTAATGCTGGTTATAATCAAATCTTTATGGCTGAGGAAGATATTCACAAAACAGCCTTTAGATGTCCTGGTGCTATCGGCTTATATGAGTGGGTAGTTATGACTTTTGGCTTGAGAAGTGTTGGTGCTACATATCAAAGAGCCATGAACTATATTTTCCACGATCTCATCGACGCATTGGTGGAGATATATATTGATGATGTGGTGGTTAAATCTAAGAAAGTTGATGATCATATAGCCGATTTGAAGCAAGTCTTGGAGAGAGCAAGGAAATATGGGCTGAAGATGAATCCTACCAAGTGTGCTTTTGGAGTATCGGCTGGTCAATTTCTTGGGTTTCTGGTCCATGAGAGAGGGATTGAAATTCCTCAGAGGAGCTTTGAAGCAATTAAAGATATCAAACCCCCAGAAGACAAAACTAAGTTACAATCATTGATCGGCAAGATAAAATTTATTCGGCGTTTTATATCAAATCTGTCTGGCCGAATAGAACCATTTACTCCTTTACTGTGGATGAAAGCCGATCAAGAATTTGTCTGGGGAGAAAAGCAGCAGCAGGCTCTGGATAATATCAAGGAATATTTGAGTACTCCTCCAGTTCTTATACCACCACAAAAAGGGATTCCATTTAAGCTATATCTGTCAGCCGATCAAAATTCCATCGGCTCAGTCTTGATCCAGGAGGTTGAGGGGAAAGAGAGAGTTATATTCTACCTTAGCAGACGCCTATTGGATGCAGAAACCAGATATTCACCTGTGGAGAAGTTATGCTTATGTTTATATTTTTCCTGCACAAAGTTGAGGCATTATCTACTATCCAATGAGTGCATCATAGTTTGAAAGGCCGATGTGGTACGATACATGCTATCGGCTCCAGTTTTGAAAGGACGCATTGGTAAGTGGATTTTTGCTTTGTCAGAATTTGATCTCAGATATGAATCGGCTAAAGCAGTTAAAGGGCAGGCGATAGCCGATTTTATAGTTGAACATAGGGATGCTAGCGTAGAAAATACATTATGACATGGACCTTATTCTTTGATGGATCTGTTTGCACACATGGTTGTGGTATCGGCTTGGTTATTATATCGCCTAGGGGGTAAGTTTTCAGTTTGCTTTTACTATTAAACCATACTCTACAAATAATCAAGCAGAATATAAAGCTGTTCTCAAAGGATTGCAGTTATTAAGGGAAATTGAAGCCGATGCTGTTGAGATCATGGGTGATTCATTATTAGTAATAAGGCAGTTATCTGGAGAATATGACTGCAAAAATGATACTTTGATGATATACAATGAGAAATGTCAAGAGCTGATGAGGACTTTCAAGATAGTTACTTTGAAACATATCCCTAGGGAGCAGAATGTTGAGGCCAATGATTTAGCTCAAGGTGCATCAGGATACAAGCCGATGTTACAAGGGATCGAAGTAGAGGTGGTCTGCATTCCAGCCGATGACTGGAGGTTTGATGTTTTTGAGTATCTGAAAAATCCCTCCAGATCGGTTTCAAGGAAATTACGGTATAAAGCTCTTAAGTATGTTCTCTTGGATGATGTATTATATTATCAGACGATTGATGGAGTTCTGTTGAAATGCTTAAGTATGGAAGAAGCTAAGGTTGTCATGTGTGAAGTTAATGAGGAAATCTGTGGGACACATCAATCGGCTCATAGGATGAAATGGTTAATTCGAAGAGTTGGATATTTTTGGCCGACAATGCTGGAGGATTGTTTCAGATATTACAAGGGTTGTCAGGATTGTTAAAAATTTGGAGCAATTCAGAGAGCACCAGCATCGGCGATGAACCCTATTATCAAGCCATGGCCGTTCAGAGGTTGGGGTATTGATATGATCGGCCAGATCAATCCACCATCAAGTAAAGGGCATAAGTTCATATTGGTTGCAACTGATTATTTTACTAAGTGGGTTGAGGCAATTCCTTTGAAGAAAGTTGACAGCAAAGATGCCATTGATTTTGTTAAAGAGCATATCATCTACAGATTTGGTTTGCCACTGACAATTACAACTAATCAAGGTTCTATATTTGTGTCCGATGAGTTTGTTCATTTTGCTGATAGCATGGGAATTAAGCTATTGAATTCATCACCATATTATGCACAAGCAAATAGGCAAGCTGAAGCATCTAACAAGAGCTTGATTAAGTTAATTAAGAGAAAGATAGCCGAATATCCCAAGAAGTGGCATTCTATTCTGGCTGAGTCATTGTGGTCCTATCGGATGGCTTGCCATGGTGCAATTCAGGTACCTCCTTATCAACTGGTTTATGGGCATGAAGCTGTGTTACCATGGGAAACCAACATCGGCTCTAGGAGGATTTCTTTACAAGATGAGTTGACAGCCGATGATTATCATAATTTGATGGTTGATGAGTCAGAAGATTTGGTACAAGCTAGATTGTGAGCCCTTGAAAAAGTTAGGAAAGATAAGGACAGAGTTGCCAGGCATTATAACAAGAAAGTTGTGCCCAAATCTTTTGAAGAAGGTGAGCTGGTTTGGAAATTGGTACTGCCGATAGGGGCCAGAGATAATAAATTCGGTAAGTGGTCACCGAATTGGGAAGGACCGTTTCAAGTCCACAAATGTGTTTCTAAAGGGGCCTACATGTTAAAAAGGCTTGATGGAGAAGTTTTTGGCAGAGCACTTAATGGAAAATATTTGAAGAAATACTACCCAAGTGTTTGGATTGGTTCATAATCGGCTGTGGCCTGCTGGTTTATGGTTGCTAGCCGATGTGTTTACATCACCTTTCGATGGCCGATATTTTTATCGTCCTTAGATAGATAAGTTTGCAGCATTGTGTTCCCTACTACAAACTTGGGGGGCATGAAGGATAAAAGTTAGAAATTTTTCGAGCAAAATTTTATCTCAGAATTTAGTTGTAAAATTGGTTCAATGATCGGCAACAGAAGGTATTTCAGGGTTTGGCCAAGTATTTCAGTATTTAGCTATAAAATTAGCTCGATGGCCGAAGCATATATTACAGCAAAAATATTTCAAAGCAATTTATAGTTTGGGTTACATCAAGCCAGGTACTTTTGGATAGCCGATACAGCTCTTTGCCTAATCTGTTCTACTTCTTCAATGGCTTGGGCATCGGCTGCATTTGTTCCTGGGATTGGTTTCAAAGCCTTACTCAAGGCAGCGAGGTGCTTCACAGATTTCTTGAGCTTGAGTTTTTGGGTTTCAATAGCTTTGGGTAGGTCGACCAGCTTCTGCTCTTCGGCGATGATCTCAGTTCTACAAGCCTCAAGTTGCTGCAGAAGATCGGCTTCTTTCTTTTTCAGTTCCTCAATCTTCTGTTGCGTTGAGTTTGGTCCAGCCTCATCCAGCTTGGATTTCTCCTCGGTGACTTGTTGTTGGCTGGATTGGACATTTGCCTCAAGGGCAGAACGCTCTAGCCGATCTGAGATCCTTTGCCTTGCTCTTTCTAACTTAAAACGGTGTTGCTCAAGAAAGACTGCAGGAGAAATCATCTCTATGAGTTCATCAGGGATTTGGTTCTGGATTTCTTCAAATCTTGCCCTAATCGGCCCACAGTTCACAACTAGTGCATCAAGGGAAGCACTTAGCCGATATGCGATGTCAGCTAAACTCCTTCTTAAATCTTCAGAAATTGGAGAGATGGCTTTGCTAGTTGTTTCTTCTTCTTCGTCCAGGAATTGATTTATATCAAAGGAGAACATGTCGGCTAACAGCTGAAATAGGAAAAGATTGATAAGTAATACAATTAAGAGTGAGCCGATAGATATAGGTATGGAGAGTACTTACAGGGATGTGGGGAGCTGGAGTTGTGGTAGCAACCTCTTCATCTTGTCGGCTAGCTGCGGCCGATGCAGTATGTTCACTGGATGCTTGTTGAGGAGGTGGTACCTAGGGAGGCTATAATGATAGTAAATAGTCAGTATCAGCTAAGGATGAAATTAGAGTTGGAGTGAGTTGAAATTACCGATACTGGTGGCGAAATTGGCTTCTTCCTTGTAGCAACTTGTTTCTTCTTGGGCTGGAAAAAGGTGGTTAAGTTAAGAAAATCTGAAGCATGGAAATAGATGATGATAAGTTAGAAATCTTACTTGTGCTTTTTGAGGAGGTTTCGGAGGACTTGGAGTTTTTGCAGCCTGGGATTGTACTGCAGGTGAATCGGCTTGAGGAGTGATGATTTCAGTTTCACTGCAATGGGCAGCAGCTTCATCAATTGCTTCCTCCATCTCAATATCCTTAAGGATATCATCTATCTCTTGGGCTTGAGCAGCTTCTGTATCGGCTGTTTTCTTCTGCCGCTTGGTCGGTTTCTTCAAGAGCGTTGGCTTTATAGCAGCTTGTTTTGTTCTTCTTTTCTTATCACCTGCTTGTGTCGGCTCTCTGAGTTGGCCATGAAGTAAGGTGGTAGTTTTTTGGGCGTTGAAGCCGATGATGGATGGAGCTGGTCCACAGCCATTGGGAAGTTTGGCCATAGCATACTCTATGGGCTTGCCACTTCGGCTGACAAGAGGAGGAGGAGAATCCGTTGTCTACAAGGAAAGTTGTTAAACTATGAGTATTGAGCAGTTGATAGTATTGAAATACAATAGCTTGAGAGGAAAATTTTACCTGAGGGATCAAGTTTGGTATGATTCGGGTAAGATATGACTCAACTGATAGATGGAATATATGACTTTTTATCTCTGACCACCATCTGTCAAACTGGATGCTCCTCATCAAGATGATGTTGAATCTGTCGATGCTGCCGAGAGGAGGACCAGGGATGTTGAGCAACTTGTCCATCATCAGAGCTGATACAATATCACCTCTGGTCTGAATCTTGTCGGCATAGTACAAGCCGATGGGTAGTGTGCCCATGCCAAGTTGTCTTGCTGCCGACATTGGATAATAAAATTCGTAGGAGGGTTGAACATTTCTACCCTGAGATATGCCAACCGGGAGTATGCATCGTGAGATTGCAGCAGTTAGGATTTCTCTGGGTTTTTCAAATCTTTCATCATTGATTTTATTGAGCCTGAAATCAGTTGGCAGTTCAAAGCTTCGGTAGGAGTCATAAGCAAACCAGATTCGGCTGTCTCTAGGGAATCCATCATAAAAGTTGCCGAACCAGTTCTGGAAGTGTTCAACTGATGGTCCATGTCCAGCATAACTGGTGGCTGCTTCTCCAAATGACATGCATCGGCGCATCTGGTTTGATTCTTCATCATTTTCAGAATCAGCTGTGGAAGGGAATTCTGCCTCTAAGAGTGATGGCCTTTTTGCAACCTTCAGAGTATGCAGGGTTAACCAGAGTTGGATAAACCACCATGGGCCGCCAGTATTGATATTGGAATCCATTATCAGTTTGGCCGATGATTGGCTTAGCATCTGATATGCTGCTCCTAGCAAATATTTTCCTAAGGGAAATTCCTTCTTTAAGGCGATGGCTTCGGCTAGGTGTTGCTAGTTGGCAGTTGGGCCGCAGGTGGATCCACAGAATAAAAACTTGTCCAGCCACATCATCAGGAAGGCGGTGTGTTCTCTAGCCGAAACAGAGCCTGTTCCCATGTTATCAGAGATGAAACCAGACCAGCCACCAATATTTTTGGTTTTGAACTTGTAGGTGCATTTGGTCTTCATGCTGATGGGGTTGGCCGATGTGGTTATGTCTAGGCCAGTGATCATGATTATATCCAGCAAGGTGGGAGTCATCAGCCCTTGGTTGAACATAAAGCTATTGAGGGTATCTGACCAAAAGTATGCAACCGAAGACAGCATCGGCTCGTCTTTTTTCATATCGGCTATGGATAAGGACAGACATTGGGCTATCCCTATTTCATCCCAGTGATCTTGCTTGCTAGCTGCAACCCTTTTATACCAATCTATCCACTTATCAACTTGAGAATGCCAAGATCTAAAGGTGGTTGTCCAGTGGGAAAGGGATGGGTTGGCTTGTCTAAAAGGGATTCTATTTGTTTCTGCATTGATGATATCAGTGGGATCTAAATCACCCATCGGACCCAGGAAAAAGTGGTTGGGTTCACTGAGTTTTGGGACGGCTACTTGATGAGTTAAGTGTTACAGATTGAAAAGAGATAAAAAGGGATGAAGGCGGAGTAAGAATGAAGAAATTAAAGAAAAGATTGGAGTCGATGGGGGACTTACCTCGGCGTATTCCATGGCGGTGGATTGCGGTGGATTCGTTGATGTCACCATTGTTACGCGAAGGGCGTCGCCGGAGGGGGTTTGCTACTCTGGTCGCCGGAGTGGAGGGAGAAGGTGTTCGCCGGAGTTCACGGGGAGGTTTGGTGGTTGAAGCGATGAAAACGGAGTTAACGCCGTGAAATATCCGGGAGAGCGGTTGGTATTTAAAGAATTAGGTGTGTAACGGTCAAAAAAAACGGAAAGAGCGAGATTATCTTGGAGATAAGATTTGGCAAATCCGAAACATTACCAAATATTCCGGACTTGGGGGGCATGTGTTGACGACCAAATTTGGTAATTCAAAGTATCGGAGATGAGGATAGAATCAAAGAGAATCAAAGAAATTAGATCGTTTCGGAAACAGAGTGAGAATCGGCTATAGTCCGAATCGGCTGTGAAGTGGATCGGCAGAGTCAGAGTCGGACATGGTTAGCAGATGAAGCCGATTTCGGTAATATGACTTGGTACACGTCATCGGGTTGTGTTAACGTGTTCTATATGGATTGCCATGCACGGATAGAGTCCTGAGGAGGCAATTGTATCTATTAATTAGGATATTTTATGTAATTTCCTTATTGATATTCTCGGTAAGAGTCCGCCTAAGGGACTTGTTTGTTAGTTGGATTTATATTAGGTTAATATGAGTCGTGTCCATGATGGAAAATGTTTGTATTTTCGGGTATAAATATAATCCCGAGGTCTTCTAAATAATAGCAACATACGTTCAATCAATCTCGGCGCATCGCCACCTTTGTTTTCTTATTTCCGACAAGCTTGTGCTCTCGAGTCGTGCTGCATCAATTTGATCTTCGACGAGAAGGTATATCTTGTCATGGCAATTTGCATTATTGGGATTAGTGCTTACATCTTTATGACACTCTAATTTTATCTTGCAAGTTCCACAGTTATCATATACATCATATAACTTAGATCAATAATGCTATCTTCCATATTGGCTAGATCTGTTTTAGGGTTTCAACGATATCGGCTAGTTTACTTTATTGATTCATGTTATATGATGTATCCACCATCTTGATTTGATGTTATTGGCTTGTTATATGTCATGCTTCTCCCATGCTTGATGCTGCATTGGTTCAGTCCAATCTATTAAGTTATCTTAAAATCATGATCTATAACATGCTTTACGATTGTCAATAGGGATAGTATCGGAGTTTCAGCCGATCTTATCTGTCTAGAATATTTGACATGGTTTTATGCTTTGTTTAATGTTCTATATTCAATCTTTAATGCTTTATCATGAGTTTGTATCGGATTTACGACCGATATACCAGTAGATCTAGATATCGGCTATGACATCAGTCTTATGTGATCATTATTTCATGTTGCAATAGACTTAAGTAATTTATACTGTCTCGGTTCAGTCCGATCTATACCAATTGCTTATTTCTATAGTAATATTGATCCTATGATTGCATAAAGCTAATATCTACAGCCGATATACTAGGGTTAGGGTTATTTTTCATACTTATCCATATCGTTACAGCCGATTCATGCTTTATTGCATCGGCTAGGTCACATACGATATGAAATCGGCCCTATGGCCGATTGTCTATCGTTTACTGATATTCTTTGCATATTTTTTCTTGTTGATTGCAGGATCAAATCAACTGGCACGCCCTTGAACCTAAAACTCTAATTTTGGACCTGCACTAGAGTAAAGCAAATCTCTCAGGCCAGTGTGTGTTTTTTGCATCAACAGTACCCCATGTAGACACACGATTCTTGCCAGATATATCTCTGCTAACCTCTTCCCAGTGTAGGTGGTATGCACCAGTATGAAATGGGCGACTTTAATGAGTCGATCGATAATCACCCAAATTGAGTCATGTCCCGATGATGTCCCTGGCATTCCTGTGATGAAATCCATCCCAATTTCCACCCATTTCCACTCAGGGATTCGGAGCGATTGCAGCAATCCTGCTAGCCTCTTATGTTCAGCCTTGACTCACTGGCAAACGTCACAGAGTGCGACAAACTCAGCTATCTCTCTTCTCATACTAACCCACCAGAACTTCTCTTTGAGGTCTTGATACATTTTAGTACTGCCAGGATGGATGGAATATTGGGTTTGAAGAGCCTCGGTGAGTATCAGGTCCTTCAATTCCTTGTTCTCAGGTACACACAATCTTTCTCCCATCCAGATTGTTCCATGTTCATCCTCAGTAAAGTCTCGAGCTTTACCGACCCTCATATTCTTCTTAAGCTCAGCTATCTCTGGATCATTGGCCTGAGCTGTTCGGACTTGTTCCACGAGCGTTAGTTGTGCTTCAAGAGCGGCCACGAACCCGTGCTCCATGATTCCCAAGTTCAAACGCTCAAGGTCATGTTGCAATTTACTACACAACCTTTCTGTGCTCAAGGCATTGCAGTAACTTTTTCTGCTCAAGGCAACGGCAACCACATTAGCTTTGCCGGGATGATAGTGTATTCCCATGTCATAATCTTTGATCAAGTCCAACCATCTTCGCTGTTGGAGATTCAGATCTGGTTGAGTGAAGATATACTTCAGACTTTTGTGATCTGTGTACACCTCACAAAGGTTGCCAATAAGGTAGTGCCGCCAGATTTTTAGGGCATGGACCACTGCTACTAACTCCAAATCATGAGTTGGATAGTTGCTCTCATGCGGATGCAATTGATGAGAAGCATATGCAACCACCTTGCCTTCTTGCATCAGAACACATCCCAGCCCTTGGCGGGATGCATCACAATAAACTTGGAAGTCTTTCGCCTGATCTGGCAGTATCAAAACTGGTGCGGTCACCAACTTTTCCTTGAGTTCCTCAAAACTCTTGTTGCATTCATCTGACCACTTGAACTTTTCATCCTCCTTCAACATTTGGGTCATTGGTTTAGCTATCTTGGAGAAATTCTCGATGAACCGGCGGTAATAACCCACAAGTCCAAGGAAACTCTGGATTTGAGATAGCAACTTCGATGGGGTCCACTTCGTGACAGACTCCACATTTGAGGGATCCATGGCTACCCCTTGAGCTGCTATAACGTGACCGAGGAATTGAACCTTCTTTAGCCAGAAATCATACTTACTGAACTTTGCATACAATTGATGTTCCTTCAGCTTCTCAAGAGCTAAACGGAGGTGTTGCTCATGTTCCTCTTCACACTTTGAATAAATAAGTATGTCGTCAATGAATACCATGACAAACTTGTCCAAAAATTCCATAAACACCTTGTTCATCAACTTCATGAAGAAAGCCGGGGCATTGGTGAGCCCAAAAGACATAACTGTACACTCGAACAACCCATAACGAGTTATGAATGTCGTCTTCGGAATGTCCTCTTCTCGGATTGTCAACTGGTGGTCGCTCGATCGCAGATCGATCTTAGAGAACACTGTTGCTCCCTTCAACTAATCAAACAGGTCATCGATTCTTGGCAACGGATACTTGTTCTTGATGGTGACCTCATTAAGTGTGCGATAGTCAATGCACATTCTTTTAGTCTTGTCTTTCTTCTCCACGAAGATCATCGGAGCACCCCAAGGTGACGTGCTCGGGCAGATATAGCCTTTCTGCAGCTGTTCATCCACTTGCTTCTTTACTTCTGCTAGCTCATGTGCTCCCATCCTATACGGCCTCTTGTGAATCGGAGCGGTTCCCGGTACCAGATCAATCCAGAACTCGATTTCCCTCATGGGTGGCATTGAGGTAAGATCATCTGGGAACACTTCAGGATATTCTTTGATGATCGGAATAACCTCCAACTTCTTAGTGGCTTTCTTCACATCGTTGGTCTGCTCATCTGTAGCAACCTGATTCAAACTTGTTACAGACATCTGTGGTGCCGGAGATCGGAAAGTGATCTTTTCTCCTTGTCATTGGTTAGAGTGACGGTGCGTCTTGCACAATCGATCACTCCCTTGTGCCTCGTCAACCAATCCATCCCAAGAATGACATCTAGGTCTTTAGATTAAGGATAAGGTTGGCTAGAAATTGTGATCTTTTGATTTCTATCACCACAGAGGGGCTATAACTGAAGGAGGTGGAACTATTTCCCGGGGTGTAGACCCGCATTGGTATTTTAAGTTCCCCTTTTCTTAGACCATGCTTCCCCACAAAATTCTTGGAAATAAACGAATGCGTTGCACCCGAATCAAATAAAACTATAGCTGGGACTGAGTTGATAGGAAACATACCTAGTACAACTTCCGGTGCTGCCAGCGCCTCTTCTGTCGATGCATGGTTGATGCGAGCCTGGATGATCCTAGGCCCGGCACGTCTCGGCTTCGGGCATTTGTGGGCGAAGTGCCCCGGCTCACCACAGTTGAAGCAAGCTCCTATCTTCGCTCCTGTATCCCTCTTGGGCTGAGCTGGCTGGGCTGATGGAGTTGGTGCATTTGGCGGGCGTGGAGCTGGACGGTTGTGCTGCCCACCTTGGTTGTTGTTGCCTCCATTGTAACCAGCACAGAAGATACCAGGGAGGTAAGGGCGATGCTGGCAAACAATCAAGGTGGAAGGTCCACCCTGCTATCCCGGAGTGAAGCGGGGCTTCTGGTGACTCCCCTAGTGTACCCTGAACTGAGTTGCCTTCCTTTTACGGTCCATCTTGTTACGCTGGTCTTCCTGGCGAATCGCCTCTTCCACCAGTCTCTCGAAGTCAGCATAGTCACCGGAGATCAGTTGGTTTGTGAGCTTATCATCCAAACCAGCCAGAAATTTCTCCTGGCGCTTCGCATCAGTGCGCACGTCCTCTGGGGCATAACGTGCGAGGCGGTTGAACTCGTGCAGGTATTCTATCACTGTCTTGCTGCCCTGGTTCAGTGCACGGAACTCCCTCTTTTTCTGAGCTACTATGCCATCAGGAACCTGCGTTTTCCGGAAGCTTCGGTAGAATTCATCCCAGGTGATGACGGTCCCAGCTGGATGGGTCATCAGATAATTGTCCCACCAAGAAGAGGCAGGACTCTAGAGCTGGTGAGTGGCGAATGAGACCCGCTCCTGGTCGGTGCACAACAGGAGGTCCAGTTTCTTCTCGATAGCATGGAGCCAGTCGTTTGCCTCCATGGGGTTTGTGGTGCTGGAGAAGGTAGGCGGGTGAACGCGGAGGAGCTATGGAAGCTTGGACTGGGGTGGAGGTGGCGGTGGGGGTCCAAACTGCTGGTTCTGTTGCCGCTGCTGCTGCAAGTGCTATATCATCTGCTTCTGCATTTGTTGGTGTTGCTACTGCATTTGTTGCATCATGGTTATCATCATCTGCATCTGCGCAGCCAGTACTTGTGCAATAGTAGGGTTCTCAGGCAACGGCGGAGGACCACCATTGACATGAGCACCACTAGTTGTGTCGTCATTACCACCATTGCCGTCACTCGTACGGGTGTTCACCATCTGGAGGGGTAGATCGAACAAGAGTGGAAAGGAGAAAAACAGAAAGCTTAGAAACTGTTGATGCAAAAAACACACACTGGCCTGAGAGATTTGCTTTACTCTAGTGCAGGTCCAAAAGTTCTTTAGGTTCAAGGGCGTGCCAGTTGATTTGATCCTGCAATCAACAAGAAAAAATATGCAAATATGTTATTAAATGATAGTCCATCGGCCAGCTAGCCGATTTCATATCGTACAGTTACCTAGCCGATGCAATAAAGCATGAATCGGTTGTAAGGTATAGTCAATGATAGAGTTAACCCTAAAACTAGTATATCGGCTGAAAAGATTAGTATTACATAATCAATATATCAATATTACTTTAGAAATAAGCAATTGGGATAGATCGGACCGAACCGAAAGAATATAAATTGCCAAAGTCTAAAATAACATGAAATAACGATTATATTGACTCATGTCATAGCCGATATCTAGATTTAAGCATGTATCGGCTATAGCTCCGATACAACCCTATACTAGGATATTCTCTAGTAACAAATATATTCAACTATAACCAATTAGATTGGTATCAAGCTCAATATATTTGTATTAGATTAGATCCTGATATAAGGGGTAGATATAGAACATTAAACAAAGCATGAAACTATGTAAAACATCTATATCAGGTAAGATCGGCTGAAACCCCGATACTATCCTTATTAAAAACCATAAAACAGGCTAGATATTCAAGATTCTAAATACGACTTAATAGGTTGGACTTAACCAATGCAGCATTAAGTATAAAGAGAAGCATGATATCTAAACAATCAAGCCGATGGTTGTCTTTTCGGGATGGTGGAAACATTATATAACCTAAACCAACAAAGTGATCTAGCCGATATCGACAAAACCCTAAAAAGAATCCAGCCGATGTAAGTAGATTGCATTGTCAATCTAAATTATACAATGTATACGATAACTTGGAGATTCACAAAATAGAACTAGAGTGTCATAAAGATGTAAGCACTAGTTCCGATGATGCAAACCGCCATAACAAGACCTACCTTGTCGTCGAAGATCAAACTGATGCAGCACGACTCGAAAGCATGAACTTGTCGAAAAATAGAAAACAAAAGGTTGGCGATGCGCCGAGATTGATTGAACTTGGTTCTTATTATTTACAAGACCTCGGGTCTATATTTATACCCGAAATACAAACATTGTCCATCACGGGCATGATTCATATTAACCTAATACAAATCCAACTAACGAACAAGTCCCTAAGGCGGACTCTTACCGTGATTATCTATAAGGAAATTACATAAAATATCCTAATTAATAGATACAATTTCCTTCCTAGGACTCTATTCGTGCGTGGCAATCCGTATGAAGCACCTTAACTTAACCCGATGACGTGTACCGAGTCATATTACCGAAATCGGCTCAATCGGCTAACCTTGTCCGACTCGAACTCTGTCGATCCTGTCCGCAGCCGATTCGGACTTCAGCCGATTCTTGCTCTATTTCTGATACGATCTAATCTCTTGGATCTTCTTCGATTCTAACTTCATCTCCGATACTTGAATTACCAAATTTGGTCATCAACACATGCCCCCCAAGTCCGGAATATTTGGTAATGTTTTGGATTTGCCAGATTTTATCTCCGAGAGAACTTCGCACTTGTCGTTTTCCGATCGTTACCGCACCGCTTTAAATATTAACCGTCACCTCTGAGAAATTTCACACCGTTACACCGTTTCCACCGCTTTAGCAATCTTCGTCCTCTTTCTCTCTGGCGATCCCCTCGGCGCAGAAAGGCGATTTCAAGGTGACTTCTCCTCCGACCAACTTCCGCTCGCAGCAATGTTGTCTTCTACTGCTCCATCCATCGCTTCATTGGCTGAGTACGCAGAGGTAAATATCCATCGGCTAGATCCCTTCTTTTATGCAGTAGATCAGTTTTTTCGTGATCTCAATCTACTTTCTTTTCCCTTTTGCTTTCCTTTTGTAGCACCTTGCAAATTTGATTGCAATCCCTAGTCT
This sequence comes from Oryza punctata, assembly GCA_000573905.2. Lineage (NCBI taxonomy): Eukaryota > Viridiplantae > Streptophyta > Magnoliopsida > Poales > Poaceae > Oryza > Oryza punctata. The sequence continues at coordinate 6,194,617 of CM002494.2, read as the reverse complement.
GAACCATGAGCATCACTATTTTCTTGGTCCGATCGGCAACTCTGATCCCACTGAATTTATTATCATCGAGACCAATAGAATCCCATTCAGATTAGCAAACCCCAATCTAGGGCACTGGAAAAATACTTTCAAGTCTTGGTCGTCTCTAAAGAAAAGCCGACCCGCATGGTATAAGCGCATATCGGCTAGCAAACAGAGCCACTGGGATGAACTTGGAATCGACCAGGCCTTATCTCTCACCATAGCGAATTCGGCTAAGGATGAACCATTGATGGCTTCTGCTGCTTATTTCTTGTCCAACACCCTAAATGCCTTTATATTTAGCCAAGGGCCGATGACCCCAACTTTGCTTGATATCATTATGCTCACTGGCCTAGACATCACCTCATCGGCTAACCCCATGACCTTAAACTCCAAGAACAGATTTGATTTCAAAACCAAGAGTATAGGAGGATGGTCAGGGTTTATCTCAGCAAATATGGGCCAAGGTTCTATTACCCTCGAGAGCACACAACCTTCCTGTTGATGTGGCTAGAAAAGTTTCTTTTCTGTGGATCAAGCTGTGGCCCAACTTCAAACTAGCAGCATATAGCCGAAGCCCTTGAAGAGAAAAGACAATTTCCCTTAGGCAAAATCCTTCTCGGCTACCTATATCAGATGCTGAACAACGCATCGACTAAGATAGCCATCGGCTCAGTAGTCAGTGCAGGTGGCGCTTGGTGGCTATTACAATCTTGGCTGAACTTGGTGGCCATGAAAGCTGTGAATCGGCCAGCTCTGACAGAAGCTGAATTCCCAAGACTAGAGCCGATTACAAATGAAGATGGAGAAGAACTCACCCACCGTAGATGTACATCTTATGGGGAGTATGCATCCACACCAGCCGATACTGGAGCAAAACTATCGGCTGAATTACTGAAGGATTGGTTCTTCAGTTTCTATGATGGCTTCCAAAAAGACGCCGGAATCTGGTTCTTCTATGAAGACTCAATTAATCTTGAGCTACCATCAGACTTCAGATTCGAGAAAATCAATCACGAAAAATTCCAGAAGTCTAGAGAAGTCTTTGCTGCTGCTATCAGTCCATGCATTATCCCTGTCGGCATCCATCAAGGCAGAAATATTAAAGTATCTTATGAATTCTACCACCCAATGAGCTCAGCTAGGCAATCTGGTATGGGTCAGCTACCAATCGGCTTGTACTTTGCCGATAAAATCCAATGCACAGGAGAAATTTCTTCAACTTTGATGATGGATCGGCTGCTCAATATCCCAGGACCTCCCCTCGGCAGTATTGACAATATTGAGTTAGCCATGTTCAGAAGCAGGATCTTCAATGCATGGTGGGTCGAATGGAAGAAACACCTTTTCCATCAATTGGCTACAATATATATGAGAGATCTATTCCATGATATGATCCCTCAAGTAAGCCCTTTTACTTTTTCTATCAATTCTTGCTTTATATCTGCCAGTCGATCTGTACTAACTTCACATTCTATCTCTGTTTTGCAGACAACATACTCATCTCCTCCTCACAAAAGAAATAGTGGCAAAGATATAGAGTATGCTGCAGGCCTCCTGCCAAATGGATGTGGACTAGCTCCTCCAAGTATCAGTTATCATGCCCCCAAGACCTCAAGCCTACTTCAAGGACAAATAAGAGAACCAGCCGATATTAGCAAAAAGAGAAAAACCAGAGCATCGGCTGTTGACGCATCGGCTGCCAAGAAGAAATCCAAGAAACAACCAGCCAAACCAGGCGATGATCTGCTAGATATTGAAGAAACCTTGGATGAAGCAGAGATTGAAAAAGCCATTTATGAAGCTGCGGATGAACTTAGTGATGTTGGAGAAAAAACACCGTCGGCTTCTCCAGCCCCCAAGAGAACACCTCCAACTTATTTCTCGGCAACCAAGGGTAAAACAACCTTCAAATTGGAATAAAATTATTTATTGCCGATCTCCTTATTTGAACTTTATACTTTTGCAGAAAAAGAGGCCAGCTGAAAAGAAGAAACCAGCTCCAGCACCAACCAAACCAATTCTTCAAACTGCACCGGTAATCTCTCAATTCTTTAAATCTTAACCTTACTTTAGTCGATGCTAGTTATCACTTTTTGAACTCTAAAATTTTTTTCAGCCTTCTCTTCCTCCATCACCTCAAGCACAGCCAATATCAAGTGAACACACCCCATCGGCTGTGGGTAGCCATCATATAGAAGAAGAACAAGTCGCTGCTCCTGCTATTCCTGTAAGTCTTATATCTTCAAAAATCTCAAATCGGCTGTATAACATGTTGTAACACTCAATTCTTTTCAATCCTTCCTTTTGCAGGTCTTAGCCGATCTGTTTTCCTTTGATATCAAGGACTACTTTGATGAGAAGGCCGAAGGAGAAACAACAAGCAAAGCTCTAGCTCCCCTAGCCAAAGATGTGAAGAGAAACCTTGAAGACATATCCCATCAGCTAGAAGCATCCCTAGACACCTTAGTAATCGATTGCAGCTCCATCCGGGCAAGATTCCAAGAAATCCAAGCCTTGATCCCGAATGATTTGTCAAATACTATCACTCCAGCTGTATATCTTGAGCAACATCAGTTCAAGCTGGAAAAAGCTAGGCAAAGAATATCTTATCGGCTGGAGAAGAAATGTATCGAAGCCACAATCCAAGCCAACCGGCAACTTGTGCATACCGAAAAAGCCAAGCTTGATCAGCTTGCCGAAGAGCCGATTAAATCCGTCATAGATCAATTAGAAGCCGAAAGGATTGATCTCCTGGCTAGGCTTGAAGAATGCAATGCCAAGATTGCAATGGAAAAACAGAAACTAGCCGATCTCCCGAAGGCTGTTGAGGAACAGAAGGCAAAACTGAAATCGGCTATCAAAAATTTGGCCAACATGACTAAGTCCCTCAAGATCATCCCTGGAACCGACACTCAAGACGCCCAAGCAATTGCTGAAGTTGAAGAAATCAGGTAAAGGGCAATATCGGCTATCCAGCGCTATCTATCTCAATGATAGCATGTAATACGGACTTAGAAAATTTTTGTAATCGGCTGAAAAACCTTAGTGCTTGTGTAATACATACTCTGATCATTTGTGCCGATTAATATATCTTACATTGAAAATCCATAATTTGCGTTGAAATCCCATAATTTCATAATTTCTACATATGTATGCCCCCTTAATTTTTTCATGTTGACAAACATGGACAAAATTAAAGTGTAACTAAGGGCGATATAACATATATCGCCATCATACATTGGCACAACACAGCCGATTATGACAAAATAAAAGTCTAAGGGCGATATGAACCATATCGGCCATATAAATGAAGCGACATAACTCAGCCGATTATGATCCAACCCAGACACTTGGGTAATATTTCTTCAAGTATTTCCGTTAAGCGCTCGACCAAAAATTTCTCCATTAAGTCCTTTCAACATGTAAGCTCCTTTAGAAACACATTTATGAATCCGAAAAGGCCCTTCCCAATTCGGTGATCACTTGCCAAATTTATTATCTCTTGCTCCTATCAGCAGCACCAACTTCCAAACAAGTTCATCCTCCTTAAAAGACTTTGGAACAACTTTTTTATTGTAATGTCTAGCAACTCTTACTTTATCTTTTCTAACTTTTTCAAGAGCTCGCAATCTAGATTGAACCAAATCTTCTGACTCATCAACCATCAAATTATGATAATTATCGGCTGTCAACTCATCTTGTAAAGAAATCCTTCTGGGGCCGATATTGGTTTCCCATGGTAACACAGCTTCATGCCCATAAACCAGTTGATATGGAGGTACTTGAATTGCACCATAACAAGCCATCGGATAGGATCACAAAGCCTCTGCCAATATAGTATGCCACTTTTTGGGATATTCTGCAATGTTCCTTTTGACCAACTTAATCAAGCTTTTGTTAGATGCCTCAGCCTGTCCATTTGCTTGTGCATAATATGGTGAAGAATTTAACAATTAATCCCCATGCTATCGCAAACTGAACAAACTCATCGGACACAAAAATTGAACCTTGATCAGTTGTAATCGTCTGTGGCAAAACAAACCGGTATATAATATGTTCCTTGACAAATTCAATAGCATCTTTACTATCAACTTTCTTCAAAGGAATTGCTTCAACCCACTTGGTAAAATAATCGGTAGCAACCAATATGAATTTATGTCCTTTGCTCGATGGTGGATTGATCTGGCCGATCATATCAATACTCCAACCTCTGAACGGCCATAGCTTGATAATAGGATTCGTAGCCGATGCTGGTGCTCTTTGAATTGCTCCAAATTTCTTACAATCTTGACATCCCTTGTAATATCTGAAACAATCTTCCAGCATTGTCGCCCAAAAATACCCAACTCTTCTAATCAGCCACTTCATCTTATGAGTCGATTGATGAGTCCCACAGATGCCCTCATGTACTCCACACATGACTATTTTTTCTTCTTCCAGACTCAAACATCTCAAAAGAATTCCATCAATCGTCCGATAATATAATGTATCATCCAACAGAACCTATTTGAGAGCTTTATATCTTAATTTTCTAGAAACCGATTTAGAAGGATTCTTCAAATACTCAAATATCTCAAACCTCCAATCATCGGCTGGTAGACATGCAATTTCTACTTCAATTCCTTGCAACATCGGCTTGTAGCCTGATGTACCTTGAGCTAAATCATTGGCTTCAACATTTTGCTCCCTAGGGATATGTTTTAAAGTAACTATCTTGAAGGTCTTCATCAGCTCTTGACATTTCTCATTGTAAACCATCAAAACATCATTCTTGCACTCATATTCCCCAGACAACTGACTTATCACCAGTAATGAATCACCCATAATTTCAACAGCATCGGCTTCAACCTCTCGCAATAGTTGCAATCCTTTCAAAACAGCTTCATATTCAGCTTGACTATTTGTAGAATAAGGCTTGATAGTAAAAGCAAACTGAAAACTTACCCCCCTAGGCGATATGATCACCAAGCCGATACCACAACCATGAGTGCATACAGATCCATCAAAAAACAAAGTACATGGCATAACGTCAACATTATCAATACTAGTATCCCTGTGTTCAACTATGAAATCGGCTAGCGCCTGCCCTTTAACTGTCTTAGCCGACTCATACTTTAGGTCAAATTCTGATAAAGCAAAAAATCTCCTTCCCAATTCGTCCATTCAAAACTGGAGCCGATAGCAGCCGATAGCATGTAACGTACTACATCGGCTTTACGAAGATAAGCAAAACGAGGTGAACCATTAGCGCATGATAAATTGAGTTTTAATTATTTTAAATCTGGAAAATATATTAATATGACTTTTCAAAGCAACTTTCGTATAGCATTTTTTTCAAAAAACACAGTGTTTTGCAGTTCGAGAAATGTGCCCGTAGAGAAGGAAGAAGTTTTTTACTGAATCTGCATCTACCGAACAGAGCCCTATTCCAGCATGAAATACTTCTCTTGCATTCGAAAATAACGATGTCACGAATAGATACTAGGTGTCGAGTCCTCAAAGATGATGCAGATGATGAACGTTGGTAGATTTATTCAACATAGAGGAGGAGGCAGTAGTAGAGCGTGAGGACGGTGGCTGCCGCGGTGCATAGCAGCACTCGATCAGGGACGGGATGAGCAAGCCGAGATCACCAGCCATTCTATCTCAGCCCCACCATGGCAGCAATAAGCCCCTCCCGTGGCTGAGCTCTTGATCTGGTTGATCTGGTTCTGAAGAGTTCATGGGGACAACAACAGATGAGACAATCGCGCTCGTGCTTGGATCCTATTTGGGAGTTCGGGCCTGACGCGTTCGCGTGGACAGCCAGCGCCGGTGGTCCCCGTTGAACTTGGTCTCCATTTGCACCAGCAGCCTCTAGTGTGCTGCCATGAAGCGCGCGGCATTGACCGGGACGTGGGATGCGTGCGATTGATGGACGAAGATTCACAAAGAACAAGGTTAAATCAAATAGAGTGCTTAATCGAGATTACTAAAATCTCCAGCAAAACCGGAGTAGCGAGCGATGGACCGATAAACGTGTTCATGTTGGAAGCAGATTCTGCAAGCTGTCATCGCCACCGTTGAAAGTATACACGATTTCAATTGGGAGAAGAATCTAGCCTAGTTACGATTTCGGTTTCCTATTGAAAATTTGCAATGGATGAATTACAGGTGAAATGACCTGGGCATTGCGCTACAAACCGAATAGGATAAGAGCTATGATGACGGATTACAGAAACGCTATGAATATTTTAAGTTTACGGACGAAACGACCCGGGCATTGCATGAGAAACCGAATAGGATTGTAGCTATGATGACGGATGATAGAAACGCTATGAATATTTTAAGTAGGGAAAGATAAAAATAAAGATAAAAGAGGGACATCTAAATTATTTCTGACTGTATACTAATGTTTATCAGAATTACTATAAATAATCTCTGTTAGTCCTACTAGCTCCTATTCAGACCTATCTGGTTTGCTGACCCGGCCGGGCATGCATGTTGAATGTTGCTCAGTTACCTTCATTGGCAAATTAACATCCATCTTAATTTGAAATTTTCAATGGTTTCTAAACTTACATTAAACATTTTATTTTAGATAAATTAAGGGGTTACATCGGTCACCCTTACATTAACAGCAAAAAAAATCCATCACCCTTATGAAAACATCATCCTAGTTTCGTTGAATTGGTAAAGAGGGGGAAAGTTTACGGCATCGGTTGCCTTCGCCACGCAACCAGTGGTAACACCACTGTCGGAACCTTGGTTTATCTGGCACTTGTCGCTATTACTGTGGACACATCCGGTGATCACGAGCTTAAGAACACTGCGATACAGATAATTAGTGTATGATTACTGGCACTTTGCCAGGCACTGTAGAGCTATCGACCAACACTTATTGTCCTTTACGCAACAAAAGTTCTTATCTTCTAGATGAGGGTTCACAGGATTGCCAATGCAATCTGTCATCTTAACTCCTGTTTATCAAGGGAACACATACATCTTGTCAAAATAGAATGAAAATGCTATATACGTAAAGTATATATAAATACGATTGTTGTAACTTGTTGAACTTGTTGCTCAGTCACCTTCATTGGCAAATTAACATGCATCTTAATTTGAAACTTTCAATGGTTTCCTTACATTAAATGAAAAAAAAGAAACATCACCCTTGTTACGTTGCATTGGTAAACATGGGGAAAAAATGACAGCATCGATCACCTTCGCCACACAACCACTGGTAACACTATTGTTGGACCCTTGGTTCAGCCACCGCTATCGGCTCCTTTCATCTCCACCCTCCACATATTGCTTCCTGGTGGTCCTCAATGATGGTTATGGGAGTTACCGACCTCCCCAACCGTCATAAGTAGTTATAGAAGGAGATCACTCCCTCACTTGCAACACACATCTTAAGGAGGTATTCTCTCTACTCTATATTGTATTTTCTATAGTATTAGTGGTAATAGGCTTAGGTAATCTTCGGTCCTATAGTCTTCTCGGAGATTTCAGTATGTCTTTAATACTTTACTCTTCTTGTAAGATTATAGTTGAATTAATAGAATTATCTTCTTTTTATTCTTGTGTTCATAATTTATATATTGCTTTAGTAGCTATATGCTTTTATGAATAGGATATACTTCATTTATATGCTTCACTTGATTTGGCTAGTCGATCTATGTTATGGTAATGATCCAATCACCTTGATGGGTTGCTTTAGCTCTAACTTATCCATCCGTAGGGTGGGAATCCCGGGGGAGTTAATGAAATTATTTAGTAGCATAAGCATGGTGCTAAATGTCTTGGATGTGGGTATGCCCCATAGAAAGTGAGGTAGGCGGCAGGTGGTGATAGCCATGTATGTCCTTTGTATTCCTCCACGTCCAAGTGTGATGTAAGGGTACGCAAACACCGTAACCACATTGGCAGATCAATAAGGATTGGTCGCTCGGTAGTACGTGGGTGCCTAGAACGAAGTCCTAGCCTTGTAAGCATGTATGTTGTTATTATTTCTTACGTTCACAGATAAAATCGCAAGCGCACAGATATACCGCTGTAGCACTTCACCCGGAATTATTCAAAGATATCAAATTCCACAGGGAACGTGTGTGCTTAACTCTTCTCCAGGTTCATCCATGGAAACAAAGCAGAAATAGGCAAGGGGTAGAGGATTTTCTAGTAAGGAACAAGGTCTCAAGAAAGCTAAGTTTAATCCTATCGCAATACTTCAGGCACTGGTTTGCTCGCTGCTACCAGATCACGCTCTAATCCGTACCCGGACAGGGAGGACTTAAGTGATCTCGAGGGTTGTCACCACCTGTACACCTAACTCTAACGAACTATGGGATACACAGCAAATACAGGTATTCAACAGTATAGACACCACGTCTACACTATTAAATACTACTCTAATGTCGATCAAACATTAAAGTAAACATTATTTCTAGTGAACAATATTCCAATACGCTAATAGAAAATAACTAAGAAACAAACCTCACAAAGTAAATCTCAATTACTCGATAAAGATAATATCAATTAGAGCAAAATAATTGAAAAGGTACAAAAGTGAAGAGGAAAATACCGACAGCTCCGAAATTCCTCCAAATCTTTCTCCCTTACTCTCACCCTATTCTAAGTATACATAAAATATACAAGGAGCCTCTTGTAATTTAGCTCAAGCTTGGTGTGTGTTGAAGTGAAGGAGATGAGGCCCTTTTATAGCCATTTTATGATGGTTGGGAGCGCCAATACCTGCCACAACCACCATAAGGAAGTCGGTAGTGACCGTCAGAAAGCGGTTGAGGCTGGGCTGGGCTAGGCCTAGGTCGACCGAACCCAGGGGTCAGCTGAACCCAGGGGCCGACCGACCCCTAGCCGGCTCCCTTGGCTGTGGGCTTCTTCCTGGACCTTGGCAACTCACTCCTTGATCCAGTGATGTGTTGATTGGTGTAGCACACTTGAATTTATTATTTTATGTGTTTAAAAATTTCCCTCATTTAAAAATTTGGAGTTTAAATTTGGTTTTTATTTGATTTTGTGCCAATAGATCTCAAATCCCCTCCTTGACATCCCTTCAAATCTTTGTCAAACCCTTGGTCAAAGTCAAATTCAAATCCTCCAAAAAAATTCCTCCAAATTTCAATCCAAAAAAATTCCAAAGAAATTGTGAAGTCTTATTGTTCATTTGGGCCTTATTTCTCCTCTTCCTTCCCTCGGCCCAAATCCCTCTCCCCTCTCTCCTTTTCCCTCCCTCCCGAGCAGGCCGGCTCCCTGGCCCAACTCCTTCTCTCTCCTTCTCCTCCCCGAGCAGGCTGGCCCACACCTCCCTCCTCTCTCGGCCCACGGCCTGGCCCGGCCTACTCGGAGTCATCCCCTACCTCCGGCTGCCGCCGCCGCCGCCGCGCCCGCCGCCCCGCGTCGCCCCGAGCCACACGCGCCGCCCCGAGCCCTGTGCCACACCGCCCCACGCCCCGTCGCCGCGTCGCTGTCCCGTCACCGCACCGCCTTCCCATTGCCACCCCGAACCCCGCGCCCCGCTGCCTCGAGCCACGCGTCGTGCCGTCTCGAGTACCACGCCGCGTCGCTGTCACAACGTCGTACCCCGCCGCGCGCTCGCTGCCTATAAAGGGAACCCGAGCCCCCCACCCTCGCCGCTGGCGCTCCTCTCTCTCTCGGTCTCTCCCTCCCTTCTTCTCTCTCGATGCCACCGCAGCACTTCACCGCCGGCCACCTCGCCGCTGCGGCGCCTGTCGACCCGAGCCCGGCGAGAGGAGGAAGAAAGCCCTCCCCTCCCGCTGACAGGTGGGCCCCGTCCCCTCTCTCTCCTTCCTTTGACCGATAGGTGGGCCCCACCCCGCGCCGTCAACTCAAACGGAATATTCCAATGGAATATTCCATCACCGTTTAAAAATAAATTCCCAAAATTTCAGAAAATCTTTTAATCTTTGGAAATTCATAGAAAATCAACCGTAACTCCGTTTGACCTTGTTCAACTTTCCAAATTTTTCTAAAAATGAGATCTACACAGTGGAACACTTGTTTCTTTGATTTGACCTTGTTTTATTGCCTTTTATTTATTTGTTCTTCGTTTCGCGTATAGAGCACGTGTACGAGGAAGCTCCGGACGCGTTTTCGAAGGTGAAGACCCGCATCTTGTGCAAGGCAAGCCCATTTGATCACATTGCCCCTATATTTGCAAGTTATTTTGTTTCAAAAATGCATGGCTTAGTGTACACATAATCTTGTTTAGGCCTCGGATTGTTTATGCAACCGACGGACCGACCTAGTAGATGCACTCACTTTACCTAGGCAGTTGCTATTCCTTTATCTTTGTTAGCTCCACACATGTTTGCGCCGGTATCACTATCCATTGGGTACGATTACCGAGGTAGTTTGCTTAGCCATGCTTACGTTGTACTATCGTGTGGGAAATTTGGGTAATTCTAAATTTATGTTTAAAAATCCGGTACGTGGTAACGATGTTTTGCGAAATAAAATGAGTTGTGAAAATGGTGATGATGTGAGGCCATGTCTTTGTGGTTTGGTCACGTATTATCATTAAGGACCGATTCCTTTGGGAAATCCATCCAAACACGTTACAGTGCGACCCCACGAGTATTTATGGGATGCCTCTGGCTAAGTAAATGGTTATCACATGGGAGTTTGGTATGCCAATGGTTGTGGGATGCCGAGGATGAGGAGACGAAGTTTTGGATCTTTATAGCCCTTTTGGGTGTTTCGTTGCCTCTATTGTGGCACACGGTACCAAGTAGGAGTAGGAGGCATCCTCGGTATTCCTGAGTGAATGACGGCTGATCTTGCCTGATACTCGGCTAAGAGACTTGGCCCAACTAGGTGCTATGCGATTTTCATGGGTTAGCTTCAGAAAGGCCTTGTCACGAACTTCCGTTGCCGACGGGTACACGGTGTTAGTTCATAAGACCAAGAGTTAAACTTAATGCTAGTGGTGAGTTACACTAAAAGCTATAAGTTACATAAGACCAAAGGTCTAGAAGATAAACAGCCTAAGGATTAATAAATAATCCTAATACTCGCCCGCAGTCGCAGCGGGAGGATCACGAACACAAAGACTGAACCGAAAATCAGTAAATAACTGTGCTGGTAAGCCTTTGGTCATGATGTCCGCGAACTGGTGCGAGTCGGCCCAAGAAGGCCGGGTGTGGGCCACCAAGCTAGATGCTGGGCCGGCGCTGGGTGCTGGGCCAGCCAGGGGTTAAAGCAAACCCAAGGCCCGACCGACCTCTAGCTAGGGTTCGCTACCCCCTAGGGGTAGCCACCACCGCCACTAGGGAGAGCACCGCCGAAACCACCACCACCTATGGAAAAGTCGTGACGGGCGCCACCACCACCCCCACTGCCGCCACCTCCTACGCACCCTCTCCAGCTGCCACCTCCTCCTCCTTTGTTCCCGCTGCCAAGCCAACCACCGCTGCGTCCACCGTTGCCCTTGCGGCTGCGGTGGTTGTTGCCACCGGCACAGGCTTGGCCACTGGAGAAGCCTCCGCCACCACTCCCAACGCCATCAAGGCCACCACCGAAAAAGCCGAGGCGGGCGCTGCCACCGCCCCCACTGCCGTCACCTCCCGTGCCACCAGTCCAGCCGCCATCCCCTCTGCTGGAAGAGGCGTAGCCCCCGGGAGGGCAAGAGGAGCCGGGGCTGGCGCCTGCAACCAGCATCGTCACTGCAGCTACCATGGACTCGTTGGCGATGCACAGCTCCTTCAACAGGAGTGTGTTGCGTACCCATGTGAAGCTCGGGAGGATGGCAGCGCCTGCGATCTGATCGGCGGTGTTAGAAAAGCAGTCGTTGAGTCCTTGGAGAAGGTTGAGAACGAGTTGGGAGCCGGAGACGGCATGGTCGATGTTGCGAAGGGCGTCGGTGGTGGTCTTCATCTTCTGGCAGTAATCTACAATGGAGGAGTCGCCTTGAATCATGGAGTGGAATTGGTGGCTGAGGAAGATTGCTCGGGGTTCCTTGTTGGCGTGGAACATGTCCTCGATGGCGATCCAGAGCTCCCGAGTGATCTCATCTGGCTCAATGGCTCCATGGCGAAGATCCAACTGCGGATGCAGCAGTCGTCCTGTTCCCAGGCCAGGTCTTCGGGGCACGGAGGGGCGGAACCGTCGATGTGAGCCATCAAGCCGAACTTGCCGCACAAATAGGTGAAGAAGGCTTGCCACTTGTTGTAGTTTGGGTGTGTGTTCTCCAGAGTGATGGGGACATGTGATTTGACAACGATGGTAGCATAGGGGTGAAGGTACTCGCTGGTGGTGCTAGAAGAAGATGCACCACTGGAAGCCGAGGAGGTGGAGGCCTGTGTAGATTCAGTTGACATGGTGGAGAATGCTAGAGCAGTGGAGAAGAAATTAATAGTCTAAGCCCTGATATCATGTAGAAGAAGTAGAATGGATGCCTCTCACAATGTGTGGAGGTGAATTCTCATATATATATATAGCTTAGTTACACTTAATCCTAATGGTGAGTTACACTAAAAACTATAAGTTAAATAAGATCAAAAGTCTATAAGATAAACAGCCTAAGCATTAATAAATAATCCTAATACAGCACAGGTTCGCGGCGGTATGCCTTCTACTGCCATACCGGTGCAACGAGCTCGCTCTGAGCAGGTCATCCTTCTTCGTTATCCTGATCAGGACGGTGCTCTCCGGGCACCTCACCCTTTTGATGCCATAGCTGGAGCATCGGCTTCTCGCCGGCATTGTCAGAGACCATTCTTCTCTTATAATCATCATACAAGCCTTCAGGGTGGTAGGCCGGCCTTATCTGCAAGGATAAAGATTTTGACAGAGCAAAAATTGTTGAATGCAACAGATTGAACCATGTAGTATGGTAAATGCAGGCTTGAGTTCTTTGAAATGATTACAAAGCGAAGCATTTTACCTGGAGAGAGTAGAGGATGATCAAATGCTGGTTGGTTAGAGATATGCACGCAGTCGATGATGTCTCCGTCTGGGCTGCTCTGCATCGGTTTGCAAACAGTTTCAAACAGATATGACATTTGTTCATGACAAATAATAATAACAATAATACCAAAAAAAAAGACAAACTCTTCAGGTTTTCAAATTTTATAAAAACGCAGAAATCATTGTTCGGAAATGTAAAGAAAGATAAAATAGGATATTGTTCATTCAACCCCTTATTTCATTGGGGAATAATACAACTTTGCCAGAGCCAGCCTGAAAGCAGGACACGTCTTTTCTGCCTTCTTTGCTTGACTCGCCAAATGTACCTCCAAAAGATTGCAACTTTTTCGAAAAATTCTTTCAAGCAGCTATGAGAAGAAAAAAAAAACTACCTAGAAAACCCAAAAGAACAACAGAAAAGAGGGGGCAAACTTTTCTGAATTAGAGAGTGCACACAACTTGTGTCAAATCGATCAATCCAGCTCAAAATCTTAACAAATGCGGCTACACCACTAGACCAAACTAAATTCATAGAAACAAAGATAACAATCAAATGAGGGTGGCTATGTTGGTACGACGGAGGGAGACGTTGCTGGCGACCATCAACATGTCACGGGTGATGCCAACAGGAGGAGGAGGGAGCGGCAGTGTTCACCGAGGACAATCAATGGCGAGGTCTTGGCCGGCAGGCATGCATGGTGGCAGTGGCCATGGGCTACAGAAATGGGCAGTGGGATTTGGTGATGGCGGCCGGTAATGGTGGTAGCTAGAGAAATGACCGTCTCAGTCCATCGGCAAGTAACAGGTGACCCGTTTCAGGCAAGACGTGTCTAACATCAAAGTTTCTAAGTAGACGAAGGTCGAAGCAGGGACATAGAAGGAAATTTAAAGCTTAGTTTTCTAGCTTTCTTTCTTTGTCTTTTGTCACTAGTCATGAGCCTTGGAGTTTAAGGACTCGTATTTATAATGTTCGGTTGTGTATATTCACCTATTGATAAATAGAGATTGGATTTCTATCTATTATTAAAAAAAATTAACGAGGGACACATGAGTTATTTCCCAGGGTACTAATGTTAATTACTACAAGTAAACTCTGGTAGTGCTAGTAGCCACTACCGTGTCAGATCTGTATGATTTGCTAACCCGACTGGACATGCATGTTGAACTTGTTGCTCAGTCACCTTCATTGGCAAATTGGTATGCATCTTTGAAGCCTTCAACAATTTCTAAAATTACATTAAACATTTTATTTTAGATAAATTCAGTGGTTACATTGGTCACCCTTACATTAATAAATGCAAAAGAAAAAATATCATCCTTACCAAGAACATCATCTCAGTTAGATTGAACCAGTAAACAAGAGGAAAAATGACAACATCATCTCGCACGCAACCACTGACAACACTATTGTCGGACCTTTGGTTTATTTGGCACTTGCCACCATTACCATGGACAGATCCAGTAGTCATGAGCTTAGCTTATGGACGCTGGATCTAGCTAATTAGTTTATGATTACTTCGACCAATTTTTGCCACATGGGCAATTTGCCAGGCACTCTTGAATCGACATCCAGCACTCATTATCCTTTACACAACAAAAGTTCTTATCTATTTGATGAGGGTCCATGGGATTGTGAATGCAATCTTTAACGTCAGCTCCTGTTTATCAAGGGAACATGTACATATTATCAAAATAGAATGAAAATGCAATGTAATGTACATGTAAATTCGATTAACCTGTTCAAGATGAAATTTTTAAGTGTGGTGCCATCAAAAAGACATATAAATGAAAAGCAAATTAGAGCTCCCTTTCTACAAAAGTAATGATTCATTAGTTACCCTCGATAAGTGCAGGCATGACAGAACACACTAGAAGAAGTAACAGGAGTCCTTGTTTCTTACTGATGAGCTAATATGTGCTATGTACCAGATTGTATTATAACTAATGTGTGTATAAGACATCAGGTCCGAGTTTGATATTTAAAGATAGAAGAAGTACCGAAAGAGAAAGAAAAAGCAGTATATATATATATATATATATAGGTTTGATCGGAAAATTCCCTACCATCAATGCTGTTTAATTTTGGTAACACACTAAGAAAAGACAAAAGACAGGTATGGCTTATTATATATGGCTTATTCAATGACGGATGCAGAATAAAACCTTAACTATCGCAGATCCAGAATAAAACATTAGCTATGGCTGATCAGGATAAAACCTTAGCAACGGTGGAATAGCGCACGACACCATTTGAAAACCATATTGCAAATTGCGCTAATAGCCTATAGATAGAACTTGCACTTGTTCCAATTAAACGGTTGGACTTGGAGCTGCAAAACACACTACTGCAGTAGCTCTTCAAACCTAGACTGTGCGAGGACACAATTCCCCGTACAGTTACCATCTTTAAAGTTCACAAAAAAGAAGTATCCACATTGTTTGATATTCATGGAATAAAATTCTATGTGCTGAATATGATTAAGTTACCCTAGTGGAGTGAATTCCTTCTATGCAAACATCCTCCACCCAACGTGTAAAAATGTACATGGACACTCACCAACGCAAATGCAAGGTTGGGCTGGGGGTTTCACACTCAAAGCAAGAGAAGTTATTTTTCATAATTCTTGATATTTTGAATAAGATTGAGGTCAATCTTTTATAACATTGACTAACCATAACTTTTAAGAATATTTAGTTTCAAGATAGTAGAACAATGTATATAGATTTATCTTACGAAGTATTATAATCAAAGTAAAAATATATTTATTTATTATATCTATAAACACATATACTAATCGTGCACATTCTATAAACTCTCACGTTAGCCAGAAAGATCTAGCTATTGATTTGCTACACGGTTGTATCAAGACCGTATATTAATATCCTATACAAGGACTTTTAAAGTCCACCAATCGTATGTTTGGAGTTGGGCCTTATTTGTGCACGTATTGATCTGCTCTCAGCTGTCCGATCCACAATCGTACGTGAGCCATATTTGTGCATATACTGATCTGATCTGATCTGATCGGCTGTTTTCTTCACATGTTTCTCATCTTAAACAACATTGATTGATCAATTACCTTATGACTCTTTAATCGTAATAATTAATATAAATTGTTTTTTACATGCCTGCCATGTCATATATACTGGATGTAAATAATCTGGTGATCTATGCGCGCTTTCTTGACCATATCGCAGAGCAACAGAGAAGTACCTCTGGATCTTGCTACCTGTTCTTCGGTGGGAGTTTATCAGGTATATTCAATGCTTAGTTGCCCCCATGTCCTTTCATAAGCAAGAATCTATATCCTTTCCAATTTTTTCATGAAACATCCTTAAAAAAATCCCCAGTCGGATCCAAAGTTGCCGAGTTAATACGGGCTTATCACTATGTGATCTTTAGGCATTCTTCAAATAGACATACATTTCCAAACCGGCTTTTATGCTTCGTTAAGTCGTCTGATATCCTTTCGATGATTTATGTTTTGTTGAAGGGATATCCACGTGCTTGATGCTTTATTGGGTTTTGTTGTAGGAGGAATGCTTAACATTTCCAAATAGGAGGAATGCCAGTCTTTCTACAGATGGGAGATTGGGAGGTACTTCTTTTGTTCCACGCGTGAAAAAGTTATAAGCAATTTCTGATCAAGGTATTTGTGAATATGAGAACAATATATAATTATGAATAAGAAACAAGGTGATTAAGGCGCCTAAAAATCTGTAACTTTTTAGTCCTCAAAACTGCATTATGCAGTGTGGGGTTTTAGATCATTTTAACTGCATTTTGTTGTTTGCTTTATTTATATGTAATTTTGATATTTTTTGAAATTGTTATGAGTTATAAGTTAGTGTTCCGTAGTTTTCAAAATTTTTGTATGTTATAGAAGCCTATTTCCAGCATTTTATCCTAGAAAGGAATTTTTGTTTTGAGTGATAAGGTAGTGATGAGAACCATAGGGCTATTATATGGTAGAAGTGACTGGCAGACAGCTCCGGTGATGGTGAGCCGCCGGTTAGGTCTCCTCCATCGCCTCACCCTTGCCCTCCTTTTCCTCTCGTTCTTCTCTGTAATTGATACTACCTCCGTTTTTTAACTGTTGATGCTGTTGACTTCTAAAATAATATTTGATCATTTATATTATTAAAAACATTTGTATAAATATGCTCAAGTGTAATTTATACTAAAGTTTATTTAATGATGAACCATATCACAACGAAATAAATAGCATTTATATTTTTGAAAATAGGACGAATGACCAAACATCACATCAAAAATCAACCGTGTCATATAAAATTTGACATCTTCATATAAATTTTGGCATTCGTCACTCTTGCTTTTCCTCCCCAAGACCCAATACAACTATTGCATTAAAATGGTATCAATAGATATTTATACTATTTAAAATGTAAATGTTACTATTGGTATCCGTTGTCACACCACCTTTATCATTGATATTTGGGTCTCACGATCTGTGCTATTATACCACAATCTATACTATTATATCTAGCTTTCCCTAAATTTCGAAATCAACTACTTGTTCAATAAAAAAATTATAAAAGTACTACTTAGACTAAATATGTGTTTAATTGACTTGATAAGCTATAAGCTTAGTTTGTTTTTCGTTGCCACGCACGATATAAAATGGAGGTGACAACCATGGATTCAGAGTTTCTCAGCTACCAACACTCTTCTGAGAACGAACATGTTCCCCGAGCAGGTAGGCCACCTCAAGAATTTATTATTTACTCTTCGTGTACATTGAATTTCTGACAGTCTAGCCCAGCTCCCTTCCTCGTTGCTTTCAATTTTTATTCCGAATCTTTCAAATTTTCTCACGTTTCTACAGAACTAAACTGTCTACTACCAAACAAGTCATTTTATCAGCTAACACAACAGCTAATAAGACAGTAGGCGTATAGTAGTACTGAGCACAAGCCGTTTGACTTGCAAATCACCCACAAATCAATTGTCATCATCACCCCTGCACCACCACCTCACGCCATGCTTCTCTTCAGAAACTTTTACATGGCACATCAGAAAAAGAAGAAAAAAAACTAATGAAGAGAAGAAAAAGAAGAAAAAAAAAAAGAAAATCACTAGGGCAGATACACATATACTACCTAGGGCTAAATTAAGAAACGGATGCAGATCAATCTGTATTGCACACATGATTAATGCTTGGTTACACTTGCACACTTCACCATATATATATAAATATATATCATCAGCTTCTTCATCACCAAATTCATGGGCAATTCGAGTTCTTCCCCGGGCCGCCATAGTAGAAGTAGGTGCCCCAGTCGCCATTGTTGCCGTTCTGAACATCGTAGCAGTTGGACTGCTCGGTGTAGGTGCCCACCCCCTTGGGGGCCTTAAGCTGGTTGCTGCTATCCACCACCTGGATGTTCTTGAAGTAGCTCGCCTTGCCGAACCCTTCCTCTGGGAACCGCCCGCTCCCCATCTGCGTCGACGTGTGCGTGCCATCGGGCTCCGAGTTCACCACCTCCCCGCCCCACTCGACCATCGACGCGCTGTCGGCGAGGTAGGAGAAGAGGAAGGACGGCCAGTAGCCGAGGACATACTCCCTGCCGAACTGCATCCACCAGTTTCCTTCCTTTGGGTCCTGCCCACAAATGAAGCATAAAGAACATAATAATTAGAGATTTTTTTTGATAATATAGTCACTAGAGGTGCCACATTAGTGTTAATTATGCATACGTAGTACATGTGATTTGGACGAAATGGTTTTCAAAGAACCAGGAGTGTGAAGGAGAACTAGAGCAAGTGGGCAAAGATTCTCTGGCCCCATGAGTTCTTGTGCTAATTCTCAAGGCACTAAGCATGTCATTATGTGATGATGCATTGGTAATAGTTTAAGAATTGCTCACCTTCCAGATCAGAATACTGATATCATACTGCGAACTGGCGATGTTCGAGATGGGGAAGATGCTCGCGCCCATGGCGATCTCGCTGTTGATCTGAATGAATCCGGAGCACAATACGTTGTAGCACCCTGTTGCTTGATAAGCATCACTCTACAAAAGACCCCAGTGCGAAAGCAAACGTAAGGGACAACGAAGTTAATGCATCAACAACAGAATGTCTGTTGCCGAAGTACAGAGAACATTAATAGTATAACCATGTACCATCAATAGTATAAGCATATGGATTGTTGAGTTTGTGAAACTTACAGTCCAGTATGTGAACAGCCTAGTGTTGTTATCACCATAGAGATCCGGGCTGACCTGATGAATCAAAGGATGGCGGTTAGCACAAATGATCAGACACACATCTCAGGTTGCAATTGCATCCATGCATCATGGCAGGGGACAGCCGACCGCGAAAACGGTCATCATTCAATTCGCGTAACTATGAATGTGATAAAGCTCATATGAGCTCAGGTTTCTTTCCAATAGTACCTGCCACCCGGCCTCGATGCTGTTGAGATCCTCACCAAATGAACCCCCCAAGATCCAGAGCTGGGACAGGCTGAACTCGTTAGGCTGCTGAATCTTGGGCTCCCACACATTAATGGTGGCCTTGGCACCATAGTACTTATCCCCCTCGACGTACGCTATGGCATGCTGAATTTGCAACAAGAACACAATTTCAGTAAGTACCAAACATGGCGATGCCATTACCATGTTCCATTGATTTCAACTCAACATGTCATCGTATTCGTACATACTTGGTGGCCACCCTCATTGAGCATGTTGGGATCGATGGACAGCGGGTTCGCGGCAGTATGCCGTTTCCTGCCATACCGGCGCAACGAGCTCGCTCTGAGCAGATCATCCTTCTTCGTTCTCCTGATTGGGACAGTGCCTTCCGGACACCTCCCCTTTTGATGCCATAGCTGGAGCATCGGCTTCTCGCCGGCATTGTCAGAGGCCACGCTTCTCTTGTCATCATCATACAAGCCTTCAGGGTGGTAGGCCGGCCTCATCTGCAAGGATAAAGATTTTGACAGAGCTTTTTTTTAGAAAAATGTTGAATGCAACATATTGGACCATGTACAGATGTACTATGGTAAATGCAGGTTTGATGAGTTCCTTGAAATGATTACAAAGTGAAGCATTTTACCTGGAGAGTGTGGTTCTTGAGTAGAGGATGATCAAATGCTGGTTGGTGAGAGATATGCACGCAGTCGATGATGTCTCCATCTGGGCTCTGCATCGGTTTGCAAACAGTTTCAAACGGATAGGACATTTGTTCATGACAAATAATAATAACAATAATACCAAAAAAAAAAGACAATCGCTTCAGGTTTTGAACTTCTTAGAAAACGCATAAATCATTGTTCGGAAATCTAAAGAAAGATAAAAAAGGATATTGTTCATTCAACCCCTTTTTTCATTGGAGAATAATACAACTTTGTCAGAGCCAGCCTGAAAGCAGGACACGTCTTTTCTGCCTTCTTTTGCTTGACTCGCCAAATGTACCTCCAAAAGATTGCAACTTTTTCGAAAAATTCTTTAAAGCAGCTATGAGAAAACCTACCAAGAACAGCCCAAAAGAAGCATAGAAAAGAGGGGCAAACTTTTTTTCTGCTAATCAAATTAGCTCAAAATCTTAGCAAATCAATGCAGCTACACTGCTAGACCAAAACTCATAGAAACAAAAGTGAAAAATAAAATAAAATTTTGAACTCCCATTTCATCCAATGTAACAATGCATCGACAACACAAAGTTCAGCGATAACCCCCAAAAGAATTAATAAAAGAAGCAACTCTTTTCAAGAACTGGCCCAACCTCGATGCTCTTGACGGCCGGCTTGTTGAGCCTCTTGAGGTGCCGGTGCACCCTCGCCGCCGGGGACCTTGCCCCCTCCGCCGCCGTCGCTGCCGCCGCCCACAGCGCCAACACCGCCGCCGCGGCCAGCACCCACGCCGATGCCATTCCCCCCACTCGCAGCACCACTTCACCTTCTCTCTTTCCCTTCGTCCCTTCCCTCTCCGGTCAAACTGCAAGAAGGCCCTCCCCTCCGCCGCCTCGCCGGCGACCACACACGGCGAGGGCTTTGATGTGATGATGCCTCCGCGGCAATGGCGGTGGCGATTGGTCTGATTCGGCTTGGTTTGGAGATGGATGGATGGTGATGCGGGTGGTGGTGGTGAGTGGAGTGGCAGAGGAGTGGAGGCTGCTCTCCTGCTCTGCTCACTGGGAAGTGCGAAGTGGGAAGTGACCGGTCGGTCGCCATAGCTTTTGCCGTTTCCGAGCTTTAATTTTGTGTGTTCTGACCAAACTGCCCTCGCCTACCTCGATGATTTTCTTCAATTATTTAAGCGCACAGGATGGCGCTGCAGAAGGGCTGTTGCTCGCAGAATACAGGGCAAACCATATTACAACATATGTAATAGTAATTTAAAAATTATCGTTCGATGGAAAAATAGATGAGATTTGTTCACATCATCACGAGTAAAAATTTTTTACTCGTGATGACATGGATAAATATCAGATAATTTTTTATTATTTTAACTCGTAATGGTGTGGACGAATCTCGTTTATTTTCTACCTCCAACGTTTCCGTATTGGTCTCCACTGATGGACGGTGGGATCCTATGTGAGAATTCAAAAATAGAATATATGTGTATGCTAGTAAAAAATATATAACATTCTCCTTTAAGCGCTTGTTTGGATAGGAGGAATTTCAGCTCATCGTAATACACAACATGAAGAAATAAAAACAGATACATACATTAATTCATAGTAATTTTATCAAGAGTTTAAGTGGATAAAAAAATTATGTTCTCTCTTTAACTTGTAGAAAAGAAAATGTTTTTTTTCCTATAGCTCATTCCCACTAACCAAATAACATCTATAAGAATTAATCTTTAGCAACTTTTTTTTCTTTCAAATCGAACAAGCCCTAAAATACTTCTGTTATTGGGGGATAACGTTTTGTAATACACGTGTTTAATGCATTTCAACTTTGAACATCTGAAAGTGCATCTAGGACCCCTGAATTATTTTGGTGTTAATGACAACACAAATAGAGATACACTAATGCTTTGTTGAAATGGATGCAAGGATGAAAAGTAATGAAACCATGCTTATGAGCTTAACGGCGTCATACTTGTGGTAATTATGTCGTAATCCTTGTATTTCTTGTATTCTTGTGTTTAGGACGCCGTACTACTAAGAGGGATACCACATGCATATGATTGGTACAACACTAGTGCTCAAAATCCTTTTTCTTGAGTTTTGCTGAATTTTCTTATCGGACTATCCGATGTGAAGTCGAACTATCCGATCGTTGCACTATCCGAAATATTGCAGAACTTCACTCTTTGTCTTTGTTCTGAGCTCTGAGTTAAAAACATCGGACTATCCGATATGAAGTCGGACTATCCGATCGTCGGACTATCCGAATTTTCACAGAACTTCACTCTCTGTCTTGAACCGTTGTTTATTCTTCTTGAGTGAATTTTTTTCTAAGTACCTATCGGACTATCCGATGAACCAGAAACTCCGAAGTTCAATGGAACTTGAGTCTATGTGAGAGGATGAAGTTCTTGGTTCAAAATCTTCGGACTATCCGACATTACTTCGGACTATCCGATGGATCAGATAGTCTGAAATTTCTCAGAACTTTGCTCTCTGTTTCTGGCATGCTTGGGGGTCAAAACATCGGACTATCCGATGTAGTCTCGGACTATCCAAGGTGGGATGAAAAGATTCTCTCCCAACAGCCACTTTTTGGGGGATCTATAAATACCCCCCACCTAACCCTTTTCTAGGGTGACCCAACTCATTCATTCTCATTCACATTTGGGTTGAGCTTGGTGCTAAAGTGTTTTGGATCTTTGAGCTCTTTCTCCCTCTCTCTCAAATCCCTTCTAGTTCTTTGTGTGGTGATTCGTGGTGGATGTGGATTTGGTTGTTGAGGGCCTAGTGTGCGTCTCACTCGATCTTGAGCACTAGGGTTGTTCCAAGAGTTGTGTGGTGTTTATTACTCTTGGAGGTTGAGGACTCCTAGACGGCTAGGCATCGCTCTTGAGCCACCGATCTACTTGTGGTGAGCCAAGAGAAGTTTGTGAAGACCGGATCTCGCCTCCGAAAGGGAAGAGATACCTCTAGTGGAAGGAGGAGTGCTTTGTGTAACCTCTTGAGGAAAGGGTTAGCAAAGACCCGGCTCTTTGTGAGCTCCTCAACGGAGAGTAGAATCCCCTCAAGTATTTGAACTCCGGGAACTACTTTGGCAAGAAATCTCGGTGATATTCGATTTCCTCTCTACTCCTCTAATTGCCTAGTTGTGTATCTCTACCCTGGTTGTGCCTGTTCATTTACTCTTGCTAGTATTGAAGTTTTGAGGTTCTTGCATTTCTTTTGAGTCAGACAGTCTGATCCAATATCGAACTATCTGACCACATCGGATAGTCCGACTGTGGATCAGACTATCCGACCTTGTTTTAGGTTTTAGCTTCCGTTATTTAATTTTAAGTAGCCTATTCACCCCCCCTCTAGGCTCAAGTGACCCTTTCAATTGGTATCAGAGCCTAATCTCCTTATTAGGCTTAACCGCTTGGAGAGATCATGTCGGGTCAAACAGGGGATGGCAAGGAGAGTGATAAGGGAGCTAAAATTCCTTATGACTACTCCTCTACATCTACATCTTCATCTTATGTGAGCACCTACAGTGGTAAAGCTCCGTACTTCAATGGTACGGACTATGCCGCTTGGAAACATAAGATGAAGATGCATTTGAAGTCTATTAACCCATCTATTTGGAGAATAGTCTAAAATGGCTATGTTCTGCAGAGACCCGAGGATCCCACCAAGGAGGACGATGAGAACGAACACAAGAACGCTCAAGCCGCTAATGCAATACTTAGCGCCTTGAGTGGAAGTGAGTTCAACCGTGTGGACGGCATTGAAAGTGCCAAAGTGATTTGGGACACACTTCGGAACTTGCATGAAGGCACGGATAGTGTTCGCGAGTCAAAGGTGGAGATTCTCAAAGGGCAATTTGAGCGGTTTGTGATGTTGGATGGTGAGAGCCCAAGCGACCTGTATGATCGGTTGAGCAAGATTGTCAATGAAATTAAGGGGCTTGGGTCCAAGGACATGACCGATGAGGTTGTGGTCAAGAAGATGGTTCGAGCAATCACTCCGAGGAACTCTACCTTGGTGACCATTATTCGTGAGCGACCGGACTACAAGACTCTCACACCTCATGATTTGCTCGGACGCATTCTTGCCCATGACATGCTTGAGCAAGAGTCCAAGGACGTCATCCAATACATCAACCAAAGCTCAACCACAAGCATCAAGAAGGAACACTTGGCGTTGAAGGCGAAGGAAGAAGAAGAAGAAGAGAGCCGCAAGAGCAAGAGCAAGACGGAAATCGATGATGAAGAGATGTCTCTCTTTGTCAAGAGATTTGGGAAGTTCATGAGGCGAAGTGGATTCTTCAAGGGGAGTTCTTCCAGGCGCTCCATCGACAAGTCAAGTGGGAGGCACTCCACAAGGAAATGCTATGAGTGTCATGAACCCGGACATTTCATGGCCGATTGTCCCAACCTCAAGGGAGAGAAGAAGAAGGGTGACAAGAGGGAGAAGCACAAGCATAGCAAGCGCGAACGACATGGCCAAGCTCACCTTGGGATGATCTTTGATTCCGATTTCGAATCAAGCTCAAGTGATGAGGAGGGAGTGGCCACGTTCGCCGTCAAGCCTACATCACCCCCTACACCTAGGCTCTTCAACTACTCAAGTGATGACGATGCTCCCATTTGCCTTATGGCAAAGGAGCCTAAGGTATCTTCCTCTCTCAAGTCCTTAAATGTTGATCTTGTTAGTGATGAGGAGGATGAGGTTGACGAGGTTATGGATGAGGACTTGTTCAAATCCATAACTAAGTAATCAATACCTCACTTGAGCGAGTTGCTTGGGAGAATCGAGGATCAATATGCAACCCTTGAGAGGCAAGAAGTTTTGCTCATTCGTGAGAAGGAGCGAGCTCATGAACTCAAGGTTGAGCTTGCTAAGGAGAGAGAGAAAAATGAAGTTTTGGTACGGCTTTATAAGCAAACCAAAGAATCTCACGCTAATCTTGAGGTGGCGAATGCTCAACTTCAAGAGAGAGTGGATGACTTGGACAAAGCTTACCTCTCTCTTGAAGAAAAGTTCGAAACCTTAAAGAATAGTGTCTCTCTTCCTAGTGAGACATCTTGCTCTAAGATTGCCCCAAACAATGAACCATGTGCTAGGTGTAAGGACATTGACATTGATGCTTGTGCTACTAACTCTACATCCTTGAGTGCTTTGCAAAAGCAAAATGAGAAGCTTATGGGACTCCTTCACAATGGCCTTCTCAAGTGCCATATGGGTAGTAAGGCCCTAAAGGAATACCTAGGTTATCAAAGGGACAACTTCAACCATGAAGGTCTTGGGTATATTCCTCCACCAAAAGGAAAGGTGGACAAGAGTGTGATGATCAAGAAGCCGCAAGGTCTTAGCAACTTTGTTAAGGCCAAAAGTATCCTTCCTAATGAGTGTGCTTCACACAGTTCTTTTGATGCATCTTATGTTCTTAAGAAGAATGCTAATGGTCGTGTTGTAGCT
The DNA here is from genome assembly GCA_000573905.2 of Oryza punctata. Classification (NCBI taxonomy): domain Eukaryota; kingdom Viridiplantae; phylum Streptophyta; class Magnoliopsida; order Poales; family Poaceae; genus Oryza; species Oryza punctata. Next base: position 6,169,098 of record CM002494.2, on the reverse strand, counting down.
AAGTATGTTGGCCCAAGGGGCAAGAACATTTCAATCAAGAGGGTGCTTTGGGTGCCTAAGGCACTTGTTACTAACATAAGAGGACCCAAGCAAGTATGGGTACCTAAAATTAGAAATTGATCTCTTGTAAGACTATGTCTCCGGTGGAAAAAGTTGGGTGATTGATAGCGGTTGCACAAATCACATGACCGGAGAAGAATCAATGTTTTCTCACCTTGATCCAAATGGCACTTCACAAGACAATATAGTCTTCGGGGATGATGGAAAGGGAAAGGTAATGGGGTTAGGTAAAATTGCAATCTCAAATGACCTTTCCATTTCCAATGTCCTCTTGGTAAAATCCCTCAACTACAATCTTTTGTGAGTCTCTCAATTATGCTCTTTGGGTTACAATTGTCTTTTTACCGATGTTGATGTGACCGTCTATAGAAGGAATGATTCCTCCGTAGTCTTTAAGGGTGTTCTCAAGGGAAAGCTTTATCTTGTAGATTTCACCTCAAATAAAGCTAAGCTTGAGACATGCTTAGTGGCTAAGTCCAACACGGGGTGGCTTTGGCATCGGAGGCTAGCCCATGTTGGTATGAGGAATCTTCACAAGCTTCTACAAGGTGATCACATTCTTGGTCTAACAAATGTGCAATTTGAGAAAGACAGGGTGTGTAGCGCATGTCAAGCCGGGAAACAAGTTGGAGCTCATCACCCAGTTAAGAATGTGATGACTACCACAAGACCATTGGAGCTTCTCCACATGGACCTCTTTGGACCGATTGCTTATCTAAGCATTGGAGGTAACAAATATGGTCTTGTTATTGTCGATGACTTTTCACGCTTCACGTGGGTGTTCTTTTTGCACGACAAGAGTGAGACTCAAGCTATCTTCAAGAAGTTTGTAAGAAGAGCACAAAATGAGTTCGAGCTCAAGATCAAGAACATTCGAAGTGATAACGGCAAAGAGTTCAAGAACACATGCGTGGAGAGCTTCCTTGATGAAGAAGGCATCAAGCATGAATTCTCGGCTCCTTATTCCCCTCAACAAAATGGAGTAGCCGAGAGGAAGAATAGGACTCTCATTGAGATGGCGAGGACCATGTTGGATGAATACAAGACATCGGACCGGTTTTGGGCCGAAGCTATCAACACTGCATGCCACGCCATCAACCGTCTCTATCTTCATCGCCTTCTTAAGAAGACTCCCTATGAGCTTCTTACCGGTAACAAACCCAATGTCTCTTACTTTCGTGTTTTCGGTAGTAAGTGCTACATTCTTAACAAGAAGGCGAGATCCTCAAAGTTTGCTCCTAAAGTGGATGAGGGGTTTTTGCTTGGGTATGGGTCAAATGAGTGCGCATACCGCGTTTTCAACAAAACCTCCGGTATTGTCGAAATCACGCGTGATGTGACATTTGATGAAACTAATGGCTCTCAAGTAGAGCAAGTTGACTCACATGTGTTAGGTGAAGAGGAGGACCCAAGCGAAGCCATCAAGAGGTTAGCCCTAGGGGATGTTCGTCCTAGGGAACCACAACAAGGGGCCTCTTCCTCAACACAAGTGGAGCCACCTACATCAACCCAAGCCAACGATTCCTCATCTTCGCTCATGGACCTTGGTGAAAGAGACGAACACGTGCAATCTTCACCAATCAACCTTGCACGCCCAAGGATTCATCAAACATTCAACGAGATCACCCCACCGACAACATACTCGGTGATATCAACAAGGGAGTATCCACTAGATCTCGAGTTGCAATTTTTTGTGAGCATTACTCTTTTGTGTCTTCCATTGAGCCATTAAGGGTAGAAGAAGCACTCGATGATCCGGATTGGGTGATGGCAATGCAAGAAGAGTTGAATAACTTCACGCGAAATGAAGTGTGGACTTTGGTGGAAAGACCGAGGCAAAACGTGATAGGTACCAAGTGGATCTTCCGGAACAAACAAGATGAGAACGGCGTGGTAGTGAGAAACAAGGCAAGGTTAGTGGCTCAAGGGTTCAACCAAATTGAAGGATTGGATTTTGGTGAAACCTTTGCACCGGTAGCTAGGCTTGAGTCAATTCGCATTTTATTAGCCTTTGCTACTAACCTTGATTTCAAGCTTTATCAAATGGATGTGAAGAGCGCTTTCCTCAACGGTCCAATCAATGAGTTGGTATGTGTGGAGCAACCGCCGGGGTTCGAAGATCCAAAGTATCCTAATCACGTGTATAAGCTTCACAAGGCGCTCTATGGGCTTAAGCAAGCCCCTAGAGCATGGTATGAATGCCTTCGTGACTTTCTCGTTAAAAATGGCTTTGAGATAGGCAAGGCCGATTCTACTCTCTTTACTAAAAGACATGATCGTGATATTTTTGTGTGCCAAATATATGTCGACGATATTATATTTGGCTCTACTAACAAGTGCTTTAGTGAAGAATTTAGTAGAATGATGACCAAGCGCTTTGAGATGTCCATGATGGGTGAATTGAAGTTCTTCCTCGGCCTTCAAATCAAGCAACTTAAGGAAGGAACATTCATTTGTCAAACGAAGTACTTGAAGGACATGCTCAAGAAATTCGGGATGGAGAGTGCCAAGCCAATTCACACCCCTATGCCGTCAAATGGGCACCTAGACCTCAACGAGCAAGGTAAAAACGTCGACCAAAAGGTATACCGTTCCATCATTGGTTCACTTCTTTACCTTTGTGCATCTAGGCCCGATATCATGCTTAGTGTGTGCATGTGTGCAAGATTTCAAGCCGCTCCAAAGGAGTGTCATCTTGTGACCGTGAAAAGAATCCTTCGATATTTAGTGCATACAACTAACCTTGGTCTTTGGTACCCTAAGGGAGCGAGGTTCAACCTCATTGGCTATGCCGATGCGGACTATGCCGGTTGCAAGGTGGATAGGAAAAGCACATCGGGCACTTGCCAATTCTTGTGTAGGTCCCTTGTTTCTTGGTCCTCTAAGAAGCAGAACTCCGTCGCCCTATCCACCGCTGAAGCGGAATACGTTTCGGCAGGGAGTTGTTGTGCTCAACTTCTTTGGATGAAACAAACCTTGAGCGACTATGGCCTAAATGTGAGCAAAATTCCACTCCTATATGACAATGAGAGCGCCATCAAAATAGCCAACAACCCCGTCCAACACTCCCGAACCAAACATATTGATATTCACCACCACTTCTTGAGAGACCATTCCACATTATAGATATCCAACATGTGCGCACCGACAAACAATTGGCGGATATCTTTACCAAGCCTCTAGATGAAGCTAGGTTTTGTCAGTTAAGAAATGAACTAAATATCTTGGATTCTCGAAATGTGGCTTGATTTATTGCATACATTTTTTATTAATAGAATAGGGTTGTATACCACCTTGTGACAAAATGAACATTCAAATTAATGGATGGACACTAGTCATTCTTGTGGATAATTTGAATCTATGTGTTCGGGGACCTCATTTTTCAATGAATCTTGGTCCTTGCACAACCTGAAATAGGTTCAAACATTCCCTCTTTTGAGGGTGAATTACCTTGCATTTTGAAATTTCTTTTTTTTAAAAAAAATATTTGTGCTTCACGTATGATTTTAGTTTGATTGCTTAGTTGCCTACAAATCATGTGTGAAGCATCTGCAAATGTGTTGGTTTTGCCATCAAGATCGCCTGGTCACTCACTTTGTTTGTTCCATCCTCTTTCTTGCTGGCTGCCTCTGAGGATGTCGGATTGTCCGATCTGAAGTCAGACAATCCGACCACATCGGATAGTCCGACACAATATCGGATTATCCGACGTGGGCCCTAGGGTAAAGGGATTTAACCTCCCCGGAGTAAAATCTTTCTTACTCCTCCTCCTTTTTACCCCCTTCATTGTCTGGTGTGGCTCTCCCCTTCTCTCCTCTCCTCTTCAACCCTAGATCTTGTCTCTCACAAATCTTCACTTCGGAGACTCCGATCGCATCTGCTGTGCTTCAAGGAAGATCATCTCCTTCATCTCCCTCAAAATAACTGGGTTTTTCCCGTGGCTTTTGTCTCCTTTTTGAGATATTTTCTAATTCTCCGATCTCTCTATTTCACCATTTATTTTCAATTCCCCTTGGTGAACCATCTTAGTTGAGTATCTAGAACTAGTTTTCCTAGAAGATCCTTTGATTCCATCAGATATTTTTGTGTGAATCGAAATTTTTTGTTCTAAGGCAAAATCTGTCGGAGTGTCCGATTTCATGTCGGATAGTCCGATCCACCTCGGACAATCCGACCTCAACTCGGACTATCCGACCTATTTTGGCCTTGATCACAAAATTTTGCTCCCACACTCTAATATCCTTCCTTCACTTATCCTTAATCATCATCCTCTATTCTAAATCAGTGTCTCCTCATGATCAAGGGCAACTTCAAGAATCAAGTTTACTCTCGCAAAGGATTGATGGATCGCGGGCGGTCTCCTACCTCCAAACCTCGTCATGCCGTTTGGCGAATGCCCCAATCTCGTCGAGATGCACTTCAAGGGTAGTCCACCGAGGAAGATGTGGCCCAAGTGGCAAATGTGGAGCGAGGCGCTCCCCTTCCCCCTCGCCGGAGCCGTGTTAGTGGAGAAGGGTCCAGTGCACCGGCAAGCAAAGTGCGCAAAGGGAATCCTAGTGATTCCTCCCATCAGGCTGGTGGCAGTGGTGATCCCAGTCGCTCCCTTGATGAAGAAATTCAACTCGAAGAGGACATGGCTGCTCAGCAGGCTGCAGAGGACGAAGGCCCCTTCTTTGTCTCTACTCCCGTGAGAGATCCCACCTATCCCAGGAGGGTGATTAGGTGGAATCGCAAGTGGACTGAAGTGGAAAAAGAATGCAAGAAGGATCCCTACAAGTTTCAGGAACTTTCTTCTGATCACCGGTTTTGGAACTTCTTTCAGCAAGACTACTATGAGACCGTGATCGCACCAAAGAAATGAGCTATACTTATGCAATGGATTGATTGGAAGTACATGGAGGAGTTGCACGATCCTATCATCGATGAAGTGATTGAAGTGTGCCATCGCCAAAATTTGAAAGATTTAATGGGGATGCAATACCCGTGGTGCAAAGAGATCATTGCTCAGTTTTATGCCATGGTTTACTTTGAACCGAACAAGGACAAGACCATTCATTGGTTAACCAAAGGTGTGAAGTATTCCATGACATATGCCAAGTTTGCAGCCATCTTGGGGTTCCCGGCTCGCTCTCGCCAAAATCGTGTCAAGATCCATGATGAGAAGCCGTTGGATACAAACTCCCTTCATTTTCTATACCAAGATGTGGACTATGAGTTAGGCACTATCAAAGGACTCCTTCCCTTCTACGCTTACCTCAACAAGCTTTTGCGCAAGTCCTTCAATCCTAAGGAAGGGGATGCCAGTAATGTCCTCGTTTACACTCGGAATATCCTGCACAAGATGAAAGCAAGGCCACAATTGTTTGATGCTTTTGACTTCGTTTTTGAAGAAATCCGGCTCATCTCCATGATGCCTAAGCGGGGCCTTGGATATGGACCTTACATTATGAAGATGATTGAACTTGTATCCAAGAAGAAATTTCACAAGGAAGTGGTCCACACCGGTTACCAAGTCCGCCTCATTAAGGATGCTCATGCGGCAGCTCGATGGAGCACCCGTGCCTCAACTCGTGCCGGTTCGTCCTCTAGTGTCACCAAGACGGAGTCCTCCTCATCCTTGAAGTTCTTCAAGTCCATCTTCAACTTGTGCAAGACCATCTCCGTCCGCCAAGCCAAGGAACGCAAGGCATGAAAGAAGGACACTCGGCGGATTAAGCTTCTCCTTCGCAGCTCCAACTTGCCTTGCTCTCCGGATGGCTCTGAGGTTGTAGAGAGTGAGGAAGAGGTGTTTGAGGACCCCTTTGCAGCTGAGGCAAGCTCCTCTCGTGGTGATCGTGGCAAGGCTCCCATGGTGGACGAGGAAGAGGAAGCGGAAGAGGAAGATGACGACAAGTCCGGTGAAGAGGATGAGGATTATGATGAGGATGAGTGATATCTTCCCTTCTCATTCCCTTTTTGGTGTCTTGCTGCCAAAGGGGGAGAATTATCTCCTTTATCTATCTTCCTTGTTGGCTAGTCGAACTTGTGGGCAAAACAAACCTTATGTGTCTTTAAGTTTACGTTTTTAATGTCATGTTGAACTGCGTCTTTAAGGTTATGTTTTTAATGTCATGTTGAACCTTATATGCTTGGATGATGTAATATGCACTTATCTGTTCTCCATGTTTAATTGTGTGATATATCCTGTCATATGCATGTATATGTGGTTATTTTATTATCTTGCGATATGGTGCAAAGATTAAGGGGGAGCTCTCCCATGCATATCAAGCATATCCTTAGGGGGAGTTCAACCAAAATCCAGCCTATATCGTTGTTTCTACTTGTGTTGTCATCAATCACCAAAAAGGGGGAGATTGAAAGTGCATCTAGGACCCCTGAATTATTTTGGTGTTAATGACAACACAAATAGAGATACACTAATGCTTTGTTGAAATGGATGCAAGGATGAAAAGTAATGAAACCATGCTTATGAGCTTAACGGCGTCATACTTGTGGTAATTATGTCGTAATCCTTGTATTTCTTGTATTCTTGTGTTTAGGACGCCGTACTACTAAGAGGGATACCACATGCATATGATTGGTACAACACTAGTGCTCAAAATCCTTTTTCTTGAGTTTTGCTGAATTTTCTTATCGGACTATCCGATGTGAAGTCGAACTATCCGATCGTCGGACTATCCGAAATATTGCAGAACTTCACTCTCTGTCTTTGTTCTGAGCTCTGAGTTAAAAACATCGGACTATCCGATGTGAAGTCGGACTATCCGATCGTCGGACTATCCGAATTTTCACAGAACTTCACTCTCTGTCTTGAACCGTTGTTTATTCTTCTTGAGTGAATTTTTTTCTAAGTACCTATCGGACTATCCGATGAACCAGAAACTCCGAAGTTCAATGGAACTTGAGTCTATGTGAGAGGATGAAGTTCTTGGTTCAAAATCTTCGGACTATCCGACATTACTTCGGACTATCCGATGGATCAGATAGTCCGAAATTTCTCAGAACTTTGCTCTCTGTTTCTGGCATGCTTGGGGGTCAAAACATCGGACTATCCGATGTAGTCTCGGACTATCCGAGGTGGGATGAAAAGATTATCTCCCAACGGCCACTTTTTGGGGGATCTATAAATACCCCGCACCTAACCCTTTTCTAGGGTTACCCAACTCATTCATTCCCATTCACATTTGGGTTGAGCTTGGTGCTAAAGTGTTTTGGATCTTTGAGCTCTTTCTCCCTCTCTCTCAAATCCCTTCTAGTTCTTTGTGTGGTGATTCGTGGTGGATGTGGATTTGGTTGTTGAGGGCCTAGTGTGCGTCTCACTCGATCTTGAGCACTAGGGTTGTTCTAAGAGTTGTGTGGTGTTTGTTACTCTTGGAGGTTGAGGACTCCTAGACGGCTAGGCGTCGCTCTTGAGCCACCGATCTATTTGTGGTGAGCCAAGAGAAGTTTGTGAAGGCCGGATCTCGCTTCTGAAAGGGAAGAGATACCTCTAGTGGAAGGAGGAGTGTTTTGTGCAACCTCTTGAGGAAAGGGTTAGCAAAGACCCGGCTCTTTGTGAGCTCCTCAACGGAGAGTAGAATCCCCTCAAGGATTTGAACTCCGGGAACTACTTCGGCAAGAAATCTCGGTGATATTCGATTTCCTCTCTACTCCTCTAATTGCCTAGTTGTGTATCTCTACCCTGGTTGTGCCTGTTCATTTACTCTTGCTAGTATTGAAGTTTTGAGGTTCTTGCATTTCTTTTGAGTCAGACAGTCTGATCCAATATCGGACTATCTGATCACATCGGATAGTCCGACTGTGGATCAGACTATCCGACCTTGTTTTAGGTTTTAGCTTCCGTTATTTAATTTTAAGTAGCCTATTCACCCCCCTCTAGGCTCAAGTGACCCTTTCAACATCTATATTTTTAAAATATTTTTGGGATTAAATTTAGTACAAAATTTGGGGGCCTTAGTCAAGGTGTTCTATATTTTTTAAATATCCATCGAAAAAGAACAGCTATATTTTTTATCTCCTCATGCATAACCAACAATGTTGTGAACACAGGAGTGTAGAGTAAAAATTATCACTAGAAGGTATCTACACTTCTTAATGGAAGTAAAAGAATTCAGAAATTAACTAAACTTTGAATGACCTCTTTGGAAGTGCTAATGGATAATCAATGAAATTAAGTTACTACAGTTATTTGATGGAAAAAAAGAATAAATAAAATATTATAAAGTTGATAAATAAATTCTAAAACATTCTAATACAAATGTTTTTTAGAAAAATAACAATTATATTGTTTAGTGACTTAGGAAGCGTGTGCAAGATAATCCGCTAACCATGAAAAAAAAATAAATATGTTTTTGCTCTTCAAGCAAAATCCTAATTTTAAATCTCAGTTTTAGAGTTGTTTTTTTATTTTCTTTTATCATAGTTTATATTTCAGCATTTGACTTTCAAGTCGTTAATATTGTTTGCTCTTCATCGTGATTTCTTAAAAAATTTCTATACGAAAGTTGTTTTCAAAAATTATATTAACAGTTCAGGAAGGAGAAAGGAGAAGCATTTGAGAGAAGGAGAAAGGAGAAAGGAGAAGCGTTTGATAGAAGGAGAAATGAGAAGATTGAAAAGATACGTAAAACGAGGTGAGTTTTTAGCATATGATTAATTAGCTATTAACTATTTTAAACTTAAAAAAGTTTAATATAATTTTTTAAAATAACTTTCGTATAGAATTTTTTTCAAAAAAATATTTAACAATTTGGGAAGCTCTGTGTTGAAGTAAAAACATGATGGCCTGGAAGATCTGCTTAGCTCCAGTGCAGGTCCAAAATAATGATGAGATGTGGACGTGCCAGTCAGTTTGATCCCGCAACTGATAAGATATGTAAACAGCAGATAAAACAGTCGATCGGCCGTCAAGCCGATGGAGTGATTCTAGCCAATGCCCAAACCAGCCGATATCTAATATAGATCTTGATACTTGAGTAAATGATAATATAAAGATAATCGGCTGATAATGTAATATAACAATAATAAATCTGGTAGAAACCAATCGGATAACAATAATACGATAAAATAAGCGTTAATCCGAAGGTTAAATCATACATCGGCTGGAGGTCCGATGTCAATAAATCTAAATGATTAGATAAACAGCGAAACCTTTGTTGCGATCGGCTAATTCCAACATATATATAATCCTTATAAGCCGATGCAATATCCAGACAACTCATCGGCTGAAACCCCGATGAAACCCTTTTTGGCAATTAAGAAGCGAGCTAGAGATTATGGTTCTAAGCATGATTTAGTAGATCAAACTTAACTGATGCAACACTAAGTATGAAAAGAAACATAATATCTAGACAATCAAGATTTTGACTGATTTTCAGGGTGGTGGATACATTATATAATCTAAGCCAACAAAGTGTTCTAGCCGATATCGATAAAACCCAAGATAGAGATCGGCCGATGCATGTAGAAAATATTGTCAATCTAGATTATATAAAGTATATGATAACTCATTGGCTAACACTCCGACAAAATATTAGCATGAACCTATTGGCTTAATAAGATTTATATTATCAACAACAATCTAGTAGTTTAAACCTAACCGATGCAACACGATCTTGTATATGATAATCTAATACTCAGTAAATCGATAGATCGATAGATCTATCTAATGTGATAAATATAACAAATCTATTTAAAATAGTATTGTGATTGTAGAGATATATCGGCTAAGTCAGAAGATCAGACCTAACCGAGCAGTCCCAACTAAATCGATGTGTCTTTAAACACAATGCAATTTAAAATAGAATTAAAATATCAGGTAGGCAAATTATCAACCGTACGAAAGCGATCCAAGAGATCGAAGCGATACAATCTTGAACAACTCCAATGTAGCCGATATATTTACCAAGACCGGTGGAACGTAGGACTTACCCATTCGCCGGAGATCAAAAGCCGATGCAGCCCCGCATCAGGTGCCAAATTCTGCCAGTTGATAAGTAAAACCTCGGAAAAGAGGGTGGCGATGCGCTGAGAGTAGTTTTGTTGATCAAGAGATAATTTACAGGGACTCTGGGTATACATATTTATACCCATAGGTAGATACTAGTTCATATCAAACACGAGTCAAACTTTCCTAATATTACTTTATCTAATGAACAAGTCCCTAGGCAAAAATATCTCTAAGAAAATTACATAATATTCTAATTAACAGATAACTTGCCATGTCGCATCATCCTTGAACTCAGACTCTTCTGGATAAGTTTCCTTTAATTGATCTATTTTTTTAACCGAATCCACCAAGAATACAACTACTGGCGATTGATAATGCCCATCGATCGATTCCAAAACTCTGAAAACGATACTGACTCTGGGCCGATGATGACTTCGAGACTTACCAAATTTCATCGTTTAGACTCTGTCCATCGATCAAACGCAGGGGAGCACATATGTAAAAGTTTTGATGGTAAATTATCTTTTCGGTGCTAATAAACATTACTTATTATATAATCAGTTACCGAAACCAGTTTATTCCGGGAAAAAAACAAAACCATCAGCGCATTCAGAACCGATTTTTTTCATCTAAACACATGCAACCACGTAATTTCAAATCTAAGCACGCAATTTTCATAATTATTTTTCTAACCAACATGTTAGTGTGAGCACGTCAATTTGGTTCACCAGGTCCCAGCGAAATAAATTGGCCGTCTTTTTAACTAAATAACCAAGATATTAATGGAATTTGATCCGCTATATATAGCTTGTTTGTAGCAATGCGATACAGTACATGTTAGCGCATCAATCGCTTTGTGCTTGCCCGGTCTCATTTGATTGGTCTGACGTGCGCCCATTTCGGGGATTTAACCATTTTTGAAAAAGATGTGATGACTAAGAATTTATCACTTACAGTCTGATACGTGGGTATAGTAACAAATCTTTAATTACCATTTGGAAATAAATATCTCGCACATTACATGAAATTTGTACAGTGGCTACACAAACACTACTATTGACTGACAAACAATTATCTAAAAAAAATTGACTGACAAACTACGGAGATAACACTACTGGGCTTCTCAGTTGTGCACCTTGCTACAAGCCAGATTAATTTATTACATATTTAGTAAACAAACCGGATTTTTTGGTATCTAACCCCATATGCAACACAAACCTTGAGTTACGAAAAAAAAAAGAGGTAAACTGGCAGCCCACTTATTCCGTTGGAGGCCTGATCAACCGAAATTACTTGCTCACACGGGCATGTTGGTTGAAATATAATTCTGAACACTACGTGCTTAGATTTGAAATTATGGGGTTACATGTGTTTAGATGCAACAAATTCGACCGGTTCAGAACAAAATCAAACATGTTCTTAAATACGGATTACAAGTACTACTAGTAGTACTTTAGTAGTAGAGGGCAATTTCTTTAGTGCCGTACCATCACAAAATTATAAAGTTAGAACATACCATCATATATATGGTGCAATATATGGAGGATCATATATATGGGCGGACGAGACGGACAATCCTAGCTAGAGCGCCATCATCACCCGATCCCTCCTTGCCACCGCTTGAGCTGGTTGACAGTGCAGGATGGCCAGATTCTCTGGATGAAAATCTAGCCCATCTCTTGAGGCGACGATTGATGGTGTAATTTGGTCTTGCATTGAAGAAACCTATCTTGGTGTTTTGAGGGCAATAGCAATGCAGGAAACTCATATGAGGTCCTTCAGGTATGTCAAGTAGGATGGGGGTTACACCGCGAAAAAACTACTATCTCACAGTGCAAGTGACTTCGATTCAATCCTTGACATTTCGATTATAGTCCTTATATTTTTATCAAATTAGACAGAAGTCAAAATTTTACAAACCACACCCCGTAAATCCAGAACAAAAATGTAAATCCCTCCACCACCAAATCTGAATCGATCCTCTTTTCTAGTTTTCTCCCGTCGCCCGTACGTTCCTTCTCTCTACGCTACCGCTGGCAGGAGCAGCGCGAGCAAGCGAGGAAAATCACGTCGTCGCCGCCCTGTCGCAAGCGAGCTCTCCGTCGCCGCGAGCTGGAGCCTCGATTCACCGCCGTGTACATCGATCTAACGCGGCGGCACCTCGTTTCGGCGTCGGTGGTCGTGACGAGTTCCCTCTCAGGTGGTTGTGATAAGCTCCCTCCCTGGCGATGCAGGCCATGGCGAGTTCTCCGGCGCACATCATCGCTCCGCTAGTGATGCAAGCGGACCAATCCGCAAACCCGTTTATAGACAAAATTAATCGATAACTTGTAAATAGATTCATGGGTTACTTATTAATTTGACTTATAAATAGATTTATGGATCGATTCACTTGCATCTTTAGGTGCGGCAAACCGGGTAACGATGCGGAAATCCACGGGTTATTATTTATTTGACCTATAAGTGGGTTCACGGGTCGGTCCGCTTGCATCCCTACGCTCCTCCCAAGGTGTAGCCAACGAGCTCTCTGGCCGCCGTCACAGCTGCCTCTCCCCCTTTTCTCTGGACGACGACGTGCTATGCAGCATAGATCAGGCAACGGGCCTCACATCGAGGCTGCTCGCCATCCTCCATCGCAGATCGAGGACTTGGGCGACGGTAAGCTTCCATGCGGTGTGGGTTGGGGACTGCCTACTGGTATGTTGCGGAAAAATGGGAAAGATTAGGGAGAAGTAGATCGCGCTTGATAGGATGGAACCGCTCGTAGTTTTTTTTCCGGGTTGAGGAAACCGTGTTCTCTCAAAGACTTGCAAACCTTGCAAAGAGACTGGACCCACCTCCTTTTCTCCTCCACGTCAATGTTTAGTCTAGCTGGACCAACAAGGTAACTCGCTACGTAAGTGCACTGTAAAGGTCATGATAGTCCTTAGTAGTGCCCCAAAATGGCACCCATTGGTGGTCTTTGGTGGGAAATTTAGCTTCGTTACGTTTTTGTCGCACTTCGATGGTTATGAAGGTGGTAATATCTAGGTGAATAATTGGTTTAAATCCCAGTTACTCTTTGATGTTATCTTTTCTTTTGGTTTAATGTCAATCGGTAGCAGTGATGTGCGCAAAATTCGTTCAAACACAATGATCAACCACTGATTTAAAAGATTCTATTTTTTAGTTCAAGGAAAACAACAACTGCATGCAGCTTACAATCCGTTATCTAGAAACAACGTTATATAGATTTTTCACCCACATAGATGGAGGGTTAGTAGCCGTCCGATATTATCTTTGTCTTTAGATTAATGTTTTAAATATTTCTTTTTTAATCAAGCTATGATTTGTAATTCATAGTGTTGGTAACTTTTTGTGACAAGTTGACAAGCACGATCGCAACACCTTACGCCTTGCGGTGATCCTAGAGTCGCCAACCACCTCAATCTAGCAAAAGTAAACCAAGATGGGTTTTGATAACTAAACCGGCTAGCGGAGTTGATTTCTAGATAACTACCCGTCTCGTGGGTAAAACGGAAGGTTTTCAGGACAAACCTACAAAGAAGTGTCGCACTCTCGCAGCGGCGGCGGACGATTTACAGCGCAAATCGATAAAGATGGACTAAAACTAGAGTAAAATAGAAAACATGATAAAAGAACGATTCAAGTAGATTGTATTCGGGGGGTTTACAATGAACCGGCCTTGTCCCTTAAATAGGGGTTGGTCTTGCCCTCTACAGGCCCTTCTCCACATCTAACTCGGGATAGAAACCAATGGAAACACAAAACATGCCTTCCTGAGCAAGAAAACCCGAGATCCGACGAAAACAGACTCGGACTCGGACCCTGACGGTCTGACCGCCCACATACCTGCGGTCAGACCGGCCCTACTAGCCGGTCAGACCGCCCACACGCCTGTGGTCTGACCGGCCCTGTGAAGGTAACCCGTCACTTTCCAAACTTTGGCAATTTTCCCCTATTTCGTCCATAGGTGCCAAATTTGGGTATAAACACATGCCCCCTGCCTTTTTGATGAACAACGTGAATCTAAAAGCATAGAACATGTCTTTGGTCTTAGGGATATAATCCAATTACCGGCCATAGCACCTCCTAAGCGTCTTGCCAAATGCTCAGGAAGTATTTCCCATTAATTGCTCTTTGAAGAATGTTGTCCTTGAAGTGTCTTCATCTCTTCAAGGTCTTCAAACGCTTGTCGATAACGTCTTCAAAATTGCCTCCCATCAAGGTCTTGTAATCTTCAACCGACAAGTCGCCTTGCTTGAAATACTGAAAAAAGCCAAGATTTACCTCAACTGGCAAAACGGCTTTTGTCCATAAACAAACTCAGAAGGAGTGACTTTGATAGCACCATGTTTAGGTATCCTATGAACCCATAATGTCTCTGAAAGCACTTCATGCCATTTCTTTTGACATTTTCAATCTTCACTTTTACTAATTTTAACAGTGTTTTACTACTCGACTCGGCTTATCTATTAGCCTGAGCGTAGTAAGAAGAAGAACTCAACAAGTTAATATCATAAAATTCGGCAAAACTTCTCACCTCCTTAGACATAAAAGAAGCTCCTTGATCAAAGTTTAAGGAATACCGAATTTATGAATAATATGCTTCAAAACAAAGTCAATTACCTCCGTGTAAATAATATTCATGAACGGCATGGCTTCGGCCCACTTGATGAAGTAATTCGTTACAATTAGCACGAATCAATGCCCTTTTGATGACGAAGGATAAATTTGACCAATTAAATCCAAAGCCCAACCTCGGAACGGCCATGGTTTGATGAGAGGATTCAATATAGCGTCATGCGCCAATTGAATATTGTCGATCCGTTAACAAGCTTCACTTCCTCTGTAGCACTTGAAACAATCATCAATTATTTTCGGCCAATGAAACCTCGCTCTCCTAAGCAATCAATTCATCTTATGGGCCGATTGATGAATTCCACAAATCCCTACATGCACATCTCCCCTAGCAACTTTGGATTGATCATTGTCTAAACACATCAATAGCACTCCATCTATATTTCGGCGATATAACTTTCCATTAAGCAAAGTACATTTGAATGCTCGCCGCCGAATTATCTGATCAACTCTAAGACTAGGATCTTTCAAATATTCTATTCAAAGGGATTCTCCAATCTATTTCTGACTTACGGGCACAAATCTCCAAATTCACAATTAATTCGGCCTTTGAATCAATTGTAACGTGCCTCCCAGCTCACTGCCCGAGATCGGTCAGACCGGCCACGCAATGCCTGTCAGACCGCCCTGTCTGCCTGGTCAGACCAGCAATGCAGAGCCGGTCAGACCGCGGGTACCACCGGTCAGACCGGCCATGCAATGCCGGCCAGACTGCCCCTGGTCTGTGATTCTGCCAATTTCGTCCAAACTTTTGAAATCAAGCATCGGCTTTTAGTATATAAAATTTTCTTCACGTAATAGCCAGATGTTTGGTGTATCAAATTATTGGACCAAAATTCCTTCTCTCTAGACATATGAAAAAATTATAATATCCAACTAACATATCTAGACGAATACTAATTCAAGTGGCTTTTGAAACAATAATCATCATGGCATCAAAACACTTAGCCAATTGAAGTATGAACAATAATGAATCACCAAAATCATATATGTCACATACATAGATTCCAATAAACTACAAATGTAAGTAATCGGCTTGAGCATGTATGCAAAATATTAACAATGCCAATGTTCCTAAATAAAACACTAGAACAAATCATCACATTGGCCATTGACATTAACTGAATTACTAATAAACAAAACTTGCATGGTGCAATAAATATGAAATCTATATCTTATATGGTGATCCATAAAAACGCATATGATTTGGCCTTAAATAAATATCAAAGACTCATGAGCCAAATCATGCTTCAAACAAATTATATGCCAACCTACCAATTCCACCACTTAGAACTGGCATTTGCAACATGTATGTATATAATGTCAATTTGATAAGCAAAAACACACATGTGCTAGATAGCAAGCAATGTTCTAACATGGCATAGGTATATAACGATAAACACAATAACTCGTACCTTGCCTTAGCATCCAACAAACGGCGGCTCAAAGATGTGATATCGTATCCATCGCCATTCATATCTCTTGATTTCCTCATAAGCATAATAATGTCTTGCCCCCTAAGCAAAATCGGCTTTCTTGGTTGCGCGATTTCGGAGGCAAGATGAATACCGCACTAACACCCATAGCATCATGTGAAGTAGACTTATCTCTAATGACTGATGATTCTTCTCTCATCAAATTGGATCTATTGCTTCTATGGGAAATCACTAGTCCCTCAACTTTTATCTCTTTTGGTCTCTACACTCGCTTAGATGTTGTTCGAGGCTCTAAATTATTACATGTTTTATTCTCTACATCTTCGGGCCCTTTTTCTTTTTGACCTATGGCTCGAAGACGCTGTAGCCTCCTCTTTTGAGAGCGAGATAAGCCAGAAGGTATCCACTTCGGCTGTGGTTGTTTTTCAGGAGCTAAGCAATGATTCTTGATATTTTTTGTCGAAGTGGAAGCTCCTGTGTTGCTCTCAATTTTCCAACTCTTCTCCAATGCCCCCCTATCAGATCGGCCTCTAGGCCCGGTCAGACCAGCCACAAGCCGTAGGTCAGACCGGCCGATAAAGTCGATCAGACCGGCTGCAGGTCGGCGGTCAGACCGGCCGATAAGGTCGGTCGGTCAGACCAGCTGCAGGTCGGCGGTCAGACCGGCTAGACGCCTCGATAAGACCTCCGCTTTTGACAATCACGGTGTCGGCTTCGATCTCCTTTGCTTGTATGGTTTCCACCGCATCTCCAGTAGGTACTTGAACATCTTGAGAATCTTTCTTGATAGTAACGACCTCCGGAGCTTTGGTTTCTTTCCTCACCCACACCTTCTTCACCTTTTTCACCTTTGATCCACCGGACCGATTCTTTTGTAGGAAACGGTCTTGTCTTGAGTTAGAATGACTTGGTACTGTCCTAGGTGATTCCTTCCATCCTTGATAATACGACATAGGTAGTTGAGGCATCCATGGCATATAATACATAAAACGATAACCATATAGTGACATTGAATATGGATACCATGGCATCACAACCGGAGTTTTGTAAGGAGTTGGTATAGTTGATGGCTCCGATGCTTTGATGTTTGACCAAATCTCTTCCTACGAGATGATCTTGGTCTTTTTGAATCACTAGTTTGGTTATCAAATTGTTGATAGGCTAATCTTTTTTTATACTTAGCCATAAGCATCTCAAAAGTGAGCTTCGGCTTTTTAGTCTTTTGGGAACTAGATGACTCATCCTTTGCAACTTTATGATATTCGGCCTTTGCATTATTGATCCTAATTGTCTCGAGCCGAGGATCCCCAATAATAACACTTTTCCTTTTCTTTTTGTCAACATCAATAGGACTAACAAGGAGAGGATCACTAACAATTCCGGTCTTAGGCATAGGTGTAACCGAAATAGTTTCACAAATAACCGATGAATCATCAATCGGTCTTTGCTCCATCAAGCTTGCATCTTTAAAATAATCATGAAACTCGTACTCCATTTGTGACCATGTAGAATGACTTGGTACTGTCCTAGGTGATTCCTTCCATCCTTGATAATACGGCATAGGTAGTTGAGTCATCCATGGCATATAATACATAAAACGATAACCATATAGTGACATTGAATATGGATATCATGGCATCACAACCGGAGGTTTGTACGGAGTTGGTATAGTTGATGGCTCCGATTGCTTTGATGTTTGACCAAATCTCTTCCTACGAGATGATCTTGGTCTTTTTGAATCACTAGTTTGGTTATCAAATCGTTGACAGGCTAATCCTTTTTTATACTTAGCCATAAGCATCTCAAAAGTGAGCTTCGGCTTTTTAGTCTTTTGGGAACTAGATGACTCATCCTTTGCAACTTTATGATCTTCGGCCTTTGCATTATTGATCCTAATTGTCTCGAGCCGAGGATCCCCAATAATAACACTTTTCCTTTTCTTTTTGTCAACATCAATAGGACTAACAAGGAGAGGATCACTAACAATTCCGGTCTTAGGCATAGGTGTAACCGAAATAGTTTCACAAATAACCGATGAATCATCAATCGATCTTTGCTCCATCAAGCTTGCATCTTTAAAATAATCATGAAACTCATACTCCATTTGTGACCATGTAGAAATTGAACTAGGAGCAAGCATGTAGATGCAAAGTTTGACAAAGAAAGAGGAAACAATTTTAACTTAAGCAAATCATCACTATCGGCCTTACCACATTGTTCAATAAATTGACCAATATGCTCCATTGTTGTTCTAGCATCCTCACCTGTGAATTTCGTGAAGTTAGGTTCCTCAAATCCCTGCAGGTACGGGACCGAATCTACATGTTCAGGATACGGCCTTTGATATGTATGCATGACTATTTTGGATTCTATTTCACTACTATCCCACAAGACATTGTCATTATCTTTTCCAACATCCACATGACCAATTTGTGACTCGGTCTTAGGTGACAATGCTATTTCACTTTCGCTTGTGATACAATCCGAACCGTCACTTAGTTCAGCTATATTTTCAATGATGCTATTCTCTAAACTAGCAACACAATCCGAACCATCACTTGGTTCGGCTATATTGGTAATGGCATTATCATCCAAGCTAGTAAGACAATCCGAATCAACATTTGGTTCGGCTATATTCGTTATGGCATCATTGCACAAATTATTACCACAATCCGAACCATCGCTTGGTTCGGCTATACATGATATCGCACTATCATCTAAACTAGCATTTAAACTATTATCATCCACTCGGCTTTCCTGAGCCAGAGCTTCGTGCAATACATGATCAACATCAAGAAATATCTGGCCATTCAATCTCTATTTAATAGAATCAAGCAATCCATCATATGCAATGTTGGCCAAATCTTTGTCAGTTATCTTCGAACTAAAACATCGGCTTTTAATATCTCTAAACCTTTCAATATAATCAGCAACAGATTCATTGTATTTATGCCTAACCGATGTTAAATCAAATAACCTAAGCTCAGTTTCACTAGTATGAAAATAATCATGAAATTTTTGTTCTAATTCAGCCCACATATAAATAGAATTTGCCGGTAAAGAAGTAAACCATGTAAAAGTAGTACCAGACAAAGATAAAGAAAATAAGCGCAATTTATATCTATTCACATTACTAGCCTCACCACATTGCGCTAAAAATTGATCTACATGCTCCCATGTGGTCCTACTATCCTCACCACTAAACTTGGTAAAATTCGGAATTCTATAATCACGAGGATATGGAAGATTGTCATAATAATCAGGATACGGCTCTTGGTAAACCTTAGCACGATTCCTAACTTCAATCCCGAATTTATCCCTAATAATCCCACTAATCAACTCCTCTATATTATCAGGCCTATGTTGATTTGGTGGTTGATTTGGTGGCCTAATAAGTTGATGTTGTGGTGCAATATTATTATATTGGCCTTGCCTAGTATCGGGAGGATACTCCTTAGAAACATCATTATAAGCATTAGGAACATGTGGGGGAACTTGGGGATTACTTGCAGCAGTAGATACAGGAGGATCAAATGTTTTAAGATGATACAAATAACTAGCATTAGTCATTGGATCTATCCCCTGAATCGGCACTATTGCACCGGTTTGACCGGTCGAGCGCCCGGTCTGACCGGCGTCCAGAGGTGCGGTTAGACCGGTCTGAGTCCCGATCTGACCGCTGGGGTGAAACCCGGTCTGACCGGCCATCTAATCGGTCTGACCGGCAGCGGCATCCCGGTCAGACCGGCCATCTGGCCCGGTCTGACCGGCCGTTTGCGCCGGAAAACCTTCGCCGATTTGTTGTGTCTTTGCTCTATCGGTTTTACTATTTATTTGATCTATGGGAGCTTGGCTAGCACTGATAGAGGCTTTATCTTTGAATATAAAATCGGCCACGAGAGGACCGATTTTATTTCTCATAAACTTTTCACAATTATTTTCAAAAGATGCTTCTAATTTATTATTGAAAGCAATCATAGATGCATCTATTGTATGAGCAACTTGTTGTTGAATAGATTGTGATATTTCCTCAATACTTACCTTGTCAAAAATAGACGAAGACACCAAATCCGACTTAAAGACTACGCCATGACGGGTCTTTGAGCATGTCTTCAAAAGATCGTCGGCGTACTTATTCATGTGTTTGTCGAAGGCCTTGCGTGCTTCCTCATCAAGATTCTCCATCGTCACCGGCAGCACGTTGGATGGATCCACCTCCGTCTTGGATGGCGACGGCTTTGTCATGGCGAAGTCGAAGTTGAGTTGACGTTAAATAGATTTCCCCAGCGGAGTCGCCAAAAATCGTGTTGGCAACTTTTTGTGACAAGTTGACAAGCACGATCGCAGCACCTTACGCCTTGCGGTGATCCTAGAGTCGCCAACCACCTCAATCTAGCAAAAACTAAACCAAGATGGGTTTTGATAACTAAATCGGCTAGCGGAGCCGATTTCTAGATCACTACCCGTCTCGTGGGCAAAACGGAAGGTTTTCAGGACAAACCTACAAAGAAGTGTCGCACTCTCGCAGCGGCGGCGGACGATTTACAGCGCAAATCGACAAAGATGGACTAAAACTAGAGTAAAATAGAAAACATGATAAAAGAATGATTCAAGTAGATTGTATTCGGGGGGTTTATAATGAACCAGCCTTGTTCCTTAAATAGTGGTTGGTCTTGCCCTCTACAGGCCCTTCTCCACGTCCAACTCGGGATAGAAACCAATGGAAACACGAAACATGCCTTCCCGAACAAGGAAACCCGAGATCCGACGAAAACAGACTCGGAATCGGACCCTGACGGTCTGACCGCCCACATACCTACAGTTAGACCGGCCCTACTAGCCGGTCAGACCTCGCCCACACGCCTGTGGTCTGACCGGCCCTGTGAAGGTAACCCGCCACTTTCCAAACTTTGATAATTTTCCCCTATTTCGCCTATAGGTGTTAAATTTGGGTATAAACATATAGTCTCTCGACATGTAATATCTGTTGTAGTTTTTCTAAATCAAATGTCGGAATAAATTAAATTATTAAAAGAATGTGCCGTTAATACGTGAGTTCATTTCTATATGGTATTCTCACTTATTTCTACGATTGCATTATGTAGATTTTCTGTACTAGTTATACGCTTGGAAAGGCGGAAGAAGTGAAACTTTCAGGTGGATAAACTACATCGTAACATATTTGATTTTATATCGTTCTAGGCTTAGTTCTTTTTCTCAACTTCAAATTTTAACTTCCTCATTTTCCGTTAGCACGCTGTTCAAACTATTAAACGGTGTATTTTTGATAAAATGATTCTATATAGAAGTTGTTTAAAAAACTCAAATAAATTTATTTTTTAATTTAATAATAATAAATGCTTAATTAATCATGTGCTAATAAGTTTTCTCGTTTCGTGTGTGTTGAAAATATCCCTCCAACTCCAATGATCGAACCGGGCCTTAATGTGAGTGACATATTCCGGATGAGTTATATTTCATACAAAATTCATTTATTTTGAAACGAAAAGAGTAATCGATATAATTTATCGTGCATCCTGACCAATATTTGATGACTCATGATTCCACCTATCAGTAGAGAAAAATTACACTATCGGTAATATATATAAAAATTAATATTCATACAGCTCAATTATCCAACTCACGTACGATTGAATTTAATCAATAATTGTAAATGGCTACAGTGCATATGAATATTTTTCCTTTTAATTAATCTATAGTTATATGTCTTTAGTCGTAAATGAGTTATATATAACCGGATAAAAAGATGTGCAAATTTATGAAATCTATCACTACTATTCACCCGCGTGTGGTTAGATCATCTGTAATCGAAATCACGTGACCCACGTATCAATTACAAAAATCTTAATATGTGGAGACGAGGGTAGTGCGCGGGGGCCCACATCCTGCCGGTATGGCGCCCCGCGACACGTGCGACCTGCAGCTGCAAAGCCCAGAGCTCCGCACCGAGCCCCTGACCAGTTGGTCCCACGCGCTGGACGGGCCCACCTGTCATTCACCAGGCTCAAGGCGGAGACACCGTGAGTGAGCATGAGCACGCTCACCGGAGACCGGAGAGGGAGAAGCTCAGAAAGCGTGCGCTACGGTGTCAGTATGTGGGACCCACCGTGTCAGCAGCATTGGATCCTCCCTCCCGCCTCATCGCCTTCTTGCAGAGATTAGGCAGGCGAGGTGACTGGGCAGGTACGTCTGCCATGGCATTGGGATGAGATCATGAGAATATGAGACACTGTACTATGCACAGTTGCGCTACAGAAACACAACTGCAGTATTCCTACATTTATAAAATCATAAAACATTTTTATTTTCGATTACATGGCACACTGGTACACACACATGGATTATATAAAAAAATCATAAACTAATTAAGGAGTATGTGTTTGCCACAGGAACACAAACTTCACCGTGTTTTTTTCACGGGCCAGCGATAAGTAAAAACTATCGTTAAATCTGAAAATAAACATATGAGATTTATTCACGTTATCAAGAGTAACCAATCTCAAATATTTTCTTTTCACTAATAATAGTTTTTAGGTTTCACTGCATATGTGGATTACACTATATATATATTTTCTGCTATAAGTTCGCATGTCAAAGTAAATTAAGATATATAGCAGAGCTGGACCATAGTTCAATTAGTTCGATCGCATACCTAGACCATCCCCACCCGAGTTTGAGAGCATGCTTATGAAGATTTTAGCATCTACAACTTTTTTCAAGAATTAAAAGCTTTTAAAATAATTTAGCATTTCGTTTAAATTTTAAGAAACTATACTTAGATAATAAACTGAAAGATAAAAGTTGTTTTCTTAGCTTCTCTAAATTCTTAATCACCAGCTATATTTTCATCAATTGTTTCATAGAATCTAAAACTTCATGTTGAGTTTGTTGCTTGGTGTTAGAAACTTATCCCTCACAAACATTATATCTCATTAGCGTATAATTAATTAAGTAGCAGTTATTTTTTTAACAAAATAGATTAATATGATTTTTAAATCAATTTTCATATAAATTTTTTTTGAAAAAACATACGGTTTAGTAATTTGAAAAGCGTGAAAAAAACAAAGGGGTTGAGTTGGGAACTTTAACCAAAAAAAACCAGTCTTAAACTTATGTCATGCTTACTCTTGTTAGCTATTCAAGATTATATCCTACGTGGGTTCCCCATAGAATGGACCTTAATTTTGGTAGGCAAGCAATGTATATACATGCCATTTGTTCCTTAGATCCTGTGTAGGTTACCCATCGAATATACTTTATTTTGGTGGTTTCCTGCGTATCGGAGATATCCCATTTGTTCCTTAAATAATTAAATTAAGGTAGCAAAATTTGTTACAAATTGACCTAGCCTAGAAAGATAAAAAAAAGCGAGAGTTATATAAAGAAAATAAAAGGGATTTAGTCCTTTTTTGATAGCTCGAGATTCTGATTAAAAACTGATGATATGAGTAGTAAAAGTCCGTGTTTTCTGTTTTTGGATTTTAGTTTAGTTTTTATTTTTACATTAACAATATATTATCAGGATCCGTGTGAGAATGTAGACTATTTGATAAAGGTGTTGGTTGATTTTATCGGTCCAAATCGATATAATAAGATAGAGATAAATTCCACAGTTTCTCTTCCCAAACAAGAAAGAAACAAATAACAAACTAAGAGATGAGAGATAAACGTTACCGTGATCGGTGGTAACAAACTTAGAGTCCTATCTGGATTGCCCCCGAGCTCCACTAGTGCAAATAAAAGGAGAAGAAGGCGTTAGGGAAATGTGACAACTAATCCTACACCAAAAATTTCCAAAATCCTAATAGAGACCTATCGATTTATCGCACTAGAAGGGTTCGTAGTGAAAGAAGAAAAAAACAGAAGAAAGAAGATTAATTCAATGACTTCATCCTCGGGTCAGTAGATCTATAAATTCCGCATTAAGCAGAGGTGATTATATTTAGGTTAATACTCAAATTAATTAAGTGGATTAAGTTCCAACAAGAGGGACCTTAGACGACTGCCGAGGGAAGAGATACTTTACATTACGTTGTCAGCGGATGCAATGCATAGTAGAATTTTGATGTTATTTTAGAGGTTCAAAATAAAATTCCCATAACAAATACTCAATCGCAACTATAGAAATCTTATGACTTCACCATTGCATAACACCAAAACCTTGTAGCATAAAATAAACTACTCCATCCGTCCCATCCGTCCCAAAATATAAAAGATTTTGAATAGATGTGACATATATTAGTACTACAAATCTAAATAGAGCATGTCCAGATTCATAGTATTAGTATGTATCACATCCACCTAAAATCTCCTATATTTTGGGACCGTAGGAGTAATGTAATAGGTTGTTTTATTTTTATACCCCGTCTTATTTTAAGTGCAGTTGTGGATTTTCATATCTTGACCGTACGTTTTATTTAAATTTTTTATGATTAATATTTTTATTGGTAGTAGATGATAAACATGTGACTTATTTCTTTTTTATATTTTTATAATTTTTTTAAATAAGATGAATGGTGAAATGTTAGGTAAGGAAACTCAATAATGAATTATGTACGTGTATACTCCGGGCTGCTGTCCACCACTTCTGCTTACACAGCACGTGAAACACGTACAAGAGTACACTCCTGCTTTCACTCAGTAGTCGTTATAGGTATTACTATTCTCTAGTACGCCTGTTTTCAGTTATTTTTACTATCTTCCATTGGAATCTCACTATAGCTAGCTGGTCATACATACTACGTACACACAAACATCTGGTCAATATTGGAGTAACAGTTACTGCAGCTCCACCATGATTGGTTTTGGATGGGCCCACCACCAGACATTAATTAATCACTCTGTCCTTTTACCCATCAGGGAGTAAAATATGTTCAGGAATCCTAAGGTTTTTCACACTCTGTAACAGTAACTCTCTCATCACGACGGTAGGATTAAACTAACTGGAATGTTAGTTTTGTTCTTTAAAATGTTCAAGGTCCAAATGACACTGTCCCTGCCTATAGCCTCTTTCGACCCGAGCGAGTACAATAATATAGTAAGTATGTTCTACTGGTTGCCACATTATATTTGAAGAAAAAAAGAGTAGAGAGAAAAATCGGGTTCCAATAACCTATGTGAGATCAAAATGTAGGATATACGTTAATGGTGTAATGGTGTAGTATATATCTGTAGGTAACTATTGTATGAGTAGGTTATTAAGTTAACTATCATATGATACGTTGATCTTTGGAGCTAGTAGTTGGATATATGATTAACCTTGCTCTTGTGTTATGTTCGATAACTCCTTTTCTAATTTCTACTCCACTATTTTCGTGTGCACGCTTCACAAATTACTAAATGATGTATTTCTATAAAAATTTCTATTGAAAAGTTGTTTTAAAAAATCATATTATCCATTTTTATAGTTTATTTTAGCTAATACTTAATTAATCATATGCTAATAGATCACTCCGTTTTACGTATGGACAATTGAAGTTCCCAACCTACACTTCTGAACGCAGCCTTTAGCTCTTTGAGCAGCTCCATCGTGTACTCTTCAGCCTATTAGCTGCATCAAACACTTTACAGTTAATTTTACTATTTTATCGTAATTTGTTTTTAACATTAGCTTCTAAGTCCCTAAGCTCACCCATGTACCAAAGTTCCACTGCATGTACATTTTTATTGTTAATAAATGTTATAACTAATAATTAACCGTAAACGAGATGATGGGACTGACTTTCATTGTTCAGAGACAAACCTACTAATAGCATAGCTAAATTTATCTAATTTCTATCAGTAATAATAACCTATATACAAGTTTATAGTTTATACTACATCCATTTCAAAATGTATAGCATTGTTAACTTTTCCTGTAACGTTTGACCATTCGTATTATTCAAAAATTTAGTATAAATATGTAAAAATATAAGTTATGATTATATCTTATTTAATGATAAAACAAATCATACAAAATAAATTATATTTATATAAACTTTTTTAAATAAGACGAATAGTTATACGTTGTTCGAAAAGTTAATAGCATCGTATATTTTGAAATGGAGGGAGTATCTGTGAGGGGGTGAGTCATTCTGAAGGCACCCTCCATCTAGTTTAACAAAATCAACTAAAATTCACTTATCCTACTGTATATAGTGTGGGACGACGGGTACCCGTAAAGTGAAGTGAGATGCGTCCATCCCTATAGTAGGGGCATATGACAAAGCTTGCTTTCTGATGATGATGTGCTAATATTCTTTCATCTAAGGAAACTCGCTAGGGTTTGTTGGGCAGCAACTTCGGTCATGTTTTCTTGATCATTTGCGTGTTGTTGAAGATGGACGGCATGGATCGATCCCTTCCTAAAAAGCATATATAGCCATATCAATCATCAGATGGAATCCATTCACACAAGAAAAAAGTCATAGCAATCTTCTCACTTTTCAAGTAACAACACAACTTGAAAGGCACCTTTCTTCTTCTTAAGAGTTCTCTCCATTTCTCTCTTTCTTAATAAAATGTTGATATTTCATTATAAATAAAGAAAATTAGGCATGTTTATTAACACTATGTGGTGTCATATCTCAAATAACAAAACCATATATAATAACACAAGCTCACTTTTCATATAACATCAGAACTCGAAAGGCATCTTTTTTAGAGCTCTCTCTATTTTTCTTTTTTTTAAAAAAAATATTGCTATTATTGCTATTTCATTGTAAATAAAATTAGGCATGTTGTTAACATATGTGGTGTCATATCCCAACTAACAAAACCATAATAACACTGGTTCACCAAAATGAATTATTGCACTAACAGGTAGATTGAGGTGCCACCGTGCATCTGCACTGCCACAATTATCAAAAGAAAGCACCACAAAAAGGCTAGCTACGCATCTATGGTTCTATAATGCAAGGCACTCATGAAATTCACGCCCCATATCTTAGGTTTTATGCCATTTGCACAAAAGCCACTTTCCTCTTGCATTTTCAGCAAAGAGCACACTTTGCATTGCTACTAAAAAAAATTTCCTTTTCTCCCATGCATCATCACATGAGACCATGTCACTTTGCCACACAAGATGAAAAGAAGGGGGGAGGGGAAAAAAAGGTAAGATGACATGATCCAATTGCACCCCACATCATCACATGGGCTGCTCCCACTAACCTTAGCTTGGGTAGATTTGTCCACTCATGTCATCAAGCCCAAAAAAGTGACCCCTTCTGATCTTCCTACCATCATCTTTCTTGTGTGTTGTTCAGAGAGCAATGGTAGCTCCTGCAAGGCTGCGACACAAACTTGGAATGAATTGAAAATGGAAGAAATCTAGGGCACCATGCTCCTACTTCATGGGGATGACAGGAATGCACGGTGAAGATTCTCACATGATGATGCATGCATATAGTGTTACAGAAAATTGTAAATGTATGCAGTGATCAGTGACTGCTCCAATACCTTGAAATTTATTGGCAGGTGAATTATATATTATTGTTTTGGTTGAATGGTTCAGACATTCGATTACTCAAATGCATCTGCTGCTTGCTAGTGCTATACTGCCACTGTGATATGCCAATCATTCTCCAATATCCTTTTAAGAAATCAATACTCACATCATGGATTGATCAATAACCACACAACTTATAAAAGGGGCATCTTTGCTCCCTGACCACCAAGGGGAATATTGCAAAAGAATTAATTAAGCACCATGATCTGAATAGTTAGTGTGATCAAGTTGCCAAATCACTTGTGTCCACAAAATGATAAGAGGCATGCCCTACCACAAGTGGGTGGGCGGTAGGAGATGTGCAAGGACCAGTTTATTATCACCAGATCAGCTTCATACTTACAATATTCTTAGCACGGAGCACTCACAAAGATCACTCAAAACGTACGTGGATAGAACGTACGATGTTAGAGGTTGTTTGGTTCACGATCACCAGTCTAGCAATCCATCCACACTAATAGTTGCAGCATCCTATGCATCTATATCCTCAATGTCATTTTGAAAAGTGCAATATTTGCACTGAAATCATCTTCAGTTAAACTAACAGTGAAATCCAGTTAAACCAAAATGTTGAATGTTGGCTATAATAACAACACCACAGCTGAAAAAAGGCCATGCAAGTCACTATATATATGTGAGATTCATGACAATTGTCCTTAGAAGAAGAGGCCAAATGCCAAGGGTCTAGTACTCTAGCCTAGGAGACATACACAATAATGGAGCAATGTCTGGACTCCAAAAAGGCTGCTGGTACTGTGTATGATACATGGTGAACAGAGGTAGAGGGGACCTCAGTACCCTCACACTGTCACAGCTTATGAGGCTGCAAGCTGATCCTGCCATGTACCAACTAGGTAGGCTGCTCACCTTTGGGACATAGGTCCCATGGAGGTTGGAGGAGGACCCTGCTTGCTCTCTAATCCATCTGAAGCAGGCAATGCAAATTATGCAATGCAGGATGTTGAAAGCTACATTTCATCCACACAATGCCAACTGGTTTTTTTAGATGGACATGAAAAAGTTGAGCTTTTTTGCCAATCATGTTGAAAAACTAATTAGTCTCTCAAAAGAAGATACAGCCTGCAAGATGGGCTGTGTTTAATTGTGAAGGGATTAACTTTGTTTTATGAGGGATCTCATCTGATTGATGGCAACCTGCTAGTAACATGGTAGTTTTATGCCTATGACATCCTCTGATGAAGGGGTGAGTATTCTGCCACAGATTCACCAGGATACCAGCAAAATATGTGTTAGGTAGCCAGATAGTCACATGCATTGCTTTCCATTTATCTAAGAAAAAAGTCACATGCATGCTAGGAGGGATCCAAAACCCAATGACAGTCCAGTTGTTTGCTTGTAAACTCTGCAGATGGATACAAATTTACCTTTTATGTGGTTTGGTGTGTCCAGTCTTTCTGGCGAGTATGGCCAACACAAGGATTTGGATAAATGGCGCGCACATATTCTAACAAACAGTTGAAAGTTTGTAAGGTTTTAGTTCCACCAGCACTGATCTAGGCATTCTTACTGAGACATGCTGTGAGAGAAACAAAAAACTATTAAATGAATTTCACAGAAAAAAAGTTCACCTATCAGGGTATATTTATATGTGAAGAAAAAAAAGCTCGTTTTGGACGGATGGCGAAAGCAGTGGTGTGATGGGAGAAAGCTGAAAGCGTGGACCATCATAAGTTTTTGCATCTGAGAGTGAAATGTCAGACTGATAGATCCATAACCTTGTACACTGGGAGACAGAGACGCAGTGGCACTGTTATATGGAGTGTGTTTGCATGGACACAGGTGCCAGGAGACCAAATCATTTGAACATTGAAGCTACAAAGACAGGTAAAGTCTCCAATTCAATTCTGCCGAAATCCACCATCATTTTCACAGGTATAGACATGAATCTGCTGCACTCTACTGTACCACACTACATGATGACCATTGGTAGATTGACAAAGATTTGAGTTTGCCTCATGTCCTCTCACCCTCTAATATTGTTTTAACAGTGGAGATCCAGAGATGTTCTCATCCCAGCACCTAGCCCATGGGCTGTTGGTTGACTGTTGGCAAGGTGGCCAGCTTGGCCGTTGGCCCATCAGTAGAGCAATCAGTGAGCAACGGTAGCAGCTAGCAGGTAAGAGCAGTGGATCAGTGCCTAAGTGGAGCTTACTGTTTGGTACCAAGAGAGTTAGAACCAAATTTAGATTGCCAGAAATCCGAACATAAGTAACTCTGCTTTAATCATTTTCTGTGAGAAGAAGTTATCGCGCGGGCATGGTTCATCCAGAAAATGAGGTTACACGGTTATACCTCGGTTCAGATTTGATCCCACCCATACCCTTTGTATGGGAGGTGGGATCAAATCTGAGGAAAGAATGATGGGCTGAAACAGTATGGCACATGTAGAGTCAAGTTAGATGTATCATTACTGGAAATTGCATATATTTTGAACTGGCTAATGCTACATCACTACACATATTGCAACGAATTGCAGTGCCCCAGTGCTATAATTTACTCCTAGGTTCACTGGGATCACTAATGGAAAATGTAGATGCTACGACACCTGCCACCCCAGTAGACATCAACTTTACTCCTTACTAAAACCAAAACTGAAAGAATGCTATTTGTACTCTATAGAACATACAGAAGCTTAGGAGCCAAGCGAGGGAGCACCAGCCGCAAATAAAAGATTCCTCCGAGAAAACTGCAACAAGATGAAAGCAGTTATGTTTACAATGCATAAGGTAACAACCATAACTTAGGCAACATAATGGACTAAAGGAGGAGGGAAAAAAAATTCTCACCTGCAGAGTGTAAACAGGGGTTGATTTTGTAGGGAGGGCTTTCAGCATCCTCAGTCGGTTAGCTGAACCACCTTTGCTGTAAAAGGACATTTTACAACAAGAGTAAGGCAATGATTTGGTTCAAGCATCTTTATAAACACTTCGATCAACTCACGTATCATCCATCTTAAGAGTCTTTGTGCTGGAGGCGACATCCCATAGTTTCACAGTGCAGTCGGCTGATCCAGATGCAAGTAATGCCCCTTCACAGCTAAAATAATGGCAGAATGTATTAACTAAGATCAACCATACCTTTCCTAAAACTACTACAGAACGCAGCTTACAGACATCACAAAACAGCAAATCATGACTTCCTCTGAAAGAAATAACAGCGAGCATTTCTATACACAGATCATGCGCACCATACGTGGAAAGCATTGTGCGAGTAAAAAAGGCCCAATGATCATTTACAGGATAGTCTAAACAAAATATTCCATATGTAATCACTTGTAACCAATAACCATGTGTGTTTCTCTTGTTCTCCCCAAAAGGTGTGTTGCTGCTAACGGAGAGGTTTTGACATGCCATTGCAATGATAATACTTTGAAGTCTGTACTAATCTCATTGATTTATTCAAGAAATTCAAAGCAGATTGTCAAGGCAAACTGTTGGCTTTAAAAAGATTGCATAGCAAAGTAGTATTTTTAACTGAGGGAGTGAGATCAGTATATCCTTACAGTCTTAAGAATATACGACCAGGGTTCCAAAATTCAACAGTTAACAGTAACTGGCCTTGAAAATGGAAACAACTATGTGGATGTTTTTGCTACCATTAGAACTCCTCAGGTTCACCCCTCTAATAACACCTTTTCAAATTAAAGTTCTGTACCAAAATATTCCAACTTGCTTCCACTGTATAAGTGCATATCCCAAAGCTCAACTCAAACTGAAAAGGCGAAAACCAGATGCAGCCAGATCTGGTTTCTAATGCCCTTGTGAGTGATATCATTTAAACACATCCAGAATTATGTAACCTTCCTAATAAATCCTATCAATGAGGATGAAAGAAACAATGAGCTGATTTCTTGTATATAGATCATGCTTACTCAATTTAAATAAACCAATTGATTATCCAAAACTCAGTCCTGCTACATGCACTAGCCAGTTTGCCAAGCCATGCTATAAGCCTATAACTAGTGCCGTAGTTCCATAATACTACTCTATTGGCATATTAAAAATATCGGCTAGATAGATATATATTTTTACCAGCCGACCAGCATCAAATGATGATTACCTGTAAGCAAGCGACCACACACAAGAGTTGTGTCCCACTAGTGGTGAAACACAACGACCAGAAGATATATCCCACATCATGATTGTTCCATCTTCATCTCCAGAGGCCATGTATCGCCCATCAGGAGACATTGCCAATGATAAAACCATACTCCTATGGCCAATAAACATCCTTATACATTCACCGGTTTGAACATCCCATAGTCTTACAGTTTTGTCACTAGAGCCGGTGGCAATGTAGTTGCAGTTGACATGCCATTGCACACACTGTCAGGCAAAAATAATTTTAAAAAAATGCAGACATCAATACAGGAAATTAGAGAACAAGCATGTATGGAAATATTCCAACATTAAGTGATCCCATATAAGAAAATGACCAAAACCATGAGTACACTTACATCAACATCAGATAAATGCCCAGCCATTATTCTCAAAGGCTGGATTTTATCCATGGACCAGATTCTAGCGGTCCTGTCATGCGAAGCACTAGCAAAGTAATGACCAACTGGACTAAACTGCCAAAAGAAAACAGAAGAGTGTCAACAAATATCATAGCACAAGGATTACAATAACAAAATCAGATAACTTGCATCCAAAAGAATTTGACAGTGAGCTTTTCAACAGGACATATAAGTACCTAGTACTCCATCATGGAGAGTACTAACGATGAAATACTAGTTAGGAATAGTTCATAAGGAGCACACATAAACCCTTCTTTTTTTTCTTTTTGGCATTTAAAAACAGCTTCGTATCCGCACTAATGATATACTAAAAGAATAATCACATACTTGGACATCCCAAACAGGGTAGTTGTGTCCTTTGTAGCAAACAAGATTCGCATTCAACTTGGTGTTCCATAAACGGACTGTAACAAGTCAAAAAATATGGATAAATTATGAATTCTAATTAATAAAGTAACAAGGAAGAGAATGATACAAAACAAGCACAATGAGAGAAGGTTTTACTTGTTGAGTCTGCAGACGATGACAAGAGGAAATCCCCGATTGGGCTAAACGTGGCAGAATAAACTGGTCCAGAATGACCTTGGAATAATGTACAGGATTTCCGTGCTTCATCTGATGTCGATACACGCTCACCCTGGGAGGGTCCATTCTCGCCTTGTGTGGCTGAAAATTATAGTTTCTTCAATCAGTAAATACCATCATTGCATAATTGACTTTGATGCTAGGAGGATTAATGTTCTAAGACTATCATAAGGTTCTGAACAGTTTCCAGAGTCAAATACTGCAATGTCACAAGTGCATCAGTACATCCAGTAAGTATGACTGAAAAACATCATACTTCTTAGGACATAACTGGAACTTCGAATGACGCAAATGAATGTACCATTATAGTACTTTTAAGAAGGCAATCATCAATTAGTCACATAAACCAGATGCAAATTTATATAAGCGTTTCAGCATAACACAAAGCAGAACAAAACATCAAAAATAAGGAGTGAAGAACAACTAACATGCTTTGGAAGGCTGTCCAATCTTTGACATATCCCAAACCTAGTGAACACCAAGGAGATTTTACACTTTTACTATTACGAATTAATACAGAAATCACATAATAAGAAGATGCCACCTAAAAGGACTAGCCTTCACTGATGAGTCAGCAAATCCACCAACGACCAATGAACCATCATGCGAAATCGATGAGCAATTTAACCTGAGTTCCACATATAATGATTAAACTGATGGAGGAAAAATTGAAAAAAAAAATTGTCAGACATTGATCCATAGTTGAGTTTACCCATTATGTGTATTAAGGAATGTATAGAAGCTAACAGAAGGCAATGCCAAGCTATTCAACTGTGCACGGTTTCGCAAGTCCTCAAGAATTGACTGCTCAACTTCAACAGACCTGAAAAAGATCAGTAAACGTCTATCAGATTCTTAAAGATCAAGGTAAGGCTGATGAGTCAACAAAGATGTCCAACAAATAAAAATAAACACGTGTACAAAGAAATTATTACAACTTAATACAAGAAAAAAACATCAGTATAAAAAATCTTATCAGTGGACTTAATGGCCATGTCGTGATGATAGTTTGGAAGGCAAAGGACAATGTAATCTTTGCTTTTGTTAATGTCTTACAGAAGTGCTTTTGAACAGCTCAAATATTCTACAGTTAAACAACATCTAAGCAATAACATATTGGCAGGTGGACATGGGATAACCAAATCATTTGAACAGTGTGGATGAGGAAGCAATATGTTGGTGCATAGAATATGCAGGACCCTTTGAAATGGAGGAAAAACAAAGGAATTGAAATCCTATGGAAAAGATCATTGTTCATGCCTTTGATTTGTAGGAATGAGGAAAGGAAAATCACAGGAAACTTTCCTGTTCCTACAAATCTAGAGGAAAATCATAGGAAATTTAACATCCACTCCAACCTCATGTTTTTAGCTCATGGCCACTTGTCTATTCAATTAGTGTAGGTTAGATGTGTATAAGTAGATAAGCAACTCAATTTACTCTAATAATCCAAACCCATTCATGTGTTTTTCCTACAGTTCAATCAACCTATAAAATTCCTTTGTTTTCATATTCCTATGTTTTTTTAATCCTGCATTTCAAAAGGGGACAGTCTGCAGGAAAAATGAAACAATGGTCACATGAATTAAAAAACATGTGGTTGCCTTCTTCCCAACCACAGACCAGGAAATGCGATGCAGAAGAAGTTATAATTTTATCCTAACCTAAAATCCTGAATCATTTCAGAAGAACTTGTTAACCTTAGGTCACAAACCAGACAATATTCAAAATTAGATGACCAAATTAGACTTCTCGAAAGAAAATTTGAAGTGATTAAAGATGTATTGTACGACATACGTCATTGGAAGCGTTAGCTCTGGTTTAACTCGTGGTGCTACAGAAACCATGCTAGTTTCAGATTTCATGTTTTTCCCTGTGGTTCCTACAAGCTTGTCCTTTTTGATCTTTTTATGTGAACCACCCTGCTTTCCACCTTCTAAGGATCTTTTCTGTAGCAAAAATAAGAAAAGAGTGAAATGAGAAGACTAAGAAACATCAATGGTGAGTGAGGAACATAGTTCCCCCTATGCAGCTGCCTAGCCTTCCCAGGTGCTAGGGTTAACCAGTCTGTCAGCTAGCACATATGGGAGCACTGAACAAAGGAGAATGCAGAATTGCATAGTGGAACAAATCAATGAAATATTGCTATCAGATACAGCTGACAGTCAGTGCACAGCATACAGTACTGTTTTTATAATAATAAAGCAACCATAAAAATCATAAGCTGCTAACAGAATGGCCCGCACTAAAACAAAGGAAAGCTTGTGTTTCAATGACTGAGGGTGTAGGAAGCAAAATGAAAAAAAGACTGGCATACTACAAAACAGTTTCTTGCCTTGTTGTCTTCTGTGTCTGCATCTTTGCTTTCTGTTTCAGTTTTATCAGAATCTGAAATTGCCTTCTCCATACGTTCTTCAAGTGAATCTTCAAGCATCTGCATGACAGAATTTAAATCAAAAAAATAAAATGTCTAACCATAGTGAACAAATAACAAAAACAGCTAGAACCCCATTAAATATTAACTGATCAATCTATATAATTTCAATTCGTTTAGTATGTATCCTTAACTATTGATAAAATAAATGATGAGAATTGGGAAACCACCAGACTGGTACAGAACATACCCCCCAATGCACCTCCTTCTGATTTATCTGTTTTGTCAAGTCCTTGCTAGTTCCAATCAGAACAACAGCATCCGAGTCATCAGCGATTAATGGAGACCGCCCAGGGGATACTATCAATATTGTAAAGGAAAGTTGGAACAGAAGATTCAGAGAACTCACAAGGAGCAAATGCAGGATGAACATTTAGGTCACTAATCATGAGTCTTAACAGATTGGGGAAACTTACCTTCAAAATCTATGCGTTCATTGATTATTCCAAGCACCACAAGAGCTTGTGTTTTGTGGAGATACTGGAGAAGCAATTCATATGAATACTGCAATAAAAAAAAAGACAGAAACTTTAATTGGAGCAGCTGATTATATTTCCAGAAAAGCAATTTTGCAGCAATCAAGAAATTGCAGTGGCTATCATGAAATGCTGCTTCAAAAAAATAGTACATGGTACAGAGTTGAAATGAAAGGGGATTTGGAAATGGTATACAACCTCACATAGCTTAATTCCGAATTTATTCTGCCTTAAAGATCGAGCCACTTCCATTTCCTGAAATTACAATATTTAGAAGGATAAGCCATAATTTGTAATCTTTGAGGAGATAGAATCAAATAAACAAAAAATAAGTCTTCGTTCAAAATAGGGTGGTGCAATGTGGAAAAGCTGACACACTAACCTCCAAATGTAAAGGAGAAAGGATGCTTTCCAGCTTCTTGAGATCCCTCGAATGCTCATGGTCTTCACGAAATGTGTGGAAAAATGAGCAAGCTGTAGTGCTCACAAGTTAGGGTATCAAAGGAAGAATCACGCAGAATAAACTGAGAGAAAGCAAAAAACTGACAGAAGATTCATTATCATATCCACCTCCTAGCATTACCTTCCTGTGTATGTCCCTCTGCCACTAAATCCATGAAACAGTGGACAAATAGTGGATAAAGAATGCGGAGTAATTCATGCTACAATAGAAATCAAAATTCAGAAAGAGAGTATATAGCTAAATTTAGGAACATTAAAATGCATATAAAAAATTATACAAAATAAATGTGCAATGGTAATTATGTACGTAACAAATCGCAGGAAGCAAAACATACATTCTGCCTGTGTAGTAAGTACAGATGTTTATAGGAATACTATTTTGCTTTCCAAAAGGTGGGCGGCAGTGGATGGATGGCAGAAAATACACGAAAAAGGACTCTTCAAGTAAGTGCTCCATCTGAAGCAACAAACTGTGACTCTAGAAGCTTGCTATACAAAACAGACTTGAACATTTTTAACAAGAGAAACAAGTGATCAGCTCTATGTGAGTAACACAGAAAACACACTTAAAAGATAGTCGGCTATAACACAGCAACAAATGAACAGATTGGATATAACAGTTCCATGCCTCAAAGCAGCTAAAACACGTACGGTTGTGAAATACAACAAATGTGCAGGTTATGAAAGTGAATTACAATCTGCGCATGTAACACACCTTGTAGTGATCAAGAGAACTGTATGCCCATGTTCTTAGTTTACTATAGCCATCATAGTACCTCGCTGGATCGTTTTCCGACCTGTCATTGCAGGCGATGACAAACAATCAAAATGCCGTAGAGGGTAAAGATAATAAGAAGAACACGATGAGGTAGGAATTAGATGCGGAACTATCCCTGCTGCAGTGAGAAGAAGCGCTACAGTATAATCCATGCGGTAATTAAGAACATGTGGTTGAACACAATCTATGAAAATCATGACAGAATTCCACGTCGAAATGCGGTTCCACACTCATCCTCGCCGTAGAAAATATCAGTGAGAGTTAAGCACTCAAATCGATCCTACCAAATTGGTTCCTCCACAAAACCATCCCCAAACACCCAAGCAAAGCTAGTAATACTACTACTCCAAAAATGGAACAAATTACTCCAGTAATGAAAATCTTACTAGTTGAGTGTGAAAGAAACATCTTGAAGAATTTCTATCTTACAATAAATTGCACTACAACACTATGCATTCCACCACTAGGTTTCCCAAACTCCCGCGCCTGAGCGCCGAGAGGGCGCAGCAAGAGCAGAAGCCGGGAGGAAGGGGGGGGAGAGGGAGAAGGGAAGGGAAGGCTACCTGGAGAGCGCGGCGTCGGAGAGGGAGTGGGAGGAGGAGGAGGCGGTGGTGGAGAGGCGGGTGCGGTCCTCGAGCAGCGCGAGCTCCGCCATGCGGAAGCCCTTCCGCTGCAGGTACTGGTGCACCTTCTTCTCCATCTCCTCGTCCTCCATTGCCGCCGGGGCGGAGAGGTCGGGGAGGAGGTGTAGCTAGGGCTTTGAGAGACCTCGGATCCGTGGCGAGGGAGGGAGGGAGGGGGAAACGTCAGAGGAAGAAGAAAGCAAAGCAACACCAACACGAGAGAGGAGGAGCAGAGCGAAGAGCCAAGGGATGAAGAAAGAACCAAAGAGGCCCGGCCCAATTCGTATATGGCCTTGGGCCCAGCCGCCCAGGACAGGCGTACAATTGGATTTTAAAAAAAAAGCCGTGGTCAGGCGCTCGCGGGGGCCTTGGAGCCGCTCCGGCGGCTTGGGCGGTCGCCGTTGGCGGAGCGCCTGCTGGACGATTTCCTTCGCCTCGCCGACGCGCACGGCAGATTCAGGGTGGGCACGTGAGCGTGGCGGGCGGTGGGCGGAGCGAACCGACGGCGGGTGACGACCTCGTCACCACCGCTGTTTTCTCCTCGACCCGGGCTGCCGTTGCGCCAGGTTGAGCTCCGCTTGCGTGCGCGTCTCCCTCTCAGCCGCCGCTCGCCAAAGCCAACGCCGACAATGAACCCTCTCGTGCACGTTGCCGACGGTGGTTCCGGCTTAGGCGAAGGTCCGGCCTCAGCCCTTCTGTGCCGCCGCTGCCGCGCCGCCCATCTCCTCTTAGTGCAGGGGAGAGAAGGGATAGAGAGGAGGAGATGTAAGAATGACACGTAGAGCCACATGGATCTCACTATTTTTTAATTATTTTGTGTATATAGCTGACAGTTGGGTCCCACGAGTTTTATTATTTTTCCGAAATCGAATTGCCACGTAAGCGCCACGTGGAACGAAGACCTAATCAAAGGAGCCACGTAGGCACCACGTCAGTCAAAACCGTCTTCCAAACCACCTTGGGACTTATGTTGCACCGGTTTTAATACTTGAGGAACCCGTTGTATTTGGTTTTCCAGCTGAAGGACCAAAATCAGATTTTTTGACAAGTTTAGAGACCTCAGATGAACTTATTCCCTTTTAAAAAGTATGGTTTCTTCCTTAAACAGAAACAAAAGCTCTTCTAAACAATTCAGCTTTGCAGTTTCTTTCAGAATCAAAAACTCCTCTAAACACTTCATCTTTTCGTTTAAATTCTGACAAATTGTAATTGTACTATTGTAGAATACTGAAAATAAACTAAAAACAGAAGTTGAAATACCTATTTTTTTCAAATTATAAGAAAATGACTACCAACCAGTAGCTTTTCAGAATATTAAGACCCTGTTTGGGGAGCTTCTAGTTGTTGCAGCTTCTCCCAGAAGTTTCAGGTCCCTAAACAGTCTAGATTCTCAACCAGATTCTTAGAATCTGTAGTTATAGAATTCAGATTCTTAGAATCTGTAGTTATAGAATTTTAACTAGAATTCAGAGAATGAACTAGGAAGTCATAAGCTGGAAAACCCAGCTTCTCCATATTCTCAAAAAGCTGGCTACCAACCAACTGCTTCTTATAATCTTAAACTCCCCCAAATAAATCCTAAGTTCCCCAAACAAGCTCATAAACTCCTGTCACAAAACGATTATTCCACTCATTCCTAAATATTAGCATTTTTAGGTATAGGTCTGATACATGTATATCAGGTCTAATACGCGTGGATATCAACCTGATGCTTAGGTATCATATGCCTATAAGAAAGAGTAAACCGAAGGTCCCTTATCTTGTCACTGAATTACAAAATCACCCTTGAACCGTAAAACCGGATACAACACATCCCCCAACTTACAAAGCCAGTGCAAACTAGGTCCTTCGGCGGTATTATCCATGATTTTGGCTGACGTGGCGCCTACATGGCTCCTTTGACTAGGTTTCCATCCGATGTGGTATTGACTTGGCACTTACGTGGCAATTCGATCCCGAAAAAAGATAAAAAACAGTGGGGCCCACATATCAGTTACACTAAAGTAGTAAAAAATGAGGAGGCTCATATGGGGCCCACATGTCATCTTCCTCTTTCTCATTTTCCACTTTTCTCTCTTCTTTCTCTTTCGGCAGAGGAGGGGCGGCTCCAGAGGAGGGTGGTAGCAAGCTGAGAGGGGAAGAGCCGACAGCGAGCTCCGGAGGAGGGCGCGGATGAAGCCGCCGGCGGTGAGCCGAAGCCAGCCAAGCGTGCTCCCCCTCTCTCCTTCCTCTCGATCGTCGGGCAGAGCGGTGGAGGAGGCGGCGGGGCGAGGAGGGAGAGGAGACGACCCACGCTGGCGGGCCGAGGAGGGAGAGGAGACGACCCACGGCTGGTGGGGTGGGGCTCTGACGAGCCACGCGCGGCTGCATCCTCTCCCTCCCATCCACCGCCGCGCCATGGCTAGCGACAAGGAGGCCCCCACCCTCGGCCACCTCCACGGCATCGCGCGCTCTTCTTTCCTTCTTCTCTCTTCTCTCTTCTCTCTCTCACGTGCAAGCACAGCGGCAGCACGGTGGAGCTCTGCGGCGGCCAAGGATGGGCCCGGGAAGGTGGTAGCGAAGCGGGAACGGCGGTGAGGTGGTGTGCAGCGGCCGTCCACAGGCGGCATCCAAGCCGTGCCCGGGGCCCTATCGGCGATGGCGCGGGGGTCGTGGACAGTGAGCCCACTGTGTAGGTTCCTTAGGGCTCGGGTCGCCAAAGATGAGTGTGCGCTTGTGTGGGTCATCGACGGGGAGGCGGGGATCATCGACGGTGGGTGCAATGCCATCGAGGTCGCTCACCTCGCCAACACCAGGATCTCTGTCCTCGAGCTCGCGCGTGCGGCGACACCCTCCCCTTCTCCCGCGTCGTCGTTGCCGTCGCTGCCGTCGATGCCCTCCTCCTCTCCCGCCTCGCCCCGCCAGCCTCCTCCCCACCTGCCGACCGGTCTACCCAGAGAGGAGTGAGAAAGGAGGAAGGGAGAGAAGAGGGGGGAAGAGAGGGTGATGGCGTGTCACCCTGACATGTGGGGTCCACACGGGTCCCACACTGACTCAGCTGCCATATTGGACAAAACCGGGTCAAAACCGTCTAAGGACTCAAAGTGACCTGGTTTTATAAATTGAGGAATGACATATATCTGGTTTTATGGTTGGGGGATAATTTTGTAATTCAGTTACAAGATGAGACCATCGATGTGCTTCTTCCTATGCCTATAACGTTTCCACGGTACACTCTCCTTAATAAATAATAATGATTTGAGAGGAGATTCCCTTTCAGTCACTTTATTGGTCAAATTTTTGAATTTTTAGATTCCTGCGCATGGGAATCGATATCCCAAAATATTATGTGTAAAATTTAAATTCTAGAAGTGAGTATATTTAGAAACAGATTGAATATGAATTACCATGTATGACTGGTTCAAGGAGCCAAATTCGTTCTTTACACTATTATGTACCATGCAATGTGCTAATAATACATGGTTGGTACATATACTTACGTGGTGTACGGTTAGAAATGGGGCAATTTTTTATTGGACCCTATTTACTACCAATTTCCAATTTAACCCTATTTTTAGTTTGCTTATTTAACCCTACTTTTCAAGATAAGAGTTCAAGATTAATCCTATTCCGTGAAATCAAGATAACGGTGTTAACTAAGGGGTAAATTATCCTTTATACCTCTTGCTCATTTGACCCTAATGTATAAAATCTTTTTGTTCATTTAAAACTTTTTGACATATTTGTAATGAATTTGGTTTAGCTTTGACAAATTTGAGACAAATTCGATAGGTTTGGCTTCATTTTGAATTTGACAAAATCAAACTGCATTATTGAAAAATTTGACAACATATTTGTCTTATTTTTTTCATCCCAAATTGCACAAGGTGAAGAAAAACAAAAATATAGATCCATAAAGGAGGATGCTCGGCCAGTGAAGAGGATGATACATCGCCGCCGCACAGCTAGGAGCACCGGAGCTAGCCGCCCAATGGGCCTGGAAAGCCCCTGTTGTTGCCGCAGCCGTCTACCCGTGCGAGCGTCTGCGACCGCCCCATCTATGCGTCATACCACAGCCAGATCTGGATAGAGGGCACCGGAGGTTGTTCACAAGCTCGATGCAAGAGCCCAGCCACCGTGTCATCGCCTCGCCACCGTCATCTCGCGGGTCAGTGACCCTTCCCGCGTCGCCATCGCCCTTGCTCCCTCCGCGCCCCGCTACCTTCCCTACCTCCGCGCGTTGCCGCTGCTACTGCTACCTGCACGTTGCCGTCGCTATCACCGAGCGCCACCATTGCCGCTACCTCCACGCGCCGTCATCGTTATCGCCGTGCACCACCGCTATCTGCGCACGCCTCAGCACCGTCTGCCGCACCGGGCCTCCTGGAATGGATAAGGTCGTGACTCAGGAGTGGATGAGAAGATAAATGGAGATAGATGATGTAGTTAGGAGTATTTTTGTCAGTTTGGCTTGTAAAGGTATATTTTTTATTTTTCTAAATGAAACCCTAATGGTGTACTGAAATAAGGTCAAACGGTAACTTCAATTTTGAAAAGCGAGGTCAAATGAGCAAACTAAATAAGCGAGGTCATATTGATAATTAGACTTCAGAATTCCCATTAGAAATCTACCTAGGGAAAGAATACAAAATTTGAATGGAAATAGTACCCAGTAACAAACTTTGTGAAACAGGAGGATACGGCTCGGATCTGTCTACCAGTGAAAATTTGCTCAGCTTGTCAGCTCCAAGTGAAGCTATTTAGAGTTTTAAATTGATTAAAAACATACACCATGTCAGTCGGCATACCAAAAGGTATCTATGGAGAACTGATGGTGGGTATCTTCACATAATAAGCATACACATTACACAACAAGGATTTTAGCATAATACATGGTACATAATCGTCCAATGTGTTTTATTGCATTCACTTTCATACATTACGAAAATTAGAAACAGGCCTACGAAGTAGACGCTTCACGGGATGGTCCTCTGGTACAGGGGCAGTGCTCCCAATGCTTCGCGCTCTGCGCTCTCCTTTTTCACCTGAACAGTATGATGTGTCAAACAGTAGCCAGCAAAAGATGGATTTTATAAAAAATTTAACGTGAGTTTTGTTTCTTAAGGCCCACACATCAGAGTAGTCAAGGATTGATTTCTTTTGAAGAAACATCTGCTCATATATGATGATATTCTACTGCCAACAAAAGAGGAAACAAGTGTAATAAAAGTACTACCCAAATCATTTATACCGATAACAGCAGGCTTTCTCTGGACAATCACCAACATCAGTTGTAAATATGTACTAGAATTCTATGTGGTTCTACAGCCAATGACACGCTATTAGTGGATAGCAATTAACCGTCAGTAAATCATTTGAATGGGGCCTTGAGCAGAAATAACCTTTGCAATTATGCACACAATTTTTTAGATACTAAACCAGCATGAGGAACCAACATTCAGGAATTCATAATAGTAC
Source organism: Oryza punctata (assembly GCA_000573905.2). Classification (NCBI taxonomy): domain Eukaryota; kingdom Viridiplantae; phylum Streptophyta; class Magnoliopsida; order Poales; family Poaceae; genus Oryza; species Oryza punctata. The sequence goes on along the minus strand of CM002494.2, from coordinate 6,126,151 downwards.
TAAAAGCTAATCTTAAAACAGCAAACCTAGTATTTTCATACAGTAGCAATAGTTGTACATGTACTTTGGCTAGTTATTGGTCAAAATATACGAAGTTTGATCTTTGAAATGAAAATACTTGGAAAATATCAGGTATCACAAACATGCATAATGAAAACAATTGTTCAAGTAAAGTGGTTGCTAAAAAACATTGTGATGAGCGAAGTTCATTTTACGCCAATATGTATGGTGCCAACTGCCAGCTCCCAAGTAATGTGATCCATGGCTCAAGTAACAAGAAAGGTAAGGTGATAAAAAAGGACACTTACCAGTGCTAGCATATCAGATAAATAGCCTCTGAACGGTGTCTGCATCGCCTGCCAAAAAATAAAAATTAATGGTGTCACAAATCAAAATATATGAGATATGCAGAGAGGTCCTCTTAAACAACTGATCAGACGGTATTTGACAGGAGAATGTCAAAACAGAATGTGATGAATGTGGAGAACAGATACAAATGCATTATACTATTCATTGAATTAAAGGTCTTATAGCTTCAAAGGGAAGCTCACTATATTCTGAACACAGGATAGGAAGAAAGAACTCAGTACACCCCGAAAACAACAAAGGATAAGAGGTCAATTGAAGCAAATTCACCAAACGATCTCAACAAAATAGACCTAACAAGGAGACACAAGCAAATGTATCATCAGAGTGAGGACAAAACTAACAGTGCCATAGCATCATTTAGTAACAGTTTCATTCCCTATCACAAGCATCGAATTGGTGTCCACCGTCCATTCCTATTCACCAATTATCTCCCAGTTGCCATCCTTCTAATTCCTACATCACCAAGCCACGGTGCGTCACGGAGCAAAAGCTCCAGCAACGAACTGGCCACATCGACAAGCCGCGCCTCCGTAAGTCCCCGGCCGCAATTGACCATATTCATATTGACAATGCAAATGGAAGAAACAATTCTACTTCCACAGGTCGCGCACATACGTACATACATTCATACAGAATGCGGGATTGAAACAAAACTATCGAGGATGAAGCGGAATCTTCTTCAACCTGGGCATCGTCGGGGAGGTACTGGTGCTTCATGGAGAGGTCCATGGCGCGCTTGAGGCGCTGGTTACGCGCGTCCACCACCTCCCTCGGCAGCCGCGCCAGGGCCTCCTTGATGTCGAGGTCGTGGTAGGGGTCGTACAGGTCGTCGTACCGGAGCCCTGCCCACACCAAAACCCCCGATCAGATCCCCCGCGCGGCAAACCCAAACCCTAACCCTAGCGGCGGAATTCGAAGGGGGAAGCTGAGCTAACCGTATTTGCGGAGGCGGGAGGCGACGGCGTTCATGTGGAGGCGAGCCAGCGGGTTCCGCCGCGGGTTCACCAGCCACGCCGACAGGGAGGACAGCATCTTCGAGAAGCTTCCACGCTCTCTCTCTCTCTCTCTTCTCCGATGTGGTGGGTGCTTTGCTTGCTTTGGTTGGTTTGACGAGAGAGGAGACCGTACGGTTGCTTTGCTTCGGGTGGTTGAGAGGTTGGGCCGCGAAGGTTGTGGAACATTCGACGGTGATGGGCCGATGGGCCGGCCCATTTTAATAAAAGAATGATCAGATTTTAAACCCAGAAATTCTATAACGGTTTTGCTAAATCTTTGTCGACAGATATTTCGATGGAAATCACTCGTTTTTTCCACCCTCCACTTTGTGTTGAGATTCATGCTAACAACATTCAAAAAATTACGGCAGCTTACCACCAAGCCTCGGGGTGGTAGGATTCAATCTTACGATCGGATGCTTACTATAGGCAGCGTTTTGCCAACTAACCAAGTAGGAGAATTTGGCTGTGTATATAAAACAATATTTACATTGCAATTACACTACAGTTACATTGTAATTATAGTAAAACTACATTGTAATTACAGTGTAAGTATAGCTAATTGTACTATAATTAAAACATAATTTTTGTAGATATGTTAACAAGTTACCAGTTTTGCGTCCTTTTGGTAGCGTCATGCAGTTTCTAAGTTTTTGGTTGTACATCGCATGTTAATCTGAACCTAGACGTTGCTTGGTAGCATCAAGTAGTTTGTAGATTTGTAATTTTATCTATTTTAATCTGAACACAGCTTGTTGCATGTTTGGTGGTTAGAAAAATCCGAGTGGTTTGATTAAAAAAATTTATCTATATAGTTCGACTGCTATATAGTTAGTCCCTTGTATAAAGCCTTCTTCCTTTTTTGATTTGGAAAAAATTCCATTACCTCACAAGTGATATCGCTGGTCACCAACACGTCCACATCAGGCGTGCATTATCCTACCTGAGAACGTCATGGAGTTCAACATTACATCCTAATTACATCCTAGTGCTACAAGAGCATGTGACACCCGATTACAACCACGAGAGCAGTATTTGATAGCAAAGGAATTAAAATTAGAATTTACATAACTCTTCAGCTCACGGATGACTCTTCACATCATCGACAGGGTGAAAGTATTGCCATCTGAAGGCAGCCTTCAGCATTATCGAATCCGTTTCAGCTATCGTCCTCTACACTCCGCACTCATTGGTGTGTTCCATAGTACAAGTTGGGAATCTCTCCTTCCTTGAGACGTTGTGCGACAAATTAACGCATGATTAATTATGTATTAGCTAAAAAATTTTAAAATAAATTAATATAATTTTTAAAATAAAATTGCTATAGAAACCTTTTTGCAAAATGGTGTTTTTTGTGCATAGAAAACAATGGAGAGAAGTTGGTAAAAGTTAGTATAGAATACACCCTTGGAAACGGATGACCGAATTTTACAATCTTTGTAGGCACGGAACTAATGTACTCTTCCATTCTATATTGTGAGGTGTTTTATGTTTTTCCTAAGTCAACTGTTTTTCAAGTTTGACTAAGTTTGTAAAAAGTATGTAGCAATATCTACAACACCAAATTATCTTTTATTAAATTCACCATTCAAATATTGTATGTAGTATGTTTGTTTTGTGTTAGAAAATATTGTTATATTATTTGATAAACTTAGTCACACTTGAAATTTGACTTTGATTAAAATACCTTACGATATAAAACAGAGGGGGGGGGGGGGGTTAAGACCACGTGATATGTGAAATTCTTATACTCCAAAGGTACCTTAGGTGTATCTTCTTTTTTCTTTTTTTTTGCCACCTGCTTTCCATGAACCATACTCACACCAAAACATACTACTGGGCACCAAAACATTTATGTGCAATCACAAATAAATGTGCAGTTATGTATCCATTGAGATCGAGAAGCACTATGTATGTAGCAAAGCACCAGCATCATAGTTGGTTAATTAGCTGTCATCTGTTTGTTTCGGAGCCGGCACGAATATCTGGCCAATCGCCTCCAATGCAGAGACATCCCAGCTCTCAGCATGTCTAGTGACCTGAACATATGTCATAATAAAAAATACTCTTAACTCTTTAGTTAAAATGAAAGTGAAAGAAATTAGAATGTTGCTTTTTATTTTTGTTCTCCTTACCTTGTATTCTTCATCCAAATCATATGTTGTGTTCCCTCTAATGGCGATGAGGGGCCTCCATGGAAGCCTTAAATATGTCCTGAAAAAAATAGCATATTAACCGAACACAAGAAAAAAAATGGTATTATTGCGCATTATGTTAAATCCCTCTAGGTTCATAGGAATTTTAGGTCAGTTTCCCTATACTTGCAAAATGATTAGTTCCTCCACCTAATAACCAAACAAAGATTTAAGATTACAAACTCACCTTAGTGTCCATGTCGCCATGATGAACTTTGTTTCAACTCTCGACCCCTGCATGACTTTAAAAAAGCATCAGGAAGTGTCAAACAACCTTTGCCATGCACTAGTATATGGTAGGTTGATAATTGCAGCAATTCAATGAAAAAAGGAATGGAAAAACACATGCATTGCAGATGGATCGTTGAAAACTTGACAATTTCAGCAAGCTATATTACCTTTTCGATGTTTTCAAGCTCAAGTGAAGGGCTGTCGAAGAATGGCACTAGCAAATCAAGGTTCTGGGAGTATCGAGACCTTCCTACCAAGAACAACAATCCATTTAGCATAATAGAAGTTCATTTTTCTCTTTGCGAAAGGGGATCATCAATTTGATTATACTGCTGTTCTTGACCGGTTGTGTTCTGTAGATGAAATGGAAATTACATTCAGCTAAGAAATTATCACTCACCTCTGAACTTTATTGTCGGGTCTTCGAACAAACAATCTTCAGTATATATGTCCGGATTAAAGTTTCCTGAAAAGAGACTTCTTTTAACAATTTAACTCAACCATGACAAAATCTGAACCTCAAATTGTGAAGCCATTTGGCATGTATGACAGTCAATTAACCTAAAATTTGAAGTTTTATCTAACAATTAATTGTCAGTATTAAGAAAAAGAAGGAATTGAATGTGCAATTTCAACTCTTCAATTGATCTGATCTTCTCCACGACAGTAGGCTCATACCAGTGAGGAAATAGGCTCGCTGGTAATCAGCTTCAAGAACAGCAACCACATCATCCACGCTGCGTGGCGAATCCAACTCTGCTCCTCCTGCATCTCCCTTCTGAAGATCATCATCAACTCTGCACCATCAAATTATTCCCAGATTCTTGCATCATCAAGAAAATTAGAGAAAATTCTCAAAAACCAAATGGTGAACACAACAACATCAGAAGAAGTCGAGCAGAGATGAGAGACTTTTGCCTGGGGTTCATGGGAGACAGGACCCTGAGTAGCTCGGTGACGGCGCTGACCGCCGCCCTGACGAGCGGCGGAGCGCCGTCGCCGCCGTTGTCCGGCGAGCCGGAGCTGCACCGGACTCCGCCGGAGAGACGATGGCTCTGCAGAATCCTCCATTTCTCTGATCCAGACCATAGCTGAAGAACTGCCTTGCTGCCGCGAGAGGAGAGGGAAGCAGACCGTTTGGCGGTTAAGCTTGGCGCCATTTTTTTTTCTGCAGTTGGCTCACACACACTACATGCTACTCCTACATGGAAACTTTGGAAAGCATTTGCATTGTTGTTTCTCATGTTGGGGAGAGAGGCAGCCAAGACAACCACAAGCTCACACTCTTTGACACTACTGGGCACAAGCAAATTCAGATTGTGAGGTGCTCAAGGTGACACGCCACGCCGGCCATGGCAGTTGCTATTTTGCCTCAGATCCCAAAGAAAAACACAAGTACCCCATCCGATTTGTATTATGAATCGTTTTAACTTTCTTAAGTCATATTAACCAAGCTCATAGAAAAATTAAACAACATCTAAAACATCATATTTAGTTTTCTTTTATTTAATATTGAATATATTTTGATAATTTGTTTGTTTTATATTAAAAATACTACTACAACATTATTCTATGAATTGATTAAGGGTTCATTTGGTAGAGCTCCAACTCCTTCTAAATGAGTTGGGTCTGGAGTAGAGTTGTAGAGCTACCTAAACCCAATTCCACCTCTCTAGTTTATTTTGTGAGAGATCCACCAAGCTCCACTCCTATTTTAGGTGGAACTGAAATTGTTTGGCTTTACTCTAGTTCTAAGAGAGGTGGAGCTGGAGCTGTGCTAAACAGGTCCTAAACTTTAAAAAAAAGTTTAACTATAAAAAATCAAATCAACCTATAATATTAAACGTAGGAAGTATAAATATATAATATTCTTATGGCACCTCACCTCACCTGACCTGCCTCTATGAGCATGGTGGTGCTGCCACCCATATGCTGACCAAACCTAAAATTTCAGTGTTTTAGGTGTGCTTAGTGTTATCCTAAGTGTAAAAGATGATGATCATCTCATTTTCAATAGGATTTGGAGACTTCATAGTTCAGGCATGGCAAGGGGAAAAACGAGTCAAATTTCCACCGTCCAGTATCGACGAATTTCAGTCAACAATTCAATACTACCTCCTTTGATATATATTTTTCAATTCTATACTCTATATTTTAGTTACACTCACATAGCACACCATCTCATAAGGGTAATTTTATCATCCTTCTCGAGAAGGTACCAACATAATACCTCTAGGTACCGAGTATTTGGAGGTACCAAAATTAGGTATCTTGACCTCAAAATATATAGTGTAAAATTTAGTTACCTCAAGGTATTCGAGAAAATTCTCATCTCACAATGTTTAAATACACTCCTTAAAATATTCTAAAGCAGCCTTATAAAGTACAAAGGTACTCACCAAATTTAAGCACCATGTCTCACAAGATTTTAAGTGATGTGTGCACTATATAAACATCATCATCATCAATGGGTTCGATGTCGCTTAAGCTGAACAAAACACACGCTGCCTGATGTAATCCCGTATGCCACCTTTGGTTCCCAATCACAATAACGAAGAACACACCATTGACAGGTGAAGGATCGTGTCAAGGCAAAAAGGGCAGCGGCAGATTGGACCTAAATGCTCAATCAAGTAGGATTTACAGGAGAGTCGCTGCGGAAATCGCCTACTACACCCAGGAAGCTGTTGTTGTTTGGGCATTGCAATCCACTCACTCCAGCATGTGTCATTTAAGGAAGCTCAGCTCGTCTGGAGGGCCTCAACCTTACCCATGGCCTTCTCGCTGTCATCGACGATAAGCTTCTTTCGGAGGGCGAGAAGCTCCTCTCCAGCGCCGCAGATGTAGGCCGCCGTTCTCCTGCCTGAGAGAGTTGCCCCTTCCATGCTGTCAATATAGTCCTGTATATAAAATAGCAAGATCATGAGTTCATCGAATCATCCAATTTGTTCAAACGGCAGCGGTTATATGTGTATCATCCAAGCTTACTACTAAACATTATTTTTGCTTAAAATCTACGCCTTGCAAGCATTACACAACCAAACAATTGTATTTGGTGAATGCTAATTGGTTTCTGCTTGTGACTGAGACTAAGTCAATGGTTTAGATGTACAGTACCTGTTTTGTGTAAGAGCCAGACAGGAAGAAGTTTTTAACTGGCGTCTTCTGATCAGGTCTAAATGGATCATTTCCTGGAGCCTCGCGGTACAACGACTGACCAATTTTCACAACACTCGACCATGTAAGTTCCAAGCCTCGGGATGACGGAAACAATTCTAAGACCTGCAGGAATAATAATGGATTCACACTGAATTGAGTTTCAAAAGAATAAAATAATTAACAAAAGCAGAAGAAATTACCCTGATTTAAAATAAACATGCTTCATTATTTGTAAAGGGACTCTGTCAACCAGTTCTAGAGTTTTTGCAATGGAATTTATATAGGTATTTTGATTAACAGAGTTGTATTTACAAACCCACCTGCTTTTGAACCTTGCTAATTATCTCCTCATTTGGCAATGGCATGTAAGGATCACCAGGGGTTAGCACAGCCCTACGAATGAAGCAGCAGCAGAAGGTGAATTTAGTTGCAACAGTTGTCATTTGATGCATGAAATTCAGTAGTTCTAATAAACTAGTCAATCAGTAAGCTTCTTGTGTAAAGATAAACCGTAATTTCAATCTGACAGCCAAGGTAGTGAATGTCATCAAATGTCAAGAACATTGAATGGTCAAATGTAATTCCAGAACACAAAAGCAAAGAACATGGAAGAGAAAGTAGCCTTACTGGATCAGGGAACCTTGTCCTTCAATATAGTAGTCAGCTGGAGATGAAAGTGCAAGGTCTGAAAAACAGGAGAAATCCGCATCTGGAGTGTAGAGAAGATTATCCAAGCCAACTGCCTTTTTCAGTTGTCTACATCAAAGATAAACAGAAGTATCATTCAGCAATCAGCATCATGCAAAAACAAAGACTGCATTGTGCATCCATTGTTTAGAAGAAACAAATATAAGCATGAAAGAAATAAGATGTGTGTCATGGGCATTGACAAAAAACATTGAGCTAACTGTGGGAGTGGGGACTGGAGTTACCTTGATTTCTCCAAATCTTGAAGTTCGGTAACCCATCCATTATAGCGAAGCTGTACAGTGACTACAGGAACACCATCTAACTTGTAGATGTTGTCAAATGTATCCCATTGCCTCCATTCAGAGGGTAGTAGTCTTTTGATCCCCGGGACATCACAAGCTGCAAGCAACAAAGCCAAATTAATCTTGCATGGTTGGGCGTGGTAGTCAAAGAAGACGAAATGGAAGAGAAAGAACCTGCGACATATGCATCTGCTTTGATTATCTCTTTACTTGTAGCCTAAAAATGTTCAGGTGAATCAGTTAAAGTTTCAAGAAAAGGGTTAAGCCTACAGCAATGCACACATTTTCATGCATGATCTAGCTGTACAGTCATGCAAAGGATAACCACATGTCATAGATGATGGTGCTAACCTTGGAGAGAAGAAGGCCTTTAACATAGGTATCCCCTTCAGGCGACTTATCATAGAGAACTTCCCTACATCCCCACCTCAGGTGAAACCTGGAGGATTCATTAAAAGTTGGTAAACTTTCAATTTGTGCAGTACATACTAATGCAAAAGAAATTTCGGTTCTCATCATCATACCTACCACCCCTGTCTGTTATGTACTTCTTTATTGGACCACTTAGATAAACATCAGGTGAGCCCTTTAGCATGCGTAATAAAGATGCCTCTGTCTTTGTGGCAAACAGAGTGAAAATGGTAAGCATGCAACGAGCACTGATATTATCACAGTCGATGAAACCAAGAGCATAGGCAACAGGATCCCACATCCTTGTGATGCTCTCCCGAGTACCACCTTTGGACAAGAACCAATCACTGAAACTTACCTGAAAAAAGTACACTTGCAAATTTACATTTAGATAAGAAGCTACCTCTGATATTTCATTAGTAACAGTTCCACAATAATTATAGTGCAAATGTTTGTTTATATAACTAATTTGCAATGATAATGAAACAGAAGGAAGTGCACTAGTAACCTATCTTCCAGATTTGAAATACAATAATACATTGCCTAGATAGTAGATACACACTCTTAATGACACTTAAATAAGAGGAGAGAGATACATACATCATCCAAATCCCGTACTTGCTGCAATGCACCATCTGGATCAACAAGAGCTCGAACTACTGGGCTTAGAGCAAGAGCAACGGCATTTCTTGCTTTATCATAAACCTGCAACATGATTCAAATATTTTTAATAAATCCATATATTGAATCCAACTAACAAATATGTACCGTATAAAATAGATGGGCAAAGTTGAAGGACTGTTGATGCTTATCACCCTTATAGAATCTTTCAATTATGAATTATAACAAGTTATGCAACAGAAAATAATCCATAGAACTATAGAAGAACCCACACCACATTCTGTCTGGTGATATGGCAATCAAGAACTAGCTATGCAATTTGCATATATAGGCAGGTAGGAAGACATCATAATGCTTTGATTCATGACTTAGAGGTAGAATAACAGTACAAATATTGCAGAAATCACATATTTAGTAAATTATCACAGTCTGCAAGCAATATGAAACAGACCAATCACTTTTAGGAGCTTTCAAGGAATATTTACAACTCAATTCAGCTGATTGCATTGTGCCCCATAGTGCCAAGCACTAGATATATTCAAAAGGTAATGATGTGTGCATAAAAAACATGCATACAGAGAATAAAGAAATGATGATACTGTTAGAAGCGCGACTTTGAGAGTTCAATGCAAGAATATTACAATAAGTTGGAAAGTCAAAAGTTTGTAACTAAACATGGTGAATAAAGGTAGTCAAAGCTTGATATCCTAGTCAGAAATGAACTTAGAGTAATTACCTTGAGTTGGTTAGTTCTTAGGAATGCTTGGATTCCATGTAATGGAGCTCCCACAGGGAACCGAAAATCGAGTTCTGTATAGCAATTAGCAAGGCAAATAGTATGAAAGTTGAGAAAAATAAGTGGAATATAAATATATAGAAAAATACACTAAAGTTAATTTAGTGCACTTGAAACATGGCAAGTTGTCATATCAGTAGTGCCCTAATGCAAAATTAAGAAAATAACATGCCAGAGCACAATTTTTTTTGTTGCCCGAAAAGAACGATTACTTGTCTAGCAAATTGTCAATTTACACTTCTAGACTTTCAAATATTAGTAACAGTTCAATTTTATATGAAGGGTAACTGAAAAGTAAAGAAGGATTTCAGTATGACTGTAAAAGGACACCATAATTCCTACAATTGTTAGGCACTTAGGTATAGGCTAACCGAACATACCACCAATCATGCCTCCTTTATTTACAAATGTATGGGTATGCTCCTTCACTAGCAGATTATTATCAGCCCCAACCTGAAACAAAATAAGGTTGAACTTGATTAACAATACAGCAAGAGCACAAATCGTCTGACACATGAAATAAAGTAATGGACTACATGCTTCATATAGACAAAAAAGGATTGCAAGTTTTCCTCGCAATACACCCCCAGACTACAGATTTACCTCACTCTAGTAAGTTCAAAAACACGGCCTTCTTAACTTATCATGCTGGAAGAAGCATATCAATCGTTTCCATATCTACTTAGTGCAGTCTAGACTAACAATATACTTGAAAAGTAGACATTCTCCAACCATCTGAAAATACATAGAACATTACCTTCTTCATAAGGCGGAAAAGATTGCTGTAACACCCAAAGAACACATGTAGCCCCATCTCAATATGATTCCCTTTCCTATCCACAAAAGAACCGACTTTGCCGCCGATAAACGGCCGGGACTCATACAGATCAACCTGCAAAAGAGGGAACATCACCCCAATTTGGTCAATCAGAATAACTGTCTTTTCCCTGGAAGAACAGAACTTGGACATCATTGCAGGTAATGAATTCAACAAACCTCATGGCCCTGGTCCAAGAGCTCCACCGCGGTGGACATGCCGGCGAGGCCTGCACCTATGATGGCCACCTTCAGCTTCGGGCCCCTGTAGTGCTCCGGCTCCGGCGGGAACAATCCTTTTGGAGCTGCCATACAAGCAAAAGATCCCCAAATCAATTGCTTTCGCAGCTAGTAACACATTCCAGCAATCCAGCACAAAGCAAACTGAACCTAGAATCATCACAAGCAACAACTAACTAACTAATCCACAAAACCAGCATCGCCCAGTCGCAATCCCCAATCCCAGCCACAATTCAGTTCGAATTGAACATCCAGTCTTTTCTCCTCCCCCCCTTTCTATCCATACGCCAAACCATTATCGCCTCCTCGGGAAGACCGGAGTGACACAGGACAGAAAGAAAGAAAAAAAACAAAATCAACCGGAGAAACCAAGAAAGCCCCCGGCTGCCCTCACCGTTGACGGCCATGTCGGAGACGTTGCTGTCGAGCGAGCATCGCACCCCCACCCTGGAAGGAGTCGGCGCGCCCCGCCGCCGCCGCCTGCTGCTGCCGCCGCCGCCGCCGGCGAACGACGTCGGGCCCAGCGTGGACGGCGCGCAGGACGTGGCAGCCATGGCCATGTCTCAGCACCACTGCTACTCCACCAGCTCACCAACGCTGCTGCTGCTAGGAGGAGGAGGAGTACAAATGGCGTGAGCGCGAGAGGTGGGAGACGATGCGGGTAGGGGAGGAGGCGAAGATGCCGTCGAGCTGCGGATTTGTCGCGGGGCCTCCGTGGCGCCACCACGCCGCACCACTCGAGTGAACGCCCCCCTTGGAGTTGGATGGATGGGTAAAATAAACAAAAATAAAAAGAAAGAGAGAGAGAGAGAAAAAAATACCTTGTGACCTTTGGGGCCTCCCCCTTTGTGCTAGGTGCACACACAATCACACACACATGAATGTTCTTCCTCTCGAATCTCCGCCTTTCGTAAGCTCTCCAAACAATCAGAATATCATTAGATCTTAAAAAAAATAAATTTTACAAAACTACGTGTATTCTAACGAAAATATCGTGGAACTACATATTGTAGAGTTTTAATCCCTAGCACTACATAAAGCTTTATAGTTTTGTGATTAAATTAGCACTAGACCTGTAGCTTTGGGCTAAATTTGCTACTTAATATCTATGTAGTTTTTTGAAACTCTATCTTAAATCCATTGTTCCATGATAAATTTATTTCTAAATCTATAGTTTTATGATATAAACACCTTAAATATGTAGTTATGTGATAGTTCAGTCAAATATATGTAGTTTTATGAAATTTATCTTTTAAAAGAGAGTTGTACAATTTAGAAAATTAAGTACAGGGTAAAAACTTAAAAATAGATTAATATAATTTTTAAAGCAAATTTCACAATAGAATTTTTTTCGAAAAAACACACCATTTACCGGTTAAAAAGGCACAGGTGAAAAGCGAGATAGGAGAAGTTGGAGAAGTGTATTATAGAACACACTCGCTATGTTAAACAGAACGACACATTTTCTTATGATTAATTAAGTATTTACTAATTTGTTTTGAAAAATGGATTAATATAATTTTTTAAAACAACTTTTGTATAGAATTTTTTTTCAAAACACACACCGTTTAATAGTTTAAAAAGTGTGCATGCGGAACACGAGAAGGGTGAGTTGGGAAAGTTGCGGGAAGAACACAGCCTAAGGGAACTTCTTGCCATATGTAGCTTTTCCCACAATCTCCAAATGTGAGAAGCTCTCATAAACAATCCAGATTCTAAGAATAAGAATATAAAATTGTAGAATCTAAAATAATGAAGGCAGAAGATAGAATATCCAAACTTTTCAGATTCTCACAAGTCAGCTTCTCACCAACTACTTCTTAAGCTTCACCATTTAAAAGTAATGAAGATAAAGACGTGCATTGTAAAACGAGAAAGTTTTTACACAATTAATTAAGTTTTAATTGTTTTAAACTTGAAAAATAGATCTATTTAATATTTTAAGCAACTTTCATATAGATTTTTCGCATAAAATAGGTCTTTTGGTCATTTAAAAAATATGCTAACGAAATTAAGATAATGTCTATATCTTAATTAAAAAAAACATGGCTGGATAGAGAATGTTCATGTCCTTGGGAGGTGCTAGTAGCATGTACTAAGACGACTTTCGTTAGATGGGTCTTGCAAAGACTTCCCTATGTGAAAAATTGTCCGTGTGGAAGGTTCTCGTGGAGAATATGATCCATATTCTTCTTTTTTTGGTACGTAATTTGCAGGCAACTGTAGATTTGCGACAAGCAAAAAGGTAGGACGATAGCGCGGGCATCTACATGGCCTGTTGGCCAATGTTTTGTTGTGGCATATTGTAGAAAGAAACTGTATACAACTCCATGCAAGTATATGAAAAATTAGAAATGAATCCACTATTCATTGGTAAAGCTTAGGAGAGTGTTTGAGAGAAGGGGAAAGGAGAAGATTGGCAACATAAATAAAACGACGCGAGTCATTAGTAAATGATTAATTGAGTATCAATTATTTTAGATTTGAAAAATGAATTAACATGATTTTTAAAGCAACTTCTTTAAAGATTATTTTAAAAAACATGTTCAACAATTTTCGCGTTTGCGCGAAAAATGAGGAAGTTTCCCTTTTTTGACACTATAGAAGGTAATCTAACGGTGTGTTTGAGAAGAGAAGATTGTAAAGACACGTAAAATGATGTGGACCACTAATATTAATAATTTTAAACTTAAAAAATATATTAACATGTTTTTAAAGCAACTTTCCTATAAACATCTTTTACAAACCAGTAGCTCGAGAAGCGTGCATGGGAAGAATGATATATTGATTTATCCTCCTTGTCTGCTGCAAAAGTCTATAACCGTAAGAAGGATATATTGTTACATGCGGACATGTATAGATGAGCACATTCTTGGTGGCAATATCTGGTGAATGCCATGTGATCATGCATGTGGTTTGATGAAGGACATATCGCACATAAAAAGTCAAGAAAAGTGGCGTGGCATAATTGTTGGTGAATATTTAGACAATTGTTAGCTATGGAATATATGATTTATGAGGAAAATCACATTAAAAACCAGAAAGTTATATTGTTGCATATTTGCATATATATAGTTCTTGCCTAGCTCCAAAAAGTAAATTTCATGTTGGACATTTTTATGTATGAATTACTATCAAGTATGGGTTTTGAAACATTGTACAATCATGTGCATCCATCTTTTCACTTATCACTTATGCTTATGATCTAACTTCAAATTTTAAAACTTGATTTTATAGTTGATTTTGTGTTTTTCAATCATTTACAACAAGCCATAGTAGGACCCACATATGTTAGATGTTAGGGGGAAAGTAAGCGTGTGGACATAGACAACAAGAGGCATTGCATTTGTTTGGGCGGTAGTAAGTGCGCCTTATCGCGTGTACCTCCGATGGTCGTGGGTGAAGCACCATGGTCGGCGACCAATCCTCTTTTCCGTTTACTTGGACACCCAACACATCAGCCTCTTAATTTCCACTCCAAAATAAGACCAGTGCATAAATGAATCATTAACTCTCCAATAGGTTTAGAAAATCTTGCAAACTACTTTGTGTGTATTAAAATTTATTGGTGAAACCGTTTGTGTGCTTGTTAATTAATCGGGGTAAATTATTTTCGCATGTCCCAACATCCAAACATTGCTTTTCACATGCGTCTCAAAATGTCCAGCCACCTTGCCTCAATGTCAATGGACCACCTGTGGAATAACCATATGTAGTAATGGTGTCAAACTTTTAAAATTCATGAAAAAAACCATTTTAAGCCTGATTGAGGTGAATAAAATATCTTTGTGATCCTCACAACAATTACTTTACAAAATATTTAATTCACCATAGCCGGACTAAAAATGTTTTTTTTCATATACTTTCTCTGTTCCCGAATATAAGTATTTTTATGATGTAAATTTTTAATCCCTATCATAAATAAAGTACTTTTTCAACATTGCTAAGTCAAACTTTTTAACTTTGATTATCAATAGCAAAAGAAAACCATAGAGATTGTGTATGCAAGAAGGATATTACTAGATTTATGGTGGAATAGACTATCATAATGTTTAACCCTTTCTATTTAAAATAAATTTATCTTTGTAGCATATCCAAACATGCTTATATTTATAGACGGGGAGTTTATAGCATTTCCATGACAATGATTCCAATCAATTCACAGGAATCCAAACATTTTCGGCTAATCATGTGCTTAGGAGGGGAATCCAAGTAATTTACGCTGTGTTTGGAGGTGGAGTTTGGAACTCCGCCTCCCGGCACGAAAAACATAGTGGTTTATTAATGTATAATTAATTAATTATTAGCTAAAAATAATTTAAAAAATAGATTAATATGATTTTCTAAAGCAACTTTCGTATAACAAATTTTTGCAAAAAAATATACCATTTATTAGTTTGAAAAGTATGCACGCGAAAAACGAGAGATGTGAGTTGGGAAAGTGAAAAAAAGAGCTCAGTCTTAGAATTCAAAATTTGACCAATGAACAGACTAGAAGATAATATTTTCCCTTGGGCTTAATCTCTGCTAATTAAACAATCTAAAAATGCTTCTATTGGAAACTGATGGAGTATTTAAAACAGAGGTAAATTCATCTCCTACAGGCACATTTTTTTTCTGTCGTTGTATTAATTCTCTATTACTTAGACGCAGTCGGATGTTCGTAAGAATGAACATTTACAAACAAAAACAATATCTATCTACGAGGGCAAAGATCTCTACTTGTGAAGTAATTCTGTAATTAAGCACCTCATGTCCTAATATAGTTTTGAGTAAATTAAATATTGGGGCACATAATATAGTTTCACATTGTACCACCTCTTACACAAATGTTTTTACTTTGAGCTATATGACATTACCTTCCTGTTGCAGGTTGGACTACCCCCTTCCTCTCCATCTTTGTCCTTCATCCTTGCAACGCTACAGTCAGCGTTCCATTCCAGGCAGTGGTGGCACCATCTCTAAGGCAGGATCTATTTAGGAACCGTAGCTGGTTGTTAGACAAATATGAAGAAGTTGGGTTTACTAGTATCTAACTTCTAATTTATTTTTTAATTCTATAACTATAGATTTTTAAAATCTAAATGAAAAACTGAACTATTTAAGAGACTACTCTAAGGCTGCGTTCGTTTCAGCCTCTTCCCAACCCCTCTCCCTCGTTTTCCGCGTGCACGTTTTTCAAACTATTAAACGGTGTATATTTTGCAAAAGGTTTCTATACAAAAGTTGCTTAAAAAATCAAATTAATCCATTTTTTAAAAAAATTAGCTAATACTTAATTAATCACGCGCTAATGAGCTGCTCCGTTTTCCGTGCGAAAAAGCTATCTTACCAGACAAAGAACAAGCCTAAGAAACTACAACGATCGAAAACGCAGATCATGTGGCAAGCCGTCACGGTTCGAGCAAGCCGACGAAGCTGGAGGCGTTGGAGCTCAAGCGAGAGCATGCACGATCTCCATTGTGGCAGTGTCGAAGATAGAGTCTTTTGCACGTTTTTTTTAATCTCTAATCGATCACCGGCTTAAATCAAGACTAGTAAACTGGTCGGCTATAGTCAATCCTGTAGCTTATCTCCGGCCTCGTCGTGCAATGCATCTATCAATACAGGAAACAAGAACCAACGATTGTGTCTCTCTCCAATCCATGATTCCATGTCAAACTTTTCATCGACGGAGATAAGCTGGACATGACATATAAGCCCCACTTGTTGCCAGGGGTGAAGCTAGAACAATACGAAGGGAGTTTTACTTGCCTGTTTTACCTCGCTTTGAATCAAATTTAGCTTAATACGGGTACCTAATTTTAATACATAAAGGTGTATTATGGTAAAAATAGATTAAATGTAGGTAAAAAAAATTTCTGGTTTAAATTCCTAAACACCCCCTTGACCAGGCTCGTACATAGGCCGGTGCAACATGTGCACCTGTTCAGGGCCCAAAAATTAGGGGCCCCTACACTTGGTACTAATTGTATATACTTAATTAGCAACTAATTAATAGGCCCAATAGATAGAAGAAAAACCCAGGAAGATGAAAGGTCGGAAGGCCCAATCCCATGCTGGTAGGCTAGTACTTGACGCTTCATTTTCACAGTCACCACCTGCTGCCCATTCGTAGACGCCGCTTTCGTCCACAAACACGCAACTCTTCAACTCCAGTCTCCAGAGACCAGATCACCAGAACAGCCTCTTCTCTAATCCCTAATCACAAATTTAGTATTCACAATTCTTAATCTATTATTTATAGCAGCAAGAAGCATTTTTCAGATTGGAACACAAGCAAGTAAAGGTATGTCCCTAGTCTCTTGTTTTTTCCTTCTATAGAGCTAAGTCTAAAATTCATTTGTTATAATCTATAAACAGGGCGAAGTTTATTTATCATCATGTCTTCTAGAAATAGGAGGTATGATTCTGGTTATGAAAAGCACAAGAAGAAACAAAGATTGGAAGCAGCAGCTCAAACTCAGAAAGGTGCTCTTGATAGATATGTTGTGAAAGAATCTCAAACTATTGATGAAAATCAAACCACTGTTGGTAATGTTGATGAGGCTAATAGGGATGATGCTAGCAACACAACAGAAGTTGAGACACACACTGCAGAAATTGATATGCTCAGGAGCCTGATCATGCTAATATTACAAATGAAGTTAGTAGCAATGTTGGTGGAGCTTATTCTAGTTTGGATGGATCACCCAGTACTGAAAGTAACAATGACATCAACAATTCTTTTCAGGTCGATATATTTGATCCAAGATATTGGGGTGCACTTGATCCTAAAATGGTTGATATTTTGGTGCAAAAGGGTCCTAAAAATACTTGTCTGTTCAGAAAGGTCCAAAAAGTAGATTCTCTAGAAGATTTTCTGCAAAATTTTACAAGAAGTACACAGAATCTGACTTTTCAAAAGCACTAGAAGTTGCTAAAGAAATGGCACTTGAGATATTGATCCAAATTTTTGCATCAAGCGTAAAATCATAGAAAAAAACAATTCGATGAGAGCCCTGATGATACATCTATTGCTCCACAAACTGAACAAGAATCATTTAGGGTCAATTATTTTATAGTTGTTTTTGATCAAGCTATAGCTTCACTTGCTAGGAGGTTTGAACAATATCAAGAGTTCCAAAATACCTTTGGTTTCTTGTTTACTTCTGATAAGATGTGCTCCTTGGATGATAAGAGTTTGCTTTCTTCTTGTGTTAATCTAGAGGCTGCACTTAAGAGTGCAGAGCATTTAGACGTTGATGGAAGAGAATTGTACGTGGAGTTAAAGTTCATCCAGGATCTATTGACGATAGAATTTGGTAAGCATCTAAATCGGAATCGAGATCCAATCCGAAGCGGATTTGAAGATATGCGGAATTCTCGGAAACAGAGTGCACATCGGCTGGAAGTCTGTATCGGCCGATACCGAGTTTAACATGGTTAGCCGATACAGCCGATATTGGTTAAATTGGTTGCATGATCAATGTCGGATTCAGAAGAAGGGCTTCGATGGTATTATCAGACAAGGATAGAGTCTGAGATAGGCAATTGTATCTATTAATTAAAGTGTTTATGTAATTTCCTTATAGATATTTTCGGTAAGAGTCCGCCTAAGGGACTTGTTTGTCGATTAGAGTTGTATTAGGGAAGTATGAGTCGTGTCCATTGCGGACAAGTTTATATATTTGGGTATAAATATAAGCCCGAGGTCTTGTAAATAATTAACATTGGTCCAATGCAATTTCGGTTCATTGCCACCTTTTCTCATTATTTTGTTTCGACGAGTTCTTGCTTGTGAGTCGAGCTGCATCGGTTTCGATCTTCAACAATGAGGTAATTGCTTGTTATGATGGTTTGCATTCTCGGGATTAGTACTTACATCTTTATGACACTCTAATCTTGATCATGTAATCCGTCAAGTTAATATATATGTTATATAATCTAGATCGATAATGCTTTCTACTAGCATCGGCTTATGGTTTTGTCAATAACGGCTAGATTGATTTGTTGGCTTGGATTGTATAATATATCTACCATTCTGAAAAGACAATCATCGGCTTGATTGTCTAAATATTATGCTTCTTTTTATACTTAGTACTGCATCAATTAAGTTTGATCTACTAAGTCGTGTTTAGAATCATAATCTCTAGCCTAATTTATGGTTGTTAATAAGGATAATATCAGGGTTTCAGCCGATCTTAGTTGGTATAGTTATTTAACATAGTTTTATGCCTTGTTTAAATATACTATATCTGCCCCTTATATCAGGATCTTAACTAATATAAATATACTGAACTAACTGCTAATATAATTGATGGTAGTTTGATATATTTGTTGCAAGAGAATATCCTAATATAAGGTAGTATCAGAGCCATAGCCTATACATGCTTAAATCTGAATATCGGCTATGATATAAACATATATAATCGTTATTTCATGTTATCTTAGATCTAGGCAATTTATACTGTCTCGGTTAAGTCCGATCTATCCCAATTGCTGATTTCTAAAGTAATACTGATGTATAAATTATATAATGTTGATATTTACAGCCGATGGATCAAGTTTAGGGTTGATTTATTATTTTGTATATGCCTTACAGCCGATTCACCTCACAATGCATCGGCTAGGTTTCATCACGCTATGACTCGACTTCCTAGCCGATCGATTATCGTTTACTAATAATATTTGCATGTTTTATATTGTTGATTGCATGATCAAATCAACTAGCACGCCCATATTTAATCATCATTTAGGACCTGCACTAGAGTAAAGCAAATCTCTCAGACCAGTGTGTTTTTTTCATCAACAGGATCATATTAAGGAATCGACAGGGCCTCTTGATATGCTGAAGTATTTGAAACAACACGTTCGTTTCCCTAATGTCGTTGTTGCATATAGAATTATGTTAACCATTCCGGTGACTGTTGCATCTGCAGAAAGGACCTTTTCTAAACTCAAGTTGTTGAAGTCCTACTTGAGATCTACTATGACACAAGAAAGACTCAACGGATTGGTGACAATATCACTTGAGAATGATGTTTTAGAGAAGATTAAGTATGAAGATATAATTCAAGATTTTATTTCAAAGAATACCAAAAGGATTATGCTTTTTAGCAGAACATGAGATCAGTTCATTGCTCGAGTTTATCTTTATTGTTTTGGTATTAATGTTTTATATGTTTTAAGAAGAAAAATATATTGAAGTTTTACGCTTTCGTTATGCTCCCTTTTCATATTTTAGGGCCTATTATGTGTTTCGCACATGGGCCTCGAATTCCTAGATACGACCCTGCCCTTGACACCTGTAGCTCCGCCCCTATTTGTTATGGCCAACGTGTCAATGGCTTAACTGCATTGTTGTTACGTTATGGAGGAACCCTTTCCCCTCAAGCTCAATCTCCATACCCACCAATGATGCCCTTAAACTTGAGCATAACGGAGAAGGAACAAACGAGAGGCTCCTAGCCGTATCTTCATCCAATTCTATGCTTCCTCCTTTTTTTTTACTGACTAGTGGGGCACCGGTCTAAATTGAAACATTTGGTAATGTATTATGGTTTAAAGTGAACACTCTGACTAAGTCCTAATCCAAAATACCACTTTGGTAACTATATGTTACCCTTTATCACTCTATCATATGTGTTTGGTTTAAAAATAAGATGGGATGGGTTACAAGGTTGGACTCATCTCTATCTTTTTTGGCATGAGGGATGAAATGATCCTACTTTTTAAAGGATAACCCACATATCAACGAGAGAAAAAAAGTGAGTTTGATAGGTCCGCTAATTTTTAAGGGACCAAGCCAATCCGTATCTTAGAGGAATATTCTCTATCAGGGTCTATCACATCCCACCTATCACAAAACCAAACACTCTGAAAAATGGGTTCAACCCAATCCGACCAGTTCCAATCCTTCAACCAGACGCATCCCTATAGTTTCACACGCTCTGAGATGCCCTGGTTGGGAAAAAGGAAAATGATCATGAGAGGCTAAAAAAGGCCCATCATATACCAACTAGTGGCCGAATCTGAAACGTATCCTTAAACCACAATACCGGATATCTCGACCCCCAACTATTAAAATCGGTGCAATTTGACTCTCTCAGTGGTTTCGCTGACGTGGCGTCTACGTGGTGGTGTTGACCCGGTCTTCATCCGACGTGGCATTTATATGACATTAGAATTTTAAAAATATATAGGACCCATTCGTCATTCACACACACACAAATATATGGTGGGACCCACTGACTCTCCCTTCTCTCTCTCCCCTTTCTCTCCCCCCTTTGCCGTTTGCGGGGGCGGCGGCAGCGGACAAGGGCTGGAGCGGCGGCGGCGGCGGCGGGCGAGGGCCGGAGCTGTGATGGCGGCGCGCGAGGGCCGAGATGAGAGCGGCGGCGGCACATCCTGTGGCTGGTGGCAGTGGCCGCGGCCGAGGAGGCCGGAGATGAGAGCGGCGGCGGAGCGTCCCGTGACTGGTGGCGGTGGTCGCTGTCGAGGAAGCCGGAGACGAGAGCGGCGGCGGTGCATCCTGTGGCTAGTGGTCGTGGCCGCGGTCGAGAAGGTCGGAGATGAGAGTAGCGACGGCGAGCGGGCGAGGGCCGGAAGGGAGAGGGGAGAGGCGGCGCCGCCGAGATATCGCCTACCTGTCGCTACCGAGCTCGTGAGCGTCCTCCGCAGAGTCGAGCTACTCCTCTACCTCCGCCGTCGCCTACCGAAGCACCGCTGCCGTCCGAGTCTATCGCCGGGGGTGGAGAAGGGAGAAGGCTCTCACCCGCCCACCGCCAGTGCTCCGGCCCTCGTCCACCTGCCACCGCCGCCGCTCTCGTCTCCGACCTTCTCGGCCGCGGCCACCGCCACCAGCCACGGGACGCGCCGCCACCGCTCCGGCCCCCGCCCACGACCGCCGCTGCTCTAGTTCTCCTTGTCGCGACACGACTTGAATCCGCCGGCCAGCTCTTTGCCGCCCGCCGTCGCCGCTCCATCCCTTACCAGTTACCGTCGCCGTCAGCTTCGTGGGAAAAGAGAGAGAAGGGAGGGAGGGAGGGAGGAAGAAAGGAAGGAGAGGATGGTTGTGGGTCCCACGTGTTAGTGGGTCCCACCATATTTTTTAATGATAAATGGGTCCCATATATATATTTTTAAATTCTAATGCTATATAAATACCACGTCAATGCTGTGTTAGACTAAGATCAGTCAACACCGTCATGTAGGTACCACGTCAGTGAAACCGCTCTCCAAAACCACCGAGTGAGTCAAATTGCTCCGGTCTTAATAGTTGGAAAATAAAGATATCGGTATTGTTGTTCAGAAATACGGATCAGATTCGATCAGTATTTAAAGGAGTCAAAGTGAACTTATTTCTACCTACGTATACATCTCATCTCATCTCATATGGTCAGAGAGTACTCCAATTTGGGCCGGTCCAGGAAGTTTCATGTGTGCCGGAAGGCTCCATGTCAGGACCCTCCCCAAATTAGGAGAATATCACTTTGCAATTGGAGCTTAGAGAGCATAATTAACATGATTATGCCACTATAACCACTATATATAAGCATATATACTCTTGGTTTATATTCTTTCTTCTACTTATGGGGCGGTTACACTTTTCTTGGTCTATGGCACCAATAGGTATATCTGTATCTATTTTATATTATCCTATATAGCTGTGGCCACTAGCTCAACATGCAGTGAGCCATACCATTTACAATGAAAAGTGGTTGAATCATTTCATGCTTAATCATAACTATTCATTTTATAGATACTATTCCTCATTAATTAGTATACAAATCAGCATGGAGTAATTCACTTAGTATAGAATCTTATTGCCCTAAGAAGTTACACCATTACCATTTTTAATACCATTGGATAACACTTCCATAGTTCATACCAACCTTTCATATCAACCTTAGATATAATCTTTCTTATATCTATGTTTTGAAATTTTGTAATTATAGAGCACACACTAATATTCCGCTGCACTGCGCTACGCTACGCGGGGTGTCATCTAGTAATGTATAATGTAACACTCTAATCCTACATTATATCTCCTGAGTATTAAATGACCACTTAATTACCTTTCCTCTCTGGCCCTCCAAAGTTTTTGTGGAACCTTTTCTTTTTCTCCAAGAGTATGCGTTGGGTATTGTTTCTATAATTTAGCTGGTACGAATCATCAAACTGTTTAATGAAACCACCTATAAATTAAGTAGGATGAGTTTGGCCATAAACTATACATATTATTAAATGTGTGCCATCACAATGACAGTGACAACACGATTAAACTTTGTATACAAAAGATATGCCCATTTCCTTAGAACTTTCTCCCGTAGAAACATGATTAACTCATTTTCTTAGTCATCCCTTTTTTTTTCTTTTTGGATTCATGAAGTTTGCATGTTAAATTATTGTGGTTTAAATTTTTATATTTCATATGAAATAAGAGAAAAATTATCTTCAGAGAGTTTTCTCCACTATTTCTTAGCTACTTCCAGTGTGGTGGCCTTGTTGGTAGTTACAGATAGAAGCTCTAGTACTCTACTCTTGTTACGAACAAAACACTTCATATTTCTCTTTAGTTTGGAACAAAATTGAGAAAAAAAATCTAGAAGAATATGTGCTATTCTATAGGAACAAAACTATATATCAATTTATTACAAGAATATATGTATACTCAATTGGGATCCAGATTGTGTGATATGCAAGTAGGCGATCAAGTTGGGTTATCTTGAGAAAGAAAAAAAATGTTATAAAAAAGGAGATGTGGTATCATTTCACAGGATGCAAAATGAGTTGAAATGTGTGATTAAATCTCATCTAAAAGAAGAAATATGTGATTAAATCTTTCCAATAAAAAAATCTTTAATATTTTCCTATATGTTCCATGTACACTATAATCCAATATTCTACATATTATTACTTGTTGCTACAATCATGAAATAATACTCCCTTCATCTTAAAATATAATGGATTTTGGACAGATAAGATACTTCCTAGTAATACAAATCTGGACAGAGAGCATATCCAAATTTATAATACTCCCTCCATCTAAAAGTTTAAGACATATTTCTTTTGACACCAAGATCAAGGAGTAATTAACTCATCCACTATGTGATAAACCTAATGAACATATAACCAATAAGTACTGAAATGGCTTATTGGGTTCCGATCAACAATTTAACTTAGCACATAGTGATTATAAATAGAACTTAGACTTTTGGAAAACCAAAGAATGGAATAAGTCATAGACTTATTTCTTATATTTTGAGATAGAGAGAGTACAAAATTATCTCAAAAACCTTGTGTCCCAATCACTCAACAAACACACCACGACGTTGAAGTCAAACACATATACCATTTCTCGACAGTCAAATATTATTTTAAAAATTGTATATAACATAACAAAATATTTTCTGTTTCTATTGTGGTGCGAGCCAAGGGGTTTCATTTTTTTTTCTTTCTCTTTTTGTGCTGCGATGGCATCCGCTGATCGTGTTGTAAGTTGATGTTTGTTTCCTTCTAATATATCGATGTGTAATTTTTTTTTACCGTTTTAAGAAAAAAATAACAAAATATCCTTCTTATATGGAAAATTTGGGAAGTACTCGAAATTCTCATTGAAACCACTTTAGCAATTATGAAGATCCATGGATACCAATTCCAATAAAGCTTTGTGAATCAAATGTGTTCTTGTATTTAATTGCAAAATTTTTTCAGTATAATAAACATATACATCCTTGTCATGTGAACGTATCCTATGCACATAAACTTTCTCTTGTACACACCGTGCATATCAACTAATAAATTTTATCAGAAATTATAAAAAAACTGTATATAGTATTACATTGATTGTAAAGTCTCATCTTCAATCTCATTATATTTAGGAAGAGAAAAAACAAAATTCTAACATACTTATACTCTTAAAATTGTCAGAATTTTTATCTTTCTTGTAGCTAAAATATAATAAATTTGAGGCTAATAATTAACACATATGTGTAATACTATTGGATATAAAATATTTTTTTAGATTTTTTTAAAATTTATTAGTTGATGTCATGAAAAACTTATGTGCACTGTATATGTTCCTATAGCTATACGTACATCCTAAGCCGTAGGAGAATACACTAATTCTACTGGACGTTAGCCAGTATTTAGTACTTGGTTAATAGTGCCACAGTATACCCAACCCACCAAAAGGTTAGTTAGGTTTGGGCAACACAAGCATCCAACAATTTTAGAATCACAACACATGCGCGTTCAAGTTTAGCCACTGCTTGGCACATATCCAACTTCAAGTATTTTTAAGCTAGGTTATCTAGCTTTAGAAATTTTTGGAGTTGGACCTGGGGTTAGATTAACTTTGCTAGTGTGAGACATCGTGTTAACTGTTTATGCTAAATCTATATTATTATATCACTATTCTATATATAACAAACTTTGTTTTTCTTCCAACAACTCAGAAGCTGGAGCCGATAATACATGTGACTTGCTTAAATGTATACTAGCTGATCCATATGTTGCATGTTGCAACGGATATTATATAAGATAAAAACAAAAGTTATTGCATATAATGCTATATCCAAAACAAAAATATTCATGCGCGGGGAAGTTTATAACTTCCACATGTTAGCTTGTGGTGTTAGAGATAGACTCAGACACCACTACTTACATCATTTATAAAAGCATTTATAAAATAGATTATAAATATAAAATATATTTTCCTATAAAACTATGGTTAATTAGACCGTGGTTCTCAACAACATCTCTTAAATTGATATGAAAATGACACACTAACAAACATCGAAGTGAGTGTAGGTCATCTAGTTATGTTCTTACAGTGGAATTAACTTATCAAGTATTCTAATTTAATACATGTGTTCGTAAATACGATTAATTTTTATTTAAGATGTACCCATCAACACCGATAAACCACGAAAGGTTTCGTCAATCGGAATCAAATTCCAGCAGCAGCATAAAACAAAAACCCAAACAAAGCGGAGGGGGCCAACGAACCAATCACCGAAAACCCCGTGCAGCAGCGCAACAGCAGAAAGCCGCGAGCGCAGAACGGAAAACGGAAGTTCTAGCTCGCCTCCTCGATGGACTCCTCCTCCTCCTCCTCGGCGGCGGCGGCGGGAGCGGCGGCGCCGGTGGTGCTGGTGACGAACGACGACGGCATCGACGCGCCGGGGCTCCGCTTCCTCGTTGGCCAGCTCGTCGCCGCCCGCCGCTACCGCGTCCTCGTCTGCGCCCCCGACACGTGAGTGATCCCCCCCCCCCCCCCCCACCTCCCCCTCGTGATCGATCGAGCCCTCGCGTCTGCCTGAGATTTCCGTAGTAGGGGGAACTCGGCGATGGCGGCGGCGGTGCTGTTTGTGAATGTTGATCGATTGGTTGGGAACCGGGAGTTGGAATTGAATTGGTAGGATTAGGAACTAGGAAGGAGCATGGGAGAGAATGGCGAGAATTTCGGATGAGGAGTGCTCGTTTTGCTTCCCTCTTTGGCATTCTCAGCTATAACGAGAAATATGAATTGGGGGAGAGAGTTTTTTTTTTTTTTAAAAAAATACCCCTCTGTAAATTTCTTGCTACCTACAGAAGTACAGATTATACAGTTTATTTCGTTTATGTTCTCCGTGTTGATTCGCTGGTCTTCAAATTGGAGAAACTAATTCAAAATCTGGAGGATTTTGATAATGAGAAGTAGTAATGGTGATTAGATTTTTGTTATTCGGGGATGTTTTGCTGTGTTTTTCGGATGTTAAAGTTTGCTAAAAGAAACAGATTAGGGAAAAAGGAACCTGTAACACAGTGTAACTGAACTTCTCTTTTCACATGATGGATCACAAAAGCAAGGAAACAAAGAATAACTTTAATCATAGTATACGGGTATCAAGTTTTGCAAGATGCTGTGTGCATAACATGGAATCTGTCCTGTTGAAGAATATTCTTAACTAGTTTTTTGTTCCAAACACATCATTCGGTTGCCAACTTGTGTTCAATAAAATGCCTTTGTGGGGGCAAGTGTTTTCCAAAACTATGATATTGGTGTACTAAATCAAGTAAAGGACGGTTCATTTAGTGAGTGTTTCCTTTTCAAAATAATGGCTGTGTCATCAACCTAATAAACACGGTACTCTTGAGAAGAAAACAGACACAATATGGGAGCTTTTATGCCTTGACATGAAAAAAAAACAGAGGATTTTCAATAGCATTTATTAGTGGCATGTGATTTTGTCCCTTATGGCAACATTTTTGTGCTTGAAATATGCAGAGACAGGTCAGGTGTTAGCCACTCCATCACATGGCGGCCTGCACTCCGCTGTAAACGGGTTGATATAGACGGTGCTACAGCATTTGCAGCCTCAGGTCTTGCATTTTTTACTGATGTCATCTACATATGAACTTTCCCTTATAGACTATTAAGAATGTCAAGGACAGTGCATGTCAAATGCCTAACACTACACTTAATAACAATAGGGACTCCTGCTGACTGTGCCTCTTTAGGCATATCGGGGAAGCTCTTTGATGGTTTGGTTCCTGATCTGGCAAGTTTTGGAATTTCTTCATAGATAAATTACATGTCCTTTTATGGTTTTATGTTATCTTCAACTATGTAAAGGTTAACCAGTAATGTGTGCTTTCCATTTTACTTTATTTCATCTATAATGCAGGTAGTTAGTGGAATCAATGTTGGCAACAATTGTGGATGCCATGTGTAAGTGTATCAATCCGTGCATATTCATTATCTGAAACATATTGCCATATGCTGCTCCCGCTTCCGCTTGTTTGAAATACCTCTTGGTACCTTACACGTGCAATTATTGTTACCATTGAGTTATTTATAATTTCCATGTGGAATTGCATTCTGATATTTTTAATAACAATGACTGCCATGATATAATTTTGCTGTCTTTTACCAGCGGTACAGTGTTAAAATTAACTGTCTGGATTGTACAGATCATAAAAAAAAATCAACAAATATTTTCTGAGTTCTGACTGAAGCCATTGTTTGAGGTGTCCTCTAAACTATCAAGGAATTAGTACTGTAATAATTTGTTGCTCTGATTTACAGTCAGAAAAAAATTGTCAATTCCACTGAATCACGAGAACTTTATGCTTTTATTATGCAGTATCTATTCTGGAACAGTTGGTGGTGCTAGGGAGGCATTCTTGTACGGGATTCCTGCATTAGCCATGTCATATGATTGGTACGCTAAGATTTTTTTTTCTTTGCTATTATTCGCTGCATTTGTTCCTCTGTTGTTCAAATAACACATTCACATATTCAGCATCTACTAGTTATCTGACAAGAACTAGGTTTTACTGTCACATGAGTTGTCTGTTTTATGTAGAATGTATACATAGATTGGCTTCTACAGTTTATCTGCTGGTCAAACTTTCAGAACTATGGACTTGTTTTTATAGTTACAGTTATACCCATTCTTCAGTACATCCTGTGTACTGTCTTTCTACAACTGATTCCAAGAGAAAATACCATTGAAAGTGGACTGCAATGTGGATGATGATGGTTTGGAGTACTGTTATCTACAGAGTAGCTGATTGTTTATAATATTTGATAGTTTATAATATTCTTTGAGGTTTCTTTCCAATGGATGTTTAGCAGATGGTATGATTTAGTAGATACTAGTCTAATATGGGTTCATGATCTTTGGCCTCCACCCCAATTAAACGAATTTGCCAATGACTCTCATTATAAAGCAAGATTTATTTCTTGCAACATTCCCTGTTCACACATTGGAAAATTCTAAGTAACTGCACTAATTAGTAGAACCTTTAATCTGCATTCTACATGTTGGGCTCTCCTCCTAAAGGTCAGTGAGATCCTAATAGCCCATTGGGTTATTTACAAATCTACCAACTTTCAGCTGTTAAACATTAAGTTAATTTGATTTATGTATGCTTAATTTTTGCAAATACCTTTCGATTTTGACTTTTTCATGTGCTCAAGTCTATGAACGTTACTAGTCAGTGAAAACTGAAAACTAGAGTATCCAGTTTGACATCCTAATTGCAACTCTCAGGGTCGCAACTCAGAGCAGTGTTAACGACCTCAAAGTAGCTGCAGAGGTTGTTATGCCTCTGATAAATACTGTGATGGTTGAGATTAAGAATGGGACATATCCTCAAGGATCATTCTTGAATATAGATGTACCAACTGATGCTGCACACCACAAGGTAAATCTCTAGCTGTAATTTTTAGTAAATTACTACCTCCATTCTCAAACAGATGTTGTTAAAAGACCTATTCAACTCTATGTATACTTTTATGCTGCCCTATCTGTAGGGATACAAAATTACAAAGCAAGGAAGGTATATGGCCAGAATTGGTTGGGAGCAAACAGTTTATAAGAAGCCTGCGGTAGAAAGTTACCAGACAGCAAACATGGATGTTGACAGTGAAAAGGACAGTGAAGTAGATACTTCATCAGAGAATGATCTATTGTTTAAAAGAGTGGTAACTTCACATTGCTCCAAGACACATTTTATTCCAAAATTTATCTTATTATTTCAAGCACATTTGAACTGCATCTGATAGGTAGCCTTCTAGCAAAATAAAATTTACTGTAAGATATGTAGCATAGAGAATTTTGGAATTGAGTCTCATGCTCCTGAAGTCCTAATTATTCTTCATTTCTTCCATAATATCAATGTTATATTGCAAACCGTTTATAAAAAAAGCTTAAATGAGAACACTTGTCCTGTAGGTATAAGGTAATTCACATTCCACACTTATAAATGGAGAGCACTCTTATATGAATGATAACCATTACCCATGGTATATTTATGCTAGCTAGCTATTTATTATTGTTGGAAAACATTAGAGTAAATATTAGTTCGTTCCTTTTTGTGAGAGGATTTTGTTAATTAATTGCTCTGATTAAATTTTGAACAGCTTGTGAGGCGAAGTTATGACGAAGAGGAAGGGGATGATATCGACCACAAGTGCCTTGTAGATGGATATGTAAGAATAACCTAAATACTCTCGTCATAAAAAAAACTGACCATATACACTTTCCATTTTCTATATCGAATTCATCCTCAGATAAGTATATATTGTTTGTTCCAGATTACTGTTACCCCTTTGGGAGCTCTATCCCGCGCAGAAGCTGATGTCATACCATACTACAAAGCTTGCTTGTCACGTCTGTATGATCTTTCTTCTTCCTCCTTATAGTGGTTATTTATTGCACCTCTTTATTTGAGGTTATTTTCATATGTGGTTATTTATTGCACTTATTTATGAGGTTATTTTCAAATGTCAATTCTTTTTTCTTGCCATTGGTTACTTTTGATCTTTCATCTTCTAGATGAGACTGACCATTTTTCATCTGGTAAAGAGGTTTAGAGTCCGAGGGTTCACCTCGGACCTACATCCTTTTCAAGTAAATGTCACAGATTTGTGCTAGTCTTTTTTTTTTTGTTTTTTACACACTACATGCAGAGACATAGGTCTTTCCAAACATTAGGATATACTCCCTCCGCCCCAAATATAAGGGGTTCTAGGTTTTCTTACTATAATGCCCCTCATTCTGTGGTGAGTGGGAATGTTGTTGGGTGTAAGGTGGGAAGAAAAATTGAATAATGGATGATTGATTGTACAAGCATTACTCCAAATCTTTTATATTCGGGGACAAAATTTGAATGATTCTATCCCTTATATTTGGGGATGGAGAGAATAGCATTGTTCCCCACAGTCAAAGTGATTTTTCCCATTACTCCAAATCTCTTATATTCGGGGACAAAATTTGAATGATTCTATCCCTTATATTTGGGGATGGAGGGAGCAGCATTGTTCCCCAGAGTCAAAGTGATTTTTCCACTTCCACGCCATATCATTTTTGTATTTGGCCTGGCATATTCTCATACATTGACCTATATGTATTGTCTGTTAATTCTTGCCATGTTAATTGTTGATTCTCATATATTCCTGTCTGTTAAATCATCACGATGGCAAAAATGCATTTTACCTTATTTCCTAGCATCACAACTTTGCTTTTCTTGTTCGTCAGAACTACCATGTTTAGCTAGTGGTGTTCTAAAGTTCGTACATAAATTCGGAAACAAAAGATGACCTGTTACTTCAGTATGCAACTGACTTTTCTTTCATGTTATCTTTTTCAGGTGACCAGGATACTTATGTGGCCCACTAAACTGAACAAGTTGGTGGCATGGCCTTGCAAGTTGCAAATAAAGTTACATGAATTTCTGGCATTCTAGATGATTGCTACTGATGCATTGCCATATTATGTACTTCCGTGATTATTCAGAGCATACGTATCACATAACTTACTACAGTTGCCCAATAATTCATTGGTATTATATTTTTCTGAAACTTGTTGCATACAAAGCTATACCAATTACGTTTTCAAGCTTCTCCCAACTTGTTGAATCTTGTTGAAAACCACTCGAAAGCTGAAACATCAATGGAATTTTTACAATAAGATGAAATCTTCAGGAAACCGGTCTGGAAACTGCTTGAAACACAAAGAGCAGATAATGTTAAATTTTCATATGCTTTTTTACCGTTTCAGAACGAAGCAAAATCCATAGAATGTCAAAATTGGAATTTGAAGCATCATTGAAAAAATTTGAAACTAAGTCTCAAAACCTCTATAAAATGTACCAGAAACCTTCTGAAACGTGTGAAGTATCTAAACCACAAATCCCATATCCTTGCAATAAATATTCTGCTGACGGGCGGATCTAGTGGGGTGCTGGGGGATTCCAATTATCCCTATCCCGTTGGATCATCATTGATAGAAGGGAAGAAGAAAGGGAAGAAGGAGAAAATGAATAGTAAAGGGACTGAATAAGGAAGAAGAAGATAAGTCCCCTTCAATCTTGTTCTGGATCCATCGTCTGTTGAACAATGATACCAAATCTTTGCTCACCAACTCCACATACAAAAAACAATATACCGAATACTTGTCTTGTTGGTGATCACAACACCTCATGCTAGTGTCGGCATGCCATATTTCACTGAAGATATTTTGATAATTTCTTTTTACAAATAACAGTTCTTATTGTCATGTACTCCACAGCCATTTCTAGAATCTTTCCAATATCAAGAAATTTGCTTTGGATCCCATCATTCCATGCTCACTAAATCGTTAATTAATACACCTAAAACACACATCATCACAGTGGTCCAAAAAAATGTACTCATATACAATTTCATGAGGATGACCACTTGGCAGGCACGCTTGCAGGAGAAAACGAGAGCAAGGGACACATCAAGCAACAAGAAATTGACAGGCTATTATATTATTAAATAACCAAAAGCGGAGACAGATACACTCTACCAACCTATCTCCAATACCACAATCAAGGGTAAGGCATTTGAGTGTATTCAAGTATGTATGTATGTACAAATGAGCTCAGCCTCACACTCTTATCAACCTCAAACACATGACACTCACAGGTAACAACATTTCACCCTCACTGGGTTTTTTTTCGACAATGGAAGCGAAACTCCTGGCCTCTGCACCAACTAGGATGCACACAGCCAAATTTCACGTGCACTAATACGGCATGTGAATCGAACACCAAAAAAGAAGACACACAAACCCTCGATCTTTTTTCTATCATTTTTTCTTTTGAGTGTATGAATGCAAGGACATTGGCCAATGAGGATCATCATCATCATCAAAGCCAAAAAACAACACCCTAGAATGACTTCTCAGGAAAACCCTTCCCTTCTGCAGTCTACACAAAGTAGTTTCTGAAGTTTTGCTGCTCATGCCATGGCCTCAGAGACTTCAGAGCTTCAGCTTCATGAGAGCCGGATGACGGTGCGAGTCAACGAGGATCGACCACAGGACATGAACATCCTCATCCTGGCAGGACTGAACATCCTTGTACAAGATATACATTCCCCTACCTATCAAGAAATGCACATATATGTTCATAGAGAAATTAGGCCTCATCTCCACAATAACATGTTTGAAATGCAGAAAGAAACCATCATGAAGAAGAATGCTGCATAGTTTGAAATGCATAGAAAAACCACCATGAAGAAGAATGTTGCATAGATTTGCAGGTTCATGGGCAGAGAAACTTACGGTTCCTGCGCTCCGAATGCGCGCGAACCCAGAGCCTCCTGAGAGGGGAGAAGAGGGAGTGGAGCCACCCCATTGAGGAATGGTGAGGAAGAGATAGTGTGCAAATGGAAGGAAATAGATGGGGTTGGGGGTAGGAGGGTTAGACAGGAGGTTACCATCAGCTTTGTTGCTTTTGGTGATGAGGTGAAGTCTATTGCACTTTACCATATTGTTGTGCTTCCTTGCAACCCAATCAGGGGTGTCATGAGCAATTTATTCTGGTATATTGTCCCTTTCCACTCCTTGGTCTTCCTTCTACCTCATTTTTCTCCCATTGGAACGGCGATTTCTCACACTTTAACCTAACCTCCAAGAGAATAACAATGCAAGGTAGTACAAAACCGGAATGATTAGTTTGCAAAAATGATTTTATTTATGTGCATCTTCTGCAGGCTACAAATATAATTCAACACCAAATTTAATTTGTGGGGTTCTTTGGTCCATCCTTCAATTTGTCTCCATTCTTATGTTTGGTGCTATATCTTGGTATTTTTTTTAAAAAAAAAGAAGTGACTAAACAATTGTTTTTTAATTTGGAACCTATTGGATTTGGATCAAATATTTTAAATACTAGCTAGGTGTAGGCTTGGTTTTTAGTTTGTACTACCACCACAGATAAATAAACCAGTAATGTATTTCAAGTAACCATTAAGATTTTGAATTTATATTCTACTCGACTGTTAGCACATACCTTTTTTTTTATCATGCCTATTCTTCTGCCGGTGTGCTGCTCTTATCAATGCGTGTATATATTGCCCTTGACAAAGACAGATTGACCTTCTTTGAGATGGAAAAGAAGAAAACACATGGTAGTGCTATAAACGTTCACTAGTGAAATTCAACAAATTGATTTTCTTAAATTGATCTTATATTTCTTTTAGAAAAATGACATGCATGTTAATACGACTAATTTAAAGGACCATTATTTGAGTTACCATGGATTTCATGTACTTAGAAAAGGTACTAGCAGAAAAAAAAACTAGAGTATGTTTGGTTGGTTGGAGAGATTTCTTAGATGGGAGATGACGATCTAACTTTTAAGTGTGTTTAGTTGGTGATAAGAATGAATGAGGTGACCAAGAAAGAAAATATTCTATGAAGATGGTGAACGAGGATATACACCTTTACTAATCTTGATTATTAGTAATTGATTGATGATAACTAATACATTTTGTTTTAATTAGTAATCAACTTGTTAGAATTAGTACTGTTGATTAGATATAATTAGTCTATTTTGCTCTTAATTAATGTAGTTTATGGTAAAATTAATGATAATTAATATAAGTTATTATTACTTAAAATTTATTGTTTTCATTCAATCACTTCTCATTTATCGAACTAAACATCAAACTAGATGATTATATCCACTCAACCAAAAAAAAACTAAACCACCATACCCTTAATAATTTGAATGGTCATATTATATTCAACTTTGATCACGAACGGAACACACCTTTAACAGGGTTCACATCGTCTGCCGTTGAGGCTGATGGTAAACATAGCCGTTGCATTCATCCATGCTACATATCCTCCTATCAACAACTGCATACAGTGGTCCCACCATTGTGATTAATTAGGGCCTACCAATCAGCAGAATTACTTATTTCTCTTCCGAAAAAAAATCAGCAACTACAATACGCACTCGGTGACGAAGCGTGCGAGCGTAGAAGCAGAGCGGAGCAAAATACTACAGCAAAGCAAGCTTCTGTTGTACTAAGAGCTATCCAAATACTGGAACAATTGTACATATCTTATAAAATATTTAAGTAGTCATTTGACAAAAACAACATTGCTGCACTACTACTATGTCCCAGATAGAATATTTTTCATCAAAAGACTAGCAGCGAAATGAAACTATTGACGAAATCCTTCAGAATACAACTCACAGCCATCTGAATCACCCTGCAAATATATAAACTGATATAAGTTAAAAAATTGGAATTTCTCAAATCTTAAATAACAAAAGTTAGGTTAGCATACCGCCAGTAGTTGGGTATAGCTACCCAAAAATTCAAAATCCTGGTGAGATTCTTATATACTATTCTCCAATCTGTCCTCTTCCAATGGCTCAGGATGTGCTACTTCAATCTCATTCTTAGCCTGTTAGTGGACCATGGTTACCTAAATTATGATTTACAACAAAAATAACTAATGAACACTTAATTTTCAATTATTTTTGCTTTTTAGCATACATACATACCTTGGGCTTTTCTTTCTTTTTTTTATGTAGTTTGTCAACCCAATTCTTCTTTCGTTTTGATGTGCTACACCGGGTCTTTTTTTTCTTTAGGCCAATAGCTTGGGAGACATTTTCAGGTATCTCAGACTGTCTCTAAATTCGACTGATTAATTGTTCTCGCTTCTGTTCTCTGATTCTGTTCTCACGCGCTTTGCTGCCGAGTGCGCATTCTATTTGCTGATTTTTTCGGAAGAGAAATAAGTAATTTTGCTGATTAGTAGGTCCTAATTAATCACAATGGTGGAACCACTACATGCAGCTGTTGATAGGAGGATGTGTGGTATGGATGAATGCAACGGCAATGTTTGCTGTCAGCCTCAACGACAGAAGATGTGAACCCCCCTTAACAGTAGCAAAACCCCCCCTCCCCCCACCCCACCCCCAAAATAAAAAAAAAAGGAATTGAAAGGAAAAGATAGACATAAAGGGGGTCTTTGTTTGTTGATGTTTGTTTGTCAATCTAAAAGTGATCATGTAATATACCCTTAAAAAATGGTAATGTAAGTACGAAACTATGGGAACTTATTATAGTATGTGCACCAATTTAAAATTGTAAATGCTAATCGTAATCGCATATGTTTTGCTTAAGGATTGAAGCTGTTTGTATTCCTTTTTTAAGAAGCTGTTGGTATTTTACCTTCTAGAACACAGTTAACGTATTGGTCAAGTGTATGCTGTTCATACTAAAATCCTGAAAGTTAAAGGCAAGTCCCAACCCTTCACCTTAGTTATATACTGTCACATAAGTAAAAGAGCTGAGGTGGCAAAAAAAAAATAATGATGAGAGTGGGAAAGTGATGGAGAGATTATTTCTCATACAAGATACTAGTTCTATACAAGAGATAAGAATGAAAATAAGGTGATATGTGTTCAGTTCTCTACAAGAATCAAAAATAAAAATAAGGAGATACGTGTATGAAGGAGACACGTGTATGGAGGGAGAGAGATAAGAGGTGATTGAATGAGAATTTAGTTTGAAGAAATCACCTATTAGTTATGTCTATAACATGGCATACATGGAAACTGCTTAGATGATTTCTCTGTTGGGATTGCCCTTCTCAACCGGTTAGTGGTCTGCTAGCTCAGCAACTAACTCTAAAGCATCCCAGGCAATTACTGTTTTCCTTTTTCAACGTAGGGATGTTGTGGTTTGAGCATACGCGTCCCCATCGTTGGTGGTGAGGAAATTTTAAAGCTTAAATGGGTGTTTGGTATTAGCTGGTGATTAATTAAGGGATTGACTCAAAAAGGTAGCTTAAGCTTGATGTTGATCAATGATCATAAAACGTGCAAAAGAGAATTGAATTAATGTTTGGTTTGCATAGATGTGAGGTAAGATTGCAGCCTCCTATCAACCTTCTTAAATGCTCAGTTGAGACTTGAGAACTCATGTGCTGACTTTTTTTAATTAAAAATGCAAAAATAGTATATTATTTTTTAAAAGAAAAGAAACCTCATATGTTCGGATACTTGTGGGGTCTTAGTGCAATTTGTATAAATAGTACAGAATTCACCTGCCTAGAGGTACAATTTTGCAAAAAGGAATATGGTATCGGAGAAAATCAAACATTATTTACAGCAAAATCAAGTTCTTTTCTGTGTGAGTGACATCATAGAAATATACATGCCCCACGCCCCAGTGCTAGGACAAGATGTCATCCATCCCCAGAAAGCCCTGGATGAAATGCATCGTCTTTCTGTTTGTTTCATTAACAAGAATCTGAATATCTGATGTCCCAATACATGTTCTGATGTACTACACAATCATGCTAGCTAGTATAGTGCTCTCCATAGTCAATTCAACTGGAAATAATTGTTTAGCCAATAATAAGATATACATACAATTTCTGCCTTTGCAACTATGGATTTAATATAAGAAACTGAAGTATAGAGAGCATCTTGGTTCATGGAACTCATTAGAGGGTCACTACCAGGAATCCAGGAACCAAGATTATCTTTGTTAGCACTTCATTAGATCTTAAAAAATCAATCCGATGCATGACTTCTGCTCCCCTCTCCCCCCGAATAAGAAAAAAGTGGACGTAAATATGAAAAAAAAAATATACATAGAACTTTATATTTGTACTAT
Source organism: Oryza punctata (assembly GCA_000573905.2). NCBI lineage: Eukaryota > Viridiplantae > Streptophyta > Magnoliopsida > Poales > Poaceae > Oryza > Oryza punctata. The sequence goes on along the minus strand of CM002494.2, from coordinate 6,088,892 downwards.
TCTTGGTTTTAAAACCCAATGTAAAAAAATAGACTGCTAGAAAAACCCACAATTAACTATAAAATTAAGTTTTAATATTCAAATTTGGCCGTAACGGTTAAGCCATAAAAAACGATCTACACTGACATGTCCTTTTGATTTCTCAGCATAAGAAAAGGTTAGGATGGTTTTTGATTATCTGGACATGTTAACTTGGTCATAATTTATTGACTTTCCTCTGAGCAAGGGTTATTGGCCACATTCCAAGCGTTGTTATATCCCTTTAATTTTATTTTTTTGCTTCATTGAATATATATACTTCTTTAAGAAAACTATAGTGGCGGTGGCATTGAATCTGCCACCGCTATCACACCACTCTTTTTTACAGTTTTTTAAATTAGCCCTTGATATTTTTTTATATTATGGAATAGTGCAATGTTTGTTTCAAACAAATGAATATACTTATATACTACCGTCGGTGTCATGGGTCCAGGGGTATGTTAACTTAGGGCTTGAGGCGGCCCCGTACGCTCACGTGGCCGTCCCCTAGGGGGGATTGGGTCCGAGGGTGACGTGGTGACCGCCCACTCTAAGTCCCAGCACCTCCTGCTTACGGCCGGAGCAAGGGTCGGGCTCCCCCGACCCCCTCGGGCCGCCGCCACGTGGGACGGAGTAGGTGGGCGCTTCCAGAGCTCACCTTCCCCCATTAATAACGGTGCAGGTGGAGTGCGCCTGCGCACGCACGTGCCGCAGTAAATGCGAGTAGACACGCACGCGTGCCTGACACCGGTCGCAACCGGCTGACTGATCTGTGACCGGTGTGAATGACTGATGGGACGTAGCACAGTGCCGAGCATGTCGTCTGCATGCCGTTAGGTACGCTGCGCGCCCCGTTGTGTCACATCAAAATCATGTGAGCTGATCCGGCTCACTCACCTAGCCGAAGTTGGTAAGCCAAGTCTAATCACTCGGCACGCATCGTCATGTATGGGCGGAGCACGTAAGTCTCCGGCCGTTTAATAAGGAATGACGCGCGGTGTCACAATACAAGTGATGCGCAGCCTGGCAAGGATCACATCGGCACTGCAGAACGGAGGACTTCTGCCTCAAGCAACAGTGTGATCCTTAATTGTAAAAGAATATTTTTCCTTTTCTCTAGAATATAGCCTTTTCGGCCCATGTGGTGTCCCCTTGGGAGTATAAAAGGAGGCCCAGACCTAGAGGAAAGGTGGTTCGATATTTGAGAACAAGAACTCATATAGTCCATCATACAGGAGTAGGGTATTACACCTCGCTGGCGGCCCGAACCTGTATAATCCCTCGCGCCACCACCCTTTCTCGTGCGAAACTCTCTCTCTCCACGCCACCGGCGTACCGGAGTAAGAGCTGGAAACGCGTCCCTCGTGCCCTGGGCCGAACTCAAAAGGGAGATCCTCACAGTCCCCCGCTGAGGAGTTTACCCTCCGTCAACTACTTTAAAAGGTACTACTGGCGATAACAGTGAATGCCATTCACGACTATTTCCATCCCACTACTTTTTTTTTGCAGTTTTTATAAATTAGCCCTTGATATTTTTTGATATTATGAAATAGTCCAATATTTGTTTCCAATAAGAGGATATACTTAGGCTTTGTTCTTCCGCTAGTTTTCCCAACTCACCTATCTCGTTTTCCGCGCGCACGCTTTTCAAACTGCTAAATAGTGTATTTTTTGCAAAAAGTTTCTATACAAAAGTTACTTAAAAATCAAATTAATCCTTTTTAAAAAAAATAGCTAATACTTAATTAATCCCGCGCTAATGGACCGTCCGTTTTCCGTGCGTACTGTACGTGCTGGGAACCAGCAAACGAACACAGCCTTATATACTCATAACAAAGCATGGGTATTTTGCTAGTTTTAGAAATAGAAGTAGCATGAATAAACAGGTGAGTAACACACAGAGCCAACCAAGCCAGAGCTGTTTTACCAAAACTTTTGTAACTGACTCCAGCATGTAAAAGTTCTTTTCTCGAAAACCAGCATGTATAAGTTCAGCTTGATTCAAAAATAAAACCAAAAAAAGGGTATGCAGAATGGACTCCATGGAGATACCTAATCAAGAAGCTTAGGATACAGGTTCAAGCTTTAATAAAGTGGATCGAATTTATGCTTCTCCCACAGCTAAATCCCCTAACCGAGAATATTTAGATAGAAAAAGATATCAAAGTGAACTATGTCGGCAATATGGGTGCCTCCCTTCTGGCAGCAGAAGAAGCCCCTCATGGACATGCCCACAGGATTTTCGATAAACAATTGAAAAGGCTGCAACAGGAAATCATCATCGATATAAGCCCTTCCATATATATATTTAGTTTATGAGCCGCTGTGAAAATTTAAAAGCTAACTTTGAAGTTGATTTGATGTTTTTCATCATATTTTACATTACAATTTGTTCTTACATAGCTAAGAACTCATATAAAAAATTTACTCATAAATTATTTTTTATGGCTTTATAAGTCATAACAAGTTTATAGTTAGGCGAAACGATGCGGATGGAACTTGTTTTTTTTTTATCAAGATAAATGGCTATACATGGTGGCCATATTATACGAAATTTGTCATATATGTATAACGGAATCGGGTTATATGCATTAAAGAACAAAATGTAGAGAATCTACAGTACATGCATTCGGATATGTTCTTTTACTTTTGCTGTTTGATCCACATCCAATGGGCAAGGATAAAGATACAGCATCTCCAAACTTTACGAAGAATAAAGCAAACTCTAGTGGTGTTCGTTTCTAATAAATATAAAATTAGGATAGAAAAAAAATATCAGCGCATAACTAATTGAGCTTAAAAAATGAATGTATAAGATATTTTAAAGCAACTTCTACCTAGAAAATTTTTGCACGAATATACTGTTTAGCAGTTTTTAAAAACATGCTAATGAAAACCGAGGTAAAATATGTATCTTAATCATATCTCTATACAAGTAGCATGTTCAATCAATGATTCTCTGCGTTGCAATTTGCAATAGAGGATATGTTTCCATGTATAGTGGGAGTACCACTCCTATAGTTCGGCCATGGCCTAGATTATCCGAGGTTCAACCCAGCCCCAAGCAGGAGAACAGTGTAACATTAGTGGAATTGGACAAAGAGAGCTGGACAAACACAAGAGGACCACATATTCAATCCTAAGGGATTAGAATATTTTTTGTCTGAAATCTGAGTGAGAAGATAACTATTGCTGGATCTATAAGAGACATGGCAGTCCTACTTTCCTACTATGGGAGCAAAGTCATGATCATTGATAATGTCTTCTTTTTTTTTTCCTGTAAACAACACAAGTTCTTCCTAGTTTCACTTATATCCACAATAATAGTTTTCTCTTTTTTTTTTGGAGAAACAATAATGGTTTTCAGTTGGTTAATGAATATAATGATTTGTAAGCTCTAACTCCTCTCAAAGAGATGAGGCTTATGATCTCTAAGCTTACCGACCGGCGACCCCAGGCAGCTGTCCGGACTCGTCGCGTAAATGCAAGTTTTAATGTTTTTGATAAATTTGAGATAAAATTTTAAAAGCAAACACTTGATATAATAAAGATTTGCTTAGGATCTGAAACTTTTCTGTATCCAATGATTCAACAGGACCTTTCCTGGCAAGCCTTGCCCCCCTCCTCTTGCCAACCGTCTCTGTCCCCTATATTGAAACTGCTGTAGATATGAATTTGCAATTTGTTTCACAAACAACTTTCAGTCATCCAAAATCTGCAAGAATTCGGTAAATTCCATCACGAAAACGACTAGCAAGTCTATCAAATGCACCGTACACGCAACTGTATGTCCTAGAAAAAAGACAAATACCAATTAACACATGCAACAAATGTTTTCCTTTTCTTTCTGGTTTCTATTGATGTCAGCCTCATCAAAAATACAATTATATAAACGGTTTGAGACTTGTCACCCTGGACAATTCCGGCCCATTCATTTTCACCTCACAAGACGAAGCTTGTCAGAGTTGGCTTTGTTCTGATTGACAGTAGATTTTTTTACATGTTACAATATTGCTATTGAGATATTTCTTTACCTTGAGTTTTTCTTGGAAATTAATTGGATTGCAGTGAGAAAAGTAAGTGCATTTTCAGTGGTTAATTCGTGATGGTAATGTATTCCTGTGCTAGTTGACAACAGAGTTCTTTCAGATTCAGTGTATAGTTAGGCATCGTACGAAAACTTGAGTTCAAAACCAGAATATTTTCTAGCTTGAAAGGTTGGTTTTCACAAATTGAATCGCAAATAATACGAAAATATCAACTTGTCCAACTATAGTTGCTCTGACCAGTTCGCCAATAAAAAATAACTCATCTTCAGTAAGTAGCTTCTCCATCATTAATGAACCTATTTTGACTTTAGGCACAAGTCAAACAGTTGTTATTTTCCTTAACTAACAACTTAATAATAAATCTATAATTCCATCCTCATCATCTATATGTGCCAAGGTCTAAGAACCCAATTATTTACATCTAGTGTACATGTAGTACACACAAAAGCTAAGGTGATGGCATATATGAAGGCCACTAGGGTGCAATATCTAATTAAGTTGCTACTTGCTACAATGGCAACTTTAGTTGTACTTGATCATACACATTCTAATTAATTAGTTGATCAGAAGCCTTCATAGTAGCCACCAAATGATATGTTTGCCCTAGTTGAGCCACCCCCTCCCATCACAGATGACATTGCCTGGTTCAGCCTTGATGTCTGCTGCACAACCTGCTGCATTCTCTGCAGATCAAACCATGATTCAGGCAAAGTTCTCATGGAAAAGATTGAGTAGCTAATTTTATAAAGTTCTAAAATGATTGGAAAAACATAGTGTGAGTAACCGAATTTCTTTTCCTAGAACGTAAACGATATGCTGATTTTAGATTCTGTATTTGTATCAGCCCATAATAACATCGTGCCAAAATCATTAAGATTTCTTCTTGTGCTTCTAGTAGAAACTTCATATTAGAAAGGCTCAAGCTGCATCTGAATTAATTAATTAATTTAGGCATACTTCATACATATGAACAAAGTAAGCTACTAGTAGGATTCACCGAACCGTTACCGAGCCAAAAACCGAGGGATCAAATGGTTTTCTTTCACAAAAACCATTTGAAAACTATTGACTCCCGGTAAAATCCAGTGAAATTTCATTAAAAAATTAAATTTAGTTTGAATACTTCTTTTAACTTGGTTTGGGAAACTAAACCGTTTGCATTCTTGAGCTGGTCAGGAAGACCGATTTTTGTCGGTTTAGGAAAAGATGGCTACTAGTTGCATAGTTGCTTAGTTCTAGTAGGATCATGATCCTCAACCTAACCCGCATGACTTGATCACTGATGCACTATGAATCTGGACCCACATGTCAGTGATAAGCACGGTAACTTCGAAGGTAGGGGATCTCAATCCATTCCAGGATGAGTGATCATCATGTTGGATGATACTAAATTAGATGAGAAAAATAATGATCTTTCATAGACAAAAAAAAATGATTGATGGATTTGGTAGGAAGTAGAAACATAGTAGTAGAGATGAGTCATCAAATTAACCTTGTCATCGCCATAGAGCTGAAGCTGGATCTTGTGCTGCTCCTGCTGCTGCCTGTGGTGGTGCTGCAGCCTGCCGCCGACGAGGAAGATGCAGACGGTGGCGGCGGCTGCGACGCCGAACGAGCACAGCGCCCCGATCCCCTTCACCCGCAGCTTCCCCACGCACTCTGCTCGCCCTTTCTTGCCCTCTCCTCCTCCCTCCTCCTCTCCGGCGAACCGGCGAGCCGCCGCCTCCTCCTCCTCGTCCTCGCCGCCGTCGACCACCTTGGCGTCGGAGCTCTGGAACGCCTCCTCCTCCTGCTGCTGCTCTGTTGCCTTGGCCGCCATGGGGGGCTCGTCTTGGCTCGGCTTGGTCTCGACCGGCGCGTCGACGCCGATGTCCCTGCACTCGTCGTCGTCGACGGCCATGTCGGCGCCGGCGTCCAGATTCGGTTCCTCGGTTTCTTGATCTGTCACCCAAAATCGATCACGGCAACAAGAGTGAGATGCAACCTTTCCTGAATCATCACACGAAAGAAGCAGAGATGTTTCGCGCCAAAAAGGCAAGAGCTGATCTTACCACCAAGAACGCTCCGGCCATGGCCGCCGCCACCGCCGCCATGGGAGGAGGAGCTCAGCTGGTCAGGCAAAACCTCCCAGTCCCACATGTCCATACTCGCCGCCGCATCCATGGAAGCAGAAGCACCTCCCTTCTCCATCTTGGCTAAAAACAACCAAAAGATCGATCTATATAAACAACAGCAGTGATCAATCAGATCACTTGGCAAAGAAAATTATTCTTGCTTCGGAGCCTCTCCAATGGATGCTCCCTAAGCATCAATTTTTGGTTGCTGCTTTTCAAGGCTTTAAGTGATCTTCTTTTTCTCAATTTTTTTCTCTTTCTTATTATTTGCAGGGAAGCAAAGAGAGAAAGTAAGCAATATATGAGGGGAAGAGAAGAGGTGTAGAGAGTAGAGACTAGAGAGATATCAGTGTCACCACAAAGCCTTGAAGCAAGTCCTTTGCAATGAGCTTTGTGTGTGAGCTTGTCCTACCTTGCTAGGTGACAAAGGGGGTGAAAATGGTGCTTGGGGCCTACCACCACTTGGGACTCCTCACTCATCATTGTTATCAATCACATGGCAGGTCTCTGAACACAATTGTGGTAAACATGTCAAGAATTATTCAGAGCAATCCATAATAGGAAAATGAAGCAAGCCATGCAAGGTATGAAAAAAAACAAAACTAGTGGAGAATATCTAAGGCTTGTTGATCAATTAACCTTTGCTAATTGTAGGTAAAACTTTTAGCGACCAACTTAAATATCCCCATCGGTTGGTAAAGAGTTGATTATATGCCAAAAGGCTTATTATCGATAAGAATAATTTATGAGTAAAACATTTATATATGCGTTATTCGTGACTTAAAAGTCAATGCTTAAAAAATTACGTTGAAAATACTCTAAAATCAACTCCTAAATTAAGTTTTAAAATTAAATTTTGACAACAACCGATCCGTTGTAGGGTAGGGAAGATGGGCACCCAAATTGTGCTATTCAATAACAAATAAAGCTTTCGTTGGTTCTTAATAAATATTTTTAGTTATCCTCCATAAATGGTACTACAATCCAGTGCCTTCACTGAGTATTCAATTCAGATCAAAGTTAACTTGAGAATTTATCCCTTGGTAGCTCCGAAGAATTATATTGTTCACTTAACATGCTATCTGTCCTAAAGAGCTTCTATGTCTATCCATTTCAGTTGTGATAGAAAAATTGAGAACATTCCTGAAATGTTGATCACTATCAGATGCCGACTTCTTCGAATATTGAATATATGTAATTTTTTTAAACAAGTTGTGGTTTGCAGGACGGTTCATAGACAGGTTCAACGTTACGACACTGTAGATCATCAGCAAAGGAGTTGTGACAAGGAATAAAATGTATAAAAATCAGGAAATTTAAGGGAAGAAGGGTGCACAACAGGGTACCAGGATAGGGGCCATGATAATGAGAGACAAGATCAGAACCTTCTGTAGAAAACCACATCAAAAGTTAAGATGTAACACACAAGATAGTGATGGTCTATGGATAATCATGCAGGAGTTGAACCATAAACTAAACAATTTCAAATGGGGAGATGGTGATCTGAAACAAACTTATATTCAGAGTAAACTGTTAAAGTTCAGCTCACGGTCCAAAGAAAAGGTCTTCAATTTTAACATTTTTTTTCTTTTTGCATTGTTGTTCCATCCATTCTAGATAGTAGCCTAGTAGTAGTAGGGTTCTTTTGTTTTACATTGTAGTTCCATCAATGTTCTCGGTCAAGCTGTGCTTTATCGTTGTGGACTAGTTAAGGTGAGTGTCGAGAAACTTGGCCCTTCTGTGTTTTCTTTTTGATGAATGGTAAAGCTCCTGCTTTTCTTTTTTTAAAAAAAACAAAGAAAGGAAAAGCTATCATGAATTGCGTCACCTAAGGGTAGAAGTAGTTGTGCAGTTATCAGCATCGTATAGACTTGCAGTAGAAAAACGAAAAGAAAGAAAAGAGGTTGGGTTTCAGTAAGCTAAGAATATTGTGGCACCGTGATACTGGAATCTTTTAAAAAAGTATATATACATGGTGAAATTCATGTAAAATTCTACGTTTTAAAGGGCCCTAATCTTATTAATGGAAATATTTACAGTTTTCTTGGCTTAGCTGTAGACTATAATCCAAAGCAGTTGTCAATTTCAAAGTAAGTAATACTTTTAGGTAGATTTTGCATTACCTCAGTATTCAAATATATGATATTGTTGACTTTATTCGATCTTTGTGTGCAATTTTGATCATCATTTTCCTATTAGAATATAAAAAGTAATATGTAACAAAATTATAGTATTGTAAAAGTATTTATAAAGAAAAGTCTACCCGTATAATTTTTTATGCTTTTGTAAATATTTTGAAAGCTATGGAGGACAAAGTTTTATAAGTTTGACCGAATAAAATTAACGATGTCACATATTTAAATAAGGGGAACTTATGTTTTTGGTGACAATGAAAGCAAAGCTAGACAACGAAAGAAAACAAAAGTCCCTTAAAAACATCAAGGAGTAATCTACATGTCTTTGTCTAGGCATGTTCGAATCAGGGGACGAGTCTAGCTTTTTAACGGCGCGTGAAGAGACAAATCATTACCATAATAACTGTTATCAACTTAAAAATAAATTTATTTAATTTTTTAAAAGAAACTTATGTGAAGTAAATAATTTTATAAAAAACCGTTTAACAATCTAAAAACATAGTCATGAAAAAACGAGGTATAAAGAATAGTGTGCATATAAGAGTATAAGTGGCTAGCCCGTGAATCCACTTACACTCATGCACACAAAACGTAGCAATAGTGAAGTAGTAATTTGCAAGACTGCAAGCAAGCAATTGGGTTTGAGATGAAAATTTGGTGGAATGAGTCCATTTTTACTCTCCTAAATATACGTTTAATCAAATTTATGCCTCTCATCATAATATCATATATATTTAACCCTTAACTATTAAAACCGGTGAAAAACAGCTCCCTTGATAATCTTAATGGTGGTTTTCACTGATGCGTAAGGCCGATCCTGGTGGGGGGTGAGAGTGCGGGTGCTCTGAGCCCCCAAATCATAGGGGCCCACCCCCATCCCCACCCACCTCCGTGCCTTGGCTGCCGTGAACCAAAGCAAAACAGAAGGCGGAGCCACGACGCCACTCGCGAGATTGCCGGCGCCATCCTCGCGAGTCGCGCGAGACACCGAGATCACGCGCAATTGATCCCCCAGTGGCGCGCCCCGCAGGCGGCCGGCGCCGACGTATGCAATTCCGTTCCGCGGCTGAGCCACTGCTTGCCTGCTTTGCTCTGCTTGCGCCCGTCGCTTGTCGAGTACTGGACGAGGAGCCGAGGGCCCGAGGACGACGATCACACACATCACTGAATCACTCATGTCTGATGACTGATCAGGAGTTCAGGAGTCCAAGGGTCCAGGAGCAGAGACATCAGGTATTCTGTTCAGGTGATCGTGAGTATAACACCATTGCTAATTTGTTTGCCATTGCTAAACTAAAAATTGAAAATTTGTAACAGTGTGATTCTAATTCTATCTGTAATCTCATCGGTTGGCTTTCGCCGTGTGCTGATGTGTAGTCCAATATCAGGTTAATTTAGTTTATCATTGTTGTCGAAACGACAACTGCATACGTCGAAGTACGTGGATACTCAACAGTCGTTGGGAAAGTGAAATGTAATAAATTTTGTATTAAATTCTCGATCCCCTTTTACATGGCCCTAGATGGCTATTTATAACTCCATTATAGATCCTCCTATTAGGGTTTAAAACTATTACAGGGGAATTTACATGGTCACCCTCATAAAGGAGCCCTTACACGGGTATTCAATGTAATTAAGGTGCGTGGGCCCTCAATGGGTCACCTGGCGGCTACTGGTTCTTTGGCCCATAGACTGGGGCGATTGGGCCGGCCCATTGACCCCTCTTGGGTAAGGTCCGTCCTAGCGAAGCTATCTTCCTTCGGCGCATGCCTTCGCCATGCAGGCTTCGCCCAGGCTGACAGGAGCCCGGTGTGACTCTTCGCCCATGGCCCCTTTCGCCCTGATGTCTTCGCCATCGGGCTTCGCCTCACGAGCCTTGGGCACCGGGAGATCAGATCCTTGCCACCTGATTAGTTTCGGCAGGCCTGGTCGAAAGACCTCATGGCATACTGCCAACAATCATAGATGCAAATTATTACCCTAGGTGTTCGTCCATGTGGCATCCACTGAAAAGAAGCTTTTTGAAGTTGAAATTATGGAAGAACTAGTTGAAATATTCAATGTCCCATAAAGGTTAAATGGTTTGGCAACTTTATGCATTGAGAAGAAATTATTGGATAAAATTGATAATGTCACCATTACCAATGACATCAAAGAAACTTTTAAGGTAATATGATTTTTATATAAATGTTATTTCTGGATGCAATTTAAATATCTATGGCAATAACTCGTATATATAAAGTATAAAGTATATATACCTATTGAGTATTATTATATGTTATGATTAGGGCCCCTATATTTAGTTTTGCACCGGGACCCTCAAAAGTCAGGACTAACCCTACTGACATGACCCGTTGGCCTAGTCCAAACGCTGACTCAGCATGTGGGGGCTCACATGTAATGCTCTCTCTCCTTCCCTTCTTCCTCCTCCCTCTATCTCTCCCCTTCCATTCTGCTTCTCAATAGGGCGGCAATGGGGGTCGGAGGACAAGGGGAGCGGCAACGGCTGGCGGCGAGCTCCCACAAGGGTGAAGTGGAACTGGGGGCGGTGACCGACTTGCTGGTGAAGCCACCGCCGTCGCCACACCCGCAAACGCACTAGCCACTAAACTCCAGTGACATGTCCCCTCTCTTCCCCGACAAACTGCTCAGGCAGGATGTGATCGAGGAGCGGTTTGTCGACATCCCGGAGGTCGCCGACGTCTACAAGCTTTGTCGCCCGCCGCCGTTGATCAGGTAGAACATCTTGTACATTGTTCCCAATCTCATTGCTGAAAATTTGAGAGTTCTTGGCTAAGTTCTTGCAATGGTAGGTGCAACAACGATGCAGGGCAAGGAGGCTGGAGAAGCTGCTGGGCACGCTGGTGAAGATCTACTACAAAGTACAAGGAGACAAGCTCGCGGGGTTGCACAAGCTGAACACAGCAATGCCACAGGCATGGTACAACGCCATTGCCAAAGTCCAGAATGTGGTCACGAGACCGCCGACCGGGAACGGCTTCACCGGGGGACACCGGCTGGTACGGTAGTTGTTGGTCGATAGGGTAGGGATGAAGAAGCAGGCGATGCTGGAGCCCCGCTGCCATAAGCCTTCGCGAGTCCAAGCCACCGGACGCCGCCTTGTCCCGGTGGGATCTCACCGCTAGCCGTCGCTGCTCTCCTCGTCCTCTCACCGTTGCCGTTGTGGAGAAGGGGGGAGAGAGAGGGAGGAGGAAGAACGGAAGGAGAGAGGTTGGACCAGGTCAACGGACCACGTCAGCAAAAACCCACTCTCAAAATTACTGAGGGAGTTATTTTGCACCGGTTTAGTTAAGGGTTCAAAATATTTGGTATTGCCACTGAGTGATACGAATTAGATTGGGCATATATCGGAGGGAGTCAAAAGTGCACTTGAGGTCCCTTAACTTGTCAACGAATCTGATTTTCGTCCTTCAACCGAAAAACCAGATACAACGGGTCCCCTAACTGTTAAAACCAGTGCAATATAGGTCCCATGGCAGTTTGGACGGTGGTTTTAGCTAACGTGGTGCCTACGTGGAGATGGAATATACATGTAAAATGTAGGCGCCACATCAGCTAAAACCACCATCCAAACCGCCGTGGGATCTATATTACACCGATTTTAATAGTTGGGGGATCCGTTGTATCTGGTTTTAGGGTTGGGGGTTGAATGACGAAAATCAGATTCGTTAGCAAGATAAGGGACCTAAAGTGAACTTATTTCTTCCAAATTTAGCGCCACGTGCGGCCCATTTAGACACCATCGCTTCCCAGTCCGGCCCTCCCCCGCTACCGGTTCATTTTGGACGAAACAACCCCAACTTCGGAGTAGGCGACGGCGAGTCCACGGGGGAAGCTTCTGGATGGTTCCCCCGCCGCCGCCGCCGCCGCCCTCGCACGGCGCCGAGAGGTGAGCTGAGCTGAGTGGCAATTTCCGGCCTCACGCGTCTCGCTCCTCCCTTTCCGGCGCCACATTTTTTTCCTTCCCATCTCTAGGGGTTAGCTGTGGGGATCTCCCTTTCCATGTCAGTTGTTCATCATCGTCTTGTGACTGGGTCATTTTCGAATTGATCTCCTCGCATGCCAGTAGTTATGAGTAATTGAGTATTACTATACCTTTTTTCCGTTTTTTTTTTGGTCTGTATAAGAGATTGGAGGTAGTTGTGTTTGAGATCAGATTAGGATTAGCCCTCTCATAATGTGAGAGTTGGTGATGTCGTGGCATTCTCCAGATTCATGTGTGTTAATTTTGTTTGTTTCAATCATCGAGGTGGAGTAATTTGAATGACATCTATTTGTCGATGGATGGATGCCTTGTTGTTGATGAGTGATGATAGGTCAGTGTGTCCACTCGGACACTGACAAGGGATAGAGGCGGCGGCGAAGGAGAGGCTTCATATGCTGAACAAATCTAGAAGTGGTGAAATTTCCTCATAACTTCTTCTTGCATAGGTATATCAGGTTATTCAAGTTGTGTGATTAGTGGGGATCAGGAAACGGGTGGAACCCGAAAATTGGCCAAAGCTTAGGTCTGAGGTAATGCACCCTTGGCTAGCCATTTCATGTTTTCAGGATGTTGATAGGATCTCATTAGGATTATAGAGCTAAACCTATGGCCTCAGGCCCAAATTTCTCCAGGTTTGCATGCGTGCCCTGGATCAGGATAACTAAGAAACTGAGCACAGTAATAACTTCTTGACTACTTATTTTGATGGCACCAGTTTTGTTTTAGACTTTTAGCTCTGATTCGTTAACTACAATCATCCACTTCCATCATATAGTAACAATTATTTCCCAAACCTAAATTACCCAGTTCTATAAAAGCAATTAGTAATAATGTAGTAGACCATCGCAAACTATATCCATAACGTGTTTTAAAATTTATCTTTTTCTGTTTTTAAGAAAGAGCTAAAGCTTCTCTATCTGTCATTTAATTTTAAATCTGAGACTTCAGATGGCAAACAGAAATATTTGATATTTCAATTTGTCATCAGAAAAACCTTTGCTCATTCCTCATGCTTAGTAAACTATTTGGCTATTTGGTTACATCAATCAACACAAATATTAGTCTTGCAAACTACAGTATAATTTCAATTGTGTGCTATTGGTGCAGTACGAAGCTACTCTACAGGGTTATCGTACTATAGAATTTCTCATAAATAAGCCAAAATCTCTGAAAGAATCCTCTACAAAAAAATACTTTATTGCTTACATAGGGATATGATAAACCTCTATGGCATATTTGCAGCTTCACTGCTTTGCATCCGCCATACATGTTAAAAAATGCTAAATATGTAGCCTGACAGATCAAAATCAAAAGGGAAAAAATAACACTCGAAAAGTCCTTCATCTAAACACAAGATACATCCGTCACATTACTCTGCTTGCTGGCCATCCTTCCTCATACGTTTTGTATGGATTGGCTCATAGAGCAGAAGATGGACTCAAAAAGGAGGAATCTTGGTATGGGGATCACTAGTTTTGTCTGTCTAATACATTAAAGACTTGCAGGACAGTTGACAAATAGGGGGCAGATCCCACAAGGAGTCGCACAGATCATTACCCATATCAAAGGTTTCCTGCTCCTGGACGCCATTCATGCCATGGGATGATGGAGGGCCTTGCTTCTCTGTCTTCATCTTATCCTGGTCTGAGGCCACTGGGCAAGCATTGCTGCCTGCCATGTCACATCCATCCCCAAGCGGTACGCTGGTGTTGAGTGCCCATGACTGATCATAATGTTGTGAAGCCAGCTGCAATTCTTCACTTCCACTAATAGCAAAATTAGAGAGGTTTGTAGCGTGGAGGCCACTGCCACTCATAGTAAAATTAAGGCTTGAGCTGTTGCTTCTGCTAGAGCTGACACCACTTGTGGTTGTGGTGATGGTGCTTGTGCTGGTTGCAGCAGTTGTAGTAGGGATAGTACTACCAGCATGGCGGTATACTGCGGTGCTGAAGGTGATGGTAGGCTGGGGCATGCTCTTCTTGAGCTTCTTGTGGGTGAGGAGGGTGCGGATCCTCGACGCGAGCGGTGAGTCTGGTGCAGCATGTGTTGCGAAGTTGGTGCGTGTGTTTGAGCCCCGGAGGAGGCACGCGGCCTCGTCGTAGGCCTGTGCAGCCTCCTCAGCGGTCTCGAACGTGCCGAGCCACATCCGTATCTTCTGGGTGGTGTCCTTGATCTCTGCCACCCACCTCCCTGAGGGCCTCTGCCTGACGCCCACGAACTTGCTGCTGCACTTGCTTCTCGCTTTGTTTTTGGCCACTGTCGTGGTTGGCGCTTGGTAGTGGCATTGCTGCTGCTGCTGGGCTTGCCCTTGTGTTGGCTTCTGGAACTGGAGCTCCATGGAGAAGAAGGGAAGCTATTTTTTGAGTGCAATGTCTGTTTGCCAGTTTGTGTGTTTTGAGCTGTGGTCTGAACTTTGAGGGAGGAGCTGGCGTCTAAATTTAAGGGGGGCAAGAGGGGAGGTTGAGATGTTGGGTTAGTGGGGGACTTGTCATGTTGTGCCTGTCTCTACTGTTGAAAATTCTTGTTGTGAGTTTAAGAGGTGACTGAGTTTTCTATGAGGCATATGAGCATAATGCTGCATTCTGTAGTTTGTTTCAATGTTTGATGTGGTCTTAGTGGCTGGCATGTTTGTTCTTTACCCTTGTTGACAAACCCACCTTTGTTTCAGGTTGTGTGATAACATTGACATGTATGATGCTTCTGTATAGGATTTACTGAACCATGGGGTTCATGAATCCCTCCTTTATTGTTAATATTATGGTTTAACTCCAAACTGTTGGCCTTGAAAAGGTTGGAATCCTCAACAGTTCACTAAGCATAGAAGTTTATCTTCAATATTATCAAAAGATCTTTTGTTTCTATGTTCATCAGTTCCTTGTCCTGTCCTAAAACCGCCTTATGATGTTCGAAAATTCGTAGGGATCTTTAAGCTATTATCCATTGGAGTTGTTTTTAGGCTAAAATACTGCGGAATCCTTTAGATTAGTTTAGATTTACCTAAATGTTACATATGATAAATGCTTTTGCAGGCGTCTGACCCTTGTTTATTCCACGGAATTGGTATGAGAGGATCCACATGGTTCTGACATTGTATAGGTAGCAATTGCCATCCAAGTACATTTCATGTTTTCCTAAGTAGTGGCCTTCAATTAAAAATTGTAAACGATTCTCTCTCTCTCCGGCACAGCATTGTTTTAAACATTTGCCGTGTGTTTTATTCAAATGACGAAATTCTAGTCTATTTGTTTTGTCCATAACTGCCCAACTGCCTGTTTAATCTGCAGATATTTTACAAGGCACACCATCACTCCTACCAAAGGGAAAGAAGCAGGTCGTGAAGACACGATTTTTTTGCCACTTGGCAGCACCTGTGGGATTAATGGCTTCATGTTAGGTGACAAGATTAGAGAAGATGTTGGCATTCTACTAGAGAGGATTAAAGTATGAGGTTGTGCGGTTAGCTATAATATAATGCCATGGCCGGGTGCAGAATGTTTTATTTTTTCAATCAGATGTGCCAAGATCAGGTCGTGCATTATTTACCTGATGAAATTTTCGGGTTTCTTTTGCGATGTTTGACTCAGGTTGTTCTAATTTTGATATATTCTTTTTGCTTGGTTTAATGTTACGTGGAACTGTGGAAGACGATTGATATACTTTTGCTGTGAAGTGATAACTAAGTTTTGACGGATTTTCAACTATTATTTTTAGTTGTTTACTTCATTGGGACTGAATATGTACTATGGTTCTTCCCTTCAAAAAAAAAAAAATGTACTATGGTTCTGATACTGTAAAATCGCAGAAATTCCACGAGTCCACTCTGAATGTTGCAATGTTTCTAAACATTGGTTAAATTCCACGATTCCAATTTTGTTTCATTTCACCACATTTTAGTTTCATGGTCAGAGACTTTGGTTGGCAAGTCAACTGTAGATGTGGCAGCAGGTTGCTTGTGCCTCGGATGCAAAGATTATCCTTAGCTCCAACTAACAAATTGTGTATAAAATAGGATATAATTCCTGCGTTGAGAAATGCAAAGGTCAAAGTTAATGGAGAGCATCATCTCCAAATAGAAGGGGGGAAATGGATGAACCGTAAGAAGAGTAGAACTATAAAATGAAGAGAGAATCTCACATGATAATACAGAATCATCATATGAATAATTAAAGACACATCACGGCCTGGAGAATTATAATGTCTTGAGAAGCATGTAGGACTTCTTTTGTGTGAAGTGGAGATCATGGTTTAGATGTACTTCTCAGATGTTCAACTTTATTTTTTTTATCACTGCAATCAACTTTTTTTTGTCAATGTCCACGTATTTTTGTCGAGTGATTGTGTCCTTGTACACCAAATGTCAAGTTGTGACATTGGTCATAGAAAGGCCTATATACTATATACTCTGTTGCAAATACTTTCTTCCAGAGTCTTGTCTAAAATATAGACCAAGTTTCTGCTTCACCTTATCTAACCATATTCTAGGACAAGAAACCTGAGAGAGTTGACCCATGATAACTTCGGAACATCAGTCTATTTTAGGTATTTTTGGCCAACTAGATTGTAGGGCCAGCTTGCAATTTGTGCTATCTGAAGGTTCAGTATCACCATAGTGATTGATGGCAACAAAAATATGAAAAGATCAATTAATCATATGGCAACAACAATACAAATTGGCCTCTCGTCTTGCAATGAACCAATGAGAATAGCTCTAACCAACAATAACACGACATAAGCAACAAACCGGCATATGCACAAGTGGCATAATGAGATTTACAGGGGAAAATCTACTCGGTATGAGGAGTAAGAAACACGGAACCGACTAGTACGCTCCAAGCTTTCACCATTGATAAATAATGTTACACCACAATTACAGCAACATCATTAAGATATAATCTTGGTATCATCAATATCATTAACAATATAACACCACCTAACAAGACGCTTACCACCAGGCAAACAAAGAAGATGCAATTTATATCCCCTTAGCTTAGCTGCTAATATCTCACAAACCAGTGGAGGAGCCAGGATTTCGCGAGTATTCAAAGTTTAAAATGTTTTATACGAAAGTCAATAAAATAAAAATGACATGTTTTAAAAGTACAAAAATACTATTCTAAATTATAAAGCGCAATAAGATGAAGATAACATCTTTACAAATATTAGTATAAATAAATTATTCCAAATTGAAATTTACAATTTAACTTTACGGATAGCCCATGTCTTGGAAGTAATAAATAATCCCATCATCTCCAGCTTGCACAAAAATGCCACGCTTAAGAGAAACATAACCGAGCTTATTGTTCAGACATAATTCATAGGAGAAAACACTGTCTCAACATTAGCAGTTTCCACCAGAAGAATTAGCACCGATTTAAGAAGCTTTTTTCTACAAGCATGGTATAAAGCTCAACTAAAATTTTCAATTCTGAAATCATTTCATCTCTACATATATCATGGATGAAATGTGTAAGCTTTTAGGGAACATGAATTAACTTTGGGCTGTTAATAGATGGTCTTTAAGTTGTATCCACTCCAATTTCCTAAGTATATGTATATGATACCTATTATATATATATATATGTTCTTTTTTTCCCAAAATTTCATGGATGTTCAGCTGAATACCCATGAATCACATGGGATCCGCCCATGTCACAAACCATTGTTTGGAACATGAAATATGGCAAAAATGTGGATTACAGGTTCATACCAAGATGTGGAATTTTAGCTCCATCAAATATCGTTTGACCCTTCTAACTAACTACCCACTAAAATTGTTGTCATCCAGACTGACAAAACTCTTCTCAAATTTGGTACTCTATAAACCAATCCTCAAAACAACCTTGTTTTTGGGCCAATTTTATTGGTACCATCGGAAAAAATTCTTGGAGTTGGAAAATACCATCGTATGAATCATTGACATGTAAGTCTAGGGCCACATATGTCATTCTCACATACGATAGCATTTTGCAACTCATGTAACTTCAGAATGGTATTTTTCAAATCGTCTCATTTTCAAAGATAGTGATCCTCAAACCAAATAAGCAAATCAAAATAATCTAAGTATAGAATGAGCTTGCCAAATTTAGTACATATTGAAATTTTAATCTCCATTAAAACATTGGCTTGATGAAGACAATGTTAGATCCACTTATTTGGACAAAGTAATGAGCTACTCATATTCTTTTATTTTTCTAGTCGTTCTTCACTCAATAATTACTCCCATTTCTCTCTCAAGAGAGCTTAGGGTTTTTCCCACCTGCACTAAATGATGATATCCAAATCATGGATTTCCAACTAGAATAATTAATGGTCCAAAAGCACTAGGTTAATTTGTGGGTTGCACTTGGGCTCTGTGTCACCTCCAAGGTAATAGCGACATAGAATACTAACACTAAGGCATATCAAACTATAATAGCATCCAAGATTGATGAACACTAACATCAAGCCATTAACACTCACAAGATAAACACGTATGGTGGTGTTGCATGACATATTGTTTGACTATTGGCCATTACATAAAAGAAAAAGTAAACATCCTGTTTCTATTATCTTAGTTGGCTAAAGTGGATATAGAGATAATTTTACACTGTATCACACAAGTTCTAATTAATTAGAATTTCATTTTTTACCCTGACAACTAGACTTTATGGACAAAACTTTATAACATAACAAAATTACTTTTCCCTCTAACAACAACATTGAAATACATTTATGTGCGTTTGGAAATCCATACCATTGAGCTACTCACCCTCTCATCACGGAGTGTGTACTCTTTACACAATGACACGATTTACACGAGTTTATATGTAATTAGGTTGTCAGGATGTATCGATTTGTAAACACTTAGAATAATTCCATAGTGGAGGGTGTCCTCAAAAGAAGTAAGAGAGCTTAGAGCCCATTTGGCACAACTCCTACTTCGAGATTCTTGTCCCATGGAGTTGTAGATGTACCAAACACTTATGAGATCTTCTATAATTTTGAGCAGAGCCACTCCACTCGGCATTCCTATCGCTCCTCTTCTCAGCTCCGCTCCACTTTAAGTAGAAGGCTAGAAGTTGTACCAATTAACAAATGGGTTTTGAGTTTCACAAAGCAGAGGCTAACGTGATGGCACATTGTTATAAGCTACGTGAGTGGGTTAATGTGAGTTTTAGATTTCTCGTTTCTCGGCCTTATATTGGGCAATTGTTTTTATTTAGGACATATTTCTTGTCTATCCTAAATAAAGGTTTCCTTTTTAAAGAGTAAAATGCATTAGCGGTACACAAACTTATCATTGTGGGTTCACTTTAGTACACGAACTTGTAAAACACTCGTATTGGTGCATGAATTTGTCCGATGCGTGCGAAACAAGACCAAGAGGACATGTCATATCCAACATTACCAAGTTAGACATTGATTAGTGTTGATGGTCGTTAAGGGCAAACTTTAGCCGTCAACTCCTGCATAAAATGATCAAAATATAATATCAAACTTAGTGGTAGGGGTTTATTACTGACCACTTCTACTAGTGTTGGTAAATATTAGTATTCAAGTTATTTATGGGAGAAAACACAGTCGCTATGCGATAAAATGCACCTCCAGTCAATCATACGTGAGTACACGGATTGTAGCGTCCACCTGACAATTAAAACCGGCCTAAAGTAGGGCCAAACCATCCTCAACCACTATAGGGACCCACTGTTAGTCTCCTAGCCAAAGGAGGAGAAGGGTGGTGGGACCCACAGGTCGGCCGAACCGACCTTATGGCTCCCCATCTCCACCCTGCACGTGGCAGTCCCTGGATGCTCCACAATGATGGTTGTGGGTGTACCAACCTCCGCAACCGTCATTCCAATCGTGATATGAAGGCTATAAAAAGAGTTCAACACACTTACACACCACACAACAAAGTAGAGTACAACTCATTTTCATAACTTAGGATTTAATTTAGTATGTTGGATTTATGAGAGAGTGAGGGGAAGCTCCGGAAGGAGTGCCCCAAATTATCGGAGTTCTCGCCGAGAGTTTCGTAGGAGTGTCGGGTCTCTCAGCATTCTTCCACTGGAGTTCCAAAGAAGCACTAGAAGTGGAAGCTTCTTTTATAAAGGTTAATTGGATCCATGCCACTACAAATATGCCATTTTAGAAAAATGCCACTACTATTCATGATATCGGCTACGTGCCACTGGAATTTGGGAAAATTGGAACTATACTACTCCATCACGTTTTCCGTCAAAAATCTCCGTTAGCCCCAATTGCACGTGGGACCTGGCTATCAGTTCCATCTTAACCTCCCTCCCTTCTCTTCTCTTTCCTCTTCCTCTCTCTCCACCACCGTCGTTGACCACCACCAGCTGACACGTCGAGCCCGTACGCCTGCGTCGACTTGGACGGCCAGCACCGCAAGATGCACACCATGCCGTGCAAGCTCAACCAGGCGTGGAATGAGGCGCTCGAGTTCACCTTCGACGGCGGCGGCGGTGAGCTGCTCGAGGTGGCCATCCTCCGTGATGTCCGCATTGGCCCCAGCCACCGAAACAGCTTCCTCTGCCGCGTCCGCCTCGACGCGCGTCAATTCGCCCGCAAGGGTGAGGAGGCACTCATCTTCTTTCCCCTCAAGAAGAATGGCTTCTTCAACTGGGTTCGTAGCGAGATCGGTCTCGGGGTCTACTACCTTGATGGGCCCGTCGCTTCAGCGCTGTCGCTGCCTCCACCACCGTAGCCACCTGTCGTTGATCCTGCTCCAGCCGAGGTGTCTCCCGATGCTCCTCCGGTTGATGCCGACGCAACACCGGTGCAAACAGAACAACCAACACCACCGGCGGAGGAGCTGGAGAAAGCAGAGGAAGCACCGTCAGTTGCCACCGGCAACGATGGCACCACGGCTAAGCCAGTGGAGACTGACGCAACTCTACCATGGTGGTGGTCGATGATGGTGGTGGAGAGAGAGGAAGGGGAAAGAGAAGAGAGGGGAGGGAGGTGAAGATGGAACTGACAGCTAGATCCCACGTGCAGTTGGGGCTAACAGAGAATTTTGACAGAAAATGTGATGGAGTGACATGATTCCAATTTCCCCAAATTCTAGTGGCACGTAGCCGATATCGTGAATAATAGTGGTATTTTTCTAAAGTGACATATTTGTAGTGGCATGGATCCAATTAACCCCTTTTATAAAGTAAGTATTCAAGATCTCTTTATGTTATTTAATTAGTTTACTTAAGTGTGATATTTCATCATCAGTGCGGGTTCGTCGCTTAGTTTATAATTAAGTACTCAAGTGTTGATGCAAAAAACACGACGGCCTGGGAGATCTGCTTAGCTCCAGTGCAGGTCCAAAATAATAATGAGATGCGGGCGTGCCAGTCAGTTTGATCCTGCAACTGACAAGATATGTGAATAGCAGATAAAACAACCAATCGGCTGAAAAGCCGATGGAGTGATTCCAGCCGATGCCGATACCAGCCGATATCCAGTATAGATCTTGATACTTGAGTAAATAATGACATAAAGATAGTCGGCTGATGACAATGTAATAAAACAATAATATAATCCAGTAGAAACCAATCGGCTAGTAATGATAGATTGAATAAGCACTGATCCGAAGGTTAAAGTAACATCGGCTGGAGGTTCGATGTCAATAAATCAAAATGATTAGATAAATAGTGAAACCTTTGTTGTCATCGGCTCAAACCAACTTGTATGTAATCCTTGTAAGCCGATACAACGTCCAGATAACTCATCGGTTAAAACTCCGATGAAGCCCTTATTGGCAATCAAGAAGCAGGCTAGAGATTATGGTTCTAAGCACGACTTAGTAGATCAAACTTAACTGATGCAGCACTAAGTATGAAAAGAAACATAATATCTAGACAATCAAGCTTTTGACTGATTTTCAGGGTAGTGGATACATTATATAATCTACGCCAACAAAGTAATCTAGCCGATATCGACAAAACTCTAGATAGAGATCGGCCGATGCAAGTAGAAAACATTGTCAATCTAGATTATATAACGTTTATGATAACTCGATGACTTACATGGACAAGATTAGAGTGTCGAAGCGATGGAAGCACTAATCCCGACAATGCAAGCCATCATAACAAGCCTTACCCCTCGTCGGAGATCGAAGTCGATGCAGCCCAACTTGAAACAAGAACTTGTCGAAAGTAAAAAGGTAAAAGGTGGCGATGAGCCGAAGTTGAATTGATCGAGAGATAATTTACATAGACCCTGGCTGA
Source organism: Oryza punctata (assembly GCA_000573905.2). Lineage (NCBI taxonomy): Eukaryota > Viridiplantae > Streptophyta > Magnoliopsida > Poales > Poaceae > Oryza > Oryza punctata. The sequence goes on along the minus strand of CM002494.2, from coordinate 6,066,347 downwards.
ACATATTTATACCCATGGGTAGATACTAGTCCATATCGGACACGACTCAAACTTTTCTAAAGATAAAAGAAAAACATAAAGTCCTTATTGGACATTAAACACACTTTCCTAAAGATAAAAGGAAACTAACAGACTATTCCTAATTAATAGATAAACTGCCATGTTGTATCCTCCTTGAACTCGGTCTCTTTTGGATAAGCTTCTTTTAATAGATTAATTTCCTTAACCGAATTTGGTAAGAATCCGACTGTTGGCGATTGATAACTTCCATCGGCCGATTCTAGAACTCTGAAGCCGATACTGACTGTAGGTCGATGATGATTTCGAGGCTTACCAAATTTCGTTGTCAACATCTAGTAATTGGACTCTGGATAAAAAGGAAGTTCCTATGTATGGCTAGAGTAGTAATCAATAACTTAGGCGTGGTGTCACTAACACGGGATAGCTCATATTAATCGGGTGGCAGGCCTCATCTGTGTCAGGAGGGGTTCCGTCACGAACAAAAGGTCACTGATGTGAAAAGTCATCTGTATCGGGTATTTTATCGTCACGGATGACAGTTATCTTTATCATGCCAAAACTAAAGCCTGTCACCGATAGATTTGACCCAACAGAAGAGTCAAACAAGGGCCAAACTAGGGCCCATCACCGATGAGCTCATCGGTGATGGGCTCGTACTTGAACCCGACAAAGATGACTAGGTCACCTTTATCGGTATGGTACAACACCCATCACGGATGACTCATCTCAATTGGGCTTAAGTTTAAGCCTATCACGGATGATCTCATCTCAATCGGGCTTAAGCTTAAGCCCATCGTGAATGAGTATTTTACCTAAAAAATAAATTTTATTTTTTTGGCTAGCCTCAGGCCTTTTGCTAGCCATGCCCACTGTAAAATACATAAGCATATATATCAAACATTCATTGATCGCATCCACATTCATGCATCCATTCACATATGCCATCCACGGCAATTCACAAATCAAACATTCAATGATCATATCCACATTCACACATCCATTCTCATATACCATTCATATCCATTAAGTGATCACCACACCTTCGACATGCATTTTCAAGAGTTAAGCATCAAAACATGTAAAACCGAGTTATAAATTGGAACAGATTTATATGTAATTAGCATTGCAAGTATATGCAGAAACATCAGACCGGATTGTATTACATATAATACATACATAAATGTTACATAATCACAGGACTTTGACGAACATTGAAAAATGTTCAACCATTAGAGACGAGATAGCTACGACTGTAATCTAAAGCTTCCTTTGGTTGATAAGATTTCGTCTAGTATGAAACATGCTATCTCCTCTCTAATGGCTTCGAATTTGTGAGGCGGAATGTTGGAAATTTTTTCCTACATGTGAGGCGCCAAGTTAGTGTATATACTTTGAAGTACTTAGATTATACATGCGCATACACAATTGAAGCACAGACTTCAAGGTTAAGCAATGTCACCTTTTCCAACAAGCTCCTCATGTTATGGCACACCACATTGGTCATCAACTTGTTGACGACATCGGAAATCTATTTCGTGAGTGAGGTTGGGACTTCCTTCCTTATGCCTTCCGCCTTTTTGCACATATGGGCCTCACGCGTCATTTAATGCAGCTTTAATCCCGGACCAATCGTATGTATCCAGATCAATTTTGGAGTTATGGTAGTATACCATACTCCACTTCGGCACTAAAACCAGAAGAATCCAATGGCTCCTACGGCATTAATATATTTCAAGTTAAATACTAAAGCTATATGCGTCTTGGATTTGCATCTAACTAGGTACACTTACTGTTGATTATATGCACACATAATGACTCTTTGTCCTAGTGGGCCCACAAGTAGTCCCTGATATATTCGGTCATCCTTTCTAGATCGTGTTTTAGATTTGTCACGTTGATCATAGATGGATTTGGTAAGGCAACATCAGGTTCATGTCTTTGAATATGCTTCCATGTTAACCTACAAGCAAGACAAACACCCGTATAAGCATATTATATGGATTGTTATAACCATATTTTGTACGCAATAATACTTACAACGAGTAGCACTTAAGGAGATTGGTGTCCAGCGCTCGCAGCCTGTAGAGGTTGAAGAAATCTGAAAAGTCTATCGCAATATAGCCTTCTGGCCCAAGAAATGGTTGTGGGCCGTGATAGCCTGTTATAGAGTTCTCTCTATTCTTCCTCCTTGCGGTGGACTTCTCCAACATAGTACCCGTGCAACTCCTTGCAAGTAGGGCCTATCTTTGCTAAGTCATTGTCTCCAACCAATGGTATGCCTAATTGGAAGGTAGTCGGAGCAAGCTTTGTAGGAGGAACTGATGGCGCCTTGCCTAGATCTACCTTCTTTGGAGCCAGAAGTGAGGTTTGCGGCTTTCCTATTCCTCCCCCCTTTGCAACAGCTTTTTTGCTAGTTTTTTCCAATGGTGGAGAAGAATGCACCTTCCTCCTTTGTTTGATAGGAGGGGAAATGTTAGCCCTGCTATCGGCCTCCATACGATCATCCCCAAAATCCATATCATATTGCAATTGAATATGTTCATCTTATTTTTAATGGCAGGAGGGGCTATAGGAAGAGTTGGAGCGGGTTTTGGTAGCGGACGAGTACTTGGGGCATTTGGCCTAGGAGTCATCTTTATCTCAATGAGTTTCTTGGGCCATTGGATAAAGGTCCCACGTGTAGCTCCTAGGGTCAAAATTTCATCGTTCGGTGGATGTTGCAGAGTCCAGCTGACCCATTAGGGCTTGACCAAGTCCATTTGTACTTTAGCGTGCCCGGCAATCAGTTGCGCCCCATACACTCGGGTTTCCGGCGTAGGCTTAAACGCAACACCCTCGGCGGTTGGGCAAGTAAATGTTGGTGTCACCCTAACTACTGTGTGGGTACCTGCGATAGATTCATCCATGTTCTTAGAATATGGTATAATATATGGATTTGTTAAGACAACATATGCATTATTTGTTGGTTTTACCATTATGTGGTCGACTGCGGTAGGGACTAGTGGTTGGTCTTCCGCCGCCTCAGTTGATGTGCAATTGCTACGCCTTTGCGTGGGGCTCGCTCCAACTCTGGGAGTGGCGAAGGGGTCGGCGTATTGTTGCTGGAGCTCACCCTTGATGCATGGCTCCACCCGTGACAATTTTTCATAGAATTCAAAGCTAAGCTCGGCTCTGATCTTTTCTCAAACCTGTTACTTCAGGTGTGCATCTTTTTCTGCCTTTGTCAGTTTCCGCTTCTTGTATTGCCACATGTATTGGGGAAACTCATCATTCCATGGAATATTGGAGCCAACACTCCTTGTCCGTCCACGTTGTTCTTCGGTGCCCAACGCTTTCGTGAGGATGTCATCCTCATGTCTTTGTGAGCAAACCTCTTGCGAGGACGATCACTCGGCAACATATTCAATCTGTGGTACAATTAAGGTCGAGTTAAATCATGGCTACGATAGAATCAAATTAAATATATTCGATATGTTGTACTTACCATATGCTCATACACTCGTTGATCTTCAGGATTTGGGAAAGTAATTGTCCCATCGTTGTTCTTAACAACCCTTGCCCTTGCCAAATTCCATGCCCGTTCGTCCGGGATGTCAGCAAATGGTGGCGGGGTGTTAGATTGTACAGCAACGTCATCCTCCCTCTTCCATTCCTCTTGCTTCCCGCTATATCCTCCGGTGTAGAGCCGGTGCAGGTGCACGTTTCTAGCCTGGAGTGTGCTAGTGGCCTCGCCTTTTTCCCGGGACTCGGGGGTTGATTTGGCAGCATGAAACTGGCCCCATATGGTTTCGGTGATCCACGGGTACTTTTCATATGGTGTTGGCTGGTAGGGGTTGAGGACGTACTCGCCGACCAGCTTTGTCTTCATATTTTTCCAAGCAGTTCCCATCTTTTGCAAAGCACGAAACTTGAGCCTTTCATCGTCCTCTTCAGGATAAACGAAGCTCAGCTTGAACTGCATCCAAGCTTCCTCCTTTTCTGCAACTGGGACAAGCTTGACGTCGTTGACCAAAATGGTGAAGTGCCGCCTCCCTAGCACCACGCATACCGACGTGAACTTCTTAACAGCTTTCCTAGGAGCAAACGGGAATCCTAGGGCATTGACCTCTATTATGGTCATTTGTTCCTTAGGAATCCTATTTTGGGTCATAGGGTTTCGGGTCTATGTGGTCCCACTAGTTGTCGCCGACGTGGGTTCGCCTTGCTGAGATATTTTCTAAATAATTTGTATACGACAAAAAATACAAACAAACATTAATATTTCACTAATAGTATTATACAAAATTACAAAATTAACTAAAATACCCTAAAATGCCTAAAACTCACTAAGTCCCATCACTAAATTCACTTATCTAAATATAATTCACTTAATACTAAATACATACCTACAATCAATAAAACCACTAAGTGCCATCTTATCTAAATATAAATTTCACTAGAATTCATCTAAATTAACTAAAATACCCTAAATTTGACATGTATCCACATATTACTAAGTCCCATCACACATAAACATCACACATGAACAACACAAGTCCATCTCAAATATAATTCACTCAATACATACATAAATAGTTACATGCATAAAAAATTATCCCTAAGAGTAAAATACATTCACTAAAATACCCTAAATTAACTAAAGTGCACATCTTACATATATAAAAATCCCTAAGTCACAAATTTCATCCCTAAAATCCCTAAGTCACAAGTTTCATCCACTAACCGATGAGGAGGTCGACGGTGGCAGTGGTGGAGCAGAGAGCGGCGACGGTGGCGGCGACCGTAATGAAGCAGAGGGCGGCGCCGGGCTCACATACGACGGTGGCGGCGATGGTGGTAGAGCAGAGGGTGGCACCGGGCTCGTAGATGACGGTGGTGGCGACACATGTGACTGGGCTCGCAGACAACAGCGGTAGCGACATGTTCCGACGGTGGCGGCGATGGCCGTGCTCGGAGAAAGGCACGGCGGCGAGGGAGGACGACGGCACCGGGCAGTGACAACGTCAATTCGGTGGCAGCGAGGAGCTTGTGGACGGCGGCGGCGACGATGCTAGGGTTCGATGCCTCCGGGACTTAGAAATTTTCGGAGCCCACACTTATTTGTAGATCTGAGAGTGGAAAGAACCCTAGTCTTAATATGGTCGAACCACATCCGTGATGGGTGTTAAAGCTAACACCGTCGCAGATGTCATTCATCCGTGGTGGGCTTAAGTTTAAGCCCAATTGAGAGCTCATCCGTGATGGGCTTATGTTTAAGCTGATTGAGATGAGATCATCCGTGACAGGCTTAAGTTTAGCACGATTGAAATGAGATCATCCGTGATGGGCTTACTTTTAAGCCCGATTGAGACGAGTCATCCATGACGGGGTTAAGTTTAAGCCCGATTGAGATAACATTTTTCCATTTTTTTAGTAAACAAATTACTATTATTTGTGTTTTCTCTTTCATAGTTGACCATTGCTGACTTTCCTTATTCCTTAGAAGGTTTGGTTTGGACTTTTCCTTATTAAGTGGGAGTGAGGCTCCTCACGATTGAAGGATGAAGGATCGTCGGACATCGTCTCCGTCACCGTGCACGTCTGATGCTTAATCATGGACTTTGAGACATAGAAGTAGTATCAAGATGTTTCAGTTTCTGGAATGGCAAGAAATATGTGCCGCACTTTGACTTTTCCTTATCAAATAATACTAAATACTTCATTCATTACAAGGAATAGCAAATCATTCATTACAAAGGAAATGATACAAAATACTTCATTCATTACAAGAAATTGCAAATCAAATTAATAAAAGGTCTTCGGTTATAAGGATATGTCTTCCGTATGATCTGAACGAGCATGCCACATCCTCTTCAGGATTATCGTCTAAGGTCGATGTGAGATCTTACATGAAGATTCTTGTTGTATTCTTCTTTTTCGACGATGTTATCAATCCCAACAATTCTTCGCTTACCATCCCTAACGACCTGCAACTTCTTGTTTGCAGGGTCTTTTATGTAGAAAATCTGCACGACCTATTTCGCAAGTATGAATGGTTCGTCGGCGTATCCAACCTTGGCTAGATCTATTAAAGTGAAACCTTCCTCGTCGACTTTCACATTCCTTGTCGACTTTCACACTAGTGCGTATATTCACCCAACGGCAACAGAACATAGGGACTTTGAACTTCACGTAGTTCAGCTCCCAGATCAGCTCTATGCGGCCATAGTATGTGTTCGACCCAGATTGATCCTGAAATGCGTCTATACGGGCTCCGCTGTGTTGCACTGTGCTTTTCTCATCTTGTTTGACAGTGTAAAATGTGTATGCATTAATATCGTATCCTTGCCATGTGTTGATATCCCAACACGGTCCTGTTGCCAACGATCGTACCTTTTCATTTGGGCCATCGATCGACCTTGTAATACGATTCTTGAACCATTCGTTGAAACGAGAGTTATGTTCTTTGTTTATCCACATATCTGATCGCCCCATGTTCTCCTGTCAGATTTTCGCTAAATGCTCCTCAAAATATGGGGCAACTTCTACCATATGTTGGAGCACAGCGAAATGGGCCAGCGCATAGGAGGCTTAATCGGACACAATTCTTTTCCTGCCTATTGTGCCAATACCTGACAACCATCCTTCGCGACGAGACGCTGGAACTCCGATAGGATCGGCCTCGGACATGTAATCGACGCATAATTGTTAACGATGAAATTTTGTAAGCCTCGGAGTCATTATCGACCTAGAGTCAGTATCGGCTTCAGAGTCCTAAAATCGGCCGATGAGCATTATCAATCGCCAGCCGTTGTATTCTTGATGGATTCGGTTAAGGAAATTAATCAATTAAAGGAAGTTTATCGAGAAGAGTTCGAGTTCAAGGAGAATGCGGTATGGCAGTTTATCTATTAATTAGGAAGAGTCTGTTAGTTTCCTTTTATCTTTAGAAAAGTGTATTTAGTGTCCGATAAGGACTTTATGTTCTTCCTTTTATCTTTAGGAAACTTTGCATCGTGTTCTATATGGATTAGTATCTACCTATGGGTATAAATATGTACACCAGGGTCCCTGTAAATTATCTCCATAGATCAATACATCTACTTTCGGTGCATCGCCACCCTTTTACTTTCGACAAGCTCTTGTTTCAAGTTGGGTTGCATCTGCTTCGATCTCCGACAAGGAGAAAGGCTTGTTATGGCGGCTTGTGGTGCCGGGATTAGTGCTTCCATCGCTTCGGCACTAATCTTGTCCATGTAAGTTGTCATCATATACGTTATATAATCAAGATTGATAATATTTTCTACTTGTATCGACTGATCTCCATCTAGGGTTTTGTCGATATCGGGTAGATTACTTTGTTGGTTTAGATTATATAATGTATCCGCCACCCTGAAAACCAGTCAAAGGCTTGATTGTCTAGATATTATGTTTCTTTTCATACTTAGTATTGTATCAGTTAAGTTTGATCTACTAAGTCGTGCTTAGAACCATAATCTCTAGCCTGCTACTTGATTGCCAATAAGGGTTTCATCGGTGTTTCAGCCGATGAGTTATCAGACGTTACATCGGTTTACAAGGATTATATACAAGTTGGTTTTAGCCGATGATAATAAAGGTTTCAATGTTTATCTAATCGTTTAGATTTAACGACAACGACCTCCAGCCGATGAATGCTTTAACCTTCGGATTAGTGCTTATTCAATCTAACATTATTAGCTGATTAGTTTCTACTGGATTATATTATTGTTTTATTACATTATCATCAGCCGATTATCTTTATGTCATTATCAAGATCTATACTGAATATACATAGCCGATAGTTCAAAACCCTATCAATTTCGGCCGATATAGGCATCGGCTGGAATGACTACATCGGCTTGCTAGCCGATCAACTCTTTTGATCTTCAACTTATATATCTTGTCAGTTGTAGGATCAAACTGACTGGCACGCTTCATCTCATCATTATTTTTGACCTATACTGGAGTTAAGCAGATCTCCCAGGCCATCGTGCTTTACGTCAACAATAACTCAATAACCTACTCGGTCTTGTAACCTTCAATGATACTCCCCTCTGGGTTTGCTCTATTTCGAACGTATGACTTCGGAAATCCCATGTACCTCTCGAACGGGTACATTAGAAAAGTTGGCCACATAATTTTTGAACGTATGACTTCGGAAATCCCATGTACCACATTTCTATTAGAAAAGCTAGCCACATAATTTTGTTTGCTTCACAAGATGAACAGGGAGATGAACCATGATATCAAAGAAGACAGTGGAAAATACATCTCCAAGTGACAGAGGGTATTGACAATATCGGCCTGTAACCCATCTAGATCTTCGAGATCTATAACCTTCTGACCGATTGCATTGAAGAAGGCACACAGACGCATGATCGTGTGGTGGACTTTAGGTGGAAGAATACCTCTTATAGCAACTGGTAAGAGCTGTGTGATTAGCACGTGGCGATCGTGAGACTTCATTCCAACTAATTTTAGATCATCCAATAAAACATACTTACTTATCCTTGCTGAATAGCGCGATGGAACTTTAATATCTTTCAAGTAGGATAACATTGCGATCTTCTCATCCTTTGACAAGGTGTGGCAAGCTGGAGGGAGGTACACTCTTCCTGTCTTTTCATCAGTTACATGCATGAGTTCACTGCGAATATTCATCTCCTATAGATCAAGGTGCGCATTCAACCCGTCCTTTGTCTTTCCAGGAATATTCAGCAGTAGGCTAACCAAACTCTCACACACATTCTTTTCAACGTGCATGAGATCAATGGAATGATGGACCTCAATATCCTTCTGGTAAGGTAGTCGCTAATATATGAATTTTTTCTTCCACTTACACTTGTCATTTGCCTTACTGTGTTTCCTTTTCTTCTCAAACTTCCTTCACCATGTCGTAAACCTCACCTCCGGACAAATCCTTGGGAGTAGGTTGAATTTCTCTCTTACCATTGAAAATTTTCTTCTTTCTTCTAAATGCGTGACGTAGCAGAAGTCATCTTGTATGACCCATGTAAACCATCTTTCGTGATTTCTTCAGGCACCTACTGCGTGTATCTTCCATATAGTCGGAGCAAACCTTTTTTCCTTTCACAGTTTGTCCAAAAAAATTACCAAGTACGGGGTAGTCATTAATGGTGCAGAATAATAGCACATGTAGCTTGAAGTTCTCCTGACCATACGCATTCCAAGTTTCCACACATTCTTTCCAGAGAGTTTCTAGATCATCCATAACAGGCTCCAAGAACACATCATTGCCGGATTGTTTCGGTCCTTGGATTAACAAGCACAATATAATGTATTTCCTTTTGAAGCACAACCATGGCGGTAGGTTATAATTACAATAAGAACTAACCAAGCGTTGTGAGAACTGCTCAAGTCTCAAAAAGGATTCACACCATCCGTACACAAACATATCCTCATTTTTCTGGGATCGGCTACATATTCTTGATGTTTTCAATCGATATTGCTCTATTGAATCGAATATGCAGGGTGTTTGAGCATACCATCATTCCTTCTCTCCGTGGCATGCTAACGTACTAACTCTGCTTCCTTGGGGTTGGTAAAGATCGTTTTGAAATAATTAATGATAGGTAGATACCACACAACCTTCCCCGGACCACCCAGCTTTGACTTCTTTCCTTCGTCAGCACTTTTCTTTCGCTTGTATCGTGAAGCCTTGCAGACATGATAGACATCTAAGTTCGCATATTACTTGTGGTACAATATGCAGTCGTTTGTACAAGCGTGAATTCTAGGGACCTCTAATCCAAGGGGCACAAAACCTACTTTGCTTCATATGTCGTCTCGGGCAATGTGTTTTCCTCTGTAAGCATGACTTTCAATATTCCTAAAAGATCTGTTAAACTCTTACCTGTCCATCCACTATTTGCCTTTAGCTTCATTAGGTCCAAGATAGGTGATAATTTGGTGTGTTTTGCCTTGTATCCGGCGTATAGAGGTGTCTCCGAGTCACTAACAAACCTGGTGAACTTCATGGAATCTCTCTCATTGTAAGCGGGGTCCTTAACGTCATGCAACATGTCTTGCAACAGATCGTGATCCATATAAACCATTTTACCGCCCAATGGAGAAGGTACAAACATGTCATGCTCGTCTTCATCTTCCTGATTTTGTGCGCCACTTCTATCTGTACCTATAACATCGCCGATTGATTCTTACTCTCCATGCTTCACCCAACATGTATAGCCTTTCATGAATCCTCGACGTATCAGATGGGCGTGTACGTCCACTCTGCTATCAAGCATAATCTCATTTCTGCAATCTGCACATGGACAACATGTGTAATCGTTGTTTCTTCTTTTCCTGTCGTCCTCCGCGGCGTTTGTAAAATTTGAAACATCACTTCTATACTCTTTGGTATGTCGCAAAGTTCCATGCATCCAATTTCGATCCATCGCTACAAAAGTGAACAAAATATTAGATAAATATTTTGTAAGATAAGTATTACTAAATTTATAGGAATTGTTTAGTGTTTTTCAATTACTTTTATGAATTTTCTGTTTTTCTTGGAAAAAGAGACAAAAATCGCTCCCTCAACCTCCTACCAAAATAGTGAACAATGGGATAACCATTCCCTTAGCAGTTAGAGTATTTATAGTGTGCAACAAATATCGGTAACGACCAACGAACGAACATCGGTAATGGGTTTTGCAGTTATCTTTTATCGGATCTATGTGTGAGCCCGTCACCGATGATAACCATCGGTGATGGGCCTAAAGATTATCTTTGCCAGGCGTAAATTAGAGCCCGTCACCAATGATACACATCGGTGACGGGCATAGGTATAGGGTCCTAAACAAAAGCTTGTCACCGATAGGTTTTATCGGTGACGGGCTCGAAATACCTGCATATGAATAATGTCTGTACATGTATATCTTTGTCGGTGTTTATTTCGGCCCATTAGAGATGATGACGATGTGACGGTCCGCAAGCCCCCAACACGGGAAAGACCGTTACAGATAAGAAATTTTGTACTAGTGTGTCTGGTTAGCAATTACCTTCATTTGTTGTGTGCTCCACGGAAAGTGATGTAGGTAGCAGGTGGTGACAACCCTATCTTCCCTCCACATTCGGTTACATCATAGAGCTCAAGACCAGACTCACTCTGATAATAGTGCTCAAGATCAGACTCACCTGATAATAGAGCTTAAGACTAGACTCACTCTGATAGGCTAGGAGAGGGCTAGTACCCGAAGTATTCAATAGAGTTTTATTTTTAACTTATGTTAACTAGTTAAATCTGTAGGAGTCCTTTCTAGCTATAGATGGCCAAAAGGCCCGAGGCCCGACGGCCCAGCCCATGGCACGATATTTTGTCCCGGCCCAAGTACGGCACGGCCCGACCATCGGGTCGTGCCTGGGCCCCTCCATCGGCACGTTGGGCCGGCACGGCACGATGGGCCGGTAGCCAGGCCCGATAAAAAAAATAGGGGAGTAAAAATAGACATATTATATGCTATGGACGAAAGAATAGGGATGTAAAATGGACTTATTTTATCTATACATATGTCAGCCCAAAGAGGAAGGAAGGAAAATAGACTTATTTTAGCATACATATGTAATAGTCCAAAGAGGAGGGATGAAAAATAGACTTATTTTAAAAAAGCCCGATGGGTCACCGATGCCTTCGGGCCGGCACGGCACGGCCCGATAGCTGGTGGGCCGTGCCTGGGCAGGAGGTGCAGCCCATGGGCCAGCACGGGCCGGCACGGCCCGATGGAAGGTGGGCCCGCCCGGCACTCCGTGCCGGGCCGTGATAGCCCGATGGAAGGTGGGCCGTGCCCAGCCGTGCCGGGCGGGTCTTTTGGCCATCTATATTTCTAGCCAATCCTATCCATAGTTATTATTCTTGGTGCCCTTAGTTTGAATCTCATTATTAGATATACACACATGTTCCCTGTGTTTCGATACCCTTAAAATACTCTTAGGTAAAAACTATAATGGTATCCGTGCGCTTGTGGATTTATATGTGCACGTGAGAAATACCAACAATTATGATACGACGTGCACATGTGAGGTGGACATGATGCTATATTTATAAACCTTTATTATTGTTGGTACCACCAATGCAATTTCCTTAAGGAAAAAACTTATTTAGAAAACGGGTACGCCGAATACGCCAGCTCGTCCCGCTTAATGAAAAACCTGACTCATCCCACCACACCGAGACACTGACCGGTGGGTCCCATACCCATCGCCGCCGCCGTCCTCTTCCGTCTCAGCCTCACCTTTCCGTTCCGTTTCCGCCACGCTCGAGCCACGGAGCCAGCAAGGCGTCAACCAAACAAACAGCAAAGCCAACCAACCGCACCCCACCCCAACCTCCCAAACCCTAATTCTCTCTCTCTCTCTCCCCCCACGCGTCGCCGGCGAAGCTTCGAGAGGCGGGGGCACGCGAGCGCATGGAGTCCCCCACCGCCGGCGGGGGAGGGGGCGAGGCCGGCACCGCGTCGTCGTCGTCCTCCTCCTCGGGCCCCTCCACATCGTCCGCCGCCGCCGCCACCGCATCGGCATCCGCGTCGTCATCGGCCGTCGCCACCCGCTACCTCGCCAAGCGCGTGCTTCGCGGGAGCGCCGTTCTCCACGTCGCCCAGGGCTGCTTCCGCTCGCCCGACTGCGTCGACGTCGTTCTCTGCAAGGTCGGGAATCCCTCCGCTTCCCTACACTCCCTCCGTCCCTTCCCCTGATCGGCGAATCGTTTAGGGCTTCCGATCGCCGTGCGCAGAGGATGCCCCCCCCCCCCCCCCCCCAAAAAAAAAAAAAGGGCGGCGGTGTTTTTGTTTATGGTCGGCTCGGAGCGTTGGGGATGATGCTCCTTATGCCATAGATCATGCGGTTTTTATTCGGTTTGGGGTAACCGTGATTGCTCTGCTTTTAACATGTTGCCTCTGTGATTGGAATTGCTAAACCCAAATATTGCCTTAATGCTACCGATTGGGTCGTTGAAGTAAGCTAGCGTCGCATCAGTTCCATCAGGAGAATAATAAATGAATAATTCAAAACATTTGCTATATGATATGTCATCTATGCCTGGATGTCCCTTTGTTTTACCATATTTGAATAAATTTGTGTGCCATGTTGGTGGAAGAAACAGAATGCAGGACGATGGGCAAAGTTAAACGGAAAGATATAGACTTGTATCACTGCGTATATTGAGTGAGCTGCTTAAAGTCTTACACTGATTGTTTGATCTACGGCTTATCAGCCGTGGGGAAATGAAATAGGCAACCAAAAATATTTTGTGGGCTAAACTTTTATATCTGTGTTCTTCGTGGTTTAAAAGTCAATGCTGGTAACTAAACTACGATGAAAAAACCCCCTCAAAATCAACTCTAAAATTCAAAATTTGGCTGCGGCTGATAAGACAAGAAGCAGACGATGAGAGGAACAGGAATACATATCAATTAACATGTGAACTCACTGTATGATCTCTGTTACAAGGCTGCTGGTTTAGTTCTGTGGAATGCTGGTGCTTATTTTTCTTTCTTCCTTTTATTGAAAATATTGGTTATTGCTGCAGGAAAATTCACTGGAATTGGTTGTTGTTGGTGAAGATGGTGTTTTACAATCAATCTGTGAACAGACCACATTTGGTATTATAAAAGATATTGGTGTCTTAAACTGGCGCTATACACACTTTGGTTTAATGCCGAAGGTGCAGTTCTTTCTCATAGCAAAGCATAACACTTTGCAATACTTTTCTTGTGCATATGACTGTCTCTACTTTACTTCTAATGACAGATGGGAAGATAATTATTTGCTATATTCTTTTCAGATAGAAGGGAAAGAAATTCTGGTTGTGCTTTCAGATTCTGGAAAGCTATCTCTTCTTTACTTTTGTTCTGAGATGCATAGGTCAGTGCTGCTCCATTCTTATTTGTGACCTTTTTTTCTGTCTTCACAGATCAAGCTGCTTTTATAAACTCAAGACCCAAAAATATAATTAATAATGATCCAAAGTATTAAGTTCTACTCTAATAGCCTAATGATTACATGCAACCAGAGGAAACAATGAGAAATTAAAAGAAATGGAGAGTTTGCCATTTTATTATGCCTATCACATCACACCTGTATAGGATGTGTATCACTTTCAACATCCAACTCGTGTGATCGTGTCAAAATTGCCACTAGAAAGTTATTGAAATCTGGAATCACATGCATATTAGATTACCGAGAATTGAAACGAATGCTTTTTATCACTAGTAAGTAAGCTCAGTTGTACACATTTTATTTTTTTATATACTGTGATTTTCACAGTGAGAACAAAGGCCAGGATATTGGTTCGATGATTGTAACTTTGCACTTTGCACACAATAAACTAAGTGAATATTTTCTGTAAGGTTCATTATTCATGGAATAATATTGTTTGCAGGTTTATCTTGTGCGTGGCATTTTCATTGTGCAGCTATCCTGTTTTGTTTGAGATTTACAAGATTTGCTTTGATATATTGCCCCCAAAATAACCGTCGTTGACACAACATTGTGTATTAATTTATTGTAGGTTCTTTGCAATTGCAAATATTGAACTATCCAAACCAGGAAATCTGAGGCATCGGCTCGGGAGAATTTTAGCTATAGACCGAGAGTGAGTGAAAGTTCCTCTCTCTTGAAGCGTTTGTTTACATAAAGCTTCATATACATGATAGAATAGTCTCCAATATTTTATCATTAGTTGGTGATACATTAATTCTTGTACTACATGGCAACCAAAAATGATATATTAATTGTTGGACTGTGATATGGCAAATAGGCGCAATTTCACAGTGTCTTAAGAGGGAGAAATATGAAAAATGACATGGTATTTCAGCAAATGGCATGAACAATGGATGTCCAATAGTAATATTTCCCTTGATTATGTGGCATTAAGAAAGTTAAGTCTTTCCTGTTGGTGACTGTACTATGTCTGATGGTTGACAGTTGATGCTTATGTTCGCTTTGAACAAAACAGAGCTGTCACCGTTTCTCTATTCTTGATTGCAAGTTTGCAACACCCAGGTTATTAGTTTATGAGAATGTCTTTCATCAAAGTGCTATTAGATCTAATCCATGGACACAGCTAAACTGTAGAACTCAGTGTTTGAATGCTGTGGGAGGGCTGTCTAGTTTGAATAAAGATTATGAACTTGTGGTCTTGATTGACAACTATTTGTTACTATCTCTGTCACAAAATAACCACAATTCTAGGAGTGAAAGGCAAATTAAGAGGGATGTAAAATGACATGTATGCCCCTCATTAATTGATCGGTAGATGGAAGTGAGAGGGTAGGTGGGGGTAAGATGGGGAGAAATTTGAATGAGATTGATGGCAATACTGGTACCCTAGGATTGTGCTTATTATGGGACTAATCCTGGAATTGCAGTTATTTTGGACGAGGGTAGTAACAATTTTTCTTTTGTTGTGTAATCTTTTAGGTGTATTTGATAATATGATATTGTAAACTGCATTATAGTTGTCCAATGCTATACTCTAATACAACCTTTTACATTATAATTGCTTGATATGTAAATAACCTTTTTGAGCACTTGAAGTTAAATGGTTTATGAAGTTTCTTAACTTTGGTTGTCTCTTGTCAGATCTAGGTTTATTGCTGTCAGTGCATATGAGGATGAGTTTGCATTTGTACGTGTTTCAGTGGATCACAAACTTCATGCTCCTAATGGAGGTAAAATTTCTGAGGTGACTCTTGAATGTAAATAATGCCTTTTGTGACTCTTGTTGCTTATGCTTAGTATAATACAGTACATTGTTCCAGACTTTGAAGATTTCCCATGTCATAATTTCAGAAATATTTTTATCCACCAGAAATTGAAGAGGATGCTAAAATCATCAGCACTGTATATAATACCAGCAGTATCCATGGTACAGTTTGGAGTATGTGCTTCATATCAACATGCCTAGATGAAGAATATTATCCTGTAGTTGCAATGATAGTTAACAGGTTTGCGCCAAAATCATATTCAATAGAGTTGCTACTTAAGTTTGTGGCGATTACCTGACATTCTAATTTATATTCTGAAATATCTTTGTTTCAACAGGGGCTCTGATGTAAATGACTTGGCACTCTATGGGCTAGATTCCCATAAACGTACTATCGACCGCATATCTACTTATTCAGAAGCTGGACCTTTGGCACTTGAGATCTCAGAAATTCCCCAACTGTATGGCTTTGCACTTATGTTTCGTGCTGGTGATGTTCTGTTGATGGATCTGAGGAACCCAAAGGACATCAGTTGTATCCATAGAATAAGCTTGACAACTAGTCTAATTGGAGATCATGTCTCCATTGAAGATTCCTGTAGGGGATTAGATGTTGATGATGATGTGGCGGCTTGTGCTTTGCTGGAACTGAGAGACTCTGGAAATAACATGATGAGGGATGACAGTTACATGGACATTGACGGTGCTGATAACAAAGCTATAGTGAAACCAAGGATTGTTTGCTCATGGAACTGGGAGCCAAATGCCATGCAAGGACATCCAAGGCTGATCTTTTGTTTGGATGATGGAGAATTTCATCTTCTAGAGTTTAGTTTGGATATGGAAGGAGTGAAGGTATTGCCTGAGTGTGTCCATAGAGGTTTGCCTTGCAAACCTCTTTTATGGATGGACAAAGGAATGGTAGTTGGATTTGTAGAGATGGGAGATGGGATGATCCTCCAACTTGAAAATAATAGATTGGTGCATAAAAGTGCAATTCAGAATGTAGCGCCAATATTGGATCTAGCAATTGCTGACCACCATGGTGAGAAACAGGATCAGATGTTTGCATGTTGTGGAATGTGCCCTGAGGGGTCCTTGCGAGTAATACGTAATGGTGTCAATGTGGAGAAACTTCTGAGGACAGATCCTATTTATCATGGTGTTACTGGTTTGTGGACCTTGAGAATGAAGAGAACTGATGCTTATCACTCTTTTCTTGTACTGTCATTTGTTGAGGAAACCAGAATACTATCAGTAGGACTCAGTTTTAATGACATCAGTGATGCTGTAGGATTTCAGACTGATGTTTGCACTCTGGCATGTGGTTTAGTTGCTGATGGTTTGCTTGTGCAAATTCACAGCAAATGTGTAAAGCTTTGTTTACCTACAGCATATGCTCACCCTGAGGGAACTTTGCTACCGTCTCCTGTTTGTGCTGACTGGTATCCTGATGTCACTATCAGTGTTGGTGCTGTTGGACATAATGTTGTTGTTGTTGCTACATCGAATCCTTGTTGCCTTTACATTCTTGGAGTCAGATCATTATCTTCATTTCAGTATGAGCTGTATGAGATACAGCATGTCCAGTTGCATTATGAAGTATCTTGCATATCTATTCCGCAAGAGGACTGGAGATTCGATAATTCATCTTCTAGTTGTGCAACGAGTGGTGATTTTCGGAAAGATTTTGCAGCTAATATTCGCAAGTTTGCTGTAATCGGAACTCACGAACCTTCTGTGCATATCATTTCGTTGGAGCCTGGAGAAGCATTTCGGCAACTTGCTGTTGGGCATATATCAGTAAATAACGCACTTGGCACTCCTATCAGTGGTTGTATACCTGAAAATGTTAGGTTTGTAGCAGCTGCAAGGTTCTACATTCTTGCAGGACTAAGGAATGGAATGCTACTGAGGTTTGAGTCACAAACAAGCAAAGGGCATTGTTTCCCTGGTTCCTTTTACAAGGAGTCCTCTACCCCTTGTGACGATACATCCCTTATGTTGATTGCTGTACGGCGTATTGGAATCACTCCTGTTGTTTTGGTACCGTTGCATGATAGAGCCAATGCTGACATTATTGTTCTCGGTGATAGGCCTTGGCTATTGCATTCTGCTAGGCACAGCTTGGCATATTCATCCATCTCATTTCTGCCTGCTTCCCATGTGACACCAGTGTCTTCCACTGATTGCCCCAATGGTCTGCTGTTTGTTTCAGAGAACTGTTTGCATTTGGTAAGTTTCTAGGACTCGTCAAAGTGAAATCCACAAGCAAAACATGCACATATTCTTTTTGAGGGATCAAGAATAATTGCATTATCACTTGCATTTCATGCTTTGAATTATTAGGACTCATAAACCATGAGATTGCTAAAATCTGCGAACAAATCCAATTCTAATGGGTTCTCCAAATAGATAGTCAGAAACATAGAAATCACGGCTGTTGATTGTTATCTTGTAATTTTCTTTATGCACTCGGTGAAACCCGTATTCTCTCTTCTGGCATCAAAATTTCGCACTTCTCTTTTTTGCTACTATTCCTTTAGTATTCGTTTCTCTTTTGCCACTATCGTCGGTCAACATCTGTTGACCGTCACATTTGCCAATAGAAGACCGTTGTACCCTTACGAAACTAAAAAAATACAAGAAATTCAAAAGATCTAGGAAAATACAATTTACCTTTTTAGTTTTTAAAGGTTGTACACAAAACTATGGTAGGAAAATTTTCAGTTAGTTTAAAAGGTTTCCACGTATATCTTAAAAATGGAATTTTTAAAGAAAATATTTTCGCATATCCACATACAAATCAAACAGCATAGCTGCCAATATTCATGTAAACAACCATGCACATAATTCCGTAGTATAAATTATTATGTGAAACATTTGAGAACCAAATCAGTCCCATGCTACATTTTTAAAAATAATATTAATGTTAATATAATTCCCAATTATAGTCACATGTTTATCTCAGAGTGGCTTGCATGTGCATTTCGTTGTACTGTCAGTTCAAATCAAGTTTATCTTTTCAGGTTGAAATGGTTCATGGCAAAAGACTAAATGCACAGAAGTTTTCGATTGGAGGGACTCCAAGGAAAGTGTTGTACCACAGTGATAGTAGAACACTGTTGGTGCTGAGAACTGGGTTAACCGGTGTATCATGTTCTTCAGATATTGTTCAAATAGATCCAAGTAATGGGGCATTGCTTTCCAGATTCAAGTGTGAACCTGGTGAAACAGCAAAATGCATGCAAATTGCAAAGATAGGGAATGATCAAGCATTAATTGTTGGAACTAGCAAGTCCAATGGCCGACCAATGATGCCAAATGGTGAAGCAGAAAGGTAAGGTCGACAACTCATGTTTTGTTTCTGCTGAAGCGGTCGTTTTGTCAAGTTTGTAGTGTCCATGATCCATTAGGATTTTTGCACTACTAATGTTTAACTAGCAATCCTAATGTTTTTTTGCTTGGTTTGAGTATAATTGTTAATATTAATGATGATCTGTTGTTTTGATCTCCACCTTTTTGTTTACTGCCTGCCCGTTGTCTGATATTCTGCAATAGTATATGAATTTGCAAAGCTTGCAACCATGAGGCTCATTTTTGGTTTCTCGCTGACTGTGACGGTGTGACCATTGCCACCATTGATCATTCAATGCATATTTGCAGTTGGATCATCACTTTTTTGCTATCAGTATTTTTTTTCTTGTTTTTTCTGCACTTAATTTAGTTTTACCATTTCCATATCTTTGAATTGTGTGTATAGTTAAAAGCTTGCCTTTATATTGTTACTATAACTATTCTCTTTGGATGAAACAGTGTCAAGGGTCGTCTAATTGTTTTAAGCTTGGAGACTATTGAAAGTCCTCGTGAGAGCGGTTCGTTTGCTGCAGCTTCTAATTTGAATTCATCTCATGCTGGATCTCCATTCCCAGAATTTGTTGGTTATGCAGCAGAGGAGCTGTCTAGTAACAGCATGTGCAGCAGTCCTGATGAAGTTTGCTGCAATCAGATTCTACCTGAACTCATGGCAGGCCATTTGAGATCACTAGTCCATTCTACATTTAATGGTGCTGTTCTTGCTGTACATCCATATCTAGATAGATATGTGTTGGCAGCAGCTGGAAATATGGTATGCTTAAAAGTCAATTTTTATCATATATGATATATTATTGAAAAGTAACTTAGCTCGGTAATGGATCTAGATAAATAAATTTGCAAAGAAGCTTGAATGCTTAATTGGCAAGTTCCGGACTCTTGACATCAGAATCACTCAATCAACATTTATCCTGGCAAATAGCACTATGTAGATTGTATGGTGTTGGCTTCTTTCATTTCTGTAGATTGCTAGAACTACAGAAAGAAGGTGCATTAGCACTTTAGCAGATGAGCCACATTCATAGCAGAGGATTTTTTTTTTTTTTGTAATAACTACTGGAGGGATAGACCAGTGACAACTGGAGTTGAGGAGATAGAGGTTGGAAGGGTTATTTGCCATTATAAAAAATTCCTGAAAGAATATCCCAACAAGAGTGTTATTATTTTCCAAAACAAACAGTTATCATGATGTCACTAAAATTTCTATAATTCTGTTACTATCTGGTGCTAATATGTTGATGCTGACAGATCCAGTTTGAATACCACAATATTTGAAAACCATGATCTGACATTTTCTGTCTTATTTTGACAGCTTTTTGTACTTGGTTTTTTAAATGAAAATCCCCATCGGATAAAAAGGTATGCTATGGGTAGAACAAGATTTACAATAACCTGTTTGAAGACGTACGCATCACGGATTGCAGTGGGTGATTGCCGCGATGGTGTTCTCTTCTATTCTTATCATGAGGTATAAGTTGATTCAATTGAAATAATACATTTTTATGATGTTTATTTTTATGGAGTTTCTTTGTTGTTACCTCTAATCCTCATATTTAATCTATGCCAGAATCTTAGAAAGTTGGAACTGATCTATTCTGATCCTGCCCAACGACTAGTGGGTGATGTTGCCCTTTTGAGCTGTGAAACTGCTGTTGTATCAGATCGACGAGGGAGCATATCTGTACTGTCTTGTCCAAGATTGGAAGGTATGCCTTGGTATAGATGTCGATGTCATCCCTTCCTTTTTAGTTTTTACCTGTTCTTTTATCTGGCTTCTTTTTAATGGTAGTGCCTCCCCTATACTCTTCTGCATCTTGGTCATACTTTGTAATTTTGTAGCCTTCGTGTTTAGTTTCTCAATCTAATTCCTTTATTCAGATACTAAATATGCAGTATGAACATCACATTATAGCTGGCATAAATTTTGCCAGTGTAGCAAGGCCACATAGTTGAATATTGTGCCTAGAAGCTTTATGAATTTCTAATATAATTCAAAATTTTGCATTACGTTTGTGTACTTCCCATCATATATGCATTACTTTGTAAATTCTACCTAAATTAATTTAAATTTTACATTACATTAAGATTTATTTTGACATTTTTTTAACATATCTTTCAGTATCCGAAAGTCCAGAGAAGAACCTAGCGGTGCATTGTTCATTTTACATGGGTGAAACAGCTATGAGCATCCAGAAGGTAAGCTTCTGTTGGTATCTTAGGGCTAACCAGTGTGGATTCCATTGACGAAAACATACCAAAGAGTGGGTTTTGAACAGGGGTATTGGGTAGCTGTTTGGTTTGAGGAATCAAATCATCCTAGGACGAGTTTTTTCCAGCATGACCCATCATGAGGTCATCCCATGATTTTTGATGGGATGACCCAATGATCCTATTCATCTTCTCTTTTTTTTTCCTACTAAGCATGTCGCTTTGAGGAATGAGGTAGAAATGTAGTAGTCCATTCTGCTCTTCAAACCAAACAATCGGTTTGGTTTGGAAGTTGGACCTGCTGGTGCATTGAGTATCTAATTCCTTAGACGAAACAGCCCATAATTGATCCAGGAGATTTGCCTGGTTATCTCTCATGGTCCCATTATTTTCCTGAACATTTGTTTTTCATTCATCATGACCTGTCCCTTCTTTCTATGAGCCCCATGGAAAAGTGTGACCGACAACTAGTTTCATTTTTTTATATTGTCGGTTTGCTTTCCTATGGTTAACTCGGTCTTGTAATTTGCTGTAGGTTGCATTTAAGCACTGGCTTCCAATTGATGATTTGACAGAACCGGTGTTGGAGTCGGTATACAACTGTGTCGTGGCAAGCACTCTGCTGGGGAGTATCTTTGTTATGATTCCACTGACAAGGTGTAGTTTTCAAGATTCCAACTCTAGAATCTAAATTCATGCTATTAGCAATTTATCTGTGACAGCTCAGTCAGGGCCACAATTTGGGAAATTGTATTTGCTTTAAGTTAATCAGGGTTGTGAACTATGATAGTTTTGGCCAAGCTTCACAGTTATATTTGGTACATGATTTTTGCAATGTTATTCACATAAAAAATAAAATAGAACACTTTATCGTTGAGAATTATTTGTTGCTATGCTGTTCCTGAGGATTAGATGCCATACACATTGATAATGTAAACAAAGTAGTCAATGCTTGCACCATTACTAATTAAATCCAAATTGATTGTGTTTTACCTGATAATTGTTTGCGTACTAGTATCAACAACTAACTGGTAAACTAAGCCCTTTCCCATTCCATATCCTTTTGTAACAAGGGGCCAGCGTTATTTTATCTCTGCACACCTGTATTTTAATTCTGAAGCTAATGAATTGGTAATGCAGTGAGGAGCATCAAATGTTGCAAGATGTCCAAGAAAGACTTTCGGTTCACCCATTGACTGCTCCACTCTTAGGAAATGATCATGCAGAGTTTCGTCGTCGTGGTATCCCGGTAAGATAATTAAACTGCCACACTGAAAGCTAGTTTTTTGTAAGTGTTGAATAACCTACATACTACTGCTGTGACAGTCGGGAGTACCGCCCATTCTGGATGGCGACATGCTTGTGCAGTTCCTGGAGCTCACCAGTGAACAACAGCACGATGTTCTCAATCTTGTTTCTCCTGGAAAGAAGAGGCAACGCGACATCTCGGTTTTCCAGGTCATGCGAGCATTAGAGAGGGTCCATTACGCACTCAACTGAGGCGTTCAGCCATCGTTCAACTTGGTCACTGTTCTTACCGACATGGTTGTCTCCAACCTGCTGATATTTCGAGTGGCATCATCGCTGAATTTCGCTGAATTGTGCCACCGAAAATGGTACTGTGGAGCACAAACCCGATACAAACCAAATCTCAGCTGTAGTGAGGTGCTGTGTTTTGCTGTGGGATAATGGGCCCATCTGATCTCCCAACAGTGTGTCATTGCTCTAGTGAAATCTTTGTAAATAACAAATAATATTTTGGCAGAAGGATGTGGATACAATCCTTTTGCCCAGTGAAAGGAACAATCCTCGTGAAAGCAAATCTCCATTGTGGTATATGTCAACTTGCTTCAGGTTATGCCAGTTGAAATAGGGATCTGGAAACATTTCTTGAAATCTGACACTTGCTTGATCTTTGTGCCTTAATAAATTTGCTCTCTCCAACCAGGTGAGATTACCGTGAAAGTATATTTGCTTGGTAGAGAAAATTTGCGCACATCGTTTTCATAACGAAACGTTGCCAGTGTTCTTAACATAATTATTATTTCGGATGCCAAGATAAACATAACTAATTATTTTTTTCTATTTTATATTTAAAGACACATCACGCTTACACTCGTGAATGCATTCACATCACTCGTGCATCCTCAACATTATCATTTTTTTTATGAAGCCAAATTATGATCGAACAACTAAAAACTGATGAAGCAGAGTATTACTCTGGTCTTTGTGCTTTTGTAAAAAAAAAAACGATTACAGATGGACAAAGGGAAAAGGGAATATACATATATTTGCATTCATAAAGTTACATTAGAGTGCTCATCCAACTCATCGGATGATCAAACTGCACAATGAATCAACGTAACCTAAAAAAAAAAAAAGCTAATTACAGATGAATCAAATCATGCATGCAATCGGTAGCGCTGATTCCCCGAGATTTACATCCATCCGCTCTGGCCAGAAACAAACTGGCGCCTGGTTTCTTGCGCCGGCGGCGGTGGCGGTGTCGGCGCCGCCACGCGCGCCATGACCGCCGGGATGGCCATGACGTGCGGCAGCAGCAGCGCCATCTCCTGCTCCGCCTCCTCCTCGTACACCTTGAAGAAGTCTTCGTCGTCGTCGTCGCTGCCGACGTCTACGGCGCAGCACTCGTCCTCCTCCGCCGCCGGGGTGACGGGGCCGATATGCGGCGCATCCTCGTCGTCGGCCATGATCACGTCGCTATCTTCGTCTTCGCCCCCCCTCGAAGTCCGCGTCCACAAGCTCGACGACGTCGTCGTCGCTGTCGTCATCGGCGGCGAACTCGACCTCCTGCGGCTCCTCCTCCACCTCCACCTCGAATTCCACCTCCTGTGGCTCCTCCTCCTCATCCACCTCGAACTCCACCTCTTACGGCTCCGCCTCATCCTCCGCCGCCGCCGCGGCGTCCTCAAGAAACACCAAGAACTCCGCGAGCACCTCCCCCTCCAGCCACGCCACGGGGAGAAGATGGCCGTCGAACTGCACGTGCTCAGGGAGGGATGCCGACGACGACGACTCCATTGGCCGTGCTCCGATCGATCGCCGTCGCCTCGTGGTTTACTAGTGAAGGATGGATGAAACGAATCGCGGGAGGAAACTGAGCTCGAGAATTGAACGCAGCAACAGCTTTGAAAATATAGGCAGGCAAGGCGCGCGGACTCGGCTTCCGATCTCACGAAACCGCGTAAATATTTGCTTGCCGGTTTTTGAAACGGACTCCGGATCCGACCGTGCCTCCAGGATTCGGGGGGAAACCACAACTTGTTGCTCTTAATGGACTTTCTTTTTGGTACAGCTTCCATATTTTTTCGTTTTTTGTCAAATACTGTTGCTGTTTGCTGGGACTCGGCATGGTTACGAGGAAGAAGGCCGAAAGATTTGATGCCACGAGTCTACGCAGCATTGAGAAGGAAATACAGAACGCTAAAGGAAGCATGCGAAAATGAGACGTGGATGAAAAAAAATCTCAACTTCTCAATCATTGGTGGCATGTCGCAGTTAAGCTTCTATACCAATTAGTCTCCCATGGAACATAGTTCAAGGCATACAGTTCATTGACACCGACCCAGATCAAATCACATGGAAACTCACAACCCATATGGAATACACGACGACGTGTACTTATAAAGCGGAATTCTTTGAATCCACAAGCACAAACTATGCAATGATCATATGAAAGCTTTGGGCACCGATAAAGTGTAAGTTCTTTGCATGGTTAATTGTTCAAAACAGAGTATGGACGTCAAATCGCCTCATGACCCGCGGAGGGCAGAATAACACCTATTGTCCTCTTTGCTGATACACTCTGGAGACGGCCCTACATCTCATGGTGGAATGCATGTATACGAAGATAATTTAGGGATTGATATTAGCTTGGATCTCTCACGAGCACATTGAGCCAATAAATTGGAACATCTCGCGATGATCCATCAGTGGTGGATAGGTCTAGCCTCCACAACAGAGGTGCTAAAGAAAGGCTTGCGACACCTTATCCTTCTGATTTTATGGGAGATTTGGAAGGAGCAAAATCAGCGAGTGTTCCGACACAAAGAATTATCGGCAATAAGCCTGGTCGCAAAGATCAAAGAGAAGGCAAAGACTTGGGCCATGGCAGGAGCGAAAAGACCGTGTAGCATAGTGCCTTAGAGTTCTCATTTTCTCTTACCTATACAGGGGTACGTACACTGTATAGTTTTTTCTTGCTATATTTAATAAAATTGGCACAATCTAAGTACCGGCTCGTTTAAAAAAATTGGACTATGCTGAGTTAAATGGATTTTGACAATTATATAGATGTTGATTTAAAGATAACTTGTTAACACAACCAACTACTGCAAAGAATTTTAAAATATACATGTTTTACCATTTTGCATTTATATACATGTTGTGCAGGAAATAACGGAAATATATGCTTTCCGTTGGACAGGGAAGCGCTATCACTCCTTTGGTGCGGCTCGAAGCCATGGGTCTGTCAAGCAGAACGGTGCCATGCACACGCACCACCGCTAGTGGTCCCACACACCTAATGCGCACCATTGCCATCTTGTCCAATAGCACGGAGCAAACATGCGGTGCACGGAGAGTGTGTGGCACCGCCAAACATATACATGTAAACATATACTAGCTACTAGCTGAATCAGATGTTCTCTTATTTTTCATGTCGTTTAAAAAAATAAAAAAAATTTAAAAAAATAGTAAGATAGATCATACACTCCAAAAATATACATGTGTAAATTCAACTTATACGAGCAAATCAAAATCAAAATTTGTTGTTTGTGTTTTAGATTATATAAGTCAAATTTTAATTTGCATGCTTATTTTATAACAAAAACAAAAATCCATTTCCCTAGCAGTGTACACATGCATATACGCACGTACGCATATATAGCAGGGTTCAGGGGACGTTCCCTCGGAAAACAAAAATCCATTTCCGCGCACCAATCATGCGCCGTGCAACCGACGCGCGAGCTGACGTGCTGGCTCGCAACCAAAAATTTACATGCATCTCGCAAAAAGAAAAAAAACATGGAAACTTTAGTTTAGTAAACTACTTCCTTCATAAAAAATTCTAATCCTAAATATAAATCTGAATATACATGTATCTATATTTATATTTATAGGTAGGATTAGATTTTTTTATAGTACGGAAGGTGTAGTATCGAACTTCATCATCGAAGAATTTAATTACATGCGAAATGATATACACAGACACAAGTTACGTGCATGCACATCAGATGCTCCGAGCGTGCCTACGGCCGTACGTCGGTGCACCGCCGTCTTGGCAGCGGCGGCCAACTACATCTCGCTCGGCCGCCGGCCGCAGCCTCTGGCGCTGGAGGCGCAACATCGCCGCCGCGACCCTGCGAGCGCGCCGCCGCTTCTTCTTCGCCTGCAGGTACTCGCGGATCATCTCGTTTATGGCTTCGTAGTCCACGCCGAATTGGTTCACTGCCCGCACGCTCATCCTGGCGTTGCGCGCCGTCGCCGCCGGTGGCTCTGCGACTCGTGCGGCGTGCTCCTCCGCCACCGGGGTGGTGGCGCCTCCGTCGTCGTCCGCCAAGTCGGCGTCGGACACAAGGTCGTCGAAGCCGCCGCCGTCCTCGAAGTCGGCGTCCACAAGCTCGACGTCGTCATCGTCGTCGTAGACGTAGTCGTCCACCCCATCCTCCATGACGCCGCCATCATCCACGAGGTCGTCGTCGTCGCTACCGTCATCGGCGGCAAACTCCACCTCCTGTGGCTCCTCCTCCATCTCCTCGAACTCCACCTCGTACGGCTCCGCCTCATCCTCCGAAGCCGCCGCGGCGTCCTCAAGAAACACCAAGAATTCGGCGAGCGCCTCTCCCTCCAGCCACGCCACGGGGAGCAGATCGCCGTCGAACTGCACGTACTCCGGGAGGGACGCCGACGACTCCATTGGCTAGCCGCGCTCTGAACGATCTCGCCGCGTTCGTTGCCTCCTGTATGGAAAGGATGAATCAAATCCAATTCCAATCGCAGAGCGGGAGGTGGATGAGATGAATGCGAGATTATTGGATATATAGGCAGGCAAGAGGGAGCGCGGACTCCGAGTCCGATTCCAACTCCGATCTCACGAGAAATCGCGCGCGACTCCGAATCCGAATACGAGAGTATACGACCGCACCTCGAGGATTTGAATGGGTATCCGATTTTTCTAAAAAAAACGTGCAGAACAGTTCATTTCTTTCCTTTCTGGTGTAGTGAATCAAAACCAGGGTGAAGTTTTACCATTACCGGCCCAACCAAGGGAAACTCTATTTGAAGCTGGAGGTATACTCATTTTTCCAAAAGAGAGAATTGTAAATATACCACTACTCTCATCGAGAAAATGGATAATATGTCGGTTTCGACAAAATATCATCCTATATGTTGCAATGGATACCCTTCTCTAAAAATACGTTGCAATAGATAAAACACCGCTCACTTCGTTACCACAAGGATGATTTGCCACTTTAGATGGTTTTAGCCATTTTGACACAGATTAACCACGTGTAAAGATTATAATGCCCCTTGCTCCTCTGCACATTAGATCGATGCACACATCCTCTTGTTCGTCCCTCTTACCTCTGGTTTACAAGCTTGCAGCTAGAGCCTACAGGAGGGAGCCCACCACCACTAGCGCTAGCCGCTGCACAGAGAAGCCGCACGGTCACCACCGAAGATCAGCCCTTGCTCACGCGAGCTCCCCCTCCTCACGGCCTGATCTCCTCCTCACTCCTGATGTGATTGGGTGTCGCCGGCAAGAAGGAGAGAAACTGACCTCCGCCGACAAGGAGAAGCTGGCTAGTGAGGTTCCCCTCGAGTTCTCCATCCTTCCATGGCCGACCTCCTGCTCCTGCTCCCAAGCAGCGGCGAATGACAAGGAGGAGGGGTCATGCGAAGAGGAGAGAGCTAGGGGCAAAGGGAAGGGGAAGCGTGGGGGAGGGTTCAGCCTGGCAAGGACTAGCCTCCTGCTCCTGATCCCGCCATCTTGGCGGCAGCCGACTGGCGGTCCGCTTTGTCCCGCTCCTGAGCGACGATGGTAGAAAAAAACGATGAACCTAACTAACAGATGGATAGATCGATCTGATATGTAGATGGACATGGGCATTATCGTCTATTCACGTGGTTAATCTGTGTCAAAATGGCCAAAACCCTCTAAAATGGCAAATCATCAATGTGGGTGAGTGGCATTTTATCCATTGCAACATATAGGGTGATATTTTGTTCAAACCTAACGAATAGAGTGGCATTTTGTTCATTTTCTGATATGGATCTCATGATGATCTCCTAACTCAAAATAGCTATTAAGAACACAAATTGCATATTTAGAACTAGAATTCAGGTCACATAGTTTCTATTTACCATTGCCGCTCGAGGTATACAAATACTCCCCATAGAGTAGTTATAATAAAAAAATCTTAAAATATTTGACAACATTCATAAAGTCATATAAAATCCCAAGTCTCAAACGAACTAATACCAATATATAAAAGTTCCATATCCCAACTCAACTCATACCTACTACTAGAAGGGACCAAGAAAAAGGAATACAAATATAACCGATGAACTACTCATGTTCGAATTTAACTATTTTAAACTTGAGGTTTCTTTTTTGAAGGGGGGACAGGCGTTCGAATCATGCGTTTAATTTTTTTATGCGAAATATTTTTGTTTTGTGGAAATGAAGACCTATGCAATTGATGAGAACCCCGAGGTAATTGCAATATTCCATGATATGAATAGGTTTTTATACATCATATTGTACTGAAAACTTTACGGATATAGGATTGGATTCGGGAATAAGATGTATTCGGTATATAATACGGATAAAGTATTCGGATAGTACATAGCCGGCTAGCAGTGATAGGCCGCATCCTCTAGTACAGCACAAACCAACCCCAAAAGGCCCATTAGATTACTCCAGCGATGGCAAAATCTAGGAGCCAAGGAGGCAAGCAGCCTCGCAGGCTCGCAACAACACCACCGCCATGAGACGTTGGTCTCCCCCCTCGGCCATTGGCTCTTCAATGCCGGCAACATCACAGCTCATTGCCCTTGCTCAACATCGCTTTTGGTGATCTTGTGACACCTGAGAAATTGCAACGTCTTGGGATGGCAAAACAAATAAATCTCGGTAGCATCCCCTTTAAAGCAAACTCGCGGAAGCGTCAAGATGTACATATAAGGTTATGATCAAACAACGTACTAGCATACATGAATTGCCTAAGGAAAAAGGTAGAAAAATAAAGATCGACATATCTAGTGATTAATTAAAAATTAGGACAATAATTCAACTAGTTTATCACATCATCTATGTACTAAGTGTCATCATGACGTGCAGCTACACCCATCCCTTTGTATAAAGTGCAACAAGTAACTGAAAAGATTGTAATAGGGTGAGAAGGGCCCTTATCTCTCTCCTTTTGAAAATAGCAAGAAATCAGCATCTCCTTGTTGCTTGTTTCATAGCTTTCATGGTTGGCAACTTGGGATGCTGTAGAAGCTTACTTGATGCAAGTATAGTTTACCAGGGGAATTCGTATGTGTATGCTCATGGTTCTTATATGAGAGACAAAATTAAAATTTTCATTATAAATCGCAGCACTTTTTATGATCATACATATTCGGTCTATTTTCTATTCCCTTTTTTCATATTGTAGGACGATGTTTTATTATTTTTCTTAATCAAACTCTTTAAGTTCTATGATTTTCTATTTCTCCCTAGTAATTTGAAGTGCGAGCAATTTTAGCAACAGCATAAAAATTTCACCCATGTGTCTGACGATGAAGTTGATGTGTATTTTCACGTCCCAAAATATAAGAGTTTTTGGGTTTATGGGACACATGCTAGTACTACGAATCTGAATAGGTTTCTGTCCAGATTGTTAGTAATAGGATATGTCCTATCAACTTAAAAATCCTTATATTTTGGGACAGAGAGAGAAATAGGATTCACTCAACAAGCCAGAACTCAAGTTTGTGTTGCAGTTCTGCCCATTTATATTTGATGAATTTCGAGGTGCCAGCTTGCTTAGTGACGCAGGATACAAATAAGAACTGGCTGCTCTTAATTAACTTTCTTTTCTGGTACAGCTTCCACGTACTTTTTTTTAATCAAATGCTGTTGCTGTTTGCTATCGATTTGGACTGTATTACTGTGTTAAATGGATTTTGAGTGTTACATGGATGTTCATTTAGCACCAACCTGTTAACGCAACCAACTAATGTTAGTTTTACCATTCCCAACCCGAAGCTTATCATTGATTGAAAGTATCACCTGAAAGCTTTCGCCTCAGTTCTTTTCGGCTGTTTCACTTTTCTTACCTTGTTGAAAAGTGAGTAGTTCTTTTAATTGTTCCCTGTGCGATATAGCAACATGTTCATCCAGTTATCAACTACTTTCAAACTATTTGTTATCTTTGACTAGTTTAACATATTTTTGATCCATCGTAAGAAATACTTTCATAATATATAATTCACATATTGTTAAACTACATGTATTTCCAAAAAATACAATTAAGGGTCAAGGGCTTAAGGATAGAAATGTTTGATTTAGCAAAAATCTAGAACACCAAGTAATTTGAAATATAAAGTCATCCCTAACCCTCCATATCATCTAGTGTCCATAGCATTTAATACATTACCACATAAACAAAAATCTGATATAGCACTAGAGTTAATGAGGAGAGAGATAAAAGAATGAAGAAACCATGCCTCATGCAAGAAACCATATCTATACAAGAATCAAGAATAAAATTATAGAGATGGGTGGATAAAAGGAGAGAGAAGAGAGGTGATTGGAAGAGAATTTAATTTCAAGATACCATCCATTGGATACATAGTTTCTATATATATATATACAGTGTTTATATGACATGGCAAGTATGGAAACTAATTGATAGTTTCTGAGTTGGGGATAACCTAAGTAGTATCCACAAAATTCAGTCAATCACTGAAACCCAATTAGATGAAACTTCCGAAAACGGAAACGCGCACTTCAGTTATTATCCATTCGACCTATTAAGAAACGCACATATCCGAAATTTGCATCTTAAATAAATATTGAATGCAAACTTGTATCTGAACTTTATCAATACATATCAGTTATCCATGCGATCTTCTTCAACACATCGCACGTCACGACCCTGCGGGCGCGCCGCCGCCGCTTCTTCTCCGCCAGGTGTTTGCGGATGATATCGTTGATGGCGTCGTTGCCGACGCCGAATTGGCTCACGGGACTCACGCTCATCCTAGCGTTGGTGCGCGGCGCCCTCGCGTTTTCCGCCGTCGCCGCCGCCGGGGTGGTGGCGGCTTCGTCGTCGGGTTCATCGGCGTTGGCCAAGTCGGCCACAAGGTCGTCGAAGCTGCCGTCGTCGCCATCGTCCTCGAAGTGCTCGACGTAATCTTCGTAGTCCACCTCACCCTCCATGATGCCGCCATCATCCACAAGGTCGCCGCCGATGACGTCGTCGTCGTTGCACGCCACCTCCTGCGGATCCTCCTCCCCCACAGGTCCCACCTTTCATGCCTCTGGTCACAAGGAGTGAAGGAGTGCAGCAGCAAGAAAATGAATCGTTGTGCTATTGCATAGATCATCTATACACCTATGCTCAAATCAACTTCCCAAGTTCTCATCGAGCGGCGGCGGCGGCTGCCGGCTGGCACTGCAGCAAGCCAGCACCACCAGCGCATGGCTAGCAGCCCAATCCGGTTCTCACGTCCTCCTATCCTCACCTCCTAAGCAGCTTTTTGCTAATCACCCACCGTCCCACCCAATATAGTCACTTGATTTGGTAAGTATACTTTCCCCAATTTTTTTGAGCACAAATCGTATATTGTATTTTTCTAGGCCCTTTTACAAATGGATAAATTTGTCAAGCTATGCACAACCAAATCAAACACCTCAAGTTCACAAGATTCACCTATAAATTAAGAGGAAGGAGAAGAAATGCAAGATGAAGCTGATTTGGAGAACATAAATGCAGTGTCTGTGCCACCATTTACAGAAGAAGATAAAGTTGATTTCTCTAATCTTCTAGCAGATCCCGCACTAAGAAAGCCAATTTCATAGTATAATATGAATGTTCGTGATGAGGTGAGAAGAGCTTACCTCCAAAGAGGTCCATTTCAGACTCCAGATCATAAGTTCCCCCAAAAAGATATGAGTGGTTGTATGTGTCGTTTTAATCCAGATTGGTTTAAATCATTTAGTAATTGGTTGGAGTATCGTATAGTAGAAGATGCAGCATATTGTCTTTGTTGCTATTTGTTTAAAAATGAAACTCTAGGGCATGGTGGAGGAGATGCATTTTCAACTCAGGGGTTTAGAACTTGGAAATTTGATAGGTTCAAAATTCATATTGGTGGCCCTTACAGTGTTCATAACCAGAATGTGAAGAGATGTGATGATCTCATGAACCAACAACAGTCTATTCGATCTAATATAGTTAAGCAAGAAAAGAAAGCTAAAATGGAGTACATGATTCGTTTAACAGCATCCATTGATATTGCAAGATTGCTTCTGACTTTGGGCTTGCCGTTTAGAGGTCATGATGAAAGTGAATCTTCTAAGAGGAAGGGAAATTTCCTTACTTTTTACGAATGGTATGCAGAATGCTCTAAAGAAGTGGGTGATGTTGTTCTTAAAAATGCTCCAAAGAACTTGAAATTGGTTGCTCCTGAAATCCAAAGAGATATCGTGTGAGCTTGTGCTGAGGAAACACTGAAATCCAAAGAGATATCGTGTGAGCTTGTGCTGAGGAAACACTTAAATCTATCATAGAAGATCTTCGAGATGAGTACTTTGCTATATTGGTTGATGAGTCCCGTGATGTATCACACAAGGAACAAATGGCTCTTGTTATACGATATGTTATACTTGGAATAATGAAGGTTATACTTGGAATAACTAATGATTTGAACATAGCCTTGCAAAAAAAGGACCAAGATATTGTGAATGCTATTTCATATTTGGGCACAACTAAGAGAAGACTACAAGATCTAAGAAATGATGGTTGGGAAGGTATGTTCAATCAAGTTATTGACTTTTGCACTAAGCATGATATTGAACTTCCTGACATGGATGACATGCATGTTCCTCGGGGATCAAAATCAAAGCGCAGAGTTCAAGCTGATGGCATATCAAATGAGGATTACTACCAGAGTGTCATGTATGCTGTTATTGACTTATTACGTGTTGAGCTTAATGACCGTTTTAGTGAGAGCAGTATTGTGTTACTTCTTGGTATGGCTTGTTTGGATCCTGCTTATTCATTCTCTAACTTTGATAAGGACAAAATACTAGAAATGGCTCGATTGCATCCTGGTGATTTTGACAATGAACACAAGATTGAAGAGCTTGGTTGCCAACTTGAAAATTTTGTTGAGAATATTCGTGATGATTCAAGATTCTGCAATCTGAAAGGTCTTGCTGATCTGTGCAATAAATTAGTTGAAAAAAAGAAACACACTACTTATCCTTCGGTGTTTTTGTTATTGAAGCTAGTATTAATTCTACCCGTCATCACAGCATCAATCGAGAGAGCTTTTTCTGCTACGAATCAAGTTTGATTTGCGCAATAGAATAGGCGATACCTTCTTATATCATTGCATGATTACCTATGTTGAAAGTGATGTGTTTCAAAATATCACTACTGATACCATCATGAGCCGTTATCAAGGGATGAAAACCCGTAAAGAGGAGCTCTGTAACCGTCGAGAGGAACTCTGATTAAGTCAATATTTTCACTATGTTATTTGAAGCTGTTGTTATGTATCAGTCTTGACCCCACAGGGTTTGAGTCCTGGCTCCGCCACTGCAGGGATGAATCAAATCGAACCAGATCGCGGGAGGTAGCTAGCTGAGATGAATGGGAGAATTGAACGCAGCAATAGCGGCAGCAGCTTTGAATATATATAGGCAGGCGCGCGCGGATTCCGAGTCTGATTCCAACTCCTCTCTCTCGCGAGAAACCGCGAAAATATTTGCGACATTTTCTTTTGAAAAAGGACTGCACTTCGAGGACTGGAGTGTGTATCGATATTTATTTTTAGTGAATTGCATTTTGATCTATTTTTTATTACATATATAAGTAAAACTGTAAACCATCCTCTGCTAATCTTTTTACTTTGGAGTTTGTACTAGGTATTTTTATCATTTTTACACTTTAGACCACCCAAACTCTCTTCGAGAGTATATCAACAGCCTCTAAACATATCGGCACACTCAAGCCAATGATTTCCCCTGGTTACAAGAAGGTCATATCTTTATCAAAAGAGAGGTTGGATGGAGTGATCGCAATTTCAGACCACACCAGCAAATCAATATATTGACCAAAATTTTCGTATTTTCTCAATTTTTTGTTGAAGTTAGCCAAAGTTTATTCCAATTCAGTCAAAATATATTAAAATTTAAAAAAAAATTGGTCCAAAAGGTGCCAAAAATCATGAAAATTCGTAAATTATGTTCGTGCCGGAATCAAAAGTGCAAACCCTGGTTGGATGTAGCTAGACAAAAGTATTAGGGCGGTCCAAAATACAAGTAAGATAACATGGACTGAAAATATATAATAGAATGTTCTCCAAAGCAAAACTTACATAACAAAAGGTTGCCCAAAATGCAATTCATTCAAGTAAAAAAAAGGTGCAACATCGAACAGTTGATTCCTTTCCCAGGCTAAAACCGGGGTGATGTTTTACTATTAGGATTATTTATATGTTTATGAATAAATTTTCTTTTAGAAATTTGTCAAATGCAAAAGCAGTAGTGTAATTACGTTGTAATTTATATGTAACAGTAATATAATTTGCATTAAGTTAAAATTTCTCGATAACACGTTACTTCCATGAAAACGGAGGTCATGGCACTTAATCCCCTAACCCATGTCCGAGCTACGGTTACCAGCCCAACCAAGGAAAACTCTATTAGAAACTCGAGGTATACTCATTTTCCTAAAAATTATACAAAGACACTCGAGAGAGTAGATATTTTTAAAAAACTTAAAATATTTAACAACATTTATATATGTATATACCATTCCAACTTAGCAAGTCTCAACTAAACTAATACCAATACATAAAATTCAACTCATACCTACTCTCTCAGTAAAAAAAACTCAACCTAGTACCAGATGTTTACACATCATAATACTACGAATTTGGACATATCCAGTATTAAGGTTATTAAGGTTAAGTTTTTGTGGGACGGGGGAGTAAAAGGGAACAAGAAAAGGGAAGACAAATCCAATCAATGAACAGTATTAGAACTATTCATGTCCGAATTTAACTATTTTAAACTTGAGGGTTTTTTTTGGGGAACAGGCGTTCCACTCATGCGGTTCCACGCTTTACCACAAAAAATATTGAATTTTGTTGAAATGAAGACCTATGCAGTTGGTGAGAGACAGGAGGTAACTGCAACATTCCATGATAAGAATATCTCTATGGAAACACAACTAGTACAAAATAATTGATTTTTTTTTCATACCGGCAAAATCTATGTTTGCATGTGGGTGGAACAATCGCATGGAACCAAGTGTCTACAGAAATACCAATTATCGCAAGCCGCAAGCGGGAATCGCAACTGAATGCAAAAAAAATTTTAAGGCGAGCATAAGCGCCCACCTGCGGACGAATTTTGGCCAAAAAATATAAACAATTCTAAAAAAAATTACATAAACCCTACATCTCCTGGTCGCCATTGCAAGAAGCCCGGTTCCACGGTCCAAAGCCCGCTGGATCCACCCCGGCCAACCCCCTCCCCCCTCAAGGCATCATCGCAGCAAGCAGACTGTGGTCGTGGACATCGTCACCATCGTGAGATGAAGAGTGGAAGAGGGACAAGGGTCGTCGCCGCCATCGTTAGATCCAACCCGGCCGAGGCCATGGCCAACGGATCCTCTGTCCACCATAGCCACCGTCATTGGATCCGTCCCGACCAATTCCGCGGCCAACGGATCCACCATTGCTAGATCCGTCCCGGTTGGATCCATGGCCGATGGATCTGCCACCTACAACTCCTTAGCATCCACTGCACCCATCGTCTGCTCGCCTCACGTCGGGCATCAGGAGAGAAGCTGAGGGAGAGAGGGAGGAGAGAAGGGATGAGGGAGGAGGGAGTGGGAGGAGAAGCCGAGGGAGAGGGAGAGAAGTACATGAGAGGGAGAAAGACTTGAAAAGAAAAAAAAAAGAAACAAAGAACTGTGTTGTGAAACTTTTTTTTTCATACGAGTCTCTTAACAGTCTGTCTATGAAAATGAACCTATTTTCGCAGACGGGTTTATTAAGAGATTCACGGTTCGTGGTTTAGATGGGCCTATTAGGTCCACTGGCAAAAATGGATTTTCGCATAAGTTACTACTAGACACCATTAGAACCTTTTTTGCAAATGGATGTTGTTTTAACCTGCTTGTAATTAAATGGGGGGTGTCCCTAAAAACTGTTTTTTAAGTAGTGAAAGCCATCTCCTCCAAGGCACTGATTTCTAATTCTCTAAAATAACAAATATAATGATGTAATTAAAAGTACGGAGTTCTTAAGTCAGTAGATTTGTGGAAATAGAAATATGGATAAAATAAGTAAAATATTGTTCTTAGTTAACCTTTTTTTACGAGAATTAACCTTATTTTTTGGTACAGCTTCCATTTTTTTTTTGTCAAATATTCTTCTTGTTTGCGATCAATTTGGACTGTGCTGAGTTAAATGGATTTTGACTGTTATAGAGATGATGATTTAGCTTCTAACTTGTTAACGCTCCCAACGAACTAATGCTACTGTTAACGTTCCCAACCCCAAGCTATGATATTGATTGACAGTACGTAACATCTCGCGGCCGCTCGGCGACGTTGGTCGTGCTTGCTCCTGGCCTTCGATGGCCCTAAATGCTCAAACCAACGAAACTATTCCTGAACATTTCCTCGCACTTCAAACTATTATCCATTTAATTGATAAAAAAACATATATGCGAAGTTTGCATCAAAAAATTTACATGCATCTCGAAAAAAAAAAACTTCCATCGAAGAATTTAATTACATCCGAGCACAAAGAATACGATGATACACCGACACATACACAAGTTACATGATGCATATCTCCGCGCATGACTAGCTACGGCCACGTCGGTGCACCGCCGACCTCCGCCGGCCGCCGCCGCTGGCGCTGGAGGCGCAACGCAACATCGCCGCCGCGACCCTGCGAGCGCGCCGCCGCTTCTTCTCCGCCTGCAGGTACTCGCGGATCATCTCGTTGATGGCTTCGTAGTCCTCGCCGAATTGGTTCACGGGCTTCACGCTCATCCTGGCGTTGGCGTTGCCCGCCGTCGCCGAAGGTGGCTCTGCGACTCTTGCGGCGAGCTCCTCCGCCGCCGGGGTGGTGGCGCCGGTGATGTGCGGCGCACGTTGCACCGTCGCCTCGTCGTCGTCGTCGGCCATTATGTCAAAGCTGCCGCCCTCGGAGTCGTAGTCGTAGACGTAGTTCACCTCATCTTCCATGAGGCCGCCATTTCCCACGAGGTCGTCGCCGACGTCGTCGTCGCTGCCGTCATCGGCGGCGAACTCGACCTCCTGCGGCTCCTCCTCCTCCTCCTCCATCTCCACCTCGTACGGCTCCTCCGCCGCCGCGGCGTCATCCACAAACACCAAGAAATCGGCGAGCACCTCGCCCTCCGGGAGAGACGGTGATGCCGACGCCGGCGACTCCATTGGCCGCGCTCCGATTGATGGCCGCCGCCTCGCGGTGAGGTAGCTGAATGCGAGAGAACGACACATAGTGGCAGGTTGAAAATATAGGCAGAGGCAGGCAGGAATCCGAGTCTGATCTCGCAAGAAGAAACCGCCAAAATATTTGCTGATTTTTTCAAAAAGGAGTCCGAATCCGACTGAAATTCGAGGATTGGAGTGGCGCATGCATCGAACGGCTAGTTTCTTTCCTTCCTTTTCTTTCCTTTTGGTGTAGGGAAACTATTTGGTAATTGGTACTCGAGGTATATATATACCCATTTTCCTAAACATTATACAAACAGTTATGAAAACAATCTTAAAACATTTGACAACATTCATATACGTATAATACTACTCAATAAATTCAAGTCTCAACTGAACTTGAACCAACCCATAAAATTCCAAGTCCCAACCCAACTCATACCTAGAGGTTATAAGGGAACAAAATAAAGGAAGGTAAATCCAACATTCCATGATAACAAGGAGGTAGTTGCTGTTTTGTAGAAATGGGACCTATGCAGCTGATGAGAAGCAGGAGGTAATCGCAACATTCCATGATAAGAAAAGGTTTGTATACATCATATTTTGGTGAAAACTTTTGACAGTTCCAAGCTTAGAACACTTATTCCTACAAAACTGAATGGGCTGCATTTCCCTCTAACAACGTTCGTGTTCGCATCACTACTCAAAAATATGCAACCATAGCACTAACGCACAAAATACATCAGAGACCTATCACCGTATCTACGACTATCACTCTTCAGTTTCTGCATCGACCAAGGGCAGGACCTTCAGCTATTCAGATAGTTACACCGATCCTCGCAGAAACTTGACAGGAGTCGTTGCATCAGGTTGCCTATCACAAATTTTGTAGACGACTCCGAATCGCGCATAGCAGCACAGCAACAGCTTAGGTTCAGAGGGCTGCTTGCTCTTACGAACATCAGGCCAGTGAACTCTGAACGTACTCCAGTGCCTTCTGCTTTACATGCTCGATTCTTTCCTCGTCACCTTGCGACTTCTCGTATTCCAGGTACTTTTTGAATAAAAACTGCGGAAGTTGAGCATAGTATGAGGAATCTAACATTATATTAGATTATAAAAAGAACGATAGTAAAGAGACATGTTTGG
Source organism: Oryza punctata (assembly GCA_000573905.2). Classification (NCBI taxonomy): domain Eukaryota; kingdom Viridiplantae; phylum Streptophyta; class Magnoliopsida; order Poales; family Poaceae; genus Oryza; species Oryza punctata. Next base: position 6,027,152 of record CM002494.2, on the reverse strand, counting down.
GAATCTGACAAAGGAAATAACCCATACAAATGCCTAGCATGACTGCGAAAATTCATGATGTATAAATACAAGATTGGTTAGCCTATAAACAAGTAATTCAGGAAAACCCTCTTATGAGGAAAAAAACAAATCAATGACCGATGTGCTACAGTTAACTGCTCAACCCAATTAATTAAACCAAGCCCGTACCACTCAGCTCTGGTTTACATTTCTTAGGCCCCGTTCGTTCCTTCAGAATGGAGGAAAATATTTCACGCACGCGAAACGAGCAAGCTTAATAACACATGATTAATTAAAAATTAAATATTTTAAATTTTAAAAATAGATTTATTTGATTTTTTAAAACAACTTCTATATAGAATTTTTTTAAAAAAAATGCATCATTTAACAGTTTGAAAAGCGTGCTAACGGAAAACGAGGAAGCTGAAGTTTGAAGTTGAAGAAAGGAACTAAGCCTTAGAAACAAACTGTATTTTTGCAAGGAATCAAATATATCCGAACATAAAAAAAGCATTGAGATTAAGCCAAACCTTCATCTTTTTTGGAGGAAGACTAAGGCATGTTACTCTCTCAAATAATGCCCGTATAATTTCCGTATCACCAAGGCGAATTTCCTACAAGAAATCAAAGCTTGTCAATCAAATTGTATAATTCTTCAAGATAACAATTACAGATAACAGTTTACAAATGTTTGATTACTTGGTCTAGGTAAACACTCCAAAGATCTGTTCTTTTAGGGTACTCTCTTAAGATCAGTTCAAATCTGGATCTCCCTTCCTCAGGCACTCCGCACTTGAACTCCAGAATAGCAGTCTGCGATAGGAACTTTATACGCTTGCTCTGAGGTAGACTTAGAAGTGCACGCTTCACTATCGATTTGATGTACTCAACATCCTTGCTTTGCTTGAGGGACAATTGAATACAGCGCAACCAAATCTACAGATATACCACACTAGTCAAAACTTTGCTCCAGACAAGAATTTAGGAAAGCAGCGCACTAACCTTGCAGGAAGTTTTGAATCTCTTTGTCATTCTATCAAGAAGTTCATCTGCTAGTGTGTATTGTTCTGTCCTCTCATACATTGCAAGAAGAGCCAAGTGCACCTTTTTGGGATCACAATACTGCAAGGCTCTTTGGAATATCTTCTTGACAGCATCCTGACATATATCAACAATAAATCAGTATAGTCAAAATGGCACAAGAGAATAAATAGTAGAGATGTGCTTCTATGCTCTTCAAAAAAAAAAACTGCACGAAAACTAAAGCACATCAGTGGCTGAAATTAAAAGCGGGATTAACTATAAATGATTAAGTGTTAATCTCAGCCACTGATGTACTTTAATTTTCGTGCAGTTTTTTTTTTTTTTTTGAGCAGCATAGAAGCACATCTCTAAATAGTATCATTTTGAGCATTACCTCCCGTGGACTCCCATATTCATTTTCCAGATTAAAATATGCTACCCAAACATTAAGTTTCTCTTCCTCTTCTCTGATGTTTATTGTTCTCAAAGCCCTAATGAAATTCAACAATACCATAAGATGAAAACATTCATACAACACAACCTCAAAGGTTCAAATAAAATTTTCAGTAAGGAAAAAAAATGTTACACCTCTTCACAGGGTGAAATGGTGGCAAGTGGATTTTTTTCAGGGAAAAATAACTGAAGTTTCATCAGGAATTAAAATTTGGATACAAATATCTCAGAAAACATTGAAAATCCACTTATCAGTGTTGACAGAAACTTCTGGAAATAATTCATTTGAGATTTTTTTTAGTTCTACACAAAATAATTTAGAAGTCCAAAACATTTAGCCAGATTTTGTATACGGGGTGGTCAGTAACTGCTGGTTGCCAGCCCGCTGAGCATCATCACCATGATTTACAGGAATGTTTTATCCAACCACATTATTCAAAACAATATTGAAAACAGTAGTTCCCAGATTGCAAACGAACCTTTCAGCCACTGCACGGGCCTTATCAACATCTGCTAGGTCTAATAAAAATGCCATGTAGTTTATCCAGACGAAGCTACTGTTTGGAGAGCTCCTAACCAACTTCTCGAATTCATCTGGAGTCTGTGGTATATCTCTTTGTAAAGCCCTTTCCTCCAAGGCACTGATTTCTAATTCTCTGAAATAACAAATACAAGAATGTAAAAGTCTGGAGTCTTTAAGTCTGAAGGTTTGTGGAAATAAAAACATATAGATAAAACATATGAAAACCTTTGTTTTCTCGCCTTCTCCTTCAACCTTCTGTTGCTCTTTTTATCATCCATTTCAGTTCCATTAGCAATTTCTTGACCTTTATTATCATTCTCTTGGTCTGAACCTTCAGATTCATCCAAGGAGACCTGGAGTGGCAGCACTGAAGCCCTGGATTCTGGTTTAGGAAGAACTAACGCATGGTTCAGATCTCTGCCCATCACAGGATTACGACTGATGTCCTCAGGAACTATTTCGTCATCCTCATCATCACTTGTATCACCCGTAGAATCAGGTCCGATGTAAGATTTCTTCATTCCAACGGATACTCGATGCCGTTCCTCATCAATCTAGATGCAAAAAGGGCATAACGAATTTTAGAACGCCAATACAGAAAGCAGAAGCCATCAAATGCAGCAGGTAATTAGCCCGTTGTCCAAAACAAAGGATAAAACTTGCCTTCAAAATTTTGGCTTTAACCTTATCACCAGCTTTGTGGCAAGAATGAATATCAAGGACTGGTTCATCAGAAAGTTCTGATACATGACACAAGGCCACCTACAAGCAAAGATCCATATAAGGTACTGATTTCAAACAAACATTTGTGTGTAGTCTCAAAAAAGACAGCACATACCAATTCACTGCCCTGAATTGTCACAAATAGTCCAAAGGATTCTACCCTCTTAACTTGACCAGCAATTATGTCCCCAACATGCAGATCGCTGTAACTAACATCATCTGATTTTTGAGATTTGCTACCAGTATTCTTCCTAAGTGATACCTCAACTTTCCCTGATTGTGGTTCTGCAGACAAGACCCTGCATGTTTGTTTTTTAAAAAAAAATTAGATTCAAGACAACACTATTAAGTTCTATATAAAATTTGTAAATGACCAGATCTCACCTTCCATGTACAAGCAGTCCAACTGGGAAATCGTTTTGAGGATTTTCCACATATTCATCGGATAAATTTGACAGAATAATCCTAGCCTCAATAGTCCGAGAAACCATAATGAAACATCCTTTCGAATTCACGCTCTTCACATAGCCCTATGAATATTACCACGCAGCACATTACTCCATATAGAACATACATCTATGCTAAAATGTAAAAGAAAATAACAGTTACTACATTCTTTCAGCATACTACACTGGAAACTACATTTGCTCCGTTAGGTGCTTACTGCCATAAAACATAGGACCAACATTTGTTTTTAAGTCTAGAACAAAATATAGTTAATATCCAGTAATATTTGTGGATGATTATTGAATACATGCCAAGTAAAAGTTGGAAAATACATCTTACATAAAGTTCAAACACTGTTTACAGCTTTTCAATGAATAAATGCAAAAGACAGACTTATATTTTTAGAGCAACAGGATGATCAATCATGTGCCTTTGCACACTACTCTGAGCTCATCATACAAATTTTTCGAACAAAATCTAGTTATTCAAAATAAAGAAAGAAAATACCTTAACCTCTGTTCCAGGGCACAGGTCATTGATCTTCTCAAATCGAGAGGTGTGAATTCCCCTGCAAAACAGATATGTTAAAAAACATAAATTAGTAGATATGATACATTCTAAAAAACCTAAGCTGTCCAATGATCAGGCCTGCTTAAATGTGCATGAGTTGGTTGGGATTTTGTTTCCATAAGATACACAACTCTCCCCCCCCCCCCCCCCCCCCACATCCAAAAAGGTAGTTGTCACCAGGCAGCAATAGTGTGTGACTGCTGTAATAGCATGGATCCAATTAACCCTTGATATTAAGGTATATTTGGAAAAACACACAGTTGCCATGTGAATTTCAGAAAAAGAGAAAAATATTAAGCATAAATGAGAAGTCTGCTTGTCAATTTCTTATATAAATAAACAAATATGTTCACAAGCTAGCACTTACGAATCATCAAACAATCTTCTTGACTGGTTAGAATTTGCGCACATTGATGAGCGAAGTGATAGATCAACTCTGACAGACCCTTCTGATGAACGGCTTACATTCAGGACCTTACACTTCACAAACTGACCTTCATGAAATCCAGATATGGGTTCTTGCACCCATGAATCAACAATTTCAGTATAATGAACCCTTCCATGAAGATGAGGTCCAATCTGGATGACAAGCCCACCAACACCAGGTAGAATCTTTTGAATACGTCCACCAATGATATCTCCTTGTTTTGTATGTTCAACAGTAGCAGAGAGAGGTTTTTGTGTTTCGTCTATGTTCTCCGGCAAACTCTGGCTGTCAAGTGCTTTCAGTCTCAACAACCGTTTCTCCCTGTTCACACCAATAATGCGTCCTTTCACTGCCTGGCCAACACTATAGCGCTGTTGGAACTTTTCTAGTTCATCAGGCTCAGCTGAACTATCAAGAATAAATAAATGGGCCATAACATCTCGTGATACAGTTAACCAGATCCATTCTCTATCCACCTTGACAACAAAAGCACGCACAATGCCACCAATTGAATGCCTTAATTCTGCTTTAGGAGCAGTAAAGTCTTCTAACCCTCCTGTTCCATGGTTCCAAGAGACACCAAAATGATGTGCAAGTTATACAGCAGGTAATAGAAATATGTTGACACAAAAAAAAAAATTTGCTATTGATGCATTAAAAGGGAACAGTATGTTTTTGTACTTTTGTAGTATATGGCAAAAAAAAAACCCAAGAGACTCCAGATTACCTTGCAGCAAAGATGGTCTAATCGATAGTTCCCATTTGGAATTTTTGCCACCTTTTCCTGAATGTTCAGCCTCAGCGATAATTCTCGCTTGGACACTTTGCCCAATTTGGAGTTCACTAAAAGGGCAATCATTGGAATCATCATCAAATACCTGCAAAATTGTATCACTAATCAGCGACTTAGCAATGTTAAGGAAAGTATATCAAATGAAGTCCAACATTTACCTCGGTTATATGAATTCTCCCATGAAGATTGGAACCAAATTTTAGAAGAAGTTCAAGTGGCTTGATATCAGTAATCTACGGCCAAACACAATATGTAAGTGAAAAGGTTGACCAATATGCAGCAAAGAGTTATAGTTGTACAAAAAGAGTTGAACCTCTGCTTTAACAAGTGATCCAACTTTGAAGTCACTTTTCTTCTTTGCTCTCTTGGAACTGCTGACGCTAGAATTCTTGCCTGATGCTTTTGGTAGTAGGAGAAGTCTTCCAGTCGGACCAGAACATGGCATACTTCCAACAACAACAGTAATGCTTCAAACGAAAAATTCAAAATAAGAAAAATTAGTGGAAGAAATTACTCATGCTGGAACTGTATGCATGCAGCCTGACAGGCTCAGAAGGAACACCGTCTAATTCTAAGATTTGTTTTCCTCGGACACATCAAATTATCTATGGAAAATAAACCAAGTGACCAGAGAAGCTAATATTCTGATCTTTGCATGAATAATGTATGGGTGCTACAATGTGCGATGATTGCACTTGCACTCAAGCCTAGATAATACTTAGTTAGCAACTTAACGTGCAGGGGCGGATCAAGAAAAAAATAATAGTGGTGGCTGAACAAACTAGGAAGTGCATCTAGCCCCCACATCCCATAAATTCTTAGTGGGGCTTAGGGGGGTCTCCATGGTCCCGGGGATGGTAGTGCCCCCCCCCCCCCGCCCCCATAGTAAATCCGCCCCTGTTAGCGTGTACAATCTCATCGGGATAAAAACCAGGTTCAGCCATGTGCCAAGCAGTAAATGTTTTGTTGTATATCCAACTAAACTTGAGCTCAATGTCAAGGCTAAACCATGGGAGTTTCAACCTTGAAGCAAGCGTAGCTCATTCACACTTGGGTTAGCTATACGGCTAGATGGATGGATGCCGTTAGACAGGTTACGAGTTATGACTATTCTCGAAAGGATGACGTTTTGGACTTTTGGCAGTTTCCAATGCACGTATTATCATTACAATTTCAAACTATATATTTATAAAAACATTTAACCATATGGAAGAGTTTTTAGTGACAATTCTACTAATATATTTTTTATATTTCAAATCCTGATTTTTGTTTTACATTTATTAACATTTAAACTTTTGAGGTTTGACTTCACACATTCTAGGACGTCATCCTTTTGAGAACAGAGGCAGTACCTCCAGTAATAAGGTATAAAAACCTATCAGCAGCTATCTAGGACTACCATAAAGTTTTTACCCCTACAAGCAAGAATGAGTAGCCCTGGAAGACTCGAATCTGACAGATTTAACAAGTATTAAAACAAAAAAGCGATATTCTAAAGTTAATTCGCAAAAAATTACCGCTGTCCATTTTCATAGTTACGGCAAGGAAGTAGTTGTGAGTTGTAATCCATCAGTGGTGCAAAACCTATTGCATAATTATACTCGGGGATTGAAAGAACCTACATTGATCAAGACAACCAAAAAAGTAAGGTGCAATCGATCTTTTATGCAGCTGTAAACTTGTTAACTTGTTACATGGCAAGAGTAATTTGCACACCGCATGACTCTCTTTGACTATCTCCACTATTGCATTCACTTCCTCATGTAGCTCCAAGTCCATAACTGCAGCTCTGTGACGTTTCTGAGTATAACAGAAGAAGACTTACTTATAGTCTGTATAATATGCTAATCAGTAAAAATACAGAAGTTGGAAGTGTATGTTATATCCAGTATTGGCACCAAAGAAACTGAAACTGACAAGTTAGAAGATTAGCAAACTGAATAACCATGCAAATGTTTTGTTCGGTGAACACGTGAATTGAGGTGTTTTTTTTCTTAAACAAATACTGCTGATATGGTATATAGATAAGATATAGTACTCAATGTTTAGGCCAGTGGTTGCAAAATTGAACCAAAGCTGCACAAGGAATAGTCAGAATAGCGAAAAAAAATCTCCAGTACAATTCTGTGCAGGAAAAAAAATGACTAAACGGCAATGGCAAAGAAAAACAAAAAAAAATATTTTAGAGGGCAGGCAACTTTTAAGTTCTAACCAGACAGTATATTATTGAGAACTTCAGCAACACGCAAGTTAAAATTACCTTCTTTTTTCCAACTTTGCTGACACTGCGAACAAGTTCTGATTTAAGGGATATATTAACAACTCCATCAGATAAATCAATAACAAGACCCTTCACAGAAGAGCCCACTTCTACACTACTGTCACCAACTGCAAAGAAAAAGGAAAAGAAGTTTGGTACTGATCTAATCAGTGAAAACAAAATGCAACAAAACAAAAAGGTGAGATATATACGTTGATGATGTTCAATTAAACCGACAACATCCGGATGGCTTTGGAAGTTCAGGATAACGCCATATTCTTCAATCGCTCCAACCTCCCCTTCCACCAAGTTACCAATGGCAAAAGTGTCCAACCAGTCATGGAAAGAACTACTAGGATCTGAATACTTCAGTTCCGTGATCTACATAAAAAAGGCAGACACCATTTGTAAGTGTAAAACTTGAAACATCACCAAAGAATGAGATTCGTGTCTCCGAGAAGAGAAAATAGAATGGGGTTGCCTATTCATCAGGTGACTGAAAAATTGCTAATCCAGATACTTTATCATCAGATGAAAATCTAACCACTCTATCGCTCCCCTGATTTATTACATAAAAACAAGTAACAACCCTCCTTACTTGGATAAAGATAGAAACAATTAATTATTCAAAGTTTCTAACCTAGACACAAAGATTAAAAAAACATTCAAACCTAGAAGAAGTAGACCCAAAAAGAAGAAACAATTTTGAGCTTAGCATTGTTAGCACCTGGTTTGCCTGAGGGCACCATCACAGCAGACGAGGGAGCAGCAAGCAAGCAGATAAAAGCAGCAGCAGCAAGGAGCCCTGGTGGCAGCAGCAGCACAAGGCAGAGAGGGTGGCGGCACAGCAGCAGCAGAGGGCACGGAGGGTGGCGGTGACTCCAGGTCCTGCGCCGGCAAGGCAGCAGCAGGCAACGAGGCGAGAAAGGCAGCAGGAGAGGCCGTCGTCCTGGCAGAGCCGACACTCGAGCTCGAGGCAGAGGGCTGAGGGGCGCGGTCAGGATCGTCGCGCGCGCTCTCGGGATCGTGCTCGACTCGCTCGGTGGCCGGCGACGGTGCAGATCGGCGGCACGAGCAGAGGAGACGAGCCCTGCCTGTCTCGGACTGCACGAGCAGAGGCGGTGGTCGGCGACGGCTGGAGCAGAGACGACGGCGGTGGTCGGCAATGGCAGGTGGCGGCTGGGGTGGAAACCCTAGACCTAAACCATGGGCTGCGATACCATGTCAGGAGAATTTGGACTTGGATTACAACAGGCCAATTGGGCCAACACGTATACAAGCAAGGCTGTACAAAATGCAGGAAACACCCTCTAGAAAGGAGAAAATACACCACTAGCTATGCATACATCTAACAGGCATGTCCTGTTTAAGATGGCTGATAAGAAATTCCTGGTGAGTGAATTAGCAAAACTGATCGGAACACTGAAGCAACAGTGCAACAAATTACTTATCAAATAGAAGGCTCCAAATTGTGTGATATCTTAAACCTTCATTCCATGGTATCCTAGCTGTGATATTTTGATGTATTCACTAAATTTAGATCACCTGATTGCATGCGATTTGGTACTATCAAAACTTACGTTCAGTGGCATGAAAACCAATGACAATACATTCAGAAGATCACACAGTACCCTCCATACTATCTCACAAGGTTTGCCAGGAACCCGATAGTTTGATACAATCAGAAGACGCACAATGCTATCATCCTACACGGCACTTTCATTGGTGATACTTAAATTTAGTATCATGCATGATCTTGGACCTCTGATTAAGATCTTTAGGATCGCAATATTGCTAAAATCCTATCCTGTTGCCCGCTATGTAAATAATCAAGCAGCAGAAAAGATGAACACAAGATTTTTCTTAAACTTGAGTAGCAAATAGTTTGGAGTGTGACCTTCTGATCTAGAAGAAAGTATCCTTGAACAAATGAACAGTCTGCTGAAGAGCACATAGACTGCTGAAGAGAAAGCTTCACTCTGGCAGATTCTGCATTTACCTAATTAAAAGGTCAAACATTCAGATGAATGCAAATTACATAGGATGCAAACATGGAAGTACCAAAAGGGGAGTGTTATATATACATTTAGGATATGACTCCGAACAGATTGGCCAACATAGAAGGCATTGGACAGCTTTTCTACTGAACGATCAACAGCCTTCAAGAAACAATAAAAATTAGGCTTTACTGAAATTAAAATAAAAATAACAGCGCAGCTGAAAAATTCTTACTTTATCCTTGGGAGAAAAACCAGTTAGATGTCCAAGAAAGCGAACAAAACAACCAGCTTCTATAATGTTGCAAACATAACCCTACGTAAAAATGGATGTCAACCAATTTGCCCATAAAAAAGTCCATGTGAAATTAAATAAAGAAGTCGTACATGAAATACAGATCCTGCATGCATCTGAGATATCTCTGATGGAATGTCGCTTGCACAGTTGATGAGTGATTGCTTGGCTGAAAGAACTAAATTTTGCCCTTCAACATCTGCAGAGCATGGAATTTACAATGAGAAAGGCAATAATTAGTTGTGTGAAGCAATATGTGTATGAAAGGAAAAAAAAGTACATCAGGAAGAATCTATATGAATATATTGTAATGTGAACACTATATGCAGACCAAGATGTGCTGTGTGCATTAGCACAGATTATATAACCAATTTATTTGTCATGAACCAAACTTGTGCTTTTATACTCTTGATATACATGTTTATATATTTGTACATTTTACACTAGAAAGAGAACATGTGGATGTTTGCCCCTTAGTTGACATTAGTTTGATAGAGGGATACAATTGTCAATTTTGAAAACATTACCAAGAACTAAGAGCTCGCTGAACTCATGGCCAGGCTTCAACAAATTCTTCAGTTGAGCAGCTTGACCTGATTGAAAACAGGTAGATGGTCAAGTTCAACATAACACAAGCGATGTATTAATAAAAAATAAATCACATATTATACATGTGGTGCGTGTCTAAGGGAAAGAGAGTTTCCTCATGCAAATAAATATTTTTAAAGTGTAGAATACAAAAAAAGAAGAACAAGGACATACCACGATGGTCTGCTAGATGTTCATTAAGTATTGATCCCTTGCAGAAGCCATTTACACTGACAACAACCGCTGCAGGAGTAAGTCGCTCCACAACACCAGATACAATACTTCCCACCTTTGGGATGTCAGCTTGAATAACCCTACATGACAGAAAAGGAGAAGCAAAAAGGTGTTTTTTGTTGTTATTATTTTTTTCAGTCTATCCATAATATGAAAAATCCCAGTAAAAAGGAAAAGGGGAATTGAAAAAATGTTGGCAACTAAGACAGACAAACTAAGAAAAGGGTATATGAAAAGCCAAATGAACCAAGCAAAATATTGTGCCTCAACTAAGAATAGAAAGTTCCATTAATCACATTAAATGGAAAATAGACATATGACTAAATTGAATTATACAAAATAACATATCTATACTCCTTTAAAAGGGAGTAGTGGTGGTGGTGAGTGGTGAATCCGCCACCACCCACCACCAACTCTCTATTACGAGTCATTTTTCATTTCCTTGCATCCTTGGTGGCTTAATACTCAGATTGTCATGAACAAAAATGACTTCAAAAAATTGTTGATTGTTTTCTTGGTTTTGAGAGGGTGCTATATTTATTTGTTTTGTGCACAGGTCAAAATAAAGGGGCAGCAAGATGAATCTTGGAAGAGGATATGACAGGACATGGTTACATGGACATCAAGCCTGGTGAAAATCCATAGATCAAGCATATGCCTTCACAATATTTAACGATGATTATTTCATTATTTTCTCCCTGGCGATCCATAACCCATAAAAGAGAAACATACTACAGAGCCAACAAAAGTAATCTGTTTCTCCTCCAGTTCAATATACCCATATTTTGACAGATGCCAGAAGCACAGAGCCTTTACTTTGTTCAGTACGGAGTGATATTGCCAAAAAGAATTAAAAAACCATCACAAAATAACTCCATTTTCATCTTACTATAATAATCATACAAGTAAGTTTCTAAGTGGACATCATTATATTGACAAGACTAGATACCAGTAAACCTTATAAAAAAACAAACAGAAAGATTATAGGAAATGGAATCAGAAACTAAGTATAATTCCACATATTCAAGGTGGAAAAAAATACACCAGCTACTTGTCATCACATAAAAAAATGCAAACCAAGAACTAGAAATAAAAGGACAACAAAAGGCACTCATTTATAATATAAAAAGGGGAAAAGAAAGGTGCTCACCTATTTGTAGATATCAAAAAACTAACATTTATTTTCCTTGAAGCAGGGACTACACTCACAACTCTACATTTGACCACTTGACCAACGTGATAAACATTTTCAGCTTCAGTACCTGGCTCTAATCCAAGCTCAGATCTAGCACAATTTCACAAGGAGTGGGAAAACGAAATGTTTCAGAACCATGTCCCATTAATAGCTAGTTAGTAACAATAGAAGATAGCACTCATAAAAAGTTGAATTCACTAAACACAGACACACATGGAAGTCTGAACTAATGTACTCAAAGGTGAGAGATTAACCTGCTAACAAAACCCTGAACTCCATTGTAGAATTTCACAAAGCAGCCATGCTTTTCAATTTTAGTAATCCATCCATGCGTCAATAAACCAATCTTAGCATCAGCATATGAGGCCAATACTGATAGTTTTGATTTGACCTGAACAGAGTACAAAATTTCATCATTGAACTCACACCAGGACAAACCAAAGCAATGCACTAAAAAAGAATGTAACATCTAGATTTGAATTGTCTTCTTTATAAAAGAATTAGGAGAAATCTGAAGAATAATATTCCATCATGCTCTACACTACACAAGAAAATGAGGTAAATAGAAATATCCTAGGGCAGACAGGGAAGGTACCAGAGACTTCTTGAATGTCACTGTTATTCTCTTGGATTTGCAACCCAAAACACGGAAAATTAATTCAACTCCAACCTACATAAAGAAACACAAAAAAAAATGAAGTGTCATTCACGGACATATTAGGCTTGTCATATGGCAATTCCATGGTGTAACCAAAAAAACAAGAAAGGGAAACAACAAAAATGCAGTAGCACCTTAAACTTCTTCGGCGGTTTTACAACATGTTCTAACTCAGACATGTGTGGAAGCGGGCAAAGTGCTTTCACGCCACTCGAGAACTGCACGATTGCACCGAAAGGCTCGACAGTAACAACCTTAGCCCTTACTACCATTCCTGGTTTAACATCAGCATGAGTGAAAACAGACCCTTCAAAAGCACTTTCCTGCAAATAGAAAGAAAAATTGAGCATTATGAGCACATCCATTTTACCACAATTCTGAAGAAAACTAAGTGATGAGACAGGATGCACTTACTTTTAGCGTTCCTATTGCAACTCCTTCAAGATGTCGCACTCCAAGCACACGGACACGTGCCATGCTACCTTCTTTAAACTTCTTCTCCACATTTTTCACATCTTTGTCTGAGACATCATGTATCTGAAGATATATTCAAAAATATAATATGAAATTCTCATAGGCCAATCAATGATGATTGATGTTAACAAAGGAGCATTCAATAAAAAAGTGACATACACTAACAAACCCAGGTGATGGAGTTGGAGAAGGTATTTCAAGAAAAAGACCAGCCCTTTTATCCATCCTCAAAACATGTGCTTTGTCGTAGATTTCTCCAGCTTTAACGTTCTGACAAATGGGAAAAACAATGACCACAAAAGATAAAGGCCTCCAGGACAGAATAGCTCATGTAACTATATTTGACTAAAGCCAACTTTATAGGCATAATGATAAATCCAAAAGGTGAAAACTTACAATAGAGGGTACTTTAAGGCGAAGTAAATGTTGATTTAATGTAAGCCCAACTGCCCTTGTTGACGGATCAACAAATAATATCCGAGCATTTACCTGTGGATTATAGCCTAAAGGTTAAAAGGGGAACAAGAAGTTCATTTAAAATGTACACAGCAGTAACCAAACTGTTGACAGCAAGAAATCGATCCAGAACTGAACAAACTTAAATGGAATATAGGGCCATAGTGGAGATCATCATGCAGACCAGTGTTATCTGATCGTCCGATTAATCGCGATTAATCGTCCTGATCGGTCCCCTGACTCTGATCAGGGACATTCATTCGATCAGCTCGATCAGAAATCTGATCGTCGGTTAATCGTCGACCAGGCGTGGTTAAACATCCAATCAGAGCACCTATCGATCACTTTTAGAACAAGTCTTAGGTTTTAGCACATGTGAATAATGTGCTACTACTGCTGGTTGCTTTATACTGTGATTGCTTTGTACTAGGGCAAGTAAGTGACCATCTTACCATCAATTATTAGTATTGTGATTGCTTTATACTATGCAATATATAGAATATAAGTTCTGGTATACATAGAACCGATCAGGTCGATTAATTGAGGCTGATCGACGATTAATCGTCATGATCGGTCCCTTGGTGATCAGGATAATCAGCGATCAGAATAACATTGATGCAGATTTGGAAAATAAACTACAGGCATATGCTTTTGCCATGTTCAAATGTTGTGACCTCGTTTTCGTGAATGAAGGTTGTATGGGTGGGATCGTAAGGGTCCTAGCCAAGTGTACTGGTGCCGTAGAAGGATAGGGAAAGCATGGGATAGAAAAAGGAATATTTCTTAATTTTTGTCTTGTCATCCACTTAGATGACCAGCCTCTCCTCCTCAGTAGAGGATTGCCCATAACAATCAGGAACTAACAGTAGCAACACTATCTAATATGGAGTGTAATCAATAGCTAATACAACCACTAAGGGGATTATCATCTTCTAAACTTGTTCAGATGGGCCAGGTGTCTGTAGAGGCTGCTGCTACTGCTAGTGATACCACTAATCTAACCAATAAGGGAATCATCATCACTAATTTCCAGCCAAACATAATTTTTAATTATTAGAAGAATCATGCAAACAGATATGACTGTCAAAGTTTCTCACTGCAAACGAAGAAAAGAAACAGCATAAAAAAACAGAACAGTTAACTAATAATGCAGATGAAATCAAAAGGACGATGGCATGAATAAGAACTGTGATACTGCAAATGGGTATAAGCATCTATCCCATTCACATAAAAAAATGTCAGACACGTACCAACACTTTAGACATCATAGTCACAAAATGATCAATATTGCGAGAAATTACTGAATACCTTCTTATTCTTAATGTAATCGTCTTTCCAGCTACCAGAGGGGAAGGAGTTGGACAAATTAAAAATATCGGCCTGATAAGATAATACAGTGTAAAATTTTAAACAAGAGTACTATTGAACAAAAGAAAAGGTGAAGCTAAAAGAGTTAATTAAAATACTGAGATGCTTAGAAAGAACTTACTGTTCCTGTGAAATAAGTAAGAAATGATAACATAACTCCATTTTCAAGGACTGAATGAACACGTGCATTGACCATCATGCCAGGAATTAAATGATCAATAGAAAGGCCTTTCAGATCTTTAATCTAGATAGAAACAACAGTAGAAATAAGTGATAACTGGTATAAGGAACAAACTATAGGAGTTATTCAGGAGACAGTGGTCAATAGTTATTCAACATACAATAGATTTAGAAAGTAAATCTTCGTCTGAACTCAAATGAACAATTTCCCGAGCTTTATCAATTGCCTTGACAACACATTGTATGAGTTGCCCACTCTCAATCTTTGCACTTTCTGTAAAAGATTACCAGTTAATCAACTCGTAAGTATTTCCCCAAAAGGAGCATCATGATCAGCACATGACTTCAATGAAGAAACACAAAGAGAAGTGTTTGTATATACAGATACAGTAAACAAGTACAGGAAACGAGACAGCTACAATAACCAAATATCATTAGAACAAAGTATGCAGATTGTTGGTGTTCTCTCACAAATGTGAATGCTGCAATTCTTGTGAAATTACAAGCAACTATACAGTACAGCTACCAACTACAAGAAGCTTCAAGATTGCTAAACCTGACACTAAGCTAAAGCACTTTTAGCAATCCAAGTAGCTGCTGTTACAAGTTTAGAACACTAACTAGGTGCAGCATAAAATGCAACATTATCCAAGTGCGTGTGTGTGTAATCTATGAACAAACAGAAGTGGTAAATATCTGATTAGCCACAGCTTGTGCCTACCTCTGTCAGTCTTTGGCATGAAACCACTAAAGGAGGATACTCCAAAATGAAGAATGTAACCATGATCCTCAACACTTTTCACTTGCGCGGTGAGTGCCTACGAATTAACATGCATAAGGAAATTTTTCATATTAGTACTGTCCTTTCGAGATAACTAAACTGATAAGGCATCAGGACCAGGGTGAGTAGATGATACCATTCCATCCTGGATAGCATCCAGAGAAAGGCCCTTATATATCCGGCTCAATCGTAAGGACAACCAAACACGCTTGTTTACTTTTCCTTCCTTATTATCATCATCAACTCTTAGAACTATACAAGGAACGAGCTGCCCAACATGAACAACCTCTGCACATATACTGCCCTCACTATCCTGCAAAGGAACACAAGTTGCTAACAATGAGAAATCATAACTAAAATAAATGCCAGTATCAGTTGGATTTATTGATGGCAATACGCAGATAGGACAACAATAAAGCCAATAAACATTAAAGGAATGGGAGTTTCAAACTATCTGATACCTTACGAGTTTCTTGCAAAGTAATGTCATGCACTTCCTCTGAGCGAACAAACCCTCTCATTCCACCAGGTAGACTTACAACAATGTCTTTTTGGTTAACTTCAATTACAACGCCCCATAGCTTCATATTTGGTGAAATATTCTGACAAAAGATGAAAATATATTTGTCATGTGCTCATGGCTACTTCATCAAAACAGCAATACTATATCTAAAAATTTCTCAATTTGAATAACAGTTCCCATGACCAACTTGTACTTCTAATATACATGTTCAATAATTTATTGTTGCAGATCAAATCATCAAACAGAAAACATAGTTGGCAAATTAATCAGACCATTTTACTAAAAGGAAAAAAAAGGCCCTTAGTTTCCCTCTTTTGCATGCTTCATAAATTTCAAGTTAACAAAACTACATGGTTATAGTGCTATAACTAAATATGACTGTAGCCACATGACCACATCTAACCTAACGCACTCGTTCAAAGGGGCCAAGGACATCGTGATGCCTATGTAAAATTATACCATGAACGTGAGAATGTGTTGTGTGCACTACATCATCTTAATATACACACAGTTTAAGTTCATGCAATATCCCCCACAACTGCAACTGGAATTACTAGAGTAGGGGGGAGACATTTTTTTTCAGGGATCATTCATTAAGTAATGGATGGACTGGGCCAATGGCATGTGTGACAATGGTTGCAAGCCCAACGAGTCATAGCACTGAGACATGTTTGTTCTCAGGAGCTATGTTAGACCAAACAAGCCATATCCAATTATTGTCCATACAAAATACAAACTGATCAAAGCAGATCTAAAAGTCAGGCTCAAAACAAGAGCTGAAAGCAAGTCAAGTTAATGTAGAATAAGGATGGCAACAAATAGATAATTCGTATTGACTGCATGCCAAGTATGCCAACGTAATGAACATGTTATCCAAATATTTAGTGTCTCAATTGAATTGAGTCTGGTGAAATGCTAATGGCTGAACAATCTGGCAATTTCCCAGACAGCTGAGATAAAAAGTGTCATGTGCGCATCCTGTAATGTGGAGATAGGTGGTGAGGGGAACAGCAAAGAAATGATGGCACATAAGTCTGATATTACAAATTGCATGATTTACTCCTTGAAAATCTTTTTGTACTTAATAAAATTGTATTCTACGGGAGGTAAGGTGATCGGTAACATCAAATGAATAAATGGAAACCTTTTCCTTTTATTGACACAGAATAAATGGAAAGTTTGGCTTCAAGTCAGTTTGACACTATGTTTCTTGGGCCATCCTAATCTAGCATTCCAAGCAAGGATAAACTTGCTGCAGTCCATTCATGATGTAGAGGTATCTTTGAGATACAGAATGTAATAGACCCTAAAGCTTGCATTTGGCTCAAGAAAAAACATATATATGACATATTGTGGGAGTAGACATTTGGTATCAAATTTCCAAAGGTGTTAACTGGGATTGATACAGAGCAGTAGCTGAGAGTATTGAAACATCTTCCCATAGAATAATTGGAGAAAGGTAATACAGACATCCAGTTTGACCAATTTAGCAGGAGTTAACATTGTTCACAAGTATACAGTGATGGACTGATGGTTGGATGGACCAAAACTTCTTAAATTGCAAATTTAATATTAATTTTAACTATTTAGCTAACTAAATGAAAATCGTGATTGAACTACATATCAAGTATAGCGTGTGTCCGATAACTGAGAAACTAGCGGCATGATTTACATATCACAGATTAAGCTTTACAGGAATCTATGTGTTCATATGAGGTTGTGCTACAAACTGTAATGTGCTACTGATATCCTATTATGAGCAGTAGAGAGTAAATCCAGCTACCTTTAAGGTGACGCGATTGGCGAAGCGTGGGAGCTTCCCGGTGGTAGCTCCGCCGAAGAGGCTCCCCAGGTCGTCATCACCACCGGCTCCCGACGAGGATGTGCCCTTCCTCTTCCTCTTTCCCCTCCTCTCCTCTCTCTCGAAGTCCGCGTCCGCCTCGGCGCGCGCCTCCGCCACCTCATCCCTGCTCAGCAGGCTACGCCCTCCTGCTCACACACACACACACACACACAGCACACGAACACCGCCGCACGCACTGAATCAAAATCGGCACGCAGAGGCGGAGGCAGACCACAAAGGACGGGGGATTCAAAAGCGAGTGGGCACCTCTCGGGAAGTCGCCGTCGTCGGCGGCGGCGGCGGCGAGGACGGCGACGGATTCCGGGGCCGCCGGACGCTCCTCCTGCTCCCCCTCATCCGCCACCTCCTCCTTGCGCGAGTGCTTTTTGAACTGCTTACTCTTGGGGCGCAGCTGGTCGGGCTTCGCTGAGCCCTTCCCCTTCTTCCCGTCTCCACGCGGCGCCATGGCGGATGGCGAGCAGCGAGACCTAGCTAGAATTCGGGTGGAAGCTGCGAAGGTTGGCGGCGGCCGGGGTTGAGCGGCGGCGGCGCCGGCGAATGGGGGGAGAAGGGTTTAGGTTTCAAGTGGGGGTTTTGGAGTAGAGAGGTCGCGACTTGCGAGAGCCTTTTTAGCCTCACAAGATGGCGGCCCACCCAAGGGAAATAGGCCTTTGATCAAATCCTGGCGATGGGGGATCTCGGGCCGAAATTGTTGGGCCATGTCTCCGATAATGATTTGTTCGAGAGAAAATGAAAATAGAAGATTGGAAAGATATGTAAAACTGATGTGAGCCATATTTAATGTACGATGAATTAATTATTAACTATTTTAAATATAAAAAATAGATTAATATGATTTTTAAAGAAACTTTCTGATAGAAGATTTTTTAATAATGTATCGTTTAGCAGTTCGGGAAGTGTGCGCATGAAGAACGAGGGATTTTTTCTCCACATCTGCTGTTCGTTCAATCCAAAACGAGAAAACTTTTGCCACACACAAAACGAGAAAGATAATTAACACATAATTAATCAAGTATTAATTATTATAAATTTGATTGGCTTGTTTGATTAGCACATGATTAATTAGCACGCGAAACAGCTCAGGCTTGTTTGATTGGGCTTTGAGTTTGGCTCCACATCTTAGAGTTAATCCACATAGTTTCAGCTTTATACTTAAATAATAAAAGTAATGGAACATAAAATGATCTTGAAAAAAAACTAGAACGAGGACTCTCCTGCTGTCAATGCTGACGGCGAACGGAGTGGGTTGGGATGAAGTATTTTAAAAGGGTTTGTTTAAGTTGGGCCTTGGAGAAAGGGAGTACATTATTTAGTGGGCCTGGGTGGGTTCGAATTGGTTTCAGAATTCAGCCTACTCGCTAGCCTTTAATTGGAACCTTATTATGAAAAAAAAAAAAAAACATTTGCACAAATCTACAAGTCCGTTTCCGACTTGGACTAAGGTCCTATTTGGGGAGTTTCTAACTGCTGCAGCTTCTCCCAAAAATTCTAGCTCCCCAAACAGTTCAGATTCTTACCCAGATTCTGAGAATATGTAGTTATAAAATCTAGAGAATGGACTAGAAGCCAAAAGCTGAAAAATCCAACCTCTCCAGATTCTCAGAATCTGACTACCAACTAGTTGCTTCTCAAAATCTTAAGCTCCCCAAACAGGACCTAACTGTCTATTCCTACGTGGCGTCGGATTCCGACACGGATGATAAATCATACTTTGTACATGTGTCGATCGCAGCCAAGTGCCTATATATTGATCGCTCATCGCCCTAGCTAAACCTACACGTGATCCCATTGCACACACGAATTATCGTTATCGGCTAGAGAGGCACGCACGCATGAAAGTTTGCAGTGTCACCAACAGCGGTGATGGCCTCGACATCCGTGAAGGTGGCGTGGCAAGCAAGCAAACGAACGCCAGGATGAGCGTGAAACCGATGGACTTCAGGATCGACTGCGCCGTCCTCGATGAGCTGATCCGCGACCATATCGGCGAGTTGTGGTGGCGGCGGGCTAGGAGGCGCGCTCGCAGGGTCGTGGCGGTGCCTGCAGGAGCTCCATCAGGTTGGGGTTAGGCAACCACTGGCTGCAGCGGCGGAGCCGGCGCCAACGACATCCACTACTAGAATAGAAAACTAAACAGCTCTTTACTACCGGTTCGTAACCCCCTTTATTACCGGATATAGCAACCGGTACTAAATTATCGAGACTAAAGATCTTCAACCGGTACTAAAGATGTATAATAAATAAAAAAATATGCTGAATGTGGGATTCAAACTTAAGATCTCTCACCTCAGTCCTCACGTGCGCGCGTTACCATCTCACCTACCACACACATCTGACTCAGATAAAGATGCTTTCCTTTTTACTAACATTGAAGGTATCTTTACTGCTGGTTAGTAACACCAATCGGTACTAAACATATTCTTAGTACAGGTTGGTGTTAACAATCGGTACTAAAGATGCACCAACTAGAACTAAAGATGTTTTTGGGGTTTAGACTTTTAGAACCGGTACTAAAAATATATTTAGTACCAGTTCTAAATCTAACAGAAATTTGTGTTTTGGGTACCACGATAAAAGATCATTTGTGTAGTAGTGATCGCCTTAGGGCATGCACGTGTAGGGAGATTCTGTGCGCGCGCGCGACGCAGATGCGTCATGTAAATTTACGTGTGCGTCAGTGTATGGTGGTCGCATTCTGTGTGGTTGTTTTTGAAATCTAATTCGATTAAGGGCATAGAAATTCTTCGTTTGATGTGTTTTGATGTACATCGCATGGATATATAGTATAATTTCGTGTTCTAATTAAGGGCATGTGTTTTTTAGTAGTTTTTAGCCATGATTGGTGTTAATCTTGCATGCTAGCCATATAAATACTCACTTTATCAAAATAACTGAAATAACTGAAGGCCAGAGCATATACGCATGTGGAAGTGAAAACATGACCAAAAAGAACAAAAATAAGCAGCAGCGCAACCGTAACACGGTAACACATCTAGGTGCTGCGCCTTGCTTACGACAGCACCTAACAGCTGCTCGGTGCGACACTGCCCACCGCGTCACAGCGGCAACAATGTATAGGTGGATCTATCCACAAACCCAGACCCGTGTCACTTACACCAATTTCTCTCCAGCCTGGCGAGCTGAGAGCTCACTCCAACTCTGCCACTGGCCTCGATCTCAGACGACATCGACACGCGTACATACATGTGATCTTTTTGTCTTTTTATTTCAGTGTTTGTTGTCTCTGCCTGGAGAGTCTGTGGTACGATGGGAATTCCCAGTACCAGGTGAAGCTGTTCTGGTAATGAAAAAATGCGACGGATCGGAAGACAATCAGTCACAAAGAAAAAAAAAAAGGAGTGAAGACAAGTTGCTTTCTCAAGTTATTCTGGGACCTCATGTGTACAAGCAGTTAGTTTTGCCTATATGGACGGTTTTCTCTAACTTTTTTTTTTATAGAAACTGTGTTTTTTTTCTGGTTTTCATGAACTGTTTTCTAGAAACGATGATTTTTTTCTCGCGTTGAGTTCGATTGCTTTTTCGATCCGTTTTTTATAGACTGTGTTTTTTTTCTAACAGTTTTTCAGAGCGACTTTTTTTTTATAAATGGTGTTTTTTTCTTATGTGGTTTTTTCAAACCATTTTTTTAGAAATGGCGTGGTTTTTCTGACAAATTTCTCCTCGCATTTTTTTGCCTTTTTTTACAGATGATGGAAATTTTTTTCCCGCGTGTTTTTTTTGCTTTTTTACAGATAACAGAAGCCTTTTTTTCTCGCGCTTTTTTCTTTCTTCTTTCTCGTGCGTTTTTTTTTGCTTTTTTTTTCTCACACATTTTTTCCTTTTTAGTGTACAATGGAAACTTCTCTTCTTAAATAGTTAGATTAGATTAGAGGTAGAGAAGAGATATATACGGATGACGAAAACGGATAGAAATTGGACTTTGTTTTGGCCGTACTTTTTTCCGCTCTTTTTATCATACAATCGAACTTTTTTCGCTCTTTTTTATTTTCTACGGACCATGGAAACATTTTGAATTTTTTAAGTAGTAGAGATATGAATGCTGTCAAATATTTAAGATTTTTTATTATAACTACTCTATGGGGAATATTTCTATACCTCGAGAGGTAATGGTAAATAGAAACTATATAGAACTCAATTTCAGTGGTAATTATGCAAATTTCGTTTTTAATAGCTATTCTGAGTTAGGAGGCATGAGAGATGAGAAAATGAACAAACTGCCACTCTGTTCGTTGGGTTTCAACAAAATATCACCTTATACGTTGAAATGGATAAAATGCCACTCACTTTGTTGCCACATAGATGATTTGCTGCTTTAGAGGGTTTTGGCCAACACAGATTAACCACGTGAATAGATGATAATGCCCATATCCATCTACAGATCAGATCGATCTATCCATCTATTAGTTAGGTTCATCGTTCTTCTGTACCATCATCGCTCAGGAGCAGGACAAAGCGGGCTGCCTGTCGGCTACCGCCCAAGATGGTGGGATCAGAAGCAAGAGGCTAGTCTTGCCAGGATCAACCCTCCCCCACGCTTCCCCTTCCCTTTGCCCCTAGCTCTCTCCACTTCGCATGACCCCTTCTCCTCGTTGTTCGCAGCCGCTTGGGAGCAGGAGAAGGAGGTCGGCCATGGAAGGATGGAGAACTCGAGGGGAAGCTCACCAACCAGCATCTCCTTGTCGGCGGAGATTAGTTTCTCTCCTTCTTGCCGGCTTCACCCAATCGCATCGAGAGTGGGGAGGAGAGGCTGCGAGGAGGGAGAGCTCGCGCGAGCGAGGGCTGATCCCCAGCGGACGGCTGGTGCTAGCGGTGGCGGCCTCCCTCTTGTAGGCTCTAGTTGCAAGCGTGAAAACCAGACACTACTATAGAAAGTGACATATAGGTCACTACTATAGGTGTCTCCTTTCAGGGGAAATAGGTGCCAATTTTTAAGTGTTGTTTTTTCAAAAAAAACAGAGCTTATAATATACTATAGGTATCGATTAATTAAAAACCAACACCTATAATATATTATAGGTGTCGATTTTTTAAAAAAACCAAAAAAACCGAGCCGAGCCGGGAGCCCTTTTTTAGCGCAAAGGGGCTGAGACGGGGGCGAGTAGATAAGCCCCCCTCTCAGCGTGTCTCTCTCCCTTCCACCTCCCCTCTCCGTGGCTCCCTCCACCTCCCCTCTCCAAAGCTCCCTCTCCTCCCCTCCTCCTCCCCTCTCCAGTGTCGACGACGATCGAGCCGCAGCTCCCAGCGTGAATCCGGCATTGGTGGTAGGCGGGGCAGCGTCTGCGGTGGATCCGGCATCGATGGCATGCAGGGCGGTGAGCGGGGCGGTGTGGCCGGTGAATCCGGCGTCGGTGGCGTGCGGGGCGGTGTCAGCGGCCGTTGCCACGGCGGATCGGGTGTCGTCCGCGTCGACGGGCGGGGCGGCCGTTGCTGCAGTGGATCCGGCGTCGGCGGTGAGCAGGGCGGTGGCGGCCGTCGTTCCCATGGTGGATCCGGCGGGGCGAGTTTGTTTTGTGATGATTTTGTTCATGATTTGTTTTCACTGTTTTTTATGTGATTTTGATTTTTTGTCCATGATTGTGTTCTTGGATGTGGATGTAGGGATGGCAATTTTACCCACGGGTCTGGGTATCCACGGATACCCGGCCCGATGGGCACGGGTATGGGTATAATTTTTTGCCCATGGGCACGCCCGCCCGAAACCCGAAATCGTAGTGGGCAAGAACCGGGTATCAATTTTTACCCGCGGGTAACCCATGCCCGACCCGATATAAATATTAGTACTGATTTTGGTCCATCTCTTTATTTTCATACTCCTTCAGATTGGCCCATTCGGCCCATTACATATATAGAGACATCAACAACAAAACCCTAACATAATACATACCGCTTCATCCACTTCAAGGTGGCGGCGACGGCTGGCGGCTAGCAACACTAGTGGGCGGCAGCGACTCAAGGCGATGGCGGCGGATTTGAGGGCGACACGGCCGAGCCTGGCGCTGAGGCGGACTCGGGCGGTGAGCGGCGGGGGGAAGCGGACTCCAGCGTGGGCGGCGGCTGGCGACACAGCGGCGGTCGGCGACACGGCTGCGCACAGGCGGCGGATCTGAGGGCAACCGACGCAGCCGAGCCTAGCGCCGAGGCGACTCGGGCGGTGAGCGGCGTGCCGGCGGTGGCGGGGGGAAGCGGACTCCAGCGCGAGCGGCGGCTGCGCACGGGTGGCGGATCTGAGGGTGACCGACGTGGCCGAGCCTGGCGCCAAGGCGACTCGGGCGGTGAGCAGCAGGGGAAGTGGACTCCAGCGCGAGCAGCGGCTGGCGACACGGCGGCGGCCCGCAACACGGCTGCGCACGGGCAGCGGCCGGTGGGGCGGTGGTGGTTGGCGACACGGCGACACACGGCAGGCAAGCCCAGTGGGTACCCGTCGGGCATGCCCGTGCTCGCCGGGCATGGGTACGGGCATGGGGTTTTGCCCAATAGGCTTTGCGGGCGTGGGTCGGGTGCGGGCATGTGGGTCTCGGGTTGGGCATGGTTTCGCTCTACCCGTGCCCGACCCATCGAGCTCTTTTTTATTATTTTTGGAATCTTAAAGGTGCCGGTTCTAAAACCGACACATTTTGGAAAAATCGGCACCTATCCATGTTTTTTTAGTATATCTCATATGTTTGGACTTTATCCTCCACATAGTATATCTCATATGTTTGGGAATTGGCTTGTGGATGTTAGTAAAGAAATAAAAAACTTATTCTTGTTGGAGCTTTCGCTGTATGTTGGGCTATTTGGCTTAGTAGAAATGACATGGTTTTTGATAAAACACCATCAAAATCCTATTTGCAGATGCTTTTCAGGGCAACGTATTGGCTTCGGGGTTGGACCCAGCTACAAAGGCATGATTTAGATATCAAACTAATAAATGATGAATATAGTAAACTTGAGACGACAATTATGCATCTATTTGCCAACTTCGGGTGGAGGTTCTCTAATAGAATTCAGTAGTTAGGGGATCTTTTTCTTCTGTTGTGTCTATTAGTTTGTGTTTGCTTAGTTTTGTTTCTACTATCGTGAACTTCCTGTGTGAGTTTTCTTCTGTGTGAGTTCTGTAATAATTGGCTCTAGCTCTTTGAGTAAAGGCCGGAATGTTACATTCCATTATCTAAAATCCATGTTTTTTTAGTAGTGAGAGGTAAGAGGGACGGATAAGAGGATGTGTGCATCGATTAGATATGCAGAGTAGCAAGGGGCATTATCATCTAATCTGTGTCTAAATGGCTAAAACCTTATAAAGTGGCAAATCATTCCAGTGGTAACGAGATGAGCGGCATTTTATCCTTTGCAACGTATAGGGTGATATTTTATCAAAACCCAACGAACAAAGTGGCATATTATCCATTTTGTCGATGAGATCGAGCAGAGGTATACCTCCAGCTTCAAATAGAGTTTCCCTTGGTTGGGCCGGTAATGGTAAAACTTCACCCTGGTTTTGATTCACTACACCAGAAAGGAAAGAAATGAACTGTTCTGCACGTTTTTTTTAAAAAAATCGGATACCCATTCAAATCCTCGAGGTGCGGTCGTATACTCTCGTATTCGGATTCGGAGTCGCGCGCGATTTCTCGTGAGATCGGAGTTGGAATCGGACTCGGAGTCCGCGCTCCCTCTTGCCTGCCTATATATCCAATAATCTCGCATTCATCTCATCCACCTCCCGCTCTGCGATTGGAATTGGATTCGATTCATCCTTTCCATACAGGAGGCAACGAACGCGGCGAGATCGTTCAGAGCGCGGCTAGCCAATGGAGTCGTCGGCGTCCCTCCCGGAGTACGTGCAGTTCGACGGCGATCTGCTCCCCGTGGCGTGGCTGGAGGGAGAGGCGCTCGCCGAATTCTTGGTGTTTCTTGAGGACGCCGCGGCGGCTTCGGAGGATGAGGCGGAGCCGTACGAGGTGGAGTTCGAGGAGATGGAGGAGGAGCCACAGGAGGTGGAGTTTGCCGCCGATGACGGTAGCGACGACGACGACCTCGTGGATGATGGCGGCGTCATGGAGGATGGGGTGGACGACTACGTCTACGACGACGATGACGACGTCGAGCTTGTGGACGCCGACTTCGAGGACGGCGGCGGCTTCGACGACCTTGTGTCCGACGCCGACTTGGCGGACGACGACGGAGGCGCCACCACCCCGGTGGCGGAGGAGCACGCTGCACGAGTCGCAGAGCCACCGGCGGCGACGGCGCGCAACGCCAGGATGAGCGTGCGGGCAGTGAACCAATTCGGCGTGGACTACGAAGCCATAAACGAGATGATCCGCGAGTACCTGCAGGCGAAGAAGAAGCGGCGGCGCGCTCGCAGGGTCGCGGCGGCGATGTTGCGCCTCCAGCGCCAGCGGCGGCGGCGGCCGGCGGAGGACGGCGGTGCACCGACGTGGCCATAGGCACGCGTGGAGATATGCATCATGTAACTTGTGTGTTGTGTCGGTGTATCATCGTATTCTTTGTGCTCGGATGTAATTAAATTCTTCGATGGAAGTTTTTTTTGCGAGATGCATGTAAATTTTTTGATGCAAACTTCGCATATATGCATTTTTATCAATCGAATGGATAATAATTGAAGTACGGGGAAATGTTCAACAATAGTTTCGTTGGTTTGGGCATTTAGGGCCATCGAAGGCCAGGAGCGAGCACCGCCGACGTCGCCGGCGGCGAGCGGCGGCGAGGCCCAACCTTAGCGGTCAGCGGGGCGGCGAGTGGCGGCGAAGCAAGCGGCCGGCGTGCCGGCGCCGAGCGGCGTTCAACTTCTTAAATTCTCATCTATAAAATGTTGGAATCGGTAATAACATTGGATTGATTCAGTAGTTTGAATCATCCATATTCCATTGGATTGACTATCATTTACTGAATCAAAAGTTATGTGAATGTCTTCTTTTGTTTATAAAACATAAAGACGTTTATTCTCTCAAATTCAACGCGTGCCATTTACAAATAGGAAGTATGATTCAGGTGCTGAAAAATGTAAGAAGAAACAGCAAATAGATGCAGCAACTGAATCTCAAAAGGGCGCTCTTGATAAATTTATTGCAAGAGAAACTCAGGATTCAACTGTTGATGGCGGTCATGGTAATTATGAAGATATAATTGAAAACTTCATTTCTAGAAACACTGAGCGGATGATACTTTTCAGTAGAACATTAGGTGAGAACTACCTTTACTCTTTTAGAATATATTAATATATTTTTAAATAATCAAAATAAAACATATTAAAGTTATCTAGTTGACTGGAAGTGACATATTAATTTTTCGAAATTTAGGGGCAATTTTCATTTTTTCCGGGGGTCCCAAATCCTAGAGATGGCCAGCTGAAACAGCCGTTCAGGTGTTACGTGCTGTATGATGGTTTGGGGTTGGGAACGTTAACAGTAACAGTAGTTCGTTTTGAGCGTTAACAAGTTAGAGCTAAATCATCATCTATATAACTGCAAAATCCATTTAACTAAGCACATTCCAAATTGATCGCAAACAACAAAAATATTTGACAAAAAAATGGAAACTGTACCAAAAAATAAGGTTAATTCCCTAAAAAGGTTAATTAAGAACAATATTTTACTTATTTTATCCATATTTCTATTTCCACAAATATTCTGACTTAAGAACTCCAGACTTTTGATTGCATCATTATATTTGTTATTTTAGAGAATTAGAAATCAGTGCCTTAGAGGAGAGGGCTTTCACTACTTAAAAAACGATTTTTGCAGACACCGTTTAATCGCAGGCGCCGGGTGAAAACAACGTTCGTTTGCAAAAAGATTCAAATGGTGTCAAGTAATAACCCATATGCAAAAATCCATTTTCGTAGATAGGCTTATTAAGAGATTCGTCTGCGAAAATGAAACGTAAACCTCTTAATAGGCCCATCTGTGAAAATGTGCTTATTTTCGTAGACGAGCTTGTTAAGAGGCCCATATGCAAAAAAAAAAATAATTTCACAATAAGTTCTCTACTTTTTTTTTAAGTCCTTCTCCCTCTCCCTCGGCTTCTCCTCTCCTGATGCCCGTCGTGAGGCAAGCAGACGACGGGCACGATATCTGTTGTCATCGGCGAAGGAGTGGGGTGGGGTGGGGCCACGACGATGGAGGAGGGCTCAGGGGCACTGCGGAGTTGTCGATGGCAGACTCGTTGGCCAAAGGCCCAACCGCGGCAGATCTGGCCGAGGCGGATCCAGCGGCGATGACAACGGGAGACGAAGGGTGACCACGACGACGGTGGAGGGCTCAGGGATGTTGCAGAATTGTCAGTGGCACATCCGTTGGCCACAGGCCCAACCGGGACGGATCCATTGGCCGCGGATCCGGGCGGGGTGGATCCAGCGACAATGGACCTCAGATCCGTCGGCCGTAGAACCCGGTCGGGGTGGATCTAACGGTGGTGACGACGAGCCTTCTTCCCCTCCCGCTCTTCATCTCCACGATGGCTACGACGTCCATGACCACGACCCGCTTGCTGCGACGATGACTGGCAGCGGTGGGGGCCCCGACTAGGGTGGATCCAACGGACTTTGGACCACAGCGACGGGCTTCTTGCGGTGGCGACCAGGTGACGGATTTCAGGGCTAGGGTTTATGTAAACTTTTTTAGAAATTTTATTATTTTTTGACCAAAATTCTATAGCAAGTGGGCGACTTAATATGCCCGCCTTATAATTTATTTTTAATTTTTGCATTCAGTTGCGGTGCTAGCTTGTGATAATTTGTATTTCTGTAGACACCTGGTTTCAGGCGGTTGTTCCACTCTCTTGCAAACATAGATTTTGCCTGTATGAAAAAAAAAATCAATTTTGTACTAGTAGTGTTTGCATAGAGATATTCTTATCATGGAAAGTTGAAATTACCTCCTGGCTCTCATCAACTGCATAGGTCTTTATTTTAACAAAACAACAATATTTTTTTGTGGTAAAGCGTGGAAACGCATGATTGGAACGCCTGTTCCCCCAGAAAACCTCAAGTGTAAGAACATGAATAGTTCTAATACTGTTCATTGGTTGGATTTGTCTTCCCTTTTCTTGTTCCCTTCTAGGTATGAGTTGAATTGTATGTATTGGTATTAGTACAGTTGAGATGAAGCTAAGTTGGAATCGTATGTACGTATATAAATAAATGTTGTCAAATATTTTAAGTTTTTTTAAATATATCTACTCTCTCGAGAGTATTTGTTACCATGACCTCCAGATTAAGTGCCATGACCTCCAGATTCATGGAAGTAACGTGTTACCAAGGTTTTTTTTTAAATTAATGCAAATTATATTGCAGTTACAGATAAATTACAATATAATTACACTATTATATACTGTGCATTTGCATTTGACATGTCATAATGGTAAAACATCACCCTGTTTTGGCCCGCTACACCAGGAAGGAAATGATCAACTGCTCGATGTTGCACTTTTTTTAATAGAGTGAATTGTATTTTGGGACATCTTTTGTTATCAAGGTTTCGCTTTGGACAACACTCTATTAAATCTTTTCACTTTGAACTAGCTATTTAACCATTTTATCTTTGTTGCACATTGGACCACCCTAACACTTTTGTCTAGCTACACCAACTAGGGTTTGCACTTTCGATTTCGATGATTTCGATAGGACCGAAATTTATGAAATTTCGTGATTTTTAGCACTTTTCGGACCAAAAGTTTTTGAAATTTTAACTTATTTTCATTGAATTTGAATAAATTTTGACCAACTTCAATACCAAATTGATAAAATCCGAAAATTTTGGTCCATATATTGATTTGCCGGTGGGGGTCTGAAATTACCGATTCCAATCACTCCATCCAACCTACAAAGATGTGACCTGCATGTAAACATGGGAGATCATCGACATGAGTGTACCAATATGTTTAGAGGCTGTTGATATACTCTTAAAGAGAGTTTGGTTGATCCAAAGTGTCAAAATGGAAAAAAAAACTAGCCTAAACTCCAAAGTGAAAAGATTAGATAGAGAATGGATCATAGTGAAACTTATGTAATAAAAAATAGACCAAAATGCAATTCACTAAAAATAAATATCGGATACCCACTTCAGTACTCGAAGTGCAGTCGGATTCGGAGTCCTTTTTTTTAAAAAAAATGTCGCAAATATTTTCGCGGTTTCTCGTACGATTGGGGTTGGAATCGGACTCGGAGTCCGCGCGCGCCTGCCTATATATTCAAAGCTGCCGCTGTTGTTGCTGCGTTCAATTCTCGCATTCATCTTGATCAGCTACCTCCCGCGATCCGATCCATTCAATTCATCCCTGAGCTGTAAACAACAAGGCAGCGAAGCGGCGATCGATCGGAGCGCGGCCAATGGAGTCGTCGGCGTCGGCGTCCCTCCCGGAATACGTGCAGTTCGACGGCCATCTCCTCCCCGTGGCGTGGCTGGAGGGCGAGGTGCTCGCCGAGTTCTTGGCGTTTCTTGATGACGCCGCGGCGGCGGAGGAGGATGAGGCGGAGCCGTACGAGGTGGAGTTTGAGGAGGAGGAGGATCCGCAGGAGGTGGAGTTCGCCGCCGATGACGGCAGCGACGACGACGACGTCGTCGGCGGCGACCTTGTGGATGATGGCGGCATCGTGGAGGGTGAGGTGGACTACGAAGATGACGTCGAGCACTTCGAGGACGATGGCGACGACGGCAGCTTCGACGACCTTGTGGTAGACTTGGCCGACGCCGACGAACCCGACGACGAGGCCGCCACCACCCCGGCGGCGGCGACGGCGGAAAACGCGAGGGCGCCGCGTTCCAACGCTAGGATGAGCGTGAGGCCCGTGAGCCAATTCGGCGTCGGCAACGACGCCATCAACGATCTCATCCGCAAACACCTGGCGGAGAAGAAGCGGCGGCGGCGCGCCCGCAGGGTCGCGACGGCGATGCTGCGCCTCCGGCGGCAGCGCCGGCGGGGGACGGCGGCGGCGCACCGACGATGCCGTAGGCACGCGCGGAGACGCATCGTGTAAATTTTTACGTGTCTCGGTGTATCATTTTCATTTGTACTCTTTGCATGCGCTTGCATGTGAATGAATGAATTCTTCGATGCACAAACTTCGTTGTGTAACTTTGTGTCGAGGAATATCGCTTTTTTCCCCAAACTTTGTGTCTAGGAATATCGCATCGATAAATAACGTGCGATGTGTTGAAGAAGATCGCATGGATAACTGATATGTATTGATGAAGTTCAGATACAAGTTTGCATTTAGTTTAGATGCAAACTTCGGATGTGTTATTTTAATAGATCGAACAGATAATAGTCGGGTTTTAGTTCTTAGAGGCTTCGTGTACTCGGGTTTCAGTGATGAATGCATTTTTTAGATAGTTTTTCACTGGATGAACATGTTGCTATAATGCATGGAACAGTTAAAAATAAACTCACTTTTCCAATAAGACGAGAAGTGAAAAAATTGAAAAGAGCTCGAGGCGAAAGCTTTCAAGTGATACTGTCAATCAATACATGATAAGCTTCGGGTTGGGAATGGTAACAGTAACATTAGTTGGTAGCGTTAACAAGTTGGCGCTAAATCAACATCTATGTAACACCCAAAATCCATTTAACACAGCACAGTCCAAATTGATCGCAAACAGCAACAGTATTTGACAAAAAAGAGTATATGGAAGCTGTACCAAAAAGAAAGTTAATTAAGAGCAGCCAGTTCTTATTTGTATCCTGCATAACTAAGCAAGGCACCTCAAAATTCATCAAATATAAATGGGCAGAACTGCGTCACAAACTTGAGTTCTGGCTTGTTGAGTGAATCCTACTACATTCCTACTCAGTACACATCAACGACGTCGTCAAGCACAGGGATGAAATTTTTATGCTGCTGCCAAAATTGCTCGCACTTCAAATTACTGGGGGAGGAATAAAAAATCATAGAACTGTCATTAGGTAGCACCTTGCTCCTACGAGTTTTATAAGATGTGTACTGCAAGTATACAACAATGGATGGCTTCACTTTAAAACCTGCACAGCCTGCTGGAACTCAATTGTTCTTTTCTTTGGCAGAAGCAACCCAGGTATGAGAAACTGCCAAAAAGATGCAAACAAGAAGAGGGAATTACTTATAACAAGGGATTTCAAATGAAGAGCAAATCTCGTCCAAAAGTTGATGCACCAAGTTATGGGATCGCAGATCATTCCCAAAATGGAAGAATGCATTAAGTAATCTCGAGAGTTCACTACCTCAGATAAAGGCAGCAAGCCATCTCATCTCTGAGCCATTTCCATTTGACAAATAATAAATCTTTTTCCACTTCTCTTCTGAAAAATTTTCGCGCTTGATGATCTTTTGCCTGGCCAACAAAAAAATTGCAATGTTAATGATTTGAAAAAGGTGAAAAAGGGAAGGATTAAAGTCAAGGAACAAACTTGGAAGGTTGCGTTATATGTAAATGCAAATCATGACAGAAATCCAACGGCATCAGTACATAAATTTATGAGGAATTTATACTTAGTATACCTCATATAGTAGTGGCACACAGTCTCAGCTTCATTTACAGTGTACCGTGGAAACATTACACGTGCATCTGATGGAACATCTGGGAGGTCCTGTCGTAGTTTTCCAACTGCAGTTGAATGTGAAAAGGCTCCTACCATCATATCGTTGTGTAGCATTGGCCTGTAAGCATTGACCTGTTGAAGCAGTAAGCGAAACATTAAATAAAACAAAATAATTATATTCATACCAGTGTAAAAGTATGAAATGAACCAAGAAGATCTAAACATATCACATGACTACATGTCAAGTAAAGTATAGGATTCTAACTATAAACAGCTGGTGAAATAATGAGTGATAAAAAAACTGCTGTGGTGTATGATGAGCACGGTGTTCGGAATATTAATTTGGTTCCCCATATTAGAACCATGAGCACATCATATGTGAATTCCTAGTAAACTATAACTATGTATCCCAGATCAAAATAACCTACGCATCAATTAAGTTTCTAGAACATCCCAACCAAGAAAGCTACTACTTTCAGGGAAGACTATTAAAGGAAGTACAATGAAATAATTTGAACATGGTGTGAGTGGCTCAGGGTGCAACGAACCATTGTAAGCTCTTTTGCATGAATCGGCCCACATGATCTAACAGTCACTGGTTCCTGGAACTCACTGAATGTAAACCAACTATTATACTGCAAGGAAAAAAATAGGATTTGATGAGCATCAAATATAGAAGTCACAGTAGGTATGGTGTGGTATGGTTTCAACATTAACTGTACCTGATCAATGGCAAATAATACGGGAACATCTTTCACAAGTGACAATTCCTTCCTTAAACGAACTACAACACCAACTGAAGCATGCGAGTGGGTTATTCCAGTTTGAATGAGATCATACAATGTCGAACCTTCAGGCATTTCCACTGTGTCAGCCCCCTTCATCATTCCAACACCAGCACCTTCCCCCAGGGGAATAGGCTCAAAAATTTGACATGGTAACTGCTGCAAGAGGGTTTCATTGTACTTCAAGAAATCCTGAAGCGTCAATAGAACCAGATAATGAGAAATTGTTGTTTAAGCCAACAAGTTTATATAGTATAAGAGGTTCCTAGCTTCACATTGTATGTGAGTGTTCACAAACAACAAATTTGTTGTCACATAAATAATCTGCTCTCTAGCATCGGGCATATGCACGATTGTGCTTAATACAAAATTTATGGATCCACAGGTAACAAGGAAAGCATGCACAAAACTTAATGGAACATGCAAAAATTTACATTCACACAGACCTTTATGCATTATTTTTCGCGAAAAATGAACATGTACCGCTTAATTGTGTTTTATACTCTAAGTCTACTGTTGCCTTTTGCTACGTTATGGCTCTGTTAGTATTATGGTGGCTGCTACGCCTACTACTACCTTCCCCACCATTTCCCTTTGCTTAGATTTGTTCAGCACACAGATCACCACAACCTCCATGATGTAACCTATCATGTCAGCCAGTGGCAGCATAACATAATGTTTGCACATCACGACAGCTGCACCTTGCACAAAAGCAGAGCATGCCCGGCAGCAACGCCATCAACTGATACCACTGGAGAAGAATTCACGGCGGGGGCTTTTATTCAATTCAATACAATACCCAAATTTTTGGTTCAGTTCAACTGGACTGGAGATGGACTTTTCGTTGATTTTACTTATATGTTCTTTGACAGTTTTGGCCAAATTTGCATGGGTTTGTCCCCCAATTTCCCCATTCCACGTGAATTTGAAGATCGACATTGTACAAAGTAACTCATGATTATTAAGAAACGATTAAAGACAAGGTAGCAGAAGAAGAAAGTGGCAGGCAAAGTGTTGTCTTTTATGTAACCAGCCAAGTGGAATAAAGAAGCAAGATTTTCATGACCTAGCAGCATAAACATTATGTCAAAGTGATAGAGGATTAAAAACATTAAAAAAAATAGTGGCATATGGAAAAAAATCTCTAGTTTTTTTTATCAATGTAATTGGTAATTGAGATACCCAGTCTGCTACACAATATTTAGGAAAGAACATATGAATTAACTAATTATAAACAAGTTAAAAGAAAAAATCGTAATGTGTGGTATTCGCATCCATGATCCATAAATACCGAGGGGAAATGAACGAGGACATCACATATAGGTTAGCACCTGTAAGATCTTTGCAGCCTGTATTGGAGTATCAAAGAGATCATTGTAGGTGTTTCTATAGAAGAATCCTCCATGCGTCCAATCCTTCCCTTGTGGAACATAAAATACTAGCCATCCTTCAGTGCGTGCCCAGTGGACAAGCATTGCAAGTGCAATGCTTTTACCACAGCTTCGGGGACCATCTAATACAATTTGTCTTTTGGCATCTGAAGGCATGTAAAGCAGGAAACATAGCTAAGAGTTGTTCATAAACCAATATTCTGAATGAATGTAAATGGTACCACAGATATATGTGTAAACCAGATGTACCAGATACATATACTACTTAGACAAGGAATATCACTCAAATAAAGAGAAATTCAAACCATTGATGCGAATAAAATAGTTTTTATTATGGACTAAACAGGTATTTACCATGCAAATCTCAGAAATACTCAAAGACGTATGCAAGGTAAACCATACAAGCATTGTGCATACGAAAATGACATAACCGATCTACGAAGATCAAATGCATCATATACAATCTTAATATCTGAAATAAAATCACGCGAGAGAATCAAAACACCTTTGCGCTTGGCTGCAATAGCTGGATCAACAATCCTTCGGAAGTTATCCCGTAGATCTAGGAAGCTCTCCCTAACCATCACAGCACACCGTCTCGTCTCCTGAAACTCCTTCATCATGCCGGCTGGCAATCCCTCTGGTAACATAGCTTTCCATTCATCCAAACTGAAAAAAGGCCGCATGCCAGAAAATAAAAAAATATTAATATCCCAAAGCTTCTTAAGTCTGAAACAGAATTTTTTAGCTTATTAATTGCAGCCTATGGCACTTACTTTGCTTATCTCTACGAATCAAATGAGACATAATAATATAAGAGAACAAAATATTGCTGAATGCAGAGTACCTTCGAGCAGAACGACTAAAATACTTAAGTAACAAGGGTAAAATAATATTATTTAGATAGTTATGCCAGGAAATGGGTCATATCGAAGTTCAATGTTTGTGAAATGATGGCCAATGTCCACGCTTTAAAACCAAGGGAGTAGCAAGTAACAGCTAAACTCGCACTCCATAATTGGATTAGACATGAAACAAACAAAAATTGCTAACTGTACAAATACATTTGCATACAGCACTGCACCTATTTACACCAATACAATTACCCAATCCCATTACCGGTAAATATTGTGGTAACCAATTGTTTGCACTCCTAGTATTATTTTCTTTCACTTGATGCCTAATGAGTTATTCACCAAAACGCCATATAATAAGATCCAAATTTCATATCAAAACCAGTAAATCGAAACTAGAACACGCGCATCACCGCGTTTGAATCAAATCTGTGACAGTAACTGTAAAGGAGAAGAGAAGCGGTGTATACGTGAAATCGACGTAAGCGTTGGCGTCACGGTGGGAGAACGACGCGAAGGTGTCGGTGAAGGCGAAGAGCGGGCGGCCGCCGGGCCCGACGTCGAGCGCGGGGTCGTAGGTCGGGGGCAGCGGATCGGTGGGCAGCTCGAACTCCACATCAAGGTCCTCGCCGCCTCCCGCTCCGCCGCCGCCCTCGAACTCCCCCGCCGCGCCCTCCTCGGATGCCACGCCGCGGGGATCCTTGGCGCGTACCTTCCCGCGGTTCGCCGTGGCCCCCGCCGGCTTCCCCCCGCCCTTGGGCTTCGCGTACGACCTGGACGCGATGAGGAGAGACGCCACCGCCGCCGGCGGATCGGATCGTCCACCCACACCACCGGCCGCCACGGCGGTGGAGGCGGCGGTGGCGCGGCGGAGGAGGGAGCGGAGGAGCATTTCGGCGGCGAGGGTTTAGGCGAGGTGGAGGGAGGAGGAAGAAGGGTTTGGGTCGCTGGAGGTCGGACCTGGTGTGGTGGAGTGGACTCTTGCTTGGAGATTCGTGATGGGCCTCGAATGGGCCCAGATTTGGACATGTTTCGGCCCATGTTTTAAACTTGTTTCTCCCCATTCAATACGATTTTTTAGAGCAAAATTTAGAAACCCCATAATTTATGATCAGAGTTGTGAAAAATCATAGGTATATTATATTATGTGGAACCTAACACAGATGATATTATGGTTTTAAAGTATTGCAAAACCCCACTTTATGTATTTTGAGCGCGAATTTACTTAAAGTATATGTGGAAATTTTAATTATTAAGTTCTTAACTAAGAATAAAAGTTAATTATTTAATACTTTCCAAAAATTTAATTAAGATATGCTAAAATTTATCAAGATTTTAATAAATATGTGGTTTTATAAAAACACTTGGATTTCATAATACATGCGATTTTCAACAACTTTGATCATAAAACATGGGTTTTTAAAATTTACTTTTACTTATTAAAATAGTTAAAAATGAAAAAATTCATTTAATACCGCACCATTTTAAAATTTTTAATTTTTTAAAGATTTAAAAAACAAATTCTTTTGGTAGAGCTCCAACTTCTCAACTTGCCTCCAAGAGTTGGGTCTGGAGTAAAATTGTAGAGCAGGCTAAACCCAGCTCCACCCTTCTAGTTTATTTCGTGAGAGCGCTCTACCCAGCTTCGCTCCTATTTTAGGTAGAGCTGAAACTGTTTGGCTGGGTTCCAGCTCTACGAGAAATAGA
Organism: Oryza punctata; assembly: GCA_000573905.2. Lineage (NCBI taxonomy): Eukaryota > Viridiplantae > Streptophyta > Magnoliopsida > Poales > Poaceae > Oryza > Oryza punctata. Next base: position 5,990,045 of record CM002494.2, on the reverse strand, counting down.
GTTGGAGTTGGAGCTATGCCAAACAGACCCTTATATTAAATATACTCCTCATACCCTACCGTAGGGCGAGGCATATAAATCACCCTAGGTAATTTATGTGACGTGGCACCCCGCGAGAGGTGCACCGTGGTAATTTTATAGGCGGCCCCCTCCCGACGATAAATTGCCCTACCACCTAGGGCGATTTATCACCGGGAGGGGGCTGCCTGCAAAATTGTTATGGCGCACTCCGTCCATCATCATAGTTTGCATCGTGACAATTTTGCATATTACCCCTCCCACCAATAAATGGTCCGATAAAGGGTTGCCTGCAAAATTGTCACGACGTGTCCTGTAATATCCCGGTTTTCGCTCTCGTTTAAAACCTAATTTAAATACAAATCTATTTTCAAACTTTGGTTCTTATTTGATTTTTTGTGCTGTGAAAGATCTCAAATCATTCATTCCAATTCCACATATAAAGTCCCCACCAAATTATAGTCCCAAAATCCATTTACAATTCCCACAAATACCTTCCAAAAATTCAAACCCTAAAATACCTGGAAATTGAGAAATGTCACTATTCCTTTCGGCTACCCCTTCCTTTTTCCTTAGCCCAACTCCTTCCCCCTCCACCTTTCCTTTCTTAGGCCAGCACCTTCTCTCTTGAGGCCAGCCCATCACCCTCTCTCTTGCCAGTCTAGCCTAGCCAGCCTAAACCAACCAAGTCCATTTCTCCTCCCTCTCCCTTACCCCACCTCGGCACCGGCCTCCTTCTTCCCCAGCTGGACGGCCTCACGTGCCTGCCACCTGCTCGACGGAATGTTGAGCCAGGCTGGGCGACACGCCGAGCCACCCGCACCGGGAGCACAGCGCCGTGCACGCCCACGGTCGTCCTGCACAACACCGCGTCCCGTCGCGTCGCGCCAACGCCATCCGACCCCCTCCCTTTGTCGCCTCCCCTCACTGTTTTCCCGACGTCCGCGCCACACCAACACCGATGCTCCTTGTCCACCACCTCGCCTCATCACATCCCAGTTTTCGCAGTCGCGCGTCCACGCCGAAAGGGTCAACCGAGTTCACCTCACCACCTCTGCTACTGTTGTCCTTCCCGGCCCACGCCGGTGCTGCCTAACCAATCACCGCCCGATACCTCGCCCTGCCTCACTTCAATCCTCGTTGTACATGCCGTGGTAATGCCAATGCACCCAGTGCACCACCTTGCCCCCCTCGCGCTCCAACCCTCTCGGTCGAGCACCCACGCCAAAAGCGAGGACCGCGTCCACACTGCCTCCCATCGCTCAAGCCACCCGGTCCTACCTTCCTTCCCCACCCCGCGCCTCACCCCCGTTGCTGCACCTAGTCCAGTTGATGTGACCATGACTATCATTGATACAACTATTGCTCACATCATGGGACAACTAGATCCCTGAGTGTATCGAGTGGAGTTCAGGGTTTATCAAGTGGTATCAGAGCTTTCGTTGCTCGATGAGTTTTTATCTACCTATTACCAGATCCCTGAGCGTATCGAGTGGAGTTCAGGGATTATCAAGTGGTATCAGACCTTTCGTTGCTCGGTGAGTATTTTATCTACCTATAACCAGAAAATAGCCACACAAAAAAATATAATTGCATCCATTACCTCGCTATATTTGTGCCATTGCATTGTTCCTTTTAGTTTTTGCATTGTTGAGTTTTACGTTGCATCGTCATGTCGTGTTGCTGGTCATAGCGTCTAGTCCATTTAGAGTTTCGAGTTCTGGTCACATCTAGTATCACTGTCGCCGCCACCTCGTGTCTTTGTTGTCATCGGGATCTTCGAAAATGGAATTGTGTCGCTGCTAGGGTTCCGTTTTTCTCGTTTTGGGCAGTTTATGTCGGTCGGTTTTAGAGTTGCTGAGTTACATCTAGGGTTTGCAGTTTACCCGGGCTTGTGCTTGTGCCGTGGTTCTGTTTTGCACGTGAGGATGAAGAAGGGGAAAGGAATATAGCAGATCTGTTTGGATTTAGTTGGGCGGAAGGAACGAAAAAAAAGAAAAGAAAATAATAGTAGATTGGATTGGCTAGAATCAGTTAGCCGGTACGGCCTCCCAACCTTGCGTGCTGCTTCTCCCTCTTCTCCCTCCCCCTTCTTCGAGTCCGACTCCTCTCTCCCCTCTCTCTCGGTTTCAATCTATACCGTGACATACCATACAGCTTGGTGAAAATTTTTTGAGCGTCGGATTGGAGATCTGTTTGCAAAAACGGAACCTATGCGACAAGAGCATTCCATTTTTGTATAATTTTAATTTTAGGGTTTGCACTTTTACAATCGAGTCCCTATAATTTTTATATTTATATTTGAGTCCCTGTAATCTTGCATCCAGGTCCTTGAGTCATTTTTGTTGAAAAAATCAGAAAAAAAGAGAGAGAAAAAGGCAGAAAGGTGCATAATAAAAGAAAAGAAAAGCCGCACCAAAAAAAGAAGGAAAAAGAGAAAAAAAAAGAAAAGAAAAATCAATTGTTATCTTTGGTATATCAGAGTTGTGCTTGTGTTTATTTTAGTGCTATCTTGTGGTACCGTTTGTGTCTAGGCTCGCGTCTCTAGTACGTTCTAGCCTAGGACCAGCACGGTACTGACTTTGAACGATTATTTAACTTTGCATTCTCTAATTTGAGCATTTGCTACTCCTTTGCTACATATTTAAGCCTACCCAGAGCTCCACATATTTGATTGCAGCCGTACAACAAGTGTTTGCCAAGGCATCGATACATCCAACCTCCATTGGGGTGCATGGTTGAGTCGATATATGTCACCATTCCGCTTGCATTGGTAAGAACTTGTAAGAGCTTTAATGTGTGATATTTGAGCTGCCACTGCCCTAGTAGTTGATAGGAGCGTGCATATTCTTGTGTTTGTTTCTTGTTTTCAACTAACCATGGTAGAATTAGGCAAGGGAATACGAGACAGTGATGCTCAACATCGACATCTTCGTCGAGACATGAGGAGTGATCAACATGACCATTATGAGGTAAGTGATGTTGTTCTAACTAAGATCAAATCTGCACTACCTTAATTTAAAGGAAATTACGATCCTCATGCTTACATTAAATGGGAGCTAGCGTGATAAGTCTGACCCAGGTGGGGTTGGACGAAAGCCCGACACACCGATCGGATTCCCCGAATCCCGCAATCTTAGCACCATACGCCTGAAGCACGACACACTAATCCGGATTTTTCCAAACCCCGCAATCTTAGCACCGCAACTCCGACGCACTCACTCGGGGAAAGGCCCAATCACCCTAAAAGACTAGTCTGATAGGGGAATGGTGGCTCTCCCTTTTAAGGTGGCTTCCTCCTCCCAAGCTAAGCAAGGTGGGATTATTCAGAGGCTCACACGGTCGCCGCCCGACTACAACTGGGCCACTCGGCCCATCTTGTTGCGTCTTTGCCAGCGGGTAATAATGGAGGATGTCCTCATCATAGCGGTTGATAGAGAATTTAAAAAAGCATGACTTGCCTGAGAAACATATGATTATGTGTGCCTTTAGTGTTCTAATTAAAAATGCTTCTGATGATTGGAAATATCTTTGTAGGCATAACAAAATACCTCAATCTTGGAAAGACATGAAACGATATTTTAGAGATATTTATGTTCCCATGTATTATGCTGTTATTCTGTTCAACAAACTGCAATGTTTAAAGCAAGATACTAAAACCGTTACTTCATACTATCATGATATGCGTGCTTGTTTATTACGTTGTGGTTTAGATGAATGCGAAGAAGCAACGGAATTGAGGTTTTTACGTGGGCTTAATAGTGAAATTCAGGGCATGCTTGCATGTCAAAGTTATAGCTCTTTTACTCATTTGTTATAACTTGCTTGCAATGCGGAAAAACAAATTGAGGATGTAAAGAAGCAACAAGTTGTACACGTGCCTCCTATTGCTAATAATTTGCAGGAAGTAAACAATTTTTAAAAGGAGGAGAATGATGTTCTTGAGAAGAAAAAAGAGAACCATGAAGCACCTGCGATGTCCGAAGAAAGTTCGCAAGGTAAATTAAATGGTGATGAAGTAAATGAAGGTGAGTATTCTCAAGCTGAGCTACACATGTCCACTTTTCATGCAATAGTAGAGTAACCATTAGTGGAACCAATTGCCGATATTCCTTTGTCACAACTTGATTTGTTTGTTGTCCCTTGTGATAAAGAAAAGTTGTGTGATAATCCTTCACTTATATCCATGCCACAACTAGTGAATGAACATGCTATTTCTCGTGTTACTTCTTTATGTGCTGGTTTTAAGCATGTTGTTCATATAGCTAATGAAGTTGAGGAACGTGAATTGTTATCTTCTTTAAATACTTTAGGCTATGTTCAATTTGGTGATCTCTGTGAGCTCGATAATTTGAAGGAGAAATTATTTGCTAAGTCTGATTTGCCATGTCCAACTAATACTATATTCCATATATTTGAGCAATATAATGAGAGAGGACTATATTTGGTGCATAGAGTTTATATATGTTTGGATTTAGATCATCCTGTAGACGTTGATAAAATTTGCAAGCTAGAGAGTCATATTATTGCTAATCATATTTTCTCGAGTTTTTCTTGTCTTGATTTAAAGAAACAGGTTGGTTTTGAAGAAGGGGAGCGACCGGATCGCTCAATATTACTACCATTCGTCATGACAAATGCATCATGCGATTACTTGGCGTCTGAAGAAGCGGAGCAAGACGGACTGTTAGAGGAATTTGCATACGTAGTGACCACATTGTTTGTTGTGCTACCTCAGAATCAGGTACATTTGTTCCATTGGATAATAATACTATTTTCTAAAGAACTGATGATATTACATGGCGAAAGTTTCCTGCATTTGTTTTCTTGTAGACAATTCTATGGCTAAGATCATGCACTACGCAAAGATCACCATATGAAAAAACCGAGGACGGTTTTCTGTGAAGAAGGGGAGGATGATGTGACCATGACTACCATTGATACAACCATTGCTCACATCATGGGACAACTAGATCCCTGAGCATATCGAGTGGAGTTCAGGGTTTATCAAGTGGTATCAGAGCTTTCGTTGCTCGGTGAGTTTTTATCTACCTATAACCAGATCCCTGAGCGTATCGAGTGGAGTTCAGGGTTTATCACCAGTGCGCCTCGACACCGTGCAACGCTCGCCAGTGTCACGCGTCCATGCCGAAAGCATGGGCCGCGCTCACGCCCGCCGCTTCCCCTCCGTCCTCTCTCCAATGTGCTGCCTTGCTTCTTCCTTCTCCTTGAAGCTATCCGCGCCACCGTGCACTGCCTTGGCTATATAAACCGCCTCTCATCCCCATCCTCTACCTTCGCAACCGCCTCCACCTCCTTCACCCTCCCCTCGTTGGCCCGAGGTGCGCGGACGAGCATTTCACGTGCATTCGATGTTGCGTCGCTCGGACCCACGCGCCACGGGCGCTTCAGCGCCAACATCCCGAGCTAGTTCCCATTGCCACCGATGCCTTTGCTCCACCTCCCTGAGCCAACTCGTCACCATCACCTCCACTGTCGCCGACCAGGGTGCCGCCACGCACAATCTGGCCACCCCGCACGAGCGCCGCCTCCAAGGTCACCTTCCGCCGGTCTCGTGGAACACATGACTTCCTCGGCGGGGCAAAGAAGGCTATTTGGCTTTGGATGTGTCTAATAATGCCCAAAAATAGTAGCCACTCAAAGGAGGGGTGGAGGAGTTTATATACCCGAGCCTCTCAAAACTAGTCGTTGGAGGCCAAAACTGCAATTTTCGGAATTTCCGAAATGCATTTTCGGACAAGTCTGAAAATCAACATAGGGCAATCTCAGTTTTGCAGCTATTTTTGGAGTTTCCGAAAATTTAAGTCCGAAATATTTTCGGACATTCCAAGATTTTTTCGAAATTTCCAAAAGCACAGAGTAAAACGACCATAACTTTTTGTTCGGGAGTCTCTTTTTTATGATCTTGGTCTCTATGGAAAGCTCACTCAGAGGACTACCCAACTCAAGAAATAACAAGGTTTAAAACCACTCACAGGATAGGTTAAAACTTGGATTTCTTTCAAGGTAACACAGGTCTCATGTGGATATGAAAGTGGATGTATTGGAGGTGATTCTCGGACTTCATATGAGTTGAGATAGAAACGTTCATGGTGAACCTAAATCACAAGGATGAAATACATGGAGATAAGCTATATGTATCACTCTTTCTCTCCATGCACATATTGATATATTCATATATAATATTTTCATGTGATTGACATATGCATGCGAGACTAATGTTTTGTTTGAGTCATGTCTTGTTTAGTCTCTTCACATTGAGAACATGGATACGATGAAGGTATGCTTATATCTTAATATCTACATATGATCAATACCTTCTATTTTTATATAGGGTAAGCTCCCAATGTTTTATCTCTAGCTATGCATACTCTTGCTTCACACAAATATTCCGTATGCATACATTTAGGGGGAGCAAATCCTATACCTTAGTTATGCATGTACTTGATCCAAGTTATTCACTTTCATTTAATTGGGATATTTACATTTGAGCATATATTTGAGTATATGACACTTGTAGTGTTGATTAATACTCATTAGTTATTCATATCATTTTATGTATCATTTTATATACGTGATCGATTGGTGAACATGTGGAGGTTGATAACCGGATCATTGGGACTAATAATTTCATTGAGTTGAATGAGAGAAATAGGTCCCAAGGATTGCAAAGGTGTTGATGCTCAAGTGATATCATTACACCTAAAGATACCAGGATGACAAAGTGAAGATATTGAAAATGTGGAATACGAAGTGGCTACTAAGGTAAGATGGTGAAGGGTAAGTGATGCTCGGTCGCGATGGACCATGCGGTGGTGAAGGGCAAGCAAGGGCTTGGCACCGAAGAACCAAATCCGGTGGAGAAGGGTGAGTGATGGCTTTGTCATGATGGACCGTGCAAGGCCTTTTGAAGCTACAAGTAACCGCATCGATCATTTGAACAATATATGGTGAAACGGTTTTGACGTTAGCGTCCCTTAAGACAAAGAAATGAATATGGAAAGAAGGCATTTCTATTGGTATAATTCTCTTCTTATTTAAATTTGAGTATAGGAATGCCGTACTATCAAGAGGGATGCAACGCCGATGTGTTTGTAGTGCTCAAAGTGACCCATCCTATTGTTACCTTGAAAGAAATCCAAGTTTTAACCTATCCTTTGAGTGGTTTTAAACCTTGTTATTGCTTGAGTTGGGTAGTCCTCTGAGTGAGCTTTCCATAGATACCAAGATCATAAAAAAGGGACTCCTGAACAAAAAGTTATGGTCGTTTTACTCTGTGCTTTTGGAAATTCCAAAAAAATTTCGGAATGTCCGAAAATATTTCGGACTTAAATTTTCGGAAACTCCAAAATTAGCTGCGAAACTGAGATTGCCCTATGTTGATTTTCGGACTTGTCCGAAAATGCATTTCGGAAATTCCGAAAATTGCAGTTTTGGCCTCCAACGACTAGTTTTGAGAGGCTCGGGTATATAAACTCCTCCACCCCTCCTTTGAGTGGCTACTATTTTTGGGCATTATTAGACACATCCAAAGCCAAATAGCCTTCTCCATTCCCCTACCTTTGTGGTGCCTCTTTGTGAGAGGGATTTGAGAAGGGAAAAGAGTTGGATTGAGAGATTGAGAAGTTGAGAGCTAGTGAGTTTCACTCCATACTTTGAGCACTCGAGTTCATAGCAACCAAATCTTCGATTGTGTTTGTTACTCTTGGAGATTAAGGTCTCCTAGACGGCTAGGCGTCGCCGGTGAGCACTCAAGGTTGTGGTGTACCACGGAAAGTTTGTGAAGGCTTCGATTTCACCTCCGTAAGGGAAGAAATCAAGAGTGAAATCGAGGAGTGCATTTGTGCAACCTCGTGAGGAAAAGGTTGAAATAGACCCGGCCTTTGTTGTCCCTCAACGGAGATGTAGGATCCATGGATCTGAACTTCGGGAACAAATCAACGTGTCCCCTCTCTTGTTGTGATAATTTTTAGGAACGCGTATTCACGCCCCTCTTGGCGACATCACATTGCTCAGCGAGAGGAATAAGAGCGAAGAGAGAAGAGGGAAAAGGGAAACTGGAGGAGAGATCGAGAAGGAAGAGAGGAAAAGAAGAAAAGAAGAGAAGGAGTGGGACACCGACGAGTGGGCCCCACATCCCTTAATCTCTCTTGCATGCAAGTAATCATCCCCTCCAAATCCCTCTAAATGCCTCAATGACAAATGGGCCCCACCGAGCTAAATTTCTATTTAATCCTCCTCTTAAACATCCAAATCACTTACCCGTGGGACCCACTACTCCCTCCTCCGTGCGGCCGGTCTACCGCAACCGAGACGCCGACCATGGGACCCATCGCTTGGTCCACAACAAAGGCTGAACCAGTGGACCTCCATCTCCATCCACGGGCCTCTCACCTCGCGTACACCCGGTCCATGTAAGCCATCTCACTGATTGCCAAGACCCACGCGCCAAACGTGGACCATGACCGGGTCTACCACCTCCCCATGCCATGCACTCGGTAGACCCGGTCGACCATGCGCCGGCCACCCTATGCCACTGATAGAGGGCCCCAGAGAAATATTCAGAAGGAATATTCCTTTCTAATAAAAGAAACTATTTTTCCTTTGAACAGAAATTCGCTTAAATTTCAGAAATTCATATCTTGCAAACCGTAACTCCGATCGACTCCATTCAGCTTCCATAATTTTTCTGAAATTGAGATCTATTCAATGGCACTATTAGTTTATAATAGTTATTATTTACTTTATAGGGTATTGGATGGTTTTCTCTTTTTCGATCGCGTAGCGGATGTTCTGGAGGTTCATCGGACGCGGGTTTTCTCGAAGATTTGAAGACCAACAACTAAGGCAAGCCACTCTTCAATTATATTGCTCGTAGTTTATAAATGTGTTGTTTGCAATCTTACATGCCTAGCGTACACCATTAATTTTGATCGGCCACCGATCTACAAGCTCATGACCGATGGACCAACCTAGTAGTTGCATTATCTTCTGTAGGTTGTTGTTACACCCAATCCTTGTCGCTCCACCAAAGTGTTACCAAGGAATCTAAGCTCCTCGAGCGTAGGCACCCACCAACACTACATTCACTGTTGTATTGTCGATATGGAAAAATTGGGTTGCGAAAACGTTGAGAAAAACCAGACTCGTGAAGTCAGTGGATTTTGAAAAGGAAAACAGAGTTTGCGAAAGTTCGCGATGCGGAAACTCGTCTGGGTATAAGCTCGGACCTAGATGTCTTCTTTGCTGGCTATAAGCCCCCTCAACCCCCATTCAGTACAAGATCAATGTCAGGGTAGGATGATAGTTCTCTTTATTCTACTTATTGTGTTGGGCTGGGATTTACTCATTCTCAATGTTTGATATGTGGGCAGGTTCATACTGCAACCCAGTCAGCCCCAACTCAGGCGTACATCCAGGCCATCAATGATCTGGACAAAGGAGCTTGAGAACCTGAAGCATGCTTTCGAGGTATGCTTCTAGTGTTATATAGCTCCAGTTCTCTCCTAGATTGTGGTGTGCCATTAGCATTATACCATCGAATAATGAATAGTAACAGGGAATGAAAATATCCAATGCCTTCTACTGCTGATAGTTTTGAACTTTCATCGTCATCTTTTATGAATTATGATAGTGGGATTTGATATGGTGTTGTTTTTGTTGTTCTGCGCTTATTTTTCTTCACACTGTTGTACTTCTAAGTGATGCCTACTTCCATGCAATGATGCTTGGTTTTGTTTGCTATGAGCCATTATATTTAACCAAGTTTGTTAAAAGATGATGATATATCCAAGTTTGTTAAAAGATGATAGATTTTATTAGTATTGTAAGTCTGGTTTACCTCCTTCAGTTTTTTCCTTGGTGTAAATTAGCCTCCAACTATGAAACCTGGTAGCCCGATAACCCCCCAAATCATAAAAAAAAAAACCCCAGAGAAATGGCCCTACCCCATCTCTCTTCTTTTCTATTACCTCTCCCAGTCTGGCTGTTGAGGGGAATCAGTTACCGTAGCTTATGTCCCCATCCTGATTTTCATTTGAAATGTTTCCTTTTGCACACAATACTTTATTAGGGTGGTGTTTACACCCAAATTTGGCACCTAGGGATAAAATAGGAAAAATTGCCAAAGTTTGGAAAGTGACAGGTTACCTTCACAGGGCCGGTCAGACCACAGGTGTGTGGGCGGTCTGACCGGCTAGTAGGGCCGGTCTGACCGCAGGTATGTGGGCGGTCAGACCGTCAGAGTCCGAGTCTGAGTCCGAGTCTGTTTTCGTCGGATCTCAGGTTTCCTTGCTCGGGAAGGCATGTTTCGTGTTTCCATTGGTTTCTATCCCGAGTTGGACGTGGAGAAGGGCCTGTAGAGGGCAAGACCAACCCCTATTTAAGGGACATGGCCGGTTCAATTGTAACGAACCAATCTACAATCAAACAATCGAATCGTTTTTCATATTGCTTTTAGTTTTCTTTTAGCTTGTCCATCTTTGTCGATTTGCGCCGTAAATCGTCCGCTGCCGCTGCAAGAGTGCGACACCTCTTTGTAGGTTTGTCCTGAAAACCTTCCGTTTTGCCCACGAGACGGGTAGTTATCTAGAAATCGGCTCCGCTAGCCGGTTTAGTTATCAAAACCCATCTTGATCTAGTTTTTTCGAGATCGAGGTGGCTGGCGACTCTAGGATCACCGCAAGGCGTAAGGTGCTGCGATCGTGCTTGTCAACTTGTCACAAAAAGTTGCCAACACGATTTTTGGCAACTCCGCTGGGGAAATCTATTCAACGTCAACTCAACTTCGACTTCGCCATGACAAAGCTGTCGCCATCCAAGACGAAGGTGGATCCATCCAAAGTGCTGCCGGTGATGATGGAGAATCTTGATGAGGAAGCACGCAAGGCCTTCGACGAACACATGAAGAAGTACGCCGACGAGCTTTTGAAGACATGCTCAAAGACCCATCATGGCGTAGTCTTCAAGCCGGATTTGGTGTGTTCGTCTATTTTTGACAAGGTAAGTATTGAGGAAATATCACAATCTATTCAACAACAAGTTGCTCATACAATAGATGCATCTATGATTGCTTTCAATAATAAATTAGAAGCATCTTTTGAAAATAATTGTGAAAAGTTTATGAGAAATAAACTCGGCCCTCTTGTGGCCGATTTTATATTCAAAGATAAAGCCTCTACCAATGCTAGCCAAGCTCCCATAGATCAAATAAATAGTAAAACCGATGGAGCAAAGACACAACAAATTAGCGAAGGTTTTTCGATGCAAACGGCCGGTCAAACCGGGCCAGATGGCCGGTCTGACCGGGATGCCGCCGCCAGTCAGACCGGCCAGATGGCCGATCAGACCGGGTTTTACCCCAGCAGTCAGACCGGGCTCTTGACCGGTCAGACCGGCGCAATAGTGCCGATTCAGGGGATAGATCCAATGACTAATGCTAGTTATTTGTGTCATCTTAAAACATTTGATCCTCCTGTATCTACTGCTGCAAGTAATCCCCAAGTTCCCCGACATGTTCCTAATGTTTATAATGATGTTTCTAGGGGGTATCCTCCCGATACTAGGCAAGGCCAATATAATCATATTGCGCCACAACATCAACTTATTAGGCCACCAAATCCACCACCAAATCAACATAGGCCTGATAATATAGAGGAGTTGATTAGTGGGATTATTAGGGATAAATTCGGAATTGAAGCTAGGAATCGTGCTAAGGTTTACCAAAAGCCGTATCCTGATTACTAAGATAATGTGCCATATCCTCGTAATTATAGGGTTCCCGAATTCACAAAATTTAGTGGTGAGGATAGTAGGACCACATGGGAGCATGTAGGTCAATTTTTTTAGCGCAATGTGGAGAGGCTAATAGTGATACTTTTAAATTGCGCTTATTTTCTTTATCTTTGTCCGGTACCGCTTTTACATGGTTTACTTCTTTACCGGCAAATTCTATTCATACTTGGGCTCAATTAGAACAAAGATTTCATGATTATGTCTATACTGGTGAAATTGAGCTTAGGTTATCTGATTTAACATCAGTTAAGCAGAAGTATAATGAATCTGTCATTGATTATGTTAAGAGATTTAGAGATGTTAGAAACCGATGTTATAGTTTGAACATAACTGATAGAGACTTGGCTGATCTTGCTTTTAATGGTTTAATTGCTCCTATTAAAGAAAGATTAGATGGTCAACAATTTCTTGATGTTAGTCAACTCATGCAAAAGGCTTTGGATCAGGAAAGCCGGGTTAAGGATAATAAAAAATTTGTTAGACCATATGAGAGGAAGCCTAATGTTAATTTGATTGATTACCCTGAAGCTAGTGATAGTGAAGATGAGGGTGATCATGATATGTATGTTGCTGAATGGTCATGGACTAACAAAAATAAGCCTTTTGTTTCTGGTGAATACAATTAATTTCAATGATAAGAAGGTGTTGATTCGGCCGGAGCAAGCCGAATCTACTAAAGGAAAGGGAGTAATCATTGGTGAACCTAGGCCAAAGATGATAGTGCCAAAGAAGCCAGAGGTTGGTGTGTGGAAGGAGAATAGGAGTGAGGCTTCAACTTCTAAAGCTCCTAGGAAGACTAAAGTGACTTTGGATATGCTTTTGGAGAAGTATGAGAAACAAAGTAGTGAGAGAGCTCGCAACAAAGGAAAGAGACCAAGATCCCCTCCTAAGGAGCGATTTGATCATTCATCAAGACGGTCGCAATCACCTCCATATCATTATTCACAAAACATGTCATGGGGATCTTACCTAATGCCGCCGCCGGGTTATCCTTATCCTTACTACATGCCATGGGGGGCAACACCGCCAATGTTCGATGATGTACTTCCAATGCAATTCAACCAAGGGTGGGGAGGACCAAGAAGGCCAATTCATGAGCGCTTGTCTTCACCAAATGATAGCTGGTTTTATGGAAGAAATCGGGTTAATGAAGAAAAGAGAGAAGGAAAACGTGTTAAGGTAGAAGCAAGGTCTTCGGAGGTGATTACTATCAAGGTGGGGTCTTATGATGTTCCAATACCTTCTAGAGATGGAGTTGGGGAGTCATCAAGCAAGAAATCCGAAGCCGGAACCAGTTCATCGCAGTCAGCCGGTCTGACCAGGCCCTCTGGCCGGTCTGACCGCCGCTCTGTGGACGGTCTGACTACCGACCCCATGTCGGTCTGACCGGCGCATCTGGCCAGTCTAACCGGTGGTCTACGTCCGGTCTAACCGGGCTTCAGCGCCGGTTTGACAAGAGGTTTGAAAGGAGTAGTGCGGGGGCTTCATCATATTCAAACAAAATCAATAGGGGGCATTATTTACCTCCTGGGACAGAGCTAAAACCTAGGTGGATTCCTAAGGATTTAATAGCTACTCAAAGGAGAAGGTTGCAACGTCTTCGGGCCCAAGAGATAAGAGAGAAAAAGGCCGAAGAGCAAAGAGATAAGAGGTTCAATGAGTTGCGGCCACCACCGGTTTGGAAGCGCAAATCCGTAGAGAAGGAAGGACTGGTTGTTGTAGAGGAAAAAGAAGAACAATCGGTTGCTAAAGATGAGTCATCTCTAAAGGAGGACATGGATATCAACATGGTGTGTATGTTGCCTATGGAGTTTTGTGCTATGGATGAAGCCGAGGTTGCTCAATTTTCACTAGGTCCTAAAGATGCGGTTTTTGAGAAGCCCAATGAATCGAACCGTCATATGAAGCCTCTCTATCTAAAAGGTCATGTTGATGGGAAGCAAGTTTCTAGGATGCTAGTAGATGGAGGTGCCGCAGTGAATTTGATGTCGTATTCATTGTTCAAGAAGTTGGGGCGTGAGGATGATGAGTTGAAGAAGACCAACATGATTCTCAATGGCTTGAATGGTGAACCAACGGAGGCGAAGGGTATCTTTTCGGCGGAGCTCACCGTGGGAAACAAGACGCTACCAACCGCTTTCTTCATCGTTGATGTGCAAGGTAACTACAATGTTATTTTGGGTCGTTGTTGGATCCATGCCAATTGTTGTGTGCCTTCTACCTTGCATCAATGTTTATTCAATGGGACGGCGATGATGTTGAGATTGTTAAAGCGGATACATCGGCCGAGGTTGCAATGGTTGATGCTACATTTGAATGGCGTTATGGGAATATCCAATGCTTATCAGGGAGAGATCTTTCTAGCTATGATTTCATTAGTATTTCCGATGGCAAATTTGTACCTATCTCTGTAAAGCCGGCTAGTGTAGCACGGCTAGGCCATATAAATTTATATAATGAGTAAAGAAGCTAATTTAGAGTGGTTGCAAAAGAGGGTGAAAGAATATCGGTCTACAAAGAACGATATTGGTGAAACTATTGAATATTTTGATGAAGTAGAGAAGCTTGGACAAGGGTTTACATCGGCCGATCCATTGGAGGAAGTAGACATAGGTGATGGAACTAAGCCAAGGCCGACTTTTGTAAACAAAAATATAAGAGTTGATTATAAGGTTAAAATAATCGAGCTACTTAAGGAGTATGTAGATTGTTTTGCATGGGAGTATCATGAGATGCCGGGTCTTAGCCGTGAGCTTGTTGAGCATCGGCTTCCAATCAAACCGGGTTTTAGGCCTTATAAACAACCACCTCGTCGTTTTAATCCTTTGCTATATGACCGAGTCAAAGAAGAGATTGATCGGTTGTTGAAGGCGGGGTTTATTAGGCCATGCCGTTATGCGGAGTGGGTTCTAGCATAGTCCCGGTGGAGAAGAAGGGGAGTGGTAAGATTAGAGTTTGCATAGAGTTTAGAGATTTGAATAAAGCTACTCCCAAAGATGAATATCCTATGCTTATAGCCGACATGATGATCAATGATGCCTCAGGTCATAAGGTGATTAGTTTTTTGGATGGTAATGCCGGTTACAATCAAATCTTTATGGCGGAGGAGGATATGTATAAGATGGGTTTTAGGTGCTCGGGATTTGTTGGTTTGTTTGAGTGGGTTGTTATGACTTTTGGGTTGAAGAACGCCGGTGCAACATATCAAAGAGCAATGAATTTGATCTTTCATGATTTGCTAGGTATTATTTTAGAAATCTATATTGATGATATTGTTGTCAAATCGGATGGTATGGAGGAACATATAGCCGATTTGAGTTTAGCTTTTGAGAGGATGCGCCGGTATGGTTTAAAGATGAACCCACTTAAATGTGCTTTTGGTGTGTCGGCGGGGAGATTCTTAGGATTCATGGTGCATGAGAGATGAATTGAGATTGATCCTAAGAAGATAGAAAAGATTCGTGATTTCAAAAACATGGCCGGTAATTGGATTATCGCCCTAAGACCAAAAACATGTTCTATGCTTTTAGATTCACGTTGTTCATCAAAAAGGCAGGGGGCATGTGTTTACACCCAAATTTGGCACCTAGGGATAAAATAGGAAAAATTGCCAAAGTTTGGAAAGTGACGGGTTACCTTCACAGGGCCGGTCAGACCGCAGGTGTGTGGAAGGTCTGACCGGCTAGTAGGGCCAGTCTGACCGCAGGTATATGGGCGGTCAGACCGTCAGGGTCCGAGTCCGAGACTGTTTTCGTCGGATCTCGGGTTTCCTTGCTCGGGAAGGCATGTTTCGTGTTTCCATTGGTTTGTATCCCGAGTTGGACGTGGAGAAGGGCCTGTAGAGGGCAAGACCAACCCCTATATAAGAGACATGGCCGGTTCAATTGTAACCCTTCTTAAATGTGCTTTTGGTGTGTCGGCGGGGAGATTCTTAGGATTCATGGTGCATGAGAGAGGAATTGAGATTGATCCTAAGAAGATAGAAAAGATTCGTGATTTCAAGGCGCCGACATGCAAGAAGGAAGTTCAAAAGTTGTTAGGTAAAGTGAATTATTTGAGAAGATTTATTTCTAACCTAGCGGGTAAAATCGATGCTTTTGTTCCTATGCTTCGTTTGAAAAAAGAAGCCGATTTTACTTGGGGGCAAAACAACAAGAAGCGTTTGAAGGGTTGAAGAAGTATTTGTCTACTCCACCCATTGTACGAGCGCCTAAGGCCGGAAAGCCGTTTCGGTTATATATTGCCTCTGAAGACAAAGTCATTGGTGCCGTTTTGACGCAAGAGGAAGATGGCAAGGAATATTATCATTACATATTTGAGTCGCCGTCTTTTGGATGCTGAAACGAGGTATGTCTTTATAGAGAGATTTTGTCTATGCTTATACTATGCTTGTACCAAATTGAGGCATTACTTGTTATCTAGTACATGCATAGTTGCTTGTCAAACCGATGTTATTAAACACATGTTGCAAAGGCCAATTCTAAGTGGGAGAATTGGCAAGTGGGCATATGCTTTGATTGAATATGATTTGGCTTATGAACCGTTGAAATCTATGAGATGCCAAATTGTATGTGATTTTATAGTAGACCATCATGTAGATGTTGCTTATGAGGAAGAGGTTTGTTTAATTGAAGTTATACCTTGGAAGATTTATTCTGATGGTTCTTCATGCAAAGAAGGTCAAGGCATAGGAGTAGTTTTATTTTCACCTAATGGCATGTGTTATGAGGCATCGGTTTGTTTGGAATATTATTGTACAAATAATCAGGCCGAATATGATGCTTTATTATTCGGCTTACAAGTGGTGGAGATGATTGGAGCTAAACACGTGGAAGCTTGGTGATTCGGAATTGGTGCTGCAACAAGTCGCTGGAGTCTACAAATGCTTGGACGAATCACTAAATAAGTATCTCTATTCATGTTTGGACATTATTGCCAATTTCGATAATTTTGCTATTAGACATATTGCTAGGCATGATAATTCTAGAGCAAATGATTTGGCACAACAAGCATCTGGCTATAATGTGAAGAAAGGATTATTTCTGGTATTAGAAGAGCCGGTGCTTGATTTTAAACCTTTGTGCGAAATTAGTAAAACTGGAGATCAGGAGCGGTCTGACCGGCGTTGCACGGCCGGTTGACCGGCGACCAGGGATGGTCTGACCGGCCCTCTATGGCCGGTCTGACCGGTTCTGAGCAGAGCACTGGGGGGCACGCCACAATTGATTCAAAGGTCGAATTAGTTGTGAATTCGGACGTTTGTGCCCAGGAAACAGAAGGGGATTGGAGGATTCCTTTGATTCAATATTTGAAAGATCCCACACTTAAGGTTGATCGGAAAATTCGGCGGCAAGCGTTCAATATACATTGCTTGATGAAGATCTATATCGCCGAAATATAGATGGGGTTTTATTGAAGTGCTTAGATGAAGATCAATCCACGAGGTACATGAAGGAATTTGTGGGACTCATCAATCGGCCCACAAGATGAATTGGTTGCTTAGGAGAGCGGGATTTTATTGGCCGAGGATGATTGATGATTGTTTCAAATACTATAGGGGACGTGAAGCTTGTCAACGGTTCGGCAATGTTCAATTGGCGCCCGCCGCCGTGTTGAACCCTATCATCAAACCATGGCCGTTCCGAGGTTGGGCTTTGGATTTCATTGGTAAAATTTATCCTTCGTCATCAAAGGGGCATAGGTTCGTGCTAGTTGCTACGGATTACTTCACCAAGTGGGCCGAAGCTGTGCCGCTCAAGAATATGACTCAAACGGAGGTAATTGACTTTATTTTAAAGCATATTATACATAGATTCGGCATTCCGCAAACATTGACTACGGATCAAGGTGCTTCTTTTATGTCTAAGGAAGTGAAGAGTTTTGCCGAATCTTATGGTATCAAATTGTTGAGTTCTTCTCCTTACTAGGCTCAGGCTAATGGACAAGTCGAATCGAGTAATAAGATGTTGTTGAAGCTAGTGAAAAAGAAGATTGAGGAACACCCAAAGAGGTGGCATGAGGTGCTCTCCGAAGCATTGTGGGTGCATAGGATATCCAAACATGGTGCCACTAAAGTCACTCCTTTTGAGTTGGTTTATGGTCAAGAAGCCGTTTTACCGATTGAGGTAAATCTTGGTTCTCTTCGTTACATCAAGCAAGATGATTTATCAAGTGAAGATTATAAAACGTTGATGGGAGACAACCTTGATGAAGTCATCGACAAGCGTTTGAAGGCTTTGGAAGAGATAGAGAAAGGGAAGAAAAGGGTGGCCAAGGCGTACAACAAAAGGGTGAAAGCAAAGTTGTTTCAAGTTGGAGACTTAGTTTGGAAGACAATTTTGCCTTTGGGTACTCGATCCAGAGAATTAGGTAAGTGGTCTCCTAGTTGGGAAGGTCCTTATCGAGTATGCAGTATTGTTCGAGGGAATGCATATTTTTTGGAGACACTTCAAGGGGAGCGTTTTCAGCGAGCAATCAACGGGAAATACTTGAAGAAATACTTCCCGAGCATTTGGCAAGACGCTTAGGAGGTGCTATGGCCGGTAATTGGATTATCGCCCTAAGACCAAAAACATGTTCTATGCTTTTAGATTCACGTTGTTCATCAAAAAGGCAGGGGGGCATGTGTTTACACCCAAATTTGGCACCTAGGGATAAAATAGGAAAAATTGCCAAAGTTTGGAAAGTGACGGGTTACCTTCATAGGGCCGGTCAGACCGCAGGTGTGTGGAAGGTCTGACAGGCTAGTAGGGCCGGTCTAACCGCAGGTATGTGGGCGGTCAGACCGTCAGGGTCCGAGTCCGAGTCTGTTTTCGTTGGATCTCGGGTTTCCTTGCTCGGGAAGGCATGTTTCGTGTTTCCATTGGTTTGTATCCCGAGTTGGACGTGGAGAAGGGCCTGTAGAGGGCAAGACTAACCCCTATATAAGGGACATGGCCGGTTCAATTGTAACGAACTAATCTACAATCAAACAATCGAATCATTTTTCATATTGCTTTTAGTTTTCTTTTAGCTTGTCCATCTTTGTCGATTTGCACCGTAAATCGTCCGCCACCGCTGCGAAAGTGTGACACCTCTTTGTAGGTTTGTCCTGAAAACCTTCCGTTTTGCCCACGAGACGGGTAGTTATCTAGAAATCGGCTCCGCTAGCCGGTTTAGTTATCAAAACCCATCTTAGTCTAGTTTTTCTAGATCGAGGTGGTTGGCGACTCTAGGATCACCGCAAGGCGTAAGGTGCTGCGATCGTGCTTGCCAACTTATCACAAAAAGTTGCCAACAGGTGGGTTTTGTTAGGCTGGAAGGATGGAATCTAGTGTTTCTTCTCCTTTGATATTTTCAGCTTTACATCTTGATTTCACTCTTCTGTGCTTGTTTTTTGAATGTACATATGAATATATGACATGATCTTCATTACTGAACCTTATAATTGTCCTTTCGGAACGGTATTTAGATCTTTGTGTAGAATTCTGGTCAATTTTATATATTGTGTTGACACTTTGAGCATTCTGTTTTTTCAGAACGAGAAGACCCGGTTTGACGAAACGCCCAAACAGGGATACTAAATCAATGGTGTTGGATGTGTAACCAAAAACTCTGTAGCTGTTAACCCGATGCCTGAGCTGCTGTTGAAAGAAAATGCTAAAGGGTTCATAGAAGAGCAATTTTATGGTCCTTGAGGATAGAGAGGTACTCCTTCCAAATAAGAGCCGTTGATCTAGTATCATTGGATAGCTAGGAAGACTTCGGTACCAGACCCTCATCCCACCAGGTTCAGGTACCAACTACCTGAAGGGTATTTTTTGTATTTTCACATTAGCTTTAGTACTAGGTTGGTGGGTCGCCGCTTCACCTGGATAGACTTACCAAAAAAAACTAGTTGAGTCCTCTTTCCCTCCATGTCCGGTGACTTGCCGACCTTGTCATCGCCGGCGTGGCAGCATCTAAAACTGATTATTCAATCACGCAAGAAGAGCTGCTGCTTTGTGCCCTATATTAAATTGTGTTTGGCCTTCGTGGTTATGAAGTAGTAAGTCAAGATTTGTGTTTATCTCATCCAGATTTGTGGTTGTGTTCAAGTTCGATAAGCTATAGTTCCTGCTCTTATCCTTGCGCGAAGATAAAGCTGCTGGATTTTTCCGGAGCACACTAGTTGGCGTGTCGAGCGATGCGATGGCCGATAGGCTGCTACCGCCGGCCGCCACCTCCTTTATCACATTGGCCAGTATTGCAAAGGGAAACAATATCTTGTAGCTAGTCAACCAGCTATGCAGATCAGCATACCATTTAGCTCTGATGGTGCCTCCATGGTTCGATGGGATATGGAAACTCTCAACATGAGCATCTTGCGTGGCGGCGAATTTCGCAATCTCAGGACACGGTGGAGTGCACGGACGAACAAGGACAAGATGGACGGCACGACCGCGCGAGGAGTCCTGACTCCTCGATCTATCGAGATGAATATTTTGTGCCCATCCTACCCTTCTTAAATCAACGGTAGGATATAAGTGGTACCTCATGGTACCTGGTACATGTTGGTACCTCCTCAAGGATGGTAAAAATCCTTTCTATTGGAGCTCGTTAGGCGTTGGTTCGTACATGTTACTCGTACTCATTTGGTCTCAATTTTTTTATCTCTCCAGCATCCACCCTCATCTTACTTTTATTGAAAAATATTTACAAACCATATAAAATCACAGTATTATAAAAGATCTTTTTGAGACACCACTATCGCCCTTGCCTCCTAACCACTTTGAATATAATACCCTTGCATTCGACGCCGGCTCACAACTCTACAATCCCGTAACTTCGGTGTGTCCTTTGTCCACCGTCGGTCCGACCGTTGCTCACATCCATTTCTTTAAGCCTCTCGTATCCAATCCTAACCCAAAACCTTAATTAGTTGTTGGTTGTCAGATAATCTAGAAGCGAAGCAATCTGTTGGTTCAGAATTTGCAAGATTCTAAGAGTTTTTTTTAACAGTTCCATCTATTTAAGTCACGGGAGTTGAAGGAGAAGCTCACTGAAGCATGAATTACAAAGCAAATCCAACCGTCCAATTTTGTGTTGGACTGTTGTTGATCGATGGTTAGCAATTGCTTTGCTTTTCCTCACGTCACTGGCACGTGGGGCCCATTATATTCCACTCCGTGGGGGAAAAAAGAAAAGCAGCCCAAATTCCCCTTGCGAATCAGCATCCACAGGCCGGCGGAGGCGACCGGAGAAGTTCGCCGCCGCCGCCGCCGGAGAAGAGCGAGGATGTCGTACCTGCTGCCGCACCTGCACTCCGGGTGGGCGGTGGACCAGGCCATCCTCGCCGAGGAGGAGCGCCTCGTCATCATCCGCTTCGGCCACGACTGGGACGAGACCTGCATGCAGGTTAGCTAGCTAGCTTCTACTCCCCCTCTCCGGTTGACCTATCGTGACTGGTAACCCTAGCTCTAGCCCTAGCCCTAGCCTTAGGGGGGGACTTAATGCTCGTGCTGCTGCTCATGGTTGGCCTCGATCCGCTCCACGCGATTCCATGGGCAGGTAGATTCTAGCGTTGTTTGTGGCAGGGTGTGGCAGAATCGTCGATGGGTATGTCAAGGTGGGGGTGAGGTTGTTGTAAGGTGCGGCGAATTCGCTTGGAGTTACCTGTCTCCGATCGATTCCTGAAGTCGAGGAGCCTGCTGCTTCTTAATTCATGAAATCGAGCTGTGATTTGGTGAAAAAATTGCGAGTAAATGCAGAATATCGTTACCCCTTTGTGTGGTGTTCTCAAATATAGCAAGTGGCTGGATTTGAGGAGGATGAAGTAGCACTTGTGCATGATGATTTCTACTCGGATGAACTGGTTAGCGATCTTGTTAGTTGCTACAGTACTTAGCTGATGTTCTTCCACGCGTTGTCAATCAAATGAGTATTTCAAATGAGTGTAGGTTGCGATACATATAAATAACTTAGGTGGGTTTTGGGGGTGCTGATGCCGCTTAGTATGACAGATGTGGGAAGATTGTTCCATTACTTGGTTATGCCATGTTCGTGTGGTGCATAACCCTGGTCTCGATATGAGTTATCCTGAGTCTTACATGGTTTGTCTTAACCTCACAATTTCCAGAAGTTAGCATATTATAGAATGCAGTCCAGCATTCTTTTCAAATTAAAAGAGGTTTGTTTATTAGCTCTAATGAAAGTGACAGGTATTTAGGGTGCCCCTTTTGTAAAAGTAGGTAAAACCTTATGATTTCACATCAATAACTACTTAGTTGTTTGTAGTTAACTAGTTATAAGTGCATCATTCCTCCCTGCTGCCTTACAATTCGACCATGCTTTGTTTTTTTATCTTCAAATAGCATTCTTAAACTGCTTCCAGCTTCAGGGGCGGAAACCAGTGTCTGGACAACCCCTGGACTGGGTAATCTGTTGTTTACTGGAGCCTGTCTTTTTTGTCCTCTTTCAAGGATGTTTCCGTGGACCTTTTGTCCTGGGATTTGTGCTGCAGCCGAAGTAGCACAAGACTTGGTTACACCATACTTGGAACAATTGACATTATATAATTGATTGATTGCCCTGTTGTTCCGTAAAGTATAGCCAGTTATTGCAAACAAGAGTAGTGGACTCTTCGTTAAGATATCGATCTATTTACGATGCCTTGAAAGAGTTATGCACATTTAGTATCTAAATTTCATCTTTCACAAAACTGAGGTGTCTTCAATTATATTTGCGAGGATATTGTTTTCAAATAAATGGACAAATGCTATTTGTTTTTATGGGTGCAACTACCTTTTTTTTGCAAAGAAAAAAAATCTATGTTATAACTTATAAGCTGTTTGATGTTTATGTTTATATGGTGTTGGTCACAACCTGCTGATTGATCTGTTAGTGCCATTTGGCTGCACAACAATTTTAATTAGTACTGTTGTATGCTGGTATAGAATTACTGACTTATTTACCTGTTTTATCTGTTAGATGGATGAGGTGTTGGCAGCAGTAGCTGAGACCATAAAGAACTTCGCGGTCATCTACCTAGTTGACATCACCGAGGTTCCTGACTTCAACACCATGTACGAGCTGTATGACCCATCGACAGTCATGTTCTTTTTCCGGAACAAACACATCATGATTGATCTTGGGACTGGAAACAACAACAAGATCAACTGGGCCCTGAAGGACAAGCAGGAGTTCATCGACATCGTGGAGACTGTCTACAGGGGTGCTCGGAAGGGCCGGGGTCTGGTGATCGCTCCAAAGGATTACTCCACCAAATACCGTTATTGAGGCATTTGTGTTTTGCCTGCTGCAGATTCTAGCCTACTCCTCTGTTAGGTAAATGCCAGCACTCGCTACTCAGGCAAGTGACACCGAATGAAGTGTTGGTTAACTATGTCATGATGATACCTTACAAGCCTGTAATGCTTGACATGATTGTTGGAATGATAAAACGACATGGACCGTCAGTTGAATCAACTGAATGATTAAAACTTATTGCCTGTTTGAATCATCTGAAAGTTGCTGGAACAATTGCTAATTGCCTTACTTTGCCGTGATTCAAAACACACCTCAACGTTCATAGTGTGTTAGTGCACGTTGAGTACCTTGTCAGTTTTCGTGTTTACCCAATGCTTCAGTCGATTCATTTCCTGAGTTGTGAATTGCGATCATGGTTCTAAAAACTGATGGGTCCGGAGCCCGAGACCAGTTACTGCTAAGAATGATACTACGAATATGAACAAAGTAAAATACATCATACGAATATGAACAAAGTAAAATACGGTCATGCGGATAATTTGATAGGTGTGTACTCCCTCCGTCTAAAAAAAACCTAACCTCGTACTAGGATGTAATATTTTTTGACAGCCTATTTTTAAGCATATGATAACTCATTAACTTGGTAGGTGGGTACATTAAAGTGTAATGACTTGAACATGTTTACTTGATAACTTAGATATGTGGTCGCCTTGTTGATCAAAAAACATGGTTGATAATGCCGCTGGTTACAACACCAATTGGGTTTGTCGTCGGGGTCGGGGTACGATAGCTGTAACCACATGGTAACCTCTTTAAATTCAATCAAAATTTAAATATAATTTAAATTTTTGATAAATTTTATCTGATTTTTTTACCATTACCCCGGTTATCACGATCGGGATACGGTATCCCAACCCTCAATTCTGGAGGTAACCCTACAGAATAAATGTCCTAATTATCATCACTTCTTTCAGCGAGTCTAGTTGGTGAGGCAGCCACATGTGGTCGCATGGGACTTTTTCTCTACAGCCTTTTGCATTAAAGCGTGTGATTTTTCCCCTTTTATCCCACATGTTTTGGCCAGTATAAAACATCACTTCTTTTCAATAAAGCAAAATAGTAAGGTTGTTCCACTTGGTTGATATATTGTTTAAAAAAACACACTTGGCACCTCTTTTAACTAAGAACAAACCTACACAACAAAGTTTTCATATTGGTATGTTTAATCTTAAAGATGTTGTACTTAAATATACGCTTGCCTATAAAATGTTTATCGATTATAAGATTTACTTGATCCATATTACCCGAAAGATAACCCTATGTGGACGATCTCCTAACTTTTATCATGTCCACTTCTTTACGGAATTACAGCTTCTTGCACCTTTACTTGGCAAGCATCTTGGTTTAGATTAAATTGAAAAACAATTTTAATTAACTTATTGTAAATGATAGTTTATCTACGAGAATGACCAAACATCGTATTGTGTTACTCCTACTTGGGTGGGTCATGATTTGGAGAGTTTGTAGCAACTACAACTTTTTCCCCAAATCTCCATCTTCCCAAACAATTTATGGCCTATTTGGTACAACTTGTACCCTAAGGGTAGAGCGGAGCCGAGGAGTGATGAGAATGCCACTCCACCCTCATAGTATACCCTCTCCGTTTCGTATTATAAAATATTTGGCCTCTCTATTTCATGTTTAAATTCACTAACATCCATATAAATTTGGACACATATATAAAACACATACATAGATCAATGCATAAATCTATTCAAACCCAAAAAGTTTTATAATATGAAACAATGGAAGTAATTTTTAAGAGCGGACCGATGGCTCCACTCTATATTATTTAGGATATCGGAAGTGTTTGGTACAACTTTAACTCCACAGGATAAGAATCTCGAAGTATGAGCTATACCAAACGGAGCCTCATATTCTCACCTAAATTCTGAGAAGCTATATCTATAGAATCCGAAATACATACCAAACCTGAAAAAAATCCAGCCTTTAAAAATTCTCATCACTACTGGTTGCTTATGGCTTATTCAGTTTGGAGGAATTTATTTAGGATATCCAAATCTTTATCGTTCCTCCAAAACGAACAAACCTTTACTCTCTCTATCCCAAAAAATAGTAAACCTAGATGGTGTATAACAAATCTAGATATGAGGTTCTCCAAATTTTTTTTTTTTAGGTGACATCAAACCCTTAGCTAGGCTATTTTTTCTTCTCACGGAGGGAGTATACAATGGTAAGCTCATTCATTCGTACAGAGGTCAAGAGAGCTCACAGATCGAGAGCGGTGGGCTACGAAAAGCCCAATACCGATTAACGGGCCTCTCGACTCCTCCTCGCGATTCCTTCCGGGCCTTTATCAGTCCATCATCTCCCGTCCCCTCCCTCCCTCTCCACACCCGTCCCGTCTCCCCTCCGCCGCCGCGCCGATCTCCACCACCCCCGCGAGCTCCGCCGCCGCCGCCTCTTGCTTGCTTGCTTCCCTCCGCCGCCGCCGCGTACTCCTCCCCTCTCCCCTCCCCCCGGCTACTCCCCCGTCCGTTCCCTCTTCCTCCTCGACTCCCCGTCTACTCCTCGCGACTTCGTCCGCCTTCGCCGATCCCCATCCATCCCCGCGACTCCGGTGAGCGCCCCGCGCCGACGCGCGTCCCTCATGCCTCTCGCTCTACGCACGCCCCTTTTTTTTTTACTCCTGTTTGCCCTAGCCGCCGCCTCATCTTGTCTTCTAGATCTGGAAGCTAGGTTTTCCTCTTCGCGTTAACCCTAGTACTAGTAGTAACTAGTAACAGTTCAGTTCATGCTGAGCGGTAGGAATCCTTAGCTAGCTAAAGTTGTGTTTTTGTGACTATGTTTTTTTTTTCCCAGTGATCGAGTGGTGCGTATTCATCAACGGGTCTCGTGCGCTAAATTATGCGATCTTCATGGGCTGATTCAGCTGCGAACGCCGAGGAATCGGCGCCCGCGGCTGCTGCTGTTGCTAACCAAGGCAACTCGCGCCTCCCGCGCAGCTCCTACGTTCCCCCGCACCTCCGTGGCCGCTCCGCAGGTGCTGGCTTCGAGGCCCAAGCAGCTCCAGCAGCGCCGGTGCAAGCTGGTGTGCTGCCCTCAGCTGGTGCCGCCGCCGCACAGCCTTCTGGTGGCCAGCCTGGTGTGGTTGGTGGCCCTCGCTGGGCAGGCATTGTGAATGGTGGCGGCGGTGGGAGCATAGGTGGTTCTCGCCAGGGCTTTGGTGTTGGTGGCCGTGGTGGAGGAGGAGGTGGCGGTGGCGGTGCCTGGAACTCCCGCCCTGGGGGTTGGGACCGAAGAGACCGTGAACCGGATCCTTTTGCCAATAGTGAGGCCGCGGAAGTTGACTTTGAGGGCGAGAACACAGGCATCAATTTTGAAGCCTATGAAGACATCCCTGTTGAGACAAGCGGCCATGATGTGCCCCCACCAGCCAACACATTTGCAGAGATTGATTTGGGTGACGCGCTGAATGAGAATATCAGAAGGTGCAAATATGTGAAGCCGACGCCGGTTCAGCGTTATGCCATCCCTATCTCCATTGCAGGACGGGATCTCATGGCCTGTGCACAAACAGGGTCTGGAAAGACAGCAGCCTTTTGTTTCCCTATCATCAGTGGAATCATGAGGTCAAGGCCACCCCCCAGGTCACGGGGTTCCCGGACCGCATATCCTCTTGCACTAATCCTATCTCCTACTCGTGAGCTATCCGTTCAAGTATGTCCAACTGAACACTGTTTTCCTCTTTGTATTATTTGCAGAACTTTCTTGATTATTTTGGTTGATTCAATTGTGATATTTCATTCCATAGATCCATGAAGAAGCCAGGAAGTTTGCATACCAGACTGGTGTTAAAGTGGTCGTTGCATACGGAGGAGCGCCAATCACTCAGCAGGTTTGTGTCTGATTAGTCTGTGATATGTTTCGACCAAAATGCCTTGTATTTTGGTCTATGCATACCTGTGTCTCACATGCGTTGTCTGTCAACATTATGTGGTGCTTTGTGCCTATGGCCTTGTTAAGAGGACTCTACATAGTTTCTGCTTTACTTGCACATTTAATATGATATATTAAAACATTTACATTGCTGTGGCTTAAAATTTTAAAATTGTGCCATGCAAGAAAACTGAATGCCGTAGCAAGTTCACGGGTCACAATCTGCTGTGACAAAATAAAATGGAGCATTAGTGCAAAGCCCTCATTTGTAAACATCATAGTTGTACTGGCAAAGCAAACCTTGTAGCCTGTGCCTTAAGTCTCCTTAGAAATTTATGATGACTTGAACTTACCACTATTTGAATATTTGAATTGGGCTGCTTGCCCAGAATTCATAATCCTGATTTAGTTGGTAGAGAGGCAACGTAGTGGTAAGTTCATGAAATGTAGCTATGAAACGACGTATATTTTCTGAGTATCTGTTTGGGCCCATCATAAAAAATGCAAATACGTTTACATAAAATGCATTTTTATGTACCGTTTTGTATATTGAATTGAACTTTAGCAGTTGTGCGGTTAGGATTGTATTTGGTCAAAATGTACTTGGCTAAAACTGGTTTTTAGTTATCATTATATTCCTAATAAGGTTTTAAAATTTTTAGGCTCTAAATTGGGTTTAACAAAATCCAATCTTGATAAAACTTGAGATCCAAGGAGTTCAAACATACCATGAACAAAACTTAAAGTGAGAACTT
Source organism: Oryza punctata (assembly GCA_000573905.2). NCBI lineage: Eukaryota > Viridiplantae > Streptophyta > Magnoliopsida > Poales > Poaceae > Oryza > Oryza punctata. The sequence goes on along the minus strand of CM002494.2, from coordinate 5,962,272 downwards.
TTGGTAACATAAACTTGTGTGCGCTTGACAGAAGAAAAATGCAAATATAATGGGTATCTGCTTATTTGAATGCTAAGAATGGGTCTTAAAGTAATTTATTTTTTCATGTAAGTGGATATCATACTAAGTAAAGCGCATGGTTGTTTTTGTAGCTGAGGGAGTTAGAAAGAGGTGTTGAAATCCTTGTGGCAACTCCTGGCCGCTTAATGGATTTGTTGGAGAGGGCTAGAGTCTCACTGCAGATGATAAAGTATTTAGCTCTTGATGAAGCTGATCGAATGCTTGATATGGGATTTGAGCCCCAGATACGTAAAATAGTTGAACAGATGGACATGCCTCCACGTGGAGAGAGGCAGACGATGCTGTTTAGTGCTACGTTTCCAAAGGAGATACAGGTTCGCTTCTTTCCCTCGTCTGGCTTTCTGCTATTCGATCGTATCACTAAATTTGATTGTAGATTTCTGTTTTCTAATGTTATTAATATTTTTTGGGAGTTCTATTCCCTTGAAGCATTGGGTGGTCCATATGTTGTATTTTAGCTCTCTATGAATTATTGCATATTTTGTTTTAGAGATGGTTTTTCTATTATCATATTGTGATTCCACCATGACCATCAGATCATTTACTTAAATGTTGTGCTTATTTTTTAAAGTGACTGGATCTAGCTTCTAACATGTGGATCTATGGATTATGGTGAGAAAAATGCATCCATTATTGTTTCCTGTGCGGTTAGTTCATTAGTCCTGAAAGGTTTTAAACCAAGCTCACAAATTTTTGTTTGGTTAGCATTGAAAACCTACTACGATCTCACAATTGTTAATTGTTCCAAGGCTACCAGTATTTTCCCTTTGGGTTATGTATGGTTCCTGCATAAAACTACCAACATCCCACAACTTAGTGTAAATTGTTACTGTGCCTGCATAAAATACAAAGATAACACTAATCGTCCTTTATGAATTAATTGTGCAGAGAATGGCTGCAGATTTCCTTGCCGATTACATATTTCTTGCTGTCGGGAGAGTTGGTTCAAGTACTGATTTAATTGTTCAGAGGGTTGAGTTTGTCCTTGATGCTGACAAAAGAAGCTACCTCATGGACCTTCTTCATGCACAAAGGGCAAATGGTACACATGGGAAGGTACTGTGTATTTCAGGCTTTGTTTCTCTGCTATTTTAATAAAAAATCATAGATTTAGTGTATATGTATGACACTAGTATAAGGTATCCCTTTGGCTATTCTAAAATGACATTATTTTTGTACTTGTTGACACATTTTTAATAATTTATTTTGTGTTTCACTTTCATTATTTCAGCAAGCTCTTACGTTGGTCTTTGTGGAGACAAAAAGGGGAGCTGATGCCCTGGAGAACTGGCTTTATAACAATGGGTTTCCAGCAACTAGCATTCACGGAGACAGAACACAACAGGTGTGGCTTTGCTATGTATTGCTTGCATATAAAAGTGTATAATATGTCTGTGCATGGTAGCAGCTGTATAAAGATCTTTGAAAATATTACCACTGCAATTCTGCCTTCTTCATATGTGCTGTTGGACTATTATATCAAGGTATCTCAAAATATAAAGGTTACTGCCACTGAGTTGTAAATCTGCAATTTATGTTGAATCTGCATTTGCATGTGGTGTCACAGGATGATAATCACATCATATGGTACATATTACTGATATATCATACATCTCCTAGCAGTACATCTTCATGAAGTAATCCCTTTTTTCGTATCTATTCTGGATAACAGGGTCAATAAATACTGATACATCACACTCTGCATGGACGCTTTCTGAAACTTTGATATGAGTCTATTATCCTCATATTCTGGGCTTCTGGCTCAAAGTCTGGGTTGAACATAATACCATTTGTTCTTTGTGCAGGAAAGAGAGTATGCCCTGAGATCCTTCAAGAGTGGAGCAACTCCCATCCTTGTGGCAACTGATGTTGCTGCTCGTGGACTGGATATACCTCATGTTGCCCACGTCATTAATTTTGACCTCCCAAATGATATCGATGACTATGTCCATCGGATAGGAAGGACAGGGCGTGCAGGGAAATCTGGTCTGGCAACTGCATTTTTCAACGAGAGCAACGTCTCACTGGCAAGGCCGCTTAGTGAGGTCATGCAGGAGGCTAACCAGGAGGTTCCTCAATGGCTTGAGAGGTTTGCCGCCCGTTCATCGTATGGAGGTGGTGGCGGTGGCAGAAACCGCAGGTCAGGTGGCGGTGCTAGGTTTGGTGGCCGTGACTTCCGACGAGACAGAGGCAGTGGTGGTGGAGGGTATGGTGGTGGAGGCGGAGCTTATGGAGGCGGCGGATATGGTGGTGGTGGCGGCGGTGGTGGATATGGTGGTGGCAGCAGCTACGGTGGCGGACAAGGTTTTTCTAGTGCTTGGGACTGATCCTGATCCAGAGCTGTCATGAGAACTGAAATTTAAAACAGTCGTGCTCTATTGGCCTCTCCCTTTGGTGACATGGAAATTTGAAATTTGAGTTGCCTTGATGATAGTATTGTGTGGCATCGCCTTCATCATTGGCTCTCTTTCAGTCTGGGTGTTAATTTTTCTCTTTTTGTACTGTACTAGGGATTGTTTGTGTTTTTTATATGCGAATCGTGAATTGAATCTTTTAATGGGGCCTCTTTTATTAATATCTTTTTTCTACTGTTTCATTTCACATCGATGCTGTACTGCCTGTGTAAGTGTATGTTATTTAGCTCTCATGTAGACATCCACTGGCAAAGTATTCATGTTAGTTTCCATGCATTGCTAAAGCTTCAACAGTTCAACTGTTCCAATAGTGCTAAAGTGTTCATGTTTAGTTTCCGTGCATTGCTAAAGCATTCATGGTCATGGTACTTAACTGTTTGCTTCAACAGTTCAACTGTTTGATCAGAGCATGTATTCTATGTGGACCCTATATTTTGCTGCAGAAGATCTCTATTAGAAGAAGATTAACTTTATGCAGAAGAGATGTTCTGTATCACTAAATTACCAAAATTTCATCAACTTCGCAAATATATTGAACAATTTTGCGAAGACGAGGATTACATGAGAGAGACGGCAAGGGTAAGCAGGTTGTAGCATATCAATCTCGCAAAATACTACCAACTTTAAAAAACTTTAGCAACTTTAAGAGACAATGCAGCGGTTGATTCGGTAGTCGGCTAGGTGTCACGCCAAACTGCCAAAGGGCATCCGCTGTCGACTGCTGTGCTGCATGCACGCCGCAAGTCGTGTCTCCGCGAGCGAACACTGAACAGCGAATCCGAAGCGACGTTTGTCTTCCGCCTGGGCACCTAGCGACTAGCGTCACTAGCTTGTGGGCCGCTGAACTCAGAGCAGGCTGCAGGTCCACTTCGGGGCCCTGTGCGGCCGTCGTGCTCGAATATGGCCTTCGATGGCCCTGCCCGCCACGTCACCCCCGCACAGGTGACCGGAAAGCGAATGAAAACCCTAGCACCGCCACCACCTCCCTCCCTCCCCGCGACTCCGGCGAGTGATGCCACCGGAGCTCACGGAAACCGCATGGTTAACTAGATGGCGGTGATTGGGCTCGGTTTCGCCATCCTCTGGTGCGGAAAGAGGGTGGTGCAGAGCAACAGCGTCGTGATGGGATGGTGTGATGGGGGCCCACAGCGGCAACGACGTGTGAAGAGCTCCTATCCCAATCTCAACAGTCATTGCTTAGATCTGGGGCCTCCTCGGCTTGGCCTCGCCGAACTCCTGGTAGGCAGCCGGGGCATCTAGGTCGACTACAACGGGAATGGCCGTGGTCACATCGATGCGGGGCTCTCGGACCGCGTGATAGAGCGATGGTGATGAGGCTCCTTCCTGGCTAGCTAGGAGGCTGGATTTAGCGCTCCTAGCTCAAGGGCAGTAGGGAGATGGCAGCGGCACGAGGAGAAGGAATGGTAGTAACAAGGTTGTGGCGTAAGGAGGCAATGGCGGCGGAAAACCTCAAGGTTTGGTGGCAATGAGTGGGGAAACGACTGGTGATGGTGGCGGCTGTTGCTCATCTTGTCGGTTGCCGGCCGAGCAACCTCCTTAGATGGAGCTCCTCTTTTATGATAGAATTCTCCAGTTACGGTCCAAGGGAGCTTCGGGAGAGGGTAGATGTGGTGGCTTCGTGCAGCAGGGGATGGCGGCAACATGATGGTGTTTCGAAGCATCCCTGTGAGGCTACCTGAGCTATCGGGCGGTTGGCTAGGCTTGGTGGCTGGAGGGATAGTGTGGTGGTCCAACGACGGTCTCTGTGCAGGTTTGTTTTGTGGTCCTGGCTTGGAAATTGCTGGCTAAAGCCATGGCGGACTATTGGCCATCTTGACGATGACGATGCCTTTCCCCTTCCTGTAGGCGTTGCCTATGGTGTTTTCCTTTCTCCCGTCAATCTTCGGTTGAAAACCTTATTTCGACTTCCGAACGAGCGGTGGCGACATTTCACATTGCTTCCTTCGTGGGAGCGTCGCTTTGGAGAATCTCACCCATACAATGAAGGCCATTGGTGGACTCTCGTGTCGGCTTTGAAGCTCTACAAACCTATGATGTTCGGCGAGGCCTTCACCTTCTTGGTTTTGTTCTTGTTTGTGGCAGGCGACTAGCTATCTTTATTTGTTGTTAGGCGGAGTTGGAGTTGCTTGGTTGTTTGGGTGCGACGAAGTTTGGTAACGATAACACATTGCAGTATACTTCTAGGGGGGCTGGTGCTAGCCATGTGCAGAAGTGTTGCCTTGGTGGCTTGGGCTAATGTCCACTGTGCGTAATTGGAGCTGTTTGTCTGTTTTGACGATATCTTTGAGAATGATGATGCAATCGTTGTGGAGTCAAAGTTGTTGTGTTGGTAGCAGTAATCTCAGCACTGATAACACGTGTCTTATGAAGTCGGAGCTGTTGTGGTCGCTTTTAGGGTAAGCTCGACACCATTTCTTGCATTGTGCTCCATCATTGGTTAGTTTGTTAGTTTGTGCTCCGTCATTAGCCAGCTTGTTAGTTTGACTAGAGTTGAGTGTGGTTCCGTGTGCAATATCACCGTATTTTATTTTCTTGAGGTTCTTGGCAAGTCTTTCTCGTCAAGGCCTGTTTTCTTTTCGCTCTAATCCGTGTGGGTATTTACTTCTTATATAAAATATAATTGGTAATTTCTCATGGTGATTTCATTTTTCTTTTAAAAAACCTTTAAGAGATAATGAAGAAAAAAAATCGAATGATGAATAAATGTAAAGAGAGTAAAAACTGCAAAATTTTATATACGCATTGGATTATGCAAAAGCATATAGGTATCAAAGCTGACTTTGCAAGTTTTCAAAGTAATGAAGAAGAACAAAAATCGAACGAATGGTAATATAAAAACTAGAAAGTTTTGTGATGGCTTGCAAAATCAGCATTTTTGCGCATGCCTTGTCCATAGAATTTTGTTACGGCCATAAAATCTGTATGGCAAATTCAAACATTTCGAATTAACGTTCTTTTATTCTCACAACGTATGTTCACTAATCGATAATTTTGATTTGCGAATTTCCATCAGAAAAAGCAAATCCGAAAATAAATACATTCCCAAAAAGAACACGAATACACGATGCGTGAAGACGTAGTTCGAGCGGCTGGAGCTTTCACTCGCGCCGCCGCCGCCGCCGCCGTCACCTCAAACTCCGGCGACGACGCAGCCGCTCGGCCAGCTCGTCGACGTACCGATCCTGCCGCTCGCCGTCGCCGAGCGCCACCTTCATCTCCCTGGCGTTGCGCGCGAACACCTTCCCCTCCTCCTCCGCCATCACCCGCCGCACCGCCGCCGCGACGTCCTCGCCGCGGAACGATCCGTCGTCGCCTCTCGCCACCTCGACGCCGAGCCCCTTGTCCGCCATGACCCTCGAGATGAGCCCCTGGTCGATGATGAACGGCAGCATCACCAGCGGGTGGCCGCCGAACCGGAGGCTCTCCACCGTGGAGCCCCAGCCGGAGTGCGTCAGGAACGCGCCGACGGCGGCGTGCGCCAGCACGCGCACCTGCGGCACCCACCCCGTCTCCACCATGCCGCGCCCGGCGACACGCACCTCGTACCCCTCCGGCAGCAGCTCGCCGGCGTCGCCTTTGCCGCTCTGTCTCCGGAGCGCCCAGAGGAACCGCGCGCCGGAGAGCTCCAGCCCGAGCGCGAGCTCGCGGACGTTGTCCGCCGTCAGCGGCGCCTCGGTCCCGAGCGCGACGTAGACCAGGGACCTCGCTGGCTGGTCGTCGAGCCACCGCATCAGGTCCGGGCGGTCACCGTCGTCGCCGGCGTCGGGCGGCAGGAGGAGGCCGGCGGGGACGACGGGCTTGTCGTGGTGAAGGGCGTGGAGGAGGTGGCAGAGCTGGCCCTCGACCTCCGGGCAGCTGCGGTAGACGATGACCTCGCACCGCTCCTGCACCTGCCACATGCGGTCGGCGTCGGACAACCCGGCGGCGTTGCGGCGGTAGCAGGCGGCGGCGATCCACTCTGCTTCGTGGCGGCGGAAGGCGAGCGTCGACGGGGACTTGATCCACGGCGGCGGGTGCATGAAATCCTCCGGCTCGGCGCGCGGGTGCGCGTCGTGCGCCGCCTTCGGGCCGAAGAAGACGAGCGCCGCCGCCGACAAGATGGAGAAGTTGGCGCATGGAACCTGGTGCTCACCGGCGATGGGTGGCACCCAGCCGTTGGCGAAGTCGACGACGACCCAGTCGGGCTTCCTGAGGAAACGATTTGCTCCTCCTCCACCTTCTTCCCGGTCTCCGGCGGCGCACGCGTCGGCGAGGAAGGCGGCGAAGGGCGCGGCAAGGCCGTCGAACGCCTTCTTGAGGAGCTCCACCTTCTCCGGCGGGACGTCGGCCGTCGACTCGGCGCCCTCCGGAAGGCCATCGACCGCCGGCAGCGGGAGCGAGACGACGCGGACGTAGGCGGAGAGCTCCGGCGGGAGCGCGGCGAGGCGGGAGGCGTTCCGCGGCGTGGTGAGCATGGTGACGGCGGCGTGTCCCCTCGCCGCCAGCCGCTTGGCGAGTTGGAGGAACGGGATGAGATGGCCGAACGCCAGCCACGGGAACATCACGACGTGGAGAGGCGGCCGGGCAGCAGATGCGTCATCGCCGTCGCCGTCTCCGGCGCCGGCGCCGCCGTGGTTGGTTGCCATTGTTGGTTACTGGCTGGCAGCCTCGTGCAATGCACCTAATTTATTGCCGCCATTTCTAACTGTACGATAAACATGTGTCACTTGGCAGCACCTGTGGGATTAAATGGCTTCATGTTAGGTGACAAGATTAGAGAAGATGTTGGCATTCTACTAGAGAGGATTAAAGTATGAGGTTGTGTGGTTAGCTATAATCTAATGCCATGGCCGGGTGCGTTTTATTTTTTCCATCAGATGTGCCAAGATCAGGTCGTGCATTATTTACCTGATGAAATTTGGGAAACTATTTTGATACCTTGAGGGGATATCTCCTCGTTTACTTAAAAACCATTCAAACGGTTATGAAAAATTCCGGAAAAATTTGACAACATTCATATACCATATCTATGTAACTCCATAAAATCTTAGGTCCAAACTCAACTCACACGTCGAGATATAAAAAAGACAAATTTAACAAATGAATAGTAGCGTACTGTTCACATCTGAATTTATCTTTTTTGTTTCTCGATGTGTAAGTTGAATTTGAACTTGATTTTTGGTGAAAAGATAAATATCACAATACTAAACATTGTCAATTTTTTTCATAATTTTTTACAACTATTTGTATCGAATTTGAAAGAAAAGGTATACGAGGGGATATCCTCTCGAGGGATTAGAATCCACTCCCATGAAATTTTCGAGTTTCTTTTGCGATGTTTGACTCAGGTTGTTCTAATTTTGATATATTCTTATTGCTTGGTTTAGTGTTACGTGGAACTGTGGAAGACAATTGATATACTTTTGCTGTGAAGTGATAACTAAGTTCTGACGGATTTTCAACTATTATTTTTAGTTGTTTACTTCATTGGGACTGTATGTACTATGGTTCTTCCCTTAAAAAAAAAATATGTACTATGGTTCTGATACTGTAAAATCGCAGAAATTCCACGAGTCCACTCTGAATGTTGCAATGTTTCTAAACATTGGTTAAATTCCACGATTCCAATTTTGTTTCATTTTACCACATTTTTGTTTCATGGTCAGAGACTTTGGTTGGCAAGTCAACTGTCGATGTGGCAGCAGGTTGTTTGTGCCTCGGATGCAAAGATTATCCTTAGCTCCAACTAACAAATTGTGTATAAAATAGGATATAATTCCTGCGTTGAGAAATGCAAAGGTCAAAGTTAATGGAGAGCATCATCTCCAAATAGAAGGGGGAAATGGATGAACCGTAAGAAGAGTAGAACTATAAAATGAAAATCTCACATGATAATACAGAATCATCATATGAATAATTAAAGACACATCACGGCCTGTAGAATTATAATGTCTTGAGAAGCATGTAGGACTTCTTTTGTGTGAAGTGGAGATCATGGTTTAGGTGTACTTCTCATATGTTCAACTTTATTTTTTTTTTATCACTGCAATCAACTTTTTTTTGTCAATGTCCACGTATTTTTGTCGAGTGGTTGTGTCCTTGTACACCAAATGTCAAGTTGTGACATTGGTCAAAGAAAGGCCTATATACTATATACTCTGTTGCAAATACTTTCTTCCAGAGTCTTGTCTAAAATATAGGCCAAGTTTTTGCTTCACCTTATCTAACCATATTCTAGGACAAGAAACCTGAGAGAGTTGACCCATGATAACTTCAGAACTTCAGTCTATTTTAGGCATTTTTGGCCAACTAGATTGTAGGGCCGGCTTGCAATTTGTGCTATCTGAAGGTTCAGTATCACCATAGTGATTGATGGCAACAAAAATATGAAAAGATCAATTAATCATATGGCAACAACAACACAAATTTGCCTCTCTTCTTGCAATGAACCAATGAGAATAGCTCTAACCAACAATAACACGATATAAGCAACAAACCGGCATATGCACAAGTGGCACAATGAGATTTACAGGGGAAAATCTACTCAGTGTGAGGAGTAAGAAACACGGACCGACTAGTACGCTCCAAGCTTTCACCATTGATAAATAATGTTACACCACAACTACAGCAACATCATTAAGATATAATCTTGGTATCATCAATATCATTAACAATATAACACCACCTAACATGACGCTTACCACCAGGCAAACAAAGAAGATGCAATTTATATCCCCTTAGCTTAGATGCGAAACAGAGCAACACGAGATGGAGGGAGTAGTTTACTATTATATTATCCTTGCTACTAGGGCGTCGATGGTTGGTGTGATATTTTCTAGTGCGGGAATAAGTTCACTTTGGGTACAACGGATCTCTAATCTTTTAAAAATAGTGCATGTTAACTTGATTTTCATCTGACGTGTGTTGTCTATGTGACCTTATAACAATAAAAAAAACTTCCCTTGTCCCACTCACACGATCAAACTTAGCACAATCTTCAGTTTTAAATTCCTCATATATTATAATTTGCAGCAATAAGATCATAATCATACGAAAGTAAATTTAAATGATAATCCAATGATATTATTGTCATCAAATAGGATTTAATTTATAATAGATTATTTATTGATATATAATCTTAAAATATAAGTGGGACAGAGGAAGTAATAAATATTAGTGTGTCTTGTAACGCAGTTAAGAGAAAACAATAAAAAATTATGAACCCACGTGTCATCCATTACTTCTCTTGCTTCCCTCTGTATTCTCCCTGGACGCGCCCAGCTCGCGCACGCTCATGCAAGAAGCTCGAAAAAAACCAACTATTTTCGCATGGGAAATTAACAAAATCGGGAGAACACAGTGAGCTCACTGTACTCAAAGAAGACAAAATCAACTACTCCCATAATCAAGGGGAAAAAAAATACTAAGCGGCTCCTAGCAGAACAATGGGCACACATAAAAAAAATGGTGGATTTGACTCGCATGAGTGGAATAGAAAGGCAAATAGTGCTCTCACCGTTTCATATTACAAGTTATTTAACTTTTTTTTTTAAATTAAACTTCTCTAGGTTTAACCAAGTTTATAGGAAAATATAATTTTTTATTTTTAACACAAACCAAACATATTATCAAATATATTTAATGTTAGATTAAATAAAACTAATTTGATATTTTAGATGTTGCCAACTTTTTTATAAATTTGATTAAACTTAATAAAGTTTGACTGGAAAAAAAATCAAATAACTTATAATATAGAACAGAGGTAGTAGTAAGCTACACGACCTGTACGGATTGGATGAAAGAGACAGGAAGATAAGAAGAGAAGCAAACACCATTTAAATCTGAAAAATTGAATCAGAAATGGAGAGAACACATAAGTGTGAGAGAAGCATCATCGTGGAGAAGGATATGCGGATGATGGTCTGGATGCGTTGGCGGATCCACAGGTGGTCCGGGGTGGTCCCTGGATCACCCAAAAATTTGCCGGACCATAGCCCAGTAGGTAGGCATGGTAAAAAAATGAATCGCTAGATTACTATTAACTGTTTTTTTCTTTAAGGTTCGTGCTAGTAAGTATGAGAAAAAGTAAATTGGTAAGTGCAGTTGTTAGTATTCAACCTCACACCATTGAGTTCGTCGAGGAATAGTATTACCACCGTGCTATACGTTTTTTTAGATTTATTACATACGAATTATAATATAGTTGTACATTATAATTACACCCTAGTTAAACTATAGTTACATTTGTTTTAAAAAACTACGATAAGTTTTTAGATAGTCTTAAAAAAAATCCTAAAGGGGAAGAATTGGGCCGTCTACCTCTCGCGAATCGTGATCAACAGATTGTAGCAACGAGCGTGCGTTAGGGCTCCCGGCTCCTGCTTCTTGGACCTGGTCGGCTTGTGCTTCCCATCTTTGGCGTTCGGCAGCAACGGCAAGGCAGTGCGTGTGGGTGCGGCGACCGGCAACAACGGCGTCCGAGCAGCTGGCAAGCTACGCGCAACGAATCAAAGCAATGGCAGGTGAATGTAATTAGCCGATTAGGGGTCGTACTGTTCTTTTTAATTTTTCAGTTTCGAACCTTTACATCTTACTGTACTACTGTATTATTACTCCCTCCGTACCAAAATATAATAAGTTTTAGCATTCAAAATTTATCCTAAAATATAATAATTTCTTCACTAACATTCTCTTCCCAACCAATCACAACCCTCCACCATTCAATTTTTCTACCTACCCCCACTTCTCAAACAAACACAATCTTCTCCTATTTAATTTTACCTACTTTCTTAATACCGTGTTTAACCCTACAAATCTTTATATTGTGAGACGGAGGGAGTATAATACAAATGGTTGAAATGTGAAGATAGATAATGGGGCACATTTTATTACTATTAGAAAGCTTAGACCCAACAAAAAATATTATGATAATATTTGTAGCCATATATTTTTTTAAGTTAAATTCTTACTTCGTTGTTAATTTTAACATGTTTCTAAAATGACTTATTAGTATATCTTGTCGCACTATAGTCATGCTTTGCACAACTTTTGATTCTGTTTAAGAACTTTTGTATATGATTTATTAGTTTAGCTTAACTTTCGATACTTGACGTAACTTTATTTATTTATAAAATATTGATTGGCCTAGCTATCTATAGTGTTTATAGTTTAGTTAAGTTGTACTATAAACAGAACACTTTACTGAAAGCCTCCTACTTTTTTTTTCCTTCATTGTCTTTGCCTCCTCTCTATTTGTATCATGTGTCTAAGAGGATGCACTAAAAAACTCTAGAAATTTCCATATGTTTAGACCATTTGTGTTTTTTTATTAATGCATATTCCATTTGGATCTAATGGTCATTGTTTATCCAAACTCATTGGATAAACTCATTATCCAATGACCAATATATTTTTGATGAAGTGGCACATCCTCGTGAAAAAATGCTTATTGCTTTCAATATATATATATATATATATGTATATGTGTGTGTGTATATTATATATATATATATATATATATATATATATATATATATATATATTTATTGGCATTATTACATCTGTGGTGTTCAAGAATATTTATAAGTCGGACCACCTATACACTAAACTACTAGTTGACACTCCACGTGTTGCTGTGGGATAACTATATTGCAAATTGAAAGATGTAATTCTATGACTTCGGTCATCTTCTGTAAGTACTTTGGCTACACTATACAGAATGGAGCATATAGGTGTAAAAAAATGACATAACTACAACACTTGGCATGTACCCTGTATTGCTATGAATAACAATGACATGAATTCCACTCAACATAATCCCATTAGTGAGAATCATGGAAGCCAGGCAAACAGGAGACTATTTTTTTATCATGTATTTCCTCTTTTTTTTTGAAAAAAATGACATTGGTTAGTTCAGAACTAAAGTAACCAATGTCATGTGAATAGAAATGGAGGGAGTATCAAAATGACTAATTAAGATCTCATTGATCTGATTGTGATATTTTAACAACAAAGAGAATGATTTTATGCGAGAAGACAAATTAAGAGAAAATACGTATAGCTATATATATATATATATATATATATATATATAGACACACACACACATGATTTTAAAAAACGAATGTTGAGCACATGAATCTGGTAATGATTTTTCAGGAAACATGTGTTCACCTATGAGATCAGAGGAACCATGGAGACAAAATTGTCAAAGCCAATATATGACCTATCTATACCAAATTAAATAAGGAAGCTGACAATATGTTTTAATATGAGTTAGGAAACATGAGAAGATGGACAGATATTGCTGAAGTTAGTATAAAATTAACATACAAATAGGCCAGTGGTACTAATTACCTGCGGGCCTTTGGTTCATATTCAAATAATCCAATTCACACCATGCAACGTGAACCCCATATATATCGCAATGATATACAAAGAGAAATTGTGATTAGTATCAGGAGAGTTAGTTCTATATTATATGATATGTAATAAAAAATAGCTTTATGGATGGAAACATGATTCTATGGAATAGCAAGATGAGCGTAGCTAAAAACATAAATAAAGAACACCGAGTCAAAGATGGATCGAAAGAGGCACTGCACGGGCTGGAGAAGAGGGAAAATAAAGGTATCTGTGAGCCATATACAAGCAATGGATACGTGGGTGGTCATGCGGCTACCTCTCCGGTGATGCCTGGCCTTGTTGATCGCCTAGGCCGGCTTTAGGTGAGCGCTGCAGTGGCTCAGGGGGGAGCAGTGTGTATCCTCGCCACCTTACTGGAGTAAGGACATGGACCTTCCCATCGAATCTGCCTCTTCGCTTTCCTCCTCCTCAACTATGGGCTCATTAAACTCCCCTCATGATGTGCCCCCACGTGGCACTGCCTTTTCTAGTCCGCCAATCACCTCCATCGCCCGCACCGCTTGGGAGAGAGAGGAGTCAAGGCGGTGGCGGCCGCCGCCGCTCCTCTCCTCGTCAGCCGCCTCCCACCTGAAAAGAGATGATGAAGAAGAAAGCAAAAATCCTTTGTACCAGGCGCCCGACGCAAAGCAAAAAAATCGGACACCGGCAGCACCACATGCATGCATCACAAAACAAAAAAATGCGTGATGTTGATGTAAGATTCTTTTTTATGTGCTAGTTTTATATTTCAACTTCAAGCAAAATTTTCTTTTCAACCGTTTATCTGATTTATGATCTGATTATACCGTTATATTTGTTACAATTAAATCTTTACAACAAGATCTCATATGATTATATTCTGAGAAAAAATGTAAATGTTTCAATAATTGAAGGATTTATGTTTCATATATGAGAAGGAAATGTTTCAGCTAAAGGTTAACTTTGTTCCATATTTTTAGTTTTCTTGTTGCAATTGTTATTTGTTTAATGTTGCACCCGATGTCATTTGAATGTTTCATGTTTCATATATGAGAAGAAAATGTTTCAGTTAAAAGTCAACTTTGTTGCATAATTTTAGTTTTCTTGTTGCAATTGTTTTTGTTTAGTGTTGCACCCGATGTCATTTGAATATTTTATGTTTCATATACGAGAAGGGAATGTTTCAGTTAAAAGTCAATTTTGTTGCACATTTTTAGTTTTATTGTTGCAATTGTTATTTGTTGCAAATTCAGTATGTTTTGAATGTTGCATCTTGTTGAAACATTTTATGAAATAAACCGAGATATTTTTTACCAAGTGATGAAACAATTTTCTAAATGTACAGGAACAATAGCTAATTTTATGGACATATTTTTTATCTGGAATATAATCAATGAGATCTTATTGTGAATATTTAATTGCAATTAACATAATGGTGTAATCAGATCACTAATAAGATAAATAATTTAAGAGAAAAAATAGTTTAAAAATTCATTAAAAATGATTAGGAGTAGAGAGGAGAAGCTCCACTATGATATGTATGTGCATGCATGTAGCAGCAAAGTATGACGCGGGTCCAAGCAGAGGTGTCAGCTTTACATCCCAACATAATACGGAAAGGTAGAGAAGGCGTCCGATTTTTTGCTGTTTTGATCGAGCGCCTGATCTGTAGTAGTTTCCAGAAGAAAGGGGAGTGGCCGAGAGGATGGAGAAAGACTGGGCCCACGTCAATCTAAAACGGACATGATACTACTAGTTGGCCAAGATTACAGATATATTATATGGGGTAATTTCGTTCTTACCCCTATTTTCATCTTCAATATTAATTTGGTTTTTGTTTTTGCCCTTTTTTTAAACAAAGCAACATATTGCCCCTATTTTGGATGGATAAGTTAATGGTGTTAAGTATTTGATAAAAGGATGTTTATACACTCACTTCACTTCTTCTATTGTTGCACATTTATCCCTCGTTTTGTACATATAGCATGAAACTTGAATTTTTTGGATATTTAAAATCAAATATCTTCAAAAAATCTTCCAAGGGATTATATTTGATTTCATATATCTTAAAAAAAATTCAATTTCCATGCTATATGTACAAAATGAGGGATAAATGTGCAACAAGAAAAGAAGTGAAGTGAGTGTATAAATATCTGACGGAACGTGAGCTCCTCAACGGGGGGCAGTGAGGACCCCCTTGTGTGAGTTCGGCCAGGGATGCAGGGTGAGATTCATGCTTCGATGAGAGAGAGATGTGCCAAGAGGGATCATCGCTCGGAGAAGATGAGACAAAGGGGATTATACAGGTTCAGACCGCCATGGAGGCGTAATACCCTACTCCTGTGTATGTGGTTGATGAGTGTTTGTTATCTGCCAGAATGCAAGCGCTTTCTCCCCTTTTGTGATTGCTCGAGGAATCCAACCTCCTTTCACCAGGCCTGGGTCTCCTTTTATATCTCAAGGGGTTACCACATGGGTCAACAGGCTACTTCAGAGAGAAGGGAAATCATTCCTTTACATTTAAGAGCTATCTTGTCACTTGACCTAGAAGCCGCACGCATAGTCACCGCGGCGTGACCCCTGTCCGATCTGCCGGCTGACATGGGGGACGCCCGTGTCACTCCCCATTAAATGGGTGGAGACTCCTGCGTTCCGTTCGCATCGGGAGACGGTAGCCATCTGATCAGAGCTGACATACCAACTCCGGTTGAGATGAGAGGCAAAGAAGCCCTCATCATTCTGATGGGATGGAACGGGGCGTGCTGCGCGCCGCCTGACGCGCGTACGCTGCACCGCCATCCCATCAATCATTTGGCCGGTCACGGATCGGTCAGTCAACGTGATCGGTGGCAGACCGATCACGCACGCCCCATCCGCATGGCACGCTCGTCTGAGCGGCCATTAGTGCGGATAGGTGGGTATTGGAGACGCTCACCTAACTCCGCACATGTGGCGCAAGCATGGAGGGGTCGGGGAGGCCCGACCCCCAGGGCAGTGGAGAGAGGGGGAACAGAGGCTAGAGAGGGCAACCGCAACCGCACCCTCGGGCCCGACCACCCTTCGGGGGAGCGCCACGTGGGTGTAGGGGGCCGCCTCATGTCTTTAGTCTTGATACCCCCGGGCTCGCATCACCGACAATATCCTTTTATCAAATACTTAACATCGTTAACTTATCCATCCAAAATAGGAGCAAAACGTTGCTTCATTTTGTCGTGACCTTAGGGCACGGACAATTGGGGATAAATGATAAAATGGGAATTCCCCGCTTATCCTAAGAATGAGCTCGAACCGTAAATGCTTCGAAAAGATGGGATGCATTTCACTATTTAATATGTCTTGTCCAGCTACAGGGTTTAGGCCAGCTTTTATAGCACAAGATCATACACACAAGTTACAATTTTACCCTTACATAAACACATGAAGTTACTACATTGCCCCTAATAAAGTACACAAGTGTAGGGGCATAAAAGTATATTGTAGTGGTCCCCATCAACTTTTGGCTCCAGCTAGCAAGAGTGGTTGGAGTGGTCCTAGAGAATCTTCCTATGGCATGTGACAGAAGCTTCTTCCACCCTACTCGAATGACTTCTCTTGGAGACTCGAAGATGTTTTCCCCTCTTCTGGCTACCTATGAATACTTTTACCCTGGACACAAACTTTTTTTCTGGTTAGTAAATATGACTTAGGGAAAGAAGAATACTCGAACTAGCAAAGACATTCAAGTGCAGTTTCCCGAACGAGGGACTACTCGAACACGGTTTCCCGAGTGAGGAAACTGCTCGAGTACGGTTTCCCAAGTGGGGAAACTGCTCGAGCACGGTTTCCTCCAGCACTAATCATTTGGGAATGACCGTTTTAACCGAATGAGGGGATGGTGTTTTCCCCCTGCTACAACACATTTAAAAAAGTGTGGATCAAAATAAAAACACTAAAAAGCAGGGTAAAATTAATATTGAAGATGAAAGGAGGAGTAAGAACGAAATTGCCCCTTATATCCAATATTTTTGTTTAGGACGATAAAACTTGACCAGATTAGGAACCTCAAATTTAACTAGCGCGGAGGTGGCCAAACGTTATTGGGCCGATTGGTCCATCCTCAAAGACGCGCTAGCAGGGTACGGCTTATTAGCTCGCCAGACGTGTGGGCCCTGATGACAGATGGGCCACGATGTGCCGTGTGCGGGCGAGCCCGTGTGCGTTGCTTGCCTGGCCGACGATGTAAGAGGCGGATTAATAATGAAAAGAAATAACGAAAAATAGAGGGATCTGAATGATAACACTTGCTCCATTTTTCTTTCAATTTTAGGGTTAGACATATCCTGCAAATTTATTATAATAACCAAAATTACATATTTTAATCCATAAAAGCATTTATAAACACAAAATTAAATACCGATTAAAAGATCCTTTCATATAAATTTCATTGAAACTAAACTAATTTCATATAAATATAGCAATTTTATTATGATATGAAAGAACCCAAAATAATACGCACAGCTATAAATCAGCGGTCGCACTAACGGAAACGATGAACTACTCCCTCCGTCCCAAAATGTTAGCATTTTTGGATCTGGACACAGTCTTCGAGATGCTACTTTGACCAACAATATCTATAAAAGTAAGATGTTTTAAATAAAAAGAGTTATATATTATGATAGTTTGTTTAATGACAAATCTAGCAACATTAATTTTATGTGATTAATCTTTTTTAGTTTTTTACTATCAATAGTCAAAGTTAAAAATGTTTGACTTAGTACTATTCTAAAAATGGTTACATTTTGAGACGGAGGGAGTAGTTGTCATAAAATTTCTGCATTCAAATAATTTTTTATAGTACTATACTGTATACACTATACACTGTTCACGAAAAAACCATGGGCTATAAACTAGTGACCGCGCAGATTTTCTAGTGTAGTTATAAATTTTTCGGTGGCAGATGGCGTACACGGTACACGAACGACAAACAAAATGTTATGGGCATAAAATTTACAGCGTAATTTGAAGCAAGGTTAGAAAGAAACCTTTCCAGTTAATTCTTTTTTAAACCCGTGTACAGGTTTTAGGCTTTGCTCCTGGTTGGGTGTTAACATGGAAAACTGAACGATTCATTAGCGCGTGATTAATTAGGTATTAGCTATTTTTTTTAAAAAATAGATTAATTTGATTTTTTTTAAACAACTTTTGTATAGAAACTTTTTGCAAAAGAACACACCATTTAGCAGTTTGAAAAGCGTGCGCACTGAAAACGAGATGAGGTAGTATTCGGTAAATTTAATTTGCTAATTCCATCATAAAAAGAAAAATTAAGGCAAATACATTCCGAAAAGAATACGATGCGTGATGAACACATAGTTCGTGCCGGAGCAGTGAGCACACAGCTCGGGCCGCCGCGGCCGTCAGCTCAAACTCCAGCGACGCAGACGCTCGGCGAGCTCATCGACGTAGCGATCCTGGCGCTCGCCGTCGCCGAGCGCCACCTGCATCTCCCTGGCGTTGCGCGCGAACACCTTCCCCTCCTCCTCCGCCATCACCAGCCGCACCGCCGCCGCGACGGCGTCCATGCCGAACGAGCCGTCGTCGCCGTCGTCCCTGGCCACCTCCACGCCGAGCCCCCTGTCCGCCATGGCCCTCGCGATGAGCCCCTGGTCGGTGATGAACGGCAGCATCACCATCGGGAGGCCGCCGAACCGGAGGCACTCCACCGTGGAGCCCCAGCCGCAGTGCGTCAGGAACGCGCCGACGGCGGCGTGCGCCAGCACGCGCACCTGCGGCACCCACCCCGTCTCCACCACGCCGCGCCCGGCGACACGCGCCTCGTACCCCTCCGGCAGCCGCTCGCCGGCGTTGCGGAGCGCCCAGAGGAACCGCGCGCCGGCGAGCTCCAGCCCCAGCGCGAGCTCCCGCACGTCGGCTGCCGTCACCGGCGCCTCTGTCCCGAGCGCAACGTAGAGGACCGACCTCGCCGGCTGCTCGTCGAGCCACCGCATGAGGTCCGGGCGGTCGCCGTCGTCGCCGGCGTCGGGCGGCAGCAGGAGGCCGGCGGGCACGACGGGCTTGTGGTAGAGCTCGTCTAGGAGGCCGCAGAGCTGGGTGCCCTCGACGTCGGGGCAACTGCGGTAGACGATGAGCTGGCACCGCTGATGCAGCTGCCACATCCGGTCGACGTCGGAGACACCGGAGGCGTTTGGCCGGTAGGCGGCGGCGACCCACGCGGCCTCGTGGCGGCGGAAGGCGATCGTGGAGGGGAACGTGATCCACGGCGGCGGTGACATGAAGTCCTCCGGCTCGGTGCGCGGGTGCGCGTCGTGCGCCGCCTTCGGGCCGAGGAAGGCGAGCGCCGCCGCCGAGTAGATGGAGAAGAAGGAGCATGGCACCTGGTGCTCGTCGGCGATGGGCGGGAGCCAGCCGTGAGCGAAGTCGACGACGACCCAGTCGGGCCTCCTGCTGAAACGATCTGGACCTTCCCGGTCACCGGCGGCGCAGGCGTCGGCGAGGAAGGCGGCGAAGGGCGCGGCGAGGCCGTCGAATGCCTTCTTGAGGAGCTCCACCTTCTCCGGCGGGACGTCGGCCGTCGACTCGGCGCCCTCCGGCAAGCCATCGACCACCGGGAGCGGGAGCGAGACGACGCGGACGTAGGCGGAGAGCTCCGGCGGGAGCGCGGCGAGGCGGGAGGCGTTCCGCGGCGTGGTGAGGAAGGTGACGACGGCGTGGCCACGCGCCGCCAGCCGCTTGGCGAGCTCGAGGAACGGGATGAGGTGGCCGAACGCCAGCCACGGGAACATCACGACGTGGAGAGGACGCGGAGCAGCCGATGCGTCGTCGTCGCCGGCGCCGGCGCCGCCATTGGTTGCCATTCTTGGCTATCTGTGTAGCTACGTTGGAGTTGGGGAGGTTCGTAGTCATTTCTTGAGGCAACTTATTAAGCGAATTAAGGCTGGAAAAAGGGGAAGCTTCAGGATGCTTTGTTTTGCCATTTTGCAAGCAAACATTTTGCAACCAATGGCCATTGGTTGCCATTAATTTTATAGATGCTGAGTTGCTGAATACTGACCCCCTTTATTCTCGAGTCCCTAGAACTAGAAATATAAATAAATAGAGGATCTGACACTAGTTGGAATAAACAAGAACATTGTTGGAATAAATTAAGGATTAGAATAAAGGATTGTACATTGTTGGATCCTACGAAAAATGATGCTTAAAAAGCCTTTAGATAAAAAACAATTCACAACAAGAAATAATAATTCTATAATTTTTTAATAAGATAAATTATCAAATTATTCAAAATCTTATATATTAAAATAAATGGGAGTAAATGCCTTCCGAGTGACAGACGACGATGGCATGTGCTGTCAATCTAGGTCCATGATTTGGAGCCCCATCCGTTGGTCCAATAAGGTAATAGTAAAAATTAAAATTAAAATTTTTGAATTTGATTTAAAGTTTATTTTAAGATATTTTTAATGTAATTTATTTCATAGACTTTAAGTCGATACAAACAAGTTTACTTATAAATTAATTTTTATTACCTAATAAATTGTTTTGACTTATCAAGAAATAGAGGCAACTAATGAGGATACACATCATTTTACCTACTCCTACCTCGACTGACAGTCTGACACCTATGTATTTGATTGGATCTACCAAACATACAGTTGGAAAGTGGATACCCAGATTTATTGGACTTTTAGGACCATCTGATGCTTCATTTGAATAAATTTCGGCATAACTTTTTACCAAAGGCCAAAACTAATAGTGTTAGGATATATCACATTTTAATTTATTTTAGAACGAAAAGAATAAGTGGCTGGGTCTTTTCATGATTCTAATAAAGTAAAGACTGGATTATTCATTACCTTAAGAAAAAACTGTGTCCCAAATGTTTACCTTATGATCATTTCCGGTTGGCCAAATTAATTTCAGTTTAAGGTCTGTAGTGGGTCTGTTTAATCATTACGGCCCGTTTAAGTCTTGCTGCATGGGCCTAATTTGCCCACTAACGCACTAGGAAGGCCTAAATTTTCAGCCCGTTATACATTCCAGTGGATTAAAGGAATAAGTTCATCTGAGATCCCTTAACTTGTCAACGAATCCGATTTTCGTCCTTCAACCGATTGAAAACCAGATACAACAGGTCACTCAACTATCAAAACCGATGCAATATAGGTCCTATAGCGGTTTGGCTGGTGGTTTTAGCTAACGTGGCGTCTACGTGGCTAATTTGACTTGGTCTTCATCCTGACGTGGCAGTGACGTGGCGCTTACATGGCAATTTAATTTGAAAAATAATAAAAATTGTGGGCCCGCATGTCGGTTAAAAAAAAATAAAAATGGTGGGTCCCACATTTTATTATCACCCCCTCTTCTTCCTCTCCCCTCTCCTCTCAAGACGTGAGTGAGGAGGGGCAGCGCGCGGCGGCCGACGAAAAATGGGAGAGTAGGGAGCAGCACGCGACTCTGGCGGGAGACGGGAGAGGAGGCAGCGGCGCACGGCGCCGTCCGCAGAGGAAGAGGCGATGTACGGCGGCCGGTGAGAGACGGGAGAGGAGGGACCAGCGCGCGGCACTGGCAGGAGACGGGAGAGGAGGGAGCGATGCGCGGTGGCCGGCGAGAGATGGGAGAGGAGGGAGCGGCACGTGGTGGCCAGGCGCGTTCCTCCCCGCGATGCCTGTGGAGATGATGATTTTCCAGTTAAGGGATGAAAATCGGATTCGTTGACAAGTTAAAAGGACCTCAGATGAAGCTATTCCGTGGATTAAACTTTAGCCTGTTAACGCCCACCCATGGGCCAAAACGAGATTCCAAATTTTATACTGTTCAAGGTTTCCGCTGTGTCCAAATCTTAATATAACTACTTAAAAATCCATAACAATCCGATCGTCACAATCCATCTTCGTTCATGATGGTGCGCTTTTGCGCGTCACCCCACGTTATCGCCTTCGCGTGCGCGAGCCATCCGCGTCACCGCGTGGTCACCTTCCCCTCAAGCGAGACAAGAAACAGAAAGTGAAACCAACTCGGATATCGGATAAAGGGATAAAACTTGATCGATGGTATTGTGGAGATCTATTGTGGGTGATGTTAAAACCGAATGAATTAAGGAGAGAGAGGAGGAAGAAGAACATAAACTAGAACAAAAATGCACAAACAAGTCACAATTAATTGATTTACCTCTGACGGGAAATTAATCGCAGACAATAAGATATTTCTCCCAAACATGAATGCCCAATCCAATCCAAACAATAGACAAAAATGCAACAGCATAGACCTCACCGCTGAGTGCTGACACTACTCCTCCCGATTCCTCATCGTCACAACTCCGTCTATTGCTGGAGCTCATATCCTCCCGAGCCATGGAAAACATGCTCCATCTATTTGAGAGGGGATGGCATGGAGCAGATGGACGACATGCACGTCCTCTCATCTCCGATCTACTACAGAAGAGTGTGGATCCTCTCCTGGTCTCCCCAACGTTCAAAGTTTTTCAGTGAAAAATCAATCTAGATTCTAGAGGAAAACATAGACAATCCTGAATCGTGGAAGAAACAACTGAAACTCTGAAAATAGAAACAGAAATCCCAATAACAAACCAAAAGCCTGAAAAAGAGAAAAAAATACTCTTAAGTTGAATCGAAATCCGTTAGAAGAGCTCACCACTCGCTCATCCCCCCAGCACGGCGTGGAAAGGTCCTACTGCTGCTGCACCTCTGCTCGGAGTCACGCTGACGCCGCCTTCTCTCATTTGCTTGGCACCTGATTAGGGACGGAGGCGAGGACAACGTAGATCTGGATCCAAATGATCCAGATCATTTGGATCTGGCACCGTCTTCCTCACCGGCCGTTGCCTCCCTTCGCAAGCTTCGATGCGCTAGATGCGACGGCGACGAACGGACCCTAGCTGCCGCCCTCTCCTCCCTCCGGTCGCCGGATCCCACCGCCCTCCCCTCCCTTCAGCCTTCCTTGCCATTGCCGGTGCCGCGTCCCTTCTCTCACTAGTACAAAAACGTGCATAAGGACCGACCTTATAGGTACCGGTTAGATAAAAACCAGGACCTATTAGGCGTTTCCCGCCAAAATCCATCTGAGAGAAGAGCATTGGTACCAGTCTTAATACAAAACCGGCACCTATTACCCTTCCGCCAACGCCCACCAACAAAATTAATGTCGGACTACGGGTAAAAACCGGCACCTATGCTATAGGTGCCGGTTCATTACATAACCAGCACCTTTTTGAGATTAAAGATGCCAGTTTTGTAATGAACCGACACCTATGACCCTGCCCAGCCTATATATACTCCCTGACGTGAGCTCGCCATTTGGGAGGTCTTCTTCTTCTTGCTCATACAAGGGGAGGAGGTTTTGCCGAAAAATTGCAAAGACATCAAGAGATTTATGTGTTTGCATGTTTAAAAGTTAGCTTATCATGAATCTCTATGTAATTTTTCTTCATTTTTGTGATTGTCGATGTAATTTCTCCTCAAAATCATTGATCTGTAATGTAGATGGTATAGTGCATGAGTTTTTTAAGTAATTTTTGTAATTGATCTTGTTGAATTGGACCAGTAATTTCAATCTTAATTTGTCTTGAGATGATGATTTGAGACCAATGAGTTATTAATCTTGGAGTAATCTATGAGTAAATGTACCTATTTTAGATCATTTTCAATATTGAGTAATGCAAAGGGTATTAAATCATCGAGTATTTTAGATATTAAGATTTGTAATTATGATTTTTGATTGATTTACGGATTTGATTGATATATGTATGTGAGCGGTTAATTTAAGAATTTTCGTAGGACAGATGGATGAAGGAGGGTTGAACGGTGCGAAGCGCGGTACCTTGGAGTATACCAGGGGAGTAACCAACTTCGTGATCGTGGACATGAGTTCCGGATCGTTGAGTTTGATGGAATACTTGCATTGTCCATGCGCTGATTGCAAGAAAGAGAGACAGTTTCCTTCAAAACAAGTTCACGAGCATCTACTAACAAGGGGTTTTATGCGTAATGACACATGTCAAGACAATCATGGTGAAGATGAGAATGAAAGAGTGGACAATCAGGGTGATGTAATGGACGGAGACAATATGGAGTTGACTGCTGATGGAGGTGGATATGCCAGTGGCGAATCAGATGGATTGGATCAGATGCTACGCGATGGGGAGACAACCTACGACAATGACAGACAATACGAGAAGTTCAAGACCATGGTGGAGGATTCAAAAACCCCACTTTATCCAGGATGCAACGAGGAGCACACCAAGTTGCACGTCATACTCTCGTTGCTGCAGATGAAATCAACTAATGGTTGGAGTGACAAGAGCTTCACAGCGCTTCTACAGCTGATCGGAGACCTACTTCCAGTGAGACATGTACTGCCAGAAACAACATACCAAGCGAAGAAGGTTGTCTGCCCACTCGGTATGGAAGTGCAGAAAATTCACGCATGTCGAAATGACTGTATCCTATATTGAGGTGACTATGCAGATTTGGAAACATGTCCAGTTTGCAAAGCACCGTGGTATAAGGGTGGAGATAACGATGATGATGCTAATGATGACAGTGGTGGCCCCGTCGTGAAGAAGAGGAAAGTGCCCGTTAAGGTTGCGTGGTATTTTCCTATAATCCCTCAGATTGAATGCATGTATGCCAACAAAAAACATTCGAAGATGATGCGTTGGCACCATGAAGAGCGTAAGAAGGATGGGATGATAAGGCACCCTGCCGACGGATCTCAGTGGAGAAAGATAGATAGGAAGTACAAAAAGCATTTCGCACATGAGATTAGGAATATAAGGTTTGGGCTGAGCACAGATGGGATGAATCCATTCGGTGACATGAGCAGTCGGCATAGCACGTGGTCAGTGGCACTTGTTATCTACAACCTTCCTTCTTGGTTGTGTATGAAGCGCAAGTATATCATGATGCCACTTCTAATCCAAGGGCCCAAGCAACCTGGCAACGATATCGATGTATACTTCAGGCCATTAGTGGATGATCTTAAATTACTATGGGATCGTGGTGTGCAGATGTGGGGTGCGTACGAAAGAGAGTACTTCACCTTAAGGGCAATATTGTTCGTTACCATCCAAGATTACCCCTGCGGTGGTAACACATCCGGGCAAACAGTGAAAGGTGGTTGTGCATGTTTGCAATGCATGCAGGACACAGCGAGTAGGTGGCTGAGGTACTCCGGAAAGACCGTGTACATGCGCCATCGGAAGTTTCTTCGAACCTACCACTAGTACCGTAAGAATACAAGAGATTTTGATGGCACGGTGGAGGACAATACAGCTCCAACACACCGTACTAGCCGAGAGATTTTTGAAGAGGTCAAAGATATTGAATGTATATTTGGTAAGGGGCATGACAATGCAAGTGCGACGAGCAAGGGGAGTGAGAAACCTCTCTGGAAGAAGAAATCTATCTTTTGGGAACTACCGTATTAGAAAGATTTGGATATCCGCCACGCAATCAACGTGATGCACATCGAGAAGAATGTGTGTGAGAGTTTGATTGGGATCCTTCTAAACATACCTAGCAAGACAAAGGGTACGTTGAAAGCTCGGAGAGACCTCGGAGACATGAACATCAGGTCCGAGCTACATCCTGAAGAACGTCCAAATGGCCGGTAGTACCTCCCTCCTGCGTGCTTTACCCTTAGTGCCGCAGAGAAAATAAGCCTGTTGGAGTGCCTGCAGAGTGTCCGAGTCCCGTCTGGTTACTCCGCGAACATCAAAAGACTTGTCAACATGAAAGAGAAGAAATTAGTGGGCATGAAGTCACATGATTGCCACGTGCTAATGACACAGCTGTTTCCTGTTGCGATTAGAGGTATATTGCCAGATAAGGTTCGAAACCCAATCATAAAGCTGTGCTCATTCTTCAACGCTGTATATCAGAAGGTGATCGATCCAAGCACACTATACAAAGCTTCAACCAGATGCAATCATTACCCTTTGCCAGCTCGAGATGTGTTTTCCACCATCATTTTTTGATATAATGGTTCACCTTGTGTCACGTGTTGTGAAAGAGATAAAGATTCTCGGCCCAGTGTATCTTCATAACATGTGGGCTTTCGAGAGGTTCATGGGGATCATAAAGAAGTATGTGCGTAACAGAGCTCGACCCGAAGGTAGTATCGTAGAAGATTATGCAACAGAGGAGGTGGTTCAGTAATGGCGTCCGCATAGATGCTTTCGACTTTCGACAGTAATGGCGTAGAACAAACGTACTATGGCTATATAGAGGCAATCTGGGAACTTGAGTATGGACCGCTAAAGATACCACTTTTCTAGTGGCAATGGGTCAAAATTCCAAGTGGTCTGAAGATTGACAAGTACGGCATGTTCATTGTGGACCTAAACAATGGGGGCTACCAAGACGAACCATTTGTGCTCGCAAACTCCTTAAAACAAGTTTTCTACGTCAAAGACCCATCTTCCATCGCCGATCGGCACGTGGTTCTCCATGGAAAGCAAAGTATTGTTGGAGTTGAGAATATTGTTGATGAGGAAGGGTACGATCAAATCGATGAGCTACCACCATTCGCAACAGATGTTGAACAAGGTGAAGAAAGTGAAGCAGACGAATATGAAGATGAAGACGAGGAGGAAGCCTCATATGTTCGCAGCGATCATGAAGAAGGAGTAATTGTGATCGATTTACAAGTTTGAATTTAATGTAACAAACATGATTCTGTAATTTTCGACCGGAATGTTTAACTATAATTATGTATTGACCAAGTCACATGTGTTGTAATACCATTTGCACATTTTGGATCCTATATTTGCAAGGAGCATTTTGGATCATACATTTTGTTTCATCTAACGGACATTTTGGATCATATACATTCCAGGCTGGGGGAATAGAATAGCGGTGTAGTGTGAATGGTGCCGGTTATATGTAAGAAACGACACCTATAGTGGTAATAGGTGCCGGTTCCATAGTTTAAAACCGGCACCTTTTCTCACTATAGGGCCGTTTGTACTACGAACCGGCACCTATGTGGCTTATATATATATATCCTCAGATCCAAATCCCCCATTTTCCCCAACCTACCACCGCCGCTGCGCCTCTACTCTACCGCCGCCGCGCCTCTCCTCCAGAGCCACCCCCTCCATCGTCGCCGGCCTCTCCTCCAGTGCCACCTCTCCACCGCCGCCGCGCCTCTCCTCCAGCGCCACCTCTCCACCGCCACCGCCTCTCCACCGCCGCCGCACCTCTCCTCCAGTGCCGCCTCTCTACCGCTGCCGCGCCTCTCCTCCAGCGCTGCCTCTCCACCGCCGCCTCTCCACCGCCGCCGCGCCTCTCCTCCAGCGCCGCCTCTCCACCGCCGCCACCTCTCCATCGCCGCCATGCCTCTCCTCCAGCACCGCCTCTCCACCGCCGCCGCCTCTCCACCACCGCCTCTCCACCGCCGCCGCGCCTCTCCTCCAGCGCCGCCCCCCTCCATCGTCGCCGGCCTCTCCTCCACCGCCACCCCAACCTGCTGCCGCTCCGGGCTTACTACCTCCGACCCAAGGGCGAGAAGTTCCTCATCCTCGACTTCATGCCCAACGGCAGCCTCTCCCAGTTCCTCCATGGGTCAATGCCTCTACTCTTTTTCTTATGCATTTGGTCTTGATAAACTGTGTGCGTCTTCAGCTTGCTTCTACTTTGAACTGAAACTAGTCTGAACATTTCAGAAAATGCT
Organism: Oryza punctata; assembly: GCA_000573905.2. Classification (NCBI taxonomy): domain Eukaryota; kingdom Viridiplantae; phylum Streptophyta; class Magnoliopsida; order Poales; family Poaceae; genus Oryza; species Oryza punctata. The sequence goes on along the minus strand of CM002494.2, from coordinate 5,934,703 downwards.
TAGTCTGAACATTTGCAGATTATGTGCTTGTGACATCGAGTAGATTGGGTACGTGCTGAAAATTTTGCACAGTAATACCTTTAATCAGTGAACTAAAGTTTAAGTGAAAGAGTGCTGATCGCTGTACAAAGTTCAGTAAAAGAGTGTCATGTTCAGTTAAACAAATGCAGTTTTGAGGCTAACATGTCAACAATTTGTGATCTAAATACAAGTTCAATTTCATGTTATTTTGCACAATCATATTGAATTAACATAGAATTTGTATATATTTTTAACCTGGGTGTGGGAAACTATTTGATCGCCGCTTTGTTTCTCACGTATATTAAACCACAGAATTGACTCTAATGCCCATGGAAATGTTCATCATTACACACAAAAGAATTTGATTAAGAGATAGTAATAACACAACATTGTGAAATACTTCTGGTAAATGATGCAATTCGTTTTCCTACCGATCAAATTCGTCAACTTTAAGTATGATTCTGACCATAAATCTAATGAATTATTGGAATATATATCCAGGATAATTGATTGGAATATATATATACCCTAATGATTAAGCTGCATCATTTTCATGAAACTACAAAAGACGTGTAGTTATAGTACAAATGAAATATTACCTTACTATTCATGATGCTATGCTTGTTTTTCGCTGATAAGTTACAAATCTGTCATCAAAATAAACGACGAAGTATGAAACAAAATGATCTGGCTTCCAACCAGTAATATGCCGTTTGTATGGCCTTCTAGTTTTGATTGACAAGGTAACCTCCGGGAGCTCGTGTTGATATCTATCAGTTTTCACTTGTCACTGACAAATTAACAGAAGCAAGACATACAAGATCTCAAATCAGACAATAAGAGCATTCTTGGAATAATTTGTTCACCTCTTCCAAGTGAGCTAGTAACTCTAGTGATCATCCACATGAAACAGAAGTGCAATCTGCTGTGACTTGTACTGAAACTGAAAGGCACTAATTAAATATTGTGTGATTACATGTAAAAGAGTGAATGTCTCTAGTGTGACTTGCCTAGTTGTCTACTCTACTATTAGCAATACCAATATATATTTTGAAAAAGGAAAAAGAAACACTTGTATTATTCTATCATATTGCCTCACAATGCTCACCATATGCATGCTCATATCAGTATTTAATGGATTCCTGCTAGGTCAACAAATCCATTTTTTCTTACTTATCTGAAGTAGTGGCAAAATTTATTAGACTAGTGCTATTTGTCAAATCTGAAATTTTTCATGCCCATTGGGAAATTTTCTTATTTAGCATTTTTTATTACTTCTAGTATAGGTTACAAAATAAAATGTCACGGGAACAAGATAACAATAGGCCTGCAAATTCTGGAGAAAGCAACGGTGGCAATGTTAGCCTAAGTGGCTTTCTAAACTTGAACCCGCCCGGTGATAACCGTGAGAACATAGAGGTAAATTCAGCCATGTAGAACAAATAATATGTTTTCATGCAATCTGATATCTGCTTTGAATGACTAATTTGTACCGTTCTTTAAAGGAGGTTAATCCTTCAGCCACTGTGCACTCTGGGAATAGTGCTACCTCATAGGAAAGAAAGGCTAGAGGTCCAACCAGGATGCCCTCGGGCATGTACACTATCACTATCACGGAGGTAGGTGAACAAGGAAACCCTACAGCTCCAAAATCAGCACTCACCGCATATTCCAATGCTTTAGGTGTCGTTGCCAGAGAGGACATCCCCATCAAGTACCGTCACTGGAAGAACAGTGATGTAGATGAATTGCAGTGGACGGTACCAAACAGAGACAAGGACCTTGCTTGGGAAAGGTTGAAGCGGACATTCCAGTTTCCAGAGGGTTCAGAAGAACAAGCAAAGGCTAGGGCCCTTCACAGGAAGTCACTTTCTTTCAAGAAATGGAAAATGGACCTTACCGCCAAGTTTATTAAGAAGGGGCTGACACCAAATTTTGAAGACAATAATTACAGAAGGATCCGCCTTTTCTGGGATAACTTTGTGGTCTACAGAACATCAGAGCAAGCAAAGGAGATTAGCGAAAGGAACCAAGCCAATGCGGCCAAAAATCTGTACCCTCACCGTCTCGGCCCTAGCGGATATGCTAAGAACGTAGACAAATGGCAGGAGAGGGAAGATGAGCTACTGGAAAAGGGAATCGAGATCGAGACGAAGGACTGGTGCCAACGGTCGAAGAATTACCAATAAGCCCGAGGGGCAACACTCTCGGATACAGGCGAGTTGGTACACAAGGGTCCACGAGAGCAAGAAGTGACCCAGAGGCTCCACGAAGCCCATCAGAAGTCCTCAGATGGTTCCTTTGTTCCGAATAGAGAGAAAGATAAGCTCACACTTGCATTGCAGAACGCTAAGCATCCGGGACGCACAAGAGGAGTAGGCCTAGTTTCATGGATGGAAGGTTTTCCTAACGACAGGCATAGATACCGCTCGCGGGGAAATAAGAATTCTGGAGACCAATCGGAAGAGATAAGACAATTGAAGGAACAAATGGCACAAATAATGGAAGGCTCGAAGAGAAGGATGGAGGCGATGCTGGCCGTGTAACCAGCCCAGGTGGGAGGAAAAGTAGTTGTGCATCAACTAAGGTTCGTCAAGAACCGGACACGGCTCGTTACGCCGTGGATCACATCAATGTACGTACTGCATGCAGGCTGCATGTGCCACTTCAGAACATCACTCAAGAGGTGGCACGCGGTATGGCACATCCCATCATGGAGGTTGGAAGGATACATGGTAATCCGATACCAAGTGGGTACTCAAAGGCCAAAGTGGAGGACGTGCCGAGCAGATATAGGGCAGTCCAGCTTGATTTTGCTCCAGAGGAGGGGGGTAAACAGTCTTGGAGAAACCGTCCATAGCATAATCCTATGGCGCAAGCGTTTCATTGTCTTCCCTTCAGGAAATGGTGATGACGAGCCCAACGATTGTGGGTCTAGCTCTGAAGGGCAAGGTGTCTCTCCCCGAAGGATGCCAACTCCACCACCGTTGCCACGTAAGTGCCAGTCTCCTCCACCGGCACAATGTAAGAGCTCATCTCCTCCACCGGCAGAATGTACGGGCCTACGTTCTTCAGACCCGCCGAAGAAGAGGGGGCACCTCTGTAAAACTTCCAAGATGTCTGAACCACCATCTCTGAAGAAGACCAAGAAGGCGCCATTGCCTAACATGTCTGAGCCAACTTTGAAGGAAAAGAGAGAGATGGGTGGGAGCATAACATCGCTCCCTGGACATAAAGGGGAGAAAACAAAGGAGGAGGCAAACATGAAAGTGCCAGTTGCAGTACAGGACCACTTCATTCGCATGGCAAGGCCACTTGCCCCACCGATACCTATTTCGGACTTCAGATGCACGATCAGGAAAAAGAAATTGCAAGAATTTTCCAAGGAAGAATTCGAGAAAGGAAAGGCCAACAAGACTGTTGAAGAATTTCTAGAAGGTTCAGGGCTGAAGAGTTTATCTGATGTACACAATATTGCGAGTGCCCCATTGGCAGCTTAGTTCAAGCTCGGTCATCCTTTGGCTACCGATGAATATCGCAACATCGTTGGCAACTGTACTCAGATGAGGAGGGTAGAAGAGTGGTACTTACAGATGGCCAAGGAGGGTAAGGAGATGTTCCCCATCTTTTACAGGGATGAGGACTTTCATCACTGTGATGGTATAATTTGGGTCCCATTTGAAGAACTATTTCAACTATACAATCTGAGGGAGATAGACTTATCGCTAATTCGGTTATGGACATTGTAAGTATACTTGACACCTTGCTATTTTTTCTAAGCAGATATCGTCGTTGCAAGTCTAATTTTTATTCCTTATGCAGAATGGCAGCGCTTGATTGTAGAACGACACATAGCAAACTAGGTTTCCTCGATCCACAATAATCAATTCCAAAAATATTGATCAGCTAGGCGAAAAGTCAACACAAGCAGTGGTCAACTACGTGTACGCATCCTTTGTCAAGCTGCAGGACATGAATACCATCCTTCTGCCCTACCACTTTAAGTAAGTGTGGCATATTTCGTTGTACTTCCCATTTATATCTTAAGATGTTAATTGCTCTCTCTCTCTCCTTGTATGTAGGCCTCACTGGATCCTCCTTGTGATCCATTTAAACGATTCCAAGATTGTCATCTTAGATGGACTGAGGACCCCACAAGCCAAGTTCCAATCTGTCATTGACACCCTCAATAAGGCACTTGTGAAGTATAAGAAGAAGTGTATTCGACACGCTCCGTGTGCGAATACATTTAGGGTTTGGGCCCACCCTTATTGCTTACGCTAGGATCCGGGCACGAGTACATGTGGGTTCTACGTGATGAGATTTATGTGGATTTTCATGGAGGACGGCAACTGGGACATTTTGGATGCCGAGGTTCGTCATGCTCTTAAGATGTAAATCCAAGTTTCTAACACACAGTACGTTTTCATATCTTCAATCCTTCCATTTGAAGAAATTAAAGCTCCCGACAAGTAAATTGTTGTCACATACTTGCTTGGGCCTCGCTGAACAACTATGTGGATTCATCTTCAATCATATCATATCATCGGATGGCGCGTACAACATTTCAAAAGCTCCTACTGGGTAGTAGGTTTCATCGAGGCTGGTTGCCCTAGTGATACTTTAGATACCCGTTCAACAACCCAGGATAGGTAGGCTTAGAATTAGTGGGCATAACGTACCCTTTTAACATATTCTAAGTATTTTGTAGATTAGTTATTTGGACTGATGTGTTCTTCGTAATGTCTGAACCATGAATTCACTAAGATGGATGTAATATGTTTAACTATTTGCTTCCTTGGACACTTATCTAATCTAGGTACTGCGGTTGACTGTACATGGCATGAAAAACTTATATCTTTCTATATTGTCCCTCCAACGCCATCGCCCTCCAGCATTGATGACGTCGGTCCATCCACTATGGTGAAAGGTGTGTTCCCCTCTCCTCTCCCCTCCTCTGCCCTCTCCGCTCTAAAGGGAATATTATTACATAGACAGATTGCTAGTTTAACTAATTTCTACTGCCTACTTTAGTATTATTGTCCTTAAATTTTGTTGTCGATTCATAGAACCAACAATTTGACATAAGTACATTAACAAACCTTAATCCTTCTTACTGTAACATAACTGTGGAAATGGACTTTTCTTTTGCTAACCTCATGACATGTTGTGTGCATGTATTTGTGTTGTGAAAGCAAGAGTTTCCCTGTTCAATACTAACTGCAATTTATGTCAGTTTTCTTTATCATGCTTTATCATCAATTCTATTTTTAGCAAATGTATATTTCTCTCACACACTCTCTCTCATTCAGTCATATAAATTCCAAGAATCATGATTCTAGAATGGATAAAACTTGTGCACCCAGCGTTGAACATTGACACAAGATTAACATGGTGATGCCTTGCTTCATTATTTCAACTTAAATTCTCTCGCAAGTTAACTTTGTATTGCCTTTGTTTGAAAGTGAATTAATGGTACACTTGCTTAACTTCAAATGAAAACATTTGGAGATGGAATTGATGATAACTTGAATGTGTGGAGATGGATTGCATTTATGTGTGTATGTTTGGAGATTTTTGGATTTGGGCCGGTGATGTGACTCTGTGAATATATTGATGTTTGGAGATGGATTACATATTTCCTGTGAATTGATGTGGGCTTTTTGTGTGTATGGTGCATTGATGTGAATGGAAGTACTGATGAGAACCGGCTATATTTTTTTTTGGCTACAGGATTATGGGTGCCAGTTATTACCATAAATCGGCATCTATATCGTATAATAAGTGCCGCCTATTACCTAAGAACCGGCACCTATTGTATATAGGTGCCGATTGGGGTTACAGACCGGCACTTATATGCCTGCGAGCCCAGCCCTTGGACCATTATAGGTGCCGGTTATTAACGAAAACCAGCACCTATAAAATTACATAGGTGCCGGTTAAGAACCGGTACTAATGACTTTGATCATTAGTGCCGAGCAAATGGTACCAGGACCGAAACCAGCACCTAATAGCTCTTCCGAACCGGGACCTATAACACTTTCTGTACTAGTGTCTGTCACCGTCACCGCCTTCTCCTCCCTCCTCCAACTGCTAGGTATACCTAGCCAAACGGGCGGTCCAGCCCAGCACGACACGGGCATACCGGCAGCACGGCCCTCTAGGACACGGTCCATTAGGCACGACAATTGTAGCGGGCCGTACCGTGCCGACCCACGTGCCAAGGCCCTGGCCCAAGCACGGCCCAAGGAGGTGCTGGGCCGTGCCGGGCCAGCATGGGTACTGTAGCGGCACGTGGACCGGTAGTTGCCCCACCAATACACATGGCCCATAAAAATGAAATTTGAGGGAAAAAAGAAAAAAGGCAGAAAAAATATAATATGAAGGAAAAAATGGTTTAAGATATGATAAATGTGAGGAAAATTTAGGAAAAATAGGAACAAATGTGGAAGAAACAACAAATATGAGAAATATATGGAAAAAATAGAAAATTGTAGAAAAAATGAATGGGTCAACTGGGCCGTGCTCGTGATTGGGCCGTGCTCGTGCCGGCCCGTCGACAAGCATGCCGTGCCGTGCCGGCCCATGGGCTGAGGTGCTGGTCCAAGCACGGTACGGGCAAACGGGCCGTGCCGGCATGATCTACAGGCCAGACGGCTACAGTACAGCCGTACCGGACTGACCCAGTTGAGCACGACCTATTTGACCAGCTATACTGCTAGGCTGCCGGATCTAGCCATCACGGTGGCCGGGAGAGGCTTGGAACAGCGGTGAGCCGGTGACTTGCAGCTGCAGGGAGAGATGTGGGCGAGTGACAACGTGGGCAAGGGCCCGTTCTCTCTTTTTTTTCCTGTTTTCTTTTTTTGTTTTCTTTCTCTTTCTCGAGATCCACATAAGTTAATATTGGATAGTTATTGAGCGGCGATGAGGCTGAGGCCAGTTATTTTTTTTCTGTTTTCTTTTTTCTTTCTTTTTCTATCCAGAGATCCGTACAAGTTAATATATGATTGTTACTGTTTGACACTGATGATTTGTTGCACTATTTTTTTAATCAATATAGCATCGGTCTAATTCTTTTTTCTTTACCAGTTTGCTGGTAAAATGTCTCCATACTTATTTTTATGCTGAGAATGCTACAGCAGTTTTGAACACCAAAATTGTTCTTTACGTGTGATAAATTGTTTACATCTACTGTCCAATTAAATCTGATTTTTTAATAAGATATTGTAGAGGTAACCCGCTACGTCGATCTACCTCCCCGTACGTTTCCTCATCCAATTGATTGCAAAAATCGATTCCCCACTCCTCACTCATCATTTTCCCATGATTGTTCAGTTCAGGTTTAATTCACTGGATTTAATTGATTTCAATGATGGCCGGCCGACGAGCTTCCCTCGGTCATTTTTATCCCGAATTTAGCGGATTTGCTCTGATTTTAGCGAAAACGGAAAGAGGAGATCGAGTAGATCAAAAACCATCAACCAATTTTAGGAGATCAAAAAATATTTGGCTGGATTTTGTGGGGAGGATCAACTCCCGCATCGTACAGGCACAGGGACGGTCTTCCGGAGGTTCTAAGACGCCAGTCATCTTCTAGAGGTTGAATATGCCGGTTGGCTGTGTTAGCTGGGCCTACGGTTTCACATGTGGGTTGGACTGAAGAGAGGTAGACCGAGCAGAGGGAGGTAGTAGACTGGGCTTAGGCTAAAAAGTAAGGAAGGAATAAACTTTCGACCCAAAACCAATGATGAATTTTCTTTTATTTTTCCAATTATAATGTATAGCGATCCCAATATGTCAATTTATCGCTCAGCTCCTAATAGGTGTTGTATTACTGAAAAACATTTTTATCCATTGCAACGCACGTATATTTTTTCAAGTTAAACCAGTTTATTTAACGCTTGGAGTGGGGTAAATTGAGTGCCGTTTAACATTTGTCGTCAGCTGACGTGTACTTTCATCCTTGATGACGATGCGCCTATTGTCGATATCTTCCTTAGCAAGGTGACAAAGGTGGTTCTAAGTTAAATCGGCCGACAAGCTTGCTGTCCAGTGCAGAGACAATAACAATAGCAGGGATGCGTGCGCTTCGAGCTCTGAGGGAAGGAGGACGGAGTGTTTTGAAAGGCATAGGATGTAGCTAGCAGTGGATCTAGGAATTTTCTAAAGTCTGGTCAAAACTAAAATAAGTATATCTAAGTGCATTACATATACCATTTATGATTTAACAGAGACGTAAGCAAATTTGATAGTTGCCAACTTGTAATTTAGGGAGAGAAACCAGTGGGAAAAATTATACCGATGGAACGATACGGCTGTGTGTGTATTGCCTGTAAGCTAGACTATGGGACTAGTATTATTATCTTGGGAGACTTACCATCAATGCTAGAGTTGGTTCTCTTTGGTCTTTAGGCTGCAGACGGCACATATGTGATAATGCTAATCCATACTTCGCTAGTTTCCCCTGCTGATTTAGCAAGTGATCCAATAGTTTAAACAGGCTATTATGTACCCTTAATTAACCTGGATCTGGCAACTTAACCTCCCAAATAAGGTCAAGATGTTCATATGACGCTTTGCATATAACAGTCTGCCGATGCATGCGTTGCAATCAGCGGCGCGTAACTAGGATTTTATAGAGTAATGGGTGAAATTAAAGGGTGATCCACTATTCAATCTTTATCATGTCAGGCACCAGATAGTTTTAATTGTGGCCAAATCTTAATGTGGTCCATGACCCACAGTACCACCTAGCTAAGCTCCGCTTATGATTCCAACATCAAGAGAAAGGGGTGAAACTCGACAAAATATCCTGTTTATGAACGCCTGGATAAGGATTAATTATGGTTATTGTTAAATATGTGATTCGAATTTAGGCTCACAATGAATTAGTTTCCTACTAGGACTTGGATTAGTTTCCTAGTAGAACTCCCTGTCGTTTCCTAGTAGGTGTCTTTCCTTTTATCTCCTATATATACTCTTATAAGCCGTACGGGAAGGGAGAGAAGTTCCTATTGTTATTCCCTACGTTTGTAATCAACTCCTATATAGTGATCATTGCCGGTCAGCGTCCGTGGTTTTTTCCCGCAAGATTTTCCACGTTAAATTCGTATCTCCGTTGTGCATCTATTTTCTTAACAAGTGGTATCAGAGCATTGAAGATCCAATCTACTACTATCCCCGCCGATGGCATCATCGTCTCATCGCTTCGTTCGGCGAGATCATCTGTCGTCCACCGACATCGCGCAAAAAGAAAAGTCAACGCAAGAGCGCAGCCGTCGTCCACGCACCGAGGAAGCCATCTCTACCAGCAACGCACGGTTACCGAGGAGTTTTTAGATCTACTCTACGTGTACACGAGAAAGTGCACCCAGAGGTTCGCGTTTTTGCTAGGTTTACATCAATTTCTTACTAGCAAATTCAGGATTAATTCCCATGGCGAGTTTGAAGTATGATCTACTGCTCCTGGACCGCGACACAAGATTCTCACTATGGCAAGTGAAGATGCGAGCTGTTCTTGCACAGCAAGACCTCGATGATGCACTATCTGGATTTAACAAGAGGACTACGGATTGGTCCGATGATGAGAAGAAAAGGGATCGTAAGGCTATGTCATATATTCATCTTCATCTATCTAACAATATTTTACAGGAGGTGCTTAAGGAGAAGACAGCCGGTGGGCTGTGGTTGAAGCTGGAACAGATATGCGTGACTACGGATCTGACTAGTAAGATGCACCTGAAGCAAAAGTTATTTTTGCACAAGTTGCAAGATGATGAGTCTGTGATGGATCATCTCTCCACTTTCAACGAAATTGTTGCTGACCTTGAGTCTATGGAGGTAAAGTATGATGAAGAGGATTTAGGCCTTATTCTATTATGTTCATTGCCTAGCTCATATGCAAACTTCAAGGATACTATTCTTTATAGTCGTGATACTCTAGCTTTGAAAGAAGTTTATGAAGCTTTGCATGCCAAAGAAAAAATGAAGAAGATGGTACCTTCTGAAAGTTCAAGTTCACAAGCAGAAGGCTTGGTTGTTCGGGGCAGGTAACAGGAGAAGAACACAAAGAACCAGTCAAGAGATAAAAGTTCAAGTAGCTATCGTGGAAGATCAAAGTCCAGAGGCAGGTATAAGTCATGCAAATACTACAAGAGAGATGGACATGATATCTCTGAGTGTTGGAAGCTACAGAACAAAGACAAGAGAACCGGAAGTTATAGACCGCAAGGTAATAAACAAGAGGAAGAAAAAGCCGTATTTGTTACTGATGATAAACCTGGTGCAGAATTGCTTGTTCCTTATGCTGGTTGTACACAAACTAGTGACCAGTGGATTCTTGATACTGCTTGCACCTATCACATGTACTCGAACAGGGATTGGTTTGCCACCTATGAGTTTGTGCAAAGTGGTACTGTTTTGATGGGTGATAATACACCATGCAAGGTTGCAGGTATTGGAACAATTCAGATCAAGATGTTTGATGGCTGTATCAGAACATTGTCAGATGTGCGGCATATTCCAAATTTGAAGAGGAGTCTCATCTCTTTATGTACTCTTGGTCGCAAAGGGTACAAATATTCCGGTGGAGACGGAATCTTGAAGGTAACCAAATGATCTCTTGTTGTGATGAAAGCTGATATTAAAACTGCTTATCTGTACCATCTGCGAGGTACAACTATATTAGGTAATGTTGCTGCAGTTTCATATTCATTATCTAATTCCGATGCTACTAATATTTAGCATATGCGTCTTGGGCATATGAGTGAAATTGGTTTGGCAGAATTGAGCAAGCGAGGATTGCTAGATGGACAAGGCATCGGGAAGCTCAAATTTTGTGAGCATTGCATATTTGGCAAGCATAAGAGGGTGAAGTTCAACACATCTACACATACTACTGAAGGTATTCTTGATTATGTGCATTCTGATTTATGGGGGCCTGCTCGTAAGACATTTTTTGGAGGTGCTCGTTATATGATGACTATCGTTTATGATTATTCGTGAAAAGTTTGGCCTTATTTCTTGAAGCACAAATATCAAGCTTTTAATGCGTTTAAAGAGTGGAAGACTATGGTTGAAAGACAAACTGAAAGGAAGGTGAAAATACTTCGTACTGACAATAGGATGAAGTTCTGTTCTAAGATACTTAAATCATATTGCAAGTCTGAAGGTATTGTGCGTCACTACACCGTTCCTCATACACCTCAACAAAACGGCGTAGCTGAGCGTATGAACAGGACAATTATATCAAAGGCCCATTGTATGTTGTCTAATGCAGGTTTGTCTAAACAGTTTTGGGCAGAAGCTGTTTCCACTGCTTGTTATCTTATTAATAGATCACCCAATTATGCTATTGATAAGAAGACTCCAATTGAGGTATGGTCTGGTTCCCCAGCAAATTATTCAGACTTAAGAGTATTTGGTTGTACTGCTTATGCTCATGTTGATAATGGTAAATTGGAGCCTAGAGCATTTAAGTGCATTTTTCTTGGTTATCCGTCTGGTGTGAAAGGCTATAAGTTATGATGTCCTGAAACAAAAAAGGTTGTGATTAGTAGAAATGTTGTCTTCCATGAATCAGTTATGTTACATGACAAACCTTCTACTAATATTCCTGTTGAGAGTCAGCAGAAAGCAAGTGTGCAGGTGGAACACTTGATCAGTTCAAGGCATGCACCAGAAAAGGATGATGTTGCTATTAACCAAGATGCACCTATTAGTGAAGATTCAGATTCTTCTACTGTTGAGCAATCTCCAAAGCATTCTATTGCAAAAGATAAGCCCAAAAGAAATACTAAACCTCCGCGAAGATATATTGAAGAAGCGAACATAGTTGCTTATGCTTTGAGTGTGGCAGAGGAAATTGAAGGTAATGCAGAACCTTCTTCATATTCTGAGGCTATTGTTTCTGATGATTGTAATAGATGGATAATTGCTATGCATGATGAGATGGAGTCACTTGAAAAAAATCGTACTTGGGAATTGCTGAAGTTGCCAAAGGAGAAGAAACCTATCCGTTGCGAGTGGATCTTCAAAAGAAAGGAATGTATATCTCTAACTGATGAGGCAAGATACAAAGCAAGGTTAGTTGCTAAAGGTTATAGCCAGATTCCAGGTATTGATTTCAATGATGTTTTTTCCCCTATTGTGAAGCATAGTTCAATTCGCACATTACTCAGTATTGTTGCAATGCATGATTATGAACTAGAGCAAATGGATGTTAAAACTGCATTTTTACATAGGGAGTTAGAAGAGGACATTTATATGGAGCAACCTGAAGGTTTTGTTGTTCCTGGAAAAGAGAACCTAGTCTGTAGGTTAAAGAAATCTCTTTATGGGTTGAAGCAATCGCCTAGACAGTGGTATAAGAGATTTGACTCGTTCATGCTTTCTCAGAAGTTTAGAAGATCCAATTATGATACCTGTGTTTATCTCAAAATGGTTGATGGTTCAGCTATATATTTGCTTCTTTATGTCGATGATATGTTGATTGCTGCAAAAGATAAAGCAGAGATAGCAAAGTTGAAGGCACAATTGAGTAGTGAGTTTGAGATGAAGGATTTGGGTGCAGCGAAGAAAATTCTCGGTATGTAAATTACTAGAGAAAGAAAGTCTGGCAAGTTATATCTTAGTCAGAAAGGTTATATTGAGAAGGTCCTTCGTCGTTTCAATATGCATGATGCAAAACCAGTGAGTATTCCTTTAGCTGCACATTTCAGATTATCTTCAGATTTATGTCCACAGTCAGATTATGATATTGAGTACATGTCTAGAGTTCCATATTCAAGTGCAGTTGGTTCACTTATGTATACCATGGTATGTTCTCGTCCTGACTTATCACATGCATTGAGTGTTGTCAGTAAATACATGCCTAATTCTGGCAAAAAGCATTGAAAAGCTGTTCAGTGGATTTTCAGATACCTACGTGGTACCTCTAATACTTGTTTGCAGTTTGGGAGATCTAGAGATGGACTTGTTGGTTATGTGGATTCAGATTTTGCTAGAGATTTGGATAGGAGATCACTCACAGGTTATGTTTTCACTATTGGCGGATGTACTGTTAGTTGGAAGGCAAGTTTGCAAGCAACTGTTGCCTTATCTACTACTGAAGCAGAGTATATGGCTATTTCTGAAGCTTGTAAAGAAGCTATTTGGTTTAGATGTTTGTATACTGAGCTTTGTGGAGTTACGTCTTGCATTGATATATTTTGTGATAGTCAAAGTGCAATATACCTTACAAAGGATTAGATGTTCCATGAGAGAACAAAGCACATTGATGTGAAATATCACTTTATTCGAGGTGTGATTGCTGAAGGTGATGTCAAAGTATGCAAGATAAGTACTCATGATAATCCATCTGATATGATGATAAAGTCAGTTCCTGCTACTTTGAGCTTTGCTCAAGTTTGGTTGGTGTTACAGTATAGTCCTAGAGACTATTTGGCGCGCGGTGATTTTACCTACATGAGGTATTTTTTTTGTGATTGATGATTTTTATGCTACAAGAGGAAATTCGTCTCAACGTGGAGATTGTTAAATATTTGATCCGAATTTGGGCCCACAATGGATTAGTTTCCTAGTAGGACTCAGATTAGTTTCCTGGTAGGACTCCCTGTCGTTTCCTAATAGGTGTCTTTCCTTTTATCTCCTATATATACTCTTGAAAGCAGTACGGGAAGGGAGAGAAGTTCCCATTGTTATTCCCTACATTTGTAATCAACTCCTATATAGTTATCATTGCGTACGTGGTTTTTCCCCGTAAGGGTTTTCCACGTTAAATTCGTGTTTCCGTTGTGCATCTATTTTCTTAACAGTCATCTGTTTTTCAAATACAAGAATGTTCGCGTATGTTGGCTTACCTTAGGGGGCTGGAACAATGCAACTCTAGCCGTGAGGTTGTCACGTAGATCATGAAACCGAAAAATAAGGTGCGGCATTGTGCCGTGAGGTGGTCAGCATGAAATAAAGCCAATGCAGGGGAAAGGATGGGAAGTGAACCTGAATCTGCAACTCGCTCTCTTTTTTTCTGCAAGATTTTAAGAAGTTAACTGACCAACGCTACGCTGAAGCACCCAGGGAGATAACGAGAGCTGACAACGCCCCAACGATAGATGTCTATAAAATCAATGTGGATGCCTCTTTCCATGCTAATGAGAGAAGAGGAGAATGGGGCTTATTGATTCGGGACTCTGCGAGTATGTTCTTAGAAACTGGGGCTGAGCATCTGGAACGAGTCTCAAGTGTCTTACATGCTGAAGCTTTGGCTGCTTTCTGGGGAATGGAACGCGCGGCACAGCTAGGGATGCCTAGGGTGGTCCTGAAAACGGATGCTACATGCTTATGTCAAGGCCTCAACTATCATGAAATGGATGGATGTCCTGAAGGGAACCTGTTTAAAAAGATACGATATTTTATGTGTAATCACTTTTCCAGCTTTTCTATTACTTGTTGGGACACGGTTTTTCTGCACCTAGGTGCAGCTGCACCTAGGGCGTCTACCGTCCAATCGATTAAGCCATCCAGCACAACAGCATCCGAGTCCAAATCTTGTAGTATCGTGTACTACGTTCGAATCTTGAGGTGCATCTAGCGGTAATGAGCCTAGGTGTAGCTGCATCTAGGTTTAGAGAGGGTAACTCAGTAGCAGATTGTCTTGCTAAGTATGCGGGTACTATTCTGTCGGACGATTCCCATATATTCTGATCCCTTGCACCGTACTTTGAAATTGACCTGATCTCCAGAGATTTTGAAGATTGCGACGAGACGACTCTAAGGGGTGGTCCTGGATTTCAGCCCAGAAGACCAAACCCCCCACCGAGATACTAAGCCCACCATCAGCCCACTCCAGTTTCTACCAAGCCAAGTGTGAGCCCACTCCAGCACTCCTTGTGCATCCTGCACCGCCTCCTATGCCACACTGTTGCCCTCACTCCTACCTGGCATCGTCACCATCGCCGCACCCCCCGTGCTTCTGCTGCTCACCTAAGATCTAGCCGCTCGCTGCTGCTCCCATCGACGACTAAATTGGATGCTAGATTGTAACGGGAGATCTTTTATTCCATTCAGAGGTTTATTGATTGCTCTGCCTGCCTAATCACAAGGTGAGCTGTTCTCTTTCTTGGATGAATAATGGATCCTACTTCTCTACTGGTTGCTCTCTTTTATTTTCTCTGCTGCCAAATCGCAAGCGGGGAGAAGGAGAAGAAAATGAGAAGAGAATGTCAGTAGTTTTTATTACAGGATATGCTTGACTATATATATATATTTTTTGTTTTTGGAATGTAAATATTTGAGATATATATCATATAGTTTCAAAAAAAGAGCTATATATCTTATTTGTTCTTAGGAACTTCTTCTTTACCAAATGATGTACTCCCTCCATTTCATATTATAGTTTGATTTTTTTCTTAATTAAACTTCTTTGGGTTAAAACACCAAATTAGTTTTATTAGATTTAACATTAGGTATATTTTGATACGATATTTGCTTTGTATTGAAAATGTTACTACATTAAAATATAAATTTTGTTACACTTAAAAAAAATTGCCTAAGAAAAAAGTCAAACGACTTGTAATATAAAACGGAGGGATTAATTATATTCTTTAGTTTGCAAGTTGATCCTAAGTATATATAAAACTAGGTGATTCCCAACACTTTACTATCGGAATTACTAAGTAATTTTCAATACATTTTTTTGACAATCGAGTTAGAAGTAAAAATAATAATAGAACATTAAGGTTTATCAGTACTTATTATGAAACAAACAAATGATAGTCACGTTTTAATGTGGAATATATTTTTTTAAGGGGGTAATATTAAATATTATAAAAATAATAGATAGATTTGTTAAAATATTATAGAAATGATATGAGGGATGATGATTGGATATGCTTGCATGTTAATTTATAGAATTAAATATATTATAGATGATATTGCATGCTTGATTCTTTTCTGGGACAAACAGGGAGCTGATGTCGTCGTCACATGTAGCAGGGCATTAGCAACCGAATATGATGGAAGGGAAATACCTTTTTATTCACGTCTTATGTTTCCTGGAAAAAAACCAAAAAAAAGGAAAACCTTTTTATTTGAGAACTAGAGAGAGAAAAACTTAACACAAATTTGGACGAAATGATTGGAGGAAATTTTCGATACTACTCCCTCCATTTTATATTATAAATTGTTTTGATTTGAATGGAATGCAGGTACTCAAGCGGACCAAGTTCAGAGAAACTGTGCCTACGTGGGTGTGCATGTGTGTGGTAATTCCATTATCATCTTAACCGCTCAACAGATACTCTCATCTAGCAGGCTAGATCCTTTCATATTGATTTCTAAGGTGGTATTAATCTCTTAATATTAACTGTATAAAATTTATTAGAATTACATTAGGCTTAATCCATTTAATCTAACAGACGCGACGTCGCCTAGCTTGGCAGTTGGCAAGCAATCGTCTCCCCACAAGCTACATCACGCTGCTCGCGCACATCCCTTGTCGCCTCTCTCGATCTCGTCAAGCTTCCCGGCGAGGGAGGCGATGGAGGCGGCGAAGCCCCGGCGGCGGCGGCGGCGGCTGCACGTGGTGGTGTTCCCGTGGCTGGCGTTCGGCCACCTCATCCCGTTCCTCGAGCTCGCCAAGCGGCTGGCGGCGAGGGGACACGCCGCCGTCACCTTCGTCTCCACGCCGCGGAACGTCTCCCATCTCCGAGGACGGGGGGGCCATGGCGGCGCTGCCCTCCCGGCGGAGGTTTCCGACCACCTCCGCCTCGTCTCGCTCCCGCTGCCCCGCGTCGACGGCCTCCCGGAGGGCGCCGAGTCGACCGCCGACGTGCCGCAGGAGAAGGTGGCCCTGCTCAAGGCGGCGTTCGACGGCCTCGCCGCACCCTTCGCCGCCTTCCTCGCCGACGCCTGCAACTCAGGCGCCGAAGCCGCCGGCGACGACGAGGCCGCGGCGGCGGCTGGGTTTGGGAGGAAGCCCGACTGGATCATCGTTGATTTCTGCCACTGGTGGGTCCCACACATCGCTGATGAACACGAGGTACCTACTACTCCCTAGTACCTACTATACATGCAAGCCGAGCGTATAAATTTCTTTATTCGAATGAAGCCGGAAGAAGTGAAACCAAATGTACCCGAGTTCAGAAAATGACTTGATTTACTGCATTTGAAAATTATTGGAAGCTGTATTAGTTTGGAACCTTATTAACTAACAACATTTGGTAGTATACTCAAAACCTCATTTTGCTAACTTTCCTCGACTACATTGTTTTAGAAATATTTATGTAAATCGATAAATACGTAAGACATGTTTAACTTTACCTTGTTTGTGTATTGTGTTTCTAAAAAACAACTTTACCTTGTTGGCTTGTTGCCATTGCTAATGCATTTTTATCAGGGTCATACACAGATTTGGGGCAATTAATTAATTAATTAATTAAATTTTTCATAAACAAAGTTTGATATTTGTTCCATTATCTCTGATGCTCATGCAGATTCCATGCGCCAGTTTCCTTTCCTTCTCGGCGTCTTTGCTCGCTTTCCACGACAGAAAATCGCGAGCCGCCTCCGCCGCCGCCGCCGCCGACAACGAGCACCCCGCCACGGCGCCGGAGCACTTCATGTCGCCCGCGCCGCCGCCGCCGACGTCCGCCGACCACGACGACTGACTCCCATCCGACCTCGCCTACCGCCGCCACGAGGCCAAGTCCGTCGCCGCCGCGTTTCAGCCCAACTCCTCCGGCGTTTCCGACGCCGACGGCGCGATGGAGCTGCAACGCCGTTGCCCTGTCACCTTCTACCGCAGCTGCCCGGAGGTCGAGGCCCAGGCATGCCGCATCCTCGACAGCGTCGCCAGCCGCCGCTTCATGCCCACCGGCCTCCTCGCGCCCACCGCCGGACCAGACGGCGGCGACGACGACGCCTCCGCCGCTGACCTGATGCGCTGGCTCGACGAGCAGCCGGAGAGGTCGGTGGTCTACCTCGCGCTGGGGACGGAGGCGCCGCTGACGTCGGCCAACGTGCGGGAGCTCGCCCGCGGGCTTGAGCTCTCCAGGCAGCGGTTCCTCTGGGCGCTCGGCGTGCCCACGGCGGCGGCGAGGACACTCGAGCTCCTGCCGGAGGGGTTCGAGCGGCGCGTCGCCGGGCGCGGCGTGGTGCGCCGCGGCGGGTGGGTGCCGCAGCCGCGCGTGCTGGCGCACGCCGCCGTGGGCGCGTTCCTGACGCACTGCGGGTGGGGCTCCACGGTGGAGAGTCTCCGGTTCGGCGGCCTCCCGCTAGTGATGCTGCCGTTCGTCGGCGACCAGGGGATCGTCGCGCAGGCCATGGCGGAGAAGGGGATCGGCGCCGAGGTGGCGAGGGACTACGACGACGGCTCGTTCCGCGGCGAGGACGTCGCGGCGGCGGTTCGGCGGGTGATGGTGGGGGAGGAGGGCAAGGTGTTCGTCCGAAAGGCCAAGGAGCTGCGCGATGCTGTCTCGGACGAGGCGCGCCAAGAGCATTACATCGATGAGATCGCCAAGTATTTGCGCGGATACAAGTACAGTGGTGGCAACTGAAGACTGAACAATATTTTGCCTTTGAGCGAATTGCATATACTCCGTACAGTATAAGATTTGGTATTGAAATTTAGCTTTTTTTTAATGTATTACTGCACTGAGGTAAAAGGAGATCCAAAATGAGAGGACAAAAGTAAACTTTGGTAAGGAAAAATGGTTCAGTATGCAATTCACTTTTTGCCTTTTTACGTGTCACTACTAAATGGCCCATCACCTATTACAGTCTACATTCCTATGCGTCGAAATAATTTAATTTCACAGTACCGATGGTGCGTCGAGTATTATTTGGTGGTGCATTTGAGTCGAACTAATTAAACCTTTGGTTTCAATGCATATAATATGAGCTATGCATGAAATCCGGATAAAGAATATCAGAGTAAAATTTTCAAAAATACCAAATTGTCAAAAAATTTAGGTTAATTTGATCCGTGTCATTGCAAATGTACCTATTCAGATAAATGTCATTATAATGCATCTATTTGTAGCCGTGCCACTTAAATTTTACAAAATTGCAATCATACCGTCACATTTTTTATCTTGTTCTCCATCAGCACATGGGACCCATCCATCAGATTCATCTTCTTCCTTTCACCCCCTTATCTTCTTCCTTCCCCATCTCTCTCTCCCCGGAGGAGCAGCACTTCTCTCTCTCCTCTTCGATCTGCCGCAGGGTCCTCTCGATGGTGATGTCCCGGTCTCCGAGCACCCGCGACAACACGCTCCTTGACTCAGCCCCTGCTCGGCGGTGGCGGCGGAGGAGGAGGGAGGTACTATGTAGGGTGGAAGGAGGAGATTGCCGGGATGGCGGTGTAGCTGTGCGCGGTGCGGTGCCGGATCCACAAGCGGCCGGAGCCGAATTTTTTTAGTTTAATAATTTATAACACATTGTTTAAATATGTAATAAATGTGTGAGACGCTATTCTTGACAGTGTCCAGGTGTGGATGCTTACAAACAGAAGTTAGAGGGAAAGAAATGAACGAAACCAGAAGAGGAACCGTCCATCATTTCTCCATCATCGTTCTCGGTGAGGCCGCTGGCCGCCCGTCCGTTGGAGCCCGTAGCTGACCTGCTCCACGTGCTCCACGGTGCGCGCTGCCGCTCATGTTCTTCCAACCACGCAAGGGCGCCGACAACGTGTACCACCGCGATACTCGGTTTCAGCAGTGCCACCGGTCCGCTGCCCTCCACACGTGGGGGGCATCGGTCACCCGTCTCACCGTTGTTCTCCACAAGTGAGGCTACTTCATTGCCGCCATCTTGAGATAGCACGAGGGGCCACCAGTAGTACTCACAACTAGAAAAATGATTTTCGCAGACGAGACACATTTCACTATGCAGGCGGACCTAATTTTCACTCCCAAACAGCCATCTGCAATATTGAGGGAGGGGGTGGGATGGCTCTCCGCCTGCAAAAATACATGTTCGTAGTTAGACAACTTAACATGTGTGCCTGTGAAAATTTATTTTCACCGGCGGAAGCTTAAACCGTCTGCTTGCGAAAATGTATCATCGTAGGCAGACGACTTAAGATAGCCGCCTGACTAAATGCAAAAACCCCTTAAAATAGGTGGCAGCTCGGATGTTTCCAAACCACACAACTTCACCTCCCCCTCTCTCTCCACGCGTACTTCACTCCAAGATTCCGCACTTCTCTTTCCCTCCCTGCCCGTCGCCTCGCTCCCCGTGCCCACCATTGTGCCCTCCTAGGCTCCCTGCTCGCCACCGCCACCGCCTGCTTCGTGCTCCACCTCTTCTTCCTCTCTACGAACCCCTCCACCTCCTCCCCCGCGGTCCACCTCCGCGGTTACTCCTCGCCTTCGGCCGCTTCTCCCCCGGCTCGCTCTCCTTCAAGCACCAGGCCTCGGCGTCTGCCTCATCGAGGGATGGCTGTGGACGGGTGCACAATGGAGCTGCACAAGTGCGTGGTCATCGAGCTCGATCCACCACCACCGACCACGCCCTAGACTGCCGGGCCTCGGGATGGCGGAGGCCCGTAGCGCTTGCAATGGCGACCTTGACCTCAAGCACGACAACAGCGACCTCTCGACCATAATCACGGTGACCTCCCCTCCCCTCTGCATCCTCGACCTCAAGGACGCCAACCTACCCTCCCCTCGGTGACCTTGACCTCAAGGATGGCTGCTTGTCCACTCCCGTCCCCTCCCTCTCCAGATCTGGCCCTCCCCGACCTCCACTCCTCCACCGGTAAGTAGTAGTAGCTCGTTTCCTCTCTCGGTCTCACTTGTCTTCCTCCGTCGCCGTGCGTGGCTTGCTGCCCCCACTGTAGAGCTTGCCAACGAGAGCATCTTCTTTCGCTTCACGTCCCTTGGATGAGGAGCTGCAAGCCACTGCCGCCGTAGTGGGGGTGGGCTCTGTGGCCGAAGCTGCTGGCATGGCGGGAGGTGCCGGTGTCATCGAATCAGGGCTCGAAAATCGTTAATTCTTAGTGATGGCAAGCTTGCCGCTTATGCTACGGTCTACAGCGACGAGGGCATGCTCACGATGCGATCGTAAGAGCTAGCAGCGCATATGCAGTACTCCAGTTTGGTAATTGGTACTCTACTTCATCATCTATATGCTTGAGTGGATATTTCGAAGCTGATTTTGCTGGTTGTAGAATTGATAGAAAAAGTACTAGTGGTACATGTTATTTTCTTGGTATCTCTTTGATTGCATGGTCTTCTAGGAAACAATCTAGTGTTGCTCAATCAACTGTTGAATCTGAATGTTGCTGCTGCTAGTTGTTGATCACAGATTCTTTGGCTTATATCGACTTTGAAAGATTATGGTCTTGCTTTTGAGAAAGTTCCTTTTCGTTTGTGATAATACAAGTGTTATTAATATTGCTAAGAATCCTGTTCAAAACTCACGCACAAAGCACATTGATATTCGCTTTCACTTTTTGAGGGATCATGTTGAGAAGGGATATTTGAATTGATGTTTTTGATACAAAGTTGCAATTTGCGGATATTTTCACGAAACCATTGGATGCTTCTCGCTTTGGTTTTCTTCGTGGAGAATTGGGGATTGTTCATCCTTTTGACATGATTTGAGGGGGAGTTTGTGCTCTTGGTTTTATTAAGCAAAACTAAAAATTAAAGAAAAAGGGAGCTTTGCCTATTGTATATTCATATGCATACCAGCAATATATTGAAGGTTTATTTGTCACTAGTTTAGCTTGTATGCATTCTAGTCTTTTCATGAGGTCTAGATATTGCTTTTAAGTGAGATGATGCATGGCACTTAAATTCTTTTACTTGAAATTATATAAATATGCAATGTTGAAACAAGTGGTTAGTTTGGATGATTAATGTTTATATATATGCTTGTTGAAATGTTATTCCTCAAATAGTTTTTTAGTTGCTCTTTGTGCAAGAGAATAATATATTTTCATGAGAGAAAAAAATCAATACCGAATCCTTGGAAACAGTCTTGACGACAAGGATGTATTCGATGTGAGCAAAAATAATAGGTGCCGAATCCTTGGAAACAGTTTTGATGACAAGGACGTACACAGAATAATTGAGAAAAAAATGAGCAAAAATAGAACGCTCGTATTTAAATAAATGTCAAAAATTCTCTTGGTCGTTTGTGATACAGCTAATTTGAGAAATAATAATATTTGCAATAGGTATATATGTACAATGTTTATTTTTCAACCTATATGCTTGTGATCATGTTGCATTATAAATTGTTGAAATCATGAAATTTGATTACTGATTTGATCTTGCTAGCAATATCATAGGTTCATGGTTATATTCTAGTGCGTGCTTTTTATCTACTTGATGAATATATCTTCTTTATATTGTGACACATGAAGAATTGCTCTATGTATAATTCTAAAATATTGAAAATAAATAAATAATAATTGTTAATGCTTGATAAAATCATTGTCAAAAGGGGGAGAACAGATACAAAATGTGCATGTGCATGTTTTTCAATTGAAGGGAAATTTCTTTCTTTTCAAAAGTGAGAAATTTTCTTTGATATTGAGCACTCCGATGCTTTTTACCACTTCTTTTGTATTGCTTTATCCAAACACCAAAACATTTTGTTGAATTTACCAATGTGTTCATCAAGGGGGAGATTGTAAAATCACAGTGTGTTTGATTATTATTTGATGATGAACAATTAGCATGTGGGATTATTGGTTTTGATATTTGGAGATTATTGGTGAAGTGGTTTTGGAGATGATTGGATTTTCAGGTGATGGACAGGGACTGTTGTTTATTGGGTCCGGTCAGACCGGGCTGGTAGTGGTGGTCAGACCGGCGGTATACACGCGGTCAGACCGGCCAGCCCGCGGTCTGACCAGCTAATGCTATGTCGGTTTCGGTTTCGGGTTATTATTTTGGATATTCGTGATTATTCTATGTTTATGGCTTCTAGATGGATACTATGCATACGTAATACTGTTGTGTGCTTACAATGAGTCAAGTTGGAGAGAACATGTCCCCGGATATGGTTTTTTGATTGAAGCATGTGTAGGTGAGTCTCGACACCTCGGGAGAGCATTGCCGATGATGAATCGGGAGACAACTTGGGAAAAGATGACGTCCGGACGATCAGGATATCATGCGGGGTGCTTAGGCTAGAGATCAATGCACGTGGTTAGTAAAGATTTCATATAGCATACGATGGAGATATTGTGTGCGTATGGGATACGGAGTCGAATTTGGAAGGGGTTTGAATTTGATTAAATTAGAGTTTATAAAGTTTGTTTCTTGTACGAGAAGGTTTCTTAGGAGATTAGGACGACTTGTACAAGATTGGTTCATGGCTTTAGGCTGCGTATCTCGGGTATAAATAGAGGGGGAGGGTGTAGCCTCCCGGTATCGTTTTAGAGAGAGTTGAATTGAGAGAAAAGTTAGGGTTTCGAGTTTAGTCGAGATTTCCGTGAGGAGTGCTGTTGTTGCACTTTGTAAACACAAATTAGAAGTAATAAAGATCAATCTACTTTGAGAGTTCTTAAATTTGTGTTTCCTCGGGTGTGGTGGTTCAACCGGCGTGATATCGGCGGTCAGAACGTGTAAAATCAAGGAGTTTATTTAGACTTTGTGATGAAAATATTGGTGGTTTGCTAATGTTAATTTGGAGATTTTTGAGATGGTTGATTTTGTGAAGTGTGCAGTTTCGGTTGACCTTGGCAGTCAGACCGGCTGAGTGCCGCCGGTCAGACCGCAGGTGTTGCGGCGGTCAGACCGGCCGGCCCGACGGTCTAACCGGCAGGATTCTGATCGTTGTCGGTTTCGGGTTGTTTTGTTGGATTTGGATATTTCCTTCGGGGCTTTGGCTTCTAGATGGTTTCTATGCGTATGGATACTGTTGTTACACTAATGTGAGTCAAGTTGGAACGAACTTGGGCTCGGAATATGGTTTCTTGGTTGTTGCACGTGCAGGTGTTGCTGGGAGAGTGTTGCCGGTGATAGATCGGAGTTGACTTGGGAGAAGTTAATGTCCAGGGATCAAGAGATCGCGCGGGATACTAAAGACTAGAGGACAATGCACGTGGTGATAAAGAAATTCATATGGTATACAATAGGGATTGTGTACGTATGGAAAGAGGAGTCGAATTTGGAAGAGAGTCCAAATTTGGGAAGTTTGATTGAGATAAGGAAAGAGATGAGTTGTTTACTTGCAAGAGAGGGTTTCCTACGTGGGTTAGGAATCCTAATTGTGTTAGGTTCGTGGGCTTTGCACAGCCTACTTCATGTATAAATAGAGAGGGAGGGTGAGGCCTCCTAGTATCGGTTTTAGAGAGAAAAAAAGTTGAGAGAAAGTTAGGGTTTCGAATTTAGTTCGTGATTTTGGTGAGGAGTGCTGTTGGTGCACTTTGTAAACACTAGTTGATGAAATAAAGTCGAAAAGTTTCAATCTACATCTTCGAGTTTGTCATCTACCGGTGTTTCTAGATCCCGACGGTCTAACCGCAGGTGTGCGTGCGGTCTGACCGGTGGGATAGCGGCGGTCTGACCGGAGGTGTCCGGGCGGTCTGACCGGCGAGGCTGCGGTGGTCTGACCGGCGGCAGGAAGGCGGTCTGACCGGCAGCGATAGGACTTCGTCGATGTCTTCGTTCGAGGGTAATCTTTAATTCCGCAAAAGATTTTTGGGTTTTTGGTTTTCCCTACCATTCACCCCCTCTGGTAGGTTTGCTTGGTCTTGTGCGATCCTACAAGTGGTATCAGAGCCACATTTTTCTATTTGATCTTTACGGGTCGTTAGATTTGTTGCCATGGCTGAAAAGTTGTCAAGTAAACCTCATATTTACAATGGAGTTGATTTTGATTATTGGAAGAAAAAGATGGAGTCTTATATTACATCTCAAGGCTATGATATCTGGATGAAAGTTGCTTCTGTTTATGAGATTCCTGATCGTATTGAAACTACTGCCCAGAAAACTGATTTTGAAAACAATTGTAAAGCACGAAATATTCTTCTTAGTGGGATTTCTCGTTCTGATTTTGATCGTGTCTCACATCTTGCAACTGCTAATGAGATTTGGAAAGCTTTGAATAATTTTCATACTGGATCTACTAACATTAAAGAGTTGCGAAAAGATGTTTTGAAAAAGGACTACATTAAATTTGAGATGAGTTCGGGTGAGTCTTTGGATGATTATTTGGGACATTTGAATAAAATTTTGAGTGATCTTAGATCTGTTGATGATTCTTATGATATTAACTATTCTCAATCTGAGGTTGCTCGTCACTTTATGAATGGTCTTGATATGAGAGTTTGGGATGTTAAAGTGACTTCTATTCAGGAATTTGTTAACATGAACACCTTGACTTTGGATGTTCTTTATACTAAATTGAAAACCTATGAGATGAATATTCTTTCAAAAAGAACAGATTCGAAATCTACTGCATTGGTGTCTTCATCTGGATCTCCTTTGGATACTTCTTCTAAAGATGTACTTGCTGTTTTAAATGCCATGTCCGATGATCAACTGGAAGAGATCGTTGAGGAGGACTTGGTTTTGGTTGCTAACAGATTTTCTCTAGCTATAAGTAATGTCAGGTACAGGAAAAGAGGAGGACCACCTCGTTGCTTTCATTGTGGAGGACTTGGACATTTTCGAGCTCAGTGTCCCAAGCTTGGAAAAAATCCAAAGGAAGAATCTCAAGATGGAACCAAGAACACCAAGCAGAACAAGAAGCAATTCAAGAACATAAAGATGAAGAAGTTCTATCAGAAGGCACTTGATGAGGCATTTGCAGCTGTGCAAGAATCAAGTGATGTTGAGTTTGAAAGTGATGAAGATGATGACAAGGGGAACAAAGGCAAGAATGAGGTTTGTCTCATGGCTAGAAGCGTGGATGAAGATTCTGACTATGATAATGAGGTAACACATATTCCTAGTATTGAATATCTTCAAGAAGTGATTGCTAGACTTGGTTACAAAATTTCTAAATTTGAGAAAAAGATTAGTCAACATGAAACTACTATTGAATCTCTTAATGCTGAAAATTCCAGAATAAAATCTCTTGTTTCTGATAATGATGAATGTAAGTCTTGTGAGGTTTTATTTGAAGAAATTGAAGCTGTTAGAGGTGTTAATAGGTCTCATGTTAAAAAGATTAAGAAATTTGAATCTTGTCTTGCTTTGAGCTTTGCCATGAACACTAGATTGGTTGATGAATTGTTTTTAACTAAGAGAGCTTTGAATAAATGTCAAATTGCTTTGTCTGCTAGTTCGATGTTTAATTTGATTAGCTCTAAGAGGATTAAACAATCTAGTGAAAAACCTTGTTTGACATGTGTTGCTAATAAGATGAAACTAAAAGATGCTCTATGTCGTGTTAAGCACATGGAGGAAATTGTCAAACAAGATGAGGTGCTTTCTTGTTCGAATTGTAGAAAACAAAAAGGTCTTTTGGATGCTTGCAAAAGTTGTACTAATCTTGCTCAAGAGGTGTCTTACTTAAAAAGTTTTTTGCAAAGATTTTCTGATGGTAGAAAGAACCTCAACATGATTCTTGATCAATCTAGGGTTAGCACACACAATCGTGGTTTAGGTTTTGATCCTTATGCTCATCATACTAGACATCCTCCTGTTGTTTTAGGTGCTGGTGCTAGAGGTGGTGAAATTTTGCTTAAACCTGAGCCTAAGAACACTGTGTTTAAATCTGCTGGCATCATGACTACTTTGAGTACATCATCTTCAAAAACCAATGTTGTGCATGCAAAACCTTCTGTTGCTGTTTGTGCTGCTAAGTCATCTATTTCTACAAATACTTCTAATCATCATGAAAAATATACTTGTTCGTTTTGTGGAAAAGATGGTCATCTTGTTGGTTTCTGTTTTAGACTTGCTAGAAAGCAGAAAAAGGAACGGGAAATTGCTTTTGCGAAAAAGAGATGGCAAAAACCGCGTTTTGTCCCGAGACAGGTGGTCAGACCACATCAGTAGCGGCGGTCAGACCGGCGCTTTACCCCCGGTCAGACCGGCGGTAAGCCTTCGGTCAGACCGCAGGTACCTCCGCGGTCAGACCGGCCTCGTGTAGATTTTTCTAACAGGAAACCGTTTGAATTTTCTACTGGTTATGCTCCTATTGGTTCTGGTCGTGTGTCTCAGTACTGGATTCCTAAATTTTTATTATCTAACCCAGTACTGAGGCTTCGACTTCTGCTTGTATGTAGGCACTTTTGGCGAGGAAGGAGAACGTGTGGATTGTGGATTCTGGTTGTTCGCGACACATGACAGGTGATAAAAATTGGTTCTCCTCCCTCAAGAAGGCATCAAGGAAGGATTCAATCATCTTCGGCGATGCTTCTACTAGTATGATCACTGCTACTGGATCTGTCAATGTAAGTGACAAGTTTACATTGAATGATGTCGCTTTGGTTGAGAATTTGAAATACAATTTGCTCTCCGTTTCTCAAATTGTGGATGAGGATTTTGATGTGTTGTTCAAGAAAACTGGAAGTAAGGTCTTTAATTCTTCTGGCAATGTTGTGCTTAATGTTTCTCGTTATGGAAGAGTTTTTAAGGCTGATTTTGAAAGAAGTGTTTCTTCAGAGATTACATGTCTTGTTCCAAAATTTTCTAAAGATGTGATGTTTTGGCATCGTAGACTTGGACATGTAGGCTTTGATCATCTCACTAGACTTAGTGGTTCTGATCTTGTTCGTGGTTTGCCTAAACTTAAGAAAGATCTTGATTTGGTTTGTTCGCCATGTCGTCATACTAAGATGGTTGCTTCTTCACATACTCCTATTATTTCTGTGATGATGGATGCACCAGGACAACTACTACATATGGACACTGTTGGTCCAGCTGGAGTGCAATCCGTTGGAGGAAAGTGGTATGTGTTGGTTATTGTTGACGATTTCTCTCGATATTCTTGGGTTTATTTTATGGCTACTAAGGATGAGGCGTTTGAACAATTTAAAAGTTTGTATCTTCGTTTAGTTCTTGAATTTTCTGGATCTTTAAGAACTATACGAAGTGATAATGGTGGTGAGTTCAAAAATGCTTCTTTTGAGAATTTTTGCAAAGAAAAAGGTCTTGAACATCAATTTTCGTCTCCACGGGTTCCTAAACAAAATGGTGTTGTTGAAAGAAAGAATCGTTCTTTGGTTGAAATGGCTAGGACTATGCTTGATGAGTATCATACACCTAGAAGATTTTGGGCTGAAGCTGTTAACACTGCTTGTTATATTTTCAATCGTGTTTTCTTGAGATCAAAACTTGGAAAAACTTCTTATGAGCTTCGTTTTGGACATTCACCTAAGATTTCACATTTGCGTGTTTTTGGGTGTAAGTGCTTTGTGTTGAAATCAGGAAATTTGGACAAGTTTGAGTCACGTTCCACTGATGGGCTTATGCTTGGTTATTCTGCACATTCTCGAGGTTACCGTGTACTTGTTTTAGACACTAACAAAATTGTTGAGACTTGCGAAGTCACTTTTGATGAGGCTAGTCCTGGAACTAGACCCGAAATTTCAGGTACATTATCACAAGTTCAGGGGGGGACATTTTCGTGGAGGAAAGCGATGATGAGGAAGATGACGAACCGACGGTCGGTCAGACCGTCGACCCACCGCCGGTCAGACCGCAGGCAGAGGAGCGGTCAGACCGGCCTGGGGGCGATTCATCGTGTTCGTCAGGTGCTGTTAATAGAGGACCTCCAGAAGTTTCTACTTCGTCAAATCTTGAAGCAGAACACGAAATCTCATCAGATGTTACTGCTCCACTTCATATTCAACGACGACATCCTCCAGAACTGATAATAGGTAATTTTGGAGAACGTACAACAAGGTCTAAGGTAACAACTCGTGATACTGATGTGAATTCTGCATTTGTTGCTACTTTTGAACCCAAAGATGTTACTCATGCCTTAACTGATGAATCGTGGATCAATGCCATGCATGAAGAACTTGAGAATTTTGAAAGAAACAAAGTTTGGTCTTTAGTTGTACCTCCTGTTGGTCATAATATCATTGGCACTAAATGGGTTTTCAAAAACAAAGAAAATGAGGATGGTTTGATTGTGAGAAATAAGGCTAGACTTTGTTGCTCAGGGTTTTACTCAAATGGAGGGGTTGGATTATGATGAAACTTTTGCTCCTGTTGCTAGGATTGAAGCAATTAGACTTTTGTTGGCTTTTGCTGCTTCAAAAGGTTTTAAATTGTTTCAAATGGATGTGAAAAGTGCTTTTCTTAATGGTTATATACAGGAGGAAGTTTATGTAAAACAACCACCTGGTTTTGAGCATCCTGATTTCCCAACCATGTTTTTCGTTTGTCAAAAGCTTTGTATGGTTTGAAACAAGCTCCAAGAGTATGGTATGATCGTTTGAAAAACTTTTTGCTTGCTAAAGGTTTTACAATGGGAAAAGTGGATAAAACACTTTTTGTTCTCAAGCATGGTAATGATCAACTTTTTATTCAGATCTATGTGGATGATATCATCTTTGGTTGTTCCTCTCACCCTTTGGTTGTGGAGTTTGCTGAGACTATGCGCAGGGAATTTGAAATGAGTATGATGGGAGAATTGACTTACTTTTTGGGACTTCAAATCAAGCAAATGAAGCAAGGAACGTTTGTGCATCAAATGAAGTACACCAAGGATCTTTTAAGGCGCTTCAAGATGGCGGATTGCAAGCCAATTTCTACACCAATGGGATCAACTGCTGTGTTGGATCCAGATGAAGATGGTGATGTTGTGGATCAAAAGGAATATAGGAGCATGATTGGATCTTTGCTCTATCTTGCTGCTTCGAGACCGGACATTCAATTTGTTGTATGTTTGTGTGCTCGTTTTCAAGCTTCTCCACGTGCTTCACATCGTCAAGCTGTTAGACGCATCATGAGGTATTTGCAGCATACTCTAGAATTTGGAATTTGGTATTCTACATCATCTTCTTTATCCTTGAGTGGTTATTCGGATGCGGATTTTGGTGGTTGTAGAATTGATAGGAAAAGTACAAGTGGAACATGTCATTTTCTTGGTACTTCTTTGATTGCTTGGTCTTCTAGGAAACAATCTAATGTTGCTCAATCAACTGCTGAGTCTGAATATGTTGCTACTGCTAGTTGTTGTTCTCAAATTCTTTGGCTTGTTTCAACTTTGAAAGATTATGGTTTTACTTTTGAGAAAGTTCCTCTTCTTTGTGATAACACTAGTGCTAGTAATATTGCTAAGAATCATGTACAACACTCACGCACAAAGCACATTGATATTCGCTATCACTTTTTGAGAGATCATGTTGAGAAGAGAGATGTTGAATTGGCTTTTGTTGATTCTCAATTGCAATTGGCGGATATTTTCACGAAACCGTTGGATTCTTCTCGATTTGCTTTTCTTCGAGGCAAATTGGGGATTGTTCATCCTTTTGGCATCAATTGAGGGGGAGTTTTTAGCTCTTTATTGCATTCATGTTTTCTTTTCTTCTTTTGATTTTTCTTTTTGCATACATGTTTTATTCATGCATGGTGTGATAAAAAATGAAAAACATAAAAAAAATTAAAAAATTGAAAAAAGAGGAAGAGCTTTGTTTGTGCCTTAGTATATTATAGTATATGCTAGCAATTCATGTTAGGTGGTATAATGACTATGCTAGCTTGTGTGCATGTTAGTTTTAAGTGATTTGATACGTGACATATATTTTATCACTTGAATTAAGTAAATATGAAATATTGATGCTAGCATATGGTTTGATTTATAAATGCTTTATATATATGCTTTATTGCTTTGTTATTCCTCAAATAGCTTTGTAATTGTTTATTGTGAAAGAGAATGAAAAAAATATAAAAAATGAATACCGAATCCTTGGAAACAGTCTTGACGACAAGGACGTATTCGATGTGAGCAAAAATAATGGGTACCAAATCCTTGGAAACAGTCTTGACGACAAGGACGTACCCGAAATAATAAAAAAATAAAAAGGCTCAAATCAAAGTGAAAAATTCTCTTGATTGTTTTGTGCTACAGCTAGTTTGAGAAAGAGTGATAAATGCAATAGTTGTATATGTATACTGCTTGTTTTTCAATCTATATGCTTGTTAATATATTGCATTATAAATCATTTGAAGTCATGAATCTTTAGTGTTGATTTGATCTTTTTGACAATATCTTTGGTTCATGTTTACACTTCTATGCATGCTTGTTATCTAGGTTGTCATGCTATCTGCCTTGTTATTGCAACACATGTTCTTGAATTACTTTTGGTATAGCAAAGCTCTCCGGGAAAAAAAATTGTTGATGAACTCATTGTCAAAAGGGGGAGAACAAGGTAACAAATTTGTGCATAATTGTCATAAGTAAAAGGAATTTCTTTCTTTTCAAAAGTGAGCGATTTTCCTTTGAAAATTTTTTGGCATTGAAGATGCTTTTCGGATTTGCTTCACAAAACACCACAAACCATTTGTTTGCCAATGATTTTCATCAAGGGGGAGATTGTAAAATCAAGGAGTTGATTTAGATTTTGTGATGAAAATATTGGTGGTTTGCTAATGTTAATTTGGAGATTTTTGAGATGGTTGATTTTGTGAAGTGTGCAGTTTCGGTTGACCCTGGCGGTCAGACCGGCTGAGTGCCGCCGGTCAGACCGCAGGTGTTGCGGCGGTTAGACCTGCCGACCCGACGGTCTGACCGGCAGGATTCTGATCGTTGTCGGTTTCGGGTTGTTTTGTTGGATTTGGATATTTCCTTCGGGGCTTTGGCTTCTAGATGGTTTCTATGCGTATGGATACTGTTGTTACACTAATGTGAGTCAAGTTGGAACGAACTTGGGCTCGGAATATGGTTTCTTGGTTGTTGCACGTGCAGGTGTTGCTGGGAGAGTGTTGCCGGTGATAGATCGGAGTTGACTTGGGAGAAGTTGATGTCCAGGGATCAAGAGATCGCGCGGGATACTAAAGACTAGAGGACAATGCACGTGGTGATAAAGAAATTCATATGGTATACAATAGGGATTGTGTACGTATGGAAAGAGGAGTCGAATTTGGAAGAGAGTCCAAATTTGGGAAGTTTGATTGAGATAAGGAAAGAGATGAGTTGTTTACTTGCAAGAGAGGGTTTCCTACGTGGGTTAGGAATCCTAATTGTGTTAGGTTCGTGGGCTTTGCACAGCCTACTTCATGTATAAATAGAGAGGGAGGGTGAGGCCTCCTAGTATCGGTTTTAGAGAGAGAAAAAGTTGAGAGAAAGTTAGGGTTTCGAATTTAGTTCGTGATTTTGGTGAGGAGTGCTGTTGGTGCACTTTGTAAACACTAGTTGATGAAATAAAGTCGAAAAGTTTCAATCTACATCTTCGAGTTTGTCATCTACCGGTGTTTCTAGATCCCGACGGTCTAACCGCAGGTGTGCGTGCGGTCTGACCGGTGGGATAGCGGCGGTCTGACCGGAGGTGTCCGGGCGGTCTGACCGGCGAGGCTGCGGCGTTCTGACCGGCGGCAAGAAGGCGGTCTGACCGGCGGTGATAGGACTTCGTCGACGTCTTCGTTCGAGGGTAATCTTTAATTCCGCAAAAGATTTTTGGGTTTTTGGTTTTCCCTACCATTCACCCCCCTCTGGTAGGTTTGCTTGGTCTTGTGCGATCCTACAGAACGGAGGCATTTGCCCGGTTAGACCGACGGCTTCACGGCGGTTAGACCAGCGATGATTATGGTGACATGAGGTGATGATCTTGGAGAGTTGGGCGGTCAGACCGAAGCACCTACACCGGTCAGACCGGAGATCATCGAACGATTAGACCGGCGCATCTACTCCAGTTAGACCGATCGCCATCAAATTTGAGGGTAACTTTAATTTCCGCTAATATTTTTTGATTTTAAGTACTACAACCATTCACCCTTTTTGATTGGCTTAGTTATCGTTCTACGACCCTACGTAACGACCTGAACTTTGATCTTGAATCTTGAATTAGCTATGCTTCTCGTTTGTGAGTCAATCTGTGACCCTGCCTGTTATAAGTGATTTGGATTCATGTCTCCCGAGTCCCCACCTGATTCTATATTGCCGGTATTGCTAATGTGTCCGTAGGTATATTCTTACTGTTGAATCGTTTGGCTAATGCCTAATGGCTACTTGGCTAGTTGATATCCGTACTTTTCTATTGCAAAGCAGAGTTAGTCTCCAACTCTGAGATACAACCAGCTAACTTTGGTTGCAACTTGCAATGGTTCCTAGTCCAACTTCTTGGGCAGTCGTATACTGTAATAGACCCAAAAATTGTAAAACCCAGAATACATAATATAATCAGTGAAATGGGGATCCCCTCTTTCTTTTGAGATTATTTTTCTCATTTTTGGATTTTTCATGCATCCGTCATTTCATTCATATGCATTGAAACTAGTTTGGAATAATTTTAATAATTACTCTCTGTGTGCAAAATTCCTGGAAAAATTCACAAAATTACTATACATTAAGAAATACCCACCCTCAGTTAAATTGGTATTATTTTATAAACTCATTTGACACCTCAAATTAACCAATCAAACCAGTCAAAAACTGGAATTAAAACGTATCACTTAGCCCTCTTTCAAAATTTAGCACTGTAAAACTATAACTATTCTGCTTGTGCCTTTGTACCATAGTGTTCATCATCACTAGCTCTGCGCACAGTAAATTTTACCAAATTTTTACTCAAGTTTAACTCTCCCAAATCCTGCACACAATGGCACCAAATGATTCAAATTTAGGACCTCATCTCTCTCATTTTGCCCCATTCTCATCAATTCCTCTCACTTCCAGTGGGCCTTGGCACCTCATACCTCACTTGAAAGCCTCATATATCCACCCAGGGAACAACCCAGCCTTCTCACCCTCTCTTACTCTCTCCCTCTCATTGTAGGCTTTTCGTCGAACACGTGGCATGCGTCTTCTTTTGGAGTAGAGAGCAAGCCCACAGGGCTTTCCACTGCGCCAAGCCAAGCCCTCTCCGCAAAGCCTCGCTGTTAGCAGTCGCTGCAGGTGGGCCTAGACACCGTGTCTCCGTACCCATCGTCCACCTCGTGCCATTCTCCCCAATCGTCGCACGAGTACGGCTCAACTGCGAGTAGACGAAGCTGTTCCGGCCAAATCTCCATGCCCCGATCAAATCTCCTCCTCCATTACTCTTTCTGGACAGGAAGCAAAGTCCCTGACAAGCTCAGTCGTCCCATTCCATCGCCGCACTACTCGAGAATGTAGAGACAGAGGCAAAGCCGTAGACCGAGCTCACGAGCACCGCGTCCAAACTACACCTTTAAGCCTACCCTTGAGACAACACTCTCACCTAGCTTGCCTCTTCACGTTCCAAGCACATCCAGGGAAGGAACTTCCCTGGGACGGCCAGAACACAAGCGCCCGCGTCAGTGCCAGTGAGCCCTAAACACCGTGGAAACTGCTCTGGTGAGCTTCTGCCCGAACCAAGCACGTCACCCTTTTCCTTATTTTACCCATGTCGTCGGACGAAACACCGCCGGACTGCGCCACCTTTCAGTCATCCTTCGCGTCCACCAGAACACCGCCGCCGCTGCTCCTCACCATCGATCCGCTGCCTCGGTGAGCTATGGCTCAATCCCTCGCACCGTCACACTCCCAGACCTTCCTAAGACGATAACTTCAATCAGTTGCAGGGAAAATCCACCGAAGCACCACTGCCATCGACGCCGCTCACTGCCAGATCGAGACTCGTCGCTGGACCTCTCCACGTCGCCTCATCCCCAGCTAGCCACACAGTAAGCTTTGAAGTAGTCCCTAGACCATCTCCTTACTCCGAATAGAGACGTCGCCCTCCATAGCACCATGGCCACTGCCATCCCGAACTACCGTCCCTCTCCCTATCTATCGTTAGTTCTGGAGGAAGAACTTTGGTACATAAATAGCAAGAAGCTTAGGGTCCAAACTGCAGAAGTATCACTCATGGAAAAATAGGTTCAGGACCTATACGTAATTTCTAGAAACTCTAGTGCTCAGATGAAAGACTAAAGCACTAACCCAATGACATGTGGACCCAGAGCCCTCTCCGGAGTGTAAATAGGAAAAATGATTTCTTTGATTTATATTTACACTGTAGGATGCTGAAACTTTGAAAAATCATAGGGAATTCATTTTAACCCCGATTTGAATGAACCAAATTTCAGTATGATCCTAATAATATTCTCTTTAAAATGGTTAGAACAAATCTTGCACAAAAATCACGCAGATGTACAGCTAAATTCGAATTTTCAAACAGTGAATAGTAGCCTTTGCAATTTCAGGATTTTAAACTTTGAAGGCTTATATTTGAGGCGTATGAACTCGGATTCAAATGATTCTTTCACCTAAATTCATAAAACAACATCCCCTATCTACTGTAACAGAACCATGCATATTTGAGCATTTTAATTTTTGGTGCTTATTTAGTGTTCATTTGAATTTCGTTTAAATTTGAATTGACAATGAAGTTGCAGCCGTAGAGTAGTGTGAGCAGGAACCTGAGACTTGTGAGGAGTTCACTGAGCAAGGCAAGTCCTATTCAGTTCCTCCTTCGATCATGTTGAATCCTATATTTTTGCAAATGCTACATTGCTTATAAGTTGCATGCGATAATGCAAAATGTGGGATTTCGGTAGAACAACTCCTATTTGCTGCACTTATCCTCCTTGATTATTGATTACCTCACTGTTGATACATCTAGGATGGGTTGTGGTATTGTCCAAGTGCCAATTTGGGTATATTCGAGCTACTAATATAACTATTGCTTAGCCATGCTTAGAGTTTCGCATGATAAAAATGATGGATCATTCACTCTTCAAAATTTGGGCTATTTGCAAATATTGGACATAGGTGTTGCCTCTGTTATTGGTGAAATTGAAAACTGAAAAGTGGTGATTTTAGACTTGGGCAGTAAGTGGTGTGCATATGATGGTAGTTGCATACCGATAAGGGAGTGTTCGCTCGGGTTGTTTAAGAACTTAACTATGTGTCACCAACTGAGATATATCGTGCAACCACATGTGTTATTTATGGGATAACCTTAGCTTATTATGTTGCTTATTGCTTAATCTTGCATTGGGAGGCCGAAGTAGTAGTAGGGACTAGTCTAAGCGATGGTTCATAGGAGCTACCCTTGTGCCCCCGTGGGAACGAAATTTGTTCGCCACATGCCTTGCGCGTCTGAACATATCCAATATGACGGATGGTGCCTCGTTGAGGGAACGGATGTGTTCGCCTCACGGTGTTAGGATTAGGATGGGGCCCACCTTTCCTAGCAACATTGGTTCATGCCCAATGTGGAGAAACACTCTCCATGCTCATGCAAGATTAATCTTTGAGTAATGTAGAGGCTTCGTCATAGGCTAGCAAAAACGGGTATCAATTGGTACCACGTGGCATGGTTTACATGATTGCTAGTATATGTCATGTGGGTACAGTGTACAAACTCTGCAGAGTCTAAACTAATCGATTAGCCGTGCTCACGGTCATGAGAGATTTGGTGAAATGATACAAGTACAGTGTTGATGATTTAATGAATGTTTTGCAAAATTGGCATGGAGGGAAATTGGTGATGTTTCTGCCTGGTGTGGGCTGAGAATAAAAATGGTTACTTGCTGCCATGGAGGGCACAAGAATGATATTAATATGATGCTTATGTTATTACTACTATTATTCACATATTGCTTTACAAATTTTGTTGCAATCTATTATTACTTACTATTGTGAATCAAAATTTGCTTTATGCTGAATTTTGTCCACAAACATAGCCTCCTTTGATCTCAGCTTGCAATAGATATAGGTTTCCCAAGGTTTAGGTAGGACTTGCCAATACGTTTGTATTGACCCACCTCTTGTTGTTGTTTTTAGACATTGATGTAGGAAATGAGATGCCTAGTGACGAGTACTTTGCACCGGGTACCGGTGGTTTCGAGGATGGTTCTTTCTAGGGTTATTCCTAGTCGGTTGCCTGTGGTGGTTTGGTAGATGGCCATACCGAAGAACACATTTTGCTACTCTTTCCGCTGCATTTAAACTCTTCTATTTGGTCGGTCGGCCATATCTATGTTGAATGACTTGTGCACTCGCTAAGTTATGTGAACCATGTTATCTATCTATATGTGTACTGTGTGTGGATGTGATGACAAGGTTGTGGATGTGTGTACTAGCCACTGATCATGGGACTAGTATGGTGTGTGCTCTGGGTATTCGGGAATTCCATCACCGGGTGCCGACATATACACTGAGTCACTAATTCGATATGAGAGTTAAGATCTTTATAAGGTTTATGAAAGTTCAAGTGCCATTAATTTAGTTTTGGTGGTTAATGATAAATCCAATTATATGATAGTAATGTTTTATAAGCATTTATTTGCCTAGTCTCATGTGGATATTTTAGTGAAATTTGTGAGAGGTGATTCGCAGACTTCATATGAGTTAAGATAGAAACGTTCATTAATGGTGGACTTAAATTACAAGGATGAAATGCATGAAGATCAAGCTATATGTATCACTTTTTCTCTCCATGTACATATTGATATATTCATATATAATACTTTCATGTGATTGACATATGCATTTGAGACTAATGTTTTGTTTGAGCCATATCTTGTTTAGTCTCTTCGCATTGAGAACATGGAGATGATGAAAGTATGCTTCTATCTTAATGTCTACAGATGATCAATATTTTCTATTCTTGTATAGGGTAAGCTCTTGTTGATGTAAAAACATGACGGCCTGGGAGATCTGCTTAGCTCCAGTGCAGGTCCAAAATAATGATGAGATGCGGGCGTGCCAGTCAGTTTGATCCTGCAACTGACAAGATATGTAAACAGCAGAAAAACAGCAAATCGGCTGACAAGCCGATGGAGTGATTCCAGCCGATGTCGATACCAGCCGATATCTAGTATAGATCTTGATACTCAAGTACATAATGACATAAAGATAGTTGGCTGATGATAATGTGATAAAACAATAATATAATCCAATAGAAACCAATCGGCTAGTAATGATAGATTGAATAAGCACTGATCCGAAGGTTGAAGCATTCATCGGCTGGAGGTCCGATGTCAATAAATCCAAATGATTAGATAAACAGTGAAACCTTTGTTGTCATCGGTTAAATCCAACTTGTATGTAATCCTTATAAGCCGATGCAACATCCAGATAACTCATCGGCTGAAACCCCTATGAAACTGTTGACGACCAAATTTGGTAATTCAAACATCGGAGATAAAGATGGAATCGAAGAGGATTGAAGAGATAAGATCGTATCGGAAAATAGAGTGAGAATCGGCTGGAGTCCGAATCGGCTATGGACTGATCGGCAGAGTCAGAGTTGGACAAGGTTAGCCGATGGAGCCGATTTCAGTAATGTGACTCGATACACGTCATCGGGTTGTATCAGCGTATTTCATATGGATGGCCATGTACGGATAGAGTCCTGAAGAGGCAATTGTATCTATTAATTAGGATATTTTATGTAGTTTCCTTATAGATATTCTCGGTAAGAGTCTGCCTAAGGGACTTGTTCGTTAGTTGGATTTGTAATAGGTTAATATGAGTCGTGTCCGTGATGGACAATGTTTGTATTTTCGGGTATAAATATAATTCCGAGGTCTTGTAAATAATAACAACATACGTTCAATCAATCTCGGCGCATCGCCACCTTTGTTTCTTATTTTCGACAAGCTTGTGCTCTCGAGTCGTGCTGCATCAATTTGATCTTCGATAAGAAGGTATATCTTGTCATGGCAATTTACATCATTGGGATTAGTGCTTACATCTTTATGACACTCTAATTCTATCTTGTAAGTTCCACAGTTATCATATACGTCATATAACTTAGATCAACAATGCTATCTTCTTATATCGGCTAGATCCGTTTTAGGTTTCTTCGATATCGGCTAGTTTACTTTGTTGATTTATGTTATATGATGTATCTACCATCCTGGTTTGGTGTTTATTGACTTGTTACATGTCATGCTTCTTTTTATGCTTAATGCTGCATTGGTTCAGTCCAACCTATTAAGTTGTCTTAGAATCATGATCTATAACTGGTTTTACAATCATCAATAGGGATAGTATCGGAGTTTCAGCCGATCTTATCTGTTCTTAGAGTATTTAACATGGTTTTATGCTTTGTTTCATGTTTTTTATTTAATCTTTATTGCTTAATCATGAGTTTGTATCGGATTTACGACCGATATGCAAGTAGATCTAGATATCGGCTATGACATCAGTTTTATGTGGTCATTATTTCATGTTGCAATAGACTTAAGTAATTTATACTATCTCGGTTCAGTCTGATCTATACCAATTGCTTATTTCTATAGTGATATCGATTCTATGATTGCATAAAGCTAGTATCTACAGCCGATATACTAGCGTTAGGGTTATTTCTCATGCTTATATATATCCTTACAGCCGATTCATGCTTTATTGCATCGGCTAGGTCACATACGATATGAAATCGGCCCTATGGCCGATTGTCTATCGTTTACTAATATTCTTTGCATATTCTTTCTCGTTGATTGCAGGATCAAATCAACTGGCACGCCCTCGAATCTAAAACCTCAAGTTTGGACCTGAACTAGAGTAAAGCAAACCTCTCAAGCTAGTGTGTGTTTTTTCGCATCAACAGAAACCCTTATTGGCAATCAAGCAGCAGGCTAGAGATTATGGTTCTAAGCATGACTTAGTAGATCAAACTTAACTAATGCAGCACTAAGTATGAAAAGAAACTTAATATCTAGACAATCAAGCGTTTGACTGATTTTCAGGGTGGTGGATACATTATATAATGTAAGCCAACAAAGTAATCTAGCCGATATCGATAAAACCATAGATGGAGATTGGCCGATGCAAGTAGAAAACATTGTCAAGATGGATTATATAATGTATATGATAACTCGACGACTTACATGAACAAGATTAGAGTGTCAAAGCGATGGAAGCACTAATCCCGATAACACAAGCCGCCATAACAAGCCTTACCCCTCGTCAGATATTGAAGCCGATGCAGCCCAACTTGAAACAAGAACTCGTCGAAAGTAAAAAGGTAAAAGGTGGCGATGCGCTGAAGTTGAATTGATCGAGAGATAATTTACATAGACCCCGGGTATACATATTTATACCCATGGGTAGATACTAGTCCATATCGGACACGACTCAAACTTTCCTAAATATAAAAGGAAAAACATAAAGTCATTATTGGACACTAAACCCACTTTCCTAAAGATAAAAGGAAACTAACAGACTCTTCCTAATTAATAGATAAACTGTCATGCCGCATCCTCCTTGAATTCGGTCTCTTTTGGATAAGCTTCCTTTAATAGATTAATTTCCTTAACCGAATTTGGTAAGAATTCGACTGTTGGTGATTGATAGCTTCCATCGACCGATTTCAGGACTCTGAAGCCGAAATTGACTCTAGGCCAATGATAACTTCGAGGCTTACCAAATTTCGTCATCAACAGCTCTTAATGTTTTATCTCTAGTTATGCATACTTTTGCTTCAAACAAAAATATTTTATATGCATATATTTAGGGGGAGCAAATCCTATGCCTTAGTTATGCATGTACTTCATCCAAGTTATTCACTGTTATTTAATTGGGATCTTTACATATGAGCATATATTTGAGTATATGACACTTGTGGTGTTGATTAATACTCATCACTTATTCATATCATTTTATATACGCAATCAGTTGGTCAACATGTGGAGAATGACAACCAGATTATTGGTACTAATAATTTCATTGAGTTGAATGAGAGAAATAGGTCCCAAGGATTGCAAAGGTGTTGATGCTCAAGTGATATCATTACACCTAAAAATACCAAGGATGAAAAAGTGAAGATATTGAATATGTGGAATACGAAGTAGCTACTATAGCAAGATGGTGAAGGGCAAGCGATGCTCGGTCGCGATGGACCATGCGGTGGTGAAGGGTAAGCATGGGGCTTGGCGCCGAAAAACCAAATCCGGTGGTGAAGGGCGAGTGATGGCTTTATCATAATGGACCGTGCAAGGTCTTTTGAAGCTACAAGTAACCGCATCAATCATTTGAAGAATATATGGTGAAACGGTTTTGACGTTGATGTCCCTTAAGACAAAGAAATGAATATGAAAAAAAAAGAAGGCATTTCTATTGGTATAATTCTCTTATTATTTAAATTTGAGTATAGGAATATCATACTATCAAGAGGGATGCAACGTCGATGTGTTTGTGTATGTCTCGGTGCTCAAAGTGAACTATCCTAGTGCTACCTTGAGGGAAATCCAAACTTTAACATATCCTTTGATTGGTTTTAAACCTTGTTATTGCTTAAGTTGGGTAATCCTCTAAGTGAGCTTTTCATAGAGACCAAGATCATCAAAAACGGACTCTCGAGCGAAAAGTTATGGTCGTTTTACTCTGTGCTTTTCGGAAATTCTGGAAAGTCTGAAAATATTTTGGACAAGTCCAAAAATTTTCGGAAATTCCGAAAATGGCTGCGAAACTGAGATTGCCCTCTGTTGATCTTAGCCTCCAACAGCTAGTTTTGAGAGGCTCGGGTATATAAACTCCTCCGCCCCTCCTTTGAGTGGTTGCTGTTCTTGGGTATTATTAGACACATCCAAAGCCAAATAGCCATCCTCATTCCCCTACCTTTGTGGTGCTTCTTTGTGAGAGGGATTTGAGAAGGGAGATAGTTGGATTGAGAGATTAAGGAGTTGAGAGCTAGTGAGCTTGTTTTTACCCGATCTCATATTATGCTTGAGCTTGTTTTTACCCGATCTACTTGTATGCTT
Organism: Oryza punctata; assembly: GCA_000573905.2. NCBI lineage: Eukaryota > Viridiplantae > Streptophyta > Magnoliopsida > Poales > Poaceae > Oryza > Oryza punctata. The sequence continues at coordinate 5,892,923 of CM002494.2, read as the reverse complement.
AATTAATATAGTTGGTAACCATATATCTTGCTTGGATACCTTGTTTGTCACCTTTTGATTCATATACATTTTGTTTGTTCGAGCTACAAGTTCATAGCTAGTGTTTTATTATGTTATCCGCTGATGAAAGTTCCGATTTGAATAGAAAGTTTTGAGAATTTTAATATGCTATGAAGTTGTGATAATTGTTAGGAACGCTTATTCACCCCCTCTAGGCGATATTAAGGTCCTTTCAGTTTAAGTTGATAAAAAACAAATAATTTTGGTTAATGATGAATTAAAGTTGTTAGCATCGTACAGTTAATAGAGGTGCCCCAATAGGTCGATATCTGTAGTGCCAGTAGAGGTCCGTGCATCAGTCCAACTCTCTTTCCTGTGAAAGAGCGGTTAGATGAAGCACAAGTAAGGATAAGGCCAAAAAGAGTGCGAAGACATACAAGACTTACATCTACTAAAGGAACATAGGGAAACACACCTGGTTTGGGGACACCCATGGGACGATTACCCGAGAGCTAATGTGTGGTAGCACACCTGATTCAGCGTTGTCCATACCCGGAACAGCTACCCGGTCGGAGGATGAAGCGAGGCTACACACCCAGCTCGTGGCCACCCAAGGAATCGCTAGTCGAGAGTCAACGTGCGGCGGTGTTGGGGACGGCTAGAGCTGGCGCCTTGAGTGTGTTCAATGTCTGCCACATGGTGTGCCCTTGCACCTATCGATAGAAGGGGTAGAGTTGCCGATGGGGGCCCCCATAGGCCCCACACCCGGACATAGGAGAAACATGCCCCCTGTGCGCGTCAGCACCCTGTGCTACAATAAGCAAGTGTACTTTATGTGGGTCAAGGGGATTGAATGGAGAACACTTGGTGTATCGCCCCAATCTCTCTCTATCTCTCTCCCTCTCTAACCAAACCGTCCCATGAAAGAACGGCTCGATTGTACCGATGATAAACCTGAGGGGAGTGACAAAACACAGCATGAATATAACTACATAGGGTAGTGAAGAAGAGCATAGAAATGTACAAGGTTTGCATCAACCAAGGGAACACATGGGTAGTGTTCACGGCTTAAGGCCATCCACGGAACAACTGCCCAGAGGCTTACATGTGGCGCAGAGTGAATCGGTCCGTAAGGAACCCCCGAAAGGGCTACAGCTTGGTTCACGGTGCATTCATAGTGGCATCATCGAGGTGCATATTTTGGTGAAGTACACTTCCATGACACTCAATTTAACAATTTAACAGATCACGATTCATCGAAAAAATGAATCACGAGATAATAACACTATCGGTGAAGTAAATATGACCTTACGATGAAGTAAAATATAGGCACGAGAACATATAAACAAATGATGGTCTTGAATGCATCGAGAGCAATACATGGTCATCTGTAGTGCTGCAAGTAGCCAACAAACTCATCAATATATTGTTCCTGTCGTGCCTTATCTCCGAGGATGCTATGCACCTCCTTAGCCTTTCTTGCCAATACCTTCCCCTCCTCCTCCACCATCACCAGCCTAACTGCTGCCGCAACATCATCCCTGTAGAACGAGCCATCGTCATAGTTCCTCGACACCTCCACACCTATCCCCCTTGCAGCCATTGCCTGAGCGATCAGGCCCTGATCAGCGATAAAAGGTAGCATCACCAGAGGGTGACCAAAGTGAAAGCTCTCCACGGTAGAGCCCCAACCACAGTGTGTTAGGAATGCGCCTACTGCACCATGTGCAAGCACACGCACTTGTGGCACCCACTCCGTGCACACTATGCCACGTGTGGCAACACGTGACTCGAACCCGCTTGGGAGGAACGTGCCAGTTTGGCTGTTGATGCCACTCGGGGGACGGAGTGCCCAGAGGAAGCGCACACCAGCGAGCTCTAGTCCAAGTGCGAGCTCGTGCACATGGTTTGTTGTGATAGGTGCCTCGCTCCCAAGTGCAACATAAATGACAGATCCGTTTGGCTGCATGTCAAGCCACTGTATTGCTGACACAAAGGATTGGTCAGAGGTGGTGTTTGGGGCATCATTATCATCAACAATGTCCACAGGGAGGAGGAGACCGGCAGGCACAACTGGCTTAGCGAAGAGCTTGTTGAGGAGCGGGAACAGTCGTGGCTCTGCCTCGGGACAACTGCGGTAGACGATGAGGCGGCAACAGGAGCGCTCCATTTCCATCAAACGTTCAACATCGGACACTCCAGAGGCGTTAGGCCGGAATGCGGCAGCGATCCACTCCGCTTCATGGCGCCGGTAGGCGAGGGTGGAGGGGAATGGGACCCACGGTGGTGCGACCATGTAGTCCTCCGTCGTTCTGCGTGGGTGAGCGAGGTTCTCTTGCTTCGGGCCGATGAAGGTCACAAAAGCCGCTGGAAGGATGAAAAAAACGGCGCATGGGATCTTGCAAGAAACATAAGATAGAAATGGTTGTCTATTAGTTAGGTTCCTGAAATTTTGTAAGTGTCCGTCTCTTTTTTGTCTTTTATATTGTTCCATTTATATGAATGTGCTTTCTAGCCTAAAAACCTAATGAGAGAGACAAACTGTAATTAGGGATGTTCCAATTCTGTACTGGTGGATATATATGCTACTCTCTATTCCAAAAAACTTTTTTCATCTCATAATATAAAACATGTATACATGCATACATCAACTAGCATCTCTTTCTCCGCTAAATTCAGTTTGTTTTAAATCCTCTACAATCAAGCTCCCAATTACAGTATGTGCATGAACCAAGAAGGTGATTAAATACTTTCTTAGTCTTTTTTGTTAGTGATTGTTGTGCGTGTTTATTAACGAGCATGCAAATGGGAATTAATTAAGCACGTGCCATTTTCTCTCTGCCTCACCTCATGCTCCTCAGCAATCGGCCATAACCAGTTCTGCGCGAAGTCGAGTATGATCCAGTCTGGCTTCCTCGAAAACCCAGCGGCGGCTTCCCCATCACCGGCGGTGCCACAGGCCTCGGCGACGAGGCTAGCGAAGGGCACGGCGAGGCCATCGAACGCCTTCTTGAGGAGCCCGACCTTCTCCGGCGGGACGTCGGCCGTCGACTCGGCGCCCTCCGGCAGGCCATCGACGGCCGGAAGGTCCAGCGGCACGACGCGGAGGTGAGCGGACATCGCCGGAGGGATCGCGCCCAGCCTAGCGGCGTTCCTCGGCGTGGAGATGAAGGTGACGGCGTGGCCGCGCCTCGCCAGCCGCTTGGAGAGCTCGAGGAAGGGGATCATGTGGCCGAAGGCCAGCCATGGGAACACCACAATGTGAAGCGGAGAAGAAGAAGCAGCAGCAGCAGCAGCCGGCACCGAGTCTGAGGTCGCCGCCATGGCAGGATTCTTGGAAAGAGCTGGATATCTGATGATGGTAATACGATGTTATACTACTACATGTATTAATTAATGTGTATGTATAATAAGATTGGTGAAATGTGATCGTGGAGAGAGAATGAATGCGCGCGATCCACGAGGGTGATTTGTTTATGATTGTAGTTGTCGTCTTCGTACGATTTGGTGATTAGGGCTGGTCGTACGATAATGATCAGTTTGATATTCCAATGATATATCTCTGTTGTTAAACATTTAATTTATCACTACATGTGTGGAGTGTAGCCTTGCGATGGTGGCGACTAGTGAGTGAGTCGTCTCCTGTTCCCATCCAATTTGTCTATTGTAGTTTTAAAGGTCATACAGCTTTGGGACATGGTACTTCCATTTACACTAGCGCACTGCAATACTGCTAACTGGCATGTGGCTCCGTTAATAACAGTACTGTAGGTATGATGCTGCAAAGGATCTCAGCTATACTCTTCAAAATTCTAATTTTGCTTTTGATCGTATTGAAAAAGTATATCCTATATGGTGGTGGAGGTGTGAGTACGTGGAATATCTCACTACTGGAGAAGTGATCTTTTATCGTGTTACCAAAACATAAATATCTCGAGTAGATTAAGAACTGGTACTAATGATTTTTTAGTGTCTGTTCTAAAAGTTCAAGTCCCAAAAACATCTTTAATCTGGTTTGATATATCTTTAGTCCCAAAAACATTTTTAGTCCAGGTTGGTGTTACCAACCGGGACTAAAGATATTTTTAATACTGGTTGGTAACACCAACCGGGACTAAAGATGTCTCCAGGGTTTAATTAAAAAGAAAAACATCTCTATGCATGTCATATGTGTGTGTGATAGGTGAGATGGTAACGCGCGTGAGACAATCCCGCAGTCCGTATATTTTTTGACTAAGTATACATCTAGTACCCGTTCTATGACCGGTAAAGGGGGTTACGAACCGATAGTAAAGAGGTATTCTCTAGCAGTATCTGTTTAAAACCGAATGCCTTGAAAAATGAGAAATACAAATATTGCAAGTCAGCAGCAATATTATTTAGAAAACCTTGAAAAATGGGAGCAATTTCATAGTACTTGGGTTGGGACACTACTACGAAAAGAATTTTTCCGTGCGGTCAAAAAGGTTTTTACGTGCGGAGGTCTTGCCCGTCTACACCCAGGTGTCTGGGAAAAAATATTTTCACGTGCGGGCGGCCCAACCGCACGGGATAATCGATCTTCCCATGCGGTCGGGTTAAGTGGACTGCACGCAAAAATGGAAAATCGCAACAAAAAAATTCCAAAACACAAAACCTAACCCTAACCATAGCCAGCCGCCGCTGGCGGCAGCGGTGGATCCGCCTTTCCCGTCTCCGCCACCGGCGGATCCGTACCTCCCGTCGTCGCCTGCGGCGGATCCGCGCGCGTGGAGGCTGGATCCGCACCTCCGATCGTCCCGGCGGCGGATCCTCGGAGGCCAGATCCGCGCAGTCGCCGGCGCCCGCGCCCGCCGCCACCGTGCCACCCGTTGTCGAATCCGCGCGGGGGAGGTTGGGGGAGAACCGCCACCGGCCTCCCGCTCGAGCCCGCCACCCGATCCGCGCGGGGGAGGGTGGGGAGAGCCGCTGCTGGCCTCCTGCTCGAGCCCGTCGCCGAATCCGCATGGGGGAGGGCCGAGGGGGTCGCCGCCTTCACCGCAGTCGCCGGATCCGTCGCCCGCTGTCACCGTCCTTCGTCGTAGCAGCCGCTCCAGAGGGTGCCACCGCCGGATCCGCGCCCTCCGTCGCAGCAACCTGCCGGTGCCCTCTCCCGCCGCCGCTGTCGCCACCGCCACCGCCAGTGCTCGCCGTTGGGAGGGAGGAGAGGGGAGAAGAGGAGTCGGGAAAGGAAGAGGAGTGGGAGAGGAAGAGGAGTGGGGGAGAGGAGAGGAGTGGATAAGGCCGAGAGAGAGATGGGGGAGCGGCGAATAAAAAAAGTAGTCTTTTTGCATGCGGTGAGTTAAGAAACCCACATGCGAAAATACCCTTATTTTTACGTGCGGACGTTTTAAGTGGTCCGTTTAGAAAAACCGATTTTTGCGTGTGGCTCTCTTAAGGAGCCATATGCAAAAATGATGGTTGATTTTTACAGACGTGGATACTTATGGCCTGTCTGCAATCTATTTGGGTGTTTGTATAAAAAAATCATTTGTGTACTAGTGGGAGTTACAGGAAGTATCATATTTTTCACCGTAAATATTTAGTACATATGATATAGTATATCAAGATGCATGTAACGAACGGATCTTTTTAGTAAAAACTTTTCCCCAAAATAATAAGTTTGTTGAGAAAAATATTATCGATACTCCATTGTCCTGTTCCCTCCGTCACCGCAACTGCAAGGATGCCTTTTTTTCATCACCATGTTTCTCTTAAAATATTATCACACGTTGCATGTGACATTGGTTATAATATTTCGTTGCTTCTAGTTACCAGATTCTGGGGGATGCATGCTAATTCGCTGTTGCGTAGTTGTGCCGTAATAGCTATGCTCTAAAATTATAAATTATGTGCTGAAGTCCTAAACTTCTAATTAAGTTACATCTAGTAACTATATATTAGTTATATCAATATATTCAAGGACAAATATTCATTTTACAATATTGAGCTTTATAAGATTATAAAAATAACCCTAAATTTAAAAAACATTGAACTTCACAATTGGAGATTATTCAACCTAAAATATCAGACCATTGCAGCTTTTGACATTAGTCTGACCCCTAATTTTTAGAGTGATTTTCTAGGGTCTCCTAGCTAGCGCGCCCCCCGACGGATTAAGTTGCACACATGGCCCACCCCACAGCCCACCTCCTCTATCTCTCTACCTTCTCCCTTCTCTTTCCCATCCTTATCTCTTTCCAACATTTCTACCCATACAGCGCGAGCAGAGAGACCGGACCGGAGGCACGGAGTGATGACAATGACGATTGGCTCCCCTCCGGCAACGGCGCTAGTAATGGTCCATCGGCGAGCCCTCTCCTCCTCCCTTTGGTGAGCTCCTCCAACAGAGAAGAGGGGAGGCAGTCAAGCAATATTCCTCTGGCGAAGGCCCTTCTCAAGTGAGCCCCCTCCTCCTCCCTATGGTGAGCTCGCTCTAACACACCTGGTACATTCTTTCTGCATCGTGACCCCCCACCGTGCCACCGCCCAGTCTCACCAGTGCCGAAAAGCATCAACGTGCTAGCGTGGCCCTACCTGGCTTGCCTCCTCCCCCTCCTCTTCGCCTCGCTTTGCCCCCGCCACCAACACTAGCCCAGCTCCCGTTGCCGGCCTTGCGGCTCCGAGGGCAGCGCTACCACCTTGCCGCCCGTCCTTGTCTGCCACCCACCGCCATTAAACAAGTCCGCAGCCTCCCCAGAGCCACTCTCCCCCTCCCACCCCACCCCAGAGACCCTAAAACATAACCGGTGCTTGTTGTGACGTGGTCCGGACCGCATGCACGAGTTCGCTTCCTAGAACGAATTAGCATTCGCGGGTTTTCTAGGGCATGCGTGATGTGTTAATAGTATGAGAACTGCTCCGTTTTCATTTTATCGTTCATTTCCATGTTAGAATTGCTATTTTGTTCTAATCGTGCCATGTCAGATAAAACCAACTTTCTCTAAAGTGTCTTCTGTCATCTTTTAACATAAACATAGAGAGAAAGTGACGCATGGGTGTCAACCAGCTCCATAGGTCCATCAGCCTAGCATAGTTCAGCTATTTTTCCAAAATAAAACTTTACTCCTGTCTTGATCTAAGGGCCCCGTGTTGCCTCAAGTGACAAGCGACACAAGCGACACAGGTGGCGGCAAACCCTAGCCACGCTGTCATCACCCACCTCCTCACTCCTCTACCTTGCCGCTGCCAGAGCGAGCTGCTGGTAAGCCGTTCAGCGAGCTAGGACGACGGTGGCGGGGCTCGCGTTGAGAGTGAACTCCCGATCTAGTGTCGGCGAGTTTGGGGAAGTGAGGCAAGGCCACAAGAAGCATCACCGGCTAGTGGTAGAGAGCCACAAGCGATGACAAGAAGGCGAGGCGAAATGCCTGGATCAGATGCAGGCGAGAGGCGGCGGTGCCACAACGAGGATCGACAAAAGCGACACGGTGGTGGTGGTCGTGCTCAACTTCCAATGATTGAGGACTGCGGCAACGGGTCGTAGAGGGTCAGATCTAGGCTAGGAGGGTGGATCCGGTGAGCCGGCTTCTGGATTTTAGCAGTGATTGGCCAATGGGAGGCCGACGTGAGCTTGAGGACTGCTAGCGGTGTAGGCGGGAGTGCTCAAGGCGAGGGAGGTGACATAGGCAGTGGTGGTGGGGCTGCTCTGTTGTTGTTGCAGAGGTGAGGGGCGGGCGATTCTTAGCGCCCAGAGGAGGCTCACGATGAGGGTTGTTGTGCTTCGGTGATAACGTGGGCTAGGCAGGAGGTCGTCTAGAGGCCATCCATGGGGGCAACTGTGGGGAGGCCGACGGGAGTCTGGAGCAGCATGGCTAGCGGTAGTGGGACGAGGACGCGGCGATAGCGACCAGGTTGGTGGTGTCGTGGGCTTGGGTCTTACAGGAGATCTGGCGATGGCAAATGAGCAACGGGGTGAGGCGAGGGCGAGACAGACCGGCAACTTGAGGTGGTGGTGAGGTTGGCAGCCTTGCCGCGGTGGTGGCGACACCATGAGGTGGACATTGAGGCCTGCCGTGGACTCTTCACATACGATAGACCAGTTGTGGTGGTGCCTTGCTGCCACGAGATGGCCTCATTGTCGGGCTAGTGCGGGGGAGATGCGATCCACTCTTCTCTTTCACCCTCTTCTTCTCCAACCCAATTACGTGGACGGAGTTGAGTGCACCAAATGTTACGCTACTACTTGATGGTTGGACACCCCAAGGGGGATGCAGCGCCCACAAGCATCATCGTTGTGGCATCCCATGATGGATGTCTTCAGGTGAAAACCACGTCCTGATCCCCTAAAATGGGTGCAGCGATGCTCTCGATGTCGTATCATCCTTGGAGGTTTCGTTCCAAGATCCATTCTCTTATGGGTGTTGTATTCCTGATTTACTTTTTAGCAGCGAGGATCCTTAATGGCTAATGAAAGAATCGCTCGCGCTTGCCACGCGCGATTAGATTTGACGTTCTTTTTTGGCAGGACAAAATACGTGTGGGATTGTTTAATTTCCTTTTTTTTTGGGCAAATACGTGAAAGGGCTTGATTCATCATGGGCTCTCTCTGTTTCTTCCTGGAGGCCCATCGAGCAGGCAGGACATGCGGCCTGATCCAGGCCCATGTGGATGTTTATAATTTATTTGTTTGTTAATAAATTCATTTGCATAATTTTCTATTTATGAAGTTGCTATCTATAAAGTTTCAATGCATAAAGTTTTTATCGATGAAGTTTCTATGCGTAAAGTTGGTATGTATAAAGTGTCTATATACATTTTTTTTTAGACAAAATAATATTACTAGTTGGGCTTAAAACGCATGGATTGTGAACGGCCTGAGAAACAAAAGTGGGTTATGCATGACAACTTTTTCTCTAAGCCAAAAAAACAAAACTTCTCATAGGGCAATATTATATGGCTGAGAAAGACCTTAGAAATAAAAATGGGCTATTTATACATGGGTTGTTAAATAGAAACATCTAAATTGGACTCCAACAAATAGGTAGGTCCACGTGGGGATGGAGTGACCGTGCAGGGTGTCGGCCGAGCGATCAATCGTTCAGTAGACCTAACCGTGTTATAAACACGTGGTGTACTTGTTTTTTTTCTATTTTCCTGGCTATATCTTTCCATGGCTATAAAATTGCTTTTTTTTTTACTGTTATATCGATACAAAATACTACATTGTTTTGTGTGGGTTGTTTTAAAAAAACAAATCGGTGTATGATCAAACCTTACTCTCATGCCATTCGACATGACTGATAAGTATGTTATTGTGGGTACGTCTGACCTTAGAACTGTTTTTTTATGCATTAATTTTGATGTTTTTTTATAGAAATTTATTTAGATGTGAAAGTACATTTGTTCATTGTAGGCATAAGAACATATCCATTCATGATATAGGGTGCTAGACTCGAGAGCATGGTGAGCAATGGTCATTTGTAGCACTGTAAGTAGCCGACAAGCTCATCAAGGTACATCTCCTGCCGGACCCTATCCCCGAGGATGCCGCGCACCTCTATGGCCTTGCGTGCCAATTCCTTCCCCTCCTCCTCCACCATCACCCGCTGTATCGCCGCTGCAACATCATCCCTGTGGAACGAGCCATCATCGTAGTTCCTCGCCACCTCCACACCTACCCCCTTTGCCGCCACCGCCTGAGCAATTAGGCCCTGGTCGGCGATAAAAGGGAGCATCACCAGTGGCTAGCCAAAGTGGAAGCTCTCCACGGTGGAACCCCAGCCACAATGTGTTAAGAATGCGCCTACCGCACCATGCGCTAGCACGCGCACCTGTGGTACCCACTCCGTGCACACTAGGCCACGTGCAGCAACATGTGGCTCGAACCCGCTCGGGAGGAGCATGTCATCGTGGCAGCTGATGCCACCCGGATGACGGAGTGCCCATAGGAAGCGCACACCAGCGAGCTCTAGTCCAAGCGCGAGCTCACGCATCTGGTCTGCTGTGATAGGTGCCTCGGTCCCGAGTGAAACATAGATGACGGATTTGTTTGGCTGCTTGTCGAGCCATTGCATCACTGGCACGAAGGACGGGTTGGACCTGGTGTACGCACCAATACCATTGTCATCAAGAGCGGGAGGCACAAGGAGGCCGGCGGGGATGGCCGGCTTAGTGTAGAGCTTGGTGAGGAGCGGGAACAGTCGCAGCTCTGCCTCGGGACAACTACGGTAGACGATGAGGCGACAGAGGGGGCGCTCTGAATCCCAGAAACGATCAGCGTCGGACACACCGGAGGCGTTGGACCGGAAACCGGTGGCTATCCACTCCGCTTCGTGCCGCCGGTATGTAATGGTGGAGGGGAAGGGGATCCACGCTGGCTGGACCATGTAGTCCTCCGTGGTGGTACGCGGGTGAGCTAGGTTCTCTTGTTTCGTGGCAACGAAGGCCCCCAAGGCCGCCGGGAAGGTGGAGAAGATGGCACATGCAATCTTCAAATAAAATCAAAGAAAAAATCCATGAATTATTAGTCCTTTTAGTCACGAAATGGTAATATAATTGGGGAAAGTGAAATTATCCCTCGAGGAGATATCCCCTCATTTCGTGCATGTCACCTAAATAGTCATAAAAAATTTTGAAAAAAATTAGCAAAATAGATTAATATGAAATATAATACTTCACAAATATGCAAGTTAAAATTCAACTTCTATAAATTATAACAAAAATAACAAATATGTACGCGAATGCACGATAACTATTTTCAATTTAATTTGTTCTTTTTGTTGCAACTTGCAGAAGTCGAAGTTGACCTTGCATGTTTGTGGAGTTATATATTTCATATTAATCTATCTTGTTATTTTTTTCAAATTTTTTGATAACTATTTAGATGATATACAAACAAGGGGATATCCCCTCGAGGGATGAAAATCCACATCCATATAATTGAGCATCTGTCAGTCTTCAAGATGATGAGCATGAGTGTCAGTTAGCTCAAGCTGATCACCTCATGCTCCTCGGCTATCGGCCATATCCAGTTCTGTGCGCAGTCAAGTATGATCCAGTCTGGCTTCCTCGAGAACTTGGAGGTGGCAGCGGCAGCAGCTATGCTACCGTCACCGCCGGTGGCGCACGTCTCGGCGACGAGGCTAGCAAAGGGCACGGCGAGGCCATCGAACGCCTTCTTGAGGAGCCCGACCTTCTCCGGCGGGACGTCGGCCGTCGACTCGGCGCCCTCCGGCAAGCCGTCGACGGCCGGAAGGTCGAGCGACACGACGCGAAGATGGGCGGACATAGCCGGAGGGATCACGCCTAGCCTACCGGCGTTCCTCGGTGTGGAGACGAAGGTGATGGCGTGGCCTCGCCTTGCCAGCCGTTTGGAGAGCTCGAGGAAGGGGATCGTGTGGCCGAAGGCCAACCATGGGAACACCACGATGTGGAGTGGAGAAGAAGGAGGAGGAGGAGGCGTGGCTGCCATGGCTGGGTTCTTTGAGATCGTTATTGAAAATGTTACGAAACTCTCGATGAAATAGTAATATAGTATTATATATATTTATATCGGACTTAGAGATAATCAACCCGATGCTTAGTATTATACTATATATGGTAGTCAATCACCGTCAGATCGATCGTGAAGTGCAAATAATTATTGAGAATGTGATACACGAGCCTGCTTATTTAATTGTACTGTATTGGAAATTCAGACAATCTCTCTTACCTTCCATTTATATTTATAGCGATCGTATTTACGCTAATTATTTTTTAAGTGGTAGGTATTATACCGTTCACGGTAAGGCATACTTGGCACCATGTTTCTAAAAAAATTCTTATTTGGATTAAAAGAATTTCCCAACAAAAAGCAGTATCTGCTTATAAATTAATGACCGACACAAGTTTTAATTACGGCGATACCGATGTTTTGTTGAACATCGCTGTTGGTGACCTTGATGATTAACAGTGTAAAACACGGCTCCACCCTTCACTGAAGCCGGAAAGTACTTGCAATCATATTGGTAGCTGATCCATATCTCTCAGTCGGCTACTGTAGCTTCACTTATATTTGCTTTCATATCCGCGGGAGAAACACATTAAATATAACTTGATAGGAACCTTGATTATTGCTGTGAGAGAACTGCATAATAAAAATAGTAGTTATATATAAGTTGTAAAATTTATTTTCCTCGCTGTAAAATTTTCTTTCATATGCTTTTTATATCTCACGCCTTAACTAATTATCCAATAGTAATAAAAGATCAGGAAGTACTGTGTGGCTTTTTGAGAAGAGAGATAATTCGGATGCCGATGAATCATTCAGAAGTTAAAGATAATTCATTATAGCCTCACTCCGGTGCTCTCTACTGGTAGTAGAAAATAATCCGAACCGTTGATCTCATTTGATTGAAGGGTTCAGATTGATTTCTACTACCACACTAGTTAGCGATAGTAGAAATATGGAGGGATATTATTGTTCCAAAAACGGAGGTATAATTCTTATTTAGTAGTGACTAAACTTTTTTTTCTTTTTTTTTGATTTTTTTATGGAATATGAACTATGCCAACATCATGTATAACCACGTATCGATCTAACCGGGAAAAAACATAAATAATAAAGTTACTTGTAATCATTGTATTAATAAATTACTAATTTATCCTTAATATTACTGGTAGTATAATACTACAAGTAGAGAGTACCTAAGCATCGTTCAATTTATTAAGGTGATGTGGCTTCGTAAGAGAAAAGGTGATGAGGCGATGGTGTTCTTGCTCAACCGTTGCTGCGTCTCCTTGCTCTCGGTGGCAGCAAAGGTCGGGGAGACAGGAGTATGATAAGGCTTTGGGCTAGCAGTTGAAAGAGGCGGCGATAACGCTCACTTTCTGGGAAGAATATAGCGGCACCATCCATGTGGACAACCAGTGCAGCTTCTGCATATTGGGTTGAAGCATTGCTACCCTGCGGATCCCCTTGGTGAGTTTGGGAATGGTACCTAGCTGGTACCACATATGATACATCGTGATACTGGTAGGTATGAGTTTCGATACCACCTAGGTATCGTATATTATACTTAAACATCATATCAGAGGTGTTGATATCATCAGTATCTTGTCTGGAAGGGATACTATTCTCTAGCAATCTTTTATTCATGTATGATTTTGGATTAGAAAAGATAGCTATTTTCTATTTTTAACAGCAAGTTCTGCGCTGCTTTTTTATTCGACTAGCAACCCTCTCAAATTCAGTGTCTTCACCAATGAACATAAGTATGATATTGGCATAGTAGACCCATATGTGCAGAAACTTATGGGATTTGTAGTGCACTTTAAAATGCATGGAAAAAAAAAAAAAGCCTTTCTCCTCTCTAGGCACAAGAACATAGACATTCAGGATAGAGTGAAAGACTTGAGAGAATGCTGAGCAATAGTTATTTGTAGCGCTGCAAGTAGCCAACAAGCTCATTGAGGTACATCTCCTGCCGCCCCTTGTCTCCAAGAACATCACGCAGCTCCTTGGCCTTGCGCGACAATGTCTTCCCCTCCTCCTCCACCATCACCCGCCGCACTGCCACTGCGATGGCATCCCTATGGAACGATCCATCGTCATCATTCCACGCCACCTCCACGCCGATCTCCCTCGCCGGCAACGCCTGCACGTAGAGGTGGTAATGGGCCCAACATCTTACATTAGAAAATTTGAGAGTTGGATTAAAAATAGTTATAGCTCATTTTTTATATATTTTTAACCTAAAAATATTTGAAATCTAGATAGGATTGTGAAAGTACCTGCACACCTAGGCCCTGGTCGGCGAAGAGAGGTAGCATCACTAGCGGAAGCGCGAACCGCAGGCTCTCGAAGATGGAGCTCCAACCACAATGTGTGAAGAACCCGCCCACCGCACGGTGCGCCAGGATGCGCAGCTGTGGCACCCATTGTGTGCATACTAGGCCACGCGCGGCCACGCGCGACCGGAATCCGTCCGGGAGGAGCGCATCGGCGGCGGCGGCGGCGCCGCAGCCACCGTTTCCGCTCGGCGTGCGAAGCGCCCAGAGGAAACGAACTCCGGCGAGCTCCAGCCCGAGTGCGAGCTCACGAACGCGGTCTGCTGTCAGCGGCGCCTCACTCCCGAGCGCGATGTAGAGGACAGATTTCTCTGGTTGCTCGTCAAGCCATTGCATGAGCATCGCCGTGGCAATGGTGGGCTGGTCGTCGGACATGGTGGCATCATCATCATCGACGCCGGCCGGAGGCATGAGGAGGCCGGCGGGGATGGATGGCTTGGCGAAGAGCTCTGTGAGGAGCGGGAACAACTGAGGCTCCGCTTCGGGGCAGCTACGGTAGATGATGAGGCGACAGCAAGCGTGCTCCAGCTGCTCCCAAAAGCGATCGACGTCGGACACACCGGAGGCATTGGGTCGGAAGATGGCGGCGATCCATTCTGCCCCGTGGCGTCGCCGGAAGGCAACATTGGAGAGGAAGGGGATCCATGGTGGCTGGACCATGAAATGCTCCGTCTTAGTGCGTGGGTGAGCCAGGTTCTCTTGTTTCGTGCCGACGAAGGCCACCATGGCCGCCGGGAAGATGGAGAACATGGCACATGGGATCTTTAGACAGTAGAAGAAAAACGAAGAAGAAAGTATGAGTTAGTTTCTTTAGTCCCAAATGGTAAGGATCCTTATTGAAATGGAGGAATTGTATAGAAAATTTATAGGAACTGAACTAGTTTATATGAAAATTAATCGTATAAAATTCATGTGCGTTCCAAAGAACCATCTTTCAATTAAGGAGTGTTGTGTTCAGCTCACCTTGTGCTCCTCGGCGATCGGCCATATCCAGTTTTGTGCAAAGTCGAGTATGATCCAGTCAGGCTTCCTCGAGAACCCGGCTGCGGTGATGGCGGCTTCCCCATCACCGGCGACGCCACAGGCGTCGGCGATGAGGCTAGCGAAGGGCACGGCGAGGCCATCGAACGCCTTCTTGAGGAGCCCGACCTTCTCCGGCGGGACATCGGCCGTCGACTCGGCGCCCTCCGGTAGGCCGTCGACGGCCGGAAGGTCCAGCGGCACGACGCGGAGGTGGGCGGACATCGCCGGAGGGATCGCGCCCAGCCGAGCGGCGTTCCTCGGCGTGGAGATGAAGGTGACGGCGAGGCCACGGCTGGCCAGCCGCTTGGAAAGCTCGAGGAAGGGGATCATGTGGCCGAAGGCCAGCCATGGGAACACCACAATGTGAAGTGGAGAAGAAGATGAAGCCGCCATTGGCGTCGCCTCTCTGGTCGCTACCATGGTTGGTTTCTTGGAGAAGTGATGAGACTTGCGATGATCGTATACTAATCCTATACAAAGTGTCAACCGGTGAAGTGCGATATTATATGTAATATACAGCGCCATTCACGAGCTTGTTAGTTTATTGTACATGAGACTTGGATTTTCTGCTTGACCTTCCAATAATTGATCAACTCTATCCTTTCATATTATAAGTCGTTTGATTTTTTTTCTAATCAAATTTCTACTAAATTTATAGAAAAATATATTACTATTTTCAACTCAAAACAAATATATTATTAAGAATATATTGAATGTTAGATTAAAAGAAAATATTTTAGATGTTGCTAATTTTTTCTATAAATTTAATTAAACTTAACAAATTTTAATTAGGAAAAAATCAAACGACTGATAATATATAATGGAGGGAGTATTATCTTGGCTTACGCATGTTAAGCGCTGCTGCTTTATATTGAGATATTGCGTCCAAGTCTCAAATCTCGATAACTGAAATGGAGTATCACATTGTGTACGTGTTGGACGAACCAGTCGGTAAAATCTGAAAGTTTAAACTGAAAAGAAAAGACGTGTAATACACGAATATAGACGTGTAATACACGAATATTTCAATTTCAGTGAGATTGTTGTGTGTAGTTAGCTTCTGCTTTTCTTTCTCAAATTAAACTCAATCAAGTGGCTCCTTGTAGTTTTCAAGATAAATAAAAAAGGGATACTTGATGAACTAACCAACGTCCAACGTCAACTATTAAATGATGGAGCAGTTAGAATTTCTCGTAAAGTTTGCCAGTTACAAGAACCAAAATAAATATCCAATTACCCAATCTGTATTATATTCGTTTAGAATATTTCTCTATTTCTATTAGATTAAAAAAATACCCTTGCGTTGCAACGGGTAAATACATTTTTAGATTATTATACATTATACTTCTTCCTTGGTTTTAGACCGAAAGCTCACTTTTTAGTCCTAGCTTAGTCCGCTACCTTCCTCCGCTCGACCTGCCTCGGCTCAGCCTACAGGTGGAGCTGTAAGCCCAGCTCGTACAGCCCACTGCCCTCTTCAACTTCCAAAGACAGCCTAGAGCCGATCATCCCCATCAAATCCAATCGAATCTCTCTAAAATTGGTTAAGGGCTTTTGATCCACTCAATCTGCTCTTTCCATTTTTAGTAAAATTAGAGCAATCTGCAAAACGCAAGATAAAAACAGCGACTATTAAATGGAGATTAATCCAGTGAATTAAAACCAAATTGAAAGGGGAAATCAAGGGAAAAATTGGAGGGGTAATTGATGCAATCAATCGGAGGAGGAAACGAATGGGAAGACATATTAACGTAGCGTCGCTAGGGTTTGGCCCAACGACGAAAAAAATCGGGCAGATAAAAAAACCGAATCCTTATCGCGTGCGGAAGAAAAAACAGCTACGTCAAAAAGCGGATGAAAAACCCAAAAAAAAGGCGTAAAAACGGATGGGAAAAAATGAAAAAACTGTGACAAAAAGGGGAAAACCGATAAAAAGAAACAAAAAGGACGACAAAAAACCCACCAGAAAAAGGCGATGGGAAAAAAAAAGAAAAAAGGCGATAAAAAACGGCGATGGAAATAAAGAAAAAAAGGTGACCAAAAAAGAAAAAAAACAGCAGAAAAAGGGAAAAAGAAAAACGGTGGCAAAAAAGGAAAAGAAAAGGAAAAAAATAGTGAAAAAACGAAAACGGATGAAAAAATTCCGGAAGCCTTGTATATTTTCTAATTAGGTATAGATGTGTCTTTGTATATATACAATGATAATTAATAGGGTCAATGCTACAATTAATAATTTATTTGCGAGATGGAACTAGAGTTTAGTATCAATTATATATAAAAAAATGCTAAGATAAGTAAGAACTTTCACTTTTTTAGATAAGGGATAAGCAATCTGGCCTCTATATCCGTAAGTGGACATGCACAGCTAAAAGATATATGATACATGAGTTATTAGACTCCAAGCCTTAAAACTGAGAACAAAACAAAAACAAACAAACTAGATAACTAAGAAAATAACTAAGAAAGAGAACTAGAAAATTGAGCTTCAATTTTCTTCTAAGTACTTGCTACAAACTCCCTCACCGAACAAACATTCCCATGAATAGTTCCCCGCCTCAAAATGCAAGGGAATGAGATGTGGATCTAGTCCACCTTACCATTGTGGTGCCATCACTCACCTCTACTTTGCATCGTCGGGACTAATTTTGGAAATGAAGATGGAAGAAGCTAACCTACCCAACCATATGCCCGCTGTTGCGGAATTGTTCCGCCATGCCATCGCCAGACCTACCCACCGCTGAGAACCCTATCAAATTGATATTAAGTATTTGAAGGTGAGCCTCAAACCAATACTGGCTGGCCCACTACTTGATGCTAACCAGTAAGATTACCAGCAATTATCTCAGTATAATTGTATATTATTACGAGAAAATTATAAGTGGTGTGGTGGTGCATGGCTCTGCTATGGAAAATTTGAACCGAGTATTACAGGAGGCATACTCGAGACTGTGGGGGTGTACAACAGTACATGCTTAGCCGTGTGTACTTCTTTCTCCAACAAAAGTTTTATACTACTCCCCTGTCTTATATTAATCCCCTGTCTTATATTAAGTTGTATTTTACATCTAATCCTTATCCAAAATAAGGGTATTTGTGTAGTGCTATACTTTTCTTTCCCACCATCATACCTTCAAATTTCTCACGATACTACCCCTCAACAACTTTCTCACTCGTAACCTCTCTTATTTAATAAGGGTATTTAGGTCATACTACTTTCCCACTAATTTATGCTTTGAATTCTAGAAATACACTTAAAAAGGGATATATGTAGTACCGGCTACTGTTCCAACCTCTTCACAAAAATAATTTTTCTGGTATGTATTTTATCTATCCTAAAATATTATCTACAGCCTAATATTAAGAATTTAGATAAGGATACATCTAGATTCATAGTACTACCTCCGTCCCAAAATATAATACCCCATTCATCCTGAAATATAATGGAATTTAGGTGGAGATAACACATACTAGTCCTATAAATCTGGATAGAAAATGTGTTCATATTCATAGTACTAGATGTATCACATCTACTAAAAATCTTTTATATTCTAGGATGGAAGGAGTAACATAGAATCAGATTAGACACATTCTAGTATTACGAATAGGATATGTCTAATTTGATCATAAGTTACCTATATATTTTAAGACAAAAGTAGTATTGTACTCCCTCTTGTTTTATAATTGTTGACGCTTTGGATAAAGTTGAGGTTAAACTTTTGTAAATTTAATTATCAATAACTTTAAACTAAATTTAAAGGAACTAAAACCACATTATATATAAATTTATCAATTAAAGTATAAGAAAAAATAAACATATATATTATAATAAAAAATAAAATCAAAAATATATTTTAGAGATGGTATCATTATCCAAAATACGAAGAATTATAGAGCCGAAGCGGAGAGAGTATTATGTAACTAAGCTACTGTGTCGTGAAATTATTCATCCCAATTTGCAAAACACGGTGGCATGTCAGGATCATGTCTGGATGGTAGTGATCGAATCTGTCACCGATTACTTAACAACGATGAATGCAATGCAGAATTGTCGGTGGTGCCATCTGCTGTCGTCCCCCCTTCCCCTATCTCCTTTCATTATCGACCCCTTCTTCCCGAAACAGTACGCTCAACGCTCTCAGCCAGCCGGCCGTCCTCGACGGTCTCCATTCTCCAACTCCCACCCCCCCCCCCCCCTTCCCCCTTCCCCCCACACACACACATTAACTTTGCTCGCGAAGTGAGCATAGTTTAAAGGTTTCTGGAATGCTCGTATTTACGGTTAATTTTCTTTAGGTAACGTACCCGTCAACAGCGATAAGCATGTGGACACTTCATCGTCTCAAGATATGCCGGCTCCTGTAGTGACTTCGTTAATCTCAAGATATGTTGACCCAGTTTTTCCGAGGTACTTATAAGGTAAGGTGTATGTGTGTGCGCATGTTATGAGCGTCTACGTTTGTACTGTATTTTAAAAAAACAAGTTTGATCATTTAGAATATAGGGATTTTATTGAATTTTTAAGAAGTTGGTGCTAGACCCGAAAAACTTTCAAAGTCGAATTATCTTGATTTGTAGATCTCTACAATACTTAAAGCATAGTTGTCCCTCCACCATCCTTCCCCGTGTTATGCCCACCGCACACCCCTCCAAAAAAAAGAAAGAGAATGAGGGTTTGGTAAAAAAAATATTGGATCAAAGTGCTTTTTACTCAATCCCTACTTTTAATGGCAGTGACACATAACATAAAATTTCGGTAGCCTTCATCCTTATTCCCGTACCATGTGAACCAATAAAATAGTTCTCGAATTATCTTGATTTGTAGGTCTCTACGCTACTTAAAAGCATAGTTATGTGTCTGTCATCCTCCCCCACACGTCATCCTCCCCCATGCAGGGGCGGATCCACGACTGGTCTAAGGCCAGGACCAACCCATGGAGAATATGGCCTAGCATGATGATTACATGGTGGAAAATAGACTTATCTCCATGGACCTTCAGTCCTAGGACTCAGACCATAGCCCAGGTGACCCTGGGCCTGGGTCCACCCCTGCCCCCTCGTTGTGCCTATAGCACACCACTAAAAAAAGAAAGAACAAGGGTTTGGTTTAAAAAAAATTGTTGGATCAAAGTATTTTTTTACTCAATCCCCACTATTAATGCCAATGCATAACATAAAATTTTCAGTAACCTCTATCTCTATTCCCATAGTATATGGGCCCATAAAATAGTCAATAGTTCTAAAATAGTTTTCTTAATGAGAAAATAAAAAATACCATTAACAAAGTAACTTTTTTACGAAATAACTTTTTGACCCACTTTCAACAATAGCATAATATCATATTTCTCCCCTCGAAGCATGGGCACCTTAACTAGTCTCCCACTTCACTCGTACAAACTGCAGCCTAGAAAACCAATTTATCAGAGGAGGAAAAAAACAAGCTGCCTAGAAAAAAAAAGAATAAACCATTCTCCCCAAAACCGTCTGGAATTTTTTAATAAAAAATTATAACACAAGGGCCCATAATAAGTGATTATTAGACCATCCCTACATATCATTTAGTATCATAACGTTATGTATAAAAAAAGAAAAATATAATGTGGTAAGAGAATTAATGAGGAGAGAAGTAAAAAAATGAAACATTATTTCTTATATAAGAGATCATCTTTACACAAGAACCAAGAATAAAAATAAGTGGATAAGTGAATAAAAGGAGATAGTAGAGATGATAGAATGAAAATTTAATTTGAAGATATTATACATTAAACATATAATTTCTATACATAATATTTATATGATATATCATATACATTATATATATATATATATAATATATATATATATATATATCATGATAAGTATAAAAGCTACTAGGCTGTGTTTGGCAGCATAGTTTCCAAGTCTCTCGTATTTCGCATGTACGTTTTTCAAACCGCTAAACGGTGTATTTTTTACAAAAAATTTTTGTATTAAAGTTACTTAAAAAATCATATTGATCCATTTTTTAAAAAAAAATAAGATCATTTCGTTTTCCGTAAGCAGGAGATGTCTTCCCAACACAGCCTGCCGAACACTCTATTAATAGTTTTTAGTAGTTTTTAGTTTTTAGGTGGGAGAACACCTTAAAACACACTGGCTTCGGGTATTGTGTATGTAAACAGCCATTAGCCTATTTTTGAGAACCACACATGACACATCATCACAGGACAAAAGAATCGCAAAGTAGCTCCCAATCTGATTGATATAACTTCATATGTATATTATTGCATGTACTAGTCAAATCCTTGATATATAAAGGAATTGATGATGTGGTTCCAAATCAATCAAAAATCGTTATATGCTTCGTTTTCAAATGATGGGGAGCAAGTGCAACAACACATGTATCCAACGGAAAACCAAGCTTACATGTACTATTATAGAATTAATCAAATTCCATTGAGCTTTCCATGTCGTGAAAGCCAAAAACAAAAAGGTCAAAAAAGGGGTGACCCTCTTCATCAGATTTAGCCATTTGCAACGATTTCATGGATCTTGTCACTGATCTCAGGATCATCTGATCTGACTGCAAGCTTCATGGCCACTTCCTTCGGTCCGCTAAGTCCGAATGACAGCCTCACTAAAACTTTCACATTACCGATGAACACACCAGATAGCAGGCAAGTGTGTGACCTCGAATTGCTTGGGACCACATCGGTTCCCTATAAACCAAAGGCGAGATAATGGTTAAGTGAGATTATCGTTTCATGAAGCAATGCTCGATATGCTAACTCCATTTCATATGGTTGTCGATTAGATACGAACTAGCATCAAACTATTCTAGTAAAATTAACTTCAGAAAAAGTTACAAACTGGCAGGACTTCGTATTCATTTCATAGATAAAGAAAGTGACTGACCTCGCAAGGCTGCATGCCGAGGATGCTTATGACAGCACTCACAGCCTCTGCCAGGCTTTCCCTAACGCCGAGCCCATACTCATCAACCCGCTCACTTTCTGGATCCATGCTTTCCCAAGCATTTCTGAAGTTGGAAACTCCAACCCTCAACATATAATCAGCAGAAGTAATTTCCAGATCTTCGAGCTGGTACTCATCCTCAACACCATCATCGTCAGCTTCACCTGTGGATGGATCAACCTGAAACACAGGTCCAGTTGAGTAAAACCAGTCAAACATGTAGATGCATAACGACCTCTTCTAGGAATAAAAAAACATTAAACTCCCAAGTAAAACATCAAGGGATAAATCACAAAATACTGATATGTGAAAGGAATAAGTAAGCATGTTTTCAATTCGACCAAGGTCCAGGAAATCCTCAGAATTAAATGTGAAGGAAAATCGATCAATTCAGACCATATGTGAAAACAGAAAAAAGAACAGTACTGGGAGCACATACCTCTTTAACAATAAATTTCAGTATATTTGAGAACTTCCCAGTAGCAGGGACGCCTTCTAGCTTTTCAAAAGCCACAAAGGTCTGTCCTGGTGAATCATAAGGTAAGGATCTTAATGATTTCGTTGCAACTTCTGAAAATTCATCGGCCTCAGAAGCATCCACAAAAACCACCACCTGAAATTAAAACTTTGTTCAGAAAAGCACTAATCCATAAATACAAATACGGAGTGGAAAAAGTTGCTTACCTCTTCAAGCAGCTGTTCAGGTATAGTGTTGGTACAATTGTATTGGAGCACAACATGCCCGTCATAAATGTGCTTCACAACATTGACTGAATATTCAGTCTCAGCTTCGGTCAATTCTACAGGAGCTGATGACTGAAACAAAGGATAAACAGTCAAAACATAATTGGTAGAACACAGTGATATATTTTCAGTGGGAACAAAATAAAAGAACACCAAGCTAACCTTGAAGAGTTTTCCAAAACCAGCAAACTCCGGAATAGACGAAAGAAGTTTCTCATACGAGGCATCAACAGTAGGAACTGGACCGCTGAGAGCAGATGCTGGGCCTGTTGGCTTTTTGCCCGTAGTCTTTTTCTCAGCAAGAGGTTGCGATTTAGTTTCCAAAGATACAGATGAAATATCAAAAGGTGCCTCTGATGGTTCCTGCAGCATACAACAAGAATGTAAAGGCACCAACATGATAATATAAAAATCATATAACATTAATGCTGTTGAGAGACGTACATAGTTCCGTAGGCTAGTCTCCAGGTTAACTAGTGGAATATCAAATGAACCAAAGAGAAATTCATTCACATCCTTCTCAGTTTCACCAACTGTAGCTTCCCCGCCAAGCAATTTGAGATAAAGTGTGGCCCTGTCACGCACCTGAGGTGAAAAGATAGCATAGCAAATGTAAGAAAGGAATGCTTCCTGCCAGGAAGGAGAGTTTGATGGGCCCTTTTATGAACAGAAAACTGACAATGCTAAGCTGTGTATAAGGAAGAACGGAGCATAATTATCTTTTTGCTCACCTCATCATCACCATCAAACAGGCAACGTCTCAGAAGGACAAAAATTCGAGGCTGCAACAAAAGAAGGTTGTAAGTGCAACCCAATCCTTAACAGACTCAACAGAGAGGTTTACAGGTATAAACCTGTCAAATTACCTTGAGCGAGTCAACCAATGCACCGAACTTTGCCAAAGTACTTACAGCACTAGCTCGAACAGTAGCATTTTCAAGTATCACTCTGTTGTATATATAACGTATGTATTTACTAGGATCTGATGTCTTTGGACCTTCATTTCCCAAAAAGTGAAGTATCTGTTGCAAGATTGGAACATAGTAAATTCATTAGAAATTCATAATTCATTGTGTAACTTTGGGGTATGCAAGGCAGGGAAACTGTTTCCACATCCCAAAACGATTGGAGGAGTTTCCACAACTACGCAACAACTAAAATTTGCACAGGCTGATCCTAAGCACTTGCTAAATCAACATTTTGCCGGTGAACAATGATCACCGCTTCAGTGTAATACAGGGGAGAAAAGATCCTCAGCCAGTTATAACTTTCAACATGGTATGGTAAGGCTATATTGAATATTTCTTGAATTTCTTCAGAAGCAAGCATGACATTGTTAGACAGTTGACAGTACAAATTAGACAGTATCACAATTAAGTTACAACCTCCTAAGTTCGGAAATAACTAGTGACTTGCAAACACATTTATAAAATGAAAGATTGGCCATTACCTGAGTAGACAGATAAGTGAACTCGCAATCTTCAATGAATTCACACAGGTGAAATAAACCACTTTCTTTTGCATCAGGAATATCTTTAATGAGTATGATAATTGAATCAACAATAGCCTTCTTGTACTCAAAACCACCCTCTTCCCGAAGGATATTACTCAAAAAGTTCATCCTGCAAACACAACAGAGGTCAATGTTCTGATGACAAGCTAGTTCTGGATCTTTAAAAAAAAATTGTATAAGAGTATACGCTATTCTACGTACAGTGACCGATATTTTAGGGGGAACTTCAAGCACAAGGATCTTATGGCCTCTACGACAACAATCTTGAATTCATCAGCAATGTCTGACATAAAATTGGTCATCTGCTTCATTAAGCGATCAACACTTGATTCATTGCCTGTCTTAAGTAGTGTTGTAATTGCAAGGGTAGCAATGCTCCTGTTCTGATCAGATATTAAACTCTCCATATCTATGTTACAATTGGTGACAGCCAAAGGATGAGTTGATGCAACCTGTGCAATCAATATCAAATGAACACAAGTCAAGTGAAGGAACCAACAAACCTATCAAACGTAGTATAAGCATACAGTTCAATAGAGGAACTCCACAAATAAACATAAACAAAAGTATTAACGTGGTAATAGATACGATTTTTCCTGATTAAATTTGCAAGTGGCATAAGTTTCAACTTCCAACTAAACTATATTTGACGAATTCAAATTATATTCAAGCATAGTTATAAAATCGGACCACTGATTGAACCAGTAAACATTTTGATTCAGTGGTTTGCCAGTTGGACCATCAGTTCACAACCCACCCAAAGGTTCATCAAAATATATAAAATAAATTCACAAGTTGTATAAAGGATGACTAGGATTAAATCTAATTGTTTTTCAGTTAATTACTTAAGTTAGTTCCCTCTTGATGTTGTCCCTTGTCTTGAGATCAATCCACCACACCACTATAGATGGTTTTCGATTTTTCGTGTCTTCCAAGGGCAGTTGGCCCTATCAGTCCCAGATGACGGTTCAGTATAAATTAACCAATTCATGTCGGCCTACACGCACACATTCTATGCATGTGACCGGACTGGACAAGGCACTAGTACAGTTTATTCCTGGCTAACCGCCAGCACAATCTGATTCTGCAAACTAGGTAATCAAAGGGAATGTTGTGGTCAGAAACTAACCAGTGTTATTTCATTGTTCATAGAAAATATAGTGACAGTTTTGGACTTTTAGCAGTTATACTAGGGAAAAATATGCAGACTTCATGCCAATTCGAGATAAGTGCCAATGTGTAAGAAATGGATATAATATTGCTTGCCAATCATTGGCATGGTAGAAAGAAAACTATTTTGGGGAAGACATCAACTTTGTATTTGTAAACTACGGTTGAATCAAAGCCCCACACACATGACAAAAGTACAATAACAAGAAAGTACAAAAATAAATCTTATGGATAAAACAAACCTTATTAAGTGTTCGAACAGCAGCAAATCTGAGAACAGGTTTCGATGAACTTAAGAACAATTGCAGCACAGTAATTGCAGGTGTAAGCTCCCGGCTGGTGACGCCATTTAATTCAGTTATCGCTCTTGCAGCCTCAAGTATGACCATTTCTGCTTTATTCCGGAGACATGACTCCAGGAAATCAAAGAAAGGGCGATCTCCACCTTGACTATTCATGCTTGACTCTCTAATCACCTGTGGATGGCACTCATGTATCAGATATCTATCCAAATGAAGTTTTGCAGAATCAGAAAACATTACCTGGCTAGTGTACCGAATAAGTAGGCACTGTGCCAGAGGTGAGCGAACAGAACCCCTAGTTAGACTAGTGACAAGCTTGCTGACAGCCAACCGGTCATTTTGCCTGATCTGCAAAATTCAATAAATGGAAACGCTGTAAGTTCCCTGAGCTTGACAAGCTTGTTTTAACATAGTATTATTTGCAATTGCCTAGCAGGTGGCAACAAAACAAAGAGCTGAGTATCATTCACATGAAGGATGACCAAATGTCATTACTAGGAGAATGACCAGAAAAGCTTCTATAGAATATTATTAAATGGGCAGGCATCTAAATGTAGTTTGTTTAGGTCCAAGATATTTCAGATACTAATGTTCATTCTACTTACTAGTAAAAACCGAACATGAATCTCACCTGGTGAAGAAGAGCAAGGGCATGAAATTGAACAAGACCGAGTCTCGACTGTACAGCCTCCTGAACTTCATTGCTCCACCTTTTCACAACTTCTGGACTTGTCTGCATAAAAAAGAATAAAACCATACAAACAAAATATTGGTAAGGATTTGGGTCAGGCTGTAATCTGCAATTGCATAAAGGCAAAGACTAAACGTTTTGCACATACCTGAAGCAAGTAGATGCCACTAACAAGGGCCGCACTTGCAACAACAGGGTTCTTGTCAACAATGGCTTGCTTCAAATATCTCTCAATTTGGGTTAGAAGTGTTGAGTCAATGATGCGGCAAAGAACTCTTATTGCATTAGCTCGATACATATCAGTCTTGCTATTCATGTCCTTCATCAAAGAGCTGGTCACGATGATAACCTGCAACAAATGGAACACAAATGAAGACACTTTCAAAGACTCATAGACTGCAGAGAACTGCATAGTAACAATCAACATTCACCAACCTCATCTGCTGATGGGGAGAGTTCCTTGATCATGAGGTACACCATTCTCCTAAGGCCTGCATCCTTGGATTGAAACAACTTGGTCGTTGCAAAGAAGACCTCTGTGGCCTCCACCTACAAAGTTGCCCACTCATTTACATGTGACGAGCATATTGCGTCGAACAACACAATCACAACTTCCGCACGTACTAAGAGAAAAATAACACTATACCAACATAGCACTTGTACGCACCATTCAATCCCATTCTTCTTTTAAATATGTTATGATGTACAACTAATGTTTGCAACCAGTTCATTACGCTTATGAACCTTAAATCTTATTCAGGAAGGCAAAAGTTGAACCTTCGTCTATGACTACTGATCTCTCTCTTTTTTTTGGTTAAGGCACAGGTACTAGCTCAAGATATGACCAAAGTGAGATGAGGTATATATATACAGCATTGTACCTTGGTGAAGGTGTCACCCTGGTTGAGCAGGTATAGAAGCTTGGTGATGACCTACAGCCACAAAGGTAAATAAAGCATCAGCAATCTTCCGATGATGCGGGCGTGGAGCTGTTGGATAGTGAGATCCAGCGAAAGGGAAAAAAAAGGAACGGGATTCACCTGGCAGCACCGGCGCGCGTCGAGCTGCGGATCGTGGAAGACGCGGGCCTCCTGCAGGACGGCGCCCTTCTCGATCCCGAGGAACGGCGAGTAGTACTCTGCAGCAGCAGCAGCAGCAAACGGGAGCGATCAATCAACAGAGCGATCAAACGCGCCGGCGCATTGCGCCGTGATCCGCCGCCGGATCGCGCCCAGATCTAGCCCGCCGCGGCCGCAGATCTGGGTGCTGGTGCGGGTGGCACGCGCACCAAACCCGAACCCCACGCGCGCACGCGCACCAAACCCGAACCACACACACACACAGAGAGAGACACACACACACAAACACACCTTCCTCGTCGAGATCGTCGTCCTTCTTCACGACGAGCGGCTGCGCCATGGCGGCCGCTGGTGGGGCGAACGACGGGACGCGCGCACGGCGGCGAGCGGCGGCGGCTGCGGGAGGGCGCCTCGCGGAGGAGGAGGGGGAGGAGGAGGAGGAGGAGGGCTTACGGGAGTGGAGAAAAGGAGGCGAGCGGCATGGACGACGATGGATGGATCTGAATCTGAATTCTGAAGTGGACGAGGACGCGAGGGGAGAGAGAACGGGGTAGTAGGGTAGGGGGGGCAAATGGCCAGTAGGCGTGTGTTTGTTCCTTTGGATGCAATTCAAAATATTTTTACAAAATTTTAAATTACAAAATGATTATTCGTGAGCTCACGTAGTGTAACACTCTTCAGGTATTACGAAATTCTTGTGACATTTTTAGTCTCCGTATAGCGAAAAATTTTAGTTATTGGTCGAGCTTGAGAACATCATCATTTTATCACAAAGGCGGTGGCGGGAGGTGGGAGGTGGGAGGTGGGAGGTGCGTAGAGCTGGGGACTCTTCAGTGATAAATGACCCATACTCGGATTATGAATCACCTACTGAAAAGCAAAGGCCCTAAGAGCGGATGATCTGGAACAAGCGTCGAATGGCAAATGGAAGAACGAGAAAGGGAGCGCAAGAAGAGGAAGGAGGAGGAGAGGAGGAGCAGCAACACGCAGTGACGGATCTACCATGGGGCTATTGGGTCTCGAGCCCCGACTACCAACGTTGCAATCATGGGAGCCCCTATTAAGTCCCCACTAATTTTTTTTATCATGCATCCATTAGAAGATAGGGCTATAGTTTTGTTCAACCCCTTCTGTTAGTTCTTTCTAGATCTGCCCCTAGCAACACGTATAGGGCCCCGGACAACGTATAAGCATGTAGTGTTAGTCTGAACACATGTATTGATGGTCTCCACTTAAACAGTATTAACTCGTGTCTTCAAATTCCCTAAGTGCTTTGTGTACAATTGTTTGCACGTACTCATGAACTTGTGATGTGTTGTTGCCTCTAAATTTCCTAATTACTTTAAACACAATTGTATGTACTTTTATGATGTGTTGTGTCTCTAAATTCCCTAAGGCTGCGTTCGCACCTCCTCTTTCCCAACTCCTCTCTCTCGTTTTCCGCGCGCACGCTTTTCAAACTACTAAACGGTGAGTATTTTGTAAAAAGTTTCTATACAAAAGTTGCTTAAAAAAATCAAATTAATCCATTTTTGAAAAAAAATTTAGCAAAAACTTAATTAATCACGCGCTAATGGATCGTTCCGTTTTCCGCAAACACTGTTCCGGGTTGGTAAGCATGCACGCGAACGCAGCCTAAGTGCTTTACGCATATTTTTCTATAGTTGTGATGTTCTTTATCTCTAAATTCACTAGGTGACTTGGGTACTTTTAAGGTATGGTGCATCAATGATTGGAAATAAACTTTAATTTGCAAAACTTTTATAATAATGTATTTGAATGCCTATGCATTGCAATGGAAAATAATAGGATTGGCAATTATAACAATTCAAACAATACTTTCACTAAGAATAATCACCTAATTCCAACCTTGAATCTGTGCAACTGAGATCATGTTTAAATATATAGACATACAGACACGACATGGTGTAGATGGTTCAGATAGACATATTTTATCATCTTAGCCTTAAGAACATCTTCATTTCATCGCGGAGGCGGCAGCAAGAGGGCAACCAATAGCGGTGGCCTCACGGGGGTGAGTAGGCGGAGGAGGGGGAGGAGGTGGGTCTACAGGAGTGGATAAAGATGAGACGAGTGGATAAAAGGAGACGAGTGACGTGGATGACAATGGATGGATCTGAAGCCTATCGGTTAGCTGATTGGATTAGGGTCATTCAACCAAATAAAGTGGGTGTACAAGAGCTATCGTGACAACTAATCCAATGACCCTCTCAGTGGCTACTTCCAAAACCAATCACATGTAAATGCTATTAACTATAAGCTAAAACACCCCGTCACAGAGGATCATCAATAAAGCCATTCAACCATAATATGTAAACCGATGGAAATGATTGAGCTGAAATAGAAAATGAACTTTTGGCTGATAAGCTAAAACATATGCGTATCCGATGGAGTCCTGGATTCCCAGCAGCTGCTTCTTAGCTTATCCAAATTCTCATGGTTGGATTTTCATCAGTTGCTTCTCATCATCTAAATCTCTCCAAAACAAACCTTTGTGATTAGGATAAGTTCAAAAGAAAGGTTAGGATTGAGCTTTTTCTTATGGAAAATGAGACAAGTCATTAGCATATGATTAATTGAGCATTAACTATTGCAAACTTTTTTTACGGGGAAATTATACCAAACTTAAAAAATAGGTATATTGAAGCTATTGCAAATTTAAAAAATGGGTTTATTGATTCTTTCTAAAGAAACTTTTATATAAAATGGATTTTGAAAAAAAAACATACAATTTAGTAGTTTAGGAAATATGCTCATGGAAAATGACACTCAACCTCTCTTGAAACCCAACCGCAGAGAGGTGAGAAAATAAAAAAAATCAACTTTATAAAACCCCAACCTTTAAGGCACCTTGAATGTAGAAATCTAATGTAGCGTGACTTGTTGTAACCAAATGTTTAAAATACCCTAGCTTTACTTCAAATTATATAGTTTTGCTAATATTATGGTGCTATCTTACTTAATTTCATTTTGTTCTCCAATGTAATTATTGCCAGTTTCTTACCTTTTATATGATATTATTATCCATGATAATTGTTTCTATATATTCTCATCGGCAGATTCCAAATGTAATACACATCCCTCACATATATTATACATTCTTTCTCACTCTCGCACCATACGATTGAAAAAACGCAATACAATCCCATAAAATAATAGCGCATTAACAAGTTACATATAAATACAAATATCATACTGCCGATAACAGATTCTCATTAAAATGCAGCTAACATGTGTATATACTCAAAAAATATCTCATACTGTTTTTTATTTACTATGTATAAGCTTAAACCTAAGGTTTCACAAAATATGTCTCCTATAACCAGCGGTTCATGAAAACATACGTGGTTTTGCATTACTGATAGATGCTCCAAAATCACTTTGGTTTTTACACAACTTAAAACTTATAATACATAACCTGCAGTTAGGTGAAATTTAATCTAAATTCTTCATGCTAAAGCACAACTATCAAATGGTGTGAATAAAAAGGTCAATTGGGCTGGCCTTTTGGTGTTTGGACTAGACGTGCCGTTCAACTCCCCTTCCCTCTTCCCTTTGGTCACCCCCTAACAACTATTCTCTCTTTCTCATGCCCAAAAACCCCTCCTAAATTAGGGACCAACCAAAACAACAACGTACGGACGCCAAGTGCACACATGCGACATCCCAAAATATATAAGAGAAAATTAAACCAGCTCCCTCCTCCATAGCTGCTAGCTTAGCTCCAAATTTGCACCATATTCACACAAATTGCTGAGTGACAATGGACACCGGTCGGTCAATGTCGAGGCTGCAGAGATCATCGGTGTCGTTCCGACGGCAGGGCTCGTCGGGGCGCATCTGGGACGACCCGCTCAGAGCTCTCGACCTCAAGCAAGGCCCCTCGCCGACGGCCGTCGGCGTCGTCACGCCGCTGACGCCGTCGCCGCGAGGAGCCACGTCATCATCGCCGTTGTCCTCGCCCCGCTCATTCCGTCGCCACGACAGCGGCAGCGGAGGAGCCGTCGCCGAAGGTATCCCGGAGAGCCCAGAGTCGACGGAGGAGGAGTCATCCCCGGCGGTGGCAATGGCAGTTGCTGTGGTGGTGGAGCCACCAGCTGTCGCCGCCACCTGTGGCGGCGACAGCGGTGGTGACAGTGAGAGGCGCACACGGCGGCGGCGGAGGATCTCGTCGGCGTTCTGCGCGTGCATGGGGCACCCGCCGGCCTCCCATGCGCAGCAGTAGCGGCTAGGAGAGTACGTATAAATATACACATAAAAATGAAGAGAGGTTTGTACACGAGCCATACGATTTGGGCGTGTGTACTTGTGTTTGTGAGTTTGGACCTCTCTTTTAATATACTGTCGCTGTACATATCTCTCGTAACTGATGATATACTGTAAATGATGAGGGGGCAGATCGGAGATCGGTGGATGATTATATACAAAAAGGAACAAAAAAGTAACCTGCATTTCCAATACAGATAGTAGGTTAGCAATGCAGGAATCCAAACACATAGCACAGGCTACACATTGCAAATATGCAACATTTTCAAACTATATACACCACGCTTTATGTATCTACTGCCTAATTCACACAACAGAACAGATATTGGGATAAATATAGTTATTAATTTACAGGAAAGTAGTGAACTATCTGAGATATAGCTTGACATGCTAAATTGACCATTAGCAACCAGCCAACCAGCAGACCATCTAACGTTACTTCCACTTATATACAACAATACTAATATAAAAGTATATTTATGATGGTCTCATACTCTCATGGGCTGAAACAATATAGGTTCTAGATTGTTGAATAACAAGGTACGTAGGTGGTCATTACAGAGGATCGATCACCGCCTATATAGAGCTCCCAAGAAAATAGCTATCAAGAGCAGCAGCAGCATCATGATCTGTGAAAGTCAAACATGGAAAAGATAAATGGTAGACCATAAGTACCATTATCAGATTTTTTTTAAGTTGATGCATTATTTACCATAGCAGGGTTCCTTTTTGGCCTATCTAAGTCATATCCCCTGTAGAATCAACAATGTGAATGATAAGTCAAGTTGAGACCAGCTGCAGAAAAATGGTTTTAGATCACTGGACAAACCTTCTCTTCAGCAAACCGGATGATTTGCAGGTCTCCTTTATTGCATTCACACGTTTCCGTGTAAGCGATGCATTTGGATCATTATCATCAATCTGAAACAGTGGTTATGATGGTATTGTCTAAGAAAATACAATATTTTAATGGGTCATAGAAGTATTGAAGATACAAAATAAACAGCAAAAATTATTGAAACCAAAATCTGATGTCACATATGATATAAAATGGCAAAACACAATCAAATTTGAGGAAATTGACTGATGTCACATATAAAAAAAAAGACAAAACACAAATAAATGACAAGCATACCGATTCATGTTAGAGTTTCTCAAATGCAACAATGCAATATTACCGATTTATGTGCTATGTTAAAACAGCTAAGACATAATTTGAATATTTTAGATAGTCTTAAGAAAAGTACATACTAGTGTAGAGATGACCTGTTAAAAATTAACATATTTTAACTTATTTGACCCAGCATAGTGAATGCTTAAGAAGATAGTACTTCAGATCATACCTTTTCTGCAAGCAGTGAAGAGAATTCATAGAAAGCAGTGTACACATCAGCCATAGAATTTGTTTCATTGATTATTCGTGCAGTTAGCCCTATGAGAGTTTAAGAATGTTGTTAGAACAAAAACCAACGCAGACAAAATAAGAGACTAATATAGAGTGGAGATACAAGAATAACTCATACATTAATCACAAAGTTTGAAATTTTGGAAGCATATGCATGCCCTTTATATATGAAGAGGGACTGTATTTTAGATTACACTTTGTGAAAGGGCATGTAGCCTAGTGGTTGCAGTGACCTGAGTAGCACCCCAATGTTCTGAGTTCAAATCTTTCATAGGAGCGAATTTTAGATTGGGTTATTTGAGGGCTAGGTTCCCTATTTGAGGACTAAGTTCCCAATTTACAAAGGCAACATATATCCGGTTAGATATAGAGGCCGGGTAAAAATTACCCCTCTCAAAAAAAAAATTAGATTACACTACTGAAGTAATGGAAGCACCATATAATTCATCTATTGTTTCAACCAATAACCAATTCAATAATAGCACGAAGGTGTTTATGAACAAGAAATATGCACGAAAAAAATTGTGCGGGTTATATAAAGCTATTACTAATTTGTGTCTTCTAAATATGCCAATCACAAAATACTCACCACGCCTCAACTTCACAACTCCTCGAAATACATTCACGTTGTTATAGCACAGAGCATAGGTTGCAAGTGCCATTACCTGAAAAATAAAGTCCCTTTGCTTACATATAAAATAAGTTGCCATTTCAGTAGAAGAAAGCAGACTAGACTAGCAAAAGGACAGAGACAAGAACGCGGAGCAAAGAGAAAATATAGGCTTGCCAAACATGTCAGAACCAAGGAAGCTGACCAGCAGCCTCCATGTGTGTGAAATTAAGATAGTTACCCAACTTCAACCAAATGAGCAACAAGGTAATAAACGGGGTATAGAGGTCTTGAAGTTGATTTTCTATAGAAAAAAATACAGACAATCTGATTGGTCAGTGGTAATCATTGTCCCATCACCTACCAAGTGGTGATGATATTCATGTTATTTCTCAAATAACTCCAAAAGTGATAGAACAATTGTCACTAGTTAAACCTTATACAGCATCAAATGGTATTGAATATGACCAACCACAGACCATAAACCCTAGTTTGGCGAGCTTATGAAATTTTTAGAAGGCCATCCCAAATTTGTAGTGGATTGAAGTGTGAACACATGATATACCTGGGGTATTGCACAAAAACGGAGAACAGTAATATCCTTTAGAGCAGACATATACCGAAGGCAATCTTCAGTATGTATTAAACCATTAGTCACCATCTCATTCAAGCATTTTACTGCCTTCACTGAATTTTTTTCGTATTTGAGATCCTGCATTGATACATAAGGAAAAGTTCTTCAGAATAAACAGAGAAGATAATTCTACATTCCGCATAACTACTCTACCTAAAATTCAGCTTACTACAAAAGTACATGTTGGGTGACCCATATTTAATAAAAATCAGTCTAAAAAAGTAATCAAAACAATATATATAAAGTCTGAAAACAGGCGAAGGTATGACATCCCTTACACACAATAGATGCACCGGTATACCTCAAGTTTGTCAACATATTTACTCCATATTTCTCGTGGCCAGAACATGCGTGATTTTGGTATCTCATTTATGTCCTCCAGGTAATCCCGAGTAATATTGACTTTCTGCAATAGATTTAAACTGTAAAAAATGTTTCCAGACAAGGTGAGTTGCCAAAAGATGCTCTGATTGTATTCAGCAAGTCAAAAGCCAAACACCATACTAGAATAATTATCAATATACCTGCAAAAATAAACCCATTGAATTAGAAAGCAATTCAGGAGCAAGATATTCTAATCCAGCAGCATGAAAGAGCCTTGAAAGTCCAATGCCAACTAGCCCTGCCACGTAGTGACAGTACTCATCATAATCATCAATAGTTTCAACCTAAAAAGGTCTCTTCATATTAGTCCATGGCAAGATATGATCTCATCTACATTCAAATGACTTTATGTAAATGATGCAGATAAAAAATCGTCATAGGATTGTGGAAATAACTGATGGTATATTACAGGATTCAGGTGAAACATACAGAGACTACTTTTGAGTGCAGTGAGACAGTGAGCTTACCACCCAGAGGCCGATGCAAATACAATAAGACACAAGTGCAATTTGCATGGCTGTAGGCTTAGGAATACTGCATACTAGGTGATTAGGCTGAAGCCATGCTTTTGCCAGCAAACTGGTATTCATATGTAAAATGGCCAAGAGCACACACCAAAATAACAGATAACAACTAGAATGGCAGCAAGCATGCTATTACCACATCTTTGCACTAACTTATGGTTATCATTCATCAAATGGACCCTGATTACATGATAAGCATATCTGCACTGATATTGAACACAAGCAAAACCTTCTATAGGGAGCATCGCATAGCTATTAATCTTGAAATCTGTAATGGCATACTGAGCAGCTTAACACCAAATGATGATCCTCCATGTATGCAGTACAACAAGATTAACTGATGTGTCAGCAATTCTAATACATCTAGAATACAAAAGCTATATTCTACTATTCTACAGTCAGACAGAAGGGCTTCTATACAGATAACATTTACAAGCAAAGCAAACTTTTCTTCATTATGATATCATTGCTTCTGACAATCTGGAACACGTTATTCTGTAAGGAACAATATACCTCCTTGCATATAAACTTTGCCATTCCTGCACCCATTTTCCTGGTAATTTCTTCAATTGCCTCTTGGTACCTGGATAACAGAGTAAAACATGTATTGCTTCTTCTACTTGAACGGGACCACTTACATTTAGGGAAGCATTTGCATCTAGGATTACACTTTCTGATCTGGAGCAATACCATAGACTAGATAATTCTGAATTAAAATACTAATCAATGTCATAAGGTTGATACTTGATAACTCCATTTTTTTGGTCTGACCCATTTGGCCATTTGATTGTCCTTCAATTACTAATTTGGGAGCATTGTGGAACAAGCCCAAACAAACAATGATCCAAGCATATAACATAATGAACATGTGACCTTATAGTTTGGGAGTAAGAAATTAATTACTACTCCTTCCTGATGTGAAAATGATTATACATATCTGACATCATCTAGTTATAGCTTAATTGGAAAGAAGTGTTTGATTTCATATGAGGACATCTAACTGACTGGATATGTAATATCAATCATGTCAAGTGACCGTCATCAGGCCAAAATGCCAAAGTAACTAAAATTTCGGAATGTCCAAAGAAGTTAACAAGAAAATATTGGTCATACAAAGATATTAGAACTACTTGGAATTTACCTTGAGCCAAGCTCCAAGAAAGCTGTCAAAACATAATGGAATTTATCCATCAGAATCTTGTAGTCCTTTGTTCCACCTGGAACCAATGTGATGCCAACAAGCAAAAGGACTAAGATAGTTACGACTTATGAAACACATGGTAAATTCACATGGACCCGAAATTGTTTGCCTTACATGAGAAATGCCAATCACGGTTATAGATATGACGGTGGAATTCCTGAAGAATGGGCACCTTAATCTCAGTAGGGATGCTAGTATCATCTTCTGCACTCCAATCAGAACAGAACTATAAATTTAAGAATAAAATTTCTTTCAAGAGAAGGATTAAACGGAAAAAAAATGCATTGTACCCCCATGCCCTATCACCTCTATGTTCTAAAGTCTATCAATTCTCTCTTGCACTGCTAATTGGTAAGTGCAGTTTACGACTGACAATTCCCATCCAATTTCTGCCCAAAAATGTAAATATTGGCGAGTGGCATTTCCATTCTTTTTCCCCTCAAATTTGTAAATTTAAAAAGGTAGAGAGGACAAAATGGAAGAAAAAAGTACTAAGCATTATGCACCACTGCTTTTCTTTGGAAAAGTAACCATAAAAGCATCTCAACGTCAGTACCCATATGAAAACGAGGTGGTTGTGCACAGACTTTGCAGTTGCCCTCAAACCATAAAAAAGAACAGCTACCATACGAAAACGAGTTAAATAAACAAGTATAGCCAATTATAGATGTAAACTTGTACATACTCACTTCGCTCGCTCAAATCAGTATAGGAAAAAAAGAAGAAAAAAAATGTATTTATTTGTTTGCAGTTCATAAACTGATCATGTTGTTTGCAGTACCATACATTCTACGACCGCAAAGTGCAGAAATCTCGAGAAAGCTACTCACCGACGGTGTCGAGCGCCCGAAGCACGAGGTAGAAGACGCACACCTGCACGCACGCCAAAACCCCCCAAAATCGAAGGGGATATATAGATGGTGGTAAGAAATCAGATACCGGATCAATCGAGAGGGCTCGCGGACGAGGAGAGGAGAGGGAGAGGCGGGGACGCACGGCATTACGGAGGTCGGGGCCGAGCTGGTGGATGACGATGGCGAAGCTGCGGGAGACGCGGTGCAGCATGGAGTAGGCGAAGGCCCAGTGCTCGTCGGCGGCGGCAGCGTCGACCTCCCTCCGCAGCCGCCACGCAGCCGCCCGAAGCCTCACCAGCGCCTCCGCCTCCGGCCCCACCACCGCCCCCACCACCCCCATCGCCTCGCCTCGCCGTCGCCTCCGCCCCGCCGATGACGACGATGACGATCGAGCCCGTCCTCCTCCCCCGGTCGCTCGGATGGCGGCTGCTGCTTCTTTTCTTCTAGCGGTTTCGAGCGCGTCGGCTTTGGTTTGGGTTGGATCACTTGGCTCGGTCGTGTCGACAACACACCGAGAGTTGGTGACGTGTCCGCGCATCCGCGGTAGCCTTTTTTTTTTTTTTTACGAATTGTCATATTCAAAAACTTATTTCAAACTATCAAGACACGTTGGCATTGACTCCTACCAACGTGACGGCTGAGCCGACTCCCCTCGCCAGCTTGGTAAAGCTCAGCACCAACCGTGTCAGCGCGTACATAAAATCAGTGCCAAGCGCGTTAGCACTAAGCTTTGCTACTTAGTGGCCGGCTCGAGGCCACCCCACCCTCTCTTCTTCTTCCTCTCTTCTCCTTCTCTCCCCTAGGGCTCGTGTGACGGCGCCGAGTTCTCTCTCCTCTCCTCCCCAAATCTCCCCAAATCCACAGCAAATCGAAGGGGATTTCGTGGGGATTAAGTTGGGGATCAATTTGAACGGTAAACTCCTCCAAAACCCTAATTTCCCTAACATTTTATCTAATATTTTGGATTTTTTTTGTTGTAACCGTGATTTGAGAATAGTTGGATCGGGATGTATTAACTCGGGATGTATTGTTAATTAGGTAGTGTGGAAGGATGTGTTCATGTGTATGTATGTCAATAGGTGGATGGATTATGTGTTTGTGTGTTTATGGGTGGAGTATGTGAATGGAGCTGGTTGTTGGCTTGTGAATTATCGAATTGTGTGTTTATGGCTGCGAATATGTGAATTCCTAGGTAGAGATCTAGTTGTTGGCTCTCTACCTGGTTCCAGACCTCAACGCCAGAAATAATGGCACTGAGTCTTGGAATTCTCTAGCGCTGAGCCCTCAGCGGTCATCTAGAGCTCAACGCCATTTCCCTTAGCACTGAGGTTTGCCACCTCAGCACATGTGCAACGGGAAAAACAGGAGTTGTGTTGGGGTGAGACTTGCCACGAGCGACTAAGTCCCAACTCAGCGCTAGTGCGGCTAGCGCTGAGCAGAGCTCAGCGCCATTTCCCCTAGCGCTGAGGATTGTCACCTTAGCGCATGTGCAACGGGAAAAACAGGTGTGTTGGGGTGGAACTTGTCACGAGCGGCTAAGTCCCACCTCAGCGTCAGTGCGGCTAGCGGTGAGGTTAGCCGCCTCAGTGCATGTGCAACGAGAAAAACAGGACTCCGCCAAGTCCCACCTCATCACCAGTGCGGCTAGCGCTGAGCTCCCAAGGTTCAGCGCCATTTTCCTTGGCGCTGAGGTTCGCCCCGGATCTACGGTCTGTCCTATCTCAAACCTCAGTGCAGCGCCATTGTAGCTGGTGCTGAGCTTCCAAGTCTCAGCGCCATTTTCTCTAGCGCTGATCGTCCATGACCTCTAAAATTTATAAAGTTTCTAACTATTTTACCCACAAACATATACCCTATTTATATACACAAAGGCATGATATTACTAGCTAGCACTAAAAATCTCTAATTAAAAGATTTATCCGCTATGTCCAATAGGATACTCTTATGAATCACCGGAATATTTCAACGGGAAATGTTCACATGCCTTAGGGAATTCAAACCGAATACAACATCTCAAAGTAAAGATTACGATGAAACACAACGTTGTCAACGCAAAAGGCTACGAAGTATCATTATTACGCACGCATAGTTCAGAGCGATAACGTCTCAAAGTATCACTATTACATGTCTTAGGGAAATGAAATTTGGAAAACAACTTCCATTGCAATACTGGGTGCACCGGGGGTATTTGTCCTTCCTTGCCACTTCCGACTCCGCATCCTTCGCACGCTGCACCCTAGCCAACTTTCTCGCCCGATCTTCATCGTGTTCTTCCTTCTCCCTGTTCTGTGTTGCCAACTCCCTTAACTCCAACTCCTCTCTCCTCTCCCTCTCAACCTTTTCCCTTGCCGCACACTGGCGTTGGCGCTCCTCATGTTCTTCCTTCCACTCGCGAATCATACTCGTATGGAACTCATCCATCTCCTTGTCAATCCACTCCACAAAGTCACAAAGAGTAGGAGGGATCTCAGGTGCCTACACATTACATCACAGATTATATTTTTACGACAAAGTTGCATAGATTCAAGGCGAAAAAATAGAAAATTAACAAATTTACCTTCACTGGCATCTTCGCCTTTCCCTTCTTTCCCTTAGTCATGGGCTTAGGTTTCTTTGGACTATACGCATAGTTGCGGCATATCCAATACCTCTGGCCGTAAGTATCCCAGTCATGATTATTCTGAAAACAATACTCATCCACACACCAACACATTGGGTGCTTTACACCCGGTGGTGACAGCTGCTTATGGGAATAGCTGACATCATCATTCCTAAACATCCTAAAATTGCAAAAATGTTTATCGCTACATCAATTGTAATTAACCAACAACCATAGCTACAAATTTAACCTAAATCACATTTTTCATCAAACCATCCACTCAACTCCAAACTAAAAATAAACATTACCACATATATACTAAAACATATCCTACAACTAATATATCATGCAACCGAATTGGTCTATCCTCCATATAATATGTAGGTACATATTATATACTCCCCGGTTAACAATACATCCCAAACCATATTCCCCAAATCACGGCTAGAACCAAATGAACCAAAAAAAATAGTAAAACATTAGGGAAATTAGGGTTTTTAAGGAGGTATACCTTACAACTAATAAATTATCAAACACCGCATATGAATCGTCCATACCAACGTCAAGATTGAACTACAATATTACACCCTACCCCCATTCCCTAGTTCACACCGATCCCGAACCACATTTATCAAGTCATGGTTAGGGGTGGACGAAAAGCTCGTGACTCGTTAGCTTGCTCAGCTCGTCGCTAGCTCGGCTCGGCTCGACTCGTCTTGTTACATTTTCGTAACGAGTCGAGCTGACATCTTAGCTCGTTACACATAACGAGCTAGCTCGAGCTGGCTCGCGAGCAGCTCACGAGCTCAACAAGCTGAGACAAATAGGGAGTACAATTAGACTTCAGAAAATAGCAGGCCAACTTGGTGGCAGCCCCATGGTCCATCTCGCCCGTGGCAGGCCCAAAGAAGAATAGAAAAGTAAAAACCCTAGATCCCCACTCCTATCGACCGTATCCCCACATCTAGAGCGCTGCAACGAGCCGCCGCCCGGGGCCCCACCATGCCGTCGCGTCGCTCCCTCCAACCCATGGCGCCGTCGAGTCTCCCGTTCCAGCGATCGGCAACGCACTCTACTCCCTCCATCCTGTGGCGCCGTCGTCCGTTCCAACAGCCGGCGTCGAGATTGCTCCCCATGCCCGTGGTCCATGGAGAAGGAAGAGGAGGTCGTGCTCGTGCCGCACGCCCACGCGTCCATGTATGTATGCATCGACGGATGGAACTATCTTGTTGCTTGAATCTGTGAGTTTGTGAAGGATTTAGTGTCAGTTGCTTGATTTCTTGTTTGAACTGAGATAGCCACGTCCACATTAAGGATTTTAATTTTATAGTGATATCCTCATCTGATTGCTAAACAATTGTTTTCGGAATCCGTTCTTGTCTGTCTGCTATCTTTGAAGCGATGAAATGGATGTCTGTATTAGCTCACGAGCTCAACGAGCAGCTCGAGTTTCTTACCGAGCTGAGCCGAGCTGTTGTTTGAGCTCGTTAGTCATAACGAGCCAGCTATGAGCCAGAGCGAGCCAAACCGAGCCGAGTCGAGCTGGCTCGATATCCACTCGTAATCACGGTTTCAACCAAAATACACAATAGAAATGAAAGACGGGTTGAGGAAATTAGGGTTTTTCGAGGGGATTTACCTTACAAATTGATCCCTAACGCAATGCTCACGAAATCCCTTTCGATTTGGGAGTGGATTTGGGAAGATTTGGGGAAGGGAGGAGAGAGGGTGACAGTGTGGGAATGAACCCTAGACAGGGAGAGAGGAGAGGAATAGAGTGGCTGGGTCGGCGGGGTGTGGAGTCCTTAAGTCCCCTAGCTCAGCGCCAACGTGTCTGGCACTGAGATTAGGGTCTCAGCGCCAAGACGGTTAGCGTTGAGAATCTGCCACGTCAGCGAGTGGATCGGCTTCGGATCCACGTGGCATGGGGTTTAGTGT
Source organism: Oryza punctata (assembly GCA_000573905.2). Taxonomy (NCBI): domain Eukaryota; kingdom Viridiplantae; phylum Streptophyta; class Magnoliopsida; order Poales; family Poaceae; genus Oryza; species Oryza punctata. The sequence continues at coordinate 5,851,229 of CM002494.2, read as the reverse complement.
CAACGGGTGTGGTGCTGACCCGTTGGACCTCAGCGCTAAGGATACTAGCGCTGAGCCCACAGCCTATTTTTGGTTGAAGTTTTTTACGAGGGTTAGTTTCGAAATAAGTTTTTGAAAAGTCCAATTTATCAAAAAAAAGGGCGATCTACCCCTCCTTCCCGAAACATTAGGGATTTTAAATGGATAGGATATTTCCTAATACTACGAACCTGGATAGGAAGCATGTCCAAATTCATAGTACTAGAAAATGTCTCATCTGTCTAAAATCTCTTATATTTTACGATAGAGGGAGTATATAGTGGGGGTGCTGATACACATGGTTGCGTGCGCGCGATGCCGCGATCAGCTTCCCCTTTGTCCACCAATAAACTTTGTATAGGTATATAGTCATGTAAGCTATGATTAAAAAAGCAAGAACCACTCCATCACACATTGGCATCCCCTATACACGGGAGTGGATTCTAATCCCTCGAGGGGATATCCCCTCGTATACCTTTTTCTTCTAAATTTGATACAAATTGTTGTGAAAAATTATGAAAAAAATGTACAATGTTGAGTGTTGTGATATCTATATGTCCACCAAAAATCAAGCTCAAATTCGACTTACACATCAAGAAACAAAAATACAAATTCAGATATAAACAGTACGCTACTATTTATACGCAGAATTTATCTTTTTTATATCTCAACGGGTGAGTTGAGTTTGGACCTAAGATTTTATGAAGTTGTATAGATATATTGTATGAGTGTTGTCAATTTTTTTAAAAAATTTTCATAACCGTTTGAATGATTTTTAAGCAAATCAGTGGATATCTTCTCAAGAGACTAAAACAGTTTCCCCCTATACACAAACTTAAGGACAGAGCTAACACCAGCTGGCCACCGCTATATGTGACCAATCGCTATTAGCCCTTCGAATGCCCAGGGAAAAATATTATTGCAGGCAAAATGATAAAGCTCATTAGCACATGATTAATTAAATTTTAATTATTGTAAACTTGAAAAATAGATTTATTTGATTTTTTAAACAACTTCCATATATATTTTTTTGCAAAAAATACATTGTTTAGTAGTTTGGGAAATGTGCTAACGGAAACGAAAAAGTTAAATCTTTTAAACAACTTCTTTATAGAAAATTTTTGCAAAAAATACCCCCACTATGTATTAAATATTTTTCCAGATCAAAAAATATTATATAGCATCATATTAATTTAATTTTATAGACACCATCCTATATGGAGCATGGCGATTGCTCTAAGAGCTAGTTTGTTCAACGTAAGTTTTGACACTATCAAATTTAATGGAGTATAATTGATTGGAAACAATTTGGAAATTGGGACGGAGGATTGACAAAAGATTTATTTCCTAAAGAAACTTCCCTATAGATTAATTTGGTTCCTAAGAAAATGTAGGAAGGAAGAACAACATAGCACTTCAATTCATATGTTTTTTTCATGTTCTACGATTTTCCTATCATATGTTTCAAAGGGGTCTAAGAGTTGAACAATTAGACAATACCAATATATTTATAGAAAATATCAAAGTTTTTAAAGTGTTTGGTTTTGATAGGATAACATATCAATTTTCCCGTCAACCATCAGAGCTATCTTTAATGGTTTTTAGTTTTAAGCAGTGAAATGAATACGTGGATATGTTTCGACTAAATATGATTAAGAGTTAATTGCACATTATCTTTAATGGTCAATATGCAATTCACTGTATTATTAATTACAATTTGTGAATTTTGTTGGCGTGGTGGTCAAGGAGTACAGTGATAGCTAGAGACGGGGACAGCTATAAAATACGAACATTAAAGAAATATGAATTTTTTTTAGAGGAAAAGAAATATGAATTTGAGTACTCCCTAAGACGAAGCTTAGCAATAACCCTAACACAAAGGATCCAATCACTAAGACTCAATCGTGTTTCATTCATTGCAATTTGCAATAATCAAGGTTAGTTTGGCAGTGACCGTCGGCTCTCTATTTATCTGCAAATATAGATATTTTTAATCACAATATAAAATGTCACATACAAGAACTTATCGAAAGCAACAGATCCTGAATTCATGAACGCGATGTGCCGGGTGACAAGAAAAAAACATCTGAAAGAATGATACAAAGCTCGCGACATATACTGGCCATGCAAGCAACACTTACAGGCCTAAGCTCATGGAAGAAAAAATAATTCAAGAATTTTTTTCCTACGTCAAACAGTTATCCACCTGTACTAGCACAACAGAAGGAAATGAATAAAACAAAAGAAATAGACAGAAAATCTGAGAAATGTGGGAGAAAAAGAAAGAAAGAATGCACTATTGCTTATTATACAATGATGATCTGCCTACAAAAAGTATAGCTTACAAGCTAGGAGCTGCCATGGGATCTGAAAGATGACATGGAATGCGCTGAGACTGAGGCAGTAGGGCTGTTTATCTCCCTGTCTCCATTGGCAGCTCTACCCTTTCCACTAATCATGCTGACAATCTCCTGAGAAACATCCATGAACCAATCGTCACCTGGGAGGACACTGCACAAACATGCAAAAAAAATGTCAGTACAAATTTACATGTCCACACTCCCTGTAGAAGCAGTTTCTTTGAGGACCCTGCTTGAGAGAGAAAAAATTGTAACCCAATATCACAGGCAAATGAGTTCCAAGATGGGGACATGCGAGGCAATCCAAACATGCTTTTGTAGTATTACTGCAGTAAGAGCAAGTTTAATAGTAAAGCCAACCATGAGCTTATAGCTCATATTAGAGTTAACATGTATAGTAGATGCGTTATAAGGTCATGTCTATTTTTCTTCTCCTCTCTATATTTCAGTGTTGTGCATTTAATGTATTCATCTTGAAATATGTGAATAGCTAGCTGTTGCATGAGAGCCAACCTTCTTTATTTTTCAAATTCTCTCTCATCCACGTAAGCTTATAGTTGGCTTATAGCCCACTATTAAGCATGCTCTAAAGGAACTAGGAGCCTAGGAGGAGGCCTGGTTACTATACAAGTACAAGTTGAGACCTAAGAATAAAGTTGACATAGCTGGCATAACAAGACTTAGAAGTCAAACAGCTATATCTTCACAAAATAATCCCCTCCAAATTATTGGATTCCTATATATGTCAACGTGAGTAATACATTGCCTACAGACAGCAGTATATTTTGTGCCTTTGTGATACAACACTGGTCTATGTGTTAAATGTTGAGTTGATGTGGAAAAGTAGCTTTCAAGTTCAAGGAGCAAAAGTGCAATTTAATCATTTTTCAGTGTGGTACCTGCTACGCAGAATCTTAGCAGCGGAGAACTATGTTTGGATTCCAAAATATTAGATAAAGTTTTCTTAATATGCAATCTTATTTTGTAACAAACAGTTTTAATGCCCTTGTCCCCATACCCCATCTCACTACTTTTGATACTTGATGGGTTTAAAGTGAACAGTTTCTGTAATCGTGGCCTGTAGGTGTTTTTCGATCTCCAGGAAGAGCTGAGGAAGGTAAAATGGTTTTGTTATTTTAAATAATGTATTTGCAAATAACAGTACAGCCAACGCCATGCCCATGCGTATCACCCATCCCTTTAAGAGGTAAATGATTTGGCCGACAGGATTTTTTTTTTTTTTGGAAACTATGCAGGAATTTTGGTGCTAATCAAACCAAGTATTGCTGTGGAAACCCTAGTTCTCCATGGAAGCAGCTACAGGGGAACCGTGCACAGAAACTAAAGGAAGAAGGTATGGACAAAACTATAAAAGGATAGCTACCTAATAAACATCAAGAGAAACTAAAGGCAGAAGGTATGGACAAAACTATAAAAGGTTATCTATCTATCCTTCATTCTCCACAGTTTTCACTGGGAAAGAGCATTAGGTTATTTATTTATCATTCATCCTTTAGATCATTTTGACTACGAGAGCATTAGGATGTAATCTGAACTTTGTAAGGCAAAATAAATCAGAGCATTTACTGTTCTGCGCCACTGCAGTGCTGAATCAGCAATTAGCATTTTCGCTGAAATCGCAGAACTAACTATCAAGCAGCAGCATTTACTTCTGAGCCAATAGTGTAGTACCTGTCAGGGTTCATTCCAGTAGCTGAAAATGCAGCCATTGCTCTATCAATAATATCCAATATGACTTGATGGACGTGCCTAGACAAGAATCGACCTTGTCCGAAGATAATTACAAATTGCATATCCAGGTAGAACTGCAGATAAAGGATGAAAAATGAAAATCACAGCTGATAGCATGAAAAAAGGAGAAGAGGAAAGGAGCTTTACTTGCTGAAGGCCAAGGGGACCCAAAGGCTTCGGTCCCTGTTCAATCTCTTCCCAGAAGGCTTGATCCTCTGAGAGCCATAGTATGACTGTCTCAGTGAGTCGCATCATTAGCAGAGTAGCAAATCTTTCTCTGCCGACAAACATATCTGCAGCAATACTGGCCATCCTATTTAGCTTTGCATACAGCTCCTGCAATGAATAGCAGATGAGCTACAAAATACTACTTTTGGGCAAGTTCTTGAATCCTAATATCTACATTGATTGAGAGAGCCATCATCATGAAGAATAACACTTTTGTACAGCTTATATCTAATAATATGAACTGACAGTCACAAACAAAGATGCCTTTTAATTCCATTGGTTAATTACAACATTGTCCTGTTATATCACCACAAAACTGAATAATACTAACGAGCTTATCCAAGCAATTGTGATAGAAGATACCGAAATCATCTCAAATCTAGAATTTAGCATGTCATCACTGAGGCACCATTTCAAGCAGAGAATATTGTGCATACACACATATGAGTAAACGTTTTTCTCCTAGGAGATGCACGAGCAAATTCTAAAAGCAGAAAAATCTATGTGGCAAAAGATAAGCCTATGGATGTAAACAAACTGTTCAAAAGGTATGGGTCACAAGGACCTGGGTTAATCTATCTAGGAAAAAAAAAGAAAAACAAAAGTTCTCATTTGTTTGTACCTGGAAAATTAGAGATGGGGCCCACTCTGGCTCTTCAACAGTATTGTCCATGCTAATATACATGTCTGCACTAAGATGGGTCTCACCTTCATCTGTAAATATAAGTTCAAGAGCATGCTGCCTGCAGAAACTATCCCTCAATCTGTCCACCATGCGTTGTAATTTCCTTTTCCACTCACGTTGCTCAGGCATACGGTTCTGTTTATCTGAGCCTCTTTTTCGCAGATCATCCATACTAGAATGGTTTATTGATGATAGCTTCATAGCTGCTCTAGGTAGCAACTCCTCAGCTAGCAAAGACGCATTGGCTAACAAAGCCAGTTGCTGTTCTTCAGACTCTGCCATTCTAACAATCTTATTTCCTAAACCATCTATGTTAGCTTCATCATCCATTGACCCAGGTAAAGCACTTATGAGCAAATTGACATATGAATTGAAAATTTTTGTTATGTCATCCATCGTAGAACCACCTAATTGCAAGCTAAGCAGTGGCGCAACATCTTCAAAGAACTCCTGCAAATTACACACAACACCAAGATTGAGGACATAGTGTATATATTATACCAGAAAGGGTAAAGATATGGGTTAAGCGTCACTCCAAAAGAAGCTGAATGCAACAGAAGTAGTTCATGTTAGAATATTTCTTATAAGCAGAAGTATAGATGCAAATGCCTATTTTTAAGAATAACTTTTGTCACCTGACTAATCCAATTTTCCAAGTTCCAACCCATGAAAGCACAAAAAAACCATTGAATTAAACAACCCGAAGCTCACACAAATTAGTATAGTTATCATTGATGGTGTCAAGTCAAACTAGCAAATCTTAGGTATGATGTCGGTATGTCAGTCTCCTTGAGAAGTCCTCTTCAATCATGAATCATCGAAAGGACTGCAACCCTACTGCACCCTAACAGTCTGAAACTGGCTTTGCGAATGAAGGAATTCCACACGAACTCTGCAGGGAATAATACAATCCAAACAGGATTCCTATGAAATCCCTATGCTCCAACGGGGTTTCTCTTCCATAAGTTCTCATTTGTAAAGGCTATATTTCCTACGATCCGATGGGCACAAGTCACATACCTTACTACATCACGGAACTGATAATGGAGCTAAAGGTGTGAAGAATGCTTGAGAGTTAAGGTTTTGGGAAAAGGACGTATTATGGCCAAAGTAATTTTTAGCGTTATTTCTTTTTCAGATTATTTACTGGATTGTTGAAACAGATTATTTGCTCCACGCTTTGAAAATTACATTTTCTCAAGAAAAGATTCTTTTATTGTATTTCTTAGACCACTTGTTTTAAGTTATTTGTTAAGGTTATTTATCAGAATATTTAATTTATCCCTATAATCAAATAGATAATCCGCTCAATAATATGTTTCAAACTAAACCTAGTCCAGCAACAAATACATGCAATTAAATAATGCAGATACAAGCTCACAGAGATATATCACCATCACTTTGCAGAACAAGAAAAATAGGAAGATCAATTAGTATTATTCAACCATAAGGGATAAAACCATTACCTGAACCATCGAGTTAAAACGATGAGCACTGTTGGAGAGCTTTGGCTGAAGAGCCAAATTAGCAGCAGATGATCTAGCTAAAGGACGAATGCCAGTTGGGGGATATGTGAGAATCCAGTCATCAGCTGCAGCTAGTGCAGCGGTACTCTCTTCAATTCTTCTGATGTTTGAATCTAGTGCTTGCTCAAGACCAGGCCTGAATTGCCTCAGAAGAACAGCTGCAACAGACAGACCACGAGCTTCCAACAAGGAGCAATGACCAAGTGATATCTGAACACATTCGGCAGCTGCTCTCAAACCTCCAGCAGCTGCACAAGAGGACAACACGTGCCTCTTTACCAAGAGTGCAAAGGACATAACTTGCTTCGTAGCCCATGTAACCAGTTCAGATGCATAACATGACTCATCACCAAAAACTTCTACAGAGTCACTGAGTGCCTGAGCTACCACCGAAAAGACTTGCTGAGCAAGTGCTGCAGTGTATGCCCCACCATACGAAGTGCTAGATGGATGTATAGTTTGCATATTGCATTGAAGCCTTTGATTATGCGCATTGAGTAGCAGGCTGTGAGCTCGAGGGCCATCACCAAGCCTTTTGAGAGCAGAAGCTGCAGCACGAAGTTCAATGCCACGAGTAGAAGACTGACAAGCAGCTTCAGCAAGCTGATCTGCCAACTTCTGACGATTATCAGAAACTGCCCTTCTCAAAGCTGCAATTTCAGTTGTGGTTAGAGTCTGTTTAAGTTTGGCATCAGAAGCAACTCGTTCCGCTTCATCTAGTGCATCAAGTGCTTCATCCACTCTTCTCTCAGCTAGCAAAACATCAAGCATGTCAGGGAAATCTGCAGACCATTTTTGTATTTCTGAAGGTTCCTGGTCTTCAACGTTGGATATATCGTCTTCTGCAGAACCTTCCGTGTTTGAAGTCAAGGAGTCTATTTGAACTCCTTCAGACAGACCATGGATTAAAGCTGCTTGTGTATTCAGTAGATTTCTAATTGATAACAGTTCCCCTTCAAGATCTGATATCTCCTTTGATGTTCTGGTGACCAAGAGATCATCAGTATTAAAAGATTAGTAGAAACAAATAAATTCCAAGGTAAGGGGAAGAAAACAGAATGGGTAAAAAATGATTATTTTTTTAAAACCAAAGGGCAAAGCATCAGTCCCTTATTTTAGAAATACAAGACCCTAAACATTGTTACAGCATTCTAAGTTACACGTAGTGCACAGCCTGAAACTCCCACTTTCTTGGTTTGTAACCAAACTCACACATCAGAATAACAAAGAAAGATACACAGCAACACCACGCCTCTGACACCAAAGCTATAAGCCTTACTTAGAAATGTTACACCATAATCACGTGATAGAGAACTATTAGAGCTTATACCAGGGGTATATCAGGCTATTTTAAAAAATTGTATCTAATAGAAAATACTAAGGAAAGTGTACCCTTAAGGTTGTTGGCGTACCTGATAAATGCAGCATAATTTGCATATACACTTCTGCGCATCTCTTCAGCCGAAGCCTTCTTTAGATCTTGCAGGTAAGAACATAAATGCCTTATTTCCTGCAATGGATTTGAATTGTTTTGATCAGTTACATTTGCAGGCACTTTGACGACCTATCCCGAGACAAGCTAAAACACATAGAATTTGCTTTATACTGCATTCTTCAGAATGGCGTTATATTCAAACCAAAGCATTTCCTAACCTCTTATTCAGATTTGCAAATAAAAATGCATAGTTAACCTCCAGATGTTCCGGTTTCCAGTTGTGGATAACACAATTACACAAAACAACAGTACTTGGCAAATGACAATTAATGGATAAAAAGGTTCCACCAGAGCAATCAGCCCATTCTAGCATACCCTCAGATTAGCGAAAACCATTTCATCACAAAAATGCACAGCAATTTTGAATTAGGTTAGAAATCCGCATTACCACAAACAACAAAAAAGACCTCAAATTGTTAACAATTTAGCCCTCTAACCACCCGTCAAACATCCAGCATCCAGGGATGAAATTAACCTGCATCATCACAACCTATTTCGCCTATATTACAACACCAATTACGCCCCCCCCCCCCTGAATCACGCATCTCCTACCCCCCAAACGAAAAGAACGAATTCAGGATCACATCATACCAACCTCCCCCGCAACGCAAGCGGCAAAATGCCAACCCACACGCGGGAATCCCACCCCTCGGTGATCCAACGAAAGGCGGAGACGGATTTAGCGAGGGCGGGCTCAACCACGACCGGATCAGAGAACAACCCACCTTCTCGTTCATCGTCTGGCACTTGGACTGCACATACGCGTCGGGATCGAAGTTGTCGGTCTTGAAGATCTTGAGCTTGTCGGCGAGCTGCACCCCGCCATCGCCTCCTCCTCCGACGCCCCCGCCCCCGCCCACTCCTCCGCCGCCGCCCCCCACGGCGCCGCTCACCGGGAACACCCCGGAGTGGCCGGCCGGCCTCGACCGCGACGACTTGGCCGACGCCATCCGAGATCCAGCGCCTCCCCCTCAACACCACGCCTCCGCGAGCGCAATGGGCCGCCTCCGCCTCCTCGCCGGCGCCGCCGCCGCCGCTGGTGGTGGTGGGGTTAGTTGCCGCGTCAATCCAACGAGGCCGCGGAATCGCACGAATGATTTGGGTTGGGGAGGAGAGGAGAGGAGGCGGCTTTGGAAGTTGGAAATGGTTTGGTTTGGATTAATTTCGAGATTTATTATTTATTATTTTTCTTTGTTTATGTGTTTTAGGGATTTTTTAAAAAAAATAAACATTTTTAATTTTTAATTTTAAAAATAAATCATTTTCAAAAACTTATTTGCAAGATCTGAACATCATTTTGATAACATCAACCGGGCTAGCGTGACAAAACCATACTACCATAGCCACACTAGTCTGGTTGCTATAATAGTGCTATTTGGTCGTTGGTGTGGTAGTCTACAGATAATTCGTTAGTATTATTTTACCATTTCGGTGGGGTGATGTGGTCAAAAGGCTCATATTTTGAAAGCAAGTTTTTGAAAAGTTTCATTTTTGAAAGTTCAAAAATAATTTTTTTTTAAAAAAAAACTGTTCTGAGCTGGTGTAAATGATTGGGGGTTAGGAGTAGGCGTGCACCTAAACTAAAGTTTAAGTTTCCTCGCCGAGATGCTGAGCTGGCACCTGTAATGTTGGCATTGGAAATGGGACACGGCTGCTGGTTTGTTTTTGTACTTTGTACTCTCTGCTATAGCTTTGCATTTTGGTTATATTTATGTTTGCTTCTTGATAACATCTGTTACTTTTTATTTGATAAAATGTTGTCAAGTTCTAATATGATACTTCGTAATTTTAAATCAGTTCCTCCCTCTATCACGGAGACATTGCCATTTCGATCGCATATGGCTTAAGTTGAGCTTTAGAAAAAAAAAAGCATAACATTGTAACGGATCCTCAACCCTCCATGTCATCTAGTGTCCATAGTATTTAATACATTATCACATAAGTAAAAATCTGATGTGGTAATAGAGTTAATGAGAAAAGTGGTAAAAGGATGAAGAAACCATATTTCATGCAAGAAACCATATCTACACAAGAATCAAGAATAAAAATATGGAGATAAGTGAATAAAAGGAGAGAGAAAAGAGGTGATTGGAAGAGAATTTAATTTTAAGACACATAAATAGTTTCTATACATAGTGTCTATATGATATGGCAAGTATGAAAACTAGTTGATAGTTTCTGGGTTGAGGATGATCTAAAACACACTATCGAATGGGATTTTCTTAATCAACAATTGTTTTTTTTCTTGGTTTTTACGGAAGAGGTGACAGTTATGTGATTGTCGTGACGTAGGAAGGAGGGAACGGAGGACTCATTTTTTAAGTAGTAAAGGTATCTTTTTAAATATTATACTAATAAAAAAATTCTTGAAATAAATGAAATTTGTTCGGTTTTACAAATAGCAGTAAACATTAGTGGTTACATTTATATTTTTCTCGGACAGTATCAAATATCCAAAACAGCATGTTTCATGGTAATTGAGTATATAGTACTAAGGGCCTGTTTAGATCCTTCAAAATAGTAAAATTTTTGCCATTTTGAAGCACTTTTTGGTAAAATGGATCTAAACAACAGGGTGGGAAAATAGCAACTTGGCATTTGGCAGTCTAGAGTAGTAAATTTCGTCAAAAAGTGCATAGGACCACCTCTCATGGTGCATGGGAAAATGACAACTTTTGCATGCCTCTAAACACTAACTTGCAAAAATGCAATGCCAAAATTTTTGCCACCAAAACTTTTACCATTTACCATTTACCATTCCAAATACCTCTAAACAGGGTCTAATAATAATAATCTATATCGTTGGATTAGCTGAAATACTAACATTGTTGCAATTGTCGCCAGCTGCCATGTGCCTTTTATTGGTTGTAATAAGTTACTGCTACATTACATGGCATGCACAGATCAAAGCAATGCGCCGTGGCATTGATTTCACAGTTGAGGTACGAACGAATACATTATTCATTTTTAAATTAAAAAGTTTTTAAAGTAAATTAGAAAACATCATGTTTTACGATCAAAATTACCCAAAATCACATATATTATAACGTATAGCCACATATATTATGGTCTATACTTTCCATAAAATATCTCCTTTATTAAAATCTTGATCAATTATAGCATAATTTGAAAATTTCAAAGTAGTGAAGAGGTAGAATATCGAAGAAAATAATTAACAATTTTACACAAACACTATGCGGTTGTTTGGTTCACTACCACAGTTTACCTCACCACTCTTTCAAAAAAAAAACAATTTGCCTCACCATACCACAAATTCAAGTTAGGCAAATTTGATTAGGTGTCCATTCAGTTTGTATCACACTTATAGCAAGATTCATTCACCGTAATCTGGATCTCACATGTTATTGGCTCGTAAAAGTGTGGCAAGCTTGCTCTCTTATGGTTAAAGTGTGGCTTCAATTTTATTGGCCACATGTTAGGCATGTTAACTAATAGAAGTATAGCAAGCTTTGGCAATGTAGGTATGCCAACAAAATAGCCTCTATGTGTTAGAATTTTAAGAAAATTTGTGCTTAACATATACAAGGATGGGTTTTGTAAAACTTTAGAACATGATACCTGATGTTGATGTTATGTGGTCACAAGTTATAATACATGCGATTTTTTCTATAACTTTAGATAAAAACATAGGGTTTTTAAAATTTACTTAAGTTTTTTTGAAACACTATTCAAAACAGTTATACGTAGAAAAGTTTTATAAAAATCGTACTGTTTAAAAGCTTGAAAACGTGCATATAACAATGCATAATCCGTTTAGGAAAATGACAGGTTTTGTTCTAGGAGGCCAAGCCGGCAGGAGTAAAATTTCTAGCGTTTTGGTAAGAAGCGTGTTTTCGCGTCTGTCCTCGCACACGAGCGGCGAACATTTCCGTCCAAGTTTGTTCACGTCGAGCACCGGATTTTCCAATCAAAGCCGCGTCGTGGACCACAAGTATATATAAGCCCTCTTGGGCCTTGGCACGGATTCACGGCCCATGATGCGATATACATAGGCCCAAGGGATGAATTGGGCCCATTTGCTCCTCTATAGAGTACCCAACTAAAGAGCCCACACACATTACAAAACACAACAAGGCCGCGTACTCAAATCCTATTCATCCGTTAGTATAGATCCACTTTTTTTTTTAAAAAAACAATTGATGCAGTTAGCTTATTTCTTCAAAATCGAGGCGTTACAGTGACTTTGTAAACCTTAAGATATAGGGGTAATTTTGTTCTTACCTCTAATTCGATGTTCAATATTGATTTTGTTCCTGTTTTTTAGGTTTTCGTTTTGGCCCCTATTTTTTCGAAACAAATAAGTTGTTTGCCCCTGTTCCGTTAATTCTGGCTAACGGTGTTAAATGCAGGGTAAAAAGGATAAGTATAACCTTAATGTCATACTTAGCAGTAATTTAATTTGTTAAAATTTTACGAAAGTTTACCAAAATTTGGGTCAAATTTAAAACGTAGGAAGAACCAGTTTACAACATGTTCAAAATTTATGTCAAAATAGTTTATCTCAAAATAGGGCAAAGTACCGGAAAATATCTAAAGTATACTTGTCATTTTTACCCTACATTTAACACCATTAGCGAGAATTAACGGAACAAGGGCAAAGGGCAAATGGTTGATTCATCTAAAAAGGTAGGGGTAAAAACGAAAAACTAACAAATAAGGGTAAAATCAATATTGGATATCAAAAGTAGGAGCAAGAACGAAATTGTCCCTTAAATATATTGGTCTAATCTTTGAATGTGCTTATAGTTCGTAAAAAATACATCAGTATAATCTTTCGAAGATGCTTATAAGGATATGGTGTGCGTGTATTTATAGGAGTGATTGTGCACACGTTATAAACATCTGCGTTTGTACTGTGTTTTATTTCTTTTATTTAGGAATTAGATCATTTCAGTGTCGTTTAAAAAGTTATTTCTTCAAAGAAGTTATTTGTGGAGAGAACAGGGAGTGTGGTGGATAAATTTGGAGAAATCTCCTCCGAGAGGTGTCGTTTGGAACGCATTAATCAAGAAGAAGCTTGGCGTTTGATCTACTTTAATTAGCTTCTGGGCAGAGATGCTGAGGCTTTGAAGCAAAGGCAGATGAATGAGGCACCGGGAAAGTGAAACCTCCCGGCACCAGGCCTTTGCTTTTAAGCAGAGAGTGTACCGTTTCCGGACTCCTGTTTCTATCCTTTTTTTTGCTAGGTGCCTGAATAACTGAATTATTTGGGATAATTATTCGAGGTATAAAAGAATAAATTAAATATTATAAATTTAAACACTATTAGACAAATTCGTATTAGTTTTTGCAAAACTCGTATGGAACTATTCGGTGTACCTCTGTGCAGTAACTATAGTACAAGGTAAAGAAAATGTATAGCACTGGCTGTACAGCGCAGCCGGTTGTAGTTGCAGTACAGCTTTACCGAACAGGGCCACCGTTGACGATATCGGAAAACATGCATATTCACTCATCATTTTATCTATACCATTTTAAAAGACTCCAATAGTGATGGTAAGTGGTGAATCTATCACCCACCACCACCCACTCCGTGACAGGTGGGCTACTGGTTGTTAGAATGTAATATGTAAGGTGATGGTGAAAGTACCTAGATGATAGAAAAAGAATGTGGATATTTTGTTTGGGATATTTAAAATGTGCATAATGAATTTCTTCTTTTCCAAAATTCCGTTGCAATGCACGGGTACTCAGCTAGTACTCCTTGAAAAAGGTAATAGAAGTAGCTTTCTAGTCTAAAAATTACCATCAAACTAACAAGCATATCCAAGAGTGCCCTAAACATGCTCTCTGCAGCTAAATTTTGAAAATAAAGTTAAAAGAAAATGTCTCCTTCAGTCCTTCCTTCCAGAAGTCGCTCCCAATTTCTACAACCGTGTGTTTTGTACGAGAAAAAAATATCGATAAAAATAGTTGGAGGAGAACCCAATTATAGTGGCATATTTTCCAATGTCTTTTTCAACCAAAAATAGAATCTCTATTAGAGAAAAGGAATGTTCTTTTGCTCCAATTTATCTTTTTTTTTTGGATAGCCTCAATCCAAATTGGATTTTTAGATAATGGATATATTTTATTAAAAAAATACATGTATCAAGATGCACACAATAATCCAAATTGGATAGTACAAATTGAATGCGTATGCGCTGTCCGAACAAATTCTATCAAAGCACTGCACCTACCGAGCAAATTAATGCCGTCTCATACATAAGTTGTAACTTTCGAACTAGGATAAGTACTATCAGATATTCAGAGGAGCAGCACTAAAGTCATTTATGAGTCTCAAACAGCACTTCTCATGCATCTGCATAGTCTCAAACAATGCATTCTGCCCTTGCTCGTATGGCATTGGAACCTTTTTAAAAGCCTACACGGTACCTGTACTTCTGTTGCTCTTTGTATTGTAGTATGTACTCCTAGTTGAGGCCTTTGTACTCTACCATGCCATGATGATGTATGCAGTTCGGAAGTGATTGCCTAATAAATGACTCCCCTTGTTGTGCTGTTTTATTAGCTACAACCAAAAATTAAATTTAAATTTTAAAACTTAGTTTTAAGTTGCTTTGAGGCATTTTTATCAAGTTTATTTTTCACTATTTTTTTTAAATCGGTAAGAATACATACATAAAATTTTGCTCATAAGCTTACTTCGGGCTTATTCACTTTGCTACCATTTTCAATTACCAAGTATTGGTATTTTAAAGTTTTGGTAAGGTGACAATCTAAACATGCCTCCAATAACATGCCAAAATTTGATAATTTTGTATAATCTTCTTCACATAGCTCTACACAAATGAATTGTACCTTACCAAAGCAAACAACACCCACATATCTCTACCTTTCTATTGTTTGGCATTTTCCAAACTTTGCTAAATTTATATATTTCCAAAATTTGAATGGGTTTATTTTAGCATCAAACTAAATGGGCGTTTCATTTTTCCATTACTGATAATTAAACAATCAGATACTGGCTGCACCCTACACGTCGTGCTCAATGCAAGTACACCGGACATATATTTAATGAGATTAATGTTATGCATGGTGCAAATTATGATGCACGATGGAATGAAAACTTGAAAAGGGTATACGATCGAAATGGATAGGTATATGAAACTGCATTTGGCAACACAACATTGCAATCAACAATGATCATGCCGATCTCTTCCATTAATAAGCCGATTAATTAAGGAGTGCCACTCCTACTAGTCAATTGTGTAACTAACTTCATAAAGATCTCTCCATGCATGGTCCAGCCTCTGAATTGCAGTTTAACTAGATCAACTTGCTGACTTTTTTTTGATCCATCAGATTTCTGACCCTCTCTGCAATTGTACATGTAAAGCACTGCTACCAGGAGCGCGTCAATGGGCAATTATGCGGTTCGTTAATGCTGGCTATATTCTCTCTCTTCTGCAGTTAACCAATACATTTTTGGTTTCCTTCGTTTCATATTATAAATCTATAATATTCATGTACATTTTACAGAGCTATCATAGGAATCAGTTTAATTCCCACGATTTTAATATTCCAGTTAAAGAATCTCGAATGAGTTCTAACATCCATCCTCGCTGACAAGGAAATTCTAACTCTATCCTATAGACTGTTTAAGCAGCTTTTGTTTCCGATAGCCATACCTTCTTAGAAAAAGAATGCATAGTGACAAATAATGTATAGTCCGCTGATTGGATTTGTCCGCTGTGCAGGGAGGCTTTCGAAGACACCGTTCACCTTTTCAAAGATTGTTCTTTCACCATTGAGGTCTGGAATAAAATCAGCCTTTGGAAGAGTTTAGGCCAAAAAAATTTACCAAACAACTTGAGCTTGCAAGACTGTTGGAGTCTGCTTTCAACCATCCAACCAAAATCTTTACGAGAAAAGACTGTTGGATGCCTGATCACCTCCTGGTGGAATATCTGGACGGAGCGGAATCATCGTATTTTCCAAAACTCCTGTAATTCAGCTATATAAGGATGACACAAATAATTTCTCAAGATTTAGGTCTGCGTCGCACGGCTTTCCAGCCACCATGATATTGTAGTGGCGTTTTTTTCTTTTTTTTTTTCTCACATTTAAGGTGAGTTCTATTTGTACATAACTTTCTTCTTCTAATATATTCTAGCAGCTGCTCCACCGGTAGCGGGGTACGTAAGAAACTTGACTACCTTCGCTCAAGGTTCTATTAGCAAGGGGATAGACATAAGAAGAAATACCGGCTTGCTAAGTGGGACATAATATATCATCCCAAAGATCGAGGGGTTTGGAATTCATGACCACGAGGTAAAGAATATAGCATTGCTTAGTAAATGGCTATATAAATTACTCACCACAGATGGAATGTGGCAACAGATACTACGTAATAAATATTTGGGATCACAACCATTATCTCAGACTTTTTAAAAAGCGGAAGACTCACATTTTTTTACTAGTCTTATGAAGACCAAACAAGATTTTGTTAGGTTTGGGTCCTTTCATATTAGGACGATACTCAAATAAGGTTTTGGGAAAAATAAGTGGTTGGGTAATGTCTCGTTAAAAGATCAATATCCTTGTCTATATAATATACCTAGGCATAAACAGTTGACTATCTCACAAATCTTTCAAAACAATTCTCCAAGCTTTTCATGGAGACGAGATTTAATCGGAGCAAAATTAGCCGCTTGGCATAATTTGTTGCCTCGCATTGCTGATTTAGTGTTGACACATGAGCAAGATGAATTTCGCTGGAGTCTCACCCCAATGGGGTATTCTCGGCCAAATCCCATTACTTAGCTCTTGTCCACACAAGTGTCCCGAATATCAATAGACGTATTTGGAAGGTAAAAGTATCACTCAAAGTTAAGATTTTTCTTTGAAACTTACGTCGGGGAGTAATACTAACCAAGAATAACCTAGCCAAGCGAAACTGGAAAGGTAGTAAAAATGTTGACCATTCAATATTTGTTGGGTTCCAATGTCATGTTTCTTGCTTGATATGGTCTGTTGTTCATATGGCTTCTAACATATAGCCTCCTCAAAATATTACTCACTTGTTTGGGCGTTGCCTTACTTGTGTTCCTAAAGACATGAGAAATCTGCTTTTGATGGGCGCATCATTTCTTTGTTGGTTCATATGGCTAAGCATAAACGGGGTAATTTTTGATAACAAGGTGGTGTCTTCTCCTTTGCAGGTTACTACTTTAGTCACCCGGTGGCTACGCACCTAGGATATCATCCACAGACCGAGACTTGGGATATTATTGCTGTGGTATCACAACGTTTGGACCAGTTGGCATGGGAGTTTTTTTACCAAGGAGCATGGGTGGTGATCTAGTTTACGGATTAATAGCCACTAGTTCTTTGTTTTGTGACAAGGAAGTCTTCTTAGGTCCTGTTTTTGGCTATGTGTATTTTATACGGAGATCGGGGGTGGACTCAGTTAGAATATATAATCTTGGCGTATTTAACTGAGTTTTAATAAAACTTTCATTATTAAAAATATTTCGAAAGTTCTTCTACCATAGTTTTCTTTAAAAAAAATATAATTAAAATTCAGAAAATAAATCAGGTGTACAAAACTGATTTTTTCAGTCTCTCCGATTTCTCGCCAGCTGGCTGTCAGAGTCATGAAGTCCCCAAACATGCTTACGGGCGAATGACGACATGTACTTCATATACGAGTGATGATCACGGAGGAACGCCGAAATGCAGTCCCATTTCCCATATCCTTTTTTAGTCTTTCACCCATAAGCTAACACGTATACACACACAAGCAATCATGCTCCATCTCATCGCAAATTATTCTTTCTTTTCAGGTTGCCCTTTTATCGCAACTACATCAAATCAATATCACACTGAGATTATAAATCTGTCCGAGACCACACACACCACGCTGAGCTAGCTGATCATGAGATACAGTACACTGAGTTGCTACTACAACACTCTTGGAGTCTTAGTCGTTTGTGTTACCACGCTAATTTGGCATCTTAATTAGGCTGTCACCATCAGAGGGCGAGCAGGAGAGGCGCGGCGACGGCGACGGCGACGGCGGAGGAGAGGAGGAGCGCCACCGCGCGTGCGCCGCCGCCACCAACTCCGTCCACTCCCAACCACCGCAACACGGCCGCACTGCTCTTCTGCGCGCCCGTGGCCGGTACAGCACTCGACCCACCTGATGAGAAACCATTAGAGACCAAATTAATCATCTTGAATTAGAAGAACGGATAGTTCATCAACTCCGCGGTCCAAAGAAAGCAGTAGCCGTAGAGAAAAAAAAAATCTAGTAGAACTCTCCACCAGTAGAGAGCATCGGAGTGAGGAGCCACTCCGGTGCTTTCTACTGGTAGTAGAAAATAATCGAAACCGTTGATCTCATTTGATTGAAAGATTCAGATTGGTTTCTACTACCACCCTAATTAACGGTAGTAGAAATGTGGAGGAGTTTTATTATCCAAAAAATAAGGGTATAATTATCATTTAGCAGTGACTAAACTTTTTTCCTTCCTTTTTTAGCTTTTTGATGGAATATGAGCAATGCCAATATAATGGATAACCACATATCGATCTAGCTGGGAAAAAACATAAATACAAAGTTACTCGTAATCATTTTATTACTAAATTACTAATTTACCTCTAATATTACTGATAGTATAATACTACAAGTAGAGAGTAACGTAATACTACAAGTACCGAAGTATCGCTCTTAATGGAAATGGTTATATATTCGGTCTCTGCCAGCAGTCACACAGCAAAGTAGAGAAGAAAAAAAACCTTTCTAAGTAAAACTTTCTATGTAGTGTTATTAGCGGTTCAGGAGCTGAAGAAAAATGAAAATAGTAAAAGATACACTACGATGTTAATATCCGAAATCGGCTTTTAAGATTAAGTTTTTAAATTTAAATTTTGAATGTGACTGATAAGCTAACAAGCTAGCCTCATTGCAAAACATCAAAATTTCGCACAATTTTACATGGAGTAGTTCATTTCCTAAAAAAAAAAAAATCAAAATCATCCACTACAAAGAAGGCCTAAAAAAAGGCTTGTCTTTGCAAGATGCAAAACACCACGATCATCTGTCACAAGTTTGCTAAACAGAATGATCAAAAGGCAGGGCACTACTGCAATAGTGCTGGTCGTGGCACACTGATTTAATTTCCATGTCGCCTCTCAGCTGGCTAAATGACGCTGACGGATGAGCCACTGTTAGGCCACTATTATTGCAACAGTTCCTTTCAGCTTCCATCAAATTAATTTGCTGGTTTAATTTGGCATCTTGTTCAGGGCAAACCTTACGAATCGTAATTTACGATTTTGCTTAATTGACAGGTTCACATCAACAACCTGGGAGTTATATCTCCAAAAGATATTTTTGGTTGGCTGCACTAGCACCTACGTGTGATAGTCTCAATGAAGTTTCTACAGATGTCGCAGTGAGTAGTATTTTTCTCCTCCTATTTTGGAATTAGTGCTTCTGTTCTGTTACTGATTGACAAGTTACAACAGGAGGTTTCATGGCCATATATACTTCAGAAAAGAAAATTATTTCGAGTACAGTTAAAAGGGTGAACCATTAATTTTGCATCTAAATATTAGTTATTAGTTAATTCTATTATAAGAAACCAGTTAAGTATAGGATTAGGAAGAAAAAAATTATGGGAACTGACCAGGGGATGCACTGGGGCTGCCTTGCATGGCAGCCTGCTGCTTGGCGAACTGCTCGAAGATCTGTGCGTCCTTGGAGTTGGGTGGCAAGTTCAACAGCCCTGCAGATTGCCAATTTACCATCCATAATTATATTCAATTCGCAAAAACAAAAACACCTGAAATTACTGTTGTTCCAATAATTCAGCACTGCCAATCAACAAGAACATGAAAAGTGTTTAATTAAATCTTCAGTTAATCGATCTGGAACTTAAATCATAGCTCTATCTGCAAAATAACTTGCAGTCTACATACTTCGAGCTCTCCAAAATCATCTCTCCCTTGCTGGTTTTCATAAGAACTCTTTTCGTTCCTACACATAAGCATTCTAAACTATTTAAGTAAATATTAAGTTTGAGAGCAAAGATTCCCTTTTATTCACCTTATTAGTCAAATTTCAAATTTCGAATTGCTTGGATTACTCTCCGGCCTAATTAAGCACCCGATAGACTGAAAAGTGCTTATTCCCGTGTATTCGAATCAGTGTATGAAAATATATATACCATGTACGAAATTTAAAACTTACAAATGCTTATATTTAGATACGGACGAAGTAGCAAAGGCTAGATCGGAGTGCTAGCTACCGCCACTACCACAAAGGACCAAGCAAAGAGTCCAGCTAGCTCGGTCCATATCAGACTCTTCTGGTAGCTAATTAGTGGCCAAACGCTCGATTAAAATGTACTCATGACACTATCTCGATCTCAATCATGATGGATACCGTCACGGACCGATCCACCGACTGCCGCGCATGAGCAAAGGCCGCTAATTTGGCCGCTCATGAAAAATACTAAATGGTTTGTGCTGCGTTGCTATCACCATATAAAATATACATGGGAACAGATTAAGGGCCATGTACGTCTACTGAGTGCTTACAGACGCCGTTTTGCTTATGATTAAGGTGGTTTCAGTGCTTTGATCCTCATCTAATACAGTTAATTTAAGTTTAGTATCATGTGATTTGATCATAAACACAATTAAGAAAGAAGATCGATCGCTAGAATATTCAGAGACATGGACAGTGACAGGGGTTAATTATTTTCATGCTTTTGATCAGAACAAGAATTCAGGAAGAACCAAGTGTACAATCATACTCTCTCCAGTCGTAAATGTTTGAAGCTTTTTAAATAAGATTCAATCAAACTTTTAAAATGAAACCATAAAAAAAATTCAAGGTACCATCATAAATTATACCAGAATTCAGAAACAGAGGGCATAGGAAAAATACTAAGATTGAGAGAGATTAATATGAGAGAATTAAGGAAGATATATACTTGGGCAGTGGTTACTAATTCCATGCTTTTGATCAGAAACATGATTCAGAAAGAAGGAAATATACAAACACAATCACCCTCTCCTTCCCGTCATAAATTTGTGAAGTTCAGAACGAGAGATGCGATCAAAATTTTGAAAATTCTGACCATTAAAAGAGAATTTAAGCTACAACCATAAACAACCAGAATTGAAAAACATATATACTGTTTCTTTTTCAGAATTGAGGAACATAATTTGTTTCTCTTTTTCAGAATTGAAAACACAGATGGGGGGTAAAGAAAAGTGATGAACATACTTGGGCAATCGGAGATATTGGCGGGGGCGTTGCAGAGCTGGGGGAGGGAGAGTGCCTTGGTGACGTTGATCTTGAGGCCGAGGTTCGGGTCGTCTCGGTCCTTGATGAGCACGCACAGGCACTTGCGGCTCGCCGCCAGCACCGTCTTCAGCCCCGAGCAGCAATCCGGCGTCGGCGCCACCGCCTGGTCCTGCACGAACGTCAGGCACGTCGACAGCGCCACCAGCTTCTCCGAGCACTCCGCCCTGTCCGCCGCGAAATCACCCCTCGCCGACATCGCCGACATCGTCACCGCCACCATGAAAACCACCGCTCTCCGGCGACCATGTTCCATGGTGTAGGTAATTGACTAACTCGCCGGAGAGGAGGGTGATGACGGCGGCGAGGGAGCTCGACCGTGAGGGCGGTGGAAGGGGGGAAATATATAGAGGGTGGGGGGTGTAGGTGTGGTAGCGTCGTGGTGGGTTGCGGCGGGGCGGCAAGTGGGAAGGTTGGGTTGTGGGTTTTCGATCGGCGTGTCGCGTCGCGCGCTGCTTTCCGCCGGACCGGAATGGGAATGGATGTGCCGTTGTGCACTTTTTTTTTTCTAGAGAAAACACGAAGAAACGTCGACACTCATAAGAGCCAGGCTAATAATATAGCTAAGCTGCTACTGTATAGATCTTTACAGTTAACCTCTCAGCTCACTCATACAGTGGTTAGCTCTTAACTATAAATATATGATCTACCTGTCTCTCACAAATTTTCTTAGTTCCTGTGCGTAAGCTGGCTATAAGTTTACAGCCCGCTTCTCCTCTCTCTCCTCTTCTCTCTCATCCAACTCAGCATTCGGTTTTCTTATAGTCCACTATTATACTTGCTCTAATACGTGCACACTCATCATTATAAATATATACATGTACACTCTACTTCTATAAGCATATCTGGAAAACTCTACTTCTATAAGCATATCTGGAAGACTGCTGTTGATGATCAAATTTGGTAATTCAGGTATCAAAGATGAAGATAGAATCAAAGAGAATCAAAGAGATTAGATCGTATCGGAAACAGAGTGAGAATCGGCTGTAGTCTGAATCGGCTGCGGACAGGATCGGCAGAGTCAGAGTCGGATAGGGTTAGCCGATTGAGCCGATTTTGATAATGTGACTCGGTACACGTCATTGGGTTGAGTTTGGGTACTTCATATGGATTGCCATGCACGGATAGAGTCCTGAGGAGACGATTGTATCTATTAATTAGGATGTTTTATGTAATTTCCTTATAGATATTCCCGGTAAGAGTTCGCTTAAGAGACTTGTTCGTTAGTTGGATTTGTATTAGGTTAATATGAGTCGTGTCCATAATGGACAATGTTTGTATTTTCGGGTATAAATATAGCCCTGAGGTCTTGTAAATAGAAAAGACACGTTCAATTAATCTCGGCTCATCGCCACCTTTATTTTCCACTTTTCGACAAGTTTGTGCTCTCGAGTCGTGCTGCATCAATTTAATCTTTGACGAAAAGGTATATCTTGTCATGGCGATTTGCATTATCCAGACTAGTGCTTACATCTCTACGACACTCTAGTTCTATGTTGTGAATCTCCGAGTTATCATATACATTATATAATTTAGATCGACAATGCAATATACTTGCATCGGCTGGATTCTTTTTAGGGTTTCGTCGATATCGGCTAGATTACTTTGTTGGTTTAGATTATATAATGTATCCACCATCCCGAAAAGGTAATCATCGGCTTGACTCTCTAGATATCATCTTTCCCTTTATACTTAATGCTGCATTGGTTAAGTCCAACCTATTAAGACATACTCAGAATCATGATATCTAGCCTGTCTCATGATTGTTAATAAGGATAGTATCGGAGTTTCAGCCGATCTTACTTGGTATAGATGTTTTATGCTTTGTTTAATATTCTATATCTGTCCCTTATATCAGGATTTAATCTAATATAAATATATTGAGCTAGATACCAATCAAATTGGTTATAGTTGAATATATTTACCACTAGAGAACATCCTGATATAAGGTTGTATCGGAGCTATAGCCGATACATGCTTAAATCTAGATATCGGATATGACATGAGTATATATAATCATTATTTCATGTTATCTTTAGACTTGAGCAATTTATACTGTCTCGGTTCAGTTCGATCTATCCCAATTGCTTGTTTCTAAAGTAATATTGATATATTGGTTATATAAAATTGATCTCTACAGCCGATATGCTAGTTTTAGGGTTAGTTCCAATATTGACTATACCTTACAGCCGATTCATGCTTTATTACATCGGCTATGTCATATACGATATGAAATCGGCCATCTGGCCGATTATCTATCATTCACTGATATTCTTTGCATATTTCTTCTTGTTGATTGTAGGATCAAATCAACTGGCACGCTCTTGAACCTAAAAGCTTAATTTTAGACCTGCACTAGAGTAAAGCAAATCTCTCAGGTCAGTGTGTGTTTTTTGCATCTCAACAACTGCGCAGTTATGCACTTGCTACTCCTTCCGTCCTAAATCACGTTTGTCACAAAATAAGTTTATTTTCGAGTAATCATTTTATTAAAGTTTGTTAAAGGAGAGCAGACACACACATATATATATTGAAAGAGATAAAGTGAGAGACAATTTTATTAGAATTTAGCAAGTTAGAGGATATTTTTTGTTTTTTAATGATATTTGTGGGATAGGTAAAAAATGTAATTATTTTAAGACGGAGGTAGATAGCACGTACGATTTTTTTTCTTCTAAAAAATTACACACTTACATGTTTTGTTCTTAAACTAAAAATTATATTCATGTTTGGCAACCAAAGGGTAACACCCTGTTGTCTATTGACATGGAAATAACAGTGGTGCTACCCACCAAACAGACAAGGCCCCGCCGCTAGCTAGCTTGTGAGTCATTAGGTTGCTGTCCCGCCAAGTCTTATGGGCTTGGCTAGCGACACCCGCATAATCACTCGATGCATACATGGGTGGATCTACCATGAGAAAGGTGGAGACTCGAGTCTTCACTACTAGCGGCAGGATCATAGAAGTTCCTACTAAAATTAGTATCATAAGTAAATAGAAATGGGCTGTAGCTTTATATAGTTATTCAGATCGATCCTCCTGCTATCTCTTTCTAGATTCACCGCAGGATGAGCGATATAAGCCGCTGTCGCTAGCTAATGGACGACATTGTCGTTTATCGAGTGGGCAACACAGATATATTCTGTAATTATATTTAAAATGGTGTATCCCTATAAAAAATTATAATATGTATATATAAATAATTTGTAAAAGAAAATTCTATACTACTAGTATACGCCATTTGTAAGTTACGAACCATGTATTTGACATGTTTGTTTTTTTCAAAAAAAAAAAACAATCATAGGGAACAATTGATATTCGTGTGACAAGTAATCGTGAAAACGTTCATGCGTGGTAAGGATGGGATTAGAGTGAACCAGTGGAGTACTGGAGGAACTGTCATGAAGTGGTCTTAATTAACCATGATTGCTTGATGATAACTTATATCTTGTTGCGACTGTCAAATAGTAATGCTAATGGTGGATTAGGATGCGTCAACTCACTACTGTGAGGAATGTGACGGCGAATGCACGAGTGTCTAATCTTTATATGTTCGGGGAAAAAATGGCTCAAATACGGGTGAAAGTGACTCGTGAGGCCAATTTGGAGTGATTTGCAACAAGTGGTTTAGAGTTTCCTGTGGAACAATCAACGTTGACAAGACAAGAATCTAGTCTCTGTGTACCTCTTCGTAAGATGGCTACTACTACTTCTTCGTACTGTGTAGTAGCTAGCAACGTGGTGTACACTAGGTTCATCAAAAGGCACAAATCCAAGATTTGACATGCGTGTCCATCAATCTTAGGAACCTACTAGTAACAATTAATGGGATACATTGATTCAGATAGAGATTCTAACCAGTCAAAAAAAATCTAATAATTGTTTGATATGCTTCAATGATTGATTAATGATTCTAACCAGAATTGAAGAATTCTATTGTTTATAAAATCATAATTGAGCAAACCCTGCTTTGGTTTCCTACAAATAATCGTAGGTAATTCAAAATTATCCATCTGGTTTGTAGTTTTCTTTCAAAAGAGAGTAATGAAAAATCCATGTCCCAGAAACCTGATAGGCTCAACATGATACACAAAGGATTTTTTATCCCATGCATATATGAAAAATTAAGGCAAAATGACGATCACAATTGCCCCAACCGTCTGTAAACGTAGAGGTGGCTCATCTGTTGGCTAAGGCGATATAGCGTGTTGCTTATTCGACCTTTCGATATCGTGTTGCTGGTTGTATCAAAGATACTGTTAATGCTAAATGTTTGTGAAATAAATAAACTAGCCTTGATTAAGAAATTTTTTTTGTCCCAACCGTCCTGATGGGAATCGAACGAATTATGGCCTTCAATCATTCGAACGGAAACCAGTCGCTATTGTAAAGTAAATTCGTTTGATGGCACCTAAATGCATGTAACTGTCATAATATCACTAACAAATGTTATTATGTCCAATGGCATCTATCTCTCTCCGAGTGGTTGTGACTTGCAAATTCGATCGATCTCCAATCAAATCCGTAGCCCACAAGCCGATTAGTTGATCCATAATTTCGTGATCTTGCCATGCAGTGATGCAAACCCTATTTGATTGGAAATCGGATGAGTTAATTATAGTTTGGTGATTTGACAAACTAGAGAACTCTGAAATACACTATTACAGAAGTAATAAGAACAGCAATCGTCGGCGAGGTCCTCTGATTAACTTGGTGATAATCTGTAAATATATTAGTGGAAGAGATGTCAGATTAAAGAGAGAAGAAGAAATAAGGGGATGAAGAAAAGAAGAGGGGTAATTCGGTATAATTTTTTTTTTTATAAACCTCACACGCTCGCTCATACTGACGAATGCAGCGAAGACAATGTGACGAACACCTTGCCGACAAACTGTTCATCGTCTGGCAAAACGAAAGCAAAGCAAGAAACAGAGGATTTGGCACTGCAATACCATCGTAGCATTCCATTCCTACGACGTGAGACACGAACTCAACCACGAGCTCAGCACGACGCAACACGATGGCTCTTGACACGAACAGAATACATATGGAAGCAAACATGCAGCTAACAAACTATGCAACATATATACTCAGCTAGAAACCAGGAGATAAATGAAACTGCTTGACGCCGTGACAGGATTACACCAACATATGAGTCACCTTGTATGAACTCTTCTGTCACCAGACAATCACCTGGTGTAATCCTGTCCCAAAACTACGAATCAGGCCCAACTAAATCAACATTGGGCCTCCAAATATCTGATGTTTGAGTCCATCACGAACTCGAATCACACGACGACTACTATATATATATAAAAAAATCCTCTCTCGTGCTCCCGCGCGTCTACCGCCAACGTACGACAAATCACATCGCCACGCCATGCGCAACCGCCAAAATCCCCCATCGAGCTTACCCCCAGCCATGGCCGTCGTCTCCACCGCAGCCGGCGACGACGAGGGCGACTTCTGGGACGTCGACGGCGGCGGCGGCCACGTCTACGTCCTCGAGTCCGGCGCGCTGCTCCGAATGGACCTGCTGCTCGGCGTCCTGCGGCGACTCCAGGGCGGCGAGGCCGTCGTCGTGGCGCGCGCCCGCAACGTTTGCCGGTCGTGGCGCGCCGTGCTCTCCGACCCGCTCGTCGACGCCGCGCGCAGCCTCCAGCGGCGGCAGGAGAAGCCGCCGCCCCCACCGCGGCGCAGCAGCAGGCGTGCGAAGGGAGACGGGATCCCGCCGCCGCGCCACGGCCGACGACCGCGCCGGAAGCCCGCGGAGTTTAGGGTGGTGTGCCGTTGAAGAGTGGAGGAGATAGATCGCATTTGTGTTGATTAGTTTCGTTTCGTTTGCTTCTCCATCTTCTCGAGTAGTTTATTGCAATGAGTGGTGATTAATTAATTGTATGGATTATGTAGGTAGATTTTTAAGATTCTTTTAGTGTAATGCAGGATTGTAATTTTTGTCTTCTTTGTTATTAATGTGGTATTCTATTCCAATTAGGATTTGAACTCTGTGATACATAAGAGTTGTGTGCGGTACATGTTTAATACGATATTGCTAGTTTAGCGAAGATGAAACAACTTGTAAGTGCTTGTCTCTGTAGCCATATCCATATCAGTTCCGGGTTAACATTTTTACATAAAACGATGGTGAAAGTGTGAGTGGAATGTTATGTGTAAGTGAGCCCACCTGTCCGATTTTTGTTGCGATTTTGGTAAGTGAGCCCACCCGTCGACTGGGTTGTTGCGATTTTGGAGAGCGGGCTTGTTACAGTTACCTCCTTTTCACATTTTAAAATGTTTTGGGTTTGAATAGATTCATGCATGCATTCATTTATGTGCGGTTTTGGAGGGTGGGCTATTATAATTACCTCTTTTTCATATTACTCCATCTATCCTAATTTGATCATCACCTAAGCTTTTTGAGATTTTCTCAAAATGATAATCATCTAACAAAGTGTCTCTTTATTTATTTGTAGAAAGAATAAATGTGCATCGTGGAATGCCCACCATGTATGCAACTATATGCATGCAACCAACTAAGATTAATTTCTATTGGTTCAACCTATACAACATTTAAAATGTGAATTATTTTTTTGTTGGACATGCAGTGACAAAGTACCTTGACCGATGATGATTAATTTCAGAATTATGAATATTTTGGTGTTTTTTGCTTATGGAATGATCAAATTCGGATGGAGGGAGTACAAGACGGGTTTGAATAGATTCATGCGGTTTGAGGGCGGGTTGTTACAATTACCTCATTTTCACATTATAATATATTTTGGGTTTAAATAGATTCATACATGCATTCATATATGTGCATTTTTCAATGAGGGGCTATTACAATTACCTCCTTTGTGGAATCTGAATCATATTTGAGTCTTGTCCCAGCAGTATTACACAATCCCATCGCTCTCGGAGCACGTCAGCGATGGCGCCGCCGAGGACACAGCCGCGATCTGCAGGAGGCAGGAAGCGACGGATGGCAGCGGCGGCGGCACCCTGATGCCGGAGGACATGGTGCGTGAGGTGTTGCTGCGCCTCCCGCCCAAGGAGGCCACCCGCTTCCGCGCCGTGTGCCGGCCGTGGCGCGCCACGCTGTCGGACCCGCGCTTCGTCGCCGCGCACGCCGCGCGCCGGGGTGCTCTGTGTTGGAATGTAATATGGCTGATTGCCTAGTTTCCTTGTAGCCTCCCCTTTTCTATTCCTCCCGATCCTATTCCATCAATCGATAGAGTGAGTATGGAGGGTTGAGGTCTATATATGTAACACTCCGTGATGAATACATATTGCGTTGAGCCTATCTCTCTAACATGGTATCAGATAGCCACCGATCAATCGCTTCCGCGTTTCCTTAGCCTCTTCACAAGCTGCCGCCGGCCATCTCTCCATTGCCGGTGTCATGTCATCTGTCGACAACGCAGCTCTCTCCGCGGCGATCGCAGCCGTCTCCGACGCTGCCGCCGGCGCCATCCGGCGCACCCTGCGCCCCAACGCGACGGCCTCCCCGGACGCCGCCGCCTCCGCCATGGCCCTTGCCGATGCTGCGTCTAGGGCTGCCGCCACGGCAGTCGAGGAGGCCATCTCTGCCCTCGTCATGCCTCCCTCCTCAACCTCTTCAGACACGACGTCCAGCGCGACCACGCCGGCCATCGTCACCGTCGATGCCGCGGCTCTCCGTGCCGCACTCGGGCTCCCTCCTGTCAACACGCCCACCGCTGGCTCGCCACCCGCTGGTTCGCCGGACCTCACCAGTCTCTTCGCTGCGCTCGGCCTCAACCCTCCCGCACCACACGGCGGCTCCGGCTCCGGGGGGAGGGGTGCCGCCCAACACCGATGACGTCGCCAGCCTCCATGCGCAGGCCGTTTCTGTCCTCAACGTCAAGGCGCTGGTCCCCGTTGTCCTCGACCTCGGCGCCGCGAACTACACCAAATGGCACGGCCTCCTCCTCGTCACTCTCGGCAAGTACGCCCTTGACGACCACGTCCTCTCCAACGCCTCCTTCCCCGACAACGCGCCCTGGGCACGGATGGACTGCGTGGTACTCACCTGGCTTTACGACACCATTGCCGCTGATCTTCTGGAGTCGGTCATGCAGCCCGCCATCACCGCACGCATCGTCTGGCTGTCCCTCGAGCAACTCTTCCTCGGCCACCACGAGCAGCGCGCCATGACGCTGTCGGTGGAATTTCACAACTTCGTCCAAGGAGACCTCTCCGCCAACGACTACTGCCAACGTATCAAGGCCATGGCGGACACACGCTGCGAGCTTGGCGACCCCATCACCGATCTCAAGGCGGCGGCAACAACCGCAACAGGCGCCGTCGCAACGGTGGCGGAAACGGCGGTGGTGGCAACGGAGGAAATCAAGGCGGCGGTCAACCGGCTCAGGGTGCAGGCGACCAGGGCAACCAACCGCGCCCAGCCTGGCCCACGCCGCAACATCGTTGGGCCGACACCATTCAGATGTGGCCCGGTGGCCCCGTGCTGCGCGCTCCCGGGATTCTTGGCCCGCGGCCCAGCGGCTTCGCGGGTGCGGCCACGACGACCCAGGCCTCCGGCCCACCTCTCCAGGGCGCTCTCCCAATGCAGCAGCAACAGGCCAGCTTCCTCCCACAGCAGCAGCAGCCGGCCCAACCGACGGCCTGGTACGGTGCAGCTGACCCTACTCCGGTTTGGGACCAGAACACCCTAGCCGGTTTGTTCCAAACCGGCACGCTGACGACACCCGCCTCCACCGACTGGTACATGGACACCGGGGCTACTTCTCACATGACCTCAGAAGCCGGTATCCTGTCGTCTCCCATTCCCCCTACCTCTTGCACTCCCTTACATATTATCGTCGGTAACGGTTCCCTTTTGCCCATCACCGCGACCGGCCATGCCTCTTTTGTTCATGCCAACCGAATGTTTGTCCTTAACAACGTTCTTGTTTCTCCTGACATTATCAAAAACCTTATTTCTGTTCGTCGGTTTGTTACTGACAACAATCTTTCCATCGAGTTTGACAAGTTTGGTTTCACTGTGAAGGATCTACTTACCAGGACCGTGATCGCCAGGTGCAATAGTCGCGGTGACCTCTATTCCTTTCCGACGAACTTCTTCAACACCATTGCCAGCTCTTTTGCCGCCAGCACCACCACCCTTTGGCATCGCCGGCTCGGACACCTTGGTCATGACGCCCTCGCTCGTTTGGCTCACTCCTCGGTCATTCCTCCACCCAAAGGCAGCGCCCCTACTTTATGCCATGCTTGTCAGCTCGGTCGCCACGTCCATTTGCCTTTTGCCACCTCTCTTACTAGGGCTAAGACGAACTTTGAGTTAATTCATTACGAGTTGTGGACTTCTCCTATTCCTAGTGTGTCCGGTTTCAAATACTATCTTGTCATTCTTGATGATTGCTCTCATTATGTTTGGACTTTCCCTTTGCGTTTCAAATCCGACACATTCTCCACTCTCTCACTTTTTTTTGCCTATGTCAGGACTTAGTTCTCTACGCCCATTCGTAGCATCCAATGCGACAACGGCTGCGAGTTTGACAACTCCGCCGCCCGTACCTTCTTCCTCACTAACGGTGTTGCCCTTCGCATGTCTTGCCCTCACACCTCCCCCAAAACGGCAAAGCCGAGCGTACTCTTCGTTCCCTCAATAACATTGTTCGCTCCCTTCTGTTTCAGGCCCACCTCCCTGGATCCTTCTGGGTTGAGGCTCTTCACACCGCCACCCACCTCATGAATCGTCACCCCACTAAAACCCTTCAACGCCACACTCCCTACTTCGCACTCCACGGTGTCCACCCGTCCTACACACACCTTCGGGTCTTCGGTTGCCTTTGTTACCCTAACCTATCCGCCACCGCACCCCATAAACTCTCCCCCCGCTCCACCAAGTGTGTGTTTCTCGGATACCCTAGCGAGCACAAGGGATACAGGTGTTTTGATCCGGTCACTAACAGGGTGATTATCTCTCATCATGTTGTGTTTGATGAGTCCACTTTCCCTTTCGCTGAGGACTCCCCCGATGCTGCTCGTGCCACTGATCTTGCATTTTTGGAGGATTTTACAGCCCCTGTTCAGGCTCCTGTCGGCTCCAACCGGCCCACTGCCGCCCCCACTTCCGCACCGCCTGGGCCACCGACCAGCTCCTCCCCGCCGTCACCTGGGCCGACTGCCAGCTTCACCAACACCCCGGCCTCCCCGCACTCGGCTTCTGCCTCTGGGTCGGCCTCTTCATCCACCACGGCCTGGCCGGCCCATGATGGCCTGACACCACCAAGCGCAGGATCGGCACCGCTCCACCCTATGCCGCTCACGTTTCCAACACGCGCACGGAGTGCGCGCGTTCCCGTCGCGCGCCCCCCTGTCACCGGATTCGGCGCCTCTCCAGTCGACAACTCACACGGCATGGTTACACGGGGCAAGGCCGGCATCCGAGTTCCCCTGTCTTGCCTGAACCTACACGTCTCCACACTGTCACCGATCCCCCGCACCTACCGTGCCGCCCTCGCCGACCCGCACTGGCGCTCCGCCATGGACGAGGAGTTCTCCGCCCTCCTCGCCAACCGCACCTGGGAGCTCGTCCCCCGGCCACCCGGCGTCAACGTCATCACCGGCAAGTGGATCTTCAAGCACAAGTTCCAGTCCGACGGCTCCCTCGACCGGTATAAGGCTCGGTGGGTTCTTCGCGGCTTCACACAACGACTCGGCATCAACTTCGATGAGACCTTCAGCCCCGTCGTCAAGCCCGCCACTGTTCGCACAGTCCTCAGCTTGGCTGTCTCCAGGGATTGGCCCGTCCACTAGCTCGATGTCAAGAACGCCTTTCTTTATGGCACATTGCAAGAAACGGTCTACTGCACCCAACCTCCGGGCTTCGTCGACAGCTCCCACCCCGACTCGGTGTGCCGCCTCAACAAGTCGCTGTATGGCCTCAAGCAGGCTCCCCGTGCCTGGTACAACCGGTTCGCCTCATTCTTGCTGACTCTTGGCTTTGCGGAAGCCAAGTCTGACACTTCGCTCTTCATACTGCGACGCGGCTCCGACACTGTCTACCTCCTCCTCTACGTTGATGACATCGTCCTGACTGCCTCCTCCACTGCGCTCCTTCGGTGGACCATATCGGCCCTTCAGGCCGAGTTCTCAATGAAGGATCTCGGCAAGCTTCACCACTTCCTCGGTGTGAGTGTCTCCTGGCAGCCCTTCGGCCTCCTCCTCAACCAGCACCAGTACTGCCTCGACATTCTCGATCGGGCCGGCATGACCGACTGCAAGCCCTGCAGCACCCCCGTCGACACCTGCGCCAAGCTCTCCGCTGCCGAGGGTGCGCCTGTTGCTGACCCAACGGACTTCCGCAGTCTCGTAGGCACTCTACAGTACCTTACCTTCACCCGCCCCGACATCGCCTACACCGTCCAGCAAGTTTGCCTTCACATGCACGATCCTCGCGAACCACACCTTGCTGCTCTCAAGAGGATCCTACGGTACATTCGTGGCACTTTGGAGATGGGTCTGCATATCCATCGCTCCCCCAAGAGCAACCTCGTCGTCTACTCCGACGCCGACTGGGCCGGCTGCCCCGACGTCGCTCCACCTCCGGCTACGCTGTTTTCCTCGGTGACAACCTGGTTTCCTGGTCGTCCAAACGCCAGGTCACGGTCTCCCGCTCCAGTGCCGAGGCCGAGTATCACGCCGATGCCAATGCGGTTGCTGAGGCCACATGGCTCCACCAGTTGCTCCATGAGCTCCACTCCCCTCCACCCACGACGACCCTCGTGTACTGCGACAACGTCAGCGCCATGTACCTCTCCTCTAATCCGGTTCAGCACCAACGGACCAAGCATGTTGAGATCGATCTCCACTTCGTCCGGGAGAAGGTTGCTCTCGGCACCGTTCGGGTTCTTCACATTCCTACCTCCTCCCAGTACGCCGACATCTTCACCAAGGGCTTCCGTCTACAGTCTTCACCGAGTTCCGTTCCAGTCTCAACGTCCGCTAGTCCGATGTTGCGACTGCGGGGGGGTGTTGGAATGTAATATGGCTGATTGCCTAGTTTCCTTGTAGCCTCCCCTTTTCCATTCCTCCCGATCCTATTCCATCAATCGGTAGAGTGAGTATGGAGGGTTGAGGTCTATATATGTAATACTCCGTGATGAATACATATTGTGGTGAGCCTATCTCTCTAACACTCTGCTCATCGCCGGCGCCCCGTACCGTAGCAGCCCCGGGTCTGGCCACGTCGATCTCGTGGGCCTCGCCGGCGACGTTGTGCGGCGGACTCGCGTGGAGGAGGGCGTCCTGGAGCTGTCCACATGCGGCGATCTGGCGTGCGTCGTCGGGACGGACAGGAGGGCGCGCGTCCTCCACCCGGTCACCAGCGCCAGCGCCGGCGACCCGCTGCCGCGCGACCTCGACGAGGAGAGCAAGCCGTGGGCGGGGTGGCTGCTCGAGGAGAGATTCCACGCGTTCACCCACGCGTTCGGCCACGCCTCCTCGACGGGCGAGTACAAGGTGCTCCGCGTGGCGCGCCTCTCGCTGGACCAGCGCCATGAGCAGCTCGTCGAGGTCCTAGCCCTCGACCGCGCCGGCCGCGCCCACGCCGGGGTGAGGTGGAGAGGCATGCAGAGCCCGCCGTTCCACCTCGCCGGCGCCAGCACCACCGGCATGGCCGTCGTCGATGGCGTCGTGCACTTCTTGGCCGTTCACATACCCCTCACCCATTACCTCCCCTTCGAGCATAACGACGACGCGCACATCGACCCGGGCGCCATTGCTCGCTTCGACCTCGACACCGAGCAATGGAGGCCACCTCTCCGTGGACCACTTAACACCCATCAGATCCAACAACACACTGATCTCCCGCCGCCATTGCTGACATTGACCGAGCTGAAAGGCTTCTTGGTGACAGTTCATCGTGATCGGTCCCAGCAGACATCGTCATCAATGGATCTTTCGTTTCTGATCAACTCTGAAGAAGAATCTTGGGTCAAAGAATACAAAATTCAGGTTCAGCTTTGCCCAAGAGAATTCTACGCGCATCCATTGTTGGTGTTTGATGAGAGGATGATCGTGCTGTGCGTGCGGCCGAAGGGGAGGGTAATGGTGTATGATCTGGAGACAGGGAAATGCAGAGATTTGGGTGTTGGTGATTGTGTTGAGGTCGGTGTGCACAAGGGATGTTTGTTGGATTTAGGTAGTGTTGTTGACAATGACAAGGAGTAGCAGAGCAAAGATAAATGATAGTATCGCTTTACATCCTTGCTTTGTTACCATTTTTCTACTCATATTTGCTTCCTATTTGTTTTGTGAACTTATTTTTCTTAATGCAAGTGAATTGCATGCCTTTTCTCACCATTTTAAACTTATTGGGCCAAATAGGTAATGCCCCCTCTATTCCACATTATGAGACGTTTTGGTCCCTCCATCCTCATCTAGATTAACTAACATTCATATGAATTTGAACACTTATATAAGAGGACATATCCAGTGAAAATAAGCTAAGTGTTGGAAACTCGTGAAAATCATACCTAAAAGTTTTATAAATTTATGAGAAAATTACTAGAGATAGGTGTATATATGAAATATATTCTCACCAAATCTCAAGTCCAACCTCAACCCAACCTCACCTTCATTTAGGAGAAACAAAAATGACAAATTTCAGGTGAATAATATCTTGTTATCTGAAATTTGTCTTTTTTGTTACTCATAAATGAAGTTAAGTTTGGAATTGAGATTTGGTGAGAATGTATTTCATATCTACACCTATCTCTAGTAATGTTTTCATGAATTTAAAAAACTTTTAGGTATGATTTTCACGAGTTTCCAATACTTAGCTCATTTTCACTGAATATGTCCTCCTTGTATAAAGCAAATACATGGATCCGTGAATAAATCTTCCTTGAATAAATCTATTGAAAATTCAAAACATCTTATAATGTAAAACGTAGGAAGTAGTATGTGACTCGATATAGTATCAACGTCAAAGATCTCGAGTTTGAATCTTGATTGGCTTAGAGATTCAGCTCCTAAGCCACAAAGTTCATGTCTCTAATAATATACTACCTCCTTTTCAAAATGTATGACGCTGTTGACTTTTTACGTAACGTTTTCCCATTCTTTTCATTAAAAAATTTAGTATAAATATGTAAAACTATAAGATTGGATTATATTTTATTTGATGATAAAACAAGTCACAATAAAATAAATGATTTTTATGGGCTTCATGGGCTTCATAACTTCATAACTTTTCATGGGCTTTATGTTTTGATCAAAGCACAATGTCCTGGGATCCTTTTCAAATAGTAAGAAATCCATATGGAATTTAAATGGAACCATATATGGAAATCCAAATTTGCACACATAAATAGAAAGGACTATCGTGGAAAATAGGAAATGCATTTCTAAGGACTGCCTAAGGTCCAAAGGCTGGAGGAAGGAGGTGCCCCCAGCTCTAGATTCCCTATTTGTCCATGCTTATTTATCCCAATAACACTTCTTGACACATGGAAACTGACAACATACATACTGGGTCATTTTACAGTTGCAAGTTTGCAACAAGATGTGCAACCAAGTGTTGAATTCACACCTTCTTTGTTACAGTCACGGATAGATAGGTATGTTAATTTTGAGGAACTAGTTGGATGTGATAGGCTTGAGGGAACATGATCTCTGAGATGCGCAGTACTTCCCCTCCTTTGATCTCCTTCCATCTAAACCGAGAGTTCATTCAGCAAAAGATAAAAATAGAGTTAAAAATGTATGTCAGTTAAAGACTATTTCAGTAAGTTTAGCGATCAGCATGCGCATGTACCTGTACTCTGTCACCAAGATATGGAGGAAGAGTGCAATGAAAAGCTTGCTAAAATCTGCACCGAGGCACAGCCTGATGCCTCCTCCAAATGGCATGTGATTCCTCAGTAGCAAGCTTCTCTTCTCCTCCTGTATTTGATATTGGATTTAGTGAGTCAGATAGAAACACATTATGGTACAGCCCAAGTAAAGACAAATTTAACAAGAATTCAGAATGGTGAGTATTTAAGAAAGGAACATTGAAATGTATTAGTTTCACGAACCGTCCTCCTCCATGGATCGAATTTGAGTGGATCCTCGAACAATTCAGGGTTTAGATGAACTGCCATAGGTCTAATCATGACTAATCACCCAGATGGAATTGTATATCCTACAGAAAAAAACCCAAATATTCTAATAATCAATCGCATATTGCCTGATGTAATAGTCTAGGCACAATATTTTACTTGTTTGTGTAAGGAGTTTACCATTCACTTGCACATCTGTCAGCGTTTTCCTAAAAACTCCAGGTGCAACGTTACTAATCCGAGTAATTTCATTCATAACCTTCAAGTAAAATAAGCTCAACTAAATTAACATAAGCAACTACCAAAGCGTCATTGTGGCACCAATGATCCTTCAAATGTAAGCATACTTTAAGTGAAATCACCTGATCGAGTAGTGAATTTCAAGGACTTGTACTCTTCCCATGTGAACCCAGAATTCACGCCCTCTCGTTTCTTCAGTACCTTTTTGTGTTCCTCCTGGAATTGTGCGATGTGTTGTTTTTAGGGGTAAGTCCAATTAATCCGTCAACTATATCCAATAATTTTTTAGTTGAGTTTTAGACAAACACAAAAGTTGTGGGGTACTATGGACTTACCCATATCCTTTGTTCATGATTAATTCAAAATTTCAATATTTATTCCTACCTTCCCGAATATAAACTATTCATTCACACGTTAAAAAAAAAATTAAGAATCGTTTCTACATTTCCTGAATATTAACTTTTACACATAAAAAAAAAACTACAGACCTTGAGCTCTTCAACAACTTTAGGATTATCGGTGAGTAACTTCAAACCTACAGTCAACGTCGATGATAGTGTTGCAAAGCTCGCAAACAAGAGCGCAGCAAGTGTCTCGGTGGCGAAGGTTGACCCCGTCGGCAGCGGTAGCCCTAGAGACGGCGGTGGGCTAGGAGTCTAGAAGGCGGAAGAACATCCCCAGCGGAGGCCTAAGAATCCGGTAAAGTAAAAGCCGATCCTGTCGGTTCGTGTTTAGTTGGCTAGTTCTGACTAAACGACGAATGACGATGGTTGAAAGTAGGTTAACTGGTGGCGCGTGATGTCAGCTCACCCAACGGATGAAGATGGTACCAATGGAGGTTTGCATCGACGGCGCACTAGGGATGGCGGCGACTAGACGATTTCCACTCGTCATATTTGGCCGTTTTAGGAGAGTATGACGAGAAGCAGAGAAGCAGGGATGCACCGAGTTCATTTGTTTTTCTTTTCTTTTTCGCTTGTGTGTTCTCTTTCTTATTGAGGTGTGAGTCTAAGTGCTCTTGTATTTTTTCGGCTGTGTATATCCTTCGTGTGGATATAGAGGTAGGACTAATGAAAATCCATTATCTAAAAAAATGAGATCACATTAAAGCAGAACCAATATAGCCCAAACCAATTCTTTAGATAGAGTACATCATTAAGTTCGAAGATGTGCAAATCCGACATCACATTGACCATATTATATATCTGTCCTGGTAAAAGTTGTTCAACACTCGCCAACAACGTGGACGAACACATGGAGCTCAAGAACAGAGGACAAAACAGAGCAGGAAAAGCGCAGGGCAATTTTGTGCTGCCAAAACTGCACAGCATTTTCTGGGTTTCTCTTCATTACTCGTGGAATCAATCAAAGCAGAGTCGATCGTGCTTTGACCAAACGGACAAACTGGAAAGCAAATCAGGGAAAAGGGAACAGCAAAGAAACACACCAAATGAGCAGGATCACAATCTGAACAAGCAGATCACTCGTACTCCACTATAACTTTGAACTGATTTGACCTGTCGCGTCTCGCGTTCTCCTCCTTCAGCTGGCTCACTGCCGTTCCCATTTCATGGTTATCCCTAAAACCACGGACCCGGACATCCTTAAGGCTGGTCAAGTGCTCAACACCGTCGAGGCACCGTTTCTCGGCATGGAAATACACAACCAGGGTCTCCAGCTTTGGCATGGCTCCTTCCTCAAACCGAACAACTCGTGGTGTACCTTCATCTGGAACAAAGGACAGCACCTTGAGCAGCGGGAACCTGAAGTCGGTGCGCGCCACCAGCGCGTCTTCGCTGCAGCACATCCTATCCAAGCTGATCTTTGTCAGGCTAGGCAGCTTGTACAGGGCACCGTATATTTCATCGCTAGTAAGGTTTATCCACCAAAACTCTACATGGACAAGGTGAGTGAGTGACTGCACCCAACCTGGAATTCTGTCGATGGTGCCACCGATGCAGAGGTACCGGAGTAACTTTGGTGGTGAGGGGAGGTCAAGGAGAAAGTTCATGTTGTTTGCATCAGGCCTCATGTCCTCCGCTTTCAAGAAATAGAGGGAGCACCTTCCTATGGATTCGGCGAGCTCGGTGAGAAGCTCCCGATCTGCATTGAAGCAATTGAGGACGACACCGAGGACTCGTAGTTGTAGAAGGTCGCCAATCTCCTTGGCAAGTTGAGCATCGTCGTTGCGGAGTTCGAACCTAGTTAACTCTTCTATGGCCTTCATTTTACTAATGTGCCGGGGTAGCCTCAGGAGTTTCCTCCAGTCTTCCCTGTTTGAGAAACCCAAGCCCTCAAGTTTCTCTAGATCGACCAAAGATTCTGGGACCATGTCAAGCATTGTGCCATATAACCAAAGTGTTTGCAAATGTTGTAGCTTGTTTATCTGGCTAGGCAACTCTGTGATATCTGTGTCATTCAAGCACAGGAACCTGAGTAGGAACAACCGACTAACATGCTTCATATGCTTATTCTGTAAGGCCTTGCAACTTTGTAGGTCAAGCACCCTTAGCAGAGTGAACTCGGCTAGTCTATCCAGCAACTTTCGATGACCTTGGGGGCGAAAAGTGGTAAGTGACCTGACGTGCCTCAAGTCTGCATTGTCGATGCCAGACCCTAGGTCGTCGCTCTGGATGGACAGACGGCGAACATTGCTGGATGGTGTACATCTGTATTGGCCTCCTACCAAGCTGACAAAATTGGACTGTAGGGCTTTGGACACAATAACCTCAAGCATCATGTCGTGCACACGACACCTTTCTGTCTTCCCATCAAGTGACTGTGAGGCTGTCATTATCATGTTTCTGCTCAGCAACTCGTCAAAGTAGGCTTCTGAGACCTCAACCAGAGTTAACCCCTGCGTCTCAGCAACCAAGCCTTCAACAATCCATCTTTTGACCAGACGATCCTTGGCAATTTCATGGTCTTCAGGAAAAATGCTGAGGTACATCATGCAAGCCTTGAGATGAGGAGGCAGGTGGTTGTAGCTCAGTGATATGATCTGTCTCATGCCTTCCAGTGTGGGATTGTTCTCCATCAGAGAGCCAGTTGAGTTGCAAACTCTCGTCCACATATCTATGTTCACCGGTGAAGTATAGCTCGCCAAAAGGCTGGCAATGCTGATAATAGCCAACGGTAGTCCACTGCATCGTGCTAATATCTTGTCCATTATTTCTGCTAAGT
Source organism: Oryza punctata (assembly GCA_000573905.2). NCBI lineage: Eukaryota > Viridiplantae > Streptophyta > Magnoliopsida > Poales > Poaceae > Oryza > Oryza punctata. The sequence continues at coordinate 5,811,310 of CM002494.2, read as the reverse complement.
GCTCCGGGAAATTTTCCTGAGGGCCAAATACTCTGTTAACGAATAATTCCTTCGCATCTTCAGGTCCAAGGGCCTTAATTCGATGGATGTAGTCTTCTCTAGGGCTAGCAGCGCTGCACGCCTTAGCAACATGCTCCATCCGAGTAGTCACAATGATTCTACTACTGCAATTGTTGTTTGGCAGCCTTGTTACTATTGCTTCCCAAGATGATATGGTCCATACATCGTCAATCACAATGAGGTACCTGATTAAATCGATTTTGCAATTTATCAATCGCCTTCTTTTTCTTATTTATATTAGTCATATACTGAGAAAACTACAACTCTACTATATAATTTTAGTGTAACTAGTTTATTTTCTTTTTTATTTACTGGACTAACCTAGATACATTTTGTGTTTAATTAGATTAAAACTATTTTGTTTCACTTTAGCAAGATCCACATAAAAGTAAGTATAGTTTTTCTTAAAAAATGAAGCTAGAACATTCTTTGTTCATCCAGGGAAAAAATGGTCATCCAAGTTGTCGAGTGTTGATCTAATAGACGAAAAGATGATTAATAGACAAGAAAAGCCAGTAACTAGGCTATGGCTGCTTCTAATCAGCTTCTTGGCTGAGCGAGGCAGATCATTAGGGTTTGACTTATTAAATATTATATATATATATATGACACCTATATTATGAGGTACCATGGTGCCCAGGTACCAGGTATGAAATACAAAAATTCACTTAAATTTTTATAAATTTTCAAATTATGAGTATATATCAGGTATAAGAATTTGATTTATACCTATACCTAGTAACAAAACAACTAAAACTCAACTTTATTTCACAATCCCTTATTACGTACCTAACTAATTATATGTTTTGATTTTATATACCTAGAATCAAAATCTAAAAAAAATTTCAAACTTGTTTGAACTTGTTAGTAAAGAAATTAATGTTAATACTTAAACATATAAAAAAACATACTCATTCAAAATACGTATATATATGTGTGTATGTGTATATACACATATATACACACATATATATATATATTGGATACTCATATAGGACACCAATGCACCATGGTGTGAAATGCATAAGTTCATTCAAAATTTTCAAATTGTGAGTATATACGTAGGTATAAAAATTTGATTCATACCTATACCTAGCAATAAAATAATTCAAATTCAACTTTATTGGATTATACATTATAACATACCTAACTAATTATATGTTTAGATGTTATATACCTAGGATCAAAATGTAACCAAAATAAGTTCAAATTTAGTTCAAACTTGTTTTGAACTAGTTAGTAAAGTAGTTAATCTTAATACCTAAACATTTAAAATAATTTATACTCGTTTGAATTGGGTATATACTCAATTTGAAACATGGAGCCCGGTCATCATGGAGCACCAAACAAATTTAATATATATATATATATATATATATATATATATATATATATATATATATAGACATAGTATACTACACCCGGGGTGTAGTAGAATACAGCACACCCTACCCCCCAACACCCTCCTCCCCCAGCCCGCACTCTCCGGAGTGTTAGTAACTCATTTACTCATAGTCTGATAGACTCAGTAATCTTGTTACTAATGGATCAATCACGAAAGAAGTGCGGAAGAAAAGAAAAAAGGTGCGGGCTAGTTCTGCAGGATTGATGGTGTGAGGAACATTTTGATAGTAACTTGTTTACTTATCGAACTAAAACCACTAATAGTAATTGATTTACTTAACGAAAGAATTTTTTGGAGAGAGAGATGGGGGAGTGTTTGTGCGGGATGGATGTGTGTGTGGGGGGTGAGGGTAGGGAGGAGAGGGGGTGCTGTGAGGGGGGTAATTTAGTTATTACGCACCTCAGGCACGGTTTAGCGCATCTATATATATACATATATACATACATACATACATACATACATACATACATACATACATACATACATACATACATATATATATATATATATATATATATATATATATATATATATATATATATATATATATATAAACTCTTGTATATAGAAAGTTTCTCTTGAAACCACCATTTAGCGGTTCGGGACCAAGTAGCGCAGCCAAGAAAAACTATGTACGCATGTTTGGGCTTACGCTTATATAAGTTAAATAAAAGTTTTTGTAAGTTTATAAACTCTTTCTGGAAGGATTTAAATAAAATATAGGGCTACATGCTAAAAAAAGTCGCAATATCTGACCATCCGTCTATACCTCCATACTAATGGAACACCCTGAGAAAGATCCTAATTTAACTAGAAAGATTTATATGTTCATTTGACTTATAGGGTAATAGGGCCATATATCACATAAGAATTCATGTTAAATAAAACATGCGATTGGAAACACTAGATGCCATAGCGTTACTTTGATCTAAACGGGAGATTAAAAGCCAAAAACAACCAATACTAATGAACTCCAAATTTTAGAATTATGAAATTAAGAAAACATAATTGTATGTATAGTATGACATATCCATTAACCATGAGGAAATGAGCACTACACAAGGATGGATCTAAGGCCCAGCAACCTAGGCGGCTGATCTGGTTGAAAAAAAAGACTTATAATCATATTTATTATGGTCCATTGGATTGCTTTAAGTTTTGTGAACCGCACCCCAACCCTAGCAGCTTTTGTTTCTCTTTCCCTCCCCTTCCCCCCTCGTTCATGCCATAGCCACCAACCTGATCTCGTGGAATACGATAATACCATATACCCAATAATATACAAGAATGTATCCTCCGTTTAAGGAAATATGACAGATAAAAAATAAAATTATCTCTCTGAAATAGAAGTCATAGTCCTACATGGAGAAGAAAAGGTCTCCTTAGACCCGTATCTTGTGTTGCCTCTCCGAGTTCTACTTGGAGAGGGGGATGATCTCCGCTACATATACAAGGCCCCTTGTTCAAGGAGGGGGTCAAGTCATAAGTTCTAGCCAAAGCCACACCCTCAAGCAATTCGGAGGAAGCCAGCGTCGTACTCGTCGAATAGATCTCATCGGGCCATTCTCGATAGGTTCTAGTCGGCGGAATAGTTTAGCCATTCTATTCCTCTCCTTATTGTAATCTGAGTGCTACTCCCATCCATATATACATATAAATTGATCTAGGGCTATTACCCTTTTAGGGCTTGAACCATTATAAATCCTTATCTTTTATCTCCTAGATCCGATCTCACGTGTACCCTTGTTCCAACGATCCCCATACTCTACAAATACCGTCCGCGGGTACAACCCGTCGATAAGACTCTTTATGTATGTTACTATTTCCAAATTATTCTTGGATGAATATCATATGTGGAACAAATATGAATATAAGATCAGCATATGTATTAAATGATGATTATGGTATGAATGTATCAAATCAATAACATGGACATGTGTTGAAGAACATGATGTTAGATGGACCCAACTTGAGACACTGCAAGGATTATAATGTTCCATCAGTTGATCTCAAATAGTGTTTACAGTATTTGCATGGTATGACGATCGTTGGTACCAGGGTATATGCGAGATCGAGGTGAAAGAAACAGAGACAAGGATTTTTATACAGGTTCGGACCCCTTATCTACCAGGTAATGGCCCTACTCTTGTTGGCCGAAGCCGGTGTTGCTCTTGTTCATCAGAATCACACAAGTACAATATTTGGGATAACCTATCTAGTCGTCGTCGACACGATGGCATGAAACCACCACCCGTAGTCGACGACGGGGTAGTCTTCATCCTCGAATACGAACTAGGCGAGATTAGATATAGCGCTAGATCCCTCTTGTCGGCCTCTGCAGCACCAGGTTGGGTATGTCTAGGCTTATCTCTGGTGTCGATGTATGGGACGTGTATTGGTGTCTATTCTGACTGTTGCGTCCCTCGCCTCTCCTCCTAGGGAGTCTTGTATTTATACCTAGAGATGTCCCTTGGCCAAGTAGAACAATGGACATGGGGTGATGAGGTGACTACCACACTAGTCAAAAACCAAGTGTGTAGTTGTAATCAATCACTTCGCAGAAGCAGTGAGAGAATCGCTACAACCGCTGGTCAAAGACCAGGTATGTAGACGTACTCGACCACTAGAAGACGTAGTGGGAGGAACGCTACAACCGCTGGTCGATGACCAGGTGTAGACATACCTCGACCACACGAAGACGTGGTGGGAGGACCGCTACAACCGCTGGTCGACGATCGGGATCTCGACCACTTCAAAGAGTACTCGGAGAGACGGTGAGATAGCTACCACCCCTGTACTTAGACCAGTGGGTAGCCGTATCTCGACCACTCAGAGAGATGGCGAGATAGCTACTGCCCCAATATTTGGACCAGGTGGGTAGCCGTATCTCGACCACTCAGAGAGATGGTGAGATAGCTACCACCCATGTATTCAGATCAGGTGGGTAGTTGTATCTCGACCACTCGGAGAGATGATGAGATAGCTACCGCCCCTTATTCATACTAGGTGGGTAGTCGTATCTCGACCACTCGAAGGAAACTCTGAGAGATGGTGAGACAGCTACCGCCCCTATACTCATATCAGGTGGGTAGTTGTATCTCGACCAGTCGAAAAGATGGTGAGATAGCTACCACCCCTGTACTCGGACCAGGTGGGTAATCGTACCTCGACCACTCAAAAGAAACTTGGACAGATGGTGAGAAAGCTACCGCCCCTATACCCAGACCAGGTGGGTAGTCGTATCTCGACCACTCGAAGATGTAGTGGGAGGATCGCTACAACCGTTGGTCGACGACCAGCCGTAGTAGTCTCTCGACCTCCTGAAAGCAATTGATAGGTGGCGAGAGGTTGCTACAGCGCTGGTCGACAACCAGCCGTAGTAGTCTCTCGACCTCCGAAAGCCAACTGATAGGTGGCAAGAGGTCGCTACAGTGCTGGTTGACGACCAACCGTAGTCATCTCTCGACCACCTGAAGGCAACTGATAGGTGGCGAGAGGTCGCTACACCGTTGGTCGACAACCAGCCGTAGTCATCTCTCGACCTCCCGAAGGCAACTGATAGGTGGCGAGAGGTCGCTACAGCACTGGTCGATGACCAGCCGTAGTCGTCACTCGACCTTTGGAAGGCAACTGATAGGTGGCGAGAGGTCGTTACAGCACTGAACGACAAACAGCTGTAATCGTCTCTCGACCAACCGCCGTAGTTGTCTCTCGACCACCCGAAGGCAACTAAAAGCTGGCGAGAGGCCGCTACACCGCTGGTCGACCACCAGCCATAGTCGTCTCTCGACCTCCCGAATGCAACTGATAGGTGGCGAGAGGTTGCTACAGCGCTGGTCGACGACTAGCCTTTGTTGTCTCTCGACCTCCGAAAGGCAACTGATAGGTGGCGAGAGGTCGCTACAGCGCTGGTCAACGACCAGCCGTAGTCGGCTCTTGACAACCCGAAGGCAACTGATATGTGGCGTGAGGTCGCTACATCGCTGATCGACAACCAGCCGTATTCCTTTCTCGACCTCCGGAAGGCAACTAATAGGTGGCGAGAGGTCTCTACAGCGCTAGTCGATGACCAGCCGTAGTCATCTCTCGACCACCCAAAGGCAACTGATAGGTGGCGAGAGGTCGCTACAGCGTTGGTCGATGACCATCCGTAGTCGTCTCTCGACCACCCGAAGGCAACTGATAGGTGGCGAGAGGTCGCTACAATCAGCCGTAGTCGTCTCTCGACCACCCGAAGGGGCGCTAGAGTTGGTTATTATATGTGCATGTCATGTGGCCAGCATGACTCACATACCCAACTTGTAGCATATCCAGGTTCGCGGGGAGATTATTCTCAACAACCTTTTCTCAAATAGTCTAGCCGTGGCCGACGCTATATGTGAGATAGGTCATCTGTCTTTGTTGGTAGGTTTGGTCCGACAACTCCGTATTTATCTGAGAATGTTCTCGATAATGGTGTTGTACCCAACTGCTGCCTACTCGAGTGCTCGATTGTTCCTGAAAAACATTTTCGAGAAGGCAAGACATATCGTAGAGAATATCAAGTGTGTACTCAAAAAACTGTACGAATCTTCTAGTATTATCAGGATATAACGAGCAGATTCAGATTAAATATCGGGTATCATGTAAACCGAGCAAGCATGATTTATATAGAAGAGACAGAACGACCCCCTAGTATTAGACTGTAGTCGGACTAATATAGGGAAAACCCGCGCAACAAATATTATATAAAAACATGCTCTAGGTAAACATAATAAATTACAGATCTGATAGTCTCGTATGAATATGAAACGTAGGTAGGTAAATTGCATATAAAATATTGCGGACCTTTGTAAATACATACCGGATGTATCTACGAAATTAGTAGATTAATTTTAAAAACCAATCTACAATTACCTTGATGCATACTCGTTCGACATCATATATATTTGAAATCTTCTGGTACGCCATGTGTCTTGAAGCTTGGATGATCTCAATAGATCAAATTGTTGGCGACGATGATTCCGATCTAGTCGGGGAACGTACTCTGGCCGGGTCAGATCTCCCAGGGCGAAAGTCGTTGAAGTATTCCTCGTCGAAAAATGCACAACGGTGATAACTTGACGAAGCTTGAGATGACAAGGGTCCTGATCCGTCGGAGAACACACTTCGGTCGGGTCGTATCCCCTACATCCAAAGTCATCGAGTTGTTTATCATCGGAGGCTTATCTCTGCTGTTGATGTCTAGCGGCATGTATTGGTGTCTGTCCTGATTGTTGCGTCCCTCCCCTCTCCTCCTACGGGGTCTTGTATTTATACCTACAGATGTCCTCTTGTCCAAGTAGAACTAGGGAGACAAATATGGATACGATCTGAGTAGTCCTTGTAGTTTCCATGTAGAACTCTGCTTCTCCTTCCTTATCCGGAATACCTTCCGTATATGAAGTATGATTCCGTATAAGATATGGTATATGGTGGGCCCCACCGAGTTTAACCCAAGACTATAGGGTATGCCTTATCCATAACACTGACAATGTTAGTGTAGAATCCTTGTAACTAAGATTATCATGGTTCCTGACATGTGTAACGGCTTATTTTGGGTAATTATAAAGTATGTCTTCGGGTTTGTTATGAAGCATTTAGTGGAATGTGAATGATCGAGATAAAATTTGTCCCACCTAATTAATGGGAGAGATATTTTCTAAGTCCTTTAATGTAGTAGATTACGGAAGTGCATGGTCATGCCGAAATGACTGAGGTATCAGTCACAAGGAAAGAAAAGCAGTCTAATACAAAATCAAGTGAATGATTGAGCTATTGAGAGGATGGCACAAATAGCCTTGAGCTTGACAATATCGTGAGGCGAAGGGGTTCGTACACAAAAGGTTCAACTGATATGATCTTTATATATATCTGACGGGTCAATACGTCATGCTAGGGCCGTTGTTGAAACGTGGACTAAAAAAGTGTTTTCGGGTTTCAACCAAGTATGCATTAACCAAGTAGAAGACAATTGGATGGATATCCAATACTGACTGATCAATATTCGGATAGGGATCCGAGTAGGACTCCTAATGAGCCTTAGAAGCTCGATTAAGATCCCATATATTTTGGAGCAATCGACATGGGGTGTGTGACACACAACATGAGAAACCCTAGCCGACGCCCATATTCTCGAGTCAAGCCCTATCAGCGCGTGGATCCTACCACGACCGCGCACAATGTTCCTTCTGTGGATGTGTGGATATCAGTGGAGGCATTGTTGCATTGTGGCGTTGATCGGCGTGGGGAACGCGAGGAGGACACACTCGAGCATAGAGGAGACGATCGAGTTGCTGCGGTTGACTACTTTCGCTACACCGACACACGCTTCGTCGGACTGGTCTGGTCCGACTCTTCTTCCGCTGCGTCGAGTGGTAACGATCTATGCTCATGTTAACACCAAAATTTGGTAAGCCCGAAGTCATCATCGGCCTAGAGTCAGTATTGGCTTCAGAGTCCTGGAATCGGCCGATGAGCATTATCAAGCGCCAGTAGTCGGATTCTTGATGGGTTCGGTTAAGTAAATCAATCAATTAAAGGAAGCTTATCCAAAATAGACTGAGTTCAAGAAGGATGCGACATGACAGCTTATCTATTAATTAGGAAGAGTCTGTTAGTTTTCTTTTATCTTTAAGAAAGTTTTTATTGTGTCCAATACGGACTAGTATCCACCCATGGGTATAAATATGTACACATGTGATCATTGTAATCTATCTCCATAGATCAACACAATCTACTTTCAGCGTATCGCCACCCTTTTACTTTCGACGAGTTCTTGTTTCAAGTTGGGCTGCATTGGCTTCGATCTCCGACAAGGGGTAAGGCTTGTTATGGCAGCTTGCATTGTCGGGATTAGTGTTTCCATCGCTTCGACACTCTAATCTTATCCATGTAAGACGTCGAGTTATCATATACATTATATAATCTAGATTGATAGTGTTTTATACTTGCATCGACCGATCTCCATCTAGGGTTTTATCGGTATTGGCTAGATTACTATGTTGGCTTAGATTATATAATGTATCCACCACCATGAAAATCAGTCAAAAGCTTGATTGTCTAGATATTATGTTTCTTTTCATACTTAGTGCTGTATCAGTTAAGTTTAATCTACTAAGTCGTGCTTAGAACCATAATCTCTAGCCTGCTTCTTGCTTCTTGATTGCCAATAAGGGTTTCATCGTGGTTTCAGCCGATGAGTTATCTGGGCGTTGCATCGGCTTATAAGGATTAAATATAAGTTGGATTTAGCTGATTGCAACAAAGGTTTCACTGTTTATCTAATCGTTTGGATTTGATAACATCGGGACACCAGCCGATGTATGCTTAACCTTCGGATCAAGCAATTAATCTATATTATCATTATTAGCCGATTGGTTTCTATTGAGTTATATTATTCTTTTGTTATATTATCATCAGTCGATTGTCTTTGTTTACTCAAGTATCAAGATCTATATTGGATATATATAGTCGATAGTTCATAACCCTATCAATATCGGCTGGTATCGACATCGGCTGGAATTACTATATCGGCTTGTCAACCGATCGGCTCTTTGGTGATCTACATATTTATCTATCTTGTCAGTTGCAGGATCAAACTGACCGATACACCCGCATCTCATCAATATTTTGGACCTGCCCTGGAGCTAAGCTGATTTCCCATGCCGTTGTGTTTGTAGACTTAGTTCGTGCCAACACAAATCTGGCACCATCAGCCAAGCGTGCATTTTTCGTCAACAACTCACTTGCATGCTTCTTGGATTATGTTGTAGAAAACTTTGCTTTATGTTATCTTAGCCTATCCGTAACCCTACAGGCGAGCAGCCCCCATCCCCGCCGTTTTCCTTGTCTCTGGCAGTTCCCCACTGTTGGATCCACCTCCTAATCAGTCGCTCTGCTTTGCTCTTGCCGCCAACACTGGCCTGCCACGCCACTATAAGGCCGAGAAACTCCCCCTCCCACACTCCGATGCCAACCCAGGACCTAATCCATATATCTTCTCACTACTACAAAACATTCATAGGGACCGGTTATATATGTGCCAGTTTGCCAAAAACCGACACCTATAAGATATTTGTCGCCCACCATTTCAAGAACCAACACCTATAAAATCTTATAGGTGCCGGTTCGTAGAGATAAGTACATTGGTGCCGGTGTTTAAGTAAAATTGGCACCAATGACCCTCCCACCAACGGTCCGAAAATTGTATAGGTATCGGCCATTCACTAAAAACCGGTACCAATGACTTTGATCATTAGTGCCGATCAATTGGTGCTGGCACTGAAACCGACATCTATGTGGTCTTCCGAACCGGCACCTATAAAACTTACTGTAGTAGTGTCTGCTAGATTTTAGGGTGTCACTGACATTAGAGAAGAGAGGAGGAGGTCGTTGGAGCTGGAGGAGAAAGACAGTAAAGCATGAATCGCGGAACACATTTGGAGGCCCAAAGTATGCAAGATTTAGAGATGTGATTTTGTATGGAACGAAGGATAGCAAATCCCCTTAATTTAGTCGTTTTATTGACACTCTCATGATCATTCTTGTATGTGTTTTCCCGAGATTTAGAAAATTTAGACCATCTTATTGTACGTACGTACCTCTTATTCTGGAGATGCATGCGGAGTTTCATCTCCAGCTCGTCCACGGTGCAGCCGTCGACGTTAGCCAATGGCTGCTCTTCTTGCAGGCCCCTTTCTCCATCCCTTCGAACCCTCACGAGCTGGTGAAGCATGCGCTTCAGCAATCCACTGAGGTCTTTGCCGGCGTCGAACGCCTGAGACACCGATACGTTTGCCTGGCAGTGGAACTCCTCCTCCAGGCTCCGGCAAACCTCCATGGCAAGCGTCGTCTTCCCGAGCCCCGCGAACCCCACGATGCAGAACACCTTGAGACCCACGTCGGGCTGATTATCACACGTCAGCATCTCCGACTTCACCAGACCGGAGAAATGTTGCACCTGGTCTTCGATTCCGACCAGCTTGCTAAGCGCGGTGGAGGGAAAAGTCGAAGCTGGGACGAACCACACGGAGCGGGGCAGTGCCTGGCCGTCGACATCGTAGCGCACGCGGCGCTCGCTGATGGCGAGGGCACGGGCCAGAAGCTTCTCGATGTCTGCGGCGAGGCGACGCCTTGGGCCAATCGTGACAAGCCGGCGCCAGGTGCGTTTGGGAGCACTGGCGCGCGGTGGCGCGTAGCCGATGCGGAGCAGGAAGAGGTCGATGCAGTCCTCGGCGTCGTAGGCGAGCTCGCGCACCTGCTTCATCCACTCCCGGACGAAGTGGTCCACGGCGCCCTCCTCCACCTCGGAGAGCCTGCGAGGACGGCGTTCATGATGGCCACCTCGTCCTTCAGATGATCGACCTTGCCGCGGACGCCGCTGAGTAGCCGGAATTCCTCTATCACCAGCTGCCCAAGCCTCGTCACAAGGCCATCCGCGTGGCTCGCCACCGCGCTCTCCATTTTCTCCCGTAGTGACTAGTGAGGCGGCTGTTCGGCGACAAGAGTCAAGAGGTAATTAATGAAGGCAACTGCTGTACCTGCTAGTGCTATGCTATCCCCAGTTGAAATTACAGGCTAGTTTTTTTTTTTTCATTTCATATTACATCAAGAGAAGGATTCGCCGGTCAACTGCTTAAACTTATATAGCAACTTGTATTGCTAGCATTAATCTAATCTCACAGTGAGGAGGAACAGCAAAATGACCCATATATTCGTCTTATTCATAATTTTTATATAAATATAAAAATATTTATATTATACCTAAAGAATATTTAATGATAATAAAATAAATGATAATTACATAATTTTTAAAAATAAGATAAATGTTCAAACGTGTCTTAAAAAATCAACATCATCATATATTAAAAAACAGAAGGAATATATAAGACGTGTGAGGTGCTTTACTAGTGCTATACTATTTCCGGTTCAAAATACAAGTTGGCCTTAAATAATAGATACACACACTATACCATTTTACTTAATTTTCTTTTTCATCATTTGATAGTGCATCAAGAGCAGACTTCGTCGGTCAACAACCAGTTAACACTTATACTTATATAGGAAGTGTATAGGTAGCAAGAACCACGATGACCACATCAACAATTCATTCAGTGGAACGGTAGGGCTGTTTGCGGGAATGAGCCCCGGAACGAAATGCCAATTGGGACTCGAATTTTTTGAAAATTCATATATCTAATATAAACAAGAAATACTTTTCAGTCCAGTATATAACTTTAATATGTGTTATTTCGTATAATATTTATAAAAATAGCAAATATTAATTCTAAAAGAGTAAAGGTAGTATTGACACAATAGTACAAATCCTCTTATTTGTGACGACCTCTCACATACTTGGGTTTTGCGGGCCATCACAACGAAGTCATCTCAAACATACTTAAAAAGAGGCCGATAAAGATATACTCGCATAGACATGTTAGATGTGCATAAACTCGAGCCGTCACGGATGATAACTATCAGTGACGGCCTCACATCACGGCCCGACAAAGATAACTGATGATATCTTTGTCGCGCCTTAACAGAAGCCCGTCACCGATATTCATCATCGGTGACGGGCTCCAACTTGAGATTCGATTGAGATAACTATTAGGCCCGTCACCGATGAATGTCATCGGTGACGAGCTTGTACTTAAGCCCGACAAAGATAACTGAAATACCCATCACCACTGTAAGTTTGTTGGCCGTTACAGTTATTTATTGCATACTATAAATATCCCAACCACCTAGTGTAATGGTTATTCAACTGTTCACTATTTTGGTGGGAGGGTGAGGGGGGCAATTTTTGTCTCTTTTTTCCAAGAAAATCAGAAAGTACAAAAGTAATTGAAAAATAGTAGTCAATTCTCATAAATTTAGTAAATACTTACCTACAAAATGTTTATCTAATATTTTTCCACTTTTTTTGCAGCTCAGGAGTGGATTGAAGTTGGTTGTATGGAAAACTGTGCGACGTCATAGCAAAGAGTATAGAAATAGCGTATTAAATTTTATAAACGCCGCGGAGGAGGATAGGAAAAGAAGAAACAACGATACATGTGGTATCCATGTGCAGATTGCAAAAATAAGAATATGTTTGATAGCAGAGTGGAAGTACACGCTCATCTGATACAACGAGAATTCATGGAGGGCTACACATGTTGGGTGAAGCATGGAGAGCAAGAATCAGGAAGTGGTGCAGCTACAAACATAAGTGGTGCTCAAAAATCAGGAAGATGGAGATGAGCATGACATGTTTGTACCTTCTCTATTGGGCGGTGAAATGGTTAGTGTGGATCACGATCTGCTGCAAGATATATTACGTGACGTTGAGGACCCAACTTACAACGAGAGAGATCCCATGAAGTTCAGCAGGTTGGTCAGTGACTCGAAGACACCTCTATACGCCGTATGCAAGCTAAAACACACCAAATTGTCAGCTACCTTAGACCTAATGAAGCTGAAGGCAAGTAGTGGATGGACAGACAAGAGTTTCACAGATATTTTAGGAATTTTGAAGGCCATGCTTCCTGATGAGAACACATTGCCCGAGACGACATATGAAGCAAAGCAGATTTTGTGTCCCCTGTGGTTAGAGGTCCGTAGAATTCACGCTTATCGAAACAACTGCATATTGTACCACAAGCAATATGCGGACTTAGATGCATGTCCTGTCTGCAAGGCTTCTCGATACAAGCGAGAGAAAAGTGCTAACAAAGGAAAGAAGTCAAAGCGGGGCGGTCCATCGAAGGTTATGTGGTATCTACCTATCATTAGTCGTTTTAAGAGAATCTCTGCCAACCCCAAGGAAGCAGAGTTAGTACGTTGGCATGCTACAGAGAGAAGGAACGATGGTATGCTAAGACACCCTACAGATTCGATTCAATGGAGGAATTTCGATCGAAGACACCCAGAATTCACAGCCGACCCTAGAAACATGAGAATATGTTTGTGTACGGATGGCATGAATCCTTTCAGAGACATGAGCAGTTCTCATAGCACTTAGTCAGTTTTGATTGCAAACTATAACCTACCACCATGGTTGTACTTCAAAAGGAATACATTATGCTGTGCTTGTTAATCCAAGGACTGAAAAACCCGGCAATGATATTGATGTATTCTTGGAGCCTGTTATCGATGGTCTTGAGATTCTCTTGAAACAAGGTGTGAAAACTTGGGATGCGTATGGTCAGGAGAACTTCAAACTACAAGTTCTATTGTTCTGCACCATTAATGATTATCCCGCACTTCAAACTTGAGATCGATCAAATGAAAGCGGTTCCATATGTTTCAGCTGTCGGAAGCTTGCGGTATGCTCAAGTATGTATGAGCCCTGACTTAGCTTTTGTTACCGGGATAGTTGGCAGATATCAGGAAAATCCAGGCATAGATCACTGGAGAATGGTAAAGAAAGCTTTGCATTATGTGCAAGGCACAAAAGGTCTCATGCTAACGTACAGAAGATCTGATTCCCTAGAGATAGAAGGGTACTCAGATTCAGATTTTGCGGGAGATGTAGACGATAGGAAGTCCACATCAGGTAATATATTCACTCTCGCAAAAGGAGCCATTTCGTGGAAAAGATCCAAGCAAACCGTCATAGCATCATCCACGATGTATGCTGAGTTTGTAGCTAGTTATGAGGCCACGGGGCAGACAAAATGGTTAAAGAAGTTTGTACCCGGGTTGAAGTGGTCGACAGCATTCAAAGGCCACTCAAGATGTACTACGACAATGAGCCAGCAGTGTTTTATGCTCACAACAATAAATCAAGTGGTGCTGCCAAACACATTGACATTAAGTTTTATGTTGTGAAAGAGAAGATCCAGGATCATACCATTAGTCTCGAGCATATAAGAACAAAGGAAATGTTAGCAGATCCGCTTACAAAAGGCTTACCGCCTAATGTGTTCAGAGAACACTTAGCCGGCATGGGTTTACGGGAAAGCCTATGATCCTTGGATTACAAAAGGGCCTAGTATTTATTTCGATATAGGGAGGTGCATTGTAGTCGTTACGTCTGATGGTTCAGTGGTGACTGTCATGATAAAGCGTGCTCTATGCATCAATCTATTTAGAAGTAAATAATGAGTATAAGAAGTAAGAAAGGCGGAGATCGAAGGAAAGAATGTTAGTTTGTTAGCTGCGATCCCCGAGGGAATCAGGAAACCGATTCCCCACTCCATCTCTACGCGCCCTGATCGAGGGCGCCAGCCGTACATGGCTGTGGGCCCTTTTCACGCAGCGCAACATTAAATAGGGGGAGCCGCCGGGCACGCGAACCAAGGTTCGCCATGTACTCGTACTCCCCACACAAAATCCTAGAACTTCTACCGATCCGGGATACATGCTGAAGTGAGGGGAAGTCCGGCGCCGGCCATCGCTACCGTCGTCGTCCACACCATCGCTGCCGTGGATCAGTCTCGCCGTCACCATCACCATGGCCGCGTCGACCTCCAAGGGCAAAGGTATGTGTCTCTCTCTCCCTCTCTCCCCGAACACTCCTAAAGCACCTACTATACCCATGAACTAGCTAGAACACCCCTAGATCAGTTCCTAGTGAAACCCTAGCAATCTAACACTTATGTGTTGATGAAGCTTGAATTTGTTCTCCAGGGCTGTGGAATGTGCACATAGCGCAGAGCCCTATTTAATAGTTATTGTGATATGCAGTATCTTATATCTCATATCTACGTACCTTAAATGTGCATGTTAGATATGAGATATAAGAAATGTGCATGTTAGATATGAGATATAAGATACTGCTATGGAATGGTTATTCATGTGATAAGGCTACTGTGTACGTGGAGTTCGATATATTATGAAGTGCAGTATTATTTTAATATATATCCATGGGGCAGTGAGATAATTCTGTTCAGCTTTCTGACTTTCGTGTTCATTGATTTTTCCCCCTTTAGGGCAGTTGAAGTTTTGAGGGGGCAACAAATTCCTGATGAATTGATCCAATGCTGTTTGATGGGCCAAGGGGGAATTTTTGGATTGTTAGGAAGAACACATGTTTGAAAGAAAGTTGATGGCATTTCGAGACAAGGAGATAATGATGAGCATTTTTATTTGTTGCATCTTCATCTGAATTGTATGAAGGAAGCTCAAAATTTCCTCTCTATAAACTGCAGCTTATTTACTAATTCTACTGAAGTGCGGTTCGCATGATTCAGTAGGACAGTAGTTGTGTTCTACGGAAAATCACTCTTCTTACTGTTGGACGGTTGGACCAGTTTATGGGATGACCTTTTTGTGACATGGATTTATGTGGGCTGCTTTTTGGAACGTAATTGCATTTTTCAGCTTTATTATGGACTCAGACTTCCTTTACTGCTTTTTCCAGTTTCATAATTTAAAGTTTTGGATAATGATATGGTCTTCAAAATATATTTTTGATTTTATTTTTCTATTATAATATATACAATAAATAAATGCATGTTTACTTTTTCTCATTGTACTTTCTATATATGTTGAGTTTCATCTTCTTGCAAGTTTTTTGGTACTTCAAAGACTCTTTTTTCAGTTTCTGATATAGGTGGTTCATCGTAGAGCAACTTTTGAATCAATCTGCTGTTCTTATCCTGGATATTTGCATCTTTCACAATGTATATGCTCAACCTGAAACAATTTGATAGCATCAGTACG
This sequence comes from Oryza punctata, assembly GCA_000573905.2. Classification (NCBI taxonomy): domain Eukaryota; kingdom Viridiplantae; phylum Streptophyta; class Magnoliopsida; order Poales; family Poaceae; genus Oryza; species Oryza punctata. Next base: position 5,795,178 of record CM002494.2, on the reverse strand, counting down.
CTTATCCAATGCAATTGTGAACCTTTTTCATTTCTTCTTCGTTCACTTTTGTGTTTGTTGCATCTCTCATCTAATGTGCAAATGTGGGGCAGGATGTTGTTCCATATACTGCATAAAAGCCGCTCTACAGAGAATCGCTCATTTGATCAAGCCCTTCATGTGGATGATTCCTTAAACGTTTTCTGGTGTTGCGAATTGTAAAATGTTTCTTTTGATATGCATATCCTTCTCAAAAACAATGCTCTATCAAGTTTCCGATCCCAGGGGTACATCAGAAAACTAAAGTTTCATTCACCTAATGCTAAAATTACGTGGGTGTTTGTTTTGTTACGTGCCAAATACTGTTGTATGGTGCTAATGCTATATGAAGAAACTTCTACAAAATCATCAAATATTAGCATGATAAGATATGCTAGAGTAATTAGGATATGTTCGGATTTCTACTTTGCTAAAATTTGGTCATATGCCAAAAGTTTGATATGGTTGAAAATGGCATCAAATTAAACATTGCCCTAAAACGAAATCGTCTTCCAAAGATGGGCAGGAACTGCTGCGATAAACCATCAGGCCCAGTTCGGCCCATGTACCCGTACAGTAGTACACACAGTCTAGCCCTCGATCAGTAGGCCTCGCCGCCGCCGCCGCCGTCGTCGCCACCCGCTCGCCTCGCCGACAGGTCGCTGCACTGCAGGCCATGGCGGCCTCGCCGGAGCCGCACCCCGGCGGCGGCTCCGCCCTGGGGGACCTGCCGCAGGACGCGCTGTTCGAGGTGCTTGTGCGGTTCCGGCCAAGGACGTCTGCCGCCTCCGCGTCGTCTGCCACTCGTGGCGAACCCTAACCTCCGACCCGCTCTTCGTGCGCGGCGCACAAGGCCCGCCACCACCAGAGGGACCCGCTCCTCGCCGTCGGCTACCGCGACCGCAACAACAAGAAAGACATCGGTGTCGCCATTGTGGACTTGTCCGGCGATGTCGTTCGCCGGATTCCGACCAGAGATGATATGTTCCCAAATAGAGATGATGACGTCATCGTGCTTCTGGACCGTCTCGACATCGTCTTCTTCGTCAGAAAGCTAGAACCCCAGTGCGTCTCGGTGCTTAATCCGGCCACCGGAGTTAGCCTCGCATTGCACAGGTGCTACTCGGAGGAAATTTCTGCTGAGAGAGGGGGGTTAAGCTGTATCTTTAGCGAAATTGAGTCTTATGCTTTCGGTGAAATCCCTTCTACTGGAGTGTACAAGGCACTCCGCATTATCGGATTTGACCAACCTGGTTATAGTCAGGAGTGGCGAGGTTATCGCCGTTGATGGCAACAATTGAAGGCAGGTGGAGGAAAATGCAGCGCCCTCCGGCACCTGTATGTTCCAGCAAAGAGATGGAATGTGTGGTTGTCGATGGGGTGGTGTATTTCTTGATGAACTTTTATACATCTGATACTGTTGCGCCAGGCAGCATGGCTTTGTTCAACCTCGAGACAGAAGTGGATGGGGACAATCTGTGGTCCGGAAGAGGTGCGCAAGCATGTTCAGGACAGTGGCAGAAATTACGCGAGACGGAATTTTCTGTTATCGTTAGCTGATTCGCCATATCCGTATGGACCTATTGTATCTGACAGGTGTGTGGGTTAAAAAGTTTAGCCTGCCTTCCCAGTTTGCTACATTTACAGTGCTTCCTTTGCTCGTATTAAATGATGACAGAGTCGTTCTGAGGAATGGGAGAAAGGGATTCATAAGTTATGATCCAAGAACTGGCGTTCTTGCTAATGTGTTGGAAGTTAGCCGTTTAAGTTCCACATACTTCGGTACTTACAGGAAATCTATTGAGTTCATAGAGTCATCGTTACTGAATAGGTGAGTGCCACTGTGTTCTATCTTGCATATGCCAGGAAATTAGTGAAACATCTTTATGATGCATAAATCAATCAAAAGTTACTTGTATGCTTTCAAAATCAGAGTACATTATATTAGTATGCTATACTGCTATGTTCTTTTGCAATCTTCCTGCTTCATGTTAATTCCATGTTAAAAGTAGGTTATATTAATATGATATATGGTAAGAAGTTTAGCTAGTGAGGTATTCCATAGCATTAAGCGCTTTGCTTATTTATGATTGATGACTTAATATACATTTTAATGCATAAACTAATAATATCCAAGCATATAGACTGTAGCACAGTCTACAGAGATTGCTCCTTTGTAAGAATAAACAATGAAGTTAGATTTGGCCACTGATCAGCACTCTTTGTCATTGGTTTCATGCCTTCTGACTTGCAAAAAGTTGCACAGCTATATGTCAATTATTGACCCTCATCATGTTGTTAGGGGAGACTTGAATCTGTTCTCCAGAGTTGTTGGAATGTGGACATAGTGCACAACCTTCGGTTGTAGTTATTGTTATGTGCAAAATAAATAGTGGACTCTGATTTGTGATACAAGAATGTTGCCTTTGAGGGATGTGTTAGATATAAGATACAACATATTGCTCTATAATAGTTATTCATGTGAGAAAGCTAGTGTGTATGTGGAGTTCAATGCACTATGAATTGCAGTATTATTTTAATATATATGTCAATCAGACAATAAGATCATTCTGTTCATCTTTGTCTTTGTTGTTCACTCTTTTTTTCCCTTGTAGGTCGTTTGAAGTTTTGATACTGTAACAAAATCCTGATGATTTGATTTGAAGCTGTTAGACAGGGGGACATTTTGGATTCAGTTCTTGTGAATCAATCTGCTTGGAACCGGGTGAAATGTTGGGGCAGGCTGTAGTTCTATGCTTCAGGAAGATACTGTTAATCTTAGTTTTGCTTCCTAATAATTTGTCGATCAAATGACTTGAAAACGAGAAGGGTAAAGGAGACCCAAACTTGTTTTGAACCCTGGTGTTAGAATTCAGGCCACTGGAATTTAAATCTTGCAGGTAAGGTCAAATTTAGCTCTTGTGTTGATCCATTTTTTGTGCTGGCATTGTAAATCCTGCAAATGCCTGAATGCCGGTAAATTCCTCCCGAGCAAGCATTAACAACTCAGGGGCAAATGCTAGTCTCAGCGGTAAGAATACAAGATGATTGCTTATCTATCCCCCAGGTTTGTGTGGATCAGCTAATTCTTCAGGTCAGCAGTCCAAGCTGAAGTTATTTGGAGAAATTTGCAAACAATGCTTTTATAACCAATTCATCCTGTGTACGCATCCAGTTATTTCGAGAAATTTGCAAAACAAGAGTAGCATCCAGGCTCCAGCTAAGCTGACAAGAAATGAAACAGCAGGCGGCACAAATGATCAAGGATAAACTGTAGCTATACATTTACATACATACGTTTCTATGTTTCTCATGGTACTCCCTCCGTCGTAAAGATAACAACTTATAAGTTTAAAATTTATCATAAATATAAAAAATAACTTTTATCACTAAACTACCCGTTAGCTTTAGTCTTGCATATACCTCACCCATCGTAAGGAGACAACTAAGTTGTTTTACTACTCTCCTTGATACCCCATGTCAAAGACTAAAATTTACTATGTTTTGAGATGAAAGAGGTATATAATCCTACAGATAGTTCACCGTTATGATATGCTTCGATTGCTCAAGGTCCCACCCCCAGTAGGTCAACCACGGCCTCCTTCAATCCTTCATGTACCTGCTGTACAGATAATTCTCCTAGGGACGGACCTTCATCCATCGCAACCGCTGTTCTTCGTGCCTCTAGAGAAGCTTGGGAGACCTGTGAATGTGGTCTTGGACTCTTGGGGTAAATTTGCTTGCTCAGATGCCCATATGACTTGGCAAATCAAGAGTTACCCATCTGCAGTTTTTAACTTGGTACTAAAATACTAACTGCCAAATTTATTGTACGCAGGGCATAATTTACCTTAAGAAAAATCTTATAGTACATTGATTTGAACGTTAGGACCGTGTCTAGCTTGATTGGTATGGGTTGGCTGCTTTCACCCAGCAGACCTAATTCGATCTCTATATGAAAGTTGTTTAAAAAAATTATATTAATATATTTTTCAAATTTGTTTTAGCTAATACTTAATTAATCATATGCTAATAAGCCACGTCATTTTTTGTGCGGAGAGAGTTTCGAATCAACCTAAATGAACGGTTGGAAAAAAATGTGGTTTTTCCATCTTAGGCTGTGTTCCGCAGTGGTGGTTGGGAACTAATCCCACGTAAAACGAAGCGACTCATTAGCATATGATTAGCATATGATTAATTAAGTATTAGCTATTTTTTAAAAAAATAGATCAATATGATGTTTTTAAAGTAACTTTCCTATAGAAGTTTTTTTTAAAAAAATATATCATTTAGGAGTTTAAAAAACGTACAAGGGAGTGAGTTAGGAAAGAAAGGGAAAAGCACGGTCTTAATACCATTGGATGTCTAGCTCCATCTAGCCATCGCAACTTTTATTTCTCTTCAAAAGTTGATTTGAACGTATCTAAGGGCATGTTTCTCGAAGGATGGTTCTGGTTGATTAGCTGTATATGAAACGAGAAACGTAAATAGCTTATGATTAATTGAATATTAATTATTAAAAAATTAAAGTGTAGATTTATTTGATTTTCACGTGAAACATACCGTTTAGCAGTTTGAAAAGAATACTAATGAAAAACGCATAGTAGCTAAACTTAATTAGCTCTTTAGAATACGCCTTAAGATGTGGAACTAGTGCAATCCTCCATTCCTTAGTTTATTGTGATTGGTGCATGGTCGAGACTTGGGAACCCGTCCAAACGGATGATGTAAAACAATCACCTTACAAGATATCAGCAGGTGATTGATGGCCGGTGCCCATTTCACTACCCACACATATACCCCTCTCATAATTCTCGACGTTCTTAACAACATTGATGTTAAAATTAAAGTTTAACTATCAATAATTTAAAAACATTTAATTTGACGACACTAGAATAGAATACGATATACTTGATTAGACTTAAAAAGTTCTTCAATAAATTTAAACATTTGTTTCCTTTGATACATATTATAATAGAAAATCATAATCAAAATTATTTTGGATACCGTGTCATTATTTAAAACATTAAAAAATTATAAAACTAGAGAGTGTACACCTATCATTTTTCTTTCAACGTGCTGGAGTTTTTTTAAAAAAAGCAATGCGCTGTGCCGCACGCACTCCATCCAACCGCAATTGTCCAAAGAATATTTGACCTTCTAGACTCTAGCTAGAGCTTTCATTAACTGAATTATCCACAGACCGAGGTTCCTAGAAAATACTCCTACAATTTCCTCATCAGCATCACGAATAAAATTATCGGATATTCCAAATCCCATCGTTGCCGAATGGAAAATGGAAAATCAGAGTTCAGAGACAACTGCTAACTCCTTTGGAATATACGAGGCGTATTACAGTTTGGCACCTGTTGAGTTTTTTTTTTCTTACTATAACAAAAATGATTTATGTTCTGCACACGTAATAGGTGTTTTTCAACGTAAATATTGTAGCAATTTATTTGTGTTGGTACCCTCCGTTTGATCCTTTGAAAGTAAAGCATGCTCACGGCGTATGTCCCAAGCAATTGCATGCACCATATAGAATATTGGATTGAAAAACCTCCAACTAGATATAGTAAAAAGAAAATTTTACTACACGTTGACAATTCGACAATCCAAAAGAGTGATAACCTCGATAAACCTTTTAAGGAGGAATGTGGATAGTCTTAACATAATCTTTACAAAAACGACAGTACATAACAATGTCGTTACACTCTCTTTTTTAGTCTTACAAAGGTCCTTTTCAACAGGAAAAACAAAAGGTATGGGTTTTAAGCAATCGTCATTAGATACTGTATAAATTTTATCCTAAAATATAAGCTACTTCTAAACTTAGACCCGTTCGAACTTCATAAAGATACATATTTTTCCTCCTTTTTCGTTAGCACGCGTTTCAAACTGCTAAACGGTGTATTTTATACGAAAACTTTCTATATAGAAGTTGCTTTAAAATCAAATAAATCCATTTTTGAAGTTTGTAATAATTAAAACTTAACTAATCACGTGTTAATGGTTTTCTCGTTGTATACTGCTTTTAATCTTCATTTATAGAAAAAACGAACGGAGCCTTAGCTTTTAATCGTCATCTATAGAAGAAACAAACGGAGCCTTACTCTCTTATTCCAATCAATCATAACCATTATCCTTTATTCAGTTCCACCTATTTTCTTAATCTCTATGAAAAACTTTAGAAGTGCGTAGATGTTTGGACATACTACTGTACCTCCATTTACAATTACTTGATAGCGTTGAGTTTTACTGCTTTAGTTTTAGTGATTAATAATAAATTTATCGCATTATACCCTATAAGCGTAATACTACTATTCTCCATATATGGTTTCCATGAAAAAAATGGGTATAATAAATATTTACATTGAGCTTCTTTTTATTGAGATATGTGATGAGAATAACCTAATACTAGTACTCCCTCCGGACTAGTAAGGTGATGATCACGAAAAAAAAAAGTATAGACTTATTAGATGGGATATTATTTGTCAACCTAAAAATCAAGGGTCTTGAGGTTCATAATTTGGAAGTTCAAAATAAATATCTTTTGAGTAAACGATTATTTAAGTTAATTAATGAGTAAGGTGTCTGGCAAGACCTTTTGAAAAGGAAATATTTCAACAATCAATCAATATGTCAAGTTGATAGGAAACATCTCATTTTTTATCAGGTCTCATGAAAGTTAAGAGTAATTTCTTAAATATGGGTTCCTGGATTGTGAACTATGGTGAACATGTTAGATTTTGGGAGGATAAATGGATAGGTAATTTTTCCTTTAAAGACATGTATCTGTCTCTTAATGCTATAGTTCACCGCAGAAATTCTTCTATTGCAAATGTTATGTCTTCTATTCCGCTGAATGTCTCTTTAGGAGAGCTTTAGTTGGTCAGAATTTGTCTAATTGGCATAATTTTGTGCGTCAATAGTGCATATTTATTTGATAGATGAAAGTGATATTTCTAGGTAGAATTTTCATCAAAATGGTCAGTTCTTCGTTCGTTCTATGTACTTAGCTTTAATAAATAATGGTTATACTGAGAGAAATAAGATTATATGGAAACTTAAGATGTCTCTTAAGATTAAGATCTTTATGTGGTATCTGCTTAAGGGGTTGTGTTAATATAGGATAATTTTGCTAGGAGAAATTGGAATGGTAGCCTGAGATGTTGTTTTTTATGAAAAATGAGACTATTAAACATCTTTTTGTGAATGTTATTTTGCAAAATTCCTTTGGAGAGTTGTACAAGTTTCTTCTAGTTTATATTTCCCTTAGAGTATTTCTCACATATTTGGAAATTGGCTTGTGGGGGTTGATATAAAAATCAGGAAACTTATTCTTATAGGAGCATCTGCTATATGTTGGGCTTTATGTTGGGCTTTATGGTTAAACAGGAATGATATAGTTTTTGATAAATCACCATCTTTATCCTATATGCAGGTTCTTTTGAGAGCAACCTATTGGCTTCGATCCTGAGCTCTGCTACAAAAGTGTGATGAATACAACAAATTTTTGAAGTATGCATATCGAAATCTTGAGATAATTGTTATACAATTTTTTGTTAACTTTGGATTAAGGTTCGCAGAGAGGATCCAATGATTACGTACTCTTTATCTTGTGTTAACGTTTATTACTTTGTGTTTGCTTTAAATTTGGGAGTGTTTTTAAGTTTACTTTGTGATACACTCGCTTCGAGTGATTTGGTGTAATAATTGGCAGTAACTCGTTGAGTAAATATCGTGATGGTTTTCTATTCCATTATCTAAAAAAATAGTACTCCCTTTGTTAAAAAAACGAACCTAGAACTGGATGTAACACGTTTTAGATAACGAATCTGGGTAGAGGTATGTCCAGATTCGTAGTAATATGATGTATCACATTCAATACTAGATTATTTTTCTATGGGACGGATGGAGTATGTTCCACTTTTTGTACTTTTGACAAAGTCTAACTATCTTAAATGCCGAAGCTGACTCTGGCACATGTTTAGTCCACAAATCACAACAATTAGTTTTTTTATTATAGGCAAACAGGAAATAATAAACCTCATATAAGACGGCGATGCACAATAAGACATCAACGTGCTAGTTTGCGACTACCACATTACTGCAGGTAAGCGGAGGCGACCACCACGACGCGTTTCGATCTACTGCAGGTAAGCGGATCCGATGGACCAATTAGTAGTAGCTTTGATTAATTTGCTCGAATCAGCGATTTTCTCCCGAGATCTCACTCGATCTATCGGAGGATTTTGATTTATTTGCCCTGTCACATGGGATGATTTCGGATTTGATAAATGTTTTTGTTTTATTCTCTTCTTCTTCTTCTTTGAACTGTGGGATTATTTGAACACTACCCCCATCTAGCGCAAATCCTATTTTAGTGGAGTCTGGTCCTGCCCTTTTCTTAATTCTTTCCAAATATCCCACAAACAAACCTCATGGGAGATCTGTAGGAGACAATACGTTTTCCACAATATGATTAATTACACAATTCGGAGTAGCAGTTGTGATTCTCAATTTCGTTGGAGAAAAATAATGTCCATATTATTGGTTAATCCCCTTTGTACAGTAAATTGATGAACGAGATTCCAGTGGCAGAAAGATTTTTTTTTGTGAAAGGCCAAGATGGCCCAACTTTTGTAGATAGCCGAGATTCCAGTGACAGAAAGATTAAGATTGCTACTCCAAAAGAAAGGTGCTAATCCTAATCCTAATTGATACGAGTACTACGTACTAGTACTAGTACTAGTTTTTTTAAGATCATGAGTACTAGTACTAGTTAGGAAACTTTTTACTTCTATTTATTTTAGTAGAGTCACCAATTATGTCCACTTCATTCTATTAATTAATTAATTAATTCGTGTGTATGGTAAAAAGTAAAACAGATCTTGTTTTAGCTACCCAACTTGCACTCAACTCTTACTGTGTCAAGTCTCATGGACATTTTTTTTTCTTTTATCACTATGTAGGTAGGAGTGTTTGTTTCCGGCAGGTCTGAGGTAGGCATGGCCGGTAGTGGTGAGAACGTTTCAGGATTGGGGAAAAGAAAGCATAGATCTTGTAACAGCTCATCTGTGAATGCAGATGAAGCTCTTGCTAATGTCTCACCAGATATGCCTTGCCAGGATACTCTAGAATGGGGAAGAACAGGCATTATTAGATCAGGTGGATCTGCCAATGCCAATAAAGCTCCTATGAATGACAGAGATATAGCTTATCTAAAATGGGGGAAAACAAGGCGCAGATCACGTGCTACTGCCAACGAAGCTCGTGTTGATATTGATATTCCAGATCTAAATGATACCGTGCTGACGCCGACAGTAACTCCTGTCGGCGTGCAGGAGGACCATGGGCATGCCGAGGTTGTTCATCCGGACAATGGTTCAGTGACATCAGGTTGCTCCCCAATGCGCGTCTATGAGGTCGTTTCCCAGTTTGATGACACAAAAAGGGGTCTTGTTATGTCCACTGGGTTCGGTGGGTTACTTCAAGTGCCAGCTCTGAACTTGGACCATGCATTTTCTCTCTGGCTTCTACGAAATGTTGACAAAGATTCACAGTCCATCGTGGTTGATCGTCCCTCCTGCAGCCTTCCTTTCTTCCCACAGGATGTGAACAAAATTCTTGGCATCCCATGCAAGGGGCGTGATGTGATGGATAGTAACCTGAGTTGTTCATCAGTTCAAGTTGAGGATTATGTTAAGCGCTTACTGGGTATGAAGCATGAAGAATGCAATGTCCTCGATGCAGCAGAGCAATTGCTGAACAATAAGTACAGCGAGGGTGGCATGACAGAGGCCCAGCAAGAATCATTTAAGGTTGCGTTCGTTGTATTTGCGATGTCGTGCCTTCTTGCTCCAACAACGAGGCATGGTTTTGAAGATGTAGATTATTTGCACGCGCTGGTCGATCCTGAAAAGATCTCATCCTTCGATTGGGCATCGTATGTGATCCATCACCTTGTTGCAGCTTCATCAGAGGTCAAGTTTCATCTATGGAAAGAGCGAACTGTACCCAACATGATCGGTGGATGTATGCTGTTTCTTCAGGTCAGTTGCCAAATTGTAAGATAATTTTTTTGTTTTAGTGGCTTTTTCAAATTTTGGTTTTAGTTCCCTTGTAGCATATGGAAGATTTACTGTTCTGAACATTCATCACCTTTTGTGAGGCGTAGTATATACCATTGTTGCGTGACTATAATGTTCTATTTAGAGAATTAACAATATGATAATGTTAGGACATTATCTAAAATGTAATGTTAGGATATAGTAGTGATTATCTTTTAACTAATGCCAATATGTATGCCACCTCATTTCAGATTTTTTGTCTGGACAACATGGAATTCCGGGAGTTAAACTTGCCCCATGACACATTTCCACGGGTGAAGGTCTATGATTCCGAGAGGATGTCTGTAACACCCTAAAAAAAAAAAATTCGACCGACAAAAACCAAAGCCCGAAATTACGAACCGTTAAAATTTTTTAAAACAAATCACATCACACCGGGTTTGTTTGCACTTTTATTTAGGTTCTATACGGGGTTTTAACAATTATTGCGCCTAACAAATAATATACATATTTTAGGAGAGGATTATAACAAATGTATATATGAGAATAGGTATACGTGAGGATAATGGAAACAAGAAAAGTATAGATAAAATAAATATATATGTAGATGTAAATGGTAGAAAAAAATTGTTGCAAACATTAGGAAAATTGGTCACATTAATTTGTCTACATTTACCAGTTTTTAAAATAAATTTTGGTGAAGAAAAACCATAAATAGCTAGAAAACACCCTGGCGGCACTGTTCATTGGCCGCCAGGTGTTCGGCCGAGTTCCCCGGCCCGCGCCCGCGCGCCCCCGCGCGCTCGGACCCGCCGCTGCCGCGCCCTGACGCCCCGCACCGCTGCCCATCCGCGCCGCACGCGCGCCAGCCGCCTCGGGCCGCACCGCGCCCGCGCGTGCCCGCCCATCGCCCGCGCGCCCACGGCGCCGCTCGCCGCCGCCCGCGCCGCCTGTAGCCTGCCCTCGCGCGCGCCGCACGACCGCCGCCCTGCCGTGCGCTCGCGCCGACTTGCGCCACCCACGCGCACCGCCCGCGGCCGTCGCTTCCGGTCCACTGCCGCGCACGGACCGCGCCGCACGCGCGCACGACACCGCCCCGCGCCGCACGCGCGCACGTCGCCCGCACGCCGCTCCGCGCCCGCGCATGCCGCCCCGTACCACCGCGCCCTCGCCGCCCGCGCCATGCCTCCTCGCCGCGCCGCCCCGTACCGCCGTCGTACCGCTGCCCGTGCCGCCGTACCGCGCGCCCACGCCGCCGTACCGCCGCCCGCGCCGCCCCGTACCACCGCGCCATACCGCGCGCCGCTCGCGCCCACGCCGCCCACGTCGCGCACCCACGCCGCCGTACCACCCCGGTACAGCGCCCACGTCGCGCGCCTCGCCGCCGCCCGTTGCCGCCCGCTTGCGCCGGCCGCATGTTAAATAGTAGGGGGGAAAAATAATAAAATAGGAAGAGATAAATTAAGGGATTAGGAAATTAGTTTTTGTTAGCTCGAATTTAGGTGCTAGAATAGAATAAAAGTTAGTTAGAAAATCAATAAATCCGTCGCCGTATGTTATTTTAGAAACTCGTAAGATTAAATCGGGGTATTGAATCGTAATATTCACTTAATTAGATTATTCGTTTAACAATTATTTTGCGGAATGTTTAGCCCATTTATTGAGATTTACATCCGTTACGATTTGCCGACTCGCGCATATATTGATCGGAGAATTTATTCGCCGGATATTTTAGGGCTTCCAAAAATTAATCGTGACCATCTAATATTCATTAAAATATCCATTTGATCACTGTTTATGTAATCTTGTCCTTTGGATACTCGTTGAATTGGCTACCCGCTTAATTAGCCGTCGCGATGAGTTAATCAACTATTTATCACCAAGGGTTAAGTACTACTATCGGGATCTAATTTATTCGAGTCGCGTAAAATTGACACGGAATAATATTCTAGTTGGATAGCATCAATATTTTAGGACAATAGAGTTAAAAAAAATCAAGATAGGATTATTTCCTAAATTAAAATGGAATCGATACCGACTTTCAAACGCTCGCGCTCGATCTTCTCTCTAGTTGGATTTTGTTGGATCTTAATTGAATTCTAAAAGAATTCAATTTCTTTCGCACGTAATTTTAGATACCGAGGGAGCTACGAGTCCGACCGGAGACCAAGAACAACCGGACTTCGAGCAAGGCAAGTCATCACTATCCTTGAGCATATTGAACCCAAATTGCGAAATTATTTTATTTACAAATAAAGTTGCATGCAATGATGAATACCCTACTTGTTATTATGCCTTACTTTGCTTATTGGTTATCCTTACATTCCTTTGTAACCACGCTTATACATGAGTCCCTAGTCAATTATGACAAATGCTTAGTGATGCTAATCTAGAATCATGCATACTCATATTTATCAAAAGCTTTATGCTTGGGCAATTACCTTGGGAAGGTAATTGAGATGCGGCATGTGGAGACATGAGCGCCACATTGCCATGACATGATGATATGATTTAAGAGAGGAGGAATAAAACCAAACAAATGTTTTCGACTGGGGCGGATGGTGGATTTGGGTGGAATCCGGAAAAGGCTAGTTCCGTCCCCGGTCAGTTAAGGACCGAGCCATGAAGTTAAGCATGAAACAACCCCAGTACAACCGTACTTCTCGGATGGGGATAGACCTAGCTGAATAGATAGCCGAGCAGTGGCAGTATCCTTGCATAGATGGTTCACCCCAGTGTGTGAGGCAGGTTCGCTACGTCGGGGCTACCGTTGAGGTAGGGACGCGATGCGTACCTTACATCGGTGTCGCCGTTGGTAGGACTGCCACGTGTGTGAGAGTGATAATCTAAAACTTAAGATATAAACTTGTGCGTGTGTGAGATTTCTTTCCCCCGGGAGCGCCAGAACTCCTCTCACTGCTAGAAATAGATACGCCTAGAGTGTATGAGGATGATAGTTCATGGAGCGGGTACTGCCAATGTAAGGTTATCGAAAGGCTTTGCCGTGACGCGTCTCATGTGTTGGGACGAGGCTCATGTGTTGGGCAGTCGCGGAGTACGGGTAAAGTGTACATCCACTGCAGTGTGAGTAAACCAAATCTATTCGAATAGCCGTGCTCGCGGATATTGAGCACCGGGACATGTATTACACTTGGCTAGACTCTAAACTCTTAACTTGTGTGGGATGAGATATTGCATGATGAATTTTAAGCTGTTGGAGCCACTTCCTGAGAGCAGGAAGATGGACGTCCACAGAAAACCATGACGACCAACGGCGGAAAGCCATCCTTGGGATCACAATGGATGGCAGACAGAACCGCCGTTGTTAAAATTAAACTCTGGTATTAAAACTTGAAAAGTTATGCTAGGTCTTAGGTTTGTGAAAATGATTGCAAAACTGGCATTTATGCAACAGAGCCCTTGCCTTGCCTTGAATAAAAATCCTTCATATGCATCGTTGTCGTGGTGACTTGCTGAGTGCGGTTGGTACTCACCCTTGCAATTATAAACTTCACCAGAAGCCGAAGATGATACTGCGGAAGATCCATACGCCTACTACGAAGAGGATGCGGAAGATGAGGGTGCCCACTAGGTCTAGATACGGTCGTTGCCTGTGGCAATGACGATGCCGCTGCCTTCGCTCCGCTACTTATCTATATTCTGTTTTGGACTGTATTCCGGACCGTTTGGTCCTTTGTTCTAAGACTACGCCTTCGGGCCTATGATGTAATAATTCGTACACGACGCATATGTATGCGCTTTTGGTAATTCAACTATGTATCGTGTGTGCCAAACTACTTGATCCAGGGAAATGGCACAGAATACACGAGTGATTCCTGTAGCAAAACGGGGGTCCCTACAATGTCCAAGCTTATCCAACAAGACTATTGGCCCTTCCTGCATGACTCTCAATTCAGGCTTACTTATGTAAGGCATATTGTCCTACTAGATTACCAACATAGATTCTAAATTAACAATTACTGGACAAATTATAAGGGTATTTAGTGTCTGAACTTTATACCCAATATATTCATATTTCACAACGCTTTGACACGATGTTAGTTTTATTACTTTACATATTAAAGGATATATTTAATAAGAAATCAATGGTCAATGTTTAATATGAAGATATGTATTATAAAAATCACCACGGGTAGAGGCAGTAACAAGGGGCTGAGCTATTGATTTTATTTTCTACTAAATTGCAGCCAAGGAGCCCAACAGATGTCTGCTACCATAGGGGGGCAATGGCTTCCTCTGCAGAGGATGAATTCACTTCACAGCTTGATAAATTTAAAAATGATTTCAGCAGGATGAGCGAGCAGGAAAAGGTAATTAACTTGTCCCACATTCCAACCTTCTTTCCATCAACATATTTAATTTTTCACAAAGGAAACAGATTTCATGCGCCATGTAGACTAGACTGAGCTCACCAACTTCAATTTTGCTGCAGACCTCAGCTCTAAAGCTCATGTCAAATATCATGGAGCTGATGAATTCTGATATTACGGGCAGTAAAAATAATTTATCTGCTGATGGTGATTCGTTGCCTGAAATGGAGGAAGATTTGCCGAATGAACCGCTCGTGGTCTACAATAACGAAATGGGCTGTGAGACTAATGTGAACGAACCAATGGGCGTTGTTGCTTCAGATGATCCGGTGTATGAACATGATATTGGAATGTTCTTCGACTTTTTTGACAATGACCTGTTTGAGGAAAAGACACATACTATTGATTTCCTAAACGAGGACTATCAGCCTGACACGAACGGAATTACTCCTATGTGGATGCAACCGCCAAATGCCGACAAGTTTGAGAAATATCTCTGATGCAGCCTTCTCAAGGTCATTCTCGTACTATCTATGGTATTCAATGCTAATTACTCCCTCCATTCCACATTATAAGCTAGATGTTTTGGTCTCCTCATCCCTCTCCTAAATTCACTAACATTCATATAAATTTGGACATTATATGAAGACATACATAGATCTATGCATACATTTATTCAAAACCCAAAACATCTTATACGTGAAACAAAGGAAGTAGCGGGTATGTCTACCATGAATTCAGATGTTTGTTTTCTGATGATAATCGGCCGGATTCAGAGTAGTAGCGGTGCTGCACAAGTTCAGTAGCTCATGTTGCAATGTTTTAGTTTGAACTAGTCTTACCTGCTAGCGTCACTTAATTATCCTATTGTGCTGTATAACTAGAGAACCTGCTCCTGATGTAGAATATGAAAAATGATTTGGCCACTGCAACCTACTCCCTCCGTTTTAAAAAGAAAAAAGATTTCTGCACATTTTTTAAAATGTGTCTGGATATCCCTTTATCCAAATACATTTTTAAATAACATGTAGAAATCCTTATATTTTAGAACAGATGGAGTAGTAACGTGGAAGTCATTATCTGTTGGGTTTGTTTGGTTCTTTATCCTACCAAAAAAAATTGTAAGTACCAAAACTTGATTAAATTTTGGCGCTACCAACCTTGATTGGATAGAATTGCATTAGCCATGTTGTTTGTTTTGATAAATATTGGCTTCAACTCAAACACCCAAAGTACCATTTAAGTTACTTAAGAAATTGGTAGGCAAGTTTGGGTAGCAATCCGACCCAGTCAAATGACGATTACAGTTTCTGCAAAGCATATATCCTTGATACAAACCCGATTGTGCTTGCCAAATGGTATTAATCTGCCGTATGAGTTGCTACTTTAGACCTAATTTCAATAGAATCTGGTTCTAGTAATTAGAACATGAGTAGTTGGCCATAAGATTTGTTTGTCTACCATCTACCGAATTTTCTTTCGCGTGATTCATATTTCTTATTGTCCAACGTGTTTGCTCTCCAGGCCATGAAAGCTCACAAAGAGAAGGAATCACATGTGTTTATGTTGCTCCCTAAGGAGAGGAATGCGTGTATGTTGCTCCAACGGAAGGATTTCATAAATTCTGAATGTAACTCTCGTCTAGATGTGCAGAGTTTTATGATTTGTGGACCTCTTGTCTGAAACCTTGTTGCGAGATACGCAAGTCCTCCACTTTAATTTACAGATACCCTTCTTCCATCTCCATGGGATTACATCCGAGTTATCGCGAAAAAAAAGAGATTATGCAGTTTAATCTTGCCGTAATTTATAATTACATCCCACAGCTTGAAAAATATTACTCCATTTTTTAAATAGATGATACCATTCACTTTTAGCATTATGTTTGACTATTACGTTCGATTCAAAAATGTAAATATGCAAAAAATATAAGTTATGCCTTAAAGTTTCTTTATGTATAGAACAAACTCCAACAAAATGAATAATACTTATATAATTATTTTTGAATAAAATGAATGATCATAACGTTATGTCAAAAATTAATGGAGCTATCTACCAGAAGATGGAGGGAGTATGAATTACGATGAGTCACTAGCAATGGCATTGAGGCTAACTCTAATAATACATACAAGCTGATGAATCTCTGGTATTTTCAGCTCAAACACAGTAAATACAGCAGACAGGCATATCTGAAGCTCCCATCCTTCAGAGTTCAAACACAGCTTGTGATCACCGTGTAGAGAATTGACTATTGAGGAGCATACTTTGAGTTTGCAGCTGCCAACAATGCCGCGCCGATCCCTGATCCGTCTTTCGTGTGCTCGATGGTGATATGATTCGACTGCCCAGGTCCCAGTAGCTCAGCCACAGCCTCCTTCATGTACCTCCTGTACTGAGGGTACTTCTCATATAGACCACCGTCCATAGCGACCACTGTTCTTCGTCCAAAGATTTGTCCTTCAGAGTCATTCTCCATCTTCTCAAGGATCCCTACGATGCCTGCACCAGCCAACCGGCCTCCTCTCCTGATGATGCAGTCGGAGACTTGTACGGCGACTCTCCGTGCCGGTAGAGAAGCTTGGGAGACCTGTGGATGTGAATTTTGGGGGTAAATTTTGCATGTTCAGGTGTGCTAGCTAGATGCCCTTTGTGATGTGACTGAAACATGAGTAAGTATCTTACGCCGATGATGTCACTCAATATGGACTCAACTTCTCCAAGATTGTCAGAGTTGTCTTGTTGCATAGCGCATAGATGCGGTGTCCTATAATTTGGAGTCTTTCAGCTTAGCATAATACTTCAATTTGATGCTGGAGCATGAGAACTGACCTTAGAACAAATGGTTCAGCCAGTTTCTTGGGGAAGGAATGGCCAAAGAGATCAGATACTTCAGCCATCTTGACCAGCACCCTACGGACAATTTCACCTAGATACATCCCGGAAATCGTCTTCTCGAATATCTGCACATAATGCAAGCACACCAGTACATCAAGATTATAATTTCAAGAGCAAGAAGAAATATATCCCTCAGAGTAAAGACTGGCTAAATAATCTTACTTAAATTTTCTACTTTTTTTCCTCCTTTCCCTGAGACTCTTCTTCTATGTAAGTAAACTATGTTAGCTTTTCCTTTCCCTGAGACTCTTCTTCTACGTAAGTAAACTATGTTAACTTTTGTCAGTATAATAGTACACACAGTAGGAACTTCCTACTGCTTATCTTAGAAAATAAAAATTGAAAGCTTTTCTTTTTACCTGTTCACCAGGATTTATGCTCTCATCATCCATTTCCCTGTCAAATTCAGTCAATGGAAGTCCATCTGAGAAAGCTCCCCACTCAGTGTTAATAATCTGCAGTACAGAGACTTCCATTAATAAAATTCCATAACTTCATTACACTTTCCATTTGCAATAACTTAATAAAGAATTCGTCTAAGTCATGGTATACCGTGTTTCCGGTTCCAAGCTTAAGGTGTTGCAATTTTGGGATAGCCTCAGTTCGTTGAATGTAGCATGCATTGGTGCCAGTGCCCAAAATCACCGCGACCATTACGTCATCGTCCCAATAATGTGCTCCAGCTAAGGTTCCCACAGTATCATTTACCTGTTAAGTGGAATTCCAGCAGATTGGTTACAAATGTATTGTGAAGTGGATATCTTTTCACAAACGTTTCTAGCCCATAACCTTGGTATTCTCATAGGCTTTTGCTTACCAAGGCAGAGACACGCATATCAAGGCCTTGCCTCTCCATTGCAGCATTGAGACAAGCTACCACATCTTTCCCAGCCTGTCCACAACAACGTATTGGTTGCTACATATTCAGATTTAACTGACAAAGAAACTAACATGCTAATCCATAAACCATGATCTGGAAATTCGGTAAAAGTTACGTTCTTTGTTCTAGAAGGAATTTTCGTTGTTGTAACCCTCGGCTTCTTTAATTTTACAAATGAACAATGACGAGTTTTTTTTTCTCAAAAGGACCAGCACGGATGAGTTTCAGACTAATATGGAAAATGACATATACAGGATATCCTGCTAGGAGAATAACTGGACAAGATAAGAATATATAATGCCATACATCACGGGAGTCAAGGAGTCATAGAAACTATATAATAGAAAATGCATTATGAAATGAAGTCTTACAGTTCCAGAGACAGCAAAACCTTTTGTCCACTTGATCAGTATGCCAGAATCAATAGAAGTCTGATTCACCGGAAAGGAGAATGTGAAGCCTATCTCCCTCTTTCTCCCTTGTGGCAGATGACACTTATCACCCTCCGTTGCTACAAATCTCGACAGGCCACTCGCAATGAAATCGAACAAATCCTGCTTGAAACAAATACATTGTCAGGCCTTATTTCAGATATTCTTGTCCCTGCAGCTATACTGATGAATGCATAACATTTCACTGACTACATAAGAGCACAAGTTCAGAAGAAACAGCTTATGAAAAATAAACAAACCTCGGTTGTACCATGCATGATCTCGTTCGGGATCGAGACTTGCTCAAACTCGGTATCTATAATTCGCTTATCTTTTCCTCCCAATTGTACCCTAAGAACTCGAAAGTTTGTGCCTCCAAGGTCCAGAGCATAAAACAATCCTGTTTCATTCCTTCAGCACAACAATTAAGAAACACAAAATTAATCAGATAAATAACTAATCGATGAAAAGAGAATATTAATTCCAGAGCTCAAGTTGCAAAGATAACACAAGTTGATAATGATCAATATCTAATCTCAACACAATACAACAAAGTTCAGCAATTCCCAAACCCACTATGTTGCTATTCAGAAGTTAGTTCACACAAAGGTACAGCTGAACAATTAAAATACCTAGTAACAATAACTTATGAACTGCTGATGCATAAGCCTTACCTGCAGTATCTGATGGTGTATTAGCAACACCAGCTTAGCTAATTACTCCTTCCGGTTTTAATTACATGACACCATTGACTTTTTTATCAAATTTGAGCAACAATATTTATTAAATTACTTCGTTAAGTAAAATAAAAATAGTATCACTAGATCTATCATCAAAACTACTTTAAACAAACACAAATATTTATAGAAAAAGACAAATTGTTAAACAAGTTCATATATTTAAAACCGGAGGCAGTATAATTAGAGCTAATTAAGTGTATGTTTTACTGTTTTAAGTATAAATTGGTTACCCAGTGGGGAGTGAGTAGACGTGGCTGGGGATCATCTTGAGCTCGCCGGCGCCGTCGGCGGCCAGCCCGGCTCGCATCCCGGCGGCCATGGCGTCCGCCACGCGCCGCAGCACGGGGAGCGGGGCGGCGCACCGCTGCCTCAGGTCGGCCAGGATGGGCGCGACTGCGGACGTCGGGGCCACCGCGGAGCAGCGGACGGCAGCAGCGCAGCCGCCGCGGCTCCCCCGCCTCTGCTGCTGCACGACGGCGATCGCCGGGATCGGCGACGACGCGACGGCGGCGGACATGCCGAGGAGGAGCAGAGCTGAGCTGATCGATGGATGTGTCAAGTGGCGGAATCGAATAAAGGTGGCAAGAAATTCTCCTCTCTCTCTGTTGGTTAAATATATACTCCGTCCGTTTCGTGTTACAAGATGTTTGATTTTTTTTAAAAAAAATTAATTTTAATTAAGTTTATAAAAAGTATAATAGTATTTTCAATCCAAAATAAACATATTATTAACATATATTCAATATTAGATTTAATAAAACTAATTTAATATTTTATATATTGCTAAATTTTTCTATAAATTTGATTCAACTTAATAAAATTTGATAAAAAAAATCAAACGACTTATAATATAAAACGGAGAGAGTATGAGTAATACTATGCATATAAAAAAATTCTTACAAACCTTTTACTACTTAAAAAAAAATCTCAACCGTTTAATCGAGTGATTGAGAAGTTATAAAAAGTCAAAGACTCAACCACAATGTGCCACTGACACACCAGTGTTTATAAAAAGTTTGTAAAAAAGATTGACACGCATAGTGTTTCGTAATATATATTTCAACTTCTGTTCTCAAATAATTATCACCATTGGCTGATAAACTTTAATAACCGGCATCAGATAGTAAGATCCGGAGGGGGGGCGGAATTTATGTTTATGTACCTTTTTAAATATTTGTTATAAATGTTTTGAAATAAAAACAAGTGATGAAAAGTGAAATATGAATAGTGGGTGTGGGTATATTCTCCCTCCAGCCACCAGTCATCCTTGCAGGTACTAAATCAACGTTTTATATGAATGACGGTGTGCAATTTATATTTTTCATGCTAATAATTCATACAGAATTACGGAGTACGAATCCGTACTGATAATTATGTTAATTTACTCTGAAATAATATAATGCATGCGATTCGACGCACACTCTTAATCGCTTCTTCGAGGAACATGATCTAATTTAATTACCTTGCAACCGGTTGAAACTTGAAATCAGGGGTTTCAATTCTCTTTGTAATTATCCAACATGCCAAGCTTTCAGATCTCATCTCACATTGCGATTGATCGATGCCACCACCTTGGTCGATCTCGATCAGGTAAGCTTGTGGATGCACACACTGAAACAACCAACTGTAAAAGTTGTGGATACCACAATCCATGTGGACATGCATGTGATTACACATGAGATGGGCAGCTTAGCTGGGAAACCACTTGTCCATCCCTACAAACCAAACCCATTATCCAGACATATAGCTGTCTAAATTATGGTTGGACTTGAACAAAAAAATCATTAATATCTGCCTTCAATGAACCACTTTTAGCAAAGTGAACATAGCTTAACCGACCGATTAGTTTCCTTGTGGTGGAATGAATCCATTCAGGTTCAAACCCTATGCTCGTATTTACTGCTACGCGCGTGAATGTGAGTTCGTAGATGTGAGTGTGCAGCTATTGTGAGCATCTGCGTTTTCAAGGT
The DNA here is from genome assembly GCA_000573905.2 of Oryza punctata. NCBI lineage: Eukaryota > Viridiplantae > Streptophyta > Magnoliopsida > Poales > Poaceae > Oryza > Oryza punctata. Next base: position 5,773,840 of record CM002494.2, on the reverse strand, counting down.
CCTGGGGGATATGCCCAAGGGCGTGTTGTTCCAAGCAGTGAGATTGACATGCCCGGCCGGTGAATCCATTGCTATGCGTGTTGATAGATGTGATTCCGTCCATATGTTGTGCACCCGCGCTCGACGTCGTCTGCATCACCAGAAAGTTTCACCCTTGCGCCTCTGGGTGCTGAATTAACCCGGCCACCAGTCTAACCGTCGCATTGCCCTCGACGACGGCTAGGGCGTCGAGATCGTGGACTTGTCCGGCGAGGTTCTTCTACGGATTCCGAGCAGAGAGAGTAACATTGCTATCGGGGACAAGTCCGGCGAGGTTGTTGCGATTCCAGATTGAAATGATGCTGTCATCGTGCTGCGCACCCATCTCGACATGGTGTGCTTCACCAGAAAGTTCCACCCCTTGACACTCTGCCTGGGTGCTTAACCCTGTTAGACTTAATCTTGTTGTTTACCTTCGATGTGAGTGCGTTAAGTCAGTTTGATCTACATGCTAGTGAATGTATGCAAAACGTTCTAGTTTACAGGTGCACGTTGGTTTGGAGTTGTGGCCGAGTTAATTATCTAGAGCTGTTTCATGGATAGTGGATGGATTAGCTCCATGCATGTGTGTTAGTTACCTAGTGATACTCTACATGCAAGGAGATATGGGTTGTATGTAGAGAAGTGATTAATTAGTGACTAAGTCATGTGAGTGATTGGCTGGTTGTGCGGCTGAACGTGGCTAGTGTGCTGCTGCGCATGTATGCTATTTAAAGCGTGTAATCATTGTGTGATTAACGGTGGAGAATAGAAAGTGAAGTGTGTGGTGGTTCGCTGGTGTGCAGTGACAAGAAATTTTCTAGTGTCTCATATTGTTTCCTTGCGTACTGTTCATCTTCTTCCTCCATCAGTTCCTCTTCTCTCTGTGTGTGTTCCATCGAGTGAGCAAGAGAGAGTTGTGTGTGCAAGTGAGTAGCTGGGCCAACAAACCCGGCCACGGGGGTTACCATTACATTGCCCAAGAACCACTCAGATGAAATTGCTGCTGAGATAGGGATGAGGATGTACCATGCCAAAGTCAAGTCTTATGCTTTTGGGAAAATCTCTTCCACTGGAGTGTATAAGGCGCTCGGCATCATCAGATTTTACCATAGGCAGCTGTGTGAGGTAATCACCGTTGATGACAACAACCAAAGGCATGTGGAGGAAAATGCATTTGTTCCAGTAAACAGATGAGATGCGTGGTCATCGATTGGGTGGTGTATTTCATGATGGATTTTTACCCGACTTATTTTGAAATAGGGGTGCTCCCTGTTGAACCAGGCAGCATAGCTTCATTCAACCTTGAGACAGAGAAGTGGATGACAGCACTTACTCGGAACTTAACTTGCGGTTATCGTTGATTGATTCAGGTGGCTGCTTAGTTACAGTTCACAATATTCCTCCTATCCGCATGGACCTATGGTTTTTGACAGATTCTGAGACTGGCATCTGGGTTAAAAAGTTCAGCTTGCCTTCTCAGTTTATTATGCTTACTGTGCATCCTTTTCTGGTATTAGATGGTGGCAGAGTCTATATTAGGAATGTAAACAAGGAATTTACAAGTGAAGATCCAAGAACTGGTGCTCGTGCTATTGTGTTTGACGCTAGCCGTTCAAGTTACAAACACTTTGGTATTTATACAGGAAACCTATTGAGTTCATGGAGTCGTCGTTACTGATTAGGTGAGTAGCACCTTACTGTACTTGCTTCTGTTTGCTCAATCTTGCACATGCTGGAAATTAATGCAACTTTTGTATAATGGATGCATCAATCCTACTTGCATGCTTTCAGGGTACATTATATTAGTATGCTATACTGCTTTGTACTTTCATTCTTTATGTTAATTCCATGTTAAGTACGTTGTATGATACTAGTATGATATATGTTAAGAGGTACAGTTAGGCTAAGTTCTCTCCCTAACTTTCCCAACTCACCTCCCTCGTGTTCCGCGCGTACGCTTTTCAAACTGCTAAAACGGTGCATTTTTTTGCAAAAATTTTCTATATGAAAGTTGCTTTAAAAAAATCATATTAATCCATTTTTCAAAAAAAATTAGTAAATACTTAATTAATCATGTACTAATGAGTCACTCCGTTTTCTATGCGGTGCTAATGAGTTCCCAATACACTGAGCCGAACGTTATTGTATAGTCTTCTGTTCTTTTTTAAAAATGGTGATTCAATAAACATTTTGATCATAAACTAACAATATCCATGTATATTGTGTAGTACTACAGAGATTTGTTCTTTTGCAAGGAATAAAGAATAAAATTAGAGAAATTAGATTTGACCACGGACCAGTACTCTGTCATTGGGTTCATGCTGTTTGACTTGCAAAAGCTTTGTTTGTCATTATTTTTACAAGCAGAACGACTAGTAGATTTCTGAATCGTCATACAAGAATGGCACCTCTTATGGATGTATTAGATGCGAGATACAATATTTTGCTCTAGAATAGTTTTTTCTTATGGTAAGAGTTAAGACTATCATGTATCTGGAGTTTATTGCACTATTATTGCAGTAATTTGATGATTTTGATCATCTTTGTAACTTTCTTGTTCACTCATTTCCCCTTGTAGGTCACCTGAGGTTGATGGGGGATAGCAGATTCCTGATGAATCGGATGCTCTTGGCCATGACATTTTGGATTCTTAAGAAGAAATCATATTTGAAAAAAGTTGATGGCATTTCTGACAAGAGGATAATGATCAGCTCCTTTTTTGTATGCCTCTGTTGCATCTTCATCTAGAGTGTATGAAGGAAGCTTAGAACTCATCTCTGAAAACTGAGGCTTATCTACTGATCGAATGGTCGTTCACATTACTCAGTATGACAGTAGTTGTGTTTAACGGAAAATCACTCTTATTTTATGACATTATTTATGTGGGCTGCTTTTAGTAACGCAATCGCTCTATGAACATTTTGTTCTTGGTTCAGGCTTCCTTTTGCAACAGATTCCCTAAACTCTTTTTAAGAAATGGCAAGAGGTTCTGCTTAATCAAATTAGCAGGCAAAGAGATTTTGTACAGGCCATTTTTACCAGGAGCTTGACTACTCTCTTCAAGCTTTGTCCATATGCCGTACTGAGTGATATAATTATTATTGAAAAATCATGTTATTTCGCTTCTTCCAGATGGATGCATTTATAGGCCGTCGAAAACATCTTGAAGATGTTTTTATTCAGTTTTCTGATGCATCAGAAGTGGACAACTGGTAAGATATTAAGATGTGATTAACTGATTACACAAACAGAAAGTTCCATATCGGTGCTTGTATGTTCACTATAAATTTAAGAAACCAAGCCAGTTAATTTCTTTTGTCAGAGGAATCCATCTACGAAAACGAAACTTATGTTGACGAGCATTAATTTCTTCCTAATATTGCATAAAGTCGTTGCATCAGGTAAAACTCGAGATAAAAAGGAGCACACGATCCCTCAACAGTCACACTGGAGCTAAATGGCACATGCTTAGCTCCAGAATTGTTGTTATGATCACAGAACACATCGCAATAACGCGATCGATCAGATATTCAGATACAAGACGAAGACACAGCACATATCAGCTACACCATTTTTTTGGTTACATTTTCGAGGGACATCAGCTACACCTTGATGACACCAAATCGAAACATCATCAGAGCAGTAGAGATCCTAAGTGCCCAGCTTTGTGGTAGCACCTCGTACAATGCCCTGCCAACGGCCAACCTACAAGACAGAAGCAGAAACCAAAATAAATACTATATGTCAAGCTGGACTCATATGGTCAAGATAAATAGTTCCAACCAGGGCCAGGCATGTGATATGTCCGGACCAAGAAAGCCCCATGCCCATGTTTCCAGGATCAAGAACTCCATCACAACATTTCCATTCATTACTTTAAGTTCTATAGTTTATTCTCAAGTTAAAACCCTTCAGATGTATCACATCACAAGATAAAGCAGTGGTTTTTTCAGTTCCCATAATAATGACATAAGGTTTAATTGACATTCCATGTTTCATCATACTGCCAACTGATTTTTTTTTCCCCTCACAGATATCTGGGAGCCAGATAACATATTTGGCTTTTTTGTTTTTTTTTTCCCCTAGCATCATGCAGTTGAGAAAACAATCAACAAATTTATGCTAGAGATTCAATTATCATCATGGACTCATGGTACTAATCTCCATTTCTGCATAAGTTCACTATTCGGTGAAGCAATTTGCAACTTCCAGTATTTCTTGGCCACTGGAAACGAGAATAAATCATAGGACAATCCATTTTTTATATAAAACAGAGTATATGAAAATTTTGATATAACTGTTATGTATTTTTATTTCCATACGCACGCAACATTATTTTCCGTTTTAAAAATATTGTAATAAAGACGTAAAAGACCTTCCAGTAATTTTTCTATCAACACATCGATAAAATATATGTTTGTTCGAATTAATAAGAACCTTCCTTAAGCGACAACTTTAGCAAGAATTGCCACTTGCCAGCAATGCATAACCATAATACATCTCAATGAGCAGATGATTGAGTGTTTGATTAATCACTGAATTCTTCTTATTTCTGAAATAATTATCAAACTATATAGGCCCATTTGCTAATCGCTATTGGTGAAACATCTTATTTTCTTGACCTTATGGAAGTTTTAGCATCATAAAGAACGTTGGATATTTCATTGGAACCGGTAAAACTTCATTTTTCTTGAAATAAATGACAAAATGAAGATGCTGTGACTAAACACGATAAAAGCGCACAAATATAACCAAATGACTGCATGAATACCATGTGATGATGTGAAACCAAACTTTACCTTGTCACACACTCCGTGGACATAATAAACTTCCAGTGAACACACTTGCTCCAGTGTACATACTCGTCTGAATTATATCTGAGGAAGTGTCGGTTACTGCATCATAAATCTGCATAACCCCTTTTGATCCCATCTCCATCCAAAGTACTATTTTTCCCTCAACCGTCACAAGCAAAGGTTGCATTTTCAGATAATCTCCAATCCCATAAAAACGAGTATCAACATTAATCCTATAATCTTTGGACCATGTACCCTTTTCAGAATCAGTTAGAAACCATAGATCCACAGCATAAAATTGATCATTCCAATGAGATGTACACAAAGTGCCTTTAAGTCCAGCTAACATTAGCTGATTGGCAAGATCATGATAGCTGAGCGTGCCATTGGATTCCTCAAGAATTCTGTTCAGAGGCCCTTGGAGGGCGACACTCCACTTCTCCGTCGCAAGGTCAAAGGAAGGTATGCAGCCTCTCTCTAGGAAGGAAGGATCAGAGAAACAGTAATCCAAGATGAAGTAAGCAGCGCCTTTGAACACAACTCCATTGGTGCAGTTCCAATCAAGGAAACCCGGTGGGTTCGCCGTCTTCCTCCACTGTCCATTCGTGTCGCTGATGGTGATAACCTCAGACACCTGACGAGAATCATCTATGTTCAGTAAAATCCGGACTAATTTGTGCTCTCCTGTGGAAGCTGTCTGACCAAATGCAAACCAGGCCGCAAGCATCGAGGGGTCTGCGCCACCGCAGCGATGGTTAGGTAAAATTGAAATGGATCCAGTGGTAGGGTTGAGCAGACGGACGCTGTGGTCCATGCCGGCGACGAGGACACGGTGGTCGGAGGTCGCGGTCGCCACCCTGCCTTTCCCCACGCGGAGGATCTGCTTGACAACGTTGCCGGAGAGGTCGACGAGGTCGACGCAGAGCCTCGGGAAGCGCTGCACGCCGACGGCGAGGAGCGGGCCAGGGTGGCGGGCGGCGTGCGCGGCGACGAAGTGCGGGTCGGTGGTGAAGGCCAGCCACGAGCGGCAGACGGCGCGGAGGCGGCAGATCGGCCTGGCGGGGAGGCGCAGCAGGACATCGAGCAGCAGCTCCGGTGGCAGGACGCCGTCCACTGCTCCGAGTCCCCACCCCGGCGCCGCATCGCCGGAGCTGGACGAGCGAGTAGGTAGGAGACCTCAAATCAAAACCGGATGAGATTTGAATCTATCTTCTCTACTTGGGGATTTACCTGAAGAGGAGCTAGCTCTGTGGCCGGTGGTGCAGCCGGAGTCCGGCACGGCGGCGGCGGCGGCGTCGCCGTCTCTCGCCGGAGCCTCGGTGAATCGGGGACTCGGGATGTGTCTGCTTTTGCTGGGAGTTTTCTGATTCTGAAAAATAACCGTAAGACCCTTAACAAGAAAGAAAAATAACCATGGGACCCTTCAAAAAAAAAGGAAAAATAACCTTGGGACCCCTCAAAAAAAAGAAACATAACTGTGGGACCCTTAGAAAAGGAAAAATAACAGTGGGACCCTTAGAAAAGGAAAAATAACAGTGGGACCCTTAGGAAAGGAAAAATAACCGTGGGAACCCTAAAAAAAGAGAAAAAGACGTGGGCTGGCCGGATGTTGAGCACAATCGCAATTGCTTCGGTTTGATACATACACCCTGAATTTTCTTGGTGTAAAGAAAACCTCAGTTTGAAAGATCCAAGTTGAGAATTTGTTACGCAACAAAGGCAGCAGCTGCAAACCAAATTTTGCAGTTGTAAAATGTTAAGACTCTGCTGAAAAATACAAAAAAAAGGGAGAAAACCTTTCAGGATTTCAGGAATTCGCAACTAGAAATATCCTCCCAATGTCGTTTATCGCCGTCCCGTACAAATCTTCTGCTCATTGGCCTTCGTTTTATCTGAAAGTGTATTGCGCACAATGCAAAGTTATGGTTCAAGAATGTCAAAACAGAAGCTGATGTAACTGATTATGAGCATATTCAGTTGGAAATGGTGAAAAAGAAAAAAGAAACAAAATTGTGAACAGATACAGATACAGAGGTTCAAATTGTCTGGTGATTCAGAGAATCAGAGGCCTACTGCATTGTTACCTCTGCAAATAAATATGGTCCAAGAGACCAAGATCTCTGTGTGGCTGGAAGTCGATTTCAATACAAGCAACCAGAATAGCCAAGATCTCCCAGTCCCAGGACAGTTTGCTACATTTTTCTATGACTGAAGAAGCCTGTGCTACTAAACATGCTTCAGAAAAAAAAAATTGAATTCAGACTAGCACTATGCCATTGCAGATTTGCAGGTGCGTATATATAGTTGATGGTACTACATAAGTATTACGTCTAGCTAGAGTCAAAATGAAATGCATTTGCTGCACGGTGCTACGCCAAGCAAGTTCAGAGGAATTAGGCAATCCAGGAGCTCTGAATTCTGAATTCGGAGGAGTTAACTCATTGTACATACAAAAGGGAATACTACTGGATGATACATCGGTTCAACGAGCAGACACTAATACATCACGCTCAGAGGAGATTTTCTTAATTTGAACCACATTCTTGGTCTTAAAAGGGGTAACCACTTACTATTCCCAAATTGTCTCAATTCATTATTCTCCAGTTAAGCACAACAGAGCACATTTGTTGATAATGTCATTTTTTATTGTCTTCTCAAGCAAACAATTGGTCAATTATTAGCTATTCCAAATAATTTCAGTTCGAAATTTGAAGCTATTCCAAATAACTTCCAAACTGAATTGCATCAAACTTTCAGACAAAAAAAAAAGGGAACTTTCCACGCGGCCGCGCCCTAGCCTGATCTTTCCGCGCGCGCGAGGCTGATCCCGCGAGGCCGCCGCCTTTAAATTGCCTCCTATCCGTTACCCTCCCATCCCCATCCCCTCCTCGATTCAAATCGCCTCTCTTCCCAACCAAACCCTCCTCCCAAACCCTAGAATTCCTCTCCTGCGGATCCAGCCATGGCGGCGATGGATGGGCTCCCTCCGGGCCTCAAGTTCGAGCCCAAGGACGACGAGCTCGTCGCCCGCTTCCTCCTCGCGCGCATCCAGGGTAAGCCCCTCCCTCTCCACGGCGTCATCCTCGACGCCGATCCCCTCTGCGCGCCGCCATGGAGGCTTCTTGCGGATCGTGGCAGGGGCGATGAGGCGTTCTTCTTCGCCGACGCGCGGGCCAAGAACGGCAAGGGGAGCCGGCAGAAGCGCACCGTCGAGGGCAGCGGGTACTGGCAGGGGCAGAGGATGTGCGTCGATGGCGAGAGGCTGGTCGTCCCCGATGGCGGCGGCGTGGAGGTCACCTGGCGCAAGTACGTCCTCAGCTACTTCGCGGACGGCGAGAAGGGGAGCTCGGGGTGGGTGATGCACGAGTACGCCATCACGGCGCCGGCTGACCTCGCCTCGTCGCCGATGCGGCTGTATCGCATCCGGTTCAGCGGCCATGGCAAGAAGCGCAAGAGGGAACCGGAATCGCAGAGCGCCCACGACGAACACGGTCGAGCACGCTGCGCCCCACAGATCGCCATGGCCGAGACTGCTCTGCTCGAGGACAGCGCGCCTCCGCCACAGCCCGTTCCTCCTCCTGCAGTGGTGGTGAACTCTGTCTCTGACGGCGCCGATCAGGGCTTCTCCGGCGCCGTTCCTCCTCCTGCACCGGTGGTGCACCATACCAATGACTCTGACGTCTCCGATCAGTACTCTTCCCTGGTGTTTTCTGATCAACCCGGGTCAATCGATGAGGATGAGCTGCAGAGCTTTGTGCCTGAGTTCGCCGCGCGCAACCTGTTCGTCTCTTTGCCAGAAGGAAGCCGTGAAGCTGAAGCGGACGTAGGTGGTGGCTCATCGCAGGCGCAATCTGTGTCATCGTTCGCTGATGTTGGAGGTCCAGAGAACATGAATGATCAGAGCTGCTGCGGCGTGGTCGACGATTCTTCCATGGTGTTTGCTAATCTTCCCAACCTGATCGTCTTGCCACCGGCGCCATCCTGGGCCTCATCGCTGGACAACCAAAACGACGAGGCGCCAATGTTCTTTGAGTTTCCAGAGAGCATGGATGACATGGTTGGCTGCTTCGACTTCGCCGCCATGGACGACCAGAGCTGCACTAGCGCCGTGGCAGAGACTGCTCTGATCGAGGAGCTCGTTCTTCCTCCTCCAGCAATGGTGAACCATCACGATGACTCTGTCCCTGACATCGCCGATGAGGGCTGCTCCGGCGCTGTTCCTTCTCCCTCAGCAGTGGTGGACCTTCCCAATGACTCTGACGACGCCGATCAGAGCTGCTCCGGCGTGGTGGACAATTCTTCAATGATGTTTGCTAATCTTCCCGGGTACTATGAGGCTGAGATGAAGCTTCTGCTTGAGTACACCGCGCGCAATCCGGTCGACTCTCCCGCAAAAGGCGGCCATGAAGCCGAAGTTGACACCAGCGGTCGTGCAGGGTCCATGATGTCGTCGCCGGACAAGCAGAAAGAGCACTCCTCATCGGGCGTCATGGACGTGGAGGCCACTGGTTTTGGAGTTCCAGACAGCATGGACGACCTGAGCTGCATCGACTTCACCATTGATGATGAGCTGTTCGAAGTCGAACTATGGAGCTAGAGATGGATTAGCAGTGACATTGTCCTTTGTAGAAAGAGATTCTTGTGTAGATAAAGAAGCATAGATGTGTAGGAGCTTAGTCCTCTGATGGCTAGTATAGTGGTATTTATTTAGCTAAGCAGAGATCATTAGTTGTTGATAGGTTGAATTCAATGTGCTTAAGTAGCACTAATTGTAATCCTTATTCATGGAAATAAAATATTTACTTGATTCATTTGTTTATGCCAAAAGTGTACTTTGCATGAATTGGATTCAGTTCAGACTCTCAAGTCTGAATTTCAGAAAAGTTCAGAGTTGAGTTGGCTGTTTCTATTTCATGGTCTGTACATGTCAAGTAATTGTCACAATGTCCTCGTAGCACAACATTGTCCTGTTTGAATTGAATGCAAGCAACTCTAGCATGGATAAAATATTCTCCCCGAACTTTGAAACTAGGGACTGTCTAGATTTCAGTTGCCTGAAATCTTTGAAAAAATCAGTTACCTTTTATATTCAAACTAAACATCAAGACGTTTCATCAAATTTTCCAAAAAAAGACACTTCCCCTGGTGAAAAGAACAAAATTCTGGACAGACACAATAGGATGGCACAAAAGGAATTATCAAGGAAAAAGATTCAGAACCCTACAAAAGAAGCAGAAACATTCAGGATTTACAGCCGATATACTACCTCCGGACAGAACTATAAGTTGGGAACCTCGATACAGAACCTGATTCACTGACATGGAAATACACAGCATCTCAAGTCTATACTGTTGACGCAGCCTTCAAAACACTTTATTTTTAAAAGCAAAATGCAGGAGCTATGCCGTTTGTTATGTGTTAAGAAGAAGGAGAATGACTGTTTTTACAAGTACTGAGTTTACAGGAAACCATAGGCACGATTAGGATTGGTACTGTTACAACATCAAAAGGCTCTAGTCAATAAATTGGAAAGCTCACTCTCTTTGGTTAATATCCTGGATTATCATGGCTGCCACCTGATCTTCGTTTAGATGCGTATCCTGGAACACTCTTCTATTTCTTTCTCACAATTAGTGCCCCAGCGATCTTCCTTTGATCTAGCAGTTCATAGGACCAGTTCAGGACAGTCTTGCCAGAGTCTGAAAAATTGGAGGCAGAAAAAGGTACTAGTTCTTCCTATGGTTCTTGTCGCAGGAAAAACAATCATTCACGGTACAAAAACTGAAGAGCAAGACAATGTGCTAATGATGATACCTTCAAACTATTTGGTCATCAACAAGAGAATGCAAGGCATTTGTTACTGCATTGTTACATGACAACCAGTTTCTCCTCCAGCCGCTCAGAAAGTCTGAAACAACAATCTTGAGCTAACTTATCTGAACTTGACAAAGGAGTGGCAATCGGTTTGACAAACTGCATACAGTCGGATGTAGCAGATCATGGATATGGTTACTTGTTTAACTTGTGTCAGCATCAGTCCACCTCCAGGTAGATTATTTGTTTCAATACCCAGAAAATATGGCAGCTCCCATGAATACTTGATTTGTAACTCTGCTGCAATTTTACTGAATTGATGCAGTGGCAGATTGATGGCTGTGAAAACACTTAGGAGTATTAGCACCAACATGGATTAGCACCAACAGTACTACGGTATTTAAACATCGGTCAGCTTCTGAATATCTGATTTTTTTTTAAACCTCAATCAGAAGCATATTCAGGGGCAACCTCAATCTTCTTCCTGCAGCTGAGACTGAAAACAGGGTGAATCTTATCTCATGTATAGTTTAGGTTAGATACAATTGTATCAGTTGTAACTGATAGAATAAAGTTGTTATCATGTGATCTAGGCCTGTACTACTCACGTCCGGCAATATAATAGAAGGGAAGCCTGATGATCTGAGGTGTGCAGGATTGCATCAAATTACTTATATGAGGTATTCCTTGCTTCATTTCTTCCCTTCTTTCCTGGCTTTGCCTGTACCTCTCTTGTGTAGTTGTGTTTCTCCCCTCCTTTTGCTTTCTTATGCATTTGTAAACTCTTGACCCACCATTTAATATAATGGTTATAAGGTAGAGTTTGTCTAACTTTTTGAGTCAAAAAAGACTTACATTAGGTATTGATAGTACATTATTTAAGCATGTTCTAGCTGCTAATCCTTTTTGAGGAGTACATAGTGATCACGTCCGGCAATATAAATCTCTTTTTTTTTCAAATTGATATATTTGCCTCACATACACCGATAGTTACCGACAATTTAGGTATACGAACATCCATCAATTTTCATGAAGACCCCCAAGGTCTTACAAACCAAAATCATACTCATGCTTTGATCAACAACATGTCGTCATCTCCCAGTTCCTTCCAGTCTGGGATGCGCTGCTTCCTGCTCAGCTCTCGTAGGGCGTTGAGGATCGTCTCGTTTGGCATTGGACGAGTGACCAGCGTTACTCGGCGTGCTCGGTGTATCAAGCGTTTTTCTTGGCCAGCACTCATTTGCCTGTGCCGACCTGCTCTGGCACGCGAGGGGTCCTGCTAATGCAAGTTCTTCCTTTGGTTTGCTTTTCAGCAGCACTGCTGGGCTGGTGACCTTCTCCAGAAACGTGGTATCGATAGCCACTATGCCTGCCCCTTTTGCGCTCAGGAGCTTGAGATGACAAGCCACATCCTCCTTGACTGTGTTTTCGCCTAGCAGACCTGGCACCGTATGTTGTCACCCCATGGCTGGACTGCCATCTCCCCTCCCCATGGCAGTTCGCTTCAGGACTGGTGGCCGTCTTCTAGGGCCTGCTTACCTGAGCATCTTCGCTCCGGCTTCAACTCTCTGGTCCTCCTGGTCTCTTGGCAACTATGGAAGGAGCGGAACTCCAGGGTTTTCGACTCGGTGCTTTCCTCGGTCTCCGTGCTTATAGAGTCCATCCACTTGGAAGGCCGTCTGTGGTCTTCCGCAGGCATTGCTGCTTTTAGGGTTTTGCTAGGAGTGTAGTGTGGCTTCGCCTCCTCTCTCTTGTTTTTTATTGGAGTAGCCTTTTTTAGCAGTTTCTTTTCCGGTCTTTTTCTCCTTTTCCTTTTCTTCCCCCGGCATAGGCCTGTTTGGCCAATTGCGTTGTGTAATAAAAAATCTCTCCTTCTAATATATTGATGTGTAACCCTTTTGCGCGTTCGAAAAAAATCTCTAACCACACACCAACATGGCAGCAATCTGATATCTCTGTCATAGATTGAGATCCTCTTACTTCCCTCTAACGTGGGTCATTGACATGTGGGCCCTCTACTCAGTGGGTCCACATGTAAATTACTCAAAGTTAGAGGGAAGTAAGTTAGAGGATCCTTTTCCCTCCGCCACAGCCTTGTGCGAAGCTGCACAAGCACACTCACTGCTAGGATAGCATATAGCTCATCCACTCCTGACTGTGCCATATTCTTGATCTAGATCTAGGTTCGGTAGTGCTACTCGATACCAATGGCTGAACAAAGAGAGGTGGAGGAGAAGAAAAGAGTTGATGGTGATGGCCGGGAAGGAATTGGCCAGTGAGTAGTTACAACCCACTCTATTTGAATGAAGGTGAGGTTATCAACTCAGTTTATAGTGCGGCACGTATTTCATCAAATAACTTTGTACACGAAAATTGATCCAAAATTTATCTCAAAAAAATTGATTCTAAAATTTATAAAAAATGATCTATAAATTTTATATTATTTAATTAGTAAAATTCACATTGGATTATATATTTTTGACCAAAGTTGTAAAATAGGCCAAGGCTAAACCAACCTTTTCACTTAACACACCTCTCTTTGCACTAGTTTGCAATTTAGACTAGGGTTGAGCACATAAAAGGAATATGTGAGAAAAATTAGTCCAAAGCATTATTTTTATTAGTATTAATATAAATATCTTTTATAAAAATTCCATCAATTGATTTTATAATTGAGCAAATCATACCAAAAAGAATAAAAAACAATGTTTTGCCCAAAGTAAAATTTACTTTTTAATTTATTTAGTTGAGTCCTCAGCAATAGAGTCAAACTTTCGAATCTCATTCATCCATCAACCAGTCCAGGGTTCAAATTTTCGGATCGAAATTTCCGAAATCTCGGGGTTTTGGGGTCCCCATACAAAATTGGCTGCCGGTCAAATATTTCAACAGTCAACACCTCTCCGTCGCCAGGGTTCTCCGCACGGCCGCATCGAGGCGGTGCGTCGGCTCGCCGTCGCCGACGATGTCGACAGCGGCGGATCTCCGGCGACGTCAACGGTGGCTGGTAATGGGGATTACGCGGTGGGCTGTAGCGGCGGCTCCGCTGCTCCCGGGCCACCTCCCGCTGCTCGCCTTCTTCCTCCTCGACGACGGTGCCGTCGGCGGCCTCGGCCGGCTTGGAAGTCATCGGCGGCGGGTCGTGGAAGGAGCACGAGGAGGAGGAGGAGGAGGAGGAGGAACCCGTCGCCGATCCAGTGGACATGAAGCCTCCGGCCGGCCAACCCACCGCCGGCGCGCCGGTGCCACATCTTCATCGACGTCATGGGCGGCGGCCGCCCAAGCTGCGGGTAGCCCTGCTGGTGATGCTCATCTCCATTGAGATCTAGACCAAATTTCCACATTCCTGTTGTTTGAATCCAAATTTTGTTCCAATGTTTCGTTCGAAATTTCAAATCACCCTTAAGCTGATTCCAATTCAGGAATTCGATCCCAATTCTCTAGTTTCCATCCAAACGGGCCATAAAAGACTTTTCTCTGCCAATCCCACCCAAACCCTTGTTCGCCGCCAGCACCCAATCCCTCCTGCCTCCAATGCTTGCCCAACCCCACCTCGATCTACCTCAGAGCAATCTCATGCGCACTTTTAGCCCGAGAGAAGTTGAGGACCAATTCCACATATACGAACTGCAAGATGAGATTCAAGCAGTTCTTGCCAAGATTGACAAGATCTACAGCCACCTGCAGCTTGACAAGGGTTTATTGGAGAAGAAGGGATTTTGCTTTGGCCTTGTGGATCCCGCCACCAACATCCTCATCAACAGTGCCATCTCCGGATTGTGTCCTTCTGCAGTTCAGGCGGGAGGAGGAGGAGAGAAAGCTGAGGACCTGAACCAGCGGCTGCTCCTCATCAACAATGCCACCTCTGAAGTGTGCCCTCCTGCTCCGCGGGTGGGAGGAGGACGTCGACAACGACGAAGAGGAGGAGACATGGCTGTGACCTGAACCAGCGGTCGCTTGATGGCCTCACTGCCTTCCTCACCTGCCTCTTCCCCTACCTCCCTGATGCGGAGGCCCGGATATACCTTGACGCGGCGGATGCTGACGCCTTTGTGGCCTCACTCATCATCAGCAGACGCGGAATGCGGAATGCGGAATGCGGAATGTGTTGACGTAGTCCTTTGTGTACAGAAGGTGGTCAAGGATAATGTGGCATCTGATCCTGTTATTCGGTTGAAAGGATCGTGGGAACTTGCCAAGAGGCGGCTAACGCGAGCAAGATTAATCGAAATTTATGCAGGACCCAGAGTGCTGCCTCCTGCCCGGGCACACATGAAGCGAATGCTCCTTGCAACAATTCATGGATTCTACCTGCAGGCGATGGGTGGGCTGCCGATGTCCGAGCTGTTCGTATCACCGCCGCATGCTCATGGGTGGCTACTGCTATGGTCCACTGGACCCTGTCTCCAACATCATCGTCAATACCATCTGGTACGAGCACAACTTCCTGGCAAGCAAACAATTTCCAATAGCCATGATTAGCACCAAGATGTTGTCGTGCATTGCAGCTCGATCACTCTACGGCCTCGTGTCCTTCCTGTGCACTCGATACCGAGGCCTCACACCTGACTTAGCCATGCAGCGCCTGCTGGTGACCGGGGTTAACTAACTTGAAAGCTGCTGATCCCAACTTTTCTCCTACGCCTAGTGCTACCAGTAGAAAAAAGCGTCTAGACTTTTCAGATTGCACTCAAGTTCATGACAATCTTGACACTTCTCATATTCAGCACTCTATGGTTGAAGAAAGCACCCCTTCTGCCAGTGTTGATGAATCATATATTGCCGCGGCCACCGCTGGGTTTCATGGCTACCCTCTTGCACAGAAAGAGTTCCTTGCATCACCAACTGGTGTACGGAGTAAACTTGAGTTTGTCTCAGAGGTGCTGCATACCCAGGTTTGTGTCCCAGGATCACAGTCTGCCTCGGATGACCCACTCTCCCCCCAGAATCTTAGTTTGCTTCGCACGATATTACAATTGTGTCCCTCCTCTACTGCAAGTTGCACCAGCAATAGGATGTAGCATGTAGAAAGGTAAAAAAGAGAAACTATGCTCACATATGTCAATTCAGGAATAGGTTCTGGGGTCAGCATGCCCGAGTCACCAGCATGGTGAGAGATGCATTGAACAAATTCAACAACACCATGGTTGGTTTCTTCCGGTGCACTCCTTTACTCACTCCATAGTTTCACTTCGTGTATTCTTTGTATTTGTGTTATGCTAGGTTTCCAATCTAACACTCTTTGTATTCATGGTTGAAGGAGGATCATCCGTTTGAACTTCATATCATCTGTGGTGTTAATGAGCTGGTATCTGGCCCGGTGCCTAGCTTGGGTGAGAAAGTTGTAGACTATAATCCATGGACTCATAGCAAATATTAACACGCCCATATCAACTTTCTAGCGGTTTGCAAAGCCCGCTTATATGATCCTCCAACGCTCTTCTTTGCTGAATGTGGCAAAGATGGTGCTGATACATGTTGGTGTGTCCTGTGATTTCGCAGAAACCAGAAGCTGGTATGCTCTAGCCTTGACCTTGCAATTTCCATCTTGATATTTTTCTATCAAGTAGATTGAGCCCTTTCATTTTTTTTTTATCAATTTCACAATCTGCAATGTATGGTTGCCTATAATTCATCCAAATATCATCAAAATAGTACTGCCTGTGTGCTATCGTCAATGCTTTCTTATGCATGTGTAGTTTATGGTGCTTGAAACACCCCATTTGCTGTTACAGTCACGTAGCACTTAGTTGCTTAGCCTTAGATTCAATTTGATCCTTTGACAGGTCAAAATTAGTAGTGATTCAGCTTAATGAAGTATATTCTCATATGAAACAAGGTGTGCCTATTTAAAGGGTATGCATGCTGCCATGTTTTCTGATCCCACTAATTTGTGTCCAAATGTGTTTTTGTTATGCGTGGCAGGACAGGTTCGTTGTATTTATTGTGAGTATCAAGGGAACAGAATTCTGCATCCAGCCATGGAAAGCTTCCATGGGCGTGATGAGTTTGAGAAGTTATTTTATGGATCAGATGATTCTTACACCAACGATAAGCTCATCACATATAGCGAAATAGAGGTAGATTGGGTACATGGTGTGCAGGATGGTGCCATCTACCTGGACTGCTGTGCTGGTAGTGATGATGATGAAGAGGACTGGATAGAAATTTCCTGAGTGCTAAGTAGCAAGGTGTTAAAAGTGGCAGTAGCAACTTATTATGATACTTTGCTTTGTTGGGATGAAAAAAAAATGGTGTTGTACTGTAGTTCCAACAGACTGTCAACCTCCTATCTTCCAGTATGCAAGTTCTGGACTGTTTTTGGGGTTCTTTTCTTAATGCTACTATGTATGTTGTAACTTCTAAGTCGGTATCCCCAACATACTTTGTGTTTTATTTGGTCGGTCTTAAACCCCGAAAATACATAAAGCTACCTGTTTAGGAATTTTGGTTCCTTACCCTTTGGAGTGACAAATCACCCATTTTGGCAGACTAGTTATATACTCCATCTGTTTCGGATTATAAGTCGTTTTGACTTTGGTCAAAGTCAAACTGCTTCAAGTTTAATCAAATTTATAGAAAAAAATAGTTACATTTTCATCCCAAGACAAATATATTATGAAAATATATTTAATTATAGATTTTTAATGGAACTAATTTGTGTTGTAAATATTATTATATTTATCTACAAACTTAGTCAAATTTGAAGTAGTTTGATTTTAACCAAAGTTAAAATGACTTATAATACGAAACTGAGTAACAGTTAACCATGTTATGGTTAGTAACCTCATCAGTGTTCCTCCAGACAAAAAACCAAAGGGATTTGCTCAGTGCGTCGAATATGAGTAGATGTGACATAAACAGTATATGTTCAAGTGTGGTAACTGCAAATCTCTTTTTTCACAAAGCCCATTACAGTCAAAAGGTCTGAATGTTTAAGGAACAACTGCAATCTGCTTCCTGCAGTTGAGACTGAAGGAGTCTGTTTAAAAAAAAAAGTGAACCTTCTCTCATGTGTATTTCTGATACAATTGTATCAGTTGTAACTCCAATACATAAAATTTGTATCCTGTGATCTTGACCTGAACTATTCACATCCGACAATATAACAGAAGCTACATGTGCAAACCCTTTTGGAACTTTTGGACTCTACATGTGCTAATTCTGAAACTTGAGCTCCTGGACCTGTTCTGCTTGCTAGCAGAGGAGAGCTCTCAAGCCCTCTCTGATGCCAAGTAGATGCCGATGATCTACTGTTTCTATTTTACAGAGAATGACAGAGTACACATCAGGAAAAAAAACCCTCAATCTTAACCGGTATCATATCACCATTGTTCAGATTGAGTCCAAGTTCCTTAAGCAGGGACTGCACCCAAACAATCTCTTCAGAGTTCAGATCACCCCTCAAGTTCAGAGTTTTCACGAGCACTAGGAAATCAACTATTAGTTGATCTGCCATCATCAGAACAACCTTCCCAATCAGTTTCAGATATCACAAAATCCGTTTCACGGCCAACCGGTGTACTACATCTTTAGGAGCTTGTAAATACCTGACACACCTTGTTAACCAATTGTGAAATGGCATCTTGAGATCGTCAAGTATTGCAGCGCAACAACAATGTTCTGGTATTTTTAACATCTCCGCTTCTGAAAGTCTGAAATCTCAATGCTTAGCTGAATTGTCTGAACTTGGCAAATTGCATACCAGTCCGATGTAGTATAGATCATCAGTCCACCTCCAGTTAGCTTATTGATACCCAGAAAAAAAAGGGAAGTTGATTGACTATGTATATGCAAAGCTTTTATTTAAAGATGTTGCATTAATTCTTGTAGGATCTTTTCTGATTATCTCCACTGAAGGCAGTAGAATACTTGATTCTCTTGTTTGTGCCAAAAGTTTACACGTACTCAGAAGTCGGAAGTTCTGAACTTGAGGAGTTTAGCACATACTAGAACTGTGTCAACGGTCAGTAATCTCATCAGTGTTCCTCTAGACAAAAGACAGGTTAATGGACTTTGAACTTCGTCAACAGCTGGATTTGCTCAATGCATCGAATTCTGTAATCTCCATCCTGAATCTTTCTTATGGTTCTATTCTACAGTGTCACCTTCAGCAATTGGCAATGCTGCAATAGCCAATAGGCTGCAAAGAGCATTTCTTTTTCAGTTTCACCTTCAGCAATACGTCTGTACAGCTTGAGCAGCACTGCAAAATTCAAACTGATTTCACGTCGAATTTTTAAACTATTGTAAATAAATTTCAAATTGAATCGCAAAGACAAGATATTTCATCAAACTTTCCAAAAAAAAAAAACAATACTACAAATTGAATCGCAAAGACAAGATATCGCAAGAAGTGATAGTAATCGGGAAATTGTCAGTTGGCTGCAATGTGCATTTTTAAGTGTCGCCACAGCAATACGTATGTATACCAAAAGCAATACTACAAATGTCAGCTCGAAGTTTCAAACTCTTCCAAATATCTTTCAAATTGAATTGTAAAAACAAGATATTTCATCAAAATTTCCAAACTTGAAAAAAAAGGAGGAAAATATCAGGCGCCCTAGCCTGATATTTCCGCGCGCGCGAGGCTGATCCCGCGAAGCCGCCGCCTTTAAATTGCTTCCTATCCGTTACTCTCCCATCCCCATCCCCTCCTCGATTCAAATCGCCTCTCTTCCCAACCAAACCCTCCTCCCAAACCCTAGAATTCCTCTCCTGCGGATCCAGCCATGGCGGCGGCGGATGGGCTCCCTCCGGGCCTCAAGTTCGAGCCCAAGGACGACGAGCTCGTCGCCCGCTACCTCCTCGCGCGCGTCCAGGGTAATCCCCTCCCTCTCGATGGCGTCATCCTCGACGCCGATCCCCTCTGCGCGCCGCCATGGAGGCTTCTTGCGGATCGTGGCAGGGGCGATGAGGCGTTCTTCTTCGCCGACGCGCGGGCCAAGAACGGCAAGGGGAGCCGGCAGAAGCGCACCGTCGAGGGCGGCGGGTACTGGCAGGGGCAGAGGATGTGCGTCGATGGCGAGAGGCTGGTCGTCCCCGATGGCGGCGGCGTGGAGGTCACCTGGCGCAAGTACGTCCTCAGCTACTTCGCGGACGGCGAGAAGGGGAGCTCGGGGTGGGTGATGCACGAGTACGCCATCACGGCGCCGGCTGACCTCGCCTCGTCGCCGATGCGGCTGTATCGCATCCGGTTCAGCGGCCATGGCAAGAAGCGCAAGAGGGAACCGGAATCGCAGAGCGCCCACGACGAACACGGTCGAGCACGCTGCGCCCCCCAGATCGCCATGGCCGAGACTGCTCTGCTCGACGACAGCGCGCCTCCGCCACAGCCTGTTCCTCCTCCTGCAGTGGTGGTGAACTCTGTCTCTGATGGCGCCGATCAGGGCTTCTCCGGCGCCGTTCCTCCTCCTGCACGGGTGGTGCACCATACCAATGACTCTGACGTCTCCGATCAGTACTCTTCCCTGGTGTTTTCTGATCAACCCGGATCAATCGATGAGGATGAGCTGCAGAGCTTTGTGCCTGACTTCGCCGCGCGCAACCTGTTCGTCTCTTTGCCAGAAGGAAGCCGTGAAGCTGAAGCGGAAGTAGGTGGTGGCTCATCGCAGGCGCAATCTGTGTCATCGTTCGCTGATGTTGGAGGTCCAGAGAACATGAATGATCAGAGCTGCTGCGGCGTGGTCGATGATTCTTCCATGGTGTTTGCTAATCTTCCCAACCTGATCGTCTTGCCACCGGCGCCATCCTGGGCCTCATCGGTGGACAATCAAAACGACGAGGCGCCAGTGTTCTTTGAGATTCCAGAGAGCATGGATGACATGGTTGGCTGCTTTGACTTCGCCGCCATGGACGACCAGAGCTGCACTAGCGCCGTGTCAGAGGAGCCCTTTCTTCCTGCTGCAGCAATGGTGAACCATCACGATGACTATGCCTCTGAAGGCTGCCCCGGCGCCGTTCCACTTCCTTCAGCAGTGGTGGACCTTCCAAATGACACTGACGGCGCCGGACAGAGCTGCGCCGGCGTGGTGTTTGCTAATATTCCCCGGTCAATCCATGAGGCTGAGCTGAAGCTTCTGCTTGAGTACGCTGCGCGCAACCCGTTGGACTCTCCAGCAGAAGGTGGCCATGAAGCCGAAGCCGGTGCCGGTGGTGGCCGTGCAGCACCGGCGTCATCGCTGGACAACCAAAACGACGAGGCGCCAATGTTGTTTGAGTTTCCAGGGAGCATGGATGACATGGTTGGCTGCTTCGACTTCGCCGCCATGGACGACCAGAGGTGCACTAGCGCCATGTCAGAGACTGCTCTGATCGAGGAGCTCGTTCTTCCTCCTCCAGCAATGGTGAACCATCACGACGACTCGGTCTCTGACATCGCCGATCAGGGCTGCTCCGATCAACTTCTGCTTGAGTACGCCGCGCGCAATCCGATGGACTCTCACGCAAAAGGCGGCCATGAAGCCGAAGTCGACGCCAGCGGTGGTGCAGGGTCCATGATGTCGTGGCCGGACAAGCAGAAGGAGCACTCCTCATCGGTCGTCATGGACGTGGAGGCCACTGGTTTTGAAGTTCCAGACATCATGGATGGCCTGAGCTGCATCGACTTCACCATTGATAATGAGCTGTTCGAACTATGGAGCTAGAGATGGATTAGCGGTGACATTGTCCTCTGTAGAAAGAAAGAGATTCTTCTGTATATGTAGAAGCAGAGATGTATAGGAGCTTAGTCCTCTGATGGTCACTGTATTTATTAGCAAAGCTGAGATCATTAGCTGTTGATAGGTTGAATTAAATGTCCTTAAGGTGCACTAATTGTATTATCTGATTATATCTAATGAAAGGAGTCAAATTCTTACTTGATTCTTCTTTTAATTCCAAAAGTGTACTCTGAATGAACTGGATTTAGTTCAGACTGCCAAGTCTGAACTTCAGAAAAGTTCAGACGTCAGTTAATCGATTCTTGCTCATGTACTGCATATGTCAAGTAATTGCAAAAACATGAATTTGTGTCACAAATCAATAATTTAGGAAGCTGATGTATACTCCAGCAGTTAAAGCATAATAGACAAACAATATCGTCATCAAGTAAGTTGCTTCAAGATTGTCACTCCACATACCAACTCTGCCGTAGCATTGTATTCAGCAGCCTCTGTGATTGATCTTGAGACAGCGTGAGCACCAGGAGATGAAGTTGGGTACAAGGCACAGTACATTGCCATGAGTTGATCTGGTGATGATCAGAAAATCTGCTCTGTCCGTGTTTGGAAACACTCTGAAAATAGTTGACTGCATTCTCTGAAATTTGAATTCAGTGCAAAGCTGTGCCTTCAGAGTTCTGACATTGCAGAATCCATTTGAAATCCAACAAGTGTACATCTGCAGAAGCTTGTAAATACTAACATCAAGTATTGTAGCACACCAGCACCAGCAGTACTCCAGTATTTAAATATCTTTTCGGGAATACGCAAAAGGATTGCGCACCTTTGTATTAAGAGGAATAAAATTTACACAGACGGCGAAACCAAAAGGAAGAGGGGACCTGGGAAGAAAAGAAAGGAAGAAAAGGAAAACAGGGACTTAGGCCTATTCTCGCGTTTACATTGGGACGACCAAACAACCTAGCATGCTACAAAGGAAGCGTTGGTGACAGGGGATGGGCAAGATGCCAAAGGGCAGCCTCTTGCGCCATGCCTACGACCATCTCGGACCAGGGCTGGGAACAGTTGTTGAACACACCGTTGTTCCTTTCCTTCCAAATGGACTACGCGCCAAGGGTCACGACCGTGTCGAACCCACGGTGACGCTCCCTCGGAACATTGAGTCGGCAGGAGCAGTGCCACTCGTGGAAAGAGACAGCACCAGAGGGGAAGAGATGGGGGAGGCCGAGACTCGAGAGGTCGGTCCACCACTACTGGAGGGACTCGGGGCACCCAATCAGAATGTGATCGATTGTTTCGCCCTGTTGGTCGCAGAAGACATAACAGGTTGGGTGCGGCAGACCCCGCTTCTCCAAGCGGTCAGCCGTCCAGCAACGCCGATGAGCGACCAGCCACAGGAAGTAGCGACACCGAGGTGGGGCGAAAGAACACCAGATAGGTAGGTGCTGGAACGTAATCCGACCCCAAAATAGGGCAAGGTAGGCTGAGCAGGTGGAGTACGACCGTGAGCAGTCTCACTGTAACGCCCCGGCACTCGTTAACCGATGACACCAGCTAACTCGTGCCGAAGTGCTACGCATTACCTGTGATATAGTACCAGTCCCAGGATACACTAGCTGGTACTCACAGAATAAACATGGAATCAAAGTAACTATTTATACATCACTGGGTTTTAGTCCTTACATGAGTTGCCATCCCGGACAGGCCTGAGGATGAGCAACGCAACAATACAAAAGTCCATAAAGCAAAAGGCAAAAGCAGCGGCGGCTAAGCGTCTAGGCGACCATCTCGATCCACAGGCGACGGCTTGGGGCTAGGCACGATCCTTCTAGAAGTCTTCGTATTCGGCTTGCTCCTGGAGACATCCCTCGGCGGTCGGGTCGACGTCTTCATCTTCAACTTCTATAGATATAATATATGTATAGCAAGGGTGAGTACTTCACGTACTCAGCAAGCCGGGGAAGGAATGACATGCTTGGTTAAGGCAAGGAGAGCTAGGGTT
Organism: Oryza punctata; assembly: GCA_000573905.2. NCBI lineage: Eukaryota > Viridiplantae > Streptophyta > Magnoliopsida > Poales > Poaceae > Oryza > Oryza punctata. Next base: position 5,750,546 of record CM002494.2, on the reverse strand, counting down.
TTATTTGCGAAAGCAGCCTTTTTGGCAAAGTGATTTATTTCACAAAACTCCTAGTGAGTGAATCAAGTTTTAGTTATCGGGAGGAGGCTCACGCCTCGACCCATTCCACAAGTTGCTTTGCAACAACTTGTCACGATTAACGAACAACAATTGATTTGTCTCCTCTATTGGTTCTTTCTCACTTTCACAACCACACATAATCCACACAGTTATCTTAGCACTGCAACGCCATCATGGCCCTAACAACACCTCGGTGTCGGACGACACCCCAGGTCACACAGACCCGTTCCTAACCACAAAGGTTAGCCGTTTGCCACACAAGCAAACTCTGGAAACGAATCCCTTCCCACCAACCATTTTCATCAAACATTTGTCAAACAAATCTACGCTATGAGAAACACCTTACACTCGCCCTTGACCGTGGGCACGGCTGTTCGAACAGTTCATTTAAACTCTGCAGAGGTTGTACGCTTTACCCACACGACACGAAGCTGACACCGTGTACCCGTCGGTAACGGAAGTTCGTGACAAGGCCTTTCCAAAGCTAACCCATGAAAATCGCATGCCACCTAGTTGGGCTAAGATCCATAGCCGAGTATCAGGCAAAAACAGCCGTCGTCCACTCAGGAAATACCGAGGATGCCTCCTACTCCTACTGGTACCATGCCACAATAGAGGCAAAAAGACACCCATGATGGGCGATAAATGCGTAACACTTCGTCTCCTCATCCTCGGCATTCCACAACCATTGGCACACCAACTCCCATGTGATAACGATTTACTTAGCCAGAGGCATCCCATAAATACCCGTGTGGTCGCACTATAACGTGTTCGGATGGACTTCCCAAAGGAATCGGTCCTTAACGATAATACGTAGCCAAACCACAAAGGCTTGACTCCGCATCATCACCATTTTCACAACACATTTTATTTCACAACACATCGGTACCACGTACCGGGTTTTTAAACATGTAATTTGGAATAACCCAAGTTTCCCACACGGCAACAACGTAAGCACGGCTAAGCGAAGCTACTTCGGTAATCGTATAACGATACCGGCGCTAAAATTTGTGGAGCTACCAAAGGTATGGAAACATCAACCTATGTAATATAAGTGCGGCTATTAGGTTGGTCCGTCGGTTGTATAAACAATCCGAGGCCTAGACATGTTATTCGTGTGTACTAAGCAAATGCATTTTTCAATCAACATATCATTGCAAATATAGGGGCAATGTGATCAAAGAGGCTTGCCTTGCACGAGATGCGGGTCTTCTTCTTCGAAACCGGCGTCCGGAGCGTCTTCGTACACGTGTTCTATACGTGGAACGGAGAACAAATAAATAAAAGGCAATAAAACAAGCTCAAATCAAATAAACAAGTGTGCCACTGTGTAGATCTCATTTTTAGAAAAATTTAGAAATTTGAACGAGGTCAAACGGAGTTACGGTTGAATTTCTATGAATTTTCAAAGGTAGAGGGACTTTTCTGAAAATTTGGGAATTTTTAATAAAGGATAACGGAATATTCCAACGGAATATTCCGTTAGGGTTAGGGTTAGGGTTTGACGGTGGGGGCCCACATGTCAGGCCGGGAGAGAGAGGGGGAGGGAGTGGGGCCCACCTGTCAGGGGGGGTTCTTCCTCCTCACCGAGCTAGCTCGGGCCGGCGGCGCCGGTGAGCCGCGGCGGCAAGGCGGCCGGGTAAGGGGGAGGGGAGGGGGCGGGGAGGGAAGGCCGGCGGCCGGGGAGGCGGTGGCGGCGGCCGGGAGCGGCGGTGCCGGCCGGGAAGGGGAGGCGGCGGCCCGGGAGGCGGTGGCCGGCGAGAGAGAGAGAAAAAGGGGAGGGCGGCCGGCGAGGGGAGGGGAACGGCGGTGAGGGGCGGCGAGGAGAGGGGCTTCGGCCCCTTTTATAGGCGGCGGGGGCGCGGCGAGCGGCGGCGCGGGGCTCGGTGCGGCGGCGGGCGGCCCGAGGCGGTGAGACGACGACGAGCGGCGACGTGACCGGCGATGTGACCGGCGACGTGACCGGCGGTGCGGGGCGCGAGGGGAGGGGCGCGGGGCGCGAGGGAAGGGCGCGGGGCTCGGGGCGGGTGCGGTGGCCGAGGCGGCGTGTCGCGGCGAGGGGCGGCGCGGGCGCGGAGCTGGCGCGGGCGAGGCGCGGCGAACGGCGGCGTCGACGGCGGTAGGCGGCGGCGGCGCACACAGCCGGAGGTAGGGGAGGATCCACAGTGGTGGGCCGGGCCGGCGCGGGGAAGAAAAAGGCCCGTGGGCCGAGGGAAGAGGGAGAAAGGAGTTGGGCCGGGGAAGGGAAGAGAGGGGGAGGGAAAGGTGGGCCGGGGGGGCGGCCTGCTCGGGAGGGGGGGAAAGAGAAAGGGGAAAGTTGGGCCGAGGGAAAGAAGGAGAGGAAAGGGGCCCAAAAACCAGGGGGTTTCTTCTTCTTTTTTTTTTTACATTTTTGGAATTGGATTTGGGGAAAAAAAATTTGAGATCTATTTGGCACAACACAAAAATAAAATAAAAACCAAATTTTAAAACCAAGTTTTTAATTGAGAGAAGATTTTTAAATAAATACGAAAAGAAAATTAAGGTGCTACACTCACCTCCAAAGGAAGGAATCAGGTTGGCCCTCGGAGAGAATCGTTGAACGCAACATCGACCAAATCTGCAGGTATTGTAGGATTGCCTGGACGCCCAAGGAGCCACGAAGGTCGCGGACCCATCGATTGTTGGTCAACGCATCAGCGACCGAGAGTTTCCGGCGAACCCGTGCCGGGATGCGACTGTAGAGTTCGGGTGCCCAAGAGTGAAGACTCGAACCCTGCAGCCACCTGTCTTCCTAGAAGAGAATCGATTTGCCATCGCCAAGAACGCAAGTCATGGAAGCGGCCGCAAACTCGCGCTCTTGCCTGGAACACGGGATTTGCAGCCCCTGCCAGGACAAGGATTGGGAGGCACGCTGAGCCCAGAGCCACCTGGCACGGAGCGCAATCCCCATGAGCTCTAGGTTGTGTATGCTTAATCCCCCATATTCCAATGGTGCGCAGACACGGGACCCAGTCAGCCTGCAGTGGCTACCCAGTGCATTTGCACGACTGCACCAAAGGAAACCGCGCCGGATCTTGTCGATAGCCTTCAGCACCCACTTCGGAGGGGCGATTGCAATGAGCAGATAGACCGGGATTGCACTCAGCACAGCTTCTGAAAGTCTAATGTCTGAACATGACATACAAGTGGCAATCTGTTTGGCAAATTGCATACCTGTCCGGTGTGGCAGATCAATGAGATACCTCTTTTCAGTTATTTGTGCCAGCATCAGTTCATCACCAGGTAGCCTATTTGCTTCAATGCTCAGAAAATATGACAGCTCACATATATCCTCGATTGCAAACTCTGCTGCAATTTTGCTGAATTCGTAGAATATCAGATTGTCCATATGAGCTAGCAATAATAATCCACATAGTCAAGGATATAAATGGTGTCAGAGACTGCTCTGCTCTGCTCTGCTCCTGCAGAGGTGGTGAACCAGGCCGATGTCTCTGATAGCGCTGATCAGGGTGAGTTAAGCGATTCTTGCTGATGTAATTGCGAACACCTAAATTTATGTCACAAATCAATAATTTAGGAAGCTGATGTATTAATCTCCATCAGTTAAAGCATAATAGACAAACATTATTGTCATCAAGTAAGTCACCTCAAGATTGTCGCGCCACATATCTCTGCCGTAGCATTGTATTCAACCTCTGTGATTGATCTTGAGACAGCGTGAGCACCACGAGATGAAATTGGGTACAAGACACAGTACATTGCCATGAGTTGATCTGGTGATGATCAGAAAAATCTGCTCTGTCCGTGTTTGGAAACACGCTGAAAAGAGCTGACTGCATTCTCTGAATTTTGAATCCAGCTGTGCCTTCAGAGTTCAGACATTGCAAATCCATTTTAAAGCCAACAAGTGTACATCCGTAGGAGCCTGTAAATACTAACACACCCTGTCATCATCAAATACTGTAGCACACCAGAACCAGCAGTACTCCAGTATTTAAACATCTCAACTTCTGAAAGCCTGATGCATGTCTGAACATGACAAAGAAGTGGCAATCTGTTTGGCAAATTGCATATCTGTCCGGTGTGGCAGATGAATGAGATACTTTTCATATATTTGTGTCAGAATCAGTTCATCTCCAGGTAGCCTATTTGCTTCAATGCTCAGAAAATATGACAGCTCACATATATACTCGATTGCAGACTCTGCTGCAATTTTGCTGAATTGGTGCAATATCAGATTGTCCAGATGAGCTAGCAATAATAATCCACATAGTCAAGGATATAAATGGTGACACTAGATTGATGGAAGATCAAGTATCAGCTTGGGATACACTACTGATTCATTAAGATGGAATGGATCACTACTGATAAAATGGCTCATCAGAAATAAGCAAGGATTTATAGGTTAAAACAACAGAATGCTGCTGACAGACAATGTTCAGAACAAGGAGCAGATTGGGAGGCAGTTTCTCTCTTTTTTTTTTTGATATGAGAAAGTGAAACCCATTCTGGAGAGAAGAGCGGTTCTTGGTGGTGAGAATTGTAGTACATTCTGTTGAGGGATTTGCCAGTGTTTACATTCACCTATGGGCGTCCATTGGAAAGCTCTGAAACGAATTTCAAGGTATCTGAAGTATCCTGTGAATATTGGGCTGCATATTAGACAGTCAAGTTCAGAGCTTATTAGTGCAGGTTAGGAGTCATGAGTCGCAGACTGAGCTTTTTTGTGGTGCCCTGATGAAGTGATAATCGTCGATCAACTTGTCGGTTTGACATATATTTCGATTGTAGTAATTCAGATATTCACAAAGCCCCTTTCAGGCTTCCAGTCAGAGGCTTTGAAGGTTTTAGGGGTAAACTCAGTTTTCTTCCTGCAGCTAAGATTGAAAGCAAAGTGAATCTTATCTCATGTATGCTAATTGGAGAATTGGGAATGAAATCTGTATCCATTGAGTTGGCTCAAAGAGTATATAGATGTATACAGTAGATGTGAAAAGACAAGAATGCCTTTTCCACTCAACACTGTATAGTTTAGATACAACTGCATCGGTTGTTACTAATAGGTGAAGTTGTTATCCTGTGTGATCTGACCTGAAATATTCACGTCCGACAATATAACAGGAAGGCAAAGCCTGATGATCTGATGTTTACAGGATTTGCCATCTAGTTCTTTTCTGAAAATTTGAGATGGGCTGTACAATGTTCAATTATTTTCAAGACTTGAAGTAAGTTCTAACTCTTTATTCAGTGGGAAATTGACTGGTTTGTTAAGTAAATTAAGTGATCACCCTGCAAGTATATATTGTTACTGATGGGGTAGTTAACACGTAAACATTGGATATTGGCACAATAGAGAAACAACTGACAGAGTGAAGGACACATACCTTTGCAGAATCCTTCAGTCTCACGATTTAGATCTGCGTCGCACGGCTTTCCAGCCACCATGACATTGTAGTGGCGGTTTTCCTTTCTTTTTCTTTCTTTCTCACCTTTAAGGTGAGTTCTCTTTGTACATAATTCTCCTCCTCTAATATATTCCGGCAGTTCTTCTGCCGTCGTTTGCATCAAAAAATACAATGATCTGCAACCCTTCTGCAAATTCCTGGGAAAAAAACTTGCAATGAGTTCTTGTGATCTTCATCCTGAATCTTTTCCATGGTTCAATCCTTCAGGTTTAGCTCGGATGAAATCGACGTTACATACATTACATTTTCTGGTCCATGGAGAACTGGAGATGGAATTGACAAGAGAAAATAGAGGAAACGAGTTATGTGAATTTTAAGCTCAGTACTGCAAGCTGTAGCCTTCAGAAGTTCAGATATCTCAAAAGGCGTTTGATACCCAAGCTCACGGAGTAATCTTGTGTCATGGAGCTCACGCAAGCAACCAACAGTCTGGAGGTCAAGCACTGAGTCAGAGGGTGACAACATGGGGCACAAATCCTATCTGCCATGGTCAAACAACACACATCGAGGTTGATTTTCACTTTGCGCGACAATAGGATGTTTTGATCCATTTCCACTCAGGATCAAGTTTCAGATAACTTCAAAAAGCACCTTTCGGTCTGAAGCTTTGGAGGTTTCTGGAGCAACACTAAGTTATTTCCTGCAGGTGAGATTGAAGGAGTGTGTATAACAAAGTGCAAGTCATATCGTGTATGGTTCTTATCCTGTGATCTTGACCTGAACTATTCACATCTGACAATATAACATAAGGCATGCCAGATGATATCAGGTTTGGAGGATTTCTACAAACTCCTGTCTTTTTTTTTTTAATTCATATCTAGTTTCTTTTTTTCATGACTTGGGCAGTACAATGCTGAAGTATGTTCTAATTGGTAATCATCTTTTTATTGGTACACAATTACACATTAAGTAAGTTCTAACTCCTTTTAAGTGGAAAATCACAGAATTTTTTCCCCCAAACTGATCCATCATCCATTGGCCTCCAGTTAAGCAGAACACGACACAACAGGGTACAGTCAGTTAACCCTGCTTCATTGTCCTGTTTTAATCAGTCAAATCTGGATTCTAGCGTGTATAAAATCCTACAGGAGTGACCATGAATTGGCAATAGGCTGCAAACTAAGAGAAAATTTCAGCGTCACCGTCGGCAATACATATGTCCAGCCTGAGGAACGCTGCGAATTTCAAACTAATTTTAGCTCGAATTTAGCTACTCTAAATAACTTTCAAACCAAATTGCTACAAGACGATATTTTCATCAAACTTTCCAGAAAAGGGAACACCCAAAGCCCCACAGCCTTCACCCCAACTTCCCGCGCTCGCGACAGCCGACTTTAAATCCTCTCCTATCCGTTGCTCCCATCCACATCCCCTCCTCGATTCGAATCTCCTCTCTTCCCATCCAAACCCTAGAATTCCTCTCCTGTGGATCGAGCCATGGCGGCGGCGGCTGGAGATGAGCTCCCTCCGGGGCTCAAGTTCGAGCCCAAGGACGACGAGCTCGTCGCCCGCTTCCTCCTCGCGCGCATCCAGGGTAAGCCCCTCCCTCTCCACGGCGTCATCCTCGACGCCGATCCCCTCAGCGTGCCGCCATGGAGGCCTCTTGTGGATCATGGCAGGGGCGATGAAGCGTTCTTCTTCGCCGACGCGCGGGCCAAGAACGGCAAGGGGAGCCGGCAGAAGCGCACCGTCGAGGGCGGCGGGTACTGGCAGGGGCAGAGGATGTGCGTCGATGGCGAGAGGCTACTCGTCTTCGATGGCGGCGGCGTGGAGGTCACCTGGCGCAAGTACGTCCTCAGCTACTTCGCGGGCGGCGCGAAGGGGAGCTCGGGGTGGGTGATGCACGAGTACGCCATCACGGCGCCGGCTGACCTCGCGCTCGTCGCCGATGCGACTCTACCGTATCCGGTTCAGCGGCCGCGGCAAGAAACGCAGGAGGGAACCGGAATCTCAGAGTGGCCACCACGACGACGGTTGGCCGAGACTGCTCTGCTCGAGGACAGCCCGTTCCTCCTCCTGCAGAGGTGGTGACCGTGAAACAAGCTGATGACTCTGATGGCGCTGATCAGGGATGCTCGAGTGTGGTGGATGATTCTTCCCTGGTGTTTGCTGCTCTTCCCGATCTGATCGTCTTGCCACCGGAGGAAGCCGGTGCCAGTGGCCGTGCACCGTCTTGGGTGTCATCGCTGGACAACCAAAACGACGAGGCGCCAATGTTCTTTGAATTTCCAGAGAGCATGGATGACATGGTTGGCTGCTTCGACTTCGCCACCACGGATGACCAGAGCTGCACTAGCGCCGTGTCAGAGATTGCTCTGCTCGAGGAGCTTGTTCTGCCTCCTGAAGCAATGGTGAACCATCACGATGACTATGCCTATGACAGCGCCGATCAGGGCTGCTCCGGCAGCGTTCCTCCTCCTTCAGCAATGGTGGACCGTGAAGCTGATGCTGAAGCTGGCAGCGGTGGTGGCGTAGCGCCGGCGGCGGCGCAGTCTGTGACGTCATCGCCGGACAACCAGAAGTACTCCTTATCGGGCGTCATGGACATAGAGGGGCCAGAGAGCATGAATGACCTGAGCTGCATCGACTTCGCGGAGACGATGGACAACCTGAGCTGCATCGACTTCACCATTGATGATGAGCTGTTCGATCTATGGAGCTAGAGATGACATTGTCCTTTGCAGAAAGAAAGAGATTATTCTGTAGATGTAGAAACAGAGATGTATAGGAGCTTAGGTGGTGTTCGGATCCAAAAACTAAATTTTAGTCCCTATCACATCGGATGTTTAGGTGCTAATTAAGAGTATTAAACATAGTCTAATAATAAAACTAATAGCATAAATGAGAGCTAATTCGCGAGATAAATTTTTTAAGCCTAATTAATCCATAATTAGCACATATTTAATGTAGCATCACATATGCTAATCATGGATTAATTAGGCTCAATAGATTCTTCTTGTGAATTAGTCCAGAGATATGAAATGGGTTTTGTTCTTAATCTACGTTTAGTACTTCTAATTAGTGTACAAACATTCGATATGACATGGACTAATTTTAGTCCCATCAAACACCCCTTAATCCTCCGATGGTCACTGTATTTATTACCAAGCTGAAATGTTGATTGGTTGAATTAAATGTGCTTAAGTAGCACTAATTGTATTATCTGATTATCTCTAATTAAGGCAGTGAAATTCTTACTTGATTCTTTTTTACTTCCAAAAGTGTACCCTGCACGAGTTGGATTGAGTTCAAACTCTCAGGTCTGAAGTTCAGAAAAGTTCAGCCTTGAGTTAGTGACCCTTGTTCATGGACTGTACATGTCAAGTAATTGCGAACACCTGAATTTTCACTGAAAAACCCGCAATTTTGTCAAGGTAATGTATCAATCTCCAGCATAATCTAGCCTTAGTTTAAGTTCAATGGAACTTCAGAGTTTAAGATAATGAACAATGGAAGTTCATGAGTTGTATTAGAGTTCAGTGTTAGCTCTTTTTAAGTCACAAATTTCCCAAAACTCATTTTCATTAGCGTCCAGTTTAGGCACAGAAGATGAGCAGAGTACAGTTGTGTTTGATGTCTTCTGAATTACACAATATCCTGTTTGAATTGAATACAAGTGACTGGCAACTGGCTGCAAAAAGAGACATTTCTGGAAGTAACGAGAATATAGTACAAAGATTCGAAATGCAAATTTCACATATAACACAGATCATCCTGGCATTTTCTTGAATCAAAATATCAAATTGCACATAAGCCACAGTAGCCACCCAACAAGCAGCTGCAAAATAAGGTTGCAGTTCCCCTAAATTATGTCAGATACCGGAATGTATGCTGACAGGTACACCTTACATTATGTTTACATAAGAATGTACAAAAATAAATAAAACACCTAGCATCTTCAAGGATTTGCAACAGCTTTGCTGGCTCCAATGCAACATAAGGCAAGGATCAGCCCCAGCATTTATGGTTGTGTCCAAAGATGACTTCCAAAACCAAAAGCAATATAAATGGTTCCTGCACAAGTGATTAACTGCAAACTGAAGTCAGTAGCACAATTTACAATGCTACACCATGTCACCATTTTGTAAATTCAGGAGGCTTCCTGTGTAGATGCCAACTTCAGCAAGATGTTTCAGCTTGACTTCCACAAAACTGCTGGTTCTTGGATCATATATGAGCAGTAGTCCTGTCGATCCTAACCAGATGAGTACCCTCCCATCATCTAATACCAGCAATGGCTTTACATTTTACTCAAGAATAGGGATGGACGATTCAGTCTGAATGCTATATTCTTTAACCCATGCACGGGTCTCATAATCTGTTAGAAACCACAGGTCCAAGGTCGAACAAAAGCGCTGGTGATACAATAGAACTAAATAGCCTTTCAACTCAGCCAGACGAAGTTGATGCCAAATTGAGAAATACTCCTGTGGATCAAAATCACCGTTGAATACAAGCTGCTGCTAATTGGTCCCTGGATATCTTCCCTCCATTTCTCAGTCTCAAGGTCAAAAGAAAAGATGAAGTCTGGATGAATGCCAGCTCCCAATCCACTAATAATCATAGCATCATATAGAGCATCCATCAAGAAGTACACCACCGTATTAACGACGACACCGTTGTTCGCCTTTTGCATCTCAACAAAGAACTCACGGCTCTGCTTTCCTCTCCAACGTGCATGGCCTTGGCCTGTGCCACCCTTGACTGTAAAGACCTCACAGAGCTGAGGGAGCTCAAGGTCTGTAAATCCAGGACGGTTGAACATCCGGGCACCTTGTACTCTCCCGTGGAGGCAATACGCCCAAATGCAAATGAGGTGTAAGGTTTGCGTTTGCGGAGGTGGACATGGTTCATGTGATCCTCTGCTGGACTTTCAGGCAAGTCGTATGCAGCTCTGGTGGCTGGATTAAGCACATGGCAGCTGTTCCTTCGTGTGGCTACACAGACCAGATCGAGGTGTGTGCACAACACCTTGTGGCCAACCGGGATGCCTATCGTCTTAAGCACATTGCCTGCCAAATCCATGACATGAACATGTGTCTCGTCCTCTCTAAAGGTGGCCAAGAGGAGCGGCTGTCTGTGGTGAGCTGTGTGCCTTGACGAAAAGGGGATCGGAGGTTAGGGACCGCCATGGCTGGCAGATGACACGGAGATGGCTGAGCTCCCTGGCTGGGAACCGCACCAGGACGTCGAACAGCACGTCCAAGGGGAGGATGCCAGAGTTTGAGGAATCATGCATCTTCCTGCCCTGTTCGGTTAGTGGGGAAGAACACCTCATGGCCATCTCCAAAGCCTACAAGCATTCAATATTTAGCATCAGGAAAGGAGAACATGTGGGTACAGACCAGGGTTCACAACCCAATGAAAACCTGATTTCCTGGGCCAGCTCGACGACACAAAACCACTTGGTTTCTTCCGGTCAAGTTCAAAACATTCAAACTAAATTTTCAATTATTTTTTTAAAAAAAGCATCCGTATTTCATTGGTTTTTACCGGTTTACAAATGGTTTTCGTGAAAACAGAGATACCACTCGTGATCCGTTTTATGGACAGTAACAGTATTGTGAACCCTGGTACAGACCAACTTGAAGAGCAATTTAAAAGGAAAATCGTTCATTTTTCTTTGAGACGATGGGTGGAAAACCGATCTTTTCTATAAAAATGATTCTCCCTCCATCCCAAATTATAGGTATTATGCATGTTATACCATTAAATTCATATTTTGAAATACTTTCATGCGATGTTAATTTCATACTTATTAGAAACATAACATGGAATAAATCAATGATCAAAGTTTACCATCGTAAACTATGTAAAAAAAATATAGGCATTATAATTTGGGACGGATGGAGTACTACTTTGATCGTTTGCCATTAAAAAACTAATTTCCTCCAAGTTTACGAACAAATTGATGTTTGGAACAAAGTTAACTGTGCCAATAAATATCAAAATTTCAATTCTATATGTTCTCTAACACAAAGGGATCGATTCTATATATTCTCTATTACACAGGGTTTCATTCAGTATATATTCTATAACACAAAGGTCTAGGGAAGTGTAGAATCTGAAATAAATCCCAACTCAGCAAAGTGGAGGTGTGATGGCCTCATCAGATCGATGCCCTAATAGAGGCTGAGCAGCCGAAATTTCGTGTCCCAGAGAGAGAGAGAGAGAGAGAGAGAGAGAGAGCTCACCAGGTCGGGCCGGCCGCGAAGGCCTCCGCCGCCGCCGCCGCCGCCGCTGCCGCTAGGTCGATGCGCCGCCGCGCCGGCAGGGAGATCGGAGACGCCGCAGCGCGGAGGGCGGAGGGCGACGCCGGTGGCCAGTGGGGAGTGAGTTTTGTTCGTCGTATTTTTGAGTTCATACATGTTTATATGGGCTTTTATGGGCCGGGCCTAAATGGGGCCCAAAAGGAAGAGCAGAATGGTCAGTCATCACAGTCAGGTTTACAATTTCAACAAAAGGAAACCGGTCAGTTTTCACGAGATCTCGTGATTTCGAGGCGGCTGGATTTCGAATGATTTTCTAGAAAATACAAATTCGGACATTAAAGTAAATTGAAATTCAACCTATATTTCGTCAAAAATTCCAGGTTTTCGACATCCAAGCACTCCAAATTGATGCCTAAATCATAGTACAATGATATACCTTGATTTCTAAATATCTTGTCCTTGTCCATCTATCTCCATAGCGGCAAAGCCGACGGTAGGCCCTGAACTTCACACTGCAAATTATTTTGAAATAACAAGCGATTCACACTGTCAAAAAAGAAACATGACACGATCGATTTGCAGAAAATCAGACGAATTAAACAGAGGTGAAAGTAATCAATTGATTATCTTGGCTGGTTGTTTAACGACGCTTGAAGCTTGCGGCGTCACCGCGTCAGCCAGGCAAGCCGAAGCCGAGGCACCGAGCACTCGAGCAGGACTGCAGGAGGAGCGAGCAGCGCTAGCCCTAGCAGCGTGCCGGCGTCGGCATCTCGGCGCCGACTCGGTGAAGGCTGAAGGACGAAGGCGAATCGATGCCCCAGGTCGAAGGAAACGAGGCGTCGCATGCGGTTTCTGTGACGGCGAAAAAAAAAATTAATTCAAACACTGCTCACTTACGAACCAATTGTGTATAGAATATCGTGGTAGGCTGTTTACAAGGGTAGGAGTGGGGTGGCGCGGGTTGTAGCTGGGCTGACTGCCCCACCCCGCCTAATGGATGGTTCCGTCCCTACCCCAAATAAATAAAACTAATACGGAACGGAAGAAGTAGCTCCTTGTTGACGATGAAATTTGGTAAGCAAATCTAATCTATGTGAATCGGAAACACAATCTGGTCCGAAGCGGATTTAAAGATACGCGAGGATATCGGAAACAGAGTGCGCATCGGCTAGAGTTCGTATCGGCTGGAGACTGATTCCGAGAAGGATAGCCGATGGGGCCGATATTGCATGTGAAGTCAATATTGGGTTCGACAGAAGACTTACGATGGAATTGCCGTGCAAGGATAGAGTCCGAAATTGGCAATTGTATCTATTAATTAGGATATTTTGTAATTTACTTACAGATTATCGTGGTAAGAGTCCGCCTAAGAGATTTGTTCGTTAGTTGGATTTATATTAGGTTAATATGAGTCATGTCCGTGATGGACAATGTTTGTATTTTCGGGTATAAATATAGTCCCGAGGTCTTGTAAATAATAACAGCAGACGTTCAATCAATCTCGGCGCATCGCCACCTTCGTTTTCTATTTTCGACAAGCTTGTAGTTTCGAGTCGTGCTGCATCAATTTGATCTTCGGTGAAAAGGTATATATTGTCATGGCGATTTGCATCATTGGAGTTAGTGCTTACATCTTTATGACACTCTAATTCTATCTTGCAAACCTCCAAAGTTGTCATATATATCATATAGTTTAGATCAACGATGCTACCTCTCGTATCGGCTAGATCCGTTTTAGGGTTTCGTCAATGTCGGCTAGTTTACTTTGTTGATTTATGTTATATGATATATCTACCATCCCGATTTGATGATTATTGGCTTGTTAGATGTTGTACTTCTTTTATGCTTAATGCTGCATTGGTTAAGTCCAACCTATTAAGTTGTTTTAGAATCATGATTTGTAACTTGTTTTACGATTGTTAATAGGAATAGTATCGGAGTTTCAGCCGATCTTATTTAATTAGAATATTTAATATAGTTTCATGCTCTGTTTAATGTTCTATATTTAATTCTTATTGCTTTATCATAAGATAGTATCAGATTTACAACCGATATGCACTTAGATCTAGATATCGGCTATGACATCGGTTTTATGTAGCCATTATTTCATGTTGCGATAGACTTAAGCAATTTATACTGTCTCGGTTCAGTCCGATCTATACCAATTGCTTGCTTCTATAGTAATATTGATTCTTTGGTTGCATAACACTGATATCTACAGCCGATATACTAGTCTTAGGGTTATTTTCATTTATATCCTACAGCCGATCCATGCGATATATCGGCTAGGTCACATACGATATGAAATCGGCCCTATGGCCGATTGTCTATCGTTTACTGATATTCTTTGCATATTTTTTCTTGTTGATTGCAGGATCAAATCAACTGGCACGCCCTCGAACCTAAAACCCTAATTTTGGACCTGCACTAGAGTTAAGCAGATCTCTCAGGCCAGTGTGTGTTTTTTACATGAACACTCCTTTATCTCATCGGAACTCGATCTGCGTAGCTGCCGACGCGATGTACGGCGGCGGCCGGCCGGCGCCATGGGCGGGGTGGTTTTGTCCGACGTCGAGGCGAGCATGATGGAGCAGGGGAAGACCACAACCTGACCGCAGAACGTGAGTGTCACGCCCGAGCATGAGAGGCCAGAAGTTTTGGATGCCAACTTGAAGATATTGCTATTGGTAAGCTTGTGTTCCATATATATACTCCCTCCGTTTCTTTTAGTATTTGATGTCGTTGACTCTTTAACCTAAATTTGATCGATCAATCATCTTATCCGAAAAAATTACTTCCTCCATTTCAAAATGTATAACGCTGTTGATTTTTCGCATAATATTTAATCATTCGTTTTATTCAAAAAGCTTGTATAAATATCATTTTACCGTGGTTTGTTTTATCATCAAATAAAATATGATCTTAACTTATACCTTTACATATTTATAATAAAATTTTAAATAAGACGAATGATTAAACAAAAGTCAAATGCGTCATAAATTCTGAAATGGAGGGAGTATGTAATTAGTATTATTTATTTTGTTGTAATTTGTTTTGTTGTTACAAGTACTTTAAACATAACTTATGTTTGCGAAAAAAAATTGGATCGGACAACTAGCCAAACGTATGTGCAAAAGTCAATATTGTCAAATATAAAAAAACGGAGGGGCATATATTATACAAATATGAAGCATAATTATTTTTACTTGAGCAGTAGTATGCCTTGATCTGGAAATTATCTATGTTAAAAAAATATCCGGTAATTATTAATAAGAAAAAGTTCATATTTGGTCCCTCATGATGGTCATAGTCCGATCATCTCTTAACTAACTGTTTAATTTTGGTCCCTCTACTCTTGAAACTATTCGTATTTCATCCTTGGCGTTTTTCGGAGACATAGCGCCACTTGATATCCTTGTTGGCAATTTAAAATATATAATATATAACGTCTAGGATAGAAAGAGAAAACGGAGGTGAGCTCAATATGTAGATAAGTAGTATTTTTCTCTCATTGTTATTTATTATTGATTGGTATGTTGATGTCATCACTGTTTGCCTATATGGACTCCACGTAGGCGCCACATCATTGGAAGTACTCTATTTTGAATCTAGGGATGAAATATAGTCTTTGTAAGTTAAGGGACCAAAAGTAAATAGTTTCATAGTCGAGGGAACAAAATGGGATTAGACCATATGGGAGGGAGCAAATGTGGACTTCCCACTCATTAATACTGACTAATTTCAATCAGTTAATATAAAAAGAAAATCAATGTACCTGATATCTTTTCTTTACAACTCAATCTTTTTGATTGAAAGTACAAATTTTCAACCCAATCGATGTGCTACTACAAATTTTCCCGTATATATGGTAATCCATGCATATTCTTGTAATCACCTTTTTTGGCCTCATTTTTCAGATAATTGTTACGGGCATATCGCTTTGGGTCTTTGTCACTTGCCTTGTGTTGGCTTTTGTATAGGACTTAACTGTGGAGGGTAGGGTAATGGTAGTGTTTACGGCGCTAGTTGGTGTTGTCTACGAAGTGACAGGCTATAACATCATTCGCCATGCATGCTAGGTGAAGCCAAACAAACTTTTCTGTTCTCTCTTTTTAACTTTAATTTGACATACGTCTTGTAACTACTTAAATCCGAATGGTTCTCTTCGACGATGACAAAAAGAAAAACTGGTTTTGTTGGTTCGCAGAGCAAAAGAATGGCACTTCTTATCTTAGTCGCCCATGTAAGCTCTGGATTATCACCATGATTCCGTGAACAGCAGGTCGCATACGGAACAGGAAATATGGTTGAATATAACACAAGTTGTCCCATTAAGACAACATGCTCCCTACTTTTCAAAATAAGTTATACAAGTGAACTTATTTTTGTCTGAGGTAATAAATCTTTAACTGTTGGGAAATTTTATCTCTCGACATGAAAACTGGGAGGAGATCACGGACGAACAGCTTGCACATGAAGAATCCGCACTTCCTCAGATCATCTTGAGATAGTTTACCCTAATCTGATAGAGCAGAGTACCCTCCGTGCAACAACGTCAACCAACGCATTGTTGCAGATGCAAAGTTCAGATACCCAGTCAGGTCCTGAAGAGAAAGTTCAGATACTGCCACTGTCCATTTCTCCGGTTTGACAGAAGTGGAGACCATTGGCACCAGGTTAGCAACTGCACCACTGTCTGGGAGCCAATCATCTACCCAGAAAGATGTTCCTCCATCCCCCACCTTGATCCTTGTGGGCATGGCAGTTCTAAAACAGTTGTCGATCGCCTTGTCCTGCACTGGCTTCAGTCCGCACCATGGATGCTCGAGGGTGCTTCCATTGCAGCAACGGCCAACGCAATTGATAGGCTGTGCCGAGCAGCTGGAGATCTTCAAACCCTGCATTCATATATTGTTAACTGATGGGATATTTAACATCCGAACACCGGATACAACAGATAGTGTTTAACTGTCTTACACTTTCATGATTTCTCATAATAGTGTTCGTATTTCAATTACAACCATCAGAATGATAAGATTGTGCCCTCTGATACCCTTATAAAGATATCCCCAAGGTCTGATATTTAATTGATTATTGTTATCATTCATATATGTGCCTGCAGCATAATTATCGACCTTTCAGCATGACAGAAATTGTCCATAGAACAGATTGCAGAACTGCTCCTTTCATATAGCCTAAGTTAGTACTCAATTCTGATATGTTGAGCTTCAGACTTTCAGTCCTAAATAGCAGTTCTACACTAGTGTAAGCAACACCACCAGATAGTACTTGATATTCTACAGGTTTGGGATCAATCTAAATAACCAATTAAAGTGATATATACTTAAGTACTACTACGGAAGTTTGTGCGATTTCTGTAAACTCTTTTATGCTTATGCTTCTATTATCCTTACCTGTGGTGTCCTCTCTCTTCCCCTTCACCTTGGGCAGCGCCTCCTTATGTTATCTGCACCATGACTGTGAGCCACCAATAATTCGTTGAGAATAACCAGCAACACTCAAGGCCCAAGGCCTATGTCTCAGATTTTCGTACAGCATAACATCAAGAATTTTGAAGTCCGATTCATCTAATTGGAGTGGGCTAGCTGGGACATATTACTTAGCTCTTGTTATATACTTTCTTCTCATATCAAAAGCATCCATATCTAATCATTGATTCCTAATATGTACTCTTTCCTTCTGTAGAGCTGTCTTATATATCTTCTTGTGACAGAAATATGATGTGTATAGTTTGGGTATGGTTGTGCTCGAGCTAGTTTGGGAAGCACACCCAAGAAATTTGTTGCAACATTTGACTTATCAAGGGACCATGATATGACAATCAAGAAAATCATGGATTGATGACCTTTAGCACCAACAAGAACAGAAGAATAGAACATAGTTTCCCTCGTTAAGGTGCCTTTTTATTGCTTGAAAGCTTCCCTGCAAGCAAGATACCAACAAAGGAAGTCCGCCAGATACTAATTGATTATCAGACTTGTAGTTTCCTATCAACAAACTACAATGCACTTCTATTAGATTAACTACGGGATTCATAAGCTTGGTACTCTGCTAAGGATTGCTTCTCCAATTCATTATCATAAATAGTATAAAAATCATATATTGCATTACCACGAATTTGGCAAATATGTTGAAAATTGACTATGCTTGCACGAAAGTCAAGTTTGTTAAGAATCCCAACATGCACAACCTTTTAAAGTTCAAATGTGGCATAAGATGAAGGGAATACTAAGATGAATTGTGCTTCAAGAGTCAAGAGGTACAATGAACGGCTTAGTAACTAATGGTGGTAATCAATACAAATTGTACTCCAGTTTGCAAATCACTATATCATCATTGTTACTTCCTTGTCTTCTTTTACCATCCTTTTAAATTTACTGCTACACTTATTCCTAAGCAAGGCAGGTTACAGAAGTAAAGACCTATTTTTTCATATACTCTTTGTCACTTTCAAATAAACAAAAATCATGGGAAACCAGCTATTGGGCAAATGTAAATTACAATGCATAGATAGTTGCTGCACGAAATACCGCAGGATTCAGAAGTCATTTCAGGAATAACAAACACCTCAACATTTATACTCTCTACAATTTACAATCATGAAAACCTGGTTACCTGACTGTCATAGCCTCTTTGCTTCAAGAAGCAAGAGATAATAATCAAGTTTGTAAAAAAAATTAATCCTACCAACATAATGAACTATGTCAACTGGTGCCCTTGTAGACTTTAGCAATCATCATCAGACGGTAAAGACAAAAGGCATTTCACTAGCAAACCAGACCAAAGGTGATCAATTGATCAAACATATAGCAATTCAACAAAGATGCTAAATTTTTATCTCCGAACCACTTGTTTCATAGTGCCAATTCACACTAAGATACCAACTGTACATATAGCAATTAACAACAACACATTTACTCACTTTGAAATTACTCACCGGATAGATATATATGAATGCCTTTTCGCTTCCATCATCTAAGAAAATATATATAGATGTATACATACAAGAAGAAGAAGCAGCAGCGGTCAAGCCGCTGCGGCGGTGCCTTCCTCCTCCTTCTTCTTGGCCTCCTCTCCCTCCTTCTCCATGGCCACATCGTCCTCCAGCTCCGCGGCGAGGGACTCGAGCAACACGGACTTAGGGTTCACCATGGGCGGGCCCTTCTCCCTCCCCTCGAGCTCGTCAAGATCGAAGGTGATGAGCCTGTCCCAATTCCCCCCCTCGAACAGCACCCCGACCTTGCCGTCGGTGACGCGCTGCACGATGCCGCAGTACATGTGGTAGGCGTTGTTGGGGTTCTTGACGAGCACCACCATCCCGGGGAGGAACAGCGGCAGCTCTGGCGCCCTCGGCCGCTCCGCCGTGGCAGCGGCGGCGCCGACGGCGAGACCTTTCTTGTGCGCCGGCTTGGCGGGAGGTGGGTTCTTGGCGACGAAGTCCTTGAGGCCGACCTCGCCGCCGGGGAATCCGCCGGTGAGCCCCATCATCTCCTTGTCGAACGCGTCCGGATCCACTCCGGACGCAGGCGGCGGCGGCGAATCCGCGGGATCATCGGAAGAAGTGGTAGTCGTGGTGGATGGTGGCGCGGCGGGGGAGTCGGAGGCGAGCTCCTTGCGGATGCCGACCTCGCCGTTGCAGAGTCCCCGGCCGCCGAGGAGGTCGGCGACGCGGAAGGTGGCCGAGGGAGGGGGAAGGCGGACGATGCGGGGGTGGTGGTGGTGGTGGGGCAGCGGCGGCGGCCGGAGGAAGGAGGAGGAGGGGGTGGTGGGCGCCATTGGTGGGGAAGCGAAGCAGAGCAGAGGATGTGTGGAAGTGACAAAGCCTAGGTGGATGAGGACCCCGTGTTTCTCGACTGAAATTTTTATATTTTAGTCCTTTTTATAAACTTTTTTCATTAATAGACCTTTAAAAAACTATTTATAGTAATAGGTCGTTTTCCGGTGCCCACGAGGCTATTGTCAATTCCCCCTCGTGGCACAGCTGACATGGCAGTTGACGTGGCATCGGCTCTGCGGAGAGAGGGGTAAGTGTCAATCGCATTGGATTCCACAGCCATTTAATCTCGAAGACTAGCTTTATTGGCGCTGAAAAGATCTATCGATGAAAAATACTTTTTGATGGATCTATTTGTGAAAAGTTTTCAATAAGACTATGGATCTATTTGTGAATAATGTAGAGTCCGTTTATATTGGTGTCATTTCGAAACATATAATTTTTTGGTAAAAATGATAAATATATTGATGCATTTAGTCTGTATTTGATACTGATATTTACATTGCTAAATTTTTGAAAATGTTTATTTTGGTAGTAATCGGAACAAACCTGTAAAATGTCAGTGTTTCTCGAGCTCCATGCTTATATGGACTTTCATGGGCCGGCCCAAAACACATCACTCAAATGGACCGTGCTCCTTTGTGGGCTTCAATAGGCCGGACCCAAGCAAAAGCTCTATATGGGCCGTACTTTCGGCTGCTTACATGGTCCGGGCCCTAACGGAAGGCACAGATAGGCTGGGCTGGATTGGATATGACGTCATTGGAAGGCCCATCCAGACAGCGTGAGCGGCGAAGCGGCCGCTACTTGTACCTCCTCCCCTCTCAGTCGTCGCCGCCACTCCACTCCACTCCACTCCTCATCCATTCTCTCTCGCCGCCGCCTGCGACCTCGCCGCCGCGCCCGCGCGGCTGGCCGCCTCACCTCGCCGGAGTTCCCCCCGGTACGCTCCCTCTCCTTCTCTCGCGCCGTCCGGATCCGCCGCGTCGTAATCACCGCTTTCTAGGGGATAAGGGGAATAGGGGGATTGTGAATTTCTCACGGTTTGGTGGTGTTCGCAGATCGGGGGCGTCGCCGATGGCGCCGCCGGGGACGAGCAAGAGGAGGGGACGACGTGGTCGGCGGGCGAGTCGATCCGCGGGGTTGCCCCTCGACGCGCTGTTCGAGATCATGCTGCGGCTGCCGGCGAGGGAGGTATGCCGCCTCCGCGCCGTGTGCAGGTCGTGGCGCGCCGTGGCCTCCGACCGGGTCTTCATCGACGCGCACGCGTCCTGCCACCCGGGCCCGTACGTCGCCACGTGCTTCTCCGAAGACGACGGCGGCGGCGGCGGCGACGAGTCCTGCGGTGTCGACATCATCGACCTGTCCTCCGGCGACATCGTCAAGAGCATTTACACCGACGTCACGGGATCCAGAGTGCAGCGCACGCGCCTCGACCTCGTCTGCCTTGTTGAAGGGCCTAGCCCCTTGGATGTCACCGTGCTGAATCCGGTCACCGGTGCTACCTACAGCCCGACAAAGAGTATCTCTGAGGATTATGAGCATTTGCTGAATTCAGGCCGTCTCACCATGGAATCCTGCGCTTTTGGGAAGGTCCCCTCTACAGGAGAGTACAAGGCGCTCCGTCTCCTTGGTTCTGGTAACCCATGGCAGCTATGCGACTGCGAGATCATGACCGTTAACGGTGCTGGCACGTTGCAATGGAGGGCGCTACAAGGACCTCCTTTACCTGTTTGTTCAAGTAACAAGATGAGAAGTGTGGTCATCAATGGGGTTGTGTATTTCCTGTTAGATTATTCGAGGCTCTTCTGCACAAATGATGGCATGCTTATTCGACCAGGTAACATAGTTCCATTTAACCTTGAGACGGAGGAATGGATGGGTACTCTAAACGGACCGAAACCAGTCGCCAAGGGACGGGATATGATTGTTATCTCCTCAACCTTAGAAATTATGGAGCAACTCTCGCTAGCCGACTTGAATGGGTCCTTAGTGATGGTGCATGCTGTATACGGTTCCCCCATGGACCTGTGGTTTCTATCAGATCTTGAGCAAGGACTCTGGGTTAAAAGGTACAGCATAGATTTCCAATACTATAGGAACAATGCTTATCCTTTGCTGCTGTTAGACGATGAGAAGATTGTCTTCCTACTGCGGGGAACTAATGTTCTACAAAGTTATGATCTAAAAGATGACACATACACTGATATATTGGAGCTGGAAGATTTCAGATCCGTTGGTATTTATACTGGAAATCTATTGAGCTTGGAGGGTGGTCTGTACTGATTGTGTAAGTATTATTTGCTGATGTTTTCTTTATATCGCATTGCAATGGTAGCTACTTTTCAATGGTGGTGCTATATTTTATAAGGCATTTGGTGTGTGGAGCAACTCTCCTTGATTTAAGCCTTTTAACAATTAGAGCTTCTCAATAAATGGAAATATACATTAGAAATAATCAAAGCATACTAGTTTCATGGTTAAATCGGACAAAAGAATTGTAACTAAAGTCCATGATTTCATCAGATTTGTTTTGGCATGCTATTGTAAGTACAAAGTAGACACTAGAAAAGGTGGTAAAATATAGAGCATTGCATAAATACCCACACCTTTCATTATGCTTTTCTTTTGTGCTACATGGGTCTGTATTTAACAGCTAGTGGTTCTCCCTGCAATGTAGCAATTAATGTTAAATGTACTATACTAGGATCAGTACAGGAAAATTGGAGTATCATTGCTGCTGATTGTTGTTCTGGGTGAGGAAGGATCATGATTGTAAACCAGTTTTATCTTGATCCATGTCTCATCCCTTCCACCTCCTTATGTTCCTCTCATGTTAGCATTACAATGTAACAATTTGTCCATGGGTTTTAAGGTCTTAAAATTTGAATGTGATTGCTTCAGTTTGTTTCACTCTATAAGCCAAATTAGCGTGGTAAACACTTCTTGAGCCATCAGTGTTCTAAAAATCAGTGCTAGGCGGCGAGTCCCCGCTGTGATTTGCCCTTAGTCGGGGGGCTAGGTGGGCTACCCGCCGAGGCGGGGGTGGCACTTGGCGCTGCTAGGCAGGGTTTGGTGGGGCTCGGCGGAGGTGGCACATGGAGGTGGCAAGGCTTGGCTCTGCTCGGAGGAGCTCGCGAGGCACCACGCTGCTCGGAGTTGGAGTTGCTGCTCGCTGGCTCGATGCTGCTGTGCTGTGTTTCTTTCGGGTGACGGCGTGTGCACTATGCAGCCAGGAGGAGGGGTATACGATGGGGTAGTTGGGTTACATAACTTGCATCCAACGGCTGTGATTTTTCAAGGCCCACTTGGCCCATGAGTGTACTAGGATTTCCTATATTCATTCCATTCCCACAGCTGCCGCCCTCATCATTCTCTCTCTGTCCACATCGACCATGGGATGCATTGGCGCTGCGGCGGACATGGACAAGAGCAATGCTACGAGCATGGTAAGCAGCTTCTCCTTCTCCTTCAGATTGGTCTCTTTCCCTCCTTGCGTTCTTCCCATCTTCTTTTTCTCCATCTCCCTCCTCCTTCCCTCCCTCCATTTCCTTCCCTTTCAATGGCCAACGCCGTGACGCGACAAGCAAGCACTCCTCCTACCTTCTATAGCTTTGCTTCAGTGCTTGTCTTGCTCTGCTTATACTTTTGCCTGATCGAAACTCTTGCCTCCGCTCTAATACATGGTTTTGCCCCTCCTGTGATGGAATACCTAGGTGGTGCCTCGGTGTGTCTAGGCGCTAGTCGCTGGGTAACCACCTGCCTAGCTCCTTCTTGAACACTGTGAGCCATGCCTTTCTTATTGCTCTATGCATTGAAATTCTTATTATATATTCACACAATTAGGTGCCCAAACTGGCAGGTATTGATGCATTGACTAAGCATTGTGCTGGAAGTAGGGCTAAGCTAAGGGGATCATATTGCTGGACTGGTGACAAATTAAATGTTTGTTAAGGTACAAGTCATTTTATCGAGTTGGCAATATTGGGTGCTACACTCCCGAGTCTGCTGGTCGGACATTCTAGGTTCCTATCCGTAGTGCCCTTTGGTTGCTTTTATCTTTATTCTGTGGCGTGCCTGTTTTGAAGTGACAATGTGTGTTGTCATGCACTGTTGGTTCTTCTTTCTTTAATGGAAAGACATGCAACTCTCCTGCCAGTGAAAAAATGGTATTGGGAGCTACAGTACACGTTTCTTGATATTTTGTGCAATTTAATTTGTGCTGACTTGGTGTACCAGCCACATGGTCATGAAGCATTCAAGTAATTTACCATCGTGTGGTTTGACATGATAATTTTGCATTATTGGTAATAAAAGATAATATTTGTCCCCAAAAGGCCTTACTGTGGTTCTATAACCTTTTCCATAGGACCATAGCCATGACCATGAGTTTTTATGTACTCCATGGTCCACCATGCTTATATTTATCTTTGGTTTTTACTGTCTGTTTCATTTATGTTATGTGACGTTTGCTGTTTTGGTTCTTGCAGGTAGACCATTCTGCCTCTTGTATTCTCCAAAGATGTTGCTGCTTTCGCTTGCTGAGGCTACTTGAGCCACTTCGTCTCTTAATTTGCTCCCCAGATGGAGCAAATGATATGCTATCTCATTCGGTTACAATAATGAAATACTCCTATATCAGATACCTGTTTGTATTCCGACGGTACAAGCTGATGTTATCAGCCTGGTTTACCGTCTTTTTAAAATGTCAACAAATCTGTGGTGGTGTGATGTGTATGCATATGGTACTTGTCCTTTAAGACTATGGGAAAACCGTGTATCACTGTCAGTTTGGCTTGGGCACATGATTACCAATGGGAATTTTCTGAACAATTTCATCCTCAATTGTCTTTTTTTTTTCCCTGTTAAGCTGAGCTTGATCTGAAGCTACTCGTCTGTTTCTAATTCTTTTTAGGATGCAGTTTGAATTACAGAACCTGCAGGGTCTGGTATTCCAAGAAAAACTGAATTACCAATTGCTGCCGGAAGGAATTTCTGATTTTGAATGAAAATTTGGTAGCAAATTATGCCGGACTTTGAAAGAATCACGGCGGTTACAACGTATTAGCAGGCCCGTAATTGTGGGCTTGTGGCCAAGCTGGTAATTTGAAGCCGGGTAAAACGCCGTTTTACTTGGTGCTTAATTAATTAGCCCTGCTTTGCTGAAATTTGTGTTCTGTCACTCGAAGCAACTCATATTTGTGCATGCAGTTTGTTTGTCCTTGAACTACATATTACGGTTTGCACAATACACTTTTGACATACAAAGGGTTCAAGAATCCAGTAAGCAATTAACTCAAGTAGGACTAGTATTTAAATATTCAATTCAATCAAGAATCAAGTACGTTCAGTTCAACCAATCAACAATTAATTAATTTTACATGCACTCGTTTTGAATTTACATGTAGTTAAACCAACCACTAGTGATCTCAACTAAAACACTTGTTTCTGCATACATCTGACATTCAGCAAGAAGTTGACACGGTTACTTGACGTACAGTCCATGAACAAGAAACAACCGACTCAAGAAAAGTTCACACTTAGGGAGGGATTCTGAACTTGATCCGCTCATGCACAGAACGCTTTTGGCATAAGCAAATAAATATTGCAATAAGAAAATATTACAATTAGTGCAACCTAAGCACATTTAATCCAAACAATCAATAACTAATGATCTCAGCTCAATTAACTCAGTCCATGGCACATGTACTCTTACGTCTGAACTCAATCCCATCTCGGGGAAAACATGTCTGAACACAATCCAGCTCATAACACGAATGTTTCACCATTCTTGAACTAACCTTCAGAAGTTGATACTACATTTTATGCGTTGCAATACTTGGTGATCACAAGTCCAGACATTCTAAATCGAGTATGTACATTTCATACTCGGTTTATTCAGAGAATGCAGTCAGCTCTTGTCAGGGCGTTTGCAGATACCGACTATACCGATTGTTCTGATGATCACAAATCAACTAATGGCATGTCTCGTTCCTGGTTCTTGTGATCAAGTACTGCTGCTAAATAGAAAGCCTTAGGTTTAGTTGGTTTGGGTGCAGTTCCTGATCAAGGAACTCAGTGTTTATCAGGTTCATACCCCTAATCTCTTCCGCAGACCAGCTTGCAGACGTGTATTCTGGCATTAAGAATGCCATTTGAGAAGCTTTGGTGCAATCTGAACCTTGTTGATGTCGGTTAAAATTGAAGGGAGCTGTTAAACAAAATGTGCCTACAAGCGTAGCCAGCTAGCTGTTGCTGTAATGCTGTTTCGAAAAGACCTTCATCAGCTTCAGGCTTCAGCATCATAACTAACCAATTCAGTCTGAACGTTTCTGAAAAATAAATAACCAACTCAAGTCTGAACCTTTCTGAAAAATAAACAACCAACTCAACTCTGAAACAGAAACTGCCAACTCAAGTCTGAACTTTTCTGAAATTCAGATTTGAGAGTCTGAAATGAATCCAACTCGTGCAGAGTACAGTCTTGGCATAAACAAATCAATGAGGTAAATATTTTATTACCATGAATAAAAATTACAATTAGTGCTACTTAAGCACATTTGATTCAACCAATCAATAACTAATGATCTCTTATACATCGCTGCTTCTCTATGTACAGAAGAATCTCTTTCTACATGTATACGACAATTTCACTGCTAATCCATCTCTAGCTCCATAGCTCGAACAGCTCATCATCAATGGTGAAGTCGATGCAACTCAGGTCATCCATGCCAGAAGGAACATCAAAATCAGTGGCCTCCACGTCCATGACGTCTGATGAGGAGTGCTTCTGCTTTTCCGGCGATGACGTCACGGACTGCACTGGCCCTGCACCACTGCTGCCGTCGACTTGGGCTTCAAGTTCATGGCCGCCTTCTGCGGGAGAGCCGACCCGGTTGCGCGCAGCGTACTCAAGCAGAAGCTTCATCTCAGCCTCATGGATTAACCGGGGAATATTAGCAAACACCTTGGAAGAATCGTCCACCACGCCGGAGCAGCTCTGATCATCGCCGTCAGAGTCATTCTGAAGGTCCACAATTGCTGATGGAGGAGGAACGCCGCCGGAGCAGTCCTGATCGGCGCTGTCACAGACAGAGTCATCGTGATGGTTCACCATTGCTTCAGGAGGAAGAACGAGCTCCTCGAGCAGAGCAGTCCCAGACACGGCTCTAGTGCAGCTCTGGTCATCCATGGCAGCGAAGTCGAAGCAGCCAACCAGGTCATCCATGCTCTCTGGAAACTCAAAGAAAGCTGGTGCGTCGTCGTTTTGGTTGTCCAGCGATGATGCCCAAGACGGCGCCAGTGCTGCACCACCACCGGCACAGGCTTCCTCCGCTGGCAAGACGATCAGGTCGGGAAGAGCAGCAAACACTCGAGCAGCCCTGATCAGCGCTATCAGAGACATCGGCCTGGTTCACCACCTCTGCAGGAGCAGAGCAGAGCAGAGCAGTCTCTGACACCATTTATATCCTTGACTATGTGGATTATTATTGCTAGCTCATATGGACAATCTGATATTCTACGAATTCAGCAAAATTGCAGCAGAGTTTGCAATCGAGGATATATGTGAGCTGTCATATTTTCTGAGCATTGAAGCAAATAGGCTACCTGGTGATGAACTGATGCTGGCACAAATAACTGAAAAGAGGTATCTCATTGATCTGCCACACCGGACAGGTATGCAATTTGCCAAACAGATTGCCACTTGTATGTCATGTTCAGACATCAGACTTTCAGAAGCTGAGACCTGAGATGTTTAAATACTGGAGTACTGCTGGTGCTGGTGTGCTACAATACTTGATGATTTCAAATGGATTCTGCAATGTCAGAACTCTGAAGGCACAACTTTGCACTGAGCAATTATTGATTTGTGACAAATTCAGGTTTTCGCAATTACTTGACATATGCAGTACATGAGCAAGAATCGATTAACTGACGTCTGAACTTTTCTGAAGTTCAGACTTGGCAGTCTGAACTAAATCCAGCTCATTCAGAGTACACTTTTGGAATTAAAAGAAGAATCAAGTAAGAATTTGACTTCTTTCATTAGATATAATCAGATAATACAATTACTGCACCTTAAGGACATTTAATTCAACCTATCAACAGCTAATGATCTCAGCTTTGCTAATAAATACAGTGACCATCAGAGGACTAAGCTCCTATACATCTCTGCTTCTACATATACAGAAGAATCTCTTTCTTTCTACAGAGGACAATGTCACTGCTAATCCATCTCTAGCTCCATAGTTCGAACAGCTCATTATCAATGGTGAAGTCGATGCAGCTCAGGTCGTCCATCGTCTCGGCGAAGTCGATGCAGCTCAGGCCATCCATGATGTCTGGAACTTCAAAACCAGTGGCCTCCACGTCCATGACGCCCGATGAGGAGTGCTCCTTCTGCTTGTCCGGCCACGACATCATGGACCCTGCACCACCGCTGGCGTCGACTTCGGCTTCATGGCCGCCTTTTGCGGGAGAGTCGATCCGATTACGTGCGGCGTACTCAAGCAGAAGCTGATCGGAGCAGCCCTGATCGGCGATGTCAGGGAAAGAGTCATCGTGATGGTTCACCATTGCTGCAGGAGGAAGAAAGGGCTCCTCTGACACGGCGCTAGTGCAGCTCTGGTCGTCCATGGCGGCGAAGTCAAAGCAGCCAACCATGTCATCCATGCTCTCTGGAATCTCAAAGAACACTGGCGCCTCGTCGTTTTGATTGTCCACCGATGAGGCCCAGGATGGCGCCGGTGGCAAGACGATCAGGTTGGGAAGATTAGCAAACACCATGGAAGAATCGTCGACCACGCCGCAGCAGCTCTGATCATTCATGTTCTCTGGACCTCCAACATCAGCGAACGACGACACAGATTGCGCCTGCGATGCGCCACCACCTACGTCCGCTTCAGCTTCACGGCTTCCTTCTGGCAAAGAGACGAACAGGTTGCGCGCGGCGAACTCAGGCACAAAGCTCTGCAGCTCATCCTCATCGATTGACCCGGGTTGATCAGAAAACACCAGGGAAGAGTACTGATCGGAGACGTCAGAGTCATTGGTATGGTGCACCACCCGTGCAGGAGGAGGAACGGCGCCGGAGAAGCCCTGATCGGCGCCATCAGAGACAGAGTTCACCACCACTACAGGAGGAGGAACAGGCTGTGGCGGAGGCGCGCTGTCCTCGAGCAGAGCAGTCTCGGCCATGGCGATCTGTGGGGCGCAGCGTGCTCGACCGTGTTCGTCGTGGGCGCTCTGCGATTCCGGTTCCCTCTTGCGCTTCTTGCCATGGCCGCTGAACCGGATGCGATACAGCCGCATCGGCGACGAGGCGAGGTCAGCCGGCGCCGTGATGGCGTACTCGTGCATCACCCACCCCGAGCTCCCCTTCTCGCCGTCCGCGAAGTAGCTGAGGACGTACTTGCGCCAGGTGATCTCCACGCCGCCGCCGCCGCCGCCATCGGGGACGACCAGCCTCTCGCCATCGACGCATATCCTCTGCCCCTGCCAGTACCCGCCGCCCTCGACGGTGCGCTTCTGCCGGCTCCCCTTGCCGTTCTTGGCCCGCGCGTCGGCGAAGAAGAACGCCTCATCGCCCCTGCCACGATCCGCAAGAAGCCTCCATGGCGGCGCGCTGAGGGGATCGGCCTCGAGGATGACGCCATCGAGAGGGAGGGGATTACCCTGGACGCGCGCGAGGAGGTAGCGGGCGACGAGCTCGTCGTCCTTGGGCTCGAACTTGAGGCCCGGAGGGAGCCCATCCGCCGCCGCCATGGCTGGATCCGCAGGAGAGGAATTCTAGGGTTTGGGAGGAGGGTTTGGTTGGGAAGAGAGGCGATTTGAATCGAGGAGGGGATGGGGATGGGAGAGTAACGGATAGGAGGCAATTTAAAGGCGGCGCCTTCGCGGGATCGGCCTCGCGCGCGCGCGGAAATATCTGGTGAGTTTCCTTTTTCTGGCAAGTTTCCTTTTTCAGGGACATCAACGTCGTTCTACCAAGATTCGAATCTTGCTCCTCCACCGAACTCGCCGCCTACGCCAGCTCCTCAGAGAAAAGCGTACATGGCAACCCACCCAACGCCGAAGCTGCAGACGACGTCAACTCCGACGATAACTACACACCAGTTTTCAATGGCGTTTTCATGGCCAACAATGAGACCGATGCTGAAATAGCCGCAAGACTACAAGTAGAAGAAGCAGTCCGAGGTGGGGTCGAACAAGAAAGGATTCTACTGGAGCAAGAACGTGTCAGACTTCAAGAAGACAGAGCCAGACTCGAACAAGAGCGGCAAGCCCAAGCAGAACAAGAGCGACAACGCAGGGAAGCTGAGGAGGCAAGACGCAGAGAAGACGAAGAACGCAGGAATCGAGATCTGGCTATGGCAGGACGCAGGGCAAGAAACGCAATCGGGCAAACCGTGGTCGACAATACCAACGTTTTCCTTACATCGCAACAAAATGCAGTCGGGGCAGTTACCCTCCTTGACGCGTTACTCAGCGCAGCTCCAGCTCATATCACACCGATGATAAACCAAGTCAAGACCTTGGTCGCAGCAACAGTACCACGCGCCGAGTCCAGTCGGCGACCCAGCGAATCAACTTCAAAGGCACCAAGCGGCAGTCGCGCACCTCCATCAAGAGTCAGAGATAGCAGGAGTAAAACCAACTCGCGCACCGACCACCACAGCGGGGCACGTCGAGACCAGTCAGTCCACTCGCCCGCAGCCAACTTTGCCCGACCGCCACACCACACCAGAGATCGACGACATCCATCCGACTGCCAAAGTCCACCCAGGCCATCAATAGACCTGAGAGACACCCTCAATCAAAGACGACGAGAGAGGGGTATCATGATTCAAGACGACGACGATTGCGATGGGGTTCCAGCTTTCACCAGAGATCTGCGTCGAGTGAATTGGCCGACTGGTTTCAAGCCAACTGGCATCGAGAAATATGATGGCAAAACCGACCCAGAGTCATGGTTAACTGTCTACACACTCGCAATTCGCGCAGCAGGAGGAGATAGCAAAGTCATGGCAAACTATCTACCGGTAGCACTGACCGACTCAGCCAGAAATTGGCTCACTGGATTGCCGAGAGGCACAATCGACTCCTGGAACGAACTCCGCGATCATTTCATCGCCAACTTCCAGGGCACTTTCGAGCGTCCTGGGACCCACTTCGAGCTATACAATGTTGTCCAGAAGCCGGACGAAACCCTCAATGAATACATACGACGTTTCTCCGAGAAGCGCAACAAGATCTCTGACATCACTGACGATAATATCATCGCCGCATTTACACAAGGGCTACGCAATGATCTCCTGATCGGAAAATTCAGCCGCAAACCTCCAAGGACAGTCAAGCAGATGTTCGAGAAGGCAACCGAGTACGCCAAATCCGATGACGCCGTTAAGGCATCAAGGCAGTCGGCGGGCACCTGGAAGAAGTAGGATCATGACACCACGGCAGGGCCTAGTGGGAGCAACACGAAGCACAGAGAACGCAAACGTAAGCCTGAAGATCTGGTCGCCGTCGCTTCAAATAAAAACTACCAGAGCCAACGCCCTCGAGTCAACTCCTACGACAAAATCATGAACGGTCCATGCACGCATCATCCTGGCAAGGGACACGCGGCCAAGGATTGCTTCATCTACAAACAGTTTGCGGAAAAATATGCCGCCCAAACCAAGAAGCCAACCGAAGGAGAAGACACTTCAACACAGAAGAAGAAAGATGACGAGGAGCCAAGCCAAGGAGCATATCAAGACCCCAGGAGCGAACTCAACCACATTTTCGGCGGTCCGCTCGCCTACGAGTCCAAGAGGAAGCAAAACATCACCGACAGAGAGGTCAACGCGGTGCAACCTGCAGTCCCCCAGTACCTGCGATGGTCGGAGGTCCCTATCAAGTTTGACCGCTCGGATCATCCCGACCGAGTGGTCCACCCGGGGCGGTACCCCCTGGTACTAGACCCAGTCGTCCGCAATGTCAAATTGAAGCGCACCCTCATCGATGGCGGCAGCGCACTCAATATTCTCTTCGCCAAGACCCTGGATGAGATGCAGATTCCTCGATCCGAGATGAAGCCGAGCAACGCCCCGTTTCACGGAGTCATCCCGGGGCTATCTTCAACACCACTCGGCCAAATCACTCTCCCAGTGACCTTCGGGACTAAGGAGAATTTCAGGACAGAGAACATCAGCTTCGAGGTAGTCGACTTCGAGACAGCCTACCACGCCATCCTCGGTCGTCCGGCGTTACCAAAGTTCATGGTGATCCCTCATTACACCTATATGATGATGAAGATGCCAGGGCCACGTGGAGTCATATCCCTACGGAGTGATGTCAAGCAAGCTCTCACATGCGACAAGGACAGCTGCGAGTTGGCCCAATCTCGTGAGAGGTCAGTCGGCCAGCAGGAAGTCCGACTAGCTGCATCGACATCACAAGACGGAGAAATTCCAGTCGGTAAGGTGGCCAAAACCGGAGAAGGCGATGCCAAGACAAAAAATCCCTCTAGATCCTTCTGATCCTACCAAAACTACTGTAATAGGCGCTGAGTTAGATAGCAAATAGGAAAGCACGCTCATCACCTTTCTTCAAGCTAATAAAGATATTTTTGCCTGGAAGCCATCTGATATGCCTGGTATTCCTAGAGAGGTGATTGAGCACTCTTTAAATGTTAGAGAAGACGCTAAACCTATCAAGCAACGACTCCGCCGATTTGCACAGGACAGAAGAGAAGCTATCAAGGAGGAATTGATCAAGCTGTTAGCAGCAGGGTTTATCAAGGAGTTTTATCATCCTAACTGGCTCGCAAACCTGGTACTGGTTCGCAATAATACTGGTCAATGGCGCATGTGCGTCGACTATACAGATTTAAACAAGCTTGCCCCAAAGATCTTTTCGGTTTACCCAGAATAGATCAACTGGTGGATTCAACAGCCGGATGTGAACTACTCAGTTTTCTTGACTGTTACTCGGGTTACCACCTGATCAGCCTTAAAGAGTCCGACTGCTTTAATACTTCGTTCATCACCCCGTTCGGTGCCTACTGCTACATAACTATGCCTTTTGGGCTGAAGAACGCAGGGGCTACGTATCAACGCATGATTCAACGATGCCTTGCAACACAACTCGGACGGAACGTGGAAGCTTACGTCGACGATGTTGTCATCAAGACCAAGCAGAAAGACAACCTGATTCAAGATCTGGAGGAGACATTTGCCAACATACGCGCCTTCAGGATGAAGTTGAACCCCGAGAAATGCATCTTCGGAGTACCGTCGGGGAAACTACTCGGTTTCATGGTGTCTCGCAGAGGAATTGAAGCCAACCCAACAAAGATCAACGCCATATTGAACATGAAGCCGCCGAGTTCTCAGAAGGACGTCCAAAAGCTTACCGGGTGCATGGCTGCTCTTAGTAGATTCGTTTCGAGACTTGGAGAGCGTGGAATGCCTTTCTTCAAGTTGCTCAAGAAGACTGATGATTTCCAATGGACACCGGAAGCACAAAAGGCGTTTGACGATTTCAAGACCTTCTTGACAACTCAGCCGACGCTAGCCTCACCAATGCCGCAAGAACCATTACTTCTTTATGTGTCTGCAACTGCGAAGGTGGGAGCACAGTTTTAGTCGTTGAACGTGAAGAGGATGATCGCACCCAGAAAGTTCAGCGACCAGTCTACTTCGTCAGCGAAGTTCTTGTTGATTCCAAAACCCGATACCCTCAAGTACAGAAGCTGTTATATGGAGTTTTAATCACCGTCAGGAAGCTGTCACATTATTTTCAAAGTCATCCAATCACAGTGGTTACGTCTTTCCCACTCGGTGAAATCCTCCGCAACAAAGAAGTCACTGGCCGCATTGCCAAGTGGGCCTTAGAGTTAATGCCTCTGGACATAACCTTCAAGCCTCGAGTTTCTATCAAATCACGGGTGCTAGCCGACTTTGTCGCCGAGTGGACCGAGTGCCAAGAAGACGTCCCAGCAGAGAAAATCGAATACTGGACAATGCATTTTGACGGGTCAAAGAGGATTTCAGGGTGCGGAGCAGGGGTTGTTATGATTTCCCCGACTGGAGAACGACTCAGCTATGTTTTATGGATTCACTTCCTAGCATCCCACAATGTGGCAGAATATGAGGCACTCCTACATGGATTACGGATCGCCATATCCCTAGGGATTCGCAGGCTTATAGTCCGAGGAGATTCCCAACTTGTGGTTAACCAAGTAATGAAAGACTAGACATTCCTTGACGACAACATGGCGGCCTACCGACAGGAAGTGCGCAAGCTTGAAGATAAATTCGACGGGTTGGAATTAATCCATGTTCTCAGACACAACAATGAAGCAGCCGACCGACTGGCTAATTTTGGATCAAAAAAAGAAGCAGCTCCATCGGATGTTTTTGTTGCGCATCTCTACCAACCTACAGTTTCAAATGTTTCAACCACCAAGGAGGAAGTAGGAGAATAAGTTCTAATGCTTGACGCTGACTGGAGAGCACCTTTCATCAACTATCTGAAGAATCAAGAGTTGCCTGCCGACAAAAATGAAGCCGAACGAATTCATCGCCGCTCCAAGACCTATGCCCTGGTGGAAGAGGAATTATACAAGAAAAGCCCATCTGGTATTTTGCAAAGATGTATCTCCATCGAAGAAGGCATACAACTTCTCAATGACATTCACTCGGGAGTATGCGGGAATCATGCGGCAGCAAGGACCTTAGTCGGAAAGGCATATCGACAAGGCTTTTTCTGGCCTACAGCAGTCAGCGACGCAGACAAAATCGTTCGTACGTGTGAAGGTTGTCAGTTCTTCGCCAAACAGACCCACTTGCCAGCCTAGGAGTTACAAACCATACCCCTCTCTTGGCCTTTTGCGGTCTGGGGATTGGACATGGTGGGCCCTTTCAAAAGGGCACAAGGCGGATATACCCATTTGTTTGTTGCAGTGGACAAATTCTCCAAGTGGATTGAGGCAAAACCAGTGGCAACCATCACTGCGGATAAAGCGCGCGACTTCTTCATCAACATCGTTCATCGCTTTAGCGTACCAAACCGGATCATTACTAACAATGGAACTCAGTTTGCTGGTGGCGTTTTCAAAGATTTTTGTGAAGACTTTGGTATCAAAATTTGCTATGCTTCAGTCGCTCACCCAATGAGTAATGGCCAAGTTGAGCGCGCAAACGGCATGGTACTTCAAGGAATCAAGACTCGAGTTTTTGACAGGCTGCGTCCGTACGCTGGCCGGTGGACAGAAGAATTGCCCTCAGTTTTGTGGTCACTGCGTACAACCCCGAGTCGGGCTACGGGCCAGTCACCTTTCTTCTTGGTATATGGCGCAGAAGCCATGTTGCCGAGTGAAATGGAGTTCGAGTCTCTACGAGTTCGCAATTTTAATGAAGAACAATACAACTCTGACAGAATTGATGATCTTACCCGATTGGAAGAAGCACGGGAAGCAGCACTAATTCAGTCGGCCAGATATCTTCAAGGTCTACGATGCTATCACAATCGCAACGTCAAATCACGCGCCTTCATAGTCGGCGATATGGTTCTACGGAAGATTCAAACAACTAAAGACAGGCACAAATTGTCTTCCTTGTGGGAAGGGCCGTTTATAATAGCAGAAGTCACTCGCCCGGGAGCCTACCGACTCAAACGTGAAGACGGAACCATGGTGGACAATTCATGGAATATAGAGTGTAGCACCTCATTTTTTTATTTTATTTAAAAATATCTCTCAATTAAAAATTTTGGATTTTTAAAGTTTGGATTTTATTTGGTTTTTGTTTTGTGCCAAAATGGATCTCATGTTTTATTTCCTCAAATCCCTAATCTGTCAAAAAAAAAAGATGAGAAAACCCCCCCTCGGTTGGGCCTCTTTCCTCCCCTTCTCCCCCGGCCCAACTCTCCCCCCTTCTCTCCCTCTCTTTCCCCGAATGGGCCGGCCCAGCACCTCCCCCCTCTCCCTTCCCGGCCCATCTCCCCTCTCTCCCCCTTTCGGCCCACGGGCCGTTTCTCCCCGCGCCGGCCCAGCCCACCCGGCCGTCTCCCTCCTCCCGCCCGCGCCGCCGCCGGCGCCGCCTGGCCGCGCCGCCCCGCACCGCCCGCCGCCCACGCCCGCGCCGCCCGGCCGCCGCCCGCACGCGCCGCGCCCGTGTCCCGCCCGGCCTCAAGCCCCGCGTCGCCGCGCCACCCACGTCGCCGTCTCGTCGCCCCACGTCGTCGCCGCCCCACGCCGCATATAAAAGGGGCCGAAGCCCCTCTCCTCGCCGCCCCTCACTGCCGTTCCCCTCCCCTCGCCGGCCGCCCTCCTCTTTTCCTCTCTCTCTCGCCGGCCACTGCCTCCCGGGCCGCCGCCTCCCCTTCCCGGCCGGCGCCGCCGCTCCCGGCCACCGCCACCGCCTCCCCGGCCGCCAGCCTCCCCTCCCCGCCCCCCTCCCCTCCCCCTCCGGCCCCCCCGCCGCCCGGCACCGCCGCCGGCCGAGCCGAGCTCGGTGGGGAAGAAACCCCCGACAGGTGGGCCCCACCCCCCCTCTCTCCCTCTCTCTCTCAGCCCGACAGGTGGGCCCCACCACCGTTAAATCTAACCCTAACCCTAACGGAATGGAATATTCCGTTGGAATATTCCGTTATCTTTAACTCCGTTTAAAAAATTCCCAATTTTTCAGAAAAATCTCTCTACCTTTGAAAATTCATAAAAATTCAACCGTAACTCCGTTTGACCCCGTTCAAATTTCTAAATTTTTCTAAAATTGAGATCTACACAGTGGCACACTTGTTTATGTGATTTGAGCTTATTTTATTGCCTTTTTATTTATTTGTTCTCCTTTCCGCGTATAGAACACGTGTACGAAGACGCTCCGGACGCCGGTTTCGAAGAAGAAGACCCGCATCTCGTGCAAGGCAAGCCTCTTTGATCACATTGCCCCTATATTTGCAAAGATATGTTGTTTGAAAAATGCATTGCTTAGTACACACGATTAACATGTTTAGGCCTCGGATTGTTTATACAACCGACGGACCAACCTAGTAGTCGCACTTATATTTCATAGGTTGATGATTCCATACCTTTGATAGCTCCACAAATGTTTACGCCGGTATCGTTATACGATTACAGAGGTAGTTTCGCTTAGCCATGCCCACGTTGTTGCCGTGTGGGAAACTTGGGTATTTCCAAATTTTATGCTTAAAAATCCGGTACGTTGTACCGAGGTTTTGTGAAATAAAATGTGTTGTGAGAATGGTGATGATGCGGAGTCAAGCCTTTGTGGTTTGGCTACGTGTTATCGTTAAGGACCGATTCCTTTGGGAAGTCCATCCGAACACGTTACAGTGCGACCACACGGGTATTTATGGGATGCCTCTGGCTAAGTAAATTGTTATCACATGGGAGTTGGTGTGCCAATGGTTGTGGAATGTCGAGGATGAGGAGATGAAGTGTTACGCATGTTTTGCCCATCATGGGTGTCTTTGTGCCTCTATTGTGGCATGGTACCAGTAGGAGTAGGAGGCATCCTCGGTATTTCCTGAGTGGACGACGGCTGGATTTGCCTGATACTCGGCTATGGATCTTAGCCCAACTAGGTGGCATGCGATTTTCATGGGTTAGCTTTGGAAAGGCCTTGTCACGAACTTCCGTTGCCGACGGGTACACGGTGTCAGTTTCGTGTCGGGTGGGTAAAGCGTACAACCTCTGCAGAGTTTAATGAACTGTTCGAACAGCCGTGCCCACGGTCAAGGGCGAGTGTAAGGTGTTTCTCATAGCGTAGATTTGTTTGACAAATGTTTGATGAAAATGATTGGTGGGAAGGGTTTCGTTTCCAGAGTTTGCCTGTGTGGCAAACGGCTAACCTTTGTGGTTAGGAACGGGTCTGTGTGACCTGGGGTGTCGTCCGACACCGAGGTGTTCTTAGGGCCATGATGGCGTTGCAGTCCTGAGATGACTGTGTGGACCATGTATGGTCGTGAAAGTGAGAAGGAACTAATGGAGGAGACAAATAAATTGTTGTTCGTTAATCGTGACGAGTTGTTGCAAAGCAACTTGTGGAATGGGTCGAGGCGTGAGCCTCCTCCCGACAACTAAAACTTGATTCACTCACTAGGAGTTTTGTGAAATAAATCACTTTGCCAAAAAGGCTGCTTTCGCAAATAAAACCCTAGCTCTCCTTGTCTTAACCAAGCATGTCATTCTTTCCCCGGCTTGCTGAGTACGTGAAGTACTCACCCTTGCTATATATATAATATCTATAGAGGATGGAGACGAAGACGTCGACCCGACCGCCGAGGAGTACCTCCAGGAGCAAGCCGAGTACGAGGACTTCTAGAAGGATCGTGCCTAGCCCCAAGCCGTCACCTGTGGATCGAGATGGTCGCCTAGACGCTTAGCTGCCGCCGCTTTTGTCTTTTGCTTTATGGACTTTTGTATTGTGCGTTGCTCATCTCTGGGCCTGTCCGGGATAGCAACTTATGTAAGGACTAAAACCCAGTGATGTAATAATAATCTACTTTGATTCCATGTTTATTCTGTGAGTACCAGCTAGTGTATCCTGGGACTGGTACTATATCACAGGTAATGCGTAGCACTTCGGCACGAGTTAGCTGGTGTCATCGGTTAACGAGTGCCGGGGCGTTACATAGAGCATCTACGACGATTCTATGCTTAAGAGCTATTTTGTATACTTCTCCCTTAGACTGCCCACTTACCTGTCTTAGCCGAGTGGCCAGTCGGGGGCTACTGATAATAATATAGTATTTCTTTCGTTTTGTTCATGACTTGTCATTGACCCTGTTTAAATCTAGGTCCAGCAGATAAGGACTAAAAATTTTTCGATGGTTGTAACAAGTTCTAGGCTTGGAGCAGTCAGACAAAAATTTTAAGAAATTTGAAACTGGGTCTTCGGTTTACTGCATGGCATAAATGAGTCATCATACATTACTAAGAATACTGTACATCATTTCATACAAAACATTAACTAAGTCTACGATTGGAAATTCTCCAGGACATCCGCAGCAAGCTTCTCAGCTGAGTCTTGAGCTTGATGGATTAGCTCCATCGCTTGCTCGTCAGTCGTCCCATCTGCGAAGCCGTCCCCGACTGCATCAATTTCAACTCGGGGATATAGGGACTTCATTATTGCTAACGCCTGGCTAGCACCCATCGTGGTGGCATCCTTGATATTGCTGAAGTATTTAGTCGGTGCAGTCCTGAGCCCTTCAAAGATTTGGACCGCATCCTCTTGACTGGTTCCAAGCCCGTTTTGGAAGATGGCGTTTAGTACCGGAGCAGCGGCATTGGTGATGTCGTCTCGGACACTTTCAGCCTTCTTTACTTTGTCAGCAAATACTTCAAATTGGGCTCTGGTCTTGACTTTGTGTTCTATATTTACACAAGACAAAAGGATTTCAGCTATATGACATTACATCACCTTACTCGACGAAAATGATACTATACCTTCGAGGGCATCTTCAGCTTTAAGCTTGCTAGCTGCCAACTGAGCATTAACTCCTTCAAGCTTTTTGATTTGAGCAGTCAAAGACTCTATTTTAGTAGCTTGAGCTGTGGAACAACAGACAGATAAATCAGACATACAGATTGGATGAGCAGCAAGATTATGGTAGAGACACTCTTACCTCCAATTGTGCCCCTATAGTTGAAGCTAGCATACATGAGTTGATTAATTTGGTCCTTTAATTTTCGCTCTTTGGCTTGAGCATCCTCTCGGGTCTTGGCCAGCTCAGCTTGGACTCGTTCAAGATTTTCGAGGTGAGGCACAAGTTTTTCCAATGCGCTTGTTTTAGCCTCATTCCTCATGTGGATTCTCTGGATAATGCATTAAATAATCAACACAGCCAGAATAACACAGTTGAATACAAAAAATACTTACATTCATTAGACGGGTGGACTAGGTCAGATTCTTCTTCAATAGCTCGAGTTCCTTGTCTTCACCCCGACGATTGATGATGATACCTTGTAGAGTATCGTCCCGATCTCTCCATTGAAGTTTAGTCGGAGGAAAGGAATCCTCGACTGCTTTAATTCTCGGAATTTCTTCTTCATTACCATCGATCAACGGGCCTAGTTTGCAGACTATGAGATAACAGAAATATAGCAGGCAAATCAAATTAAAACTTAGCCATATGACATACCAGATATTATTTTGGAGCTCTTCTTTGGGGTTTTTACTGGCTCGCCGACTGGATCATTCATCAAGCTTGTTTCTGCGGAAGTCGGTCCTTGGATAGTTTCTTTTGGATCTTCTCCGACCGGCTCAGCAGATGTTTTTGGAGTTTCAGTCGGGATGTCAGTTTCTCCTGCTTGATCCCCGGTTGGAGGATCAAGTTCAAGGCCACTTGTGTTTGGTTCCGACTGGCTGCCAGTCGGGGGCTGGACTTCGGCAGTATTGATTGTTTTCCCTGACTGACTATAGACCCGGGGTTCAGGACGTGGCTCGCTTGGCATTGTGACAGGCGGCACATCACCTTTCTTTCCCAGATCAATATCTTGGGGTTTTCTGAAGATCGATAGATTTCAACATCAACATATTTTTTCCGAGGAGTCAAAGATAAGAGAATGATAGCAAGAGTGTTACCTTGTAGATCTTCGGATTTTAGGCGCCGGCCGACTGGCTGGAGATTTTGCTTTATCCGGCTTGGTGCTCGTTTGCGGCTCAGTTTGCTCATCCTCGGAGTCACTGCAGATCATCTTCCTCTTCTTCAGCTTTTGCTTAGGAATGTTTTCCTCAACAGTTTGTTTACTCCTCCCGGCTGGGCTGATTTTTGGGCCACCAGTCGGGAGAGGCTTTTTTGGGACAGATTCTTTTTGGGTTGGAGCTGGAGGATTCGAGGAGAAGCGTTTGTTGTCCTGTTCAATGGATTAAATCAATAAGATAAGATAATAGGCAGATTGGTAACAGTCAAATAAAAGATTAGCGGATTTTTACCTTAGGAGGGGGCCGCACCAGGCCGTATGGAGTCACCGGGAGCTTGTGGCTATAGTCGAAAGAGATCCCAGATGAGAACATTTTATACATCCGGTTACACATGACTTTGTAGTCAATAGAATCCGGGTCCTCACGGTTGGGATCCGGCTGCCCCTCGTACTCGTACGCCGGTTTGCTCCTCTCTTTGATTGGGGCCAGTCGGCACTTGATGAAGTGCCGAGTGACTTGCTCCCCTTGTAGGCCTCGTTGCTTGATTTCCATCAGTCGGAGAAGCAACTCATTGGCCTGAGCTAGTTCGTCGCCGTCCGGGAAGTTTTTCCAGTTTTCATGTGGGATAGGAGGAAGACCAACGAACTCGGGAAGACTTGGAGAAGGATTTGATATATAAAACCAGTTTGAATGCCATCCTTTGTTGGAAGTTTTAAAAGGAAGAGAGAAATATTTTTGGGTCAGAGTTCCCCGCAGCTGAAATCCAGACCCGCCGACTACACACGGGTTGTTTTTGTCAGGCTGGGGTTTGAGGTAGAAAATGCGTCGGAATAAAGCAAAATGAGGTTGGATACCAAGGAAAGCTTCACAGAGGTGGATGAAATTGGCAATGTGGAGTACAGAGTTGGGATTCAAGTGATACAGTTGTATTTTATAAAAAGAAAGAAGACCACGGAAGAAACAAGAGGCCGGAAGAGCAAAGCCAGAATAGAAGAACGAGGAGAATACCACGATTTCGCCGGTGTCGGGAGTTGGAAAATCCTCGCCATATGCAGGGCGCCACCCGATGATCTCCTTCGTAGGTAGAACCCCGTCCTTCACCATCTCCAGCAGATTTGATTCCTTTACATCGGACTTTGCCCACTGTTCAAAGGGGATTTCTCTCTCCTCGGCCATGGGTGTGATTTGGATCTGAGCAAAGTGTTTCGATTTTTGCGGATGGGATGGAGGAAAGATTGGGATGGAGGTGAACCGCAGGGAGGCTTGATGCACGGGATTGAAGATTGGAGCTTGTGCGCGAGTGGATTTGGAACCCTAGTTTGCTGACACTATGCGCGCGGTTTGGGGATTTTTGGTGAAGAAGATGAAGCGGCAAGTGTTTTAACGGTTAGGTCAGTGATCTCGTGCGCAGAGTGGGCCGTAGATTGCGGCTTAACTATAGCCGACAAAGTTTGGAAAGTCTGATATATGTCCTAGGGGCTTAATCCTTTCTGTGATGAACGGAAAGGATATATAAAAATATTTTACACTGTTGCAACTTAAACTCTTCGGAGAGCATACAGTGCAAATCATGCCACGTTAGTGAGCATATCAAGTTGACCAAGTATTATTACTTTGGTTTATCAATCATTTTTGACTAATTTAGGCGGTTGGAGAATCTTGTAAAAGATTTCTGCCACATATGCCTTATTTT
The DNA here is from genome assembly GCA_000573905.2 of Oryza punctata. Classification (NCBI taxonomy): domain Eukaryota; kingdom Viridiplantae; phylum Streptophyta; class Magnoliopsida; order Poales; family Poaceae; genus Oryza; species Oryza punctata. The sequence continues at coordinate 5,708,682 of CM002494.2, read as the reverse complement.
CTACAAATAAGTGTGCACGTAAGTGTGCACTTTGCCACGTAAGTGAGCACTTTTATTGACCAACATTATGGCTTAGGCTGATTATATATTTTGGTCATTTTTTCAGGCAGTTGGTAAATCCTTTATGAGTTTAATTTACTCGGATTATATACCACATAGGCCCTATATTTCCCAAATAAGGTAAAGTCATGTGTCCTTAGGGGCTAAAACACATTTATTTTGATAATGTGGATATAATATGACTAACCGTTTGGGAAGATTTATGTTTATGACATGAATAGTTCTGAATGACTTAATTTATTGTCAAATTTCTTGATATGAACAATTTTAGGATTGTTTATCATTTTGCTGCTTAGGTGGCTAATAAACCACTTGGCTGGTGTATTTTTATTAATTCTGACTATATGTTTAGTTTTTCCAACTAAGCACATAGTCGGGGGCTACACCTAATTAGGTGCATCTAGTCGATGCACCTGGAGATATTTTTTGAAATTTTTCAGCCCTTCACAGTCTTGCGATTCGAATTTGGCGCCCAGGAGATCATGGCAGAGATAATCAAAGTACTTGGAGCTGATGGCTTTCTATTTGAGAGAAGATTGTCTCATCGACTGTAAAGGTCTCAGGGGCTACTGTGGATATTATGGTACCCATATACCCAGAGATATAGAATATCCGACTGAATATAGGGGTATGTCATGTAAATAGAATATGAGAAGTACTAGGATTCGGGTATAGTATTGCCTTGTTTGTTAAGGTATGGCCCAGATAACTGGTATGGTAAGATTGTAAGTCAATTAGGAAAGATCTAGACCGTGTCGGACTATATCTTATCTTGTAAATCCTCATCTTCCGAGTATATAAGCTTATGTCCCCAAGGGATCGGGACATAAGCTTTTCGTAAGATCAATACACAACTCGGAGGCAAAACCCCCGAAACAGGAGTAGGGTATTACTTTTTCGTGAAGCCTGAACCTGTCTAAACCCTTTGTCTCATAACCCATCTACTTTTCCGTCTTGACGGCCACCCCTTTTCTTATTGCCGAAATCTAGTTTCGACACACATACTGTCAAGTCTGAAGCCGATTTTTTTTGAGGCAAAGGTCTAAAGCCAATGATCTTTCACAAAGAAAAGAAAAGTCTGAACTCAATGAAATAACGTGCTAGCGTTTGGATATTTTGAAATAAGTATTTTTTAAAAAAATATCTTTTGAAATAAGTATTTACAACTCCCTCTATTTTATATTATAAGTCGTTTAACTTTTTTCCTACTCAAATTTTTGTTAAATTTAACCAAATTTATATAAAAAGCTAGCAACATAAAACTATCAAATTAGTTTCATTTAATGTAACATTGAATATATTTTGATAATATGTTTGTTTTGGGTTGAAAGTACTAATAAATTTTTCTATAAACATGGTCAAACTTGGAGAAGTTTAACTAGAAAAAAGTCAAACGACTTATAATATGAAACAGAGGGAGTAGTAGAAAACAAGTAACTAATGCAATTTAGGTAATACTCCCTCTATCCCATAATATAAGAGATTTTAGATGAATGTAACACATCCTATTACTTTCAGATTCGTAGTATTAGGATGTGTCACTTATTACACAAAATCGCTCAACAACGATCACACACCATAGAGTTCACAAGACACACTTCTAATTTAACAAAACTCAAACACAAACTAACTAGTAATATGCCCGTGCTAACGCTACGATAATATTTAATAATCCAATTAAAATAATCACAATCATATATCTTTTATCAATCAAATATTAAATGAGATAATTTAAGATTTAAATTGTAAAGAGAAGTTATTATATTGTTGATTACATAGCCACACGTTAAATAATTGCAATTTATAATGTACGATCAAGTATTACCAAATTTAGTAGCGTATACGTCTTCCCTAGACTTCGGGTTCCTTTATAACGAGCCTATATGTCCTCATTCCTAGAATTGAAGGACCAGAGGTATATGAAAAAGATATGATTTTAATAGAAATGCATATGCAAAGTAGAGAACTATAAAATATAGGGAAAATACAGGAATGGATGTTTGACTACCGCAGGAATTAGATGAGAGAGATAGGTTGAAAGGAAATTTTTCAAGGGGTTGAAACTCTTGCTAAGTTTCATTCGAAATATACGTGCAACGTGTTATTTCATTCAAAATGTTTGCACCTACAATGAAAAGCAAGCTTGAACTATTCTAGTCAGCATGGTAATTGAAAAGGAAAGGCAAAGAAACAGTTATATTCCACATGAGAGGTACTCAGCTTTTAGCAATGTGATATGTGTTCATCTAATGCACAATCTATAAACCCCAGTGTAAGAACAAATGGACCTGATCATCCTCAATAGTAAATAAGAGACTGAAAACCCCTCTGCTAGATAAGTTGGCAGCAGCTACACCCATCTGTGGAATAGTAGAACACTTAGTACTTGAAACTACAAAACACAAAGTTTGCATCTCTTGTATGTTTGCACTGTAAGTTTATTGTGCAAACCAACACACAAGTTCATCTAGCAGGAAGATTTCATCAGCACAGAGCCACAGACGAAAAAGTATCTTTACTTATTCAAGACTATCGTACAAAGAATTGAAGATTCTAATGCACCTGTTTATCAGTGCAACAATTATTACCGACCACTGACTATAAAATTAGAAATAAGCACCTAGCAGATAGTGGTAATTCTACTCTAATATATCGTGGATTATATAACAATTTAACAAGGACATTTGGCATCAGTTGTCCAGTGTCCAGTTAGTCCGAAGAACTTGATCAACAACTGCACGGCTTCAAGAACATCTGCAGCTATAAGAAGCAAGGATGAACAGTAAGCTTATTACCCAAAAGAACACTGCCAAAATAGCAGCAAACCACTGGATAATAGAAACTACTGCAGCGAGTGTAAGCTCTCTGAAAAACAACATTTTGGCAGATGCCAAACAAGTTTCTATTTACTGAATTTTTAAAGAACAGATAAACATAACGCAGATTTTAGTGAATTTACCGTTTTGACTTCCGAGGACAAAGTGTGTAGATAAATGGAATTAACACATTAGCCGCTATAATTCTTGTTGATTGCTGATGCAAAAATCAAGTGAAGAGTACATGATTGTTTTCGGATGGTAGAGTGGCAATGTAAGGGTGTCATCCATACAAATTGGTCTTGTCCCCAACTATTGCAAGCCTGTGTAGTACAACGATTATGAAGCTCAAATTAATTTACTCCATATACTTATAGGCAGTCTGTACCAGTACCAGCTCAAATTAGAGGCATTCCATCGACGAATGAAGATGGCTGTCACTCTGTTCGGTCGCGGAGGTGGAGTGGCCATTGCGTTAGGAATCAGGCATCGGCAGATGGAGCGCCGCTGTCTTAGGCCGCAGAAGGTCGGTTGCGGCGGCCATCGCCATGGAGTGGATGGTGAGCCCGCGTCTCGTTGGCTGTGGTACCCCCCATGCGCAGCGATGAGTCAGTGGACGACGGGAGGAGTCGAGGTCGGAGACGATTTTAGGACAATGATGGCAAATCCTGAGAGAGGTTGATCGAGGGACACTATTAGAGTTAGGCACCGTGATCCTAGAGAATTGGGAAAATGGGAGGGGCTTACCTGTGTGCAATGAACAAACCTTGAGGTCAGCGGCGGTGGCGCCTGAGGCGGAGGACGCAACATCGGCATCGCTTTGTCGGAGGAGATCGGCGTGGCATGGCGTGGCGATATCAGCGGCGGAGGGACGGCGGCGTGAGTACGGATCGGTGGCGGTGGCAGTTGAGGCGGACGTCGAGGAGGAAGAGGACGGACGGTGCGTTTTCAGGCAAGCGTCGGAGAGGCGTGTGACCTAGGAGGGGAGAGGCGCTCGTGACCTGGGAGGGACGAGCACGATCCGGGAGGGGAAGGAGGTGCGCGATCTGATCTGGATGGGGAGGGAGGTGTGCCACCGTCGGATGAAACTCATCAGACGATTTTAGATCATTGGATATGTCACATGATGAATGAGTAAAACCATTTGTTGAACTATAGAGTAGATAGGTACCAACACAAGATAAAAAAATCATAATTATTGAATTCTATTTGTGAATCTCCACCGGAAGTTAGTGAAAATATGCATAACCGTTGAAAATATACAAAACTCATATACATCTCTTCACTTTCTTCTCTACAGAAGACAGTCATAAATCAATTCCTACACGCGACAACGTGCCAATGTCAGTCTTGAACTCACTCCAAATCGGATCCAAATTCGAATCCAATTTAAATCGTGTTCGGACTTCGGATTTGAACTAAGCGTCCCGGCATATAAGTCGGATCCAAATTGAATTGTGTTCGGGCTTCGGATTCGAACTAAGCGTTCAGGCCTTATTAAGCGCACGCGCGCCACCGGCGCTTCGATAACTCGTACTACGTACGCGCGCCTCCGGAACTAGATTCACAAGCCGACTCGACCAGCTCGCCGTGACGTCATCAATGGCGTCGCCGTCGAGAAACCGCAGGACGGAGAAGGCCAATCTTGACGAGGAGACGTTGTGGAGGATGCGCGGCGATAACGATAACGAGCGCGGCATCGGGGACGCGCTCCTCGTCGGGAACGACCGCTGCCTCGCGACGAACGCGTCCCGCTCTCGCCGCGGTGGCGGTGGCGGCGGGGACGCGTTCGTCGTCGGCGCGGTGTACCACCTCGCCGAGGACCTCACCGACATCACCCTCATGGACGCGTCCTCCGGGGAGGTCGTCAGGCGGATGGACGGGCTGAGCAGGCCAGGCCTCAACGTCTGCGCCGGCGGCGACATGATCTGCGTCGTGAGCCACAGTGACGGGCTTCTCCGCCTCGTCGACGTGGCCACCGGCGACACGACCGACCTCTCGATGGGCTGCACGACGGCGGAGGGGAACGTGAACGTCTCCTCCGGGTACACGCTGGGGAAGGTGCCCGCCACCGGCGAGCACAAGCTGCTCCACGTCTACGCCTCCAGCCATGGCGACTGCTCCCAGTCAAGCGAGGTCCTCACCATCACCGGAGACGGCGACGTCACCGGCCGCCAATGGAGGGCGACGCAGAGCCCACCGATGAGGATCGAGCGCGGGATCAGCCGAAGCAGGGCGACCGTCGACGGCGTGGTCTACTTCCTCTCCCCGGCGACCACCTCCACCCCCGGCCACCGCATCGAGTGCGACACCATCGCGGCGTTCGACCTCGCGACGGAGCAATGGAGGCCGACGCTGCTGGAAGGCCCACTCCCCGCCGACCAACGCCACCGTGGGCAACGCCCCCACCTCAGCCTCGCCGCGCTCGACGGCCGCCTCGTCACCGTCCACCACGACTACCCCGCCAAGACCATCAACCTCTGGTCCCTAACGTCGAACACCACGGCGACCACGACATGGACAAAGCTGCTCTCGCTCCCGATCAAGAACGTCCTCCGCGGGTGGGAAGTGAGCCACCCGGCGATGAAGCCGTCGGCGAAGCAGCAGCGACGCCGCGGTGGGCGAAGGAAGATGCCGGCGGTGAGGCGGTGGCCGACGGAGGCGGCGGTGGCGGCGAGGTATAGGGAGAACGTGGCGCAGCCGCTGGCGATGCTGGGGGATGGGAGGATGGCGCTGTGCGCGAGGGGGTGCGAGGGGGCGGTGCGGCTGCACGACCCGAGCACCGGGGCGTGCGAGGAGGTGGCGCAGGTGGAGAAGGGCGGCTGCGTCGTGGGGTTTTATACCGGAAAACTACTCTAAGCTCCCTCTTGGAAGGGATGTCTATTAATTCGTTATTTTTTTGAGAGTATTAATTCGTTATTTGTATATATATAAAATTATTAAAAAATCAATAAGATGATACGTGGTAGATCACTACTTATTTTTTTCATCTCAGCCAATTACACCTATTTTATTTAATTCTGCATTTTTGCTTATTTCCTTAAGCCCGTGAAGACCTCCAAAAATAACTTAGGATTGAGCGAGTACATTTTCTCTTCTTTTCTTAAATAGAGGTGCTCTTTCTTGGTATCGGTTACCAATATTTTTTTCTTGACATAAATTACGGTTCGGGTGGCTATATATATTAATCTTTCCACACCATTTGTAGCCTCAATAATGTCTTGAGGTAACAAACCTCTTATTTAAGCTCACCTTTGGATCCTGTCGGAGAATAGCGATAGTAGCGAAGACCACCACTAGAACCGAGCGAAAAGGTCCAAAGGAAGAGGATAGTCAATGGCTTGACAATGACCTCAAGTTGACCATGAAAAAAGAAACTACAAGATTAACTTGAAAATGGGATGAACCCGACTAAACCTAAGACTAAGCCTACTAATGGATAAGAGCTGGACCCTCTCCCCCCTCGCCGGCAACCAGAAAGTCGCCGGAGACGGAAATGAAGGGATCAAACGTTGGAGGGTGGAGGGTTCTTTTTCGTCTGGGAGTCGCCTTGAGGAGGAAAGCGCGGGGATAAAGATCCAGCCAAACAACTTGAATTCTCAAAATTTTATTCCTTTTTTGCGGGAAAAATTCTCAAAATTTCTGTGACCTCCCGTGATGAAAAATTGAGCCATGGTCATTGGTTACTCCCTTTAATTTGGTCAAAAACACTTGCTGTGCAGTAATCCTCATCAACATCTTCAAAGGTGCTACCTCCACTAAGGGGTAAAAGTTCCCCTACTGAAAGTAACAAACACACCCTTAGAGCAAGTTTAATAGTAGAGCCAATTATATAAGCTTATAGCTCATATTAGAGTTAGCATGTACAGTGGATGATCTATAAACACTACTGGAGAACTCATTTTTACTACCGGTTTAGAACCCTCATTTATTTCAATTATAGTAACCGTGACCAACAAATCGAGACTAACAATCTCGATATTTAGTACCGGTACTAAAGATGCATACCAAATTCAAAAATATGTGGGATGTGGTTCGAATTCAAGATCTCTCATCTTAATTAGCACTAACACGTATAACCATCACACCAACTCTATCCATCTAATATGGATAGGGATGGTTTCTTTTTGAACTAACACTGGAGTGATATTTAGTCCCGATTGGTAATATCAACCGGTACTAAATATATCTTTAATCTTGATTGGTGTTAAAGATCCTCCATCTTTAGTCTCGATTGGTATTACCAACTGGTACTAAAGATACATTTTAGTACCGGTTGGTAACACCAACTGGAACTAAAGATGTTTTTGGGACTAGAATTTTTAAAACCGACACTAAAAATATTTTTAGTACCGATTCTAAATCTAACCGGTACCCAAAGTACCACAATAAAAGATGTGTTCTCCGATGATGAAAGTTAACTCTAATTTTCTTTTCCTCTCTCCATCTCTCATCTATGCATTTAATATGTTCATTTGTTAAGTATGTAAAAAATTAACTCTTGCATGAGAGACAACCCTTTTCATTTTTCGAATTATCTCTCCGTAGTAGAATTTATAGTTAGCTTATGCTCTTAGTCCAGACTGGAGAAGGGTGACGCAATAATGAGCCTGTGAGATTGTCTAGTTAAATACAGTGATATAATATTATGATATTATACTCTAATAAATTCAGATAAATACAGTACACTCTGGGAGATCGACAGCCATCCGATTCGAATCGAACGGACGATACCGACCGTACACCTCTACAGACCTCGCCCTCTACTACGCGCCCCATCTCTGACCTTCCCTTCTCCGACTCCGGCGACCCCAGATCTCAGCAGGCCGCCGCAGAGCTCTCCGGCGACGAGCGCCATGGCCGAGATCGCGAGGGGAGGGGAGCAGCGGGGCGCGCTGCTTGCGGCGGCCGCCCTCTTCCCGCGGCCGCCCGACGGCGCGAGGTTCTCGTACGGGACGGCGGGGTTCCGCGCGGAGGGGGTCACCATGGGCCCCGCGGTGTGCCGCGCCGGGGTGGTGGCGGCGCTGCGGTCCGTCAAGCTTGGCGGCGCCGCCGTGGGGCTGGTCATCACGGCCTCGCACAACCCGGTCCGCGACAACGGCGTCAAGATCGTGGACGCGGACGGCGGCATGTTGTCTCAGGATTGGGAGCCGTTCGCCGACGCCCTCGCCAATGCCCCCACCCCCGACGATCTCCTCCAGGTAGCCTCTCCTCTCCTTCCCTCGATCTCAGCTTTACCATGAATCTGACCTTGTTAGTTTTCTTCGAAAGATCCATGAACCTGACCTTGTTAGATTGTGTACTATAGCTAGTAGTTCTTGTTGATAGATATTCTTGTCAGTTTGATTTGTTATATCTGATGCATCATCCCCTTTCTCTGTTTTTATTTTTGTAACATAAGTGCTAATTTGGGATGAGCTAGGCAGATCACTAGTCACCAAAGTTACAAACTCTGGGCAATTTATTGAACCAGAGCAAGTGATGTGCAAGTTCTTGGGAAGCTCCAAATTGTGCTAGAGCATGGGCAACACTTTCCAGTTTTTAGGATAATATTAGACTAGAACATGAACAAAACAAGTTAATTACAAAAATCTGACAGCTCTAGACTAGAGATCACAGTATTGACACCATTGTGTTTGTCAAGTTCAGTCCAAGCTGAAACTAATCTTCTAGTGTAAAATGTACCGCAGTCATAAAACCTTGTGGTTGTACTTGGCCATCTCCTGAGTTTACTTTGTTTCTTTCGCTCCACCCTCTCCAAAGCAAATCAGTTATATTCAATCGTTTTTCCTGAGAAAGGTTTCAGATTTCTTACATCACCTCTTTAGCTGAACAACACACCATCAGTTTTAATGTTTCCTCAAGATCTAGCTCACTCCAGCATTGTCGAACAGTTTTGCATTTGAAAAATGAGTGGTCACCATCCTCATCAAACCTCCAGCATATTGGATATATAGTAATGTTTAAATTACTTCAATGTTAATGACTCTGATGGTGCTAATTAGTACTTGATACTATTGGAAAACAGAATTTCAGTGCCTCAATATTATCACTGGATTGAACTGTGGAACTAGTGAGGAGTGGCATCTTCTGCCTGAGATGTTAGTTTATTCAGATGGTTGATAGCTCCGTTTCTGCCTACTCTTACCCTCAGTTTTCCTTTATGCTTGTTTAATTGTAGATAGTGCTTCAGTTTGCAAAAGATGAGGAGATTAAACTTGGTGGAAGTCACTCGGCACAAGTGCTGCTGGCAAGAGACACAAGGCCAACTGGAGAGTACCTCCTTGATGCCGCAGTGAAGGTGTGACATCAATTTACATCCTTTATTCTATATTCACTGTGTGTCACATGTTCATGAGTCAATCTTACTATTTTTCTGGAACTCATGCATGAAGGGAGTAAATGCGATGATAGGTGCAGTCGCAGTTGACATGGGGATTCTTACCACTCCACAGCTGCATTGGATGGTCCGAAGTAAAAACAAAGGACTGAAAGCTTCTGAGACTGATTATTTTTCACAAGTTATTGATTCATTCAGGTTCTTCTGAATTTACTTCTCTGCTACTGTAAGTAATAAATATGCAGCATCTATTTGTTTGCATAATTTATAACTATATTGCAATAGGTGTTTATTGGAGTTAGTCCCAAAAGATAAAGGAGCTGATGTGATGAACAATAGATTAATTGTGGATGGAGCTAATGGCATTGGTGGGTTGAAGCTTGAAGAAATAAAGGCAAAAATCTCTGGATTAGACATTCATGTGAGGAATTCAGGAAAGGGAGAAGGGATACTTAATGAGAGTTGTGGTGCAGACTTTGTTCAAAAGGAGAAAGTTGTTCCTCTTGGCTTTGGCCCTGAAGATGTCGGTTTCAGGTGAGTTAGTTAATTGTTGCTTAAATTTCTACTTGTCACTGATCTTACCTGGCCATTCTGATCTAACTTTCAGGTGTGCAAGTTTCGATGGTGACGCTGACCGGCTTGTTTATTTCCGTATTGTATCCTCTAGTGACAATAGGATTGATCTCATTGATGGTGACAAGATATTATCACTATTTGTGCTATTTATCAGAGAGCAATTAGATATTATCAATGGGAAAGACAATAAAGGAAATGAAGTACTTCCTACATGTTTCGGTGTAGTTCAAACAGCTTATGCAAATGGTGCATCAACAGATTTTCTCAAGAACCTTGGTCTGGAAGTTGTATTCACTCCAACTGGAGTGAAATACCTTCACAAGGAAGCCCTAAAATATGATATTGGTATCTACTTTGAAGCCAATGGACATGGGACAGTGCTATTCTCAGATCATTTTGTCTCGCAGCTGGAATCTCTGACCAGTGAGTTTTCTTCAAAGGCTGCAGGTGAACTCTTCATGATCTGTCCAGCGTTTCCTTTCTCTTTGGCCTTGTTGGATCTATTTGTTTATGGTTGTTGTGTATGTTCCCCCCTTTCCTTTTACTTTTTCACACTAGGTTTTTTACAACACCAAGCTGCTATGAGATTGTTGGCCACAAGTCGGCTAATTAATCAGGCAGTTGGAGATGCTCTAAGTGGAATGCTCTTGGTGGAGGCTGTTTTGCAATACAAGGGCTGGTCGTTTCAGAATTGGTGTGACCTGTACACTGATCTGCCCAGTAGACAATTGAAGGTATTTTCGCCAAAATACCTGGAGTTATTACCTCTTATTTTCTAAGATACGCCTCTAATTATCACTGTCATATCATGCTCCCATAATATAATTATGATTTCAGGTTAAAGTTCAAGATCGAAATGCTATTGTCACAACAGATGCAGAAAGAAGGGTGTGCCAGCCTTCTGGGCTGCAAGAACTGATAGATGGGGAGATATGTAAGTAACATCTTCTCTGAGTATATAATACTTATGTTTCTTTCCGACATCCGATTTCCTTGGCATAAATTGAAGTGTTACTGAATTCTGAGGTATCCTGCAGCAAATTACTCTCATGGACGATGTTTCGTTCGGCCGTCTGGTACCGAGGATGTGGTGCGTGTATATGCAGAGGCATCTTCAGAGGAAGCAGCTGATAGCCTTGCAAAACGAGTGGCGCAGCATGTTGAGCGCATTCTTGGGTAATTTGCTTCCTTTTTTTTATCTCTTCATTTTCCAGAAGTTTAAAGTGCTCAATTTAGCTCAATTGCCTGACACAACTGAAGATTAGCAAAATCCCATTTGTTTGTAATGCTATACATGTTTATTCGAAATTTTCTGATTGTACATACCGTATGTAGAGCAATCCGTTGTTGTACCCAAAAGATGATTGAAAATGATATGAACAGATTTGAGTTCCAGCGTTTCTTTTTTTAAGAAAGGAAGTTGTCAGTGATTCTTTCTAGCTGGTGATACACTAATGAAGTGATCATATACAGTTACGTGGTGAAGACGAAAGATTTTGTATTACTCTCACATCTTCCAATCTTGTATAATCATATTACGTTGACGCTTGTGTTAACATTTTTTGAACCAAATATTATCTTTGATATATTTCAGTAGAAACACACTTATCTTTACAACCTACGCGGGCCATATATCACAACTCAGCACTAAACAAACCGTCCGTCAAAACAAGCCGTCATTTTGTTCCTCTCAAAGTGAAACAAGCAATAATAACACCGCATATGTCCTCCATGGAGTACACAACAACACACAGGAGAACTACTATTTCCACAGGAGTTTAAGCCTGTAGAAACTGTACTAACCGTAGTTTAGCTCACTGTGTGCCATATTGCTGGAAGACAAAATCTAAATAGTGCATATACGCACCGTTTTGGCACACTTTATTTTTTTTCAGTTAAATGCATATATCTTTTAAATCAAATCATGTATACGTTTTTACAATGTGGTTATATTGTTATATTCGTTGTAATTAAATCAATTACAAGATCTTACATGATTATATTATGATGTGAGAAATATATATGTTGTACATTACTTTTATCATATATGTAAATTACTGTTAGATTTGATTAGATTATTTCTTAGACATTTGTGAAAGTAAATTCAATAGAGCCTAAAAATAATTTACACATATTACAAAAATAGCTTAACACAAAATGAAAATAAGTTATCATGGCATTAAAAGTAAGTTCGCTGTGGTTAGAAACATAAGTCCATCTAACAATTAAATTGTATCAATACAAATTATAAAACTAATTAAAGACAACAAGAGTTTTAACATTCACAATATTATGAATTTCTACGAAGTAATTTAATCAAAGTTTAAAAGTAATTTGCATATAAGATAAAAGTAATTTACACATACAATAAAAGTAATTTACAATAAATAGAATGCAATCATGTAAGATCTTGTTGTAAGATTTGATTGCAATGAATAATGCTGAAGTTTAAGTGTAAGAAACTTTTCCTTATCACATGCCTTCATATTCACATGTGGGAAAAGTGATGCAAATTACTTTGCGTGTGGTATTTGTTAAAATGATAGTTGGTTAAGACTAACTAGATGATACCCTGCGTGTTGCTGTGGGATATTTGAGTAATTGTAGTAAAAAAAGCATACTTTATAAGGGTTTGAACATGTTGCATAAGTAGTAACATCTTGTTATGGTTTGTGCAAATACAAAAGGATATATTGTATAATCAGAACAAAAGAAAAGCTAAACAACAAAGTAGTTTTGAATCCAATTAATTCATAAATCGCTAAGAACAAAAAAAATGTTCATCTATGATGATGTTCTTTGATGATACTCCTCGATGAACAATTCAATTAGGCAGGATGCAACGAATGCAACGAAGTAGACTCATACTTTACGAATTACAATTAGTCATCACATAAAAGAAATCTGGACCAAATATTTTACATGGAGAAATTGAGCATCATTTGCAAGGTAATTCACTTACAAATTATAGAAATCACTGATTTCATAAAAACCCCTATGGTGTAAAATGTAAATACATATCAACCAACAATAGTATGATAAGTGATCGACATTGCTACTGTCCTCACCAGCAATATAGGCCAAATAATCCAAAATGTTTCAGTGACATATCAATTACCAATGTATCTGCTGGCCAGATTTAGCTGCATAGTAACAAATGGAGACAAAACAACAATCTAATATCTATAAAGCAATTAAAAATGAAAACAGAACCAATGTATTGTTGTGTGTGTAAAGAGAGTATTCGAAAATACCTGCTGCCATTCTTGTGACATAGTACATCTTAACCTGAATAAACAAAACAGGATTTGCCCCCCGCACAAAACAAAACAGGATTTGCTAAGACTATTTCCTTCAGGTTAGTCTAATATATGCTGGCATAGCAACCTGGTAGTGGAGACTGAAGAGAATGTTGGAGAACATGCATGGCTTCTGGAAAGACAGTTTCGTTCATCATTATGTGGATCAGTGAATGTTATTTTATAGACATGAAGCGGCAGCAGTGCAGCACAATTGAAGGTTGTTCCGTTTTCCTGGTAGTGGCAAACGTGCTGAATGAATGTATTAATGGCAGCTGGCTAGTAGTAATAGAAGATTGTGGGAAAGATGTGCATGTGTTCAATAGTGCAGAGAGGAGAAATATTGCAAACGGATGATTGTATTGATACTTAGAGATAGTGTATATATAGAGTACAATAAGGAAGGGGATCTATAGATAAGGAAAGACTCTAAACAAATTAATCTCATCCTAATAATTCTCTAACTACTATATACTCTAACATCCCCCGCAGTCTAACTCACGCTTAGACTGAAGAAGACACCGACAAGAGGACTCAACAATGATAGCCCTTTGTGCCATTGTCGAGGTAGCCAAAGCATGGGACATGATGTGGTAGAGGTAGCCACGCGTAGAGTAGCCGATGTCAAGGTACCCGTATGGAGATAGCCAAGCCGCATGGCGCGCAAGAGGCACCAAGGAGTGGTCATGGACGCACTGGAGGGCGTCGTGGATCGAGGTGTGCGAGAACACGCTGAAGATGAAGACGGTGACACGATCGTGGCAGTTGTTGGGGAAAATAACGCTGAAGAGCTGATGTAGTCGAACCGTGGAGGACGAGACGTCACACCGGGTTTTCCAGACTCGGGGACAACTCGGGATTAACACGCACCGCAATGTTGCCAATACTGCGCGAGCGAAGGTAGACGAAGATGAGGTGGCGGGACCAACAGCCTGGAACGGCGATGTCAGTAGCCCACGTAGGGTCGGTTGGACCACTCGCTTGGGGTGGCAACAGTGGTAGCTGGAAATACGGTGACTATGCTCAAAGTGGCAAAGAAGACCTTGATGGCTGATAACGACCAAAGCGGATGACGAAGATGTCGATGCGTGAACGGCGGTGAAAACGATGAGAGCGGCGACGCTGCGATCCGAGAGGGCGACACAGGGGCAGCTCCAGGTCGATACAACGGCAGGTGACCATGAGCAGCGACACCGTGCTCCGGGGGAGGACACAACGGCAACCCGAAGCTTGGCGTGGTAGACACAGCTCCATCCCATGAAGGTTTACCATAGACGGGCGCTCGATCGGGTAAATAGTGCGATGCAACAGTGAATGATGTCGCGTAGGCCAAAGTCGAGGATGACGATGTCGGGGAAGACCGGAGCAGTACAGATGATGATGAACGACGGTGGGCGACGGCGCGACGCAAACCCAAACTCTGTTCGGGAAAAAGAATGATACAGTAGCAACACAGTAACAATCCAAAAGGTCTCCTCAACCCATCGAGCGTCATCACAGGACCCACACGGCCCACACCCACTGCCACCACAGTCTTTGACCTCCTCCATCCTGTGAGCAGACGCAGAACGAGGAGAGGAGGAGAGAGCCAGAGGGAGATTCCGACGGAGGGTGCCGGCACCAGCACAGCAAGACGGAGGTTGCGGCGAGGCCTGGCAGGCGACGCGGAAGGAGTCCGGTGGCTGACCAGGTGGAGAGGTCGACGGAGACGGGGAAGGAGGTGGCGGAGGGCGACAACCGCGCGTCCTGGGGCGGACGGAGGACGCCCGATGGAGGGTGCCGGGAGGTGGAACCCCGTTGGCCAGGCCGGCTGGAGCAGAGGACCGGCTGGGGCGGAGTCGCGATGCGCCGAGGTGGAGGGGCCTCCAGATCCCAGGAGGTGACCTAGCGGCGACTCGATGCGGAGGTCAGGTGGAAGACGATGGGGAAGAGGCGAGCGGCGTCGCACGAAGGTGGTGGTGACCGGCGCCGACGCGGCTGGAGGGGTCCCGACGGGGTCAAGGACGGCGAGGCCGGCGACGCGACGGTAGAGGGGAGGGCACCGGCAACGGGATCTCCTGGCAAAGCCGGAGTTGGTGGTCTGCTAGCTGCTGCATGGTGAACGCGACGATGAACGACGACGACGCGAAGACGAACGACCAATCTTGAGACTGCAGCAGATCGATTTGACGACGACCTAAGACGGGGTCACCGGACGAGATCGAGACCGATCCCTAGCAACAACAATGACATGAAAAAAACAAAACGGGTGGCCGCCCCCTGGGAGATCGGAGCCTCCCGGGGGTGACGGCGGCGGAAGCGTAAGCGGTTGTTCTAGGTGATACTACCATATTAAATAGTGTAGCGAGGAGAAATATAGTGTAATGGATGATTGTATTGAGCCTGAGAGGTATATATATAGAGTACAATAGATATGGAAGAGTATATAGAGTACAATAGATATGGAAGAGGATCTACATATAAGAAAAGATTCTAAACAAATCAATCTTATCCTAATAATCCTCTAACTACCATATACTCTAACAGCATGTATTCACCCACAGTTTACCTGTAGACCGTACAGTTAATTGGATGGAGGTTAGAATAAAAGCAGTTAATCTGCCTACAGCATCAGTGAAAATCTTGGATGTCAATTGCAGATCTAATGGTTAGTTTAATTTGGGATGATGTGACACGCTGTGGGATGACTGTATAAGTATATAGGATTAGTGCACATGCACAGTGTAGTTTTGTCCTTGCTATAAACAATGAATATCAAAGGGAGTGTAGATTGTCTTAGCGGAGATGTGGGTCCCACCCTCTCTGGGCCCACATATAAGTGTCATTCCACTTCCCAACATGTGAATTGGAATCAAAGTTTTATGCTGTAGTGAGTTGTGAGATTTTTCCTATTCCTTATGTCTAGGGGTGGTAATTTCCTTGTTGGGGTCACGATCCAGCGAGGACCCGCCCCTACAGGGCTAAGGGCGGGGGAGAAGATCATAAGTCACCCGCGGGTGTCCCGGTGAGACCCCGGGATATGAGTTATGAACCATATAAGCCTAGTTGGTCCAATAAGTAGCCCATATAAAAACTAAACCTTAATTCCCCATCCTTTTTCTCACTTTCCCTCACCCATCCCCTCACAGCCACCATCGGCACGAGATGGGCAAGAAGACCGTTATCGGCTGCCCGTCGTTGCGTGGCCTCACCTCTGCCTGTCGTCACGCCACCTCTACCCATTGCTGCACTGCCTCCTCCCATCCTCGCATCGCCTTGCTGCCTTCACCAAGCCCCCTCGCATCCGGGTGCAGTGGGGCCTCGACTGAGTGGCAGCGCCCCAGAGGGACCAGGGGTATGGATTGATTTTAACCCGCTCTTCACTTTGAGGTTGGGGCCAGGTGAACCCGTTGGGAGCGGGGCCGTTCTAGCCCAACCCGTACCCGCCCCACCCTGTTGCCATCCCTACCTAGCTAGGCATGTTTGGCAAAGGAGAGTGAAACATTAGTAATTGGTAAAAAAAAGATTATTCTTTAAATAGGGAGTTTAATTTTCAGTCACATTATAATACCCATTAACTTCTCCCTGCAAAAAGAAAGAAAAACCAATAACTTCAATCAACAAGTCCATGTTCTTTTTTAGATTATAGCTACTAGATTATCGTGGACATGCTTTCCAAGCCGCTACACTAAGCGTTTTATGAAAAAAAATCTCCACAGAAGTTAAAAGAATTTACATAAGTCTATTTGTAGGTTTGTAATAGTTAGTACTTAATTAACATTCGTTAACCGAGTGTACAATCTGCTAATCAAGCGGCTACTCACCCAAAATGTACAAATCGAATTAGGACTTAAGACAACCTAGATCATTCCATGGTTCATGCATAACGGTACCACATTTCATCTCTCCTCCTCGATCGGTCGATCCACAGGCATGCGCAGCCGCTTGTCCACGCCACCTGCACACTCCTTCCCGTTCACCCATAGCTCTACCCTTCTATCTCACAGGGGCCATCGCTAACACCGACAAGCCCTACCAAACCGGCCTCCTCCCTTTCCCTTCCATCCCTAAGTCCGAGTGACATCGAGGTGCCCGTGCCCCCATCCATCTTCTGCGTCTCTAGCGGTTCGTGTCATCGAGATGCCACAGCCACCCCATTGGTCGTAACCACCACATATCTAATGCCTCTATTGTCGTTCCTACCACTGCCCTCTTCCAACCCTATAGCTCTGGCAGTGATGTTGTTCGCTTCGCTGCTCACCAGTCGCCGACACGTTGTCTTTCTGACCATCCTTCTGAATCTTAGGGAAACCATCCTGTTCCTCCTCCCCTCAACCCACTACTACGAACTCTAATCTATTGCGCTACCATTGTCAACAGTTATCGTCACTGACCTAGAGAAGAGAAGAAGGGGAGCTCGCCATCGGTAGAAAACACCCTCTCGATAGAAAATAAAAAAGTTGAAAAAAAATCAACTTCTCTGTATTTCTTCATTTACAACCATATGTGAATTCCTTATTCACATGCCCACGTTAGATAGGAAAATGGATACTGAAATGGATAGAAAAAATAGAAATAAAGGGCAGTTTATAATTTATACTACTCCCTTATTTAGAAAAGGGTTAATTGGATCCATGCCATTGTAAATATGCATATTTAGATAAATATCATTACAATTCATCTATTCGTAACCATACCATTGAAAATTTTATAAATTTAGGATCCAGTCATGTTTCCATCCATCTCCTCCTTTTTTCCGTTTTCTTCATCTTTTTTCACCCGTCTTCTTCCCTTAACCGATTACTCCCCAGGGACTCCCGGCGGCCGACACAAGGCGGCGCTACGGCCAACGGTGGTGCACGGTGGTGAGGTGCGGTGGCAAGCGCAAGGCGGCGCTGTGGTCGGCGCAAACATGGCGGGCGGCGCCTTGGCACAAGCGCGGCGGCCTCGACGTGGCTTCAGCGCGGACTCGGCAGGTGGCGGCCTGGGCGCGACGGCGGCGGTCTCGGCGCGGCTTCGGCGGTCTCCTTGGTCACACCGTCAACACCAAGGAGGAGGAGGAGCCCATCGCCTGCTCCAGCGGCAACAGCGGCGCGTTGTCCCGCTGCTCACGCAGGGCCGCCGCTCCGGCATGCGGCGGTGGCGGCGACGACAGAGACGCAGGGCACCACGCCGTCGTTCCGATGGACCAGATGGAAGCGGAGCTCGAGGCGTAGCTGACGCTCCTGCAATTCGCCACCTCGAACAATCACGAATGCGCAACTCCTCGTCAAGATTGTCAACTGGAGGTCGCGTCGAGCAGCTAGAAGTCACGATTCGGATCAATTTCGCCGCCGGCCATTTTGTAAAATTCGCATTGATCTTCGCAGACCGGGCTGAGGAGCGACAACGACAACGAGTCCACGGACACCCACGCGGCGAGCCGCGAGCACGAGCGCTTGAGGCCACCGCCACCGCCGCCGCCATTCGTGATCTCCTCTGCCACGGAGCTGGACGAAACGAGGAGGTGCGAGTTGAGCTGCAGCGCGAGCTGGAGGCGGTAGGCGGAGCCTTGCGCGCTCTTGACGAGGCTCAGCCTTTTTGCGCTGCGCGTCATGCCATCGAGGTCGCCGCCATTGACCCGGACACGCTCGCACGCCTGCGTCGCGGCGTCCTCGATCTCCATCCGGAACACCTCCCTCACTTTCGTCCGGCGCGCAGACGGAGCGTGAGATCACCTCGACCACCCCTTACTCCCCACGAGCTCGTGCATAGGCACGCCCGGCCGACGGGGAGAAGAAACGAAGAGAAGGGAGAAGGAGAGGAGGAGAGAAGGAAGACGGAAGAAGATGGAAGGGATAGGAAACGTAATGGTACTGTTTCAATTTTACAAAATTTTGGTGGTATCCAATCGGCCGATATACGCGATATATGAATGGTAATGATATTTTTTTAACTCGATAAAGTTACAATGACATAGATCAAATTAACTCTTTAGAGAAAGATTTATTTCTAACTTTTCAACTTTTATCGGAAGGATTTCATTTTTACTTCTTACCTATTCTCAGTTCACGGATCGAGAGATTTTTCTAAAAAATAGCACAAATCGAGAAGTTTTATTCCTTCTATACCTAGCTATCAGCACTCTCTTAACTATCAATTCATGATACTATTTTTATATTAATTAGGATGGCTTTAATTTTTACCATGGTCATTAAATTACCAACTTTGTTTTAAAAATGAAGCCTCGGTGATACGAAGTTGCTTCATCTATCCTAAAATATTAGGATTTTAGGTAAAATCGAATGGATAAGGTTGTGATTGGTTGAGAAGAGAAGGTAGCTGAAGAATGATTGTGATTGGTTGAGAGCTGATGGGAGGTGTAGGAATAACTTTATTTTAGGATAAGTCATTGTGCTAGAAATAACTATATTTTCAAACAGAGGTCCTTCGTCACTAAAAAATTAACCTAGTATCGAATGTGATTGTTCAGATTCGTAGTATTATAATATATCATATCCTATACTAGGTTGTGTTTTTATGGGATGGATGAAGCAGTATATAAATCTATTAACTTATTAAAGGAATAGAAAAAGAAGCCTCCACGTTCGCTCTTATAGCCTAGAAATTCTCATATTAATCGGAGAAAAAGAAAAAATAGAGCCCGTATAGGAATATAATTTAAAAATAGCTGAAATTCGGAATTAAAAATAAGGAATATAGGAAGAGAAGACTAGAGTCCATGCCGGTATACAATAGAATTATGGAAATTCGGAATTAAAAAAATAAGAAAATTAGAAGTAGAGGTTAGAGTCCATATAGAAATACAATTTATAAATAACAAAAATTCGAAATTAAAAAATAAGGAATATTGAAAGAAGACTAGAGTCCATATAGAAATACAATTTAAAATAACTGAAATTTGGAATTAAAAAATAAATATTGAAAGATAAGTTCAGAGTCTATATAGAAATACAATTTAGAAATAATAGAAATTAGGAATTAAAATAAGTAATATTGAAAGAAGAGTATAGAGTCCATATAGGAATTTAGAATTAATTAAAATTCCAAATGAAAATAATAAAATTAAAAATAGAGTTTAGAGTACATATAGAAATACAATTTACAAATAACTAAAATTAGAAATTAAAAAGGGAATAGTGGAACAATAGTCTAGAGTCCATATAGGAATACAATTTAGAAGTAACTAAAATTCAAAATTAAGAAAATAAATAATATTTAAAGATGAGTTTAGAGTCCATATAGAAATAAAATTAGAAATAATGAAAATTCATAATTAAAAAATAAATAATAGAAAAAGAGTCTAGAGTCCATAGAAATACAATTTATAAATAACGGAAATTCGTAATTGAAAAATAAGAAATATTGGAAGAGGAGTCAAGAGTTCATATAGAAGTATAATTTATAAATAACTGAAATTTTGAATTTAAAATAAGAAATATAGGAATAAAATTCATTATTAAAAAATAAAGAATGCTGAAAGACGAGTCTAGAGGCCATATAAAAATATAATTGAGAAATAACTAACATTCGATAACTAACATTCGGTATTAAAAATAATTAATAACTATCACGTGTATATAACACAATATGAATATTACACATTGGCAGTTTGATAAAGTTAGTATAAAATTTAAATTATGTTATTATTTTAAGATATTTTAATAATAAAATAAGAAAATATATATGATATTATATGAGAGAAAACATAATGCTTCAATTTGCGTGGGCCACCATGCTAGAAATTCTAGAAATTCTCACATTAATCGAAGAAAAAGAAAAAATAGAGTCCATATAGAAATACAATTTAAAAACAACTGAAATTCGAAATTAAAAAATAAGGAATATTAGAATAGGAGACTAAAGTCCATACATGTACATAATTTGGACCCAACTGAAATTCAGAATTAAAAAATAAAAAAAAATTAAATTAGAGGTGAGAGTCCATATAGAAATACAATTTAGAAATAACTATAATTCCAAATTAAAAAATAAGAAATGTTGAAATAGAGTACATAGAGAATATAACTTAGAAAAACAAACCAAAAATCCAAATTAAAAAATAAGGAATATGGAAATATGAGTTTAGAGTCCATATTGAAATACAATTAGAACTAACAAAAATTTGGAATTAAAAAAATGAGAATATTGGAAGAAGATCTATAGTCCATATAGGAATTTAGAACAAAGTAAAAGTCAGAATTAAAAAATAATGAGTTTTTTTGGTCTATCTACAATTTGAAAATAATTAGAATTCGAAATTAAAAAACAAGGGAGATTGGAAAAAGAGTCTAGAGTCCATATAGGAATACATTTGATAAATAACTGAAATTCAAAATAAAAGATAGGGAATATTGGAAGAAGAATTTAGAGTCCATACAGGAATACAATTTAAAAATAACAAAAATTCGGAATTGAGAAT
The DNA here is from genome assembly GCA_000573905.2 of Oryza punctata. NCBI lineage: Eukaryota > Viridiplantae > Streptophyta > Magnoliopsida > Poales > Poaceae > Oryza > Oryza punctata. The sequence goes on along the minus strand of CM002494.2, from coordinate 5,687,190 downwards.
AGAAATATTGGAATTCTGGAGTCCATATAGGAATTTAGAACTAGCTAAAAGTCAAAATAAAAAAATTTAAAAGTAGAGTTTAGAATCCAGATATAAATACAATTTAGAAATAACTAAAATTCAGAATTATAAAAATAAACAAGATTGGGAGATGAGTGTAGAGTCCAAATAGGAATACAATTTATAAATAACAGAAATTCAGAATTAAAAAATAATAAATATTAGAAAAAAAGAGTCTAGAGTCCATATAAGAATACAATTTGTAAATAACTAAATTGGGAATTAAAAAATAGAATATTGGAAAAAAAATAGAGATCATATAGGAATACAATTTACAAATAACGAAAATTCAAAATTAAAACAATAAGGAATATTGAAAGAATATTTATAGTCCATATGGAAATAGATTTTACAAATAAATAAAATTTGGAATTAAGAAAAATAAATATTGGAAGAGGAGTCCCTATTCCATATAGAAATAAAATTTATAAATAATGGAAATTCGAAATTAAGAAATAAGGAATATATAAAGAGGAGTCTAGGGCCTATATAGAAATAACTAAAATTCAAAATTAAAAAATAATTAATAGCTATCATATAGTACAATATGAATATCACATATGGGTTAGTTTATTCAAGTTAGTACATAATTTAAAATTATGTTGCTGTTTAATATATTTAGTTATAAAATTTAAAAATATTTAAGCTATTACACAATAAAAATGTAACTTTACTACCCGAGCCGCGCAATCAGATTGCGCGGACCACCATAGTTAGTAGTATACCGGACCACCAAAACTTTACACTGTGGACGAATACAGCATGAGTGACCACTGATTGACCAGTTCCCCCACACAACCACAACAGGCTCGTCGGCCGTGGTTTCTCTGCATGTCGAAAACCAATCCCTCCAGCGAAACTAGTCCTTCTCAAACCGCCCTTTGAAGCATTCATATCGTTTCCTTCGTTTTTTCACAAACATTCATCTCACTCACCCTCTTGGATTCCATTCCACGCTTTCTTGAGCTGCCTGCAAAAAAGAAATCTAGTACTCCGATCCGTCGTACTAGTACCATCTACAGGAGTTTTAAAATTGTTACCGCTCCTCACTCTTTTCAGTTTTCACGGACACGATTAATACGTTGCTTCTCTCTCAGACAAAAATTGTGTATACTAGATTCGTCAGAATGTTATTTTCGTACTTTCTTAAATGTTGCTGAGCTAGCTCACGGCCAGATTTTTGGTGCCGCCGTGACAGGCATCGCCGCTGCACCGGAGCTCCTCTCCATTGCGTCCTCGCTGACACGTCCACTGATGAACAGAGAAGATTGGTGAAAATAAACGATGTATACCTAGCAAAATTTTCTTGAATGGTTCATGAGCATCCTCTCTTATTATTATGTAGCTCCGCCGCTGAGGACGATGACCAAGTCAGCGCGCTACGTATGTCCTATCAGATAATTATCAGATAAAACTGTTAAGAGACTTTTAGAAATTGAAAGTACTTTATATCCGGTTTTGCAGTTGAGGTGTACGATCCAAATATACCAATATTTGAGGATGTAACTAGACTTCTTCAAAAACCACAACAGGCCCCATTAGCCGTGGGTTTCGCTGCATGCCGAAAACCAATCCTCTTCAGCGACTAATCCTTCTCAAACCGTCCTTTCAAGCATTTGAATAATCATTTCTCTTTTTTTTTTCTTCAAAACAAACATCCATCTCATCTCATCTCACCCTCTTTTAGATTCCCACGCTTTTCTCGAGCTGCCTGGAAAAAAATCTAGAGATAACTACTTATTTGATCCCGTTTAAAGTCTAACTATCAATTTAATCCTACTTTTTTCTTTGCTTATTTCACCCTACTTTTTAAAAACGAACCTACTATCTGACCCTATTCCGTTAAGGTGAGTTAACGGTGTTAAGTTAGAAATAAATAGTCCATTTTGCCCTTGCTTATTTGACCCTATTATGTCATACCGTGTATATGGTCGAATATTTTGATATATTTGTAATAACTTTTACATTTGTTTCGCACTGAAGACAAGTTTGACATATTTGCCATAAATTTGATAATTTTGATTCATTTTGACAAATTTGACTTCAATTTAATAGAATTTTGACAAAGTGAATTGAACAAAATTTAACACAGCTGTGGTGGATTTTGTACAAAATTTCGACAGCATAACATCTTATTTTTTCGATCCCAAATTGCATTCAATGAAGTATAAACAATGATATAGCCAAATCCAACATGTTCAACAGCATGTGACAACATATATCAATCCAACATAAGCACATGAATAGGGCCAACAAAAGCACACCACCAAGTCCAACAAAAGTGCACCATCAGGTCCAACATCACACAAACATGCACAGAATAGTAGGCACCTATTACTATATATAGGTGGCCCTTTTCCTTGCGGTTCTTTTGGTACGCTTAGCCTTTGATATAGGTGGCTCTACCAAATCTTCTGTGGGTTGGGTTAGATCAATAGGAGGACACAAAGAAATAAGTGGAGTACTTAGACTTTGCAGCTGGACACTATTTCTGAAATTTGGATGGACCCTTCTTTTTGTGGGGGAGTATTGCAATGGACCTATAAAATCATCAACTTGGGCTTCGATATGCACTACTTCATTAGCTATGTTCAGCGATAACCACTCATGCAATTACCCATCAGTTCTGATCTCAACTAATGAATCATCAATAACACGCCAGAAAGAAATGTATTGTCTAGAACCCCACATAATTTTAGAACCGATGAAATCAACTAACTGCAGCAATATGAAGCTAGCTATGTCCACATCTGTTGTAAAATGTCTACTTGTGAAATAAGTCTTTGGCCCCCATCCGGCAAACTGAAATGCGACCTTACTCTAACATCGACGGTCAGATTACATGAATCAGACCTACAAACGGGAGCAACACAAGACATACTGCAATTTGCAACATAAAGCTACAGATTCATCACCTAAAGTTGCTACCGAATCAACTCCAATCAAACACTAAGTTGCAACATAAAGCTACAGATCATCACTTAAAGAAGAGAATAGAGGGAATTACCTTTTCACGGTAGGAATCTCTTCTATGTTAGCAGCTCAGGTTGTGAGAGCAAATGGTCGAGGTCGATCGAAGCCGCTATCTCCGCGCACTGGCCCTCCCACCACCGCCTTGCGCACCAGCCGCCGCCGCCACCCTCGATGGCGTGCGCCGCTCCACCACACGCCGCTGCCGCCGGCGCAGGGGAACTGTGGCCACCGTCGTAGAGGCTCGGTGCCGCTGCCGCCGCCCCCTTCCTCCGCAAGCTGACACCGGCGCGGATCCCTCTGTCCGCTTCCCTCCGCCACTGCTCCTTTCCTTCACCAGCGGGCACCGGCGCAGATCCCCTCCGCGCGCATCCTGTCGCCGCCACCCCCGACCTCCACGAGCGGGCACCGACGCGGATTCCCTCCGTGCGCTTCCGCCGCCGCCACCACCCCCTACCTCCACGAGCCGGCGCCGCCGCCGCTGGTTCCCTTCTGACACCGAGTGCCACCGCCGCAACTCGTCGACACGAGAGAGAGACAGAGACGTGTGGATAGGGTTTTCTGGGGGGTAGTTTGGGTATTGTGATTTTTAATTATATTTCTTTCTTTTTTTAAATCAAACTTTAACGACATAATGGAAACAGGGTCAGATGGGAACTTCGTTTTTGAAAAGTAGGATCAAATAACCAAAGTAAAAAAAATAGAGTTAAATTGATAGTTAGACTTCAAAACAGGATCAAATAAGCAATTATCCCAAAAATCTACTAGTAATAGTACTCCATCGTCATGGTACCATGCACAGGAGTTGAGGCCTTCTGATTGGTTGAAATCGTTGCCACGGACACAATAAAATGCTCCTCCTCCCACCACCACCATTGCTGCACTTAAGCAAGGAGATCGCCTCCTCTCTCACCACCGCCGCTACCCCCTTCCTCCGCAAGCCAACGCTGGTGCGGATCCCTCTGTCCGCTTCCCACCGCCGCTGCTCCTTTCCTTCACCAGCGGACACCGGCGCAGATCCCCTCCACGTGCATCCCGTTGCCGTCGCCCCGACCTCCACGAGCGGGCACCGACATGGATCCCCTCCGCGCGCTTCCCGCCGCCGCCACCACCCCCTACCTCCACGAGCCGGAGTCGCCACCGCTGGTTCCCTTCCGACACCGAGCGCCACCGCCGCAACTCGTCGACACGAGAGAGAGACAGAGACGTGTGGATAGGGTGAGGGATGGATAGGGTTTTCTGGGGGTAGTTTGGGTATTGCGATTTTTAATTATATTTCTTTCTTTCTTAAATCAAACTTTAACGACATAATGGAAACAGGGTCAGATGGGAACTTCGTTTTCGAAAAGTAGGATCAAATAAGCAAAGTAAAAAAAATAGAGTTAAATTGATAGTTAGACTTCAAAACAGGAACAAATAAGCAATTATCCCAAGAATTTACTAGTAATAGTACTCCATCGTCGTGGTACCATGCACAGGAGTTGAGGCCTTCTCATTGGTTGAAATCGTTGCCACAGACACAATAAAATGCTCCTCTGCTCCTCCTCCCACCATATACAGTTACGTGGTGATACACTAATGAAGTTATCATATACAGTTACGTGGTGAAGCCGAAAGATTTTGTATTACTGTCACATCTTTCAATCTTGTATAATCATATTACGTTGACGCTTGTGTTAACATTTTCTGAACCAAGTATTATCTTTGATATATTTCAGTAGAAACACAACCAAATATTATCTTTGATACATTCAGTAGAAACACACTTATCTTTACAACCTACGCGGGTCATATTTCACAATCCAGCACTAAACAAACCGTCCGTCAAAACAAGCCATCATTTTGTTCCTCGCAAAGTGAAACAAGCAATAATAACACGGGAAACTATTTTGATGGGATGGCCCCTCTTTTGTTTAAAACCCATTCAAATGATTATGAAAAATTCTGAAAAAAATTGATAACACTAATATAACATAACTATACGATTTCATAAAGTTCAAACTTAACTCATATGTCGAGATATAAAAGTAAAGTACTATTCATACGTTGAATTTGTCTTTTCTTTCTTAATGTGTAAGTTAAATTTGAATTTGATTTTTGGTGGATAGATAGATATCACAATACTCAACGTTATTAATTTTTTTATAATTTTTCACAACTTTTATTATAAAATTTAGAAAAAAAAATATACAAGGGATATCCTCTCGAAAGATTACAATACACTCGTGTATGTCCTCCGTACACAGCAACACACAAGAGAACTACTATTTGCACATGAGTTTAAGCCTGTAGAAACAGTACTAACCGGACTTTAGCTCACTGTGTGCCATATTGCTGGAAGACAAAATCTAAATAGTGCGTACACGAACCGTTTTTGCACACTATTTTTTCTTAAATGCATATATCTTTTAAATCGGGTATAATTTTTACAATCTAATTCTGCTGTTATATTCATTGTAATCAAATCTCTATTATAAGATCTTGCATGATTATATTATGATGTAAGAAATATATATGTTGTAAATTACTTTTATCATGTACATAAAATTACTGTTAGATTTGATTAAATTATTTCTTAGATATTTGTGAAAGTAAATTCAATAGAGTCTAAAAGTATTTACACATATTAAAAAATAACTTAATACAAAATGAAACTAAGTATCGTGGCATTAAAAGTAAACTAACTTTAATTTTTACCATGGTCATTAAAGTACCAACTTTATTTTAAATATGAAATCTTGGTGATACGAAGTTACTTCCTCCGTTCCAAAATGTTAGGATTTCTAATATGAACAATAATTATATTAAGAAAATAGGTAGAAATGATTGGATGAAGGTTTTGGTTGGTTGAGATGGGAAAGTGAGTGAAGAAATTAAATGTACAATAATTGTAATTGGTTGGAGGAGAAGGTAGGTGTAGAAATAGAATAAGCCACTGTATTGAAAATAACTATATTTTAAATATGACACATTCTTATATTATGAATCTGAATATATTAGAATATATCACATCCAATATAATATGTTGTGTTTTTACGGGACAGAGGGAGGTTGTGGTATAGGAGTGTAAATTAGGGCCGGTTTGGATGGGGCTAAATTTCTTTATTTAGCCCCTATCACATCAAATGTTTTACACTAATTAGAAATATTAAATGTAGACTAAAATTAAAACTCATTTCATAACCCTGAACTAATTCGCGAGACGAATCTATTGACCTTAATTAATCCATGATTAATCTATGTGATGCTACGGTAAACATGTACTAATTATGGATTAATTAGGTTTAATGTACTAATTATGGATTAATTAGGTTTAAAAATTTTGTCTCGCGAATTAGCTCTCATTTATACAATTAGTTTTATTATTAGTTTATATTTAATCCTCTTAATTAGCGTCCCAAAATCCGATGCGACATATAATAAAGTTTAATCCTTAGTAGCACACCGAACCACAGAATCTTACTCTCTGGACGAATACAACAGCATTAAGTGACCACTGATTGACCAGTCCCGCCACAAAACCACAACAGGCCCGTTGGCCGTGGTTTCTCTGCATGTAGAAAACCAATCTCCAGCGAAACTAAGTCCTTCTCAAACCGTCCTTTGAAGCATTTGTATCGTTTCCTTTTGTTTTTTTCACAAACATTCATCTCACCCTCTTGGATTCCATTCCACGCTTTCTTGAGCTGCCCGCGAAACAAATTCTAGTACTCCGATCCATCGTACTAGTACCATCTACAGGAGTTCCTTCTTCATTGATTAAAATTGCCGCTGCTCCACACCCTTTTATGGGAGGTAATCCAAAGAAATATTATTGATGAACACTTAATTCTAAAAAATATTATCGTACAAACGGCTTTGTTCCAGAAATATCATCGTCGTTAGGGTTTTATTAGCAATCCTTCGTGAAGTGCTATAGGATGAATAGTGCATTTAACGGTGCGGGATAGACGGAACCCTAACTGTGATGGTATTTTTGGATAAAGTCACTTGTACGATGATATTTTGTGAAACTTGCACTCGTCAATGATATTTCTTGATTTTGGATGTTTGTTAATAACATTTCTTGAATTTTCTCTTTTCAAGGACACAACTATGGTCCTCTCACCAAGAAATACTGTATATATACGCTTCATTAGAATATTACTTTAAATAGGATTCAATAAAATTCTATGGTTAAACCGGTGATGTTCGCAACATTTGTCATTGCCACACTTTCTTAATTTTACAAATCTATTGTCGCTGAGTTAGCTCACGGCCAGATTGTTGATGATGCCGTGACACACCTCGCCGGCTCACCGCTGCACCGGACCTTCTCTCTGTTGCACCCTTGACACGTCCACTGATGGAGAGAGAAGATAGATGAAAATAAACAAAGTATACCTAACAAAATCTTGAACGGTTCTTCGCACCGCTCGCTCCCCTCTCGAGGATGATGACTAGGTCAACACATCACGTGAATAACATATTATGTAAAAATATTAAGGGACTTAATTTATACTGGTTTTAGAAGTTTAGAGTGTGGCATATCCAGTTTTGCGATCTAGAAATATGATTGGAACTTACCCATATGAAGGGATGTAAAGTAGACCTTTCAAAATAGAGAAAACCACAACAGGCCTCATCAGCCGTGGTTTCTATGCATGTCGAAAACCAGTCAGTCCCTCCAGCGAAACTACTCCTTCTCAAACCGTCCTTTTAAGCATCTGTATTGTTTCCTCTTCTTGTTTTTATTTTTTTCACAATCATTCATCGCACCCTCTTAGATTCCACTGCACGCTTTCTTGAGCTGCATGCAAAAAAAACTAGATACTCCGATCCGTCGTACTAGTACCATCTACAGGAGTTCCCTCATGCTCATTGGTTAAAATTGTTACCGCTCCCCAGTCCTTTCAGTTTTCGCGGACACAAGGCTGTGTTAGCTAGACTGTTCTCAGGAGGCACGGAAAACGGAATAGTCCATTAACACGTGATTAATTGAGTATTAGCTAATTTTTTTTCAAAAATTGATCAATATGATTTTTTTAAGCAACTTTTGTATAGAAACTTTTTGTAAAAAACACACCGTTTATCAGTTTGAAAAGCGTGCGCGCGGAAAAAGAAATGAGTGAGTTGGGAAAGGGGATTCCAAATACAGCCTTCCTATATATGAGTACTTCTCTCTACGAGAAAAAAATATATATACTCCAATATGCCATCGCTGAAATTTGGCTTCCTTAGAATATCATTGCTTAAAATAGATGCAATAAAATTCCATGGTTAAACTGGTGATTTTCACTACAATGTCATATTCGTAATTTATTAAATTTGCAAATGAGCTAGCTCACGACCAGATTGCCGGCGACGCCATGACAGGCATCACTGCTGCACCAGACCTCATCTCCATTGCGTCCTCGTTGACACATCCACTGATGAAACAAAGAGAATAGGTGAAAATAGATGAACTATACCAAACAAAATTTCTTAAACGGTTTCTGAACACCCATACTTTAGGGATGTAAACTAGACTTCTTCAAAAAAGAAAACCACAACAAGCCCCGTCAGCCGTGGTTTCTCTGCATATGCCGAAAACCAATCTTCTCCAGCGACTTATCAAACCGTCCTTTCAAGCATTTGAATAATCATTTCTCTTTTTTTTTTCCCAAAACAAACATCCAATCCTACCTCATCTCATCTCACCCTCTTTTAGATTCCCACGCTTTTCTCGAGCTGCCTGGAAAAAAATCTACTAGTAATAGTACTCCATCGTCGTGGTACCATGCACAGGAGTTGAGACCTTCTCCCACCACCACCACCATTGCTGCACTTAAGCAAGGAGATCGCCTCCTCTCTCGCCGCCGCCGCCGCCGCCGCACCGGAGGTGAGGTAGACACAGGTTAGTTTCCACCGGAGTTCGTCGGTGTAGGCTAGAACGGACTGAGGCGTCGCGTCGGATCTGAATTCTGAACCCCCCTAATCTAAGCTAGGGTTCTTGATTTCTTCGCCACCAAAATCGCGCGCTGTCGGCGCATCGACTGTTTTTTTTCGTTTCGTTTTGTTGTTTTTTTCTATTATTTTTGACGGCGAGGTAATGTCTTGCTGATTTGGTGTGTGTTTGTGTTTTATTATTATTATTATTTTTGTTTGTTTTTTTACGGGCGCAGCGATGGCGGCGCGGAGCCAGTGCACCAAGGTGAGCGGCGAGGCGGGGACGACGCCGACGGCGTCCCCCTCCGGCGGCGGAGGTGCGGCGCTGCCGGCGGACGTGCTGTTCGAGGTGCTGCTGCGGCTGGGGGCGAAGGACGTGTGCCGCCTCCGCGGCGTCTGCAGGTCGTGGCGGGCGCTCACCTCCGACGCGACCTTCGTCGCCGCGCACGCCGCGCGCCACCGTGGCCCGCTCCTCGTCGGCGGCGTGCTCGACTTCGACGCGTTCCCCTCCGTCGACGTCCTCCTCATGGACCTCTCCGGCAACGTCGTCAAGCGCATCCGCCATACCGCCACCCACCTCGTGCTCCCCACCAACCTCGATCTGGTCTGCGTCACCGAGGTCTACAGCTGCAGGGCAACACTGCTCAACCCGGTCACCGGTGCCGCGACCCAATTGCCGGAGACGCTGTCGACGCCGCATTCTCTCCGGGGAAGATCGCTGAGAGATTTCGACGGCTCATTCAAGTATGGCAGGGACAGCAATGGGGATTACAAGGTGCTCCGCATCCTCACGGATCATCACAACAGGCAATGCCCCGATCAGCTGTTCGAGATCTTGACTCTTGATGAGAGCAGCAGCTACCATATGCGGTGGAGGGCGAAGAAGGCGCTTCCGATGTGTGTCCGGAGGGACGCAATCGGCAGCGTGATCATCAATGGTGTGGTTTACTTCTTGCTGGATGGCCGTCCCAATGGCACAAAGAATGAGGATCTAGAATCTTATGAGATGGATTACATGGCTCTGTTCGATCTCAACACCGAGAAGTGGATATCATACCTGGAAGGACCAATGGCCACCCATCCGGAGATGAACAGCATCGATGAAATTCTGCCTGAACCCCTTGATATGCATGTCTACCAGAATCTGTCATTGTCTGAGCTGAATGGTGCCTTGGTTGTAGCTCAGTACACGGATTATCGAGACACGGTCATCGATTCCTTCATAGACCTCTGGTATCTGATGGACTTGGAGGAGCAGATCTGGGAAAAGAAGCATAGGATTGTTTTGGAGATGAGTATCCGGGATACTGAACACATTTTTCCTAAGACACATCCCTCACTGGTTCTAGATGATGGCAGGATACTGGTCTGCATATCTGTAGAGAGATCCAACTTCGAAGGGCAATACACGAGGCGGGTGGTGCGGTTATATGATCCGGAGACTGACACTTTGAGTTCAGACTTGGTGGATGTTAGGAATATTCACTCAATTGGTTTCTTTACAGGAAGCTTGTTGAGCGTACAGAATGGCGAGGGGTTGTAAACTTGTAGTTGATGTGTTGTTACTTTGTCCTTGGTCAGTTCAACAAATCCACTGATCCTTAAGAGTAGTGTGGCCTGAACTTCTTTACCAGATTATATCATTGTTCAGAGTTCAGACATATTGAGCTGGGAGCGGGCATTTGTGTTACTGTCTGAGCTTCTTACTCCAATTATCTTCTTGCCGATCGTAGTATCGCCGAGAGAGGCAAAAAGTTTTCCATTCTAAGAGTCTGAACCCTGGCCGGGAGCTGTGTTTTCCTAGTTTCAGTTATAAACTTTGTACTCGAGTTGTCCTGCTCTAATTAAAATGTATGAAGCTGGTGAGTATGGTTTTTTAGTCCACGAAACCTTCCTTTGTCTGTAGCTATGGGTAATTTGGTGATCGCTTCATGTTTGATGCATTCTGCTTCCAATATAGCGTAATGCATAATGTACCATGAGTTGGATATTACTAAGGTGATCCAAAAATCAACAGTTTGGGAAAGATGTTAGTATCCAAAAAACAACAGTTTGGGAACGATGTTAGTATCTGCCATAGCAATATACTTGAATCTGGCTCCTTCACTTTTGTCTAAATCTAAATGTCCAAAGATCTATGCGTACAAACAGCCGGTGGAGAATGCCAAAACTCATCAGCTAACAGGAGAGAAGCCTGGTTTCTTGTTTGTTCAAAATCAGCTTACTCATCAGGACAAACTCTATTTTTCTCCGATACTCCTCATATAAGCAGTAATACCACTGAAATATTTATCTACCTTGTCATCAAAACAATGTCAGCTAGAAGTAGTGAAAACTACATAACCCAAAAATGCACACGGGATTGATATCAAGAAATATATTGGGGAACTTAAGCAAGTGTTATAGGCCACCATAATCTACTCGATATAGTAACGTAACAAATAAAAGATATTCTAGACAAAGGTAGTTCATCAACCATGTAGTCAGCAGAGGGAAAACAAGTTACTAATTCAGAGTATCCGAACTGTTTGCAGCTAGTGTGTGGATATCAATTGGAATCAGACCTAACACATAATTAGTAGTCGTTTAACAATCTCAATAACAAGCAGAAACATTGATGAAGTTCTCCTTGCCCAGCTTCAGATGACTCCTCGCGATGGTGCTTCTTCTTCTTGGCTCCCCATTCCTTCACATCTAGCGTTAGTGCCTTCCCCTTTAGCTTGAGCCTGCCCCCAACGACGTTCTGGTACTCAGACATATCGCTGCAGCCAAAACCAGAACATTAGAAACGAGATTGATCAATGGCCACAAAACAATGATTAAATGCAGGTTCATCAAGAACAGGATCTTCGGATCATCGAGAAGAGGTTCTACACGAAAATAAAATATTAGGGGGGGGGGGGTGTAATCCTACTACCATGAGAAGTTCTCATAGGATACAAATTGTTCAACGGCTTCTCAAATGCAAACGAAGTTGCTCATGGTCACTAGTGCTTAAATCTGGAATTTCTCAATGACTTCTCAAATGCTAACTGAAAATATGGATTAACATGTCAAGAGAAGGTGTACTGAAATTATGGACATCGGAACTTGGTCAGTGAAACAAAATGTTCCAAGGTCACTAGTGCTTAAATCTGAAATCACGCACACCTAAAGGGGCAAATTTCCAGATCTGAAAATTTCCGCAAGTATACGTTGCATAATATAATACCAACCATAATATACAATCACTGGTACATAAATGAACCAGATTTGAAGTCAAAATATGATGGAAATTTTAGGGTTCGGGAAAAAGCTACTCCATTCTTTCATATTATAAGTCGTTTGATTTTTTTATTAGTCAAACTTTGTTAAGTTTAACCAAATTTATAGAAAAAATTAGCAACATCTAAAATATCAAATTAGTTTTATTTAATACAACATTGAATGTATTTTGATAATATGTTTGTTTTGGGTTGAAAATACTAATATATTTTTTTATAAACTTGATTAAACTTAGATAAGTTTGATTAGGAAAAAAGACAAATAACTTACAATATGAAACGGAGGGAGTACCTTTCACGACCGAGCCTCGGGATTTGGAGGAGATAAGAGGGAAGATCCAGGAGGGAGGCTCACAAGTCTATCATCCTCCCGGTCATACCTGCTTCGTTCCATACTTCCGTAATGCCATTATCAGCAAACATAAAGAGTCAAAAAAAAATTTAAAAAGAAAATAGAAAAGGAAAGAAACAGAGTTGAGTATTGAAACTTAATTTGTTGGTTTATTTTAATTTTTTTATTGTAATTTATTTTCAGCCTTTGTTTTTAAATTACTAAGAACACGTATAGGAGTATAAAAGTTTTATAAACAAATTATTTTCGATTGGTAATAGGCTGTTATGGCTTAGCGCAATGCCAATGTTTATTGCCCAACATAACTTAAGGTAGGCTCTATGTCAGTTGTCCAGTTGTTAAAGTTCTACTCTATTTATCTCAAAATAAACCAACCTACGTATCCTTAACCAACCTACGTATCCTTTTCAGATGTGTTTTAGCTAGGTTTGTGTGGTGTGTTATTAGGGAGGTGGCCAGGTGGGAGGAGGCGCCAACTTCTTTTTCTGATTTTTTTTTTCTTCTTGGCAGGGAGGGGAAGGGTAAAGAGGGGGGCTTCTGGTGGATAGTTTTAGCAGCTAGCTGCTAGGCCATTTGGTTGGCCAGAAACAACTGTCTTTGAAAGAGTGGTGCTCAAATCTCCCTTCTAGCTGTTACACAATATGCTAATGTTTGTGCAGAAATGGAAGGTTTTACAAAAAAAGGAAATGAAGGGCAAGCTACAAAACTGGTGTGAAGAAATGATGAGAAGAATGAGGCAATGGAGGCATAGAGATCTGCTGCCTGATGAAATTTGAAATGCATTGGGATGATGTGTTTTGTTTTGTGCTCTGTAGCTTGTCTGAAATTCTGGGTTTCGTCGAGGAGCTGGATAGTTTGCTTAGGGGTCTTTTGTGAGGGTGCTTGTCATGTCTTGGGCTATGCCCCAAACTGTGTGTGGTGTTGCCTTGTAAGAACTTTTTGGCTTTCCACAAAAGCGGATCATTATCAATATAATGGTTTTTCTTTAAAAAATAATAAACCAACTTAGGTTAGAATGAGACATTACGTAGTAAAACACTTGGACATAGGCTTGTTCAAATTCGTTGTATTAGATTATATCCAATCCTTACCTACGTTGATTTATTTTTAGATAGATGGAGTACATGGAAAATAAACGTTAGCCCATTTAGAAATAAAAAAGATTCCAAATCAATCTTTATTAGGTGGAGAGAGAATGGAGCAGAGGGAGAAGTGAGATTCCCAGTTTATGTTTAATGCCATAATAGCTATGGTTCACTTAATTTTTTACAAACATCGTGGTTGTTCTTATAATCAGTATAAGCGACGATAACCCTATATTCTCCTTGAGTTACAAGTCAGCAACAACATCATTCCTTCTCTCTCTCTCTGTATAAGGCTATAACAAAACAAACATACTATCAAAATATATTTAATGTTGGAGTGAATGAAACTAATTTAGTGTTACAAATGTTGTTATATTTTTCTATAAACTTGATTAAATTTAAATAAGTTTGAAAAAAATCAAAGTGACTTATTATATGAATAGAGAAATTACCAACTAGTCAAATACAAAAAATAGCAAACATCTTACATAAAAATTAGACTATATAATGCTAAAATAGCAACAAAACAATACCCAAAGTAGTCAAGCTACGTATATGCTATCTAATGCCAGTCGTGGAGGTTACCCAACGCCTAGTGCCTAATGGGCACCTAGGCAACGCCTAACACCGACTTTTAGAACATGTGTTGTATTTTAGCACATAGTTTGTAGAATTATATATTTTAGCACATGTATTTTAGTACATAGTTTGTAGAATTGATCAATATTTCTTCTATGTTAGTATGATTTCATACTTGAACAATTATAGAGTTTTATGCATCTGTGAGTCACTGTTCAAGATTTTGCTCGAGCTCTCACCATCACCTATATTGGTTTTAATAGTAATAATATGATTGCCGTAGCAATTGAATTAGACGAGCCATAGTTAACATCTAAAATTTGGCGATCAAAAGGTCAATACTTCTCAAGTTCTCATTTTTGGGTGGGGAAAAAGTGAAACAAATTTAGGGAAATTTTGTCTTGCTGAATAGAATTGCATGTATCAATCAGTTTAACTCAAATTTAACATGACAAGAAAAGAGGGGCATTCTCCCTCGTGTGAATCCTCCTTTATGAATAATATTAGAATACAAGCCTTATATTTAATCATTTTACCTAAGATTCAAGCTTGCGACATTTGACTAAAGTATTACATTTTTGCATGCAAATGCAATGCACCAGCCTAATTTTCGCTATTGAAAACCGATTAGTTGAGAAAGGCCCGAAGGTCTTCCAGCTAGCACCATAAAGTATGGGTTAGTTGATCCGGGTTCGAGCCCCACTCCTCTCTTAATAAATTTCGATACGAGAGAGCTTCCTCTCATATCCAACGCTTTTTAGAAACCGATCAGTTCAGTGTCCTTCAACACATTTTTTTCAGCAACAGTTATGTTAACCTCCGGTACAACAATAAATGAGCATTCTCTTTGTTCACGGTCTCAGATAATTTGGCACAAAGATAAGCATCCATCTCGTGCACACGACTTTGCACAGATAGTACATAATTAAGTGCTCCAATTAGCGCGCATTTTACTTGAATTGGCTGTCAACTGAACATTTAACACCTCGGTTCAATCACATGGCGTCTTGTCACATCTTGCACAATTGTACAACAGTGTACAAGTGAAAACTGTAGAGGAGGAGATTGTACACAGCTTTGTGGTCTTTGGAGTTAGTTAGGAACTAATCTATCTCGCACGTAAAATGAAGTGACTCATTAGCGCATAATTAATTAAGTATTTGTATTTTTTTAAAAAAATAGATTAATATGATTTTTTAAAGTAACTTTTGTATAAATTTTTTTTAAAAAAAATACCGTTTAGTAGTTTGGGAAACGTGCGAGTGAAAAACGAGAGAGTAAAAAGTTAGGAAAGCTAGCCAAAAAAACCCAGCCCTGTATAGTAGAAGTGCAGGGAACTACGTGAGACCTGATATGCACTTGCACGTGGGCTAGGGAGAAAAACAAAATTCTGCACGATGCACTTTTCATAATCCAATTGACTTGTAATGTTTCTGAGAAGTGTTAAGACAAGCGGACTTTGATTAATTTTAACCTTTTTCAAGAATGGACTTTGAAGGCGGCTTGTTCAGTGTCCAAATCAACCATACCAAATTTTTGATAATACCACTTTTTTTTTTACATTTTGGCATTACCAAATTTTGATAGTGTTTGCTTTGATACCTTTATGAAAATTTAGTAGAGTTTTAAGAGAGGAAGGGTTCTAGAATTGCCAAAATTGGTAAGATATTAATGGTTGAAGCGTGTGTTTGTTATCTTATCAAAATTTGGTAAGGTTGAAAGTATCAACAAACTGAACATGCCGTATATTTGTTTCGAAGCCAATTTTTGTCCAACCAATATCCAAAAACTTGGCACTACCAAATTTGCTATTAGAGTAGAATTTGTAAAGTGTGGGTAAAATTTCCATCAAACCAAACATCCATATAATAATACTCTTGAAATTGCCAAAAAAAAAGTAACTCAAAAATGGTTTCAATTCAAACAAGCCCTAAAACTCTATCATACAATGGAAGTATGATACGACATAAATCTAACATTACGACAGTTAATCTTACAAAATTTAATAATGTATAAGTTATTATTATTATTAGTTACAGTTTGAACATGAGAATTACCACTGCACAGAGAAAGTATTCCATCTTATGTAAATATTTGAAGTTTCAAGGATAAGATTCGATCAGAAGTTTAAAATTATTAGGAAATTAGTTTAGAACAAATTTAAGGTATGCATAAAGGTAGAGTATGATATGAGCTCTTAGATAATACATTTCACTTAGAAACTATTATTCTAGAGATAACAAAAACTCTCACCATTAATGTACCAAATTATTTTTTTATTATCATTTTTTTCCTTTTCTCCACTCACATGCAATATAATAAATGTTAATAGTTTACTCTGAACTGTTGTAATGCGTAACAACGATGTTTTTCTTTTCTCCCCTCTTTTCTCATTGTTACCAAATTTAATCGTATATTAATGGAGAGATGCCGTTATTAAACATCTTTATACATACCCTTATACTACTGTATGATAATGCCCTTATACTACTGTATGATACTTTCTCTGGTTTCAAATAACTGCCACCATTGACCAAATATCATTTTATCTTTGAACATCAATAATTTTTTAAATGATTATATCATAAGAAGACTTTATTTTTGTCAATGCACCTGGACAAGTATTAGTCTTAGATGCATATAGCTAGAAAAGAAATAGAGGTAGTACCATAGTACGTACTCCTTGTTAATCATTTCCATAAATTCATCAGCCGTTACTCTTCAGCTTAGTCATAAACCCCTACTACTAAGCGCATTTAAAGTTGGTGTTTTAGCAGGAAATTCATTGGATGAAATTTAACAAGCCATATTCACACGTCAGAAGAGTTAAATTTAGAAGTTGAAACTCTGCTAAATAAACCTAAAAAAGCTACCTAAAAAAGAACAAGTTTATCGTTTCCGTGTGATAGCATGGCTCCAATTCCTAGCGGCAAACAGAACTTCATGGTGCATTTCGTTTCCATGTGAAGCCAACGGCTATGCTTTTTTTCCCGATTAAGATGTATATTTTAGCTTGGTTTTCATTAACATCAAACGGGTAAACAATAGTACATTTTATGGAAAAGTCTGTATATAAAAGTTATTCAAAATATTATATAATCTATTTTTAAGTTTAAAATAATTAAAAATTAGTTAGTAATGCACTAAAAGTTTTTCCTTTTTCATACCCGCACTTAATCTTCATCTTAAGTAGATGCGATACATGAGCCATTATGGATTAAAAACTGCTTGCGCTATAAAAGGAACTTTATAAGACAGTAATAGCAATTGAACTAATACACCAAATTAGAGGTTCACATATCCTTATCTCGGAAAGGTTCAGTGTATCTTTGTCTCATGCATCACGCTACAAAATCCAAAATTTTGTGCGAAAAGCCATATACAAATTGTGCCTGAAGAAATCGTTTTTCAAATACTTTAGGGGTTTGACTTCGATAAGAATATTCTTCACAATCAACATCATCACACAAGTATACTTTTAAAGTAGTAATTGGTGATAGCTACCAATCCTTATCAAAATTTGGAAAAAGTAAATTGAGTTTACCTATGGTCAAACCACCTCCAATATTGGACCACACCATCCCCCACCACAGAGGATCCACGTCACCCCTGAAACAACAGTCAGACTGACACCACCTGGCCCACCTCGATCCACGTGTCCCCCCGCCTCTCTCTCCCCGTTCTCCATGGACCAGGTGTACATATCCCACCCACTGACATGTGGGCTCACTTTCACATATCCTCCGCAAACCTCATGCATCGAGTCTACGCATGAATTCGGAAATCCCCCGCTAATTACATTCCCCCCACGCGCTCTGCGCCTCCGCAGCAGTAAAAAATCGTGTTTTTTTTTCAAAAAGTAATCGCAATCTTTTGGCCAAAGGAATGTGATTTAAAATTTAGATTATGTTAATTAACTGATTAGGGTGTTAATTAATTAATTACTCGAGCCGCTCCTCTTCTTGTTCCCCCACATTGCCATTGGCCTCGCCGCCTCCTCCTCCTCCTCCTCCTGCGAAGCCAGTGCGCTGCCCACTTCCGCCGCGCCGCGCCGCGCCGCGCGCTGCGTCGGGGTAGGTTTAGGGTGGCGGTGGAAGGCGGCGCAATGCGGAGGCCGTCGGCGGCGGCGGCGGCGGGCGCGTCGTGCCGCCGGCGCGCGATCGAGGTGCTCGCCGTGGCGCTCGTCCTGTACGCGGTGCTCGTGTTCGTCCTCGAGTCGCCGCTCGTGTCGACGTCTCTGTCGGGTGGTGGGGGAGGGGGAGGGGGTGGTGGTGGTGGTGGCGCAAGGTATCTGCGGCTCGCCGGCGGCGGGGTGCGGGCGGCCCCGGCGCGCCCGGCGAAGGAACCGCGGCTGGCGTCGTCCGCGTCGGTCTCTGGGCCATCCTCCCGCGGCCGGCGTCTCTCGGGGATGGTCTCCGGCCTCGACCTCGGCCTCCTCAACTCGTCCCGCGCCGGCCCGCTCCGCCGCCCGATTGCCGGCGCCGTCGAGACCGGCGCGCGCGTGTTCGCGGAACTCGAGGACCTCGACCCTGCCGCCTTCGAGTCGCCGACCGCCGAGGAGGAGGCGGCCAAGTGCCCGCAGTCGGTCGTGCGCTCCGCCGACGAGTTCCATGGGAGGAGGGGCCGCGTGGTGGAGCTGCCGTGCGGGCTGACGCTGGGGTCCCACATCACCGTGGTCGCGACGCCACGGCCGGCGCACGCCGAGGGTGACCCTAAGATCGCCGTGCTGAGGGAGGGGGAGCAACCGATCATGGTGTCGCAGTTCATGATGGAGCTTCAGGGGCTAAAGACCGTCGACGGCGAGGACCCGCCGCGAATCCTCCACTTCAACCCACGCCTCCGCGGCGACTGGAGCGGCAGGCCGGTGATTGAGCAGAACACCTGCTACCGAATGCAGTGGGGCACCCCGCTCCGCTGTGAGGGCTGGAAGTCCCACTCTGATGAGGAGACCGGTTGGGGACCCCTGCAATTCCATTTTGATCATGTTAGTTCAGGTGAATTCTGTGAAATTTGTTGATCGAGTGAATGAACTTTGTGCAGTGGATGGGTTTGTGAAATGTGAGAACTGGATTCTCGACGCGGATGGACGGTCCAAGGAGTCGACGACAACCTGGCTGAACCGGCTGATCGGACAGAAGAAGGAGATGAATTTTGATTGGCCTTATCCTTTTGTGGAGGGCCGATTGTTTGTTCTTACTATCAGTGCTGGGTTGGAGGGATACCATGTGAACGTTGATGGGCGACATGTGACTTCTTTTCCATACCGCCCTGTAAGTACATTTGTTCCTCCGTTTATCTTGTGTCCAAGATCGAAATTGTGGTGAATGGCTTGCATAATGAATGATGGGACACTACGATTTACAGTATTTCAAATATCAGTGCTGTTGAATAGTTGAGGTTGGAATGTTGAATAGTTTTCTGTGCCTTTTAAGTTTATTTTTGTTTTGCTGCGACTCCTGCAGGGGTTTGTTCTTGAGGATGCTACAGGTTTATCATTGAGTGGGGACCTTGATGTGCAATCAGTGTTTGCAGGGTCTTTACCCACAACACACCCAAGCTTTGCACCACAGAGTTACCTGGATATGTCAACTGTTTGGCAGTCCTCTCCTCTGCCTAACGAACCTGTTGACATTTTCATTGGCATCCTGTCATCTGGCAATCATTTTGCTGAGCGTATGGGTGTGAGGAAGACATGGATGTCTGCTGTCCGAAACTCACCAAATGTGGTAGCTCGTTTCTTTGTTGCACTGGTAATTCTTGAGAATTAACTTGATAGATTTCCTTGCTTCATGTCTTCCGTAAACCTGAGCTGATGAACTTTCTTTATCCCAGCATGGCAGAAAGGAAGTGAATGTGGAGTTGAAAAAGGAAGCAGAATTTTTTGGGGACATTGTTTTTGTGCCGTTCCTGGACAACTATGATTTAGTTGTTTTGAAGACTCTTGCAATATGTGAATATGGGGTATGTCAACAAGTTTCTTGCTCAAACTGATTCTTATTTAATGATCTATAAACTGTGGCTGTTATTTTCATATTTTCTGACTGGTTGACTTGTCTTCTCAGGTTCATGTTGTCTCTGCTAGGTATGTAATGAAGTGCGATGATGATACTTTTGTCAGACTTGATTCAATAATAACTGAAGTCAACAAGGTACAAAGTGGCAGAAGCCTCTACATAGGGAATATCAACTTCCATCACAGGCCGCTACGCCATGGGAAATGGGCTGTAACTTATGAGGTAAAGCATATGTATTTTGTTTCATGGTGGTTATCAGATAATATTGCGTATGCACCTTTTGTTATTGTTTCTTCTGTTTGCTTGAAGTGTGCAAGCTAATTACTTTAGTCATGAGTGATAGACTTCATTAGAAGAACTTGGTTATTGATATGTACTACTATGTTACTCTCGAAGTCCAAACATTGTTCATAGTAAAAAAAAACTGAAAACTCATGTGTTTTAGGATGCTTATTATAGTCACAGTTGATATTTGCAACTTTTTTTCTCTGTTTTTGCTGTGTGCTGTCTCTGAACTTCCTGTTATCTTAAAAGTTTTGAAGATTGAAACCACTGTATGCCTTTGCAGAATATCAAAATCTGACTAATAACTTGATTCATTCTTTGCATAAGTTTTAATCTTTTTTCTACTGTTTTATACAAACCAGTGTGAAGAACAATTACTTCCTGCAAGTGATGGAAGGTCCTTTTAAGGTGTACATAATCGAAGATTTGAGATATCAATCTTTGTTGGTTATTTTTAACATCCTTAGTAATCTGTGTTGTCCAGTAGAACTGTTTTGCAATCAGTTGGGCATTTAGGTTGTCTTGTTTGAGTTTTTTTCCCAAGCAACCGTACTAGACTGGATAATTCTAATATTGCTTATCAACATCACAGGAGTGGCCGGAGGAGGTCTATCCAGCCTATGCAAATGGCCCTGGATATGTTATATCTTCTGATATTGCTGGTGCCATTGTGTCCGAATTCAGAGACCAAAAACTGAGGGTACTATCTTATAGTTTTCTGTAAAAAAATATCCGTCACTCTGTGCATTAGTTATTCTCCTTTTATTAGTATATATGCAATTGGGGCCTGCCCTCCTGTTTTCCCCTAAAAAGGAGCATACCTTAATTATCACTTTGAACAGTTGGTTTAGAAAACATGAAAAATATATAGGATGAAAGAGACAATAGATTAACTTCACCAAATTGAACTGTATATGATTCTTCTTCCATCACAATTTAGTAATGACCAATAAGAACCTTCCCTTATTTGATCTCTTGTTTGAACACTGGTTTAAACTGGTACTCCCTTCGTCCCAAAATATAAGGGATTTTGGGTGGACGGGACACATCCCTGTCTAGATTCGTGGTATTAGGATGTGTCTCATCCACCTAACATCCCAAGGGAGTACATTGATTACTACAGAAGTCTGGCAGAAATTTCCTAATCATAATTCACATTAAAGAAGAAACTTATTTAATTTATAATTGCTTTCTGTGCAGCTCTTCAAAATGGAAGATGTGAGCATGGGTTTGTGGGTTGAGCAGTTTAACAGAACAAGACCTGTTGAATTTGTTCACAGTACCAAGTTTTGCCAATTTGGATGCATAGATGATTATTTCACTGCACATTATCAATCACCAAGGCTGATGTTATGTCTGTGGCAGAAGTTGCTAGATGGAAAACCACAATGTTGCAATATGAGATGACAATAGTTTAACTGGTAGCAATTGAATCATACCGTACTGGCAATCTTCATTTAATCAACAAAAGGGATGGATTTGCTGATGTCCTTCAGCAGCCATTGATCACTAACTATATCTTGATGGTAAATTAAGACTGCTTGAGACTGACATGTAGAAATTGATTTCCTAGATTACTTGAGAGTTAGCCAGCTTAGTTTCAACATTTGATAAGCCAGTGCACTATTACTCTCTTTTCTTAAAAAAAATGGCTACAAGTTTTTAGGTACTATAGAAATGAATGAGCATCATTCCTGAACATGAAGAAGTGGCAATTCAGTTAAGTTACTTCTACCTCTAATATGGCTCACTGCAACGTGGCGGTTGTTCAGTATATCTGGTTGGTGAGAGCTTGAAGTATAGGTTGATTTTGTCCTGCAACCTGTCGTGTAATTTAGTCGCTACCTGAATGAATGCTGCCTTTTCTCCCTGACTTATCAAATATGTACTCTCACAATTCTATTTTTTGTATCTACAACAAAGTATGGTCTGGAAAATTTCATGTGATGCTACATCTTTAAAACTGCAAGCTTTCACTGTTGCTTTAGTTCTTGCAGGAAAGTTATACCCTCGCAAATGAAAGGTGCTTATGCAATGGTTTACTGTTTCTGATGCCTTTAATAAATATACATTTTTCCACTATATGCTTCATGCGTGCAAATCATTCATCATAGTTTTGTCTAGTAAAAGAAAATCTTGTATTTCGGTTGTTCATATATTCTAGTTTTCTGCTTGATGATTGTGCTATTACCATCATAACGATTTCTCCATTGATGTATGTGCAAAATGCTTGCTACTGAACACTTGCAATGAGGGAAATGTTGTATTTTTTTCCCTTCCCAAACAGCAAGGCTCCTATTGTGAATTTGTGGCTGCTGAACAATTGAAAATGTCACTACGGTGTAAAGCTTGTACTACTGTTTATTCGTGCGTGGGCAGTGACTGTATTTCTACGAAAGTGCTCTGTCTCAGTGGTGGCAATGACACCATGTTTAGAAAGTTGCGAATGCTTTGATGAGAGAATATTCATAATGGTGTAGCTGGCAAGCATGGTTCACATCTTTTTATGCTCTGATTTGCTGCTTTTTTTATGGGCATGGCACTGGCACGAAGATATGTGTTCTCATGTTCCTACACCTTTTGGGCTTTCCTCCCCTCTCCATGGTTTACGAGGTAAGCAATCTGAACTAATGCATTGTTATATAGTAACATCGAATCTAATGCAGATTAATGGCTTGTTTGTACATGCAGATGCAGGTTACTGCTCTGTGATAGCTGATTTGTCTCTTGATTTTGTTTGCAGGAACTGAGCCATCTGCCAGCTGACCAATAAATACTTATTTCATCATTAAAAAAACCAACCAAGAAAAAAAGTTACTCCATTGTCTAAAAAAAATTGACCAGAAGTAGTCAGGTCAACCTCCGCATGTGCTGCAGATGAGGTAGGTTTTTACCAGGTCGACCTGGATAATATATTGTTTAACTTGCTCTTCAGAAAGAAAGCTCTGTTGTTGATATGCTGTTCGTTTCAGTAGTTATCGCTGGCGTGCTGGTATAAGGATGAAAACCGAGCGAATAGTTTCCATCCGCTTCGAAGAAAAACGAATACCGATATCTTTCGGAGCGGATAATTCTCGGGTAGTTCGGATACGTATATGAATATTTTTTCCCGGATACGAATACGAATATGGTATCGGGTTTTCCACTGAATACGTTATCCGGATAATTATACGGATATTTGGTGAACAGTGCTATTCGAATATCCGTAAAAGGTAGGAGATATACACTATTTCTTTATTTCTTTATAGCTCTATGACCTTCAATATACCCTTTTAGATTTTAATACTAGTCTATCTCTTAACACTAGTTCACACTATTAATATTATTTTAACTTTTTTAAAAAAATATAAATTATACTATATTTTATATAAAATAAGGTAATTATATATATGATGATATTTGTTTCTATTAGAAGTTGAGTTGGTTTTCGTGTTCCGAGAAAAGTTTGTTTCCGTATTCAAGATAATTCGTATTTATTTTCGTATCCGAGTTATTCGTATTCGTTTCCGTATCTGATAAAAAATATGAAAACAAATATGGTATTAGCATTATCCGTTTGTATCTGCTCCGTTTTCATCCCTAGCTGGCATTAGTCTGCCAAAATTCTCTAATCCCAACTGGGCGTGATGAGCGATATCAACACTCAACAACTATATTACACTAATGCAGTTGCGATGGTGTCGAAATCATCATATCATTTTATTAACAAGAATTCATTGTACTTTTTCCCCCTTGTCCATCATCATACGGATTATCGAAATCGTCGCAAAAGATGGATTTATCAAAAATAATTGAGATAATAAAAATATTTGATGCTTCTCTTGTAATATGAGCTAGCGCTTTGTTGGCGAGTTGGACACTATGGATTGGTCTAAAGCCATTGTCAGCTATGGCACGTGCATTCTTTGCATCATCTCGTGTTTTTCTGTCATAAAAAATTGGAGAATTGGTCCATATTTGCCTGTATTCCAGACCAAGATTCTGTGGCCGCGTCAAACCAAAATCAACTCTGGAAACCTCAATGATTGGAACCCAACAATTTCGGACGAAACAAAAAAAACTTTAATTCAAAACCAGCAAAGGATTGAGAGAAGGCGAAAAATTAAATGGTATCCCGGGAGCAACTGGCATGAAGGCTATGGTTCCTTTGGAACTAATGAATTTGGTGGAATTTTTGTAGGAACTTCGCTGGATAATTGCCACAGATTATTTGCATTGCACCTCTAATAAAGCATGTTCTTAAATTTTCTTAATTAAAAAATTTTCTTCTACTACATTGCTTCGACCCCTTATCTTAAGCTATATCTTAAATTTATTTTTAAAAATATTTAATGTATGCCTATAATAAGTAGATATTCAGCGACAATGATCACATAAATAATCTCATGAATAGCGTCTCTGGCCTATTTGCCACTCATAGCCAGAGTGAGCAACTGATTGGTAGGCAATCATATGGGATACGGATATCATATTTCAACTAAAATAGATATTCCTGATTTGGCAATTCTCAAATGTTGGGCAACCAAAAGACACAGTACCAAAATACCATCTACTGTACTATACATACATAACATATACTTCCTCTGTTCTTTTATATATGATGTTGATTAGTTCAACATACCACTATGCATGCCACGCTATCCTCCAAGATTGAAAAAAAAAGTGAAGGAGAATGTAAAAGTTTGCAAATTATGTTTTTTTACAAAAGTAA
Organism: Oryza punctata; assembly: GCA_000573905.2. NCBI lineage: Eukaryota > Viridiplantae > Streptophyta > Magnoliopsida > Poales > Poaceae > Oryza > Oryza punctata. Next base: position 5,661,964 of record CM002494.2, on the reverse strand, counting down.
AAAACACCATATACAACTAGCTACAACATACAGTGTCAAAAAAAGGAAAAACTAGCTACAACATACATGCTCTTGTCCATGCTTAATGGAAAAGATAAATCCATGAACAGAAAAAAAAAAACTTACATACATATATGCAATATGCTTAAATTTGTCTACCGAGATTTAGGGCATGTTTGGGGAGCGCGAGATTTTGTTAAGTTTTTCAGTTAGTTTTGTTGGTGATAACTTGGAGAAGTTGGTTAGGGTTTTCTTGTGTCTGACTACTAAAATTTTAATTCTAAGCTACTTATTCATAAAATCTACGTGAGGATATAAATTGTATAGAGGAGCTAAAGATTTTAGGAGTAGCTTCAATTGTCAGTTTCAATTGTCAGAAACTCTCCAAACACCAAATAGAACCTTAAGCTTTGACCGATAAAGTTATACTAAATTACTTACTTGAATCATATAAATAAATTTCACAGAATTCTCATACGAACTGCATAGAAAAACAGTACAATGATCACATAACTACTTTTAAAAAAACCATTTTGCCCATCCCAAATAAACTAGGATTAAAACAAAAATTAAAACACCGGTGGAATACATCTACTTCTCCTCCCTTTGGTCGCTTGTTCGTTTTTTTTTTCTTTTTTCCTTTCCTCGCGTACAGCTGGACGCTTCGTTTGCTTCTCCTCTTCCGTCTCCTCTCCTCTCTTCTTCCCCTCTCCACTTCTCCCACCTCGCTACCAAACACGCGCACACGCAGAGCGCGAGAGCTAGTGCCCTAGCAGCAGCAGCAGCGAGCAGGCGGCGAGCATGGCGGGGGCTCCGTCGAGGTCGCGCGGCGACTTCGACCACCTCATCAAGCTCCTCCTCATCGGCGACAGCGGCAAGTTACCCCCGCACCCCAATCCCGCCTCAGAAATCAGAGCTTGTGTTCTTCTGTTTCGGGTTACCGGGTGCCTCTAGGGCTTTAGTTGCTCGCTCGATTCCTGGTTCGCCTCGACCGATTTTCTCCCTCTCTTCTACTGCTTCGTGTAGTAGTATTAGTATTACTTTCGCATCTATGAATGGGTCCGTGGGGGAGTACCGGGTTGTTGTTGTTGTTGTTGCTGAGGATTTAAGGGATGGGGATTTCCGTGTCTTGGTTAATTGTTGGAGTGGTACGTAGCAGTGATTGAAAGCTTTTTTTTGAGAGGGTTTTTGATAGCTGCTGATTTGGTTGGTCGGTTGATAATCTTGTTGGGAACATTCTCCAATGAGAACCATGCTATGTATTATTACATCCATAAGTAGCTATGAATAGGGATTTCTGTACCGATTAGAGGTTGGTCAGGTTGCAATTGGGGCAAGGACTTGTGAAGTAGTACTTGCCAAGATTAGTTTGCGAAAAGGTTTCATAAGTGTGCAATGTCTGTACGCGATATTGTTCGGATCATACACATTCGTGTTCTGGTTGTACACTCCTCTTTGATCTTCTGGATATTGCGGTTTTCATTCAGGCAGTGGGTTCCTGGGAATTTTCACGAATTTTGCTCTCCGGTAGTTTATTATACTAGGTGATAATAACTGTTGTTTTAGTTTGGATAGTTCGATATAGAAATGGTTAAAAATGGGTTAACTAACATGAGAATCCCCAAAAGGTGCTCTACTGGTCATAAAAGAAGTACGTTTTAGGTTTTCACCATGGGTAGTCTCAATAGGTAGGGATAGAGATTAGGACTTGAAGCTATATTGGAGCCAAAAGTCATTCATTGGCAGGGTCCTTTAACTCCAACTTGTACCAGCTCAGACACCATTGCTGTTCAGAGTTCAGTCTAGCAGTGAAAATGTTTCATCACCTCATCCTCATTTTTTTTGTTCAGATGCTGAAGTTTTGGCCTTGTTTCACAGTCGTGACAGAATTGTTCCTCATCCTACTTTACCAAAAGTGCTGAAATTACTCATCATTAAAATAGGACTAGGTGTTTTAGAAAGAACCTTCATCCTTGTCCAGTCCTTCATTGGATCAAAAGTGAAATTGTTAGTTGATCACCCCTTTGTAGTGATATTGCAATTCCTCAAGGCATATCTGACTATTTGTTATCAAATTTATCGGATAACCACATGATTGATTTGGTATATCTGATGGGTCTCTAACTCCCCAAATTTCTCATTGTGGTGTTTGACAGTTTTGTTCTGTCTTTATTATCTTCAGGTCGTGTGATGTCTAGTGGCAATTTTTTTCTCAGATAATTCTGTTATCATTCTTATTTGGCACCTGTTTGTTTAATCTGCAGGTGTAGGAAAGAGTTGCTTGCTTCTGAGGTTCTCAGATGACACTTTCACTACAAGTTTTATCACCACCATTGGGTATTCACGCAACCATCTATTCTTCTATTTTGGGGCATTCACTTATGGAAGTCAATATTCTAAAGATGTGTATTTTTCTTTATGTAAAGCATTGATTTCAAGGTTAGGACAGTTGAGCTTGATGGAAAGCGTGTAAAATTGCAGATTTGGGATACTGCTGGTCAAGAACGTTTCCGGACAATTACAACTGGTATATTTTTATCTTCCATTTTTGCTATGACTCACATATGGGGCAAATTACGAAAGGCGACATAAATTCCTGATCCATGACCTAGGCTTGAATACTGACAGAAATTTGGCGTATAAAAGAATATAAACATGAACAATTGTCAAACTGATGCAATTTCAACCAGACAATATGATATATTCTTTTAGATTCAAATCTTTTTTTTTTTGGAATAGCACATAAAGTTACCCTTTTCTATGTGCTCCAATGAGGAAGATGTGCATAATAAAATTGTCCCTCTTTGCAGATGTGTTTTGCTTGGTTTCTGAAGTTGTAGACATGCAATATGCATATTCATATGCTCAATTTTTATTGCTCATCTGGAAACCTTTATTTGATGACCGCATATATAGCCCATGAATTAGAGAATGGGCATTTATATAAGCATGATGGCAGGTTATCATATATATCCTCATGCACTTACTTAAAATATGGCACTATAATGGCCCAAGCTATACAGATTTATCCATTGATTGCTAAGCAAGATTTCTGCACCTTATTTGATCCTTTTCCTTTCTGCAGCCTACTATAGAGGTGCGATGGGCATTCTGCTTGTTTATGATGTTACAGACGAGTCATCCTTCAACAGTATCCATCATACTTGTGCATCCGTTTGTTGACAGAGTGCAAATATATATTTTTTTCTTAACTGATGTGTAGACATTAGAAATTGGATCCGCAACATAGAACAACATGCATCTGATAATGTCAACAAGATTTTGGTGGGCAACAAGGTTGATATGGATGCAAAGCGGGTAAATGTTTCAAAAAGTTCCATAATGCTAGACATTCGTGGCCCAGTTTCTTATGCCTATTACAAAATGGTGCTCGATTAACAGGTGGTGTCCACAGCTCAAGGACAAAAGCTCGCAGATGAGTATGGAATGAAATTTTTTGAGACGGTAAGATTTCATAATATAAGCAAAGTAAACTTACATGTCAAGTCGCTGTCCAACTTGTTGTCACATAACTAGTTGTATTCCAACTTTCCGAGATGATCAGATACATGTTTAAATACTATGATATGCAGAGTGCAAAAACAAATCAAAACGTGGAGCAGGTATTCTTTACCATTGCAAGGGACATAAAGCAAAGATTGACTGAAACTGTTGCTGCTGCAGCTGAGGTAGATACTCTTGCATTTCGTTCCCATCCCCTGTGCATTATTTTTCACTCGAAGTTCTAACCTGTACATCATTCACGCAGCCCCCAACTATTCAAATCAGTAGGCAAGAGCCAGATCAGGCAGGAGCTGCCTCGTCAAGATGGTCAGCCTGCTGTAACACTTGATCAACGCTGTGGCGTACTGCACGGCTTGTCCTGTTCGCAGCTTGCCTATGACAGCAAATTTACCACTGCCATCTTCCGTGTGTTCAACGCCAAGATGTATATTTCGCCCAGTTGATATCTAGGTCAAAAGATCTTTTACCTGACCATTCTGGTGTTGTGATTCCTCAATGAGGTGTAAGGGTGTTTGCCTGTGCTCTAGCTCTGTCGTTAGTTCTGAATTATGCTTCAAAACTCTTCTCTTTTTTATTAGCTCTGTGTTCGTCAGATAAGCTGATGGATTTGCTCCTGTCATGTAAACAAACCTTCTAAGAGACCGCAGTATCTGATTGTCTGAATTCATGATTGTGCATTACTGAAGATTTGTCCTGTTTCCCCCCATGTGCTTCACTCAAGATTCCCAGATTATCTTGTCTGATTATATACTAGTACTATTATTATTTGTGTGAGAAGATTATGTTCCGTTGTGAAATTGAAATGGGATTCACGGGAAAAACAAGATTCTGAATTCAAATATGTGGTGGTGTAAGGACAATAACTGACGACAATCAATGTGGTACAGAATCAAATGGAAATGGGACTCACGAGTACCGCTGCAGAGCGTACAGAAATGTGGTACACCATGAAACTGTTCTAACCCGAATGGCCAAATGATTGAGCTGAATGCTGTTTTAAATTTCGATCAATCATTCGGAATAATCAGCTAGATTGTGAACATGTGCCGCTAAAAACTGTTCTAGAAAGACTCCACAAATCAATCCTAATACGTCAATTATCCCATCATCAAATAAATAACGGATCATTTCTCTACTACCTTAAAAATGGGTCGTCCTTCCGATCCCTTCCCATATCATCTGCTCCTTTGCTTGTACGTAACCACAGTGTTTTATCCTTTAATCGAACTATCCAGATAATCCCCAATCATATATGAATCTGGCCCATTAAACAACACATTTACCCCGTCAATCCCTAATCATATATGGGTCTAGCCCGTTGTAAAGCACAAATATGTTACTAATCAAAAGAAACGTGAAAGTCACAGGATATAGAGGTGCAAAATGGTGGACAAGGAAACTAGAAAACAGATATGTCTTGGTACTTGGAACATAAGAATTGAATTGGGTTAATAAATCAAGAGTTGTTCCTTCGTCCCATGGAGATTATCCCATTGAATTTGGGCTGTATTTTCTCTTCCATTTCATCTTTCATAATTTTCCATTTGAAAAGTAGCCGCGCAAAACTGCGAAATAATTTATGGAGGAATAACTGCCATATTCATTTCGTTCCAAACGCTAACACGAGCGAAAAAGAAATCCATGAGTTTTCACTCCTCTGGAATTGCCTGAACTTGCCGATCAAACGAAATGATGATTATTGTATCACTCTTTTTTTTTAAGAACTGGTGGGTGTGAGTGTGTTTTGGTTGTGTATATTCTAGTTAGACAAAGGCTGTTAGAGTTTGTGTCGAATATGTGTACCACTTATTACGAAACTAGCCCCGAAATCGATATCGGTAGCTAAACACGGAAGAAACACTATAGGAGATCCAAACACGATAACGACACCGAGACACGATATTTAGTAACGGAGTTCAGCCGTAACCTACATCTCCGGAGCACCGATTACGGGCGCTCCTCCCCGATCCAGCATATTACAGCGTATCAGAGTTACATCGACTCACGGCCGGTCACCGCCGGCAGCCGCTTCCTCTCGCTATGCTACGTTGTCATATGGTTACAACAGGCACGCCCTTCTATTTATGAGAGAATCTAGGATAGAGTCCGACTCTTACTCTAGTCCTAATACCTAGTACAACTCCAAGTCCTAAATTGTAACCGACTACGTACACATGTTCGACATAGCATAGCGAGAGGAAGCGGCTGCCGGCGATGACCGGCCGTGAGTCGTTGTAACTCTGATACGCTGTGATATGCTGGATCAGGGAGGAGCGCCCGTAATCAGTGCCCCGGAGATGTAGGCTATGGCTGAACTCCGTTACCAAATATCGTGTCTCGGTGTCGTTATCATGTTTGGATCTCCTATGGTATTTCTTCCGCGTTTAGCTACCAACGTCGATTTCGGGGCTAGTTTTGTAACAGAGACCAGAGGTGTTATCAATACATTGTATTAGCTTGATGTAATTAACACACAAATTCTATTATAAGGTTGTTGATCGGGAGAAAAACTCCTTGTTCTCCGCACGCATGTTTTTCAAACTACTAAACGTAACTTTTTTTCTCAAAATTTTCTAAATGAAAGTGTTAGATTGATCTCCTGCCGTTGGGCCCAACGGCACAACGGGCCTTGACCGCGTCCTGATCGGGGGCGCCCAGCCCATTGGCTGGTGGGCCCCGTCACCCTGCACCATATAAAAACAGAGGGTGGAGGACGGGGCGGCACACGACACGAGGTTCGCTGCCGCCGCCAACTCCACCCAAATCCCTAACCCTAACCGATCGAGGGGGCGCAGCCAGTGACGGGATTTGCCACCGCCGCACCACGACCTCACCGGGAAAGCCCACTGCCGCAAGCACCGTCGTCGTCCACGTCTACTCCGCGACAACGACGACGATGGCCAGCGCGTCCTCATCATCAAACACCTCCACCGGTCGGTAACCCTAAACCCTATCCCCTCATACATCATTGTCCAACACAATAGAGAACAAAACCCTATCGATCTAAATCCTAGGTGATCCCCTATAGATTATAACATTGGTATCAGAGCAACCTAATGTTTTAGATCGGTTTGGGAAAGAAAAAGAAATCAAAAGAAAAGAAAAGAAAAAGAAAACCCTACCTCATCGCCGGCCTTTGCCGGCCAAGTGTGGGGGAGGGCAAAGGGCACCGCCGAGGAGCCACTCGACGGCCGTGCGTGCACCCGCGGGTGCACGCGCGCGCCGGCGATGGGGCCTGCGGCGGCGCCGCCATCTCCAATTCCGGCCGCCGCTCTCTCTCTCTCACATAGTGGTGACTAGAGACGGTGGGGGGAGCGGAGAAGAAGAAGAGAAAGGGGCGGCGACGAGGGCGGCCGGCTGCGGCGCCGCTCCACTCGCGCGCGCACAGGGTGGCTAGGGTTTCGGCGCCGACAGGGGTAGGGTTTTGTTTGCCCTAATCCTCCGCTCAGCCGTCCGATCTAAACCCTGGCCGTTCGGACGGCCGGCGGCGGCCGGGCCGAAAGTGGCCCAAGAGAAGGGCGCGCGGGGGGGCGGTTTCCCGGCCCAGGCCCAGGTTGCGGCCTAGGGAAGGGGGGCGCGCCCGCCCGCGCCAAAGAGGCCATTGGCCGCCGGAACAAAGTCCAATTTTGGTCCCTCGGGCCAAAATAAAAGAAAAAGAAAGATAATGTTTTCGCAAAAGTCCGGTTTAGGTCCCTCCGAGGCCGAAAACAGAGAAAAGTTTTAATTTTTGTCAATTTTCATGCAAATTTCAATAGAATTTTGAATTGTTTTTGCATGTTTTACCTCTGTTTAAATTTGAACCAACAGGATAATTTTTACAAGAGAGTGAATTATAGAAATGATATGAATTTTATATAGTTCTTCCGCTGCAAATAGATAAAATTGATGAAAATTAGTGTTTCTAAAATTAAATTTCGAACCAACGGGAGAATTTAATTTTAGGAACATTAATTCTGTGCTATGATGTTGTAATTTTCTGACCAACGTTGTTAATTGCAATATAGTTATGGCTCTATGTATTATGTCTAATTTCTGCCCAACGGTGATGTAGACTTAATACATAATATTTTAATGTTAGTTTTGTTCTCACCGTATATGATTATTTCAGGTGGCTACTCCTTGATGGGTTGCATCAAAGACATTCCGACCTTGAAAGGAGATAACTACACAGAATGGAAAAGAAAACTCGACCTTACCTTTATCTTGGGAGAGGTGGACTTGGTGTTGACTACCCCATGTCCTATAGAACCTGCTGAAATTATCAGAGGTGACAAAGAGTCAGATGCTGAATGGGAAAAGAGACAGAGGGACCATGCTCCCCTCGTCATGTCTTATGACATCGAACATAAGAAATGGTCCTTAGCCAACAAGAAATGTTTGGCTGTGGTAAAGAACACGATTGAGCCAACTATATTGGGCTCAATCCCAGAGTGCGACACCGTCTCTGAGTACCTCGAGAGAATAAAGAGCCAGTTCACTGGTTCTTCAAAGACTCATGCTACACAGTTGATCAAGCAGCTTGTGACAGAGAGGTACCATGGAGGTGGTGTGAGAGAGCACATTCTTAGGATGAGCAACATGGCTTCCAAGTTGAAGCCAATGGATTTGGGCATAACAGATGACTTTCTGGTTCATCTGGTTATGGCCTCATTGCCAAAGCTTTTTGACAATTTTATTGTCAACTACAACATAAGTCCAGAGAAATGGAATTTTGAAAAGCTCATCGCTAATTATGTGCAAGAGGAGGAAAGAATCAAGGAGTCCAATGGTGGCTCCATTAACTATGTTAAAGGTAACAAGAAAAAGAACAACAAGTCTCCCTCCTCAAAAGCAAAACAACCTTAGCACCTGCCTCAACAACAACAGTTCGCTGTGGAAAAGGATCAGTGTCTCCACTGCAAGAAGACAGGACATTACAAGAAAGATTGTCCTGACTTCCTGAAAATGATCATGGCCAAGAAAGGTGAGAACATTATTACATTTGTAAATGAATCTCATTATGTTGGTTATTCCAGATCCACATGGTGGATTGATTCTGGAGCAACTATTCATGCTTGTAATTGTTTAAAGGCATTCCGTTCGATGAGGACTATGCAAAGAAGCGAAAGATCCATTAGAGTTGCCAATGGAGTTGAAGAAAAAGTTAAAGCTATTGGCGACCTTCCTATAGAGCTCCCGAATGGCTTCACACTTTTACTTCGAGATGTTTTTTACGTTCCTTCTTTGCAAAGAAATTTAATAAGTGTATCCAAATTGGATTTTGATGGATATGATTGCCGCTTTAGAAGTGGCAAATGTGAACTATGGTATAATAATGCATGTATTGGTCTTGCTGTGTTGCAAGACGAGCTTTATTTGTTATCTCTTTCTGAGAATGTGAATGCTGTGTCCTCGTTGACAAAAGAAAACAAGAAAAGAAAGCGAACTCCTGATGTCTCATCGAAATTATGGCACTGTCGTTTAGGCCATATTTCGAGAGGGAGAATTGAGAGACTAGTTAAAAATGAAATTCTTCCTCCATTGGAGTTCTCAAACTTAGAACAATGCGTAGAATGCATTAAAGGAAAATTTGTAAAGAGCATCAAAAAGGGTGCAAAACGAAGCACAAGAATTTTGGAAATCATTCACACAGATATTTGTGGTCCATTTACTGTGAAAAGTGTGGATGGTTTTGACTCGTTCATAACATTCACAGATGATTACTCCCGTTATGGTTATATTTATCCAATCAAAGAGCGATCAGAAGCGTTGGATAAATTTAAGATATTCAAAGCTGAAGTTGAAAACCAGCATGATATAAAGATTAAAGTAGTAAGATCTGACCGTGCGGGGGAGTACTATGGTCGACAAACGCCTTATGGGCAAGTCCCTTGACCTTTTGCAAGGTTCTTGCTAGAGAATGGTATAGTAGCCCAGTATTCAACACCGGGCGAACCTCAACAGAATGGGGTAGCTGAAAGGCGTAACCATACCCTTATGGATATGGTGCGTAGCATGATAAGCCACTCCACCCTACCATTGGGTTTATGGATGGTGGCGTTAAAAACCGCCATTCATATCCTCAACAGAGTTCCAAGCAAATCAGTTCCCAAAACACCGTATGAGCTATGGACAGGAAGAGTACCCTCGCTAGCTCACCTCCGTGTGTGGGGGAGTCCTGTGGAGGCTAAAGTATTTAACCCAAACCTTGGGAAGTTGGATCCCAAAACAGTGAGCTGCCATTTTATTGGCTACCCTGAAAGATCAAAGGGTTATCGTTTCTACTGCCCAAATAGTTATACAGACACGCCGTCTTCTTGGAAGACGAAATGATTAAGGGGAGCTCAGTAGTTCGAGAAATTGATCTTGAGGAGAGGCCGGTGTCTGTACCCGCTCTGTCGACTCAGGAGCCTTTCTTCTCTCTACCTGCTGGTGTTGAGCCTGCAATGCATGACGTTGCGGTACTAACACCTGTTGTTACCTCTCCTGTGGCAACAATGAATGAAAGTGAGGAACCTGTTCTACAGGATTCAACAGAGATTATTGCCACACCAGAAGAGGAGCTGCAACAGCCTCAAACAGATAATGTGCCAGAACAGGAGGCCCCTAGAAGGTCTGAAAGAGTCAGAAGATCGGCTATCCGTGATGACTATCAAGTTTATAATATAGAAGAGTCACATATGGAGGATGATCCCACTTCATATGAGAGGCCATGAGAAGCACTCGCTCATCTGAATGGTTGGAATCCATGAAAGATGAAATGAAATCAATGAAACTAAACGATGTCTGGGATTTAGAAGAAATTCCTAGAGGAGCCAAAACAGTAGGCTGTAAATGGGTCTACAAAACCAAATATGACTCCAGAGGGAATATAGAAAAGTTTAAGGCACGACTTATGGCAAAAGGCTTCACACAAAGAGAAGGGATTGATTACAATGAGACATTTTCTCCAGTCTCTTGTAAGGATTCCTTTAGGATTATAATGGCACTGGTGGCACATTATGATTTGGAATTACATCAGATGGATGTAAAAACGGTATTTCTAAATGGAGATTTAGAGGAAAAAGTATATATGGTGCAACTGAAAGGTTTCGTCATGAAAGGAAACGAAAATATGGGGTGCCGTCTAAAGAGATCCATTTATGGATTAAAACAAGCTTCGAGACAGTGGTACTTGAAGTTTGATGGGACAATAAAGAAATTTGGGTTTCAAGAGAATATCGAGGACAACTGTATTTATACAAAGTTTAAGAATGGGAGATTCATTTTCTTAATTCTGTATGTGGATGATATTCTACTGGCTAGTAGTGATGTCGGTCTACTGCAGGAAACAAAGAAATTCTTGTCCTCAAACTTTGACATGAAAGACCTCGGTGAGGCTTCATATGTTTTGGGCATAGAGATTCGCCGAGATAGAACAAAGTATACATTGGGACTTTCTCAAAAGGTATATATAGAAAAGGTGTTGAAGAAATTCAACATGTACAGATGCAGTGCTACACCTGCTCCTATAGTCAAAGGCGAAAAGTATGGGGCATCGCAATGTCCTAGAAATCAGTATGAGCTCAACGAAATGAAAACAAAGCCATATGCGTCAGCTGTAGGAAGCCTACAGTACGCGCAAGTGTGCACACGACCTGACTGGGCATTTGTTACCGGGTTACTTGGCAGACTTCAGAGTAATCCAGGCCCAGAGCACTGGAAATTAGTAAAGAAAGTCTTGCGTTATTTGCAAGGAACAAAAAGCCTCATGCTGTCTTACAGAAGATCGGAATCGCTCCAGATAGTGGGGTATTCAGATTCTGATTTTGCAAAAGACAATACAAAGTCAACATCGGATACGTGTTCACCCTAGCAGGAGGAGCTATTTCATGGAAAAGCTCCAAACAGACTATCACTGCAGGGTCTACTATGTATGCCGAGTTTATAGCATGCTATGAGGCAACGGGACAGGTGAACTGGCTAAAGAAGTTCATACCCGGTTTAAAGGTGGTTGACAGTATTGAGAAACCACTAAAGTTATACTGCAATAATGAACCCGCGGTAATGTACGCTCACAACAATCAGTCAAGTGGTGCTGCCAAACACATTGACATAAAGTACTATGTTGTGAAAGATAAAGTCCGGGATCAAACAATTAGTCTCGAGCACATTAGAACAGAAAGGATGCTCGCGGATCCGCTCACGAAAGGCCTACCACCCAACGTGTTCAAGAAACATGTAGCCGGCATGGGTTTAAGGGAAGCCTTATGAATCCTGGACTACAGGGCCCAAAAGTTAAAGTATCTGTTTCTGAATGGAGACGTGTATAGTGGCTGTTAAATCCATCGGTGATTAACCGTGACGATGAAACATGCTCTATTTACAAATCTGTGATGGAATAGAAAAGGCTAAAAGAAATAGTGAGATCAAGGGGGAGAATGTTAGATTGATCTCCTACCGTTGGGCCCAACGACACAACGGGCCTTGACCGCGCCCTAATCGGGGGGGCGCAGCGCATTGGCTGGTGGGCTCCTGTCACCCTGCGCCATATAAAAACAGAGGGTGGAGGCCGGGGCGGCACACGACACGAGGTTCGCTGCCGCCGCCAACTCCACCCAAATCCCTAACCCTAACCGATCGAGGGGGCGCAGCCAGTGACGGGATTCGCCACCGCCGCACCACGACCTCACCGGGAAAGCCCACTGCCGCAAGCACCGTCGTCGTCCACGTCTACTCCGCGACAACGACGACGATGGCCGGCGCGTCCTCATCATCAAACACCTCCACCGGTCGGTAACCCTAAACCCTATCCCCTCATACATCATTGTCCAACACAATATAGAACAAAACCCTATCGATCTAAACCCTAGGTGATCCCCTATAGATTATAACAAAAAGTTGATATAAAAAAAATCATATTGATCAATTTTGCAAATTTGAAATAACTAATACTCAGTCAACCATGCGCTAAGGTCTTAGCTTGTTCTGCGTATCTTCCCGTTATTCTTTTTTCCTTTTGTCTCGAACACACCCTAGATCACTTTAATTTTTCTAGTTAATGTTTTTTAAGTTTGATCAAATTTATAGAAAAATATAGTAGTATATTTTAACACAAAGCAAATATATTCAATGATAGATTTAACAAAACTAATTTTGACGTTTTAAATGTTTGCTAAATTCTTTTATAAGCTTGATCAAACTTTATTTTGACTAAAAATTAACTTATAATATGAAAGGAAGTATTATATATGCAAACACTATTAACAACAAAGAACAAACAAGACTAAAATGCAAACATAAAATTCAGCGGAACTTAGGACCCCACCATTACATTATTACATCCAATCACTACGCAAAGTTGAGTACTTTGATTAATTATAATGCCACACCGTAATGTCCGACCAGCCAATTAAAAGAAGATGAAGAGGAATAAAAAGGATGCAATCCCAACTGGCGACAGCCTTCCAAAGGGCCCCAGCTAATCAAGAACAAGGATCAGCACAACACAAACCTTCCGTTTCCGATTCGCCATGCCATGCCAACATGAATCCAATCAACCATAATCCCAATTTTCTTTTCTCACATAGTATGTTAACCAAATCTAATCATAGCCTCTGGGATTAGTTTAGTGCCTATGGTTAATTTAATTTCTTTCATGCATGCCATCATCCTAATATGATCCCATGCTGTCTGTTGTCTGGTGAGAGCTAGCTTAGCTGCTGGTGTTTTGGCAAGGCAAATGTGCTGTTGCTAGGGCATATTGCCACCCTGTCTCTGAGAGCCTTTGTGGCGTCCTGCTAGCTGAAAAGAAGGGAGATATATATATAAAAAAACAAACTCATCATGGGCTGGCCAAATGCCATGCTGGGTTAATAACTTAACATATATTATTAATTAAAAAAATGAATGGAAGTGTTTGTGACTTCTATATTGATTGGTGATGCGTCAGAGGCGCTTTTTTTCTTTGTTTTCATCCGATTTTCGTATGATGGTTTTTAAGTAGATTTTTTTTTTGTAGATATCAAAGATTGCGGGGCTCCTTGTTTTCTTCTCAGATGTTTCGGTCAGAGAATTGGATTACAAATTAGCTCAGCGACATACACCACACCCATGTGCAGCCGTGGAGTTGAATTTAACGCTGCACGCCAAAAAGAGTTGAAATTGAATTAGGTTCCCTATAGAAAAGAGAGACAAAAACCAAGGTGGCAAAATACTTAATAGACAAATTAAGGGTAGCTAGTAAACAAATTGGCAGAAGCATCAGGAAATTACGTGTTTCGTACTACGAGCGAAGTGCCGTGTTGGTCAGCACTCAACTATTTGATCAGAAATGTGGCGTTCTCAAGCATGGTTGGAAGGTGCTAGTATGTTGACCGTTGAGTCAATGCGCTACCCTTCTAGAAGGAAGAACGGACAGAGACGCATACACCACAGAAGGATCCACTCGCGAACCTACTTATAAATTTTATAGGTTAAATAAGTGGGTAACACATAAATAGATTTATGATTCGACTCAATTGGAGCCTTAAACCAATAATGTTACATGGATCACCATTAATACCAAACACTGTCTTAATGCGAGAGAGAAATTTTCGAGCAACCAATCCCTCTAGCCAATCTTGTTTTCTTCTGGCGGTTTCTCTTAGAATTTTCAATCCCTGGATTCATATTCAGCTTATAAAAATATATAATATAGAATTTAGAAAATAAATTAAAAGATAAAAGTTAAAAAACCCAGCCTTTTCATATTCTCTAAAAATAGCTATCAACCAATTATTTATCATAATCTTAAGTTTCGCAAACAAGATCTAAAAGCTTTTAAGTTCTTAGAAGAATAAGGATCCAAATAAACTGAAAAGACCGATTTCGTTCTTCTAGTTTAATTGTATTCTAACTACACATTTTAAGAATTTGGATGAACTTTTTCAGAACCTGTAAGCTAGACTGTTTGCTCCCAAACGGGCCCTAACACCAATCTTAAACATGTTATTTATCAATTTGATGTACTTCTTTGGTTCATTTTTAGCTTCTTCCATTTGTCTCAAAATAAATTTATCTTTAGAATAATTGTTTCATCTGAGTTTGTAAAAATAGAAAATAATTGTATTAGGAGCAAATAAAGTGAGAAATAGCTGCATTGAAATTTAATAAGGTAGGGATATTATAGTCTTTTTGTTTTGCATCAGTATGTGTGAGGTAAGTGAAAAATGAGCTTATTTTAGAACGGAGATAGTACTTATAAAGATACTTAATTTTTAAGAATATTTGTAAAGATGTGGAGCAAATAATCCATGTCAGAAAATCTAGGGCACGTTTGGCCAAGCTTACTAGCAGCAAGTAAAACTATGGTGGATCATTAACATCTGATTAATTAAATACTATCATAAGCTTAATCATGAAAACATATATATATTTGATTCTATTTCAAAAATGTATATAAAAAAGTTATGTATACGAAAACGAATATGGTAGAGCTATTATTTATCGGTACCCTCTCCCCGGCCGGTTTCATCCATAACTGAAGGGGACTGCAGAGGAATTATCCTTCCGGCACGTCCGCTACGCAGGGCGAGGAGAGATGGCGTCCAACGAAGGAACGCGCGCGGCAGCCATGCACCGGCACCACCTGCCGAAACAGAGTAAAAAAAAACAAGGAAACCACCGCCGCGCCCCACCCGCGGCTTTGGCTGCCACTGCGAGTCGCGAGTCCAGTGTGTGATGCGCTGGGTACGTAGGCTGTGTTTATCCTTTCAACTTTCTTAACTCCTTCAACTTTCTTTAACTCACCCATACGCGCTATTAAACAGGGTATATTTTAAAAAAAATTATACGAAAATTATTTTAAAAAAATTATATTAATCTATTTTTTAAAAAAATTAGTAAATACTTAATTAACCATAAGAAAATACGTCGCTCTGTTTTACGTGTATGGAAGGTGAGTTTTCAACCACATCTCCCGAACACAGCTGTAGTCGGGCCGATCGCTAGCGCGAGACCACAACACCACAGAGTGGAGCACCCAAACACCCAAACACCGAGCACCTTCCAATTGTATGTGCTGTGCTGCAGCAAACATAGTGTGCGGACGTAACGGCTTGA
This sequence comes from Oryza punctata, assembly GCA_000573905.2. NCBI lineage: Eukaryota > Viridiplantae > Streptophyta > Magnoliopsida > Poales > Poaceae > Oryza > Oryza punctata. The sequence continues at coordinate 5,646,379 of CM002494.2, read as the reverse complement.
TGCATCAAAACCCCAATGGATGGATTGGAGTTAGAGCGAAATGGAGAGTTGGTGCAACATGTTTATTTTACTTTGTTTTGTACAAAATTTAAGATGTTACGGGTGCCAAGTTTGCACTTAGAGGATACACATACGGTGAAAATAGATGAACTATAGCTAAAAATTTTCTTAACCAGATTCGTGGGCACCCCTTATGAATATGTAGCTTTGCCCCTACCTCCTACCTCTCCTAGCCGGCCGGCCTGTATGGCTATACCCAAGCTGGATTTTAGTCATTTCTAAAACTTACAAATAGTGAAATAGGCTCCTGAAAAAAAAAATTCTAGAAATAGATCTTTTCCTTGACGCCAGCAATCCTGGTGCCGAGATCCAATATCTTGGCGTCAAAACACTTATCCTCCTACGGAAGCTTAGTACTAGTGTGATAAGCCGATCGCTTCTCTATATTCTTACCGGTTGAATTATCGCCAGCTATTTCACCAAATCTAAAGCTCCTCTAGACACGCTCTAGGTTAAGCCTAGCAGACGAGACACCGCGATGATCTGTGACGGTAGCTCTGGATGAACGTTGAGCCTGCCACCTACCGGCACCATGGATGATGCATCATTGTTGAGCACCGACGTGTGGCTAACTGCGCAGACAGTAGCAGCGATCAGCTTGCTGCTGCCGCTGCTTTGCCACTCCGCGTCGGAGGACTGCGGTTTGTGCAGTGTATACTTGCGACTTGCGAGGCCACACCACACGTCGCGCAGTGGCCAGGCAGATGTACGCCCATCTGAGTAACAGTAGTAATCGTTTTGTGGGGATGGTACGTGCAAATTTGAACTCTACGGCGTACCCTGAAATATTATCCAGAATTATATCATCCATTTCATATTATAAGTTAGTTTATTTTTTTATCAAACTTATTTAAATTTAATTAAATTTATAAAAAATTACAGTAATATTTTCTACATTGTTTTATTTGATAAAATTAGTTTGATGTTTTAAAAATCACTATATTTCTCTATATATTGTTGAAATTTTCCTTCTAGCCAGTCTTTCCTTTAATTTTAAAAAAATAATTCCCGGCAGTTTATTTAAATCGTCATTAAAGGACACAGTAATTAAATTTTGCGGGAAATTTCCAAATGAACGAAGCTATATCTACATATCAATTTCTTTATTATGTACATGTTGCGTAAAGATCCTAGCTATATGCTGAGGTTATTTCCCGTCGTTCTCACTTGTCTTCATCATCAGGCCCTTAATTCGTCCACTGATCGAGTCCAAAAATGTTAGGTAAACTTCTATGGACTGGACCTTTCTACTTATAGTTAATTAGTTTTGTTCATTTCTACAACTCCGGGCACACGTGCAATGTCATTAATTTTAATCTAGAATTAACATGTGACTGGCTCTTGTGTACCTTGGATAGCACATAGTCACATATTAGAATTTTGCTAATACTGAGTTACGAGAGGGACAAGAGAGATGATGCGAGCCATTGGAGAAATCAGTTCATGAAATTTCTATGTTCAAATGAAACCCCAAACGGAAAGTAAATAAGAAAGTAGTTGAGATCTTGTATACTAGCATCGTCTTGAAAGGTCAAAACTTTCCAACAAATGGAGGGAATTAACACGTGGCAAACTCCATTTCTAGTTGCAGTATGAACACTCGTGTCCGAGAAAGTTGAGAACAATCCAAGAATTTAATGCACACGACACTGATGAAAACAGGATGACCAAACTGGAAGTCTAACGTTGCCAGTCTTGTTTCAACATTACCAATTACCATAACTGAAAGGCTCATAAATTTTAAGAAAACCTTGAAATCCAAAATGCCTTCAAATACCTTCAAAGATTTGCTTATTGAAATTTGCCTTACGAACTATGTAGTCTCCTTAAATTCCTAACCATATTATATATTCCCCGTTCCATCTCGTCAAAAGCATAAACAATGCAACGTCACTTGTATATGATGAAATGTCATGTAGTAGTTTTTTAGTAGAAGAGAGAAAAATGTTGTTAGTTGATCTATCTCACTAGAAAATATATTCTGTCTATACAATTAACGATTAAATTATATGTTTTGATAACTCAATATGGTCCTATCTAAGGGAGTTAAGATTTTTGAGAAGCAGTTGATTGATAACTAGTTTATAAGAATCTGAAGAAACTAGAGCTTCTGGCAACTTAATTTTTCGAATTCTATAACTACAACCTCTTACAATCCATATGAAAAAACCTAAATTATTTGAGAAAGTTTTTATCCTGGAAAAAGGTGCAAACTAACATAAACTCCCCATATTACATGTTCTCAACGTATTATACATGAAAAGTTTATAGTATTACTCCATTTATAGTAGTTATCTAAACCACCATTTAGTACTAATCGAACATCAAAACTAACACATAGAATTCAATCCTGCTAATAAATGCTTCCCATCTTCTACCCTTTTGCCTCACAAGATAATACAATTTCTCCACCAGCATGTAATAAAACCATGAACCATCCTCAACTTGTTTGTTAACCACTTGAGGTTATATTTTTTCCCTACTTTCTCAACTCATCACCCTCGTTTTTAGCACGCACGCTTCACAAACTACTAAAGTATGTGTCTTTTGTAAAAGTTTTAAATTACTTTAAAAATCGTATTAATTTATTTATTAAAAAATTAGCTAATACTTAATTAATCATGCGCTAATGAATGCTCTATTTTGCGTGCGCGAAAGATTAGCTCCCAACGCTATCTAACGAACACAACCTAACGGCCTAACCAAATTAAGCTCCTCCAAATTGGGAGCGAGAGCGTCTCCCGACTAGTGAAGAGAGAAAAAAATGAAAAGGAGATTTCAATTTTTGATACATATATGGGGGAAACTATTGAAATAAGTTTTTCACAATATAAAACTCAATTTTAGAATTGGATTCCAGTTAGGAATATTATTGGTCATACTTAATAAAACCATGAACCAATGAACCATTCTTAGGCCGGGAGGTGAGATTGGAAACTCACCTTTCGTGCACGCAGAGTGATGCATTTTCTTATGATTAATTAAGTATTTATTATTTTTTAAAAATAGATCAATATGATTTTTTAAAATAACTTTTATATAGAAAATTTATATAAAAAATATACCGTTTAACAGTTTAAAAAGCGTTCGTACGGAAACATACGTACGGAAAGATGAGTTGAGAAAATTAGGAAAAGAACTCAACCTCTTGTTTTCTTAACCACTTTAACCAAATTAACCTCCTCGAAGGCTGCATCCATCCCGGTGTTTGGTGTTCCACCGCCGCAGCAGCTCATCCCCCCTCCCAACACAACGGTCAGGTCCCCGTTGAGTCCAATCCCCGACAGGTATTAGTACCACCCCACACCACACCCGAAACGGCTACTTCTCCTCTTCCTCCCATTCCCCCACCTCCACCTTCTAGAACCTTCCACGATGCCGCCGCGGAAGCGCCTCGGCCGCGCGGCCCTCCTGCTCGCCGCCGCCGCCTACCTCGCCTTCCTCCTCCTCTTCGAGCTCCCCTCCCTCGACCTCTTCCCCTCCTCCGCCTCCGCGGATGCGGCGGCCGCGATGCCCACCCACCGCCCCCGCCGCCGCGAGCTCGAGGCCTCCTCCTCGTCGGCGCTCACCTCCCCCGTACGCCGCCCCGCCACGGCGGTGTCGCCCGCGCCGGTTTCTTCTGCTGCTTCCGCCGCCGCGGCCGCGGCGGCGCTCCCGATCTTCTCGTCACTGCTCCTCCTCCCGCGGCCCAACGCGACGGCCACCCCGTTCGACGGGACTGCCGCGGAGGCGTTCGCGGCCGCGAGGCCGCACCTGGACCACCTCCGGACTGAAGCTTCGTCGTCGTCGTCGTCGTCGCCGCCGCCGTCGGCGCCGACGTGCCCGACCTCGATCTCGGTGCACGCGGACGGGCTACCGGGGGACGGGGTGAGGACGGTGGAGCTACCGTGCGGGCTCGCGGTGGGGTCGCACGTGACGGTGGTGGCGCGGCCGAGGGCGGCGCGGCCGGAGTACGACCCGAAGATCGCCGAGAGGAAGTCCGGGCAGGCGCCGCTCATGGTGTCGCAGTTCATGGTGGAGCTGGTCGGGACCAAGGCCGTGGACGGGGAGGCCCCGCCCAGGATACTCCACTTCAACCCCAGGATCCGCGGCGACTACTCGGGCAAGCCGGTCATCGAGATGAACAGCTGCTACCGGATGCAGTGGGGGCAGTCACAGCGGTGCGAGGGCTACGCCTCCCGCCCCGCGGAGGAGACAGGTGAGCTCGCAGGGCGGAGATCGAGCTCCCGATTTGTTCTGATTCATTTCATTTTACTAGTTTCATTCGGTTCGATTTGATTTGATTTGATTGGATTGGATTCGATTTGCTTCAATCAGATCGTCTGGTCGTGTGGTTTCATGATTGCATTCCGTTAGTTTAGAATCGGCAAATTCGAGGTTGATGATCTGGAGGTAGGTGTGAACTGTGAAGGACGGTTTGTTAGTTAGGAAAAATTAGAGGCGTCAACTTCAGTGGTCTAATTGCGTGGAATAGCTTTGCTTGGTGGAAATTGGCCAGAAAAGTTCAGACTTTGGCAAGAAATTTCTAGAGAAGGGCTGGGTTTGTTTACCAATTTCTGGAGAATATTTTGATGGTGATTGTGTTTGACCTGAAACCGTGTTTGTTGCCTGAATGTCGAGTTTGACTTGGCAACGTGTGCTGCAGCGTCGGTGGGGGGAAGTGTTAACTTATTATTCTTCTTTTTTTTTCCTCAATTAGAGGGAGCTCAACGGATTGATTGCTTAGTTTTGCGTGTAGTATAATTTACTAATCTTATATACTAATAACCTACACGTCAAATTAGTTGCAATTAATCTAGTTTAGCAAATATTGTGGGAGTGTACACGCTTCCAACTTGCAAGCATGCTTGATAAGTTATTGTAGGTTTATTTTTTGAACGAGCTATACTAGAGTTGCAGTGAGCATCTTAAAGTTTGCAGCATCTTATAACTGGGCATTCTTTAAGACAAAGCTGGAGCAACATTTTTGCAGCAAGTCCAGTTTCTTGTGATTCGGGAGAAAGGCTTGTACTTAAAATTAAAGTTTACAGTGAGATCTCTTTTACTTTAAGAGTGTAGCAACTTTGCTTCATGGTGATGTCTGTGGTCTTTCAGTTGATGGCCAACTTAAGTGTGAGAAATGGATTCGTGACGATGACAAGAAGTCTGAGGAATCGAAGATGAAGTGGTGGGTAAAGCGTCTGATTGGTAGGCCAAAGGATGTCCACATAAGTTGGCCATACCCCTTCGCAGAAGGCAAGCTGTTTGTTTTGACTCTAACAGCTGGTTTGGAAGGTTACCATGTCAATGTTGATGGGCGGCATGTCACTTCCTTTCCTTATCGCACTGTAAGTTTGTCTTGAAGCATCATAAAGCCGTAGTTCAGTTGCATGAGCACTTGAGCGGCATCCTGAGATCTCCATTGCTAATTTTGCCCAACTAATGGTCTCTGCAGGGTTACACTCTTGAGGACGCAACCGGCTTGTCTCTGAATGGAGACATTGATATTGAATCCATTTTTGCTAGTTCCCTGCCCAATTCACATCCTAGTTTTGCCCCTGAGAGATACCTTGAAATGTCTGAACAGTGGAGGGCACCACCACTACCAACTGAGCCTGTTGAGCTTTTTATCGGTATTCTTTCAGCAGCCAGTCATTTCGCTGAGCGGATGGCTGTACGGAAGTCATGGATGATGTATACAAGGAAATCGACTAATATAGTAGCTCGGTTCTTTGTGGCTCTGGTAACTATCAATTGACTTAATGGTTTTACTACTCTTTTGAGCAAATTCATAATCTTACCAGTTAAAGCAAATTCACAGAATGGGAAAAAGGAGGTCAATGAAGAGCTGAAAAGGGAAGCGGAGTTCTTTCAAGACATTGTTATAGTGCCTTTCATGGATAGCTATGACCTTGTTGTTTTGAAGACCATTGCTATTGCTGAGTATGGGGTAAGTGAATAGAACATGTAGGACTGTTTTGTTATTAGACATTAGCTGCTATTCCATCTCACATGCTTCTCTGTGTTCCAATTTATCCATACTTGTAATTTAATTTGGTCTCTTTATGCAGGTGCGAGTCATACCAGCAAAATATGTCATGAAATGTGATGATGATACATTTGTTAGAATTGACTCAGTACTGGATCAAGTGAAGAAAGTTCGAAGTGATAAGAGCATATACGTAGGAAGCATGAACTACTTCCACAGGCCACTAAGATCTGGCAAGTGGGCTGTAACTTATGAGGTAAATGGTTCTTTCCATCATTTTAAAGCCGCTACTATGCATATCACATAACAAAAATGCAACTTGAAAGGATATTGTGTTGTGAAACATTCAATGCCCTATTGCCTTGCATTTGTGTTTTCATATGCTTGCCAGCCAACCATTATATATCCATCAACTAGCACATGCTGTTCTTATTTTCTCTTCTTCTTTTGATGAATTCGTCAGACATGCTTGTCATCGTTCACGTTTCCCCTTTTATATGACTATGAACCATTAGCTGCGCCACTAAATTATATACAAATGTATGGTATATCTTCAAATATTTAAAAACCATGTTAGCCTGGCCCTCTGAACAAGGCATGCATGCCGGTTGTTCAAATTGTATATATCTCTACAAAAGCTGGCGCTCAATCTTCTGTGCTGTCGTTAGCTGTCAGCTTTTAGCATAAGAAGTGGATGATAGCTCTTCTTGGCATCATATTGGATAGTTTCTTTCTTGGCAGTAGTAATACTCTAATGTTGCAATGATAGCTCTTCTTGGCATCACATTAGATAGTTTTTTTTGGCAATATTAATATTCTAATGTTGCAATTTTGGTTCTATTTTCAGGAATGGCCAGAGGAGGCATACCCAAATTATGCTAATGGACCTGGCTATGTGATTTCAGCAGATATTGCACGCTACATTGTATCTGAATTTGACAATCAGACACTTCGGGTAAGCATCAGTCAGTGTTGGACCTTGTATACAACATACATCCTGCTGTAACTTGATCTAAATTGTAGCCTATTTCTTTTTCAGCTATTTAAGATGGAAGATGTAAACATGGGCATGTGGGTCGAGAAGTTCAACAACACGCGTAGGCCAGTCGAATACCGGCACGATGTCAGGTTCTACCAGTCTGGCTGCTTCGACGGCTACTTCACGGCTCACTATCAGTCCCCTCAGCACATGATCTGCCTGTGGAGAAAACTGCAGTCCGGGAGCTCACGGTGCTGCAACGTGAGATGACAAATGGCAGCAAAATTCGCCGCATTTTGGAGCAAATAGAGACGATGTTAACTAGTAAGCTCAGCTCGCTGTTGGAACACCAGGAAAATCATCAGCATTCAGCAATGCTGACAGTTCGGAGGAGAGCTCATCTTCTGGACTGGACCTGATAACATGATTCGTTCATTCTTTTGGTCGGTGGCTCCGTTTCAAGCTGCTGATTTCTGACACCTGATCGATGATGTTCTTGGGGATTCTTTCACCTGTTGATATTTATACTCGCGTCAAATTTATTTGACCTAGAAATTTTTGAGGCTGGTGGTGGTGGGCCGGTGGTATGCCGGCGGTATGTTTTGTGTATAAAAAGGATTTTCTGAGTTCTTACTGTTTATTATCATATATTCGGTGGACTCCTATTGGCTGACACTCTTATCATTACAGTTTTTTGAGTTATTTTTAGCTGGGGAGTGTTATTAGAGTGATCCTTTTGAACGGGCGGTACATTCGTGAGGGAATACAATATATAAAACCATAAGTTATGCTTAAAATACTTTTAATAATAAAACAAATCATGACAAAATAATTCATAAACATGTAATTTACTTAAATGTGATGAATAGTAAAACTCAATTAAAAAATCAATTGCATCAAACATTTAAAAAATAGAGAGAGTATATTTGATGAATATAGTCCCTACTTAATTCATTGCCATGTCAAAATACGTCCATTTTTTATTTTGACAGCAAGTTGTAACCCTTTCTATTATTTAATAAATCTATTCTGTTTCGCTAAAAAGAAACTCCTGTTGTAGCAGGGGACAAACACCACCCTCCTCGTTCGGCCAAAACACTAAGAGAATGGAAGTTCTGAGTTTTAGATGTCCAATCGGGAAAGTACTACTCGAGTGGGAAAATACTACTCGAGCGGGAAAGTACCACTCGAGTAGGAAAATACTGCTCGAGCGGGAAAGTACCACTCTAGTGGGAAAATACTACTCGAGCGAGAAAGTACCACTCGAGTGGGAAAGTACTATTCGAGTAGGAAAATACCATCCGGGCAGGAAAATACGATGTAGAGTTACTTGAATTGATTAAAGCTAACACTTCCCAATTTGTCTAGGTTACCCATGTACATAGCGGATGAGATCCGGGGAACCAGCAGGCGGAGAAGAATGTTGGAATGTCAGAAGTGAAAAAGACAATCTGATCAATGAGTTCGAGGAAAAGACACTACTCGGGCGAAAGAAGATTCCACAAGTATATTCCACCGGGACCACTCTTAGCCAGCTGGCTGCCAGAAAAGGACCATAAGGACCTTATAAATGTACCCAAAATACCCTTGAAGATACTGTCTTAGCAGGGGCATTGTAGTAATTTCATGATTACCCGCAAGGGTAAGGATGTAATCTCTCATATAAGATGTAAGCTATATAAAGCTGAATAAAGTCCTGTAGCAGGACAAGATCAATAGAAAAAGATTATTCAACAGTGTTGTGCATCTGACATTTGAGCTCATTCTTAGGATAAGTGGGAAATTACACCTTTCCCACTTATCCCCCAAACTTGTTCGTGACCCAAGGTCACAATAGTGGCACCGACCGTGGGGAGCGTAAAGTCTCCTTGGAGTGGGCTCAGATAGTCAATGCGATGTTCTCAACGACAGAAGACCGCGCCAGTTCGATACATCGATACCTTCGTGAGCGCAGCGGCAGCACTTGAGAAAGAGGGAATGGAAATGACTGAACAACCCACAGAAGTTGAGGTGAATAGAGCAGGACATGAGGAAAGAGCTGCTGGAATTACAGAAGGAGAAGTGAGGAGGATAATTCCGAGTGAAGTAGAACTTGCTGAAATGGTGTAAGCACAAGGGGCTGTTATGATGAGTCAACAACAGTATAACGAGTTACAGAGAGAGTTACAAAGATTACAAACTTTGCACAATCAGGCTACAGGGGCAGGTGGATCTAATGGTCATAAGGAGACACAAGGGGCTGATAGGGCTCAATCACATCAGACTAGGAAGAACGCCCAAGAAGAGGATGCTCAAGAGGAGGATGTTCAAACGGGAAATACCCGAACTGGTGCATTGACATAGGAAATTCCTCAAACCCAAATTCCTCAGATTCAAATTCCCCAGACTCAAGCCCCTCAAACTGAAAATCCTCAAGTTCAAATTCCTCAGATTCAAATTCCCCAGACTCAAGTCCCTCAAACTCAAAATCCTCAAGTTCAAATTCCTCAAATTCAAATTCCACAAACCCCTCAAATTCCTCAGACTCAAATTCCTCACATCCGAGTTCCTCAACCACAACTTCCTCAAAACCAAACCTTTCTAACACAAATCCCGCCAACTCAGCTCCTACCAAACCAAATTCCCCAGTTCCAGGTATCACAAGGGCATAATACAAATCAACCACCTCAAGTAACTCCACACCAAGCGTTGTATACACCACCTTTCCAGACAATTCAAAACCAACAACTAAATATAGCATTTGACCAGTCTCACCACCAGCAACAAGTATTTTACCCATATTATTCACAACCAACAGGACAATACCAAAACCTAACAAGCCAATTCCCACAAGCACAACAATCCTATTTCCAACCAAATCGTGCAGTTGACACAAAAAACCCACTTAGTCAAAGCCTGCAGATGGCACCTTGGCCAATGCACTTCAAATTATCAAATATCACAAAATACAAAGGTGACACAGACCCAAATGAGTATCTAAGAGTGTATGAAACAGCAGTTGAAGCTGCAGGAGGAGATGATACAACAAAAGCCAAAATACTTCCAACCATGCTAGAAGGAGTGGCGTTGTCATGGTACACGACCATTCCCCCAATGTCAATTTACTCCTAGGAGCACATGAGAGATACTTTCCGAGCTGGATTTATTGGAGCATATGAAGAGCCAAAGGAAGCAGATGACTTATACGCCATGAAACAGTTACAAGGGGAAACCATAAGAAGTTTCATAGTGAAGTTTTCAAGGATAAAGTGTCAAATCAGGCAGGTAGATGATGAAATGCTCATAGCAGCCGCAAAAAGGGCTTTGTTACCAGGACCCCTTCGTTTCGATCTCGCAAGAAACAGACCAAAAACAGCAAAAGATCTGTTTGAAAGAATGGAAAGCTTCGCAAGAGAAGAAGAAGATGAGTTAAGGGTGTAAGCTGAAGAAGCGGTTTTGCTAGGCAAGAAACAACTCAAGAACAAGCAAGTTTCCTAGGAAGAAGAACAAAAAGTGGAAAATACTGTCAAATCATGGAAAAAGTTCAAGCAAGATCACAAACATGAGAAGAAAAACAAGTTAACTTCATTGAAGATAATTTGAATGATGAAGAAAGATTTTTCCAGCAAAATGAGAAAGGAAAGAACCAATGGGAAAATTCCAGAAGAGGAAAAAACCATTGGGGACAACCCGGACGAGGTAGGGGCCAATGGTGGAATTCCTCTGACACGGGAGGAGGAAGATGGTGGAACAATGGAAGAAATAAAGGAAGAGAAAATCAGGGCGAATACAGTAAATTCTGTCAGACGCATGGTCCAGGTGGTCATTCCACAGAAGAGTGTTACAGCAAGTTTTGTAAAATACACGGCCCAGGTGGACATTCCACTGAAGAGTGTAGGCACATGAATTATCTAATGGAAAAGCATGTATCCCAATATGAAAACAAGTATGAAAGAACTCAGGACAAACGAGGACAAAATGCAATAGAAGCTCAACAAGTTATGAAAATAGAAGCAATAGAGGAAATGTCGAAAAGAGTAATCAATGCGATAACAGGGGGTTCATCGCTAGGCATTGAATCAAAGAGACAGAGAAAGGCATATGTGAGACAGATAAATCATGTAGGCACAAGCAACCAGTCAAATCTGCCAGCCTACTAAAAACAGTAATCTCTTTCGGACCGGAAGATGCAGAAGGAGTGTACTTTCCCCATCAAGATCCTTTGGTTATTTCGGTAGAAATAGCACAATGCGAAGTGCAAAGAGTGCTAGTCGATGGAGGAAGTTCAGCAGATGTACTCTTCTATGATGCTTTTAAAAAGATGCAAATACCAGAAGACAGGTTAACAAGTGCAGGGGTACCCCTACAAGGTTTTGGAGGATAGCAAGTACAGGCTATAGGGAAAATACCGTTGCAAGTGGTGTTTGGAAAAGGTGATAACAAGAGAAAAGAAGAGATAGTGTTTGATGTGGTTGACATGCCTTATCAGTATAATGCCTTATCAGCGATCAATGTTTTTGAAGCAGTAATACATCACAACTATATATGTATGAAAATCCTAGGACCGAGAGGGGTGATAACAATCCGGGGCGGTCAATTGATAGCCAGGAAGTTCGAGCTTCAGGGAACTCCAAATGTAAAAGGGGTACATGTTGTTGACCAGAAAAGTGGAGAGTGCTTAAAATGCAAATGCCAGTCCCTGAAGGAAAAACAAAGAAAATACAACTAGATGAACATGATCCTGGAAAATATATCTTACTAGGTGAGAATTTGGAAAAGCATGTCGAGGAGGAAATTTTGAAAGTAGTAAAAGATAACATGGATGTATTTGCTTGGTCACCAGAGGAATTACAAGGAGTAGACAGGAGGTTAATAGAGCACAATTTAGCAGTCAAACCAGAATATAAACCAAAAAAGCAAAAGTTGAGGAGAATGTCCACAGACAGACAACAAGCCGCAAAGGTCGAGCTTGAAAAGTTGCTAAAGGCAGAAGTCATAAGAGAGGTTATGCACCCAGAGTGGTTGGCAAACCCGGTGTTAGTGAAAAAGGCAAATAGAAAATGGAGAATGTGTGTTGATTTTACAGATCTCAACAAGGCATGCCCAAAAGATGATTTTCCACTGCCAAGAATAGATCAGCTGGTAGACGCGATGGCTGGATGTGAGTTGATGAGTTTCTTGGACGCATATTCTGGATATCATCAAGTCTTCATGGTGAAAGAAGATGAGGAGAAGACATCGTTTATAACACCATTTGGAACTTACTGCTTTATCAGAATGCCTTTTGGTTTGAAGAATGCAGGAGCAACTTTTGCCAGGTTGATAAGTAAGTGCTAGCCAAACTGTTGGGCCGTAACGTGGAAGCCTATGTAGATGACATAGTAGTGAAGAGCAAACAGTCATTTACCCATGGGAAGGATTTGCAAGAAACATTTGAAAATCTAAGGAAATACTCGGTCAAGCTCAACCTAGAAAAATGTGTTTTTGGAGTGAAAGCTGGAAAATTACTGGGGTTTTTGGTGTCAAAAAGAGGAATAGAGGCAAATCCAGATAAAATTGCAGCAATCCACCAAATGGAACCACCTAAGAACACAAGGGAAATGCAAAGATTAACAGGCCGAATGGCGTCTTTGAGCAGATTTCTGTCAAAGTCGGCAGAAAAGGGTTTGCCCTTTTTCAAAACTTTAAGAGGGGCAAATACATTTGAGTGGACAGCAGAATGCCAGCAAGCTTTTGACGATCTGAAGAAGTACCTCCAAAACATGCCAACATTTCCAAGTCCACAAAAAGGTCAACCATTATTAATGTACGTGGCAGCAACACCAGTGGCAGTAAGTACAGTGTTGGTACAAGAGGAGGAGAGTAAACAAGTACCAGTATACTTCGTGTCCGAAGCATTGCAAGGGCCAAAAACAAGATACTCAGAGGTGGAAAAGTTGATTTATGCAATTGTCATGGCTTCAAGGAAGTTGAGACATTATTTCATGTCACATGACATAACAATCCCATCAGCATACCCAATAGGAGAAGTGTTGACAAACAAGGAAGTAGCAGGGAGAATTGCCAAGTGGGCAATGGAATTGTTACCATTTGATCTCAAATACATCTCAAGGACAGCTATAAAATCACAAGTACTTGCAGATTTTGTTGCGGAATGGACCCATAATGATATAGAGGAAAAAGAAGAGGTCGAGAAACCATGGATAGTATTTTCCGATGGAGCATGTAACGCTATGGGCGCAGGTGCCGCAGCAGTTGTCAAAACACCAATGAAGCAAACACTAAAGTACTCAGCTCAATTAGATTTTCCATCAACAAACAACATTGCAGAATACGAAGGCAAGGGCACCAGGGGCTCGGCGCCTGATAGTCAAGACCGACTCAAAACTGGTAGCCGATCACTTCTCCAAGACATTCGAAGCAAAAGAAGAGACAATGGCAAAATACCTAGAAGAAGCAAGATTGAGTGAAAAGCATTTTCACGGGATAACGGTGAAGGCCATAACAAGAGAAGAAAATGGAGAAGCAGATGAACTGGCAAAAAGCAGCAGCTGCAGGCCAACCACTGGAAAATTCGTTTTTCGAGGTGATAACTCAACCAAGCTATGAGAAAAGAGAAGTGATGTGTATGCAAAAAGAGGGGGATTGGAGAGAACCAATTCTAAAATACCTAGTTAGTGAACAACTTCCGGAAAAAGAAGAGTAAGCAAGAAGAATACAGCTAATGTCAAGAAAGTACAAGGTGATAGAAGGACAACTATATAAAAGAGGAGTCACTGCACCTCTGTTAAAGTGTATAACAAAAGAAGATGGTATGAGGATAGTGGTAGAGATACACGAGGGAATGTGTGGTGCTCACCAAGCACCAAGATCAGTAGCATCAAAAGTAATAAGGCAAGGGATATATTGGCCAACAATCATGAAGGACACGAAAAAGTATATCAAGACATGTAAGGCATGTCAAAAGTTTGGCCCAAGCTCAAAAGCACCGCCGAAGGAGTTACAGCCAATCCCGCCAGTTTGGCCTTTCTACAGATGGGGAATAGACATAGTAGGTCCTTTACCAAGAGCAAAAGGGGATTTGCGTTTTGTCATAGTAGCAATTGAGTACTTCTCAAGGTGGATTGAAGCAGAAGCTGTAGCAAGGATCACCTCAGCGGTGGTACAAAAGTTCGTTTGGAAAAACATCATATGCAGATTTGGAATTCCCAAAGAGATAGTATGCGACAACGGAAAACAGTTTGAATCAGGGAAGTTTAAAGATATGTGTGAAGGACTCAATTTACAAATTAATTTTGCTTCGGTAGGCCATCCACAAACAAATGGTGCTGTAGAAAGAGAAAATGGAAAAATCATGGAAGCAATAAAAAAGAGGCTGGAAGGATCAGCAAAGGGAAAATGGCCAGATGATCTGCTATCTGTGCTTTGGGCATTAAGAACCACGGTAGTTCGAGCAACTGGAATGACTCCTTTTAGGCTGGTTTATGGAGATGAAGCAATGACACCAAGTGAAGTTGGAGCAGCTTTACCCCGGGTCGTATTCGACCAAAAAGATGAGGAAGGAAGGGAAATTACCTTGGAAATGCTAGATGAGATAAGAGTAGAGGCATTGGACAAGATGGCAATGTATGCGGAAGGAACCAGGAATTACTGCAACAAAAAGGTGAAAACAAGGCAAATAGAAGAAGGTGACCTGGTACTGAAGAAGGCTCTTAATGAAGTTTCAGTTGGAAAACTTGAATCAAGATGGGAAGGCCCATTTCTAGTAAAGAAAAAGATGGAAACAAGTGCATACAAGTTGGCATATCTTGATGGGGAGGAGATGAAGCACACATGGAATGGCATTTCCTTGAAGAAGTTTTATGTGTAAAAAAAAACTCTTGTACTTAGATTGTAAAATACCTACCAGCCTGTAAAGTACCTTTTTCACAATTATCAATATATATAAATAGGATGTAGGGTTTTTATCCGTCAAGGAGACCCGAACCTGTATAAAAAACTTGTCTTGGTGTGTTTGCGAATTTACATCTCAAAGCATCGAGAATTTACAACTCTACACAGTTCGGAGAGAATACAACTCGATCTAAAAGCATCGAGAATTTACAACTCCGCACAGTTCGGAGAAAATACAACTCAATCTCAAAGCATCGAGAATTTACAACTCCGCACAGTTCGGAGAAAATATAACTCGATCTCAAAGCATCGAGAATTTACAACTCCGCACAGTTCGGAGAAAATACAACTCGATCTAAAAGCATCGATAATTTACAACTCCGCACAGTTCGGAGAAAATACAACTTGATCTCAAAGCATCGAGATTTTAAAACTCTACCTCAAAGCAAATGGGAGAACGAGCTCGAAATCTACTTTTACCATTTTAGCTCGAAAACTAGAAAATGAGCGACGAGGTAAATTACATCTCGACCTCGTCACTCCTTCGAAAGGTGCGGAGGACGGCGGTTTTTCGAGTTAATTTTACCTTAGTTCGTAAAAATGGGAAAAGAGCTCGAAATCTACTTTTACCATTTCTAGCTCGAAAACTAGAAAATGGGCGACGAGGTAAATTACATCTCGACCTCGTCACTCCTTCGAAAGGTGCGGAGGACGGCGGTTTTTCGAGTTAATTTTACCTTAGTTCGTAAAAATGGGAAAAGAGCTCGAAATCTACTTTTACCATTTCTAGCTCGAAAACTAGAAAATGGGCGACGAGGTAAATGACATCTCGACCTCATCACTCCTTCGAAAGGTGAGGAGGACGGCGTTTTTCGAGTTAATTTTACCTCAACTTATAGCGACATAGGAGCATGAACTCGAAAATCCTTTTTCTTACCTGACCTCGAGTCAATTACAATAATTTCGATTTGCAAGTTTATGTTACTAAAATAGGAAAAAGGGAATACACAAGACAAACAGAGTTTTTATTGACATTCTCAAGATACAAAGGAATATGCTAAATTTGATTAAGAAGGAGGTACGATGCTAATAGGAGAAGAAAAATGTACATATTTAACTATCGAGTAACGTCTTCTCCATATTCTAAGTTGTCGTGCTGATGGGTTAAAAGATTGCCAAAAATTGAAACTATTTAGGGCGTTATTCGAACGCCGATTTCTAAACTCAAGGGCGAAATCACGTAAACTGCCATGTCGGTGTGATTTTCGCCATTGTAAAAATTTAAAAGAAAAAATACAAGTATCATCATAATATGCTTCGAGTGCATCATCATCCGAAATACTTGCTTCAGAGTAAGGCAACTCCCATGAGCTCGAAATGCTATATGCTTCACATTTCGAGTGGGATAGAAATCATCGCGTCGGATCACGCGTTTTCGATTCAACCTAACCTGCATCCCCAACAAACAAACAACACCATAGCCATAAAAACATGGACATTTAAGGAAAAAATATCGAACATGGCATCCAGAGGTAAACTTAGAATTTTACAATAAAGAGTTTGTCCACGAGGGGTTCGAATCAGCAAAAGCCAGTATGTACAACGCTCGAGTGAAATGTGTGTGGTCCCCTAGCTTCACACCTGAGGTCTTGGGTCTGCAACTTCAGTGTCACCCCCACGATGGCTGGAAGCAGCTCGAACAGGATGAGAGCTCGAAGCAAGTGAGGCTCGAAGAGAAGCAAGAGTGTCCTCATAACCTCTCTTTTTCCAATATAGAACTTGAAAAGCCTTGACAGCAGAGCGCACGGCCTCACGGTGTTGGGCGAGTTGGGTCTCGTCGCTTGTCAGAGCGGGAATTGAAGTCTTCAAACTCGAAAAGTGGTTGCATCCGCTCGAAAGCAAACACACAGACAAAGTCTCGGAGGCAATTTTCGAGCAACGAGATGCAAAAGGGACAATCCCGCTCGCTAAACCACCAGAAGACTCTTCGGCCCAAGCAGCAAGTTCAGCTAAACTGCTTTCTTCAGCTGGCAAACTGACATTAGCACCAAGGTTGTGCAACGTGTCCTGGATTGTTTTGCAGCTCTCGAAAAGTTGGTGGCGGCTGTTTTCAAGCTCCTCTGACAGAAAAACACATTTCTCCTCTTGTTGTTTGCAAGTTTGCTCGAGCTGTTCAATCGACCCCTCCAGAAGGACAACCTGATTTTTCAACTTATCCTCTGACTCTGCTCTTTGGTGAGAAACTTCTTGGTGGTCAAGAACGGATCGCTCGAGAGTTTTTTGTCGGGCGAGCAATTTTCTGTTCTCTTCGAGCAAAGTCCTTTTCTCACCACTTAATTTGCGAGCAAGATCGGCGGCAACCTTCTTTTCATTCGGAACACATCAAGCTCGCGACGGAGAAATTCCCTGTCATTTTCGAGCTTAGCAATGCGCACAAGGGATTTTTTCCTCCGATCGCATACAGCTTGAAGGGCTTTAGTAGCGACTCCACGTTGGAGTCGAGCAAGGCTTGCAGTCTGAACAGGAAAAGTAAGTTATAAGTGGTCGAAATAACAAAATGCTCGAGAACTCGAAACATATTAGCTCGAAAATAAAAATAAAAGGTATAATACCTTAGCAGCAGACACATCTAGAGCAGCCCAAGAGGAGATTAAGTCGTTTTCTTCGACAAATTCTTTTTCTAACTCGAGGGAAATTAAGATCTTCCCGAGTTCATCACCAAACTGCGAAAGAGGATTACGATACTTTAAATCGTCCAGGCAAAGACCAGGTTCGCGCTGGCTACTCTCTCCAGAATCATGAAAAGTGGGCAAGCCCATCAACCAACGCCCGTTTTTGGCACAGCGCTCACTAAAGCTGCCAAGAACATCCTGAATGAGTTGAGGAGACGGAGTAGAGATGAAAGGAGGGGAATGAGCCCCGTCACCTTTTCCATGATCCTCAATTCGAACAATCTCTGGAGCAGTGTTTTCCTCGATTCTAGCAGGTTGAGGCACTTCGGCCAGAGATCGAGTAGTCACAGCTTCCAATTCTTGCGTAGTTCGAGTTGGGCTGTTCGAGCCAGTAGGCCTGGACGCGTCGACTTCGACAATCTTTTCAGCGGCAGTAGCAGCAGATGCTAGAACATCCAAGGCAGCAACACCACTGGCCGAAACAGCAAAGCTGGCATTAGCTCAAAGAGGGGTAACGTGCAGAGGCGGAACGTTGATCTGAATTTCACCCTTGTCTAGATCATCGTCACTATCAATGGCGATTTGAACGCGTTTCGAGCTGAGCGCTTGGGGAGAATTGGTCGAAATGTTTTTCCTCTTTAGACCGGAAGAAGAACTCGGAGGAGGAGCGGTCTTGACAGGCACAGAAGGAGATGACTCCTCGGAGCTGTCGCTCGAACTATCGCTTGAGTCGCTATCGGTACTCGAGCCATCTTCTTCGTTAATGCCCGCGATGTCGACATCATCCTCGTCAGATGAAGCTTCTTTGGCTTTTCCTTTTCTTTTTATCCCCAGTTCAGGAACCTGCTCGGGATGAACTCGAGCAGGAATATCAACGCCTAGGGCGGCAAGCACCCGGTTTTGCCTTTCCCTTTTTGCAGCGTGATATATTTCAAGTATTCATCCCTTGTAAAAGGCCCAAGGAATTTCCAACAAGGCCTGACAATGTCATCTGGAATGACCACTGCAAAAAGAGGAAAAAATCATGTCAAACACACAAAAGACAGAAATAACATGAAAGAGAGAAAATTGACACAAAACTTACAATCAGAGTTAACAACAAAGGGAGGAAGCTTGGAAGTAGCATCCCCTGGAAGAGCACCGAAATTGAGAGTCCAGCCAGTGGAAAGGGGGCGAACGCCAAGGCAGATGAACTCCTCAACAAGGTCTCGAACACTGAAGTTCGAAATAAGTTCTTCGATTCGAGTTTGGATAGAGGAAAAGTCAGATGAAAGGGAAACTGATGGCTCAGAGGCGACCTTGGGAGTTTTGCAAGAGAAGACAAAGGGACAATCTTTCTTGCTAGCAAGATCGGAAGGGATTTGAAGGTAAAACCATTTCGATTGCCAACGGTTACCCCATTTAGTGCGAATAGCAGAGACAACCGGCCATGGGCAACCGCGGTTCGGACGGGGAGAGAAGTTGATGCAGCCAAACCTAGAATTTTGCTTGGTATAGTGCCTAGTGGTATGAAAATACGCAAAATCTTGTGCGTGAGGAATTCCACCACAGCTTCGAACCATCCACTCGAAAACTCCCAAGCGAACAATAACGTTGGGGATAAGTTGAGGGAACTCGAGCCCGTACAACTTGAGATCATCAAAAAAAATGAGCTACACGGAAACTGGAAGCCGACATCGAAAAAATCTTCGAAAACAAGGGTGTAGCCGGGCCTCGGGGAGGGATTCGATTCACCAACCGGGCGAATCACGACATTTCGACCGGGAACAAAACCATCAAAGATAAGGCGATCGAGATCCCTATCCTTGATAGTTGAAGAGCCTAAACCAGAAGAGGTTTTTTCTGTTTTCTTAGAAGTTTTCAACTTCATCTTGCTAGCTAACTTTTTCAAGTATTTCCCCATGATCAAGAAAACACGAATAAGGGGAGTATGGAGATGGAAAAGATTAAAACAGGGGCAATTCGAGTGAGAAATCGACAAGGATGGAAAAGACGGTTCGGGTGAGAGTTAGAAAGTTTTCGAGTTGTGATCAAGCAGGAACCGACAGCAGGAGTGTGGCCCTCTGAAAGCGACCGCCTGCCGCTTATATAGCATGAGGGGCGGGGGTCGCCAAGGGGGGCATGGGCGCGGTTGTCGAAGCGTCGCGCCTGCTACGACAATCAATGCCGAGCAGACACGTGGCACCGTAAAAAATATTATTAAAAAAATATAATAAATAATAAATAATAATAATAATAATAAAATAATAATAAAATTAAAATTAAAATTAAATTAAGTTTATTATTGTTAATTAATGATGTGTTTCGACCGAACAGGAGGACGGCGTTTTTCCCCTACTTTTCGGGTTGAACACGGTTTCGGTCGAAAACACATGTCGCCCTTACCCGTGAGGGGCTTGTTGTAGCAGGGGACAAACACCACCCTCCTCGTTCGGCCAAACCACTAAGAGAATGGAAGTTCTGAGTTTTAGATACCCAATCAGGAAAGTACTACTCGAGTGGGAAAATACTACTCGAGCGGGAAAGTACCACTCGAGTAGGAAAATACTACTCGAGTGGGAAAGTACCACTCGAGTAGGAAAATACTGCTCGAGCAGGAAAATACCATCCGGGCAGGAAAATACGATGTAGAGTTACTTGAATTGATTAAAGCTAACACTTCCCAATTTATCTAGGTTACCCATGTACATAGCGGATGAGATCTGGGGAACCAGCAAACGGAGAAGAATGTTGGAATGTCAGAAGTGGAAAAGATAATCTGATCAATGAGTTCGAGGAAAAGACACTACTCGGGCTAAAGAAGATTCCACAAGGATATTTCACCGGGACCACTCTTAGCCAGCTAGCTACCAGAAAAGGACCATAAGGACCTTATAATGTACCCAAAATACCCCTAAAGATACTGTCTTAGCAGGGGCATTGTAGTAATTTCATTATTACCCGCAAAAGTAAGGATGTAATCTCTCATATAAGATGTAAACTATATAAAGCTGAACAAAGTCATGTAGCAGGACAAGATCAATAGAAAAATATTATTCAACAGTGTTGTGCATCGGACATTTGAGCTCATTCTTAGGATAAGTGGGAAATTACACCTTTCCCACTTATCCTCCAAACTTGTTCGTGACCCAAGGTCACAACAACTCCTATTCTGAGTTGATTCAGAATTCTGTTTGTTGATATCAAGTGAATCGCTGCATACTTTATTCTCTCGAAAAAAAAATCTTTCAATAGTTTAGCCGAATTTAACTTCGAATGGATTTTCAACAAGGTTAAATGGAAGGGAGTGAAAACTAACGAAGTAGCACGCATGGTATCATACGATGAGTTGCACTACTCTTCTCAGTTCAGAGTGCACATGACAATTGACATGGACTGTATATCAATCGGGGTGGACAAAATACTCGGCTTGCTTGGCTCGTGAACAGCTGGGATCGTTGAGAAATGCTATCGTCAGGGTTAAACTTTTCGATTTCGAAGTAAAAACCGTTCCTCACCGATTTATCGAAAACCGGTAAAATTCGGTCAACGCCGTATAAAAACCGGTTAATACCAATTGATTTTCACAAACCGGGATCCAGCGGTTTTACGAAATTCGATCGGTTTTCGTGAAATTTTAGCGGTTTTGTGAACCAGGCTAACGCTAAAGAGCTGAGCAAGGATTTAGCTCGGAGACGCCTACGGTGCACCCACAACAGCTTCTGCCAGCGCATGCAGCCGTAGCTCACTGCATGTAATAAGCTAGTAAACAATGGTACGTTGGTTAAAGTTTTTTTAAGTAAAATTTAAAATATTTTTTCTCTTAAATTACTTATCCAATTCACAATCCGATTGCACCACTAAATTCGCTACATAGATCTTTTAAAACAAGACCACACATGTTATAATCCGATGAAAATAATATTTAGCTTTATTAATGTATTATTTTTTAAATGTGGGACATATTTCACTTAAATGTTTCATGTAGTATTCATACTATGTTTCACTATTTAATTTGCAAATGTTGCACATAGTGTTCTTGGAATCTTTTAGCTAGTATTTTATAATGTTTCAATAATTATAGTTTAGTATTTACGTGTGATATAAAAATATTTCAATAATATCAAGTTTTTATAAATATATTGTATCTCTCGTATGATTTTTTTTGTTTCACTCACTCTGTTAAGATCAACAAACCGTGTCAATTCAGCTGAAAGAAGACATGTATACCCTTTACAGATTTTGATAGAGTTTTGACATCATTTTAACAACACTTTCACAGAAATTGCACAGTGCGCACCAAGGATTCATCACATTGACAAGAAAAGAATTACCAAACAAAATTATCCCAAATACTATGAGATGGGAAAAAGGAAAAAAAGAACTGGTGGCCATGATCTGACCTTGACCATGTGACCACCGGATCTGATGGTCCAACTATTGAAGAAGGAGAGGATGATTTGGGGAGAGGAGAGAAGGTGGACGGACGGAGGTTGAGGCCATGAGGGGCGTCTTCTCATCATGGACGCACAAGAAAACGGAGGAGAGCACTCCGCCCCTCTCCCTGCTACATCGTCGCCGAGCCGCCACCGCCCGCTCGCGCGTTGCCCGAGTAGTGCCGCTCGAGCCGTCGCCTGCCTGCACGCTGCCTGCGTGCTCTCGCACGATGCGCCGCCGCAACCCGCTCGTGGGTTGCTCCGGGCCGGTGCCGCCACCTCCCCCTCCGTGGCTCCGTCGCCTGCATCCACCGGTTTGGGACGGGAAAGGGCAGTGTGGTTGGGTTGTGATAAGTGTTTCTACAGGGGTACAACTGTCTTTCTACATTTTGTAAATAGTTTTTCTTTTCTTTATCTCACAAAATCTGACCTCACCTAACACCGTCCAAAACAGGGGCTTTAAAAAAAACATGGGTAAAATCACATACCTTAAAAAAAGAAGTGTAAAATCACAATTACGATTCAAAATATGGGTAATAACACAATTATCCCTTTTTCTTTATATGTGTTCTTGTTGCAAGAACAAGAGCAACCATGAACCATCCAAACTGAATGTGGCACCACAACAGCTCCATTTCTGACCGGCCTAACACAATCGACCATTGGCTTTTGCTTCAAGCAGACACCACCGATTACCGAATCAAAGTCAAATGCCATTGAAGTATCCTACTCAACATGACTGATTGCTTCCCAATCGATCTCTCTACTGAGTTGCCATCCGTGCCTAGGATGGATGGAGCTACGTACTGCTGCACACGGCTGGAGCTCGCCGCCGCTGGCGATCCTATTCCAGAAAGCATCAGCCGCGTTTTGCTGCCAGCCCCAACCGGCGGTTAAGGTCGGCCGGGGACAGATCGAGGAGGTTGCCAGTAGCAGGGAGGGGCGAGCTGACGGCTGTGCAGTGCGAGGGAAACCGAGCTTGAGGCGGCAGGATCGTGGCCACCATTATCAGATCGAGGCACCATCATTTCCAAGGTTGCAGGAGGGGAGGGGAGAGAGATACGGAGGAAGAAGAAGGTGAAAAGAGGCTGGCAGGTGGGTCCTGCACACCCAGTAAGCTGAAAACCACAGTGCATTGAGATTGGATTTTAAACTCTCGAGGGAACGTCCGCTCGTTACTTGCATGTCAATTAAATAGTTATAAAAAAATTTAAAAAAATTGAAAAGATGTATTAACATGTGATATATCACTCCACAAATATGCAATTTAAAATTCAACTTCTACATGTCGCAATGAAAAAAACAAATTTGACTGCGAATATACGTTAACTAGTTGTAGTTTAATATGTTTTTTCGTTGCGACATGTAAAAATTGAATTTTAAGTTGCATGTTTGTGGAGTGATATATCACATTTTATACACCTCTTTAAATTTTCTTAATTTTTTCATAACTATTAGAGTGACATGCAAACAACGAGGGGACATCCCCTCGAGAGTTTAGAATAGTTTCCCCAGTGTATTGAGGAGAAGGGGTAACTAGTCTGGTTTAGATAGTTGAAGGATGTAAAATGACTGGTATAAAAGTTGAGGGGGGCTAAATTATACTTTTATGATAGTTGAGGGGGGTAAATCGGACATAACCCTAATTCTGTGATGGTCTTGACACTGCAAAGGATGGTGTGGTCTTGAACTCTTGATGTTGCTCGATAGTAGAAGGGAGATGTTGATTATTTTGGTGTTGAAGTTGGCAACTTGGCGTCTAACTTCTGTGATGATCCGATGGACATGAAGTTATGGATTGTAATAGTAATATCTAATCTAGTCGCATGGCATACTTGCATTGTGGCATACTTATCACTTAAAGTTTTCCCTGTTGCATATTGGCATGGATGATAATCATGGTCTTGATCACCTGACTTGATGGACATGTTATCTGGGTGCAAGTGTTGATATGGCTCGTGAGCTAAAGGAGGCTGACTACCGAGCCGAGCTGAGCCGACCCATCCTCCTATCTTGTTAATATAACAAGTCAAGTTGAGCCAGCTCGGTATGCTAACGAGTTAGGCTGAGTCGAGCTGACTCGATATCTACCACCCCTATATATGATCAAATACATTCTAACTACTAATGGCTGTTTGAAATGGTACGTTGTTGAGGAAGCGATTTCTCCGGGCAGCGGGGGTGCAAAGCCCGCCCCTCGTTTGAAGATCCGACCAGGGGGTTAGCTGTGAATGGTGATTGGTTAGGTCGTGCAGCTGATCGAACTAGCTAAACACAAAGAGACACAGAGAAATTATACATGTTCAGACCACCCGGGGGTATAATACCTACTTCTGTTTTTGGTTGTTTTTATCTGGATCTAACAAAGTACAAGCTAGCTCTTATTCGCATAAAACAATCCGAACGGATCCAACCTTTTCTAAGTGGCAGTCTCCTTTCTTTTATAGTCTAAGAAGGGATCACAAAGCGTTGTATGACCTATTTTGGAACTTGTTCCTAGCGTTGTATGACCTATTTTGGAACTTGTTCCTTGTGGTGTCTTATCGTTGCCAGTTGGTTCCCTTCAACTCCTCCCGAGAAATCTAACAAAATCCTACTGTTAGCTTGTCCCGAGCTCCCCGGGCACCATCCAGGGCCAGCTGGGCCTTTACTTCGCCCACCACGTGTCATGTGGTGGGCCTGGAAAGGCCCCAACCTCGCCAAGAGAGAGCCACGACTCCCTTTTCACCTAGTTGGCAAAACTGGGTGTCACCAGGCATGTGCGACGCGTGTTCAGACCCAACGCTCAACATGTGTGACTCAACGTTGTTGTCTTTTCGGCGTCTTTTCAATCCCGTTGGCTTGGAATCCTTCTCCCAAACCTGTTTCATTTATGGCTGAGACCATTGGGTCACAGCTGGCAGGGGGATGGGACCTTGAATTTCACAAGTCTTCGCCCGCGCCCCCGTGCCCCTTAATAGGGAATTTGGATATTTTAGACGAGCTTCTCGAAAATGTCGTTGATGAGGGAATATGCGAGTTCTATAGGTCTCGGCACTTCTCTCAAGGAGAAGCGTGTGTGACTTGCAGGTGCCCCATGACTAGTAAGGGCCCGGGATCCTCTCTGCCTGCAAACATAAAATGTATATCTTGTATGTCTCGATGCCCTTCTTGTAAAAACACAAGACTTACAAGGGCATGGGGGGCGTGCCCCAGTCAGACTGGGTCCCACGTTCTCCCATTGCCTTCTAATCTTAAGATGTAGATTTTGTAGTTCTCTACACTCTTCTCAACAAAGAACGTGAGCCCTATAAGAATGGAGGGAGGGCCCAGGATACTAGACCAAGCTGGGATTCAGGCCCTTCCAAGTTTGTAATCCAAGGAGTAGATCCTGTACATTTCAACGTTTCTCTCAAGGAAGAGCATGAAACCTACAAGAGTAATGGGGGGTCGGGTCCCAGACTAGATGGGTCCCGGGTTCCCCATTACCTACAAACTTTAAGGTATAGATCTTATAGGTCTCGACACTCTTATCTGTGAAGAATGTGAGTCCAATTAGGATGGAGGGGGTCCAGGATCCCAACCCAGGCTGGGATTCAGGACCCTCTAAGATTGTATTCCTAATATGTAGATCTTGTGTGTTTCTACGCTCCTCTCAAGGAGGAACATGAAACCTAGAAGGGCAGGAAGGGATTGGGGGCCCCGGGACCCAACTAGGGGATCCCGGGCCCCTCAGCCCGCCGTTACATAGTTCCCTCTTGAAACCTAAGGATGGGTTGTTATAAAAGACAGGGTGGGAGCCCAGTCTCTTATTCACACATCTACGTAATATAGCTTAAGATGGGGACCCTGGGTTCCGCTGTAGGAGTAAGTCCCGGGCTCCCTTACTTTCTAACACACGGCTTAACCCAATGATGGCCTTAACTAGGGTTTTTGACTTTAGTTAGCAAGGAACATGCGCTAAGTACCCAGGGAAAGGGGCACCCCGGTTCCCATTTCACCGACATACGCATTCAGTTAAACGCTCGTTCTGTTGAGGGAATAATAACAATTTTCTAATATTAACAAAAGGCCAAGAAGATCCATCTTATGGATTGATCTGCCTGTTAGGCCTACCATTTCAAGCCCATTGCACGTGGGAGTTCTGACCACTTAATTGTACAATTGATTCCATCCTCTCCTGCCCTCCTTAATTGTTAAAAATTTAAACCGTTTTAGTTTGCGTCCTTCATGGTTTTCTACGCTGATTTCATCTTACATGATATCGTTGACTTTGTTCAATTTTAGCAAAAATATAAGACCCACCTATCAATGAACCCTTCATTCTCCTCCCTTTCTATCTCCCTCTCTTCTCTCTCCAACAGAACACCGCTACCATAACACCGACCTCCACCACTGCTAGCAAAGAAGAGGCGGTACCATGTGCCGAGCTCGTAGGCACCCACGGAAGCGTACCCCAGGCATGATGCCAGGTCCACAATGAGCCCTGTCATTGTTGTCCTCCCACCTCCGACACAACGCCTTCGGCGACCAGCGTGCTCGGTGGCACAATGGTGAGGAGTGGATTGGCTGCATCGAGGCTAGAGACAAGGCCGACCATTGGCTTGCGACATGCATCCATAGTTGCTTAGCTCACATAGTGGCGGGACGCAAGAGGAAGACAAGTACGTTGACCTCCTCCACCCAGATATGGACTCAGAGGCGATGAACTCATGAAGCGATCTCGTCATTGTCTACCACCTCTCCTCCTCGAGCTCTGGCAGATCGATGCCGCGAGAGAAGAGGAGAGGGATGGGGAGAGGATAGCATGTGGGCTCATACTAAATTTTTAGAGATTTGCTCCAATCCAACAAAAAGTACCTCGAGGTACGGTACCTCAGGATACCAAATCATTTCCGATTGTTGGATCTAACAATGCTCATCCTGCCCAGCTAGATCCAACGATCGGAAACGATTTAGCACTGTGAGGTACTGGTACCTTGAGGTACTTTTTGTTGGACCGGAATTCGGTAGGAGACTTACACGTGGTCATATCTAATTTTTATTTTTTTAAAGTAAATTTCACAAAACTACAGAAATATTGATCGAATTATCTCAAAACTACATATTTAAGATGATGTATCACAAAACTATAAATTTAACATCAAATTTATCACAAAACTACAGATTTAGTAACAAAGTTATCACAAAACTACAGGTTTAGCACTAATTTAATTACAAAAGTTGGTCGTTTAAAACTCAATCATAACATTAGTGCTAAGGATTTGAACCCCAAAATATGTAATTTTGTAATAATATTAGTGAGCACGTTGAATTTATACCGTCCGGTGTCATTTGTGAACACCACATGATTTTGGATGAGTGGGATCCATACACGCATAAATAGTCACTCAAACCTCAATGTGTTCATGATCACAACTTAACACCATTCAATATAAATTCCACAGTGTCGAATAATGAACAAAGAAGATATTGCTGGGACTCGGCGTGCTAGTCAACTTCAGCCTGAGACGTGCCCATCAAACCACACGAAGGTGGCGACCAAATGTGTTACACATCTCAGGAGACTTGACTCAATTCGCTAAGTTCTACAACATCTCATTTGTTCAAAATCCATACTCATGCCTAGTTAGTCTCATTTTGCAAAGGACTAACCAAAGACACTTTCATCAAAGCATTAGGCATCCATAAAAGGAAGTTCTAACATATAGATAACTTAAAGATTAGAACTATTATACATATAGCCGACCGGCCAAATAGCTAGCGGCTCACGGAAGCATTGATATACCCAAAGCCCATTCAAGCAACCGACTAGGGGTAGGCCCCTAACATGAACCATCCTGTAAGAAAACGACATAACCCGTAACACTCAACTCAAACAACTTGTCACCTGCAATAAGACTAGATAAAAGACTAGATAACATGCACAAAAATAAAGCAAGGGTCAGTACATTAACAATGTCAATGTACTGGCAAGGAGAAACATCAAACCTAGCATACTAAGTGCTAGCTCATTTCAAAGGAAGGCTAAATATAGTTTGAATTTGCATAAAGCTAATTTGGTTCATAAGCATTTTAAATTGAATTTCAAATGAAGTTGTAAACATGATATATAAACAACAAGTCATGGCATCATCATGTATAGCATTTCTTACTATCCTCCTTGATAGCAAGTCAATAATACAACTTAAAATGCAGAATCTTCATCCTTTCAAAATCAAGATCAAAACATGTTTGTAAAGCACAAAACTATACTCACGACACTTCACCATGTCGCCCTTGACCGTGGACACAGCTAATCAATTGGTTTTTACTCTGTAGAGTTCATACACAATTCACATGACGCAAAATAGTAATCATGTCAAAGTATGCCACGCGATACCGAATGGTAACCGTTTTACTACTTGCGACAAAGCTAATTCATTGCCTACGATTCAACCTTGCATGAGCAAGGTGAGTGGAACTCCCCACTAAGTCCAGAATCTTAGTGTTTTCAGGACAGTTGGCCTACCAACCCTGACTCCGTGGCGTAGCAATCCCTACCCACGAGGCACTACAACGTTGTATCGGACACACTCAGACGCTGTTGACGATGAAATTTAGCAAGAATATGAACTGGAGTCAAGATCTAATCCTAAGCGGATTTGAAGATATGCGGTAATCTTAGGAAAAGGGTGTACATCGGTTGGAAGTCTGTATCGGCTGATGCCGAGTTCAATACGGTCAGCCGATACAACCGATATTGGCAAGTTTGGTTACATGATCAATGTCGGATTTAAATGAGGAATTTAGAGACATTGCCGGGCAAGGATAGAGTTTGAGATTTGGTAATTGTATCTCTTAATTAGGATAGTATGTAATTTCCTTAGAGATATTTTGGTAAGAGTCCGCATAAGGGACTTGTTTGTCAGTTAGAGGTAAGTTAGGAAAGTTTGAGTTGTGACCGGTATGGACAAGTTGTATTTTCAGGGTATAAATATATGCCTGAAACCATGTAAATAATAGAAACTAGTTCAATATACTCTCGGCGCATCGCCACCTTTTTGTTACTTTACTTTTCGACGAGTTCTTGCTTTTGAGTCGGGCTGCATCGATTTTGAACTTCGACAAGAGGTAAAGCTTGTTATGGTGGTTTGCGTTATCGGGATTAGTGCTTACATTTTTATGACACTCTAATCTTGCTTTTGTAAATCATCAAGTTATCATATATGTTATATAATCTAGATTGATAATATCTTCTACTTGCATCGGCTGATCTCTGTTTAGGGTTTTGCCGATAATGATCAGATTATCTTGTTGACATAGATTATATAATGTATCCACCATCCTAAAAAGACAATCATTAACTTGATTGTCTAGATATTGTGTTTCTTTTCATACGTAGTGTTGCATCAGTTAAGTTTGATCTACTGAATCGTGCTTAGAACCATAATCTCTAGTCTACTTTATGATTGTTAATAAGGATAGTGTCACGGTTTTAGCCAATCTTATCTGGTACAATTGTTCTACTTTGATTTTAATCTTGTTCAACAAGTTGTATCTACCCTTTATATCGGGATCTCAGCTATTTAAATATATTAAGCGTGTTATCAATCTAGTTGATATTAGTTTAATATATTTATTATAAGATGATATCCTAGTATAAGGTTGTATCGGAGCTATAGCCGATACATGCTTAAACTTGAACGTCGGCTTTCATATGAACGTATATAATCTTTATGCTATGTTATTTTGGATCTAAGCAATTTATACTGTCTCGGTTAAGTCTGATCTATCCCAGTTGCTGATTTCTAAAGTAATATTGATAATATAGATTACATAATGTTGATGTTTATAGCCGATAAATCGAGTTTAGGAGTTACTTGTGCTTTAAATTTACATCATGGTCGATCCACCTTTCCTTGCATCGGCTAGGTTACAAGGCGATACGACATCGGCTCTTTAGCCGATCGGCTATCGTTTACTAATAATATTTCCATGTATATTCTTGTCGATTGTAGAATCAAATCAACTGGCACACCCTATAACCCGAATGCAAGCTTTTGGACCTACACTAGAGTAAAGTAAATCTCTCAGGCCAGTGTGTGTTTTTTGCATCAACAGACACCCACGCCGCAAAGCAAACATCAGTTCACTTGCGAGACACATGGGTAGCTCCTATAAACTATCAAACCGACTAGCTCATACTACAACGGCCTCCCGGATGCAAGGTTAAATCTTAAACAACTTCTTAACTAAGGTTATCCCATACTAACACATGTGGTGGTACCGTATATACGGATGGTGACATAAGTTCAGTCCTTATCTGACCTAGGCGAACACTTCCCCTGTCAGTACACAACTATCACATATGTGTACCACTTGTCGCCCAAGTCTAGAAATCAAGTTTTTCATCGTTTTAGTTCACAATTAAACATAGAATATACTTCTGTCCAGAAATGTTAAAAGTATTCAAAACCTTGTAAATAAATAAGCCATATATAACATGTATTAGCAAGTTCTAAGCATATGTAAAATGATATTTGGTGTTATAAAATTATGTTTAAATTATGCATGACCTGAAATTATGTTGTTTGGCTTGATTTCCATTTCACCATACACAATCTCATGTGATAATTATATATTTATACGTGCATATATTTGGGTTAGGTTTAATGAAGCTTTATATGACAATTAAGGGAAAATTTTAATGTATAACAGTTGATGTGTTTATTCAATTTTATGATCATGACATGTTTTTAGATGAGTGTCCAAAATTAGTTTTATGGACTATGACATAAGTCATTTTGTATTATTTAAGTTACTTTCAATTTTAGGAAATTATTTTCAACAATTGACATTAGGTCTTTCAACTTAATTACTCGCTTCCAATTTTTATTAATGCTCATGAGACCTATTATGAAGTGCAGTTAAAATCCAAAATCACATAAAAGGACTCAAGTCACACTCAACACATTTATGCAATGCAAGCACTCTCTAGTTTTGTTTTATTTTAGATTAGTAAGGAAAAAGTTTAAAATTGTTCCCAAATTTTCATATGTGCACTAGCTAGATTGGACTTATCTAGGTCTTAGATAGAAAATTTAAGACTTTTATTTAGGAAAATCATTTTCACTAGTTTTAGATGCAAATTCTGAAATTAAAATTTTTGGGTATATTACAATTTTATTATTAAATCTGTAGTTTTGTGATACTTAACCTTAAATATGTAGTCTTGTGATAAATCTATTGTTAAGTCTGTAGTTTTATTATACATAATCTTTAATATGTAGTTTTTGATATTGTAGTCAAAGTATCTGTATTTTTTGAAATTTACTCTTTTTTAGCTAGAATGCCACATGATCATTACGTTACATAAAAGACTAGATTAAAGTGTCACATAGACATCATATAGAACTAAACCATTATCAAAAGTATCCAAGGAGATAAATTAATCTGATTTTAACAGTTGTGGAAGCCTTTACCCGATATTGCGGTTTGTGAACGTTGATCAAACTCACCACATAGGTTAAGGAGGCAAAAGAGAGAAACACTCAAGGGTCTTCCGACTAGCTCCAAAAGGTGGTGGGCTAGGCGACCTAAGTTCGAAGCCTGGAGCTTTTTAATGATTTCCATAGGGGTACTCTACCTTTGTTTTCTCTTAATTTTGGCACAATAATTCCGTTACCTAAGTGTGTTGACGCTATTAAGATTCAACAGTATAGACCCATATGTTTACTAAATGTTAGTTTTAAGATTTTTACCAAAGTTGCAACAAATAGAATAATGGGAGTTGCTCAAAAAGTTATTAGTCCCACTCAAACGGCCTTTATTCCAGGTAGGAATATCATGGAAGGGGTGGTTATTTTACATGAGACTATGCATGAATTAGATAAAAGCGGTGTAATCTTTAAGATTGATTTTGAAAAAGCTTACGATAAAGTAAAATGGTCCTTTGTACAACAAACGTTGAGGATGAAGGGTTTCTCTCCTAAATGGTGTGAGTGGATAGCTTCTTTTATTCAAGGTGGTCATGTTGGTATAAAAGTAAATGATCAAATTGGCAACAATTTTCAAACATACAAAGGTCTTAGGCAAGGGGATCCGTTATCACCAATTCTTTTTAACATAGTAGCTGATATGCTCTGTTAATTAAGAGAGCTAAAGAGGTGGGTCTCTTAAAAGGGGTTATTCCTCATCTAGTGGATGATGGTTTGTCTATATTGCAATATGCAGATGATACTATTATCTTTTTGGAACATGATTTGCAGCAGGCAAAGAATATGAAATTGATTTCAATTGTTTTTAAAAAGCTATCTGGCTTAAAAATAAATTTTCACAAAAGTGAATTATTTTGTTTTGGTCAGGCAAAGGAGTGTTATGATCAATATTCCAATATCTTTGGTTGTAAGTTAGGTTCTTTTCCTGTTAAATATTTAGGAATTCCAATGCATTTTAGGAAACTTTCTAATAAAGATTGGAAAGTGATTGAAGAAAGAATTGAGAAAAAGCTTAGTAGTTGGAAAGGTAAACATTTATATGTCGGGGGAAGGTTAGTCTTGATTAATTCTATAGTTTAGCTATGTTTATGATATCTTTCTTTGAGATACCGAAAGGGGTTCTTCAAAAGATTGATTATTATAGATCACGGTTCTTTTGGCAAGGAGATGATCATAAGAAAAAGTACAGACTCACTAGATGGGATATTATTTGCCAACCTAAGGATCAGGGAGGCCTTGGGATTCATAATTTGGAATTACAAAATAAATATCTTTTGAGTAAGTGGTTGTACAAGCTAATAAATGAGGAAGGGGTTTGGCAGGACTTATTGAAAAGGAAATATCTTTATAACAAGTCTATAACCCAAGTGGACAAGAAACAAGGTGATTCCCATTTTTGGTCAGGGCTCATGAAAGTCAAAAGTATTTTTTTAGATATGGGTTCTTGGATCGTGAATGATGGGGAACAAATAAGATTTTGGGAAGATAAATGGCTAGGTAACTTGGCTTTCAAGGATAAATTTCCATCTTTATATGCTATAGTCCGAAGGAAATCATCCACTATTGCCACTGTTATGGGATCTGTTCCGCTTAATGTTTCTTTTAGAAGAGTTTTAGTTGGTCAGAATCTTGTATACTGGCATGAATTGTGTGCTTCTATTGTACATATTCAATTAAATCATTCTTCTGACTGTTTTAGATGGAATTATCATCACAATGGTAGGTTCTCAGTAAGGTTAATGTATCTAGCTTTAATTAACAATGGTTATGTTGAGAGGAACAAGTATATATGGAAACTTAAGATGCCGCTTAAGATTAAAATCTTTATGTGGTACTTGCTTAAGGGGGTTGTGTTGACTAAGGATAATTTGGCGAGACGGAATTGGAATGGTAGCTTAAGGTGTTGCTTTTGTATGAAAAATGAAACTATTCAACATCTCTTCATGGATTGTCATTATGCAAAATTCATATGGAGAGCAGTTCAGTTTTCTTTTGGTTTTAATCTTTCAACTAGTATATCTCATATATTTGATGGGTGGCTTTTGGGGGTTGACAAGAAAAAGAGTAAACTGATACTGGTTGGAGCTTCTGCCATTTGTTGGGCTCTATGGTTGAGTAGAAATGATTTGGTTTTTAACAAATCACCATCTATTTCATATATGCAGGTAATTTTCAGGGTAATGCACTGGCTCCGGTTTTGGGCACAGTTACAAAGGTGTGAGGATGATGGGGAGTTCCTAAAGGTTGCATGCCGCAAGTTGGAGTCGATGGTTATGCAACTATTTACCAATTATCGATGGAGATTCACAAATAGACTTCAATAAATGTGTTCTCCTTATTTTGGCTTGGTTTCCTCTGTTTTTGTTTGGTGTGTTCTATTTATCTGAGCTACGCTCTTTTCTGGACTGCTACTGTGTAATAATTGGTTGTCGCTCTTTTTGAGCAAAGGTTGGGATGTTAAATCCCATTATCTAAAAAAATTTGATATATTAGGTTATTCCCTAATATTCGCCTTTTTGGTTAAGGAAGCAAAATAAACATTTTTCTAACGGGAAACTCTCTAATACATCGATAGAACACGTGGTTCAGACTTTAGAGACATATGAATACATTCCATAACATGCATATAACTTATTTTGATTGAAGAAAATTTAAAGGGTTATCCATAGGAATTAAACTATTTTATATAAATTTTTATGTAAATTCTTGCATTTTAAAGGATTAGAAAATGGAGCTCTCAACTCAAACAAAAAAAACTTTTTCAAAACGGAAAAAGAAAAAAAATCAGCATATGAACAAACTCATGTAAAATTGATGCTCTTAACACAAATTAGACAATCGCAAAAACACACATACACAAATCTGGCGATTTACTCCGATCAGGCCAATGCCCCTGATGCCAACACGCAAAGTCAATGGGCAGTTAAAAATCCACAAATTTCACTGCCTCCATGTCATCATAAAAAGGAGAAAAAGCTTCAAGTCAACCCCCTTTACCCTGCTTCTACCATTCGAATCTAAGACTATATTTTTACAACACTATCTACCCAATTTTATGATTAAGCGATACAAATATAAGACTATAAGTTGAGAAATACGTAGTGAAAATTCTCACATATGCGTATAACCTTCCAATAAAAATTCAAATCTAGGTCTTATTTAGTTTGGACTAAACTATATGAAATTTATGTAAAATCTATGCATTTTAGAGGAAAAAATCAGCATTTGAACAAACTCATGTAAAATCGACGCTCTTAACCCAAATTAGACGACCTACTCCGGTCAACGCCCCTGACACCGACTCAAAGTCAATGGGCCAGTTAAAAATCCACAAATTTCACTGCATCCATGTCAGTATAAAAAGGAGAAAAAGCTTCGAGTCAACTCCCTTTACCCTGCTTGTTTCCTCCTGTTTCCGCCATGCCGTGGGCTCAAACCGCCGGCGCCGCCGCGCGCCGGCGACCAAAACCACCGGAAAAGAAAGAAAAAAAGAAGGCTCAAATCCACCGTCGCCGCGCGCCACCACCCCGCGGGCGCCTCCGTCTCCGGATTTGAGCCGGTATAAATCAATCACCAAAGCCGATGCGAGCTTTCTTGCGTATTGTAGCTAGAGTGTTCGGAGGAATTACTGGCTGGCACGGACGGGCATGGTGGTGGCGGTGATGGCGATGAGGAAGCGGCTGCGCGGCGCGCTGCTGGTGCTCGCGCTGCTGCTCACCGCGACGGCCGTCGTGCCGCTGCTCCTCCTCGGCGAGGCCGGGGACGACGGCGTGGGGGCCGTCGCCGCCGCACCGCCGTTCAACGCGTCCCGCGTCAGGGCGGTGTCGTGGAAGCCCAGGATCTTCGTCTACAAGGGGTTCCTCTCCGACGACGAGTGCGACCACCTCGTCAAGCTGGTCAGAACACTTCAATGCAAACCATGGGTGAATCCTATCTATGGCTGCTTGTGATTGAGTGATTGATTGGTGTGTGGATGGAGCAGGGGAAGAGGAAGATGCAGAGGTCGATGGTGGCGGACAACAAGTCCGGCAAGAGCGTCATGAGCGAGGTGCGGACGAGCTCCGGCATGTTCCTCGACAAGCGCCAGGTACAACGCCGTCCATGTCATCATATACTACATCCGTCGCATTTAGGGCTAGGCGTCTGCTTATATTTTAGGACGGAGGCAATAGTATACTGCCTGTTTTAAATGACAATGATATTTTAGATATGCGTTGTACCATATTCATATAGTTTGTGGGAAATTAGTGTTTTTAGTGGCCAAAAATTACCATATTAATCGGGTTACAAACAAATTTTGAAAAAAAATAAAATGGTTTGCTCAATCGCAGCGAAAACGGATAATGCATTTGTATTGTGGGGAGACAAATCTGCCGGATTAAAAGCTACAGTTGCAGTGAATTGATTTCTACATATTCTTCACGAGTTACTACTGCTTAAAATATAGTACTTGAACTGACCAAAAAAACTACTATTTTTTGGCAAAATTCACTGTTCAATGGACCTCATCTTTGCATCTAGGTTCTGACTTGCTGCCATCTCTCCTGCACACAGCGGTCCATTTCACTGCATTTCTTCTCCAACTTCTCTCTAAATTCATCCCATCCAATCGCAATTACTGGCAACTGTTCAGATCACCATGTTCACAGGATCAATGCAATTCCTGTTGCGATGCAATGCCGCAATTACTGAACACATTTAGATCACCATCAGTTGTCTGCTGTACTAATACTGAACCCGGGTATCCGGCAACCGGTGAACATACAGGCCGGCGTCAGTTACTGGACCACTGGCTCTCCTCTGAGCAGCAGTTACTAAGGATGCAGAGATCAGTAGCATCCATCCATCCATCCATCTATTGCTGCAGGAACTGATACTTTCTGGCTTAGCTAGCATTAGCAATTGGAACAGTAGGGACCAGATTTGGTAGTAACAGTAGTTAGGTGATTTGGTAATAACAATGGTTTGACATGCAGTAATTTGTTTTTGTTGCTTGCTCTTGTACTTTGTAGTGGATTCTGTCATTGTGGTGTGTAATGTAATGGAAATGTGTTTCTTGTTTTGTGAAGGATCCAGTGGTGAGCAGGATTGAAAAAAGAATTGCAGCATGGACCTTCCTTCCTGAAGGTAACTCTTCTGGGCTTCCTCAGATTGTCTCATTGTTTGGTTCTATTGAATGTTTGTTCAAGTAGCAAGGTTTGCCAAGTTAATGTTACTGCTATTTTTTTTCAATCAGAAAATGCTGAGAACATTCAGATACTCCGGTACGAGCATGGGCAGAAGTATGAGCCGCACTTTGATTATTTCCATGACAAGGTCAATCAAGCACTGGGAGGCCACCGTTACGCA
The DNA here is from genome assembly GCA_000573905.2 of Oryza punctata. Classification (NCBI taxonomy): domain Eukaryota; kingdom Viridiplantae; phylum Streptophyta; class Magnoliopsida; order Poales; family Poaceae; genus Oryza; species Oryza punctata. Next base: position 5,609,606 of record CM002494.2, on the reverse strand, counting down.
ACGGTGCTCATGTATTTGTCCACCGTCGAGAAGGGAGGCGAGACCGTGTTCCCCAATGCCGAGGTACATTTCAAATCTCATGTTCTTCACGTTTCCAAATCCAAATGATGTATGAATTTTTGTAACATTGCTGGTGCTAATCAATTTAGGGGTGGGAAAATCAGCCCAAGGATGACACTTTCTCTGAATGTGCACAAAATGGATTGGCAGGTAATGGTTACATTTTGAATTGTTTTAAATGCGACACCTCTCTAGGCTCTAGTTCCTCTTCAAGAACTGAAACATAACACACTTGGAATATAACCAGGCTAGTTTAATTGCAGTGAAACCAGTTAAAGGCGACGCGGTGCTCTTCTTTAGTCTTCATATCGATGGCGTACCAGACCCGCTCAGCCTCCATGGGAGCTGCCCGGTGATAGAAGGTGAAAAATGGTCTGCACCAAAGTGGATCCGTATCAGGTCCTACGAGCATCCTCCTGTCTCAAAGGTGACAGAAGGATGCTCCGACAATAGTGCACGTTGCGCGAAATGGGCTGAAGCTGGAGAATGCGAGAAGAACCCGGTATACATGGTAGGCGCCGAGGGTTTGCCCGGCAATTGTCGGAGAAGTTGTGGCATTTGTGATTCCTAGGATGTGTTTTTTTCCCTAAATCCGATGTTTGTGTCACTTGCTGAACACTTGATCTGTACATACTTAGAGCATTTTCAGATGAAAAAGGTAGCATTTGAATTTTCAGACAGTGAACAGTAGCATACTATTTCTTCAAAAACAACGGCAAAATTACATCCTTTGCACATGGTTTTGAAATCTCAAGTTTACTGCTAGTGGAGGTGAAGACTTTGAAGTAAGTTTTGGTATTTTACTGATGCAGAAATGGAATCTGTCCTTCTGGCAGCAATGCTACTGCCTGTTCCACTTTAATTTTGTTGGCTTGCATAACAGTGGATTTCAGTACAGCAGTGTGTCAGGCTGTCTCAAAAATAACAAACTCCTTTGGCCCTTTCCACAATATAGAAGTTCTATGGTCTTTTATCTCCTGCATCAACCTGGCTTTTAGTCAAGGAAACTTTGTTTGTTGCTACCTCAAAACATGTTTCTAATCCACAGAACAAGTTTAGATCCTAACAAAAGTTTTGTTTTATTGCATGTGAAAAATCGTCGAATTTGTGTACATTTTGAACAGTAGACTGAAAATGTCCTTGCAAGGATCCATGTAATCCATGTAGGGCTTATGAGAACAGTGTGATCCATGTAGTCACAATCTAATAATAAGGATAGTGACATATCACCTGAAAGTGGTAGATGTATGTATTTCTTCAGGGTGCTTCACACTTTGAAGGATCTGCTTTTGGACCTTGCTTTACCAGAGCAATCTCTCATGTGTCATGCCCCCTCCTAGATTTACTCAAACTTTACCCTAAACACTTTTGTGTAAACTAAATTATCCTCTAACTTGGTTTTGCTCCAAGGGTAACTAAGTAATCCCTGATGAATCAGACAGCATTTTCGGTTTGCCATCTTAAACTCCAATTGGCTCTTTTTACCAATCAAGATCTAAGAGAGAAAAATGAAAGAAAAGAAGGAAAACAACATAACTCAAAAAGCAAAGGACAAAAGCAAGCATGGCCTCACCTCCTTTGATTTCTACCATGCCTCTTCATTATCTAGGCCCTTCAAAAGCACATCAGAACCAACAGCTCAAGGAAGAAAGAAGCTGAGAAGAAAACCAGAAGCAAGAAACACATACCACTGCCTCCACAACAATATAATGTGCTGAGACAAGAGAGAAGCAGCCTCACATTTGAGGGGGGCTTTCCACACTTGCACCACTCTATGAGATGCTCATAGAGGGGTGGTGGTGGTGGTGGTGACAATACCCCAAGATATAGAAATTAGGATATTATGAGCAGGCTTGACAGGTCGGCGAGGCGGTTATCGGCAACAACATTGGCCATCCTATTTGGAGGCCTCATTCTGGTGTCATTGCTGGTGGAGACAAGCGCGAAACCGCCGTCTCCGGGGAGTAGTGTTCTTGGGATAGGGGGTAGAAGGATGATGATCAATGGAGGACTGGTTCACAGTCACAGGAGCTTGGAAGATTTCAATGCTGGTGATGCTTTCAGCAGCATGAAGAGGAGGGTGCCAAATGGACCAGATCCAATCCATAACAGGTAACTTTTATAGCATCCGAACATGAGATGTACTGCTCTTTTTCTTGTTCCTCTTCCCCTTTTTTCTGTTTCACCAAATTTAGTCAGAGTGTTAGCTTGAGATGTGTCAACTACAAGTTTTTTGTTAATGGCCTTTTAACTAACCTTCCATGGATCTCTGGAAATTCTTATTGATAATGAAACATTAATATAGAAGAAAAGAATTGTCGATGCCTTATCGTGTTATCTGAGGTGCGGTCTTGTTCAAGAACAACTTAAGTTTTATACTGAAATCTTTCTATCCCCACTTCAGTCTAATTTAAAGAGCATATATGTTTTAAATTATGTTCATGTTTTTTGTTTCATCTTGCTGAGTATAAGTTGGATTGGCTTTTGAAATCTCTATTTGTTTAATATAAAATGAACTATATCTATGTCATTCCATAATATGACTTATTTATGGAATTGAGCTTGGTTGTCATATCGAAATTTAATATTGTACAAGTTTGAAACGCATGACTTAAATTGGATTGCATAATGAAAACAATATATAAGATGGTCACACTATTTGTGTTAACTACACAAACGGTTGCTCATGATGATAGTATGATAACCTTTTAAGGAAAACAATTACTCCACCCGATGAACATCCTGCATGAACCTTATCATATCTGAAATGATTAGCCAACATGCATCTAGCACCCTTAACGAACTACTACTCATCAATCAAAATCCACAATGATCAAATATATGTGTTTCACCTTGAACATTACACTTACAGGCTTTCAATTCATTCCTTACTCCCCTCTGATATATCTTCTAATAGTCTTCGCTATGCATTCTTCAGAGGAACTGGAGAATCAGGAAGATCACCAGGCCGAGCATAGGCGGCACACGCCCCGACGGATGGAAGCTTCCGAAGCGCTTCTGTGGATTAGATCATTGTGTTGCAAGAAAGAGGGGGAAAAACAGGAGCTGTGCATTTGTGGTGGGTCTCTTGCAGGATGCTGGTGTAACTAGGGGAAGGTGGCCTATGCTGTTCTAAGCACTGGTATTTAAGACAATTTTAGGCATATAAACTTTTAGCTTTTTCAAAAACAAAAGCTATCCTACCGATTGGTTTTTAAAGAGAGCAACATCAAGCTTCCATCTCACAAAATTCAGGCATCAAAGGTTCTTGGCAAAGGGGTATGCGCAAGAGCTCCTTTTCTTTCAGTAGTGACTTTGCACATGTTTGTAGTAGTGCTGATTCTTTTTCTTTAAGTCTCATATTTGTTGTATTGATTAGAAAAGCACATTGCAAGTTTGCTATAGAGGAACGGGTAAAGATAAGATGAGCAATAATTTCCTGGCTTTGTTTCTTATCTTGTGATGAGATGTGAAACCTATTGTAGTTTGTGCCCTAGCACCAAAGCAAGGTAGACCCACTTACTAAAGATGCTTTTGATTTGCCAATTAGTATTCTCCACCTGCAAATAGCATTATCACTTGAGAGCAACTGGAATTGTCTGCACAATATACGAAAAAGATTATAAAATTTGGTATATTTCAATGTTACATTACTTCAAATATATTTTTCAAGGTACATCTCCTTTTCATTCTTCATATCCATATTTTGTAATTTCTCTAGTTCTACATCAAAGACTTCCAACAAAATTACTGTGGTAAAAACCGCAAGAAGCATTGGTAGAAGCCAAGATGTCAAGCTAAAGAAGAGAAAAGAACATCCAAGCTGCCAAAGCAACCATGGATTCTCTCCTATGCACATATGCTTTTCTTTCCCTTCTTCTGTTCTCTCTCTTCTTTTCTTGCAGGAGTGTAGCTTTGAACAGCCAAAGTTGCACCCTGAATGTGGCCTAAAAGCAAAGCTTGTGTGACAGTGTGAGGAAGACTGATAAGAAACTCTGTCCTTGGTTAAAAGATGAACCTTCTTCTTCTTCTTGGGGCTAATCTATTCTTTTCTTGACCAGTCTTCTTGTGTACTGCATCTGGGAGAATAAGATGTGTACCAAGTGCCTTTCTCTGTATCAGATGCATACTAAAGTGGGGACAAAAGTGTGTGCAGTTTGTACTGCATTTTACAACCAGCTTAGGGAAAAGTTTAGTTACTCTCTTGAATCAATTACTTACTATACTTGGATCCAAGAAACAGTGGGGATTTTCAGAATTTTTGGGGAGTTGATGAATCTACTAAAATTTGAAAATAATAAAACCAAGCAAGTACGCAAGGCTATTAAACATCCTGTTATCTTGTAATGTTGTGTTTACCTTGTGCCAAGGAGCAAGCCACAAAATTTCTTCTTCCTAAGAAAAGAAAAACTACATTTCATCCCATGTTTATTAGCAAGAGTTCCTACCTCTTGAAGAATTCTATTTTTTTAGTCTATCTCTCTCATCCGATTCCTACGTTTTTCCTGTAGTCTAATTAAATAGTCATTCCTATGGGTTTTCCTGTGTTTTGCAGTTCCCTGTTTTACACTTACATTCCTATCAAAATCCTGTGTTTTTACTATTCCTCCGTTTTTTCAAACCTACTATTCCCAAACCATATATACTCACATTTCCTTTACATAGACCAATGTTTTCATCCTCCCTGACAGTGCTGAGTTCCTTGTTGGCACAATATCATTTATTGTGCAGCATAGACCCCAACTATCAATAAAAAATATTACAAGAATCCCTATATCATCCTTTTTTAAGAGACCTTTTAGCATGTGCAGCTTCTAGCAAAATTTTCCGCTCTCTGAACAGTTTAGGTTCTCACCAAAACTTTAAGAATATGTGGTTATAGAATTAAAAAGTAAATTAGAAATTAGAAACGGAGAAACTTAGCTTTTCAAAAATTCCCACCAACTAATTACTTAGCGGTTACCTCTCATAATCTAGATCTCTTCAAACAAGACCAAAATTTCCGTGTACAAATTAAGAGTGGCTATGGCTACTGCGCCATCGCGTGAATGCCCCTAAAAAGAAAAAAGAAAAAGAGAAAAAGAAATGTGCAGCCCGTGAGTGAACCTGTACTATGCCTTTTGACCTAGATACCAACGACGGCAGGTGACAACTAATTTCACATGGCTCTTAATTTGCAGCTACCCCAGACGATCAGACCTTAGAAAATTAAATTTTGGTGTAGATTTCAGTTAGTTTGCTTATCTGGTGTAGATTTGCGGTTGAAATTAACATTTAGCTAACGAGATTGGTAAATTTTCACTTTACATGCATGTAATCATCTCGAATTTTCTCTACTGTGATTGATGTTTTTTTTTATGTTGGTTGTGGATGGAAAAGCTAATTAATAACACAGTGGAATTAATAGCTGACACGATTTTCTTTTAGAAAAAAATAGAAGTGCAATCATCCTCCTTCCATCCCCTTATCACCATTACTTTATTCTTAATCCACCCACCCAGCTAATATTTAGCCAATACTTTATTCTTTATCAACCCATCTAGCCAATCCTCAATTACTATATAGGTTTCGCTTGTTGCAAAGCACAGAGATAATACTAGGCTTTGAAAGAAAAAGGAGTTATAATATGTAGTTCACAAAAATAGATGTATACGTACAGCTGTGATGCAACCCAAGTTTTGAAAACTTGTTTCAAAATTTCCTAAATTGCGAGTTAATTTAACAACGCATCCCGAGAGGAAACACCTTCGGCCCCAAAAATTCGAATTTGTCTGTATTTAGACACTGTAACTGTTTGAATTCAGTGGAAATACGTTCAAATCTCACAAACAGTCCGAACTTTTTTGCATTGCGAAAAGAAAAATCCTGGCCCAAACAGAACAAAATCAATGCAAAATTTAGAAACAACCGTTCGAATTCAGCGAAATCCTGTTCAAATATCATGAGCTGTCCAGATTTTCTTTGCATTGTGAAATGCAAAACCCTAAACCGAACATGACAAAATTAAGGTGAAATTAAGGAAACACCAGTGGTGTGGTAGTGGAGTTATGGATGCATGACTCGAGTTATTCACCAGAGTTCAAATTATAGTACCTACGAATATTATACACATGTAGGTGGACTTTCAATAAGATTTTAGTTATATTAGGGATATTGCGTGTGTTAGAGGGCGTGTCAATAGGGATGTGAGTGTGGTGTGTTTGAGTGTATCTGTACTATGCAGGGGCGGATCTACCGCTCGGGTTCGTCGACAGATAATCCATGTAATTAAAAAAATTTGAGATGTAATTTCAATAGTAAATACTATCTATAATGAAATTTATTTAGTTGGGCTCTAAAATATTTCTTGATCTACTATTGATACCGTGCAATCGTAATAATAATAATAATAATAATAATGCGGCGAAATTTGAACTAGTAGTATCACGCTGCTACAGTGTCTTCTTCCTGCAGGCTGCAGTGGCAGATGATCTCGCAATAACTTCTCCCGTCCATGGATCGATCTCATCTACCTCTTCCCCTCCGATTTATTGCAACGCCATGTCGCCATGGCAGCTAGCAACGAACCACTTGCTCCCGCCATTAATCGCTTCCTCCCTCCTCCCCTTTAAACCCCCCCTCGCCTCCCGCTCCATCTCCACCTCGCCGGAGTTTGAGAGAGACGACACAGAGATCAGAGAGGTTGGCAATGGCGCGCGTGGCGGTTGTCCTCCTGCTGCTCTGCCTCGCCGCGGCGGCGGTGACGGCGAGGAACATGCCTGACGACTGCGGCGACACCGTCGCCGCCGCCACGGCCGGGAGACGCGAGGGCGGCAATGCCGCCGCCGCCGGCGTAGGGGAAGCCAAGACGGCGTTCGGCGGGAGAGATGGCCGCGGGGGGCTCTTCGGCGGGTACACCGGCCCGCTCGGCGGTGGCGCCGCCGGGTTCAACCCTTTCGGTGGGTTCGGCGCCGGCGGCGGGCCGTTCGGTGGGTTCGGCGCCGGCGTCGGCCTCGGCGGCGGTGGCGGCGGCGGCGGCGGCGGCGGCTTCCGGCCGTGAGGTGGCTGTGGACGTTGACACGTAGGACATGTGTGCGTGCATGCGTAGTAGTGAAATGTGATTCCACGTGTATAACCTTTGTGTGTTAATTGTGCCACGTCAGATACGTATAATGTACGGTGAGATGTGTCGTATCGTACCGTATGTTCGAATTTGTACGGCCATCGTTGATTAGGGATTTCTCGTGTTGTGTAATAAGTGTGTGTGTTCATGGAGTTGGTTTGTGTTGTAATTCGCTAAACTTTAAAGTGCTTAGTTATGATTGACAGCGGTAAGATTCATGTGGCTGACTATTTGGGCCCACCAGTCAGCCAGTGGAAGGCCTGACGGTTGGGCCCGCTGACCGGCAGCGAAAAGTGAAAAGGGCACGTATGGACCAGCTGGGCCAACTGAATGTTGACACGTAAGCGGATGCAGCCCAAGTCATACCGCTGTGTAGAATACACAGCATTGTTCCACATTAACTTTTTGAATTCCAAATTTACCACTGAAAACTCGATTAGACAATTACACGTACGTCACAGCAAAGTATAAATTTACTAGCAGCACTGTGTATAGCGTGTCTTTCGATGAGAGATTTGATGTTTTGACACTTCATAAAATTGGTTTCGACTATTTGACATAAAGACCAGTAGAGAGAAATGGATAGTCTAAATTGATCAATCCTCACGGAATTAATTAGTAGTATATACGGAGTACTTGTATAAGTTCATCTCATAGTGTTATATGTATTTTTCTTTAATTTTTTCCTCTCATAGATGCTACCTTTTCCTTTCACTAAAAACAAAAGGAAAAGGACATCATAATGTTTCCTCAAATTATTTCCTCTTTGGAGGAGACTATTGATTTCTACTGCCTCAATTAATTGATCTCAGCTTGGAGCTTAACTCTGAGCATATGTTGAGGTATTGAAGCTGTGGGCCAGAAAGCCTCTTCAGATCCATCAGGTAATCCCCTTCCCCTTCTGACTTGTACAGCTACAAGAAAACAAGAGATAAAAAATTTATAATGGGTAGAAATTAAACGAATGGTTAAACATGTGTTATTTTTTTTATAAATATTAAGATTTGGAGGGAGTAATATTGTTAAGGGGAGAAACACTAATGATGCACTTGAGGAGAAGAATACCTGAATTTCAAAGAAGACAGCCGCACACAAGCTCTCGAGAACGGCATCATCGACTGGAGCTCCACCGCCATGGCCAGCCTCACCTCTGCCGCTGCCACCACCGGCGGCGGAGGAGGAAGAAGAGGGCGCGTCGGTGGCGGCGAGGTAGCTGCGGATGATGCGGCGGACGCCGGCGCCGGCGAAGCGTGCGCAGAGCAGCTTGCCGTAGCGGCCACGGTCGTCGTCGTGCACGTAGACGACGCCGATCTCGCGCAGCGCCGCCGCGATGACGCGCATCGCCTCGCGGGGGCACTCGTGGAACTCCACCCCTCCTAGCGCCCATCCGTTGTTGCGTCCGTCTTCTCCGGCGACGGCGACCGGCTGCTCCCCGGCAGCACTGCTGCCTGTTGCTTCTGCTGCTCCCTGTCCATAACAAATAAGTGTATGATTTAGACATTTAGTTGATGATCCAATACAGTGTTAGATTAAAAAAATCGCCTTTGTTTAGTACAAAGATATTTCTTGATCATTATTGTGCAAATAAAACATTTTTGTCTATAAACATTACTGAATTAGAAATTATTCACCATTAATTCTAGATTGGTACAATTGAACATCGTGAATATACTTTTATGTGCTCAAATAAGAATTTTATGGAAAACTTTTACTGTCATACTCAAAAGAAAACAATCCACCAGAGTCACAGGTTTGAAGTCCATGTCCAATTGCACATATCCAAGATATTTGTCCTTGGACATGGGAACAGACTATGAATGAAGATTTATTTTCTACAGAACTAGTTAGTTTCTATACATACCGTGGTGTTACTTTGTCCAGCTTCTTGATAGACGTCAATTGTCCACAGATAACGGGTCGGGGCATCGAACTTGTTATTAAGGATCAGGTTGTAGGTGACAGTCGCCTACAAACAAATCCATACATGCATATTTTGAAGCACAAGTGAATTGCATCGATCCATCTGTATATATGGTGCCAAGTGCCAACATGTCATGAGTGGCATGTCATTACCCTTTCTATGTGCAAAGCTATGTGTACCAACATTCTCTTATAGCTGGTACCTTACATACCTCGTTTTCGACTCCGTTTTTGAGTGATTCAACCAAATGCCTCCTGTCAAAGCCATGGCCGATCACCTTGTCGACAGTCTCAGCATCAATCTAGCACAAGATATAAACACAATTAATCAAACAAATGCATAATCAATCAAAAATTAAGCACCCAAATAGCACATAATTAATCAAAAGTAAGTACATATGATTTATGAAAATTAACAGTTAGTAACTAATTAAGCAACACTTGCCCTGGTGATCTGAGTCCGTGCGTCGAGAGGAGGCATTGCGAGGTAGCGAGGGATGGAGTGCTGCAGCCAACGGTGCGTCCTGACTTCGGTGATGGTGAGGCGCTTGTCAGGCCTCACGATCAGCATGCTGGAGATGAGATCCCTCGCGTCGTCAGGCACGTACGGTGGGATACTGAACTCTGCTCTCTGCAATATGAAGAGAAAAGAAAAACAGATCAGCTTCTCTCAATCTCATCAGAATTTTCAGTTTTGACCACTGATAACTTCTTCCATTTGCTTGTCTGCAGTTGTTCAGCTGAATAATATATTTTTGACATTTTATAACTTATTCTATTTGCTGGTCTAGAGTCATTCAGCTGAATATTATATATATTTTGTCAGATGTTTTACAATTGGTGTTTTATAACTTCTTTTACTTGCTGGTCTACAGTCATTCAGTCGAATAATATGCTTTGTCAGTTGTTTCACAGTTGAAATGTAAGGATCCATGCAGTCGAACTTTTAATTCAGATAACTTCTTCTCCGCTGTTTATATAAAAATCATTTTTTTGTTAATATTAACGCGGTTAGTAAGATATTGTTACCATTTCAAATTTGACTATTAATAACTTCTTTCATCTGCTGGTCTATAGTCATTCAATCGAATAATATATTTTGTCAGATGTTTTAGTATCCATGTTGTTGAACTTCTAATAATTCAGATAACTTCATCTATGCTTTTTATATAAGATATTGTTTTTGTTAATAGTAACAGTATAGAAAACACTATTGCGCAGAGAAAATGTTTCAATTCAGATAACAAAACTAGTATTTTTCATCTCTAACATTAATTCAGATAACTTCATCTAGCACTAAAACATATTTTTGTTAATATTATCACGGTTAATAAGATATAGTTACTATTGCGGTAGAATCGAATAGTAATTTCCTACCTTGATGATCCTGTGCAGCTCTGAGACATCGGCGCTGTCAAAGGGCAAGCGTCCACAGAATAGGATGTAGAGGATTACCCCACAGCTCCAAACATCCACGGGTGGACCAACATATTTTCTACCCGCGAGTAGCTACAATACAAATTACAATAAGCAAGATAAACATCCCACATATGAATTTCAATACATTCCCCAAGTTACCATATGATCATCGGCGTCTAAGACATTTTTTCTTTTAACACATACGTTTGAGTTGGTTAGCCTAAAGTCGAACTAACCAACATCAAACATTTAGGAAAGGAGGTAGTATATTTCTTCTAATTACTAAGCATATCAGCATCGAACTACTCACTCCTATCCATTCCAAAATATAAGCATTGTTGTGTATTTATTTTAGAACGGTTAAGAATATTTCATATGAGAAAAAAAAGAGCACTGCTACACGTGCTGAATTTTTCTTACTAAATTTTTACTAATAATCATGTTAGCCGTTTGATTTAAGTAGATAAAAATTATAAAAAAAATCTAGATACACTCATATCAAGGCACATCAATGCTAGTAAGAATCTAGTAAGAAAAAATTAGTCCATATAGCCTTTTCTATAAAAAAAATGTGTGAATATGCGGCTGACCTCGGGAGCGGCATATTCTCGGCTTCCGCATGATGCGCTGAGTACCTTGTTGTGCCTGAAGAACTTGCTGAATCCAAAGTCGACAATCTTGACGTTCATCTCTGAATCCATCAGGATGTTCTCTAGTTTCAGGTCACGGTGGACGACCATGTTGTGGTGGCAGTATTCGGCGCCTGATATAATCTGTCTCCATCGATTTGACCAATTAAAAAAATGCAAAGGTTGTTGCATCAAGTTAGTTAAGAACATTTTGTTCCTAATTAACTGTGCAGTTCTGATGTTTATGTCGTATGACTTTTTTCTCCTTTTTCCAGAAAATATTTTTCAAAGTTTGGAACATAGAAATCGGCGTTCATCAAACCATAAAAAAAGAACTAGTAGACTAACACTGTTGTTGCTTAGATCATTGTGGAAATTTCAGTCCAAAATGGGGAGCAACAAATCGATGCAAAAAAGCAGAGTTTCTTTTTTTTAACTCTGAACTTGTGAAGCTGAAGAAAGCAGAGTTTTCACCTGCTGGAAGATCCTGCGAGCGTCGTCCTCGCGGAGGCGGCCGAGCTGGGTGACGTAATCGTAGAGCTGCCCCTGCGGCGCGAGCTCCATCACGATGTACACGTGCTCGCCGTCGCCGCCGGCGATCGCCTCGTGGAACCGCACGATGTGCGGGTGTTTCAGCAGCCTCATCACCGCGATCTCCCTCTCCACTGCCGCCGCCGCCGCCGCCGCCGATCGAAAATTCAGGAAAGAAATCAAGATGAGATGGGTGATGAATCGATTGCATGCACTAGGATGAAGAGGACGCTGATCGGAGAAGCGGATGCTTGCCTTTTCGGATGGGGATGCCGTTGGCGAGAAGTCCGGCGAGGTTGAGGATCTTGACGGCGACGCTGTGGCCGGTCCGGCGGTGGCGAGCCTCCCACACCTGCGCGAAGCTCCCCCGCCCCCGCACCCGCACCAGCTCGTACCGCTCGAGCAGCTCCCGGTGCTGCGTCGCCGACGCCGTCGCCGCCGCGGCGCCGCCGCCCTGCATCCTCGTGGGCCGTGGCGATCGCCTCACTGAACGTGTGTGTGTCTAGTCTACTACTACCACTCTAGCTAGAGTAGTAGTAGTAAAGTAGTAATTAGTATGTGAAACTATGTGTAGCTTAAGCTAGTATTAGGATTATGTATGTATTACTATGTTAATTAGGTAGTGCTAATTGTGAGATTATATGCAAAGTGGAGTATGTAGCATCACCGTGGCGTCTAAATTATGTGCATTGGAATCACCGGAGGAAGAGTCAATTCTAAGACGGTGAAATTAACAAGGTAGTAATAGGTAATTAAAATTAAAATTAAACTTACCACGTAGGAAAACGACAGAGTGTGAGGCAGTGAAAGCAACATATGCTGGGGGGCAGGGGGCTGCGTATAGCCAGACAGGCAAACAAACATCTTGGAACCAATGATTTTCTTAAATATATCGATGATATTGTGAGACAGGTTTTACCTTATTCGTCGATGTCATTTACGCCGGCCTAAAATAAACTCGGTAATTTGTTGTAAGCCAGCCAATATTAATATTTTTTTAGAAAATATATACAGCAATTTGGCTGTGTTTCTTTGGTTTCTCATGGGTGATGTTGGCTAGCTAGCTTGATAGCTCCATGCATGTTGCTTGGTTTCTCATGGCTGACGTTGGACAGTTTGTCCAGCTTGATGGCTACATATAAAAGAGTACTTCAAGTACATGGAACTTTCAAACTTTCAGCTCAGTTTCAGCTTAGTTTTTTTCTCTTTTTTTTTCGGGTACCGCATGTATATACTTTGCATCTGCATCACGATAGATTGCACCTTCATATATTCACATAGTTACAGGTGCAACAATATATGGCCAGGCCGAGGTATCATCGATTGTTGAAATTGACGTTTTAGGGCTCCTTCGAAACAAAAGATCATTGGAGGAATTCGATCCTATATAAAATTTTACTATGTGGTTACCTGAATCAAAGGAATAGCTATCCAAAAATCATATGAAATTTCTTTGGATTAGCTCAGAAGATAGGAATTTTAAAGGAATTCAAACATGCACACCTACCTCTTGGAAAAAAATCCTTGTATCTATCTCTCATATCTAATTTCTGTATTTTTTTTCCCTATGCTACAGCCAAACGGCCATTCTTGCAATTTTCTTGCGTTTTTTCAATTCATGGGATTTGATGTGCTAGAGCACTTCAATGCTATATTTTTCCTATCATGTGTTTCGAGAATCATGCGCTCATTTCCAGCTGGAGCTGTTATAGTATTATCTCTTATATTAAACAGCTAACTACCAGATCATTATATTTATGTCAAAAAATACGAATATAGTGGTATAATTTGCATGCACTAAACTTTATTTTAAATTTGGCTTATTATTGGCCAAACTCTACAAAGTTTACCATTTCGGAATCATAGTTCGCTTATAACTAGTATTCCTTACTCCTTAATACTGTCCCTATAACTAGGATACCTTCGGAGCCACAATAGCATCTACACACTAGAGAGTCGCAATCCCTGGGGTTAAGCACTTAACCCCAGGGATTGGCTTAACCATTTTCAAAACGTACAGTCAGCACTCAGCATCTAAAATAATTGGACAGCTAGTAAGCAGCACCGACTTTTGCAGCTGCAGCTTGCAAAGAAATAGAATGTGATCCTACCACTGAATCGTGGAAAGCAGTAGCAAAAGAGCAAATCCTAGTCACAAGGAGGGTTTTAGATGCTAGTGTTGGCATATACTGGTAAAAAGGTTGCCATCTCTCTAAACTTGGACGGCAACTGCAAGGGAAGGAGAATGACCTGAAGAAAGGTAATGCAACGCAGAGTTTACGATTCCTGATCAATTTCGTCAAACCGCTAAGAGAAGTAGTCGGTTTTCACCGGTTTTCGCTTAATTTTCTTCAAACCGATAGGGACCAGTTTTCACCACGAAAAACGTAAAGGTTCCCTTTGCAACGTCAGTGTCACTGACTCACCATAGCGTACGCGTACTACCATATTAGCTTAATGTGATCAAAGGCATCTCTAGTTCTCTACTGCTGTCGTCTAATGGAAATCCGGTAAACCAGGGGCAAATTCACAAAACCAGGCACGAATTCTAGATGTAAATGAACTGCCTGGACTTAAAATAGCTAGACAAATCAAGAAAGTACCCCATCTTCAGGAGCAATTGCCTTGATGGACCTGCTACTAGCTGAACTACCATCGATCTTCAAGGTTTGAAATCTCCCCCCAAAATCAAAATTATTTATGTTCTGTTGAAGATCACAGGTTTGAAAATGCAAGTTGTTCCTTCTAACTAAATTTAGCTGTGGACTAAGAGAAGACATAATGTGGGGGACGAACGTAGTAACACCTACTACTCATATAGCAGAGTGAAAAAGAGGGTAGCATACAGGCTATACATGAATAGCGTCCAAAAATACACGGGACTCCAACCCATAAACCCAGTCACTATCCGACACCAATCAAGCACGACATCAGGGACACTCGATCACCCAAGAATCGGGGCAGGACTCATGACTAACAGAACAAAAAAAACATATGGTCTTTTTTTTTCGCCGGGAATAGGCGGTATTATGGGGGGCAAGGTGAATGTGGAGGACTGAAGGCCAACACCTCACTTGCACTTGAAGCCATGGCACACGGACAGGATGATGATGAGGATGAGCGCGATGATGATGCCCAGGACGATCAGCTTGATCTTCATGTTTTGTAACCACATCTTTCGCCGGACCTTTGTGCCCTGCTGTCTGAAATCTTGTGCCTGCAACCCATAGATTTGATTTAAGAAAGAAGAAAGGTATGTGCATTTCCAAAATGCCGAGACAATCCATAACTGCCACCATGTATTGGTTTTCTTTAATAGTATCATCCAATGTATCTATATTGTGTCTTGCACTGTTTAATCCAGTTAATTTCAACAGCTGCTACTTCCCATCACTCATAGGAGCTAAATGGGCAAAGCTCACATAATTGCATATCATCTCATCACCAAATGCATCTCGAACCACTACAAGCATCTCATTGTGCATCAAATTATTCAGCTTGAACAGTATAATAGATTCTAAGAAGGAATCTATACACTTGTTGTAGCACAGTAATAATGTATATACCATATCAAAAGTTGTTGTGCATTAATTAACGAGTTAAAATAGTTTATAATTTCCTTCTGCCTAGCCGGGTGCACATCATTTATAACAGCAGACTATGTGTGGAGGAATACAACATGTCAGTTGCAGCACAGTAATAATGCTATACCATATCAACAGTAAGCTAGATCACCTCTGAAACCATAATGCTGTACTTCTACATATGTACACCAGCATCGACATGGAAGCTTTCTAGTCAGCTCAAAACAGAAATACATAGGCTAAAACAGACCACGAGATATCTTGGCATATATGTTCCAAAAATTCTGAAAAAATATTCTAGAGATGATAATGTTTCAACTACCATAGAAGTCTGGTAATATTGATGTTTCAACTAATTAAACCATCCCTGCCCTACTAATAATGATGCTTCAACTAACAAAGCCATCAAAATTCTAGTACCAATGCTTTGGATGCATTGAGTAAAAGAGACTAGATTTGTAGTACTTGCATCTTATTCAGAACTTTTTTATTATAACTAATGCACTAAATTCTAGAACATACCATTACCATACTCTGATGTGACCTACACTAACATGTATCAGTTATTTCTCCATAGCAATCCATTGTATAAAGATTCCTGAGTTCTATAAGATGTATCAGTTCTAATTTCTTTGTGTTACACAACATATAGTTCAAAGATAAAGAAACTAGTACAGCACATCATAAAGGAAAGCGTTAATACCTGAGATCTCAGGTTTTCAGTCTTGTCAACAAGCAGTTCAATCTTCTCACCACGGTCAAGAACCTGAATTTCATAATTGTAATATAGAATCAGTAACAACCTTTGAAGAGCATCATGGTTTTTAAAGAACATAATGTGCAGACCATTGGATGATTCAAGAATGTACCTTCTCAATGTTTTCCATCATAACTCCTTTGACCTCTGAGACTTGTGCTTTGACCTTGGCAAGCTTGCTGATCTCCTCAGGGTGGTCCACACAATACTGCATGTGCTCCTTAAGTTTTGATCTTTAAATAGTAGAGACAAACAAATATCAGTCAAAAGAAAGAAGCCCACACCATGCTCAAATAAATGAACATACCCAAATTCTCGGTTGAGGCTGTTTGCTGCAGCAGTAGCTGCTTTCCCACCACCATATCTTTTGGTGAAATCTTCCTTGACTCTGTCAAGGAAAGCAATGGGGATTTGTCGCCCAACTGATTCAACAGCAACTACACAGTATGCTGCACAAAGGGGGGGAAAGGAAATGATAATTAATCTCAATGCACATCATGAGTTTGTGTTAGAAAGTGTAAACATCAAAGTACCAAAAGATCAAAATAATGAAAATAGTTGTTTTAGGGTGACCAAACAATTTAGAATGGTTCCAAAAATAGATAACGCAAGTTTGTAAACCAATTTAGACCGTTTTAATTGTGGTAGCATATTCAATTTACCATAAAAGGGTGGGTGCTACCCTTAACAGTACAGCCTAATACAAGATAACAGTTATGAATCTTCCCTTGACTACGTAATGTTAGCCCCACATCAAATTCCTCTTGCACTATGAAACCATGGCTTGCCTTAATTGTTTATTTGTTCAAAAACAATGCAAACAATTGAATTGGGAACTTGCATCCTACCCAAAACTAAACAGCATTTATTCCATAATAACAACCTATTCAATGAAGTACCAAATGAAATTTGAAGTAGCCTTTTGATGTCATTTTCACATTACCATAATAGTGGAAATTGGTCACCCAGTTTGAGCATAAGAAAAGGCAAAATATGCTAGACTGCCCCCGACAAAATACTTGTGCCCGCAAGAATGATAAAATTTTAATGCCTCTTCTGATCATCACAAGGTAAAATATGAAAGACAAGTATCAGCCATTTGATTTGATAAGCTAATAGATAATAAGTCCATGTATCGTCCACATATGCAATCCCTGAATCCCCAGTATGTTGATGCTCTATCCAAAATACACACAGGGTAACACCTCATATATCGGATATAGCACGCCGAAGCACACCATCTCCAAACGCAAGCACGCCGCCTAGAATTTCCTGATCCTAGCACGCAATCACACATGGAATTTTTTTTAGATAATGGAATAGAATACCATCCCAGCCTTTGCTCAACGAGCTACAGCCAAATATCCGACCCTCTCTAAATATAGCCAATTCCCAACACATAGCCTCCCTCCCTAGCATTCGTCAACTTGAACCTATTAGCACAAAAAGCACACGCTAGATAGCACGCTCCGCAAGTCAGCTCGGAGTCCAAACGGATCCAACAACTCGAGAGCCGGCCGGGCCTACCCGAAACAGATCGAGCAAACCCGCGAGATCTAAACGCAGGGAAAACCCCAAATCGAGCACGCAACGAAGCGGATCCGAGGTAGATCGGTGACGCCGGGAATCGCCGAGGAGGGAGACCGATCATCGGATCGATGAGGAGGAGGAGGAGGAGGAGATTGGGTGGGGGGGGGGGGGGGGAGAGAGAACTCACTGAATCCGTCCTCGACGAGGTAGTTGAAGGTGTGGCCATCGCAGTTGTAGGTGAACTTGTTGTTGCTTGCTGGGAGCTTCTGGAGGCACTGCGCCGCGATGGTGGTGAAGTTTCCGGTGAACTCCGTGTACTCCGCCAGCACCACCGTCCCCCTCGCCACGAACGCGTAGATCAGAGACTGCTGCCCCATCGCTGCTTCTGCCGCTGCCGCTGCCGCTGGTGGTGGTGGCGGTGGTGATTACTCCTCTCCTCCTCCCGTCCCGACGCGCGCGCGCTCCCCCGCCTCGCGCTGCTGAAGCCGACGGCGACGAGGAGGTCGCCGGCGGTGAGGGGATGCGAGGGCGGAGAAGGGAAAGGGGGAGGAGGAAGGGGAGGATGAGGATGGGTGAGCGAGGTGGGCGTGGAAAAAGGGGAGAAAGAAGAAATCGAATTCGAGGTGGGTGGGGTCGGGGTTGGGAAGACGGGGGGTTTTGCACTTTGGTCCATGGGTGGGGTTATATTTATGTACTGTATGTATAACTGTTGCTTTGACTGGTGTCCTCCTCTTTTGACTTACAGATTTTGGAGAACTGAACAAGTTTTGGTATTTGAGATATTGGAACATTTTATTTAGGTTGTGTTCTAATGTAATAAGTTCTCAAATTCTATTCCCTCGTCTTTTACGCGCATGTTTTTTAATTGTTAAACGATACATTTTTCTTCAAAAAATTTTACGAGAAAGTTGCTATATAAAATCATATTAATTTATCTTTAAATTTTTAGATAATAATTAATTAATTATATTTTAATTTCTGTGTATGGGGGAGAGGTTTCCCAACCTCTCTGCCTGAACATAACCTTAGGCATGTTCTTTTTAATTATGCACCGAATTATTGAATATATTGTTTTGCCCTCTACGCAAAAGGATAGTTATGGAAAAAAATTTCTGTTGTACGGTTGAAATACCTTTTTTTATTTTTTTTTAAAATATTTTGATTTATACATATAATAAAATATAATGAAGTATATAATTCGTGGCCTTAATATTCTAAATTAAACGGGGCCACGTTGGGCTAGAGAGGATGGCTCTACCTGTCATGATAATTATTTTTCCTAACATAGTTGCTTAATTGTTTGACTCGTATAAAATTATAGTGAAATAGTGATACAAACTAGATAAAAATTAGAATTCTGCCTCTCAAAAGACATGTATTTTCCATTCTCTTTTAGATATTGTTTACTCTAGATACTATATATCTTTAGTTAATACATGGTTTAAAGATTAGTTATAACAACCATGTTGTCTACATCAGTATCTAGGTGTATAAGATGTGATAAACTGTGCTACCTAAGTCTATCTATCTGTCTACCACATTCACCAATAACACACTTAGACTTTGTTATTATGATATTGTCTGAAACAATATATTGTTCGAGTGATATATAATTAGAAGGGTTTACAACTTAGATGAGGTTGTCCCTTGTGGTTTCTACTTTCTAGTTGCACCAACTGATGCTCAACCTTGGAGGGTACCTGTTTGTGATGGAGCCATAATTGCAGGGTGTTAGGTCCCATCTGGAGCCAACAAATTGGATTGCCGGATCATGAAGCAAGATGAAAAAACGAGCAGATGCCTCGTCAATTTAAATCGCAAGGAATTCACACAGTGACACGGAAGGGAACACATCGCTGGTCGGTAGTACCAACTTAATTATTTTTTTATGGGAAAAAGAAAAACGCTATAATGGAAAAGGAGATACTGATGTTCTTTTAATTCTGAACCTTCGCATATTGTGATATTGCAGATGACACCTTGATGATTGGATTTTTTGGGGTTAATTTCGCTAGCTCTCTCTGCGATTCCTACGATCTGGGAATAAAAACGAGGCTTAAACACGGGTGCTAAATAGTTTGATTGGATTGGCAATGGTGCCAACAATTTTCAAAATTCGTTTGGTCAAACTTAAAAGTAAAAGAAAAGAAAATTCTTAAGGAAACTTCAAGTTGATTGAGCTTCTATGATCTGTCTTTCCTGGGACTACCTCTAGATTATGTTTTAGCACTGTTGGTTAATCTATCTGTTTTACATTATAAGATGGTTTGGCATCTTTATTTTTCGTCTAGATTTAATAATATCAATATAAATTTGAACATGCACATGCATATCTATACATGAATCTATTTAAAACCTAAAACATATCATATCATAATAAAAAATAGAGGAAGTAGTAATATGCTCAAGACAGTACATACGAGGTCCTTTTTTCCATGAATTGCTATTATATTTATATTATATATATATATTGAATATTCTATAAAAAATCATGCGTTCCAACAAAACTAAAAAAATACAGTTGGCAAATAGTGAATTTTTAATTGTTTATAATTAAGAGGTAAGATCCATGTTTCATGCAACCTTAAAACTTTGACAAAATCCATTTTCACCCAGAACCATATAACTGGTTTCCTTTTCATGCTCAATTTTCAACACCGGTCTTATCATTCGGAGTGAAAAATGGAATCTGTGAAAAGTCGTTTTAAGGGTGAAAAATAAAAGACCTTATCGGCTTAGAACAAGTAATATATAAAAATTGGTTTCCTCACATACAAGAGGTAACATTCACGTAAATTTAAATTTCAAGACAAAAAGAAGGAGATGAGAAGTAGATAAGGTAAACAAATGCTAGGGTGGACTAGTGTAATAGAGTTAGTACAGAGGTAATGTATTGCATAAAACACGTCTAAAATTAATAATGGGTATGTGATATGGACGAAATTAGATTTAGGCTGCGTTCGCATAATCGGTTCCCAGCGCGCACAGTGATTGTGGAAAATGGAGCGATCCATTAGCGCGTGATTAATTAAGTTTTTGCTAATTTTTTTTCAAAAATGGATTAATTTAATTTTTTTAAGCAACTTTTGTATAGAAACTTTTTGTAAAATACACACCGTTTAGTAGTTTGAAAAGCGTGCGCGCGGAAAAGAAGAAAGCCTTAGCAACCACCCTCCTCCACTGTAAAACTTGCTCCTATAATTATACCATGATTCAATCAAAGACTGGCCGGCCGACCTTAGAAAACGTTAGGAGAACGCGTTTCAGACTCTTTCAGTGTTGTTTCCTCCTGTAGATGTACGACGGTCACAGTAAATACGGATGGATCAACAAGCAAGCGCGTGCGTACATGTGTACCACTTCTACGATTATTACTTGAACCCTCCGCGTATACAAGTCGCGCAAGTGTGCGCCGCGACCGCCAGAGGATGATGACAGGAGGCGAGCGAGCGAGGCGACGGGTTGTTTTCGCCGCCCGCGTCAATCGTCATTAATTAAAGCCAACCATCTTGCTAAAGGCGGCACCTGCCTCAGATAAACACGCCCGTGAGTCCGAACAGAGACAGCGTCTGTCACAGAGAGATCTCACGTTTACATACGCTGGCCAAGTGATTTGAGATACTCCCTCCGTATCACAATTGGAAGACGTTTTGCGTGGCCGTCGTAATTTCACATTTAGATGATGTTTTTGGCCGTGCGTAGAAAAACCAACGAAATTGCCCCTGCCTCCTCGATCTCAACCCCACGCTAACGCTGGATTAACTTCGCACTCCTATTAGCTGCTTTTGAATATAACAATTAAGAATTTACCACCGAAAGTATATATCATAAACACATGAGAATCTACGAGATCTTTAACGGTGCTTGGAAGGTACCTCATGTACCTTCTTAACCAATTGATACCCGCCGTTAATTCATAAAGGGTAATTTAGGAACTAAAATTATTATTGACAAGGGTTTCTTAGGGGCAGTGGCAGCTTGTGTGACGGTGTCGACCGGCGGGAGCGTGCGTGGCGGCGACTGTAATCAGCGGGAACGGGCACGTGTGGCAGTAGTCATGGTGACTAGCAGGCGCAACGGGCGCGTGTGGCAGTGGTGACGGTGACCGGCGGGTGCAACAGGTGCGTGTGGCGGTGTGATGACGATCGGCTACCGCGTGCGTCCGCTGCAACCGGTGGGTGCTACGGGCACGTGTGGCGGTTGCGACGAGGACGACAACTAGCAACCGCATTAGTCCACTGCGATTGTAGGGCGCGTTCGGTGACTGTGACCGGCGGGCGCGTGCGACCTCGATGAGGAGAGCTCCAAAGCGGCAACGGCACAGGTGATCGCCGCGAGCAAGAGGTCCTGGGCACCGATGTGGCGGTCATTGACGCCAGAAGGGGAGCCTGTGCGCCTCCAACTCTCCCCTCCGCCTCAGTGCATCAACCACCTCCACCGACGCCTCTAACCAACTAGCGATACAAACGGATGGGATACAGAACGGAACATACATAGGAAGGATACATATATTAAAAATTAGATGTTTTGGCCTTAACCGTAGAAATCAATTAAAAAATTCAATTACTTTTTTTACCTTGCACCTTTCATACCGGATCCACACTTTTAATACCTTTTTCTTGGTACTTCTCTCTTAGAGTGTTAGATCATTAGTGATCAATGGTCCTAATTAATTCCAAGAACAAAAGAATATCTCGAAAGTACATATGCTATAGAGCATATAGATAGATTATGAGTTACACATAATTAAATACCACACCTTAAAAGTGATAAATAATTAAATATCTCATTGAGTGATTTTCATCTCGATCGGTCAATCGAAAGAGAGAGAGGGAGACAACCGGGAAATGCATGGGCATGCTCTCCATGCACGGCCGCTTGATAGCCGTGGTTTGTCCCCTTTGCTCTCTAGATAGGGATGACATGTCGGCTTAATTTTTACTCCTCCTTTCCGTATTTTAAGGTTGAGTTCTTTGATTGGTGTTGAGTACTCACCTCCTGCGCACGTAAAATGGAATAACTTATTAGCGCATGATTAATTAAATATTAACTTTTTAAAAAAATTATTAATATGATTTTTTAAAATAACTTATATATATTTTTTAAAAATATATACAGTTTAGTTGTTTGAAAAACGTGTAGAAAAAACAAAGGACTTGTGTTTGGAACATCAACAAAAATGAAACTTTATTTAAAGGGAACTTTATTACTCAAATAACTATATTAAGATAAATACAATTAATCTAAAACTATTTCTTGTCTCTGCGTAATTAAAATGTACTCCACCTATAATAATTACTCATATTAAAAAAAGAGAAAAAAGAACTACATAATAACAAATACTGCAGTAGCAAGCTACAACCACAAGCCATCTTCATCCTAAACTACAACCACGAGCCACGAGAGATCTTCATCGTCATCTTCATACTCTATCGTAGCTACACTTACACTTGGACGACTGATGTAATACACTCTTCATGCTTTGATGTAACATAATTTAATCTTGATTTTTAAGGATGTATTTTTATGTTTAAAGTCTTCAGGATCAAAAGTAGGTTATCTTGAAAGCAGACGTACTGTGTACGAGTAATAAAGCAGCAGGGTGCAACAGTGCAGATCCAAGCGTGCAAAGCCGCTACTTTCCCCTGTCCCTCTCTCATTTTTTTTCTTAGTCCATTTCTCTTTGCCTGATTGTTGTAAGGTTGATGTTTTTCCATGTAGACCCTAATTCCATAATTAATCCATGGAAATTAAGCTACTTTTTCATGATGATAATACATTATCCGTTCAATAGCCGAAAGCTTATAGCTGCTACCATAAAATTATCAACTAATAACTTCTCTACCAATATGGTGGATCTGATTGGTAGTGCAAGCTGCTCCAGCCAATCATGGTGCACACTAAATATATGGTTTTATTCAGCTGCAACAGAGTTGTGTGGCTTGCTGTAGCTGTACTGATCCAATCAACACTAACAATTGATCACATTCTGATTGGGTGCCCCGAGTCTCTTCAATTGTGGTGGATCGTCCTCTCGAGTCTCAGTCTCCCTCATTTCTTCCCGTTTCCAAATGGACCGTCCTCTCCTAGTGTTGTTTCTTTCTACGAGTGGCACTGCTCCTGCCAACTCAGAGTTCTGAGGGAGCATCGTCGTGGGTTCGACACAATCGTGACCCTTGACGCGTAGTCCAAATGAAAGAAACAACCGCGTGTTCAACAACTATTCCCCACCCGCCCTGGTCCAAGGTGATCGTAGGCAGGCGCAAGAGGCCACCCTTTGACATCTTGTCCATCCCCTATCGCCAACGCTTCCTTTATAGCGTGCTAGGTTATTTGGTCTCCCATTGTAAACGTGCATTGTAAACGTGAGAATAGGTCTAAGTTTCTGTTTTCATTTTTCTTTTCTTTCTAGCCCCCTCTTCTTTTCGGTTTTATTGTCTGTGTAAATTTTATTTCTCTCAGTACAAAGGTGCGTAGTACTTTAGCATATTAAAAAAAAACGATGAAGGCCCTCTCATGTTTTTTTCTCTATGGTACAGTGACACGTATTTTTCTAGTGCTACTGTCTTCTCGGGTAGGTGAGTAAAACTGAAAATACACGGTTCCTCGATCACCGCGCTGTTCATGCATGGTTGCGTGTTGCGTGGTATCCGGTAGTACTAGATATGGCCAGTTGGACAGCGCATGCATATCATGAGTACCTCTTCGTGTTTTTTCATATAGACCTTCGATAATCTAGTTGCCTTTCAAGCATACTCTCAACAACAAAAGTTAGCTTAATCCTACAGTAGTACAGTCCAGCCCTTGAAATTGGAATTCCCATTTAAACCCGTTTTAGATTTATTCTAAATTGCAACAGAGTTTCGCTTGGAAAAAAAATCCTACAAATCGATTTTTGACCACTGGGCTTTGCTCGATGTCTAATTTTCACCCTGAAAAACGAAATATTTCTATCCTCAACTTTTAAAACAACGAATAATTTGTACCCTCAACTTTTAAAGCAAAAAAAATAATACCCTATAACGTAGTTTTAATATTTTTTAATAAACAAAGATGGTTTTTTCTAGTATATACTCTTATTATGCTTATTTTTGCTGATGAAAATATCAATTTCACGATCATGAACTTAGCTAAATTGAAGTTAATGTTATAAAAAAGCACTATCATATTCCACGGTGATGTACATACGACTAGTTTATACTAGTCATGTATAACCACCGACCAATAAAAGGAGTGGATGTTCAACACAACACATTGCTACCATTGGTCAAAATCATTCGCACGTGAGTTAGACAAATGGGTTGTATGCATACCAATCTCCTTATCAATATTAATCAAAGCAATCGGTTTTATATGGTATAAGGTGAAAAAAAACTGGAGGTGAAAAACAATCAGTTTTATAGCATAATAAGATGATGAAAAATATATTTCGACCAAAGTTTCATACTAAAATTTGACTTTACCCTAAAATTTAAACCGGTCCAGCCCATCAATGTGCTGGGCCCAACCCCAATAAACCTCCACCAATCTCTTTCCAAATCCAAAAGGCTCCAACATTTTTAAATTATTTTTTTCTTCTTCTCTCCCCATCACACCTCCCCCCCCCCCCCCCCCCCCCCCCCCCGTGCCCTCCTCTGGCCACCTCCGCCTCGCCGCCACATCGCCGCCGCCGCCGCGCGAGCTCGCGAAACCCTCGCCGCTCCGCCCCGGCGGCGCATGGACCGTGCCCCCTCGCTCGCCGCGGAGCTCTGGCGGCCGCATCACGACCACCACCACCTCGAGGCGTCGTCCGTCGTCACCGACCAGGGCAACGGAAGCAGCGGTGGAGGAGGAAGCGGGCGCAGGAGGCCGCCGCGCGACACGGGGACCGAGGACGACGACTCGTCGAAGGTCGTCTCCACCTCCGCCGCCTCCGGCGGCGGCGGCGGGCAGGACTCGGTAAGGCTGTGGGGGGAACCGCATTGGGCGCGATCTGTGTAGGGTTGGTGGGTTTCGCGGTTGGGGTGGTAGCAAGGGGAAGCTGTGGAATTGTGGTTTTGATGGCCCTGTTCGCCGTGATCTGCTCCTCCATGTGGATGCACATGCGCTGCTGCTACTGTTATAGCACGGCTGTAGCGTGGTGGCGGACTGGCAGTTTAGCTTGAGCAGTGCAAACCTGATTAACCCAAATCAAAGTCTTCCAAAAGGCAAGCCCATGCCCAATACCGGTCGATGATTTTGACTTCGTAAATTTTGCATAAGCTGGAGGTCAATGCCTTGTAGGGTGTGAATCAGATCATGCAGGCATGTTAGTTCATTTGGGTTCAAATGAAGTGCGGTCTTAGTCTAGAAATCTAGAATGTTGCTAACTTTATGAAGCTGTAACATAACAATTGAAGTATGAATTTCTTGTTGGTGCTTGAGCCTTTGCATAATTCAACGCTGTCATATATTGATGGCACCATCACTCCATCGGACCTTGGGTAATTCAAGCATATTGTTAGTTGAGACATGAGATTTGCTGGACTGTTCCATTGTTCCTTGGGTTAGTCACATATCACCATAACGATTTCGGGAGTATATGTCATTTCAAGAACTTGTAGTTGACCCGCAAATTAGTGGTGCTTAATTTATAAAACCTTGAATTCTCTGTACTGTACGAATCCTCCATTTCTTATTTATGATTGAATTTCATTTGTGTTTTAAAAATATAAAGTAAATTTATAGGTGGTTCAGTGTGGATGATATATCTGGATACTTGTGTTTATACTTCATCGACTATCTACATGGGTATTCAAATCAACTGAAAGTCACTACCCTACTTTCTAGGTTGCTCCAGAAGCAAAACGTTTGAAACCAATGAAATCTAGTGATAAGAATGATAGTTTAAGGACAGAAGCTGGAACCGATTCAGGAAACAGCAGTAAGGCTGCTGATAAAAATGCTACACCACCAGAGCCACCAAAACAAGACTACATTCATGTGAGGGCAAGAAGAGGTCAAGCAACCGACAGCCATAGCCTTGCGGAGCGGGTAAGCTCTTACAGAATACTTTATTCCCTAATTTTTGGTTTTCATTTTAACTATAGAAGTTATAATATTCTCTCACAAGATTATAACAGAGTGACAACCAACTCATCACAGAAAATGTAATGTTCAGATATTGCTAAAGGTGGATTGCGGGTAGTAACATGGCAATCATATCAGCTTAATATTTGTTTATTGACAGGCACGGCGAGAGAAGATAAGTGAACGGATGAAAATTCTTCAAGATCTTGTCCCTGGATGCAATAAGGTGCACTTTGAATACCATCATGTTTTCAAGTTTTTGTGTACTTTTAAAGCTCTTTGTTCTCTCAAAATTCTATTCTGAGTAAATGGTTCTCTTTTATAATACTTACTTTTCAATTCCTCAGGTCATTGGGAAAGCATCAGTCCTTGATGAAATAATAAATTACATCCAGTCTTTACAGCATCAAGTTGAGGTATTCCATTTTCTCAATCACGCCTGGCATGGAGTTGTCTTCTAGCTTATGTTTAAGTACCTAATTGAACTGTTTCTGCAGTTTTTGTCCATGAAGCTTGAAGCAGTTAATAGTCATATGAATAATGGAAATGTTGCTTTTCCATCCAAAGATGTAAGTTTAGTTTTGAACAACTATTATTGAGCTTACAAGATTCTTGATTATTATCTCAGCTTCAGCTCTTAACATTTCAAATTGACCTGACTTGTTTGCTGAACTTGTTATTTTACTCCTCTCAGTCTGTATTTGTTTCCTGAATCTCATTTTTAAGCTCTTTACATTTACATTGTTTTCAATTCATTGGACACGGAGCAATTAAAATGTTATGGATTAAGTCTACTTTTCATCCTTAAAATCTTATTTGTCCAACTTTCGTCCCTCAACTCTAAATGAAAGTAGACAATACCATCCTTTGGAAACAAATGGCTTGAGAGATACAGATTTTCTACTAATGTTTCAGTTGCATAGATGATTACACAGGAATCTTGTTTTGCACATAGATATAACTTTCAACAGGCAAAACAATGCACGGACTTTTAAAACGGCTTGCGATCTTTTCTAATGGTGATGAATAATATCTATACTTGCAAATAATGACAGGTCACCTCCTGTCTAGGCCAAATAACACATTGTTTATGTAGCATTTATTCCTGCTGAAATGAGGTTTTAAAATGTTCATACAAGGTTCAAAAAAATTAACTAGTGCCTGTGGTCTTGCAGTTTGGTGCTCAGCCATATAACCCAACTGCTGATTTGACATTTGATCCACAAACAACAAGGGAATATGCCCAGGGTTCAACATCAGAGTGGCTTCACATGCAGATTGGCAATGCCTATGAAAGAGTGACATGAATAAAGCAAGCAAAACCATAAAACATAATTCCTTGTAGTGGCCAATAAAGTGTACTAGGATCGATCAAGCCTGTGGTCCTAGGATTATTTTTTCTTTCAACAAAATTTGTAGGTTTATTTCTTCTCATTATCATGTCACCAGGTTATCTTTTTTGTTCCTAATTTGGTCCATGATGCCATAGACACATTCATCTTGACCTGTTGATACTCAACGGTCTATCTGCTTTGCTTGTATCCCATGGTCTTTGTAGCTCGGATTTGAATAGGAAAAGAAGAGGATGAAAAAAAAACAGTTGTATTGATATGATCATGCATAGCCTGAGTCTACAGTTGTACTAAGAGATGCCATCTTCGCGTGTCCTTGGGGGAACAACTTATTTCTTTGCAAGGACCGGCTTGTCGATTTTTCGGAATATGCTTTTGGTTTTATTGCGGGAGTTGCATATGAATATTCGACACCTAACTACCTAAGTTTTCTGCCAGGTTCATACGAAAGATCAAAATCATGACAGGATTGCAAAGTAAAGTCCCTTTTCTCCATATTGGTTTCCTTTCTTTTTGACTAGAATGAGATGGGCATCTATACATGTCATTTTCGTTGGTGCTGCACGCCTGCACCTGTTTTTCCTGATGGAAATTCAAAGGAAGAAACAGCCATGATGGATCCAATATCTGAATTTCCTGGACCTAGCAACGATATAGTGCCCATGTACAGTCCAAATCTTGATGTGGCGAACTCCAGGTTCAGGGCCCCTAAACTGATGCTTTTATAGCCGTTACAACTTTGCAGATCAGTACAACCCAATCTAAAATTCGCTTTTATGGATATTTAAACTCAGGACCTTGGAGTACTACTCAGATTACTGCAACCACTAGGCTACATGCTAGTAACACAGCCGGTCCTTGCAAAGAAATAGGTTGCGTGTTGTAACACATCCTAGTAACATTCAACAAAAATTCCTTATATTTTGAGACGAGAGGAGTAATGTTGAATTACAAGATACTGTTCATGATTGCCTATCATAAGTTCGTAATTGCCACGACAACACAATTTTGTGAGTCATGATACATGAAATATGAGCCACAACACTTAATATACGAGTATAAGGGGGTGGTTGGTTGGTTGCCTCACTTTGGTACACCACACTTTAATTATGTCATAAGTTATTAGGTATTTGCTTGTTTCGCTGCCACAATTGTGCCATGCCATATTTTTTTACTCTTGGGATTCACACGTTATAATCTCAAATTTATAACCTACTATACCACACTTGTGGCTAACTATTTCTTAGCCACACTTAGGGCAATAGCAGTGCGACAAAAGGAATTTGCGGACCTCACATACCATCAGACCAAGAACTGTGTTAGCTGTATACTCCACAGTACATGTTGCTTATAGTGGATCTCACTAGTCCCCCCTCTCTCTTCTCACTTTTCATCTCCCCCTTCTCTCCTCTCACTTTTCATCTCCTCGGGGATGGCGAGCGGAGCGGCGACAACGGCGGCGTGGCCCAACCAGTGCCGAGCGGAGCAGCGGCAACGTCGGGCAGGCTCCACCTCTCCTCATTGGGGCTGGACGTCACGAACGACGACATTGCCGCGCTGTGAATCTCCGGAGGCTCCTCTCGCTCTCCGTCGCCTCCCCTCGCCGTCTCCGGATCTACCTCGGCGGTGCGGCCTCGACCTCGAGCTCTTGTCCTTTTCCTTTCCTCCCACGACCGATGGTGCCCTCCTACCCTGGCCGGGTGTCGACGAGCTCGGCGGTGTGGGAGGGGCGGACCACCATGAGCTCAGCAACGCCCGTTGCCTCTACCCTCTCTCCGGCGGCAATGAAAAGAAGCGGTGAGGAGGTCGAGGCAGCTCCCGGTCGAGGCGGCCGTCGTCTAGCCGTCGCTGTGGACGGGTCAAGGTGACCGCCAGCAAGCTGCTACTGCACGGGTCAACGACGATGACAAGCGACGGCTTGGATCGGGGGAGATGATGGGGTCAACGGCTTAGAGCGGGGGTCGACGATGGGCTCGGTGGTGCGAAGCGGGGACGACGGTGAGGTTCTAAATGCCAGATCCGCCTCTCCCAACGCTGCGCGCGAGCCATTCCTCTTCCCTCCCTGACAAATCCCTGACGAATGCTGACGAGGAACTAGTAACCCATTTTGGCTCCCTATTCTTCACTTGGTAACGGGAGAAGCCGTGGCGTGGAATCTCTGACGTGGAAGGTGTTGAATGACACATGTATGCATGGTGAAAGCCCTTATGCCCCCATCCTACAACTTACCTAATCTTAGTTATGACAAGTTTAGGCATCAACAAAACAACCCCTACAAATCATACCACATACAAATTTAAAACCATGCATTATGTCGTAATGAGTTCAACGGCATATGAGGTTGTGTATTTAAAATGTGAAATGGTATTATTTTTTCTTCCTTTTAACAGCTGCGTGGAGTTGTGCAAAATATCGAATTGGGCCATCAGAGGAGGGATGCGGGAGCCATGCCTAGAATGATGGGTTTTTTTTTTTTGCTTCTTCTGTTGAATTCGACCTCTTTTTATTTCTTTCATACACATGCGTTGCATATACTTTTTTTTAAAAAATGAAGATCTTAGGTATACGCTTGAGTACCCTTAAATCTAACGCTTGAGTTTCTTAACGAGTCGTGTTACATTAACAAGTCAAGTACTCCAAGTGGAATAAGCTCGTTAACTTAATTGAGTTTCTATGAGTTCCAAGGCTCCGTTCGAATCTAAGGGTGGGTTCGAATCAAGGGGTTGAAAACTTCTTCTTGCCTGCACGGAAAATAGATAGCTCATTAACGCATAATTAATCAAATATTAGCTAAAAACACTTGAAAATGAATTAATATGTTTTTAAAGCAACTTTTTTATATATTTTTAAAACATATTGTTTAGTAGAATGAGAAACGTGCGCGCGGAAGATGAGTGAGTAGAGGTTGAGAAAGTGTAGTTCCAAACAGTAGCGGTTCTAGGGGTGATTCAGGTGGTTCCTGGACCACCCCTAATTTTGACCCATAAGGATGCCTTCCCTCAAATTCAGCCCAAATCCACTTTATAAATATAGATATAGCCTATTAAACTATTTATATTGTATTTTTTAATATTTGGGCTCAAATATTTTTGTGTCATATTTTGAGCAAATTATGCATGTGCATATTGAATTTACAACATTATAAAACTTTGGAGTGTGAAGTAGGACCACCCAACAAAAACTTCCTGGAGCCGCCACTGGTTCCAAACACAACTCACATATGATTTAGCTACTACCCTACTATCTCATTTTTGCGTGCACGTTTCCTAAACTACGTAATAAAAAATTTATATAAAAGTTTATTTAAAGAATCAAATAAATCTATTTTTTATACTTATAATAATTAATACTTCATTAATCGTACACTAATCGATTTCTATAACTAAACGCAAAATCTGTTGGAGTGCAATTTTTTATCCACAATTGCTAAATTTTGGTTTGGAGAGTGGGATCGAGAGATGGTTGTAGATGCTCCTAGCCATCAATAAACGCAGGTAGGCATTGGTCTCACCCGGTGGCATAGTAAAAAAAACTGGACCGGGGGTCGATCCGCTCTGGTCATCGGTTCACTGGTCATACCGTCGGTTTTTTATTTATTAATATTATATTTGATTTACATTATTTTAAATATAGAACCATCACGAATGGGTGAAAATATGCAGAACTAAACCAATATATCTATTATTATATAGCCACAAGATAAAAAAATAAATGTACTGTGGTAACATAATAAATTCATAATACCGTATTGCCATAGGACAAATTAAAAACCGGTTCGATTCTTAAAAAACCGCTACCTGTTCACCGATTCCTATAAAAACCGCTTGGTTCACTTTACCGGTTCGATTGTAGGGATGGTATTTTTTCTGAACCGAGCTGCCAAGATCGGTTTTGGTTTTTTTCCGGTTCAACTGCCAGTCCGGTCCGGTTCTTTTGTACTATGCCCGGTGGCCGGTGCGCTGGTGCGGTGCCGTCCGAGTCCGGTTCGGGCGCTCGCTTTCCACGCTTGATGCCTCGCCGGTCGCCCCTCTACGAGTCTACGACGACGACCCGCCCGACCCATGGTTGGAAATTTTACCGTATTGCCCCTCGTCCTCGCTTCCCTCCCCACCCCTACGCGGAATCCCACTTTTACCCCTCCTCCACCCATGGCCGCCTCCCTCTCCTCCTCGCCTCCCGCTTCCCCCTCCCACCCAAACCCTAGCCCTACTCCCCACGCAGATCCCCGATCTGCTCCCCCCATGCCCGCCCCCGCCGCCGACGGCGACGGCGACGCCCCCTCCTCCTCCTCCCCGCGGCCTCCGCAGGAGGAGGGGGAGGAGAAGCAGCAGCAGCAGCAGCAGCAGGAGGAGGAGGAGGAGGAGGAGGCCCCGGCTTCGGTTGTGGCGGCGCCGACCCCTAGGAAGACGCGGCTGCCGCGGGCGTGTAACAGCAAGCCGAAGCCACCACCGCCGCCGCCGCCGGAGCGGCCGCGGCGGCGCGCCGCGGCGGGCGGCGGCGGCGGGGCCGGGGGCGCGGAGGAGTCGCCGCAATGCCGCGTGGTGACGCCGCTCGTGTCGGAGCCCGAGGCCCCCGCGGAGCTGCCGCGGTGGCGGCTCCGCTGCATGTGGGAGCTCGCCTCCGTCCTCAACTTCCTCCACGTGCGTGCCACGCCATGGGTCCTTGTGCTAGCTGGTCCACTGTGTCCCGCAGCTTGCCTGCTGGTTTAGATTTTCGAAGCTAGGGTTAGGGTTTGATTGGGCTGTTGCACTGTTTTCGTGGTTGCAGGTGTACCGGCCTTTGCTGAACATCACGGGGGAGTTCACGGCAGAGGACCTCGAGGAGGCGCTTATCACTCCCAATAGTACTCTAGATGATGTGCACATGCCACTCCTAAAGGTGAGTGAGTCATCGAGCTGTTCAGTTCATGTCGAATTTGTTGCTGCTCCATAGGCTGGAAGCCTGGAATACTCTGTCTGTCGTTCTACCTACCTCTACGTGGTTCACTGGTTCGTCATCAGAGACAGGATAAAAGTTGTGTCCTTGTGCTTGCAAGAAGTAATAGTTACAATTTTTTTTTTGGGTTCTTTGCAACGCTGTTGCCAGTTATAGTGACGTTTTTGCTGATTTTTACATTTAATGTATGAGAAAATGCCATAATAGCAGCTGCATGTTGTTCTTGGGCTTATGCTTACTCTGCCATAACTGGAATATACCTCATTAACGTTTCTGTGTATATTTGTATTTGATCTTGTTTCTTAACTCCTCTTTTGATGTCTGCTTAGACAATACACGTTATTCGATTAGAGCTATCAGATAGACTCTGCATTATGCATCTGTGTGTGAGTGAAAGTTCTCCATGGAATCTCATGATTTTTATTGCACATGCAGTCAATTCCTCCAGTAACCCGCATGGCTATGGGGCGTGGAACCTGGGTGACCGTCCTATGTAGAAAGCTAAGGGATTGGTGGCATTGGGTATATGATTAATATTCCATGTTTCGATCAACTTTGATAAATGATGGTTGCATATTCCATTCAATTAATGAGATATTAACTGTATGAACTGCAGGTTGCAGAAGGTGATATACCAATTGTTGCATCGCATGGGTTAGTTTAGCTCACAAGAAATCCTTGTGTAATCTCCTGCTACAAATGTATATTGTTTCCTCAACATTGTTTTTTTCAACTGTTTCATCTTCCCACAGAACTGAAATTGAAACATACAAGGTTCTAGAACCGGCGACTCGTTTAATTATCCTGAAAGCAATATGCGATATACGTGTCGAGGTACGTGCTTATTTTTCTTGTCCTTTCCTAGTAAAACCAAAGGAAGTTTATCTAAATGACTTTTGATTTTTGTGAAATTTTCTAATGCGCTCTGTAGTATATAGTAATAATTATGTTGACATTCATCTGAATAAAATCTCATGCCTTGTCATTCGTATCCTGTTATCCCATATTTGTGTCCTTGCAATGTTGAAAACAACACATGAATACGATGACTGGTATTTCATCCACTAATCCACTTCTGCATAATTTTTTTTGGAAGAACTTTAATTTCTTGAAACATTTAAGTCGACCTGTACAATTCTGGTGCCAAAGGAAATTCTTTATCAATTTATTAAGGGGGAACAATAATACCTTTTGTCTATTCCTGCATATGAATCTGCCAGAAGTTAAAGATATGTTGTTGCTAAACAATTATTCCTTTGAAAAATGGAAGCAGTTGTTACTTTTCAGTGATGCGCATTCTATGTAAGGGCTAACTACTAATACTAATTAAAATTGTAGAAAATTTTTTCAAGATACACTTCCTCTTTTATACATATGTGGAGGATACTGCCTATTGTCCCTTTCTCCTTGCACAGCTGTAGAGTAGATGATTCTGCACTGACGCTGATGCTTCATAATAGAAAAATAACATTGAAGATGATTTGAATTACTTCCTGAAGTTTAAGAAAAATACATGCTTGATAGTTGATATCAAACACATAATTTGTCTGCTCTCTTGGGCAAATAAACAAAGTGGAGCAAGAGAGGCATGGGCACTAAGGTTGTTGATAATGCTTACTCTCTCCATTCTTAAATAGATAATGTTTTAGAATGTGTGCAACAAAGCATTAAAATCTAACCTCACCAAGGTATGCAAAAATATTAACATTTTATACATGAAAATAACAGAGGTACTATCCGCAGGGGACATGCTCGTAATAGCTAGGTTGGGATTATTGCTGTTTTGGATATACCTGGAAAATATGTGGCAATTTTAGGTTTTGAATCGCATGAGCTTAACTAGATAATTGATTGTTAAGCATATATTTTGCAGCAAGAGGATATCCGGAATTTCATTGACAGTTCCCTAAAGCATGGCTATGACCTTTCTACCTTTCGTAAAGAACGAATAGGGGGCGATGCCTATGGAATCTCATACTGGTGGGTATTTTTTTCCTAGTTGCTATTTTGAATGTACTGTACTGGAAGTTTCATGTTCCGATTCCATTAAGGGGTGTGCTGATCAAGTCTTTCAGAACAGGTATGAAGATGATCCGATTCTCGGGCATAGATTATATCGTGAAATTAGACGAGTGGAACAGCTGAAGAAAGAGCCAGGAAAAAGATCTAGGGGGAAAGGGGGGTCTGCAATTCTTCCAGTTGTGTCCTATCAGTGGGAAACTGTCGCATCCAACTTTGACGAGTTCGACGATGTTGCAGTAAGTTTTGAGTTCCTCATATGTGGTGTAGAGAGTGAGTTGTCATGTACTCCCTCCATTCCCAATTGATCATTAACATGGGTGCACCAAGACCAAGGAAAGCCAATAACTTTCTCATACTACATTTACTCCGGCAACAAACTCGATGCATGCACAATCCCCACTATTTCATAGCCAATAACAAATCAAGACATTGCATGTTGGTTGTAAAGGGTTGTGTGCATGGATGCATGAATTAATGTCTATTTGTTCCAATGCACAAACAACGAATAGACTTAGGGAATGAACACAAATATGATGATCAATTGGGAATAACCTTTAGAAAATTATATGATGATCAATTGGGAATGGAGGGAGTAGTATTTTTCCTAAAGACTTTATCTTCCGATAATGGTAAAATGCTCTGTAACCTCAAGTGTAAAATGGGCACCATAATAGAAAAATATGAAGCAAGAGTAGGTGCACCACTATGAATATCTGAACTTGCATGGGGTTCTTATAACCAATATGATTGACCTGGTTACCTACAAACCAGCCATAAGAGTTTTAAGTATGTAATTTGAAATACAAATTTGTAATCTTGTCAAATTGAATTAGAAAATCTGGTAAGGCATTTATTTGTAAGAATACAAAAAATTGGAACTCCATGTTTATCCAAGTAAAATCTGGCTGCATGTGGTAACCAGTCCGGCCAAGTGCCCAAGGTTTCCTTGGTAAACTGGCTTTTGAAACCTTGCTTACAGGCTCCATTCTCCCACACTGTGCTGACATCTAGTGTTTAATGATTGATCACATGTTTACAAAGATACGTCGATAGTAGATAGTGATGTAACCAGGTCAACTTAATTATATTCCCCAACCAATAGATTAGTACCTATAACGTGCAAAATATAATATTTGCCTAGTTGTAAATATGGCTGTCTAACTTTCTTGGGTCAGAGCAGAGTTCATTTGGATTTTGGAATAAGTGCTGATATGAACTATTCAACTAAAGCTACTTTGGACTGTAACTGTTAACCTTGTGGTTTGTGCTCATATTTATTAAGTGTAGTGACATCTAATGATATTATATACTTCTGCCTTTTCCTTGTTTAGGAAAAACTCTTTTCAAGTCGGAACAGGTCAGAGGCCAACCTTGGCAAGAAGTTGAAGATTGAATATCTTCCAGATATTGAAAAGATACATAAAGTATGTAGCATGTTTAACCCAGCCTGTTTTGCCCGAGAAAGTTGTTTCAAGCTTGTTAATCGCCTATTTTCTTATTGCAGAAGAAGGAGAGGTTGCTCAAAAAGCAACAAAGAGAAGCCCTTCTCATTGATAGCTTCTTGGCTCCAGATGGATTTACCACTGGTCGCTCTCTTCGTGACAGAAAGCCTGTAACATACACTTTTGGTAAGCACCAAGAGTCCAAGACTGAACCTCGGTATAGTTATAAAGATATCCCAGAATGGAAATACAATCGGTGTGGTTCTGTCATGTGGTCCAGAGGTCCCACTTGTCAGTCTCATGCTAGATGGTATTATCCAATCATATATCTTTGTGATCCTACTTTTGTAATTTTTCTTCTTTATTTTGATAGCAGCGACTCTTTGTCGCAAATGCTTCACAGTTATTAAACTCTCTCATTTATTCCCTTCGCATTTTAGATATCCAGGTGATCTACGTCATTTGCTCACTGTTTTATTTGACTAAGCATTGATATATGTCAGTAAAAAGTCTTATTTATTCTCAGCAGCAGATTATTGATGGAATTATAACATAACTCCTGAAAATTTAAATTGAAGTGAATCTATGTTGGCTAGTTTAACACAGATTTATCTGACTTCCAGCTGTAAGTAAGACAATATAATCAGTAAACTTCCAAAATAAAAGCTGATTGCTTACATAGAGCAAATTGAAAGCCAGTACCATATGGTGGAACTGATCTAGCTTCCACATTTGCATTCACTATCTATCATTCCACCATTCATGTCTGTGACAACTGGAGTATGTTATATCTATTTCATTACTTTTGTTCAGTTAACTTCATTGGTTCTAATTAAATGTTTGACTCTACCTATATGATGCAGATGAATATGACCGCTCAATAAGTGAGGCCATAAAAATAACGAAGTAGGTGCATTGCCTCTATTGCTCAGTAATTCTCACTTGGAATTAAAAACAAATCTTTTTTAGAGACACCAACAGTTTAGCATAGTTATGTGCCCCTTTCATGTGCAGGAAAGGAGAAAACTCAGCTGAGCCTGCTGCTCCAGCCAATAGAAGGATCCTTACGCCAAGACCAGAGGCATCGAGCAATGGCAAGGTGAATGGCCTCTCACCGACTACCAATGAATATGATGGAAATTCTTCAAAGTCAGATGACTACCGAGATAGCGATGGTGAAGAAGAAAGCGAGACACTTGATCGGAGGTACATCTTTCATAGCATTTGGTATTTAGCACTTGCCCCATTGGAATATATGTGTTTATGAGCATCCATGGTTTGTTTTGTAGCAACCGCCGGAGGAGGAGATCTCAGAGATACACACGGGACTTTGTCGAGGCTGTCTCAGATATTGACCCAAACTTTGACAGTGACGATGAAATCATGGGGGAGGCAGTCTATGATGAGGAATATCTGAGAACTCGCAAACAGCAGAAGACATCAAGTGCTTCTGAAGAGGATGAAGAGTTCCGGTTAGAGGAAGATGCTGAAGATGATGATGAAGAGGAAGAGGAATATTCTTTGAGTACCAGTGAGGATTTAGAGGAGCCACAACAGCGTAAGAAACTGCAAACTCGTGGCCGGCGAGGGGCCAAGCTTAGATCTGTTGATGAAATCCAAACAGGTCTTAGGCGCAGCAAGCGTTCTTCTCGTCAACGCATTAATTATCAACAGTATGATTATTCGGACACAGACACAGAGGCAGGAAAGGAAGGAAAATCCGATGCATCAGATCCTGATGCTGGTTTTGATGCAGAAAATGATACGGAACTCTCGACATCGAGTCAAGAGCAAGAGGATGATGAGGATGATGGCCCTGAGGAACAAAAGGACAATAGCGATGACAATAAAATGGATGTAGATCATGTAATGGTGGCAAATAAAGGAGAGCAGGAGGAGCTGCAGCCACCTCCGTTGCCAGCCCAGCAGCCTGTGGAAAAAATGGAAGCTCCTAGTAGAGAGATTGAAACTGTAGGGAGAACATTTCTAGATCTAAATGAGCTTGCACCTGGCGGTGGCTTTGACGACGGGCCAAGCCTGACTATGAAAGATGAAGATATGGATAACAGTTAGGAAATAAGTTTTGTAATACAATCGAGTGTTAGGCACTACTTGGAGCAAGGTGTAATTGCGTGAAGTCGTGGGCCATTGCCATAGATGAATGGTCCACTAGTAAGATGTCTCAGCAATATCTGAACAGTTTTAGATGATTGCTGGTACATCGACTTACAGTGACAAAAGAGGCGAGGTTCCACCGAGGTTGTGGCGAAGAGCTTCAAATGTAACAGATTGCTGTTTGATACTTGGAGGCCATCCAAAGGGAGTTTTTCATTCTATTGTTGTACACTACACAAAGGGCGCGCATCGGTCGCTGCTGTATTATGTCCAGACTGATTGATGCTGTGTTGCTGCCAGATACAAACTGTAGCCTCCATTTGTTTAGCCTTAGGCGCGATACTGTTGTAATACACCTAAGTGCTCCTCTTCTCGGCATTTCTTACGGCTATATTCCACTTGTAGAATGTAGATTTTGAGTCTAAGCAAGGCCTGTAGTTGTATTTATATCTGTCAACCTGATTAGATTGGTACATCTGTGTGCAGTTGATGACCTGATACTACTGTGCTAGTAGGATTTCTCCAGCAAGTGTTGTTTGTTGAGAAAATCCTCTGTGTACCTGAAAGTTATCCAATTCCTTCTATATCTCTAAGTTCTCATTCCTTTTCATATCCTTAAATTTTAGTTTGGATCTCTTTCATACCCTTTTCGTTAGTTGATCGTAAGTTAACCGTTAAATTCTTATCACAAAGTCTATTTTGCCCTTTAGTATAAAGGAACATATAAATTATATAAATTTATGGAGTATATTGTTGGAGTGCAGAAATTTGTTGTATAACACTATTATATTTATGACTTTATTATGCGAGATATTATTTATGATAATTTTTTTAATATGACATAAAAATAAAATTTATTTATTAGTTATTATAAAAAATATCGTACTACTATAAAAAAATATGCTATATATACAATTTTTGATGGTAAACAATATTATTCTTTTTGTTAGATCTAAAAATAAATTGTCATAAATAAAATAATTTATTGTTAAATAATATCTCACAAAACAAACTTACAATAGTCCCATACAATAGATCCGTACACTCTATTACTATATATTTTCTTCATACCAAAGGATAAAAAGAAATTTAACGGTCAACTAAAGGATATGAAAGGGATTCAAACTGAAATTCAGGGGTATGGAAAGGAATGAGCAAATCTCAGGGTAGGGATTGGGCAAACTTTTAGAGGGTACACATGGAATTTTCTCTTGTTTGTTTGGAAGTTGCCTTTGCGTTTATTTCTTCATGAGAACAATGGAAGACTAGAAGTGCCCGTGCAGCGACATGCTGCGCGTGCGGTTAGCTGATAATTAACTTTCGTTATCTGTGTATGTTTTTGTTTTGGTAGTTTGCCCGAAGTTTAGCGGATCATTGTATTAAGAAATGGCTCATTGTCCTCGCTGGGCCACATCCTCCGAAAGAAGCCTTTTTTCTTAGGCTATAATCGCATCCTCTACATACACAATCGGTAGAGTAACTAAACCATTAAATTCTCGTTAATTAAATTAATTAAATGGAGGTTGATGGTTTATTTGTTGGAGAAGAGTCGATTCTTCTCTTATCATTTCAGGATCGATCATCTCGAGTCCTCTGTTGAGGATGGAAATTTCATAATAAATAAGTCTTAACCAAACTTGTTTATTCCCCCTTTTCGAACTATATTTCATTTATATGATAGAATATGAGTTCAAATAAATTGGATTTTTGTGCAGTCATTCCCGATAAATACTTAATTTCTTTTATTCATATTTCTTCGAAGTTGAAATAGATCCAGCAGTCAGGACCCTAGAACGGAGCATGGTAGCAGGGAAATCCTGATTCATTAGGATGGCGTTGGTCACAAACAAAAACAATTAATATCAACCAGACAAATAAGGGGGAGGGTTAGGGAGGGAAAATAACATGGGAAAACAAAATAAAAACCTCAGCGCCCAAACAACGAAGCAATCAACAAATGGACTGAGTGAGGAACTGCAAGAAACGACCTGCACAAACATAGCAACAGACATTTAGAACAAGTATACTACTTCACTTGAAAAGGAAAAAAAAATCACAGAGGAGCCGACCGATGAGGAGTAAGCTAGGCTGCTGGATCTAGCATCTTATTCGTAGGACAAAAGAATGAAAGAAAGGGCAACGAAACAAGTAAGCCACAACAGAGCACACAGAGGAAGCAATGTAACTGACACGTAGCAGCCATCTCAATTATGTCCGATAATTGGTGTCCATGGTCGATAATTGGCACCGTCGAGGTGACTGATAATTAATATGTGTCCATGTTCGTATGAAAATAATTACCGTGACTGATAATTGGCGTCCGTCTAGCACGATACTTTTTCATATATCGTAGTATGTGAATGTATTTGCAAGACTAGAGTCAACCGGGCCAGAACCAATCCATGCAGCAAGCAAACGGACATAATAAGACCACGCACCAAAACAACAACAAAAAGAAAAAAGAAAACTAAACTACGGACGTAATTAGTGCTGTGGGCCACCGGATGTTGCCAACGAGGCAACGACAACATCATACAGGCCAAGAATGCATCAGCAAACAAGCACACCTTTGTGACACACAAACATAAAATAAACAACCCTGCCCACTAGCAAATCGACACGCTATTAAATCAATAGGTTAGAAAAATTTCGAAAAAACAGGGAAAAAGAAACCCCACCGATCTTAGGGAATTTTATTTTACGAGCAAAAAAAAAATACTGGCTCGGCTCGAATAAAACCGATCCGAGCACGAATCAAGCCAACCCAAGCACATCAAGAACTTCAAGAACATATCTACACAGAGCACGAATCTGTTGACGTAAAAACACGGTGGCCTGGAAGATCTGCTTAGCTCCAGTGTAGGTCCAAAATAATGATGAGATACGGGCGTACCAGTCAGTTTGATCCAGCAACTGACAAAATATATAAATTGAAGATCAAAAGAGCCGATCGACTGATAAACCGATGAAGTCATTCCAGCTGATGCCTATACCAGCCCATATTGATAGGGTTTTTGAACTATCGACTATATATATATCCAGTATAGATCTTGATACTTTAGTAAAAAATAACATAAAGATAATCGACTGATTATAATGTAAATAAAACAATAATATAATCCAGTAGAAACCAATCGGCTAGTAATAATAGATTGAATAAACACTGATCCGAAGGTTAAAGCATTCATCGGCTGGAGGTCCGATGTTGTTAAATCAAAACGATTAGATAAACAGTGAAACCTTTGTTGTCATCGGCTAAAACCAACTTGTAAGTAATCCTTATAAGCCGATGCAACGTCCAGATAACTTATCGGCTAGCATTCCGATAAAACATTAGCATGAACCTATCAGCTTAACAATATTTATATTATCAATAACAATCTAGTAGGTCGAACCTATCCGATGCAGCATGAGATTGTATATGATAATCTAATACTTGATGAGCCGATAGATCTGTCTAATGTGATGGATATAACAAATCTATTTAAAACAACATTGTGATTATAGAGATATATCGGCTATAACAAAAGATCAGACCTAACCGAGACAGTCCCAACTAAACCGATGCATCTCTGAACACAATGCAATTAAAATAGAATTGAAATATCAGGTAGACAAATATATCAACCGAATCAGAGCGATTCAAGAGATTGAAACGATGCAACCTCGAACAACACCAATGTAGCCGATATATTCACCAGAGCCGGTAGAACGTAGGACTTACCCCTTCGCCGGAGATCGAAAGTCGATGCAGCCCTGCGTCAGGTGCCAAGTTTCGCCGGTTGATAAGTAAAACCTTGGAAAAGAGGGTGACGATGTGCCGAGAGTAATTGTATTGATCTATAGATATATTACAATGATCCCGGGTGTACAAATTTATACCCATGGGTATATACTAGTCCATATAGGATGCAACACAAACCTTCCTAAAGATAAAAGGAAAACATAAAATCCTTATTGGACACTAAACACACTTTCCTAAAATTAAAAGGAACTAACTGACTCTGCCTAATTAATAGATAAATTATCATACCGCATCCTTATTAAACTCGGACTCTTCTAGATAAGCGTCCTTTAATTGATCAATTTACTTAACCCGTTGTTGGTGGCGCATTTGAACCCCTCCGGTGAGGCGAGGGCCATAAACTCGCTGGAGATGGGATCCCCCGGAGTAAAGCGGCGGCCGGTTCGACGCCACCACTAGCGAATGGGGCATCGGTGGCGGACACGGGCCTAGCTCCATCGCCATTGCAGGTCCCCCCACCGCCGCCACAAGGGACGGGGGAAGAAGGAGGGAGGGGGCACGACAGCGGCTTCGATGGGTGCCGCATCCGCCTTCGCCCTACCGGCAGCACAAGTGGAGGGAGGAGGAAGGGAGCACCAGTGGAGGCTCCGACGTGTGCCGCATCCGTCCTCTCCCGCCGCCGCCACCACCACAAGTGAAGGGAGAAGGAGGAAGGGAGCACCGGATGCGGCTCCGACAGGCAACGTGTTCGCCCTACCCCCGTCGTCGCTACCACAAGGGGAAGGAGAAAAAAGGACGGAGAGGGCACCGGTGACGCCACTGACGGGCGCCGGTATGCGCAGGCGTGGGGAGATGGAGACGACACGCGGGAGAAGGGGCGGTGGCGACGCACAGTGGGAAGGAGGTGGGAGACGGCAGGATAGGGTTTGGGAGGGCATATTTGTGGTTGTTTTTCGAAAAAGACCCCGTGTTTTTCTTCTTTACAATGCTACCCCTATAAGCGGATTTTTTTTGCTTCTTCGTGTTGTATTTCTGTGAAACATGAGGGTTTTTTCGGATAGATAAAACACAGCTATGCGTCAGTCGGTGGGAGGATGTGTGCGCTATTTCGTGCAAACGCGAGGAGTTTTTCGCAAAAATGCCAGGAGCAAAAAATTACAAAAACTGAGAAAAAAAGGGAAACCCACCGGCTTTAGGACTTTATTTATTATTATGCAGCTGAAGACTGTTTGGAATTTGTAGAGATGCTCGTTTGGAATTCCGGAATTTTTCCATATTCGTACAAGAACTAAACGGTTTCCTACAATACTCCTGTGATATTTCCTTGTTTTTCCTTCTAATTCTGACTACATAGACAAACAATTAATTAGTTTCCTTCCAATTCTAACTACGTAATACAAACAAATAATTAGGCATGAATAATTTGGCCTTATTTGGAACGCACAAACTGCACAAAGATTTTGTAGAAACTAGTAGTTCATTGCTCAATTTCATCGGGAAACAATCTCACTTTCAAAGAATGTGACAAAACAGTCACGAAAACATTGCTACTAGTATCAGCCGCGATTACTTGAGCAGCTGATAATAATAGAGTTAATAGGAATAATAAAAAAAAATACTAACAATAGAAACACAAAGCTGCGGGTAGTAACTAATTAGCTGCTTAATTAATTGCTTGTGATGTTTGGTCATAATGGCAC
The DNA here is from genome assembly GCA_000573905.2 of Oryza punctata. Lineage (NCBI taxonomy): Eukaryota > Viridiplantae > Streptophyta > Magnoliopsida > Poales > Poaceae > Oryza > Oryza punctata. The sequence continues at coordinate 5,565,715 of CM002494.2, read as the reverse complement.
ATAGAACACCTCCTTGCCCAGTATGAGTATGACGACGGCCGGAGTGCATGCTCCGATGGCGATGACCAAGTACGCCGGCCACCGCTCCGTGGGGAGGACGGTGAGGTAGACGGAGGTCATGAGGGAGACGATCATGGCGAGGCATGCGACGACGGTGAGCCTGTGTCCCCAGGTGAGCTGGTCGAGCTTGAACTTGACTGGATCCCTCCACGCCCATATGAAGCAGAAGACGACCACGATGGAGCTGCACATGGCGACGGTGTTGGAGACGACGAAGATCTTGAACGCCGCCCGCTCGGCGTGGAAGGCGAGCCCCGAGCTCTGGTTGTAGCCGCCGGGCATGGTGAATGTGGCGGCGAAGGTGACGGTGGCGATGAGGGTGGCGACGAGGGTGTAGGTGCCGACGCTGAGCTCGAAGTACTCGTCGTTGCCGGAGCCCGAACGGCGGCTGCGCAGCGACTGGTACGTCGCCACCGGCGGCAGCTGCTGGTTCTTGCAGCGGAGGGACTCGTACTTCTTGAGCTTCTCCCAGAGGTAGACGACGTAGGCGTCCATCTCGCCGCCGGCGACGCGCTCCTCGACGAGGCTGCGAGCCGAGTGGCCGTCGCGGTTGAGGAGGCAGGGGTCGACGCGGGTGTCCTTGAGAAGCATCAGCGCCGACTTGATGCGGGCCATCTTGGCGGCGAGGTGGAGCGGCGTGTCGCCGGAGTTGTCGCCGCGGTTGACAACCTCGGCGGGGCGGACGCGCTTGAGGAGGCACCGGAGCGCGTCCACCTTGCCGCTGGACACCGCGACGTGGACGGCGTTCCGGCCGTCCCTGTCCAGCATCTCCGCCGCGTCGGGGCTGTGCCGGAGAAGCTCCGCCGCCGCCGCCGTCGAGCCGTAGTAGGCGGCGACGTGGAGCGCCGACTGCTGCCGGTCGTTGCGACGGTGGGCGAGGTCGGCCTTGTGGTCGAGCAGCATCCTCACCATGCGCTTGTCGTTCTTCTGCGCCGCGAAGTGCAGCGCCGTGTTGCCGACGGCGTCCGTCAGGTCGATCAGTCCCGGCGCCGTCTTCGTCAGCAATATCTCCACCACCCCTGCTCCACGCACGCGCGCGCGCGCGCACACACACACACTCAAATTTCTTCAAATTTGATTCGAATACCTCAAAATCTATTCAAATTTCGGAATAAGCTAGTCCATATACCATTTAAACTTTGAATGGAAAACCGTCTAGCATGCTGAACTTCAAAACCAGACATCTAATCCTCCAAACCTTATATATTCAATTCAATGCACGTAATCAAATACATCTAACGTATACGTAAAGTATAGATCTTTCTTTACAAAACCACGGTGTTATTTGAACGATATTATAAGATTCATATAGTTGGATAAATAGTCTCAAAGTTGAAGGTGCTAGATAGACTTTTAATTATAACTTAATTAAGATGGGGAGATTTAGAACCTTTCCCTCCAATTTTTTTACATCTATTTGATACTCATTGTATTTTCTCAAAATTTCTCCAAATTCATCAATAATAATAACATATCTCCAACCCCCCCCCCCCCCAAACACACACACACACAAACCATCAAAATTTCCCCGAATTTGACCGAAATTCGTCAAAAGTTTCTTACGGGTGTGGCCGCCGAGGACGGCCTGGTGTAGAGCAGTGCCACTGACGTTGTCGGTGGAGACGAACTTCTCGGGGACCCATGGCTGGTCGAGGATCTTGTCGACGACGTCGGCGAGGCCCTCGCGGGCGGCGATGTGCAGCGGCGTCTGTATGTCCACGTTGGGTGTGTGGCCGCAGTTGGGCTCCGCCTGCAGCAGCCGCAGCGCCACCGCGCTCCGCCGGTGCTTCACCGCCTCATGCAGCGGCGTGTTGCGCGCGTTGTTCATCATCATCAGAGGCTCCTCCTATACATGTATGTACATTACCATTGTGACTTTTTTCCACGTAAATATCGCTGGATTAGTAGCTAATTAGTCCAAGTCCAAAAATGTACAGTCAAAATACACCTTATATTTCTGAACGGAACGGAGGGAGAGGAGGGAACTATCAACTTGCAAAGAACTACTCAGCATCATGGAACAGGGTTTGCAATTTCATTTCGAAATTCCGAAATTTCGATAATTTCGTCCCCCCCACCGGCAAGCTCATATATCATCCAATTTTTTTGGTTTTTTGCAAAGTTTTGTGAGTTTGGTCAAATCTTATTCAAATTCATTCAAAATCAGTCAAAATTTCAAATAATTTCGGCCAAAAAATTTCGAAATTTCCAAAATATCAGTAATTTCGGACCCCTCGATAGAAAAACCAATTTCGAAATTGAAAACCCCATCATGGAAACAAGAATGTATTTATTTGAAAAGAATATATACTTTCTTCGCTCTAAAATATAAGATGTCTATATTTTGTGAAAGAAAAGAGAAAATCTTTGTAGTTTTGAGTATACTAACAATTAAACTGACGAAAAAATGTGTGTTTAGTGTCACACGTATGGTATTTCTAAATTTATATTTTAAAAGTATTTTCACACAATGTTAATTTTATAGTTGTTGTCTAATATATCATGAAAGAATCGAGTGCTAAAGTATAACTCTATGTGTTGTGTAAAAACTTGTATCTTGGAATAGATAAAAACATATCCTAATGAGTGATGTCTTTTAGTGGTTACCGCAAGATAACATATTTTCTAATATTGAGTTTGCTAACTCTCAATATCTTAAATATGAGATTTATAAAAAGTATCATATTTTACATTGCAAAATATGGTATCTCTATAGTCTTAATTATATATAATTATATACCGGACGGTAAAATTTGTTATATTCAACCAGGGTTCGAAATTCTAAATTCTGAAACTTCGAGTCTATTGGACCCTCCCCCCCACACACAATAAAACTATTTCGCCCAAAATTTTCAGGTTATTTTCAACTTTTTAAAATTTAGTAAAATTTATTTGAATTTGATAAATTTGTCCACTTTTAAAATAACTTCAACCGGCGACGATCGACGACGAATGAAAGGTAGAAAACGGAGACGTACGGACCTCCGGCCAACACGGGCCAGCGAAGGTGATGAAGCGGATGAGCATGTCGGCGACGGCCATCTTCCCGGCCCTGGCCGCCAGGTGCAGCGGCGTGTCCCCCTGGTCGTTCTTGGCGATGAGGAGGTCGCCGTGCTCGCCGGCGGCCGCCTCCGCGAACCCGACGTGCCCGAACCCGGCGGCGATGTGCAGCGCCGTGTTCCCCTGCGGCGTCCTCGAGTTGAGTATCTTGCCGCCCATCTCCTCCCCCAACAGCGCCGCCAGGCTCGCTGTGTTCCCCTGCACCGCCGCCTTGTGCAGCCGTGGATCCATATTTTTTTTTCCTCTACCAACCTACCAAACCTACCTAGCTAGCCTCTTGATCTCTTTCTCTTTCTCAATGTCTTGTACTACTAGTGTATTCTCTGTGTGTGTATGATGAGATCATGGAGGTGATGGTGATGCAGCAATGGAGATGAGATGTTGAGTAGAAGTAGTAGACATGTATAGTATGTAGTAGTGTGGATGATGGATTCTTTGCTTCTTTGTGGTGGCTTGTGCAGTTGTGCCCTAGCTACCCTGTCCTGGAAGCTAGGTTCATGGTGCTTTACTTGCTAAACCGAATGTGCTAAATGCTCCATTAGAATATAAAAATATAGCCTTTTGTGCTTACTTGTGCTCTGTCTGTCTCCAGCTCCTGCCACACCATGCTTTACTGGCCGTCATGCATGTAGCACAAGGAATCAAGCTTTAAGACTGGATATATATTGCAAGGTTTGATTACTATACCTCCTTAATTATAAAGCAATGAACCATGCGATAGGTTTGGAGACAGCTTTGCCAACCATATGATCCGCATATAGGTGACGAGGTGGAGCCAGAAATAGTACAACTTACTTATCGAAGGGTCAATATAGTGTTAATATTTTCTCACCTAAAGGCCGCTGATCTCCCCTATATATGCAATTAGCCCTTCGACATATAGAGCCTATTCTCAGTTTGTTGCCACTTTCTTTAGTAAGGCAACAAACTAAACACACTTCAACCATTACTATCTTACCAAATATTGGTAGTTCTAGAAACTTCCATGCTTAAAGCTATACTAAAATCTAGAAAAGGTATCAAAGCTAACAAAGCTAACATTATCGAAATTTGGTAATAATAGAATGTGCTAAAATTTGGTATGGTTTATTTGCGCAACAAAATGAACAAGCCCATAATTTGAACTGTTTAAATACAAATTTAAGAATTTGACATTGCTTGCCACAATTTTAAAAACAAGGAGAGGCTATGCCTTTGCTTGTCTCTCCTGCCTTTGCCATTTGGGGGTCATATATAGATGAGCTCCCATGTGGTTCTAGAGAAAATACACTGAGTCTTATATACAATATCGTCTATGTTGTTACCATGTAAATCGCTACTGTATCATACGGGCATTATCAACCATGTAGTTTTGGTATTTCAGGGGGTTAACTACCGGTTTTATACTTTAGAGGTAAAGTAATTGAGAACTTCAGTACTTCAAGTGCTTGAGTAAAAAAACTTTCTACAACTAAAAGTAGAGGGTTTTTATTCGGATGGCAAGTAAATATAACAAGGACACATGGTACATATGATCTAACACTAATAGTTGTAGAAACCTGATGTATGTATCAATAGGTAAGACTAATTTACACCAGAAATGTGGACCCGAGCTCCTTTCGAACACAAGATTTTGTCAGTTTATTTTTTTTAAAAAATCCTCTAAAGTTAATCCATTCCAAAGGAGGCGAGGCCAGAACTTCTTGGTAACTCCTCAACGACAGTAAAAGTACTCTTAAGAACCAAAAGGGGAATTAATACATGATATCGGTTATTCGTACTAGCTTGCTAAGCTACTATGTCAACAAAAGGTTATAAGGGTTATTATGATCTCACAAGTCATTGACAGTGGTGTTTTAGCAAACTATGAATCCATTCGTATGGAACCAGTAAAATACCCTCTTTCGAGCATTCCTTTATTTCCTTTCAGACATAAATGTGCAGCTTGACTAACATGTCCTGCTCCGTACTAATACACGCTACAGATTGTGGCATACTACTCCCCAGTTTCAAAATATATCAAACTTATAGTATCGTATTATACACAATCTAGTATTACAAATCTGAACAGATCTACGATACTAGATTTCTATATTATGGAACCAAGGGAATACTTCATTAGGACAGAATTATGACACTCTGCAGATGGAGGTGTATACTGTATAGTACCGCTGTGTTATATTATCACAAAACAAAGAAAAATTGATACCTAATTAAAAAGTCCTATCTTGTTAATTTACATGATCTTTAATTTGACTCCCACAAACACGGAACAACCCCCCAAAATATCCAAATTATCCCAAGAACAAAAGCAGAATCCAAAAGCTGCACAAACAAGATCAGATATCACATCACAAACTCACAATAAATTAAAAACGAGCTGACAAATTGCCGGAAGCAATTTTTCCTTTCCAAAAAGAATAATCACTCTGATCATCATCAGCTCATCAGAGCAAGCAACGCAAGAAGCACTCCTCCCAGCAGCAGCGCCGTCGTCGCCGCGGCGGCGGGGACGACGGCCGCGGCGGCGGCGCTCGGCGACGCGCCTGGCGGCGGCGAGCTCCCGGGCGCGGAGCTCTTGATCGGGCACGCGTAGCCGCACTCGGCCGGGTCGACCACCCGGTACACGCCCTTGCTGGTGAGCAGGTAGACGTCGCCGGCGTTGTCCTCGCCGAAGGAGAAGATGTAGCCCAGCGACGGCAGCGGGCTCCTCGCCGCGGCGTCGCAGGGTATCGGCGACCGCCTGGAGCAGGCGAACGGCAGCGGCGTGACGTCGTACTCGCCGCTGCCCTCCGGCGACTCGAGCCCCGCCCAGACGGACTGCGCGTAGAGGTCGGCGTAGAGGTAACGGCCGGCGAGGCAGGGGTCGGTGCCGGAGCGGTAGACGTAGCCGCCGGTGATAGAGGCGGAGCCGACGTTGTTGTTGACGGCGCTGTGGGCATAGCCCATCACCGGAGGGATGGCAGCGATGGCGGCGGCGGAGGTGTTGCCGCCGGGGCTCGCCAGCGGCAGGTACGCCGTCGTGCCCTCGAACACCCGCCACCCGTAGTTCCCGCCCTTTATCACCAGGTCAACCTCCTCGTACGTCGCCTGTTTCAAATTTCACACAAATTCATCAACAAATTCACAATTATGTGGCAAATTTGTACCACCAAAACTAAAAACAAAAAATAAAAATAAAAATGAACCAGATCAATCCCATTTCTTAAATAAACAAGATACGTCATGAGAATACTATCAGAAGAGACCACTATTAAAAAAACAATCACTAGGACAATCTCCTTGTGTGTTGCCTAATTAAACTCACTCAAACCATCACAATGAGTATATGTCAAATTTGGGAAAAAATAATACAAAAAAATAACTTCTTAAAATAAACGAAATTAACCATGTTTATACTTAAATAAACGAGACATAGAAGTCTTCGTAACTTCTGAAGAAGAAGAAGAATACTACCAGTAAAACCACTATAAAAGTCTTCGTAACGACAGATGATTCATATCATTTCAATTACTAGTAGAGGTCGCCGTAAAAATTGTCTTAAAAGGAAGGAAGTGTGGCACCTGTCCGACGTCGGCACAGTAGAGGTTGGACGGCTTGCCGGAGTCGAAGCTGCACCGCCACGGGTTCTTGAAGCCGAGGGCGAAAACCTCCGGCGCAAACATGGAGTCAGTGGAGAAGGGGTTGTCCTTGGGGATGCCATAGTTTCCCCAGCCTGCAGTGCTATTGCCAGCTGCAGAGTTTGTAACAGGAAGATCGGTCAATCATCTTGTCAGGGGTTGTTGCATCCCAATTTCAGAACTCACCAAAATATGAACGAATTTCTGACGAACAGCGCTAATTCAGGTACTATCCTGAACAGTACTACTGATCAGGACTGTAAAAAACTGTCTTAGTTGAAAGGTTGCTTTTGGGGGCATTTAATTTGATTGTGAACAAATTTCAGAGGAATAGAGCTAATTCACACACTATCCTGAACAGTTCTACTCCTGTCAGGATTGCACCTGAAGCTCAATTCGTTTGACATAAAATGAATTATTCGTTCAAATGTTGCTTTTGGGTGGGCCATTTGATTTGAACACGAACAAAGTTGACGAATAGAGCTAATTGACGCACTATCCTGAACAATGTTGCCTGTCAGGACTGGACGATAAGTTAATTGAATCCGTTGGGGGAGAAAAAGAATTATTAGTTCAAATGTTGCTCTTTGCTGGGCAATTTGATCGCAAAATGTGAAGAATTTGGGATTACTTGGCAATGCGTTGACGTCGATGCGGATGATCTTGCCGAGCAGCGACTTCTTGTTCTGCGCGAAGTTCCATGGGTCGCCGACGCTGCCGCCGTCGCCCATCATCAAGTATAGGTAGCCATCGGCCGGGCTGAAGAGGATCTGCCCGCCGTGGTGCGTCGTGAACGGCAGCCCCATCGTCATGATCCTCCTCACCTCCGCCGGGTTCGCCGCCATCGCCTGAAACATTAACCACTATTAGTTTCATGTATCAACCAGTTCAACCTAAAAATCTAAGCTCATGAGAAAAAAAGGGTAATTCACTTTATATTCTAATACTTCCCTCAACTCTCAAGCGTGGAATATAAATGTGTGCCAGTTAGATATCATATTAAGTTACATGCACCGACCAGTTTAACCCAAAAGTTTAAACTGATGAGGAAAGACGCGTAAAGCACCACCGCCGACGAGGGAGAGGGAGCTGGGGTGCGTACCGTCGACGGCGAGCCGGAGGTGACGTTGGCGGTGTACTCGGCGATGACCGTCTGGAACTGGCACGGCTGGGCGCCATTGTCGGCGGTGAGCTTGGAAGGGTCGCAGCCGACGTCGGAGTTGCAGGCGCAGCGGCCGGAGCAGGAGGCGGACTGCGTCTTGTCGCAGCTGTAGGAGACGAAGAAGCGGCCGTTCTTGGCGAAATCCGGGTGGAAGGCCAGGCCGAGGAGGCCGAACTCGTTGTCGAAGTGGACCTCGTCGGTGATGTCGAGGAACGGGGTGGAGGCGTCCACCTGCAGCGGCTTGCCGGAGCCCTGCGCCGACACGGTGGCGAGGAACACCTTGCCGGCTTGGTTGCTGAGGAAGACGCGGTTCGAGCCGTCCGGGTGAGGCGCCATGTTGAGGTACGACCCGTTGCCGACGCGTTCCAGGCACATGCCTCTCGCCGGCGGCGCGACGCGGCTCGCGTTGAACGCCGCGGACTCGCCGTCGAAGCACGGCGCGCCGCCGCCATCGCCGCCCGGAGGCCCGCCAAGCGCGGTGCAGAAGTCGCCCGCCGACTGCCACACGTCGGTCAGCGTCGGCGCCGTCGCGCCGCCGCGGGGCGGCTGGAACGGCGAGCCCGGGATGGGCACGGCCTTGCAGGTGTCCCACACCGTCGTGCAGTAGTCCGTCGCCGCCGCCGCTGGCTTGCTGCCGCCGCTGAGCCTGCTCGCGACGCCGGTTGAGTTGCACAGCCGCGGCACCGTCCGGGGGCTCGTCGTGACGGTGAACAGCTCGCCGGCGTACGGGTTGCACCTCTGCAGCAGCCGGCGACATTAGCAAACCAAGAAATCAAATCTCCATGGAAATTCCGGCGACCAAGCAAAGAACTCATACCGCGCAGAGGATGGACTTGACGAGGTCGCCGCACGGCGTGCCGGAGATGTTCATGGCGGCGAACTGCCTCTGCACGGCGGCGTCGTCCGTCGAGTTGCAGCAGGCGGTGCCATTGTAGCCGCAGAAGGAGAGCGACCCGTTCACCGTCCTCGGGAACGCTGCTCCGCCGCCGCCATGATCAAAACCATCATCAATTGCAACTCGCAAACAAAGCACAACTCAATCACAACAAACACAGAAGGAATTGCAAGAACATCATACTTGAATCCATGCACAATTGCGCGCAATGGACATCCCGGACGGCGAGGAGAAGCACGGAGGCGACGGCGAAGAGTAGTGTCGTGCTGGTCGACGCCGACGGCGCCATGGTGGATTCAGGGAAGGAGAAGGTGTGTGATTGCTCAGAGGCAGAAATGGTGGACAACTAGTTTGCATTTAGTATATATGTAGGAGCAGCCATTGACCAATGCAAGATCGAGAAATTCAAGATTTGGTAGTAAAAAAGACAAACAAGTGGTAATTTTTGGGGAAAATTAAATTCTGATTTCTGAAAGTTCACATGTGTTGGATGGCGACAACTTTGTGTAACACATAATATAACATAAGGTGAGCATTAGCATCCCTAGTCATGTACTACAATTTGCAATTAATTAAACAAGCTTGGAAGTCGCATGGACAGAGCAGACAAATGTGCTTGCTTGCATTGTGAAAGTGACAAGGTGAAATTGACGGCAAATTTGTCAACGGCCTATTTGAAGTATGGAGTTCAGAGAATTTGCTCACTGCAAATACCCAATGCCCCAATCAGCTCAATATTTTCACTCTTGAACCTGAAGATCCCAGATCCATCGGTTTCAGACTTTCAGTGAATTGCAAACTACAATATTTTATTGTTTTTATGCCATCAAGAAATAAAGCATGCAGTAGCATCAAAGCTACATGTAACTTGTAAAATCTTCATGTCAGAGCAAGAAGGTAAAGTTGCTGTTACTCTTACCCTCTATTGTCATAACAATTAAAAAGTGGTATTAGAGATTCAGAACATCTTGACAGTTTTTTTTCTCGAACATGCAGCAGAACTGCATATCATTGCATTAAGAAGGAACATCTTGGACAGTCAACTGGGACATGATAGTTCTTCAGTGGCCTTGTAAACCCTCTTCATCACTGTACTAATTGAACAACAAAGCTCCTGGATTTTCTTAAGGCTGGTTGTCAATTTACGACCAGATAGTTCAAAGCCTGTCTAAAGAGACTTACCTAATTGCAATTTCTTTTTTCATATAGGACCATTGACACAAGTGGGGATATATCAATATATCATGAACGTCCAAATGTAAAAGAAAAAATTGATTAAACAGCAACAGTTGACCTTGGGAAGATATGAAAGTTTTGAGTCGTTGTAGTTTGGATTAATTAAAGGAACAGGAAGGTAGGTTACTTGGGATACTTGAAATTTGTGCTTCTTTTAAGGCCCCCAAGGAAGATTTTTAGAAGAAAATTGTTTACACGAGGATACTGAAGTCAAAGAGAGTGAGCAAGTGGTTTTGCATTTTGACACTGGATAAGAGTACTCATATGGATCAATGGACTTATAAACAGTGGGAGATATCTCACACTGGTTAGGGGAAAACCCAGCTATGATCACTCAGTAGTAGTGGAGCTGAAGTTACTACTAACTATTTGTTAGAATATGTGTCGAATATACTAGTTCTATTTGGTTATAGTTGGACTTGGAGTTGTAATAGGTGGTAGGAGTGGAGTTAGAGTCGAACTCTGTAACTCAACAACTCTCTTAAGGTTGTGTTCTTCCCTCCAAGTTCCCAACCTCACCTCACTTGTTTTCTACGCACATGCTTCCAAACTGCTAAACGGTGCATTTTTTGCAAACAGTTTATTCTTCAAATTTTTTTAGCTAATACTTAATTAATCATGCGTTAATCCATCACTCTGCTTTGCGTGTGGAGGGGAGGGGTTCCCAACCCCTCCAAATAGAGAGAGGGCACCATAATGTAACAATAGAGACTACAATATAGCGTAGACACACAAGGAGCTAATGGTGGTGTGGCCATGGACTCGTATTAGCTAGGTGCTATATTGGTTAGCTTTGGTTGAACCTCGTTAACAAATATCGTGTGTTCTTGTATCATCATCTGGTATGTCTTAGGTGATCAATGACTGAAATGATCTAGAAAGTTAGTCATCGTTCCGCTATATCAACTAACTTTTATAACGTTATTAGTGTCATATCTGATGGTGATTTTGGTCTCATAAGCTACAAATGACAACTTTATGCACGCTGCCTCTTCTGTCACCAAATCATCACTCCAAGCCTTTACATCTCTATCTATACTACATTACGATAAAGGGATAAATTTTATAAACATTATTTTACAGTGTTCAGAAATAACCCTGCCCTTTCAAGGAAAAAAAAGGACCCTGGGTGGCAGGCATGTCCAAAATTGTATTTTAAGTGAACCTTTTGAGCGACGCCTCTATTGTCATTAAATCATCACTTCAAGCCTTTATGTCTCTATATGTACTATATTACGATATAGGGATAAATTTTGTAAAACCTTTTTACAATGTTCAGAAATAACCATGACCTTTCAGGGAAAAACTGACCCCGGGTGGGAGGTAAGTCCAAAATAGTTTTTTAAGTGAACCTTTTGAGAGCTTCGAAAAGGCTAGATGACAATCAAGGAATTTTTCCCTTCATGCAAAAATATACTAAAGGAGTTGACTATGGGCATATGGATTGATGTGCCCAGAAAAATAAAGTTATTTGTTCTTAGGGTAACATTTTGTATAGGATTTAAATAAAGAAAATTACCTAAGCAAGCTACATATGGAATTTTGACAGAAGCTGTCAAGACAGGAAAAAAGGAACTCCATTTGACATCGGCAGAAATGTCTACATTTTGGATACGACTGCACCAGGCAAATTCATCTACTCCTGTGTAGCTATCACAGAGAGAAATTTGTATGTAACATGACTAATCCAACCTACAAAAATGCCTAAGTTTGAGCTAAACACACGCGAAATGCAGAAATTTTAGTACAGAAAGCCTCAGTGTTATCTAGCATTCAACAAGAAAGAAGAGTATCAACATACTTTATTCCTGAAACTTCAATGAAACTTTTTCTTGGAAAACATCACAAAACGAACTGGAAACTGAAGCAATTTGTTTTTTAAAAAATGGAACCGAAGTTATAATTTTTATAAACTCCAACTGCTTAATTGCAACTCTTATCTATGATGCTGTTGTTCCATGTGCCAATAAGTGTATAACAATAACTTTGGAACAGGATATTGTCTGGTTGACCTACAGAAGCTGGCAAGTTCAAAGGAAAGATTGCGACCATATAGGACTATATGAGCTCAATGGGTTCTTGTTTGATCCCTTGTATCATGCTAGGGAACCAAAGGAATATTGCTGTTACTCATGGGCTAGCTCAAGTCAAACGATTAAAATAATCCAACCTCATATTGAAATGAGAACAATGAGTCAGTGCCAACTGAAGGCAAACCCATATCCAGTTCAGAATTCAGATTTTCTCTTCTGGCATGAGAAGTCACCAATCAGAGAATAATTTATTTCGACAGTATCATGAACCCGCATTTCAATTTATGTTCTGTTCAAATCAACTATGACATGTAGATCGCGTAGCGTTTTATGATTTAATCAAGAAAATCGTAAGTTCTCTTAGAAATAATATGTGATACGTGACACAGAAACGGACAACAATGATTGGGAATAAGTTTTTTTTTTATCTTTCTGTCGTCTTTAATGGACGAATGAGCTGAAGCTGACTTTACAAGACAGATAATAAATTACTGTGTGTTGGAGAAATGAGTGACAGATGTTTGTCCAGGAACTTCATGAAAAGAACTAGGGAGTTGACATATCATAAAAGAAATTAAGAAAAATGGGGTTTTGGAATACTGAAGATGGTAAACTAGCATAATGTGATCTATTGCACTAGTTATTAAGATGATGTTTATTCTTAGCCAAGTACCAGTATGAAACAATTTATTTTATGCAGGATTCAGGAAGAAATCATGCTTGCCAATGGGGCCACAATGTCTGAATTTATTTCTATACGTCCACTGGATCACTCATCATGCAGAATATTATTAGTAGAACAAAAATCTGATTATCTGGATCATCTGTGCTTCAAGGATTCCTTTTCAAAACATGAAGACCACAAAGTGGAGCTACATGTCTACATGAATCCTGGAGTAGTCAGTTCCAGACAGGAAGAGATACAAGAACATACATACTGACACGTTTTCTAAGCAGAAACATTCTTTTTGTTATATCTTCATTTAGAACCTGCAAGCAGAAGCATTCTTTATGATATCCCACATATAAACATTGATAAATTCAGTTAGAAATGTATCCACAGCAATACACTATTATTGCAACAAAAATTAGCTTGCACCAAGTTCACTCAGGCACCCGCAGATATCAGAATTTCATGACAGCTGTGGCATAAGCTAAGCTGTTTAGTCAGGCAGAATGTATACAGGGTGCTAAAAGCTATTTAGTCGTGTCACACACGACTGGTGGTTTAAATTTGAATATCTGCCAGGGCAACTCGTTGAACATACAACCGTGAAGATAGGCAATCATGCTCTATTGATTTGACTTGGTACAGTTGTGTTGCACAGCAATGGATATTTGATTATGAACGTTTCCCCATTTTCACAAAACTAGATCTGGAATATTGTTTGCTCATGGGGAAATGAACATGAGCCCTAACGGAAAGAGGGCTCATGCTTAGTTCATGCCTACAACTGCAATTTGCAGTCAGACTAGCTACTCATCAAGAGCGCCCAATTCCTTCATATCTTCCAAGAATGCCATGTAGGAATCATCAATGCTTTGTGGCTTGGATACCGAGGACGAAGGCCGGGGCTCAGATCTTATTGGAGCCACTGACAGTTTCAGGGCAGAAGATGATGTTGTTGCTGACTGCTGCACCTTTGGTTTTGGTTTGGGGAGAGCTGATTCTCTCTTAACTCGAACTGATGCAGGAACCTGTAAAAAACCAACGGTTTTTCATCAGTACAATGGTGCATCTAAAACCATGTAAATGAAACACAAAAAAAAAAAGAATCGATTAGCCATAGCAATCTTAAAGTTCATGGCCAATTTGTTTATTTATGATGACATAAATGGAAAGCAAATTTATGGAAGTGTTAAGAGCAAGTTTAATAGTAGGCTATGTTCGTTCCTAGTAGTTGGGAACAAATCTCCTGCGCACGCAAAACGGAGCGGTCCATTATCATGTGATTAATTAAGTATTAGCTTTTTTTGAAAAATGGATTAATATGATTTTTTAAAAGCACCTTTCATATAGACAACTTTTACAAAAAAAGCACACTGTTTAGTAGTTTGAAAAGCGTGCGCGCGGAAAAAGAGGGAGATGAGTTGGGAAAGCTGGGAAAAAAACTCAGCCTAAGCTTATGTGGAGAGAGAACAAGAAAAATAGAAAATGTTAGCTCCTATGCAAGAGTTAGCTCAACACATGCTCCAACGTTAAATGCATAAATTACATAAGTGAGAGAAAGAGAGAAGAAAAAAAATTATAGACAACCTTATAGATAATCTATTATACTATATGTTAGCTCTAATACTACTTTTAGATTGGCTTATAGCTAGTAGTTAGCTCTACTATTAAACTTGCTCTAAGAAGGATAGATAACCATCTTGAAATCAGTGGCAAGCATATATAGTTTAGTGAGTTCTAGATTGTGGATGCGGATGCTGTAAACTACAAGCAAGTCTACAATGAGAACCACGTCCAATATATGAGGGAACTCTCTAGGCAAAGAGATGGTGCAGAAATGTGGCATGCCAGCCCCGAGAGAACTGTCTAAAAGATCTCAGCAGCACGTTATGTGGACAACAGGTGTTTGATAATTAAAAAAATGAACTTTAGAACTAATCCTTCAGTAGTCAAAGTAAGAAATAACATATATCTCTAGGTATCATCATCATGACTATTCTATCCCTTCTCAGTAAGAATGAAAGATGTAGAGAAGCCTCTTATAGTTACTATCATAAGGATCAAACAGTGTCAAACACTTCCGATACTTTTTTAAATATGCTTAATATTTTTTTACAGAATAAGCAAGCTTGATGTTACTAAAGTTATCAACCAGAGTAAAGAGCGCATACCATAGCTGTGAGCTCAGGAGTATGTTGTGCTAATGGTCTCTTTACAACTGTTGGGGCAGCTGACTTGACATATGATGGCTGCTGAGGTACATTTGGCCTTGGACCAAAGGCAGCAAAATCACCTGTTTGAATTGGGGGTCCTGGATAAAATGGAGGCGGAAGCATTGGTGGTGGACCAGGAGGTACACCAAACGGTGCCATTTGCATCTGTGCTGGAGGTAATCCCGGAGGGGGTGGTGGAAGGGACCTGGCATTAACTCCAGGAGCCATAAATGGTGGCCTTGTATCTGGTGGTGGTGGAGGTGGAGGAAATCTGGGAACTCCTGGAGCTAGCATATCAGGTTGTATTGAAGGCATTGTTGGTGGTCTTGGAGGTAAAGGTGGCAGATGTGATGGCTGTGGTGGAGGCGGCGGTAAGATCCTTGTGACTTTATCATCTTCTTTCAAACCAGGAACCTCATTGGCATTCTGCATTTCACTTGAGTTTTGTATCAAACCAGGAGGTGGTGGAGGTAGTGCACCTTTTGCCTGCAACACAAGATGAACAAGGTTTATTCAGACAAATCACAACAGGAAACAACATACAAACATGAAAACCAAGAACTACTCTAAAGTATACATGAACAATAAAAGATTCAAAATTTTCTGGACAACGGAAAGAAACTCAAAGTGCACCTGCGCAGACTCTGTCAAGCTTGCACCCTCTCCAATGGTTTGCTTATTAGCAAATTCGTTTGTACCAGCTAGGGGTGATGGCTGCAAAGGCCGTGGAGGCGGAGGTGGCGGCAATAATGTTTGACCCGGCACAATTTCTCTGGGAGGTGGGCCAGGAGGAGGTGGAGGTGGGGGTGGCAGAGGTAAGCCGGGCGCTCCTGCAATGTTAGCAGGCTTAGGTGGAGGTGGGGGTGGGGGTGGGAGAGGGGGTAAAGATGCAGCAGATGGGTCAACAGGTTCTGAAGAGGCAGGCAATGGTGGGGGCGGTGGAGGGGGTGGCAGGGTTGAAGGACCTGCTTCTTCAGTTCCTGGCATAGAAGATGAAGCACCAGCGCTTGATGAAGGCAGTGGGATCCTTGGCCCTGCATATCACCAAGAAAGAAAACTGAGAATTGCTAGAACATCCTATAAGTAGATTTTTTTTAAGGAAAAAAAGTGATGATTTAAGAAACTAAGCACAGAAACCAGGGAGAGATTAACCTATGGAAGATTTGTACATTGGAGGTTTGCCAGGTGGTGGTGCTCCAGATGGATTCAGTGTTGGGTGGTAGTAAACAGAATCCTGCAATGCAAAGCTGGTTAGATTTGTAGTCAATATGCAACAACACATCCAATGCTTTGTGAAGGATCATCAATACCATACCTCAGGTTTAGGATTTTTAGCTCTATCATCCTCCTCTGCTGCCGGCCGCCTCTTTGGTGGTCCAAGATGGCTGGGGGCACAAGAAATACATGTTGAATTACAAGAATAGTTACGCAAACTTAATAAAGTGAATGCATAAAAAAAGGATAAAGCTCACCTGAACATAATTGGTTGCTCACCCTTTTCTTTCATTTTCTCTTCATATTCCTGGCACAGATAACTTGAAATTAATGGGCTACCATGTGTGGAGGAAAGAAAAATAAGCTAATGATAGTACAATCCATGAAATTCTTTGGTCATTATAAGTTCAAATCAAATACCCAAATAGACTTGCAGGTGCCGAAGCGATGGGTACACATCGAAACCAACAATTAAATAAAATATTTTGCACAATAACATCTCAGAAACGTGCATAATTGATAGGAACCTTAAGTTGGATTGTAATAGAGTTGATACAAATAATTGAACAAGTCGTATCTCTGCCAATGTTGTGGTATCCTATTTTTGTGAACCAAGACAATTGTCATAGTACAAAAATGTCACGGAAGGGGCCAACAAATCATTATCCAATGGCACATAGAGTAAGAGACCAGTATCAAAATATCCCCAAGGAGATGGAAAATTAGGAAGTGCACAGTTTAAAAGCTGCATGTTGTATAGTAAATACAAATGGCATGATAACTGTTGACAAAAACAGTCTGGGCTATCACAATAAAAAGGGTTCAATACATATCAGAAAGAAAAAATACCTTTCTTTTCTTTACAATAAGATTATATGTATCCTCGAGCTGCCTTTTCTTATGTTTCCTGGCCTTATCGAGAGCACCATCAGCCTCTGTTTCAACCAAAAAGTAATTTTATTATTCAGAAAAACCAAATTAGCTAAAAGTTAACCAAAAATGCTACACATCCACTGTTCCACACAGTTCCTCCAAGCAAGCAAATAAACAAAAACAGGCAAAAATGCTGCAGTCACACATATGGTGAGACTAAGAGGCAACAACATTTCACTTTCAAACAATATTAGTGGTATTAAAGTGCATTGCAAGGGGAAATTGATCTTTCCCTCCTGGTATGTACTAGGCAGAGAATCAAGGATCCGTAAATGGTAACAAGGGCCCACATGATGGCGCTGACGGCTGACTTGCTGAGTGATAGGGAACAGGCCTCCTAAAAACAAAATTCACTAAAACTAGATTGTGAGTGAAATGCCATCCAGTAAACAGAACAGATGAAAACTGGAAGATAGATATCACATAATCAAGAAAAATTCCACCCGCATATATATTGGGTAAAGCACCATATATATATTGTGAGTGATGCATTAAGATGCCTTAGGCATTGAACAGGTTCGACAGAGCATCCTAGAAACACCACAGTGGAGCTAATAATAAGAATAGACACCACATTTACCTTGATAAAAGCACAGATGAAAGTTAAAGAAAAAGCATACAGACCATGAATTACAAATCATGTATGGAAAAAATTAATATTGCCTAAACAGGTATGATTAATATAACTACAGAGTAAATGAAGCACACCAATGTGCAACCAAAACAGAAACAATATGATTATTTGAGCTTTGAAAATAAGCCTGTACAACAAAAAGGAATAACTTTTTTTTCTAGAAAGACTAGTTTCAATAATTTTGTCTTGATACAGATATGCATTACTACAAGTTATTGCGCAATATACTTACTCATCTTTTCCAGTTTCTCAATCTGCTCCAGTATAGCCTCTGGATCTTTTTTCAAAATCCCAACCTCTCGTACCTTCTTCCTTTCTTTTTTATTCTGGCAAGTAAAAAAGGTGATGGGAATTTACAATGTGAGGACAGAACAAACTAATTGGTAGCAGATCCAACAAATTACCAATCTACCATATTTACATCAGCAACCATAAAAGAAATAGAACTTAACAGGAGTACAAGATTAAACAAAATCTGTAAAAGGCTAGATTGGTTTGCTACACTTACCAAAATTTGGTAATACCGAAATTATGGCAAGGTAGCAAAAACCAAACACTCCAACAAAACCTCCTTCCACAAAAATGTTGGCAATGCCCATATATGTGTCTCATAATGGCCCAATTTTAGCAACAAATCAAACATTTTATCCACTCTACACCACCGAAATGTGGCAATACCAAGATTTTTTGGCAGGGTATAGAACCAAATCAATCCTAATATACAAGCAGCCATACAAATAGTGGGTACACATGCAACAATCATGGTTGTCAAGACGTAAAGCCAAGTCGACGTACCCCTGGACCAACATGTCGACTTGGTCATGCAAAAACATGGGATGCAATCTATAGTCTTTACTACTATTATACTGTGCTAAGCAATGTATATAGTATAAACTATGGACTATGGAGTAGCAAAGAAAGAAAATAGTCAACAAGAAATAAAACTAAAGTACTAAACATAATAAGCCATTTAGCATGGTGAATTGGTGATTTGCTATGGCTAATCACGACTAATTTACAACCAACTTTACGACTAACCACGACTAATCGCACGACTTGCTGTTTTGTCGAGTCGTGGCTCTCTAGTCGACTAGCTTGACTGACTTTAGGACTAATCTACGACTAATCGCGACTAGTCGGATAACTTGATAACAGTGGCAACAGTTGCCACATTTCTAGATAAAATGGCATGTTATAACATTATATCAATGTGACATAGGAAGATACTCCTGCTCAACAGCATAGAGCAATTGCAGTAAAGTAGCTGATCAATATGACTAACTAGGTTGCTCAAGTACAGGAGGAAAAAAATATCATGAGCACTCCAAAAATTTTTCGAGCTAACCAGGAGAATCAGCAAATTTATGAGGCAGTATCATTGGTATTTGCAGTTGTAACTGCAAGAGGGAAAAGTTTCATAAACCAAATATCAAATTTTCACCCCAGTTACACCTGAACACCTGATATTACTCAAACCCACACATATAGAGCTAGGGAAAAGAAAATCACAAATCCAGCAATCAACAATGCCCACTCAAGGGCCAAGCGAATCAATTTACTTGCAGTACGCGCCATTTACACCACCATGGATATTCAAGTAATTGCTTATATTATCAGTTGCATTGAAATATGCTTAATTGCTTATTGCATAAAAAATTTCCCACATTGGAACTGAATCAAAAGCACAATATTTCGCGGTCGAACCGATCATACGATTTAATTTACGATGTTTTCCTACATCAGATATAGCCCAAATCGACGAAAGAGCAGTAAACCTGACGAATCGAATCGAATCACCAAGCGCATAGCAGTCAACGAAGCATGAGGAACATCACAACGCGCCTCTGCCAAGGCCAAATTCCACTACCCCCCACACGGACCCGCGCGCGCGGGGGTGATAGCATGATATGAACCCTAGGGTTTGAGAGGAGGGACTCACCCGCTTGAGCTCCTTCTTCCGCTGCTCCTTGCGGAAGGCGTCGGTGGGGTTCATGACCTTCCCTCCCTTGGTCGTCTTCATCCTGCCCCTAGCCTCCCACCGGCGGGCGGCGGACGGCGGCGAGCGGCGAGCGGCGGCGGCGGATTTAGCCGCGGGGAGAGAGATAGAGAAGGGAGCGGCGCGGCGGACGGGCGGAGATGGGGTTCGGGTCGGACTCGGACCGGTGCGGTCTGGTCACCGTTCGCGAGTAGAAGCGGCGGTGTCACGAGACGAGTGGGTCGGTTTGGTTACCGCCGTGAAGCCAGCCCAGGCACGGCACGCTCGCCCGTGGACCGATGTGCTGGCACGGCCCGTTTACGCGTGCCGTGCTTGGGCCGGCAAGGCGTAATCACGAGCACGGCCCAGTCGGTCCACCTATTTTTTTCCACCTACAATCAACTTTTTTTTAAGATAGAACGTGTTGATCACTTGATCAGTTTGTAATAAAATAAGGTTTGTGCTATCAAGCAAGCTATTTTAACATCTGATTATGATCTCTCCGACTGCAACACTGTGATATGGGAACTGAAGCATCTGTTGTCTTCAAATTTTATCTCTTTCCGGGTTAGTTATAAGCCAAGAGAAGGAAATAGGGTAGCCCATAGACTCGCTGAGCTGGGATCCTTGTGCTTGGCAGATTCTGAGCCAGTGATTGTTTATATGCCATCTTATATTACAAACTTGGTTGCTGAGAGTATCACCAACAGATCATCAATAATCTATCCCCAAAATTTGATTTTGGGGTTTCCTAAACTGAAAATAGGAAGTGAAAAAACCCCTCCCTCCAAAAGAGATAGTTTAAATTCAATTCCCAAAAATTAAAAGTGGATCCTTCTCCAACAGAAACTGCACTACTCCTCTTAGGTCCACCGGCGCACGCGCCTTTCTCCTCTAGGCACGCAACTCCTAGTCCGCCACCGCGTGCGCCAATCTCTATCTAGGAGCGCTCCTCCCAGCTCCGCCGCAGTGCGCACCGATATCCCTTTTGCACCATTCCTGCAGTAGCAACAACATTCACATCAACAGCAGCAGCATATAATTCAGCACCAACAACAGCTATTTCAGCAGTAGTAGTAGCAACAGCAGCTATTTAAGCAGCAGCAATGCAATTTCAGCAGCAACAATGCAATTTCACTAGCAGGCCAATCGTGGTCCGACTGGACACTGGCCGAGTCGAGCACCACGGGAACCGCCGCGTATGGCTGCTGCTTTTCTTCCCCTTCTAACGACGGTTGCTGGTTTGGTCGGAGAGGTGCAAACCCTAGACGAGATCCAGGCATCGCCATGGGCCGCAGAGGAGGGGGCGGCCAATGCAGCCCGTACTGGGGTGGCAAAACAAATCGTGGCGGTGACGGAGCTTGTGGAAGCGCCGACGAATGCCCTGCGAAGTCGATTTTAGATGGGGTCGCGGTGAAGGGATGAGCCGTCGATGACGAAGATGAAGCCGGTGGGACGAACGCCGACGCCGGAACCCCTCTTGCGGCCGGCGGGCGATACGTCGGCGGCCGGGAAGCTGGCGGGCGCGGACGCGGGAGCATTTTCGCCTAACGCACGCGAAGGAGAGGAGAGACGCGTGAGAAGGAGATTGGGAGTCGGAGAGGAGAGCTCGCTCCGCCTCAAATACATCGAGCTAAATTTTCGGGGTAGGAAACTCCAAAACAGACGGAGGGGTTTAGGGGATCTGTTGGATCCGATTTTTTTCACTAAAATCTCTCAAAATCAGTTTTGGGAAGTAAATACGAGGATTGTTAGTGATGCTCTCAGGATATCTCAGCTAATGAGTAATGAAAGTTCAGGTTTGTTTCAAAAAAAAAAGGTTTGTGCTATCAAGACGGAGGCAGATCAACGTCGCTCGTCAACCTTGACAACCGTAGGCCGCAACGATGCTCATCCACCATCCTTCCTCAGCGACTGAGCTGTTTTTACAGTCGCTAGTAGATTGAAGTGGCATGGGTGTGTATCCAATGTTAAGACCACCGTTTCCTCTTATACACTGCATGTCTTCATCGAAAGCCACCGTCTCGTCTCATATACAGAGTACTCTCCGGTCTACACCCTTGCAAGCCATCTCTATTGTTCTTTTTTTAAAAAAATATATCAAATATATGTATAAAGTCAGTTGATTTAAAGTTGTAATAAGTATTAAGAGTTCGATTCTCCTTTAAATAGAAAGGTACACCTAATATAATCGTATGACGATAGCCGTAGTATATAGGTGAAAGGGTGACCAGCCGGTTGAGAGAGCCATTAGTAACCCGAATACACCAGTATTATAACGTTTGGGGAGGAGCGATAGTAATAAGTGTTCTGGAGATACAGATTTTAGCCGAACTCCTTTGTAAAATATCGTTTTCAGCTTTATCATATGACTTTGTATGGATATCTAGATCAATTTAAGTTAAGAGGGAGAGTTAGCTCATTCCGCGATGGGGCAATTTCGTAACATTTCTCTCTCTCATCCATAGCAGCTTCGCCATTGATGTGGGCACTGCCCACTCTAGAGAGTTGTAAATGCTCTGACTTTGAGAAGCTTTTCAGAAGAAAAAGGAGTTGAGGACTCAACGTGTTGATACGAAAAGTGGGAGTTGATATGAAGATGACTGAACGAGTTGAAGTGGTATAGCTGCTTTCTTCTGAACATTTTTGTTCTTGTTCTCTTATTGGGTGAAGCCAAGCCCCTGCCACCTACACAAGCCAACGCTACCATGGGCAACCAGATAGCCTGATGAATAGATAACCGAGACAAACTTGCTGCAAAGTTCAGTTCGATCGACTGGTTGTGAGAGCTGTGATGGATGCACACAAGAGCAGAGATTCTTCCTTGCAGCATTTCACATACTTGATGATCTGAAAATTCAGGCATAAATATTGTCCTTAATTTACTGGATGCCATTAACTTTTCAACGAATCCTTGAGATGCTAGTGACAGTATGGCATACAAGACTAGGTAAAATCATTCTCACAACTCGCAAGCAAATCTAAGAGAATCTTAACATACTTTTTTTTTGAGTAATTGAGGTGTGTGATTTAATTCTTTGGAAAGGGAATCCTGCTACAACTGTATGTATGTATCTCAAACAATCGAAAGCTTATATTGATCAAACTTATCTATCTTAGATGTGACAAACTGTGATGAAGTATAGCCTGACCAAACAGTTTCGGACCTTTACACCTCTACATATCATATCCAAGACATACTAAAAATTAAAAAATGGCTTGTGTTGAACCTGAAAAAAAGGTACCAGTTAAATAAAGTTGATGAAGACGACAAAATAAATCCCAGAATCTTGTTCTAAACAACAAAAAAAAACAGCCACCACAACAAAAAATAGCTGGCCAGTACAAAATCTTTGTGAGGGCTGTTCCTCAATCCCATGGAATAATGGAGATATGATCAAGGACAATAATCCTCTGTCTCCAACAACATGCCAGTGACTCATGATGATCAGTAGTACACAAGAATCACAATTATCTTGTCAGAAAAAAAATCGCAAGTACATGGTAGGACTGACATGGCCCACATACTGACAGCTCCGAGCATTTCTCTCTTCTTCTACTAGAAAGTTCACAAAGGGTCAGTCACACAGTTCACGCACTTGACACTTGACAGCAAGGTGAGGCGAGGTTGACAATGCCGACGACGAGGAGGATGAGGCGCGCGGCGGCGGCGGCGGGGGTGATGGAGAGGTTCGCCGGGATGGGGTCGGCGCTGGCCGGCGTGATGTTCGTGTGGAGCATGCTGAGCCCGCTCCTGCCGCGGCAGCTGTTCGAGCATTTCGTCGGCCGATTCCTCCGGCGGCACGCGCGGCGGCTCGCCGGATTCATGGACCCTTACCTCACCGTCACCATCAGCGAGCACTGCGGCGAGAGGATGAGGCTCGGGGACGTCTACGACCAGGCCAAGGCGTACCTCAGCCACCGGTGCGCGCGCCGGGCGCGGTCGCTGCGCGCGGAGCGCGCCGCCCGCGACGGCGGCGGCGGCGACCGGTTCCTGCTCACCATGGGCGACGGAGAGGAGGTCTACGACGTGTTCCAGGGCGCCATCGTGTGGTGGTACTCCGTATCCTCCGGCGGAGGGCGGCGGTACGAGTCTCCCTGGTTCGGCGGTGGCGGCGGTGTCGTCTACGACGACGACCGGCGGGCGTACCGGCTCCTGTTCCACCAGCGCCACCGCGACCTCGTCGTCGACTCCTACCTCCCCCACGTCTGCCGCGAGGGCCGCGCCATCATGCTCCGCAACCGCCGCCGCAAGCTCTTCACCAACGCCGGCGGCGACCGGTACAGGAAGTCGGCGTGGAGCTACGTGGCGTTCGAGCACCCGTCGACGTTCGACACGCTCGCCATGGACCCGGCCAAGAAGCGGGACATCATGGACGACCTCGACGCGTTCCGGAACGGGAAGGACTACTACGCCCGCATCGGCAAGGCGTGGAAGCGCGGCTACCTCCTGCACGGCCCACCGGGCACTGGCAAGTCCACCATGATCGCTGCCATGGCCAACTACCTGGACTATGACATCTACGACGTCGAGCTCACGTCCGTCGCCACCAACACCGACCTCCGCCGCCTCTTCATCGAGACCAAGGGCAAGTCCATCATCGTCATCGAGGACATCGACTGCTCCGTCGACCTCACCGGCAAGCGCAAGAAGAGGTCTCCTCTCGCCGCAGGCGCCGCCGAGCCCGTCGACACCACCAAGGACGAGAACGCGAGCAAGGTGACGCTCTCCGGCCTGCTCAACGTCATCGACGGGCTCTGGTCCGCGTGCGGCGGCGAACGCATCGTCGTCTTCACCACCAACCACGTCGACAAGCTCGACCCGGCGCTGATCCGGCGAGGCCGCATGGACAAGCACATCGAGATGTCCTACTGCTGCTTCGAGACCTTCAAGATCCTGGCCAAGAACTACCTCGCCATCGACGCCCACCACCTGTTCGACGACGTGCGTTCGCTCCTCCAGGACGCCAAGATCAAGATCACCCCGGCCGACGTCGCCGAGCACCTGATGCTCAAGTGCGCCGCCGCCGACGAGGCCGCCTGCCTCGCCAGCTTGGTGACGGCGCTGGAGAAGAAAGCCAAGGACAAGGAGAAGGTGGAGGAGACAGTGGTGGATGGGTAGGGAGCTTAGCTTAACTGCAGGATTATCAGGTTAATTAATAACAAATTTAGCTCTATCATCTGCATCAAGAAAGTAGAATTGTGTTCAGCTCTGTTGTTATTTTGCTATCAACTTAGGAGATGATTAGTTGTTAATCTTGTTATGATTCTAATGCATCCCAAGATTAACAATGAACTGATGCATATTGTTGTTGTTGTCAACTCAATTCTGAATGGATTGGAATATTGGATGATCACAGCCTCACAGGTTGTGTTTGAGGCTGAAATTTGACTGCTTTTCTTCTGATGCACCCAGCTTTCAAGCAAAGTACGGTTTCAAGCAGAGTTTGAAAAGCAAAAGCTGCTGCTTTCTTGTCAGGCTGATGCAACACAAAACGAATCTAGGAGTACCATGCTGCGGATAAGGATTGGGATTTGGGAATGCCCTTGGTACACTCAGCAATGAAATGGCCGCAGCAATGAGAGGTGGCATTGAGTAATTCTTGACATGAACAGAACCATGGCCACTTCCTTTCTGAAAAAATCAAAATACTCCCGTTCTGTTCACTTTCAACTCCAAACTTTAACATCTTTATTTTCCGTTAACACATTTTTAAACTGTTAAATGGTAATATTTTTTTAATATATATATAGAGAAGTTGTTTTATTAAATCAAATAAATCCTTTTTAAAATTTATAATAGTTAATACTTAATTAATCATGTGCTAATGAGTTTTCTTATTTTGCGTGTACTAAAAATCTTCTCAAAACACTATGAACGAACACATCCTAGTGTCGAATAATTAAGAAAAAGGTGTGAGGTTATTAAGAAGAGATTTGCCCCGATCAAAAAAATCTCTCGAGGTACCGGTACCTCACGGTACCAAATCGTTTCCGATCGTTGGATCTAACAATGCCTATCCTGCTCAGCTAGATCCAACGATCGGAAACAATTTAGTACCGTGAGATACCGATACCTTGATGTATTTTTTTTGGACCGGAGCAAATCTCTATTAAGAATCAAACATGAGATCACGGAGACTCGAGGTTAAAACCACACACTCCTACCACTACACTAGCAAATGCATCTCCTCATAATACTTTCGATATTGGTAGGCAATAATTTGGTCATTGCCAAATTTTTTTCGCAAGAACCGTTAGGCCTTTATTTGATTCTCTATTAAAGTTGCATTTTGGCATTCAACTATGCCAAATAATTAGACAATGGTAATATTTTAGCTAAAACCAAATATATGACTATTTTTTGTCATTACCATTTTTTCTTGCCTTGGTTGAGTTTGGCTATGAACAAAACATGCACCTAGTAATTTTTTCTTGCCAATTTATAGTACCTGTTGATAACTTCACGACTATCGCAAATTATCACTCGAAATTTTTGGTACTTCTCACATCTCTTATAAACCTTTGTATTGCATTTGGATTTGTGTTTTGGCACATCTCCATGACAAGGTCTATAGGGTCAAGATCCATCCAGGCCCATGCATTGCATGTGACTGTTTGCAAGTTCCTTTTCTTTTCCTGCTTTTCTGCAGGAGATGCTGTCCTTTGAAGAGCAGTATGGTTGGGATCAAGTTCAGGCCTTCAATCTCCTTCTCAAATGTATGATTTCTGGACTAGGACAATTCGGTTTCAACTGGAATCCAGGAGAAAATAAAACTGCATGATATATGGATCCTATATTTTTCATTCAAGCACTGCTACACGTACTTTGAAAAAATCTTACGGGACTTACAAACAATGATATCGCTGTTTGATCTAACTAGATTACAGGAAATCTAAATGTACTGACATCATGACACATCAGTTTTACTAAGAGTTTAGTAAGAAAATAATAGTATGTATAACCTTTTCCTTTTTATTCCGTTGTCCTTGAAACAATGAAAAACTGTAAATTGCCTGGTACAGATCACTTTCTAACGTATTGAAACTTGTCCAAACAAGCCATAACCTGAAACTGAAGGGGACAGCTTGGAACTTAGGAGTTTCACGAGAAATAGTTCAATCGTCGCATAATCTAGGCAATTTTACCTTGTTTCAAATAAGGAAGAAACCACCGCTGAATCATACATCTGAATAGAAGCACTTCCACAAAATTTGTTCAGTTCCTGTGTTACAATACCTTCAGCTTAGATGCCGACACCAGTCAGTTGGACATCTTGACAAGAATCTTTTCACCAATTTCATGTCAATTCTGGGAAACCTAACTGGAATTTTGAAGTCTATGATGCATATTTCCTTTTTATTATTGAATTCTTCACTTTCCAATTTCTTGTTAGTTCTCCGTTTTGTTTCGGTTTTAAAGATTTTTTACATTTCTCGCAACGTATTTGTCAATCCGGCGATATACTTTTACAACTACCGGCCAAATTACCTTTTTCAACTTCACATCCTTGTTGCTCTGTCATGCATGATAAAGACATAAAGTAGAGTGGAAATTAATTTCTCCGTTAAGGACTTAAGTGATGTACGCTGAAGAAGAACCTGTAAATTAATTTGCTTTTCACCGGTATTAGATCTCCTTACAATGGGCAGTTGATAACTGTCGGTAGAAAAATGGAATGTATTACATCATTGTAAATGTATCGTACAAAGAATTACAGGATACGGTGGGTAGAAATTTGATGTTTTTGCCCAATTGCATTTTGTTTTTCATTCTCTGAATTTCGATATCTTGTTCTTCCATTTGAATTTTGTTTTTCCCACTCTAAGTTCTGATATTTCTCCTTGCCACTTGAAACTTATTTTTGCAGAAGGAAATTGGTCCTCACCTAAACAGCCTAAATGACAAAAAAAAATTCGAAATAATAAAATATTTTCCCTTATAAAAATGCAAAAACTTCATAACTTATGTCAAATTTGGCCAGTGTTCTCTTTCAAATTCGTATCTGACACAAACTTTGAATACCACATGTAAATAACATGAGAAATTTTATGATCCTTGAGAAAATATCTTGAGGTATCTAAATTTTACATTAAAATTTTTGGTATCTTGAGGTTACCTGTAGGTATCAAAATTTATACAAGAAAATGTGATACTTTCCGATACCTTCTTAAGAATGATAAATTTTCCCAAATAACATCAGCAGAAGGATAGGAAGTTCACAACAATTTCATTATTTCAAGATTGCTTCTGTCATATTTATATATCCTTACATGAGTGCACAACAAGCACAAAGATCTCATTAGATTCAGCACACAAATGCTCACTGTCCTTGTAGTAAACAGTGATATAATTCAGATCAGCGACAAGTGGGACAATTTCAAAATCGAAAACTTGCAAATGGAATTTCGCAATGTCAAAAGTACACTCAAGTAAACTATTACCAAACTCTGAATTTTCTAAAAATGCTCAGAACCAGGTACTACAATTGGTCATCTGCTTCTATGAACTTCCAGCACTTGAAAAAGAAAGGATCGATGCAATCATCCCTACGAATTAGATTCATTTTGCACTTGAGTTTACAGTAATTGAACCAAACACCAGCTACATTTAAATTTCGTTTTGAACAGCTACACATCAGTCAGTGCAACAGTATCAGTCGTTGCAGAGAAATTGACCGTTGATTCTTTGCATCTTTGAGTTCTTAGCTAATCAATCATCGTCGTCGTCATCGTCACTGTAATCAGAGTAATCGTCGTCGTCGTCTTCCTCGAAGTCGTCGTCAGCCATTGCCTTGGCATCCGCCTCCGCCTCCGCCCTCGCCTTCGCTTCGGCCGCCGCCTTGGCGTTCTCCATTGCCCTCTTGTTCAGCTCGTCGACCAAGAACTCGAGGCAGGAGGTCACGTCGGATTCGGAGGAGCTGGAGGAGCGTTTGGCCGCCATGAGGCACTCGGCGACGTCGGCCGGCGTGATGTCCTCCTGGTTCAGTATGTCGTCCACAGCGTCGAACAGGTGGTGGGCGTCGACGTCGAGGTAGTTCTTGGCCAGCGTCCTGAACGCGGCGGCGCGGCAATAGGACATCTCGATGTGCATGTCCATGCGGCCGCGGCGGATGAGCGCCGGGTCGAGCTTGTTGACGTGGTTGGTGGTGAACACGACGATGCGCTCGCCGCCGCTCGCCGACCAGAGCCCGTCGATGAAGTTGAGGAGTCCGGACAGCGTCACCATGCTGCCGCCGCCGCGCCTCTCACCGGGACGCCGCGTGGCGCGGTCGCCGGTGAGGTTGAGGGAGCAGTCGATGTCCTCGATGACGACGATGGACTTGCTCGTCGTCTCGATCAGGAGCTTGCGGAGGTCGTTGTTGTCTTCCACCATGGTGAGCTCGACGTCGTAGATGTCGTAGTCGAGGTAGTTGGCCATGGCGGCGATCATGGTGGACTTGCCGGTGCCCGGAGGGCCGTACAGGAGGTACCCTCGCTTCCACGGCTTGCCGGCGCGGCGGTAGAACTCCCTGTTTCGCCGGAAAGCGTCGAGGTCGTCCATGATCGCCTTCTTCTTGGCCGGCTCCATGGCGAGCGTCTCGAACGTCGTCGGGTGGTCGAAGTTGATGTAGCTCCATGGCTTGTGGTAGATGCTGTTGTATCTGAGGCTCTTGTTGTTGGTGTAGAGGCGGCGGCGGCGGTTGTGGAAGAGGAGCTCGCGGCCGCGGCGGCGGACGTGGGGGAGGTACTCGTCGACGACGAGCCGCCGGTGGCGCTGGTGGAACGTGAGCCGCTGGCTGCGCTGCGTGTTGCCCTGCTGCTCCTCGTCCACCAACGACCACCACATGGTGGCGCCGCAGAACTCGTCGGCGACGTCCTGCCCGTCGCGCATGCTGACGATGAGGCCGCGGCCCTCCGCCGCCGCCTCGGCGCGGAGCTCGCGTGCCTCCGACGAGCAAGCGGCGCTCAGGTACGCCTTCACCTCCTCGTACGTGTTGTCGCCGGCGCGGCGGCCGCCGAGCCTGGAGCGGTTGTAGTACTGCTGGTGCGCGTCGGCGGCGCCGGGGTCAGGGATGTCGACGGTGACGTAGGGGTCGACGGCGGCGAGCAGGCGGCGCACGCGGCGGCGGAGGACGAGGTTGAAATAGGTCAGGAGCAGCCGCCGCGGCGCGTACGCCGCGAGCAGCGGCGCGACGAGGAACCAGACCGAGCCGAGGTTGGACAGCAGCGCGCTCAGGCTGGCGAACGTCCAGCACCGCCACCGCACGACATTGCGGGCGGCGGCGGTGGTGGTTGTCTCCGCCGCCGTGGCAGCCATGGTGGGGCGGTTTTTTTCTTGGTCGAACACTTGTGTATGCCACGCAGTATAGATGGCCAAATGGGCCGCCTGGCACGGCCCGGCCCAAGCACGGCCGTGCCTGGGCCGAGGTCAATCGGGCCGGCACGGCACGACTGGCACTTCGGGCCGTGCCCTGCCCACCCACGGGCTTCACCTCAGGCCCAGGCACGGCCCACAAACACTCGGGCCGTGTCGTGCCGGCCCGATAGCACGACCAGCCCAGGCACGATAAGTCTGTGACACATCTCTTAGCAGTTCTTTGCAACAACATTTTGAATCAGAACTCAGTTACTCATTTCACATATTGAATCAACAAAATTTAACAGCAATTCATTCACCAAGTTTCAAAAAAATACAAGTCACATGTCCAAATCATTCACTGACTTAAAAACCACAGACAATTCATTCAGAGATGAAGCAATTGAGAGATGAACCAACTTTAGCAAGTCAGACTGTCAGAGATGAAGCAATTCATTCACTTATTACAATTCATTCACTAATTCACACAAATCACAGGCACAAGACAATTATTTGCAAATATAAAGTAGCTGTGTAGTGCATGGTTTCCTCGTTAAAAACCTTTCTAGGTAAAAACTCACACCTCGTGAGAAAACCCTAGAAAGAAAAAAAGAGTGCAACCCACAGCTTTCATCAAATTTTCATAATAAAGTCCAAGTCCAATACAAATACTCAAATAGCATCAAGTACCAGTCCCAGCCCCAGCCCTAGCCCCATCTCCAGTCCCAGTCCCATCCCCAGTGGTTTCATCATCAAGATACAAGTTTTCAAAAGACATAATAAGCTCTTCATTCTCCGCTGAATGCTGCTTCTTTGATCCCCATCTCCAGTCCCAGTCCCATCCCCAGTGGTTTCATCATCAAGATACAAGTTTTCAAAAGACATAATAAGCTCTTCATTCTCCGCTGAATGCTGCTTCTTTGATTCTGCTTGCTCCTAGTCTTTGATCAATGCCAAAGCTTGCACCATGGCAGGACATAGACGCCGCCGTCGATCCTCGATGATCCTGCCAGTTAAGCTAAAAGCAGATTCCGACGATATAGTAGAAACAGGAATAGTCAAAACATCTCTAGCTAAGATGGAAAGTATAGGATAGGTGTGTTTGTGCTCATGCCACCAGTTAAGGATATTGAAGTCGTCGTCGAATTGGTTGACTGTGTCACTGTCAAGATAGGCAAACAACTCAGATGCATTCATGTTAGCAGTAGAAGAAACAGCCTGAATCAAAGCAGTAGCAGAAGTTCTCCTGCTAAATGGACTAGCACCAAGTCCAGCACCTGGACTGGCACTAGCACCAAATCCAGGAATTGGACTGGCACTAGCACCAAGTCCAGCACCTGGACTAGCATTAGCAAATCCATCATCTACACCAGGTCCAGCACCAAGACTGGAACCACTAGCAGATGATCCAAAAATTTTCCCCCAAGCTGTCTTTTTCTTACCACAAGAACTGCTTGGGGTTGCCCTTTGCAATCTCACAGCACCAAACTTAGCTTCATACTTCTTATAAATGTCAGACAATGCAGCCCTAACCTCAGTTAAATACTCAGAGTAATTACCAGTCATAATTTGGGACATAATTTGGAGAACATTGCTAAAACCCCTGATCTTAGCCCTAGGATCCAATATAAAAGCAAATGAATACAGAAATGGAATCTCAGACCAGTATGATAAGAACTTTGATTTCATAGGAACAACAACATTTCTAAGGTTCCTATCATTCCCATATGTATTTAGATGTCCAGCAATCTCAAGAATGTGATGCATAATTAATGGAGAAGTTGGATAATAAACACCAGACAGAATAACAGTTGAATCATAAAATTGTTCTAGGAATAACAGAACAGTCTCAGCAATTGTCCAGTGTAAATCAGTCAACAATGCATGACCATTAACAGGTGGATGGTGAGTTGCAATAAACACTGAAAAGATGGCCTTATGTGGCAAGAGATGTTTAAGCATCAAATAAGTTGCATTCCATCTAACATCCATGTCCAAACCAAATTTACGAGGGCGAACACCCTTAGCAATGCAGAAGTTTTTGTATAAAGCAATGCGCTGATTAGATGCATTCACAAAAGAAATAGCAGATCTAAGATCAGCCAGCATGTTTTTGAAGATCTCAAGACCAGCCTTAACAATTAAATTGATGATATGACATGCACAACGCTGATGCAAATATAAATCACCAACATAACCAGACAGAGCAGGTTTTAGATGATCCATTGCTTTAGTATTAGCAGAGGCATTGTCCAGAGTAACAGAGAAAATCTTATCAGTCAAACCATACTCTTGAACAACAGAAAGAATACGTTCCGAAATATTTTCAGCAGTGTGTGACACATCAATCAGCACAAGACCCAAAATCCTCTTCTCTAATTGCCAATTAGAATTAACAAAATGAGCAACAACACTTAAATAATCCTCCTTAGCATTACCAGACCAAATATCAGAAGTCAAAGCAACAGAGCTAACAGATTTTAAAGTCTCAATAAGCATAGCACGCTGACTGTCATAAACCTTAAAGACATCCCTACTGGTAGTTTGTCTAGAGACAGAACGAAATCTAGGGTTATGAGCTTTTTGAATATACTCCTCAAAAGCAACAGATTCACCAAAACAAAGTGGAAGATCCTCTCTAGCAATCAACTTAACCAACTCAGTTCTAGCAACATCTGGCTTATATTCCCATTGACTAACAGAACCATCAGCATTAACCCGGAGCATAGACTGAGACAGAGCACCAGCATTTCTAGGTTTGCATGATTTAATATGCCTAATCAAATGACCGGTACCACCAGATGAACAAGCAGACAAGATTTTATGGCAGTAATTGCATTTAGCACGAACACGAACCTGATTGCCATTGCGGGATTCATAGAGCTCTTCAAAGTCGTTCCATACCTGAGATCTGGACCGTTTGTTGCTAGCACTTGAGCCGGACGGCGCGCCATTGCCACCGGCACCGGTACCGTCATCGTCCGGCTCCGTCTCCGTCTCCGGCCGCGACCCATCGATCCGAGGCGAGGCAGTGTTGCCGAACACCTCCACGCGTTCCTCCTCCAAGTCATCTTCGTCATCACCCCGCATCCCCAACAGCCTCAACTCGAAGTTACAGGAGGTTGGATCATCCATCGACGGCACTACGGTTCCTCAACGGCGGCTACCGCTGGCGCTCACCGCTCAGCGACCTGCAATACACAGAGAATAATTAGGGTTTAGGGGTCGCATGGAAAAAACTAAAGAAAAACATGGACTTTTTAACTCTACCTGCGCATCCGGAGCACCGAAGTTGCCGTTGACGACAGAGATCGACAGATCTACAATAAGACGAGAACAGAGACTGGAAATTGGGGTGGATCTGACGAAGTGCTCACGGATCAACGACGAGGGTGGCAAAAAAACGAGGAAATCGATAGTGTGGCCGTCGATCCGATGACCGGAGACGAAGAGCTCACGGATCAGGCTACCGGAGAGGTGGAGATGAAAGAAAAAGAGAGAGAAGAACGGCCCGCAGCCCCTCATGGCATCATGCCCCCAGCGGTAGGCCGGCGACCGTCGGTGCTAGATCCGGCGAGGAGCGGAGGCGTGGTCTGCGTGGAGGAAGTGGAGGCGTGGAGGCGGTGCCGCGGTGGAGAGACGGAGGCACGGACGGAGCGGTCGAGAAAGAGGCGGCTAGGGTTAGGGTTTGAGGAGCGGAGCGGCGGCCGCGGCGGGGTCGGCTTTTATATGAGAGGGAGGCGATGGGCCGGCTGACTGGGCTGCGGTGTGCGTGCCTCGGTCGGGCCGTGCCTGCTGTTATAACGTGCCGGGCCATGCCGGCCCACCGTGCTGGCCTGTTTCGTGCCGGGCCGTGCTGGCCCAGCGTGCCGATGGCTCGGCGCAAGCACGGCCCGGCTGTCGGGCCGTGCCGGCACGGGCAAGACTCCAGCCGGGCCGTGCCGTGCTTGGGCCGGGCCAAACGCGCGTGCTTTGGGCCGGGCCGCGGGCCACGGGCCATATGGCCATCTATACCACGCAGTGCACGCGTTCCGGATTTATGGTGCGGATGGATCAACCGAGTTCATGGCGAACTCGAAGTTGTTGACCGTGTAGGATACGGATTTACGAAGTAGTAGCACTAGCACGTATGATATATTTATGTGGAAATTTACAGGATGCTAATATGCTATCCGACTCGGATAATCCGAGAGCTCACGGCACGTCTCTTATATTGACAAAAAAAACATTGGAAAAAAATAAGAGTTGATATACCTTGTAAAAAAATAAACATTTATTCGTGTAAAAGTGAAAATTTGATCATATGTCCTCCGTTCACATTGAAATTGAGGATTGACATTCCTAGGTCACATGTGATTGACTTCATAAATAATCATACATTTTATATGCCATTAATATATTATATATGAGACATGATCCGCTACTACCAATAGAAGTGATCTAAATCATTCGTTATTAATGGTAAATCGGTAATTACTGATACAGTGATTAGAAGTAACTTTGTTATTCATGTTTTTTTCCCAGTTAAATTCATATGTGGTCATCCATTGCGCTGACATCGTTCATATTTCATCATCGAACAATTCAAAAAAGAACGAAAAAATTTAGTCACGATTAAATGATAATTATACCCCTCGACATCTTTTTTTACAATTATGTTTCTCCATGGTTCTACTACCGCTAAATAGGGTGGTAGTATAAATAGATCCGAAATTTTCGATGTTTAACAGTTCAAATTATTTTCTACTACTTAGTAAAGAGCACCGTAAGACTCACTATGAGGTAATACTAACTCTATCCATGAATATAAGAAAATATTCCTCTCGTGCCATACGGGCTCACTAGTTAATTTGGTTGTTCATTTAACACATCAAATATAAATAGCTCATTCTTGTTATTTCACTTTACTTCCCGATAGATTTATCTAAATTGACTGCCAGTTTTTTTTTTTCTAGAAAAGCACTAAAATGATTAGTACGTGAACCACACCAAACTGATGTAGAGTATTTAGAAAACTTCCAATGTTATTAACTAAAGATGTCATACCAATCATCGGATAAAAGAATAACCCGCAGCAACGCACGTGGTTTTAACTTATCGACCATCGATACCGTATCAACGTAAAGTTTTTGGCGTATTCGTCAATTGTAAAGAAATTTCAGCATAATCAACATGCTTAGTCAGTTCATCGGTTTTTTGAATCACATTTAAAAATCTATAATCTGTGGTGCATAAGCATAAATACAGTACAACTCTTATTGTTTGATTGTTGCAGTGGATTTGAATAATTGATAGAACTGGAGAAATGGAGAAAATGAGTCAATGAACTTTTAGGTTTGAGAGCGCCTTCTCTTTAGCGTTACTAGAATGCACAGTCAACAATACGGCACTACAAATCAGTAGAACAAAATACAAAAAATAAATTGATTGAGTTTAACATGTCAATAAAGAACAAGCTTTAATGCATACATCAGCATCAAACGAGAACTAAGAACAAGCACAAAAATTTCTGAAAGATAATCTTGCTTGATCAAGAGTTAGATCAAAAGACTGATTTATATGTACATTGTAGAAATTGACAAATCAGTATAACAAAATACAAATTTCTGATTGAGTTTGCACCATAACTACGTGATTCTGAATTATTCGGTTAATTCTCCTGTATCAGCAGAAGATTCTTCGCTATCTCCTTCTTCTTCTTCTCCTTCCTGCAGGCCGTCACTGTCCTTGGTTGTGTTTGGCTTCGCCGCCGCCGCCGCCGCCGTCGCCGTCGCCGCTGCGGCGGCGTCGACCACTGCCTTGGCTTTGGCCAAAGCCTTCTCCTTCTCCTTCTCCTCGAACTCCGCCATGGCCTTCGCCTCGGCCTCCTGTCTCGCCTTCGCCTCGGCCTCCTCCTTTGCTCTCTCCTCCGCCCTCTTCTTGAGCTCGTCGATGCAGATCTCGAGGCAGGAAGTGTCGTCGGAGCCGGAGCGCTTGGCCGTCATGAGGCACTCGGCGACGTCGGCCGGCGTGAGGTTGACATCCCGGAGAAACTCCTCGACGGCGTCGAACAGGTGGTGGGCGTCGATGTCGAGGTAGTTCTTGGCGAGCGTCTTGAAGGCCTCGAAGCCGCAGTAGGACATCTCGATGTGCATGTCCATGCGGCCGCGGCGGATGAGCGCTGGGTCGAGCTTGTCGAGGTGGTTGGTGGTGAACACGACGATGCGCTCGCCGCCGCACGCCGACCAGAGCCCGTCGATGAAGTTGAGGAGGCCGGAGAGGGTGACATTGCTGGAGCGCCGGTCGTGGTCCCTGTACGACGGCGGCCGCGCGGCGCGGTCGCCGGTGATGTCGAGGGAGCAGTCGATGTCCTCGATGACGATGATGGACTTGCTCGTCGTCTCGATGAGGAGCTTGCGGAGGTTGTTGTTGTTGCCGACGACGGTGAGCTCGACGTCGTAGATGTCGTAGTCGAGGTAGTTGGCCATGGCGGCGATCATAGTGGACTTGCCGGTGCCGGGTGGGCCGTGCAGGAGGTAACCTCTCTTCCACGGCTTGCCGGTGCGGCGGTAGAATTCCCTGCTCTTCCGGAACGCGTCGAGGTCGTCCATGATCGCCTTCTTCTTGGCCGGCTCCATGGCCAGCGTCTCGAACGTCGTCGGGTGGTCGAAGTCGACGTAGCTCCACGCCTTCTCGTCGGAGTACGACGTGTACTCCGACATCTTGCTGTTGGTGTAGAGTCTCCGGCGGCGGCTGCTGAAGAGCACCTCGCGGCCCTCGCGGCGGACATGGGGGAGGTACTCGTCGACGACGAGGCGGCGGTGGCGCATGTGGAACGTGAGGCGGAGGCAGCGCCGCTCCGTCCTCTGCTGACCTACTCCGCCATGGCCGTGCTGCAGTTGAGACGTCTGCTGCTCCGCCGCCACCGACGACCACCACATGGTGACGCCACCGAACTCGTCGGCGACGTCCTGGCCGTCGCGCATGCTGATTACCAGCCCGTCGCCCTCCTCGGCGCCCTCGGCGTGGAGCTCGCGCGCCTCGGACGAGCACGTGGCGCTCAGGTAAGCCTTCACCTCGTCGTAGGTGGTGTCGCTGGTGTCCACGGGGTCGTCCTCGAGTAGTAGCGCGTCGCGGCGGGGCACTCGGAGATGTCGACGGTGATGTAGGGGTCGACGGCGTTGAGCAGCCGCCGGGCGCGGCGGCGGAGGAAGAGGTTGAAGTAGGTGAGCAGCAGCCGGCGCGGCGCGTACGCCGCGAGAAGCGGGCCGAGGAAGAAGGAGAGCGAGCCGAAGTGGGCGAGCAGCGTGCCCATGTTGGCGAACGCCCAGCTCCGCCACCGCGCGCCGGTGGTCACCGCCGACGTGGCCGCCATGGCGGGGAACTCTTCTTTCTTGGTCGAGTTCGTGTCACGGCGCGACCAGATTTATGAGGGCGCGCGCTGGCCGAGTTCGTGGCGAACTCGGCGTCTCTGAGACGGAGTCGGAGTCCTGATGGTGTTAGGACTTAGGAAAGGCAGAGAAAAAAAAACATGGCAACTGAAATTTAAAATTACAGATAAAACGTCATGTAAAAGTAAGTCAATTTTTTTTATATAGCAAAAAAAATTGAAAGTGTTTTTACTGCATGTACTAGTCCACTTATGTAGTGGACGGTGGAAACATTTTGTTTAGAACACATTGTTTTGCACATGTTCATGAAACTCAGACATCCTAGTGTAGAACAAATTATTTTGCATACATATTCTTGCAACTCAGACACACATTAGTGATTTAGTGAACACATTATTTTGCATACATATTCTTGCAACTGAGACACTCCTAAAGTGTGAAGCACACAATTTTGCACACATCTTCTTATAAGAGATTCTCATAGTGTAAAACACATTATTTTGTATATATACATATTCTTGAAACTCAAAACACACTCTAAACCACTAATGTAGAACACAATGTTTTGCACATTTGCACAAACTCAAAACACACTCTAAACCTTCCAGTTCCAACCGGTTATATATTCAATTGTACAGCTGCTCTCCAAGGTTGTTTCAGAAGTTTGCACAGAAGAGACGGTGGTCACCCTCATCAAGGCGTCTACACACTGAGCAAATGAGTGTGTAGAACTGAATAGAAATTGTTAAATTGATCCATTCGGATGCATCTACATGCTGTCAAGCCACAGAGGCAACACGACACATCCAACATATAGGGTATCTGAAATCCGTCACACCAGAACGTTATATGGCACCTCACGGAAAAACCAAAGATAATTGAACATAAACAAAAACAAGCCAGATAAGTATTCTAATGGAGTCTGAAGTTTTAAACCAAGACTTTCCATAATATTTTTTTTACAGAAACAAATGCAATATTACTGAACAGGCAATGTGACGCCCAACAAGCTTATAAGGAGATCCCATCCTAGGAAGCAAGAAATGCAAGTTGGAATTCATACCCAGCTTAATTTGAATCCTCGGACAGGTGATAATAATCAGCGCAACTGTGCAAGTAGTCAGAAATGCAAGGAAAGTACTCACGAAACTATGTTGAGCAGAGCCTGGGAGAATGCATGAGTCGATGACTTGCCACACAAGAATTCTTAAGCAGTACATGCAACATTTACTGCAGCCTACAACAGTGACACAATCATATCAACATCGACCTCTGAATGTGTACCCAACAATAGTTCTAACCATAGACGGTGATTTACACATTTTGCTGCTGGGACAGAGATTGGACCTGCAGTTCATATGACAAACCTCTTTTACATGTATACCGATCACCCTATATATATGCTGTGTACATGAATATACACATGTACTGGCACAAACATCAGAACAGGAATAAGTCCATCGGTTGAGCTTACTTTGCCCTAGAAGCTTGAGACAAGGAGCCCACAGCTCTCATCAGCTAGATCCAACAAAACCACTTCCATAATCCTTGCGACAGTCATGAACAAGCCTCACTCCACAAAACAGCAGAAATTCAGAGTATCTGATGTTGTTAGCATCCTCAACAGCCTGAGAAATTAGCCCTCTAACTATTCTCAATCGGATCCGCAGAGGACGAACAAGTTTGAGATGAAACTAGAGCCCTAACCAACCGCATTGCTTGCTGATTCAAGTTTAGAACATCTGTGTACAAAGGCAGTGAGATATGTTAGAGTTTAATCTTGTCATTAGAGTATTTGCATAGTTATTTTTTTTGTTTGCATGTAATAAGTGTCTGTATAAGTCACATGCTAGAAGATGTGTGTATGTGAGATACGTGCATACTGCATAGCTTGTTCGGTTCTAACTCATGGGCGAGATGCCGAAGTGCCGTGCGATGCGGTGGTATAAGTGGAGCCAGCGACTTGTGTGAATAAGTCAGAAGACTAAGCCCAACTACAAGTGGAAGTGCTGCACGAAGTAGCCGGATCGTAGGCAAGGCGAGGTCCCATGTTGCCGAGTGAATGGTCCCAGCAGTAGACATGCATGCATCCATGATGCCTGCACGATGTGTTAGTTCAGTTGCATGGCGTGAGTTGTGGCTTAGTGGCCGGTTTGGCCATGTTATCTCTTTGCATGCACAAGTCTATATAAACAAGAAAACGATGTGAGCTAGTTGACTGCATCATCCGAAAGGCTTGCTAGCTTGTGCCCTTTGTTCATTCGCGCGTGCGTGTGTGTCGCAAGTGAAAAATACGCGAGTGTTTGCGATAAACACTACAAAAGAGGGAGTGATTCCAACAATATATGCGATGGGAAAGGTAGAAGTGGCATGGAAAAATTCAAGCTTGAGGAAGTGCCACAGTAGGGTCAGAAAGTGTAGATGACACAAAGCTAGTAGGATGGGATCTCCTTAAGCAACCTAAAACACACAAGAATTCTCTGAACATTGAATGTATATGTCGATGATGATCATACGGTCAAAATAATTCCACTCATATGCTCTACTCTATGGTGGACTTCGATGGTCGTTGGTGCATACTCCTTTCGTCCCATAATATAAGGGATTATACCATTTTTTGTAAAAGTTAAGGAAGTAGCAAAAGGACATCTGATGGAACAAAAGGTGATGGGTGAAAGAATAAAGTAGTATAAAAGTTAGTAGGTGGGATAATAAATTAGTATAAAAGTAGATGGTGGAGGAATAAACTAGTATAAAAGTTGATAGGTAGAGAATATAGTAGTGTCTTGGGATTATAAAACCCCTTATATTTTGGAACAAATTTGATGGGGAAAATCTCTTATATTATGGGACGGAGGGAGTATTAATTATTCATATCTGCTAGCCACAATCGCTTGCTACAAAAGCTGAAGCACTTGAGCTTTTCATCGTGAATCAACTTTCTGCTCCTCACAGATTACTAGCATTGAACTAATGTTCCCAAAACCATGTTGAGCAAAGAATCAAGCAAGTTAATGAGGTTTGTGTCCTTTACACTTTTTGACCCTTTTGTGGCACTTCCTCAAGTTTGAATTTTACCATCCCACCTTTGTCGCTGCTAGCACCACTGTCTTTTTTGGCGTCGCTGGCCAACTAATCCCTCTTCGGCAATAACCCCTTGAGCTAGAGTATTTCAATGCCACCTCCACTTCCACCGCCGTCCAATTGTTCCAACGTATTCGGTACTCCCACTCTAAAACCCGAGTATTTTTAGGAAGCAACTGGTGAACCTCCCATCAACTCAGGGTCCAACGTCGCCGCTCTTAGAAGCGTACTTTACGAGGTTTGTGTCAATTAAACTTTTTGACCCTATTGTGGCACTTCCTCACGATTGAATTTGACCATGCCACCTCACTGTAGCATCACCGGCTAGCTATTCCTTCTTCAACAACAATACCTCGAGCTCCAATACTTCGATGCCACCTCCTCCCTACTGTCACCCGCCGTTTGTACCAACGTGTTTGGTACCCTGTCTTTCTGAAGCCCGAGTATTTTGAGGAATGTTGCAAGTGAACCTCCCATTGACTCGAGGTCCAACGTGAAGCGTACGGCTAGGACTTAACGGCCATACAACGATCGACCTCGTGCTCGGCCAAGACGAAGTCATAGTCCATGTTGTGTGCATACTCTTCTGTCGTTAGGGTCGAGAAGATGATCATCACTGAAGGCCTAGCACGGCGCATTGTGCCGGCGGCTATCCCTACTCCGCTCGCTGGAGCACAAGTCGTGGAGATCAACCTCGACGTGATAGTGGCGAGATGCCAACTACCACAACCACACTAATAGTGCAAGAACCACACTAACAGTGTTATAAAACTGGATATTGACAAAGAACCTACTGAGGATCCATTCTTGGATATAGAGTATGCTCCATTGTTTTTGTGAAGGTTCTAGGAGAAGCACTAACAATTTAAAATGTAGAGTCGATGGTCTATGAAAAGTTGTTTGGCCGCTTGGTTTTGTGTCACGCCCATAAATTTATCCGAAATTTCCAGACCATTTTGTGTATAAATCCCTATCCAGGAATCAAGCCAGGGTACACAAAACGACAAACTAATAAACAGATCCAAACGTAAATAAAGCGTAAATACTTACAGAAGAGGCACCTAGTCCTCACATCGAAAAGAAAACAGCAGCGGAAAAAGGCGACGATCCTAGCGGGGCTTCAGCTCCACTCCACAGGCAAAACTCAACTGGGGTATAAGCCCTGGTCTTCTAACTTCATCTTCAGCTCAGAAGCACTACACTTCTGAAAAGGGGAATGATAGCAAGACTGAGTACAACCACCGTACTCAACAAGCTACACCAACGATGCATTCGTGCAAGGGGAGACAAGGAGGGTTTGTGGCTATTTGCATAAAGGCGGTTGTAAACATTTATAGTTGAAAACAGTAAAACAGTTGATTAATTAAGGCAAGATTAAACATCTCCACTAACAACGCTACACCACATTGAACAGGCCCAACCATTCCACCTGAACTAAACCAGTTCATTAAATCATGTTAATTAATAAAGTGGGACTAATCACGGTGAATCTGGTTGATCGCCCATAACCGCGAGCACGGTTATTCGAATAGTTTTACTCTAGCAAGAGGTGCGCAACTGTACCCACAAGACACGATTCCACACATGTTGCCATGCTCCGAAATACCACCATGATACTGCAAAGGAGGAAATCGTGAGAAGACCCTCCGCATAACTCCCCCTAACCAAGCACACCACACCTCAGGTTTCGCCCCCACCTTTAATCCAAGGTAGGCAGCCCCCTCTCGTGCCTTGGTGAATCCGGAAGCCGATCAACGGGTAAACCCCCGCCGACCCAACCCCATCACGCCCACCCTTGCCTGGATGCGTCAGCTAGGGAAAAGCTACACTACAAGTCCAACAGTTACCCATGCCTGCTTGTGGTAAGCACTGTTAGTCTTCTAGGGTTTCCGAGAACCGGTACTTAATTGCCAAACCATACACCCATAGTCAACCATTAAGCCATATTTTAGTTGGTTAATTACGACCAACGAAACATGGTCGGCATGTCTCGAGCCCGTAGCTCATCAAGATACTAGAAGTAAATAATGTGATTATCTCATATTGTGAGCTAGTGGTATTAAGCATGGCTAAGCATAATATAATCCTAGCTAGGTCAACATGAGACACAAGCTAATCAAATTATCACCCAGTTTGACAAAGAAAGGACATCAAGTAATATGACACAAGCGAGCAGATAGGTAAACCCTATTACCATGTAATTAGCAAAACATGCAATTTATTTGTAAACGGTAAAACATTTTATAAATTGGGTTCAAAATGCTCAAGGGGAGTGTGTGACTTGCCTTGCTTCTTCCATTAGTCTTCCGAACTCTTTTCCTCGCGAATGCGATCGTCCGAAACGGCGGAATCTACACGTTGGCACGCAAAACGAGGAAAAACACTAATAAAAACCAAATAAATAGTACATAAAAAGTAAACAAACATGTAGAGCTCAATTTTAGATGAATTTTGCAAGTTGAATGGTCCAATTTGGAGTTCGTATGAATTAGTTATGAATTTTAGAAGTTTTGAGCCATTAAAATGAATTTCTGGAATTACTGCGCAATTAATAAATATTTTCTTAAAAGAAAAAGGGCTAACCAGAGGGCCCCACAGGTCAACATTCAAGGGGAGGGGGCGCACGGGTCCACGGTGGACTCGGTCCACCGTGGCCGGGGCGGCGCCGTGGACTCGGTCCACGGGAGGAGGTGGCCGGGGCGCGGCGGCACGGGTGGCGCGACGGTGCGGGAGCGCGCGACGGCATGGGGGCGGCTGGTGGCGCGCGATGCGGGCGCACGCGACGAGGGCGGCAAAGGCGGCCGAGGCGGTGACCGGTGGCGGCCGACGCTTATGGGCACGGCAGTGGCAACGCGGGGCGCCGAGGGCAGCGCAGCGGCGGGGCGGCAGTGGTAGGCGGCGGCAGGGGAGCGCAGGTGGTGGCGCGGCTCGGCCGACGGCGTAGGCGGCGAGCGGAGATGGCGCGCGGCCGTGGCGCGGTGGCAGGCGGCAGAGTGCGGCGGCAGTTCGGCAGCGGCCGGGCGGCGGCGAGCGGTGGCGTTAGCCGGGGAGTGGCGGCGGCGCAGTGGCGGCAGGGTGGCGCGCGGCCGGGGCGAGGTGGCGCGCGGTGGAGGTGGCGGTGGCAGTTCGGTGGCGGCC
The DNA here is from genome assembly GCA_000573905.2 of Oryza punctata. Taxonomy (NCBI): domain Eukaryota; kingdom Viridiplantae; phylum Streptophyta; class Magnoliopsida; order Poales; family Poaceae; genus Oryza; species Oryza punctata. Next base: position 5,522,099 of record CM002494.2, on the reverse strand, counting down.
GGGCAGGGGGGTTTATGGGGCGAGCGGCGCGGCGACGTGCACGGAAAGGGCGGCGCGAGCGGTTGCCGGCTTGACCGGCCGGAGGTTGGGGATGACCCCGACAGGTGGGCCCCACCCGTCGGCGGCTCGGGGAGGCGAGGGAGGCGACGTGGACATGAGGGAGAGAGGAGGACAGTGGGCCGGCTACCTAACAAGGAGGGAGGAGGAAAAGGAGAGGGGAGCCGGTGTGGGAGGCGAACTGGACTTCAAGGGAGTGGCCGAATGGGCCGAGAGGGGAAAAAGGAGGCGGCCCAAGAGGAGAAAGGGAGGAGCGGGCCGAGGGAGGGGAAAATAGGCCGGCCCGAGAGAGAAAGGGGGGAGGAGGCGCGCGGGCCGCGAGGGAGGGAAGGGGGACTTGGGCCGGAAGCGACCCAAGTACAAGGGAGAGGGTTTTTATTGCTTTTCTTTTTATTTAAATTGGTTAAGTGAACTTTGTGCTATTAAAATTATTTCTTGAGCTCCGAAAAGTCACGAAAAATTCCGGAGAGTATTTTAGGGCACGGAAAATATTATAAACTATTTTTGGCCATGATTTTTAAAGGAAAATTTTAATTCCCTCATTATTTCACTTGATTAATTTGCTTTAATTTTTAAAATAAATTCTAGAAATGCATTATTTAATGATTTTTAATCCGATCGAAAATCGGCGCGTGACAAATCTACCCCCTTATAGGAATCTCGTCCCGAGATTCAGGGATGGCTAGAAAGAAAACTGGGGTGCAAGGGAGTTGCTTGACTGGTTTGCGGACTTCTGCGGTTTCGAATTGACTCACACAGGCTAATTGACCCAATCTGCCTACTGACTTGACTGACCTCAAACTGAGCGCTCTGTTGCCTTCTCCAAGAACTGCACTCATTGGTTCCACTCAATCTGACACTGATCTGGATTGCAGGTGCTCACAGATCTTATTTCCGTTGGACTGAGTTGATAGTACTCACACGTCTGATAATATGCTTAAACCGAGCTGTTAGTACCGTCATCTTTGATAACCTGAAGATGCACGACGTAGACAAGGGATTGGTGGGACCTCCTTGAAACCTTGCACTAACCATCATGAACCCACAAAATCTGAACTGGCCTTGAACTGCCCCTGACTAACACAATGAGTCTACCAGGTGAAGCATCTAGGCTCCCACGGTTGATTTTGGTAATTAATGACAAGCGCTAATTGTGGACTAACGATTCTTTTGAGTTACCCATTTTTGAGTTAGAATCACACAACATGAATGCATGGATGATCACCGAGGACGTTTTTCGATGGTGCAAAGCAAAAGGATTGAAGACGGTAAAACTAGCGGTTTTATTTTTAATTGATCGAGGAGTTTGGGCGATCATATTTGCTAGAATTTATTTATAGCTTTGCCGTACTATCAAGGGGGGTAATGACCTAAGCAAAGAGATGATCAAAATGCCACAAATTAATCCATGGATTTGAGAGAGGAAGAGGAGGGGATTTACTTACGGTGTAACCGGAGTGATATCCACGGTCAAACCGAAGGGATTTGATGGGGAGAAGAGTTAGGGTTTGAGGGGGAGAGAGAGGGAAGCAATTTTCGGGTTGGGGAAGTGAGGGGATGAGAAGGAGAGAAGGGGTCGAGTGGATGAAGAAGAAGGCTGAGAAGCCTGGGCCCACCTGTCGGTCGGTTAGACCGGTGCTAGCCAGCCGGTCTGACCGCCACACCCGGCCGGTTAGACCGCGCATATAGCGTCGGTCAGACCGCCGAGCCCCCTGCCGGCTGTGCACAGCCCTTGCACAAGCCGGCAACCCCCACACAATAAAATCCAATAAAATTTTAATTTTTGGAGCAATTTTGAAATGTATGAGTTGAAATATTGCTAACCATCCATAATATTTGAAAATTAAGATGATTTGCAACTTAACTCACTTAAGTGCTATTAGGTGACCTTTTATGGTTTATAGGGGTTTTTGGGCCAAATTGATTTCCAAATAACTTTTGAAAGATTTAGTTTTTGAACTTGATTTGAAAACCAAAACCATTTGAGAATGTCTTCTCTACCAACTTTGTTTTGACACTATTCTCAAAATCCTTCTCAAACTCATTTTGGAGATAAATCTCATTTTAGCCAAAACTAAGAATCTACTTTCTTCAAAAGAGGGCCAAAATGGCATTTTCAATCAAACTCCATTTTTCTTGCAATAAGAAGCTTGGAAAGCATATAGGGAACCTTTTAAAACCTTTTCAAAGAGATAGTTTTGAAATTACTTTGATTTTCCAAGAATTTTGACTTATGTTGACTTGGGCATTTTTGAAAGCTCTACTAGCACTTGTATTTGATTGATTCACATATAATGAGTAGTAGAGCACATATAGAAGTACAATACTCCCCCTTAATGTAACAAGCTCCATTCTCGCAAAAAAGAGCCAAATAGCAATTAAAAACAAGCAAAAGAGCAAAAGTCAAGCAAATAGGCAATATGAACAAGTAGTAACCATGGTGCATGATCTCAAGCGACATTTGAGAAGTCTATGACATTTAACTCATTCCTCAACTTGCAAAAACGGGTTTCATCAAGAGGCTTGGTAAAGATATCGGCAAGTTGATCTTCGGTTCTTATGTGGCTAATGACTATATCACACTTGGCAACATGGTCTCTAAGGAAGTGGTGGCGAATGTCAATATGCTTGGTTCTTGAGTGTTGGACCGGATTGTTGGCTATCTTTATGGCACTATCATTGTCACATAGGAGTGGGGTTTTGGTGAAGGTTATGCCATAGTCCAACATGGTTTGTTTCCTCCAAAGCAATTGGGCACAACAACTACCCGCCGAAACATATTCCGCCTCGGCGGTAGAGAGGGCTACGGAGTTCTGTTTCTTGGATGACCATGACACAAGGGATCTACCAAGCAATTGGCAACTATCGGATGTGCTCTGTCTATCCACTTTGCAACTGGCATAATCCGAATCGGAATAGCCAACTAGCTTGAACTTAGCACCTTTTGGGTACCATAAGCCAATTGTTGAGGAATGCTTTAAATATGTTAGAATCCTTTTCACGGCCACAAGGTGACACTCCTTAGGAGCGGCCTGAAACCGTGCACACATGCAAACACTAAACATGATATCCGGCCTAGATGCGGTAAGATAAAGTAAGCTACCAATTATAGAGCGATAAAGCTTTAAATCTACCGTTTTACCTCCCTCATCAAGGTCGAGGTGGTCATTGGTTGCCATTGGAGTCTTGATGGGCTTTGCATCCTCCAAGCCAAACCTCTTGAGTAGATCCTTGATATACTTGGTTTGGCTCAAGACAAGAAACAAAAGAGTAATACTCACAAATCGAAGCGACACGAGATCGAGTTTGAACACCCTTACTAATATCACCCAAAACTTGATCAATTGGGTGATCCTTGGAGAGAGCGTTGTGAATTCTTGGTGGCATAGGTGCATCATGTGCCTTGTCCTCCTCCACATCAACTTGAGCTTGGCTTGGCGTAGCGGAAGTAGTTTCCTCAACTTGAGTGGAGGTGGAAGGCTTCTCTTCCACTTCAACGGGCTTGATGTCTCCAATAGACATGTTCTTCATCGCCCTCATCCAGCCCTCATCACCTATATCATCCAAATTCTTGTGCCCCTCTTGGGAGCCATTAGATTCATCAAATTGAACATCGGCGGTTTCTTCCACAATACCTTTGTTCTTATTGTAGACACGGTATGCCTTGCTATTTGAGGCATAACCTAGAAGAAACCCTTCATCACACAGACTTTCAAATTTGGTTAGTCTAACACCTTTTCGATAAATGTAGCATTTGCAACCGAAAACTCGAAAATAGGTAACATTAGGCTTCCTCCCAACAATTAGCTCATAGAAAGTCTTTTTCAAAAGGCGATGCAAATTAAGCCTATTGGTTGCATGGCAAGCGGTGTTTATGGCTTCCGCCGAAAAAGAATCGGAAACACCATATTCATCTAGCATAGTCCTTGCCATCTCAATTAATGTGCGATTTTTCCTCTCCACTACACCATTTTGTTGAGGTGAGTAGGTAGCGGAAAGCTCATGCTTAATACCAAGATCATCACAAAAGTCCTCGATATTGGTATTTTTAAACTCCGAACCATTGTCACTTCTTATTTTCACAAGAGTGCAATTAAATTCATTTTGGGCCCTTTTTGCAAACTTCTTAAAAAGCTCGGCAACAATGGACTTGTCATGCAAAAAGAACACCCAAGTATAACGAGAATAATTATCAACAATGACAAGGCAATGACTATTTCCACCAATGCTCTTATAGGTTGTTGGGCCAAACAAATCCATATGTAAGAGCTCCAATGGTCTAGATGTGGACATGATGCTTTTAGAAGGATGAGAGCATGCAACTTGCTTGCCGGCTTGACAAGCACTACAAAGTTTATCTTTCTCAAACTTCACATCTTTCAAGCCCACAACTAGATCACGTTTTGAAAGTTTGCTCAATTGATGCATACCAACATGGGCTAGTCTCCTATGCCAAAGCCAACCCAATGAAGTTTTCACAACTAAACAAGTTTTCAAATTTGCTTCACTAGAGTTGAAATCAACCAAATAAAGATTTCCATAACGAAAGCCTTTGAATATGCAAGATTTGTCATGAAGGCTAGTAACAATCACATCTTGAGGGTTAAATGTACATGACAAACCAAGATCACAAATTTGTGCTACCGATAGCAAATTGAAATTGAGTGATTCAACAAGAGAGACATTTGTAATTGATATATCATTGGTGATAACAACTTTACCTAACCCAATTACCATTCCTTTGCTATTATCATCAAAAGTGACTCTCTCTTGATCTTTGCCTCCTACTTCAAATGTGGTGAACATCTTCCTATCGCCGGTCATGTGTTGAGTGCATCCACTATCTAGCACCCAATGGCTTCCACCGGTGTGGTAGTTCACCTACAAAACAAGATCAAGCTCTTTTAGGTACCCAAAATTTTTTGGGTCCTTGAAGGTTAGAGATCAAGGCTTTGGGCACCCAAATGGCATTCTTTTTAGCACCTAGTATAGGGGAACCCACATATCTAGCATAAATAGAACCATCATGAGCCTTCCTAAGCATATAATGAGAATCAAACATGCAAGTCTTAGAAGGCTTACCACCGGAGCAATCATTAGCCATATGCCCAACCTCACGGCACTTATGACAAAACTTACCATTGCTCTTGCCAAAACGAGGAGCACGGTGAGAAGGTTTCTTACCCTTCTTTGGACTGAATCCAAGTCCCTCCTTGTTGAGAATGCACCGTTGCTCACTCAAGATTTTGTCAAGAGTGTTCTTACCCTTAAAGCACCTTTCCAAAATTTTGTTGAGCTTGGCCACTTGCTCCTTGAGCTTATTGTTCTCCACAACAAGTGAGGCATCACAAATAGAAGCACTAGAGCCAGAGCTAGGCATATCCATAAGATCATCACAGGAAGTAGATATGCTAGATGATGCAACATGAGCAATATGACAAGAATTACTATCATCAAGCCAATCACAAGATATGCCAACATCAATTTGAGCTCCATGTTGGGTAGTGGTAAGGAGAGTGTCATGAGCTTCCTTAAGCTTCTCATGAGAAATTGTGAGTCTCTCATGAGAAGTCTTTAGCTCCTCATACAAGGTCTCCAAATAAGCATGATCCTTCTTTAGAGCCTTGAACTTGGGAATCTCCTTCTCACTATAAGCATGGAGCTCCTCAAACATGCTCACAAGCTCATCATAGGAAACATCATCAACATCATCATCACTTTCACTATCACTACTTGATGTTACCTTGGTGGAGCCCTTTGCCATGAGGCAAAATGGAGAGAAGAGTGATGGAGCCTCTTTGATAGCAACTCCGGCCATGTTCTTCTTCTTAGAACCTCCATCATTATCACTATCATTGTCGAACTCGGATTGAGAATCGGAGCTCTCATCATTTGAGTCCCATTATCCAATGAAGGCTTCAATCTTCTTTCCTTCCTTCTTAAGCTTCTTCATGAGCTTGTAGCCTCCACTCTTCTTCTTGGATGTCTTGTCTCCATCATCACCCTTTGAAGGACACTTAGAAGCAAAGTGCCATTTCTCTCCACACTCAAAGCACCTCAAGTTGGAGCGAGTCTTGTTGGGTCTTCTATTTCTTCTTCTATTTGAGTTAGAGCCCTTTCCCTTCTCCTTTCTTCTTCCCAAAAGATCGTTGAATCTTCTAGCAAGGAGGGCAATCTCTTCCTCCAAATCATCATGGCCTTCACTCACTTTGGCCTTTGCCTTGTCTTCCACCTCAGCTTGAAGAGCAATGCTTGTCTTCCTTGATGGTGATGCTTCCTCCATCTCCTTCTTCTTCAACTTGTACATGTCATTTGTGTTGATCTTGCCCAAGAGGCTAGCGGGTGTCATCCTTGACATGTCGGAGTTGATGAGGAAGGTGACTAAGTTCTCATACTTGTCCGGTAGAGCCCTTAGCATCTTTTGTGCCACCTCAAGGCCGGTGTAGATTGCCCCAAGCCCCTTAAGATCATTCACTATCACATTTAGCCTCCCATACATATCATTGACACTCTCATGAGGCAACATAGCAAAAGTCTCATATGGGATCTTGAGGAAATGGAGCTTAGCATCCTATACTCACTAGTGCCCTCATGAATTTCACTCAACTTGTTCCATATCTCATAAGCCGTCTCAAGATTGCTCACTCTATCAAATTCTCCTTGGCTCAAGGAGTTGAACAAAGCATTCATGGCTTGGGCATTAAGTTGTAGGTTGCGTTGATCAATATCCGTCAAATCATTTCCGGTGATCGCAAAACCTACATCAACAATACTCCAAATTTTGAAGCTCATGGCCTTAAGGTGAGTGGCCATCTTAATTTTCCAAGTAGAATAGTTAGTGCCACTAAACATAGGAGCTCTACCTACATGGTTTACCTCGTTCGACATCTTCTCTCTAAGCGGTAAAGCCCAATCAAGAGAGATCAAGCTCTGATACCACTTGTAGGATCAAAGATGTCGACTAGAGGGGGTGAATAGGCGATTTAAAATAATTGACACCTAATCAAAACAAACCTAAGTTGCTAGGATCGGTGAGGGATAAGTCTAACTAAGCAACTAAGTTATATTTTGCAAACCTAGGGTGAAAGTGGCTCAAGTATGTCTCTAAGAATGTAAATTGCACAAATGTAAATGCAATAAGTAAAGGAGACTGAGACAAAAAGTTTTTCACCGAGGTTCGGAAACTCGCCGGTTTCCTAATCCCCGTTGAGGCGAGCCCAACTCCACCGCTCAACCACGAAGCCACCGCACGCCCCCTTCGTCAAGGGGTGGGCAAGATGGGAGCCGGCCCACGGAGAGGACTACCCAAGCCTCGATCCCTAGGGTAGTTCTTCCTTCACTCCGAGGGTGGTGAACTCCAAATCACTCACGAGCCACACCGGGCCTTCTCCACAATCTCCACGGAGAGGTCACCGGGAAAGCACCTCCACAAGCCGTCTAGGAGGCGGCAACCTCCAAGAGTAACAAGTGATGACCCGGCTCGGAGATGATCAAGTGCCACACTAAACCAACAAGGAAGCAAATGCACTTGGCTCTTGGCTAATCAACACTCAAACACACCTAATGGATGAACACTAGCTCAAATGTGTGTGAGAGGAGAGGCAAGGGGTGTATACAATTGTAGTGGGTGCCAAGAAGAACCCCTTGCTGCCAATGGGGGGTATTTATACCCCACACAAAGGAAACTAGCCGTTGGGGACAAAATCCCACCAACTCTGCTGCCTGCCGGTCAGACCGGTGAAGGGTGGCCAGTCAGACCGGCCTCAAGGTGTAACGGCTAGAAAACTAGCCGTTACAGTGCATTTAATGCTCTGACAGCAGGGGGCCAGTCAGACCGGCGGCCAAATGGCCGGTCAGACCGACCATGGCTCGGTCAGATCGCCATCGGCTCGGTCTGACCGATTGTGGCTCTGGCGGCTCGGGATCGCCAGGCCAGAGGCGGCCATCCATCCTCCAGCCGGCCGATCAGACCGGAGGCAATTGACCGGTCAGACTGCCAAGAAGGACTGGTCAGACCGGATCATATACTTCGGTCAGACCGCCTATGGACAGTCAACAGCAGTAAAAGGATATGCAAACCAAGACTTAAGTGCGAATGACCTAATGTGACATTTTGATCATGTCTTTGCTTAGGTCATTACCCCCCTTGATAGTACGACAAAGCTATAAATAAATTCTAGCAAATATGATCGCCCAAACTCCTCGATCAATAAAAATAAAACCGCTAGTTTTACCGTCTTCAATCCTTTTGCTTTGCACCGTCGAAAAACATCCTCGGTGATCATCCATGCATTCATGTTGTGTGATTCTAATTCAAAAATGTGTAACTCAAAAGAATCATTAGTCCACAATTAGCGCTTGTCATTAATTACCAAAATCAACCGTGGGGGCCTAGATGCTTTACACTACAGAAGACTATCCTTGAGGCTGCCAAGACTATCTGCTTAATAATCAAACAAGTTCACTTTCGATCCCTGAGTAGGGATGATTCACCGAGAGGGATCCTCTGTCATACACTCCACTGTGCTGACTACACCTTTCTGGACCAGACTCTTGTATCCATTTACTCAGATAGGGATGACGGGCAAATCTTTTGTTGACTTCCTTGGAATTAACCATGATTGCCAAGCTGGTAGATGTGTCTTCCGAAACAAACACAAATCACTGGTTGTATCAAGCTCAAGAGGTTACTCCCACGGTACAACATTTCACTTCCTTGCTTAACTGCCATGGAACTTTTCTGCACCAAGGAGGTACTTGAACACCCAACGACTCATGCACGGTCGTTGACCCTTGCTAAATGAATTGCTGATCGGTAAAGCTTCGACCGTTTGATTATGCTATGGTTAACTGGCTCCATCATCGACTACTAGCTGGAGATCCCACAAGAACAATACCCTGACTTCTGACATTACTCAGAAAAGGATCAATTTTCCAATCTTCTTGGTAGCTGAAACAAACAAAACCTTCTAGTTGTTGGTGCCACACTCGTGTGATTGCTGCCAGGCATCAGAGTTGAAGCAACACGAGGTGCATGGCTGGTGTTGATGGCCATCTTGAGGTCTGGTGCTGGAGACCTTTACTGCGATCAATACTGAAGAATTGAACTATCTCACTGCTGTTAGAGTAAATCACAGGTTCTCTAGCATTACTTGCCCTGCTATGCTGATTCTGTAGCCTTGAAGCGATAGCTAGTGAAACAATAGAGATTTTGTCGGTGTCCTTAATGACAATTCGTTGCGATGGAGGTTATACTTTGCAACTGGTGGTCGGCATCCACTGACTTTCTGGTGTCTTTAGGTTGGATCGGACTACTCTGTGTTGTAATTGATGTAACTTGAAGGGCAGGGATGTTAGAACCAGTACTGGTGACTTGATGATGTTGATGCTTCGGCATTGGACACCCTTTTGAGAAATAACTTGTCTTTCCCACAATTGAAACAACGGTAACTACCTTCTTTGGTCTCGGGAGTGAACACTCTCTGAAGTGGGGTCCTGGCTCCAGACAGTTGAAACAATACTGATTTGGTTGACCATGATGTACATTCTTCTGGGTCGGCTCGCTTGCAACTGGAACTGAAGCAGGGGGGACTGATGAACCTTGTTAAGGACATTTCCTCCTGTTCGCCACCTTCAAACTTGGGCAGACCATACAGCCTGAGGTGTTGAGTCAGCTGACGTGCATCACGAGAGAAGTTCTTCGTATCCTTCAGAGAGAATTCTGCGTTAGACATGACCACATTGATGATACCTTCTGCGAGTCGTGCTGCTATCTTCCGCTACTTAGGTTCGAGCTGTAGGGCACCATAATTCTTGGTGATCAGTTGGCCTGAAGCTTCAGTCCTTATGGGGCACTGTACCTCATCTTCTGTCGATGACTTGACGTACACCTTCCATGGACAGTCGGACACTTTTGCAAAAACTGCTCTTGTGAACCATGACCATAACCTGCATCACTAGTTGCTTCATGCGTTGGTGGTGGCTTGGGTGTACTTGTCTGCTGAGGACTTGGCGGTATACTATCTTCGACTCTGAGCTTGCATCTGAACTGCGTCTGATGATGCTGGAGTCACTTCCTCTGCAGTTAACCTTGCGTCGAGCTTTGCATCTCCTGCACTAATACCCTCATCATCTGATCTTAGACTCCAAAAGCTGACCACGAGCGGAGATTCATCTGGTATTGAGGGTACATCATTGCTTTCGATCGAACCACGGATCGGTGACTCTGACTCACTGATGTTGTTGTTGCTCTTCTTCTCTCTGACACTGACCATCTACTGCTGGGACAGGGAGAGAAGGAAGAGAGGGGTTGCTAAAGATAAGACCTTAAACCACTTGATTACTGATCTATTGTGAGTAGACCTTTATTGTTCAAGTTGCTTAAGCAAACAACCTAGTATGGTCGCATCCCCACCACTGATGCAAACCATTCCCCTACACACAAGCAAACAACACACGTACTAGCAGCTAACAAAACTACTTTTCAGGAAGGATTGGGTTTAGGTAGGCTCCAGGAAAACCTTCACTTGATCTTCGCGAAACGACGACCCTGAACTGATCTTCTCGCTCCTTCCAACCTGAAGCTTGAGGGCTTGACTTCACTTCCGAGAGTAGACGTGAAACCATCAGTTTGTCCTCCAGGTTCAAAAACTAGAGAATTGGAGGGGTAAGGAGAGACATTTGAAAAACCATTTTGCCAAGAAATGCCGAGAGGGAAGGAGACATTTTCGCAATTAGGTTTTCGGAAAACTTGTCCTTAGGGTTTGACCATTTGGCTCAACCCACAGTCGAGTTGGCTCTGATACCACTTTGTCACGCCCATAAATTTATCCGAAATTTCCAGACCATTTTGTGTATAAATCCCTGTCCAGGAATAAAGCCAGGGTACACAAAACGACAAACTAATAAACAGATCCAAACGTAAATAAAGCGTAAATACTTACAGAAGAGGCACCTAGTCCTCACATCGAAAAGAAAACAGCAGCGGAAAAAGGCGACGATCCTAGCGGGGCTTCAGCTCCACTCCACAGGCAAAACTCAACTAGGGTATAAGCTTTGGTCTTCTAACTTCATTTTCAGCTCAGAAGCACTACACTTCTGAAAAGGGGAATGATAGCAAGACTGAGTATAACCACCGTACTCAACAAGCCACACCAACGATGCATTCGTGCAAGGGGAGACAAGGAGGGTTTGTGGCTATTTGCATAAAGGCGGTTGTAAACATTTATAGTTGAAAACAGTAAAACAGTTGATTAATTAAGGCAAGATTAAACATCTCCACTGAACAACGCTACACCACGTTGAACAGGCCCAGCCATTCCACCTGAACTAAACCAGTTCATTAAATCATGTTAATTAATAAAGTGGGACTAATCACGGTGAATCTGGTTGATCGCCCATAACCGCGAGCACGGTTATTCGAATAGTTTTACTCTAGCCAGAGGTGCGCAACTGTACCCACAAGACACGATTCCACACATGTTGCCATGCTCCAAAATACCACCATGGTACTGCAAAGGGGGAAATCGTGACAAGACCCTCCGCATAACTCCCCCTAACCAAGCACACCACACCTCAGGTTTCGCCCCCACCTTTAAGCCAAGGTAGGCAGCCCCATCTCGTGCCTTGGTGAATCCGGAAGCCGATCAACGGGTAAAACCCCGCCGACCCAACCCTATCACGCCCACCCATGCCTGGATGCGTCAGCTAGGGAAAAGCTACACTACAAGTCCAACAGTTACCCATGCCTGCTTGTGGTAAGCACTGTTAGTCTTCTAGGGTTTCCCGAGAACCGGTCCTTAATTGCCATGGGTGCGACTAGCAAAACCATACACCCACAGCTCACCATTAAGCATTATTTTAGTTGGTTAATTATGACCAACGAAACGTGGTCGGCATGTCTCGAGCCCGCAGCTCATCAAGATACTAGAAGTAAATAATGTGATTATCACATATTATGAGCTAGTGGTATTAAGCATGGCTAAGCATAATATAATCCTAGCTAGGTCAATATGAGACACAAGCTAGTCAAATTATCACCCAGTTTGACAAAGAAAGCACATCAAGTAATATAGCACAAGCGAGCAGATAGGTAAACCCTATTCCCATGTAATTAGCAAAACATGCAATTTATTTGTAAATGGTAAAACATTTTATAAATTGGGTTCAAAATGCTCAAGGGGAGTGTGTGACTTGCCTTGCTTCTTCGATTAGTCTTCCGAACTCTTTTCCTCGCGAATGCGATCGACCGAAACGGCGGAATCTACACGTTGGCACGCAAAACGAGGAAAAACATTAATAAAAACCAAATAAATAGTACATAAAAAGTAAATAAACATGTAGAGCTCAATTTTAGATGAATTTTGCAAGTTGAATGGCCCAATTTGGAGTTCGTATGAATTAGTTTTGAATTTTAGAAGTTTTGAGCCATTAAAATGAATTTCTGGAATTACTGTGCAGTAAATAAATATTTTCTTAAAAGAAAAAGGGCTGACCAGAGGGCCCCACGGGTCAACAGTCAAGGGGAGGGGACGCACAGGTCCACGGTGGACTCGGACCACCGCGGCCGGGGTGGCGCCGTGGACCCGGTCCATGGGAGGAGACGGCCGGGGCGCGACGGCACGGGCGGTGCGGCGGTGCGGGAGCGCGCGGCGGCATGGTGGTGGCCGGCGTCGCGCGACCGGTGGCGGCAGGGCGGCCGAGGCGGCGACCGGTGGCGGCGCGACGGCGACCGGCGCTTGCGGGCACGGCAGCGGCAACGCGGGGCGCACGAGCGGCGAGGGCGGCGCAGCGGCGGGGCGGCGGTGGTAGGCGGCTCGCGGGCGGCGGCAGCCAGGGAGCGTGGGTGGTGGCGCGGCTCAGCGACGGCGTAGGCGGCGAGCGGCGATGGCGTGCGGCCGTGGCGCGGCGGTGGGCGGCGGCATGCGGTGGCAGTTTGGCGGCGGCCGGGCAGCGGCGAGCAGCGGACAGCGGCGGCGGCGGCGAGCAGTGGCCAGTGACGGCGGTGGCCGGGGAGTGGCGGGGGCGCGGTGGCGGCGGGGTGGCGCGTGGCTGGGGCGAGGTGGCGCGCGGTGGAGGTGGCGGTGGCGTGCGATGGTGCGGCAGCGGCGTGCGACGGCAGTTCGGTGGTAGCCGGGCAGGGGGGTTTTATGGGGTGAGCAGCGCGACGACGTGGGATGGTGGCCGGGGAAGGCGGCGACGTGCGCGGAAAGGGCGGCGCGAGCGGTTGCCGGCTTGACCGACTGGAGGTTGGGGATGACCCCGACAGGTGGGCCCTACCTGTCGGCGGCTCAGGAAGGCGAGGGAGGCGACGTGGACATGAGGGAGGAGGACATTGGGCCGGCGGCCCAACAAGGAGGGAGGAGGAAAAGGATAGGGGAGCCGGTGGGGGAGGCGAACTGGACTTCAAGGGAGTGGCCGAATGGGCCGAGAGGGGAAAAAGGAGGCGGCCCAAGAGGAGAAAGGGAGGAGCGGGCCGAGGGAGGGGAAGAGAGGCTGTCCCGAGAGAGAAAGGGGGAGGAGGTGCGCGGGCCGCGAGGGAGGGAAGGGGGACTTGGGCCGGAAGCGTCCAAGTACAAGGGAGAGGGTTTTTATTGCTTTTCTTTTTATTTAAATTGGTTAAGTGAACTTTGTGCTATTAAAATTATTTCTTGAGCTCCGAAAATTCACGAAAAATTCCGAAGAGTATTTTAGGGCACGGAAAATATTACAAACTATTTCTGGCCATGATTTTTAATGGAAAATTTTAATTCCCTCATTATTTCACTTGATTAATTTGCTTTAATTTTTAAAATAAATTCTAGAAATGCATTATTTAATGATTTTTAATCCCGATCGAAAATCGGGGCATGACATTTTGCTAGTTTGTCGCTTTACCTTCATAGGAAATTTTAATCACAACTTCCAGCGGATGATTGTTTCACCATTTTCTTTACCAAACACATATTATTCGCAAGCATTCTCTCTAGACACTATATGGATAAATCCACAACGATCAAAGGGTCGAAACCAATGCACCCTCTCCAATGGACTTTAACAGGTGATTGTGCGTATACCCAACAGTCGCTTACTAAAAAACTTGAAGGATCTGAGCTTTTCACCTTTGATAAGAAACCTACTAGTTCCTAGAGTGGAAATGAAAATATTGACCTAATGATGGTTTGCTAGCTTTGAAATGTGTCTTCCAGAATCATGTTGAGCAAAGAATCAACTAACAAGTTGGCAATATTTAAGTTAATGTGGTCAAGTCAACCATGTTGGACAATAATAGAAATAGTGTAAGGTGCTACTGCCAGAATTAACTTCCCAAGTGGACAAACACCTAGTCATGGACAAATTGCAATAAAACTAGATCTTGACAAAGATTTTGCTTAGGTTTCATCCTCGGTTTTGCATCCTCTATTGTTGTTGTGAAGATTCCAGAAGAAGCACAACAATTTTTAAACTAGCTGCAACCTTAGTTGACAAGCTTTAGTGTAGACATGCAGTATCTCAATGATACGAAGTTTCTATCAGAAATTGTGGCATCTTGGTTTTTGTTGGTATGTAGATTTGCCAAGGGATGTTCTACTCACGCTTTCTAGCGAAAGATTCTTCCTAAAATTTCCATTACTGAACAACTCACAAGAATCCTCTCTTGGATTTAAATGTATACATCCACAACAATCAAATAATCAAAAAATAAATCCACTTATATGCTCTCCCCATCAATGGACTTTGATCATTATCGCGCTCTTCAATTGTCCATTATATTGTACTCATTCCGTTTTTTAATATATGAAGCCTTTGACTTTTTTTGCAAATGTTTGACTATTCGTCTTATTCAAAAAATTTATGTAATTATCATTTCTTTTATTGTGACTAGATTTATCTTCAAATGTTCTTTAAGCATGACTTAAATCATTTTATATTTGCATAAAATTTTTGAATAAGACATACGATCAAACGTTTGTCAAAAAGTCAACAATATCATATATTAAAAAACAGAGGTAGTAGCAAAATCTGAAGCAGGAGGTTTGTAACATCGATAAGCAACTATCCAGTTCCAAAGTGGTGATGTGATTCTATACTTAATGATAGTTTGATAGCTTCGAAACGTGCCCTCAAAAGTCTTGCCAAGCAACAAATCAACAAACAATTTGGCAATGTTTGTGTCATCTCCACATTTGTTGTCAAGTAAAACTATGTTGGATAACCACACAAATAGTGCAAGATGCTACCAACGGAATTGTAGTCTTGTCCTCAAATTGTGAGGGGTCTAAGAAAAGCATGTCAATATTCAAATGTGTTGCAACGCTTGTCAATCGACTCATACTTTTTTATGGCTTTAGTGTAAGCATGCAAGATAAAAATGTTCCTAACTTTGTCCCACAAGTTGTTTAGCAGTTTGGTTTTGTTGGACTGTTCAAGGAAGTTTTACTCGCGTCTTCTGGTTTAGGATTGTTTCTCGAATTTTGCTTCAGCAACCACTTAGTACTTACAAGCATTATCTCTAGGCATTTAATTTGTGTCCATGATGATCATGTAGTCAATCAATACACTTACACAAGTTCTCTTTGGTGGACTTTGATTGTGATTCTGTGCCATCCGTTTTACTTGTGTTTTTTTAGCATAGAATTGTTTCTCAAATTTTGATTCATCAATTGCCTAGTACTCATAAGCATTCTCTACTGCATCCACGATGATCAAACAGTCAATCAATACAAAGTTCTACTCGTGTCTTCTAGAGTAGGATTGTTTGTGTTTCTCAAACATTTTGCTTGACCAACCAGATAGTACCCACAAGCATTCACTCTAGACATTTTATTATCTATCATGATCATTGAGGCAAAATTTATACCATTGTTAGTACATCAAATAAATAACTAGGATCATTGTAATGTTTAATTTGCCTTGTAAATGACATAAGCTGACAGCAATCACTCCTTTGTTGGACAAGGTTCTTTATATGCTTTATTTTCCATTTATGAATCATATAACTGGAATTTATGTGATTGATTTTCTACAATGTTCTTAATAGATATTAAGCTATGAAGCAGTGTGGTATTATGCATGTGTGCTCGCAGCGCCAGGATGAACGATACAGCAAGCCAACCAACCACAACGGTTTGTCTCTCAATCGGCTGGTGTGTGGCATTGTGTGCTACAACTTTCACTTTCCTACCTGGCTAAGGATACTAGCTAGGCACGTTATGGCATGACATGTAGTTTTTGTTCTCAATCCTGAACCCGACCAGATATAAAGTTAGCAGAGCGATGCGTGATTTATATCATCCAGAATCATGTTGAGCAAAGAATTATCTAACAAGTTGGTAGTGTTTGTGTCATTTACACGTTCTGACCCAATTATGGCCAAGTCAATGCTATATTGGATAATCAAAAGAATATGTAACTGGAATATATGTACTTGTTTTTTGTAATGTTCTTAATAGGTTTTGAGCCCTCAAGTAGTGTGGTACTACACGTGTGCTTGCAGTGCCAGGATGAATGATGCAACAAGCCAGCCAACCACAATGGTTTTGCCTCTAGATCAGCTTGTGTGTGGCATTGTGCGCTACAACTTTTACTTTCCTACCTGGCTAAGGCTACCAGGTAGGCACGATATGGCATGGCATGCGGTTTTTGTTCTCAATCATGAACCCAACTGGGCACTTTTGTTAAAGCTAGCAAAATGTTGTGTGATTTGTGTGGAGTATGTCATCCAGAATCATGTTGAGCAAAGAATTATCTAACAAGTTGGTAAAAGAATTATCTAACAAGTTGGTAATGTTTGTGGCATTGTGCGCTATAGCTTCAACTTTCCTACATGGCTAAGGATACCAGCTAGGCACACTATGGCATGGCATGTTGTTTTGTTGTCAATCCTAAATCCTACCAGACACTTTTGTTAAAGTTAGAAGAGTGTTGTGTGATTTATGTAATCCCAAAACATGTTGAGCAAAGAATTATCTAACAAGTTGGTAATGTTTGTGTCATTTACACGTTCTGACCCAATTGTGGCCAAGTTAATCCTACATTGGACAATCAAAAGAATATGTAACTCGAATTTGCGTACTTGGTTTCTATAATGTTCTTAATAGGTATTGAGCTCTCAAGCAGTGTGGTACCATGTGCGTGTGCTCGCAGTGCTAGGATGAATGATGCTGCAAGCCAACCAGCCACAACGTTTTGCCTCTCGATTGCTCCAACGTGTTCAATACTCCCTCTTTCTCAAACCCAAGTAACATTGTTGCTCGAATGCTTAGAAGCGTACTTTTGATTAGTTTTCATGAAAAATTTGGAAGATTTCAATGCTCCAAAGTTGTTGTCAAAGGTTTTTTTAGCAGATTGGTTTCGCTGGATTGTAGCTTTACAGTATGTGGTTGTTTCTCTTGCACGTTTTAACAAGGGATTGTTCATGAATTCCTAGACCAACAACGTAGTACCCACCAGAATTATATGAACATTAAATGTGTATGTTCATGATCATCATACAGTCAAAATCAATCCACTCATATACACTCTTTGGTGGACTTTAATGGTTGTTCCTGCATATTAATTATTCATATCTCCTAGGCACAATCACTTGCTACAAAAGCTGAAGTATTGGAGCTTTTCATCATGAATCAAATTTCTGCTTGTCACAGACTACTAGCATTGAACTTATGCTTCTCAAAACCATGTTGAGCAAAGAATCAACTAAGTTACCAAGGTTTGTGTCATTTACACTTTCTAACCCTATTGTGGCACTTTCCGAAGCTTGAATTTTTCAATCCCAACTTTGCTGCCACTGGCATCACTACCTTTTGAGCCGTCGATGGCTCACTGTTTCCTCTACGGTAACAATCCCTAGAATTAGAATATTGCCTAGGTTGCAACTACCGACCAATTGTTCCAACGCGTCTGGTACTCCCTCTCTTAAACCCCGAGCATTTTGAGGAAGGTGGCTAGTGAACCTACCGTCGACTCAGGATCCAACGTTGTCGCTTAAATTCTTAGGAGCGTACTTTTGGCTAGTTTTCATGAAAATTTGGAAGATTTAAATGCTCCGAAGTTATCCTCCATGGTTTTTTTGGCGGATTGGTTTCGCTGGTTTGTAGCTTTACAACATGTGGTTGTTTAACTTGCACATTTTAATGAGGGATTATTCGTGAATTTCTAGACCAACAACCTAGTACGTAAGAATTCTATGGACATTAAATGTTTATGTCCATGATGATCATACAGTCAAAATCAACCCACTCATATGATGTACTCTTTGGTGGACTTCGATGGTTGTTGCTGCATATTAATTATTCATAGGCAAATTTTGCTACAGGACATCGTGACTTCGTGGTTTTAGCTGTAAGACACCGCGCGAAGTGACTTTGGGGGAAGACACTCTTAAAGTTGGATATTTGCTGGTGGACACCGACCCATTAAAATAATAATTTCCGATCGAAGAGGAAAGAGAAATCGCGTGAAAGTTTTGAAATGCCCTTGAGCCCACATGTCAAGTCTCCCATCTCTCTTCTCTCTCTATCCCCTCCTTCCACACTGTCATGGCCGACGCAGCGTGGGAGCGTGCCATTGCGGGCCTACCACACCTCCCGGTGTCGAGGTATCCCCCGGAGGAGACGATGATGGTGGCGATAGGGTGGCCCTCGTTGACGATGGCGGGGGGAATGTAGCGGATGCTAGCCTGCGGGGCGGTGTGGAGGCTGAGGACGCAGAGCTCGGCGTGGTAGGAGTTCGACGAGGACGCAGAGCTCAGTGTGGTAGGAGTTCGACGAGGACGCCGGGGATGACGTCGATGATGGGGATATCGCGGTGCATCCAGAGGCCCTTGGAGGCATTTAGCTAGAAGCCTACAGGTCAAAGCGGTTGCGGAGTCCCCCGACGGTGGCGAGGTCCTGGCGTTGGTAGATGGCGCAGAGGGCCTCGAAGGTGAGACGGGCGCAACGGACGAGGGAACAGAAGTGGAGGTGGTCCGCAAGGCTAAGGTTGGTGATTCGCACCATCGGGGCGGACCCACTTCTTGGTGACGATGACAGTGACGCTTGTAGCAAAATTTGTGTTACTGATATCTCCTACCATAATCGCTTGCTACAAAAGCTGCAGCATTGGAGCTTTCCATCATGAATCAAATTTCTGCTTCTCACATATTACTAGCATTGAACTTATGCTTCGCAAAACTATGTTGAGCAAAGAATCAACTAAGTTACCGGAGTTTATGTCATTTACACTTTCTGACCCTACTGTGGCACTTCCTAAAGCTTGAATTTTTCCATCCGACTTGTGTTGCCGTTGGCGCCACTGCCTTTTTGCGGTGTTGCTGGCAGATTGCTCCCTCTTCGGCAACAATCCCTTGAACTAGAATATTTCCCGGGCTACAACACACAAGAATTCTATGAACATTAAACGTGTATGTTCATGATGATCATACAATCAAAATCAATCCACTCATATGCTCTACTCTTTGGTGGACTTTGATGATTGTTGCTGCATATTAATTATTCATATCTTCTAGCCACATCACTTGCTACAAAAGCTGAAGCATTGGAGCTTTTCATCATGAATCAATTTTCTGCTTCCCAAAGATTTCTAGCATTGAACTCATGCTTCCCAAAACCATGTTGAGCAAAGACTCAACTAAGTTACCGGGATTTGTGTCATTTACACTTTTTAACCCTATTGTGGCACTTTTTGAAGCTTGAATTTTTCCATCC
Organism: Oryza punctata; assembly: GCA_000573905.2. Lineage (NCBI taxonomy): Eukaryota > Viridiplantae > Streptophyta > Magnoliopsida > Poales > Poaceae > Oryza > Oryza punctata. Next base: position 5,502,357 of record CM002494.2, on the reverse strand, counting down.
CAACTCTGTTGCCACTGACATCACTACCTTTTGCATCGTCAATGGCCGATTGTTCCTTGTTCGATAACAATCCCTCGAACTAGAATATTTCTCGGGCTGCAGCCACCAGCCAATTGTTCCAATGTGTCTAATACTCCCTCTCAAGCCTGACTATTTTGAGGAATCCTGACTTTATATGCTCTATTTTCCATTTTTGAATCACATAGCTACTCCCTCCGTCCCAAAATAAGTCTACTTTTATGCATGAATTCAAACATAGGCTATGTCTGAATTCGTGTATGGACTTATTTAGTCCATACATGAATTCAGACATAGCCTATGTTTGAATTCATGCATAAAAGTAGACTTATTTTGGGACAGAAGGAGAACTTATGTATTTGATTTCTATAATGATCTTAATAGGTATATGGAGCTCTCAAGCAATGTGGTACTATGCGCGTGACCGCGTGAGCTCGCAGTGTCGAGATGAATAATGCAGCAAGCCAGCTAGCCACAACGGTTTTCCTCTCGATCGCTGATGTGTGGCATTGCGCGCTAAAGTTTTCACTTTCTTACCTAGCTAAGGATACTAGCTAGGCATGTGGTTTTTGTTCTCGATCTTGAACCCACCTAGACACTTTTGTTAAAGCTCGCAGAGTGATGTGTGATTCGTGTGGGTTTCTGTTTTAGAGAAGTGGAAACCAACGACATTTGGGAAGTATAGTGCACGAAATATGCGAGCAAGGCAAAGCTTTAGTAGATTTTTTTCCTGCTTCTATGTACTTGTTTGTAATATGGTGCTACATTAGTTCGTACGTTGTCTCCTTGAAGTCAATTACCCATAATACTTGTGGCAAAGGCTAAAGCATTTAAGGTTTGTAATATTGAAATTTATCAAATAGTCAAAATAAATCCAATTATTTGCTCTCTCCATCAATAGACTTTGATAATGATTGTGACATCGATTACCCATAGAACTTGTACCAGAAGATGAAGCATTTGATGTTTGTAACATTGAAAAGCAACTACCCAATTCCCACAGTGGCAATGTGAATCTCCACCTACTTATAGTTTGCTAGCTTTGACACTAGCCTTCCAGAACCATGTTGAGCAATAAATCAGCAAACAACTTGATAATATTTGTGTCATATCCACTTTCTAACCTTATCATGGTCAAGTCAAGATGTTGTTAGCAGAATTAGATTGTCAAGGACGACTCTGTTATAAAACTACATCTCAACAAGGAATTTGACTAGGCTTGTCCTCAAATATGGTACACACCATTGTTTTTGTCAGGGGTCCAAGAAAAGCACTACAATACTCAAATGCGTTGTAGTGCTTATCGATGACATAATTTTTGACAGCTTTAGGCTAAGCCTGCAAGATATCAATGTTCCTCACTTCCTCCCGCAACATGGAAACTCAATCAGTAGCTTGGTTTTGTTGGACAGATTTACTATTTGAGGAAGTTTCACTCACGTCTTCTAGTGTACGATTTTTCTCAAGTTTTGCTTCACCAACCACCTAGTACTCAAAAGCATTATCTCCGAGCATTTAATGTATGTGTCCATGATGATCATATAGTCAATCAATACACTTACAAGCTCTCCTCTTTGTTGGACTTTGATGGTGATTTTGTGCCATCTAGTTTACTCGCATCTTTTAGCATATAATTTTCTCAAATTTTGCTTCACTAAACACCTAGTATTTACATGCATTCTCTAATGCATCCACGATGATCAGGCGATATTAACACAAAGTTTTACTCGTCTTCTATAGTAGGGTTGTTTGATTGTTCCTCAAAAGTTTTGCTTGACCAACCACCTAGTACTCACAAGAATTCTCTCTAGACATTTTATTTGTGCATCTATCATGATCATTGAGGCAAAATTTATAGCATTGCTAGTACATCAAATAAATAACTAGGAGAGTTGTAATGTTTAATTTCCCCTGTAAATGACATGAGCTGATAGCAATCAATTCTTTTTCAGACAATGTTCTTTATATGATTTATTTTCCATTTATGAATCATATAACTCGAATATATGTACTTAATTTCTATAATGTTCTTAACAGGTATTGAGCTCCCAAGTAGTGGTACTACGCGCGTGTGCTCACAACACCAAGATGAATGATGCAGCAAGTCCACCAGCCACAACGGTTTGCCTCTCAATCGGCTGCTATGCGGCATTGTGCACAATAGCTTTCACTTTCCTACCTAGCTAAGGATACCAGCTAGGCATGCGGTTTTTGTAAACAATCCTAAACTCGGCCGGACACTTTTTTTAAAGCTAGCAGAGTATTCTATGATTTTTGTAGCACTAAAATACATGTCATCCAGAATCATGTTGAGCAAATAATTATCTAACAAGTTGGTAATGTTCGTGACATTTTCACGTTCTGACCCAATTGTGGGCAAGTTAATGCCATATTGGACAATCTGACAACAATGGAAGAATATGTAACTTGAATTTATGTACTTGTTTTCTGTAATGTTCCTCATATGCATTGAGCCCTCAATGCAGTGTGGTACTACACGTGTGCTCGCAGCGTCAGGATGAACGATGCAACAAGCCAGCCAATCACAACGGTTTGCCTCTCGATCGGCTGGTATGTGACATTGTGCGCTATAGCTTTCACTTTCCTACCTAGTAAAGGACACCAGCTAGGAATGTTGTGGCATGGCATGCGGTTTTGTTCTGAATCCTGAACCCGAACAAACACTTATGTTAAAGCTAGCAGTGTTGTGTGATTCGTGTAGCACCAAACCGTATGTTATCCTGAATCATGTTGAGCAAAGAATTATCTAACAAGTTGGTAATGTTTGTGCCATTTACACTTTCTGACCCAACTATGGCCAAGTCAATGCCATATTGGACAATCAGACAACAGTGGAGGAATGTGACTAGAATTTATGTTACTTGATTTCTATAATGTTCTTAATAGGTATTTAGCTCTAAAGCAGTGTGGTACTACGCGCGTGTGCTCACAATGCCAAAATGAACGACGCAACAAGCCAACCAACCACAACATGTTGCCTCTCGATCAGCTGGTGTGTGGCATTGTGCGCTACAGCTTTCACTTTCCTTCATGGTTAAGGATACCATCTAGGCACGCTGTGGCATGCAACCAAATCAATCCACTTATCTACTCTCCATTTTTTACGAACATTAATAGCGATCATGTGCACATCTGTTACCCACAATCCTAGGTGCAAAAGCTGAAGTGTTGGAGATTTTTAGTGTAGAGAAGCAACTTACTACTTCTCATTATTGCAATGTACATCTCAACCTAGTACCATCTCAATATCTCTCAAACATACGCCTTCCACAAACATGTTGAGCAAAGAACCAGCTAACAAGTTAGCAATGTTTTTGTCAATTTCACTTTCTGACCCAATTGTGATCAAATCAATCAGATAGATATTGCAAAAAATATATATACAAGTTAGTTCTCAGGTTTTATGTCTTCCATTGTTCTCTTAAAGGGTCCAAGATAAGCCTACAATTTTTAGATGTGTTGCTGCTCTTATTAATGTACTTCATCATACTTTTGGATGGTTTTAGTGTAAGGGTCAGTTTGGTTGCATATGCTTCACGTTGCCAATTTTTTAAGCTAAAGTGTGCCTGAATATAGTTGGCCACAACTTGGGTAAGACATGGCTAGAAAATGTGTCTATGACATGTGGGGCAATAAGCTAAGGTTATGTGGCACATCAAAAGTGTGGCGACAAACCAAACGCCTGTCTTAAGTTGGCCAAACCCGTGGCAAAATGTAAGCCCGCGCAATTCCAGTGTTCCCAAGTTTCCATGGAAAGTTGTGTAACAACTTGGAATTCCTTCTTGTTCAATTGATAGTTTTGACAAAAAAAAAAATGTTGTTTGCAAATACTTGAAATTAGGGCTGGACGAAAAGCTCGTAGCTCGTTAGCTCGCTCGGCTCATGTCTAACTCGGTTTGACTTGGTAAGGGTCAGCTCGTTTAGATTTGTTAACGAGCCGAGTATGGTTTTAGCTCGTTAGCTGTAACGAACCAGCTCGAGCTGGCTCGCGAGCTGCTCGCAAGCCAAACAAGCCCACCACAGACACACAACCAAAGAAATTATTCAACCCCCCAAGTATCCAAGCTAAGAAAAAAAAGGAAAAGCCCATCTAGATGGAGACTCGTCTGCTCATGTAATGCTCTTTGGAGATGCATCCATTGCCCCATCCACACTCTTCTTTCACATTCGATGTGCTAGCTCCAGATCTGTTCTTAGTCGGAGGACAGAAGGAACAAGTGAGCAACCAATTGACTGCCTCCATTCGATGGTCCAAAGTGACAGTGCGGCACAGGGGCGCTGCCATGGGCCATGGCGAGAGCTGCTGTCGTTGCTGCTGCTGCTTGGGAAGGAGTTGAAATGCATTCCCAATGCCTAGTTTCCTTTTTTACCCCTATAATAAGTAGTCATATTCTACCCACACAAATATAAATAGTTCCTTTATGACATTCTCACCTACTCGCTACCCACAATACTAAACAATATATTCAAGGCGAAATAGTCATATCTAGAAAAATATAATGATTCTCTAGTTTTGTGTGCATACTCAAGGGTCAACTAAAAGAAAACGAAGGGGGTAGGCAGGTAGCTTTAGTGTGAGGTAAGTTTTACTCACGCCTTCAAGTGAATGACAGCTTCTCACTTACATGCATTCTCTCCATGTGTTTTATGTATGGGTCCACAAGGATCATACAGTCAAAATCAATCCATTTACTATCTCTTTGGCAGACTTTGATGGTGATTGTGTGCACATCTATTCCCCACAATCATTGCTGCAAAAGCATCTTACTAGTTCCCTTAATAGGAATGTAAATCTCCACCTAGTTAAAGCTTGTTGGGTCTAAAATGTATGCCTTCCAAAACCATGCTGAGCATAGAATAGCTAACAAGTTGGCAATATTATGGTCAAGTCAAAATCATATTGGCTAATCAAAAAAATTAGTGTAAAAATATGCTCAGGCTTCATTCTCAAATTTGGTTCCTAGTTGTAAGGCCGAAAGATTTTCATGTTACCAAGGTTCTGTTAAAGTTGTTTGCAGCCTTGTTCTGTTAGGGTGCAACTTTACTGAGGGGAAGTTTACTCTCGCCTTCTAGTAGAGGTTTGTTTCTCAAATTTTGTGAACCATCATGTACCTTCCAGCACCATTTTCTAGCCGTGGAAGATCCACGTTGTCCACCGACACTCCACCGGCTTTGGTTAAGTATATTTTAGTTAAAAAGTTTCAAATATTTCTCATCATTTCATTTAGTATAAGCTACTACCACTATCTAGTGGACTGAAAAAATTTAGGTAAAATACATTATTTTGCATAAATATTCTTCAAACTTAGTCACAATCTAATTTCCTTATAAAATCGTTGACACTCTCTCTGTTGTCGAATAAATGAAGTCTTAGAATGTGTGCATCAAAACTCAAAATGTTAATTCACTAATATATGCAAAAAAAAAAGATTTGACATGTGAAAATGGCATTAGTTGATTTTCTTGAAAATACTTTCATGCTGTTATGCTTTTAATTATTTTTGTGGATATATAATCGTAGTAAGCAACAATAAAACATGTGCATTGGAAACTGTAAATGTCCTAAACCATAAGTAAAAAAAGGAGGGAGTACCATATACTAGTTGGGCACTTAGGCTTGTTACCCACTGAACATGATCTTTACATGGATGTTCATGCGTTGTGTACCCTGAAAAATAAAATATCAGCAAAATTTATTTATTTTAGCGATCCATAAACACTCCTAATAGCACAAATATCTCACTCTAATCTAATTAATCATTAGCCTGCAAATGTTTTACAGACATACATGAGTAATCCCACCTCTTGCTCTTGAAATGAAGCAAAGTTATGATGACTCATCAAACTTCTTGGGCTGGTCTGGGAATGTGTCCTTTACAGCATGAATGTACCGGAGCACATCATATGCTTTTATCTCTGGCTCAGGCAGTGCAGTGGCTTGACCGACATTCACAAGAAACAATCAACTGAACACCATTAGAATGTAAGAATAAGATCAAGTGATTTACACCAGTTAATCTTTTAACTAAGAATAAGGTTTAAACAAGGCCCCAATCAACAAGATACGAAACATAAGGCTGAGTTCTTTCCCCAACTGTCCCAACTCACCTCCCTCTTTTTTCGTACGCACGTTTTTCAAACTGCTAAATGGTGTTTTGTTTGCAAAAGTTTTCTATACGAAATCCATTTTTTCAAAAAAAAACTAATACTTAATTAATCATGCGTTAATGAGTCGCTCCGTTTTGCGTGCAGAGGGATTAGTTCCCAACATCAAAGAACGAACACAGCCTAAGTACGTACCAAAAGAAAAAATGGTAACTTCATTCAGTTAGAAAATAAGAAAAAAAAAACAATATGCATCGTAACTTGCTGCAGCAAAGCCACTACAGCCACCTCCTATTGATGAAGAAAGGGATTGCCTCACCTCCTAGATATGGCTGTTGGCGTTGCCTATTTGCAAAGGGAAGGGAAAAGAGGTAGTCTATGAGAGCACACTTCTCACGGAAGAAAGTCATGCTCTTCAATGATAAGTTGTGTCATAGGAAACCTGGTCGGGATGTGAATAAGCCGTGGGGTTTAGGATGTGAACCTATGCAGATTCTACAATGCGATGAACTTCTTCTGCAGAAAAGAAAAGAAAATGCTATTCTAATCTGCTTATATCCTTTATGCCAGTTTTAATGCAGTTTATAGTAGTATTTATCTTTGCTAGCTATCTAAATTAAGAAAAACATGGTATATGATATATGCAGCTCATTTATTCATGATTATGATCTTATTTTTTATGCATGTCCTGATTCTGAAGATTTTGTTCATGAGCTCAAATTCCTATTTTCTGCGAACAGTGGAACTGCGATTAATATGAAGATTCTTCTGGAGGTTTGCCATGTTATTCAATTAACGTAAAAAAAGGTCATTTGTTTCAGCAATGCCATTTTCTTTTCTGTAAAAGACTGAAGATATATATCTCAGTGTAATTTCAAAGGCATTCAAAATTATATTAGCAAGTGATATTTGTTCAGATTTTTTCGTTATTATCTAATACAACAAAAAAGTAGCATCTATTAAGAATCGCAAGAGAGTAAAAATATTTTACGATTGTAAACTTGACTATCTAAGTTCTTTATTGTTTTTTATCAAATTACTTTTCAGAATATACAGTCAAATCAATGAAGACAGATTCTGTAGGACTCCTTTTAAATACAATAATTAGATGAGCAAATGTCTTAGTTACAGACCAAAACAAACACAGTAAGAAAATAAAATATACGTCATCTTTAAGAAAGGCGCACAATTGGCCATTATATGGATTAAAAATTACAGCTGAGGTTCTAATTCAAAACGATTATGGCAATATAGGAGCACAAATACTTCAAAGGGCATATCACATCGTATCTAAGAAAATAAACTCAAGTCAGTAAATTTTATAGTAACTCCAAGGAAAATGGCATTCAATATTCCAGTTAACATCTGATAGCAAAATTAAGATTGCATTGATAGCTTGAGCACTATAGAAGCATAGGATGCCAAACCTTAAATATATAGTTTCTCCTCAGTGCCTTCCTCCATAGTAGCTTCAGGATTGGTTTTCCCGTGTCAGACTTTTGCCATGAGCATCTTATACTTCAAAAGAAAATACCAGCATTTAAGTTGTTTGAGGCTTTCAATGTTATTACGGTGTGTAAATATAGAATGGTTTAAGCACAGCAGATGAGAGGAAGAATGCAGTATAAATATATATTAGCATCTGAAAAACTCCATACCATATCTTAAAGAGATGGATGGCTGTGATCCTCTTTTAACTGCTTTAGCATTGAATTGCTCACTGGCAACCTCTGCAGACATTGGTACTATGGTCTTTCAATGTTTGTCAACTCGGCATCCAGTAAAACTCATTCACCATTTGAAAATAAACTCCATACAAAGAACATGTTCTCTGTTATTAGCTGGCTGGTTGATTAATGCCATCTTCCTATGAAACATGTAATAAATTGAAATTTTATGTATTCAGTAACTAACACAATCAAAATGCATTTAATGCAAATATATATTTGCGCAAATAAGCTCATGATTTCATTCATAGGATTTCCTAGGCATTACGTCAAGATGTCAAGCATCATCGGCATTTTGGTCATGACAATGCTAATAGAAACTCATGGATATTCTTTCGTATATGACATCGGTTGTAAAACAAAAGACAAATAATAACTTTAAAGGATTACGCCACTTATCCTTCTATTAACGGTACTCGTATGGATGAGGGATGAACTCGCTCTGTTCCACTTCCCAGGGAGGTTTTTTAAAGTTGAAACCATATGCTCTCGTGATATGTAGTTACGTCTCCCACAGACCTCAGTTATCAGCTAGGATTGACAATGACAACACAGACTACAGGTCAACTATTCACCCATAAGCCAATGGATTCTCGCTTCACATCTACCCTGATATTCAGTTATTTTACAAGTGGGTACCTAGCAAAAGTTATATGATTCCTTGAGGTCCAACAAATTATTAATCACTTATCAGCCAGACTAATCTTTCTTTATACTAATCTAGAGGCTCTCCTAGAAGCCCTTGCCTTAATTTTACAAAGTATGAAAACTAGAAATTTCCACATTGATGGAAAAAAAGGTTAAAATTCTCTCATTACTCTGAAAAGGAAAAAAACTGGAGCATCTTTCGATGAATCTTTTGTTTAGATCTGCTAGCTATTATGAAATATACATGGACACATGTGAAGTAACAGTATAGAACACAGACTCGTGTATAATGGATTTACGAATTCAATTTTAAACACAGCCACACAGCTCACATGCATGCAATTGATTGTGTGGTCACAGCAGGACACATGCACGCTTGTTTCTTTCCTTTTTCCAGAAGTGCACATAGGACTCGATAAATTGCATGCATAAAGAGGGTTGGAAGTTGTGCATACTCTATCATGTCATCCTGTAAGATTGACTAGTAAGCCATGAGGAAAATATTCTATTTGAGCCCTCAGAGTGGCAGGTTGTGCAAAGTCCATCATGTGAACATTTTTTCCCAGTAAATTGAATTAAGGAACATATTCCCTCTGTTCCAAAACTAACATTTCAGATATAATATGGCCTACAACATGCTACACAGACCACTACTTTTTACAGGTATACAGTTCTTATAAATAAGTTCCATGACAAATTAATTAGTAACAATTTCATACGAAAACTTTAATAGATTTATTGTTATTAGCAGGCAAAAATAACTACTCCTATGTTATGTGCTTTCTAAAATACCAACATGTCCAAGAGAAGGGAGTATATACGTTTGTGTAATTGTGCTATAAGATGATAAAAGTAAAAGCATACCTAATATATCAACCCTCTAAACTCTTAATTCTAGTAATATACATTGCAACAAGAGCCGACATAGTAACGGTACGCACCGCATAAGGAATCTTCCAAATAAGTTCACCTCGTATGCTCGGGAGAGGGAGATGGGCACAGCCGCAGCAGCAATTTGAGGGCTTCCATCTGCATGGCGGCTGCGGTCCTGAGGTCCGCAATGCTGTACAACGCCTCAGTGGCAGGGGCTGGGGACGCTGCTGCGTTTGGGAGAGTGGAGATGGTGTGCGGCCTGGCAAGTGTGAGCGGGCGGCCAGCTTGGCCCTGAGCCTAGACGACTTGGGGTACTTTGGCGCAGGCACAGTGGACACGAGGAGCCGGGGAAGGAGAGGACGCTGATGCCGGCAGTGGGGAAGACCTGTGACAACGGGGTGGAGTTGATGCCGGCTCGGTGGGGGAGAGGAATGAGGGCTTGGGGTTAGGGCTCACTCCCTCGCCTGAACCTGGTGGAGAGGAGAGGGAGTAGGTGGCGCGCGCGCGGTGGGGGATTTTGGCGGCGGCACCGGCGGCGGAGGGGAGGAGGACTGAGGCGGCGGCGGCGGCAGGGGAAGGGAGGCACCGTGGAGGTGGCGCGCTGAGCAGATGGAGGCGGTGGAGATGGGCGCGGGCGATGCGGGGGAGGAGTGTCGTGTCGGGTAAGCTGATGGGGATATCAGGTGGCGGTGGCGGTGGCGGCGACGCGGCTAGGGCAAGCGACCGCCGCGGGCGTCGGATCACCGAAGTCGCAACCGTAAGAGGCGCCGCCACCGAAAGCGCCCTCTGCCTGAATCTCCCGCTCAGGAATGGGACAACCGGAGCACGTGCGGAGGCGGAGGCGGAGGCGGCGGCGGCGGCGACGAGGCCGTCGGCGGCGGAAGGAGAGAGCGAGTGGCAGAGCGAGAGAGAAACCCAAACCCCTATGCGATGGCTGTTTGTCAAAATCCAACGGCTCTCACGGATTAGTTTGCAAAAGGTACAGACCCCTGTAAATTTCACACTCATTAAAGGATCTTTTTGTAAAATTAGAAACAGCTATACGCAACACCTCAGCAACAGGGATCGGATTGCAAAATGTTTGGGCCGCTAACACTGCTACCGGTCCCAATTAGGGACTGGATTGCAAAACAGCCCAACGAAATGGGCCGCATGACCGCATCACTCTGAACTCTCCAGAAGAAGGTGACCCAACTCCGAAGCTGCACAAGCCCAAGTAGGGTTTCCTCGCTCCCACCTCCACCCACGAGGTCTCCGCCGCCGCCGCCGCCGCCGCCGACGACGACGACGACGACTTCCTCCGGCGACCGCCGGGGCGGCCTTAGCGCCGGCTACGCTGCCGCCTCCGCGTAGCCGACCCTATCGCGTACCCGCCCCTCTCGCGCCCAGTGCGCCGGGTTGGTTGGTGGCGGGAGTACCGGAAATGGTGAGCTCTTCTCCTTTCAGAAATTCCAGCTTTGGTTAGTGGCTCATGTGTCGTTTGTATGTGTTAAGATTGGATTAAGTTTTTGTTCGAGCATCCCATCCGTAGGGTAAGGGAACCAGGTGCAGGTAGAGAGGAGGAGATTTTTCAGGTATTGCACTGATTGCTAGTGCGAAATGTTCAGCAATTTTGGAGTCAGGGGTGTGCGGTAGATGTAAGATTGGGAACTTTGTTGGTAAATCTGTTGTTACTCTGATTAAAAGTTAAAGTTCAGATTGCTCTGTGGATTTGTGTTGAGCCAATTGCTTATCTGGGAGTTCGTTAATCCAATTAGAGTAGAACTTGGTGGACATAATCAATCTACACGAATTGTTACTGGTGATCATGGAAAGATCTTAGTATAACTCACATCATTTCTCATCCTCCTATTACTATTGGTATGAAGTTACAATTTGGGTGCATTCGCTGCATATTTTAAGTATTAATCAGCCGTTTGTCCAAAACTAAGAATGAGTGCAAATCGGCATTGGTTTGATTTATCTTTGCAATGCAGCGGCAGTTTTCTAATGACCTTGTTTTCGGTTATTTTTGTAGTTCACAAACAATTTCCTATTGTCTTCTCCATGCACCCTACCAGTTTGTGCTTATTTACTTTCTAGCTTCTGGAGAATTTTATGATCTCTAAATGTTTGGTTTCAGTTTAATGCATGAATACAGAGTGCCAATAACAAAGTAGAGGCCAAAAATGGGTGTGCAACACGACAAAGTTAGTTATACAGTTATAGCAATTAAATACTTCCATATTTAATTTCTGCAGGCTACACCACTCATAGCAGGACTCGCGGTTGCAGCGGCGGCTCTTGCTGGTAGATATAGCATCCAAGCTTGGAATGCTTATAAGGCAAGGCCTGTAGTTCCTAGGATGCGCAAATTCTATGAAGGTGGCTTTCAACCTACAATGACTCGAAGAGAAGCTGGTTTAATCCTAGGTGTCAGGTAAATATCATATAGAAGCATAGTATCTGTAGTACAGTCAGTGAATCTTTAATATTTATATTTGTATTAGCACAAATCTACTCATATATCTAGTTTCACCCCATGCCCATGTCATTGATATTTTGTTGAACTGATGCACTCACACTCATGAACTTTCCCTGATCCCTGCCCCACTCTTAACTCATTGTAAGATTCCACCCATCCCAATCCTCCAATCTGTTGGCCAGATCCTCATAAACAATAGAAGTACACATTTTACAGAAATGTAGGGAGTTAAGGACTATAAGGTCGATGAAGTAAAATCTGTGAGATGCCTGTTTTCTGTATGGGGAGATATTGTTGATGATCACTGGGGGCTACTCATTAAACTTCTAACATAGACACAGGATTCATAGCTGTAAGTTTACCGTAATAAACACATCATAGAACACAGCAAGTTGCAAATAAGACAACTCTGCCCTTCCCAAATACAAATAGTTTTAATAGGAAAGCCTCCTTAGAGCAAATATAACATTTGTAGCTCTTGATGTTTATGTATTAGACATGTTATTATAAAATTATAGTTTTAGAAGCTGAACATGTTCATTCTATCAGTTTAGAGTGGAATAAGATGGATCAGTCAACTTCTGTTAGAAGCTACTTGCATTTCAGCCATACTATGTGGGGCAAAAAGTACTGAGCTACTGGTAACAGTGCACCTAACTCCCATTAACCAACCTATCTGCCAAGAGTCAATTGAAATTTCCCTGGTAAATTAGCTCCTTTGCAATGGTATGCTTTCTTTTGAGTATGCTCGCTCCATTGATACAGAAAGGGAATGTTATCAGAGGCATAGTTTTCTATTCTTGAGAGAGAGACAAATATATGTTCTGTCAAATGTACCCTTTTAGCACCTATAGTTTGAATTAAGTCCTGTGTTTGTCCCTCGAAAGTTGAACACTTCAGATAAGTCATTCTTGCATTTGTGAAGCCCCTTTTTTTAATCCAACAATTCTTATTTGGTAACTTGCAATTTGAGATTTATTTACATTTCTTTCTTTCATTAAGTTGCTGTCCCTTTTCTCCTTTGATCCCTACAGGGAAAACGCCCATCCTGAGAAGGTGAAAGAGGCGCATAAGAAGGTCATGGTTGCTAACCATCCAGATGCAGGCGGTAGCCATTACCTTGCTTCAAAGATCAATGAGGCCAAAGATATTTTGTTAGGGAAGACAAAAGGAGGGGGGTCAGCCTTTTGATTATATGATAGTAATGCACCATATGTTATTCCAATGAAACGGTGAATTTTGGTATCTGTAGTCTCAGGACTTGAAAGGTAGGCTAAAATCTTGATCCGTGACTAGAATTTATGGACGGATAATGTTAGCAGGTCTGTCCGCTGTTTGACATATTCGACATTTCAGTGCCCGGTCGTGTTCGCCCAACTGGTTATGGAATAACTGATATACATGGAGATGGTATTACCTGCAAACCAAGCAAATAAACATCGAACGACTTCTTATGGAGAACGACTTCTTCGACTGTAGTAGAGACATAATAAACATCGAACAAATATAAAACAGCATGGTTACTCCAATCCATATCTTATGGTTTTTCTTTTTTTTTCCTATGCAGAAAAGGCAAGTTGTAATAAATAAATAGAGTAAAAAATAAATTTGTACACGCTGCCATTACTACTGTTCGTTGGATTGATCATTCAGTGTGTGTGTGTGTGTGTTTTATTTTTATATAATGAAAGCTTTACTGAGAATCAATCAATATCAATTACATCAAGATGAGTCATCCACTAGATCAAGAATGATGGCCATCCTATCCTAGCTAGCTTGCTGCTGCTGCCTGGTTCTCCTCCTGCTGCTTCTTGATGTCGGCGAGCAGGACAGTGAGTATCATGTACATGCACCAGACGCCGAAGAAGAAGTTGAGAAGCGACAGCGGCGCCGCCGCCTGCGGGGAGCCGAAGAAGTGCTCGGCGATGACGTCCCCCTTGATGCACAGCACCGGGAACGCCACCAGCATGTAGGCGACGAACACGACCCTGGCGAGCGCGCCGCCGGCGGTGCAGCCGCCTCACCCGACGACGACCCAGCAGAACTTGGCCAGCTCCTGCCGCAGCGGCGCCGGGCGCGTCGCCGCCGTTGCCATCGACGACGGCGTCCTTCTTCATTGTCACCTCTGAGGTGACGGCCGGCGGCGCAACGTGGGGCGGCGATGCCCCCGCATTTGAGCCGTTGGAGGCCACGGGGACGGAGAGCACGGCGGGCACCATGCTGCCGCCGTCGGGAGGCCTCGGCTGGTCGTCGGAGAGGGAGTACGGGAGCAAGCAGCGAGTGTGTATCAGGCGCGGGCGACACGCGGATGGTCTCAGCTCGGGCACGCCGCCTGCATATAACTTATAGGCGAGCCGTTCCGTCAGTCCGAGTCCGTTGAAGCCAACTCCTTCATTCTAATCCGAGTCGGAATTTTCAGTGTTTATAATCTAATCTTTTCAGAATAAAAGTATTATATTGCAAAATCATTATTATTGTTGTTGGTGGTGTTTTTTGTCCCTGTGTTTATTGATGCACACAGATCATACATGCTATCGCTTAGGATGTGTTTGATATGAGAAGAAAAGAGAGGACGAAAAAAATACGCAAAACGATGTGAACTGTTAGTGTACACTTAATTGAGTATTGATTATTTTAAATTTGAAAAATAAATTAATATGATTTTTAAGATAACTTTTTATATTTTTTTGATAAATTTAAACTGTCAGCGGTTTGATAAATTTAATTCGATTTGTTGCATTCATCACGATTCATTGACGGAGGCCCGATTCACCTTGACTGGGTGCACGGAGATACCCACGAAAATGTGTATCCAGGATTGATCTATCTGGATCAAACGGCCAAGATCGATCATGATACGAGGGCCCAAACGAGACACCACGTAACGTACGTGCCCATGACGGGCAGAAGGCTGAGATGGCGGCTGAGGAAGTGCTGACGTGGATGGCCACATCAGCATGACGGCTGGTCTACATGGGATGCGGTCGGCACCGGCAAACGGCAGGGCAGTAGAGGGATAGAGGGGACCAAGGATCAAGCACAATATGGGGATCTCACTGAGCGCCAAAACAACAAAGGGCAGGGATAGGAATCATAGCATGCCCACCGGTGGTGAAGTCAAGCGGTGACGGGGACCGTGGTGTTCCGCGTCCGGAATGGTAGAAGAGAAGTTAACAAGGGTTTGGACAAGTTACGGTGAAGGAAGAGGGACCACAAATTTTACACGAGTTTTAAAAAGGAATTAGCTGGGCACAAGAAAAACATTTTAAAATAAGGGCTTGTTTGTTTAATCCCCGAGAGGAGGATTTAAAGAGGATTTATTTTACATATATTGTGGTGTGAAATTATTCCCCCACAATCTGCTCCATTCCCCTCTTTCGAGGGATTAAATAAAAAGGCCTAACTAACTAAGGTAACCTAATGATCAACTAAAGAAGGATGGTCAGAAGGATGGAGGGTTTTTGTCGAACCCCCACGGTACTGATAAGTGACAACATTGCGAACCCCGGTACGATGACATCAGGCGAGGTTCGGTAAACAATGAAATCAGGTGAAGAAGGGAAAAAAAACCTAACGATGTGCAATATCAAGCACGATAAATTTATGAATTCTACCCAAATATCTCCATGTCGCAAGATAAACTGTACAAATCATCCGTAGAATGAACTGTTCAATGGAAACGTACCTTCTATCCACCATGTAGGAACACGTCCAAGAAAATGCTTGGCTTCGTAGTTTGAGTTCGGAAGACATTATAGCAAGATGCATTGTGCTGCGCAAGTGAATATGATGCAAATCAATTAGCACAAAGATAGTCCAACGTCTCGAAACACAAATGAATAGGAGTATGATTAATCAGATATGCGGTTAATTCCACTAGCTAGTTGTGGATGAGATGAACAGTTAATTAGAACTGAAGATGTTCAACCAGAAATTTCATCATAGCATATGAGCCAACAACTTTATTATTCAATCTTATACTTTCGGTAAAAGATCTAATGATACAGATTTGATGTCAAATAACTAGATTATTTACAAATATTAGTACTAGTCAGAGGCTCAGAGCTTGGCAAGTCAGTAAAAGTACTACTACTATCGATTATTTCTGAACGAGGGAGGTAGCTGGTTCTACCTTCAGTTTCTTGTACGTCATATGTTCCATTCTTTTATGAGCAGAGGTGTCAGAAATATGAGACATCAGGCCTTAGAGAGGATAACAAAGGGGGTGTTTAGATCCAGGGGTAAAAAAATTTAGCGGGTCACATCGAATATACGGACACACATTTGAAGTATTAAACGTAGACTAATACCAAAACAAATTACAGAATCCGCCTGTAAACTGCGAGATGAATTTATTAAGCCTAATTAATCCGTCATTAGCAAATGTTTACTGTAGCACCATATTGTCAGATCATGACGAAATTAGGCTCAAAAGATTCGTCTCGTGATTTACACGCAAACTGTGCAATTGGTTTTTTTTTCATCCACATTTAATGCTCCATACATGTGTTCAAACATTCGATGTGATGGGACAAAAAAATTTAGCGGTGGATCTAAACAGGGCCAAATACTACGACATCCCATCCTTATAGTCCTTCCTGTTCAGGAACCTTGAACTGCGGGAATCAGTCATGAGGCGCTCAAGCTCCTCATCAGAGAGCTCATCAGCCCTACAAAGGAAAATAATTGTCAGGTTTCCGCTAGCAGTAATGTCATGAATAACAACATAGAAGTAGTTTGGTTTTGCACAAAAATCGTCAGCACCATAATATATTGGTTTATGAAGTCATTTCAGATTAAGGTTGTATCCGGGAGGTGAGATTAGGTGTTAGTATAATCCTTGCGGGTGCAGTCAATAAGCTACAGGTTTCTTAACTAGTAAGAATATACAGCTGCTTAACAGCTGGTTGTAGTAGTAAATTTAGATTTTACTTTAAGATGTAAACAGTAAGATGAATAGTATGTCTGGTTACTGTAGCTTACTGTAGCTACTGTAGCACCGACTTAAAATCCTATAAAAGGACATGTACCCCTCTTAAGTTAAGTAAGCTTTTCAGCTCATTTTCAATTTCAGTTTCAACTAGACTATTGAGTGTAGTCAGAAGTGATCCTACCAACATTGGGAACTCACTTCCGCATACGCAAAACGGAGCGATGCATTTTCTTATGATCAATTAAGTATTTACTAATTTTTTTGAAAAATAGATTAATATGATTTTTTAAAATAACTCTCATATAGAAAATTTTTACAAAAAATACACCGTTTAGCAGTTTAAAATGCGTGCGCGCAGAACACAAGGGAGGTGAGTTGGAAAAGTTGGGGAAAGAACTCAGCCTAAGTAACGATAAGCAAACTAGAGTATGTTGACTCATTAGCTGTGTGCCTATTGGCAGAGGCTGAAGATGTAAATCATTTCCATTATTAAAAAAAAGCAAACTAGAGTATGCCGTAGAAAGCTAGAAAGTTAACATAACCTATTCATTCAGAATTTGCATAGCATAGCTACTCAATGGGCAATATTTGTAGAACAAGTTACTATATTATGAGATCCATTACAATCCCTAACATAGCTTTGGAATTAGTCAATTTAATTAATAGCTGCATGGAACAATGTACTAATAACAAATAAAAATATAAACATGGCAACTATAACACATCTTTTTAACTAATAAACCTTTCAGGCTCCAAATGAGCATACGAAAAAAGCCTGATTGTCTTGATAGCATTTCTTAGCACCCAAATTAACCATGTCCTAGAAAAGATATCCCAGAAAAGATCAACCAATCAGATGCCCTACTTTTCGACATGATTGTCAGCTGCTTAGTACAGACAGAGAATTCCTGGGCTCCTGGCCCAACTAGACCAAGAAACTAGACACACCATAAATTCAAAAATACCAGCAATACATTTTATAGCTTTTTTGTCCATGGTTATTTACTTAACAGAAACTAGTTGCAAGTTTGCAACACACTGATACCTTGTCAAATCGCAACAGTAGTGATACACAAGGAATAAACACAATATTAGGCATTTAACTGGAGCCAAAATACTATGTGGGCTTAACATAGTTGCATCTAAATGAAGTAAAAAGATCAACCATACCATTACATCATCACACTCTAATATAATCACATCAAAATTACCATGGGTGAAAAGGATCTCCTACCATAACTTACAATTACAACAGTAGTGATGTGGTGTTATTAAATTCTAAAAGTTCCAAGCAATCCCACTTAAACCTTGTTCGGTTAATCCCACCTACAAAGGAGTTTGAGGGGAATTTAGTTAGCAATAATTCCACACCTAATAGGTGTGGAATTAATCCCCCAATCTCTTTACCATAATATACAATTAAAATGGTGGTGCTATTCAATTCTACAAGTTCCAAGAAACCCCACTTACTTAGCAGACAGCTAACAATCAGCTCTTCGACAGTAATAATGCTCATAACATTCTCATATAACATATCACTCAATCTACCACAAAGAAATTTAAGAACCGCAAGTAGACCTTATACTGAATCCGAGCCACTATCGAACAAATAACTCTAGGATAAGATCCAACCGCCTTCAAAGTAGAAGTAAAGAAACAATCACAGAACTTTGAGTCTCAAATGTACAGCCTACAAAGTCATAAACCCAAAGCTGCTTGCAGACCAACGAATCTAATAGCCAAATCAGCTAGTACTTGCCAAGAATAAGCCCAAATCACACTACTGATCATTCGTTATACATACACGTTTAAGATACAGTAATATGTACCATTCCAGCACATTAAGAATGGAACGAACCATGCTGGCTAGATCAGGGGTGAGGCCAAGATCTGCTCACCGCTTTGTTCATGTCGATGGCGACCTTCTTACAGGAAATGTTGAAGGAGCAACACCCGATACCCTTGATGGAGTTGATCGCAAACATGCTCTTCTGCTTGCCATCTATGTTGGTGTTCAACAGACACAGGATGTGTCATAAATCGTTCCCTGCCATCAACAACTGCAAACAAGGAAAAATGATTCGCTTAGCACATCCTGTACGTCTGGTGAAGTGAACGGAAGGGGAGGAGGGGCAGCTCTTACCATGGTGGTGGCCTGCCAAACCAAAAGCCCCCGTAATTGATGGCCTGGAAGAAGCAAGTCAACACAAAGATGCAGAGAGCAAACGGTTTCTAGCACATACGGAGAAACTTAAAAGAAACCAAAGATGTAGAGAGAATATGTAAGTGATATGATTGATGAAATAACTTCTTCAGTGCCATACCTTTGGCCTTTGTTGCACATGACAAGATCAATTATGGTAAAACAACACTATCTAAGGGTTTAACAGACCTGTAACTCAATGGAGTAAAAAGGAAAAAAGAATCAGAAGTAGAATCATAGTCCTAATGTCACTAAAATGTGTTCAAAAGAATCTAATGTGTAGCTGGTAGTATCCAGATAGGGGTATCCCACTATCCATTGGGATGACATACCACATGCTGCGTGCATGGTGCTGAACAACCTGATGCTGCCGCCGCTGGAAGCAGTGGCAGGAGGAATCTTTTTGAGAATTAATATTATTTTTATGGAAAATCGCAAAAGTAGTGGCCAACCGGGGAAAATCGCAAAAGTAGTACCCTGTCGAACAGGTGTAGTTCGATAGGGCACCTATCGAACGTTGGGCATTCGACCGGCTTCTGTCGAACGGCTGGCATTCGACAAGCGTACCTATCGAACGGGGGGAATTCGACAGGGCCCACCACCCGGCGCCGCGCGGCCTGTCGAATAGGGGGCGTTCGTTAGGGCCCTCCACCGACCCTGTCGAACAATGGGCATTTGACATGCCGGTTTAAAGCCCCGTGCGCCCAGGCCGCGATGCTTCTTCGATTTTTTTTGAGGACCACATCGCCAGCCACCACCGAGAGTCGCCAGTTCGTCGCCGTGGGCGCCGGAGGGAGTCAGGGGAGGGGCTAGCAGGCCGGAGAGGAGGCCGAGGAGGCGCCGGCCGGGAGGAAAGGGTTGGCAACGGCCTCCAGCAGTGAAGTTAAGGTATACATTAGTAATCCCTAAGTATGAGGCATATGAAAGTTTAATAAAAAATTGGTTTGTGATTTGTTAATTGTTTCGCATTGTTCAATGTTAGTATGTATGGTTTGCACGCATTTGTCATTGCTAAATGTTAGTAGAGATATTTAAGTAATATTACGGTTAAATTAGTTCTTAGTTAGTACATGTTATTAATATGTTGTGTGTTAAAATAGGTACAAAGGTGTTATATTTTATTTGGATTATTAAACTAGTTGTTTGTTAATAATAGTTGTAAGTTAGTACACGGCAATGTAGTATAAGTTGTAATAGGGTAATTATCAAAGGATTAAATGATTAAACATCAGACAATTTGTCATGTTTTATCAGGATGTCAGGTGATATCCCCATTCGTCTGTATTATGGCGATGCTCCTATACAAATATGCGATAGCGGGGTGGATTTGACTGTATATGCCTTCCATGATACTAGTCTGAATGCACCAGAGCATATGGGTTTGAACGACGTGTTAGGGTGGTTGTATAATATGTTTGGGGTAGATCCAGTGCTCGATTAATTTGTCATATATGCCGTGTGGCCAGTGAGGGGTCAACATGGATGGCAGTGGAGAGTAGTGGAGGTTGCGTCAACTGGGAGTTGGAGGAAGTTTGTTCATAAAGTAAGGGAGAAAGGCTATAGCCTGGCAATAGTGGTGCGGAAGACAATATGTGTTGATCGATCGGGGGAGTCAAGTCATGTCGTGGTGGAAGAAACTCCGTTGGAAGGTGGACAAGCTGAAAATGTTTGGCGGACTGAGCAAGGTCGAGGGGAAGAAGTAGTGGAGGGTAATACACAAGGAGAGGTCATTGTTCGTGATAATAATCGTGAGGCCAACGACTCGGACGAAGAAGAACCGGATTCGCCTATGCGTGTTGATGTAGCGGAGGAGAATGAGGCGGTAGTGGATCAGATGGAAGTGGAAAATGAGGAATACATTGCGCTTGTAGTGGAAGGAGAAGATACGACACTGTGGGACATCGAAACTAACATACCCGATGATTGGACGACCATATCGATGAGTCGTATGAAGGTAAACGATGGTTTAGATGCCCACTGGTGTTATGATAGTAAGTAGGTGAAAGTTGGACAGATATTTCATGACAAAGGTCACTTACAAGATGCGGTGAAGAGGTGGGCATTTGACCAGAAGCGTGAGTTCAGGGTGAAGGTTTCAAATAGGACGACGTACGACGTCAAGTGCACACAGGCTGGATGTCCTTGGAGAGTGCATGGTTACAAGCCACAACATGACACTTTATGGGTAGCTTCGAGGGTTGAGCAACATACGTGTTTGTTGGAGAATACCCGTCTGGTGCACAGGAACATGACAGCGGCATTTGTGGCACAAATGGTATATTCAAAGGTGGTTAGAAAAACATCTTTGTCCCCTTTCACAATAATGCATGACGTAGAGAAAGAGTACGGATATGAGATATCGTACGACAAGGCTTGGAGGGTAAAAGAGAAAGCACTGGAGATGGGGTTTGGAACTTATGAGGATTCTTATCACAATCTTCCCCCACTATTGGAGGTGATGCAGGCAAGAAACCCGGGCACACACATGGCTATTCTCGATGAGGTGAATGAAAATGGGGAGAATGTTCTTCGTCGGGCTTTTTGTTCATTTGGGTGCATGATAGAGGCCTTTAGAAATTGCATTCCTGTGCTCTGTGTTGATGGCACTTTCATGACAGGCAAGTACAGAGGAACAATTCTAACCGCGATCGGAGTCGACGCGGATAGCCATGTCGTTCCTGTTGCTTTTGCATTTGTTGAAAGTGAGAACACATCAAGTTGGCTTTGGTTTTTGCGGCACATTAAAATGTGTGTTGTTCAAAACAGACCAAATGTGTGTGTTCTGCATGACCGACACGCCGGTTTGCTATCGGCGATACAGAAGCTTCAAGAAGATGTCACAGAGTCCGTGCCATGGCCAGATTTGCATAGCAAATGGTGCATGCGACATCTTGGGGTTAATTTTTACAGATAATTCAGGAGTAGGAGATTGATGGACCTGTTCAGGAAGTTATGCAAGCAGAATCAACAAAGGAAGTTTGATGCCATATGGGAACAACTGGATCGTTTGACCACTACACACATGGAAGAGGTTAGGAAAAAGCCTGTAGTTGCCAGACAGGAGGAGCAGAGGGACTTGAACCCATTCCTAATGAAGCACCAAGTATTACTCGGCGTAGGAAGCGTGGAAGGGCCACGAAGTGCTTCACGGAGTGGGTAGAATTTGAGCCTAGGGAGAAATGGTCGTTGATGTACGATACAGATGGATCGAGGTATGGTGTGATGACAACAAATCTTGCTAAAGTGTATAACTGGGTTATGAAAAATACACGACCTCTACCACCTGTTGCTATCCTGGAGGGCATCAGGGGGGGTACACAGAAGTATCTCTGTAAAAGGTATTCCATGGCTAGTCTTAACCTCAGCAAACCCAGTGTTAAGTATAATCCAGCTATTACACAGTACATGGATGAGAAAAAGCAAGAAGGGAGGAATGCACAGAGTGTGGCCAGCTGGGAATAGAGAGTTGTTATTTGAGATACGACTTCGTGACAAGAGTGGTGTCGGCATTGGGACTACTGACATCACATTGGAATGCACGTTGTGGCCAGAGTCTCATGCTTGCAAATGCAATTGCAACAAGCCTTATCTGTTACACCGGCCATGTTCCCATGTTCTTGCCGCTTCCGCAAAAGGAGGTGTTGATGCAAACATTTTTGTTTCTCTGTACTTTACAAAGGAAGCGTGGGAGGCAACTTGGCGTGGTGAATTGCGTGGTTGGCGTGCCATATGCGATTACACTCGTCCTCCTCTAGGGCAAGCCAATTGGGTTCCTGACTCAAATTTATTAGTTGATACTAAGGGTCGTCGCTAGTCGCGCAGGATCAAGAACCTTATGGATGAAGCTGAAGCGAAAGATCGTTCTCGTCGTAAGAAAGCTTGCATTCTTTGCGGGGAGAACCATGCCCGTAAAGATTGCAACATGTACAATGTAGGGCAAGACGCCGCAGGCGCTGATGTTTGTCGCGTTCCAAAGGGGAAGTCGAAGAAGAAAAACTATTATCCTTGGTGGTCTTGTACTTTGAAGTTGTTATCATTCAATTTATTTTTAGTGCCTCTGTAATTTTAATTTGAACTATCCTGCACTTTTATTACCCGAATCTATTTGTAATGGCCTTGTAATTTTCATTTAGAACTGCACTGCACTTTTAATATCCTAATGTATTTGTATTGGAATTGTAATTTAAATTTGAACCGCACTGCACTTGTAATATCATAATATATGTGTCGTGGGCTTGTAATTTTAAATTGAAATGTACTGCACTGTTCTTATCTGTATCTATGTGTGCTGGTAATGTAATCTTAAATTGAAATGGACTGCAAATTTATTATTTGAATTATGTTGCATGCATTTACTGTACTGTTACCATATGTGCATTGTACTAATATGGTTTTCGATCAGCAGGTATGGCTAATCAATATGATGTGCAGCTGATAGACCAGGAGATTGATAGGAACCATCGATCGCGACGTCTTAGTAGTGGAACTTTCTGCAATGTACTGAAGATGCGAGGACCGGATCAATATTGGCGTATTGATCCTCGTTGGGTTCCAAGGTGCGTGAAAATATATTGTTTTTACTAATACAAGATTTAGACATTTTCATGTATTAATAACTTGCACTCTGTCATGTTGTAGGTTGAGGCAGCTGGGTTGCTGACGTTTGCACGGTTGGTCGAGCCTTCACGTGCAAGGCCCGAACGAATCCACATTGACACGGTGCCTCTGAGTGCTCTTGTGGATAGATGGAGGCATGAGACCCACACTTTCCACCTCACAGTTGGAGAGATGGTGCCCACTCTGCAGGATGTGTCTTATTTGTTGGACCTGCCAATAGCTGGGGCAGCAGTTGGCCCAACAATGGTGAATGCTGGATGGGCGGATGACCTTCTGGCCAGTTTTGGTGGTGTGCTACCTGTTGCACTGGAGGATCTCACAGATGGGCACGGGCCGACGAAAAGTTGGTTGAATCAGTTTCGATAGGATGTCTTCCCTGATGACCAGGAGGAGTGGATCGTGCAGCGACACTTAGTCGCTTACCTGTTGTGGTTGTTTGGATGGGTGATGTTCACGGGAACTCACGTTGACTCCGTGGACAAGCACTTCATCCACTATGCGGAGCAGATTGCAGAGTTACCTATCGCGGAGATTCCATAGTACAGTTGGGGGTCGGCGGTACTTGCGGCGACATATGCCGGACTGTGTGATGCTTGCATGAGGAACGGCAAGCAAAGTTCACTCCCTGGATGCCCGTTGTACTTATGTTGTGGGCGCACGAGCGCTTCGACATTGGGAGGCCTCAGCTTGACTCGTAAGTCCGGTGTTGGCGACATCGACGATCGTCCCACTATGGGATCCTTGTGGACACACCGTGAGGTAATTTTTGTTTAATTCGTTTGTGTTATCATTATGAACGGTTCACTACTAGTTGAATACTTTCCTTATATAACTAATGAAAACTACTAACTTCTTGTTGCAGCCTCAGTGGGTTAGCGGGACGATGCGTCGTGTCTACACACAGTTTGTAGCTGACTTTGATCAGCTTACGCCTGACCGTGTTCAGTGGACTCCCTACACTCAGCACGATGTCAATGATCGTGCACCGCACGGTCTCGCGGATCTTTGCACGCGAGATATGCAACTCTGGAGGACGACTTGTCACCTCGTGCTAGACGTGCACGTCGAGCCACACAATGTCCACAGGGTTCTCAAATAGTTGGGCATGTGTCAGGACTTCCCTCCGAGAGTAGGTTGTCCTTTGGCTGATAGTCTTCATAGGTTAGTTCGCATCACAGTTGTTTAATCCAATTTTTTAAAAATAAATCACTGCATAACATTTTTACTGATGTGTCAATTTGTTGTTGTGCAGGTACTCCAGAAAGGGGCTCGGGCTTTCCTACGAGCTAGTTATTGTGACCACGGTTCAGCCGACGGTACAAGAATGGGAGCACGCAGCTGATAACTTGGCGCTTCAGACACCTCCAGACGATGGGAGTTACTATGGGGCTTACCTTCGTTGGTACCGCAGTGTTACACGATGGAGGTGTTTTCCTCCACAAGGAGATAGCACCGTCCCCCACCAGGCGGCGATTACTAACACGTTTGCCCCTCAGCCTCGATCAGCTTACAACTCAATGGTACGTGTTTATTTGTGGAATTTGAGCAACTAGTTTAATATTTTTAAAAAATGTGCAGCTAGTTCAGTACTTTCAATAAATGTGCAATTGGTTCAACTAGTTCTTTTTCTTACATAAATGTGGAACTAGTTCAGTATTTGTAATAAATGTGCAACTGCTTCATTATTTCTAACAAATGTGCATCTTGTTCAAAACTCATAATAAATGTGCAACTGGTTCAATAATTTTAATTCCCTTGCTTATTTGTGCAACAGGCGGAATTTTTTGAGCGCGTTCAGGTGGAGTCCAACACCCTGTTGCAAAGACTAGAGACGAGACCTCCAGTCGTTAGGCCTGACGACGTAGTGAGCGTCCTTCGCAACTTCCGTGCCCGTGCTGCCGCACTACTACGTCGTGTCTCCTGTCGGAGCGCGGCAGATGTGGTGCAGCCGTCTGCCCGATGGGCATCACCACCACTACCCTGACGTTCCAGCGTGGATCCCAGTGGTCAATCCACGTCACGTCGCGGGTACGAAGCGGCCCACACATCTCACAGTCGTCCTTCCTTTCAGCACACCCCAGCACCGGAGTACACCAGGGGGTCAGCTGGATCAGGGGTACCTATGTCGAGCTGTTGACGACCAAATTTGGTAATTCAAGGTGTCGGAGATGAAGATAGAGTTGAGAAGAATTGGAGAGAATTAAAGAGATTAGATCGTTTCTGGAAACAGAGTGAGAATTGGCTATAGTCCGAATCGGCTGTGAATTGGATCGGCAGAGACAGAATCGGTTGTTAATAAGGATAGTATCGGAGTTTCAGCCGATCTTGCCTGTTATAGATGTTTTACATCGTTTTATGCTTTGTTTAATGTTCTATATTTGCCCCTTATATCAGGATCTAATCTAACATAAATATATTGAGCTTGATACCAATTTAATTGGTTATAGTTGAATATATTTATTACTAGAGAATATCCTAGTATAAGGTTGTATCGGAGCTATAGCCGATACATGCTTAAATCTAGATATCGGCTATGACATTAGTCTATATAATCATTATTTCATGTTATCTTTAGACTTGAACAATTTATACTGTCTCGATTCAGTTCGATCTATCCCAATTGCTTGTTTCTAAAGTAATATTGATCTACTGATTATGTAACATTAACATCTACAGCCGATATACTAGTTTTAGGGTTACTTCTATCATTGACTCATACCTTACAGCTGATTAATGCTTTAATGCATCGGCTAGGTCACATACGATATGAAATCAGCCCTATGGCCGATTGTCTATCGTTTACTGATATTCCATGCATATTTTTCTTGTTGATTGCAGGATCAAATCAACTGGCACGCCCTAGAACCTAAAACCCTAATTTTGGACCTGCACTAGAGTAAAGCAAATCTCTCAGGCCAGTGTGTGTTTTTTGCATCAACACGAGCACGGCACCACCACGTCCGCAGGTATTCCAAACTCTGCCTTATGTTCACCCCACGCAGGGAGCATCTGGGTCGGCACACTTCCCTTACATGCCAACGGGGGACAACGTGTTGAACACACCAGCATGGGGACTTTATATCACTCCGCGTGCGCCAGAGCAGGGCCACACACAGCACACATGTAAGTCATTTTAAACAATAACACGCTTTAGTTTCTAATTACATGTTTCATTACTAACTATGCCATTTTTTTGGTTTCTCCCTCTTGTGCAAACAGACGATGAGTATGGTTCGGCGTCGACGCATCACGGAATGCCTGCTTACTCCCCTCGCACAGCATTCATTGAGGACTTCTTTTCCACTGAGCCTCCTCAAGGGGAAGTAGGGATGGATTACTGGCACGCAGCACGTCAGGTCACACAGCCGACGCAGGAGACGGAGGCCGGTCAGGCACCCGACGTGACACTAGAACAGGCAGCAAGAGATAGGCACCCCCCTGATAATTTGACATATCCCACTGAGCAGATTAGGCGTAGGAAGAAGGGAGGACCTAGCAAGCGTGCGAAGGGCACTGATCGTCCTTGACTTATCTATTTGTATTAAACTTTTAGTCATTTATGTTCTGTCCGTACTATTTGTGAAACACTTTATGATTAACTTAGTAGCTATCAGTAATATTTCATAAACTTTTTCGGACGAATTACTCAGTAGCATACCCTTCGAATGAATCATGACGAATGATTCGCTTCGAACTTTGCAGCGCACTATAGGACAGGCGCATAAATGCATGCACGTGGTTTGCTATCTACTTTCGGCGCACATGTCACTTTGTGGTCCACCCCATTATCAACTTTATCGATTGCAGAGTTATGAAAGCGACCATGCGAGAGCTCGACTAGTCGTGACCACCTTTCAGTACAGACTGCTCGCTCGTGCCCATCAAGTCTATCCACACATCAACCCTATCTTCATCACTATGGGTCCTTCAATCGTTACGTCACTATAAATACATACCTTGAGCAAACAAGGGCTCATCAAGTCATTTCCTCTTTACATTTCTCATTGTCTTCAGCCTCCAGTTCAACACAATGGAAGCTCCATTCCGCGAGCATTTAGACTGGCGAAGAGATCCACTCGCAGGTCTATTTCCACCATGGTGCGACTGTCCAATCTGGACATGCGGTGATCGATGTATACTCATGACATCACTTACTACTGAAATCCACGGTAGGAGATTTTTCCAATGCCCAAACATTTACCAGGTATCTGTTCAATGCACTGCAATTTCTACATTTGCACATGTCTAATACGTACATCGCTAACCACGTGTCTACAATATCTCCAAATTTTCAGACTTACCATAGTTTGTGCGACTTCGTTGAGTGGGTTGATACGACTAATCCACAACGTGATAGGGCACGCCCATATCCATGCAGCGAACCATTATCGGACTACCTAAGGAGGAAGGATGAGTACGAACGACGAAAAACTACAGAATCCTTACAATGGCAAGTGAATCCACTGGGACTCCCCACTTGGCGGGAGCGTCCAGAATGTAGGTGTGGAGACCGTTGCCAGGTGATAAGGTCCGTTCGACAACGAACTCTAGGACAGAGATGCTTCGTGTGTCCTAACATTGTCGACGATGATTTCATCGTAAGTTCCACTAATTTTTTACTCATTCCGATTACTTCTGTCATATACCTACATCCATGTACGGTCATTAATTTCTGGGCACAGGAAGAAGACCGCAAATGTAGTTACGTAAAGTGGATCGATACGGTGCGAAGAACTTCCATCGGATCGACGATAACTCAACCTGAGATGACCACACAATTCATTCAAGCATGGATGGAGTACGAATGCCAGGTTCAGTCCGCTAGCTTACACTGGAGATCAAATCCATTAGGTATACCTGAATGGTCTGATCGTCCCAAATGCGGTTGTAGAGATCGCTGCTAGGTTGCAACGTCCTTCTCACAAGATACATATGGCAGGCAGTACTTCGTCTGTCCCAACATAGACGACAACTTCGTTATATGTCACATGCTTAATTACTAATTTACATTTTGCTTCACGCTCCCATAACAATTATTTCCCATTATCTAATTTGAGTGATTGTTCAGGGGAATCCAAGGATGTGTGCTTTTACTTCATGGATCGACATGGTCAGCCCGATGTATGAAAGCGGAAGAGTAACTGAAGCTGAAACGCAAACAGAGTATAAGAGAATGAAGGATCACGAAGTTGCATTACGTACACAATGACGTAGAAGGGTCAATAGAGAAGCTTAACCCCGATTCGCTCTATTTCGGCCTTTTTGTTATGTTATGTTGTTGTATGGGTCATGAATGGATTAGATTTATCTATTTGTTAGCTAATGTTTCATTCTCTTTTTCATCTATTAAGCTCATTTCTGCATCCGCTGCAATGTCTTCAATCCCCTCCTCTTCTTTATCTGTCCTTACTTAATAAATTGCGACAGAGCCATTAGAACAAAAAAATTATACAATTAATGAAACTAAATAATTCAAATATTTTAACCAACAATTAAATACTACAATTTCCCACCCAACATTATCAAAACCCTAAACCATATACATAAAACATTACAAAAATATTTTCCTTTCTTACACACTAAAATAAATTACATATTATTAAAAAAATAACTTAATATTATAAATAATTGGTGAAAGGAGCAGTTGAATAGCTAGTCGAATTGGTGGTATTTGACAGGGACCTATCGAACTGCGCCAGTTCGACAGCCCACCCTATCGAACAGCCCCAGTTCGACAGGCCCTGTCGAACTGCAGCCGTTCGATCTCCTTTTCAGTCCCCCTGTCAAACTGCGCCAGTTCGACAGCCCCCTTGTCGAACTGCGCCAGTTCGACAGCCCACCCTATCGAACAGCCCCAGTTCGACAGGCCCTGTCGAACTGCAGCCGTTCGATCTCCTTTTCAGTCGCGCTCTGGCCGTTCGATAGGTGCCCTTTCAAACTACACCCGTTCGACAGGGTACTACTTTTGCGATTTTCCCCGGTTGGCCACTACTTTTGTGATTTTCCATAAAAATAATATTAATTCTCAAAAAAATTCTGGCAGGAGCATAAGCTCCAAAACATGTCAGGCTCAGTAAGCCACCAGACATATGAGGCAATGATGATGGCCAGAGGTACAAATACCCAAGAAAGCACAAACGCAGCAAGGCCACCAGCCACCTGGCGGAAATGGATCACCAGTATCGCGGTGCAGAGAATAAGTGAAACCCTGGAGGCAATCTTCGTGATTGGGCGCAAGCGAGGGACATATGATGTGGACAAGATTGTGCCTACTGCTATAAGTTATTAGCACGCACACGGCAACGGGCGCAAGGATCGCCTTGGCAAACAAGGGCCATCCCTGTGTAATCTGCTGCGTGAGGGCTGCAATTCCCACTAAGGTCTTGTTCGCTTAATCCCCATGAGGAAGGGATTGGAGAGGATTTATTCCGCACCTATTGTGGTGTGGAATTATTCTCCCTCAATCCCCTCCAATCCTCTTCAATCCCCTCTAAACCGAACAAGGTCTAAGACTGTCAATGATCCCATGAGATCGATCAGATTAGCGCTCTGCAGCAAAAGTCACATATAGTGAACCAATTTTCCAGAAAATGAAAATTGGAACAGAGAAGCGGCGAACCTGATGATCTGGCGACTGCGGCTGCGGAGCATCTGCCACTTGTGAAGCAGAACTGGAGGGAGAGTGCGTTGATGCTGCTAAAGCAGGGGGCGCGGTGGAAGCTGCAGCCGGAGAGGAGGGTGACACCAGCACGGCACCACCGATGGACGGAGGAGAGATGGGGCCTGTACGGCGAGCACGTACCACTGAGGAAACCAGCGGAGGTCCAACTTCGGAGAAGGGAGTCGGTGTAGCAGGAGATGGTGAAGTCGGCGGTGCAGCTGGTGTCAGTGGCACTGGAGCTGGAGCAGGAGGAACAATCGATGATGTGCCTACGTCGAAGTCCTGGCCGAAGGATGAGGCGGTGGAGTAGTAGCTGGAGGGCGAGGAGCTGATGGCGCCCGGAGAGAGAGTGGTTGGTGACGGCGATGGCGATGGCGATGGCGTGGTCAGGCCCCAGCCATAGATGGAGGATGCAGGCGAGCTGGAGCCACCTGGTGAGCCGGCCGACGAGGGACTTGAACCACCAAACCCACTGAAGGAGGAGGATGCTGGGGAGCCGAAGCCGCTAAACATGGCGGCGGTGGTGCCGGTGCCGAGGCGGCGGAGCGAACTGGTGATAGAGCGCGTGAGGTAGGCGAGGGTCGACGGTGAGCTAGGGCTGAATATGGCCTTAGGCTGCACATGCGCGTGCACGGGTGTCTTGTCCACGTCGATGACGTGATGGTGATGGTGCACAGGCGAATGCGATGCCGCGTGCCGGGAGCCGAGGTCGGCAAAGGCTGGTGACATCGGAGTAGGACCATCTCCTCCCGCGCCGTGCGCCCCCTCGATGTACGGAAATCCGGGAAACTCCAAGGAATCACCTCCTACCACGGCCACGGCCACGAGGCGCCACTGCTTCCTGCCATCCTCGTCGGCGGCGGGAACAGGCGGCGGAGTGGTGAGCGCGGCGTCGTCGGGGATGTAGGAACGCCAGGGCGGAGCCCAATGGGCCAAGGGGGGTTCACAAGCAACCGGCCCAATTTTTATATTTAGCACTTACCCCCTATTTTCACCACATGAGAACCCCCTCAGCCCAAAGTTGTGGACCACCCCTGGCCCTTGAGCGAGTCGTGGAAGGCCTAGGGCCCATGAACACGGTGCGTCGTCTCGTCAATCCAGCCGGGAGCGAGAGCGATGCCTCGTTAATCCAACCGCGCTAGCGCCGCACATCTCCTTGACTCCCTTTTTTTCGCTTTTTTTTTTCTTTTTTCCAAACAGTGATACGGCGTCTGTGCGACTGTGTGTCTGTTCGTCTTTGATCCAACAAAATCTCCTCTCGTCACCGCCCGCCGAGTCACCGTCTACGGTCTACTCCTGCTGCTCAGCCGGCAGCCGCTGGTCACCGTCTACTCCAACACAATCTGCTACTGGTGGTGACTAGGTCTGCAGACCTGCAGTGGCCACAACCGGCAGACAACCGGCTGCTGCGGCACAAACCAGGTCTGCAGCGGCCAGCAGGCAGCCGGACTACTGACAACCTGCAGCCGAACATACTGCAGTGCACAAGCAGTCAACTAGTCAAGCAAGAGACTAAAGAGTAAAAGAAAGGTATTTATCTTCTTTTAATTAGTTCCAGAATTTCAATTTATCATCTCTTCTAGTTCTAGTCTTATTTTTAATCCTATTAGTTTGATTTGTAACTTGTTGATAGCACCATTTCAAATTTCAATTATCCAGATTTAATGATTTATATAGGATAGGGAAGAATTGAAAGTTTCTCTGGAAGGGACAAGGACATGTGTTGTCTGTCCTGTAGTGATCAGT
The DNA here is from genome assembly GCA_000573905.2 of Oryza punctata. NCBI lineage: Eukaryota > Viridiplantae > Streptophyta > Magnoliopsida > Poales > Poaceae > Oryza > Oryza punctata. The sequence continues at coordinate 5,470,341 of CM002494.2, read as the reverse complement.
CCATCAAGGCATCAACCATCACTTAGTAAAATTGTAAGCATATTGTGACACCATGACACCATCATTGCTTAATTGTTTTTGCCTTTTTTGGGTGTAAATTGTTCTATTGTGCGGTGCACTTATAGTCTAACATAATAAAACTATTTAATTGATAGGTTGTGGACAAGTACCTCAAGAGGAAAGCGCCCAACAGTTACAATAATTCTTGTCCAGAACAAGTCGATGATAGTAGTTGGGAGAATAAGATTGAATATGATCCAGGCTTGAGAAAAGAGATTAATGATTACCATCCTAATCAGAGGGATAGGGTCAGAAGGAAATACTTGCAGAAAGGGCCTTGCCAACCATATCCATTCACTTTTCCGGTTACAAAGATCTCAGGTAAAGACCGAAAGTTTATTGAGGAATGGTTTCATGAATTTGGAAGTTGGCTTGAATATAGCAAGGCAAAAGACAGAGCATACTGTTTTTTTGTTTCTTATTTAGAGATCGCAATAAGAAAGAGGATGGGTATAAAGCCTTTGTGGTTGATGGTTGGAATGGTTGGCATAGAAAAAGTAGGCTAAAAGAGCATGTTGGTGGTGTTGGTAGCTTACATAATCAAGCCATGCCATGAAAAATTGTGATGCTTTATTGCAAAGAGCCCAACACATCGATGTCCATATGCAAGTGCAAAGTGAAGCTTCAAGTTAGAGAGTGATGTGTATAACTTCTGTGACAAATATGATCTTACCAAACTAGAGATGGGAGAAGTATACATTAATCCAAAGAAACCAAGGCAAAAAACAGGAATTACAAACAAGCATCATTATGAAGTGGATTGTTTTAATAATGTTATTGATTGGTTACTTCAAGAGCTAGACAATCGCTTTAATGAGACAACATCTGAATTGCTTGTTTGCTCGGCAGCTTTTAATCCAAGAGAATCATTTCGTGATTTTAATGTGGAGAGTTTGATGAGTCTGGCCAAACTTTATCCCAATGATTTCAGCTCTGGAGAATTGAGAGATCTTAGTCATCTTCTTAGTCTCTACATCGCCGATGTGCGAGAAGATGATAGATTTTCCCACATAGAAACAATTGGTGACCTTTCTCAGAAAATGGTGGAGACAAGAAAACATATTTGCTATCCTTTGGTGTACCGTCTTTTGAAGCTAGTATTAGTATTGCCTGTTGCCACTGCTATAGTTGAGAGATATTTTTCATCCATGAAGATTGTGAAATCAGAATTGCGTAATCGTATGAGTGATGACTACTTAAGTCATAGTCTTATATGCTATGTGGAGAAAGAAGAAATGAGAAAAGTTACCAATAAAGTTGTAGTTAACCGTTTTATGAACATGAGAAAACGAGTATACTAAAAGGTAACACATTTATTTTTATGTTTTTACACGTTCAATGGATATAAATTTTTTAGTTGAAAATTAAGATGTTTCTAACGTGTGCTATGTTTTTATTGTAGGCTATTAACTATCGATTATATTGAGATTGGCAGCGCCGAGGATGTATTTTGCATAGATTGATCGTCTTTTATGTATTTTTTGATGTTCCCCTTCACGGTTTCTTTTCATCTTATATTTCGGTAAGCACTTTACTTGCTACTCGTTGATTTGGTATCAATGGTTATCTATAAATGAACAAATACCATTATTTAGAGTAATTATCATCATCTATATAGTAAAGTAGCGCACCACCCTCAATTTAGTTCCAGCTCCGCCACTGTGGAGGGCGCCGCCGCTGCAGCTTGGTGTCGCCATGCTGTGCGGCGTCACCGCCGGCAGGAACCATAGCCGATGCGAAGCAATGTCGATCTCCGCGAGCGTGGAGGTGGATGGGAGAAGGGGAGAAACGAAGGAGAATGGGAGAAGGCGAAGGAGAAGGAGAAGGGATGAGAATTAATGGCGAACGTTTTCGGCACAAGACGACAGAAGCCCAGAATATTGTGGCCCCCAACATAGATGGTCAAATGGGCCGCCCAATACAGCCCGAGATCAGTCTAGCCGGCACGGCCTGCCAAAATGGCTGGGCTAGGCCATGCCCACCCACAGGCTCCACCTATGGCCCAGGAACAGCCCAATATGAGTCGGGCCGTACTAGGCTGACCCGAAAGCACGACCAATCCATCATCCTCATCCTTGGAATAGATCTATTGTCCATTCCTCCTCTTTGGGTTGTACCTTACCTATGGCTGGAATAAGTTTATTTTGCATCCCTCCTCTTAGGGTCGTGCCTTATATATGGCTGGAGTAAGTCTATTTTACTTCCCTCATGTTTCGTGCCATGCTGCGCGGCCCACCGTGACAAGGCACGGCCCAACTATCGGGTCGGGCTGGCACGGGCCTAACACCAGTCGGGGCGTGTCGTGCTTGGGTCGAGCCTAAAGGTCGTGTCGTGGGCTAGGCCATTGGGCCCCGGGCCTTTTGGCCATCTATAGTCCACAACATGCGACCGAAAGGGCCCGCAAGTCAGTTACACACCGTCCCAAACTATAAAAGATTTTGGATTGATGTGAATTCGTAGTACTAGGATGTGTCACATCCACCCAAAATCCCTTATATTTTAGGACAGAGGGAGTACCTTGAGCTCACGAGTTGGATCAAGGAGTAGTGTTTCCACGTGTCGGACCCACCTACCGGTCTCTCACCCACTTCCTTCTTCTTTCCTGGCGACAATGTAACTCACATAACACAATTGATTTATTTATTGACCAAGGTCCTCCCGAATCGCGTATTCCAAAAATACCACTTCCAAAAAAACCTTTAACTTTTTTTTCCACTAAAGAGAAGATGTCATTTTTTAGCTTGCAACGCCACATCACTATATCTTCTCCTTTGACTCAACCTCCAACCTCCCCCTATGACGACAAGCTAGCGACACTACCACCACCAATGCCAAGCCATCTAAACAAGGTCATCGAGGGAGGACAACGAGGAGGTGATCCACAGTAATGTGGGGATGGTGGAGTGTACGGACGACGACGGGGCTTGGTAATGCAGCTAATGGCGATGGCCTCGAGGCGTCCTGCCGCAGCATGGCCATGGAGGAGATGGATGACTTCGAGGGTCTCCGTCACCATCGCCAGATCTGGTTGCCCTAATCGCCAACCTCACCAAATCCGAGAAGCCACCAGCCAATCTGGTTGCCAGCGCCACCTCCGGAGTCTTCCATTGTTGCCTCGGTCACCACCCTTATGATTCGATCGGTCATGGCGGGCAACCTAGATCTGAGTGTTGCCCTGTGTTCAACTTTGCATACGGGAGCAACAACAGCGTGTGCGTGTGTAAGGACCCCCGTTTTGCAACAGGAATCACTCGTGTATTCTGTGCCATTTCCTTGGATCAAGTAGTTTGGCACACACGATACATAGTTGAATTACCAAAAGCGCATACATATGCGTCGTGTACGAATTATTACATCATAGGCCCGAAGGCGTAGTTTTAGAACAAAGGACCAAACGGTCCGGAATACAGTCCAAAAGCAGAATATGGATAAGTAGCGGAGCGAAGGCAGCGACATCGCCATTGCCACAGGCAACGACCGTATCTAGACCTAGTGGGCACCCTCTTCTTCCGCATCTTTTTCGTAGTAGGCGTATGGATCCTCCGCGGTGTCATCTTCGGCTTCTGATGAAGTTTATAATTGCAAGGGTGAGTACCAACCGTACTCAGCAAGTCACCACGGCAACGATGCATATGAAGGATTTTATTCAAGGCAAGGCAAAGGCTTAGTTGCATAAAGCTAGTTTTGCAGTCATTTTCACAAACCTAAGACCTAGCATAACTGATCAAGTTTTAATACCAGAGTTCGAATTAAACAACGACGGTTCTGTCTACCATCCATTGTGATCCCAAGGATGGCTTCCCGCCGTTGGTCGTCATGGTTTTCTGTGGACGTCCACCTTCCTGCTCTCAGGAAGTGGCTCCAACAGCATAAAACTCATCATGCAATATCCCATCCCACACAGGTTAAGAATTTAGAGTCTAGCCAAGTGTAATGCACGTCCCGGTGCTCAATGTCCGCGAGCACGGCTATTCGAATAGATTGTTTTACTCACACTGCAGTGGATGTACACTTTACCCGTACTCCGCGACTGCCCAACACATGAGCCTCGTCCCAACACATGAGACGCGTCACGGCAAAGCCTTTCGATAACCTTACATTGGCAGTACCCGCTCCATGAACTATTATCCTCGTGCACTCTAGGCGTATCTGTTTCTAGCAGTGAGAGGAGTTCTGGCGCTCCCGGGGAAAGGAGTCTCACACACCCACAAGTTTATATCTTAAGTTTTAGATTCTCACTCTCATACACGTGGTAGTCCTACCAACGGCGACACCGATGTAGGGTACGCATTGCGTCCCCACCTCAACGGTTGCCCCATCGTAGCGAACCTGCCTCACACACTGGGGTGAACCATCTATGCAAGGATACTGCCACTGCTCGGCTATCTAGTCAGCTAGGTCTATACCCATCCGAGAAGTACGGTTGTTCTAGGGTCGTTTCATGCTTAACTTCCTGGCTCGGTCCTTAACTGACCGGGGACGGAACTAGCCTTTTCCGGATACCACCCAAATCCACCATCCGCCCCAGTCGAAAATACTTGTTTGGTTTTATTTCTCTTTCCTCAAATCATGTCATCATATCATGGCAATGTGGCGCTCATGTCTCCACATGCCGCATCTCAATTACCTTCCCCAAGGTAATTGCCCAAGCATAAAGCATTTGATAAATATGAGTATGCATGATTCTAGAATAGCATCGCTAAGCATTTGTCATAATTGACGAGGGACTCATGTATAAGCATGGTTACAAAGGAATATAGGGGATAAACAATAATCAAGGTATGGCATAATAACAAGTAGGTGGTTCATCATTGCATGCAACTTATTTGTAAATAAAAATAATTTCGCAACTTGGGATCAACATGTTCATGGATAGTGATGACTTGCCTTGCTCGAAGTCCGGTGGTTCTTGGTCTTCGATCGGACTCACAGCTCCCTCGGGATCTATAATTACGTGCGAAAGAAATCGGTTTGAATTCGGTTGGAATCCAATTTAAAATCCAATAAAATCCGATAAGAGAAAAGATCGAGCGCGAGCTTGAATGTCGATATCGATCCCATTATTATTTATAAAAAGATAGTTCTATTTTGATTTTTAATACTTTCATCCTAGAATATTATCATGGGTCAATTAGAATATTAATCCGATTTAATTTACGCGACTCGAATAGATTAGATCCCGTTAATACTTAACTTTTGGTGATAAATAGTTGTCTAAATAACCGCGAAGGCTAATTAAGCGGATAACCTATGCAACGAGTAAAATTAATTCAAATAGTGATTAAATGGATATTTTAATACAGATTAAATGGTAACGATTAATTTGGAAGTCCTAGAAATAACCAGCGAATAGATCTTCTGGTTATTATATACGCGAGTTGGCAAAACCTAATGAATGTAAATCTACCTAATCGACCAAACATCCGCAAAAGAATAATCATTTAAATGAATGACCTAATTAAGTGAGTATTTGCAATTTTAAATAATCCGATTTAATTTTACGAGTTTCTAAAGAATTGACGACGACGGATCATTGATTTCCTAAATTTACATTTTTCACTAATCTAGCACCTACATTCGAGATAAACAAAAACTAAATTCCTAATCTCTTAATTTATCTCTCCTTATTTTATTTCTTTTCCTTTTTTCCTTTTTCTTTCTTTTCTTTTCTTTTCTCTTCTTTTCTCTCTCTCTTCTCCCTCTTCTTCTCTGTTCTGCCTCCCTCTCTCTCCCTTCTTCTTCCTCCTCTGTCTTCTTCCTCCCTACCGCTTCTCTCTCTCTTTCTCAAGCTCGGCGACGCGGCGGTGGGGGGAGGACTTACCGGCGACGGCGGTGGCCGGGGAAGGGGCCCGGTGGCGGGGCGGCGAGGGCGCGCGGTGGCCCGGGGGAGGCGGCGAGCGGCGGCGCCGAGGGGAGTGAGGAGGGGAGGTGCGGGGGAAGGGGGAGGGGTTGCCGGCGGTGTGGGGAGATGTGGGAGGCGTGGGTGGCTTTTATAGTGCAGGGGGAGAGAGAGGCCGGCACAGCGGCGGGCTCGAGGCGCGCGCGCGGCGTGGGGGGAGGGGCGGCGACGTGCGCGCGCGTGCGGGGTACGGCGGCGACGTGCGCACGCGGCAGGGTACGGCGGCGTGGCGGTGGAGTACGGCGGCGACGTGGACGACGTGCGCGTGTACGGCGTCGCGCGCGTGGCGCAAGGCGCGGTACGGCCGGGCGTGGGCGCGTACGGCAGCGGCGATGGCGACGTGTGCGCGGCGCGGGCGGGCGATGGCGACGTGCGCGCGGCGCGGGGCGCGAGGGCACGGCGGCGGCGTAGGCGCGTGCGGCGCGGGCGGCGCGTGCGGTGCGCGGCAGGGGCCCGGGTGCGGCGGCAGCGGCGGGCGGCGCGCGACAGGGGCCCGGGTGCGGCGGCAGCGGCGGGCGGCGCGCGGCAGGTGCCCGGGTGCGGCGGCAGCGGGCGCGTGTAAGGCCTGGGGGCGACGGGACCGGATCGAACACCTGGCGTACAATGAATAGTGCCGCCATGACTTTTTGACACTTTAGGTGATTTTCCCATTTTAAAAACCATCCAAAATTTTGTAATTTTAACTAAATGAATGTTGCCTAATATTTTTAGTGTTTTTAGATATTTCTATCCAAATTTCCATGTTTTGATAATTTTATTTATTTATTATTATTATTATTTTTATACACATTATTCGCACACATACGTATGTACGTCTATGTATATATTCATGTCTAGGATTTATACTTATGCCCCCATATATTTACATATATTTATGTATATGCAAAAATGCCCTCCTAAATTTGTGTCTCCATATTTAATTACCGCCTTATAGTACACTATTGTTTAATCCACCGTAAAGTCCAATAAAACGTGCGAATAGATCCGGCATGCTGCAATTCATTTTAAAAAGTTTTTGAGGGTCCATATTTTAGGGTCTCGATTTTGTTGGTCGAATTTTTAGGGCGTTACAGCGTGCCATGCCAGGGAAGTATGGGGAAGTCGACGGGATCTAGTGTGAGAGGGCAAGGGAGGAGCAGAGGAAAGGAGATGACATGAACCTCGTAGGTAGAGGTGGAGGAAGCGAAAGTGTGTTATCCTAGATGGCCCATTTAACCCTAGCCACCAACAAAAATGGCTCGCACTATATAAGACAAATCCTGAGCTCTGCTCATTTCCATCCGACTTTCTCTCTCTTAGAACCAAAATATAGGGAGTGGTTCCTAGACTCGAATATATTTTGTAGAACTATGCTTAGTTCTACCTTGTTCTGCTATTTCTTAAAGTTTTTATTTCATATTTATGCATTTAACATGGAGAATTTAGGATGTCCTGTTATGTGCATATACTTTATATATGTCAAATGTTTGGTTTGCAAACTAGAGCTTAAATTGGTCAAAATATTTAGGCAATTGTTGCGAAATGTTGTTTTACCACGTAATTTATATATTTTAATGGGTTTATGAATAGTAGAAAACGAGGCCAATTTCGTGGACTTCCACAATTAGAAGAAGGGAATTGGAGAGGACATTGAGGGTATCAAAACCCCTCAATCGATTTGGAAGGACGAGTGACGATGAGACCCAATTTGGCATAGGAAGGCAACACCGTCGGCCGGAGACTGGACACAGTCCAAGCTTGAAGATGACCCTGGGACTGACCCATATGTCAGTATGAAGGAAAGAGGAGAGCATTTAAATTTTATCTAGCCTTATTTGATGGTCAAATTTTCGTACATTTTTACTCAAGCACTTTCTTTAATTAATTAAATGATTTCTAGAAATTTATTTTCTACAGAAATTTATAATTAAGTGTTTTGTGGGGTATGACAAAACACAAAGAGAGTTGTACAAACTGCAAAGGCTGCAAGAACAGGTAGTGCAAGCATATCAACACAAGTGTCGATTCTATAAATCGGCAATATGAAAAGAGGTAGCACACAAGATCTAAAGTGAATGGGTAAAGAAAGACAATGGTTTATACAGGTTCAGACCTTCTCAAAGAGAAGTAATACTCTACTTCTGTTTCAGGGATTGTATCCGCCGAGTTGTGTATTTATCTGAAGATCTGGTTGTGAATACTCCAAAGGAGCATCTTGCTATATAGGAGATAGAGCGGTCTTATAAGATAGAAACTTATCACTGTATGGTTTAAGTTTTCCATATCTATTCTACAATCTTAACAAACCATGACAACGGGCCTGACTTGATACACAAGTCAACATAATACCCGAGTCTTAGATTTATACATGTTCTATATATACAATCTATTCCCTGTGTGTATAGGATACTCATATGGGGCACCATGGTACCCGGGCACCATGGTGTGAAATGCACAAGTTCATTCAAATTTTTCAAAATTTTCAAATTGTGAGTATATACCTAAATATAAGAATTTGATTTATACCTATACCTACCAATGAAACAACTCAAATTCAACTTTATTTCATTATACATTATTACATATTTAACTAATTATATGTTTGGATGTTATATACCTAGGATCAAAATCTAACCAAAACAAGTTCAAATTCAGTTCAAACTTGTTTTGAACTAGTTAGTAAAGTAGTTAATGTTAATACCTAAACATTTAAAAAAAATCATACTTATTTGAATTGGGTATACACTCAGTTTAAAATATGGAGCCCAATCACCATGGAGCACCAAACAAATTTACTATATATATATATATATATAATCTATCTCTGTAACCAGTCGGATAACCCAACTGTGTGGGGTATCTCCGCAACAAGGAACCTGTCAATCTGGCATGGACATACCCGAATTTAAAATCTAACCCTCCGAATTTATAACGTGCGTTTGAAATAAGAATATAGTAAAGCAGATGGTAATAATTGATAACGATCACTCGTGCATACATACATACGACTGCATGCGTACACCAATCCATATATGTTTTCTTTTTTGGCCTATGCATAAAAGGCTAGTACTAATAAATAAATTTATACACGCTGCCATTACTACTGTCGGATGGATCGATATGATCAGCAGTCGTGTAGCTAGATCAAGAACCATGAGGTAGCATTATTGACCGTCATCCTTAGCTTTTCAGTGGACTTGAAATAAGCATGTATGTATCAGTATCAGCATTTGTGCAGAAGTATCTCCTGAGATCACCAAAACCACGGTCAGGTAAATCATCTAAACTCTGGACTACATCAATGTTGCCGGGCTCAACTGATGGCCATTCCATCACTGAACTTTTGTGCAGAAGACCTGAGGTCTGAAATTTGGTGGATTCAAATTGTTTTAGGCAGAGTTTCAACTGAGTTCCAGCATGTAACAGAAGGGTTCCAACGATCGCTCATACGTTATAATGGGTCAGGCTTATATAATTAAGCATGCGTTAGGAGGATGATCGACTATAAAGTGGTTACTCACGTCGACTGTACGGACCCACGCACGGAGGTAATGAAAGGAGAATTGTTAAATATGTGATCCGAATTTGAGCCCACAATGTATTCGGATTCGTTTCCTAGTAGGACTCCTAGTCGTTTCCTATTAGGTATCTTTTCTTTTATCTCCTATATATACTCTTGTAAGTCGTACGGGAAGGGTGAGAAGTTCCCACTGTTATTTCCTACGTTTGTAATCAACTCCTTAATAGTGATCATTGCCGTTCGGCGCCCGTGGTTTTTCCCGCAAGGGTTTTCCACGTTAAATTTGTATCTCCGTTGTGCATCTATTTTCTTAACAAGTAGTATCAAAGCATTGGAGATCGATCTACTATTTTCCCCACCACCGACGCGATTATGCGGATTGAAAAATCGATCTGATCGGTGGGCAGCAGGTGCGTGTCAACGCGTCGTTCCATTCGTCGTTCTTGTCGAATTGATTTTTTTTCTCATCAACTCCGAACCGGAGTGCAAGGAACAGCACCGCAGCCTACTATCTACCGGAGTCACGCATAGGAAAAGCAACAGAAATCCATCTACAGTTGAAAGGCTGCAGCGCACAGTTCCTAGGAAGGCCAAGCAAAATTAATTCACTCTTCTATTGGCACCAAGCTTGTGTACCAGGAGGTTTTCGATCATTGCTACGTGCACACGAGAAAGTGCACCCAGAGGTTCACTTTTTGCTAGGTTTACTCCAATTTCTTACTAGCAAAATCAGGATTAATTCCCATGACGAGTCTGAAGTAAGGCTATGTCATATATTCATCTTCATCTATCTAACAATATTTTGCAGGAGGTGCTTAAGGAGAAGACAGCCGGTGGGCTGTGGTTTGGAACAGATATGCATGACTAAGGATCTGACCAGTAAGATGCACCTGAAGCAAAAGTTAGTTTTGCACAAGTTGCAAGACGATGAGTCTGTGATGGATCATCTCTCCACTTTCAAGGAAATTGTTGCTGACCTTGAGGCTATGGAGGTAAAGTATGATGAAGATGATTTAGGTCTTATTCTATTGTGTTCATTGCCTAGCTCATATGCAAATTTCAGAGATACTATTCTTTATAGTCGTGATACTCTAACTTTGAAAGAAGTTTATGAAGCTTTGCATGCCAAAGAAAAAATGAAGAAGATGGTACCCTCTGAAAGTTCAAGTTCACAAGCAGAAGGCTTGGTTGTTCGGGGCAGGCAACAGGAGAAGAACACAAAGAATCAGTCAAGAGATAAAAGTTCAAGTAGCTATCGTGGATGATCAAAGTCCAGAGGCAGGTATAAGTCATGCAAATACTGTAAGAGAGATGGACATGATATCTCTGAGTGTTGGAAGCTACAGAACAAAGACAAGAGAACCGGAAGTTATAGACCGAAAGGTAATAAACAAGAGGAAGGAAAAGCTGCAGTTGTTATTGATGATAAACCTGGTGCAGAATTGCTTGTTGCTTATGCTGGTTGTGCACAAACTAGTGACCAGTGGATTCTTGATACTGCTTGCATCTATCACATGTGCCCGAACATGGATTGGTTTGCCACCTATGAGCCTGTGCAAGGTGGTACTGTTTTGATGGGTGATAATACACCATGCAAGGTTGCAGGTATTGGAACAATTCGGATCAAGATGTTTCATGGCTGTATCAGAACATTGTCAGATGTGCGGCATATTCCAAATTTGAAGAGGAGTCTCATCTCTTTATGTACACTTGATCGCAAAGGGTACAAATATTCCGGTGGAGACGGAATTTTTAAGGTAACCAAAGGATCTCTTGTTGTGATGAAAGCTGATATTAAAACTGCCGACCTGTACCATCTGCGAGGTACAACTATATTAGGTAATGTTGCTGCATTTTCAGATTCATTATCTAATGTCGATGCTACTAATCTTTGGCATATGCGTCTTGGGTATATGAGTGAAATTGGTTTGGCAGAATTGAGCAAGCAAGGATTGCTAGATGGACAAGGCATCGGGAAGCTCAAATTTTGTGAGCATTGCATCTTTGGTAAGCATAAGAGGGTGAAATTCAACACATCTACGCATACTACAGAAGGTATTCTTGATTATGTGCATTCTGATTTATGGGGGCCTGCTCGTAAGATATCTTTTGGAGGTGCTCGTTATATGATGACTATCGTTGATGATTATTCGCGAAAAGTTTGGCCTTATTTCTTGAAGCACAAATATCAAGCTTTTAATGCGTTTAAAGAGTGGAAGACTATGGTTGAAAGACAAACTGAAAGGAAGGTAAACATACTTCGTACTGACAATGGGATGGAGTTCTGTTCTAAGATATTTAAATTATATTGCAGGTCTGAAAGCATTGTGCGTCACTACACCGTTCCTCATACACCTCAACAAAACGGCGTAGCTGAGCGTATGAACAGGACAATTATATCAAAGGCCCGTTGTATGTTGTCTAATGCAGGTTTGCCTAAACAGTTTTGGGCAGAAGCTGTTTCCACTGCTTGTTATCTTATTAATAGATCACACAGTTATGCTATCGATAAGAAAACTCCAATTGAGGTATGGTCTGGTTCCCCAACAAATTATTCAGACTTAAGAGTATGTTGTACTGCTTATGCTCATGTTGATAATGATAAATTGGAGCCTAGAGCTATTAAGTGCATTTTTCTTGGTTATCCGTCTGGTGTGAAAGGCTATAAGTTATGGTGTCCTGAAACAAAAAAGGTTGTGATTAGTAGAAATGTTATCCTCTATGAATCAGTTATGTTACATGACAAACCTTCTACTAATGTTCCTGTTGAGAGTCAGCAGAAAGCAAGTGTGCAGGTGGAGCACTTGATCAGTTCAGGGCATGCACCAGAAAAGGATGATGTTGCTATTAACCAAGATGCACCTGTCATTGAAGATTCAGATTCTTCTACTATTGAGCAGTCTCCAAAACATTCTATTGCAAAATATAAGCCCAAAAGAAATACTAAACCTCCTCGAAGATATATTGAAGAAGCGAACATAGTTGCTTATGCTTTAAGTGTGGCGGAGGAAATTGAAGGTAATGCAGAACCTTCTTCATATTCTGAGGCTATTGTTTCTGATGATTGCAATAGATGGATAACTGCTATGCATGATGAGATGGAGTCACTTGAAAAGAATTGTACTTGGGATTTGGTGAAGTTGCCAAAGGAGAAGAAACCTATCCATTGCAAGTGGATCTTCAAAAGAAAGGAAGGTATATCTCCAACTGATGAGGTAAGATACAAAGCAAAATTAGTTGCTAAAGGTTATAGCCAGATTCCAGGTATTGATTTCAATGGTGTCTTTTCCCCTGTTGTGAAGTATAGTTCAATTCGCACATTACTCAGTATTGTTGTAATGCATGATGATGAACTAGAGCAAATGGATGTTAAAACTGCATTTTTACGTGGGGAGTTAGAAGAGGACATTTATATGGAGCAGCCTGAAGGTTTTGTTGTTCCTGGAAAAGAGAACCTAGTCTGTAGGTTAAAGAAATCTCTTTATGGGTTGAAACAGTCGCCTAGACAGTGTTATAAGAGATTTGACTCTTTCATGCTTTCTCAGAAGTTTAGAGATCCAATTATGATAGCTGTGTTTATCTCAAAGTGGTTGATGGTTCAGCTATATATTTGCTTCTTTATGTTGATGATATGTTGATTGCTGCAAAAGATAAAGCAGAGATAGCAAAGTTGAAGGCACAATTGAGTAGTGAATTTGAGATGAAGGATTTGGGTGCAGCTAAGAAAATTCTCGGTATGGAAATTATTAGAGAAAGAGAGTCTGGCAAGTTATATCTTAGTCAGAAAGGTTATATTGAGAAGGTCCTTCGTCGTTTCAATATGCATGATGCAAAACCAGTGAGTATTCCTTTAGCTGCACATTTCAGATTATCTTCAGATTTATGTCCACAGTCAGATTATGATTTTGAGTACATGTCTAGAGTTTCATATTCAAGTGCAGTTGGTTCACTTATGTATGCCATGGTATGTTCTCGTCCTCACTTATCACATGCATTGAGTGTTGTCAGTAAATACATGGCTAATCCTGGCAAAGAGCATTAGAAAGCTGTTCAGTGGATTTTCAGATACCTACGTGGTACCTTTAATGCTTGTTTGCAGTTTAGGAGATCTAGAGATGGACTTGTTGGTTATGTGGATTCAGATTTTGCTGGAGATTTGGATAGGAGAAGATCACTCACAGGTTATGTTTTCACTATTGGAGGATGTGCTGTTAGTTGGAAGGCAAGTTTGCAAGCAAATGTTGCCTTATCTACTACTGAAGCAGAGTATATGGCTATTTCTGAAGCTTGTAAAGAACCTATTTGGCTTAGAGGTTTGTATACAGAGCTTTGTGGAGTTACGTCTTGCATTGATATATTTTGTGATAGTCAAAGTGCAATATGCCTTACAAAGGATCAGATGTTCAATGAGAGAACAAAGCACATTGATGTGAGATATCACTTTATTCGAGGTGTGATTGCTGAAGGTGATGTTAAAGTATGCAAGATAAGTACTCATGATAATCCAGCTGATATGATGACAAAGCCAGTTCCTGCTACTAAATTTGAGCTTTGCTCAAGCTTGGTTGGTGTTACAATATAGTCCTAGAGACTATTTGGCGCGCGGTGATTTTACCTACATGAGGTATTTTTTGGTGATTGATGATTTTTATGCTACAAGAGGAAATTCATCTTAAGGTGGAGATTGTTAAATATGTGATCCGAATTTGAGCCCGCAATGTATTCGAATTCGTTTCCTAGTAGGACTCCTAGTCGTTTCCTATTAGGTGTCTTTTATTTTATCTCCTATATATACTCTTGTAAGCCGTACGGGAAGGGTGAGAAGTTCCCACTGTTATTCCCTACGTTTGTAATCAACTCCTTAATAGTTATCATTGCTGGTCGGCGTCCGTGGTTTTTTTCTACAAGGGTTTTCCACGTTAAATTCGTGTTTCCATTGTACATCTATTTCCTTAACCAGAACGATTTTGCTTCTACCGTAATAGAGATATAAACATCAAACAGTTGTAAAACATCATGCGTACACCAATCCATATCTTGTGGGGTTTTTTTTGCCTATACAAAAATGGCAAATAGTAATAAATAAATAGAGAGTAACAATATAAATTTATACGCACTGCCATTACTACTGTTCGATGCATCGATCAGCAGTCGACTTTTTTTATATATATAATGGAAGAATCAATCAGTTACATCAAGATCAAAAACATCTCATCCTAGCTTGCTGCTGCTGCTGCCTGGTCCTCCTGCTGCCGCTTGTCGAACTCGTAGCGCAGGACAGCGTACAACCTGTACATGAGCAAGACGCCTATGAAGGCGTTGAGAAGCGACACCGGCGCCGGCGCCGGCGCCCGCGGGAACACCTCGAGGCACAGCAGCGGCAACAACACCACCATGTAGAAGACGAACACCACCCTGACGAGCGCACCCTCGGCGGTGCAGCGGAACAACCCGAGGATGATCCAGCAGAACTGTGAAAATTATGGGTACCCATACCCACTTGATATGGTTATCCGACTAGTTATAGGAGATAGCTTATATCTATATAATATATAACGGATCACGACTTGGGTATTACGTTTCCTTATGTATTATGTAACGACTTAAAGTCTTGGTTTGACAATATTGTAAAATAGTATTAGGAAACCGATACCGTATTGGTTAAGGATTCTATCTTGTAATCCTACCCCCATCCTATATAAGGTAGGTAGGAGGTCCTCTAGGGGGCATGAGCACAACTAGATCGTCGGATCAATACAACACCCGGCGGATACAATCCCCAAACAGGAGTAGGGTATTACCTCTCATTGGGAGGGCTTGAACCTGTCTAAATCCTTGTCTCCGCATCCATCCACTTTTAGGTCTTGTGCGCTACTCCCTTTTCATATTGCCGAAATCTAGTTTTGATAGTTGGCGCGCTATGTAGGGGTACGCCGAGTTCCCCATCAAGAAGTGTGATGGAATCAATTTCAACAGAAACCCTGAGATCAATCTCAGCGAGTTTCAATGGTTGAATCTCCAATCCGGGTTTTTTCCTTCTAACTTATTGTTGTTTATTAAATTGATCTGTAAACTCTGCCCAAACAATTGTAGCGGCATCCTGGTGAGCGGCACGATAATTCTCCCACCAATTGGCGGCGGGTCCTCTGAGCTGATGGGCAGCATATAGGGCCTTCTCTCTCGGGGAGCACTGCACAAGGTCAAGCTTTCTCTCAACGTCCTTCAACCAATCGTCGGCTTCAACTGGCTCCGAGGTCTGCGAGAATTCTGGCGGACGGGTTCTCAAGAAATCAGTCAACTTGGAGCGACCATTGTGATGCGGAGCTGGGTGATGCTGGGGATTCAAAGCAGCAAGAGTCTGAGCTATGCCCTGCAGTATCTGAGTCTGAATGGCCATGATTTGCTGGGGATCCAAATGAGGGGGTGGAGGTGGAGGTGTTCCTCCTTGGGTAGTAGCTGTGGCAGCATGTGTCCCTTGGGTGGTGGCCGGTTCATTCTCTGAAACCTGATCATCCGCGTGCTCGTCTTCCTGGTCTTTGGCATTTCGAGTGGCGTCGTTGTCATTCTGAACTTGGTCCTCATATCTGAAGCGGGCTGGGGTGCGAGCATTGCGACGAGGGCGTCCTGCCATCTGGTTTGTTTGAAAGGGCGGGGTAAGGGGAAGGCATTTCATAGATGAAACTATTTTCGCAAATTGGGGAAATTCCGAAAGATAGGGACATGGCCAGCCCAAAGCTTAGCCAAGCTTAGCTGGACGCACATCAAGAGGCAAACAACATTACATAACCCACTCACACACTAGTTTAACGAACACTAAGTGCCACAACCCCTAATGGGTTGGCAACGATACGACAGGTTTGACGCACAACAACCACTACACTTCTAAAAGCTGAGGGAAAAGGTCGGCGGAATCAACGTAGCGTGATTCGTCTAAAGTTTTAAATGAAAAGGGATTAGTGAGTAGTTTGAAAAGAATCCTATAGTAAGGAGAAGAGTATAAGCATTATCTAACTTTTGCAACTATATATAAGTTTTTAAAATAGTCCTTAGGGTCACAACTACACGAAGGTTTCGTCCTAGGGCCAAACCTATGCTCTGAGACCACCTTTGTAACGCCCCGGCACTCGTTAACCGATGACACCAGCTAACTCGTGCCGAAGTGCTACGCATTACCTGTGATATAGTACCAGTCCCAGGATACACTAGCTGGTACTCACAGAATAAACATGGAATCAAAGTAGATTAATTATTACATCACTGGGTTTTAGTCCTTACATAAGTTGCCATCCCGGACAGATCCAAGGATGAGCAACGCAACAATATAAAAGTCCATAAAGCAAAAGACAAAAGCAGCAGCGGCTAAGCGTCTAGGCGACCATCTCGATCCACAGGCGACGGCTTGGGGCTAGACACGATCCTTCTAGAAGTCCTCGTACTCGGCTTGCTCCCGGAGACACTCCTCGGCGGTCGGGTCGACGTCTTCTTCTTCAACTTCTATAGATATATTATATAGCAAGGGTGAGTACTTCACGTACTCAGCAAGCCGGGGAAAGAATGACATGCTTGGTTTAAGACAAGGAGAGCTAGGGTTTTATTTGCGAAAGCAGCCTTTTTGGCAAAGTGATTTATTTCACAAAACTCCTAGTGAGTGAATCAAGTTTTAGTTGTCGGGAGGAGGCTCACGCCTCGACCCATTCCACAAGTTGCTTTGCAACAACTTGTCACGATTAACGAACAACAATTGATTTGTCTCCTCTATTGGTTCCTTCTCACTTTCAAAACCACACATAGTCCACACAGTTATCTCAGCACTGCACCGCCATCATGGCCCTAACAACACCTCGGTGTCGGACGACACCCCAGGTCACACAGACCTGTTCCTAACCACAAAGGTTAGCCGTTCGCCACACAGGCAAACTCTGGAAACGAATCCCTTCCCACCAACCATTTTCATCAAACATTTGTCAAACAAATCTACGCTATGAGAAACACCTTACACTCGCCCTTGACCGTGGGCACGGCTGTTCGAACAGTTTATTAAACTCTGCAGAGGTTGTACGCTTTACCCACACGACACGAAACTGACACCGTGTACCCGTCGGTAACGGAAGTTCGTGACAAGGCCTTTCCAAAGCTAACCCATGAAAATCGCATGCCACCTAGTTGGGCTAAGATCCATAGCCGAGTATCAGGCAAAAACAGCCGTCGTCCACTCAGGAAATACCGAGGATGCCTCCTACTCCTACTGGTACCATGCCACAATAGAGGCAAAAAGACACCCATGATGGGCAATAAATGTGTAACACTTCATCTCCTCATCCTCGGCATTCCACAACCATTGGCACCCCAACTCCCATGTGATAACAATTTACTTAGCCAGAGGCATCCCATAAATACCCGTGTGGTCGCACTATAACGTGTTCGGATGGACTTCCCAAAGGAATCGGTCCTTAACGATAACACGTAGCCAAACCACAAAGGCTTGACTCCGCATCATCACCATTTTCACAACACATTTTATTTCACAACACCTCGGTACAACATACCGGATTTTTAAACATGTTATTTGGAATAACCCAAGTTTCCCACACGGCAACAACGTAAGCATGGCTAAGCGAAACTACTTCGGTAATCGTATAACGATACCGGCGCCAATATTTGTGGAGCTACCAAAGGTATGGAAACATCAACCTATGTAATATAAGTGCGACTACTAGGTTGGTCCGTCGGTTGTATAAACAATCCGAGGCCTAAACATGTTATTCGTGTGTACTAAGCAATGCATTTTTCAATCAACATATCATTGCAAATATAGGGGCAATGTGATCAAAGGGGCTTGCCTTGCACGAGATGCGGGTCTTCTTCTTCGAAACCGGCGTCCGGAGTTTCCTCGTACACGTGCTCTATACGCGGAACGGAGAACAAATAAATAAAAAGGCAATAAAACAAGCTCAAATCAAATAAACAAGTGTGCCACTGAGTAGATCTCATTTTTAGAAAAATTTAGAAATTTGAACGAGGTCAAACGGAGTTACGGTTGAATTTCTATGATTTTTCAAAGGTTAAAGGGCTTTTTCTGAAATTTTTGGGGATTTTTATTAAAAGTTAACGGAATATTCCGTTAAGGTTAGGGTTAGGGTTAGGGTTTGGGGGGGGGCCCACTTGTCAGGCCGGGAGAGAGAGGGGGAGGGAGGGGGTGGGGCCCACCTGTCAGGGGGGGTCTTCTTCCTCCTTGTACTGCCTTGCTCGGCTTGGCGCCGGTGAGAGGCGGCGGCGAGGCGGCCGGGGGAGGGGGGAGGCGGCGGCGGCCGGCGGAGGGGGCGGCAGCCGGAGGCGGCGAGGCCGGGAGGGGAGAGAGGGAGCCGGGAGAGAGGCGGCGCCGGAGAGGAAGAGAGGAGAGAGAAGGAGGCCGGCGA
The DNA here is from genome assembly GCA_000573905.2 of Oryza punctata. Taxonomy (NCBI): domain Eukaryota; kingdom Viridiplantae; phylum Streptophyta; class Magnoliopsida; order Poales; family Poaceae; genus Oryza; species Oryza punctata. Next base: position 5,451,467 of record CM002494.2, on the reverse strand, counting down.
GGGGAGGGGGTGGAGCGGCGGCGAGCGGCGAGGTCCCGGGGGCTTTTATAGGCGGCGGGGGGGGGAGAGAGAGGGGGCGACGCGACGGTGGAGCGGCGACGAGACGGGCGCGGCGGCGCGGGGCTCAAGGCGGCACGGCGCGCGGCGCGAGGATGGCAGGCGGCGAGCGGCGACGTGACGCGGCCGCGGCGATGGAGACAGGCGCGGCGCGGGGCTCGGGGGGAAGGGGCGCGGGGCGCGAGGGAGGGGCGCGGGGCTCGCGGCGGGCGCGGCGGCCGGGGCGGCGCGGCGCGGAGAGCGGCGGCGCGGGCGTGGCGAGCGGCGGCGCGGGCGGGTGGCGGCGCGGCCGGAGGTGGGGGATGACCCCGGGTGGGCCGGGCCGGCTCGGGATGGCCCATGGGCCGAGGGGAGAGAGAAAAGTGAGGGAGGGGGAGCTGGGCCGGGGGTAGGGGAGGGAGAGGTGAAGTGAGGTGGGCCGGCCTGCTCGGGGCGGGGGAGAGAGGGGGGTAAGGGAGTTGGGCCGAGGGAGAAAGGGGCCCAACAGATGGTTTCTCTCTCTTTTTTTTTTGGACATTTGGAAATCAATTTGGGGTGAATTTTTTTTGAGGGAGGAAAAAAATACGAGATCCATTTGGCACAAATAAAATCCAAATTTTAAAACCAAGTTTTTAATTGAGAGAAGATTTTTAAATAAATACGAAAAGAAAATTAAGGTGCTACACCACCGTTATTGCACGTCCACGTTTTCACCGCCAGCTCACCTTCGTTGTCGCCGACCAGTGTCTTCGCCTACACGTTTGGTTGGTCACACACAGTTGTTGGGCATCTACATCTTCACCGCCGGCTTGCCTTCATCGTCACCGACTGGTGTCTCCGCCTACACGGTTGGTTGGTTACACCACCGTTGTTGGGCATCTACGTCTTCACCGCCGGTCCGCCTTCATCATCCCCGACTGGTTTCTCCGCCTACACGGTCGGTTGGTCACACCACCGTTGTTGGGCGTCGACGTCTTCACCACCGGCCATCGTCATCGTCGCCGATTGGTGTCTACGCCTACACGGTTGGTTGGTCACACCACCGTTGATGGGCGTCTACGTCTTCACTGCCGGCCATCGTCATCGTCGCCGACTGGTTTCCTTGCCTACACGGTTGGTTGGTTACACCACCGTTGCTGGGTATCTACGTCTTCACCGCCGGCTTGCCTTCATCGTCGCCGACTGCTTTCCTTGCCTACACGGTGGGTTGGTCACACCACCGTTGTTGGGCGCCTACGTCTTCACCACCGGCCATCGTCATCGTCGCCGACTGGAGTCTCCGCCTACACGGTTGGTTGGTCACACCACCGTCGCTGGGCGTCTACGATTTCGCCACCGGTCCGCCTTCATCATCCCTGACTGGTTTCTCCGCCTACACGGTCGGTTGGTCACACCAACGTTGTTGGGCGTCGACGTCTTCACCACCGGTCATCGTCATTGTCGCCGGTTGGTGTCTCCGCCTACACGGTTGGTTGGTTACACCACCGTTGTTGGGCATCTACGTCTTCACCGCCGGCTCGCCTTCGCCGCCGCCAACTGGTGTCTCCGCCTACACGGTAGGTTGGTCACACCACCGTTGTTGGGCATCTATGTCTTCACCATCGGCCCGCCTTCTCCGCCGCGACTGGTGCCTTCGCCTACGCGGTTGGTTGGTAACACCACCGTTGTTGGGCGTCTACATCTTCACCGCCGGCTATCGTCATCGTCGCCGACTGGTTTCTCCGCCTACACGGTTGGTTGGTCACACCACTGTTGTTGGGCGTCTACGTCTTCACCGCCGACTGGTTTTGCCGCTGCCGACTGGTGTTTTATCTCAACGACTACGCGTCTTTGCCAATGGTTTGATTTTGTTGCCACCGACTCGTGTCCACGTCATCACGACATTGCAATTTTATCACCATTATGGGGCAACTTCATCTTCATTATTTTCGGCACCGGCAAACTCTACTTCCACTACTTCGAAAGTTTCGCATCATCAACCACGACATCTCCAAGAGCCTCGACATCTTTGCATATGATGCCGAGCTAATCTACTACAACAAGTGGCGTTCCAATTTTCAAGATTTCTACTCGGACATACTCAATGCGAATTTTCACTCAAGTGGTGGTTACTCGACGACAAGCTACAGTTCTTGACTCTATGATCAGTTGTTTCCCAACTAAGCATAGAGTCGGGGGGCTACACAAATACAAGACTCAAAATTCCGGTCAAGTTTCATCTTCAACTGTCGAAGCAATCAATTAACCAGCCAATGAATTAATTCCGGGAGTCGTTATCTTCGACTTCACTCCAGAGCAGTCGTTCTACTTCAGCAACTACAATTATTTCACTGACAATTTTTGGTTTCTGGATGCTACCACAATTTACTCCAAGTCTCTCAAGTATCAAGTTCAAGATTTAATCTACATGTCCGGGAATTTGAAATTATCAACCAATCAACTCAGATTCGACGAGCTGGACTACAACATCTGCTTTCCTCCAAGTAGAGCATATGCAATAGCTACAAGACCAAGTTCTACTGCCATCGTCATGAATCAACGGGCATTGCCTCAATCTTCGTCACGCAAGTGTTAGCGTCGAGGAAACTACTCGAGCTTCGACATATTCTCAACAATGTGATGGATTATTGTTATTGAAATCATCACCATCACCTTCTTCATCGACATTATCACGATCTCCGGTCAATTACCATCAACCAAGTTGTTTGCTTCAAGGGTCCATGCTTAGTCAACGCTGAATATCCGACTGGATCATTTTTGTCAACTTCTTGCTGTGCCACCTTGGCGTCGCCTCTACTTCATCGGCCCTGACGCCTCCGCAGTCACTAATGGTTGCCTATGTCATCGCCGATTTGTTATTTTGCCTTCACGGTTGACCTACTACACCGCCGCTGATGGGCGACCTCGTCATTATCATCGGCTGCTACACCGCCATTGACTGGATCACTGACATCATCATCTTCATCAACAATATGCTATGCCTCTTCGCTCGTGCTTACTCTGTTGCTATGGATGAGCAATTTCGTCTTCACTACCGGTCAAGTTTGGCATTGCTGACTGGTTTCTTTGTTTCCACGGTTGGAGGAATTCACCACCATTGCTGATGGACAACTTTATCTTTATTATTGACATCCTCGTCACCTCTGATGGGTGATATCATCTATATATTTGTCACCCCGCCTCCATGCCAACTGCATTAGCTACAGCCAATGGATAATTTCAACTACAACAGAAGGACAAGCTATACGCTCAGGGGCTTATTAGTTCAAGCATAAGGATCATATATTCAATTTGGATTCATGATCAGGAGCTTACTTCATACCCTGAAAGACTGGACCAGTCTTTATTCCCCTTGAGGGCCATCGACTGAGCATTTGCGCCAATCGGATTTAATTATCATATTTACTTCATTAAACCCCATGAGGGATAACTATTTGGACCAGAAGCTACTCGGATGAGATGCACTTGGTCTACATTATCTGGAAAATTTATCACTCGGGAGCATGTCAAGAGGCATGTTATATGCGTCATCCTTTTGAGGGTATTGAAGGCATATTTTTTAGTCTAGGCCTAATATGTCTGCAGCCCATATTTCAGGTGTGGCCAGTCACGTTCTTTTAGGGACTTAGGTATTTTTTGCTTAGGCAAAAGTGCGCGTGATCGAGTGCCCAATACCTTAAAATCCTTTTATATCGCTGTTACTTAACTTTTTAGGAGTTGGTACAATGCACTTTAAAAGGTGACAAACAGTGAAGATTTATATAGCTATCCCGCTGACTTTTTATATATGTACAAGTCAAGGCACTGTTTGGGTTTATAAAGCAACTGATTAGATATAATATCGTTGCCTTTCGCCACGTAAGTGTGCACTTTTATTGACCAATATTATAGCTTAGGCTGATTATATATTCAGGCGGTTGGTAAATCCTTTATAAGTTTTATTTACTCGGATTTTATACCACATATGCCTTATGTTTCCAAGTATGGTAAAGCCGTGCGTCTTTTAGGGACTTAAGCACATCTGTTAAAACAGTGTATGCGTGGTGTATACTTAATGCTTTGGAAATTTCTTTACTCACGGCATACAAACTTTTTTATAGCTATTTTTGCTATGTGAATTTTCAAAGATGTGGTAACTTTAAGTTGCATGTATCATACTTCATAAAGCAGTCGGTCTATCACTTGAGTCTTATTTACTCAGGGATTCATACCGTATGTGCTATCGTTATGCTACTTAGGTGGCTTAAAACCATTCAGCTGGTTAATCTATTTATTCCTTGACTATATGCTTAGTTTGTTCAACTAACCACATAGTCGGGGGCTACACCTATCAGGTGCATCTAGTCGATGCACCTGAGTTTATATTTTATTATTTTTCAGCCCTCCACAGTCTTCTGATTTGGTAAAAGTATTTGGGAGATCATGACGAGGATGATTGAAGCACTCGGCTTTTAAGTAATTTAGTTCGAGAGAAGATTATCTTTTCGACTGTGAAGGTCTCAGGGGCTACTGTGGAAATTATGGGTACCCATACCCACATGACATGGTTATCCGACTAGTTATAGGGGATAGCTTATATCTATATAATATGTAACGGATCACGACTTGGGTATTACGTTTCCTTATGTACTATGTAACGACTTAAAGTCTTGGTTTGACAATATTGTAAAATAGTATTAGGAAACCGATATCGTATTGGTTAAGGTTTCTATCTTGTAATCCTGCCCCCCATCCTATATAAGGTAGGTAGGAGGTCCTCTAGGGGGTATGAGCACAACTAGATCGTCGGATCAATACAACACCCGGCGGATACAATCCCCAAACAGGAGTAGGGTATTACCTCTCATTGAGAGGGCCTGAACCTGTCTAAATCCTTGTCTCCGCATCCATCCACTTTTAGGTCTCGTGCGCTACCCCTTTTTATATTGCCGAAATCTAGTTTTAACAAGAACCTCGCCAGCTCCTGCCGCAACGGCGCCGGGGCGTCGCCATCGTTGCCATCGATGACGGCGTCCTTCTTCATTGTCTCTGAGGTGACGGGCGGCGGCGCGATGTCGGGGATGTCGATGGCGACGTGGGGCGGCGGCGTCGCAGCCGCAGCCGCAGCAGCCGCGTCTGAGGCGTTGGAGGAGGCGGGCACCATGCTGCCGCCGCCGGCGAGCACCGTCGTCGGGAGGTCTCGGCTGGTCGTCGCAGAGGGAGTACGTACAGGGGAAAGCAGCTAGTGTGTATGTGTATGAGGGGCGCTCGGGCGACGCGCAGATGGTGTCTCAGCTCGGGCACGCCGCCTGCATATAACTTATAGGCGAGCCGTCCCATCAGTCCGAGTCCGATATGGATACGAACTCCTCCAACCTAATCCGAGTCGAAGTGTCCAGTGTTTATAATCTAATCTTTCCAGAATAAAAGTATTACTCCCTCCGTTACATATTATAAATCGTTTAACTTTTTTTTCAAACTTATTTAGTTTTGATCAAGTTTATAAAAAAAGTATATTAGTATTTTCAACCCAAACAAAACATACTATCAAAATATATTCAATTGTTGTATTAAATAAAATTAATTTTATATTTTAAATATGGCTAATTTTTTCTATAAATTTTATCTAACTTAATAAAGTTTGACTGAAAAAAGTTAAACGACTTATAATATGAAATGAAGATAGTATATTGCAAAATTATTTTTTGTCAGAAACGTCGCAAACTACGTGTTGACATGTGAAAACAAGGGGAAAATAATAAAACCATGTAAATAGTACATTAAAAAGTAGAGATTGAGTTTAGATGATTTTCACAAGTTAAATGGCTTAATTTGAAAATTGTATAAATTAGTCATATTTTTTTGAAGTTTTAATCTGATTAAACATTTTTCAGAAATTTAATTTGATTTGTTGCAATCATCATGTTTCATATTTGTGCTCGAAAAGAAAAATTATGGTGTCAGTGATTGGGAGAGGGGGCACTGAACAGTGGAACCCTAAGGGCATTTACAGTGCGTCACGCTTGTTTGAGTAGCTTCAAGATATCACTTAGGCTAGAGCTATGTGTCTAAAATCTAAATTTTCCACGGTGCAAGTGGCTTATGGAGTGGCTTTAATTTTATATTTCAGCCCCTTACATTTTTTTTCAGTTCATATGCTTTTTCAATTTGTGTAGAGGTCTGAAATTTACATCGAACCCCCTTAGAATCTAGAGAAGAAATATAAATTTACTGCTTCCCTCTCTCTCTCCTCCCTTATCCTCTCGCAGTCTCACTTCGGCTACTCCCTCACGAGCCCACGGCGGAGAGCCGGGCGCCGGCTCTCCCCTCTCCTTCCACGGTCGACGCTCCTCACCTCCTCGCCTCCTCTTTCCCCGGCGGCGCATTCCTTCCGTCTCTCCCCGACGCCGCCACCTCCTCTACCCTCTCCCTGGCGCCGCCTCGATCCGGGCGGTCATCGAGCAGATCGACACGGCAAGAAGGCGGCCTCCGACACCGCCCAGTCGAGCTCCACCTTCCGTCCTCTCTTCCTTCTCAGGCGGGCGGTGGCAGGGGTGACGGGCGGCAGACCGAGAACGGGCTCGACGACGGCGAGATCGGTGGCTCATCGGCAAGAAGGCGACGACGACGAGGAGGGCTCCTAGGGGCAAGATCTGGAGCGCTCGAGGTCATTGCGACCTCCACAACGCACGGCGAAGGCGATAGCGGCGGCGGCGCTGGAAAGGTAGGCCCCTCTTCCCCATCTCGCCGCCGCTGCCCCTTTCTCTGACCGCCAGACTTGGGAGGGATAGGGTTGGCTGTGGGCGTGGGGGTGTGGGGGCTGCAACGCGTCGCAAGGGCACGACCTCCCTAATGCAGGGTTCTTCCTTTCGCTCCGCCATCACGCGCCCTCAGCCTGACAAAACCTGACGAGGTTCGCGCGGCATACTTGGGCTCCGAGGTCCTCGTAGGAGCGCGCAATTGAGAATGTGGCGGCCCAAATCCTTGTTGGCGCGTTGGGGCCGAACGCCATGGCGATGCACTGTGAATGGCCTTTTTCACCATGAACTGGGTGGCCAGTTCCATCAGGGTCACACAGCTAGGATCAATCCCGATATGAGGGGCTAGATAGCCACGATGGACAAGATGGGGATTTCACTTAGAGATGCAAGTGGGGTGGGCTAGCGGGATTTTTTGTCTGCTTATCCCACTTCTAATTTATCTTTTTCTTTCAAATTCTGTACTAGTATATAGGAAATGAATTACTAAACGGGTTTTTATGCGAATAACATGATTGCCCACTTGCATCCTTAATTTCACTTAGCGCCAAAACGGCAAAGGGCAGGGATGGACACCACAAGCGGCTTCTCACGATGACGGTAAAGTCGGCTTCGAGGAGACGATGACTGAGGTGTGCCATGTCCAAAAAGGTAGATGAGAAGTTAGAGGGGCTTTGATAAGTTACGGAGAGGGAAGAGGGATACAGTTTTTAAGAAAAAGAATAGCTCGGTGTAAGAATTTTATTTAAGATCAATACAGTCACTAAAGAAGGATGGAGGGTTTTCTCTCTTTTGTCAAACAACCGTACTAATACGTGATAACATATCATGTAAAGAAGAAGAAAAGGACTCCTTGAAAGTAAAACAACAGTCAAAATTTGTAGGCTCTGTAGTTACGCATAAATCTTCTTTCTTGTTTGATTTGAAAAATAATGTTGGTTCCTCAAGTGTGCCTTCACGCCACTTACCGTTGTCAGACCGCTTTTTGGCCAGGACTCCCGTCTCCTCTGCAAGAGAGACGTGAAATGCTCACGAGGACACGGGTTAGGCCTAGCTAGAGCCGTAGGAGCACAGCGAATAGCCACCATCTTTTATCACTAGATTTCTTTCATCCTAACCTTAATCGGCTAACTAACCATGTATTCAAAGTATTGCAATAGCGATTTTGCTAAACATCTGTCGGGTGATTTTTTTCTATGATATTTAATCTTTTTTTGATCGTAGGATTGTGCGGCAAGATTAGTACAGGAAATTACAGTTCTATATAACTAAAATTACATTCATAAATTCAGTTGATATGATATATAAGTGCATTGTAATTTTAGTAAAAATATTGTGTAAGTAAATATGTATTTGTTATTTTCTTTAAATATAAAATTACAGTCCTATATAACTAAAACTACATTTGTAAATTCTATGGTATGTCTCTCACTGTCTCTACTGACTACTCTCTGGTAGTACTAGTAGTAGGTTGCTTCAGGTGTTCTTCGCCCAAAGTGATCATCAATAAAGCCATCCCAATTCCCAAGTTCAGAAAAGTACAGCAGAAATAGAAATGATTTAGACGGGATGCATGGTCAAATTAGATGGAGTTTAGGTGGCATACTAGGAGTATTTCCTAGTGCATCCAGACGCACCTCAATCAATTACGATATTGATCGGATTCATTTTTCTATTATCTTAGGCTCGTGTGAAAGCTCGTTTAGCTTTTGTTTTCTTTCCGCACGTCAGAACGAGAAATATCATTAACTTATCATTAATTCAGTATTAATTGTTATGAACTTAAAAATAGGTTTATATGATTTCTTTTAAAAAACTTTGATATAAAATACTTTTGTAAAAACGTATAGATCAATCATTCGGGAAACGTATTCACGATAAACGAGAGAGTTGCAAAAGCTAAGCGAGGAAAACAAACGCACACGCACCCGTGGAAGAAACAAATCGCTGATGTTCTTGGATGATCGGAAATTTGATCTCTAGTCAAATGTTAAACCAATCTTGCCAGAGTATTGGTTAGCATTTTTCTTTCTTGAAAGGAACTGAGCTTTAAGAAGCTTGAGCGGTTTCAAACATGAAGGACTATTGTTTCAAACAGTTTGAACTATAGACTTGATGCTTTAAACTCGATTTAACTTGCATGTGTGAGAACAAAAATGGAATTTTTCAATAAACTTGTGAAATGAAGTTATGTTGAAGGCAGAGGGAATGCAAAATTTACGCCGTTTTCAGAAGAAAAATTATAGCTCGGCAATAAGAGAAACATTTTAATAACTTCGGTAGTATGATTATTATATTAACTTTTTTGAATCTATTATATTAATTTAATTAACTAAAGAAGAATAAAGGGTTTCTTCGACCAACCCACGGCACTAACGTTAGGAAACCCAACAATGACATGAGGCAAAGTAGAAAGTAGAACAACAGTCAAAATTTGTAGGCTTCGTACTAAACAACAAACCCCTCATTTGTTATGAGAAATAATGCCTCGTATTAGTTTGATTTTAGAAAATTCTTAGAAAAAAGAAGCAGAAGTTCCATTCATTCATGTGTCGAACCAATTTTTTTATTATTTTTTCTTAATTAAAACTAAAATTAATACACTAGTTAATCATATAAGAATAGTCAAATACCTGTGACAATCTAGCACAAGCAAGTGAGCAAGTAATCCAAGTAAACATCAAATAAGTCAACATTAGTCTACTCCTCGTCTTCATCGTCATCGTCATCGCCGTCGACCTCCTCTTCCGCCGCCGCCGCCGCCTTCCCTTTCCCTTCGGCTTTCGCCTGAGCCTTCTCGGCCTTGGCCTTCTCGAGCTCCTTGACCAGCTCGGCGAGGCACGTGTCGGCGTTGTCGCCGGCGGCCTTGGGCGTCAGGTTCTCCGCGACGTCGGCGGGCGTCATGTCCACCTCGCGCAGCAGCGCCTGCACGGCGTCGAACAGGTGGTGAGCGTCGACTCCCAGGTAGACCTTGGCGAGGAACTTGAACGCCTCGAAGCAGCAGTAGGACATCTCGATGTGCTTGTCCATGCGGCCGCGGCGGATGAGCGCCGGGTCGAGCTTCTTGACGTGGTTGGTGGTGAACACGATGATGCGCTCGCCGCCGCACGCCGACCAGAGCCCGTCGATGAAGTTGAGCACCCCGGAGAGCGTCACCTTGCTTCCCTTCTCCTTCTCCTCCTCCTCATTCGACGGAGACCCCTTCTTGTCGCCATCGGCGCCGTCGGCGGCGGTGGCGTCCTTCTTCTTGTTCTTGCGCTTGCCGGTGAGGTCGAGGGAGCAGTCGATGTCCTCGATGACGATGATGGACTTGCTGGTGGTCTCGATGAAGAGCTTGCGGAGGTCGGTGTTGGTGCGGACGGAGGTGAGCTCGATGTCGTAGATGTCGTAGTCGAGGTAGTTGGCCATGGCGGCGATCATGGTGGACTTGCCGGTGCCGGGCGGGCCGTGCAGGAGGTAACCTCGCTTCCACGCCTTCCCGACGCGCGCGTAGTACTCCTTGCCGTTCCGGAACGCGTCGAGGTCGTCCACGATCTCCTTCTTCTTCGCCGGATCCATGGCCAGCGTCTCGAACGTCTTGGGGTGCTCGAACACCACGTGGCTCCACACGCTGTCGCACCACCGGCTGGCTCAGCCAGCAACATCAGCAAATCTTGATCGATCGATTGATCATGGCGAGAACGAAATAGCAGCAATGGCGATGGCGATGGCTTACCCGTCGTCGTCCCAGTTATCGCCGGAGAGGTTGGTGAAGAGCTTGCGCTGGCGATTCTTGACCATGACGGCGCGGCCCTCGCGGCGGACATGGGGGAGATACTCGCCGAGGACGACGTCGCGGTCGCGCTCGAGGAAGGAGAGGCGGTAGAATCTCCGGTCGGCGCGGGCGGCGCGGCCGCCCCAGTAGTACCCGCCGCCACCGGCGTCCTCCCTCGGCGGCGTCGAGTACGCGAGCCACCAAACCTTCACCTCGCCGCGGAACACGTCGGCGACCTCCTCGTTGTCGCCCATGGAGAGGAGGAAGGCGTCGGGGGACTTGGCCGGCTCGGCCTTGAGGTGGCGGACGCCGGCGGAGGCGTCGCAGGTGGCGCGGTGGAGGTAGGCCTGGACCTCCCGGTAGGCGTCGCTCCGCTTCATCCTTCCGCCGTCGTGCTCGGCGACGGTGACGGTGAGGTAAGGGTCGACGATGGCGGCGAGGTGGCGGGCGTGGCGGGCGAGGTGGCGGCCGAGCAGGTGGTGCAGCTGCAGCGACTGGAGATTGTTCCACACCACGGTCCAGAGCACGGCGAGGAGGCTGAGCACGATGCCGGAGTTGACGCTGCTCCACGGCGAGGCCTCCATGGCCGCCGGCGTGGCGTCTCTGAGCTCTGTGTCACGGTGTTTGCTGCTGCATCTCTATCTGGATTGGGGGTGTGAATTTATAGGGGACGAGATGTCCTCTGCTTTTCTCTGCTTTGCGATTTGGTGTGCTCTTTTTCTTGGAAGTGTTGTTGTTATTTATTTTCTTTTATTTTTTTGGGCGTGTGGTCACGCGTAGAGACGTTTTTGACCATCTTTTTTAATGAAGGGCCTCACGCAAATGAGTGTCTTAGCAAGGAAGTATATTGGGGTTGTGTATTATTACTCTGCATGACTAGATGGGTCTGAGAAAAATAACCTAAGGTGGTGTTTTAGTTATAATCATATAACAGCTTACCTAGGTGTAAATCAAAATTTTAGTTGAATATGATAGTTACTGTATGTATTACAAACAAATCCAAAAATGGGAGAGATACCCTTCTCTTTTCTTTTATTTGCCACTAATTATCCATCTTACGTGGTTGTACCATTATATCTTGTTCAGGAGAGAAACCAACTCCACCCACTACTCTTTCAACTTCTATTTTCCGCAATCCAAGCTTTGTCGACTAACTCCGCCATGTCACCTCCACCACCCAGGCCTAGTCACCATCTCCCTCTCAATGATATGGAAGTGGTAATAGTTGTAATAGTGATGACACCATGAAGAAGAAGAAGAAGAAGAAGAAGAAGAAGAGATTGAACACATGGTAGAAGAACGAGAATGAACTTTTTCATGATAGGGGAACAAAGCGGACAAAAATAAGAAAAAGAGGATGGTTTAAAGACAGCCTTTCCAATGACCACCACTCTATTCAACCCAAATGGCATCCACGCAGATGATGTGCATCCATGCATGCTTTGAATATTTCAGGGGAATAAAACAATGTGACAGTTGGATCGGCATGGAAAAGGTGATGTGTACTTATTGGTTCGGATGCTAATGTTTTTGACACGGCTAATCAACTTTTTCATTCATAGGATAATCTCATGGATCGTAGCTAGCTTTGCACGCGTCGTTTTCTGCTAAACCCCTTTTCTTTGCTTTTGTTACGACACAACAAACCCAACAAGCTCTCCTGCATCTTTCTCAGAAAAAAATAATTTATTTATTTTTTCAGTTGGAATACGATGCCTGAAGAATGTCACTCGAAGGTTTTGTCCGGTAGCACCACAAATGAATTAACGTAATTCAAAACTTCACACACGTTTTCATCGTCATGATATTACGTACGCTACTGTTTTGATCGCCTAGAAAAAAATAAACTTGTCCTATACACACGATATCGTATACACAAGCTTTCATGTGCACATATTATGGACACCAACTAATAAATATTTTTGAAAATTCTAGAAAAAATTACATGTAGGGCTATCTTTTATTACCAAAGTTTTACTTTAAACCATCCTTTAACCCATCTTTTTACTTTGGATTAGGTTATTTTGTCTTTGTTTCACTTTGAACCACCCCAAAACTTTTCTCGAGGACATCAATGACTTTAACCACATCGTCACCCTAAACAGGCAATCTTACCGAATTACATGGAACCTATTATTTGCAAAATTGGAGAGTAGATGTAGCTCCTGAAGTGACCTGGGGTGATCCAAAGTACAACAAAGATAATCTTACCTAGTTCAAAGTGAAAAAAAAAGCTAGAGGGTGACCCAAAATGAAATTTGATAATAAAAGGTAGACCAAAGTGCAATTAACTTAAAAAATTATCCATATACTTTCAATAGTATTGCATGTATGGGTAAAGTCTCATCATCAAATTCATTATATATATAGAAACAAAAAAAATCCTCATGGATAAATTGTCAGAATTTTTATTTTTTATTACTAAAATAAATGAATTTGAAGTTATCGGTGTTATAGATCACGACTACGGTATTTACATGGTATGGGGATCGTTGGTACCAGGGCATACATAAGATTGAGATAAAATAGACATGAGACAGATTTTTATACAGGTTCGGGTCCCTTATCCGATAAGTAATAGCCCTACTCCTGTTGACCGAAGCCGATGTTTCTATTATATATCAGTATCACTCGAGTACAATACTTGGGATAGCATTTCTAATCGTCGTCGATACGGCGGTTAGATCACCACTTGTAGTCGACGATGGGGGTAGTCTTCCACCTCGAATATGGACTTGGCGAGATCAGAGATAGCGCTAGATCCCTCTTGTCGGCCTCCGTAGGCACCAGATTGGGTACGTCTAGCCTTATTTCTGATGTCGATGTCCGGCGGCGTGTTTTGGTGTCTATTCTGACTGTTGCCTCCCTCTGATTGGGCTTGTCTCCCTCCTCCTAAGGGGTCTTGTATTTATACCAATAGATGTCCCCTTGTCCAAGTAGAATTAGGAAGATAAGTATGGATACGATCCGAGTAGTCCTTGTAGTTTCCATGTAGAACTCTGCTTCTCCTTCCTTATCCGGAATACCTTCCGTACATGAGGCCTAATTCCATATAAGACTTGATATATGGTGGACCCCGCCGAGTTTAACCCATGATCATAGGGTATGCCTTATCCATAACCCTGATAGTAGCCCCTGACTTCAATGCAAATGAACGAGTTGATGTTCTCGACCGAAGACCATAGAACAACAGTTGTCGGACTCACTTGACCGTTCTCGAACGACCGAGAAGGCATGGAGTATACGACTAAGTTGTCTATTTAATCTTGGTCGAGAATTTGGATTGAAGTCAAAAATTGCATCTCGATGGGTACACCATCGTTTCATTTTGTAATCCTTGTCGAACCCCAACAAGCGTTCCCGAATAATCAGCAGCTGTAGATTCTGCGACAAAGCCCTGAAATCTGACTTGACTGTTCTGATATCTGATTCTTCCTGAAATCAATTCTCAGAACAAATTATTAGATAGGAAAAGCCCCCGAGCGAATGCTTAGGGGTAACATGATATAATATGGATTGGAAATAAATTGAATTTACATGTGACATAAAAGAGTACTCTCGCTAGAGCTACCCTTAGCAGTCAAGGAGTTGGATACTCTCCCTAGCTACCAGCTATGCCCTTGGAGATCTCGTTCTCGGAGGGTATAGCTTGAAAACCTATACCTGCCTAGTTGAAGCTGCGGTTTACCTAGCCCCCAACCGTGAAGTTGGAAAAACCAATTTCCGATTACACACCTCGATTAATATGCATCCAGGGAGCACTCTGACATGACCAGTTATGACATGGTCGTTTGGCTCTGAATTATCTGACAAGGCCTTATCAGCTCTGGGCGTTCATGTTGATGCAAAAAACACACACTGGCCTGAGAGATTTGCTTTACTCTAGTGCAGGTCCAAAACTTGCTTTTATGTTCGAAGGGCGTGCCAGTTGATTTGATCCTACAATCAACAAGAAAAAACGTACAAGCTTATTAGTAGATGATAGTCAATCGGCCAGTTAGCCGATATCATATCGTGATGTAACCTAGCCGATGCAATACAGCATGGATCGGCTGTGAGGCATATTCAATGATAAAACTAACCCTAAAACTGGTACATCGGCTAAAAATATCAGTATTATATAATCTATAAATCAATGTTACTTTAGAAACAAGCAATTGGGATAGATCAGACTGAAGCGAGACAGTATAAATTGCCCAAGTCTAAAATAACATGAAATAACGATTACATGTACTCATGTCATAGCCGATGTTCAGATTTAAGCATGTATCGGTTATTGCTCCGATACAACCTTATACTAGGATATTCTCTTGTAACAAATATACTCAACTAATATCAATCAGACTGATAGTAAGTTCAATATATTGGTATTAGATTAGATCCTGATATAAGGGGCAGATACAGTACATTAAACAAAGCATGGAACTATGTAAAACAACTATACCAGATAAGATCGGCTGAAACCCCGATACTATCCTTATTAACAACCAGAAAGCAGGCTAGAGATCATGATTCTAAACACGACTTAATAGATCAAACTTAACTGATGCAGCATTAAGTATGAAGAGAAGCATAATATCTAGACAATCAAGCCGACGGTTGCCTTTTCAGGATAGTGGATATATTATATAATTCAAACCAACAAGACAATCTAACCATTATCGATAAAACCCTAAATAGAGATCGGCTGATAAAGATAGATGGCATTGTCAATCTAAATTATATAACGTATATGATAACTCGGAGATTTACAAGATAGAATTAGAGTGTCATACAGATGTAAGTACTAATTCCGATAATGCAAACCGCCATAACAAGACCTACCTCTTCGCCGAAGATCAAATTGATGCAGCTTGACTCGAAAGCAAGAACTTGTCGAAAGTAGAAAACTAAAAAGGTTTGGCGATGCGCCGAGATTGATTGAACTGTTGTTGTTTTATTCATAAGACCTCGGGTCTATATTTATACCCGAAAATACAAACATTGTCCAACATGGACACGACTCATATTGTCCTAATACAAATCTAACTAGCAAACAAGTTCCTTAGGTAGACTCTTACCGAAAAAATCTATAAAGAAATTACAAATAATCTTAATTAATGGATACATTTGCCAATTCTGGACTCTATCCATGTCTGGCAAAACCAACACAAACTCTCTCTCGAATCCGATACTGACTTCACATGCAATATCGGCCATATCGGCTATCCAAATCAGATTCGGTCTCAACCAATACGATCTTCCAGCCGATGCGCACTCTTTTCCCGAGAATTCCATATATCTTCGAATCCGCTTTGAATTGGATCTTGTTTTCGATTCATTAGCTTGCGAATTTCATCGTCAACAGTTCCAAGCTGAAATCCCCTTAGGTTTCTCGAAGGCATTGTCAGAATAGCGTAAAGGGACGTTAAGTTCAACTTCAACCAGAGGTGTTATTGTTGTAAGGGATCTCTGGGTTAATATTGCATGTTTTACATATATAAACACTTACAGAGGTTGGTGCAGGGGGGTAATGAGATGACAACCACACTGGGCGAAAACCAGGTGTGTAGTCTTACTCGGTCACTCCGAAAACGGTGGGAGAAACGCTACCATCGCTAGTCGAGGATCAAGTGTGTAGACGTACTCAAACACTCGAATATGTGGTGCGAGAACCGCTACGCCGCTGGTCAATGATCAGGTGTAAACATATCTCGACCACTTGAAGTCGTAGTACGAGAACCGCTACGCCGCTGGTCGATGACCAGGCGTAGACATATCTCGACTACTCAAAATCGTAGTGCGAGAACCGCTACGCCGCTGGTCGATGACCAGGCGTAGACATAGCTCGACTACTCGAAGTCGTAAGATCTCTTAACCATTAATACACCAAAATATTTTCTCATTATCCTTATTTTCTTTTCTCCACTATCATGCAACAAAATTCTCTTTAACAAATACTAAGAGTCGATTATTAGCCATTATCTGTCACCCATCTATCTTTCACATAACTAAATTTAACTATATAACAACAGATAGAGCCTGTTAATAAACACCATATACGTATCATAATTATATGCCTCAACTGTCGTCTACCACCTCCACCATTCCAGCTTTCCTGCATAATCCCCCATGTTTTTGTTCTCCTGTCGTACGTTGGTTAGAAGGCAAAGCGAGCAGCGACTACCAAACTAAACAAATGAGGAGAGGAAGAAGAAGAATAGAAAGCCAATTTGATGTGCGATCATGGAGATGGTATTTTCACACACACGCATCGTCATCGACCACCTATACATACAAAATGGTCGGACTTTCGTGGAAAGGGGATGCTGTACTGTACTTTCTCGAAGCGATCTCTGTCAAAAGGGTCGGCTCACAGTTCAGATTCGGTCTTGGCCAATGACCGGTAATTGGGGTTTAGCCATGTGATTATAGACAAATGACATGATTAAACTATACGGTGGTGACCTGGCCGGTGATAGCATTATGGACGCTTATATGGTGTCACTGTACACGCCAACTTGAAGTCTTGCTTATCTGCTCTTCTCTTTCTGCTTGCTTTTGTCAGGCTAGCCGTGTGTGTCGACAAACTATCCCGTTCTTTTCCAATTATATGTAGATTTTTTCTTGATTTTTATTAGTAAGTTTTTTAAACGGTTAAACGGTATGTTTCGTGCGAAAACTTTCTATGTTCTCTAAATATCAAATAAATTTATTTTTTTAATTTATAAAAATTAAACACAATTAATTATACGTCGATGAATTTTTCGTTTTACATATCCTTACATAATCCTCCTCTTAATCAACTTATGATCTTTGCAGTTTCCTCTGAAATTTCTGCCTACCAAATGGAAAATTGGTGGAGGTAGTTTCTTTGAATTGGCCTAGCATGGTTCATGGGTACTCCAGTATATAACATAGGAGTATGCATTAGGCATTTATGCCATTGTTGGATCTAAGTATATCTGGTTTCCATCCCAAACCACCAATTTCGACCAATTCAAAGCACATGTTGTACTTCAATTTTCACTACATGAACCATCACATCTTCAATTGAGCGATAGTATGTGTTCGCCAAAAAAAAACGATAGTATCATGTATTTATCCTAAGTGATAGTATAAGGCCTATAGAACACGTGCACACATCGGTAATGGTGTTTCTATGTTAGCGATTAAGAATTTAGAATTCACAGATCGAGAGAGGAAGAAGAAAAAACACAAGAACTCCGAGGAATTAGGCAACTATATTGATAGTATTGCTCCAATCCGATAGGATTGAGCCTCTGCCACCATCGCCACCAGCCCACCAAGTTGCCGATTCTGAATATTACAACCCCGAGTTCATCTCTTAAGTATTCAGATCTCAACTACTCTCTCTTTCCCCTCTTACAAGTCAGGACAGCCGGCATACCCTGTTCCTCTTCAACGTCAACACATTGTGTAGCAGTATCAGTCTCCCTGACATTCTAACACGCGTTTAGCATACAGAGGACAAATTAGCACTAAGTAAAGTACACACACATAAGCGTGGCGAAGAGCCATACGGCCCCAACCCTATCTTCTTTTTACATGTCACGTGTGCCTACCGTTACTCACATAATCGAAATTTAATCACTCACACGTCACATCAGCTCCTGAATGCGCATCGTAATTAATGGTCACCATGTCGCTCACTTAGTCCCACATCGAGATTACAAATTAGGAGTACAAGCCATATTTTGCATTAGGAAACCGAAAGTGCAGTTGCTACACCTCCATGGCTCCATCCATAAATATGTGTAGTTAAATCTTCAAACATTAAAGCCACTAAATGTATGAAGAACATTAAGATCTGATATGCAACGCAAAAAAAAAACTAGTAGGTGTAATACATTTTATATTTTCTAGGAATAAATGACTGGAAAAATTAATGATCACACATGTGCATCAGAAACCGTGTCTAAGATGGCAGGTAGCGAAAGAACATCTCGATACTTTCAATGCTGAGTCACGCATGATCAGTCATCAACTTCTGAGATCTATATATACTCGATACTCCCCGTCCCAATATAAATATACCTAGAACTGGATAATTTAGTATAATAAATCTCTATAAAACGTTACATCCACATCCAGTACTAGGTGTAGTTATATTAGGACGGAGTACTAGGTGTAGTTATATTAGGGCGGAGGGAGTAATTAAGCTAGCTCGCATATGCCCGTAGGCAGCAGTTATATTTTATTTATACTGCAGCATATACAATATATTTCATTTTTCACCAATTCAAACACAAAAAACATAACTCGGCCTGTCCTGTAATCCCCAAAAAGAAGAGCCCTCCAACTCGATGCATCTATAAAGCTATCGCCACTATCAGTTGTTAGTGTGTTCAACTTCAACCTCTATGGCCACCAGAAAATACGAAAAAGTGGGTGGTCGGTCAGTAGAAGTCCAGCACTCCTGATATGGTGATGGGAGGGTCTATCGCCACCCGCTTCGCCTTCCCTTCCGAGACGAGCTGCGGCAGAGCGTTTGCCTCCTTCGGCGCAACGCCTGGAGCGGTCCACAGGGTGGCGTGCGGCCAGTTGTTCCGGGAGGCAATCTTCTCGCCGTTCACCGTTCCGAGCTCCACCTCGAGGGCGGCCATCTTGTCGGAGAAGAGGAAGGCATTGAACATAACGGGGACTTGCTGGTTCTGGTAGACGCCGTAGCTTGAGACCGCGGCTACGCCATGAACTCTTTTGTGGGCAAGGGTGACATGAGCCTTGTTCAGGTTATCCGCGAGTTTTGTGTTGTTGAGGAAGTCGTTGGCGTCAGTGTCCTCTGCTATCTGTTACAATTATGGAATGTACAGGGAATGATTAGAATTATAACATTGTTCATGTGTGCTTCATAATGAGAATTAAGCACCACTGCAGCAGGAAAAAGCATTGCTACCACTGGATAAGATTCAACCAAATATGCCTCATGGGAGTCCTCAAATTCAACTGAAACTATTTTTTCTTTTAAAGACTGAGCCTGTTATGGTTAGGGTTCATAGGGGTAGACACCGCCTGGAGGATAGCCGGGCGGCAGCGGCTGCTAGGGATGAGGGGGACTTAGGTTGAGGAAGACTAGTTCTGATTCATTGCTTAATTAGAATAACGATACAATCCCATCCTTATATAGATGGAGGGGAGGACCCAGTCTAATCCTATCCAACCGACTCTATCCCTATCCCTAGGGCCTCGACCTCTCAACCCACTGCCTATGACAGAGCCGAGCATAGGATTATTACCTTTGGGAGAGAGCCCAATATATCTGCTGGGGGTAACGTAACAGCAGCGAAGACAATATTACCAAACTTCCGCTTCACAGTATCAGGCGTTTTGAGATCACCTTTCGCAACAGACTTTAACTGCTCCAGTACTTCTTTCACTGCAAAGTCAAATGGAACCTACAAAAGAAATTTAAATAACATTACACTATAATGCAAGAATTACCATGTATAATTAGTACATTAGGGGCTAGATACGTAGAAATGCTCGATAGGGTTGCCCGCAGGGACGGAACTGGGCCTAGGGCAGCTTGGGCCCGAGCCCTACTCGTGAAAGAATTTTTAGTGGACTAGTACCTACGTATTTTTCAGATTTTTTCAATCTCACATGGCCCAGCCCCATGTGTGGCCTTTCCCAGCTCCAATCCCTCAGCCCAATAGACAGCCCATCACAGCCCAATAGCTACCAACCTAATCCCACTCCCACCAGTCCATCGACTCCACGCAGCAAGCACGAGCGCCGTTTCTCGCAGCCACATCATACTCGTTCTCACCTCACCTCTTCTCCTATCACCACAACGATGGTTGTGGCTGGCATCGGCGGTGGCGCACATCAGCAGCAAGCCAGAGAGGGCAGCGGCGTGCATCGCCCAGCTACTTCGCCTCCCAACCGAATAGCTTCGCTGAAGCCTCAAGGCCTCAAGTCAAGCACTCAATAGAGCTTGATTCCCCAAATCAAGGTCAGTCTCCTCTATAATCTTTTGATCTACTCTCATTTTGCATTTGGTAGCAGTATAGCACTTGGTCAATTAGAAATTTGGTTTGATTTCCTAGATGAAGAGGAGCAAAACAATAAAATCATACTACCAAGTCCATTAATCCAAAGAATCCACTCCAACCTAAGAAATAATAGAAATCGATGGATCCACCCCAATCCCATAAACAACAGGAACCGGGGCTTTCAGAAGTCATGTTTCAAAAAACACAATTGGTTTAGTATAGTGCTGCTAAGGAAGGATGCAACTTTCTGTTTTTATTGCTTTCTTTTTCAGCAACCCTGAGCTGAAAATTATGGCTTTGAATTCTACGGCTGAAGGGTTCAGGTATTGGAAAAATGAAACTCATTCCTTTGATGCTCATGTTAGTGGTGTCAACAGTGCTCACAATAAAGTTAACAGACATTGTGAAGCTTTTTAAAACCAGAGACAAAATGTTTCACATGTGATGGTTAGAGGAACCAAGAAAGGGGATGATGAATATTTGGGTCGCATTGCACTGTAATTTGTAAATATTTTAATTCTCATAATTTGCATCGCTTATATATGTAATATGGTTTTGCAGATTCAAGCTCAGGTTCTCTCGCTACTGTTGATCAAGAGTGAAAATTATGAAGATACATATTCTAATGAAATTTTAGTTCAGTCTTGTATTTGTCGTACTTTTTACTGTACTATGAATTGTCATGGGTAGTTTTAGCCTTCAATTTGAGCCCTAGGTGTACAGAGATCCTGGCTCCACCACTGGGTTGCCCTCTTTTTTGTTCGCTCATACGAGAAATTTTGTTTAAATAAATAAATGCTAAAAAGGGACAATTTTACCATCGTGAAAGGCAAGATAGTGCTCACAGGGCAGGGGGCAGGACTGGGGTTTGAGTTAAAATTCATCTTTGCTTAGTCTAGTAAGATCTCAATTTTTCGCCTTCCTTTTATACATAGACCCTAACAGTCTATCAGATGCACGAACCTAGAAGTGTAGAACAATGTCCAAATTTATAGGACATGCACATATTTCAAAATACAAAATTTGCAAGTTTTGACCCAAGATTAGTCTTGTAATATTTATCCTAAGCATATAAAGATGGTACCAATAAATCCATAGTTGAAAGTTCTCCGATCAGATATAGATTTTGTAGCTATTAACAACGTATCATAACAGAAATTAATGGTCAAAGTCTAATTTTGATGACCATGCCAAGTAAGATCGCGCCTTACAAAATATAGGAGGGGCTAAGGGGGCATAACTATGTCTAAATGGAAAATATTATCTGATAGAATTGAGGCCAACTGAACTTAGAATTTTACTAAGTTCGCCATCACATGGGCCCCAATAGCTTACACATGATAGGTGCATCATCTTTTAATGAGGTTGTATGATCAATTTAGTTATAATTTTGAGGTTTGAAGTAGGAAGGATCAAGTGTATATCATAACATGTAACTATGCACACAACACTAATGAACTATAAAATGTATCTTGTTGCTATTATTAAATCAGACTATCAATGATTAACAAATGAATTGTGGTTACCTGGATAGAGTTGAGATATTCTGTGTTCGCAAACAAAACCTGGCGCAACCTTTTCTCCCACTGTGCCCATTCTTTAGCATATGCACCTTTTGATGGCTCCGCTCTGATTTGGCATTGTTTTGTGAAAATTAGGCAGTATATGAGGAATTATGAAATTTAAAATACAATACTGATTATGCCACCAATGTCAGCCGTAGCAACAGCAGAATTGAAATTAAATGTGTTTGTGGCTCAATTTCCTAAGTATGACATGTCACACCAACTAAGCATTTGAGAAGTATGATGGAACAGTGTCCTTTTCATACCAATAGGGTTTCCTCCACAAATCATCATGAGATTCGTTGTTCACAATATACTTAGAACGACGGAAGTAAAACATCAAAACTGGTTGGTAATTCCGTACCTTCCATGTCTGCTTTGATGCAGTCTGAACAAGCTGATCCCTTCATCTAAAATAGCTTTCACTTCATCAGGCAGCGGGGCTCTGCAATTAGTAAAATTCAAGTACCATTTTAGTGAATATAGCAAACAAATTTATGACATGTAAGACATTCCCAACTGCACAAAGCAGAAAAAAAAAATGAAAACCAGCCCCATCACCGCATTTGTGTTTTTCGCACATAATACGGAAGTTTGCAAAAAAATACTTTACATGCATTAAACATGATGATTCATAAAATAGGGATACAGTATAGCTATATGTGAGAAATCATACCTATCTAGCTTTAATAGTGGCATCTTAACCAAGGATCCAAAACGCTCATATAGTTCGCTTTCAAATTCTCCTCGACTCTGAAGTGCATGCTTCTTCAATGAATGGCATATTTCAAAAGGGAGAAGAAATGTTCTTATGAAATGCACATACCTTGCCATCATAGAGGTTGTAAAACATTAACAGAACATAGCCAGCATTTGGTGACGCCTTGTCCAGATTACCCTTTAGACGAAATTATAAAATGTTAGACAGATTACAATATATAACAGTGATTAGCCAATTTACAGTAACCATATACATTTCTGTCCAAGAGATATCACCAACATACCGGATGATTGACCCGTTGAAGTACACGAAACATGAAGACAGCAAGAGCATCAAGAGAAAATGGATTTGAATCTGTGCCTGTATATTCGAAACAAGAAAGAAAAATACATATAACTTCAGGATACAAAAATAAAGGGCATCAACACTAATAGATAAGCATATGTAAGTAGATGAGCGAATCAGTTTAGAACCTGCACAATCTCCTCAACATATATAAACTTAACCTATTATTGCATGAAGTCAGAAAAGACATTGTACAGTTGTACTGTCAAAGTAGCACATTCTTGGGATTTTTGTTAAGAGTGCCATGTTGGGCGTTTTATGCATTTTCTTGCATATACTGGCTACTGGCCTATCTATAAATAGCTATAACCAAAGCTACCAGTATTCAAGCCTACATGTGCTCTAACTTCGGATCTTCAGATGATTACATTTGAGCATTTCTGTCATAAATACAAACAGTGACTTCTTTCCAAATTTAGTGTCGTGCGGCAAGCCGGTCTACGACTCGGGAACCCGCGTATTACCCACTTATTTGACTTATAAGAGAGTTAGCGAGTCAGGCCACTTGCATCCCTAATTAGTGAGTTGACGTTTTTCTTATCTTGAACTCCTTGTGTAGTCAGGAAAAGGAACAACTAAAGATGAGAAACAATGGAGCATAGTTTACCTTCAGAATCAGGAATAACAGGAACAGCAGCAGCCTTTGTTGTCCTACACATATCCTCAATCTGGAAGAGATGATCTATCAGTCCGTTCTAAAACCTATAGAGCTAAACAAGGGAAACAGAGACAACACAAGTTTTGCCAACCCATCAAATATAGTAACCTTACCTGCCTCCACACTTCTTCATTTGGTGCATTTTTGTCAGCAAGGGTTATTCTAAATGGTTTCTTTTTTCGTTCATCTGCAACTTTTTGCCAGTACCTTCCTGTAAGGACAGTTAATAAAATGGTAAAATCATGCTCACACGAGAAGCTTATAAGCACCGAAGTTATACTTTTATACTTATGGACTTATAAAAAAATATTGTGGATGAAAAACATGCTAGAACATGTATGTGAACCTGCAACATCTTATGCAAAAATATGGTCATCTATACACAATATGGTCATCCATACACAGTACATAAAAGACAAGTTGTACACAAAAAATATAATATGTTGTAATGTAATTGCCTTTATCAACAATGGAGATATGGTCATCTTTTCATACAGACTTCTTTGGAGGCACATGTTCTAACTTCTAACATGTTATACATCTATGTTTTCATCAATTACTGAAACAGAAGTATAGAACCTTTACATTTAAAAACCAAACGTAAAAACAATTTAGCAATGGAAAGCAAAATGGTACTAGCACAATGTACTGGCATAGTCCTTCAAAATATAATATATCACCAAAAGAAAAGCTCATATCAGTTGCTATACCAAAGCAGCGTATTGTAATGCTCAGACACAACAACTTAGTGGGAGCAAGTCAATTATTATGTCTGTGAACAACAGAAAGATAAAAAGATCAAATGAGTGACTACATCCTACAGGTGTATTGTCATACATGTAAATTGCAATAATTGCATGAATTCCTTTCTTCATTGTGCAGGCGGAAGAAGATCTAAGCAAAATGCCTTCCTGTTGAAGTGTTGTTTGGTCCAATGAACACAACCACAACAAAGTTACTGAACGTGCCTAATGTTCCATACCTTTAATAAGATCTCCCATCAAACTATGAAGAGGACGATTATCACCTAGGCCACCAGGAGTGGTTAATATCTCCTTACATAGAGCTGACTTCGCACAGCCAGGTATACCTGAAAAAAGAAGTAAGCATGATGAAGTGCAGAACCTGAAGAGGACCAGGAATTACAAGTTAAAAATAATAATAATAAGATGAAGATTTACAGCAACTTTATTACGTGATGAAGTCTACAGTGTCAGAAGATGAGAATGGGATTGGCACGCAAAGTATAATCGCATGCCCTTGTTTGCTGTAGAGAAGGCATAGATTTGGGATTGGAGATAAAAATAAATATCATGCCTTTTGTAACAGAAGTGTAATAATTTATGATGACCAGGCACCCTTGTGGCCTTGTCTTTTGTCTCATTACCTTTCTGACCTCGTATCCATGGGTCTGCTCTCGATAGTAAGGAATGCAATATGTATACGGTACAGGTGCAGTAACTACTGAGTATCTGTGCATCATGTAATCCACTCATATGACCATTTGGTAGTCCGCCCAGAGTGGCACCTTAGTTGCTAGTCAGAAATCAAGGTTCTATAAGTGCTAATCAAGTGTAGGTGGGGTTGCTGGGTTCTTTGTTGATTTTCAGGGATTTGATCCAGTGACACCTGGATTTGTTTTTTCAATTTGTCCTGTGCTGATTATGGCAATCTCTATCGGTGCTACTGTTTTTAGATGCTTTGGAGATCCAATTATAAGATTATTGCATTCCAAAAAGATGTAAACATTGCGAGATGCAACAGTTAGATAGCATTTTTTTCTAAGCTCAAATTGATTTGTAAAACAGACTATAACGATCATATATTTATGTGTCTACAGAAGCTCCAAACAATAAGCACAGCAACTGCAAACTGAGCCTTAATACAGCTGTATTATTAACTGATTCTCCCTACTCCAACTCCATGTAAATGCTGAGCTCAGGATAAAAAATCTGGGTATCGTAACAGTAGATATCAGATAATTTAAGTAAAATGAATGTTCTAGCATCTGATAAATAGTTAAATACCCCTTATGTCTTCTCACAACTTTTAACATTCCCAAGCAACAGCGAAACACCAAATTTTATCACACATTGTAACCATGAGCACAGAAAAATATCATCAGCGTCTCAGTTTTTCTAATGCTGAAAGGCAACTCCAATCATGTGAACAGAAGAAAAAATTACCAGGAAAGAAGACAATCAAGCCCTCAGCTTTCGGAACTACATCCAAGGATGCTGATGTAGGACTAGGTGGTGTAGTACCACGTTCAGCCTGAAGATCACCCTCTTCATCTCTCTTTGCCTCAAGTATGGCCAAGAAATTTTCTGTCTGAACCAAGTCACCAGCCGCCCCTATCAAAGCCTGGTTTTCAGGGCTGCGCTTAGCATACTGTTCAAGGAAAGGCTCAGCTTCACTAAGATACGTTGAGGATGAAAGCGGCTTATTCCCATACTTCCTTCTAATATAGACAGCCCTGGAATGGGGAAAACCAAATTAAATTGGAAGAAGGGACATACACAGTTTCACAAAGAAGAAACTAAAAGATAGCTCCTGTCAAGAGAAACAAATAGTTATAATATACCATTCATCCAGCAATTTGCTAAGTTCTTTCTGTTTACTTGCTGATGTTCCCCAGTTCTTCATCTGCCTAATAATAACACAGTCAACAAGATTAAAACAGCAGCACCAAAAGAAGAATAGTCATATACAAGTGTCAACTCAACCATGTTAAACATAAATCATCATTGGATGTAAGAGAACATCAGGTCAGAAAAGGTTATCCTACACCTGTATGGACACTTTTAAAAATTGTTCATTGATATTTAGACTATATACATTACAACCTTGATAGAGGTCTATAGGAAGTTATACCACTGTTTTTCCTAATGCCATATAAATTCTGGATAAGACTTAACTAAAGAATTAAAACCATTAATAATGTAAGGTTGGGAAACTAAAGATTCTCTTGTTCGAATTATCCTTAATTACCAAATTAATTACTGAAAAATAGTGTGAAAACTGAAGCTTGAGAACATAAGATTGGGATTAGACGACATACCTCAGGTAGTAAGTTTTATAAGCAGAAGGACCATCTTTGAAAAGTGTAGACAGACCATTTCGAATTAAAAACGTGCGCAGCTGTCAGGTAGCAATATAGGAAAATTGTAGAGATACATATTCATCAAAGATAAAACTGCATGGTCCTAGTCATTTTCCACATGCAAGAATACAATAGCTTCAACAGAAAAGGAAATCCATGCAGTAATACCAAATAATATTAAATGGAAGTAGCAGGAACATTGCGCAGTAACAACAAAAACTTAAGAGCACACCAAAATGAAGTAACAACAGAGTAAATAGTATTACCATTGGATATTCAACGCAGAGTAAATAGTGTTATCATTGGAAATTCAAACAGTGACCAATGAAGCTGGAAGACAGGGAATAATGGTAGTGAAGTACCTTATATGTCAGGAATTTTAGCTTCACCATCAAATTTGAATCCTCATCAGCCAGACCATCCTTAGCTGACGAATTTGAATCCAAGGCACCATTGATATTTTTCAGTGAGGTGTCAATGTCTTCTGAAGGTATGGAAGATTTCATATTATTATCCTTGAACAGGTTTACATCAACAAAGAAACCTAACAATGAAACATAGGTCAGTCTATGGTGCCATATAAATGTATGAATAGTAAGAAATATGACCTTATTATTTTGAGGGAAGATAATTGAGTAACAGAAGGCTAATCTCACCCCTATACAGTGGCCACAACCCTTGATTTCTCCTGAAAATAATGCAGCATTCTTTTAGAGCTAACAAATTAGGGAAACATAAAAGTGAGACATAAGGTCGACTTTACATGCTCACCTCATCTCTTGCTGATAACGTCTAAAAACAGAATCACTGAGCACATGGATGACCATTTTGTAATACAAGCTGTCATTTGATATAGAGTCAATTTTGTGGTAGTTCCAATAACATTTAAAAGCTGCAGGGAAATTCCTCTGCTTCATCACACGAATCATCTCCTGTAACAATACGTTGGGACTAAATTATCATCTGACAAAAGCAGATACAGAAGTATTACAGCATTAAAAAATATCTATTGCTGACCAAGAACCAACCAAAGATGCCAACCTGTAGTTTCTTAGTTGTGTAGTCTGTAGGATGTGCTTGCAAAAACTTAGTGACCACTGATCTGTTAGCATTTGGGGAGTGATGATCATCAAGGCCACTACATCCAAACCAATCAGAATGGTCTGGACACATTGAAGGTCCAACATTTTCAAGAAGTGCTTTAATTTGCTGGCCATGTCAAAGTAGATGTATAAATAAACAGGATAGAAACAATACAAAGTTAAGGAAAATCATAAACAATCAAAAAATAAAACTTAACAACACTGAATTATACCTGCTTTTCATCTGATCTATTAGCAGCACATATTTCTCGCAGACTTGGTCCTAAATCAGAGCCAACTGCGTAGGAAAAAAGAACTCCCAAATAAATGATAAAAGTTAAAGTATTTACAACTTCACAACTCAAACATATCCAAAAAGAAAACCTAGGACAAATATTTACTCCGTCCCTAAATAAGTGCATTTCTAGCACGCAAAGCACAAAATAGTAGGGATGGAATGTAAAATGTTGTTTATACCCCTTATTAAATGAGTACCAGTTGGGAATGGAAAAGTCGTTGAGGGTAAAATGGGAAGAAATTTGAAAGAAATGTGGATGGAGGGAAAGGTAGCAGTCTAGAAATGCACTCTTTGTGGGACAAAAGTAGTAAGTAGGCTAGAAGTGTACCTATTATGGAACAGAAGTAGTACTTAAATGCACCCAAAAGAATTTATACTAGAACAAAAGCAAATTATACCAACATCATGGTTCACAGATTTATACACAATTCCAAAAGTAAATGTTCTCCTTTTTATGTAACCCATGTGGTTGGGCAGGATTCAAGAAAAAATGCTTTACTTGTGGGTCTATATGACATTCTGAAAAAGTCCCAATCGTGTCCATAGTTACCATAACCAAAGAATATAATTGCAGTATTTTTCAATTCTGCCTTTGTCATTTTTCTAATACAAGTGCATAAAAATAATTTTCTTACAATCCTTTTACAATGATATGGTTCGATCATTCACTTACCAAGAGGTTAGCAACAGAATAACACGAGTAGTATTATTTCCATAGTTTCTTGTCCAAAAAAAAAGTATTTCCATAGTAGAAGTATGAAAATAATTGGTCCATTTGTTCTAATGAGAATATCTTAGTATGCATCTTTGAAAAAAAAAGAATAATTATTAGTATTAGGGATGGGTCTGGGTCAATGAATACTCTATAATGGGTAATCCACCCTAGTTCAACTAAATCAACTAAAATGCAGCTTTTCAAGTTCACGCTGGGTAAGTAGTTCATTTCGTTGAATTTAAATAGGCCTAGGGTACCAACAGATGGCACACAGCACCACAGCCCACTCCCATCCCCACTTAGTATTGATATGCATACTTAGTTAAGATCATTAAAGTAAACTGAAACAACTCATTTATTTTAGCGATTTACCTCCATCTAATGGAGGCAGGGGATAGTTCCTCAAGACTTCTTCTATTTGCACTGAACTTTCACGGCTAACAATACGGGCAACCAGGCCTTCAAGTATCTCACCCTGCACCTTTACATGATCCTTTGACCCTAGAAATTCACATAATAGTTAGTACTTCAGAGCTTCCGTGAGGAAACGAGATGAAAGGATACCAGTTCAGTTTACAAAGCAGGAAGACAATGATTCAAGATAAGTATACCTGGTACAGCTACATCAGCTATCTCATCGAGGGCTTTGCAAACAGATGTTGCTGTCCCCTCTTCACATAGAGCGTCATATGCAGCAAAAAATGACGAGGCAGATTTCCTAGAAAAAGATACATCAAACATAGTAATGTTACGATCATCAGACCCAATCGCGGATATATGCATGCTCTGAGGTTGAGCGAAAAATAATATATACAAGTCTGATGGATAGGAGTTGAACAAA
This sequence comes from Oryza punctata, assembly GCA_000573905.2. Classification (NCBI taxonomy): domain Eukaryota; kingdom Viridiplantae; phylum Streptophyta; class Magnoliopsida; order Poales; family Poaceae; genus Oryza; species Oryza punctata. Next base: position 5,421,617 of record CM002494.2, on the reverse strand, counting down.
AAATGGACACAGAGTAGCTTCAAAGCTACAATTATCTACACCATAGGGATGCAAATCAATGAATATAAGACGTTCTTAGAATGGAGAGATCAATAGCTGTACAAGCATACATTGGCATAGGCCTAGTGATCAAATCACCTCAGTGATCCGTTGATATCAGAAATAAATAAATAGATAAATAACACAAAATACATACATACATACATAAACATTTGTGATTCATACCTAAATATAAGAATTTGATTCATACCTATACTAGCAACAAAACAACTCAAACTCAACTTTATTTCACAATCCATTATTCCATACCTAACTAATTATATGTTTGGATGCTATATACCTCGAATCAAAATCTAAAAAATAAAACTTCAAACTCAATTCAAACTTGAACTTGTTAGTAAAGAAGTTAATGTTAATACCTAACATTTTAAAAAATTTTCATACTCATTCAAATTGAGTATATACTCAATTTGAATCTTGGAGCCCATACACCATGGTGCCCCAGTTAATTTTACTATATATATATTAACTATGTCCAGATTTAAACCCATAAGTGGGTTTTTTTTTTGGACAGAGGGAGTAGATGCCATGGTTGGTAATTTTACTATTAGGAGTTTAGGACTTCTAGTCCTATGTAAATCTCTACAGATCTATTATATTAAACTGATGGCACCAAAACCTTTCACATTTAATATGAATGTAAAACACATAAGTATGATGAATGCAAGGCTTCCAAATATCAAGTTATCAGGTGAGCACCTTGTCGAAAATAGCCAGACATGATTTGTAGGTAGACGCCATTTCCGACAAAATTCAATTACCTCTGGAGTAGAATAAAATGTTGGCTTGCCATGACCCAACTCAGTCACAGCAGTAATCACAGCTGCACAAATGCCAAATAATATGATTGATGCATTTCATATATACAATAAATAATGCTGAAAGTGAAAATTGGAGCGAACGCAGCTAGGGAACTCAAAGTACAGTGGCAAAAAGTACCAAATTATGCCATCTAAGTATCAGCACTACCATGGCAAGTAGAGTAACAAAAAAAGGGCATATCAAAGCAGGCTGGATCGCATTTAATAATTAGAATTTCCCAAACATATCATGGAGAAAACGTAATTTCAGTATTCATAAGAAGACCTTCTAGACATGCTTTTTTATGGCACTGGAATAAGTGGCAATTACAAGGGTGCAAATGAAACAGAACGAAGGTCAGAAAAGGAAATGACGTACCATAATCATCCTTTGGCCTTTGACCATGGTCTCCTAACACAGCAGTGACAAGTTCCATTGAAATGCTTATGCAATTTTTCTATAAGGGCAGCGCAAAACAGGATGGTATCAGTACTCTTAAGAAAATGCAGATCCAGACACCCCACTAGTGAAGCCACAAATAATGCATTGAGCATGCTTGATGTGTGCTTAATTCCAGCAAAGTATGACTTGGAAAGCAATTGAGCATAGCTACAAAGATTACCTTTAATGAGGTTGTAGTTTAATTGGTGAACACTAGATAGTAACAAAAAGCCTTACAACTGCTCCTTTGAGTTCCTAAGCTATTCTAATATATCCTAAAAGGAACAAAGGCCCACCAAATTAAGGAGCTATGCTCAATAGGACTAAAATACAAAACAGAATAAGGGCAAAATAATATTCACCTAGTTCCCTGCACAACTAATATATCCTAAAGGAATACTTCATGTACCAAGTACTAATAGCTGCATATATGATATACGACAAGCACAGAAACATGCATAATACACAACTCAATGTAAGGAGTACCAAGAAAAGCTGTGCCGGGCATGGCGTATACCTCAAGAAAATCATTGAACTCCTCTTGCATTCTAGGTGCTTCCTTCCCCCAAGCTTCACGAAACAATCGTCCCAGAACAAAAACGCCCACAGCTGTATAACTACAGACAGAAGCTTGGCCTTCAGTCATAACATAAATAGATTGAGAAAAATTCAACACAATTTACCACAACATACATATTTCCAAAGCTGTTCTTGGCATATGCACCGCCATGGTGGCCAGCATACATGAAAAGAGACCCTGAATGCTTGAGCGTAACCTGGAGGAAACAAAAATATCTTAGAAGAAAAAACACAATAATCCATCAAACTAATTACTTATTGTTCTTCCTCAAACTAAAAGCCAAAAATAACGTATCAGAAATATACCTCCAAGGTAGCTAAGCCATGTGACACCATCTCAATCATCCGGGTTCTAGTCTGCCATCATGAAAGTGAGAGCAACACATCAGTAAAATTCTAAATAATTAAATTTATTGAAAGGAAATCCAAATTGACCAGAAACCTCAATTGCTACAAGCATTTACTGTGTAGTCAGTTCATTAACATATCTTTGTAAGAGCACCTAAATGAGGTACTATGAAACACATTAAGGCTGCGTTCGCACCTCCCCTTTCCCAACTCCTCTCCCTCGTTTTCCGCGCGCACGCTTTTCAAACTACTAAATGGTGTGTATTTTGTAAAAAGTTTCTATACAAAAGTTGCTTAAAAAAATCAAATTAATCCATTTTTGAAAAAAAAATTAGCAAAAACTTAATTAATCACACGCTAATGGATCGCTCCGTTTTCCGCAATCACTATGCATGTTCCTATCTCCCTCCTACGAACGCTGCCTAAGAGCTCATAGCTACCAAAAAAACAAATGAGTAAAAACGCCAATGCATTGTCTCCAAAGAGAAAGGTAAGTCACAAAATCATCCGTCAAGTCAACTCATGTTAAAAGTCATGAAAAAATTATGAAATTACTCCAGAAGTTATAATGCGATAACATGCTAACACATCCAACGGATAAATGTATTTCAAGTGCGCAGCAACTAATTCCACACAATTTAATAAGCCATTGCAACCATACTGGATGGAAACAGAGAGCAATTAAGCAATGGATTATTGGAAATTACCAGTGCCTAGAAAAATACGATGGACGGCCTCACTGCCCCAAGGCCATTAACTGATTCGGATCAAACAATGGCTACCAAAAACTTCTTTAACCAACCATCTCACCCTACAACTATGACTCGAAATGTGGTAGTAACATCTAGACAATCAGATGATCATCAGTTCAGAAACAACCAAATTCCCCAAAACGATCAAAGAGCATCGAGGGGTTAGGAACTCCCGCCAAGGTGATTCACGTAACATTTGCATTGCCACAACGAGCGATCGAATGCCAAGGGGGGGAAGGGGTAAACCAAGCACGCACCTCCTGATCGGATTTCTCGTTCTCGAACTTGGGGTAGAAGGTGGCCCTGATCTGCGACTGGGTGAACGTGTTCTTATCCACCTCAAAGTGCGGGGCGGCCTTGAACACCCTTGAGAGCTTATCCGCGTCGACGCCCTTCTCAGCCGCCGCCGAGGAGGACGAGGACGTCGCCGAGGTCGCGTACCCCCTGGGGACCCACACCTGCGACGCCCCTGCCTGCGGGGACGGGGAGATGGTCATCCTCTCGACGCCCCCGGCGAACTCCGCCGAAGAGGACGTCGACGACGCCGGCGACGATGCCACCGCCGGGGCCGCAGCCGCGGGGTCCGTGGCCTTGGGCTTCCACTGCTGCTGCTGCGACTGCTTGCCCTGCGACAGAGAGAGATAAACACTCGTGAGTCGTGGGCGAGGTAGGATGCCGGAGAACGGGAGAGGAGGGGAGGAGGGCGTACGCGGTGGCGGTCGCGGCGGGGAGGCATTGCGGCGGCGGCGGAGACGGCGGAGGAGGAGAGGCGGAGAGGGAGGAGGAGGGGGAGGAGGCGCCTAGGGTTGCTGCGTGGGGAGAGGAGGAGGAGGAGGGTGGAGGTGGAGGTGGATGAGAGCGACATATAAGGGCGGGGGCGAGGCGGCGCCGGAGTTGGTGGGTTTAGAGGGGCGGCGCCGCCGTGCGTGACACAGCGGAGTCCGGAGGGTTCGGCGAGGGGGGAGACGGGTTCCGGTGGGGGAGAATGGGTAGGGGTTTGTGGGGGGTTTGGATTGGACCACCCGGGCGTGGGCCCTGTTTCATCGCGGGTTCGGTACTTGGGCTGGGCTGCTAATTTTTCTAGGCCTCAGTTTTGCATGGGCTTGGATGGATGAAGCGCCTGCGCCTCCCATCATTTTGTCATGGAATAAGTTTATTTGACCCCCTTAACAAGTGACCGGATCTGATTCGTATCACTCAATCACAATTCCAGATATCTCGACCCCTCAACTATTTAAACCGGTGTAATTTGACTCCCTTGGCGGATTTGGAGGACGGTTTCACTGACGTGGTGCACACTTAGCGGTGTTGACCTAGTCTCTGTCCCACGAGGCATTGACGTGGTATTTATGTGGCATTAAAATTAAAAAAATTTATGCGGGACCTATTCGTCATTAAAAAAGTTGTGGGACCCACTAAAATATGGGGCCCACATATCATCCTCTCTCTCCCCCTGCCCTTCTTCTTCCTCCTCTCTCCCTTATTTCTTTCTCTTTCTCTTCCTTGACTTTACTTCATCCGCCGGCAGTAGGCAGGGCTCGAGTTGCGGTGGCGGTGGTGGGCGACGACAACGGCCGCTGCCAATGGCGAGGACCCCATGGAGGCGCGCACCGGCTGGAGACGGGATTCCAGAGACGGCGGATGGTGAAGCGGCAGAGTTGGGGGTGCTGATGAAGGAAGCAGCGGGGCCTGTTGACAGTGGCCCATATCCAGGCCGTGGTTGCCCAGTGGAGGAGGAGCCGGTGACCAGCGGGGTCGAGCCCCATCCCCCTAGAGGCGGCGAAATCCAAACAACGACATCCACAAGTGTAGTCCAGGTGGCGGCGGGTTTGGAGGCTCCTGTGGAGCACAGGCCGGAGGGGCTATAGGGAGTGTCCCGCGGCACCGAGCGAACGACGGGAGCTAGGGTGACGGAGGAGAAGCCCGATGGCGAGCGTGCCAACGGGGCATGCGGATGGAGCCGGAGGTGCGCGGGCTGGCGAGGGTTGAACACTCCAGCCCTCGCCTGCCGCAGCCGCTACTCGAGCCCCTGCCGTCGACGGATGGATTGAAGTAAAGGGGAGAGAAAGAGAGAGAAATAAGGGAGAGAGGAGGAAGAAGAATGGCAGGGAGAGAGGATGACATATGGGTCCCACAATTTTTTTTGTGACAAATGGGTCCCGCATATTTTTTTTAATTTTAGTGCCACGTAAACGCTACGTCAATGCCACGTAGGACGAAGACTAGGTCAACACCGCCATGTGCGCCACGTCAGTAAAACCACCCTCCAACCCTCCAAAACCATCAAGGGAGTCAAATTACACCGATTTTAATAGTTGAGGGGTCGAGATATCTGGTACCGTGGTTGAGGGATATGAATCAAATTCGGTCACGTGTTAAGGGAGTTAAATTGAACTTATTCCTTTTGTCATACAGTTATAAGGCGCTGTAATTTTAAATTTTGAATTTTAATTTTGAAGTTAATTTTAATGTTTATTTATCGTAGTTTTTGTTTACATTATCTTTGAAATTTCTAAAGAGATAGATAATTATACCTTATAAATAATTCTTCAAGTTGTTGATAAGTCGTTTTATGACTTATCAGGTTTAGGCCAAACGATTGACACTGCTGCAGCAGAATCCTGAGCTTGGAGTAAAAACAGGTGAAATGCATATTCTACTTTTATTTTATTTTTTTTACTAATTTGTAGGAAACATTTTTATAGTGGGTATATATGAATAGTTTCAATATATCCATCATCGAAAGAATACATGGTCTCTATCATCAGGAATTTCAAGACACGTCCTCTGTCGTTAGTGATGCACTCTGTAAAAAAGAATGTCAGCATTTTAATATTTACAGAGCAAGAATGCCAGGATAAATGTATATTTATTTAACATACAAAAGAGAAGAATCTAGGAAACTATTTTGGTGATAATATTTACTACAATCAGATGCTTGCGTATTTACATTATAGGAAATATAGAATATGGATATATGCTAATCCGTAGCCCATTGGAGTCATCTAACACTTAGATCTTCCAAAAAATAACAGTTATATATGTATTCTCAAATATATGCATATGCATAATAATATTTTTGCCACGATATTATGCTCGTTAATAGGCTAGATGTTGTGCTATCTATAGATAGGGACTGCTGCGGCCAGCCAATTAGCTGCCTTGAACACAGCCACGCTCGGACGTATTACACGGCCCGAATAAGCTCATAGGTCACCATTGTTTCGCTTATTCGGGAAATAATTCAAACGGTATATTTACAAACGAAAAATAATTTATAAATAAAATTTTTATATACGTGTTCTTAACGATTTAAAAGCAAATGTTGAAAAATAAATTTCGATGAAAAAACCCTAAAATCAACTCTTTAAGGTTGAAAATTAAAATTCTGGCTGACTGTGCATTCTGCACCCGTGTTAAAAATAAAAAGTGTCTTTTAGAATTAAAATTCATCCGTAACTTTATTCCTCATAAAGCTTCCACTTGCTTTATTCCTAGAACCAATCCATATTATCCATTCTTTCTCATTTACTCGAGCTTTTGGATGAACTTTCATCACAGTTGTCAGTTGAAAACATGAATGAAAACAATCGAACACCTAAATGGCCAAATCCCTCCTTGTCAGTTGTCACCGAACTTCGCAGAAAAAAAAAAGAAGAGTCTATCAGATTTCGTCAAATTTTGCAGCTCATCAGAACACCACATACATGCTCACTTTTTTTTTAAAAAAAAAGGATCTCCATCTCACACAACTGCCATAATAGTATTGCTGAATCGATACACAAATTGGTCTGGAGTAAATACACCATAAGAAAAAAAGAAGGAAGAAACGAGTGAACAAAGACAGGCAAATTAAGCTGCAAGCAACTGAGCAACCAAGCATCAACTGATTAATTACACTGCAGACAGATTAACAGCTAGTCTTCTGTCATGTTCCTCCTCCTCGTCGTCGGCCGGCGTCTTCAGGTGACGAATATGACGGAGGGGTCGCAGCAGCACTCGTCGAGCAGGCAGCAGCAGCAGAGAGCGGCGAGGCTGAAGAAATCAAGAAACACAAACACGATCAGCTAGCGAATATTCAGTCCAAGAAATTGCCGAATTCCAAGACCACGGCCATGGGCGACGAATCGACGATGAACATTGATAGGTAGATAGATACGTACCACCCCTCGAGGAAGCCCGGCTGCCGCGGCGGCGGCGGCGGCTGCGCGTACTGGTACTGGTACTGCGCGTGCGGCGGCGCCATCACCGGCGGCCCCTGGTACGGCCCCTGGTTGTAGTAACCTTCAAATTTTTGCAGCAACAACAATCATCAAACACCAACCAATAAACCGTAGCTACATTAACCTTTATAATCCATTCATAGATTAAAAGGCTTTTAAGTTTCAACCTTACCAAAATTTTGATAAGGTCACAAGCCAAACATAAACTTTTGGTAATTTTTTCTATTCTTAAAAATTCTATCAAACTATGGCAAGGCTTTAAACTGAACACGATCAACGCTACCAAAATTCAGTAACGCCAAAATTTGTTGTTGCCGAATTTTAGTGGGGCTGAAAGTGGTTACAAAATGAACAAGCCTTTAAATCACTCATCAGTAGTTCTTGCTGCTTACCTTGAGAAGGGTAAGGGTAGGCGTACCTAGGATCGCTCATCTCGATCCCCAAGAACAGCTAGATTAGCTAGTAGGTGAAGCTCTTGCGATCGTGATGAGAGAAGAGGGGAAGAAGAAGAAGCTGAGTAGTAATAATGGTAGACACAAACACACAGCCGCGGGGGGCGTATTTAGCTAGCCGCGCCATGGCTGGCAAAGTAGCAAGTTGCAGCAGAGAGTGTAGGGCTTACGCCTCCGCGGTTGGAAAAGCGGAGGATTTGCTGAAAAACAATGGGTGAGCAGAGCAGCGACCATGTAAAACGAGAGGGGACAGATAGAGAGATGCTTTTGATCGAAATGCTTTCTCTTTGAAGATTTGAAGGAATAGGATTCCATATGCTTTCAAAAATTCAAATGCATTATTAGCAGCATAACGGTGTTTGTCTCAGAATATGCAAATTGAGAAGAGAACAATCCAGGAGGGCTAGCATAACCAGAGTGGCTTCAGTCGCTTTACGCAAGGCTGCGTTCCATCCATTTGTTTGGAGGGATATTTTCAACGCACACGAAATGAGAAAATTTATTAGCACATGATCAATTAAGCATTAATTATTATAAAAATAAAAAATAAATTTTATTTGATTTTTTTGAAAAACAATTTTTACATAAAAACTTTTTGTCAAAAATACGTCATTTAATAATTTAAAAAGTGTGCTAACGGAAAACGAGGGAGTTTGATGTTTCTGGTTGAGAAAAAGAACTAGGCCTTAGGTTGTCAAAATCTCGACTCTATTATACAATTTTATGGAACTAATTAGGTAGAATATATGATTTTACCATTAGGTAGAATATACAATTTTTTCCATTTTGATCCTACTTAGGTTGACTGATAGGATCGCAATTTTAACTTGCTTTACACTGTTTTTGTGGTACTTTTCCGTATTATAATCCAAAGCATTTTTTTAATTTTAAAGTTTGTTTTCAGATTATAATTTAGGTAGTACTTTTACTTTTCTTCTTAGCAATATTGTTTTTTAGAAAACAAGAGTTGGATGACAAAAGTGATGAAGAAAATCCCTAAAACCATAAAAGATCAAAGCTTAAAATTTAAATTGAGCTCTGGATGGTGGTTGAAACTGAGTTTATCATAATTATTCGACGTCACAAACGAATCCATTAGCTGAAAAGCGCACCTGATTATGGGTAAATTTTTCAAAATTTCTAGGAACAAATTCACAATATTCTTATCTCAAATCTCGTGGTTAATCAAGTCTTGTGGGTGTGCTCCCGATCTATCCAAACATATATTAAAACTTTAAAACATTCATTAACCAATTTTGAAACTCGTATTATATCCAATTTAGTTTTGTGATCGTAAAATAATTACTTCCGCTTGCATAACCTTCTCGATGGCATCACTTCCTCTTGTTCTTGGAGGCGAAGCGGAGAACAAGGTAGAAGAGGACACGGTAGAAGACGGCCCAGCCCATGAGGTAGAGCACCATCCACCATTTGCGATCCTCCACCGTGCTGATCTTCAGGTGCTCGAGGATGGCGTCGCCGGTGAGCGGCGGCGCCGGCGGCGGCTGCGACGCGAACACCCTCCCTCCCTGGAACTCGTTCATAAGTAGCCCCTCGTAGGGGTACTTCATTGTCGAGATGGTGTTCATCCACTTCCACCCCACCGGGATGCTATGGCTGTCCAGGAAGTAGCCGCAGAAGAGGAAGAAGAGCGCCGTGAACGCGATCACCGCCGCGTACCTGCACCATCACCGGCCGGCGAACATTAATTAGAATTATTGGAGTGTAGATTGTGTTTAGGGTAGTTTGATTCTAAGAAACAGCTGGATGGTAGCTAGCTTATGAGAATCTGAAAAAACTAGAAAACGCTTCTCGCTTCTAATTCATATTTGGGATTTTATAACTACATGTTCTCACAAGCTGGATGAGAATATGGAGTATTTGGAGAGATAGAGATTCTAAAACAAGCCATAGCTGCAGCTATTAGAAGTTCCCTCTAAATATGGTGTAATTGAATTGTTCGTCTTTACTTATCAGTTTAAGCTTTTAGGTCGAACTGATTGGTGCATACGACTTGGTAGAGTTAAGTTAAGCTTACCCGAGGATGAAGTTGGGGACGACGGAGCTGATGAAGACAACGAAGGAGTTGGTGGAGAGGAGGGAGGCGTAGAGCATGACGAGGAAGTAGAGGAACTGGCCATGGAGGCGAAGGGCGAACCAGACGATGGCGGCGTAGGCGGCGGACTGGAGGAGGAGGAACGGGAGGTAGGTGATGAGGCCGGCGACGACATATGCCGAGGCACGGTACGCGTTGTGCGACGTCTCCCTGATGAAGATGAACCTCTCCTGGATGAACGCCGGCACGGCGTCGTTGGAGGAGAAGAAGAAGACGCAAACGGTGAAGATGAAGAAGCTGAGCCGCTCCGTGACGCCCTGGGCGTCGTCCTTGGGCTTGGTGAACATGGTCGCCATGAGGAACCCCATGACGACGAGCACCATCAGCCTCGACAGGAACAGCTCCGGCGTTCGCCAGATGTTTGTGAAATTGCGACGCATCAGCACCCACACCTCGCCGCCGTAGGTGTTGGCGAACTTGCCGCGGTGGCCGAGGGTGGTGACGCGCGTCGCCACCTCGGCGCCGGCGCCGGCGTGCCGAGGTGGCGGCGTGCGGTAGTCGCCCTCGCTCAGCGTGTACGCGCTGATGCTCAGCGGCGTCGGCGTGCCCATCACGATCTCCGGCGGCGGGTACCTGCCTCCGTCCCTCTTGGCGCGCCGGGACGGCGTGAACTCGCTCCAGGGTGATCTGGAGTGCTGGCTCCGGAGGCTATGGTCGAAGTCCTCGCCGGCGCCGTGATGGCCGGAGAGGAGTGGCGTCGGAGGGATGCTGGAGACGGTGGAGATGCCATCGGCGGCGAGCTTGGGTGGCTTGAGGCCGGTGAGGCAGAACTCGGCGAGGACGGCGACGCCGAACTCCGACTGGTCGTACTCCTGGATGACGTCAAGGAGGTGTTCGATGGAGCTCTCCCCCTTGGGCACCCGGCGTCCCATGCGTCCGAGGTGGGCGGCGACCTCCCGTGGCGCGCCGCTGTACATGAGCTGCCCGCGCGCGAGGATGACGAGGTGGTCGAGCAGCTGCAGGATGCGCGACGACGGCTGGTGGATGGTGAGCACGACGGTGCTCCCGGCGCAGGCGATGTCGCGCACCTTCTCCACCACGCTGTGCGCGCTCGTGGAGTCAAGCCCGGACGTCGGCTCGTCGAGGAACAGCAGCGCAGGGCCATGGATGATGTCCACCCCGATCGAAACCCGCCGCCGCTCGCCGCCGGACACCCCCCTCGTCCCCTCGTCGCCGATGTACGTGTTCCCCGACGCCGCGAGGCCGAGCTGGTCGATGAGGCCGTCGACGCGGCGGCGCTTGTCGGCGGCGGAGACGGAGGCGCCGAGTCGGAGGTCGGCGGCGAACATGAGGGTCTCGCGGACGGTGAGCATGGGGAAGAGACGGTCGTCCTGCATGACGTAGGCGGAGGAGCGCTTGACGAGGCTGGGGCTCATCTCAACGCCGTCGAGCGCCACGCGGCCGTCGAGGGCGGCGATGCGGCCGGCGAGCGCGTCGAGGAACGTCGACTTGCCGGCGCCGCTGGGGCCCATCACGGCGGTGACGCAACCCTTGGGCGCGTACCCGGTGATCTCGTGCAGAAGGTCCACCTCCTTCTTCTCCCACTCGCCGCCGCCGCCGCGCTGCTTCTTGGTCACCGTGTACGTCAGCCCGGTGAACTCCAGCCCGCCGGTGAACCCGAACCGGCCGCCGCCGCCGACGACGTACGCCGCCTTGTGTACCCCCGTCTCCACGTCGCCGACGTGACGGTGCGCCATGGCGTGCAGTACCAGGTGTGTGTACGTCTATTGTGTTTGATCGTGCAAATGTGTGCGAATATAAGGTAGCTTGTGATGTTATTGCATGGGACTAACAGCTTCGTGATTTTGGAAGGTTGGTAGATGACAAGTGTTGGGCGACGGAAATGAGGGTGAAGATTGTAACGTGTCATCGGAGTGTACGTCTTGTAAGGTCAGTTTTTGGTTGTTTTCTCCTACATCTAGAAGCATAGAACAGCAGTGAACGAGCTCCAATCTCCATGAATTTGGAGAAAGGAAATGCCAAGGATTATCCCATCTTGTTGGCAAAAGTGAAACGAATTGGGTTTTCCCCCATTGAATTCTATAGAACTTTGTGGGAAATCATTAAATCTTATTTGAAAGAACTAATTGATGACTTCCATGATGGAATAATTGATATTGAAAGGTTGAACTATGGTATCATTACCTTGATTCCGAAATGTAAAGATGCATTCACAATTCAAAATTTTCGGCCTATTTGTTTATTGAAGGTAAGTTTCAAAATCGTAACAAAAATTCAGCAGAACTGTAAGGCCTTGTTTGTTGTGCCCCGGGCCATTCGCCTCTAGGAAAGGCTGGGTTTGGATCATTCCAAACAAGGCCCGAGAGCTTCGTCAACATTGGATAGTTTGGATTAAGAGGTACAAACCGATCTTGCATCATTTTTCTTGTTAATATGTACAAACCACTAAACCAGTAAACCACCAGGTCTCAAGCAAAATACCAGCATAGTCCCTCAACAATTTTCATTGCCTATTGAGGAAGGTAGAGTTGAAGCCATGTGAAACGGACCCGAGACCATTGAAATTGCCCCAGAAGTTAGATCGGTTGTTCATACTACATATATGGAATTAATCTACCAATATGGAAGAAGCTGCTGGTTTTTCTGCAGTAATATACTTTCACGGGTAATTAACTAACAACGACATTCTGATTTTATGTATTAAAATCAAAATGAAAAAAGAGAAAAAGTGGATTTCCGAGTGATCTCTGGTAGCTAAAGACCCTTCGAAATGCCTATCCTGTCATTTCTCAGTTCTATAGAATAAATTATTCTCTAGGAAATTAATGATAAAAAAAGAAAGTTGACAGAAGCAAATACTTACAAGAATGAGATCTCCTGAAGGTGGAAGAATAGTACTTGATTATGGTAGCCAGTGGAACTGATAATAAACATGGATTACAATATATACAACAGATGCACAGTTCTTGCTTAATTTGAGTCGTTGACACCACCCTCTTCAAATTTCACCACAGGGTCATGGAAAGGATTTTGCCACTGAAAGATAAAACAGGCAAGAACTTCTATCAGAGAGTAAGAAACAAGAACAAAATCACAGTGTTAGTCACTAAAACGTCCTAACTTGAAAATATTAACTTTACACAACACCAAGATCAAAGTAATCATTTTGGAAGAGAAGTGCTTGTCAATATGCTTTTTAGCTTCCATTTTCCACCAAGTATTTTTTTTATGGTCAGTAAATATGATAAGGTCATGGCATGCCACAATATTATTGTGTTGCAGCTATTTCAATAAAGGAATGTAAACTAGCATCTACTATACAGATTTTAGCAAATGTTTAGGGAAAGTTGGTTCAGTGTGCATTGACTAAATAACGACCAATATTTGCACAACCAAAAACTCAACTTAAAACGTTAGCTTTCTGAATTCACCTATTTTTATGTTTGAAGCTGACCATTTTATACACAGTTGAGCACTTCAGCTCATACTGAAGAAAGGATGGTTTATTGTGCTATAGGAGGACTATCAATCTGCCACCTAATGCAGCATCAGCAATAAGTAACGGCATATAGAAATTGAGCACGTATCGTTAAATTCCATGATTCAACGTGTCACGTTCCACCGGTGTGAAATGTGAATCTAATGGTATGAGCAATAACTGATGAAAAGAAAAGCCCACCTTTTGACGACTCACGCACGAGCACGATATGCATGGCGGTGTTGTTGGGCGGCAACTGCAAGCGGAGAGGCATGAGCTTCCTGTTGATCGGGCTACGAGAACACATAATCACGTCGTTGAGCCCTGTCTCCTCCTGCAACCTCTCCAAAAGCTCCTCCAGGCTTGTCCCATTGAACGTGAATGAGTGTCCCTCCTTATCCTCGCCGATGTCGCCGTTGTCATCCCCAATGTGGTAGTGGATCGCCCGCCCATCCACCTTGTGCAGCGGCACCGAGAAGGATTCTGTCGACTGCAATGGCAATGCGTCCACAATAATTAGCACTAGGCATTTTCATCTAAACATCCCAGTTGGGCTGTACAATTCGTCGAGCAGGTGGCGGGCGTGGAAAGTACGGACCTCAATTCTCGCCAGGGCGGGCTCCGGTGGTGGCTCGATGTAGCCCGGTGGTGGCGGCGGTGGCCGCGCTCTGTACGAAGGTGGGCTCGCCGGACGGTGCCGCGGCGGTGAAGCAGGCCTCAGCGCCGGCGTCGGCACGGGAGAGGGCGAGCGAGAAGGTGTCTTGTAATGCGGCGCGGGGTCAGAGGCAGCGGCGGCGGCGACGGGGGCGGGGACGGGGGATTCCGGGAGGACCTCGACGACCTCGACCTCCCAGAGGATCCAGCCGGCGTGGCGGTGGGGGACGTCGTGGGTGACGGAGTTGCGCCATGGAGGGAGGCCGCCGTTGGCGCGGAGGTAGTTGCCGTAGCGGGTGCGGAGGCGGGCGTGGGCGCCGTCGCGGACGGGGATCCACTCGACGGAGGAGTCGAGGCGGTGGGGGAGAGTCTGGAGCACCCTGCGGCCGGTGACGCCGAGGAGGAAAGGCTCGTTGGAGGCGGCGAGGTAACGGCCGTAGCGGCTGCGGAGGCGGAGGACGCCGGGGGCGTTGGGCACCGGCTCGACGACCCACCGCGCGTTCGGGGACGACGCGTTCCGGTCCTGGGAGACGCGGGACTCGTCCTCCTCCGCGTGCAGGTACTTGTCGTGGTGGCCACGCAACCGCACCGTCCTCGCCCGCTCGAACAGCTCCATCGATCGGCGCCGGCGCCGCGGCGGTGCGGGGGCGGGCGGCGAGCCGGTGATCTCTCCCCCAGGGGCACCCTCTCCTCCTTGCGTCGCCTCGCGCGCGTGCGAGGCTGGCGTTGCTTTTGCGTGTTGAGGGGTGGCGCGCCGCGCGCGACGGCTGCCGCGCTGGTGCGCGCTCCGGGCGTCGCGCCGTTGCATGGAGGTGGCTGGGAGCCTGGGCTATTCTCGGACGCGCCGTGGCCCGCGGGAGAAAATTGAGATTGTGCCATCTTCAAAAAAGGGGTTTCGCTCAAATACCATGTGAAAATGGGTTTCGTTAAAATATCACTCTCAATCGAAGGTTGCATGCTATAATACCCAAACGGACAAAAATACCCTCGTTGCTACCCTTCTTCCACCACCATCGTCGACACTGCACTGCCGCAAGCCGGCCAAGGCACCGGGGCGCGCTCCAACGCAGCGAGACATCCACAACAGCGTTCGGCGAACAGCATTGACGGTGGCGCCGACAAGAGGAGGCGGAGGCAAACTCAGCGGCACGCCACGGGGGCTTCGAGGTGACGTGTGGACGACGCTTGGCGATGGGCAGTGGACGCCGGAGATGGGGAAGAAAGAGAGGGACGGCGGCACGTGGATGGAGAGGCTTCGGCCTTGGGCTCACCGGTGGCGGTGACGCGGGAAGAAGGTGGCGACAACGACGGCATGGCCCTCCGACGGCGGAATGACGGTGACGGCGGCTGCTCACAGCGGAGACAACGACGGCGGTGGCAGCTTCGGAAAAGGGGAGGAGAAGGGTGGCGACTCACAGCTTTTATAGAGGAGGGAAGGAGCTAGGGTTAAGGCATCGCACGACACCGATTTTGAAAGGCGGCGTCGGATTTTGTGGATAGGCGGTGGCACGGCTTGCGGCAGTGCGGCGCCGACGACGGAGATGGAAGAAGGGTAGTAACATGGGTATTTTTGTCCGTTTGGGTATTATAGCATGCAACCTTCGGTTGAAAAATGGTATTTTAACGAAACCCGTTTTTGAAGATGGCACAATCTCAATTTTCTCGGCGCGCGGGAGAGTTTTGCGTTGTTGGTGGTATAGATGAATAAATGGGTCGCCCGGCCCGGCACGGTGTTGATGCAAAAAACACACACCGGCCTGAGAGATTTGCTTTACTCTCGTGCAGGTCCAAAAGTAGTTCTTTAGGTTCGAGAGCGTGCCAGTTGATTTGATCCTGCAATCAACAAGAAGAAACATGCAAATATGTTAATAAACGATAGTCCATCGGCCAGCTAGCCGATTTCATATCGTAAAGTTACCTAACCGATATAATAAAGCATGAATCGGCTGTAAGGTATAGTCGATGATGAAACTTAACCCTAAAACTAGTACATCGGCTGAAAAGGTGAGTGTTATATAATCAAAGTATCAATATTACTTTAGAAGTAAGCAATTGGGATAGATCGGACTGAACCGAGACAGTATAAATTGCTCAAGTCTAAGATAATATGAAATAATGATTATGTAGACTCATGTTAAAGCCGATGCCTAGGTTTAAGTGTGTACCAGCTATAGCTCCGATACAACCTTATACTAGGATATTCTCTGGCAACAAATATATTCAACTATAACCAATTAGATTGGTAACAAGCTCAATATATATATATTAGATTAGATCCTGATACAAGGGGCAGATATAGAACATTAAACAAAGCATTAGACTATGTAAAACATCTATACCAGGTAAGATCAGCTGAAACCCCGATACTATCTTTATTAACAACCATAAAGCAGGCTGGATATCATGATTCAGAACACGACTTAATAGATCAAACTTAACTGATGCAGCATTAAGTATGAAAAGAAGCATGATATCTAAACAGTCAAGCCGATGGTTGCCTTTTCGGGATGGTGGATACATTATATAATTCAAACCAACAAGACAATCTAGCCGTTACCAGCAAAACCCTAGATAGAGTCTAGCCAATGCAAGTAGATTGCATTATCGATCTAAATTATATAACGTATATGATAACTTGGAGGTTTACAAGATAGAATTAGAGTGTCATAAAAATGTAAGCACTAATTCCGATAATGCAAACCGCCATAACAAGATCTACCTTGTCGCCGAAGATCAAATTGATGCAGCACGACTCGAAAGCATGAACTTGTCGAAAATAAGAAACAAAGGTTGGCGATGCGCCGAGATTGATTGAACTTGGCTGTTGTTTATTTACAAGACCTCGGGTCTATATTTATACCCGAAAATACAAACATTGTCCATCACGGACATGACTCATATTAACCTAATACAAATCTAACTAACGAACAAGTCCTTTAGGCGGATTCTTACCGTAATTATCTATAAGGAAATCACATAAAATATAGATACAATTGTCTTTCCAGGATTCTATCTGTGCGTGGCAATCCATATGAGGCACCTTGATTTAACCCGATAACGTGTATCGAGTCGTATTGCCAAAATCGGCTCAATCGGCTAACCTTGTCCGACTCGAACCCTGCCGATTCTGACCGCATCCGATTCGGACTCCAGCCGATTCTTGCTTCTGTTTCCGATACGATCTATCTCTTGGATCTTCTTCGATTCTATCTTCATCTCCCATACTTGAATTACCAAATTTGGTCGTTAACACATACCCCCAAGTCCGGAATATTTGGTAATGTTTCGGATTTGCCTTATCTCATCTCCAAGAAAATCGCATACTATCGTTTTCCGACTGTTATCGCACCGCTTTAAATGCTAACCATCACGTTTGAGAAGAAATCACACCGTTACTTCTTTTTTCACCGCTTGAGTGATTTTGTCGTCTCTGTCTCCGGCGATCCCCTCAGCGCAGGAAAGGCGATCTTCAAGCAACTCCATCTCCGGCCATCTCCGCTCGTGACGATGTCTTCCTCCGCCGGTCCATCCACCGCTTCATCGGCTGAATACGCTGAGGTAAGTATCCATCGGCTAGATCCCATCTCTCATGCTGCAAATTGATCTCAATTTGTTTTCTTTTTCTCTATTCTTCTGTAGCATCTTTCCAATCTAATCGTGATTCCCAGCTTAACCCGCGAGCATCATTTCTTTCTTGGTCCGATCGGCAATTCTGATCCTTCTGACTTTATCAACGCCGAGACAAATAGGATCCCTTTTAGATTGACCAACCCAAACCTGAGCCACTGGAAAAACACCTTCAAATCTTGGCCTTCTCTTGAGAAAAGTTGGCCCGCATGGTATAAACGAGTATCGGCTAGCAAACAAGCTCATTGGGATGAACTTGGAATCGGTCAAGCACTAGCTTTATCCCTGGCAAATTCGACTAAAGATGAACCTCTCATGGCTTCTGCAACTTATTTTTGGTCCAACACCCTAAATGCTTTCCTGTTCAACCAAGGGCCGATGACCCCTACTCTGCTTGATATCACAATGATAACTGGCTTGGACATTACCTCATCGGCTAACCCCATGAACCTGAACTCCAAGAACAAATTTGATTTCAAAACCAAGAGTATAGGAGGATGGTCAGGGTTCATTGCTGCTAATATGGGCCAGGGATCTGTTACTTCCCGAGAGCACACAGCTTTTCTGTTAATGTGGCTTGAAAAGTATCTCTTTTGTGGATCCAGCTGTGGTCCTACTTCAAACTGGCAACACATAGCCGAGGCCCTTGAAGAAAAGATGCAATTTTCTTTAGGCAAAATCCTTCTCGGCTATTTGTATCAGATGTTGAATAATGGATCGGCTAGGATAGCCATCGGCTCAGTAGTCGGTGCAGGTGGCCCTTGGTGGCTGTTACAATCTTGGCTGAATTTGGTGGCCATGAAAGCTGTGAATCGACCAGCATTGACAGAAGCTGAATTTCCAAGACTAGAGCCGATTACAGACGAAGATGGAGAAGAGCTCACCCACCGCAGGTTTATGTCCTATGGGGAATATGCATCCACACCAGCCGATGCTGGAGCAAAGCTATCGGCTGAGCTACTGAAGGATTGGTTCTTCAGTTTTTATGAAGGCTTCCAGAAAGATGCTCGATTCTATGAAGACTCAATGAATTTTTGAGTTGCCATCAGACTTCAGATTCGAAGAAATTAATCATGAAAAATTCCAGAAGTCTAGAGAAGTCTTTGCTGCTGCTATTAGTCCCTGCATCATCCCTGCCGGCATCCATCAAGTAGGAACATCAAGGCATCTTATGAGTTCTATCATCCAATGAGCTCGGCTAGGCAATTTGGTATGGCTCAGTTGCCAATCGGCTTATATTTTACCGATAAGATTCAGTGCAGAGGAGAAATTTCTTCAACCTTGATGATGGATCGGCTCCTCAATATCCCAAGACCTCCCCTCGGCAGCATTGACAACATAGAGTTGGCCATGATCAAGAGCAGGGCCTTTGATAGATGGTGGGCCGAATGGAAGAAACATCTTTTCCATCAAGCGGTTTCAGTATATATGACAGATCTCTTTCCTGACATGATATCTCAAGTAAGTCCTTTTACTTCCTCTGTCAATTCTTGTTTAATATCTGCCAGCCGATTTGCACTAACTCCATCTTCCATGTTTGTTTTGCAGACAACAGACTCATCCCCTCCTCATAAGAGTAATAGTGGCAAAAATATAGAATATGCTGCGGGTCTCCTGCCCAATGGATGTGGACTGGCTCCTCCAGGCATCGGCTACCATGCCCCCAAGACCTTAAGCTTGCTCCAAGGGCAAATAAGGGAACCGGCCGATGCTGGTAAAAAGAGAAAGACCAGAGCATCGGCCATTGATCCATCGGCTACCAAGAAAAAATCCAAGAAGCAACAAGCCAAACACCGATGATTTGCCCAATCTTGAACCAGATATTGAAGAAACCTTAGATGAGGCAGAGATCGAAAAAGCTGTTGATGAAGCTGCAGCTGATCTTAGTGATGCAGAAGAAAAAACACCATCGGCTTCTCCAGCTCCTAAGAAAACACCACCAACTCCTGCTGCTCCAGCTGTATTTTCTCGACAACCAAGGGTAAAACAATCTTTTAATTGCAATAAAATTCTTCATTGCTGATCTTCTTATTTGAACTTTGTACTTTGCAGAAGAAAAAGCCAGCTCAGAGGAAGAAATCAGCTCCAACACCAACTAAACCAACTTTTCGGGTTTCACCAGTAATTCTTCAACTCTTTAAATTTTAACCTTACTTTGGCCGATGCCAGTTAACACTTGTTGTTTTTTCAGCCTCCACCCCCTTCATCACCTCAAGCACAGCCGATGTCAAGCGAACACACCCCATCGGCTGTAGGCAATCATCACATTGAGGAAGAAGAACAAGCTGCTGCTCCTGCTATCCCTGTAAGTTTTATATACCCAAGAATCTTAAATCGACCATATAGCATGTTCTGATATAATTTTCTTCAATTCTTCCTTTTGCAGGTCTTGGCCGATTTGTTCTCTTTTGATATCAAGGATTTTTTTGATGAGGAGGCAGAAGAAGAAACAACAAGCAAAGCCCTAGCTCCCCTAGCCGAAGACGTGAAGAAAAATCTTAAAGATATATCCCTTCGGCTAGAAGCATCTCTAGATAGCTTGGTGGTCGACTGCAGCTCCATCCGGGCAAGATTTCAAGAGATCCAAGCTTTGATCCCGGATGACTTGGCGAACACCTTCACTCCAGCTATATACCTTGAGCAACACCAATTCAAGCTGGAAAAAGCTAGGCAGAGAATAGCCGATCGGTAGGAAAAGAAGAATATTGAAGCCACAATCCAAGCCAATCGGCAGCTTGTGCATACTGAGAAAGCCAAACTCGATCATCTTGCCGAAGAGCCAATCAAAATCTACCATAGATCAACTAGAAGCTGAAAGGATTGATCTCTTGGCTAAACTTGAAGAATGTAATGCCAAGCTTGCAATGGAAAAGCAAAAGCTAGCCGATCTCCCGAAGGCTGTCGAGGAGCAGAAGGCAAGATTGAGATCGGCTATCAAAAATGTGGCTAATATGACTAAGTCTCTCAAGGTTATCCCTAGAACTGACGCCCAAGGTGCCCAAGCAATCGCCGAAGTTGAAGAAATCAGGCAAAGGGCAATATCGGCTATCCAGCGCTATCTTTCTCAATGATTGTTTGTAATAGGGACTTAGAAATTTTTTGTAATCGGCTGAAAAACTCTGATGCTTGTGTAATATATACTCTCTGACCCTTTATGCCGATTAACATATTTTGCGTTGAAAATCCAAAAAATTTGCAAATCCATGACTTCTGTATATGTATGCCCCTTAATTTTTTCATGTTGACAAACATGGACAAAATTAAAATTTGACCAATGGCGATATAACATATATTGACCATCATACATCGGCACACCACAGCCGATTATGATAAAATAAAAGTTGAAGAGCGATATAAACTATTTCGGCCATCTAAAGGCGATGCAACGACACATCGGCTATCATACATCGGCATAACTCAGCCGATTATGAACCAATCCAGACACTTGGGTAGTATTTCTTTAAGTATTTTCCATTAAGTGCTCGACCAAAAATTTCTCCATCAAGTCCTTTTAACATATAAGCTCCTTTAGAAACACATTTATGAATCCGAAAAGGCCCCTCCTAATTCGGTGACCACTTACCAAATTTATTATCTCTTACTCCTATCGGCAACACCAATTTCCAAACAAGTTCATCCTCCTCAAAAGACTTTGGCACAACTTTTTTATTGTAACGTCTGGCAACTCTTTATTTGTCCTTTCTAACTTTTTCAAGAGCTCGCAATCTAGATTGAACCAAATCTTCTGACTCATCAACCATCAAATTATGATAATCATCGGCTGTCAACTCATCTTGTAAAGAAATCCTTCTGGAGCCGATGTTGGTTTCCCATGGTAACACAACTTCATGCCCATAAACCAGTTGATATGGAGGTACTTGAATTGCACCGTGACAAGCTATCCGATAGGACCACAAAGCCTCTGCCAATATAGTATGTCACTTTTTGGGATATTCTGCAATCTTCCTTTTGACCAACTTAATCAAGCTCTTGTTAGATGCCTCGGCGTATCCGTTTGCTTGTGCATAATATGGTGAAGAATTCAACAATTTAATCCCCATACTATCGGCAAATTGAACAAACTCATCGGACACGAAAATTGAACCCTGATCAGTTGTAATCGTCTGTGGCAAACCAAACCGGTATATGATATGTTCTTTATCAAATTCAATGCATCTTTACTATCAACCTTTTTCAAAGGAATTGCCTCAACCCACTTTGTAAAATAATCGGTAGCAACCAATATGAATTTATGTCCTTTGCTTGATGGTGGATTGATCTGGCCGATCATATCAATACCTCAACCTCTGAACGGCTATGGCTTGATAATAGGATTCATAGCCGATGCTGGTGCTCTTTGAATAGCTCCAAATTTCTGGCAATCTTGACATCCCTTGTAATATCTAAAACAATCTTCCAGCATTGTCGGCCAAAAATATCCAACTCTTCTAATCAGCCATTTCATCTTGTGAGCCGATTGATGAGTTCCACATATGCCCTCATGTACTTCACACATGACTACCTTTGCTTCCTCCAGACTTAAACATCTCAAAAGAATTCCATCAATCGTCCGATAATATAGTGTATCATCCAACAAAACATATTTGAGAGCTTTGTATCTTAATTTCCTGGAAACCGATTTAGAAGGATTCTTCAAATATTCAAATATCTCAAACCTCCAATCATCAGCTGGTAGACAGGCAACTTCTACTTCAATTCCTTGCAACATCGGCTTGTAGCCTGATGCACCTTGAGCTAAATTATTGGCTTCAACATTTTGCTCCCTAGGGATATGCTTCAAAGTAACTATCTTAAAAGTCTTCATCAACTCTTGACATTTCTCGTTGTAGACCATCAAAATATCATTCTTGCACTCATATTCCCCAGATAACTGACTTATCACCAATAATGAATCACCCATAATTTCAACAACATCGGCTTCAACCTCTCTCAATAATTGCAATCCTTTCAGAACGGCTTCATATTCAGCTTGATTATTTGTAGAATAAGGCTTGATAGTAAAAGCAAACTGAAAACTTGCCCCCCTAGGCGATATGATCACCAAGCCGATACCACAACCATGAGTGCACATAGATCCATCAAAAAACAAAGTCCATGGCATGATGTCAACATTATCAATACTAGTATCCCTGTGTTCAACTATGAAATCAGCTATTGCCTGCCCTTTAACTGCCTTAGCCGATTCATACCTTAAGTCAAACTCTGACAAAGCAAAAATCCACTTCCCAATTCATCCCTTCAAAACTGGAGCCGATAGCATATATCGTACTTCGTCGGCCTCACATACTATTGTGCACTCATTGGAATGCAAATAATGCCTTATTTTTGTGCAAGAAAAATATAAGCACAGACACAATTTCACCACAGGTGAATACCTTGTTTCAGCATCCAAAAGCCTTCTACTGAGATAAATTATAACTCTTTCTTTACCTTCAACCTCTTTGATCAAAACTGAGCCGATAGAGTTCTGATCGGCTGACAAATATAACTTAAAAGGAAGCCCCCTTCTGTGGTGGTATGAGAACTGGAGAAGTACTCAGATATTCCTTGATATTATCCACTGCTTTTTGTTGTTTTTCTCTCTAGACAAACTCTTGATCAGCCTTCAATCTTAACAATGGAGTAAATGGTTCTATTCGGCCAGACAAGTTTGATATGAAACGTCGAACAAAATTTATTTTGCCGATCAAAGATTGCAACATGGTCTTATCTGCTGGAGGTTTCTATCTTTAACCGCTTCAATACTCCTCTAAGGTATTTCAATCCCCCGCTCGTGTACCAGAAATCCAAGGAACTGCCCAGCCGATACACCAAAAGCACACTTAGTTGGATTCATCTTCAACCTATATTTTCTTGCTCTTTCTAGTACTTGTCTTAAATCGGCTATATGCTCATTAATTTCCTTAGATTTGACCACCACATCATCAATATAGATTTCCACCAACAAACCGATAAGATCATGAAATATATAATTCATTGCCCTTTGATATGTAGCACCAGCACTTCGCAACCCAAAAGTCATAACAACCCACTCATACAAGCCGATTGCACCACGACACCTGAAAGCAGTCTTGTGAATATCTTCCTCAGCCATAAAGATTTGATTATAACCTGCATTGCCATCCATGAAGCTGATAATTTTATATCCAGATGCTGTCTCAACCAATTGTTCGGCAATCGGCATTGGTGTTGACGACCAAATTTGGTAATTCAAATATCGGAGATGAAGATAGAATCAAAGAAGATCCAAGAGATTAGATCGTATCGAAAACAGAGCAAGAATCGGCTGAAGTCCGAATCGGCAGAGTTCGAGTCGGATAGGGTTAGCCGATTGAGCCGATTTTGGTAATATGACTCGGCACACGTCATCGGAATAAGTTAAGGTGCTTCATACGGATTGCCACGCACGGATAGAGTCCTGGAAAGGCAATTGTATCTACTAATTAGGATATTTTATGTAATTTACTTATAGATAATCCTAATATAGGGTTGTATCGGAGCTATACCCGATACATGTTTAAACCTAGATATCGGCTATGACATGAGTCTATATAATCGTTATTTCATGTTATTTTAGAATTGGACAATTTATATTGTCTCGGTTCAGTCCGATCTATCCCAATTGCTTATTTCTAAAGTAATATTGATTTATTGATTATGTAATACTAATCTTTTTAGCCGATATACTAGTTTTAGGGTTAGTTCTTTCATTGACTATACCTTACAACCGATTCATACTCTATTGCATCGGCTAGGTAACTATACGATATGAAATCGGCTAGCCAGCCGATGGACTATCGTCTACTAATATATTTGCATATTTCTTCTTGTTGATTGTAGGATCAAATCAACTGGCACGCCCTTGAACCTAAAGAACTAATTTTGGACCTGCACTAGAGTAAAGCAAATATCTTAGGCCAGTGTGTGTTTTTTGCATCAACACGCTTTTGGCACGCCCGGTGGGACCTTGTCTCATCATGTCACCAAATATCACTGAGGTCTCAGAAGAGAACATCCTGCCGATCACGGTCGAGCAATTGAGCGATGAGCAGAGAGAAGAGATGAAGCAGATGCTAGAGCAACTCCAGAATCAATATCTGCATTCGTTCACGGTATCCCGATAGGGCACAGTCGTTCAGAGGACTAAAGTCGAGGTGCCGACGATCACGAGGCTAGATCCAAGTACATCCGGAACAAGTGAAGAAAAGGACAAGCAGCCCAAGGTTGAATCAAACAACGAAGAATTACACACGATACAAGATCGTATTGATTCGGCTGTGCACCACGCCCTCATCAACCAATCTGGAGTACTTGTGAATACCTTAACAAACATGATTAAGTCAGTAGTTGATGGAACTATAGCCGAAGAGAAAGCTAAAGGACCCATATATCTACCAGGCAGTACGTTCCCAGGCTACAGGACTGTAAAGACAGAAATTGGCGGGAGTCAACAGACACTTCAAACCCAGGCTCCATCGGCTCCTTTCTCTAGTTCAAATATTCCAGCAATAATGACAAGACCATAGCCGATAACTGGGGGGCAAACTTCAAGTCAGCTGACACCAGAACAGTTGATGAGCATACTTAATCCAAAACCGCCAGTTGTCGATACTTCATATCAAATTCCTTCGGTCTCACAACAGACGATTGGAATTACTCAGCCGATTAGCCAACAGTACAACATAGAGCAACTTCCTTATGTGCCACCTGAAGGCGTATCGGCTAATCTCAATCATATCTATCAGCCTCATCCTCGACGGCCTCAGCCGATCCAGCACGGCCAGTTTGACCCGATTCAACAGCAATATGGTGGAGCAACACCGCAGCAGCCGTGGGCCGATATGATTGCTGATGTTATGAGGGAACAGTTTGGGCTTAAACCTAAGGATAATGGCAACATGTATCGGCATCCATACCCAGAATACTTTGATCGGGTACCACTGCCTAAGCGATACAAGGTGCCAGATTTCTCCAAGTTCTCAGGGCAAGATAATGTATCAAATTATGAGCATGTTAGCCGATTTCTAGCTCAATGTGGTGAAGCATCAGCTACAGAAGCCCTCAGAGTCAGATTGTTTCCACTTTCTTTATCTGGATCGGCATTTACATGGTTTCCATCTCTGCCTTACAATTCTATCAGAAGCTGGGCCGATCTGCAGAAACAGTTTCATAAATACTTTTTCAGTGACATTCAAGAGATGAAATTGTCAGACCTCACAGCTATCAGACAGAAATCAGATGAATCAGTACCAGATTATATCCAACGATTTAGAGATGTGAGGAACAGATGTTATAGTCTAGCCTTGACAGATTCACAGCTAGCCGATCTGGCCTTCCAGGGGTTGTTGGCGCCGATAAGGGAAAGATTTTCGGCTCAAGATTTTGAGAGTTTAGCTCATCTGGCTCAGAAGGTATCGGCTCATGAGACAAGATTTCAGGAGGCTAGAAAATTCATCAAGAAAGCCAACAATGTCAACAATATCTACAGTTATGATTCTGATTCCGAAGATGATAATCATGAAGTTAATGCAGCCGAATGGGCTAGGAATAAGAAGACAATGGTTTGCCAATGGGTCGAAAATTCGGGAAAAGAGGAAAGATTTGATTTTGATATCACCAAAGCTGACAAGATATTTGATCTTCTTCTTCAAGAGAAACAAATTCAGTTGCCGACAGGACATGTGATCCCATCGGCTGAAGAGTTGAATACGAGAAAATATTGCAATTGGCATAACACAGGATTTCACAGCACTAATGATTGCACAATTTTTAGACAGCAGATCCAATCGGCTATCGAGCAAGGAAAGATCAAAATTGATGAGTCCAAGAGGCCGATGAAGATAGATGGACATCCTTTTCCAGTAAACATGGTTCACTCTGGATTTAACCGGAATCAAGCCGATGAAGGTAAAAATCACATCAGAAATATCAAATCGGCTGGTATGATCAACAAGTATGAGAAAAGATGTCAGAGGGAAGAGGAGTCATATTATCACCATGATGATAAGAGGTATTTTGATCCCCATTGGAGCTGTGAATTTTTCAGATTCTGTTGGAATGAAGGTATGAGGTTACCATCCATTGAGGATTGCCCCGGGTGTACTGATTCTGATGCTCAATTCGTTCAAAGACCAAGCCGACAGAGTGCAGGTGTGCGTCGGCCGATTCAGAAAAGACTATCAGTTCATGAAAGACTTGGGCCGATCCAACAGGACAATGATGAAGATGACTCACAGAGAGAGCCCAAAAACGTACAACCACAATGGTGCCTTTCTGGGATTTTTACCAAGAACCAAAAGAGAAGAGTTCAGAGGATGAGGAACAGGGAACAGTTCTAGGAGGTTGAAGGAGAAATTGAGCATCGGCTAAGGCAACGAACAAAGAAAGTTTGGCGAGTGAAGAGCAAGGTAGTATCAGCCGATGAAGTCCAAGCCGATCAGAAAAGAAATCTCCAGAACAAGGGCAAGGAGGTGATGTCATCCACAATAAACATGGTTTTCATGTTACCAGCCGAATATGCAGTCGAGCAAGTTGTTGAACAGGTAGATGAGTTGCCATCGGCTAAGTTGATATTATCTCCACAGCAAGCTGTTTTTGAGAAGCCCGGAGGAACTGATCATCGGCACCTCAAGCCACTGTACGTCATGGGATTTGTCAATGGGAAGCCGATGTCAAAGATGTTAGTCGATGGAGGAGCAGCTGTTAATTTAATGCCATATTCAACCTTCAGA
Source organism: Oryza punctata (assembly GCA_000573905.2). Lineage (NCBI taxonomy): Eukaryota > Viridiplantae > Streptophyta > Magnoliopsida > Poales > Poaceae > Oryza > Oryza punctata. The sequence goes on along the minus strand of CM002494.2, from coordinate 5,394,373 downwards.
AAGCTTGGGAAAATTTCAGAAGATTTGATCAAGACTAATATGGTTCTGAAAGATTTTGGCGGGAATCCATCTGAGACCAAGGGAGTTTTGAATGTGGAGTTGACCATCGGCAGTAAAACAATTCCTACCACGTTCTTTGTTATTGATGTGAATGGTTCCTACAGTCTGTTGCTGGTAAGAGATTGGATCCATGCTAACTGTTGTATTCCCTCAACAATGCATCAAAGCTTGATTCAATGGCAAGGAGACCAAATCGAAATCGTGCCAGCCGACAGGTCAGTCAATGTAGCTAGTGCCGATTTATCTGTTTGGGAGATGGAAGGAATTGATTGCTTATCTGGAAAAGTTTGGCAAGGAGATTATTTAAAAGTTTCTGATTATGCCATACAGCCAACAGGAGATGGAGAGCCCCAATTATTATTTTAAGGGCGTCGTGGAGGGTTCCAATTTCTACACGAAGGACACTGTTGATGATCTCGACGGCAAGCTAGGACAAGGGTTTATGTCGGCCGATGAGTTGGAGGAAATCGATATTGGACCAGAGATTGTTTTGCCTGGGAGTACTATGAAATGCCAGGACTTAGCCGATCGATTGTTGAACATCGGCTACCTATCAAACCAGGCTATCGGCCATACAAGCAAGCTCCAAGACGTTGTAAAGCTAAAATGTATGATGCTATCAAGGCCGAAATTACAAGATTTTATGATGCTAATTTTATTAGACCATGCCGATATGCTGAGTGGATTTCAAACATAGTACCAGTTATCAAGAAAAATAGCAAGCTCAGGGTTTGCATTGATTTCAGAGATTTAAACAAAGCCACACCGAAAGATGAATACCCAATGCCAATAGCCGATCAACTGGTTGATGCAGCATCTGGACACAAAATTATCAGTTTCATGGATGGCAATGCAGGATATAATCAAGTTTTTATGGCTGAATAAGATATTCACAAGACTGCTTTCAGATGTCCTGGTGCAATCGGCTTGTATGAGTGGGTTGTTACGACTTTCGGGCTGCGAAGTGCTGGTGCTACATATCAAAGAGCTATGAATTATATATTTCATGATCTTATCGGCTTATTGGTAGAAATTTATATTGATGATGTGGTGGTTAAATCTAAGGAAGTTGATGAACATATAGCCGATTTAAGACAAGTACTAGAAACAGCAAGTAAATATGAGTTAAAGATAAATCCAACTAAGTGTGCTTTTGGTGTATCGGCTGAGCAATTTCTTGGATTTCTGGTACATGAGCGAGGGATTGAGATACCTCAGAGGAGTATTTAAGCAATCAAAGACATAAAACCTCCAGAAGATAAGACTAAGTTGCAATCTCTGATCGGCAAAATAAATTTTGTTCGGCGTTTCATATCAAACTTGTCTGGCCGAATAGAACCATTCACTCCACTATTAAGGTTGAAGGCTGATCAAGAATTTGTTTGGGAGATAAACAGCAGAAAGCATTGGACGATATCAAAGAATATCACAAGATGAAATGGCGGATTAGAAGAGTTGGATATTTTTGACCGACAATGCTGGAAGATTGTTTCAGATATTACAAGGGATGTCAAGATTGTCAGAAATTTGGAGCAATTCAAAGAGCACCAGCATCGGCTATGAATCCTATTATCAAGCCATGGCTGTTTAGAGGTTGGGGTATTGATATGATCGGCCAGATCAATCCACCGTCGAATAAAGGACATAAATTTATATTAGTTACTACTGATACATGTTGCCATTATCCTTAGGCTTGAGTCCAAACTGTTCCCTCATGACATGAGCAATCATATCAGCTCACGGCTGTTGTGGTGTTGCTCCACCATATTGCTGTTGAATCTGATCATATTGGCCGTACTGGACCGGTTGAGGCCGTGGAGAATGAGGTTGATAATAATGATTGAGATTAGCCGATAGGCCTTGAGATGATACGTATGGGAGTTGCTCTGTGCTGTATTGTTGGCTTATCGGTTGAGTAATTCCAATCGGCTGTTGTGGAACCGAAAGAATTTGATATGAAGTATCGACAACTGGCGGTTTTGGATTGAGTATACTCATCAATTGTTCTGGTGTTAACTAACTTGACGCTTACCCCCCAGTGATCTGCTGTTGTCTTGTCATTATTGCTGGGATATTTGTACTAGAAAAAGGAGCCGATGGGGTCTGGGTTTGAAGTGTTTGTTGTTTCCCGCCAATTTCTGTCTTTACGGTTTTGTAGCCTGGAAACGTATCGCCTGGTAAATATACAGGTCATTTTCCCTTTTCCTCAGCTATGGTTCATCAACTACTGACTTAATCATGTTAGTTAATGTGTTCACAAGTACTCTAGATTGGTTGATGAGAGCATGGTCCACAGCCGAATCAATGCGATCTTGTAACGTGTGAAGCTCTTCGTTATTTGATTCGATCTTGGGCTCCTTTCCTTTCTCTTCGCTTGTTCCAGATGTACTTGGGTCTGGTTTCACGATCGTCGGCAACTCGACTTTGGTTCTCTGAATGACTGTGCCTTGTCGGGTTACCGTGAACGAATGCAGATATTGATTCTGGAGTTGATCTAGCATCTGCTTCATCTCTTCTCTCTGTTCATCGTTCAACTGCTCGACCGTGATCGGTAGGATGTTGTCCTCTGAAACTTCAGTGATGTTTAGCGTCATGATGACACAAGGTCCCACTGGGCGTGCCAAAAGCGTGCTGATGCAAAAAACATACACCGGCCTGAGAGATTTGCTTTACTCTAGTGCAGGTCCAAAAGTAGTTCTTTAGGTTCGAGGGTGTGCCAGTTGATTTGATCCTGTAATCAACAAGAAGAAACATGCAAATATGTTAATAAACGATAGTCCATCGGCCAGCTAGCCGATTTCATATCGTATAGTTACCTAGCCGATACAATAAAGCATGAATCGGCTGTAAGGTATAGTCGATGATGAAACTTAACCCTAAAACTAGTACATCGGCTGAAAAGGTGAGTGTTATATAATCAAAGTATCAATATTACTTTAGAAGTAAGCAATTGGGATAGATCGGACTGAACCGAGACAGTATAAATTGCTCAAGTCTAAGATAATATGAAATAATGATTATGTAGACTCATGTTAAAGCCGATGCCTAGGTTTAAGTGTGTATCGGCTATAGCTCCGATACAACCTTATACTAGGATATTCTCTGGCAACAAATATATTCAACTATAACCAATTAGATTGGTAACAAGCTCAATATATATATATATTAGATTAGATCCTGATATAAGGGGCAGATATAGAACATTAAACAAAGCATTAGACTATGTAAAACATCTATACCAGGTAAGATCGGCTGAAACCCCGATACTATCTTTATTAACAACCATAAAGCAGGCTGGATATCATGATTCAGAACACGACTTAATAGATCAAACTTAATTGATGCAGCATTAAGTATGAAAAGAAGCATGATATCTAGACAATCAAGCCGATGGTTGCCTTTTAGGGATGGTGGATACATTATATAATTCAAACCAACAAGACAATCTAGCCGTTACTAGCAAAACCCTAGATAGAGTCTGGCCGATGCAAGTAGATTGCATTATCGATCTAAATTATATAACGTATATGATAACTCGGAGGTTTACAAGATAGAATTAGAGTGTTATAAAGATATAAGCACTAATTCCGATAATGCAAACCGCCATAACAAGACCTACCTTGTCGCCGAAGATCAAACTGAGGCAGCATGACTCGAAAGCATGAACTTGTCGAAAATAAGAAACAAAGGTTGGCGATGCACCGAGATTGATTGAACTTGGTTGTTGTTTATTTACAAGACCTCGGGTCTATATTTATACCCGAAAATACAAACATTGTCCATCACGAACATGACTCATATTAACCTAATACAAATCCAACTAACCAACAAGTCCCTTAGGCGGATTCTTACCGTAATTATCTATAAGGAAATCACATAAAATATAGATACAATTGTCTTTCCAGGACTCTATCTGTGCGTGGCAATCCATATGAGGCACCTTGATTTAACCCGATAACGTGCATCGAGTCGTATTGCCAAAATCGACTCAATCGGCTAACCTTGTCCGACTCGAACCCTGCCGATTCTGACCGCAGCCGATTCGGACTCCAGCCGATTCTTGCTTCTGTTTCCGATACGATCTATCTCTTGGATCTTCTTCGATTCTATCATCATCTCCGATACTTGAATTACCAAATTTGGTCGTTAACACACGGCCCGGGCACGACCAGGCCCGGGCCGAAGATAAGTCGGGCCAACATAGCCCAACCTACACGTCGGAGCGGGGCGGGCCCGCCCACTTGCTGCACCAACGGCCCAGACACGCCCAATAAGACTCAGGCCATAGGCTCGTGCCGGGCTGGCCCGAAGGCACAAAAGCCCATCGTGCTCCTCCTTGAAAAAACTCTATTTTTCCTCCCTCATCTCTTTGGGCCATCTCTTATATGTCTGGAATAAGTCTATTTTGCATCCTCATGTCTTTGGGTCGTGCTTTATTTGACTGGAATAAGTCTATTTTGGCTCCCTCATCTATTTATCTTCCTAATCGTTGGACCGGGCCGTGTCGGGCTGGCCCATCGTGTCGAGGCAGAGTCGTGGGCTAGCACATGGGCCCATCGTGCTTGGACTAGGCCAAAACCCCATGCCATGGGCCGGGCCATCGGGCCCCAGGCCTTTCGGCCAACTATAGTTGGTGGGGGACGGTATTGAAGTGTCGAGAATATGAAATTATTTCCTTTTGACAAAGAGTGATGTGCTATGATATTTTGTTTGTGATATATTTCAAGAGTAAAGTGAATGGATGGTCTCTAAAATTGTACGAGTGTGTCACATAGGTCATTGAACTCTTGAAATGTATTTGGAGTCTTCCAACTTGTCCTGGGTGTCATATAGGAACAGATGGGTTTCAACCTATTCCGTGCACTGATGTGGTATTCCATGGTAGCGGCGCCTACGAGTTAGTGAGCCCATATAGAAAGAATTTAAAACATCCTTTTCTCCTCTCTTTTTTTATTTTTTTTCAAAATTAATAAATATTTTTCTCATCTCTCTTTTAATTTTATTTTTTCTATGTGACTAGCGTATGGAACTCAGGTCCTTTAGGATCCGGATTGGTGCCCTAGGTGTATGGAACGAGTTGGAGTCCGTTTGAACTCTTTATGGCACTGGGGCAAATCCAGAAACCTAAAATAACATTTGAGAGCTCATGAACGTAGATGACACACCCACACAAGTTTAGGAGCCACCATGCGTTTCACTCTATAATTGAATGGAAAGCGGAAATGGATTCTAAGCCCTCCCCTCTCAAATTCAATGTAAATAATTGTAAAAAAAATTGACAATGTAGAGAGCAGTGGCATCTATCACTCCACCAATCGTGCTCAAATTCAATCTACACATTCGGAAAAAAAGGGACAAATTCAGTGTGAATAGTAACATATCGTTTAGGCATTGGATTTGTCTTTTTTATTTTTAATGTGTCAGCTGAGTTTTGGCTTAAGATTTTGTTGAGTGGCCATGCTGACTGGTTTTTAACATAACTGTGAAGTTAACGGTCCTCTTGGATAGCCGGATTAGCTCGATATTCATGTAATATCTATCTTTACCTTTTCTTGTACTGTTTGAATGGAAATCAATCTAGTCTCTTCATCCAGAGTAAATAAAAAATTACAGGCATGACAGTGTAAAAACAATAAATAAAATAAAGACTAACTAGAATCTTAACTGCTAGTTAATTATTTCTTTTCTCAATAATATGAGCAAGGAATTGTTGCGATTCCATACTTCCATATTGTAATAACTAACAAGAATGTGCTTGGGTTCTCATGTTTTGATGACATCTTATCAGTTGTTGCAGAAGTCAAACAAAAACCTTGCAGTGTAAGGATATAGATCAGATCATACTGCAAACTCGAAATTCCACAACTAGATATCAAGATATGTTTGAAGAAGCAATTAGATGGTTTTTACATAGCTTTGCTTGCATGGCTCAAGAAGTAATTAGATTGATGGCTCAAGAAGTAATCAAGAAGCAATCAGATGATTCAGAGTAATTAGATTATTTACCTTGATGGCTCAAGAAGAAAATGAGATTGAATATATCATACAATGTCCTGTTTCTCTAATCAATCTGCTAATGTTCATCTGTCCTAAAGAGGGGAAGAAAAGAAGAAAGGCTGTAGTCAGCATTAAACATCCCATTTCACCTCGGCTTGGATGCAAGGGGCGCTTCTAACACACCAGAGGGATCTCTACTGATATCATCATACATTATGGTTCAAGATGTGATCACCAGTAATCTTTGCAAGAACACGACCCATCTTTGAAATGATGGAACCGAATTCGATCCCTCACGATGATCTCCACGCCGTAGAGCTTCGATATGAGCTTGCTGATTGTGTGACAGTCCTTGCAAACTCTCAGGTTCTTCAGAATCCGGATTGGTGCCCCCGGCATCACGTTGAGCAGACCAAACGATATGGCCAGACGCTCGCTGTGCAACTGGAGGGCGGCACCCTTGGCATTGTCAACACTAGCAACCAAAGGAGCCTCTGATAAATCTGGCTTGTATCCAGCAGATGTGAGCTTCAGCTGAATTTCATCCAGTTTTCCGTATATCGCCTCAGATTGTGGGTGCGAAGTATCGCCCGCGACGAACTGATGAACCAAGCCATCCATTTCAATGGAACTGAACCCAGGCTCCTTCTTTACGCCTTCTTCTACCATCAATCGCCTCACCATGCCCACATTGTTCCACTGCTGCGCGGATGCATAGACCCTCGAAAGCAGCACGTACACGCCGCTCACAGCATCATCAGGAACTTCGAGTGCTAGCTTGGCCATGGCCTCGGTTAGCTCTAATCCAGCATTCTTCTTGCAGCATGCATCAAGTAGGCTCCTCCAGATGATGGCGTCGGGCCGACAGTTCATCCCAGCCACGATATCGAGAGCTTCCTCGATGAACCCTGCTCGTGCCAAGAGGTCCACCATGCACCCATAGTGCTCGATCCTAGGCTTGATTCTGTACTGATCCACCATCATTGCAAAATATCTCCTTCCCTCCTCCACTAGCCCGCCATGGTTGCACGCGCTCAGTACCGCGACGAACGTGATGGCGTTTGGAGCCATCTTCTCCATCTGAGTCATCCGATCGAATAGCTCCACGGACTCGCACACACGTCCATGGTTGGCCAGCGTGAGGATCATCACGTTCCAAGACGCGAGGTCCCGCGCGGGCATTCTGTCGAACACCTGCTGCGCGAGCTCCAGCGCCCCGCACTTCCCGTACAGATCCACCAGCGAGTTGTTGATCAGCATGTCGCGGGACACCGCCTCGCCGTCGCCGTCACCCCCGAGCTCCCTAAGCAGCATCGCGTGCGCGTAGACGCCGAGCGAGAGCGCGCCGGCGCCGGCGCACGCGCCGAGGACGCTCTGCACGGTGTACGCGTCGGGCGCGAGCTCCGTGTCCCGCTGCATCTCCCGGAAGAGGTCGAGCGCCGCGAGGTGGTCTCCGTTCCCGACGAGGGCGTCTACGGCGGTGTTCCACGACACGAGCGACCTGTCGGGGATGCGGCGGAAGAGGTCGAGCGCCGCGCCCGGTAGGCCGCAGGAGGAGTAGAGGTGGAGGAGCGAGTTGGCGACGACGGTGTGCGCCGGTGCGAGGCCGAGCTTGGCGGCGAGGCCGTGCAGCTGGCGGCCCTCGGGGAGAGCCGAGAGGAAGGCCGCCGCGGAGAGCACGGCCGGCAGTGAGACGTGCGGCGGCGGCGGGGACGGGGTGGACTGGAGCGAGCGGAACAGCAGGAGCGCCCGGTGCGCGAGGTCCGCGCGGCGAGACCGCGCGAGCGAGCGGAGGAGGCGGACGGACGAGGAGTGCGAGGCGGCGTCCCGGCGGTGGGTCCGCGTGGCGGGGAGGGCGGAGGCGGCGAGCGAGAGCATGGCGGCGGCGGCGGCGACGCGAGCATGGCGATGCCGCGGGGCGCGCGTGGATATGGTGGCGACGGCTCGGTTCGTGTGGACGGGAGCGCGTGGCGGTTGGACACGATCTTTTTTTTTTTCATTTTACGGGCTCAAATTGGATCTAAGTAGTACCATTTCTGTCGCGTCATTGGGCCCATTTGACATTATGGCTTGACTTCTCTGCCATGGTGGTGAAGAATCAGGCCTGGTTCTATTCTTCAACTTCAAACTTTAATTTTCTCATTTTTCGTTAGCACGTTTTTTCAAACTATTAAATATAATATATTTTTTGCAAGAATTTTTTAATATAAAAGTTATTTAAAAAATTCAAACAAATCCATTTTTCAATTTTATAATTACTAATACTTAATTAGTTATGTGTTAATAGGATTTCTCGTTTTACATGCGCTAAAAAATATCTCCAATCGAACACAGCCTTAGAGCTTCCTAGCAGATACGCTATCCCATCCTCCATCGAGAAAATAGCGCATGCAGGGAGAAAATCATGCTTCAACAGATACACCATCACTGCCTCCAAATTTAGCGTGTCCGCTATCCATGAGAGAAAATCGTCAAATTTAGTGTTCCTCTCTTCTCACGCCATATTGCAACCACCTGCGTTTGAATCGTGCTCCTACCTCTCGCCGGATCGATGATGTGTAGCGTGGAGTAGTGAAGATGAAGACTGCAAAGGTAGAAGCTTACCAAGATGGAGATGTGCATGGCGGAGAGATGCATGCGCCTGCCGCTGGCGCCGCCCATAGCTTCACTGCCCCATTGCTGGCACTGACCACAACTTCCTCGCCCCATCGTCGGCCCTCCGCTCGGGCCTCCTTCCCTGCCCTTTCCCTCATCCTTCCCCTTTTTCGCTCCTCTGCCATTCTCTCGTTCTCTCCTCTCAATAGGTACAGATAAATAGAGTAAGATAAATATGTTTGAACATCAAAATGATATTAGAGTATTAGTTATCTCCTAGTATTTGATAGATCCGTAATACAATAAAATTGACTTTCCAGGATGTTATTATAAAAAATTACAAATGTATGTTAGTTGGAGGGTATTACTAAAATATATGAGGGTGTGATATAGAGGATCTAATATGGATGATCTGTTAAAGTGAAAGTGAAAGTGTTAGTGAAAGGATATGAAGTGAAAGGATATGGAACATCAAATTTGGATGAAATGCTGGGATGCCTATTAGCATGGATGACAGCCATCCAATTCATGCCGCCTTTTGTGGATCCTACTAATTAAGATACGTATTTTAAGTCGATTTTCGTTGAGTGTTTTCTAAAATGTTAAACGATGTGTTTCGTATCAAAACTTTCAATATAAAAGTTGCTTAAAAATATTAGATAAATTTATTTTTTAAGTTTATAATAATTAAAATTGAATTAATCATAAGTTAACGGGTCTCATGTTTTTTCCCCTTAGGTAAGTTTTACAGTAGAGATGATTTTCACATCTAATTTCATGCATACTATATATCAATAAATTAAGAGGTAATATCCCCTCTACCACACAATTCCCAATATCTAACACTCATATATTTATTAAAATTTGTGTAAAGATTATTACTCATATATTTATTAAAATTTGTGTAAAGATTATTCCTTGCATGAGAGATGAATATTGCTCTCTCATTTATTTTCTCCTCCACCTCTTGATAAGAGATGTCTATAGCACTTGCCCTTAGCTTCATATTCTTTAAAAAAGAACATCATCCTACTCGGTACCCGTGCAGCAAAAAGTTGATCAGCATTGACATCAAGTACTACTGTTACGTGCTCACTTACTACTGCTGTTGTTCAGCAGGCCAGAATACAGCTGCCTGCACAACACCTAGTAGTATGTTATCTCAAAAAAATACTAGTAGTACATTAATTACAAATAAATACTGACAAAAATTTGAATTTCAAATTCTAAGTTCAAAAATTTCCACTCCGTGCAGTCACACCCTCGATATTGTGAGCTAATAGAATGGAAACATGGAATTGATCTTGATTGGCATGTGTTTGAAACTAAACAGCATGTGGATATGATTAACTAGGCGCCTAGCACCCACTTGCCAAAGGATCCATTCCAATTAATGCATCGGGCATCACCTGCAAATCTGCCATCCCAATTCATTCCCAGATTCTCCCAAGCTCAACCTGTTCTTCAATGGCATGTGAGGCAGGCCACACTAATCAATGCCCCAACATGAGACATTGCACATGGCCATGTCTGCCTAACCAAAACTTAAGCAGGAATAAGATGGCCAAGAACCAGAGACAGACAGCAGCAAAACCAGACTGACAAAACAAAATTGTACTATATCATCATCATCTAGTAGTAGTAAAAAGAGTTGTATATAAGTATCTCAATGCAAGCCCATCTGCCGGGGGTGGTTAATGGACATAAGATAGGGGATGAACTCTAGCGATTAGCACCGCACCGACACTGGAAATCCGCTCAATCATCATCATCGTCATCCAGGTAAATTATTGCTGTAGCCTAGCACATTATAAATATATGTATATATTGGAGAATCTCTGTTAATCACACGGTGTATGACTGCTGGATGGTCTCAAGATCCAAGCCCTTCTGCTTCACCACCGACTCCATCCGTCCCTTCAGGGTGGTCAGCTCTCTCAACCTGTGACAATGAAGAAAATCCGGTTTCAGATTTCAGCTATTGCAGGGAGGGATGGTTGAGCTGTTGTTAATAATTCAAGGTTATGGCGTTGTTAGTACATACCTCGCGATTTCGGCTCTCCTACGGGCCTCTTCTGCAAGCTGGTTGAGATCGTTGTAGCTTGTCATGTCGCGGAAGACGGCCGCAGTGGCGGCTGGCTGGAGCCCATGGATGGTCCTCTGAGCAGTCGCCCACTTGAGCTGGTTTTCTTGTGTGCCGAAGTCCTTCTTCCTTGTGAAAGCAATCTGTGTGCATAACACCGATAACAGATGAGCACGATACAGTGTTTGCATCTTTTAGATAATGAATACAATGTTGCATGTCGAGATATGTCAATTCATGTTCTTACCCTTTGCTCAAGAACAAGATCCCATGCCCTCCCACTCAACGCATAACGGATCAGGAATTTGATGATGTCCAGTGGCAAGTAAAAGATGATGTTGTAGAGCCAGATGACACCAGCCCAGCCCCATCCAATGCCCTTGATCGAAGCAAATCCCCAGTTGGCGTATACAGCAATCAGAGTAGCAATCTGGTAGTAGCAAGACAAAGAATGTGAGAAACAAGTAGTAAGCCACAATAAGATGCTGACTCGTATTGAGTAATATACACTCGTTAAGATGGACATGGAGATGATGAGATCACTTACCAGCTGAGCTACAAAGAAAGCAAAAACCAACAAGAATCCTGGGCGCTCTACAAATGACCAGCTGCGAGACCGTGTTACGAAGATGAGGGCCTGGCTGATTGTGCTGACTTGAAGATAGACAGCAGAGGCAAGCTTCTGGAAGTCATCCTGAGCAGTCTTTTCAAGGCTTTCAACGTGAAACACTCTCTGAAAATTAGCCAACAAATCCAAGGATGAGCAAGGCAAGTATGACCATGAACTATGCAATAAAAATGCTCAACAAAGTACTGATCAATACCGGGAAGAAATCAGTCTTGTATGCTGCCCAGAAGAAAATGACTGTCATCATGGCCAAGTAACTACCAAGGACGACCCCAGTTGCAAAAATCTCAGATAACTTCCAGCTATCAGGTTGTGGGGATGGTTTTACTCTGTCCTTTGAAATGGTCATTATGGTACCTGTTCATATCAAAAGGCACTGGCAGTTAGGTGACCTAATATAGTACGTAGTAGTACTTATTAGACTTAATCAACTGTAGTAGGTTTTAATCTTGTCATGAATCAGCTAAAAGATACTAACCGTCATTGAGGATCGCAATGATCAGGACCATAAATGGTGGGAAATCGAACTTCCATATCAGAGCAAGAAGCATAAAACCAAGCTGTTACAACAAAAATGCATCGCAATAAAATGAGTTATTTGTCCATGTAGTCAATAAATAATAAATACATGATTAAGAAAACAGTAGAACATACAAGGAACAAAAACTTACCACAATACGAATTGTAATTGAAACAGCATAAATCTGCAAGCAGAAAAAAACACTTAGAATCTGAAAAGACGATAGAGGACTTCATTAGAGAAGGAACTGCAGTAATGGCTTACAGTGTAATTCTTCATCCTCTGGAAAATTGCTCGGCTTGTAAGCACAGCACTAATAATAACACTAAGGCCTGGTTCAGTTAGGACAATATCAGAAGCACTACGGGCTGCATCAGTCGAGTCATCCACTGCAATGCCAATATCAGCCTTCTTCAAAGCGGGAGCATCATTCACACCATCTCCAGTCATACCACATATATGTTTTCTTGCTTGCAAGCGTTTCACAATCTCATACTTGTGCTCTGTTAAATTATAGTAAAAGGCAAACTACACATAAGTACTGAAAATAAATGTTAATGTTAACAAATATAATTAAGCCGATGAAAAGTAGTAAGGTTCCCATAACATATTATCTCCAAACTCGTACCAGGAAAGACACCAGCAAAGCCATCAGCCTTCTCAATTAATTCATCAACTGGCAAAGCCACAATTGATTCATCCTTATCTTGTCCCAGTAAAGCAGATGAAGGATACATATTAGTACCCATTCCCAAGCGGCGTGCTGTTTCCTTGCCAATTGCAAGTTGATCACCTGAAAAATATTACAAAAAAAGTTGCATGTATGTAACTAGACCAACTTAAACTCTAGAAAGAATCCCACTGAAGTAGGTGACCTCCAAATAATTTACTTAGCATTTGCTAAACCAATCAAAACAGCTAAAAGACTCAAATTCAATCAGCATTCCAATATACTAACCCAATCTGCAAACATGCATCACTGGTTTACTAACAATAGAATATCAGAGATGCCAGAACCAGAACTCTTCATTAAAAATAATCAACAGAGTGCATTGAATTGAAATAGCACAGACCTGTAATCATTTTAACATTGACACCAAGATTAAGTGCCCTCCTGATTGTTTCTGCACTATCATGTCGAGGAGGGTCAAAAAGTGGCAAGAGCCCAACAAATTGCCATGGTCCTCCAGGGCTTTCTTTCCTACCATCTGGCACTTGCTGTATAAAAATGTTCAGTCAGCCAAGCAAGAAGTAACAGGCTAACAGTTATATTACAAGGTGATGTGATCCCAGACCTGGTATGCCACACCAAGTGATCGCAAGCCACGCTCAGCAAATTTGTCAATTACAGCTCTGACTCTTCTTTCAATCTCAGTTTTGTTGTGCGCAAGATTAAGGATCTGTTGATGTTCCATAATCAGTAAGTCAAATTACCACAATAAATAGACGAAATATAAGTTACATGTGGACAAACATAAAGCTTCCAATATGTGCAAATGAATAAGTACCTGTTCTGGTGCTCCCTTGCTTACACGATGCATTTTCCCCTCACCATCAATGTAGGTTAAAGCAGTCCTTTTGTCAGTTGGATTGAATGGCAGAAAATGAACCTCTTGAATACCAGCACGAGCCTTTTCACCAAACAAACAAAGTAAGGGAAGGGAAGAAAAGAAAATAAAAAAAAGAAAAGCTGTGCATAGCAAACTGAAAATGCATCTGATATACCTCTTTTGGATCAGCAAGCATACCAACTATTGTGGCATCTATGGCATCCTGATTTTCGGTACGTGAAGCTCTGGCAGCCATTAGTATAACAGTATCCTGGTCAACACCTCTTTGGAAAACCTGATTCGGTTAAAAATGTTTCAGACGAGTGTAATTATCAGAATAATGAAAGAGCTAGATTGTGCAAATAAATATATCGAACTCCTAACCTCTATAAGACTCTTATCCACAGTCAACTTGTTCAAGGTTAGTGTTCCGGTTTTGTCACTGCAAAGAACATCCATGCCAGCCATTTCCTCAATAGCTGTCATCCTCTTTGTAATTGCTCCCTACACCAATATGCAATATTATAACGCTGTATGAGGAACAGACTAAGAAACATAGTTTTTGCACTTCATAGAATTGCCCAGATATATACCTGCTGAGCCAAGCGGTGTGACCCAATCGCCATAGTCACAGAAAGAACAGTGGGCATGGCAATGGGAATTCCTCCAATCAGAAGCACCAAAAGATTGTCAATCCCTGGTCGGTAATCCCTGTGTTGGATGGGGTACATGACGATAACCTCCACAACCATTCCAATAGCAATCGAACAGATGCAGAAGTTCCCGATGGCAGTCAGAACCTGGATAAAGAAACAGATGCCTGTCACAATATATACTTGCAACTTACAAGACAGTAGGAGAGTACTGGAAACAGAGACTAGAAGCTTGCCTTCTGGAAATGGCCAACTTGGTTCGTCGAATCAACAAGATGCGCGGCCTTGCCAAAAAATGTGTGCACACCGGTAGCAATGACAACGGCCTCAATTTCACCCTGCTTGCATGTGGAGCCAGAGTACACTCCATCGCCAGGGCCTTTGGTCACCGGAAGGGACTCACCAGTAAGCGCAGACTGCACAATATTACCGAATCATAGGTCAGAACTCAAAAGTATAAACTAGTAAACTTTTATTACCAAACCGAGATTATCGCGATTGCAGTTACCTGATCAATCTTTAATGGATCACCCTCGAGGAGACGGGCATCAGCAGGGATGATATCTCCAAGCTTCACACTGATGATGTCCCCCGGCACAAGGATGGCAGCTTCCTCCTCACTCCATCGTCCATTTCTAAGAACCTTCATCACCACAAACAAACAAAAGTCAGTACTACTTGAGATCACAATACACAATCATCATAGCTGCACAAAAAAGATTGGCATCGATTACCTTGGCCTTGGGGGCGAGGCGGGCCATGAGCGCAGCGGCGGCATTGCCGGCATTGTTCTCCTCAATGAAACTGATTGTGGAGTTGATGATGAGCAGTGTGATGATGCCGACGAAGTCCTGCCAGTCCGGCGGCTTCCCCTGAAAACCCCAAACAAATCAATCCTCATCAATTCAATCAAACCTCTCACAATCCCTCACATGCCATGGTCTGAAACATCATGATTCATGACTACTTACTCCTCCATTGGCGAGAGCGATGGCCATGATTGCTGCGGCCTCCATGACCCAGGACAGCGGGTTCCACATGAACCCCAAGAACTTCAAGAACTTGCTTTCCTGCACACACACACACACAAACAAACATGAAAAAAAAAACTTTGCATCATCCAATCGATTCCTAAACAGAACAAGAAACTTTTCTCTACTGAATCTTGGGAGAGAAACTGCGGATTGGGTGGGTTACCTTCTTCTCCTCGAGCCTGTTGGGGCCGAAGAGGTTGAGGCGCTGCTCGGCATTGGCGGAGGTGAGGCCCTCGCGGTTGCATCGCAGGTGCTCGAACACCTCCTCCAACGGTATGTTCTCCTGCAGAAGAAAGGAAGGACAAGAAACACCCGTCAAACCATGCATCAAAAGAAATCAATCCGACAAAAAAAAAAAGAATCACGCAACTTTTTTTAGGAGAGAAACCGAATCAAAGATCACAAGATTTGCTCCGTTGAAAGCGAGAGACGAATCCGAGCGATACGCGGAGAAAAAGGATGAACTTTCCATCGTTTATGGGATGAAAAGCAAGAGAGAGAAAAAAAGAAAACAAATCAAGAACTTGGGATGGAAGAAGAACCGAAACCTTATAATGCCCTAAGCGGCCAAGCCCATGACGCCTCCCGGATCGAAGAGATCAAACAAGTTCCAGAAATCAAAGGAAAAAAAACCACCAAGAAGATGATTCAAGGCGGAAAGGTTACTACTACTGCTACTACCACTAACACCAACCCAAAACCCACCAAAACCACCCAACAAAAAAAATCAAGAACACAAACAGCAAAAGATCAAGA
The DNA here is from genome assembly GCA_000573905.2 of Oryza punctata. Classification (NCBI taxonomy): domain Eukaryota; kingdom Viridiplantae; phylum Streptophyta; class Magnoliopsida; order Poales; family Poaceae; genus Oryza; species Oryza punctata. The sequence continues at coordinate 5,378,497 of CM002494.2, read as the reverse complement.
ACACCATCAAAACCAAATCCACCTAACCCCCCCCCCCCCCCCCCCCAAAAAAAAAAAAACTCAGGAATCAAAGCCAGAGCAAAGAACAGAACATTAACAGGGGCAAAGAACGTACGAGATCGACGGACTCGTTGAGCACGGCCTCCAGATTGTCAGCCTTCTCCGCCATCTCCCCCTCCTCTCCTCCGCCTCTGCGCTGCTAGGGGAGAGAGAAGAGAGAGCCCACGAAGCCACCAGCCCTCTCCAAGCCGGCGCCTTCGCTGCTGTGTTCGCTGCTGCTGCTGCTGCTGCCCTTGGACGGCCACAGCCTTTGCCCTATATAGGAGGAGTACACTACGGCGGAGAAAGAGATGGGAAAAGGGGTAAAAGAGGTGGAAAAAAAAATCGCATCTTTGGGTCTTCTGTGGCTGTGTTTCCGTGGGGGGAAACAGCTGTGTCGCCAACCGTGTGGCTTCCAGGTTTTATCTTTTCGATCGACAAATTTTGATCGTATTCCGGTAAATTTTGATCAGATTTAATATTTTGAATTTCAGAGTGTTAAAAATCGATTGAAACCCCTCTCGAGGATTGATATCGAGCCATGTCAGAACGCTTCGTATTCCAAGAAATTTCGATCAGATTTAATATTTTGAATTTCAGTGTGTTAAAAACCGATTGAAACCCCTCTCGGGGATTGATATCGAGCTGCTTCAGAACTTTTGAAAAATCGAGAAAAAACGGTTGGTTTTTTTAAAGTAAATCGTGCGGGTATCCAATGCATCGCCCCTTGGTCTACTCGGTACGTATCTTGCCCCCTCCGAGGCAAAGGTTATGTACATATCCTATCCTGTGGATGTGGTTTTTTTTCTCTCCGTGGTCAACTCCATCTCTTCGGTTACGATTAGCTAGAGAGTGTGACGACATGACGAGCGACGTGTGAGATGATGACCAAGGCGGGGCATTGCATGGTCGAAGGGTTGCTTCGTCTCTCTGACTTTTGTTTTCGGTGCTTGTCTTAATTTCAATAAGTGTAGTATGTGGTTGCATTACGTTTATATGCGGTGTGCACGTGGATTGATGTATAATTCGGTGTTTAAAGATGGAAGTAGGTGGGAGACTCGCAAGGTACCAAATACGAGTTTAATGTATTAAACACGTTAGTTTACTGTTTTCACAGTTGTAAATATTAAGTGCGGTGCATACCGCTTACCACATATATTAAAAGCTTAAATAATATATCTGCTTGATATACAAGAAGTTAATGTATTTAAAGATGGAATACATATATACGATATGTCATCAATCAAATCCTCCTCTTGAATACACGACTTAAGCATGTGTTAAATATAATTGAGGGTAATAAATTCAACTTCAAATATTCAATGTTGATATATAGAAACATTATTACTCCTTTATCTTAGACCGTGCAGGTATCATATAGTCTTATACATTCAACTCATATCAGATTATCTTTCACGGTATATTGAATATTTCTTCTTGATTTTTTAAGTTCATGTTAATAAGACGACCACTCTGAGTCACTAGCGGTGGGCTGATCTAGAATCCAATGCATTTCCATTCCTAAACGGCTTCCAGTATGCCGTCCTGCCTCTTGGGGTTGCAAGCAAACTCCTACCTGTGTTTTTCCTCTTTGTGGTCAACAGTCTCAATGTACGATGTTCTACGTGTACATTGAGTTAGAGCGTACGATGACATGATCAATCTACGAGATATAGTGATGATGCATTGCATGGTTGGAGTATTTGCTTCATAAGCATCTTTCTTACTTTTTTGGGTGCTTGTTTTCTTTATTTTTGCTAGAAGCATTTTGCGTGGTCACCTTGTATTTTATGTTGACATACATATGGATTGGTTCCTTGAGTGTTTCAAATATGGGATACTTTTTGGTGTTTAAAGATGGGGAATAGGTAAGAGGCTCGTGATTTATTAGTATGTCTCGTGTTTATTTGTCTTAAGCATGTTAGTCTACTCTTTCGACAAAGTGTGCATTATGTACAATTAAATCTTGTTTAAGGATTAAGTTACATATTTTTTAAAAAATAAGATCTTAAAGGTGGAATACAAATATAAGAGAAACAATGAACTAAATCTTTAACTGGAATGGACACATTGTGAGTGTGTGATAACTATTTATTCATAAGGTCACGACGGACTCATGGCTTGGCGATCTTGGGCGATGTGATATATGGAAATATGACTACACGAGATTACATAGGGAGTCTTGGTCACATTGGTTTAATTTGTTAAAAATATGGTGTCACATATTTTAATTTCATTAACTTCTTTCTATATATGATTATTATCTATCTTTTTAGGTAAAGCTATCTATTATCTTTGTATCAATCTATCCCCTCTTCCAATGGTAATGTGTGTGGGTGCACTACGTTTATATGTGGTGCACATGTAGATCAATGTCTAATTACAGTGTTTAAAGATGACAATAGATGAGAGGCTCACAAGGTACTAAATACGAGTACAATGCACTAAAACACATTAGCTACTCATTCCACAACAGTGAGCATTATGTGTATATCAAGAATTCAAATCATATGTCTACTCGATATACAATAAGTTGATGCCTTTAAAGATGGAATACATATATACGATATGCCATGAATCAAATACTCTTTTTGAATACATGACTTAAGCATGTGTTAAATATAATCCATGGTAATGAATTCAACTTCAAATTTTCAATGCTGATACATATAAACATTACTACTCCAATGTGCCTCCTCTCCTCTTGCCTCTTGGGGTTGCACGCATGCGAACTCCTACCTATGTTTTTCCTCTTTGTGGTCACCCGCTCTATGATGTTATACGTGTACGTCGAGTTAGAGCGTACGATGATGTTATATCTACGAGATATAGAGATGATGCATTGCATAGTAGGAATATTGCCTTATATGCATCCTTCTGACTTTCTTTCGGTGCTTGTCGTTTTTCTTGTTGGAAGTATATTGTGTGGCCGCCTTGCATTTTGCGCTAACATGCATTGCGGATTGGTACCTTGGTAAAATTTTGATTTTTAAATAATGGAAGTAGGTGGGAGACTCGCGAGTTGATAGTCACGTGTTTATTGTCCTAGGACGGTTTGCTCTTTGGACAATGTGCGCATTATGTAGCATTTTTTAAGGATTTAAGTTACACATTTCTCGAATATAAGCGCTTAAAGGTGGAAATGAAATACAAATGAAAGGTACGACATACCAAAACCTCACCTTGAAACTGTGAGTGCGTGATAAGTATTATTTGTGGTCGTGGCGGACTCATGGCCTAGTGGCCCTAGGTGATACGTGGAAATATGATTATGCGAGATTACGTACGAGGTTTAGGTGTTTGTTTTATATTAACTTGTGTTTGTGTAATTGTATTAGTTGAGCTTTTGTTCATGATGTTTGATACTAAAAAGTCGATCATTTTGATAAATCAGTGTTGGATGCCAATCGAAAAGCCAGTTTTTCTTTTTTCAATGCCTTAGTTTTCTCACTAACAGTTTGGCCTACAAAGGCAAAAAAAAAGGTTATTCTATTTCAAAACAATACCTTCAAGAAATAAAGCATTTTTCTCATAAATAACCTTTGACTCTAACCTTGCGAGTTGGAAGGACCACTCAACAATCTTTTACAGGCAGGATTTCTAAACCAAGCCTATTTTGGAATATATTAATTTCCTATTATAGATTTATGTTTATAAATGCATTCTTCTTCCTTTTAGGAGGCGATGCATCTATTATTTACTCTTTTGTTAATCAACATTAAGCTGTAGTCACTAAGATGGGAGGTTCGCATATCTTCTCTGCCAGTTGCCTTCCTACCGTATTGTGTTCAGCATATTTTGAGCATCCACTCTCGTGGTTTTTAAATTCTAACCTTATTCAGTTAATCCCTCTCCTAAGAGAATTGAGAGAGAATTGAGAGGTTTATTGAGAATGTGGAATTAATCTCTCTGGATCCCCTCTAATTTATCTCTTTTGGGGATTAATCCAATAAGGCTTTTTAAGTATTTCTGGATATGTCACATACGGTTTTAATACTCTCAAGTATTTCTGGCTCTGGCTGGATCATCACAAACCCATACTATATTAGTGTAGATTAATTAAGCTTAGCTAGCACTACATGTGGAGTACTGGTAGCTGTAGCTAGGGTCCCCAAGGGCATAATCACAGCCACTCCACAGTCCACCAAACGGTCACATTTAGTGCTTGATTAATATAACTAATTAATCACTAAAGCCCTGTACCTGCATGCTACACCTGTACCAGTACATCATGCCAGCCAGACATTTTCCAATTAGAAAATGGCACATGAGCCCATATGATGCGATCCTGTTAGGATTGCAAGTTTGCAACCGTATAGTTTTTTTATGTATATACAGCATATCCCAAGAAGAGTAGAGAATATCTCGACGTACGATATAATTGTGTGACTGAATCGTTCTCTTCATTGATCATTGCGAAGGGAGAAACAAGATCCTCCAATAAGAGATTTCTGGTTAAAAGAGAGTACAAGAGAAACTTAGCATCGATTAATTATATTAAGAGAAAAAAGCATTATTCTATTAGATAATTGTGGTTTGAAAGTAGACGCAAAATCAAACAACGCGTTGAAATGATAATTCACAATCGGTCGGGCAGCTACTCGGGTTATCATCATCATGCAACCGCCGACTACTGAAAACCCTATCGAAACAATTGCTGTTAATATAACAAAAAGCAATATTTTATCGTTTGAGTTCGACAATATCGCTGGCTCCGCCGCTAATGTACTCATCCACAACACCTGAAATTTTCCATCCTCACCGTTGGATCCACCTCCCGGCAACCCTAGGCACCCACCCGTGACCAATCCTCCCCCTCGGTGATTCCTCATTGAAACTCTCGCTAACATTTTTTTTTTCTGCTAATCACATTTCACAAGCAGGGACCAAATCAAGCAGCCACCTAGGCACGGCCACTTAATCACTTGTACTTGTACGGACCAAAGGGGACAAAAATGTGTACGGATCATGAGACGATTAATTTGACTGTAATAATACATTCATTAACGGGTTGGGTTACAATGCAGTTTAATTTGTCGTTCATGTGATCTGCAGCGGAGTACAAACAAACAAGAAAACATAACTGGCCGATGGATAGATGGATGCTGCCATGTGTTGATTAGCTGCCGGCTCAGGGCTGTACGTACTTGTGTACGGCCGGGCCCGTGATATACTACGATTAATACGATCGATCAGACGATCCGCTGACTGCTGTGCCAGCCTAGAGATGATCTGATTGTACTTTCTCTGTTTTATAAAAAAACAAATCTAATACGAGATATGATGCATCATAGTGTTACAAACTTAAATAAAACTGTTTAAATTAGTAGTACTAAAACATATCACATCACATCCTAGATTTGTTTTCGGAGATAGAGGGAGCATGTCTTCCAGGCCAGCTGCGTGTGCTGGAGTGATTAATCATGCAGCACTTGTCTTTGTGAAGTTCTTGTCTAGTCCTTCACTACAGATACGGAATATCTTTAATTAGTTTAAATTTGAGGAAAAAATGTTAAATAGGGTGATTGATTTGAGCTGGTTTATAGTGTGCCATTAGTTGGAGGGATCCCTTAGTTGGAAGATGAAGAGGTCAAGATCACAAAGAGGTAGAGTATTGCTCTTCCACGCTGGTTGGAAGCGGGAAGTGCATAGCAATGATAGTTTAGTTTTTACAAGAGATATTTTATTTCTACATTCAAAAGATGATATTTTGTAGAAAATGGGTAAAATCCGGCCACTACATCCTCTAGTGGGAAAATGTGCTATTCACTACGTTCAACCACGACAAAATTCAGAGTTATAAGTTATTGAATGGTTTTATACAATAACATCACACAATAATCAGTTGGACACTCTGCCTAATCCATTTAGAGTCTGAAAGCATCAGAACATATTATTTTTAGAAACAAACACAAACCACTATATGTGCAATAAACAACTATGTGCACATGAGTATTTTTTATACTTCTGTTAAACTCTCTCGTGTCGCCCTTCCAGGGGTGGCTCGGGAGGCGACGACCCGGCCACCCCCGCTCCCCCTCCTTCCTCCTCCGCCTCGCCGCCACCCGAGCGGTCACCGGCAAAGCCACAAGGACAGCGACGGTGGGGCCTCTCACTGACCTCGCGCTCGGGCAGTCAAGGGAGCAGCCCAGGGCGGCGGCGGCGGCGGTGACCGCAAGATCCGCGCCGTTCCGGTCGGATCTGGCGGGTTGGCGGCTGGCGACGGGGATGGCGACGGTGAAGGCAAGGTCAAGCTGCGCTGGGCGGCGGTGGCTGATGTCGGCGGGGATGGCGATGGTGGTGGGGATGGTGATGGTGCTACGGCCACGGGGGTGGAGAACGCAAATCCGACGGCGGCGCGCACGGATCTAACACCCATTGTTTGATCCGGCGCCCCACGCTGGATCCGGCCGGAGGTGGCACGCTAGTGCCGCTGGCAAGGAGGCTGGCAGCTGGATGAAGATGACGCCATTGGTGTGCGGGTGCGGTGTCGATGGCGACAGAGGCCGGTGTTGACGGCGGCACAGGGCGGCACTGTGCGCGTGCGGAGGCACGGCTGGTGGCGGAGGAGACCGACGAGGCGCGACCGGTGCGGAGGCCGGCAAGGCACGGCTGGCGGCCGCGGGACAAGGAGGCGCAGGGCTCGGCCGTCGGTGGTGGAGCGGCGGTGCCGGATCTAGCTCGCCACTCGCCACGAGGGAGACTGCGGGCGACGGGGTCGGCGACGGCGCTACAGCGGTGGTTGTGGAAGCCGGGTCGTGGGCTTACTGCTTGTGTGCAGTGGTGCGCGAGGCTGCAATGGTGAGAGGATGGAGGCAACGACGAGGCGACCAGGCGGCCGATGCGGAACACAGGCAGCCTGGTCAAGGCGGCGACGACGGTAACGCCATGAGGGGAGCGTCGAAGCCTGTGGCGTGCTTCTTCCCAGGCGTTAGTCCTTTTGCGGTGGTGGCTTGCCGCCGTAAGATGGCCACACTGGACGGGCTAGTGCGAGGGAGAGGGGATCCATTCTTCTCTCTCACCCTCTCGCTCTCCAACCCAACCACGTGGATAAGATCGATGCGCGCCGGAGGTTGAGACTCTACTTTGATGGCGGGTCGACGGTGAGGCGTCGGCGCAGTGGCTACGTGTCGAAGGGGATTAGCTGGTGGTTCTGTTGAATCGGATAGGCACTGGCACGAGAGAGTAGGATCTACGGGCGAAGGCCTACCCTTCGGGCAGGCAACGGCGACGCCTGCTGGCGTCGTTTTCCCCTTGGGGCGTTGCTACGTTTTCTCTTCTCTCCCAATGGGTTCTTCAGGTGAAAACCTTGTCCTGATTCTCTAGAGCGGACGGTGGCAGCACTCTTGGTGTTGTTCTCTCTTTGGAGGCGTCGTTTAGAAGACCCTTTTCTTTAGGAGTGTTGTGTGCTTATTCTGTTTTAACAATTGGATTAGACGTAGACGCGTGGTGTGGTTGTCTCTGTCTTTTCTTTTTTCTCCTGTCTATAGTCTCCCAGAACTATAGACTTGTATTTTTTTCCTATTATATCAATAGAAACGTCGCAATATCTTGTTGGGGTTGTTTAAAAAATGAGTGTTTTTATACAAATTTATGAGGTTTACAATTCTTTTCCCCTAATGAATTTTACGATGTTCACAAAAATTTTACACGTGTCATATTCGTTTAATAAAAAAAATCATACGATACGTTTTTCTTCAAAATATGTTTTACCGTGTTTATAGTTCAGCACCAGAGGAAGCCACATATAACTCTATCTGCCATCGTCAACCTCTAATTGATATACGCGGAACAATCAAACAAATAGGGTTACAGTTTATCCTGCCACAAAGAATCCGAAAGACGGTGTGGGGGCAGGTGAGGCGGGTACAAGTGGCTGTACGGTTCCGTAGCTACGGCCGTTGCCTCGTGCTCGAATGACCCAAAACCTCACCAGATCTTCTGTGGCTCCACCCATCGTCGTACCAACTCATCCCAACGCAAAGACTGGTAGAACTTTCTATTTTTCTTTTTTTTTTCTCTTTCGAAAAACAGTACAAACACATACCCCCACGCTCATATACACGTACACATACTTAACTCTATATGAATGCATACAAATACACTACCTATGCGTAGCTCCGAAGACTAGACCGACGATTTTTTTTTACGAAATATCATAAAAATCTCGCTATTGATGGATACGTCGTCTACTAGATTACCACTGAAAAAATATTATATGCTCAGTTTGCATCCTCCATGTTTCATGTTGTTCAACTAATCAGATTTTATTCCATTTGCAAAAAGTAAACGAAACTAATTTTACATGTAGTGGTCCAGAAAATAGCTCATAGTCCTAAACACAGTCGGCACGTGTACGGGTAGTCCAAGCAAGTACACCGATAATTTTTAATTAGAGGCTGAAAATGTATGTCAAACTTGGATGTAGATCGTATGCAAACTAGTCAAGATGGAATAGTATAACTTTGCGGAAAAAAAATGGTTGGCTATCAAATCCCATTTTGTTGGAACCACAAGCTACTTTGGTTAATCCAGGAAGCTTCCTAGCTTGAACTTTGCTAACGAAAAGTCCAACTCCTAGAATGTAGAGGAAAGTGATATTTGTAGAACCAAGTGATAGGTCAATCAAAGTGAATATTAGGGAGATTTTTAGGGATAGGTCCTTCTTTAGAGGATTTTTTATATATATGAACCCATGTCCTTTGTTGTTTGATCATGGACCAAACCACTTATTCATAGGTTGGACAAGTCATTATCTCAATAAATCCTATACATCATATCTTATCTAAAGCATTTTGGTAGGTTGATCTTCCGCAAAAACTTTTTTGCAAGAACAACCTAATTTATTAGTAGGCCATAATTTGAAAAAAAAATTAAATGTAGTTTCGATCACCTTTCTAGAGCGAAAACCTAACGAAACTGGATTAGATTCTTATGTATATCCCAAACTCATGCCAGCTAGTAGGTGTTAGTGCCATTTGGATCCATGCATAGCCCAAAAGCTGAAACTGAAAATCCTCTCAACATCAGGGGGAGACATGCCCCACTGCACATCACATGCAAAGGTTCAGATTTTCAGATACAACACATGCTGGGCTGAGCTGCAGGGCAAACTAACTATAGCTATAGAGCTAAGCATAATAAATCCTCATCATGTGTAGACAATTTTAAAAACAAGCTGTATTTGTTTCTTGCCTTGGTTTGTCAGAGTAGTTGAAGAAATTTGTACACTGGGGATGGGCAATACAAGAGGGGCATCCATCACATGACCATGCATAAATATTCTTGGCAGGGTTGGGATGGAAATGTTGGAGGAGGCTTTAGAGCAATCGACTGACTAGAAGCTAGTGATGGTATGGAGGTGCTAGTTTTCCTTCCAGTGAAGTTAGATCCTCCTATAGACTTGACTTGGGCTGTGTTTTTTTGGGGGGTTGGGAACCCCTCCCCTCCGCACGTAAAACGGAATGATGGATTAACACATTGTTAGTGAAATGGGAACCAAGGTACCCCTTTCACCGGGATCTTAACACATATACCCTTTTTAACCAAGAAATCAAACGGCAATTAAGCCATCGTTAAGTTAAATCGCGTATCAATGAACAAGGGTGTGGGGCCCACCTCTAGAGTGAAGTCTAGGGCCCCTGCCTGTGTTAAGGAGCCTGAGAGGCCAGGGTCCCAGCTCAGCCTGGGATCCTGGGCTCCCTCCATTCTTATAGGACTCATGTTCTTTATGAGAAGCGCATCGAGACCTATAAGATCTATATCTTAAAGTTTGTAGGTAATGAGTGATTCGGAACCCAACCTACCTGGGACCCAACCCCCTGTTACCCTTGTAGATTTCATACTCTTCCTTGAGAGGAGCGTCGAAACATACAAGATCTACTTCTTAGATTACAAACTTAGAGGGGCCTGAATTCCAGCCTGGTCAGGGATTCGGCCCCCCCTCTCCGTCCTTATAGGACTCACGTTCTTCACTGAGAAGAGCGTAGAGACCTACAAAATCTACATCTTAAGATTAGAAGGTAATAGGGGAACCTGGGACCCAACCTATCTGGGACCCGGCCCCCCATTGCCCTTGTAAGTCTTGCGTTTCTCTCCTATAGAAGTGTCGAGACATACAAGATCTACATCTTAAATTTGCAGGCAGAGAGGAGCCTAGGCCCCAACCAGTCTTGGGGCCTGACCCCTCACGGCCTCTGCAAGTCACACACTTCTCCTTGAGAGGAGTGTCGAGACATACAAAAATCACATATCCTCTCATCAACGACATCTTCGAGAAGCTTGTCTAAAATGTCCAAATTCCCTGTTAAGGGGCACGGGGGCGCGGGCGCGGGCGAAGACTTGTGAAAGTCAAGGCCCCATCCTCCCTGCCAGTTATGACCCAATGGACACAACCATAAATGAAACAGGTTTGGGAGAAAAATTATGTCAATATTGTAGATCACGACTACGGTATTTGCATGGTATGAGGATCGTTGGTACCAGGGTATATGAGGGATTGAGGTAAAAGAGACGGGAGACAGGGATTTTTATACAGGTTCGGGCCCATTATCAGTCAGGTAATAGCCCTACTCCTGTTGGCCAAGTCGGTGTTACTCTTATTCATCAGAATCACTCAAGTACATTATTTGGGATAACCTATCTAGTCATCATCGACATGACAGCATGGACCACCACTCGTAATCTATGACGGGGTAGTCTTCATCCTCGAATACGAACTCGGCGAGATAAGAGATAGTGCTAGATCCCTCTTATCGGCCTCCGCGGGCACCAGATTAGGTATGTCTAGGCTTATCTCTGATGTCGATGTCTGGCAGCGTGTATTGGTGTTTATTATGACTGTTGCGTGCCTCCCTCCTCTCCTCCTAGAGGGTCTTGTATTTATACCCATAGATGTCCCATTGTCCAAGTAGAACTAGGGAGATAAATATGGATACGATCTGAGTAGTCATTGTAGTTTCTATGTAGAACTCTGCTTCTCCTTCCTTATCCGAAATATCTTCCGTATATGAGGCATTATTCCATATAAGACTTGGTATATGGTGGGCCCCGCCAAGCTTAACCCAAGACTATTGGATATGCCTTTTCCATAACACTGACAGTAGCCCCCGACTTCAATGCAAATGAACGAGTCAATGTTCTCGTCGAAGACCTTGAAACAATAGTTGTCGAACTCGCCTAACCGCTCTCGAACAATCGAGAAGGTATGGAGCCTGCGACTAAGTTCCCAGTCCAGCAGTAATCGAGAATTTGGATTGAAGTCAAAAGATTCCATTTCGGCGGGTACACCATCACTTCATCCAGTAACCCTTATCAAACTCAACCAACTGCTCTCAGACATCTCAGCTGACGCAGAGTACGCGATAAGGTCCTTCTCTTCTCCTGAACCGAGAAGTCGACTTGAACTTGAACTCACTAATCTGGCATCCATCTAGTCGAAATAAAAATTCGACTACTGTGTGCCATGGGATCAGTATATGTCTGTTAACTGAGTACAAGAATTATTGTTTTGAGCTTTAATTAGTCAAAACTAACTACTATAAAGCCTCCAACTACTCTCCGTCACTCAAAAAAGGCTATTTGCTCTGATATCTGATTTTCCTGAAATCAATTACTCAAAGCAAATTGTTAGAATGAAAAAGCCCCTGAGCGAATGCTTGGAGGGTAAAAGTATGAATTGAAAAAACTGGAAATAAATTAAATCTACATATGACAATAAAAGAGTACTCTCGCCAAAACTGCCCTCAACAATCGGAGAATGGTACCCTCACTAGCCCCGAGCTGTCTTTATGGAAAAGTCGTTTTTTTCCCAAAGGTAGCTTAAATCTTTATAACAAACTGTTGACGATGGAATTTGGTAAGCATATGAATCGGAATCGAGGTACAATCCGAAGTGGATTTGAAGATATGTGGAAATCTCAGAAACATAGTACGCATTCGCTGGGAGTCCATATCGGCTGTTACCGAGTTTAATATGGTTAACTGATGCAGCCGATGGTAGCGAATTCGGTTATGTGATCAATATCAGATTCGAGAGAAGGACTGCAATGACATTGCCAGGCAAGGATAGAGTCCAGGATAGGCAATTGTATCTATTAATTAGGATTTTATGTAATTTCCTTACATATATTTTTCAGTAAGAGACCACCTAAGGGACTTGTTTGTTGATTAGAGTTGTATTAGTGAAGTATGAGTCGTGTCCATTATGGACAAGTTTGTATGTTCGGGTATAAATATAAGCCCGAGGTCTTGTAAATAAAAAACATTAGTTCAAGCCGAATTCGACGCATCGCCACCTTTTTATTATTTTATTTCAACAGGTTCTTGCTTTCGAGTCGGACTACATCGATTTCGATCTTCGACAAAGAGGTAAAGCTTGTCATGGCGGTTTGCATTATCAGGATTAGTGCTTACATCTTTATGACACTCTAATCTTGTTTCTGTGAATCACTGAGTTATCATATATATCGTATAATCTAGATTGATAATGCTTTCTACTTGCATCAGCCAACTTCTATTTAGGGTTTTACCGATAATGGCTAGATTGATTTGTTGGTTTAGATTATACAATATATCCACCATCCTGAAAAGATAACCATCGGCTTGATTGTTTAGATATTGTGCTTCTTTTCATACTTAGTGTTGCATCAATTAAGTTTGACCTATTAAGTCGTGCTTAGAATCATAATCTCTAGCCTATTTTATGGTTATTAATAAGGATAGTATCGGGGCTTCAACCGATCTTATCTGATATAGTTGTTTTACATAGTCTCATATCTTGTTTAATATACTATATCTGCCCCTTATCTTAAGATCTCAACTAATATAAATATATTGAACTTATTGTCAATCTAATTGATGATAGTTTAATATGTTTGTTGCAAGATGATATCCTAGTATAAGTAGTATCGGAGTTATAGCCAATACATGCTTAAATTTGGACATCGGCTATGATATAAACATATGTATCGTTATTTCATGTAACTTTGGATCTAGGCAATTTATACTGTCTCAGTTAAGTCCGATCTATCCCAATTGCTGATTTCTAAAGTAATATTGATTTATAGATTACATAATGTTGATATTTACAGCCGATGAATCAAGTTTAGGGTTTATTTATTATTGGGAATATGCCTTACAGCCGATTCATCTCACGCTGCATTAGCTAGGTTACACTACAATATGACATCGGCTTTCTAGCCGATTGATTATCGTTTACTAATAATATTTGCATGTTTTATCTTGTTGATTGCAGGATCAAATCAACTGGCACGCCCTTGAACCTGAAAGTAAACTTTGGACCTGCACTGGAGTAAAACAAATCTCTTAAGCCAGTGTGTGTTTTTTTCATCAACACAAACCAAGCTCAAGCTGCGATTACCTAGCCCCTAGCTGTGAGGTTGGGAAAACCAATTCCCGATTACACGGCTTGGTTAATACGCTACCATTGAGCTCTCTGACATGACCAATTATGACATGGTCGTTTGGCTCTGCGGTGCCTGACAAAACCTTATCAGCTCTGGGCGTCCTCAGCTGAGGATCGTGAGTACCTCGGAGGTTTGTCAGACCAACGTAAGAGGACGATATGTTCGACTTCGAGATAAGACGATATACGAAAAGGGGATCAACAGATAAATATTGCACATATTATATGTATAACCACTTACAGAGATTGATGGACATATGGTGATGAGGTGACCACCACACTGGCAAAAACCAGGTGTGTAGCTGTACTTGATCACTTGGTCCCGTGTGTAACCAGGTGTAGTTGTACCCCTACCACTATCGACGGGTGATACCCGTAGACCATATTCTGGGGGCATTGGGGGTACTTTGATATAAGGATCTACACGATATGATATCAAATACACAAAAAGATAAGGATTATACTAGTTCAGACCCCTAATCCAGTACCGGCGAGATCCTAATCGAGTAGGGCTCGACGAGATCTTATCAGCGATTTGTCTTCAATTCCTCCGGATTGTGTCTATGGTGGCGGCAGGTGTCTGGCTCCAAGATTCGATACCTTGAACCCTCGGGGGCTTGCTTTTATACCGCAGATCACCTTAGTCTCCAAGTAGAACTCGGAGACAATGGATCCCGCACGGTAAGGTAGTATCCTAATCCTCTCCGAGTGGGACACTGTTATTTCGTCTTTCGTGGAGACTTTTTCCTTAATATGAATAGATTCCTTCCATATACTTGAGGGTATATTGTATCCGTATATCTTATGATTCCAAGGATAAAGGGTATGCCTTATCCGTAACCCTGACAGATTTCAAGCTAATGGGATTGAAAAGACGCCGAAAAGACAATAACGTTGAGTCATGCGGGACGAGCGCTGGGCCTGGACACACGTCGCACATGCCCAGGGACACCCAGTTTTGCTAACTGGGTGAAAAGGGAGCCGTGGCACCCTCTTGGCGAGGTCGGAGCCTTTCCAGGCCCACCACATAGCATGTGGTGTATGAAGTAAAGGCCCAGCTGGCCCAGGTCGGTGCTTGGGGAGCCCGGGGCAAATTAACAGTAGGATTTTGGTAGATTTCTTGGGAGGAGGTGAAGGGAACCAACTGGCAACGACAAGACAACTCAAGGAACAAGTTTCAAAATAACTCATAAATGGTTTTGTGAGCCCCTCCTTGGACTATAAAAGGAAGGGGACATGCCACTTAGAAAAGGTTGTATCTTTTCGGATTGTTTTATGCAAAAAGAGCTAACTTGTACTTTGTCAGATCTAGATAAAAACAATCCACAAAAAGAGTAGGGTATTATACCTCCGGATGGCCTGAAGCTATATAAATTCTCGATGTCTCTTTGTGTTTTAGCTAGCTTGATCACCCGCACAATATCACCAACCGTCATTCACAGCTAACCCCCTGGTCGGATCTTCAAACAAGGGGCAGGCCTTGCACCCTCGTTGTCTGGAGAAATCGCTTCCTCGACACGCATGGTTAATTAAGTATTAGATAAAAAATTTAAAAAATAAATTAATATGATTTTTACATCAACTTTTTTATATAATTTTTTTTAAAAAATACATCGTTTAGTAGTGTGTGCACACGGTAAACGAGGGAGTGTGGTTGAAACCTCAAGTTGATGACTTTAGATCCATGCAAGATGCATGGCAAGGTAGTGTGGACGTGGATCCTCCAACATTACATCATGTGACTTTGTGTCACTGACACGTGGATCCACCTCGCTATGGGCCCACATGTCAATGATACAAAGTCACTTGACTTAACATAGTATAGAGTGTAGAGGATCTCGTTCCGGGCAGTGTAGAGTGATGCATGTATGGACCAACGAATAGAGAACTTTTCGATGTGAGATACTGCAATGAAAATGATGTTTGCATTACTAGTTTAATATTGGCACATATAGCTAGCTCCTATGAAGAGTCAACCAAAGAAGTAATTTCGATGTGAAGTTGTATTGTTTTTCTTGAGTAGATGAATTTTCTTGTCAATCAAAATTAAACACAATTGGCGTAAAGCAAACAGTAACATCGCCTAGTACAAGTTAGTGCATGGGGGTTCCAATGCGGTCTAAATTGTTCTTACGAAGTTTTTTTTTCCTAGAACCATAGTCATGGGCTCATGGCTGGATAGAGTTGTTCATGAATCATTGATCCTTTCAGAGACGAGCGGTGCTCTAGTACTCTCTACTTGCAGTATTATACTACCAATAATATTAAGGATAAATTAGTAATTTATTGTAATACAATGATTACGAGTAACTTTGTCGTTTACGTTTTTTCCCGTCTAGAGCGATTTGTCGTTATCCATTATGTTGGTATTGCTCATATTCCATAAAAGCTAAAAAAAGAAGGGAAAAAAGTTTAGTCACTGTTAAATGATAATTATACCCTATTTTTAGGATAATAATACCCCTCCACATTTCTACTACCGCTAACTAGGGACCCTTCGATCAAATGAGATCAACGGTTCAAATTTGTTGTCTACCCTTAATGATAATTATACCAGAGTAAGGCTCTTCAGAACATAGTTGCCAACCACATGAAACAACTGTAACCTTTCCCCCTATTTTTCAAAAAGGTGTTAAAACCTAGGGCCGCGATAGAAGTCGCTTGTTGCTTAATCCAATAACAACATCTTAAATTACCAACCCAATGTGATCTCAATTTATGTCGTTTCTACTTATCTTTCATTTAATTGCGTAAATGTTAATCACGAAAACTACATGAGCACCTGCACCACCACCCACGTCAGACCTCTAATACTCCAACCAAAGAATTAATAAGCTTACCATCATCATTAAGGGCATGTTCTAAAAAGTGTTACTCCCCATGTTCAGAATCATAGATTTATAATTATCCAATTCTATACTAAGTTACTATATGAGGTAGTGCTATTATCTAGGAGTACTATATTATCACAATTACAGTTCCCAAGCTGCTAAGCAGTAGAGTAGTGGTAAAACTTACATCATCATTTCTAGTGAGGTGGAAATGTGGGAGGAGGTGAGCAATAAATTGGCTGGAAGCCAGCTAGCGACGGTACGGTGGTGCTAGTTTTCCTTCCAGTGAAGTTAGATTTCCTATAGACTTGATGACATAGATCCATAGAAGATGTTTTTAAGCTTGGCAAAGCAGTGTAGAGTGATGTATACATGGGCCAACAAAAAGGAAAAAAAACAATTTCAAGCTCCCTTTATAATACATGATAGGAAAAATACAGAAATCGAAGTAGCATGTTTTTATAGTCCTATAAGGAATATAATTGAAAACACGGGAAGATAAAAGATAAGTTTTTTGATTGAAAAAAAAAGGAACTAAAGGAAACTTTGCAAGAGATCTAATCGTTTGCTTATTTTTCTTATGGAATTAACCATATGAGTGCAATCCTATGAAAATTTCATGTCTTCTTCCTATGAATAAAAGGATATGATAGGAAATTAAATCCTCAAAAAGTCTTTGCCACTCCTTCATTTCAAAGGGCCTCACAATGTGAGATGGCATAGATCCTACGAAGAGTCAAATAAAGGTGTAACTTTGATGTTGAGCTTTCTCTTTAGTACGTAGACGGTTTCTTTTTGTTCTACCAAAATTAAATGTAATGGATATATATAAGCAAACAGCAATGCCACATAGTACAAGTTAGTGCACGAAATACATATATACGGTCTCAACTAGTCTTACAAAGGTTTTCCTTGAATCATACATTCATCGTCAATCGAAGTTGCTCACGAGTTTTTGGTTCATTTCAGACATGATGGTCAACCACAAAGAAACAACCGTGTGGCTTTCCCCCTCTCTTCAAAAGTGAAAACTTAGAGCCAAATAAAACCACCCACGTATATCCTCAACGAACATCAATGCAAAATCAATCTAATCATGTTGTGTCTACTTAATCTATATAACTGGCTCTGGTTAACCGCGTAAACATTATTAAAAAAAACAACACCTGACCACCAGCCAGCCCCATCAAATCTCTAAACCCTGACATTAATCCACCATATACATCAACCAACCTTTTGGTAAAGCAAACATTTGCTAATTTCACACCGAATATTATTAATCCATCATACTCATGCTTAATTAACCTTTTGGTAAAAGCAAACTTTGCCAATTTTTTCCTTCTCCACAACCACTGTCAACTCTGTCACTCACTCCCCTCTACCCTTCACCCAAAGCCTCAACAGTCCAACCTCCTTTACCACCCCCCATGAAAAAGAGAGCAATGGTGCACCAGGTCCACCGTTCACACCCAAAAAACCGCGTGAGGGTCAGATCATCAGACTAGTCTAGTGGACCGCAGCCCACCCATCAAGAGTCTAGAACGCCGGCCTTGGAGAGATCACAGGTGGGTGGGGCCCACACCATGAGGTGGGTGGCAGGTACCGATCCCCTACCTTTTTTTTCAAAAGTGTTCCGTACCGAGGGACTACGGAACTGCACGGAAGCGAAGAGAGAGAGATGATGGTGCTCTACCACCTCTACTGTTACATCCTTTCTAATACTCCTACAACGTTTTAAAATATAGCAACCATATAAATTTAGATAGAAGTATATTTAAATTTATTGTATCAGGATGTATCCATCCGATACCAAGTTTCTATATTTTAAGACGAATATAGTATATATAGATGGGACATGATCTGGTTTTACGAATTTATAATAGATTACGTGCTATTTAATACTCCCTTCGTCCCATAATATAAGGGATTTTGGCTATGCAAATGTATAACTAAAATTTCTTATATTATGGGATGGAAGAAGTACTATAATATATTGGTAATATTTTATAATATATTGGTAATATTTTATGATGGAATGAGTAATATCATTTCCGTTTTTCATGATATGTGGTGTGGTACAGCACAATGGATATCATCGGCTGGTTGTGGGGCACTACTACTACATGGCGTGTGGCAGCCACCAGGGGACATGGGCATGAGTACAGATCTGAGCTGCAGTTGTTGCTGTTCTTGTTAAACAAGTTCGATGTGGTTGTGAATTTCTATGGGACAGTATGTGGTTGTTTAGAAGAAAAGGTTTTGCTTCTTGGATGATGCTCTTTAATTTATTTGGGGATATAATATCGTCCAGTTGAAACACACTTTTAGATAAAAAAATTATGTGGCAATAGAGTTTAGTTGGGACTAAAAAGTGTTATCGTAGGTAAGCCGTTATGCAGTAGTACTCCTATATTTGTATGCTAGATTAACTCGTTAAGAATAATGTGATCATTGCAAATGAGACCAACGCGTCGAGCACTTTCAAATAATACAGCTCGTGACAATTAATCTTTTTCTCTATTGCTGGTAACTTTTTTCTACACCATCTCGATAAAGAAATAGGGCTGTATATGCATTTTTTTAAGATAATAAAATAGAATATACATCTAGATCTACCGTTGTGCGTGCAATGGTAACATTATAGCTAGCTAGTTGTGATTTGAATAGGCATAAAAACATTGCGTAATAGAGTGGGTGCTCAAGTGGTATTTATTCTTTTTTTTCTCCGTTTTTGGTATGTATGGTGGTGACGTGTCTTTAAGGCTTTAAAATGATGGAAACAGGAGAAAGTTAGGTGGGAATAATTGTGGCTCATTACTCTAGTTTCTATCTTCTTCTAGGTAGGCAAACAATAGTAATTGTCTCTGTGAAATATTATAGTAGAGATGGATAACATATAAAATAAGTATATTTTATCCAGTTTTTAAAATTGAGGGAAATCTATTATGTCCAGTTTAATATATAGAGGTTAAAAACTAGACCAACTCTATACCTCCACGGTGACTTGTTCTCAAATATATTAGCTAACTAGCTAAAGAGAATGTCACTATTTCTCTTTCAATAAGCTTCATCTGAAGCGCATAACACCAATATTGCAACTGTGCCTCTTGATACCTTTTTCCCTTTATGCATGTACCTAAAAAGTTGCACCCAAAAACAGAACAAGATGGCACAGCCAAAGCCCCCAAGCATTATTGCCATCACTATATAATTCCATAATCACATGACCCACATATTTTGCAAATAGTGGAAGTATACAACACAAGCACTTGAGATCACTCCACTGAGAGAAGAAAAAAAAGTAAAAAAGAAAAGTTTAAAAGGAAAAAAATGAAAAAGAAGGACATCAAGAAAGCTTCCAAACATGCACAAATCACATTGAAGAGAAAATGGCCCCTTTATAACCTCAAAAGCCATCTTGAAGCCATTCAAGTCCAAAAGCAAACTGATTGGACGCCCAAACCAAACCAAAGGAGCAATCTACAAAGTTGGATGGAAATTTAAACATTAGCGCCGGCCATTGTACGGAGAATCTTTGCTCATGTCCATCAAGATTAATTGTTTTATGTACGGTCATTATGCCTAAATTTTCCTTTGGAGTTGTCAAAGGCTGTCCTGATCAGGTTAGACTTGTTCCTGTCCCCTGTCCTCACTGTTTCAGTTGAACTTGAACAGGTGATTCAGGTACAAGTCGTACGGGCCGTACCGTACGGTATGAGGCTCTGGCCATGGAATCTTTGCTTTAGGGTTCTTGGACAACCAAGCAAGGCATGATAAAATGGTTGGCTTCAACGGAAATGATGCTAACAGTGCGACTAACTTATGTGTTGTCACATAGTTTTGGTCGGTATGTTTGGATGATATCGTTTGATAAGAAACACAACACGCTAAAATAATTAAGGCTCCTTTAGAATGTACGAATTTATTGTATTTTCGCATGTATTAGGTTTTTTATATAGAAATTCTAAGAGATTTCTATCATTCATATGGAAGAAAATATTTCCATGAAACTCTTTGGAATAAAGAATCCACAATATATTCCCCCCAAAATTCCTATGGAATATACTACTCTATATGAATTTTATAGGAAAATAACCATGGGGCTCACATATGTTTTCTTCTTCATATGTCCTGAGTTCCTGCATTTTGATATTATATTGCTTCATTCCAAACGACTTTTAGTCTATCTATTTTCTCCAAGAATTTTCTATATTATTGAAAATGAGTACGATAAGATGATTTAAGCATGATATAAGAGTTGCCGCATTAAATTTGTAATAAGTTGAAGTAAAGAGAAGAGGAGAGGGAAAAGAAGTGGTATGGATATTGTTTTAGTAAGCTGCAGCACGGGCTCCAACCAGTTTTAGCAAAAAAAGAAGTAGCCAATTATTAATGGTGTCGGTATGTATCTATTGTATGAGTGAACTACTATATTAGTTATAGATGATCAATGTGTCAATTATTATAGCTAGTTAAGAAGTGTGTAGCTCAACTGGCTAGATTTTTTTAATGGAATCAATCCACCCGAGTTCAAATCCTAGGCTTAACACAGATACTGATATTTACGGCTAATTATTATTTCAGTGGTAGGCAGCATTAACTATTCTTTCAATAATATACACGATGTACCACCGATAATAAGACCTATAGTCACTTCATTAATTTTAAAATACACTGTTCAAGTACTGTATGGGTTCTTATATATACTTAAAAATATTATAGCGACCTTTTGTCAATGGCGTGTCGGCTAGATGTCGAGGAGGTGGCCACACCACAAAATGGCACCGAGTATCCGAAGCCGTCACCGATGGCACCACAGGTCCACAGACCACAGGTGCGTGTGTGTGGTGTCCACCGCTTAGCCCACATTGGATTCTACTAACTTGGAGTACTTAATTAAATTAATAACTCGCTAATGGTGATATGGATGACCGTTGATGCTTCTTTAATTACGTGTCGTACGGACGATCTATGGGTTACATACAAGTTGATAACCAAAATGCATTTGGGTTTAGTTTAGTTTAGTAGGGGTAGTACTCCAAATAGCCAGGCAACGCCCTCGTGGGGCTCTCAAAGGACGTCAATAATCTATAGCCTCTTTCGTGTTTCAAGTAGCACTTTTACATTTCCTATACAATTATTGCTCTAGAACATTTTGGCTACCACAGGTAAGCCGAATGCTGATTATAAGCCGTTTGGTTTATTACGAAAAAAAAGATGGATGAAACTTTATTTATTTATTTTTATATATATACCATTAGCGATTTAAAAACCAACAAAAAATAAAATTTCGATGATAGAACATCAAAATTAACTTTAAAATTAAAATTTAAAATTTAAATCTTGGTAGCAGCTTATAAAATGTAGGGAAAAAGATGCAGGGAACATCAGTTAGATCTACACATGCATATGAAGGGGGAAAAAAGGGGAAATCCGTTGAAAATTAAATAGGAGAATAAAAAGAAAATGGTACCTTTTTATTCAGTTAAAATTGTCCTTTTATCCTAATGCAGATCACATTCCCACCTGATTACACTGCATATATGTAACCAAGTCTTTTTAGGATTTTTCTAAAATCATGTGCACCATAGTTGAAGGAGACGAGAATGCAACTTTGGAAGCAACGAAGCACCGTAAAACATGTGTGGCGTGTGGTAGGCACAACATCTTCAATTGTCGTTTTGAAGAAAGCGATTGGGCATTACTCACTAAACGCGTTACACATTAATATCTATATTTTTGGAGGCTGATTGCCACAAACGTGGCAAATATTTATATTGGGCTGTTCCCATCACATTTCAAAATCCTTTCCATGTTTTATTTTCAAAATGAAGCTTTCAATTCTTAAATTGCAAGAGCACAAGACTAGAAAAAAGCCAAAGTAACAGAAAGACACATACGTACATGACATAGTGACTGGACGAGGCATTCTATTCACTTTTACCTCCAACTCTAAGAGTCTTTTTTTCTCCTGAAATATATATATGTTCTTTTAGGTCAGAGATAGTAGTAATTAATGAAAAGAAGATTTATTTCCCCCCGACAATATCTTGCTCATCTGTACGACGTACGGCAATAATATACCGATGGAAGAAGATACTGGTGCATACAGTACATTTGTACGGTCATACGGTGTACCATCCTACTCACTGACAGGATGTGCCTCTTTCAGAAGCCATCAACTGCACAGCGTTCGTTCCAAGCACAAGCGGAGAAAAACCGTATGTTTCCTAAACAGCTAAATAATTTATTTTTAAAAAAAATTCTATACAAAAGTTATTTTAAAGAACTATTTTAATCTACTTTTCAAATTTAAAATATTTAATATGTAATTAGTCATACGCTAATGCTTGCCTCATTTTGTGTTTATTCTCAAACTTCTCCTTTCCTCTTCTCTCTAATTCGAGCGACGAAACAAATTCGGCCCACCAAAAGGCCACGAATGAATTTGACCCACGAAAATTCACGACAACAACAAATTCGGCCTACTCCATTCTCGCCAGCGAATTCGGTCCACGGGTGAATTTGGGCCACTTAATTTCCATAAAAATGAGGCTCGCATCTGATTTAGGAATAAGTTTACTTTTGTTCCCTCAATTTGTCACCGAGTCTGAAATCTAGATATAATAGGTCCCTCAATTCACAAAACCGGATCACCTGAGATCCTAGGTAGTATTACGGATTTGCTAGATATGGGTTGACAGTTTTTTTAAGAGAAAACAGTTAGATCTTATACCGTTGGATGTGTGTTAAGATGTGTGCTATGGGCTTATTTATGGTTCATCCAGTAGCTTTTTTATGTAACAATTAGATTTTGGAGCGGAATTACTATATTTGTTACGCCATAATTCTTGCATATGTAATTACACCCCACTTACACCCCACTTACACTCCACTTACACATGTAATTAGTATGTAATTTTAGGATTTACATATGTAATTTTAGAAGTTACATATGTAATTTTGGAACTTACATTGTAAATATACTAAAATTACATATGTAACTTAGGGACTTACAATGTAAATACATACCGATAATTTTTTTAGTGAAAAATATGTCGCCATAAATATAGCTACTCCCGTAGTATTATACCGTTTTTAGCTGATGTGGTAAATTGAGTTAGCGTGAGACCCACGTGGGCCCCACATGTCAGTGTCTAGTATTCTCTTCTCCTCTCTTCCCAATTCAGGGCCCCGGGACGAGCAGCGGCCAGCGGGGAGGACGATGCGAACGGGCGGCAACCAGCGGAGAGGACGACGCGAACGGGCAGCGATTGACGAGAAGAAGGGGCTTTGCGCGACCGGCAGGGAGAAGGACAGCGTGCAACGGCCGATGGGGAGAATGGGTGGCGGTGTTGGCGAACCGCAACCTGAGGCGGCCGCCCTCACGCTTCGTCTGCAGGAGCTCCTTCCTAGGGATCAACCGTATCAGCGACGGGAATGATGTCGGCATGCCCAACTTCTCCCTTCTGACAGCCTCGCGTCGTCGTCCGCAATGTCCATCTCATCGTCACGGTGGATGGTAGCAGCGGCCTCGCCATCATCGTCGTCCTTGACCATGTCGTTGGCGTCCACCGTGCTCTCCGACCCGAGCCCCTCGATTCATCCAGGGACCTTGCTCTTGTCGACGACGACGATCCACGACATTGTGCGAACAAGAGAGCGTGATGGTGGTCGTGGAAGCAGGAAGGGTGCCGCCTAGGTCATCAGCGCGCTGGCCCTTCTCCCCGCCGGGCGCCGCTCGTCGCTCTGTCCTCCCCACCAGCCGCCACCCCTCCTGGCGCCCTGCATTGGGAAAAGAGGAGAGAGAGGGGAAAGGGGAGATAGGAGAATAGAGTACTAGCCACTAACATGTGGGTCCCATGCTGACTCGGTTTGCCACGTCAGCTAAAATTGGGTATAATACTACCTAGGACCTCGGATTATCCGGTTTATTGGAATTGAGGGATCCGTTATATCTAGTATTTTGGTTTCGGGACGAATTTAGGCTGTGCGACAAATTAGGGGACCTAATGTGAACTTATTCCTACGAATTTAGCCCACTTAATTGTTGCTCAAAAAATTTGGCCCATAAGTGAATTTGTCTCATTTAGTTCTCAAAGAATTCGGCCCACAAACACAAACATAATTGCCCCAACTTGCGATTCTTCGAAGAATTCCTGTATTTTAATTTGGTGATTACGAGAAAAGCAAAAAAAAAAAAAAGAATCAGTGTATTTCCTTGGCTCGGATGGTAAGCTGCTCCCCTCTCTCTCTCTCTCCCCTCTCTCTCTCTCCCCATCGCCATTGCCAAGGCCAACCACCTCCTCCCCTTCCCCATCACACCGTCTTCTCGAGGCCGCGTGGTCGCCGTCCGGCGAGCGAGAGTGCGGGCGGTGGCGTTGTCGGGGAGGGACGAGGCGGCGGGCATGGTCGCCATGTCGGCCGCGGCGAGCTGGGCCGCCGAGGACGACATCCTGCTGAAGAACGCCGTCGAGGTAAGGAGCCCCTCCCCCCTACCCAATTTCCGACCTATTGCTCACCGCCTCGCCTCGAAACTCCTCTCCATGGCGGAATTCCGCGCCGCTGGGGGTGCCAGTGCCCGCGATTCGGGGGGTGGCGCGCGCTGCGCTCTCGCTGTGCGGGCGTGCCCGATGCGCTGCTCCGCGCGTCTCGTGCGGAGAATTTCGAGAATGATTCTGAGTCGCTCTGATTTCAAGTGGACTTATAGTCGAGTGGTTCGTTCTGTTGTAATGGGAATTTTCGAATGTTTGATTGG
This sequence comes from Oryza punctata, assembly GCA_000573905.2. NCBI lineage: Eukaryota > Viridiplantae > Streptophyta > Magnoliopsida > Poales > Poaceae > Oryza > Oryza punctata. The sequence goes on along the minus strand of CM002494.2, from coordinate 5,353,443 downwards.
CTAATCGATGCAGTTTCGTAAGTTCAGTTTGATCAGAGTCACTTCCCCACTGAGATGGGGGTGTTTGCAGGTTTCAAGGGTTTTAGAGTTTAGAATGTCTCTGAGCAGCTCTCATTTGAAGATTGTTTTTACTGCTACCGCTAGTCTGCTGCCAATACTGTCAGACGGGGCTTCCTGAATTGTGCCATTTGTGTCATGGATAGGCCTAACAAAGGAAATGTGGATATGATACGGGTAGTTTGGTGGTAGTGTGATATGTTGATGCATTCGAGTATCTATTGAATAGTTGGGTCATCCGTCATTCAATTCAATTCAAGTTGGTAGGAATGCTCAACTTGTGTTGATATTAGGTGTCAATTCTGTTGTTTTTTGTCCACTTTTTCGGCAATCTGCTCTACGTAAGAACCTCTTAGGGGGTGGGATTTTTTTGTCGAACTGTTGTTCTTGTGAAGTTGCATAATTACTTCTTGGTCACCTAGTATCACCAAAGCCCAGCAAGTTTTCTCCTAAACGGTCCTCAATTTGATTTAAAATGTTGCAATGCTTTGCTTGCGTTTGATTCATTTATTGCTTAGTCCTTATAGCATCAATCCTCTCCTGACTTTTGAAACTTGCAGTAGCCAGTTCACTATAGGATTGTTTTAAGAAACATTGGTGTCATGATACATGTGCTGATTTCATACATGTATTAATTGCGAAATGCTACTATGTGAATCCACCAAATTGAGGTTCACTATAGTCACACCCTCACTCCATTTTGGATCTGCCTTGAGCATCATTTCATTGTGGCAACCCTTGAAACTATTGGCATCACTTTGTTCTTTGATGTTTCTTGGGTATGAAGACTCAATGCTACATCTACAACAAATAGTTATAAACTAAGCCCTAATACCTTCATTCATGACCAGCGCCACTGTTGGTGGGTTTACGAGTTACAATTAGCTTGGCTGCAACTACTTGGTCATGTCAGCCACATGACTATAATGTTAGGATGGACTTGGATGGAACTTGGGAGTCCATGGTCCATATTTCTTACTGCTGGGAAGACTTTCCTACTTTGATGTGCTATCTTATTTATATCATGTTAACTTCATCTTTCTTGTTCTTCTAGGCTGGTGCATCATTGGAGTCCTTGGCTAAAGGAGCTGTATGTTTTTCCCGCAAATTCACTCTTCAAGAATTACAGGATCGTTGGTGCTCGTTGCTGTATGACTCAGAGACCTCAGGACAAGCATCTGCCCTCATAGTCAAGTATGAGACTGAACTTTCAACCTCCAACCCGACCAAAGCACATAAACTTTTCTACGTGAGGAGAAAACATCTTTCTCTCAGGAAGAGGAAAATTGAGAGTGTAAAGAATCAGTATTATGCAATGAGAAAGAGAATTTGCTATGATCCATGTTTGGCTGCAGATTTTGGTTATGTTATCACACCCTGTTCATGCCCTGTAGGTAGTGATTGTGTATGTGATGAACTATTTAACTTGTTGGAAGGCCATCATTTGGTCCATAATGTAAATCAAGCTGCAGATGTTGTAAATGGCTGTGGCCACATAGGCGAAAGCTATGCTGATGGACAAGATGTACATGCGAAAGATAATGGACATTATATATCCCATCAAAGGCATGATAAAGCTTCTGGGAGAGTGGCAACCGATGGAAACACTAATTGTGAAAGTGCAAATGGCTGTTCTGATGTAGGTAAATTATATGGATACAACTACATGCCAAAGAATATTCAGTCAAGTGAAAGGAATATTGCCTCTCCAAAGGACCTTTCTGATGTCCAGGACTGTGTGCAGCTTCAGCAACCACTTCCTTTTGAGGAATCAGCCAATGGAATGACAGGGCTAAAGGCTTTACTGAATACTGATCAAGATTGCATAAAACAGAGTCAGTTTTCTGGTAACAGTAATGGAAGATCGCAAGAACCAGGCTCGCTCAAAGCAATTAGTGAACATTGGTGTTCTCAGGCACCTAGCGCTCTGACTAGGAAGAAGTTTCAGGGTGTTAATTCACCTGACATGCTGACAGATGTGCATCACAAAGAGCAAGAAATTCTTGCCTTTTCTGATGACAAGAAAAAAGAAACTACTAACATTGACACACTTTCATTTAAGGTGAATGGGGAGAATGGAATGTCTGGATCTGGCTTAGACAATGTAACAGAAGGTGAAGTTATGCACTCATGCTTAATGGATTCCAGTCAGAGCGAAGACTTTGAGCTACTTAATAGCGATAATATTTTGGATTCTTCTCTTGACCCAAATCTGGAAGGTTTAGGCGATCGACATGTTAATGTTATTCTGAAGGACATCTCCAAAGAGCACCTTCTGGACATTCCTCATGTAAGCAGTGCCTGTGGTAACAACACAGATCCAATCCATGAGAAGCATGATGTGGCAGATATTTCTGGAGCGGACATGCTATGCACATCAGAAGTGCCTTTTCCTGGTGCTGGTATTGTGTGCATATTGAACACTGAAGATCCTGAAATCCCTTGCAATGATGATATCTTTATACCTGGCCCTGTAGCATCCACCTCTACCTGCGACCAGAATTCCCAGCACAATATGCATTTGGTTTCCACCAAACCTATTCCTCCACTAAATGCTGCTGAATTGAATCACACCGACTTGGTTAGTGATGTCCAACCATTGTTACCTACAATGAAGTTGGAACCTTACACCTTGGAACAAAAGGAAACTTTGGTTGCTCTTAATGAATCTTGTACTGTAAGAAGCAAGTCATCTGTTATGCATGTTGATGTTGATGCTAGCAATGCAAATGCATGCACATCAACTTTCCATTATGCTGCAGAATTTGTTAAACATTCTACACCTGGTTTAGTGCAACATGAAGGTGTTGATAATTTGGGGAGTGTGGCTTTGGATGAGTGTATTGGAGTGCTTGATGAAATGAATTCTAAGTTTCCTGATGAGCCAGGAATAAGTTGTGATGCTACTACCCAGAACAGCATTTCATCGCATGCATTGCCACATGTAGAGTTTCTTAATCCCATAACAACCACTTCAAGCCCAGAAGGGGGAGGATCTGACAGTGAGGACGGCATTCCAAACTATTTCGACATAGAAGCTTTGGTATACTTCTTTCTTGGCTGAGTTTATAAGGCTTTGTTTACTTTGGTGCTTCTGACATTTCAAACGTCTACTGCAGATACTTGATCAGGATTTAATTCCATGGGATCAAGAATCTGATTTCATCCAGCCCGAAGGTAAATGTAGTTGAGATCAAGGCCGTTCTGTTTGAGGATTTTGTTAATTGGCAATGGTGTCATATTCGTAGAAGCTGAATTGGGTCTTCTTTATTAGTGTTATTCACTTATTTGCTTGATCAGTTTCCAGGTTTCAGTCTCTTGAAAGTAGGAAAGACTTGGTAAGATTAGAACAAGGCACCCGTTCTTATACAAACAGATCTATTATGTCCCATGGTGCTTTTGCAGTTCTTTACGGGCAACATTTGAAATACTACATAAAGGATCCAGAGGTAAGCATAAGCAATATTTAATTTAATCTTAATTGCATAATGCAGTAGCAGATGTAATGGCTAGGTGAAATTAAACCCACGTCTATATTCCTTATTCATGGAGAACTAAAGAGTTCTATCTCTGTAGTGAACAGCAAAGGCATTTTCGAGTCAAGAGAATATAACACCTTACTGTTATTTGCCCAATCATATCAACATATGTATTTGTTGTCTTATTTTACTACCAGTTGAATTGTTTAATATGGTGTTTAGCTAACAAGATCATCATGCAGGCTAAGATTGTCATGGTTAATCAATATGTTATAAAACAATTCTTTAATATGATGATACCATCTGGTATTTTTATTCTTACTCCTCTTCTGATGCAGGTTACACTTGGGAGAGAAACAAGTGAGGAACATGTTGACATTGATTTGGGAAAAGAAGGGAAGGCGAATACAATATCCCGTCAACAGGTATTCTTTTTTCAGAAAAAAATGCTAATATGGCAAACAGCCTTTGGATGGGTGGAGTTTTGATGGAGGTCCTCTTTTTTTAATTTAGGGGCCATTCTCTATCTCTTTCCTTCTGTCACATGTCATTTTTCAGACATGGTGGATAACATTCGACACAAAAAAATATGTACAAGAAAATAATCCCAGGACCTTTTGAACCACTGATATTTCTGTAAAGTCTTCCATTTTATTACTCTATGCATGCAAATGACCCTAATTAAGCTTGTGATAATACTAGGATAAGTTGACTACAGCTCCTATATATGCAAACAGTTGAAAGTCTTTCCTCTTGTGATACAATCCTTCATATTCGTTTGCTTATTTCAGATCTTATGATTTAAAACCAGGAACTTTATTAAACTGTTACATTGTGCATTCAGGCTTCTGGATATTTGCTTGGAATAGTGTCATTTTCACCTTATTCCTGTAAATATTAGCAATGGCATCTCTGCTTCTTTTTTTCTTTTTTGGAGTATCCTGTGTAGTAGAAACCTGTTAGCAAGTACGGAACAAACATTCTAATACTAAACCATTCTAGAGTATGAAAAATATAAATAAGTAGGCGTATTACAATTTTCAATTTTTACAAACCCTAGAGAATAGAAAAGGAAGTATGGTTGATTTTTTTTAGTGTATGCAAATATTCAATCAGATCAGATATACTAATATGTTTGTGCCATTGGGATAGCCCTTGTAAAAGTTGGTGTATATATATGTACTGTTCAACACTGGTTTAAATAGGGACATGCTTTAAATATGGGGCTGAATGGCTGATGCATGCCTGTTGGCTTATTCTTTGAAGCTTGCTCGTTTTCAGCTTCTCAATGGGTGCTGCATATTAATCATGTCCTTAACTTTGGCAACTGTTGTTTTGTTGTCCACTGATTTTAGGATTTGTATTTGAAGTTGTAGTGAATCATGATAATCTCATTTATTGAACTGCTTTTACATGTTTGGAGGTTTGGGTAACTTTTCTTGTTCTGAATTAAGTTGGAAACAGATGTCTTCTTGCACCCCAGAACATATTGCATGCATATGATTAGATGATAGGACAAAAGTTGGACAACGTAATTATGTTAGCTTTTTTGATTTGTCGCAGAGAACTTGTTCATACCTTTTCTTACATCATCTTTGAAAATAAGCACACACACCACAATTTATGCAAATTGAGCCTTAAGCAGGTTTGTCCTTGAGGGTGGTCCCCAAACAGTACAAGTTCTCGGATTGTTCTAGTTGTGCAAATTGAAACTGAAAATAGTTCCTGCACAAGTTTTTTTTCCATTAGTCACTTATAACAAAAAAATAATAATTTAATTTGACAAATATTCGACTAGTTCTTTAATACACTTGCCCTCAGGGGGATATCTGATTTCTTTTTCCTAGTTGGAACAAGTCAGTTCATGCTGGAGTTAACTCTGGTCATGAGTAGTGTTCTAAAAGTTTCCAGCTGTTTTTGTTGGCTGGACATTGTTTGAGAATTCAATGCCCACCTAGACCCTGCAGTTCTGTTACCTTTTCATTTCTTTCTTCTTAAACAAAAATCACCAAATGTTTAAGCAAATGGTTTTTGTGAATGTCACAGCATTATATTACTTTATAAGTCGGTCTGTGCTGCTGCTTAAGCACGCGGCAAGTTTTCCTCGCCATTTTTCTCCACTGGAGTGGTGGAATCCGTCTACTGTTTATAATTTTATATACTGTCTACTACCTGCTTGTTATCTCAGTCATAGTTGCATGATGAATTGGTTCAGGCCGAGTTTAGTCATTTAGGGAATGTGACCTGCATTTTTGGAAAACCCAAATGAAAATGTTTTATTGAGCAATGGGACATCACTAAATGCATTTGCTTAAAAGCTATTGTCACAAGCAACACTACTCCCAGGAAATAATAGCATATATGTATCAAGTTTACTCACTGCCCCAGAAGAACGGTACTCTTATGTTTCAATTATTTGTATCGTATGCTAGTTTGGTTTTTGTTTAAGTATTTCATTCCACATTTGACGCGCAGGCAATTATCAAGATGGATAAAGGTGGATCTTTCCACATAAAGAATATAGGAAAAGCTCCAGTCTTCGTTAATAGCAAAGAAGTTCCATGCAACGAATGTACTAACTTAATTTCTGATGCATTACTTCAGGTATGGCTTATCTATTCTTTTCCCTCATTTTCTTGAACATTCCTGCCCTGTTAGATTCTTCTCTCTTGATCCCATTTGTGTGATCTATCAGTAAAATTAGTAGTTTAAGTCCCATTTTACTATTCTTTAACTAATCATTCTTCCCCTGTTTTTTTGACTGTAAGCTTAGCTTTCTCCTGATATTGCCCTACTTCGATGTTTGTTTTGCCTGCAGATAAGGCACATGAAATTCATTTTTCACATCAATCAGGATGCTGTGAGGCAACATATAATTCGCAGTAGGAGAGGAACCTCCCAAGGCAAGTACGCAGTATTTGAATGGGATGAAAAGCCGTGAATTAAGGTTATGATCAAGCTCATTTGTGAATTTATTGTCAGTAATATATATCGGCAGGATAGAAGTATATAGCACCATATCTAATTCGGTCCCATCCTTTGCATGTAAATCGATGTATATTCCATGCTTATCATGTACTCTCAAATCTCTTCTTCAGATCCATATTGTAGTAACTAGTAAGTTGCCACGGTTTTATGTTTGAAATTTGGACTTAAATTTCCCCGACAAAAGTTGTTTTGGTGGACTGGGAACTGAATTCTCAAAGATGAACCCCGTTGCATGCTTTTTCTTTGGCTCTTTCTGTGGTGCCCATTATCTAATATTATTTGATGATTAGATAATAGTCGACCTAAATTCTGCAACAGAAAGATGACAGATCGAACCTCTGAGCACATAGGGACATTGGAGTGTTCCAGATGACCATCTAAGTTTTACGGGATTCTGATGCTTTCTGTTATTTTTGAGGATGTGGCACAATAAGATAAGTGGTCAATGGGTTATGGGCCATCTCCAATGAATCTGATACCTTCATCCACCTTGCTAGTACTCATCAAAGTGTTCTAGATGATGCACTCTTAATTAATAAAAAGTGGCCATATAATAAACAAATGCTCACAGTGCAGCAGGCCTTCAGTTTTTCTTTTAGAGGAGCTGTCGAGTTTATCCTGCGGTTTTTTGAGAGGAGCGGAGAAGTTCAGTTGTTAGTATTCTCCTCTTTCTTATTATGCTATAAGTGAAATTATGCTCTATAAGTGAGAATATTAAAAATGTGAGTCACGGGTGGCCTTTTCTATTGTATTTTACCAAGAGAACTTATGCTCTAAGTGAGAATGTTAAATGAGAGTCATGATGAGTCAACGGGGCGAAGCCCCTACAAAAGCCAAGAGCCCCAAGCCCTTCCAGCTGCAGACTTGCAGTGCCTCAGCTCACTGTCACAAGATGGGCGGCGCCTTCTCGTCGTCGAAGCCGAAGCACGCAGGCGCCGGCGCCGGCGTCGGCGAAGAGGGCGGCGAGTCCGCCGTGGTGGCCATCCACTCCAAGGCCAAGTGGGACGAGCTGTGGGACGCCCACAAGACCACCACCAAGCTGGTAATTGATCAAAATCACCCTTAATTGCAATATAGTTCATCCGTTAATTGATCATCTCTTTCTCTTAATTTTTTCCCTGGTAATTAAAGGTGGTGATCGACTTCTCGGCGTCGTGGTGCGGGCCGTGCAAGATGATGGAGCCGGTATTCAAGGAGATGGCCGGCCGCTTCACCGACGTCGCCTTCCTCAAGGTCGACGTCGACGAGCTCGCGGTACGTACCACCATCGTTGATCGGTCCGGGACGAAGCTATAACGAAATGGAGAATGAGTGTTACTCGCTTATTTTATTTTGCTTTTACTTGAATTTAAACTGATAGGGATAACTAAGTTTACGTTAAAGGTACACGTACAGTGAAAATATATAAATTATAAATAAAATTTTTTCTTACACTACGGCCGAGCCATGGAAGTAAAGCTCGTCTTCTCTGCATCGAACAGCTGAAGATTTCTGATTGATGGATGCTTGGTTGCAGGAGGTGGCTCGGACATGGCGAGTGGAGGCGATGCCGACGTTCGTGCTGGCGAGGGGCGGCGAGGAGGTCGGCCGCATCGTCGGCGCCAAAAAGGACGAGCTCGAGAGGAGCATCAACACGCTCAGCTCATCGTCGACGACGACGACGACGTGATTGATTGGGAGATGCATAAATAAACATGTTTTCATGTTCATCACCACCTTAGCTCTGCTGCTGGTTAATTTAGATCTCCTTAGTTAATTAGCTCTCCGGGTATGCCTAATAATATCTCGTAATGTAATATAGCCAACTTAATTAGTTTGTACGTGTGCGTGTCGTGATCATCTGCGAGGTATACAATCTTAAAGTCTGAGTGCTGGAGCTAATAAAGATTTACATAACTTGGACTGGATTTTCAAATCTTTTTTATATCATAAAATTTGTCTGAAATTTACTCCTTTTTTAAAAAAAATATGAATTTCTGATTCTCAATAACGGAACGGGATGTGTCAATTCTGTTTGTGTAAACGCCGTTCCAGTGGCCGCAACTCAATGCCCAATTTTAGATGGTCCCACCTGTCAGTTGACAACAGCAGCTAACTAATTACCCAGTTCCTGTTACGGTAACAGTGTTACCTCCGACGCTGACACTTGGGTCCCACCAAACCAACTCACCGCAAACCCATTCAACGTACCTTCCACCTCGCGCCAAGTGTCGCCGCCGCCGCGACAGCCTCGCGCGCGATGACCCCGCCGCCCTCCGTCTCCGGCGCCGGCGCCGGCGGCGACCTCGAGGCCCCCACCGCCGATGCCATTCGCCTCGATGGCAGGCCGGTCTCTGCGGCGGCGGCCGCGGGGGAGGTCACCGGCGGGCCGGAGCTCCGGTACCGGGGGTGGAAGGCGATGCCGTTCGTGATCGGCAACGAGACGTTCGAGAAGCTGGGAAGCATCGGCACGGCGGCGAACCTGATGGTGTACCTCACCTCCGTCTTCCACATGTCCAACCTCAAGGCCGCCGTCGCGCTCAACGTGTTCGGCGGCACGACCAACCTCGCCACCGTCGCCGGCGCCTTCGCCTCCGACCTCTACCTCGGCCGCTACGCCACCGTAGCCACCGGCTGCATCGCCACCTTCATCGTGAGCCCTCGCCATTGCCACCTTCAAGATGATCATGGACATGGAGTGAGTGAGTGATCTCCGTTGAATCTTGCAGGGGATGATCATCTTGACGATGACGGCCGGCGTGCCGACGCTGCACCCGCCGCCGTGCGACGTTGCCGGCGCCAGAGGCGGCGGAGAGGGGAAGTGTTTGGGCGCGACGAGGGGGCAGCTCGCGGTGCTCGGGCTGGCGTTCGCGTTCATCGTGGCCGGCGCGGGGGGAATCCGGCCGTGCAGCTTGCCGTTCGGCGCCGACCAGTTCGACCCGAGCACGGAGTCCGGCCGCCGAGGCATCAACAGCTTCTTCAACTGGTACTACTTCACCCTCACCATCGCCGTCTGCGTCTCGTCGACGGCGATCATCTACGTGCAGAGCAACGTGAGCTGGTGGGTCGGGTTCTCCATCTCGGCCGCGCTCATGCTCGCCTCCTGCGTCCTCTTCTTCGCCGGCGCGGGGCTCTACGTCCGCGTGCGCCCCGAAGGGAGCCCCTTCGCCAGCGTCGCGCGCGTCGCCGTCGCCGCGATCCGGAAGCGGGCGGTCATCGCTCCCTCCGACGTCAAAGAGTCGTCCCTCTTCCAGACGCGCCACGCCAGCGGCGGCGGCGGCGGCGTCGTGTCGAGGCTCCCCTACACCAACCAGTTCAGGTTCCTAGACAAGGCCGCCATCGTCGTCGACGCCAAGAGCGAGATCGGCGCCGACGGGCACCCCAAGAATCCATGGCGGCTGTGCAGCCTCCAGCAGGTGGAGGAGACCAAGTGCATCCTCCGCATCCTGCCGGTGTGGCTCACCTGCATCGTCTACTACGTCGCGTTCGCGCAGACGAACACCTACGTCATCCTACAAGCGACGCAGTCCGACCGCCACCTCGGCGGCGCCGGGAGCTTCGAGGTGCCACCGGGATCATTCACCATCTTCCCCATGCTGGCGCTCACCGTCTGGATCCCGCTCTACGACCGCCTCGTCGTGCCATGGGCGCGTTGCCTCACCGGACGCGAGGAAGGCATCACGCTGCTGCAGCGGATGGGCATCGGCATGGCTCTGTCCGTCCTCGCCATGCTCATCTCCGCCATGGCCGAGAAGCGGCGGCGCGAGCTCGCCGTCGTCTCCCCGTCGAACACCCGGGTGTCGCCGCAGTCGGCGTTCTGGCTGGTGCCGCAGCTCGCCGCGCTGGGGCTCTCGGAGGCGTTCAACCAGGTGAGCCAGACGGAGTTCTACTACAGGCAGTTCCCGGAGAACATGCGGAGCGTCGCCGGGTCGGTGCTGTTCAGTGGGCTGGCGGTGTCGAGCTACCTGAGCGGGATGCTGGTCGCCGCCGTGGAGCGCGCGACGAACGGCGCCGGCGGCGGCGCCGGCGACGGGGACGACGACGGCGGGTGGCTCGCCGAGGATCTCAACAAGGGGAGGCTGGACTGCTTCTACGTCCTCATCGCCGCCATTGGGGCGGCCAACTTCTTGGCGTTCCTCGCGTGCGCCAAGTGGTATAGGTATAAGGGCTCTGATGATGATGACGACGACAGTGACCATCACCATCACCATCACCATGAGCAGGTTAACTTTGCAGATAGAATCAGTGCTGCTGCTTAAGCTAGATTAGTGAGAGATTAACATGTTGTTATCTTAATCCATCTATCAAAATATATTTAACGAAGGAAAAACAGCTTCAAATTCTGGTGCCCACAAATAATACACACATGTAGGTGGATTTTCATCAGAATTTTAGTGAGATCAAAGATGTGCCACTGGTTTCCGTCTCTTAGAGCATGTGTTAGAGGACGTACTCGTGGAGGTGTGAGGGTGATATTGCGTGTGTAGTGGTGTATGCGCGCGCGGGATCTGTCGTATAATCTTAAAAATGTATTTTGAGAATTTAGGGACATAGATGATATATCCGCACAAGTTTAAGAAGCCCCCGTGCACTTCACTCAAAAAGAAACATAATGCTAACGGAAATGACTACGAAAAAGTACATCGAAGGTCCCTCATCTTGTCATCATCGGAGTACAAAATCATCCCAGAACCACAAAACCAGATATATATCATCCCTTATCTCACAAAACCGAATCACCTTGGGTCCTTAGGAGGTTTTGACTCTTGTTTTATCTAATGTGGCAGCTGAGTCAGCGTGGGTCCCACATGTCAGGTTGTCCACGTCATCTCTATCTTTCCCCTCTTCTTTCCCTTCCTCCTCTCTATCACTCTTCTTTTCGTCTGGGACTCTAGGCAGGCCAGTCGACGGGTGGGGAGGAGGCCGGCGGGGCGAGGCGGGAGAGGAGGTCCGACGGCCGGTGACGTGATGGCGGTAACGGCGACACGGGAGAAGGGGAGGGTGTTGGCAGCGGGACCACAGGGGGAGAGCGAAGGGGGAGTTGGAGGTGAACGGTGGTGGCGAGGTGGAGGAGGAGGGCGCCGCTTCGACAGATCTCCCATCTGGGGTGAGGGAGGATGAGAGGAAGGAGCGGAAGATGGAGACGGCGGCAACAGGAGGGAGGCAGCAAGGAGGGAGTCGGTGGACGGGGAGGACAGGAGGATGCGGTGAAGGAGGGAGGGGAGGAAATCGGAGCCAGAGGCCACGACGAGGAGGGAGGAGTGGACGACGTTGTTGTGGTGGTAGGAGGAGCGCGGGTAGCGGCGGGCGCGTCGGCGTAGAGATGGACGGCTTCGACGGGCTCTTCTGCCAGCGGATGGTGCTGGCGAGGTGCGCCGGAGTCAGCACCTGCAGCAACCGCACCGGTGTGGCGACCATCGTTCCATCCCCATCTTTGCGATGACCCTTCTCCCTCGTCGCCGCCGCCTCCCTTTCTCCCGCGTCGCCTGTCACCGGCCACCGACGCCCTCTTCCACTCTTGCGACCTCTACAACCGCTGCCTCCCTTTCTCCCGCGTCACCACCACCACTACGTCGCCCGTCGCCACCACCCTCATCCTCTTCGGCCTCGCGCCCATCGGCCGGCTACCTAGACGTGGACAGAGAGGAGGAAGGGAGAGAAGAGGGGGAAGAGGACAGAGAGGAGGAAGGGAGAGAAGAGGGGAAAGAGAGAGATAGTGTAGATAACCTGACATGTGGGATCCACGTAGGTCCCACCCTGACTCAGCTGCCCCATCGGACAAAACCAGAATCAAAACCACCTAAGGAATTAAAGTGATCCGGTTTTGTAAGATGAGTGATGATATATATCTGATTTTATGATTAGGGGTCGATTTTGTAATCTGAAGACAAAGTGAGTTATTTTTTTCCTTGCAAGTTCATAACAAATAATCGCAGCCCAGTATCTGGTGGGTCAAAGGCTAAGCCCAATCTAGTGCGCTAGAGCACCCTGAGGTAGCCTCTTATTGGGCCGGGAAGAATAGATCGGACAACTCAAGTGAACCAATTTGGAACTGCTTCTGATCTAAACTTGAACCCTGGATAATAATGATGAGTCAACCGTTCTGGTCTTTTTTTTCCACTCTTCTTTTGAGGGGTTATATTTTTAAATCATCCACTTTGATATTTCGTCCACTACCATTTTCGCCCTGCCTACTCACGTGGTGGAAGCTTAAGGTTCATTCACGATTTTCACTCTGATGACTTTGCTTTTGTGTTGTTCTACCGTACCACGTTAAGATTATGTTTCCAACTCACCGTTCTCTTTTCCTGTGCGCACGTGTTTTAACCACTATACGATGTGTTTTTTAAAAAATTTTCTGTACGAAAGTTTGTTTTAAAAAATCATCTTAATTCTTTTTTTTAAAAATAGCTTAACTTAACTAATTATATACTAATTCCATTTTGCGTCGAAGTCGTGTTTTGCCACGAGGGGTGATGGCCAAACATTGATACGAATCTCGTCGGCGCGGATAACACTCGGCTTCTCCACCATACAGATACATATCAAGTGTTCCCTCCTATCTCTCATGCCTCTCCTCTAATCAACTTTGGATCCTGCCCCTCATGTACACACATGCACTTACATATATCGACAAACAATAAAAGAAAGAAAGAAAACATTTCAATGGTAAGCTAACATGAAATAAGAATTTTCTCTCTGCTCATACATGTACAGATATGCACTTTTAACGTGTATTGTGTTTGAATAGAAATACTATGCTATACGTGCTTGGTTATGTACGAAATTTTTTACCGGAAGTCATATGTATTTTAAAAAGTAGGCATATACATAAATATAGATATAGATGTATGAATCTGTCTAGATTCTTTGTTTTTGGTTGAAAATCCTGTCAGGATTCATTTCTTTATCGTTTTTTTAGAAAAAAAACCCTGTCACTTGGCCTATAATTTCATCTGAATGGATAGATTGATGATGGATTATCTATTAATTTTTTGATAGTACTTGAGGCTATAAATGAATAAATTAACCATTACGAAGTTGAAAAGGTTATTTTGTTTAAAAAGTATTGCAAGAAATTTGTATATACAACGCCTTTGTAAAATCGGAGATTGGGAAGCGTGCCCGTGATATAGGAAGAAAAAACCTGAAGTATTGCACCTCATGCATGATCAGTCAGACAAGCTAAAATGCCTTTCAGAGAAACTCAGGAAAGAAATGTTCTGCTCTTTGATAAGGGAGATGATGACAAATGTTTAGTCCTCCAGTTTGTATCTCGCTCGCGCGAGTTGAAATTTCCTCACATAAACAGACGCGGAAGGTAAAGCATGTGAATGGAAAATCTCTCCAGATTCAGAGCCTAGTATTGCAGTGCAACTAATTAACTGTTCGTACTGCATGTGACTTAATTATATACTCCTACTTGTTCCTATTTATGAAAACAGCTACTTGTTCTTCTTTTGACTGTCAACTCTGTCAGCTTCGCATTTTGCAGCTAGCAGATAATACTACTGTTTCATCATCAAAGCAGATAAAGTTCTTGATTCAATTAATTTAATCTGTATGAATGTAGTACAGTAATCTGGGCGTAATCTCCCTAGATTTTGTCAACTCAACGTACTCATACCTCCAGCAGAAAATTTCTCACGGTGTTTGCCGGTTTGACTGACAGCAATAGTACCTGTTCTTCTGCCGGGCTTTTTAAGCCATTTTCTGAAGGTTCCTAGGAAGGAAGGAGTAAGCAGATTCAGATGAATGCGAGCGCCACGAACTGTTCGCAATTGTTTCTCAAACATCTGATGAATTCAAACCATGTGAGTTCACCACGGGTTTGAAAAAGAGAAGAAGAGTAGTGTTGGTCAGTGCCTCTCAAGCTAAGCCCTGCATGAGAGCTACATGCAGAATAGTCTGACTGTCTGAAGGTATCTTTGGAAGTCTGATCACCGGAAGCTCATGCCGTGGAATGGTGACTTGCCGTTTCCCCATCTTTTATTTTCCTTCTACCTTTCCAGTCCTATATTGAACACTCATTTGTCAAAAAATGATGTCTGGATCATCCGACCAGTTCTGTTTTTTCAGTGTTTTGTTAATAAGAAATCTGATTATTTGCCATTCTTTAGATGCGCACTCAACCATTTCGCATCTCCTAGGTCTACAACATGTCATGCATATGATGACGCATCCGTTCGATTTAGATTATTGAGGGGATTATTATTATGGATTATCTGCTTGACTATGCTGAGAAATACATTTATAAATATATAGCTTCAAACAACTGGTGTAAGCAATCTAGTATAAGTTTTTTTTAAAAAAAGAAATATGTATTTTTTTTGAAGCGTAGAGCAAATAATTCGACGAATAATCTAAAAAAAAATACCATCATGCATATTAGAAGCATGTTTACGTTCTATTTAATGAACAGGCCGGCTAGGGAGGTTAAAGTTAAAACTTTAACCTCGAATGCGCAATTTATATTAAGAAGAAATTTTTTTTGTGAATTTGGTCAAAACTTATTTAAATTCAATCAAAGTTTGTTAAATTTTCAAATAATTTTCTTGCAAAAAAAGTACTGAAAACACTGAAAATTGCCACTACTACATAAACCATTTTTGCATGTGGCTAAAACAGATTTTTGCATACGGTTGGGCCAACCGCATGCGCCAAAAGGTTCGTGAAAATCAGATTTTTTCGCATGCGGGTAGCACAACCACATGCGACAATGGGAATTTCGCATGCGGTCTCTTATACTAGCCGCATGCAAAAATAAATTCAGCGAAAAAATAAAAACCAAAAAACCCCCCAAACCCTAGCCCACCACCGGAGCATCGTATCCCCGCCGCCTGAGCCCGCCGCACACCGTCGGAGCGCCAGATCCGCCATCTACCGCGCCAGATCCACGCCGCCGTGGCCGCCTGCCACGCCAGATCAACGCCATTGCGGCCGGCCGCGCCAGATCCACGCCGCCGCGCCTGCAGCCACCCAACGGCACGCCTCCCGCCATTGCTTGTGCCCGATCCGTCGCGTCGTCATCGGATCCGCGCTGGAGGGAGGCGATGGAGCCATCCGGCGGTGGAGGAGGTGGAGCCCGAGATCGCCCAGCTGGCCGCCACTCGCCACCGCGCCAGATCCGCTGCACCGTCGCCGGATCCGCGCGTGTGAGGGGTGGAGCAGCTGCCGGATACGCGCTGGAGGGAGGTGGTGGAGGAGGTGGCCGCGCCGCCCACTTCTGGCAGCCTCGTCGGCGGCGGCGGCGCCGCCCAAGGTCGCCGAGCCGGCCGCCGGTGGTGGAGGAAGTGGCCGCGCCTCCCGCCTGGCCACCTCCTCGTCGTCGGCGGCAGCACCGCCCAAGGTCGCCAAGCCGGCCGCCGGCCACTGCCATCGTTGCCCACCCGCCCGCCGCTCCCGCTCGGTGAGAGAGAGAGAGGAAATGAGGAGAAAGAGAGGGAGAGGAGAGAATGAGATAGAGATAGAGGTGAAGGAAGAGGGGAGAAAATATCAGAGGGGAGAGAGAGGGGGGAGAGGTTAAGAGGTGAAAAAATTTGATAAGAGGGGAAAAAAATTAATTTAAAACTATGAGAACTTCCAATTGAATTTTATGATACTAAATGAACTCATTTGAAAAAGTTATCAAAAACAAAGTTGTAGAACTCATTGAGATCTACCAATTTTCTTTTGGCCATTTCTCCATCCGATTTTAATTTAACTATATGAAATTTGAATTTTGAATTATAAGAAATTAAAGAAAAATCAGGTAGTAAAATGATTTCAAATAGAAAAATTGTCAACAACAAAGTTGTATAACACATCAAGATCTACAACTTTGGTCATTTTTCTATATGACTTTGTTTCAACAGTTTTAATTTGAATTTCAAAATATGACAACTTCAAACAACATTTTCAAATATTAAATGATTTCAACTGAAAAAGCCATCAACAATAAAGTTGTATAACTCATCAAGATCTATAACTTTTATTATTATCATTTCTTCATCCGACAAAGTGATAGTAACAATGTTCACAAAATTTATATTTCTCTCATATGGTTTTATGAACTATAAGAGAGATATACAAATTTTGTGAACAATGTTACTATAACTTTGTCGGATGAAGAAATGATCAAAACAAAAGTTGTATGTCTTGATGAGTTCTACAACTTTTATGTTCATGACTTTTTGAGCTGAAATTATTTACTGCTTCAAAATATTATTTGATGTTTTGAAATTTAAATTTTTAATTGATAAAACAAAGTCACAAGAAAAAATGGCCAAAATAATAGCAGTAATAACACAATAACATGATAGAGCATGATTTTAGAAACATTTAGGAAAAAGAATCGTCCAACTTGAAGTTCATATGAGTGAGATAAACTAGTTTTAAATTTTCAAATTTTATTTTCGCATACGGCTCCTTAAGACGCCCGTATGGAAAAATCGATTTTTCCATGCGGGCTCTTAAGTGGTCCGCATGCAAAAATAAGCTCATTTTCGCATACGGCTCCTTAAGACACCCGTATGGAAAAATCGATTTTTCCATACGGGCGTCTTAAGGAGCCGTATGCGAAAATGTCGCTCGATTTTTCCAGACACGGCAAGTTATGGTCCGTATGCAAAAATCATGGGGTCTTGTACATAAAAAAAAATCGTTTGTGTAGTAGTGTGCGAAGTTTCGGTGACACCGAAATCACTGAAATTTTGACCCAAACCAAAAGTGCAAACCCTGATCACAAGTACATCCTTTTGAACCCATTGAACTTATTAGCTTAACTAGTAGAGTGGCCCGCGCAATTGCACGGCTAGAACCCATATAAAGTTATCTATTTTTTCAACATATGACTTTTTTAAAAAAAATATTAAATAGTTATCACGTTGTCTGAGGATTTAAATAAATCAAATCTGATCATAATCGGGGTTTTTGATTTTATATTTCTAAAAGCTACACCAGTCGCCACTCGCTTACTCCTTTACCACCCTTTTACTTGCTTACCCTACCCACCATAGCTCCTAGTCTTATTTATATTCCTTAGAACCTTTAAAAATTATACCTTATGTTTCTAGAGTTTATTGTCTCGTCGGGTTCCCTTTTTATACATTTTAGATGTCCCATCGAAAGCCGTCACTCTACTCCTTTACGGACCCATCCAATGCCCTCCTCCTTATTGGGATTTTAAAAATCAAACATGATCATCTTTGGATTTGTCTTTTTTTACTTTCTAGTGCCCTCCTCCTTATTGAGATTTTAAAAATCAAACATGATCATCTTTGGATTCGTCTTTTTTTACTTTCTAGAAGACCTATCAACCGTCGTAACCCTAACCCTTTAATGCATGGCTGCCGCCCCTCTTATTTATCGTAATTGAGGTTCTAAAAATCGAACCTAATCGTACTTAGGGTACTCTTATATAGTTTTTAGATATCTCATCAACCACCACCACGCTACTCCTTTACAACATGCCTGTTGTCCCCCTCCCCCTCTTTATTGTTATTTGCCACTCCTCGGCTCACTCTCCCATGGCACAACCGTCATCTACCTACTCCTTTTTCGCTCATCCACTTGTTCACCTGCCCTGCTATCTCTCATCTTTATTATCGTTGGTACCTTATAAAATCGAACTTTATAATCATTGGGTTCCTATTTATAGTTTTTAGACACTGTCGCTGCCATTTTTTTTGTTACCCCTCATCTCGCTCTCTTATGGCAATTACCACTCTTTGCTAGCTCCTTTTTGCCTATACACTCGTCAAACCATGTCGTCTCTCTTCTTCCTTGTCATCGGCTCCTAACAAAATCGAAACTCATTGTCGTCGTGGTTACGTTAGAAGCCCCGCCAGTAGTTGCGGCCACTCGTTTTCCGCTTGTTGGGTCTCCCTCATGCGATTGCTACTATTCATCACATGAGCAGCTCACCCTCCCATGGCCCTAGTAGGACGAAGTTACGAAAACCTTTTCTAAAGTCCGATGTGCCATGTTTCAATTGTCTGTTTAGAAATTTATTTTATTTTTATTTTTTTAATTAACCTCATTTTGTGTTCTAGATGATCTCTTATTTAAATATTTTTATTTTTTATTTTGAATTTTAGTTATTTCTAAATTATATTCCTACTGGAACTCTTTTTTTATTGTTCTAATTTCGAAATTTATTTTATTATTTATTATTGATTTTAATTAATCTCGTATTGTGTTTAACATGGATTGTTATTTTAATATTTCCTTTTTCATTCTAAATTTCAGTTACTACTAAAAGGTATTCCTACTTTAACTCTCATTTTTATTTTTCTACTTTCAAATTTTATTTTATTTTTTATTTTGAATTTTAATTATTCTCGTGTTATGTTTTACCTGGATTATTCTTTCAATATTTCTTATTTTATTCCGAATTTTAGTTGTTTCTAGATTGTATTCCTACTTAATAAATTGTATTTCTACTTGGACTTTTCTTTTTTCACAGTTATCGTGGTAATTTCTAACGTACGGAATGAGTTTTTATTACATTTGTATTGTGAATTTAAAATGATTTTTTTCAAGAATATGCAAAAGAAACATAGAAATAATCTAGATCTGGTGAAAACACCCATGTTCTTTTGCCAGTTTTTAGTCTGCCCGTTTTTTGAGATGCACTTAATAGTCTAGTTATAAGGAGTGTATAATTTTAACTCCGAGGTCCTATGTTCAATTCTTAACACACTCACAATTTCTTCTTAAAAAATATTTGGAGGAACGTCTCTCCTTCCAAATCTCGTTTTTTGTGTGCCTGTTCTTTATTTTGGCAATTGTTCGTTCCTTTTTATGCCTGGTATTTATTGGAAGATGTAAACCATTGAATTATATGCAGAAGAACTATTTTACCGATGTCTCACATAAAACCCACTCTAGTTCTGTTTCTTTTGCAAAGTTATGCCCCTTTGCAAATAGAGTCTGGTGTCCTGATGTTACTGCTATAGGCCATACTCAATCTGAGTTGTAACGTACTAACATGTCCGTTTCTACGGTGCTTATGTGGAACAACTGTATATGTTTCCAAAATTTTACTCATTAAATCTCAATCCTTGATATCTGGATTTACTATGATCTAGTGGTCAATATTTTTCTCTTTTAATCAGATTAATATGGGAATTTTTAGTTTTCACAGTGAATGTGGTGTCTACTTTTAAAACTGTTTTAATAATATAATAGATTTTCTATGTCCTTTGCTGTACAATATTTCCTCCCATGTGGCTACGTATGTTTTGAAAGATGAATTTTCCAGCTCTCTGAATGGATGCCCGGTACTAAGATCAGTACTATTGTTCTATTTTCCATTTGAGGTCGTTTGCTGTCCCTTGTGTTTGAAATTTCTGCTCTTAATAAATGCAAAGGAAGAAAATCTGCCTCATTTCATTGATAAAGAAAGACAGTACAAAAACAGATAAAACAAAAGAGGAAATGCTGAAAAGTCGAAAACAATACCCAAAAAAGATCATCAAAATTCAACTAGCATTTTAGTACTGATCTCTAGTACAAAGGGGAATTATTTTAAGCTCTTGAGGGCATGGTCTGTGTTTCTCGCATATAATCTAAATAATTAATAAATAAAAAATCAATAGTACAACATAAGTGATTTTTTTTTCACATATCCACCCTCAAAAATGAAAAATCAATCTCCATGTGTACATCAAAATTGATTTTGCATGTTTGTAGAAGAACATGACAAAATAATTTATGTTGCCTAATATTTTTAGAATTTTCATAACAATTAGACTAAATGCAATATACGAAGAAACGTTCCTTTGATAGTTTAAAATCCAGATCCCTAATAGAGACAAAAAGGGAATAACCGAAGCGACTTATTCTCTGCAAGAACTCATCAACCTTTATACTGAACTGTGATTGTTATGACTCTTTATTTTGTCATAGTTTGATTACAAAATGTGACAGCAAAAGGAGCATCAAAGCAGAGTGTCCAATGATGATGCCTCGGTATTTCAGTCCAAAAGAAAAGGATGCCTGGATCTTGTCGTGCCTTTCATTAACCAGATGGATAGCGTGCCTGATCTACCGAAATAAGACTATTTAAGCCTTTTCAGATGTGTGCACTACATTGTTTTCTAATCATTGAATTACAACAGCAAACTCATTAAAATAGTTTTGTAAGGACCGCGGCTGTCCTTTTTAAATTTGAAGACTGCTTCTGTCTTTATTAGTAGGGCATATCTCTACTTGGTACTACTTCAGTAGTCCAGCCAAGAACTCATTTTTTTAAAAGAAAAATATGGCACTATACCCTACTAACAAGTCCAAGATGCTAGCCCATCCACCTTCATGATTCCATGAGCACAAGGATAACAAAAGACAAATTAGTTGGAGCAGAGAGATCACAATTCACAAGGCATGAAATTGGCCCTCTTCTCAAGAGACAAATGAACAAGAAAAACTTTCCATC
Source organism: Oryza punctata (assembly GCA_000573905.2). NCBI lineage: Eukaryota > Viridiplantae > Streptophyta > Magnoliopsida > Poales > Poaceae > Oryza > Oryza punctata. The sequence goes on along the minus strand of CM002494.2, from coordinate 5,332,524 downwards.
TTATTCTCCATTTTTCCTTCTGCATAGGGAACTTGAGTTTGTATATATGTATGTAGTACTACTAGAGTACATACATGGTTCTTCCTTATACTTGTTATCTATACAAAGTAACAAAAGAACATATGGAGCCATGCAAGCATATGTCACTCCCGACAATGCCAGGTGAGAGGCATATCCTTCCCCTTCTCATGTCTACTGCTATCATGCAAGGACATGCATGCCCCTTCACTCCATCTCCATGTCTCCATCCTCTTGTAGACACACACCTCCATTATCATTTTGCATTTGGAAGCATGTATTGGAACAGGTCCAAGAAACACATACACATGGGCTTGTTGCCTTCTTCTTCTTCCTAGTAACCCTACTTCTTAATAAAACCTCCCCCTCCATATCCATGTGGCCATGGTTAATTAGGCCAAGGATAATGGAGCAGGATCTCCATATCTCTCACTGATTAGCTACCAGTTTCCTGTTTATTTGTCGGCTGATGTGTATATGCATACAGTCATGCTGAATTATTCAGCTGAGCTGAAGTGCCTCCAATGGCCTCCCCAGCAAGGACAGCACAGTGGCAGCAATGTGCCTTGGTGTCAACCCTGCCTCCTCAAGCTGGTCCACTGGGGCACCATGGTCTATGTACCTGTCTGGCAGGAACATGGACCTCAACTGCATCAACACAAAACAACATAGAAAACGCATGGTTAATTACATTAACAACAATTTTCCAATAATTAATTGTACGACCCCTAAAGTTTTTCTAGTTTTTTAATATGATTTTACTATGAGGTACCAACATACCATAATAAGATAATATTAGAAAGTGTGCTACCTCCAGTAGCGCGATAGGTAGGCAATATATTTTTAAGGGTAATTTTACCATACTGGTACTATTTTTTATTATAAAACTTGATATCTTTAGATATCAAGTATCTCGAGGTATCTTTTTTTCAATGTAAAGTTTACGTCCCTCGAGATAATAATTTCTTAAGATCATTTGTTAGTAGGGTTATTACCTTGAGGGGGCCATCGAGGAGGCCGCTGAGGCTGAGGTAGTGTGCGACGTGGGAGCCGAACCCTCCGATGGAGCCCTCCTCCACAGTGACGAGGACCTCGTGCTCGGCGGCGAGCTCCCGGATGAGACCCGTGTCGAGCGGCTTGCAGAAGCGCGCGTCAGCGACGGTGACGAAGATGTCGTGCTCCTTCAACGCCTCCGCCGCCTTCATACACGCCTGCACCATCGTGCCGTACCCCAGCAGCGCCACCCTATTCCCTCCGACGAGCACCCTCCCTTTCCCGATCTGCACATCCACCAAAAGTGTCACCGTCATCAGAGACCTTGAAGCTTTTCGATAGTTATTCTTCCATTCTAAAATAAACGAACCTAGCAGATATAGGTAAGGAGAGAGTGTCATGTTACCTCGAGAGGGGCGCCCTTGTGGTTGGGAGGAAGGACGGCGCCAATGCCGTTGCCGCGGGGGAAGCGGAAGCAGCTAGGGCGGTCGTCGATGGCGGCGGCGGTGGCGACCATGTGCATGAGCTCGGCCTCGTCGGCGGGCGCCATGACGACCATGTTCGGTAGGCACGCCATGTAGGTGACGTCGAACGCGCCGCAGTGCGTGGGCCCATCCGCGCCGACGAGCCCCGCCCTGTCCATGGCGAACCTCACCGGCAGCCGCTGCAGGTCGACGTCGTGCACCACCTGGTCGTATCCCCGCTGCAGGAACGACGAGTAGATCGCGCAGAACGGCTTGAGCCCCTCGGCGGCGAGCCCCGCGGCGAACGTCACGGCGTGCTGCTCCGCGATCCCCACGTCGAAGCACCGCTCCGGGAACCTCTTCTGGAAGTAGTTGAGCCCCGTGCCGCCGCCCATGGCGGCGTGGATGCCGACCACCCTGTCGTCCACCTCGGCCTCCCTGATCAGCGCCTCGGCGAAGTACTGGGTGTAGGACAGCGTCGAGCTCTTGGACTTGAACTGCTTCCCCGTCGTCGGGTCGAACTTGACCACGCCGTGCATCCGGTCGGCGGCGGCCTCCGCCGGCGGGTAGCCTTTACCCTTCTCCGTCACGATGTGGACGAGCACCGGCCCCGGCGCCGGCATTGACTTGACCTTGTTGAAGATGGTGACGAGGTCGTCGACGTTGTGGCCGTCGACGGGGCCGATGTAGTAAAGCCCCAGCTCCTCGAAGAGCGTGGAGCCCGACGCGCTCACCATGCCGCGCGCGTACTCGTCCACCTTGGCGGCGACCTCGTGCGCCTGCACGCCGATCTGCTTCGTCATCGTCTTCGCCGCCTCGCGGAGGCGGCGGAGCTTGGTGCTCGACTGGAGCTTGGTGAGCGCCTTGCTCAGCGCGCCGACGGGTGTGGCCGGGCCGTCGAGAGTCGCCGTCGGGAGGGACACCTGCTTGTTGTCGTTGAGCACCACGATCATGTTGGAGTCGAGGTATCCCGAGTTATTCATCGCCTCGTACGCCTGGCCGGCGGTCATGGCGCCGTCGCCGATGACGGAGATGACGTGGTTCTTCTTCCCGAGGAGGTCCCTCGCCACCGCCATCCCGAGCGCCGCCGAGATGCTCGTCGAGCTGTGGCCCGCGCCGAACGCGTCGTGCGCGCTCTCGTCGCGCTTCGGGAACCCGGCGAGCCCGGAGGTTTGCCGGATGGTATGCATCCGTGACCGCCGCCCCGTCAAGATCTTGTGCGGGTACGCCTGGTGCCCGACGTCCCAGATGATCTTGTCCTCCGGCGTGTCGAACACGTGGTGCAACGCCACGGCGAGCTCGACGACTCCCAGGCTCGAGCTCAGGTGACCTCCCGTCTTGGACACCGTGTGCACGATCTCCGCCCGGAGCTCCGCCGCCAGCTGCTCCAGCTCCGGCGACGAGAGGTTCTTCATGTGGATCGGGTAATTCACCGTATCAAGCAGAGGCGTCGCCGGCTTCTCGCCGGAGTACTCGATCTTCCACGCGCCGGAGCCCGACGCCGTCTCCTTCCTCATCATCACCTTCCCATCCCCGCCGCCGTTCGCCGCCGCCGCCGCGCTCGCCCGCACCTGCAACTGAAACCAACACACCAATCAATTCTCCGACCCAAAAAAGAAGAAACAAACCATCCGCCGCGCCGGCGAGCTGTACGCCGTACCTGTCGCCGGTAAGAAGCCGTCGGGATCGCGCGGAACAAGGACGGCGACGATGCCTGGAGCGCCATTGGAGGCAAGCTAGAGCTAGCTACCGCTATATACAGCGACGCAGCAAGCAAGATGTGTTGCGAGATACTGAGATGTCGCGAGCTCGGTGGTTCACCGCTTCCGAAGAGCTCGGAGCTCGGAGCTCGAGTGGCAATGGCGATGCTGCGCCGGGATCGCAGGAGGAAGAGGAGTGGGAGGAGAAGCAGAGATGGAGGTGGATTTTATAGGCGCGCTAGAGGGGAATAATGACGTCATAAATAAAGAAGAATTATGATATTAATTAAAAACGATTTAAACGTGGCGCGAAGAAAATGACGGTGCTTTGGGGGAAGCTGCTGCTGCGGTGCTGCTAGCTTCTCGCGAGATCGATGATGTGTCATTTTCTCGCGGGGTATAATTTCTTGTTTTAGGATAAAATTACTGTAAATTAAAAGCCAAGTAATCAAGAGTGAGATGACCTGACACACAAGGTTAGCCTCAATTGTACAGTATATCACTATCTTAATTTGTTACTGACAAGGGCTCAATAATGTAGTTTTTATTTTGTCATTGGCCCTTGACGAGGACCTACATGTAATTTCTTAAAAAGAAAGGTTCCTCGTTTAAACTGTGAATAAGATGATAAGGCCCATATGGCCATTTGTTCTTTTTTCCATAAAAGATCACAATATATCCACCTTGTATAAAGTTCAAAACGACATGTATCTATGGACCTTAATCATACAGTAACATACTACATCTGTTTTTTAATATATAATGTTGTTTACTCTTAGATACACGTATTTGTCTTATTTTAATTTTTAATGTAATTATCATTTATTTTATTGCTAATTTTTTATCATTAAAAAGTATTTTAAGCATGATTTATATTTTATGTATTTGCATAAAAATTTAGATTAAAGGAGTGGTCAAACATATATTTAGAAGTCAACGACGTTATCTATTAAAAAAAGGGAGTAATATCACTATCGTAGCTCTGTTTGTGAAAAGGGCTCAGTTGTAATTTTTATTTTCTTTGTGAAGCCTTCTAATTGAAGACCAACGTGTAATTGTTGGAACTTTTTAATTGACAATAAGATGGTGATGCCCCTACTGTCTTTTGTTCGTTTCTTTTAAGAAAATAGTTGCAAAATAACCTCCTTGTGCAAACTGCAAAATCCAAAAAAGGCATATACCTATATGCATGTAGGAGGCAATTATATATTCTAACTAGCAAATACGTACAGCCCTTGTTTAACTAAAAAATAACAACCTATGTGGACAATTGTTTAGCTTAACACATTGGTTATGATCAAAATTACTTCAATTATATATACTCTCGTTTTAATTTTAAGAATAAAACTAACTGATCTTAAATAAAGTTGATTACCTTGTTTTTGAAATTAATATTTTAAGGTACAGTAAGATGATAATTAATAAATAAATGCAAGTCAATTTTGAGCCAAACTGATGAAAAAGAAGTGATGATGACTAATAAAAGCAAGTCAATTTTGAACTAATGGGCTTATAATTAGCTTTAGGTTCACCATCACCCGTTATATCATGCTCAGAATATATTTTGAGGCCAAAGTTGATGAGAAAGAAGTCCAATCTATTTGGCAGCCTCAACCAAAATAAACTTCCCTACAATAAGAGCAATATAATACCATAACATAGCTATAGACACACATATAGAGAACAGAGAGAATTAATACTAGCTCTCATGCATTGCCAACTTTACACATATATATACTCCAAAAGAAATATATTAAATAGATAAATGAGCAAAAGAGAGAGGAGAATAAAAACAGAGACAATTATAGTTAAACTATTTTACATGTTGACTCTAATATTCACTACGCCTGTGACGGTCTATCAGTGATGGGTCAAAGTGCCTCGTCATATATGACCTCATCTGTGACGGGTTCAACTGGAGTCCGTTCAAGATGAGGATATGAGATGACGGCCCGTCACAGGTAAATAATTATCTGAACCTGACATACCACACCTTTGACGGATCCACATAGAGGCCCGTCAAAGGTGACTCCTTACCTGTGACGGGTACAACAGTATAGCCCGTTAAAGATGAAAAGGGATATCTAACGGGTATTTTTTTCCACGCCGTCACTGCTAGAGGCCACCGACAATGAAATTGTTTTTAATCTCTCTCTCCAACCTATCTCCTCTCTCTAACGAAATCATTTTCAATCTCACCCCCTCTCTCTCTTCCTCTCAGCCCTTTCTCTCTTCCTCTCAGTTCATCAGCTGGTGAGTGTGGCCGAAGGCGGAGGCGGCTCCGACGTCGGCCGGTTTGAGGCGAAGGCAGAGGAGGTGGGAAATCAGGGACGGAGGCCACGTCATCCCCGATAGGAGCTAGGCGGTGGAGGCCGCTTCTTGAGGTCCCAACGTCGTCCTCCCCTCCGTCTCCAGATTCGGCCTACCCGAGGTCGAGGGTCACTGGATCTGATTGCCCCTGACCTCGCGGCGACCGGATCTGACTGCCTCCACTGCCACCGCCCGCATCAGCCGCAGTCTCCACCCGCAGGGCGGCCACCACCTCCACCTCTGTCGGCTCTAGCGTGTCGGGCACCGTCTCCGCCCATGGTCTAGTTGCCGCCTCCGCTAGCGGTCTAGCGGCCGCCTCCACCTGCGCCCGCCCAAGCAAGCTGGAGGCTGGCTTCTCCACCATGATTCGTTCTTTCCGAGGGCCGGCCTTCACCGGATCGAGCCACTCTGGAGCTCGCGGGCGCCGGCCTGCGGATCTGAATGCCCCAACTACTCCAGGTAGCGAGTACGGCAATGGCTACAATGACTACAAGGGCGGCAGCGGCGACATTGATAGCAATTCTGTGAAGTCCAACCATAGGGGAGTTGATCCATTCTATTTGTGAATGTGATTTTTGTGATTCTGTTTTGTGCCCACATGATTGTGTGTGAATGTCATTTTGCTCTTCGGTCAGATGAATGTGATTGTGATGATTTTTGTGATTTTGTTTTGTCCCCAAATGATTGTGAATGTTGATTATTTTTGTGATTTGTGAATGCCTAATGAAGGTCTACGACTAGCTAGGCTCACATCATTATATATATATATATATATATATATATATATATATATATATATACACCCCATTTTTCAGGTCTGTGACGGGTCTCAATTAGGACCTGTCACAGATAAATATCACCACTAACAAGTTAAAATATTTATCGTTCACAGATGAAGGTAACCTGTGATGGATTTTAGTTGCAGTCCGTTAAAGATAACTCTTACCTTCGATGGGTCTTTACCCGTCACAGGTGACTCAGAGTCATCGGTGACCACTAATCTCTGATCAGGGCCACATCCGTTAAAGGTGAGAGTTTGCCCCTATCACGGATGATTTGATCCAACGTAGTGATTATTTTTAGATAAACTTATAGGCACTATTAAACTTGTTCTAACAAGTACAATAAGTAAAACAATTGTTATTTTAGAGTTTCAGAATTAAAAATAGAAAATCAATTCCAGTCTACCCTGAGCTAATAAAGGAGCAAACTATAATTAACTTGCTCGAAAATGAGCTTCCACTCGATCTTGCTACAAGACAAACATCTCCACCGGGTGCAATGGGAATTTCTATTGTGTTTTTAACCCTTTTAATTTTTTAATTAAAAAATCGACTCTTCCAAAATGTATTTTCAATTCTAAACCTTTTAGCTACGCCGGTCTTAACGGCGTGGTGAGACAACGCTGCCATGTCATTAGGGTTATCGTGCCAATGTTGTTTTGCCATGCCAGCCTATGCATGGTAAAACCCTTGCCACACCACTGTCGGTGGCGTGGTAAAACAACCTCACCACGCCAAACCCTCGTGGTGTGACAGCGTTGTTTTTTCAAGCCATTTTTGAATAGCCAAAAGTTTCAGAATTTAAAATAAAATTTGGAAGAGTCTATTTTTAAAATTAAAAATTTAAGGAGTTCAAAAAAATAAAAAAAAGGGGGCATGCAACCATTAGACAGGGTATGCATGTTAGCTAGCTATTGCACGAAATTTCTTTTCCCTCTAGGTGAAACAAAGAAAGTACTCAATCAAGCCAGCAGATGTTGTATGCAGATGTACTAGAGCTCGATCGATGATCAGGTACATTATTCAGGTAGATGCTTCTGTCACGGCCAAACGTGATTCTTCCACGGACGAGTCCAACCGATGCAGTTAAGTCCTGACGACATGGGCTCGTTTTGGAGAGTTTCTGCACCATGTTTCGGTCGGTTTTTGTCCCGTATATTCCGTTGCACGAGTACGATGATTGTGCTGGTCCTTTTCCAGCCAAGCTTAGCAGCCGGCCGGTCGATCGGACGACCACTCTCGGCCACGGAATCGATCAAACTCCTACAATTTTCACATGACAAAATTAACATGGATGATATATAAATTAATGTGTGTGTGAAAGAGCTAGCATTACAAAATGTATGGACTCGTACTTGGAACCATCAGAAAATACAATAGGAGAAAGGGACATTTTTCTTTTTATAGTATATGTGAACTACAAAATATATAATAACTTGATGGGTGGGAATACAACTTACCATATGTGAAGTTGCAGAGTTAGCAAATGTACGTAGTACGATGATTCGATGAGCTGAGTGTGATTTCCTACAAGGAAAATCTAAATGTGTGCAATTTAATACAAAATATAACATGAAAACCGAGCAAATTAGTATATTAGTCGTCAATCTGTGTGCGCGTGCACGTTTAAAAAATATTTTTCATGATGTAATAATTTCTAGATTTGTAATTAATTAAAAAAATCATGCATAATGGACATGCTTCTAACGGAAAAATTCTATTTTACCTCCAGAACTATCTCGCTGGAGCAGTTAACCCACTGAAATTTTTTTGCTCATTTTACAACCCGATCGAACTATTAAAAACGATTCACCTTTAAACCCTATTGATATTTATCTTTCTTTTCTTTATATATAAGTTGTATTTTGTATTAAAATTTGGTAAGATTGATTGATGCATTAGAAGTTACCTCTAAATATTTTTAGAATTTCTTTGCCACTATTTACATATGTTAGAAACACTAAGAGTAATTTAAATATTGAGGTTTTAAATTTTGAGTAAATAGTTGTGAAAATATTTAAAAATATTTTGAAGCTTTCATAATGCTATCATATATTGTTGTAAAAAATATATTAATATACAAATCATATAAAGAGAAACAAAGAAGAAAATTTTATTAAGCAATAAAATGAACTATTTTTAATAGTTCAGAGATAAAATGTGTCAAAAATAGTTTATAATGTTAACTGCCTTGATGAAATGGTTCCGGGAAGTAGAATGGATTTTTTCTAATTAATTATTATCTGCCAGTGGAACCACCCTAATTAAGGAACCTTTTTAAAACCGACTTTCATGCTTTCAGCACTGTTATTTCATTTTTTAGAAGTTAAATATCATATGCAAAAGTAACTAAGATTTGAGTAATGCATAGCTTCTAGGTTGATATTGGAATACAGTTTGTGTACATATATATGTGCTAACGTGTAATTTTTGTCAAGGTCGTGTGCATAAGGCTGGTAGAACCTCTTAGAAGAAATGCAAGAATAGGACAACATGGGTTGTTTACTTTCCATGCATGGAGTGACCACTGACCATCCGCTGCTTAATAATTAGTGAAATCGGTTTATTGACCAGCGCGTATACTTACAGCCTATAACTCTAACTTTTTAATTTAACTTTAAAAATTAAATATACAGTAAAGTTATATAGAGCAACTTGAACTTTTGCTCCACGTATCTACTTTATTTTATGAAAAAACTTTAGCCCTCTCCACTATCCTTTTTGATGGAGCTAAAAATTGTTTAGTTGGACTTCAGTTCCAATAAAATTCTACCAAATAGACTCTTACCTATCTACTGTATGATTATATATTTATGTGCCAGATATACCAGCTAACTACCGATACAGGGGTGTATCACTCACCGTGGGGATAGATATATGATATAACTTAGTCCATGCCTATCTAAGTCTGTACAATTGTGTGCTTTTCAGGAGCTTATATATTTAGCAGAAATATCAAGTAATTAGATGGATATGCTATAATGATTATATATTTTAACATCATAGGCCACGTTAAAAGAAAAAAAATCATTTTACTCCCCATACTAATTTAAAAGCAGTTAACACCATGAACTATTTTTTTTCTTATTTTATCTCTTAAACTATTAAAATTGTTGACTTTACGGCTTCATAAAGTCAATTCAATTTACTCTGCCCAACTATTTACATATGTCACTTAAATAACTAGCACGTGAAAGAAGTCATACATACAAGACAAACTAAGGACATTTTACTTAAGTACTAAAGTTGCTAATGTTCACGGCACACCTTCTATACGGCGCAGAAGTCAGAAGACATGTTTCTGACTTATCCTACACATGTCTCGCATATATACTTGCATGCGAAGCTATCATTGGCTTTGATTTCTTTGTACAAAATTGATTTTTTCCTTTCTCACTTGTGAGGAGAGATATATAGAAATTATTCTACGCAAGTTAGTTTTGGAGGTATAGTAATATATATTGAATTATATTAAGTTGGCCACACACCACGTAAAGCAATAAATGTTCTTCCAAAATTAAATATTTAAATATATACTCTATTAAACAATTAAGTGCATTTAGTACCCGCACTACTGTATGAATTGAGCAATTAATAAAGATGATACGATTTCTGAGTAATTAATGTTCTGTGTCTATTTTGAATTGCGAGTTTGCGACCCCTCCTATTTAGAACTAGGAACTAAAAAGACTAAATGTTATTAATTGCACTGTACAAGATCATATTACCCCTAACCATGCAATCCGCAAGGAGAGAAATCAGACCATGCAGGAGTAGTAGGTGGAAACCCATAGGGACTAATGGACTAATGCACTTTTAATCCTTTTTAGTCACCCCTATTTGGAATTTTAGGGACTAAAAGGAACTAAAGTGAAGAGACTAATGGATTAGCCTCTTCAACCAAACAAGCCCATAGATGCTCCCCCTACTCCTACGACGGATCATGGCCTGCAGTCTCATTTTGAACTGGGTTTTCTTTGACCTGTTAAAGATGTGTCGTGTAAATGTGCTCGTGTCAATTCATCAAGGAAAGCGTGAAAAATTTATAAAGAAAGAAAATGCATAAATACACCATACGTTACATTATATAAATGATTTTGGTCGATCATCTATTTGACACTACGTATACCACATAGTACACCTATTCCTTCAAAACAATGCTACATATCTAAATGATATAATATTTATCATCTAAATCATCTACTTGGTCGATCATCCATTCATCAATGCTACACATATATATGTCGGTCGTCACGCATATATATACGTTCATCGGCGATCAGATTGTCACGGATGTGTATCAGCGCATTATTTTTCACAGACAGACACTGCACCTAGCTTTTTGCTAATTTTCTCTATCGAAATAAGTTAGTTGCACTAGATAAAACGTACACATACGTCATCTCGGTCATTTAGAGATTGGTTTATTCGTTCGCAAACACACAAAGTTTAAACTTTGCACGTTAATATATATTTTCGAAGAAGAGTAGCATATAACCGTGACACGTCGGGGTGGTCACTTGGGGCCGGTCAGGGAGTGCATAGCCCGTTACACAAGAAGTTAGTCTAAACCAAGTGAGAGGAAGAAGCTATGCTGTTCTAAGCTATATACGATATGTGCTTATAGCTCCTCAACCGGATATATTTGCAGTTGCAGCCACCCATTGCAGCCCTTCTTCAACAATCTGTTCCACCACCGTCGGTATTTGAGATAGAACGCTATCAAAGATAAGGACATCCCTTTCCTTCCACAAGTACCAGGTTACAAGCATGATGAATAAGTCAAAACATTTCCTGCTCTGATTGTGGAGGTGACACCATGAAATGATGTCTTTATCTTTTTACATTTAACTTGCCCACCGCTTTGCCAAAAACTCGGCACAAAGGAAGGAATAGAGGCCAAGGAAGAAAGCATCGTAGGCTTTCTTATCCTCAGTGTTTTGGAGTGAAGCGCTCTGAACTTTGTCTCAGATCAGCAGAAGAAACTGATAGGATACAGATGATGAGTGTACTAGATACTCACCCCGCTTAAAAAAATAAACTAGTTAGGGATAAGACGTAATCTAGTACGATGAATCTGGACAAGAGTTATCTAGATTCATCATAGTAGGTTTTAAGTTTTTTTTTTTAACGGAGGGAATATGCCCCTCACCCACGCATTCCCGGTGAGGCCGGCAGCCATTTGGAGGTTGGTTGAAATCCCAAAGTTTAATTTTCAGACACACAACCGGTGATCGTTTGATCGTAGTACCTAATGAAGAAAATAATGGAAGGTATCAAAATCACAATACTGTGTGTTACTTGATTTGATTTGTACGTATAGCTAGAAAAAACTGGAGCTAGTACACATCAGGAGCATCCCTATGCACATGACTACATGCATGTACATCGTGCATACTTGCAATTGCATGCGTATAAGGCGACAAATGTGATTGACGATAATTTCCTCGATCCTCGTTTTCCACGCAGTACATGTATTATTGAGTGTGAAGCCATCATCTATATACGGACAATATTAACTAACAGAGACAAGAATATATTGCTATGTGATTATGTCATTGTCTCATTTAACAGTCTATCTATCTATTAATATATTATTAAGATAACCTGAAAATAAAGCACCATGCAATGTGTTCCCTCCGGACTACAGAGAATAGTTTAATTAGACCATCCTCAACCCTCCATATCATCTAGTGTTCATAACATTTAATACATTACCACATAAGTAAAAATCTGATGTGGCAATAGAGTTAATGAGGAGAGAGGTAAAAAGATGAAGACATCATTTCTCATGCAAGAAACCATGTCTACACAAGAATCAATAATAAAAACAAGAAGATAGGTGGATAAAAGAAGAGAGAAAAGAGGTGATTAGAAGAGAATTTAATTTCAATACACTATTCATTGGATACATAGTTTCTATACATAGTGTTTATATGATATGGCAAGTATAGAAACTAGTTGATAGTTTCTGGGTTGGGGATGGCCATAGAAACTACCACTTTAATGGGAGGAAAACAATAATTTTGATAAATTGCGGTGCATCTGGATTATAATGGTTCCTATGAAAATGTGACCTAAAAGGTTATATAGCCAATCCAATTTTTTCAAAGATTATTGTATACAAATTATAATGGCATGAATGGAAATATTGAAGCTAAGAGTTATGTACAAATTCAATTATATTTTATAAAAGATATTATATTATGTGCATGTAATGAACATAAGCAAGAGTTATATATCAGATTTAATAATATTTTTAAAATTTTATTCGGATCTAATTCTATCTTTAAAGTCTAGCAAAGCTGCGGAAAAAAAATCTACTACCTACAAACAAGCTATATATATACTCCTAAATTGCTTGGAAAGCCTTCTATCCTCCTCTTCTATTCATCTTTAAAAAAGGTCATTTTCTATAATGGCATTGTGGCAATCAATCCAACTTCTATGTTAAGGTATTTTTTTCTTAAAGGCAACCATAATGTATATGTTGAAAATTGGTATTAGCGTAGGACTCATAGTCAGGTGGAAGTAACACCAACTCCACAGTATATATTGAAAAATAAGGTATTCCATAAAAGAATCATCCATCCTCAACCTTCTTTGAGGTATTCCACCAGGGCACCAGTGAGATGCTTACCATGTCTTGCTTATTGCTTGCTTGTTGTCGGTAGTAGTGTAAAAACCTGGTAACCACTACTAGCTCCTCCCACAATGTTTACCAGATAGTAAAGGTATATTAATTGCTTACTACCTAGTTTTCAGATTTTATCTCGGTATTAATATTTTTTAAACTACTAAACGGTATGTTCCGTGCGAAAACTTTCTATAAGAATTGCTTTGAAATATCAAATATATCCATTTATCAAGTTTATAATAATTAAAACTTAATTAATTATATGCTAATGACTCGTTTTACTGCGCTAAATTATTCTTCATCTTCATCAGTTAACTCAACATGGCAGACAAGGAGCAAGAAAACGGATGTGTGTGCTAACGAGACCATAATCAAAGCTATGGAAACATGAACAAATAAGAAAACAAATTATGAATAAAACTTTCATATCATGTTCTATGTTTCAAAATCAACTTAAAAAAAGTTAAGTTTCAAAAATTCAAAACCGCGACAGTCCGACAAGCCAAAAAATAAATGATAGACCTACCTACCTGACTTCTTATATTTGGGACAAAACCTAAAGGGATGGTAGCTCGAATTGTCATTATAAGTGAAACGGTATTTGCACTAACCAAATTAATGAACTCAATGCGGCGATACAAATATTTTTTTTCATGGTGATCATATCCTCCCAATTGCACGTGTCACTACATAGGATACCCTCTATAGTCCTGGTTTACCACTCTTTTAGTTCCGGGTGCAAACCGGGACACCCAATCTGGAACTAAAGATGAACATTTTTAGTCTTGGTTGGAAACACTAATCGGGACAGTTTTTTTCTTCATTGTTTTTCTGCTTGCATACTATTTTTTTCATTGTTTTTTTCCAACGCCACCAATCAAATGCAACATCAAAATTATTTTTTTCAATGCCACAGATCGAATGTAACAACATCAAAATTAACATCACAGATCAAATATGACAACAACAAAATTATTTTTTCCAATGCCATATATTGAATGTAACAACATCAAAATTAACATCACAGATCGAATGCAACAACAAATCATCCACAAATTCATAAAAACAATCATCGCAGATCACAGATCATCACAAATTCACAAAATCATCCACAAAATCATCACAGATCGAGCCGTGCGCCGCCGCCACCGCCTTGGGCGCCGGCCGCCCGCTGCCCGCTCCTGTCGCCCGTCGCCCGGAGGCTGGCCAGATCTGGGAGAGAGGGAGGGGAGCGTCACCGACCACCGCCCTCCCCCTCTTCCCTCCGGCCAGATCTGGGAGGGAGGGGAGCCGCTGCCACCGCCTTCCCCCCTCCCTTTGGCCACCGCGCTGGGGTGCGCCGCCACCGCCACCTCCGGTAGCCGCTGCCTGCCGCCGCCTGCAGCCGCCCGGAGGTCGGCCTCCACCACTACCGCCGCTGTCGACCGGATCTGGGAGGGAGGGAGGGAGGGGAGCGCCACCGGCTACTGCCCTCCCCCTCCCTCTGGCCACCACACCGGGGTGTGCCGCCACCACCGCCGGTGGGAGGGGAGAGGAGAGGAGAGGTGGGAGGGCCGGGACTTAGAAAATTTTTACTGCCGGAGAGAGGGGAGAGACAATGTTTTTATTGATGCTTTACCAACCGGGTGATCTTTAGTACCGGTTAGTAACACGAACCGGAACTAAAAATTCCCGGCGACCTGACACGACCTGACAAAAAATAAACCGAGACTAAAATTGATCTTTAGTCCGGTTGATGTCACCAACCGGGACTAAAGATCAGAAAATTCCTTTGGGTTTTTTAACCAGGACTAAAAATGATTTTTAGTCTCGGTTTCTTTTCGAATCAGGACTAATGTGATTTTTATCATCCGGATAAAGATCACTTCTCCAGTAGTGCGTATTGTCACACATCACGGTATGAAAAGACCATGGCAGAGAGCATAAAGATGACTTTACATATATTGACCTCACAAATATATCTACATTAGCCATGAACAGTAGAAGCCAAATACGAACGTGCACATCAATCCGAGACATATATATGACGCCATTGTTCGACGACATGGATTCAGCTTTGTACATATATCCATGAGTTCATAGTCGTAGTACACGTGATAATCGAGGTCTCGTTAACTAATTAATTGTGGCCACAAAAAGTGCAATGGACAAATCGGTCGATCGATCGTTATCGAGTGGACGCGCGCGCGCGCGAGCGGCGGGAACGTTAGTATCGGACGCATGCCATATCACATGAATGTCAATAATAATCCGAGGCAAATTAAATTAAATTCAGGCCCGGAGAACAGCTGGTGTGTGACACATTTGGCATTTCACTGTTGGGCATGCTTGCATTGAAAAGATGACTTAAAAAGCAATTTGTTAAGCTTGACTGTTAAATTGGGTCAGGTCAGGTCGGACCCAATCCGCGCTAAGTTGAAGGGAAAGCTCAATTCATTCATCTATAAGGTTATCAACTTTATACTCCGAACCTAGTGGCAAGGCCCCTGTCCACTATTACTACCGAGGAATGGTGGACATGTGCCTTGTCTGGTGCGGTTTCCTGATGAAAAGCGCAGATGGTTAATTACGCTGTTTTTGTAGAGCAGCGACCCTGTCCCGTCTGTGTTGTGCTCGGTTATGTGAGTGATTTGCATCATAGTGTGCTATGTGCTGATCTATTTACTCAACAACCCTGGTGTTGATTCATGTAAAATTAATCTTATCAATTGATCGATTACGCCAGCAAAGACGTGTCTCATCAGTTAATTACATCGAGGGCAAATGCAGGAATCTGGATTAACACTATGGAATCTGCTTGAAATCAACGGGAGAAAAAAAGAATCTGCTTGAGAGTAGTTGCTCTCCATCATCCGTACGTATATAAGTACAAGCCAAAAGGTTACGTAGTACAGAGACTTTACCTAGGTGACATATATTCATGAACAAAAGGTCATCTTAATTAATTTGGATTAATTTATTGTTATTGGCACGTCACAACGACAACGTACGACATAGGAATTGAAAGCTGAATTTTGCCTTCCTTCGTCATGGAATATTAATTCTGGTTTCGACCAGAACATTACAGTACATATTAATTAATTGTACCTATGAACATAAGTATTAACAACAGAGTGTTCTTGTCGATTAATTTTGACAGCACTGTTGACATTATTTTCGATGGTTAACTGTCTCGGAGGTACATGTATGATGTATATATATTGAAGCGTTTTGTGGGTTGAAGTTGGATGAAAACGTCTAGCTTTCCTTTGAGAGATTATATTAGTGAACGTTTTAGAAGAGTTTATACTTGTAGCTAATGTTGTTGTAGTTTCTAATGCGAAAAAACGTTGTGTTCAAAGGTATTTAGTATGGATATAATCGGGTATAAACACCTTCTTTGATCATGTCCAGAACGATGGGAAGGAAGTGGAGGAGTACAATATTTGGTCTTTCTTCCATCTTTTGGGGGCTCCTTAATTTGAACACACAAATTTTAGAATACCTCCATTCCATTAAAAAAAAAAGGCCTTCATCAGTTTGCTTTTTAGTGTTTAAGAATCAAAGTGTTAACTATGAGTCCATATTGGACAACCATCTAAATGTATAATTGTATAACTTGTACGTGTACACCGGCACAAGTATGTGTCATATTGAGCCTACTTCACTATATATAATATGCTCAACAGGAGCCACAACTTTAGGTTTCGAATATACATAGCTTAAAAACCAGTCTGATATGTGAGAAATGTCCTCCACTTTTTAAGTTGTGCGATCCCATCATCAATATTGATGTGGGACTAAACCCAACAATCTCTCCTATCATATCAACCCATGTGTGACCTCGAAGACTTGTTACCAGAGCTCCACCACCGTGCGACCTATGAAAATTGCTCCGAATTTTCAAACCAACAATCTCCCCCATCACATTAAACCATGTGATCCTCAAGATTTGTTACTAGGGCTCCTCTATCACTTGGGCTCTTATACCACTTGTTAGAGTGTACAGTACGGTTAACCAACCGTAGGTCATCACCCTGGTCACATTGGATCTCCTCCACTATAGGTCCAACCAGAGGTACAACTTTATATTGTGAGACTACACAACCCAAAATACTAATCTCATGATTAAGGATTATCCCCCACCTTTTAAGGTGTGCCTTCTTATCATCAATTATCGATGTGAGGCTAAATCCAATAGGAATTCTGTTATGTGAAAACTATCCCGGTTGATGTTCCCGTGTGGGTTCTAGGCTATGAAGTTGCCATGCGCTCGTTTTCGTGTGTTTTAAGGCCGTTCCAGTGTTTTTTGGTAGATGGGAGCCTTCCGGTCTCAGCTGGTAGTGATATACTTCCTCCGTCCCAAAATAAGTGCAGCTGTGAAGTTCATAGCTGCATTTATTTTGGACGAATAAGGGAGTATCTAAGTGGCCCATGCACTTTGCTGTGATTTTTCACTAGTAAAAACTCATCGTGTAAACTCAACAAAAGGTATATGGCATAAACTATATTACCATCTGTCTTCCAGTCATTTCCAGAAAAGATGAAATATATATGTATTCATATATGGACGATGTCGATGTATGTAAATAAATTAACCAATATATGTTCCACATGGTCCTTTCAATAAAAACCACATGTTGCACGATATGATCGATGTACAAGTTATTTTGTCGCACCAATAATTTGGTTGTAATGTAGAGAAGCACGACATCAGAAAAATACGTGCAATGCTTGGAGCTGAGTCTCTGCAACATATTTCTGTATAGCAACAGGATCAGGATCCCTGCAATCTACAGTAATGGAGATTGGAAATGCATGATGAGCACCATATATAGCTAGGTACGGCGCAAGAAAAATTAATTAAGTAACAAGTCCATTTAATCCCATCAACTATTACATGCTAAATATTAAAAATAGGTAGGGACTATGTGTTAGTGACATTTTTTTTAGAACACTGGTTAGTGTGACTGACTAACTACCTCCTTCAATATCGTCGCGTCGTCTTCTTTCACATATCTTCTTTCTCAACTCTCTTCCCCTCTTTCTATCTCTATCGATCTTCTCTCATCTCCTCTCCTAAAATACTTTGAAATACAAATATGCTAAAATCACATTTTACACCAAATATACTAGTAAA
Organism: Oryza punctata; assembly: GCA_000573905.2. Taxonomy (NCBI): domain Eukaryota; kingdom Viridiplantae; phylum Streptophyta; class Magnoliopsida; order Poales; family Poaceae; genus Oryza; species Oryza punctata. The sequence continues at coordinate 5,314,501 of CM002494.2, read as the reverse complement.
TTTAACTAATTGTTTGTAAAAGTCTTTAAAGCTTTTGACTTTTTAAAGTTAAAGTACAACCCGTAGAAATCAACTGAGAGATTATTATTTATCATTATAAGGAAAATTATGATAATCTTGTTTTGACATAATTGATGTTATATTAATCCTGTCCACTACTACAAAATTCCACTTCTACTTTAATCTATATTTACACACGAAAATGTTATTGATTTTCTGGAAGAGGTTTTGAAGTAATTGAATACATATATACCATGAGTAAAAGTGCACTTTAATAAGTAAGACAAATTAATATATATTTTCAGTGTGGCAACTTTATAAAGCAGCCCTTTCACAATGAAAGAAAAAAGAGAGAAACAAATATGTACTACTCATAGTTCCATGCATATGCCAAGCTTTGTCTAACACGATAATTTGACGCCGTCTCAAATGATTAACATGCTATAATAATTTATTGTATATTTAGTAACTTTCCACAGCAGCTAGCACAAGCTAGCCATGCCAGATCAAATTGACAATCTTAAATTCATCCTTGAAACTATTTTGACCAATCTATCGATGGATTCCACAATGACCATATGCATGCATGGCCGGGTGATGATCGAATGAGTACTGTAATTAATTATTTGTTGTCAGCTTAATTGCACAAATCAATGGAGTGACGACACGCGTACGTGCGTGTGTGCTTGTTTAATTTTTCGAGCACAAGGTTTTGACGGCGGGCAGCTCAATATCACGTTTTCGTATGCATGCTTTGACCGCTCTTGATTTACATTTTTATTATATAATATAAGCTTTATTAAACTTAGGTAATTGAATCAAGGTTATAGAACTATTTGAGAACACTCTCGATCCCTATATAACTTAAGACACACAGCCAAAACACACACTCAAATATATCCTATCTCGTTTGTTATGAAAGTGATTCTTTTAAAGAAGGAAAAGAGAAAAGTGCCTTTTTCGCTTGTCTTTTTTATGTAGATAATTACGAGACTAATTAATAAGTGTGACTGCAATTTACTACAGCAGCAAACCAATGTGGTGTTTGTGGTTCTAAACACTATGCCAAGATCACTCTTGAATTTTTCCAAAAACCAAATACAAAATATCATACTTAGCTTGGATGGGAGAGTACTAAAAACATAGATAACCTGATCGAGGATGTGAATTAAATTTCACAGGATTTTTATATGAATCAATTTACATATAATTCTTATTTAAACTGGAGTGGAGTGTTCATGCAGGACTTATCATGGAATTCCTACTATATAATTAAAGTAGTTCGTTCATGCATGCATGCATACACGAAGAGATCGATTGACTCGGTGTTTCCCGTAAGTTAGAACGTGTCAATATATTAAACTAGTTACTCCACTTTCTTTCAAAAAAGTAATATTAAGCTACTCCCTCCGATTCTATAACTTTTTTAGATTTTAAAGTTAAACATTTTATACTTTGACAAAAAAAAGTAATTTTAAAAATATTTAGCAACATATATGCGGATAGATTTATCTTAGAATACTACAATAGAAATAAAAATAGATTTATTATTAAAATAACAAAACATAAACAAAAATATATTTTAAAAAATATCATTGTTTAAAACGTTGTAATGAATCTGATTAGTACTAGCCTCTGACCATGACAAGACTTGCGTCCAGATCTACGTACGAGAGAATTGTCCACGATATGTGCTGCTGATTCGCTGGCGGCGAGAGTCCACGCATGTTCTTAACCGGCGGCGACAGTTAGTAATTAGCACGTACGTTACATATATATATGCATGTTCTTCGCCGGCGTGGCGATCGAGAGTCAACGCATGCTATTTTGGTGCCGGCGTCCTTTGTGAGAGCTGGTTGTGTATATATATATATACATCTTTTTCAAATATAAGATTTGATCGAATTAACTTTATTAACAATCAATATTTTCTACGAATTATCTCCCTAAACTCGCGGTCGTTCGATTTACCCCCTTAACTACAAAACCAAACATTTTACACCCCGAACTTACAAACTGGATGAATCATCCTCCTGAGTTAACCCGAAGCGGTTTTGATTCTACGTGGCACACACGTGGCAATCTATTTAGAAAAAAAATAATAAAAATCAGTGGGCTCCACATGTCAGCATTTTCTTCCCCCTTTCTTCTTTCCATCTCACTCTCTCTATCTCTGTTTCTCTACCCCCCACAACAGGAGCAGTGAGGAGTTAGAGGAAGGCAGCGATGGCCACCATGAGACAGCGGAGGAAGATGGCGTGCATTAGGCGGCGGTGGCAACAGCAACATCCCCAGCAGACTCATCGAGCATCTAAGAGAGAAATAGAGATATTGTTCAGAGATATGACATGTGGGCCCATTAATCATTTTTATTATCATTTGCTGACTGGATTATTATGTGTGCGTCACATAGATCTAAAACCAACTCCGGTTTGTGTTAGGGGGTACTTTATCCGGTTTGGACAGTTTGGGGTGAGCAATGTTTTGTTCTGTAGTTTAGGGGTGTAATTCGGACGATCACAATAGTGCAATGGGTAATTTGTACTTTTTCCTGTTCTCAAATGTTTAGTTAAAGTGGTACTCCCACCGTGTCTTTTTGATGACGTTGGTTAGTTCACTGGTGGTGATATTTTTATGACGGACTATATAAGATATTTATGATTAGGAGTATTGATGATGTTCTGCTCATCAATTTTTGATATAAGACTAAATCCAACAGCCGAGGCTTGATTGAAATTTTTTTCTTGGGAGGAAACAAGGTATTAATCCGCTTACGATAAATATATATATTTATGCACAAGGTGATATACACAAGAAGGAAACTCGATCGCATTACCACATACCACAATCGTAGCAGATATATAAGAAGTCATCTACGACCACGGGTGGTAATGGGTCTTGACCCATTACAACTCTACCGCTCTCAAATATTTTTAAGTAAAAAATGTATAAAAATTAAGTCCAACCCTTAAATTTTTTATGTAAAATGTTGGGTCTATTATCACCCCTATCTACGACTGGTAAGTGTTACTACCAGTAAAAGGTGATGAGTCAAATCATCTTTGACCGATTACATTATGATAGCCATCACAGATAACTTCTTATCTAACACAATTGTTCTAGTTCAATACTTTAACATGTCACATACATATAAGGCGTCATCAGTGACACATCATGCCCCGCAGCCTCAAACAATGCAAGCCGTTTTTCCACTCGTCAGAAATAAGGTCATCCGTTGACAGATCACCCCGACCCATTACAGATGAATCGTCATAGATGCAAGATCTATAGTAATGTACCCTCTATTTAATTAATTTATAACAACCTCTCTCAGCTACCACTCGATGCATTTAATGTAACCATATATGTCTAATCCGCTAGTTGGAAGGTAGCTTAATTCACTAGTATAGAAAATGCTTTAGGTATCAGTTGCCAACCCCACATGTGTGCTAGATTAATTTGACAACTGGTACCTAGCATGCGGCACAAATGACTCTAGTCATCGGAGCCCGCTGTAGTGCCGGTTTAACAACCGGCACCTATGTGATGTACGAGCTGCAAAAAAAGATCGGCTCGATTCGAGTTGATGCTCCAAATCAACCAAAAATAAATCAAAAGGCGAGAGAGAGAGTCACAAGTTCATCACAGAAATCAAGCCGATGATTGGAATTCTTCAAAACATGGATGAAACATACACAACCAATATTTACAAGTCATCACATAATAAACACATCACAACCACATCAAGACCACTCGCTGCCACTATCCGACCAACCGCTACCCTGCAAACAACTGCTGGTGGCAAGATGAGAGGGATAGAGGATGGGAGGAGGGAGAAAACGGGGGGGGGGGGGGTGGGGGATACTTGACCTGCCTTGGAGCCGTCACCGTCGAATTAGCGCCGCCGCCACCACGGAGTCATCACCGTGGGGAACCCGCCGCCTGTCGACCCCCAATTTTGCAAATCGGAGATCTTATGTGTTTATCCGTACCAATCCCTGGATCAGTAGTTGGTACACACATACATAGCCGGATCACAACATATCACGAATGAATTCAGTCTAAAAAGAGTTAAGTACTTATATTAGGGCCAGGCAGGCCAACAACTATCAGAGAACAACAGCGGAACACAAAACAGTACAAGGGCCCGGTTGACATGCCACAGGCAGCCGACTGGGGAACGAGACCTAGAACGGGACCGCACTCCGATCATCCTGTCAAGTACGCAAGCGTACCAACAAGGGCTTCTCTTCAGGCACTCTGCTAAAAGATATATATAGAGCAACAATGAGTACAAAAGTACTCAACAAGCCACCACACAAGAATGCATATGATAGGAGATATTTCAAGGAATGGCTTTCGGTTCTTTTGCGTAAAGCAAATTTGGTAAATCCTTTCACAAGCCTAAGACCTAGCATAGACTGATCAAATTTTAATACCATAGTTCATTTATCAACGACGGTTCTGTCCACCATCCATTGTCATCCCAAGGATAGCTTCCCGTCATTGAGTCGTCATGGTTTTCTGAGGACGTCCACCTTCCCTCCTCTCAGGAAGTGGCTCCATCAGCATAAAAAAATCATCATGCATCATCCCATCCCACACAAGTTAAGAATTTAGAGTCTAGCTAAGTGTAATACATGTCCCGGTGCTCAATATCCGCGAGCACGGCTATTCGAATAGATTTGGTTTACTCACACTGCAGTGGATGTACACTTTACCCACACTCCGTGACTGCCCAACACATGAGCCTCGTCCCAACACATGAGACGCGTCACGGCAAAGCATTTCGATAACCTTGCATTGGCAGTACCCGCTCCATGAACTATCGTCCTCATGCACTCTAGGCGTATCTGTTTCTAGCAGTGAGAGGAGTTCTGGCGCTCCCGGGAAGGGAAGTCTCACATGCACATTAAGTTTATAGTTTATAGTTTAAGTTTAGATTCTCACTCTCACACACGTGGCAGTCCTACAAATGGCGACACCGACGTAGGGAACGCGTCGCGGCCCTACCTCAACGGCTGCCCCACCGTAGCGCACCTGCCTCACACATGGGGGTGAACCATCTATGCAAGGATACTGCCTCTGCTCGGCTATCTAGTCCGCTAGGTCTATACCCATCCGAGAAGTGCGGTTGTACGAGGGTCGTTTCATGCTTAACTTCATGGCTCGGTCCTTAACTGACCAGGGACGGTACTAGCCTTTTCCAGATACCACCCAAATCCACCATCCGCCCCGGTCGAAATCAGTGGTTTAGTTTCATTTCTCCTTTCACAAATCATTTCATCATATCATGGCAATGTGGCGCTCATGTCTCCACATGCCGCATCTCAATTACCTCCCCAAAGGTAATTGCCCAAGCATATAGCATTTTGATAAACATGAGTATGCATGATTTTAGAATAGCATTACTAAGCATTTGTCATATTTGACTAGGGACTCATACGTGAGCGTGGTTACAAGGGAATATGGGGTAAACAATATTCAAGGTGTGGCATAACAACAAGTAGGATGTTCATTATTGCATGCAACTTTATTTGCAAACAAAATAATTTCGCAATTTGGGGTCAATATGTTCAAGGAATAGTGATGACTTGCCTTGCTCAGAATAGTCCTTACTCTTGATATAATCCTCGTTCAACCTTCATCTCCTGGAAGCTGCACACGTTGCCTCACGACTAATCGATTCACCAATACTATAATACGTGAGAAAAACCAATATTCAAACAACAATCAAATATGCGCAAATAAATATAATTGATGGGGTCGCACCTAGGGTTGCTCATACTATTCGTGCTTCTATCTAAATACAACGATCATACACTAAATGAGGCTTTATCCTATTTAATTAAAATCTGTGGTATGGTTCTGTGGTTGGATAGGCTTAGGATTGACTAGATATTAACAGTGAATCATATATATTATTATTTTATTAGTGGAGTTATTATTAAATTATGGACATATTTTACTCATCATTATAAAAGTTCAATAATATCGAAGTTACAGATCATCTCTCCGTATGGTTTTGTAATGAGCTACCCTAGTGAGTTACAGTTTAAACTGGAATGTCGTGAGGTAAGGATTAATTATTATTTACCTACTATTCATGTTTGTCTCATGCTCTTTGTGGGGTATGTACAGATGGTAGGGTAGTGCTCTCTTGTAAAGTTTAATTGAGATATACTGCACATGTGAGTTCGAGAACATACGAGGTTTGATTATTTACGGTACGTGAACTATTTTCTTCAACTCATACAATATATGTGATATAAGTGGGTTTGACGAGTTGGTACTTGTTTTATTAACTTAAGGATTGATTACCAACCTAAGTATATACTATGGTACAGGGGTGTGGTTAATTAACTTCGTGTAGGTGATTTAGTCAAGCTAGCCCTGTCATTATACCTCGTAAACAAACCATGGTTTTATCCATGAGTATCCTATTTTAGTTGTAGCACTGATAAGGTCGGACTTTATGTAAATAATTATTAAGTCATGGACGCAACCACATATGGACGTATATTAACAATTGGCACTAGTATTTCTTTAGGCTTCAACTAATTTGAAATAGTGCGTATAATTGGTTTACATGGGTTTTACGGTGATGAAGTATGTTAAAAATAATCATACTCGGGTCTACTCTACTGTATACAACGGATGCCACACTTTAAAGTACTATTTAGTTATTAAGTGATATATTCGTACCACCCTCACGATATATGCCATTAACGGAGTCTGTACAGATGATTTTAATCACACTAGCTCTTGTCTTTATTTCTCATAATTGGGGACCTAGGTATTTCACACAAGTATACTTTGAGCTATAAACCTATTAAGTTAATCCCCTAGTTGAATACTGCCTAGACCATGAACTTAATTATACGACCATCGAATAATAAATAGTACTAGTATTTCTTCTTTCTATACCTCCATTAATTTGAAACATTAGCTATAATTCAATTTATACGATCGCTATAGCAATATAACAGGTCAAAAATAATTATTTTACTCTACAATAAGAAATTTTATTTATTAGCACACTATTTAGGTTAACTTTTATTTTATTGATTGATATTATAAAAATAAATATATTTTAGTAAATAGTGAATCATATACCATTGGAAAGAGCATGAATTTAGATAAATTTAGGTTTAAGTTTCACTTGAATCGGAGCTAAAACGAATAAGTTATGCTTGTTTAAAAATTCAAATTTGAATAAATCCAAGAAATTGTGAAAATAGACTGTGCACTTAACATCAGTGGGGCCCACCTGTCACATACCTCTCTCTCTTTCTCCTTTTTCTTTTCTTTCTCTCTTTTTTTTCCTCCTTCTTCCTCCTTTCCTCACCTTTCTTCTCTCTCTGCTGCTTGCTTCTCCTTTCTCACTCCTCCCGGCTCCTCTCTTCCCTCCCTCCTAGCCGAGCGGCGGTGGGCGGGCGCGGCGGCGGGTGGGCGCGGCGGCGGTTGGGCGCTGCAGCAGGCGAGCGCGCGGCGGCGAGCGGGCGCGACGGCGGGCGCGTGGTGGCGGACCGGGGCGCGGGGGGGGGGGGGGGGGGGAATTTATAGGGGGCGATGGGGGAGCGATGGCCAACCCGGTGGGACGGACGGGATGGCGCGGGGCTCGGTGACGTGCGGCGCGGGGCGCGAGGGCGCGGTACGGTGGCGTGGGCGCGGCGTGGCGCGCGTACGGTGCGACGTGGGCGGGGGTACGGCGGCGAGGGCGCGGCATGGCGCGACGTGAGCGCGGCGGCCAGCGGGCGGCACGCGACAGCGGCCCGGGTGCGGCGGCCGCGGGCGACGGCGGCAACGCACGGCGCGGCGTGCGGGTGCGGGCTGACGGCGACAGGCGCGCGGTGGACGCGACGCGCGAGCGGCGATGGTGACAGGCGCGCGGCGGGCGTGGAGCTTGAGGCGCACGCGGGGCGATGGCGACGCGGGCGCGGCGCACGCGCGGCGCGTGCAGGGAGCGACGGCGACGCCTAGGGGAAGCCGGCCGAACACCTAGGGGCAAATAAACAGTGACATCTCTCTTTTTTTTTGATTTTTAGGGTTCGGTTGACTTAAAAATCGAGGAAAAATTGTAATTAAAATTTGTATCTCCTCCTATGCATTTGAGGGATAATTTTAAGTATTCTAATGTGATTTTGCCCAAAACTTCGTATCGACCAATATTAAGATTTATAATAGATTTAATAATTTCCTACCTTTTGGGATTTTTAGGGTTAGGGAGGAGTTTAAATAGGAAAATGAAAGGGGTTTGATCCGTAAATTTTCTAGGCAAGCAAATTTAGTACTTAGTGTCTAAAAGTCTAGTTTTGACCCAAAAGTTGTGATGGCACAAATATATTTTCATTGTGTTGTTCAAATGAGGTTAAATCCCGAAAATTAGTCTATATAATTTTGGAGGCTTTCGATATTTTTAAAACTAATTAAAATATTCTAGGGTGGCCTTTGTTAATATAATAGCACATTTTTTTTAATTTATTTATAGGTTAGTTTCTTTTATATGGAGAGATTTAATCTATTTAATTATAATCTCCTAATGCAATTTGGAGTTTGGTGCAGTATTAATCTATATGTCGAACTAAATACTCCCGTAATTCTATTTTATATATAGGGCTTAGTTTATTTGAATGATTATCATTTAATGTGTATTTATATTTCATGGGATATTCTGAGACTCGGTACAATATTGATCTCAATATTGAATCAAATACACTCATGTGCCTATTTTACATATAGAGGTCAATTTGGTTATATGACCAATTATTTTATATGAGCGAATTTTATGCAACGGAAGACTTGAAATTGTTCTAAATATTAATTTAAATATTCCAACGAAACATTCATATATAATAAGGTCATTGTAGTGGTGACCATCATTTCATGCGTATTTATATTTTATGACACTCATCACATGGTTAAAGTATTTATTATTTGATCTATACTTTTTATTACAGAAGTTAATAATTACATTGCACTTTATTTGGCTTGCTTCCTTGTGCAAAAATGTTTATAGGGTTAATAATAAATTATGTATTCTTGTAGACTAGATTTATTACCGAGTCGTTTATCCACAATTTATCTCATTAGTGTGACAATATATAATTTGGTAAACAATAGCAACTATAACGTCCAGCATGATGCAAAAGTTTTAAAAAGTTCGAAACTTTAGTGATTTTTATTGCCGGAATTTTCAGGGTGTTACACCGCCCCTGCCACTGCCTCCTCTCCCGCTGGATCTGGTGGAGGGGAGGGCTCCACCTCCTCGTGGGGAGCCCCCCCGCCATTATTGTGTCCCGTCCCGTCGGATCTAGCGGCGGGGAGTGCACCGCCACCGTTAGGCCAAGAGAGGAGCGCGATCGCGCGCAAGAGAGAGAGGAGTGGCGCCCACCCCTTATCCGCCCGCTCGAGTCTCGAGAGGATAAGGACCAAATGACTTAGGTTGGCTCAGTTTTTACGGGCCGGTTTTTCAAAAACCGATACCTATAATATATTATAGGTGTTGGTTTTTAATTAACTGGCACCTATGATAAATTAAAGATATTGGTTTTTTAAGCAATTCGACGCCTATAGTATTGGGTATCGGTTTTTCTATAGAATCAGCACCTATAGTCTCTTAAAGGTGTCGTTTTTTGTGTTTTCAGCCTGCGGAAGTGGAAAGGTCTATAGGTGCCGGTTTTAGCACTTCCGACATATATAGTGCTGACCTCTATGTTCATTTATGTAGTAGTGATTGAAACCGATCGAGCTTCACTAGTAGAGAAATGATCTTTAGTACCGGTTCTAAACTCTCTTTAGTCCTGGTTGTAGTAACTGAGACAAGAAAACCAATACTAAAGTTCTTGATTTTTAGTACCGGTTGAAGGAACCAGTACTAAAGATGCATACTAAGTCAAACATATATGGGATGTGCGATTCAAACTTAAGATCTCTCACCTCAGCCCTCACGCGCGTTACCATCCCACCACTCCACACATCTGACTTGGATAGATATGCTTTCCTTTTTAACTAACACTGGAGGTATATTTAGTACCGGTTGGTAACACTAACAAGTACTATAAAAATATCTTTAGTACGGTACTGAACTTTAGTACCGGTTGGTAATATCAACTGAGACTAAAGATCCACCAGTATTGGTCTCGGTTGGTGCTACCAACTGGTACTAAAGATACATTTTTAATACTGGTTGGTAACACCAACCGAGACTAAAAATATTTATATGGACTTGGGCTTTTAGAGCTGATACTAAAGAATTTTAGTATCAATTCTTAATACATCCAGTATATTTATTGTTTGGTGTTGGATAAAAGATGAGTTCTCTGGTAGTGCTTGTTTTCAGAGTATAATTAATATATTGTTGTCCTAATTAGCATTTCCTGATCACCAAGATAACACAGAGCTTTCGTTTTTAGTTTAACTAGTAACATAGCCGTACTTTGCAACAGGCCAATCCTATTTAATCTAAGATTAATTACGTGGATGGGTTGAGAATAAAACACGTACTAGATGCAGTTAATAAGATCTGATGCACACACATAATGCGTGTAAAAGCTGATCGATGCTCTTCTGACTCCATTTTTCAATCAACATATATATATATATTATATATAGAGAGAGAGAGACAGAGAGTAATCACTTTGAAATGTGATGGACTTATGATAATCGTGTGGTAGAAAAGGACGTGCTGTACGTGTGTGAATGGCACAATTATTTTAGCTAGCTTGGAGCATCATGAGTAGTATTATTATCACGATCGTCGTGGTCGACTCTCGTATAGCTCTATAGCTATTTTTGGCTAAGCACAGCATTGCAAACTTCCAGAATTCGACATGCATGCATGCTTGATTTTACATGATATAAAAATAATGATTTAACATGCTTACATGTTTATATTACAAAATAATAAATAGATATATATTAAAATACCATAAAATGATATCGAGACGATAATTTGGAATACTTATCTATTATATTATAAAAATGATGGATATATATCTTGAGATATCTTAAAAAATGATATGGAATAATGATTTGACAAGCTTGCATATTGACTTTCAAAATATAATAAATTATAAATGATGTTTCATGTTTGCATGAGCTTTAAAATGCTCTCGAATAATAATTACTAATATTAGTAATATTGAGCTTTCGGAACTAGTATGTTTAACTATAGACTTCGTCCTTCACTAAAATGTACTCCCTCCATCCTAAATTATAGGGCGTCATTTGTTATGAAAATCAAACTCAGTAACTTTTAACTAATGATCATAGTAACTATATACTTACTAAGTGTTATGCATGATATATCATTAGATTCATATTTTGAAGTGCTTTCATGTGATGCTAATTTCATATAAATCATGGAAACATAAACATGAAATAAATTAATAGTCAAAAGTATATCATTAAAGACTATAGAAAAAATATAGGTCTTATAATTTATAATTTATGACGGAGGGAGTATAGTTTTAGCTAGTCAAGGCATAGTATTAAATAATGATTAAAGATTAATAGCCATTTGTTAATACGGAGGAAAACAAAGAGGGGAAAAATGAGAAGAGGGAGCATTGGTTCAATGGCTAAAATCGTTAAGAAAAAAAGATCAAATTAAATAGGACTTATGGACCACTCTAAAACTGCACTGAGTAATTTTTAATTTACTAGAACTACATTCCAATATGAAGGAGATACGTATTATTCATGTGAATTATCTTAGCAAAATTGATAGATGCATGTGTTATATAATCCTACTTGTTATTGTAATTACACCATAATATATAAATTAGCAGTATGACGATGTTTGTTATTTTAAATAGAAAAAAAATTCCATTTTACTCTCCAAAGTATTTCATTAGAGCAGTCAACCCCCTTAATAATTTCTTAACTCATTTACACCCCGAACTTTTGAAAATGATTAAACTTATTTTCTAAAGGTGTTTCTCCCTTTTTCCTCTTATATAAGTCATAATTTTTAATGAATTTAGTAGAATTTATATATGTGTTATAAGGTTGCGTTCGAATGTAGAAGTTGAGATATTTTTCTCCGTGAACGCAAAACATTAATGCATGATTGATTAAATATTATTTAAAATACTTGAAAAATGGATTAATATGATTTTTAAAGCAATTTTCATATAATTGTTCTTTTTGCAAAAATACTCCGTTTAGTAATTCGAGAAACATGTGTGTGAAAAAAGAGGAAGTAGAGGTTGAGAAAAGATACAAATGTACGCACCCTAAGTTACCTCTCAACATTTTCTAGATTTTTTTATCAGTGTTTACATATAAAGGTTGGAAGCACTTAGATTGATTTAAACAATGGTATTCTAAATTTAAAGCAAATAAACATGAAAATATTATGAAACTTTGATAATGGTGTTATCTCTGGCTCTACATTATTGTGAAACTTTCAAAATACACTTCATATAAAGAGAAACAAAGAAGAGAAACACTATGAAGTAATAATGTGAACCATTTTAATAATTTCGGGGTAAAATAAACAAAAAATAATAATTTATGGGGTTAAGTGATCCAATGAAATAGTCTGGGAGTAAAATGGACTTCTTTGAAAAAAAAATGTTATTTGCTTTTAATACTAAGACATTCTGTAAATAACAAACTTGCCACTATATATATCCATAAATTTGATGTGTGTATAATAAACAACTCCAATGTGTTTCTCATTGTCCTTAAAAATTAGTAAAAATCAATCACACGCTGCACGACATGATACTCTCTCTCTCTCTCTCTCGATCCAATCGTTAACTTTCTCTAGTTACCGTGTTAATTACAGAATTTGCAGTTGCCAATCTCTGCTAGCTGGTCTTAACAATTACCAATAGATATATCTGGTAGGTGGCGTAATGGTGTACACCCTCCATCCCACTCACTAATACACGCACGTATTTTAAGATTTAACTCTCTAAATATTTAATCAATAAATAGTTTATTATAAATTAAATTTTATTTGATGAAAATAATATAATTGGATTGTAATTGAAACTTATTTTCATATGATTATAATTTGTTGAAACAAACATTATAGTATAGAGATAAACTTAAAATCAAATATTAATTTTAAAGATTGTGTTAAGTTTGATCGTGTCTTAATGAGTGGGATGGGGGAGTAATATGTTCGTCAATCACCTTGTGTTTTGGAAATAAAGCCTAGATTTGATTTTGACGTTGGAATTGACATTATTGTGTTCTGCACCCAAATGATTGATTTTAGCATTGGGCTAACCTTTTGCATATTTTTCAACTATTTGGTCATATTACAACTATATATTTCTCGGAAATTAAAATCTTTAATTTGGAAACGGTTTTTTTCTGGCATGAATTAAGTCGTACACATCACTTGCATTTTCTTCCGTACGTGATGCGTGCATCAAGACCATTTGGTCAGTCGCATGAATGCAACCGTTCAATCACATGATTTGAATGGGAATTTATGATTTTTAGAAATTGCGATGAGATCATGTGGAACAGTAATGCAAGTTTGGTTTCACACTTTCACGTACTATACCCGTGGTTTGAAACCTAGCTTGAATTTTACGTGCAGGTAAAAATTAATAGACTCGTTTTGACTCCCAACGTACAGCTGACACTTGAATGGTCAATTAATACATAACACATAAATTTTGCTATGTTTTATGAATTAATGAACTGTGTTTCTTGACTAGGAGTGGTAGTTTTCAGAGGAAAGATATTGGTCTTTACTCCGTAATTAGACGTACTGTAAAGCTAGGTTTTCATCACCCAAATTAACGAAGAATTAATTTGCATTGGTTGCAATATATTTGTAATTAACTTAATTTTTCTTTAAACAGATACGTTCAATAGATTAATTTTATAATCAAGACAGCAGTTGACCGTCATAATGCGTTGTTCCAACATGCATCATTGACCATGAGCTGAGTACACATGAAAATTCCAATGGTCGGTCTTTAGTTCGGATAGTCGATCGGATAGACAAGTATGATTATTGATCAAAGGATCGAGCTGTCAAGGCGTCGCCTTTACTTTCCTTCACTTAACTTTTGGTGGTACTCAATAGAATTGGCATTCACCTGGAATTTTCTCCAAGAATTTTCCCGACGAATTTAATTAACTAGAGCTCGATATTTAGTTACTAGGAAGTTTTTAAAAACGTATTTTGTGGATTGCTATATATCCATATACTTTGTACGTACGCCTTCAAATTACCAAGATAATGAGATGTAAGTAGGGATATACAATAAACTCGTGAGACTCACTAGCTCGAGTCGGCTTAGCTCGTTTAGCTAAGGTTTTAGATCGATATCTCCAGCTCAAGTTGCTCGCGAGCCAAACGAACTCAACACAGTGCAGCCAGAATGTTTACCTCGTTAGAAAATAACAAGCCAAGCCAAATTGGCTTGATATATACGTAAGTATATGAATGCATTTTAATTTTATATAAGTAGCATTAATTAATTAATTTTCCCATGAATATACTCAAATATACAAATTTATCTGTTATTTCCGTCCAAAGTTTGAAAGCAAACAAACTAAATACAAATCTTCGAGCAATATGGTTAAGTTATGCAATTGAATAATATTAAAAGAATTAACACATGTAGAAAATTAATTAATTGTATAAAATTATATAGACCTGCGTGTGTGTGTATATATCGTTCGCAAAGAAATACAACAATATATTCTTTTTATTTTTTATACCGGGTAGGTACAGCACGGCGATGTTGAAAATTGGCGCAAACTCCACCACATGAATTAATGGCACGTTTTCTCCTGTCAGATAGAATTCCTAAGGTCCCAATTTGCACCACGTTGTTTGAATGTTTTGACTCTATTGCAATGTGATATAGACTCTCTCCTCTCAGCTCAGGACGGCTTATTAAGTAGTCAAGCAGATTAAAAACGCAGGAAATGAAAAGAAAAAGAACAGTTTGCCCATTATTTTTACATGACACACTGCATTAGAAACTCTCACGAAACCTCTCGAGTTTGGTAGTGGGTAGAAAAAGAACACCCCCAATGCCTCATGCATGTTCAATATATATCTGGATTAACAACAAACTAGGGTAATATATGTGTGACCCCGTCCGATTATAGGCTTATTAAAATGATGAAGGGTTTATTTGATTTGTTATCATGCATGCTAAATTGTTGGTAAAGCCAAAACCAATGTATATTTTGGTAGTGCCAAATTTTTTAGCAACTTATGTGTGTCGTTATTGACATATCATAGTAGCAAATCTAAATTACTACTCCCTCTGTTTCATATTACAAATCGTTCTGGTCAATTTTTTTTTAAGTTTGACCAATTTTGGTAGGGTATATTTTGACTTCATAAATAAAGCATATAGCTCAGTAGGTTAGGGGGTGTATAGGCGCAAGTATATATAGTGCATGTCTGCGTTTGATTTGTGCTAGAAAAATATTAAGTTTCAGCTCAAAATATTAATACATACTCCCTTGGTATATAAATATACAAATTATTTTGGCTACTATATAGTATTTATAGATGCAGTGAGCAATATTTATGAAAATTGGTTGGTTGAATAACTGGGTCACACATTCTACTTTCTCCATTATAAAATATACCTATCTAATTCTATAAATCCGTATAGTAACATGTGTATATCTTAAGGCGCGACCAAGTCCAGATTTATAATTTTAGCTATATTTTAATACGGAGAAGTAGCATTGGTGAATCTTTAATTGTCACGTAATCAGGTAGACTGACCGAATCCGCTAAGGCCATGTACAATGGGTAGGCCTAGCTCGTACCTTCACTCACGCCATCGATCAACCATTCCCAAGCCGTGCCCCTAGAGGGAGGCCCGACCCCCAGGAGAGGAACGTGCGCCTCCACTCCCTTTTCCTGAGCCATAGCTCGTGGTCCCCGTCTCCCACACCACCTCCATACATATTTTCTTATCTTCTTGCCCCTCTCGCCTCGGCCGTCAATAAGGCCCCTCCCTCCGCTAGGGCGGAGCAAGACGAGCCCACGCGCAGCTACAGCCACCACCCCCACCGCCGCCGCGTCGCCATCGAAGCGTAGAGAGAGGGAGGGGATGGGTAGAGGTTCGCAATAGCATGAGGCGGTGAGGTGGTGGAGGAGCCATCGGTAGCCCCGACGAAGATGGATCCACGACAACAACGACCTAGGGGCGGCATGGCCGACCAGATCTGGCCTCCCGACCAGTCGCTCGCCGTGTGGAGGGAGAGAGAGGTGGCGATAGGCAGCGGTAGGAGAGAGGGCGTGGGAGAGTGGACCCGGCTACCGACGGAGACGAGCGGTGGCGAGCGACGGGCGGCAGGAGGAACGGCGATGAGAGAGAGGGAGAGAGCGACGACGAGAGAGAAGGAGAGAGAGGCGACATCGATGAAGAAAAATAGGCTGACCGAATAAATAAAGAGAGTGGTAGAAGAGGAAAACAACACTTGTGGCTTTGTGGGTTAGGACACGCGTTGTGAGATGCAGTATCTTCGTATAGTATCCTCAGATTGTGTAGGATCTATTTGAGAGTATTCTTTATTATGGGGTAGAGTTTCTTATATGTGATCTTAGGCGGTATGACCTAGGGCCACTACTGCTCGTGGCCTCTATTGGGGATGCTATAATTTGCCGTATTCCTACCCTGGGAATCCTTAATTTGAATAAACCTTAATAAAATCAGTCGATTACAGCCAGCACTTTCAGCCCATGCTAAGCTCGCCCGCTAAGGCCTAAGACGGGTTTCATGGGGTACGACTCACTGTTGAAGGGGCCCATTACGATATATCCAGCCCAATAGAAATATCCTATCTCCATCCCAGGAAGATGGCCCAACAGCTTAAGGTTATCACAAGATCTCGGCCCATAAAGCCCACGAAACACCAAGATTTTTCCAACTACACAGGCTGTGCCGAAAATTTGACAATTTGATTCTTCTCAAAACTTATTTCAAAACGAGAATGTGCAACAAACTTTAATTAAAAATGGAAAAATAGACCGTGACCTTAGCATTTAGGTTGTATGGGTCAGCACCAGAGCCAGCAAAATAGGTCGTCGAGTCAGACGTGACGCAGCTGCAGGAGGCGGCGAAAAATTCCTCACTGCATCGATGACTGGCTGTGTGTTCGTCGAGTCATTCGATTTGGGACGCTTGAGACAGGCACCTTAATAGCCCACCGATGGCGTCACACAGCAACATTCGATCATCTAAAATGTCACTCACCAAGAACTAAGGAGGGCTAGATATTTCTAATTTCGCAGTCTGACAATTGACTACTAAAGAAGTGAATAAAATAAAACCATCTATCTTAAATGCTCTAATTAGCAACAGTTTTAGCAAGTAAATTAAAATTAGCTCGATGGAAAAGCACTGAGATTAATTAGGTCCTACCAACATAATTTCCTTGACCAACCAACATAGATGCAGGCAACATCATGCAGCAGCATGACTCAAGATGGCAATGGGTGCCCGAAACCCTGAACCTGATGGGTTTTTGCTCTATTAGGGCACGGGCGTGGGTCAAACTCTGAACCCATGGGTTTGTTAATGGGTCAAAAGCTGAACCCAGCGGGTTTGCGGGCGTGGGTCTGGGAACATAGAACCCAAACCCGCAAACCCATGGGTTTCATAGACCCAGTCCAACAAGCGAATTGGCCCATATACAGCCCAACTAGCCTAGCCCAATAACTCCAGCATATAAGAAGAAATCAGGAAAACCCTAACCTACCTCAGTTCCCCACCGGCCACCGGGGCCACCCCACCCCGATCCAGAGCCGCAAGGAGTGGCGGCGGCGGCGCATCTGGATCGCGAGTTGCGACCTTGCCCCTCCCTCTCGCGGCATCGCCGCTCGTCGCTGCCGCCCTCTTCTCCTCTTCCAGCCCTCCGCCATGCCCCAGCCCCACACGGCCACACCTTCCCTCTCGCCGTCGCCGCCCTTTCCCAGCTAACCTCCACACCTTCATCGCTTGTGTGCCCTCCGCCACGCGCTGACGCGCAACATGGCGCTAATCTCCGGCTGCAACGAAGATGGCCGGTGAACTTCTTCCTCCTCTCCATTAACCTATAATTCTGACTTCCTATAATTCTGTTGGTGTAATATGGAGTTGAAGACTGGCCATTTGGAAGTTGGAACTTTGGAAGTGTTGAACACTACGTTTGTGCCATGGAAGTTCTGAACTATGAATTGTTACTATTGTTGTGTGTTACTGTAATCCTGTTATTTTACTGAAGTACTGAATTGTGTGTTGTGCTGTACATATACATAATTGTTGTTTGTTCGCTGCTTCTTTGTCGGGCATGGGTGACCCGTGGGTGCCCGTTAACCTAACGGGCATGGGTCTGGGCACGAAATTAAACCCGTGACGGGTCATGGGTTTCTTAGCGGGCAGATTTTTTGTTCACGGGCATGGGTTTGGGACGTCTAAACCCAGCGGGTTTGCACCCGTTGCCATTCCTAAGCATGACAGCAACACACTAGGAAGGCATCGTGTAGCAGCAACTCACCGCAAAAACACCAGCACGCGGATCGTGCATGCATGCTGTTGGGACATCAAGCCTAGAACAATAAATCCATGATGGAGGTGGGAGGTCGGCGGCTGGTCGTCTTACGGGGCCCTTCACCTCTGAGAGCTAGACACATTGACGTTAATCCAGTAATCCTCCATACTGAGGTTCTACCACATTGGTGAGCGTATTAGCTAGATAAGGATGCTAACACCAATATGGTGTTGGCGTGTAGGATCTTAGCGTTAACGACAGGGTTCACAAAACCAACGGAATTTCGTTAAAATCGATCGGTTTTCGTGAAACCACCAGACGATCATTATTAACTGGTTTTCATACGATATTGACTGAAAGATATCGGTTTTCACCGGTCTTCGGTCGGTTTCCGATAAACTGGTGAAGAGTAACTTCTACTTCGAAATCGAAAAGTTAAACCTGATCAATGACTTTCACGTTTCAAAATAAGTTTTCGAAAATGGTTAGTTTGTCGATTTTCGGCGGGCTACGACTGCGAGCCATTCATTGCCCGAGGTGGGCCCCACTCCACAGAGCAAGCCTTTCCTCACCGCCTCGCTCGTCTCGCCTGTCGGTTGGTCGGCTGGCGATCACACAGCCGGATAAGCCCACCGGAAAAACCGCCGCCGATGCTCCCGCTCCTCTTCTCCGCGGCGGCACTCGCTGACCCTCCTCCCGCTCCGTCCCCGACGCCGACGCCGTGGCCGGAGCGGTTCCACGCGGTGCTCTTCACGAACCTCACCCAGATGAGCGGCGGCGGGAAGCTGCAGATGTCCGACCTCTACTACGACTGGCCGCGGGGACGCAACCTCAACCTCGGCACCGGCCAGCTCTCCGACGACCCGATCTACGACGTCGAGTGGACCAACGGCACCTCCTACTACTTCGACTCCACCTCCTGCCGCACCATGCTGTTCCCCGCCGGCATCCTGTCCCCCGACTGGCTCGCCGCCGGCGCCGTCTACCTCGGCCGCGAGACCGTCGACGGGTTCGACTGCCACGTCTGGACCAAGGTCGACTTCATCTGGTACTACGAGGACGTCGTCACACACCGCCCCGTCCGCTGGAACTTCTACACCGGTAGATTCATTGATCATCCCTCTATCAAATTTCCTTTCAGTTCTTGATTGATTGATTCCAACACAATTGTAAATATTACCAGTGCTCAGTTTTGTTCTTCTCTGCAGATTGTGATAATTTCAGTTAGTTGTTTCTTGAGGCTCTGATCTGCATTGTGATAGTTCTGAGAAATATTTTTTTGATAGTACAGAAATCCAGTGTTTTGGTAACAATTATGTGCAACATTGCAAATGTCAGCACCTACTAATTACTCCCTCTGGTTTCTTGTTGTGGCAACCAGCAAATCTGATAGGAGTAATCTGATATTGTCCTGTTTTCCAATTGCCAATTCGTAGTGACTAACCAGTAAATTCAGTAAATTTCATGAATCTTTGATGAATTAGTATTACCATTTTCTTGTGACATCCTTCTGCGGGAGATGCACTCCAATATCTACATTCGATTAGTGTCGATGCGACCTTCTGCTTTGTTTGTATAAATGCAGCTTAAATTTCTTCACTGCTCCAGTTCATCATTCATGCATAAGTGCAATGATTCTTGTGTTCTATTTTCTAGGGATGCAGCAGCATGTGATAAGCTTTGAGGTGGGTGGAGCACTAGAGGATTCCAAGTGGCAGGCACCGGCATACTCCTTCAATGATCAAGAAGCCGCCACAAATCCCGACACCGCCAACGACAAGAAAGACAGTGAGATCGATGCAATGAGCAGCCTCATGAAGTTCTTCAGAGCTCAGCAAACAGCCGTGGCAGCGGTATGACTATGAGCAAGACTTATCACTTATGAGAATGTTAGGAATTCTCCATTGGCGGTCTGCTCCAGTCTGTTCTTGGATCATGTTGTAATAATGTGTAAAAAGCGGTTATGTATATACTCCCCTTTTATGTATGACGTTTGTTAGTTCAATCTTGAACTAACCAACCTCATATATTAGAGGATGAAGGTGCAATAAGTGCGCAATTGATGAATCTCAAAATAAAAACAGTAAGGAAAATGCAGAGTAACATACTGATGGTATGTACGTAATCACCAGAAAATTTTTGAAGTACGGTGTGCATCTACTGAGATTGAGCTACTGAATTCATGGCCAGTGAGTTCCGAATCGACAACGCGTTTGTGCCTTCTTCAGTTTGAAAGGGAAACATGGTGAACTTGTGAAAGTTAGTTAATTTCAGTAGGCACATCTGCTTCAATAGATTAAATGTTGCAGCGTCACATTCTTTGTAGATCAAAAGTTTCTGGATTTGCCTTGCAGTCAGAACTTGAACCAAACTGACATTCTCTGTCGTATTAGCACACAAGCACATTTCATATTGCCGAAATCCAGAAACGTTTGTTTACACATGATAACAGGATCCAGGAAGAATCAGAGTGGATCGAGCAGGTCATCAATGGTGACATTCTCATCAGTGAAAAGTAGGGTCTTGCTCATACTGAAGCTGCTGCTGCTGCTGGAGCTCCTACAAACCTGAAGAAGGTGTTCATCATATCGAACTTGCCATCCTCGCCTTCTACCCTGTCGTCGGTGACAGTGGCGGCACCGGGGTCGGCGATGATGGTGTCTTGATCGCTGAAGCAGCGAGCCGGCGCCTGCCATTTGGAGTCCTCAAGAACTCCACCCACCTCGAAGCTCATCACATGCTGCTGCATACCTGCGGAAACAGATGGAATCATGTCCATGTTGCATCAAGTTACTGAACCACTGAACAGAACGAAACTGCATTTTCTTCAGAAACAGATCACTGCAGAAATTTTGAGTGCTGCCATGGGCACAATGCTGCATCAAGACTCAAGGAATTAACTGAAATTATGCATTGCATCTCTGCCACTTTCTAAGCAAGACGATATCAACCATCAAATTAGCTGCATGGCACATCAAGAAACTGGATAGACTAGCTGGGAGGTTTCGACATTTGCAATATAGAAACTAGAAATGTCAGAGTGATGCATCAGAAATTGACAGGATTTACAGATTGCAGAGCAAGGCAATAACTATAATCGCAATGCGACACCAAGAAACTGGAGAGAAAATGAAGCACTAGAATAACTGCAACTCTGAAAATCAAGAAACTAATTTGGAGGTTTGTGCAGGTAGGTAGGTAGTAGTAGTACCATTGAAGAAGTTCCATCGAACAGGGCGGTGGGTGACGACGTCCTCGTAGTACCAGACGAAGTCGACCTTGGTCCAGAGGTGGCAGTCGAAGCCGTCGACGGTCTCCCGGCCGAGGTAGACGGCGCCGGCGACGAGCCAGTCGGGCGGCAGGAGACCGACGGGGAACAACCTGGTGCGGCAGGAGGTGGAGTCGAAGAAGTAGGAGGTGCCATTGGTCCACTCGACGTCGTAGGTCGGGTCGCCGGAGAGCTGGTCCTGGATGATGTTGAGGTTGCGCCCCCGCGGCCAGTCGTAGTAGAGGTCGATCAGCTGCAGCCGGCCGGCGCTCTCGGTGAGGTTGGTGAAGAGCACCGCGTGGAACTGCTCCGGCCACGGCGTCGGTGCCGGGGGGTCGAGTGCGGCGGCGGCGGCGGCGAGGAGGAGGAGGAGCGGGAGCAGGCGGAGCGGCGGCATCGGCGATTGTTGCGGATTATCCGTTTGGTCACCCACGGTGTAGGTGGATCCACGTGTGAGTGACAAAGACGCATACCTCTGAAGATAGAGGAGTCTGATCCCACGGACGGACGGAGCAGAGCAGCCACAACCCACTGGAGAGATGTTGCTCTGCAGAGTGGGGCCAGCACATAAATTCTAAGGGGTAACCATTAACAATGGGGCATACTTTCTGTCCCACGAAAAACGAATCCACGAGTGGATGTGATATATTTTAGTTATGTACAGATTCGTTATACTAAAATATATTATATCTAATGTTAGGTTAATCTTTTTATGGGATAGAGTGAGTACTATTGAAGATTGACACCCTATATCACCATGATTTTTTCACGAATATGTAGATCCATGATTTATCGGGTACATGATACTAAAAGTAGAGAAGCCCGATCCGTATCAATAATAATACTAATTGTACAATTCAGAACTACACTAACCAAAAACTATATTCATCTATGATGGTAATATATTCATCTATAATGGTAAGTAGTACGTATGGCCTAATAAAAAAGTCATTAGACAAAAGAAAAACATATGTAAAGCACTAGACTAGAAAATTTTCTCCATTCAACTAACCATTTATACTCGATACAATCTGAATATCAAGAATAACCATTTATACTAGTAAAGCCTGAAACTAATTAGGTTATATATGAAAAATAATTCAATTCAGATTTTGAGAAAAAACAAATTCTTTTTTGAAAAGTTTCCAACTGATTTCATTCTTTGAACACAAAACCCCACCTTTTGGGGCATACTATTTCATATCACCTGTATTATGTTGCTCTCTTCTCGGCGTCGTTTTGTTCGCTGTTTTTCGCTCATGTCGCCATTTCCGAGGTTCTGTTCCTGTTTACGCGATGAGGACATCCATACTTAAAGCTAGAACCGCCTCGCATCATTACTAGGTGCGAAGAATTGCGCCAACCTGGGCCATCTCCCGCCACTTCTCTGCCCTAGACAACAGCATAGTACATAACTTGATCGATATACAACAAAGGATCAAGGAGACCCATGGAGGGAGCAGATTAGCCTTGTTCTGAACTTTGTAGCAGGTATGAATGGTTTTCCCCCACTTATTTATGCAGATTTGGCTTGCTAAACGAACCCTAATTATTTATATGGATGATGGGTTTGTAATTTCCCCTCTAGTTGCTGAACCTGTGATAATCTTAATTGGATAAAAAAATGTTGTAGCATATTTTTTTTGGCTAAATTATGCTTTTAGTCATCGGTGATTTTCTTGATATGATAGGATGGAGAATGACATTTGGACCTCGAATTTGTTCTGTGATGGTGCTGTTAATGGCCCGATGCATGTGCAGAAAAAGATGGATAGAGATATCATTTGCTACTTCAATTTGGTTGGACTGATTGTGGACATTGGCTACTCAGATTGTGATTTTATCTACTATAGCAAGAAAGATGGGAGGGGTGTAGCTAGCATGGTTGCTATAGAAAGTGATTGGCAAGTGGATGAAATGTGTAAGCAGTTTGAGAGTGAAAAAGTTGCAAACTTGTACATCATGCAGAGACAAGGTGTATCTCAGTCAAGCACTCTGCATGGTCCAAATACTGAATTGGTTACAGACTTGGGTGATGCAATTGCAGAGGTGGATGAATTGTGTGTTTTGGAAAATGATGCCGTGTCAGATAGCTCAAATCCATCATCAGTTGATGAAGATTTTCTACAACTGTACAATAATGATTTGGAGGAGAAGTTAAAGGAGATTAAGAGGCAAAAGGACGATCCAGATGAGCATTGCGAGGGAGATACCGATGTGGAGGATATATTTCCATTGGCTATTAACCTACTAGACACAGGATCCGCCCAATAACTAGAAGGAAGGGCAAAGAAGTTGCAGTTCAACATAACAGTCCACCAAGCCCTCTAATTTCTGTCAATTCATTCAAAGCAAAATGTAGCCAACCTATAGCACCAATAGCTACAAGGAAGGGTAAGGAAGACAATGAGGGTGATATTGTGGACTTGTGTTCCAGTGATGATGATGGGCATGAGGCAGCACCACCTTGTCGAGCACCGAATAAAAGAAAGAGTAGGGCCAAAAAACTTTCAGTACAAAGGATTTGGTACGATGAGAGCATGTTTCTTTCTTCTGATGCATTGTGTGAGAAAATGTGTTTTCAAGATGTTCATCAATTCATATGGGCACTTAAATGCTACCACATTGTCAATTGTAGAGACTACAGGTATCTTAGAAATGATAGTGATAGAGTAAAAGTATGTTGTGTGAATGACTCTTGCCCTTTTTACATGTTGGCCTCACAGGTTGCCAATGAGAAAACAGTTGCCATCAGGAATATGGTTGGTCCTCGCACATGTGGTACAACTATGGACAGTAGCAGAGTGAGTAGTGAATGATTAAGTAAAGTGTATGAACAAGACATTGGAAGTGACCCAAACTGGAAAATCACTTCTATGATGGATGCAGTTATGAGAAAATATGAAGTTGACATATCAAAAATGATGGCTTATAGGGCAAGGAGCAAGGCAATTGAGGTGTTGTTAGGGAACCATAAGAAACAATACCTAAGGATCTGGGATTACTTGCAGATTGTACTAGATAAGAACCCTGGTAGCCGATGCATTGTGTCTACCTATGATCCATACCCACCTGGTAGCAATCCTAGATTCAAGGGCCTCTTCATGTGTCTCAATGCACAAATAGAAGGCTTCAAGTATGGTTGTAGGCCCTTCATAGGTAAGTGTACTATTTTGGGTGTTATTATACGATTTGCATGCTATTTTTTGTTATTGAACAATCCATTGTGTAATTATGTAGGAGTAGATGGATGTTTTGTGAAGCTTACTAATGGGGCTCAAGTACTTGATACATCTGGAAGGGATGGCAATGATAATCTTTTCCCCTTAGCATTTGGGGTGGTAGGGAAAGAAGATTACAAAGGTTGATGTTGGTTCCTGCAAGAACTGAAGTATGCTCTTGGTGGAGAGGTTGGCCCTTATGGAAAATGGACGATAATGTCAGACAGACAAAAGGTAAAGTTTATTTTTGTTATTTCATGGCCTTTTAAGTTTTGCATTCTTTATCTGACTCATATATCACTTCAATGCAGGGTCTTCTTGGTGGAATTAAAGATGTATTTCCTGCATATGAACAGAGGTTTTGCAAGCGCCATAGACACCAAAACTTTTGCACAGCGGGGTTTAGGGATGGAGATCTCAAGGCACACATGGACTCTACTGTATATGCATACACTAAACATAATTTTGAGACTGCAATGGAAGAACTGAAGAAGGAGAGGGAAGGTGCATGGGAGTGGCTTACCAAAATACCTAATAAGCATTAGGCTAGGCATGCATTTGACACAACATGCAAGATGGACTTAGTGGCCAATAACATAAGCGAAGTATTCAATAACTACATCATTAATTACAGGGACAAGCCCATTGTTACAATGTTGGATCTGATTAGAACCAAGTTGATAGGGCAGTTTAACTCAAACAGAGAAGGTATTGCTACAGCACAATGGGAAATTACTCCTCGTTATGCAGAAAAGTTAGAGATAGAGAAGAGAGATGCTAGGTATTGCAGGCCTGTCTGTGCAGGGAGGGGGATATGGCAAGTAACTTGTGGTGAAATGACATATGCAGTAAATCTCCAGTATAGGACATGTGGTTGTTTCAAATGGGATGTCACTGGTGTTCCTTGTAAACATGTTGTGTCAGCCATTTACAAGTCAAAGCAACACCCTGAAGATTTCGTTCATGGTTTCTTTAAGAAGCTAGCATACCAAAGAGCATATCAACATATCATATATCCTGTCCCTAGCTCTGATGACTGGACCAAAACGGATACACCAGTTATAGACCCTCCCATATTTTCAAAACATCCTGACAAGCCCAAAAAGAATAGAAGAAAGGGGGAGATGAGCCATCACAACCTAGTGGCAGAGCAAGAATGAGTACTATTACTTGTTCTAATTGCCATAAACAAGGCCACAAGTACACCAGCTGCTCACAGAAGCTTAGACCAGGTCTCCAAATTAGGAAAAGCAAGCACAAGGTAAGACTGAACTTTAGTTCTACAACTAAGAATGCATATATCAATTACATGTTTTTCTTTTTTAGGCTAACAGAACCATATCTGCTGAGTCAAGCCATGTGCAAGAACCAAGATTTATTACTAATTTCCAAGAAGGTTTTGGTGTTAGAGTTCCTAATAGTGCAATAGTTGGTAGAGGAGGAGGTAGAGCAAGCAAGATGCCATCTAAGAGAGGCAGGGGAGAGGCAGGTCAATAAATGGACTAGGAAGAGTTATGAACTGGCTAGGTGGAGGTAGTTGCAGTAGCACAGTTGGGCAAGAGTAACTCTCAAGATAAATGTGTGTTTTTTTGGTTTTTTTGTGCATAGGAAATTAGTAATAGCATGGCATCAAACTTAACCATTAATCATCTGAACTGGTTAATATGTGATGCCCACTGCAAGCAAGCTATAGAAGCTACATCTTTTGGTTTTTGCATATTGTTACACCTGGAGTGTAACTTAATCATATTTATGGATGCTAGCATTATATGGTGAATGGGCAGTTGGTCTGTAATGATTACATGGTGAAGAAACATTTCTCTGATATGGCAAACACAAGGATGCAAGTACTTTGCCACAGGAGTACTTATTTATATCATGTAGCACTCACCAAGATAACTATTCACTCATTTACATTTAGTTCATCATGTCGTGGTTCATCAGTCCTGAGGGTTTGCTGCGGGAACGGAACAGCAACAGAGTGGAAAACAGCGAATGGAATGGCGCAGAGGAGGAGAGCAACGGAATATGGGTGGTGTGATATAGTATGCTCCAAAGGGTGGGGTTTTGTGATAAAAATTAGTTAACCTGTGGTTAGTTTTATGATAGATGTATTCCAAAACTTAGGGTTTTGTGATATTTACTCTTTTAAAAATCACCGATAGATATTTAATAAAGAGGTAGATACATCCGGTCATCTTTCATGCTACTTAGCAAGTTAGCAATCACAGTCACAGCAATGACCTTTATTGCTCTTCACAAGTTAGGAGATACTCCCACTATCAATTTACACACGGAAAAAGGAGAGGGCGATATGTGGAGAGATCGTGCGCGTGAGAGGGGATGAGCGGAGTGATTTTTTTTCGATATCTGTTGGTAGTTAAGAGTGAGTCCACTTTTTATTATTGGGAGTTAATTTAAGATATCTATTAGAGATAAAAATCCATTTACATTTTAAAATTAAATTAGGGATTCCAAAAACATAGTTTTAGAGATATATTTCTGGGTATCTATTGGGCATGCTGCAATCACAGTCACAGCAATGAATTCGACTTCCTTACATCGTCGCCGTTTCAATCTACATCCAAGTTGTTTCACACGTAATGTGTTTGCAGCCGAAATCGCCTCGTTACCCGGAAAACAGTTGGTTGTATGTCAAGAGTTGATCGACAAAAACCTCTTGTAATGCCAAAGAGGTGGTATCCAACTAATATTGCAACTAATCAAGAGTTGCATCCAGAAAACCTCTGATCATCCAAAGGTTGTATTCACCTAATTTTGCAACTAATCGCTCTGTTACAGCTAATAAATATACATTGTAAGCTTGATGGCTTAGTGGATCAAAGCTAGCAATCGAGCTGTGAAAAATATTAAGGTGTTCCCTCGAGAATATGGCGGTGATGAAGATTATTGGACTCATGCAGCTACTTTTGTTGGTGGTTGTTGTGCAGGCCGACGACAACCATATCACAAAGCGTAAACTTCAGCCCTTTTTTAATAATATCTTTTTAGATATGATATATTGCTAGCTAGCTAATTAACTTTTCTTTTGCCTCGACCGATTTAATTTGAGGACCCAATGGGTGGAACCAGAGCAGGCAATTGTGAAGCTGGACTTGGACTTGAGTGACCACAACGTGTAAGTGCTTCACGCTCACACTAGTCTTGTATATTTCTTCAATCTCAACTAGTAGGGTGGCTAGCTAGATTCTCATGCTTGTAAAAATAGTTATCCCCTTACAAAATCTAACATGTCTATTTCTAAGGTATCAAAAAGTCATTACAAATGACAATACACTTAAAAATTTCACAACAGTCAGAACTTTTTCTTTGATAATCACTACAACACTAAAATATACTACCTCCGTTAACTTTTTAATACTAGAAAAAAAAGTAACTACTAAGTACATGGTTAAGTTATATATTTCCAATTTGAACCTGTCACACATCATATTTATTGGAACATTAATTTCGCACTAACTTTATTAGAATAGTTAAATTTGAAGAATTAGAAAAAAAGTACTTTTATCATCCTTTTTTATTTGACCTTATATATACTCCTACTTCATATTCCTTTTTAATATTGTAAAAGATATTACTTATTGTTTATTGTAAAAATAATATATATGATGTTAATAATCCAGAAAATGTCCTTGTGTCGATTTTTGTAAATCTATAGGAGATTGTATATTCTTTTGTTGATAAATGTAAGACATTAGTTTTTAAATGACATTGGCATAGAACATTGATCACTGATTTATTTATAATGCATCATTAATAGCTACAAGTTTATACGAATTTAAATATGTATTCTGTATACCAACGCATGCCATTCTAGCACATGCGTACGTGTGCGTGTGGGAGCTCAACCAGCACACGGTGCAAGCGTTCCTGTGGCCAATGGGCCATTAGCCCCCATAGAGGTAGTTGGGCCTGCTAGTTTAATTGCGTCGTATACTAAAAAAAAACGTCTGGTTGAGCAAAAAAGGCCATAAGAAGTGTCCATTTCACTCCTCCATATCATGGTATAGTCAAATTCTGTTGAGGAGCTTAATTTGTTTCCTCGCTCCCAACAAAGCAATTCATAGCATTTAAATCTAATTCCTTTTCCAAATAGAATTATATTATCTATGCATTCTTAGCATCATTCTAGCTACATTGGTATTTAATCCCACTATGATTTAATGGTAATTTACATGCCTTCACCGAACGATGTCTTTTTCTTATCTTCCCATTAAAGACCAAAGTAAGACTAGTTATTTCATTCATCCATGGTATAGTCAAATTTGAGTGACTTGGCACCATATATAGATTAAATTTGGTAGTGGATTAATATATGAGTCTATGATATAAAAACGAATTAATTAATTATTAGAGAGTTGAAAAGTTGTTTTAAAAAAGCTCTTCCTAAGAAATAATAATAATGAAGTAGTAGGTCATTGGAAAAATCATACTCCAACCATGCATGCGATCTAACGGTGTAAATATTTATATTTTTTTCTGTGGTGATTTCTAGATCTCCAAAGTAAACATAATGCCTCATTTTTCAAGCTATATTTATAATATAACAAATAGATTTTACTTTTAGGTATATATATATATTAATTATGTAGGTAGAGTATTTAATGTTTCCTCTCGATCTATCGATCTAATTGTAGGACCCAGCGGGTGGAGCTGTCCGAGCAAAAAATTGTGAAGCGGACTTGGGACTTGGACCACCACGAAAACGTGTAGGTTATATATATAGAGAGAGAATGTGTGTATATGTGTATTGTGTATATGTATATGTGTATGTGTGTGTATATATAAAATATCTGCGGTCCTTAAGACGTGACTATAGTCGTAATATTCCAGTTCATTTGTAACAGCTTATACCTATCTATAAATGCTATCACTAGCTCATTTTACTGCTTATTCCAGTGTTTTAACAGCTATTCCAAGGTTTCAAATTTCTCACCAACATATCAATGTCAATTTTCTGTACGAATGTCAACACATCACAAATATGTAAGGTACAGAAAAAAAAATACACATGACTAGTATAGGCTCTGTCACGATCATTTGCTATTTCAGAAGCAGGAAGATCATTGAGAGGTATTTGTTCACAACACACAATCAGCTGTCAGTTGGGTACCTTTAGGCATGCAATAAAAAGGTTCTTCGGATAGAGAATGACACAAACTATTACACACCCTCCTAGCCCAATCCTTCCAACCAGTCCACACAACACTCCGCTTGCGCATATCCCTTCCCCGGATCGGTATCTTTTTTTCTCTCCCTTTTTTCCGTTTTCTTTTTCTCCTTTTATTTTCTCCCGATCATCTCCCTCTCCTTATCTCCTCTTTTCTCTTTTTTTCCTTTTTCTTGGTCTCTTCCCAATTTCTCTCGTAAATATTTTTCTTTTCAAATTATCATTGTTTAAGGTATATTTGTGGTAGCTTGTTACTTTGCAAATCCTTTTTCTCTACGGTGAACAAAACTTTCACCAATTGAATAATCAAAATTCCAATATTTGATAGATTAGAGTATCTCTTTAGAAATATATAGCAAAATATCATGTGTCAACTTATGAAATAACCACTTAATCAGTTTGTGATATTATGGAAAGGTACATACAAGGAATTTTTCATGTGTCATGACATGAAGATTTCTGATATATGATTTTAATTGTACTCAACCGGGTTCAATAATAATATATGATATATGATTTTGTTTTTTCACTGTTTTGTTTGCCTTGTTTCGGTGTTTTTATCAATAGTGAAAATTATCTTTGCAACACACATGTATTTTTGTTAGTATTATATATTCTCCAGAAAAAATAAGTAGAAAGACAAGCGTTTGCAAATGCTTGAAATGAGCCATACAAATCTAGATAACCCCATTTCGCAAATGCTCGAAATGAGGCATATGCAAATACGAGACTAGCTAGCTTTATTGGCATGGCATCCCGCGCCTATCGATTATTCTTCTGTTCATTTCGCATTGGTGCATGTGTCTATTTCCATGGGATGGGCAAATGAAGAAAGTACAAGATGCTTTTTTTTCACCTCACTTCTGCGAGGTGGGCATGGAGAGGGAGACGCGCTGGGCCGGCGACTCCTTCCACTGCTGCGTGATCGTCTTGATCTGAGTGAAGAACTGCACACCCGCCTTACCTGCGATGTGTGGGAGTGTTACCTTGCATGAGTTGTTTTCAGATGATCGATATGGCCGCAGTTGGCTATAGCTTTGAGCACATTGAAATTGTTGGGAAAGGATCAAAGTGAGATTAGATTGGGAGAGTTGATCTCTTACCGTAGAAATTCAAGTCTCCTGCAAAGGAGGCTTTGCTGCCGGTGAAGGAGAAGAACGGCAGGGGTACTGGAATCGGCACGTTGATGCCAACCTGCAGAAGTGCAAGGAAGAGCCATAAACTCTGAATGATGCAATCTGTGCGAGTTAATTCGTAATGTGTGGATAAACACACAAATTGCTGAAGTTCACGATAGAGATTTGGTTTGTTCTGCAAACTTATAATTTAAAATTTTGAATGCAAGCTCAAAATTCAGGATCCCATGTTACAGCTTGATTCAGAATTTCAGATCCCTTATCACTCCATATATGTGTTTGAATTCAACTTAGCAAATAGCAACCAACTGGGAATCCAGTTACTTTCATTCTTTTTTTCTCCAAAACTGTTTTTCCAGACCCTGCCTAGGTCTAGTTTGCATGTATGAAATGCGTGCGTAGAAAGAGACTATACACTACCTGGCCAGCTTCAATGTCCGTTTGGAATTTCCTTGCAGAGACACCAGACGTGGTAAATATGGAAGCTCCATTGCCATACCTGATACACAAAGATATGGAGGAAGATTTTTCAAATTTCAACATGTGCTCAGTCAGGACTATCTGTATACATATTAGGAGGAAAAAAAATTACTTGTTTCTATTCACAATTTGGATGGCATCATCTAAGCTCTCGGCCTGTAACAGAGAACACGATCAGCAGTGTTAACAGATCTTTATGGTGCATAGCAAGGTAAACAATTTCCGCTTACCTTCATCAAGAGAAGAACCGGACCAAAAATCTCCTCCTGTTTCAATGTGGCAAGGTTCAGTTAAAACAGCACATATGCAGATTTTCTTTTCTATTCTATGTTTGAAATAACTTGCTAATAAGCACAACCCATAAACCTTTTCTAGTGTTCTTTCTAGAAATACTGGTGTACCAATAACATATTTACACAATTCAGATTAAGCAACAGCTGTCACTGCGACATGACATAATGTTGACGGATCGTAGACTAATACTGACCCTATGCTTAGGTTTTGTAGCATTTGCCTTAGCTCGTGGGAGCATGGGAGACAGAGGAATAAACAACAATACGACAAGAAATGAAACTCAGCCACTACAACAAGGTTGTCTACTTCAGGGGAATAGTGTCTTACTACAACAAGGTAGTACAAGTTACAGGTGGGAAAGTGAGCAATACTGAAAATTGTTACCAAGCAATAAGTGAAGTAGCCGGTTTGCCATTTCCCTGTTTTGGATTGTTTATTACATTTGTCTCCAGCCAGAATCATAATTATTTTAAAAAGCATCAGCCAAATACACTAAAAAAATAAAGAGTGAAGTGTACGAGTGGTCCCTAAACTTGTACATGTGTGTCATCTAGATCCTTAGCTGTCAAAATGTATTTTTGGTCCCCGAACTTATCTTGAGTATCATATAGGTTCAAACAGGTTCTAACCCGCTCCATGTGTTGATCTGGCATGCCACGGTGACGCCTACGTATCAGTTGGACCCACATGCTAATCACGTAGAAAAAATAAAATTTTAAAAAACATATTTTCTCTTCCATACCTTAGAATTATTTTTTTAGGGTACCTTTTTCCTCTCTACCTAAGAGGAGAAAAAATATGTTTTTAAATTTTATTTATATATATATAACTGGCATGTGGGTCCCAATGATACGTAGGTGCCACCGTGATATGCCACATCAGTGCATGGAGCGGGTTAGAACCTGTTTGGATCTAGATGACACCCAAGACAAGTTCGGGAACCCAAAAGTGTATTTTGAGAGTTCAGGAACCTAGGTGATACACCCGCACAAGTTTAGGGACCGCCCATGCACTCCACTCAAAAATAAAAGATACTCCATACAACATAGCCCCAAATAACAGTAATATCAAATAGATCCACAGTTGGCACTTCAAAACTAGAAAATAATATATCCTTATAAATACACTCCATGTATTGATTTTTAGAACACAGACGGCACTAATCCAACAAACAGCTTTGCAGGATGCTAAGAATGCAATGTTGCTTTCATGACTCTTTCAGCAAGAAATGTTATGCTAATGCAGAGTTTAAAATGATAAATGGATTTCATTGTAATACCTTGTAACATTCCATGTCACTTTTAACATCGGCCAGAATTGTTGGGCCAACAAAATTACCATTCTCGAAGTTAGGAACCTGCACAGTTTAGCACTATTATGCTCTGTTGAATAAGAATCTAGGAGAACTGCAGCCAAGGAAATAGCTGAATCAAAATTACCACAATATCTCTCCCATCAAGCAGCACACGAGCACCGTTGTCAGCACCACTTTGGACTAATTTGCAGATACGTTCCTTAGCCTATTGATAGTAAATGGTTAAGAGAGGAGTCATTGAAAAAACTAAAGTGCCAAGGCAAATCCATATTTTACAAGAAAAGAGCCTCCAAACCCCGAAAGATAATTGCAATCATACTTGCGGTCAAACACCGAAAGGTAATCTATTTCCAGAAATTCTATACTAGGTACCAATAGTTTCATCATAACTAAAAAAAAATTAGCATTTTGAATTTCAAAACAATTGCATATGCTAAATCACTCTATCTTACTGGCTCCTGAGATAAACTGAGAAAAGAAATCAATCTCAAGTTCTCAACACAAGGGGGTTCATTCATGAAGTAGATCTTATCAAAACCTACAGAAACTTTACAGTTCCTTTGTCTATCAAATGTTAACACTATTGATATCTAGGGATGTTAAATGCACATGTTGAGTCAACATAGAAATAATGGTCATAACGGATAAATGTTCATAACCTGTCCAACACAAGTACCAGATAAATCCACATTAGGATAAGTGTAGGTACCGAAAGAATCTCTGAAGCAGATGATTTCAATGTGTCTATACACGATTAGAAGACCATTCAATGTTTTTGGACGAGTGGAGAGACCAGTTCAGCGTTGCAAGTAACAGGACGGTATTAGTAGGATCCCAACATTCCACTTCATATATAGGTTACTTCAAATCAGGTCGACAGCCATTTCATTGCTTAAAAGCATATGATTTAGGACCCCTTTGTTTCGTCTTAGGCGTTTAAGCTAGCTATTTGCTTTTAAGCCCATGGAGTTTACGCCATAAGTTCAAGGGTATAGTTAAGAAGACAATTTCAGAAAGATGAAACAGCAAATCTATCTGAAGGTTTAAAAGAAGACAAATATTTCTTAAAAAGAAGTCAACCCCTGTGAAGAGTCCCTGATGTTATTGTCAGTATTGTACCCGTAAGCAGGAAAGTGTAAATAGCATGTGCCCAGAAGTAAACCTGTTTGCTTATCACTGGACCAAGGTCGGCATCACTAGCCATTCCTGAATTAACCACAAGGCTGCTTGCACGTTTGACTAGTTCATCCTCCCTATAACAAGACAAACGGTTATTTTTCTACTCCATTAGCTTAAAATGGTTAATGCCAGGTCTTAACCTGAAGAAATGTCTGAACTGGAGTACAGGACAGAACTATACCATGGCTCTGAACCTCCAACAAAAACAGCAGTGCTCAATGCCATACACCTTTGCCCAGCAGCACCAAAACCAGCAGCAATAAGGGCATTCAATGTGCCATCTCGGTCAGCATCAGGAAGGATAATCGCATGATTCTTTGCACCCATATTAGACTGTAAATAAACAAAATCATTTTTGTATTATGCTGTTTACAATACTAAAGGTAGAATTTTTTGAAGGAATGGTTCTGCAGAATGTCAGGAACAGGTACAAACTAACCTGAACACGCTTCCCTTTTGCAGATGCTCTAGAATATATATGC
Source organism: Oryza punctata (assembly GCA_000573905.2). Lineage (NCBI taxonomy): Eukaryota > Viridiplantae > Streptophyta > Magnoliopsida > Poales > Poaceae > Oryza > Oryza punctata. The sequence continues at coordinate 5,279,452 of CM002494.2, read as the reverse complement.
ATACCGGCCTGAGAGAGATATCATAATTATATTATCTTCTGAAACAAATGGCTGACTGGGGGAAAAAATAAAGAATGATGCTAAGGTATCATGTGTGTAATTCAGATCTAACATAACTGGTTACAAAGAAAGTTTACAACCGAATACCCTAGCATCATGAAAACACCCTCATGCTGCTTCAAGTACAAACATCCAAAACCTTGGTGTGTGCATGCTGATTATCAGTTTATCACCATTGTGGTAAATTTAGAATCTATATAAGTTGGATCACAATCAGAGTTTGAACCATTATGACAGCATAAGAATACAAGATTGAAAAGATCTTAAACATGTAGAGGTGTGTGAGAATGCATTGGCCTAGTTAATGACCCAAAGACTGAAATATGACAGGATGTAGGCCAGTTTGGCAAGTATTATGCAGAGCAGAATATCTCACAGATGATTCATGCAAAAAAAAAGAGAAAGTTTACCACAAATCAAGACATAGACAGATTATTGGATCTGCTTACTGTATTGGAACCAACGAAGGAAACTGCCTTAATGTCCTCGTCATCACAAATGTTGTTGACAACATCCTGAAATGATAAGGTAGAATCAGAACAGAGCAGCTTAGCAAGTGTGGCAGCTACAGAAGAACAGATTCATGAATGTTTAGCAACACAACAGTATCATATACCCACGAAGACCAAACAATCCTTAGAAAGGTAAGAAGCAAAGTGAAGTTTCAAGGAAACTTGTTTTGCCAGTGTTCTAAGAGTAAAAGTACTGTGCAGCATTGACCAGAAATTATCGATCATCAAACATTCATCTGTGCTGTAGCAACACTAGGCATCAACAATTCACAAGAAAATTATTTAATCTAGTATGCAGCTCAGAAATTGGAAAATAAAGGAAGAAGGGTAACCAAGGTTATCGTACATGGGTACCATGAACAACGTTCAGTACACCCTTAGGCAACCCAGCCTCCATTGCTAGCTCAGCAAGCATCATAGCAGCTCCTGAAGTATTAACAAATAATTAGAAAGTATGCCATCACATTACCAATTGGATCATGTGCGTCCTTTTGTTCCATTAGCCTAAAATTAAAGCATCTTCAAGGACTCAAGGACATGCACAACAATTCCTACTTTATAATATACAGTTTCTTTTTTCATGCCTGAAAAAAAAATCACTACTAGTGTATAAAAAAAGTGTCATATTTCCCTCTGCCGTAAGTCATTGCCACGTATATAAAGATTGTAAAGCAACATTGCAACTAGTGATAGAGTAAAAACTTACTGCTGGTTTTGTATAGCAGTGACTAATGGAAATCTCTAATTTGAGTAGACAAATATGCACCAAATGTTTACCTTTGGAGTGTAATTTTTTTACAATCACTTGTAGTACCAAATGGATATATATGTAATGACTACATAGATCAATGATCCTGTATGTGGTAGAGAAAAGTACACCTCTGTTACCACTCTACAATATCTGCTAAGCAATATTTTAAAGGTTTTATTTGTCGACAATGCAACAACCGCAGGTGTAGTGAAGAAACTGGATAAAAATAATATGATAAAGCAAAGCACCTGGATCTTTTTCTGATGGCTTTAGAACAAAAGTATTGCCACAAGTGACCGCTACTGGAAACATCTGCAGCCAAAAGAACAGAGGAAACAACTGAAATGATTAATCATGCAGTTGACTAAAGTAAGATGTATTGCATGGTATAGTGATTGAGCTAAGAGTCAAAATAAGCACAAATTTTGATGTTAAGAAGTGAAGTTGGGCATACCCATAGGGGAATCATAGCTGGAAAATTGAATGGGCATATTCCAGCACATACACCAAGTGGCTCCCTAATGCTAAAGGTGTCAATACCGTTAGAAACATTAGATACATATTCACCCATCTGCAGTGTCCCCATTCCACAAGCATGTTCCACCACCTCTACAAGACCAGGAGTAAATCAGATCTTGCAACCAGCGTGTCAAACAGCCAATATAAGAAATATTCCTTGCAAACAAATATCATCTCATTGAATCAAGCACAAGTAAGGGGTAGGCTGCTTTTGGACTACAAGGAAATATTACTAGTAAAACTGGCGAGTCATGCAGCCTGGAGTGGAGGATGGTTGGAATAGCGAATCTTACTGCATATATAACAATAACCTGCTATAACCAAGATCATCCAGGACAGATTTTACGGACTTGTGGGTTGGTAAATGTTCTACTATATGGTATTACCTATCCTAATCATACAGTAAGATTAGTATATTGAAAGAACACATGGGGTACTCATAGATTTGAAATGTTGAGATTATCACTATCTAATCAAGGAGTGAAACCAAGTACTATAAGGGTCTGAAAACCAACCTAGCCCACGGAATACATCGCCCCAAGCATCCTTAAGTGTCTTCCCCTGTTCAGTTGTAATGTTCTCTGCCAGCTTATCCTGTCATCAGTCATCACCGATGACAGCAAGTTACTATCACACAATTCGACCACAGCATCAAGTGTGTGAAGCTTATAGCTCTCCAATCCCCACTGAAGGATGGTCAATCTATGTATTAACTAAACTAATTACCATGTTGGCCCGGATGAGCTCCTGGTACTTGAACATGATGCGCTGCCGCGTGGTCACCGGCGTGTTCCGCCATCCAGGGAAGGCGGTCCTGGCTGCGTCCACGGCGGCCCTGAACTCGTCGGCGGTGGTGAGCGGGATCCGCGACACCACCTCCTGCGTCGCCTGCTCACATCCAGAGAATCACTGTCACATGTCCCACACCTCCCAATCGATCGATCGGGGGAGTCTCAAGGCGGCTTACCGGATTGGTGACGTCGACGTGCTCGTCGGCCCGCGACTCGACGAACTCCCCGCCGATGAGGAGGCGCACCCTAGGCTGCGGCGGGAGACAGAGAGAGCGGTCAATCACACTTCACACGTACGCAGCGACGGGGAATGGATGAGCCGCGCGGGTGCTTACCGGAGACGAGGCGCTGTCGGAGAGCCACGAGGCGGCGGCGGTGGAGAGCGGCGCGGCCATCGGCGGCCGGCGGAGGCCGGAGCCTGCGTGGGGAGGTGAGGCCGAGAAGGGTCAGTGGAGCACGCGGCGGAGAAGGGAGGAGGAGGAGGCGGCGGCGGTGGCGACCTACCTGAGCGGAGGAGGGCGGCGCGGAGCATCGGTCGCCGGCGGCGAGTGCAGCCTCTGCTCCGGTTGTTCGGGGGTGGTTGGATTGGGGAGTGGAGTGGAGCGGGGGAGGCTGACCTGTGCCGTGACGCCTCCTATTTGTACCCCCGCGCCGGCGCCGGCGGGACCCACCGGTACAGTAGAAGCCTACGAGGCGGCGGCGGCGGCGAGCTCGTGCCTATCGGAAAGAACCAAACCAACCACCCGGAGCTGGGCCCTGGGCCTGACGTGGCAGGTGGGGCCCACGCCAGCGCAGCACGTGGGAAGGTGTCAGACTGAAGTATCAACCGTCCATCCATCCAGTTTAGCAGCTTCTGCAAAATTTGCAAAAATTCGTGCGTGCATTTCAACAAACATAGACAATCCTTTTCTTACTGCTGCTAGAATTCAAACAAACATAGAAAATCGTGACTTTTTTGTCCACGTTGCACAACTGCACACAGTCACAGTCACTCCGTGAAACATTTTCTTTACAAAAATACAGTTTCAGAGCCTGACCAAAAATATACGCACATCACACATTCGAACAAGTCGAGAAAAGACCAAAAAAAGCAAGAGCAAAGCACAGAATATTCGGTTTTCAGTGCTCCCGTGCAACGACCCTGACGTTGAGCCTCCTGAGCCAGATGGAGTGGAGGATCATGTGGAACACGTCGAACCGCCGCGGCGCGCCGTCGCTCACCATGAAGTGGCGGCGCACGGCCCTCACCCGCCGCTGCATCCGTATGTACTGCCGCGGCGACACGGCGGCGAGGATCTCCTTCAGCCGCGGGATGTCCCCCACCGCGACGCGCACCGAGAACGCCGCCCAGTTGAGCACGTCGGCGAACGGCAGCGCGTAGTCGTCGCCGATCACCACGGGGACGCACTCCAGGTAGATGGCCTCCACCACCCGGGGGCTCGCCACCTCGTACCCGCTAGGGCACAGGCAGAACCTGCTCCGCCGCATCATGTCGGTGTACGACACGCCGCGGCGGGGCAGGTACTCGCTGACCTGCACGTCGGCGTCCTGCCCCTTCCCCCAGTGCTTCAGCAGCAGGGGCCGGACGGGACCGTGGTCGCCGCCGGCGAAGAAGGCCAGGATGGGGCGGCGCGACGCCGACGGCCCGCCCACCTGGCGGTCCACGGTGTCGCTCCGCAGGTTGATCTCCGGCAGGGACACGTCCCTGGACGGGTCGAACCCCTCCGACGTGTTGGCGTTGCAGAGCACCCTGATGGAGTTGGACATGAGGTTGCCATCCGCCGACGAGACGTACGGCCCCTGCCACAAAACCTTGATGCGTCAACCAGAAAAAGAAAACCATGAAGTTGGACATGATGTACTACTGCTACCCAATTGACCCCAATTGCAACACAACTAATTACTTTTGAATTATCACAGTAGTCCTCTACCAAATAATAGATGACACATATCCCATCTTGATAGTACCAAATGATAGGGAACTATTTTATCCTTCGAGGAGATATTCCCTCGTTATTTACATGTCGCTCAAATGGTTATTAAAAAAATTGAAAAAATTTGAGAAAATGTATTAACATGTGATATATCACCCCACAAATATGCAAGTTCAAATTTAACTTCTACATCTCAGAAAAAAAAAACAAATTAAATTATAGCTAGTTAACGTATATTTACAATTAAATTTGTTCTTTCGTTACGAGATGTAGAAATTGAATTTAAACTTGCATGTTTGTGGAGTGGTATGTTTTCAAATTTTTTAGATATGCAAACAAGGGATCAAAATCCACTCCCCCCAAATGATAGATGACAAATATCCTATGTTAATACCACAACGGTTTAGTATCGTAGTTGCTTACCCAATCATGGCAGGAGAGCATGAAGTGGTCAGCTCCGAGGCTCCGGTTCCAGTGTAGATACTTGGTCGACACCACGTTGATGTAGTCCGAGATGGTCCGCCGGAGCGGATCCATGTCGTGCAAGCTCGGCTCGTAGATCATCTTCACCATCTTGACGACGCTGAACGGAAGGAAGAAGACATGGGCCTGGTCCGGGTCTCTCGTTCGCATCCGGTTCTCCATCTCCATGGCATATATGAACCTCCCTTCCGTCGAGTATATGCTGCGGCACGGCCCATCGTGGAACACCGGTGGCTCGCCTTCTTCGTAGACGTAAACCTTCAACATCTTCTCCATTTCCAAGTAGCTCCTGCCAGCATTATATTGCCATCAGAACAGGTGACATTTCACGATAATCCAAGGTGTTATACCATGTTCTCTCCCTGAAGAACTACATGTATCTTCACCCAAGTCAAAGCAATTAATTTGATCGATGCTCAAGAGTTGTTTGGTACTACCTGTGAAATGCATAGGCATTTCTGTACACCGGCCCAACTGGCACGTAATCTTTGTCTGTCAATGGGGTCTTGTTATCCTTGTTTTGGATGGCTTCCCTTATCGCCGCCCGAGCTTTAGCAAGACCGAGTTCTAATCGCTCCAATTTCACATCCCTTCGCCTTTGTGCTTGCGGCATTACCTGAATAATATCATCTCCACTAGCAGCATCACCAACACCCCATTCCTGCCACACATGAAAATTCAGTTTAAGAAAGGCACTCGAACGAAAAAGGCCCAACACAAAGCTGAAAAACTCTTATGTATGCAACATTGGTAGGTTAATTACATTCTGCGCAGACAAAACACAACACAATCATTAATAAGAACACGAATGCGGAACACAAATTTTCTTCAGATAAAAACACCCGTGGTGTTTTTGTAAACGTAAACATGCTCATCTATAGTCATTTGGTTCGTAAATTCGCAAAGCCTGCGGTAATTTTTTAAATGCCAACTTTCTTCAGATAAAACTCTTTTGGCAATCATGTTTCCAGTTCTAAGTGCAGAGTGCAAACATGTACAGGTCTATTCCTTCTGCGGTCCTCTCTCACTCTGAGACTGAAAGTATAGGGAAGATCCAAAAACTTTGTGCACACATGTCAAGCCCATGAGAATGAGAGTGCAGAATATGGCTTCCTTGCAACTTAATCTTTTCTCTGTGCCAAGATAAGAACATGCATCTTTGGTTGTCTTTTCCTCTCTCAATAAAGAAAGAATATCCCCTTTTATTAATTTAGTATATTTGGTCCACAAACTACACTTCTTAGATAATCCATATTAACTATTTGCAGAATTGAACGGTGCTACCGTACAAAATGGTATAACTATATTTAGTGCACGCCATTGATAGTATGATTCTACTGACTTAATTTCCCATATCGGATATCCAAATTTCGTAACAAAAATTTTGTATATGAGCATGAAAAATCCGTACATGTGCTCACATTAAATGATTATCACAAAAACAAAGCCTGAAAATCGTAGAACAGAAGGAATAACGTGCATTCGCATTTTCACTAACACGTCGAATTATACGATTCCACAGCAACAATATACCAAAAAAAAAGAATATGAAACAAATAGAGCATGGATACAGATTGATATCGCGGCGTAACATATATCAGCTTAATTATTAGAATATGGGTGGTTCTTTTAGCATGTCAGCTGTTTTCATTTCTTACAAGGGTATCGGAGGATTTGTCCCACCACTCTTTTGTTTGTTTTATTTCAGTAATTAGTTGTGTGCTTAATAGTTAATACATTTCCATTATCTTTAAAGAAAAGGATACGGACGGATTCAGGAAAAGCATACCGGAGCAGGAGCAGGAGCCAGCGCCGGTGTAGGTTCGGCGGCCGTCGCAACGGCGACCGGAGACGGCGTCACACCATCGCCGGAGCTAGAACCGATGATCAACGCCACCGTCGACGTCCCATCACCGCCGCCGCCGCCTCCCTGAAACAGCACCTCCTTGCTCGTGCTGTTCCTGCTTCTGCCACGAGCGCCACCACTACCAAAGCTACTAGAGGTGACCAGGAGGTGCTCGCCGCCGGCGCCGGCGCCGGCGCCGGCACCGCCTCCATTGCCGCCCCAAGAACTCGGATGATGCAAGGAGACAGCAGAGCTAGCTGCAGGACGAACCAAGGTAGACGAAGACGAAGACGAAGACGAAGAAGAAGAAAGGAAGAACCAAGAAGCAGCTTGTGCCCTCGGATCCACGGAAACCACCAAGATCACCAAGGCCACAAGCGCAAGGCATGCCGCCGCCGCAGCCGCACACGTCGAGGTGGCCCTGCTGCCGCCATGGCCATGCGACCAAGGCAGCAACAAGGAGATGGAGTTGCCTCTCATGGTGACGACCAAGAAGAAGAATTGATCGATCAATCCATGGCAAGGTTAGCTAAGCTAAGCTGCAGGATGAGCTCTGCCTTGTTTGTGGCTGGCTAGATAGATAGCTGAGAGAGCAAGGTTAGCACATATCCATATGAGGATTACTGCTGGAATTAATGCTGGGTGAGGAGGTTGCCATGGATGAGAAGAAAAGGATGCGTGCGAGGCGAGCAGCGAGCTGGATTTGGTGACGAAATTGACGATTACGACGAAGAATGGTAGCTAGAAGCCTAGAAGCTTGGGTGGGCCCCACCTGATACGGTGTGAGCTCAATAGTTTAAGGTTCAGCCCGGTCAATATGGAAGCTTTCGCCGTTAGGCCCATCGTTCTCCCTTTTTTTTACTAGCCCTTTCACCTTTTCTTTCGAACTAAATTTCACAAAACTACCAATATTATCATACTATCACAATACTACTGATATAAGGCGTTCTATTAATATATATATATATTTAAAACTAAGTATAGTAAAACTATATATTTATATTTAATATTAAAATTATCACAAAACTATGTATTTCAGAATCCCTAACGGTATTTTTTATGTTGGAGCGTTGGAGTAAATTTTGGCAGTAAACTAGAGTTTAGTGATAAATTTGTTATTCAATCTTTAGTTTTGTAAAACAACATCCTAAATATGCTAAATATGTAGTCCTTTTGTTCCAAGAAAATAACCTATGTTGTTTACCACATAGGATAACAAATTTGAACTTATCCAGATTTGTTGTTTTAGTTGGTATTAAATCTAGGTATTATTTTTTTTAAGGAAGGGAATAGTTCTATGATAATTTGGTTTTAAATCTAATACTTTTTTATACAATACAATAAATCAGTACTTTTGACCAAAATATTTATGAAATTTGCACTTTCTCTTAAAGAAGGGTTCGGTCAAGAAGAAAAAAAAATATAGTACAAACTACAAAGCTAAAAATGAACGTATAACGTGGATAAATCTCATACGTGTTTTTTATCCAATGGTAGTCTCGAAGTTTACAATTGGCACTACTTCCTCCATCCTAAAATATTGCTACCTAGTTTTCGATGGAACATTTCTTAGTCCAACGTAACTCCTTCAGATTCGTTGGACTAAGAAATATCCAATTGCGAACTAGGTAGTAACATTTTGAGACGGGAAATAGTCCCTCTATTTTAAAATCAGACTTTTCGCACAACGCTCGATCATACATCTTATAAAAAATTTAGTATAAATATGTAAAATTATTCTTTCTAATAAAACAAATGATCGAGCGTCGTGCGAAAAATCAACAGCGTCGTAGATTTTCTTGTTCAATTCAACAAGAGGAGGTGCGCTTCGTTACAAAATGAGGAAAACCGAGGGGGGGATACGTGGGAAATGTGCGGTGCTCGTCGTCGTCACTGATGCATCAATCCTGAGGCGAGATCTTGGAGGGTTGGCTCCCCTGCCGCCAGCGGAAGCCGTGCGGGCGAAGACAACAACAGCTGAGACCGACAGAGGGGAATCAAGGAGGCCATAGCGCCGGGTGAGGTGGCATCGCCGGAGGTGCGTCAAGATTCGGGCCGCCGTTTCCGGATCTGGCGCCGACGGCTGCTGCTGGTGGTGGTGAGTCGGACGCCGGGGGAGGCCACGTGGCGGCGTGGGGTGGCGCCGCCGTGCCGGTGTGAACGACGCGTGGGGGGGGGGGGGGGGGGGGGGCGCTCCGATTCAATGCGCAGCACAACGGCCGTCTCGGAGTTGCGGCAGCAGGAGAAAACGATTAAAATTGGAGTGGTTCAATGCTCTGTACTGCTGCTCCATACTACATTGCATCACATTTTCACGAGGATCGTGCGAAGGATTTTTCTCTTTCTTTATCATAGATTGGACAACAATGTATTACTACATCCATCTTAAAATTTTTACATTTTTCGATATGTACTGGATGTATAAAAGCAAATACTGTGAGGCCTCAAGCTTATTCCCTTGTCTTTGCTCACGATAGAAGAGGAGCTTTTACGAGATTGATGCAGCGGCAGTGAAACAGCGTAGAGGAGGAAGGGCACGCTAGTTCCACATCTCCGGAAATTTAAAGCGACGAGAGAAATTCAAAGGTAGCCTTCTATTCTTTTCTCTTTTGGTTGTTTGTTTTTCTCTCTCTCTTTTATGAGATGTGGAGTGTATGCACTCATTTAACATTTAGATGTGATATAGTTGTTGGATTTTTATCCATTATCTTAAAAAATAAGCTCATTAACATTTATCCTTAGATGCCACATAGAGTTAAAAGAGAGAAATGAGCAGAGAGGGAAACAACCACTCAGGGAGATTCTACACAAACCTCGATAATGTTGTATGAGTCTTGGAGTTATTGGAATTTGTGTATAAAAGGTAATATATTTTATGAGTTGTTTCTTAATTTTTTTTTAATATGTTATGGATAAAATTAGAGGTGGTTGTTAACTCTACTATAAAATTTGTTTTAAACACGATTGATTATAAGCCGTAAAATCCAAAATAATATATAAATAAAACTTTTACGGTATTTTTAACTAGGATAAAAAGAAATAAAAGACAACTTTATAATTAAATTTTATACTTAAATTTTTGGTTGCGGCAAATAAATTGAAGACCAAAGATGGGCGCATACAGGTGTGGGTTGACCTGGTTTTCACCAGTGCTGCCAAGTACAATAACTACACCCTGATTTAGGCTCAACTTTCAACCTTGATCAAATGATCACCATGCAATGTAATTCAAAAAGTGCTTATAAGGAAGTGGTCAGAAGGGAAGTGCCGTTCATCAGTCAGGTAAAATACCCGAACCCTCTCCTTAATCAAACAAATTTGGAAAAAATAAGCTTATTCCTCCCAGCCCCAGGGTCAAGACCTTAGCTTGGAGATTACTAAGGGAAGCTCTTCCTTCTTCTCAAAGACTGAAACTTAGGATAAATGATGTTTCTCCTAATTGCTACAGATCTGGACAGATAGAGACTAATCATCATCTATTTTTTGCTTGTCCTTTTAGTAAACTTACTTGGCTCATTTCTGAAGCCAATATCTCAACTGGTATCTTTTCTGAAAATGTTTCAATTGCTCATATTATTTCTTACACGATTAACAATGGTTCACAACTGGCCACTCTAAACAGGGTTCTTATCATTTTGTGGCAATTATGGTAAGCTAGGAATGATCTCAAATTTCATGGCAAGATCAGCGAACCTATTCAAGTTTGTTTTGCAGCAGAAGCAATGATAGGTAACCTATGCTAAATACTCTTCTCAGCAGGAAACACAAGAGGGACAGGAGGAGAATGTTGTCAATAGAAGAATGAGTGAGATACCAAGTGGGAACAGGTGTTCTAAAAAAAAAAAGTGGGAACATGTGCTATGTGGATGCAGCCTGTGTGAATGGTTTTGCAGGAATAGGAATTTTCTTCCATATGCCAAACACTCATAATGCCCTTTTTTCTAAAAGCTACTAGTATAGTGGCTCAACCTTCCTTGCAAGCAGTATCATTGGCTCTTCCGTTAGCTATGGAAGTAGCAAAACTTCTTGATTTTGCAGGAACTATCTTTCTGACAGACAATGAAACGATTGCAAACACCACGGAGAAAAGAAATTTCGAAGCAGAACCAGGACATTGGTGTCTTAGGCCCTTGCGTAGCCAAATTCAAACAGCCATTCCGAGAATTTGTTGCAGGCCAGGTGGATTCCTAGAGAGGTTAGCAAAAGATGTGAGAGACCATCAGCTCAAGGATCTAGCCTATCCTAGCAGAAGGTGCTTTTTTAAGGAGCTGAAGGACCATTTCGGTACTATGAATTGTACGACTATGTTTCTGAAATGGAATAAAGTTTGTAAGTTTCAAAAGAAAATTGATCACCGTGCATGAACAGAACTGCCAGTGCCATCCAGGGTACATACACAAGATATTCACTGCTCACAAACAAGACAATTTTGACCATGAATGTTAACTTTTCTTCTCAACACAATTTACTCAAGTACGTACAACGTTTTCATACGAGAATAATAAGATTTTTCCATTAATACACGTACAAATTTGATTACGTTTTTTCACATCATCACAGTTAACAAATAAATTCAAATAAATTCGAACGAATTACATCGGACTAGTTGGGAATTCGATCTTGCACTGCCTCCTCCGGCTCCCGCCCTTCCCACCGGCCCACCCCCTCAGCCTGCGGAGCAATCTGGGCCGTCCGATGCTCCTGCACCCGCCGGCGACGAACCCCATCATGCACGACGACTCCGCCGCGCCGCGCATCTCCGACGACGAGCTCGACGACGCCGACGCAGACGCCGCCTTGCAGAGCTCCACCTCGTTGCACGGCGCCACCGCGACCACCACCTTCTCCCCCTTGTGCCGTGGCTGCGCCGGTGGCTCGTCATCGTCGCCGACGTCGATGATCGCCGCCGGTGTGCCGACCTCACCGCCGTCGAGGACGAGGAGGTCGTGCTGCAGCCACGCCGTGATCCAGCCGAGGTAGATCATCTCCTCCATGTCGGCCGCCCACCTGTCCCGGAGCGCCTCCAGGCCATCAAGAACGTCCCTGCCGCTCGACCCCAGCTTCCGCATGCTCCTCTCCACAATCACCTCCACATTCTTCTGCACCAGCAAAATTAATCAATTGATTTGATTTCACAGTGCTAATTTCTGATCAAATTCAACTGCAATTGCAAATGAAATGAGACAAATGAGGTTGTGTAATCAGATGATTTGATAGATTTTTACCTCATTGTTTGTTCCTTTCTCCTTCTGCAGCTGCAAAGTCAGTTGCTTCATCTCTTCCATGAACTGCTCAAAGCCCTGGCACCTTGTGGCCATTTCTGCCTCCCTGGCATCAAGAGCCAGGACTCTTTCATCAATGGCGTCCAGGTCTTGCTTGTTCTTCTTCCAGATCTTCTTGGACTTGCTCTGCAGCGCGTCGAACCGAGCCCGCATCGTCGTGAACTCTTCAGCAGCTGCTCGGATCTGCACAGCAGCTGCTTCCAGCCTCTGGTTCTGTGACTCCAGCTGCTCCAGCTTCATCCCCAGGCACATGATCTGCATCTTCTGGTATGTTGATTCCTGCTCCTTCATGTCGCAGTACTCATGGAACTGCGACTCGATGTTCGCAGCCTGCTCTTCGAGGGCGGACACCATGCGCTTCAGGCTTTCGACATCTTCCATCATTCTCTGGTCATCCTGAACTCTATTGACTGAAACTTCTGATGAACTCCCGGAGGCCTGCGCCGCCATGATTTCTTCGGTATGTGAAGCCTGCCTTGAAAATTTACTGCTCACAAGCCTACCTGTGCTGCAGGGATTATCCGTTTGCACTAGTTTTCCTGGCGCAAAATGAATTGAGTCCATTTCTTCTTCCTCTACCTCACGAATTGAACTTGCTCCGTATGATGGATCCAATTGAATTGGGCTATCAGACAAGTCTATATCACTGTTTCTGTTTGCCCTATCTGTTATGAGGTCAAAGATAAAAGAACCAGCAAGGGGAAAGGTTAAAGGAAATAATATTTTCAGAAGGAGATTCTTGATGCCCTCTGCCCTCTTACTTTCCATTTAGAAGATCTCATCATTCCTTTAGTCTCCATGAAACAAGCCATTTAGTATATCTACTGCCCCATGAGGAGCTCCTACCTTGCTTTGCCTTCAGGTCTAAACTATGCCAAATCTCTCCAGTTCTCTAACAGTTTTCTTGCCAACATAAAATTGATCAAGGCCACACAAAGTCTGGGCTCTTCATTATCATTGTTTGATTGTGTTTCACACAAGGACCTCTCTGAGTTAAAGTATAGCAACTGAGGTTTTGTAACAAGTTGTAAGTTGTGATTCATCTGTCTTGCAAGGGAAGATTAGTATTATCCTGTTTCTTGATTAAGAGAAGAAAGCATAATCTTTGCATGCACAGGATGCAAAGGCCTTATCTCATATAAATGTTATCCAGGGTCATACTGCTGGCAACTTCATACATTTTCTAGTAGTTAAAAGGTATTGCTATAAAAGACATGAAAGTTATAGCTGATCCACATTCTGTAACTTAAGACATAAAATAATATGGTAGATACCTTTCCAGAGATGTGGTTATCGGCTGATAATTGTAGGCAAGCAACAGTAATAAAATAGACGAAAAAGCATCTAGGTACCAAAAGGCAGATCAAAGCACCAGGTAACCAGGGTTTCGTAGAGGGATAATCCTAGATGAACACACTTCCTCACTTCTGTTTTACACTTTATGTTGCATTATTGTTTCTGCTTTCGACATATGCATGTATACACTCTCTCAAACACCAGAATTAAAATCATATATTGGAACCTAGCAAGTGAACTTAACTGACCAGCAAAGAATCTTCAAAATGCATAGGCAAAATGAAATTGAAAAGAATGTAATCCAAAAAAAATCCTATATATTCAAGAGAGAATCTGGCAAGTCTATATTTCAACTCAGTTCAAATCCTTACATGGTCATGCACTTATCTATGCAGCGCCACCAATGAATTTAGATACATCTAGCCCTTTATTTCTCCAGCTGTTGAAATGGCATGTCCAAATTACGTATGTTATATACTACTTACTGCAGAAGTCTATGCACATCTATCCTTCAATGATCTTCACAGGAGTCCTGTGAAACACATTTTCGTTAGCATAACGCAGGAGGTAAAAAATGAATTAAAAATAGTTATGCCTACCCATATGAATTCTGTTTAACTGATAGTAGTTCAACGTCCAGCTGTTGACAACAGAGGAAGGAACATGTAACAATGACATGGAAAAAACAAAAACAACAAAGTTGAGAATATCAATGTAAATGACAAGGAAGCAAATGACAATCGACCTCAATAGTTGCATTTGGAGGAATTTCCTGAACGCCCTTCTTCCCATAAGCCAGCTCAGGAGGAACTATGATCAACCTCTGAAAATTTTGATATAAAATCAGACTGAAGAGCAAGAAAATGTCCACTGCATATCAATTCAGATTGAAATGACCCAAGGAACTTAACATATGTGATATATCATTATCATCAATTAAGATCTAACAGAATCATCAATACTATTCTTTGCTATTATAATGTATGATAGAAAACTTAGACATCCCCAGTTTCATTGGGTACAGATCGTATTTTTCTTTTAAATCAAAGCTATCTTGAGAGAAAAAGTATCACTGGACAAAACCAAAAGAAAATCATAGCATTAGCTGACCTGGCCTCCAACCTTCATTCCCTCAACCCCAAGATCCAATCCCTTTAGAACATTGCCTCTTTCAGAATTGCCAATATCAAACCCATATGGCTGCAAAATCATTGTAAGGTATGTAAAAGACATGATGTCTAGTGTGAACATATTTGAAACTATAATCGCTCTATTAATACGACATTGGGAAACTATCGAGAGGTTTCAACATGTGAAAAATCAAACAACACACATTCTAACGACAAAATGATGTGCAGAGGTATTGTTTTGAAATAAGAAGGAACTGAGAAGAAGGAACTTATCTAATACACAGCTGTTAGCGTACTACTATACACACAAAGAGGCAGTAATGTCAAAGTAATACCGTTCCGCCACCAACACCGAGACCCTGCCTGCTTGTCATGAATGTTATGCCCTTCCACTTGGCCACATAATGTACCTGTAGTAAGATGATAATAGATCATTATACTTGAAAAATTGGAACTGAGATTGTGGACATTCATCTGCTAGCATATAAATTGACGGTTCATTGTTTTTACATATCATGGAACTGAAGATTAATCTTAAATTAAAGGCTTCCTCTTAGGCTAGTCTTGCAGAGTTAACAATTTTCAGCAGGAAGTTACCTGTTCCATGCTTACGTAACCGACCGTGGTTCTTAATACCCAGCCTGATAGGGTAGTTACAATATATAAAATACCATATGCCTACTTGCCTAAATATAAGACACTATTTTGCATGACTTCCAAAATGAATTAATACAACAGAAGGAAAAAGCAAAAGGGTGGTTTATGGATGCTTGTTGAAAAAACATATACAGAACTGAAAAAAATATATCAGATTTTCTGAAAAAAATGTGTCACCTTCTGATATAGCATTACAGGTTTAAATTAAGAAAAGATTTACACAAAAAACTGTCCTGTTTCATGAGGTATCAAGCTCGTTGGATTATTCAGTCCCATGATGACGTTGCTCGCGATTGCTTGGTTTGTAGTACATATGCAAATGTCAGTAACTATTTTATCATGACATATGGCTCTACAAATGTATAAGTTCACTGAACAGCATAATGAAGGTACAAACTGCGACACGGGATCCCTTAACAGCCTTGAGTCCACTTCCCACCGTGATGTCATAATACCTGCTCAAAGCTTTGGAAAGTTACACGACATTCAGAAAATAATAAATAGCAAAGAATGGTCTGACTTCCAGTCACACAATAACAGAACTTGTCTGAAGAAAACAGTTTTGTAATATATTAAAACCAACCCTTTGTATACCGTTTTTTTCCTAAGCACATTGGCCTTGTTAATTAGTGGAATGAAATGAACTACTCCTACCTGTCATACCATAATACATTTATCCACATAGAAGCTACATATTGACACCATGAAATCAGCCCAATTTAGGGCCAGAAATTTGTGCAGTACACAGCCAATTCCAGTTTTAAGTTGGAGAACCAAGTAATGAAAATTCAACAAGGAGCAGCTGCAGAAGCATACTTTAGGCCATTGGGCAGAGTGGTGAACTCGCTCTCCGGAATCTTGGCGCTCCTGAGCTGCACATCCAATCCAACCAATCAAACAAAACATTTCAACTCCACATCGCAGGATCATCTTCTGTACCAAATGGAGCGCGCACAATTCGTCATGTCCTTACCGCTCTCCGACTGGTGGACACCGCATCGGCGTCTCCCCCAACCACGCCAATCCCCACAGCTGCGCGCCGAGACACAAACCACCAAGAAGATACCATCAGAGCGCGTGATTTCAGCAAGCAGATTTCTGAAACAATCTAGGAGAAGGGAACCATCAAGAACCTGCGGTGGCGGCGAGGAGGGAGGCGAACCACCGCCGGGTTGTGCCGTCGTGGGAACCGCCGGAGCAGCAGCGGCATGCGAAGGCGGCCGGCCGCCGCGGCCGCGCCGTCCCTGCCGCCGGCGAGAGCGGGAGGGCGTGGCGCGCGGAGAGGGAGAGGGAGGGGAGGAGGGAGAGCTCCATTGTTTTTGGTTTGGTTTGATATTTTTTTTTTCGTTTCGCGGTTGGGTCGAGTGGATTTTGCGTGCGTGGCCTATGAATTTTACACAATCCTTTCAGAAAATCGGAATCTTCAGTTTCAGCCACACTAGACATGCTCTACACAAAAAGGAAATCCGCTCAATTTGGTGAATTGAATTTTGTAATCCATATTTCGCATTCATGCCCGAATGGTCGGATGGATACAATGGACCATCTCATCGAGTCAAGATTGACAATAATGTAGCACAATAAAAATTTTTATTACAACTAGAGATATGCGCGTTGCAACGGGAAAACGTATGAATTGGTTTAATTTTCATGATCCGACCCATTTCATAGAAAAAATAGAGTTGATTTTCAATTTAAATTTTAGAGTTGAGTATGATTTTTTTTTGTCATAGTTGATTTCCAAGCAATAGCTAAACAAATATAAATGTTTATAAATTAATATGTGGTCAATAATATAGAACAAAAACCTATCCTGATCAATATTATGTTCCGTATGTATAATAAGGGGAACAGAACTATTTGAAAATCATTACAAAAGAATACATTTCCGAAGATATCAATCAAGAAAAGTAATATAAATCTGAATATTCTAAAATACAAAATTATTTTCTCACATATATTGTTGAGTCTACCAGGTCCTTATGAAAGGGAAAAACAATGCTGGGACAATCGATCTTTGATTTGCAACACAACATATTAGACACAGTCACTGTATTAGTAAAATAAAGTGTCCTATTAAAGCTAAGTTGTTTCCTCTCCTTTTCTATATACTACCCCTTATTCTCCACGTGCATAATTCTCAATCTGTTAAATGATACATTTTTATAAAAAATAGGAAAATTGTTTTAAAAAATATATTAATTTATTTTTTAAATTTTTTAGCTAGTACTTAATTACTCATTTGCCATTAGAACGGTAACCCCCATCTTAATCGGGCGGTAACCCCCATCTCAATCGGGCATGACGTCCGTCACAACCTAGAGGTCACAGATATGAAAAGTTATCTCAATCGGGCAAACGGCCGTCACAGATGAAGCTATCTCAATCGGGTCTTAATTAAAGTCCGTCACAGATAGCTTTGACCCAGACGACCAGTCAAACTATAGCCCGTCACGGATGACCTATCTCAATCGGGCCTAAACTATAGCCCGTCACAGATGACCCGTCAGAGATAAGGGTCATATGTGACGGGCTATAGTTTAGGCCCATCACAGATGAGTATAATCCCAAAAAAATAAATTTTATTTTTTGGCTAGTCTCAGGTCTTTGTTAGGCGTGTCATGCAGTCCAGCCTCTCCGAGGTAAGTTCTTTGGAGATCGGCTTCCGAAAAAGTAGTTGTAACTTTTTGATATGAGTATTCTATTAATCCTATTAAGCCTTGGGCCAGGATGTCACACCCCAATATCACCCATTCATATACATTTATTTACATACACAACCATCAATATATTTAACACAACCACATTCACATAACATCCATTTAACACATATTTCACATCCCCGATTGAGATGACCTATCTTTTTCGGGTATTAAATAATGCCCGTCACCGATGAGTATTTTTCCATTTTTCATATGAAATGTTTATATTCAATTTATGTGGTATTTTTTATTTTCAATTTATGAGAACTTTAAATTTAATTTTAGGTCGATTTTTGTGCGTCAAATGTAAAAATCACAACAATAAAATTGTATAACTCATCGATACGTACAACTATTGTATTGGTCCTTTGTACAAATAAATTCATTTGAACTACTCAAATTTTGAATTTTCAAAATTTGATAACTTCGAACAAAAATTAGGGTTAATAAATGATTTCAAATGGAAAAGTCACCAAAACCAAAGTTGTAGAACTCATCGAGTTGCAAAATTTTTATTTTGGTCATTTCTCCATCTGACTCAATTTGAATAATTTAAAATTTGAAATTCAAAGTTTGAGAAATTCAAATAGAATTTTTTGTTAGTGAATGACTTCAACTGAAAAAGTCATCAACAATAAAGTTGTATAACTCATCAAGATCTATAACTTTTATTTTGATCATTTTTCTATATAACATTTTTGAACAGTTTGAATTTGAATTTGAAAATATGACAACTTCAAACAATATTTTCAAATACTAAATGATTTCAACTGAAATAGTTATCAACAAAAAAGTTGAATAACTTATCAAGATCTAAAACTTTTATTTTTATCATTTCTTAAATTCGACAAAGTGATACTAACATTGTTCATAAAATTGACGTATCTCTTATATGGTTTTATAAACTATAACACATATATGTAAAATTTGTGAACAATGTTACTAACACTTTATCGGATGAAGAAATGGTAAAAATAAAAGTTTTAGATCTTGATGAGTTATACAATTTTGTTGTTGATGACTTTTTCAATTGAAATCATTTAGTATTTGAAAATGTTGTTTGAAGTTATCATATTTTCAAATTCAAATTCAAACTGTTCAAAAAAATGTTATATAGAAAAATGGCCAAACTAAAAGTTATAGATCTTGATGAGTTATACAACTTTGTTATTGATGACTTTTTCAGTTGAAGTCGTTCACTAACAAAAAATTCTATTTGAATTTCTCAAACTTTGAATTTCAAATTTCAAATTGTTCAAATAGAGTCAGATGGAGAAATGACCAAAATAAAAATTTTGCACCTCGATGAGTTCTACAACTTTGCTTTTAGTGACTTTTCCATTTGAAATCATTTATTAACCCCAATTTTTGTTCAAAGTTGTCAAATTTTGAATTTGAGTTCAAATGAACTTATTTGTACAAAGGACCAATACAATAGTTGTAGGCATTAGTATATAGCCCGTCACTGATGAGTCATCTGTGACGGACCTAGTTATTATCTCAATCGGACCTTAAGTTGGTGCCCGTCACGGATGATGGTCATCTGTGACGGGTCTAAACTATAGCCCGTCGCAGATGACCCTTATCTGTGACGGGCCTAAACTATGGCCCGTCACAGACGACCCTTATCTCTGACGGGTCTAAATTTTAGACCCGTCAGAGATAAGGGTCGTCTGTGACGGGCCATAGTTTAGGCCCGTCAAAGATAAGGGTCATCTGTGATGGGCCTAGTTGTTATCTCAATCGGGTCTCAAGTTGGTGCCCGTCATGGATGATGGTCATCTATGACAGGCTCCAACTACGGCCCGATTGAAATATTTAAGGTTATCTTAATCGGGCCCTAGTTTAGACCCGTCAAAGATTTGTGTCATTCGTGACGGGTTTCAGTTTTATGCACATTTAACATGT
Source organism: Oryza punctata (assembly GCA_000573905.2). Lineage (NCBI taxonomy): Eukaryota > Viridiplantae > Streptophyta > Magnoliopsida > Poales > Poaceae > Oryza > Oryza punctata. The sequence continues at coordinate 5,259,581 of CM002494.2, read as the reverse complement.
CTCTCCGACCATATCTCAATCGGCCTCTTTTTAGACCCGTTTGAGATGTATTCTTTGTGACGGCCCGTAAAATCCAGTTATGTTACAGCCCGTCACAGAAGAGAGGATCTGCACTAGTGTGGTAATCCATTATTTCGTTTTGTGTGCTAGAGGGGAAGGGTTCCCAACCCTTAGATCCCAAACACAGCCTAACTGCCTCTTTGTACCCTCCATGTTCTCAACCATCCATCGGTCAATCTAGATTCCTGTTTTCATCTTTTACCACTTTCAGTTTTGTTAATTAATATATGTTCATCATCAAGTTCGGCTTAAACTGCCTAGTGCTCCTGAATAAGAAGATCTGAAGCGCGTGTTTTTTTTCTTAAGCTTCATATTTTTCTTTGTTACAAAAGCGTGTTCGCACAAAAATATCAGCCGAGACGATCGATGTTCTGTACAGCCACGGCCAAGCACATTAGTTAATCGAACAGTAAGCAAACTATCCATGGCATATTCACATCCAATACCTAGCTATTTTGCTCGAGTTCATTCTCCGATGTAGTAGAGACCTAGGTGAGCGTCTCATCGACGAGATCGCTTGGACGAACATCTGAGCCGACCAGAGGAAGAAAAATGGGTAAGGAAAGAAGACGACGTCTAGCTAGGGCATGAGTTGCATCCACTCAGACTCGTAGCCAACAGGATACATGAGTTTGCTTTTCTGCGACGTCATATCTGCGTAGGTGACGATCGAAAAAAAAAATTGAACTGTCACAGCTCTACTTATTTGTTTTTCTGTTTCCTCGGTCGGTCCAGGAGATGTGCCAATGTACGCGTGTGTTGAGTCCGGAAACAACATGAGAATAGGAGATGCCGGGACGTCGCGACTGAAATGTGCAACGCGCGCCATCCGAGCCCAGAACGCACACTGATTAGGAGAGGAAACGGAGTCAGACGAATGAAATTAAAAACAATCGGGACCAATGGACAGCCACGGACGAAATCGATCGGGACTCGGAGCGACGTAAAAAACAATCATGCAAAAACATCTTTAATTTAATTTTTATAGTATATATAAGCAGTGATTTACAAAAGGTATGTTGGTTTGCTTAGTTAATAATCTATGTTTAAAAAAAGAAAAGAAATAACGTATCTCCGGATCACAAGGTAGACGCTTCGCATACGGTGGGCGTGGTTACTACGGATATGTTCCGAGCTTCTATCACAGTCGTTTTGGGTGACGGTCGACACTCGTTGTTTTGGTCTGGCAACTGGCTTGCAGGACAATCGATTCGTCTAATTGTTGCTGTTGCTCCTTAACTATGGCCCCTCGGCGTAGATCTTCGACAACCATGGTTGTTGATCTCGCTGATGACGCTTGGGTCAAGGACATCACGGGCGCTCTCACGATCCGTGTTCTTTCCTAGTTCTTGACAGTCTGGGACAACACTCAGCACACCACGCTCTAGGACTATCATGTACCGGTTCATTTGGCGTCAGATTGGTGCTGCATATACCACCAGCTTGACTTACCACACCTTTTTCACCGGGTAGCTCTCCTTCCCTTGTGCAGAGCTCTTATGGTACAACACTGGTCCGACCAAGTGCAAGCTATTCCTTTGGCTTGCGTTCTAGGGCTGATGCTGGGAGGCGGATAGGATGCTTCGACATGGTATGGATAGCCACGTTATGTGCCCCTATTGCGCATAGGAGTCGGAGTCGGTAAGCCACATTTTGACGGAGCGTGTTTTCACCTGGCAAGTGTGGTTTAAGCTGCTTGCGATGGTATGCTTGCAGAACCTCTCTCTTCATCGCAATTGGTACTCTATCTTTGGTGGGAGCAATCTCGTGGCCGGAAGCACGAGCACCTTAGAAAGTGGTTCGACTCTCATCCTCCGGGTTACCCGGCAGATTTGGTTGGAGTGAAACTCCCGCGTCTTCGATGACGTTCTTTCCCAGGTAGACACGGTGGTGGACATGACCGTGCAAGAGGGGCGGCTTTGGCTTGAAGCAAAAGCTTCGTCTCTAGGAGTTTTTTTTGGCACTTAGTCATTGTCTTTAGATAGCTAACTCTCTCCTGTCCTTTTCTATTTTGAAGTCTGTTCCAGTTCTGTTAGCCCTTTTTTCGGCTTGGTTTTTCCTATTTAAGTTGTATTCAAAATGTTTTCTTCTCATATAATAACGTACAGAGCTCTTGTGCGTTCGAAAAAAAAAAGAAAGAAAGAACACAAATGGCCATATACGTACACACACTAACAAACACATGCCTGATCTAACTATAGAGCATCACTATGGGCTTGTTCACTTTGTTACCACTTTCATCTTTAGTAAATTTTGGCATTACAAATTTTAGTAAGATCACAAATCAAACATAGTCTTACCAATACTACATCACCAAATATTGGTAATTCTAGGAGTTTCTACTCTTAGAAATTGTACTAAATTTTGGCAAGGCTTTAAACTCAACACAACCAACGCTACCAAAATTTGGCAACATCAAAATGTGCCAAAATTTGGTATTACCGAATTTTTCTAGGTTGAAAGCGGCTGCAAAGTGAACAAGCTCTATATGTTTTTTTCCTTCCGCCAAACGATTGAAAAAAATGCACGGTACATAGAGAATTGATTGAAAACGTAACAATATTTCAACCGATCAATCACGTAGACAGTCCCTATTGTTATATTATACAGTGTCAAAGAGAAGTGGTAAATCATTCGTTGGACTGAAAATGTTGCAAATCTAAACAGTGTCCAACTGAGGAGTTGAGCATACATACAATTCCAACAGTTTTTTTCAACGATGTACTCTATCTAATTAAAAATATTTGATGTTTAGAACATAGTTCAGTCAAAATTCTAAATTCCGACAATCAATTACTCAAAAGCTTAGTTTAAAAGATTGCGTTGATTTGCCTTCAAAACTAATATTAGATTTTATAAGTTTATTTTGATACAAAATTAATTCTTAGATTTCTAAAAGTTATATTTGTCAAAAATCTTTTACCTAGCGATGTATGGTATTGGAATGAAATTATTAGTATATCTATTTTATTCCCAACATAATAATGGAACAATTAGTGTTCCTAATAATTAAATAGATGCAGAACATTTATATATTACTTGGCAGGTGGCCGATAAAATATATTATCTCGGTGGTTTTGATGCTATTAATTCTTGATGGTTTTGGCTGCCAAAAAAATTCTGGTTTCTTGTAGTGATAAGCCACGTAAGCATGTATGGTTGGGAAAATGTATACTCCAATAATTACATTCACCATCTATGAGCTCCCTGTCATTACACTGCAATTAATTTTCCATTACACCGCAATTAGTTGCAGTCGCAAACACTACTACTACACTTCAAATTAACACGTACACGTCCATCTGCGCGGGATCGGAGGAGGCGGGAGCCGCGCCGCCGCCGTGTTCCCGGAGCGGCGAGACGAGACGACGATGGATGACACGAAGTACGCGTCGGTGACGCAACACAGCCGCAGCACGGCGACCCAGCTGACGAGCTTCCACGCGAGCGCCACGTGCGGCGGGACGCCGACGCCGGCGCCGCTGCTGGGCCCGAGCACCACGCCGCGGCAGTGGTCGGAGCCAGAAATTTTATCCTTTGGGATCAAGTACCATTATTTCATAAATTAATGGGGTTATTTTTATAAATTTTAATAAATTTACATGTAAAAATCAAGAGTTGCAATAGTATTTATGAAAAAAACTGTGAGGTCAAGTGACCTCACAGCTTCATACATAGGTCCGCCACTGCGCCACGGAACAACGACCTCCCCGTGGTGCAGAGTAGGTAGAAGGCACGAGTAACACGGTGTAGAGCACCAGCGACACTACAAAGTAGATGAGCCTCATCCGCGGTGGCGGCGCCATGGCTAGCGGTAAGGAAAAAGCTTCGACGATGACATAGTCTCTTCTGATCGACGACTTCTGCTATTTCGATCTTGTTCTTCGTGGTCCGGCTCCTCCAAACAATTTAATTATCGGCTGGGATGATCGATCGATCCACCGGCCTTGCTTTGTGGTCCGCATCGGTGTCGGAGTATAGTGAGCTCGTGCGGCGGCGAGTCACCGACTTCACCGAAGCTGATTCAGAAATGAGAGCTCTCGATGACACGTGACACACGCGGGGAGGGCCCACGAGGGTTCAACGCATTGGGACTTTGGGAGGAGGCATCATTGGAGGCGCTGATTGTGTCCCACACATAAGTTGGAGGATATCACTGAGGAGTGTGTGTTGGGCATTTCACATGTAAAATATCATCGAGGACACATGCTAGCTGTGTGTCACACATATTAAAAAGAAGCAATGTTGTATGGAAGAGATATAGCTAAAGACGTGTGTTGTGTCTTGTTGTGTCTCACGCTTAAAAACTAAAGAGGTCACGTTGTTTGTTTGGTAGTTCAACGTATATTATAGTATGAGTAAAGCGCGCTGTCGATATATAAACTTGCGAAATACTTATTATGGTGCACGAAATCTGTCTAGTACGTGAGAACTAGTCCAAAAGATATATTGTGATTAATCATGTTGAGTTAGTCTCGCGCACACACATAACTACGTGAGGGCATGAGATATATTGTAGGTATGAATAATTAACCTTTATGCATACAGTAGTTATTTTGTTTTTCTATTATTTTGTATCACTGCGTACTCCTTTTATATATATTCTTAATATGTGTAATTAACATGACTTATTATATGTTTGATTGAACATATGCATATTTAGGTAACATCATCTTGAATTGCAGGCCTACATGACACCCTAATCAATGTCTAATTTAGTGAAATTAGTTCGACATGTGTTTTTTGGCTTTGGTGTGCACACACTGGATAAGTTTATACACTGAAATGAGCAATTTACAAACCCATGTAATAAATCACGCCTACCTCGTAAGCTTGTGTACTTGCAGTGCAATTTACTCTAGTTGTATTTTAGATAGACACTATCCCTAGTCTTTTCATCCCTAACAATGCCCTTTAATCTATATTTGTTGATGGTTGACGTTTTCATACACGCAAAAGCTTGCTATGGCTAACGAAAAAAAGTAGTGTTTGGTGTCCCATGCCTAAGGAAAGGCTATGCCGTGGATGGCAAATTGTAAATCAAAGTACTGTTATGAGAGCTTGCTATGTCTAATGGAAAAAAAAAACACATTATAGAGCACCCCCAACTAGTCAAAGATTTTAAATTTAGGATTAGAGTATTGCTACATATCAATTATAAAAATATCGCGTGGTCAACCTAAATAGAGAAGGATATATCTCGCTAGTTTCTTGCTTCATTTATGATTCACCGCTTTCATTAATTTCTGTCTTGAAACCGATTCGGAAACGAGGAAGTGGATTTCGTGAGCTCTGGAGGGATGCAATTTTTTTCACGAGCAAATCTTGACTATACATGCCACGCGCGGGTAGGGTGCACGAACATTCAATGCTTTGGGAGAAGGTGTCATTGCAGACGCCGGTTGTGTCCCATGCATAAGTTGGGGGTCACCACAGAGGAGTGTGTCTTGGGTATTCCACATGTAAAATGTCACTAAGGACACATGTTGTGTGTCTCACATATAAAAGAAGCTATAATGTTTGGGAGAGATGTGGTTAAAGGCACGTGTTGTGTCTCCCATATGTAAAAATGAATGAGGCCATATTGTTTGGTAATTCACCGTATTATAGTTATATTTCAGATAGATACTATCCCTAGTCTTTTCGTCGCTACCAAAGCCATTAAATCTATATTTGTTGATCGTTGATGTTTTTATACACGTAAAGTTTGATATGTCTAACGGGAAAAAGTAGTGTTGGGTGTCCCACACGTAAGGGAAGGCTATGCCTTGGATGGTAAATGTAAATCAAAGTATTACAAAAGCTTGCTATGTCTAATGGAATAAAAAACACTATCTATATTGAGCACCCCTTTTGCCAGCTCATTGTAATAGACATGCCTACATCTATAGGCTAGATAGTTGGTCACTCGTGCGGATGCTTTTGCACTGAAGGAGCCGCATGGGAGGAATTGAGGCATACTAGGGAGTATGGAAGGGGCACGAGTCCTGTAGAGTAGGCCCACAAGCGTGCAACGTGCGGGAAAAGGCATCATGGGAGATGTGTCGTCTGTCTCATGCATATAAAGAGGCTATATTGTGAATGGGATATTATAAATCAATGAATGGTTGCTATGTATAACGGAAAAAAAACATAGAGGACCATGTAGCCAAAGATTTGGATTTAGGATTAGAAAAGTTTGTTACATATCAATCTAAAAGCAATCGGTTGTGTGCATCACATGATGTAGAGGCTGGGATTTTTATTCCATTATCAAAAAAATCAATCTAAAAACAACATCACAAGGTCCACCTCAAAATAGAAGGGATAATCTTTTGATTCACTGATTTTGCACTGATTAATTTCCATCTTGAAGCCAGGGCATCTGCCCATATGCCCATGACATCTCTTGTACCTACTCATCTTAGACATATATATCTATGCCTAGGCTGTAGATAACTGGTGCGTTGCCTCAGTCAAGTGGAAGTCAAAGAAGCTGTTTAGGAGGAACAAAGGTATAATCCATCAAGTTTCATGTTACTTTTTGATTCACTGATTTTGCACTCAATAATTTTCATCTTGAAAGACAGGTGGTGATATGCCTGTGACGTCTCTTGTGCACACTCATCTCAATAGTATATATCTATGCCTATATAGGCTCCAGCAATTGGCGTCCTGATTGGGTCAAGCGGAATCCCGAGGTCAAAAGAATCGTTTAAGAGAAAACATTGTGATGCTGGTCAAGCGGACATATCGAGATCAAAAGAGTCGTTTGAGAGAAAACATTGTGACACAAGAGAGGTGCACTAGGCACACGGTCGTTGGGCCCACAAGCACATAACGCGTGGGAGGAAATGTTGCGATAGATGAGTCTTGCATATCTCGTTCGTAGAAAGAGGCTATACCATAGATACTATACCATGAATCATAATTTTATGAATTGCACGTCATATAATCGTAATGTACTATAATATATCGAGATATATTTTGTCTTTTTAGTTGTTTGCTCCGTATGAAATACTAGCAAAAGTTAATATTTAGAAAGTAGAGAAGATATTGTACATATTAACTTGAAAAAGAATACCACAAGGTCAATCTCAATAGTGAAGCGTTAATCTCCATAGTTTCATGTTCTATCTATGTCTATGATTACCTTGTTTTATTTTGTTGATTTCCTTCCGTAAGATGGTAAGAGTCAACAAGAGAAGGAATAATCCATCAAGTTTCATGTTACTTTTTGGTTCACTTATTGCACTCATTAATTTCATTTTGAAAGACAGGTGGTGATATGTCTGTGACGTCTCTTGTGCCCACTCATTTCAATAGACATATATATCTACGCCTAGGCTCCAGACAACTGGCATCCAAGTTGGGTCAAGCGGACATCCCGAGGTCAAAAGAGTCGTTTGAGAGAAAACATTGTGATGCGGGTCAAGCGGACATGCCGAGGTCAAAAGAGTCTTGTGAGAGAAAACATTGTGACGCGTGAGAGGTGCACCAGGCGCACGGTCATTGGGCCCACAAGCACTTAACGTGTGGGAGGAGATGCCACGATAGATGAGTGTTGCATATCCCATTCGCAGAAAGAGGATATACCATAGATGATATACCACGAATCAAAATGTTACGAATTGTTGTATAATCATAATGTTCTATAATATATCGAGATATATTCCGTCTTTTTAGCTGTTTGCTCCGTATGAAACACTAGCAAAATATTAATATCTAGAAAGTAGAGAAGATTGTTATACATATTTGAAAGGGTCACTTAGGCCTAGAGGGGGTGAATAGGCTAATTTAAAAACTTAAGAAATTACGGAAGCAGAGGTTTTTGAAAATTCCAAAAAAGATTTTTGGAAATTCCAAAAATCACAGAAAGTGCGCACTATTAAAGAAATTGCTAGATCTAGCTACTCACAAACTTAAATCACAAGCACAAACAGTAACTAGAATTATAGAGGCACAAGCAAGCAAAGCTAGAGGAGGGAGAGAGCGATTTCACCGAGGTTCTTGCAAGATGAGTTGTTCCTGAAGTTTGAATCCTTGAGGGGATTCTACTCTTTGTTGAGGAGCTCACAAAGAGCCGGGTCTTTACTAACCCTTTCCTCAAGAGGTTGGAAAAAGCACTCCTCATTCCACTAATGGTATCTCTTCCCTTTTCGGAGGTGAGATCCGACCTTCACAAACTTCTCCCGGCCAACAACAAGTAGATCGGTGGCTCAAGAGTGCACCTAACCGTCTAGGATTCCTCAACCTCCAAGAGTAATGAATGATGCAAAGATCTCTTAGGAATGAAGCAAGTGCTCACAAATCGTCTCAAAGTCAACACCAAGAACTCACACAAACTCGAAACCGTAACTTTCACACACACACCAAATCCAAATCGAAGACCGGTGGAGAGGGGAATCAAGTAAGCAAGGCTCAAAAGTGTATCTCAAGAGTAGCAAGCCAAGGGCACCAATGTTTGCAAATGAGAGAAGCTATTTTCGGAAATTCCAAAAATAGGCCCCTAATGATTTTGGTGATTAATCACAATGCGATTAGAGAGGACTAACAACTTTATTGAGTAATGTGTGAAGGAATGTTAGTTCTCGATGAAGTATGGTTCAATGCAAAGCCCCATGAATACGAGAAAACAATATGATGCAACATATGACCAAATGGTATAATGTACCTTTTTCCTTTGTTTGTGTCATTAGGAAAGCCGTACTATAAAGGGGGATGATGCATTGGTGATGAGGAATGAGTTGGGTGCTCAAAATTCTATTTTTCCAAGTGATATCTTCTCATTTGTGCTTTGTCTGTGTTTTTCGGACTTGTCCGATGTGCCATTTCGGAATTTCCGAAAAATGCTGAGAGGAAAACAAGCCTCGGGTTATTTTCAGACAAGGTTGCGCAAAAAACCAACCCTCTGGACTTTTCGGACTAGTCCGAAAGGTATTTTCATAATTTCCAAAAATGCGCAATTCCAAACCATCTCTCTCGACATTTTCGGAGTTGTCCGAAAATGATTTTCGGAGTTTCCGAAAAAATCAGTGATGAAACACATCCCTCGGGTTGTTTCCGGATTTGTCCGAAATTCATTTTCGTAATTTCCGAAAATTTGTTTGGTACTGTTCATTTTCGGATTTGTCCAAAAAGTTTTCGAAAGTACCGAAAATCCCTGTTGTTTTCGTTGTGAATTGATGTTATGGAGATTTTCGGACTTGTCCGAAAAGTTATTTCGGAATTTCCGAAAAATGAGATTTTTGTCTATAACGGGCAGATCTGTGAGTGGGAGTATAAATACCCCACTCCCTCTCCAAGTCAAGCTGCTGCTCTCATTTGCAAACATTGGTGCCCTTGGCTTGCTACTCTTGAGATACACTTTTGAGCCTTGCTTCCTTGATTCCCCTCTCCACTGGTCTTCGATTTGGATTTGGTGTGTGTGAGAGAGTTGCGGTTTCGAGTTTGTGCGAGTGCTTTGTGTTGACTTTGTGACGATTTGTGAGCACTTGCTTCATTCCCAAGAGATCTTTGCATCATTCATTACTCTTGGAGGTTGAGAACTCCTAGACGGTTAGGTGTCACTCTTGAGCCACCGATCTACTTGTTGTTGGCCGGGAGAAGTTTGTGAAGGTCGGATCTCACCTCCGAAAAGGGAAGAGATACCACTAGTGGAAGAAGAGTGCTTTGTGCAACCTCTTGAGGAAAGGGTTAGCAAAGACTCGGCTCTTTGTGAGCTCCTCAACGGAGAGTAGAATCCCCTCAAGGATTCGAACTTCGGGAACAACTCATCTTGCAAGAAACTCGGTGAAATCGCTCTCTCCCTCCTCTAGCTTTGCTTGCTTATGCCGCTATAATTCTAGTTGCTCTTTGTGCTTGTGATTTAAGTTTGTGAGTAGCTAGATCTAGCAATTTCTTTAGTAGTGCGCACTTTCTGTGATTTTCGGAATTTCCAAAAATCTATTTCAGAATTTCCGAAAACCTCTGCTTCCGCAATTTCTTAAGTTTTTAAATTAGCCTATTCACCCCCCTCTAGGCCTAAGTGACCCTTTCAATATTAACTTGAAAAACAATATCACATGGTTGGTCAATCTCAATAGTGAAGCGTTAATCTTCCTAGTTTCATGTTCTATCTATGTCTATGATTACCTTGTTTTGTTTTGTTGATTTCCTTCCGTAAGACGGTAAGAGCCAATTAGAGAAGGAAGATTCCACCAAGTTTCATGTTACTTTTTGATTCACTGATTTTGCAATTATTAATTTTCATCTTGAAAGATGGGTGGTGATATGCTTGTGATGTCTCTTGTGCCCACTTATCTCAATAGGCATATATATCTACGCCTAGGCTCCAGACAACTGGCGTGCTGGTTTGGTCAAGCGGACATCCCGAGGTCAAAAGAGTTGTTTGAGAGAAAACATTGTGACGCGGGTCAAGCGGACATCCTGAGGTAAAATGAGTTGTTTGAGAGAAATATTGTGACACATGAGAGGTGCACCAGTCACATGGTCATTGGGCCCATAAGACTTAACACGTGGGAGAAGATGTCATGATAGATGAGTGTTGCATATCCCTTTCGTAGAAAGAGGCTATACCATAGATGGTATACCATGAATCAAAATGTTACGGATTGCATGCCGTGTAATCATAATGTACTATAACATATCAAGATATATTCCCTCTTTTTAGTTGTTTGCTCCGTCGAAATACTAGCAAAAGATTAATATTTAGAAGTAGAGAAGATTGTTACTATATATTAACAATCTCAATACAGAAGCGCTAATCTCCCTAGTTTCATGTTCTATCTATGTCTATGATTACCTTTTTTCTTTTGTTGGTTTCCTTCCGTAAGATGGTAAGAGCCACACTCTATGGTTTTGTGTGTTAGAGAAGGAATAATCCATCAAGTTTCATGGTAATTTTTGATTCACTGATATTGCACTCATTAATTTTCATCTTGAAAGACAGTTGGTGATATGCCCGTGACGTTTCTTGTGCCCATTTATCTCAATAGGCATATGTATCTACGCCTAGGCTCTAGACAACTGGCGTCCTGGCTCGGTCAGGCGGACATCCCGAGGTCAAAAGAGTTGTTTGAGAGAAAACATTGTGACACGGGTTAAGCGGATATCCCGAGGTCAAAGGAGTCGTTTGAGAGAAAACATTATGACGCGTGAGGTGCACCAGGCACACGGTCGTTGGGCCCACAAGCACTTAACGCGTGGGAGAAGACTCCATGATAGATGTGTGTCACACATCCCGTTCGTAGAAAGAGACTATACCATAGATGGTATACCACGAATAAAATTGTTACGAATTGCACGTTGTATAATCATAATGTATACTATAACATGTGAATATATATTGTGTCTTTTTTACCGTTTGCTCCCTATAAAATACTAGCAAAAAATTAATATTTAAAAGTAGAGAAGATTGTTACTACATGTTAACTTGAAAAAAAAATCACATGATCAAATTTTCATAGAAAAATGATAATCTTCCTAGTTTTAAGTTCTACCTATATCTATAATTCCCTTATTTTCTTTCGTGGATTTCCTGACATAGACGGTGAGAGCCACAAGCTATGGCTGCAACCGCCCAATTTTTGCCCGCTCATCGCCCACGCCCACGCCCACTCACTCACTTCCAGGTGGGCCCGATCATCCACCGCGAGAGCAGGTCCCACCTGTCAGTGAGTGCTACCAGAAGGGGCTCCGATCCTTTCCAAAAATCGGTCCTAGCATCCTAGGCCCCTCGGCTCGACACGCCCGGCTATAAATAGCCCCGCCTCTCTCCTCTCCTTGTCTCATCATCATCATCTCTCTCTGCCTCGGAGACCTCGCGCTCCTCTTCACCCTCTCCGCGTGCGTGTGCTTCGGACAAAACCCTCTCCTGCTTCTCATGGCGTCATCACGCGGCGGCGACGGCGGCCTCGTCGGAGGAGGGCGCGGGCCCCTAGGTGGACGGGACGGTAGAGGGCGCGGCCCCGGTGGACGTGGCGGAGGCGGAGGGGGAAGGGGAGGGTTCCCGCAGCAGCAGCCGTGCTACGGCCGTGGCCCTGCTGGTCGAGGATCTGGAGGCGGCGGGTACTACCAGCAGCCGCCGGCGTACGGGCGCGGGGATGGAGGCCGTGGCCGTGGCGGCGCCGGCGGAGACGGCGGCGTTCGGCCTACGGTTGGGGCTCCGGCGCCGCCTCCTGGTCCGGTGGATCGAACTCCTCGCCCTGCGGTCCAGATCCCCGCGGTGGCGTCGTCGTCGTCAACGCAGCCGGTGGCGCAGCCTCCGGCAGCCGCGGCGGTTTCTGCCCTCGCGAGGGACGTGGGGAGGATGGCTGTGGTGGCGGGTGCAGGCGCGGCCGGCCGCCCCGCTCCCCCCGCGGCGCCGCCGGCGCCCATCCCGCTGTCGAGCAAGGGCGTCGCGCCGCCGTCGCGGCCGGGGTTCGGGACGGTGGGGGAGAGGATCGTGGTGCGCGCGAACCATTTCCTCGTCCACGTCTCCGACAACGACATGATCTACCTCTACGACGTAAGCCTCCCCTACTACTTTACTCGTTCTTCCCGTTTCGCTTTCGTTCTCGTAGACTAGGAAGAATAAATTCGTTGCGATGCGATTCACGAATCGATCCGGTTCGATTCATGGCGACTACAGTGTATGGAGTACTACACATTGTCTTCAATTCAATCTGGTGTTTTTTTAAAAAAAAAAAATCTTCATCAACTTCTCATTCTTTTTTTTTTTTTACCTTTATCGATCTTGTATACACGCGGTAGTTTTCGGGTTGCCGTTTTGGGCGAAAGCACCGCCCGGGGGGCCATGTGCCGTGCTTGCTTCAGTTTCGGTATCCATCATCAACTCAGCTCTCGCGGCTAAATCGTGGATTTAGATCTTTAGTACTTCGGTCTCGCTGCTGCTTGCTTTTGTTGCTATCACCACTTCTCTGTCTGAATCCTTAGGTAGTAGCTAGCCTCGTGCATCTGTGCAGAGTCGATCTGTTGCTGATTGAGAAAAAGGTCTTGGTCCACTAGGTGGTTGTCCGGTTGATGATGAGCTCTTAAGTAGAGTTAACTGTGTTTTTCATCTTTACTATTTGTGCTCCGAAATAGGGGTTAGGGGTGGTGGTGGGTGTGTGGTGGAAGAAGGGGGATCTTCGGGTTTAGAGGGATAACTTAGGCGGTGGAGCCTCGGTCGCACGGGAGAAGAAGAGCGGTGGTGTGATGTTGGTAGCGAGGGATCTCATCGGACTAGCTAGGAGAGGTGAGGGAGACGGTATGGAGGAGAGGCGTGCGGGGTATCAATGACAAACTTGAGGAATAAGATAATGGTGGGCGGCGGAATCCGACGAAGATGGGGAAGGAGGAGATTGGGAGGTGATGAGAACAAAGTTTACTAGTGGGGCTTGTTGGCAGGGTGGGGTGGCGGCGCGTGGGGTTCGAGGGAGGTAGGGTGGGGGTGGCGGCGTGGGGGGTATGAGGGGAGGGAGTGAGAGGGAGGATTAGGGTTAGATTATTATAGAGCATGCACAAATCTTTAAGCAATCTTAACTGTCCAAAAAAGTAACTAACATTTAGCATATACCCCCTCTGTCCCAAAATAAACTAATATTCCCCACATTTAGAGGACCATTTAGTGAGAACAAAAGACCAAAATACCCCTCATTAATAGAAAAGTTGCATTGGTGTGTGGGAACATTTACTGAGAATAAAAAATCAAAATACCCCTCATTAATAAAAAGTTGTATTGGTGAGTGCAAACATTTAATGAGAACAAAAGACCAAAATACTCCTCATTAATAAGAAAGTTGAATTAGTGGGTGAGAGGTGAGAGATATATATTGAAAGGATTAAACTTCTCGATTTGTGGACTGAGAGAAGGTAAGAGCATGTACAATACGACACTAGCTACTGGTGATAGAAATGCCACGTGAGCCTTGATGCTAAGGTGAAGGTGAAAAACATGGTGACAGAGAGTAAGCGGGTGACTAATTAGTCGCTAGGTACTCACACTCTCCAGGAGTCATGCATTTAATTCCTACTCATTGCATGCTGTGGCAACAGTACAACCTGTGTGGAGGCACCCTCATTTTGCTGCATGCATTTATCTATGGTTTGTGGGAACTTTGTAGAGGTAGAAAATAGTAGATGGTTACTGCATGCATCCCATTACCCCAGAGTGCTTCTTTCTCGAACCCGGCATGCACAAAAGCTAGTGATAGGTTCATAACCACATGGGATATGACAACTTGTTGATTCCAATTAGCACACCACCACATTTAATATGAGTAAAGCAGAAATTAGGTATCTAATAAATCATTCTTGGTATGTGAGATTATGTCCAAACGTTAATAAAATTATAACCCGAGGGAGTAGCTATTAGTATTAATTACAATTTATTGATGTGGTTATTTTTAGAGCCATTATCTAGCTACACTTTAATGTTGCTCTTAGAAAGTAGGAATTTGTTTATTTTAGAACAAAGTTAAGCTTTATAAATTGGTTTACTATAGGATGGAGGGAGTAATCAATTGACCGGTGAATGGACAATCTCTTCCTATTAAAGGGACTCTTCTTAAATAGTACTGGTAACATTATTAGAGCAAGTTTAATAATAGAGCTAACTACGCTATTAGCACATATTAGAGCTAACGTGCATAATTGGTTAGGTATAAGGTTAGCTCAAAATTTACCCTCCTCTCTCTTTTTCTCACTATGAATTCTATACCTACTTAAAAAATACGCAGGGTTTCTGATGGGTTTTTTGTCCATCGTATCAAATCATAATCACATCCATCGTTTCTCTGAGTCTTTCTTCCGAGGCTAGTGTTTTACCAAGTTCACCTGCTTAGAAACGGTGCCGAAATTCATGTGATTTTGGATTTTTGCGATTTTGTGGGGAAAGGAAGAGAAGGATTAGGGAATTCCGCTTAGGCATCCAATTTGGTAAGGGAAACAACAACACGGCTGGATTTGGTGCGGGATGCGGCACTGCTGTATACAGGCATGGGAAAGACTAGTTGGAGGAGGAAGACGATACTATAGCGTGGGACCCACGCGATAGTGAGAGGAGGAGATAGGAGCGGCCTAGGGTGGCGCTGTGCTGCTGGGCCGAATGCCCTCACGGGCTGGAGGAAAAAAGGCGGAGAGAGGGATGGGTCGGCTCGGCTGGGAGGGAGGAAGGCATGCTAGCAAGGGGAGAGAAGGTTGAGCTAGATTCATCGTAGAGTTTGGAAGGACTTTTTATTTGGTTTTCATTTAAATAATTACTGAAATAATAATTTTATTATTAAAATATCTATTAAGCTTGAGAAGTCCGAGAAAATTGCATAGAGAGTAATTAATCCTGGAGAATTCAAGAAAAATACTCCAAGACACAATTTATTAGGGAATTTGTTTCCCGTATTTATTTAACTAGCTTATTTAATTAAACTTTAATACAAATTCTAGATATAATTTATTAAATCTATATCTATATATACCTACTTAAAAAATACATATGATAAGTTTGGTTACAAATTTAGTAGTATGTACAATATAGTTTACCAAATTTGTGTTTTCACCCGTTGCAATGCATGGGCTATTTTTCTAGTTAATGCATATATCCTGGAGCATATGTAAAATTAACTCTTGCATGAGAGTTAACACTCATCACTTTTATTTATCTCTCTTTTTCATGTAAATTTATAGTTTGTATATAACTTACTATTTTCCTTGCTCTTTATCGTTCGTATCCTTTTTGAGGATTAGACTACATCTAATATTTTTCAGGTGAGTATGAATCCCCCACCAAAGACCAGACGCATCAACAGGGTAGTGATGTCGGAGCTGGCCAGGTTGCACCGTGAGGCGCATCTCGGTGGCATAAGCTTCGCCTACGACGGAAGCAAGGCCCTGTACACTGCAGGAAAGCTGCCGTTCGAGTCCATGGACTTCAAGATCAAGCTGGGTAGAGAGCTCAGGGAAATGTGAGCATTTTTATCACTCTCCTAATGAATGTTTATTACTACACTATATGTACACTCCAGCTAGGTTTCTTGTTTTTGTGGATATGTGTTTACTACATTTTGTGCACTCTAGCTAGCTTGGCTATTATTTTTGGAAATGTCTACTACACTTTGTTCACTCTAGCTAGGCTACTTATTTTTGCAAAATGTCTACTACACTTTGTGCACTGTAGCTAGGCTACTTATTTTTGCAAAATGTTTACTACACACGTGGTAGACTACTTATTTGTGGATAGTTAATGTTTAACTACACATTTTGAGCACTCTAGCTAGGTATGATACTTATTTGTGGATCGAATGCACCAACTAACTAATGAACCGTTTAATGTTTACCTTTTCAAATTGAAAATTAAGCGAGCACAAGGTCACAATTCGACGTGCTGGCCAAGCAGATCTGCACCACCTGCACGAGTTCATCGCCGGCCGGCAGAGGGACTCACAGCAGCAAACGATCCAAGCACTCGACGTTGTACTGAGGGAGTCGCCTTCTCTGAAGTATGATTTTCTTTCGTCATATAACCACTTCTTTAGGGGGCAAATGTTTAGAACATAAGCTGATTTATTGATATCTTTGCATTTTGCAGCTATGCCATCGTTTCTCGGTCGTTCTACTCCACTGTGTTCGGCCGACAAGACATTGGTGATGGGCTGGAATGTTGGAAAGGATACTATCAGAGCCTGCGCCCAACTCAGATGGGACTCTCGTTGAATATAGGTGCATAATCATCTCCAAAAACCCTCTTTATTTTGGGCGGATAGTTAATGACACAAATAAAGCCAATTCAGTTTTATTTGGTCCTTTATATTTAAATTCTGGCGAAATGTGCACCCTTCACATTCATTTTTGCTAGGTGGTTTCCTTTTTTTCTTTCTTGCCCAAAGTAGACAACACTTCCATTAATTTTGTTCAGTTGTGTTGAACTTATATTTACACAAAGCAAGCCTATTAATTTATAGTATGCCATTATGTTTGCTAGGCATGTAGACACACCAATTGGTATATATGGAAACCGGCATCCCCATTAGTATATATATTGAAAACTTTTAAAATGTTTTACACGCAACCAAAAAGAATTCATAACTGTAAGACACAAAGTAATGTGAACATGCAAAAATAGGAAAAAAGCGAACATCTGAGGTACTTATGCAGCTCTTCGTTTCCACAACATTTTACAGTTCAATTTTTATTTCCACAAGATTTACTAATGCAGCTCTTTTCATGCATGGCTTATCATTGTTACTAACTCTTGATTGGGTCCTCGTGCTTTCAGACATATCATCTACCCCATTCTTCAAACCTATTAGCGTGGTAGAATATGTCAAGAATTGTCTGGGCACACCTACTAATGCTAATGGCCCTGACCCTAGGCGGCCTCTTTCTGACATTGATCGCCTGAAGGTACAAATTTCTCAACCAAAATGCGTGTGTGGCACAAGATCTTATCTATAGTTTCTGACTTCTTTATTCTGCCTAAAATCTGTTCTCCAGGTTAAGAAAGTACTACGGGGAGTTCGTGTCGAAACAACACACCAGGGAAAGAGCAGCAAGTACAAGATCACTACGATTACGTCTGAGCCACTGAGTCAGCTGAAGTAATTGTTCCTCTCTTCTCCCCTTCTTAATTATGTGCTCTATAAACTATAATCATACTTTCTAACTCCCAACTTGTATCTTGCCATTCTCTGTTTCTAGCTTTTCTTTGGATGGAACTACCCAGACTGTCATTCAGTACTTCTCGCAGAGGTACAAATACAGACTGCAGTACACGTCTTGGCCCTGTCTGCAATCCGGCAACCATTCTAGCCCTACATATTTGCCAATGGAGGTAAAATTTGCATTTCTTTTGTGCATGATTACAGATACATTATACTAATTGTGCATATAACACATTTGTAGGTATGCACCATTGTAGAAGGGCAAAGATACTCCAAGAAGCTCAATGATAAACAAGTGACTGGCCTCCTGCGAGCAACATGCCAGCCTCCCCAGAAAAGGGAGCAGAAAATCATTGAGGTAAGTGTCCAGCTCACATATATTGACATTATGACATTACCTTTTTTTTTTTGTAAGACCAGGGGAGTAGTTACTTTGCACCTGAGGTACCTGTGTTCCATTCGGGAAATATAAATGTTCAACCCAACGTGCTGCATTTACTCACATAAAGTGGTGCATCCCTAATTAATGGACGACCCACATTCTTATTTTAGAATTTTGTTAAGCATGCATCCAACATTGTGATTTTGGTCATGAGAAAAAAAATCACTCCTATTTATTTATCAAACAACGATTGGGACTTTTTGATGTTTTAACATGCATCCAAAAGTGTTATAATTACTAGTAACAGTTAATCTAACATGATTGTATTTATTTATTTAATTATTGTATAGATGGTTCAACACAACAACTACCCAGCTGATAAGGTGGTGAGGGATTTTAGAATTGACATTTCCAATCAGATGGTCACTATGCCAGCTCGCGTGCTGCCTGCGCCCACGGTAGCTATTCTACAACTCATTTTGGTCTTTTTTTTTTATCTCCTGTGTTTTTGTACTAATCTGGCCTTTTACGTTGTTTCAGCTGAGATACCATGACTCTGGAAAGGAGAAAACTTGTAACCCCAGAGTTGGGCAATGGAATATGATCAATAAGGTGATACAATGTTGAATGCCCCCCCTGAACAAAAATTTTTACAATATCATTTCCGTGTTATTACTATTATTTGATATTACTTTAAATAATTAGTGGATGACGCATGAAAAGCTGTTAATACGAAACTATTGACATTTGCAAGACTAGATTTGAATAGCTTCTTGCTGTTGTTCACTTGTACATTTGTTTGTGTTTTCTCCCAGAAAATGGTTGGTGGAGCTCAAGTTAAAAGGTGGACTTGCGTGAATTTTTCTCGCATGCATATTGATGCCGTGCACAGACTATGCGGTGAATTAGTTTATACGTGCAATGCTATTGGCATGGTGAGCTTGTGTTATGCTTATATAAATATAAGTTGGAATTGTTAGTCAACACATATAACGGCGTGTATGTTTTTGTAGGTTTTCAATGAAATGCCAGAGATAGAGGTTGGGTCAGCTTCTCCTAATAACATAGAAGCTGCCCTGAACAATATTCACACGAGGGCTCCTCAACTCCAGCTGCTTATTGTGATTCTCCCAGATGTTAATGGGTATTATGGTATGTACACATTCTTAGTTAGTTAATATTCCTGTAAGCTCTTCCAGGATATATTACAGTAAACTGTGCTATTTTGCAGGAAGAATCAAGAGAGTTTGTGAGACTGAACTTGGGATAGTATCCCAATGCCTCAAGCCAGGCCGCAAGCTCTTGAGCTTAGACAGGCAGTACCTGGAAAATGTTTCACTCAAAATCAATGTCAAGGTAAGCTTTGTTTGTGGCCATTGCACTTAAAATCTCCCTCTCTGTTTGTTATACGAATTAGGTGTTCAATGGAGAGATGTTTACACTTTCTTGATCAGGCTGGAGGGCGCAACTCAGTTCTTCAGAGAGCTCTTGTACCCGGTGGACTTGAAAACCCAACAATAATTTTTGGTGCCGATGTCACCCACCCTGCTTCCGGAGAGGACTCATCGGCGTCGATCGCAGCTGTTAGTTTCTCTCATTTCCTAACATCAAATTGTTCAATTCATCGTTCAATGAATTGAACTAAACGAAATTTCAGTAGATAATTGAATGTAATTTATTTTGATGGAAAATTAACATTGTGACGCAGGTGGTGGCCTCCATGGACTGGCCTGAGATCACCAAGTACAAAGCCCTCGTCTCTGCCCAGCCACCTCGGCAGGAGATTATACAAGATCTCTTCACGATGACTGAAGCTGCGCAGAATGCTGATGCTCCAGCACAGAAGGCTGAAGGTTCGAAGAAGAATTTCATATGCGGCGGAATGTTCAGGTTTGTTTTTTTTGTCCTGAGATCAAATTGACAATGGTGACATATTTGGCTTGAAACTTAGATGCTCTTTACACCTTTTTTTTGCAGGGAATTGCTTATGTCATTCTATAGTAAGAATGCCAAACGTAAGCCTCAAAGGATAATATTTTACAGGTATCCACTTCAAATTATGCCTCTATTGTGTCAAATTACTAGATACCTAGAGGAACTTGGATTTTATAATTACGTAGTATAATTTGCATCCATATCTGGACCTATTTGTAATTTGGTAGTGTTCTGCATACGCAGGGATGGTGTAAGTGATGGACAATTCCTCCATGTTCTGCTCTATGAGATGGACGCAATCAAGAAGGTAATGATCTTTGCTTATGGAAGTAGTTATACTTTTTTATCATGTATTGGTTGTTTCATGACGTTTTTCCTTTTTCCTGTTCAAAGGCTATTGCATCTCTGGACCCAACATATAAGCCCCTGGTGACATTTGTGGTAGTCCAGAAGAGGCACCACACAAGGCTCTTCCCTGAGGTGCATGGAAGGCAAGATCTGACGGACAGAAGTGGAAACGTTCGTCCAGGTATGTAATTTGCCTATGAATCCTAGTTATCTCTTACCAGAAAACACATAGTTAGTGTAATGCCTGTGATTGTATCTTACATAATATTTTTTGATTGACTTCTTTTCTAAAAAATGTGTGTGTGATTGTGTCTGATACACTATCTGGTATGCAGGAACCGTGGTTGACACTAACATTTGCCACCCTAGTGAGTTCGACTTCTACCTGTG
The DNA here is from genome assembly GCA_000573905.2 of Oryza punctata. NCBI lineage: Eukaryota > Viridiplantae > Streptophyta > Magnoliopsida > Poales > Poaceae > Oryza > Oryza punctata. The sequence continues at coordinate 5,238,851 of CM002494.2, read as the reverse complement.
TAGCCATGCCGGAATCCAGGTATATTTACACAACAATTTTTGCTCATCATGGATTTCTTTTCATATATATCTTTGTAAATGACTGAAATGTTAATGATGTGAAATTGCTCTTCTCTGTCCAGGGAACAAGCAGGCCAACCCACTACCACGTTCTCCATGACGAGAACCGTTTTAGTGCCGATCAGCTGCAGATGCTCACTTACAATCTGTGTTACACGTAAGCTTCTGAATTGTTTCTCAACTTTTGCATTGTTAATTTGTACCCTCCATAAACCCGAACTGATCTTTGCTTTGAAAATTTCCAGCTACGCTCGATGCACCCGGTCTGTGTCTGTTGGTAAGTTTTCTTCCTAATGCTCTAGCGATCTTCATGTAATTTGGCAAGATTATCTTGCAGTTTGGATGCTTGATGATCATTTTTTTTCTACTCCCTCTATTTAATATTGTAAGTTGTTTTGATTTTTTTCATAGTCAAACTTTATTAAGTTTGATCGAGTTTATAGAAAAACCAGCAATATCTTAAACACCAAATAATTTTATCAAATTTAGCACCAAATATATTTTGATAATATATTTATTTTTTTAAATGGTTACTATGTTTTTCTATAAACTTGATCGAATTGATCGAACTTAAATAAACTTGATTAAGAAAAAAATCAAAATGACTTGTAATATGAAATGGAGGGTTAAACTTGATTAAGATAAAAAAATTTCTCGTCTTTTGTTAGCACGTTTTTCAAACTACTAAATAGTGTATTTCGTGCGAACACTTTTTATACAGAAATTATTTTAAAATATCAGATAAATCCATTTTTTAATTTTATAATAATTAAAACTTAACTAATCTTGTGATAATAGTTTTCTCATTTTGAGAGCCATCACTTAATCTTCATCTTTAGGAGATTCAAACGGAACCAAAGATAACACTTTCTATATTTGCACAACTTATTTTTTTTCTCAGCTATATTCAATGAGCACAACTTTTTTTTTCTCTATTATGTTCAATGAAATTGACACATTCGAAGTGCTGGTTCATCAGAAAAATAAATAAACTGAAGATAACACACATCTGTCATGTTTGTGCAGTCCCGCCAGCCTACTACGCTCACCTGGCTGCATTCCGGGCGAGGTACTACGACGAGCCCCCCGCCATGGACGGAGCTTCGTCGGTCGGCAACGGCGGCAACCAGGCGGCCGGCGGCCAGCCGGCGGCGGTGCGCCGCCTCCCGCAAATCAAGGAAAACGTCAAGGACGTGATGTTCTACTGCTGATCGAATCGGCGCCTTGGGTTTTTACTACAAACATTTTGTTGGTCGCGCGTCAGTTTTCGTTAAGACTGTTAGTGTACTGTGCTACCGCTGAAACTGTGATATGATGGTGTCATTTTGGGACGTGTGGTAACCTGTTGTTGAACTTGTGATCTGCGATGTTGATGCAGCTGCTACTGGATAGTTGTATGTTTCTCGAAGTGTACTGTTTTGGTTGATTTAGATTATCGAGCGAATTTTCGTTGATTAGTTGACATGCCATGATCTAAATTTTTGTAGTTGTCTTTGGTAAGTAGTTTTTCCACGCCATATATGTCGTTTAGCTCTTATTTGAATGGTGGTTTTATAGGACAGTGCAAGTTTAGTTGATCCCTTCTGAACCATTAAGGCGTTGTTCTGTTTGGTGGGGATCGAAAGGGGTTGAAGATGGATAATTCTACACCATAAATAAGTGTGAAATAAATCTAATCCAATCCTTACTACTTAGGGATGAAGTGAATATGGCCTAACGACTCGTTTGGTTTTTAGGAAAAACAAACCAGTCAAATTCCTAAGAATTAATCACTACAGGTGTCATTCTATTTGTAGGAATAAACTATATAAGAACCGAAAGAAAATTTTCTGCTTATAAGTTATAAAGAGAATTACATCAAAATAGTTATAAAGAGAGATTATATGGAAATTACATCCGCTCAAATCTTTTGAATTTTTTTTTAATGTGTGTATTTACCTATAAATTAAAATTTCTTTAAACCCAATAAGCTCTAAATGGATAATCTAGCAGTTGGACAATTTAACGCCCTGTGGCCCTAACTATCAAGTCTTCTTCTACCTAACTTTTCATGCCTCCCCTATCTACTCCATGCAACAGAATTTCATTTTTTCCATTTTTCGTTGTCATTTCTTCCCCAACCTTCCCAATCCCATCAATGTCTCTTCAAATCCTTTTCCTTGCCGGCGGCATTTCAAAACAACATGGAGAGTTACGGCATATTTACAAACGAAAAATAATTTGTGAATAAAATTTATATATACGTATTCTTATTCTTAGTGATTTAAAAGCAATGGCTGAAAAATAAACTTCGATAAAAAAACCTCAAAATCGATTTTAAATTTAAGGTTAAAAATTTAAAATTTGGCTGATAAGTATAAGTATAAATGAAAAGATGAGCCCTTTACTCTTCAAATAGTTCTTCAAATCTTTTTTCCTTGCTGACAAAATTTTCTTTCCTTTTGTCTTATCCTTACTTGTCCGACCTTCCCATTTCCACCATTGGCTCCTCAAATCTTGTTCCCTGCAGACGTCGCTTTGAACGGTGAGAAGCTTCGCATAGCGGATCACGTGAGAAGGTGCACGGTGCACCCACCCAATGCATAATCGGCAGCGGGGCTATTCGGTAGGAGGAGCTGCAGCATTGCTGCGGCTGTAGTCTGTAGAAGGCACAAATCACTGTTGCCAGTTTGCAGCTGCAGCAAAAGGTTATGCTTCGGAAACTACGCCCGGTCGATTAAGAAATTGACCATATTTATCGATGATTTACATCAATACAACGTTAAAGAAAATTATAAAAAATCAAATTTTTATATATGACATACCTCCAAAATTAGTTAAAATAGTACGAAAATTTCTAACCGTACTGATATCTTTTTCTTAGAAATAATATCGTTTCCAACCATTTCTGCTTTAGGTTAGGTATAAAATTTAGTTTTTCTAATTTTTATCAACATCGAGTTGTCAGTCAAATCCATGAATATAAAAAATTCTCAAACGTATTTCTATAAAAATAATAAAATTCTTACTTCTATCTTTATGGAAACGACGCTCGGTAGATCAGTAATTTCCATCTTCTCTTGCCACTCTGGTCCGTGTGTCCATCGCAGATGGAGTCTTTGGTGTAGACGTGGTACGCGACCAGGCTTTGGACCCGTCACTGGTTGCCATCAACAGGACAGGAACCGGACGTATGCTCTCCGTCCTTCACGGCCTCACCTGCTTCTCAACCGGAACACTGCCACGCAGTTATGATGCCGTAATAATCATCATTCAATTGCATTGCTTCTCTCTTGATCTCCCCATCATCAGATGGGCAGAGCCGCCGAGGGTACGGCTCTGTTGTGCTAATCTTTTACTCCCAGTAGTGTAGTACTAGTAGATGAACAAGCATGGATCAAAACCGTTTGAAACAAGTGCTAGTACTACCACCATCTCAAACAACTTTTTACTCCGGGAGGGACCAACCAAAGATATAGAGCGGTCCAACAAATTGAAGAGTTTACGTCATAGTAAATTGTACTAATATAATCACTATTTACTATAGTAGTGATCACAGATAATTATCGGTTTTAGCTTCTTTTAAAACAAACGGTATTAGACAGTGTGATGTTTTATATTGATATAGCAGAAAAATTACAAGATTACAATCGTATAAAGCTATAATCATAAAAAAAGAGCAAAAACCACAACCACATACAGACGACGAAGCTTGCACACACCAACGGGCTAGCACCGTACGGACCATTGCTATGCGAGACTGGACGCCTTCATACCTCCAACGAAGCTACCGTTGAACCACTAACCAACACCTCCAAACAGCTGAAAACTAGACCTCTAAGCACTACTAGCGAGAAGGGATGCAGCGGGAGAGAGTGACAAAGAAGAAGATCCACTCATCCCTCGAGTATTCCGCTACACTCCAAAAGCGCCGACCCAACTATCTGAAGATAGAGGAAGTAGAAACATCCAAGGCAACGCCTCTAGGGAGAACGCGACACCAAAACACCGTCATCGCTCGTTTAGAGATCCGAAAACATGGTTTTTACCCAGAGTATACAACTAAGGAGAGAGCGAACCGCTTAAGCAACGCCCCCAAGAGGAATCATGTCACTCAATGTGTCGCCGTTGCTAGGTCAGAAAGCCTATGTGCCAAGCTTTCGCTTGTCGCCTGGCCACCCCTTGCAGCCACAACCTCCCAGCATCAGCCTACGGGGCTCCGCAATGCCTCAATCGTCCTCACTCTTGTGCCCCTAGGCTTGCCTACACCGAATCTAGAGGGCCACCGTCAGAGTGAGCCCTATCACTACTGTTGTCCTAGCAAGCTGCACAACTTTCCAACAGCTCATTATGGTGACTTCAAGATACTATCAAGGAGGTGGATGTCTCCATGATTGCTAGGGTTTGCCCTACCCGGATCACTCAATGTGATGGGCGACGCATGGGTTTTCTAGCTAATAAATTATCGATGGCCTTTAATATCGGTTTTATTTTAACTAGCAATATCTTTTAAATAATCAAACTATTAGCATCACAATTAGAGCATCACTAGACTAGTTTGTAATGGAAAGTGCTGTACTACTATGCTACATTCAATCTATTCGCTTTGACATCGCTTAAACATTATAATAATTACAGTTCATCAACTTCTTTTGATTAAAATCGATAAGCATTTGTAAATGGGTTAGTAAATTCAACTAGAAAAGCATGCCCTTTGCCCATCTTTTATACTTCTTCCATCTCAAAAAGAAAAAGAGTACAATTTTACACTGTTTATGTCTGACGTTTGTCCGTTCATCTTATTTAAAATTTTTTTATGATTAGTATTTTTGTTGTTATTAGACGATAAAACATAAATAATACTTTACTTGTGACTAATTTTATTTTTATAAATTTTTTAAATAAAATGGATAGTTAAACGTTAGATACGGATATTCACGACTGCTTTTAAAATTGGACGGAAGAGGTATCTGCCTAAACGAAGAAATAAATGTGAAAGCTCTCTATACCTAACTAGCAGACATTTAATGACCCGAATTTATCAAATCAGCCAATTGGGATACGATGAACATGTACTGTAGTACAACTTACAAGCTTGATCTTTGAAATAAAAAAATGTTACTCCTCTCTCTCTCTTAAAACAGAGGAGTTTCCAAGTACAAACCTAAGATGTCTCACTCTTAAGTACTGTAATGGATACAATACATATACTCCTAGTTTGAAACTCACTTATCATAGTACTCATATTTACATTCGATGCGATTTCGCCGAACCGAAAATTTCCAAAGCAAATAAGTAAGAAACCTATACTTGCATTTCCTTTGGTGAAACCAAATTTACAGCCGCTTTTGCGCTGTGCTTTTCTCTTCTGTAAATGCTGTAATTTCCATTCCACGTCAGCAGCCAAAGCAGCGTAGCGATGGTGTCATGATGACGTCATCATTGACCAAGTCAACCTACCAACCACTCTCACCTCCTCCTCACTCCTTCCTCCCGTTGACCGCCGTTGACTCCTCCTCCTCCTCCTCCGGCCGCCGCTGCTCGACCGGCAACCGGCCGTCACCTCCCTCTCCGTTGGCGGCGGCGCCGCCGCCGCCGTCGCGGAACCTCGCGTAGATGTCCCCCTTGTAGAAGCTCCACGTCCTCCATACCAGCACGAGCGATACGAGCGCGCCGAACACGGTGGCCGCCGTGATGATGAGGAAAGATTTCTTGAAGCAGTCGACGCCGAGGCACACCTTGTCGCGGCCGGCGCCGGCGGCGAGGCCGCCGCCCGGCTGTCTGTCCGCCTCCGCGTCGTAGAGCCTCCCGGCGACGAGCACGTTGAGGATGTACGAACCGACGGGGCTCGCCATGCCGCCGAAGTTGTAGAGCGTGGAGTAGTACTTGAGGCCGAACACCTCGGAGATGATGGCGAACACGAGCGGCCACTGCGCGCCGAAGCAGAAGCCGATGATGACGGACGCGGCGTAGAGCGCGCACGGCACGCCGAGCGCGATGAGGAGGTGGCCGGCGCAGGCGAGGAGGAGCACGCCGGTGAGCATCAGCGGCCGCGGGAGGCGGTACCGCTCGACGAACACCTCCGAGGCGAAGCCGGCGGCCACGCGGCCGGCGTAGTTCCAGATGCTGATGAGGGAGACGAAGGTGTTCGTGCTCTTCGCCGGGTAGCCCAGCGACTGCCCGATCTGTCCCATGTTGTCGATCGCCGTCAGCGTCCCGCCCACGCCGCAGATCGTCGCCACGAACAGCACCGCCATGTCCACGCTCACCAGCGCCTGCAGGATCGTGAAGTCCTCCCCCCTCGACGGCGGCCGGAACATGTTCTTCACCCACCTTCCCGCGCACGACGAGCTCGCCGACTCCGCCGGCGCCGGAGACGAAGGCCGCTCTATCTCGTTCTTGGTGGTGTTCGACATTTGGAGGACGGTGATGGTGGGCGCCGTGGCGGCGGCGGCGGCGGCGAGCTCCTGGCGTTCGCGGTGGATCTTGAACTCCTGCTTGATGACGACGCAGAGAGGGAGGAAGAGGATGAGGAGGAGCGCGGCGGCGGCGCAGGAGTAGGCAGTGCGGGAGAAGGTGAATTGCCGCTGCACGACGATCATGACGAGGAGGTAGACGGCGAGGCCGATGGAGATGTAGAGGAAGCAGAAGAATGGGTCGCTGCTGGTCTCCTGCCCGCCTCGGCGGCGCGGGTACGGCATGATCCGGATCGTGTGGACGAACACCACCGACACCGCCGCCGGCAGCCACGCGATGAGGAGGATCAGCGACTTGGCGTCGTCGCCGTAGAACGCCAGGTAGAGCTGCGTGTACACGGCGCCGCTGAGCCCGACGAACCCCTTGAGTATCCCGAGCACGACGCCGCGGCTCTCCGGGAAGTTCTTGACGCAGGTGACGAGCGCGCCGGTGTTGGCGAACGACTGCGAGTTTGCGCCGACGAACACGTACAGGCACACCAGCCACACTGGCGGCGCCGCCGTGCGCCCCGCCACGGCGAGGTACACCATGAGGTAACCCGACAGGTTCATGGCGGCGCCGATGGCGAGCACCACCCACGGCGGCGTGACCTCGTTGATGAGGCCGGAGAGCACGCCGAGGTTGGCGCCGAGGTCCTTGAAGAAGGAGACGGTGTTGAGCGTGCGCTGGTCGTAGCCGAGCGACACCTTGAGCGCCGGCGAGTAGATGCTGAAGATGTACGTCGCGCCCGACGCCGTCAGGATCAGCAGGCTCGCGAACACCGTGAACCACCGCCCCACCGCCACCTGCCGCGCGAACGCCGCCGTCAGGATCACGCGGAGAGGGTTCTGCCACGGCGGCGGCGGGGAGGACGCCGGCGAGCGGCCGCCGCTGCTGCCTGTGCCCGCGTCGAACACCATGGCCGCACCGCACCGCAGCTTAGGTGGTTCTTGGGGGGGTTGGGTTGGTGTGTGTTTGTTAGTTAGTGAGGTGGTACCATTATTTATTTATAGAGAAGGAGGGTGAAAAGAGGGGTTTGAGGCTGCGTCTCTTTACACATTGCTTTCTTGGAATGGACTTAACATGTGTGGTTTTCATACTAAAAGAGAGAGAGGACCAGTGATTTGGGGGGAAAAATGCACCAAAAGATTGCAAATAATAACTATCTCCTTCTCAGAATATAATAGCTTTTAGTTATATATCTAGCAACTACTTATCTAGATTCATAGTTAAAAATACTTATAGTTTAGAACATATGGAGTAATTAGAACCGCATGTGTAACCAATTTAAGGTGAAAACAAGTTATATGCACACGACTTTGTTACGACTTATGTTAAACCAGGTACAGGTATCCAATAGCGTGGCTAAGGCAAAATTCCGTATCTGATCAGTTCATTAGTTCAACAAACTATTCGAACACCCAAACTTTTTTTTTTAAAACACAATACAAGCATAAGCGCTCACAACATACTTACACTCATCCCTATAAACACACATCATATCCTCTATGAGTATCTCCGAAAGATTTAACTAGTATATCTTGAGATTGACAAAGTCACCATGACACCTTGTTATCGATGAATACGATACCTACCACTTAAAAAATAATTAGTCATAAATACGAGCATAAGTGTCAAGTAAACCCGAGTGAGCTATTTCCATCATAAGAAAGCTAACAAGTTGAATTACGCTCACCTCGCATCAAAACTTTTACTAACTAAAACATAATGTATGTTTCGCAAAGCTTTTTATGTTGACTATCATAGATACCGAGACAAAGTTTAACGACGAAATAGGTTATATCTATTGGGATCATGTTATTTGTTATTTTATCTGAATAAACCTCTGTCTCTCTAGGAAAGAAATAAGGATCACATTGAAAAATGTTTTATCTCTCGAGCTGACATCTCCTCATTTCTTACATGTTACATAAATTAGTATAAATATTTAAATAAATAAGAATCAATATTTTTATAAGAAAATAATAAGATATGTTATTATGAGATATATCACTTTATAAACATGCAAACTTAAATTCTGTAACAATATAGCTATGAATGTACGTTAACAAGTTTTATTTTTTTTAACTTGTGAAAACCGAATTTGACATTGCATGTTGTGAAATGATTTATCTCATTTATGTGGTATAAAAAATGAGAGAATATTCTTTCTGGGAACAAAAATCTATCTCCGAGATTACACAACATGACACCATTGTCGTCAATGGACCCCCACCTCTTGTTTGTTTCTTCCGTGATGGTCATCACATCCTTGTCCCCATGATCGATCAATCAGGGAACTGCAGGCGCCTCCGACGCACAAGCTTGACCATATAGTGGCATAACACAACACAACACAAGGCGATGGCGACTGCCGAGGGAGTGGTGCCGGTGCCATCTCGGTTCTACTACTCGTCAAATTGAACCCATATAAAGTTACTACTCCTCCGTTCCAAAATTAGTTTTGGTTAGATGTAATATATCCTAAGTACTATGAGTAGTACTGGGATTTTACATCCAACCAAAACTCCTTATATTTTGTAGTACTATAATACGTTACATTTAACTAAAACTATTTATATTTTCGAACGGAGGGAGGGAGTACATCCGTTTACATTTACTTTATCACTACTGACTATTACAGCTTTCACTTTGACCCATTAATAACTTTTAAATGATTAATTAGATACTCTATTCAGTCCAAAATATAAGGCACACATGTTTCATAGTATAAGGCATGCATGCATGCAAACAATTAACTAGTATCTCCTTTTCACTAAATTATTATTTTTTAAATCCTCCATCCCTAAAATCTCTAATTCTATTGGGTGCATGTATTGTATTTATTAGGATAATTCAAATAATAAGATGATAATAATTGTTTCTTGCTCTTTGAGTTAAGAGTGATTGCACCTAGATGAAAGTCTCAGTGCTTATGTTTAAGCATTTATAACCTTTTTTTTTCAATACTGCTGAAAAAAGGGAGTCCTCTCCTCCCCCACTTCCTCCTAAAAACTGTTTCCCTTCTATAAAAACCGATTTAATAAATAAAACGATCATATTAAAAAAACCAATCAATTCATCATGTCCAAATCATCTGACTAAACTGAATAAAAGAAACCGAATTAAGCGCTACAGAGCATGGGTTCAAAAAAAACATGAGTGACTTTAAAAATATACGACGTCCTTTTAAGCGGGTATTTGTAATTAATCGAGGTAGTAAAACACTTTCCATATCATTAGCTGTTCATCACCAATGTCTCACTGACACATTGATCCAAGCATCACATGCCACTCTCACAGGAGCGACATAAATTGTGAACATAAATTAGCTAGTTATTCTCTCCATCTCTTTCTGCGTTTTTTATATTATGGAAGAAAGCTACGTGTGAAGCACGATGGGCCTAATATATGGACGTGCAAAGATGAGTAGCTGCTTGGGCGTATGGAAACAGCAGGGAGGCGTCGGCGGGAGGAAGCTCATGCATCGTGTGTGAACCGGGATACCCGGTCTCTTTGGTTATATCTGGATTCTGGAGAGCTTGGGATCCTAAGCAATAACTGGTGAGTAAATCTTAAAAGAAAGTTTGTTTGTCAAATTTTACTCCTTATATTAATTACTACATTCAGTCCCAAAATGTTACTACTATTTCTATCCCATAATAATTATATTTCTAGAATTTAAGTTTATCCCAAAATAATTATCATAATATAGAGTACTAATGATCCCATTAATCAATTGTTATTCAAATTTATTCCTATTTTACCCTTAACTACTCTCTGTTGTTACCTATAAACCATTTAACAAAGGGTATTATAGTCTTTTTTCTCAAATCTTAATATATGTTAAATAACTTAGAATTACAATTAATTTAGAACGGATGTAGTATTTAAGTATAGGATGAGACATCACCTAATATTACGAAGTTGGATAGAGGGTACTACTACGTGTGAATGGAAACTACTGTATGTGAATGGAAACCCATGCATTATATGTGAACCGGGATACCCAATCATTGTAGGTTATATTTGGAGAACTTGATATCCTGAGAAATAGGCTAACCGATGAGAATCTAAAAAAATGTGTTTGCCAGCTTTTCTCTGAATTATTTTTTTATTAATTAACAACTGCGTAGTTTCATCGAAATATGAACTGTTTGGAAAGTTGGAGAGATTTAAAATAAGCTAAGCTTCTCAAACAGGGCCTGGTGATTTGGATGAGCGTTGATCACTTGGCTTTGATGTGATTTTGTCAAGGTTAGCGAGTGATTTGAGGGAGTATGGGTCATAGTCAATTCCAGTCCAAACGAGGGCAGCATGATAGGGATGATTAGGTGTCCAGTAGGAAAGGTTAATTAATAAGCTACCTAACTAAGGACTAGCTACAGATCAAGACGGCCATGTCTACACTCTACAGGTGGTTAATTGGTCCTTTTTATTCTGTAGATAGAGATTTCAGGACCATTAATTAATTAATCGACTGGCCATCTTGTGATTTATTACATTTCTTTTTCTTTTAGATCTTAATTAATGTGTTGCATTCAGGTGGGTTCATCCTGTACTCTTGATTTTCAATTTAGAGAATTTATTTCCATGTACACTGATGTAATTGATGTGTGCGTCATAGAGGCATAGACCTTATCAGATTATGATGTAATGTTTACTTCATCTAGAAGTGAGACCATGGGTTTAAATCCCTACATAACCATAGTAGATACGTAGCAAATTAATGAACTCCTGGGTTACTGTTGTTCGCAGTCAAGTTATAAACGAATTGTTTCTTATGGTCTTCTTCTTAGTTTATTAGCCTCATCGGTAAGCCAAAAACTTTGGCTGATCGGCCAAAGTTCAATTAAGCTAAAAAAATCTATTGATTAGCTTATTTGGCTTAAATTGCTTTATGAGAATTTTCTGTGACTGAAAAGTCTCAGCACAAACATCCATTTGATGAGGCCGTAAGTTGTTTTGGGGGTTTTCTTTCATCATAGTCCAATCTAACTTTAGTTTTCAAACCATTAATAATACAAGTATAAAAGTTTAAGTTTTACTTATAAATTATTTTCGTTGCTTTGTTTATCTTTCACGGCTTATCAGTCCTAGTCCAAACAGCTTATCACTCACACTCAGCATTTCAACTGTAGATTTGGAGGACACAACCATGTGATTAACCTACATGTGAAAACTTATAAATTCATTCAGCAGTGTGACATCAACTTGCACAGTCTCATAATAGAACAAATTGTCAAAGATCTTTTTGGGATTTGCTTTTCTTTACTAGCACTACCATTTTCCTGGATGCCGCTGTGGTGGTTAGGGTATTGACTACTCTGCATGACTTGAATCATAAGCGTCTTTGCAGTATTATTGCAGCATCGCTTTAAGACTATTTGGTCTCCAGGTCTCTGCTATCCTAGTTATAAAATTATTGCTCATCTTTTGTCACATTCTTCTCTGCAACTGGTTGGACTGCTACCAAACAAAGCTTTTACAGGAGTAGCCTTTGCTGACTTACGAGTTCAGGAATTGTCATGCGGTGTCTCTGTGCATTTCCACATTGTATCATTTTTATTAAATTAATTAATTTTCAGTAAAATTGGTGAGTGTGAGCCTGACATTGACATAATGCTATGCATCATTAGTTCGTCATATTTGTGATTTATGATTGTGAATAAGGGATATTGAGGATATTTGTGATTTTTTTTGAAAAAATTTATGACAATTAATACGCCGAATTTTCACTTGGAAATTTTTGCAGAGGAACAGAATATATCATCTGAAAAATTGATATAGTCCAATCTAAGAATGATTAATTGGGTGAGGCCAACTGGAGCAACATATGTTAGTACTCCCTCCAGTTCCATAATTTTGATGTTTTTGATAAGGTAGGGTTAAATTATTAGAACTTCATTTACAATATTTAGTTCAAAGATATTACAACCTGACGTATAGATTAGTCTTTTAAAAAATACTTTGATAAAATCAAATATTTTACTTATTTATTGTACATATTATAATATAAAATTATAGTCAAATATATATTTTAGATACCGTGTCATTATTCAAAAGTCACTTTGTAGTTTGTACTACTCATCAATCTGTTGACTCTGCTATCCCATTTGGTTGAATTTCCACCTGACATATAGAATAAGGCATATTTCATAATATAGGATTTCCACATAAATTTGTAGGAATTTCGTAGGAATCAAACTATATAGGAATCGGGACAAATTTCCATGCTCCAAAGGAGGCCTAAGCTAAAGGTTGTTGATATCCTTGAGAGCTATAAAGATTTCTTTCCATCTTCACCTCAACTGTCTAGCTAGTGTCTTAAATTCTTAGCTAAATACTCCACTGCACACGTGGAGCAAACGGCATACTTATACCATTTGTAGTGCTAGCTAGAGATAGCAATGGGGAATTCACCGTCGGGGGGTATCATCCGCGTCCCCGTCCCCGCGGTGATAAAATTTCACCGTCCCCGCCCCCGTCAACCACGACGGGGCTACATTTTCTCCAGACCCGATCCCTACGGGGTGAATTTATCCTCGTGGTTACCCCGTCCCCGCTTAAACAAAAGGTTCATCTCCAAAATCCAAACCACATATATATATGTGTGTGTGTTATGTGTGTGTGTATGCAATGAAACACAAATCAACACTTCAACAGTACTGGCGGCGGACGGCGTGCTGGCGACAGAGGGGGCTGGTGGCGGACGGGGCTGGTGGCGGACGGCGGTGCTAGGACGACGTGTGGAGCGGCGGCGCACGTGTGCCTAGCGGCTGCTGCGGGACAGGTGGCGGCGACGCGCGCAAGACGTGGCGGTGGCGCGAGCGAGAGGAGGCGCGACCGCGCGAGCGAGAGGAGGAGTGAGCGAGCGACGGATCTGGATCTAGATCTGGATCGTTTGACTGGTTGACTAGGGTTAGAAGATATATATATGTGGTCATTGGGCTTCAATTTTATGGGCCAAAACGACTATAAAGTCTAGAAGTGGTTCTTAGCTACAGTGCATACGGATCACCACGGGGGACAGGGACGGGGAGTGGTGCACCGTCCCCGCCCCCGCCATCCCCGATGGTGATGAGTTTTGGACCATTTGATTCCCCATGGAGGATAGATTTCAACCATCCCCATCCCCTAATATGTTAATTCACCGCGGGTAATCGGTGATCGGGTCCCTATTGCCATCTCTAGTGCTAGCAGAGCATCCAAATTCGATATGTGCTAAGTCACAACAACCTCAAATATTATTTGCTTGAAGAATATATACATATATTGTGTTAAATATCGATGAGCCATTGTCATCCTCGTCATCTTGTTCACCGTTTGTTTTTTACTCAAATACGTAATGATCTTCTTGATTTGTTCTTGTGAGAGAGAACGCAACATGTCAAATTGACAATGCTACAAGAGATCTTTTCAACTATGAATTATCTGAATTTGCCAAAAGAAATGCATATCTGTAATACAATACACAATCATTTGGCATGATAAAAGACTATCCACTCATCCACGCATAGCAAGTCCAGGCCAAGCCGTATGTGTCAAGTGTCAAAAACAAATTGTATCAATAGACCTTATCATCTTATCTAATCGGAGTGGTTTCTTTAGAGTCTTTGAGTCGTGTATTCAGTCTCAAAATAAATTAAAGCTACATGTTTGACACAAAGGGTATCTTAGATTCTCAGATAAATCAATTTGCAAAAAAAAAAAAAACTGATTTCTTTCATGTTTAGCTAAGGAGGTTAAACTTGACCAGAAGATCACATTTTGGCTAATGTAAATATATAATTATCTGTTTAAAAACATATAGATATATTATTAAAGATAAAACTAAGGGCTTGTTCAAATCAATGTTTTACATGAAACTTTTGGTGGCACATAAAACGAGAGACCCATTAGAGCATGATTAATTGGATATTATACTATAACTATTTTATTGATTTTTAAATGAAACTTCTATATATAATTGTTTAAACGCAAATCATACCATTTGGTAGTTTAAGAAACGCGCTAATGAAAAATAAGAATCGTCTCTAGTTGTTGAAAAGAACTCAACCTAAGGTTGGACGGTGCATATCCCAGTTTCCCAAAACTTCAGTAATAACTTCTCTTATCCATCAAACCTTAAAGCTGGACACAACATATAAGGTTCTAGAATGCTTGCAAGATAAGATCGCTGTACTTTCATTGACCACTTAAGTGTTTGAACGCTAGATATGACGGCCAAATCTGAAATTCCCCAGGTTACGTGTGTACTAGCTTGATTCAGACTATAAGAAGGCGACTGCCACTAAGCATAAAAACTTTACGTTTCGAAGTCATCTAGTACTCCTTTTCTCTATTTTAATTCTTGGTATCATATGATATTTTATATGTTTAGATTCATATACAAAAGTTAATTTACTTTAGGACGAAGGGAGTACAATACTAAAGCATACAACCCACCAATCTTGTGTGAAAAAAGAAAATAAAATATCCGGATACAATGGTCATGAATTGTTATTTTATGAAAACATGGTCAGAAAAAGTACTCCTATTTGGAGTACCTTCCGATTTTAACGGAATATTTTGTTTAACTTCAATATGTAGCCCCCCTATTTGATCGGTTTGCACAAAATTAGCAGAATAGTGTGCTTTTGAATAGCCACAGCAAATACAAACCAACCTTGCAAGAACTCACCTGCAGATGCAACACATGACAGAAACCTCTTCCATGAATTGTATTGACAGGTATAGTGATTACTGATTACAGGAAGAGAAATCTTTAGTGAGTTCTATGCTTGCAAGTGATTCCAAGGATATACCACCTGACATGAACAACTCTCCAGCCAAACCTGATCAGAAAAAAAAAATCTCCAATGAACCGACCAGAGAGAAAATTACACGTACAAGCAACAGTACAACAAGAACAAAACGAATCTCCCGGCAATTCAGGCATGGAAGAGATGCTGCAATCATCATAACTTTTCTGTAGAGTAAAGCCATGCATGATCTTCTGTTCTAGTTTCTAGAGACAGCACCCATTTCCTGGCATGTCATGGACATTATCTGGACAAGACGACAAAAGTAACGCACTTTGATCTTCAGTGGAAGATACAGACAAGTACAAAGATGACAGCCACTTGGCAACGTTACTACTCCTATGCAAGAAGCTAGAATATGCTGCACCATCGGATCTTCTCGAGATTCGTACCAAAGGAAGAAAGAAGGAAGAGCTACTCTCCTTCTTGATTGAACCTTCCACCACAATACATGGCCCTTAGTTCTTCACTCAAACCTTCCAAAGAAGAGACAAAATGGAGTGGCAGTTCCAAGTGTCCTAAGTCATCAAGAACTTCTCCAGTCTAACAATTTATACTTATTTCATAATTGCACTGTGTCTGTACATATAAACATTTCCTTTGGTTCTCTCTGGAGAGGAGTGAACCAAGAATTGACAGGGAAGAAACTTAACTTAGAAGTGGAATATGTTGACCTCCAGACAGGTTCAGTTGTCTCCTGTGTGGAGATTCCTCAATCATGGGTCCAACCAAATGATCACACATTCAGATTTGCAGTTGAGGCATGTCATTGCCAAAGTTTATAGGTGTGTTCTCTCTCTAGAGGTACCCATGCATAAATTGGCCACTATACATTTTACTCAAAATAAAATCAAAATTAAGAAAACATCCTTCAATAAACAATTGCCAGTGGATTAATTAAAGCAGAATTCATGTACTTTGTATTCACATCCCAACCCACATATACAAAATGCATTGATAAATTCAGTTTTGACTACCACAGAGGAGACAAAATAGGCATGTGGATAAATCCCACTGCAAGGTACAAGGACTTAAAAATGCCACTGAAAGTCTCATTGGAAGTCGATGGCATTTTCCTACCATCAGACCACCGTTTACAGTGGCATTTTACTGATTTACCTAGATAAATACTGACGTGGTCAGATCAGTGAACAAGTCAAATGGTACAACATGAATCAGGCTTGAAAAAAACCCTTTCACTATGAAATAAACAGCATCCAATGCTAGATTGCTTGAAAGATAATTCACCAGGGGTTCTGGTCCTCAGGAACTGGAGGAGACTCCTTCAGGACACTCCATGGCTTGGTTGGCTGACGCTGCCCCATTGGAAAGTTCCAGAAGGAATCAGAGCGCTCATAGAACATATAGAACAGGATGGCTGACACTAGGAAAAGAGACAAGAGTATGAGCCAGACTTGCCATTCTGCAGAAGAAAAACACAAAAAGATTTGGTTAGTTCGGTAAATTATACCACAGGAGGGCCAAGCAGCATTTTATGAGACATGTACCTTTCCAGTCAGCAGGAACATTCAGCTTTGTCAGCTCTGCTCCCCATTGATGCGATGTGGAGATTACAGCCCTGCAGTATCAGCATGCATCATGTTATAACATAAACAAAGAGATGCTCCGGAAATTGGAAAAGGACAGGACATTTAGTTTTAGGAGAAACATTCCTTGCATAAATAAATAAAATGTATAAGGACCATCCCTACCCAACCCAGCTGGAGAAAGACGTTATATTGCAATCTTTTCCAGGCTAGACTAAAGAAAAATTTTGTAAAAGATGAACATTCAGACTCAAATCCTACTTAAGACATTATGCAGTGCAGCCTGCAGGCATACCCAGGCATTTCCCATCTATGAAGCATGCTAGATTTATAACTTATAAGCATGGCACTTGATAGTCTGACACTATGCCGCTTACATGTCAGTGAACACTAAACTACCTACCTAGTCATTTACCCTGTGAAATCAGTACAACAGCAGTGTTCAACAAACTAGAAATCCATAGGATTCAAGATGCTGATAAACATGCCATCTTTACAGAGTTCCAGTACCTTTCAGTAGGGCAAAATTCAATCGAGGAAACCGGGGAACCAAGATGGACCTTCTTACTCCAGTGAGAAACTTCCATCTTCTTTACATCCACAGCACAAAAATCACCATCATGGCTCCCTCTGAAAGAAGAAATACAGAATACATTCACATGTTGGTACAGTAAACACATCACAAGCAATTCAAATTTAGAATGTGTTAGCTACTATTAGGGAACTGCATATTTATTAGAAAAAAAACATTGCTCCAGCTGATACTGTCACTACATGTTAATTATTTTTTCCCTCCGCTTTTCAGAGCTACACAAAACACTATCCTTGTCAACCGGAGTAATTCTTTGTTATTGTCTAAGTGACAATTATTTCAAGTTGTTGATATATTAGATGTCAATGTGGGAATGTAATAAAAAATGCAAGGAAGCAGGAAATTGTGGAAGTTTGTAAGCTCTTCAAAAAGGACAAATTAGTGAAGTTACTAGGAGAAAGTAGCGTATGTTAGTCTTAAAATTTGGGATTGTAAATGTTCCTAGAAATGCAATGGAGTTATATACTTCTTGTTTAATATGATAAGATCAACAGTATTATATATACTTACAGAGCCAGATACTTCCCATCCATGCTAACTGAAAGTGTGGAGATAGGTTTGCCCAGAAGTCTCTTGTATCCAATTCGACTCCAGTCACTTATGTTCCACACAACAGTCACAACTTTGTTACCTGTTCCAATGACAAGCACAGATATTAAAAAGATCGTCTGATATGCATACATCTGTTCTGGACCATAATAGAAAGTATACCTTTTGCAACAGTGCAAAACAGGAACGGTTTCATGCCATCCCTAGAAAAGCGGCAACATTCAATCTTCTCATCCTGCATAGAAAAAACAAAAGAACAAATAGTTAAGGCTTGAGCTATCTCAATAAGGGAACATGGCACGCATAAATTTATCATATCATACCGCAGATCGAGTCAAATTGACCAAGGGTACCCCCTCATCTATCTTCCATATTCTTGCAGAACCATCAGTGGATGTGGAAACTAAAAATTCTGAATCTAAGCTACAAGAGGAAAAGTAGCAGTATTGAAAAAGTCAATTCTCAATAAAGCACAGGGATGAGAGCCAAAGACCACAATTGTTTCATTTGTAAAGTTTGTACCAACACTACTGCTATGTTATCAATGTTATTGGTTACTCTCTTAAGATAATGCCTACATGATTGTGCCATTTACACCAACACTTGTTCAACTGATGATAGAACATCTTGGTATTCTTTTGCAAATAATAAAGGAAATAATTATGCTTGCACTTGTCCTAACCTGATATCCATGTCCCGGAAGGACTTATGAGCTTTGGGTTCATCTAAGAGCACATTCATGCTCGGCCAATGAAATATTCTGAGATGCCCATCCTATAGTGGTAAGAAAAAATATTGTAAGAATAGTAGGAATAATACTTTGTACAAGTTCAGCTAGAAGAGCAGCATTATTATCAAACAAAATGCACTGGGCAATAACACCAGACCATAAAAAACTGAACCATCTAGAATTCTGGATGGAATAATATGACAAAACGGGACAACAGTGGATATTGTGCCTAAAAGCACATGGCTGCTATAATACACATATAATTCTTAATAGTGTGTAAATGCAGCATAATGGAAACACATAATCACCAAATAGAAACAAACTAAAAAATAGAGGGAAAAAAACTGATCAATAGAAATCAAATATCAACATAGAGCTGATACCTCACCACCAATGGCAAATTTAGAGCCATCTGTGCTAAAAGCAAGACACTTCTGCGGTCCAACGGATTCAAGTGGTGGAGCGTCTCTTGAAATAAGTCGAACAGTGAACTCTTCAAAAATCAGCTTGAATAGACTGCAGTTTAAACATGTGGTTTAATTATAAAGTCCTAGTCTTAGTGAAAGAGAACAGAAAAAAGAGAAAGCAAGTTGTAGCAGTGCAAATAGAAGGTTTTGATAAAATGATAACAACAGAATCAGAAATAAAAAGTACAAAATGGCATGGAATTATATATATACTGCGCATTTTTTATTTGATTAACATGTGGGCTCTACTTGTGTGTTATTCTAATGATCATTTCACTGAGGTAGTTAAGCCTACTAAAGATCAACTTCGGTGGCCCCTTTTGTTTTAGGTTCCAACATCTAAGCCGACCCATCTATAGAACAGCAAATGATCAAATGAACACAAAAAGTTAATTCCGCACAATAATCTAAACATAATTAGCCACATTGATAACAGAGACCTCTGCATTCTGAAGTCTGAACAGACCAATTCACACTGCTTTCCAAATTACCTAATCCAGCCAGCAGCAACCAAACCAGCTCCCGCATCACAATTAGCAAATTACCACCCTCAAATCAGCTGAATCGAACTAATAATCCGGAAACCTCTGACATTACAGAGTCATTAGCTCGATAATCTACCGATAGAACACCAAACTCCTAACTAATCAAATCACCCTTCCCGAACTGAAAATTTCCGCAATGACAAAACAGTCAACGAGAAGAGAAGTAGTGGAGAAACGCACCTGCACCCGTTGGCCGTGGCGCAGACGAGCTCTTCGCCGCTGGGGTGCACAGCGATCCCACGCGGCGCGTCACCCGGCTCCTCCCCGAGCTCCGCCCTCGCCTGCAGCGC
Source organism: Oryza punctata (assembly GCA_000573905.2). Lineage (NCBI taxonomy): Eukaryota > Viridiplantae > Streptophyta > Magnoliopsida > Poales > Poaceae > Oryza > Oryza punctata. The sequence continues at coordinate 5,218,832 of CM002494.2, read as the reverse complement.
AAAAAAAAAAAAAAAAGAAAAAGAAAAAAAAAGAAAAAAAAGGAAGATGCCCCCGGAGTCAAGCCGGCGAACCAATCCTCGAATTCCTTGGAGCTCGGAGGAGGAGAGGGAAGCTCCCGTACCAGGGGTTCGGAGAGGGAGCACTCCTTGGAGTCGAACCCGAGCACCTCCACGGCCGGCGACCCCGCCCGCCCGTACGCCGCGAAGACCCGCGTCGCCTTCTCCTCCCGGCGCCGGATCCACGCCGCGCACGCCACCTTCCCCTCGCCGCCGCCGCCGCCGCCTGCCATGGTTGGGTTGGTTCACCTCGCCGGCGGCTGGTGGCGTTTGAATTTTGGGAGGGTTTTAAAAGGGGAAGAAAGCAGCGGAGGGAGGCGGCGACCGGAGCGAGAGGAATTATTGCGGGGGTTGATGACGCGTAGAGGTGGGCCCGGATGGACGGATGGATGGAGGGGATATTCGCTGGGTTATCCGTTGACTGTTAGATTGTCAACGGTGGATGAGGGTTTTCTCTGCTTGTTTTTGTTTGCTCCGTTGGCAAGATTTAGTTGAATTCGGGAATTAGGATAATAATCCAACTACTTTTAGAGCCCCATTATTGTTGCTAATTGGAGTATTTGTGTGTTTTGGTGCTTGATATTTGCGACATTGATTTGTTATAATAAAATGGTAGTGTTTTTTATAGTGCATCATCGAAATTTGTCTAATTTCCTTTTTAAAAAATAAAATTGCCTATTTATTTCTATTTCGTTGTTATTTGATGTAGGAATGAGTTTTGTTGCTATGGGTAATGATTCGTGATAGAGTTCTTTAACTAGTAGACTTGGGCATAAAATAATGGGTGATGGTTAGCGTTTAGTTTTGTTTAATTTTTGTAAAATTAGCTATGTAATTAAATTATCTAAGAGATAAAAACTAGAGCACATATCATCTTAAGAAAAAGTTTTTATAAAACCATGTATTCGTATAAAAACTTAGCAAGTACAGGAGGATACCATTCTAGCTATCTCAATATACTTATCGTATAATTTCAAAGTGCCCACTATACTCATGATACCTACACGTCACAATTTCACAAATATAGATCTTTCTTTAAGATGAGTATCACGTGATTTTTATGAATAATTAAGAACTGAACTAGTATATATGAAATTTGTGTGTGGCTCAAATCGTGATTTTGTTCTTGGAGAGTTAATTAGAGTTACAATTCGTTTTTGTTTTGTTTCTTGTGTGTTCTTCACACAGTTTAGTCTCTTGCTAGTATAGTTGACATTAAGCGGAGATTCAATCATATATTCATTATTTATCTGTTGACTTCTGCATAGTCAAAGCCAATTTAAGTTTCTTTTATTAGCAGTATTTACTACTTTTCCCTTTCAAGGCTGGCCTGGTTTGTTCAGTTGGATGGATCAGCTACATATGCTTGCCTCCAACACTCCTTGTTGTACTAGTAAAGAAAATATCAATGTCGTGTGTGTAGTAGCATGATTTAGGCTCCTTTTTAATCGTGCTACCATTTCATACTACTCCATTCAAGAATAAATGAATTGCTTGATGTTTCCTTTCTCGATAAAAAAATTGTTTATTTTCAATTACACAAAAGAAAGTTATACACGCCCGTGATTTGAATAATAGTGGATAGGGTCATATATATATATATAACCACAACTCCAGCTAAAAGAGAGCGCATGCTGATTTAAAAGGAGTGCTCATTCTCACAATTTAAAATGCACGATCATGTTATTCCTAGCCTAAAGATAGCCATAATTCAATCTAGGTTGTGAAGTGAACGTAAATTAATTGGTTAGGTTTTTTATCGTGAAACCAACTCACCCGAGTTTAAGTTCCAAACTTAACAAATGTGCTCGTATATATATTTACGGTTAACTATTCTTTTATTTTTCAGTAATGGACAACGTATCCGTCACCAGTGAGACATCCTAGGTACTCACATGCTTAAGCTTTTGTCTCTAGCCGAGCATCAAATTAACACTAGAAACTGGATTGGTTGGGTGCTTGGACTGGGCCAGTTCATTTCAGGCTGAGAAAGTGAGAAGTCCCCCTACCAAAATGGCACAACGCCATGGCCCATGGGTCAGGGCTTGGGCTATGCACAACAATTGTACAACACAATAGAGGTGATTGTAACATGTAACGATCGATCAAGTGTAGGCTCAAATCTCTGTCAGAACGTGAGAGGTAGGTGACTGACTGCACTGACTGTCAAATTCATTCGTTACATTGTTTAACTTGCTAACTGGTTGCTATATGTTCAGACAACGATTTCAATGTAGCATCACCCGACACCCGGTGCGTGAAAACAAGGAGAAGAACAGTGGCCACATCTCTGAATTTCACATATGCTGTATACGAAACTTTGACAATTGATCGTATTGGAACTGAGAGAGACAGATTAGAAGAGATCGAGAGGGTCAAACACAAAGGTATTAGACACACGGCAAGCAACCTTCATGCATGCATGAACCTTCATTATGATCTGACTCCTCTACGCCCTGCACTGCTTGGAGCCAAGGCTCAGAACTTTTTACGGAATGCATAATTTTTCTTCTGTGGAATTTTCATATGAGTTGGTCCAATTCCTTGCAAATCTCCTCCAAAAATTCCTCTGTTCCAATGAAAGTTTGTTTCTTTTACGAAGAAAATATAACTTTTGGTCTCTGTAACAATTAAGGATCACATAAGAACGATTAACTTATCTTAGAATAGAGGCAGTAATTATTACACCGAATTTCGTTTAATTGTTCAACAAAAGTTTGACCACGATGGTTTTGCCCGCTGGCAGGTGATAGCTCATCCATGGAGATGCTCTCTAGCCAATTGCTTTTTGTAAGTAAAATAAAGACAGGTGGCACCATGGAATACTACGTGAGAAATAGAAGCTTTGGAGAGGACCAAATCGGAAGCGGGGAGAAGAGGCCGGAGATGAAAGGGAGATGTCAGCATTCAGCAAAAGAGACCAATCTCCAAAAGCAACCCGTCTTCTCCTCCTCCACAGAAGTTGATGCCCTGGAGCCCCCCAAGCATCTACCCTCTTGTGCCTTGGATTTTACATGGACCTAGCTCATGGACCACATGCTGATGAGTTGATTTCTCCTTTCTTCTGCTTTGCTGTCTATGCAAATATGCTTGTGGTTTATGGTACATAGGAGAGATTACACTTTCCAACTTTCCAAATAGTTACATTAATCTAGAACATATATTATTGAACCTGTTGCTAATAAAAATGTAGAGCATGGATCTTAAAATACATCAAACATATATGGAGGTACTCGACAGTACTATATAGAGTTGCACGATAGCTTATAACATTGCATGATAACTGGACTGTAATCGTGCAAGCACACTTCACCAGCACAACGTTATATAGAGCAGTCGAACAAACCCTAAATATGTGGGTGCAACCATACATATTTATCATATCACCAGGTTGCACCAACTTAACTAGTTGGCAAGTCACTGATAAAGTCTAGCAAGGGAGCAATTGACATTAGGGAATTTGAATTTTCTATGGTATTTTTGCGTTTAGTACATGTATTCCTTTAAAAACTTTGCAATTATCAAAACATGTTGCTTAGCACCCGTAAACTAAGTAAAAATTCACATAAATTCGAAAATTAAATCGCATACACCTAAAATTTAGCTAATTTCACTTGTGCCTATCACTACATATGGATCTACATCATCACTTATCGTAAATTAAACGGTTTTTTTCCTTGCATTTGCATAAACACATTGCCACATTGGATTGGTTCCACATTAACCTTGTCCATAGACCGCGTCCAGCCAGCAGATTAAGCAAGTTAACGGCCAAGAAGAGTCCCCGACGTCCCCGCCTCTGAAATGAACCAACGCTCACTCCTCCCCCTCCACTCGCCGCTATCCCCCCGGAATCTTCCTTCCTCCGATTCCCTCCTCCGTCTTCTCCACCACCTCCGCGCCCTCCACCTGTTCGACCAAATATCCCACCCACCCTCCCCCGCTCGCCGCGCACCGCCGCTACTTATAGCCCGCCATTTTCACCTCGCCCCGCGCTTCCCGCCATTAACATTAAACCGACTTAGCTCGTGGTAGTTTGTAGTTCGGACGTACTGCGTGAGCAGCCGCGATGCTCAGGGCGCTCAACACGCCGACGCCGCCGCTGCGGCTCCGCCCGGCCTGCCGCGTCGCCTCGCCGGGTGGCGCCGCCGGGGGGCGCGCGAGGCGCAGGGGTGCCGGCGGCGGGCCCCGCAGGGCGGTGCCGCCACCGCAGCAGCCGCCCGTGCGCCGCCCCTCCGGGGACCGCGTGTGCACGCCGTGGCGCGGCGGAGTACTGGGTGCCGCGGCGAGCCCCGCCGCGGCGCCGGCGCCGGTGACGCCAGGGGTGAGGGACGAGCTGGAGGCGTTTCTTGAGGTGGTGCCGGCGAGGATGAGGCGCGGGCTGGTGCGGCACCCGGAGGTGAGGGAGCTGGTGGAGGTCGTCATGGACCTCGGCCGCCGGCCGCTTGCGCGGTTCCCTTCCGGGGATTGGGTGATCTCCGAGCAGGCCGTCACCGCCGATGATCTCCACCAGGCAGTCTCAAAGGTGTGGAGGCACCAACTAATTCACAAAAAAAATGTCATCTTGAAATGGAGTTGAGCTGAGCTCTACAAGTCTTGATCAATGATCATGATGTATGATAATACCTCAGTACCTTAATTAGCTAGATGACTAGCTCATATCAACTATGGTTTATTCTTTCTTTCCCTTTTGTAAATATGTTGTATTTGCTCATTTTGAAGATTGGTGATTTTTGTAGGTAGGCGACTTCTCTGAGGACAACCGATCCGGGATCAACCACTCGTTGCACAGGATCAGCGCCATTCGGAACCGCAAGGCTCATATAATTGGTCTCACTTGCCGTGTGGGCCGAGCTATATCTGGAAGTGCAGAGATGATCCGTGATCTGGTCGTGGGAGGTGGCTCGATATTGGTGATTGGACCTCCGGGGGTGGGGAAGACTACTCTGATCAGGTATATCACTTGTTAATGCTACTAAAATTTTGTAGATCAGGGAGTTTTTGTTGTTATGTAATGTAAATCATAAGCTAATTTGGCGCTTTAGTTGGAAAGTTCGAAAATAAGTTGATCAGTGTTGTGATATGATGCTAACAGTTTCAGATGCTTTCAACAATACAGGGAAATAGCTAGAATTTTAGCTGATGAGGGTAAGAAACGTGTGATCATAGTGGACACGTCAAATGAAATAGGAGGTGATGGGGATGTGCCTCATTCTGGCATCGGGCGTTCTAGGAGAATGCAAGTTCCCAAAGTTAGCATGCAGCATAACGTAAGTTTTCAGTATTGTTTTATATGCTTTATATTATCAAAGAATTCTCTGAAATATTTTTTGAATAAAGTTATCTCTTTATTAGTTAAGTAAAATGATATATATAGTAAACTTTCTTTCTGTAGGTAATGATTGAAGCTGTTGAAAATCACATGCCGGAAGTTATTGTAATCGATGAGATTGGTACAGAGCTTGAAGCAACGGCAGCCAGCACCATTGCCCAAAGGGGTGTTCAACTTGTTGGAACTGCACATGGGGTGACAATTGAGAGCATAATTAAAAACCCTTGTTTGCAAGTGCTTGTTGGTGGGATTGAGGTACAGTTTTTTCTTCAATGTTATCTTTCAATATACTGTTAAAGCATTTACTACCTTCTGCAACAGTGCATTTAAGCACTATTTGTTTAAGGTAATTTGTTAGTGAAAATAATAATCATAAGTTCACTATACAGAGTGTGACTCTTGGCGACGAGGAGGCAAAAAAGCGGAAAGTTCAGAAAACAATTCTTGAGAGAAAAGGACCCCCAACATTTTCATGTGCTGTGGAGATGATTTCAAAGACTGAATGCCGAGTACACCACAAGTTAGAAGCTACTGTTGATGCTATTCTTGCAGGTAACCATCGAACTCTTTACTCTTTAGATGTTTAACACTCCTAAATTGATACCTCTTACATGAAGTACAGCATTTATATACATGTTCAGGTTTTCATGGCCATTAATTCATTTTTATTTCACACTATTACAGGGAAGTCTCCTAAATTTGAAGCACGTAAGATGGATTACAAGGCTACCGAGTCAGGAAGACCATTGGTGATACCTGAAAGAGAATATGAAACAGAACCCTTGCCTTCATATCAGGAACATATTTTTGCCAAGGCAATGCCATCAGAAGATAACTTTGATGATGATTTCAGCACCCGGCGAACAAAAAGCAAGAGTGTACCATCAGATGATAATTTCAACGATGATTTTGGCTCTACAAGAAAAACAAAAGGCAAAACATCTGTGCCTGGAAAATCTCCAGTCCGCGTGTACACGTACCAGGTAAGTTTGAGATAAAGAACTTGAAGTTCTGGATTTTACATTTTTATTATTGGTCATCGTATTCATGTAAAAGCATATTAAATACATCATTGTACCTAACAGTCGCCTCCAGGTTGGGAGCGCACCACTTGGCCTCATATCGGCCTTGTTGTGGACTTCAGACTGGCTCAATGCCCATGGGAGACATTAACTGCATGTCCTCCTATACTGTTAAAATTCTTTATTGGGTTCTATTGTTCGTTGTCTACTTTTTTTTTAATATTTTTTACAATTGAATGTTATACCTAGAAAATAACATGACTTAGGAAAATCTTTTGTTTTTTTCTAGTACCTTAGTGTCCCCCAACTATTAATATTGAATGGTGGGTCTCCTATATTTTCTTATAACAGATGTTTGAGTTATACTATAATCTGGTTCCTGATTTAGGTGAAATAAAGAGAGAGATAACAAAGATATATTTCTATTTCTTTTCAGATTTCAGAAGCTGATATCTTGCAAGTAGCAACAGTGATGGGATTCGATGACGAATTAGATGTGACAGATGACATTGGAGCTGCCAATGTGATTCTTGCATCAAGTTCTGAGATGAAGCAGAATCATTGGATTCGCAATGTCGCCAAATACCACAAGCTTCCCATATTTGTTGTTAAGGTCATTGCTTGATCTTTGTACTTTGTGATATCAAGTGTCAAACTCTGTTATGCTTGTTTTAACATATTCAGTTTTACATTGGCACGGCAGACAAACACAATGGCTCAGATAGTAAAGGCTGTTAGAATGATTGTTGGGAGGGATAAACTCAATGCACCAACACGCAAGCAGCCTAAGGTTGTGGAGGGAGAGATAGAGATTGAAGATGATGCTCCAAAGAGGAAGCCATCATTGGAGGAAATTGATGCTCTGGAGGTAATTACTTTGCCATACATTGTCTTGAAAAATAACTAAAGCTATTTCAGGTTCCATGTAAGAAAAACTGATGCTTTGTAGAAGTACTTAACTAGTAAGATGCAACTTCTGTAGTACAGGAGTTATCCTAACAATCACATTTCATTCTCTATACTCGCAGGAGGCCCGCCTCGCAATCGAGTACATTGTAATCCCAGGCGGGGAGCCCGTAGAACTCCTCCCACGATGTTCAGAAATAGTTGCACGGCAGCTGGAGCTTGTTGAGAGCTACCAGCTCCTGGCCGAAACATTTGGAACTGACTCCAACTCGAGGTTGCAGATTCTTCCGGTGAAAATAACCAAGAAGAGCTCAAGCAAAGGCAGTGCAGGATCGATGCCCAAGCAAGGCAGCTCTGACCTGATCGTCAGCGACAACGGAGGCGGCTCCAGTTTTTCTCGGCTGCCCTTTCTGCCGAAGTGACCATTGCTAGATTGACACTCTGATCTGATCACGATGTTCATTCTTCTTTCCTCTGCTGTTGTTTTTGTTGTACATACATACCTGTGCAGGGTCGTAATTTGTAAATAGTGTTGAATGTTGAAGAATCGAAAGAGCAAAGCTAATTGTAGTTGCCTTCCATTCTTTTACAGAAATAAAAAAATATCACACATTTCTGGTGTCTTAGCCAGATCAACTCACAATTGTCCTGCTTTCGGTGGTTCTGATAAGTTGACTCAGTAGATAAAAGCAGAACTCTCCCTTTGCATTTCCTTTGTTTTGATTACATGGATGAGTATAGTGATGATGCACACACTGTTATGGCTCGTTTGAAATGCAGAAAAAAAAATTCAGACTTTTTTTTTTGCGAGATTTAGCTCAACTCCTCTAAATTATTTTGAAATTATTCTACTCCAAATGAGACCTTAATCTTGTGAGGTACTCCAGCTTTGACTACTACAGACAATCAGACATGCCTGTAAAGCAATTTTTTTTCCCATCTCTTCATTGACTCCTCCCGCCTTGGAAATGTGCTTGCATTTTTATTTGCCAAATATCGGTGTGTTACCTGTAAGAAGTAAAAAATAAACAATTATGCATACTCATCAAACGTATAAAAACTGGAAAAAAAAGTAAGAATGTCTCAGGAGTTTTTCAGGAACATTGTTTATGCAAGTAGTAATACTCGCTTGCGTTTGTACTATATTTCTTATAAAAGAAAAAAAAAGAGAGAGTGAGGAAAAACCGCTCAAAGTAGAAAGAGATAAAATGCACTCTTGTGGGCCGGACCATCATTCCTTCCCCCCAAAGCCCAAAAATATTTAATCCTGTCTCGTGAAAGGAAAGAAAAACGAAAAGGCCCACGAACCAATTCCGCACGTGCGTCCCGTGCAGCCCATCTCCCGACCATCTCTATATAAAGAAAGCCCCAGATTTTTCTCCCCTCCTCTCTCCTCCTCCTCGCCTCATTCCGTTTCATCCCCTCTCTCTCAAAACCCTAATTCCCCGACCCGAGCAAGCCCTAGGTCGCCGCGACCGAGGTAGGTTGAAGCCTCCGCGGGAGCTCGCGGAGGCGCGAATTGGTGTCCTGATTGGTTGGTGCGCGTTTCGGGTTCTGAGGTTTTTTTTTTTTTTGGTGGTTTGTGTAGGTTGGGGAAGTTGGATTTGGGTCTGATTTGATTGGATTGGGCGTGGTGGAGATGGCGGAGAAGGAGGTGGGGAGGATCTTCGTGGGCGGGCTGTCGTGGGACACCACGGAGCGCACGCTCGAGCGCGCCTTCAGCGAGTACGGCAAGGTCATTGAGACGCAGGTATAATTGAAATAAATCTGTTCAAGCGGATGTGTTTTCAGTCTCTTTTCGTGCGGGAGGATTGTTTTGTAGGGTTGGAGAACTAAGCTTTTTGCTTAATTTTTGTCCAATTCTTTTGTTTGTTTGTGCATCGCGTGATTCCTAGGCAGTTCCTCATGGATTTCAATTATGGTTTAACTTATAACCTAGAGGTAACCTCTTGTTAATTTGCTTCTTTTGATGAAAAGATGGTAAGTGTGGTAGATCCGCTTTTTGTTGGCCCGATTACGTGATAAACAAGAGTCCCGGACTATACCTTAACTGGAATAGAGTATCGATGAAACCGTTTTTAGCAATCAATTAATTTTCATTAAGAAAAAAAAAAGAAGAGAAGTAGCAGTGGAACCATGTTTACTGAGATCCACGAAAAGGGTAAACTGTTGCCTACCTGTTGATAACTGATATATTAGGTTATTAAGTGGATAGCTAACTCATAAAGTCCTATTGGTTGAGCGATTACAGGAATAAATGCTCTACGTAGCCGCCAAAGATGCTCTTGGTAGCTGCCATGCCAAAGATGGAGCATTAGGGTGTTTATTTTGTTTCTGCTTTTAGTAAATGCTCTTTTGGCTTTCTTCATTTTCATTCTAATAGCAGTTATTGATTTTCAGAGCCTGCAGTCCCTTCCAGTTCTATATTTTAGGAAGTTAATGAAGTTGAAGGAAAAAGAAACACATTAATCAATTGTGCCCATGGTTATACATTTTCGGGGTGACGGGTTCAGTAAAAATCAATTTCAAGTATCTGCACCGTTAGTCAATTTGACAGCTGTGCTCTGTTTTGTGGGCAGAAGCAAAGATCTGTCTTTGCGATGCTAGTTCTGATAACTGATGTCAGTTTAAGATTGCAGCAAATGAATTGTCATTGCTATTATATTAATGAATTCAACAGAACTAAACATGACTGCGAGTGTGGATGTGACGTACTGCAAAAAATTTCTGCATAATGGTTCTGGATCTGTTTTGATAAGAAAGGCAGAGGCAGGTCTATGATTAGTCAGGTGGTACAGATGATGCTGAAGAATGAGTGCTATATGCTTTTACATGCTCTCATTTGCCTGGAAGACAATTATTTGCTGCCTTGACATTGCCTCTTCCTTGAAATGGACATGCTTAACTGTGCATGACAAAGAAACAGCAGAAGATAAGAATTAAGAATTAGTTTAGATACTGCAAGTATTTTGTCTTGAAGGTATATGGCAGACCCAACTAACACCTGACCATGTTCTTATTAGAACTTCATCTGTAACTCCTTTCTTTGCATCTGTAGTGCTGGCCAAATACTTGATCTTTGTGTCAGATTGTTTGACGGTGAGCCTACCAGTTCCTGCGGCACATAAGACACAAAGAAGCCTACATGTTGTTTTGGCAGTGTGCAGTGCCTACAGATATCCTCTAGACTCTGACACATGCTTCAAGGTCTGATCTGGAGATCACTAGCGTACTGTACCACTGGGCAGTTAACAGATTTGAATTTTCATAGGGTGTTTGAGCAGTGGTAAAAGGGGATTTGCCTGTTATCCTTCCAGAGTTGTCTGAGATGGTTTGACTGGTTGCATGCATGAAATTTGCTTCAGCTGTTGTCACTTCATATGTCCCAATTTGTATGTGCATGCCATCGTTAGCGTTTGATTTTTTAGGTTCATTATCATATACAGTTGCTATGTACCCATCAGTTCACTTTCATTGTATGTATAGGTCGTATTGGAAAGAGACACAGGCCGCTCCCGTGGATTTGGGTTTGTTACATTCTCAGAACCTCGGGCTGTGGATGCTGCAATTCGGGGAATGCATAATGGAGAACTAGATGGCAGAACCATTTCTGTGAACAAGGCTCAACCTAGGATGAACACTGATGATGGCTATGGATATGGTGGTGGTGGTACTTACTCATCTGGTGGTAGAGGTGGATATCGCGGTGGAGGTGATGCAGTTCCCTCTGCAAATGATGACTGCTTTAAATGTGGCCGTGCGGGACATTGGGCTCGTGAATGCCCTTATTCCGGTGGAGGTGGGGGTGGTAGAACTGGAAGGTACTCTCCCCCTTCCAGATATGGCAGTGGAACTGGTGGTGGACGCGGTGACCGCTTTGGAGGATCTGACCGTTTTGCTAACCGCTATGTTGATGACCGATATGATGGCGGGCGCTATGTTGATGATCGCTATGGTGGTGGTGGACGTGATCGATATGCTACTGATCGCTATCCACCAACTGCCGATCGTTTTACAGGTGACAGATATGGTGGTTCTGATCGTTATGCATCAAGTGGATTTGCCAGGGAAAGAAGCTATGAAAGAGATGGAGGACGGTCCGGTGGAAGTTACTATCGTGATGAACCTAGAGGCTCTGGTGGTTATGACAGAGGTGGCATGCGCATGGGGAGTGGTGACAGATATGGGGCTGGTGGACCTGCTCGCTTTGCTGGGAGTTACAGAGATAGGCCTGCCCCATATGATCGTGCCAGCCGGGCAGCAGCACGCACTTATGACGATCGCTACTGATGGAGGTTACCTTTGGAGCATTGCAGCAGGCCAGAGCTACAATATATGTTCCAGTTCGCAGTTCCTAATTTATTTGCCTTCCTGTGTTGTTCATCAACTTTTAAGTGTTCTCTCATGCGGTTTGTTTAATTACTATAGTGAGACAATAAGGCAGTTCTTGAATTGTTAGTATGTTGGTACATTAAGCTCCAGCCAGTGGTGGGTGATTCTGATTCCCTGTTATCATGGTACTGTGTAATTACTCTCCAGTGTAATAATTGTGTTCCTAGTGTGCTGTTATAACTTTATCGTGGATAGTATTGAAGATTACCGTGGCACATATGTGGTTTCTGGAATCTGGATAGATGTTACATCTACTGGAAAGAAAGTACCCCCAAGTGCTCATTCGGCATCAACATGGATACCATATCAGATTTGATAGATGTTACAGGCTGAGTAGAAGTGGTGTTCTAGATCTCCTTGTTACTCAGATCAGGCTGCATTTTTATATCCAGTTAATCTACAGCTAATGATACGAACTGAACAGGTGTAGGATTGAAAGATTGCATCGTTAGCCGCAGTCCAGCTTTAGATGAGAACAGTTCGTTGAGATCAGAAGGCGCAAGCAGAATCATCTACGTTCTAGGATATGAGATGTCATACTGCCAAGCTTCAGCTTCACGCATGCATCACTAAAGAAACGCAGAATATCATAGGAGAATTTATTTCTAGTTGTCAAGTTCACATACTGGAGATGAGTACATGTACATCCGACAACAGCATATCCGAAACTGTTACAGCACCTGAAATTTATTAACTTGCTGGGTTGGCTATAATCCACTGCAGTTTAAACTATTTATTGGAAATCAGATTAGTGAGCCAATCTCTCTCATGGTCTCCATGTCCATAATGACTAACCCCGCTGTTCTTCGCCATCATTTTATTCTCTCCAGGATGTATAATGTATTCACTGATTCGTTTACTGATAGGCCACAAGTTACCTCAATCTGATTGTAGCTCCTAGTAACCTGCTGGTATAACAAATGAACTCTGGAATGATAAAATAGCACGTTATTTTGTGTGTGTTGGGTGATGGCCGACGATAGAACAACGGAAGACTTGCCGTCTCCAGCTACAGCACGGACTGTGGTAGAACCTTGTAAGGGTTCAGGATTGAATTTGGGTCGAGCAACTTCTTGATGGAAGCCATCAGTTGCACCTGGCAACATTAGAACATTAGTTGCACAATTAAATGGCAATATATAGCTAGAGCTGACTGGAGAATTCAATGTCAAAGTTAGGTTGGTCAAGTAATGCACTATGAGGGTTATTCTGAAGAAAACAAACAAACAGGCCCTAAGCAGGACGAACAGCTCTTAGTTGAAGTAGTAAGCCAACATAAATAAGCAGTCCATGGTGACTTATTGTTCACTAAGAAAACAGGCCTTCCACACAATGAATAGTGTATCATTGGTGGACGGAAAGTTGGAAGGTTGTATGGAAGGACTTACTGCCTCAGATGATTTGCTGTAGTGAATTTTCTCTGCTTTCATTAGACCCAACCCATGCTCTGCGCTAATGCTCCCTCTCTGTTTGGAGGTCCACTCGTAGACGAATGGTTCAATTTGTGCCAGCATCTAACATTGTCAGTAAAGCAATAAGCAGGGCTGTCCACAATCTTGAGATACTGAACTAGCTTGACTACATTTAAATTAAGTTACGAACCACACCTTGTCGCTGTACTTTGTTGATAAGATGTTCAGATGCAGGTTCCCATCACCAAGGTGCCCATAGCCCAATACTTGTCCCATATCACCTACGAAGGAAAGGTAATCAGTAGCTTATACACTATTTAACAGCACAACCAAGTAGACAATTACCAACACGGTTGCGCATTTCTTCAACAATATCATATAGCTTCTCTACAGGTATGGACAAGTCATACTTGTAGACTGCCCCAACTTTGACGGATGCTTCTGATATACCCTACAACAAAGACATACTAATTTCAATGATTTATGCCCATCATTAGACTGATTACATGAGTAATCTTAAAAGGTGCGGGCATTTGATACAACTAACTCTGGACCTGCATTACAAGGTGGTAAGGACGTAAAGGTTTCATTTGTTTATTAGATGCTTCAACTAAAGAGAAAAATTACACATAAGGCTAAATATATGATCACCTCACGAATTCTCCAGAAGTTAGACGCTTGGCTAATATCTTGTGCTATAACTCCATCAGCTACCAGGCCATCTTCCATTGAACGCAACAAAAAAGCTTCAAGTTTGGCTCTACAAAAGAAATGCAACATAATGACTGGATGATTAGCACCTCTGCGATGTTGAAATCTACATAAATTGTTTTCCAGCATAGCTACATTTATGTTATTTCAAGTAGAAATAGTAAATGTCAGTTCATAATGACTGATATGTTAAAATTCAAACTAGAATATACTCCACGGACCATCGGCTTGTATACACAGGACCGCATTTTTCTCAAATTACTTTCTTTGCAGCCCAGAAAGCACTAAAAGAAGAGAAAAAAGACACCCTCCACCTTGATGAAAGTCTTAAATAGATTAAAACATCACAGGAAGAAAACAACCAAGTTAAATTGCAGTAGTGTTCTCCTAAAGATAAAATCAGTGGTAACTTAGAATTAGCAGTAGCAACTACAGGCATTGTTAGTTTGTTACGGTAATAAAGAATAAGCTATAAGAGCTTACTTATCATATGACTCATCACTTCCTGTCGTCTCGATTAGAACATAAAAATTGTACGGTGATGCAGGTAGAGGATTGTGAACTCCTTCCAAATATTTCATAGCCTTCAAAACCAAATAAACTATCAAAAGCCAATCTATATACACAAGCGTACATGATTAGCGAAACATATTTCTTACGTAGAGCAACACAATAAACAAGCACAAGTAGTTTCTTCTCGTCTGCTAATTGCATGAATAAGGAACCCAAGATATAATAATTACATTAAATTGATCAAAATTGGCAATGGACTCACAACTTCCCTACTTTACAGAATGACAACATGGGACTTAAAATGAATATATAAAACATATTTGCATGTAATTTCTTCTCTATGATGTGTACTTTGCTTAAAAATTTTCTCGTGTAAGTACCAGATTAATACAATGACGATCCATGAACTCAAATGCAGAGAGAATCTCACCCAGGCACCTCCTAGCTGCCAGTAATAATTTCTGGATACACAAACAGTAAGAAATCACTATCTTCAAGATCACGTACACATGAAGATAAAGGGCAACAGAGCCTAGAAACGAACCACCTATCCAGACCTGGCAGCTTATGTAGTCATTGCAGGAAAGAAATGCAACATTAGTTGATGGTAGCTTTGCAGGAGTAAGTATTGCAACTTTAGTGACAATTCCTAGTGAGCCTTCACTTCCTGAACCACTGGAATTAGTTAGTGTATTCAGTACTAACCATTGAAAATAATAATGTAAACATATCGAGAACAGTTGAAAATAGTTATTGTATCCAATACTAACCAATAAATAAGTGCTTCAGATCATATCCAGTGTTGTCTTTCCTTAAAGTAGTAAGCATATCGAGAACAGTTCCATCAGACAAGACAACTTCAAGACCTGAATAGGACGAAATAACTCAAGGATCTCCTCACAGTTGTCTTAAAAAAAGGATAAACGTGCAGCAATTTTATACTTGCAAATTGCAATTCAAAGTCTTAGGGGATGGGTGAAGGGGTTCTCCCATCCTGCCATGCATCAAGAACTTGTTTCAATTGTAAAATAATTTAAAAAAGGATATTTCTATAAGACTAACATAGAGGGAGAAATTATGAGGAACATAAAAACCCCTTTCAAATGGAACAAAGGGACAGCAAAAGTTCAAAATACAACTAGCACTAGGAAAAAAGAGAGGAACTACCTTAACTTACCAAGAACACTTCCATGAAGTGAACCGTAACGTATGAAACGTAGGCCACCGGCATTAGTTGAAATGTTGCCACCTATGTGACAACTACCTTTTGCTCCCAGGTCAAGTGGCATAATAAACCTAAATAAGGAAGCAACAGTATCTTGAGTTTTTTTTTTCCTTGCAATAAAAATAATCAGAGATGGATCTTACAAAAACACATACTGGAGTAACAAGAATGACAAAGGTACTGACAGTGGCATACCACAACCATCAGTTGACTATGAGCAGACTAATGAGTACTTGTGAGTCTTATGAAATCCAACAACTCAAAATAGCCAACAATATATTTATGAACATAATAAATCCAGTGCACATAACGTCAAACAAAATAATAATGGAAATAAGACAGGTTACCCCTTATTTTCCACAAAGGAGCTTAAATTCTCCAACACACAACCAGCTTCACAAGTAAGAATACCATTTACCTACAAAATATAATAGCCATGCTCAGAACTTGACAGCTGCCACGTGAATTTTTCTGTGATTGCTAGTAACAATGGATAGACAACAACATTAATTTCAAAAAATCAATCGATGAGCAGATCACAGAATTCAAGATATTGAATACAAACAAAAGAAACTGTACCGAGTACCAACATTGTCAAAGGTTATTATTTTGTTCATACCACCAAGGCTGATGATAACCTGCAAACAAGGGGGGAGCACTTGTGATCTCAGGGCTTAAACATAAGAGCAGTAGTATAACAGAGAATGCAATTGAACTGAAAAGGAAACAAAGATGTAATTGATATGCATGTAACATCGACAAGTTTACTAAGAGGTACTATAAACTGGATTGAATTTTATTATCAATGCAGTAAGGATAAGATTAATCACAAGCATGGAAACTGAATGAGTTCAAATATTATATACCGTGTTTCTGAAATCTATTTGATCATGCAAAATAAACAGTTCATCATGTGTCACAGTACAGGATGAAGTAAAAAGATCACCAAGGCAGCATCAGCAACTGAAAGCAATTCGACAGAAGTAGGATAAATCCTAGAGAAACAAGAAAACTAGCTGAAGCAAATTCGGACCTAAAATAATTACCAAATAATATATCTTATCATTAAACAGAGCTTGTGCTTTATAGTCACCTCATCATAAACAGGCACGCTGCCACCTACAAGACCTGTGTTCCCACCCTGAGGGACCACAGCCAATCGTCTGGAGTTGCAATAAGAAAGGATCTTAGAAACCTGGAATAGAAGAATGGTTTAATAAACACTCTGAACATTATTTTTATTGTGTCTCAATCTTAATACAGAGATACACAAGTCTTAAGCATATTACCCCAAAAAAGAAGATTTCTTTTATTGTGTCTGACCATGAATAGAACTGAACTAGAATAAGTGAGCTGGAGAAAAGGAAAAATACCTCAGCGGTACTTTTTGGTAAAAGCAATAGCTGACTTGAACCTTTGTATTTACCCATCCAATCCACATTTGAAACTGCTACTCTGTCTTCATCCTGAACTACACCACTCTCACCCAAGATACTCTTAAAGTAGGAGACATCATCAGAATTCAGCACTGAATATGCTGGATTCCTCTGAACGTGTGCTGCTGCACAACTGAATGAACGCTTCTGGACTTCAAAATTCATGTGTGCGCTTTGTTGTGTGTCATCTGTTTCCACATTAGTCCTGAATCCATACAAAGGGCGTTGCGGACCTTGAATCGAATAGAATCTGCTAAAAGCATGGTTTGCGGCTCCATATTGTGTAGGATACATGCCTAGAAAGCATCATTGATCATAATATTTCAGGTAAAAACATCTCATGGAGTTGCAGGAATCATTAGATATATTTTATTGAAACTTTGTAGTTTGAACAAAGCATGGAAACTAGTGATTCTCTGTCTGATAAATTAAACTTTGGGAACAAAAATGCTGTAAAAATAATAAAATTGTACAAGATTATTTGGGAATCTCAGAAACCTTAATGCTTTCACCATGTCGAAAACTAGTTGCGAACCTATTCAGCTAGAAAGCTTGGAGCATGGATAGTGCAAACAATGATATGCGACTGTTTCAACATAAAACTATACAAAGGAAATCGTACTTGCATTATTTCCAATGGATGTGATGCCATATATACTCATTTTACCAAGACATTTAACCAGCGAGAACAACCTCTCCAAGCCCATATACACAAACTTCAGAGCTAACGAACACACATCTATAATTGCTTCTATTACACAATATACACTTAACTACTTACATCCTTACTGCAATATGGTTATGTCACCCAAAAAAAAAATGCTTATACCAACCTAGAATACTGTCACAAACTATAATTGCTGTTTCATTAGGGGCTAAATTCATCCCAGATTTACAATCCCGTCTTGCTCTGCGTTTGCCGCTAAATTCCCAGTTAAAATACCACTTGTTGTTTCCGATGTACAGCGTGTTGCTGCAAATCAAGTTTTAGTTCACACTTCACAAACAACTGAGGAAGGAGAGGATCCGACACGGCACCAACCACTGGTCCACTACCACTCCTCAGTCCTAGGCTCCTAGCAGCGCGAGCGACCATGGCCGACCGGATCGTTCGAACCCTAGCGATTGGGGGAAGATCAAGCGAGCGAGCGAGCGAGCGAGCGGGCGGGCGAGCAGGAGAAAAGCAAAAGCCAATCTCACCTCGCGCCTGCAGTGTCTCGCCGGCGGCGAGGGGCCCCAGGTGGCGGCGGAGGAGCCCCGCCGCCGCGCGCCTCGCCATCCCGCTCGTCTCCGAATTCGCGCGCCCTCGGAGGGAGGAGAGAGCTCGAGCGGCGCGGCGTCTCTGCCCCTCGTGAAGATGGAAGGAAGGTGGAAGAGAGAGAGAGCCGTGGAGAAGAGAGAAGAGGCGTACGGGCTTGGTACATTGTCCAGCTGGCATGATCTAGTCATCGTGACGTGTAAAGCCCCTATCATTATTTTTTTTTAAAAAAAAGTACAAACCTGTCAGACGCAGATGCTCCCAACGCGGGCACACTCCCCCGTATCTGTATAAACATGGAATGTGATCCTTCGCTGTTGCAGGCTTACTGTGAAGTGCATTGGGAAGAGGCCTACCCCCTCCGATCTACCATCAATGGCTCTATTAACATGTTGCTACAGTGTACTTATACGATACATTTCAATTTAGGTCATTGTGCTCCTCAACATCACTGTAGCAACTGTGGACCTTTGCATTACTGTAGAGGATCCATATCCTATGAATACATATGCATACCTTACCACTATGAAATATTCGAAAGACTAGACGGACACATTTTGAGATTAACGTACACACGTACACCCTACCCACTATGAAACATCCGAAAGATTGTGTCGGCATATTTTGAGAATGACGAAGTCACCTGGTGCATTGCTTACTACTGAAAGAATAAGTAGCCGTAAATACCTATATCAAATTTAGAACTTAAATCCGAATAGTTTGATTCCACAACATGGAATCTAACCAGTTGAGATACGCTCACCTCGCAAAGCTAGTACTCTTTTCTAATTTGCTTGATTTTGTAGGTTACCCCCTAAGTCGGTTGGTCTCAAAATAAACCAATTCATACATATCTAGATCGGTGGTGGCTAGGAATTAGTTTATAGGACAGAGGATGTACTTCGAGAGTCGAGGGTAGGAAATGATATTAATTAAGCTTGTTTTGGCTTACTAGTCACAGCTAAAATTTAATTTTTATAATTGATTTTGAGGTTTTCATGGTAATTATTTTTTTAGCATTTACTTTTAAATCAAGAAATATTTTAAAAAATACCCACAAATAATCGGTTAAGCTGTAATGCTTATTAGCGATTATAAGGCACAAGCTTCTTTCCAATCAATTTAACCAACAACTGATTATAAGTCGTAATGTTTATTAGTGATACAAAATTATTTATGGATAAAATTTTTATATATGTGTTTTCAGTGACTTAAAAAGTAAATATTGAAAAAGTAAAATACGATGAAAAATATTGAAGTCACCCTGTAAAATTGGATTTTAAATTTTAAATTTTATATGCAACTGGTAAGCGGAGAAAGTGGACCTCATCGCACGTGGGCGGGGAAGCATTAGCCTTGTCATAGGACTTCGGAATCAGCATCAGATGTTGTGTTCTATACTACCGTTAGGTTCGATTACTTCCTCGTTTAATGAAAGTATATTTTCCGAACTATTAAACTGAAATACTTTTTATACAGAAATTTCTTTAGAAAAACAAATAAATCTATTATTCTTTAAGTTTATAATAGTTAATTAATCTTATTTAATCATACACTAAAGTAGCTGAGCCAAACATCACCATTGAGAGCACCTGAAGTCCGTCTCGTTCTTGTGTGGATCCAGCCCCGTGCTGCACCCTCGCTCTCCCTAACTCGGAATCAGCCTCAATTACAAGATTAGGGGTTGTTTGGTTCACCCTCAACTTAAGTAGTTTTAATTAAGTGGTTCATTATCATACTTGTGGCAAGATTCTTTTTCTAGCACTTTGATCCCACACGTTATTGTTTCATGAAAGTATGGCAAGATTGTGGATTGCTAGCTGAAGTGTGGTGCTAAATTCATTCGTCTAATGTTAGGATTACCATAGTTTTCTTGCTAAACTTGTCTAAGGTTAGGCGAACAAATTTAACACCACACTTTAACTAGCAATCCACAATCTTACCACACTTTCATGAGATAATCCATCAATCACGTTGGTGACCATCCACCAGCCTTCCCACGCCGGTGCCACCGGAAGTTGGGCGAGAAAATACGCTCACTCCTTTGCTACGTCTCGAGGGCAGTAGCAC
Source organism: Oryza punctata (assembly GCA_000573905.2). Taxonomy (NCBI): domain Eukaryota; kingdom Viridiplantae; phylum Streptophyta; class Magnoliopsida; order Poales; family Poaceae; genus Oryza; species Oryza punctata. The sequence goes on along the minus strand of CM002494.2, from coordinate 5,198,498 downwards.
GAGTACTTCACTTGTTTTATGTAGCTAGCAGCATACTCAAACACCTACAAATTAATTCAGTGTTTTTGCTATGCTAATCCATTCAGTTTCTGAATGAATAGTTGCAAAGGAAAAAAAAACATGAATGATGACAGGGCACAAGTGTTCTTTTGTTGTAATTCAGGCTTTCAAGTTCACATAGGACTGGAGTTTGAGTTGCCGTGTTGTAATTTTAAAAGATTCAGAGCTACTATAGTTATTAATGTATTACTGTACATATTCCGCATTTTTTTTTTGACGGGTCAAGGGATTGAAGCGCCCTTCTGAATATATTACGTTAAACGGTATATTCAGCATAATGGGTACGAATAATTTTCATTTTACAGGTTTCACAAAATAAACCTCCAGTGTTATTGGATTCAAGAACTGCTACCAATTGCAGTGTTATATTCAGCATAAATTAGACGATCCATCAGAATTGCATTAAAACAGATTAACATGATGATTCTTTTTCTTAAGAAAACCTCTAAGGCACTCCAATCATGAATCATCTATAAGACTAGACACCTCACTCACGAAATTTCATACTCAATATATATCATGCTTACTTGTCAGGGTAGCATCGTGATCACGGGTCACCGATGTAGGGGATGTGCCGAACAATCCAGCGTTCAGTTCCCTCTAAGCTTCTCTGAAACTCTTCAGGCATCGACGAGCTGATGCACAGCTGCTGGAGTGACCTAAGATGCACAAAGCCCTTTGGCACAGATGTTAAGCTTTTCAAGCCCCACAGCTCCAGTCTGCGCAAGCTTCTCATTGTGCCATCCTCAACCTCAACCTCCTTGAGCTCATTCATGGAGCTCAAGTATAGGTGTTTCAGATTAGGGAACCATCCGGTGTGAAATGTCAGTTTCGCCCCATCAAAGCACCGGTAAAGGTTAAGGTGGCCTAGATTCTGGAACATGGCGGCGAATGAAGCAAGTGGATCTTCATGAAGACAAGAGAAGCAGAGGCTTAAGCTTCTCAGTTTGGTGAAGCTGCTGAAAACAGGAGGAATTGCTCCTTTATGTAGCCTGCCACTTATCATCAGCTTCTCCAGGTGACAAAGGTTTCAGGTTGCCGAGATCAAGAGTGTATCGATCACAATCTTCTGCGATAACAGACAATGAATTCAGAGGTGTCATCTTGCTGATTGAGGTCCATAGATCTGTGTTGTGGGACTCCAGCACCTTCATGATACAGAGACTTCTCATCCTTGTCAAGCATCCAAGGTTTTTCACTACGTAGTTGTTGACTTCTACGCTTCTCAGAGTCTGCAGATGTTGCAGGCGACTTATTTTGCTACTCACTGACTTCCCAAACCGCCCGACATCTATAAGTAGGTGGTGAAGCTTAGTTAACATTGTGATATCACTGGGCAACTCCAGTACAGAGCCACTGAGATAAAGCGTTTGCAGATTGCTAAGCTTCCCTATCAATCTTGGTATCCCTTTCAGTTTTGTGTATCCCAAGCCTAGGTAGGGCAAGTTAAACAACTGAGAAACGGCATCTGGCACCTTCTGAATATTGCAATTTCTCAGGCACAAGACCCTTAGCAATCTAAAGCTTGGGTAGCAATCTGTGAACCAAGACAATGATATTTCCTCTGAAAACATGAGCATGGACCGAAGGTGGGACGAACATTTTACTGCTTGGACTAAATTGCCATCCTTTTGTAAAGAAACACACCGCGATCCATCGGTAACTCCATCCGAGTTAGGACAGTCCCATGTAGTAGCAAATTTTTCCTTCTTGGATATGGTTAGGGATATTTCCCTAACAAGATCATGCATCTGGAATCTCTTTGGCCTTCCATATTCATTCCTTTCCACAACCTGAAGCAATGATCGACTAGCAAGTTCCTTCAGCTAACATGCTGCTACATCTGCCAATGTTGTCTCAGGTCCTCTGTCCTGAACAAATCCTTCGGCTATCCACAATCTGATTAACCGTTTTCTCTCGATTCGATAATCTTCAGGGAACAGGCTGCAGTAAAGAAAGCAATTCTTCAGATAACTAGGGAGATCATTGTAACTGAGATTGAGAACACTAGCAACCCAGCTCAGCTCTGGATTGTTACTCAGCTGCCACCTAAGTTAACCATTGAACAACTCCCACTCATGCCCATCAATTTCTTTGTACGATAAAAGGCTCCCTATAGCTACAAGAGCCAGTGGCAAACCTTGGCATTTATCCAGAATTCTTTCAGCGACAGTCTTCAGATTAAGGGGGCAACTTCTGTCATCTAATCTTGAGAAAGCCTTTTGACAGAAAAGAGTCCAGGCTTCCTGCTTTGGTAGAAGTGTAAGCTTCATTTCATGGTCTGCCTCTGCTAGAGATGCCACAGTTTCGATTCGAGTTGTGATAACAACTTGGCTGCCATTGTCTAGTAAAGGCCAGGCATCCGTACTCCATACGTCATCCAGCACAATTAAGTATCTCCTCCCTTTTAGATATCTTTGAAGTTGTTCCACTAGGCTCACACAATCCATGGTATCAGCCCCATCCATAATATTTTCAGTTTTGCTCATGAGTTGGACTAGGATCTTTTTCAGGAGATCTTTAACACTGTGATTTTGTGAGACAGTGATCCATGCACGGAAAATAAACACTTTTTAATTTCTTCCTTCTTGTAAATGCTACTAGCAAGAGTTGTCTTACCCAACCCTCCCATTCCACATATGGAGATTACACTGCGATCTTTTTTTTGCATCGCATAACCATTCTATTAATCGCTTCACCTCTTCTGCATTCCCAACTAAATCATCATCATCATTCAAGTATGAATATTCAGATAAATGATGGTGCCTACTTGGATAGCTCGTTGTATTCTCTCTTCCACTGCTTGCAAATGAAATGTCAAATCTATTTTTCGCTTCAGCAATCTTTTCTGGACGATCCTCTACTAGTTTGGCCTGAGCTGAAAGCTTGTGCCATTTCTTAACTTCGGTTGCTTGGTTGAATGCTTTCTTTAGGAAACTGACTGTCCCTTCCGTTTGGCCAACAAGATAAATGTATTCATCGACAATGTCCTCAGCTTCATGCGCTGCTAGCCTTACCTGTTCCATCCAGGCCTCAAGTACCATATCATTGGACCTGTGAACAGCCACTTGAGTTATGAATGCTTGCATCAATGAGAATTCGCTTTGAAGTAGCCTCATTTTATTGGTTACTTCAAGAAGGTCAGGTGCTTGCTTCTTCAACTTAGAAGCAAGTATTTTCGATCCCTCTTCTGCAAGTGCTGAGGAAATCTTTTGAAGAACTGCTATGACCAAAGCTTCTACCATTTTCAAATTTTAGCTTTAAACCTACAGCTGGAAGTCTGGAACCTTGGCTGTTAGTACAACATTAGCAAGATATCCTTTTGCGGGTTTAATCCTGCAACTAGAAAAAACTAATTTACATGAGTTAATGTTGAGGAAAAGAAGCATTATTACGGCCTTATGCTTGAATAAGTATTCATAACCTAAGATTGGAGCCTGAGAAAACAGTAATACTAGATTGGCTTTTCGTCTTAAGGTTAATATTAGATTGACATAATAACCTAGATAGTAAAACACTGCCACGAACTCATCATATAATCCGGTTCACAACTGGCACCGACACCGAACAAGATACATATTTAGCAATTCATTTATGCACTCTCAGCAGTAACATTCATGTGTTATCATCCACAGCCTGATCGTCAGCGCAATACTACAATCTCCACTGAAATGCATGTGAAGCACCAAAAAAAGGACTTCCAATTTGTGTTTTGGCATCAATAAGACAATAACAACTCCACAGGAATGCAAATTACTCATCTACAGGTGATTCTTTAAGCCAGCATGCCATCAATTGCATAGAAACAAGAATCAACATCGTTTATTGATGAAGTTGAGACTCTTCCTGCCACAGGAGGATCTATAGCTAGACTCTGAATTAAACCCTTTTCTCACTAGGATCCACCAAGAAAATAAAATCCATGAATCTTTTTCTACTAGCCACTCGCTACAAATTATCCCGCTAATTAACAAGCAATCCGCAAGATCTGATCTGGTTCTTGAGATCCTCAAGGACAAGTACGACCACCAAATTTGACCACCGTTGCCTCCAAAGAGGAGGTGGGGAAGGAATCGAGAACTATGAACAGATAAACAGATGCAACCAAGGAGAGAGAACTGGGGAACCAACCAAACCTCCATACCTGAAGCTGCAGCTTCCGTTGCCTGTACATGCTACCGGCGGCGGCAGACCTCGCCGGAGTCAATGCACGCGAAGGGCGGGGGATTGAGTGGACTGGACAACAGTGTGGCTGCACTGCAGCCGTCATCTCTGAGAGACTCTGACTTGCGGAAATGAAATCGCGGAGAAAACGCCGGCTTAATTAAATTTGGCGGCCGTAATTTGGGTTAACTTAACGCAGATCCTACATGGAATAATTACGACCCATGTAGCTCTCGGCCGAACTAACCGGACAGACCGCTGGACTTTAGGCCCATTAACTTGCAGGATCATCTCATCAAGAACTTTTTCTTAGGGTGTGTTCACCTTTTTTTAAAAAAAAAAACTGGAAAAAACTTTCCATTACCTCACCAACCTACAAAATTTTAACATTACCGAATTTTGATAAGATAAAAGTAAAGGTCAGGTGGTGTTTGATGCCTTCGTAGATTTTAGTATAATTTAGAAGTGACATTCCAAAACTACATATGGCTCATTTGGTAGTACTCCAACTTCTAAATTTAACTTCAGGAGTTGGATGTAAAGTAGAATTGTAGAGCCACTCTCATTTTAAGTAGAGTTAAAACTGTTTTTTTTTTACTAAACTCTAACTCAAGAGAGGTGAAGTTAAAGCTGTGCCAAACAAATCCTTGGGATTGTGTTGGCAAGGGTGTGTTTGATTTGGTACGCTACTAAATTATATTTGAAATACCAAATTTTGATTTAGTTGGAAGGGGGAATATTTGTAATGCCAAATTTTGATTTAGTTGAAAAGAAGAATAGCCTGTGAAAACCATCAAATAAGTAAAAAAAAGTAAAAACCTGTGAGAACCAAACCTAAAGTTTTCTAAATTCACGAAAAAAATATTTACAGATAGACATAGGCATGAACTACATTACAACTAAATCTCAAGTTTAAACTGAATTTTATTTAGGAGGAATTGAAAAAAAAGAGAATTTTAAGGGTTGAATGGTTTTCACCGGATATTCCCTATAGTTGGAAATGGCAACAAATGGACACACCCTTGAACATTTCTCGCCCCCATTAGTTGACTGCCCACACAGAAATGCCTGCATTAATTACGAAGTGCCTTCGAAAAAGAATCAAAGTTCACATAATGGTACAAGAATTCACCAAGGACAAACACAGATGCTGGCCAGACAGACTCAACTGCATCCAAAGTGTGATTAATGTATGATCACATCCATACGGGAGTCCTAATGCCCACGAGGGGCTTCATCACCCGACTCTACCATGCTAATTCTCTGACGCTGCTACACCATGCAACAACAGGTCGTGTCATCTCCTAATACAACAGTCTCAAGGTTGAGAAGGTTATGTACACCATGCGACTGACATTACAAGGAAGCGACTCTCGTGGTCGTGGGTCACACACTTGCCATGATAAATAAATAGCATTACACCAACTTGAGAAGGCTTTGTACATCCAGGTGTAATGTCGTAAATGAATCTGGGGGCAGTCACCTTCTCCGTCTTTTTGACTCCACCTGCTAAAGAGATTAGTCCAAATGAAATGTTTGTCTTTCAGAATCTCGGAATGCAAGGTGATTACCAAATTAAAAAAGAACTAAGTAGTGCATGTACCTTGGATGGGTTTTATTTACTGTATGATTAGATTATGCATAGCATAAGAGTGAAACTGTACAAGCTAAACTAGGGCAATTGTGCAGTATCCTTATAAAGGTTAGAATAATTGCCATAGTACTCTTTAACATATAGGCTGTAAAAGTTCCCCGATCCTTTATGGTGGTAAAAGCACACCAAATTTTTTACTGCCACATGAATAAATTGGTACTGTTTCCCAACTGGTGATTTGAGTCATCAAATTTTGGAAATTTGTTCAACTACAGTAGCGATACAACTGGACAAAATACTATTAGTAAGCAGCATGCCTCAATATCATTGAAAATTTTGTGTAGCCTATGTTATTAAGATAACAAGATAAACCCAGGAGAGCCTAACCTCAATGTATTGCTGTCACACTACTGATAGTTAAACAAATCAGTAATGATAGTTCAGTAATCCCAACAAATCATATTTTACCTTTTCTTCGGATTGCGCTGTAGCTTCATGAGAATTCTCAGCCATCTTTCCATTTTCTGCAGTACAGCTCTGGCAGAAAAAATGCTCAAGTTTTTTTGCATCTTTAATAGTCATTCCAATGCAAGAAGGGTGAAACCTGGAAAGCAAAAGCAGCAGATATTTGTCGTAACAAAAAAAATGATAGAGAAAGTTCATTCAAAAGTAAAAACAGACGACAAGACAAATTAAATGTTTTGTCTCAGGAAAAGGTCCATTTTACTCCAGTGAACCATCCTCTTCCCAACTTCTTTTTGTTAGTACTTTTAAGTTCAAACCACGATGGTTGATACTATCATATTATATGCTAAGAAATATTTTCAAAGTTGTAATAATCATTTGCGTAGAAGTTCATATCTCAGTCCTTAAAACGCTGATAGGTGTTTCCAACCAAGTGAAATAATCAGGAAAAATCTTATAATATTATAGAACACAAAAGTATGAAGTAATCTATCATCCTCAAAGTTACTACTTGTACAAGAAAAACAAAATAGACAAATGACGTCGAGGAGTAGAGTGGCCTAATTTTAATAGTTTGTGGTGTGCAATGAACAAAAGAAACTCTAAAATTAACTTAAGGAGTGGAGTCTGGAGTGGAGCTGTGGAGCGGCCCAAGCCCCACTTCACCCCTCTAGTTCATTTTTTTGGGATCACTCCAGCCCACTCCTCTCCCCTTTTAGGTGGAGCTGAAACTGTTTGGTTGGACTCGAGCTCTAAGGAAAGGTGGAGCTGGAGCCTTGCCAACAGGCCCTATATATATATATAGGTTAAGAGCTCCAGAGAAATAGTTTAGAGTAGAGTGGATTCCTTTCGTCACTTGCTAAACCCTTCCTCATCTTTTGGTGTTCATATATGAAGTGTCTACTCAAAAGCAGTTCTATTAACTTTTGATGGTGGATTCCATGGACATGACGCTTGCGGTCATGAATTTCTTTCAGGGCGTGTGGGGGTTTGGGGAGTGTAGAGTACTATAACCACCAAGGTTCTACAACTGGCAAAATATAATACTCCATCCGTTCCAAATTATAAGGCCTATATTTTTTTACACGGTCTTCAATAACATATTTTGACCACTAATTTATTCCATGTTATGTTTTCAACAAATATGAAATTAGCATCACATGAAAGTACTTTAAAATCTAAATCTAATGATATAACATGCATAATACTTAGCATAGATATGATTACTTAGCATAGATATGATTAGTATGATTATTAGTCAAAAGTTATCAAGTTTGATTTTCCTTAAAAACAGGGCGCACTATAATTTGGGATGGAGGGAGTAACTCAGTAGGCCATATGGGATTTAGCTTGTTTCCTTTTGTTTGCTAGGATATATAGTTTTTAGCAGTGCATTAATTGTTTCCTTATTTTAAATTAGAATTAGGACAAGTGAATAAAGAAAATTCTTCCTCCGTCTCTGCATTGCCACATCAAGGAAAGAGTCTAGTGTGGCAACTGTAGCAGTGCATATTCCAATTAACAATATATAAGCACGACCTACATTCTTGGTCAAAACATCAGCCCAAAGCACATGTTTCAACAAATTAATATGGCGATGTAACAACAAAGACATGCCATGCATATCGAGAGGCCCAGTTTGTAGCCTTGCTCTCTTTATATCTGCACAAATCTCTTTGGGGATTGCGGATAAATAGAACCAATAAGTGATTTGTTCTGGTGTAAAAAATGGAAAAGCATTTATTTCTCTGGCCGTTAACTAGTTGCTGCTCATCCCAATAGGAAAGACACCCAAATCCATTCATAGGTAAACAAAATTGGCTGTCCTATTTACCCAGTGGCAAGAGGAATAAAACCATAAAATGTAGAACCAGTGCAGTTCAGGAAAAAAGATGAATTTAAATGAATTATTCCATTACTCACCAATCAGAGCATTCCTCACATTGGATCATAAGGTCATCAGGATTGTATGGCATCTCACACTTGCAGAACCTGTCATATTGTTATCAAAGGGATGAGAAAATCAAATAAAATAATGATTTCAATGCAATACATAAATCAATTAACAGATAGCACAGGCAAGCAAAGCATAACAATATAAGTGAGGCAAGCAAAGCATAACAATATAAGTGATATTTGGTTGAGTATGTAGCAACAGTAAACAAAAAATGGTCGCAATTCATCCACTACAGCCAAATATCCTTATTCATGTTATCCGGATTCAGAACTACCATAATAAACAAGACATCCATTTTGTAAAATGAGGAATCATGGTCAAATAAAGAAATAATTGAAACCAACTAACATGATAAGGAAACACCCAGAGTGGCATACAGCATCACAAAGTGTCACATATGCTTAGGATTTGGCGACACCGCAGGCCTGAACCCAACAGGTGCAACCACGTTAATGGTTGGCAGCAGCATCGCAAGGGCAGGGAGATAGGAAGAAGGAAGAAAAGGAGAAAAGGAACCATTTTGTTATTTCTTGCTTAAATACTAATAACACAGTCACATGTCCTTATATAAGCTAGCTATGCGCCAAACAACCTTGTCAAACTTATAGGAAGGATAAGAGATGCCTATCAAATAGCTAGCTAACAATCTTAATAGATGACAATATGACAGCAATCTGTTGCTTCAGCCTATGATGCATGGACACAGATCAACACGGCACGGCATTGATACAGGGAATTCATCATCCCCCCCCCCCCAACACACATACACACACAAAAAAAACAAAATGACAATATGGTGACACACTACATATTTAAAATAAAAATATTATGTATGCATTATTTTCAAATTCTCAATTGTTTGACACTGAAATAATGTACGGCAAGCTGTAAAAAAAGGAAAACGTATCTGAAAGATGGTCCTTAGCTCCTAGAATTCAGTCAATACTCAATGCATGCCCATATGTTCTAGAATTCCATTAACCTGGTAAGGGCACACAGCGATGTGGTTAGGTTGAGTATCCTGGCTATGTGGGCTGAGCTGTGTCGCATTCGAGTCGGATAGAAGTTGACCACATATTTGAGAGAACTATTTTTTTTATGTATAATCATCCAATACTTGGTCGATACCTATCGGAGTTGAACATGTCATTGGACACTCACGTGCACTGTGCACACCAGCTCCTTATCTCTTGATGTGTTAGCCAGTCAGCGGCTTCCAACAGAACCATGCACATGCACTTTGTTGCTGCCTTCAGAACATTCTATAACCTCTCACATTATGACATTGCACCCCTCCTTTCGAGCAGCTCATCCTCAAGCTTCTAGGTGGCGGCTATGGCTGAAGTGCAAGGAGGCCCCTCATGGACAAAAAGGCTGCAGCACTGGCACCCTACCAGGCTACCACATGAGAACACCAGGCTGCCCAGATCATGTCTCTAACAGAGAGGATTGGAAATGGCCCTAACAGGCAGAAGTAATAAATCCTAACCAATCTTATCTCTAAACCTCGCTAATACTACATGATCCGGACTAATCTAGTACTATGGCCAGCACAACCTATAGCCTAAAGCCCTAAACTAAATCTTATCTCAAACACCAACAGCTAGATGGAAGGTGCGGCATGGGCTGCTTCCATGAGCCTGGCACGCTGACCCCTCATAAGGCCTCTAGCAGCCGTTATGCATCATGCATGTGACACAAAAAGAATAATTTTAAATGGGGCAAGGTGCAGAATGCACTAAATTGGGACAAAGTGTAGTAAGCAATGGGTTCTAGCTGTCTTGGTACTTATGTGCAATATGGGCTACACAAGCCTACCATAGACACCACAGAATAGATCACAACATGCAGTGGCTCTTCAGTAAAAAAAACATCTCAAGTTTGTAAGAGCATTTTACTGTGCCTCTATTTTCTCCAAAAGCAAGTAATATCAGCAAATGTGGCAAGCAGAAAATAGCCACAAAACCTTATGTATCCCTTCATATTCCACTTCAACACAGAGAAATGGTTATTGTGACTCTTTGGAAAGATAAAACTGGTGATGCACTGAAGCCTATAGAATCTAGACAGTTCATAAGGATGCATATATCACATATCAACTCATCAGAATTACGAACTTGTTGACCCTGGGATTTCACATCAAATTAAAAGGCGTGTGTGAAATCCATAAAGAAGGCTGTGGAAAACATAATCAACAGATAACATGATATTTAAATATGGAAAATGTCATCGACATAACAGATCAATATTGTGCAGGTGTCAACGGAATTAACTGCAAATACGAAACAAGTTCTTTTCAGGACAATCACATAGCGGAGGTTGCATTAAATTCTTACACAGCAATGCGGTCGGGCACGAAGCTTCCTGTGGCTGATTTGTACTCAAAGCGACAGAAGAAGTCCTCAGCATTGACAGAATCAAGCTTTGTGTAGCTACGGAAGCTGTGAACGTTGCACTTTCCCTCTATGGTGTCAGCACTCTGTACGTCATAGTGGTCCGAGAGGAACACCTCTTTGGCACCATGAAATGGACGCCTTCCACCCATGGACTCCTCTGGCCGATAGTACCACCGCACCCGTACTCTCACATTTGTGCCTCGTGACCCTGCAGCCTCAATCGCCTCAACTCTTGCCACATAGGGTGGCTTTGATGTATCAGATGCCCTCATTAGCACACAGTCCCCAGCTGCAAGAAACATATAAGAGAATCAGACAGGTATCGAGATAACTTGGTGGTTATAAAAAATAGTGAAATGGGTCATCATCAAGATGTAAAGCTGGTATTGGATAGTACTGGCATCACAGTCATAATCTCAGAGCAAAGGAAATGCAATCTGCTTACAGTAAAACAAAGTGTACTAAACGCAAGGTAATCAAAGCATCAAGGTTCATCGATGCTGTCAACATCTAGATATGAATTATAAAAATAAACAAAGTGCTGACACTAGAGGAACCAATTAAGTCTACAGATATTGGTGCAAGTACTAACTAATGTTTATCTGGGCATGTTTCCATACCAAAGAATTTAACAGATATTAGAACTTCAGAATCTGACACCTCTAACTTGAATATAAGCTAGATTAGCAGAAGGCATGAATCAACTTTGAATAAACAGCACAAAAAGAGTTCAGACTAGAAAAACTACGCAACATGTTGATTTTTCATTTAAGGCTAGAGAACACTATCTAGCCAAAACAAAACTTTAAGGTGCTTAACTGGATAGTATTGATTACATAGCTTAACTCAAAGTCCAAGAGTTAAGCAAAGATTTTCTTTAATAAAAAGTCCAACAGTAGCTACATTGTGTAGAAAGAGATTAATTCTTCATGCAAATGTCTAAAACCAACCAGAACTTAGATGCAACATAGGCTAAAGGTCAAGATTATAAAGCACCATAAACGATTGTAACTACAGCTGGTATTTGCAACACATGAACACAGCCATTTAAGATGGTAAAAACTCTCTATATTAGCAAAATGATGATCAGAAGGCAGATTCTAGATTATATCTAGCAGAAGGGTTCTGCCCGTAGTGCTAAATCGTAGTTCACACACAGATACAAAACTACTTCAGACTGAACTCCCGTAATCTAAAACATGAATTCAGGAAATCAAAGTGCATTTAAGATCGTAACATAGCTCAACAACACATATATGTTTTGTATTATCCTCCTAGAAACCATGAAAAATATTCGTCCATTCATCAAGGTAATCAAAAGTGCACCAAACACAAGGTAATCAAAGCATCAAGGTTCATCAGTGCTACCACACATCTGGATATTAACCATAAATTTAGAAAAGGGGGCTCAAGCTAGAAGAAGCATTTAAGTTTGCATAGATTCAGTGGCGGACACACCCATTGGGCAGGGTGGGTCGGCCGGTCCAGCTATGGTCTATGTCACCCTACACCCCCAAACCTTATTTCTAGTCCTGTTTCTAGCATATTAGTCATCAGTCTGCTATTAAATAATCAGATAAATCAAGTATTTTAAGTAAGAAAAAAAAACATTTATGAAAATTCGTGACTGAATGAGTATTATTTCTGTATAAGTAGTACCATTTTGACCGTATCTGATTTTGGCCATGCATAAAATTCGATTCTTTTTCTATTTCTTTACCACATAATACAGTCTACAGTAAATATTTAAATTGGTAAATATATAAAAAAGTCCATTTTACTCCTTGAACTATTTTGGCGAAACACTTAAAGTACTAAAAGTTAAAACCCTAAATAATTTTTCATCTAGTTTTATACCTCCGAACTATTGAAAGTGGTTCCCCTTATTGTCTAACAACAATTCTCACTTTTTTATCTCTCTACATATAAGTCATATATGTTTGTTCGACTACAATATTCGTTGTTAACTTTCTTGATGTTCGTGTGGGGCGCTGCTGCGCCGGTGCCGTGAGCCGGCAACTATGGTTTGTGTGCTTTGTGCCATCACCTAATTAGGGCTAGCTCTGCCACCCCATCTGTATTTTAAATCTGAGTCTGCCACTGCATAGATTGGTGCAAGTAGTATACTGGTAATTAAGGTTTATCTAGGCAGGTTTCTGTCCCAAAGAATCCCAATGTGCCAATAGAACAATGTCAGAAATCTCAGAATCTGGCATCTCTAACCTTCGCATAAGCTAAGATTAGTAGAACGCATGCATCAACTTTGAATAAATAGCACAAAAAAGAGTTAAGACTAGAAAAACTAGGTAAAATAATCGTTTTTCATTTAAGGCTAAAGCATGCTATCTATCAAAAAAAAAAAACTTAAGATGCCTGACTGGATAGAATCAATTAGTTAGCTTAACCCAAGTTCTAAGCAGTGAGATAAAGATTTTCTTAAATAAAAAGTCAAAGGTAAGACAAATTGAGTAGAAGGAATTGTTCTTCATGCAAATGTCTAATACTAACCAGAACTGAAATGCAACGTAGGCTACAGGAATTATAGCACGACTATAAGCACCACAATGATCATAATGCTAACTGGGATTAGCAACATATGAATCCAAACTATTGGCGATCCGTAAATTGCAATTAAAAACGCTATATCAGCAAAATGACATAACTCATGGTGCTAAACTGTAGCTCACAACCCAGAAAAAACCAAGTAGGGACTGCACTGGACATAATCTAAATCAGAAAATCAAGCTGAGTTTAAACTCATAACATAACTCAATAGCACAAATATATTTTTCTATATTGTCCGTCCTAAAACCCATGCAAAAGAGAGATAAACCCATGAACAATCAAAACCACAACGAAGGTTAACGCTCCAACAGATTAAGTTAACATGTTCACATATCCCTACCATGGCTTCCTTTTCTGATTATGAATCGAGCTTATATCAACAGTGAGCAGCAAAAACCAGAGAACTAAACACCATTTCATTTCGCACGGAAACATCAGGGAAATTAAAATGCCCCCCGAAAACAGAGCAAACATTTCCGCGACATTCAATCTAACCGGAGCTAAACCCCCAGAATTCCAGACCTCAATAAACCGAAACCCACCGACCCATGCCCCCACCCAAAAAAAAAAAATCCCCCAAAAAACCCCCAGAAATTCCGGATCGATCGAAGGGAGCTTCGCTTGGGGAGGTGGGGGAGCCTCACGCTTGATGACTTTGTCGGAGCCCTTGATGGTGTAGGACTCGAGGATTCGCTTGGGCGGCCTCGACTTCGCCATGGGACGCGACGATGACGGCGAAGGCGAGAGGGGAGAGGGGGTGGGAGCTAGGGTTTGGAGTTGGGAGGAGGAGGAGGGGACGACGAGGAGATGGGGAATTTTGCCTATTTCTTTATTGGGAATTCGTGGTTTTCTTTTTGGGTCTCCCTCGAAAATACCACGGCTTTCTTCGCTTCCTTTTTTATTATTACCCGCCTCGCCCGCGCTACATTTGATGCGACCAGTAAAAGTTTAGCGGTAAAAATTCGCAGAGCAGAGGAGACTAGGAGAGGAGAGGATGGCGCGGTAGGGTGCTGTGTTCTTCCACTCCTTTTCTAACAGATAGATGTTTTTCACACGCATATCTTCTAAACTACTAAACAAAATATTTCTCTAAAAACTTTATATATAAAAATTATTAAAAAAATTATATTAATCTATTTTTTAAAAAATAACTAATACTTAATTAATATAATGTATTAATGAGTAGCACCGTTCTTAGGTTAGAGGGAGCATGAAAAAACATAGACTTAGTCCCAGTTCTTTTTTTTTCCAAACTTCAATTCTCTGATTTTTTTAACACGCTTTTTAAACCGTTAAAACGGTTAAATAATGTGTTTCTTAAAAAGTTCTATATAGAAATTCTTTAAAAAATTAAATAAAACTATTTTTTAAGTTTACAACTATTAATACTTAATTAATTATTTTAATTATGTGCTAACAAGTATTCTCGTTTTACATTATTTAAAGATCACTCAGAGAGGAGATCGAACGCAGCCGCCGTTGGTGAGTGGATGTGGATGCATCCTAGCCGTCGGGAGGCTCCGCTTCTGGATGGTTCGGAAGGGTTCGAGGACTCCTATTAACCAGTGGGTTCTGACGACGCCTTTCAATTATTGATGCCGTTTATAGCCCACTGGTTAAGCTGTACTCCCTCCGAAAAAATATACTCCGTATATGTTTAAATTCAAATTCAGAAATGGTTTATTTTGGACGGAGGGGCAGTATTCTCATTTCCTATTATAAACTCCCTACTTGATTTTCGTTTTCTTTTATCTGGCTACTCATATGATGATCATTTAAATATTAATTTAATTAATCTCTTCAATCACATAAATTTATTGTGCAAGTTAGTGTGCCGTAATAGTTGTTTTTCTAAAAATATGCTTTCTTTTTAATTAATTAGTTACATATCTGCGCGTAACAATGAGATCGGAAGATATAAATGTAATTCATTTTATTATGTTGGTTTATTAACTTTGGTTGGTTTTTTTAGGCTTTTTAGGTTGCGTTCTCAAGGAAAAGATAGATAGAAAAGATTTCTCGTGTTTTCTGCATGACTATTGTCGATTTCTAGAATCGGTAATATATTTTATGGGTACATAAGATCAAGGAGAGATGGTGACACAGATGGTTTATACTGGTTCAGGCTCTCGGGGAGAGGTAACACCCTATGTCCAGTGTAGTAGATTAGATCTGTATCCAAGTGCACCAGTCAGTAAGGGAATGGGCGACGGTGTGTGTGTGAGAGAATAATGCGAGTCAGTAACCCCTCAGGGTTTCCGCCGGCGCCCCTTATATAGAGTTAGGACGACCGACGGTAGATGGCAAGGTAGCCCTTATAATCCGGGTACCATCTATTTACATGGGATAAGATTGATTCCGTTATCCGGCATTCCTTTCTTTAAGTACAAGCTAACTGCATGGGCCTAGGGTACTCGGCCCACCCCATGCTGCATGACCCAAAGGCCTCTCCTTGGGTACCCGGATATCATATACCCCACAGTAGTCCCCCGAGTATTTAGCTTGACGAAGACTCAGAGGTTGGTGAAGCCATTTGGGAGGGACAAGACTGGCTGAGTACTCACCCAGCATTGCTGAGTGGTAATTGTTGCAGCCGAGTAGTTCTCATCATGTAAGAGTTGCATCCATCGAGGGAGCGCAACCCTAAGTCAGTCGGCGACGAAGTGGTCGTCCTGCACAGGGACGAAGTCACCCGGCGGCGGCGTAGGCGGCCGGGCTGGAGGTGTAAGCCCCCAGTCAACGACGAAGTTGCTATCCTGCACGGGGACGAAGTTACCTGGTAACGGCGTAGGCGGCCAGCCTGGAGGTGCAAGCCCCAGCTGGCGACGAAGTGGTCGTCCTGCACGGGGATGGAGTCACCTGGTGGCGGCGTAGGCGGCCGGCCTAGAGGTGCAAGCCCCTAGTCAAAGACGAAGTGGTCGTCCTGCACGGGGACGAAGTCACCCCCCGGCGACATAGGTGGCCAACCTGGAGGTGTGAGCCCTAGTCGGTGACGAAGTAGTGGCCGAGTAAGACAGCCCTTCGGGTCGCACATCTCGCTTAGCGGTATGGTGCGTGGTCCCGAGTACGCATACCTAAACCTAGGCCACTGCATTATAAAACATACAAAGAGTAGCATGTCGTATATAAAACATCCACTCGAGAAGAATACAAGTATGTTTAAATGCATACAAATGTCTGTTTCTCCTCTTATCAGAATTAATTTCCCCGAGTAGTTATCTCCTTACGTTTAAACACTTTGTCTCGGGCGTACTGTGAGGGGTGTAGCCGAGTTCGCGTGAGCCACGAGGGGTAGCCCCTTATATAGAGTTAGGATGGCCAGCGGTAGATGGCAAGGTAGCCCTTATAATCCGGGTACCTACCATCTATTTACATGAGATAAGATTGATTCCGTTATGCGGCATTCCTTTTTTAAGTACAAGCTAACCGCATGGGCCTAGGGCACTTGGCCCACCCCATGTCGCATGACCCAAAGGCCTCTCCTTGGATACCAGGGTATCATATACCCCACAACTTTCAAATGGCACAGTTTTTTTTTTAAAAAAAGTCTATAGAAAAGTTGTTTTAAAAAATTATATTAATCCATTTTCATGTTTAAAATAATTAATACTTAATTAACCATGTGTTGATAGACTACCTTTTTGTGTATCTTCTCAGTATTCTCTTTTTTTCTCCCCTCAAACAAAACCTTAAAGTGGTTTTTGTGATTGAAAGAGAGGGAATCCGGAGGACTTGAAGACAAATCGCTGATAAAGATCTCGTTGAGCCCTACTCGATTAGGATCTCGTCGGTAATCTCGGAGTTCTGTTGTTCTCGTACTATGTGGTTTTCATCTATAATCCCATATAAACTGGATTAGAGCTATTACCTTGCAAGGAACCTGAACCAGTATAATCCTTTTCTTTCTGTGTGTGCTTGATGTCGCATCGCATCGACCCTTGTACCAACGTACCACAATACCCCCAAAATACGGTCCGTGGGTATCACCCACCGACACATGGTTACGATGGTATCCGCACGTAGAGTAGGATCAGCGGCAACAACATCTCTCAGTTGGTGAGTTTTGTCGAATTTAGTTGTAAACACACGCATGTTGTGAGTTGATCGATGCAAAATGCTTCAAGCGATGCTAATCTAGGCCGCGCTCCAGCCCAGAATCTTGTTTTATTCATGAGGCCTCTTACCTACACCGACACCATCAAGAATCAGTTCATAGTGCCCAAGAACGATGTCGTGAGAGTTCTTCCTCACCTATGTTAGCAAAAAGAGATATACATGTGATTATACATGAAATAATAGGGATAAGTTAGAGTTTGGTTCTATAACTCTTGTATTACAAGATATGTATATTATCTCTAAGTAAGCTATGTTGGGGGTTGATTCTAACTCATATAAATATATGTGCGTGGTCTCCTAACGAGGTGAGAATGCTTCCATAAAATTTATAGTATGGAGTTAAACGATGATCTACCGCTCCACATCAAGTACATGGACGGGAAGGAGTGGATGCCCAACTACACATGGAAAGCACACAACCGCATGTTGTGTCGTGGTTGGATCGAGTTTGCTAATGCCAAGTGTCTCGCCGATGACAATGTTGTGTGTTCATGTGTCGCTTCGACAACGGTGAAATGTTCATTGGGGTGTGGCGCACACTCAACAGGCCGGCGCCCATGCAGAATGTCTCAATCTACGAGTCATCAATGTCGTGCGGTGGGCCACGAGCGGTGCGTCGTGAGCCATTGTACCGCGTGACATCGTGGATGATGGCTTACGCACCAAGTTTGCACCAGGCATGGTGGTAAACTTTACGCAAGAACCATAAGAATTAACATCTTTTTCTATCTATAATTGTTCATACTATTTCTAGAAATGTGATCTAAACTAATAAGATGAATTGTGTTATGTAGGTTGGTTTAATAGATACTTTGTTGGGCTCTGGTTCTTTTTTGACACCCGGGAATAATTCCTTCTTATTGTGTCTTTCCATAATTTAGAATTTTGTTTCTTCACCAAGGAATTGACATATTGCTAATGTTGACACTGAAAAATACTCTTTCCAGCCTATTACCATTTTTTGAACTTATGAAGTATTTGAAACGACTCCCTAAGAACGTAGCTATTGGGCAAGCCAGATCTAGGAAACATAGTTTGAGGACTTCAACCTCTCAAATTGCTCGAAAGACATATGAAGTTGACTCGCCCTTCATTGGAAAGGAAATCAAATCCAATAGAAATGGAGGAAAAGAAACACACTCCACATATATTAAAACGAGATGATTCGATACCGGTGCAGGAATTTAAATTGTAAGATCTGGAATTTAAATACACAACTCAAATCATATCGATTACAAAAAAGTTGAAAAGAAACACTAAAAAGTACACCTTCACTTTGGTTTTTTAATTTAAACTCTCAAATATGCCCTAAAGGCTCTCACACAAAGGGTACAAGGGGCACATCAATCCTAGCCTCCGCCTCTCTATTTATAGGCCTTAGTTGACTGGAATCACCCTAAGACAATGTCTCAATCGCCCTTAGGACAAAACCATAACTCAGACCCAATCTCAACCACCCGTTGATCCTTAGCATAGAAGGAAACCTCATGGATTGTAGCCATGTAGCTGCCCATACAACAGATCACATCTCTGTTGACGACCAAATTTGGTAATTCAAATATCAGAAGTCAAGATGGAATCGAAGAGGATTAAAGAGATAAGATCGTATCGGAAAGCAGAGTGAGAATCGGCTGTGGTCCGAATCGGCTGTGGACTGGATCGGCAGAGTCAGATTTGGACTAGGTTAGCCGATTGAGCCGATTTCGGTAATATGACTCGGTATACATCATCGGGTTGTGTTAGCGTGCTTCATATGGATTGCCATGCACGGATAAAGTCCTGAGGAGGTAATTGTATCTATTAATTAGGATATTTTATGTAATTTCCTTATAGATATTCTCGGTAAGAGTCCGCCTAAGGGACTTGTTTGTTAGTTGGATTTGTATTAGGTTAATATGAGTCGTGTCCGTGATGGACAATGTTTGTATTTTCGGGTATAAATATAATCCCGAGGTCTTGTAAATAATAACAACACACGTTCAATCAATCTCGGCGCATCGCCAAACCCTTATTTTCTACTTTCGACAAGTTTGTGCTTTCGAGTCGTGCTGCATCAGTTTGATCTTCGGCAAAAAGGTATATCTTGTCATGGCGAGTTACATCATTAGGGCTAGTGCTTACATCTCTATGACACTCTAGTTCTTTGTTGTGATTCTCCGAGTTATCATATATGTTATATAATTTAGATCGACAGTGCAATCTTCCTATATCGGCTAGATCCTTTCTAGGGTTTCCTCGATATCGGCTAGATTACTTTGTTAATCTAAGTTATATAATGTATCCACCATCCCGAAAAGGCAGCCATCGGCTTGATTCTTTAGATCTCATGCTTCTATTTACACTTAATGCTGCATTGGTTCAGTCCAACCTATTAAGTCGTATTTAGAATCATGATATCTAACCTGCTTCATGGTTGTTAATAAGGATAGTATCGGAGTTTCAGCCGATCTTACCTGATATAGATGTTTTACATTGTGTTATGCTTTGTTTAATGTTCTATATCTGCCCCTTATGTCAGGATCTAATCTAATGTAAATATATTAAGCTTGATATCAATCTAATTGGTTATAGTTTAATATATTTATTACTAGAGAATATCCTAGCATAAGGTTGTATCGGAGCTATAGCCGATACATACTTAAACCTAGATATCGGCTATGACATCAATCTACATAATCATTATGTCATGTTATCTTTAGACTTGGGCAATTTATACTGTCTCGGTTCAGTCCGATCTATCCCAATTGCTTATCTCTAAAGTAATATTGATTTGTTGATTATGTAATGTTGATATTTTCAGCCGATATACTAGCTTTAGGGTTAATTCTATCATTGATTACACCTTACAGCCGATCCATGCTTTATTGCATCGTCTAGGTCACATACGATATGAAATCGGCCCTATGGCCGATTGTCTATCGTTTACTGATATTCTTTGCATGTTTTTCTTGTTGATTGCAGTATCAAATCAACTGGCACACCCTTGAATCTGAAACCCTAATTTTGGACCTGCACTAGAGTAAAGCAAATCTCTCAGGCCAGTGTGTGTTTTTTCATCAACAATCTCCCACAAAGAATCCGAGCTGTCGCCAACCACTCCACGTCACGCGCACCAGCTGCAAGCCACCACACATCAGTGGAGGACACATGATTTTAGAAATGGGGGTACGAAGTTAAAAAAATACCGCTCAATATAAACAATGGAGGCCTATGTAAAAAAGAATTAACATGAACATAATTAAAAGTAAAGTGATTTTAGTGTATAATAAATTATTAAAATTACAAAGTACTAAACAAAATTAAAATTGGATTTTTTTTTGGAAACAGGATATTATGTCTTTGTCGTGAACATGTTTAAAATTTATTTGTATAGAATAATCAATTGCAATATTTGTAGTACAAAATTTAAATAGCCCCTGGGCAAGTCGGGGCAAGTCGACAGAATTTTAAAGGTTCAACAAGCTAGTCTTTTCACCGATTCTAATTATTTGAAGGCTCCACAAACAAAAATATTCGTAATATAAAGCGTATGATTTTTTTTGGCCAATAGTCATCACAACTAGCCATCAACAAGTATATAGCCTATGGAGTAGGGAGGGTTGAGGTATTACATAGATTGGAATATCAATTTAAGTCCAAATATATCCCTTTTGATCCAATTATTAGTACACATATATAATTGGTGCCAGATCTGTGTTAGAGCGAACTAAGTCGACAAACACAACGGGCTGGGAGATCTACTTAACTCAAGTGCAGGTCCAACATATTGATGAGATGCGGGTGTGCTAGTCAGCTTGATCCTGCAATTGACAAGATAGATAAATATGTTGATCACCAAAGAGTCGATCGGCTTATAAGCCGATATAGTAATTCCAGCCGATGTCGATACCAACCGATGGTTATATGGTTTTGAACTATAAGCTATATATATCCAATATAAATCTTGATACTTGAGTAAACAATGATATGAAGACAATCAACTGGTGATATTGTAATACAACAATAATATAAACCAATAAAAACAATCGGCTAATACTGGTATGATAAAATAAGTGTTGATCCGATGGTTAGAGCATACATCAGCTGGAGATCCAATGTCACTAAATCCAAACGATTAGATAAACAGTAAAACATTTGTTGCGATTGACTAAAACCAACTTGTATGTAATCCTTGTGAGCCGATGCAACGTCCATATAACTCATCGGCTGAAACCCCGATGAAACCCTTATTATAATCAAAGACAAGTTAGCCTTTATGATTCTAAGCACGACTAGGGATGATGCATCGCAAAGTATGCAAAAAAGCACAAAGTCTAAACAATCAAGTCTTTGACTAATTTTCAGGGTGGTTGATATCTTAGCTAATCTAGATCAACAAAACAATTTAGCCGATACCGGTAAACCCCTAGCAAAGATCTGGCTGATATAGATAAATTGAATCATAGACTAAGATTAACTAAGATATATGATAAATAGGTAGACAAACATACCAACCAAACTAGAGCGATCCAAGAGGTCGAGAACGATGCAGCCTTGAACAACACCAATGTAGTCGATATGATTGTCAGGGCCAACGAAACGTAGGACTTACCCCTTCATCGGAGATCGAAAACTAATGTAGCCCGCGTCTGGTGCCAAGTTCCGCTGGTGATAAGTAAAAACCTCGGGAAAGAGGGTGGCGATGCGCCGAGAGTAGCTGTATTGATCGATAGATAGATTAGAACGACCCCGAGTGTACATATTTATACCCATGGGTATATACTAGTCCATATCGAACACGACACACGTTTCCTAAAGATAAAAGCAAAGATACAAGTCCTAATTGGACACTAGATAAACACTTCCTAACGATAAAAGGAAAACTACTAAAACCTGCCTTATTAATAGATAGATTTAAACTATCATGCCATGGTCTTCATAATTTCTTATTGAACTTGGTCTTTTCTAGATAAATTTTCATCGGTTGATTGATCTCTTTCCTTGACCGAATCCACTAAGAATCTTACCAAATTTTGGCGTGAAAAATAATACACCATAATATATTGTTCTTTTTGCAAAAAGGTTTGGGTACTGTTGTACCCCATGTCCCTATACTATCTCCGTCCATGCCACGCGTTCCGTACCTCGGGATCACACGCTCCGATCTTCGTGCCAACTCAAGATCCAATTAGATCTTGTTCATTTAATCCATCTTAAAAGAAGATTTATTCTACACCTAATTAAAATTAGGGTTATTTGGATCCATGCCATAATAAATTTTACAGTTTTGAAACATACCATTACTATTCACCTATTTGTAACAATACCATTATAATTTCACAAGTATTGAAGAAATACCACTTCATACCCTTTCACTCTATTTACCATTTTAGACACAAATACCCCTGTCTTCTTCTTCCACCTTTATCCATTCTTTCTTCCCCTCTCTCCCAGCCAATAACTCCAACGAGCGTGCGCAGCCAGCCAGCCACCCACGCTTCTAGAAGATCTGGAGCAGGATGCCACCGTCGCCGAGAAGTTGGAGAGGGGCAGGCCACCCTGTCGGGACATACTACTTGCCTGACGGATTTTATCGCTGCCAAATGGAGTGATGTCTATCACACAGTTGTGTTGTTACATTGAGACTTGGAGTGAGTAGATGCTCATCTCAAGCAGTAATGATCCCACGCATTAGTGAGAATAATTCAAATTTCTAGAGGACTAGACTGTTTAGTCTACTATAGCACAATTTCATAGCCCAATTTAACAAGATGTAACTGTAAATATGTTTGAAAAGGACACTGTGATGGCCAAGGGAGAGAGCCGCCTCCGCAGCGGCACCACCAACGCTGACACGACAGGCGGCAGCACGCAGGGGAAGCACGCGGAGGCCGGTGACACGGGCCTGGGGGAGGGGGACGACTAGGAGGAAGGTGGGGGTGAGCGAGGTGGAGAAGAGGGTGGCTGCCATGGCGAGGCGAGAGGCAAGGTGGAGATGAGGCTTCAGGAAGATAAGGGGATGAAGGAATAAAGGGTGGTATGGTCTAAAAAATAGAAAATACAGTGAAAGAGGTATGGAGTGGCATTTCTCCAATTGATGTGAAATTATAATGGTATGGTTGTAAATAAGTGAATAATAATGGTATATTTCAAAATTGTTGCCCTCAATCCCCCGCTCTAAGGGAAAGCGCAATGTTAGTTGCCGAGTTCGGCAATACTGTGGGCCCAGGGGTTAGGCGTCATTAAGCCATCGCACCCTCCACATTGTTTCAGAGTGTCAGAGGAGAATAAGGTGGGGCCGGTGCAAAAAAAATCACCGATAGTAAAATCCCCGTGACTATCGCGTGACTCCTTCCCGCGAGTTCTCGATCCCCAATTTCTCTCTCGACTCCGTCACACTCTCTTGCCGCCAGCGCCACGATTCTCGTTGGCCCCATCCCGTCTTGGCAGTCGGTGCCGGGAATCCCCTCCATCCCTACCACTCCGCTAGCCTTTGTTCCATATCCGTCGCGGGGAAGCTCGTCCTCATCGCACATGGTTTCGGTGTCGTGGTTTTGTGAGCAAGTCTCAGATCCAGCGAGTACTAGTCCATGATTTCGGCTTTGGCCGACATGGAGAGACGGAGTTCTTTCTCTACAAGGTGCACCTCCTCGCCCACACCCCCATCACCCGCTAGGTGAGGCCCGTTTGGTTTGTTCCCGATAGCATGAACACAAACATCGATCTACTTCGGTTGTCATATGCTGGGTAAATGCTAATAATTAGGTATTGGTGAGTTTCTTCTGCCGTGAAGTAGTCCTTGACTAGCTTTGGTCCCTAGCGGTACTAGTTTTATTATACGTAATTGAAAAACTTGTTGTGTGGTGTGCTATGAACTGTACATATGGGTTAACTCCACAGAGGAGAACTACGAGGTGCTACTTTAGTTTAGCAAGCAGCTGAACCAATCTGTCAGTCCTCTTTTACGTCAGTGAAAATACTAGGTTAATTGGTAGCCCAGGGTTAATTTATTTTAAGGTTATCATAGTACAATCTTAAATCTGGATTGGTGTTTTTGTAGTTTTTAAAGATTATCACATCCAAGGACTACTAGTTAGCTTGTGTTGTCTATATAGTTATTTGTTCTAGTTATATTTATGACAATAAGACATAAAATGTATTGAAATTAGCTAATGCCAAAGTTATAGATCTTAGATACAAATACAAGTATATTGAAGCAAAGAAGTAGATCTAGAATTGAATTTTCACAGACAAATTAAACTAATAAAGTACAAGCTGATATGAAACTAAAACATTCTAATCTTGTTACTACTGACCACCATATTTCTGCCATACATGCTCTATCAAATCTCCTTAAGACGTCGATGTGTTGCTCGATCACGAATAGCCCTATTTTTCTCTAATACCTCTGCAAATCCATAGATTGGTCCATGGTCAAGTCCTGTCATTTGAGTAGGAAATTGTCCTTGTTCATATGTGTTGTCATCCGGTATGTCAAATAAATCTCTCTCGTCATCAACTATCATGTTGTGCAAAATAATACAAGCATACATAATATCTGCTAGCTCTTCCCTTTCCCAAAGACGTGTCGGTTGACGTATGATGGCCCAACGTTTCTGCAAAACACCAAAGGCTCGTTCGACATCTTTTCTCGCTGATTCTTGACATTGTGCATACAATTTATGCTTATCACTTTGTGGTCTAATGATTGATTTGGCAAATGCTGCCCACTCAGGATAGATACCATCAGCTAGATAGTATCCAATGTTATACTCTTTCCCATTGACATTAAATTACATAGGATGCGCTCTTCCTTGTACCACATCAGTGAATAATGGGGACTGGTCCAACACAGTAATGTCATTATTTGAACCAGCAGCACCAAAGAAAGCATGCCAAATCCATAGGTCTTTGCTAGCAACTGCTTCAAGCATTATTGTGGGTACTCCATAATCACCACGGGTGAATTGCCCTTTCCATACAACAGGGCAATTTTGCCATTCCCAATGCATGCAATCAGCACTACCCAACATGCCAGGAAATCCATGTTCTTCTCCAAATTGAACAAAATTAATCATGCACTCCATTGATGTGCTTTCGGCAACCCAAAAAGACTCATCCATAAGATCAGCTGGGGTACCATATGCCAACATTCGCATGGCAGTGGTGCATGTCTACAAGGGGGACAACCCCACCTTACCAAATGCATCTCGCCTGAGACAAAAATATGGAGACCAAACTCCCAGAGCTGCTACTATTTGTGAAAATAGATGCTTCCTCATATGAAATCTCCTATGAAATTGATCATCGGTGTACAAAGGATTCTCTGAAAAATATTTAGCAAACAATTTGTTGTAATCATCTTCATGATCTCTATTGATGTATCTCCGGTTGTAGCCCCCACTCTGATTAGAAGTGCCATCTAGGCTTGACAGCAATGTTGCTTCAAGCTGAGCTTCAAGCTGAACCTCGGTAGGGTCAGTAGTTTCTTCCCAAATGATCTTCTCGAGCTTCTCACTGTTGATAGACTCATCATAATGACTGGAATGATCTTGTGACTCAGTAGACATCTTCTTTTTGGAGCTGGGATGTTTTTTGGGGCAGTTTGTAAGAAGTGAGTGTTGTTATCTTCTTGAAGTACTGCATCTCCTATTTATAGATTTTGCATGCTAGTAGCTAAGGTTGCAACAGGTAGTTTTGAACTGCCATGTCTTACTTTTTGTTTGTTCTCCAACAACTAGTTTTCAATTATCATGTATTGTTTTTTGTCTATTCTCCAACAACTAGTTTTGTCTGTTCTCCAACAACTAGTTTTAAACTATCATGTCTTGCATCTTTTGTTATTCCAACAGCTAGTTTTCAACTGCCATTAAATTGCTTTTTGTCTTCATTGTAACAACTAGTTTCCAACAAATAGTTTTTTATGGTACAGTTGTGCTACATTTGTATTTGACTGCAAATTCAGTGTAAATTCACTACATGTGTGGTATAGATTGAACCGGTAAATCATTTTATACATGTATTTGAATCATATCATTTTCTACAAGTGATAACATCATCTCTTGAGCTAAGCATTCTTATACCCATTAGCAAATTCGAATAAAGTTAAATTCGCAATATAATGGAGATACAGTGAAAGAGTACAACCAAAGGGAGATACAATAAAAGAGTAAAACCAAACAAAGATACAACAAAGGACAAACTTAGACGAAGAAACTTAGCACAAGTCTAAATATCACATGCTAGTTAACCAAACACCATTTAGTAGCACACTAACTACTATAAGGGTAGAACTAACTATGTTGGTCATTTTAACCATCAGCAAGTTCTTTGGCTAAATGTTGTAGGACAGCTTCATGCCTCTTCAGTTTTGCTTCACTAAAATTCGAAGTGTCTTTGTCTAGCAATTGTAAGTATGTCTGGTACTTCTCTGTTCTACCATGTTCCTTTTTTGTTTCTACTGATTTGGCTATTGCTTCTGCAGATATGAGTATTGTGGTTGCTCTTGCTTTTAAAGCTTCATTGAAGATAACAAAGTTCTGGCTTGGCTGGTCCTCCAAAGGAGATGGTAACATCTTTTTTCCTTTTCCTTTTAGCTTGGCTTTGGCTTTCTTCTGCCCCTCAGGGCGCTTCTCTTTGCTTCTGGTTTCCTCCTCAGTGTCTTGGTTGGATGATGATGTGTATGCAACAGATTCAGAAATCTTAGTCCTTTTATTCTTGGCTTCCTCTTCTTCTAGGATCCTTCACCATTTCAGTTGATCCTTCAATTCTCTCCACATATACTCTAATACGAAAGATTTCTCATTATTTTCAGATTTAAACCACTTATGGGTCTTCTCCATAATCATATATCAGATTGTCCACTACTACAGGTGCACCTAACTCGAGAATAAACTCCACAAAATTTTGCAATTTCCTTCTTAACACCACCCCAATGTGTCTTGCATTGCTCGATTGTTCTTTTGTGATCATTACTACGTGCATTGTTGTTATACTCTGTAGCTACAACCCTCCAATAGTACTCTGACTTCTTGTCAGTGCCATCTATTGGATCCATTGAATTGTTCAACCAAGAACTAAGGAGCTGTAGATTTTCTTCTTTAGTCCAGTTGACCCGTGTCCCTTTCCTCCCAGTTTCTTCATTATTGCCACTTGACTCTTCAATGTTAACAATTTTTTTTGCTTGCTGTGTTGCAGGGCATGGAGAAGTTGATTCAGATTCATGAGAAGAAGCAGATCCACCAACTTGATTTGGTGAGTGCATCCAACTTTCTTGAGGACGAAAACCTTGAAAGCTTAATGCTGCAGATTGTAACCAATTGCCTTGCTATTGAAAACCATGAAAACTTGGAAGAGGGTTTCCATATAGTTTGCTGGAGGACTAAAAGGGTGGAAGTTATGAAAAATAGGTGCTTGGGGATTGTGGAAACTGTGGGGATTGGGGATACTGTGATTAGGGGAAGGTTGAGGGGAATTGAGTAGGAGAGGAGTTTTGGCTACCATTCCCAGAATATTGGCTTGGGGATCCTTGGTTCAACAAGTTTGTGAAAACTCTATTGAAGGGATCCATCTCAACTATCTAGTAGAATATATCTGTGTTGGTTTAACAATCTAGATGTATTGTGTATTGGTTCAACAATCTATATATTGTGTGTGTTATTTCTACAGTATGAGATTGAAGAATGACAGAAAGCAGCGAGTAGAAGCAACGGCTGGAAAGCAACAACCACCTTCATATTTTAAAAGTTCTATTAGAAACACTGTATAAATAATCTAATTTTTCTCCTTTTTATCGGTAGTAGATGTATGACCAGGTTTTAACTTCTTGCTACTCTCACAGTGCTTGCTACCGGATAGGAAGTGATCATTTAATGCTTCTTACCGGCTAAAAAACAGTATTGTGGATGCCCTAACCTCGTGAGCGTCTCTGTCCGCGCGCCGAACAAGAGCCCGCCACATTGCCTCTGGGAGCCACGTCCTGCTACTATCTCGCGCGCTCCACGTCTCACGCGCACGCAGCCGTAGGGCTCCGCCTCCACTCGGCCTCCTCCCGAGATGGGCCATCCTGGCCGTGCGCCTGGGCCAACTCGTCCTGGCCTCCCTGCCAGCCGAGCCAGCAAGCCCATGATTTTCCTTGGGCCTCGTGCCCATGCAAAGCTCAAGCACCACAAGCTATAGCTAGCTTGACGGCACCACCGAGCCATATGCGGGGATCTACCATTTTTCCTTTTTTTTAAGTTTTTATAACTAAAGTTTATACATACAGAGTTTACACACCTAAAATTTATAGGTTAAAAGTTTATATATCCGATTCAAATTCGAATTCGGATTCAAATACATTTGAATTGATTATGTAAACTTTCAACTATAAATTTTTTAGGTGTGTAAATTTTTGGTATATAAAGTTTAGGTATATAAATTTTATGTGTATAAACTTATTTAAAAAGAAAAAAAAGGTGGTGCTTAAAAAAAAGAAAAAACAATCGCGGGGAGCGATCACCCGCTCATTAGGATTTTCAGCCATATGCATGTGTAAGTCCATGTTGACCCGATCAACAAGTAACCACGTCACACACATGCAAGTCTTCCATTTTCCTTCACGAACATAGGTGGTTACACGCTTGATCTTATAAAGCCACTTTGTATCCTATCTTTATCACCTGACATACTCCTCCCTGAGTCTAGTTTTGATCCCGTCGTTGATCAAGATTGATATTCAAGGATCCTAACTTCAGTCTCACCTTATCACTTGACATCCTGATCATGCTAGACTTCTGCTCCTCTATGAGTATAGACTCGATCTTCACCATCGACCAAGGTTGACCCAAATCACCTGCACACACATAGATCAAACAACGTTTATAGGCACATATACTGCAACTTGACCTATATTAGTCGCACAAACTCACGTCGAAAATCGCCAACATTCCAAACCAAATTTCCAACAAAACCAACATATGGTTTCCAATCCCTTGTCAATTTTACATCACAAAAAAACCAAAACAACACTTGTCTCATAGTATTTTATCCATGCTAAGTAAATGTGACGAATCGAAACACGGTAGAGTTGATTGTATTCAATTCGAAGTTCAAATAGGAGAATGTCGTGCTACCAGGATATTGGGAAAAGCATGACAATTCAAACAAATTCTTTATGTCAGAAGACAATCAGAGGGAGAAAAACAGTTTGGGATTATTTTTTTTGCTTTTCCATTAGAAATGAGTTATAGCTTACTTGATTGTGTACCACCTTTTAAGAATTAGCAGTTAGCATACAGAAAGTACTCCATGTCACATGTAAAAAGAACTAGGTACATGGGCGGATCTACAATGTAACAATCGATGTTAGGCGACACCGACGACTTTCGACAAAACCTATTATTAAACTGCTTATCTATATATTATAACACTATGATCAAATTATAATTAAGCATACTATGATACCAGTAGAAACATTATGACACCAACGAATCAATTTTCTGGATCCGCCACTGACTAGGTATGATAGATAAAGAGTTTGAGGCAATCCTGCACACATCAGATCAAGAGGTTTTGCCTTCTGTTTTACATTGTCGGACGTGCACAGTACAGATGTACATAACATGATGACAATTATATCTATATTAGTTAGGAGTGATATCTGAAGGCTACTGCTTGCACTGAGCTTAAAAATTCAGAGAATGCAGTCAACCCTTGTCAGCGTTTTTTCGCCTTTTCGGACTTTGACTATTCCGATGGTCACAGATAACTAATGTCAGATTTCCTGGTGATAAGAGTAAACAACCAAAGGACACAGTGACTTCATACAAAGCATTGGATAGTGCTTTGTCAGGTTCAAAGTTCAGACAATCAGACCCCTCATCTCTTCCTTGGACCAGTTTTTCAGAACTTTTAACAAAGCTGATGGCAAGGACGGCCGTTTGAGAAGCTTGGACGCAATCTGAACATTGTTGATATAATGCCGGTTAAGATTGAGCGGAGCTGTTAAACAATACGTGCATGCACATGTGTATTCTCTGTAAAACAGAAACATTAGCTACTGCTGTTCCAAAATTACCGGCATCACCCATCAAAAATAAAAATAAAAAAAAAATCACCGGCGTCAGCTTCAGCCACAGAGCCCTCCTCAGCAATTCCATCTGTTGACACCATTAAAACCCTCATTGTCCCAATCAACTCTACTGGTGTTATTACTTTGGGATAAACAAATAGATCAAAGTAACTAATTTATTGAACTTCTTTGAAATTCAACCAACTCAATTCTGAACCTCTGAAATTCAACCAACTAAATTCTGAACTTGTCTGAAATTCAGACTTAAGAGTCTGAACTCAATCCAACTTATGCAGAGCACACGTTTGGCACAAACACATGAAGCAAGTAACTAATTTATTGCCATTAGTACAGATTACATGCAATTCAACTAATCAATGGTCCGCTCCAATTCAACCAATCAATGATCGCCGGAAGTTCCCTTTTCTGGAAAGTTTGATGAAATATCTTCTCGTACAACTTTGAACGTTATTAGGAATAGTTTCAAATTTTGCAATCTACGTAATGAAGGGATACGCGTAGGCTACGATAGTATAAAACAAAATTTTTCTACCGCGTAAACCAGGAACCATGCAAGTATGAAATCATAGATCGTTACCACTCGACGCGCTGCGCAGTGGAAGTATGCGCTAAGGAGCCGAATGAATCCTCGCGATGTAGCGCGCGCCGATGTAGAGGAAGTAGTCGATCGCAGCGGCTCGACCTTCTCCTTCTCGTGCGTTCTCCTCGCCGTGCTCCCACGCCGATCAGCACCGCAAGACAGCGGCGCCTCCACCGGTATCCACACGTTCAGGGAAGGAACACCACGCGCAGATGTGCTAGCACTCGCGTGTGGCTAGGGTTTGCTCGTGGAGGGGAGTGGCGGCTAGGGTTTTATGTGGCGTGATCTGTTAATCCCGCCGGCCACACCCCCTCACGTATATATAGGAATCACGTCCGGGCCTCCAAGGCCCATAGGAGTCCTACTCGGATCCCTATCCAAATTGAGTACATATTGGATCTCCATACAGGGTCATGCACACTCGGGTGCAACCCGAAAACTCCTTTTCGGTCCACGTGTCAATAGCGGCCCCTAGCAGAACGTATTGACCCACCGAGCATACATAAAGATCATATCGGCTGAACCTTTAGTGTTTACTCGTATGAACCCCTTTGCCTCACGATATCGATTAAGCTCAAGGCTAGATATGTGCCATCCTCTAATAGCTCAATCATTCACTCGATCCTGTGATAGATTATATAACCTGCGATTGACTCCTCAATCACTTTTGGCATGGCCATACACTTCCATAATCTATAACATCGAGGGGCCCAGAGATATCTCTCCATAGGAGGGACAAATCCCATCTTGATTATTCATATCCCACTACATGTTTCATAACACACCCGAAGACTACTTTTATAACTACCCAGTTACGGAATAGCATTTAGCAGTCCCTAAGTAAGTCACTACACATGTTGGAAACCATAATAATCTCAGGTCTAAGAATTTTATACCAACACTAATCGAGACCACTGATGGCACTACACAAATAGTTCTTGCAGTGTCTCATGTCGGGTCTATCCAACAACATGTTCACCAACATGTGTCCACATTATCAATTTGGTATCTCCATACCATGATCCATGAGACATGATCATTAATCAATACATGTGCTGATCATTTAAACCATATTTGTTCCACATATGATGTTTGATCAGGGATCTTTTAGAAATAGCAACATATAACATAAAGAGTCTCATAAATGAATCACATATTCATTAGCCAATAATGAGTTATCTATTTCAATGAACAATATCAGATAAATATGTAAACATAGTATGTGATACAATCATCTCTATGATTACCTCTAGGGCATATCACTAACAGTCTCCCACTTGCACTAGAGTCAATCATGCACGTATCTAATACCCATTGCACTAGTGTGTGCCTCGTACTTAGGCTGAGGGAGTGGCTTCGTCAACATATCTGCAATGTTCAAATCCGTGTGTATTTTGCATATCTTCACATCTCCTCTATCCACTATCTCGCGAATGAGGTGATACCGCCGTAAAATGTGCTTGGACTTTTGATGCGATCTAGGCTCCTTGGCTTGCGCAATGGCCCCACTATTATCGCAATAGAGGTCCATCGGACTGAGAGCACTAGACACCACACCCAATTGAGAAACAAATTTCTTTATCCAAACAACCTCCTTTGCTGCTTCAGAAGCGGCAATGTACTCGGTTTCTGTTGTAGAGTCAGCAACTGTATCTTGCTTGGAACTCTTCCAACTCACAGCGCCGCTATTCAGGCAGAACACAAATCCAGACTGCGATCTAAAATCATCTTTGTCGGTTTGGAAGCTAGCATCGGTGTAACCATTTACAACAAGCTCTTCCTCTCCTCCATAGATTAGGAACATATCCTTAGTTCTTCTCAAGTACTTTAGGATATTCTTTACAGCAATCCAGTGACTCTCACCTGGATCTGATTGGTATCGGTTTGTTGCACTTAGTGCATATGAAACATCTGGACGTGTACATAGCATAGCATGCATTATAGATCCAATTGCCGAAGCATATAGAATCACACTCATCTTGTTCCGCTCATCAGTTGTTTGAGGACACTGATTCTTGCCAAGATTAATGCCATGTGACATTGGCAGGAAACCTTTCTTGGAGTCTTGCATGTTGAACCTCTTCAACACTTTATCAATGTATGTACTCTGGCTTAATCCAATTAGCCTCTTTGATCTATCTCTATAGATCCTTATGCCCAGAATGTATGTTGCTTCCCCTAAGTCCTTCATTGAAAAACTATTTTTCAACGATGTCTTAACGGATTCAAGCATAGGAATATCATTCCCAATCAACAATATGTCATCTACATATAGGATCAGAAACACCAGCGCGCTCCCACTAGTCTTCTTGTATACACAAGGCTCTTCTTCGTTTTTGACAAAGCCCAACGCCTTGACCACTTC
The DNA here is from genome assembly GCA_000573905.2 of Oryza punctata. Classification (NCBI taxonomy): domain Eukaryota; kingdom Viridiplantae; phylum Streptophyta; class Magnoliopsida; order Poales; family Poaceae; genus Oryza; species Oryza punctata. The sequence continues at coordinate 5,165,185 of CM002494.2, read as the reverse complement.
ATCAAAATGAATATTCCAACTCCGAGATGTTTGTTTCAACCCATAAATGGATTTCTGTAACTTGCATATCTTTTTAGCTGATTGTGGATCAACAAATCCCTTGGGTTATATCATGTACACATCCTCATCCAGATTTCCATTGAGGAAAGTTGTTTTGACATCCATTTGCCATATCTCATAATCGAAATAGGCAGCAATCGCTAAAACTATCCGAATAGATTTCAGCATGGCGACTGGTGAGGAAGTTTCATCATAATCAACACCTTCAATTTGTCTAAAACCTTTCGCCACCAATCGTGCCTTGTAGATGTGAACATTTCCATCTACATCTGTCTTTTTCTTAAAGACCCATTTGCACTCAATAGCTTTTACACCATCAGGTGGATCAACCAAGTTCCAAACTTGATTGTCATGCATGGATTCTATTTCGGATTTCATGGCTCCAAGCCATTTCTCAGAGTCTGGTCCCACCATCGCTTCCTCATATGTTGTAGGTTCATCATTGTCTAACAACAATATTTCACGTTGTCCTGTGGTTACCAACGCATACCTTGCAGGTGTACGCCGTATCCTTTTGGACCTTCGTGAAACCTGTGGTTCTATAACTGGTTCAACCTGTTGAACAACATCTTGCTCAACTTGTTGTGTGGATGTTGAAGCATTTTCTGGTGGTTCCTGAATTTCTTCGAGTTGCACCGTGCTCCCACTATCCTTTCTTGAGAGGAACTCTTTCTCCAAGAAAAAACCGTGTCGGGCGACAAACACTTTGCCTTCTTCCCGATTATAGAAATAATATCCTTTCGTTTCCTTAGGATACCCCACAAAGAAGCATTTATCTGATTTAGGCGTGAGTTTGTCTGATTGTAAACGTTTACATAAGCCTCGCAACCCCAAATCTTTAGGAAAGACAAACTGGGATGTTTCCCTGTCCATATCTCATATGGTGTCTTATCCACTGATTTTGATGGAACCCTGTTTAGTGTGAACGCTGCTGTCTCTAGAGCGTAACCCCAAAAGCTTAACGAGAGATCAGTTTGGCTCATCATTGATCGCACCATGTCCAACAATGTACGATTCCTCCGTTCGGACACCCCATTCCATTGAGGTGTTCCTGGCGGAGTGAGCTGTGGAACAATTCCACACTCCTTTAGATGATTGCCAAATTCAAGGCTCAAGTATTCTCCTCCACGATCCGATCGTAGATACTTGATTGTCTTGCCCAAATGATTACGTACCTCATTCTGAAATTCCTTAAACTTTTCAAAGGATTCAGACTTATGCCTCATTAAGTAGACATAACCATATCTACTAAAGTCATCGGTGAAGGTAATGAAGTACCCAAAACCACCTCTGACTGTTGAGCTCATTGCTCCACATACATCAGTATGTACCAGTGCCAATGGTTCACTTGCCCTCTCACTTTGACCCGTGAAAGTTGCCTTTGTCATTTTGCCAAGTAAACAAGATTCACATGTCTCAAATGATTCAAAATCAAACGAGTGTAGAAGTCCATCTCTATGGAGCTTCTCCATGCGTTTCTCATTTATATGACCCAAGCGACAATGCCAAATAAAAGTGGATTCAAATCATTAGGACGTTGCATTTTCGCATTAATGTTATAGACTGAACATCCATCAAGATTCACAGTGTACAAACCATTCATCATGGGTGCATGAAAATAGAAAATGTCATTATAATAGACTGAACAACCATTGTCCACAGATCTAAAACCATAACCCTCTGTTTGCAAACAGGAAGCAGAGATAACGTTTTTACACAAAGCTGGAATGCAATAACAATTATTTAATTCCAAAACTAATTCTGATGGTAAAGATAATGGCATAGTACCGACCGCAACAGCAACAACTCTTGCTCCATTACCCACGCGAATGTCCACTTCGCCTCTTGCCAAATTCCTACTTCTTTTCAGCCCCTGCAACGATTTGCATATGTGAGCAACTGAACCGATATCAAATACCCAAGAATCAGTAGAGGAAGTAGCAAGATTAATTTCTAAAACATTAATACCTGAGGTGGAACTCTTTCCATCCTGCTGCTTCTGCTTGAGCTGCTCTAGGTATTTCTTACAGTTCCTTTTCCAATGACTTGTCTCCTTGCAAAAGAAACACTCTGCATCCTTAGTGGGCCCAGTCTTTTGAACCTTGGTCTTAGAGTTGCTAGTACTCCCGATCTCATCGGAGTTTAGCTTTCTCTTTTGACCACCTTTCTTGTTATTGGGCTTACGCTTATGCATTACCATCACATGGTTGGAGTTTTTCTTAATGCTTTCCTCGGCACCCTTTAGCATCCCATGCAGTTCGGCCAAGGTCTTGCTCATGTTGTTCATGTTGAAGTTCAATATGAACGGCTCAAAGCTGGGAGGGAGCGACTGGACAATCAGATCAGTAGCCAACTCTTGGCTAAGGGGAAAACCAAGCTTTTCCAGACTCTCGATGTAACCAATCATTTTGATCACATGTGGACTAACTGGATTACCTTTTGCAAGCCTGCACGCAAACAAAGACTTTGAGGTATTAAACCTCTCGGCCCTTGCTTGGTCCTCAAACATGTTACGCAGTCCCGTGATTATGCTATGGGCATCCAATGCCTCATATTGCCTCTGAAGTTCAGGGGACATAGTAGCAAGCATGAGACAACTCACATCCAGATAGTCATTCCGCCGCCTTTCATGATCCCTGCGTTGAGTAGCAGTGGCATTGGCAGGTAAATCAGCTGGAAAAGGCTCTTCAAGCACAAACTCTTTATGCTCCTGTCTGAGAACAATTCTCAGGTTGCGATACCAATCCATAAAGTTTGTTCCATTCAACTTCTCTTTCTCAAGAATAGACTGCAAGTTAAAACTAGATGGTGCAGGAACTGCCATGATCTACAATAGAAATATATATGCAAAATCAGTACTATGTTTACATTTAATCTTTCATTAACCAATTTAACAAAAGATGCTCCCACTATGTATCGTGCAACAAAATTCCCTCTAATAACATAGTGAGTCGAGATCCTCATTTTAATAGTATCTAGTGAGCTTTGGCATCATGGCTAAACAACTAATAAAATAGGTAAGCAACACCTTGCTAATCACATCCTATGTGATACAATCATCTCTATGATTGCCTCTAGGGCATATCACTAACACATAAGTGCAGCAGAGTTTGCAATCAAGGATAGAGGAGAGATGTCATATTTATCTGAGCATTGAATAAGCTGTAGGATCGAATCACAAGAACCAAACCAACCAGGGGGTGAATGGTTGTTACACAGAAACCAAAAAATTTTAGCGAAAATAAAAGTTACCCTCAAACTTGACGAAGTCGTTAGCGTAGCCGGTCTGACCGCCGTGCACACACGAGTCTGACCGCTTCTATGCCACCGGTCTGACCGGTGTTGACCGGCTGGTCAGACCGTCGCCTCCTCCTTGCCGCTGCTCGCCGCTGCCGGTCTAACCGGTTAGCCGCCTCCAGTTAGACCGTCGGTTAGACCACCTGAAGAACTACAGTCAAACCGTCGGGATCTAGAAAAACACGTATTGACGAAACTCTTGAAAGTATATCAACTTTATTGCATCAATATGTGTTTACAAAGTGCATCTAAAATACTTCTCTCTCAACTCACGAACTAGGATTGAAATATCGAAGCTAACCCTAACTTTTCTCTCCCAAAAAGTCGATTTCTTCTAGCCTCAACCCCTCATCTATTTATGCCCATAACATGGCTGCCACCTAGCCACGAACCCAACTAGATCTAGGAGTCCTAATCACATAGGAAACCTACCAAACTAGGGAAAGAACATCCCTATACAACTCCAAATTCCACTCTTCCCAAACTTAGACTCCAATCCAAATTTGACTCCGCTTTCCATACGCACACAACACCACATATACACCATATGAAAACATTCACCACCATGTGCATTGTTCTCTAGTCTGAGCATCCCACGTGATATCCTGACTATTTGGATCTCAACTTCCCCCAATTCTAGTCCCGATCCATCACCGGCTATACTCCCATGGCCTCAAACAACACCTACACATGAACAATAATGAAACTCTATATCCGAGTACAAGTTCACACCAACTTGACTCACATCAGCATACAATAGTATCACATACGAATAGAAACCATCTAGAATATGAAGCAATATAGAAATTTCACGAAAACAACCTGAAACCGACTCCCTCCTGGAATCACCCGGTCAGACCGGCCACGTACCTCCGATCTGACCGGCGTCTCCTGCCTGGTCTGACCGAAACACTATTTACCATATTTTCACAAACACTCACCTTTGAAAATTGTTAATCACCACAATTAAATCATCACATGATTCTAGCTTCATGGAGGTGGACAGACACGTACACAAAAGAAATACATCCATGGTCTCCTACATCGGATTGATATGAAATTTGTCAAGTTCACACAAGGCAGTTAAGGATGGTTTCAAAATTTCAGATATTTGTCGCAGACTATGAGACTTTTGGCAGCCACCAATGCTTTGAGATCTTGACTGTTGTGGTCTTGTGGATGCTTGTGTTGAGATTAACATCCAGCCAAAGTGATCTTAGACCATATTTATTTGTAGAAGTATAAAAACGAATGTGTTGCATTCTCCTGTTGTTGATCACGCTCTTCTGTGCTTGTGTTTCCACATAGGATACCACTACTTCACTAGTTGATAACCCGCGCTTTGTTACGGAATATGTGAATGAATGCATACTATACATTATAGAAATGGTAGATGTATATATTTAAATAATGTAAAAATAACGTAAAGATAATGATTTGACATTTCTTGCATATTGAGTTCTAATAATACAACAAAATTATAAATAATATGTCATGTTTGCATGCTCTAGATAATAATTGCTAGTGGATGATGTGACACACTTGCATATGATTTAAAATACTCTAGATAATAATTACTAGTGGATAATGATGTGGCACACTAGCATATTGAGTTTTAAGAGTTAGTAGGCATCAACTTTATAATAAGATAGGATTAGTGATGCAATCATGCCAACCCACGAGGCCGCTTATAAACAAAATTAATGGGTAACCTGCAGATTGACTAACGGGTTACCTATTAATTTGATCTATTTATAGGTTTATGGGTTGACTCACTTACCGTCTTAATCCTTAGGTGTGGCAAGTCGAGCCACGATACGAAAACCCGCAGGTTATCACTTATTTAATCTATAAGAGATTCGTGGGCTGATCCGCTCGCATCGACGGATGTAGTCACCTGAAGCGAAGCGCAGATGGCACAGTAGCCACGACCTGTTCATTGTGTTTCCGTTTCTTGGCGGCGAACCCCTACATCCGTCCCACCCTGCGCCGGAAACCAGCCAAGTTATTGCCGCCCGAACCAACGATCGACCAGCTCTGCCCAATGTACAATACATCCTTTCCCGTCCAGGTTCACAAAAATAGTTATGCTCTCACTTGCTCGACAACAACGGAACGCCGCCATTTTCCTTTACACCGGCAGCAAGTGTTCGATGGCGTTCTCTGCCATCTCGAAGAGCTTCTGCACACGACAACCACGAGAACGTGTTCCTACTAACTCTTTTTTTAAGATAATAAAAATGATTTACATCTTCGGCCTCTACCATAAGGCACGTAGTCAACGAGAACGCGTTCCTAATAACTCTCTAGTTCCATCTTTTCTAGCTTTTGTTGCAGACAAAGGTGGTCAAAACAGCACCGCCATCATCTCCTAGCTCTCCGTTCTGTAGCTAGGGCTTCATCTTCCCCTTTTTTCTCTACTTGAAAACTCGATCTCTCTAGTCTCTAGCTTGATCATCTGAATCTCTTCACGCTTATTCCATCATGAAGCAGAAAGGGAAAATCAACCAAAGCGAGCTGCTCGATCTTGCTCCTTCTCTTGACTGACGCCATGAAGCGGGCCCCCGCTTGCATTTTCGCTGCGCCGAGTAGCCCCTGGCTCCCTGCACCGCAGTCGTCGATCGATACAGATTTCATTGATACTGAATTTTTCAGATGTCGTTTTTAGCATTCCAAATTGAGTTCAGTTTAGTTCACCGGAATTCGAGGCCACTGTAAATCCTCTCTAGTAATGTGAGCAATATTGTCGCCTTACTCGGCAAGGCAAAGGCAGGCAGCTGCAGGGCTGCAACATTATGTTGGTACGCATAAAACACCCAGTTTTTTATATTGGTAAAAGGAGAGAAAAAAAGAGTTTACAGTTTTACATACCTCTGTTACGTGCAGTGCAAACGAGCAACAAAAGATCTTTGGCCAAAGCATAAACAGAAGTTGTGTTCGAACTAGTTGTTTCTATGTGCTAGGTCGTGAGCGTCTAATTTTTGCATGATTGCAAAAAAAAACAACCTGCACTTCACTTTGGCTTGTGTCCTGGAAAGTTCTTTTGTTCTTATTTTTGCATGATTGCAAAAACAACCTGCACTTCACTTTTGGCTTGTGTCCTTGAAAATTCTTTTGTTCCTCTCCAGCCAGATGAACAACCAAGTTGTAAGTTGGACTCCTAAGTCCTAACAACTCCTTTCTCATGTTATTTGGCTTGAGTTTGGTAAGAGCAAACCATTGCTCATTGAGGCTTGTGTGTTGTGTTAGGTCTTGTAGTGTTCTTCATTGGCAATTTTTTTTTTCCAGACCTTTGCCATGAGGCAGAACAGAGAGTTCAGAGCTCATCTATTCCTCTTTTTAAGAACCGCTAATAATTTCATTTTTCTGATTTGAAATCATCTCCCTCAGTATCGTAAAGCCGATTCAGAAATACATTTTATCCTACTACATGCATGATGATGTGTTTTATTCCAAAATGTATCCTACGTGGAAACTCAAACACAGAAGTCACAAAAGTGCATCAAGTCGTTACATGCAATGCCCTGCTAGCGCTGCTCCCACCCCCTCCGCCGGCGCCGACACTCCCGTCGGCGTCGACCACGCCCGTCCGCCTCCTTCGCAGGTCACCTGAAGTATCGGTAGCTGCTTGGCCGTCTTCTCGGCTCCATGGTCACCTCCATGGCGCCGCGCAAGCTTCACCATGGTTGAGCTACCGCTTGGAGCCCCCATCCATGCCTAGATCTGGATCAGCTGGAGCATCTCGATCCTTCGTAGAGGTCGTTCGCAGCCACGATGGAAGCTCTGGGCGCGCCTCGTTACTGCCCCCCCAACAGCGACAGTGCCCGGATCTGGAGCCAGATTTGAATTTGCCCCCCGAGCAGAGACAGCGTCCCAAATTGAAATCTACATTTACTATCCCCGTCCGGAGCAGCTACCACCCGGCCAACTTCAATTCACCGTGCCGGAGTGATGCCTACGAGTGTAGGATCAAGGAAGCCGACTAGAGGGGGGGTGAATAGGCGGTTTTAAAACTTTTGGCTAAAACCAAGTTTTGTATGCGGAAGCGTAAATCAAAACGGTTTTGCACAATTCAAAACCTAAATCAACTAGTCTCAAGTAAGTGCACAAAGAAGCTAACCTATGTTAAGGTTTGCAAGCCTAGGGTGATAATAGCACAAATAAGCTCTAGTATGTAAACTTGCTCAAATGTAAATGCGATAAATAAATGAGACAAGAGACAAGGAATTTTTCACCGAGGTTCGGAAACTCGCCGGTTTCCTAATCCCCGTTGAGGCGAGCCCAACTCCACCGCTCAACCACGAAGCCACCGCACGCCCCCTTCGTCAAGGGGTGGGCAAGGTGGGAGCCGGCCCACAGAGAGGACTACCCAAGCCTCGATCACTAGGGTAGTTCTTCCTTCACTCCGAAGGTGGTGAACTCCAAACCACTCACAACCGGCGCCGGGCCTCCTCCACAATCTCCTCGGAGAGGTCACCGGGCAACACCTCCATAAGCCGTCTAGGAGGTGGCAACCTCCAAGAGTAACAAGTCTAGTATGCTTGCCGAGGATGATCAAGTGCCACACTAGCTCTAACAATGAAGCAATGCACTTGGATTGGTTTAACTCACTCTCCAACACCTCACTAGATAAACTAAGTGCACAAGGGTGTGAGAGCTCTTGCAAGGGTTCAAGATAATGCAATGGAGTGTCAAAACCTTACCCTTGCTGCTGGGGAGTGGGTATATATACCCCCAACCACCAAAACTAGCCGTTGGAGTCGAAATCCACCAACTCTGCTGTCTGCCGGTCAGACCGGCGAAGGGTGGCCGATCAGACCGGCCTCAAGTGTAACGGCTAGAAAACTAGCCGTTACAGTGCATTTAATGCTCTGACAGCAGGGGGTCCGGTCAGACCGGCGGCCAAATGTCCGGTCAGACCGACCACGGCTCGGTCTGACCGACTGCGGCTCCGGCGGCTCTGGATCGCCAAGACGAGACCTCCTTCAAAATCAGGATGAGCGGTCAGACTGCCATGGGATGGGCGGTCAGACCGGACAACATACTTCGGTCAGACAGCCATAAGGGTGGCGGTCAGACCGCAGGTCACTTTTTAACTCAACCGACCGTTAGTAAAACGACGATATCTCTTGACTCGGGTCTCGGAATTTGGCGTTCTTGGACTCTATGGAAAGCTTATTCAAAGGGCTATCCAACCCATGAACAATTCATCCAAGAAACACAACTTTTCTTAGTGATAAAGGGCTCACACTCCAAAGGATACTCCACCGGACATAACCACATGAGGCTACCCAAACCTATAGGATTTGCCCACTTCTCTCTTTGTTTAGGACTTGAGAAAACTCACCACACTTGGCTAGACAAGCCCACCAAATGCACCTACATGCATATGACCTAATATGGCGCAAGATCATCCACATGCTCGCTTCATAGACCCCTCTTGATAGTACGACGCCTATCTAGCAAATCCGGTCTACACCAAACACCAAGACTGGGAAAAGACTAAGAAAACATTCTTAGTTCAATTATACCTTTGCCTTGCGCCATTGAACTTGGGGTTAATGCTTGAGCCAAGATCAACACTCGTGACCATTCGCTTGAACCATGTTTATGCCGAGGTCTTGACCATCCTTTGTTAAGATTTTCTTCTCATCACAATCTTGACTTCATTCTTATCGATATGGTGATGTCCTTGGCTTGATGAGTATCAACCCATGGTGTCATCCATTAGCCTCATCACAATTAGACCTATTCCTTTGCACGGCTCAAAGGAAAAACATTAGTCCTAACAAATCGGTTGTCATCCTCCACTTGGTGACCAACCGGTTGCATATGAAAGATATGGACATGTTTGTTGAGTATTCATTAACATCACAAGTGTCATGTACTCGTATGCAAGCTCAAGTGCAAAGATCCGATATAAATAATAGGTGAACAACATGGATCTAAAACATGCACAATAAATGTATAGGATTTGCTCCCCCTAAATATATGCATACAAATAAATATACAAGAGAGGCAAGTGTATGCATAAGTAAAGAAGAACCAATTGGGTTTATCCTATATGCATGGAGAATGCACGTAGCAATGACAAGACAAACAAAAACACATACCTTCATGATCTCCATGTTCTCAAAGTAAAGGAGACTAAATAAGATAAGGCTCAAGTAAAGATTAGTCAAACACTTATATAACAATAACATGGAAATCATATATATGAACCTATCAAAAAGTAGGAGATAAGAAATGATACATATTGCTTTATCTCTATGCATTTCATCCTTGTCATGATTAAGGTCCATCTACCACATCTCATTATCGGGAAATAACCTAGTTAACAATTTATGTAAAAGAGAGGTTAATCCCATAAATATCGGTTTATCATCCATCACCAAAGCAACAATTACACAAATTGTTTAATCCAAGATCTTTCAATCTTTTTCTCTCTTTTGTGATAGATAATAACTCGATATAAACAATATAGAGAAATGAGATGAAAGATAATTTCAAACCAAGGTAGAGATCTTATAAAAAAACAAACTATAGAATAAGCTCCCCCTCAAGATGTGCATACATATGGATATCGCATATGCACATAATCAATAAAGATCAATGAGGAAGCTCACACTATATTTTGGATCCACAAGAGAGACCAAGTTAAAATATGTGAAGTTTAATACATACCTCTCATCATTTTTACTTTCATATCCAAATGAGACTAGTCAAAGAAAGGCTCATAAAAATGATTAGTCTCATATAATTAGATTTGTCATTAATCACCAAAACCAAATTAAGGCACTTGAACTTACAACGAGTCTACTCTGCAGCGCCGTCACATCGCCGGCCGGGAACAAAGCCCCAGCAAAGCAGAGGATTCAATTTGGACCCCGGTCCGAAGGATACATTGGTGGAGAAGAGAGAAGCATTCAAGTGTGGCGCAACGACTACAGCTTTCAAGCCATGGCCAACGACCGCATTCTTCGCGGCGAGGTGGTCATCCTCCACGCCTTCCCCTCTTCGCGTCCCATCGCGCTTTCTGGGCAGAGACGAGCGGGAAGTGCTTCATCTGCCTCGCCAAAGACCACCGTGCCGCCCAGTGCCGAGATCCAGTCCGCTGCTTTGTCTGCCGCCGCTCGGGACACAGGGCGCGAGAATGTTGCCGCGCTGACTCGTCGCGCCCAGCCACGACGGGCACGCGTCCCCGGCAGGCTGCCACACAGCGAGAGCGCCACCGACCGCACTCACACCATTCTGTTGCCGACGTCCTCCCACCAACTTCCATCCCCGGCGCCGTTCTTCTTCCACCACCTCCCAGGCCAAAATCCATGATAATGGCGCAGCTCGGTGACCCGGCCACGCGTCCAGAGGAAGACTTTTGCTTCGTCCCCACGTCGTACGCCATCGACGAGGAGCTGAGGGAATGGGGTAACACTGCGGCCGTTTCATGGGCAATTCGTGCACCGCCTTCCACAGGGGCCCTGGAAATTGAGGAGGTACTCCGGGAGGAGTTCAAGCTCCACCGAGGTGAGGTGGCCGTCTCCCTGCATCACCCAGAAGCCTTCTTAATCAAGTTCCAACACCGCCGCCACTGTGAAGACGCAGTGAAGAAGGGCTTCGCCAAGCGCCGCGGCATCGAGGTGCACTTCATCAAGTGGCGTAGCCTTCAAAATGCTCTGGGCGTTGCTCTGATGTTCAGGGTGCGCCTATGTCTGGATGGCGTGCCTATGCACGCGTGGGCGCCCGACATCGCCGAGCGGCTCATTGGGCGCACCTGCGCTCTGGAGCAAATCGAGACAGACCTCGTCCACCCGGTGGAGTCTGGGAACACCCACACGATCAATCTCTGGGCTTGGACGGCAAACCCGAGCACAATCCCCAAGCGAATGTGGCTCGGGTTCACCAACCGTGCAAAAGACAAGCAAGCGGAGGTCCTGTTCGTGGAAGAGAAGCCGCCTGAGCATTGGCAGAGAGGAGTCCGCCACCCCGTCCTCTTCCACCTCGAGGAAATCCACGACTACACGTCGGCGGGTGTTGTCCTCACGGACGAAACCACCTGCCAGTCGACGCGGCGCCGACTTCCACCCTGGAACCTAGGGGTGCTTGATGGTGAGCCGGTTCCAGCTCGCGCCTTCGAGACGTTCCCGCATTACCCGCCGCCACCGCGCTCGATCCTTCAGTGCTTGGGCCGCAACAAGGAGCGAGAGGATGATGCCCGTGCTGGTCGGGGCCGTGACCGCAGCCGCGAGGACCACGACGGACGCGGCGCTCGCGATGGAAGTCGGGGCCGCGGGGGGTGTCGCGCCGAGCGGTCATGGCGACGACGCGAGTACAACGACGACCATCCCAGCTACTTCGACAACCAGCGCCAACACGACCATGACGGCGACGACAACAGCGACGGTCGTGGGCGTCGCGACCTCGCGCATGGCCGCGATTCCTGGAAGCACAGAGAATCAAAGTACCATCGTGAGTGCTCGCGCTCACCGCGGCCACGCGACAGGGAGAACAGCAATCTCAACAGGGGATGGCGCAATCGAGTCGCAGAAGGTGATGGCGAGCCTGCAGATCACCAGCCGACCTCATCGCACCAGAAGGAAAATGACGCTATGGTAAGCAAATTTCAATTCCTGCTATCCTTGCACTCCCATACCTTGAAGGACAATTTGCCGACTGGGGAGCCCAACCAAACCATCACTCTGATGGAGAAGATTCAAGAGCCGGCGAGGCATGAGGATGAAGCCTGGTCCCTACTCGAACCAGTCCCGGTGAGCCGGGTGTTTGAGCGTATCAAGGGCGACCTGCTGGTGAACGGCTCCCCTCAGGTGACCACCCTATAGGAGATTGAAGAAGCGCTCACGAGAATCGAAGTGACGGCGGCGGCGGCGACCGGGGTGCCGTCGCTAAGCCCGCAGTCACCATGCTGGATGGCGGAACATCCCCTTGCTGCGAACGAGGCAGACGCGCCAGGAGGCATGGATCCCATCCTGCAGCCGCCTGAACAGGACGACGTGGCCGTTGTGACGAACACTCAACCCGCAATGTCGGCGACGCCGACCCAGCTCGCCCTGGACAGCCTGTTCGCGACGCCGCCAATGCCGGTCATCCCCATGCCACCGCCGGCTAAAGCCGTGGCTGTCGGCCGCCGCGTCAGGCTGCGCAAGCAGTACAACACTTGCGCCAAACGCCGGAGCGCTCGCATCGCCAAGCAGCCGGCCCTGCCGATAATGGAACAGTGCCAACGCGTCCTCTTCAAGCGAATGGGATGGCTGCCTGACGGCGACGACGCCACTTCGATGGAGGAAGTACTCGCCCAGTATGTTGCAATGTTCAAGGGGCCGCTCCCGCAGCACACCATTGCGGTACTCACGGCGGTGTTCGGCATCGACATCGACAACGACGACTACCCCACTGACGCCCTGGTCGAGATGGTGGGAGAAGGGGTGGATGAAGCCGCCGCGGAGGTCGAGGATATCATTGCTTGATGCTTCCACCAAGAAGGGGAAGCTGGAGAATGCAATCTCCATGTATCGATTTGCAAGACCTTCCTTTTGCAGCTGGTCTCTCGGCAGCCTGCGCGCGCCCAAACCAGCCATTCGAGACTTCGATCTTTTGTGTTGCATGTATCGCTGATGTCGGCCCGGGCATAAGCCTGACTTGAACCTCCTTCACTCATCGCTTCTTTTTGTGATTGCTACGGCTCGGACTCATGATCTAAGCGAGACGGCGACGACGACACGAGGCACTCGAGGCGCCAGCGCTAGCGATCACCAAAGCAACGGCCAAAAAACCTCGGCTGAACGAATGGGCCGTTGGGCCAGGACAAAGATTCGGCCTCCCTCTTCAGCGCCCGTAGCACCAACGGCCCATCACTGGCAAGCCTGCTTCGCTGCGCTATCCCTGGGGCCTAGCGGATTGGGCCTGGGAATTTTAAAGGCATCTCCAAACAAGATGCGTCGGGCCACTTTGAACTGGGCCATGTCTGGGCTGGCTGGGGTGAATAGTTCCAAAGAGGCAACCATCAATACAGATGCTACAAAATTTACAATTAGTTAACTGGAATGTGAGGGGGCTGAACTCTGCCGCATGGTGCAACACGGTGCACGAGCTCATGCTGGAAATGAAATGCAACATGGCATGCTTCCAGGAAACGAAGCTCCAGAACATAGATGATGTACTTGCGAGGTTCCTGGGCGGATACAAGCTGGATCGCTTCGACTACAAGCCAGCGAGAGGAACGAAGGGAGGAATCCTGTTACTTTGGGACAGTAACACAATAAATGTGCAAAACGTCCGAGTGGGCCGCTTCTCTATCTCAGCACAGATCACAATCATCCAATCAAACACTCCCTTCATGCTAACTGGGGTATATGGCCCCACAAGGCAACGACTAAAAGATGCCTTCCTCCGGCATATTAGAAGACTCAAGCCAAGCCTAGGAGAAAGTTGGCTGCTCCTGGGAGATTTCAACATGATCTACAAGGCTAGAGACAAGAGCAATGGGAACATAAACCTCGCGCGCATGAGTCGCTTCCGCTCAGCCCTTGACCATTGCGAGTTACATGAAATCCATCTACAGAACAGAAAGTTCACCTGGAGTAATGAAAGGAGACGACCGGTCATGGTGAAACTGGATCGGTGCTTCTGCAACGAGGCTTGGGATCTAGCCTTCCCCCAGCACGTCCTGCAAGCTCTACCTTCAGGCCCCTCTGACCACTGCCTGCTTCTCCTCTGCAATACTTCATGTAGCACCCAAATTTTATTTAAAATTTTCCCCCAATTAAAAACTTTGGTTTTAAAATTTGGATTTTATTTGTGCCAAAAAGATCTCAAAATTTCCCCCAAAATTTCAAAAAGTCCCCTCAAATTTTTTTTCCCTCTCTTGGGTCTTTTTCTCTCTTTTCCCTCCCTTGGCCCAACCCCTCTCTCTCCCTCTCCCTTTCCCCCCGGGTGGGCCGGCCCACCTCACTCCTCCCTTTCTCTCCTCTCTCCCGGCCCAGTTCTCCCTCCTCTCCCTTCCGGCCCACGGGCCTTTCCCCCTCGCGCTCGGCCTGGCCCAGCCCACCGAGCCGGCCGCACGCGCCGCCCGACCGCCGCCCGCGCCCGCCGCGTGCGCCGCCGCCTGCGCCGCCCCGCGCCGCCCGCCGCCCACGCCCGCGCCGCCCGGCTGCGCCGCCCCGCGACCACCCGCGCCACGCAGCGCCGCCCACGCCCGCCACCCACGCCGCCCTGCCCCCGCCGCGCCGACCCGCGCCGCCCTGCCCCCGCCACGCCGACCCGCGCCGTCCGCGCCACGCCGCGCCGACCCGCGCCGCCCGCGCCACGCCGCGCCGCCCACGCCGCCCACCGCTCCGCCTTGAGCCCCGCGCCCACGTCGCCGGTCACGTCGCCGTCCTCGCCGCGCCCTCGCCGCCTATAAAAAGCCCCGGAGCCCCTCCTCTTCCTCTCCCTCACCGCGCCGCTCCCTCGCCGGCGCTCTCTCTCCTCTACCTCCGGCCGCCGCCGCTTCCCTCTCTCGGCCGCGCGCCCCCTCCCCTCTCGGCCGCCGCCACCGACGGCCGTCCTCGCCGGCCGCCGCCAACCCCCGGCCGCCGCCGGTCTCCCCCTCCCCTCCCTCCCCGGCCACCTCGCCGCCCGGCGCCCGCCGGCCAAGCCGAGCCGGGCAAGCGGCAAGGAGGAAGAAGGGCCACCCGACAGGTGGGCCCCACCCCCTCCATATCTCTCTCTCCTCTCTCGGCTGACATGTGGGCCCTCCCCACGTCAGCCCTAACAGAACGGAATATTCCGTTGGAATATTCCGTTATCCTTTTTAATAATAATAAAAAAAAAGTTCCCAATTTTCAGAAAAGCCCCTCTACCTTTGAAAATTCATAAAAATTCAACCGTAACTCCGTTTGACCCCGTTCAAATTTCTAAATTTTTCTAAAATTGAGATCTACACAGTGGCACACTTGTTTATTTGATTTAAGCTTGTTTTATTGCCTTTTATTTATTTGTTCTCCTTCCCGCGTATAGAACACGTGTACGAAGGCACTCCGGACGCCGGATTCGAAGAAGAAGACCCGCACCTCGTGCAAGGCAAGCCTCTTTGGTCACATTGCCCCTATATTTTGAAATGATATGTTGATTGAAAAATGCATTGCTTAGTTCACACGATAACATGTTTAGGCCTCGGATTGTTTATACAACCGACGGACCAACCTAGTAGTCGCACTTATATTACATAGGTTGATGTTTCCATACCTTTGATAGCTCCACAAATGTTTACGCCGGTATCGTTGTACGATTACCGAGGTAGTTTGCTTAGCCATGCTTACGTTTGTACTGTCGTGTGGGAAACTTGGGTATTTACCAAACTTTGTGCTTAAAAACCCGGTACGTGGTACCGATGTGTTGTGAAATAAAATGTGTTGTGAAAATGGTGATGATGCGGAGTCAAGCCTTTGTGGTTTGGCTACGTATTATCGTTAAGGACCGATTCCTTTGGGAAGTCCATCCGAACACGTTATAGTGCGACCACACGGGTATTTATGGGATGCCTCTGGCTAAGTAAATTGTTATCACATGGGAGTTGGTGTGCCAATGGTTGTGGAATGCCGAGGATGAGGAGATGAAGTGTTACACGTTTATTGCCCATCATGGGTGTCTTTTTGCCTCTATTGTGGCATGGTACCAGTAGGAGTAGGAGGCATCCTCGGTATTTCCTGAGTGGACGACGGCTGGATTTGCCTGATACTCGGCTATGGATCTTAGCCCAACTAGGTGGCATGCGATTTTCATGGGTTAGCTTTGGAAAGGCCTTGTCACGAACTTTCGTTGCCGACGGGTAAACGATGTCAGTTTCGTGTCGTGTGGGTAAAGCGTACAACCTCTGCAGAGATTAATGAACTGTTCGAACAGCCGTGCCCACGGTCAAGGGCGAGTGTAAGGTGTTTCTCATAGCGTAGATTTGTTTGACAAATGTTTGATGAAAATGATTGGTGGGAAGGGATTCGTTTCCAGAGTTTGTCTGTGTGGCAAACGGCTAACCTTTGTGGTTAGGAACGGGTCTGTGTGACCTGGGGTGTCGTCCGACACCAAGGTGTTGTTAGGGCCATGATGGCGTTGCAGTCCTGAGATGACTGTGTGGACCATGTATGGTCGTGAAAGTGAGAAGGAACTAATGGAGGAGACAAATAAATTGTTGTTCGTTAATCGTGACAAGTTGTTGCAAAGCAACTTGTGGAATGGGTCGAGGCGTGAGCCTCCTCCCGACAACTAAAACTTGATTCACTCACTAGGAGTTTTGTGAAATAAATCACTTTGCCAAAAAGGCTGCTTTCGCAAATAAAACCCTAGCTCTCCTTGTCTTAACCAAGCATGTCATTCTTTCCCCGGCTTGCTGAGTACGTGAAGTACTCACCCTTGCTATATATATAATATCTATAGAGGATGGAGACGAAGACGTCGACCCGACCGCCGAGGAGTACCTCCAAGAGCAAGCCGAGTACGAGGACTTCTAGAAGGATCGTGCCTAGCCCCAAGCCGTCGCCTGTGGATCGAGATGGTCGCCCAGACGCTTAGCCGCCGCTGCTTTTGTCTTTTGCTTTATGGACTTTTGTATTGTGCGTTGCTCATCTCTGGGCCTGTCCGGGATAGCAACTTATGTAAGGACTAAAACCCAGTGATGTAATAATAATCTACTTTGATTCCATGTTTATTCTGTGAGTATCAGCTAGTGTATCCTGGGACTGGTACTATATCACAGGTAATGCGTAGCACCTCGGTATGAGTTAGCTGGTGATATCAGTTAGCGAGTGCCGGGGCGTTACAAAGGTGGTATCAGAGCATAGGTTTGGCCCTAGGACGAAACCTTCGTGTAGTTGTGACCCTAAGGATTATTTTAAAACTTATATATAATTGCAAAAGCTAGATAATGCTTATACTCTTCTCCTTACTATAGGATTCTTTTCAAAATACTCACCAATCCCTTTTCATTTAAACTTTAGACGAATCACGATGCGTTGGACTCCGCCAAGTTCTTGGAAGAGTAGTGGTTTTTGTGTGTCAGACCTGTCGTGACGTTGCCAACCCATTAGGGGTTGTGGCACTTAGTGTTCGTTAAACTAGTGTGTGAGTGGGTTATGTAATGATGGGTTGCCTCTTGATGTGCGTCCTGCTAAGCTTGGCTAAGCTTTGGGCTGGCCATGTCCCTGTCTTTCGGAATTTCCCCGATTTGCGAAAACGGTTTTTATCCATGAAATGCCCTCTCCTTACTCCGCCCTTTCAAACAAACCAGATGGCAGGACGCCCACGTCGCAGTACCCGTACCCTAGCCCGCTTCGGATATGAGAACCAAGCTCAGAATGACAACGACGCCACTCAGAATGCCGAAGGTCAGGAAGATGAGCATGCAGATGACCAGGTGTCAGAGAATGAACCGGCCGCCACCCAAGGAGCACATGCTGCCACAGCTACTACCCAAGGAGGAACACCTCCACCTTCACCCCCTCATTTGGATCCCCAGCAAATTATGGCCATTCAAACTCAGATCCTGCAAGGCATAGCTCAGACTCTTGCTGCTTTGAACCCCCAGCATCACCCAGCTCCACATCTTAATGGTCGCTCCAGATTGACGGATTTCTTGAGAACCCGTCCGCCAGAATTCTCGCAGACCTCCGAGCCTGTCGAAGCCGACGATTGGTTGAAGGACGTAGAGCGGAAGCTTGACCTAGTGCAGTGCTCTTCTAGAGAGAAGGCCTTGTACGCTGCCCATCAGCTCAGAGGACCCGCCGCCAATTGGTGGGAGAATTATTGTGTCGCTCACCAAGATGCAACTACAATTGTTTGGGCAGAGTTTGCAGAAGCTTTTAGACTTGCTTATGTGCCAGAAAATATCTACGATATTAAATGGGAAGAATTCAACAATCTCAAGCAAGGAAACTCCAGCATCAACGAGTACCTCAGCAAGTTCAACCATTTGGCCCGTTATGCCACCGATGAAGTGGACACTGACAAGAAGAAGATCAGAAAGTTTCTAAAAGGAATGAATGTAGGGATAAAGCTTCAGCTTGTTGCTCATGTCTTCCCTACATTTCAAGACATGGTTAATAGGGCATTAATAGTCGAAGATACCAGGAAGGAAGTGGAGGCTTTTCGCAAGCGCAAAATGGCTCAGACCGGATTTCAGTCTCATGGTGGTCCACGCCCCAGGACCAATCCATCTCCTCAGTTTCGCCAGCCAACCCCACAGCAGCATCATGGGTTCCCTCCCCGCCCAGTTCCTTCCCGTTCATCTGCACCAGCTCCACCAAGAGCCTATAGTGGTAACATCGGAGGAAGTAACCCGACGACTTTCAACACTCAGCCAAGGATTCCCCCGACTACAACTGGAAATGGCTGTTTCCGCTATGGAGAAGTCGGACATTTTGCTAGAGAATGTCCCCAGAAGAAAGGTCCCGCTGTTTCAGGAGCCTCTAACATCAGTACTGCCAGAGTACCAGCAACAGGACAAGTGCGAGCCACTACCCAGGCTAGTGGTCAGGCCTCCCGTACTGCTCCAAGTTTTGGACGAGGCCGCGTCAACCATGTGCAGGCCAAGTCAGCCCAGGAAGCTTCAGATGTTGTGATAGGTACGTTCCTTGTTAACAATGTACCTGCTGTTGTCTTATTTGATTCGGGAGCTTCGCATACTTTCATTTCTCGAGCTTTTGTGGAACAACATGGTTTGGCTACTAAGGACCTAAGGGTACCGATGATCGTTCACTCCCCGGGAAAGGAGACTAGGTCTGATCGATCATGCCCAAAGGTTAGCCTAGTCATAGAAGGTGTTAAGTTTATGGCTAGCCCTATTATCCTAGAGTCGCAAGGTCTGGACCTGATTCTAGGCATGGATTGGTTAGCTAAGTACAAGGGTCAGATAGATTGTGCCACAAGGACTATCACGCTGAAAGGACCATCTGGAAGTGAAGTAAGATTTACTCCGTCAATGGACCCTAGAGGTCAGGCTATGCTGAACTGCATCGAAGTCACCCCTTTGGAAGAGGTGCCTGTAGCCAATGAATACCCAGATGTTTTCCTAGATGAATTACCCGGAATGCCACCAGACAGAGAAATAGAGTTCTCCATAGAGCTTGCACCCGGCACAGCTCCAATTGCCAAGAGACCCTACAGAATGGCAGCTAATGAATTGGCCGAAGTAAAAAGACAGATAGGGGAGTGAAGCACCAGACGGAAAGAGATTAAGTTTTACAAGGTTCAGTGGAGTAATCACTCGGAAGAAGAAGCTACTTGGGAACAAGAGGATCACCTTCGAGCCGAGCACCCTGAGTTGTTCGCGTAGTCGCGGAATCTCGGGACGAGATTCTGTTAAGGGGGGTAGGTTTGTAGCACCTTAATTCTTTTTATTTTATTTAAAATTTTCTCTTAATTAAAAATTTTGGATTTTTTAAAAGTTTGGATTTTATTTTGTTTTGTGCCAAAAAGATCTCAAAAATTCCCCCAAAATTTCAAATAGTCCCCTCAAAAAATTTTTTTCTTCCCTCTCTTGGGCCTTTTTCTCTCTTTTCCCTCCCTTGGCCCAACCCCTCTCTCTCCCTCTCCCTTTCCCCCGGGTGGGCCGGCCCACCTCACTCCTCCCTCTCTCTCCTCTCTCCCGGCCCAGTTCTCCCCTCTCTCCCCCTTTCGGCCCACGGGCCGTTTCTCCCCGCGCCGGCCCAGCCCACCCGGTCGTCTCCCTCCTCCCGCCCGCGCCGCCGCCGGCGCCGCCTGGCCGCGCCGCCCCGCGCCGCCCGACAGCCACCGCGCCGCACGCCGGCCGCGCCGCCCGCCGTACCGCGCCGCCTGCGCCCGTGCCCGAGCCGCCCGGCCACGCCGCCCTGTCCCCGCCGCGCCGGCCGCGCCGCTGGGCCGCGCCGCCCTCGCCGCACGCGCGACGTGCCGCGTCGCGTCGCCGGCCTCGCGCCCCGCGCCGCCGCCCGCTCCACGTCGCCGGCCGTACCCGCGCCCCCTTGCCGCCTATAAAACCCCCACCCCTCCCCTTGCCGCCGCACCCCTTCCCCCTCGCCGGCGACCCCCATCCCTCCCCTCTCTCCCTCGCTTCCACCGGCCGCCGCCGCTTCTCCGGCCGCCGCCGCCTCCCCCACCTTCTCCGGTCGCCGCCGCCGCCTCCCTCACCTTCTCCGGCCGCCGCCGCCTCCCCCTCCCCTCCCGGCCGCCGCTGCCACCGCCGCCACCGCCTCCCCGGCCGCCGGCCTCCCCTCCCCGCCCCCCTCCCCTCCCTCTCCGGCCGCCCCGCCGCCCGGCGCCGCCGCCGGCCGAGCCGAGCTCGGTGGGGAAGAAGACCCCCCCGGCTGACAGGTGGGCCCCACGCCCTCCTCTCTCTCTCCCTCTCTCTGACAAGTGGGCCCCACACCACCGTTAAATCTAACCCTAACCCTAACGGAAAATATTCCGTTATCTTTTATTTAAAAATTCCTAATTTTTCAGAAAAGTCCCTCTACCTTTGAAAATTCATAGAAATTCAACCGTAACTCCGTTTGACCCCGTTCAAATTTCTAAATTTTTCTAAAAATGAGATCTACCCAGTGGCACACTTGTTTATTTGATTTGAGCTTGTTTTATTGCCTTTTATTTATTTATTCTCCGTTCCGCGTATAGAACACGTGTACGAAGACGCTCCGGACGCCGGTTTCGAAGAAGAAGACCCGCACCTCGTGCAAGGCAAGCCTCTTTGATCACATTGCCCCTATATTTGCAAAGATATGTTGTTTGAAAAATGCATTGCTTAGTTCACACGATTAACATGTTTAGGCCTCGGATTGTTTATACAACCGACGGACCAACCTAGTAGTCGCACTTATATTTCATAGGTTGATGATTCCATACCTTTGATAGCTCCACAAATGTTTGCGCCGGTATCGTTATACGATTACCGAGGTAGTTTCGCTTAGCCATGCTTACGTTGTTGCCGTGTGGGAAACTTGGGTATTTACCAAACTTTATGCTTAAAAACCCGGTACGTGGTACCGATGTGTTGTGAAGTAAAATGAGTTGTGAAAATGGTGATGATGCGCAGTCAAGCCTTTGTGGTTTGGCTACGTATTATCTTTAAGGACCGATTCCTTTGGGAAGTCCATCCGAACACGTCACAGTGCGACCACACGGGTATTTATGGGATGCCTCTGGCTAAGTAAATTGTTATCACATGGGAGTTGGTGTGCCAATGGTTGTGGAATGCCGAGGATGAGGAGATGAAGTGTTACGCATGTTTTGCCCATCATGGGTGTCTTTGTGCCTCTATAGTGGCATGGTACCAGTAGGAGTAGGAGGCATCCTCGGTATTTCCTGAGTGGACGACGGCTGGATTTGCCTGATACTCGGCTATGGATCTTAGCCCAACTAGGTGGCATGCGATTTTCATGGGTTAGCTTTGGAAAGGCCTTGTCACGAACTTCCGTTGCCGACGGGTACACGGTGTCAGTTTCGTGTCGTGTGGGTAAAGCGTACAACCTCTGCAGAGTTTAATGAACTGTTCGAACAGCCGTGCCCACGGTCAAGGGCGAGTGTAAGGTGTTTCTCATAGCGTAGATTTGTTTGACACATGTTTGATGAAAATGATTGGTGGGAAGGGTTTCGTTTCCAGAGTTTGCCTGTGTGGCAAACGGCTAACCTTTGTGGTTAGGAACAGGTCTGTGTGACCTGGGGTGTCGTCCGACACCGAGGTGTTGTTAGGGCCATGATGGCGTCGCAGTCCTGAGATGACTGTGTGGACCATGTATGGTCGAGAAAGTGAGAAGGAACTAATGCAGGAGACAAATAACTTGTTGTTCGTTAATCGTGACAAGTTGTTGCAAAGCAACTTGTGGAATGGGTCGAGGCGTGAGCCTCCTCCCGACAACTAAAACTTGATTCACTCACTAGGAGTTTTGTGAAATAAATCACTTTGCTAAAAAGGCTGCTTTCGCAAATAAAACCCTAGCTCTCCTTATCTTAACCAAGCATGTCATTCTTTCCCCGGCTTGCTGAGTACGTGAAGTACTCACCCTTGCTATATATATAATATATCTATAGAAGTTGAAGATGAAGACGTCGACCCGACCGCCGAGGAGTACCTCCAGGAGCAAGGCGAGTACGAGGACTTCTAGAAGGATCGTGCCTAGCCCCAAGCCGTCGCCTGTGGATCGAGATGGTCGCCCAGACGCTTAGCAGCCGCTGCTTTTGTCTTTTGCTTTATGGACTTTTGTATTGTGTGTTGCTCATCTCTAGGCCTGTCCGGGATAGCAACTTATGTAAGGACTAAAACCCAGTGATGTAATAATAATCTACTTTGATTCCATGTTTATTCTGTGAGTACCAGCTAGTGTATCCTGGGACTGGTACTATATCACAGGTAATGCGTAGCACCTCGGTATAAGTTAGCTGGTGATATCAGTTAGCGAGTGCCGGGGCGTTACAACTCACAACGCCAGAATATCGGCTGAGAGCAGGTCTTAAACGTCGCCTACTCGGCCTAGCAACGCTCGAGCGTGCAAGGAAAAGACAAGCCTCCCGCATAACATATATCAAGGAGAGAGAGGCAAACACAAATTTTTTCCACCTCAAGGTTAACACCAGAAGAAGAAAAAATAACATCCAAAGAATGCGCAGCGGAGGTGGCTGGGCCGTGAATCATCAAGACAAGGATGCTGTCATCTTCGAGCACTTTTCCAGAATAATGAGCAGACCGGAGCCGAGAGCATGCGATATTAACTGGCAAGCCTTGCATGTCCCAACAACGAACCTCTTGCACCTAGATGATCCTTTCACGGAACAGGAGATCCATCAAGCAATCAAGGAAATGCCATCCGACAAGGCTCCAGGGCCAGATGGCTACACAGGGAATTTCTGTAAAGTTTGCTGGGAAATTATCAAGGGAGATATAATGATAGTCTTCCAGTCGATCAATAATCCAAGATGTGAGAACATGAACCTTTTGAACTCAGCAAACATCGTCCTGATCCCAAAAAAGGAGGGCGCCGAAGAGGTGACGGACTACAGACCCATCAGCCTAATTCACAGTATAGCAAAGATCCTCTCCAAGACCCTGGCTCTACGGATAAGACCCCACATGCAGGCCCTCGTCTCAGTCAATCAAAGTGCCTTCATCAAAGGCAGGAGCATTCATGACAACTTTCTATATGTTAGAAATCTGGCAAGAAGATATCACAGGACGAGGAGGCTAATGCTGCTCTTCAAGCTTGACATAACTAAAGCTTTTGATTCGGTGCGCTGGGATTATCTTCTAGCAATGCTGCAACATCATGGGTTCCCACAGAAATGGAGAGACTGGGTGACGGCCATACTCTCTACCTCCACCTCGCAAGTACTTCTCAACGGGATACCAGGAGAAAAGATAGCACACGGCAGAGGGCTCAGACAAGGAGACCCGCTATGGCCGCTTCTCTTCATTTTGGCAATTGACCCCCTACAATGGATCCTCTCCAAAGCAACAGAACTAAATGCAATATCCAAGCTTCGTGGCAGAGCAGCTCGCCTTAGAATCTCCATGTATGCTGATGATGCAGTGTCTTCATAAACCCCGTCAGAAAGGATGTCCAGGCCTTCACCGACATTCTCATGCGTTTTGGACAAGCGACAGGGCTAGTCACCTACATGCAAAAATCGCAAGTGGTGGCGATCAGATGCTAGAGTATGGATCTAGATTCCATCCTCGATGGCGTCCCAGCGGGCCTACTTCCCCATAAAATACCTGGGATTGCCGCTTCTACTTGGAAGGATGCGGAAGACGGATGTCCAACCAATCTTTGACAAAATTGCAAACCGGGTCACCAGCTGGAGGGGGAAGAACATGGGGCCGGCAGGGAGATCAACTTTGGTCAAGGCAGTGCTGACTGCGCAGCCCATCTATATGCTCACCGCCCTCAAGATCTCCAAAGAAGCCCTAGGTATTCTGGACGCAAAGAGAAGAAAATTCCTTTGGGCAGGGACGAGAGACATTACGAGGGGAAAATGCAAAGTTAACTGGGAAAGAACGTGCCTCCCAATCGCGCTAGGAGGATTAGGGGTGCTTAACATGGAGATGTTCACGAGGGCACTGCGACTGAGATGGCTCTGGCACGAATGGAAAGATCCCACCAAACCGTGGGTGGGCCTAGAGACACTGTGTGACGAAACCGACAAACTCCTCTTTGCCGCAGCTACCAAAATAACAATAGGGGACGGGAACACGGCTCGATTCTGGGACTCCGCTTGGCTAGATGGGCAAAGACCAAAAGACATCGTGCCGCTAGTCTATGCAATCTCCAAGAAAAGAGGCAAATTGCTACGCGAAGGCATCGAAAATGACAACTGGTTTGAAGATCTGGAGCTGAATGGAAACACTGCTTTTACAGTAGACCTGATCAGCCAGCTTGTGTCCCTATGGAGCGCAACCCAGGGCATCCTGCTAAACCAAGATGAACCAGACCACATCACCTGGAAGCTTTCAAATCATGGAGAATACTCTACCTCTTCGGCATACAAGGCACAATTGCTAGGGAATGTCGGCACCAACTACAACTCCTTGATTTGGAAATCCTGGGCCCCGGCAAAATGCAAATTTCATGCATGGCTTGTGATACAAAACAGATTCTGGACCTCCGACCGGCTAGCTGCAAGAGGATGGCCAAATAGTAGAGTGTGCCCCTTATGCCGTGAGACGAACGAGACGGCATGCCACCTGGTCACCTCCTGTAGGTACACCAGGAGGATTTGGAGTCTAGTGGCCAGCTGGGTAGCCTATCAGCAATTGGACCCGAATCACTGGGAGCCATTCCAAACTACCCAAGATTGGTGGGAAATGCTAAACAACAAAAAGGAAGTGCCCAATAAAGGACTGCGATCCTTAATCCTACTCATCGTGTGGGAAATCTGGAAGGAAAGGAACCAACGGATATTCGAGCATAAGGAACTAGCGGCCCCCAATCTTATGGCGAAAATAAAGGAAAAGGCAAGAACCTGGATCATGGCAGGCGCAAGGCGACTCGAAGAATTCCTTCCTTCCTTCTGATAGTGTTTCTGTATTTATGTATAGTTTCTTTTCTTGCCCCTAGGGGCTGTATTTTTTACCTTTATATCCAATGAAATAGCACAATCTCGTGCTGATTCTTTTCAAAAAAAAACACAGAAGTCATGGTTCGATTCGAAGTCGTATCATACCATTAGTTTCTTGAACAAATTAAGTTCCACATTCATCATGCCGACTTGAATGTGCTCTGCTCTTCTATCTGCGGGACCTCGTAGACATGTGAACCAAGAAGACCCACAGCGTCGTACGTTGCCGTGTTGAGTACCGTTGTACCCTACCAGGCCAAGTTGCTGTCTGAAACTCTGAATCTATGAGAGTGAACAAACGTTCTAGCTGTCAGCTGCCTAAATTAAACAGGCGTGTAATGTACTCCAACCTGCAGCATCTACCATGCTACATTCGTTCCAAAATATAGCAACGTATGAGATGGAATGCATTCTAATATTACGAATCTAAACAGACGTCTATCCAAATTTATACTAATATAATGTATCTCGTTCCACATGGTAGATATATGGCTAGGCTAGATGCAGTCCCCCGCGTTTACACACACATACACACGCATTTTTCTTCCTTGTCCAAATCAAACATATAAGCATATACCAGCACTGCATAGTTAAACCGTTACTAAGCATATACTCCTCTCTTCTCCAATTCAGCCATTATTCACCTATCTTCTCCGGCCATGCCTCCTCACCTCCATGTCTTGCTACTCAGTGGGCTTCTCCTCTCCTCCCTGCACACTCCTCCATGTTCCGCCACCATTGCAGATGGCGACATTCTCACAGCAGGTCAAGCGCTTTCTGTCGGCGACAAGCTCGTCTCGAGGAACGGCAAGTTCGCGCTCGGCTTCTTCCAGCCACAGCCAACTGCAGGCATCAGTAAGTCCATCAACACCACCACCACCACACTGCCTGGCTGGTACCTTGGCATATGGTTCAACAAGATCCCGGTTTTTACTACTGCTTGGGTTGCTAATAGGGAGAATCCCATCACTGGCCCTGAGATGAAGCAAGCACAGCTCAAAATCTCAAGAGATGGCAATCTTGCCATTGTCTTAAACAACAACACCAGTTCTAAGTCCATAATCTGGTCCAGTACTCACATCATTGTCAATAGGACAACAGGATCATCCAGCACAAACACTACCACCACTACTAGTGCTCTCCTCATGAACAATGGAAACCTAGCCCTCCTCATGGCTAGTAACAATGTTGTGCTGTGGCAGAGCTTCGACTACCCTACAGATGTTGGGCTTCCGGGTGCCAAGTTAGGCCGGAACAAGATCACCGGTTTGAATCGTCGGTTCGTTGCCAAGAAGAGCCTCATTGATATGGGCCTCGGCTCTTACAGCCTTGAGATGGACACTAACACCGTGTTGCACATCAGGCGCCGCAAACCCCCCATCGTGGTGTATTGGTCTTGGTCATCTGGACAATTGGCTTATAAGCTTATACCATTGCTCAATGAGCTGCTAGACATGGATCCACGAACCAAAGGCTGGCTCAAACCTGAATATATCCACAACAATGAAGAGGACTACTTCACGTACACATCACTTGATGAATCAGCTTCCGTATTCGTTGACATAGACATCACTGGTCAGGTTAGGCTGAATGTTTGGTCACAACCCAAAATGTCTTGGCAAACCATATATGCAGAACCATCTGATCCATGCAACCTGCACGATGTCTGTGGACCTTTCACGGTCTGCGACGGCAAATCGATCCCATTCTGCGGCTGTATGGAGAGCTTCTCTCCCAAGTCACCGTTGAACTGGGATGCTGGTGATCCGATTGGAGGGTGCGTCAGAAATACTCCCTTGGATTGTGCAGCTGGTAAACAAAAGAACACAAGCCCAACAGACATGTTCCACCCCATAGATGGTGTTACACTGCCCTTGTACCCTCAGAGCGTAGATGATGCTTCGACCCAGAGCGATTGCGAAGAAGCTTGTCTTCATGATTGTTCTTGCACTGCTTATTCCTACAACGGTAACAGATGCTCTGTCTGGCATGGGGAATTGCGAAGTGTAAATCAGAATGATGGCATTGGTATTTATTCTGAAAATGTTCTTTACCTTCGCCTCGCCGCCAGAGATTCGCAAAGTTTGAGGAAAAACAACAAACGGAAACCAAGAGTTGTTACCACTATCATCATTGTTAGTTTTGGATTACTAATGCTCATGCTCGTGTTAATGATTTGGATTTTCAAATCCAAGTCGTGTGGTGCGCCACTATATGGCAGTCAAGGTAGTGATGGTGGAATTATAGCCTTTAGATACACTGGTTTAGTTCGTGCTACTAAATGTTTCTCAGAGAAGATAGGAGAAGGTGGTTTTGGTTGTGTATTCAAGGGAATGTTAGGAGACCAGACTGCTATAGCAGTGAAAAGGCTTGATGGTGCTCGTCAGGGAGAGAAGCAATTCAGGGCAGAGGTGAGCTCAATTGGAATGATCCAACATATCAACCTAGTCAAACTGATTGGTTTCTGCTGCGAAGGTGATCAGAGGCTACTTGTGTATGAACGCATGTTAAATGGGTCTCTTGACGCCCATCTATTTCAGAGCAATGCTACCGTCCTAAATTGGAGCACCAGGTATCAAATAGCCATAGGAGTTGCTAGAGGATTGTGCTACTTGCACCAGAGTTGCCGCGAATGCATCATACACTGTGATATCAAACCAGGAAACATACTTCTCAATGAATCATTTGTTCCTAAGATTGCAGATTTTGGGATGGCAGCGATTGTAGGAAGGGATTTTAGCCGAGTTCTAACTACATTCAGAGGTACTGTAGGGTATCTTGCCCCGGAGTGGCTTAGCGGAGTTGCTATTACACCAAAAGTTGATGTTTACAGCTTTGGCATGGTACTGTTGGAAATCATATCAGGAAGGAGAAATTCACCTCAAGTATCTGCTAGTAACAGCGATCATGGTGATTATTTTCCTGTGCTAGCAATTAACAAGCTTCATGTGGGAGATGTGAGGAGTCTGGTGGATCCACAATTACATGATGACTTCAATTTGGAAGAGGCTGAAAGAGTTTGCAGAGTTGCTTGTTGGTGCATCCAAGAAATTGAGTCTGATCGGCCGACAATGGGTGAAGTGGTCCGGGCCATTGAGGGTCTACAGGAGCTTGATATGCCCCCGATGACAAGACTACTTGCAGCTATAATAGAATGCTCTGATGTGGCTTCAATAAAATAGTTTATAAATCCTTTTGTGGTCCATATGGTACAAATATTTTTGTTTTTAGCAAATTTTGAAGTTTTAGAATGGAATAAATAGATGCAAGATGTAATTGTTGAATTGTATATGGTCGGCAGTGCAGACCTTTCCTAGACTATGTCTTGATCTCGTCGACCTGTCCCATTACATCGTCAAGCAGATCGGGAAAGGCAAGCAGGGTGTTCATCGGGAGCTCTGCCTTCGACCATGTCTTCCTCAAGGACGAGGACGATGACGATGACGGCAGCATCAGCGTTGGAACATACCCAAATTTTTATTTTTGGAAAATCCAACTCTTGTAGAATTCAGTAAGAAATTTTTACAAAATTCTTGGTTACAAACTCATGCATGGAATTGACTAGCTAGTTAGAATAAGCTTAAATAGGGTAAGTTGAAGACTTCTCGCTTTCTAAAATGAAAATGACCGAGTATTAGCATCAAGTACCTCTAAGAGGTTTAATAAAACTTGTTGGTCAAACCTAGGTAAATTTCCAAGTATAAACACAATTTGCAATGAGGACCCGATACCCAAAGTTTGGTAGGTTTCGCCAACATTAGTTAGGAGTTTAAACTCGGTAGTACAAATGATGTGTAATGAAACACGCCGCGATCCATTGGTAACTCCATCCGAGTTAGGACAGTCCCATGTAGTAGCAAATTTTTCCTTCTTGGATATGGTTAGGGCTATTTCCCTAACAAGATCATGCATCTGGAATCTCTTTGGCCTTCCATATTCATTCCTTTCCACATCCTGAAGCAATGATCGACTAGCAAGTTCCTTCAGGTAACATGCTGCTACATCTGCCAGTGTTGTCTCTGGTCCTCTGTCCTGAACAAATCCTTCGGCTATCCACAACTGATTAACCCTTTTTCTTTCGATTCGATAATCTTCAGGGAACAAGGCTGCAGTAAAGAAAGCAATTCTTCAGATAACTTGGGAGATCATTGTAACTGAGATTCAGAACACTAGCGACCCAGCTCAGCTCTTGATTGTTACTGAGCTGCCACCTAAGTTGATTATAGAACAACTCCCACTCATGCTCTCCTCCATTTCTTTGTACGATAAAAGGATCCCTATAGCTACAAGAGCCAGTGGCAAACCTTGGCATTTCTCCATGTTTCTTTCAGCGACATTCTTCAGATTAAGGGGGCAACTTCTGTCATCCAATCTTGAGAAAGCCTTCTGACAGAAAAGAGTCCAGGCTTCCTGCTTCGGTAGAACCATACAAGTGGAAAAGCTTCATTTCATGATCTGCATCTGCTAGAGATGCCACAGTTTCGATTCGAGTTGTGATAACAACTTGGCTGCCATTTTTGTTCTTAACAAATGTATTATCTAGTAAAGGCCAGGTATCCCTGATGGCGTATGGCCGTTCGTTGTGGCTTCAGTAAATTCAGTAAACTAGAGGAATTACTCTTTACTCCAGAGAGGAGAGAGAGCAGAGCTCATCGCTCTCACTCTCTCTAAAAAAGAGACATTCTAACAGAGAACTACCAAGGGTTGGGCTAAATCAATTTCAATGCTTCTCTAGGTGACAACCTACTGCGAAGTGAACTGCAGTTACTGCACCCTAAGGGCTCCATCGCCTAGCAAAAACTCCAGATAAACTGAATTCATCAGAATGTCAGAGTCCATCAAGGTGCTGAAGGGTGAAATAAATCACATCAGAATAGAGAAACCAATCTCTGATCCAACCATCTGCAAAGATTAAAAAAAGCGAAGAGACACAGTAAATAGGTGGTGTGGAACTGTGCATAACCTGCATATTAACATAATATCTTATCTCAGTTTAGCTTTTTTTGCTTATGCATTGACTGCATTACCAAAGAAATACAAAAAGTTAATTGGTTTAAATTCGTACATGCATCCAAGCGAGACAAATCCTTCAGGAAACATGACGGAGAGCTTTCTTGAGTACGGATTTGTCATTAATGAATCATGCATAGTATGAGTTGCATGCAGCAAATTAGACCCAATACAATGGCAGACACAATCTTCAAGTGCATGTCTCAATCTTTATTGCAAGAAAAGAAATGAATATCAATGAGACAGTAGTCGTGGATAAGTTTTCTGGAATGTACCTAGCTGAAAGCATTTCACATCTAAGATACCAAACAGGCATGTGTTAAAAACCTTTCAGATGTATGATATCACCAGATATAGAACCAATTTTGACAAAAAAAAAAAGAAAGAAACAGTGCTCTTTTCAGTTCCCCAAATAATGACATAAGCCTTAATTGACATGACATACTTGTCCAGATGCATAGCTAAAAGTAGCTATATTTTGGGATAAAGGGTACTAAATATTTTTCCTTACAGCTATCTAGGAGCCAATAGCTTTTTCTCCCTAGCATTATGCCATTGAGAAAACAATTGACGATTTAATCTAGGACTGATCATTTCAACTATCTCTGTATTATTCTCCACTTCTGCATAAGTTCACTTTTTGGTGAAGCAATTTGTGACTTCCAGCATTTCTTGGTCACACATGAAATAAAATCATAGAACAATCCATTTCTATATTAACAGAATATATGAAAAATTGATACAAATGTTATGTATGTTTCTTTTCAAATGCAAATTATCTTCTGTATTAAACAGATCATAACAGACTCAAAAGACCCTCCCAATATTATTGTGCTTTTTTTTCGCTGGGCCGGCGGAAAGCCAGCCAAAGTTTATTAAGGGAAAGGAAGGGGTTTTAACACTGTTACAAAAAATTTACAGCAAGCAAACAGCTGAGCAACCAACACTAGAGTGCAGGCAGCTCAACTCACAGCACTGCTAAGAACATACAGCAAGCAATAATCAACCAGCTGGCCGCAACAGACCGATGGTTGCACAAAGCTGAGCTGCGGATGTCACCTTGTCGTCAAAGACCCGGGTTATTGTGTTTTTTTATCAACGCATGGAGAAGAAATATGCTCGCTCGGCTCAATCCTCCTTAAGCGACAAGTTTAGTAAGAATTGCCTCTTGCCAGAAAATGCATAATTATAATACATCTCAATGAATAGATGGTCAAGCGTTCAATTAATGATTGAATTCATTTTATTTCTGAACAAGACCATCAAACTATATAGGCCCATTTCCTAATTGCAGTTGGAGATCATCCCACTTTTCTGACCTTATGGAAGCTTTTAGCATCATAAAGGCAACTAAAGGCAACGAATATTTCATTATGATTAATGATTGATTTTATTTTATTTCTGATGAAACAGATCATCAAAGGCCATTTCCTAATTGCAGTTGGAGATCATCACACTTTTCTCACCTTATGGAAGTTTTTAGCATCATAAAAACAACTAAGATGATGAATATTTAAACGGAACTAGTAAAACTGCACTTGCTATTTAAAAATAAATAACAAAGTGAAGTTGATGTGGCTAAAACAATAAAACGCACAAATATAACCAAACAATTGCATGGATACGAACTATATGATGTTGTGAGACCAATCTTTACCTTGTCACACACTCCCTCGACATAATAAACTTCCAGTGTACACACCTACTCCGGTATGGATGCTCGTTTTGTTAAGAATAATCCTTGTGTGCTGGATTAGTAGTAGCTCTATATGGTTAGTTGTTTTTCTTTAGGTGCATAATCTTGTATGGGTCGGCCTAATTGGAGGCCATGTTTTCTTTCCTTGTAGACATGATTTAATTCCTTGTAATCGCTTACTTAAGCGGTGGAATAGTCTGGAAAAGCGGTCAATTCAACAGCACCAAACAAGACGTGTTCCTCTGTTCGCGTGAGTTTTTGTGTTGAGTCTGTGTTGGCCGTGATCTCGCCGGCGATGTGGTTTACATCGTCTCTCCGGCGTGATTCTAACAAGTGGTATCAGAGCATCCGGTTACGAACCCGGGTGTTGCACTGATGGGTGATGACAAGAAGTCGATCGATAACACCTCCAAGGACGGCATCGTGATCCAGTGGGTGATTCGTGAGGTGGGCGGCAGGAGTAGCTACCCCATCCTCACCAAGACAAATTACTCCAATTGGGCGCTCCTGATGACGGTGAAGTTGAAGGCAAGGGCACTCTGGCACGCCATCGAAGATGGTGGTGCTGATCCGCAAGAGGAGATGATGGCGCTCGACGCCCTCTGTGGCACGCTGCCATCAGAGATGGTGTCCACGATCGCCGAGAAGGCGACGGCGAAGGAGGCGTGGGACGCCATCGCGACCATGCGAGTAGGAGATGATCGCGTGAAGAAGACGGCGGCGCAGAACCTCCGACGCAAGTTCGAGTTGGCGACGTTCAACGATGGTGAGGCCATCGAAGACTTCGTGCTTCATCTCAACGGCATGGCCGTGACTCTAGCTACCTTGGGCGAAAAGCTGGAGGAGAGCACGATCGTTGACAAGATCATGCGCAGCGTGCCTAAACGTCCCAAGCTAATCGTGGTTGCGATCACGACTTTGCTCGATGTGTCGACACTGATCGTCGAGG
The DNA here is from genome assembly GCA_000573905.2 of Oryza punctata. NCBI lineage: Eukaryota > Viridiplantae > Streptophyta > Magnoliopsida > Poales > Poaceae > Oryza > Oryza punctata. The sequence goes on along the minus strand of CM002494.2, from coordinate 5,132,105 downwards.
GCCTTACCGGGCGGCTGCGGGCAGCAGAGGATGCAGACGAGGAGCCACTGGTGTCACTGCAGCACGAGGGCAAGCTGTACCTCATGGAGGAGGAATGGGACGCGCGACGCAAGAAGTGCGAGGCGGAGAACCACTCCGGCAACGGCTCCAGCGGCGGAACAGGGCAAGGCGGAGGAGGAAAACATGGCCGAGGTCGCGGACGTGGCAACGGAAAAGGCTCATCGTCGAGTGGGCCGTCCACCTCCAGCAAGCCCACAGGCAACGAGTGCAGGCGTTGTGGAAAGATGGGCCACTGGGCCCACGAGTGTCGCTCGAAGCCCAAGAAGGAGCAGGCCCATGTCGTCCAGGAGGAAGAGGAGGCTTCTCTCCTCCTCATGAAGACCCCGCCCGTTCTATCCACTCCACTGCCGTCGCAAGCCATGACCACATCGGTGCCGCCCACATTGGTGGTGGCATCGCCCCTCGAAGCTCCCTGCGCAACCCGGCGGCGATTCCTCTCCCGCAGGGTGACCTAGCGCCATGAGGAGTGAAGCAGGAGCACGACGGCGGCGGACCTGAGGTGGCGACGGCGGGATCCGGTGCCCAAGTCCAGCTCTGGGAGCAGAAGGTGTTCGCCTACCTGGAAGAGGAGAAGGAGCGTGATGCAGAGACATGGGTCCTGAACACCGGGGATACCAACCACATGTCGAGGTCCCGGGCGGTGTTCATGGAGCTGGACACGCCAGTGCTCGGGTCAGTGTGCTTCGGCGATGATTCGGTGGCACGGATCGAGGGGTCGCGGGACCATCGCATTCGTGTGCAAGAATGGAGAACTCCGGTCGTTCTCCGGCATCTACTACATCCCACGACTGACAACGAACATCGTGAGCATCGGGCAACTCGACGAGGTTCGGTACAAGATCGACGTCAACGACGACGTGATGAGGATCCGCGAGCCTGGCAGGCAACTCCTGGCGAAGGTGCTGCGCTTACCGAAGCGGTCGTATGTGCTCCAGATCAAGCTAGCACAGCGACCGGTCTACCTGGCAATGCGCAGTGACAACGAGGCATGGCGATGGCATGAGCGGTTTGGCCATGTCAACATGGCAGCGCTGCGGAAGCTAGCTCGGGAGGAGCTCGTTCGAGGCCTACTGACGATTGGAGAGGCGAAGGAGCTCTGTGAGGCCTGCATGGCTGGCAAGCAGAGGCGGACATCCTTCCCAGTGACAGCGGAGTATACAGCTCTTGGAGCTGGTGCACGGTGATCTATGCGGTCCAATCCCACCGGCGACGCTAAGGGGGAACAAGTACTTCTTGCTGCTGCTGGATGACCTCAGCAAGTACATGTCGGTAGCCGCGATATCTTCAAAGGATCGTGCAGCGGCTGCCATCAGGGATATCCAGGTGCGGGCGGAAGGCGAATCTGGGTGCAAGCTCATAGCAGTTCACACCGATCGCGGAGGTGAGTTCACCTCAATCGAGTTTGTGGAGTACTGCACGGCTGAAGGCGCGCATCGTCAAAACACCACGCCTTACAGCCCGCAGCAAAACGGTGTCGTTGAGCGCCAGAACGGCACAGTGGTGGTAACAACAAGGAGCATGCTCAAGGTGAAGGGACTGCCCGGATGGTTCTGGGGCAAGGCGGTAAGCACTGCTGTGTATATGCTGAATAGGTGCCCGACGAAGTGTGTGGATGGCATGACCCCGTTCGAGGCATGGCACGGGAAAAAGGCGGTGGTACACCACCTTCGGATGTTTGGCTGCATCGCCTACGTCCAGAACACAGGGCCACACCTGACGAAGCTCGAGGATCATGGCTGTAAGATGATCTTCGTCGGCTACGAGCGTGGGTCCAAGGCGTACCGCGCCTATGATCCCGTCACGAAGCATGTCCATGTGATGCGTGATGTGTTGTTAGATGAGCAAGCCCAGTGGAACTGTGGCACCGGTAGTGATGATGGAGAGCCGAGCGGTGGTGACGACGTCTTCATGGTGGAGTACTCTACCACGGACTAGACAAACTCCAGAGCCGGCGAGCAATCACCGCATCCTGGTGGGGCTAGTGGCAAGGAGCCGGCATCCGGCGAGCAATCACTGCATCCCGGCGAGGATGGTGGCATGGAACCAAAACCCGGCTCACCACATGGTGTTAATGACGACAACCTGGACATCGATCACGACGACGACGCCCCACTCCGGTTCCGCAGCATCAACGACATCATCGGGTCGGCCTCGCCTCGTGGCTTCGCACAACACGCACTGGTGGCAGAGGAGCTGCACGCAGTGAGCTCCGATGAGCCTGCCTCATTTGACGAGGTGGAGCGCAACCCGAGTTGGAGGGAGGCGATGGTGGCGGAAATGGAAGCGATTGAAGACAACAAGACTTGGTCGCTGGCTGATCTTCCGCCTGGTCGCCGTGCGATCGGGCTGAAATGGGTGTTCAAGGTGAAGAGGGACGAACACGGTGCGGTGTCCAAGCACAAGGCGCGTCTTGTGGTGAAGGGCTATGCGCAACGGCATGGCATCGACTACGACGAGGTGTTTGCTCCGGTGGCGCGGCTGGACTCGGTGAGCCTGCTCATTGCCCTCGCAGCGCACAAGGGGTGGGAGGTGCACCATATGGACGTCAAGTTGGCATTCCTAAACGGGGACCTACAGGAAGAGGTCTATGTGGAGCAGCCGGGCGGTTTTGTCATCACCGACAAGGAGCACAAGGTGCTCAAGCTGCGAAAGGCGTTGTATGGGCTGTACCAAGCACCGCGCGCTTGGAACGCGAAGATGGATGACACGCTGTTGTCGCTCGGTTTCAAGAGGAGTCCGTTGGAGCACGCCGTCTATGTCAGGCGGAACGGCAATGCGCAGCTGGTGGTCGGGGTCTATGTCGATGACCTTGTGATCACCGACTCCAACCGCGACGACATCAAGTTGTTCAAGAAGGAGATCGCAGCCGCGTTCAAGATGAGCAATCTCGGCTTGCTTCACTACTACCTTGGCATTGAAGTGAAGTAGAGCACGAGTGGAATTTCGCTCAGCCAAGGAGCCTACGCCACCAAGATCCTGGAGAAGAGTGGCATGGAAGGGTGCAATCCGTGCCAAGTGCCCATGGAGGCACAACTGAAGCTGAGCAAGTTCATCTCGGAGCCGTCGGTTGACGCGACGGCATACAGAAGCATCGTCAGGAGCCTGAGGTACCTGGTTAACACACGCCCTGATCTCGCTTTCGCTGTTGGGTATGTTAGCCGGTTCTTGGAAGATCCTCGAGAGGACCATCTTACTGCTGTGAAGCACATCCTGCTACGTGGCGGGAAGCCAGAATTGGGGGGTTTGGTTCAGCAAAAAGGTGGAAAAGGAGGCGCACCGATGGGGTTCAGCGACAGCGATTACACTGGTGATGTCAATGCTAGGAAGAGCACGACAAGGGTGATTTTCTTCCTCAACAGCAGCCCAATCACCTGGCAATCCATGAAGCAGAAGGTGGTGGCGCAATCTAGCTATGAGGCAGAATACATAGCAGCTGCAAATGCTGCTTGTCAGGCATTATGGCTTGCTCGTGTGCTGGCAGAAGTGCAGGGATCGGCACCAAGAGCGCCAATGCTGAGGGTGGACAACATGTCCGCCATTTCCTTGACCAAAAATCCAGTACTCCATGAACAAAGTAAGCACATTCAAGTGAAGTATCATCTAATCCGGGAGGCTGCAGAAAATGGCCTGATCAATGTGGAGTTCTTCAGGAGCGAAGAACAGCTAGACGACATTCTGACGAAGCCGCTGGGCAAGACCAAGTTCCATGAGCTGCGTACTAAGATTGGCCTGGCACTACTACAAAAACCATTTTTCCTAGCGGTCATTTTGGGTCTTCGCTGGCGGCATTTAGCACCGCCACAAAGCAAAGGCCAGTGAAAATGTAGCATCTACGCTGGCGGCGACCAACCGCTAGAGAAGATAGGTTTTTCCTAGCGGACGAATTAAGTTGACCGCCAGCGAAAATCATTTTTTCTGGCAGCAAAACTAAGTGGACCGCCAGCAAAAATAATTTTAGCTAGCGGCTGGGTAAGGACAGCCGCCAGCAAAAATTGTTTCCCTACCAAAAAAATCAAAATCGAAATGTTTTGCTGCATTTTCAAATCCATCCAAATTCAAATCCAACATCCAGAGAGCACTACATCGTTTTCACTCCATTTTCAACATGCAAACATCAAACAACATGCATCAACAGTCATCGTCGCAAATCCATTCATCAGTCACAAAGTTCATATCAATCACAAATTCATTAATCAATCACAAAGTAAATCACAAATAGAAGGGGAAGGAAGGAAGGATGGCGGCGGGTGGTGGTGGTGGATGGCGCGGTGCGGAGGACGAGGTTGGAGGCGGCCTCGGCGGCGGATCCGGCCTCCCTGCGGCCCGACGGCGACGGATCCAGCCTCCCCACTCGAGCCCGAGCGCCGCCGCCCGCGCCCGAGCTCCGCCGCCTGCGCCCGAGCGCCGCCGCCTGCTCCCGAGCGCCGCCGAGCACTCCTCTGTCGCCCGCGCCTGTAGATTTGGAGGGAGAGAGGGAGTGGAGGGAGGAGGAGGAGAAAGGATAAGGATAAGGCAAGTGTGGGGGAGGTGATTTTATAGCGTCAAATTTTATTTCGCTGACGGTGTTGTTACCTGACGCCAGCGAAAATCGGACGCCAGCGAAAACCCGGTTTTTTTATGGCGGGCCTCTTAGCGTGGCCGTCAACGAAAATAGAGATATTTTTTTATGGCAGGCCTCTTAGTGTGGCCGCCAGCGAAAATCGATTTTTGCTAGTGGTCCATAACCCCTCACCCCTCGTTCTATTTTTAATGGCGGTTTTTACCTATAACCGCCAGTGAAAATTATAGGATAACTCTAGGAAAAGTTATTTTTGTAGTAATGTGATCAACATCAGTAGTGAGCACACCAAGGCTTAGGAGGAGATTGTAAGAATAATCCTTATGTGCTGGATTAGTAGTAGCTCTATATGGTTAGTTGTTTTTTTTAGGTGCATAATCTTGCATGGGTCAGCCTAATTGGAGGTCATGTTTTCTTTGCTTGTAGACATGATTTAATTCCTTGTAATCGCTTACTTAAGCAGTGGAATAGAGTCTGGAAAAGTTGTCAATTCAACAGCACCAAACAAGACCATATTCCTCTGTTCACGTGAGTTTTTGTGTTGAGTCTGTGTTGGTCGTGATCTCGCCGGCGATGTGGTTTACGTCGTCTCTCCGGCGTGATTCTAACACGTTTGTGTTATATCCCAGGAAGTGTTAGTTACTGGATTATAAATCTGCACTATCTGATCCCTTTCGATGGCATCTGCAACCAAAGTACCACATTTCCCTCATCCTTCACAAGCAATGGATTCACTTTCACACAATCTCCAATCCCATAGAAAAATGAATCAACATTAATCCTGTATTCTTTGGACCACGTACCCTTTTCAGAATCACTTAGAAACCATAGATCCACCACATAAAATTGATAATTCCAATGCGCTGTAGACAAAGTGTCTTTAAGTCCAGCCAACATAAGATGATTGACAAGGTCATGGTAGCTAAGTGTGCCATTTGGCTTCCTCAATAATGCTCTTTGCCGGCCCCTGGAGAGTCATACTCCACTGCTCCATTGCAAGGTCGAAGGAAGGCATACATCCTGTCTCTAGAACGGAGGGGCGAACATTGGCGTATACACTTAAGTTGAAGTAAGCAGCCCCTTTGAACACAACTCCATTGGTGCAGCACCAATCAAGGTATAATGGTGGATCTCAATCTTCCTCCACTGTCCATCAATGTCGTCGCTGACGGTGATAATCTCAGACACGTAACGATCTTCCAATGTCTTCACAATCCGAACTAGCTTACGCTCTCCTGTGGAAGATGCCAGGCCAAATGCAAACCAGGCAAGAAGCATTGAGCAATCTGTAGGACACGAACGCTGTACTCCTTACCGTCGAGGAAGACAAGGTCGGAGGAGGTCGCACTCACCACCACGGCTTTCCCCACTTGGGGTTGAGGGATCAGCATCTGCTTGACAATGTCGCCGGACAGACAGGTCGACAAGATCGACACCGAATCTGGGGAAGCTCTGCACGCCGACGGCGAGGAGGGCGGCGTCGTGCGCATCGGCGATGAGCCGGTCGGAGGGTGAAGGATCGCCACGAGCGGCAGATCGGCTTGGCGGGGAGGCGGGCGCAGCAGCACTTCCAGCAGCATCTCCGCTGGCAACACGCCGAACCCCTTGCCCAGTTGCCCTAGCGGACGTCCATCGACGCGCGCGGCGGCGAGGCTAGGTCTCACGGCGGCGAGGTCTGAGGCTGTCGGATGGACCTGCGACGCGACTCGCAGAAATCAAGGGAAAAAAGTCTATTTTCCCTCCCTTTTTATGTTTTGCTCTGGATTGAAATGTTTCCCTCAACGGTAAAACCGGGTACAAGATATTCCCTCATCTTCAAATGTCGGTGACAATAGACCCCTTCTGTGATTTGGTAAGCAGTTTCTACTGACGTGAAATGTGAGGCCCACGTGCAAACGACGCGAAATGTGGGACCCAAGTGTCAACGACTCATTCCCCATCGAGGTTGCGAGCATACGACGTTCGTTGGATCTTGTGGGCTTTGCCGTTTTGCCCATTTTGTTCAAAGGAACAAGTTCACTGTGGGCCATGCTCGGACAGTTCAGTAAGTTGAAGAAAATTAGCGGAGAAGTACCAAAGAGACAACTCTATACCCAAAGTTGAAGCTTTAACAAAAATAGCTCAACCAGTGGCGCATCTAGGATTCGGTGGTTTTACTTATAATTTCTTTTAAAACACTGTAAATGTAACAATGCCATAGAATTGACGAGAATTGCATCATAATATACTAACATCGTATATTCCAAATTAATAAAAAATTTGACTTAAAGAAACTTATAACGCAAATATAACCATGACAATCTTTGATATCATTGGATTTGTTTTTTAGAAAAGGGGTAAAATCCGGCCTCTACATACAACCAAATATACCCAGCTAAATCGTTGGATCTGGTATGCCCTTTGTGCAAATTCACACTGTTGCCGGTCCATTTTGTTTTGGGCCTACAGCCATTTTGCAATTCTGTCCACAAAGCACACAAAGGTTGGAGTGTTTGGTGTTGTATGTGGCTTCAGTGAGTTCAGTTTCAGTAAGCTAGAAGAAATCCATCCCAAAAGGAAAACACAGAGAGAGAACTGAAAGAAATTAGCAGAGGAGTACTTGAACTATTCTGACAAAGATCCTTTTTCACTCTATAGAAATGACAAGACTGTAGCACAGAACTTAACAATGGTTGAGCTAATTCAATTCCAATGCTTAATTCTCTACATGACAAACTACTATACAAGGACAAGGGGAACTTCACCCTGGGCTCTATCAACCAGGAAAAACTCCAGACAAACAGAGTTCATCAGAACTTCAAAGAATCACAGCCCATCAAATCTTTGACCGAACCATCTGTGAAAAAGCAAAGAGACAATCAGTAAACAGGTGGTGGATTGGATAACGAGCATATTAACATAGTACTAGAGTACTCGTACATCTTTTAATTTCTTCTCCTCTTTGCTCATAAGATGATCATCTAGCTAGGGACATGGCACCATTAGCATTGGCAATGTGGCGCACACCGACCATGGCACACGATGATTTCAGTTCAGACAAGAACGGGCATGCAATGCAGCAATTCAACTTGATATGCAAGCAGCAGGCGATCAATCATCAACAACAGCTACTCGATATTGCAAAATTAGCATTGGCAATTAATCTAGCATGCATGATCATGATGAACAGATAAGTTTGCGTTGGGAGAGGGAGGTACTCGGGGAGTCATCGGCCCTGACGGTGCCGAGCACCATCTCGCTGCGGCGGCGCGTGACCTCCTCGCGCCGCACCACGAACTCGCCGTCACCGGTGCGCATGCTCTCCCGTGGGTAGTAGGCCACGTGGAATTCTTGTCCCCGGCCACATCGCCCGCCACGCCGCGTTCGAGGCATGATCGCCGTCGGGGCGGCGCAGGAACACCACGGTGTCCCCATAGGCGGGGCGCTTGGCGATGACGAACTCACCCCAGCCGGTGGTGAGCAGGTGGCGGGCTTTTTGTCTATTTTCCTTGCTGGGCTTTGGTACCTTGTTATGGAGTAATACAGCTGCTGTCTGCATGTCAGGCTCGTTTAGCTCGCGAGCGGGTCACTAGCCAGCTCGAGCTGACTCGTTATAGCTACCTGTTAGGTCTTGATCTCTGGACCATCGAGCCAATGGAGATGTACAGTGAGGCCTACCCGAGTCCGACACTCTCCCTAATAGAAAATGCGCGAGTCTATGGGCTCGTACGCACATTGCGCGCGCTGATCGGATCGCTCGCAATAATCTCCAATGGAAACACCCATGACTCCTATAGCGCTATAAGAGGACCAAATCTCGTACGAGAAAAACTCTCTCTTAATGCACAACGTGATTCCCGTTCCTCAGAACCCTAAACCCTCCGATCCTAATTAAGCGCTAAAGGGAGATCGAAGGACCTACACCTACGATGACTACACCGATGTCGCGTTCATCTACTGCATCACCGATGTCTACACCTACAATAACAAATCGTTTTCAGCGGCTCCAATGGCTCTTCAATTTCCTGTCAGTTTATCACCTCAATTCCGCATAAGAGAAATTAGATGATCATGTATGACCAAGCTCATATTATTGTTTAAGTGAATAAATATACTAACACTAACAAGCTAAAATTATAGCTTAGCTCGTTAATGAACCTAAACGAGTCGAGCTAGCCACGAGATTTTCGTCCAGCCCTACACTCATCCTGCCACCGTCAGGTCTGCCTGCTCAGTGACAGCGGTGAGGTCGCATCCTCCTCTCTCCCCTTCCTCTTCCTCTAGATTTGTGCACCGCTCCTTCACTGCCGGCGACATCGACGAGCGTGAGGAGGCGGTGGATTGGGTAGCATCTCGACGAGCTCGTCGTGGGCGGCAACACTCGCCGAGGGTATGTGTCGGCCTCGCTGAAGGATGCCATCGACCAAGGGATGAGCCCCGTCTCGCGCAGCCTCGCCCCAGTCGCATGTACAGCTCGGAGAGCGAGGGCCCGCGCCGGGAGCACCCCGGATGGGGAGGGAGCGGTGATGCGGGCTGAGGCGCGGGCCAGGTCGAGGGAGGGGACACAGAAGAGAGCGGCGCGAAGGAGCGGGCTACCGCCACCATCGGAAGGGGAAGGAGCCCGACCTTGGGTGGTAGCGCGCGGCAGCAACGGGTGGATCGCAATTGGAACAAGAAGGCAACCGCCGCCGTCATCGGCGGGTTGAGGCAGCTATGGAGGGGTGGGGAGGCAGGTCGTCGACGCTGGTGAGGACCAAGCTGCTCCCGTGCAGTGGCCACTGACGAGATAGACATGAAGAGATGAAAGAGGGGTAGAGGAGGATGTTAATGACACGTTGGATCCCATGTCAAGCGGGCGTCACGTAAACCAAAACCAGTAATACTTTTTTAAGGTATCTTTTGCATCGGTATTGTAAGTTTAGAGATTAAGGTTTCTCGTAATTTAAAGATACAAATTAAACTCAACGGAAAGTTGAGAGAGGTAAAATGGACTTATTCCTTCTCGTTGCAAGCCGCCGCACCACGCCCACCGCTTGCAGCAAGAAAGTGCGCAACGCGGGCTCGTGGGCTCGTGCGCAGGCCTTAGGGCAGGTCGGGAATGTTCTTTGTTAGAATTGTTCTTTCAGAAAGACAGACTGCGGATTATCACTGTTCTGCTCTGTTAATTTGCTACTAGTTAGCTGAATTATATGAAGCCACAAGGAATGGACCATGAAAACCCTTCTGTAACTTTTGAGCTTTTCTTTTTTTATTACAAAATGGGATAGCTACATCGCATTGTACATATTTTTTTTAACTAAACCGGTAGGAGAACTGCTAATAATATTTTTAATAGACAAGAGTAAAAACTTAGACGGATTACAAGAAAACAAAAAACAATCACCAGCTAAATGAACAGCTACACAGCACTCGTCACAATTCACTAACAACACTGACGGAGCCCAACATAGGGTGTTTTTACCAAGCTCAACCAAAGACAGCATAGGAGGTTCCGACTTTGCATATGTGTCATTGTTGCCGAGCTTACCACCAAGCGACACAGCAGCTCTAACTTCAAAGCGGATGCATCATCGATGTCTAGCTTGCTGCTACAATGGATCAAGCGGCTTCGCCTTCCCATCGCGTTGTATATATGGCACATTCGCAGAAGATCCGGCGATGCCACGCCATGACTCACGATGGGTCGCTGGGTCAAGTCAACACGGAAATGCTCCTCATCGTGCACGACATGCGGTAAATCGGAAGGGAAAAAAAGACCTGCTTTTCTTTTCTTTTTTTAATGAACAAGGTTGGGTCATGATCTTTGTTATGGATGCAAAATAGTTTTGTCACAATGCATTTGGAAATCTTGGGTGTCTAGTTCAAGCGGTAGGAGTAACCACTCTCTTAAAAAATACTACCCCTAATTGCACCGGGTTCTGTTTTTTTAATCAAGAGTGGTTTTGAAAAAAAAAATCAGTGGAATTTGCAAACTTTTAGGGCAATTATTTTTTGTTAACCATCAGATTAGGATCGATTATAAGTTAATTGAGTAGTTCGGAGAAATCAGCCTATGAACATAATTGTTGTAGCAAAGTCAGTCAAGGAGACATCACTAAAATACTTCTTAACTATAGTGTATCAATGTGGAGCAGTTGCCTGGAATGTGATTCTGTGGCCAACAAGCTAGTTGCAGGAAACACCAATATATATTTATGCCTAGTGAGAACACATGACTAGTAACACTGATTTGGGAATCAATAATGAGCAGTGGGGTTTGGGGCCCAGAAGCAATTCATGGACAAAACAGTTAATTTCTTTGCTAAGAGCAGCAAATGATACTCAGGACATGAGAATGCTAGCAGTGCACAAATGCCACAAAAGCAAAGCTTTTTCTTAGCCAAGAAGCTTTTCTTGGATGTACTAGATTAGTAATAAGGGTGTGTTCTTCTCCTACTTTCCCAACTTACCACTCTCTTTTTTCACGTGCACGCTTTTCAAACTACTGAACAGTGTATTTTTTGCAAGAAGCTTCTATACGAAAATTGTTTCAAAAAATCATATTAATACATTTTTTAAAAATTAACAAATACTTAATTAATCATACGCTAATGACTCGCTCCGTTTTACGTATGAGGAGGATTAGTTCCTACCCCATCCCAACGAACGTAGCCTAAGAGAGCTTAACAGGTCGGTCCATGGAATGATAATCCAAGATCTTAAAGCCTATTTGATGGACTTCCTGGGTATAAAGCTGAGGTGGTTCATCGTCCGACGAACATAATAGCACACAGACTAGTGAAAGAAGGTGTTTCAAAAAATTATATCTCGATCTAGGTTTCGATCCCCCGGTTTTCATTTCTTCTTTAGGGCTCGTGCAATGTATGTTACCCAACTAGATAGTAAGGTGGGTCCCATGACCAGGAGGTAGTAATATGTAACACTTCTCACAATGCTTATATGAGTATAATGGTAAATAAGGTGGGGTCCATCGGAAAAAAATCATCCATCCCAACCCTCCTTTTACCCTGATCCGGTAAGAATGTTCATATTTTATTTGGTTGCTACCAACAATAGCACAAATACCGGGTAGTAACTACCACCTCTTCCTACAATGCTTACTACCCGGTAGTAAGCTTGCATTAAATGCTTGTTACCTGGTTTATTGTCACATTGTGATTGCTCTTATTAGTTGATGATTGTAAGAGTCTGAGTGAGTAGTTTCGGTGTATATTACCCTAAAAAAGAGGATGTACTAGGCTAGTAATAACTTGTGTGCAATATATACAATAGTATTTTCAATTCCACATAATTTATGCTTTTAAAAGAAGGTAATGATGGTGACAGTGAAACCATTACCCTTCTTACTTTCATTATAAATTTTATGAATTGCCTTTTGAACTTTTTAATATTTGAAAATAAAATCTAAATGGATAGCCACATATAAAATTAAATCGAGATGAATATTCCCTATAGAAAAAAATATGAGTAATACATTTCATGCAAATATATTTTTACTTATTCTATATAATATTAAAATGTAATTTCTTTTATCCGAGCAAATAAAGTACGTGCAATCAGCTAGTAAAGGAAAAAAAACATAATTTTTATGCACATATATTCAAATTGCATGTGTCTACTCTTTTTTAAGTATATATAATAATAAATACGACACGTATACCATATCACATTTAACATTTACTCTAGTGACATTTGTTGAAGAAAAAAACCATCTTAATTCAGGCCATGCATTTGCTTGGGCATCTCAATGCAAAAGAGGAGAATGACGTCAATTGGATGCCTCCAAAGATATATTCTTACATATCACATTGAGAACAAAAGTGAACACATTGATGGCCACCTCCAAATCCCCCACTATTCCAACGGTGAGGTGCCTTTCATCGAATTTGGATAATGGTGTTGCAACATGTGGACACTTATTCCATTGACTATTGCGCATGGAACGCTTGGCAGCAAACAATTTCTAAAGCAACAAGTGCCGACGCATTAATATCTAATGGGGGAAAAAACCAATGGAAATCAATTATTTGAGTCGATTTGCAACATAGACCCAATCCAACAAGAATATTTGATATTTCACTTGTCTTAAAAACAATTTATTTTATACAAATAAGTGACGCGGGACCTATAAACTCAGTTAACCATACAATACTAATCATATGCAAACTCCCTTAAACTATAAACCCATAATTTCTGACATTAGAGCAATTTTGACTTCAGAAAATATAAAAATGATTTAGGTTTTTCACATAATTTCTGACATTAGAGCTGAAGAGCAATTTTGACTTCAGAAAATATAAAAATAATTTAGGTTTTTCACATAATTTCTGCCATTTAATTTGGTTAAAAATTTGCCACTCAGATCGACTTTTTAACCATTTCAAGCATAAAGTTTTATTCTAAAACTATTCCCATTGCTTCGATTTACCTGTTTTCAACGATAAATGGCATAAACGGTAAAAAAACACACTACCGGCCTCATATTTGGTTATGCTTGTTGAAAATTTGAATTTTTCAACCTTAAATTTGAAGTTGATTTTGGGATTTTTTTCATCGAAATTTATTTTTCAGCTCGCTAAGAACACGTATATAAAAAAGCTAAAATTTAAATTTTTAACTTTAAATTTGAAGTTGATTTTGAGGTTTTTCTTCGAAATTTATTTTTAGCCTTTGCTTTTAAATCGTTAAGAACACATATAAAAATTTTATTTATAAATTATTTTTCGTTTGTAAATATATCGTTTTGCTTATTAAAAATAAGCCAAACGATGGGACCGTACCACCCCAAATTGCCATGTCCATTCATCTGGCTTATCAGAACGGAATAATCTTTACACATTTCACATATTCCGTTCTTGCAAATTTGAACACTCGAGGCCGCGAATGTTCCAGAAGAACGCGTTCCTCTTCTACACGCGGACGAGCGCGACGACGTCAGCGTCCTCGGAACGCAAGGGGTACTCCGGTAATTTTCACTTCACCCTTCTCTTGGCCTATAAAAGAACACCTGCGCCGCGGCGGAAAAGGGCACACAGCGCAATCTAGCAATTCGATCCCCCCCCCCCCCCCCCCCCCCCCCTCCGCAAGAAAAAAATTCTATTCAAATCGAAACCCTCTCCTTGATCTCATCGCCGAGGAAGGAAGAGGAGACAGCAATGGCCGCCGAGGAGGGAGTCGTGATCGCCTGCCACAGCAAGGACGAGTTCGACGCCCAAATGGCCAAGGCCAAGGAGGCAGGCAAAGTGGTACGTTTCCTGGGCGCGCGAGCGAATTTTGGGAATTTTTTTTTCTGTTTTGTTTTGTTTTGTTCGCCAGGGGGGCGCGGTTCGTCTTAGATCGATGGGATTTTGAAGAAATTTAGGATTTAATTTCTTGCTGAGATTTGTGGGATGCGGTGAAATTGCGCGGAGATTGTTTCTATTTTTTTTTATTGGCGATTAGGGCGTAGGGCATGCGATTTTGGTTGTCTGTGTCGCGGATTTGGGGATTTAGCCGATTCTGTTGTGGGAGATTTAGTACTCCGTAGTAGATTCCCATGAAGTTTTTATGAGGATGATCTAATGAACAATTCTCTTGAGAAGAACCTGTTTACAGTGTGCATAAATTACACGGCACTCTGTATTTGACATGATTAATGTTTGGATTTTATCATGAGACGGGACGGTTTGATGCTTACATCTGCAAGCGAATTGGCATCCTCGATCCGTAGCGCGGCACCCAATAGTATTTGACTCCATAGGCGAAATGATTAGTGTTTGAATTTACCATGAGATGGGATGATGTGATGATGTGATGTGATGTTTAATTGTTTATAAGCAGATAACCGAATAGTCAACAGCTAGTTTAGGTTTTGTCTTAAGTAGTATAATTTGACATGATTCGCCAGACTGCCAGAGGTAATGGAAATCCAGTACTGGGCAATAGCTTAGTACAGATTTGTCTTGGAATTGTTATGATGCGATGTATATACAGATAAGCGTCAGCCTTGTATATTTGACTGCATTAGATTTGGTTTATTTCGGTGCGGCATTATCAAGGATTTTGACCAAGAGTAGTTAGCACTTACCAGGCTGATACGTTGTTATCTAGTAGTCTGAAATTATCGATGGTTCTTGGATTTATTTTCTTGCTGCGCAACATCAACAAGGTTGTTGCCAAAGAGTATTAGCTCTTAGCAGGAAATATTATTTATTTTGTTTGTGACTTATCCATTTTTATATTTGCACTAGTTTTTTAAATAAGATGAATAGTCAAACATTACAAGCAAAAAAATCAAAACGAGGGAGTATGCACTAGCGGTTCTTATGCTTGTCATGCCAACAACTGTGAGGCTATCGTTATTCTTTCTTACTGCGCAATTGACGATTTGTTCATGTCATGTTTCCATTCCTAATGATGGCCTTTTTTTCTGGGCTGTTTGATCCACAGGTCATCATTGACTTCACTGCTTCCTGGTGTGGTCCTTGCCGCTTCATCGCCCCTGTGTTTGCTGAATACGCCAAGAAGTACCCTGGTGCTGTCTTCCTGAAGGTTGATGTTGACGAGCTGAAGGTGTGCAGAGTTGCCCACAATCTTCCAAATATACATTTTTGTCACCCCTGTGATAGTTAGTAATGCTGTTTCTTTATCCAACAGGAAGTTGCTGAAAAGTACAATGTCGAGGCAATGCCGACCTTCCTGTTCATCAAGGATGGTGCTGAGGCTGACAAGGTCGTCGGCGCCAGGAAGGATGACCTCCAGAACACCATCGTGAAGCACGTCAGTGCCACTGCTGCATCTGCTTCTGCCTAAGAATGAGAGCAAATGCCAGTTACCAATAAGGGCCAGCACCTGGTGTGTAGTAGTAGTATTAGCACTAGCCATGTTATCGTCAGTTTGGCTTGGATGTCACTGAACATCATGTGAATTTGATTCCAGAGTTCTCCTTTAAAATTCCTGATGATGATATATAGCTGTTTGTGGAAGTTTGGATCTGGCTATTCTGTACGAGTTTGCTGACTATTAAGCAATTATAATATGATGATGCTGGCAAACTTGTAGATAGCTTGAATGTGTCCTGAATCCTGTCCTGAGCTTATTATTCCTGCATGAATGATGTTTGTTCATGAAATTCGAGTTGATATCTCTGGGCAGCAGCATCTACTTCTTACCGTCTTAGCCATGCGGTTTCTTTTGCTCCAATGCTACTGTTATGCTTGTTTCTGAAGCATCCTGATGAACCAGTAAGCAGGCAGGGCTAAGCATTATCCAGGAACATCTTATACTGAAATAACTCATCAAGTTGATGAGGACAAGGACAGCTAGCATTTGTTGTGACAGTAGTAATATCTGTTTTCGGGTTGTGACAGTAATCTATTCCTAACTTACCATCTCCCGAAAGTCATGTTGAATCGAACCTGCTCAACTGTTGTGAGGGAGAGACTCGTTCATAACTAGTAGAACACGAAGTTGAGATCAAGCGAACAAAAAGGAGAGGATAAGATAGGAGTTAGAACAGAGAACAGATGGGTTTTCAGGCATCAACAGACAACAGGGCACGTTGACCACAAGAGATCCCTCGATTTGTTCAACCGTACACTGCGATACCAGGAACAAGTCAACAACTGCACCTTCTAGTACGTCCAATCCAACTTCAATTTTGAAGACTTGGTCCAAAAGTCCAAACGGACGCGGAAGATTTGTTCTGCCATAGGTTGGAAGGCCATATGGCTCATTAGAAATAAAATAATAATAATTTATGGTAAAACTTTTTTTATTGTACTCTTAGCGATTTAAAGACAAACAGTTCAAATATAGACTTCCATAAAAAAAATCAAAATCAACTTTTAAAATCCAAATTTCGGAATCTTTGCTTATAAGCCCAGTCTCTTTTTTTTCAGTTTTGTGTATAAGGGCAGGGGCTCTGCCTGCCAATCAATCAAGGAACAGATGGGTACGATAAGGCCTACTGAGAGACGGTCTAAAACGGGCCGAACCATTTAGCCCAAAAACAGCTCAACAAGGTATGATTCCTTTCAGAAATAAGTTCACCTGCTGTCCCTCAACTTTACACCGAGTTTGTTGGACATCCCTTCATCCCTAAACTGTAGGTCCCATAGTAATTGACGTGACATCCTAATAAAAAAATTAAAAAAAAGTATGTGGGGCTCACATGTAAGTGAGTGAAAATGATGTGCACCCCACGTCTCTTGTTTCTATCCTTTCTCTTCTCTTCTCTCCTTGCTTCTATTCTCGGCCGGCGGCAGATGGGGGAGAGGCAACCGGCGGCGGAGCGGATCGGGGGCGACGGTGGCGTGGTGGAGGGCGCAGCCACCGGCGATCAGGAGGACGGAGTTGAACATCTTGACGATGTGCGCGCCCGGCTGGTGGATGCTGAGCAGCACCGTGCGGCGGCGAGTGTCCGCCATGGCGCGGAGCCTGCCGACGATCTGCAGAGCAGAGGCGCTGTCGAGGCCAGAGGTGGGCTCGTCGAGGATGAGCACCGCGGGGCCGTGGACGGCCTCGACACCGATGGAGACGCGGCGTCGCTCGCCGCTGGAGAGGTCCTTGACACTGGTGGCGGCAACGCGGGCGAGGGTGAGGTCGCGGGAAGAGGACGTCGCGCTGGGTGACGTAGGCGGAGAGGCGGCGTAAGTCGGTGGTGGTGGCGGGGGCGCCGTTGAGGAGGAGCAAGTCGGGAAGCGGGGAGGGGTGGAGGCGGCCTGCGAGGATCTCGAGAAGGGTGGACTTGCCGGCGCGTCTCGACAAGGGAGAACAAAGCCACTACTACCCTGTCGCCGGCCGCGTCACGGAGCCGGTCGTCGGGGAGCCTGAGATCGACAGCGCCTCCTCTTCTCTCCCCCAACCCCCTCTCCTCTTCCCCCTCCCCTCGCCCCGCCTCGACGTCGCCGGCCGTCGCGTCCTCAACCTCCGGCTGGTCGAGCCGCCGCCGCCGCCGTTCTGCCGGCCTACTCCTCCCGTCGCCACTCCGCCAGCCTGCTCCGCCCGGCGCGCTCCGCTCCTCCTCCGACCACCTCCACCGTCGTGGCAGTGGGGCGCTCCCAGATCCGGTGGAGGCGGCGGCGCTGCTGGTCCTCGAGCAACCTCCCCGGGACTGCCTCTTCGCCGTCGGGAGCGGGGACGCAGGGGCAGGGGAAGGGTCCGCCTCGGTGAGCGACGGCGCAGGGGGCAGGGGAAGCGACGACGGCGGCGGAGGAATCTGCACAGAGGAGGGCCGAGAGAGAGGGCGAGAAGGTGGCCCAACTGCACAGGGAACTTACATGTGGGCTAGGTCACGTACAGGTGGGCCCCATAATTTTTTTATTCCTTCCTAGCTGGCTAGGATGCCACGTCTGAGAAACCACTCATTTATATTGCCATAGGACTTATTTTTGCACGGTTTTGAGGTATTAGTGATGTTATACTGTAAAGGTGAGGGATGGTAAGTGAACTTATTATTTCCTTTCATTCACGGGGTTAAGCCCAAAGGGGTACTTCGTACTCAGGGAAAGAGAAGAGGCTACGGGCTCTACTTTTATTTGTGGTAAAAGTCAGCTCCTAGTTTCACATTCTTTTTTCCTTTCCCCTTTTGTTCTTTGGATTTGCTATTTCACTTTCAATAGATATTGAGCTTTAATTTCTTTGTTCCGTAGGATCTTGCATCAAAATTCGTATTCTTGTATATCCAACATGCAGTTACACCTAGTTATAGTACACCAAAATTAGATTTTTACAACAGATTTTTCTCTCAATTTACGATTTTTGACATGTTTATCTATGTTTTATTTAATTTAAAACAAGCTATATTTATTAGTTAAAAATTCTGCAAGATTCGAAGCTATAAATCTATCAAAAATTTAATAGGTAGTCCCTTTGTTCTTAGCATGGTCGACCCAGAACTCCAAAGAGGGCCTAAATCGAGATTGAGTTATTCCTCTATTATTTGGTTTTTTTAGTGGTTTTAACGACCGGAATTGTATTTTCTCACTTGATTTGAAGACGTGGCTTGCAAGTTGGAACAATTAAACACTGCATCAACTAATCCACGCGTATACAAAAGTTGAAAAAAAATTAGGGCTCTTGGGACTTAGGCCCTGTTTGTTTCCATAAGTTTTATGGTTAAAAATTAGTTCTATGGCTAAAACATAAGTTCTCTTTAGTCCTATCCTGTTTGTTTGGAGCGACTAAAAGGGACTAAAACATCATTAAATGATCTCTCTAGTAGTATTTCATCCATGAGAGAGAGTGAAGAGAGAGATAGGGTTGGGACCGCTCTGCTATAGGTTTTTAGCCCATATAAGCTCCTCCCCAAGGACTTATTGCCTTATGTTGTTTTAGCCTGTTTAAGTCCCTCCTGTTTGGTAATTTAGGGGCTAAAAGGGACTAAATTGGAGGGACTTATGGATTAGCCCCTCCAAACAAACAAACAAACAGTACCTTACTCGCACACCCTATCTCTACAGCCGTTGTAGGCTGTAGCTTGTCCAATTTTCTGAGTGGGCGATTTCCAACCACGCTAGCGAGCACTCAGTGTTGTATCCATCACGGTCAAGCAATCGCGAAGGCAAAAGACACCATGCTAGCGAGAACTGGTGAGCGATGAAAACAAATTAGGGGAGTCGAAGAGAGATTGGGCTAACTATGGACTGAAAGTACTCAAAAGGATATTAAAAATAACTAACACGAAGCTCAATATGGCATTTAGATTGTGTTCTTTCCCCAACTTTCCCAACTCACCTCCCTCGTATTCCGCGTGCACGTTTTTCAAACTACTAAATAGTGCATTGTTTGCAAATATTTTCTATATGAAAGTTACTTTAAAAAATCATATTAATCCATTTTTCAAAAAAATAATAAGAAATACTTAATTAATCATAACAAAATGTGTCGTCCCGTTTTACGTGCGTGGAAGGTGAGTTCCCAAGCTCACCTCCTGAACACAGTCTTAATATCTAAGGTATTTACCTTGGGCGCTCATGTGATTCATGTGTTGCCATAAATTTTTCATTTTATGCCTAAATCAATGTTACTAAATTTTGATAGTACCAAATTTTAACATTGTCAATATTTGGTAAGGTTGAGAGGTGCGATATGATTTGTGTTTGGTTTGTTACCATTCAAAGTTTTTGTGAGAAGAAGATTCTAGAATTACCGAAATTTGATAATGGAGGCAAGTTTTAGCAATGTTTAGATTATTATCTTGTTAAATTTAGGTAAGCTAAAACTTAATGGAGTTAATTTTGGTAATAAGGTGAACAAAGCCCTTATAATTAGGGGTGGATCTAGACTTTAGGCAAACCCGGACCCACCCATAGAAATTTTGACCCATATATCTTTATATGGTGAAATCACATGAGTGTATATGGGTCTTCACTTTTAGGCCCGGGCCACGACCTGAGTGGCCCGAGGTCTAGGTTCGTCCCTGAGTACAATAAATAGGACGTGCACACACTTATGATTAAATAAAAAAATATTAGTGCACATGTTAAATTTAGGAGTTTAAATCCGATAAGTAGATTATTCCACGAAGACCATAACAGGGCAACTGAACTAGATTTTTTTTCATCACTCCACTTGTGTACAGTACTCTCATATATACACCCTTGATTTTCCTTAATAGAAAAACAAAACGCGGCGCTTTCATATAATAAGGTACAAAAGATTGTAGTCCTACTTTTATTTCAAGAGCAGGTAGAAGCTGATGAGGGAATAAAATGCTACTAGTAACAACCCTATGCTTAGGAGGAAATTAGTACCAGCTGGCTGTACATAAATCAATACTAGTACATGACTAGCACCAGTTCAGCTAGAGACAAATTAGTCAGTACCAGCAATCTGTTGGGGCCTGTTCCCTTCAGAGCAGGTACAATAGCAGATTATAAACTAACTATAAACATATTTTAAAAAGATAAAAGAAGAGAGAGAAGAGCAGTGGGCTACAGGTCTGTAACTAGCTGCAGCACGGATTCTAAGATGTAATGTGTGTATGATAGGTGGGATCATGTATTACTAGTATAGTAAGCAACTATTGTATGAATTAGCTATTACATTGGCTATAGAAGATTTGGAGCTAGTAGTGGGCTATACTATTAAACTTGTTCTCAGTGACAATCCATCCCAAATTGATCATCATATAATATTTGTACACTAAGACCAATGATTATTTAAACCGTATTGATTAAGGTTATCCCCAACACTCCATTTCATATAGTGTCCATAGCATTTAATACATTGCCACATAAGTAAAATTCTGATTTGGCAATAGAGTTAATGAGGAGAGAGGTAAAAGGATGAAGAAACCATGTCTCATGCAAGAAACCATATCTACACAAGAATTAAGAATAAAAATATGGAGATAGTTGGATAAAAGGAGAGAGAAGAGAGATGATTGGAAGAGAATTTAATTTTTAAGATACCATCCATTGGATACATAGTTTCTATGCATAGTGTTTATATGATATGACAGGTATGGAAACCAGTTGATAGTTTCTGGGTTGGGATGACCTAAGATGTTATGCACAATATACATACATTCTCCCACAATGCATACATCGATTAAAACACAATGCACAATTATATCCTTAGTATGCACCACATTCTCCTATGTTGCATTAATTGTACTCCGATCAAATCCGTGTCCATGCGGTTATATGATGATCAATTTAAGAAATTTTGATTTTCCTTATGTGATAATCAATTTGGGAATGAGGGAGTACCTCCTAGCCTACTATTTTTGGTAGCGCGATAAAATAAATTTTCACTGCTAAATTAAATTCAGTTTTTACTTTAAAGAAGCTACAACCACTTGTTATATAATTATCTTTAAAAAAGCAAACATTTAGGTAATCTATAAAGAATGAATAACAAACACCAACACTTAAATTCGTTTCAAAAGTTCTCTCATAAGAACATCAATAAAATATGATAAGGCTAAACAGATCTAATATAGCACTAAATTGTATCAAATTATAAAATTTTGGAAAGGTTGGATAACAAACGAAATAAGCCGTTGATTTTTTTTTTATCACACCAACTGTTGGATTGGAGAATGGAATGACACGAAGAAGACAAAAGGGATGGAGTGGATGAGATGCCTTCCCAGTTTGGACGGCCCAGATGAGAGCCCAACGGCCAACCACACCAACCACCCAGTAGTCCAGTACACCGAACCCTGAGCACGCGCCACGTAGGACGCCCGCGTGTGAACGGAACCCCACGAACCGGATATTTTGTGGACCAAACGCGCATATGCGCCACGAAAAAAAAATCCATATTGCCAAATAAAAATCCATTTTCAAAAATTGCCTAAAAAACAAGCTAGGTTTCATCTGGGCGAGGCCGTAGCTGACAAAAAACGAATGAAAGGGCTACGTGCTACAAGACGCGAAATTTTTAATTTTATTTTATTTTATTAAACATTGAAATGCATCGCAACTGGCGCAAGTTGGAATCTTCCCAGTAAACACGTACCAGCCGCATACCTACCTACGATGAATACGTTTTCTCATCTTTTCTTTTTGTAATAATAATGTGTAGGTGTATGCTGTCACGATGAGTAAGCACAATGACAACGTGGTTTTTATATGGATGTGAATGTGCAAATGACTTGAAGATTTTGTATTTTATTGATCAGAAGAGAATGGTTCATAAGATCGAATTGTTGGAAATTTTTGTTACGGTTGAGTCGTTTTCGAGAAAAACTTAATTCGAGAAATGAAACTGATTGAAGGTTTTATATAAGTTTTTTTTTCCTATGTATGTCGAGCTCCATTAATCACGAGGAGAGACATAATAAGACGATAATACAACATGAATCATGGGCTCGTAAATCGATTTCATGGTGATTTTTGGTACGCCATGGTACATATCTATCGACGTCCAGCTTGGCTAAGCTAGTAAGCTTAGAATTGGATCCGGCGCCAGTGAGCTCTGTTTCTTTTCTTACGGGTAGTGTGCTTGTGTTTCCAAAATAACATTTCCTTTGTTCTTGGAAAGTGCAAGTTAAAAACTAGAAACAGAATAACAAAACAATATCGCACACTACTGAAAATCATGTGAAAAAATCGATAACATGAACGTGTGTAGATTGAGGTGGTTTGGTTAGAAAAACAACATTTTTTTTGTTTTTTCTAAAAAAGAAAACCAACGCTTTGGTGGAAAAGGAATATTAAGGATGCAAACGGGAGGGTTTGTGAAGGCTTTAAAGGTCACTAATAAGCTATAGTTGTAGTTAAATATTTGCATTTTTATACTTAGCGTGTGGAAAATGAACTGACGTGCGTGCACTTACGCAGGATAGCAGGCCGCCCGCTTGCATTCATAGAACACACTTTTGAAGAGATAATATATACTATCTTTATTTTTTTAATAGATGGAATTGTTTACTTTTACTTACACATTCGATCATTCGTCTTATTAAAAACATGTAATTATCATTTATTTTATTGTGAGCTGTTTTATCACTAAATATATATACTTTAGGTACGGTTTATATCTTATACATTTGTATATTTTTTTAATAAAACATATAAGTTAAACGTGTGTTCAAAAGTTAACCATATCATCTATTAAAAAATATAGCGGGTATTAGCGGGACGATCAACTTTAGAAAAGAATAATTCACAAAGTCAGAGCTCTAGTTTATACTCTACGCAATTAGAAAAACAAGAGTAGTCCAGGTGCAGGCCAAACCTTATGTGCTAGGCGACGTCACTCATTCTTACATAGGCACTATGAACCATTTGCATCGAACATTCCTAAGCGCTTGAAATATAAAAGTCGTATTTGAAAAAGTATAGAACAAAAACTCCTAATCTTCTTTTTTAAAAAACTAATCTAGTATTTCTCCATTGATGCTATATTTCTAGGTTCCCACATGGCCATATGTGAGAAAAAAAGGGGGAAAACAAACCTCACATTATCGCTGTCGTAACATATACAGTGTCATCTTTAAGAAAAATATGCAGTATGTTTTTTTATGCTAACAATAAATTGGATTTTATTTAAAAAAATGTATATTTAGAGTTCATGAAAAATCAAGCTCTCTCATGCAATCTTTTTCCTTAACTAGCAGTGTGCCCATGAGTTGCAATGTTTTTTGAAAGAAATAATAATAAATAATAGGAGTTTCGGCTAGGACATGTTAGAGTTGATATATATACCAGACTGTTTCAATTCAACTATGTACTTAGTTAGCATAGACACCATAGCTGAGAAACTTCATTTCATCTTAAAAAAGAAAAAGAAAATTCATTCACCTTTTTAGAGACCTCATTCATTATAAAGGGATGGTCACTTGTTATCTTAGAGAAGCCTACCCAAATTCGTAGTATTATGATATATCACTTCCATCCAAAATCACTTGGGTAGTATTATGATATATCACTTCCATCCAAAATCACTTATATTCTAGGATGGATGGAGTATAATTTAGGAGTCATAGAGATGTATATTAGGTATAGAGAAGTATATTGGGTAATTGAACAACTCTAAACTTGTTTGAATTTTGAGCATACGAGTGATACACTATAACAAGGACCCACGTGACAGTGAGTAGGTGGTGGTGACAGAATCACGATGAATTTAACTATTTGTCGCTTTTAGTTTTAGCAATTATCGAAATGCTCTTCTTAGATTTGCATATTTTTTTTATCTTTTCAAGATGTGTTCACTTAACTATTTGCTACTTTGGCTCACATGGTAACCTACGGTGAAAAAGGGTAAAAGTGGCAAATAATTAAGAGATCACCTCTTAAGAGGAAAAAAATAACTATAAACCTAATAAGGGTATTTGGATAATCGTCAAACCTAAAAGTGACAAATAGTTAAATTCCCTAGATTCACTGCCACCACTATTGAAATATTTTAGAATGGTATAAAAAATAAAAAATGAAAATTGATGTCTAGTCTCTAATACGGAGTACTCCACTTGACAAAATAAAAAAAAACGTTTTTAAAGAGGGGAGCAGCATCTCTCACGCACCACCTCCACGCGTTGCAATTCACACACAAAAATAGAAGACAAAAAAAAAAAAAAACAAACTAACGCCAACCCAACCCAACCCCCAAGCCAAGCCCAAACGAGAGGAAGAAGAAGTAAACACGGCAAATAATCAACACCGCATTAAAAATCTTCCATCCAAGTCTAAGGACTCCTCACCTATAAAACCCCCTCTCCTCCACCTTTCTTCCCCTCCCCCAACAAATCGCTTCTTCTTCTTCTTCCTCCTCCTCCTCCTCCGCCTCCCATGGCAGCTCCCAGCTCGTGGGACACCTCCTTCCACGAAGCAACCACCTCGAGGCAATAGCGCTCGCATCCACCGCTGCCTGCTGATTTGGTTCGTGGGAGAAGGCCAGGGATTCGTTGATTTATTTGCAGGGAAGGGGATCGAATCCAAGAGGAAGAGGAGGAGATGGGGAAGTACGTTGAGCTGCTGGACATGGGGGTGCGCATCGCCGCGCGGTTCCACTCCCACTGCCCGCAGACGGCGCGGATGTACTACCACCCGCCGCCGTCCTCCTCGCCGTCGTCTTCCTCCGCCGGCGCCGGCGCCGGTGCGGATGGCGGCGGCGGATGCGCGGGCGCCGCGAAGAGGATGCCGCGGGCCGCCGCCGACACCGCGGAGATCATCCTGTACGCCGTCGTCTAGAGTTAGGCGCTAACTCTAGCCTCCTCGATCCATGCTCTTCGTGTTGAGCTATGGAGATCAGATGGAGGAGAAATGTATTTTTCTTTTTAAAGAAAAAAAAACAAAGTGGACTCGGAGATTGGTTGGTTTATTGATGAAATGAAATGAAATGAAATGATTTGCCATTTATGTGATTTTATTTTTTTTTATATTTCCATGTTTCATAGTACTACTACAGTATCTCTTTTATTTTAATGCGAGCAAATATTTTCGAAATACACAAAAGAAAAGGTATGGACGGCTGAAGGACGGACGCCTCACAAGCTAGGCAATCAAAATCAAAAGAAAATCAACCAAACCGAATCCTAGGTAAGCAGTAAGCTCAGCCAATAAATAAAAAGAAGAAAAAAAACGAGAGGCGCAGGCAGCAAACGTGACAGACACCACCAGCGGTGTGGTTTTAGATCTTTTCTTTTCCCCCGATTTCTTGGTGCTTGTGCCTAAATTCACGCCGAATTCGTGTGTGCGTGGGGAGCACGCGTTTGGGTTGGGTCGGCAAGAACCCAAGCATCGCGGAGGGGCATGGAAATATTTGCTGGCTTTTATTGCAAAACACGCGCGTTTTGGTGCGCACGGCGCGGGGGTAGCTGTGTGGTCGCGGGGATGCCATAAATTTGGCAACCGATCGATCGATACGGCGGGTGGTATCTGGGGCAGGAAAGATTTCGGAATTTTCGTGATCTGGTGGACGTGTGAGCTCACGTTGCACATGTTGTGGGTAGGGGGCGGCGATTTACCACACTAATTTACTTGAGAAAATATGTAGTAAAAATTCTGTTTTTTTAGGTTTGTTTGGTTTGGAAATAAATTTTTGCCTTACTAAAATCTTGGTAGTGCTATAACCTTGGTAAATTTTAGCACTACCAAATCGGGTATTATTGAATTTGAACTATTGTGGATAAAATTTGGTAGCAAACCAAACATGCACTTGTTAGTAGGACAATAAGTTGGTACCAAACTAAGCAAGCCTCTAGTCTTGGTTGGGAACTCATGCCTCCCGCACGAAAAACAGGGTGACTAATGATTAATTAAGTATTATGTAAGAAAAACTTGAAAAATGGATTTGTATGATTTTTTTTCAAGCAATTTTTCCTATAAATTTTTTTGGTAAAATACGTACCGTTTACCAGTTTAGGAAGCGTGTGCACAAAAATCGAAGAGAATAGAAGTTAAGAATGGAAGATAAATGAACTTAGCCTATATGCAGGATAAACCTAAAAACTACGTTTGTACGTAATTAGGCGCGTGGATAAATCTCACACGTAGTTGTGTATCCTATGTTAATTTTTATATTTGCAATATATATATATATATATTCTCCACTAATTTACTTTGTGAAATACTGGTATAGTAGTAAACTGATATTCCCTCTCTACGGCGAGCGATTGGGTGAAAGTGAAACCGCTACCGGCGTCCATTTTTTTTTTCAGTTGATGAGTAAATTTTGGACATGGGCACAGCTTACACCACATCTCATGATTCGGAAATCTTGTACTCCTCCAACGATAGGATTTAGCATCAAGTTTTACAGCTCCAAGGGTTCACTATCCAAAAATCCAGTAAATTTTGTTCGCAGCTTTTGTGGAGAACAACCAGGCAATGCCACCGAACAAGGCTTTGCTTGGAAGTTCAACAGGTTTCTTTGGTGAAAACGGTGACGAATTGAGCACAGTAAACTGTAAAAGTTGTATTGTTTTCCGTTCTAGAGCCCATATACAAGATTTGATACATTTTTTATTTTCCATCAACCCCGTATTGCAATGGTGACTTAATTACTACTCCCGCTATCCTAAATTATATGTCGTTTTGATTTTTTTTTCTTGCAAAGTTTGATCATTCATCTTATTTAAAAAATTAGTGCAAATATAAAAATGATAAGTCATACTTAAAATACTTTTGATAATAAAGCAAATTACAAACAAAATAAATAATAATTCTATAATCTTTTGAATAAAACGAATGATCAAACATTACAAATAAAAACTCAAAACGATAAGTATTTTAGAACGGAGATAATATCAATATCGTTTTCGACTGTTTTTATCCCTCCCCGCATTCAGAGAAAAGGTTCGTTGGTTCACTGCAAATAAAAACTCTGTTACTCCAAGCAAGATCTATGTATTGTTGTTGTCTTTTGGATGAACACAACAGAGCAGAACAGATCAGCCTGTTTGGTCCATGATAACGTTATTACCAGTTGCTGCTACTTGTATTGTACGCTGCGTTTGCTCGCCCGTGAACCTGACTTGTGCCGAGCACAGGAGGAAGGGAAGGGAAGGGAAGAGGAATATGCTTTTGCTCTACTTTTCCCTTTTTTTTTTCTCCCATCCGTCCCAGCTGCTGCTACGGTTGCTTGGCCGGTAGTAGCTGTAGGTGAGGCAAAAGACAGAGCACCTAGACAGAAACACACATGACTGATTACTCTGTGTGAGACATTGGAGTATGGCAGCATTCAGCAAGCAAGGCATAGACGGCACATGACGTGATACCCTCACGCAGCAGCTAGTAGCATCTATAATCCATTTTGCATATTCTTGCTTGCTGCTGGGTGCTAACTCCTGTTAATTTGTTTATTACCACTAGTCTAGTACTAGTACCTTTGAGGGCCGGATTAATTAATTAGCAGTAATTTGTACTACTAGTGAAGAATCAGTAGCAATTTTGGATGGAGTATTATGACCTGACCTCTGCGTGATGAGAGTGGTTGAGGAGGGTGATGTCAAAGCGGGCGTCGGTGTGCGTGGTTGCGAATTTTCTCTCTCACGTTGTGGAAAAGGATGGGGTGGGAGAGGTTAGGCGGCGGTCGGCGGAGGGTCGTCGCGTGCGTGCCTTCTTGACCGAGTACTTCGTACTCGCATGCACCTTTTGTTTCTTCAACGTTCAAGAGAGGAGAGGAGGAAAGAAAGCGTCGCCGCTCGCTTTTATGCTGTGTCTGGGTTAGGGAGGTGGCTTTTTTAGGTTGGGTACGAGAGGTGAGTTTGGGAACTTATTTTCTGCGCACGTGAAACGGAACGATACATTTTCTTACGATTAATTGAGTATTTACCAATTTTTTTAAAAATAGATTAATATGATTTTATAAAACAACTTTCATATATATTTTTTTTCAAAAAACACATCGTTTAATAATTTAAAAAACATAAACGTGGAACACGAGCGAGGTGAACACAATCTTAATTAATTTTCTGCCTGCGAAGCTGACCGTTGGTACTACAGTAGTACTACTGTACATGGTAGTAATAGTGCTCGGTATGAGATCAAGTTTAATAGTACAGCTCACTACTAGCTATTAGTTTATCTTAGAACTAATATATATAATAGATTAACTATAAATTTATCTTTAATTTTTCTTCTCCTCTCTCTTTCTCTCACTTATGCATTCAATGAATTTATCTTGGAGCACGTGTAAAACTAGCTCTTGCATGAGAGACAACATCCTTCATTTTTTATTATCTCTCTCATCCACATAAGTTTATAGCTAACTTATAGCTCAGTATTATCCTTGCTCCAAGGTAGTACCTCCTTGGCAGCCGTTTATACGCAAGCAACCATTGAAGTTTTCCTTGTTTCCATTCATATGCATGCAAGCATTCAAGACATCATCTCCTCGACTCCCGTTAACACGCATGCAATATTTGCTGATCAGTTTGGTTATGCGTGAAAATAGCGCGTGGAATGAGATATTCACTGTGAAAACGGTTACCCATCCTTGGTCTCTGCGTCCAAAGCAGGTACATCGTATATAATGGAATGGAGATAGTAGTGTTTTTACCTGATAGGAAAAAGTCTACTATGCCTTTACATTCAATTGTTATTTAGGTCAAATCTATTAATTTATTAAAGTAATAGAAAAATGAGTCTCCACATTCGCTCTTACAGTCTAGAAATTTTTATATTAATCGGAGAAAAAGAAAAAATAAAATTAATACAATTTAAAAATAGCTAAAATTCGAAATTAAAAAAATAAGGAGTATTGAAAAAAAACTAGAGTCCACATATGTATACAATTTATAACTAACTGAAATTCAAAATAAAAAAATAATAAAAATAAAAGTAGAGATTAGAGTCCATATAAAAAAACAATTTATAAATATCTAAAAAATAAAAAAAATAAGAAATATTGGAATAAAAGTACAAGAGTCCATATAGAATATAATTTAGAAATAATTAAAGTTTTGGATTAAAAAAATAAGGAATATTGAAAGTAGAGTATAGAGTCCATATAGAAATACAATTTAGAAATAACGAAAAAGTGAAATTAAAAAGAGGAATATTATAATAAGAGGTTAGAGTGCATAAAGAATTACAATTTAGAAATAATTAAAATTCGGAAGTAAACGATAAGAAATATTGAAAGAAGTGTCTAAAGTCCAAATAGAAATTTAGGACTACTTGAAAGTTGGAATTGGAAAAAATAAAATTAAAAGTAGAGTTTAGTCTATATACAAATATAATTTAGAAATAATGCAAATTCGGAATTAAAAAACATAAGGAATATTGAAAGAAGAGTTTAGATATTTAATACGGAGATTAAAATTATATGTTTACATTTAATATATTTTAATAATAAAATATAAATATATATATATATATATATATGTTATTATGCTAGTCGCGCAATCTTCGTAGACCACCATACTGTTTTTTATATACGGACAAGCACTTACATCAATACTATAGTCTATACACAACATCACGCTCTCACGCATCCATAGAAACACCTCCTACACACGGCCAATGAGACGAAAACCTTTTTGATCTTATTAAATTTCTGTTAAATACCAACTCACCTGTACGTTCGTAGACCCTATGATCTGAATCCTCGTATGCTCACGACTCTATCGGTACAACTTACATCATCGGACATCGGTGTTGTCCTTATAGTGAATGACTGAATAAGTAGATAATTTGTGGTAATTACTTGAGTTTACAAACAAATAAAGTACAGAAAGCTTTTATATAAAGAAAATTAAGACGTTTAAAAGTTTAGGAAGAGAGCCTGATAATCTGTTCATCGTGAACAAAGTCTAAAATCAAGTTGCTTGGTTTCCGTAGTAAAATAGCACATCCGTAGGCTACTAGTAGTAGCTTCCTAGGTTTGGGTTACGTACGTGGTTATCACGTTAAGTTTTTAAAAGTTATCTTTCAATCCACCGTGTCCACGAAAGATATGTTTTCTACGTACTCTCTCCGTTACGAGATTAATTTTTTATGGGATGAAAAAAGTAGTGGTTTGGGATGATTAACGAAAGGCATCAAACCAGCAGGTAAACGTTTGCACCATATGTGACCATGTAGGTTTAACAATTAAAAAATAACTTATGAGTAACAATTTTGTAAACATGTCCTTAACTATTTGAAAACAAACACTATAAAATAAACTACGATAAAAGACTACAAAACCTTCTACTAAATTAAATTTTAAAATTTAAATTTTGAACAACACGGTTACTTATTTACCTATAAGAAGTACTCCTACTGCAGCAGTAGTATTAGTTGTTTGCCGGTTGGTTAAGGTGTTTTCTTCGTACACGAGAATGGAGGAATAAAGAAAAAGAAAAACAGAAAAAAAGAGAGAATACACATATTACTAAATACTAAATATTTTCTCCATCCCAAAATATTTCTATCTAGTACGCTGTACAAATTCCTACAAATTCATAGTATTACGTTGTAACCTATCCAATACTACTCTCTTCGTTTCATATTATAAATTGTTTTGATTTTTTTTATTTTTTTAAGTTTGTTTGAGTTTTAAAAAATGTAGCAATATTTTTAAAAAACATATTATCAAATATATTTAATGTTATATTAAATTAAACCAATTTGATATTATAGACCATTACTAAATATTTATATAAATTTAATCAAATAGTTTAAGTAGAAACAGGTAAAAAACGAACTGTTAAGTACAATTCATTGCGCTTGGTCAGGAGGCTACGAGCGAGTGGGCCAGTGACCCACCCAAAGATACAGAGCACCTACACACAGAGTTGCACACCCACCACAGAGAGGGAGAGAGAGAGAGAGATGGGGTTCCGTTTGTGCATTTTTGGGTTTTGCGCTTGACCTGAGTCGAGGAAGGGAAAGGGAAGGAAGGGATGGTCTCCGGCGTTGCTGCAAAGCAAAACTGACCGTTGGATGGATGGATGGCCGTGGTCCTCTCGTTACTGTTGCCTGTTGGTACGGTACCACTACCACAACACCACTGTTTTTATTACTGCACCAACACGCAAGGTCACTGTGCCTTTCTTTCGGTGGAGTAGCAGTCAGGCCTACCTCTCTCGGTGGTTATGGGCAGGTTTATGAAACCGTATGGTTATTATGGTTATTATGTGTGGTAATCTTTTTTTAGTTTTTAAATCACGGTTTACCTCATGATAACTGCACGATTACTTCATGGTGGTAACCTTACCTATGTTTCCAGGTAACTTTTTTAGTTTTTAAATCACGGTTTACCTCACAATAACTGCACGATTACTTTATGGTGGTAACCTCATCTATGTTTCCAGCACAGAGCCACTTGCAGTACATACTCTTTCTATCCCTAACAGGTAGGTGTGGGGTATTGAGGTAATAGAATTTCTCGATTCGTGGATTGATGGTAGGTAAGAAGAAATGAGTTAGTTTGTTTTGGAACGGAGAAAGTACTACA
This sequence comes from Oryza punctata, assembly GCA_000573905.2. Lineage (NCBI taxonomy): Eukaryota > Viridiplantae > Streptophyta > Magnoliopsida > Poales > Poaceae > Oryza > Oryza punctata. Next base: position 5,100,187 of record CM002494.2, on the reverse strand, counting down.
GTACATCAAACTTGAGGCAGCAAGCAAACGAAGAAACGGAAAATAGGAGCGACTTGCGAGCCCACATGACCCTTGTACGAGTGGAGCTGTGTTCATCAGTTAAGCACCAAGTGCAAAAGGTCCAAAGCTATCCAAGCAGAAGTCGGAAAGTCAAATTGAGTGACGCAAAGGACAATCAAGAACAGAACAAGCGGACATATCGTTTGGCCTACAGCTGACGAACCGTAAAACAATAGAGAATCAATCAGATAATAATTTTTAGGTAAAGCTTTTAAACACTTATATATATACATGTGTGTGTTATTCGTGGTTTACACGTTATAATGCTAGAAAAATAAATTCCGATGAAAAACTCCCCAAAATTAGGTTCTGGAATTCAAATTTTAGTAGCGGCTTATAAACTGATAGGCAAACAAGGGTTCTGCACGAAAGTGTTTCCACAGGAAACCAATTGTTTTATTAGGCCACAAATTTGACATGATATTTTTTTACTGAGACAGGGTAGATTATACTATATTAAATAAGAGAGGAAATTACAACCTCGTTGTTACAAAAAAGAAGACATGAGACAAATTTACATGATAATATTGATTTACCACACAACAGGTTTTCCACAAGTCGATTAACTCTTAAAATCATGTTGCGTGGGATCATCTTTTGCTCATGAAAGGTATTGCTGAGTTTGATCTTCTGGACGAATCTGGGAAAGACTTATGGGTGGTGCTCTGGTACGCCAAGGGCGACGAGCAAAAATATGATACATTGTAAGGTGGATGTGAACCTGGCAAATGGCAAGGTTCAAACCAACAATTGTTTCGATTCCATACAACGTGATGATGGATGCAGATGCATAAGTATGCTTGACAACACATTCACAATATCAACACGCGTTATTTCCGCTCCCATTCTTCGAATTCTTAAGCTCATCCAGCTGCGATGAGAAATGAAGAGTAAGTGATCAAATGCCCAGCTCTTTCTATACAAAACAATCTTTTTATTTGGACTTTGAAGTAAGCTATCCAAGTGAAACTGAAAAAAGAACAAAAAGAGACAGTTCTGAACCCAGACAGATATGATGATGTGATCAGATTTTCATTAGTTTTGTTTTCTGAAAGTACAGAACTGTGCTTAAGATGCTAACTGTCATATTGAGAAATTTGATAGTACTCTTAAGGTAAACTATTCTTAAAATCTAAATTGGGTTCATCAGGAATACCATCTAGCTTGCTGTGTGCCAGCCGATTACTCGGCAGATGCTATACCTATCCTATGGGCTGATGGAAAACTCCAAGACAATAAGAAAGGCACAACCATGAAGAAGGAAACATTGCTGAGGACAGAATGCTATATGCAGACCTAACAAAATACAGTTAAGGAATTCATTGTGTATTTGCATCCAAATTCATACAGTTTAATCAGACTGAAAAGTACACTATTGAAGTTTTAACGGAGCGGTGGAGATCCTAAACATGCGCAATACCAAAGTGAAAGAGCCAACTAACTGCAGTGACAGTGACCACACATAAGCACCAATCTTGATAGACAAGTAAATGTTAGATTTCCATAGAGATCTCCATCTCTAACATGGCATGAAGGTTGTAACACAAAATGCTACTGTCCATATGAATAGATCGAGTAGCAATGCATTTACGCAAACACATTAAAATGGTATATACCTGTCTGCATGTTTCCTTGTGTGTCTCTAAAAGCTCATTATACTTCAATTGCAAATCCAACTTCTCAGCTTTGAGCTTTTCATAGTCGGATATTGATGGACCACCTAGCTTCTGCTGAACAAACCTGGGATATACCAGCATGTTTAGTTGTTGGCTTCTTCCAGGACAATCAATTATTCATGCCATCTTATAGTCAAATCAACTCACTCGACCGCGGATGAAGGCTTGTCATTCTCCTCATATAATGCAACAAGAACTGCAAGATGATAAGAAATGGACTTAATCATAATGTACCTAGCCAGTGGCAAAACTAGGATTTGGTGATATATTATACACATAAGGAACATAATGCAAACCTTTCGTGAGAGTATCGAGCACACCACTGGACTCAAGATACTTTCTGAACGCCTCTTTCTTGGCTTCTCTATCCTACAAAGACCATAACAAGGTCATGAGCATCATTTTGAAAGAAAAAAAAACAAAAAACAAAATGTAGCGCACATAGCTGTACCGTATGGAGGTGTGTTTGAATTTAGTTTACTTGTGGTAGTACGGTTTACTATACACACAAGAAAAAAAAGATGATGTCATACATGTGTACTTTCTATGCTACCAGCTTGAGTGAATTGAAGCTTTTTCATTCCAGGATCTAGGATTCTAAGCTGGAATTACCAATGCTGCGACAACAGAATGCTCTCGGCAAATGGTAAATTGGAGAAAGATCCATCAAGTTTTCCTCCCAAATTGCATACTACTGTACTATACTGCACCCTCAGTCACCAGTACTCGTTACCACAATAAATACCGCACTTGACCTTTGACATTGACTCGCTGACCTCCATGCATATGCTAGCCATACTAAGCTCACCGCAGAATCAAACATCTCTCTCACGGTCTCACCCAAGACCATATCGAAGCACAAAGGATGAACACATTTCACATGATTCTCCTAAAGCTAAAAGGGCAGCATCTCTCTCTCTTTTTTGTCTGCTTATCAAGAACAACAAATCAACTGTAGGGAACAAGCAAATGGGGGAGAGAAGGGCCAGGAGCGAAGAGGTTACCATCCTGGGAGCGGATCCGGGGAATAATCGCGGCGGATTTGGAGCTGGAGCAGGAGGAGAAATGGCGCGGGCGAACTGTCGGCTGGATCTGCCGCCTTCTGCTGATGCTGGCAAAGCTCAGAGCCGTGGAGGAGGAGGAGGAGGATGCGTTTGCGTGAAGCCGTTCTACGGTGGACCGCGCCTGGTCGGTGGACGGTGGCCGCTTTGCAAAACACAGCACCACATCGAGGAAAATAGAGTGGTTAATTAGCATAATTAATTAAGTTAAGTATTAGTTAAAAAATTAAATAATAAATTAATTTGTTTAGTAAAGCAACTTTTCTATAATTTTTTTTTTAAAAATACATCATTTCACGGAAAACACGAGTAGAAGTTCTCAAGAAAGCGTCATGACTTGTTCTGAATTTGCCAAAAAAAATAATATTTTTTTAAGATAATGAAAATAAATCCTGACCTTTACTTCGAAGTAAAAGAAACTACAACCATTTATTATAAAATTCTCTCAAAAGAGTATGACAATCCAACAACATCAAAACAAAACCAACACATAAGGAGTAAACAATTATCGAAATCTATTTGTAAATCTCCATTCGTAGTTGTCGAAAATCTGCATAACCGTAACTTATAAGTTTCAACATGCAGAGAGTATAAGTTCTTTATTCTCTTAACACTTTTAAAGTTGTACCTAGCACCGGAGCCAATGTGTTACCTAAAAAGTACCCGCATTAGGATATATTTAGAGATTTATCAAAAACAATATCATTCCAACTCAACCATAAAACCCAATACAAAGCACAACTCAACCATAAAACCCAATACAAAGCAGATGCTCCAATAAATATGAGTTTTGTAGTTTTTGAATCAATTTGACCAAGCTAATTTTTAGTCACATTATAAATACTATTAGGATGTTTTAATCCAAAAGAAATATAAACTATTCTAGAAATTTTGCAGTATGTCAATCAAAGAAAAGAAAAGATATTGAATAGTCTCGTTATTCATAAAAAACAACATCTTTTACTTCTATTCCAATTTCTTCTTACTAAATATCCTTGGTTAGAATAACTCCTTTCAACATAAACCAAATAAAAATCTTAATCTTAATTGACATATTTAATTTCCATATAAACTTATTCCTCTAAATGTGACTATTATTAATCAAAGATAGATACATTGATCTAACAAAAAATTAACCATTCTGATGAAGATTCCATGAATCACTATCTTCATTCAAATTAGTAAGCAAAATCAACGTACTAAGTTATGCCACGTTAAACGGAACAGAATTTATAACAGTTGCGATTGATACATTTCTCTTACGAACAATATTATAAAGAAATGAAAATTTGTCTTGTAAAGATGAATTTCCAACCCATCTATCCTCCCAAAATCTTATTTGTTCACCACTGTTTACTACTCAAGATCCTAGATTTAAGAATTTATCTTTATTTAACTTTCATAAGACCTGACAAAAATGGGATTCCTCTTGCTTGGACCTAACTTGAGTAATTGAGTGATTTTTCGAATACTTCGTTCTCAACAGCTGTTGCCAAACTCCTTTTTCATTTATTAGTTTAAATAACCATTTGCTAGGTAAACATTGATTCTGAATCTCAAATTAATAAGTAGTTTTTTTCTGGATTGCATGAAATAATTTCAAATTATTTTCTAAGAAGAACTAGGAGTATAAAAATGTTATTTCCTGTTAAACTTCTAGTTTTTACTTAAACCGTTGAGTGTAGCAATTTTGCCAGAATTCTGCATGTCACAGTTCAATTCGTACAGAAATCAAGAAAAACAGAACCATTTGGCCAAATCTGGAACATGGAATTTCTTGAACTGGATTTGACTCCTGCAAAACTTCTGCGTACAAAGACCAACAAATTAGCAATTTGTCACAACTATGAACAAAAACTAAACATAAAGTTTGCTGTGAAGGGGTGCTAGGAAGGATATGCAAATATTGCATTGACATGACATAGCAACTTCAAGAGTTGCATCCACATTGATATATTTTTGTTAAGCTACTCTTTCAATCCTAAAATATAGTAAGTTTTAATTATGAATTTAGATAAACACTTGTTCATATTTATAGTTAAAAATTCTATTTTAAAACCGGTGTAGCATTTTTTTTACTTTTTGTTATCAAGCTGTTACTGCAACAGAAGTGTTAAACTTGAATAGCCAGAAAAGATCCTACATTATTGTTGATGCGAAAAACACACACTGACCTGAGAGATTTGCTTTACTCTAGTGCAGGTCCAAAAGTTACTTTTAGGTTCGAAGGGCGTGTCAGTTGATTTGATCCTGCAATCAATAAGAAGAAACATGCAAATTTATTAGTAGACGATAGTCAATCGGCCAGCTAGCCGATATCGTATCGTGATGTAACCTAGCCGATGCAATAAAGCATGAATCGATTGTAAGGTGTTTATCAAAAGATAGAACTAACCCTAAAACTGGTACAACGCCTGAAAAGATCAGTATTACATAATCAGTATATCAATATTACTTTAGAAATAAGCAATTGGGATAGATTGGACTGAACCGAGACAGTATAAATTGCCCAAATCTAAAATAACATGAAATAACGATTATATATACTCATGTCATATTCGAAGTTCAGATGTAAGCATGTATCGGCTATAGCTCCGATACAACCTTATACTAGGATATTTTCTTGCAACAAATATATTCAACTAATATCAATCAGATTGATAATAAGTCCAATATATTTGTATTAGATTAGATCTTAATATAAGGGGTAGATATAGCGTAGTAAACAAAGCATAAAACTATGTAAAACGACTATACCAGGTAAGATCGGCTGAAACCTCGATGCTATCCTTATTAACAACCATAAAAAAAGCTAGAGATCATGACTCAAAACACGACTCAGTAGATCAAACCTAACTGATGCAGCACTAAGTATGAGGAGAAGCATAATATTTAGACAATCAAGTCGATGATTGCCTTTTCGGGATGGTGGATAGATTATATAATTTAAACCAACAAGATAATCTAGCCGTTACCAGCAAAACCCTAGATAGAGATCGGCCGATACGAATATATTGCATTATCAGTCTAAATTATATAACGTATATGATAACTCGGAGATTCGTAAGATAGAATTAGAGTGTCATAAAGATGTAAGCACTAATTCCGATAATGCAAACCGTCATAACAAGACCTACCTCTTCGTCGAAGATCAGATTGATGGAGCTCGACTTGAAAGCATGAACTTGTCGAAAGTAGAAAACAAAAGTTGGCGATGCGCCGAGATTTATTGAACTTGGTTGTTATTTATTCATATGATCTCGGGTCTATATTTATACCCGAAAATACAAACATTGTCCATCACGGACACGACTCATATTAACCTAGTACAAATCTAACTAGCAAACAAGTCCCTTAGACGGACTCTTACCGAGAATATCTATAAGGAAATTACATATATTCCTAATTAATAGATACATTTGCCAATCTTGGACTCTATCCTTGCCTGGCAACGTCGTCGCAAACTCTATCAAATCCGATACTGACTTCACATGCGATAATGGCCATATCGGCTATCCAAATCGAACTCGGTTTCCAGCCGATGCGCACTCTGTTTCTGAGATTCCCGCATATCTTCGAATCCGCTTCGGATTGGATCTTGTTTCCGATTCATAAGGTTGCCAAATTTCATTGTCAACAATTGTCTGTTTGTCACACGGGGCAAGAGAAAATCCATGCTTAGAATGGCAATAACAAGAGTTAATTGGATACATATTATTATAAATTTGATAGTTTTGAAATATAATATTACAATTCATGTATTCGAATCAATGCCATTACAATTTAAGGAGGAGTCTTTGAGATATGCTACTGCTTATATATTAAATGCATTTATCAATTTTTTTTTAACAAAAATACCCTTATCTTCTTCCTCCATCCCTTTCTTTCTTTCCTCCCATTCTTCTCACCTAGCTGCATACGAACTAGAGAATGTGCGACGGCGGCGAGGCACAGTCCGGCGTGAAGTTGGTGAGGAATACGGCGGCAACAAGGAGCAGCTCGCGGCGGCGAGTGCGTCGCTAAGAACTGAAAGGAACGGCAGCGAGGAATACAGCGGCAACATTGAGCAGAGGACGTCGGGCAAGCCAGCAGCGGTGGAGGTAGTAGCCGGCGACGGAGAGGCCTTGCGTTCGTGGAAGGCGGAGGCAACGTCGACGGTGGGCGCAGCCACATGGAGCAGGTCCTCCCGGAGCGGCGGCGGGGTGGGAGCAGGGATGCCCGAAGCTGGTGAGGTGGCCCGGCCTCGAAAGGCGATGAGCGGGAGCTCGTCCCCTCGGTCGACGGCTGTGGTCCGAAAGAAGAGCCCCGGAGGTTGGTGCTGGCGGTGACCTATCCGAGCGGCGACGGCGAGGTGACGACCACAACAATGTGCTGCTAGCTGCTTGACGCGACGATGAATGACGAGAGGTTGAAGACGAGGGTATTTCTATCCAATATAGATAAAATACGTATACTTTCAAACTATATAAAGATTGTAATGATATCTATTTATCTATTATATTATTAAAACAGCCTTGAAAGGAGGCACCACGTTCGCTGTGGAGGCTAAAAATTCCTACATTAATCGAAGAAAAAGAAAAATGAGAGTCCAAATAGAAATACAATCTAAAAAATAACTGAAATTCGGAATTAAAAATAAGCAATATTGAAAGAGGAGTCCATATAAGAATCCAATACGAGATTAACTAAAATTCGGAATAAAAATAAAATAAATTCTGAAATTAGGAAAGGAAAAAGGAAGAGTTGAGGTAGGTATACAATTTTGAAATATACTGAAATTCGGAATTAAAAATAAGCAATATTAGAAAAATAGTCCGTATAAGAACCTAATACGAGATTAATTAAAATTCGGAATAAAAATAAAATAAATTCTGAAATTAGGAAAAGGAAACAAGAGAGTTCATGTAGAATACAATTTAAAAATAACTAAAATTCAGAACTTAAAAAATAAGCAATATTGGAAGAAAAATCCATATAGAACCGAATACGAGATTAATTAAAATTTGGAATAAAAACAAAATACATTCTAAAATTAGAAAAATAAAAATAAGAGTTCATGTAGGAATATATAGGAATACAATTTAAAAATAACTAAAATTCGGAATAAAAAATAAGCAATATCGAAAGAAGAGACCATCTACAGCACGAGTTTAATTAAAATTTGGAATAAAAAATAAATTAAATTTTGAAAATATAAAAATAATTATAAGTGCTCAAGTAGGAATAAAATTTATAAATAACATAGTATTGGAATAAAAAAATATGGAATTTTCAAAAAACACAATCCATCTAGAAACACAACGATGAAAAATGACAATAAAGAGGGATAAACAACATGACCGTAAAGAAGTAGGGTGATAGCGGTTGATGGGACATTTAAATACTATAAACAAAACCCCGAATAAAATCCCAATGACGATTAAGAGGAGGGACGATGGACGGGCCGTTGAAACAACACAATTACTGTGGTTGGTGGGACTTCTAGAAAGTAAAAAATAAAACCCAATAATAATCACGTTTGATTTGTAAAATCTCAATGCTAATAAAGAGGAAGATAGCGGACGTAAAAACTGTAAACAAAACCTTAAATAGAATCTCAATGAGCGATTAAGAGAAGAGATGGCGGGCAACTCGTTAAGCAGCACAATCACGGTTGTTTGTAGTACTTTTAGAAAGTGAAAAAATAAACTACAAGGATAATCACGTTCGATTTTTAAAATCTCGATGATAATTAAAAGGAAAGGCATCGGGCGGACCGTTGAGGAGTATAATGGCAATGCTGTTGATGGTTTGGCGGGACTTCTAGAAAGTTAAAAATGAACACCAATGATAATTATGTTCGATTTTTGAAATCCCAATGATAATAAAGAGATGAGGCGGCGGACGGGCCGTAGAGGAGTAGAATAGTGGCGTTTGACGGGACTTCTAAAAATTATAAAAATTGAAAACCAACAAGATAATTAACTCTAAAATTTATAAGATCCAATTTTAAAGTTCCAAGGTGGATGAATAGAAGTCGTAGTAGATCGAATAAGCAAATAAAGAGGTGATAAAGAAGAGGTAACGACTGATGTGACTTTTAAAAACTATAAAATTATTAAAAACATAGAGATGATAAGGTTCTGTCCTTTAAAATTCTAAGATAACGAGATAGTTATTTAACGGATTTTAAGTAAACTCATATAAAAGAAGATAATTTTGTATGCACACTAGCCGCGCAATTGCGCTGGCCGCCTAGCTAGTTAGTATAATACACGAATTGTAATGGTATATTTTAAATCTATTAAATTTATAATGTTATGTATCCAATGAACCCCAATAATAAATATAAGACTAGACGATTAGTTACTCTCTCCGTTCCAAAATATAAGAAACTAATGAAGTATAAATCTGAATAGAGCATGTTCAGATTCATATTATTAGAACTATAATTTATTTTTATAATTCATTTTTAGGTTCTTAGGAACGGAGGTAGTACCACGAGAGTTCAAACGATCAGAGTTTTGAGGACTAGTGATTATATCCAACTGTTTCGTTTCTTATTCAGTTATTCTTGAAGCACTATGCTGCGTATATCTATTATATTATTAAAACAGTCTTGAAAGAAAACACCACGTTCACTGTGGAGGTTAGAAATTCCCATATTAATCGGAGAAAAAGAAAAATGAGAGTTCAAATACAACTACAATCTAAAAATAACTGAAATTCGGAATTAAAAATAAGCAATATTGAAAGAGGAGTCCATATAAGAATCTAATACGAGATTAGCTAAAATTCGGAATAAAAATAAAATAAATTCTGAAATTAGGAAAAGAAAAGGAAGAGTTCAGGTACGAATACAATTTTGAAATATACTGAAATTCGGAATTAAAAATAAGCAATATTAGAAAAAAGTCCATATAAGAACCTAATACAAGATTAATTAAAATTCGGAATAAAAATAAAATAAATTCTGAAATTAGGAAAAGGAAATAAGAGAGTTCATGTAGGAATATAGTTTAAAAATAACTGAGATTCAGAACTTAAAAATAAGCAATATTGGAAGAAAAATTCATATAGAACCGAATACGAATACGAGATTAAATAAAATTTGGAATGAAAAACAAAATACATTTAAAATTAGAAAAATAAAAATAAGAGTTCATGTAGGAATACAATTTAAAAATAACTAAAATTCGGAATAAAAAATAAGCAATATCGAAAGAAGAGACCATCTACAACATTAGTTTAATTAAAATTTGGAATGAAAAATAAATTAAATTTCGAAAATATAAAAGTAATTATTAGTGCGCAAGTAGGAATAAAATTTATAAATAACATAGTATCGGAATAAAAAGTATGGAATTTTCAAAAAACTCAATCCATCTAGAAACACAACGATGATAAAATGACAATAAAGAGGGGATAAACAACGTGACCGTAAAGAAGTAGGGTGACAGCCGTTGGTGGGACATTTAAATATTATAAACAAAACCCCAAATAAAATTCCAATGACGATTAAGAGGAGGGACGATGGACGGGCTGTTGAAACAGCACGATCACTGTGGTTGGTGGGACTTCTAGAAAGTAAAAAGTAAACCCAAATAATAATCACATTTGATTTGTAAAATCTCAATGATAATAAAGAGGAAGGTATCGGGCGTAAAAACTGTAAACAAAACCCTAAATAGAATCTCAATGAGCAATTAAGAGGAGAGATAGCGCGTAACCCGTTAAGCAGCATAATCACGATTGTTGGTAGGACTTCTAGAAAGTAAAAAATAAACTACAATAATAATCATGTTCGATTTTTAAAATCTCGATGATAATTAAAGGGAAAGGCATCGGGCGGGCCGTAGAGGAGTATAACGGTAACGCTGTTGATGGTTCGGCGGGACTTCTAGAAAGTTCAAAATGAACACTGACGATAATTATGTTTGATTTTTAAAATCCCAATGACAATAAAGAGATGAGGCGGCGGATGGGCCATAGAGGATAGAGGAGTACAATAGCGGCGTTTGACAGGACTTCTAAAAAATTATAAAAATGAAAACCAACAAGATAATTAACTCTAAAATTTATAAGATCTAATTTTAAAGTTCCAAGGTGTATTAATAAAAGTTGTAGTAGATCGAATAAGCAAATAAAGGGGTGATAAAGAAGAGATAACGATTGATGTGACTTTTAAAAATTATGAAATTAGAAACATAGAGATGATAAGATTCTGTCTTCCTAAGATAACGGGATAGCTATTTAATAAATTTTAAGTAAATTCATATATAAAAGAAGATAATTTTATATGGATACTAATCGCGTAATTGCGCGGGTCAACCAGCTAGTTTTTATGGATGATATAGAAGAAAATCTGTACGATACTATGTTTTTGTGATGTCGAGGATATACAACTGCAAAAAGCCTGCGTTCTGCCAAATTTCCTGGCCTGGCCAACAGAAGACAGGATGCGTGATGCTGATTTTTTTTTAACAATCAAAATAATTATTTGTTTCCCCCTTCTTCACAGCAAAATCGAAGATCACTCTTGGAGTGCTCTAACATGGGAACTCATCTCTCTGACTTGATTCTCAAGCCGTCCTGGGTGGCAGAAGAAATCGACAAATACTCGTCTTTCCTGCTGCACATTGCGTGAAGGTTGTTGTAACATCTGCAAACCATTTGTAAATTTGAGAGCATGACTTCTCAATCCACATGAAGAAACTACCTAAAGCTGTTGAACACTACCAATGTGAGGAAGTAACAGATGAAAAGTACCTCAGCCTTTTTATCTCGAGCCATAGTTACTTCGTTAACACAAGCAGAGACTTGTTGGTTGATTATTTCCAATTCTTCAAGCGCTTGTGCTAGAGGCTGTGATAAATTATTCACAAGTAAAGTAGTACATCAGAACAAACTACGAAGTGGCATCAAAAGGGTAGGGACATATGAGAAGGAATGTACCCATGGTGTCAATGTTGGTTGCACATATGTAAATGGCACAGACAGAATTTGCTCGAGTGTTTGGATCATCCTGCATCTGCAAAAGGATGGAGAAAGCATGGGTAATGATTGAACCAAAGATCTAACAGTCCTATCAATAGGTGTTGGTGAATGCAAAGTTCAACTTTAACACATTTCTCCTGTTGATACTTCACAGTAAAGGAGATTCAACCGTTCAACTACACAGTGCATAGAAAATGGCTAAATTTATCAAGGGGAAAAAGAAATTCAGGAAACAATACGCGAGCATTACTCACAGTTCATCGATACATCTTTTGCGTTCACGTGGAAGAACATTTTCAAGCTCATGATGAAGATAGTCGAGCTCATTTTGCAGATCTGAGATCTGCTCAACTAAACCATATGCTGAAACATATGATGGAGTCATTGCTTGAGCACCTGCAGAAAATTGGAAGGGGATTGAATTGTTCAACTTCTGGTACAGAATGTGGATACAATTTACAACCGAAGTGTGCTTACCTGAGTGAGTACTAAGAATATCCCTCACAGCATGAAGAAAAGTATCACGATCATCAATAGATCCTTCTTCAAGCATTTCAGATGCAGCTTGATCAATTAAATGATATCGGTCCTATGCATTTGTGCAGTACAGACTATATTTTGTAAGAATGTACACAAAGTGGATAATGATAAGAAGCTAACCAACAAAATGTACTCTCAGATAAAAATATGACATCAGAAAGCAATACCAGGCGGCCATCAACAACTGAGAAGTAACCCTGCAGCTCCATTGCAGCTGCTTTTAGCAGTGAATAGGTACTTGAAATTTTTGCCCGTCCTTCAATCTGGCAAGCTATCTTTAGAAACTGATGAGCAGCAAGTTGATTAACCAGATAATTGATGAACTGCAAGAATGAATAAACGCCCAAATGACCACCTATTTACGTAGGAAATTGGTTTGCACCAAAACAACTGACTGTTCAAAAGATACCCTTTTCTGCTGGCTTATGTAGCATTCCTGACGCAGAACCTTCAAATTATGATCCCCTGGAAGGTCACAATAAGGAACATGCAATTATATTGCCGCAACAGAGCAAAGCATTTTCAAATGATGATTCATAAGAAGATCACACCTTGCAAAATATTTGCACCCTCAAGTTGAGCAAGGTCAACACACAGGCTTGTAATGATCTAAAGAAAAAACCATTATTTTTTTATGTCACTCACAAAGAATAATATGTCAGTTAACGCATAAGATAGCCAAACGGATGAAAAGGACATAAAAATTGGCTATAAGCAGCAGGAGCAGAGTAAATTGAAGAAGGGGTGACAGATACATAATTGCCAAAGACAAACCAGTGAACATGTCAGTGGTCTGTAGTTTGCATTTTTGGAGCAATCTTTAGCGTAACTGTACATTCTTTTTATTATTTTACTGGGCCTGTGGCACCATATTGATAAAGTATGGTTCATAGGAATACAGCATTGACCCAAGGTATCACAGAATGCAATTAATAAAAGAACTCTGAAGCATCTGAGGAGATAAACCTTTTGCTTATCCATGGTATATTGAAAACCAAATTTCATGTACATAATTTACCTCGGATAGGCATTTGTTCACTTGAAGTGAAAGATCCCTAATTTCTTCAGAAAACTCAGAGTTTCTCCTCCTGAGGATAACATGGGCAAATCCAAAAAAAAAAAGCAGATAATTAATGAGATGTGAAAAATTTCCGAAACATCACATGTACAAAGGTTTGTTTCAGTACTACCATACAATAGGTAAACAATCCATACAACCTAAATGTTCTCATAAAAAGATGAAGTGCTTCCTGGTAGATTTCGTTCAATCTACTTCCAAAAAAAATATGTCATTATAATATAATGGAACCAAGCTGTTTCATTTAGAGGTGGCCCATAAGGATAGTACCATGTTCTCAAAAGTTTCAGCTCAAAATAATGATGCTACGCTATTTCAATACAATACATATTTTTTTTGAAAATAATAAAATAACTGTGATTACCCATGTCCTGCATACCTTAGAGAGTGAACGTCCTGATGAACAAGTGATTGCTGGGATGCCAATTGGGTTCTGAGTGTTGAGAGTATGGCCTCCTCCTTAGCATATTCTGCTTGTGCTTCTATGTACTGTCTTTTGCTTCTAGCGAATCTGTTAACAAATAACCAAGCATCAGCATAACAATAATCATGCATATTAAAATATCAAATAAAATGTAAAAATCTGAGTTGATGTTATGTGTCTATCTGAAGCATATTAAGTAATTCTCTGCATTGGTATGTTAGCTCTTCTATGAACTTTACAACAAAGTAGGAAAAATAAATGAACAAGACAACTCTCATAATGATAGGGGAGACTGCCATGCCTATATACTCCCTCTGCTTTTTTATGACTTTTTATGATGTTGATTTTTTTTCTAAAATAGATTTTGTTTTAGGTTTTCTAGGTACTGTTTTCCCCAACTACCCTTATTAAATGCTAATAGATATGAATGCCCTTGAGCTTGACCACCTTGTATAATGCTGCCCGCCATGCCAAAACACCTGAATGACTGAGGAAGTTGGAGATTTGGAGGCTAAATTAGAGATAAAACAGATTTAATAGGGGTAATAAGGTCAGAAGTTTTCCACCTTAAGCATGTTGTTAACAAAGTTTGGAAAGTGGGCGTTTTTTTTTTTTGACGCAAAGGAAGTGGGCGTTTGGAAGGTTGATCCATTTGTTTTTGTCAAAAAAACAAAAGGTTGATCCATTTGAATAAGAACTAACTAATAAATGAGCTAAAGAAATACCTTATAGAACTACAAAAACACAAGGTGTATTCAACAGAAGGCAGAGTTCATTGAATTTCATAATGAATTTGCATCACTTTTGCAAAAAAAACTAATATTCAAAAAAAAAAGAGAAGTCCTAACACAGAGACAGGTAGGGTTGTGGCCTGCAGGTGGGCCGGCCCACTGGCCCACGTATAAGACATTTAGGTGGGCCACTTGAATCTCTAGAGGCAGGACAGGTGACAACCCATGGCACAGCTAGTTTGCAGTTCTTTTTCTTAATGGGAAGACAAATGAGATAGTCCTGTAATAGTGAAGAAGTGATATGCAATAGAAAGACAAAAAAAAAAAAGTAGGAACGGTGACATCTGCAGACTAATAAATACTTACATGGAATTAATTCGCTTCAGTTCAACAGAAAGATGGTGTGACCCTTCATAATCTCCTGCACAAAAAGATGAATGGAAAATTGGCTGTTTTCTAATTCAAATCAGCCTAATGTTGTTAAACCTCATATTGAATACCTAACCCAAGTATACATATTAATAAACATATCAAAAGTGCATAGCACATAGCAGCAAAGTGAACCATGAAACCAGTGGAGAAGAAAGAGATCAAACCCTTCGTTTACAATGACCCTCCTGCACCTTCTAAGGGAGAAAGAGCCACTCTTATATTTTTAAAAAAAATTAGAGAAGCAGTTGGACAATTATATATACTAACATCAATTTTAGGACATGCATAATATCTCCTATCATGGTTCAAGGTCAATTTAAGCCAGCTAAGCATACTCAGTGAAGAAGACAGATTTTTTATGGTAAAATTAAACAGCACAAATTCTTCAGGCACAAAAATAGGAAATCTATATGGTTACCTAACCATGATCCTTTTACCAGGAAGCTTGAGTTATAGAATAAAATAACAGTACCTGATCGCATTTGTTTAATAACATGTGGCCATGCAAAATTTGAACTTCTAAATTTCACATAAAAAGTTATATATTGCTGAGAATCAAGGTATCCTTCTCCGAAAACATTATGCAGACACAACAACAAGTATTGAATGTGAAATGTATGGTATAGAGAAACTACATGCATGATGACTACATAACAATTGAACCCTCACCTCTTGACATGTCTTCTTTGGCAACAAATTGGAGAGGTCCCTGCTTGACAAACCCCCACCCAAAAAAAAAAAATCAGCAGATGATAAATAAAGGTTATAACTAAATTGTGAATTTAAGATTAATTTACTTTGGTTTATTTTACATACGAAGACCATCTAAGATGGAAATTTATCACAATTCCACATTTAATTTACTGTACAAAAAACAAATGATGTTGGTTAAACAAATTAACATACTACGGTCTTTTATAGTATTTATTGACATATGAGCTTTGAATCACATCAACTAGAAAAGTAAGGATAATGACCTTGAGTTCACTTTAATAAATCTTGTGTAGGATCAAATAAGCTCGCTTTTGCATGTTCAAGTATCAAGATACGTTCCAACACTATGTTTGCCCCTTTAGGCATAAAATAAGTTAATATAGAATAACAAGACCATGAAGGGGAAAATACCTTCTCAAACTTCTTGGAGAACCATCTGTTTAGTTCCTTGATACAAGCCAAGCTATGGATTATGTAAGACTGGAAGTCACTGTATGACAGGTAAATTCCAATATCTGTAAGGAGGAAGAGTGGAAGACAAAATGTATTCAGAAGAATAATAAGAAATAAAAACAAGCATCGGATTCATATGATGAGTTTTATTTCAGTATCTCTCTGTGCATACATGCAAGTCAAAATGGAGTTATCAGGCTTTCTGCACATTTTAATATAAGTAACGCAGTCTGATAAGATGAATGTAATCTTTACATAACTGCGTGTGAAAGACAGCAGGAATACCAGCTTCTGAATGATAATAAGACAACTCCTGGGTGGTAGCAGCAAGTTTTCCAAGTACTGAATTCATCTGCTAGGATTACAAAAACAAAAGGAAAAATAAAATATCAGAGGGACAACCTTCTTTATGATGCACAACACTGAATAAACAGGCTAGAGAGTATCGTACACTTTAATTCACATTAGTCATGGAGTGCTGATTATGCCATAAAACAGAACAGCAACATGCATCTAAATCTGTGAAAACAAACAGCCCAGTGAACGCTTTCCTTTTTTCGCATCTACGGTTATAGCCTTCAATGTTATCTGATTGCTGATCGATCCTGATCGCCAACACCAAGGGACTGATCAGGACGATTAATCGTCGATCAGCCTTGATTAATCGACCTGATCGGTACTATGTATACCAGAACCTATATTCTATATAGTGCATAGTATAAAGCAATCACAGTACTAATAATTGATGGCAAGATGGTCACTTACTTGCCCTAGCAGTAGTAGCACATATTCACATGTGTTAAACCCTAAGACTAGTTCTAAAAGTGATCGATAGGTGCTCTGATCGGATGATTAATCACGCCTGATCGACGATTAATCGGATGGTCAGATTTCCGATCGACCTGATCGAATGAATGTCCCTGATCGGAGTCAGGGGACTGATCAGGACGATCAATCACGATTAATCGGACGATCAGATAACACTGATAGCCCTAGGCCATTAGATCATAAAGTCTACTGGTCTGGTTAGTTATCAAACACTATCATGCTCCAACCCATTATAGGCTAGATAGGTGACAGGTTCTAAAGCCAGACACGAGTATCATGGTGTAATATGAAAAGCATACTTCACTTCCATCTATCTCATGAAAATACAGCAAAGAACAGTAGCATACAGTAATGTGGCCTCTGATTTGGATGATAAAACAAAGGAACATGTTACCTCTAAACTTCTCTTAGCAAGTTTCTCATCTAATCTTGAAATTTGTATATTAGGATTAGTTTTAGCAGATACACGTGACTTCTTTCCCTGAGTAATGGTGTTAGCTTGTGCTGTAAGCATATCAAGCTGCCATTCAAGAGAAGCAAGCTGCTTTTCCAAATCAGAAACTTCAGCTCTGAGTGTAAGCTTTGAGTCACTGTAATAAATAATCAGAAAATCCTATGTCAATGGAGAGATCAAAACAGCAGGCTACCAAGATAAGACTAGGTGTTGACATGGAGCAAATCATGTGGGTACCACTGACAGAACCATCTGTCGTTCACTCTCAATGTAGGAGTTCAGTTTTACCAAAGTAAGCATCTAAACCACATAAATTAGCGAATGAAGCCATTTTATAATACGTGTTAAACCAAATAAATATTTATACTTGTGATATGTAAAAAATCACAACAGAAGGTGGAAAACTACAGATGCAGATCCAAACAAGAGGAGCATCGAATGCTTTTCCTGTGTAAGACGAGATATGACATACCGGATGTGCTCAAGACTTTCTTCTGTCAGAAATGTGTCTTCCTGGTTTTCTCCAGTCTCTGAGAAGGCCGAAATACTGTCAAACGCAAAATCCAAGTCCTCCCCCTAAAAGTCCGTGCTCAATTAGCAGCAGGCCTCACTGGACAGAGCTAACACATTGCGATAAGCGAAAACAAGCCTAATCACAATGGTAACAGTAAATTTTGTTAACCAACATGGCTTTGGCCTAACTGATAACTGTCACATGTAATTCACAGTCAAATTAATTAAGTTTATCAAACAAAGAAACCTCATGGCTCTATACCTCCAAAAGTTTCCCTTCTAGTTCAAGCTGCTCACACCTGCATTCACAAAACAAATAAGAGCACCAATTTAAGCCGTAAGCATCATCAGAAACTGTCACAGGATATCCAACAGCAGAGGAATCAATACATAAAATTAGTAATAAAAACATTGTGAGCCATATTATCGTAACAAGCAACTAATCCAAGTAAAACATCCCTAATTACACCTACAAGCTTAACTAGATAGTGCCATGCAACTTCTGACTTCTATGGTTTATAGTTTATACTACACATTTGTCCATCAAACTTCAGAAAAGCATGTGCAATGGCGCGCTTTTCTCATCCAAGCCCTTCTCTTACTCAAGTTTCACAAACAACTCCGATGACTCATCACCATTTCGCATCCCAGCACACACCAAAGTCCATCCGAACAATTTACACCCATACCCCCCCCCCCCCCCCCCCAAACACCCCCGAAAACCTCCCGCGCACACGCCAAACGCGACGATCGGAGAAAATTTCGTGGGGGGATCGAGCGATTGGGAGTGGTACAGGGCGAGGTCGGTGGCGGAGAGGACGTTGGCGGGGCGGAGCCTGGAGGAGACCCAGGCGAGCAGGCGGCGGGCGTCGTCCCCCTGGAGGAACGGCCACTCGAGGCTGTCCGGATCGAGCGGGCCTTCGCCGTCGTACCCGGCGGCGGCGAGGGCGTCGCACAGCTCCGCCGCGCTCATCGATCGCCGGCGAACGAAGTGGCGGTGGGAATGGTGGAATTTTTTGTTGTTGTTGTTGTTGTTTGTTTGTTTTTCGAGGAGTGGTGGGACCGGTCGAGTAGGAGGGACGATGAGCTCATGGGCCATTGTTGTGGAGTTGACGAGGTATGGGCCATCGGCCCAGGAGTGGCTGCTTTTTCTCTCCCAGGAAAAGTCCAATTGGAGTTCCTCAATTATAGGTCGGGATATCGACTTATAATTGGGCTATTTCCTTTCTGACTTCTGAGGGAGTCATATTGGACTTCTTCCTTTCTCCCACTGACATGTTGGCCACACTGCACAGTGTGATCTGATATTCGTAGCACAAACAAACTAATGGAATTATGGAATAGTATGAATGTTAGCCCCTTAAGAAAAAAAAAGATGGATAACACAGAGAATGGTTTGCACTGTGGTATATTCTTCGAAGTTAAGACAATATGGATCAGGACAAAACCAAGATGGGTCATGGCTTAGGGTACATTGTTGCTACCATGATGAATAATAGTGATATTACCCTTGTTATAAATATTTGACATTTAGAATAACATCATCTTAGACATTCGAAACATCGACTATTAGTAGAATAATTTAATTATAAAATCTAATAAACCAGTATACTTTAATGTCTTTACACTAAGCATTTCAGAAATTATTGATGATCAAATTTTAAATGTTTAAACAAAACTTGTCTAAAAGTTAAATTATTTTTTTATAACCGAAGGATGTATTCTAGCTTAGTGGGTATTTAGCCCCACTGCCCCAGGCCCGGGCAAACCGGGGCCTGGTATATATGCCCCTGATATGGTATTAGTGCTAGCTATCTGTAGGCGGCCATATTCATTGGATCAATATACACGGCTGGGACTTTGCTCACCAAATATAGATGGCAATAATTCTCTCATCTACTGTAGAGTCACCTTATCTCAATTATATTGCTAGATTAGTTTATCTAAGATGAATATAGATATCAAATCTCTATAATTAGTTGATTTTGGTTGGTCAAATATCCCTTTTAAGTTATGGAGAAATGTTATATGGCACCTCGTGGTTAGTTATACGTAAATCTATTTACCATACACCCTGGTGTTACACATTTCATCATGCAAATATCAGAGTTTCGGAGTAAACGATTTGTGCACCCTATATATGCATTCTTACTATTTTACTACCGTTGCAGCACCGGCATTGATGGTAGTAGTTCAGAATGTAAAGATTCCAATAACCGGTCGATTTTCATGAAACTGGTCATTGTTGGTTTGCGATCGGTTTTAGCTGCTTTTCATGCTATATTTGATCAAAAAGTCATTGTTTTTTTACCAGTTTTCGATAAACTGATGGGGAGAGATTTTCAGTTCAAAAATGGAAAGGTAAATCTAGATTGAAGCAGCTCTCGGCTAATATAATATATACTAATTATCCATTGAGATAAAAAAAAACTCAGCGTGTGCAGCCACTAGGACGATCGTATAATGAAAATTTTGAACAAATCATGTACTGAGCATCAAATACTTATTATTACCGGTGGTGGTACCGGATAGCAAATATTGTCAATATCATATAAATATATCATCTTTAATTGGGGTTTCAAATTTCCAGGCGTGGTACCAAGAATTTACAATCATGCTCGTACATTTTTTTTTTCATCCTGTTAATTTCTACAGGAATATATAGGAATCAAAGCTTCTGCGAATTCTTATTAGCTATATGCATGATCAAATTTTTGATCGATAAACCTTACACCCTGTCGTTGCATGTAATTACGCAAGCATCTGATGGTTATTGACGGCAACTTAATTAATTAATTAGTGGCCGGCAGGAGCAGGAGGGCGGCAGTAGCCGCCGGTGCCATTTCCGTTGGTGCAGCCGGACGGCTGTGCTGAGCTCTCAGCCGTCGTCCACGACTCCACCATCACGCCACCAGTATCCCTCCTTACCATCACCGTCATCTTCTCCGTGCTCGCTATCGGCCGCGCTGCCGCCACCCCGCCGGAGCCGAGGAAGAAGAGAAGAATCACCGCAACAACAGCTGCCACTACTGTTGCAAACCTCATCGTCGATCGATCGATCGATTTATGCTTGGATATATAGTTCGAGATGCCCAATCTGCGGTATGTTCTTGCACTCTCTGCGTGTATTTATACACGCAGGGATGCATGCATGGACACAGAGTCAGCAGGGGTGGACCCAATTCAATTTAGGATATTCATACGTATAGCCAAGCCCTTTTCAGAAAATACCTATACAACATTATTCCACAGTTTTTTTGAAAAACTTTTAAATATAGCTATTGTGTGATCAATTGTAATTATGGTGATGCAAAAAACACACACTAATTAACCTGAGAGATCTGCTTAGCTCTAGTGCAGGTCCAAATCTTATCTTTCGAGTTCAGGGCGTATTAGTTGGTTTAATCATGCAACCAACAAGAACAATGATAAGATAATTTAACCAGGAAGCGATAGCCAATCGGTTAGAGGGCCAATGATATATCGTCTTTAACCTAGCCGATGTTATCTGATTAGGATCGGCTGTTAGGTGTATTATTGAAATAACATAAAGCAAACAAACTATATCATATCAACTACAGATACCAGAGTTGCTCATGTTTTAAGTTAAAGCCAATAAGATAATATATAATGCATCAACTATTGCTCTGATGTATCCTTATATACATATATCGTTCTAAATAAATATATTTGACGCATGCCAAATGTATTTATATAAAGTGATATATCTATATAAGGGGCAGATATAGTATGCAAAGCATGATTAGATAAACTAAACATATTAAAGCATCTATAACAGGCAAGATCGGCTGAAATTCTGATTCTACCCTTATTGTAATCAAAGGCAGGTTAGTTTTTATAATTCTAAACACGACTAGAGATGATGCATCACAAAGTATACAAAAGCATAAAAAAGTTTAAACAATTAAGTCTTTGACTAATTTTCAGGGTGATGGATACCTTAACTAATCTATATCGACAAAACAATTTAGCCGATACCGGTTAAACCCTAAGAAAGATCTGACCGATACAGATATTGAAACATTGATATGAATTAATTAAGATATATGATAACCAGTGATTTAATTAACAAAATTAACACATCTAAAATGACATAATAACCTCGATAACTCAAACCACTGTGACAAGTATTACCTCTTGTCGGAAGATGAAAACAGACACCCTAACTCGAAGCAAAAACTCATTGAAAGCAACTTAAAAGAAAAGGTGGCGATGCGCCAAGAGTATGTTGAACGTGTGTTAATTTCTTACAGGGTACTAAGCATATATATATATATTTACACATAGTACAAACTTGTCCATATTGGACATGAGTCAACCTTTCATAAGTTACAAAACCATATGAATAAGTCCTTTGAGCGGACTATTGCCAAATCTCTAAGAAACCGACATTATTCTTCCTAATTAATATATGCAATTGCTTGTAATGGACTCTATCCTTACACGGTAATATCTCTGAAGCCTTCATCTTGAAACCAACAATGACTGTATCGGCTCCCTTTACCGAACTCTACTCATATCGGCTAATTGTTTCCAACTCGGAATGGGCCGATACACCATCCAGTCGATGTGCACTCTGTTTCCGGAAATAGCGCATATTCTTTGAATCTGCTTCGGATTGATTCTCAACTCCGATCCATATCTTACCAAATTTCATCGTCAACAAACTAACATGTAACTTATATGTAACTCGTCCTTGTCTTTCAAAAAGGCATAGCGGCGCACATAGCTAGCGTAGCAGGCATGCGAGCAACATGTCTTGGGTTTGATTCCCTCATAGCACAAGCAAGTATTTTTCACTCACTAGCACGGATCTTAAAGCATATTGGAAAATTCAAAAGTTTTGAGAAAATAAATCTATCGAAAGTTTCTTAGCAAAACCCAAAAAAATAGATATATACAATATGATGTGTTTGAAAAAAAAAGAGACTGTATTCAACCTAAGAAGCAAATAAATCCATTTCCTCTTGCATGGTTCCGTCCTTCCTTCTCTAATGATCTAACTCCCACAAGTTTGATGGTTTATTTCAGTAAATTTTTACTCTTTTATTGAATACTCCATCTTAAAATTCGTACTAATATATTAACGTGTAAGGCTTTTGTACATTCAAGAAAAAAAAACCTTAAAATCCTAAGTTCCCCTAACAGTACAGGTGTGCACAGAGCTTGCACTAGTGGAGCATGGAGAGAGAGATACGTTTTGGGTTGGAACTTGACTTGGAAACAACGTTAATAATTTGACGCAAAAGGGAGAGGAGACGACCAAGATGAGGAGGTTGTCAATGGATATCATCAATCCACAGAACGACGACGGTGTGCGACCCATCAGTGATCACTAGTGTCATTTTCAGATTGCCGTACGTTAATTACTGCATGCATTTTTCCAGGGGAAGCAACATGGAAGTGCATGGGTGCGCTGGTGACCTTTTCTCTGCTCATATGTCAAAAAGAGGAGAATGTTGTGTGCACGATCTTATTTGGCAACAGTGAATGGTTAATTAGGGTTTTGTCAACTTTTAGATGCATGTATGTATATATGTTATACGATTGTGGCTTGATTGTTAGAAAGTTGTAGCTAAGCGCATATTCCTTGATAGGTACTCTATTTCTAACTCCACATCCTTAGAATCTCTAAATAACACTAGTTAGATTCGACGGTCATCCGCTAGGTGTGATCCACCTTTCGGGCAGAATGGATGGCTACCATGAGTTCATGCCCTCGAGCCATTGAGGTTTGAGAGATAATAACGGAGCTAGAACCAAAACCATGCAAGGGGTCAACTAAATAAGCTTCAAAATTTCATAAATTTGATTTCAAATATCAATGGTATATATTACCTATTTGTAAAAAAAAGAACTATGAAATCAGTTGATCCCACAGGTTGAACATAGCTCCACTATCACTGAGTGACATCCTCTACTAGAAACACCAAGTATTGAGCAAGGCTAAAGATTGGTAACATAGTCTTAGGTAATTTGGGTTGTAAGGTTCGTCATGGCTTTACGAAAATCTTGGCTCCGCCACTATTAGCCCGTCAATCCGTCAATTATCATAGAACTCTAAAAGAGGAACTGTAAGTAAAGCATCCGATGCATCACCAAGTTATTTTAATATCCTCTAGTTGTTACGATTCTATACAAGTTGAACTATTTTCTATGAAATTAGGCTATAAATAATGGTGTTATGTCACATAAATATCACATATTATTATTTATAATGCGAAGCAAGAGAGAGATAAGAGAGAAAAAATATTCTGTTTAATTAACATATGATCTAATAGACATCTTAATATAATATATATGTTTGATGAGGTGCTATCTACAGGACTAAATTATTAGCTATACAACAAATATATGAGTTATCTATATATCGTCTAAGATATGATGTGAAAAGATTACATAGACAATAACCATTTAAATCACTCTTCATGTCCTTATTCTAAAACTATAGTTGTTGTTAAACATTTTTTAATGAAAAATTGTAAAATGATTAATGTAAAAGATTGAGCCGGTGCACGTGAGACCATTCTTTATTATTAGACAAAAGGAACCCTAAACTCGGAAGCAAAATGTGCTTTTAACCGGCAGCATGCACGTACGCGTGGCAAAAGGAAAAACCGATGGAAGAAAATGTGTGCCGCTGCTGCTATCAGAAATGTCAAACCAGGGCCTAATTAACCATTGGCCTGCAGGCCGGCCACCACCTGAATCAATCAAAACTTGGAGGATCGGATAACCACCCGTCATGGCACGGGCCTAACTCGATCACAATAGCCTTTCTCAAAGGTCAGCTGCTTGTTGTCCGAGTTGTCGGTAATCCGAGCATTGAATTCAATTAACCACGCGGGTCACGCTGGATTTTAATTAGAGGCCTATTTAGATTCATTTACCAAAAAAAATGATTAGTAAACCACGGATGCACTACAATACATACAGGGTACGAAT
The DNA here is from genome assembly GCA_000573905.2 of Oryza punctata. Taxonomy (NCBI): domain Eukaryota; kingdom Viridiplantae; phylum Streptophyta; class Magnoliopsida; order Poales; family Poaceae; genus Oryza; species Oryza punctata. The sequence continues at coordinate 5,075,281 of CM002494.2, read as the reverse complement.
AGCTAATTTAAAACGTGTTCTAGATATAATTAAAGTTTAATGTGAGTTATATGTGAGTTATATCGTTCTCGAATATCTCGTATTAAAAAATTACTAATTAAAAAATTACTAATAAGCACGATAAAGCTTGTGAGCTTTAGGATTCCGAGTTCAAGCATCTAATAAGTTTGATGTATGTTCTATTGTTTATTTGATAAGTAAATTGTAGTTTGGATCAGACTTTTTAACCAAAGTTTCTTTTTGAACTACTCTAATCCAATATTTTCCCATAAAGCTAGATGTCTTTACCTATTTTTTCTACTTTGGATCACCCTCTCTCAATTTCTCTCTTCTCCTTTGGTTTCCCACTGCACCGGTACCGTCATATTCTTCCACCGAGCAGTCGGCGACCTTACTATCGGCAAACCCAAGGTCATTGAGTTGCACAACACCGACACACTCGACGCTGCTACACAGATCATCACGGCTAGCCCAGAAGGGTCGTGCTGACGCCCACAACCTACCCCATCGTGACGTTCGTAATCGTTGTCGGTACTGATGACTAGGCCATAATCACCATGGTCGAGGAGGAGAAGAGAGATGGAGAGGAGATGTTCCAAAGGGAAAAATAGGTAAAGATAGTTGGCTTTATGTGAAACATTGGATTAGTGTAGTCCGAAGTGAAACTTTGGTTAAAATACGTGGCCCAAGCTGTAATTTACTCTATTCGATAATAAACTAAATGATCAAATCTATGTTGGTATACAATGAATTAGCATGTGTTCGCAACGTATTTTCTCCTCTTTTATTAGTGTAATTGGCTCACGGCTGAGTTCGGTACCGAACTCAAGCTTGATTGGGTTCAAACTGAGACTATTAAAACTTTGAAGTGGAATAGGCTCGGCTTAAGCTTGTGTTGAGCTTAAGCCTCGGTAACTTGTTCGAGCTCGGCTCGTTGACCTCGGGCCCATTTTTACAAACGTTTTTTTTTTCAAAGGAAGAAAAAAGGTTCTTCATTTCAAATAAGTTGTTTCGGAAATGGCTCAGAAAGTCCTCTTGGAAAGTTTGAGCCAACGAATTGCTTTAAAGACATTCTTGATGACTCAAAAGTGTGTTTTGCCGCTTTCCAACTTTTTTTTGTTTCGTCAGGTCGCTGTACTAGAAGCGCCTGACATGTTGACAACTGCTCATGAGTCATGACACTAACCATATGCACATGCCGATATATATAGCCGGTCGGTGGCGTGCATGCATTGCTTGCCTTTCGCATGGCTTCCTTAGTTGGCTAACTGCAAGAAAGATTTTGCAGAGCGTCAATTCTGCACACAAGTCAGATCTTATCAACCAAATCGTACAATTGTGGACCTTAAGTCTTTTGACAATTTCTTTTGGGTGTAAAGAAAAAAGTGCGCATCCAACATTTCAAAGTTTTGTACTTCCATGCGATAATTGGGTTGAACCAAATGGCAACAGCAGAATTCAGAGAAAGTATGTCCAATGCATGAGGGAAGTATTTGTCATTTCAGTCCTCTTCCTTTTTACCAGAATTTCGGCTAAAAAGAAGCTCGATCCCAAATTCAGATCTGTAGGCATTCTTAACAGATTCTGCAACAATATCAACAATAACAAGTTGATGCTTAAATACAATACCATAGGATCTGCGAACGCCGCCATACATCAACAACAATGTCACACCAACAGCCTATCGGCTGCCAGATTAGTTCTTACAGCACTGACTCGGTTACCCCTTACAAAACCTCGACAAATTTACAACACGGAATACCACATGGTCTCTGTACCAAGGTTCTTACAAGGAGAATGCAAAAAATAATCCAGCAACAAACACACTGCTGTCGGGACATGATGCCGTCATCGGCGATGTGAGGTATAAATAAAATCGAAAAATTGCACGGGAATGGGAATGGATCATGAGTTAGGTTTGTACAGCAACATTCGCAGCACCTGGCTTTCCCACATTCTTCATGACACCCTTGGTCGCTCTGGGTTTTGCAGCTACTCCAGTCTTTGGAGCGCTCTTTGGAGAACATTGGGTCCTGCTGTTAACTTCTTTGGAGTTCCCAATACTGTGACGGTGTAACCGGCAACATGCTGCACTTCCATTTTTACCCTCTGGTGTATGAGGGGTATCGCTGCAGCTCTTTCTCCGTGTCAATTTTGGTGATTTGGCACGAGTTGGAGGCACCTATAAATAAAAGGCAAAGTGAATACCAACATTAGCACATACTAAAAGCTAGCAAGTTAATGGTCGCCAGTTGAACCAGCAGCTTGCATACCAACGCTTCATACAACATTACAACATTGTGCACTTCTATTATTATTATGCAGGAAATCATAAATACGGCATTTAAATTAGCTATTCTTTTTCCCTGCGTGTTCGAGAAAAAACATCAACTACTTTTAAGAAATGTAAGAGCCCAGGACATCTCTCATACTCTTATTGTTCATTCAGGGTGTTCCCAATTTAATTATATGTAGATAACAATAGGAACAAGCCTGTAGTTTAGTATGTTTTTACGGATACGCAATCAGTTCAATTAAAGGAAAAAAAACTGAACAGTAATGGGTTGAGATATTATCACTTGAAATAAATTTACATTCAACAACATGAACAATAATGAGTACACATTGAAAAACAGAAAAAATCATTTTAGCTCAAGCAGTTTTTTTATAGCAGGAGAACGGTGCATCACCTTCTTAAGTTCAACCTTAGGTGGGGGACCCTCTTGATAGAAGCTTGGCATGGGTTTTGCTCTAATAACCAGGTTCTTCCTTAGTTGTTTCAGAGCTTCTTCTTGCTCTTCCTATAAAAGTTGATACTTGGACAGTGAGAAGGTATGGCAACAATAATTAGCAAAAGGGAAAATGACCCTGCTAATGCAAAGTTAAATTAATCAATTGATTCAACTTGTCTATGCCAACTGCCATGTCATAAAATTTCTAGTGCAGAAGAAGCAACATAATATTAACAGTCATCAGTAACAACACATAGCACAAACCCATTCAGTGAATCCAAATCATACGTGTGGTGTCTAATAACAGGTCACAGGCCATAATCAGTGTCAAATACCCTGTAGGGCTGCCCTGATCATGGTAAGGAATATCATTAGGGCTGTTTATTCGAGAGAGAAAAACTAGGCTGTCAGCTGCCGGTGTCTTGTAAAGGGATGATACCTACATATGATACTTGAGAAACGCCCAGGGGTCTTCCGGTTAGCTCCACAAGGCGGTGGGCTAGCCGGCCTGGGTTCGAAGCCTCACTCCTATTTATTTGATATTAAGTCCTTCCCTAATATTCGCGTTTTTTTTTACATATGATACTTGTTTCCTCCACAAGTCAAGTTACACTAACTGATATTTCTGACCATTAGTTTTTCCAAATCTATTTCATGATTAAAGGCAACTAATTTGCCGAACAGGAGCAAAATCTGGTATGGGTGCGAATATATTTTTTTAAAAAAAAACAGAATCAATTGAACTACTAAACAGCTCCATATCACAATGGCAGACTAGAATTTTCAGCATGATTGTCGTGTCATCTGGCAGGGATCTCAAGTTCCACGCTAATGGTGATTGAAAGCCATGATAGTTGGGAATCATTTACTAGACTACCAAATTGGGATGGTCTACTGAAAGCAGTTCCAGTTATTTCTTATTTTTTGCAAAGTTCGAAAAAGGCTTTGATATTCCATTTAGTGTGAATTAAACATTTTGAACTGTAGATTTTTGAATTTCAAATAACAAAATTTCAAAAGATAAGACATGATCAGGGTTAGCCAAACCGTTTGGGGCGCGGTTACCGCGGTAACCGCGCGGTTACCGCGAGATATACCGTGGTTTCAAAAACTGAAAAGGTTACCGTGCGTGATAACCGCGATAACCGTGCGATAACCGTGCGGTTTGGCTAACCCTGGACATGATTCATGAGGAGGTAAAATTATCTGAAGCAAAACACAATTTGGCCATGACATCACAAAGGTAGTATTACAGATTTTCATTATATAGGAATAACCAAGCTTGAATAATTGTGTTGCTCTATATGCCATTATCACAATGACTCTAAAAGAATCAAATGACAAAAGAAACAAAACCTACCTTTTTTCTTGCCTCAGCTTCTAGTTTCTCCTCTTCCAAGGCCTTGCGCTTTTCTTCCAATTTTGTGTAAAACTGAACGGTACTAGAATAATTATTACAAGGCTATCCCCTTTAACTTATAAAGCCATGTCTCTACAGTATGATGAAATTAAAACACGTACCTCTCCCCTCTTCTCAAGACGATTACCACATATAAAAGTAGGTGCAACAGGAACTGTTGTCTTCTTAGTTTTTCCAGTCCTTGCTGAAGTTACAGTTCTGGATGAATGAAGCTCAGGAAAGCCCAATAGAAATGAAGAGAACATGATATTTTCCAGTTTTCCACCAGTTATGAAGAGTTGAAGACATATAAAGAAAAAGTTACGCAGACAAATTTGCCGGGTTTTAGTAATTCAAGGAAAAAAATGTTCAAAGCATGTAGCTATATCCCAATTGTAGCTATTTATGAATAGCTAGGTGTGGTTGCAAAGAATAAGGCACACAAGAGAAATCAAGTCAATATCTGAAAGGATACGAAGTAACTGAATATGAATCATCTTCGTGACTATGGGAAGTACTGTCAGCTTGCAGAGGCTTCCTGGGTGTCGCTGATGGACTCTGCAATCCATAACCATGGAAAATATTGTCAATAGGACTGACTTATTTCATCTCAAGAGAGTTTACTACAGTTTATGCCAGCCAAACAGAACTACAGTCACAGGCATACTCAAGTAAACAGAAAAGAAACTAATAAAAAAATTCTTGTATCCATAGGGGTTCAGGTTGATGCAAAAATTTGTGTGGTTTGTTGCTTATTTAGATAACTGTGTAGGATCTTCCAAATATCATCCCAATTGCCAAATCAAAGCATATGTTGCACCATTTCAAGTGATAGATGACCCATACCTGAAGGCTAAAGCTAAAAGAATACAGAAATTTACTGAGATAATACCAACACAATGATGCATCATGACATTTATTCCAAAATTCAATAGTATCCAGGCGATTGTACAACAACAAAGCAGACAAAACATATATGATACAATGTGAAAAAGAGTATGTCAGACCTTCTTTGCCATACTTGCCAGCGAGGTGCTACTTTTATCAGAGTGTTTTTCGCCGTTGCTGGTGGGATGAGGCACTGGAGTACAATCTCCTTCTCCAGAATCCTCCCTTTCGGTTGCAGGAGCGAATGGCTGAGGAACAGCGTGGTTTGACTCTTCCTGTTCAGCTATACCATGGTTTATTGGTGAACTGGGAAGAGAAGACTTCTGCTGATCAATCAGCTTCAGCACATCTTGATCTGCAGGCACTCCATCCTGGACATTCCCATTCATATGTGAGTCTATAGTAGAAGGGGTTTCTTGCCCTCTAGGAGAATCTTCATCATGCTTGCCACTCATAACTTCTGTATGACCAGCTTTCCCATTTGGGGGACATATAACCACACAATCTGATTCATCATCCGTGGACATTTCTACAACCACTTTGCTGCTTGGACTGCAAAAAAATTAAAAGGTATAAATACATGCATGACTGCATAGCTGGAGCCTTGAAGCCCCTCGTAATAGATCAGCAAAAACAACAGAATTATTACTTATTAAAGAGACAAACAATAAGCTAATGCAGTATTTTATATTGCACTATCTTAAAATAAAAAAGGATAACTACCCAATCATATGAATTATCAATGACATGCAAGCAACTATGACTAGATACAAGCAGAAGGATTCCACATATGCTACAATGCTAATGAAACAGGTATGTGCATGTAGAGCCATCACAGAGAAAAAAAAGGGGGAGGGGGGCGAGTCGGTCCAAGCTTTCTAAAACGACAAATATCGCAATGATTATGCATTTATTTGTAAGTTTTAACCAAGAGCTGTAGTGTAAACTTGAAGATATTATCAGTACATTTGGTGATGTCTCTTAATCATTTCAAACTCCAATTGTACTACTACGTACATTGTTCTAGAATAATCAGTGCACCATACTTATTTTTTGTTCACCTTATATCAACAAGTAAATCCTTGTAGTAATTTAAGCAAGTGACATCATAGCCAGAACTCCAAGTTACTCACATAAATTCTATTTCAATTCATGTAAACAATTTGAAAAACTATATTTTGAGTAATCCATATTGATTAAATCCTAAGGAATGATTTCTGATTATAAATACCACTATCGAAAAGAATTAGTTAGCTTTGAATCATTAAGCCCCAACATCCCCAAGGGAGCAGTATAAAATTTAAGTGGTGCAATCCTAACACCTAGGCCACTAAGACAAAATCACAAATTTATCCAAACAAATAGCTTAGAAATAGCAACTCTTTTAAAAATGCTTTGCAATACGCCACGCGAGAATATAATTTCCCCTCGACAAGTTCAACGCCACGTCCAATAGAAGCATTCCAAAAAAAGAATCCAGCGCGACTACAGCATGCCAATCTGATATCCTTTCGCAAAAACCAACTGATGAAATGGCCAGCCAGAGCCCAAATCGCTCGAATTATTAAAGATCCGCACGAACGCGTCCGTCAAACCGCACTAGTCCTTGCAGCGAAACTATTAACACGCCCATGGCATTGACTAAAACGAAAATGCGATTAGAACAGCGACCATTTGCGGCAATAGAAATGGAAACACGGACATTGAGCTAAGCAAACCACTAGGAAACCATTCGACCCCCATTTGCTTTCCCCACGCAAGCGAAACCCTAGTCACCCCCAACCAATCCAAAAATCCAACCAAAAACTCGAGAAAAAATCGCCAGAATTCCACCGGAATCGACCACCGAGGCTCCCAGATCCACCGACAACCACACGCAAACACACCATTAGCGCCCCCCCCCCCCCCCTCTCCCGAAAACCCCGAAAAAAAATTTGAAAAAAAAAAGAGGGCCAAAACTAGCTAAAAGCCATCGTCATTACGTGCTGTCGGCCGCCTTCCCGGGCAGATCCCACCGCCGCCTCGCCGCCGCCCCGGCGTCACCTCCCCCTCCCCCTCCGTTATCCTCCGCCGCCGCCGCCGTGATGCGTAGCCTCTGCACCCCCTCCGCGCTCAACGCCTCCCCTCCCCCCCCCCCCCCCCCTCCTCTCCTCGCCTCGCCTTCCCCCGCCGTCAGGGAGCAGCAGCGCCGCCGGTGACCTCGCCTCCACCTCCTCCACCACCACCGCTTCTCCCTCTCCAAGTCTCCGCTTGCTCAGCTCGGCGACCTCGCGGCGTGTGGGCGGTGTGTGCGCGTGAGAGTTTGGGCGTGGGTCGCGGCCAGGAGGAGGGAGGAGCGGCCGGTTGTTTGTGGGGGCGGGGGAGGTGGGGCCCACCGGTGATCGGTGAGGTTACCGCCCGGACGAGCAGAGGGAAGGGGAGGGGTAGGGGATGGTTTTGACCAAGCCACGTGGGAAATTCGGTTAGTTAGCATTTCGTTGGCTATTCTGATTCTGGAAATCGTAAATAGTATACTAGTAATAATTGAATTAAATTAAATGAGATTGGATTAGTGTTTTGTCGTTGCGAAGAGCGGTGACCTCTCGCCTGTGTGATTACGTTAATTTGTTTTTGTGTCTGGTGTGACAAAAAAGACATACCAATGCATGATGTCTCGTATCATATAATCTTCATTCTTCAATCAAGTTGTGATGTCTGATGAAAACCGATAGTGTTCAAATGTGTTATCTTGTATTACATGTAATTTGAAAAACAATGACGTATTGTTTCAATAATCTTTGAAAAAGGTAGGGAGTAAATGCAAACAATGATGGAGCATGCTAAAAAAATATACGTAGGTCAAATAAGACAGGTAACGGTCGTTTAGACGACAGGTGGATAACACGAGCGAGTAGCGACGATCAGCAATGAATAGGATAGGTGGTAGCGTAAAGCAGCAGCGATGCTAGGGTTGAGACATTGAGTGGCTAGGGGTAAGGGCACAGGGTGTTCACGCGTCGGTTTTGCTCCCTGGTGCCACTTGTCACTTGTCAGCCCACTAAAGCACCAACCATAGCAATGAACGACCCACCAACATAGTTATAGACTCAAGGATGATAACACCCTTTAATTTGTCTTTCTCTCGATAGAAAAATAGATCGCATGGTGGCATACTTAGCAGAGGTGGCCTTGCGGCGTATAGGATAAGGGTTTCTCTTCGGTGGCTAGCTGGATCACATGCTATATATATGTGGTGCTCCATCATTACATGCAAACACCACCATAAATTTATAGTTTACTATGTCATGTGTTTGGATGTCTAAATTCGGATCGATATAAAGAATACTTGATTTGAAACACACAAGATTTAAAGCATATACAAAACTCTAGGCATTGCTAAGCTCAGTAAATCTCCCAAATACTAAGCTGTGTTAATGAAGGTTCACAAATGATAGGAAACGATTGGAAGATAAACGATGAAAAACAATAGATCAATCATAGAAGACATGAGATCTAACGTGGAAAACCCTCCTAAGGCAGGAGAGAAAAAATCACGGGCGCCAGCCAGCAAAACTTCACTATATAAAGGTGAAAACCCTAAAGGGTGACGATCCAACCTACGGGGCTTCGCCCCCGCACACCTAGGCGTCCCGGGTACAGGAGTCCAGGACAATGGGCCACTTCGGCCTCCGCTTCGCTCCGTCTGAAGTTGGCCTTTATATGTGTGTAAATGAATTTGGATCACAACTCAACAAACTCTACCTTGAGACAAATTCCTTCTTATAGCATAAATCAAACATTCATCTTAAACACAACAAAGAAAACACTTTTGGCGCCAAATAGCTTATTGGGCTAAACCATTATACCAACTAAGCTTGAGCAAAACTCAAACTTAGCAACAGGAACTGGCTTTGTCATTATATCAGCAAAATTATCATGAATGATTATCTTGCATACCTTTAGCTTACCTTGTGCGACTACATCGCGAACATAATGGTACTTGATATCAATGTACTTTGTCTTCTCATGGAACATCTGATCTTTAGTGAGGTATATGGCACTTTGACTGTCACAAAACAGATTAATGCAAGAATCAACTCCACAAAGCTCAGTATACCATCCTTTCAGCCAAACTGATTCCTTACACGCTTCAGCAATAGCCATGTATTCTGCTTCAGTGGTAGACAGGGCAACAACAGGCTGCAATGTTGCCTTCCAACTCACGACACAACTACCAATAGTAAACACATAACCTATGAGTGACCTTCGCTTATCCAAATAAGCAGCAAAATCTGAATCCACATAGCCAATAAGACCATTATCAATCCTGCCAAATTTCAAACAAGCATCTGTTGTGCCTCGAAGGTACCTGAAAATCCACTGAACAGCCTTCTAGTGTTCTTTGCCAGGATTAGCAATGTATCTACTAACCAAACTCATAGCACGAGATAAATCCGGACAAGAGCAAACCATGGCATACATCGAAGAATCAACAGCACTAGAATATGAAACCCTTGACATATATTCAACCTCCTCATCAGTACTAGCACATTGTAAAACTGATAATTTAAAATGGGGTGCAATGGGAGTACTCATAGGCTTTGCATCATGCATGTTGAAACGCTCAAGAACCTTCTTAATGTAACTTTGCTGACTAAGAAATAACAAACCAGAAGTTCGGTCTCTAGTAATTTCCATACCTAGAATTTTCTTAGCAGCACCAAGATCCTTCATCTCAAACTCACTACTCAACAATTTCTTCAATATAGTGATTTCTTCCTTGCTCCTGGCAGCAATCAGCATATGACGGAGGGTAAACTCCTCAGCGGGGGACTGTGGAGGCCCCCCTTTTGGGTTCGGCCCAGGGCGCGTGAGAGAGGCGTTCCCGGCTGTGGCTCTGGTGCACCGATCATGTAGAGAGAGAGAAAGAGCTTCGTGCAAGAGAAGGCAGTGGCACGAGAGCTCATACAGGTTCGGGCCACCGGCGAGGCGTAACACCCTACTCCTGTGTGATGGACTATATGTGTGTTCTTGTTCTCAATGATCGAACCCCTTTCCTCTAGGCCTGGGCCTCCTTTTATACTCCCAAGAGGACATCACATGGACCGAATAGGCTACATTCTAGAGAAAAGAAAAATTATTCTTTTACAATTAAGGGCCACACTGTTGCTTGAGGTAGAAGTCCACCGTCTACAGCGCTGATGTGACCCTTGTCATGTTGCCCATCATCCGAGCATGACGCCGCGCGTCATTCTTCATTAAACGGCCAGTGACTTGCTTGTTCCGCCCGTACGTGGTGATGTGCGCCGGTCGATTAGACCTAGCATACCAACTCCGGCTGAGTGAGAGAGCCAGAACGGCTCACATGATTTTTGATGCGACCTGACGGGGCGCGCAGCGTACCTAACGGCGTGCAGGCGGCACGCCCGGTACTGTGTTGCGTCCCATCGATCATTCGCACCGGTCGTAGACCGATCAGCCGGTTTTGACCGGTGTCAGGCGCGCGCGTGCGCATTCGCTCGCATTTAATGCGGCACGCGCGCGCAGGCGCTCTCCGGTCGTGCCGCCATTAATGGGGGTAGGTGAGCGCTGGGAGCGCCCACCTACTCCAACACACGTGGCGGCGGCCCGAGGGGGTCGGGGGAGCCCGACCCCCACCACAGTAACAACCGGGAGGCGCCAGGACTTAGGACGGGCGACCGCCACATCACCCTCGGGCCCGATCCCCCCGGGGGACGGCCGCGTGGGCGTACGAGGTCGCCTCACGCCCTAAGTTAACATACCCCTGGGCCCATGACACCGACAGCATATCATCAACATATAACAGTAAGTATATAGGTGATCCATCAACAAATTTAATGTACACACAACTATCATATTCAGACCTCTTAAAGCCATGTGACAACATAAATGAATCAAACATTTTATACTATTGACGAGGAGATTGTTTCAAACCATATGAGGATCTTTTCAATTTGCAAACATAATCCTCCTTAGCAGGCACTATGAACCCTTCTAGCTTGTCCATGTATATCTTCTCCTCGAGCTCTCTATGTAAAAATGCAGTCTTCACATCTAACTGCTCAAGCTCAAGATCATGCGTAGCAACAATACCGAGAAATGTACGAATTGAACTATGCTTTACAACTGGAGAGAACACATCACTATAATCAACACCAGGAATCTGACTGAAGCCTTTTGCTACTAACCTTGCCTTAAACCTCGAAGGCTCACTGAGAGATAAACCCTCCTTTCTCTTGAAGATCCATTTACAATGGACAGTCTTCTTCTGTTTTGGCAAGCACACAATCTCCCATGTGTCATTCTTCTCGAGAGACTGCATCTCCTCATGCATAGCTAAGATCCACTTCTCGCGATCACCAGAAACAACAGCTTCAGTGTATGTAGCTGGCTCATGAGTGTCTCCACCTGTTCAGCACAACTAAACGCATAATAAACCATATCACATTCCTCAATTAACCGGACTGGAGCTCCACAACTCCTCTTTGTTCTGCGATGTGCAATAGGCTGATTTTGTGGCTGCAAAACAGGAGGTGAGTGCTGAACAGTATCATGAACATCATTATCAACAATTTCAGTTTCCTGATCATCCACGTGCTCCATCTGCACGTTGACATGTTGCTGCTTCTCATCAGAATAATCTGATATAACATTTGTGGATAAGTTGTCATTAAACATAACAGATTCATTGAAAACAACGCTCCTGCTCATGAAAGTCTTTTTAGTTTCAGGATTCCATAACTTATATCCTTTTACTCCTAAACCATAACCAAGAAACAGACACTTAATAGTTCTAGGCTCTAAAACATAAGCAGTGCAGCCAAAAACTCTCAACTGTGAATAATCAGCAGGCGTACCAGACCATACCTCAATGGGAGTTTTCTTCTTAAGTGGGATAGAAGGTGACCTGTTGATCAAGTAGCAGGCGGTATTAGCAGCCTCTGCCAAAAACGCCTGTTCATACAAGCGTTGGACAGCATGCAACGAGCCTTCGAGATGATGGTTCTGTTCATGCGCTCAGCCACACCAATCTGTTGCAGAGTGTACGGGATGGTGTAATGCCTAACAATGCCTTCCTTCCTGCAGTAATCATCAAAAGCATCCGAACAGAATTGATCACCATTGTCAGTACGAAGCACTTTTACTTTCTTTTCAGTTTGCCTTTCTATCATAACTTTCCACTCTTTAAAAGCAACAAAAGTATCAACTTTATTTTTTAGGAAATAAGGCCACACTTTTCTAGAGTAATCATCGATAATGGTAAGCATGTAATGAGCACCACCATAAGAGGGCTTACGAGAAGGCCCCCACAAATCAACATGTACATAATCAAGTGTACCTTTGGTGCGATGAACAGAGGTATTTTTTACCCTCTTGTGCTTACCAAAAACATAGTGCTCACAGAACTTCATATTACCTTGAGTGCAGCCATCCAACAGGTTCCTCTTCATCAATTCTGCCATACCAAGTTCACTCATGTGTCCAAGACGCATATGCCACAAGTTAGTCTTACTAGATTCATCATTAGAAACAGCAGCAACGGTAACAGAACCATGTAATGTACTTACTCTAAGGACATATAACTTTGCATAATTCAGATTACCTATCATATAAATGAGAGAACCTTTTGATATCTTTAAAACTCCACCTGAACCGGAGTATTTATATCCTTCCACGTCAAGTGTGCTGAGAGAGATGAGATTTCTAGCCATCCCTGGTATGTGTCTCACATCTTTCAGCGTGCGTGTCATGTCATCATGTGTCTTGATCTCAACGGAACCAATGCTCACGATCTCACGCGGGTTATCATCTCCCATACGCACTACGTCTCCATTCTGCATAGACTTGTAAGAACTAAACAAATCTCTGTTAATGCAGATATGAAACGAACATGCAGTACCAAGTATCCATTCATCATGACTAGCAACACAACCAGCAAAGACGACAAGACAATCTCTCAGAGTTTTCAGGACTGGACACGATAGAGGCCTTACCATCAGATTTCCTTTTCTCCTTATTCTGCAGCTTCCAACAATCTTCAATGAAGTGACTTTTCTTCTTGCAGTACTTGCAGAACTTCTTGCCTCTGGACTTCGAACAGCATCTATCGTTCTGGCTCTTGTCACGATCGTTGTTGTCGTTGTAGGTTCTCTGCTCAGATTTGCCTCCGACCTGCAATGCTTCGCCCTTGGAAGACGACACGTCAGACTGAACCATACCTTTCATCTTCTCCCTATTCTGGAGTGCCTCATAAACTTCCGAAAGAGTTAGTTCATCACATCTTAATAGTATGGTGTCACGGAAATTTGCATACGAACTAGGCTATGAGCATAACAGTAGGAGACCTAAATCTTCATCATCAAACTGTACCTCCATCGAAACTAGGTCACCAACGATCTCCTTGAAGACCGATATGTGCTTCAACACTGAACCAGCCTCCTGCAACTTGTGCGAGAACAACTTCATCTTCATTTTCATGTGCATCTTACTGGTTAGATCATTAGACATGCAGATCGATTCCAGTTTGAGCCAAAGTTCTGCAGCAGTGCGTTCTTGCAACACTTCTTACAAAATATCATTAGATAGATGAAGTTGAATCAGCAACAGAGCCTTACGATCCTTCCGCTTCTCTTTAGCGGTCCATTCATCCTTCTTTTTCTTCCTGAAGCTTTCCAGCGCCTCATCAAGATCCGAAGATTGCGCCAGAACAGCCCGCATCTTAACTTGCCACAACGAGAATCTCGTCTTGTAGTCCAGCAGCGGTATATCAAACTTCATCGATGCCACCGCGGAACCCTAATATGAAAAACAAGCTCTGATACCACTTGATAGGAAACGATCGGCAGATAAACGATGAAGAATAATAGATCAATCACATAAAATACGAGATTTAATATGGAAAACCCTCCTAAGGCAGGAGAGAAAAAACCACGGGCGCCAGCCAACAAAACTTCACTATATCGGATGAGGTTACAAAACGCCGAATGACGGCTTACAAGAAGTATATAAAGGTGAAAACCCTAAAGGGTAACGATCCAACCTGTGGGAGCTTCGCCCCCGCACCCCTAGGCGTCCTCGGGTGCAGGAGTCTAGCATATTCGGCCTCCGCTTCGCTCCGTCCAAAGTTGATCTTCATACGTGTGTAAATGAATTTGGATCACAACTTAACAACAAACAATGAGTAAACCGAATAATTATCATCATCATTTTAAGTAACAACATGGTCTACTATCTTAGTTAGTTGGGTTTATTTTATTTGCTACGTAGTATTTCAACCAATGAAAATCGTGCGTATCTTGAATTATGATAAAAATAGGCAACGATGGAGGTTTCAACCCAACCACCCCATTTTAAACAAGATCTTACACCACTTGCCAGATGTGAGATAACGAAAACGGCATGATTAAGGTTGTGTAATCTCCCAAGCTAAGCACTCTAACTACCACACACCCAAACCAGCAAAACGGAACAGGTACACCACGAGACGCCGCCGATCCGTTCCGTTCCGTTCAGCGGTGACGCGACCCTCAGCGAGACACACCACACGAGGCGCACGAGCCCCCACCTTAACCACCGCAATCCACACCCACACCACCTGGGCCCCACCGCTCCTGGGGCCCACACGTCATCGACCCGTAGCTGGCCCCGCGCGGCCGCGGTATTTTTAAACCGCGCCACCTCAGCGCGCTAATCGCGACGGGGACTCGTGTTATTAGGGTGGGAACAATTACGTCACTGCCCCCCACCACGGCCACCTCGGGGGGGGGGATCTGGGACGTTGGTGTGGGAACGGACGGCTGGGATTTGGTGGGGGGCTGGATCGTAGGACACGTCGGTGGGTTCCGGCGCTTTTGAAAGCCCGCCGGTTTTGGCGCGGCGCGGTGGGCCGGGATCTTCTGTGGCTGGCTGGGCCAGCTGTTAGTTTGGGCCCCGCGTCCTTGTCCAGGGCGTTGAAAAGTCAAAGGACGGGTGGGGCCCACCTCCTGCCTCCGGTGTCAGCGGCAACGAGCGTAGCCAACAATATCCAGGCTCACTTCAAAGCAAACTTTCATTTGCTCTCTCGTAGACGGGAATAGATTTTAAACTCTTACACGTTTAGACTTTTTAGAAAAACAATCGATAAAATATATTAATTTTTATAATCATTTAAATGATATATAAATAATGATGGGATGTTTCATTGAAAGTTTAGAATCGTTTCGCTTAGACTTGGTTTTTTCAATTGTGGATGAGGTAGAAATTATGTTTGTTTGTTAGATATGTACAATATTTAGCATTGAAAAAGGGGTGAAAAGGAATGCATGTTAAGGAATGGA
Organism: Oryza punctata; assembly: GCA_000573905.2. Taxonomy (NCBI): domain Eukaryota; kingdom Viridiplantae; phylum Streptophyta; class Magnoliopsida; order Poales; family Poaceae; genus Oryza; species Oryza punctata. Next base: position 5,059,946 of record CM002494.2, on the reverse strand, counting down.
ATTGATGGAAATTCGGTGGAGTTTTCATATGATCTTGTATATATTGTTGCTTTAGACAATTGTACGCGCGGCTATCTTTTCATCAGAATAAGTAAGTGAAATTTGAGTGAAATATCTTATAAAGTAAATTAGGGTTGGTTTATATTCTTGTTTAGGGCTCGGTGGAGTTTTCATATGATCCGTATATATTATTTGTCTTGCACTCTTCCTATTAACTTTCTGAAAAGGCAAGGAGAATCTTCATGTTGCTTCAAAGTAATGGAGAAAAAGACACTATTCTTCAAAGTAATACTTGATGCCATTAAATTTGTGTTATTTTTTTTCCACAAGAAGTGGTTGTACACAACTACATATGGTCCTAATATGTCCTTTTCTTTGAATAAATCACTACCATCCAAATTATACGTACAATGACCCACAACACTTTTCTTTATTTTGTACTGGAAAAAAATTAACACCTAAAGGATTGTATTTTTGTCTAAAAACATTTCTTTCAAGGAGTATAGTAGGACATTGCATGGGAGGCCACTATCATAGTCACTTAATCATGTAGTGGTCCATGCTTGGTTTTCTCAACTAACATATGAAAACCATTCGAGTTTTCGTATAAAGATTTTGTTTGCCCAGAAACATTTCTTTCAAGAGTATAATAGGACATATTGCATGGGGAGCTCGTTATCATATATAGCCATTGAATCTCATAGTGGTACCATGCATGCTTGGTTTTCTCAACTAACATATGAGAGCAATTTGAAATTGTCGGTTTCTCGGCCTTAACTATATGGATTCATGATATACATTATCCACTGTTTACACATGTGCATGTTTCACTAGAATTTTAACTACGTATAAGGTTTCTCGGCCTTAACTAAGTATAAGGTTTCTTGGTTATAAAACTTTACATACATTAGTCCCGTGCTTTGCTACGGATCAAAGAAAATATATTATAATATTACTAAAATAAATTAAAATATAGTATTTGTTATGAAATGTGTTACCCATCTTTTTTAAGGGAATATGTATCTAATTTAATTGTTTTATAGTATTAAGAAGTTCAAAGGGTAATTTACAGTAGGAATAGATGAGGTGATAGTGATGGGTGACAAATTTACTTCTATCATATCACTATTTTTTAAGTAGTACAGGTAGCGCTTATTTTTTGAGTCATCCTTATTTTTTAGGTATATCATATTTGTAAAGTTGTACTCCATCCATCCCAAAATAACTCAACGAATTAGATAATTGTTTATCCAGATTCATTGTCTTAAGAGGGGTCACATCCACTCCCCCTCCTAGGTTAAGTTATTTCGAGATAGATGGAGTATGTGTTTATGCTCGACTTTGTACATAGCAATTTCATAGGATCCTTATGGAAACCTCACATGAATCAATTCATGGTCCGTGAAAAAGAGAAGAATTCATGTGTTTTAAATGGTGTCTTATCTTGTAATCCAAAATAGAGAGAGAAAAAAACTTGAGCCACTGTCGATTTTTTTTATTATACTAATACTCTAACAAAGCCAAGTAGCCAGTGAGCCACAAAGAATTTTTGGGTTGTTGTGGATTTGTACATGCTCCCACATTTCAGAATCACCTCGAAAACGAAAATACAAATGGTTTCTTTCTCCAAGATGGGAAGCAGAAGTCAGGATGCTTCGAAGTTTGAACTGTATTTCCAAGTGACGTCAGCCAACGTATAGGGGAGAGCACCGAAAGTGGCTGCCCGGTTGTTCGTCAGGCCAGGTGGATTCGCTCGTCACCCGTGTGCATCAAGTACTTTTCTAACGTATTTTGAGATGGTTGTTAATCAAATCCAAAGCAGTTTTGGAGTCTTCATCCTTTAGGCTGGTGCAGTGTTCGTACTACTTCCACACCCATTTTCGTGTAAGATGAGCTTATACATATTGTTTTCTAGAAATTATATTGAGAAACTCGCAACATATTTCACTTGTATTCACCCTTAGCTATTTTGATACAAAATGTATTAGATTTTGAATAACCTGGTATCACGAGTACATATATTATACCACATTATTTAAGTTCTAAAATCATCGAAAAACTATAAATCACTTAGGCTCGGTTCTTTCCCCCTTTTCCCAACTCAACTCTCTCGTTTTCCGCGCGCACGCTTTTCATACTGCTAAACGGTGTGTTTTTTTGCAAAAAGTTTCTATACAAAAATTACTTAAAAAATCAAATTAATCTATTTTTGAAAAAAAATTAGCTAAAACTTAATTAATCACGCGCTAATGGATCGTTCCGTTTTCTGTAATCACTGTGCGGGCTAGGAACAACGTGCTGCGAACGCAGCCTTAGGCATCATATATATAACATATTACTGTATTATAGATTAATTTTAACCAGTTGGTTTTGTTTACAACACAATCGATGGAAAGGAAGTGCCCCCATCTCTACAAAATCCATGTATTCTCGAGCCAATAACAGACATGTACTGCGGACATCATTGCTAGTGCTTCCTTCAGTTAATTTTGATAAGATTAGTTATCCCAATATTGAAAATTCATCTAAAAAGGTATCATGCGGTTGCATCCTAACGGGCACACGATATATAGGAGATGGGCTGCACCTGCACACACCATATGCTTGGGATGGATTGAGAGTGTGGATCAAGTATAAAGCATCCGATTCCTCAACTTATTTTTTTTTTTTTAAGTTTTTGCTCTTCGTGCTATGTACATGAGCGCAAGATGGGAGGAGGGGACGACGAAATGAGAACGACTCCGCTAGAAAACTCATTAGCCGACACCAGCAATTAACGGTGGCAGTAGCCAGTAGCATGAATTGGAACGGTTACTCTCCCGTGAATTCGTCAGCACTCAGCAGTAACTGGCTACAGCCTAACTGCTATCCTCAGTCAGACAGTGTTACAGTGGGCAACATCTTTTCACTTATGCTTATAATTATTAATTAAAATTTAAATTTTTAACCTTAATTTTAAACTAATTTTAGGGTTTTTTCATCGTATTTTATTTTTTAGTTTTTTTCTTAGATCGCTAAGATCACGTATATAAAATTTTTATTCATAAATTATTTTTCGTTTTTAAATATATTGTGTGATTTATTTCACGAATAAGTCAAATGATGAGGTCGGTACTCTCGCGATCGATCTGCTGCAGTTCAGCGGTATCAGATGGAGCAGCAAAATAAAGTGATCACAGGGGAGAAGTGACCATCTTCAATGATGGATGGATGGATCGGCTAGATCTAATTAGTCCAAGCTTGATTAGCACAAATTAAGCACCAACCCTTAATCCAAAAGCGACGCTAGCTAGCTCGCTAATGGGGGACACTAATTCAGCATGGCAGACAGCAACATCACCTCACCATGTTAATTATCTTGCCACAGAATATACAGAGAGTGTTGGTGTGAGTGTGAAATGAACTTTAATTAATTAGCTTCCTTAGGGCAAGCAAGGCTAATAGTTTGCGTGGTTTTATCCGGCCAGCATTGTCCACTCATGGTGTCGAATCCATCTGATCTTACCTACATGTTGCAAGCTCAACTCAGCATGCAGTGTGAAATTTTAGATGGGGATGCTTCACCTTGCAAATTCAGACACCTTTTGCATTTTAAGGAAGGAACACTGATCTTGACATTTTGTCCATTGGGGGATGTTATGTGTTTTCCCCCTAAAACAGATAGGGTGGTTATCCTAAAGCTCAAATTAGTGTGATTAATTATGTGATATGTGTTGCACCTTATCATGCTTGAACAATCCTAGAAGTAGCATTACTGATTTAAAATATAAGTTGTTTTAGAGTTATGTATAAGAATTAGGCCGGTTTTATTTGTTGCTAAACTAAACATATCAAATTTTGATGATGCTAAATTTAAGTAAAGGCAACAAACCAAACATGTATAGGCCATTACTACCCTATCAAATTTTAGCGTGATAATTACCTTTTAGCCACTCCAGAGAGATGAGTGGCAACAGATTGCTACTGTGTGAAAAGGATGAGACGGATAGGGTAAAGAGTGGCAAATAATTAAATCCCCAAATTGTGGCAACTTCTAAAGCTTTGTTATAAACCAAATATTACATCAACATGTGTATATAACCAAAATTTGACATTAACAAATTTTTGGTAGGGTTAATTTTAGCGAAAAAACAAACAGGAACTTAGAAATGAAATGAGTTGTTGCGCTTTGTTATACATTGGGAAAAAATGAGTCCTGTTTATGAGATAGTACTATTTATTTGGGAGGCGCAGACGTGGAGGAAAAAAGATCAAAAATGTATAGTAGAAGTTTCAAAATGACTTGCACTAAAGAAACAAATTTTAACTGTTAAAAAAGTATGGCCGTCTTATATTTAGAATGAGAGATGGTAGTTCAGAGTCCATCTAATAATGTAATGAAAGAATTAATCTTTCTCACAAACTAAAGCGTCGGGTCATAGAACAAACATGGACCGTCCGATTTTCTCTCCGAGTGGTATGAGCCGTTAGATCATTTGATTGGCGAAATCTCTCCTGGATCCTTCGTGAAATTTCTACTTTGTTTCTAGTAGTATATGAACCATCAATATAATCCTGTAGAGATCTTGAAGATGATTGCACAGACCCAAAAAAAAGGTGATGCCTTCTACTCTATTTGCTGAGTACTACTGTCCTAGCTAGAGCCATAATTATTGTCGAGATCCCATAATCACTCACTGGTACATCAACTGACAGCCTACCACACTATTAAAGAGTAGTAGAAAGCTACACATTTAAGCAAGCGATGTGATTAATGGATCGATCCAGTACATATATTTGCTGAATTGTTTGCCTACACTGCACTTAGTTAGTTCAATAACTACATCTTTGCGAGTGTACATGTAGAATTTGCACACATTTTGAAGCAACAAAATTCTCATTCTTTTTTGTTTCTTTTTTCAGTTTTGTCAATACGTAGTACAAGCTAGTCTAGTCGGCAGTCACGATCTCGATCCTATTTCGAAGCTTTGCTGTTTGGTGAAGAAATTAGAAAAAAGGTAGTAGTAGAAGTTATATCATGTGATTGTTTGATTTGTACAGAACGTACAGCGTCTGCATCCAGGTCATCTCGATCATGGCAATGTAGCTTGGATGTACCAATCTTGAGGCTGCAGCATGTCGGCAAAATTTGCGTGAGAGATGACTAACCATTGGATGGATAGCATGCATCATTGTATCAGAGTAACTTGCGATGAAATCAAGCACAAATTCATCAGAAATTACCAAATATTTGTCGTTAAAGGAAAAGAGTAAGCACGTGATTTGTGATTGTAATTATGTCTGTAAATGTATAAGTATTCTGCTCATTTCACCTATGTCAAGATTCATCAGTAAGTTGAGAAAGAGGCTTAGAACTGTGGATTCACCAGTAAGCTCCAGGGTTTGTGCAACAATAATGTGAAAAAGAAGAACTTGTATTCCTAATACAAAAGCTCTGAATTTATTTGCATGCAAGGTCATGCTCTCCATGACCATGATTCTTCATAGCCCACGGTCCACAAGGTAGAAATGGCCCATGGGCCACCGGTGGGGAATGCCCAGTAGTTGGGCTTTGGGCTAGTCTAAAAACAAAGAGTTGGGCTGAAACTACGAAATGCCCTAGACTTGCTCGTCGGCCGCTGCCTTCGCCGATCGTCTACGCGTGCGCCGGCATGTCATCGCCGACGAGGTCTCGTAACCGCGCAGCGGCCTCGGTCGCGAGCAGCAGAAAGCGCCCAGCTGCGGCTGCCTCGATCGCATCCGGCAGCAGCAGGAGCACGCGCCGGCGGCGGACGGCAACTTGTGCTGCCCCCGCCGCCGCCGCCACTCGGGATGATTCGTCGTGGGCATCTCTCCCGGAGGATCTGGTGAGCCTGATCGGGTGGTGGGTGCTGGACGGCGGCGACTTCCGGGACTACGTCCTGGCGCGCCAGCACCGCCTCCCCGCGCGGCCGCGGCGTCGCCGACCGGCGCTTCCACCCGCGGCGGTGGATGATGCTCCCCGAGGGACAGGGCCTCCACCCTGGCCACGGTAAGCTGCCCGCGGGTTCGTCCGCTTCTTCAACCTCTCCACCCACCGGCGCCATCGCCCGCGTCCACCTCCCAATCTTCAGCGACCACTGCGTCCTCGACTCCATCGACGGCGTCCTCCTCCTGGAGCGAGACCACGACACCTCCATCCGGCTCCTCCACCCCTTCACCGGCGACATCGCCGACTTCCCGCCGCTGGACACCTTGCTGCCATACGTGAGCCACTCGTTGATGGGAGACAAGTGGTTTCGTCTCAGAAACGTCGAGGCTGCCGCCATCAGCGTGGCCACCGGCGGAGTCGTCTCGCTCACGATGTGGGTGTTTGGTATGGTGTATGTATCCTTCGCCACCTCCGGCGATAAGCAATGGAGGGTTTCAACAAACAAGCTGGAGAATGATGAACAATTTCTTCGCTCCATTATCATTCCAAGGCAAGTTATATGTGTTACATGATTATTCCCTATTGCACTTTATGGTGAACCAAAGATGCCAAATGTCCAGCAAGAACACCCAAAGCACATTTATAGTACAATTTGGTGGAATGCGGCTCAGAGATTCTGGTAACCACCTCAAATCTTAGTAGTGTTCATAGGCATTTTTCAGTTTACAGGCTAGTCGACCTTATGCTGGGAATGGTTGTCCCGGTGAGCACCATCGGTTGCAATGCCCTCTTCCTTGGTAAGAGGAATATGTGTGTCAACTCAAATGCGTTTCCTACCAATGTGGGTGACGCCATTGTCTTTTACCATCACACGGATTATTATCTTGCCCAATATCACCTTGGAAGCGGCACATTGTCACCAGCATCAGAAAGACGACTTACGGTGAATTTTATACCAAGTCCTACCAGCATCATTTACCATATCTACACATGTTGCTTTAATAGAGCAATGGTTGGTGATCATTTTTTTACTCCATTGTTGTCTTTAGTAATAATCATTCCTTTGATTGGAGCATTTTGTGCTGCTAGGTAATTAATTAAGCTCATTGTTTCCTCTATCTGCCTGTAGGAACAAGGGACAGATAAGCTTTCCGGGAGAAATCAAGGGGTGGCGGGTGAAAAGAAAGTGGAGAAAGGGGGTAAGTGAAGCCTTGCTTCTAGTGCAATGACTCTATTTGAGTGTATGCATATTTTTTGGCTTCTTCTACATTCACTGATTGTTGCACTTGCACCCAAGGCTTACTAGTTGATTGATCAATTTAATTATTAGGTATTAAAGTTATACTATTAGTAGTGCCAGATCAGCTGTATGCCTGTAGCTTTGCATTTTAATTGGATATAATGTATTGCGGTTAGATGTACACACATTTCTCGAATGAGTTTGCAAACCGTTACAAGTGTCTGTATTTATTACTAGCACTGATTGCCTATTTTCTTGACAAACATTTTGTGTGTGTTAGTTACAACTATTATTGTTATAAGATGTTCCTGTTTCAGCTTTGCATTTGCGCTTAACCGGCCGCACAAATGAACTATTAGTTGCACCAGTATGTACATACAAGGTTGACAATAAATGGTCATACAGCTGCTTCTCTGGAGCTGCAAAAGGGCTTAGAAGAAATACTGGCTTCTTAGGTTTTGCAACAAACAATTGCAACACACAATTTGATCAGTCATGAACCTGGAGAGTGTATATGTTCCAAGTTCTCTTGTCTTCTTAGATAACTCGCCAAGCACAGCAGCCGCAATCAGCAAAATTGAAATTTGGTTATGGTTTTCATTTATGATTGCAACGTTGTCTCTATTACAATCATACTATGACTTGTTACCATGCATGATTTTTTTGCCTGTTAGCGCTGAACTTAATTAGCAGAGAGAAAGCAAATGTATTTTCCCGACGATGTGCATATGTATTTGCAAGTTATTGAATTGTTTAGGAGTTGAAGTGTTGAACACGCATTGCTCTCATATGTTGGTTTTCTAGAAGCTGTACAAGGATAGTTTTAGGCTGCGTTCGCAAGCCTGTGTTGCCAACCGTGTACAGTGCGCGCGGAAAACCGAGCAATCCATTAGCACGTGATTAATTAAGTTTTAGCTAATTTTTTTTTCAAAAATGGATTAATTCGATTTTTTTAAGTAACTTTTGTATAGAAACTTTTTGCAAAAAACACACCGTTTAGCAGTTTGAAAAGCGTGCGCGCGAAAAACGAGAGAGGTGAGTTAGGAAAAGGGGAAAGAACAAAGCCTTAGTATGTTCACTGTTCAGTAGCCATAGATGTTACATTGTCCTTTGCATATTTAGGATCTCATAGATTCTCTATCTCAATGCTTCATTATGCATGATTTTTCTGATGTTTTATTTGACTTGATTGGTTCAGTTATATATAGTGACTGACTTGCACATGTTTTTCTAGGCGCGCGTAAACAACTCCCATTCTATGCTGGTGATGCCTGGTTTTCCTTCAGGGATCGACATTATGTTGATTTTTCAACAGGGAAAGTAGTTCCTTGAGTTGTGGAAGATTTGCTTTGGCATCTGCCATCATGCTATCATTTCTATGACAAATGATTTTCTGTACTGTGGAATTAGGGTATTTAATATTGAAACAACTAATTTGACTAATTGCCATGGTATTTTTAATGAAGCTATTTTGTATTTAAATGTCTTATGACAAGTAATGTGTATGAGTAGGAAAAAAAACTAAAAATATATCTATATACCTTACTGTTTTACATAAATATACATGTTTAGAAGGTATTTGTACAAATATACCATTGTCACAAAATAAAAGTGCAAGATCGTGCTCGACCGTTCAGCCTCGCGCTGTGAGGGGTGAGACCGCGACATTCACACTATTAATAGACTAATTAGTGTCATTAGTAATTAATTAATTATTATTATTTCTTTAATTAGCTTTATTATTAGTTAATTAATCACTAATCAATATAATTAATCACTAATAAGAGGTTTGATTGAGCCATACCACTCCTTGGGCCAGCGAGACCGCACGGTCTTGCGAGATCGTGGTAGATCCCGCGATCTCGCGGTAGTATAGTTTTAACAGTATATCTTGGATATTTTTTAAAAAAATTAGCAGTATATTTTTAAGTATATTTTTAAGTTTAATTCGTATGAGTATGACACTATATATTTATGGTTTGGCAGCTTTGGAACTAAACACTAGTATAATACTGTGCCTGAGAATTTATAACTATTTCAGCATTAGTGTTATCTATCGGTGACATGTACAACTCTGCAAAATTATCTAATATTGGAGATGCTCTAATGTCCAATATCCTTTTCTTTTTGCACCTGTTTGTGATGTGTTTATCAAGTTGTATGTCTTGTCTTGGTCCCATGAAGATCAGGCTGTGTTGCTCAAGTGGAAATTGAAAGATAAGATGGTTAGCTGACAATGCAGCCGATGGTTAAACGAAAGAAAAAAAAACAATGTAGCCGACGATGTCTGCAGTTGACATCTTAGGGCCTGTTTGGTTGATATCTAAATTTGTCACAACTAACTTTAGGCAAGCCACAGTTTCAGAAAACAATGTTTGGTTCCTGCCACAATTTTATTTTACCTAACTCTTAGCCACCTGGCCCATATATCATACACTCTATTTTCTTACCAAACAATGCGTAAGCTTAGTTTATCATAAAAGTGTAGCAAGACTAAACTTAGCTACCTTAGTAAAAAAAATGTGTGGTAATATTAATCTCCAACCAAACAGACTCTTAATACACCAAAGACATTTGTGCTTTCGCCTAGTGATTTGGCTTATTGTTGGATTCTCTTGTGGAGCTGGCCCTGAGTTTCATACTTGTTGTTAAAGGAAAATGGCAAATATGTGATTTGTTACTGTTATTATATCTTAAAAATATATAAGTTCAAACGACTTCACTTATCCATACTCAGAAATTTGAACAATAGTATTGTCAAAAGATATTTGTTAGGAGGAAAATAATACATTAGTCATTTGAGTTTTTGCAACAGTTCATAAAAAAGAAAATTTAGATTCCAAATACATAACTCAGAATTTAGTTTCATGCAAGAGAATGCTGGAATGCTGCTGTAGTCTCAATAGTCCACATGCCACAACCCACAGGGTAGCAAAGCCCATGGGTGGGCTGGGCTTAGGAGTTGGGCACTTGGGTGGAATTTTGATTCTTCGCCCTACAAAAGAGTTAATACTATGATGCTTTAACAGTATGAAAAAATATATTTTTTGTCACTATTAGTTATTTTTGACATGGTTACAAGAGTTTAATTACAACTTTTGATATGACAATCATAACAATCACAACCAAAATAATCATAACATATTAAACTATCAACCCATTTTATTTGTGTATGCAAGCTTTGCATCCGGTTGTATCGATATTTTTTTTATCACGGTTGGCTATATAGCTACAACTAACTTGTTATTTGGATTTCTACTTTCTAATAGGAGTTTTGCTAGAAAAAAACCCCAAACTCTGGTTGGCCATTAATTCATCACAATGGAATTGTAAATCAAAAACGGTATGGAATTATGGATGCAGAATTGCAGACCAGACAACAAAAACATAAATCCAGTTTGACATGGATACAAAACACACACCCACTTACAAGTGGAGCCCACAGAAGTAGTACACCATATCCTTTCCCCTTTGCAAGCCTCCCCCCCTTCGTCTCTTCCCCCATCTTTCTCCTCCTCCGCCTCTCCGCCTCCCGACCCCTTCTAGAACCTTCCAGAACCCCGAGAGGCGGCGAGATGCACGGCGTCCTCACCTCCCCGTGCCTGCGTCCCCCTCCTCTCCTCCGCCGCGCCTTCCCGAGCCCCGCCACCCGCCTCCTTCCGCCCCAAACCCTAGCCCTCCGCCCGCTTCCCCTCCCCCGCGGCCTCCGGTCGTCCCGGCCGCCGCCGCCGCCGCGCGCCGCGGCGGAGGCGGCGGCGTCGGCTGTGGGCGGGCTCCTGGCCCCGCTCTCGACGCTGGAGGTCGGCCTGCGGAGCGTCAACCTCGCGCCGCTGCGGGCGCCGGTGGCGGCGGCGATGTCGGCGGTGGTGCGGTGGCTGGGGGTGTACAGGGAGGTGCTGCTCGTCGGCGTTCTGTTCTCGTGGTTCCCCAACATCCCATGGGACCGCCAGCCCTTCTCCGCGCTGCGCGACCTCTGCGACCCTTTCCTCGCGCTCTGCCGCGAGGTCATGCCGCCCGTGTTCGGCCGCAAGCTCGACCTCAGCCCGCTCATCGCGTTCATGGCCATTGACATCATCATCATGATCCTTCGCCCGCAGCCGCGCATGTGATTGCTCCTTGTGGTTATGGTATGCAATCTATTGCTTGGAGATAATTATATGTGCTTACATGTGTATGATTATGCAGTAGATGCATAACTAGAGTAAAAAGAAATCATGTTCGGTGTTTTAAAGGATGCTTCAGGGGCTAGGTATTTATGTACTGTGCATTGGAGGATGAGCTACTTGGTTATATCGTGACGCCTCTTAATTTGCAAATGGTGATTAATGTTGTGTACTTGCATGCAATTGTATCGATAACAGAAGGCTATGGAAGGTCGAATTTCGTAATGTCAAATGAGTTCTGAAAACAACAAAAATTATCTTTTTGCCTCTATCAGTTCATGTTCTTATGTTATGGAAACTGGTTTTTATGTACAATGATATGCTATGCATTTTGGGATAAGTGGAGTAAACCATATCAATGTAGGGGTGTTCCATGTGTTTACCAGTATATATGTTGTGCATACATAATGAGTTGAAATGGCCTTTATGGTACAAACTGCTCATGGAAGTGATCAAACAAATTTGTAACATGTCAATCACAGCTGGTCTTGCATCATGTAGTTTTGAGGAAATTCCCAGAGTGAAGCTTACCAGTTAACTGACAGGGTTGTGCCAACAAATGCCAATATAGGTTATTGGCCATCTTTTTTTTGTTTGAGATGAATATTGGGTTATTATGATAACAAAGTGTGGAATTATTGCATGGTGGTTTCACAATGCAAGTTGATAACATAGGAAACCCCATATAACTGCAAGTCTCTAGTGTGCCTTTTCATTGACACAAGAAAATAGGGTCATGTAAGGTTTCAATTTTACAATTTGCTGTATATGACTGGTGACCCACTTAAAGTCCAGTTGTCCACATATTGAATGCAGTTCCCTTCCACCTAAATTTTCCAGTGATAAGTGATTACTTAGATGTCTGAAACAGTATTTTATAAGTTGATTAAAAGTGTGCTCTGGGGTTGAAGTATGATCCAAAGTAGAGGTTATCATGTTGTAACTTAGACTGGTAAATATAAATTTCACTACAGATCAGTTAAGATAGCTTGAGTCTGAATGTGAACAAATAGTTCTGATGCATCTCCTTTTTCTGGACCACCATACCGGCTATTCTCACAAAAAACATGTAGCTTCATTGGATCATAGAGTTGGAATTTTGACCATCTGAATGACTATAAACTATATTACATGTTTTTTTCTTTAAGAGTGGTTTTCTCAGTTGTATTGCATCACAGATCATTGAATACTTGCAAGCTGATACTTTTATTTTCCATTGACCATTAACTAGTATGTAAATCTAAAATAAAACATTGGTCTCAATTTCACTGTAGTATAAGCGGGGCCTTGAGGAAGCCCAATTTACCAAGTTGATATCAGTACTAGAACATTTGCTCCTGTTACCAGTAGAGGTTGAGATTGTGTTGGGGGAATGGCTCTGGAGGACCCTCCGGGCAGCCTCTGAAGCCTACTCCCAGAAGCGGCCAGTTTCACTATGCCAAGGGAACCCCCGGCCTCCAGAAGCGGAGGCCTCCAGGTAGCCTCCGCAGGGGAGGTCAGTTTCATACTTTGCCAGGAAGCACAAACGACGAAGCCCTCGAGAACCGAAGGCTTCGGGAGCCATCAAGGCGTGAAATGACAGGGGGCATTCAATGCTCCCACCTACCAGCCACCCCAGCTCAGAACTCCGCGTGGCGGACAGCAGTTGAGGTCCTGGGAATCCTGGGCCCATCCCTGCCTGTCGGGCCCGTGATCCACGGGGCTCCTGTCGACCCACGGGCCTGCTGGTGGAGTTACGTGCGTGCCCAGGGGTTGTGACCACCTATCAGTCACCCAGGCCCCTAGGGCTGTCTGTATCTAGACTTTGGGTGGTCAATCCTGTGGTTTCCCATGTACTAGAACTACCATATAAACACGTAACCCCATCTCGGTTGGGCGGGGTTGTCCAATTGACTCAAGTCTTGCTTATCTTGTAACACTACACTAGCATCACACACATACTGTTGGATTTCGTTCCAACAGATTGGATATGGGAGAAACTAGATTGGTGTCACTCCAGAGTCACCACTTTAGATGTATGCTACTTATCAGTTGAGCCTTAGAAATATGCCACTCCAAAACTGATGTTGCTTTTAAACATGCCATTCTAATACGGCTAATACCCTTTGCCCCATTTCGTATCTTCTTTAGCTATATGTATCTTTGACTGGATGTTTTTTACTCCTGGCTGTTCCTGGCCCCACCCAGACCTGAGCTCTGAATTCTTTAACTTATTCCCAACCCAACCCCAAAACCTTGATCGAGTGGCAACCTTGGAAGGAGCCATGGCAGCCATGAAAGCATGGTGAACCGGAATCTGTTCCTCCCCTGTTGTGGTGCTGTTGATTTCACTCTGGAGGGAGATCCTGAGGATCGAGCTGTTGAGTCGCTTCTCCACCCAGACTGGTCAGAGCCATGTGAGGTTTCTGTATCGAACCTTGTCAGCTTATTAATACTATGAACCATGTCAGTTTAACGTTATGAACAATGTCAAATTTAAGTCAGGTCTGTTGGATTCATTTCATTGCATGGATCACTTGCCCACTATAGTGCAATACTTGAATACATTTGCAGCTGCTGGTTGTACCATTAGAATTCCAATAAGGTTAGTGAACTGCTTCATCAGCTTCTAGTTGTGCTCGGTTTCTGTATGGACTTGAACAAACCACCCGAAATGTGTCCTAAGCCCACTTGATGCAGTGAAAGCCTGCCCTGTGCAAAGGAGGTGTGGGCGGTAGAGTATGCCAATGCATCATGAAGAAAAGAGGCACTACTAATGGTAATGGGCTAGGTAGGATGAGATATGGAGACAAGATGGTGTGTAGCACTCATGTTGGCTGGAGCTTAGTACTACAGGGGTACTCTTGTCCATGCACAAATACATTCAACAATATAGTATGCAAAAAAATTAATTTAAAAGAGGCCAAGGGTATATATATTTCCTTGATGTTTGTTTGTTGAGCATCCACAGAGATTGTTGTACTTCAGAATAGATTGAGAGTACTGAAAGACCCCCAAAATTTTATGAGTAGCAAAGATATCATCGGTTGTTTCTGGGAGCCCAATTCTAATGAAATTCTTGCTTTCTTTAGTTAATTCAAAAGTGGTACTTGTTCTTCAGTATTGACAATGCAACATGGTGTTGCAGGAAATTGGAGGATGCTGGTGGGTAAATTAGGTTTTACTATGGGAGCACGGGCTATTTTTGGTCAATCACCGAGGGATGGTGCTGCTGAATTTTGCAAGGCAAGAAATGGTTGGTTAAGTAAAGTTGCAAAGCCAATATAGTTCTTCCAAAGGTAGCTGAATTTGAGTAATTTCAAGAAGTTTGTTTTCAAGTGTAGCTCTTCCATGTATTTCACCCGAGGATTGTACAAGTAGTATATCCGCTAGCTACACATTTTTGCAAATTTTGCTCTCTGCTCGGAATGACAGTACAACCTGCACGTGTGTTTAATGTGATTCAGATTATGGTATTTTAACCATATAAGCTCATGTTCCTCAACGGTTTGTGACAACTCTTCTGGTATCTCAATTAACACAGGTACGAGCTTATATATCCATATACGCTTTTTCTGATCTCTCTGTTGTTTTTCCTCCATGACTCTTATGTACCTTTCTGATCGAATAATTGTCGTGATGCAATCACATGTTCTGGTTGATCGTTGAGGGTTGAGACTCAAAATGTCAATTCATTACAACTTTGTTTGTGTCATCATTGAACAACTGCCTCATATTTTTATTCGTGCTATTAGCTGTTGCTACCTCTTGAAAATGTATTCGAGAAAGTGAACTGAACTGACCTAGCAGTTTCGCTTAGGATATGCAGGAGGCAGCCGCCTAACTGGATTCCTTCTGTTGTCTTCAACCGATAGCAACAAGGTCGACCAACTCTGAAAATTTCGCCACGCACTCCATGAATCCATCTGAATGTGTGTTGGTACAGAAATAATTACTCCTGCCATACTCTTTTCATTTTATTTACCGAATTATTTGCGCCATGCTTTAAAAAATATGTTTTTTTTCTCAAAAAGATTTCTTCTAGCACATTAAACAGCTTGTCTAAGCTATTTATTATGTTAATTTCTTAAAAAAGTAATTATCCTGATAATCATGTAGATAATCTGTTTAATAATCTAAATCAAACATGACAGATCTTCCAAATTCCAATTGTGAATATTTGTCAATTTCAGCTCGTACGATCGATGATTTAATAGTAAAGCTAATATATGCTATTCTAAGGTACTACTCCGTGAACTACATTGACTAGAACACACAATAATAGTAGTACGAACTTGACTAAACTAATATGGTGTATTTTCTTTTATACCATTGGTCAAATTTGATTATTATAAGTCAAAATTTATGCGTGGAGTTATCGATTAATTACTACTCCCTGACACATATGTAATTAATTGGCTGCCCCATATGTGTCAGGGGCTAGCGAGCTCCACAGTGACCAATCCCCAGTGCTCGTACCATTTCAACGATTACCCGCGGCCATTAACGCCTCGCCACGTCACAAAGCGGAGGGATCTCATCGTGAATCTCGCTTCTCGCGCGCTAATTAATTTTTTTTTTATCCACTCCGGATAAACACGAGTCCGGCCTACGCAACCGTTCACCTCGCGAGACCCGTATATGTCGGAGGCATATGCTGCCGCTTCACCGCTTATCCACTGACAGGTGGGTCCGCCTCACCAACCGCCCCGCTGGAGGACACTGACAGGTGGGCCCATATTCCACGGTCCCACCGGCCAGCCTCACCGACACATGTTTCACCCACCCACCCTCCAAAAACAAACTCGTCGCCCTGGCCCGTGTCTTTCTCTCTCTCCTCCCTCTTCCCTTTCTCCTCCATTTTTGCAAGGGAAAAAAAAGGAGAGGAGAGAGAGAGAGGGAGGAAGCTTCGAGCCCTAGCAATGGCGGGGTGGTACGAGGAGGCGGTGGGGCTGCTGCGGCGGCCGGCGGTGGCGGAGATGGCGGTGGACGTGCTGCTCTGCGCGGTGCCGATCTGGGCGGCCGTCATGATCGGGCTCGTCATCGGCTGGGCGTGGCGACCGCGCTGGACGGGGCTGCTCTACCTGGGCTTCCGCAGCCGCCTCCGCCTCCTCTACGTGCCCCCCGGCCTCGGCGCGCGCCGCCTCTGGCTCGCGTGCACCGCGCTCTCCGCCTTCTCCGTCGCGCCGCGGCTCCTCTCCACCGCCTTCGGAAGCCGCGGCAAGCACCAGCGCAAGGACGCCGCCTTGGCCGACGACGACGCCGCCAACGCCTCCAGGGACGCCGGCGCTTGCGTCGATGGCAGGTTTGATCCCCTGAGTTGGATTGATCTGTCTACTATCCCTGTGAGTTGGCGTGGTAGGAGATGGAAATGTGCGGCGTTTGCCTTAATGGCTTCGTCGGTTGGAAACTAGGTGTGCGCCCATCTCGAAATTGAATTTGTTACGGATAACCGAATCCAATTTTCTTGCAACTCAATTTTGTAGTGACGAATGCTCATGGCAGGTTACGAGCGCAGTAGCTTTTGGTGAAATTACATGATTTTAACTGAACTGATGATGATGCCATATGTACCAATAGAGCGAAAAGTTATGCGTAGGGCGTGCTTTTATTTCAAAATTATCGATGTGATGTTGAAATTTAGGGTGCTTGCTGTCCTTAGTGTTTATGCTCTGAGTGATAACATGTAAGTGAAATTTATTGTCGTGCATATCAATGGTTTCAATGTGTTATATTCAAATTATACGGTGGAAGTATTCACAGAAGAAAATTCGTTTGATATTTGGTAAGTAACCACTGTTAATAAGATGATCAGTTGTACTTCACCCTTGAGTTTGACCAATACTGTTATTGCCAAACTGTGGGGTTGAGTAACAAATTTCTTCTTTCTTGAGCAACTCAATTTGATGTTAACCATTGAGTCAAATGGGTGATCAATAGTTTAGTTACTGACAAAACAATGCATCAAGCCATCATTGACATAAATAAATGGGAGGTTCTGACTGCAATTGCAAATGTTGATTGGAACTTGAGTGTAAATTTAGTATTGTAGGACATAATTGAACGTTTGCATGATTTCCTGTTCTATAGTTGATATGTTCTCAACACATGATTGCATCTATTTAAACCGACTTTAATATAGCTTTATGCAACACCCTGTTAGCTAAAGTCCTTTTCTTCTGATCATATTAGAACATTTTTTGAGGGTGGTCATCATGTTGTCACTGAGAAGGACCTAGAACACCTTGTACAACTTCTTGATAACAAGGAGAGTGGGGATACGACATGGCAGCATTTGATGGAACGTACCACTTCCAACATGACTTACAAGGCCTGGCGCCGTGAGCCTGAGGTATGTTTTTCCAGTGGGACTGTAGGAAAGAAACAGATGCCATGCGTAAATGATTAGATGGCCCTGAACTAGACATAAGTTCTATAATAGCATCTGAATTCAAAGAAAAGAATCCTGAAAGTTGATTAAACTATACCAAGATCAGAATTATGCTTTTATAATCCTATATGATGTCCTTAGCTTAGAAGATGCCATGGTATAATATTAATAATTTCCTTGCTGTATTGCACCTTTGGTTCATTTTCTCTCTTCTGTTAGACCTACCTTGTCTTGACAATAAATATGCATTTGATGTGACCAAATCAGTAACATAGACTATGCTGCAGCATCTAATGGAATGATCTCCATCTATACATCTATAATTTGCTCTTGCTTTGCTTGTAGGTGGGACCTATCATGTATTGTAGTCGCACTATTTTTGAGGATGCTACTCCTGAACTGGTTAGAGATTTCTTCTGGGATGATGAATTTCGTCTGAAGTGGGATCCCATGCTTGCGTATTTCAAAATTTTGGATGAGTTCCCCCAAAATGGAACTATGATTATTCACTGGATAAAAAAGGTATGACAAGCTTATCTCGTGACTCCTGTATCCATATATTGAATTCTGTAACTTCAACGCGTTGTTTGTTTTGTAGTTCCCTTTCTTTTGCAGTGACCGTGAGTACATTTTTGGGCGGCGGATATGGGAGTCTGGGAAAACTTACTATTGTGTTACAAAGGTATTTCTACCAGAAGGCGCCAGTATTGCTATTTTACTTTTATGATGTGTTAACCTGACTTTGGCTGATCTCATGTGTATATCGAACTATTGTATGAGCACCTTTTCCAAGATACTCCCACTGTTCACAAATACTTATGACTTTAGTCTTAACCAATGTTCTGTTGCCAAGGCAATCAATAAATTTATTTATTTTGAGTCTAAAAAATATTTTATTTTATTTATATATGGCCAAATTGACTCTAATAAGTAAACTAACTACTACTTACTATTTTCCACCAAATCTGGAAGCGGGTATAAGGACAAAACTGGAAATTCTGCTTTGGGAACACAAAGTGGCAAATATTACTTCACAAATAATGTGGTTAAAAGTGATAAATATTCATGAAAATAGGAACTATCTGATTTATTAGGATTCTAGGTGCTTGGTTCGGGTGCATCTCTTGACACAGAGACCAGATATTATTAGAGGAAAAAAAAACACAGAGGCCGGATATTTTTCAATTATCTAAAAAGATGAGGATTCTAGGTCTAGAAGATAATTGCACTTATTAGTATCGGGCAGATCTTTTAGTGAACACTGAACAAAAGATCTGTTTTTTTGACAGTACTAGATCAGAAACATACCCTAATATTATTTTAAGGTGTTGAAGGTATGGTTGATGTAAAATGATATCAAACTCACATATAGTGGGTGGCTGCTAGAGGATACTTTTGCATAGCTTTACCTGTTATAAAATATTATGCACGCATCTCTTCTTACATGTGGTCCAAATTTCAAACACTGGATCTCAGCCCAGAGAACCAGATGCCATGGCCGCATTCTTGCATAATCAACATTAGCAATACATGTATTTGAAGATTGTTGGTAATGCAGTATGTAGAAAATTTCGCTACTCTCTGTTATAGCATATACGCTGGTTGAGAAACTTGAGAGCACTGAAACATTTCCATTTTCAGGGAGTTCCTTATCCATCTTTGCCTAAGAAGGAAAAACCAAGGCGTGTGGAACTGTACTTCTCAAGTTGGCGTATTAGAGCTGGTAAATTTTATTCCTACCGTTACATTAACTGAATTTGTACCTTTCATCACAGATGTTATTAAAGTTTTGATCAGGAAGTACTATACAAATGTTTAGACCTTGACATTTTGTTCCTTTTTCTGTTTGGAAAACCACAGTTCAATCACCCAAACAAGATGGACAGCAATCTGCATGTGAAGTGACACTGGTCCACTACGAGGACATGGGCATCCCTAAAGATGTCGCCAAGGTGGGTGTCCGGCATGGCATGTGGGGTGCTGTAAAGAAGTTCCAGTCCGGATTTAGAGCATACCAGCAAATGAGAGACACAGAGAGCACCCTCTCTCGCAGTGCCATCATGGCTCGAGTAACCACCAAGACATCTATTGCTAGTTCCAGTTGCCCCCTGGATAAAGAGCCCTCCAATGCAGCGAAAACCATCGATGAGAATGAGAATTCCAGAGCGGTTCAACCAGGGTTCGACTGGAAATGGGTGGTGTTCGGTGGCGCAGTGGCTGCCGTCTGCGTGCTCAACACTGGGCTTGTTGGGAAGGCCCTCCTGGTTGGAGCTGCATCAAGAAGGCAAGCAAAGAAGTGATGACTGATGATGAGCTTCTGCAAGATGGCGTTGAGCTCTCTTGTGCTTCAGACTGTGCATGTTGCAAGTAGAGAGAAGAGGTAAAGGGTAAAAGGACATAGATGCGGTGCTACTACAGGAGGCAGATAATTAGCACGCTTAATTTTGGATCTCGTATTTATGCAGTATCGATATCGCACATGTGTGTCACCATATAACATAACAGATCGTCGTCTCTGGCTAATGTACCTGAAGATATGTCTGATGGGGGAATATTGAAAAGGTTTTGCTAATGTGCCTGAAGTTACCGGCTGATGAAGGTTTCACTGTTGCAGTTAATAATTAAATTCTCCGCCGCAACTATCGACTGTTATTCGTTTGTTGTGACGAGAATGCGGCCAGCGTGCGGCCCTTTTCTTCGTTGGGCCAGAAGGAAGTTGTTTGGCCGGGTTGGGTTCTTGCCGTTTTGACTCCTGTTATTTGGTCGGCTGGGCTGCAATTTCTACGACTTGTCATCGCCGTCTGTCAAAATAGTAGTGCGCGTGTAGTCTGTGAAAAACATTTTAACTTTTCCTTAAGTTGATTTTTAAGTTTAATAATTAAATTTATAGGAAAAATATATAAATATTTTTAAACAAAAAATTTATACCGTTGGATCCAATGAAACTAATTCAGTACTCTCTCGCTTTGATTTTTTATCTAGTCAAACTTCTTTCAAAATTTTGATTAAGTTTATAGAAAAAATAAATAACATTTTGAATACAAAACCAACACATTATCAAAATATATTCAATGTTAAATTTATTGAAACTTATTTGGTATTATAGATATTGTATTTTTTTCTATGAACTTAAAAAGAAACCAAAGCGTCTTATACTATAAAATAAAAAATAAAAGGAGTACATTAGATGTTGCTATTTTTTACAAACTTATTGGGAAAAAAGTCAAAACATTTTTCATACGTCTTTTGCAAATTTCCATCATCTTCGGCATCCGGTAACACGAAGATTAGCACCCATAGAAAGAAAGAGAGAGAAAAAGTGAATATGAGGATTCAGTTTTCTTTTCTTGACAAGAGATTAGGCTCGTACAGGCCAGACAACCCCCTGCAATTTATTGCCATCTTCTTCCCAAACCATGCATATGCATTCATGTGTCTACAGGTGGTGTGCATGTGTCTGATGATGTAACTAATGACGAAAGAAAAATCACATTATCCGGCTGCCCACATATCCAAAGTCTCAACCATTACTATCTTTGAATGGAAACAAAGTTTCAATTAATTATCACTGTTTCTTTTTAATTGGAAACAAAGACCAAGAATTTCCCGATTCCAGCTCCTGGATTCTACGCCCAGTGCAGACACCAACACCTTATCAATTCATCATCATCGCTTTCAAACTTTTTTCAAAGCTTTCCAAGCCTCTCCGCTTTCCGCAAGCTGCCACCACAGCCCACAGCCTCCACTAAGCTTAGCTTAAGCACCGTCATTAGCAGCGCCTAATCACCTCTAATCACTCCACGCAAGCTCACTAGTGTAGCTCTCTTGCCCAGAAATAACCCTACTTAAAACGCAGCAACAGAGAGAGGTGTCTCCCTCTCCCTGACCTCGAGATCGGCATGCCACGCGAGCGAGCCTCGAATTCTTCTTCTTCCTCCTCCTCGCATCCACTGAGAGAAGAGGCGGGAGATCAAAGAAAGAGTGGATCAATGGAGCTTGATCGCTGCTGAGGTGATCGATCAGGGTGTGTGTGTGGAGAGCAGATTAGCGCAAAGGTGTAGAATGATGGGAGCTCTGCAGCTGCAGATCAATGGTGGTGGTGGCCATGGCCGCCTACTCACTGAGGCAGGCTATGCAGAGGTTGATCCCACTGGAAGATATGGCAGAGTAATTAATGATCTTACTAATCTTCTCAACTCGATCCTAATCATCTTCTCATCGTCTCATTGTTTTCTTCTTCTTAATCTTACCTGCTTCCTCTCTCTTCAGTACAACGAGATTCTTGGCAAGGGCTCATCAAAGATAGTGTAAGATAATCATCACATCACATGACATGACATGACCCAATTGATGAGTAATTGTTGTTTTCTTGATTGGTATACGCATCTTTGAATCTTTGAGATTGATTTGTGTGTGTGTTTTTTTATTTGTTTGAATGATTTTTGGTTGCAGGTATAGAGGGTTCGATGAGTGGAGGGGAGTGGAGGTGGCGTGGAACCAGGTGCGGCTGCGCGACGTCGTGCGGGGCGGCGGCGAGTTGGAGCGCCTCTACGGCGAGGTCCACCTCCTCGCCGCGCTCCGCCACCGCGGCATCGTGCGCCTCCACGCATACTGGGTCGACGCGCCGCGCCGCGCGCTCAACTTCGTCACCGAGCTCTTCGTCTCCGGCACGCTCCGCCAGTACAGGGAGAGGCACCGGCGGGTGAGCATGGCGGCGGTGCGGCGCTGGTGCGCGCAGATCCTCGACGGGCTTGCCTACCTCCACGCCCACTCGCCGCCGATCATCCACCGCGACCTCAAGTGCGACAACATCTTCGTCAACGGCAACCACGGCGAGGTCAAGATCGGCGACCTCGGCCTCGCCGCGTTCCGCCGCCGCGGGGGCGGCGGCGCACGCTGCGTCGGCACGCCGGAGTTCATGGCACCCGAGGTGTACGACGAGTCCTACGACGAGCTCGCCGACGTCTACTCCTTCGGCATGTGCGTCCTCGAGATGGTCACACTGGATTATCCCTACAGCGAGTGCTCCAACCCCATCCAAATCTACAAGCGAGTCATCTCTGTATGATATCACTGATCACCATCGATTCGATTCCTGCAGAATTTCTCGTGAATTCTTGGACACGATTTTCCAAGAAATGCTTCTTTCTGATCAGGGGATCAAGCCTGCGGCGTTGTACAGGGTGAGCGACCCGGTGGTGAGGCAGTTCATCGAACGGTGCCTCGCCCCAGCGGCGCGGCGGCCGGCGGCGAGGGAGCTGCTCGACGACCCGTTCCTGCTGCCGCTTGAAGACGATGGGTTCTTCTCCGGCGACGGCGATGGACATGGCGGCCTCGGCGTTGGGTACTACAATTTGATGTACAACTACCTGCACCAGCCTGCTTGCATCGACGACCACCATGCCTGCAGCAATGGCTCCATGCCGAGCAACGGCGGCTTGTCGCCGTCGAACAGCGTCGACGACAACGACGTGGACGAGGCCGTGCCGTCGGGGGACGACGACGGTGACAATTGGCTCCGCGACATCCACATGCTGTTCGACGAGGACGACGCCGACGCCGACGAGCATGTCGGTGGCGTGGACATCACTATCAAGGGGAGGAGGACGGACGACGGCGGAGTCTACCTCGGCCTGCGCATCGCCGACAAGAACGACACAGGTACGTGTTTGTTTAAATTTGATTTGATTTGAACTAGCGGGTGTCTAAAATCTGATTTGATTTATACAAAATGGTGTCAAATGTGGGAGGAATTATGTTTGAATTTCGAGCTGATTTGTGGGCGGCAGGGCGTGGCCGGATAATCTGCTTCCGGTTCGACACCGAGGCCGACACGGCGATGACCGTGGCGGCGGAGATGGTCGCCGAGCTGGACATCACCGACCACGAGGTGACTCGCATCGCCCAGCTGATCGACGGCAAGGTCGCCGCGCTGGTGCCGGGCTGGAGACCGGGTCCAGACACGGACGACGACGACGATCTCGTCGTCGACGGCGACAATCCGGGCGCCGCTGCCTGCTGCAAGAACTGCCGGCCGGCGTCGTCGTCGTCGTCCTGCGGCTCGCTCGTCGACTTCATGTCGGCGGCGGCGGCGGCAACGGCGGCGGAGCGCCATGGCTGCAGGCGGTGCCCCGAGCTGCACGGCCGGTTCGAGGAGATCACGTTCCAAGTCGACGACGACGATGAGGAGCAGCATTTGCAGGGAAGCTCTTCTGACACCGGAGGCAGCAACCATGAGAAACTCGCCATGGACAAGGACAATGAGATCATGAACATCAATGGCATTGCACAAGATGTCACAGTACAAGGTTCAGAACAGCCATGATCAATAATTCAGTATGATGATGATGATGATGATGATGATGAACATAGAAAGATCGAGCCATTCGACGCTGATAGGCGATACGGATCACGATATTTACAACCATTGATCGGTTCTTGGACTTGAGCAATGGCGCGAGTCGGTGCCACTACCATGATCATGATCAGGTATCTCAAAGGATCATGATCATTGAGGGGAAATTGCTGATAGCAATCTCGATCAGCCGTTGCTCACTTTCAGAGGTTACCTTGCCGACGCCTTGCAAGAACAACAAAGTCTGTACTGTTGAACAATGCTACTGATGTTCGACATGCCCTTCTGACAAAGTAAATCTACAGTTTCAAGATTGGATTTGCTCCTTTTCTTCAGAGATTTAGCATATATTGTAGGGAAGAAACTGAAAGATGTAGTATAACCTTTTGTGACTGTGCTATGAATCTGAAGAAGATGGGTACAGTTTAGGTAGGCCAAGTGCAATTACTTCCATTGGCTTCAGTTTTTTTTGAACGACTCGCACAAGATGCGAAGTTCTATTCATAGAGCAGGAAAAATTTACAAGATTACAACCCTGGAGGGTCGTAACCAGGAAAAAGAAAAAAAATATACCATCACCCACACACCGACAGCGCCAACACACAACCCAGGAGAAGACTAGCACCGGACCGGCCGCCGCTAAGCGTGACCGACCGCCGCTAGACCAACCAAGGTACACAGACAAGATCGCTCCCTAGGGGATGCCAAAACAGCGTCTTCAAGAAGAGAAGCAACGGAAAAAACCGCCGCCGCCGTCCGTCGGGGCTAAAAGGAGCCAAAGACTAGGCTTTCGCCCGGCAACCACCCTTGGGGGGTGAGACAGCACGACAACGCCCTCAGGAGGGGGGATGAATCGTTGTCGGCCTGGCCAAGGCCGGGCTGGGTTTTCACCCGCCACTCACCACCTGCGAATCCACGTTTGACGCACCGATGCTCCACCACCACTCAAGCTCTGCCGACATATGGGACCCCTGCACCGACGTCCCCTGCCGGCCAGCCTTCAAGCGCTGAAGACCGCGCCACACCCACCAGCAGCTCCTCCTCACACCGAGGGCGCCTCCTCCACCACCGGTCGCGCCTCTCGCGCCAAGCCAGCCTCCTCCACCGGCCGCGCCTCTCGCGCCAAGCCAGCCTCCTCCACCGGACGTGTCTCTCGCGCCAATCTGGCCTCCCTCCATCGGTCGCGCCTCTCGCGCCAAGCCGACCTCCATCTCCGTCGCCCGCGCCTCTCGCGCCGAGCCGGCCTCCACTGCCATCGGCTGCACCACTCTGCGCCAAGCCGGTCTCCGACCCCTCCTCCAAACGATGCCGCGCCGACCAGATGCAGCCGTCTGCCACGCCCTCGGCTAGCCGTCCGAGGCCGCCATGCCTCCGGTGACCGCAGTCACCGCCACCGCAGCCGCTGCTGCCGAACACACCACCGTGCCTCCTCCCACCGTGCCACAGCAGTCGCCGGCCAGCCACTGATGCCACCACTGCGCTGAGCTTCGACCGTCAGCCACCGCCGCTGCCACCACGGGTGTTGCCGCGGCTGCCTCAGGCCACAGCCGCGGCAGCCACCGGCACCGCCGCCGTCGAGCCTCGCGCCGCCATCGCCGCCGTGCTGCCGCCGTCGCTCGCCCCGCTGCCACCCGGCCCGGCGGCGCGAGCTCCGCTGCCCGCGGGCATCTCCTCGCCGCGGCAGCCGCCGCCAGCAGCCGTGCAAGCATCGTCGCCGCCGCCTCCTCTGCCAACGCCGTGCTGTTGTCGCCGCCTCGTCGCGCCGGTGCTGCCGCCCTTGACGCGCCGCCGCACCACGGCCTCGTCCGCCACCAACCACACACCCTCCGGCCGGATCTGGCCAGGGGATGGCCAGATCCGGCGAAGGCGGCGCCGGATCCGCCGCCTCCTCGTCGGGATGGGCCGCCGCCGTCGCTCCCCCAACCGCCACCGTTCGCCGCCTCTCCGCGCCTGAGAGGGGTCGCCGCCCTGGAGGGAGCCCCGCCGCAGCCATCATGGCTCGCCCGCCGGCTTTCCGGCGGCGAGCTCCGGCGGCGGCGAGGTGGGGGAGGGGGAGAGGGAAGGCGGCAGCGGTGCTTGGGCTTTCGCCCCCGGTCGCCAGCGCGGGGACGACGCGGGGGTAGGATACTACTGTTTCGCGGATGTAGTTCATTGGCTTCAGTTAGTTACATGCATGGCTATTGGCTGTATCTTAGCATTCTCTGACCATAAATCAGTAATGCAAGAAAGTGCAATCAGGAAAGATGCATGTTTTTCATTCATATTTGGTATCTTATTCAAAGAAGAAATTTTAGGGTGGCATTCTTATCCAAGGCGTACAGCAAAGCAAAGTGTGTCATTCAGTAGTAACATAAGGCAAAGTTTCCTGAGCTGACATCTGAAAGATAACAAGTTGGTGAACAATGTTTAATTCTTTGTGTTTGATTAGGCAGGAAAAAAGGCAGTGAAACTATAGTGGTGTCCAAAGCTACATCACACAAGTCCAAGTTTGGAGTTGTGAGTCTGTCTCTGATAAGGACATCCATGTCAAGCTTTGCTACACAATAAATAAAACACATCAACATGCAAACTTACACATTGCCAGCTATTGCAGGGAGGCAACCATTGCTGCCTTCATCACACCATTCCAATCGTTTCAATTGGGAGCTCCATGATGCACAAAGGGATATACTAATTTATTTATCCTTTCGTTTTAATGTGGGCAACCTTGATCAAGTATTGATCAACCTAGGAATTATTCTTTGAGGAAGCGAAGATTATTATCGAATCGTTTGTTTTTTAAGAAATAAATTGTCCCTGCAAATTAGTTCTTCCAAAATGTTTCATTTACTTGTTTTATGTGCTAGATTCCGACAAATGATTGAAATGGCCCATACCATGAGATTTGCCAGCTTACCATCATTCATGGGGCATCTAGAAGTAGAGGAGAAAGGGGTCTCCATCCAAGGATACTTTATGGTGGCAAGTCGGTGATCTTGTATGGTCCAATGCAATGCATGAACACACACGGATACAGCAATTTGCATGCATTATTTGCACAAAAGTAAGTAAGGAAATTTTTATATATAATATATGTACACATATTGCTCACCTGTCCTCCCAAGTTCCCATCTGGTCAATATCCTCTCTCTCATTCTTTAGATGTTGACATATGTCTTATCATGTGGTCTACAAATAATCCTACTTTAATCATCTATACCATGCAAGTTATGCAATATTTGCAATTTGCACAGGTCTGAATGCACCTCTAACACAGCTACATCAGAGACCAATAATTCTGGTTTCATTAAAGGTTTTAATGTGAGAAAGGAAAAGAGTTGAAAATGACTTAGTGAGAGTTACAGAGGTCCACTGGTCTGAATGATTAGGCAATTAAGAGCAACTTTGTGCAATGGTTGGCCTGTATAGTTTTCAGATAAGCATCAAAGCTGAACCTACTACCATGGGTGGTAGGATTGGAAAGGCATATGCATGCTTTCCATTCTGACTGAAATAATTGAGTTTTTCTCATAATAATCATGGCCCTGTAACAAAGAACATTGGTTTGTGGGAATAGAAGGCAGTGAGGTTCTCTGCATGGCAGGTTGGCATATTGGAGGCATTACATTGCAGAAATGCAGGTTTCGGTGCTTAATTTCACACTTTTTGTTGGTCTGGACTCTTCTGCATCTGTTCAATGATTGTGTAGCTAAACAACTACAACAACCGCATGTTCTGGATGATCTCCTTTTTTTTAGTAGAAAAGTAAGGATTTTGGCGTTGGATTTCTCATAAGAATTCGTCAATCCATTCGAAAAGCAGACTGCTAGGGTTGGTGTTATGACCAATTCATGTACAGAAGAATACCTTTTTAGCATTTGTAATGTCAGTACAAGTTAAATTTGACCATAATTATTTTTTAGAGTATAGGTTTGTATATATAAAAACGATGCAACCAAGCAGTATTATGTCATAAAAAAGCAGACGTAATATTATTCTTGTGTAACATTTATGGGATTTATAAAAAACAGTTAAGTTCAAAGTTGTCAAGTTAATTCCTTTTATAACGTAAGATAGTATACATGGTCCAGTGCAAAGATCATTATGCCCTTGCTTAGAAACTATTCCAGTAATTACTCCCTCATTTTTAGGTTCGTTCTAAGTCAAGACAAACTTCAATACATTTGATCAAATTTATATATTAAAAAATATGGCAGCATCTACAATACTAAATTAGTTCCATTAAATAATTTGGTATTATAGATGATGTCACATTTTTCTATAAACTTAATCAGATTTTGAAAAAGAAATTTTAAGTTAGGATAAATCCAAAACAGAACAACACTTGTGTGGAGCCCAGTTCAAGTAAAAAATAAAATGAAGTGGAAAGGGAATAAGGTAGGGGTGAAAACGGATCGGGCTCGGTCGGATCTCACACTTTCCATATCCTAGTCCATATTTTATAATCGGAATCGGGTTGGATATGGATAGTGCCAAATACGGATACAAACTCGGATAATATCGAACAAAAATATGGAACAAATACGTACCAAAATAGATACGTACACTATCGATTACGAATACTATTTCGGATAGCAACAACCATATATAGCACACAGATAATAACCATTCAACAATTTCATATATCCATAATACGATTATATTAGGCCATTAGGTCCTTAGGAAATAAAAAGGTACAATACCTCACAATTAAAAATCATTTCATATATAATATATAGTTGAGAATATTAGGTCATTAAGCATAATATATTCACAGTTGAGTCACAATATCAGTATATCACCCCATACAAGCAATCAATAGGCATCATTCATAGGACCACAGAGACACAAAACTAATAGACATCATTTAAATTATTACCAATTCATCATAACAGTAGTACATCGCAGTAGTACCAATACATAGTACCAAAAAGTGCATCACAAAAACATAATACAAGTAATATCCGTATATTTATCTGGGTAATACCCGGATTTTTTACGGATAATCCATATCCGTCGGATACTATGTTCCAAAACCCGATCTCACATCCGCCAAAAAAGATCTGTATTCGAACACGAAATTCATAAAAAGTTCCGGTACCCGAATTTATCCTAAAATAATATGGTCGGACGGGCGGGCGGGAAATAGCCACCCTGTTTTCAATAAGGTGAGAATAATCTGAATTCGTGCACGTGCATTGGACGACGGAAAGGCATCTACTATTCTAACCTAAAAGTAAAACCACCAACATTGAACAAGAAAAATCTCACCATGCCTATTATTGCCTAGTGGTAACATCTTCCTTGAGACCTTACTGATTAAATTAATTATTTCCTCGATAAGAACTCTTTCTTCTTGTTGGGTGCGCTATGCAAGCTAAAATAAATATTACTGCACTGGCTTTGACATTTTTTATGTGATAATATTACTCCGTATTGTTTATTTGTTTAGCCATATAGTGACTGACAAACTGAAGCTTCGGTGTTCAAGTTGTCTGTGGTTATAAAATTTGTAGATTTGATTTGACAAGACTTTCTTAGGTGAACTTGATAGTACAATGCGTAAAATGGGGAATTTGTTTTTCCAGATTATTTGTCTGTACATACAGAGAAATATTTTCTATGTGAAGGTTAAGAGTTATTTAGATTTCATATATGTTTATATGAAGGTGTTGGATCTTGCTAGTAATGCATATGCTTTGCTGGCAAAAAAAACAAAAAATAAACGTCAGATTGATGTGAATGCCCATGCTTACAGCATGTACCAATCTTGTTTTTCTCTCACTTTTGGTCCTTTCTAGTTTCATATCTATTTCTCTCAAAATGAATATTATGGTTGCAACTGCTTCACTTAAAATGTGTCTTTGTAATATTGTTTGGTGTTGCTTTCTCTAATGGGTCTCTTTCCTCTACCAACAATGATCTGATCTCTGCAGACTGGAGTGACATTTAAGAGAAATCCCAGTGGTACATGTCACAAAAGCACATGATACCAAATGAACTGGGGTCAGCTGTTGTCATATTGCTACAACATTTGGCACAGCCTAAGCAGGGAGAGGGTTTTTGATAGGCACTTCAAGATGTTCAGAGAAATTTAGATAGCTTATAGAGTTTTGCTACAACTACATAGGCCGTTGAAGTGGACCATTTCACTTGCCTAGATGAGTCAAGATTCTGCTGATCAGTGCCTCTTTCTTTCCAGAAACTGGAAGGCCATGTGCACTCAGGTAGGATTTTAAGTCCACCACCGTCATGTCCTTCAGCTGCAAATTACGAATTCAGAAATTACGAAACAATTAGTGTTAGGTTGATTTGGATTTCCAGACCAGAGCAGCTGAACAGGACAAGGCAGAGATTCGATAAAGCAAGCCAAGATCCAATGTTTTAAGTCTGAGTTGCTACTTGCTAGCATAGAGCTCCTGTCTGTCATGTTCCTTTAACATTTTATTTATGCGCCTCAAACTTTTAGTGCTGTGGTGGATACATAAGCAAGGTCCGTAATACATTGGCATATCAACCTTTTGAATTACTGGTGGATAGAACCATAGAGGGGTAAACTACCGGAAGAGAATTTTCTTATCAGATCAATTGGGGCATTAAGAAGATATTTCATAAAGTTCAGTGCCTAAAGAACACTTTGTTGTTCCATCGGTAAGAGAACAGAACCTGAACGCTTACCTTTCCGGTATCCGCAAGTTCTGCCCAATTATGTGCTGCACTTTTCTCTGCAGCTGCATCAGTAAGTGCTTTCCTCTTCTTTGAAGCCCCAGCCTTCACTGCTGCTGCCTCAGCTTCCTCTTGATCATAATTTTCACCATAGACTGAAGCCTTAAATTCCTCGACAGCTTTAACTACTCCTGGCCTGAAATAAGAGTGGTAGGATACAACCCAAATAAGCAAGAGGTGAGTGTTGTACGTTGCTGTTATGCAACAAAGTAAAACTGAACTGAATACGTGGTAGATTGCGCTTTCATCTTCAGTGTCTGATATAACATGAACATGCTTGACTATAGTTATTCAATAATTTCCATTTGAGAGGAACAAATAGGGGTTTGGAGATTTCAGCAGACTCAAATACTAGTAGCCAAATTGAAACAAGTACCTAGCCAAGCCCTCTTCATCAGGCAGGGTTTCATCCTTTATATCTGGCATCTCATCTTCACCTAAAGCTAAGGCCTCCAAGATCCCATAGTGTCTTTGTAATGCTGTTTCATGGTGGAAAACAGAAATCATGAACAATGATCAGAATAGTTCAGTCGTACTGCATCTTGGAGTGTCCATAGTACTTCTTTAATGCCTACTGATAGGACCCAATGAGCTCTAGGGATTATAGCAGCAATTGCTCACAGATGGTATAGAATTTATGTATGAAAGATAGGTTCACAAATCCATGAGTTCAATGTTATAGCTTAAGAGTAGTACTGCCGGTAATGATGTGACCAATGAGAGGTTCCAATAAATGCGGTGATTACCTGGGTTAGAAAATTGGCATACTGAGAAGTTCTTCAAATCAATACGTCTCAATAGATTTGAAGCTTTCTTAATTTGTTCATCTGTGGCACAAGGTGCATCATCAGATGTCAGATGAACCTGCATGCCAAGGTGAAATTATTAGCTTACTGAAAAGATGAAATATGGATGTAGTGCCAATCATTACCTCTTCAGGATATCTAACATCATCCGAGTATGGAAGATAAATCATGTGCATTCCAGGTGGTTCAATTTGACCACCAGCAGAAGTAACCTCTTCCTGTTATTTTTCTCCAGAGTCAAATTCAGATAGTATACAAGATATAGCTGTGTAATAAGAATCCCTGACAAACAAAATTCAGACAAAAGGGGGGATATTATACAAAACGAAAATATGTGGCCACATGTGCGTGTCAGCATGTTATGCATTTCACAAACACTTAAACCAGTTTTCCCACTCAGGTGGCTGTTGGGAAAATGTGGAAAGAGGCAAGACTGTCTAGTTATTCTTTTTGTAGTCAATAGGTGTTTGTACCACAATTATCTCAAAAGCCCAGATAGCATAAGAGCTTTCTTTTGCGACATCACAGTAGGATTAACTCGTCTGTTAACAATTAACATATCTGTTTTAACTAGGTCACTGATATTGTACTTGTAAACTAAAATTCTGAATGCAGCAAATGTCATAAAGCAAAATAGACATGGGGGGAGCATCCCTCACTTGTGCAATAAGGGCTACAAGTTGTGGGCGAGTTGGATTCCCGTAAAATGCAAGTGCAAGCCTGAAATGGTACAAATCATAATTGTAAGTTTTTCCAATGCACCATATATAACCATGTAAAATGAACACATGAAATGTCATATGTATGGTAGTATAAGCATGTACTACTACTAGGCTACAGAGCACCTTTGTCTATGCCTAGTCCCAGACTCCCAGTCACTTGTGTCACAAACACAAGACTTGCATAGTTGCATTAGGATGGAAAGCCTAAGTGCCATTAATGGAAACTTACAGTTCAGAAAAGATGCCAAAGAAATAAACCATTTGAGGCCTATGACTTAAAGAAATAAGTTCCCTGATGCTAACAACAGTGTAGCTTTACAAATCATAAAATTACACTGTTTTCTTCCTTTTTCTCGGTTTTCTTAACAGCTCAGTGAATTGCAATGATATAGTTTGGCCAAAAAAAAAATCCCAATATATGGTTTATTGGCAATTACGAATTTAAACAACTCTACCACTTTGTACATTATGAGCTGTAAATTTTGAGATAACTACCGCATAAAGTGATATTCCAACAAAACTAGCATCCCTTTTAATTGCATCTCCCCATGGATTATCCAGAAAAATGAGCATTAATATTAATTAATTTAATTCACGATACATTTTTACTACTCAACATACATTATGTCCATTTATAACTATTGTCAGTTTCTAAACTTTCTTTCCAAATCAAAGAAATCGGTTTATAAACTTCCTTTCCAAATCAAAGAAGTTACATGAGAAATGGTATGTGTCAACTAACCTTCCGAGACGCCGCATTGAGCTATGTAAAGCAACGAAAACACGAGTGCTTCCAAATATTTGCTGCATCAAAGCAGAGGTAAATCTAACATGCACCCTAGATTTAAGTAAAGACTGACAAAGAAATAGGCATACACCACAAAACAACCTAAATATGTTCAGACAGATTTAATTTGGTTTGGAAGTAGCATGCAGCAGGGATGTGTATCGAACACAAATGTCCATATTTTATTATGAAAAATAATATCATCAAATAAAAATGATAAGGTTTTCAACTGTTATATTATCTATTTCAAACTAGAGAAGTACAATAATCCGGGGAACAAGATAACAAATATTGTCAAGATGAAGGAGATAACTGTACCAGTATACCTTCAAACTCTAACTCAAGATTGAAGTTAAGAAGTACACGAGGTAGTGTTATCATATTACCTCATCACTGGGGTAAATAAATGTTGATGGTCTTAAGTTGTGATAATCTTTGAGGTAGTCCAATGGCTTGAATCCTAAAAGGCGCAGATGATGACTTGAAACCCTCTTCACATCAGACAATTCACGACTAGAGAATTTAACAATTTTTCTGTGCAAAAAAATGCATGAATACATGATAGAGTAGTTTTGGATCACAAATATAAGCATCAAACTGAAACAGAAAAGGAACGACATGATGGAATCGATGAGACTGTGATAGTGTCATAACTCATTACTGTAGACTTCTGTGGTTGATGAAGCAATCAAGAAACAGATTACAGAACCCAATCCAGAAAATTATACAAAAATAACACCACTTGGTTCACCAGTCTCATGTGTGTACTTACTCATTGTACAGCTGGAAGCGCTTTTGTGGATCCTGAAGAAGGGCTCCAGTGTCATTGCATATGAAAGACCTTTCAGCCTACATATACATTCTTGTTATATGTTAAAATACTGCATAAAACTTGATATTTTATAACTCCAAATCCCCCCAAAAAACACAGAATTGATCTTTTTTGTCATGAAGCATAAATTACCTTCAATGGAAGGTTGCTGATAGAATCAAGCCACGTAGTCGCGCCTACAAAGAAAATGTTACAGTAACAAGCTTATACCTACATTCTCATAGCAACGTTATTCAAAGAGCTAAATAAGCAAAATTATCCAGTTGTCAGCATACCTGGAGTAGTTGGGCGGATTAGCGCATATGTATTCACCTCTATGCAAACATCATTGGTGATTGCAAATGAAAGAGTTTTGACTTTGCGTTTCTTCATCATTCGTTTTTTCAGCTGATTAGTCATATCCTCCAGCCTTCAAAGAATGTAATACTGGATAAGATAATGAAAATAACTAGGTCTAAACTAATCTGTGCAGTCCAAAAAATAGAATTCCAAAATTACTAGGGACAAACAGAGTAACTTGTGCATAGATGACTAAGAGTAAGACATTACTGATGTTCCTTAATACATATAGTGTTAGTCGGTCATTACTATTAATTAGCAATCATACAGAGGAGTTTACTGCTACATTAGTTCATATGAGGAACACCCAGAGGTTACATCACCTAAATCCCATACAGGACGCCTAAAAGGCTGGAACATAGACAAGTAGCTATTCTACTTTGAATATTTTAACCATATAATACAGGAAACTCCAAGCATAACTGCCACCTACTACCAAAAATAGAGGACAAGATTGACAGGTCTATTTCTGTAGCACAGGTTATCTCCATTCAATCATGAATCTTTTGTTCCTTACTTTGGTAATGCGAGAAAAAGATGGTACATAGCATAAAATCTGCATCAACTATCAACTAATCAGAAAACAAACGTGTGAAAATGATGCTTAGGGAGCAATACTTTTCACCAGAAGATGGCAGATAATCCACTATTTCATCTCCCTCCAGACCAATTAAATCCTGGGAGATAGATGTTGCTTAGCCGTTGGAACTTAAAAGGGTTGCGCAATATGTGTTAACAGAGATTTACTGCATAAAACAGGGACATGTTGAACTCCTCATTGGGCCTACTCAAAGGAAGAAGTTCAATGGACAGGCCAAGATCTTGTGCATCCTGCAGGAGACCACAGACAATTAATGATACAGTAAATAAAGGCCACTAAGAACACAGTATGTTGTTGTGCTTCAGCACGAAATTGCACATATATATCCATCATAGGCTTACTTTTGCACGTTGGATTGTTGTCCTTATCATATCAGTCTTTACTGCTCCTGTAAGACCACCAAAAGGATCATCTTCATTGGTGAATATAACAATCCGCTTACTCACAGTCTTCACAGATCTGAAGAATTTGTAAATGAAGAAAGTGGAATCACCAAGTCCAGATAGGTACAGTTAATTGCATCAAGACTTAAAAGGTAGAGAGACCACCAGCAGAATGCTACAGTCAATTAAAATATTTAAATATCAATGCATCGTTTTTGCGCAATATGCGAAAAGTTTAAATTTATTGAGTGCCACCTGAAAAACAGGTTGAGGTATATAGAGAATATGTTAAAGCTCTAGTAGAATCTATTATTAAAGCTATGCTATTTTTTAGAGCTGAAGGAGGGAAAGTGGTGTGTTACCCTTTACGCAGCAGTGCCTGTGCAACCCAAAGAGCATTGTACAAGGTATTCTCTCGAGATCCAGAAGTTATTCCATACCGACTTCCAATATTGCTCATAAAAGAATCTACCATAAATCAAAATAAGCTTTAGAACCATGTCGTGCCAAAAAAAATGCTCAGTTTTGCTACATAATAAGTATAGCAGTCCAATTCGATCCACCTGGACTTTTAGACGAAATAAATATAATATATAACAACAATACGAAATAGTGATGTACTACTTCTAATGAGATCTTGGAGCCAATTTTACAGAAGAAATACGATATTAAACATTAAGCTCCTAATGGGAACAGAGAATGAGAGAAGCAACTCAAGACACAGATAACAGATCTTGTGTTCGACTTTCTAGCATAAGTGTAGGCATTATAGTCTGTTAAATAAGTTTTGAGAAGAAGATAGAACATATAAGGCAGCACAAATTGTAAGCTAGAAAATGCAAGTGGAATAGGAATGGTGATGATGTGGCAAAAAAAAATGAAAACCCAAACAAATTCTACAGATAGTTGATAGGAAATATTGCATAATCACAAAGTTCACAATTTCTCAGAATATTTTGCTAAAAGGAAACGAACATGTCAGGCCTATAATATTCCATACAAGTAATGCAGGGCAAGTGTTCAGTTGGACAATTCAATCATGATCTATGAACCATACCTAGTACATGAAAGAAGTAAAGCATGCATATCCCACAAACCTTGACCACATCACCACATGTGTGTATTGAGAAAAGAACAATTTATTTACATTACCTTCTATACAAGAAAATTCCTTAATCAATCTTGCATCAGGCCTATCAAGTGGTTCTCTTTCAGTAACATTATAAACATAAACACCAGCCAAGTCCTGTAAATTCTTCTTTTCTTTCTGCAATAGTTATGTAAAAACCAGATCAAACAAGCATATCTTGTAATGACATAAGGATAATGGTATAGAGATCCTACATTGTTAATGATCAAAGGATAGTGAATAATTTCATAGATGATTTTACGAATTATTTGAGAATCATATGTTTATATTTCTAATGTCCATGGTGTAAAATACTCCCTTCGTCCCAAAATAAACCAACTTTTAGAGTTTGAAATTTATCCCAAAATAAACCAACTTCTACCTTTTACCTACCACCGATCCACAAATCAAGAAATTCTATACTTCAATACCCTTCACCTACCCATAAACCAATACAGTTTTCCCATTAATTAAAGGCATTGTGGTATTTTATTTCTCTTGTTAAACTATCTTGGGATGCTAGGGTTTGAATTTTTTGGGGATTGAGGGAGTAACAAATTTCAGACCAGCTTTTCAACGGTTCAACCAATTAAGAGTTACCGTTACCAAAATATAGCAATATGTCATTCTTTTTTTCCTTTTAACACTTGGCAATTCTGATTCTTTTTTCACATTTTAAACCTGTTCGTCTGTCAGGCTTAGAAAATATAATTAATTAAAACTAACAAGCAACAGTGTTGTGTAGAGTTACAACACCGTGGATATTATATAGTTCACCAATAATATGAAACCCAAATGCCTTAGTCTCCACACTAGTTTCAGCGAATACTGGTGGAGAAATCATAGATTCAGACAGCAAAGAAATTACCTAGCTAATTTAACCACTAAAAGAAACAGAGCCATAACATATATAAGATAAGACGTACTTTAAGTAGCCTTACCGTGTTAAAGAAACATATAGCGACTTCATCGTAGGATCTACCAATAATCTGCGTCTTCAGCGCATGTGTGATGCAGTTCACTATTGTATGAAAATGTGTCTCCTCCTTTTCATCTGCCTGTAAAAAATGGCAGGAAAACCATGCTTATAACTACCTAGCAAAAGAACTTGATTGAACCTTGACAGTCAAGTTCCCAGATCAAACATCACAGATACAATAATCGATACTTGTATCATCCCATTCCCTACACGCATAGCTAATTGCAACACTTGAGCTCGCATAGGCAGACGGATTATCAAATTAGGCGCTGGAGCTTCACCTTGGCAGTGGTCGCAGGGGTGAACATCTTGGGCGAGGCGTCGATGAGGTAGACAACCATCTCCTTGTTGGCCTCCCTCTCCTGCTCCACTCCAAGAAACCAAACCGCTGATCAATTCACAGGATTCGAACCAGAGAAAAAAAAATGGGGAAGGGAAGCTCGAACAGGGTGGAAGGCGACCTGGATGTTGTCGTCATCCTCGTCGCTGTCGTCGCGGAAGAGGCCCTCGGGGTCCAGGTCCATGGCGCTCGCCGTAGGGGGAGGAGTCGATGCCTCGGATCCCTTCTAGAAGCTTCTGGAAGCCACCTAGGGTTTAGCCTCCGCGTCTCCGGTTCGCTTCGCCGCCGTCGATCAACAGTCGGCGCTACGTGGACGCGACAGTCTCATACCATAGCCTTCTCACAAGGGCCTCAGCCCAACAGGGCCCACGGGCCGACCAAAAATAGAAAGTTTTCCCGCCCTCCGAAGCGAGCGTCTCGAGTCCAAATTTCAAAATCAAAAAAATTCCAACCAAGTACAACTGTACAAAGTTACTGCGCGTCCACCGCCCCCCACAAATCAATATCAGTTTTCACAGCATTCAAACGCCCTGGTACACAAGAATTTCGCAAAGGAATTTCACAACTCGAAATCACATGAAACATCGCAATCCATGTGTACTAGTACTGTTGAATTCCCAATCCGAATCAATCAAGCCGCATGAAAGCTACAGACCAATCTGAGGTTAGCATCAAAAATTCAAGAACGATTCACAAAGAGGCAAAACCAACCGATCAACCAAGAGGTGAATGATATCAAGACGAAATAGATATTTGTATTATGGTTTCGAGGATGGGATCCTATCATTACAGGCGAGATGATGGTACGACTAGGAGGTGAAACGAACTAAGACGAACAAGCATTTACAGAACACATTTTCTGCTACTACTTGCTGATGCTAATGGCGCTGTCGCTGGTGGAGATCAAAAGGGGGCAATCCAATCCAATCCAATCCAGCTAGAGTCACCGGTGGTGACATCTACTTCTTGGTCTTCCTCGCCGCGCCCTTGCGCGCTGGCGCCGCAGCCGCCTTCTTGGTCGAAGCGGCCGCCGCCGCCTTCTTCTTGGTCGCTGCCGCAGCAGGAGCCTTCTTCTTGGCCACCACCGCCGGCGCCACCTTCTTGGCAGGCGAGTCCTTGGCCGAGGTCTTGGCGGACTTGGCCGGGCGGGGCTTGACCGGCGAGGCAGCGGTCTTGGCCTTCGCCTTGGGAGACGCCTTCGGCTTCGCCGCCGGCGCAGCGGCGACCTTGGTCTTGGTCGCCGGCTTCGCGGCCTTGGCAGCAGGAGCCTTCGCCTTGGCAGCCGGCTTCGCGGCCTTGGTGGTAGCAGCAGCAGTCTTGGCCTTGGGCTTCGCGGCGGCGGCGGCGGCCTTGGGCTTGGCGTCAGCGGCGGCAGCGGCCGGAGCAGCAGGGCGGGTGGAGGGGAGCTTGAAGGAGTTCTTGACCTTGGCCAGCTTGCCGGCGGCGGTGAGCTTCTTGAGGTTGCCGGAGAGGAGCTTGCGGAAGTTGGGAGGCAGGTTGGCGCCATGGTTGGCCTGGATGTGCTTGCCGATGGCCTGGGAGCTTGATCCAGTCCTCTCCTTCAGCGCCACGATCGCCTCCATGATCATCTGAAAACCCAAAAAAAAAAATCAGATCCAAACACACAAAAGCAAACGATAGATCGAGACGAATCCAAAACCCATCTGATGATTTCAATCCAAGAATCCCCAACGCGGCGGAAGGCGGCGGAGGAGGAGGGTTGAGACGGTTAATACCTCAGCGTACGGCGGGTGGGCGGCGGCGACGCGGGGCTTCTTGGCCTTGGCCTCCTTCGCCTTCTTCTCCTTCACTGGCTTGGCTTCCTTCTTCTCCTTCGGTGGCCTACCCGCCTTCTTCTTCTCCTTCGCCGGCTTCGAGGCCTTCTCCTCCGCCGCCGTCGTCTCCTCGACGGCCTCCGCCGCCGCAGCAGCCTCCACCTCAGTCACCGGAACATCAGGGGCAACTTCCTCACTCGCCATTGCAGCACCCCCCGTCTCACTGTCCCTCTACTACTCCCAAGAAATGGTCGCGACTCGCGGCAAACGCTTCCGATTCTACGGCGGCGGCGGATGTGGGTGAGGAGGCCGGAGGCGAAGACGGCGGCTTAAATAGCGGAGACGAGTGGTGCACTCGGTGGCGCAGCCGACGCGCTGTGATTGGTCGAGACGCGATCCCACGGATTAGCCACGCGGATGCGCTCTAGGATTCACCAAAGCCGTCGGATCGGAACCCATCCGACGGCGGGGATCGCTCGCTGCGCCCGCGGCACGGATTCCGCCCACGGGATGGGGCTACAGCCGCCGGCCGCTGTTCCCTCGTGTGTTTCTGCCCCTACTTTTGAAGCAAATATCTCGATGAACGATCGATAACTCACGATGCGGCTTTTTTACGATTTGTAGGAGTGAAAATCAGCTTTCGAACGGGACCGGGTTTGTGGGATTTGGTTGTGTGTAGAGGGAGAAATCGCACGATGAGTGATGGTTAGTCCGTTTTAGGGAACTATTGTTACTAGTGTGCTTTTCTCCCGACTTCGAGAAGCGATTCCCATCGACACGATTGACCATTTCGGCTGCGATCACTTCCGTTCTGTAGAGCCGGAAACTAGCTTTCCAACGCGACCGATCCGGCTCGATTTGGTGCACGACTGCGCCGGCAATCGGCGATTCGGTGACGGCTGGTCCGGTGGCCCGTGTGGCTGTTCGGTCGCCGCCGGCTGTGCTCCGTCCCGGCGGCGCGACGAGCTCCGGCGACCGTGCAATGGATCACACGGTTTTCTGTGCAGTATGTGTGCGTGCGAGCCTGATTTCTTTTCGGTGATCTTTTTTTTACCGGGTAGTAGCATCGTGACAGGTGATTTAGTGACCGTGTGTCACTCACACCGAAGGATTCGTGCAAATCCTCGTGTGTTGCCTGGTGGGGGTTGGGCACTTGGCTACCGAAGAATTGCGAAAGTTGTACATGTTCAAACTTCCTCACAATTCTGAGAGATGATTAGAAGGTAATTTTGTGAGATGGGGAAAGATGGGTAGAACCGGGACTCGTGAGATATGTTGGTCTAGAGAAAAGTGATAAATGATGTGTACCAACCGACTACATGTTTAGCAAAAAGATTAAGATTCTTACCTTCTTTCGACTCCATAAGCGGGGAGGAGTATACCAGAGACAGAGCTGGGGAATACCAACTCCACTTCTGATGGGAAAAAAAACATGTTCGGACAGAATTTCCTACAGATTTTGCGAAATGATTAGCTACCTACAAGATTATTTTTGTGAGATGAAGAAAGACGAATAGACGAAGTATGTAGATATATGAAAAAATGATGTGTAACAATCGCGTAGTCGTTTAGGAGAAAAGATTGAGATTCTTACCTTTTCTTTGTTCCTCCACGATCTGTATAGGGGAAAGGAAATACACCTTTTACCAAAAATAAAGCCAGTGCATCCCAGATCCACTTCCGACGATATATGCTCCATCCAAAATATGGGCTCTACCTCGAGTTGAGTTTTTCGAGCTACCAAGGAGTCACCTCCATATCACCCTATCTTGGAGTAAATGGGGGCATGGCAAAGAGATGGTAGTTGAGCGGTAAGGTGTCGACTAGACAAACAATCGGGAATAGAGGGGTGTGGTGGGGAAGAGGGGAGATCCGGGGGAGAAAGGAGACGAGGACGAGAGAAGAGGAGGAGAGTGAAGAGGAGATGAGAGGCGGCGCGTTTTGGGAGTGACAGTGATTAGGTCTGAAGGGGGATGGGTTTATATAGATAGAACGACTATATCCTAGCTGTACAATCATTGATCTAATGGCCTGTATTTAGCCCTTTGACAAAAGAGAAATGTAATGACATTTTTTCATGATTTGACACTCCAAGTAGCATTATAGAATTTGACACCGCATAGCTCATATTTTAGCCATAGTCCCACATGTTATAGACATATATTAGCAAATCCTGAATTGTCATTGTTTGAAGAGTGGCAAATCCTAAAGCCCCAATAAAGGTAGAAAC
Source organism: Oryza punctata (assembly GCA_000573905.2). Classification (NCBI taxonomy): domain Eukaryota; kingdom Viridiplantae; phylum Streptophyta; class Magnoliopsida; order Poales; family Poaceae; genus Oryza; species Oryza punctata. Next base: position 5,018,300 of record CM002494.2, on the reverse strand, counting down.
AATTTTGTATATAAGGATTTGCTTAATTCTCATCCATATCATAAGTAAATTTCCTCCATGTAGCCATATGTTGGTCATAACCAAATTTGGATACTAATACTGAGACAGAATGCATGGCATTAGTGTCAAAAGCAAGCAACAACACAATAACACTTAATGAAGTTATGCAAAGTTATTTCAATTGAATGTAAAAAAAAAATCAAATTAATGACTTTGTATGCAAACACTAGGTAATCACTTGTCTCTCATCCACCCTCCATCTTTCCATTCATTTCCTCCTCCCTTCTCTCTAGCATGTCCAAGCTTCCCACTACATTGGACTTGATGTCACATACTTGCATGCATCTTCGTATACCGACCGGCAATGGCATAGAAAAGCAAAAGATTGTGATGGCATCTAGCTCAAAGACTTCATGCATGCACTTGCAAGGCACCCAACCCCTTAATTTTGTCAAAAGGAAAGGAACAAATTTAGGGAGGATTTACAACAATGTTATTTGCTAAGAAAATAGTCAATTCTAAGCAATGAGCTTGTCCAAAAATTAACATTTGTCATCAACCTAGCATCTATTGATCAATACAAGCAAGTTTACCACTTTTTCTACCACATGCCATTGTATTGTAGTTACTGCAATATTCTTTACCCGTGTGATAATATGAAATTGTCACTCCATGGGTTGGCATTTCATCTAAATCTCTTTATCCATTGCCCTAGGACACAACCCAAAATGCCAAGACAATGGCACACAAAGTGCAATGTATGATGGATGACCTGGTGTAGCATGTTATTACAAATTACGTCATACGAGGGGTATACTAACTTGTCAACATGTCTAAACTTTGACCAAGTGAATGGAGCTCAAGCAAACTTTGGGGTGTAGGCTCGAGCTCGAAGTATACTTGAGCTATCATCCTATTACAAGTAGGCTTGAGCTTGGCTCAAACATTACGCAACAAAACTCAATGTCAAACTAGAGAAGCTCGGGAAGAACGATACTTGAAGATGATACATTAAAACATTTTCCATATGTCAAAGACACAACTACTCCCTTCATTTTCACCTCAAAACTAACACCTAATCTTAGACTTATTTCCAAATGTAGATTCCCAAACAAACACCTAACACTAATAACACAATTAGTGAAGCAAACAAGCAACAACCAACAACCTGGCACAATTTTTGGCTTCTTCTCGTTGTCTCCGAGTGAAAGAACCACTAGTGGAATTGATCCGAGCGACTTCCACCACGACCTATGTAGTCCCCGTTGAAAGTTATCTTCTCATTCACCTTCGCCTCCTCACCAACCGAAATAGGAGCACTTACCCTACCGGTGAGCAAGGGCAGAGCCGCTCTGATGATAACTAGCCGAGGTGACCACACAAAGTGTCAGCGAGGGAAGAGACCTCTAGGAGGGTGAGGTTGTAGACCTAGTTGACAAGCGTTGATACACACAATCTGACGGTCATGGAGAATACAACAGCGACAAAGAGTTAGGAGACAATGGAGGTGGAGGAGGCGGGAGGCTAAGGGCATAGTGGGTGGTGATGGTTGGTATAGTTGCGAAGGCGGCAATGGGTTTCGGGGTCGCAAGATGGGAGTAAAGTTAAAAAAGTATTTTTAGGATAAACGACAACCTCAAATATTGAAACACCTCTTTGGAACACGTATGCGTATCATTTGAAAAAAAAAATGGAGGGAGTATTAGATATCATCAACCAAAAACCATTTTTTCCCATTGAAAAAACACGTCAAATAAGAACATTGTATACTTATTGAAGCTTGACCTCGCTTCAAGCTTATTGATATTGTAGCACAGGCCAGCTGCGGAGAGGTGGTGTCTATCGAAATGTCCAGTGTAAACAGAAGAAGAGAAGTGAGATCCCCTAAAAAAAAAATAAAAAAAAAGGAGGAGAAGAGAAATGTAAAGCATCGAGGACACTATGGTCATTTTAACACTGCCGTCACCATAACCGGCGCTAACGAATGGAAAGACAGGAAGACCTCCACTTAAAATGAGGCCCAACAAAAACTCCGCACAGCCCAACTATCATTCAGCCCGGCCCATATCTACTCCGAGAATGGCCTTCGCAACCACGCGCACTATATAATCTACCCACCTCAATTTCCCTTCCCCTCTAAACCCTACCCGCCTCAGCCGCCGCTTCCCCTTCCTCGCGCCGCCAGCCGCCGCCGCCGCCGCCGAGCTCATCCCGCCCGCTCCGAGCCCATCATGGTGAGTTCCCCCCTCTCGAATCTTCCTCCGTTCGCGAGCGTCCATGCATGTCGCCGTCGGTGACCGCGTCGTTTTTCCGCAGGCGGACGTCGAAGTCGAGACGGAGGTCGCCGCCGGCGCGCAGCCGAAGAAGAGGACGTTCCGCAAGTACAGCTACCGCGGCGTCGACCTCGACGCGCTCCTCGACATGTCCACCGACGACCTCGTCCAGCTCTTCCCCGCGCGCGCCCGCAGAAGGTATCGTGTTGCTGCCCACATATATCGCATCTGTGATGAAATCGTGCCAGTGATTTGATTTGCCCCTGCGGGAATGGTCTGTTTTGGAGGGTGTGATGTGATCTGATGTGATCCGTGGCTCTCTGATTTTGCAGGTTCCAGAGGGGTCTGAAGAGGAAGCCCATGGCGCTCATCAAGAAGCTGCGCAAGGCGGTGAGTCTGGAATTATTAGTCTTAATCTCACTCTTCTTGAAATGTGTGTGCTGAGTTCTGACCAATGAGATAGCCGTGAGCGTATGTCTGCTATGATTCCACGATTGCAGAGTCGATGATTTGTGTTATATGCTTAGTATTTGAGATGATTGTGTGTTCTTGTTTTAGAAATGATGCTCCATGCTAATTTAGAACAGATATTAGATAACATAGTTAGTTCTGATTGCTGATAGCTGTCATGGTGTTGGATCTGTGGAATTCAGTGTTGTAGGATGTTGTGGAATTTTAGTGTTAGGTGCTAATTGTTGGCCAATTGCATGCTGGGCTTTTTGACCGCTGTGTTTATTTTTGACAATGTCACTCGTGTTGGTGAGCAGCTGCAATTCCATGCCATCTACATAGATCATTGCCTTTCATTTAATAAAATGGATATGTTTTTTGTTTAGCATGGTATGATGTGGTGTATTTGATACTTAGTTTTTAGATTTTATTTTTGACAGATTTGTACACACATTTAGTAAACTATCAAAAGATGTTCCTAGTAGAGATCTTTGTCTGACTACTTGAATTCATTTCTAACTACGAAAAGAGTGTTGTAAAGTAACCTGAACAGGCACTGATCACAGTAGTATGTATGATGTCATATGCATTTTATTTGCTGCATTTGATGTTCTGCATTCCCTAACCTGTGCTGCTATACAGGCGTGAAAATATTAGCTTTTCCTTTTAATTTACCGTGGATTGCTGTTTTGGAATGAAATGCACTGGTGTTGAGTATTGGGGAATGTATGCACTGTCCGTACTATTTTTTTTCTTGTGTGTTATAAGCTTCTTTGTTGTAGCATTCAGTATTTAATTTTCTTGTATTTTCCTCACAATTCTTTCTTTTGAAATACCCTTAAACAGAAAAAGGATGCCCCTGCCGGTGAGAAGCCAGAGCCAGTGAGGACCCACCTCCGCAACATGATCATTGTCCCTGAGATGATCGGAAGCATCGTCGGTGTCTACAATGGCAAGACCTTCAACCAGGTTGAGATTAAGCCTGAGATGATTGGTCACTACCTTGCAGAGTTCTCCATCTCCTACAAGCCGGTTAAGCACGGTAGGCCCGGTATTGGTGCCACCCACTCCTCTCGGTTCATCCCCCTCAAATGAGTTATGCAGCTTCTAGCCATGCAGAATCGGAATTCAGTGTTGGCTTGTCCTTCCAGTATCACTTGTTTTTGTGCGCAAGTTATATACCTAAGGCATTTTGTTCTGTTTAGCTAAGCAGCACTGTGCACAATGATCTGTTTTGCCAAGTTTATGTGAGAATCTTGTCAACTTTGTCGTGATGGTATTGTTGATTCTTAATTCTTAGAATCCTGGTTTGGATTTTGTTGCGACTGAGCCCTGTGGCTGCGTCCATTGTAGCGCTACATGTGTTTCCCAAATTTGGAAGAATTTCATGAGAAACTCAGCTCCTGTTTAACCTATTGATTAAGGCAATTCCGATTTGCAACATCACATGCAAAGACGTGCAACGGATTTTCTATAGATTTCGTCCGTTTGGAACGATAATTCAGCCTCCAACGCGTTGACATCGATGGCAACTACGGAGTAATGATCAAACTGTCAAATTGAGAGTACTACTGTTTAGTGATATCTGAAATGCAAATCAACCGAACATTAATATACGGTTTGAACGGACTACTGTATGCATGTTAAATTCAACACTATCAGCATCCTGCTATGGTACGACATAGCAACTACAGTACATTCCTAATTCTGCAAGTATTATATATCCAATGACAACATGTCAGCATACATGTAATCCCCTTTAAAATGTACAAAAATATTTTCACGAATCGGCTTAATACATTTGGATGATCAAACTCTTGACAATTACATCTTTATTCGAGAACATGAAAGAGAACTAGTATGTAAAATTGGACCAATATTGCAGCTAGCATAACAACGGGATTAATCTGAAAACCTAGAAATAGTACCCTCACGAATGGCCCTCCCTCTCCCAGCACCCATGGCCCCCGGAGCATCAAGCGTAACGATGCAGATGAACACCGCATTTGGCATCAACGGCAACTGAAGTTTTGACAGTTAAGAATCATGTCAAGAAATGAACACCAACATTGTAGCTAAAATCAAACAAAACACTACACATTTTTGCCACACAACAAACTACTGCAAAAATCAACAAACACTAGCACTGGAAGTAAAACTAGACAGCTAACAATTTTCAAAGGACAATCAGAAACATTAGCATGCAATAGATTGGCTACAAATGTCGTAGCTCTCTCAGCTGTTACAAATATTGATTTCGAAGTAGACTATACTTTGAATCAAGTCAAGAAATGACATCACAATTGTAGAACCCATCAAATAAACCACTATACATTTTTGCCACAAAACAAAATATTAAAAAATCTTCAAAAAAAACACTAGCACGGCAAGTAAAGCTAGTCAGCTAGCACTTTTCACAAAACAATCAGGACTACAAAACAAGTTTGTAAACAGAATTCCTCGGTAGCCATGGAAACTTGCATGAAGTTCGTATGAAATTTACTCAGATAGAATTCACATGAAAAACCACCTAGCAACAAATGGTGATCAAACTCCTACACATCAATGGTTTACCTGCTTGGATCATTGGATGAATGTCCCTGTACAGTACTATTCATGGAACGGCATGACCCAGACAGGTGGGGCCATCGCCACCTTGGCCCCAGCATCTTCGACGAAGTAGAACTTCCGACTGCGCATGTCGTAGCATCTCACGGTGACGTTCTTCCCGGCGATCACGCTCTCGTCGTCGGTGAGGTAGATGCAGTCGCCGGCGCACCACGGCAGTATCCTCGCGTTGGCGAAGAACTCCGTACGTGCCGGCTCTGAGAAACAGTGGCCGCCGAAGCTCCTAGCCCGGCGCCAGAACCGCAGCTCGTCGTCCCACCGGAACGCGCAGAGGTACCTGTCGTCGTCCCAGGGGCTCAGGCAGCGCTCAGTCCCGACGAACACCAGCGAGCCGGCGCCGTCGTCGGCGAGCCACCACCGCGATCTCCACATGGACCACTTCGACCTGTAAGGCCTGTCCGAGAACTTCTCCACCCGCGGCGGGGTCGACGCGCCGCCGCTGCTGCCCGCCGGCGGGATGGTTACGCGCAGCACCGCGCCATCGTAGCACGCTGCGTAGAAGCTGCCGTTGAGGTGGACCACGCTCACGAACTTGCGTCTGTACTCATGCGGCTCCATGTACTCCCAAGTCCCATCCCACCTCGACACACGCGATGGCGAGGTAGCGGCCGCAGCGGTAGACGCAGAGCGCGACGCAGTCGTCGTCGTCGGAGCCGGCGGGGCTGCATGAGAGCATGACCTCGGTGATGTAGGGCTCGGGGTTGCGCCAGCCCTCTGCCGCCTTGTACACGCGCTGCAGCATCTCGGCGCAATCACCTTTCCCTGCGGCGCAATGATCGACAGCTTACCATCCTCAACAGCCCATACGAAATTTACCACCATCCCTGGGGTAAATTTCGTGCGCAAACCTGAAGCACAATATCACACGGCACAACAAACTCGTCGCCGTCCTGGTGCGAGGTGTAGGTCACCTCGAACGGCTCGAGACGCGTCGCCCTCCAGACGACATCAATCACCTCTTCAACTGACCCAGGCTCCGGTTTGAGAGTGCGCCGCAGCTCCATGAATATCTCGCCATTGTCGATGCGACGCATAAACACGACATTGTCATCGGTGACGAGGTGGTTGGCATTCGCGAATTTGATCCAACCACCGCGAAACATGTGGGTGTGTTCTTTCCGGGTATAATTGAACACTCAATCCTTCCCGTTCATATCCTTGATGGACAATGCAACTATGGGACAATGCAATAATTCCAGTGGAGATACAAAATGCTAGCACTAGATCTGATACAAAGTTACTACTACTCGTGATGCTTAATATCTCAACACAATACATGCATGGATGAATTGATCATAAGACCGAGGCACAATTTCGGTAGGCATTTGCAATCAAACAACAAGCAAAATTCAGAGTAATACCTGAATCATCCGCCAGATTGATGTTGCATAGTTCTCGTTGGCAATCACCTTTCCCTGTGGCCCAATGATCAGCAGCTTGCCCTCCTCAGCAGCCCATACGAAATTTACCACCATCCTTGGGGTAAACTTCGCCCGCAAACCATGAAGCACAATATCACACGACACAACAAACTCGTCACCGTCCTGGCGCGAGGTGTAGGTCACCTCGAACGGCTCGAGACGCGCCGCCCTCAAGATAACTTCAATCACCTCTTCAACTGACCCTGGCTCCAGCTTGAGAGTGCGCCGCAGCCCCATGAATATCTCGCCATTGTTGATGCGACGCATAAACACGACGTTGTCACCGGTGACGAGGCGGTTGGCATTCGTGAATTTGATCCAACCACCATGAAACATGTGGGTGTGTTCTTTCCAGGTATAATTAAACACCCGCTCTTTCCCCCTTCATATCCTTGATACGGAGCAGCACATGATCGTTTAACTGGAGCTGAGGAAGAACACCCATGGTGGCGTCTTTCTTGGGCACTATGAACCGATATTGATTCTTGATGACATCGGTGTAGGTGAGAGGCTTCACGAATGAAACAAGATTGTCAGAAAAAACTCACGCGAACTGGCTCTCAGTCTCTCTGAACACACACACTGACGCTTGTAGGTGCAGCTACAGTTAACTGAAGAATTTCAGAAAAAACAGAGTCAAACAGAACAACTGACGAACAGAGTTGGCGTTGCGTAATGCCATGCAGCTTTTTCGGTTTTCTCTTCTATTTATTCATCTCCACACGGAGTTTGTTACATGCATAACAAAATCAAATCACGACAATGTCGGATCAATTACTGACCGCGCCATCCCACGATCCAAGCCGAGTCATCGCAGCTAAAGAAGGAAGCAAATATGCTAAAACAGAGAATGCTATTCTACCGGCTAGAATTCAGACTCCAACCGAACTCTACATGCAACAAAACAAAAGAGAATACAAATGCTCAAGATTACAATCCAACAATTCACCCCCTAATCTTGAAGCATCAAACTGGAACTAATCCCAGCTTGCCTCTCAACTCCAGAAATCTAATCTTACCAAGAGGCTTTGTTAATATATCTGCAAGTTGCTCCTCTGACCTTATGTATTCCACCTCCACCCGTTTCTGATCAACACAATCCCGGATGAAATGAAACTTTGTATCAATATGTTTACTGCGATCATGAAGTAGGATTCTTGCAGAGACTTATAGCAGACTTGTTATCAACCTTGATCAGTGCACAACCAGGTTCTTGGCCTTCCAACTCACCTATCAGTCGAGCCAGCCACACTCCTTGTACAACAGCAGTTGCGGCAGCTATATATTCAGCATCACACGAAGACCACCACCTTTTGTTTTTGTGACTGCCAACTGATCAAACTGTCTCCCAATTTGAATAGAACTCCGGTTGTACTCTTTCTATCATCAATATCCCCCGCCATATCACTATCACTATAGCCATTCAGCTGAGGAACTTGATGCTGCTTCTTTCTGAATTCCACCCCGAGATTCAGAGTACCTGCCATGTACCTCAAAATATGTTTCATGGCAGCCCAATGTTCAGAGGTCAGTTTCTCCATAAACCTGCTAACATAACCAACCGAATAATTTAGATCAGGTCTTGTGTTCACCAAGTACCTCAAGCTCCCAATTATGCTTCTGAATTGAGTTTCCTCCACACATTCTCCACCCTCCTTGCTCAACTTTAACCGAGCATCCACGGGAGTCTGACATGGATTACAATCCCTCATCCCAGCTTTGTCAATATCTTTGTTGCATATGCACCTTGAGACACTGTGATCCCTTCCTTTCCCTGTTTCACCTCCATCCCGAGATAATAAGAGAGCAGACCGAGATCACTCATTTTAAAAAGAGCCTGCACCTGCTCTTTAAACTTGTTTATTTCCATCAGACTTGCTCCTGTAATAATGAGATCATCCACATATACACCAACCACAAGTCATGAGTTCTTCTCTCCTCGAGTATACACAGCACTTTCGACACCACTCTTGACAAATTCAGGCTCACAAGACTAGAATCCAACTTGGCATACCATGCACGTGGTGCTTGTTTCAATCCATACAGGGCCTTATTTAGTTTCAACACCTTGTATCCTTTTCCATCAACAACAAAACCAGGTGGTTGAACCACATAAACATCTTCTTCCAATTCCCCATTAAAGAAAGCTGATTTCACATCCATGTGATGAACTTCCCATCCCTGATGAGCAGCCATTGCAATCAGCAGTCGCACAGTCTCCATCCTTGGGGCAAATACTTCATCAAAATCAACTCCTTGTTGCTGGACATATCCCTTTGCCACCAATCAAGCTTCGTGCTTCACAATGACATCTTTGGCATCACGTTTGATTTTGTAAACCCACTTCAGTCCTATCGCTATGTGGCTAGAGGGCAAATCACAGAGAGACCAGGTGTTGTTACCTTCAATTGAGTCCATCTCTTCAAGCATGGCCTTCCTCCAGCAGCTCTCCTACTCAGCCTCCAAGAAACTTGCTGGTTCCTCTGCTGCCATAAGGCATTGATCAATGTAATCAAAATCAAGGATTGGGGTCAAGGTGGCAAGCGTGTTCGCCACTGTTCTGTACCTCCTGGGCCCTTCATCAGTCCCTTCACTAGCATCAGTTAGAAGGGAACAGAATTCAACACCAGATGGCAGAGTTGTTGCAGTTCCGTGCTTGATGTTGGTGATGTTGCCGGCATGGTTGGAGTGGCTGCTGCATCCTGGGCATGTGTCTCACCCCCTTGGACTGGGACTGTGAAATTCTCCACCGTGAACTCCACATAGGCGTCCTGATCTCCTTCATCAGTGTTGCTGCCCCAGTCCCAGAACGTCGTCTCATCAAAAACGACGTCGTGCAACACACACATGCATCGCGCCATAGGATCATACATCCTGTAGGCTTTTGATCATTGCTCGTAGCCGATGAAGACCATCCTCGTGCCACGATCATCAAGCTTTCTCAAGTTTGGCTTGGCCGTCTTAACATAGCCAACACACCCAACCACACGCAGGTGTTCGACAGTGGGTCGGCGACCATGCCACGCTTCATACGGCATCACCCCATCAAGACTCTTCGTTGGTGATCAGTTCAGGACATAGACGGCTGCAACCACCGCCTCTCCCCAGAAATATGCCGGCATGTTTGCCGCCTTCAGCATGGACCTCGCCGCTGCCACCACAGTCTGATTATGCCGCTCCACGACGCCGTTCTGCTGCGGTGAGTAGGGTGCAGTGAGTTGACGTTTCACCCCTGTATCCGTGTAGTACTCCACGAACTCTACAGAGGTGAATTCACCCCCGCGATCAGTGCACAGCGCCATGAGCTTCCGGTTGCTCTCCTTCTCCACGCCGGCTTGAAACTGCTTAATCACCGCTGCTGCTTCGTGTTTGGCAGAGAGGAGTCGTATCCACATATGACGACTCATGTCATCGACCAGTAGCAAGAAATACTTCTTGCACCTGGCGTCGCCGGCGTGATTGGTTCGCAGAGGTCACCATGCACCAGCTCGAGCGCCGTCTGCGCCCTGTACTGCGCCTCCTCTGGGAATGGTGCGCGACGTTGTTTGGCCGCGAGGCACCCGTCACACAACTGATCAATGTGATCAATTTGAGGGAGCCCGCGGACCATGCCTCATTGCGCCAACCTCCGAAGCGCTTGTAAATTCAGATGTCCAAAACGAGCATGCCAACGCCATGCCAACTCGGAGCCGCTCGCCGCCATACAGACTGGACTCGCAACATGCAGCTTAAGTATGTTGAGGTAATTGGCATCGCGTTTTACCTTGGCGAGGAGGATACCATCGGGATCACGGAGTGTGCAAACCCCGCCCCAGATGTGTGCGTCGTAGCCGTGCGCGTCGAGAGGCCGATGCTGACAATGTTCTTCTGTAGTTTGGGGATGTAATACACTGCGTCGAGTGACCGATGATCACCGTTCTTGCACTGGAACACCACGGTCCCACGGCCCCTGATCTCAATCACAGAACCATCACCGAACTTGACGGTTCCGACGATGCCGGTGTCGAGCTCGGCGAACGCTGAACACGCGCCAGTCATGTGGTTTGTAGCACCGGTATCCAGAAACCAATCCCCTGTTTTCTCCTCCTCACCACCATCCTCGTGGTCCAAGGTCACCTTCTTCTCCATGAGGTGTATCTCTTGTGCGCCAGGTGTTCGTCCGAGTGTCGCCTCGCCAGCAAGCGACACCCCCGCGATGTGTGCCATGAGCAGAGTCAGCTCTTCCTCGGTGGCTTGCACCAGGTTCACCTCTCCCCGGCGTTGGCGCCGTGGCTTGCGGCACTGCATTGCATAGTGCCCAAACTCATCACAGTTGAAGCACTGTACCTTTGAGATGTCGCGGCTGCCGTTCGCACTAGTGGCCACCTCCTTGCCCTTTGGCGAACCACCGGGCTTGCCCCGGTGATTCTGCACGCCGTGCGCGCCGCGACCCTTGTTGTCGCTGTTGCCGGAGCGCTCCTGATCCCGCTGCTTTACGCGCGCCTGCCACTGTTCCTCCGTGAGGTACAATTTTCCGCCGTCACTTGACTCCTCATCATCGCTGTAAGAGTCCACCGTTGACAGCCGCCCGACGAGCTCCTCCAGCGCCATGGTCTTCACGTCGAGCAGCTGCTTGAGAGAGATCGCCACCGGCTTATACTTCTTGGGGACAACGCGCAGCAGCTTCTTGTTGATGTGTTCATCTTCCATGATCCCGCCCATATCGCGAATGTCCGTGACGACGGCAGTGAGCCGCATCCCGAACTCCTCCGGTGTCTCTCCATCCTTGAAGCGCATCGCCTCGAATTGGCGACGGAAACCTTGCTCCTTTGCCTCACGCACACGGTCGACGCCGACCCGCATGGTCTTGATGGCGTCCCACGCCGCCTTCGCCGTGTCATGCTTTGCCAGCCCGCGCAACATCTCGCGCGACACCGCCTGAAGGATTGCCGAGAGAGCCGCCCGATCTTCACGAAATTCCGCGTAGCCAGGATCGATCGCCGTCCACAGCCCCTGCGCCTGCAGGTTGACGCGCATCAGGAGCGCCCAATCTGGGTAGTTCGTCCTCAAGAGGTCCGGGAGGCGAGCGGTGTGCGCTGCATCTCTCCCCTGAGACACGAGCGGAAGTAATGCACCGTGTGCGGCATTCCCCCCGCCGCTGCCGCTCGCACCGCCGTGGCCGTTGCCGCTTCCCCCGCTGCCACCGCCACCATGACGGCCAGGCGGTGTGTATGACATCGCCGGATCGTTTCAGCAAAGCTTTGATACCAAATTCATAGAAAACTCACGCGAACTGGCTCTCAGTCTCTCTGAACACACACTCTGACGCTTGTGGTGCAGCTACAGTTAACTGAAGAATTTCAGAAAAAACAAAGTAGAACAGAACAACTGACGAATAGAGTTGGCGCTGCGTAATGCCGTGCAGCTTTTTCGGTTTTCTCTTCTATTTATTCATCTCCACACGGAGTTTGTTACATGCATAACAGAATCAAATCACGACAATGTCGGATCAATTACTGACCGCGCCATCCCACGATCCGCCGAGTCATCGCAGCTAAAGAAGGAAGCAAATATGCTAAAACAGAGAATGCTATTCTACCGGCCAGAATTCAGACTCCAACCGAACTCTACATGCAACAAAACAAAAGAGAATACAACAAATGCTCAAGATTACAAAGATTCTGGGCTGGAGTGGAGCCTGGACCTGGATCTGGGGGGCCTGAAGCTGGAGGGCATGGTCTCTAGCGACTGGGACGAGGGAGATGGTCGCCAAGAGCTCATTCTTTGTTGCACCGAGGTGAACCACCGTGACTTTGCATAGGAAGATTCTCCATGGAAGCGGCTCTGGCTGACGCGACGGGCACTGCTCGGCGTGCCCGTCAGGGAAGTAGTAGACCAGCGAGCCAACGGCGGGGAGGCGGCCGGACTTGGGGCGGCGCATGCCAGCCACATGTCGCGCGTAACATTGAACTGCTGCGCCTGCGCCTGCGCGGAGGAAGACGGAGACCCCTCTGCCGCTGCCGCTGCTGCCCTTGGAGGTGGAGGAGGTTGCAGCGGTGCGGTGGTGGCGAGAACCATCTCGGCGACCGCAGCGCCCGCGTCCGCGTCCGCTGGTGGAGGCAGATGATCCTGAAAAGCGAAAACCAATAAGTGAACATTTTGCATCGATCAATTCACCAATTAGTGAACATTTTTGCATCGATCAATGCGTGCGTGCGTTTACAACTCAATTCAACAAAACTCACCAGCTGAGAGCTGCTTCTGCTGCTGCTGCCGTGCTCAATTCAACAAAAGTTTATTAGCTTGTTGCGTCGAGGCGAATGCAGTAGTTACATTGGGCAGAACTGGTCGATCATGGGTGCGGTGCGGGCGGCTTCCGGCGCATGCAGGGATGGATGCAGGGGTTGCCGCCGAGAAACGGAAACACAATGAATCGTGGCTGCTGCGCCGTCTGCATCAGCAGCTGCGATTTCCCCGGCGGAAACACGAACACAAACATTCTACAAGCACAGAAGAGCGTGATCAACAACAGAGAATGCAACGCATTCGTTACTGCATTGTTACTACTACTACAAGCAAATATGGTCTGAGATCACGGAGGTGTATTCTAATCACTTAGGCTATGTTCGGTTCCTAGGGATTAAATCCCAAGGGGAACCTATCCAGGGAGGGATTGAGTGAATCCCTTTCATGCCACTTAAACCCTGTGGGGATATAAATCTCTTTCCCTTATATAAAACCCTGTGTTCGGTTGAGGTTAGTATTTAGCTATTAAAATTCGTTCGCTACTGATCAATAGGAACAATCCATAACAGCCGTAGGAATGAAATTTGACAATAAAGAAGAAAAAGATGAAACTATGTCATGATTCACTTGAGATAATAAGTTATGAGATAATTAAGCACAGGCTCATGCACGTCATGCATCATTTGCTACTGGTGCATCTAATACACATTGATGAAGAAAAAGTGAAATATGGCATGATTCACTTGAGATTTCTACTTAGAAGTTGCACTCCTGCGACCTGTCAAGCTATAAAAAAAATAAACATGAGCTGCCACACCAGTACTCTCCTAGGCCAAATGGTTACATCAGCAATATACAATGGTTCAGAACATTTGTTGCTCCTGCACAAAACCAGCATCCTGTACATATCTGCTTATCCACTCCTCAGTACTTGAACCAGCATCCTCTGAGACTTCCTCCCAAAGCCTGTAGAGAAGAAAAAAGTTTCCTTCAGTTTTTGGTTGTAAACTGCAATAATTTAAGCAATGCTTCTGCCTTCTGCGCAGTGAGCAATTGTCTCAAATTTCGTACTGCATTTAGAAATTACAGTCCACAGGAAATCTGGATGATAAATTGCATATTAAGGTACATGTACATAAGTCCTTGATTGTACAGAAACATATATACAGATCAGTAGATCACATTAGCAGTTTAGCATCATTGAAGCTACATGTACAGGAAGCAAAATATGATCAGCACATCCAATTTTTACACATTCCATGTAGTAGTGCAGTAGGAAATATCAAAAGCAAGGGTCTAACATAAGATTAGTGCACACGTTTTGCATCTATTATCTTAAAATAAAAAACATCAATGCATCTAATGGAAGAGAAGAGATACCTATCAAGCCATCTCATTTCGTAACCAAATCAATGCAGATTCGGCATCCTCTTCACAAGCGCTCACAAAAATCTCTCTGTTATCCCCATTCTTGAAGACAGTGTAAGCTTTGACCTTCTCTTCTTTTATCACTTCTACCATCGAATTGAGAATGGATATACACTTCTTGATTGAAAAGTCATTGTTTTCCTTTTCTTTTGCTAGATAAGCCTCCTTTTCTCTTGCTAACCGTGTCGCCTCATCTTCAGCTTGTTTGGTTCTCATATCAAGGTACCTTTCCATAAATCCTTCTACGCCAACACTCTTCTTTTGCTTCTTGGGTTCCTTTTCTTCTTTGTTTCTTGGTGCAGCAACAACCCTTCTTTGCGGTATCTCTTTAAGCCTTTCAACATTAGCATTATCATCTTCAATTGCATCTGTATCATCTTGTCCTTGATAAGCAAAGGTGTCCTCGTAATCTGCAAAGATATTCTCGGTGTTACCGAGCTCATCTTGATCACTCTCAATTTGTGTAATAATTGGATGTTGTGATGGCTGAGTTGAGGTAAAATTATAGGTTCCTTCTGCAGTATGTCCTACACAAGAAAATTAAGTACAAGAAAGGGTAAGAAAGAATGTATGGATATTGAAAACAAGGATTATAGCTTGTGATAGAACTAACCATCGTAAAGTTCCCCCAAGGCCTCAAACAGAGGAAAAGATTTGGTGCGGAACTTCTTGGCTTTAGGAAATGACTACACAATAAAAGTAAAACATTGAATTGATGCATAATATAATTAACTACAAAATTAAATAATGGTCAGAAATAATCTTACAGTGATTATATTGTTCCATATAGCAGGTTCAGCTTCAATCATGCATCTCTGATTGTTCCATGAAGCTCCACTTTGTTTTCTAGCCTCTTTCAGCATCCTATATTCTCTTTTCAGCTCTTTCTCTTTTTCTTGGATTTGGGACTTTGTGAAGCACGCATATCTATCCTTCTCATGGAATTCCTTCACGATCTTGTTCCAAGCTTCTGAAGTCCATCCATTCTGACCCCTATACTCAGGAGTATTGTGCTCATGTAATAACTCAGCAAGGATCTTCTCTAGGGCTGGGTTCCAAGAGGCTCTTGTTTTTTCTACCCAAGATAAGAATTGATGTATAATCTACATTTAATAATTTCAAACATGAATTTCACATGTTCTATAATTGCATACATATTGGAGAACCTCCATGCTTTTCTGTAGGACGACCTTTCAGAGAGTTCTTCTTTTGTGCAGCTTTCGCTAAAAGCATGGTCAACCTTGGAGAACCTCTTCCAAGCATATTAACTGAGAAAGGATGCATAACACAATATTCATAACAAAAGCATTGTAGCAAATGTATGTAGCATGCAACCACCATAGTTCATTCATAACATAATATTTGTAATATGTCGTAGTTATTACAGCTCACAAAACATCAAAAAAAATCAAATATACTACTTATTACAGCGCACTAATTCCTATGCTGTCGATAGTCATTCCACATTTGATGTGCTATCGTGTCCCTCAAAAGGTTCCCTTGATTAGTGCTTTGATCATTGCCTTCATCACCATCTGGCAGGTCAACATAATTGCTTGGATGGATATTATGTGGTTGGTTATTTAACCATTGCTCATCCCCATTCAGTGATCGAATAATATTATGGAACACTGCAGTAGCCACTGGTATCTTCACTTGGTTCTCGATTTTATGGAAAGTTGCAACTTTGAGGATAGGGAAGCGCTTCTTTACAACCCCCAAAGTCCTTTCAACATGATTCCTCAATACCGCATGGCGATGGTTAAATAACTCTTTGTAGTTTTGAGGCTACGCCGACCTGCCCCATACTCCTTTAGATGATACCTGACTTTACGATATGGTGCAAGGAAAGAATGGGTGTTGGCATATCCACCATCAACCAAATAGAACTTTCCAGGGGGTACTTGGAAGCCTTTGTTTACTACAGAGGTAAGAACCCTAGCATCTGTAGCCGACCCCTCCCACCCAGTAGACATGAAAGTGATCTTCAGATCAAAATCACAAGCTATCATCACATTTTGGCTAAGAGTATTTTTCCTATTTCTAAATGGAGCTGCTTTGTCAGATGATATAGATATGGGTATATGGGTGCCGTCAATTGCACCAAGGCAATTCTGCAGCAAAAAAAAAACACATATGATTTTCTAAAAATTTAAAACAACATATTAATATGGATATAAGTGTTTAGGTAAGAACCTTGAAATAGGGATAAAATCTAGGATCTTTTTCTATTTTCCAATGAACTTAATTAGGATTTGGAGGCTTCAGAAACCGCTTCGAGAGCGAAGGGACAACTGAGTTGAAGAAATGCTTTACGTGACGATGAAAGCTATCCCCACTGTGCCCAAATTTCTCTTGCAAATCCTCAAATGAAGCATTGTGAATAAGCATGTATAAGAAGAACGCCAGCTTCTCTTCAACTTTAATCCTAGTATCATCGACCAACTTTTCAGTTCTAAGGTAATTGGCCAAAGATATAAATATTTCCGGCTCCATCCTGAATGCTACTCGGTAATTTTTTACATGCCCTTCAAGCAACTCCTGAACACGCTCCTCGCCTGTTAGCTTTGATGTATGACGTCGCTTCTTTTCCCTTGCTCCACTAGAACTCAACAAATGTAGTGCAGGGAAAATAAACAACATCATATCATCGTCCTCCTCTTCCCTCCTCTTTCTAGCGAGGTCTCTTGCTCTCATATCCATAGTAGTACTATAGATAGCACACAAATTATTTACAATTTTGCACTTAGCACAGCAACAAAATATCTAGAAAGATAATCACAAAATAATCACTAAACCGTATTTTCTATACTTTTTTATACAAATTTAACCGTATGTTGACAGGAAAAGAAATTTTGGTCTACATTACACCACTTCTTTTATTTGTTATATTTACATTACAAAATATAGATAAACAACTTAAAGCAAAGGGAATAAATAGATCTAGTACCTCTTGGAGAGGGTACAAGGTCCCAGGAAGGAGGAGGTTGGTCTTCTCCAACTCTAATGGGTGCACGTGCAATCTACAAAACAAGCACAACTTATACACATCACTAACAATTCAAATTCAGCATCCAAGATTATATATCCAGAACTAGAGCCCAGAACTAGAGCTAGCTAGCATCAAAGTAGGAGTTGCTGTTTTTCAATCAAATAGAAGGATCTCATCATCAAATACAGTATAACATGGTTACATAATTAATCACCCAATCAGCTCATCTAACACTAGACATACTAGTGCTTGAATAGCTATGATAAAAATGTTTTATACAAGTATCATGTTGAGGAAATACGAGATTTGTCATACGAATTGATCAACTATAGCTATAGAAAGTGCTGCTTGCACAGTTGCATTGCTAGCTAGCTGCTGCTTCAGAATGTGTTGCTGTGCACTTCGATCATCGATGTGGTATACTGTATCTTCAGTTTGTAGTAATAAACAATCTTTTCAACTTGAGAAGTGAATTACAGTGAGATGTGGAATTTGTGGTTCATGCATGTGCATTTTACAAGTTATCTTGCTGTTTGAACGAGACGATAACAAGTTTGAACTGCCTGTCAGTCTGTGTATGTATCTAACACATTTTATATGTATGTCCCATCTGACTCTCATCTATACTGTACTCCTGGGTAGTTGTCTGAGAAAAAAAATACTAATGCTCATAGTATGTATCTATACAAGATGAAGTAGAAGATGCAGATCCAAGTTACAGAGAAAAAACATCATAGGAAGCATGCATCTATACATACTGAAAGACAAATCCACTGATCTGAATCTCCTTGCATTTATATATCTGAATCTTTGCTGAACTCCAATTCCCCATTCGAACAGTGCCATGCTAGTACTACTACTCTAGTTGGATAACCGATCGAAACGACCCAAAGAACACGAAAGAAATCACAAAAATGCATTAATTTGACCGTGAGAGATCTAGAACATGGCAACAACTACTATGCACGATTGCGCCGGATAAGAGGAGATCGATGGAATTAATCTAGAGATCGAGCTGGGTAGAGGCCGGCACGCCTGCCCAAATCAAGAACTCACGGCGAGAAGAGAGATGGCAGCGACGACGGGAAAGGGAGAAGAGAAGAAAACCCTAAACCTAGCTTTGCAAGAGGAGGGGAGAAGGAGAAAGGCAGCGTGCTCATCGGAGAGAAGGTGGCGGCCGGAGGAGAGAGCCGTGTCGTCGCCGTCGCCGTAGCCTCCGGGTCGCGCCGCGCGCCGTGTGCCGCCCCCTCCGTCGCGTCTTCGTTGCGCCGCCGCCTCCTCTCAAGGAAATTTTCCACGCCACTGCAGCAGATGATTTTTTCCCGGGCCTAGAGAAGAGGGAAACCCCGTGGTGGGTCGGGCTAAAATCCACGACAGGGCTTAACCGAACACACAATTTCGCATGGGCCGGGATTTTTTCCTCGCCGGGGTGATCCACGGGGATTGGGCCCCGATCCCGGTCGGGAATAGCCCATCCGAACAAGGCCTTAAGTGGATGTTAATCTGTTTATTACATATCAACTAAATGATAATAATTTTTTTAAAAAATAATAAAATAGAATTATATAAAATATACTACTCCACAAACATGCTAGCTAGTTCACATTCGACTTTTACAATTTGTAATAAAAATAACAAATTCAACTGTTAATATATGTACTAATTAAAGTTAAATTTGTTATTTTTGTTACAACTTGTAAAGTGTCGAATTTAAACTCGCATATTAGTGGAGTCATATATTATATATCATTGTATCTTGTAATTTTTTATTTTTTTATAATCATTTAGTTGACATGTAACAAATGAGTAGATATGGTTAAAATTGTTTCCCCAAAGTTAAGCTTTATGCAACTACGACAACATGATCTTAAAAAATATTTTTTTTTTGCGGATACACGTATCATTGTATTAAGCCGGAGGGTGTTAAACTTCCAAGTGTTATTTAAAAGTTTGAAATAAAGGGTAAACACGAATGATTTAGATACTGTTTAGGGGAACTTAATATTCTGAGAAGCATCTGATAAGAGACTAGCTAGTGAGAATCTAGACTCAAACTTTCTAGTTTCTAATTCCCGCCATCCTCCACACGGCAGCTGCATGCCATTGCTACTTCCCTCCAGGAGAGTTGCATGTTGTTGAACACTCTGTTGTTGCGCTCCTTTCAGATTAACCAGGCCACGTGAGTGATCAATATGTCAAAGCCTAGCTCAGCGATTACTGTTGACAACCTACGCAATGATTTGAACTGCGATTTCCCCGGCGTAAACACAAACACAAACATTCTACAAGCACAGAGGAGCGTGATCAACAATAGGAGAATGCAACGCATTCGTTACTGCATTGTTACTACTACTACAAGCAAATATGGTCTAAGATCAGGGAGATGGATTTTAATCACTCGAGTGGATGTTCACCCGTTTATTACATCTCAGCTAAATTATAATATTATTTTTTTAAAAAATGATAAGATAGAATTATATGAAATATATCAAGTTTAAATTCGACTTTTACCAGCTGTAACAAAAATAACAAATTCAACTGTTAATATGTGTATACTAATTAAAGTTAAATTTGTTATTTTTGTTACTTGTATAAGTTGAACTTAGTCACATATTATATATCAATCTATCTTGTTATTTTTTTAATTTTTTTCATAATTATTTTATTGACATGCAATAAATGAGCAGATGTTCACCTAAGTGATTAAAATTGCTTCCCCCTAACCTAAAATTAAGGGTCATGCAGTTATGACAACATGATCTCAAAAAAAATATTTTTTTTGGGGATACACGTATCATTATATTAAGCCGGAGGGTGTTAAACTTCAAACTGTTATTTAAAAGTTTGAAAAAGAGGCAAACATGAGTGATTTAGGTCCTATTTAGGGGGAACTTTGTAGGAACCAGAGGGGGGTGAATGGTTGGTATGCCCAAAAACCAAAAGTTTTAGCGGAAATAAAAGTTACCCTCAAATTCGACGGATTGCGGTCTGACCGAAGGTGTTGCGTCGGTCTGACCGCCTGGTACACGTCGGACTGACCGAGATCAAACTCCGGTCGAACCGCCGAGATCGCCTGCCTCTGCCTGTTGACGCCGCCGGTCTGCCCGTCGATCTCCTGCCGGTCTGACCGCCACCTTGCCGCCGGTCTGACCGCCGAAGCCTGGTGAAACACAAATCGAAGAACTCTTAAAGTGGATGATGACTTTATTGATTCTCTCCGTGTTTACAAAGTGCACCAACAGCACTCCTTACAAAAATCTCGACTAAACTCGAAACCCTAACAAAACTATCAACTCAATTGCTCTCAAAAGCGATACTAGGAAGCCTCACACTCCCTCTCTATTTATACCCACGGTAGACAGCCTAAAACCACGAACCAAACTCATACTAGAAGTCTTAATCACCCTAGGAAACCTTCTTCTACAAGAAACAAACTTTACATAACCAATTCCACCAAATTTGGACTCCTTCCAAATTCGACTCCGCATCCCATACGCACACAATACCTCCATCGTATGCCATATGGAACCTTCACCTTCCACGTGCATTGAACTCTAGCCTTAGTATCCCGCATGATCTCTGACCACCCTGAACATCGTCTTATCCCCAAGCCGACTCCCGGTCCATCATCGCAAATACTCTCCCGACATTAGTTCACCTAC
The DNA here is from genome assembly GCA_000573905.2 of Oryza punctata. NCBI lineage: Eukaryota > Viridiplantae > Streptophyta > Magnoliopsida > Poales > Poaceae > Oryza > Oryza punctata. Next base: position 4,997,221 of record CM002494.2, on the reverse strand, counting down.
ACATGGAACAAACAAAGAAACCATATTCCGAGACCAAGCTATCCCCAACTTGACTCATTGTTAGCAAACAACAGTATTACATTCACATAGTATCTATCTAGAAGTCATATTCATGAAACAATCACGGATATCCAAACAAACAACCCGAAACCGAAATCAAACACAGCGTCGGCCGGTCAGACTGCGGGCTGCGCCGATCTGACCGCGCAATATACGCCGGTCTGACCGGCAGCCACTGCCCGGTCTGACCGGACCCAATCCAGCAGTATCTGTATATCACCTGTGAAATCCAATCATCTCCAAAACCACTTCGCAAATAAGTTCCAAATATCAAAACCAATAATCTCCAATGCCAATTGTTCATCACAGAATAACAATCAAAAACACCTTTGATATTACAATCTCCCCCTTGATGAACACATTGGCAAACCCATCAAAAATATTTTGGTGTTTGGAAAAATAAAAACAAAAGTGGTAAAAAACACACTTCGTACAAACGTACACATCAAAAATTCACCTTGCTTCTCCCAAAAACAAATTCACCTTGCTTCTCCCAAAAACACTTCTTCCCCTTTTGACAATGATTTCATCAAGCATAAGAATTATGTTCATTAATGTATAAGAGCTTAGCATACATATAACGTATAAAGTCATGTGTTGCAATAGAAAGAAGATAAACCCATCTATATCATAACAAGCATGCATTAAAATATAATCATGAACCAAAGATTTTACAATTAAGCTTGAATCAACAATCAAAATTCATGATTTCATACGATTTATAATGCAACATCTTAACAATCACATAGGTTGAAGAATAAACACTAAACACATATACCTATTGCATTTATCATTCTTTCTCAAATAAACTTTAGCACAAAAATTTTTATAACTTTTTCTTTTTCTTGAGCCTTTTTGCTCATTTTTTTTATTATCCCTGGTATGTCCCTGTCGTCAAGACTGTTTCCAGGGATTCGGCACCCATTATTTTGCTCATATCGAATACGTCATTGTCGTCAAGACTGTTTCGGATTTGGTATTCATGTTTTATATTTTGTATTCTCTTTGCACAATGAGCAATAAAGCTATTTGAGGAATAACAATTCAATAAAGCATATATATAGAGCATTTATAAATCAAACCATATGCTAGCATCAATATTGCACATTTGCTTAATTCAAGAAGAATTTAAATGTCATGCATCATCTCCCTTAAAAGCAAAATCTAAGTCTCATAAAAAGACTAGAATACATACAAGCTAAGCTAGAGACAAATAAATCTTCATAGTATTGCTAGCATGCACAAGAAAATACCATATGTATAGAACAAAGCTCTCTTTTTCAATTTTTCTCATCGTCATATTTTTTGCTTGATAAAACCATGAAGTACAAACCCCCTCAAAACATGCCAAAAGGATTAATTATGCCCAATTCACCACGAAGAAAAGCAAAGTGATTAGAATCCAAAGGTTTATTGAAATTATCAGCAAGTTGCAACTTCGTGTCCAAAAACTGCAATTCAACATCTCCCTTCTCAACATGATCCCTCAAAAAGTGAAAGTGAATATCAATATGCTTTGTGCGTGAGTGTTGAGCAGAATTCTTAGCAATATTAATAGCACTAGTATTATCACAAAAGAGAGGTACTTTCTCAAAAGTAAGACCATAATCTTTCAAAGTAGATAAAAGCCAAAGAATCTGTGAACAACAACTAGCAGCAGCAACATATTCAGATTCAGCAGTTGATTGAGAAACACTAGATTGTTTCCTAGAAGACCATGCAATCAATGATGTGCCAAAAAAATGACATGTTCCACTAGTACTTTTCCTATCGATTCTACAACCACCAAAATCAGCATCTGAATATCCACTTAAGCATATAGAAGATGAAGTAGAATACCAAATTCCAAACTCAAGTGTATGATTCAAATACCTCATTATTCGCTTGACCGCTTGACGATGTGAAGCACGAGGAGAAGCTTGAAAGCGCGCACACAAACACACATCAAATTGTATGTCCGGCCTAGAAGCAGTTAGATATAATAATGATCCAATTATACTTCTATACTCGTTTTGATCAACAGCTTCACCATCTTCATCAGGATCCAACACAGCTGTAGAACCAATTGGTGTTGAAATTGGCTTGCAATTCTCCATCTTGAACCGTCTCAAAAGATCCTTCGTATACTTCGTTTGATGCACAAATATACCTTGAGGTGTTTGCTTAATTTGCAATCCCAAAAAGTACGATAACTCACCCATCATGCTCATCTCAAATTCCCTACGCATAGTCTCAGCTAACTCTACAACCAAAGTGTGAGTCGAACAACCAAAGATGATATCATCCACATAAATCTGAACAAACAGTTGATTATCACCATGCTTAAGAACAAAAAGCGTTTTGTCAACCTTTGCCATTGTAAAACCTTTCGCAAGCAAAAAGTTCTTAAGCCTATCATACCATGCTCTAGGTGCTTGTTTCAAATCATACAAAGCTTTAGATAATTTAAAAACATGATTGGGAAAATCAGGATTTTCAAAACCAGGTGGTTGTTTGACATAAACTTCCTCCTGTATAAAACCATTTAGAAAAGCACTTTTCACATCCATTTGATACAATTTAAAACCTTTTGAAGCAGCAAAAGCCAACAAAAGTCTAATTGCCTCAATTCTAGCAACAAGAGCAAAAGTTTCATCAAAATCCAGACCCTCCACCTGAGTAAAACCTTGAGCAACAAATCTAGCTTTATTTCTCATAATCAAACCATCCTCATTTTGTTTATTTTTGAAAACCCACTTGGTTCCAATAATATTATGTCCAGAAGGTGGTTCAACTAAAGTCCAAACTTTATTTCTCTCAAAATTTTCAAGTTCTTCATGCATGGCGTTAATCCACGATTCATCAGTTAATGCATGTGACATATCTTTGGGTTCAAAAGAAGCAACAAATGCAGAATTTGCACAAACATCATGAGTCGTTACCTTAGACCTAGTAGTCCGCTCACCTAAATTACCAATGATTTGTTCTGGTGGATGTCGTCGTTGAATGTGCAAAGGAGCAGTGACTTCTGAAGTTGATTCATGTTCTGTATCAGTACCGGTCGAAGTTGAAATCTCTGGAGGACCATCTCAAACAGCGTCAACAGAACCCTCAGCCGACGACCCTGGCCGGTCTGACCGCACGTCCTGTGCCGGTCTGACCGGCCTGGCGCCCGGTCTGACCGGCCGAGCCAACCTCGTCGTCGTCATCGCTCTCGTCTTCAAAAATACAACCATCCTCCCCTGAACCTGTGACAATGTACCTACAATATCGGGTCTAGTACCTGGACTAGCCTCATCAAAAGAAACTTCGTAAGTCTCAACGATTTTGTTAGTCTCCAAAATAAGTACATGATAGCCACGAGAGTGTGCGGGGGAACCAAGAAACATTCCATCGGTAGAGTGTGCCTCAAACTTATCCAAATTTCCAGATTTCAAGACAAAGCATTTGCAACCAAAAACACGCAAATGTGAAACTTTGGGTTGATGTCCAAATCGAAGCTCATAAGAAGTTTTTCCAAGTTTTGATCTCAAGAAAACCCGATTTGAAATATAGCATGCGGTGTTAATCGCCTCAGCCCAAAATTTTCTAGGAGTGTGATACTCATCCAACATCGTTCTAGCCATCTCAACCAAAACACGATTCTTTCTTTCAACAACACCGTAACACGAGGAGAAGAAAATTCATGTTCAAGACCTCTTTTGTTGCAAAACTGTTCAAATGAAGCGTTTTTGAATTCACCACCATTATCACTTCGAATTCTTTTCAAAGAACCAGGAGATTCAAGATCCAATCGAAGAAACAAACCACGAAAGTGTTGAAACGCCTCATCCTTAGTTGCCATAAAGAAAACCCAAGAGTATCTAGAAAAATCGTCAACAATAACCAACACATACCACTTTCCTCCAACTGATTGCACTCTAGCTGGACCAACAGTGTCCATGTGTAATAGCTGTCCTGGTGCATCAATCATCACAGAAACAATAGGAGCATGTGAAGAAGCAACCATCTTAGCATGACGACACGGTGTGCAAACCAAATCAAGATCTTTCTTAAGTTTAGGCAAACCACGAACAAGATCCAAACCACATAACCTCGTGAGATGATCAAAACCAACATGTCCAAGTCTACGATGCCAAAACATCACATCTTTACTAAACTTAGCAACCAAACATGTTATCACAGGTGAAACAGGATTTTCAAAATCAGCTTTAAACACTCTACCATAGCGAGAAATATTCAACACAGAATCACCACGAGAATCAAAAACTTTACTTCCAGTTTTCTTAAAATGAACCTCAAAATCTTCATCAAGAATTTGTGAGACTGAAAGCAAATTATACTTTAAGTCCTCAACCAAAGCTACATTCTTCAATTCAAATTTGTCATTTACCTTAACCAAACCTGTAGCGAGAACGACACTAGTAGAAGCATCACCAAAGATAATCGATTCAGTCTTGGATGCCCGTTTGAAGGAGGAGAACCAATTTTTATCACCGGTCATGTGCCGCGAACAACCGGAATCCACGATCTACACGTTCTCCTTCCTTGCCACCAACGCCTACACACAAGCAGAAGTCGAAGCCTCAGTACTGGGGTTAGATGATAATAAAAATTTAGGAATCCAGTACTGAGACACAGGACCAGAAGATCCAATAGGCATATATCCACGTGCAAAAACAGTTTGAGAATTTTCAGAAAAATTTCTCCGAGGCCGGTCTGACCGAGGTACAGTGGCCGGTCTGACCGGGGGCCGGTCTGACCGCTTCTGTACCGCCGGTCTGACCGGTGCCCGGTCTGACCGCCGCTCAGTATCCGGTCTGACCGGTCGCCGGTCTGACCACGGGACCCACTGCGGTCTGACCGGTTTCCTCGAGGAAAAACCAGATTTTCGCCACTTTGATTTTGCAAAAGCAATCTCTCTCCCCTTTTTCTGTTTATGAGCTAATCTGAAACAAAAACCAACAATATGTCCATCTTTGCCACAAAACGAGCAAGTATATTTTTCACGATGAGTAGAAACATTGGTAGAATCAGATGACTTAGCAACACAAGCAACAACAGGAGATTTTGCATACACAACATTGGATTTTGAAGAAGATGCACTCAAAGTAGATATGATGCTAGCAAATTTAAACACCGTGTTCTTAGTTTCAGGTTTAACCAAAGTTGCACCACTTCTAGCACCAACACCTAACACAACAGGAGGATGTCTAGTATGATGAGCATAAGGATTAAAACCTAAACCACAGTTATCTGTGCTAACCTTAGATTGATCTAGGATCATGTTGAGGTTCTTTTTACCATCAGAAAATCTTAGCAAATAATTTTTCAAATAAGAAACCTCTTTTTCCAAAATAGCACAGTTTTCACAATCTATCATGACACCTTTACTTTTACGACACTTGGGGCAAGAAAGCACTTCATTGTTTTTCACAACATCTTCCATGTACTCAACACAACCTAAAGCATCTTTTAATTTCAACTTATTCAAAGTACATGTTGAGAAATCCAAAACATCATGAGGTTGTTTTAACTTTTTACCGCAAATCATGTTAAACATCAAACTAGCATGAAAAGCAATTTGATATTTTTGCAACAACTTTTTAGTTAAAAACAATTCATCCAAAGTGCGTGTGTGCAAAGCAAAACTAAGAGCAAGAGAAGATTTACTTTTCAAATCATGTGCAGCATTGACATATCTAATTTTAGAAATTTCATTCATTAAAACCTCACAACTTTGACAATCATCATCATTAGGAATAAGAGATTTTAATCTATTAATTTCAGAATTAAGAGATTCAATGATAAACTCCTATTTTCTATACATCTTCTCACACTTCATATTTTTTGCACTCAAAATATTAATAGCTTCCTCAAGAGCACTTACCTCATTATCTTCACACTCTGAATCCGATTCACCACGCGCCATGAAGCAAACACCGGAGATGTTCTTTCCCTTATCATCATCTCCACTCTCACCATCTACATCGCTTAGTGGCTCAAACGCAGCGTAGACTTGATCAAAAGCCTTTTTGAGAGTCTCCCTGATCTTCTTTCCTCCTCTAACTGTACTCTTTGGCTTGTTGTCATTGGTCTTCTCATCACCATTATCTTCCCTCCTATTTCTCCCAAGCTTAGGACAACGTGAACGAAAGTGATCCGTAGCACCACATTCAAAGCAACGATTTGGTCCACCTCTTTTCCTGTACCTAACATTAGTCACAGCTCGAGAAAGTCTGTTAGATAACAGAACCAAGTCCTCCTCGAAATGTTCGAGTTGATCATTGGACATGGCATTAAACAAGGCAAATACGGAAGACTTTGATGAAGAAGCATCAACATCCAAAGAAGTTGAGGAAGAAACCAAAGCACTCGATTTAGAATCAACTTTACGAGAAAGAATATTCATCTCATGTGTTTTAAGTTTTGTGTAAAGCGAATCCAAAGTCAAAGTAGACATATCACCAGACTCCTGAACAGATGTAACTTTCATCTCCCAAATAGACATGTCAAGACCATTCAAAAAGTGGCGAGAAATCTCAGATTGTGTATAATTAACATCATAAGAAGAATCAACAGATCTAAGATCACTCAAAATTTTATTAAACCTAGAAAGATAGTCATCCAAAGCTTCTCCAGGTTTCATCTCAATTTTAATATACTCCTTTTTGAAAAGATCTCGACGAAGTTCTTTAATGTTATTTGTTCCTTGATGAAAATTACTCAAAGCAATCCAAATCTCATGGACAGTTTGAAGATGAGCAACACGATCATAATCCGAACGAGAAATCCCACTCAAAAGAATATTGCGAGCTTTGCAATTTTGTTCAAACTCAGTTTTTAAAGCAGTAGTATTAATTTGTTCAGGGATCTCATAAGGATGAGAAACTTTTCTCCAAATATCATAATCCTCAGCCATAATATAAGACTGCATCCTACTACACCAATGAGAAAAATCCGTTCGATTGAAAACATGAGGCTTAGTTGAAAACCTAACAGCAGCCATGACAAAAACTCTAGATCGATTAAAATCTAAAGAAGAAAACAAGGCTCTGATACCACTTGTAGGATCGAACAGCAAGAACTAAGCCAACCAGAGGGGGGGGGGTGAATGGTTGGTATGCCCAAAAACCAAAAGTTTTAGCGGAAATAAAAGTTACCCTCAAATTCGACGAATCGCCGTCTGACCGAAGGTGTTGCGCCGGTCTGACCGCCTGGTACACGTCGGACTGACCGAGATCGAACTCCGGTCGAACCGCCGAGATCGCCTGCCTCTGCCTGTTGACGCCGCCGGTCTGCCCGCCGATCTGCCGCCGGTCTGACCGCCACCTTGCCACCGGTCTGACCGCCGAAGCCCGGTGAAACACAAATCGAAGAACTCTTAAAGTGGATGACGACTTTATTGATTCTCTTTGTGTTTACAAAGTGCACCAACAGCACTCCTTACAAAAATCTCGACTAAACTCGAAACCCTAACAAAACTATCAACTCAATTGCTCTCAAAAGCGATACTAGGAAGCCTCACGCTCCCTCTCTATTTATACCCACGGTAGGCAGCCTAAAGCCACGAACCAAACTCATACTAGAAATCCTAATCACCCTAGGAAACCTTCTTGTTCAAGAAACAAACTTTACATAACCAATTCCAAATTTGGATTCCTTCCAAATTCGACTCCGCATCCCATACGCACACAATACCTCCATCGTATGCCATATGGAACCTTCACCTTCCACGTGCATTGAACTCTAGCCTTAGTATCCCGCATGATCTCTGACCACCCTGGACGTCGTCTTATCCCCAAGCCGACTCCCGGTCCATCACCGCAAATACTCTCTCGGCATTAATTCACCTACACATGGAACAAACAAAGAAACCATATTCCGAGACCAAGCTATCCCCAACTTGACTCATTGTTAGCAAACAATAGTATTACATTCACATAGTATGCATCTAGAAGTCATATTCATGAAACAATCACGGATATCCAAACAAACAACTCAAAACCGAAATCAATACAGCGTCGGCCGGTCAGACCGCGGGCTGCACCAGTCTGACCGCGCAATATACGCTGGTCTGACCGGCAGCCACTGCCCGGTCTGACCGGACCCAATCCAGCAGTATCTGTATATCACCTCTGAAATCCAATCATCTCCAAAACCACTTCGCAAATAAGTTCCAAATATCAAAACCAATAATCTCCAATGACAATTGTTCATCACAGAATAACAATCAAAAACACCTTTGATTTTACAATCTTGAGAAACAGCTGATAAGAAGCTGGCTGGTGAGAATATGGACCCAACTTCTGATTTCTAATTTATTTTCATTGAACTAGGGAATATAATGAGTTTACCTAATCAAACATCCCGTCAGGATTCAGAAACCTAGGCTAAGGCATAAGCTAGCTATTGTTGCCTTCCTCAATTTCTGAATTTCACTAGGCAGCATGCAGATTTACTCCCTCCATTCCGAAAAAAGTCCAAATCTAGCGATGAATCTGAACACATGTGTATACAGGTTCATTGCTAGGATTTGATTTTTATGGGATGGAGGGTGTATATTGCTAAGAGATTAGTAGCAAATCAACGGTAGAGTGATCTAGCCTGATAGACAATTAGCGGCAACTGACTGACCCAAAAACACATATAGAGCACCATCCCAATATCCAATCTTGTTATAATATTAGGTGTACGAGGGCTCTTGTCTATGGAGATAACAAATGGTACCAAGCATACCTCCCAAGTCTCTTTTAATATATGCCCTTTTTTAGGAAATGTTAAATAGATCAAGAACTTATTAGAACTCAATGACTAGTGCAATGTACCCTTGTTTCAACATCAAGTAGTCATCGGTTGTGCTCTCCTTGAGCTTAATGCTGAAATCTGCTCTACAGTTAATAAGATCCACAAAAGGTTATATATTATTTACGTCGACAATGAAAAAATTGACAATTATGCAAACTGTGAAGATGAGGAATAGGAGATTGCATCTTTGGCGATGCGTTGTAATAGGATGGATCACGTTTCCCACAGATCATAGGGTTTTTCGTCAGTCGTTCCACCTGATGAAAACACCACGCAAATCAATGATTTTAGTGTATGGTAATTTTCTTCCGTGGTTTAAAAGGGTGAAGCAATTCCGTGGTCGGGGTGAACTGAGCGGGACTGAAAGCTAGCCAAGCCACACGAGCCAACAACAAGACCTGTTATAACGCACGGATATTTTTCTAGTATAACCAAATGACAGTATGAATACAAATTACATGATGATATGGAACGACCAAACTTTTCCTTATCACACTCTCTCTAGACATAACGGACTTCCAGTGTACACACCTACTCCAGCATCGATGCTCATTTCAGTTATATCCAAGGAAATCTTAGTTACTGGGTTATAAATCTGCACGATCGCTTTCATCCCTGCCTGCAACCAAAGCACTACCTCTCCCTCGTCCGTCACAAGCAAAGGGAGCACTTCCACATAAATTCCAGTCCCAAAGAAAACAAAATCAACATTAACCCTATATTCTTTCGACCACGTCCCCTTGTCAAAATCAGTGAGAAACCATAGATCCACGATAGAATCGTGATTTCTCCAATGCGCTGCAGACAGAGTGCCCTTAAGCGCAGCTAACTTGAGATGGGCGGCGAGGCCAGTACAGTTATGTGTGCCATTAGCATCATGAATAATCGTCTTTGTAGGCCCTTGGAGTGTCATGCTCCATTGCTCTGTTTCAAGGTCGAAGGAAGGTAAGCAGCCTGTCTGTATGAGGGAGGACGCGGCTAAGCAGTAGGACAGGACGAAGTAAGCCGCGCCTCTGAACACGACTCCATTGGTGCACCTCCAATCGAGGTAGCCCGGCGGGTTCGCCGTCTTCCTCCACTGAGGTTTCGGTTTTGTGTCGCTGGTGGTGATGATTTCCGAGGTCAGAGAGTAGTCTCTGGCCTCTACGATGCGGAGTAGCTTGCTGTGCTGGCCTGTGTTAGAGTGAGATGTAGCGTGCAGGCCAAACGCGAACCAAACACGGTCTCCACCTTTGGTGCGACGGCGAGGTAAGGCTAAGGCGGAGGAGGTGGTTGGGTGGAGGATGCGGATGATGTGGTCGTCGCTGCCGTCGAGGACGACATGGTCGTTGGAGCTATGGCTGCATATCACCCTGCCTTTCCCCGTGCAGGGGATGTGCTTGACGACGTTGCCGGACAGGTCGACGAGGTTGATACGTGGGGTAGGAGAGGTCTCCACGCCGACGGCGAGGAGGAGGGCGGTGTGAGGGTGGCGGGCGGCGTGCGCGGCGGCGAAGAGCGGGTCGGAGGTGAAGGACCGCCATGAGCGGCAGACGGCGCGGAGGCGGCAGATCGGCTTGGAGGGGAGGCGCAGCAGGACCTCGTGCAGCATCTCCGGGGGCAACACGCCGTCCACTTCTCCGTACCCCCTGCCGGGCGCCGCCGACGCGGCGGCGGAGGACGACGCCATCGCGGACTTCTTGTTACCAACGCGAGCGCGGCGGCGAGAGGCGGACGACGGCGAGGGTTTGGCGGCAGCTCGCTTGGGCTTCACGGCGGCGACGGTCGACTTCCGGCGGGGTCTAGAGGACGGGAAGGACCGGACGGGCTTCCCCATGTGTTCCTGCGGTTCCGATGGATTGAGCGCGGCAGGGCATGCAGCGAGCGGCGAGGCTAGGGCTCAACAGTCAACACGGCGGAAAAACTGTAGGCGACCTCGGGGCTCTATATATAGCCGAAGAGGAATTCGAACCCCAGAACGACTCGGTAACGGCGGACTCTGTCGCGAGGTTGAACAAGTCCCTGACGGATTCGGATCGTCTTCGCGCCTCACGAGACCGTTCAATCAATCCAACGGTTCACGTCACGCATGCATGTGGAACAAGTCCAGTTTAACTTAACTCCCTTAAGTAGTGGCAGAATCTCATTCAACATGGCATGCATGGCATTAGACTTAATGGGTTATATGGAATATTTGAATTACCATCTGATTTGTCGATTTTGACCTGGATCTCGAAGAGGGAGAACTCGTCAGGGAGTCGGAACTCCAGGTGTGGAAGCAGCGGGCCGGGTGGACGATGTGGACGGTGGCGGTGGCCACGGCGCTGACGGAGCATCACGAGCATTAGTCTTTTTTCGGTAATTAGTTCTGGTTGCTGACAACTGTCATGGTGTTGGATATGTAGAATTCAGTGATGTAGGATGTTGTGGAACTTTTAGTGTTTGATGCTAATCTTGGCGAATTGCATACTGGGCATTTTGTCAGCTGAGTTTGTTTTGGCAATGCCATTTGTCTCTTGGCGGCGGGTAGATGCAATTCCGTGACTTCAGTCTTACAAATTTTCATGTAATGGATATGTTTCTTGTTTATGCCCTTTCTGTCTGATGTGGTGTATTTAAATAGTTTGTAGATCTTGTTGAAATATTTCTGTACTCATTCTGTAACCTATCGTGGCATTTCTTTTCCGAAAAAGTTGAGCTCTTTGACTGATTACTAAAATTGATTTATAGCTGTAATCTGAACCTACAGTGATCATAGTAGTATGTCTAGGTTAATGGATTTTATTTACTGCATTTGATGTGCTGTAACCTAATATGTGATGCTACATGTGCGTGAATACGTACGTTAGCCTTTCCTTTTAATTTTCTACGGATTGCAGTTTTGGAAGTAAACGATCTGGTTTTGAGGAATTGTTGTTGTTGCACTATGTCTACACTGTTTCTTCTTGCGTGATATAAGCTTCTCTATTGTAGGATTCAGTATTGATTTAGAGAGATGGTATTTCATTACCTTGCAAACATCTTTAAGTTAACAATCTGTATTTGTCTCACAAATCACAATCTGGTTCTCTTGAAATTCTTAAACAGAAAAAAGATGCTCCTGCTGGTGAGAGGCCAGAGGCCCAAAGCCAGTGAGGACCCACCTCCGCAACATGATCATTGTCCCTGAGATGATCGGAAGTACTGTCGGTATATACAACAGCAAGACCTTCAACCAGGTTTGAGATTAAGCCTGAGATGATTGGCCACTACCTCGCAGAGTTCTCCATCTCCTACAAGCCGGTTAAGCACGGTAGGCCCGGTATTGGTGCCACCCACTCGTCCCGGTTCATCCCTCTCAAAAAGAATTATGCAGCTTTGTAGCCACCAAGAATCAGAATTCAGTGTTAAGCGCCCATGGCTTGTTCTTCCACTATCACTTGTTTTTATGAGCAAGTTATATATATACCTAAGGCATTTTGTTCTGTTTAGCTAAGCAGCACTGTGCACAATGATCTGTTTTGCCAAATTTATGTGAGAATCTTGTTAACTTTGTCGTGACCGTGTTGTTGGTTCTTAATTCTCAGAATCTTGGTTTGGAATTTTTAACCTGTACTTGTACCAATATGGATTAACACTCCATAAGCCATTTTTTTTACCTCGTTTGCTGCGACTGAGCCCTGTGCTGCGCCCATAGGCACGCTATATTTATTTAGAAGAAACTTAGCTCATGTAAAACCTGTTAATTAATCTTGATGACTGTAAAAACGTGCAAAAGTTCATTCCTCTGATCGTCTCCATCGGCATTGGTGGAGAATATCACCGCTTTTGGCGTTGATGACAACTAAATTTCAGCGAAACAATCAGTTAAGTAACGAGTTCTTTCTAGTGATCTCAGAATCAAACTTTTTACTGTTTGAACATCGTACGATTTGAACAGACCACTGTATATTTCCAACACAGCATAATATTGCACATAAATTCAACACTCATACCAAGGAGGAACCAAGGAAGAGTAGATTTTACCTAAGCTTCAGAATCCTGCTATGCTAGTTTCCCCAAATATTGTTCTATATCCAGATAGCAATATAGCATACATGTAGTCCTGTTGATTGAAAAAACACGTACTTACCTGAGAGATTTGCTTTATTCAGTGCAGGTCCAAAACTTGCTTTCAGGTTCGAAGGACGTACCAGTTGATTTGATCATGCAATCAACAAGATAGAACATGCAAGTTTATTAGTAAACGATAATCAATCGGCCAGTCAGCCGATATCATATCGTGATGTAACCTAGCCGATGCAATATAGCATGGATCGACTGTAAGGTATATTCAATGATAAGCTAACCCTAAATTTGGTACATCGGCTGAAAATATCAGTGTCATGTAATCTATATGCCAATATTACTTTAGAAACAAGCAATTGGGATAGACCGGACTTAACCGAGACAATATAAATTGCCCAACTCTAAAATAACATGATATAATGGTTATATGTACTCATGTCCTAGCCGATGTCCAGATTTAAGCATGTATCGGCTATAGCTCCGATACAACCTTATACTAGGATATTCTCTTACAACAAATATATCTAACTATTATCAATCAAATTGATAGTAAGTCCGATATATTTACATTAGATTAGATCCTGATATAAGGGGTAGATATAGCATATTAAACAAAGTATAAAACTATGTAAAACAATTATACCAGATAAGATCGACTGAAACCCCGATACTACCCTTATTAACAACCATAAATCAGGCTAAAGATCATGATTCTAAACACGATTTAATAAATCAAACTTAACTGATGTAGCATTAAGTATGAAAAAAAGTATAATATCTAGACAATCAAGTCGATGGTCGTCTTTTCGGGATGGTAGATACATTACATAATTCAAACCAACAAAGCAATCTAACCGTTATCGATAAAACCATAAATAGAGATCGGCCAATGCAGACAGATAGCATTATCAATCTAGATTATATAATGTAACGCCCGATCCGTCGCGGCGTTAGTGGGGAAAAACATATTTTTATAAAGCTCTAATTCCGAAAATTTGTGCTTGTTATTGTCTATGTGTGTGTGCGCGCCAGATCTCGTTTCCCCCTGTCCAAATCTCCACCCCGAAATCAAATCCAAATCCAGATTTCTCCAAACAAAATTCTCTGCGAAAGTCTAAATTGCCTCCCTACTGTTCCTCGGGCCGAAACCCTTGGCCGGCCCCATCTCTCTCATCCTCCCTCCCCTGTTTGCTGGGCCGCCTTCACTTCCTCTCCGGCCCACTCCACGGTGCCGGCCGTGCCGTGCACGTGCGCCGCGCGTTCGTGCGAGAGAGAGCGCGCTCTCTCTCCCGCAGCCCCCTTCTCTCTCTCCTCCTCGTTTCTCTCTCTCATCGGTTGCCGCCGACGCCATTCAAACCGGCCGCCGCCTATGAGCCACCCCTCCCCGCCTGCGCCACCTGCGCCTGCCTCTACCGCCATGACACCGCGTCACCGCCAGTGTCACCTCGGCTCGCCGCCTGCCACCGCCTGCACGCAGGCCTCCCCCTCCTCTCTCCTCCTTTCTCCCAAAACAGCAAGGGACTGAGTCCCCTTTTCCTCTCCACTTTCTTCTTTTTCCCTCCCACCACCAGCATCACCCCTGCTGCCGTTGGCCGCTAGCGCCGGTGAGCGCTAGCCCGTGCGTGCGCGCCCGTGAGCCACCCCTCCCCGTGCACTCCACCCCCTATAAAACCCCCTCTCACCCCGATTCGTCCGCTCTCCTCTTCCCGCAGCCGAACACCACCGCCACCTCCGTGTCACCGCACCATCGTCGCCGACCAACATCCAGAGAGCACTACATCGTTTTCACTCCATTTTCAACATGCATCAACAAACATCATCGCAAATCCATTCATCAGTCACAAAGTTCATATCATCACAAATTCATTAATCAATCACAAAGTAAATCACAAATAAAAGGGGAAGGAAGGAAGGACGGCGGCGGGTGGTGGTGGTGGATGGCGCGGTGTGGAGGACGAGGTTGGAGGCGGCCTCCCCGCGTCCCGGTGGCAGCGGATCCGACCTCCCCGCGGCCCGGCGGCGACGGATCCGGTCTCCCCGCCCGAGCCCGGCCTCCCCGCGGCCCGGCGGCGGTGGATCCGGCCTCCCCGCCCGAGCTCGAGGACCGTCGCTGGGCCCGAGCTCTGCCGCCTGCGCCCGAGCTCCGCCGCCTGCGCCCGTGAGCCACCGCCCGCTCCCGAGCGCCGCCTGTAGATTTGGAGGGAGAGAGGGAGTGGAGGGAGGAGGAGGAGAAAGGATAGGGATGCGGATAAGGAGGGAGTGTGGGGGAGGTGATTTTATAGCGTCAAATTTTATTTCGCTGACGGTATTGTTACCTGCCGCCAGCGAAAATAGATATATTTTTTTATGGCGGGCCTCTTAGTGTGGCCGCCAGCGAAAATTGATTTTTGCTAGTGGTACATAACCCCTCACCCCTCGTTCCATTTTTAATGGCGTTTTTTGCCTATAACCGCCAGCGAAAATTATAGGACAATGCTAGGAAAAATCATTTTTGTATTAGTGAATGCCACCCCTTTTTCCTTTTTCTTTTTCTAGAGAATTTAATAATCCTTTTTTAGACATAAAATCATTCAACCTTAGAATATTCATATCTTCTCAACCGTTCATCCGATTGACCCTGTTCCACTTCCAACATTTCTCAAAAATCGAGATCTATCTAATGGCGCACTTAGAAGTCATTATAAGGGCTTTATTTTCGCCGTTTATTGAGTCTTTTCGTTTCGCGTATAGTATCGGAGCCCGAAGACTCGCAGTGTGCGGATTTCAAGGATCAAGTTCAAGATCACGAGCAAGGTAAGTCACCTTTGACCATCTTGCACCCATAATTTAAAACTAAGTATTTTCATTTCGCAAACTATGCATTAGTAGGTCACACCTGTTTGTTTTTGGCCGCGGTTTGTAAGATAACCTGTCGGCCCAACCCATTTGATGCACACACTCTCCTTGGCTATTGAATACCCGTACCACCCTTGTCAACTGCAGGTTCCCGATGTCCGAGCCCTCGGGCACGTACAACTTGGGTAAAACCTTCAACGATGGGTAAAACTTGGGTTTATAAAATACTTGAAAAATCCAACACTTGGGTCGGTGTCTGCAAAATAAAACAATTTCTAAAATCGCAGTGCGGGGGACGTACCGGGAGTACGCTTTCTCGTACCTGTATTTAAGGACCGGCTCCTTTGGGATTTCATTCAAACATAAATAGTACGACCACATGGGTGAAATGGGACACCCCTGGCTGAGTAACTAGCTGGGCCAGGGAAGCCTTGATGCCAAGGGACAAGTGGATTCGCCGGGGTGGTGTCGGGGAGGATGGGCTTCCTGGCACAGCATGGTCTGGGACATAACCTGTTGTTGGTCCGGATGACCCCTCCCGTTGGCATACGGTAACCTTGTGTTGGCTTTGGAAAAAGCCTTGTCGTGAAAGTCTCAAAGACGTGGCTGTTCCGCACGGGCTAGGTGACCCAGGCTAGTAACATCGTGTGGGTAAAGTGTACCCCCTCTGCAGATGTTAACAAACTGTTCGAATAGCCGTGCCCATGGTTATGGGCGGAGTGAGGTGATTCCTTAGCGTAGTTTTATTTGACTACTGCTTGTGAAATTGACTTGATGTGTTGGATAACGTTGTTTTCAAATATAGCTGACGGGTTCAGCTAGGCCCGGGAGGCCGTCAAAAATCATTTGGCCGGGAGCCAATACTTGATTCTTGAAAGATTGATACATTGCACAACTCCGACCGAGCTTGATGCACTATCAGGCTCGAGTCGTCGAGAAGCACTTCCTTAGAAATCATTTCGAAAGATTAAACCAAATCACTTGCGAAAACAAACAGCGGTTCTATGAAGCTTGCAATACACACCTAATTCCCAAGACTTGTTGAGTACTCCCCGTACTCACCCTTGCTCTATATAAATAACCCTCCAGTTCTCGAAGAGGAGGAGATGGATCCCACTGACGAGGAGTTCTACCAGGAGCAGAACAGCTTCGAGCAATTTTAGGGTTTCGTCGTAGTTCCCAAGTTATGCTTGTGGCCTTGGGCCAGTCTTCGCTTCCGCCTTTCCCTTTTGTAATGCAGTTGTGAGCACGGGGTCTGTTTGTAGCCCAACATGACTGTAAGACTACTCTTAATGAAGAGACCGCTGTTGCTGTGATATTTCATCTTCCTGTGATACCAGCGCTGTTTTCCTGGGACTGGTATCAGCTTATAGGTTTATTTGGAGTGTCCCGCTCTAGTTCCCGTCCAGGGCCTGATCGGGGCATGACAAAAGATGGTATCAAACCGCAGCTCGGCCCTAGGTCGAAAACCTACGCTTAGGACGACCTTAAGGATGCTAAGTTCTAAAAAGCTACTTGCGAAAACTAGAGTTTCTCTTACTTTTCTTTCGCAATAATTTAATAATTAAAATTTTTACTAATTTCTTTCCCTCTTTCAAAATTGTAGATGGCAGTAAACGCCACCCACAGTTCTCACGGCGTTGGTGAGGGTCACCACGTTGACCAGCAGAGCAACCTTGCTCGTTTCCTTGGCTTCGCCCGTCCGGAGTACTCTCGGTATTCTGTGTACCGTTTCCCTTCCCGCTGCGAGCTGTCCGTGTGCCTCTACCCTCGTGGAGGCCCACACAGCGCAGGCCTTCATCCCCACCACTTCAACGTGGCCCTCCCTACTCTCCAGCTTGCGTACCAGGACCTCTCCTGAACTGCACTCTATCGTCTGGCCTACGACTACCGCCACCGCCTCGTGGGTTCCGCCTTCCAGCTGATCCCACAGCTCCCTTCAGGCCGCACTGACACCAGGTACCCTTGCTCGTACCGCGAGTTGCACCCTTCCCTGACTTGCCTAGTGGAGCTGTCTGACGCATAGGCCACTCAGCACGACCTTCTCATTGAGGCTTACCGTCGCTTAGCTCGCCGCTACGCTGCTTTGGAGGCCCGCCTTGCTGAGGAGGGTGTCACTTCCGTGGACACTACCTCCTGGGATTCTGGACACCTCTGCCACTCCAGCCACCTGTCCTTCTACAGCTCTCTTGGCTCAGCTCGCACTCCCAGCGGTCCGCGCTCCCCCAGTCCGCGCGTTCCGTACTCGCCAGTGTTCTCTCCGTACCCCCACCCTGTCAGCCCTTCCTACACTTCCGGCCACACCCCTATCACCAGCCACCGTGGCCTTCGCCTGATCCGCATCGCGCGGAATCGCGTTGCGGGTTCCTCCACTGTGTTCCGTTTCGACTACCCCACCCCTGCTCCGCCAGCAGCCCGTGCTGCTGCCGGCCCTCGACAGGTTCCGCCGGTCCCTTCGCGTGCACCGATCGACGTCTCTTCAACTGATGAGCCTACCATTGGAGCCAGCCAGCCAGGAGAGCAGTAGAGGCAGTCTAGTGCAGAAGTTCGCGTGCTAGACCTTTTGTACCATCGCCAACTCTTTTGGAGTCGTGGCGAGGTAGTGCGTGAGTGTGTTGATGTGGGTGTTGTCTGGTAGTCTGCATCTCTGAGGTGGTGTGCGTACAGTCAAGCTCGGCGTAACTCGGTGACTTGTCCACACCTGTTGTATCAAATGTTTTATGATTTGAGAACTTGATTTATGCTTAGTGCGTGCTCTCTATTTTCGTTTACTGTACTTCTTTCCTTATGTCTTGCTCTGTTCTTACCTCGCCCTTTTCTGGGAGATTAGATGGCTGGTCGTCCCCGTCATATGGTTCGTGCTCCAGTCCGTTTGGGTTTTGGGTCAGATCGAGTTGAACCAGAGGTAGATCTTGAGTCAGAGAACGAGCCGGTCAATGGTCCCACTCAGGCAAATCACTCGGTCAGGAGCAACCACAATGCTACCGACCTACCTCCACCCCCAGCACTTTGGACCGATTTCCAGCATATGATGGTAGTGTAGACTCAAATCTTGCAAGGACTAGCTCAGGCCATAGCCGGATTTCAGCAGAATGTGCAATCTCAGGCTCCGCAGTATGTGCCCAATCCCAACAACAGATCCAAGCTGACCGATTTTCTGAGGTCCCACCCACCTGAGTTCTCCCACACCATCGAACCTGTTGAGGCTGATGATTGGCTAAAGGATGTGGAAAGGAAGCTCAACTTGGTACAGTGCACCCCTATTGAGAAGACGCTCTATGCAGCCCATCAGCTAAGAGGTCCCAAAGCAGATTGGTGGGAGAATTACTGCAATGCTCACCCTGATGCCACTAACATTGGTTGGACTGAGTTCGCTGAGGCCTTTCGCGCAGCTCATGTGCCCGAAAGTACTATTGACATGAAGAAAGAGGAATTCAACAGGCTCAAGCAAGGTACAGGAAGTGTTAACAAATACTTAAGCCAGTTCAACTGGTTGGCCAGGTATGCTCCTGAGGAAGTAAACACTGATAAGAAGAAGATGAGGAGGTTCCTGGAAGGAATAGTAGTGGGCTTGAGAATCCAACTGCTCGCTCATGACTTTCCTAATTTCCAACAAATGGTCAACAAAGCTCTCCTGTTGGAAGATGCCAGGAAAGAGGCTACAGAGGAATACAGGAAGCGCAAGACCACTCATCAAGGGAATGCATCCCGAGGTGCGCCTCACCCTCGTTTTGGTCAGCCTATGCAGTATCACCAGCCCACTCCTCAGGCTAATCGCCAGCAGAACTATGTTCCACGCCCTTCAATGCAATGTCCTGCCCTGCAGCCGCAGCAGCGTGCCCCCGGTGGCAACACTGTGACCACCAGCGTATCCTCCTTCAAGTCACCAACAGGGATGGCTAATGTGCAGTGCTTCACGTGCAACCAAATGGGCCACTATGCTAGGCAATGCCCTAAGAATCAGGGAAACACCAGTTCAGGACGCTCTAATGGCAGCACAGCTAAGGTGCCAGCCCCTCCACAGTCCCGTTCTGTCAGCTAGACCAGTGGCCAAGGTTCCCGTGCTTCTAACAACTTCGGACGAGGCTGCGTGAATCACATTCAAGCTGAAACAGCTCAGGAAGTGTTGATGCAAAAAACACACACTGGCCTGAGAGATTTGCTTTACTCTAGTGCAGGTCCAAAACTTATTTCTAGGTTCGAAGGGCATGCCAGTTGATTTGATCCTGCAATCAACAAGAGGAAATATGCAAATTTATTAGTAGACAATAGTCAATCGGCCAGTTAGCCGATATCATATCGTGATGTAACCTAGCCGATGCAATAAAGTATGAATCGGCTGTAAGGTGTTTTATCAATGATAAACTAACCCTAAACTTGGTACATCGGCTGAAAAGATCAGTGTTACATAATCTATATATCAAAATTACTTTAGAGATAAGCAATTGGGATAGATCGGATTAAACCGAGACAGTATAAATTGCCCAAGTCTAAAGTAACATGAAATAACGATTATATATACTCATGTCATAGCCGATGTTCAGATTTAGGCATGTATCGGCTATAGCTCCGATACAACCTTATACTAGGATATTCTCTTGCAACAAATATATTCAACTATAACCAATTAGGTTGGTGAGTTCAATATATTTGTATTAAATTAGATCCTAATATAAAGGGCATATATAGCATATTAAACAAAGCATGAAACTATGTAAAATATCTATACCAGATAAGATCGGCTGAAACCCCGATACTATCCTTATTAACAACCATAAAACAGGCTAGAGATCATGATTCTTAATACGACTTAATATGTCAAACTTAACTGATGCAGCATTAAGTATGAAAAGAAGCATGATATCTAAATAATCAAGCCGATGGTTGCCTTTTCGGGATGGTGGATACATTATATAATTCAAACCAACAAGACAATCTAACCGTTACTAGCAAAACCGTAAATAGAGCCTGGCCGATGCAAGTAGATAGCATTGTCGATCTAAATTATATAACATATATGATAACTCGGAGATTTACAAGATAGAATTAGAGTGTCATAAAGATGTAAGCACTAATTCCGATAATGCAAACCGCCATAACAAGACCTACCTTTTTGCCAAAGATCAAATTGATGCAGCTCGACTCGAAAGCATGAACTTGTCGGAAATAGAAAACAAAGGTTGGCGATGCGCCAAGATTGATTGAACTGTGATTGTTGTTATTCATATGTCCTTGGGTTTATATTTATACCCGAAAATACAAACATTGTCCATCACGGACACGACTCATATTATCCTAATACAAATCTAACTAGCAAACAAGTCCCTTAGGTGGACTCTTACCGAAAATATCTGTAAGGAAATTACATATATTCCTAATTAATAAATACATTTGCTAATTCTGGACTCTTTCCTTGCCTGGCAACATCGTCGCAAACTCTTCTTTGAACCCGATACTGACTTCACATGCAATATTGGCCATATCGGCTATCTAAATCGGACTTGGTTTCCAGCCGATACGGACTCCAGCCGATGCACACTCTGTTTCCGAGATTTCCGCATACCTTCGAATCCGCTTCGGATTGGATCTTGTTTCCGACTCATAAGCTTGCCAAATTTCATCGTCAATAGGAAGCCCCAGACGTCGTGATGGGTATGTTCTCTGTCAACTCCATACCTGAAATTGTACTGTTTGATTCCGGAGCTTCGCATTCCTTCATATCGCAAGATTTTGTGAAAAGAAATGGTTTGAAAACCCAGAATTTGCAAGTATCTATGATAGTACACTCCCCTGGAAGGGATATAAGGGCAACTAAACTATGCCCCGAAGTCAATATTAAAATCGAGGGTGTAAGCTTTTTAGCCAAACCTATAGTCCTAGACTCCCAAGGCCTGGACATCATCCTAGGGATGGATTGGTTGGCTAAGCACAAAGGGCAGATAGATTGTGCTAAGAGGTCGATTACCCTGCAAGGATCTGGAGGGAAACAAGTTTGCTTTACCCCTTACCCTCATTCTGTGAGTCGCTCGACGCTTAACAGTGTGCAAGCCACTTCATTGGAATTAGTGCCCGTGGTCAGTGAGTATCCTGACGTGTTCCCAGAAGAGTTACCCGGCATGCCCCCTGACCGTGAGATTGAGTTCTCCATAGAACTAGCACCAAGCACCGCGCCGATTGCTAAGAGGCCCTACAAAATGACCACTAATGAGTTAGCTAAAGTTAAGAAGCAAATTGAAGAGTTGCAAAACAAGGGTTACGTACGACCTAGTACATCCCCTTGGGGAGCCCCTGTGCTCCTGGTTAAGAAGAAGGATGGCTCTGAAAGAATGGTGGTTGACTATAGAGCCTTGAATGAGGTAACCATAAGGAATAAGTACCCATTGCCCTGAATAGACGATCTGTTTGATCAACTGGAAGGAGCAAAAGTGTTCTCCAAGATTGACCTAAGGTCAGGATACCACCAGTTGAAGATACGACCCGAAGATATCACCAAGACCGCATTCTCAACGCGGTATGGTCTGTACGAGTTCACCGTGATGTCGTTCGGACTCACGAATGCACCGGTGTTTTTCATGAACCTGATGAATAAAGTCTTCATGGAGTATCTGGATAAGTTTTTCATAGTGTTCATCGACGACATCCTTATTTACTCAAAGAGTGAGCAAGAGCATACTAACCACTTAAGGTTGATCATGGATAAATTAAGGGAACATCAGTTGTTCGCCAAGTTCCCAAAGTGTGAATTCTGGTTGGATCGAGTGGCCTTCCTTGGTCATGTCATCTCCACCGATGGTGTCGAAGTAGACCCTAGCAAAGTGGAGTCAGTTCTCGCCTGGAAATCACCCAAGAATGTGTCAGAAATCTGCAGTTTCCTTGGCTTAGCTGGTTACTACCGGAGATTCGTCGAAGGGTTCTCCAAGCTGGCCAGACCTATGACTGAACTGCTAAAGAGGAAAAGGAATTTGACTGGTCAGAATCTTGTGAGCGCAGTTTCCAAGAGTTAAAGAAAAGGTTGATGACTGCACCGGTCCTCACCCTACCCGACATCCGCAAGAATTTCGAGATCTTCCGTGATGCATCGAGGCAAGGCTTGGGTTGTGTTCTGATGCAAGACCGAAAAGTGGTAGCCTACGCTTCCAGGCAGCTAAAGCCTCACGAAACCATATACCCCACTCATGACCTAGAACTTGCAGCCGTGGTGCATGCCCTCAAAATCTGGCGACATTACTTGATCAGAAACAAATGCGAAGTTTATACGGATCATAAAAGTCTCAAATACATCTTCACCCATAACGAATTAAACATGAGGCAGAGAAGATGGTTGGAACTAATCAAGGACTATGATTTGGGAATCCATTACCATCCTGGAAAGGCTAATGTGGTCGCTGATGCCCTGAGTCACAAAACCTACTGCAACATCGCCTTGGTTTGGCCAACTCAGGATTGGTTGTGCCGAGAATTAGAAAGGATGAAATTAACTGTAATTCCGTCAGGTGCCCTTGCCAGCCTGACGATACAACCCGCCCTAGAGTCTCAGATCTGGGAGGCTCAGAAGGACGATGAAAGAATAAAGGAACTAAAGGAGAAAATAAGTAAAAAGAAAGTGACTGGATATACCATAGATGACCAAGGTACCGTTTGGTTTGGGCAGCGTATTTGTGTGTCAGCCAAAAGGGAGTTACGAAACCTAATCCTGGCAGAAGCCCATGAGTCGGCTTACTCTATTCACCGGGAAGTACCAAAATGTACCAGGACATTAAGGAATACTTCTGGTGGGCCGGAATGAAATGTAATGTAGCGGAATATGTGGCCCTATGTGACATTTGTTAATGAGTCAAGGCAGAACATCAGAAGCCGGCTGGCTTGCTACAACCTCTAAGGATCCCAGAATGGAAATGGGAAGAAATTGGTATGGATTTCATCACTGGATTACCGAGAACTTCTTGTGGGTACTACTCCATCTGGGTGATTGTGGATCATCTCACGAAAGCAGCTCACTTCGTGCCCGTGAAACCACTTACGATGGAAAGAAACTGGCCGACCTCTATATGACTCACGTGGTTTGCTGATACGGGTGCCCTAAGAAGATTGTGTCAGATCGAGGCACGCAGTTCACCTCCAGATTCTGGCAGCAGCTACACGAAGCCCTAGGCACCGATCTAAATTTCAGCACAGCTTATCATCCGCAGACTGACGGTCAAACGAAAAGAGTTAATCAGATTCTCGAGGACATGCTGCGTGCTTGCGCCTTGGATTTTGAAGGTACTTGGGACTGATGCCTACCTTATGCCGAATTCTCCTACAATAACAGTTATCAGTCCAGCATTCAAATGTCCCCGAACGAGGCACTGTTCGGACGAAAGTGTCGTACCCCATTGTGCTGGAATGAGGTAGGTGAAACCCTAGTGTTTGGTCCAGATGTACTCAAGGCAGCTGAAGAACAAGTTAAGCTAATCTGTGACCGATTAAAGGCAGCACAAACCCGACAGAAAGTTATGCAGATAATAGGAGACGCCACCTCGAGTTTGCTATAGGAGATCATGTATACTTACGAGTGTCGCCACTTCGTGGACTTAAGAGATTAGGAATGTCTGGCAAGTTGGCACCCCGATATATAGGTCCTTATCTGATCACCGCTAGGCGTGGAGAAGTGGCCTATCAGATCGATCTACCCGAAGGTCTCGCAGATGTGCACAACGTGTTCCACGTGTCTCAGTTGAAGAAGTGTCTTCGAGTCCCAGAGGAACAGGTTCCTTTGGTGGACATTGAACTGGAAAAGAATCTGACGTACAAGGAGAGACCGATCAGAGTTCTTGAGGTAGCAGAACGTCAGACTCGTCGGAAGACCATCAAGTTCTACAAGGTGCAATGGAGTAACCATACCGAAGATGAGGCAACCTGGGAACGAGAAAATCACCTCCGTGCCGAGTTTCCGGAGCTGCTCCCTTAGGTGCTGAATCTCGGGGTCGAGATTCTTGTTAGGGGGTTGGTTTGTAACACCCGATCCATCGCGACGATAGTGGGGAAAAACCTATTTTTATAAAGCTCTAATTCTGAAAATTTGTGCTTGCTATTGTCCCTATGTGTGTGTGCTAGATCTCGTTTCCCCCTGTCCAAATCTCCACCCCGAAATCAAATCCAAATCCAGATTCTCTGCAAACAAAATTCTCTGTGAAAGTCTAAATTGCCTCCCTACTGTTCCTCGGGCCGAAACCCTTGGCCGACCCCATCGCTCTCATCCTCCCTCCCCTGTTTGCTGGGCCGCCTTCACTTCCTCTCCGGCCCATTTACCTCCTGGCCCACTCCGCCGTGCCAGCCCGTGCCGTGCACGTGCGGCGCGTGTCGTGCGAGAGAGAGAGCGCTCTCTCTCTCCCGCAGCCCCCTTCTCTCTCTCCTCCTCGTTTCTCTCTCTCTCTCACCAGTTGCCACCGACGCCATTCAAACCAGCCACCGCCCATTGGCCCGCGCGTGCGCGCGCGTCGTGGCCGACCGGCCTACGCCGCCTGCCCGCCTGCGCCTGCCTCTGCTGCCATGACGCCGCGTCACTGCCAGCGTTACCTCGGCCCGCAGCCTACCGCCGCATGCACGCATGCGTCCAAGCGCGGGAGCCGCAGCCGCTGCATGCCTCCCCCTCCTCTCTCCTCCTTTCTCGCAAAACAGCAAGGGACCGAATCCCCTTTTCCTCTCCACTTTCTCCTTTTTCCCTCCCATCACCGGCATCACCCCTGCCGCCATTTGCCACTAGCGCCGGTGAGCGCTAGCCCATGCGCGCGCACCCGTGAGCCACCCCTCCCCGCTCGCTCCACCCCCTATAAAACCCCCTCTCACCCCGATTCAGCCCCTCTTCCCTTCCCGCAGTTGAACGCCACCGCCGCCTCCGTGTCGCCGCACCATAATCGCCGACCGCCGCGCTCAGGCGCGCGACGAGAACCCCACGCCACCTCCTCCTCTTCTCCGGCTCGGCGCCCCTCCACTCGCGGTAACCCCTCGCCGCCTTTCCTTTCCCCCTCTCCCTTCGCGTAGCCGCCGCCACGTAGCCGCCCCTCGCCGGCCGATAGCGCCGCGCGCGTCACCGCGGTCGCGCCCCTACCCCCTCCTGCGCCATCGCTCTGCTCGCTGGCTGCACCACACCGATTCCCCTTGCCACGGCTGCTCTCCCTCCCCCTCTCTCTCGGGCAGCCGAATGGAAGAAGAGAAGAAAGAGAGAAGAAGAGAATGGTGTTGACGATGAAATTTGGCAAGATAATTGATGCACATGAATCGGAAACAAGATCCAATCCGAAACGGATTTGAAGGAGAGCGGGAATCTTGGAAACAGAGTGCGCATCGGCTGGAGACCGTATCGGCTGAAAACCGAGTCCGATTGGGATAGCCGATGTAGCCGTTATCGCATGTGAAGTCATTATCAGATTCGACAGAGAGCTTAGGATGATGTTGCCAGGCAAGGATAGAGTCCAAGATTGTCAATTGTATCTATTAATTAGGAATATGTATAGTTTCTTATAGATAATCTCGGTAAGAGTCCGCCTAAGGGACTTGTTTGCTAGTTAGATTTGCATTAGGTTAATATGAGTCGTGTCCGTGATGGACAATGTTTGTATTTTCGGGTATAAATATAGACCCGAGGTCTTGTAAATAAACAACAACCAAGTTCAATCAATCTCGGCGCATCACCAACCTTTTGTTTTCTACTTTTTCGACAAGTTCATGTTTTCGAGTCGAGCTGCATCAATCTGATCTTCGACGAAGAGATAGGCCTTGTTATGGCGGTTTGCATCATCGGAACTAGTGCTTACATCTTTATGACACTCTAGTTCTATTTTGTAAACTTCCGAGTTATCATATGCATTATATAGTTGGGATTGACAATGCAATCTATTCGTATCGATCGATCTTTATCTAGGGTTTTGTTGGTAACAAATAGATTGTCTTGTTGGTTTGAATTATATAATGTATCCACCATCCCGAAATGGCAACCATCGGCTTAATTGTCTAGATATTATGCTTCTCCTCATACTTAGTACCGCATCAGTTAAGTTTGATCTACTAAGTCGTGTTCTGAATCATAATCTCTAGCCTGTTTTATGGTTGTTAATAAGGATAATATCGGGGTTTCAGCCGATCTTACCTGGTATAGATGTTTTACATAGTTCTACGCTTTGTTTAATATTCTATATCTGCCCCTTATAATAGGATCTAATCTAATACAAATATATTGAGCTTATTATCAATCTGATTGATATTAGTTGAATATATTTGTTGCAAGAGAATATCCTAGTATAAGGTTGTATCGGAGCTATAGCCGATAAATGGTTAAATCTGAACTTCGGCTCTGACATAAGTAAACTTAATCATTATTTCATGTTATTTTGGACTTGGGCAATTTATACTATCTCGGTTCAGTACGATCTACCCAATTGCTTATTTCTAAAGTAATATTGATATATTGATTATGTAAAACTGATCTTTTCAACCGATGTATCAAGTTTAGGGTTAGCTTTTCATGGATAAACACCTTACAGCCGATTCATGCTTTATTGCATCGGCTAGGTTACATCACGATATGATATCGGCTAGCTGGTCGATTGACTATCGTTTACTAACAAATTTGCATATTTCTTCTTGTTGATTGCAGGATCAAATCAACTGGCACGCCCTCGAACCTATGAACAAGTTTTGGACCTGCACTAGAGTAAAACAAATCTCTCAGGCCAATGTGTGTTTTTTCATCAACACGCTTTTGGCACGCCCAGTGGGACCATTGTGTCATCATGACGCCCAACATTACTGAAGTCTCAGAGGAGAATGTCCTATCGATCACGATCGAGCAATTGAACGAAGAGCAGTGGGAAGAGATGAAGAAACTGATGGACCAACTCCAGAACCAGTACCTGCATTCGTTCACGGTAACACGACAGGGCACGGTCATCCAGAGAGCTAAAGTCGAGTTGCCGCCGGTCGTGAAACCAGATCCAAGTACATCCGGAACAATCGAAGAGAAAGGCAAGGAGCCCAAGGCCGATTCAAGTAATGAAGAACTTTACACATTACAAGATCGCATTGATTCAGCAGTGCACCATGCTCTCATTAATCAATCTGGGGTACTTGTGAACACGTTGACAAATATGATCAAATCAGTAGTTGATGGAACTATAGCCGAGGAAAAAGAAAAAGCACCAGTATATCTTCTAGGCGATACATTTCCAGGCTACAGGACCGTAAAGACAGAAATTGGCGAGAAGCAACAAACGTTTCAAATCCAGGCATCATCGGCTCCTCTGTCCAGTACAAATATCCCAACCATTTTGACAAGACAACCGACAATCACTAGGGGGCAAACTTAAAATCAGTTAACACCGGAACAACTGATGAGTATACTCAACCCAAAACCGCCAGTTGGTGATACTTCGTATCAAATTCCTTCGGTTCCACAACAGCCGATTGGAATTACTTAGCCGATAAACCAACAATACAGCACAGAGCAACTTCCTTACATATCCTCTCAAGGTATATCGGCCAATCTGAATCAATATTATCAACCTCATTCTCCACGGCCTCAACCGGTTCAGTACGGCCAGTATGACCAGATCCAACAGCAATATGGTGGAGCAACACCACAACAGTCGTGGGCCGATATGATGGCCGATGTAATGTGGGAACAATTTGGGCTCAAGCCTAAGGATAATGGCAACATGTATCGGCATCCATATCCAGAATACTACAATAGAGTACCACTGCCAAACCGATACAAAGTGCCAGATTTCTCCAAGTTCTCAGGGCAAGATAATGTGTCAACCTATGAGCATATTAGCCGATTTTTAGCTCAATGTGGGGAAGCATCGGCTACAGAAGCCCTCAGAGTCAGATTATTTTCACTTTCTTTATCTGGATCAGTATTCACATGGTTTTCATCTCTGCCTTACAATTCTATCAGAAATTGGGCCGATCTGGAGAAGCAGTTTCACAAATACTTTTTCAGTGGCATCCAAGAGATGAAATTATCGGACCTCACAGCTATCAGACAGAAATCAGATGAAACTGTGCCAGATTATATTCAAAGATTCAGGGATGTGAGGAACATATGTTATAGTTTGGCTCTGACAGATTCACAACTAGCCGATCTAGCCTTTCAGGGGTTGTTGACGCCGATGAGGGAGAGATTTTCAGCTCAAGACTTTGAGAGTTTAGCTCATTTAGCCCAGAAGATATCGGCTCATGAGAGAAGATTCCAAGAAGCCAGAAAATTTATCAAGAAAGCCAATAATGTTAATAATATCTACAGCTATGATTCTGATTCCGAAGATGATGATCCAGAAGTTAATGTAGCCGAATGGGCAAGGAATAAGAAGACAGTAGTGTGCCAATGGGTCAAGAATTCGGGAACAGAGGAAAGATTTGATTTTGACATCACCAAAGCTGACAAGATATTTGATCTTCTTCTTCAAGAAAAACAGATTCAGTTGCCGGCAGGACATGTGATTCCATCGGCTGAAGAATTGAACAGGAGGAAATATTGCAAGTGGTATAATACAGGATCTCACAGCACTAATGATTGCAAGATTTTTAGGCAACAGATCCAATCGGCTATCGAACAAGGAAAGATCAAGATTGATGAGTCAAAAAGGCCGATAAAGATAGATGGATGTCCTTTTCCAATAAATATGGTTCACTCTGGATTTGGCAGAAGCCAAGCCGATGGAAATAGAAACTTTGTCAGAAACATCAAAACGGCTAGCATGATCAACAAATACCAGAAAAGGCGTCAAAGGGAAGAGGAATATTTTTAGATTCACGATGATGAGAAATATTTTGATCCCCATTGGAGCTGTGAATTTTTTAGATTATATTGGAATGAAGGCATGAGGTTACCATCTATTAGTAAAGTTTTGTCAAAGGAATTCAAATGTAAATTAATAGCACTTTTAAAAGAATATAGAGATTGTTTTGACTGGGAATACTATGAGATGCCAGGAATTAGCCGATCGATTGTTGAACATCGGCTGCCTATCAAACCAGGCTATCGGTCATACAAGCAACCTCCAAGACGTTGTAAAGCTGAAATGTATGATGCTATCAAGGCCGAAATTACAAGACTCTATGATGCGAACTTTATTAGACCATGCCGATATGCTGAGTGGATTTCAAACAATGTACCAGTCATCAAGAAAAATGGCAAGCTCAGGGTTTGTATTGATTTTCGGGATTTGAATAAAGTTACACCAAAATATGAGTACCCAATGCCTATTGCCGATCAATTGGTTGATGCAGCATCTGGACACAAAATTATCAGCTTCATGGATGACAATGCAGGTTATAATCAAATTTTTATGACTGAGGAAGATATTCATAAGACTGCTTTTAGATGTCCTGGTGCAATCGACCTGTATGAGTGGGTTGTCATGACTTTTGTTTTGCGAAGTACTGGTGCCACATACCAAAGAGCAATGAATTACATATTTCATGATCTTATCGGCTTGTTGGTAGAAATCTATATTGATGATGTGGTGGTCAAGTCTAAGGAAATTGATGAACAGATAGCCAGTTTGAAAAAAGTATTTGAAAGAGCAAGGAAGTTTGGGTTGAAGATGAATCCAACTAAGTGTGCTTTTGGTGTATCGGCTGGACAATTCCTTGGATTTTTGGTACATGAGCGAGGGATTGAGATTCCTCATAGGAGTATTGAAGCAATCAAAGATATAAAACCTCCAGCAGATAAGAGTAAGTTATAGTCCTTGATCGGCAAGATAAATTTTGTTCGGCGATTCATATCAAACTTGTCTGGCCGAATAGAATCATTTACACCATTGTTAAGGTTAAAGGTCGATCAAGAGTTTATTTGGGGAGAGAAACAGCAAAAAGCTTTGGATGAAATCAAGGAATATTTGAGTACTCCTCTAGTTGTCATGCCACCACAAAAAGGGCTTCCTTTTAAGTTATATTTGTCAGCCGATCAGAACTCTATTGGCTCAGTTTTGATCCAAGAGATCGAAGGTAAACAAAGAGTCATATTCTATCTGAGCAGGAGACTTTTGGATGCTGAAACAAGGTATTCATCTGTGGAGAAATTATGTCTGTGCTTATATTTTTCTTGTACAAAGTTCAGGCATTATTTGCTTTCCAATGAGTGCACTATAGTATGTAAGGCCGATGTAGTACGCTACATGCTATCGGCTCCGTTATTGAAAGGGAGAATTGGGAAGTGGATTTTTGCTTTATCAGAATTTGACTTGAGGTATGAATCGGCTAAGGCAGTTAAAGGACAAGGGATAGCCAATTTCATAGTTGAGAACAGGGATACTACTATTGATCATGTTGACATCATGCCATGGACTTTGTTTTTTGATGGATCAGTTTGCACTCATGGATGTGGTATTGGCTTGGTGATCATATCGCCTAGGGGGGCAAGTTTTCAGTTTGCTTTTACTATCAAGCCTTATTCTACGAATAATCAAGCTGAATATGAATCTGTTTTGAAAGGATTGCAATTTTTGAAAGAGGTTGAAGCCGTTGCTATTGAAATCATGGGTGATTCTTCATTGGTAATTAGTCAATTGTCTGGGGAATATGAGTGCAAGAATGATGTCTTGATGGTTTATAATGAGAAGTGTCAAGAGTTGATGAAGACTTTGAAGATAGTTACTTTGAAACATATCCCTAGGGAACAGAATGTTGAAGCTAATGATTTAGCTCAACGTGCATCAGGCTACAAGCCGATGTTACATGGAATTGAAGTAGAAGTTGCATGTCTACCAGCCGATGATTGGAGGTTTGAGATATTTGAATATTTAAAGAATCCTTCTAAATCGGTTTCCAGGAAATTAAGATATAAAGCTCTCAAGTATGTTTTGCTGGATGATACATTATATTATCGGACGATAGATGGAATTTTACTGAGATGTTTAAGTCTGGAAGAAGCAAAGGTAGTCATGTGTGAAGTACATGAAGGTATATGTGGAACTCATCAATCGGCTCATAAGATGAAGTGGCTAATTAGAAGAGTTGGATATGTTTGGCCGACAGTGCTGGAAGACTGTTTCAGATATTATAAGGGATGTCAAGATTGCAAGAAATTTGGAGCTATTCAAAGAGCACCAGCATCGGCTATGAATCTAATTATCAAGCCGTGGCTGTTCAGAGGTTGGAGAATTGATATGATCGACCAGATCAATCCACCATCGAGCAAAGGACATAAATTCATATTGGTCGCTACTTATTATTTTACCAAGTGGGTTGAGGCAATTCCTTTGAAGGAAGTTGACAGTAAAGATGCTATTGAATTTGTTAAGGAGCATATTATATACCGGTTTGGTTTGCCACAGATGATTACAACTGATTAGGGTTCTATTTTTGTGTCCGATGAGTTTGTTCAGTTTGCCGACAACATGGGGATTAAGTTGTTGAATTCTTCACCATATTATGCACAAGCTAATGGGTAGGCTGAGGCATCTAACAAGAGCTTGATTAAGTTGGTCAAAAGGAAGATTGCAAAATATCCTAAAAAGTGGCATACTATTTTGGCAGAGGCATTATGGTCCTATCGGATGGCTTGTCATGGTGCAATTCAAGTTCCTCCATATCAGCTGGTTTATGGGCATGAAGCTGTATTACCGTGGGAAACCAACATCGGCTCCAGAAGGATTTCTTTACAGGATGAGTTGACAGCCGATGATTATCATAATTTGATGGTTGATGAGTCAGAAGATTTGGTTCAGTCTAGCTTTCGTGCTCTTGAAAAGGTTAGAAAGGACAAAGAAAGAATTGCTAGACATTACAATAAAAAGGTTGTGCCAAAGTCTTTTGAGGAGGATGAATTGGTGTGGAAATTGGTGTTGCCGATAGGAGCAAGAGATAGTAAATTTGGGAAGTAGTCACCGAATTGGGAAGGACCTTTTCGGATTCATAAATGTGTTTCTAAAGGGGCTTACATGTTGAAAGGACTTGATGGAGAAGTTTTTGGACGAGCTCTTAATGGAAAATATTTGAAGAAATACTACAGCCAATGTGTTTACATCGCCTTTAGATGCCCGATATTTTTATCGCCCTTAGACATATAAGTTTGCAGCATTGTGTTCCCTACTACAAACTTGGAGGGCATGGAGGATAAAGTTGGGAAATTTTTGGCAGATTTTTTGAGCAAAATTACATAAGACAAGGCAAGGCAAGGTTTAGTTGACTCGATGGCCGATAGCATATCACACTTAAGTATAAGTTGGCTTGATGGTCGATATATATATATATATATATATATATATATATTACAGCAAAAATATTGTTTCAAGATTGTTCACCATTACATTAAGATAGATACTTTTGAATGCCGATACTGCTTTTTGCCTAATCTGTTCTACTTCGTCAATGGCTTGAGCATCAGCTGCATCGGTGCCAGGATTGGTTTAAGTGATTTGCTCAAGGTAGAAACATGCTTCACAGATTTCTTTAACATCAATTTTTGGGCTTCAATAGCTTTAGGCAGATCGGCTAGCTTTTGCTCTTCAGATATGATCTCAGCCCTGCAAACTTCAAGTTGTGATAACAGATCGGCTTCTTTCTTTTTCAGTATCTCAATCTTTTGTTGAGTTGAACCTAGGCCAGCTTCTAGTTCATCCAGCTTAGTCTTTTCGTCATTGACTTGTTGTCGGCTAGATTGGATATTAGCCTCAAGAGCAGAGCGCTCCAGCCGATCAGCAATCCTTTGTCTTTCTCTTTCTAATTTGAAATGATGTTGTTCGAAGAAGACTGCTGGTGAAATCATCTCAATGAGCTCGTCAGGTATTTGATCTTGGATTTCTTCAAATCTCGCCCTGATTGGCCCACAGTTTGCTACCAGCGCGTCCAAGGAGGCGTTAAGCCGATCTGCAATATCGGCTAACTTCTGTTTTAGGTCCTCTGATATGGGAGAGATGGCTTTGCTGATTGTTTCCTCTTCCTCTTCATCCAGAAATTGCTTGATGTCAAATGAGAACATATCGGCTAAGAGCTGAAGACAGAAAATGCTATTAGATCATAATGTTGAAAATAAGCAGATAGACATGAGTTTGAAAGTATACTTACAGGGATTTGAGGAGCTGGAGTTGTGGCAGCAGTCTCTTCATTGTGTCGGCTAGCTGTGGCCGATGCAGTGTGTTCACTAGATATCTGATGAGGAGATGAGGGTTGAGGAGGCTGAAATAATAACAAGTATTGGTTAGTATCGGCTGGAAATAGAGCTAGAATTAAGAGGAGTTAGAGTTACCGATACTGGTGGTGGAGTTGGTTTCTTTCTTGCAGCAATTTGTTTCTTTTTAGGCTGAAAAGAGATAATTGAGTTAAAGTATGTATGAAGCATAAAAAGAAGATGACTGTTAGAATAATCTTACTTGTGCTCTTCGAGGTTTTTTTGGAGGACTTAGAGTTTTGGCAGCTTGAGACTGGATTGCAAGAGGAGTATTGGCTGT
Source organism: Oryza punctata (assembly GCA_000573905.2). Lineage (NCBI taxonomy): Eukaryota > Viridiplantae > Streptophyta > Magnoliopsida > Poales > Poaceae > Oryza > Oryza punctata. Next base: position 4,963,079 of record CM002494.2, on the reverse strand, counting down.
GGGTGTTGCAATGTTGGCAGTTTCGCTGACTTGAGCAGTGGCTTCATCGATAGCTTCTTCCATCTCAAGTTCCTTCAAAATTTCATCCACTTCTTGATCCAGAGGGATTTCTACATCGGCAGCCTTCTTTTGCTTTTTAATTGGTTTCTTCAAGATGGATGGCTTGACAGCAGCTTATTTGGTTCTCTTGCGCTTGTCACCTGTCTGCATCGGCTCTCTGAGTTGGCCTTGGAGCAGGGAGGTTGTCTTGGGAGCATTGAAGCCGATGATTGAGGGAGCTGGGCCACAAGCGTTAGGAAGTTTAGCCGCAGCATATTCTATTGGCTTGCCACTTCGACTGATAAGTGGAGGAGGAGAATCTGATGTCTGCAAAGGAAAATGAAATATATTGGGTATTACGAAAAAGATGGAGTAAAATTACAAAGTAGAAGGAGAGATAACTTACTTGAGGGACCAAGTTTGGTATGATTTTGGTAAGGTATGTTTCGGCCGGCAGATGGAATATATGAGATTTTATTTCAGACCACCATCGATCAAATTGTATACTCCTCATCAGGGTGATGTTGAATCTGTCTATACTGCCGAGTGGGGGACCAGGGATATTGAGCATCTTGTCCATCATTAGAGCCGATATGATGTCACCCCTGGTCTGGATTTTGTCTGAATAGTACAAGCCGATGGGTAGTTGTCCCATGCCAAGCTGTCTTGCTGCCACCATTGGATAATAGAACTCATAAGACGGCTGGACATTTCTACCTTGGGATATGCCGGTTGGCAGTATGCATGGAGAAATTGCAGCAGTAAGGACCTCTCTGGGTTTTTCAAATTTGTCATCATTTATCACATCCAATCTGAAATCGACTGGCAATTCAAATTTGTCAAAGGACTCATAAGCAAACTAGATTCAGCTGTCTTTGGGAAATCCATCATAAAAGTTGCCGAACCAATTCCGGAAATGCTCAGCCGATGGTCCAGAACCAGCATAACCAGTGGCTGCCTCACCATAAGATATACATCGGCGTACTGGACTTGTTTCATCATCACTGTCAGGATCGGCTAAAGATGGGAATTCTGCTTGAAGGAGTGATGGTCTTAGTGCAACTTTTAAAGTATGCAGAGTTAGCTAGAGCTGAATAAACCACCATGGGCCACCAGTGCTAACACTTGAATCCATAATTAATTTGGCCGATGACTAGCTTAGGGTTTGGTATGCTGCACCAAGTAGGTATTTTCCCAAGGGAAATTGTTTCTTACAGACGGTGGCTTCGGCTAGATGCTGCCAGTTAGCCGTTGGGCCGCAGGTGAATCCACAGAACAGGAACTTGTCCATCCACATCATCAGAAAAGCAGCATGCTCCCTAGCCGATACAGGGCCTGTTCCCATATTCTCTGAAATAAAACCAGACCAGCCCCCAATGTTCTTCGTTTTGAACTTATAAGTACATTTGGTCTTCATACTAATGGGATTGGCCGATGTAGTGACATCTAGACCAGTAATCATAGTTATATCCAGCAGGGTGGGAGTCATCGGCACATGGTTGAACAAGAAGGCATTTAGGGTGTCTGACCAAAAAAATGCAGCCGAAGACAGCATCGGCTCATCCTTCTTCGTGTCGCCTATCGGACCCAAATAGAAGTGATTGGGCTCGTTGAGTCGTGGGATAGCAATTTGATGGACTAGATGCTACAGATTGAAAAGAAGGATTGAGGGCAGAATAACAAACGAAGAACAAAAAGTGAACTTTGAGCCGATGGGGACTTACCTCAGGAAATTCCTTGGCCACAGTGCTGGATGGGCTCGATGATGACGCCATTGATGCGCGAAGGTCGTCGCCGGGAGTGAATTCGCTGTTGCGGTCGCCGGACAGGAGGAGAACAATCGCCGGAGTTCACGGAGGAGTTTGGTGGCTTGAGCGGTGAAAACGGTGTTAACGCCGTGAAATCTCCGGAAAAGCGGTTGGTATTTATGAAATTAGGTGCGTAACGGTCACAGAGGAAACCCTAGATTTTTGCGGTTACAAGGAGATAATTCCGTTGCATTATATAATACTTCGGAATTGGGGGGCACGTGTTGACGATGAAATTTGGTAAGATAATTGATGCACATGAATCGGAAACAAGATCCAATCCGAAGCGGATTTGAAGAAGAGCGGGAATCTCGAAAACAGAGTGCGGATCGGCTGGAGACCGTATTGGCTGAAAACCGAGTCCGATTGGGATAGCCGATGTAGCCGTTATCGCATGTGAAGTCATTATCAGATTCGACAGAGAGCTTAGGATGATGTTGCCAGGCAAGGATAGAGTCCAAGATTGTCAATTGTATCTATTAATTAGGAATATGTATAGTTTCTTATAGATAATCTCGGTAAGAGTCCGCCTAAGGGACTTGTTTGCTAGTTAGATTTGCATTAGGTTAATATGAGTCGTGTCCGTGATGGACAATGTTTGTATTTTCGGGTATAAATATAGACCCGAGGTCTTGTAAATAAACAACAACCAAGTTCAATCAATCTCGGCGCATCACCAACCTTTTGTTTTCTACTTTTTCGACAAGTTCATGTTTTCGAGTCGAGCTGCATCAATCTGATCTTCGACGAAGAGATAGGCCTTGTTATGGCGGTTTGCATCATCGGAACTAGTGCTTACATCTTTATGACACTCTAGTTCTATTTTGTAAACTTCCGAGTTATCATATGCATTATATAGTTGGGATTGACAATGCAATCTATTCGTATCGATCGATCTTTATCTAGGGTTTTGTTGGTAACAAATAGATTGTCTTGTTGGTTTGAATTATATAATGTATCCACCATCCCGAAATGGCAACCATCGGCTTAATTGTCTAGATATTATGCTTCTCCTCATACTTAGTACCGCATCAGTTAAGTTTGATCTACTAAGTCGTGTTCTGAATCATAATCTCTAGCCTGTTTTATGGTTGTTAATAAGGATAATATCGGGGTTTCAGCCGATCTTACCTGGTATAGATGTTTTACATAGTTCTACGCTTTGTTTAATATTCTATATCTGCCCCTTATAATAGGATCTAATCTAATACAAATATATTGAGCTTATTATCAATCTGATTGATATTAGTTGAATATATTTGTTGCAAGAGAATATCCTAGTATAAGGTTGTATCGGAGCTATAGCCGATAAATGGTTAAATCTGAACTTCGGCTCTGACATAAGTAAACTTAATCATTATTTCATGTTATTTTGGACTTGGGCAATTTATACTATCTCGGTTCAGTACGATCTACCCAATTGCTTATTTCTAAAGTAATATTGATATATTGATTATGTAAAACTGATCTTTTCAACCGATGTATCAAGTTTAGGGTTAGCTTTTCATGGATAAACACCTTACAGCCGATTCATGCTTTATTGCATCGGCTAGGTTACATCACGATATGATATCGGCTAGCTGGTCGATTGACTATCGTTTACTAACAAATTTGCATATTTCTTCTTGTTGATTGCAGGATCAAATCAACTGGCACGCCCTCGAACCTATGAACAAGTTTTGGACCTGCACTAGAGTAAAACAAATCTCTCAGGCCAATGTGTGTTTTTTTGCATCAACAAAGGGAGAAGAAGAGAAGGAGGAAGAAGATGGTGGTGGGACCCACCAGTGGACCCTACCCCCCATTTGACCCGGTCTACCCCTCTCTCTCACATGCACCCTCGGCCTCGGCCCGAATCGCGGCCTACTCCCTGGCCAGCCTCACGCGCGTGTCGCGTGGGGCGCACCCCCGCAGCCCACCAGCCCCGCTCGCCCTCCCGGCCTGCTGCGCCCGCGCGTCGATGGGCCGCAAATGGGCATGTCCCGCTCGCCGCTCGCCCCTCCCGGCCTCCTCTCCCCGCGACCCGCTAGCTCCTCTCCCCTCCTCGGCCTGCTTCGTGCCGCACTCGCTTGGGCCGGCTCTCCCTCCCGCGCGCGCCGGCCCGAGTGACTCGGCCACGCCATTTGATGCACATACTCTCCTTGGCTATTGAATACCCGTACCACCCTTGTCAACTGCAGGTTCCCAATATCCGAGCCCTCGGGCACGTACATCGGGGACTCTCTCAAATTTAAAACCTTCCACGATGGGTAAAACTTGGGTTTATAAAATACTTGGAAAACTCGACACTTGGGTCGGTGTCTGCAAAATAAAAACAATTTCTAAAATCGCAGTGCGGGGGATGTACCGGGAGTACGCTTTCCCGTACCTGCATTTAAGGACCGGCTCTTTTGGGATTTCATCCAAACATAAATAGTGCGACCACATGGGTGAAATGGGACACCCCTAGCTTAGTAACTAGCTGGGCCAGGGAAGCCTTGATGCCAAGGGACAAGTGGATTCGCCGGGGTAGTGTCGGGGAGGACCCCTGGGCTTCCTGGCACAGCATGGTCTGGGACCTAACCTGTTGTTGGTCCGGATGACCCCTCCCGTTGGCATACGGTAACCTTGTGTCGGCTTTGGAAAAGCCTTGTCGTGAAAGCCTCAAAGTCACCAGACGTGGCTGTTCCACACGGGCTGGGTGACCCAGGCTAGTAACGTCGTGTGGGTAAAGTGTACCCTCTCTGCAGAGGTTAACAAACCGTTCGAACAGCCGTGCCCATGGTAACGGGCGGATGTGAGGTGATTCCTTAGCGTAGTTTTATTTGACTACTGCTTGTGAAATTGACTTCATGGGTTGGATAACGTTGTTTTCAAATATGGCTGATGGGTTCAGCTAGGCCCGGGAAGCCGTCAAAAATCGTTTGACCGAGAGCCAATACTTGATTCTTGAAAGATTGATACATTGCAGCACTCTGACCGGGCTTGATGCACTGTCAGGCTCGAGTCGTTGAGAAGCACTTCCTTAGAAATCATTTCGAAAGATTTAAACCAAATCAATTGCGAAAACAAACGGTCGTTCTATGAAGCTTGCAATACACACTTAATTCCTAAGACTTACTGAGTACTCCCCGTACTCACCCTTGCTCTATATAAATAACCCCCCCAGTTCTCGAAGAGGAGATGGATCCCGCTGACGAGGAGTTCTACCAGGAGCAGACCGGCTTCGAGCAGTTTTAGGGTTTCTTCGTAGTTCCCAAGTTATGCTTGTGGCCTTGGGCTAGTCTTCGCTTCCGCCTTTCCCTTTTGTAATGCAGTTGTGAGCACGGGGTCTGTCCGTAGCCCAAATAACTGTAAGACTACCCTTAATGAAGATACCGCTGTTGCTGTGATATTTCGTCCTCCTGCGATACCAGCGCTGTTTTCCTGGGACTGGTATCAGCTTACAGGTTTATTTGGAGCGTCCCGCTCTAGTTCCCGTCCGGGGCATGATCGGGGCGTGACATATAATGTATATGATAACTCGGAGATTTGCAAGATAGAATTAGAGCGTCATAAAGATGTAAGCACTAATTCTGACAATGCAAACCGCCATAACAAGACTTACCTCTTCACCGAAGATCAAACTGATGCAGCTCGACTCGAAAGCAAGAACTCATCGAAAGTAAAAAGAATAAAAGGTTGGAGATGCGCCGAGACTGATTGAACTGTTGTTGTTTTATTCATAAAACCTCGGGTCTATATTTATACCCGAAAATACAAACATTGTCCAAGGTGGACACGACTCATATTGTCCTAATACAAGTCCAACTAGCAAACAAGTCCCTTTGGCGGACTCTTACCGAAAATATCTATAAGAAAATTACAGATAATCCTAATTAACAGATACATTTGCCAATCCTGGACTCTATCCTTGTCTGGCAACATCATCTCAAACTCTTCCTCGAACCCGATATTGATCATGCATGCAATATCGGTCATATCGGCTATCCAGATCAGACTTGGTTCCAGCTGATACGATCTTCCAGCCGATACATACTCTGTTTCCGAAAATTCCGCATATCTTCAATTCCGCTTCGAATTGAACTTTGTTTCCAATTCATATGCTTACCAAATTTCATCGTCAATAAGTCCCCACTAAAATCTGCTCCAAAAATATTTTCACTAATCTGCTATAATACATTTGGACGATCAAACTCTTGACAGGCAAATCTTTATTCGAGAACATGAACGACAAAGAGAGCATTGGAAAATTGGAACAGTATTGCAGCTACTAATACTGATTTCAAAGTAAAGATGCTTAGACTCAAGTCAAAAAATGAACATCCTAAAATCAAATAAGCCACTAAACATTTTTGCAGCACAACAAAAAACTAGTACAAAAATCTTCAACAAACACTAGCACTGGGACTCCTGGGAGTAAAACTAGACAGCTAGCAATTTCAAAAAACAATCAGAAATGGTAGGTTCGTAGCATGCAAAATTGTGTAGCTCTCTCAACGAGTCAACTATAAGGAAATGCCTTGAAGTGCATAATTCTACAAAGCAAATTCATAAATCCGGAATTCCTCGGTAGCTATGGAAACTTGCATGCAGTTCGTATGAAATATATCTATTATATTATTAAGACAGCTCGAAAAGAAAGCACCACGTTTGTTGTGGAGTCTAGTAATTCCCATATTAATAAAAAAAAAGAGAATAAGAGTCCAAATAGAAATACAATCTAAAAATAACTGAAATTCGGAATTAAAATAAGCAATATTGAAATAGCAGTCCATATAAGAACCCAATAAGCGATTAACTGAAATTCGGAACAAAAAATAAATAAATTTCTGAAATTATGAAAGAAAAAGAAGAGTTCAAGTAAGAATAAAATTTTGAAATAACTAAAATTCAGAAGAAAAAAGAAATATTGAAACAACAATTAATTCATCTATAACACAACACAACTTTGTTATGTTGGCACCCGAGGATGGAATTCCCGAATACCTGGAGCGTAAACCATACTAGTCCCATGATCAGTAGCTAATACACGCATCCACAACTTTGTTATCACGTCCATAAAATGTACATGATACATAAGTACATAAAAGGGCTCTTTTAACTTAGCGGTGCAAGGGTCATACAAAATAGTTGGGCCAACTAGCCAAACAAAAGAGTTGAAGCACAGCGGAAAAGATACATAAGTTCTTCGGTATGTCCATCCACCAAACCACATAGGCAACCGACTAGGAATCACCCTAGAAAGAACAATTCCTAGAAACTTCAGTAACTGGTGTAAGCATCTGCTTCCTGCAAACAATGCTAAAAACAACAACGAGAGGTGGGTCAATACACGAGGTATTGGCAAGTCCTACCCAAACCTTGGGAAATCTAGGACTATTGCAAGCTGAGATCAAAGATGGCTATATTTGTGGCTCATTTTCAGCGTAAAGCAAATGTTATTTCGCAATAGTAAATAATAATAGATTGCAACGGAGTTTTTAAATCAAAGAGTAAACCATAATAATAGTATTATAAGTATCATCATAGTATCATCCTTGTGCCTTCTATATAAACCATAATAATAGTATTATAAGTATCATCATAGTATCATCCTTGTGCCTTCTATAGCTGTAAGTAAACATTTCATTCTCAGCCCACACTGGGAAAAATCATCATTATTACCTACCATACCCATTTCACAAATCATTTAGTAAATCACCAACACTAACTTGTATCATTTCACCAAGTCGCTCATGACCGTGAGCACGGCTAATCGATTAGTTTCAGACTCTGCAGAGTTTGCACAACTTTACCACATAATGTGATTTACTCTAGTTTATCCGGTACCCGCCGATACCACCACACTCTACACATTGAGTGCGGTCTAGAGGTCACACGCAGCCGTTACATTGCTTAAAGTCTAACCTTGCATTAGCGACAGCGAGTGGAAATCCACACTAGGCATATGACCTAGAGCCCTTAGGTGGCAGGCCCACGCCTTAAACCTAACATCGTGGCAGCAACCCATCCGGTTCCCCACAAGGCACTACACCGTTGTATTGGACAAACTTAGACGCCCATGCCATTTCCCGACATATGGATAGCTCCTCTGAGTTAAACTCAACACAATAGAATCATCATCAATATACACAACATAACTCATACTACTCCGACCTACCAAAATGCAAGGTTAGACATTGAGCAACTTAATAGGCTAAGGTCATCCCATAAACAACACATGTGGTTGCACGATATACTTAGGCAGCGTTCGCATGCATGCATTCGGAACATGCACAGTATTTGCGGAAAACGGAGCGATCCATTAGCGCGTGATTAATTAAGTTTTTGCTAATTTTTTTTAAAAAATGGATTAATTTGATTTTTAAGCAACTTTTGTATAGAAACTTTTTGCAAAATACACATCGTTTAGTAGTTTGGAAAGCGTGCGCGTGGAAAACGAGGGAGAGGAGTTGGGAAAGGGGAGGAAAGAACGCTGCCTTACATGGTGACACATAGTTCGGTCCTTAATCGACTCGAGCGAACACTCCCCCTATCGGTGTGCAACTACTACCATATGCACACCACTTGCCATCTAAGTCTAAAATCATCGTTTTCAGTTTTTAATTTTCACAAATAACAGAGATGACCTCTCTGTGCAATATTTTTTTCAATTATCCCATTGGTAAAGAGTGAATATCATGTCATATGTAACCATCTGGAATTTTCAAAGCATGGCTAAGCAATATCTATATTAGTAACTCGAATATACCCATGTTGGTGCTTGGATAGCATGACATAAATACCCATCCTAGTGCTTCAACAGTAAGGATAATCAATATATCAAGGTAGGTAATGCAGCAAAGAGGTCATTTCTACCAATACCCCATTTTTTTTATAAAACATCGCATGCAATTTATAAAATAATAAAGCATTTGCGAAAAATATAGGATTCAATATGATCAAAGGAGGAATTGATTAGAACTTGCCTTGCTCAGGTGGGTCCTCAAATAACTCTTGGTCCTGCACACTCGTCAACGGCAATAATCTATTCGTCCTCTATTTAAATTTAAACGTACATTCAAAAGAATATCGAATAAAACTCCAATATAAAATATGTTGCATGATGCATGAGCACAATTACAAAGTTGCTACTCAAATTTAAATTAGTGAAATTTTACACAACAGTGGTGCCAATTTTGAGTGCACAGTATTAAATATAATATTTTTTTATGAATCTATCAAAATTTGGTTCACCTCAATCAGAGTTAAAATGAATTTTCTATGATTTTCTAAAGTTTCAGCAATTTATGGTGCATGAATAATTAACCAAAACCATTTTATCAGATTTATTAATTTCTTTATTAAAGAACTAAAGCGTAGTTTGAGAGATACACCTTTCCTACTGGGAAGGCGTATTTTCACTTTAAGCATACATTTTAAAACAAAGGGTCCACATGTCAGTCTCGCGGAGATTTATAACTCGATCCCTATATTTTTATTATTTGCAAATAAGTCTTAGGTCCCACTTGTAAGTGTGTCGGTATTTTGTATCGGGAATCCTATAGTTTCTCTTATTTGCGGATAGATCCTGTCTTCTTCCACAGGAAAGAACTGACGGGGAATCGTGGGGGCGGCTCGGCTGGCTCGGGAAAGGGCCGGGGAGGCTAGGGGTTTCCCTCGCGCTCCACCTAGAGGCGGCGGCGCGTCTGGGAAAAGCTGGAGGCGGCGGGCGCCATGGCCGGCGGTGGCGGCGGTTCAGGACGGAGGTGGACGGCTTGCTACAGCGAACGGCGGCTCGATTAATGGATAGGGGAGGAACTACGGACTAGGGGAGTCTTACCCCGTGCTCGGTTTGGGTGGAGGTGTCCTGGAATTGCGCGGCGACGATATCCCGAGATGGCCGGTGGCGGCAATGGTGGCGGCGGCTCTCCGGCGAAGTGGTCCTAAAATTGATTGAGAGAATGGATTTAGGGAGGTTCTGGGAGTGTTCTGGCGCGAGGAATCGGTGGGAAACTCACCGTGGAGGCAGTTTGCTCGGTTCGGGTTGGTGGCGGTGTTCTGGCCGGCGCAGACCGCGGTGATGGCGCGGCCGTTCCCGGCGAACAGGAGAGTTTCGGGCTTCGGATTTGGGAGTGGAGATTTATTGTGGTGTGGGGAGTTAGCTGGCGCGAGGATTCGATTTATAGGCGAGGGAGGAGCGAGAGGCGGATGCGGAGGCTGTCGTGACGCATTCGGCGTCTCGCGCGCGCGCAGGCGGGGTCGGCGGAAGACGCGGTGTCAGTGGGGCAGAGGGAAGGCTGGCGCGGCGTCGGCTTTACAGGCTTTGTAGAGGGAGGTGCAGGGTTAGGCAGAGGAAGCAGCGGGGTCGGGTTTCGCCTTGTCGCGTCGGGCGTCGGCTTTGGCAGGGGGCGGCGGCTCCGGGTTGGCGAGGCGCTGCGAGGTCAGCGCCTGGGCGCGCAGAGCATCGGGCAGGGACGACGTCGGCTTTGCACAGGCTTTCAGCGAGATTCGTGGGGCAGAGGAAGAATGGGGGTGCTCGGGAAGGGCTCGTCGCGTCTCGTCGCTTCGGGCAGAGGGGCGGCGCGGTTGGCGGAGGAACGCGAAGAAGCTGGCGCGGTAAAAATTATAAAATTAGAAACACGCGGATGAGAAAGTTCGATCTTTTAAAATCGTAATCGTAAGATAACGAAATAATATTTAACAAATTTTAAGTAAAATCATATGTAGAAAATAAATAATTTTGTTTGAGTGCTAGCCACGTAATTGCACGGTACCCAGCTAGTTAACTTATTAAAAAGGAGCCTCCACGTTCACTCTCACGACCTAAAAATTCTCATATTAATCGGAGAAAAAGAAAGCAGAGTCTATATATAAATACAATTTAAAAATAGCTAAAATTCGGAATTAAATAATAAAGATAGAATTCACATGAAAAACCACCTAGCAACAAATGGTGATCAAACTCCTACACATCAATGATTTACCTGCTTGGATCATTGGATGGATGTCTCTGTACAGTACTATTCATGGAACGGCATGACCCAGACAGGCGGCTGCGCATGTCGTAGCAGCGCACGGTCACGTTCTTCCCGGCGAGCACGCTCTCGTCGTCAGTGGGGTAGATGCAGTCACCGGCGCACCATGGTAGGATCCTCGCGTCGGCGAAGAACGCCGTGCCGGCGCTGAGGAACAGCGCGCGGCCGCCGAAGCTCCTGGCCCGGCGCCAGAACCGCAGCTCGTCGTCCCACCGGAACGCGCAGAGGTACCTGTCGTCGTCCCAGGGGCTCAGTCAGCACTCGGTCCCGACGAACACCAGCGAGCCGGCGTAGTCGTCGGCGGTGAGCCACCACCGCGATCTCCACATGGACCAGTATTCCCTGTACGCCTGTCCGCAAACTTCTCCACCCGCGGCGGGACGACAACGCGCTGTTGCTGCTGCCCGCCGGCGGGATGGAGACGCGCAGCACCGTGCCATCGTACGTAGAAGCTGCCGTTGAGGTGGACCACGCTCACGAACTTGCGGTTGTACTCATCGGGCTCCACGTGCTCCCAGCCCACCTCGACGCGCGTCCCCGGGGCGCGATATGGCGAGGCAGCGGCCACTGTTAGAATTAATCTTGTTGTTTTGCATATTTGTGCTAGTTGTGTACGTGCTCATTATCTCATCACATGGCTTGGTGCCCAAGAGGGGCAGCCATGAAGTGAGTGTTTGTGTGACCAGGTGCTTGGTCAGTTCGTGGTGAGTACTTAGGAGCAAATCAGCCGATGCATGTGTTAGTTAGTTTGTTCAGTCATGCAAGTGCACGTTGGTTTGGAGCTGTGACCAAGTCAAGTGAATGGTTCATGGCGAGAAGAGCGGATCGGATAGCTCATGCATGTATTGTTTAGTGGTAATCTGCATGTAGAGAGATATGCTTTGCATGTAGAAAGGTGTTTAGTGGTCACGGAGAGTTTGGCCGAGTCGTGCTGCCGGCTGAAAATGTGCATGTATTTATTTAAACCATGTAATCAGAGGTAGGTTTAAGGTGTGAGGTGAATACAGGTGCAAGTGCAGGTGCTGATGTGTAGCATCGAATAGTTTTTTTGTGTGCTAGTTCTTCTTGTTCTTGTGCATCTGTGTGTTTCCATCCACCGAGTGAAAGTTCCAACAGCCACGGCGGTAGACGCAGAGCGCGACGCAGTCGTCGTCGTCGGAGCAGGCGGGGCTGCACGAGAGCGTGACCATGGTGATGTAGGGGTAGTCCTCCTTGTCGGGCTTGTACACGCGCTGCAGCATCTCGGCGTCCGTCTCCTCCAGGGGGAGGCCAGCACGGAGGCGCGCATCCTTCGAGAGTGGCAATCGCACGAGGTGCTCCTCCTCGTCCGCGGCGGCATGGATCTCGAAGAGGGAGAACTCGTCGGGGAGGCGGAACTCGAGGTGCGGAAGCAGCGGGTGGACGACATGGACGGTGGCGATGCCTGCGGCGCCGGCGACTCCCTCCCCCGGTGAGCATCACGAGCCATCCGCGGGAGCTCCCGACGCCTCGCGCGCCGAGGCGATGTCATGGAAAGCGCCCGTCGGCGAGGCTGAGGAACGCGCGGGAAGCCGGGTCGAGCGCCATCTCCTCCGGAAGCAGCAGCCCCGGCATGAGCCGCTGCGGCTCGGCGACAACGTTGTGCCCGTCCACGGCGAGCGCAAGCCATGGCTTGGAGAGGAAGGTGGCGCCGTTGAAGTTGCGCAGGACGGGACGCGTGGGGAGCTCCCAGGCGTCGTGGAGGATGGCGGCAAGTCCGTCGTCGTCGTCGCGGTCGGGCTCCTCACAATACAGATCCGACGCCTTCGCCACCGCCGGCGCAGCGACGCTGACAAGGAAGGATGGAAGAGTGTGGAATGTTGGTGCGGGGCTGCGCCTGCGCGGCTGCGCGTTGCGTGGGGCATTATATAGGTCGACACCGAGATGAGTTGAATTGAGTTAAGAATTCAGATATCAAGTCTGAATTTTCAGAAAGTTCATATTTGAGTTGATTTATTCTATTTCACTGGTTTTTTTTAGCAAAGATAAGTCATTTTCCAGCGCAATGGATCAACCATTTCACCAATGTAAAAATGTCAGTCGGAAACACCAGTACCATTCATTCAGACAAAGAGGCTTGTAACTGCGTTTGTGTCTGAAGCTGATGCCCAGTTAAACGTAGGAGTATTATTTAACAGCTCCACTCAATCTCAACCGGCAACAACAAGTTCCAGATTGCGTCCTTGCAACGGTCTTTGTAAAAATGTCTGAAAAACTGGTCCAAGGAACAGAGATTGTTGGTCTCAACTCTGAACCTGGCAAAACACCAACCTTGGGCAGGGACTGCTCCCAAACCATTTGCTAAACTACAGAATTAGCCAAGGCTTTGTGTGCAATTTGGTCATTTGGATTAGCAACAGGAATTTAACCATTAGTTGATTTGTGATCATCAGAATTGTCGGCGTCCGAAAACCTGACAGGTCTTTGACTGCATTCTATGAATTTTAAGTTCAGTGCAGGCAGCAGCCTTCAGATATTAGTTGTAACTAATACTAGATAAAATTATCGTTATGTCATCTCGATCTGAACTATTCGCGCTCTTCAGATATCAGATTGCAGATATACCATGTTTCAATTCCGTCAGATTTAGAGTGGATTAAATTTCGTTACAAGTTCAGGCATAGGCATAGGCTGCAAAGGACATTTAACACTGCAAACTTGTTCCCCGAATTATGAAACTATTCAGAATAATCTTCAAACTAAATTCAGACCAAAGCTGACGTAGCTGATTCTTGACAGATCCAATCTCACAAAGTCACAAGTGACAAAACTAATCTTGAGTTAGGTAGGTGTCATTGGCCTTACGTGCTATCTGGAAGCAGCGCTTCTAGCCGTTTCCTCATCGTTGGGACTAGCTCATCCTCATCTTTGAGAAGATAATGACTGAATAATGATGCCTGCAAATTCCGTAATCATCAATAGGAGAATGCAGACACTTGTTACTGCAATGTTGAGCTCACCTGTCCAGAAGCACCATCTCTTCTTGGTGGCACACCAGGTGTCATTTCTTGACCAAACAGTCGGAAAGTGGGAAGTTCTTCCGTGGATGAAGAGGAAACAGACTTCTTGTTATGCTGAAGCTGTCTTGTTCCCTCAGGAAGCTGAAGCGCATGAACTGTATTCCTGTCCGGTGCCGGGGAGTAATTTTGAGTGTTCAAAATGCAAGTGGAGGTCTGAGACGAACTCTCCCCAGGAACTTCACGGATTTGCCAAAAGTTAACATATCTGTTCATTTCTGAAGAGGATGCCCATTCAACCTGGCGAGCAGCACAGTGTCAGATAAAAATGGACAATGCAACTATGGGACAATGCAACAATTCCAGTGGAGACACAAAGTGCTAGCACTGGATCTGATACAAAGTTACTACTACTCATGATGCCTAATATCTTAAGACAATACATGCATGGATGAATTGATCAAAAGACCGAGGCACAATTTTGATAGGCATTTGCAATCAAACAACAAGCAAAATCAGAGTAATACCTGAATCATCCTCCATATCGATGTTGCATAGTTCTCGATGGCAATCACCTTTCCCTGTGGCCCAATGATCGGTAACTTGCCCTCCTCAGCAGCCCATACGAAATTTACCACCATCCCTGGGGTAAACTTCGCGAGCAAACCATGAAGCACAATATCACACGGCACAACAAACTCATCGCCGTCCTGGCGCGAGGTGTAGGTCACCTTGAATGGCTTGAGACGTGCCGCCTTCCAGACGGCATCAATCACCTCTTCAACTGACCCTAACTCCGGCTTGAGAGTGCGCCGCAGCCCCATGAATATCTCGCCATTGTCGATGCGACGCATAAACACGACGTTGTCACCGGTGACGAGGCGGTTGGCATTCGTGAATTTGATCCAACCACTGCGAAACATACGCGTATGTTCTTTCCAGGTGTAGTTAAACACCCACTCCATCCCGTCCGTGTCCTTAATGCGGAGCAGCACATCGTCGTTCTGCTCAAGCTGAGGAAGAACACCCATGACGGCGTCTTTCTTGGGGATTATGAACCGATACCGATTCTTGACGGCATCGGTGTATGTCAGAGGCTTCACGAAAGAAACAAGATTCTGCGGGGGAGTGGAGCTTGGATCAGCGGGGGCCTGAAGCTGGAGGGAGTGGTCGTCGGCGGCGACGGGGACGAGGGAGATGGTCGCCATGGGTTCATTCCTTGTTGCACAGAGGTGAACCTCCGTGACTTTGCATAGGAAGATTCTCCCTGGAAGCGGCTCTGGCGGACGCGACGGGCACTGCTCGGCGTGCCCGTCAGGGAAGTAGTAGACCAGCGAGCCAACGGCGGGGAGGCGGCCGGACTTGGGGGCGGCGCATGCCAGCCACATGTCGCGCGTAACATTGAACGCCTGCGCCTGCGCGGAGGAAGACGGAGACCCCTCTGCCGCTGCCGCTGCCGCCCTTGGAGGTGGAGGAGGTTGCAGCGGTGCGGTGGTGGCGAGAACCATATCGGCGACCACAGCGCCCGCGCCCGCGTCCGCTAGTGGAGGCAGATGATCCTGAAAAGCGAAAACCAATTAGTGAATATTTTGCATCGATCAATTCACCAATTGTGAGCATTTTTGCATCGATCATTGCGTGCGTGCGTTTACAACTCAATTCAACAAAACTCACCAGCTGAGAGCTGCTGCTGCTGCTGCCGCCGCCGCCGCTGATCCTGCTCCGTGTGGGACATCCATTGCAGGCAGATGAAGAAGATGCCATAGCAACCTCACAACTGTTCAACCTCTTTGGAGAAGGAGGAGGGGGAGGGGCAGCAGAAGCACGATCGCCGTATCTAACCGATCGAACTTGCCAGAAGTTGGCGCGCTTGTTCATCTTTGAATTTCCTGTCCAACCAATCTGCAATATGCACAATGAGCAGTAGAAACAATATCAATGCAAGTATGAAACCATTGAGAACAATCATACTCTACTCTCCATGGTAGTAACCAATAGTGCATCAACAGCAACACTACGTATGAACGAAATCAGACAACAAAACTGCAAATCCATTGGCATCGCGGAGCAGAATCAGGGGAATTAGGCCCTGTTTAGATCCACCGCCAAATTTTTTTGCCCCGTCACATCGAACGTTTGAACACATGTATGGAGTATTAAATGTGGATGAAAAAAAAAACCAATTGCACAGTTTGCGTGTAAATCACGAGACGAATCTTTTGAGCCTAATTTCGTCATGATCTGACAATGTGGTGCTACAGTAAACATTTGCCAATGACGGATTAATTAGGCTTAATAAATTCGTCTCGCAGTTTACAAGCGGATTCTGTAATTTGTTTTGGTATTAGTCTACGTTTAATACTTCAAATGTGCGTCCGTATATCCGATGTGACCCGCCAAATTTTTTTACCCCTGGATCTAAACACCCCCTTAATCGATGTCAGGATATCTCATGGTAGTAATCAATCGTGCATCAAGAGCAACACCACGTATGAACGAAATCAGACAAGAAAACTGCAAATCCATTGGCATGGCGGATGAGAATCAGGGGAATTAATAATACCTCGAGTGCTCGCCACATCCGTGTAGTGTCGTCCATGGCGGTGATCATGCCCTGTGGCCCGACGCTGGGCGGCGCGCCATCCTCGACGGCCCAAACAAACTCCACCTCCATCTCGGGAGTGAATCTGGCTCGGAGGCGGAGCCCCTCCTCCACCACCTCGCGCGGCACGACGAACTCGTCGCCGTCCTGCCGCGAGCGGTACGTCACCGTGAACTGCTCGCCGGCCGCCGCGTGAGCCGCCGCAGCTATCACCTCCTGCACGGCCACCTGGAGCGGGGTCGTAGGCCTGGACCGAAGCGTGTTGAGTGGCTTGTCGAGCGTACACCGGCGCCGCACCCCGACGTACAGCTCGTCGTCGCCGCGACGCATGAAGATGACGCTGTCTCCATCAACGAAGTCCATGTCGTCCTGAAATTTCTTCCAGCCCTTGACGAGCGTGACTCTGCTGCCATTCCTGCCGTAGTCGAACGTCATCGGAGATCCTTGAAGGTCCTTGACGACGAGGGGCTGAACTGCTTTGGCGTCGACCAGCGGCGGGAAGACGTCCTTGGCAACAAACATGGGGGCGGCGAAGCGGTTGCGGTAGTCGGCGTCGGAGGACATCAGCGTCTTGACGAAGGAACGGAACTGCTGCTGCTGCTGCTGCTGGCCACCGGCGGCGGCGGCGGCGGCGGGAACGGCGGAAGCGGGGGCCAGACGCGGGATGTCGTGGTCGCCGACCGGGTCGAGGGTGATGGCGGCGTAGGCCTCATTGGTGAGGGCGTCGGCGCGGAGGCGGACGTCGGCCACCGTACAGAGGAAGAAGCGGGGGGCGGGGGGGACGGCGAGCTGCTCCAGGAGGGGGGCGGGGAACTGGCAAAACTGCTCGGCGTGGCCGTCGACGAAGTAGAAGACCACCGAGCCGACGGGCGGGGAGGCGGCCGGAGTTCGGGGCGGCGCATGCGAGCCACACGTCACGGTCTACGATCCGGTTGATGTCGTCGGCGAGCGGCGGCGGCGCCGCCGCCATTGTCGGCGGGAGAGGTCGAGGGATTTCGGGGGAGCGGGAGAAGGAATTGTCGATTTGAGAGATTTGAGGCGAGGCGAGGCGACGGTTAATGTTTGTTTCCTAGCTTCTCCCTTGCAAGTGGGTGGGACGGTGGGGGTTTTATACTGTCGCGGCCTCCTCCGTCCAGAATTTTACTGATATTTTCCTTTCAGAGAGGTAACCCAAGCAAAAAAAAAAAAAAACGAAAAGAAATATCAGTAACAAACCGTGCAAGTGGACGTTGGCTAGCTGTAAGTGTAACTAACTGCCCCAACTAAAACGTAGCCGACAAGAAAGAAACATGTAATAACGGATTAATCACTGTAATTAGCAAGACGAAAGGAGAAGGATTAACGAAGGGGAGGCGGCGGCGTGGCGTGTATATAAACCCCACCTGCTGGGACTGGGACACCGCCTTACGCGTCAATTCGAATTTCGAATCCAATATTGATGGGAGTGGATTCTACTTCCTTAAGGGGATGTCCTCGTATACCATTTTCTTCTAAATTCGATATAAATAGTTATAAAAAATTATGAAAAAATTAACAATGTTGAGTATTGTGATATTTATATGTCCACTAAAAATCAAGTTCAAATTCGACTTACACATCAAGAAATAAAAAAGACAAATTCAGATATGAACGGTACACTACTATTTATATGTTGGATTTATTTTTTTATATCTCGAAGTGTGAATTGAGTTTGGACGAGATTTTATGAAGTTGTATAGATATGTTGTATTAGTGTTGTCATTTTGGCATTTTTAATAACCGTTTAGATGGTTTTTAAGCAAACGAGGGGATATTCCCTCGAGGGATTAAAATAGTTTCCCCAACATTGATCGGTGCGTGTTGATGATTGATTGGTGCATGTGTGCAGGTTGAATGGGATCATCCGACTCAGTCTAGGGTTGGTAATTTTACATGGGTTCGGGTATCTAGATACCCGACCCGATGGGCATGGGCATGGGCATGGGTGTAATATTTTGCCCGTGGGCAAGCCCGCCCGAGACCCGTGAACGTAGGGGCAGCAGCTAGGTATTGGTTTTTTACCGGCGGGTAACCCGTGCCCGACCTGATGCATATGTATTAGCTAATTTTGGCCCATCTCTTATTCCTCATACCCTTTTCTCTTGGCCCATTTGGCCCACAAACCAGGGACATATATATACTCAACTAATAAGAACCCTAACCTAATTCCCCACTCCCCTCTCCTACCCCAATCCAAACGGCGGAAGCACGGCTGGTGGAGGTAGCGTCGCGCCTAGCGACGACGCGGTGATGGTGGCGGCGCGGGCTAGCGATGGTGCGGACGTGACCGGCGGCACGAAGCAGCTGCGGGCGACGATGGTTGGCGGCGGACGGGCGTAGATGACGACGGCGCACGACGCAGGCATGCCCGATGGGTACCCGTCGGACAGGGGCAGACTCAGACCCCTAGCCACCTAGGCCGTGGCCGGGGGCCTGGAAGCGAAGGCCCATATAAACTCATGTGATTTCTCCATGTAAAAGATATATGGGCCAAAATTGCTATGGGTTGGCTCGGAACTTGGCTAAAGTATAGGTCCGCCCCTGCCGTCGGGCATGCCCGTGCTCGACGGACATAGGATTTACCCGATAGACCTTTCGAGCATGGGTCGGGCATGGAATCGCTCTACTCATGCCCGACCCGACCCGTTGCCATCGCTAGCTACTGTCTCCTCGATCTCCTACACGATACACAAACAAGTTAATTCTTGGCAAGTCCTACGTCATCCAGCAGCAGCGACATCGGCTGTGCGTATTCGGTATGCTGCAGCATCGTTGGCGCCGCAAGTTCAGATAATGGCGCCGCCGCCGCCGACGAGGAGGAGGAGAATGGTGCCGGTGCCGGTTATCGACCACGACATCTTGCTCGCCTGAGCCACGCCGTACTACGGCCGCCTCCCCGGCGTCGGCTCGGCGGTCTACTACTTCCCCCGAGGCCACACCGAGCAGTGCCACACCTGCACCACGTACCTGATCCCGGCCAACTGCCATCGCTTCCCCTGCACTGTCACGGGCATCGACTTCGCCGTCGATGCCCAGTCCGATGATTCCTACGCCATAATCTCCCTCTTTCCAGGTGAGTGCTACGTCATGCACCGCCCGCTTCCCGCGCGCGATCCCGTCGGAATCGGAGGCCAGCGGGAGTTCTGCTTCTTCGACAAGAAGCTGTCGGAGAGCGACGTCACGGCGAACGGCGGCGGCGGCGCCCTCATCGTGATCCCCAAGTCCAGCGCCGCCGAGCACGACCACGTCCTTCCGGCAATCCCGGACCTCCGCGTGACTGACCTGCATGGCGGGCGCCGCTGGGAGTTCGGCCACACCTGGAGCGACACCGACACGGAACGCTCCCACACACTCGCCGCCGCCGGCTGGAGCGCGTTCGTCAAGGCCAAGCGCCTCTGCGTCGGGGACACCGTGATCTTCATGCGTCGCCCCGGCGGCGAGCTCCTCGTCGGGGTGCGCCGCAAGCCCTACGGCGGCATGCCGGTCGGGATCCCGGACAAGCACGTGTCGGACGCCGGGTTCTACGCGACGTTGGGCCATCCGTTCAGGGCGACCTACTGCCCATGGCAGGGCACGGCGGAGTTCGTGGTGCGCCGGGAGGAGGTGGAAGGCTCGCCGCCGATCAGTCTCACTCCGGGGACGAGGGTGCGCTTACTGATGAACCCCGACAACACGCGCCGCCGCGTCCAACCGGTGTACGGCACCGTCAGGGACGTCGACTCCCGGAGCGCGTGGCGCATGCTCGAGGTATAATGCCTGACAAACCAATTGTTCTTCAGTTCGTTGATCACCATTTCCATGATCGATCGATCTGGTTGCATATATACTAGTTGAATTGCATGGTTAATGAATGGTGCATATCTCGATCTGCAGGTTGACTGGCGGATCGTGACTCCCCGCTCTCTTCCACGATGAACAGACGAGTGAATTCTTGGCAAGTCCAACCCGTTCAGAGTTCTGATGAGGAGGCAGAAACTACATCGACTGTGCACGCCGGAGATGCCGCCACGTCTGCTCCATCGTTGGCGCTGCGAGAAGTTCAGACAATGGCGTCCTCGTCTTCATCCACACCAATTATTCCGAGTCGTGGCTCCGCCTTTCGCATTGTGAATCCTCAAGATGGATCACAGGCCAACAACTCAGCAAGCCATCGGTGGTAGTAGTAGCATATCAACTAAATAGTTATAAAAAATTTCAAAAAAATTTGATAACACAGATTAATATGTAATATATCACTCTATAAACATGCAAAGTTAAATTCAACTTCTAAAAGATGTAACACAAATAACAAATTTAACTATCTATCTATATATATATATAGTAATTTGAGTTTTGTTTGTTATTTTTGTTACAATTTGTAGAAGTTAAATTTTATTGTGAAGTGATATATTACATATTGATCTATCTTGTTAATATTTTTTTTAAAGTTTTTCATAACTATTTAGATAGCATGTAATAAATTGGTAGATGCCTACTCGAGGTGGTGGTGGTGGTTTCTGATGGTGCGGCCGATGCTTCAAATCACACTTCGACCAAAATGGTTGTAGCCGAGGACCCTGACGTAGTGAAATCACATACATGTATGTGAAAATTAGAGATAAACTTCCCAAGGTAGATTCAACTGATCTTTTCCACGGCTACTGTCTCATTGACATTCATGTCTTTGCTAGGTTGCAATGAAGATTGAGAAATAAACTTGAATAGGCTAATTGATCCAATTATCGATGCCACAAGATTGGTTGCCTGTCACACGGACACTCTGTCACTCTATTGGGTCCAATTTGCATTGCTGCAATTCATACTTGTTTCTGGACTTATGGTTCGTTGATTACAGAACATAATCCATGCTCAATAAGTCTACAACTGCTCTCCTTTTTGGATGCATGAACCAATTTAAAAGTAATTAACCATTTGTTATTTTGGTGATTCAGTCAATTCATAAGAAAAAACCAAGAGCGGACATAAGATGCATGTAACGCCTCGATTTCTCGGGCCTTAAAAATATATTTTATTAAAACTCTAGTTTCAAAAAAAAAATTGATTCTTTGTGTGCGACTAAAGACCTAAGTACCAAGATCTCATTTAGCCCCTCCTTGAAAACCCAAAAATATTCTCATCCCAAAAATTCATCCGTATCCCGAGACTCGAAAATTGTAATTCGAATGTCTCTCAAATTCCAAAATCCCTTTTTATCACCCAAACCCTAAATCCTCTGCTTTGAAACCTCCCCTTGACTCCATATAATTTACCGAGTTAAAATCTTCCAAATACCCTCAAACAAAATCCCTGAAAAATTCTCAAACTCTACTTATCAATTGGGCTTGTATTGTACTCCCCCTTTCTCCTTCAGCGTAAGTTTACTTTAGATCCTCAGTTTGTCGTTAAATCTGAATTCATCCTAAACCAAAATACCTGTTATGATGGGTCCCTTAATTTATAAAACTGGGTCACCCATCGTTCTTGGTAATATTGTAACCGGTTTTAGCTGATGTGGTAAGCTAAATCAGCGTGGGACCCACGCAGCCCCACATGTTGGTGGCTAGCATTCTCTTATCCTCTCTCCGCCTTCTCCCCTCTCTTCTCCTCTATTCCAATCCCCTCCAGGACGGCAGCGCTGGCGCGTGGCCAGCCGCTGCATTTCCTCCGCGCAGTGGCGTGGGCGCGAACGGCGTTCTTAGTGACCATGCCGTCGTTGAAGTAGAAGGGATAAATTCACTTTAGATTCCTCAATTTATCGTTGAGTTTGAAATTCATTCCTAAACCGCAATACCAGATATGACGTGTCCCTGAACTCCCAAAACTAGTGCAAATAAGGTACTAAGGTTGTTTGAACGGTTGTTTCGGCTGACATACATCTACGTGGCTTGTTTTACTTGATCCTCGTTCTTACGTGACTGTTACATGGCACTGGAAGCAAACTAAAAAATATTTTTTAAAAATATGGGACCCATATATCAGTAAGACAAAAGATTAAAAAAGTAGTTGGACCCACCCTCCTCTCCATCTCAAGCGGATGGCAGCGTGCCAGCGGGGAAACTATTTTGATCCATTGAGGGGATGTCCCCTCGTTGTTTGCATGGCACTCAAATGGTTATTAAAAAAATTGAAAAAATTTGGAAAGATGTATTAACATATGATATATTACACAAACATGCAAGTTCAAATTCATCTTCTACATCTCGCAACCGTTGCGAGATGTAGAAGATAAATTTAAACTTGCATGTTTGTGGAGTGATATATCAAATGTTAATACATCTTTCTAAATTTTTTCATAACCATTTGATTGACATGCAAACAACGAGAGGACATCCTCTCGAGAGATCAAAATCCACTCCCGTGTCAGCGCTTTCTTCCCCTTCTTCCCTCTCCCTCCCGGCCGCTTCCTCCTCCGCCTGGTTCTTCTCGCTGACGGTTTCTTCCTCCGTCGGTAGCCTGGTTGGAAGCGACGCTCTATATATGCGCGGTACACGGCGGCGGACCCATCCGACAGGATGCACGCGAAGAAGATGAAGAGTCAATAGCAACTGACGAGGGGCTGCGCTGACTGCGGCGGTGAAGGGAGGCTACGGTACGGGTACATCCTGTGGCGATACGTGGTCCGCATGATGAACCAGTGGGTGCGGTGGTATTCAGCGCACAGTGGCGAGGCATGCAGCGCCCGCGGCGGTAGACGCAGAGAAGGAAGGAAAAGAGTGTGGAATGTTGTTGCATGAACGTGTGCTGCTGCTGCACGATTGCTGTGTAGAGCGCGTCGCGCTGCGCTGTGTGGCACGAGCGCACGGTTTAAGGTAAAAACCGTGCCACTGCGTGTGGGTCCCACGGCCACGGTTACACTTTATTTACGCAGTGTCGTTTTTGCGCCAAGTTATTTGGCGTAGTCAATTTCTCGTTGAAGCCCCAGGAATGTTTTGTCTTGTCTTCAAATTAAACCATTTCTGGTGAAAGTTCTGCAATCCCACTCCAAAATCGGAAGAAATATTATGTTCGGTTGGTTGCTAACCATGCACAATTATTAGAGCAAGGATCGGAGATACGGCTATGGAGAAGAGTAGGTATTTGATTTAACAGTTGCCATGGAACTATGTAAAAAGAAGCTAAAATACATCGGCACATGACTTTGGAATGTTCCACTAAAGTCATATATATTGACACACAATTTTGAAACAAAAATCTATAGACAAAGCCACATTTATTTCTTCTTAAATAAAATCTCTGTAACACGCTCAACCCTATTCAAAATCATCGACTCTAAGTTCCTCCTTAGTGTGTGTTTTTTTCTATGAAATACGTATTGAAATCATCCTAGCAGTCGAGGTAACTCTATGGAGGGTAAAATTTATATTGTTTCCTATCAAACATTTTTGCAGTCTATTTTTTTTTTTGTCTAAACTAGACAGAGCGGTTATTTGTTGTCTCAACTTTTAGAAACGCATGAATGACACACGCAATTATGGAGTATTCCACAATAATTTTGATTGCATTTTGTTGATATAGACCTAACTGGGGGTATACTATTTACATCACCAAAATATGCATAATATGACCTAGGCTAGTGAATATCATCACCGTATCTATAAAAACTACCACATATTTTTGCCACACAACAGTTACACATCTTCAAAGATGAAATACTGCATAAAAGGTAAGAAAACAGAGCAAAATTCACAGAAGATTCAGAACCGGCTTAAATGTGTCAGCTCAATGCATAGTATCAAATTGCACAAGCATATACGAAGTTCTCAATATCTATAATTCCTCGATTGCTATAACAACTTGCCTACAGTTTGTAGGAAATTTACTCCAGAAATGCGATCTAAAATCTGCAATTCCTATGACAAACATACACGTAGTTCCTACGAAATTCAGCCAAAAGTCACAAAGATAGAATTCACATCAAGCATCACCGCAATCCATATACCTATCCATCTCTCTGATGCAAAATCTCTGCGCTATTCATGGAACGGCATGACCCAGACAGGTGGGGCCATCGCCACCTTGGGCCCCGTATTGTGGACGGAGTAGAGCTTCCGGCGGCGCACGTCGCAGCACCGCACCGGCACGTCTTCGCCGGTGTACACCCTCTCGTCGTCGGTGAAGTAGATGCAGTTGCCGGCGCACCACGGCAGGTGCCGCGCGTCGGCGACGAACGCCGTGCCGCGGCCGACGAACAGCGACCGCCCGCCGAAGTCCTTGGGACGGCGCCAGAACCGCAGCTCGTCGTCCCACCGGAACGCGCACATGTAGATCTCCCGCGTCCACCAGCACCGCTCGGTCGCGACGAGCACCAGCGCGCCGCCGCCGGTGGATGTGGTGTCCACGGCGAGCCACCACCGCGCGCACCAGATGCTCTCCCTGCGTGGCGCGTCCGCGAACTTCTCGACCCGAGGGGGCGACGCGCTGCCGGGCGGCTGGATGGAGACGCGCAGCACCATGCCGTCGTAGCACGCCGCGTAGAAGCTGCCCTTGTGGTGCACCACGCTCACGACCTTGCGTCTGTACTCGTGCGGCAACATGTACTCCCAGCCCACCTCGACGCGCGTCCACGACGCGTCCCCGGGGCGCGCGATGGCGAGGCAGCGACCGTCGCGGTAGACGCAGAGCGCGACGCAGTCGTCGTCGTCGGAGCCGGCGGGGCTGCAGGAGAGCGTGACGTCGGTGATGTAGGGCTCGGGGGGGTGCAATCCCTCTACCGTCTTGAACACGCGCTGTAGTAACTCGGCGCCCGTCTCCACGGGGAGGCCGGCACGAAGGCGCGCCTTCTCGGACGGCGTCAAACGCAGGAGGAAGCGCTCCTCGGGCGCGGCGACCTGGATCTCGAAGAGGGAGAACTCGTCGGGGAGGCGGAACTCGAGGTGCGGGAGCAGCGGGTGGACGATGTGGATGGTGGCCGTGCCGGCGGCGCCGGCGACTCCCTCGGGGCCCTTCCTGACCATGACGAGCCAACCACGGGTGCTCCCGACGCAGCGCGCGCCGCGGGCGTGGGGGAACGCGATGTCGTGGAAGCGCCCGTCGGCGAGGCTGAGGAAGCAGCGGGAGGCAGGGTCGAGCGCCATCTCCTCCGGGAGCAGCAGCGCTGGCATGAGCCGCTGCGGCTCGGCGATCACCCTGGCCCCGTCGCAGGGGAGCGCGAGCCATGGCTTAGAGAGGAAGGTGGCGCCGTCGAAGTCCGGGTTGCGCGGGAGGCGGCGGAAGACGTTGCGCAGGACGGGGCGCGGCGGGAGCTCCCAGTCGTCAGGGGAGGAGACGGGGACGCAGGCGCGGCTGGCGGCGTCGCCGTGGTCGTGGCCGGACTCCTCCACCTCCACGTACAGATCGGCCGGCTCCGCCGCCATTGGAGATCGAGTCGAGCGGGTTGGGTTAGTGGAATGGAGCGCGCGCGGCGCACGGGAGAAGGGAGGATATCTGGAATGTTGTTGGGTTGGCTACGGACTACGGTCGTTGCCTTAAATAGGCGGGGTAGGAGAGCACGTTTCGTGTGTACTAGTGGAGCGGTTCGTGTGTCTCCGCAAATGTCGACTTGGTAGACACGAACACACGATGCGCGGGCGTGTCTGGATATTATGCTACTACTAGGCTTGATGAATTTCTAGCCTTGCTGTGCAAGGGAATGCATTTGGTGAAGGGAAACATATCTTGCATTCGCATTAATCGGCTGTTTGGTAGTTTGGGTTAATTAAGTATTTTTTAAGAAAAACGGATTAATATAATATTTTGAAATAACTTTTCTATAGAATTATTTTTTAAAAAATAAACCATTAAGCAATTTAGTAAGCATGTGTGAGAAAAATGAGAGAAGTGAGAAATTAACACGGCCTTAAAAAAACCATTGCCATGTGGATACAAGATTGCATTATATGTTGAGGCATAATTGAATTGCTCCTCTTCTCAAAACTAAGGTTTTACCTTTTACAGTCACAATCAACGACCGATAAATACCACCTTTTTGATAGTTTTGTCTTCGTATGAGGACTGGTTTTACTCTTTGGTGAAAAGAATTTGTATAACCTAGAACTAGCTAACTTTATTTTATATTTAATTAAATCAATTCAAGATATTAACTTCGAATCTTCGATACCGTATTGAGTTGTACTCGGTTTTTTTTAAAAAATAGTACTCCGTAATCCGTATGCACTATCCATTTCAATCCAAAAGTTTAAAATCCTGTGGGAAAGAAGTTTATGGTCCATGGAAATTCCTAGATTCCACTGCATCCAGTGAAATGAGCATGTCACATTTTCTAAACCTGTGCAATACCTTCAATGCTTAAAATCTAAACAATACTGAAATAAAAAAATTTCAGACCTGAACAAACCAATACACACGTATATGTATAAAAATTTCCAGATTAAAGAGGATTCCTAGGTTGGAAAATATAACCCACGATAACAATTCAACCATCACTAACTACTAGTATTATTTTGTTTCAATATCTGAATACAGCCACTGAATCATACCCCTGAATCAAGGGTATCAATCACAACCTCTAAAATGTACAACAAGGTTACCAAGGATCTATATGACTAAAATCTGAATCAACACACAAAGTTAACAATTCAAATGGAAATGCAGCGCACAATCAAGATAACTACACTTATGTTTGGTTGTTTGTTTCTTTTCAGGGGAGAATCATCTCCCTCGATCCGGAGAAGGGCTCGCCTCTGAGCACCTACTGACGCTTTGCATCAACAGCTTCCTTCAGTTTCCTCCCGAGGGCGAATGCAAGAGGCGGAGGCACAGCATTGCCTATCTGCCTGTGCTTGCTCTGGATGTTGCCCGCGAACTGGTAGTTGTCAGGAAAGCCCTGCAGACAAGGATAGGTTAGTTAAACTGTCAGTACTGACTCCCCTTCAAATACAATTTCACAATATCTTCGAAGGCAGGAAGAGAATGTTGAATGGATGGATAGCAGCTTACCTGAGATCGGGCGCATTCACGGACTGTGATGATCCTATCCTGGTCAGGGTGGAAGCACATGCCAACCTTGCCCATTGGCTGGGGATCCGTCACAGAAGTAGGGAAATTGCCCTCCCAATCCAGCCTACCATACAGCCCTTTCCACTGGTTGTGCCTTTTAGCTGTGTTAGGCAGGCACCAAGGGATCAGGTCCACCAGTTGGCCAGATGATAGTTTCACCTGCACACGCTCATAACGGTTAACATTCCACTGATGCAAGGAATGTATGAAACAGCACAAAAGGAAGTGAGTGCAACCCCAAGGTAGATGGCATTTACCTTCTCATCTGGTAGGTCATGCCAATCACAACCAGGCCGCTTTGGAATGCGTTGGCATCTGATGAGATTCAGTTCATTCATCTCCTTAGATATGTGATCATTCAGCACGATGGTGTTCCCTCTAATCTTCTTCTGGAACCAAGAGATAGGTTCACCACCGTACTGCATTACAAAAGAGGGGATTCATTCAGCATATAAATCAAGATCAGAAACATGATAAAATGGAGCGGGTAGCCAAATAGGAGAAACAATTTTACCTCAAGTAGGAGTTTACTGGCACCATTCTCCACCTTTGGTAGATCGCCTATTGTATCTCTAACTGTTATTGCACGGAAAGGAGCACCACCAGCAGTGCTTCTGGCAGCTGCATAGTATTTACCATCAGGCAGATTTATTTTCAGCTCAGGGCTAGCAAACACATGCATTGGTTCTGGCCAATCAGGCAGAGTCTCTCCAGGTGCAGCAGCCCAAATGAATGCTCTTTTCCTGGACTGAGCAACACCAAAAGTCCCTGCCTCTAAAATTCCAAACCGGACCTAAGCAACAAGTAAACAGCTTCTGGTTATAATAAGATTCAAAACAAATGCTGTACATAGGCATTTTAAGAAAATAATTAGAAGAATATTTACCTGGTATCCCATCTCCAGAAGAGATGCAACTGTCAGTCGGAATGTTTGTCCTTTGTTGAATGAAACAAAGTTCCTAACATTTTCTAAAAGAAAGAATCTGGGGCGGAAATATTCAGCGAAAGACAAGAATGCTAAAATCATCTCACATTGAACTTTACTCCATGGGCTTTGGTTAAATCTGTTCATCCCAGAAAAGCCCTGAGTTGAGAGAAAAGAAAAACAAAATTCAAGTCATTTGTCACAAGTACTGAAGTGCAAACAATCTGCTTGTCTAGGTATACCAAAAAAAACATTTTCTAAAAGGTATAGCAAAATAATATACCTGACATGGAGGACCACCATTTATGAATTCTACTTCGCCAGGGACAGGAAGGTTCGTAATATTCTCCTGAGAAAATTTAGCTGCTTGCTCAGCAGCCTCAGAAGTTGAAATGCAATCATCAGCATCTCCACATTTGTCCATAATTGCCCTGCAAAATCACATAACAGTCCCTATTGAGCTATATAGGTAAAAGGAAAATCACACAAAAAATCAAGTGCACAGTGCACCTACTTCAAAATCACATTGCAGTTATCCACAAACACCGCAGCTTCTGGATGATTTTTGGTAAATGCTTCACCAGCTGGTTCCTCATATTCAATTGCCCACTTTGTAAAAGATACACCTACAGAATTTAAATGGTAATAAAATATCAGTCTGAAGGCCAACATGTTGATGATAAAGCTAAACACCATTATTGAAGGCAAGTGCATACCGGCTTGCTGCAGTCCTTCTGATAAACCTCCACAACCAGCAAAAATGTCAAGAGTTGCAAGACGGTTCTCTTTGGACACCTTTGTACATTTATCTGAATCCACCTGATCACTCTCATAGATCTGCTTTCCTTTGTTCTTTTTCAAAGCTCCAGTTGCCTTTTGTTGCACTGACATGAGCTTAACATTTGGAGGCAACTGGTCCATATATACAGCACACATTCAGTTAACTATGGAAACTAATGTTTGCTGAATAAAAATGGTACATTAGCTATTGACTGACCTGCTTTAATGCTCCAGTGGCAGGATCATAGAAATGTTCACAGAAAAATTCATGTTCAACCATCACTGGAACATCTGAATTTGAGATGACACTCTTCTTTTTGACCTCACATTTTCCCTCTATCATATCCACAGGCACTTTAACTATATCTTCACTATAGTATACCTGATCCAGAAAAAGTATCAAAGCCAATGTAAGGAGAAATATCTTGCAAACAATGACAGCAATGAATTAATGATGACACCAGAATTTAAACATAGAAAAGGAGGACAAAGAATGTAACCTCTCTGATGTCAGAAACATAAGCTTTGGCTGATGAAATGTCATCTGGTCTGTAAAATCTTCTAACACTGATTTTTGTTGATGCTGGATGAATTTTTCTGGATCCAGCAGGTTCATGGACATCCAATAGATGGCAAACTGCATAGGGCTTTAGACCCACATTTCGCCCTCCCTTGAAGGTTGCACGATCCTCCTCTTGAGAGAAAAATTCAGGTCTGATATACAAATAGTCATTGACATTGTAGGTAATGTTGCTGTAGATGAAGCTGTTCTTGGATAGTATTTTCAATTCATCACAATCTGGCTCTTTGTGCTCACAAGAGCTACAGAAACCATTACCAAGGCCCAGCTTATCATGAGGAAGGGAGAAAAACGCACCCTTCTCAGGCCAGTACAAGCTTTTGCATAAATATTCCATTGGCAAACCTTTCTTCTTCCTCTCTTCAGCTTTGGCACGCTCAATCCTGTCAGCTTCAGCATTCTCTTTTCTATATTTGTGACCCCAGGGCAATGATTGGAGATTGACAGACAACAATTCTTTGATATCATCTAACTCAAATTCTAAACATTCATTGGTTAAGAAAAGATCTCTTTCATTTGCAGCATTGCCAAGAACAGTCTCTGAACCTTTCTGAAGTAGCCTTCCATGAACCATTTTTGCTCCATCAAGTTTCTGAAACATGTACTCAACAAAGCACATGACCAGTTCTCCTGAATCATCTTCTAGTGCAACTGTTCCCCCCACATTTATTCTGAGTTCTCGAACATAAGCACATTTGTATAGAGCTTCTCCAGAAGCTGTTTTACCAATGGCTTCACCTTCCCATCTAATTTCTTTGCATGTTTGTGACACCAACTTTCGAGACCGTGTTGACGGTGGAGCTTTTGAGACATTTTCTTCCTCAATTTGTGCTTCCTCTTCAGCATCCTCATCTTCATTTTCTTCCAGTTCATCATCAATTTCTTTAGCTTCATTTGCATCTGCATCCTTGGAATCTTCAGGGAAATGGTGAGCATAGTAATCACTCCATATCCTGTTAATCAACCTGGTTGTTGTTGCACGCATCACTTTTCTTCTTGATGCTGGCCCCATAGTTGCACTTGGGTTCAGATTCTCTCCTCTCATCACTTGAACCTTTTTCTTCATGACCAACTTTGTATGCCTTCTTTGCTCCATCTTCATCAAAAGACCAGTGGCAAATGCACTCCGCCGGATAGTCTCATCTGGAAAGTCTGAGAACTGCTGAAGAATAATCTGTCCATGGACCACAATATATCTCTCAACTAGTGCAATGTTGGATGATATAAATGCAGGACTCCCTTTATCAAATTCTGCCACTTTCTTGATGACATCAGCAAAAGAAAGCTTTGAAGCACGACTTTGCTCTTTTAGTAGAGTTATGATGCTAACAGCGAGCCTTGCTGTTTTCAAGACAGGCTCACACCAAGGAGCATATTGCTTTGTAGGTTGCCGTAGCTTATACCTGAAATCACAAGCCAAATGTAAGCATCAATGTAGTGCAGGCATAAGGAAAATTGTTTCCCAACACAAAGATTGTGTAATAGAAAAAATCTGCATTGAACAGATCTGGCTGGAGTACTTACCAGGCCACATCAGTTCGAATGGTTATGCAAATCATTGACCCACCAAATTCTATAACCCATTCCTTGATTGGGCTCAGATAAATTGAAACGCCTGCATCCTGGTGGGTAGAACTACTTGATGAAGAAGACAATTTTGCAGATTCAGCAGTAGAACAGCAACTGCCATCATCCTCTCTCATAAAACCAGATCCAAAGACAACTATATCATTTTCAGCGCCTGCTTTCATGGGGATTAGTTCCAAAGGAATAAGCCTGGAGTCTGCATTGTATAAAGCCCAGTTGTTGAGGATCCTTACTGGCACATCAGAATACAAGCTATCTTCACTGTCAAATATGTACTCATCCATTTCTTGACTAAAGGGTTTATAGTATGCAGGCAGAGGATAGTCATTGGCAATCTCAGCTTCACTAATTTTGATGTAGACATTTTTCTGGGAAGGTGTTCCACGTTTACCTCTCTGTTTCATCATTTTCCATTCTTCTTCTTGTTGCAACAATCTTGCTAACTTCTCATCATCATCTTCAGATACCTCTTTACACTCTGCATCATTAATCTTCAGGCTTCCATTTGAAATGTTAGGCCGCAGCTTGCTTACTTCCACTCTAGATTTGCACCCATCTCTTAGAGCAATAAGAACTGGGAGTGTCGCAAACTTTTCATCATCAGTGTTTGCTGTCTCATCCAATCCAATAAGCTGGTTGTATACAAACTCACCATTGGACATTACAAAGTCTTTGCTCAGTGTACCACTGTAACCTTTCATAGCATTTATAGAGCGGACAACACTAGCAAGCAATTCTTCCAGACCTAGATTAGGATTCCCACCAACTGATCTTGCAAGTTTTCTGTAAACTTCAACACAGACCTGTGCCTTCTCATAGAAGTGGTCATAGTAAGATTTGTAATTGCCTGCTGGTTTCACACATTCGTAGTCAGCAACTTCTGTTGAGACCCAGACTACCGCAGTACCTTCATCATAACCAGATATTGCCCAGTCCTCAATTCGCCCAAATCCTTCACATCGCACTCCTTTTTGACGATCTTTTTCTAAATCATCATCCATGGGCATGATAAGAGCTGTGATGAAAAAATCATCAATTTCTGACATTTCAAAGGGTTGCAGTTTCCCATCAGCATCATGCAAGATGAAATCAATCAATTTCCGACAAGGTCGCTGAACTTCTGGTCCTAATTTTGTCAACTTCACAGCATCCACTTCCTCCTCTTCCATCTTATTTCCATTGATCGCAACAACAGAGGATTTATCAGATAAGCGTACAGATTTCTCTTTGAAATCAGAACAAGCTGCTGTTCTCCTTGGCCTCTTGCAGGCAGCACGGCTATCACCCTTTCCAATTCCGTTCATCTCTTTTGTAGCATCCAGAGGTCCCTCGTCCAGTTTGCCTTTATCAGTAGTATCTTCGTCCTTCTTTTGTGGCTTTGCTCTACACCTTTTCTTTCCTGAAAACCCCACCACTCAGTGTTAATCAACAACTAAATTAGGAAACGGAAATGATGGACTATAGTAAATACTTTAGGATGTAAAAATCAAACATGAAAGAGAAAAAATAAAGATGAACGTTTTCAGGGGAAAAAACAAAGATGAAGATGCATAAAGTGTAACAAACAGGAAAGTATTGGCTTACCGACTGGAATAAATATTAGAATAAATTTTCACCAAATAAACCACAATCAGATAACAAATGCTTTCTATCAGCAACTTGAAAAACATAGGCATGTAGAAATTAAATGCGGCAACAAGATCGACGGCAAATAACATATATCGACTATTACTATTCTGCTTTCCTGATGTACATCCAATGGTGAAATATACATTTTCAACCTGCATTTACCTAATGCAAAATGACATGAGTGACAAGAAGCCATATTCAAATAAGTACGCATTTGGCAATCCATTTTTAGAGCGATTTTGGCACTCACTATGAGTAATAGCAACAGCTGTCATTTCATAAGTTAACAAAACTTCATTATTCTGTGTTGGATATAATTCACATACTAATTCCATGAAGATTAAAAACAATTTCTGTTATTTCAGCATGAGTTTCATCAGTTTGTCAATTTTTTGAGAAAATTGCTGGGACCACATCGATAACCTACCGTTACAGTATCATGTACATGTCATACACATCCTAGGAATCATGATCAATGTCATGCTTGCGAAGCATGCCAATTGACCATTTGGGTAATTGTCAAGGATGGCAAAAACTCTTTCCGAATCTGTTGGCTGCCGCATTTATGCATTACCATACAGATGATGAGTAATCTAACCAAAAGTAGTCACCGGAAATGTGGAACAGTGCTGTGTTCCTCATCCTAGGAACGCAGGGACAATATTGTCCCTGCCTTGTTAAAACCTTTCAAAATAACATTCTGTTACCTTGATCCCATTTGTTGACGCATAGATCCGGAACTTTTGATGACCAAACTGTTGTTAATTTATTTCCTTTCGACAAGGTAACATGCATTGCAATTAATTTACCTTATAAGTATGTAATAAGAATGCTTTTCAGAGGGCTGTCCAAGGTTCCTAACAAAAGATTTCTTAAGCCAATATGTGATTAAGCTATGCTACCCATTGTTAATAAGCCACTCAACCCAAGGAATTGTTTAAATAAGGGAAAGTGTAAATTCCAACCTCTACATCAACTAGGACTGCACAACCAAGACCAGAAACAAACATAACATCACAAAACTTGTCAATGCTAAGACTAGTAAAAAAAACGTAGACCCGCCATCGCGACCACTAGGTGACCAACCACAAGAGAACAACAGTTGAAAGAGGTCCTTGGGGATTTAGTATTAATGAAAACACCTCCAA
This sequence comes from Oryza punctata, assembly GCA_000573905.2. Lineage (NCBI taxonomy): Eukaryota > Viridiplantae > Streptophyta > Magnoliopsida > Poales > Poaceae > Oryza > Oryza punctata. The sequence goes on along the minus strand of CM002494.2, from coordinate 4,929,015 downwards.
GAAGGGGCACAGCTCGCATCATTGTTGCTAGATCCAATCAGTGAAAATTAGATCGAAGGCTTTCACCTCTGCTCCCATGGGCCAATTCTCCTATGCGATGCCTTTAGAAGGGAACATCAATTAGGTCGATGTCATCGCCGGCTCCAACTAATGAAGGTAAGAACAAAGGTTTTCACCCGGAGAAGAGGTATTAGAGTTTAAGATTGTGTCTCAGCATGATCTCATCACTAGATCCAACCAATGAATTGCCAAGATCTCTACCCCACCAGTAGCAAGAAAGTTCCACGAAGGAAAACCACTAGCCTACCAAGAGACATATGCCACCAACGACACAAAATAAGGTTGATGCAGAAGGCAATGCCGCTACCACCAGCGGTTTGCTGGCAGCAGCGACAAGGAGATGCGATGTTTGATTCCCTTTGGAATGGACTATGCCACCTCCAAGTCACCAGATTAAGCTGAAAGGCAGCATAATTATCAGCTTAACCAAAGTGGGAAGGGCATAAGCATTATATGCCTAGGCCCATGCCCAGTCCACCAGTTGGTGATATGATGGCAAGAGACGATAACTGCAGCAGCGACAGTGATGGTGGGTAAGTGTTTATCTATATCTTGACATGCCTTGCGCTCCATTCAAGTTGAGGCTCCCCAAGACGTCGACCTCTGACCAATTACACAACAAACTGACAACTTGATAATAGTGTACATTACTGTTCTTACACAAGTGTGAATGTGTGATGCTGAACTTCACTAGTGAAATTTGGTTAATACGTTTTAGCATTAAGACACCAACTTTGCTTCAATGCATCATTGTTGTGGAACAAGAACGCTTGGGTTTATATAATTCAATGATTATTGATTAATAGCAGATCAAGGAAGAGGGAGAATGGTGGGAGATTTACGTGTATTCCTGGTCAATTTAGGCATATACACCATCCGTTTTCACAAATATATATTTACAAAATGCATATTTGTTATGATAGGGCAGACCCCTGGTCTTCTGCATAAGAAAACATCGTAGCACGCTTGATCGAAGCGGTAAAATACATGGCACGTTGCAGATATCATCTATCAAACAAGAGTCAAATGCCATTACAGATTTACATTCTCAAAGTCAAAGCAACGGCATGAAAAACTATCCAGGTAAAAGTAGTGTTTATCACAAGGTATTCCTGGTAACGGTAAAGGAATATATATCATGCCATAATTTAAAAGGTGACACTTCATTGTCATACAGGGCAAGTAAAAAACGAGGTAATTAAGAACAAGACCTGTGGTAACAGGAGAACGTGGACTTTTCACCATATCTCCCTGTAAATTTAAAATTAGTCAGATATAGCACATAAATGCAGTAGTCTTGCTACCATCTTAAAATTAACTATGGAAAAAGATCAAATGAGCAACATAATTTATCAAAAGCAAATATATGCAAGGTATACTTATATGCTATTCAACATCCAAAACAGAATTGAAATTGTTGGTTTCAGTACATACTATTTCTCTGTTCAACTATATTTTGGAGTAGCACAGAAATGATGCATAACACGCATCTCTCATGCAGTTTGCAGTTCATTTAGTCACTATGCTAAAAAGTAGCATTCGTTGCGCAAAAGCAAATTATTAACATATATCATGGAAAGTAAGGATAATAATTGTGTGTAGAATCATCTGGAAAGGACAGCAAGGTCATGAGTCATGACACACCCATGTCAAAAAAAAAAACACATCCAAATCAATGAATCACTAATACAAATGTATTCCCATTCACAACTTAGCTCACAAACACAAAAGCCAGCAGATTACAAAAACTGATAATATAGAAAGGATGACACAACTACAAACTGCACAAAGTCAGGGGATCTCTTTCCAGAAAGGATATAAGTATCGAGCCAACCAACAGTAAGGTAGTGGTTTTTCCTAAAACTACATTACTGGCCTTAAGATAACCCCAAAGCTTGATTAAAATTGGTCCAACATAAGATAGGAAAGCCAGGGAAACAAGTGGCACTACTTAATGCGTTAAACACACAGAGAAAGGTAGTGACAGAAACAACCACAAGAAAGCCCAATGTTCCAAACCATGCTATCACATTCAACCAACTAATACCAACAACAAACTCTAAAATGAAATGCTGTAGACAATATTTGGTTCTACTGTTGCACAACTGTAGGTATAGCAAATAAAGCGCCGAGCATCTTAACGACCCACTAATCGCAAACCCAAATTCACCACATCAGCACAATATAGCAACATAAATCACTCAAAACTCATTTGCTGTAAAAAGAAAGTGAATCCATCACAGAAATACCTTGAAGACTGATGAACAACGTTACCAGCGGCAGGCAATCGTTGGCGGCTGGGTACCAAGGGCGGCGAACAATTGTTGATAAAGATTAAAAATCCACACAGATTCGCTACCCCTGTTTTGCAGTTAACACCAGAAAAATTATCAGATGGGGAAAATATCTACTTAACTAACCTAGAAGTTGACTATTTTGGAGAAAGCAACTCAATACTACTATTGAAGAAGACGTCGGACAGATTCATGGCAACAAGATTAATAACTCAAGCAAACAGGACCACTAAACCGCACCAAAGGATTCATCAAAACAATCTTCTAAACCCCCTACACATACCATACGAAGATTAGTAGAACTACAAATAGGCAGCGGTGGCGGCGGCGCGGCGAAGCATAGTGAAACAGCCCCAAATCTGGGGCGGCCTCAGATGAAGCTAAGCACGCCGAAGCAGCCTCAAATCGGCGATTCCAACACCAAGATGAATCTCTAGAGCGCACATCAGAAACCCCACTTTGTGAAGAGCAATTAAAAAACACGACCAAAATGTCCGGGATAGTGGAAGGCACGGTCCCCGAGGCAACGGATGGATTAATCCCAACCTCCACCATGACACCCCGTCCCGTTCTACCAAGTGAGAAAAAAACAGGGGAACCAGAACAGTAGACGGGATTTCGCTGGCTAATCCAGCAACAAATCCAGTAACAAATCCTTCACGCCTAGAATTTGCCCCTAAATCACACATCAACCAGCACAAACAGAACGGATTTGCTAAGCAAAACCCCTCCTAAAATCAAATCCTCCCCTAAACCCCATGAATACACGGGCTAATCCACCATTCCCCAACTCGAAGCAACGCTCCGCCGCAGCAAAACACCAAAATCTCGAAATGCTTCCCATCGAATATCATCCTAAGGCACAGCACGAACAGCCACCAGCAATGTAGGACTCAAATCCGCTCCCTAAACCCTTCCCACACCCACGAAGAACAAATCCCCAAACCTGGCCGCGCAACCGGCGAAGCAGCACCAGCAGCAGCACGATTTCACCGACCAAAACCCGCCCCCAAACCCCACAAATCACCCGTACGACTACGAAGCCAACCAGACACAGATCGAGAAGCATCTCCGCTACAACATGCGGGGAAACCGAAAAAAAAAATCCTACATCACCACACAAGCTTACCCAGCCACGCGTCGACGCGCCGCCCACACCGGAGCAAACCGGAAACGCGCCTCCCACAGCCACCACACCGCACCCCCTCGCCGGCGGCGGCGGCGGCGGCGGCGCAGGCGCAGGCGACGCGGTCACGAGGCGAAGCAAGCGGCGCGACAGGGCGAGCGGAAGCTAGGAGCGCGGCGGCGCGGGGGTTGGATTTTAATAGCGACGAACCGGAAAGGGGTGGAGCACGCGGCGGCAGTTTCAGGTTTTTTGGAGAGGATTTGCGTTGGCGGCCGCTCCGCGCGCGTGGAATGGATGAATGTGAAACGGGCGCGGACTCGCGGAGGCGGGGGGGCTCCTTGGCGGGAGCCGCGACGCCCAAAAAAAATTTCGGGGCCGTTTAACACGGGGGATTTGGAAATCGGGAGGACTTTTGTTTTTTTTTTTTTTTTTTTTGGAAGGGGTTGATGAGCGGGATTTGGTTTTCGTTTTACATCCAAATCGGTCAGGTTTTGCTTCCGTTTGGCGAATTTGCTTCTAAAATTGGCCCCTCATTCGAACGTTGTCGTTTCTATTTTTGTACGAGCGTTGTGTCCAGCTAGTCATCGCTTTGGCTAATTGTTTCCAGGTTTTCTCTTTGGTTCAAACGTCAGCTTTGGCTGGGTTTTGTTGCCTTGTGTCTGCAACGAGTCACGCCACCGTCTTTCATACGTGTCCTTCTGAACCAAGCGTTCAAAGGATTTTTAGTGGACAAAATGTCAAAGGATTTTTAGTGGAGAAAATGTTAATATATGTAAAGCAGTGGCATGTTATGTAAGTGTAAATATGAGTTATATTGATATCAGGCCATCTCTTATGAAGAGCATAAATCTACCTATTAGAAACAATAATCGAACTATAGCCACATAAGGTGAGCTATGGTGTATAGGTGAAAAAAAAAGAGAAGAGGAGTTCTTATGATAGCTGAATCCTACACCTAACCATTCTGTGTTGGTGGTAGGAAGTTTTTTTGAAAGGGCTGATGAGCAAGATTTTGTTTTCATTTTACATCCAAATTGGTTATCTTTTTGGAATTGCTTCTAAGCTTGTCCCTGACTTGAACGTTGCCTTTTTTTTCTTTTTTTATTGCAGTTATCCAGTTAGGCATCCTTTTAGTGACTTTGGACCTGATTGGTTGGTAACCAAACATTATTCCACTTATGTCTTGTTCAAACTTCAGCTTTGGTTGGTTTGTACTTTTGTTGCCTTATGCTCATCATGTGTTCTTTTGGACTAAGCACTCTAAACGTTAGAGTACTTTTGGTAGAAAAACAGTTAATGTACGAAGTGAAGACGTGTTACAAATATTAGATATCATGCTATCTCATGTGGGAGAGTAGAAATCTAGCCATCGGAGGCGACAATCGACTATATCTCACCAGATGTCCCTTCAACATAACATAGGTCATTGAAAGATTCTCAGTCGACTCACGAAAGCACAAAAGCTAGTTAGAAAATGGATTCCTGATAAGTCGAACCATGTGTAGATTATCTAATCTACTAATCTAATTCTTTAGCCTAAGCATTATCACCCTATGTATAAAGATAGAGGTAAAACTTATGGGTACCTTGAGAAGCCATTAGCGCGTTGTTCGTGATCTGCTTGGTGATGACCGGAGTAGAAGTAGAGGTCGAAGTACCTCAAACCGCTCCGGTGATTGTCGGTATAGACAAAATAGTCGTAGTAGCAACGCATACCAAATCATCGGCTTGATCCTGAAGGGGTCACTGGCGATGGGATCCAGCGTGGCGGCGTCACTTAGCCTACACTTGCATTGACTGGCCACACATTCCCCCACCCACCCTCTAGCACTTTGTTCAGATCGGGATTAGAGTTTAGCATGTGAACGAGATTGAGAGCGAGATGGAGATCTTCACCTCGTTTTTGGGCTGGCCTCCCCTTTTATTTTAGCGTTGAGGGAATCGGGGGTGGTTCCAAAAGAAATGGATCTGGCACCACCAATCATGGCGTGTAGTTAAGGAAGATTTTAACATGAATTTAATCACGGTGATCGTGCACAGGCAACAAGTGGAAATGGTCTTTGGCACGATCTTCTCCAGGTTTCCGAATCGAGATATCAAATTTCCCAACACCATGTTGCCTGGCAGAAAACATCTAACATCTTAGTTTGAATCAAGAGGTTAAAAAAGTATACTCGTGAGACTAACTGTTCACAGAGTAGTACTTGTTTCCAATGGCGTATCTAGGATTTAGGGTATGGGTGATTCGACTTAAAAAAATACAAACACCACAAAATGTAATAATTCTAATAAATAATACAAAATAGATCAGAAGAACACCATGATATATTAATAAGGTGAATTCTCGTGATGTGTTTGTGATGTCGTCATCAGATCACGCGGGTAAACAGCGAACCCGGACCCCACCTCGAGTTCGCAAGGAATGGCGCGAAGACTTGCGACTTCGTTCGGAGAAAATGCGATGTCGTGGCCCTGCATGATCTCATCTGCGTGGGTTTGCGTCCCAGGCTCCCAGCCGAGCGAACTCGCTGCAGCAGTTCTTTCCAAACGTGAAAAGAAGTACATTTTCAAACTTTTATTGGATTTTAGCTCGAGTTGCACAGTGCCAATGCTAACAGATCGATACGGGGCAATTCCATTTCAGTATTTTTTGGACAATACTTCACCGAAACTTGTTTTAAAACTGAATAAAAATCCATGTTCTGACAAAATATCGTAATATATGATTGGAAAATCGTTTAATAAAACAAGGCCTAATGTGCCGGCCCATTAACCGGCAGTGGCGTCCTTCATGGCTAGATCCACTTGGCAACGAACCTGATCATGACCACCTCCCGCGGCTTGAGCCCAAATCAATTGCATTGGCCAAAAAAGTGAATTTTATAAAAACCCACATATTATGATCAAAGTAGTATAAACCATAAAGATTTTAGCATGTGACACATAATCCGGATATTGTGGTCTTAAAGTTTCACAAAACCACACCGTCAACCATTTTAACATACTCCTATATCAATTTAAAAAGCGGATATAACATTTATATAAAGGATAAAATCCTTATAAATTTAAGATGTAATTGTAGACTAAAAAATATTATAGATTAAAGTCAAAATGATCAATAGTTTGGTGTTGTGAAACTTGATGACCATAATACTGAGGTTATATGTCACATGTTAAAAACAATGTGATTTTATATAACTTGAAGTATAATATATACGTGGTTTTTGTGAAATTTACTTAAAAAATTCCCCAATTTCATGTGAAGCCCTAGCCATCGCGATAGCCAAGCAAGGGGAGGCGATGGACCTGGCGTCGTCGCTGTCTGACGATGTGCTCGCGGCCGTCCTCTGCCGCGTCCCGCCACGGGGCCTCGCGACGTTCACGTTCCGCTGCATCTGCAAGGAGGCTACAGGGATATTACCAACCATGGTTGGGTCAAATCTATTTTGTGATCATCAGTGTGGCTGCTGGCGAGGAGCACTCTATATATGCTGCTACGATTGCTTTGTCATGAGGTAGATACATATACTAACTCCACCCCTTAAGCATGCATTGTGATCAAATCATGTAATTTTGCTATTGTTTTTAAGATGAAATATTGCCTAACATTTGCAGAGCAGTGTAGCTTTTATAATGGAAGAAGTTATTTAAAAAAAAATACGAAAGGCCAAAACTGAAATATTACAAGGTTTGTAACTAATAAAAACCAACTTGTTTCAAAGAGTCTTTCATTCTGCACATATGCAGAAGAATTTCATTCTTAAAAGATATCACGCCTAGAAATTCACGAATAGAATTCCAAGCAGAATGTGCATTAAAACCCCTATCCAGAACTAGCCAGGGTATACAAATGATAAAGTTGATATACAGATCCACACCTTACAAACACATAAAAAGTCTTACATAAATACAACGGAAAGTAGAAGCGACCTTATTCTAAGCTTGACACTCGCAGTTTGGCGACTCCACTTCACGGACATCCTTGATGGCAACAACGAAGCCCACTCCAAATAACCTCCATCCGAAACGTACTCCAGCTCTGGTGTGGGGGGAGATAGAGCAAGACTGAGTACTACCCACTGTACTCAGCAAGTCATACCGAAATAGAGGGTATGATGCAAGTAATTCCAAAGGAGGCTAGGGGTTCATCTGCATAAAGCAAGTACTTATAGACAGTAGTTGAAAGCAGTAAAAATTACTGAAATAATTAATCAGAATTAAATAATCACTCTTCAACGCTACACCATGTTGCGACAGGCCCAATCATCCACCTGAACTATGTTAGTTCCATTAAGTCAAATTATTAATAATGAGACTAATCATGGTGAATCTAGTTAATCGCCCATAACCGCGGGCACGACTATTTGAATAGTTTTACTGTGGCCAGAGGTGTACATATATACCCACAAGACACAACCCCACGACACGTTTTCGTGTGCCAGTGTACCACCTGGATACCCCGGAAAGGGACTGTGACAGGACCTTTCGCATAACTCCCTCTAACCAATCGCACCACACCTCGGGTTTCGCCCCCACTCCTCAACAGGCAGTGGGCAGCCCCCCTCGTGCCACGGTGAATCTGGAAGCCGATCAACCGGTTAGCACCGGCCGACCCAACTCCATCACACCCACCCATCCTTGTCTGGGTACGTCAGTTAGAGAAAAGCTACACTACAAGCCCAACTGTTGCCCATGCTGGCTTGTGGTACGCATGGTAATTCTTTCAGGGTTTCCCGCGAACCAGTCCTTACATGCTACGGGCGCGTCTAACAAAACCATGCACCCACAACCCACCCATTAGCATATTTTAGTGTTATATTAATGCCATGGTGGCTCATAATCACAATTATCATCATAATTTCTACCATAAATAATTAAGTGAGATGATCCCTTTAGTGTGCTATTTGATTTAAGCATGGCTAAGCATCACCTAAACCAACAACTAATAATATTATTACCAAGCTATCAAAGGAACAGGATACACAAAATATAAGGCTAGGTATAATAGGTAAATAAGCCCATAAAGTGACATTATAAAACAATGCAATATTTCAGGAAAAATAAGACATTCACAAAATAGGTACAATATGTTCGAATGAAGATCATGACTTGCCTTGCTCCGATGCTGGTGCAACCTCTGCAACAACTTCGTAATAAACCTGAGCGTCGGAAACGCCAAATTCTACACGACATACAAGGCACACAAGCAAAACATACTATAAGGCTACTGAAACAGGAAGTAAAACTATTTTTAATGGATTCTTTGCTTTTTTTTATGAATTTACTGCAATTTGAATGGACATAAACGGAGCTCGGATGAATTAGTTATGAATTTTAGAATTCATTGTGTTTTTACTATTACCAGAAAGTCCTTAAAGATTTATAATGCATTAAATCCCAGGGCTGACGCCAGCAAGGGAGGGGGTCGGCACCGACAAGTGGGACCCACCCGTCAGCGACTCAAGGGCGCTGGTCCGGGGTGGACTAGGTCCGCGGGACCGGGGTGCGGGTGCACCACGTGGAGCTGACGTGGCGACCACGCGGCAGCCACGCGGGCGGCTACCAAGCAGTTGGCACGGCGCGAGGGCGACCCGACCGGCCATGGCGAGACGGCGGCGGGTGGCGCGGGCAGCAGCGACGCCGATCAAAGGCGGTGACTTGAGCGGCGCGCATGGGAGGAGAGGGGAAGGAGATGCGGAGGTCTTCACCGAGGAAATCAGCCGACGGCGGGGAAGACGACGGCAGCAGCGTCAATGGAGGTAGTGAACCGGCGAACAGAGGGATAGATGGGGACCGGGATGACCGAGGAAAAAGGAGGAGAGGGGAGTTAGAGAGAGAGGAGGAGCACGGTGAGCGGCATTGCCGATCGGAGGCGGCGAGAATGGAGATGCTCACCATCGTGCGAGGGCGATTGGGTTTCGGTGGGTCTCCGGTGGTGAGAAACGGCGGACGGGGTCGCCCTTGACTCTGTGAATGCAACAACGGTGACGGCACGGCTAGGCGGTGGAATGGTGGCAGTGGTGGGTGCAATGGCGCGGAGGCGTTTGGGAGCACAAGAGAGAGTGGTGGGTTGGGGAAAAGGTGGAGGAGGGTGCGGTGATGCTTTTTATGGGCACGGGAGAGCGCGAGACGTGGTCGGGGTGCGGCGATTTTGCTGGTGACGTGGTGGAGAGAGAGAAAGGGAGAGGCGGCCGGATTCGAAATTCAAATACGCGCTGTTTTGCAGGCGCGTCGCGCGGGCGGAGAAGGCAGGCAACGTGGGCGTGGCGTGTGCACTCGGGACGTGCAGGGTGGAGCGGGGAAGCCGCGGCGGTGGTTGCGGGCGGCGACGGGAGGTTGGGGACGGGGCCGATAGGTGGGCCCCACCTATCGGCGTCCCGGAGGAGGGGAGGGGCGCGGGGCGCCAGCTGGGTTGCGGCCTCGGGCCGGCCCAGCAAGCAGGATGTGCACACGGCGGGCGGGATGGACTGGGCCACCGGCCCAAGAGAAAGGAAAAAGGAGGGAAAAGAAAAAGGGAAAAGGAAAAAGGATTTCCAGGGATTTCTTTAACACTGTAAATTGATTTTAATTGATTTAAAATTATTTCCAAGGCTCTGAAAATTCCACTAGAAATCTTGTTGATGTATTTTGACTTGGGGAACTCAAGAAAAATTCCACCATGTCATTTTCACTTCTTAATTGCATTTATTAATTAGGGTTTAACTCTAGGTTAAATTAAACAATTTCTTTAGGTGATTTATTAAATAGATTTAAAGCCAGGGAAGGGAAACTTCAGACAAAAGACCTCCCCAGGCTTCAAAAGTTGGCTGAATATTCTGGAAAATAAGCCCATTCCTCTGCTTCCAAATGTGCCAACAGGCAATAAAAATTATTTCCAAGAAGCATTTCCTCCCAAAGCGGAGTCTGGCTAACACAATCATTTGGGCAAGATTTAAATTCACATTCCAATCAATTCCCAAATGTTGCCATCACCTCCGGCTGAAAGGACACGTGAAGAAAAGATGTAACCTTGTTTCCCTAGTCCCCCCAGACAAAGCACACAAGTAAGATCATCATCCTCTTTTGCACAATTCCGTCGATCTAACATATCACGTGTATTAAGTCTGTCACTCAATAAGTGTCACGCCCAGAAATTCCTAAACGGGGTTCCAAGCAGAATGTGTATTAAAACCCCTGTCTAGGACCAACCCGGATACACAAACGATAAAGTTGATACACAGATCCATGTCTTACAAACACATAAAGCCTTACATAAATGCAATAGAAAAGTAAAGCGAGATTAATCTAAACTAAACACTCGCAGCGTGGTGACTCCACTCCACGGACATCTCCTGATGGCAGCGACGAAGCCTACTCCTCCGAGCAACCTCCATCTGAAACGTACTCCAGCTCTGGTGTGGGGGAGGTGTTTGATGAAAATAAAACAACGAACATACAAACATAGGGAAACCCTGTATTTTATTAATCATGATTCATTAACATGAATGTTTACAAATACATGAGGGCTCTGCAGTAGTTCGCCTTTTGCCTTCGCGAGGAATTCTTAATGGAGAGGTATGCTTACTAGAGATTGTGTATCCCGCTGATTCCCGATGCCTAGCAATGAGGCAGCCGGTTAATTACATCCACAGGAGCGAGCCTATGGAACACCTCCGATTAAGCTGTGCTTTGTGATTGTCGTCTTCAAAATTATTTACTCGTCGAAGGTTGAGGTTGATGCAGATTTAACGATGAATATAGTGAACGGATGGCTTTGTTTCACCAAAACCCAGTCACACTACACTACCATCATGTTGGTGTGTGGAGGGAATTTGGTGAAGCGGGACGACCTTCGCCTCATCGGTGCCCAGTCATGTACCCTGGCATCCATCAAACATGATAAATAAGCCCATACCATTACATTATAAAACAATGCAATATTTAAGGAAAAACAAGACATTTGCGAAATAGGTACACTATGTTTAATTGGAAAGCATGACTTGCCTTGCTTCAGCGCTGGTTGTCACACCCTGGAGTTTCCCCTTCTAGCTCTAAATTCATAAAATGAATTGCCTAAGAGAAATTGTTTATTTAACCTGGAGCAAACCCTAATTAATAAGTGCATTTAATCAAGTGGAAAAGGCAAGGTGGAATTTTTCTGGAGTTCCCCTTGTTAAAATACGTTAACAGGAATTTTAGTGGATTTTTCAGAGCACTGGAAATAATTTTAACCAATTAAAACTCCCGCAGCAATATTTATTTCCCTAAAGTCCTACTTTTCCCCTTTTCTTTTTTCCTCCTTCCTTTTTCCTCTGGGCCGCCGGCCCACCTCCCGGCCTCCTTCCCCACTCCCTCCTCCTGGGCCGGCCGACCTCCCCGCGCCCCCTTCTCCTTTTCGGGTTGCCGGCCCACTTCCTCTCCCTCTTCCTTCCCGGCCGCCGCCCCCTTCCCCTCCTCTCTCCTCCTTCCCGGGCCGCCGCCCCTCCCTCTCTCCTTCTCGGGCCGGCCCGAGGCCACCCGCGCCCGCGCCGCAAGTCCACTCCTCCTCCCCCTCCTCTCGGGCCGCCGACAGGTGGGGCCCACCTGTCGGCCCCGTCCTCTCCGCCGCCGGCCACGCCGTCCACGCCGCAACGGCCGCCGCCGCTTCCTTCGCCCACCTCTCCACGATTCGCGGCCACCTCGCCCACCTCCCCGCTCTGCCCGGCGCCCCAGCCCCTATTAAGCCGCCGCCCCTCTCTCCCCTTTCCGCCACCGCCGCCCTCCCCTCGCCACCGGTGAGCTCCGCCGCCACTCCCTCCTCTTCTCGCCGCATCCCGCCGTCGGCCGTGCCGCCGCCTCTCGGCAGCCGCCCGACCCCGCGCGCCGCCATGGTCCGTCGCCCGGCCGCGCCGCTCGGCCTCCGCGCGCCGCCCGCGCACCGTCACTTGGCTCGGCCGAGCCACTCGGCTGCCGCGTGCACCGCCGCCCCCGCTCGGCCGCACGCCTCTCGGTCGCTGCCTCCGCGTGCGCCGCCGTCCCCTCCTCCCGGCCGGTCGCTGCCGCCGCCGCCCCTGGCCAGTCGCCTCTCGGCTGCCGCACGTGCCGCGACTGACGTCAGCCCTAGCTGACGTCAGCCCTCGCCTCGCTGACATCAGCCCTAGGGGGAACTATTGCGCAGTAATTCATTTAGGATTTTTCTGTTTTAGTAAAAACACAGTTAATCTTCTAAAATTCATAACTAATTCATCCGGACTCCGTTTGGGTCCGTTCAAATTGCAGTAAATTCATAAAAATGCCTAGAATCCACTAAAAATGGTTTTGCTTTCTGTTTCAGTAGACTTATAGCCTGTTTGCTTGTGTGTTTTATTTTTCGCTTAGATTCGAGTAATTCTGACGCGCCAGTTTACTTCGAGGTTGTCGCAGAGGTTGACCCAGCGCAGGAGCGAGGCAAGTCATGCTTTTCACTTGACCATATTGTGCCTACTTTGAAAATGTCTTGGTTATTCTCAATACTGCACAGTTTTACAATGTCATTTTAGGGCTTAATTACCTGTTGTACTCAGCCGTAGGTTCTATTACCTTGTATCGTCGATAGCTTGGGATGTAATTTGTGTAGTTGCTAGGTTAGGACATGCTTAGCCCTGCTTAGAAACAATAGCACACTAACGGAATAACTAGTGTACCCCTATTATTTAATGATGAATATTTAATGGTAGCTCACAATGGTTAATCGTGAATGGTTAATTATTTGTCCAACTAAAACCTGATTAATGGTGGGTTGTGAATACATGGTTTTGATGGTCGTACTCATGACGATTAAGGACCGGTTCGCGGGAAACCCTAGAAGAATTACCGTACTTTCCACAAGCTAGCATGGGTAATAGCTGGGCCCGTAGTGTAGCTTCTCTTAGCCGATGCATCCAGGCAAGGGTGGGCGTGATGGAGTTGGGTCGGCGGGGGTTTACTCGTTGATCAGTTGTCGGATTCACCTAGGCACGAGAAGGGGTTGCCCGCCTTGGCTAAAAGGTGGGGGCGAAACCTGAGGTGTGGTGCGCTCGGTTAGCGAGTGTTATACGAAGGGTCTTGTCACAGTTCCTTTCCGGTATACCGCGGTGGTGTGTCGACGCACGGTAACGTGTTGTGGGGCTGTGTCTTGTGGGTACAGTTGTACACCTCTGATCAGAGTAAAACTATTTGAATAGCCGTGCCCGCGGTTATGGGCGGTCAACCGGATTCACTGTGATTTAATGGATTTGGTGTAGTTTAGGTAGTGGTTTGGGCCTGTTACAACATGGTGTAGCATTGGACAGAGATGACTCAATTTTGCTTAACTAACTCAACTGTTTTACCGCATTCAACTACTATTTTAAATGCGTGTTTTATGCAATTCAACCCTTAACCTTCGTTGGACTTACTTGCATCATTTCTCCTATTCCGGTATGACTTGTTGAGTACAGTGGGTAGTACTCAGTCTTGCTTTATCATTCCCCACACCAGAGTTGGAGTATGTGTCAGATGGTGGCTACTCGGAGGAGTAGGCTTGTTGCTGCCGTCAAGGATGCCCGTGGATTGGAGTCGCCACGCTACGAGCGTCTAGTTATCTAGTTTAGTTTGTTTATCTTTTCCGCTGCATTTTTGTAAGATATTTTTATGATGTTTGTAAGACGTGGATCTGTATATCAAGTTTGTCGTTTGTGTACCCTGGTCGGTCCTAGATGGGGATTTTAATACACATTCTGCTTGGAAATTCGGGTTAGCGAATCTCTGGGCGTGACACTGGTGCAACCTCTACGACAACCTCGAAGTAAACGGGAGCGTCGGAGTTACCGGGATATAACGACAAACAAAGTAAACAAGCAAAACATGGTATAAGTCTACTGAAACAGGGAACAAAACCATTTTTAATGGATTCTTGATATTTTTATGAATTTTCTACAACTTGAATGGACTTAAACAGAGCTCGGATGAATTAGTTATGATTTTTGGAAGTTTTACACCATTTTACTATTAACAGAATAAATACTTAATTGATTATTGTGCAATAAAACCCCGGGCTGACGTCAGCGAGGGGAGGGGCATCACTGTAAAGCGAGCCGCGCACGTGTGGCGCCGATGTGGCAGCCACGCGGCAGCCACGAGGCGGCGACTGCTTGAGTCGCGGCACGGCATGAGGCCGGCTGTGAGCCCCTAGTTTTGTATACCGGAAACCCCATGTGTATTACAATACCATTCCCTGGATCAGTAGATGGTACACACATGTCGCAGTTGTATATCACAAGCTGACATCGTCATATAGGTCTTACAATATATTAATAATACAAGGGTAGCCCAATTGGGACCCAATTAGACCAAGCATGGTCGACAACAACACAATGTACCAAAACAAATAAATGAGGTAGCGGAAGCGAAGCAGCGGCGGTCCATCTTATCCCACACGCATCGACTGGTGAACCTAGGTCCTTATTCCACCGTCCTTGGTAACTCCTTGCCAGCATAGCACATGTACAGAGCGACACCAACACCTTTCGAAAAGATTTAAATAAGCAAGAGTGAGTACCAACCGTACTCAGCAAGCCACCACTATAGAATGCATATAATGTTCATAGGGGTTCAAGGATGGCTTGATTCATTTGCATAAAGCTAGTTTTCACAAATTATTTCACAAACCTACGACGTAGCAGTTTTAACTGAAAACAATCGTTAGGTTGCAGTTGTCATTACATTCGAGGGTTCATCCACCTTCCCCAAGCCTCGCTTGGTCCGGTTTACCCTCGCATCCAAATTTCCACAGTTTCACCATTACGACCTTCGCGCACATCGGGCAAGGTCACACTGTCAAGTCCAATCATATTTTAAGCAATATTAAAAATTAATGAGGCTAGTCAAGAGTAGTACAAGTCCCGGCGCTCATTAACCGCGAGCACGGCTATTCGAATAGTTTAGTTTACTCACACTGCAGTGGATGTACGCTTTTAATCCCGCACTCTGTGACGCACCCAACACATGAGACTTGTCACGGCCCGGTTTTTCAGTTACCCTCGCATGGCGGCACCCGCTCCAAGGACTATGAATCCCCATTGCACCCCTCGCGCCACATTCCTACCTCAAGCCGGTTGTGAGAGGAGTCCTGGCGCTCTCGAGATCTTGGGGGGTTACATAATATATACTTATTATATACTTAGGGTGCATTTTAAATTTTTGTCAGCGTTCAACAGATCGACCCAAGCGATCTAAACCACAACACTTCATCAACACAACCATGAATGTCCAGAACCTACCATGTCTAGGGTGCCACCCCACGAGAATTTCCTAGTCCACCGGGTCATACCCCACTCGAGAAATGCGGTCGTACTCTGTTCGTTTCTCGCATAGCTTCTTGACTCGGTCCTTAATTGACCAGGGTCGGCGGCTTACCGTTCCCAGTTAGAATAGTGACTTGCCTTGCTTTAGGTTCATGTAATCTTCGGGAAATCCGCAATAGTTAGAATAACCGGAATATCCACGATCAAAGAATAACCGAAAACCCGAACGTCCGACCAACGACCGAAGAAAACCACACAAAATCCTAAAAATAAAATAATATAATATTCTGTACAAACTAATGGTGTCAATAAATAGATCTCGATTTTAGAGAGATAATGGAAGTTGAACGGAGTCAATCGGAGTTATGGTTTGCAAGATATGAATTTCCGAAGTTCAAAAGTATTTAGAATCAAAGGAAAAAGGGTTTCTTTTATTGGAAAAGAATGTTACGAAGGAATATTCCTTGCGGGGCCCATCCGTCAGTGGCATCAAATGGCCGGCTCACGGTAGACTAGGTCTACGGAGCGTGCGAAGCAGCGATGCGGTGGATTTGGTCCACGGCTCATGGGCTGGCGTATACCAGAGCTGCGGGCCCGCTTCATCATTGGCTCCGGCCGGTGGACCGGGTGCACTTGGCGCGAGAAGAGTGGGTGGAGGAGGTCAACGGGTCCATGCCTTTATGGTGGACCAGTCGGTCCCACGTGTAAGTTATTTGCGTGTTTAAAAGGACCAAATAGAAATTTAGCATGGTGGGACCCATTTGTCATTGAGATATTTGGAGGGATTAGGAGGGGATGATTACTGTGCAAGAGAGATTATGGGATATGGGGGCCACCTAGTCCCATTTGTCAGTCTCTTTCTCTTTTCTTTCTTTTCTCTCGATTCTTCCTCACCGCTCTACTCGTTCTCCCCAGGCGTGCCCGAGAGCGACAGAGAGAGCGGCGGTGCGGGCGGCGGTCGAGCGCGGCAACGCCAGCGGCGGCCTGGTGCGGCGACACGGGCGGTGGCCGAGAGCGGTAGGCTGGGAGAAGGAGGTCCGGCGAGCATCGCTCGACCCATGGCGGTGGGGCTCGGATCGGGACGGCGGTGGCCTGGATCGAAGTGAAGACGGCGGTGGAGACAAATTTAAGGGCAGCCGAATTCTCAAGTCGCACCAGCGATGAAGCTCCGGCCCGGGTTCCTGGAGGAGGTGATGTGGCACGGGGATAGCGGAGCAGAGGCAGCGCTCGCGCGGGTCGACCTGGCCGGGCGCGGCGGTGTCGGTGTGCGGCCGCGGGGGGCCGGGGAGGCCGGGGAGGTGGCGCCGGCAGCTGGGGCGGCGAGTGGAGGTGGCGGCCGGGCCGGGGCAGTGGCCAGGCGCGGTGGCGACGCGGCTTGACATGGTGGCGCGGCCGTGCACGGGAGAGGGACGGCGCGGCGCAGCGACCAGGCCGCGCGCGGCCGGGAGGTGGCGCAGAGGGGAGGTGGGGGGGAAGGGGGCAGCGGGGAAGCAAAGCAAGGAGGAGAAGAAGAGAGAATGGAGAGGGACGGGTTGCGTATTCGGCTATATCGGTGCTTATATAGGTTCCATCGCACGGGCTCGTCTTGAATCGCCATGAAGACGGGGACGGGGTGGTTGCAGCGGCCGCGTGGGGCAGAGGCGGCGGAGAACGGCGTTGAGCGTGACACGGGTTTAGGTGGTGGCCGAGGGTTGGCGCGCACGCTGCATCGGCTGTCGTCGTTCGGGAGAGAAGGGCTGGCTCCTGTGCTGCCTGCCGTCGCCACCTACCAAAACGGAAGACGACGACGGTAACCTGGCGGGGACCACGTTGTTCAATAGGAGCATCGCCCGGCGCACGTGCATAGGCGATTGGAGTTAGGCGGATGGCGCATGCATGCTAGCTTAGGCTCGACTAGCCGCTCGCATGCAGGCATACGCATAGCTAGCTAGCTGCATGGTGCCTACGCGCAGCTGGCTGCTTGCATGCATGCACATGCACAACTAGCTTGCTGCATGGCTGGCGGCGGTGCGAGGTTGGGCAGGACGCGCGCGGAATGGACGACAAGCTCGCCGGTGAGACAGGAGCGGAAGACGGTAGCTGGTGATGGCGCCGCGGCCTTGCCGTAGTGGCGCGGCGCGCAGCGACGTCGTTGCAGCTACTGTATGGGGAGGAGGAATGGACTTCCTTGCCTACCAGCCCAACCGAGAAAGGGAGAAGGAATGGGCTGGGGGTGTAATATAGACTTTTTCCATGGAAGTGGCTCACAGCAATGAGGTCAAGGTAGAGGGAGAGGAAATTAACTTGTGTTGTTGAATGGGTTGGGCCAACAGAGGAAAATGTGGTCCAAAGAAATAGGATGCTCGAATATTTTCTTTGGAATATGTAATTTGGAAATTTGAAGGGGATTTGAGATAGAATTTGTACTGGACTGTATTTATAATTTGGACTATTTAATTTATCATTTGAATTGGATTTGGCTAGAAGGCCTTGAATTGGATTTGGCTAGATGGCCGTACGAGGATTAGGGTTAGGATTTCTTTGCGCGCACTCTGACGGCACTGCAATTGGGATTTTTAGGACAATGTATGGCATTTAAATCCAACCGTCGCGATAGAAATAAAATCAGTGATACTCGAATCGACGCGTGATAGATGGATACGTCGATCGATTATAAATATTTGGGGAGATTACCGGGTTTGAATCGATAGAGTGGTTTTTAAAAATAACCGTAGAATAAGAGTTGAGAGAGATGATAGTGGCAGAAAGGATGTCGGACAGAGGACAACCTTTTTGAGAAAAGGATTTAATCGAGATCTTTTGGCACAGATTCTAGACACACACAAATAAACAATAAATATTAACAAGCAAACTAAAATTATACCGGAGGACTAGACTTTGTCTGAGGAGGTCATAACTTTGAAAATAGCCTATTAGGAATTTATATTTCGCAATTAAGGTTTCTAGTAAATACTTTACCAATAGATATTATTTTGCAATTAGTTTTCCACAGGTAGACTCTGCAAGGTTCATATAAAATAATCAAGCTATATTTCTTTAGTAAAATAGTATTTGTTTTAATAAGCTATCCCATATAGGGTTTTATCAAAACGGTGTTATATATATATATATAGCTTTATTCATATAGTAAGTATGCCCAAGGGTTTTTGATATATATAGAGAAGGGTTTTTTCGAAAATAGTTGGCATATGCAAAGATTAGGATATCTCATATTCATAGTTCCTTGAATAAATAATATTTGAAATTAAATACCGACATATTCTCAGACGTTCGTCTATGAGCCCACGCGTAAACGAAAAACGATAGATCGGATTAAATTAATTCAGGTATTTTGAAAAAGATTTTTGGTTATTCCGAATTTTTAATTCCGTATTTCAAAGTCGAAATTTTCAGGGTGTTACACCGGCCCAGCTAGCCGTGGCAAGGTGGCGGCGGGCAGCCACAGGTGACGGCACCGGTGACGTGAAGCAGCGGCGGTGGCGGCAGCGCGGTAACGGTGAACGGAGGCGGAAGTTGAGGCGGTGGCGCAGGCAGACAGCGGCGGCCGAAGGCGGCACGGCGGTGCGGCCGAAGGCGGCGGCACACGCGGCGACGCGGTAAGGAGATGAGAAGAGGAGGGGGTTCTCACCGAGAACGACCGGCATCGGGGAAGACGACGGCAACGGGGGTGATGCGGCAGTGGCGACCGGCGGACGGGGCGGTTCCCGACCTCGCGATGCCAACAGCGGCGACAGCGAGGCGCGGCGGCGACACAAGCGGCGGCTAGCGACGATCGAAGGTGGTGGGCGGCGGCGGTGCTCAAGGCAAACGACGCAGCAGCGTTAGGGATCACAGGAGTGAGCGGCGAATGGGGAAAAGAGAGAGGAGAGTGCGGGGTGGTTTTTTATAGCGGCGGGGAGCTTGGCCTCGGCCGGTAGAGGCCGGATTTTGCGGTGGCATGGGGACAAGAGAGAGGATTCGTTTTTCGAATCCCGAGCCCTCCGCGAGCGTGGCGTGGGTGGCGGCGTGCGGGAGGTGGGTGGAGTGGTGCGGGGAAGGCGGGGGTGTGTGCGGGGAGGCGTGGGACTCGCGGGCTCGACAGTTGCGGGGGCCGATTTCTCCGACCGGAGGTGGAAGATGGGCCCGATAGGTGGGCCCGACACGACGGGAAAACCGGGATAATCGTGGTAGTAGGTCCGTTATCCGCAAATCGTTACAGACAATTTAATTTAAATGCGAAAAATAAATAAACTTCAGGAATTGCGAGTTCATTACTTCCAGAATTCGTAGATTTACATAGAAATTCGGTCAATTACATCTCCGTAGATTAAACCCCTTATTAGGAATTCCAACATAAACAAAAGAAAAGAAAGTTACATGACCGCTATGACCGCTATAAAGTTAAAAAGAAAAATCTATACTAAAGCTTCTGTTGTCGCGGTCGTAGTATTGTTCGCTGCTTTTCATCCATATTTTTTATTTTGTTTTGGGCATCCAAATATTTTAGATGCCCATTAATTTGTTGGTTTCTGATATTACTGCGTGTATGGTAGCATGTCTGTGTATAGCTTTCTTTTTTGGCATTGTGACACTATTTTTTTATATGTAGCGCGCATATATAAATTAATGAATTTTCTTGAGCACTCGCAGGCATAGCCAGATGAGTATTTATTTTAGCGCCAATATTATCGACGGGACATGGGATTGTGGTGCGGCGAATTTGCATTGCCTATTTTAATTTCCACCACACCTGTATAACTAATAGCATGACGCTGTACCATGAAGCGTAACCGACGTGGGCATTTGTTTGATTTATGGTCGATTATCACGATGCTGCCGCTTGCTATGCATACATGGATTAATTTGCTATTGGAAAGAATATACATGACAGCAAATGCAGGGCAAGGGTATATGGATGCATGCATGTACGAATATCAGAATTTTTTTGTACTGCACTTTGTGTATGGCGCAGCGAGTATATACTGTTTTAAGCAAATATATGTATGTGGAGGATTTTGAGATTATGATTTTCACTCCACTTGTATTGCTTCTAGCATGGCTCGAAGCCATGAAGCATAACCAAAGTGAGTGTTGGTTAATTTTATGGTCGGATAGCATGACTCGATGCAGTTCATGATTATCCATCGTTTTGTAAATGAGCAAATGGAAGGAGAAAATATATGCATGGTACATCTATTTCCTATTTCTGACCATGGAAAGAAAATGGATGGCACTTTATTTTAATTCTTGTTAGAGAAATATAGCTGAACACATGTCAAGATTAGCAAATATGCATGCTAATTAATATACTCAATTAATTTTGTTTGTCACTGTGCATGTATCACTACTAACACGGCGTAGCGCCAGGAAGCGTGACTGAAGCGAGTGTTTGTTTTATTTATGGTGAGTTATGCAAAATTCATTTCTATGTCCGTGATTTGTATTCGCTTATAGAGGACCGAACCTGAGAATGAGAATTTCGTTTAGGCTTGTATCCACTAACGGGACAGAATCGGAAGACATGATAGCATGGTATGGAAAATATACATAGAAGTGACTCCTAGGCCCGTACTCATCTGGTCGGACCATAGTAAAAGGTGCGAAATCATGTTAAAAGCCATCAAATGAAGAAAATTTTCTTATCTCATACATATTGGCTGAGACGAGGGACACAACAAAAGAGGAAAAATTCCTTTGTCTTGTACTCATGATAGCAAGCCTAGGAATATGGCAAGAAAATAACTCCTTGATTCGTACTCATTGGCCGAACCAAAGAATATAGCAAAAGAATACATTGACATGAGTAGAGGAAAGAGAATTGAGAGATTCCTTGACTCGTACATAATGACCGAGCCTAAGAACGAACTCGTACATAATGACCGAGCCTAAGAACGAAGGAGGAGCATGATTCCCACCTTGCAACACTTGTGATCTTCCAGCACAGCAAAGCAAGAAGGCAAATTTCCTGGTGAAGCAGAAGAACTAACGCTGCAGCAGTATAGCAAAATTTGCCGTAGCAGACTAGCAGCGCTTGGGCGTAGCGATCTCTCAGCTTTGGCCTAGCCCTCACCCCAGCCTTCCCTTGCCCTCTATTTATAGAGGAGTAGAGGAGTTCTCTGTAATTTTGAATGTATTCCCGCACACAGATCGTGGGATCATGGGAAGTGGCTCGACTGCATGCACCCTCCTCCGGCTGACTTGCGGGCTCTTTCATTTTGATCGTGGCAACGTGCATGCAGGTAGTGGGGTGAACGTGGACAGACCTGGTTACGACTTGGTCGTTGCTCCTCTTTGTTATTTTAATCTCTAATTAACTGTTTAATTTGGTGCTTAATGAGAGCGAGAGTATCTCTACTCTCTGACACGTGGCTTGATTTATTAGTTAGCACATGTATATTCCTCTTTCTTAAAATTAAGGCAGTCAGGGATAATTTCGCAGATTCATGAGAAATGTTTGTTTAATAATTTATTTTATATTCCTATTTAATTGTGCATCTTTATTTATTTATTTTTTATACACACAAATATATTTTATTATGTTTCTGAGTTTCTTTTAAAGAGAGGCACACGTATATATTTCTATACCCTCTTTTTATATAGAGTGGACTATTATCGTCCTAAATACATTTTATACGATGTGTATCTTTTTATTTGGTGCATGTGTGTATATATATCTGCGCTATTATAGCGGCATGCAACAGATATTTTTATTTCATGTCGTGAAATTATTCCCGAATAGCCTGATGAATATATTTTGGCTTACACTTTAATTTATCGGATGACCGTAGTTCCAATATATTTATATTATCCATTTTATTATAGCATGAATATCATATGTGAACACCATGAGGAGGCTAAGTATTCGCTTTCGCTGGTTTGGTGAAAAGCACGTGAAAATATTTGTTCACGCTATTTAATTTTTTATGACATGTTTCTACGATGTTTATTTATTTTTATATGGCGCGTGTACGCACCTCTATTAAGTGAATCTTATTTTATTTCATGGCCACCTATTTTGTGGCCACTATTTACATTAATTCATCTGACTATCTCTACTGTTTATTAGCAATAATATTCTTATTTATCATTATATTTTTACTCACTATATTGACACGAGCCAAAATCGATGTCAACACCTGGGAGGAGAGGAGAGGTGGGTGGACTTGGCGTGGTGGTGGTGCTCATGGGCCGCGGCCATGGGCCGGCCCGCGAGAGGGGATGCACGCGTTGGCGCGGGAGGGAAGGGAGAATTGGGCCGGCGGCCCAAGAAGAGAAAGAAAAGGGAAAAAAAGGGAAAATGATTTCCTGGGTTTAAATTATTGCGGGGAAGGAATTTTAATTGGTTAAAATTATTTCTGGGGCTCTGAAAATTCCAGTAAAAATCCGGTTAATGTATTTTGGCATAGAGAACACAAGAAAAATGTCACCATGCCATTTCCACTTCTTAATTGCATTTATTAATTAGGGATTTTCTCTACGTTAGTTTGAACGATTTGTTTGCGCAATTTATTAAATAGATTTTTGGGCTAGAAAAAGGAACTCAGGGTGTGACAATAAGAGCCAAGCAAACACCTTGATATTTATAACACGTCTTGTCTTCCATAACCAGATAAAGGGCCTTGGTGGTTGGAGAGAAAGGAAATTGAGTTTATAGACCCTTTTAGCTGTGTATAACTCTGAATTCCAGATAAAACTCCACTTATCCCCAAAACTTAACTATAATTGGAGCTGAGACAACTCAATTTCTAACTGAAGAAATTCTTGATAAGCCTGCTCAGGTAGAGGTAAAAGAAAAGAATCCTCTAGAGACCTTAGGGTCATTACTCTAACAGTTTCATCCTTATCAAGAGCAGCATCAAAGATTTGAAGAAATTTCAATTTCTTGATTTCCCCATTCCAGAGATCTTCCCAAAAAAAGAGCCGAAGTTCCTGAGATTATCGAACAATTTGCAATGCCTCTAAAGATGTCAGAAAGACCAATGATATCTCTCAACTAAAAAGATCCCTTGTTTAAAATTTTAAAATTGCATGAGGTGCCTTTGAATTGTAATATGTTTTCCAAATCAACTGCACCCAAGGCAGATCTGTACCAGTATAGAATTTCACCAGGTGTTTAATTCACAGGGCTGAATTATGTGTTATGAGGTTGATAATTTCCAGACCTCCTTTTTCTTTCAGTCTACATACCATTTCCCAAGAGGCTAGGGATTTTCTTGTAGAATTTCAAATGTGTCAAAAGCTTTCTCAAAATCAAACTTAAGCAAAATGATTTCTCTTCTAGATTGCTAACAATGATGAATATATTCAAATGACAAGCCAAACAATCCTGAATTGTTCTTCCTTTGATGAAATCATACTGATTTTCATAAACATTGTTCAGAATAACTCCCTGCAAATGGTCAGCCATTAGTTTTGTCAAAACTTTCAAACTGATTCCCATCAAAGAAATTGGCCTATAATCAATTACAGTCTCTGGGGATTTTTTTTTGGCACCAATGTAATATAAGAGGTATTGATAGCTTGTAGATCTGTACACGCTGCATGAAAACGGGCAGCAAGCCGATAGAAATCTTGTGCTATGATATGCCAGCAACTTTTCAAAAAAAAAACATTAAAACCATCCGGCCCAGGCGCTTTGTCTGATGGAGTTAGCTTGATTAAGTTGTTAATTTCCTGAGTAAAAAAAGGGTCCACTGGACTATCCAGACAAACTGGTGATGGAAAGAGGTCTGCCAGATCAAAAACCATAGAAGGTGAAGAAGACACTCCCATCCTATTCTTAAAGCTTTGTAAGACAACCCAGCCTTTTGCTCATGTCCAGTAACAACTTGCCCATTCTGATCCTCTAATTGAGAAATGGTATTGATTGTGTATCATTCTGTGGCAATGGACTAAAAGAACTTAGTATTCTCCTCTCCGAGTAACATCTATCCATTTGTACATCTTTTCTTTCAATATATCTTTCTGAAATTTAGGAGTTAAACCGTATGCAACTTCACTATTTCTCTGGATTCCATTTAGGAGTACTTACAGGTCTTGCTTCCTCTATCAGGTCTAAGAAATCAAGAACTTTGTTACAATTGGTAAGAAGAGAGGTCAGCTTTGAGTAGTTCTTGCTCCAACTGAAAAGCTTTTTCCTGAGGATCGTAAGCTTAAAAGAGATGCATTTTGCAGGATCATCAAAACCAGGATCAAGAGCCCAAACCATATTAACAATATCAAATAACCCCTCCAACTCCACCCAATAATTTTCAAACCTAAAAACATTGGATTTCGGGGTTCTTGTATCAATTTTAACCACACAAGGAACATGATCTGAAACATTGCGAGTCAAAGGGTGAACAGTAGTATTTGGAAAAACCAAAGTCCAAGTAGGGGAGGTGAAATAATTTTGTTATTGTTGCAGAATATCACCATTGGACAATACGTATCGAGTAATTAGAATGCCCACGAAGGATCCAGGAGATGGACAATTTTATCTAGGAAAATCAAGCAAGGGGATATACTATGCATCATTACCATCATCGCTGAGGCCCCAACTTCAGGTTTGGTTCCTTAACGAACGGTGTGGTTAGACCGAGTGGATCTTGAGCATGACATTGATATTTCCCACATCCTGTTGAATCTGAACTATGATGAGCAGCATCGTGATGGACCTTAGACCTTACAACATTATAATTATAGGCCTTGTTATGATGATGATGATTACTATGTGGAGCACGAGCCAATAGTGGAAGAGAAAATTGACAAATTCGAGCGGGACTCTGACAATGATAAAGTTCTTGAACTTGGAAGTAGGCGAAAGCATTGCTATATCTATTTCCTTGCATTTCATCCTTACAAAGATATCATCTCCTTGGGTGATGAATTTGACAAAGTGATAGCTCAAAGCTTCAGGATTTGGGCAAGATTTTCACATAATTTTATATTCATCTTGCTACATATATGCACTGTGACAAACTGGTACGATCATCTCTCCCATACACTCCCTGCTGGTTTGAGGAGCTCCCAGAAAACCAAAATTTTAAGTTCAACTAGAAGATTAGAATGCTCTTGTTGCAAACTATTTTAAGATTGTAACAGCTAGTCTACTCTTGTCTATTCTTTTGATATTGTGGTACACATATTGTTCCCTGAAAAATAAAATTAATTATCTCCACTTTAAATTTCCTTATTTTCCTTGTTGTTGCATGTCCGATGATCCTGAATTGCTGCATTGACTATGAGTGAAAGAGTTGGTTGTTGCCTTTCTATATCTCATTTGCAATGATTTCAGATCTTTTGGTGTGAATTGAGCTAGACAATGGAGGCTTGGCCTTGGTAATGTCTTGCTAAAGTCTGTTTGCAAGCTCATTGCCTTGTGGTTGTGCACTAAGCTAGAAATAATGGTCAGTATACCTGTAAAGAGTGCATGGTTCCCCTGGTTTGACATGTATGTTGATTTGTTGATAGGAAATTGTTGGGATGACTCTTTGAATAGGGGATGTGGCTTGTTTTTGTTCCTGCATAATATATACACATAAGAGTTGTTTGGAGTCTATTTCTGTGGTTTGATTTGTTTGTCGGTTGATATCTATATAATTATTTTTCTAATACAACGACCAGTGACTTGGCCCACATGCCAAGCTGATGGAATTTAATGTTTCCTCTATCTCAAAATATAGCTACATAGAAGTGTTTTAGGAATTAAGGATTGGGATGAAGAACTAAAATACCCATCATTAGTGCATGGTGAGGTGATGAGGATTAAGGATAGCATGTGTGAGGTGCGGGTTTTGAGAGCTAATATGGTTAGCATGGGGAGTCACGTGGTAAAAATCACCTTTTACATGTTCTATGTAGCTTTGAACAACAAAATTTGAACCTCAAGGTAGTTATATTTTGGGACGGATGGAATAAGAGAACGAGAATGATGAGGTAGACATTTCGATGGCTATGTCTAGGCTTATCATTTTTGAACCCCGTATTTTGGCTTCATCTATGACACTCTAATTATAGGTCTTGTCCCATATAAGCAAAGCTTAGGAGATGATTCTCCATTTAATTTGACAGTGAAATCGATAAGAGGAACCTTGCCAACTTTGCCTCCCTCCTGCTTATCCCATGTTGTAATGATGTCTCCACAAGCAGCGTTGTATAAGTAGTGGGGGCCAAGGCCCATCAAAATTTACCTCTAGTATATCTTAGTTGTTTGACTTCTGGTGAGTTCACTTGTCTTTATAACTTGATATGTGAGCTATAAATTTATCTTGTAAATTAGAATAATTATCATAATATAGATGTATGTCACTAGTAAATTTTTATTCTACTTTCGCCCCTATGCACAGATAGGGATAAAGCATCCGGACTCACAAAGCATCATAACGAATGTGATCAGTGCCTTCTTGATTTCTCACCTAGGGATGGAACTGCTCTTCTTGTAGTTGGCCAGAATCACCAGTGCTTCTTAGGCGAATTTCTATCCAACGACAACAACACCTTGTAGAAGTTCGTG
Organism: Oryza punctata; assembly: GCA_000573905.2. Taxonomy (NCBI): domain Eukaryota; kingdom Viridiplantae; phylum Streptophyta; class Magnoliopsida; order Poales; family Poaceae; genus Oryza; species Oryza punctata. The sequence continues at coordinate 4,901,802 of CM002494.2, read as the reverse complement.
ACCCCCGCCAATGGGAGAACAATAGGCGTTGTCAAAATCAAGAGCAGTCGCCCCAGGGATCATATGATTCTTGTTCTTGAATTCATAACACAATGCTCCATGTGTCTTGAATCCTACAAGGTACATGTTATCTGCCTAAATGGATGGAACCACTTTTCTTGTAGTTGGCCAGAATCGCCATTGCTTCTTAGGCGAATTTCTATCGAACGACAACACCTTGTAGAAGTTCGTGACCCCCGCCAATGGGAGAACAATAGTCGTTATCAAAATCAAGAGTAAACGCCCTAGGGATCAGATGATTCTTGTCCTTGAATTCATAACACGATGCTCCATGTGTCTTGAATCCTACAAGGTACATGTTATCTGACTAAATGGCATGCGTGGATATTCCATGGCCCTTAAAATTCACATACACATGGATGAAATAGTCAGGAACATAATTCTGCGTGTTGAGCACATGCCTCTTCTAGATAGGGAGTCGAGTCATCTACCGGGCCAATTGACGTTCCATCTCGAACATTGATATTGATCCACTTAAGTACATGTCCATATTTACATCTCAAAAGAAATTAAGATCGAAACAAGATTATATATTGAGTGTGAAGCTGTGTTGACGAAAAATCCGCGCTCGGCCGATGGTGCCAGATATGTGTTGGCACGAACTAAGTCGACGAACACAACGGCTTGGGAGTTCTGCTTATCTCCAGTGTAGGTCCAAAATATTGATGAGATGTGGGTGAGCCAGTCAGTTTGATACTGCAACTGAAAAGATAGATAAATATTTTGATCATCAAAGAGTCGATCGCAAAGTATGCAAAGAAGCATAAAGTCTAAACAATCAAGTTTTTGACTAATTTTCAGGATGGTGGATACCTTAGCTAATCTAATCTGGCAAAGCAGTTTAGCCGATACCGGCAAAAACCCTAAAGCAGATCCCAACCGATACAAGTAAATCGAGCTACCAAACTAGATTAACTAAGATATAGATAAATAGACAAACATACTAACCAAACCAGAGCGATCCAAGAGGTCGAGAACGATGCAGCCTTGAAGAACACCAACGTAGCCGATACAATTGTCAGGGCTTGTAAGCCCCCGGTTTTGTATACCGGAAACCCCATGTGTATTACAATACCATTCCCTGGATCAGTAGCTGGTACACACATGGCTCAGTTGTATATCACAAGCTTACATCGTATACAGGTCTTACAGTAAATTAATAATACAAGGGCAACCCAAATGGGACCCAAATAGATCAAGCATGGTCGTCAACAACACAGAATACCAAAGAAATAAATGCGGTAGCGGAAACGAAGCAGTGGCGGTCCATCTTATCCCACACGCGTCGACTGGTGAACCTAGGTCCCTATTCCACCATCCTTGGTAACTCCTTGCCAGCGTAGCACATGTACAGGTCGACACCAATACCTTCCTAAAAGATTTAAATAAGCAAGAGTGAGTACCAACCGTACTCAGCAAGCGACCACTACAGAATGCATATAATGTTCATAGGGTTCAAGGATGGCTTGGTTTATTCGCATAAAGTTAGTTTTCGCAATTTATTTCGCAAGCCTATGACGTAGCAGTTTTAACTGAAAACAATCGTTAGGTTGAAGTTGTCTTAACCTGCGAGAGTTCATCCACCTTTTCCAAGCCTCGCTTGGTCCGGTTTACCCTCGCGTCCAATCCCCACAGTTTTCACCATTACGACTTTCCCGCACATCGGGCAGGTCACACCGTCGATTCCAATCATATTTTAAGCAATATTAAAAATTGATGAGGCTAGTCAAGAGTAATACAAGTCCCGGCGCTCATTAACCGTGAGCACGGCTATTCGAATAGCTTGGTTTACTCACACTGCAGCGGATGTACGCTTTTAATCCCACACTCCGTGACTCACCCAACACATGAGACTTGTCACGGCCCGGTTTTTCAGTTACCCTCGCATGGCGGCACCTGCTCCAAGGACTATGAATCCCCATTGCACCCCCGGCGCCACATTCCTACCTCGTGCCAGTTGTGAGGGGAGTCCTGACGCTCCTGAGATTAAAGGTTACATTATACATATATAAAGCTTTGACATCATTAGACCACACACTTCCACATTTCCATACCGATATCCAGAACCTACCATGTCTGGGGTGCCACCCCACGAGAATAACCTAGTCCACCGGGTCTAATCCCACTCAAGACGTGTGGTCGTACTCGGTTCGTTTCCTATTTAGCTTCTTGACTCGGTCCTTAACTGACTAGGGTCGGCGGCTTACCGTTCCCAGAACCACCCATATTCTATTTGTGCCGCCCCAGTCGAAATCATTTTTGTTCAATTAAGTTTTTGGGTTTTCACAAAGGTTTTCGTGCTGTGGGTGGCGCTTATGTCTCCACCCAGTTTCCAACAACCACTTCCGTCGAGTGACTAGTATTCCCACATTCACATGTCCCATATGCGGAATGTATAACGTCTATATAAGCAGGGCTAAGCAGTAGATAAATAATCATGCATAAATTAATATACACAGGTAACAAAGGAATATAAATACATAAGGATAGAAAATTTCAAAGGTAAGGCTTAAACAAATGTAGGTACGCGTTTTCAATATTAGCATGCAATTTTATTTATAACCAACACATTTATAAAAGTAGGATCAACGTGTTCAAGAGAGGTGCGTAGTGACTTGCCTTGCTTTAGGTTCGTATAATCTTCGAGAAATCCGCAATACTTAGAACAACCGGGATATCCATGACCAAAGAATAACCGGAAAACCCGAATGTCCGACCCACGACCGAAGAAAACCACACAAAATCCTAAAAATAAAATAAAATAATATTCAATACAAATTAATGGTGCCAATAAGTAGATCTCGATTTTAGAAAGAGGATGGAAGTCGAATGGAGTCAAACGGAGTTACGGTTAGAGAGATATGAATTTTTGAATGTTTAAAGAATTATAAATCGCGGACAAATGATTTCTCAGGTGGGGAGATATTTTAGACTTTCTAAGGGAGCTTGGGTTTGTAGCGGAACGCAACACAGACTTTAGGTAAAAGGAGGGAGTTGATGGTGGGCTCTACCCGAAGGCTAGACGAAGGACTTTATACAGACTTATACAGAGGAATCAACCTCTCGGTTTCGGCCAAGGGAGTATAGGGAGGAAACACGGACTTTTGTAATGGATAGATTTCTTGGGCTCGGCAGGGGAGTAGAGGGACATAATGTAGACTTTAGAGGGAGAGAAAACTCAAGAAAAATCTAGAACGTGGGCCCCGCTGGTGGGCCCCACTTCTTTTTCTTTTTCTTTTTATTCTCTTCCCTTCCTCCTTCTCTCTCCTTATCTCTTCTCTGTTTCCTTCCTTCCTCTCTGTTTCTCGTTTTCTCTCTCTCTCTTGCTCACAGCCGATAGGGGAGGAGGAGGGAGGGTGCATGGCCGGCGGCAGGGGCGACAAGTGGAGGCGGCGGCCGGCTCGGTAGTGGGGATGATGGCCGGCGGTGGGTGGAGGTGGTCGGGGCGGCGCCGGCGACATCGGCCAGCCGGTGGCAAGGGCGGCGGCTGGGCCGGGGATGGTGGCCGGCTTGGCTCGCGCGGCCGGTAGCGGGTTGGCGGCGCTGCGCGTGGGGTGGCCAGCAGCCGGACCATGCGGCGCGAGGTGGCGGTTGGGCAGCGGCCTGGCGCGATGATGCCGCAGCGACGTGGGGAGCAGGACGGCGGCATTGTCACAGTGAAAAAGGAAGGCAGTGAGAAGGGAAAAACAAAGGGGAGAGGAAGTGCTCACCTCGCGGGGCAGCCGGGTAGCGGCACACCGAGCACGGGCGTCGGGGCGTGGCTTGGCTCGCGGTTCATCCTCGCATGCCAGGCACTCGAATACAGTTAGAGAGGTTTGTTCTTTTCGATTTTAGTTTCAATTTCAGTTGATTACGTCCAAGGTTTAAGTTCTAGCGTTCTAATCGTTCGTTCGCTTGTTCGTGCGAGGAAGTTCACTGATCGACGCGGTAGCTAACTCCAATCCCGCTTGCCCAACCGAGGCTCGGCTCGTGGCCAGCCGCAGCGGAGCAAGCAGTGGAGCGGCTCCTAATGCGCATGGTGGAAGAGGGTAATGGTAGAGCAAGAGCAGAGAGAAGAAGAATGAACTGGAGAGGCAAGGTGGTGCTGAGCTTTGGCGGTGGTTTTATAGGCTTGGTTGTGGCTGCATGTTGTTGAGATGTTGGTGGGAGGTAGTGACTCAATTGTGTGCACTGCCTTGCAGGCAAGGTGGTGCTGAGCTTTGGCGGTGGTTTTATAGGCTTGGTTGTGGCTGCATGTTGTTGAGATGTTGGTGGGAGGTAGTGACTCAATTGTGTGCACTGCCTTGCAGGCATTGTATCGAACACCTCCTGTGCATGCATGTTGGTGACTGTTTTGCTGAGGGGGGTCAATTAGACTTTGGGTTGATGAGGGGATTGAATGGGCTGATGTGTAGAAGGAGCACAAATAGACTTATGATTAGTTGGGCTGGCAAGGAGAGAGGTGGCCCACTGTAATAGGAATCTTTTTGTATTTTCTGCGACTTGTAGTTTGATTCGGCTCTGTGTGATTGGACTGTAATTATGGACTATATAAATTGGAACATTTAATTTTAATTGTAAATGGACTGTAAATTGGGCATTTAATCTGTTTGAATTTGGACTTCAGTCGGGTCGCTATATGAACCATTTGAATTTAATTTGGCTAGAAGGTCGTGCAAGGATTAGAGTTAGGATTTCTTTGCGCGCGCTCTAACGACACTGCAATTAGGATTTTTAGGATGACGTATGGTATTTAAATCTAAACGTCGCGGTAGAAATAAAATTGGTGATATTCGAATCGACGCGCGATAGATAAATACGTCGTTCGATTTTAATTATTCGAGGGTACTATCGGGGTCGACTCGATAGAGCGGTTAAAATTTAACCGTAGGATAAGAGTTTGCGAGAGGGATAATATTGCGGTAGAAGAGAAGAACTTCGGGACTTTAATTAATTAGCACCGAAGCGCTAAAAGAAACAAGCGGATATGAAGGTCGATGGGAGGGTATCTTTTTGGGAGATAGGATTTGATCGAGACCTTTGGCACAAAATCTACAAACACAAATAAATAATAAATAATAACAAGCAAGCTAAAATTATGCCAGAGGACTGACTTTGCCTGAGGAGGTTATATCTTTGAAAATAGCTTTTTAGGAATTATATTGCGCAAATAAGGTTTTTAGTAAACACATTACCAATAGCTATTATTTTACAATTAGTCTTCCGAAGGCAAACTCTGCAAGGTTCATAGAAAATAGTTCAGCTATATTTCTTTAGTAAAGTAGTATTGTTTTAATAAGCTATCCCATATAGGGTTTTATCAAAACGGTATTACGTATATATATACATAGCTTTATTCATAAAGTAAATATGTCCGAGGGTTTTTAATATACAGAGAAGGGTTTTTTTTTGAAAATAGTTGGCCTATGCAAAGATTAGGATATCTCATAAACTTAGTTTCTTGAATAAATAATATTTTAAATTAAATACCGACCTATTCTCAGCCGTTCGTTTATTAGTCCACGCATGAAAGAAAAACGACATCGAATTAAATTAATTCCCGTATGAATGCATTTGAAAAAGATTTTTGATTATTCCGAATTTTTAATTTCGTATTTCAAAGTTGAAATTTTCAGGGTGTTACAGGGCTAGCGGAACTTAGGACTTACCCCTTCGCCGGAGATCAATGCTGATGCAGCCCCGCGTCAGGTGCCAAGTTTCGTCGGTTGTAAGTAAAAACCTCGAAGAAGAGGGTGGCGATGCGCCGAGAGTAATTCTATCGATTGAGAGATAGTTTACAATGATTCCGGATGTACATATTTATACTAATGGGTAGATATTAGATCATATTGGACACGACACAAGTTTCCTAAAGATAAAAGAAAATATACAAGTCCTAATCGGACACTAGATAAACACTTCAAAACTACTAAACTCTGCCTAATTAATAGATAGATTTAAACTATCATGTCGTTGTCTTCATGATTCCTTATTAAACTTGATCTTTTCTAGATAAATTTCCATCGGTTGATTGATCTCTTTCCTTGACTGAATGCACTAAGAATCTTACTAAATTTTGGCGTTAACAAGCTTACATGTTTTTGTTGTCCGCATTGACACATCCGCTATTCAAAGTACTAGCCCAATAATTTCCTACGAACAAATTAACTTCCATGTCAAACCAGGGTAACCAAGCACTCTTCGCATGTATACTAACAGCTCTCCTCGGTGACCCATCCACCTGGTCGTAAGACGAGGAATGCTTCATCGGACCCCGCATGCTACCGAGGCAGAGCTAAAAGAATGGGAGTCCAAGGCCATCATCACCTAGGCAGCCAAGGCGCTGGTGTCAACGAAACAGATGGACTTCGAGGCGATGTTCATGGGGGGATCTTCACCTGAGGGAAGGCAAGGTGGTGGTCTCCGGGAATCACCCAGTAGCTTTCCTGATAAATTTTGAGCAATGGCAGCACTATGCTGAGGCGCTCAAGAAGGGGTTCGTCAAGTGTCGTGGGCTTGAGATTCATTTCGTCAAGTGGCGCCAACCTCAAGAGCGCCCTCAGCGTCGCCTTGTTGTTCCGCGTTCACCTCTACCTTAATGGCGTTCCGCACCATGTTTAGGAGGCTGACATCGTCGATCGCACTGTATTGTGCACCTGTGCACTCGAGAGCATCGAGGCGAGCTTGATTCATCTGCCCAACACACGCTGGATGAGTATTTGGGCGTGGACTAACAACCCAAGCTCCATCCCTAAACGTGTGTGTGGCTAATCTTCACTAGCAACAGGCGTGACAAGGTGCTCGACACTGTGACAGTGTCTGAGAGGCCTCAGGAGCGTTGGCAGCACGGGGTGAAGTACTGTGTGTACGTGCACTTAGAGGAGATCCATGACTACACCTCGGCCACGATGACAAAGCGCTGATTTCCGCCATGGCACCTTGGTGTAGCGGATGGTAAGGGGATTACAGGGCGTGCACGGGTGAGGGGATTTGATCTCCGACCTCCCCTTCACTAAAAAAGGTGTGTTATGATGATAATTTTGAAAGTTACCTACAAGTATAACAAGTATAGTTACATGTAAGTTATAACTGGATATATTTGATCTTTTAGTCCTTTTAAAACTCTTATTATATAAATAGACCCTAGAAAAACTTATTTTAGAAATAGTCCTCTTCACGGTGCCAACGTCATTAGCGGCATGGTCCAACATGGCGGCGCCAATGACGTTGGCACTGTCCCCTCTGCTCCCGAGTGAAAGCTAAGTCACTAATGTGAAAGGGACGACGCTAATGTTATTGGTGTTGAGGACCTATTTGTAATAAAAATATTTACAAATAGATCCTTGGTGCAAATAATGCTAGCGTTGAGGACCTACTTGTAAATATTTTATTACAAATATGTCCTTTTAGAAATACATATTGGTCCTCAACGCCGACGTCGTTGGTGCCGTTCTCCTTCTGTTGACAGTGAAATTTGAAGAGATATTCGGAGTAGAGATATTAGTGACTTAGCTTATACCAGGGGACAAGGAGGACGACGTCAACGTTATTGGCGCCGTCATGTTGGACCACGGCACCAATAACGTTGGTGTCGCAAAAATGACCATTTATAGATTAAGTTTTTTAGGGATCTATTCGTAGAGTAAGTTTTCTAAATAGATAAATTGTGAAAATTCCAGTAAGTTATAATATAGTTACACTATAATTATAATATATTTATATCTAATAAATTTTTAGAAGATAATTTATTGATAATGTCTAGGTAGTCCCTTTGCAAATTTTCCATGCAAGGAAACAGTTCCGGTACAGAAGTCGAGGCCAGAGCCCAGTTAGCTAGTCTAGGCCGTCTGGCCCATATCTCTTCCACGCACGCACACACCACGGCCTGTCCACTCTGCTCGGCTGCATTTGCCAGCCAAACCTAGTCAGCAGCCAACAGTAAATCCTCGTCTCGGATCAATGTGTCCATGACGAATCAACCGGCGGCAGTGGCGAAGCTTGCACTGGCACTAGATGGAGCGCCGCCTGCATGAAATTGCTTTATTGGTTTTCTTTTACAAAGAGCTAAGGTAATAACGCCTATACCAACAGTTAAGGTAGATCTGGTAATGAACCTATGAGATTCGTGATCATTCATGAATAAAGCTTGAAGCACTGGATTTTTCTTTTGGTGTGAATATAGAGAATTACTCTAGAAGCACTAAATCTGAAACACATAGCAAAATACTGCCACCACCAATTTAATTCTTTAATTTCCCCATAAATCATTTGGAACAAATGATATATGCTTATGTGGACAGCATTAAGAGAAACAACAAAAATAAATTTGGATTCATGTGAAGGAATAATCAATCAGACACAATTGGTGATAGAATTTATGAATGTCCAACCTTTCTCACTGCTATTCTTCATCTAAGCATATTTTTCACTTTTGAAAAAATAGTGCTCATGGTAACAACATTGATGACGATATTAGTAGGCAATTAACCAGGGAGAGATGGAAGCAGAAGGCTGATATCATCTTAATATAATTTCCTCTATACAACCGTAAACATCTGCCAAGGATGTTTTCTAGGCATCGGAACCCTCAATCCAAGGAGCTGGGCAGTAATGCATAAGAGTTGTTATCATCTTCCCTCCATGGTTTATGTTTGGAACTCCACCCTCTCTTCTTCCCTCCATGTCTCATCCTTGGTAAACTTTTTAAAAGGAGATAGCTTATTAGCACATGATTAATTAAGTATTAGCTTAAAAAACTTAAAAATGGATTAACATAATTAAAAAAATTAAAAAACTTTCATATAGAATTTATTTTTGCAAAAAAAAACGGTTTAGTAGTCCGAGAGGATGGGAACCGTTAGTTCCGAACGCAGCTGAGAATGAGATTGGTGATAGACCACACCAAAGTTGTAGTCAATCAATACAGAGATATTGATTTAGCAAGGTGGATAGAGAACAGTAGCTTACCCCAATATACCTAGGATCTTCCTTTAATTTTCACATTTTATTGCTGACATCATTGATATTTGGGGGGCTCCATAGTCTCCTGTACATAAGAAAGAAAATTGTTGAGAGAACATAAAGGTATATTATATGAACTTACATAGCTGTTCAAGTAGTGTTTATATGCCATGTTTCTAACAAAATTTGCCATTTATAGTGCCTTGATAAACCGTACATGAAGTAGTAACCATACAAAAATTGGGAAATACAATTTTTCCATTTAACTGTACAACACGTGTATAATTTTAGGAACAGTATATATACTATTGGGAAATGAGATCACACGTTCCATAGGTCCAAACATCCGACTGCTAAAATGTGAATAGTAAAATACCTGAAAGTTTATACTCTGTTTTTGTTAGCAGGAAGTTCATATTCTATTGATCTGGGAAAAGGTATTGGCAATACTTCTGAGACCGAACCTATAACATTAGATCGTTTATATAGACTGATTATTGTTCCACTAAAAACATATATATAACTGCACCTTCACCAGAAACAAAGAAAACGATTATGTTGTATTAACATATTAGGCTACAAAGTGTGCTAATACACTTAGAAAACAATGTTGGCACCTATGTCTACATGTCATTTATTCTTTGAATGGGGATGATATTTTTTATATCGTATAAATATGCCAAGGAAAATAAAGATCCACACCTTTTTTTACTCCAGGAGCTTATGTATCAGGAAAACCAACTAGGGTCCTTGATTAGGTTGTTCTTGCCTAGCAACTGCAGTATAGGAAACAAAATTTCAGTTGTTTTGAACACTCAGAGATAACAATAAAATCCAGCAGCATTCTACTGTAAAGTGCATCAAACACCACAAAATAGAAAGCATATAACAATATATAGGGCCGAATCCCTTTTCTTATGAATGGCAATGCTCAATTTTTGTTTTTTTCTTCAACTTGGTCTAATCTTCCTCTTCACGTGGCTTCATTGAACCTTCATGCGGCCGCAGCATCCGCCAAACATATGTTTTTAATCGTACCCTTAAATTAACACTCGCTACCGCTAATATATTTTCTAGTTTCTATAGTGCTTTTTTACAATCTAAATTGTGCACGCGGGACGTCAGCGTCTTAAGTACCGTGACTAAGGATGATCTTTAGTACCGATTGGTATTGTTACTAACCGGTACTAAAAATTACATAGTATTGTTGGTTTTACCAACTAGTACTTAAAAAATATCTTTAGTACCGATTAATAATAGATCCGAAAAAATTGTGTTTTTAGTAATATGATGAAAGATAAGTTCTCTAATAGTGCTTTCAACCTCCATGCATGAGCATTGATCAGGGGGTGTTTGGTTCGATGTTTCATGTTACCATAACCACAACTTATGTTGTTTAGTTGATTATTATTGGCCCGGTCTTACAACTAAACTTGCCTCAAGTGTGGTCAACATTTTACCAGCCACACTTAAGGTGTGACAAACTTTTAGTCATCATATAAACATGCCCTTAAGATCTTGGTAGCGTCAAAAGAGTCTAATTGTTCTACTTATGCTTATAGGGCAGTATGTGAATTTTAGAACTTAATTATGAATTTGATTTTTTATCATAGTTTATTTTACAATACTTACTATAAGCCGCTAAGAACACATATGAAAATCTTTACTCATAAATAGTTTTTTATTTGCTAATAAATGATTATAAATAGATGAAAAAATGCTCAAAAACAGGCAATCTGAATTCTAGTGGCAGCAAGCATATGCGATGGCAATCAATCAATCAAGCCAGTCGTCGGCGATCACGGCCAAAAGAGAGACAAGCACAAAGAGAGACAAGCACGCGCTCGATCGATGCTCGCGCGTACGTGGGTCCCGTCCAGATGGACGTGATGGCGGCCGCGCGCGTGCGGTGTCCCCCCCGCGTCAATCGCGCCCCCGCACGTAGTAGTGTACGGTGTGTGCAAACGACGTGTGCTTGCTTTCCCCTCGTGTGTTCTCGTTCCCGTACGCACGCCTCGATCGATCGACAACCTCGACTCAAGTTGTGGGGTTGGAACTGAAGCAGACGGCACAACAACCACGGATGGCCCGGGAAAAAACGCCCCAAAATACTCCAAAGCGACCAGTCGTCACCGAGGTCCCGCCATTTTCAAACCGTACATCGCCGGAGAAACAAGCTCCGATGACGACTTCGGGGGCACTGTTCGGACTATCCGGTCTCGCAGCTGGGCCGTTTTTGCTACGCTGAGGCTACACGGTGCACACAGCATATGCACGGGTCCAATTGCCAAAATATTTTTTTAACAAATCAATTGCCAAAATATACACTATAGTGTTCGAGTTTAATATGTTAATAACATGAATAAGCATGGGACACCTCATTTAAATTTTATTCTATATTCGTTATTGAAGCCACGAGTTGATATATAGAATGTTATTATTTCACACTTAAAAATATGAAGAATATTTATATCGTTTTTTATGTACACGTTTTTTAAACCACCGAAACAATGCATGAACTGGTGGTGTATGCAATTATAGAAGAGCTCTGGGCATTGCCGAGCGGCAAGATTGATGTTGCCCCCCCTGACCTCTCTGATGGCAAGCAGTAGCTTGATGGCGTTCCGTACCTTTACGACACACGATGCCAGTAAGTCTTAACCTACTTGCTGTGTGAGCAATAAACGATTTTTTCTGTACGAGATCCCATAATTTTTGCATACGGACCATAACTTATCGCGTCTGAAAAAATCGAGTTGTATTTTCGCATACGGCTCCTTAAGACGCCCGTATGGAAAAAACGATTTTCCCATACGGACCACTTAAGAGGTCCGCATACAAAAATGAGTATATTTTTGCATGCGGACCTTTTAAGAGCTCGTATAGAAAAATCGATTTTTTCATATGGGTGTCTTAAGGAGCCGTATGCGAAAATAAAATTTGAAAATTTAAAACTAGTTTATCTCACTCATATGAACTCCAAATTGGACGATTCTTTTTCCTAAATGTTTCTAAAATTATGCTCTATCATGTTATTGTGTTGTTACTGCTATTATTTTGGCCATTTTTCTTGTGACTTTGCTTTATCAATTAAAAATTTAAATTTCAAAACATCAAATAATATTTTGAAGCAGTAAATAATTTCAGCTGAAAAAGTCATGAACATAAAAGTTGTAGAACTCATCAAGACATACAACTTTTATTTTGATCATTTGTTCATCCGATAAAGTTATAGTAATATTGTTCACAAAATTTGTATATCTTTTTTATAGATTATAAAACCACACGAGAGATATGTAAATTGTGTGAATAATATTATTATCACTTTATCGGATGAAGAAATGATCAAAATAAAAGTTATAGATCTTGATGAGTTATACAACTTTGTTGTTGATGACTTTTTCAGTTCAAATCATTTAGTATTTGAAAATATTGTTTGAAGTTATCATATTTTGAAATTCAAATTAAAACTGTTGAAACAAAGTCATATTGAAAAATGACCAAAATAAAAGTTGTAGATCTTGATGTGTTATACAACTTTGTTGTTGATAATTTTTCTATTTGAAATCATTTTAATACCTGATTTTTTTAATTTCTTATATTTTAAATTTCAAATTTTATATAGCTCAATTAAAATTGGATGGAGAAATGACCAAAAGAAAATTGATAGATCTCAATGAGTTTTACAACTTTTTTTTGACAACTTTTTCAAATGGGTTCATTTAGTATCATAAAATTAGATTCGAAGTTCTCATATTTTCAAATTAATTTTTTAATGACTGTTTTCGCATGCGGTCCTCTTAAGGAGCCGCATGCAAAAATATATTTTCGCATGCGGACGCTTAAGTTGTCTGCATGTAAAAATCATCACTCTTTTTTTTCATTCCTCTTTCTTTCCCTCCTCACCACTTCAAATTTTTTCCAACTCCTCTCCTCCCTCTCCCCCTCTCTCTATTAATTATTTACTCTCCTCTCTCTCTTTTCTCCTCTCTATCTCTTTCTTCTCTCCTCCCTCTCTCCCTCTCCGAACACCAGCGGCCAGGAGCAGGGGCGGCAATGGCGCCGGTGGCCGGGAGCAGGGGCCGCGGATCTGGCGGCTCCGCCCTCGGGAGGCCCGGATCCGCCCCCGTAGGGAGCGGCTACGGCGACGGCGTCGGCGGGCGGCAGCGGCAGGCGGCGAGGGCAGCGGATTCGGCAACGCCAACCTCGGCAGGGCCGGATCTGCCGCCCTAGGGAGCGGCTGCGGCTACGGCGACGGCGGGCGGCGAATCCGGAGGAGCTGGGAGCGGCTTCGGTGACAGCGTCGGCAGGTGGCAGGCGGCAAGGGCGGCTCGCTGTTCGGCGGCTGGGGGCTCGGCGCTCGGCGGTGGGTGGCGGGCACGGCGCCGCAGCAGCGCGTATCGGGTGCCGGCCGCGACGGCCGGCGGCGGGTGGTGGGCGGCCGTGGCAGCGTGGATCGGGCGCCGGCGGCACGAAATCTGGTGGCGGCTGCTGCGAGCTCGGGTGGCGGCGGGGCTAGGGTTTTTTTGGAATTTTATTTTTTTTCGCGATTTTTCCTCTTTGCATGCGGTCGGCTTAAGCGCCCGCATGCGAAAATCGGATTTTCACATGCGGTTGCGCTTGCCGCATGGAAAAATCCCGATTTTCGTAGATCTTTTCACGCATGCAGCTGGAGCAACCGTATGCGAAAATCTGTTTGGGCCGTATGTAAAAAGCAGTTTTGTAGTAGTGGAGCTAAGGTTGTTTAAATCTCATAATTGTTGGCTGCAGGTTTTTTGCTACAATAACATAACCTTGTGGATATCATGTAATTATACTTTTGTTTCCAACTTTATAAATGGTCGGCGTTCTTCCGCCGGCTGGGAAAAAAAAAGAATACAGGATCTATGTCAAATGAACAAAATCCGCCGTAAAGAGGCTAACCACGTGAGCTATACATGCTTACTTAGCCGTAATTAAATCCGTTATTCACCATTGTTTTTAACATTAACCTGAGCTGAATTCAATCACCGTAGTATATATATGTCCTTGATATGAAAAATATCATAAAATAACTTTGTAGAGATGGCGATGGGGAATTCTCTGCTGGGGTCCGGGGATGTATCCCTATCCCATCCCCGTAAAATAACTTTGTTCCCATCCCCATCCTGCACTGGAAATTAATCCCTACGGATCTTCTTCCCCGCTTGAAACTATATATACATATCAAAATTTATATGCAATGTAACACATATATTCACACTTTATATTAATATATTAACGTATATCTAATCATTATATGATAAAAACACAATATTATCATTTATCAAAGATTACAAGAAATATAATCGTATAAGATTAGTAAAAAAAATAAACTTGGACCCCTATTTAGCCCTCCGTGGAGATCTGGAACGGGAATGGGGAATGGAGGATCATCCCCGCCCCTGCCAAACCCGAAGGGGTATGACTTCACCCATTTAATTTTTCATGGAGAACCAATTTTAACTATCCCCACTCTCTAATAGGAGAATCCCCGCGGGGAAAAGGGGAATGAGGCCCTATTGCCATCTTTAGCAGCCATCACTTATAGATGATAAATGATGCTACCTCCGTTTTAAAATAAGGTTATCTTTACCTTCTCTTGTTTATTCCAAAATAAATTTATATTTAAACAATCATTGTATTGAAGTTTATAAAAGTAGAGAGACAAACACATTGGAATTAAATAAAATGAAAGGTAATTATATTGGAATTTAATAGAGTGAAGGGTATTCTGATCTATTTTTGCTTTTGAATTTGGTACGTATGAAATGGATACATTTTTTAAACAAAAATATATTTTGAAAATGAGGTAGTAAAGCTTATCCACGAATCCACGACGAGAGGAGTCCAATGAATCCGGCAGGGCTATCAATAGCTCCACCCTCCACGCCTCCACCACCGCACCGGCCCGCGCGCGCGGCGTGCGCTGGCCGTCGATCGTTCGGCCGCGACGGAGCCCACGCTGCATGCCCTGCCCCGCAGCCGCTCACACACCGCATACATCGATCGTCTCACCTAGTTACACACTTACACCTCGCGCCCCCGGTCGCGCGGTGCGGGCGGGCCAGCGCGCACGCAAGCTTAGCCGGCGCCGGCAGGGGGGGACGCATCCGCGCAATCATGCATGCGCGTGCACGTACGCACACGCATCGGCATCGCACGGCGGCGCCACGGGAGCGCGTCGCCGCACGATTGGCTGCGGCCACGTTGTGCGGTGCACGTACAGTGGTAATGTAGGAGTACGTGGTATGTGTCGGGAGGGAGGCGCCATTAACCGTGGGCGCGCGCGCGCGAGCGGAACGTACGTAGTGCTAAGTAGTAGTACGTGGCGGGGGGTCGTACGCCGTGTGTCGGGTGAGTGGGGCAAGCGACGCGAGACGAGACGAGATGGGGGCGCACTGGACTAGTCAAAGTGGAGCACTGGAGTTTATTGGCTGGTCTGGACAGGCTGGCCGGATCAGGATACACGCACGCATGGTGCCGCGCTGTAATGCAACACGTGTACGTCTTCCCGCACTTAAAGCTCGTTACGTTCGCCGTGAAACGTGCGTGGAATCGAACCGACGAGAAATGGGCCGTACATACATTAAGAGGCTGCTTGGTCGCACTATTACCACTCCATATTGATAGAGGAAAAACAGAAGAAAATCATGAGAAAACCTTTATTCGAGGGGATCCACTACTAAAAAACTTCTCATAGGGACTGATCTTATAGGTGCCGGTTCATTTAAAACTAGCACCTATAGACCTTTTCCCACGTCTGTACGATAAAAAAATAAAGAACCGGCACTTTAAAAAAGTATAGGTACTGGTTCACTTGTTAAAACCGGTACCAATACTTATAAGTACCGGTTTTTTAAAAGAACCGATACCTATAATATATTATAGGTACCAGTTAATTAAAAAATCGACACCTATAATATATTGTAGGTGCCGATTAATTAAAAAACTGGCACCTAAACAGCTGAACCGGGCGAGGCTAGCCGAGCCCAGCCTTAGTCACTCATGCGTGCACGTCATCCCCTCGCCCTTCTTATCCACTCCTGTCATTCCCTTCCTCTCGCCACTCCCGACCCTTCACCCCCAAGCCTCCTCCGCCGCCCTCCCCTCCCCCTCCCGGCCCCTCCACCCCTTTGCCTCCTCCGACGCCCTCCCCTCGCCCTCCCACTCCACCCTCCTCCCGGCCCCTCAGCCCCCTCGCCTCCTCCGCTTCCCTTCCCCTCCGCTCGCTGCTCCCAGTCGGCGAGTAGCGGTGCCTGCGACGGGCGATAGGGCGCAACCCCTCTACTCCCCTCTTCCTCTCCCTCTCCATCGGCCTCCCACCGGCGACGCGTAGATCCGGTCGGATGCGGCCAGATCTGTTGGAGGGGGAGGGGGTGGTCGGGGTGGTGGGGTTGGCGGCGGCGACGTGCGGTGGCGACGGTGGCCAAGGGAGGCGGCGACGTGCGGAGACGACGGTGGCCAAGGGACGACGGCGACGTGCGGTGGCGGGTGGCCAAGGAACATCGGCAACTACCGTGAGATGTGATTTGGTGATTTTGGGATTTTTTTTATTTGGATGAATGAGGATTGTGATTTGGGGATTGTATGTTTTTGGGATTTTTTATTTGGATAATTGAGGATTGTGATTTGGTGATTGTATGTTTTTGGGATTTTTGATTTGGATAAATGAGGATTGTGATTTGGTGATTGTATGTTACGAGTTGTGAGTTGGGGATTTGGATTAGCTTGTATTTGGTGTAAAAGTGAGCAACTCGATGCATCGGATCGAATCGAGCCGATGCATCAGGGCTTTTTTTTTAATCGTGCGTACCTTAAAGGTGCCGGTTGTGGAACCGGCACCTTTGACCTGATGCTATAGGTGCCAACTAAATGGTTCTGGTTGGAAAACCAATACCTATGACCGATTCTCAACCGGTACCAATAGGATGTTCTGCAGTAGTGATCAAATACAACCCAATAGCTTGCTTATGGTAGCTACCTGCCAGCTGAACCTGAACTATATGTTCTCCTCCGTTAGATGTAAAAGGAGTTGTTCGGTTCATTTTTCTTTATTAAATGTTATTCCTATTTGCTTGTATGTATAAATAGGTCGGTGCAAATGATACATGAATATTTTGTTCTATTCATATTTTGTGTGTGTGGGTTTTGGGGGAGGTTGGGGGGGGGGGGAAGGATATGATTATCATGATTATCAGTTTGCAATTCATGCATAGTATTTAACCAGATAAAGAAAAACCCATTGCATGTTTAACACATGAATCAGTAACACAAGGGGAAAAAAACAGTAGATTGCCTCACATTGTATCTTTCACTGTTCAATTAATCCACCTTGACCATGCATTTTTACCAATTAGGGAAAGAATAGGGGTAACAACGAGAAAATTTAAAAAAATCGTTGATCTTGTCATTGGCTCGTCGCAATTTGCAATCCCTCGGTTGTGCTAGTCACTATTGCTCCCCTGTACTATCGCTTGTGATAGACCCGCGGTTAGAGAGAAAGGATGCCATGCATGGAGAAGAGGACAAGATGATAATAGCGATGTTGATGTCTCCTTCTTTCTCGACTTCTCCTTCCTCCTCCCGATATTATACCCAT
The DNA here is from genome assembly GCA_000573905.2 of Oryza punctata. Classification (NCBI taxonomy): domain Eukaryota; kingdom Viridiplantae; phylum Streptophyta; class Magnoliopsida; order Poales; family Poaceae; genus Oryza; species Oryza punctata. The sequence goes on along the minus strand of CM002494.2, from coordinate 4,884,182 downwards.
GGATCTAACAAGCTTACAGTAGCTGGATTTGACAGCTACTATAAAATCGTTGATATAAAAACCTACACTTGAACATGAAAAAAAAGTGACTCGATGGTGGAGGTTACTAGGTTTTATGTAAAAGTCTACACTTTGGTTTAAATAAAAAGTAAAGAAAGAAAAATAGAAGAAAAATAAAAAGGCCTACTACTTGATTTAGCAGCATTGAGAGGCACCTAGCTACGTACTCACCCACAGTTGTATAAAACCGATCTGGCTTTTTTGTCGATCGGCCAGCATGTACGCATGATGGTGTCTTGTCTTTTGGGAAAAAGGAGGCACAGAAGTGTCACAGCACAGCCAGTAGGTTTGTGTATCCATATATGCCCGTGACAGCGAGACGGCTACCAAAAGCCCCGACCTAATTAGCCACCCCTGATCATCATCATCTATCGCCCTTAGCTACCGGCCATTAATTCCCGTTGATTTTTCTTCCTCTCTCCCATCCATCGAATGCTAATTTGGACGATATGTGTCACTGACAGCTACGCACATTCATGCGTGCTTAGCTCGCACGTACGTATAATTAAAACATAGTGTATGTGTGCTTATTTTGTTCTCTCTGTGCAAGAGGGGACAAACTATTATTCTTCGCGTTTGGATGTATGCATGCTTAGCTTAACCCTAATTGATAAGTTAATTACCTCATTCATCCTAAAATATTTAGTAGTAAATTTTAACATTTAAAACTTGTTCTAAAATATAATAATCTCTACACGTACTTTCTTTTTATCTCAGCAGGTCACAATTATTTTTTCTTTACCCACCTCTCATCTTAACTGTTTATAATAAGTTTAATTTTATCATTTTTTAGAAAGTATCTAGTGTAAAATTTGGTATATCTAGATATTAAGTATCTCGAGGTGCTAATATTTTGAGATACAAAAAATATTATGGTAAAGTTTAGATACCTCGAGATTTTTTTTTAAGGATGGTAAAATTTCTCTCGTAAAAATTTCTTATTTGATTTAACTTCTATTTATATTTTTTATGAAAAAATTATAATTATTTATATTTTAGGATGTAGTAAGTAATTAATTAATTGGCTTGTTATCCTCATTGGGAAAAAGGTTCTCCTTCCTTAAAAGAAGGGGAAATTGTCGATCGTGCAATGTGTATGTAGAGACAGTAGTAGATCGACTAATGATGCTGGCTTTGGATGTTTGTGTAACTATAAGATAAATTTAATCACTAGCTGCATTTTTCGCTCGTGCTCTTTATAAAGTTTGTATATGCGATCAACTAGCGATTTGTTTTAATCGTCACAGTAGGTTCCTTTCGGCTAGCCTTTTATATACACAAACTACTAACTAAATGATCGATGTTTGCTAAAACTTCTACTGGTACAAAAGAAAAGACGAACACAATTTGCGGGGGGAATGATCATTATGCATGGATTTGATGATGGGTATGTAACAGAATGGTTGGAAACGTGCATGTGCACTCGCAAAGGCCAAAGGGCAGTGATGAACACGACCAAATATATTCCGTGCGTGCGAAGGATGTGTGTGGCATGAGTCCAAAGTTGCATAGTGTTGTAGAGGAATTGTAACGGAAAAAAAAGGCCTATTCTACTATTAAAATATTTTGTCGGGGCATTATTTGACCCTCTAAACTACTGGAAAAGCCTTATAATACTTAATAATGATGTTTTTTTTTGTTTTTCCTCCTTATACAACTACTTGTACCGCAGGTGAAATTTTGTGGAATGTAAATAACATTGGTCTTATGTCTTTGTTTTTGAATTTTTAGTACCCATTTCACAATATACTGGAAACATGTAAGACGGAATTAATAAGCACACAAATTAGCATGGAAAATTTTGAATTCTTAATGTATTTATTTTGTATAAAATTTGAACATGCTTTCATAAAGAGAGAGAAAAAAAAGACATACTCCCCATGATCCTACAATTCTTAACATTTTGGATAAAAATACGGTTTTCAAAACTCATGTTTGACTATGATTTTCTATTATAATATATTAAAAATAAGTAAAAAATAATTTTATTAAAGTATTTTTTAAGACTAATGTATGTAACAGTAACCGATAGTCATATTAACCTGCTTTAGAGTATTTTATGTGGTAAAATAAACTGAAAAACTTTTTTATTTGCTATGTACTCAAGCAAAATAATTCGAGTGAGTCAGGTATACCTTTCTCCTTCCATAACAAATGGACTTCTGTACATACAGTAGTTTACGAATTAGGAGTATCAACTTGTAAGTAGCCATCAGTTCTCCGAAGCAGCATCTAACTGAAAATTGGCATGATATCTATATATTTATCATCAAGTAGGAGAATAATATAACAAGCCCATACTGTGTCTGCCATGATAAGCACCGCGTCCAATCAGAAAATCGAATAACCCACTATTAAATGAGCCACATGTAGGCATTCAGGGAAACTCCAAGCATCTAACTGTATTTCCCGTGTCGATTCCCTGTCCACATCATTTGACTAAACTCTAATTAAAAATTAACACAAAGCACAGCACTAACACAGCATCGCAACTTAAATCAAAACGAACATTTTCTTTTTTTAAAAAACACAAATTTAAAAGACAGCGTCGCGAACCCGCACGCGCGAGCCTCACCCACAGCCGCCACGTGTGCTCCGCCCATTGGGCTGCGGGGCCCCGACCGCACGCGTGACGCGCGGGCCCACCTGTCGGTCACATGGCGCGAGCCAACCAACCCGACCCGGCAGGGAATCCCACCACCCCCATCCCTTCCAAACCTGGTGGGGCCCACCTGTCTGCCCGTGGGCCCCACCTCCGTCCCACCTGTCCCGTGGGCCCCACCCGCCCCCCCGACCGCGCGACATGTACCTGCGCGCCACCATTTAAAACCAATCCCTTCCCTCTCGTCCTCATCTCATCTCATCTTCTTCTCCAAATTCCTCTTCCACATTTCCTCCTCCTCTTTCTCTCAAGAAAACAGTAGCAAAGCTATAGTGAGCTACCTAGCCATGGCGTCTTCTTCTCTCAGGAGCACCAGCTGCCTCGCCTCCGCCGCGGAGGCCGACGCCGACAACCTCTGCCTCCGCCTCGGCCCGCCGGGCAGCATCACCACCACCACCACCGGCGCCGCCGACCCGGCGGCGAAGAAGTCCGTCGGGGCGAAGCGGTCGCTGGAGAGCACGGACAGCGTGGCCTCCGGCACCGGCCCTTCCGCCACCGCCACCGCCGGCGACGAGCACGACGACGACACCGCCGCACCGGCCAAGTAAGCTCACAACCCCTGCACAAACACATGTAACAACAACAACAACATATAACTAACCATGGTTAAAATTCTCCTTGGTTCAGGGCACAGGTGGTAGGATGGCCACCAGTGAGGGCATACCGGAGGAACACCTTCCATCAGGCCGCCGCTGCCGCCGCCATCACCGCGGCGGCGACCAAGAAGGGTGGTGATGAGAAACAGAAGCAGCAGCAAGGAGGAGGGCTGTATGTGAAGGTGAGCATGGATGGGGCACCATACCTGAGGAAGGTTGATCTCAAGATGTGTAAGGGCTACAGAGAACTCAGGGAGGCACTGGATCTCCTCTTCACCAAGTGCTTCTCTGCCACCGCCTCTGACGGATGCAGCGATGGCCAGTTCGCCATTGCCTACGAGGACAAGGACGGTGACCTCATGCTCGTCGGAGATGTGCCCTGGGAGTAAGTGCCATCATCATCACATATTCAGAAATTCAGATAACATGTTATCAGTTTCTTCAGATCTGTATCTAACTATAGGTTGCTTTGTTCTTTTGCAGAATGTTCATCTCTTCCTGCAAGAAGCTGAGGATCATGAAGGGCTCTGAAGCCAGGTGATTGTCTGATCTGATGGATGATCAAGGAGACAATCACAGGCCTAAGACACCACATGAGATGATGAGAAAATGGATGATGAATCAGAGATCATGAATCACATGACATGAGATGAATGGGATCAAGAAGGGAGCAGAGGACTAGAAGAGCCCTGATGGCTTGTGCTCTTCGTTGCTGTACAGAGAGAGTTTGGGCACTGCCTGTTTCAGTCTCTGAATCCAAGAGGGACAAGATGTATGAACTGTGTATATAGTCTTTTAATTAGGCTCTTCTTTTTCAGTTTGAGTTTTGTACTGTATGAGAGAAGGCTGGGAAAATATGAAAAAAAGGGAGAAATTTGACTTAAGCTTGGTCATTTCTCTACACCAAAGATTCCCTGTTTCTCTGTGTTCATATCATAAATACAGTACCAAGCCAGTATTTGTCAGATCAGAGGTAATTCCTTATTCAGATTTGAATAAGATCAAAGGCATCTCAAGGCAATATGCCTGATCTGACTGAACACACACAAACAATTTCATTTTATTGGTGATCAAATCAAAGAAGTAAATTAATTTCAGCAAGATTTATGACTTGCAGACCAATCAGGTGCTTAACCTGAAGGCCATTGGTTCAAACTCTGAAGAAGATAAGGCCCTTGCCTGGCTGCCTGCCCACACTGCCAACCAAGCAGATGCAGATGCACGAATGAATCAGCACAAACTCCATGGAAGAATTACCTCGAAAAAATAAATAAAAACTCCATAGAAGAATCCAAACGCACAGAAAGCCACGCATGCTGCCTTGCTGCTTCCTCAGGGGAGCAGTTCATGGCACACCATATGCAGTCTGCACCAGCAAGAGAAGGAAAAGGACACAGAAATTCTGTCAAAAATACTAGTACTCACATATCACAGCTGATGATGATGATGATTATTCAGAGGACAAGATGATGCGTATGCATGGCTGGCTGGTGCCCCCACCTTCCAGGAATTCTCCTGCAGCCAGAATATCACGCTGCCCGAGCCATGGCCTGCATCAGCATCATCAGCTGCTGCAACAGTGAGGAAATGTACTGAAAATAACGACAGCCGACCACCTGCCATCATATGATCAGAGATCCAGAGGTTAGGAGTTAGGAGCCATGTGATCTGATCAGCACTGGGGGAAGCAAAACGATAATGGTGATGTTAATCTCTGAAAAAAGCATGCAGGGTAGCAGTACAGATGATGGCAATGTGAAGGTGAAAATGTCTCTATGTTACTGGTGCCGTTGCAAACTTGCAATGCTTTTCTTGATAGAGACGATCTGTCATTAGACCCACAAATGTAAGTGTGAACCGGACATCTAGGGGACAGCGCGATAATCATGTATGGTTTACAGGTCATGGAGTTATGGTGTAGGGAACTGATTCCTGTTCCGTGATGCTTCCACACAAGGCCCATGAACTGAGTTCACAAGCCAAGCAAAGTGGCTTGCATGTTGTGTTAACAATAACATAATAAGTTGAAGGGAAATGATAAAGTTCATGTTCGGATAATAAAAATATGTATACTAGACTACAACTGTTTCCATATAAATGAAGATTGTTTTGGGACGTAAACTAGTACGACATAAAAAGCTACTAACTAGTTAAGAGAGGCACAAAAACAATCTCTCAATAGCAATTTTATTTCAAGTTAAGAAGAAGAGAATTACCCAAATTCCACGCAATATCCATTCACATATGCTTCTAGTTTTCGTTGTGCATCTGCCTGCAACCATTTTTTTTTTCCTGAAGGAATCACAAGTTCACAACATGAAGAATATCATGGACAGTGATGGAATCAGTGAAGAATATCACGGACAGTGATGGAATCGGTGTTCCTCAACTCTGTGACCCAAACTACTACTACTACTACTCGTGCACAACAAACTCTGCATGGATGTGCCAAAAACGGAGCTGTTCAGGAATACCATGAACACAAAACATTCATTTGAGCGCAAAATATTCAGATCAAAAAGTACCAAGCTTCACGGGGATCATGTCGTCCGGCGTTCTGTGCCTGGATCATTCAGGGCTGCAGTTCGTTGTGCCTCCGGAGGCGGAACACACCGCCGTTCCTCGGCCGGGGGCCCCGCCGCGTCGCCATCCCCATCGGCACCGACGACGCTGGGGAGTGGAGAAGAAGAGGAGGAGGATCAGCCGAGCTTGCGCGTCGCGGAACGAGGCGGCGAGGAGAAAGGGGAGCGGTGCGAGGGAGTCTCGGGGTGGACGCCTGCGGAGACCCGGCGAACGCCGGCGCCGGAGGCCGGCGAGGCGGGGGGGGAGCAGCCTGCCGGTTGGTGAGATCAGAGTGGCACACTGACACGTGGGCCCGGACATGTCAGTGGCAGCACGGCCCGGTTCGGATATGCAATTCTCTCATATAAACCCTTGAATTATTCTGTCTATTATAGTATGAATTTATGATCTCCGCCTTCTCTTGCTTGGCAACCTGGCATCGCCTAAAATTACGAACCGGTCCTCGCGTTTCGGCTCTATAGTAGTAGCAGGATTTTGCATATTAATTCCGTGATGAGTGATAATGCTTTCCATAACATGCATACTACTCTCCTTGGGCTTATTGCTGTAGTAGCCGCAGGATGATAGCCAATTGCAAGAAGGATTAACTTTTTTTTTTCGAGAGAGAGGAGTCAAAGGAGAATCGGTATCACGTACTGTTGAGAGCAAGGATAATAGTTGGTTATAAACCAACTACAAACTTATATTGAAGAGAGATAAAAAAAAAAGAAGTGTTGATTCTTATGCAAGAGTTAACTATAAACGGGTTCGCATTCACTACCGTTGCTCCATGCTACGGCACCGTGCCGTTGGGGGCCTTGGGGCAATCATGGTTGCTCTTTCGGAACGAACGGGCAAGATTAAGTTATGCAAAAGAAGCTCAAATCCCTCTCGTGCATCTTTATGCCTCCAAGCTATTAAGCTGATTTTTGCAGCGTATAATCTTCTATTCCGATCTATGGAGTTACCCATTTCATCATAAATAACTTGATACCAAGCTAGGGGCTTGTTTCTTCCCAATTTGATCTCTGTCTTGCTTCTTTCATACGGAAATCAGGAATGAATTCATGAAGGCAGGTTGCAAGAGCTAAAAGAAATCTTCTAGTAGTAGTTTTGTATGTTGCATTCACTTCATTAATCGCTATTTTAATTTATGTGAGAAGTTTAGTGAAAGAGTTAGTTCTTTCTCGTAGAAGGAAGGAAGTGATAGAAACGAAATTCAACTGGAAGAACAAAATAAAAAACTACTATTTATCTACAGCATTGATTGGAAAAGGTCTAAGATTGCCCAACGGCACGGTGCCGTAGCATGGTTCAACGACAGACGACGTGAATCCGCTATACATGTGCTCCTAAAAGAAAGAAAGAGAGAAGAGAAAAAAATAGAGTTAACCTTATATTTAACCTATTATATATATTAGCTATAATTTGAACTAATAGCTAATGGTTAGCTATACTATTAAACTTACTCTGACGAGAATGAATCGGTGTCTCCTCTATAAAATCCGATACTAAAAAAGGTATGAATCGGACATCTCGGCTCCTCCTAAAATATGAAGAAGACCAAGAAGTTTTAGCAATTCCCATATTCTCATGGTTGAAAAGTTTGTTTATAGAAAATGTTTGGAGTCTCCATATGAACTTTTTTTTACATACGAGAAAAGTCAACATGACCGTGTGTTTGTCTCCGCTTGATATTTCCCTTTTCCTTTTACTAGCTATGTGGGGCCCACTTTGTGAGTCCAAAAAAAAACGTTTAAAGGAGTAAATATAAGTTTGTATTACATACCTATACGTTACTTACAGCATGGAAGACAAGGCAAGCACTGTAAGGAAAAGTAGCAGTAGCAGGATGTCGCATATTAATTCCATGATAATATAGTGATAGTGCTTCATATGTCGGTTTTTTTCTCGTTTTCTTATACGTACGTATATAAAGTTTGTACATGTACGTATATAAAGTTTGTACTGTATCGTCTACAAATTTGTATACGTACGTATAGAAACTTTGTATACATATATATTTTTTTGGTTTTTTTATACATACGTATGCAAACTTTATATACGTATACGTATGAATACAAATTTTGTACACGTACGAATATAAGCTTTGTATATGTGTATATATATGTTTTGCACATCAGAAGCGTATACATATACATATAAAAAGTGTTATAGGTATATATACCAAGTTTACGCACATATTTTATGGTATATATACGTATCAGGGCGTAGGTACGGGTAGTCGGGACTACCCCGATTTTGGCCCAGAGACTAGACACCCCCTAAAAAATCAGGCCCAACAACAACAGCCCAAAATTCCAGCTTGAGTAGGCAGCCAGGCGCTAAGGTTGAGGAGTTGGGGAGGAGCCGCAACTCCCTTCGGCGTTCACCTGTACGCCCGGCACCCTTGGGTCCGCGCCGAGCTGCCGCGAACGCGGGACGCCATTCCTTCCTCGCCTCGGCGGCCAGCGGCGAGCCATAGAGCCACGATGCCAGGTCGTCGGCCGGCTCCTCTCTGCCTGTCCGGCTGTCCTCCGCTCCGCCTCTCCTCGCTGGATCGCTGGTCGCCGCCGTCCTACCCTGTGGTCCGCGACGCGCAAATCCGCTCCGGCTCCCCGTCGTGACGCCGCCACCGGTCGCCGACGCAAGAACCCGGGATGCCAGCTGAGAGCCCGAGATGGCAAGATCAATGCCCTGTGGCTGGCTGGCTTGCTGGCTCTGTCTCCCTGCCGTGCGCCTGCGCCGGTGCCACATTGCCGCGTTCTAGCGTTCTCCTGCTGGTGAGGTTTCTCTACTTGTGGGCTCTAGAGCTCTACTCTGGCTCATAGCTTCATAATGAAATCCGTGATTGCTACTAAAGTACTATCATAATGTTATATTGTCAATTTGTGATTAGTGAACCTGTGAATATGCAATTTGTGATATGTTGATTAGTGATTACCGATTAGCTTGCTTCATTGATCATACTCATAGCTTAGGATGCGGATTTGTGATTTGTGAATGATTGAATGTGAATAAATCGCTTCTGTTATTTTAAGATTGGTATTGTTTATTGGGTAAAATATGAAGAGGAATGAGGATTGGTATTGGCCTACTGTGATATTTACCATTTTGTACTTGCTTGTTAAATTAATCGATTATTGATGTTATAAGATATTATTGCTATATTCGCATCACTTTTTAACCAAAATTTATACTTATATATGGTGTTTGCAGTGTTTGAAATTTTTTGTGTGATGTTAACTTCTAGGATTACCCAACAAATCATTCCTAGCTACGCTAATATATACTTTATACACGTACGTATAAACTTTATATTCATGCGTATAATATATATATATATATTTATTTATTTATACATATAGAGAGTATAGAGACTAGAGGGGGCGGCGCTGGTCGCGCGCCATCCCGCCCGCACGAGCAGGCGCCCATCAGGGGCTCCCGCATTTGTCTATATTTGAAAGTTTTCACCCATAATACAATTGAATGTCATAGAGGTACTTTCATATGCTTTACAATGTATATGTCGTACGTAGGACAAAATATGGCTGCGAAAGAGTCTCCTTATCTATATGGCCTTCTGTTTGCTGCCATTTTGACAGCTCCCGTAGTGTCGATCCACAACTCTTTCCGTGCACACCATATGTGCCCCAGATTGTGGAGATCGCGTAAGTTCTAGCTTCCTGTCCTACGTCGGGCACTGCACCGTAGGTAATGTCGGGCTTGCCTACGGTGCAGTGCTCGCGCTACTTGGCAAATCGGAGAAAGAGCAGTGGATATCTAGCTGCATTGCTCGATCGCTTTGTTGTTTTCCTGGGCATTTGCTCGGTTATTATCGGCGCCATCTGGTTTACACTGCCACGTAGCGAGGTGCTCGATATCAGGTTGGTCGTCGTTGGGATTGGTTCTGGGCCATGCCCTCGCTTGGAATTTGGTAAGTTTTTCCCCTTTCTAAGTTATTAGCATTTGTTGAATTGCTGGGGGTTTGGAATCGATGACACCATTGTTTTTCTGTAGGCCTCCGGCCTAATCATGGATTCGTCCCTATCTGTTGTGGAGGCAAAACACCTAGACTAGACAGACTGCTTGTTTTGAAGAAGATGACATACTGAAATTTGCTATCACATAGACATACTAATGAAATTTGCTATAATTTTAATGTTTTACTTTGGTCTACCTAATTAGTGTATAAGTTAAAGGCTTGGGTTTTAGAACGAGTGTTTCATCTACCTGTATGTTTTCAGGTCATAGCTGATCGATCTGTCTTTTAAAGGAGGTTGTTGGGTTAAGCAAAACATTCAAGATAGTAGATAAAAAAAATAATATTAAGAGATAAAGTGAGTATAGCAAATTTTTATATTCCTTTGAAATGAAGAAGTGCTGAAAGGAAGAAGTGGTGGTGGTTCGGTCAGTACCCCTACCACCAACTTCCTACTTGAGAGGAAAAAAAGATTATATGGGATTAGAAGACCTACATATTGTACCATCCACACCAATCCTTTACATTTTGTGTGAAGAAAAAAGGTCGGTGCTGGGCTAAAAAGTTCATAGGTTAATAACAAATATATACAACAATTAAGAGACGATATATCATATATGTAGAATATGACGATAACAACAACTTAATAATAATATTTAATTGAAATCCTGATGTAACGCACACGTAATATGCTAGTTTGATACAAAGTTAAGATGACCGTAACTTTAATAGATGGCAGATACATTGCTACATAAAAAACCGAAGCTAATTTGAGGCCGATTCGCTCAGGAAGTAGAGGCCGGTAAAGAGATCATCTTCACCTATGATGTCAACTTTAAATGTGTCAAATGCCAACCATTTCAGTCATTGAGATGCATAGAGTTATGGTTAGCTTGGCATTTGCTTGCATTGTGGCTGTTCATGGCGGATGGATGATGGATGATATGCAGGAGAGTGATATCAAATGGGCGTCGAGATGGGACAGCTACCTGCTGATGACGGACGATCAGATCCACAGGTTCTCCATCGTGAACTCGCTGATGATCGTGCTGTTCTTGTCCGGGATGCTGGCCATGATCATGCTGAGGACGCTGTACCGTGACATCTCCAAGTACAATCAGCTGGAGACGCAGGAGGAGACCGGGTGGAAGCTGGTGCACGGCGACGTGTTCCGGCCGCCGGCGCGCGCCGACCTGCTGTGCGTGTTCGTCGGCACCGGGGTGCAGTTCCTCGGGATGCTGCTGGTGACGCTGCTCTTCGCCATCCTCGGCCTCCTCTCGCCGTCGAACAAGGGTGGGCTCATGACGGCGATGCTGCTCGTGTGGGCGTTCATGGGCGTGCTCGCTGGCTACGCGGCGGCGCGGCTGTACAGAGGGTTCAGGGGGTCGGAGTGGAAGACGGTGGCGATGAAGACGACGCTGGCATTCCCCGGCGTCGCGTTCGCCGTGTTCTTCGTGCTGAACGCGCTCATCTGGGGTGACAGGTCATCCGGCACCGTGCCGTTCACCACCATGACCGCGCTGCTGCTGTTCTGGTTCGGCATCTCCGTGCCACTGGTGTTCGTTGGAAGCTACCTCGGGTTCAAGCGAATGCTGGCGGCGGCGACGGAGGACTACCCCGTGCGGACGAACAAGATTCCGCGGCCGATACCTGAGCAACCATGGTACATGAACCCGGTGATGTCGGTGCTCATCGGCGGGATCCTCCCTTCGGCACGGTGTTCATCGAGCTCTTCTTCATCCTCACCTCCATCTGGCTCCACCAATTCTACTACATCTTCGGCTTCGTCTTCCTCGTCTTCGCCATCCTCGCCGTCACCTGCACCGAGATCGCCGTCGTGCTCTGCTACTTCCAGCTCTGCGGCGAGGACTACGAGTGGTGGTGGAGGTCATACCTCACCGCCGGCTCGTCGGCGCTCTACCTCTTCCTCTACGCGGCTTTCTACTTCTTCACGAAGCTTGACATCACCAAAGTTAAGTTAAGAAGAAGAGAATCACCCAAATTCCAGGCAATATCCATTCACATATGCTTCTAGTTTGCGTTATGCATCTGCCATGTATGATGGCGTGCAACCATTTTTTTCCCCCCTGAAGGAATCACAAGTTCACAACCTGCAACTGGACATGAAGAATATCATGGACAGTGATGGAATCAGTGAAGAACATCACGGACAGTGATGGAATCGGTGTTCCTCAACTCTGTGACCCAAACTACTACTACTATTCGTGCACAACAAGCTCTGCATGGATGTGCCAAAAACGGAGCTGTTCAGGAATACCATGAACACAAAATATTCAGTCGAGCGCAAAATATTCAGATCAAAAAGTACCAAGCTTCACGGGGATCATGTCGTCCGGCGTTCTGTGCCTGGATCATTCAGGGCTGCAGTTCGTTGTGCCTCCGGAGGCGGAACACACCGCCGTTCCTCGGCCGGGGGCCCGCCGCGTCGCCATCCCCATTGGCACCGACGACGCTGGGGAGTGGAGAAGAAGAAGAGGAGGATCAGCCATGCTTGAGCTCTAGTTCATCCCTTGTGTGTTAGAGAGTGCTTTGAGCCAAGATTCAAGTGCATTGCTTCATTGTAGAGCTAGTGTGACACTTGATCATCTCTGAGTAGGGTCATCGCTTGTTACTCTTGGAGGTTGTCGCCTCCTAGATGACTTGTGGAGGTGTTGCCCGGTGACCTGTCTAAGGAGATTGTGGAGAAGGCCCGGTGCCAGTTTGTGAGTGGTTTGGAGTTCACCACCTTCGGAGTGAAGGAAGAACTACCCTAGTGATCGAGGCTTGGGTAGTCCACTTCGTGGGCCGGCTCTCACCTTGCCCACCCCTTGACGAAGGGGGTTTGCGGTGGCTTCGTGGTTTTGAGCGGTGAAGTTGGGCTCGTCTCAACAGGGATTAGGAAATCGGCGAGTTTCCGAACCTCGGGTGAAAAATTCCTTGTCTCTTGTCTCATTTGCTTATTGCATTTGCATTTGTGCAATTTAAATTGTTAGAGACATATTTGAGTCCTTATCACCTTAGGATTGCAAAACATAACTTAGTTGCTTAGTTAGTGTTATCCTTTACCAAGCCTAGCAACTTAGGTTAGTTCTGACTATGTGGAATTTATTTTTAATCGCCTATTCAACCCTCTCTAGTCGACATCTTGATCCTATAGGCGGGGAGACCGGTGCGCGGCGGGCTGGGAGCGTCGAAGACGGTGGCGCCGGCTAGGCGGTGGCCCAGTAGCCCCGACGGCAATAGCGGAACAAACCGGGATGGAGGCGGCGGAGTGGTTGAAGTAGGGGGACGGAGCGCGGTGGAGTGACGCCGATGGCACGGAGATGGAACCGGAGCCGGGGCAGTGTGGAGTAGAGGCCGGTGGAGGGAGTCGTCAGCGGGGGCAGAGTCGCGACATGCCGAGGCGGAGGGACGGTGACGGCCTCCAGATCCGGGAGGGGACTCGGCGGTGGCTCGGAGCTGAGGTCGGGTGGAGGGAGCTGTGCAGTGGAGTGGACAGACTGGTGGCGTCGTCGACCAGCGGAGAAAAACGGTGCGGAGAGGGAGGCTGGCTGGGGCTCGGGCCAGCCAGCAAATGCCGACGAGAGGACGAGGCCGACCCATCCTGGCGGAGTTAGAGCGCGGAGGAGTCAGGCGATGCTGCTGCTGCTTGACAGAGACTAGACTCAACGAAGAACGATCGCATGTGTAGATCGAGATCGATCTCTCAGCGGTGAAGTAGAACGATGAAAAAAATGGTGGCTATCCCTAGGAGATCGCTACTCCCGGGGGCAGCAGTGGTGGAAGCGTGAGAGGAACGACCCTAGATTGCCCACTCTGATACCATGTTGAATAGTATAGAGAGAGAGATGAGATAATGTGAATATTGGACACGTTATATTAAGCCTCAGTGTGCCGATATATATTGGATAATACATGGGTAGAATAATGAAAAGAGTTCCGGAGGAACGTACGCGGTGTTAGTGTTCACCGGAGAAGATAAAGCAAGCCTCGCTGGGGCATAAGCTAGGTTTACGCACGATTCCACACTGTTTACGTTACAATTTAAATATCGATAAACAATTTGCAGACTCTCCGTGAGGTGACATGCACACCATGGAAAGGCATTCTGGTCACCGGTAAGCTAAGATGCGAGGGGAAAGTTGAATGACATGCTAGTTATATGGTTTACTCTCTATATCGCGTTTAAAGAAAGCAATTTGAGTTCAGAAAAAAAGAAAACCATTTAGGTACGTGCCACAGAAAATCCTACAACACCGTTTATTGTAGATATCTTTTCGATTACGCTGGTATTGCATCGGCACACGTAAATAGTGGTACAGATGATTAGATGTAGAAGATCCTAGCTAAAGGCAAGAAATCGCTAGTTATAGGTTACATCCTATTTATGTTGGTCTACAAATACAAAATACAAAGTACATAACCACATAAGATCGATAGCACTCCTCTGGTTTACGCCGTGAGAAAGAAAAAAGTTTTATGGTGGGTTAGGCCCACCTACATTTAGCAGGTAAGCTTCTCAATCGTGTACTGAATAAAAATAGGAGTAAATCTGTTGACGAAAAATCCGCGCTCAACCGATAGTGCTAGATCTGTGTTGGCACGAACCAAGTCGACAAACACAACGGACTGGGAGTTCTGCTTAGCTCCAGTGCAGGTCGAAAATATTGATCAGATGCGGGCGTTTCAATCGGTTTGATCCTGCAACTGACAAGATCGATAAATATGTTGATCACCAGATAGCCGATCGGCTGACAAGCCGATGGAGTAATTCCAACCGATGCCAATATCGATAGGGTTTTGAGCAATCGACTATATGTCTGATATAGATTCTGACACTCGGATAAATGATGATAGAAATATAACGGAAGAACTTGAGCAATCAATCCAATCAGCCGATGATAATATGATGAGGTAAATATCCAATGAACCAATTGGCTGATATTGAAATAGAATATTGAATGTAGGCTCGATGATTAAAATATACATCGGCTGGAAGTCCGATATAAAGATAACTTATCAGCTAGCGCTCCGATAAAACATTAGCATAAACCTATCGGCTTAAAAGATTTATATTATCAACAACAATCTAGTAGGTCGAACCTAACCGATGCAGCACGAGATTGTATATGATAATCTAATACTCGATGAGCCGATAGATCTATCTAATGTGATGGATATAACAAATCTATTTAAAACAATATTGTGATTGTAGAGATATATCAGCTAAGACAGAAGATCAGACCTAACCGAGATAGTCCCAACTAAACCGATAAATCTTTAAACACAATGCAATTAAAATAGAATTGAAATATCAAGTAGGCAAATATATGACCGAACCAAAGCGATCCAAGAGATCGAAGCGATGCAGCCTTGAACAACACCAATGTAGTCGATAGATTCACCAGGGCCGACGGAACGTAGGACTTACCTCTTCTTTGGAGATCAAAAGTCGATGCAGCTCCGCGTCAGGTGTCAAGTTCTACCGGTTGATAAGTAAAACCTCGGAAAGGAGGGTGGCGATGCCCCGAGAGTAGTTGTATTGATCGAGAGATAAATTACAGGGACCCTGGGTGTACATATTTATACCCATGGGTAGACACTCGTCCATATCGGACACGACTCAAACTTTCCTAGTCCTGTTCGGACTCTAAACACACTTTCCTAAAGATAAATGGAAAACTATAAAACCCTGCATAATTAATAGATAAAATTAAGCCGCCATGCCATGGTCTTCGCGATTCCTTCTTGAACTCGGTCTCTTTTGGATAAGTTTCCATCGGCTGATTGTGCTCTTTCCTTAATCAAATCCACTAGAGAATCTTACCAAATTTTAGCGTTAACAAAATCCCAACGTCGGTCCATTATGAAGCCCATGTTTGCAGTAACTGGTTTATACAATAATCCTTTATGTTTCCACTATTATGAGCCAACTACTGCGTCTATTTCATTGTTAGCCCTTATTATTATTCAAAATATTGAAAAAGTGATATATAATTTTGTCAAGGTCTTGTCCTCGGGCCACCACCGTCCTCTGATTGCGGACGTCAACACATCGATTCTACGCATCTTTAGGTCTATATTATACGTTCGACGTGCATATTTATGTGCGCAATCCCATCGTGTGCGTAAACCATCCACGTACGCCGTGAACGCTGAGCGTACAGTGGTTCGCGAGTTGTGTTTAAACCTTTAAAGGTTGCCTCATCCTTCGGCAGTCGTATGTTATTGCCCTTCCCCGCCGTTCACGACTTTGGCCCAACCCATTCGATGGGTCCCATCCGCGAACCAAACATAAGTGTACACCGTTCATAGCCTCATGCACATCTCGTGAACCACGACTCTGTACGCGCAAACATTTCAACGAGAAAATAGGCTCGATTTGTTTACGTCCGTGATCCCCATGACACTTGTACCCTCGAGATATGTTCTATGAACAACTTAAATCCCTCTACCTGGTTTACGCGTCGAGTATGAAAAGAGAGTAGGGGATTGGCCGAAATACTCATTTCGTTTTTATGCACCTCACAAATTAAACCACTATTTTCCCTATGAGCAAAACCTTTTATAGCTTCACAGCTTTGCCCAGCCCATTCGACAGGTTCACATACACATAACGGATTGGGCTTGTCCCTCCTACAATTATCACATCTGGGTTAACCATTTTACACGTCACGAAGATGTGGGCCTGCCCATCACTGGGTTGTTATGTCGTAATTGGGCGAACCGCCAACATGGCGTAGACCATTCACGACTTCATGCACATCGCGACCACACCCCCTCTACACGTAAACCTTTCGAGGATAGGCTCGATGTGTTTACTTCTAGTGATACCCATGTAGGTGTAAACCATGTAGGCACATCGCGATCCCCACCTACACGTAAACCGTGCATGGCTTCACTCTCGCCTCGTGTACAATGACACTATCCGTGTAAACCTTTCGAGCGTAAGATGGATGTGTTTACTTCCGCGATCCATGCGTAGGCATGAACCACATAGGTACCTCGCGATCCCCGCTACCTCGTGTATGCGTAAACCGTGCACGGCTTCACACACATCTCATGTACAATGGCACTGTGCGTGTAAAACTGGAATAGCATCGAGGAGAGTAGTAATATTACGAGTATAACAGTTGTTTTGTAGTTGAACTTCGGGAAAAACAAAACACATAGATCTAGATCTTTAATCATAGGACATACTACTACTAGTATACCAGTACCAATACTAACTAAAAGTGTCGTTCATATCGAATGGATGGTTGGGATTTAGGTGAGGCAAATTTTGCCTTCACTGTGCAATGGCGTGCAATGCATTCCTATTGGCCCTAACCTACATACCATGCTTCTCTGGTGATGCTTCCTCCAGAGTCATAGCCTCTAGGTCACCGGACTGGCGAGAGACAGCAGTCACCACGTCACTCTCTGCCTCCAAGGCCTCTGCCTCTGCCACTGTCTCCAAGACCTCGGCAGCCAAGCCTAGTTCGGTGTTCGCCTCTACCTCCGCGCCGGCCTTGGCAACCGCCTGCTCGATCACTGTCGCGTTCATGGAATGCATGTCCTCTGCCATCACCTCCTCGATAGCCATGTCCATGTCAACCCAGAGCTCCGATAAACCGTCCCCTTACACCTCACATCCGGCTTCCTCGTTATCGCCAAAACTAAACACGAGGAGGTGGCGGGGGTTGTTGCTCAAAGTGAATCCCTACTGAGTGAGATATTTGAGGTAACTATCAATGGATAACTCCTACTTTCTATCAATGGACAACTCCTCCTTCGATTTCTGATTTGACATCTCCTCCTTGCCGTTGCAGATCGATAGCTAGCCTGTAGGCTGTAGATATGAAAGATTGGAAGTAGTACGTTATAATACTACTAGAACCTAGTGATATAGTAGTACTCAAATCCTAGCATCCCAAGAAGATTTTAAGGAGAGAAACAAAAGACCACAATGCCCTTAATTAATGTGAAAGTTGTATTGGTTGATTGGTAGGTAAGGGGTATTTCTTTTTTGTGAGACGTGCGTGAAGCCGTGAAAGGTTTACGCGTGCGTGCGGTTCGCGGACATAAACACATTGAGCCTACGCATCGAACGTGAACATATTGATTCCTACTGTGCTTCGCGAGGGGCCTAAATGGAAAGTGAGCCCAACCCATCAAAGCCCATGTCGCTAACATATGTGAACAGTTTTGTATATACGTGCATGCACGCAGATGTGGGGGCCCATCCTATAGGGTGGTCTTGTATACCACGTTGCCCGTGAGTTGTCCACAGGATCCAACAATTAATGCGAAATGACGGGATAAAGAAGCACACATGATGTAAAGGATTCCCCAGGGAGAGCTCGGGTCCCTGCCCTGAGGTTTCGCACAAGCCTTGGAAGTTGACCTTTTGCAGCGAAAACCATCCACTTGTTGGCGTAGATAGCTGCTGGTAGTGTATGGGCTGATTCCTGCTCGGCGTAACCCTTGTCGTCCTCGACATAACCCATGTTTCTTGGTGTAGTGATGAATGTCTTCGGGTATAAACCTTAGCAATACAAAGGTAGAGCATTTAGGTAGTATAAAATTCTCACTAATATTTGGGTTAACTTGAGCAAAGAGTGGGTTCACCTCTTGTTGTATTTTCCTAGCACGACTGCGCGTAATTGGACCATGATATGTTTGATCATTTTAGCTGAGACGTAATCCATCAATTTAGTTTTCATCATCTTCAATTTCTTCAATTTTCAGCCATTTTTTTTAAAATACGATGTTTACGAACCCAGCGGTTTGTGGGATAGATCCACAACAAAACATTATTATTTAACAGAATATAAACCATTCACATAGTCCGAATCTTCCGCAGCTATGTACTTGCATTAACTTTTTACATAACCTAATATGAAGTTATGTAAACGAATAACCATTCACTTATTCTGGATCTTCTACGGCGGGTCATCTAAACTCTAGTATATTGAGGTGTGTACAAAAAACTACAACATAAAACTTTCTTTTACATATATAACTTGTGTTCTACAAACAC
Organism: Oryza punctata; assembly: GCA_000573905.2. NCBI lineage: Eukaryota > Viridiplantae > Streptophyta > Magnoliopsida > Poales > Poaceae > Oryza > Oryza punctata. The sequence continues at coordinate 4,865,298 of CM002494.2, read as the reverse complement.
TAATTAAAGCAACGACTTGGTAAGACTTAATAAATTCTGGTGATGGCAGATCCTTCTCCCTCAATGTAAACCATAACTATATCAATATAAACCTTGCGCAAGTAAACAAAATTGTCTATCTTCTCTAGCGACGGTAGGTCTTTTTTGTGGTGACCATATTCTCTGGTAGGATGAACGTAAACTGGTGATGGTGCTGGTTGGAGTGGTTTGCGTAAACCATCATGATAACTATATCAACGTAAACCATGCGTAAGTAAACAAAATTATCAATCTTCTCTGGCGATGGTAGGTCTTTTTTGCGGTGACCATATTCTCCGGCAGGATATGCATAAACCGGTGATGGTGCTGGTTGGAGTGGTTTGCGTAAACCATCATGATGCAACCCTGTTAAAATGACGTTGATGTCCTTCTGTCGAGTTTATGCACAATGCATCAAGTCTTAATGCAGTGGGAGGGGATACAACCTCCCAGGCGTCGGATATGAACACATGGCGACATCTTCTTAGCTGACCGCATGTAAGAATGAACTTATATTATACCATTAGCACTATGTGATAGACATGCCAAATATTAGGCTTTTGGCTGCAAATTTCTTGTACCACTTCACATTTTGCATATACAACCTCTGGGTCCACCCTGATTTGATCACATGTACTTCTAACTTTGAAGGGATCTAGCCTCTCTTTCCAACGAGGAATTAACAATGAAGAACACGAACACACACAAACCACGCATGAGACTGCAATTTATGTCACATCGTGTTACTGCTATTAATTATCCCATTTTTCTAAAATATAAGGTTTTTTAGTTCCGTATGGTGATTATGAAGTAGATGTAATTAAATGTCATGTCTAGTGATCGGTTAAGACGAGAAATTAGGTGGAGAAATAAGCAATGACTATGATTGTTTTAGATGAGGGGATAGGTGAAGAAATTGCTAGAACATTTTGAACATTGGAAGTTAGAACGGAGGGCATACGTGATGTTTTGATGGAGACTTCATTAGGCTCACAAACATGAGTTTTTTTTCTTCTAGAAATAATAATATTTTTTTGGAAAATTACAAAAATAAAGGTTAGTTGGCTAAAATCGCAAGTTTAGCACCTATCGAACAATCAAAGTGTTACATGGTATATATATCAAACGACCCGACTACGATTATCTATGGATAGCATATCGAACAACCATTATCGAACCACGATTATTCGACAGGGCCTTGGTTTAATAATAAAAGGGTGCATGCATGCATACATGGTGACCCATCGAACTTTGGGTGTTTGATAGGTAATGCTCACCTACCTGCAAAAGCAGACCATGCACAATTGCACATGCATCTAAGCTTTAAAAAAGAAAAAAAATGCTGTGCAGACCATATCTAACAACGGCCGTTCGATATGTAGCCTATCAAACTTTGGTTGTTCGATAGGATACTAAATTTATGATTTCAGCCAACCAACCTCTATTTTGTAATTTTCCACTAAAATTGTATTATTTCTAAAATAATTCCACAAATATAAGGAGAGATTCGATTTTTCAACACTCCACAAATTAGGCTTCGATTATTTGACATCCTAGCCCGCTGTCATTGGCAGAACTGTCAATATAACCAAAGTGGCAACAAAGAGAGTGTCAAATTATTAAATTTTACCAAATATAAGTATGAATCAGACATTAAGGAAACATCTCATGATAATCACATCATGTTTACACGTCATGAAATTCTGCAGAAAGGAACTGATTCCTGCTCCTCCACATAAGTCCCATGAACTGAGAGTTCACACAGGGAAAGCAAAAATAACATCAGATATGTCTTAAGAAACATCAGATATTTTACGGTACTTGAGAGGTATTAAAAGCAAATTTTCGTACCTTCTAATCGAGAGATACTACATGGATGGGGACTCGGGAAAAGAAGATTACAAGGTTAATGGAAGAGACACTGAGGAGAATCTGAAAGATCTGCTGTGGAAAGACCGTCTTCTGTGGTCTGGGGAAGAAATGCTGATCCCTGGGAGTTTTTTTGTTGGTGGAAACCTATCTTGCGGTTGGATGAATGTTGGGGGATGCTGAAGTTGTAGCCATCCTGAGAAAAACAGACCTTTTCTTTTTTGCCTAAAGTTGTTGTTTCCCTCTGTTGGGAATAGCAGAAATCTGGTAGGAAATACTCTTTGATGTAATGCCTCATTTCTGTTAATGGAAATGGGGAGAGTTTGTCTCTCCTAGTTCAAAAAAAAAATGCTACACACTATCATTTTGTTTTATATGCAATAATTATTTACATCAGATTACAAGCTACTACATCTATATATCTCTCAACGGTCACCGATTCAAGCAAGAAAATTCTCCGATGATCGATGACTCCCTGCCATTCAGCATATTTCAGTACGCATGCACAGTGATCATGCACCTGCTCGTGCCCATGGCCGACGACGGCTCCTTTGCATTGTTGCCGCCAAAATCCACAAACAAAAGCACAATTCAGAACACTCCAAACACATCTGGATAGAACAAATGATCAATAGTCTCTTCTTTGCTACAAAATTGACATTTATTTGATCCTTTTTTCCATCCTCTTTTTATCAAATTATCCTTGGTCCGGATGCTATTCCTAAGTGCCAGCCAAATAAAGGCTTTAGTTCTAACTGGAATCCCAAACTTCCACATTTTTTTGAAAGAGTAATCACTTTCCTGCACCTTCATAGCTTGATAAAAAGATTTCCCAGAAAAGGTTCCATCTTTTGTAAGCATCCATATCAATTTATCCTTTTCATTTGTTAGTTCAATCCCTTCACATTTTGCTTTTAACTTTTCCCATTTTACAGCCCTGTTCCCAATCAAAGATCTCCTAAACTTAAAAAAAATTCCACCCTTTTTCCAAAACTTTTGCCACAGACACATTTTTTGTAAAAGTTATATTATACAAATCTGGGAATTGCTCAGCCAAAGATCTGTCCTATCCAATTGTCCCCCCAGAACTGAGTTCCTTTCCCATTTCCAATTTTCCTTTTACAGTATCTTGAAAAAATCTCCTTCACATCCATTAACCCAGTCCAGAAGTGAGAGTCCCCAGCTTTATGCTTGACCTGAGTTAAAGTTTTATCTTTCAAATATTTCTTATTGATTTGTTCTTGCCAAAACCCCTCTTCATTCTCTAACCTCCACAACCATTTACCTAGTAAAGCTATGTTCATTGTCCCTAGGTCTAAAATTCCCAAACCTCCTTGGTTTCAAAAGGTCTGCAAATCACAGGCCATTGCATCAAGTGATACTTCGTCCTCTTGCCACATGAACCTTGCCCTATAATAATCCATTTTTCACCCCTTGTGGAAGTTTATAGAAAGATAACATATACAGAGGCATGCTACTTAAACTAGCATTTATTAAAGTGAGTCTTCCACCTATAGCTAATAATCTCCCCCGCCAGCAACTCAGTTTCTTTTCCATTTTATTCTCTGTTGTCTTCCATTATTCTGTATCCTTTTTTCATCAACAGGAACCCCTAAATATCTCATAGGAAATGTCCCCTTTTTACAGGTTAAAACACTACACAACAACTCTTCTCTTTCCTCAGAAATTCCCACTCTATACAGATCACTCTTATGAAAATTGATCTTTAGTCCTGACATTTGCTCAAACAAACAAAAAATGAATTTATGGTTTTTAACATTAACCACTGAGTCCTCTAACAGAAAAATTGTATCGTCAACATATTGTAAGATTGACACCCCCCATCTATATATTCATCGCCCAATCCTGTAATTATCCCATTCTCTTCAGCTTATTTTCATCATCACTGTAAGAGCTTCTGCTGCCAAGTCAAACAACATTGGCGATAGTGGATTCCCTTGCCTTAATCCTTTCTGAGTTTTAAAATAAGGGCCCTCTTCATCATTAACTTTCACACATACTCTCCCTCCCCTTATCACATTCATTATCCAGTCATTCCATTTATCTGAGAACCCTTTTGCTTGAAGCATTTGATATATAAAAGGCCAATTTATTTTATCATATGCCTTTTCAAAGTCAACTTTGAACAAGATACCAGTTTTTTTCTTCTTGTGGAGAGTGTTTAGTGTTTCATGAATTACCACCACTCCCTCCATGATGTATCTCTGTTTTAGGAAAGCAGTTTGGTTTTTGGAAATTAAATAGTGTATTACCTCAGCAAGCCTATTCATCAGGGTCTTAGTGATTGAAACTCACATTTAAAAGGCAAATGGGTCTAAATTTTTGTATTTGTATCGCTTCTGCACACTTAGGGACAAGTGTAATCACCCCATGATTCAATCTACTAATGTCTATCTTGCCATTGTAGAAATCATCCATCAATTCTTTTAAGAGGTCCCAAAATTTCTTGTAGAACTCAATTGGGAAACCATCCGGACCTGGTGTTTTATTATTTTCCATTTCAAAGACCGGTTTTTTTATTTCTTCCATACTAAAAGGCTTATTTTCTCTCTATCCTCTTCTGTCAGACATGGCATTATTCCAGATTGCATTCTTATTGATGATTGTTTAGGATTTCCAAACAACTTTTTGTAGAAGCCTGTGATATAATGTATCAAGTCCCCTTGCCCCTTAATTGTCCCTTCCTCATGTTCCAAATAGATAATCGTGTCTTTTCTTTTCCTCCCATTTGCTTTTGCATGATAATATTTTGTATTATTATCCCCTTCTAATAACTCTCTCTCTCTTTACTTCTATGTAGCCATTTTATCTCCTCTTCCCTCATCATTATTCTAAATTTATTCTCTAATTCTCTTTTTATCTCCCTTTCTATTACAGTCATTCCTTTTAACTCACATACTTTATCTATCTTATCTATTTTTTCCAAGATGTCCTTTTTTCCCCTCCTGTACCTCCCTTCCCAATATTTATTCGTCCTTTTAAACTTTTCCTCAAAGCTCTGAGTCTTGTTTGCCACCTTTCTATACTAGATTCACCATTCCCCTTATGTAACCAGATGTTAGTCACCAAATCCTCCAGATCTTCCCGAAGGAACCAGCTATTTTCAAACTTAAATCTAGAAGTTCTTATACTTTGAATCCCATACTCTATAATCAGGGGAACATGATCAGAAAGAATTCTTTGTAAAGCAGTAACTTTTGTTAGAGGGTATAACTTTTCCTAGTCCATATTAATAAAAATCATGTCTAATTTCTCAAAAGTGGGATTATCATGATCATTGCTCCAAGTGTATTTTCTGCCCCCCATACTGATCTCCCTTAGGTTAGCTTGTTCAATTATATCATTAAAAATAAAGCTCCATTTATTCATTCCTCCCTTTTTACTTTTTTCACTTTCTTTTCTAATAATATTAAAATCTCCTCCCATCACCACTGGATTATCTAGATTTTGGCACACTCTTGTTGTGCTGCCCCATAAACCTCCCCTAAGTCCAAAAGGAAATTGTCCTTTTTGTTCAATAGATGTATTTTCATATAAAAGACTCCTATTTCACATTTTTTTATTTCATTCAAGGCTTCATTGATTCTAATTAAAATACCCCCAGATCTGCCTCTGGCTGGTACCCAATTCCAATTAACATTCTTTTGTCCACTTATATAGTTCAAAAAACTCTTTTCAAAATCATGTTTAACTTTCTCATGTATACCCCCAAACACCAAGTTATATTCCTCAATCATGTCTTTTAGATGTTTAATTTTGTTCGCCATGTCCCATTCCTCTAATATTCCAGAATATGCCTTTCATTTCTTTTTTCCTATTGTTCTTTTGTTGTTTTATTTCCCTGCTTTTGGAGTGACCTTGCAAAGCACAAGGTTTCCTTTAGCATTTCTAGTTTTCTTACTAGTCGATCTTGTTTGCATTTTTTATAATATCTCCTCAAATCTCTCAATTTCAGAATCATCATCAGAAAGTAACTTCTCTATTACACCCAAATCATGTGTTTTAATGTCAAGTTTATCTTCCACTTTTTCAGCTGTTTTAACTCCTCATCTCCTCTTTGTATAAATTTATCCTAGCAGATTCTAAAGATTTCAGAGTCTCAATATTGTTTTCTACCATATCTAAGGTGCAACCTAAGTCAATTCCTATTAATGAGGCCATATCAACAAGAGAAACATTGGAATCATGGATAAAAGATGGTATGATATTATCACCTTTATCAATGAATGCATTCTTTGCTTACTTCCTATCAATCGCCATCTACAGTGCCTTCTTGTCTTCCTTCTCTCTCAGCCTTGGACATGCCCTTCTTGTCTCTTCATTGCCTTTATCCTTTGTTATTCTAGCTATCTTTACTCCTGATCTTGCAAAACCATCTTCAGATTCATGTGACTCCATAAATTCTTCACTACCCTCCAAGTGTACTCTACCTTCCTCATCTCCCTCTTCATTCTCAACCTCATAGCCCACTCCCTCAACCTCCATCATGACTCCCTCCTTTTGTTCACCTTCTATCATATCTTCTTTATCTGCCTCCTTATGTTGTGTTTCATCATCCTCTCTATTTTCTGAATGTTGCATTTCTGTTTCACATTGATCTTTTGCTCATCTTTATGTCTTTTTTCTCCTAGCACTAGTATCACTTTCATTCCACTCTCCTTTGTGTAGCATACTTCACTTTCCACCTTTTTGCATTTTTCATCCTTCATCTAGAGTTGTTCTGCTAATTGTCTATCCATCTCCAACTGCCTAGCTCTTTCCTATTCCTTCTCTTGTAATTTTTGCATAACTGTATTTCTAGCCCTCTTCCCACCACCTGATTCACCTCTTTGTTGATTGTCTTTATCTGCCTCCCTCTGACTCAATTGCTCTTCCTCTTTCTTCCTTTTTGCAGGGTTCAGTTCACTGTCTTCTTTATCTTCCTCATCCTCCTCCATATGCCTTTTGCTTTGTATCCGACTATTAAACCAGCCCACTTCCACAATCTCCTCCAATTGATAAGTAACTTCATACATCAGTAGCTCTAGAGTTGTCAGCACCAAGGTCAGTGGCAATGCACTTGGGTTCATTATACCAATTTTGATTCACTACATCATGTGCTCTCAGGGTGGCCATGTCAATGTCCTGCACGGGGCCTAAACATGATCCAACTTCATACCAGGCAAGATAATTTTTCATTTCATCAGGCAGCCCCACCACATTCATCCAAACTGTGTGCAATTTCCCTGAAGCAGCAGCTTCATGAGACCATTTTTTGACAAAAATTCTTACTTCAGTTTGAAATCCTCAAATTCTGCTAATTCCGCAAGCTTCTCCATATTAGGGAATCTAACCAGAAAGGTCCCATTTGGTCGTGCTTTTGCTTTCCAGTTCTAGCCCCACCTGAATTGCATATTGAAATCATCTTCCACTTGTTTTTCAGTTAGCATTCCCCTAGATAAAATTGACACTATTCCAACAGGATTAGCATGTACCTTATTACTCAGAGCCCTAGTGTGTTATGGCTGGATGTTATGGTATAGTATATTAGCGGCGTCGTAATAGAGATAACTCAGATTTGGCAAGTGTTGCAGCAGTTGGAAAGTCCTAATAAGCTCCTTGTTAGAGTTTCCTAGTTTTGTTATAGGAGTCCTAGTAGTATCAGGTTAATAGTTTGTGTCTTTCCCTTATCTACAGGCACCTCAGTATATAAAGGCAGCCTAGTATTGTATTTTGGGTCAAACAATAAGAAATATCTAAAGGGGATTAACCCTAAAAGTTCAATCGTATCAATTTGGTATCAGAGCCCAAAGTTGCCGCCTTCTCTCAGGGACACACGCGTAGCCCAGCCACTATCCAGCCACAGCGATCGTGCCTTCCGCTTGCTCTACGCGCCACTACTCGTGGTCACGCACCTCTCCTGCGGCCGCAGTCACCATCGCGCGCCCACCCACTACACGCTCTCCGCGCTGCCCTGTTTCCGCTTCTGCTTTTGAGTCTGCTCTGCTTTGGTTAAAATCACCATGTCTGATACCAACAACACCATGGAAGATCTCCTATGCCAGATTGTGTCCAATACCTCTAGTATGCAGAAAACCATGGATAGTTTTGCTGCTGATTTGGCTAGCATTAAGGCCAAACAGGAGGTCAGTGATCAGATTGTTTCTGACCTCATGAAGACAAAGACCACTCCGCCAATCAATGATAGCTCTAGCTCCAAACCTGTGTTTCCTCTTGATAACTCAGAAGATGACAAGCGTGGCGTACCTTGTTTCCACAAGCTTTCTTTTCCTGTTTTTGATGGTGAAGATCCCCTGCCTTGGCTCAACCACTGTGAACAGTTCTTCTGTGGCCAACGCACATTGGAAGAGGAGAAAGTGTGGCTCGCCTCTTATCATATGATTGGTGAGGCTCAACAATGGTTTATGCAATTTGAGTGTGATAATGGCATTGTTTCTTGGAAGCGATTTAATCACTTTGTCAACATGCATTTCGAGCCTCCTATCCGCAGCAATACATTGGGTGAGTTGACATTATTACGACGTACTTGTTGACGATGAAATTTGGCAAGCTAATTGATACACATGAATCGGAAACAAGATCCAATCCGAAGCGGATTAAAAGATATGCGGGGTTCTCGGAAACAGAGTGCGCATCGGCTGGAGTTTGTATCGGCAGGAAACCGAGTCCGATTTGGATAGCCGATGTAGCCGATATCGCATGTGAAGATAGTATCGGATTCGACAGAGAGTTTACGATGATGTTGCTAGGCAAGGATAGAGTCCAAGATTGGCAATTGTATCTATTAATTAGGAATATGTGTAATTTCTTTATAGATATTCTTGGTAAGAGTCCGCTTAAGGGACTTGTTCGCTAGTTGGATTTGTATTAGGTTAATATGAGTCGTGTTCGTGATGGACAATGTTTGTATTTTCGGGTATAAATATAGACCCGAGGTCGTATGAATAAACAACAACCAAGTTCAATCAATCTCGGCGCATCGCCAACCTTTGTTTTCTGTTTCCGACAAGTTCATGCTTTCGAGTCGAGCTACATCAATTTGATCTTCGGCAAAGAGGTAGGTCTTGTTATGGCGGTTTGCATTATCGGAATTAGTGCTTACATCTTTATGACACTCTAATTCTATCTTGTGAATCTCCGAGTTATCATATGCGTTATATAATTTAAATCGACAATGCTATCTACTCGCATCGGCCAAGCTCTATTTAGGGTTTTGCTCATAACGACTAGATTGTCTTGTTGGTTTGAATTATATAATGTATCTACCATCCCGAAAAGGCAACCATCGGCTTGATTGTCTAGACATCATGCCTCTTTTCATACTTAATGCTGCATCGGTTAAGTTTGATCTATTAAGTCGTGTTCTGAATCATAATCTCTAGCCTGCTTTATGGTTGTTAATAAGGATAGTATCGGGGTTTCAGCTGATCTTATCTGGTATAGTTGTTTTACATAGTTTTATGCTTTGTTTAATATGCTATATCTGCCCCTTATACTAAGATCTAATCTAATACAAATATATTGGACTTACTACCAATCTAATTAGTTATAGTTGAATATATTTGTTGCAAGAGAATATCTTAGTATAAGGTTGTATCGGAGCTATAGCCGATACATGCTTAAATCTGGACATCGGCTATGACATGAGTCTTTATAATCGTTATTTCATGTTATTTTAGACTTGGGCAATTTATACTGTCTCGGTTCAGTCCGATCTATCCCAATTGCTTATCTCTAAAGTAATATTGATATATAAATTATGTAATACTGATCTTTTCAGCCGATGCACTAAGTTTAGGGTTAGTTTATCATTGATAAAATAACTTACAGCCGATTCATGCTTCATTGCATCGGCTAGGTTATATCATGATATGATATCGGCTAGCTGGCCGATTGACTATCGTCTACTGATAAATTTTGCATATTTGTTCTTGTTGATTGCAGGATCAAATCAACTGGCACGCCCTCGAACCTAAGAACAAGTTTTGGACCTGCACTAGAGTAAAGCAATTCTCTCAGGTCAGTGTATGTTTTTCTCATCAACACGCTTTTAGCACGCTCGGTGGGATCATTGTGTCATCATGACGCCCAACATTACTGAAGTTACAGAAGACAATGTCCTACCAGTCACGATCGAGCAGCTGAATGAAGAACAGAGAGAAGAGATGAAAAAGTTGCTGGACCAACTCCAAGACCGATATCTTCATTCACGCACGGTATCCCGACAGGACACGGTTATCCAAAGAACTAAAGTAGAGTTGCCGCCGATCGTGAAATCTGACCCAAGTACATCCGGGGCTACCGAAGATAAAAACAAGAAACCCAAAGCCGAGTCAAGCAATGAAGAACTTCATACATTACAAGATCGCATCGATTCGGTAGTGCATCATGCTCTCATCAATCAATCTGGGGTACTTGTGAATACATTAACGAACATGATTAAGTCAGTAGTCGATGGAACAATAGCCGAGGAAAAGGCAAAAGGACCAGTATATCTACCAGGCGATACATTTCCAGGCTACAGGACCGTGAAGACCGAAATTGGTGGGAAGCAACAAACATTTCAAACCCAGGTTCCATCGGCTCCCCTGTCCAGCGCACATATTCCAACAATATTGACAAGACAGCCACCGATCACTGGGGGCATACTTCAAATCGGTTAACACCAGAACAACTGATGAATATACTTAACGCGAAGCCGCCAGTTGTCGATACTTCATATCATATTCCTTCGATTCCACAACAGCCGATTGGAGTTACTCAGCCGATATGTCAACAATATAGTTCAGAGCCACTTCCTTATGTGTCATCTCAAGGCGTATCGGCTAACCTCAATCATCACTATCAACCTCATTCTCCACGGCTTCAACCGGCTCAGTACGGCCAGTACGATCAGATCCAACAACAGTACGGTGAAACAACACAGCAGCTGTGGGCCGATATGATTGCCGATGTAATGAGGGAACAGTTTGGGCTCAAGCCAGGCAACATGTATCGACATCCATATCCAGAATACTTTGATCGAGTACCACTGCCAAACCGATACAAGGAGCCAGATTTCTCCAAGTTCTCAGGGCAAGATAATGTATCAACTTATGAACATGTCAGCCGATTTTTAGCTCAATGTGGGGAAGCATCGGCTACAGAAGCCCTCAGAGTCAGATTATTTCCACTATCTTTATCTGGATCGGTATTCACATGGTTTTCATCTTTACCTTATAATTCTATCAGAAGTTGGGCCGATCTAGAGAAACAGTTTCACAAATACTTTTTCAGTGGTATCCAAGAGATGAAATTGCCGGACCTCACAGCTATCAGGCAGAAATCAGACGAAACAGTGCCAGATTACATTAAAAGATTCAGAGATGTGAGGAACAGATGTTACAGTTTGGCTCTGACAGATTCACAACTAGCCGATCTGGCCTTCCAGTTGTTGGCGCCGATAAGGGAGATGTTTTCAGCTCAAGACTTTGAGAGTTTAGCTCATTTAGCTCAGAAGGTATTGGCTCATGAAACACGATTCCAGGAGGCTAGAAAGTTTATCAAAAAGGCCAACAATGTTAACAATATCTACACCTATGATTCTGACTCCGAAGACGTTGATCTAGAAGTTAATGCACCCGAGTGGGCTAGGAACAAGAAGACAGTAGTGTGACAATGGGTCGAGAATTCGGGAAAAGTGGAAAGCTTTGACTTTGATATTACTAAAGCTGACAAGATATTCGATCTTCTTCTTCAAGAAAAGCAGATTCAGTTGCCGACAGGACATGTGATACCATCGGCTGAAGAATTGAAGAAGAGGAAATATTGCAAGTGGCATAATACAGGATCTCACAGTACTAATTATTGCAAAATTTTCAGACAACAGATCCAATCGGCTATTGAACAAGGGAAGATTAAGATTTATGAGTCCAAGAGGCTGATGAAGATTGATGGACATCCTTTTCCGGTCAACATGGTTCACTCTGGATTTAGCATAAGCCAAGCCGATGGAGGTAAAAATTATGTCAGAAATATTAAATCGGCTGGTATGATCAATAAGTATCAGAAAAGGCACCAAAGGGAGAAGGAGTCATATCATTACGATGATGAGAAATATTTTGACCCACATTGGGGTTGTGAATTTTTTAGATTCTGTTGGAATGAAGGCATGAGGTTACCATCTATTGAGGATTGCCCTAGATGTAGTGATTCTGATGCCCAATATGTTCAAAGACCAAGTCGACAGAATACAGGTATGCATCGGCCCGATCAAAAAAGATTATCAGTTCACGAGAGACTTGGGCCGATCCAACAGGACCATCATAAAGATGATTCACAACGGGAGACTAAAAATGTGCAAGCGCAGTGGTGTCCTTCTGGAATTTTTACCAAGAATCAAAAAGGAGTGTCCAAAGGATGAGAAATAGGGAACAATTCCAGGAAGTTGAAGGTGAAATCGAGCATCGGCTAAGGCGTACACAAGGAAAGTCTGACGTGTGAAGAGCAAAGTGGTGCCAACCGATGAGGTTCAAGCCGATCAAAACAAAAATCTTTAGAACAAAGGCAAATAGGTGATGTCATCTTCAATAAATATGGTTTTCATGCTACCAGCTGAGTATGCAGTCGAACAGGTGGTCGAGCAAGTAGATGAATCACCTTTGGCTAAGTTGATATTGTCTCCATAGCAAGCCGTCTTCGAGAAACCTGAGGGAACTGATCATCGGCATCTCAAGCCGTTGTATGTCAAGGGGTTTGTTAACGGGAAGCCGATGTCAAAGATGTTGGTTGATGGAGGAGCAGCTGTCAATTTGATGCCATATTCAACTTTTAGAAAACTTGGAAAAAGTTCAGAGGATTTGATCAAAACTAACATGATTCTAAAGGATTTTGGCGGGAATCCATCTGAGACCAAGGGGGTTTTGAATGTGGAGTTGACTATCGGCAGCAAGACAATTACTACTACGTTCTTTGTTATTGATGGGAAGTGTTCCTATAGTCTGTTGTTGGGTAGAGATTGGATCCATGCTAATTGTTGTATCCCTTCAACTATGCATCAGAGCTTGATTCAATGGCAAGGAGACCAAATTGAAATCGTGCCAGCCGACAGGTCAGTCAATGTAGCTAGTGCCGATTTATCTGTTTGGGAGATGGAGGGAATTGATTGCTTATTTGGAAAAGTTTGGCAAGGAGATTACTTAAAAGTTTCTGATGATGATATACAGCCAACCGGAGATGGAGAGCCCCAATTGTTATTTTGAGGGCACCGTGGAGGGTTCCAATTTTTACACAAAGGTTACTGTAGATGATCTCGACGACAAGCAGGGACAAGGGTTTATGTCGGTCGATGAGTTGGAAGAAATCGACATTGGACCAGGTGATAGGCCTAGGCCGACATATATTACTAAAGGTTTAATAAAAGAGTTTAAATGTAAATTAATAGCACTATTGAAAGAGTATAGAGATTGTTTTGCCTGGGAATATTATGAAATGTCAGGACTTAGCCGATCGATTGTTGAACATCGGCTCCCTATCAAACCAGGCTATCGGCCATACAAACAACCTCCAAGGTGTTGTAAAGCCGAAATGTATGATGCTATCAAGGCCGAAATTACAAGACTATATGATGCTAATTTTATTAGACCATGCCGATATGCTGAGTGGATTTCAAATATAGTACCAGTGATCAAGAAAAATGGCAAACTCAGAGTTTGTATTGATTTTCGAGACTTAAACAAGGCTACACCAAAATATGAGTACCCAATACCAATTGCTGATCAATTGGTTGATGAAGCGTCTGGACATAAGATTATCAGCTTCATGGATGGCAATGCAGGTTACAATCAGATTTTCATGGCTGAGGAGGATATTCACAAGACTGCTTTTAGATGTCCTGGTGCAATCGGCTTGTATGAGTGGGTTGTCATGACTTTTGGGTTGCGAAGTGCTGGTGCTACATATCAAAGAGCAATGAATTATATATTTCATGATCTTATCGGCTTGTTGGTAGAAATCTATATTAATGATGTGGTGGTCAAGTTTAAGGAAATTGATGAACATATAGCCGATTTGAGAAAAGTATTAGAAAGAGCGAGGAAATATGGGTTGAAGATGAATCCTACTAAGTGTGCTTTTGGTGTATCGGCTGGACAGTTCCTTTGATTTTTGGTACATGAGCGAGGGATTGAGATACCTCAGAGGAGTATTGAAGCAATCAAAGATATAAAATCTCCAGCATATAAGACTAAGTTGCAGTCTTTGATCGGCAAGATTAACTTTGTTCGGCGGTTCATATCAAACTTATCTGGCCGAATGGAGCCATTTACACCATTATGAAGGTTGAAGGCTGATCAAGAATTTGTTTGGGGAGAGAAACAGCAAAAAGCTTTGGATGAAATCAAGGAATATTTGAGTACTCTTCCAGTTCTCATACCACCACAGAAAGGGCTTCCTTTTAAGTTATATTTGTCAGCTGATCAGAACTCTATCGGCTCAGTTTTGATCCAAGAGGTTGAAGGTAAAGAAAGAGTTATATTCTATCTGAGCAGAAGACTTTTGGATGCTGAAACAAGGTATTCGTCTGTGGAGAAATTATGTCTATGCTTATATTTTTCTTGTACCAAGTTAAGGCATTATTTGCTTTCCAATGAGTGTACTGTAGTGTGTAAGGCCGATGTGGTACGTTACATGCTATCAACTCCAGTTCTGAAGGGAAGAATTGGGAAGTGGATTTTTGCTTTATAAGAATTTGTTTTAAGGTATGAATCGGCTAAGGCAGTTAAAGGGCAGGCGATAGCCGATTTCCTAGTTGAACACAGGGATATTACTATTGATCATGTTGACATCATGCCATGGACTTTGTTTTTTGATGGATCAGTTTACACTCATGGATGTGGTATTGGCTTGGTGATCATATCGCCTAGGGGGGAAAGTTTTCAGTCTGCTTTTACTATCAAACCTTATTCTACAAATAATCAAGCTGAATATGAAGCTGTTTTGAAAGGATTACAATTGTTGAAGGAGGTTGAAGCCGATACTATTGAAATCATGGGTGATTCTTTATTAGTAATTAGTCAATTATCCGGGGAATATGAGTGCAAGAACGATGTCTTGATGGTTTATAATGAGAAGTGTCAAGAGTTGATGAAGACTTTCAAGATAGTTACTTTGAAGCATATCCCTAGGGAGCAGAATGTTGAGGCCAACGATTTAGCTCAAGGTGCATCAGGCTACAAGCGATGTTGCAAGGAATTGAGGTAGAAGTTGCATGTCTACCAGCCGATGACTGGAGGTTTGAGATATTTGAGTATTTAAAGAATCCTTCTAAATCGGTTTCCAGGAAATTGAGATATAAACCTCTCAATTATGTTTTGTTGGATGATATATTGTACTATCGGACTATTGATGGAGTTCTGTTGAAGTGCTTGAGCCTGGATGAAGCAAAGGTAGTCATGTGTGAGGTACATGAGGGTATATATGGAACTCATTAATCGGCTCATAAGATGAAGTGGCTGATTAGAAAAGTTGGATATTTTTGGCCAACAATGCTGGAGGATTGTTTCAGGTATTATAAAGGATGTCAAGATTGTCAGAAATTTGGAGTTATTCAAAGAGCACCAGCGTCGGCTATGAACCCAATTATCAAGCCATGGCCGTTCAGAGGTTGGGGTATTGATATGATCGGCCAGATCAATCCACCATCGAGCAAAGGACATAAATTCATATTGGTTTCTACTGATTATTTTACCAAGTGGGTTGAGGCTATTTCTTTGAAGAAAGTTGATACTAAAGATGCCATTGAATTTGTTAAGGAGCATATTGTATACCAGTTTGGTTTGCCACTGACGATTACAACTGATCAAAGTTCTATTTTTGTGTCCGATGAGTTTGTTCAGTTTGCCGATAGCATGGGGATTAAGTTGTTGAATTCTTCACCATATTATGCACAAGCTAATGGGTAAACTGAGGCATCTAATGAACAAGAGCTTGATTAAGCTGGTCAAAAGGAAGATTGCAGAATATCCCAAGAAGTGGCATACTATATTGGCAGAGGCATTGTGGTCCTATCGGATGGCTTGTCATGGTGCAATTCAAGTTCCTCCATACCAGCTGGTTTATGGGCATGAAGCTGTGCTACCATGGGAAACCAACATTGGCTCCAGAAAGGTTTCTTTACAAGACGAGTTGACAGCCGATGATTATCATAATTTGATGGTTGATGAGTTAGAAGATTTGGTTTAATCTAGATTGCGTGCTCTTGAAAAGGTCAGAAAGGACAAAGAAAGGGTAGCCAGACATTACAATAAAAAGGTTGTGCCAAAGTCTTTTGAGGAGGATGAAATTGTTTGGAAATTGGTGTTGCCGATAGGAGCAAGAGATAATAAGTTTGGGAAGTGGTCACCGAATTGGGAAGGACCTTTTCGGATTCATAAATGTGTTTCTAAGGGAGCTTATATGTTGAAAGGACTTGATGGAGAAATTTTTGGACGAGCTCTCAATGGAAAATATTTGAAGAAATACTACCCAAGTGTTTGGATTGGTTCATAATTGGCCGGGCTATGCCGATGTATGGTTGACAGCCGATGTGGTTACATCGCATTTAGATGGCCGATATTTTTATCGCCCTTAGACATATAAATTTGCAGCATTGTGTTCCGTACTACAAACTTGGGGGCATGGAGAATAAAGTTGGAAAATTTTTGCAAATTTTTTGAGCAAAATTATACAAGACAAGACAAGATCAGTTGATGTCATATATCAGCTCGATGGCCGATAGCAGATTATACTTAAGTATAAATTGGCTCGATGGCCGATATCTATATATTACAACAAAAATATTGTTTAAGGATTGTTTGACCATTACATTAAGACAGATATTTTTGAATTGCCAATACAGCTTTCTGCCTGATTTGCTCTACTTCATCTATCGCTTGAGCATCGGCTGCATCTGTGCCAGGAATTGGTTTGAGGGATTTGCTCAAGGAGGATAGATGTTTAACAGATTTCTTTAACATTGATTTTTGAGCTTCAAAGGCTTTAGGCAGATTGGCTAGCTTTTGTTCTTCAGTTATAATTTCAGCCCTGCAAGCTTCAAGTTGTTCCAGCAGATCGATTTCTTTCTTCTTTAATGTTTCAATTCTTTGTTGAGTTGAACCTGGGCCAGCTTCGAGTTCATCCAGCTTGGTCTTCTCATCATTGATTTGTTGTCGGCTAGATTGGATGTTAGCCTCAAGGGCAGAGGGGGCTCCAGCCGATTAGCAATCCTTTGTCTTGCTCTTTTCAACTTGAAACGATGCTGTTCAAGGAAGACTGCCGGAGAAATCATTTCGATGAGCTCGTCAGGGATTTGATCTTGGATTTCTTCAAACCTCGCCCTGATCGGCCCACAGTTTACAACCAGTGTATCCAAGGAGGCGTTAAGCCGATCTGCGATATCAGCTAACTTGTTCTTTAAGTCTTCTGATATGGGCGAGATAGCTTTGCTGGTTGTTTCCTCTTCTTCTTCATCCAAGAACTGCTTGATGTCAAATGAGAACATGTCGGCTCAATACTGAAAACAGAAAATGTTATTAGATCACAAGATTGAGGATAAGCCGATAGACATAAGTCTGGAAGTATATTTACAGGGATCTGAGGAGCTGGAGTTGTAGCAGCGATCTTTTCACCATGTCGGCTTGCTGTGGCCGATGGGGTGCGCTCGCTTGAAATCCGATGAGGAGGTGAAGGCTAGGGTGGCTGAAATAATACCAAGTGTTGATCAGTATCGGCTGGTGATAAAATTAAATTTGAAGAGAGTTAAAGTTACCGATACTGGTGGTGGAGTTGTTTTCTTCCTGGCAGCAATTTGTTTCTTTTTCAGCTAAAAGAGATAATTGAGTTAAAACATTTATGAGTCATGGAAAGAGAAGATTGCTGTTGAAATGTTCTTACTTGTACTTTCTGAAGTCGTTTTGGAGGACTTGGAATCTTGACAACCTTAGATTGGACTGGAGGAGGGGTATTGGCTTTGGGTGTTGTAACCTCCGCAGTTTCATTGATTTGAGCAGTAGCTTCATTGATAGCTTCTTCCATCTCAATTTCCTTCAGAATTTCATCTACCTCCTGGTCCAGAGGGATTTCTACATCGGCTGCTTTCTTCTGCTTTTTAATTGGTTTCTTTAAGATGAATGGCTTGACAACAGCTTGTTTGGTTCTCTTGCGCTTGTCACCAGTCTGCTTTGGCTCTCTGAGTTGGCCCTGGAGCAGGGTAGTTGTCTTGGGGGTGTTGAAGCCGATGATTGAGGGAGCTAGGCCACAGCCGTTAGGGAGCTTAGCTGCAGCATACTCTATCGGCTTGCCACTTCGGCTGATGAGTCGAGGAGGAGAATCTGATATCTGCAAAGGAAGATGACAAATTTTAAGTATTAAGAGATTGATGGAATAAAATACAGGATATAAGGAGAGGTAACTTCCTTGAGGGACCAAATCTGGTAAGATCTTGGTGAAGTATGTTTGGGCCGACGGATGGAATATGTGAGCTTTCATTTCAGACCACCATCTATCAAACAGTATACTTCTCATCAAGGTGATGTTGAATCTGTCTATGCTGCCAAGTGGGGGACCAGGGATGTTGAGCAATTTATCCATCATCAAAGCCAATACTATATCTCCTCTGGTTTGAATCTTGTTAAAATAGTATAAGCGGATGGGCAGTTGTCCCATGCCAAGCTGTCTTGCTGCCACCATTGGATGATAAAATTCATAAGACAGCTGGATATTTCTGCCTTGAGATATACCAGTTGGGAGTATACATGGAGAGATTGCGGCAGTTAGGACCTCTCTGGGTTTTTCTAATCTTTCATCATTTATCTCATCCAATCTAAAAACGGCTGGCAGTTCATACTTGTCAAAGGATTCATAAGCAAACCAGATTCGGCTATCTCTGGGAAATCCATCATAAAAATTGCCGAACCAATTCTGGAAGTGCTCAGCCGATGGTCCAGAACCGGCATAACCAGTGGCTGCCTCACCATAAGACATACATCTACGCACTAGGTTTGATTCATCATCACTATCAGGATCGGCTAAAGATGAGAATTCTGCTTCAGAAAGTGATGGTCTTAATGCAACTTTCAGAGTGTGTAGGGTAAGCCAAAGTTGAACAAACCGCCATAGGCCACTGGTGCTAACACTTGAATCCATAATTAATTTAGCCGATGACTAGCTCAAAGATTGGTATGCTGCACCAAGCAGATATTTGCCCAGGGGAAATTGTTTCTTAGAGATGATGGCTTCGGCTAGATGCTACCAGTTAGCTGTTGGGCCGTAGGTGGAGCCACAGAACAAGAACTTATCCATCCACATCATCAGAAAGGTAATGTGCTCCCTAGCCGATACAGAGCATGTTCCTATATTTTCTGAGATAAAGCCAGACCAGCCCCCAATGTTTTTGGTTTTGAACTTATAAGTACATTTGGTCTTCAAGCTGATGGGATTAGCCGATGTGGTAACATCTAGACCAGTAATCATGATTATGTCCAGCAGAGTGGGGGTCATCGGCCCATGATTGAACATGAAAGCGTTCAAGGTATCAGACCAAAAGTATGCAGCTGAAGACAACATCGGCTCATCTTTCTTCATGTCAGCAATGGACAGAGATAGACATTGGGCTATTCCCATTTCGTCCCAGTGATGTTGTTTGCTGGCGGCAATCCTCTTATACCAGTTTATCCATCCATCTACTTGGGAGGGCCATGATCTAAAAGTTGTTGTCCAATGGGCTAGAGATGGGGTTGACTGCTTAAAGGGAACTCTCTCTGTTTTTGCGTTAATGAAAAGAGTAGGATCTATATCGCCAATCGGACCTAGATAGAAATGATTGGGATCGTTGAGTCTTGGAATAGCTATCTGGTGGACTAGATGCTACAAACTGAAAAAGGAGGATTGAGGTTAGAAGAACAAACGAAGAACGCAAAGTAAATTCTGAGCCGATGGGAACTTACCTCAGGGAATTCCTTGACCATGGTGCTTGATGGGCTTGATGTTGTCGCCATTGGTGTGCAAAGGTCTTCACCGAGAGCGGGTTCGCTGTTGCGGTCGCCGGAGAAGAAGAAAGCAATCGCCGGGGATTTGAGGAGGAGTTTGGTGACTTAGAGCGGTGAAAACGGAGTTGACACCGTGAAATCTCCGGAAAAGCGGTTGGTATTTATGAAAGTAGGTGCGTAACGGTCACAAAGAAAACCCTAGATTTTTGCGGTTATGAAGAGATAATTCCGTTGCATTATATAATACTTCGGAATTGGGGGGCATGTGTTGACGATGAAATTTAGCAAGCTAATTGATACACATGAATCATAAACAAGATCCAATCCGAAGCGGATTTGAAGATATGCGGGGTTCTCGGAAACAGAGTGTGTATCGGCAGGAAACCGAGTCCGATTTGGATAGCCGATGTAGCCGATATCGCATGTGAAGATAGTATCGGATTCGACAGAGCGTTTACGATGATGTTTCCAGGCAAGGATAGAGTCCAAGATTGGCAATTGTATCTATTAATTAGGAATATATGTAATTTCTTTATAGATATTCTTGGTAAGAGTCCGCTTAAGGGACTTGTTCGCTAGTTGGATTTGTATTAGGTTAATATGAGTCGTGTTCGTGATGGACAATGTTTGTATTTTTGGGTATAAATATAGACCCGAGGTCGTATGAATAAACAACAACCAAGTTCAATCAATCTCGGCCCATCGCCAACCTTTGTTTTCTGTTTCCGACAAGTTCATGCTTTCGAGTTGAGCTGCATCAATTTGATCTTCGGCGAAGAGGTAGGTCTTGTTATGGCGGTTTGCATTATCGGAATTAGTGCTTACATCTTTATGACACTCCAATTCTATCTTGTGAATCTCCGAGTTATCATATGCGTTATAATTTAAATCGACAATGCTATCTACTCGCATCGGCCAACCTCTATTTAGGGTTTTGCTCATAACGACTAGATTGTCTTGTTGGTTTGAATTATATAATGTATCCACCATCCCGAAAAGGCAACTTTCGGCAACCATCGGCTTGATTGTCTAGACATCATGCCTCTTTTCATACTTAATGCTGCATCGGTTAAGTTTGATCTATTAAGTCGTGTTCTGAATCATGATCTCTAGCCTGCTTTATGGTTGTTAATAAGGATAGTATCGGGGTTTCAGCTGATCTTATCTGGTATAGTTGTTTTACATAGTTTTATGCTTTGTTTAATATGCTATATCTGCCCCTTATACTAAGATCTAATCTAATACAAATATATTGGACTTACTACCAATCTAATTGGTTATAGTTGAATATATTTGTTGCAAGAGAATATCTTAGTATAAGGTTGTATCGGAGCTATAGCCGATACATGCTTAAATCTGGACATCGGCTATGACATGAGTATATATAATCGTTATTTCATGTTATTTTAGACTTGGGCAATTTATACTGTCTCGGTTCAGTCCGATCTATCCCAATTGCTCATTTCTAAAGTAATATTGATATATAAATTATGTAATACTGATCTTTTCAGCCGATGTACCAAGTTTAGGATTAGTTTATCATTGATAAAATAGCTTACAGCCGATTAATGCTTCATTGCATCGGCTAGGTTATATCACGATATGATATCGACTAGTTGGCCGATTGACTATCGTTTACTGATAAATTTGCATATTTGTTCTTGTTGATTGCAGAATCAAATCAACTGGCACGCCCTCGAACCTAAGAACAAGTTTTGGACCTGCACTAGAGTAAAGCAAATCTCTCAGGCCAGTGTGTGTTTTTCTCATCAATAGTACTGGAACTGTTGCAGAATATCAGAAGAAGTTCTTGGCCCTTCTTTGCCAAGTTTCACCATCGTTGCCTCAAGAGCAGCAAGTGAACTTATTTACCGTTGGCCTTGGCAAACCACTTCGCACAGATGTTGAGCTTCAGAACCCATCTGATCTTCAAACGGCCATGAGTCTAGCTCGTGCATTTGAGCAACGCCTTCAAGATGATGTTGAGTTGCCCTCTTAGGACATAGCAGTTCGGCAGCCCCCTTGATCTCTTTTGCCCCTGTTCAAGTAGTACCCCGCCCCAGCACTACTTCCTCTAATGGAGCACCTTCATCAGCTGTTATGTCCAATACAACTTCTAAGCCTAGTAGTCGCTTTCGCTGTTTGTCTGCTGAAGAGATGTCTGATCGCCGCGCTAAAGGACTTTGTTTCAATTGCCCTGAGAAATTTTCCAAGGAGCATCTCCATCAATGCTCTACATAGGGTATTTATCTGTTGGAACTAGATGATACGGACTATGAGGACTGTGATGGCGATCATGTCGAAGTTTCTCTTCATGCTTTGACTGGCATACGTACATCCAAAACCATGCGATTAGATGTCATGCTTGGTGGTGAGCACCTCGTTGCCTTTGTGGATTCTGGTTCTACTCATACATTTGTTTCCAAGAATGTTGCCAAGCGCCTCGGATTCACTCCCACTCACAAGCTTGGTATGAATGTCATGGTGGTAATGGTGATCAAGTGGCTAGTTTTGGCCTATGCCCCAACACTAAATCGGTGATTGACACCGAGGAATTCAATATTGACTATTATATCATTCCACTTGAAGGTTTTGATGTGGTTCATGGTGTTCAGTGGTTGCACACCTTAGGGCCAATTCTATGGGACTTTCAATGTCTCACCATTTCTTTTTTGCGCTACAATCATCATGTTACATGGAGTGGTCTCGATGCTCCATCGGGTGCTCCGAAGCTTCATGCCATTGCAAGCAAGGAGTTGCTATTTGAACTTTTGGAGGAATTTGGGGATACTTTTGAGGAACCACGAGGTATGCCTCTGCAGCGACAACATGATCGTATTCACTTATTGCTAGGTACGCATCAGGTGGCAGTGCAACCGTATCGTTACCCCCAACTATTGAAGGATGAGATTGAGAAGCAATGTGCTGATATGTTGGAGCAAGGTATTATACAGGAAAATACTTCGGTATTTTCTTCACCTGTTTTACTTGTCAAGAAGTAGGATAATTCACGGCGATTTTGTGTGGACTACTGGGGTCTCAATGAGAAGACTATCAAGGAAAAATTGAGCTTTTTGGATGAACTCCAAGGTACTCATTTCTTCACCAAGCTTGATTTACGTAGTGGGTACCATCAAGTCCGCATGCATCCTGATGATATTAAGATGACCTTTCGCACTCATCAAGGTCACTATGAGTTTCTCGTGATGACTTTTGGACTGACCAATGCCCCAACAACTTTTAAAGCTCTCATGAATGACGTTCTTGCCCCATTTCTTCGTCGATTTGTGCTTGTTTTCTTTGATGATATTCTCATTTACAGTTCCTCATGGGCAGAACATCTTCAACATGTTCAGGTTATTTTTCAAAAGATACGTGAGCACAAATTATCACTAAAGAAGTCCAAGTGCTTCTTTGGCAAGGAATCTACGACATATCTAGGTGTTGACGAAAAATTCGCGCTCGGCTGATGGTGCCGGGTCTGTGTTGGCGCGAACTAAGTCGATGAACACAACGGCCTGAGAGTTCTACTTAGCTCCAGTGCAGGTCCAAAACTTGGATAAGATACGGGCGTGCCAGTCAGTTTGGTCCTGCAACTGACAAAATAGATAAATAGCAGATCAAAGAGTCGATCGGCTGATAAGCCGATGGAGTAGTTCTAGCCGATGCCGATACTAGCCGATGTCGATAGGGTTTTTAACAATCGGCTATATATCCAATGTAGATTCTGACCCTTCATGTAAATAATGATATAAAGATAATCGGTCGATGATAATGTAATATAAAAATAATATAATCTAGTAGAAACCAATCAGCTAATAATGATATGAAAGAATAAGCGCTGATCCGAAGGTTAGAGCATACATCGGCTGGAGATCCAATGTTGTTAAATCCAAACGATTAGATAAATGGTAAAACCTTTGTTGCGATCGGCTAAATCCAACTTGTATGTAATCCTTATAAGCCGATGCAACATTCAGATAACTCATCGACTGAAACCCCGATGAAACTCTTATTGGCAATCAAAAAGTAGGCTAGAGATTATGGTTCTAAGCATGACTAGGGCTGATGCAGCGCAAAGTATGAAAAGAAACATAATATCTACACAATCAAGCCTTTTGACTGATTTTCAAGGTGGTAGATACCTTAGCTAATCTAGATTGCAAAACAATTTAGCCGATATCGGCAAAACCCTAGAAAAGATCTGACTAATACAAGTAAATTGAATAATCGACTTACATTAACTAAGATATATGATAAATAGGTAGGCAAATATATCAACCGAACCAGAGTGATCCAAGAGGTCGAAGCGATGCAGTCTTGAACAACACCAATGTAGCCGATACAATTACTAGGGCCGACAGAACGTAGGACTTATCCCTTCGCCAGAGATTATAATTTTTCATATCAAATAGCCCTCCGTACCACCCCATTCCGTGTGGTTTATGGTCGGGACCCTCCTACATTGTTTATCCTACCAACCTAGAGTTGCTAAGGTAGTGGCCGTTGAGAAGAATATGCGTAATAGAGATGAATTTTTGGCCGAAACTAAGGAGAGATTGCTACAAGCTCAAGATTATATGAAACAACGTTATGATCAAAATCACCAAGAAGTGGAATATGAGGTTGGTGAATGGGTATGGTTGCGTTTACATCATCGCATGGCTGCAAGGATTACTGATCAGCAACACTCCAAATTATCTCCTTGTTTTTATGGGCCTTTTTCAGATTGAAGAGCGCATAGGTGACGTTGCCTACCATCTTCAACTTCCTCAAAAATCACATGGTTCACAAAGTATGTCATGTTGTTTTGCTAAAGAAGTTTGAGGGCCAAGCTCCACCTGCACCAATTCCTTTACCAACTATTGTCCATGGATGAGTAGTTCCGTATCCAGCGGCTGCACTAAAAGGGTGTTTCTTTCAAGGAAATCTAGAAGTTCTTATTCAATGGGATGGTTGTCCGCTAGGGGAAGCAACTTGGGAGCCCTTGGAATCCCTTCTTCAAACTTATCCTAATTTTCAGCTCGAGGACGAGTTGTTTCATGGAGAGGAGGGAAATGTTATGGCTGGACGTTATGGTATAGTATATCAGCGGCGTCATAATAGAGATAAGTCAGATTTGGCAAGTGCTGCAGCAGTTGGAAAGTCCTAGTAAGCTCCTTATTACAGTTTCCTAGTTTTGTTATAAGAGTCCTAGTAGTATCAGGTTAATAGTTTGTGTCTTTCCCTTATCCACAGGCACCTCAGCATATAAAGGTAGCCTAGTATTGTATTTTGGGTCAAGCAATAAGAAATATCTAAAGGGGATTAACCCTAAAAGTTCAGTTGTATCATAGTGTTTTGAATCAGAATACACCCTAGGCCATTTGTAGCACATCCCACATATCTAATAACCGTTTTTTTACTTTCCAGGTAGCAATCGAAAGAATGGTGGTTGTCTCTTCCACAAATCACAAAAAAATTTGAACCTTGCAATCCCTAGTAATATGACCATGTGCCTTACATCTGGTGCAAAAACCTCTAGCATTGTCAGTAGTTTGTGGTACCTGATTCAGGGTTCCTTGTGTCATGTGGATCCTTGCCAAGTCCTTGATCCTCCACCTGGATGGCCAGAGGAATCCTTGTCACTAGTGTTGATGAAGATGAACCTTCCACGTTCATCAATCCTTGTTGTATCTCCTTCTCCTTGTTCTCCTGGATTGGTAGTGGGGGTTTCTCTTTCAGCACCGACACCTAAGGACCCGTGCGCAGCAGCGGTCGCTGCCCCCTACTGCGGTGGATTGTGTGGCGGTGTTGGCGGACAGGTCCTGTTCCTATATTTTCTGAAATAAAACCAGACCAGCCCCGAGTGTTTTTGCTTTTGAACTTATAAATACATTTGGTCTTCAGGCTGATGGGGTTGGCCGATGTGGTAACATCTAGACCAGTGATCATGATTATGTCCAACAGAGTGGGGGTCATTGACCCATGATTAAACAGGAAAGCATTCAGAGCATCAGACCAAAAGTATGCAGCCGAAGATAGCATCGGCTCATCTTTCTTCATGTCAGCAATGGATAGAGATAGACATTGGGCTATTCCCATCTCGTCCCAGTGATCCTGTTTGCTAGCGGCGATCCTTTTGTACCAGTTTATCCATCCATCTACTTGAGAGGGCCAGGATCTAAAGGTGGCTGTCCAGTGGGTAAGATACGGGTTTGACTGCCTAAACGGAACTCTCTCTGTTTCTGCGTTGATGATGAGAGTTGGATCTATGTCGCCTATTGGACCCAAGAAGAAGTGACTGGGATCTTTCAGGCTTGGAACGGCTATTTGGTGGACTAAATGCTACAGATTGAAAAAAAGGAGGATTGAGGATAGAAGAACGGACGAAGAGATGCAAAGTAAATTTTGAGCTGATGAGAACTTACCTCAGGAAATTCCGTGGCCGTGGTGCTTGAAGGGCTTGATGAAGATGCCATTGATGCACGGGAGATCGTCGCCGGGAACAGATTCATCGTTGTGGTCGCCGGAGGAGAAGAAAGCAATCGTCGGGGGTTTGCGGAGGAGTTTGGTGGCTTGAGCGGTGAAAACGGAGTTAACGCTGTGAAATCTCCGGAAAAGCGGTTGGTATTTATGAAATTAGGTGCGTAACGGTCACAGAGGAAACCCTAGATTTTTGCGGTTACAAAGAGATAATTCCATTGCATTATATAATACTTCGGAATTGGGGGGCATGTGTTGACGATGAAATTTGGCAAGCTTGTGAATCGGAAACAAGATCCAATCCGAAGCAGATTCGAAGATATGCGGAAGTCTCGGAAACAGAGTGCGCATCGGCTGGAGTTTGTATCGGCTGGAAACCGAGTCTGAGTTGGATAGCCGATATGGCCGATATCGCATGTGAAGTCAGTATCGGATTAGATAGAGAGTTTACGATGATGTTGCCAGGCAAGGATAGAGTCTAAGATTGGCAATTGTATTTATTAATTAGGAATATGTATAATTTCCTTATAGATATTCTCGGTAAGAGTCCGCCTAAAGGACTTGTTCGCTAGTTGGATTTGTATTAGGTTAATGTGAGTCGTGTCCGTGATGGATAATGTTTGTATTTTCGGGTATAAATATGGACCCGAGGTCATATGAATGAAACAACACACGTTCAATCAATCTCAACGCATCGCCAACCTTTTGTTTTCTGTTTTCGACAAGTTCATGCTTTCGAGTCGAGCTGCATCAATTTGATCTTCGGCGACAAGGTAGGTCTTGTTATGGCGGTTTGAATTGTCGGAATTAGTGCTTACATCTTTATGACACTCTAATTCTATCTTGTAAACCCCTGAGTTATCATATACGTTATATAATTTAGATTGACAATGCAATCTATTCGTATCGGGCGATCTCTATCTAGGGTTTTGCTGGTAACGACTAGATTATCTTGTTGGTTTAAATTATATAATGTATCCACCATCCCGAAAAGGCAACCATCGGCATGATTGTCTAGATATCATGCCTCTTTTCATACTTAATGCTGCATCAGTTAAGTTTGATCTATTAAGTCGTGTTTTGAATCATGATCTCTAGCCTGTTTTATGGTTGTTAATAAGGATAGTATCGGGGTTTCAGTCGATCTTATCTGGTATAGTTGTTTTACATAGTTTCTTGCTGTGTTTAATATGCTATATCTGCCCCTTATATTAAGATCTAATCTAATACAAATGTATTGGACTTACTATCAATCTGATTGATAATAGTTGAATATATTTGTTGAAAGAGAATATCTTAGTATAAGGTTATATCGGAGCTATAGCCGATATATGCTTAAATCTGGGCTTCAGCTATAACATGAGTATATATAATCGTTATTTCATGTTATTTTAGACTTGGGCAATTTATACTGTCTCGGTTCAGTCCAATCTATCCCAATTGCTTATTTCTAAAGTAATATTGGTATATTGATTATATAACACTGATCTTTTCAGCCGATGTACTAGTTTTAGGGTTAGTTCATCATTGATAAACACCTTACAGCCGATTCATGCTTTATTGCATCGGCTAGGTTACTTTACGATACGATATCGGCTAACTAGCCGATTGACTATCGTCTACTGATAAATTCGCATATTTCTTCTTGTTGATTGCAGGATCAAATCAACTGGCACGCCCTTCGAACCTAAAAGCAAGTTTTGGACCTGCACTAGAGTAAAGCAAATCTCTCAGGCCAGTGTGTGTTTTTCGCATCAACAGCCGGCCGGGACGCGGTGGTGGTGGTGGGGACCGGCGGCGCCGGTGGTGGAAGGCGGCTGGGGCGGTGGTGAAGGCCGGCGGTGGCTGCTTTCGGTCGGGGCGGCGCGACGGTGGCTTGGCGACAGCGGCGCCGGCGGTGGAGGGTGGCTGCGGCGCAGGGAAGAGAGGGGAGGGAGGGAAGGCTAGGCAGTGGAGGAGGAAGAAGAGGAAGAAAGAAGAGGAAGAAGAAGGCGACGGTACCTTTGGTGCAAATTGAGCTCCGCGGCTTCGACGATTCGCTCCGGGTGGTGAAAAATGGAGTGGTGGAGTGACTGAGGACTCGCGGTAAGTTTTCGCCGGTATTTATACTCGCTCGCGCGCTTCCTGACGAGAGCTCGATGACGAGACGCCATTGATGCACCCGTGCTTGCTATTCTTCTACAGGGCACCGTTCACTGCTGCTGCCAGGCCTGCTCGACGGGAGACGCGGGTCGGTGCCTAACCTCGGCGGAGAAGGTGGAGGCGGTGCCTAACTACGATGGAGAACGCGGAGGCGGTGCCTAACCATGACGGAGAACGTGGAGGTGGTTCCTAACCACGATGTTTTGTCGTTGGCAGAGCGCGGACAGAGGGAGGAATGTGTGCGTGCACGAGTGTTGTCGTTGCTTGCTCTGTCTTGTCTGTGAAATGTTCATGCTTGTGATATTGCAGGGAGGAGAGAGAACTCCGGTGTGAGGAAAAGAAATGGAGGGAGGATAAACACCTGGTGGTAGGAGTCCAAAATATTTTAAAATATTTGGACGGAAAGAAAATGATATGATAAGATCGGGAAAATTTTAAAAACAACATTTAAACCAAATTTTAAAATTTTGGAGAAATAAAAAGGAATGGACGAATGATACTTAAAAAGAGTTTTAGATGATAATTTTTAATAAAAACGCGGGCGTTACACATGAACTCCGAGATTGCCCTTACGTCAAGTTCTTTGGAGAGCTTTCTATGTATTGTTGTTTTGTGTAGATAGCTCAATTGCTATAAAGATTTGGTAATGACGCATCGCGATTCACCACCAGTTAAAGCACGAATTTACCTCCCCTCGTCCTCGTGGTTTGACATCTCCATCCCAGCACACCGCGCGTTCCTCCTCGGCCTTGTCATGAATAGTCAAGGTTATGGATGGATTCCTCATTCTTCCTCACCACCCTCGTTATCCTCGATCGGTGATAAAAGACCCGGGTCCGTGTGCCACGCCAAAACTCAGACATCATGGCTGCCGTCACCGATGCGGGGATAATCATGTCGGATCCGGGGATCGGTTACGATTCTGTTTCGTTTTCTGCTTCTAGCACGACGACGGCAACGATGGACGGACGGTAGCGCGTACTCGTGCGCGACGCGTTCCGACTCGTGACATAGCAGACAGACGAAGAAAAGATCATGTGGGATTAGATTTAGCAAATCAAAAAAAAAATTGATGAAGAAAAAGAATGCGAATATAATTTGTTGTTGATAAGCTTTGGTGAAAATGAAACTCACATGCTCATGACTCATGAGTCACGCCACCCAACCCTTCTTAGAAACATGATGAACAGGATTTGGAGAATGTGACTAACGTGCAACTTCATTTGAATTTACACAAGACGAGCTAGTGTAACATGATGGCTCAAATTTCTACAATCACAAGAAGG
Organism: Oryza punctata; assembly: GCA_000573905.2. Classification (NCBI taxonomy): domain Eukaryota; kingdom Viridiplantae; phylum Streptophyta; class Magnoliopsida; order Poales; family Poaceae; genus Oryza; species Oryza punctata. The sequence goes on along the minus strand of CM002494.2, from coordinate 4,835,495 downwards.
TTTCATCGTCAGAGTCTAGAATTTTGAATCTGGCTTTGCTACCACAAAACCGGTGGTCCGTCACTTAAACCAGCAAATCGCGACTTTGCTTTCTTAGGACCAAACTGTTGCAGAGCAGGAAAAGGAACACAGTAACATAGGTTGTCCAAAGATGGAATTCCTCAAAACTAGAACTAGCATGTCAAAATCTTTTGGATACCATGTGCATCTCTCGGTGTTCCATGAGTTGACCATGTAAACATGGAATTGTTTCTGCGAATAACAAGCCATTCTTCCTCCAATCTGCCCTACTGATCACCAGCATCATCATCCAAGGACTTCTGGTAACTGAATGAAATTTGAAGTCTTAGACAAAAATAACCAAAGAAACAAAACAAAAACAAATTTCAGAAGAATATTATACCTGGATCTTTTGTAATCCTTCCAGACATTTTCAACCATTCCATTCATGGCGAAATTCATTAGAAGGACACACACCACTCTCAGAACATGTTTGCCTAGAGAAATCGCTATCATCGTGATAAGCTCATCAAGACTGTGCACATGCTGTAAACGTGGCTCAAAGTTCTCCAAGGGTTTAACACTACCATCAGCATTAGTAATCCAGCGATGTGAATTATTTTCCTTGGTCCTATTTGTTCCATGCTGAAAGACATTCCGTACAAATTCAACAAATGACTTCAAAGTACTACGATAGGAAACCACTGGCAGTGTTCCAATCTGCTCAATCTGGCCCTGCCGTTCTAACCTTTTTTGGCGGTCCTCCTCATATGTCAGTACACCATTTAACACTCTGTTCCCATGGTTTTTCACATCGCCAATCCAACCAACTTCATTGCTTTGTAAGATTGTTTTGAAAAACTGAGTCGTGTCTTCATCATCATATGCACTACAACCTCCATGTATACCAGAGAATAGATTAGCAACTGCGATTGGTGGTTTAGTGGCAGGGTGATGGATAAGGAACTCATAAACAACCTCTAGCATCGTCTTACTGGCAAGGGCATTCTCAGGGATATTGCGTAACATGCTGAATAATTCACGGAAGTATGGAGGCATCATACCATCAATGCTGAAGTAATAGGTGAGACAATTGCATATCTTAGTGAGATCTGCTTGAAATGCCTTCGCTGTTTCCTCAGCAATAGCCTCAATCAACTCAAATCGCTGAGGTGGCTTAGTAATAATGAATTTCTCACCATCGCAGACTATAATGTCTTCCAACTCGAACTGCCCATTCCAAGAGAAACCAGCTAAGTGATTCTCAATGATGTGACCCAAGATCCCCTGGTATCCCAAGCAACCTCTGGGTGTAGCAGCAAGCACCATGTTCTGAAGGTAAACTTCAACTTTGTCCAATGCACGGTTCTTCAGGAAGGCATGTAAAGATTCAAGCCTACATGTAATGTGATTTGATTTCAAATTATTGTTGTTCAACAGATATTAATCAACGAAGAGGAAGAGCATCATACCTCATGGGCATATCAGTGAAAGATAATTCCAAGCTATCCAGCATGGCCTGTTCATACGTACTTAGTTGTACAGATTTCGATCTATTTAAAATTACGTGCTGGACAAAGTCCACAGCATCACTTCTTAATACTAGTATCAAGCTGCTGAGCAGAAATAATTAGGATATTATTTCTTTGCAAAAATATTTTAATTAAAAAGGTAAAGAAAGAGAACCACTGACCTCTTACAGCAGCATATGTCCATAGCAAGATATTTATCGGTTTGTTGCAGATGGGAGAAAGGCACTGAGAAAAGAGGGGAGCCTCGCTCGATCATCACCACTGCCTCAGTGAAGTAGTACTTCTTTTTGTCACCTGTTCGCTGGAAACTAACAAAAGAAAATGTATAATAAGAACAAGAACAGGAACAGTAAAAAGAAAAACTACATTGTCTGAGAGGAGCATACTTTTCTAGAAACGCTCGAAATTTGCTGGCCATGAGATCATCCATGTCAGACGATGCAGACGCAACTACAAATCCGAAGAAGTGCAGATGGTAAGAATATCCCCAGGTCTAATGAGAATTAACTACCAGCAAGCTATCTTGATGTCTTGTGCGCTGCAGATACTAACCTCTTGTTTTCGGCTGTTTCTCACTGACCTGAATGTCCTGTGGTCTAGTAGCAGCTCGATACTCCTAAATTATTAGAATATCATCTTTCAAGTTTCAGAACACATAAGTAAGAAAAGGCTAGTATGCAGACAGTAAAGACAAACATCCAAAGAAACACACCTCGAGTGCTGCTTGAACCGACTGGCGAGATTCATACTCAATTGTACAAGAGGAGAAGCGGCCACGCTACAGAGACGGGATAAAATTTCAAAACATATGATTTATGGAAACTAAACCTACAAGTTTTAACTAACCTTAGGAGTTGAAATGTTTATGCCACCAGGCCTGATAGCACCAAACCTTTTAAATGTTTCCTGAACCATCTTAATGGTTGCCTGACCAGGCAAATTCTTCACAACGATAGCATACCCTTGCTCTACACAAGACAGTTTAAAAGTTGAGTATAAAGAAAAACACATTTTTCTCTCTACCACTATTTTTTTCTATGAAAGTGATAGAGGAAAACTACCATGAGGTACATTTTTGTAGTTATGAAAATCGCCCTTCTTGTTGGCTATAACCTATTATACAATCCGTCAAAAGCAAAAATAGAAATACATTATTGTTGTGTACTCAAAATCCAAACACTAGCAAGTAATAGGACAACAAAAGAAACTCAACCGAGGCATATGATATCGAAGACTTAAGAGGGGCAGGTGGATCCTTAATGCACTCAGTGGATAAAAGCTCTGCAATTTCATTAAGTGAAATTATTTCTGGTCAAATATTAGAATAATGCAAATGTATGAAACAACAAATTTAAAGGGAAAGAAGTTACATTACCTGGTTCATCTGGGACGTATAGCATATCATTCAGAAACGTAGTACTTCCCTTCTTTTGTAGGGGCAAGAAAAAATGACTGAATGAATCTCTTTTTCATTTTGCCCCTGGTAAGGAATGCTTCGGCCGAAATGAACAAACCATCATTGAATGATTGTTGTGCAGCCACTTTCTCTACATCTACTTTGCATTTAAGGATGCCAGATGACATAAATTTTGAGTAAATAGCCTGATCGAACAAAACAATAATCATCATGAATGAGTGTTAGTATAATCCTAAAATTGTAATACCTTACACAAAATTTGTGATGATGCACTTACTGGAATCAGGGTTGGATTTGTCACGGGACCAGCACCACTATGATCTGGATTACAATGGAACCGATGTAGCTGAGATGGTATTTCAGCAAGAACATGGTAATATTGTCGAATAAATTCATTAGCAACCTGTAAGAAAGATCAAAATCATAGTGAACAACAATACAACTATTCTTTTCGGGAGTAAATGCAGTGAAAGGGAGAAATAAGAATCAGTACCATTACATGCCGGCTCACAGGAGCCATTGAGCCATCATCGGTCGCCATTGCTGCATAAGGTATAGCAAACCAGCTACATAAGGCAGTACAAATAAGGTGTACCTTTCAGTTTACTTTGTTTTTTTTATTCTAGATTAATCTATATGCATTATTATGCTTACATAATCGTAAGCTCGTTTTACAATGGTAAGAATTTACAACAAAAGCATAACTACAAATTAATATATTCTAGTATGCTGCTTCTTACAAAGTTCATTCTATACAATGCTTGCAATTTGAACAGTGCAGAAATTAGATGAGCCAAGTATTATTAAGGTAAGCAATACTCTCATATTGGTTATGTAATTGTGCAGAGATCAGAGCACTCTACTAGAACTTCAGTAATCTGTAGGCGTAACTTATTAAGGTAAGTACAGTAATCGACATACTAGAACTTATTAAGGTAAGTAGAGAGATCAAAGTAGGACACTGATAATTACTAGAGTAATCAATATACTAGAACTTGAGTACTCTGTAGGCGTAACTAGTTGAGGTCAAAATCTAATGTTTTCATCTTGTTGTCAGTGTATATACAAATCTAACATTGTGCAGTGCACATAATGTGGAGCTGAACAACTACAAATCACAAATTAAATTCAGAGGTATATATATATATATATATATATATATCATGCTTGGTAAAAGAGGCTAGCACAGATATACTAATTTTGGCCAGAACAGTGAACATGCCAAATGCGCAAAATAATACAAAACAACATCATGTGCGGTGTTGGAACGATAAATCCTCAAGTCGGGAACCAGATCTTGGAGACGATCCAACACATGAACGCAGAAATTTTACCTTGTGCTCCCCAGCCCGTGGAGACGAAGGCCAGAAACCCACCCCCCTCACACAACGACACACCCACCCACCACCCGGCGATGGAGGCGAAGCGGTGGATAAACCCTAGCCGGCGGCGGCAGCCCGAGGTAGGTGGACTCGAGGAGGACCCACCCACACGTACACCACCCGGCAATGGAAGCGGCCCTAGCCGCCGGTGGCGACCCGAGGTAGGCGAACTCGGGGAAGACCCACCCACCCACCACCCCGCCACGCGGCGAGGGAGGCGAAGCAGTGGATAAACCCTAGCCGGCGATGGCGATCCGAGGCAGGCCACGAGTCGGGGAGGACCCAGTCACCACCCGGCGAGGGCGGCGAAGCAGTGGAGAAACCCTAGCCGGTGGTGGCGTGGCGGGCGGGCGGGCGGAGTCGGGGAGCGAAGCGAGAAAGGAAGGGGTATTAACCCATTCCCTTTTGGGATGTAAGAGAAGAGTGAAGGGCTGGATGGGGGGGTTTTGCTTTGCTGCTTCTTTTTTTCGGAAGGCGGGTTTTCCGGTGCGCGGCGGGGCGACCGATAGCTTCGGCGGGAAAACTCCTCGTCTCGACGTGCGGCCGATAGCTTCAGGCCGGGCAAATTCGTTTCCCAGCCCACGTGCGGCCTGCGATTTCCCAAAGTATGGTATAAAAGGAATAAGGATAAGGTCCATTAATCATCCCTCAACTGTACAATCAGTCCGACTCACATATCTCAACTATTTAAAGAAATGGGGCTAATTTACCTCCCTCACGGTTTTCTTTTGCTCTTATATGACACGTTGACTTTTCATCGTCTTAAACGGTGGCTACGTACTTACTCCACGGATAAGACACTTTCTGGTACTATGAAACTAGATAGAGAGTATATCCAAATTAATAGTATTAGGAAATGTCTATCTATCTAAAATCCTTCATATTTTGGGACAGAGGAAGTAGCATTTACATATCATTACCTTAAAAAAATTGGACCCACATGTAAAATCTCTTAGGAAGGAACCTACTGTCATCCCCTCCCCCCACCCCTCCTCCTTTCTCCCCTCTCCGCTTCTCTCCCACTATATGCTCTCCACAGGTGTTAACATCCACTGACATGTAGATCCTATTGTTGTTTTTTTTCTTGTAGTACCATGTACCCGTCACATAGGTCGAAGATGTGATCACATGCCACATAGATAGCAACACAAGTCACATGTACCCGTCACATAGGTCGAAGATGTGATCACATGCCACATAGATAGCAACACAAGTCAAAAATGCTCTTAAGATAATCGACGAAGGTTAATTGATCTGGTCCTAATAACTAAGGAGCCTCTATGCACGCTATTGTTGTTGAGGGACATGAATTAAACTCGGCTCGTAGAGTATTTGACAAATTCTACAATTGTAATTAACAAAATATAGGTGCCTGAAACGGATTTTTATTATTGTGCTTAGGAGGTATACAGTCTACTACTATGTACTACTCCCTCTTTGTGTAAGTGTTTTTGGCTAGGCACCTCCAAGGACAAGGAAAGAAACTTGGTGTGGTGTCTCTACAAGGACCAGCATGCTGTGATTGCCTCTAGGTCAGGGAGTAATGTACATGCGCCCTATAGAAATACTAAGGTACTGCTCGTGCTATGATTGTTCAGCAATCCTTCACAATTAAGGACTCCCAAGAAAACATCACAACAGGCAGATATACGAGGATAATTGTCAAAGTTGGATTCAGAAGTATTTTTCAGTTTCCTTTGTACAATGGCCATATATCAGTTTTAAGACAAAAGCAACACCTCCTGATACGTAAGATGGTTGTCCGCTGGGGGAAGCAACTTGGGAGCCCTTGGAATCCCTTCTTCAAACTTATCCTATTTTTCAGCTCGAGGACGAGTTGTTTCATGGAGAGGAGGGAAATGTTATGGCTGGACGTTATGGTATAGTATATCAGCGGCGTCACAATAGAGATAAGTTAGATTTGGCAAGTGCTGCAGCAGTTGGAAAGTCCTAGTAAGCTCCTTATTACAGTTTCCTAGTTTTGTTATAAGAGTCCTAGTAGTATCAGGTTAATAGTTTGTGTCTTTCCCTTATCTACAGGCACCTCAGCATATAAAGGTAGCCTAGTATTGTATTTTGGGTCAAGCAATAAGAAATATCTAAAGGGGATTAACCCTAAAAGTTCAGTTGTATCATAGTGTTTTGAATCAGAATACACCCTAGGCCATTTGTAGCACATCCCACATATCTAATAACCGTTTTTTTACTTTCCAGGTAGCAATCGAAAGAATGGTGGTTGTCTCTTCCACAAATCACAAAAAAATTTGAACCTTGCAATCCCTAGTAATATGACCATGTGCCTTACATCTGGTGCAAAAACCTCTAGCATTGTCAGTAGTTTGTGGTACCTGATTCAGGGTTCCTTGTGTCATGTGGATCCTTGCCAAGTCCTTGATCCTCCACCTGGATGGCCAGAGGAATCCTTGTCACTAGTGTTGATGAAGATGAACCTTCCACGTTCATCAATCCTTGTTGTATCTCCTTCTCCTTGTTCTCCTGGATTGGTAGTGGGGGTTTCTCTTTCAGCACCGACACCTAAGGACCCGTGCGCAGCAGCGGTCGCTGCCCCCTACTGCGGTGGATTGTGTGGCGGTGTTGGCGGACAGGTCCTGTTCCTATATTTTCTGAAATAAAACCAGACCAGCCCCGAGTGTTTTTGGTTTTGAACTTATAAATACATTTGGTCTTCAGGCTGATGGGATTGGCCGATGTGGTAACATCTAGACCAGTGATCATGATTATGTCCAACAGAGTGGGGGTCATCGGCCCATGATTAAACAGGAAAGCATTCAGAGCATCAGACCAAAAGTATGCAGCCGAAGATAGCATCGGCTCATCTTTCTTCATGTCAGCAATGGATAGAGATAGACATTGGGCTATTCCCATCTCGTCCCAGTGATCCTGTTTGCTAGCGGCGATCCTTTTGTACCAGTTTATCCATCCATCTACTTGAGAGGGCCAGGATCTAAAGGTGGCTGTCCAGTGGGTAAGAGACGGGTTTGACTGCCTAAACGGAACTCTCTCTGTTTCTGCGTTGATGATGAGAGTTGGATCTATGTCGCCTATTGGACCCAAGAAGAAGTGACTGGGATCTTTCAGGCTTGGAACGGCTATTTGGTGGACTAAATGCTACAGATTGAAAAAAAGGAGGATTGAGGATAGAAGAACGGACGAAGAGATGCAAAGTAAATTTTGAGCTGATGAGAACTTACCTCAGGAAATTCCGTGGCCGTGGTGCTTGAAGGGCTTGATGAAGACGCCATTGATGCACGGGAGATCGTCGCCAGGAACAGATTCATCGTTGTGGTCGCTGGAGGAGAAGAAAGCAATCGTCGGGGGTTTGCGGAGGAGTTTGGTGGCTTGAGCGGTGAAAACGGAGTTAACGCTGTGAAATCTCCGAAAAACCGGTGTATTTTGACTCCCTCGGCGGTTTTAAAGGGCGGTTTCACTGATGCGCCGACTACATGGCGGTACTGATCTAATCTCCGTTCCACGTGGCGTTGACGTGACGCTTAAGTGAGATTAGAATTAAAAAAGACTAGTTGATACCCCACGCTTTGCTGCGTGACATGTGGATGAATGCATATTATAAATGATAGATATATGTTTAAATAATGTGAAAATGATGTGGAAATAATGATTTGACATTGCTTGCATATTGAGTTCTAAAAATACAATAAAATTAGAAACAATATATCATGTTTGCATGATATTTAAAATAATCTACATCATAATTGGTAGTAGGTGATAATGTGGTACAATTGCATTTGCATGTGATTTAAAGTAATATAAGATAATAATTGCTAGTGGGTGATAATGTGGCGCACTTGCATGTTGAGCTTTAGAAGTTGCACGTTGAGCTTTAAGAGGAAGCATTTTTTCCTCTTAAAAAGTACTTTTTTTTCTTCTTGTAAAGTTGTAGTAGTAGTATTCTATCCGTTTTAAAATATAAGTGTTTTTCTGCTGGATGGGATATATTCTAGTTCTATGAATTTGGATAGCGAGTATGTCCAGATTCGTAGTACTAGTACTAGAATGTATCACATTCGGCTAAAAACTTTTATATTTTGGGGTGGAGGGAGCAGTAGTTTGTATAAACCTAATGTGTTTTCTTCTTAAAATTCTATGATGTGTTACATCCAGTCAAAAACTATTATATTTTGGGACGGAGGGATATAAACAAATTCCAAACTATAAACACAATTTAGTATTAAGAGTAAATTTTACTTTAGGTCACCTTTTATATCAATATTTTACTTCAGACAACCCTTTAATTATTGTTTTTACTTTGGATCAGGTAATTTTATATTTATTTTATTTTGGACAACGCCGACACTCTTTCCACGCATATAAACGATTTCGAGTATGTCAACTCCTATTCATCAATGAACTCTCATGGTTATATTGAGACTAATGCTTTGATATATGACAAGTTGATTGTAGACGGATAAAATAGTTGAGGGTGATCCAAAATACCACGAAGGTAAATTTATCTGGTTCAAGGTGAAAACATAAATGCTCGTACAGTACTACTCCAATAATTCGAAGTACTTCGTATCAGTAAAACATCATTTAATTTTCTTTTCATATATTAGCTCCAACTACCTTCTCACCCACCATACCTCATTTAACCTTATTCTTTTACTAAAATTTCAAAAAGAGCTTTATAAATGATTTACTAGATGCATTTAATTATATTGAGGTGGATGGAGTATATTGGAATGGAGGAAGTAGTTATGTATTTATTCATCCTTTGTTGCAAATATGAATCACTTATATATTTTTTTTTGTGGAATTGACACATTTGGCAGAAGTAGCCATCCTTGATATGAGTTTGTTGAGGTGTTAATGCTAGTGACATCACAGTATCATAAGTAGAGTGAGAGCACCCACAATGTTATAAAGAAATAGGTAGAAAGCATTAAATCACTGCTTACTACCTGGTATTAAACATTATGAGAGTGGCGCATAGTTAGAACCGGGTAATAGTACTACTACCGGAAGCAACGGAATAAAAAATTGATACGTACGCATAAATCAATCTAGGAACATAACTCGCACGTAAAAAGGTTTCTGTTAGAGACGATTTTTTAACCGGTGGACCCCACCTTATTGCCCATCTCGCACAAATAAACATTGTGGAGGGTGTCTTCTCCGGCTGCCGCCTGTGGCGTGGGCCCATACTAATACCCAACCGATAAACAAACATTGCTGATGCCCTGACTAAAGCATTACACCTATCATATCATGCATTACACCTATCATATCATGCATAACGTATCCACTGTCTAGAGATAGCAATTTAGCACATAAGTTGATGTACTTTAGTTGTGCATTCTTTTGAGCTGAATGGAGTAGAAAGCTGAATAACTGAATAATTTATGATACAAACAAATTAATCAATTATTATAAAATTAATTACAGCTATTACAGCTGACTGCTTGCCATGATAGGCATGTGGAAACCTCAAGCAAGATACGTGGAATTCTCTCATTCGCATGCAACCTGTTACCCTGATTACGAAATAGTCATCCTTCAACACCTTTGCGATCTTCCCAAGCCTCCAGGAATCACGTTCTAAAACCTCGGTTATGTCACCAAGAACCCATCTGCCTTTTCTCGTACCCAGGGTTTACTTTACCGTGGTAAACCGCGTGGTTACCGCGATTACCACGCTTACCGTGGGGTACGGTAAAAGAAAAACCGCGGTAACCGTCTTAAATTCAAATAAATTTAAAAAATAATTTGAAATTTTGATAAATTTTATATGAATTTCGTACGGTTTACCGCGGTTACTGCGTGGTAACCGTGCTTACCACCAGGACACGGTAACCATACGGTAAACGGTAATGTAAACCCTGCTCATACCAACTGGCCGATGCGTCTTAAGATCATCCTTCACTGCAGCCGTCCCTTCAGCAGCAAAGTTTAGATTGTTATCCCTGAAGGTCTGTAGCCTTGTACCTTTTAGTTTCATCTTCTCTCACTAAGAACCTGACCCTGCTTACAAAAGGCAGACCATTAGAAAAGTAAAAGGAAGCACTTGCATAAGTGAAAGAATAAGAAAACATGAATGGATAAGAAAACAAAGATGTCATTTTGTCAAAGTATATACAACTGTATTTCTAGGTAAAGCATACAAGTGGGATAGAGGCATTGTCATTGATTAAATCTCTCCAAAGATCAGCTAAACTTTATGTGAAGAAGAAAATCTAGGAGACCTTACAGTCACTGAATAAAAGAACTACCCTGGAGGTATAGTGCTGAGTCCAATCAGATTAGTTTGCAAGGTAGCACAATAACTTGTAACAGCATTTGTTGACTGCCATAGAAGAACGATGGAAGCAAGGCAACGCTCATTGAATCAGGCAACACAATATATAACAAAAAGCATGGGCACAGTTCTAGCATCTTTGTGCGCAAGTATGCAAGCAAATTGACCAAAGTCCAACAAAATGCACCTGATTCTCAGTTGGGGTTGTGTTGAACATTCAAGAGTGGACGTGAACTACAAAAGCATTTCATTTAGTATGGTTCTTGGACAACTAGTACACTAGAAATAGAAAGAAATAAAGAAGCTAGCAAAGAATTTCGCCACCTCCAAACGCCCTAAAATAAAAACCCAATCCAAAAATTATGCCAAAAAAAAAAGATCAGAAATTTGGTGCATCGAAGGTGACCAACCTCGAGGAGAGTGGAAGATTAATCCGGCGGCCAGGAAGAAATTGGAGCGCCTAATTCCGTGCCTAACCCTAGGTGAAAACGGTGTGCTGGCTTTGCCCTGTGGATTGGCTGTTTCTTTCAGTTCTTGCTTTCCTGTTCCTTGCGTTTTTGTCATGGAAATTATTGTTTTTTTTCTTTTCAAACATTTCCGATGTGTTTGTAAAATAAAAAAATGCATCACTGGTAATTGTAATTTCTGAAAAAGATTGATCTGATGGTACATTGGTAATGCTCATGCTTCTGCTAAATTGATTTATTTGTTTATCTTTTATTTTTGTCTTTTTTTTTTGAATTTTTTTGTCTTTTGTTTGGGAGACAAGAGGAAGTGAATATAGTTGTGTGCCACTCGGTCTCTCCCCCTGCCTTATTCGGTTGTTCATATCTCCTTGTTTTATTTTTATTTTTTGGCTGAAAAAAGAGAAATAAGTTAAGTTCCATGAAGCTATAATTATACCTTTTGAGTGAGAAACTCGGGCAAATATTCATGGATCTGTTCTCAAAAGATTATGAGTAACCATTTGGTTACTCTTTTGTAGTTATGAAGATATGAAGTTTTATGGCTGAGCTATTTTACTTCTTGCAAGGATCATATGTTCATGGAATTCTATATGAAGATTTATAATAAAAATAGATATTGCTTCCCCGTCCCAAAATATAGTAACTTAGAATTGGATGAGATATATTCTAGTACGTCCAAATTCGTTATACTAAAATATATCGCACTCAATTCTAAGTTACTATATTTTGAAATAAGATAGTACCAATTAGTACTTTCTCCATTCTAAAATATAGTTCTAATTAGTCCTAACTATATCCTAATTAGTACTTCTTCTAGATTTGTATAAGTTATATCTTATGTTACTATATTTTAGGTCGGATGGAGTATTTATTTATTGGAAAAGCCAAAAGCAAAATTCTACCAAATGGTCATAGATTAGAGTGGTTATCCCTTTGCAAGCCAAAGCTAGTAGAGGTTATCCATGTCAGGATATCTTTGCTGAGTTGGGGATGATGTGTTCTATACGATCTTCTATGGTTGCACATACATACACATTTATTTGTTGTTGTATTTTAGCAACTACACTAGACCTAAGCATATTTCTCTGGCGTTCGTGTGTTGTGTTAGATTTTGCATCAATAGTTATCTACAATATTTTTTTGTATATAAAGAAATACATCTTTTACAATATTGATTTAAAGAAAATACTTACGGTGCATGCGTAAGACTAATTGATCCAATGGGGTCATGCACTCAATTTTATATTGATATTATTTTACTGTATCTTTTTTGTATTATAGTTTACTTAATCCACGTCTAGCCAAATGTGGGGGCTCCATTTTGATAAAGTTAATATAATGCTTTCCTAACATCCTGATCAGGTAGTATACATTTTACATTTTTTTTTCAAAAAGATTCAAATCGGGTTAATTAGATCATGCTAGTATAAATTTCACGATTTTGAAATATATCATTACTATTCAACTATTTGAACCATATCATTGTAATTTCATAAGTATTGAAGATATACTACTACATATTACTATATGTTTTTAAATTTTTTTAGTACCAAATTACCCGTCTACTTACTTTATCCCCTTCTTCCTTCCTACTCTATCTTCTATAAATTTACTATAATAAATAAACAAATATATATATATTCATTAATGTTCATTGAATTAAAGATTTGGTTTTGTTTTCTCATTGAATTTGAAGATTTGGTCTAGATTTTGGAATTAATTAGTTTGAAGATCTTTCTAACTCATATATATAAATCGGATGAAGCAGTCTAGCAAAAGGCGCAAAAAACACGATACCACTTTCTTTCCCACTTCTAACATGAAGAACGTTTCTACTCAATCCGCACTGCTCTGTGTGTTGTTTCTTACTAGTTCTATAGTTGGAGGTTGCTCCCCTACAATGGAAAAAGAGGTACTTCTCTAGAGCTATGTATATTGTTATAATTCAAATTCGATTTTATTCAATTGAAACATAGTAGTAGCTATAGTCTATATTGATTTATTCCCCTTTTCCCAAACAATTAACCAGGTCCAAAAGAATTGGCGAACATTGATGACCCCTCTACTTCATGTGAATTTCTCTTCATCGGATCATATATCAACTCAAGCTGACGCTGTATATTATGTGAGTGTTATATACTCCCTCCGTCCAAAAATAAACCAGTTCTAGAGTTGGAATTTTGTTCCAAAATAATGCAACTCATACTTTCTTATCTACCATGGATCCATAAATCGATAAATTTTATCTATTCAATATTCATCACCCATACATACCAATATAAATTTCCTATTAATTTGGAGCATTTCGGTTCTTTGTCTCCTTTCTTACTCCACCATAGGAAGCTATGGTTTGAGTTTTCATGGGGAGTATATGTTTTTTTCTACATCTAAAAGATGCACTTGTACACATGATCATGATTTTCATGACCAAATACATACATGCATTGGCAGTTTGCAGCATATGGATTGATTCCTTCAGACGACGCTATCAACTATTATGGATTAGAGGCCACCATGGACGTTTATGACTTTAATCTAGAGCATGGACAACAAACGGGAGGTTTCATTTGGATTTACAATACGGATGAAGCATCTGTAGTGAATAAAGTTATAGCTGGATGGAATGTAAGTTAAAATTATCTGCTTGATTTGAAATTGTAAGTTTTCAAACCTACATTAGCTTAGCTGGTTGATGCTCAACAGGTTCATGAGCTTCTCATTGTCAATCGAAGATGTGTCACTAAACAAGTTCATTAGATTAATCATTTGCTCCATTTCTTCTAGCTTTAATTTAGTTGTATTGTACCTCATACAGGTTGAGCCTGAATCATGCAATGATTCACAGACGCACTTCAGTACTTGGTTTGTAAGTTTCCTCGTAAACACTACAGTTTTCTATTCATCAATTTTTATTTTTTTTACCATCATAAAGATTTTGTATTTATTATGTCATGTCTCCTGCTCCAATTAATGCCAGATTGAAGGTTCTAATGTTTGTCCTGATATGCGTTGTCCTGGATTCGAAAGTGTATATAGCTCAGAAATTGTTCCTGGAATGGTGATTAGCCCTGTTTCCACCACCTCTGGCGAGAAACAATACATTACAATCAGAGTATCCAAGGTTTAATTCTTATCTAATTAATAAGGAACAATCTTACATTCCATTTTTCATATCTCTTCCCATATAAGATGGAACATAACTTAGGGCAATGAATCTGGACATACCCAAGTCCCGATTTGTTAACATAACATGACACCGTTAATTTTTTAAATAATGTTTGATCATTCATCTTATTAACAAATGTATATGCTAAATATAAGTCATGCTTAAAGTGTCTTTAATGGTAAAACACGTCACAATAAAATAAATAATATTTATACAGTTTTTAAAAATATCGACGTGCCTTGCACGTGCATGCTCACTAGAGGGAAAATAATAAACAAGCGTGCACGACAGTTAGGAATTAACCTCGATCGTGACCTAAACTTCCAGGTGGGAGGCGCTAGCACCGCACAATTTTTATATTTTTGTGATTGTTCTACGCTGGTTACATATAAGTTATAATGGAGTTACATGCAAGTTATAATATAATTATATTTCAATTACACTACAGTTACAATTAAAAGTTTTGTAAAAAAGGTCAAAATGTTATGTAACTGCTCCTGTTAGTAGAGAGAGTTTTTTAAGAGAACATATTTTTTAACCATGGAGCAAATAATCCGATGAATAAGCTATAACGAAGTAGGCCTAAAAATTTAACTGGATACATGATCATTTGCTCAATTTTAGCTGGTGATTGCTTACTATACCAAGTACCGATGGGCAAGATGATCCACACAATTAAACAACTTAAAGTGTTCAAGCCCCAAGATTGGATTAGAATGGGAAACATATGTAAATAAAGTTGTGGTCTTTAGTTGAAATGATTTTCACAAACATTGGCTGATCGGATCATGGTGTGCTGCTTCAGAATGTAATAACCTGCATGCCTTGGAAGCAACATTTGGTCACGATTGCTTTACCCAAAATAGTTACTCCCTCTACCAAAATATAGCAACTTCTGCTATGGATCTGGATAATCACATAGCCAAAAGTTACTTATATTTTCAATATAAACGGAAGTAATATTTTGTGTACCAAACAATATCTGTGTAAAGTTGAACGAAAATACATAGCCAGATTCGTTGATGCTCCATTTCAAAAACTTCTTTTCCAAAAAAAAAAAGTAACTTTCAAATCTGAAACTCTCTATTCAAATATCAAACACAGTAAAAGCCTCGGTGCTTTCAAAAAAACAATTTAAAAGCCTCAGCTCGATTGTTGGAACAGTCCTATCAAATCTCACTAATACTACCTCTTAAATAGATGACGCTGTTGACTTTTTTAAATAATGTTTGACCATTCATCTTATTAACAAATGTATATGCTAAATATAAGTCATGCTTAAAATTTCTTTAATGGTAAAACATCACAATAAAATAAATAAATTTATACAATTTTTTAAACAGGACAAATAGTCAAACGTAATATAAAAATTCAACTCATCTATTAAAAGACGAAAAAGGATGAAGTACAAAATTTTCTACTGAAGTAGCAAAAACAGAACAATTGTCAAATTCGCATGCTTGTAAACGCACAAAAAAGATCCACATGCGGCATAATACTAGTAATACTTGTGTTAACACAATGTAATCAATTTCGATAGCAAGATGATATAAACAGACCAGGGCTATTATTCTTGATCTCAAGTGTCTCTGTGAGGATAAATACTACTCCAGGACTTGGTAGGATAAATTCAGCATAGCAGACAGATAAATCTAGGAACGAGACAAAATTAGTAAATATAAAATAAAATAGTCCAAAATGGACCTCAGACATTGGCATCCTTCATAACCAGCCTTCTGAATCATCCTCTGAACTTATAGATGC
Source organism: Oryza punctata (assembly GCA_000573905.2). NCBI lineage: Eukaryota > Viridiplantae > Streptophyta > Magnoliopsida > Poales > Poaceae > Oryza > Oryza punctata. The sequence continues at coordinate 4,819,493 of CM002494.2, read as the reverse complement.
CAACAAACCAGATTCTAATGCAATCAACCACCACCTTCTCCTTCTTGCGATATGGTAGTATTTATGGCCATTTGATGCTCAAATGTTCCCAGCGTCACATTCAGTCTGAGAATGGCCTGATGTTTCTTCCGGCTAGCGCCACAAGGTGATGGGCTACCCAGCAGGGTTCAAGCCTCACTCCTCTTAACAGACTCCGATAGGAGAGCACATCCTCTCATATCCACGGTTTTTTCCACACTCAGTCCACTCTGATCATGGCCAGCCATCACATGTTCTCCCTGTCTGCATTTGCATCCATGAGCCAAGGATGTCAACAAAGGGTTGTTGCTTGATTGCTTGTGCGACTCTACGATAAGTCCTTTTGCAGGAGTAGGTTTGTTCCTGTGTGCACAAAATAGAACCATGTTTTACTAAAAAGGACAAGTGTGGAAACAACTAGCATTGCATGATAAGAGGTCACTAGCACAAAAAGTTTGTATTCTGACCACAAAGTAACAGATCACGGATTCAACTCCAATAAACCAATTCCATTTGCATATGAAAAATTCAAAATGCTCGTGTCTATGTTAGTGGTCAATGTTGGAAGTATTTAACTTCTTGCAACGGGCCAAAGGTGAGCTAGCATTGTCATGGCAGGTATCATACACTTTCAAGCATTTGTGCTTAAATAGTAAAGCAGCTTAAGACCCCCTTCTCATTCTTAAAAATGCACCAGCACTAGCCCTGCTACCCTGGTAATGGGCCTGAAAATTTAGCCTACAAATTCCAATGGTTGGGCTGAATTTTGTACCTCTGTTTGAGCTAAAAAAATGAAAAAAAAAATGATTGAGTAGGACTGTGAAAGGCCGTGGGCTATGGCCCATTACCACCGCTACCTGCACTCACCTCCTCACCCAATCTATCTACCTATCAAATGAATGATTTTCCTTTTCCTATAATGCAGGTATTCGATCAGCACTAAGTGTTAGTTTCCTGTGATCACTTATTTGTATTTCATATTTCATACTTTAAATAGATCAGACCTATGCATTAGTTTTTCAAGATCACTTATATGTGTTTTACATTTTAAATAGATGAGACAACCAACTAAAAGGGAGTTGTGCAATTAAGATTGTATTGTATTCTCATTACCTGTAGAGATGTTTGGATATCCGACTTCTGAAACCGCTAGTTCTAGCACCGCTGCAATCAACCACTTCTCGCACAGTCTTGTTCCTCATGTCAATCACCAGCAAGCATCCCTTCTGATCCATACAGACAGCCCTGAGCAAGATGTAAACGACATCTCCATCATCATGCTGCAAGCTCAGAGCAGGATGCCCTGCGTGGAGGTTCAGCAATGGTGACCGATCCTCAGCCTCATACCCCTGTAGATCATGCAGCAATTTCAGATGAAGCGGGTTGTCCATCCTGAGCTCGGAAGCTTTGAAATTCCATCCATCCTGCCAGTTGCTGCTGTTGTTGCAAGAATCCATCTTCCAAGTTGATGTGCGAGAAATCCATCCATCGGAGAAATGAGGGTACATCTCGAAGTAGTTGATCGAACCATTGACGGCAACAATGTCACGAGAGGAAACTGGGCAGCCTTTGAGGAGAAATCTGTGCACCCATAGCGGCGGCGGAGGCAGCGGGATGTTGGAGGCAGCGGGATGTAGCGGAGGACATTGTTGTTGTTGCTGCCGCCGCTAACGAACATGTCGTAGATGAGGATGCCACTGCTGAGATCGACCCACCCCATCGATCCACTTCTTCCCCCAATGTTAATCACCTTGCTCGCGAAGGTGAACGTGGAGGCCGCCGGTGAATCGACGTCATCTCCCATCCCCCAATTGTGGAGTCATACAAATACAGACGATGCTTCCCAGACAACAACACGACAACAACACGCGATAGTACGCCGTGTTCTCGTTGAGGGCGGCGACGAAGAAGCCACCGCCGCCGCGGCGCATGAGACCGATGCGGCGGTCGGGGAAGACCTCGTGGCAGAAGGAGGAGGGCGGGCTGGGGAGCGGCTTGAGCGACGGCGACGGCGACGCCTTGGCGTCGTAGATGAAGTACTCGTTGAACCTTGCCTCTTCGGAGAAATAGTAAGGACAGATGGTGACGCGGAGGAGGGCGAGGCTACCATCCGTGGCGATGATCCGGGGCATATGGGCAAACTTGTCGTGATCCAAACCCGGGCAGTGGACGGTGAGGTAGGAGAGAGACGGCGGGGGGGATGACCAGAAGGTGAGGTGGATGCGGTGGCCATCCTTGGTGGAGGCGGCGGCGGTGGTGGCGTTGGTGAGGTGGTGGAGGTAGGCATTCCCATGGAGGAGAATCCACTGGGGATATGGGGGGTCGGGATCGGGCAAGGGGTGGGTCGGTGGAGGGATCCACGGCGGCGTACGCGCCTCCTCCTCGTCGTCCTCCACGATCTGCATTTGGATTTGGGGATTTTGGGGTGGAGGAGGTCGACGAGGAGGCTGCTCCATCAGTTGGCGAGACATGGAGAAGGAGGCCGATTGGCTTCGCCGACGGGACGGAGTCTTGCGATGGGCTTGTCGCCGAACGGCGGCGGCGGAAACGAGGAACCTAAGGCCCTGTATAGATCCACCCCTAAATTTTTTTACCCCGTCACATCGAACGTTTGAACACATACATAGAGCATTAAATGTGGATGAAAAAAACCAATTACACAGTTTGCGTGTAAATCACGAGACAAATCTTTTGAGCCTAATTTCGTCATGATCTGACAATGTGGTGCTACAGTAAACATTTACTAATGACGGATTAATTAGGCTTAATAAATTCGTCTCGCAGTTTACAGGCGGATTCTATAATTTGTTTTGATATTAGTCTACGTTTAATACTTCAAATGTGTGTCCGTATATCTGATGTGACCCGCTAAATTTTTTTACCACTGAATCTAAACACCCCCTAACTCTAACGACGAGCGAGAGAAAAGAGAAGATTATTCTGACTAATACTCTAACCGTTACTCCAAAAGTGAAGATTATTTTGAGTAGTAACTCCTACAGTAAGAAAAAGGCCATTTCATTTGAATTCAAGAAGAGAATTAGCCAAATTCCTGGGCAGTTGGCATTCACATGGTTTTCGTTGTGCCATCTGCCATGTGTCAACCTTCAACTGGACATGAAGAATATCAAGTGCAGGGATGGAATTTGTTTCCCTCAACTCACTGACCCAAAATATTATTCGTGCACAACATACTCAGCACGAAATGTGCCAATCTTAAATACTCTGAACATAAAAGATTCCAATTGAGGGCAAATATTCAGATAAGAACCAATTAGTTTGTGAAATTATAGAAGATATCCTTGTGCTCCTGTACATCTAACCGTGGCTGGTATCATACTCACCAGCATTGTTTTCTGCTGCAAACTCTTCAGGTAGTGTAAATAGGTAGCACCAAAGAACGTGACGTGTTTGTACCACGGTGGTAAGTCAAGCCCTCCAATTCTAACAAGCTCAAATTATCGAAGGTGTGGTACTTAAAAGCAGTGTTGGTTTCTAAGGCTTAGTTCTCCCCTCCCTCTTTTCCCAACTCACTGCTCTCGTTTTCCACGCGCACGCTTTTCAAACTGCTAAACGGTGTGTTTTTTTACAAAAAGTCTCTATACAAAAGTTGCTTAAAAAATCAAATTAATCTATTTTTTAAAAAAATTAGATAAACTTAATTAATCACACAGCTTAAGACCATTTCTCAACCTTAAATACCTTCGGGTATCCCTTAAAAGTACGGACAAGGGTAGCTTTCCAAGGCCATTTCTCGACCTAAATACAATAACTTCAGGGTTTCTGTCATGTTTGATGGAGTTTTTTTAAAAAAAAAAGGGAGAATCCATTTATTTTGATGTTTTAAGATTCAACTTACACATTTAGAGTTGTTTTTTGCGCACATTATTTATTTCCTAGTGGTTAACACAATATTATATATTTATGAAAGTTACAATGCCCCCCTACAAATGTTTATGAAAGTTACAGTTCCCCACATTATATTAAGGGGATCGAGGTCAGGCTCTAGTATTGTTTTTGCCATTACCACAAACAAATGTTTCCGGCGTGTTTCATTTTTTGAGGAATGCCAGCATCTGTTTGCGACTGAATTGACATAACTTTCTCAATAATTGATGGAATTTCTGAAACAGAAATTTTCAGCCGACGACAAAACTTCTCAGAAATTAACTGATGGTGGGAAACTAATTAACCATACGTGCACTAAGCAGAAACGTCTAGATATTATCTTCCTGGAATCGCTTGAAAAGCGACGAAGCTAGCTAATTAATTAAGCCGTACTGCTGCTCCTCCTGACTGCGTTTTTAAGCTTGCAGCAACAAAACACAAATATTGGGATTGTGAAAGGCGCCAGCACCATTGGGACGCTGTAATAAGGCAGATAGCGCGCATCTCGTCCGCCGTGCTTTTTAACCTTGATGATCCACACGGCCACGCCGGCCTCCATCGCGAGGAAGATGACGATGGACAAGGCCTGCCCAGAGAGAGCAAAAGTTGCTGAGCACAATGCATCACACCAATATAATCTAATCTGATTAATCCAATTATTATTCCCTCCATTTTTTAACGTGATGTTTAATAACTCTTCGTCCTATAAAAAAGTTATATAGATATTATTTATTTTGTTGTGACTTGTTTTATCATCGAATAAACTTTAACCTTAAAACAAATTTTTACACTAAATATTTAAATAAAACAAATGATCAACGCTATGAAAAAGTAGAGTGTCATAAAAAATAGAGGTAGTAGATACTAAACACTCCATAGAAAAAATATGTTGTGTGTTTTGCTTCGTTAGCATAAAACTTTGACCGGTAATTAATTTATCAGGATATAATTTTTATGATATAAAACTAATGTTATTATTTCATATTTGAAACTACTTATGATTATTGTACTTTTGTATCACATAAACAATATATTAGTGAAACAATTTATCTTAACAAAATAAAATACACCTTGTAATAAAGAAACAAAATTCACGTTATAATAGAAAAATGGAGGAGGAAGTAATTTGTTCCGTTTCATAGTTGACATTTTTATTGGTAGTATTGTTTTAGTTTGACCAACCCCGTTAGATAAAAATACATTATGAGTAGTAAGGGGAAAAACCATATCAATAAAGTAGATTACATGGCAAAAGTATAAACATATAAACCCCGTTCATCATAACCAAACGTTTTAAATAATAACAATGTCAAACTAGAACAACACCAGTAAAAAAAATCAGTGAATTGCCAGTAAAAATTGTAAATTACCATGAAACGGAGGGAAGTAATTTGATAAGCCTGTAGAGGAAAAAAAAAAGAAAGAAACAATATTTTTTTAGAAAATGGATTAAAATCCGACCTCTACATCCACAGTGGATGTACACAGCCCAAGAAAAAAACAATGTACCCGAAAGAAATGCATCCATGGCGCCGTCACGGGACATGGGTCGCACACCGACTCCCAGTCACCGCAACGGCCATCGTCACCGGTGTTCATGGCGATCGCCGGCGGGAGCTCCGACGGCGGCGGCGGCGGCTGCGTCCGGCGATGTCGCTACTAGCAGCTAGCTGGACGAGCGAGGAGGAAGAAAGAGAGATCCCGTGTTACCGATCAACATGGCGAGCCCTGCTTATTAAATAAGCATCGACCGAAATTAATCTCGGAACCGCCTTCAAATCGCGGGTGCAAATCCGGCGATGTTCCATGTTTGCGCGATTGCCTCGTGATCTATTGAGATTTGTACTTAAATCTATCCATCTTGTGGTGTTAATTACCATCTAAAGTGACGGTGGTGGTGGTAAAAACTGGAGGAAATCTCACGGAGCTGTGGGTACCAAGGTGGAGCACAAACTGGAAACCGCAGATTAAGGTGTGATGTGATCTCTAGTTTATTTTTCTTAACATACTTCTGAGAATCTGATCTGAAGATTTGAATGGAGCCCATATGGTAATTTCGTCAGATAATTACATGCCTAACTCCTATGCTTCGGAACAACACAACCTTTTTTTTTTCTTGAACTTGGAAATGTTTTTTTTTTTTTTGGTGTGGGGAAAGCCTATAATAGTTCATGCTTTGAGTCCTATAGATTTTCTCCAGGGCGGATATAGGAGTAGGGTAGCTAGGGTTAGAGATATCCATTGAAATTACACTTTAAAATTTTAAGAAATAGAAGATAAAATGCAAACTTTATGAAGGTTATACAAGTTCAATCTTACTCTTGAGAAAATTCTGAAAATGAAGCATTATATGCATCAGTATTCAATTTTTCAGACACATTCGACGTGCAATCTCTCTGGTAGGACTTTGTAAACAAAATGCAATCCCCGGAACTTTCAGGCAAGGCTGAAGACTTGAAACTGTTCTTTCGCACTGCTCGTTTGCATGGCTGAATTAATCCCAAAGATGACGTCAGGGTGCGAGAAGCACAAGCTGCAAGATGACGCAAGCAACACGCGGCAGCAACGGGCATTAGACATGATGAACAATTGAACATCATGAGAGCTTGCCAGGAGTAACCTTTAGGGCAAACAGGGGATATCCTTTCCGGTTCCCTCCTGAACTTTAACCAATTTCTGCAAAAATCCTACAAATTTCTTTTGAGTTCCATATCTGAATTATAGTATTATACCACATAATCGATATTAGGAGGGTAACATGCATGTCAAGCTCTGGTTACTGATTTCAAACCTTTTTCATGAATATTATAATTGGCATTTGTAGTTTCACTGACAAGCCGGTCAACCTTAGTCCTTTGTCAATTTGTCATTGTTTATACAGAGATATACTGAAGAAAAAAAAATCTGCACATCACATAGTCTATACAGTTCTTGAAGGATTCAGAATATGTGTGTGTGTGTGTGTGGGGGGGGGGGGGGGGGGGAGCTTTCAGCTGATTGATAGGAGGCTCAAGTTCAAAGCAATGCCAAATCAATCAACCACCTTTCCAGGCACATCTCATTAGTGTTATAGTATAACATAGCACCACCACTAACAACAACCATTGCTCACCAAATTAAAGCACCCAATTTTGAGCTTTTCTACAACAAAGGGGGGGGGTGCAAAAAGCTGAGCATGATTACCAAAGTAATAACACATGATATTGTTGTCTTGTTGAGCATGCCAAGAGAAGCAGCACAGCAGCCACAGATTAAACACAAAGTGCATATGTCAAAAAGATTAATACAGCACCAGCACACTGGATCAAACAATGGAATTTAACATCTGGAGTTCTGGACCACCAGCAGCACTAGAGCCAGGTTATAGTGTTATCTTTCTCCAACATAATTCAAAAGAAGTTTGCATGCGCAAATGGCGGCAAAATATGCAATAGCAATCTGGAAAGGTACAAAAAAGATGCCAGTATTTTTCACTTGTCTCAGACAAGTAGGATATACACTAGATACAATTTCTTTTCAATGGTAATACAAGTAGTACAAATAATTGTGCCAAACAATTCAGGCCTTTTGTAAAGTAAGGGCCAAGGTATTAGAAAAAAAAGAAGGGCAACATATTTAAACAGCCCTTTATGACCTGCCTATGATCTATATGACCTATCCAGCAGTGGAATCCTGACATGGTACTCAACAGTAAGTCAATAACCCGCAAACATCCATCGACATTCAAATATCCATGATTGGTGACAACCACAATGGCAAGTAAACTCAAAAGAGAAAACCTGGAAATTCCGTGTGATCGCCGGCAGTGTACAGTGCAAGAACAGCTGTAACCCACAACAAACATGGCAGTACAAATCCTTAACACATGTTAAGTCAGCACAGATGATATATATAGTTTCATGAGTGAACCAATAATACAAGAGGCTAAAAACTTTAAGAAGGCAGGTTCTTATCAAGACTATGACTTGCAGACAGAAAAGTAAAGCACATAAGGAGCACGCTCCCACTAGCAACCAGATTAATACACGCTTCGCCTCCATTGACTAAAACATCCGTTGCTGCTTTGGAAAAATAGACAAGAAATAGCACCACCAATTCACCGTCAACATCATCTTCCATCTGAACATTCTTTTAAATTGTGTCAACCATTTGTGCAGACTTACACACATACATCAGCCTCTTTTCATTAGTCCAAACGTCCACTACCAAAAGACTGACCGACCCCACCACAAAGTGTATGGCTAGTGCACTACAGACCCAAAAGGAAACGATATGAGAGCATGCCAGACTCTTTGGTAGCTCTACCCATCACTCACACTCGATAGGGGCATTGAAAGATGTAGGAGCATGAGAACATCGCTTACCATATCTTTGCAATCAAAGCACCTTTGAAGAAAAAGAAGAAAAGAGGAGGCGACATCATATACCATGGGTACTACTTTGAGGAGAGGATCCTTAGGCCTTTTCCAGTTAGCAAATCAAAATGTCCAGTATATCCTATACTTTGGATAGGTCGACGCCTAGTAGTAGTAGGTGTGCATGCTAGTGTTGTTATTACTATACTATGAAGGAGTGTTGGGTTCAGGCTTCACCGAGTGTCCGTCCTGCGAATGCTGTGTGTCATAGATAGCCATCGCAAGAGAGATTGGCATCATGCATAATGCTTTGGATTGGAGGAATTGCATTGCTGCACCGATGTCTTCTTCCATCAGCTTCGCTACCTGCTTTTCTGTGCCATCGGTTGACCACTTTTCCCAAATCTGTTGTTTGCTCCCACTGTCACTTGCCTCCCCCTAATGCCATACAAGCAAGATTTAGTTTAAAGATCAATGATATTGTGTGACTGACGGACAAGGGCACACATACAATGTGGCACAATACAAAACATGATTATTCAAGAAAGAATTACTATCATGGTGTATTGTAGTATCATTTAGTAGCCTCCAGTGTTAAGTATTCCATGCTTTCAAGTTTGTTTGATGACAAGAGGTGCATCTAACAATATAAACGAGATAGGTATTTCCTTGATAGATCTACAAAATATAGCTAAATATCTGAACTAGTCAACTCATCATTAGTAAAATATAAAGTACTTGTTAGCAAAAAATTGTGCCTGTTGCCGACAGTCAGAAAACCCTAGCAATGTATGCTGACACATATAAACAAATAATCTAACAAAAGAAAGCACAACGAAAAAGAAAATAAGAAGGCAGAAGGATGAGAAGAGCAAAGAAACTACACAACATCAGAAGATTGACATCTAGAGAAATAAGAGGGGCAGAAAGAAGGTAAGAAGAGCAAATAAACTACACATAACAGAACATTAACATTAGTAAAAGAAATCTAAACATACTGATCATGTGTTATGTTTTATATAAGCAACAAATACATACAATTTATCGTGACTAGCCCACCCATCTTAATTGAAATGAGTTCAACATAATAAGCAACTGGTGCAAAAGTCCATAATCATCAGAAGGCCTTACATCTGAAAAAAGAAGATTACCTTAACTGAGATTGGAATATCAGCAACCAGCTGCGCAACTGCACCAGCACCACCCAACCTGCTCATACTCAGAACCTAACATTGTAGCACAATTATCCATGTCAAACATGTATAAACATTAGCTGTTAGTTATGGATGTGTTATTATAAGAAATAGTGACATAGTACAGATAAAACATATATACCTTTACTTGAAGCCGAAGAAACTTCACATAATCAAGGATTTCATCTAGCATAGCTGCCCTATCTGTCTGCATAATTCAAAAATAATACATCAATTTTTAATTTGACTTCTTTTGCATCAGAAGAGTGACACTCTATCTAGATCAATTGCAGTTTTCAAATAATTGAATAATCACAGGGCACACAGCAGTGGCCCAAAGGGCAAGTATTTTTGTTATTTCAAGCAGCACATTAATGTTGCAAATGGATATATATCATCAGCTCTGAAGTTATTCCTGTTCATTAGCTGAAAGAATTAGAAAAGCAATGAAAGAACCTCTGCTATCAGGACATCATAGCCCTGGACCACTTTCTAAAAATTCCATCGATGGCAGGCATTGAAATTTGCAGGTCTTTGGCTATTATAGTCAATAAAAAATGTGATGCATCATTACCTTGTTTGTGTTGGGGACCAAGTCCTGCAGGGCCCTCATCCTTTCAGCTATTCTCTCTCTCCTTAGCTGCATTGAACAGATGGAAGTTAAAGAAAATACCTAGAAGAATATGGAAGATAACTTCTAGGAAAAAAACATAATGCAGCTAAAAATAACATGGTCCTGTAAAATTATAGAAGGGACCAGCAAGAGGTTAGCCTTTCCATCTTTAATGACTATTAGCAATATAGTAATGAAGCTACAAGGAATATACACCCTCAAACCACAATTATTAGATACCTTAGAGACAATCATAGCACATTCACTACAAAACAAGGTTCCAATTTGATATAACAATTGCCAAAAGTTGGTGACTTCCAATACACTACAACATCATGGTTGTAGTAGCCTATGATGATGCTTAAACCACACACCATGCAACTTCACCACAATATCTGCCCCACACTTGGCTAAGAAGACAACCTTTTCCCTCAAAAACCTCCAATTACCTGCACCATAACAGCTGCTAATCTAACTTGCAATCTCCAAAATTCGGTGGCAAGCTATCTTCCTTACAACAGAAAAGGCACCTAAAATCACTCGGTTTGCTACCACAATAGCATTCATTCATTCATGAGTATATGCACAATTTGCCGTAGTGACACGGTTCTTGGTAGCCAGGGTGGTGAGTTCATTAAATCATTACCCTCTCAGCGATACTGTGGGGATCGGTGGCCTGTCCGCGCCGCGCCCGCACCTTTGGCCGGGGCGCCGGTGGCTGCTGCGGCTGTGGCGCCGCCATGGCCCCCTCACCGGGCTTCGGCTGAGCGTGGAACACCTGCACATCAGACACCAAATCATGGTCAGAGAGTTAGTATTCCTTCAAAGCAAAGTACTGTACACGCCTTCTTCCACTCAATTCAGGCCCAGGATTCATCCTATGTACGACTCCGACCTGGGGAGGCGGCGGCGCGCGGAGGTGCGGCGGCTGGACTCCGGCGGCGGCGCCGAACACCGGCGCGAAGAGGCCGGCGAGCTGCACGGGGTCCCGGTCCTGCAAGAACCCAAATTCAGTCACTCCCGCCACCACAGAGGCGCAGCGCGACGGTCAATTGGAGAGCTCACCGTCCTGCCGCCGCCGTCGTGGCCGCCATCGAGGAGGCGCCTGGCGGCACCGGCGCCCTCGGCGTCGAGGCTGAGCGCGAGCGGGAAGGGGTGGTGGTCACCCGACCCGATTCCGCCGCCGCCGCCGGCTGCGGCAGAGGGGATGCTGAAGAAGTGGTCAAAGAAGTCGTCCTCGGCTACTCCAGTCGGCGGCTGCTGCCCCGCCATGGATGGACACCAAACTAACACCACCAACTCCACCCTCTTCGTCGTCGGCGGCGAGGCGCGAGCTCCTGGCGCGGTGGCGCGGCGCGCGCGAGGGGGAGAGAGGAGAGAGAGAGAGAGAGAGAGTGGGGGGGGAGGCGTTGTCTTCTCTGCTTTAGTAGAGATCGGAGGAGAGAGAAAGGGAGATGGGTTGCGGGCCGTGGGCCGTGGGCCTAAGAGGAGGAGAGAGAAACAGAGATGGGTTGGCCTAGGAGGAGGAGGCGTGGGGATGAGGCCCAGGTAGGAGATGGGACGGATACCCCTTGGGGTGGAATATGCAATTATTCCTTTCAACAAAGGCATTTCTTGTCATTAATTATTGATAGTATGGGCATGTTTAGATTAGTACTAATTTGTGTCATGATAATGTTTTGGTAGCTTCAAATAGTACTTTGGTAGGTTTAGATTGTGACCATCTTTTATATTAATAAATCTACTCTTATACTAATATTTTGGTAGGACTTCAGACCAAATCAACCATATGATTCTGGGCCGAGTTATTTTCTTTAGCTACAAACTACAACTTTATCGTTTTCCATTAGTATGCTTTGTAAACGTCAAAACGTGTGCTTTGTGTAAAAACTTTCTACATAAAATTATCTTTAAAAATAAAATAAATTCATTTTCAACTTTATAGTTGTTAATATTTAATAAACATAATGGACGTTCTCGTTTCGTGCGATGCCCGAATATTCTATACCAAACTCAGAGAAGACTAAGCCCTTTCCTCCCTCTCTATCTTAAATAAAAGGAGGAATGGCTTTTGCAAGTGCAAAAGCTGTATATTGAGGGTTTGGAATTAAATCATAAATGTTGTGAAACACCACAAAATTTGTTTTGAAAAGCCCCGCTTTATTTTTTTTCCCGATGACCTATTGATACAATCATTAAGCATTTGTATAGAAAAAGTCGAATCATCGGAAGAAGTTACCAAATATATAATGTCTAGTTTCCATGAGAAAGGACTTACTTTCATCGTGTGCCTTGTTGGCTTAGGCTTATTAACCTCATGAAAAAACAAAATTCAAAATTAAAGTTGATCTGAAGGTTTTTTTTTGGGACTGTCTGTGTAATCGCATAGAAGTAAGACAGTGTGCATGCAGATAGGGATGTACAAGTGAACCGGGGCGGAAAAAAAGTTCTATGACATCATAACATCAGGTGCTACAATACATCTATAGTATCACCTAATATCTAACCGTATCATTCTATTCGAAGGATACCCTCGTGTAGTATTTCCGATTTTTTTTCCCACCTAGGCTCCCCGTATTTGCTGCTCCAGATTAATGGGCCGGTCTAATTCGTCCGGCGAGATAGGCCGGCTTCGTGCGATGCAACCCACTGGGCCGGCCTTTTCTCCCTTCGCCGGCCGTCGTTTCACCAACCGCCCGCCGGAGATCAGTCAAACAATCGAGCAGCTAGCTGCCGGACGACGACGCTGCTGACCGGCGATCTCGAGTCTCGATCGAACCGGGTAAGCTAGACAAGGCCAAATCTTCTTGCGTTTTGTTTTCCCTTTCGTTCTTCCTTTTTCGCATCGGTCAAAGGCTACGATCGAGTTACCATCAACAACAACGACATACACAGCTCCATCAGCGTCTCGGCGATCGATCGATAGTAGTTATAACACATGCTTACTCTGTCAAAAAAAAATTAACTTAAGAGGAATACAATAAATTTGGACTGTACTAGGAGGATCACATCCCCATCCAGATTGATTATTTGACAAATGGAGCATAATAAAAAGAAGATATCTACACGTTTGACAAGTACTCTACTCTAGCCAGCAGTCCAAAAAGAATGGGGAACGTTTCCAGCATGATGCATGAGGCAGGATCAGGGTGGAAATGTAGAATGGACACCGTGGACACCTGCACGGCAGCACGGCGTCGTGCAGCTCGCTTTCTCTGCTCTTTCCTCAACACCGGGAGAGAACCGGCACGTCTGTTAGTCTTTTTTCCCCGTATACTCTTTTAGAGTGAAGCTATCAATCACTCCCTCCGTTTTTTTAATATATAACACCGTTAACTTTCTGCATATGTTTAATCATTCATCTTATTTAAAAAATTTATGTAATTATCATTTATTTTATTGTGATTTGATTTATCATTTAATGTTCTTTAAACATGACATAAGTATTTTTATATTTGCACAGAAAATTTGAATAATACGAATGATATCAAAAAGTAAATGATGTCATACATTAAAAAATAGAGGGAGTACTAGCCTGTTGTACATGCACGATATACAGTGTAATATTGCATAAGCTGACAAATTTTACTGTAAAACATTGTGAATTCATGGTTTTATCTTCTAGGCACGATCAAACTCAATCTTTAGGGAATGCACTATGAAAATATGGTTATCTTGTGCTGGTCACCATAGCCATGAAAATATTCATTTCCGATTGAATATGAGAGAGAAATAGTGTGAAAGGTCTCAGATACCCCTAATCCCACATGTCAGCTGCGGCACACATGGCATCATAAGGGAGAAAATCTGCTACTGTCTCATCCACCAAGGTTGAATTCAAGCTCTACTGTTGCCTCCACAAAACTCTGCCTCCTAAAGCTTTGTCACTTGCAACTGGATATGGCTCAGGTAGAAGGCGGAGGAAGCCGATCTCGATGACAAGCCGGTGTAGCTGTGGAGGAAGCGAACCAAAGTGCCAAGGCGACAAAGAAGGTGGAGCTCGAGCTCAAGCTCGACTACGGTGGTGTGATCCCTAATGCTCACTGCCATGGTGGTTCCTTTCGAACTTGGGGGTGACGGATTTGGTTATCCCTAAGCTCGATCCTGAGCTAGAGGCATCATGATCAATGATACGCCATCGACAAGATCCCCACTGAGGGAGGTGTCTAAGATAGAGTCTATCGGAATCGTCTGGATAACACGACTCTCGTGTGCAAGATGCTAGGTTGTGTGAGGCGTCCTAGCCAATTCCATCTGCGGTGCCGTATTGAGGCTTAATCTGATGCTACTGTTCTTGTCGCTGCTATAGATTATGGCAAAATACAAAAGAGGACTAGATGCCATGGAGCTTCTCGAGGAGACGAAGGCACAGGACCATCATGGCTTACCGAAGAGATCGGAAGAAAGAGAGAAGAGAGAGACAGGAGAATTGGCGTGTGGGATCATGGGTGTTACTTTCATACAATTTTTCTGATGGACGTGGCAATAACAAATAATCGTATTTAAAATTTTTAAAAATGTTTTTTTTTCTCAAGATTGAATTTTACTGTATTCAGGAGTTAAAACTATAAATGTTACAATGTGCCAATGCCGTTCAATAAAATTTATCATATTTTATAGGGTTAGACTAGAACATAGTGTACATTTCATAATACTAAAATTTACAAAGTTTGACCGCTCTTCAACTTAATTTTAACTAGGCAAAAAAAATTGTAAAATTATTTTCAAACGTAACTACAGTACTACAACACACAGTACCATATACTCACTCTATCTCATAATATAACAATTTAGAATCAGATTGAATATTTTATCGTAAAGCAACGAATCTACATAAAAGGCATGTTCAGATTAATTGTACTATAAAATATCTCATCTGTTGCTATATTATTGGATGAAGGGCGTACTCCGTACCTACTACCATACAAGTTACGAACACGAATCAGTAAACTGTAAAAGGATCAACCAGCAAACTCATGTTTGCATATTATATTTTGCACGTGCCACAGGAACAAAAGGACAACATCCCCATGAGGTAGACTCCACTGTCACTGACACTGCGGGCCCACCAGGAGGCGCCGGTCCGGCTCGGCCATCCCCCACCCAGGCCACCCACACCAACTCCCAATCTCGGCCATCGCTTAGCCCACTCCTCCCCGTATTAATACCGACCGAAACACAAACACTGGCACACACGCTCGCCGCCTCCCCTCCTCTATCCGCCGCCGCCGCGCGCCCTCGCCGTCGACCAACCCATGGCGTTCGCGCTCAAGGCCTCAACTGCCTCCTCCGCGGCGGCGTCTACGGCCTCGGCCTCGTCTCTGTCCGTGGCTGCGGCGCCCGGGAGGCGCGGGGGCGCGGCGGGGAGGGTCTCGTTCCGTGGGGTCACGGTTCCGATGGTGGCGATCAGGGCGGAGGCGGCTACCGTCGGGGAGGACGAGCGCGTCATCTCCGGCACCTTCGCCAAGCTCAAGGAGCAGGGGAAGGTGAGCTCTCCATTCCGTGCGTATTTCCGTTTCGAATTTTTTTCTCACGCCCCTCATCGATTCGGTGCGCGCGATGCGCTGATTTGTCATGTCCTCGCGTGCTGGGTGGCGATTGGGCTCTCGTGGTGTGATCCCCTCTCCCGTTCGCTTGCGATGGATTCGTTTCGGCGCCCGTTCTGGATTGATTAGGTTGCTGGGGATTAGGGCGATGTATCGTTGAATCGTGCTGCGGTGGCATAATTTCATTTATCAGTGCGTGCGGTTGGATGGATTGCATCCAGTGATACAGGCCGCGGTTGATGGATAATTGGTTATCCTTATCCAGTTTTTCCATGCGTCGTGTGTTTAAATTCGTTTTGAAAAAAAATCGTGCAGTCGCGGTCAGGATTGATCTCGAGGATAATTGAATTATTATGATTAGTATTGGATGAACCCAATCACCTTTCCTGTGTGTTATTTGTGATATATTACTATGTACGACCGATCCACATGAGATGCCATATTTATATGTCTCCTATCCTAAGTTGTGACTTGTGATAGGCATCCAGATGAGCATTGAGTCCATACCTTGTTTTTTTTTTCTCTTCTGTAATCCACTTTATGTTTGTTTATTCTCTTATGTTTGAAAACTTTCAGACCGCGTTCATTCCATTCATCACTGCTGGTGATCCTGACTTGGCGACTACAGCGAAAGCATTGAAGATTCTTGATGCTTGTGGTTCGGATCTGATTGAATTGGGTGTGCCTTACTCTGACCCATTGGCTGATGGCCCCGTCATTCAGGTTATACGATGAAAAACCTCTGCTATTGTTCTATGATATTTGATAGTGCTTGTGCATCTTGGTTATGAGTTTTAACCATTTCATTGCATCATTTCAGGCTTCTGCTACACGCGCACTATCAAAAGGCACCACATTTGAGGATGTTATCTCTATGGTAAAGGAGGTGATACCTGAGCTGTCCTGCCCTGTAGCGCTTTTCACATATTATAACCCGATTCTGAAGCGTGGCATCGCAAACTTCATGACTGTTGTAAAAGAAGCCGGTGTGCATGGTAATGTCATAGATCTTTTCTGACATGAATTTACCAATTCTATTTTAGATAAAATGCCATTCTACTCAATACACCCACCTAATTAACTAGAAGGGGTATTCCATTTCATCTCTTGTATTTCAATTTGGACTAACATTAATTTAGGCATTCATAAAATTAAAACTTGTATAACAACATTAGACAAATTTACACCACTGATATTTGTAAACAGTGTCATCAGATTCCCACTTGTAGCCAGGTTGTTGTTATATATACATTCTGGCACTTCAATGTATAGAGTTATGCACTATAGAGTAAGCCTTTTTTTGGGATGGACTATGGAGTAAGCCTAACAATATGGTACTGTTTCACTGTTTGTAAAGGTACCTTTTTTTTGTTGTGACTATCAATTTTCTTATGGATTACTGTGTTGCAGGTCTTGTGGTACCTGATGTTCCTCTGGAAGAGACAAATGTTTTGAGGAGTGAAGCCGCTAAGAACAACCTAGAGCTGGTAGGTCCACTCTCATGCTATGAACCTTTTAAAAAGGCTCTAATATTGTTCTATCAGTATTGCTTTGCTGCAACATTTATAACTGAGTAATTAATATCTGAGTACATGGGGTCCTGACTCCTGAACTTACATAGTTTCATTCTTTTTGTCTTCATATATACAAGATGTTTGTTTCCATGTTGTAGTAGCAAACTTACGCACCACAGATTATTTGAATTTTTGCACTGATTACCTAAGAACACTGTGTCTTTTTGTCTATATCTGTAATTTGAGCCCGCATCATTTTGGTTATGCTATTTCAGTTAATGAATATGACTTATCTTGCATGGATGCCTGCAGGTGCTACTGACAACACCAACTACACCAACAGAAAGAATGGAGAAAATTACAAAAGCTTCTGAAGGATTTATTTATCTTGTGAGCTTCTATATGATATACAAAATCTATGACCCTGTTTTTACCCTAAAAAATAATAATCTATTACCCTGTTCTCATATAGCATATTTTCCTCATGGCCAGTCAGCAATTTTGCATCTTGAAGACCTAAATGTTCTAAATATAAACTGAATGCTCACGCGCTCATGCAGCTGTACTGGCATTCTAGAACTGAAAGATGGAAAGTAAAGTATTATTTGAAAAGATGAAGGATCTCAAATCTTTACCTGTCACTTCCCGTTCATTCTTTGTTTAGCCAATTGTATTCATAGTGCACTGCTGGAAATTTTTTATTATCGGATCTCAAGAATCTGTTTGATGATAGCTACCTAGATGCATGATGAGGCTTGTTGCTAATTCCTATGTTATTCAGGTAAGTACTGTTGGAGTTACAGGAGCGCGTGCAAATGTCAGTGGCAAGGTGCAATCTCTTCTCCAGGATATCAAGCAGGTATTTATCATTCATTATCAGTGAATTCGTGTTAGCATCTCTTAAATATATTCCAGAAAAGGATATAGCATTCAAGGATGCTTATATAAGCTCGTCTTTTCTAGGTCACAGACAAAGCTGTGGCTGTTGGGTTCGGTATATCAACTCCAGAGCATGTAAAGCAGGTAAATCATACTCAAGAACTTTATGCTCAAAACAGTATATGTTTTACCCCCCCAATTCCTTGCATGACCTTTGTCGCTTCATTCTTTGTAATACAGATTGCGGGATGGGGCGCAGATGGTGTGATCATTGGGAGCGCTATGGTGAGGCAATTGGGTGAAGCTGCTTCCCCTGAAGAAGGATTGAAGAAGCTAGAAGAGCTAGCCAAGAGCCTGAAGGCCGCATTGCCCTGAAACAAGCAGTTCCATGAGGAAAGAAAATACAGTCCATTTTTTTTTGTAGTCAGGTTTGAAGCATAGTATTGGGAGCATGACTTTTGCTATTGGGGTTTTCGGGGTTTCTGTTATCTGTTGAAAATAATTAAATCATTGTGTTAGTTGCTTGAACGAATAAATCAAGGTAAGAATGATGCTAAATGTTGCGAAAGGTGCCTAACACCGTTTTCGCTTTCATGAAAAATTGGTGCAAATATCGAAGAGTGGATATAAATAGAGAAAATAATGTCGTGATCACCTATGGTTTAGCTGACTGATTTATGTCATTCTGAAACCCAGCAATCTAACGATATGAGCCCATTGCCCCATTCTGTCAATGGATGAGGCGGCACGATATTGGTTCAGAAAATGACGTTGCTCTTGGCTGTATTTTGTCTAATCCTCTGGAATTAATACCAAGTCCAAGTATCAATTTATTTTCACAAATTGTCCATCGTGTTTACCATTTTTTTTCGAGATTGCGTTTATCATTTTACCTGTGACTTGGTAGTCAACATGATTTGGCTGAAACTGAAATGTACATTTCTGAGGTCCTGCACTACAGGCACTTGGATTGTACAGCTGCAGCCCACATATCAGATGATATGTCCTACATCTGTTTCATGTGCTTACTGCAATTGGATGCCAATGATATTACTTTCTGAATTTAATAAAATCTAGACAATCTAAGAATATTATACCAACCAGTTCTGTAGTCAAATCACAAGTCAATTACTTGTCAAGTTAAACCTCGGATTTGTCGCGACCCCTGAACTCCATCCAACAAAGTGAAGCAAAAGTCCATGCTTTGACACATATTAGTAGTCTATGTGTGTTGCAAAGCAAAACTTCTATTTTGCATCTTTGTTCTTCCTACTGTTATTAACGCATGAAAAGACATGAATGCCCTCGAGAGAATATCATAAGGTTTATGCCAAAGGTTACACATGATCCCAAACACATACATGAACATGACAAAACCAAGATGGTATTGAAGTACAAATATAAGAATAATTTTTCCATGCTAGTTCCTACTCACAACCCACCACAGCCTGTGGAAGGCTGAGGAGTTAGGACAGGTGGTAGAAAGATTTGATTTGCACAAATCTTTGTCAAGAGAAAGGAACCATTGGCTTTATCCTGCCTTTTTGTTCTTGGATAGGGGGACATTACAGGGGAAAGGAGGAGGTTCTCCTCACACTCCACCACAGAAATTATGAAGTGCAAAAGGAGAGAGAATTTAGAGATCTATGTCTTGGCTTTGGTCACAGAACTCTTATCGGATAAGTGTTGTATTCTGTCCTCGAAAGATTCCAAATATGTCGTGTGCTCTTTGCGTGGGTTTATTCAATTGAGTAATCGCCATGATCACAAGAGACAGAACATATCATGGGATTAATAATTACTGATTAGGAATAGGTATAAGATCTAAATCGATTATTTAGATACAACATTTCTTGTTTACTTATAAAAGCATAAATAATATTAGTTTCTTTTGTACCTATCTAGTTGGTCTATGTCTAACTAAACCTTACATCGGATCAAAATCAATTTGTAAATTCACCCCACATTTCCCTCAGCTCACATCTTTTTTAGAACATGATAAACTCGTTACATTGTGCTAGGCTAGATGGAGACTCTAGCACATGTTTGCCTCTTATGTTAACATTTTTACCCTCTCCTTTTACAAATACTTGTTAGCTTTGCCTCATATGTAACCCAACACTATGATATACAATTTGTCTATTCTCTAAAGTTTTTTCAAGTTTGAAACAAATTAAGATGTGTGGTTGTGGGCGAACTAATCCATATGGAGAGGTGATGCGTTAAAGTACATGCGTGGACAAGCTTACAAAATTATTTCAAATAGTCATCAATGTACATACTTGTAGAGCATAACCAATTAAATTCTTTAACTTTTCACATATATACCATAAAGATTCGAAGTTGCAAATGCGAATGTGAGGTTGATCAATGGAATACACAATAATACATGACAATAAACACATATTAAAGCATGTAGTGCAAAAATCAGTGAGCGTCATGGTACACATTTGTAAAATTTTCTTTACTTTTTATACTTTGTAATATTAAGATCTAAAACTAAATATAAAGTAATGGAATAAAATGTAATTAGCTAATGTAGAAATGACATGGAGCTAATGTTCTTTGTATGGTCCTAATGTATCAGGATAAAATACATGTGTTCTTGAGTTGCTAATAATATCTAAAAGACTACAGTACTATATAGTATGTAATAAATATGCTAGAGAACATAAGAAAAGAAAAAAATAATGTGGCAAAATGAGCTTAAGCGACATATATTGCACTTTCAGCTGATCTTGTTATCCCCCCTTTTAAATTTCATGTCCCCATTTTGATTATCGCATCAAATCAACCGCATTATACCTATGCATTCTTGTGATTTCTGAAAATAATTAAACTCGAAAACAACCGAGTATAGAAAAAGGGGAGAAAAAGTTGGCAGAAGACATGGATGATACATGTCAACAAGCTGCTAGCATAGTTATATGTGTAGGGCACGTTTCTTAGGACAATGGTATAAAGCTACAAACTGAAATATCATTGTTAGGTCAGTTTGATGATCAGTTTGGATTACTATAGACACTTGTCATAGTAAATAGATGGATCATGTCTTAAATAGCATCACTACTCTTATTCACGATATGTCTCTACTACCCTTTCTGTTATCCTTTTCCTCTTTTTCTGTAGAAAGTCATTTGTCACATATTGTCATGGTCAAATTAAGGATGAGTGATCTACACCCTCCCTCAAAATTAACTTTGATCAGATAAAAACAGATAAATCCATGCCTTTGTAGAACCTTGCCAAAATTATGCTACACCTGTGTTGAAAACACCATATGATTGTAGCTTACTTACACGCTTTCTGTTAACCCTTTTTCCTAATAAAACGTACTCGTCCATATCGTTGTTATCACTTTGATCGTGCGGGTTTCACTTTATTATCCGTTGAAACCTCTATTAACACGTCCAAATTATCTATATCGGTATTATCACTCAAAATCGTGTGGGTTAGTTTTGCTTTTTACGTTTCTTGAAGCTTCTAAAGAGGAGACAAATCTATATAAATAGGAGAGGAGAGCACCCCTCCCAACTCAGTTCAAAATTGAAAAAAGGAAAAAAAAAAGAGAGAGAAGAAAAAAAAAACCATGGGTTGCGTAGCCGTAGCTTTCCCACCAGTTCCTTCTCTCCGAAGCCTCCTCCTCTCCGCTTCCTCCCGCGAAATCAAATTCCAAAGCATTTGATCGAATTTCTCCCAAACTTCCCAGCGTTTTCGCCCCGATTCCGGTTCGAGAACCCTCGCGAATTCATTTCAAACTCGTTGGAGAGCGCAATGGAGCACGTGTTCGCCGTCGACGAGATCCCCGACCCTCTGTGGGCCCCGCCGCCGCCGCCGGTGCAGCCGGCAGCGGCCGCCGGAGTGGATGACGTCGGCGCGGTGAGCGGCGGTGGGTTGCTGGAGCGGTGCCCGTCCGGGTGGAACCTCGAGAGGTTCCTGGAGGAGCTCGACGGCGTCCCCGCACCGGCGGCGAACCCGGACGGCGCGGCGATTTACCCTAGCCCGATGCCGGCGGCGAGGGCGCGCGCGCACGCGCCGGCGCCGCCGGCGAGCGCGGTGATGGACCCCGTGGAGTACAACGCGATGCTGAAGCGGAAGCTGGACGAGGACCTCGCCGCCGTCGCCATGTGGAGGGTACGTCACTTGCACATCTATCTCTCAACTCGAGCGCTGCTTGGTTCGTCTGCTTCATAGTACCGATGATTCGCCATTGTGGTCGTGATGGGATGGTTGAGCCGTAATTAACTGTAAATTTTTAGGGCAATTCTCTTGTTAGAAGTGGGGATGTGCTGTGACTGATGGTTGCACTGTACTCTCTCCGTTTAAAAAAAAAACTCAATGATCTGATTTATCTTATAATAATGAATCTATAGGTCACGTAGATTTCTTTATAACGAAGGGAGTAGGTATATAGCATGTACATCTATATCCATAAATCGTAAACGTACTCACGTGCATGTTGTCTCGTGATTTAATTTTATCCAAGGGTATAGTTTAATTTTGTAAGAGTACACGTGGACATCTATATCCACGAATCGTAAGCTTACTCACGTGCGTGTGGCTTTACATGTATTTTAATATTGTTGGAGTAAGGTGTGACACACTTTGAACATTGATAAAATAGAAAATGATATATAGATCATTTCTATGCGTAGATTTTAGGAATAATATGGACCAGGATTGCATGGAGGTGTAGACACTAGAAACTTTGTGAGATTTGTTGGAGCCGTACCATTGCCCAAGTGCACAGCTAGTAGTATGGTTACATGCTGTAATAATGCTATATATAGATCATAGGTTATTGTATTTATTTTGAGTGGTGCTAGACGGTATGTATTCATGTAATATTTTTCGGAAGTTCTGTATTTGACCTTATTGGCATCACTTTCCCTATTATTATTTTTTAGTACCAAAAGGGAACTGTTACGTTGAGATGTGATAAATCGGGTTTAACAATCCCAATTAGAACCAAGAAATTCTCACCAGTTGATTCGAGATGGGGGAATCATAACTTTTATGTTAATTTTCTAAATGGAGATTACATTTTGTTTTTCATTTTGCAATTGGATGTCGTACTTTGAACTCATTACGGGTTCACTTTACAAATACCTACAACAATCCGCTGATCTGAGCTTTTGGTAGTTGACTTTAGTTTACAATGTTAAACGGTTCCATATATAAGATTATAATGCGAGTGCGCATTTAGCTCTGTTCAACAATTATTAAGTCCCTTTGCATTCTGACTTCAATTTTTGGCATGTCCATCCCTAGGCCTCTGGTGCAATACATTCAGAGAGTTCTCTAGGCAATAAAACATCACTTAATACAATTGGTTCCAGCCTGAGTTCACTAAAGTGCATTGAAGGTACTCTATTATGCATATATGCTTACTTAAATCTTTTCAGTAACTATGGTTATGAATTATGAGTAATGACTAATGTTGTAAGCAAACTTAATTGTTTGCAAAATGTAGATTTTACAACATACTACTATATCTAATTGAACTTTTTTCCCCTATTTTGACTCATCCAGGTAATGGGATACTAGTGCAGACCAAGTTAACTCCTGGCCCAAATGGAGGATCAGGCCCATATGTCAATCAAAATACAGATGCTCATGCCAAGCAAGCTACGAGCGGTTCCTCAAGGGAGCCATCACCATCAGAGGATGATGACATGGAAGGAGAAGCAGAGGCAATGGGAAATATGATCCTTGATGAAGAAGATAAAGTGAAGAAAAGGTAATGTTTGCTATGTATTCTTTGGCTATGTGGTTTTTATTTTTCAATTCAACACATACAAAAGGTAAACACTGAGCATTAACATTAGAAATTAGGGGGCTTGCACATCTGTTGTTTTCCTTTTTCTTAGAAATAACTTTGAAGTAATATGCTTTAGATTATTAAAATAATATATCCTTACTAGATGTTTCATGTTTGTAGTGGATGTATTTGATTTATATATGACATTCTCACTTTTTCTTAGAAATGCTGAAGCTAATGTTTAGGCTTCCTCAATATGAAGTAGATACATTATCTGGCTAGAAATTTTGGTAATGCTTGTTACAAGTTGGTGCATTAAGGATTTATATTGTTTCCGTGCAAGCAGTTATTCATGCAAAGAAGGGAAATTGCAACGTGCATGAGTAGAACAATTCAGGAGACATGTAGACATGTGCTTCTCACACTACATAACGTGCTGCGAACATCATGCATCGTGTCTAGTTGCTTGTTCCACCTATGAAAAATTGGGTTTATCTGCAGAGGTCCTTTTTGTTGCAGTCGGACATTCATGTCTTCACCTTCTTTTGTGTAACAAATACAACCAATATTTGAGTTTTGAGCTTGTGTTATTGTCCAATTTCAGGAAGGAATCCAATCGAGAGTCGGCCAGACGCTCAAGAAGCAGAAAGGCAGCTCGCCTGAAAGATCTGGAGGAGCAGGTCTGGTATTTTAAAACTGTTAAATTTGACTGCACAACTGTTACATGTGAGTAACAAGTGTAACTGTTGATAAATGATTGCAGGTATCACTATTGAGGGTTGAAAACTCTTCTTTGTTGAGGCGTCTTGCTGATGCAAATCAGAAGTACAGTGTTGCTGCTATTGACAATAGGGTATTATTGGCAGACATTGAAGCCCTAAGAGCAAAGGTATGCAACTGTTTGTCTGTTTAAGTGCCTTTAAGCGCTCTATATGAATCGAATCCTGCCAGTGAAAGCTCTTTCACAAATAAGTATCTATGTGTATCGAATCTGTAAAGGGTCTCATATCCTCTTGAATTGTTAAAACAGTATATTTCTGTTCACTACAGTATTGTGCATCTGCCATGGTGTAGGAAACAGGAAGATTCTGCATATCAAACATAAACTAAACTTTCTTGGAATGAACTTCTAATTTCTGTTCTTAAAATTTGGTACAGGAGATATTGTAAATGTTGTCCTCTTACTACATTCGAAGGACAAGTTGTTTGCCATCTATCATAACCTGCACCAATTAGACTCACTTAACTAGCTTCTTTTTGTCTTGAAACAAACTGGGTGTAACTACTCTTTTTTCCTGCAACGTACCAGGTGTAAATAATCGCTTGCTGAATGGTGATAACCAATTCACACAATGGATCACAATCAATTTTAACAAAGAACCTGAGCTACACTACAATACTGCGGTGTCGTATCTTATAGCCATATGCTTCTAGCCCACCACTGAAAATTCATGAACCAGGCGATGTGGGTTAGCTAACATCTTGAGATGATTGCAGGTGAGGATGGCAGAGGAGAGTGTGAAGATGGTCACAGGGGCTAGACAACTTAACCATGCCATTCATGACATGCCATCACCCCTCAATGTCAACCATGATGCTTCTGTGCCGATTCAAAATAACAACCCAATGAATTACTTCTCCAATTCAACCAACGCCACTGTTAACGGCTTCTTGCACGAGGTTTCTCCAGCGTTTCAGATTGCGGATTCTGCAGGGAAGATTGACCCAACAGATCCACTGCATCTGCAGCAACAACAGCAGATGGCGAGCTTGCAGCATCCCCAGAACGGAGTTTGCGGTGGTGGCGCGAGTTCGAATGGGTACGCGACATGGCGATCATCTCTGATGGATGCGAGTGAGCTTGTCAACATGGAGCTTCAGTAGTAGGAGCATATCCTAACAACATGATGAGAGCATTTGGAGGTGCAAAATTGCAACCTGCAAATGTTGTTTTGTAGTAGTAGTTGTTGTCGCTGTTTTGTTTGAAACTGTAGTTTCTATGGATTTTGGACTTGCTGAGGAACATCTGCGGCTGTTGTTATTTCCAATTGAGAAATGAGGGACAATGGGACATGCTGGTCTCCCTTAATATAGCGAAAAATGGTTGGAAATATAGGGTATTGTGCTTGTCTCCATTTTTGAATGTTTAACTTGTTAGCTGGAACCGCATGTTGCGAAAATAGCTTTTAAAAATGTTAGAATCGAATTTGCAAAATTTTAGTTGATAGTTATTTTTTAAAAAAAGTTAGTACGAACATAAGTTGATTGGCAATCGCTGAGCTTTTATGAAAGCATATTATATACATAATTTGGGTCCACATGTGCAAAAATAATCTTAAATATCACTGTTGATTTTTTTAAAGTGAAGATACAAGTTGAAAAGAAAAAAAAATTAAACCGAGTGCTATGGCAGCAATTTGCCATACCTTAGTTTTTATAATCGTCAGAGCCCTGTTGGCTCTAGTTTAGGTTACACTCCAAAACTAATGAATTTTATAGTTTGCTTTTATTTTGGAATAGTTCTATTCATATATTTGCTTTAGTTATATTCTTACTCCTAACAATATGTTATTTTTGTACTCAACAAACTTATTTAGTTTGATCAAGTTTATAAAAAATACAATACTATTTTCAAAACGTATCATCAAAATATATTCAATGTTAGATTTAATAAAATTAATTTGGCTTTTAGATGTTGCTAAATTTTTCTATAAATTTAGTTAAACTTAAAATGTTTGACTAGAATAAAAAATCAAAACGACTTAAGGCATTCACAATGTAGTTTAAAAGTGATCCATAAGTAATACAATATTTCATTCAGCTACCTAGTACTATTGTGTAACTAGTATATAGCAAAGAAATAACAAAAGCTACCCATAAGCATGGGTTGTCCATAGAGAATAAAATATATTATTTGTCTCTACTTTTTCTCTCGTCATAATACTATTTACTATCTATATACATACAATAGTTAAAGTTCATATATGTAGATCCTATCTATATAGATTATTTTTGCTATATACATTATTGTTGCCTTTATAATATAAAACGGAAAGAGTAACAATCATTGGAAAAGGTGTAAAACAACTAAGGGCTGTGTTCGGAGATATGGGTTGGGAACCATACCTCCTGACACGTAAAACGATATAACAGTTTAGTGTATAATTAATTATGTATTAGCTAAAAAAAACTTGAAAAATAGATTAGTATGATTTTTTAAAGCAACTTTTTTATAGAATTTTTTTTAAAAAAACACTTCTCAAACAGTTTAGAAAGCATACGCGCGGAAATCGAAGGAGAACTTGCTCAAAAATGAACACAGTCTAAGAAAACCCCTAAAATTAAATTGAAAAACAATTCCTCCAAAAAAAAGGATTGCCCAACTAAAACCACCGCATTTGGTAAGTTTGATGTCCACGATGTAAATGTACGTGCTTCTCACTGCCATGTGGGCCCCGCTTGTCTGGCCCCGTAATACTCGTTCGGACACAGCTAAACCAGGTGACGTCGAACCCAACACTCACCAATCCATCCGCCTCTCCCCAAACCCGTGGGCCGCCGCCGCCGCCGCTGCCCACACGCCGCCGGCGATCGAGTGACGGAGAGAGGTGTTCGGAGTGAGGAGGAGGAGAGAGAGAGGGGGGGATCTCTTCTTCTTCTTCCTCGCGGCCGGGGCCGGCCATGTCGTCGATTGGGACGTCGAAGGGGGTCCTGGAGATCGCCAAGTTCGGGGTGTACGTCTCCGTCCCCGTCGCGCTCACCTACCTCGTCGCCACCGACTCCAAGACCCTCAAGAAGCTCATGGGCCTCGTAAGCAAGCGCTCTCCCTTTTCTCCCTCCCTCTCTCTCTCTCTCGTCTTGATTCCCCTTTCTGTTCTGTTTGGCTCTCTGGATCAGGATTTATCGATGGGTCGTCGGTGTATATGTTGAGGATTTTGCCCTTTTAATTAGATTTATTTATGGTTCATTGGTTCTTGAGGATGACGATGTGAGGATTGAGATTTTAATGCTATCCCCTTTCTGTTCGGTTTCTTAGATCAGGATTTCTCGATTGGTCGATGGATGGGGTGTCCGATTTCGCCCTTTTAATTAGATTTATTATGGTTCTTGAGGATGACGAGGTGAGAATTGAGATTAATGCTAGGGTTTAGGCGCATTTGGGGTTCTCGGTTTCTTCTTGCCTAGAAGAGGAAGAAATGAGACTAGTACAAAATTGCATTGGCAGATAGTGAAGAGTAGTGCTTTGACATGACCATGAGCTGAAATGCTGAATTATAGCAGTGGTGATGACTGATGGTGCTGTCGATGAATGCGGCGATGTCTGATTTGACATTATGAATTCATTCACACACTGTTTCGTAGGATGAGTCGGGTATTTTTTTTGGTTGATCCAGATTGCAGAATCATGATGGACTGCTGTTGAACAATGCATGCAGTATTGGATGGCTATTCCCTTTCTGGTTTAGCAAATTGTGTGGGCTTTGTTTGTAATTTGTTCGCCCTGATGCTACTATGGAGCTTAGAGAGGGAGCTGACTGTGTCAAGCATGTGAATTCATCAATCATATTTTTTGCCGGCCCGGAAATCATCAATCATGTTTGTCTTCCAGTGAGAAACTTGTTCAATTTGTGGGCATCATTGTTAATATTGTGGGGGTGTGTATGGGCATATATCTGCTTATGTGTGGTTTGTCGATGGACTGTCGTATTATGGCATTTCTTTTGCTGATGCATACTTCTTACATTTGCTTTGTGTTTGAATTACCAAATTCATTTCTTTTGCTGATGCATACGTCTTACATTTGCTTTGTATTTGAATTACCAAATTCCCTTCTCGATGGTGATTTACAGAAGTTTGAGTTGATGCTCTGTATTTTCCCACTGCAGCGTGAATACGTGGTATATCCTCCCGAAGGTCCACGTCCACCACCACCAGAAGAACTTCGTGAAAGGGCTCGCGAGATAGCTCGAAAGAGGCAACAACAGCAATAAATACATGGACCATGACTCACACCATTTGATGACAAAACTGAGTCCAAGAGGAAGTTCAGAAAAAGAGAAAACAAGTTGACTGTTTTTATCAATATGTGACTGTATGATCAGCAACAACATACTTTCTTGCTGCTGTAAGATTTGAAATAAACACAAAATCTGTAAAATCTGTAAGAACACAGTAGTAGCTTCATCAATAAATTCTCTGTTCCCCTGATGATTCATAAAATTTAGAGACCTGTTTGTTCTGATGGTTCGTGAAATTTCAGCTGCTCTGGCCTGTACACTACCAGATCTTAGTTGTATTATCTAGTGTGCCATGATATACAAAGAATGATCTTTACATTGAAGGAAAGTATGGTTATATTTTTTTTTGTTACTATAAGCTTTTCGATATTGAACAAAGATTGATTATCGTTCATATGTTAGCATTTGCTTTGCTTGGAGGGTCAGTAAGACTTAAGAGCTATACGTGAGCTGAGCCTAAATATTCCCTTCTTGGATTGCGAGAGAAGCTTCTTGCAGCGTGTGTATAGAGCCAACATCCTTTTGCCGTCCACTATCCATTGCTAGCAGCCTAGCACACGGCAAAAGGATCTTGTCATGGATTTTCCCAGCGATTTGCATCATTCATCACCATTTTTAGACCTGGATTAATCTGTTCTTGGGCGACTGGAGCTTCCGTAAGAACCTCTGTACAGAGGAAGCAATGATCTTCCTATTCGTTTCCTGACACCGAGGCAGCGCCAGTAAACAGCTAAAAATGATAGCACAACAACAATCGGGATCACCCATCTGCACAAGACAAACATCGTAACACTGAGTAATGAAGGCAAAATAGAAGTTACATACATGTCGTAGTAGACTTCACAGAGAGAAGAAACTTGCCTGTCAATATCAAGAACTGGGTTGTACACGATGGTTTCCCATGAAGAGACGATCATGTGCCAGATGGGATTGTAGTACAATAATTCTGAGGACCAGAATAATCTCGTGTATGTCTCTAAGAAGATGAATATAACCCATGCAGCAACTTCGAGTAAAAAGAACTTGATCACAAAGCGCGCGATCACAATCATGACCAAGGAGAACGTTACCAGCCAACTGAATAGTTTGTTGTTGTACTCCTTGATGAAAAGAGCACGAGACCTTGCGAGCATCTGTAACCATGCAGAGATAAGGTTATCAATTATCAATATCATCAAGGAGTATATAAGTTCAAGAAAGATTGGTGCAGGAATACATAACACAAGTAAAGAACATAGTTGGACATAAATTGAGTTTCAGGCAAACCTTACAACATATCAGAACGTGCTGGTGTAGTGGTGTTTACCAGGAAAAAAAAGAGGAAGGAAGGTGAATTCTACATATGGACAATCATCTCTCTTTTCCCTTTTGCTACTCATAATGGGTGAAATGGTACCTACTACATGAAACCTTGATTCGATTTGACTTCTAAAAATGCTCACATAAGTAGCAGAGAAAAACTACCTACTCTGTCTTAAGAACTAGTACTGGTCAAAGTTGCAACAGTACTGATCAATGGTAACAATTAGTATATAGGAGCGGAGGGAGTATTGAAAAACTTAATGCAAAATCTGATAGTCAAAAGTGATATGATACTTTTGTAACTGGATACACCTAACAACTCCATGTATTACTACATTATCCCTATATCGATCTAAATTTTGTAAGTGGGTACAAAATCCATTGGTTCTTTCCCATCATAGAAGATGTCTCAAGTAAAGAGCCGGACCTTTGACATCCGACGTTCATAGCTTTCCTTGGCAGGCCCCACACACTCCATTTCAAAACTCTGGTTACATCGAAGAAATCCAGCACTAAATTTTGCCATCGAAGGAAGCTTCAAGGATTGGAGGTGTTCCATTTTATCTTCACACTCTGAAAACCTTGCTTCGCACAGCTTCGATGACTGGTACTCATTGGCAAAACCAAAGTTTCCGAAGACCTAAAAAGAATACCCAGTTAAACACATTAAAGATATATTATCCATTTTGCATAGGTTGTAAGTAACAAAAGAGTTGTAAGGAATGCTTCAATTGTAATAATCTCACCAGAAATACCCTACAAGATCTGTAAAAATTTTCGTTCGTGTTCCAAACAAAGCATCCGAGCACAAAAGGCATGGAAAGAAATCCAACTTGTTTCTCCACAAAATATGTACTACCACTACACAATGAACTATCGAACTTGATTTATGGCTATGAGTAATTAATAATATAATTTTATGACAGAATATGAAGAATCAAGGGTTTCTTATGTGAAGAACTGAAGACCATAGCACCTCAGTGAGATATAATGTTTATAGCATGTACTTCAATCCATATTCATATTCATATTAACATAAAAATTTCATCAATGACGTTGTTTTATTATCTGGAAATGGAAGACAACATTAAACACGCATGAATATTTATTGTCAGGCAAACCTTTTTCATCTCTTCATCAAGCTTGAGGATGGATCGGGTAGTATGATGTTTACCGAAATGCTGCTTGTCAAAGAGCTTTCTAGCTTCATCTTCTGCCAAATTGTGAATTAGCTGAAGTTTATCCACTGATACTGGTAGACCCACTCTTTCCATTCTTTCATTATACAACTTTAAGCAGCGCTCAAGAATTGCCTTATTGAATACTTCAACAAGTGATCCTGTTGACGGAATTTCACCTTTATTCAACGCCTCAAGTATCTAAAATAAAGGTAAGCAACTCAGATAACAGCTCACAAGAGTTTCAAGATTACTAAGATGCATAAAAATATAAACAAGCCAAGAGGTATTACCTGCCTTAGGAAAGATACAAACTCCTTTCCATTTAGAGTTCTACCCTGCACAAGTTTTGGTTTAATCATGGAAGTAACAATTTGCTTCAACTCATCTCTCCTTTCTATATATAATGGATCCATTTCTTGATCGTCCATGTCACATAGCTTTGTTCTTTGAAGATGAGGCTGGCAAAAAAATTCATAATGTAATAACTTAGTGATGTAAAGATCACAGCACCTAATCATCAAAATGAGCATATATGTTAAAAGGTAGCTCAGTACCAGAATTTTATGAATTGTGATAGTAATGATGTTAAATGCACAAATCACTTTTCCCTAAAAAAACATATCTCATGTTTCCCCCCACCATGATCATGTTTTCACAAACCTGGGGTAAGCTAAAAGCAGTGCTGTTATCGCCCATAAATGCCAAAGAGTCTCTGATTCGGTTGACCTAAAATAATATGAAAACCATGTTTCTTCAAACAAATTAGTATGCCATATCTTCCAGTTATTAGCATATAGCTCGAACTAATTGTACCTCATCAATATATTTGTCTCCTGCAGCAATACACAAAAGTAGGTTAATTCAAGATCTCCATTTAATTGCTTCATGAAGAAAGAAAGAAAGGAATTAAATATCATCGTGATAAAATCTATTAATAAGGTAACTTGAACTAACCATTGTTGTTAGGCACCCGTTGGAGAGCTTCATCAACCATTTGCTGGACAGATTTCCCTTCTGCCTCATGAAAGTTAACAATGTTAAAAGAAGTTTAATATCCTAAAAACAGAACAGCAACAACAAACGGTGAAATGCAAAACAGTAGACATTTGACCAAAATAAAGCACGAGACCTGTATATTTCCACTATTGCTAATATACAGCACATATCGAGTTATTAACTAGTCCCTCTGTAGTCTGTACCGCAACTTAAGTCCGACCTCACAATATACCAACATTAATACCAGGCAATTAGAACTTTTATGGTCCGACTTGTGATTTATTGTCTATTCCTGTCATGAAAATCTAATTCTATTCAGAACATGCTGAAAGGAATACTTGATTATCAAAATAAAATTGTTCATACGTAACACAAACAGAAACTTACGGAGGAAATCCCTCTGGATCAACCATAGTAGTTTTGCTGGCTCAAAAGCAACATCTTGCCCCTACAGAGACAAACAATGTAACTTTGACATAGTTTTCTAGTTTACATAATTCTAACACGTAGGGTTAAGTATTACCTTCACTCTGGAGTCAACAAATACGGACAGAAGTGGAAATTTTGTTAGAATATTAGGGAGGTACTTAGTAAACTGTAAGCTCCAAATAGGATTGGCAGAAAGCAAACCTTCCATAGAATTCTTCAGCAATTTCAACGGCAAATGAGAGTCTAGATATATCAGCTTCACGAATCTATGATCAAGATAAGTCAAGTTAACAGCTATCAAATGAGAGAATGGAGGTGAGCACGTCATGAACCAGAGAAACACACCGTCTCTGGAAGATTGTAGATAAGGATTGAACTTAAAACAGTGGCCAGAGCAAATATCCTGCAGCACAAACAAAAGAACAAACAGTCCATTTTTCACCACTTAAAATTCCAATTCAGACTTAATATGCATTTCATCTATAAGAAACAAACCTATCATCATAGACATTTGATTTTCCGATGCTCTCAAATCCCTCAGTGTCCAGGTAAAGGACAGAAACTTTGGAGCCATTGACATCTAACTCAATGGGAGTACCCCAGACCCATATACCTTCAAAATGTGGAGCAGAGTGTTAGAATCCTTCAATTAGGATATGGGATCATTTAGGATAACATTACAAAGTTGCCATTGGCACCACCAAACCTTTTGTTTTGGTATCTCGCATATGTCCAACTCCAAAACCTGCAGAGCCAATTTACCATCATTCCAAGTGTCCTCTTTCCTGGAGCATGGTATGTAAGGCAGAAACTCATTGTACCTTTATTGCATGTTAGGGAGAGAAGCTGATTGAGAAGAAAAGATTTTCCAGATCGATATGGCCCAATAACCTGATTTGAGAGTCAGAGACATATAACTCAGCATGCACCACGACAAAGAAGTAAATATAGTGCCTTGGCATTATTTGGGAAAAGCAAAAATATCAGGTATTTATGTGAGCTACAGCCCAATTAAACATACAGCGACAGCAGCTATTGGTGTTTCGATTCTTTTAATTGCCTCCAAACCTTCTTTTGCAAGACGGAGTTTAGTGTGACCATGATCTGGTTCGACGATTGGAAACCTGCACAACTACCTTTGTTAAAAAAAAAGAAGTGCCAAAACCACAAAAGATTTTTTACAGTCCATTGATTTGATAAATATGAGCGTTGTAGCAAATGATGTTTTCCATATGAACAAGTAAATGAAACACAACTACTGCATGATGCTAGTACTACCAGCCATATACATGTTGTACTCTCATTCACTCAGCATTAAGTCGAAGAAGCAGACCTACGATGATTCTGTTAAGTAACCAAGTCTACGATCTTTCATCAAAACAAGAAGGTGCCTTTCATATGGTTAGATCATCTGAGAGTTCTAAAGCCGGTTCAACTGGGGCACGCTATGCTGACACGAAAGCGGCTTCAGTTTGTTTTTAAAGAAAAAAAATGGGAATTGTCATCATTCTGTTTACTATTGCTCTAATTACATCAAAATTTTCCATCTTCATGATGTGTTTTCCCTTTCTTAATTATCCACAAATGTAGGTGAAACTTAGCAAGTTGACATCCATTAACTAACAAAGTATCTACCCATTACGCTCAATTAGTCCGGTTTATGCAAGTAGCAACACACCGGCTACCTACTCCACATCTCATATGAATAATCCACTTCTTTTTTTTTTTTGAGAACTTATGAATAATCCACTTGGTTTCTCATTTCAACCATGCATCAGCAGCTACCTGCTCCCCTCCAATATCCCACTTCCCACACAATTATCTCAGGTGCCCATTTCCAATGTGGCGTTAAAGATAGGGAGCCGCAATTCGGCCGTACTAACTTGAATTCCACAGCATGACAGCATCGCGTGCGAGAGATGAACACGAAAAATGCACCGGAATCTCTATGTAATCTCAACCCCATTAAGCTACGCAACAACAGAATGCAACCAAAAGCAGAGTCTGATGCGATTGAAAAAAAAACAAATAATCAGAAGCTGCCTCGTGAATCGCACTTACGCGCGTTCGAGCTCGTCCTGATCAGGATCCTGCGCAACCCCCGCCACGACAGAGGCTACGGCGACGGCGAGCATCCACAGCACCGCCACCGCCGAAGCGCGACTCCGCCACCCCATCCGCGCGCTCGCCCTCCCTCCCGCTCAGATCCCTCTCCACCGCTCCACGCCGCGCGAGCAATCAATCAACCTGCCGCCGTCGACGGAACGGAACGCGACCGATCACCTCCGCCCGCGCCGAAATGGCCTCAACTCCTCTCCTCTCCTCTCGTCGGCTTGGAGTCGAGGGCGAGATCGATCGATCGATCCGGGAGGGAAGGGTTGATATAGCGGCAGGGGAATTTGGGGATTTGGAGGCGGAGGAGGGTTTCCTCCTCCGGCG
The DNA here is from genome assembly GCA_000573905.2 of Oryza punctata. Classification (NCBI taxonomy): domain Eukaryota; kingdom Viridiplantae; phylum Streptophyta; class Magnoliopsida; order Poales; family Poaceae; genus Oryza; species Oryza punctata. The sequence goes on along the minus strand of CM002494.2, from coordinate 4,784,361 downwards.
AGAGGTTGCTTGGAGGCGGGAGGGAAGGAGACGTCGAGGCGAGGCGAGCGAGGTGGTCGGCGTCGCCAAGAGGAAGGAGATGGCTTGGCTTCTCTCGTTAATCCATCGTTTCAAATGGAAGTTTTTTTTTTGTTAATTTGCTTTTGTTTAATCTCTGCGGGTTAGTGCAAATTGTGGAAGCCTTGATTGGCGAAAACGTGTGTGGAATGGGCTGCGGGCTTGGTCGTTTCATGGGCCGTGGGCCTGACAGCGTGGATTATGTCCAAAGCCCAGTATATAGCACATAGCGCTGCCAGTACCGAAGCTATGTGGTTGTTGTGTTGACGGTGAGGTGCTTATATTGGTAAGTCCTATTCCCTCCAGTTTCTTTTGGATAAAATTGAGATCAAACTTTTATAACTTCATCAAACTATAGAAATAAGAGCCTTTAAACAACCCTACTTTTCTATAATAAAATGCACGAGAACTTACTCTCACTAACTGGATACGAAAACAAAAGATCCCATGTCCAGTTGGTCAGATCAATTCGGCTTTACCCATTCATTGTTTTATCGAGGCAAGACAAAAAGGGACAGTTTTCTTATCTTTTGAGGTCTCAGGAAAAACAGGATCCATTGGTTTGGCAGGTGCTATTCTTACTAGTTCACAACACTACTTTTATAGCAGTTGAAGATTATCATCTGGAGGTACTAACCACTTAGTGATCAGTCCGCTAGTTCACGCAAATCCGAAGAAGTTATCACGGACGAGCCACATGCAGGGAAACTTACACGTGTGGTTCTGGCTGGGCTTTGTTCTTTATTGTTTTGCTGAATTCAATTATGATTCAGTGGTCAGGGATACTTAACCTTAATTAAGGAGGCTTAGTTGAACTGTCTATTACCGTTTATGCTTCCTCGAGCAAGTTGAACATTTTCTCAGCTCTACAAGCTACTCTTTCTTCTCTCTTGGGCTCTTTGATAGTAGCAATGTGAACTTAACTAGCAAGAAAGGACGTGTACGATGTTGGTATGATCAATGAGTTAATTTCCAACAGTAGGAGAGCTGACAGCTAGTGGAGAAATGCGTTCGTTTCCAACAAACAAGGAAGTAGTGAGTGAACCGTTTTAGAGTGCGGTGGAGTCAGATTTAACGGGCGTGAGGCAAGAAGTGGGATCTAAATTAGAAGAGATAAATACGACATTCCATACCCGCGGAAGATCCCTAGCCTAGCTTGGCAATCCCTTGGGCAATTTCTCAGGGTATACGTGTACGGGGGTATGTGCACGAAGAAAAAAGGCCCGCAAGGCCATTTCTACAGCACGTAATTATCAATAACTTTAATTTAAAGGAACTAAAACAACATATATAGATTCATCTTTCAAAATACTATAAGAAAAGTAAACATACATTTATTTATTTATTTATTATACATATTATAATAGAAAAGTCAAAGTTATATTTTGGAGACCGTGTCATCTTCAAAACATCAAGAATTATGGAACCGGAGAGAGTATGCCAGAAGCGTACTTCCTTTATAGATATAACTCAGGACGCACACGAACACACACCACACTCACACCACAACACACGCACACACACGTGTGCACGTCCCAAACACATGCTAGGATTGAGATTAGAGGTAAAGGCCTCAGTGCACGGAAAACGTGTAGTACCACTGAACGCGCAAGCGTGATTACCCTATTACCTAACCAGGACCAACCAAAATTGATCCGGGGAAACGGGGAAAAAATCCGGTGAGACATGCGAGTTGCAATCCCAAGGATTGAACTTGAGTGGGCTGCTCGCTCACCTGGCAAGGCTAGCCACCAGAGCAAAGTTCGGGTCTGTAGAAACGTACTTCCTTCATCTCATAATACTCCCTCTGTTCTAAATATATAAGTTTTAGTTGGATGAGATATATCATAGTATTATAAATTAGTTAACAAAATTTATTATAATAGGATATATCCTGTCCACCTAAAACTATTGTAGTATTTTGAAACGAATGGTGGTATGTACTCATAACCAGATTCATCCTTAATTATTTTTATTTACTCCCCTGATGCACATTAACAAAATGAGACAGCGTACTTGCTGCCAGTACAGCAAGTACAAGCTGATTCACGTCAGGTGGGGCAAAGAAGGTTTAACAGCTCTCTGTCCAAAACAGGAGCAGTTACTGGTACTGGACTAGGACTACTGGTACTCTGATAGTGCAACAGAAAGCGAGTTAATGGCTTCACGAGTACTGACTGACCAAGCATGAAGCATCTACTGCCTCCAGGGCAAAGCATAAATACTTGGTGAAAGTTCTAACAAAGATAAAGGTTGGTTAGAAAAGAATTGGATGTGGATGTTCGTATTTACGACCAATTAATATTTCAGTGATAGAGACATATCCTTCGATAACAGGATGTGTCTAGTGATTTTATCAATATTAAAATATACAAATCCGATCTATGAAAATGTTAATAGAGGATAGGAAGTACATATGATTAGAGCGAGTAAGTGCACTTATATATGGTTGTCGGGGTCTATAGTGTGTTTCGAAAAGAAGAGCATAAACAACTGTTTCAAGTTGGAACTATATGGTTAGAGATAAGATAAGAAAGATATTAGATAAGTGACGATTGATGGGATAGGTATAAAATGAAATGTGCGCTTGTATTTTGGCGTAAATTCAAATATAGAATCGTTTCTATTTAATTCCCTCCGTCGAACATAGACTCCATTTCTACCGATCTCAAATAAACTTGTAGTGAAAAGAAATAAATATGATACCCCTCTTTAATATCGTTTGTTGTATTTCGTAGGATCCAATAAATGCATATGCCTTCGCCGATTGACTATAACTTGTAAAATTAAAATATTTATGCCACAAATTTTAATCTATACTAGACTATAATCTTTATATATACATTGACACTATAACATCAGCATTAGAGCGATAGCGGGCTCCTATATTATCGTCGCTCTTACACCATGGTAGCACAAAGATAAACTGTACAATACGTATATTTGCGTGGATTCCAAGGCAAGAGAGGCAACTCCTGAAGCCACCTGCCCACTTGCCTGCAACTGTATGCATGATCATGTGTCTGCTCTGGACATCAAAAACCTCACCATAACAGATCGATGGATAGCAATTTTAAGCACGAGGAAAATGCTCTTAAGATCAGCTGACTGTTTGGTGAGGTGAAACTATGAATCGTGCTCCACTGCATGGCTCTGTGCATGATGGGTTGATGTCATGGCTATCTCCAAAAGCTAAGGCCCCCCTTCTGAGCAGTTTATTTATTGAAAAATTTGCAAAAACTATCCCATAAATCACTTGAAATTTAACACTTCATCTCATAAATTATTTTATTACAAATGCTCACCCATATACTTAGTTTTGTTAAAAAACCACCCCAATACGCATGTAATTAACTAAGAATTAACATGTTATTATAAATTGTGAACCATAGACGTGGTTTATAGCAAAGTTAAATACTTCTAATAGTATAGTCTTGATACTTTTTTGGAGACACCAAAGATAGAATTGCTGATGAAAATTTAAACATTGTCACACGGAGTTTTGCTATATGCACAACAAAGTTCAATGAAACATGAAGAATATGTGTAATGCAAACACGATTGATTAAGCTAGCTTAGTCTGTGGTGGCTCTACATTAGCGATAACGGGATGATTCGATTGAACGCATTGGGGTGGATTTTTTTAAAAAAATGATTTTATGAGGTGGAATGTCGAACTTCATGTGACTTATGGGTGGTTTTTTATAATTTTCCTTTATTTATTAGATTATTTGCTTCACGTTTAGATCGTTTGTCATGGAGTATATATTAGGTTTATAACCTATAACATTTAATTTATCCTTACAAATAAGTAGATCACCCATTTCATTTTATCGAAATTTCATCTTTTTAGAACGCTAAAACAATAATAACAATATAACATGCACCGTCGACGTCCATAGGAACTATGGAGGAAGCCAAGCCACTGTCCAGTCCATACACATGATCAACTAGATGTTGGAAGGTCAAATATGGGAGATGATGAGGTATCGTCGTCGGAGTGAAGGGTAAAGGTGGATTGGAGAAACTATATGTCGTAGTGCGAGCACCGGTTAAGATGTAGAGAAGAATTAATACACGGAGTATATCATAGGTGGTCTCTATAAAAAGGAAAAACCTCAAGGAGTGTTCAATTAGAGGCACCATCCCAATGAAGATATGAGATGAACGAAGTAGGAACAATTAACAAGATATATAGTGATGGTATAACTACCCTTTTGGTCAGACTTATTTGGCAACCAAATACCAAGTCAAATAAATGTGACTAAGGGCTGTTTTTTTATTTTAAATAATCTTCATCAGAATTTCTTTGATAACTTTTAAAAATCAACTTACCAACTTTGTAATCTTTAATTTATTCATTGTGTGCCTTCTAACAATTATTGTAAACTTAGATCAACGTACCATCCACCAGCATTTTGAAACAGCCCCGATATTCGAATTGACATAAGCATCTCTTTACTACTTTAAGGGGATTCGCCTTCCTTCCATGTTATCCTTCCAATGTGCACAAAGTAATCACCAGATCCAATATTTTATCCTTAATCACCCTTTCAATCAGTGGCGGAGCCACCATCGAGCTCACCGGCGAAAACTCCATTAAAGATTGATATTGATGAGTAAATTGATGATGGAATTTCTATAGCAAATACTAGTTATATTAATATTTGTCTGGACTCAAAAATCTTTCATGCTCCGCCACTGCTTTCAATCCTTTTCTAATTATATGGGCTTAGCCCGTTATAACGTACGAGCTTGCAATCTATCCTTTACTTATATGCTCTCACTAATCTCTCCCTAGTTATACAGTGTATGACCTGACCTGTTACAATGTACGTGTAGGTAGCTAAGAATCAAAGATCAGGTGCAGTTAGTATAGTAACCGCAAGTTAAGCAGTCATATCGGTCCACAACCGTCAGATCAAGCTGATGAACGATAGAGAGATGCGCCACATCACAACCTAGCTGACAGCAGTACAGTACATGCTACAGTATTCTTATATGATGGTATAGATGTGCTACAGTACCCTGACCGAATCTGAGATGTTCTTCTCTGATCTGACGACGGTTACCCAACCACCGCTAAAGTTGTAGTTCCTATTACAACTGCAGGTGATCCTGATCCGGTAGCTAAAGTATCAAGAAAAAGACGATTTTGTTTCGAGTCATCCTAAACTCAGAAACTATTAAGTAGTTTCTATACTTATCATGTTATATAGACACTATGTACAAAAATTATATATCAAATGAATGGTATCTTCAAATTAAATTATCATTCAATCACCTCTCTTCTTTCTCCTTTATCCTCCTATACTCTTATTTTCATTTCTTGGTTATTGTGTAGAGATAGTTTTCTTGCATGAGAAATAGTGTTTTTATCTTTTTATCTCTTTTCTTATTAACTCTCATTTCACATTAAATTCTTACATAATTATGTAACAGTATATTTAATGATATGGATATTATATGATATGAAAAGTTGGGATGACCTGAGGTGGGCATGAGGTAGAGGACACCCCGCCCGGGCGTTTCGCAAAACCGTAAAGGCGTGATCGTTGCTGACTTGCTTCCAAAGCTACTTTATATTTCACGAAATTTACCGAGCACGATGCACACGCTCGCCTTCCATGGTCGAGGCATGCAAAACAGTTTATATTTCACCGTTCCTCGCGTTAACTTTTTACCCCCACACCTTGGATTCGCCGATCAACTGCCTGCGCCTGCGTGCTCGCTCCCAACTCCCAATCCCTCCCCCGGCAACCGCAAAATTTCTCGATTTCTATTCAAACTAATTTGAAGCATTGGTTGAAGCACAGTGTTTATTATTATTTTTTTTTACCGATGCGTGTGGTAAAATAAATAAATAAACGAGGTAGTAGTAAAAAAAAATCCACAGAGTTGGTGGGGGCAGCAGAGCGCAGCACACGCACGCCATCGTCATGGGACGGCCGGCGCGGCTCCCGAGACGGCACGAGTGCACCGCACTGCTGGTCTGCTGCCCGCACGCCCGCCGGTGGAGCCCACGAGGGGCCACCGCTGGCTCTTCCACCCTGTGTATGACACCTGGGTCCCACTCGCAAACGTAAACCGTCGCCCGCTCGGTTAAAGTGGAAAGATTAAACTTTACTTCACTCCAGAACAAATATGGGATTAATTAGTGAGAGCGTTTGTGTGGCAAAAATGGTTGGAATTACTCCAAAAATATACTCCGTATTTTGCAGCTGTGATTAGCCAAGTAATTACGCTGAAGATGACGTTAGCACGGGTAAAACTAGAAAATCATTAGTACATAATTAATAGTTTTAATTATTATTAATTTATTTAAGATTTTAAAGAAAATTTTATATAGAGCACGAAATACACTTTTACTCCTCCGTAATAGTTTGAAAAGATCACCTCCTTAATACTTCGTACTTACATCTTTTTAATTCTGCTCCTCCTGGCTGCTCTGGTGATGTTTTTAGATTATGGCTGCTCTGATGATACAAATATGATAGTACCGCTAGTGATTAAGTTCTGATTAAGCAACCTGATAATGTTGCATTGCATCTCTCTTTTTCATCCTCGTCCTCTTCTCAACAATAGGGGGGCAACAAGACTGCTATGCTCCTTGCACTTCCCTTTTGTGGAAACCAAAATTTGTTCTAGAAAAAAAAAGAAACAAAGAAAAACGGAGGCGTTTTCTGTAAATGTCTTTTTCCAAAAAATAGGAAAAAAACTGAGAAAACACCATCAGCTAAGCCTCGGGCGGATCAAGGCGGCGATGGAAAAGGTAGAAAAAAGGGAGGAAATTTGGGAGGGAGTAGAGTAGAGTGATTGCTTGACAAAGTGAGCTCGTTAATTAGCTAGTAGTGGAGTAGAGTGAGTTCTTCGCCGCCGTTAGAGCACGGCGGCGAGCCCGGTCACCACCTTCCCCTCGGGGCGCGGCGGCGGCGACCTCTTCTTGCTCGCCGCCTCCGGCTCCACCGGGCGCCACGGCGATGGGGACACCACCACCGTGATCTTCTTCGCCTCGACCTCGTCGTCGTTGTCGTTGTCGTCGCCGGCGGCGGCACTGAGCCCCGGCGGGGTCTTGGCGTCGAAGCGTAGCTCGAACTCGCCGGAGAAGCTGGAGAGCGATACCGGAGTGGGCGGCGGCGACGGCGGCGGTGGCTTGTCGGAGCAGCGGAGGACTTGCGGGGACAGCCACTTGGCGCGCATGTACTCCGGCTTCCGCCATGGCGGGACGTGGAGGCCCTTCTTCCTCAGGCTCTGCCGCGCGGCCTCCGCCACGACGGCGACGATCTGCCCGAGGCGATCCGGCGTCCCGACGAACAGCGGCGGAAGCGCCTGCAGCGCCGCGCGGTACGCCTTGGTCGACCTCGCCACCTCGAACTCCGACCTGAAGTCCACCTCCACCACCAGCCGCTTCTCCACCACCGCGTCGATGTACTCGTGCTCGCCTGCACAGGTTTGCCGGCCCACCGTCGCCGCCGGTCAGCGCCGGCGATTCCGCACACCGTATCGAATTGGGGGCCGACGGATGAGATGTTTACCTGCGGGGTAGGAGGGGGTCTTGTCCCACCGCGACTTGCAGACGGCGGCGTCGTAGCCGAGGGCGGCGAGGCCGTCGGCGACGGCGCGGCGGACGTCGGCCTTCTTCTTGCCGCCCTTGCGGCACCTCTCGGCGATCCTCGACGCGTCGGCGAGGAGGTTCCTCTCCGCCACGCTCGCGCTCTGCACCAAGCCCTGCGACACAAAATGGGAGAAAAAGCACGAGGCGTCGATCAGTCCGGCGAGCAATCGCGGAAACACCGGTGACTCGAGCCGGGAAAAAGCCCTATACCTTTAACGTCTCCAGGGCGTCGCCGGCGGCGGCGGCGGACGCGGCGGCGGTGGCGGAGGAGTTGGAGGGGAGGAAGTCGAACTCCTCGTCGTCGCTGCCGTCCCCGCCGCCGCTGCCGTTGAAGCAGTTGCCGCAGCGGCCACGCGAGGGCCGCTCCACGGCGGCGGTGGAATCCTCCATGAAGCTGAGCACCATCCGGTCCAACCCCACCGACCCCACCTCCATCTCCGCCGCCCTCTCCTCCTTCTCCCTCATCACCTCCCCGCCGCCCGCCCGCTCCGGTGCCGCCGACACCCGCACCAGCAGCCTCCGAAACCTCGACACCCTCACCGCCGGCGGTGGCCTCGTCTCCATCCCGCACGGCAACTGGTTCCTCAACTGCAACAGCAACGGCATCGACCAGCCGAATCCCTCCCACACTTCCAAACCAAGAATGGCAGGTGCCAACCAACCAACTGATCTTGCCAAGAAGAAACAAACAAGAAGGCGTCCTACTCCACGCGCGATTGCCGTTCGCCGGCGGCCATCGATCTCGCCGGGGAGTTCGCCGGAGAAGTTCGTTGAGTGAGACGACGACGAGGTCGAGGGGGACGACGACGAGTTGGTCGCGAGGTTTTTATAAAGTGGGGGGAGGTGGGTGACGTGGCGTAGTGGGTGGAGAGGACGTTGACAGGTGGGGCCGGCGGGTGGCTCACGGTATTGTCGCCGTTGTGGGGGAGGAGGAGTGGACTCCGTGGGCGCCGCTGAAATGACGGGATTACCCCCACCGTGTCGTTGTGCAGGGGTAGGATCGGGATTTCATGCGCTGATGGAAATGCCCTGTGGTGGTTTTGGTTTTTTTGATAGGGGGGTTTTGGACTTTTTTTTGGTTTATTATATTATCTGCCGTGCCTATACATTTTAACTATTTTATTATTACTCTATATATATATTCAAGACATTTTAACTTTTATGTTCATATTTTTCAAGATATTTTTCCATAACAACGAAAAGTATAGCTTTTAATTAAGACTTTTGCACTTCCGTTCTAAAAAGTCAAAAGTCATGCCCAGATGATTTTTTTATAAAAAACCTTTAATTTAATTTAAAAAATAAAGTTATGAAATTTAAAATTATAAGCCACAACACAAACAAGCAAACTCTTCAAGGCTTTGAATTATTGATAAAAAAAATAGCCACCAAGACTTTTCTATACAAAACATTGACGGTTTTGTACCAATAAAAATAAGTATATTCAATTTTGATGATAGTTTCTAGTTGGTAATAAAAACCAAACATCAAACATGAAATAAAAATAAACCATATGAAATTATTTAAAAATAATAAAAATGGATATATCGATGCTATAGAAGTTAGTGGATTTGAGAACTGTTACACCGCTAATAGCGGTCATATCCACCGTCACGGTTGTTCACATGATAATATGATATGAGAACTGCTACACGTACTAAAAATTTTTTACATAACTCTTACTAATAAATTTCTTAACCGTTTGATTTAATTAGATGGAAGGTAAAAAAATCTCGATTTATTCACAGCTTGCCACATCAAAGTTTGTAAACATGTAAGAAAATTTTAGTACTTATAAACTTTTCCATATGATATTGTAATAATTGTCGGGGACATATCTAGTGAAAACGAGTTAAGTGTTGGAAACTCGTGAAAATCATATCTAAAAGTTTTTTTAAATTCATGAAAAAAAATACTAAAGATAGGTGTATATATGAAATACATTCTTACTAAATCTTAACTCCAAACTCAACTCTATTTAAGAGAAACAAAAAAAAGATAAATTTCGGATGAATAGTATCGTGTTACTATTCACCTGAAATTTATCTTTTTCGTTACTTCTAAATGAAGTTGAGTTTGAACTTAAAATTTAAAATTTAGTGAGAATGTATTTCGTATCTACACCTATCTCTAGTAAATTTTTCATGAATTTACAAAATTTTTAGGTATGATTTTTATGAGTTTTCAATATTTAGCTCGTTTTCACCAGATATGAGCTCATAATTGTCATCCACTAACTATCGCTACCTATTTTGATATGTAATAACTATGTTGACGTGGAACTGCTATATTCCAAATGTACCTTAAAAATGATATTAACAGCAGAATAATGGTTAAAAATGGCACAATCAGTTCGGTTTAATTTAGTCACAACTATAATCCTACTTACTATGTAGTATCGTAGAACTAGCCTCAAAGTATTCGTTCGGTTTATTGGTAGCTCTAAAAATTAATTCTTTGAGGTAGAGGTAGGGTTAGACTTAGACAAGGTTATTTGCGAGCCATCTTATTATGGTTGAAGAGTACAAATAGTGGTCTGAAACCACTGATTTGTCTTAAAGAAAGGGATTAGCTACAGAACATTCGTTTTTTTAAGGAAAACCTTTCAAATATAACTAATACTATCTCCTCTCATATTTGATTTTTTTTAATTCAAACTCTTTCAAGTTTGATCAATTTTATAGAAAAGTTAATAATATTTTCAACACAAAACAAATATATTATCAAAATATATCCAACAATATATTAATAGAACTAATTTAGTGTTATAGATGCTGCTAAATTTTTTATAAATTTGATCAAATCTAAAGAAGTTTGACTAAGAAAAAAGTCAAAATAAGTTATAATATAAAACGGAGAGAGTAGTATAATTAGAGTGTAGTTACATTGTCACTACAATATTACTTTTTTAACTATACTAAAACTATGAATTTAGCTAAAAATTACTCATGGATGGTTGGTTGCCTAGCATATCAGGCTTCCGCACAAAGGGTCGCGGCTCGTGCACCGAAATTTTCTCTCTCCTCCGTTGCATGAATCTTAGTGCCATCAGATGGTCCACAAACTAAATGCTTTGTGGGAAAAAGACTAACAGTTTCCTAGCAAATCTGTAAAAATAACCACAGATTTATCTTACACACTCTATACAACATATAAAAAAATTCTATGCAGTATAAGTTATTGTCGTCTAAGTGTACACCATTTTTTTAGAAACTACTAAGAATTTACTAACTAATTACATACCAGGACAATGACCTACTACCTCCGTACCATAATATAAAGGATTTTGGCTATATAATTGTATAGCCAAAATCCCTTATATTATGAAACGGAGAGAGTATTTGACAATGATATTTTGATTCTTACATACACAAGCCAACCAACTTATTGATCTACCTAAACAGAGGCTCTCAAAAGAAAAGTATAGTGATCATCTCGTTAATCTCAAAATATACCGATTCAGTTTTTCGAAGATGTTTATAAGGGTGGGGTAGTCTTTCGAAGGTACTCCTAATGATAAGGTTTGTGCATGAGTGTCTTTGTACTGTTTCTCAAACGAAAAAAAGCTACCGTTCATCCAGGCCCAGCTGGTGTGCTACCGTTCATCGCTTGGACCGGGCCGATTCGGCCAAGTACACGTGACACGGTCTCAATAAGCCACAGACACGGCCACAGCCACATCGCCCACGGGATGATGCCTTCTGCGCGCAGTAGGAATCGGTGGGTTTTCTTTTTCTGTTCCTTCTTTTTCCCTGCCAAACCAGACTCCTCGGAATGTCTGGCTCCAGAAAACAAACAGTTTTGATCCATGCTTACGACTGATTATAAGGTAACAACTTATTAGATAAAAAAAATAAGTTGTAAGTAAAATTTTTTATAGGTATCTTTAGTGACTTAAAAGCTAAAAGCTGAAAAAGAAACTAAGTTAAAAAAAAAAAATCAAAAATCAAGTTTTAAAAATTTTGACATTTTTTTTATCTTACAAGCCACAGGGCAAACGATGAGACCCTTTCTTTTTAAACAAGTTTCAAAAAAATACAAGCTAATATTTAAAATTTTATCATACTGTGTTCAGATTTCAATGGTTTTTAAACAATATTGATGAAAATCAGAAAACCGATAACTCCCCTGCATCAAGAACTGTGAACCACCTCACGGAAGCTCCACGTACAACGAAGAAGAGCGGTGATGACGTGCTCTCCCAGATCCTCTGCTCCCACGCGTGTGGTGTATGTGTCCTGATATGTATAGTTCATGCTTTCATTTGGTACAACTTTTTTTTTGTCTTTTGGTTTTTCTTTTAGAAAATTTTGTCTTTTGGTAGCAGCACTATCTCATTTGCCTTGCTGGGATGTACAGCGGTTGGATTGGTTGCAAGGTGGTCTAGGGTTGGATTTATCAGCTACAACACCACATTTTGATTTTCAATACACGAATGAATGGATAGCATGATATATTTGAGTGATTTGTATAGTAGGATTTGTGAAATATCAATAGCAACAACCTTTTAATACCAATTATAGTTGTTCGATCCGTTGATCACTTGATACAAGTAATATATGGTATGGTACCTTAGTTGCTTTCTATTTATTCGAAGTAAATAACTTTGTTTGATGATTTATACATTATTCACTGAATCTAAATTAAAGAAACCTTGGTTAACTAAAAAAAATCATAAAAAATATGGTTTGAAAGTGTTTGTCTGAACTTCAAACTCGTTTTCTTTAATGCTTATAAATTGCCACATGCGTTTCCTTATTCACCTTGCTAGTTTTCATCCATGGATGCTTATATACTATGACAATATGATTTTGATTTTTATGGTTTTTTTCCAATGGAACTATAGAAAAAACGTTGCATCATTATGGTCACCTTGTGAATATTGTTTGTCCCTTTCCACTTGATTGTTCTCTGTAAGGTGTCTGCTTCAGGCAGGTACTGGTGCATGCACAATACATCTTTCGAGAAAGGATAGGAGATCCTCATTTCTAATACTACCTGTTACTTTTATCTTGATCAAATTTCCAATATATAGTTTTAATATTATATTTTATCTCTTTTTTTTCCTAAAAAGCAACTATATTGTCAATATAACGATATCATGATATGGAAGCTTAGCTTCAATATATTCCCATTAATTTTGCATATACAATTAACAACATATGAAAATTTGAAGCATGTAGTAGTTATTTTCTTCTATTCTCTACTACTACTGGAATATATCAGCGTCTTTTTTCCTTAGATGATAATTTTTTTACTCGATTTATTTGTTTCCATGACCACTAAGATCACAGAGTTGATAATTAGGAAAATGAAGCCTACCTAAGAGTGGTAATTTGCACCTATCTGCGGATACCACGATTTAATTTCTTATGAATCATTCATTAATAACTACTATTCCCTACCCCTCTAAAAACCGTAGACAGATTTTAGGAAACCCATGGTTTTGGTTTGATACGCTACTATGCTGTATACTCAACTAACCAAGCTAGCAAGTTTTGTGTACCTTTTCTTTCTTTTATAAGGTTGAGTTCTTTTCAGCAACTCAAAATAACTCTCTCATTTTCTATTAGAATATTTTTTAAATTGCTAAACAATACTATGTTTTGTAAAAAAATTATATATAGAAGTTTTTTTAAAATAAATACTACCTCCATCTATCTATTTTTAGTCATCAATACTTATATTGAACGAAGAAAATAATTTATTTTTAAATTTATAATAATTAATGCGTAATGAATCATGCACAAATGATCTGCTCATATTCTGACTTGCGAACAGCTTGAGCGAACTGAACATTCCAATTGGGCCTAATTCTTGGATCACACACAAGGCATATATTTTCCTTATCTGGATAGTTTGTACCATTAGGCCTTCATATCTGGACTTTTTGTGCTTCCAAGGTTGAGAAGATGTTTTTGGCACAATGTTAAAATTTGCATAGCTAAACTAATTAAAAAATCCTTAGTCCAAAACAGAACTATATCATGGTTTTCTCATCAAAGAGTAAAGCACATAGAAGGCGAGGAATTAATTGACGGCCTAAAGAGACTTGACTGGTAGGTTCATCCTGCCATGATCTTTCCTTAAACTACATTGCTTATTTTTGCAGGTAGGGCGTTGCTTCGGTACACCTCTTACCAAAAGTTTACTAATTTCATATCAAGGTAGTTAATATTAGGTGAGCTCAAATCTGGATGAGGCATATGACAAAATTTTAGATTGAAGGTTATATATAGATATTGATTTATTTTTAAAGCTAATGCAGAGATTTGCACTCACAAAACATGCACAGCACTGGCTTGCTTTGAGATTCATAGACTTTATTAGTACACTCCACAGTAGTATGAGTGATTTAATTTGAACCATATGTAATCAAACATGTTAAACACTAATATGTCCTTTTTCTTTTTAGCAAGGACACTAGTACCCATTCTAACTCACTAAAAGTCACAAATTATAGAGACAACACCTCACACTTATTTTTCTCGTCGTTATTAATGGATAAGCAAAAGGGACAATGATTTAGTTGTGTAACTACTGGCTTTTCCCTTGATGACGTATGCTTAATTATTGTTTGATGGGTATATGATGCATTGGTTAGGCGATCACACCCTAAAATGATTGGACAGTGGAACTGCAAAATAATGTAGTACTCTCCCATCAACTGCCGGGTTAGGTGTAAGTCATTGACACTGTCAAAGTTTGCCCCATAAAACAAAGAGGAAAACAGGGAATCTCTAGTAACAAAAAACTGCTAGAAAAATATACTTTTCTTTACTTGAATCTCTAAATGTCAACTATAATCCTATCAAAATATTCACTATATATTCTATTCAGTTTTGAGGAAGTTGAGTGTTTGTCCCACCAATTTATGTCTTATATATTTTTCATATTTTTTGAAGTATTCAAACTCACCAGTTGTGTGCGCAACTACAGAGATGGGAGATGTAGATGTAAACCATTTTTATTATCTTAAAAACTAGTTTGAGGAAGTCTGCATGAAGAGAGTATAAGTCCCCCATCACTATAAACTAGTTTAAAATATACGTTAGGTAATTCATGGAACTTAATCACCTGATAACACGAAAGGTAACTCCCTAATATAATTAGCGTATCCAAATCCTCGAAAAGATAATCCCAAAATCAATTTTGCATGTATATGTCGCTTTCCGTTCGTGTCTTGCAAATATTATTCAGTACTCATCTTAATTTACAACTTTAAGTTATACTATACCTATTCCAATTTCCTGTCCATGGAGAGGAATTGCGATTAAGTTCACTATCTAGTTCAATTCTTGTGGACCAATGTATCACCATTAGTTTGTAGACAATGTAGTACAAGTTTGGCATATTCTAAGACGATCTCATCTTGTTAATAATTTACACCAAATCATATATATTTGGGGAGTTTGGCTTACACAAGTAGTCAAGTACGTCCATTGATAATGGTGATTGATTATTATTTATATTGTCACATCCATTCGTGTAGCAATAATTTAATGTACATATTTTTTTGCAATTTCACATAAGACATTTTAGTTTGAGTATGCGTGACGCATCCATAACTATAGTTTAACTTTATGGTAATTAATTTAACTCTGGTTTGATAGAGGTGTCGTCTCTAGTCTACACATCACATGGTTCGCCTTGTCAGGTTCTGAGTAAGGACGTTGTCGATAACTGGTTTGCTAATCTATCTTAAGAAATTGAGAACTTTTAATGTGATATCCTGCCGTCATTGGCGTCATGCCCTGGTAAAATAAGCCCTTAACTGAAATGATCTGCTTCTGCTTGATTGACTGGTTTCTGGATGAACTGACTAATAGTAATTTCTGAGTAAGATTTATATATATATGTTTTTAATAGTGTTTTAAATAGTGGGTTAAGGTATTTAGTGGTTGGCTTTTTCAAATAGCTACAGCGACACCTATAACGGACTAAATGGAGCTATAGCAGGTAAATTGTACATGAGACCAAATAGATAGATCCTTCTCAAACAAATACAGCTGGAAATAGTTGCAGCTATAGCCGGAGATTTTTAAAAACCTGATTTTATTAGCCTCACTCCGGTGCTCTCTACTGGTACACTCCGATGCTCTCTACTGATAGTAGAAAATAATCTAAACTGTTAATCTCATTTGATCGAAGGATTCATATTGCTTTCTACTACCACCCTAACGGTAGTAGAAATGTGGAGATACATTATTATCCCAAAAAATAAGGGTATAATTATCATTTAGCCGTAACTAAATTTTTTCTTCTTTTTTGAATTTTTGATGGAGTATGAGTAATACCAACATAATGGATAACCACATGTCGATCTAGCCGGGAAAAAACATAAATGATAAAGATACTTGTAATTATTGTATTAGTAAATTACTAATTTACCCTTAATATTACTGGTAGTATAATACTACAAGTAGAGAGTACCAGAGTATCGCTGAAAAAAAACTACGTTAAAAATAACTTAAAATTAACTCCAAATTAAATTTTATCGGTGGATGATTCTTTATAGGGTAAATAACGAGGCTCTTAGATTGAAAGGAACTACTTGCAGTGAGTAGGTAGAGGATCATAGGTTGCACCAGCAAGAAAGGCAGATCAATCACTGTAAAGATCACTGTAACTTATAAGCATGGGTGCAGCTCTTCAAGTGTTCTAAGGCCTAGCAGTATTAGGATATATGGTATGACATTCTGAAACCATAATTTTGTTTTGCGGAACATTGTAATTCAGGCTAGCTGTGTGCATAGCAATCAAAGGGACTACTATATACATAGATCAGTCCCTACAAATAAATTGAACACCTTGAGAAGGGAATATCACATCAGCTACAGCTTACTTCCAAGGAAAAGGAAGACAGTGCTATACTGTTACCTCTCTCATCAGTCAGCAGCAATGTTGCTCTCATCAAGATTTTGCAAGATTTAAATCAGTTTAGTTGATATGAAGAATCACAACAATGAACATTGTTTTTGTTGTTCAGTTTGATATATAGTATAAATGATCTAGTTTCAGAAGGTAATGTTGCATTAATAAAAATTAAATATAGGACTTTTTCCTTTTTCACCTTTCCTTTTCATACTTGTATAAAAGTGTTTTTCTATATCTCTATTAAAGGAAATTCGCACCAACTTGTACCAGTTCGTTAAAAAAAAGAAAATTAAGGTAAATTTTGGTTAATATGAATCTAGTATGTACAAGTTGGTAACTCAAGTAATTATTATTCAGAATGTATATATTGAATACTTGAGTGGTTGAAGAATGTCTTTCATATGGTCAAGCCCTACAAAACTAGAGTACAAGTAAGTGCATTGTGATGATTGGCAGATAAATTATTGCACTAACCATGCACATATACAAAGGCAACACTAGACATGTAGAGTGATTTTCCTCTCAAAGAAATGCAGTGTAGTGATTTGGTAGGGAAATCATGAAGGATGCATGCATGATTTGCCCCAAGAGCCTTTTCCCAAATGAAATAGCAGTACTACAAAAATCATGAAAGGTCACTTTCATTTGCACTTAGTGGGGTCACTATGACTATAACATGTCCTGGGCCCACACGCAGTGTGGCATGCAGGACAAGAAAGGGCTAATTGAATGCATGATGTACAGATTGTGAGCTCCACCAGCAGGCAGATGATACTGCTAGCCTTAGCTCTAAAGAATGCTTCTACTTTCTTCTAGG
Source organism: Oryza punctata (assembly GCA_000573905.2). Lineage (NCBI taxonomy): Eukaryota > Viridiplantae > Streptophyta > Magnoliopsida > Poales > Poaceae > Oryza > Oryza punctata. The sequence goes on along the minus strand of CM002494.2, from coordinate 4,766,995 downwards.
CTTTGTCACCTTTCTTTTGTCCTTTATTTCCATTTAATTAATTATCTCATGTATGAACACATAAGTCAATAATAGAGTAGTGTATCCATGAATACATAAACTGAATTTGTATTATTGCACATTTCAATGGGTCAATAATGGAGTGTAAACTTGTATGGTGCCATAACTTTAATTTGATCTATCAGAGCAGCAAGTATGTTTACAGTGGTGGATATGTGTTACCAGTTACAAAATTTTGAAGTGGATAATCAATAAACCCAGAGATAGTGTACAAAGGAAAGAGGATAACAATGACTCCATTTCTTTTTGAGGTTGATCTTGATGGAGCATAGGTTTTGCAACCACACAATATTACGCGTACACATATAAGCGATCACGATCTATCTATTTTTCAACATAAATAGGAATATACTGGGAATTCAACATTCTAGATGAATGGGAGAACAGTGACCACACCAGCCACACACCACTTTCACTCCACAAAATGTAAAATTCATTTTTTTTTCACCTTCCCCCTCATGAAAGCAATGTCTTTTTAGAGCCTTTGTTTGATTGCCACAAAGCCATCTGCTCCCCCGCTAAGCCCTTGATAGGGATAGAGGTGATGATGATATCTTATAGGGGATATAATGAGAGATTTTTGGTTTTATTAATTACAGATGGGGGAGAGAGATTATGGATAACTTTGTGTCAAGTTAAAGTGTATGTTGCAATTCATGTCTTCTTGCTAATGTGTCTGTGTCAGTGTGTGTGGGTTTGATGTATATGGCTTAATTTCTGATCTTATCTTCATGGCGCCATTAGAGATGGGCTTAGTATCCTAGGTGGGTGTTTGGTTCTGACTTGAGAGTGTTGGTTTTGTGGCTAAAATGCTAAATTGGTTGTGTCATCAACTTTTTCTATGAATGTCTACATGCCTCCATATGCATTTGGATAAAAAATCACAACATTACAGCTCTATCATCACTATGGAAAAGTCTTTTTAGACCTTAAAGTTGATCATATATTATTGTTTCTTGCATGCATGCCATCTAAATAAACATGGAAAATTCGACAACATATACTATGGTGCCATCAATCACTCCACAAATATGAAAAAAAAGAGAGCTAAATTTAATTAATTAATTAATATGCCATCAAAGGAACATAAATATCAAAGTTAAATTTCTAATTTTCCTCAGCATATGTATATTACAACTATTAATATATTGCTATACTCCCGGCATTGCCAAGGGATAAAACATTGTGAAACTACATGGATAACATTGCAACGAAACCATTATATTTTCACACAAATGCATGAAAATTTTATGCCTTTAAATATGCTAAAAAGACATATACATAAATTAATCATGGCGAGCTCATTGCGAGCAACTACCCGTTTTGCTTTATTGAAAGGTTAGCAACAAATAACAAAATAGCTTAGCCACTACTCGTCCAAGTCTCAAAAAAAACATTATCAAATGTATGTACCCCATCTGTTTCTTTGTATAAGGCATATAGTTTTTCTCATCTTGTTTCAAATATAAAGCATGCATACCTATTTATATCTGGTTTTCCTTGTTTGCTCCTATTTATTGCAGAGTCTCTCCTTAATATAAAAAGTAGCCAAGTTTGTTATAACAAAAAGATTCATATGAAAAAGGCATTGTCCTTGAAAAAAAGTCTATTTTACTCTCTCAAATTAGTCTTAACCCCTAAACTATTTTTGGCTCATTTTACATCCAAACCATTCGAAACAGTCCACTTTACTCCATAGCCGTATTTCTCTCTTTTTTTCTCTATACAGATCATAATTTGCACTGAAGTTTGGTAGGATGATAGGTGCATTATAACTCACATCTAGAGGTGAAAATGGTCGGAATCGATAGCATCTCTTCGGAAACAACACTCGATCGGTCGGTAATTGATCATGTTTATCATTTAAACTACTCAGTGTCAACATTAATATGATGCAGAAAGAAATTAGAATTTTTTTTTATAAATATCCAAAAACAGTACGGTCGGAAACGGTACCCCTTATACAGAAACAAAGCTCAGTCGTTTGGGAATTTATGTGACCGTTTTCACTCACATCTCAACATTTTCTAAATTTATTATCACTGTTTATATAGGTTGAAAACACCAAAGACTAATTTAAACAATGATATTTTATAATTCAAGCAATCAGTCATGAAAATTGAAATATTTTTTAGCTTTGGTAATGATGTCATCTATGGCTCTCAAAATTTCAGCTTATATATGACTAGTATAAAGAGGAAAACAAAGAGAAAGAGAAATATTATTAAGAGTAAAGCGGACTGTTTTCAACCGTTTAGGGGTAATTAATTCAAAAGGTTAAATAATTTAATTGAATAGCTTCAGGAAGTAAAATGGAGTATTCTTTCTTAGAGCCTATTGGTTGTACAAGAGCTGATTATAAACAAACGACTTATAACGATATAAAAAATAATTTAAAATAATCTGTGAGTAGAACTTTTATATATGTACTTGGTAAAAAAGAATCTACGTTAAAACTACCCTAAAATTAATTTTAAAATTTAAATTTTGGTTGAGACCGATTATTTTTAGGTAAACGATGAGACCCTTATACTTATGTTTTGGATGTTGGTAAAAACATAGGTGTCATAATTAAAATTATGACTTATTTACTTTACAAAGCCAAAAACGGTACCTTTTGTGCCCGAGTAACACGCGAGACACATCTTAGGCTCCCACATCCTTTCTCATGAACAACGACCACGCCATCGATCCTATGCAATAATTCATACCTCCAAGAAAGTAACTTATAAACTATACGTGATTCATCGTTTGCACGCGTGCGAAAACGACCATTTAATTTGCCGGCAAAGAAGCTTCTATTCCATGACACTTACCACTCAGAATTAAAGGAACACGTTTTTTTTTAAAAAAAACAAAATTTTGACTGTCGCTGCAGACAGCTGGTTGTTGTATACTCTGCGTTGTCACTGCCGACCTGAAATAAGTTTTTCTAAATGATTTCTGTTTTGACTTGTTTTTTAAGGAAATAAGTTCATTTTATTCATCGAACTATTTTGTCGAAGCAATCTCAAGCTTTTTTTTTCTAATTTTACCCCCTTTAATTATTGATAATGGTACACTACCTTGTCTATAATGATATTTCTCTCTTTTTTTCTCTTTAGGTAAGACATATTTTGTAAGGAGGTATATACTCTATTTATAAGAAACGATATTTATTGTTTAGGGACATTTTAAGGGACTCGATCGAGATTTAATTTTGACGTCTCTTTTAGACTGGGAGGACGTACGAATAATTAATGGTCGAGAGATGAACAGACCATTAAAAAAAATCTGATTTATGATTTCCTAGTTTACAGTACGTACCACTATCCAAATTCAATTGTCTCTGCACTAAGGCCACATTCGATTTGTAGAAAAAAATAAAAAAAATTAGAGGATTTAAATCCTGTAGAAAAAAATCTCTTTTAAACAAAGGATTGAATCATTTCTTTTGTTTAAAATTCCTATTGAACAGATAATCATATCGAGATTCTAGATTCTGAAAGAAAGTTAGAAAGAGCTTCAACCTCTTTGTAACTTCCCTTTGAGTCCATCTCTCTTTCATCCGATTCATTTGATTTTCTCTGTGACTTAATCAGATGACTATTTCTGTATTTTATAATATCTTTCTTATATACTTACATTTCATTCAAAATTCTCGTTTTTCATATTTCTCCTTTTTTCGATCTCGCGTTTCAAATGAGTCCTTAATTATCTTCATAATTTCGACTGTCGTGATATAAAAGAACTTATAATGCACTAATATTATTTGCCTACATATAAGACCTACTCAATTTCTCCACTCTTCAATACTTAGATTGTATCTTGTACTTCCGTTAATATGGCTATGAACTTGGACGAGCACTTATTTAGATTTATAGCCACAAATAAAGATTTTTTTACAGAGGCAGTAGGATTCAAAAACTGTTTAAAATAATGGTTAGGACGACGTCGTACAATCATAAAAACAATAATCAAGTACGACAAAAAAAAATCTGAATCGGTCGATAAAAAAGACCAATGACCATACGGCTATACGAAAGTCAAGAGCTTGGGCGTTTGGCAGCGGTTGAGACGAGCAGCTGATGACCAATCTTGAGGAATGAGGACACTTTCTAGAAGCAATACAATGAGACGTACGGCCATACAACCGCGACGTCTACGTATACGGTCCGTCTATGTCGACACCTCGTACGTGAGCTGCCGGCCGGTTTTACTTGCTCATTTTTTTCACAGCCTACTAAATTGATTTACTCACTCTCAAAATTACTCACAAGCCAATCTAGACTCATTAAGTAATAGTATTTATACTACTTTAAATAATGTTAGCAGTGGTATCCGAATCTGCATCCAACATCTCAAGATGACATGTGAAGTTATAAGATTCACACACGTGAATGTTTTTGTTTTATATATGACATTATATGTCTAATCAACTACCTATGCTATAAGCTTGTAATTTTATTTTTTATCTCTTATAATATCTGTTGTAACACACGGGCCTTTAGTTAGTTGTACCATAGTAAAAAAGAGTAGAGAGATGCCAATTGCCCATTTTGATGTAGGCGCTTTGAATTGCAGGAACGTAAAAACGAAGGAATAGAACATAGGATACTGACAAAAATATAAGTGCAAAACAAATTATTGCAAAAAACAGAAAAAACATGAAAAATACCATTTAAATAAACCACAGGAAATACACAAGAATCGAATGAAAGAGATTGACTTACGGGAAAATTTTCTAGAGGTTGAAGGTCTTACTAAGTTTTTTTTTCCAAAATCTCTTTAGGATTATCTGTTCCATAGGAATTTCAAAGGATAGAATATGATTCAATCCAGTTCCAAAAACCTTCATAGAAAATTTTTCTATAAAATTGAAATTCTCCAAAATTTTTATGTTTTTTTCCTACAATCAAAGGGTCTTGACATCCGATTGATTATGCTATGACTAATAAACCATAAAAAATAATCTCAATTTAATTTACGAGGCCACACCTATATTTTACTCTCATGCGATTTCGTTCTAAACTTCGGAAAAAATGTTCAAACCAAAGTTAACAGCGCTCAGGCATCCATCCTTATACGATGGTGCCCAACATGTTAGCTAGCCTGGTACACATGCCGCTACATCTTCTGTCTGGTTGCACTACCAAAGTGCTGTTTGCTCTACTGCTCTATTTATGCTCATTGCAAATGGGCCGAAGGCCACCAGCCAAATGGGCTGCCAGCTACAGCTAGCTAGCTGCTGCTTGCTCTTTTTTTAAAAGACTTATTCTAGGGTGTCACACACTCACAGTACCTAACGAAATTTATAGCCACTCTATAGTTCCTACCAATTAAACACCTGAAACTTAACATGTCACCGTAAGAAATAATAGTACATCCTAAAATCTAATATACAAACATACCGCATCAATCCACTTAACACCTAAAAACTCAACACAAGCATAATAACTACATTTTAAAACTCAACATAAAAACATGCTAAATCATCATCCCTCACATTATCTTCATGATATTTTAAACTAAATTTATCTATGATCTCTATAACATTTAACATATATTCATCAATATATTTTATAGTAAAGCGTGGATCATCTTCTAGTAGATATATAAAGTTCAGCCAATTATTAGAAAGTTCAATTTACTACAATCACAATATGCAATATGATATCACCAAGTCAGACTGCCGAGGAACCACTAATCCATACCATGTTGACCAACACACGGTCGTGAGAGAAGAGGCAAACCACGACAGAGGTCTAGTTGTCTCCACACCAACATGGAGGAAGGGGATAGAGTGCAAGAGAGGGGAGCTCGAGCTGGATGCGGTGGGTTTTGACACAGCGAGATAGAATGGTATTTTTTATCATACTTAACAAGTCTCGAAAGTGGATAAATGTGCTATAATAAGTAATAATAGAAATTTTAGGTTGAATTGAAGTGCATCACAACCATTGATGTTATAAAATAAAACTTGTGAACTTTCGATGATGTAAACTTATTTCACCAAATTAAATGGGCATAATCTGGTACATGCATGTCATGTGTGCGTTGCAACATGCTCGGTTTCTATTGTTGTGCAAGAGAAAAGTTATAGCATCTATTTAGAGTAAATTTTAGAGAACCTCATATTTTATTTTATGCTCACAACTACAGAAATCCACAACATGTATTATGACTTGTGACATGTCAAATAGGTTTCACGGTCTAAAGGCTCTATAAAACTCACCTTCATTAATACAAATCTCAATTAATTTTACCATATTTGAAATAATATTATTTGAAAGAGTTTAAGTAAATGAACAATATAAATGCATGTCCTACATATATAGCAATATAAATAATTTTACCATATTTGAAATAATATTACCAATCAACTTACTCAAGAAATGAACAATATAAATTTGCATAGGAAAATATTTAAGTAAATGCATGTCCTACGTATATAGCAGTGGTTTTATGAAGTCTTGGGACTATAATACCTAAAGTTACATAGCATTAGTTATAATAATTTTGGTACATCGACCATAATCATATCATTCTATGTCATCATGATAGTCAAAGCTTCATAATTTTAATCGAGTGAAGTCAATAGTGTCATGTATTGTAATATATAGACAGTACAATGCATCAAACATATCGAAGTTTTAAAACGAAATCTAATGGTATCGAAGTGACCATCTGAGGAGGGTACAGCTCTCAACAGACGTTTCAATCCCTAGCATTGTCAAAATTAAACAAAACTGATTCAAAAATTCATATTATCAAACTCAATTATTCAAACCGCTAGAACGCATAGGGACTCGTTGACTTGGCAGGTCAAAAAAAAAAATCCTCTAATTAAGCTGCCGTCGCCATCGGCATGCATGGCGATGGCGTCATAGCAGGAGCACCGGACTCGATGTCGCCATTGCCATGCATCTTGCAGTGCACCTCCATGGAGTCCTTGGGCTTGGGCTTCACCTTGCGGTGGTCGGTGATGGCAATGGCGACGTCGTTGGGGAAGAGGCTGCGGAGCACGACGGCGTGCACGACGGTGGTGGCGAAGAGGCAGCCGACGGTGAGCGTGGCGGCGGCGGCGAGCGCGACGCAGAGCGCCCTGGCGAGGCGTGTGTCCTCCACCTCCGCCGCGTAGCGGATGGTGGCGACGGCGGCGCTGGACATCGGGAACGTGTACGCCCACCACGCCAGCGAGAACCTCACCCCGCTGATGAAGAAGCTGACGGCGCGCACGGCGAGCGACGCGTAGAGGAACATGGCGACGAAGTAGGCGAGCCTCGAGCCGAGCGAGAACTCGCCGGCGATGGCCGCCCACGCCACGGACGCCACGCTCGGCGTCGCCACGAAGAGGAAGAACACCGGGTGCAGCTCCCTCGGCAGCGCCTCGTTCGTCGGTAGCCGCTGGTACAGCGTCACGAACAGCACGCCGTAGTGCGCCACGCCGACGGCGAAGAAGAAGACGGCGCCCTCCCTGATCCCCATGGTCGCGCCCAGCAGCGCGCCGACGAAGTTGCCCACGACGGACAGGTGGTTCGACGGGTTCGCCACCATGGACAGCCGCCTCTGCCCACTCGACATCCACTGGCCATAGATCTTGAGCTCCAGGCACAGCATGGGCGCCATGAGCACGTACCAGAGCCACGCCGGAAGCGCCGCCGTCGACGCCGCGACGGTGCGCGGCACGCCGATGGCGAGGAAGAGGCAGGCGATCCACGGCGCGAAGAAGAAGTTCACCCTGACGGGGTGGAGGTACTCGCGGTGGACGGCCTCGAAGAAGAAGACCACCTTGCAGGCGTAGACGGCGGAGACGGCGCAGGTGAGCGCGGCGGAGAGCCACCACAGCACAAGGTTCACGTCGGCGGCGACGTGAAGGTACCTCGTCGGCGGCGACTCCGCGATCCTCTTCCACAGGATAGCCTGGCTGCCCATCCCGAGGCAGATCCCGAACGCCGACACCGGGAACCGCAGTAGGAATGGCCATGTCCTATCCACTGGCAACACCAGCTCCTCCTCCGACTATACGAGTTGTAACTTATTTTTCAGCATTTGACTTTTAAACCGATAATAATATAGATAGAGATGCATTTGATAGTACAGTGATAAATGGTGTGTGATTTCAACTCCGAGATCATGTGTTCAATCCAACACATTCACAATATCTTCTTAAAAATTATTTGGAGGGACATCTCTCCCTTAAAATCTCCTTTTTTTTCATATAGATATGAATTTTTTATTTATGAATTATTTTTTGAATGCTTGGTTTATTTTGCTATAGCTTATCAACCATAACTAACTTACCCTGAGTTGATCTAGTTCAGGGCCCTCCAGGGCAGCGAAGAAGCGGCCAACCTCAAGCGTGGACACGGTGCGAGAATGGTGGTGTCTGTCCATGGTGGCAGCAGCTGCGTCCACAGCTTGCCCTGCAGGTGAAGGGACGTCCGGCCCGACGCCCGCTAGGTGGCTGATCTGCCTCTCGAGTCTCCCCGACCACGTCTTGAACGAGTCGTAGCGGCCGCCGCCGGGGGTAGGCGGGGGTGACCGGAACGTCGTCACCTCGTCGGCCGCCGTGGGCGGCCGGCTGCTGCTGCTCCGCGATGTCGGCGATCGCTGTTGTGGCCTTTGCGTCACGTTCAACGCCATGGCTGCTTGCCTCCGAAGATCTATGCTGCTCGATGAATCACTAACACCGGCAGTAGGGGCGGCGGCAAAGCCGGTTGGTGTTGCCGGTAGGCTGATGGACGACACAACCTGCTTCAACCCGTAGGAGTCCGGTGAGTCTAGCGGTGGGAATATGATCACCTCAGTTTGCCGTGGTACATAGCCGTGGAGTGGCGGCAACTGTAAAAAGGAGAGAAACGATGGCGATGAGTCCACCATGGCAGGGTTTATGGATCAATATCCAGTCTGAGTCTAAGCTGAGACTCACTGGTGCAAGGGATGTCAGGTTGGGGTACTGCCGTAGAGGGTGCAAGCTAGGGGGACGGCGTGAGCTTGTGGCCATGGCATCAAAGACGGCAAGGTCATTGGAGGCGTCAACATTGGCAAGAAGCGACTGCCCATCGTCTGGCTTGGTGATGTTGGCCTCCATTGCCCACTTTGTGACCTGCACCATACACATAAACTATTGAGTTATAGGCAGCGATCAGTTCAACCCAAAACCTCAATTAAATTCACGAATGAATACTTATATTCCAACACTCCCCCTCCCGCGGCTCCACCCTATATTGGAACACTTCCCTATAAATGAGTTGTACACTTCTATTTAATTGTGTGAGCTAGGTCTTGAACTTAAAACATCTAACTCTCATACCTTATTGAATTGCATCCACCAACTAGTTCAACAAAAACTCTTCAGTTAATGAGGAAAGATAGACAATTCACTATATTCTAACACAAACAAAAATCTAACTATAGTTTTGCTACAAAAATTGGAAAAAAAACAATTTAGAGCAAATCCACAAAATAATATATCTAGTTATGAACTAGTTATGAAAAACCTGCTGAAGGCTTATCGGATAGCTCCGCATGAGTGATGAAGGAACTAGATCAAGCATAGGTGCACGAAGATTCGCACACGGAACTAATTCAAATTGGTGTAGCATACTCACCAATGCAGAGTTTGTATTAAATATGTTTACGTTATCAATTAGGGTTTAGGGTTTACCTAAACCACCTGAGATGATTGCATGGCTAGACAAGAGAACGACTGGGTGGTCTAAGGGTCGTTGATTCTTTATATGTTATAATTATGAAGTTCGGGGAGGATGGTTCGTAATTAGTGATCCTAGTGGGATGTAGATTTTAGCTGAATCTTGTTAACAAATTGTCTCAGTATTATTAAGTTTGAATCTTCTATGGTGTTCTACCGTCTACCAGGCCGCCATCGGTGACAAATTTTACATTAAAAGAATCAAGTATTTGCCTTGACAAATAAAGCCTTTCTATGTGAAAGAGCTATTTTTGAGGCCAAGATACACTAGTGCAGATCCTCTCATCTGTGTCGGGCTGTAATATAACTGGATTTTGCGGACCGTCACAAAGAATACATCTCAAACGGGCCTAAAAAAAGACCGATTGAGATATGGTCAGAGAGACAGGTTAAATGTGTATAGAACTGAAGCCCGTCACGGATGACACATATCTGTGACGGGCCTAAACTAGGGCCCGATTGAGATAACCTTAAATATCTCAATCGAGCCATAGTTGGAGCCCGTCACAGATGACCATCATCCGTGACGGGCTCCAACTTGAGGCCCGATTGAGATAACAATTAGACCCGTCACAGATAACCCTCATCTGTGACGGGCCTAAACTACGGCCATCACAGATGACCCTTATCTCTGACGGGCCTAAAGTTTAGGCCCGTCACGGATGATGGTCATCTGTGACGGGCCATAGTTTAGGCCCGTCACAGATGACCATCATCCGTGACGGGCACCAACTTAAGGCCCGATTGAGATAGTAACTAGGCCCGTCACAGATGACTCATCAGTGACGGGCTATATACTAATGCCTACAACTATTGTATTGGTCCTTTTTTACAAATAAGTTCATTTGAACTCAAATTCAAAATTTGACAACTTCGAACAAAAATTGGGGTTAATAAATGATTTCAAATGGAAAAGTCACCAAAAGCAAAGTTGTAGAACTCATCGAGGTGCAAAATTTTTATTTTGGTCATTTCTCCATCTGACTCTATTTGAACAATTTGAAATTTGAAATTCAAAATTTAAGAAATTCAAATAGAATTTTTTGTTAGTGAACGACTTCAACTGAAAAAGTCATCAACAACAAAGTTGTATAACTCATCAAGATCTATAACTTTTAGTTTGATCATTTTTCTATATAACATTTTTTGAACAGTTTGAATTTGAATTTGAAAATATGACAACTTCGAACAACATTTTCAAATACTAAATGATTTCAATTGAAAAAGTCATCAACAACAAAATTGTATAACTCGTCAAGATCTAAAACTTTTATTTTTGTCATTTCTTCATCCGACAAAGTGTTAGTAACATTGTTCACAAATTTTACATATATGAGTTATAGTTTATAAAACCAGATAAGAGATACGTCAATTTTGTGAACAATGTTAGTATCACTTTATCGGATGAAGAAATGATCAAAATAAAAGTTTTAGATCTTAATGAGTTATTCAACTTTGTTGTTGATAACTTTTTCAGTTGAAATCATTTATTATTTGAAAATATTATTTGAAGTTGTCATATTTTCAAATTCAAATTCAAACTGCTCAAAAAATGTTATATAGAAAAATGACCAAAATAAAAGTTATACATCTTGATGAGTTATAAAACTTTGTTATTGATGACTTTTTCAGTTGAAGTCGTTCACTAACAAAAAATTCTATTTGAATTTCTCAAACTTTGAATTTCAAATTTCAAATTATTCAAATAGAGTCAGATGGAGAAATGACCAAAATAAAAATTTACCACCTCGATGAGTTCTACAACTTTGGTTTTGGTGACTTTTCCATTTGAAATCATTTATTAACCCCAATTTTTATTCGAAGTTATCAAATTTTGAAAATTCAAAATTTGAATAGTTCAAATGAACTTATTTGTACAAATGACCTGTAGGTATCAATGAGTTATACAATTTTGTTGTTTGTGATTTTTACATTTGACAAAAAAATCGACCTAAAATTAAATTTAAAGTTCTCATAAATTGAAAATAAAAAATACCACATAAATTGAATATAAACATTTCATATGGAAAATGGAAAAATACTCATCGGTGACGGGCATTATTTAATGCCCGATAGAGATAGGCCATCTCAATCGGCGATGTGAAATATGTGATCAAAATGGATGTTATGTGAATGTGGTTGTGTTAAATATATTGATGGTTGTGTATGTAAATAAATGTATATGAATGGGTAATATTGGGGTGTGACATCCTGCCCCAAGGCTTAATAGGATTAATAGAATACTCATAATAAAAAGTTACAACTATTTTTCCGGAAGCCGATCTCCAAAGAACTTTGATGTTAAGCGTGTTTGGTCTAGAGCAATTTCGGGATGGGTGACCGACCGGGAAGAACGGTGCACACGAGTGAGAACAAAAAATACCACATGGGAGAGAGGCGGGACTGCATGACACGCCTAACAAATACCTGAGGCTAGCCAAAAAATAAAATGTATTTATTTTTTTGATTATACTCATCTGTGACGGGCCTAAACTATGGCCCGTCACAGATGACCCTTATCTGTGACGGGCTTAAAGTTTAGGCCCGTCACAGATGACCATCATCTGTGACGGGCCATAGTTTAGACCCGTCACAGATTAGGGTCATCTGTGACGGGCTATAGTTTAGGCCCGATTGAGATAGGTCATCCGTGACGGGCTATAGTTTAACTGGTCGTCTGAGTCAAAGCTATCAGTGACGGACTTTAATTAAGATCCGATTGAGATAGCTTCATCCGTGACGGACTTATGCCCGTTTGAGATGATTCCTCACATCACTAACATTTACGCTGTGTCGGGCGGCATACCCGACACAGATGTGGGTTGCAGCCTGACACGGATAAGGGTTACCGTTGTAGTGATATATCGTTTTGCATGAGGTGATACAAAAGTTTAAAATAATAGATCAAACGATAATCATTATTTCGAAGCAGAGTTCGGAGAAGCGTACCAACGGGGCCTTTCCTGTTTTGAGGTGATGCTGGAGATTGAAAGGCTTCACTCTTTTCCTCGAAAAAGAAGAAGAAGAAGAAAGGCTTCACTCTTCTATGGATTTAAGTACAGATCGAGATTGAAGGGGGCATGCATCATGACAAGGAGTACTTCAGAACTTATAGAGCTAGCTCTGCCACTTGTTTTTGTTCAACTTGGTACGAGGTGCTCTTGCTGCGATAGTGCAGGCATTAAAAAAGGATTGTACATCTGATGAACTAGTCCAACATCTACTTGGGTCCTCAATTCTCATCTTGAATTTGTAGAGAACCTGTCATGTTCAATTAAACCCTGATAGAGATAGAGATGTATATAGTTCCTAAGTCCAGGGGAGTTAGATGTTGGTGTATCGGGTTATTAACCTCTTGTTCCCTTGATTTTTTAGCGAAGTCGGAGTCGTCCATGATGCTATTACTATCTTGGTGGTTAGGAAAGCTAGGTAGTGAGTTGATCGTGTTTGGGGTTTCAGTACGGTTTATCTGTTATCAACTATCTATTGTAAGGTTTGGTATATTTTTTTTCTCTAAAATGAAGCACTCTTATTATTATTATTATTATTACGCTGCCAATCAATTTTGCTGGTGTTTAAAAAAGCAAAGTCATTTTTTTATATTGTTTCAAATAATCCTTTCTCGATTCAATCCTTTGGAATGGAAATTATAATGAGGAATCTCATCCCTCCAGTGATTTATTAAAAAAAATACTATCAAGGATGAAGTCTAATTATTTTTTTAAAAAAATCGAAGGTATTAATGGCGGGGATTGAAGAAATGGACCAAATTAGACGAGTGTAAATGCTTAACTGTGAGCTTTGATCCTTTCAACTAAAATATTGAGCTGTATAAACTGGTGACAAAAAAAAAAAAAGCTTGTTTGATTTGTGTAATCCCGAAAGTTGACTAGACGTTGGAAACTTGGAAAAGCAGAATGTTGGACGGTGTGATGATCAAGGTTTCTGAAACTGGTTTTATCAAAAAAAACATGGTTTGATGATTAAGGTTTCGAAAACAAGCTTTGTCATGGTCCGGATTAGGTACGTACGTAGTACAATTTTTTTTATGGTGGATTAACTTTACCTAGGTTTGAAAGTTTGAGTTTTAGATTTGGTATGTGTCTGTATTCACGGTAAATTATTCTTTCAATTGTAGATATGTGTCAAACTACAACAAGGCTCTTATTACTTTGTAATAAATCTCAATATACCGGCTTAGTCTCTTATATGTGTATTAATTCATGGGTAAGGTATTTGTATGTGTTTATATAAAGGTGGGTGCGTCTAGGTGTACTTCAATTACAGGATTTGATAACCCAATTCCAATTGTTTTGCTGCTGGTCTTCTCAGGGATGACAAGCGACAAGTGACAAACTGAATCAAAACAAATGGAATCGATCATTGTCGCTATTCTCTGGTTTCATGGCTTGTACGTAATCCCGACCACACTGTCTTTAATTAACAAATAAAAACACAGTAACTGGCTAATCATATATTACTATAAAATTGGTATCTACTAACTTCTAAAACTCAACATGCAAGTGTGTCTTATCATTTTCAATCAAATATAAGTGTGTCACATTATCACCCACTAGCAATTATTATCTAGAGTATTTTAAATATCATACAAGTATGACATATTATTTATAATTTTATCATATTTCTATCACTCAATATGCAATCAATGTCAAATCATTATCTGCACATCATTTTCACAATATTTATACATGTACACCTATTATTTTTATAATGTATAACGTGTATTCATTCACATATCCCGCAGCAAGCACGGAGTATTAACTAGTTAATTATTGCTGGAGTGCTGGTTACCGGAATTTACAGGACGAAATTCCAAGATGAAATTTTGAATTTTTTTTATCAGCGACTAGGAAGTTAATTACCAACCTATAACCGGGTGGAAAAACAAATTTTAAATATAAATTCAAAATTTGAACAATTAATTTAAATTTACGTTATGGGTCTCTGGCTCTATATACTAAGCATGAACATGTGTAGAACTGAGTATGTTTAATACAGGCCAAGATGTTGGCCTCTATATATTAAACAAATTCTAAATATAAGTTCAAAAATTGAACAATTAATTTAATATACGTAATGGGTCTCTGGCTCTATATATATATATTAAGCATGTGTATATACTAAGTATCTATGTAAAAGATTAGGAAAAACTAATTATATATTCTTTTAGTATATACTATGTGTATATACTCAACATTTTGATACTTAGTATATATTTATGTGTTCTTGGATTTGTCGTATTTAGTCAGCTCATTACATTGGAACCTCCTACAATTTAGCCATGCGTTCGCCACTGATCGACACCGATACTAATTTTTCGTGGATTACATTATTTTAGGAGACTTGACTCATGCCTTGGTCAAAATTAATTAGAAGCCGATACATTCTCAAATTAATCTATGACCCAAAGACCTAGAACCCGCACGAGAGCAAGTCTTGGCTTATTCAACGCATTCTCAGCTCTGGACTGGTGCAAATTGCTGCTAGCTTGTGGCTCCACTTCTGTTCTGGCTTCCATGTGCAAAGGACATGTACACCATTGATAAATTTATTCCCTCCGTTTTTAAATATAAGTGTTATAAGATTTCACATTTTTATTTTTCCATCTACTCGTTTGTTTCAACCAATTATAATTATTTCTTATTAAATTTATTTATTTATTTATCTACTTTCTTATTCAACCAATCACAATTATTTCTCACTTTAGTCTTAATTTCTGCTAAAATTTCCATGAATGCTTATATCTTGCAAAATAGAGGGGGTATGCGTTAATGTATCCCCGGCCCCACATGCATGCACTTCCTATATATATTTAACATCATTATCTGCAATTAATTACGTGCAACCACCAAGAATACTGTATCCATCATTCTTTATTATATAGCATTACCAACCCAAAATAAATATACTATAAAACTTTTATAATTTTCTGTTGTAGAAATTAATTTGAAGGCACAAATAAAAGAAATAAATATTAAATTTTGAAAAGTTGATTTAGAAAAATATTTTTTAGAAGAAATGCCGATGAAGAAAGTTGAGAAGGTTGAGAAGCATGATTCCTACTTCGTTTGAGAAAGAGAACACGTCTAGCTAACCCCTGGGTCAATGGATCAATTGTCATGATGAGCGTGTGCACTGATACTCCCTCTATCTCATAATATAATATAAAGGATCATTTCCTTCAGATAAGACTAAAATTAGAAAGAAAAGACTAGAATACCTATGATTTTGGTTGTGGTTGAGTAGGTAGTTGAAGGTTAAAATAGGTAAAAATTTAAATTGGAGTTGATGGATGCGACAAGTATTATATTAAAATTTCTTATATTGTATGGTATGATAAGTAAAAAGGGTAAAATCAAAGTAATATACAAAACGTTAATGAATTTGGTAGACGGGCGAGACGACTAGAGGGGACTAGCAACAGAAGTCAATTGCACTCTGCATTAAATACGTTTAGTTAGATGGCTGAGACTTGAGATTTGCAGGAGACTCGTAGAAGTAGTCATAGTCCATGACGAATACCTCCTTCGACTCGACCGACTGCAGATCAATTCATCAATATAGGTTCGAGATTCATCGAGATGAAATATCATCATAAGAATACTTCCTCCATCATAAAATAAAATATAGTAATATACCATCTTGTACTATAAAAAATAATATAGTAGTACCAAATATAGATTGTCTACTCATGTATACGTTGTAATATTTTTATGATGGGTGGAGTAATAGATTCAACCCTTTTATTCACGCCCCTAATAATATATTTTATTACCTCGTTCTCATTTACTTGTTAGTATTTTCATCAATGTTATTTTGAATTTGACCATGAAAAATTTGGAAATACACTATTTTGACAAAGAAAATTGCATGGTTATAGCATTATTTCTGAAAAAGTGGTCAAAAATTACGGCGATGTTAAATTTTGATTTTGAAAAGAATATGCTAATAAGTACTAGTTCCAGGTTGTAAGATGTTTAACCAACCTGTTTTTGTCTTTTGTTGCAAGTCAGATTTCTTCAACGAGCTCATAGAAATACGTAGTAACACACCAAATTCATTAAATCCATTACTGACTATATTTTTATAGTATACTTGTTTTGTGCTAAAAACGCTGCTATGTTTTCTATAAATATGGTGAAACTAAAAAAAAGTTTGACTTGGTAAAAAAACAAAACATCTTAATATAGAACGGAGGGTTTCAAACTGAGAGTATTTAAAAACGGGGTAAGTATTTGGTAGACTTAAGAGAGTAGCAGTAGCAGGAGACTCATGTAACTCGTTGCAGTGTGCATTAAGATGTTTGATATACGGCTGAGACTTGAGATTAGCATAAGAATGTCATGACTACCTGGTCAAACCCCCTCGCGAACATAATTCTCCCATTTTTCACACCCCAATAAAATATTTTTATGTCCTTACTAGCGTCCTACTTGTGGGTTGTGACAGATGCCAAAACAACGTACCAATGCAAAACTATTTAAACAAACGTACCAATGTAAAAACTATTCATGGCTACATCAACCAATACCCTGCATACATACATGTGCAAAAGAAGGGCAAATATTTTACTCAAAAGGTCAGTGACTAGTTTGGACAAAGTCCATATGAAAGTAAAACTCAGTTCTGACTCGATGTGCAAGGAGTATTTAAAGATCTTTACCGGCTCTAGCAGGAAGTAATTTCTGATAAGGAAAATTCTTACATAGCTTAAATAGAAGGGTTTATTAGTAAATACATAGCCTAGAATAATAAGTGACAAAACAGTGCATGGTCTTACATCAGGCTAAATAGCATAGAGTTTACAACGCGCTGGAAGCATTATTGTTGTAACATTCTCTGGTTCTGTTGTCTAACACAATGGAGAACAAACGAACAAATTTCAAACCAGAAAACTGCCCTTAAGATGATGTCTACTAAAGCCGTGTTTCGTTTTGGGCAGAACAAACAAACACGAGAGGGGAGCATTGTGATTCTCAAGGTACATTCATGACCTGGATGGACTGAAGCATGTCGGAGAGCGCGATGACCAGGTCGCCGGACTGGATCATGCCCCTGGCCTTGAGCAGCGAGAAGGTGCGGTTCAGGTTGCTCTCCATGTCGTCCGAGAAGCTGAGGCGGAAGGGGATGAGGCCCCATTGGAGGTTCAGCCGTCTCCGCACGGATGTCGAGGTCGTGAAGGCGAAAATCGGGCAGTCAGGACGGCACCGCGAGAGCAGGGAGGCCATGTGGCCAGTCTTTGTGTATACAAAAACGGCATCTACCTCCAATTTGTTGGCTGCAACTCAAATTAGCTGTGATTAGACCTAGCCCAGATATGCAGATGGCAAAATTCAATATTCTGAGTTGATAACCATGGCAATGCACAATAACAAAAAGATGTAACTGTGAAAAACAATTGGTATATACAGTAGCAGTCACTACAATAACAGAAGTAGAGCTGGCAGTGGTTACCCATTTTAGCAGCCGAAATGCAGATTTCTTCTGATATTTTGTCAGAGAAGGAAGATGAAACATCCTTAAGTTCCAGTTCTTCATGGCGCTTCTCCTCTCTCCACCACTTCTCAATCCTTAGGCTAACACTCCTGAGGACACTAAGAGCTTTCTCTGGATATCTCCCCATTGCTGACTCGCCTGAAAGCATAAGTGCATCTGCGCGCTGACGAACTGCTTCAGAAACATCAGCAACCTCGGCCCTGGTGGGTGTAGGATACTCGATCATCGATTCAAGAAGCTGGGACGCAACAATGACTGGCTTGTTGAGCTGCCTGCACAGTTTAACTATCTTTTGTTGTATTGATGGGACTTGCTCCAAGGGAATTTGTGCCCCCATATCCCCTCTGGCTACCATGGCACCATCTGAAGCACGGATTATCTCCTCCAAGTTCTTCAAAGAGTCAATGCTCTCAATCTTTGCAATGACTGCTATATCGCTGATGAGTGACAATATACAATAACCATAAAGCTTAGCACAAAGGAAACTATCATTTCAGGAATGCAATGTCTAGCTTTTTTTAATAGAAGTACATGTAATCTTTCTTGGTCATTTCGGACATATAAACACTACACCGATAATTTTGTATGATCCATTTTCTTAAGCCGTCTAAATTCATGCCTTCATGCATTTTATTAATCATGTTCACTCTTCTAAAAATAAAAGAATACACATGAAACAACCTAAAAGTGAATTATTACACTACCGCAAATCTAAACTAGAAACAGTAAAAAGTACATATTGATTCAGTTTTTTGTTTGAACAGGTATGGAGCAACCAAGACAATCTTCAGCACATCAGAACTTACTGCCATAGTCCACTTGGCTCTACCACAAATATAAAAAAAATGATTGGAGAAACTAACAAAGAGATCATATATCCTAATAAAAACCAAGAATTCTGGTGCAAAAGAGTTGACACTGCAGCAAGTTATGGCTGATCAACATTTAAGTAATAACTAGTTAAAAACAGTACGTTCATACTAAGCTGATCTTCTGAGGGTAGCAGACTGAAAAGCTTACCCAACTGGTAACACAATTGGACAAGAACCAGAAGCAGCATATGCACAAGAGTTGGATGGTTACAGAAATATTAGCCATACATATGGTGCCATCAGTTCAACCATCAAACCATGTACTTAGCTACATGGAGGTATGAGCTAAATCAAGAAGACAGTATTTATACAATTATATTCATCTTACCTGCCACGGCTCCTTGCAGCTATATAGCTTTTCAGATGGTTAATAACTTCTGCGGATTTGACAAATGAAACTGCAATAAAATCTACGCCTTCAGAAATTCCAAAGTCTATGTCAAGCCAATCCTGCAGAAGGTAATGAAATAAGAGTCATTTCTCAAGAACGTAACTCTTGGTAACGATCCAAGCTTTCCAAAAAATGGATGATAGACTTTTCGAATATATGTGGATATTATTCAGTATTACGACACAATGGTTTGAGTAAACCAGGTATTTCATTTGGGCTGACCTCAGTAGTAACATGTAAAACATGAACTGTTTGTGCAACAACATGACATAACCATTCAGCATAGTTTTGGATTATAGGCTTGCAGCAACAAATTTGCACTGCTAGTGAATTTACCTTTGATGAAATGGTAGGAAGCATAGCGTTCCTCTCACGGACAATACTACCATCCCGCCAAAATGTAAGATTGGCACGGGGCAGCAACAAACCAGGATCTGTGCAACGACACTTGACATCTGGCCCTAATTTCTCAACCACCTCAAACCGAGCCATGCCACCATCAACAAGAAGCTCATCACCAACTCTCACATCTGTGTAGTATTCGGAAAACACATTACAGTCGGGAATAGAAATATAAATAAGACCAACAGAAGAGATGTGCTCTAGGGAAATAACCTTCTGCGAAGCCTTCATAGTTCACATGAATAGTCCGTTCTGGGGGAGGTGCCTCGAAAGATCTTACACTAAATGTCCATATTTCTCCATCCTGTGAAATCCAACAAAAGAGAAGAAAAAAATGAATAAATAACTATTAGAGGGGCATATTGCCACCAACTAAATCCCAAGATGAACCAATAAAAGGTATGGCTAGAAAAGGTAAGTATTTCACATTGGATAGGGCTAGGAGGGTAAATGGGCACTAGTCACTAGATAGCGATCAAGCCACTACTAATATGATTCAAATGAACAGAATGATGCAAGAATCTTATTTTTACTAGTGGTGAGCCAGTCATACTAGAGAATTCATTAATCTGTAAGATTATGTCATGGTTTATTGAAAAAGATGATAGACAAACTTTTGGGCATCGGATATTATTAACTTCAATTCTTTACTGGAGCAAGAAGAGAGCTTATGACTTTCAGAACATTAAGTCAATAAAACTCAAAACTACAAATGCCTACATGCTTCTGCTGAATAAATCTAATAAGCAAAATTTAGATGCAGTGTTCTTTTTCAGCTGCGAAGCAAGACTTTACACTATAGGTTACACCGTTACAGGAACAAGAGCCTGTTATGCCATGTAAAACACACATTCAAGGCTGCCACCACTTAGGACAAACTAACAGCGGTTATCTGCCACCGTGGACAATAGCATGAAAAGTTGCAGAGTAATCAATGGTTAACAAGGAGGCCGGCACTTGGAAGTTGGAATGGTTACCTGCTTAAATAGGTGGTTAATTTAGCTTGTTGACAGGTCCGTAAAATGGTAGTCCCATAAGGGGTTGGAGCACTTGCCCAAGTAAGTTTATGATGTGGCTCTATCTTTTGCATCTACCTAAGCTTCTCTTACATTCACTGCAGTAGAATCAGGACATTTTTCATGTTATCACGCAAACTGGTATCCCCACTCCAGAAAATTTTGAGTGCTAGTAGCATTTCATGACAGAATATTCCATAACAATTCTAATTTTTCCCCACTTACTGTGCGAATATGCACATGATGTCAAATCTAGATCTACCGAGTCACGGTGTCAAGACAATCTTCTTTCTCCGAATTCCAGGTCGAATAAAGCACGCATTCCTCAGTACGTAGTAGGATGAATTCACGCACTTGGTAGCACCACGCACGCAGTACTCGCGAATTCCATCGAACGCATGAAAGCAAACACTAGCAAGGCGGCAATGCCAAGGCAAAATCCAGCGGCAGCTAAGCTCACCTCTGCCTTGGCGGCCGCGGCGCCGCCGAGGTCCCCCATGTGGATCTCGCTCCCCTCGGTGTCCATCATGACGGCGACGGCGAACCCCTTCTCCTCGTTGAGCCTCCGCACGGCGCGGATGACGCCCCGGTGCCACTCCCGGTCCCCGTGGCACATGTTGACGCGCGCCACGTTCATCCCGCCGACGGCTAGCGCCTCCAGCTCCTCGGCGCCGCAGGTGGCGGGTCCCACGGTGCAGACGAGCTTGGTGCGACGCGTGCTCCGGAACCCGTTCTCCCTCAGGTCGGCCTCCGTGGCCACGTCGACGTCGATGTGCGACGACGACGTCGCCGCCGCGGACGACGGAGGCGCGACGAGGATCCCGTTGGGGTTGGGGAAGTCGGCGGCGCTGTTGTTCCCGGAGCCGCTGCTGCAGCTGGCCGTGAGACGGGCAAGGCGGCGGAGGCTGGTGGGAGGGAGTGGGGCCCACGTGGAGGGCTTCCTCGGGGCGGTGAGGTGGAGGAGGGTGTGGGCGGCGGCGACGGTGGCGGTGGTTGCCATGGCGGCGGCGGCGGCGGCGGCGGCGGCGGCGGCTGTGGTGGTGGAGGCGGAGATTTTTACGGGGTTTTGTGTAGAGGCGTTGGATTTGGGCGGAGATTGCGAGGTGAAGTAGAGGAGGCTGCTTTTGATGACGTGGCAGGAGGTCTGGGCCACGTGCGCGGTGCGCGACTAACCGAGTGAGCTGGCTGCGGCACACTCCGGTGAGCGTGAGGTCCAGCGCGTGCTTGACACAGGGTAATAATAAACCAGATGGTTCACCAATTTGTTCGAATTTCGTCCGAGGTTCCCTCAAACCATTCGGTTTGGATCAAATTTCGGACAGAATTTAAGGCCCTTAAAAACGAGGATTGAGAAAACACATTAATAGAAAAAACGTAGGAATAGAACATTGTACCTATCGGATTTCTGTGATTTTGAAACAGACTGAATTAACATACAGAAAAAACGAAGGAATTTCAGAGACAAGAAAAGTTGAGACCTCCTGCTTATTTTAGTTTAAAATTGCTTAAACAAAGTTAATCTCTACGAATTTCGAAAGAATTGGTAGTAAAAATCCTTTGTTTCAAATGACTGTATAGGATATAAGATCCTATAGAATATCTATGGTTTTTTGCTTTGTTTCAAAGGAGGCCTTACAAACACAGGAACAGGTATGCCAACCCAGTCGAGTTTGTGGATGGAAAATTCTTCCAGAATGCCAGTGATTCAATCTCGTGCCATTTCTGCAACCGCACGAGCCAAGACTTCTTCAATCATTGACAGTAACAGAGTTTGGTTAACTAGCAAATCGTTTCAGCCATCACAACGATTCCAGGATTAAAGCAATGTGCACTATCACATTTTTTCCTCGATCAGGACAATCAAAAAAACCAGATGCAGACTTGATTTAGACATGCACAGCAAGCCCACTGACCAGATTTCACACCATTACTTGAAACAAACTCACCAAACCAAAACTGCAAATAGAACAAAACGTAAGCTTAACACTGATAGGTATCAGCACCATGGTGACTGGTAAGCCATGAGCTCATGATCAATATGATACCACGATACAAGATCACCATCAAAATACAGAACATCACAGAGAACACGAAGTGCAAACATAATTTAGATAGCTGGTCCGAACCACATCATACTCTATGTTCTCACGACAGCACATTAACAAAACAGAGACTAGTCTCAAAATCCCACAGATAACTTCTTATGGAGATGTTCAGGTAAAAACAGATTGGTAAAGAGATAAGATCTGGTAACACTGCTACTCAAAACTTAAACAAGACAACGCTCACTGCGTCACTCCGAGCCACTTCGAGAAGTTGTCGAACTCAGCATAGTCACTGTCTGAGATCATGGTCTTGTACCATGCCTTTCCTGCAGCCTTAACCTTGGCAGCCTCCTCCTGCAATGAATCAACATTAATTTTCAGTTAGAATAAAAAGCACCAAGAGATTGAAGTCTCCAAATGGTAAAGGTCTAAACAAGTATCCCGTGTAAAAAGAAACTAAGGGCAATAAAGCAAATGAAATAGCGATGGCAGATTAAATCAGACAAAAAATGATAGAAGAACCCAAGATCCGTGTAAATGAACAGCCACAAGCCACAACAAACCACGCATGCCATGATAAATATAAAACACAGCCAAATAAATGACCTAATGCCAAGAACTCAACACCATTTCACCAAGGACAAGGAGCAAATTTAGAATGTTAACATTACATGAAACCTAAACTTGAACACATAGAGACATAATTTAAGAAAAAGAACCAATGACCTTACACAAATGTATGTTATCATGAATCAATTAACTAATTCAAAGGCTTCTAGGACCACAATGTAACTTTAAGAAATAAGACACACTGAGCTACGACAATGAGTTCAACGACTTATATGTAATAAAACATTACCTTACCACAGATCATGAAACAAAATACTACGCAACTAAACATTGGCTTATCGTTAGAAGCTTTCTTACATCCCTTTTTCAAAATATTTGCAACAAATAGAAACAAACAAAAGCATGCATATAGAGATGAATGTACCTAATAACAGCAAGAATTAACAAGGTAGTATCAATTCCGAACAATACTAACAAATTGACAGCCCATGAAACAACTTTACAGCATAAACAGGAAGTACAGGCTAAGTAAGTGAACTAGAATGCCATCTAAACAAATAGATCATACAAAAGCTGTTGGTAACACACTAGACAAGCATCCAAATAGTTTTTCTCGCTACCATGAGTCTAACTAAAGATCTACATAACTAATCAGATTGTTCTACAACCTACTAGTCATAATTTTATAATAACTGTATCAAAAAAATTGAGAGGAGAGAATGTTATACCGGGCTAAGCTTGGTCCTCTTGGAGTCAAGCTTCTCCTTCCTGGCCTTGATGCGGGCAGCCTCAGCAAGGGTGGCCATCTTGCGGGCGGTGCCGAAGTAGGGGTTGAGCTTAAGCACAGCGGCAACATTCTTGAGCGGGTTCTTCCTCTTCTCCCTGCGCTTGACCTCCTTGTTGAGGGGCTTCACCACAGACTGCACCTCATCAGAATTGATGATCCTGCCAAGATCAGCATTGGCCATCTTGGGCCTCGGCAGGATGAAGCCCTTCTTCTTCAGCGAAGGCGCGTCGAAGGTGCCATACACCTCCTCAAGCTTCTTGAATGCGCTCTCGGTCCAGATCACGAAGCGCCCGAGGTGGCCACCGGGTGCGAGGTCGAGCAGGTTGAGGCGCTCGACGTTGGCAACATCCACGCCGGGCAGGTTGCGGAAGGCCTTGACGATCTTGGATCCCTCAGTGCCGTAGACGATGAGGGGGCCCTTGCGGTTGATGTAGCGGCGGTTGCGCATCTTACCCTTGCCGGGGCGGATGCCGACGGAGTCCTTGGCCTTCTCGGCGTCGGCGTAGGCACCGACCTGCTTCAGGATCTTGATGGCCTGGGAGGTCTTCTCGATGGACTCGGCGGAGTCGGAAATGACGAGGGGGAGCTCGGGGACGGTCTCGATGCGGTGGCCACGGGCGAGGACAAGGGACGGGACGGAGGTGGCGGCGAGCGCGGAGGCGACTGCGACGCGGCGGAGGTGGACGTTGACGCGGCGGTGCCACTTGCGCCATGTCTTGGTCGGCGCGAACATGCGCCCGCCACGGCACATGTTGCCGAAGGCTCCCTGGCCGGCGCGGTGGGTGCCGCCGCCGGGGACACGAGGGATACGCGACACGGCGCGCCCTGTGCCCCACGACTCCGCCGAGGTCTGGTGGCCGGCGCGGCGGGAAACGGCGTAGGGCTGGCGCTTGTTGCAGGAGAGCAGCCTGTGGACGAAGCGGACCACGTCGGGGCGGAGCGGCGCGCGGAACACCTCGGCGAGGGCGAGGTTGCTGCTGTTGTCGGTAGCCATGTCGCCCTCCAGGGCCTTCACGGAGACGAGTGGGCGGGTTTGGGTGGCCATGGCGGCGGCGGCGGCTGCGGCGGCGGCTAGGGTTTTGGGGTGGCGCGGGTGTGCGAATGGAGGCGAGGCGTGAGGGAGAGAGGTTATATAGGGGGGGGTTGCTAGGGTTTGTGTGATGGGGTTGGCGCGGCGAGATCTGGATCGTCAGTTTGGATTGGGCGGCGTGGATTTGGTGGGCATCGAGTAGGCTGGGCCTTGTTGTTTGATGAGATGGGCCGTCTGATGTTGTAGTAGCGCAGTTGTTGGAATAAGTTCACTTTGACTCCCTTAAAAGTGACTCGAATTTAATCCGTAACTCTGAACCGCAAAACTAGATATCTTGACCTCTAAACTGTTAAAATCGGTGTAATTTAACTCCCTCAGTGGTTATGAAGGGCGGTTTCGCTGACGTGGTGGTGTTGACATATTCTTCGTCCTCCGTGGCATTGATGTGGCGCTCACGTGCAATTAGAATAAAAAAAGAATGTGGGACCTATTTATCATTAACAAAAGGAATATTGTGAGACCCACTGACATGTGGGTCCCACATGTCATCCTCCCTTCTTCCTCCTCCCTCTCTCCCTTCTCTTTCTTTTTCTTTCTCTCCCCTTCCACTTTCCTTTCAGTCGACGACAGGCAAGCGAGGGCGACGGCGAACGAGGATGCCACCGTTGCGACTGTGCCACAGTGAGATGGAAGGAGGAGAAGGCGGTGGAGTGGCGCGCGCGGGCGATGCCGACACGGGCAGCTCTTGTCGGAGATCGGCGAGGTGATTGGCTCCTTGAGGAGGATCACCCGTGGCAAGTTCCTAGCCACCGATGTTTTCGCGAGGTCACTGCCACAGCCGCATCCGCCGCCATTCTCATCTCAGGTCTCAACTGAGCCGATGTCGGTGGCTCCTGGTCCCACGGTGAGGACGAACCAGCCGTCATCGGAGGAGCCGCAGAATTAGCGGTAGCGGCAGTTGGGGAATTGCCGGCGGGGGGCGCGACTCCGCCTACACGGCACCGCAACAGGGGAGGCAGGCGGTGACGCCGAGGAGGACGAACGCTTCTCCACCGCTTGCCACCGTCTCCGCCTCGTCGACCACGTCTACACCAGTCGCCACCGTCTTTGCCAGTTCCTTTGCAATCGCCGCTGTGGGCTCACCCCTTCGCCGCCCTCGTTTTCTTGCCACCGCCGTTGATCGAAGGGGAAGATGAAGGGGAGAGAAAGAGAGAGAAGGGAGAGAGGGAGAAGGAAGGAGAGAGAGAGGATGACACATGGGCCCACATGTTAGTGGGTCCCACAATTTTTTTTGTGTGGATGACTAATGGGTCCCACACATATTTTTTAAATTCTAATCCCACTTAAGTGCCATGTCAACGTCCCGTGGAACGAAAACAGATCAATACCGCCACATAGTCGGCGCATCAACGAAACCGCTGACGGAGTCAAAATGCACCGGTTTTAACAGTTTAGGGGATAAAATATCTGATTTTGCAGTTCAGGGTCATGGATTAGACTCGGGTCACTTTTAAGAAGTCAAAGTGAACTTATTCCCACAGTTGTTTCTTGCTTTGGATTTTGAATTTGGCCCATATTTTTAAATACAGATCTTGCTGAAATTTCACGGTTTGATTATTGGGAAGTTTTGCGGACTTTTTAGTTGAAAAAAAAGGAGGGGTTTTGAGTTGAATATTCAATCCAATGCTGTTTGAAAGTTCATTTGCTCTAGAGTTAAGAGTTTCAAGCCCTGTTCAGCAACAAATACATTGGCCATGTTTTAAAGTAAAAGTAAATGGAAAACAAGTGGTTCTATGTTTTATAACAATTAAATCTCACGGTGTATCTCCAGACGAAATTCGTCAAGCTGAACTATATGGACAGTCTCCTACTTTGGACTCTCTGTTTCATGCGACAGTATAGAGCCAGTAGTATGTACTACTGGAGTAGTACAATTGTACAATAATCTAACATGGCAATGCTCAGCTATCGCCCTAGCCCGTCACACTTGAATAGTTTGATTTTCACTATTCATTTGTTCAAAATGGTATATTTCTCATCTTCAAATGGGTTTCAACCAAAGGGTTGAGCCCTTGTTAGAAATATTGGTGAAAACAAATTAAGGTTGGAATTCATGGGTTTTCCTGGTATAAGTTTGCATGTTATGTTTTCAAGAATGCATATCTCCGGTTAGGTATTTTTAGAGTTCAAAACAACGCAAAAACATGCTTTATATTTTTCAAGTTAGTAACCTGAGCTTAATGAACATTGATCCCCAACATTTAACTTGTTCATGCGGCTCAAGTTCAGAGATTTCTCGAGAGGTTATTCAACGCCTGTAGCTCTCATTTCTCTGCTCCAATTCCTGAGGGCCAAATTAAAATTCTCCGCGCTTAAGGCTTAACTGATATATTTGGCCTAATCATCCTACTTTTTTTTTAAAAAAATGTGATTTTTTAAGAAAAAAAGATTTGAATGGGATTTAGGAGCCAAGCCTAGAGCTCAGGGTTCGCTCCGCCTCTGTTTAGGGTTTGTGAGGCCGCCAACTAGATCATACATAACATATCATACTTAAACATTAAATAACCAACCATATAGTATCATTTAAATGTAATTCTGATAATACAGCTGTAAATACTAGATCCATTAGGAAGCATACGAGAAAGGATCAGCAAAATGAGGTATTGTTTAACACAACTCTAGATCTCAGATCCATCATAGATTTAAAGTTTTTATGTGAAATTATAGTGATAAAAAATTTTTGAAATTCATCTAAATGAGAACAAAGTATTTATCCAAAAACTACCAATGTAATCATCAATATAGATCTATGTATTTGTAGAGTTAGAAATGTCCAGCTCCAAATTCTTGGATCCGAATTTGTGTCAAATAGGAAAAATATGAACCGTACATACATAAGGACTTGGGCTAACTCATCCATCCACCACCAAATAGGACACCTTATCATTTTCACCACTTGAAGTTTCTACATAATTGCAGTTTTGAAACTACCCTTCCTTAAAAAGATAATTCTACAACTAAGAATCTTCAACCACTAATCTATGTCTATTGTTGACATATTAGGCTTTGTTCTTTCCCCCTTTTCCCAACTCACCTCTCTCGTTTTCCGCGCGCACGCTTTTCTAACTGCTAAACGGTGTGTTTTTTGTAAAAAGTTTCTACAAAAGTTGCTTAAAAGAATCAAATTAATCCATTATTAAAAAAAATAGTTAAAACTTAATTAATCACGTGCTAATGGATCGCTCTGTTTTTCGTGATCCTGTGTAGGTTGGGAAGTAGTACCAGCGAACGCAGCCTCAGCCTTAGTATCAAGCAAAACGAAATTTGATGTCCTTTGATTTGTGATTAAGTGGAAAACCGGGAGGGAGAGCAAATACTAAGCACTCAAGTAGAGTTTGTGATAGCAAACCAATAAGCAACTATCGGAAAAATATATAGGATAATAGTATACAAGCTTCCTAGGCTTCTAAACGGTTCCTTTTTTTTTAGAAAAAACTTTTTATATATAAATTTCTTAAAAGTACTATTCTAAAATTATTTTTAATTTTATAGTAATTGATTAATTTGTTTGTACCATGAATTATTCAGTTATTCAGCATTCTACTCCATTCAGCCCAAAAGAATGCACAACTAAAGTACATCAACTTATGTGCTAAATTGCTATCTCTAGACAGTGGACACGTCATGCATGATATGATAGGTGTAATGCTTTACTCACTCTACTTATGATACGATACTGTGATGTCACTAGCATTAACACCTCAACAAACTCATATCAAGCATGGCTACCTCTGCCAAATGTGTCATTTCCACAAAAAATTATATAAGTGATTCATATTTGCAACAAAGGATGAATAAATACATAACTACTTTCTCCATTCTAATATACTTCCTCCACCTCAATATAATTAAATACATCTAGTACATCATTTATAAAGCTCTTTTAGAAATTTTAGAAATTTTAGTAAAGAATAAGGTTAAATGAGGTATGGTGGGTGAGAAGTTAGTTGGAGCTAATATGAAAAGAAAATTAAATGATGTTCTACTGGTACGAAGTACTTCGAATTATTGGAGATATTGGAGTAGTACTGTACGAGTGCTTATATTTTGATATAAATTTTAATAACTACTATAGTAAATTTCACATGCCAGATTTTATTACCGTTGTTTTGTTTTGGATCACTCTTTAACAATGTTTTCACTTTGAACCGGATAATTTATCTTCATAGCATTTTGGATCACCCTCAACTAATTTATTCATCTACATCAACTTATCATATATCAAAGCATTAATCGTTTATTGATGAATAGAAGTTGACATACTTGAAATCGTTTATATGCGTGGGAAGAGTGTCGGGTG
Source organism: Oryza punctata (assembly GCA_000573905.2). Classification (NCBI taxonomy): domain Eukaryota; kingdom Viridiplantae; phylum Streptophyta; class Magnoliopsida; order Poales; family Poaceae; genus Oryza; species Oryza punctata. The sequence goes on along the minus strand of CM002494.2, from coordinate 4,737,251 downwards.
GTACAAAATAAAAGAAATATAAAATTATCTGATCCAAAGTGAAAACAATAATTAAAGGGTTATCTGAAGTAAAACATCAACAATAAAAAGGTGACCTCAAGTAAAATTTACTCTTAATACTAAATTGTGTTTATAGTTTGGAATTTTGGAAAGAAAACACATTAGGTTTATACAAACTACTCCTCCATCCTAGAATATAAGAGTTTTTATCGAATGTGATACTTCCTATAATTTTAGAAAGCAAACACATTAGGTTTATATAAACTACTACTCCCTCGATGTCAAAATATAAGAATTTCTTTTGGCCGAATATGATACATCCTACCTATTACTATTACTAGTACACATTCTCTATCCAAATTCGCTGGAATGTATCTCATCCAACAGAAAAATACTTGTATTTTGAGACGGGCGGAATACTACTAAGCGAGAGAAACAAGAAATATATTTTTTAAGAGGAAAAAATGCACATGGACATGTGTCCGCGCATAAAACACACCAGGAGACGGGACAGCGACGCCTCGTTCCGAAACCAAAGTACACAAAACTCCTCCACGCGCGGCGCGGCGCGGCGCGACGCGAACGCGATGGAACCGACGCGCCGCTGCGTCCCCGGCCATCTCGCCGCTGCCGCCGCCGCCGCCGCAGCCGCCTCGCCGTTTCCCCCGCCGCCGCCGCCCTCGCTGCCGCTGCCGTCCGCGCTCATGCCCCCCAAGAAGCGGCACCTCTTCACGCCCACCCCTCGCCACGCCGCCACCCCACCACCCCCACCACCTCCCCCCACCCCCGCTGTCGAGCCCACCCTATCAATCCTCGCCTCGACCCCGCCGACGCCTCCTCAGCCCACGGAGCCCTCGACGGCGTCGCCTCCCGTTGTTGATGATGCGGCGGCGAGGTCGTCGGCGTTGGCGTTGGCGGCGGCGCGGAAGGTTCGGAAGGTGGTTAAGACGGTCATCGTCAAGAAGATTGTCCCCAAGGGCACATTCGCCGCTCGGAAGGCCGCGGCCGTGGCGGCGGCGGTTGCTGCTGCTGCTGCTGTCGCCGGAGTAGCATCATCGGAGACAGGGGGAGAAACCCCAACCGACGACCCAGCAAGTGATCAGGACGGTGGAGTTGGAAATGATCGAAATTTGGATGAATCCGTAGGCGAAAAACCTCCCACGAATTGCAATGCTGTTGCGGTGTTGGAAGAACCGGTGTGTGAGGAGGTGATGGTGGTGGAAAAACCCGCAGAGCCGACATCCGATTGTGGTGTTGATGGTTGTGTAGGGGAGGGAGTGGTGAGTAAGGGAGTGGAGATGGAGGAGGCGAGGATGTCGGAGCGGCAGAAGAGGATGACCATGGAGGTGTTTGTTGGTGGGCTTCACCGGGACGCCAAGGAGGATGATGTGAGGGCGGTGTTCGCCAAGGCAGGGGAAATCACTGAGGTCCGGATGATAATGAATCCTCTTGCAGGGAAGAACAAGGGGTACTGCTTCGTGCGCTACCGCGACGCCGTGCAGGCGAAGAAGGCCATCACGGAATTCAGCAATGTGAAGGTAGTGCCATCACACTTGGTTTGATTTATCATCATAGTAATCCTGCACCAGAGCTGAATCGCTCTATGACCTATGTGCATTAGTAGAGTCGTGAAATGCAGTTGTTCCAGCATCCCCTAATTGAATATGCCACATTGATCTTAATTCTTGCCTTGATTACCGTTTGTTCTGATTGACTCATCATAGCACAAATCTATAAACTTTTACATGTATTTCTTACCATGCTTCATTATTATGCAGTGCCAATATTCTGTGATAAAAATCTTAGCTTGTTAAATTTTGGATGAATACAGATCAGGTCTTCTAGTCCCACATATTGCTGTAATGCATAGTACTTACCACAACTCTTTCTCCATATTGATTTTGTTCATGCAAACTCTATTACAGATTTGTGGGAAGCTCTGTCGAGCTGCAGCTCCAGTTGGGAATGATAGAATTTTTCTTGGGAACATCAACAAGAAATGGAAAAAACAAGATGTGAGTAACATTTTCATTTTTATATTCTGATTGACTTGATTGGGTGGAAGCCTGAATTTCATTTTTTACATTCTCATTTGTTGCTCTTCAAAGCAGGTCATCAAGCTGCTAAAGAAAATGGGAATTGAGAACATTGATTCTGTAACACTTATGTCTGATTCAAATAATCCGGTCTATAATCGTGGTTTTGCATTCCTTGAACTGGAGACCAGTAGAGATGCACGGATGGCATACAAAAAGCTTTCACAGAAAAATGCTTTTGGCAAAGGCCTAAATATAAGAGTTGCATGGGCTGAACCATTGAATGATCCAGATGAGAAAGATATGCAGGTCTCTCTCTCTTTCTCTCTCTCCAACATACTTCCTATGTGTGTCACGCACTTAGCTTTTCTACAGATCATAATCTTATGCATATGGTGGTTTTGTGACTCTAATAAGACTAGAAACTCCAAATGAATGTCAAATCAGCTGATCATATTCGTTCTAACCTTTTCTTTTGAAGACAACCTCCACTTTCTTTCAGTGTAGTCAACATATTGGTATTCTTGTCACTTATCATATTATTATTTTGCATAAGGCACAGGTTGCGTCTTACTGGTTTCGTTGCTATCACAATTGTATCCTGGATATACATCGGTATACTTGCTGTAACTGTTTATGCGTAAATTCTGACACAAAATTTTTTCTGTTCTTTTAAGGGCATTCCTGTATCTCTGTGTATTGCTGATGATTTGGCCTCATTGATGATCGTAGAGTTTAGTTTTTTCACTATCAACCTTTTACCCTATGGTCCTTATACTATTGGTGCTTACAGATGTCAACTGTTCTATTTCAACCTGGATACATCATTCATGATGTTGCTTTATCTAAACCTAGGAACAAATTTCTCTCCGTTTGTTCTGTCTTAATTGTTTCATATCTCTGTTGGATGAAAAAAATCAGTTTGATTAGTAGGTCCACATCCTCTGTGAACAGTGGTTCTTGGACCTTCATATGTTTGGCCCTTGGTTTGAAATGCATTGCCGTCCTCCTTGTTACATAAATAAGTTATCTACCATTTGTTTCCACTTGTTGACATACCAGGCTTTATCCATATCCCCCTTTCAAGTCCTTTGATCATATCTCTAAACCTCACCCTAACAACGTATTTGATTTTGCTTCCAATGGCTAGTGGCCAGTCACCAATTCCCTGAGAACTCTTAAGTACTCTGATGCACTGTTTATTCCATCTAGGTTAAATCGATTTTTGTGGATGGGATACCAACGTCCTGGGATCATGCTGAGCTGAAAGAAATCTTCAAGAAACATGGGAAGATAGAAAGTGTGGTTCTGTCACGTGATATGCCGTCAGCTAAAAGGAAGGACTTTGCCTTTATTAATTACATTACTCATGAGGCTGCAATCTCATGTCTTGAATCTTTTGACAAGGAAGAGTTCAGTGAGAATGACTCAAAGGTCTTTTCTCGACTTGGATTAAATCAGAGTAGTAGCTTACAATTGAGAGGATTTTTACATCTTTTGGTGCGTCCCAGGTGAATATTAAAGTTTCACTGGCTAAACCTGCCCAACAGAGCAAGCAGATTAAGGAAGACCATAAATCTAAAAGTGAGTCATTCCCAATTCCATCCATCTTGTCATTTATTTCCAATTGTTTGACCCACCTGTGGCTGTCAGCTTTCTCCTCTGTGAATATTAATTACATTAATTACCCAGCTTCATTATAATCTGAAGATTTATAGCTCAAGATACATAAACCTTCAGATTTTAATGAAAGAGCAAGATAAACCCCAACTATCATAACAAGTGCCATATCAAACATAGGTTTAGCATTTGGGTGAATCTGAATTCGCAAACCTTTCCATGGTCACAACGGCTCAGTTTTCTGCAATCAAAGTCAACACATACGGAAGGCCCAACTGAGAGTGGTCAAATCATGAATTCATAATCCTCTATATTTAATAGGCCGACAGACCCTTGGTCAAGCAACCAAGCAATCGCCTCCATTTGCATGTTCTTGACCAGATCGAAAAACAAAATTAGTGCAAAATGCAAATGAATATAATTTGGATGATTATTTATTAACTGTTAACTGATTGGGTGAATTGTATGCATGTTGCATTTGTTCTCAAAATGGACAGGTAGTATAACATTCTTAGAATTATTTTCAGAAACAATTGCTCTTATGTGGAAAACTAGCTAGCTGGTTTCATGATGTCATGATGCCTGACAATTTTGATCTGTATAATGACTTCCTTAGAGCATATTCTCTAATATCTACTTCACCTGTGTAAATTAGATAGATGTCTTTCATGAACCGTTTCCCCTGAACAAATAAATCATCTGAATGCATGTGACGCCCCTACTAGCTGTTTGATAAAATACATAGTTGGATGGTGTTGTCTTAGTTTTCACTAGGCTGCAAAATCTGCTAGCTGTTTCATGCTGCCAATCTGGCTATGTGCACTCCTATTATGTTGTGTTTGCTCCACTCCTACAATTAGCATGTAGTCCAATACAATATATTTTTTTGAAGTTTTGCCACATTGTTTTCTCTTTAAAATCCCTAACAGCTGATGTTTTCGTCCTCTAAACAGTAAGATACCCTGTTCAAGATTATACCCACATTTATTCTGGAGAGAAGCGTCCCTTTTCAACACTGGTAGGTTAAACCATATCGTCTTGAAAAACTGCATACTGATCTTTTAATCACATAGTTTTGATTTTAATCCAGGGCGATGCTTATTATCCATTGAGAGTTCATTCTTGTCGTCGTCATGAGGGTAGTACCTATACTACAGCAGCTTCAAGGTGATCTGAAATTCTAAACTATCCCCATATGTCATATTATTTATCAGAATAGAGTAGTGGATTCTTTCTCACTTAAGCATTTTGCATCCTCATATGTCAGCTATGGTGCGCTGCCCCCTGCTACTGCTGAATCTTCTCTGCCACATTATCATGACAGCAGTCGATATCCTCCACACCTAGGTATGTTATACAGTGTCTGGTGCTAATAATTAATAAAGGACTCCTCCATATGGACTAATATATGTAATGTATCACACATTTTCAGCTTCTTATTATGGACTTACAGGAATACCAATCAGTAGTCAGGTATTTTTTCCTACGGTAAATTCTCTAGATCTTCCTCCCACCCTTGAACTTGGGTGGAACCTGTGGATACACCTTCAACTTGTTAAATGTTTCCTTATTTCTGATATTTAATTTTGTTGTTTCCATATAACGTATAACTTGACCATTTGTATCTCACTCTGTTCAGGTGAGGCAATCAAGTTCTCGCCAACCAGCGCAGTTCTATCGAAGCAGGCATGGCAAAAAATGTAAGGGTAACTTTCACATATCAAATTTGTATTGAGCGCACTAAAATCTCGACATCTTATCTTTGCGTTGATTCATGAACTGCAACAGGTTGACTGCATGATAATGACGAATATTTTCCAACTCAGATGATGGTTTTTGTGGATTCCCTGCGTGAGAAGTCCGTAGTTGAACCATAGCAGAAGACTAAATACTTAATGGCATAACTAGTGGTGCATTATACAGTTCAGTGAATGCTCTTTTGGGGATGATAGTCTTAGTTTGGAACATGGGAATTTCAGATGGAGTTTTGCTTTAGCTTGTATATTTCCCTGTACTGATCCATGAAATTCCCGTGTTCCGGAACAGGCCTTCTTATGTAGCAAAAGGTGTTGCTTTTGTCTTAAACTGATATATGGCCATTGTACAAAGGAAACTAAAAAGTGCTTCTGAATCCAACTTTGAAAATTATCCTCGTATATCTGCCTGTTGTGATATTTTCTTGGGAGTCCTTAATCGTGAAGAATTGTTGAACAATCATAGCACTAGCAGTACCTTCCTATTTCTATAGGGCACACGTACATTACTCCCTGACCTAGAGGCAATCACAGCATGCTGGTCCTTGTAGAGACACCATACCAAGTTTCTTTCCTGGTCCTCGGAGGTGCCTAGCTAAAAATACTTGCACTAGGAGGGAGTAGTACGTAGCAGTAGACTGTATACGAATAAATTTTGAAAATATACTGTTTATCGGATGATTTTGCAAAAATATACTGGATAGCGAAGGATTTGCGGAAATATACCATCGGTATCGCTCTTTAGAAATGCGATACCGATGTTCGCACCTACGAAAAGCAATGTTGCGGCGTAATCGCTATTTGAGCATGCGATAACGACGGTGAGCTGGTGGTATCGCGCAATTGAACAGCGAAACCGTTGTGGTATCGCTTTTACGCCTCGGTGTCGCTTTTTCGACGTGCGAGACCGCTGTCAGCTCTCGCTTTCCGAAAGCGCGAGAGCGCTCCATCTCGCTCTGCGCGCGCGACACTGGTGACGCGGCATGCGCGAGAGCGGGATGGCGTGGGCGAGCGCTGTCGCGCTTTCAGACGGCGAAACCGCTTGCGGTCTCGCTCTAAGCGTGCGCGAGAGCGATGGCTGTGGCGGTCATCGGTGTCGCGCTAAGCGTGCGCGAGAGCGATGGCTGTGGCGGTCGTCGGTGTCACGCTAAGCGTGCGCGAGACCGTTCTCGGTCTCGCCGTCCGCATGCGCACCGACGCCTTTTACTGCGCTTTATTTCCCCTCTCTCTTTTTATTTTTATTTTTCTTTTTAGAAAGGTGACGTTGCAGTCACATCCTGCCGGGTTTTTCTTCAGCTCCTCAGCTGTAAACCGCTCTCCGAGTTCGAATCCAATGCGCGAAACGTATAAAATGAGAGGATGAGAGGAGGAGATGGTCCTCACAGGGGTGAACTGAGGAGGAGAGGAAGAGGAAGTGAAGCTAGGAGGCAGTGGAGTTAGGAGGCAGTGGAGAGGAGGATAAATTGACAGGTAAGTTGATTAGTTTTCTATTAGCACAAATTAGTACGATGAGGATATGAAAATATTAGTTCATGTAGTTTATATTAGTGTCAGTACGATGAGGATATAGAAAATATTAGTTCACGTAGTTTATACTAGTGTTAGTTAATAATTGTTTTTAATTATGTTAGAGGAAAATTGAGGTACGTATTAGTTCCTGCATTATATTTTGTTAGGTCAGATGTAAAAATAGAAATGTAAAAAGTTAATAGAGGCGATTAGAGTTAAAAAATAGGTAGACGTAATTAATTTGTAAGGTATAAAAATATAATAGAAGTTGCAAATAATTTGTACGTAGTAGTAATTATAAGTTATAATTAATTAGTAGTTCATGTGATGTTTAATTTTATATATACGGCCAATATTATATGTAACAAATGAAAAAAAACTGAAATAGAATATAGTTATATTTGTAGGACACATATATAAGGTTTCATATAGTAACGGGAATTTTATATGAGCAAATTGGTTGAAAAGGAGAAGACAAGACAAGGTACGGTACTGTAATGGAAGATGTAGTAAAATGTTACTGTATTAATAGACAGTTTGTAATTAATTTGGTATCGAAATGAAAGAGCAGTTAAATAAATTTATGTCGCTGCAACTAATTCTGTAGTATAATAAATTGGTAGTTATGATTAATTTGATTGTGTAATTAATCAAGTGAAGTTGAACTTAGTTCTATTAATCAATCATGTTATGATTATTTTGTAGATAAATTTGTAGTAAGTGATTGTCTAACAATTATTACTCCGTGGGAAAGTAAAGTTACGGTCCGTAACATAATTTATAGTTTAAGTTTCAATATATTAAATGAACTCATCCAAAATTGTAATAGTTGTACTGTTTCGGAGGTCATATCTAAGTAGTTACAAACCGAAATGATTTTTAACTTAGCCGCCGTCAATGTTTGTTCGGTGCACGTAGTCATTTGTTGTGTTAAAGTTAATTGATATGTATAATTAATTGTCACCTCAACATGTGGATTATGTAGTGAAAAAAACATTGACGGAGTAATTGTTATATGATATAGCTGGTTAAAAAGGAGTAGTAATAAACTTTGATTCCGCAAATTTTACACGAGCAAGCTGGTTAAAAAGGAGTAGGCGGGATCTGATAAACGCAGGTAAATATTTTGTCATCATAATTATGTACAATATGATATGGTTGTGTTCTTTAAGTATTACATACTCTTATACTTAAATTAATTGCAATAGTTGTTATTACTTACGTGTTAACTAATCTGTATTAATTTTATTGTCATGTGTTTATTTTTAATGTGGAAGTTGTAGTAAGAATATAAATAATTTATCTACTAATTGTCATCTATTCGTAAGTAAATAATTTATGGTTATGTAATTATTTATTTTTTATAACAAGTACATGATTTTTTTAAAAAATATGGAAATATAAAATATTAGTTATTATTACAATTTTTGTAACGAAAAAAATAGTATTCGTGTAAACTAATTTTAGTCGTGAATACCACACGTTTGTTCTGTAAGACTTCCTTACGGAGTAGTCGGTGTTGTCTGCAATGGTAGGGATGTCGGCATTTAGAGTGTATTTCGGTGAAGGTGAAATTACGAAAAATGAAAGTGGTGTCGATCTGAGCAACTTTAGGCAATGCACACTATACCATCCAAATCCAGACACCCTTACCATGCCCGAAGTTTGGTACTGGTTAACCTGCACATTTTCTTTAGATCCGGGTATACATAGTGTTAACGTGAGGGTTATGTGGAGCCGATCAGCCAACAACATAAGATGGGAGTTTAAAAATGTGACACGGAGTAAGGCCTGGCAGGATTGGCTCGCTGGCTGTAGGAGACGGGGATATGAATTTGTCATGCTGGTGCAGGCATGTGAAGGAAGAGTCCCCACGGAGAGCGCGGCGGGGCAATCCAGCAACCGGGGGGAGTTGGGATCTAGTTCACACGAAGAAGATGAAGTTGTGGCTCCCCATCGTGGTGGCGATGTTGGTCCTGACATTCAAAATCTTTCCATACAAGGAGATGATGTGGTCAACCGCCATCCTACTGGTGAAGCTGATGAAGGGGAGGAGATACCTGCTATAGTTGAAGAAATTGAGAGGGTGGACCGACATGCACTCGAAGATGAGGAAAACCTCACTGCTGAAGGGAATGATGACGAAGGTGACCAAGATGTTGAGGAAGTACATATGCCTGCTTCGTGGAACCTTCAAGACCCTGGTTATATTGCAGAAAACTCTTGTCATGATTCAATCTAGTTCTACGGGGATGGCCAAATCAATCTGGGCGCAATGTTTCCTGGCAAAATTGGTTTGCAAGACGCAGTGAAGTCATGGTCATTCAAGATGCAAAGGCAGTTCAGGGTTGTCAGGTCTAGCAAGAGTGAGTACACGGTCGTCTGTGAGACGGAAGGTTGCACCTTCCGTCTTCATGGTCACGTGCCAAAGTACGAGTCTTACTGGATTGTGTCTAAACTGCATGAACACTCCTGTCTGCTTCGGAACACTAGGGAGTCCCACCGCAACCTGACCGCGGCATACGTCGCCAACAAGTACTACAAGGAAATTATTGAAGGTGATGACCTGCCTGTGCGGCACATAATAAAACTGGTGGAGACAGGTGAACAATACACAATTAGTTACCACAAGGCTTGGAAGGAGAAGCAGAAGGCCATGGAGAAAAGATATGGGACATTTGAAGAAACATATGACACACTGCCACAGATGCTTCACATTCTGAAGAGCAGGAACCCTGGGACCTATGTTACTGTGCAGGATCGGGAGTCAGTTCGGCCTCCCAATTATCTTGTCATGCAGCGGGCATTCTTCGCATTCGGAGCATGCATTCATGTGTTCCAGTGCTCGAGGCCGGTGCTGTGTGTTGACGGTACTTTCCTAACTGGGAAGTACCAAGGCTAGTTATCAACGGCCGTTGGAGCGGATGCGAACAACCAGATAATTCCGGTAGCTTTCGTTTTTGTTGAAAGCGAGAATTATGAAAGCTGGTTGTGGTTCTTGCAACACCTAAAGTGGGGAGTGGTGCAAAATCGCACATCGATATGCATCATCCATGACCGGAATGCCAGTCTGTTGAAGGCAATCAAAGAGCTCCAGGAGGATGCTTGCGGTGCATACTACTGGCCTGACATGCATAGCCGTTGGTGCATGCGGCACATGGGAGCTAATTTTTTCAAGCAATTCAACAGTCGGCAGCTGATGAACATGTTCAAGCGGTTGTGCAAGGCAAATCAGTCTACAAAGTTCGATGAGCTTTGGAAACAACTTGACGAAGGGACAAGAACACACATCCGGTCAAAGCAGAGCAACAACAACCCGCACGATATACATGTCCCCCAGGCCCTGGAACCAATGGATGATCTTATTCCATCAAATGGAAAGAAGCGTAGGTCATCACAGAATATCAAATGTTTCACCCATTGGATTGAGTGCGAGCCGAATGATAAGTGGGCACTCCTGCATAACACTAATGGGGCTAGGCATGGCATAATGACCACTAATCTTGCAGAGGCGTACAATGCGGTTCTTCGCAAATCAAGGCCTTTACCTCTAACTGCTATTGTTGAAGGCATTATGCACAGGACAATGATGTTGATGAGGACGAGGCAGGCAGCGGCGTTGCAACAAATGTCTAACGCACAAACACCTTTCTGCAAAAAGATGGCAGAGTACCTCCAAGAGAAGGCTAACAAGGCAAGATTTCACACAGTCATTACCACTGGGAACGTCAGACGAAGGTGGGAAGTCACATGTCGCACTAAAGGGGGTTTTGGATCTTCTACTGGAGTCATGACTCATGAAGTTACTCTAGACCACGAATCTGATAACACATGTTCGTGCTCTTGCAATAAGCCGAAGCTTCTTCATATGCCATGTAGCCATGTCTTGGCCGCGTGCGCTAAAATTAAGCTTGATTCAACATCGTACGTGTCGACGTTCTACCTAAAAGATAGAGTGCTTAATGCATGGAGTGCTGAGATCCTCGGGTGGAGGTCCCTCCAACACCTAGTTGAAAGTGGGGGTGATAACAGGATCTATGTGCCAGACTTGGATCTGTTGAAGGCTGGTAAGGGTAGAAGACAAACACGACGCTTAAGAAATGATATGGATGCATCCGAAGCGGTAGGGCCTGTGCGGCAATGTGAGGACTGTCTTCAGTACGGGCACCACACTAAAGATTGCAAGAACAACAAGGAGGGCACATCTTCTAGCATGGAACCTAGGCAACAACGTGCGAGGAGGAATAGAAGGGGCTCTCAGGGGGCTCATGATAGGGAGGATGGAAACCTGCAGTAGTTATCATCTACACTATCTGGTTATGTATGTTCGGTCATGATATGTGTGTTGCATTACGTTGTAGTTCAATAGGTTTGTAATATGTTTGTCAATAAGTATGTGTAATATTTACTTTATTCTGGTAATGTTGTAGTACTTTATTGTAAGGTGTTACCAAATTTGTAACGTTTGTAAACCTATTTCGTAAGGTGTGGTCGAGTTTGTAATCGTACTCTGAGAAAATTTTATTCCTTGCTTTCCTGCATTACGTATTTTTTCGAATATGCACTTGATGAAATTTCTAATTTACCCATGCTCACAATGATCGTCCAGATATGGAAGAGGAGTGGCCTTACCCGTTGCTTAGCAAAGAGATCAATGCACGACATCGTGCAAAAAAGATATCTGATGGAAATTCTTGTTCTACTCTACCTGTCCTGATACTGCGTACAGCCGGCTGGTGGGGTATTGATCCACGATGGAAGCCGAGGTACATAAATGGTTAAAGTTCACAACATATTGACATCGTACTTTCACATATCGCAATGTGACTAATAAATTTCATCATAGGTTGTCAGCTGTAGGTCTTCTTACCTTCGTTCAGATGACGCAGGCAATGATGTATTTCGATGCTAGAGAACCTAAACAAAAACAAATGGGGGCACATAGCAAGCGACGACAAAATATCGACAAGTCCCTACTTATGGCACTGGTTGATAGGTGGAGGTCAGAGACACATACATTCCATCTACCGTGCGGAGAAATGACCATAACTTTGCAGGATGTGTCTATGCTCACGGGGTTGCCCATAGCCGGCCAGGCAATTGTACTTCCAGACCCTCCGGAAGATTGGAGAGATGATATTGTATCACGATATGCATGTATTCTGCCACGTTACTCCACCGGTGATACAGACGATAACGAGGATAAAATATTTTTCTCTGAAAAGGAAACTCATGGCCCCACATTGAAGTGGTTGTCACAGTTTGAGGTAATTGAATATTTTTAATTAAGGCATAATCCGTTCACATTCAAATGTCTCACAACACATTGTTTTTTGTTAGGTGCGATATATGCCCGACGATGTCCAGGAGTACCAACTGACGTTGTACCTTGAGGCCTATCTACTTTGGCTGTTTGGTTGGGTGATGTTCACCGGCTCGCACGGGAACAGTGTGGACGCCAGGCTTATCCCCCTTGCTAGACAAATTGCTAAAGGTAATGTAGCGCCATCTGCACAGTTCAGCTGGGGATCAACCGTCCTTGCAGCCACGTACCGTGGATTCTGTGACGCTTGTCTTAAGACCACACAGAAGGAGGCGATTTTCACGGGCTGTCCACTTTTGGTCAAGTTGTGGTCGTACGAGCACTTCTCTTTCGGACGTCCATACATGAGCGTGGCCGTGGCCCAGCAGGACGATTACACTGACGCAGTTGATGATCGTCCTACCTTCGGTACTCGCTGGTGCTACGGACCGGTACGTATGCTTGCATTAAAGAAATATTTCTATCAATTCAATGATACTGCATAACTAAATCTGCAATCTCCGATCGTGCAGCCACAGTGGGCGAGAATCCAGGTGCACAATGTGTACGAGTACTTCACCGAGTCGTTCGAAAGCCTTAGGGAAAACGAAGTTCGGTGGACTCCGTACAAATGGAGTTAGCATCTTATGCTACCGCGATGAAGCGTACTGGATGACAAGAAAAATGCTGGTGTACGACATATTTGTCGAGGGGTACAATGTTCAAAGGGTAATGCGTCAGATGGGATTGTACCAGCAAGTCCCAGTGCCTACTGGACTTCACCTTCCACCAGATATGCACACGTATGTTGTTATTTTACATCGCTCTAATTTATGTGCTCTCCAACATTGCGAGATATAATTAACATCTAGTTGTTGTTATTTTTGTTTCAGGCAAAAGAGGCAAGCTGACAACAGGTATCGTCGATCCATGCACTTAAGGATGGCCCCCTGGATAGAGGCGTGGTCGCAAGCATTGAATGATGTCGTCCACGAGACAAGGGCATACGACCACAATACTTACGAGCAATACATGGCCTGGTACTCATCGCAGACTCGCATCTGGCTGCTTGCACCCGAGGATCCCGACGAGCGAGGTCCACCGAATATTGAGCAAATATATGATATGCAGCATGCACCGCCCGCTCACTTGACGGTACTACTCGCATTTAATTATTTTGTAGCATCGGTTTCTCCTTACACAGGGGGTTCCAATTTCTAACACCGTTGCTCCGTTCCATGCAGACCGACATTGCAGGGGAGTTAGTATGGGAGGCGAAAACTTTGTGGGAGAAGCTTAGAGATGGTATCGCGGGTACCAACCAGGAAGTCATGGCCGCGGTCGACTCCCTTCGTAGAAAAGGTAAGCGAATCATGCGGCTCGCGTCGTGCCGACATTCCTCGGACGTCTATTCTACGGCAACATCAACAAGGACGTTCGAGCAAATGCCGGAGCGTCCATCCACCTCTTCCCGACCTTCCACCTCAGCTCACCATTCAGCCTCCGCGCGACGATCCACCGACGGTCGTGCTGCAGTAAGGTCAACTTCGGTTCGTGAGGCACCAACTATTCCGACTATCCCAGAAATCACTCAAATGTCAGAGCGCTTAGGAGGCTTCGGTCCAAACCAAGGTAAAATACGTTATTACACAATGACAAAATACGTGCCATTTATATTAAAGAGTAATTTATTTGTTCGCAGCACAACTGGAACGCCCCCCCCACATAACGCTGCGCCCATCACCTCTCAATTCCAGGGTGGGTTTGCGGCGTTCGCTGGTACGGGATAGCTCATAAATAGACTGATTTATTTTTCCAATGGTTTATGTGAATTGACTAAATGATGTTTTCCAATTGATGACAGAGGGAACGCGAATGGTCCGTCCCATGCCTCAGATGCCTCATCCAAGGCCACATATAATTCCTCAAATGACGCCCGATGTGCCAACCTCACACTGGCAAGGGGGATTTGCACCATTTGCAGGTCCGTGTATATTCAGTACCATATTGTCGCGCATATGTCAGCTGGAAATTTAACTTGTTAATGAATTGCGTATAGAGGGACTAGCCAAGGTATCCCTACCATACTGCGAGTGGACGCAGAATTTATTGGTCAAGGGGGGTTTACGTCGTTAGGCGGTCAGTCTCCACTTACATCTAATTTCGCATATTTATTATTTCAAATTATTAAATTTTCATGTGTAGGAGCCTTATTGACTATTTATTTCCTGTTATTAACAGGGCCTACTCAGTCGGTTCCACTGCATGCACCTACATATGGCACCAACCCATGGCAAGGACAATCCATTGATTACGGTGGTACGCACAACCATCATTATGTATACACATATATCGATGGCACTTTCCTGCCTTACATGACTCCCACTTCAACAAACGATAATAACTCCGTGACTTTTTATATGGATGCAAGGCACATCGTTTGATGCTGGAGTACAGGGTTATATGGACTTGTTGCAACAAGGTGATTGGCTATTTGGTCAATATCCCTCCCATCGTAATGAAATTCCATATATGCAAGCACCGTCAACAGGTTTGGATTTTTTTTGTGAACTTGTTGTTTGCTCCAGCTTTGATAATTTCATTGATATCTACATTGCTTCTGTAGGGTCATTTCGCCCTGAACTAATGGCAGGGTTTAGGCCTTACACTTCATCGTACGGCGAGATGTCCAGCTTCGGTGGAGGGTCGTCATCGGTACCCAATGAGCTTCGGGCTTCGCAAACTGATGATGCGCCGCCGATGACCCAGCCCACACAACCAGATGATGGTGATTTACAAGGAAACATCCATGACCCGCGTAGATCTAACCGTGAGCGCCATGAGCCAAACCGTCTGTCACTCTCAGGGCCTCGACATGCCGCAGGACGAAGGAAAAAAACTACAAGTAAGCGAGCTGAGACATCTAGGACTATGACTGACCATGATGACGAGTAGAAGTTAACATTATGTCTTCATGTCTTCATGGTCACCCTGTCTGAACCTTGCTATGCTTGTGGCTTTCTATTTACTATTCCCCCACATTATTTCTTTGTACCGGTTAATCTTCATGTTATGTACGATATTCTGTAGTTCATAAACTTCTTCATATTTGTACGGCCTTTTTTGTACGCAGTTAAAATATATGATTTTTGGTTAACTACTAATTATTCTTACGAGAGCTAACAAAAATAATAGTGTCACGAACTAAATTAATAGTGCAGTCTCGATGCTAATCGTGCGGTTCAAATTGGATATTACTTTTACTTTTTACATACTCTCATACTTATATTACACACTAATTCATTTCTACAGAGATGCAATCATACGCACCTAAAATGGCGGGACATGCAATCATATGTGAAATGCAATCATACACCTGAAATTACTTTTTACATACTATATTTCCAATCACGGACAGTGGGCGAGAATCAATCATTCATAATTAAACAATGAAGATTCCTCCCCGCCGAAAGCTATTTCGTCACGTAGTAATTACTAAATCGTAAGTAAACAGCACGTGCCGCGGCATGTGACGGTGTCCCTTTGTAATTATTCACTTCACGAGTGAAACAGTCCGACGCGCCGTTGTCTCTTCCTAATAATTGTCACTACAGCTTCTTGCAATCCACTATAAATACAAACCAAACCTAGCACACTAACTACATCTCATCGCTTCTGAGCAACTTTGTTTTGCATATTCTTAGGCCCGATCTTGTGGCAGGAACTGGGTAGTTGGTGAACTCGCTATATGTTGTTCGTTCACTCGCAACACGGTTCCTGTCACAAGATCGAGTCTGCGAATATACAAATGTGATTTTTTGAATACATTCTTACACCCACTCTTTTTTTCAAGAGGAGGCATCCGTTTGTGAATATGACCTACTACTGCAAATTCATAAACTCGGTATTGCATATTCTTAGGCCCGGTCTTGTGGCAAGAACTGGGTAGTTCGTTAACTCGCTACCCGGTTCTTGTCACAAGACCGAGTATATGAATAGGCAAAGGTGGTTTTCTCTGTGAATATGACATTTTCTAAATTCCTATTCTTCGTCAACTTAGTAAAAATTGATCCGAATTATCTCTCTAATCCTTTATATATTTTTCCTATATTCTAAATTCGTATATTGTTTCTTTCCTATCTATATCTGTAACTGACATCATTATTTTGAAAATTCCAAGATATTTATTTTTCTTCTCGTAGCCGCGTACACATTCTTTGCCTATTTTCAATATATACATATTTCTTATGTTCATTTATGTTTATATATGTTGCACACATAATAAAAAATTATACTTTCAACTCCCTCCGTCCCGGAAAAAATGAATCTAGTACTACGATGTGTCACATGCAATACTAGGTTGGTTTTTTATGGGACGGAGGGAGTACGTAGCAACGACGACATGAAATATTAGCGATTTGCACAACGGATTAAATTAGCGGGTCGCGCAATTAGCTCGCGGTCTCGCTCTCTCAAAGAGCGAGACCAAAGCCACGGTCGCCTGCCCCCGCTACGGTATCGCGCTTTCGTAGCGCGATACCGTTGCGCTCTCGCTACCGCGTAGCGCGAGACCGCCCCATGCGTCGTCCGGCCACACCGCTTCGGTCTCGCGAAAGCCGACAACGACAACGCGTGCACTATCGCGCCCTCAAAGTGCGAGAGCGCCTCGTGCCCCGCGTGCGTCAACGGCGTCGGACGACCCACTGCGAGACCGCTTCGCTCTCGTGCTATGCTAGCGCGATCCGATGCCATCTCGCTCAATTAGCGATATCGCCGCTGCTTTCGCGCGTATATTACGCGATATCGCGCTCTCGCTGTTTGAAAGAGTGACGGAAGTATAATACCGCAAATCCGCCCCTAATCAGTTTATTCTTGCAAATCCGATGGAAAACACTAATATTTTCAAAAAAATTTCGACTGTATACCTCCTAAGCACAATAATAAAAGTCCGTTTCAGGCACCTAATATTTTGTTAATGACAATTGTAGTATTTGTCAAATACTCTACGAGCCGAGTTTGATTCATGTCCCTCAACAACAATAGCGTGTACAGAGGCTCCCTTAATTATTAGGACAAGATCAATTAACCTTCGTCGACGTCTTAAGAGTGCTTTTGTCCTACGTTGCCATCTATGTGGCACGTGATCAAGTCTTCGACCAAGGTGACTGTGACGGCTACATAGTACTTACGTGGCACTAGAAACAAAAAAAAATAAAAAAAATAAAAACATCAATAGGACCTACATGTAAGTGGATGTCCACGCCTCTCTTCTCGTCGTTGTGGAGAGCATATAGCGCGAGAGAAGAGGAGAGGAGAGAAAGGAAGGGGGACAGGGGATGACAGTGGGTCCCTTCCTAAGAGATTTTACATGTGGGTCCACCTTTTTTTAATCATTTTACTTACAGAGGTAATGATATGTAAATGCTATGTAACCACCATTTAAGACGATGACCAAGTCAATGTATCATATAAGAGGAAAAGAAAACCGTCGAGGGAGGTAAATTAGCCCCATTTCTTTTAATAGTTGAGAAATGTGACTCGGACTGAGTGTATAGTTGAGGGATAAAAAATGACCTTGTCCTTATTCCTTATATGCCCTACGGGAAATTGCGGGCCGCACGTGTAGGGCTATCAACGAGCCGAGCTCAAGTGAGCTCGTCTACCTAGACTTGAGCTCGACACAAGCTCGAGTCGAGCCTATTGCATCTTCGAGCTTTTAGGCAAGCACGGTTCGAGCTCGAGCTCGGCTACCGAGTTCGGCCAAAAGTAGACTAATATATACTTTAATGATAATCTCTTGATAAGTATAATTACTTTCTGGTTAATCACACTAATAAAAGAGTAGAAATGACTAAGATAAATACATTATGCTAACACATGTTAATTTGTTGTGTAAATAGATACTAATATATATTTATTTATTAGTTTATTAAATCAATAAGGTGAACAAACAATATAGACTATACACAGCCGAAACTCGGTAGAAGTTTGAGCTCGGTTCGGTAAACCCTGCAAGCTTTTGATCAGGCTCAGGTTCGGCTCGATTGGAGCTCGAGCTGAGCTCGAAACAGGCCTAGGATGAGCCAAGTTCGAGCTACTCACGAGCCTCGAGCTTTTTTGACAGCCCTACGCATGTGGGCTGGGAAATGAATTGGCTTGCCTGAAGCTATCGGCCACACGTCGAGACGAGGAGTTTTCCCGCCGAAGCCATAGACCGCCCGCCGCGCAGATGCACGCACCGGAAAACCTGCCTTCCAAAAAAAGCAGAAGCAAAGCAAAAACCCCCATCTAGCCCCTTCACTCTTCTCTTACATCCCAAAAGGAAACCCCCCTTTCATCCTGCTTCCTTTCTCGCTCGCTCCACTCCGCTCACCGACTCCGCCCGCCTGCCGGCCACCGCCAGCTTAGGGTTTCTCCACTGCTTCACCGCCCTCACCGGGTGGTGGCTGGGTCCTTCCTGACTCGTGGCCTATCTCGGATCGCCATCACTGGCCAGGGTTTATCCACTGCTTCGCCTCGCCGGGTGGCGGGTGGTGGGTGGGTGGATCTTCCCCGAGTTCGCCTACCTTGAGTCACCACCGGCAGCTAGGGCCGCTTCCCTTGTCGGGTGGTGTACGTGTGGGTGGGTCCTCCTTGAGTCCGCCTACCTTGGACCGCCACTGCCAGCGAGGGTTTAGTTATGCAGTTAGTATATGTGCAATTTAGATATAAGTAATTTTTTTAACTCTGGAGAAAATAACTTTGTAAGAAACATATTACTAGAAAATATTAATTTGTACTTATGCTTTTGTTGTAAATTCTTAGATGTGCAAAACTAGAACTTATGATTTATGTAAGCATAATGCATATAGATTACTCTAGAATAAAAAAAAAACGAAGTAAACTGAAAGCTACCTTATTTGTACTGCCCTATGTAGCTGATTTGCTATACCTTATGCAGCGATGGCAACCGATGATGGTTCAATGACTGCTGAGAGCTGACATTTAGTGGTGCTGTTTTTGTTTCTCCCTTCTCCCTTTCACTGCATTCACTCTCTAAAAAAATTTGTATTGTTGCTCACTATGATTGTGATCTTTCTTATAGGTTGCAAATGCGTTTGTTTGAACAGTTTTACTCTATTCTGACTACAGAACCATCTGAGCTTTAAAGGTTCTATTGTGATCTAGACTAAGATGAGGCCATGACAAATCCAACCCCAATTCCTGTGCATATTATTAGGGTTATGGATAAGGCATACCCCATGATCATAGGTTAAGCTCGGTGGGGCCCACCTTATACCAAACCTTGTATGAAATCAGGCCTCGCATACGTTAGGTATTCCGGATAAGGAAGGAGAAGCAGAGTTCTACATGGAAACTACAAGGACTATATGGATCGTATCATATATGTCTCCCTAGTTCTACTTGGACAAGAGGATATCTGTGAATATAAATACAAGACCCCCTAGGAAGAGAGGGGAGAGGCCAATCAGAACAGATATCAACACACGCCACCAGACATCGACATCAGAGATAAGCCTAGATATACCCAATCTGGTGCCCGCGGAGGCAGACAAGTGAGATCTAGCGCTATCTCTGATCTCGCCAAGTCCATATTCAAGGAGGAAGACTACTCTGTCATCGACTACGTGTGGTAGTTCATGTTACCGTGTCGACGATGACTAAATAGATTATCCCAAATATTATACTTGAGTGATACTGATATATAAGAGCAACACCGGCTTAGCCAACAGGAGTAGGGCTATTACCTATAGGTTGAGGGGGCTCGAACCTGTATAAAAAATCCTTATCTCTATCTCTTTTACCTCAATCTCGTGTATACCCTGGTACCAATGATCCCGATACCATGCAAATACCGTAGTCGTGATCTACAACATTGACAGTGGCGCGCTAGGTAGGGGACTTTGGTGCTTCAAGGTTTTGACAAGATGAGTTTCAAGAAGACGGATTCTCCGACAACAAATAACTCGATGACTTCGGATGTAGGGGGATACGACCCGAGCGAAGTGTGTTCTCCGATGAATCGGGACCATCGTCATCTCAAGCTTCGTCAAGTCATCGCCGCTGTGGTTTTTTCGACGAGGAATACTTCAACGACTTTCGCCCTGGGAGATCTAACCTGGCCAAAGTACATTCCCCGACTAGATCGGAATCATCATCGCCAACAATTTGATCTATTGAGATCATCTAAGCTTCAAGTCACGTGGCGTACCAGAAGATTTCAAATATATACGATGTCGAACGAGTACACATTAAGGTAATTGGTAGATTGGTTTTTTAAATTAATCTACTAATTTCGTAGATACATTCGACATGTATCTACAAAGGTGCGCAACATTTTATATACAATTTACCGTACCTATTGTCAGATCTGTAATTTATTATGTTTACCTAGAGCATGTGTTTTATACAATACCTGTTGTGCGGGTACTCCCTATATTAGGACGACAACGGTTTAATACGGGGGGACTCTCTCTGTTTTCTTCTATATAAATCACGCTTGTTTACGGTTCACATATTACCTGATATTTAATCTGAATCTGCTCATTACATCCGGTTAATTCTAGAAGATTCATGCAGTTTTTTGAGTATATACTCGATATTCTCTGCTATATGTCTTGCCTTCTAGAAAATATTTTTCAGGAACAATTGAGTACTTGAGTAGGCAGTGGTCGGGTACAACACCATTATTGAGAGCGTTCTCAATAAATGCAGAGTTGTCGGACCAAACCTACCAATGAAGTCTGATGACTTATCTCACATGTAGCACTAGTCACGTCCGGGCTATTTGAGAAAAAGGTTGTCACGGACAGTCCTCTCGCAAACATTAACATTGTCGGCTTGATCACCCGGCATGATTATGAACAAGCGTCCGATATGCTATAAGTCGGGTATGTGAGTCATGCTGGCCACATAAGATGCACATGCAATAACCATCTCTAGTGCCTCTCAGAGTGGTCGAGATACGACTACCCACCTAGTCTGAGTACATGGGAGGTAGCTATTCACAATCTCTCCGAGTTCCCTTCAAGTGGTTGAGATACGACTACCTACTTGGTCTGAGTACAGGGATGATAGCTATCTCAACAACTCTCCAAGTTCCCTTCGAATGGTCGAGGTACGACTACACCTGGTCTTCGACCAGCAACGTAGTGATCCTTGCACTCGACTTCAAATGGTCAAGGTACGACTACAACTGGTCTTCAACCAGCAGCATAGCGATCCTCACACCCCGACTTCGAATGGTCGAGGTACGACTACACCTGGTCTTCGACCAGCGGTGTAGCGATCCTCGCATCATGACTTCAAATGGTCGAGGTACGACTACACCTGGTCTTTGACCAGCGGTGTAGTGATCCTCGCACCCTAACTTCGTATGGTCGAGGTACGACTACAACTGGTCTTCGACAAGCAGCGTAGCGATCCTCGCACCCCGACTTCAAATGGTTGAGGTACGACTACAACTGGTCTCCGACCAGCAGCGTAGCGATCCTCACACCCCGACTTCAAATGGTCGAGGTAGGACTACAACTGTTCTTCGATCAGCAGCGTAACGATCCTCGCACCCCAACTTCAAATGGTCGAGGTACGACTACACATGGTCTTCGACCAGCGGTGTAGCGGTCCTCACACCACGACTTCGAATGGTCGAGGTACGACTGCACCTGGTCTTCGACCAGTGGTGTACCGGTCCTCACACCACGACTTTGAATGGTCGAGGTACGACTACAACTGGTCTTCGACCAATGGCGTAGCGGTCCTTGCTCCAGGTCTTTAAGTGGTCGAGTACGTCTACGTACCTGGTCATTGACCAACGATTGTAGCAATTCTTCCACTGTTTCCGCAAAGTGATCGAGTCTAACTACACATCTGGTCTTCACCCAGTGTGGTGGTCATCTCGTCATCCCATGTGCATCAATCTCTGTAAGTGTTCATGTATATGAATGTGCAATATTTATCCATTGATCCCCTTTTCTTATATCGCCTTGTCTCGATGTCGATCCTACTATCCTCTTACGCTAGTTTGACATATCTCCCAGGTCCTAACAGTCCTCGGCTAGGGACGCCCAGAGCTAATAAGGTGATGTCAGACACTGCAGAGCCGAACGGACACTGCAGAGCCGAACGACCATGTCATATTTGGTCATGTCAGAGTGCTCAATGGCAACCTATTAACTAAGCCGTGTAATCGGAAATTGGTTTTCCCAATCTCACAGTTGGGGGCTAGGAAACCGCAGCTTCAGCTTGGTTTGTTATAAGATTTAAGCTACCTTTGTAGAAAAACGACTTTTCCATGGAGGCTAGGAAAGGTACCATACTCCGATTGCTAAGGGTAGCTTTAGCGAGAGTCTTTTATTGTCATATGTAAATTCAGTTTATTTTCAATTTTCAATTCATATTATATCGTGTTACCCCTAAGCATTCGCTTGGGGGATTTTTCTATCTAACAATTTTCTTTGAGTAATTGATTTCAGGAAAATCAGATATCAGAGCAAATAGCCTTTTTTGAGTGACAGAGACTAGTTGGAGGCTTTATAGTAGTCAGTTTTGACTAATTAAAGTCCAAACCAATAATTCTTATACTCAATTAATAGACATATACTGGTCCAAGGGCACACAATAGTCGAATTTTGATTTCGATTAGATGGATACCGGATTAGTGAATCCAAGTTCAAGTCGACTTCTTGGTTCAGGAGAAGAGAAGGACTTTGTCGCGTACTCTGCACCACCTCGGCTGTTCGAGAACGGTTGGATGAGTTCGACAAAGGTTACTAGAAAAAGCGATGGTGTACCCGTCGAGATAAATTTTTTTAATTCCAATCCAAATTCTCGATCAAGATTAGACAGGGAACTTTGTCGCATACTCCATGCCTTCTCGATCGTCGAAGAACGGTCAAGTGAGTTCGACAAATGTTGTTCTAAGGTCTTCGGTCGAGAACATCAACTCGTTCACTTGCATTGAAGTCAGGGGCTACTGTCAGGGTTGTGGATAAGGCATACCCCATAATCATGGGTTAAGCTCGGCAGGGCCCACTATATACCAAGTCTTATACGGAATCAGGCCTCGCATATGGAAGGTGTTCCGGATAAGGAAGGAGAAGCAGAGTTCTACATGGAAACTACAAAGACTATACTAATTGTATCCATATATATCTCCCTAGTTCTACTTACCTCAATCTCGCGTATACCCTGGTACCAACGATCCCCATACCATGCAAATTCCGTTGTCGTGATCTACAACATCGATACATATATACTATGCTCTCCAAATTTTATATTAGATGGTTATTGGTTGCGTTGTTCACCGATGTGATGATACATGTTTCATAAATGTGATTGATGGATACTATGCATGTGTAAGGCATTATAATTTTCCAGCACTTGTTAATTTCTCTCTCCAATGTAATCAATTTACCACAACATACTTACCTTTTTCCTTAAAACTCATTCATGATGAATATTCTTAGATTTATCGTCATTGACTGGTTTGTTTTGTTCGACAAGGCTATCTACTCCAAAATTCTACCACAATGTGATATAAATATAGAGAGTGTTGATGCACAACCGTCATTCAATCAGGATGTGCTTATTTCTGTTAAAGGATATCTCAAAAGGAGTAAAATGACAGAGAGATTCACTCAGTTATTTTTCCTTGCTCCTATAAAAAGAAAGGGGAAAAATTTTGTTCTAAATGACATTCTATGCATGTTAGACGAAACAGGTAGTGTAACTTTGTTATCTTTAATTCTGTTCGTTCATACATTTATTGGTATTCTAATATCTCATTCGATGCAATAATTTCACTGTAGATCACATGCTTATATCTTACGAATTCATTTCTAAAGATTTGCCTTCTCCAATTGAGATCTTATCTTCTTTTGAGACTTTACATTTTCCTCCAATTGAGCTCCCGTGTTTGGATTTTGAGTACGTAAAAATTATGCCTTTCAATTTATGCTTATTTTGTGCTTTTGATGGTTTGTATAATATGCTACAACTAAGAATGTCAATCTTTATAACTACAGAAATGTTCCTCATGGTTAGTTCTTTGTATGTTTCACTTCCATAGAAAAAATAGTGTGAGGGAGAAAAGTATGTGTATTTTCTTTATACTTAACCTTAAAACTATCTTTTATAGAGAAATGGTATACTATCGTTATGAAGAATTTGCCTCGCGATGCAACTATTAAGATGGTTCAGAAGACATTTAAAAGATTTGGTGCTATTAGGCCTGGTAGTATAAATATTACAACTCTAAGGTTAGTCAGAAGTTAAAACTTGTAGGTTTGGTTCCATAAATGATAAATCATATGTTTTGACATTTTATCTCATCTCTGCAGCATGGCAGATTCTCCCTTGGCATGATTTAAACTCAAGTGGTGTTTGAAACTCATGAAGATGAAGATTAAGTTAGCGCACGTAAAATGAGAAAACCATTAACACATGATTAATTAAGTTTTAATTATTATAAACTGAAAATTTATATATATTTGATATTTTAAAGCATCTTCTATATAGAAAGTTTTCACACAAAATACACCTTTAATAGTTTGAAAAGCGTGCTAACGGAAACCGAGGAAAAATCCGTATCTTAATTAGAAAAGAACAGGACTTGAATACGAGTCTTGCCAGTAGGTTCAAGCAGCACTTAATGTTTATTTCTTTGGATGTTTGTCCCACTTCACAATATGTATGCATGCTATTCTTATCTTACTTATATATATCATAGTTCACATTCTGAAATTTGAAAGATAATATTCTAATAATTTAGGAATATTATGTAGATGTGGATTATTTGAAGCACAAGGAACATATGCAGTACTTAGCTTTTGTTAGAAGGAAATGTGTTAGTGGAGTTTATTTGGGGTTGTTTGGATCAGGGACTAAAATTTTAGTCCCTGTCACATCGAATACTTGTACACTAATTAGAAATATTAAACGTAGATTAAGGATAAAACCTACTTCATAACCCTAGACTAATTCACGAGACGAATCTATTGAGCCTAAGTAATCCATGATTAGCTTATGTGATGCTATAGTAAACATGTGCTAATTATGGATTAATTAGGCTTAAAAAATTTCTCGCAAATTAGCTCCCATTTATACAATTAGTTTTATTATTAGTCAATGTTTAATACTCTTAATTAGCACCAAACATCCGATGTGACAGGGACTAAAATTTAGTCCCTGGACCCTGGATCCATACACCTTGGTTTGCTTATTTCATTCAAGTGCTTAATAGTACATCAACTAGTTGGGACTTAGGCAACAGCTACACTTCAATTAATTGGTCCTCATACACATGCATATGGTTGCATATATATAGCAGCATACAACTGACATGATGGAAGCTTCATGATTCTACTAGCAAGTACTACTACTCTGCTGCTGCTATAGAGTATATCATGTCCTACTATCTAGGAGCTAAGCCTAGAGCACTCTAGTTTTACAGAGTAGTACTAGTGTCTACAGACACAGAGTAGTACTAGTGTCCTTGACTATCAGAGAGATGAGAGAGCTTGAGATTATAGTGGAAGTCTCTGGAAATAAATTAACTCCAACAAACTCCCTCTTAATTTATTTCTTGCAAACACCGATCAACTCTATGTTGCGGATGAATTTTTCTTTAGATAAAACCTTCGTAAATATGTCCGCCAATTGTTGATCTGTTCGACATAATTCCAATTTAACTTCCCGATGATCAACGACTTCCCGAATACAATGATACTTGATGGCAATATGCTTTGTTCTGTTGTGACTGATTATATTTTCACCGATATCATTTGTAGATTTACTGTCACAATAAATTTGCGTAGGCTCAATCTACTTCTCGCCAAGATCTTCCATAATTCTTCTCAACCAAACAGCTTGAGAAACAGCTTTTATAGCAGCTACGTATTCGGCTTCTGCTGAAGATAAAGCATTACTATTTTGTCTTTTTAGACCAGGAGCACATACCTAAGCCAAGTGAGAAAGCATAGCCGTATGTGCTTTTCATATCATCAAGACATCCAACCCAGTCACTGCCCGTGTAGCCAATTAATTTTGATTCTTTTACTAGCTTATACCATATATCATAATCCGTGGTCCCCTTGATGTATCGACAAACTCTCTCTGCAGCGATAAAATTTAATTGACTTGGGCTAGACATATACCTATAATAAACTTGCCACAAACATAATATTCTCTTGTATTGCGATCAAATATAATAGACTTCCGACTAAGCTTATGTAAATTGTTGGATCTACCTTATCAGCTCCATCTCTTGCCTTTTGATTTTCATTTGGCAACACGGGGGTTGTAACTGACTTGTAGTTATCCATCCTAAATTTCTTCGGAATATTTTTTGCATATCTTCTTTGAGATACAAATATCCCTTCAGTGCTCTGATGCACTTCCATTCCCAGGAAATAGTGAAACAAGCCCATATCACTCATGTCATATGTATTCATCATGTCCTTTTTAAAATCTTGCATGATCTTTTCACTATTGCCGGTATATATCAAGTCATCAACATATAGTGAGACAATTAAAATGTCCATACCTGTCCTCTTGACATATAGAGTAGGCTCACTTATGCTCTTGGCAAATCCTTAATAAAGTACTTGTCAATTTGACTGCACCACGGTCTAGGCGTTTGCTTTAATCCATATAATGCCTTCTTGAGTCTAAATACCTTGTTTTCTCCCCTTGAACTGAAAATCCTTCTGGCTGTTCAACATAATTTCTTCATCAAGATAGCCATTTAGTAAAGCTGATATGACATCAAGTTGATAAATCTTCCACCTCTTTTGAGATGCTAGAGCAATTATTGTACGAATTGTCTCTAGCCTGGCAACAGAAGCATATGTCTCATAATAATCAATCCCAGGCTTTTGCTTAAAGACTTTTGCCACGAATCTTACTCTGATAACTTCTCGGCGTTTAGGACGATCAACCAACTCCCAGGTATTATTTTTCTCAATCATATGAATCTCATCTTCCATGGCCTTTACCCAATTTTCATGTTTTTTTGCTTCTTGAAAACTTTGTAGCTCAACAACGGAATAATTGCAATCATGTTGTTCTGACCCTCTTATTTGAGAAGTAGATTCTAATAAATCAATCATACTTCTTATCCGTCTTGGAGTTGATTCAGGTGTAGATGCGTGCTCACTACTACTTGGTCTTGAGTCTGAACTGGAACTTGAGCTTGACCTTGGACTTGATGCTTGTTGACTTGGGAGTATTGTCTCCCTCTTCTTGATTTCCATAACTATGTAGTTGGCTCAGTGTGATGATAGTTGTTGGGATTAATTGTCTACTAGAGACTTCTGGAGTCTTTCATTCCCAACTAGCATTTTCATCAAAGATCACATCTCTTGTGATAATTATCTTCTTTTTCTCCATATTATAAAGCCGATATCCTTTGATACCATCAGCATAGCCAAAAAATATGCAACACTCACTTATGTTATCAAATTTCACTCTTTTCTGTGCTGACAATTGAGCATAACAAATGCAATCAAATACTCATATGACTAATGACATGCTTTTTACCATACTATGCTTCAAAAATGTGTTCGATTTGGTACTGCCTTAGTATGACTTCTGTTTAAAATATAAACGGTCGTATTAACAGCTTCGGCCTAGAAGAATTTAGGCATACCTTTGTCTTTGTGCAATAGAGTTTGCCATATCATTAATGGTCCAATTTTTCCTTTCTACAACTCCATTTTGTTGAGCACTATAGCCTACCGTTAACTATCTTCGCATGCCAGCATTTTCACAATATTTCTCAAATTCTTTAGAGATATATTCTCCTCGATCATTGTGTAATACTTCAATTTTTGGATTACCCTGCTCCACCATCGCCTTGAATTTCTTGAACATCTTGAGAGCCGCTGATTGTTCCTTTAGAAAATATACCCAGATCATTCTAGTATAGTCATCGATAAATGTGATAATTACCAATTCCCTCCTAACATTGTTAATACTTTACCAATATATATATTAATGTGCACTAGTTCCAATGGTGCACTTGCTCTCCAAGCTCCACTACGTGGAAAGGTAGTTCTAATTTGTTGTCCTATTACACAACCTTCACATGGATTAGATTTGAGAGTAATAAATGGGGGGCCTTGAACCATACCTTTTGTCCTAAATAGCTTAAGTGCTCTGTAATTAAGATGACCCATTCTCTTGTGCCATAGATTAGAAATATCAACTTCACTTCTGAGAGCCATTTGAGTAGTGTAATTCATTTTAAACAAAAAAATTCCTATTCTTCTCCATATTTACTTTGGCAATCAAACGATTATTTTTACGGTCCAATATTCTGCAAGAAAAATCATCAAAATAAACTGCGCACCCATGTTCTAAAAGCTGCCCAATACTTAGCAAATTTTGCTTTAAATCAGGTACCAACGAGACATCTTTTATAAAATTTGGACCGTCTAATGTATGAACAAGAACCATACCTTTGCCTTCACTTTGGGGTATGGAAGATGGATTCTTGAAGCAGCAACAACAGCAGCAGCAACTGGCAGGATGGATAGAATTTCAAAGCTTCCGAGCTCAGGATGGACAACCCGCTTCATCTGAAATTGCTGCATGATCTACAGGGGGACGAGGTTGAGGATCGTTCACCATTGCTGAACCTCCACGCAGGGCATCCTGCTCTGAGCTTGCAGCATGATGATGGCGATGTCGTTTACATCTTGCTCAGGGCTGTCTGTATGGATCATAAGGGATGCTTGCTAGTCGTTGACATGAGGAACAAGACTGCAAGAGAAGTGGTTGATTGCAGTGGTGCTAGAACTGGCGGTTACAGAGACGTGTACCATCAAAGTCGATCTCCAAATATCTCTACAGGTAACGAGAATACAATGCAATCTTAATTACACAAGCCCCTTTTAGTTGGTTGTCTCATCCATTTAAAATGTAAAACACATACAAGTGATCTTGAAAAACTAATGCTTAGGTCTGATCTATTTAAAGTATGAAATGCAAATAAATGATCGCAGGAAACTAACACTTAGTGCTGATCGAATACCTGCACTATAGGAAAAGGAAAATCATTCATTTTGATAGGTAGGTATAGGGGTGAAAACGGTACGAAAGCTTTCCGGATTCCGGGACTGTTTTCGAAAACGGAATCAGTCGATCGGAATTTTTCGGAAACGGAAACGGAAATATTTCACCCGTGCCCATGCCATCTCTCACCACCGCGCCCCGGCCGTCTCGCGCCATCCTCATCCCTCGCCGTCCCTACATCCTCTCGCCGTTTTGCGCCCCCGCCACGGCTCGTCGTTTTGCCACCACCAAAACCGCCGCCGCCGTCGCCGCCTCAAGCTCCACTGGCGCTGACGACACCTCAAGCTTCGCTGGAGCCGCCGCCGACGCCACCTCAAGCTCCACTGGCGATTCTTCCTCACCGCCACCGACGTTGACCACACCTCGCAACACAGTCGTAGCAGCGAGCAGGTTATTCCTCCACCTCCACCTCTATCACTCTATCTTGTCTCTGTATATTGATTTGAGTGGATGTTGAATGCTTGATTTCTGTATAGTCGCTATATATATTTATGTTCTGTTAAACCTAGAAATGCCATTGGATTATATTATGTTATGTTAAACCTAGAAATACCATTGGATTATATTGTGTTCTATTAAACCTAGAAACGCCATTGATTTTTTCTTTTTATGTTGTAGATGTGTGATGGATTCATCAAATGCAAGTAGCAGCAGTGCAAGTATATGCAATGCGGGTCTTGTAGCTTTGCGAGCATCACAACCAACTCTTGCAAATGAAGGAGATCCCACTGCAAATGTTGTTGCAGTAGCAAGAGTTCAAGTTGATTTGACACAAGAAACTACCGAGGATGCAAATGTCCCTCCTGCAAAGAAAGCAAAGAAGTGCAGTTCTGAGGTTTGGAGCCACTTTGACAAGTATGAAATAAAGGTAGTAGGGGATGATGGAACAGAGATTGTAGAGCTTTGGGCAAAGTGTAAGAAGTACATCTATACATCTCGTCGTGAAAGCAACAGGAGCACGACAATATTTTGGAGTCACTTAGACAAGAAGCACCAAATAAAAAGTGGTCAACAGCTTCTAAATCTCAAAAAGAGTGAAAGCGGCACTTCTGTTGAGACTTACAGGTATGATGAGGCTGTTAGCTTGAAGAAATTTTACTTGGCAATCATTATGCATGAATATCCCTTTAATATTGTTGAGCATGAGTACTTTGTGGATTTTATTAAGTCCTTGCGGCCTACTTTTCCAATCAAAAGTCGCATAACTGTTAGGAAAGACATACTGATTATGTTTTTGGAGGAGAAGAAGAAAATGTATGAGTACTTCAAAACTCTTTCATGCCACTTTTGTACAACCATGGTCATGTCGACCTCAAATGAAAATAAATGTTATACGTGCATTACTGTGCATTGGATAGATGATAATTGGTGCATGCAAAAGAGAATTATCAAGTTTATGCATGTAGAGGGCCATCACTCAGGGAACAACTTGTGCAAAGTGTTCTATGATAGTGTACTGGACTGGAACCTTGATAGAAAATTGCTTGCACTTATTTTGGACAATGCATCAGCCAATGATGTATGTGCTAGGGGGTTAGTACAAAAGCTCAACAAGATACAACCCTTGATCTGTGATGGAGCCTTTTTTCATGTGAGATGTTTGAATCATATTTTTAATCTTGTTGCTCAAGATGGTTTGAAGCAAATTTCATCTAGTATTTCAAATATTAGAAACATAGTTTCAATTGTGAAGAACTCCCCACTGCAATGGAAAGAATTCATGAAGTATGCCTTTGAATGTGATGAATTAGACATTACTTGTGGTCTCTGTTTGGATGTTCCAACAAGGTGGAATTCCACATATCTTATGTTAAAGCAAGCTATTCACTATAGACTTGCTTTTGATAGGCTCTTTCTTCGTCATATAAGCAAATATTTGAAATGTGCCCCAACAGATGATGATTGGAATATGGCAAAGTCATTGTGTACATACCTCAAGAGATTTTATGATGCTACTTTGATCTTCTCTGGCAGTAGTTATCCAACTGCAAATCTGTTTTTTTAGAAAATTCTATCAAATTAAGATGGCAGTAGAAGATTGGTGTTATAGTACAGTTATTGCAAGTATGGGCATGTCAATGAAACCTAAGTATGATAAATATTGGGAGAAGTCCAATATGGCTCTTTCCGTAGCTTGCTTTCTTGATCCTAAGTTCAAGAGAACACTTCTTGAGTATTATGCAGATAAGGTTTATGGTGTGAGTGCCCCAAAACACATAGCAGACTTCATGGCTATTATCAATAAGCTATTTGATACTTATGCGTCTAGTCAACCAACATCGAAGATTCCAGCAGCTACAAATGTGCAGAATACTCCTTTAGTGAATAAAGAGTATGATGGGGAGAGTGATGATGAATTTGATGCAGATGTTCTACAATACTTACGTGCTAGTACTGCCCCTGGAATAGGCACTAAAAGTGAGTTGGAAGTTTACATGGATCAACCACTGTTGGAATGGGACACAACAAACAAAAGACCATTTAGTATTTTGCATTGGTGGTCACTCAAGCAACATGAGCTTCCTATTCTTACTCGACTTGCTCGTGATGTACTTGCTATTCAAGTATCAACTGTAGCTTCAGAATTAGCATTAAGTGCTGGTGGTCGTGTTATTGATCCGTTTCGTAGCCCTCTAGACCCTAAAATTGTGCAAGCTTTGATTTGCACCAAAGATTGGACTACAACATCAAGAGAAGGTAATATTTAGCTGCGTGTACACCTTTTTTATCGCTCTTACTACTTCATATTCAAATTCTTGAGTTAATCTTTGATTATGAATATTTAGGTGGAAATGTAGTTGGGTCTATCCTAACCGAGATGGACATGGAGATCCTGGAGCGAAATTTTTGTGCCTTGTTGTCCCAGGTTTGTGCTTGTATTACTAACATATGTTTATGTAGTGACTGACTGTATACTTTCACTAATGCTCGATAATATTTTTGTTGAAAGCTAATGAAATAGATCATGAGGCAGTGGAGATGGTATGTTCTGATGACAACGACATAACACCAATGGATGTTTGAAGAAAATGATGGTCAATTTAATTTTCATGTTACATCTAATTCCAAGTGGATGAGCTGCAAATGTAATGATTAATGAACCCTGCTGTTGCTGTAGCTACCTCTAGTGATTGTGTTTTGTGATGAACTATGTATTGATGGTTCTGTGACGAACTATGTACTGATGGAGTCCATGCAAATTGCAACCGTTGCTGACTTGCTGTTGCTGCTCTTAATTGAAATGCCAAGGGTTCATTTACGTAAGCATCGAATATGTTTGTCTATTACCATTTTTTCCCAGAATATTTGTTATGCAAATCTAAAGTTACATAAGAACATCTATTATGGTGTACTGTTGAGACTTAGCAAATGGATTTGATATGATTGTGTTTTGTGATGTATTTTTGAGTGTTGAGACTTAACAATTGGACTTGATAAAGTTTGAATCTCAATTTGAGGGGTTTTTCTATTCCGATAAATTTTCGTTACCGTATCCGCGCCGGTTCGTTTTCGCTCCATTTTCGGTTTCAATAATATCCATTTCCGTTTTTGTATCCGGTATTTCCGATTCCGATTCAAAAAAAAAAATATGAAAACGAAAAAGATAAAGGAAATCGATAAAGGTGGTTTCCGTCCGTTTCCGTACCGTTTTCACCCCTAGGTAGGTAGATTGGGTGAGGAGGTGGGTGTCGGTAGCAGTGGTAATGGGCCATAGCCCACGGCCTTTCACAGTCCAACTCAGACCATTTTTGTTTTTTTTAGCTCAAACACATGTACGAAATTCACCCTAACCCTTGGAATTTGTTTTCCTATGGTAAATTCTCTAGATCTTCGTCCCACCCTTAAAATTAGGTGGAACCTGTGGATACACCTTCAACTTGTTAAATGTTTCCTGATTTGGTGATATTTAATTTTGTTGTTGACATACAACATATAACTTGACCATTTGTATCGCACTCTGTTCAGGTGAGGCAATCAAGTTATCACCAACCAGTACAATCCTATCGAAGTAGGCATGGCAAAAAATGTAAGGGCAACTTTCATATATCAAATCGGTATTGAGCACACTTAAATGTCGACATCTTATTTTTGTGTTGATTCATGAACTTCAGCAGGTTGACTACATGATAATGATGAATATTTTCCAGCTCAGATGATGGTTTTTGTGGTTTCGCTGTGTGAGAAGTCCGTAGTTGAACCATGGCAGAAGACTGAATACTTGAAGTTGTTGGCATCACTATTGGTGTATTATAACAGTTTAGTGATGCTCTTTTTGGGGATGATAGTCTTAGTTTGGAACATGGGAATTTCAGATGGAGTTTTGCTTTAGCTTGTATATTTCCCTGTAAGATCCATGAAATTCCCGTGTTGCGAAACAGGCCTTCTTATGTAGCAAGAGGTGTTGCTTTTGTCTTAGACTGATATATGGCCATTGTACACAGGAAACTGGAAAGTGCTTCTGAATCCAACTTTGAACATTATCCTAGGTATTTCATTGCCTGCTGTGATGTTTTCTTGGGACTTCATAATTGTGAAGAATTATTGAACAATCATAGTTGTACCTTGAGATTTCTAAAGGGAACATGTACATTACTCCCTGCCCAAAGACAATCATAGCATGTGTGGATACTCCCTCTAATCCGAAATATAACAATAAGTAGGGTGAAAGGTCTACATTGATGGGCCTTATTAATAGATGGTGTGGTGACAAGAATTAAGAATAGTAGGTGGGGTGTGGGAGTCTCAAAGGTTGGTGGGATGATGAGCCCACCAGGGGGTAGCATGGAAAGTAATGAGGATAAAATTCATATTTTTACATATTTTGGTAGATATATTTAGAACAAAATGTAAACCTAAAGGTAGTTACGTATTCTAGAGCGGACGGTTTCATAGATATATACCATCGAAGTCGGATCTCCCAACATCTATAGAATCCTAATTGCACAAGCCCTTTAGCTGGTCATCCAAACTATTTAAAATTGCTGATCGAAATTAAAGTGTGTGTTTACAATTACGCTGATATTTTTTCTATTCTCTGGACAAATTTGGTAAAGGAAATCTTTGATTGGAAATCAATTTTCTAATCTCATTGATTGAAACAAACTCTATGAGATATCAATCACATCTCTACTATTATAAACATTTAAGATGTTTCCGTATCCGTGTTTGAGTTGGTTTTTCAAGTTGGTTCTATGTCACCCATGTTCAATTCGATGTGACTCTAGAATAACTATTATACACTCTCCCCCTCGCCCTCCCAGCCCAACCCAACCCAAACCAACCGGCCCACACCATCCCGCTGCCCTGTTCCACATGCCTCCCCTCGACGTCACGCACCCCTCCCCTAATCAGCATCTTTTTTCTCTTCCTTTTTCCATTTTCTATTTTTCCCGATCATCCTATCCTCTCCCTCTCCATCCAATCTCCTCTATTTTCTCCTCCTTTTCTCTTTTTCCTCATTTTTTTGTTCTCTTCCAAATTTCTCTCATCATAAATATTTTCCTTTTGAAATTATCATTAAAGTGTGTATGCGGTAAGTTTGTTATTTTGCAAATGATTTCTATCTACAGGTAAAAAACTTTCACTAATTGAATAATTAAAAATTCAATTTTTGGTCAGTGACGTTTATCAAATTACACATGCGTCAACTTGTGAAATAGTCACCCGATCGATTTGTGAGGCTATGGAAAGGTGGATACAAGGGCTTATTTGTATGATGACACATGAAGAGACATTGTTTTTTCATTGTTTTGTTTGTCTTCTTTCGGTTTATCATTTAAATTAGCAGAGTTTTTATCAATCATGAAAATTGTCTTCACCTGTTGCAATGCACTGGTATATTTGCTAGTAGAAGTAAAAAAAATTAGAAGTGATTGTCCAAAGTCCACTAGGTTACTAGCCGGTGGCCGGCTTTCCAACAGTTTCCTAGTTTCAACATTATCAAATTCAAAATTTCAAAAAGAAAAATAAAAATAAAAATAAAAAACACCTGGTTTCCACTGGCAAACTGGTTTCTTACCAATGCAAGCTTGCAGATCAGAAACGGTTTTCGGATGCGTACTTACAACTATGCAATATGTTTGCTCATCGTTCTTCCATTTTCCTTTTTGTTGAATTAATTCGTATTCTTCAACGAGTGTTTATATGGTTGTCACCTATCATGTAGCTCCCCAAATTGCAGAAGAAGCTGGACAAAGGCTCCCTTTATTACCAAGAACATACAAACCCTTGTAGCCAACACATGACATAGAACTTCTCAAGAAACTCTATCTCAACTAGAGGAATAATTTGAAGAAATTTTCTCTGGGGTGGCAAGAAAAGGCTTGAATGTCCAAACCAGTCCAACAAACTCGACAATGAACAAAAGGAAGAACACCATTTGGTCACCTACATACCCAAAAAAGAAAGTTAACAATAAAATGGGTAGAGAAGATCAAATAGACTACATGATCTGAAGTTATCGTATGGTGCAGGAAAGAATTTTAGAACAAACTAGACAGTGGATACTAGTGTCTAAATTTCAGTCACATTACAAGATTCACAATATTACTATTTAACAATGGAAGTTTTAAATTATTTCTACAAATAGTACTGGTTCACAATACCTGGAAAGAAGAAAGCATGTTGACGCTTTTGTGCCCATGAAAACCTGCATTAACATATGAGTATTTATATTAGATAGGCACTTGTACATTCCAAATCTCTACTGAATTGAATAAACATGTAATTACTTAACAACCTACACAAAGGGACATTCTAGTGCACATTTTTGGAATGAAAGCTTCACGTCATTTGAAATTGTCAAGGTAGAATTGAAGCTTATTTTTCTAGAAACGTAAATACTAGAAATAAAATAATACTTACACAATACCAGCTCCTGCTGGAGCAAATGCCTTGAAAAAGGACATCAGAGTGGTGGCTAAACCATTTGCTGTTCCTCTTTGATCCTGGGTCTTATGGTTCCATTGAGGGACGTGTATTAAAAAGGAAGAAATTATAATAAAGCTGAAGTAATTAACTAGAATATAAAGGCACATACCACAGAATTGTTTTGAAGTATGTACGTGCAAGTAACAATGGTGACCTAATAAGCATGTAACAATAGGAAAAATGTGTTAGTAACTAAGCTATAGACCCATGGTATATTTTCGTGATGCTTTCAAATATTAAAAAAATCAAATATAACAATCAACTTCAATAATCTTATGAAAAGCTCGTTAGGTGGATCCATAAATTAAAATTTGGCTATCTAGCATTGACAATTTCATGTGTTTATTAATTAGTATAGAATAACTCTTGAAAAAAATTATAAACAAGAAATTTCTTTTTAGAGAATAAAAAAACCATGAAATGATGTTATGTAATATGTTCAACAAAAGCAGGAAGCCAAGAAATATATAACATTGTTGTTGTTGAAATTTGAAAGTTTTCCTTGCTCTAATACATAGAGAAATATAACAAATATATGTTGCAAAATCAATAAATGTTTCAAGCATGTTGATACTCACAACAAAATTACTTTTAAGAACTGAAACAACATTTAGTACTATTTGCAGCCAAGGTCTTGGGAGGTGCGTCATAGGTGGGTAAGTAAAAACAAGAATCATAGATAAAACCTGCAAAATTTAAGCATGATATGTACAGTTTTTAACAAAAGTAAACTTCCATTAAAAAATCATGCTAACTTGACATTGAACTCACAGCTGCAACACGGGAAGTATTGATTGGCCCAAGAAATTTCTCAATATTAGGATAAATAAATGTTTGATACAATATAACACTCACACCTATACAAAGAGAAATATAATATGAAATTATTAAAGACAAATTGGTATTGTTGATACGTAATAAAAAAGTTGACATGAAAAGTGTAATGACGAATAGAATTTGCCTGAAACTGCAAGTACTTGACCAACATCCTCAGGGGAGAAATTTAGCCCGCCATACATTTTATCACTTTCAGACCATAGAGAAAATATCTAAAAGTAACTTGAAACATTAGAGTAGTTCCATAGAAGCTAAACATTCTTTGCAGAAATAAATATCTATAATCAACCCAATGGAGATAGTCTGAAGGTTACATATTTCATTTTATTATACCCATATTAAGTGAAAATCTGAATGAAATGATTAAATGCAATCATGATATGAAAAGGAATGCCAAGAAAAGAATGTAGATATAGAGGATTTATGTTTGTTGTAGTTTTGTTTGGATCAACCGCTTCAATGATAATGATTAATTAATGGTTCAAGTAAACAAGAACTATAATTATTATTAATTACACTAAACACATTGGGATATAAAAGTAAAACTATATGTAAGTTTGATATAGGTAGCCCAAACATATTTTTAGTTTATCTCAGCTTTTGTATTTCCATAAATAAAAGAAAAAACATATATTGAGTTACCTTTTGTCGGTGCGTGTGTTTGCTTTTAGGTGATAAATGCTATATCACATTATTTCTATTAAAGCATTTATACATTCTAAAAAGCATCACCATAGATACTATTGCTAAAAGGTAGTTAAATACATACCTCTGTATAAGCCATATCATCAAAGCAGATAATACAGTAGAGTATGATAGATGACATCAATGGCCAATTCTTAAACAAGCTCTTATTTGTAATTGGAGTTATATGTTGCTCACGAAGTTCTTCAGAATTGACAAAATCTGCAACCGAAGATTCAATTGCTTGATCTTTCTTTGTGTGAACTTTGTGATTATGTAGAGTCTCCTGAAGAACTTTGTGTGAATCAAGTTACTAGTTATGATTCCAATATTTGAAGATAACATAAAAGATAAAAATATGCCATATTAGCTACTCCATATGTAACATTTGGTTGCTTAGTAATCACTTAATAGCTCATGTTAATTGCAAAATTCGTACTTAAACATTATATTCAAAGTTTAATTTTCCATTGTAATTCTTATATATCTTCTTATGGATTTCAAGTACTAAAAGGAATGCTATTTGATAGATACACAAAAACATACATAAGTTTGCACCATATAAAATATTTAGTAGAATAGCCTAGAAAAATTGCACATACCGGGAGCCAGATGCAGCTTATAAGGATAACAAAGCAGAAGACCGATATACATGAAGAAGGCAATAAATACGGGAACCTATGAACATATTTTTTATAAAAAAAGTAAGTTGAAGCCATTTTATCTATTACAATTATATTCATATGTGATACCAAATACCTTCCGAATAATGAGTTGCCCGGAAATAACTTTGGATACTTTTCCGCAGGCTATCAAACAAATGAGAGTATCATTACAATATTAGTGGATAAATGCATATTTAAGTCCTATATCACAAAAAAAACCTGTGCAAGATATCCGCCAATAACTGATCCAATAATAAGACCCATTGCCCACGATGTGCTATCCTAATAATGTATAGAAACAAACATCATAAATTGAGTTGTTGCATTAAAGAGTAGTGAAAATGCATTTCTATAAAATATTGTATACTTACAAGTGACATTCCAATAGCTTGATGCTCAAGTCGACAAACTTCAATAGTATAAGCCTGTAAAGATTACAAGCCCAAGTTACTAAACTTAACATCCTTAAATACCCAATAGAGCTTTGAATCAGTTAGTCATCATACTCTTATTGGGCCAAGTAAACCATTCAATGATCCAACAAGAAAACGTGTAGTTATTGCCATCCAGTAGTGGGTGCTTAGCCCAAACAAAGTATTAAATACCAACCTGAGATATGTAGTACAAAACAATGATCAAATAAAGATAATAAAGAATAGGTGATATATAAATACCAACATGCATATAGCTTAATTCGATCTCAGATAGAGAGAAATTTCTAACGTGGAGAAAATCCCAAACACAATAACTGGCTTTCTCCCAATACGATCTGCTATCATCCCCCAAACAGTTGAAGTTAAAGCTCTACCAAGCATATATGAAGCACCTACAAATATTAAGAACATGACACTGATGCTACACAACGAGTAGAAAAGAATCATAATTACTTGTAAATGTTGCAATTGGAGCTTGACACATCTAATCTTTGGATATAGCCACATTTAAATTGTGTGGAAGGGTTCTTACCTACAAAACCTCCATAAAATCCAATGTCTTCTACCGTTTTGGCAATATGCAAGTCTCTTATCTATAGTTGACAAGAAAATTATAAAATACTTAGCAAACATTGTCAATGGCAAACAAAGAACTACACTACAGTTTATTCTACCGATTTTATTAATTTCAAGAAATATTTTCGAGACAATAGTGTCACAAATGCATTTGCTTTATCACTAATAACTAATAAGTGGTCATACCATATTACCAATTTAGGTCTCGATGAACTAATTATGTAACAACATTACAAGAATGAAATAATTGAATAACTATATTGCAATGTAATCCCGTGGGTAGGAAAATTGTTGTTTCTATTGATCTATTAAAATGAAAAGCACTTACCATGAAATACAGGAAGGGATATATAAATGATATTGGCAAACCTAGAATAATAATGGAAAAAATATTAGAAATCCATCTTTATAGCAGTCAGCAAATATGGTACAATTATGAAACAATGAACTAACAACATGCAAAAATATTGTATTGAGGACAACACTGTACCAAACCAGAAAAAAGAGAAAACATTATCACATCGATCTATCTATTAACACTTGAACATCTTTGTGTAGACTACTAATGATGTACTGATGTACTAGCAATGGCTACTGTGATACTCCCTCTGCTATAAAATATGAGGATATCTAGTATTCAAATTTTATATCATAATATAATTAAGTCTTCCTGGAGTATTCCATAAGATTCTCATCATTTTAATAATTCCAAAGCTATAAAATATGAGGATTTCTAGTATTCAAATTTTATACCATAATATAATTAAGCATTCTTGCAGTAATCCATAGGATTCCCATTATTTCAATAATTCCAAAGCCAATCACATGCTTGTAAATAGAATCTTAGCAACTTGCAAATTTAAAAAATAAACTACAATGGCTAAAACTGAATCTTTTAACCAACCTTAGTATTTACTAAACAAGCTACAAATACTTATATTTTGAAACACAAGGAACATTAGATAATGTTGGTGCGCACGTTATATTAGAGTATCTCCAACAGCCTCTCTATCAGCCTCTACAAGCTAAATTTTAGCCATTCGAGCACAAAAATGAGGCCCAACAGACTAGCCAACCGGTTGGCCAACCTCGCTTGCTGGCTGGCTAGAGTTGGCAAGTCAAAATGCCTCTCCAAACGGTAGGCCCCACATGCTATTCCTCTGCCTGATATAGAGGAAGCCCGTAGCGACGACGACGCACGCAGTCCTTGCTGACGCTAGATCGGCCGTCCCACCACCGTCGTCGTTGTCGGAGCCACATCCGCCGCCCCAACTGCCCGCAGTCCTCGCCAGCGCCGGATCCGCCTCCCCCGCCGCGCACCGTTGTCACCAGCACCGGATCGGCCACCCCAACACCGCCGTCATCGTCGGAGCCGCATCCGCCACCCCCCACCACCCGCAGTCCTCACCGGCACTAGATCCGCCTCCCCCGTCGCCCGCTATCGTCGCCGGTGTCGGATCGGCCGCCTCGCTGCCGTCATCGTCGCCGGAGCCGCATCTGCCACCCCCACCGCCCGTCATCGTCGCCGGCGCCGCCCGAGGCGACTGGGCCGCCCAGCCGTCGCTCGCCACCACCCGCTCTCGACCATCGCCCGGCGTTGCGCCCGGTGGCATGGAGAAAGGGGGAGCGGTGGTGGTGTGGAGGGAGTGGATAGAGAGAGAAGAGAAAAATATAGAGGAGGGGGATGCCTGATCAACGACCAGCCGCGCAGGGCTGCACCCGCGCGGTCAGTCCGATCCATCTAGTCCCATTAGTACTATTAGTATTACTACTATGGTAATACTCTACTAGTACTACTACACTACTAGTCTACTAGTAGTACTAGTACTACTACCATAAATTTTATATATATATATATTTTGTATGTGTAAAAAAATATACATGTGTGCAAAGTTTGTATACATCATATACAAACTTTGCATACGTACATATACAAACTTTATATACGTAGTATTGCAAAAATCGAAAAAACCAAAAAAAATATCACGTATACGAATTTTGTATACGTGTTTACAAACTTTATATACTTACGTATTAAAAAAATTTCAAAAAAACTAGGAAATACATCACGTATACAAACTTTATATACATGTATATAAAATTTGTATCCCGTACTTATCGAAACGAAAAAAATAGAAAACTAGAAAATACATCACGTATACAAACTTTGTATACGCGTATACAAACTTTATATATACGTATATAAAGTTTATATCCCGTACGTATGGAGAACTAAAAACAAAAAATACCGAAAGTAAAAATCCGAAAAGAAAAAACCCAAAGAAAACCAAAAAATGTACGTATTAAAAAATCGAAAAGACTAAAAAATACATCAAGTATACAAATATACGCGTATACAATTTTTTATACGCGTATATAAACTTTATATCCAATGTAAAAACGGAAACCGTAAAAAAAAGAAAGAAAAAACCCAAAGGAATAAAAAAAGATGTACGTATTAAAAAATCAAAAAAACTAAAAACAATACATCACATATGCCAACTTTGTATACACATATACAAACTTTGTATATGCATATAAAAAGTTTGTATATACGTATATAAATTTTATATCCCGTATGTGTAAAACCGGAAAACCGTAAAAAAAACCAAAAAACCAAAAGAAAAAACCAGAGAAAACGAAAAAAAAGAAAAAATAACGCCAACGGCGCCATCCCCGCGTGCCCCCTCTTTACGCGCGCCACGTGCCGCGCCGCCGGGGGGTGGGCGCGACCAGCCGCTAGGTAGCATTTTCGTAGGAGGGTTGAAGAAGAAGGGTAGTGAGGCTGACATAAGGAACCCACATAGACTTAAAATTGGGAGGTTGTTGGAGTGGGTAACAAGTTCGACTTACCAAATCAAATGAAGAGTTGGCTATGTGGGTGTTTAGAGAATCTAATTTGAAGAATTTGTTGGATATGTTCTTAATATCTACTAATCCGGCAACCGGATAACAGGTAGAGAAATATAAGTGTCATTCTTGCTCTCAGTTCTCGAATATAGTTTCCTTGAAAAACATATCTATATTTGAAAATGGGTTGTATTATTGTAATGCGTAGCATCATAAATAATATTCAGAGTAAGACAACCGTAGTCAACGGTGATAGTTACTCAGGAAAAGAGGAAGTAATAGTAGTAACAATAAACGGACGGATGGAATCAGCTGGAACCTTCTCTGGCAAGCAAGTTCCACTTAAGCTAATCAAGAAGGTAAACAATCCTAATTACGAAATTAGTGTCCTAATTAAGCTAGTATATGGGGAATTACGTACAGGAGACGAGGATGATGATCCAGATGTGGAAGAACAGCATGTAGGGGATGCCGGGATTCTCCGCCTTCCTCCGCTCGGCGGCGCAGCCAGGGCAACCCTCCCAGTACGTCGTCTTCTCCAGCAACGGCGCCGCCGCCTCCGCCGTCGCCGCCGCGGGTTCCTGGATATCAATCCCAGTGCCGCCGGCCATGGATCGATCTTGCTGCTCTACCTAACTCGTTGCCAACTTGGGAATTATGGGTGAGGAATCTTGTCCTCTTCTTTGTTAACTGTGGTTCTGCAAACACCACACCATATGGTTGGAGTAATATATGCGCCTATCGAATCTCGTGCCCTACCCCACCACTTCTTGTTTTACGCTTTGGTGGTGTTTGGATTCATATATTTAAATTCTAGTCCCTATCACATTAAATGTTGCACGTTAATAAGAGTATTAAATATAGATTAATAATAAAACTAATTACATAAATTAGAGCTAATTCGCGAGATAAATTTTTTAAGCCTAATTAATCCATAATTAGCACATGTTTACTGTAGCATCACACAGACTAATCATGGATTAATTAGATTCAATAGATTCGTCTCCGAATTAGTCCAGGGTTATGAAATAGGTTTTGTCCGTGATCTACGTTTAATACTTCTAATTAATGTACAATATTCGATGTGACAGACTTAAAAAACCTTAGTCCCATCCAAACAAGCTATAAGGCTGGCCCATTTTTTTCATCACCTTTAAACTTCAACTTACTAGTTTTTTTAAAAAAACTATGTTTTTCTAAAAATATGTACATAAGTTATTTAAAAACTGAATAAATTCATTTTTTAAAAAAACTTAGTTTTTCTAAAAAATGTACATAAGTTATTTAAAACTGAATAAATTCATTTTTTTAATTTATAATAGTTAATACTTAACGGTAACGCTAATACGCGCGTAACGTTCAAAATAGTAGTTCGAGTACCACATAATACTCCCTCAATCCGGTTTATTCTTTTTTTACCACACCACTTTTCTCGTCGGTTTTTTCATTTTTTATCGCCCCACCTTCCATTTTTTTCCTTTTCATCTCATCCGTGCTTCATCAAAGAGCCCAATTAAATATTAACCAATTACAATTTTCTGTTTTCTCGTTCATTCTCCTTAGATTTTTTTCTCTCGTTCTACTGAAATATTTACCATCCAGTTTCTTTTCCGATTTTTTTTTATTTTTCTATGTGTCTCCCATCTCCCCACGATTCAAAACTAACAAATGTACTTTGTGAAATTTTCTTTTTCCTTCCACTTCCGCACCTTCAAAAGTAACAAATGTACTTATGTGAATGTCCGACGTAGTTCAACACTGTTTATATAGATTGCTGTAAAAAATTACTACCAGCTTACAAGAGATTTTGTTTGTAGTTATAATGTATTTACTCATGTTTTAGGGTGAAGAATGGTAGTTTTTTTTTACTCTGTCTATCGTACACAGAACCACACTCGTAACTCGTTCATGTGACTTTCGAAGAAAATATATCTACTTCAGAAAAGGTAAGAATGTCATGGTGCGGTGGAGGAGCCAGGGTGGTGGCAGATCGAGCCATCGAGGCATCGCTGGGGGCAAGATCCAGGGGCGGCGTGGTCGACAGCCGGAGGTCAGAGCAAGGATAACGATGATGGCACGACACCGGATCTGAAGGCCAACATAGCTCTTACCGTCGCCGGATCCGGCCGGGTCCCTCTACCGCAGGGAAGTCCTTCGAGGAGGAGCCACCTTCGACAAGGCAGACTTGGGCGGCAGCAACAGCGACGGATGTGTCGATGAAAAATTCATACTCGATCGATAGTGCCAATACTCGATCGATAGTGCCAGATCTGCTGGTAGATGAATACAATGGTCTGGAAGTTTTGGTTAGTTTTAGTGCAATTTTAAAATATTGATGAAATACGGATGTGCCAGTCAGTTTGATAAGATATAAATATTTTGATTACCAAAGAGTCGATCAACCGACACGCTAATATTGATAGGGTTCTGAACCATCGGCTATACATATCCGATATAGATCTTGATACTTGAGTAAACAATAATATGAAGAAAATCAACTGGTGAAATTGTAATACAACAATAACATAAACCAATAAAAATCAATCGGCTAATATTGATATGATAGAATGGGTGTTGATCCGATGGTTAGAACATA
The DNA here is from genome assembly GCA_000573905.2 of Oryza punctata. NCBI lineage: Eukaryota > Viridiplantae > Streptophyta > Magnoliopsida > Poales > Poaceae > Oryza > Oryza punctata. Next base: position 4,692,382 of record CM002494.2, on the reverse strand, counting down.
CATCGACTAGAGGTCCGATGTCATGAAATCCAAACGATTAGATAATCAATGAAGCCCTTGTTGTCATCGGCTACATCTAACTTGTATGTAATTCTTGTGAGCCGATGCAACGTCTATATAACTTATTGGCTGAAACCCTGATACAACCCTTATTATAATTAAATACAGGTTAGACTTTATGATTCTAAGCACAGCTAGGATGATGCATCGCTAAGTATGCAAAGAAAGTATAAAATCTAAACGATCAAGTCTTTGACTAATTTTTAGGGTGGTGGATATCGGGGCGGCCCAGGATTTTCAACTTCGGTATTCGAAATTAGAAGAGAGAGAAATTTTTTTCCAACCGAACGTCTAATAGTTGTATAATATATAACGGTATAAACATTATTTCATAAAGTCACGAATTGATAGAATTAACCATAAATTGAATGCATTAAGCATATTAAAGTACAATACTAAACTATTAATTGATAAAATATATCAAATTTATAGAACATACAAAATGGCAAAATGATAAGAAATCTTACAATTTAGAGAAGAACTTTCCGTTTCTTGATATTTTTGAAAATGATGGATGATGTATTTATCCTTAACTTGCAAGAAGAAATCCCTTTCAATGAATGTAATCAAACAATCATTCAAACATTCATGCCCCATCTTTCTTCTTATCTTGTTTTTGATATAATTCACTGAAGAGAAAACTCTCTCAACACCGGCAGTTGCAATAGGAACTAACACCAATTTGAGAAATCTGTAAACAAGATCATAGCGAGAAACCTTGTTTGTTTTGACAAGCATCGTAGACAGATCTACTAAACTTCTCAAATTTATGAAATTCTCATCCTTTCTGACATCAGTAATATAGCGGTTTAGTTGAAAGGTGAGTTGGTTTATTTCTTCAACATCAAAATCATTAGGATAGAACTTGGCAAGCTTAACAAAGTTATCAGCATTAAAACCAAAGAAGAATTTGATTGGGCTAAAGGATGCCATGCATCTAACTGTGTGTTTACCTCATCAAATCTGCTAATGAGCTCAAGTTGCCTATCAATGGCACCCAAAAACATATCGGCATGGCATCAAATCTAAATAAAAATGTTCAACCATGAATCTTTCCTGGATTCAATTAAACTAAATCCTAAATCCTAACTCAAATGAACCATCCCAGATTCAACTATGAATTAAGTCCTAATATCCCACATTCAACTAGGTAATTAGGTATTTATGGGCAGGGGATGAAGCCATGAACGGAAGAGTTACTCTACCTTCGGCTTCGTCGACCGGTGGACTGGAGTTTGGAGCTTAGCTGGCGGCTGGCAGCACGCAGCACGGCGACTAGTAGCAGGCCGACAACCTGGTGGAGCCTGGACTAAAGGGGGCGGGGCGGCAGGCTGGCGGGTGCGTGCTGATGCAAAAAACACACACTGACCTGAGAGATTTGCTTTACTCTAGTGCAGGTCCAAAATTAGTTCTTTAGGTTCAAGAGCGTGCCAGTTGATTTGATCCTGTAATCAACATGAAGAAATATGCAAAATATTAGTAAACGATAATATATCGGCTAGCTAGCCGATTTCATATCGTATTGTAACCTAGCCGATGCAATAAAACATGAATCGACTGTAAGGTATAGTTAATGATAGAACTAACCCTAAAACTAGTATATCGGCTGAAAAGATCAGTATTATATAATCAATACATCAATATTACTTTAGAAATAAGCAATTGAGATAGATCGGACTGAACTGAGACAGTATAAATTGCCCAAGTCTAATGTAACATGAAATAACGATTATATAGACTCACCGATATCCATATTTAAGCATGTATCGGCTATAGCTCCGATACAACCCTATACTAGGATATTCTCTAGAAATAAATATATTCAACTATAACCAATTAGATTGGTATCAAGCTCAATATATGTATATTAGATTAGATCCTGATATAAGGGGCAGATATAGAATATTAAACAAAGCATAAAACAATGTAAAACATCTATACCAGATAAGATCGGCTGAAACTCCGATACTATCCTTATTAACAGCCATAAAACATGCTAGACATACGACTTAATAGGTTGGACTTAACCAATGCAGCATTAAGTATAAAAAGAAGCATGATATCTAGAAAATCAAGCCGATGGTTGCCTTTTCAGGATGGTAGATACATTATATAATCTAAACCAACAAGGTAATCTAGTCGATATCGATAAAACCCTAAAAAGAATCCAGCTGATGCAAGTAGATTGCATTGTCGATCTAAATTATATAATGTATATGATAATTCGGAGATTCACAAAATAGAACTAGAGTGTCATAAAGATGTAAGCACTAGCCCCGATGATGCAAAGCGCCATAACAAGACCTACCTTTTCGTCGAAGATCAAATTGATGCAGCACGACTCGAAAGCACAAACTTGTCGAAAAGTAGAAAACAAAGGTGGCGATGCACCGAGATTGATTGAACTTGTGTTGTTATTATTTATAGAACCTCGGGTCTATATTTATACCCAAAAATACAAACATTGTCCATCACGGACACGACTCATGTTAACCTAATACAAATCCAACTAACGAACAAGTCCCTAAGGCGGACTCTTACAGTGATTATCTATAAGGAAATTACATAAAATATCCTAATTAATAGATAAAATTGCCTTTCCAGGACTCTATCCGTGCATAGCAATCCGTATGAAGCACCTTAACTTAACCCGATGACGTGTACCGAGTCGTATAACCAAAATCGGCTCAATCGGCTAACCTTGTCCGATTTGAACTTTGCCGACTCTATCCGCAGCCGATTCGGACTACAGCCGATTCTCGCTCTATTTCCGATACGATCTAATCTCTTGGAGCTTCTTCGATACTTGAATTACCAAATTTGGTCGTCAACAGTGCGCTGTCGCGCTGGTTGCTGGCGTCGACGCGCCGTGGCATGGTCGCGTGGGCCGGTGGGCGTGTGGCGAGCTGGCCACGCGGGCCGTGGCGGCGTGGCGCTGAGTGTTGTCTGTTGTGCGGTGTGCACCTATGTGTGACGCCGCGATGGGTCGGCCGCTGGCGGCCGACGGGTCCACGCCACCGCGGGAGATAGGGCGGGGGCCTAGGCGCGGGCCGAGGGGCCGCGTGGCGCGGGGGTGACGGGCGGTTGGGCATCGGCGCCGGACGGGCGGTGAGCCGTGGGTGGGATGGTGACTGGCGACGGTGATGGCGCCGGCGCGTTGGTTGCTAGGCACGGCGCTAGCTCCCTGGTAGCACTGGCGGTTGGATCCCGGGAAGGGGAAGAGTTGGGAAGAGAAGATGTGGAGATAGTGTTAGAATAGATGTTGGGCCTTTTATTTTTTGCTACTGGGCCAAGCAGAGGAAGATGGTGGGAGGGAAATTAATCCTATTAGTTTGGGCTTGTTTTGGATGGGTAAGCTATTTTTCTTTTTTCTACATACATATGAAATATATACTTCATATATCTATTTTTGTTTTAAAATCGTGGGTATTCATTTTAATACCCATGAATCATTGTGGGCCCGCCCCTGGTGGATGCCTTAACTAATCTAATCCGCCAAAGCAATTTAGCTGATACCGATAAAAACCCTAAAGCAGATCCCAGCCGATACAAGTAAATCAAGTTACCAAACTAGATTAACTAAGATATATGATAAATAAACAGGCAAATATACCAACCGAACAAGAGTGATCTAAGAGGTCGAAGCGATGCTACCTTGAACAATACCAATGTAGCCGATACAATTGCCAAGGCCAGCGTAATGTAGGACTTATCCCTTCACCGGAGATCGAAAGCCGATACAGCCCCGCGTCAGGTGCTAAGTTCCGCCGGTGATAAATAAAAACCACGGAAAAGAATGTGACGATGCACTGATAGTAGTTGTATTGGTCGAGAGATAGATTATAGGTACCCTGGGTGTACATATTTATATCCATGAGTAGATACTAGTTCTTATTGGACACGATACAAACTTTCTAAAGATAAAAGGAAAAACATGAAGTCCTTATCGAACACTAAACACACTTTCCTAAAGATAAAAGGAAACTAATAGACTCTTCCTAATTAATAGATAAACTGTCATGTCGCATCCTCCTTAAACACGGTCTCTTTTAGATAAGCTTCCTTTAATTGATTAATTTCCTTAATCGAACCCATCAAGAATCCGACTACTGATGGCTGATAATGTCCATCGACCGATTCTAGGACTGTGAAGCCGATACTAACTCTAAGCCGATGATTACTTCGGGCTTGCCAAATTTTGGCGTTAAGAGGATGCTCCTACTTGTGGTGGAAACCGACGGACGTAACCTAAATCAGCACCACCGTCATCCCTCTCCGCCAGATTGGCTAGAGAGCATGCCTCCTTGCCGCCTTGGCGGTGCAACATCAACCTCACCGTCGACATCTCGCTACCGTCTATCGTTTTCCACCGTCTCCTCACCGATGTCAGGCAGAGGCAGTAGGTGGCGCTCCTCCCTTGTGCGCACTACATGTTGGCCACCGCTGCCAACCACCAGGATGCGTCACCGATCCATGGGGTATCCCAAATCCCCAAAAAAAGGGAAAATGAAGTGGGATAGAAAGTGGTTGGTTGGTATAGGAAAAGTAGAATATATACACCGAGCAAGATGACGTTGTAAAAAAAGTACTTCGATAATAATGGGTAGGGATGGGTAGGGTTTGGGGTGGGCCTGACTAAGGTACACTCGGTTTAGTAGTTCAAGCGCAACACTTGTACTTGTAACTCTAAATACTTAATTAATTATATGCTAACGAGATTTCTCATTTCATGTGCGCTGAAAATTTCCCATGATACAGAAAGAACGAACGCAGCCAGCCGAGTATGATGTTGCCATGAGTTTTTCTTATAACACGTAAAACGAGATAAGTTATCAGTATATAATTAATTGGTTATTAATTATTATAAATTTTAGAAATATAAGGAACAAACTTGTATATAGAAATATCTCCAGAAACCACATCATTTAGCCTCACGAGAAACATACTTGTTTAAAAATAAGGAAGTAGCTAACCCAAAATCCGAATAGAAGGCAATCTTCGAGCTTTGTTCAAAATGGGACTCACATGTCAAATACAGTTCTTTTATTAAGAAAAAGAACATGTCAAATACGAGTGCATCAGTTCAGCAAACTCGGCACATCTGCTGAGTCATTTCTCGGAAAACATAAGCAGTACGTACGCGTAAACTCAATTCTTTGTTTTTTCGGGAGAAATAGAAATCGATTTTTGATACTGCTATAGTTTGGATTAGGATACTCTATAGTCGAAGTCACGTGTGAACCTAGCCGATCCTGAATCCAAACGCCGGTGATAAAGTCACCATATGACTTCGAAATTTGATGAATCGAAACAGAAAGAAAAGATGGTTCAACGCTCTGCTGCTAGGTTGAGTGCTTCTATGCATGGGATGAAAATGATTGGAAGTGCTAACATCTCTTGGAAAACAATTGTCAACTTGAAATTGATCATATCTATCGATTTAATTATTCAGTACCAACAATAATACGATATTAAAAGATTTTTTTTTGAAAAATTAAAATTTATATATAACTAGAAAAATAAATGGCCCTACTTATATGAAAACTACGTTCGGTCGGTTGGTCGGAAATTTTCGTTACCATTTTCTTCCGATGATGCATAAGAAATTCAAGTCTCTTCTCTTTGTATCCTTCTTCTATCTTTGTTCGGTTTATTCTGCACATGCACTTTGCCACAAAGACCGATAGGAAAGGCTAAACATATGCCGGAGAAGTAAAAAGAGTTTGGTGGCTGCGAAAGGTTGAGTGTGCCGGCATTCTATATATGTCGTCACTGTCGCACAGTGAATTATTAATGGTTGATTGACACTGACCTTGTGGATTATTTTGTTGGACCTGCTTGTTGCGCCTAGGTCAATTTTAAATTAAATGTATTAAAATTATTTTTTTTTGCCATTGTTTATCACTAGCTTTTGGTCCACTAAAAATAGTACTAGTACATAATGTCTTCACCTAGTTATTTTTTACCCAGTCTCTACATCTAACCGAATATATGCAACCTTTTTAAATTGGGAATTTAGCCCCTCAAACAACCGAACCTGAAATTCGCTCCTATAAAGATTTGAACTCAGGATCTTAGGGTGTTACTTAGATCACTGTAATCACTAGACTACATGTCCTTTCGCCCTCTGGTACACAGTATAAGTCGGCCTAATACGTCGAATATTTTTCTTATACTTTTCCCTTATTTCTTGCTCTTGCTAAATAAATGCAACCACTCTTGAATAACTGGCTTACTTATGAAATCTTGTTTACGAATGGGATTTAGGCCTCAAACATATATGGAAAAATTACATGCAGACTTGAGAGAGCACAAAAGTGTACATATATACCACTTAATTTGGTATTGAATAAAATATAAGACACTTCATGTGTAACATTTACAAAATAAAATAAAAAAACTCTACTCATCTCTGTCACTTTTTAAGATTCGTGCTACACCGGTAATACAATAATCCCATCTTATCCTCCTATCTCCTCCCTTTAATCCCCTCAAGCCATCCCCCATACCTAGGGGTGAAAACGGGACATGTCTTTTCCGCCCGTCCGCTCGACCCAGTGGCTCATGGAAGGGATATGAGGGAGAAAATGGGATACTCGATAATATCAGTTCAAAACCAAAATCCACAAAAATATATGGGTTAGAATATAGGAAGAGTTGTAATCCATCAGTATATCCCATTTTGTGAAACATATATTTATGAAAATCTATTTTGAATCCATCCACAAACATGATGAAAGATTGGTTAATCACTATTTTACGAGCTCACGGGTAATATTATATATCTTTTCCTTGATGTATCTTTTTTAACACTCCAATTGCCTCGCTAGATTTAATATATATAAATTAGAGATACAGATAAATATCTATTCCCAAATCTGACTCCAAGAAAAGGATATGACATGATACACAATAAGTAATATGTTATCTGGTATTATTTATATCCGATTTTAAAATTTACAGAAAAATATAGGTTAGAATATGAGAATACCAGGAGCTAATTGGTTTTTGCTAGTTGACATAATAATGTTGAGAGTCCAATTCGTTCATTTGACATGACATTAGCTGAATAGCCCCATTTTTGCTTATGGTTATGCATATAAATTAAAATTAAAATTTTAAAAATTAATTTTGAAATTCATTTGTCGTTTTTTCACCGTAATTTATTTTACATCATTTGTTTTTGACATGTATACAAAAATTTTTACTCGTAAATTATTTTTAAATTGTTAGTAAACCATACCAATAAACATATGAGTAAGCATAATAATAGGCTATGAATATCGAAATTCCAGCATCTTAAGCAAAATGATGGGCTATAAATGTCGAAATTCCCACAACTTCCCTCTTACCCTCTACCTACCCTTTTCTTTTGGAATCATTGCTGTAAGGGAGTCCCGGGGAGTTAAAACAAAAAAACTAACAATGAGCTAGTGATCCGCTATGCGTTGCGGATCCCGGAACATCGCCGGCTTGCCGCTGTTGCAGAGCAGCACACCACCACTGCACTTGGGAGCTCCTCTTCCTTCCTCTTGGATTTTTTAAAGATGAAAACGGTATGAAACGATATCAATTTTTAAATTATTTTTTATGAAAACGGTATCAGTACAGTCAGAAACTTTCAATATTTATAAATCCGATTATCTAGTGATGACTTAAAATACGACTCGGATATAAGTTAGAAAAATATGGCTATAAATGATATCTTATTTTATAGATTTTTACGAAAACAGTATCGATATGGTAGGAAATTTTTGTACCATTTTCATCACTAATAACTTCTTTTTCTATATCAAATTCCCTTTTCTCTTTCTCGTCATTCTGGTAACTGACGCACTGTCGCCACTCTATGTTGCGCCACCGTATTTCTTTGGCGCGTCTTTCCCCTCGTCGTCCCTGGATCAGGTGGTCACGCCGCCATTCCTCCATGATCTATCTGTCATCGGCTGCCACCAAGTGCACGGAGGCACAAACTGCATGGTGCACTGTCGGCATCGGTTGCGAGTTGCGACCAAAGGCCTATTTAGCAATGTTCCAGCTCCAGCTTCACCTCCCTTAGAGCTGGAGCCCAACCAAATGGATTTGGTTTTAGCTCCACCTAAAATGGGAATAGAGTTGGGTAGATCACTCTCATAAAATAAACTAAAGTGGTGAAGTTAGGTTTCCACAACATCACTCCAGACCCAACTCCTGTAGTTAAATTTAGAAGTTGGAGCTCTACCAAACTGACCCCAAGTGTAGGTGAGCTATTTAGTTGCTGGTTTGCCTTCTCACTTCATTAATCTCCTCCAGCTCAGCATGCAATCTGACATGGAATGCTTATCCCCAGTGTTCTAAAGGTATTAAGCTGGATTCTAAAGTTGTGAGTTAAGGAGGGTCGGGAAACCTTCCTTCCTGACACGCAAAACGGAGAAATGAATTAGCGTATGATTAATTAAGTATTGAGTATAAAAAATTTAAAGAATAGATTAATATATTTTTTAAATAATTTTTTTGAAAAAGCACATCTTTTAACAATTTGAAAAGTATGTGTGTGGAAAACAAAGGTTTAGAAGTTGAAAAAGTGTTCAAAAGCAGACTTAAAAAAGCAAATCTAAAACAAGCGGTGTTTAATAACCTTACCAACTCATGGTGGGAGCTGCATCTTTATGTAAAATATTCAAGCTCAGTTTGGACTCTTCTATATTATTCATCATGAAAATTACTATACATATGTACAACTTGTATCCAACCAATACATAGATGTTGCTTGCTCTGACCCACATGGAAAGAAGCAAGTTCATATGAAATGTAATGATTGGCAGATGAGACAGAACGGATAGGGGTCGGACGATGAGATCGAACTTATAGTAGGATTCATTCATAATAGTTGTACAATTAGGTAACACTACTCAATGGAATTTCCCGGTGGGTGCCATGTGGTCAGGGGAGCTAGCATCCGGTTCCTCCTCATGTGATTGATACTCTCCACCTACTTTTGACATTTAAATTTGTTGTAAAAATATAGACTTCACTATCTATCTTTATCATCGTTTCTCAATCCATCACAACCATCTCTTATTTATTTTTTTCACCTAATTTCTCATATCCAACAACTTTTACCACCCATATTTAGTTTCAAACAATTTCTCAAGTTTTATAAAAAGGACACCAAAAGTGTGTAATTTTTTATATGGAGAGAGCATGTTGATTGCTACAGAAGTTGCAAAGTTTAGGAACTCTCTCCGTCCTAAAAAAATTCATTTTAACTCATTTCACATGTAACAATACAAAATTAAAAAGATTTTACACAAGTGCTCAAATTTACAGTTAATTATTCTTTTAATGGTAGGTGACATACATGTGACAGCAAGGCACCCGTGGTGACTTTGTTAATCTCAAGATATACGGGTTCAGTCTTTCGGAGGTGATCATGAAGATAAGGTGTGCGTGTATGCGTTCATATAAGTGATCGTGCGCGCGTTGTTAACGACTATATTTGTGCTGTGTTTTTTAAAAAATATTTATCGTCCAGTTTAACAAACTCTAGAAATATCTATTGTCGTAAAGATGAAGTCTTTGTGCGCCCAATGAGACGGTTTAAAAATGAAGTTCTTTTTAACCGGAGTGAGTGTCACGTGTGCCCAAACTCCTAAGTGAAATTGACTTAGAAAAAAACAGCAAAGACTTGGGTAGCTTCTTGCACCTATGAGTTGTCGTCCCTGACGATCTCTCTTCCTCGTCAACAACAACTCCTCGATCTCTCTGTCCACTCCTATCTCCTCCCGCGTACGTCCTCCTCAACCCTGCTATCTCCGTCGGCCGGTGGCTGGGGTTCCGGCGACGGGAGACGGCGGTCGTGCAGGTCGGTCTCCTTCCTAGCTTCCTTCCTTCGGAGAGAGACAGAAATGAGTTTCGAATTGTACTTCTTTTGTTCACAATGTTTCGGTTTTAAATAGATTCATGCAGAAATCCATATATATACTTCCGTATATGTGTCTATTATATTATATGAATGTTAATGAACCTAGATAAAAGATAGGTATATCAAATTATTGAGAGGTATAACTAACGTAACTACACTGGGCAAAAACTGTCACAAACTATCAGGGTATTTACTATTTTCTTTTTTCTTATCGCACATACATGCATCGACGCTTTAATACTGTAAATTGATTGTTGCTGTTTGCACAAAACCATGAGAATTGTAGCACATAGCATGTGATTAATCCCGGTGCTAATGTGCTATGATAATTTTATAGATTCACAAAACCATGTTGTTAATAAATTGTCCCTGATTCATCATACTTGTGAGTTATAAAATTAAATTTGGAATTTATGAATTGTTTGATCCATTGTATAAAAAGTTTTAGATCATTAAATTAAAAGATTTGCTCTGATCCAACAAAAAGTACCGTGAGGTACCGGTATCTCGAAGTATTTTTTACTGGACCGGAGCAAATCTCTTAAGTTAAATATTTTTTTTTCATACTAGCAAGTCAAATGAAGAACAGTGTGGTTATATGAAACTATAGGTCTATAATATCCATATCCAGTGTTAATGCCACGTGCCAAAACTTCCGATTTTACGCGATTAATAAGTCAAACTGATTAGCGGTTTGGTTTTATAAAACTAACAATCAGGGTTATATGACACATGCCAAAACCTCAATATTTTTTTCAACTTAGACCATAATATTTGGGGTTTTATAAAATTTACTCTTTTAACTTCTTTGCGTTTATAGGCCGTACTACATCGAAAATGTGTACCTTTTTGCATAACTGATACTAAATGATATGATTGCTGGAATGTATCCAACAGGTGGCCTTAAATTTGTAGTAATGGAGAATTTGATGAAACTTTATCATCAGCGGGAAATCCAGCTGCTTGTGCTCCTCAGCTTCACACTCCAAATGTTCCTCTTTTTCACCGGCAGTCTTCGGGCGCGCAGCACCAACCCATTCCTCAGGATTTCTATTTGGATAGCTTATTTGGGAGCAGACTTCACAGCAGTTTATGCTCTTGGTTACCTCTCACGACACGATGATATTCGAAGGCAAATGTCAGGGGGAACAACCCAGTCACTAGCTTTCTTTTGGGCATCATTCCTCCTCATCCACCTTGGTGGGCAGGACACCATTACCGCATTTTCAATGGCGGACAACAACTTGTGGTTGAGGCATCTCTTGAATTTGGTGGTGCAGGTAGTCCTAGCTGCATATGTTTTCTGGAAATCGCCAGCAACGCACAGTGCTGAGCTTCTAGTTTCAGGCTTCCTTGTGTTCATTGCTGGAGTAATCAAGTATGGAGAAAGGACACTGTCTCTCAAGTATGGGAGGTTCAAAAGCCTTGAGAGCTCAACTGGAGATCACTACAATAAACGGTTTCCGGAATTAAACGATTCGGATCATGACTATTCCAAGATAGTTTTGGATGCTCTATCTTCAATGCTAAGTGCCCACAATGTCTTTGCAGCGCGTAAACCTTTTGTTGATGGCCCAGATTCTAATTATTCCCGGCCGGTTGTTGCTTGTGACACGGTGCAGGGCACCAAAAGAATGCTCAAGGTGGTGGAGCTTGAGCTTGCCATGATGTACGATGACCTCTACACAAAGGCTCTAGTGTTGAGAACAAGGATAGGCATGATACTTCGATGCACCTCTCACACATGTTCTCTTGTTGCTTTTGCACTGTTCCTTACAAGTGACAAACAGAGGTACAACGGAGCTGATGTTGCAATCACCTATTCACTATTTATCGGAGGATTTTTCCTAGATCTTTCTGCGATGTTTATTCTCATAACATCTCCATGGACTTGGGCATGGTTGAAGGCTAACAAGTGTGACTGTCTGGCCGGCCTGTCATGGTTTCTTTTTTCCAGTGATATTGGCCGGCCGGAGAAAAGGCCACAATGGTCGAATTCAATTGGACAGTACAACTTGCTGAGCTGGGTTTCTGGCGAAGAAAAGCCAAGATCATGCAAGCAGAGAGTGATGAATCTGGTGAGAAGATTGGCGAGTTTAGTCGGTGTTGGAAAAGAAAATTTGTTCTGGATGAGCAAGATGTTGGACACCGAGTATGTGGAGGCCGATGAGAAGACGATGGATTTTGTCGTAAAAGGGATTAGTCGCTTGAGCGATGAATTCTCCGAGGAACAACAATGGCAAAATCTTGGCCCATTGCTGAAAAGGATACGGATTTATTATGTCGCGGATATCGGCTGTGCTATCGTGGTGATGCACATATTCACACAAGTATATCTGAATGCAGTAAAATCTGAAGTGGGAGGAGGAGTAAGAGATGTAAATGATATGGTGGAGGTTTGCCGAAAACTGTCCAACTACATGATGCACCTTTTTGTCAACCACCCTTCCATGCTTCCACTCAATGCCAGCTCTGAAGCCACCGTGGTTGAGTTTGCCAAGTCAAGAAAGGAATTGTCCAGAATACAACAAGGAAGCAAGTTAACCCTGAAGGATCTATACAGCATTATAGAGCAGCATAAGGATGATGTCCCAAGGCAAGGAACAATGGAGGAATTGTACAAGATGATACTAGAGGAGAATGTCCAACCAAGCAGGGCGGCAATGGAGGAGATGGCGGCGATGTGGTTGCGGCTCCTCATCTTCGCCGCCGGCAGGTCCAATGGTAAGGTGCACGCAGCGGAGTTGGCCGGAGGAGGGGAGCTCATCACCTTCGCCTGGCTGCTCATGGCCCGGCAAGGGCTGGGCGAATCCGAGAGGAAAAGGGTCCGGATGACGTCCACCATATCATCTACTGATTCTGCTGGTGCTGCAGCTGATTTGAAGGAAGCATATGCCTTCTTTTTCCCTGATTAAAATTTGTCAATTTGATTAGTACATTAGCTAACTTATTGTTAAATATGTGATCCGAATTTGAGCCCACAATGTATTTGGATTAGTTTCCTAGTATGTTTCCTAGTATGACTCCTAGTCGTTTCCTATTAGGTGTCTTTTCTTTTATCTCCTATATATACTCTTGTAAACCGTACGGGAAGGGAGAGAAGTTCCCACTGTTATTCCCTACGTTTGTAATCAACTCCTCAATAGTGATTATTGCTGGTCGGCACCTGTGGTTTTTTCCTGCAAGGATTTTCCACGTTAAATTCGTGTCTCTGTTGTGCATCTATTTTCTTAACAATCAGTTCTTCTTTTCTTTTTGTTGTTGTTCCCTACATCTTTCTGTGATAAACATAATGGTTGATATGGCTTGGGCTTTCTATAGCTGCCAGCCCCTATATATCCCAGATTTTCTCCATCCTTTTCTCTTGATGGTAACCGTATATACTACCTCCGTTTTTTATATATAACACTATTATTTTTTACATCATGTTTAACAATTCATCTTATTAAAAAATTAAGTAAATATTTTTTTGGCTTGATTTGTTACTAAAGAAAATTTAAGAATTACTTATATTTTTAAGATTTGCATAAAATATTTTAAATAAGATAAATGATCAAAAGTTATAACAAAAGTCAACGGCATCGTATATTAAAAAACGGAGGGAATATATAATCTTTGCCATATATACAGTTGTAAGAAGTTGTACAAGATTGTCATTTATACTAATTGAAGCTGTAATATCATTTTAATTTTAAAGTGATATAATCCAAGAAGTCTCTAAGAATTCTCTCTGTAAGAAAATATTCCAGGTGGCCAACGAATGGACCATGAACACCGTATAACAGCACAACCAGAAGAAAATGTTTTAGACAGTAGTGGTGTTTGCTGATACGTGCGCAACTTAAATCAGAGAAATTTTTCGGTATAATATAATAGTAATATATACTGATAGTATAAATGATCGAAGGTTGATTTATTCTCCCACTTATATAGATTGCAGTAGAAAAATTAAAAGAGGGTAAAATTGTATTTGTATAATATTGAGTGGGGGCCATTTAGTACATTTTCAACATATAGCGACATAGCGTCGGGCATTTTCCATCACTCCATCCTATTCCCGATTTCCTATTGTCTTTCATCTTGGCGAGGCGCCGCTAGCCACCATGAGTCCACACGTGTCGTGCCGCCGCCAAATAGCCCAAGCATGCATCGACGCTAACAGAGAAATCATTGGATCATTTATACTTATATAATACTAGTCTATTTTACCGTAAAAGTTATCTAAATCAAAATGAAAATCAGTAACACAAAAATTTAAGACAACAAGATAACTATATATCTATATTATTGAACATAAAAAACTTATATTTGCGACACATAGGAATACCAGTAACATCGAAATTTTTATAGAACCAAAGCTTGCAAACAAACATTAAATCAGGAATAATATACTTACTTGTGCTATGTAAATAGTTCCAAAGATTCGAATACAGGAATTCATGGTGCTTGTAGTCGATTAATCTGAAACAAAAATATACTGTTGGGTTTGGTCCCATATCGATAATTGATGATGGGAGAACCCAACTTAAAAGGTGGGGGCAGTTCTTACCCATCACACAAGTCTTTTGGGTTGTGTAGGCCCATGACTTAAAGTTGTGCTTCCGGTTGGTCTGTGGTGAATAGGTCCAATATAACCTGGGTGATCTACGATTGGTGGGTCAGACTTCACACTCTAACATCACTAATACGAAAAGGTTTTTTCCGTGCGGCCAAATAGAATTTTTCCGTGCGGAGATCTTGCCCGTCTGCACCCAGGTGTATGTGAAAATAAATATTTTCGCATGCGGGCGGTCCAACCGCACGGAAAAATCCATCTTCCCGTGCGATCGGGTTAAGTGGACCGCACGGGATAATCGGATTTTCACGTGCGGGCGGGTTATGTTGCCCGCACGGAAAAAAATTTCCAAAAAGAAAAAGTTTCAAAAAAAAGGGAACCCTAAAATCCGGCGGTGGCGGCGTGGATCCGGCCGGCGCACGTGCGCGCGGAGCCGGTGGTGCCGCTGCCGGCCGCCTTGTCCTCACCATCGTTGTCGGCCGGGGCGACGCGGATCCAGCATGCGTGCGCGTGGGACCGGCAGCGCCACTCCCGACCGCCTCCTCATCGTCGTGGTCGCTCGCGGCCACCGCCGGAGCTTCACAAGAGAGGGCAAGGGAGCCGCGGCCTTCGTCGTCGACTGCGCCGCCCGTCGCGAGGCCGGCCGAGGCAGATCCCCTATCCACGCGGGGGAGGGCGGGGGAGAGCCGCCGCTGGCCTCCCGCTCGAGCCCGTCACTGGATCCGCATGGGGGAGGGCCGAGGGGGCCGCCGCCATCGCCGTCGTCGCCGGATCCTCCCGAGGACGGTGCCGTCAAATCCGCCGCCTGCCGGCGCCGCTGTCGACGCCATCAGAGAGAGAAGAGAAGAGAGAGAGGAGAGGAGAGAAAGAGAGAAGAGAGAAAGAGAGAGAAATAAAGGTTTGAAAAATTTTGAAGTGGTGAGGAGAGAAAGAGATCTAGAGGAGTGAAAAAATCGAGCGGTATTTTCGCATACGGCTCCTTAAGATGCCCGTATGGAAAAATTGATGTTTTCATACGGGCGTCATAAGAAGCCGTATGCGAAAATGCCGCTTGACTTTTCCAGACGCGGTAAGTTATGATCCGTGTGTAAAAATTATGGGGTCTCGTACAGAAAAATTATTTGTTTAGTAGTGCATACACTACATGAAACAATATGTTACATGTGGCATAGTTACTGTAAATACGTATATAGTTGAATTATCTTGCTAATCTGCAAGTAGTTTACAATACATGGCATATGAAAAAAAAAAGTAATGATATAACATGTGCATTGGAGACTCTTTCAGTAAGTAGAAAAGAACGAAGATAGTATATGCTATACACATAGTCTTTTTCGATTACACGAAAGACATACACGCACCCACACCATTACACGTGCAATACCACACTCACACCCCCGCAATGAGTCCTCTAATACACGCTCAAAGATACGGAAAACAATGACGCGTCTCTGTTGAACGTCTACCTGCATATACATAATATTCGTGGGCAAAAGAACTTAAACCTGGTAGATAAGTCATACACCAGCGACTACACTACCGCACCACCGTGCTTCCCCACATGCTACATATTAGCTACATAGACATTCACGAAGCGAAATAAAAAGCATAGGCTTCCTTCAGATTAGTGCCCACGCCTGCAGAATTGGCAATCAGGATCCTTTTCGCCTCAGAATCCCCGAGCCCAGCCTTGACCATGAGCAGCCAGACGAAGGTGATGAGCTCCCCTCCATAGGCCAGCTCTGCCGCGTGCATAGGCCCTTGGGACTTGCCGGCGGAGTAGATGAGGAGCCTCGTCCACATGTCCACCATCTCCCTCAACGTTTCCTCGCATGGATCCACCATCTCCTCCAGCGCTCGCCCTCTCACCGTCAGCTGCGCAGCCTCAGCCAGCGTAGCTTCGGAGCTAACATTGAGCGGCAGCATAGAAGGGTGGCGAATGAAAAGGTACATGATGTAGTTGGACAGTTTCCGGCACACCTCCATCGTATCTTCATTTGCTTCTCCTCCTCGTTCTTGTCTTGCTGCAGCTGCAGCATTCAGGTATTCCTCTGTGAACGAGTGAATCACAACAATGGCAGCACCAAAGTCCCCGGCAAAATAAACTCGTATAGTTTCGAGGAATGGGCCAAGCTTTGGCCATGCCCGGGCGACATCGGAGAATTCGTCACGAATGCGATTAATCCCTCTCACCACAAAGTCCATCGTCTTCTCGTCAACCTCTAGGAACTTAGTGTCCAGCAGCTTGCTCATCCAAAACAAATTTTTCTTTCCAACGCCGACTAACCTCGCCGATCTTCTCACCAGAGCCAAAATTTTCTGGTTGCATGATTTTGTTGGCTGGTCTCTTCCGGAATCCTCCCATTTTAATAAGCTGTACTGTCCAATGGAATTTGACCACAATGGCCTTTTCTCCTGCCAGCCAATATCACTGGAAAAAAGAAACCAGGACAAACTGGCCAGCAAGTCACATTTCTGAGCCTTCAACCACACCCAAGTCCATGGAGACATTATGACAATAAACATTGCAAAAAGATCTAGGAAAAAGCCTCCGACATATAGTGAATAGGTGATTGCAACATCAGCTCTGCTGTACCTCCGTTTGTCACATGTAAGGAACAGTGCAAAACCAACAAGAAAACATGTCTGGGATGTGCATCGAAGTATCATGCCTATCCTTGTTCTCAGCACAAGAGCCTTTGTGTAGAGGTCATCGTACATCATGGCAAGCTCAAGCTCTGCCACTTTGAACATTCTTTTGGCATCTTGAGTACCATCTGAACCAACACCCGGGGAGCTATAACCAAACAAGTTACGCGCTGCAAAGACATTGAGGACATTGGACATTGAACATAAAGCGTTAGAAACTATTTTGTGATAGTCACAATCTGAATCTTTTAGTTCCAGAGACCGTTGCTTGTAGTGATGTCCAGTTGAGCTCTCAAGGCTTTTAGAGCTCCCACACTTGAGAGACCATGTCCTTTCTCCATACTTGATAACTCCGGCAATGAACACAAAGACACCCGAAACTATAAGCTCAACGCTTTGCCGTCTTGCTGACTTCGAGAAAACGTACACAGCGAGGACTACTTGCACCACCAAATTCAAGAGATGCCTCAACCACAAGTCGTTGTCCTCCATGGCAAAAGCAGTGATTGTGTCCTGCCCACCAAGATGGATGAGGAGGAAGGGTGCCCAAAAGAAAGATAGTGGCTGAAATCTTGATATGTCCTCATGTACTCCTGAGAGGTTGCCAAGAGCATAAACTGCTACCCAGTCTGCTCCTAAATAAGCTGTCCAAATAGAAGCACTAAGGAATATGTTGGTGTTGCGCCGTCGAAGGCTGCCAGTGAAAAAGAGGAACACTTGAAGTGCGAAGCTGAGGAGGACAAACAGCTGAATTTCCCGCTCAAAATATAGTTTCACCAAATTCTTCATTGCATAAGTATTATTGACACCAGCCACCTGTCATATACAATTAGTTATATAGTTTGTGTCAAATATATATACAAAATCGGTTACACTTTAGTACTTGGAGTTGTACTAGGTGTTAGGACTAGAGTAAGAGCCGGACTCTATCCTAGGATCTCTCTTAAAAGAGAGGCGTGCCTGTTATAACCGCATGGTGACATGGCAACTTAGCATAGCAAGCGGGAGCGGCTGCTGGCGGTGACCGGCCGTGAGTCGTTATAACTCTAATACGCTTTAATATGCTGGATCGGGGAGGAGCGCCCGTAATCAGTGCCTCGGAGATGTAGGCTACGGCTGAACTCTGTTACCAAATATCATGTCTCGATGTCGTTATCGTGTTTGGATCTCCTATGGTGTTTCTCCCGTGTTTAGCTACCAACGTCGATTTCGGGGCTAGTTTTGTAACAAGTAGTATTAGAGCCTATGGGAGGTCCATGGATGCAGGCGCGATGGAGGTGCTCTACACAGCGACAACTACACAGGATGTCCATGGACGGACATGGACGCAAGGTGGAGCATGGTGGCGATCAACGGAATTTGTTTGGTGCATCGAACACTTCAAGCGGCGGTCTGAACCGTTCGATGGTTGCAATCAACAGGGAGACGATCAGATGTGGTGCTCGGGTTGATGGCAGCGGAAGCGATTGGCGATCCAATCGGTGGGTCGGATGCTTCGTGCGGGTGGTCCGGACTTTCCGATGAGCTACTTTCGACAGGGAGACGTGCGGCCGCATGCTCGGGTTGATTGAAGCTAGAGGCGATCGGTGTTCTCGATCGGTGGATCGATCACTCTAGGCGGGGTGTCCCGGACCTTTCGATGAGCTACGTTCGACAAGGAGACAGCTAGACGTAGCACTCGGGTCGTTCGGTGGCTGGGAAGACGGCATGGCGTTTTGTCGACTTCGGCATACGGCTAGATTGACAGGTGCTCAATCGAAGGTCGAAGCAGATTTGTTGGTGACGAAGTCCGGACGGCAGGAGCATGACTTGGTGTAGTCATCGTGCAGGTGCCGGCTGAGTTTGTCGGGACGACTCCGGCGAGGAGGCGGCAGGTATCGACGAAGGAGCGGTGGCGACGCTCCTGTGTCGGGGAGGTGGCTCCCGTGGGTGTCAGCATGCTCAGGCCGGTGGGAAGCCCATGGCGGCAGCGGCAGCTCCCCACTGGTGGGACCGACGCAGGCGGCGGCGGCGGCAGCAGTCCTCACCGGCGAGGCCCGTGCGTGGCAGTGCTCTGGGTAGCTGTTAGAGTTTGTGTCGAATATGTGCCGAATATGTGTACGTAGTCGGTTACAATTTAGGACTTGGAGTTGTACTAGGTATTAGGACTAGAGTAAGAGTCGGACTCTATCCTAGGTTCTCTCATAAATAGAGGGCGTGCCTACTGTAACCGCATGACGACATAGCATAGTGAGAGGGAGCGGCTGCCGGCGGCGACCGGCCGTGAGTCGTTGTAACTCTAATACGCTGTAATATACTGGATCGAGGAGGAGCGTTCGTAATCAGTGCCCCGGAGATATAGGCTACAGCGGAACTCCATTACCAAATATAGTGTCTCGATGTCGTTATCGTGTTTGGATCTCTTATGGTGTTTCTTCCGCGTTTAGCTATCGATGCCGATTTTTAGGCTAGTTTTGTAATAGTGGCGGCGCCTTTGGTGGCAGCGCGGAGGACGCGGCGGGCGCGGGCGCTAGTTCTCGCGGTCGGCAAGGAGAACGGCGGCTGGAGCGGCGCAGCAAGCGCTAGGCAGCGGCGCACTCGAGCTGAGGGCAGCGAGTAGAAGGGCGAGGGGATTGATTGTTTCGATCTGGTCCCTGGTCGCGACTAGTGTTTGACAAAAGACCGATTTGGATTCAGTTGCTGCGACTGTTGTTGATCGAGTCTAGTTGGTTGTGGGTCCATGTGGATTTTGTGTGCACGGTCAAATGATCACATGCTATGTATGGAAAAATTTTAGCATGTGGCAAGATGAGGTGGCGTGTTAAGTTAAGGTATGACTCAAACAAAACGTAGTGAGTGAACCGACAATAAAAGTCCTGGGTAACAGCGGGTGAAATCGTTCATGGAGTTAACGGGTTGTTTGGCAGTACGGATATATCCAGGATCTACAGAGTTTGCATGATAAGGATATATGGAATTTGCGTCACTGAAGATGAAGAGTAAATGCTATGGTGATAATTTCTTCGGAAGATTCAAGGTAACGGTGAATTTTCTCAAATTATCAGATATTCAGTCTACGGATGCGGGAAAGCGTGGATATTGGATTTGTTAGCTCGGTTCATAAGACGACAAGGAAGAAAAGGTTATCTTCATGTCTCGTAAGTTTGATTTATCTATTTGATGATGACATTGATTATCTGATCATGGATTAGATCAAAGACGAAAGATGGAGGTGGACATGGTCTTCAGTAAGTCTCTGATGTGGCAGCTAGGGATAAATTCAATTCGCTTGGCAAGACGATTATGGTGGTATGAGAGAAGGTGGAGCATTGTTGCAGGTGGAATCAAGAGAAAGAAGTTACGGAGAATGTGGAGTCTCTTGTTACGGTGAGCCTACTGAAGGCTTGTCGGGACAGCTCAGCATGAGCAGCGAAAAAGATCCAACTCAAGTCCAGGTGCACGGAGATTTGTGTATGGAACAAATTCAGGTTAGCGTGGCATATTCACCAAGGTAAAGTTTATTAGAGTTTGTGTCGAATATGTGTACAAAGTTGGTTACAGTTTAGTACTTGGAATTGTATCAGGTGTTAGGACTAGAGTAAGAGTCGGACTCTATCCTAGGATCTCTCTTAAATAGAGAGGCGTGCCTGTTATAACCGTATGGCGGTATGGCAACTTAGCATAGCGAGAGGGAGCGGCTGCCGGCAGCGACCGGACGTGAGTCATTGTAACTCTGATACACTGTAATATGCTGGATC
Organism: Oryza punctata; assembly: GCA_000573905.2. Taxonomy (NCBI): domain Eukaryota; kingdom Viridiplantae; phylum Streptophyta; class Magnoliopsida; order Poales; family Poaceae; genus Oryza; species Oryza punctata. The sequence goes on along the minus strand of CM002494.2, from coordinate 4,671,477 downwards.
GGGGAGTAGCGCCCGTAATCAGTGTCCCGGAGATGTAGGATACGACTGAACTCCGTTACCAAATATCGTGTCTCGATGTCGTTATCTTGTTTTGATCTCCTATGACGTTTCTTCCGCATTTAGCTACCGATGTCGATTTCGGAGCTAGTTTTGTAACATAGTTTAGCACTAATTTTGTGAAAGAAAGTTGTTTTAGCTTTTATGCATGTTCGAGAAATTAAAGAAAACAGTCGGAGAAGCACTGGCTGCACTAGGGTACACACATGTGCATTTTCAATAAGAATTTAGATTGTGACACCACCTTGCTTTTTTTTTTCTAGTAACGATCGTTTGGACCGGTGCTATTTTCTCAATGAAGATTTGCCTCAAACTTTTTTATTCCTAATTCCGTTACATGTTTTGAAACATGACTCACGTACGTCACCATTCGATCCTAAAAAATTGATGTTTTGAGATGTTTTATTTTTTAAAACTCTTTGTTGTTCACATCAAAATTGAAGCGGTGAAATGCCACTGAGGATTTTGGATTATGGTAATCCAAGTGGTTGACGGGAGCTTAATTATCCTGTTGGTGTTTAAGGAAAACTAGCGAAAGTGAGTGCGCTTTCGCTGCAAAAAAACATACTACTATTTATTGAGATACACATTCCTTCGTTCACAAATAAGTGATGTTTTCTTTTTTAGTTTTTTCATTGTTCACATCAAAATCACCGGTTCTTTCACTTTAATATTTCTTGAGACAAAAATTATTAAGGGATTATTTTCAAGGGGTGAAATTGTTAGTGGCAAGGATTTAACATGATAAGTTAAGGGATTTTCCATTGTAACGCACATATATTTTTTTATAGTTATCTAAAAACAAGTATTACATATGTTTCATATTATAAATCGTTTTATCTTTTTTCGACAAACCTTTCAGATTTGACTAAATTTATAAAAATATATATCGATATTTTCAACTAAAACAAATTAACTAAATATGTTCAATATTAGATATAATGAAAATAATATAGTGTTATAAGTGTTGCTATATTTTTATATAACGTTAATCGGACTGAAAATTTTGAAAAAAATAAATCAAAACGCCTTATAATACTAAAACGGATGGAGTAAAAAGAAGAAAAAATAAGGACAAGAAACCTACCCTGTCCGCTGCGTGGCGCGAGGATGCTGCTGCTTTGCCTCAGCCACACGACACCATGGCCGGCCACGGATCTTGGCCGCCTCTGCCTCCGCCTGATCCACTTCAACGCCAATGAGGCTAGTAGCTCCGGATGAGCGCGCTGCAGCGGATTCTTCTGTCGCGCGCGCGGATCGACGGCGACCCACGAATCAAGCTGCAGGCGGCCGGGGCAGGACGACGACGGAGACGAAGGTGCGGAGCAAACGCCGGCGCGGCTGGTGCTCTGGTGCCACCCCAGGCAGACGTTAAGGTTAAATATTCGCGCGCGAAGTTTTCTAGTATCATTGAACCAGAAGGATAGAGAAGGACAGGATACCGCGCCCGAGGTATGAAAAAGTGGGTGACTTTTTTTTTAGAAAAAAGATGGAGAAATATAATTATATAATTTATGACTCCCTTCGTTTTTAATATGACGTTGTTGATTTTTTAGATACGTTTAATCATTCGTTTTATTAAAAGTAGTTATATAATTATCATTTATTTTATTATGATTTGATTTACCATCAAATGTTTTTTAGTATAACTTAAATATTTTTATATTTACATGAAATTTTAAATAAAATAATAGTGGAACGTTTATAAAAATATCAATGACATTATATATTAAAAGTTAAAAGATAAAATAGTATATAGTTATAACTAGTGCATACATGAAGTCGTGAGCCGTGATATTAAAAGAGGTTGTTGGCACTCTGATTAGGTTTATTATCTAAAAGATTCGTGATAGGTATAACTTGGAATACCTTTCATATACTGGGTGACTTGGTAGTCGACGGGTAGGTTGGCTAGCATGCGAGAGAGAGAACACACGCAGGTCGCCAGAGAGAAGAGAGCACGAGCTTTTTCATTAATTTATTTTGTTGCTGACTCGACTGCCATCAGCGTCAAATAGATTAGGCCAAGTTTTTCCCCCAATTTTTCTAACTCACCTCCCTCCTGTTCTGCACGCACGCTTTTCAAATTGCTAAATGATACATTTTTCCCAAAAAATTTTTATATGAAAATCACTACTACAAAACTGCTTTTTACATACAGCCCAAACAGATTTTTGCATGCGGTTGCTCCAGCCGCATGTGTGAAAAGGTCTGCGAAAATCGGGATTTTTCCATGCAGCCAGCGCAACCGCATGCGAAAATCCGATTTTCGCATACGGGCGCTTAAGCCGACCGCATGCAAAGAGGAAAAATCGTGAAAAAAATAAAATTCCCAAAAAAACCCTAGCCCCGCCGCCACCCGAGCTCGCCGCGGCCGCCACCAGATTCGCGCCGCCGGCGCCCGATCCACGCCACCACGGCCGCCCGCGACTCGCCGCCGGCCGTCGGGGCCGGCGCTCGATACGCGTTGCCGCGGCGCCATGCCCGCCGCCCACCGCCGAGTGTCGAGCCCCCAGCCGCCGCACGGCGAGCTGCCCTTGCCGCCTGCCACCTACCGACACCGTCACCGGAGCCGCTCCCAGCTCCTCCGGATCTACCGCCCGCCGTCGTCGTAGCCGCAGCCACTCCCTAGGGCGGCAGATCCGGCCCTGGCGAGGTCGGCGTTGCCGGATCCGCCGCCCTCACTGCCTGCCGTTGCCGCCCGCCGACGCCGTCGACGCAGTGGCCCGCTGACGCTGTCGCCGCAACCGCTCCCTACGGGGCGGATCCGGGCCTCCCAAGGGCGGAGCTGCCAGATCCGTGGCCCCTGCTCCCGGCCACCGACGCCATCGCCGCGCCCTCTCCCGGCCGCCGGTGTCCTTTCGGATTGGGAGAGAGGGAGGAGAGAAGAAAGAGAGAGAGGAGAAAAGAGAGAGGAGAGTAAATAATTAGTAGAGAGAGGGAGAGGGGGAGGAGAGGAGTTGGAAAAAATTTGTAGTGAGGAGGGAAAGAGAGAGGAATGAAAAAAAAAGAGTGACGATTTTTACATGCGGACATCTTAAGCGTCGCATGCGAAAATATATTTTTACATGCGGCTCCTTAAGAGGACCGCATGCGAAAACAGTCATTAAAAAATTAATTTGAAAATATGAGAACTTCGAATCGAATTTTATGATACTAAATTAATCCATTTGAAAAAGTTGTCAAAAAAGTTGTAGAACTCATTGAGATCTATCAATTTTCTTTTAGTCATTTCTCCATCCGATTTTAATTGAACTATATAAAATTTGAAATTTAAAATATAAGAAATTAAAAAAATAAGGTACTAAAATGATTTCAAATAGAAAAATTGTCAACAACAACAAAGTTGTATAACACATCAAGATCTACAACTTTTGTTTTGGTCATTTTTCAATATGACTTTGTTTCAACAGTTTTAATTTGAATTTCAAAATATGACAACTTCAAATAACATTTTCAAATACTAAATAATTTGAACTAAAAAAGTTATGAATAACAAAGTTGTATAACTCATCAAGACATACAACTTTTATTTTGATGTTTTTTTCATCCGACAAAATGATAATAATATTGTTTATAAAATTTATATAAGAAAGATATGCAAATTTTGTAAACAATATTACTATAACTTTATCGGATAAGGAAATGATCAAAATAAAATTTGAGTTCTACAATTTTTATGTTCATGACTTTTTCAGCTGAAATTATTTACTGCTTCAAAATATTATTTGATGTTTTAAAATTTAAATTTTTAATTGATAAAACAATGTCACAAGAAAAAATGACCAAAATAATAGCATTAACAACACAATAACATGATAGAGCATGATTTTAGAAACATTTAGGAAAAAGAATTGTCCAATTTGGAGTTCATATGAGTGAGATAAACTAGTTTTAAATTTTTAAATTTTATTTTCGCATACGGCTCCTTAAGACGCCCATATGGAAAAATCGATTTTTCCATGCAGGCCACTTAAGAGGTCCGCGTGCAAAAATGAGCTCATTTTTGCATGCGGACCTCTTAAGTGACCCGTATGGGAAAATTGATTTTTCCATACGAGCATCTTAAGGAGCCGTATGCGAAAATGCCGCTCGATTTTTCCAGACGTGGCAAGTTATGGTCCGTATACAAAAATCATGGGGTCTCGTACAGAAAAATCGTTTATGTAGTAGTGAATTACTTTAAAAAATCATATTAATTCATTTTTAAAAAATTAGTAAATATCACACGAATATATTTCGACAAAAATTATATATGTGTTCTAGAATCAAACTTATGTTGCACCATTAAAAAAATTGTTTCATCACTTGTGCAGATGTTTCAACATACTTCATAAAATGTTCTAGAGAGATGCAACATATACAAAGTATTGACTACAAAAAATCGTATGATACAAAACCTTTGCAATATTTGATTTTGCTAAAATATTTTTTATATTTAGCTTGAAACATCGAATTGTAGTTGTTGAAAAAAATTATTCGTTGAAACATATAAAAAAATAACGTGCAACACTGCACATGCATTACTGAAATATCAATAAAAATACTTAATGGAACATTACATTAATAATGTGTGCAAAATTTAAAAAGTAAAAAAAGGTCATCGGAATATAGCCACATGATATACTATTATAAAGATTTAGTTGTAACAAATCCAACAATATAATTTTTTAAAATTCAGATAAATAATTTAAGATAAAAAACAGTTTAATTTTAAAATTAACATGCTTGCATGTACACTCCCTTAGTTTGTGTGAGTGCACCTGACTAACTGCCTTGCCGTGTACCTGCGCCCATTGCTCCTTGAATTGAGGCGTCCGATTTTTCTTTTTCGGCCGGACGGCGGAAGGTAAGCATTTTCGGGCTGAAGGTAAGAATTTCCGCAAACAAGCTCACACATAATGTTGATCGACTCCGGCATGGAAAAAGGTATTTCAACAACTATCGACCATCATATTTGATCATTTGGAAAACTTGCAAGCCGACGTCACCAAATAAATCAATGACCCATGCCTTAAAGCCACTGTTGATGATTGGATCATTGGCAACCAACAAAAAGAAAACATACATAGATCTTCATCGAGGACCGCATAAATGTAAGAGGCCAACTGCAGTGCTCTCTACTAGCAAGTAATCTGAACGGTAGATCTAGTTTTATCCAATAGTTCAAATCTATTTATACTGTCACCCTATTTAATCTAGTAGAAATGTGAAGAGATATAGTTATCAAAACAATGAGAATAGTGGGGTAAAATCGTAGTTTATCCAGTGATTATTTGAAAACCTAGCTCTTACAGCTGTGAAACACTCCTCTCCTGGATAGGATAGAAGCTGCCGCCACCGCCGCCTTGCTTCCTCCCTAATCGCAATTAACTGGGAAGGTGATGGCCCGATGGGAGCAAATGCAGCGGAACATTGTTGGTTTTTCTCTTTAATCTAGCTATCTATGGACAAATTACTTTCTCTCCCCATAATTAGGTTAAGATCAGATAACTTGCTTTACATGGAAGAAGGAAAAGCAAGCAAGATTGAGTTGTCTCCCGTTTAGTTGATCTTCATCTATCTGCAACCGGCATTAATCAATTGTATGGAACAATGAATAATCAATTTGTAAATTACTCATTGGCCATGCATGTCAATCCCAAATTTATGGATCTAATCATGGTGTTAGCGACAAGAGTCTCGCTCCGGTACTCTCTGCGGGTAGTAGAAAACAATCTGAACCGTTGATCTCATTTGATCAACCGTTGATCTCATTTGATCGAAGGGTTCAGATTGTTTTCTACTACCACCCTAGTTAGCGGTAATCGAAATGTGGTATTATTATCCTAAAAATAAGGGTAAAATTATCATAGCAGTGACTAAATTTTTTTTCGGTTTTTTGGCTTTTTGATGGAATATGAGCAATGCCAATATAATGGATAACCATGTATCGATCTAGTCGGGAAAAACATAAATGATAAAGTTACTCGTAATAATTGTATTAGTAAATTACTAATTTACGTTTAATATTATTGGTAATATAATACTACAAGTAGAGAGTACCAGAGCATCGCTCTAACGATAACGATAATGGTAGCCGAAGGATGTGCCGTCGGAGTAGCTCACCGCGACGGGAGGATTTGCCGAGCGAGACCGACAACTTAAGGATGTCGTGCGATTATGAGAACTGGATAATTATTTTAAAGAAGAATAGATAAAATCCTAAACCAAAATTACCCCTAATCGTTGAGTTCGTAAAATACTAATATACCCTTTTAAACCGATAGCACCAGAGCGTCACATTAAATGTAATGGCCATCGACAAATAGGTAAGCGAGACAAACACCTTCATATATATATAGAAATCCAGAAAAATAAGCCCTAATCTACCTAATAGATTTAAAACCCTAATGATTTAGAAAAGTAAAACCTAAAAGCTTACTTAGAGAAAGATGACAAACGGGTAACTTGCTCGCCTCGCTGCCAGCACGAATGCCCGAGACAAAGGACGAGGGCCACCGAAGGGCAGTGAAGGTCGCTGGTGACCTTGCATGAAACATGAGACTCGAGAGCAGCTCCCAAGTACTTTAATTTTTTATGGGCGATGATATTGTGTATTTTAATCATAAATAGTTGTGGCTATGTTTGTTTGTCTTGCCATTTTCAAGAACACGAGGTTTTCTCTTATCCTTAGATAATTATATACCTCCTAATATACCTCTCCACCACGACCACCACTTGAGAGAGGGAAAACAAGTAAAATTAGTTCAATTGATCATAATAAAAGTTATCATTATTTGATGATGGCAAGATATTAATGGTTTTGATATGTATAAAGAGGTATGTGTACCTCATAGTGTTAGTATTAGTAAGGTGGTATATACTTCTATTGAGAGTGGAGAGATAAATACCTCTTCGACTAATACTTAATACCAATACCTCTAACAACATTGTAGGAAAGTTCAAGAGCAGATATGTATAAAGATGAATTTCTAACGAGTAAATTTCACTTTGAGTCACCTTTTATTACCACAATTTCACTTTAGATCACTCTTTAACAAGTGTTTTCACTTTGGACCTCGTAAATTCACCTTTGTGGCCTTTGGACCACTCTCAACTATTTTATCTATATCCATCATATGTCAAGGCAATAGTTCATTGATGACTAGAAGCCAACGTATTTGAAATCGTTCATATGTTCGAGAAGAGAGTCGAGGTGATCCAAAGTGGAACAAAGGTAAGATTATCCGATCCAAAGTGAAAACATCAGTTAAAAGGTGATTCAAAGCGAAACATTGGTAATAAAAGGGTGTGCGAAGTGAAATTTACTCATTTCTAATATCCTAATCTAACTAATAGGATGAGTATTAAGAAATACTCGTATCAGAGGTATATATCACTGCAAGAATATACTCCTATCCCAAAATATAAGGTAAAACCATCACAGACATAAAGACCAAGAAAAAAATTTAATCGCCTTCTCAATGTATCACCTCGATGTATGCACGCAATGTGATTCAGAGGTTTAATGGTAGAGGATTTAAAACAAAACATATTTTGAGAAGGAGGAAGAGGTGCTAGTTATGGTCTGTTTGACCCGGCTCCAACTCCAACTCCATCCCTCCTAGAGCTGGAGCCCAACAAACAGTTTCAGCTACACTCAAAAGGGGAGTGGAGCAGGTTGAAGTTCTCTCGCAAAATGAATTAAAGAGTTGGAGCTGGGTTTAGGTGGCTCCACAACTTTATTCCAAACCCAACTCTTTGAGTTAAATTTAAGAGTTGGAGCTCTACCAAATAGGCATAATATATGCATGCATACGCGCCTTATATTATGAGACATTTAAAAATATAGTTTTTATTTTGAACGAACAACACCAGATAGTGCATTATTTCATTGAATATAGAAGGAAAAATTTACAAGGCTAGCACCCTGGAAAGAAAGCAGTCAGGAAAGAAACTCCACCACCATGCACTAACAGTACCTACACACAACGACCGACTGTCGCTAAGCGTGATCAAACGTCGCTAGACCAACAAATTAAGAAGCTACAGTTGAACCACCAAAACCAAAACCTACCAATTGAACATCGCACTCAATTCTATCCATGTCTTTAGGATTGAAAGAGGAGAGGGTGAAAGAGAAGAATGGATCCGCTCTCCCTGACAATGCCCGTCCCGTCAATATAACCAACTTGCAAAATATAGGATACCGTTGCAAGAGGACAAACATTAAGAATATAGTTGTCTTATATTTAGGATAGATGGAATGTCATTTATTGGAGTTGTGTGTACGAGTACCTCGCGTTACTTTGTACTCCCTACATTACAAAATATAAGAACCTAAAATCAGATATGATACTTTCTAGTAGGGGTAATTGCGGTTTTGACCCTGGTTTGAGAGCCAACTTCCAATTTAGCCCTGCTTTATTAAATTTTCTCATTTGACCTTTTTTCGAAAACGGATATTAGATTTGACCTTATTCCGTGAAGGCAACATAACAGTGTTAATTTATAAAAAAATTCTTTTATGCCCTTCTCATTTGACCCTACCTTATCAGTGTTAGATTTTGATAAATTTTGACCCAGGTTTGATAAATTTGATATAGATTTGATAAAATTTTGACAGCACTTATCCCAAATTGTATATATTGAAGAAAAACACAAACACACATGTAGTTAAGGCATGTCCAACAAAAGAAATCCAGATCATCACCTTGCGAGAACTAGCCAGAATCATTCAATAGCATACATCTCTTCCATGTGAAAAAAGAATACTCTGTATTCACCTTACAAGAACTAGCCAGAATCAAGAACACAGAAGAACCAATAAAAAATAGCCTCACTTCGGTGCTTTCTACTGGTAGTAGAAAACAATCTGAACCATTGATCTTATTTGATCGAATGGTTCAGATTGCTTTCTACTACCACCCCAGTTAACGGTAGTAGAAATGTGAAGGGGTATTATTATTTCCAACAAATAGGGGTATAATTATCATTTAGTAGTGACTAAACTTTTTCTTCTTTTTTGACTTTTTGATGAAATATGAGCAATGCCAACATAATAGATAACCACATATCGATCTAGCCGGGAAAAAAATAAATGATAAAGTTACTCGTAATCATTGTATTAGTAAATTATTAATTTACCTTTAATATTACTGCTAGTATAATACTATAAGTAGAGAGAGTACCGGAGTATCGCTCATAGACAAGAAAATGCCTTCACCACCATAAGCTCATTCGTCGGGCTCCTGCATCAAGTTCGCTGCATATGACAGGCGCGCAACCCCACCACCGATGACGTCGCATCCAACCCGTCACCTCTGCCTTCACCGGTGCCGCCGCATCACAGATGCATCCATCTGATAAGAGGTTGCAGGCAGGGAGGAGAGAGGGATGGAGCAACACGGAGGGAAAGAGGGCTGGAGCAAGGAGGAGTGGGAGAAAGGGGCAGGGTGGGTGCTGCAGCTCCCGCTCGCCATCGCTTTAACCCCGTCTGTGTGCCACCTCCGCTGCTTCCTCACGCCGCCGCTGCTGTAGCTTCCGCACGCTGCCACCACTGCTCCCGTGTGCCGCCTCCTTAGCCTCCTCCGCGCGCTACCTCCGCTGCTCCAGCGCGCCGCTGCTCCCACGCGTTGCCACCACAACCCCCTCTGCATGCCGCCGCCGCATCCCCCTTTGTGTCGCCTCTACAACTCACGCGATGCTAGAAGTTGCACCACTAAGAGGGCACGCACGCGTGGACCATGGGATAAGAAATTTGGGGATAAGGTTATTTGTTACCTAGGGGTATTTTGGTTAGATCGGGCTATGAAATAAATCTTTTTTCCATTTTCCTATATGAAAACCTAACGGGGTAATGAAACAGGGTCAGACGATGACTCCGATATCAAAAGGCGGGGTCAAATAAACGAAGTTGAAAAGGTAAGGTTACATTGATAGACTTCAAAATAAGGTTAAATGAGCAATTGTTTCTTTCTAATACCACGAACCTGGACCCGTATGCGATGATCAATATCAAATGTTTTTAGAATACGGCGATCAAAACCGAATAGAGAGGAGCAGTTGTTTCTTCACCTGTTTTTTATGTAAACCATGGTTTGATTTGTGCATGCACTCAGGGACAAAATACCTACTCCCTGCAAAAAGAACTCTGTGTAGATTGCATGACCAATCAAACAATGTACTACTGCAAGTCTTTGGTTTGACAGACTAGTGCAAGCCTTGGTTGACAGCCTCTCGCTGTTGCGTGTACGTCAATGCAACCAGTGAGAACACATGGGAGTGACATGGTCGGGGAATAAATATATTAATATATTTTATTGATTTTTTAATTTATGTATAATCATGTGAGTGACATGGTTTGGGAATATTTTCCAAGAACACATGCCATGGCCATCGTCAGGGTGGACTATGACACTGAAAATAAGAAGCGTAGAGGTTGCAATTTTCCATGTGGAGCCGGGGACCCGCACCTACGGGGACAGGGACGGGTGTTGATTTCAACCCGAGGGGAGTTGGGGCTGGGCCCCTGGCCATGGACGAGGGTGGGGACGGGGGAGGGAAGCCACTCGCAGGTGACTTGCAGGATCCTAGGGAATGTATATTAGACTAATAACACTAGCATATAACACGCCCATCTAGCATACCTTATATAAAGCAAAACCCTAAATTCCCCACCCATTCTACCCTATCTTCATTTCCTCACCACACCTAGGCACCCAACCGCCACTCTACACCGGCGGCCGGTGCGTCTCCCTCCGGTGAACCATCAGCGACTAGGTGCATGCGGCAGCATCGGTAGCCAGCAATGCACGGGCGGCTGCGTCGGCGGCCACGCGCTGACGTGTGGCCATCCACGTCGGTGTCGACGGCGCGGCGCGGCGCCCAATCCCCTACCGCCCACAGCCGCCACCCTTAGCCCCCATCCCCAACTATCGGTCGTGCATCCTCATCTCGCCGGCCACCATGTTGCCATCCGCCGTCGCGAGCACCCTCAGCTGATGTGGTCACGCCGACGCCTCGAGCTGTACTCACCTCGTAGCCGGAGCTCTTGCCCATCCTCACTGCTCTTCGCTCATCATCCTAGTGGCCCAGCCAGGTAGTGCGGGCTCCCGCTCAACAGTCGGGTCCCCTGCAGGTGCGGAGACGAGGGATGTTTTCCACCCGATGACCTCTGCGGGACCGGGATAAGGGAAAGTCTGGGAGTATGGGTGGGGGCGTTCCAGCCCAACTCGCCCTGTTGCCAACCCTAAACAAGTGTGCATCGAATGGGCAGAATACATGTAGTCATAGATTAAGAAGGCAATGGTTTACTTTATTTGAATTTTGTTGCCGCTTATGGAGTTAACTGGGGCATTATTCAGAAGACAACATGGTTTATTAAGGAAGCCTACATGAATAAATTATGCAGGCATGGTAGTGGGAGCCTTTCTGTTAAGGTCTTGTTTGGGACGTACGATTTTCAAAACCTTTGAAAACTTTGGATATTTCCTATCCAAAGAGATGTTTTGAATGGAGGACTAAAGTATTCCTTTTGAAACTTTTCCTGGCCGGCTTCACTATTCAAGCAGTACTGTTTTATAGTACAAACAAACTAAATGAGAAAGGGAAAAGACACTCCCTGCAAAGTAAGTAAGCAAATGACAAGAGAGACAATGCAATGAGGGCGTTAAAAATAAAGTTATAACCCATGTTAATTCAAGAAAACAAGAATACTACTCCTATCTTCTAAAGTATATACAATCTCAACCATTTAAAGGAAAGCAACAGTACGCTTCCTTTCTAGACGGGCCGTTAGTTCAAACCACATTTATATAATGATTATAAAACGTAGTTAATTACGGAATTAGCTCGCTGTCGATTTCAATCTTCCGCCGCCGCCGCCGCCGCCATCGGAAGACTCCGTCCCGTCGGCGAAGCCAATCGGCCTTCTTCTCCATGTCTCGCCAACTGATGGAGCAGCCTCCTCGTCGACCTCCTCCACCCCAAAATCCCCAAATCCAAATGCAGATCGTGGAGGACGACGAGGAGGAGGCGCGTACGCCGCCCTGGATCCCTCCACCGACCCACCCCTTGCCCGATCCCGACCCCCCGTATCCCCAGTGGATCCTCCTCCATGGGGATGCCTACCTCCACGACCTCACCAACGCCACCACCGCCGCCGCCTCCACCAAGGATGGCCACCGCATCCACCTCACCTTCTGGTCATCCCCCCCTCCGTCTCTCTCCTACCTCACCGTCCACTGCCCGGGTTTAGATCACGACAAGTTTGCCCATATGCCCCGGATCATCGCCACGGATGGTAGCCTCGCCCTCCTCCGCGTCACCATCTGTCATTACTTTTTCTCCGAAGAGGCAAGGTTCAACGAGTACTTCATCTACGACGCCAAGCCGTCGCCGTCGCTCAAGCCGCTCCCCAGCCCGCCCTCCTCTTGCGGCGAGGTCTTCCCCGACCGCCGCGTCGGTCTCATGCGCCGCGGCGACGGTGGCTTCTTCGTCGCCGCCCTCAACGATAACACGGCGTACCATCGCGTGTCTGGGAAGCATCGTCTGTATTTGTATGACTCCACAATTGGGGGATGGAAGATCAAGATTATGGACGTCGATTCACCGGCCGCCACGTTCACCTTCGCGAACAAGGTGATTAACATTGGTGGAAGGAGTGGATCGATGGGGTGGGTCGATCTCTGGCATACTCATCTACGATATGTTTGGCAGAAACAACAACAATGTCCTCCGCTACATCCCGCTGCCTCCGCCGCCGCCGCCATGGGTGCGCAGATGTCTCATCAAACGCTGTCCAGTTTCCGCTCGTGACATTGTTGCCGTCAATGGTTCGATCAACTACTTCGAGATGTACCCTCATTTCTCCGATGGATGGATTGCTCGCACATCGACTTTGAAGATGGATTCTTGCAACAGCAGCAGCAACTGGCAGGATGGATGGAATTTCAAAGCTTCCGAGCTCAGGATGGACAACCCGCTTCATCTGAAATTGCTGCATGATCTACAGGGGTATGAGGCTGAGGATCGGTCACCATTGCTGAACCTCCACGCAGGGCATCCTGCTCTGAGCTTGCAGCATGATGATGGCGATGTCGTTTACATCTTGCTCAGGGCTGTCTCTATGGATCAGAAGGGATGCTTGCTGGTGATTGACATGAGGAACAAGACTGTGCGAGAAGTGGTTGACTGCAGCAGTGCTAGAACTAGCGGTTTCAGCGATGTGTACCTTCAAAGTCGGATATCCAAACATCTCTACAGGTAACGAGAATACAATACAATCTTAATTGCACAACTCCCTTTTAGTTGGTTGTCTCATCTATTTAAAATGTAAAACACATATAGGTGATCTTGAAAAACTAATGCATAGGTCTGATCTATTTAAAGTATGAAATATGAAATACAAATAAGTGATCACAGGAAACTAATACTTAGTGCTGATTGAATACCTGCACTATAGGAAAAGCAAAATCATTCATTTGATAGGTAGATAGATTGGGTGAGGAGGTGAGTGCAGGTAGCAGTGGTAATGGGCCATAGCCCACGGCCTTTCACAGTCCAACTCAACCATTTTTTTTTCCTTTTTTTAGCTCAAACACATGTACAAAATTCAGCCCAACCATTGGAATTTGTAGGCTAGATTTTTGGGCCCATTACCAGGGTAGCAGGGCTAGTGCTGGTGCATTTTTAATAATGAGAAGGGGGTCTTAAGCTGCTTTACTATTTAAGCACAAATGCTTGAAAGTGTATGATACCTGCCATGACAATGCTAGCTCACCTTTGGCCTGTTGCAAGGAGTTAAATACTTCAAACATTGATCACTAACATAGACACGAGCATTTGAATTTTTCATGTGCAAATGGAATTGTGTACTTTAATCGTAAAATTGTTGTGCTGTTAAGTTTGTGCTGCCGTTGTCAATAACAGAACGGATGTGGCTAAACCATAATTGGTTTATTGGAGTTGAATCCATGATCTGTTACTTTGTTGTCAGAATACAAACTTTTAGTGCTAGTGACCTCTTATCATGCAATGCTAGTAGTTTCCACACTTGTCCTTTTAGTAAAACATGGTTCTATTTTGTGCACACAGGAACAAACCTACTCCTGCAAAAGGACTTATCGTAGAGTCGCAGAAGCAATCAAGCAACAACCCTTTGTTGACATCCTTGGCTCATGGACGCAAATGCAGCCAGGGAGAAACATCAGGCCGTTCTCAGACTTGAGTGTGACGCTGGGAACACTTGAGCATCAAATGGCCAGAAATACTTCCATATCGCAAGAAGGAGAAGGTGGTGGTTGGTTGCATTAGAATCTGGTTTGTTGGCATCTATAAGTTCAGAGGATGATTCAGAAGGCTGGTTATGAAGGATGCCAATGTTTAAGCTCCATTTTGGACTATTTTATTTTATCTTTACTAATTTTGTCTCGTTCCTAGATTTATCTGTCTGCTATGCTGAATTTATCCTACCAAGTCCTGGAGTAGTATTTATCCTCACAGAGACACTTGAGATCAAGAATAATAGCCCTGGTCTGTTTATATCATCTTGCTATCGAAATTGATTACATTGTGTTAACACAAGTATTACTAGTATTATGCCGCATGTGGATCTTTTTTGTGCGTTTACAAGCATGCGAATTTGACAATTGTTCTGTTTTTGCTACTTCAGTAGAAAATTTTGTACTTCATCCTTTTTCGTCTTTTAATAGATGAGTTGAATTTTTATATTACGTTTGACTATTTGTCCTGTTTAAAAAATTGTATAAATTTATTTATTTTATTGTGATGTTTTACCATTAAAGAAATTTTAAGCATGACTTATATTTAGCATATACATTTGTTAATAAGATGAATGGTCAAACATTATTTAAAAAAGTCAACAGCGTTATCTATTTAAGAGGTAGTATTAGTGAGATTTGATAGGACTGTTCCAACAATCGAGCTGAGGCTTTTAAATTGTTTTTTTGAAAGCACCGAGGCTTTTACTGTGTTTGATATTTGAATAAAGAGTTTCAGATTTGAAAGTTACTTTTTTTTTTTGGAAAAGAAGTTTTTGAAATGGAGCATCAACGAATCTGGCTATGTATTTTCATTCAACTTTACACAGATATTGTTTGGTACACAAAATATTACTTCCGTTTGAAAATATAAGTAACTTTTGGCTATGTGATTATCCAGATCCATAGCAAAAGTTGCTATATTTTGGTAGAGGGAGTAACTATTTTGGGTAAAGCAATCGTGACCAAATGTTGCTCCCAAGGCATGCAGGTTATTACATTCTGAAGCAGCACACCATGATCCGATCAGCCAATGTTTGTGAAAATCATTTCAACTAAAGACCACAACTTTATTTACATATGTTTCCCATTCTAATCCAATCTTGGGGCTTGAACACTTAAGTTGTTTAATTGTGTGGATCATCTTGCCCATCGGTACTTGGTATAGTAAGCAATCACCAGCTAAAATTGAGCAAATGATCATGTATCCAGTTAAATTTTTAGGCCTACTTCGTTATAGCTTATTCATCGGATTATTTGCTCCATGGTTAAAAAATATGTTCTCTTAAAAAACTCTCTCTACTAACGGGAGCAGTTACATAACATTTGACCTCTTTTTACAAAAACTTTTAATTGTAACTGTAGTGTAATTGAAATATAATTATATTATAACTTACATGTAACTCCATTATAACTTATATGTAACCAGCGTAGAACAATCACAAAAATATAAAAATTGTGCGGTGCTAGCGCCTCCCACCTGGAAGTTTAGGTCACGATCGAGATTAATTCCTAACTGTCGTGCACGCTTGTTTTTTATTTTCCCTCTAGTGAGAGGTCAATTCCCAGCTGTCGTGCACGCTTGTTTATTATTTTCCCTCTAGTGAGCATGCACGTGCAAGGCACGTCGATATATATTGAATTGAGTAAATTGAAAAAAATGCATCCATCACTTAAATCAGTTTAGTTGAATTTTCTGTTGTAGATAACGCACAAAGGACATATGAAGCATTAGGTGAATGCCCAGAACAATACCAAATTGAGAAGAGGGACACTAGGGACTGTAACGAGGTCTCTTATGCAAGGAAGAGAGTGCTCAGAAAAGGGAGTCCAATTTATCGGGCAAGTAGCCGTTGGTACCACATGCTGGGGCGTGCATACACCACTGCACAATGAGTTGTACCCAATGCCAACCGATCGAGCGAGACCGTGAGCTACATCTACACCATTACATTCTCTTCTTGAACGTTGGGACAATAGCCAACGTCGACTTTGCATCGTGGAATACATGACAATGCATCTATCTCCCGTTCCCTGCGTGTCTCCTGCAGTCGTCCCATCGCTGCTCTGGTCGTCCCCGATGGCTTCGGTGGCTTGGCTACCGTAGCGCAGGCTAGAACCGCCGCCCGTATATTAGTTTCTCTATTTTTTTCTCTCTCCATTCTCTATATATATAATAAAATAATATCGTAGGTATCCAGTAGCTAATTACCATTTTTTACGTAAATTTTAATATCTGTAGTAAATTTTATCTTAGTTCTTTTTAAAGGGGTCTCACTCACTATTTGGGGTGGTTTTAAAGGTTCACTCAAACCGAACACCCCTCCCTTTGTTTGCCAATGTGCCACAACATTTAAGAGAAAAAGAAGTTGCTCGATTAGCAGATGATTAGTTTGCTGCTCAAATTCCGTGCAAACAGCCATCAAGTTGAACCCCGTCGTCAGCGGCAACCTCAAATGAGCAAGCAGCATCGGAAAGATCTACTACTGCACTTCTATAATCACAGCTCAATTTGCAGTTTTTTCCACTCAAAGACAACATTTTTCGTTCTCCTAGATTATAGAAATAACTGGTGAATAATCAGCGGGTGAGAATTAAAAAATTCTGACTACAATTCTTTTTTTTTCACAGGGGGTCGTGATGTCTTTCTACGGAATTTATTTTGTAGATTCTATAGCTTTATATAGTCTCAGAATCTACATGAGAGCAGGGCTTAATTTTTTAGAGTGTGATACGAGCTGGCTTGACAAATGCGAGCTAGCTTGACCAAGCAAAAGATAAGATTTTTTTTTCCTTTTGCAACCATGCCAACTGTACACCTCCTCTTCTCTCTATTTGATCAATTGAGATGAAAGTATCCAAAAAACAATGTCACATACTCTTTTTGATTTCATAATTCCTACTCCCTCCATCCAAAAATACTTCTCTATTTTAAATTTAAACTAGAGTATCATTTCTGACAAGATTGATGTTAAGCTTTTAAAATTTTGACTGTCAACAACTTTTCAAATATAGGCAGTAAGACAACATGTACAGATGAGTCTTAAAAAATACTTTAATAAAATCAAACACTTATTTATTTATTTTTATATTATAATAGAAAATCATAGTGATGTGACCATGGTTCATATGGATACAACCGTTGTTCACATCATGGATCAACAAGAAGACATCAAGATCAAGTGCTCCAGGTGCTGGAATCCAATTCGGCCACCTGCAGCAACGTTGAATTCAAACGGCCGCCAAATCTGCATACGAGCTCCGTTTTCGGCCCGTGAGTACTTGATGGAAAGTTCTCGGAGTCCTCTTTCCAATGGATCCAGCCTCATCTCCAAATTCCATCCGAGTTGGTCGCTATTATATAAACAAGATGTTGCGTCACCTATAATGGGCCTATGGGCTTGTAACTCCATCTGGGACCCCGGCCCATGAGGGGCCCATGTGGGGTGCGTCCCACCCTAGGGCTCCCTTGGTCGTCCTCCCACCCCTTTAAATAGCTAGGTACCCCTTCAGGGTTTTTGGGTTTTGTTAGATTAAAGTTTAGCCATTGTTACTTGCTTACAGCGCGCGTGTCGGCTAGACCGTCCGTCTGCTTGTTCTTCGGAACCCCAACTTATCATTTGTATTCAATTCATATTTGCAATTCAGATTGCTTTTATCTTGTTCTTGCTAGTTTCTTCGATTTGCTTGCAGGAATAAGGTTGATCTGCATCGATAAGATCAACAACCCACGGAGAGGTGTATCGATCGCTAAGGCGCAACACAACGTCTCGTACGGTCGTAGTCGGATCGTCAACGTGTCTCTCAAATCGTAGTTATCACAAACTCACTGAAAGATCGGGCCAAATCATATCCTTGAGCGCATCGAGTGGAGCTCAGGGTTTATCAAGTGGTATCAGAGCCTTCGTTGCTCGGTGAGTTTTTTATCTACCTATAACCAGAAAATAGCCATAAAAAAATTGCATCCTTTACCTAGCCATATTTGTGCCACTGCATTGTTCTTTTCAGTTTTTGCTTTGTTGAGTTTTGCGTTGCATCGTCGAGTCGTGTTGCTGGTCTTAGCGTCTAGTCCGTTTAGAGTTTCGAGTTCTTGTCACGGTTAGTACCATTGTTGCCTTCGTCACTGTGTCTTTGTTGTCGTCGGGATCTTGGAAAACGGAATTGTGTCGCCACTAGGGTTCCGTTTTTCTCGTTTCGGGCATTTTCTGTCGGTCGGTTTTGGAGTTGCTGAGTAGCATCTAGGGTTTGCCATAGGCGGCTAGCCTTTGTTGTGCTTTCATGCCGCACGAGAAGTGAACAGATTGGTTTTTGGTAATAGATTAGATTGGTTCTGTGGTTGAGGAAGAAGAGATAAAAAGGGAAGTGTGGGTTTGTTTCTTTTTTTTCGCGTGGGCCTTTTCCAAAACCAAGGTCGAGACTCTCTCTCGGTTTGGTATGCCGCCCCACCCCCTCCCCTCCTTGAGTCCGACTTCCTCCTCTCTTCCCTCGGTTCCAATCTATACCGGAACTTGCAAAACACCTTGGTGAAAAATTTTCGAGTGTCGGATTAGAAATCTGTTTGCAAAAACGGAACCTATGCGACGAGAGCATTCCATTTTTGTATAATTTTAATTTTAGGGTTTGCACTTTTGCATTCGAGTCCCTATAATTTTTATATTTACATTTGAGTCCCTGTAATCTTGCATCCAGGTCCTTGAGTCGTTTTTGCTGAAAAAAAAGTCAAAAAAAAGAGAGAGAAAAAGGCAGAAAGGTGCATAAACAAAAAGAAAATAAAAGCCGCACCAAAAAAAAAGAAAGAAGGAAAAAGAGAAAGAAAGAAAGAAAAAAGAAAGAGAAAATCAGTTGTTATCTTTGAGATTGCTTTCACGTATCAGAGTTGTGCTTGAGTTGTGCTATCTTGTGGTACCGTTTGTGTCTAGGCTCACGTCTCTAGTACGTTCTAGCCTAGGACCAGCACGGTACTTGACTTTGAACGATTATTCAACTTTGCATTCTCTGATTTGAGCATTTGCTATTCCTTTGCTACATATTTAAGCCTACCCAAAGCTCCACAGATTTGATTACAGCCGTACAACAAGTGTTTGCCAAGACATCGATACATCCAACCTCCATTGGGGTGCTTGGTTGAGTCGGTGTATATCACCATTCTGCTTGCATTGGTAAGAACTTATCAGAGCTCGGTTAAAAGCTTGAGTGTGTGTGATATTTGAGCGTCCAATACCTAGTAGTTGATAGGAGCGTGCATATTCTTGTGTATGTTTCTTGTTTTCAACTAACCATGGCAGGATTAAGCAAGGGAATACGAGACAGTGATGCTAAACATCGACATCTTCATCGAGACATGAGGAGTGATCAACATGACCGTTCTGAGGTAAGTGATGTTGTTCTAGCTAACATCAAATCTGCACTACCTTATTTTGAAGGAAATTATGATCCCCATGCTTACATTGATTGGGAGCTAGCTGTTGACAGAGAACTTCAAAAAAATAAATTGACTGAGAAACATATGGCTATGTGTGCATCTAGTGTTTTAGTTAAATATGCTTTTGATGATTGGAAATATCTTTGTAGGCATAACAAAATACCTCAATCTTGGAAAGACATGAAACGATATTTCAGAGATATTTATGTTCCCATGTATTATGCTGATATTCTGTTCAACAAACTGCAATGTTTAAAGCAAGATACTAAAACTGTTACTTCATACTATCACGATATGCGTGCTTGTTTATTACGCTGTGGTTTAGATGAATGCGAAGAAGCTTCAGAATTGAGGTTTTTGCGTGGGCTTAACAAAGAAATTCAGGATATGCTCGCTAGTCAAAGATATAGATCTCTTTCTCATTTATTACAACTTGCTTGCAATATGGAAAAACAAATTGACAATGTTAATAAGCAACAAGTTGTGCCTGTGCCTCCTGTTACTAATAATTTGCAGGAAGTAAATAGCTGTCAAAAGGAGGAGAAACACATACTTGAGAAGAAAGGGGAGAAGCATGAAGCACCTGTGACATCTGAAGAAAGTTTGGAAGGTAAATTAAATGGTGCTGAGATAAATGAATGTGAGTATTCTCAAGCTGAGCTACAAATATCCACTTTTCGTGCTATAGTAGAGCAACCTTTAGTGGAACCAATTCCTTTGTCACAAGATGATTTGTTTGTTGTTCCTTGTGATAAAGAAGAGTTGTGTGATAATGCTTCACTTATATCCATGCCACAACTAGTGAGTGAACATGCTATTTCTAGTGTTAGTTCTTTATGTGCTGATTTTAAGCATGTTGTTCACATTGCTAATGAAGTAGGGGAACGTGAATTGATATCTTCTTTAAATATTTTGGGCTATATTCAGTTTGACAAATTTTGTGAGCTCGACAATTTGAAGGAGAAATTATTTGTTAAGTCTGATTTGAGATGTCCAATTAATGCTATTTTTCATATCTTTGGAGTATATACTGATGGAGGAATATATTTGGTGCATAGAGTTTATATATGTTCAGATTTGGAACCTCCTGTAGTTATGCAAGGCAACAGCAGGCTAGAGAGTGTTGTAACGACTAATCATGTTATCTCGAGTCTGTCTTGTTTTGATTTGGTGAAACAGGTTATTTTAAATGGACTACGTGAAGAGCACCGTATGGAAAAACGGAGGACGGTTTTCCGCGAAGAAGGGGAGGATGATGTGACCATGGTTCATATGGATACAACCGTTGTTCACATCATGGATCAACAAGAAGACATCAAGATCAAGTCCTCCAGGTGCTGGAATCCAATTCGGCCACCTGCAGCAACGTTGAATTCAAACGGCCGCCAAATCTGCATACGAGCTCCGTTTTCGGCCCGTGAGTACTTGATGGAAAGCTCTCGGAGTCCTCTTTCCAATGGATCCAGCCTCATCTCCAAATTCCATCCGAGTTGGTCGCTATTATATAAACAAGATGTTGCGTCACCTATAATGGGCCTATGGGCTTGTAACTCCATCTGGGACCCCGGCCCATGAGGGGCCCATGTGGGGTGCGTCCCACCCTAGGGCTCCCTTGGTCGTCATCCCACCCCTTTAAATAGCTAGGTACCCCTTCAGGGTTTCTTGGGTTTTGTTAGATTAAAGTTTAGCCATTGCTACTTGCTTGCATCGCGCGTGTCGGCTAGACCGTCCGTTTGCTTGTTCTTCGGAACCCCAACTTATCATTTGTATTCAATTCATATTTGCAATTCAGATTGCTTTTATCTTGTTCTTGCTAGTTTCTTCGATTTGCTTGCAGGAATAAGGTTGATCTGCATCGATAAGATCAACAACCCACGGAGAGGTGTATCGATCGCTAAGGCGCAACACAACGTCTCGTACGGTTGTAGTCGGATCGTCAACGTGTCTCTCAAATCGTAGTTATCACAAACTCACTGAAAGATCGGGCCAAATCATATCCTTGAGCGCATCGAGTGGAGCTCAGGGTTTATCAAGATGATGTGACCATGGTTCATATGGATACAACCGTTGTTCACATCATGGATCAACAAGAAGACATCAAGATCAAGTCCTCCAGGTGCTGGAATCCAATTCGGCCACCTGCAGCAACGTTGAATTCAAACAACCGCCAAATCTGCATACGAGCTCCGTTTTCGGCCCGTGAGTACTTGATGGAAAGCTCTCGGAGTCCTCTTTCCAATGGATCCAGCCTCATCTCCAAATTCCATCCGAGTTGGTCGCTATTATATAAACAAGGTGCTGCGTCACCTATAATGGGCCTATGGGCTTGTAACTTCATCTGGGACCCCGGCCCATGAGGGGCCCATGTGGGGTGCATCCCACCGTAGGGCTCCCTTGGTCGTCCTCCCACCCCTTTAAATAGCTAGGTACCCCTTCAGAGTTTCTTGGGTTTTGTTAGATTAAAGTTTAGCCATTGCTACTTGCTTGCAGCGCGCGTGTCGGCTAGACCGTCCGTCTACTTGTTCTTCGGAACCGTAACTTATCATTTGTATTCAATTCATATTTGCAATTCAGATTGCTTTTATCTTGTTCTTGCTAGTTTCTTCGATTTGCTTGCAGGAATAAGGTTGATCTGCATCGATAAGATCAACAACCCACGGAGAGGTGTATCGATCGCTAAGGCGCAACACAACGTCTCGTACGGTTGTAGTCGGATCGTCAACGTGTCTCTCAAATCGTAGTTATCACAAATTCACTGAAAGATCGGGCCAAATCATATCCTTGAGCGCATCGAATGGAGCTCAGGGTTTATCAAGAAGCAAATCGAAGAAACTAGCAAGAACAAGATAAAAGCAATCTGAATTGCAAATATGAATTGAATACAAATGATAAGTTAGGGTTCCGAAGAACAAGCAGACGGACGGTCTAGCCGACACGCGCGCTGCAAGCAAGTAGCAATGGCTAAACTTTAATCTAACAAAACCCAAGAAACCCTGAAGGGGTACCTAGCTATTTAAAGGGGTGGGAGGACGACCAAGGGATCCCTAGGGTGGGACGCACCCCACATGGGCCCCTCATGGGCCGGGGTCCCAGATGAAGTTACAAGCACATAGGCCCATTATAGGTGACGCAGCACCTTGTTTATATAATAGCGACCAACTCGGATGGAATTTGGAGATGAGGCTGGATCTATTGGAAAGAGGACTCCGAGAGCTTTACATCAAGTACTCACGGGCCGAAAACGGAGCTCGTATGCAGATTTGGCGGCCGTTTGAATTCAACGTTGCTGTAGGTGACCGAATTGGATTCCAGCACCTGGAGGACTTGATCTTGATGTCTTCTTGTTGATCCATGATGTGAACAACGGTTGTATCCATATGAACCATGGTCACATCACATAGTCAAAGATAGGTTTTGGATATTGTTTCATTGTCCAAAATGAAAAGAATTATCAAACCAAATAGAGTATGTAAATACCCTGGGTGAAAGTGAAAGTGAAACCAAAAGCAAGGAAGCAAGTCACATCTGCAATTCCTCTCTTGTTTCTTTTTTTCCCTTTTCTCTCCTCGACTGCTTATATTTTTGAAACGGAGGGATTATATTAGAATCTTGGAGATTGATCTTAACATTAGTGATAAAACAATACTTATCAACTAAGAGTGACGCAACAATTATGATGAACCTTTTTGAAGCTCAATTTTCTCTGTGGGTGCAGTCTCCAGGATATTCATTACACATTAAGTTGAAGCTCAATTACAAACTACTAGCAAATATTTCCAGGTCCCCCATAAAAGAACCCATCATTTTCAATAACAGATATACTGTAACAATTTGATATGAATCCGAGACGAGAATCGATTGGATGGGCGTTGCCACTGGCATCAAAAAACTTGATACTACTCAATGATGCGGCGTTTTTAAACGGGGCATTCCCGCTGCCCATCGGAGGACTTGGTTTATGTTCCTTTCTCAAGGCATAGCCACCAAACATTATTGTCACTGGTTTATTTGACAAGCTTGTAAACAGAGATCTTGGATAGTAACCTGTAAGCTTAGCATCTCCATTAAAGCCATAGTAGATTTGCCAATCACCAGAATGTTGATCCTGAAATCATCAAAATATAGTGTCATGACACATACTCCCTCCGTACTAAAATTTCTCAACCTAGTATACAATGTGACATAACTTAACTTAGTATAACGAATTTGAACATAGGTATATTTAGGATAGGATATGATATAAGATAGTACAACAAATCTGGACATAGGTATGTCTAGATTTATTACAATAGTTTATGTTTCATCCTATATGGGAAGAGATATGGGAAGAGATATGAAAAATGGAATGTAAGATTGTTCCTTATTAATTAGACAAGAATTAAACCTTGGATACTCTGATTGTAATGTATTGTTTCTCGCCAGAGGTGGTGGAAACAGGGCTAATCACCATTCCAGGAACAATTTCTGAGCTAGATACACTTTCGAATCCAGGACAACGCATATCAGGACAAACATTAGAACCTTCAATCTGGCATTAATTGGAGCAGGAGACATGACATAATAAATACAAAATCTTTATGATGGTAAAAAAAATAAAAATTGATGAATAGAAAACTGTAGTGTTTACGAAGAAACTTACAAACCAAGTACTGAAGTGCGTCTGTGAATCATTGTATGATTCAGGCTCAACCTGTATGAGGTACAATACAACTAAATGTTAAAACTAGAAGAAATGGAGCAAATGATTAATCTAATGAACTTGTTTAGTGACACATCTTCGACAATGAGAAGCTCGTGAACCTGTTGAGCATCAACCAGCTAAGCTAATGTAGGTTTGAAAACTTACAATTTCAAATCAAGCGGATAATTTTAACTTACATTCCATCCAGCTATAACTTTATTCACTACAGATGCTTCATCCGTATTGTAAATCCAAATGAAACCTCCGGTTTGTTGTCCATGCTCTAGATTAAAGCCATAAACGTCCATGGTGGCCTCTAATCCATAATAGTTGATAGCGTCGTCCGAAGGAATCAATCCATATGCTGCAAACTGCCAATGCATGTATGTATTTGGTCATGAAAATCATGATCATGTGTACAAGTGCATCTTTTAGATGTAGAAAAAAACATATACTCCCCACGAAAACTCAAATCATAGCTTCCTATGGTGGAGTAAGAAAGGAGACAAAGAACCGAAGTGCCCCAAATTAATAGGAAATTTATATTGGTATGTATGGGTGAGGATATTGAATAAATAAAATTTATCGATTTATGGATCCATGGTAAATAAGAAGGTATGAGTTGCATTATTTTGGAACAAAATTCCAACTCTAGAACTGGTTTATTTTTAGATGGAGGGAGTATATGACACTCACATAATATACAAGGTCAGCTTGAGTTGATATATGATCCGATGATGAGAAATTCACAGAAAGTAGAGGGGTCATCAATGTTCGCCAATTCTTTTGGACCTGGTTAATTGTTTGGGAAAAGGGGAATAAATCAATATAGACTATAGCTACTACTATGTTTCAATTGAATAAAGTCAAATTTGAATTATAAAAATATACATAGCTCTAGAGAAGTACCTCTTTTTCCATTGTAGGGGAGCAACCTCCAACTATAGAACTAGTAAGAACCAACACACCGAGCAGTGCGGATTGAGTAGAAATGTTCTTCATGTTAGAAGTGGGGAAAGAAAGAGGTATCGTGTTTTGTGTGCCTTTTGCTAGCCTGCTTCATCCGCTTTATATAGATGAGTTAGAAAAATCTTCAAACTTATTAATTCTGAAATGTGGACCAAATCTTCAAATTCAATGAGAAAACAAAACCAAATCTTTAATTCAATGAACATTAATGAATATATATATATATATATTTATTATAGTACATTTATAGAAGATAGAGTAGGAAGGAAGAAGGGGATGAAGTAAGTAGACAGGGGTAATTTGGTACTAAAAAATTTTAAAAACATACGGTGATATGTAGTGGTATATCTTCAATACTTATGAAATTATAATGTATGGTTCTAAATAGTTGAATAGTAGTGATATATTTCAAAATCGTGAAATTTATACTAGCATGATCTAATTAACCTGATTTGAATTTTTTTGAAAAAAAATTTGTAAAATATATACTACCAATGATCAGGATGTTAGGAAAGCATTATATTAACGTACTTTATCAGAATGGAGCCCCCACATTTGGCTAGACGTGGAATAAGTAAACTATAATACCAAAAAAGATACAGTAAAATAATATCAATATAAAATTGAGTGCATGACCCATTGGATCAATTAGTCTTACGCATGCACCGTAAGTATTTTCTTTAAATCAATAGTGTAAAAGATGTATTTCTTTATATACAAAAATATCTTGTAGATAACTTTTGATGCAAAATCTAACACAACACACGAACGCCAGAGAAATATGCTTAGGTCTAGTGTAGTTGCTAAAATACAACAACAAATAAATGTGTATGTATGTGCAACCATAGAAGATCGTATAGAACACATCATCCCCAACTCAGCAAAGATATCCTGACATGGATAACCTCTACTTAGCTTTGGCTTGCAAAGGGATAACCACTCTAATCTATGACCATTTGGTAGAATTTTGCTTTTGGCTTTTCCAATAAATAAATAATCCATCCGACCTAAAATAATTTTAGTAACATAAGATATAACTTATACAAATCTGGAATAAGTACTAATTAGGATATAGTTAGGATTAATTAGTACTATAGAATAGAGGAAGTACTAATTGGTACTATAGGATAGAGGAAGTACTAATTGGTACTATCTTATTTTAAAATATAGTAACTTAGAGTTGAGTACGATATATCCATATTAGGATATATAAGTTACTATATTTTGGAATAAGAAATTAGCAGTTTAGCACAAGTAATGTATATTTTTATCTATTTTATTATAAATCTTCATATAGAATTCCATGAACATATGAGCCTTGCAAGAAGTAAAATAGCTCAGCCACAAAACTTCATATCTTCATAACTACAAAAGAGTAACCAAATGGTTAGTCATAATCTTTTGAGAACAGATCCATGAATATTTGCCCGAGTTTCTCACCCAAAAGGTATAATTATAGCTTCATGGAACTTAACTTGTTTCTCTTTTTTTCAGCCAAAAAATAAAAATAAAAACAAGGAGAGACCGAATAAGGCAGGGGGAGAGACCGAGTGGCACACAACTATATTCACTTCCTCTTGTCTCCCAAACAAAAGACAAAAAAATTCAAAAATAAAAGATAAACAAATAAATCAATTTAGCAGAAGCATGAGCATTACCATGATACCATCAGATCAATCTTTTTCAGAAATTACAATTACCAGTGATGCATTTTTTTTATTTTACAAACACATCGGAAATGTTTGAAAAGAAAAAAAAAACAATAATTCCCATGACAAAAACGCAAGGAACAGGAAAGCAAGAACTGAAAGAAACAGCCAATCCACAGGGCAAAGCCAGCACACCGTTTTCTCCTACGGTTAGGCACGGAATTAGGCGCTCCAATTTCTTCCTGGCCGCCGGATTAATCTTCCACTCTCCTCTCGAGGTTGGTCACCTTCGATGCACCAAATTTCTGATCTTTTTTTTTCGCATAATTTTTGGGTTGGGTTTCTATTTTAGGGCGTTTGGAGGTGGCGAAATTCTTTGCTAGCTTCTTTATTTCTTTCTATTTCTTGCGTGAATTGGATTGGAGGAACAGCCGAGTTGGGGTTAATCCCGATTTAGGAGTTGCTTGTTAATCTGGAGAGGGGAAAACTGTTTTCATTTTGAGAATCTTGGATCGGTGAGGCGAGGCGAGTTCATCCGTTGGTTGGCTTGTTGTTGCAGGTGAGGAGTGGTTGATGTTGGTTTCTTGGATTCTTGCACTCCAACTCTTACATTTTGGTCTAGATTGTGCGTTCAAAATTCCATCTTGTGTTGGTGATTCCGACTTGAGCTGCTGCTGTTCGTGATTCCAATTCGATGATGCCTGTCTGATTTGGTTTCACCAAACTGAGGTCAAAAAGGAGTTTCTGATGTGCTTTTGGGCGTACTCGTATCCTAATGTTTTGTTACTCATAGGCTAGAACAGTTCAGAATCAAAATCTGCCCTTAGATTCAAAAAAAAAAAGAAGGAATCAAAATTTGCCCTGATTTCTTTCCGCTGTGAAGCTTATTTTCTTACAAGGGAATTTGGGTTGAGATGAAATTTCTACTTCACTGCTACAAATTTTGGATCACAGATTCAATCAATCCAACTGGTTTTTAATTGATTCTTTTACGTTAAAGCTCCTGTTTTGCATATTTAGTGTGGTCCAAATTTGGATCTTTTGGGTTCATGGTTCCGATCTGAGCTGCTGTACTGTACTATTGTTGCTCCTTTAATCTTGATTGGGCTTTTCAATGTTATGGAATCAAGGATGCTTTTAGTTTTAGGGAAGTTTATGTGCCATCTGATCCAGATTGGTTGATTGGTCTACCCCATCTGACAGATTAGAAGAGATCTGACTTTTCCTAGGAAAAATGTTACCAGCTTCTGGGGATTCTTCCGTGTACTTCTTGATATCATAAGTTGTTCCTATAGTTCTTGGCTCAAAACCAGAATTCAGAAGAAGAGGCAACTTCTCTGAATCATGTTCTAGGTAATTTTGGTTAAAATACATTCATAGGGAGTGAGTCCTTTCTCGCAATTAACTAATAGCTTGGGTAGAATGTCTAGTTGATTTAGGGGCATTTCTTTAGGCTTCCTTTTGTACTACAGGAAACAAGCCATTGCTGCTCAGAGCATGGAAACAGGAAGCTCTTATAGTGTAGTAGATTGTACCTGGAGTCTTGGACTTGGGAAGCTTAAATGATGCATAAGTCACAGTCCTGCAGTTTAGTCATCTGCTCCCCCTTTGTTCAGCTTCCAACTTTGAGTTGTAGAAGTTGGTCCCATTCCGTTTGATGCTAAAAGGAGAAGGAAAAAAGAAGTCGGTCCAAATTCTGATATTGTTCATTCTGGATTTGCTCTGTTCATAGCTATAAGTAGTTTTGTGAACGCATCTCCGAATAAGGGACAATATCTTGCTTCTGATAGTGTACTAGTTGTCCAAGAACCATACTAAATGAAATGCTTTTGTAGTTCACGTCCACTCTTGAATGTTCAACACAACCCCAACTGAGAATCAGGTGCATTTTGTTGGACTTTGGTCAATTTACTTGCATACTTGCGCACAAAGATGCTAGAACTGTGCCCATGCTTTTTGTTATATATTGTGTTGCCTGATTCAATGAGCGTTGCCTTGCTTCCATCGTTCTTATATGGCCTCAACAAATGCTGTTACAAGTTATTGTGCTACCTTGCAAACTAATCTGATTGGATTCAGCACTATACCTCCAGGGTAGTTCTTTTATTCAGTGACTGTAAGGTCTCCTAGATTTTCTTCTTCACATAAAGTTCAGCAGATCTTTGGAGAGATTTAATCAATGACAATGCCTCTATCCCACTTGTATGCTTTACCTAAAAATACAGTTGTATATACTTTGACAAAATGACATCTTTGTTTTCTTATCCATTCATGTTTTCTTATTCTTTCACTTATGCAAGTGCTTCCTTTTACTTTTCTAATGGTCTGCCTTTTGTAAGCAGGGTCAGGTTCTTAGTGAGAGATGATGAAACTAAAAGGTACAAGGCTACAGACCTTCAGGGATAACAATCTAAACTTTGCTGCTGAAGGGACGGCTGCAGCGAAGAAGGACGATGTTAGGACGCATCGGCCAGTTGGTATGAGAAAAGGCAGATGGGTTCTTGGTGACATAACCGAGGTTTTGGATCGTGATTCGTGGAGGCTTGGGAAGATCGCAAAGGTGCTGAAGGATGACTATTTCGTAATCAGGGTAACAGGTTGCATGCGAATGAGAGAATTCCACATATCTTGCTTGAGGTTTCCACATGCCTATCATGGCAAGCAGTCAGCTGTAATAGACAAAGTGAGTGCCGATTCCTGCGCGTTGTTCTTTATTACAGTAGCTAGTCGTTTTAGTACTTCAATTCGTTGTGTGGTTAGCTCATGTTCTTCCATGTTTGTTCTTCGTAGTAGTACATATATGATTATTAGTGGATTCTTTGGGTTTCTTATGAAGAGATTATGTTAGTATGTTTGTCGAATTTGCAAAAGACTCCATTGAGTGTATTTGAACTTCAACAGATTATTTAGATTCTTGATTTGAAAATCTGTAAAGCTTGTTATTGCTTCCCCTAGTCTGATTTATTTTCAATAAGCATTTGGTTACAAGTTGGAACTGGCAAGATTGATAAAGACAGCAGCGGAACTTATTTGACATCAGTAGTATGACATGGCATGCTCAAGTACTATATTTCATTACTAGTTGGGTGTAAATATTGCAAATTTAGTTAAATGACTGAGATTTTCTTCACCTCTCTAGTTTCACTCATGTTTCTTCAACAAGTATTTCATTGACATGATAATCAAAAAGTCACTGCTTCCTTTTCAGGTCAGAGAGCAGAGTGAAAAACAGACCCAACATGTTGATCATACGTTTCGTCATTCAAAAACGGTGATGGAACAGGATCATCGCTCCAATGAAGCTAATGATCACCTCACTAAGAGGCACAAAGCGATCAATCTCTGTCCTTCCTCTAGTGCGAGAAATGTGAAGAAAAAACTAGAACCAAGTAGCATGCCACCAGATGATTTAATTACAGGAGCAAGCAAGAAAAGGAGAACAGATGCACATGAAGTTCATCAGCAAACCAAGAAACTACAGCCTTTGAAAGTGTCTACTAAGAATGACGTCTACAGAGATCGTTTGTGTAGACCTTTTAGTGATAGATACAATGATCTTGCCAAGAACAACACAACCAATAGAAAACCAGACAGCAAAATTCCTCCTCCATCCCAAATGCCTCTTCAAGTTAGAGAAGAAAACGAGTGTTCGGTTGCCAGTTGCAGTGTGAATTTCTCAGAACACTCTATGAACACTGACACGCAATCTGTCGGATTCAGGAACAGCTTCCCTGATGATGCTATGTCTGCCTGTGCATCCATGCTTAGGCAGGAGAGTGACAATGTCCATGGCTGTGATATCAAAATGGATGTCCACGAGCTGGAGCTACAAGCGTACCAATCAACAGTGAGAGCTTTCTATGCATTGGGACCCCTGACCTGGGAGCAAGAGTCACTTCTGACAAATCTGCGCCTTTCACTTAACATCACAAATGAGGAGCACTTGCTTCAGTTGAGACACCTATTATCTTCTTGAACCATTGAATCTTCTCCAATATCAGATAAGTGAGAGCTGAAGGCTATACATCTAACGGTTTTCGCAAGAACAGTGTGCTGTTCCGAGCTCAGTGTATCTTTTCGTCTCCATCTTGTAGATATCTATGGAGCTTACTGCCTCCTTTTTCCACCTTTGATGGTGTTGTAAATATAAAAGTGGTTGCAGAAATTTTACTGGTAGTTTATTGTATTTCACCAAAGTTTTTTTGTTAGAAGTAAATGAGAATTTGATGGTTTTTACCTTCAGGAGCATGAAAATCTACAGCAAAATTATGTTTTTTACTTTCAGCACAATGAAAAGCTACCGCGAAGTTATCCTACTTGAATACTGGTCCATTGCGTTATTTGTCCAGATCTGAATATTTGATACAAGAGGTGCATACACTCTTCACTTGTTTATCACTCTGTCCATGGCTTTACTTGGTGATTCTAGTGATAGTTATGTTTCATATATATACCTTATGAAAAATCTTGACAGATTAAAATCTGATCTGGAACCTTCCTGCAAGATGAAAAATTCTTGGATGATGTACAGAATTTCATTGCCATGTATATGGTCTTTTCAGCCACAGGTATAAAATGACTCCATATATGCAATAATCAGTACACAGATACCCTTATCTGAACAATGGATAAACATCAGTTTGTCTTTATAAGAGAGTTGTGGGCTGCAAGTGACAGTGCACTGAAGGCTGAAAACATATATGCCTGTGTCCTTTTCTCTCCCTCTCAATGAGAAAAAAATGTTTGGATTTTGTGTCAACTATCAAGTGGTGGTCCATTGTCATTGTTATTGTCACTATTCATGACAAAAAGATTGAGGGCTTCCTTTGAGAGAGTGTAGACGTATCCGCATGTCCTGAAGTTCAAATTTTGCATCTGAGCTTCGGCGGAGTTTAGAGGGCCTATGTGTAATACGTTCAAACTAAAATTTCGATTTATTTTTCTGAGGTAAAATTCATGGTCAGGTTTTCAACTTTGAGGAAGGGGATTAGGAGTTTAATAGAGGAAGTTGATGTGCTATAGAAATGAGAATCTTGTTTGGAAAGGGGATTGGGAGTTTAAGAGAGAAGTTGATGACCGTGCTTGGCTATAGAGATGAGAATCACGCGGAGTTCGGGTGGGAGATTTTTCCTTTTTTTCTTTTTTAAACATAATATAGATGTAGGTGTCCATATATGTGTGCACACCACCGCTATGAATGCACACACTTACAACATATCTATATTAGCATCTCCGTAGATTAGATTGACATATTTTGAGATTAACGAAGTTATCATATGTGTTTTACTATGAACGAATTAGTCACCTACTACTAAGAATTAGAAAAAAAAATAGAACTACACCGAGAAAAAAAGGGGGAAAATTATGATTCGTCTTAAAAAAAAACTCCAACGTGAGACAGAATTTCATTTCATGTGGAATGAAGAAGAAATTTCACGTGAAACACTTCTACTACTATCCTGAAATACTATCCTGAAACGGGAAGTCAGTTAGTCTGGACCGTCCATGTCAGAAGAAGTTGGAAGCCGTGCGTATGCATTCTCTCCTCCTAAGAGAAAAAAATCCTTACTATTTAAAAAATATTAAAAATTATATTTTATCAGTTTTACAGAAATATACATTTTTTAAAAAGTTATCAAAAGTATACCGCCCGTCGCACAGTAAAGATGCAAACCAGCTCGAGTTCACATATTGAGGATATCAAAGATGCGAAGAGTTCATATATTGAGGATATCGAGAATGCGAAGTCATGAACTTTGTAGGTCCCTTGGGTTCACAGTATGCTTTCTCAATACAAATAGCTTAGTCTTTTGACTCCATAATTGTTATACATTTACGAGAGTTCGATGCATTAAGGCACCAGCAATGTATAATGTCAAAGTAGGGATCAAGGTGGGTCCCATTATTCTATATGGATATCTTCACAGTGTATATAGAGAAAAGCTGGGTATTAAGATGGACCCCACGTTCCCAACAACTCAATCTCCTCTGCCTCATCCCCACACCACAACGACTCCACGAGAGGGAGAAAGAGAGAGAGATCGTGAGAGGCGGCGGCCATCGCGGATGGGAGTGGAGCCGACGATGGCGGTTGCAGCGGCGTGCGCGGCCAAATCCGGCACCGTCGACGACGATCGTTGGCTGATCCCGCGAAGGCAGTAGTGACCGCGCGCGCGAGCAAATCCGGCGGCGGTCGTGGGCGGATTTCCGGCAGTGTCGGTGACAGTGGTCACGGCTCGCGGGCGGATCCCGCGACGGTGCGTGTGAGCGGATCCGGCAGCGTCGGTGATGGTCGTGGGCGAATCTCCAGTGCCAGAGACAGTCGCGGACGGATCTCCGATAAGGCCATGCAGGTGCTCCCCATCCTGCTGCTTCTTCTCCCCCATAGCGGCAACAAACTGTTTTGGAGAGATAGAGTTGGAGGGAGCAGAGAAGATTGATTTTTTTTCTTATGGGTGGTCCTTATGCATAATGCTACCTCAAGCAAAGAATAGCTATGAGGACCACCTCACAATGTATAAGTACACCTTATAAGCATAATGCCACCCTCCTATTTCCACACTGTGGATTCCCTTAGCCATATATTCACAGTAGACATGTACACTTGCAAGTATATGTGATTATACTCTGCGGGGCATCCCCACTCCGTGAATTCACGGTGGCACATAGCAAGTTCGATTTTCCTCCCACAAACATTACGAACACGTCACGGGTTCGCGCACTCACCGTGTAAACTCGTGATGACATCACGAACACATCACGAGTTCACGCACTCACCATATGAACTCGCCGTGAGTTCGCATCCTCAATTCTCACACCGCGGCCAAGGTATACTCCTGCCAATCCCTTTGAAACGTGCATATTGTTGTAAAATTCGTGATAAAAAAGGTATATTTTTAAAATAAAATTTCCCTCCGCTCATATCCAGCGTTTATTTTCATCCATGCAAAGTCTTTTTTTTTAGTAAAGCAGGTTAAGACCCCTTATCATTCTTAAAAAATCACCCGCCCTCACACCCAATCTATCTAGCTATCAAGTTTTCCTTTTCCTAGTGCATGTCTTCGATCAGCACTAAGAATTACATTCCTGTGATCACCTATTTATATTTCATACTTTAAATATAAATAGATCAGACATACACCCTCTATCCAAAAATATAAATATTATACTTTCAATCTATCCTAAAATATCTTAAAATATAAGTGATTTTGTAATCCCGAAATAATATTTTATTCCTCACCTAACATCTTCTATAGTACTAGTTTATTCTTCACTCATCACCTTTTGTACATTTACTCTCATCACCTTTTGTAAGCTTTATTCTCCCAACCATCATCATTTGTGCCTTGCTTTATCCTTTTACTACTACCTTAATTTTTGTCAGAGGGGTATAATCTCTTATATTCACGGATGGAAAGAGTATGCATTAGTTCCCAGATGATCTATGTGTATTTTACATTTTAAATAGATCAGAGCAAGGCTTGTGTGAATGTGTGATTAAGATTGTACTATACCATTATTACCTGTAGAGATGTTTGGAGATCCGACTTTGACAGTATACATCTGAGAAACCGCTAGTTCTAGCACCCCTGCAATCAACCACTTCTCTTACAGTCTTGTTCCTCATGCCAATGACCATTAAGCATCCCTTCTCATCCATGCAGACAGCCCTGAGCAAGATGTAAACAACATCGCCATCATCATCATGATGCAAGCTCAGAGCAGGATGCCCTGCATGGAGGTTCATCAATAGTGACGACTGATCATCCTCAGCCTCATTCCCCCTGTAGATCATGCAGAAATTTGAGATGAACCGGGTTGTTCATCCTGAGCTCGGAAGCTTTGAAATTCCATCCATCCTGCCAGTTGCTGTTGTTGTTGCAAGAATCCGAATCCATCTTCTTGTTCTTCCATGAGTCGATGTGCGAGCAATCCACCCATAGGAGAAATGAGTGTTAAGAAAATAGTTGCACAACGGATACACGAATTTAACGTGGAAAACCCTTGCGGGAAAAAACCACGGGCGTCGACCGGCAATGATCAGTATAGAGGAGTTGGATACAAACGTAGAGGATACATTAGGCTGTCGCACCCTCCCGATGCGGCTTACAAGGGATATATATAGGAGAAATCTAGGAGTCCTAATAGGCAAAGACACGAAGTCCTAGTAGGAAACTAATCCTATAATACAAAGTTCTATTATAAAACTAATCCGAATATATTGCATGCTGAAATTCGGATCACATATTTAACAATCTCTATCTTGAGATGAATTTCCCTTGTAGCATAAAAATCTTCAATCTCCAAATAATCTCCAAATCACCGCGCGCCAAATAGTCTTGATGACTATACTGTAACACCTTTGATCCAGAAGAGGTAGACCATACTTCAAACTTACCATAGGGAATAAATCCTGAATCTGCTAGTATAAACCTGTCTAAACCTAGCAGAGACGCGAAACCTGATGCACAAAATTCAAACTCGCCATGGGAATAAAATCTTAAATCTGCTGTAGCAGAAACGCGAAACTCTTGTGCTCAAAACGAAGTACATAGATCTCCTGATTAACCTTCTGATACGCTGGGCAAACAAACGTAGCAATTCCACCGGAAATTTGACCACTTCCACATGATCTGGACAGGAACCTTGAGGCTCCCTCTCGACGGCTTCGCTTGTGTGTCATAATATATATATGCGCAACTGATAGACTGGTGCGTAATAGTATTAGCTTCTCCTCCATGGTAGATGTGCCAACCTGCATCTTCACTTGCCATAACGAGAATATTGCATCTCAATCCAGGAGCGGTAGATCAAACTTCAAACTCGCCTTGAGAATAAAATCCTGAATCAGCTGGTATAATTTTGTGGAACCCTAGCAGAAACGCGAAACACTCTAGGTGTATAAAACGAAGTATCTTGATCTCCGTAGAAAATCTCCTGATAAACTGGCGTGTGAGTGTAGCAAAAAACTGAACCTGAATTCCTAGTCATGTGTGCCTAGCAAAAACACCAACGTGAAATTTAATTCACATGAACAAAAGCAATGATGGCTCTGAATGCATGACTTGCTCTCCTCGGGAACCGTGCACTTAAGATTAGATGGGTTCTGGCTGCTACTACTGCTTTTCTCCCCGGAACGTGGCTGCGCGTGGACCGCTACTTTTCTCCTTGCTTTGGAGCATGCACAGATCAGAGTCAATCAATCGACTCCGCGTCGGCTTCGATACGAAGCCAATCTCGCCGAACAACTCGATGAGATCGAAAGGTAGGAGCGACGAACTGGCGACGATAGCGGCGTGGTAGTAGACCAGATCTCCAATGCTCTGATACCACTTGTTAAGAAAATAGATGCACAACGGAGACACGAATTTAACGTGGAAAACCCTTGCGGGAAAAAACCACGGGCGTCGACTGGCAATGATCAGTATAGAGGAGTTGGATACAAACGTAGAGGATACATTGGGCTGTCGCACCCTCCCGATGCGGCTTACAAGGGATAGATATAGGAGAAATCTAGGAGTCCTAATAGGCAAAGACACGAAGTCCTAGTAGGAAACTAATCCTATAATACAAAGTTCTATTAGAAAACTAATCCGAATATATTGCATGCTGAAATTCGGATCACATATTTAACAATGAGGGTACATCTCAAAGTAGTTGATCGAGCCATCGACAGCGACGATCGGACGATGTCACGAGCAGAAATTGCACAGCCTCCGAGGAGACCTCGATGCATCCATGGCGGCGGTGGCGGAGGCAGCTGGATGTAGCGGACGAACATGTCGTGGATGGATGAGGATGCCACTCCAGAGATCGACCCAACCCATGGAGCCGCGTCTTCTTTCCGCTGAATGTTGATCACCTTCCTAGCGAAGCTGGATCCGGAGGCCGCGCGCCGCCGGTGAATCGACGTCCATGATCTTGGTCTCCCATTCTCCCGTGGCGAAGTGATACAGATGCAGGTGATGCTTCCCGGGGAGGCGTTGGTACGGCTGGGTCTTGCTGTGGGCGGCGATGAAGAAGCCGACACCGTCGCCGATGACGACGTCGCCGCGGCGCATGAGACCGACGTACGCGGTGGTCAGGGAAGACGGTGTGGCATGGCGGGTTGGGGGAGCGGGCTGAGCGACGGCGAAGGTGACGCGGCGGCGTCGTAGATGAAGTACCCGTTGAACTTGACCTCGTCGGAGAGGAACCTCGGGCAGATGGTGACGCGGAGGAGGGCGAGGCCGTCATCCGTGGTGATGAGCTTGGTTGAGGGATCCAGTACGGCGTGCACCGCCGCTCGTCGTCGTCGTCATCCGTGGTTGTCGCCGATTGGAGTTGAAGACGAGGATAGAGCATGTATCGCGAAGCAAAATTTGGTGAGAACTGATGAGGCAATTAAAATGGTTTCCTAAATTATTGGGCTATGTTTTTTCTTCAACTCCCAACTTTAACTTTAACTTATTTGTTTTCCGTTAACACGTTTTTTTTCAAATTATTAAATATTACATTTTAAAAAAAATCTATATAGAAATTATTTTTTAAAAATCAAATAAATCTATTTTTAAAGTTTATAATAGTTAATACTTAGTTATTGATTATGTGCTAACGATTTTTCTCTTCCCGTGCACCGGAAATATTTATTGCTAAGCACGAAACAAACCAAGCCTTAGTCACGTGGTATACATAAATCCATTCACCGTTCATGGAAAAACCCTATGTAAGGTATTCGTAGGTATAAAAAAGAGTAAATTTGATTTTATGTTCTAAGTGTTTTATATAACAAATAAAAATGAGAGAAAACAATGGAGAGAAATAGTTAAAAATATTATTCTCCTTGAAAAAAATTAGCACTCCCTAGCAGGGTTGTGACTTGGTTCCACATGTAGCTGAATTATTTTATAAATAATATTATTTTAATGGAAATCGTAAAAATAGTAGCTCTATCAAAAATCGTAATAATATTATTTTATATAATTACCAAAATGCGACCCTATCGAATCACCGAAATTCGACATGGCCCTATTGAACGGTGGGTGTTCGACTAGATCTGTTGAACTGTGGGAGTTCGATTGGACCCACATCTAGCAGTGCGTAGGCCTTATCAAACTGTGGCAGTTCGACTAGCTCAGTGTCTGCTCCTGTCGAACAATGGGCATTTGACTGGCCGCTTTAAATCCCCCTCCCCACCTTTCGACATGGGTCGTTTTTGGGGAGTGGAGGGGGGTGAGGACCATCGAGCGTCACCGGGCTGCTGTCGCTGTGGGAGAGAGTTGCATGCCCGGAGAGAAGATCTGCATGGCCGAGAGGGGAGGTGACGTTCGTGATTGTGCAGGAGAGAGCAACGACAGTGGATGTATCAGTGCGACCAAGGATCATGTCACAATACAGGGCACACACAAAACATATGTAAGTAAGGATAAAAATTTATTTTGCATTATCACTGTATATTTAGTAACTACCTTGTATTGGTTTCGCTTTTTCTTTTTAACAAATGATGACTAAAGTTTTGCCTAGGCACATTCTGCAATACCTGCTATCTCTCCTCAAACACAATTTGTGGATGATTTCTTCACGGCGGTACCACCGGACGCATAAGCAGAGATAGACTACTGGCATGGTGCTCCTCCGGTCACACCGCCAACACAGGAGAGGGGTTCCGTGCAGCAAGACGATGTCTCTCCACAACAGTCGGCATGAGATAGACACCCACCAGAAAAATTTGATTTATCCCACTGAACATATCAGGCATCAAAAAAAGGGACCGAGTAAGCATGCGAAGGAAATCATCCTTGACATATTATATGCATGGTGTATTTGTAATAATAATACTTTCTAGCTACTAGTTATTTTACATAATATTATGATCTGAGTATACTGCTACAATTATTCTTTTCCGTTCGATGAGCTGTTTTTTCATCAATTGTGCTTATAAAATACGCCATGCTCAACTAAATAATGCGATGTATTTTTCACCGAACCAAATTAATCAAGTATAAAATGGATTAATATAAATTTGCTAACCCAAACAAAAATTAAAAAAGATTCTTAATTTAGCAAGTTCCACTATTTGACAGGGTGCTTATTGAACTGCCGCAGTTCTATAGGATCCAGTTGAACAACAGCCATTCGATCGCTTGCATTGTCGCTCATCCGCTGTTTGATAGGCCCCTGTCGAATTTCGGCAGTTCGGCAGGGTCCTATTCTAGCAATTATACCTAGCAATTATACCTAGGCAGCCACTAATTTTTACGATTTTTCATTCAAATAATATTATTTCTAAAAAATTTTTATGTAGCTTCACCCTTGCTTTCTTCGATGTCACGAGAGAAATAGAGTTGGTCAAATTGTGTAGTCTACCCAATATCGGGAGGAATTTTAGACTACTTGTCATTCTCTTCAATGACACATTATCAAATATCATACTTTCCAATAACTTTGATTATTTACTAGCGTGGCCTATCAAGTCGTTTCTATTTTATCATTTTTCACTGATAACTCAGCAAAATGATGAGAAAATAACCTCACTGTCCCTCTCATTCATCTACCTTCTAGTACCTTCTTCCTCTCCAGCATGGCATGAACCAATCTCCGGTGTGAGAAGACGAGCCAAGCAGCGGGGACGGCTAGGAAATGGGAAGGTAATCTGGGCCGTCCACGTGTATGTTCTCTCCTCGTTTCCTCGCAAGAGAAAGGAAAAAAAAAACAGAAATAAATAAATAAATAATAAAGGGTAAAAGTAGGAAGGGCTCTTCGCTTCTTCCTCCTCTCGCGCCGCCGGCCAATCGCCGGCAACCTCACCCCGCCTCGCCGGAGAGACCCCGTCGGCTCGCCGTCGCCGCTCCCCTTTGCCGGGATCCTCCTCCCCACCGCCCCGCATCCATTTCTTCCTCCAGCGAGGTCAGCTCCCCCGCAAAACCGCCCTTCTCCCTCGTCTCCGGCGCCTCCCGCTGCCGGATCCGCCACCGCCGCCTCCTCCCCGGGACTCCTCTCTCTAATCCCGGCGGAGTCACCGGTGACCACCTTGACGCCGCTGCACAGAGCATGCAGAGGTGGACAAATTGAAGTAGGAAAAAGAAATGATCACTCCTCCCGTCGCCGGCGACACCTTCGCTGGAGCACCGCCGCCTCCGCCGCGGAGTCAGGATGAGGATTCTCCGACGTACGGATCGGTTGTCCTCGGCGGCACCTTCGACCGCCTCCACGACGGCCACCGTCGCCTCCTCAAGGTGCGGTGCTGCGAGCTTGGAAAAAAAAAGAAGAGGATTTCTGTTTTTTTTTCTCCTTGATATCGTCCTCCTTGTCGAATAAAGAATTTTCGATTTGGTGGGTGTGTAGGCCTCGGCGGATTTGGCGAGGGATCGGATCGTGGTGGGCGTCTGCACAGGCCCCATGCTCGCCAAGAAAGAGGTAGAAATTTCCACCAATTTTTCACCGGTTATTGGAGCTGTGATGCTTCATGGTTGTGTTCTTGATTTCCACCCTCTGTGTGTGCCTGCAGTACGCTGAGTTGATCGAACCCGTCGAAAAGCGCATGAAGGCTGTGGAGGATTACATCAAGGTGGGGGATAATCTTGTCTACTTTGTTATGTGGAGTAGTAAAGATTTGCAAAGGCTTGGGGCATTGGGTGATGACTAGTGGAAGCAGTTTGCATGAACTAGGTTACTGAAATGCTGCTCAATGCTGTTTTGAGATGCCGTGACACAGTGAATCTTTAACTTTTACAAAAGGAAATCAAAGGTGTAATTTTCAGTTCATATGGGAGGGGTGTATAATTTACCAGTTTCTGCTTATCCTGGTACAATGACATGTCAGTAAACCTAAGATTTCTCACATGAGAATTAGCTGCTCTCCTGTGGCATGTTACTTTAGGTGAGTGGTTAGAAGTTATGCAATGAATTGGATTGGTGAAGAGTTATGTGGCAATTTAGGACCTACTTGCTGTGAATTTTGTTCCATAATTTCCTTGTACTGAAGACCTGTTCCTAGTCGTCTACTTTGTAGAAAAATAACATTTACCATGGTTAACTTTATGAATAGTTTCTGGCAAGGAGATTAGCTTATGCTTAAATTTTGGGATTGCATGCTTATTAACTTGTAAGGGTTATCAGTTTCACATGAGTACATACCCAATTAAGCATGTTCATACTTAGGAGGAGCTGCCAAAAGTGAAACTGCTGTTTCTGGGATGCTCAATTATGATGTTTGTTGAAAGCTCATGATTGGTTTTGTATAAAATGCAGTCTGTTAAACCAGAACTGGTAGTACAAGTGGAGCCCATTGAGGATCCTTATGGCCCATCCATTATTGATGATAAGTTGGATGCCATTATTGTCAGGTATGGACAATTTGATCATCCAACATTAAATCTCTGTAATGTTTTCCCTTTATTACTTCATGCATGTGTTCTGACTGAAATTGAAATTCATTCATCAAACAGCTTCGAAACTATATTAAAAATGTATCAAATATGCCATGCTCAAAAAA
Organism: Oryza punctata; assembly: GCA_000573905.2. Classification (NCBI taxonomy): domain Eukaryota; kingdom Viridiplantae; phylum Streptophyta; class Magnoliopsida; order Poales; family Poaceae; genus Oryza; species Oryza punctata. The sequence goes on along the minus strand of CM002494.2, from coordinate 4,629,962 downwards.
TGTAGAGTTGTCTGTGCTTACTTTAAATTTTCTCCTTTTTTGTTTTTCCTCATTTGACCTACCGATGCTGCTTATGTTCAGTAAGGAGACATTAAATGGTGGATTTGCGGTAAATAGGAAAAGAGAAGAGAAAGGACTACCTTTGCTGAAGGTGTGGTGTTCATACTCCCTAGAATTATTTTTTAAAAAAAAAATCAAACCTGGTACGAGTACAAGATATGCTTCATACTGATCCAAATATTGATGAGCTCAATTGCAGGTTGAGGTTGTTGATCTTCTTTCCGGAGGAGCAGAGGGTGAGAAATTGAGTTCATCTGCTTTAAGGAAGCTTGAAGCAGAGAAAGCTAATCAGCAAGAAGGAGCAGCATCTAAAGGTGTTTAGCTGTTTAGGGAGTAAAGTGATTCCGGTTGGCTGCATACTAAAATCGAGTGAATTGCATTTTGGACCCCTTTTCTTACTAAAATTTCACTTTGGACCCCTATTCTTTCCTTTTGCTTTATTTTGGACCCCCCTTTTGCGCTTCTCCTCAAACTCAGGCCAGGCGCATCTCCACTTCCAGTAGTATGGTAGCGGCAATGGCGGTGGCTGCAGAACTGCGGAAGTGGTGTGACCTAGGAGATAATGCTATTGCCAGAGCTGGAGAAGAAGAAAAGGGGTTTTCAACGTGAAGCAAAAGTTAAGAAAAAGGGGGTCCAAAGTGAAACTTTGGTAACAAGAGGCTGTCCAAGCTGCAATTCACTCTACTAAATCCTGAATGATACTCCATAGGCTCAACAAGCAATCAGAAAGTGGCAGTTTAGTTACCTTTTTGAGGAATTATGTTTGAAACTCATCCCAGCTCCCAGGGCCCTGTAAAAGTATTACTTCACTCTGAATGATATAGCTGTACAAACTCAATCTTAGCTCCTGGAAACTTCCCCACTAACCAATTTTACACATTTTTTATTGCCTACCGTTGCCATGTGAATGTAAAAAAGGAAGTCACCTTGACGCTCTTTGGAGTAATGGTAAATCAACTATAAATGAATTTGCTGCCTTTTCTGTGATGTACCCATGTGATGTATATCTTCATCAGAGCTCATGCAATATAATTCTTTGCTTGATTTCTGCTCCAGTGTTGTTCATGGTCCTCTTCACATAGACCAGGTACGCTCAATTTACTTTGGTTGATCATGAGTTCTCCTTGGTCATATAACTATATATTTATCTCAAAAGACAATTTTTGATGGTACTAAAGATATATAGTCATTTACAGATCACTAGAAGTAGAAAGGTGTCACTGTTACCCTGTTTTTTTTTACACTTAACTAGCAAGATCTATAAACATGTTCTATTTGTACACATTAGAGTTGAGAGGTTTATACCTATCAATTTGGATTATGTGGATTAGGATTACCAAAATATGGGTTTTGTCTATGGTAACATTTGCACCCATTTTAGTTTGTGAACTTAAAGAAATCCATAAGTTTACACAATAAAATATTTTCACTTGCAGAAGTAATTGTGTAATCACACATCCGCTGTTAATCTTCCTTAGAACTGAAAATTATGGGTACTTTAAATGATTCTTGTATTTTAGTACTGCTATTGGCAGCTCTTGTAACTTTTATTTTGAATTTGTGTTATTCCAAAAATATAAGCTGTTTATGTAGCATAAACCAAACAAATTAGGTGTAATGTTTGGATGAGAACTAAAAGGACTGCAAGATGCCAAGTAGCAAGTCCCCCCATACATTCCTGTCCTGAATTGTCATCCATAGGTTTACAATCCCCAACCCACATGTCCCCATCAATGGAGCAACTAGAGGAGATGAAGACAAATAAAGCCATCAGCATCCTGAATTTCTGATGGAATAGAAGCTTAAGTCTTTTATTGCATCACGAAAAAGGTGATCCCTCTGCTGCATCGTACAGGCCCTCATATGTGATCTACTGATCTCTATTTATTTGCACTGTAAATCTATCAAGAAACCTCACAAATGAAGAATAGGAGTTACCTAGTCCGTTCCTGTTTGTTGATTCTTTCATACATAAAATCAGTATTCTCTTGCCCAATAATACACTAAGCCATACGTGATTTGATCCAAGTTTGCAAACAACAATGAAGGAAATGGTTTCTTCCCCTACATTTAGAGCTCTCGGTGAGTTGGGATTCTTGGGGCCTTCCAAGATAGGTTTGATTCCTTTGATAAATAGAAGTGGTGTGAGATCAAGGGTAAAGTATATCGAACCAAAGTGCGCGGTCTGCTCTGCGAGGCCAGCATCACAACCTAGGTTCATACAACACAAGAAGGAAGCATTCTGGTTCTATAGGTTCCTCTCCATTGTGTATGACCATGTCATAAACCTAGGGCATTGGACTGAGGACATGAGGGATGATGCATTGGAGCCTGCTGAACTCTACCACCATGGGTTCAAGGTTGTCGATGTCGGTGGTGGCACCAGGTTCACCACATTGGGGATTGTCAAGCATGTGGACAATGAGAATGTCGCACTGTAGACCAGTCACCACACCAGCTTGAGAAGGCCAGGCAGAAGGAGGCGCTGAATGGGGTGGACATCATTGAGGGTGACGCTGAGGACCTCCCCTTCCCGACCGACACATTTGATCGCTATGTCTCTGCTGGGAGGTGATTCTTGAATGTGCTCTTCGTATTGTAGATTACAGTATTTTCTCAATTGTTTTTCCCATGAGCAACCCATGAAGGTTTATTATGTCTTGATAAACACGACATATAGCAATGCAGGTTCATTCTTATAATTTAACTACAAGAAGATGCAATATGCAAGATTTATTACTCATTAGAATAAATGTAAAACATTTTATGTGCTTTCTTGTAAAGATATGTGTTCAGAATTGTGAAGTTAATTGATTCTTGGTTGTGTTTACTAGGATAAACCAATATGCTGTATGCGTGGGCCACAACTTAAAGTTTGGTCAAGAATTCTCTTCCTAATGTTAATTTGTTACACTTCACATGTGAACTGTACAATAGAATCGTTTACATCCATTGTCAACTAATGCCAATTTTTTGTCATTGCCTATTCTTAACTGATATTGATATCCGAACTGCTGTACCGATCAAAGAAAATACCTCTTAATATCTGTTTGGATATTCACACCAGTGTGGTTCTACTAAATGCTATTGCTAGTGATTCAAGTCTGCCATGATGAGATGTTTATATATTTAGTGGATCAGATCTTCTGTTGACTGGCTCTTAGGTTTGTTTTGACTTATATTGTCCTTGTAAAGCACATGTTACTTTGATCGCTACCTGAAATGTGAAAGCAATATGCAGATGGTCATCACTGACCTGCGTTATTTTCTTTTAAGCTTAGTCATCATTAATCATTTCTGGTGCCATACTTACTAATGGTTTTATTTGCCAGCATCGAGTACTGGCCTGATCCGCAACGAGTAATCAAGGAAGCCTACAGGGTCCTGAAGCTTGGTGGAGTCGCCTGTTTAGTTGGCCCGGTTCACCCAACCTTCTGGTTATCCTGCTTCTTCGCCCACATGTGGATGCTCTTCCCCAAGGAAGAAGAGTACATAGAACGGTTCCAGAAGGCAGGGTTCCAGGATGTCAAGATCAAGAGAATTGGACCCAAATGGTACCGCGGTGTTCGACGCCATGGCCTGATCATGGGGTGCTCTGTGACGGGAGTGAAACGAGCGTCCGGCGATTCCCCTTTGCAGGTATTCTTTGCATCACCATGCCTTTGCATCTCAATGTGTTCTGGCTTTATATTAACTCGGAATTGCTGCAATGTTACAGACATTCAAATGTTAAGAGCATCTAAATTTGTTTACAGTTAGCCAAACACACCTCTGAGTTCTGTGGCATGCTAAGCTCACACTGATGTGCTTTGTTATCTGGTTTTTCACCTTTTGTTCTTGCTGCAGCTTGGTCCAAAGGCTGAGGATGTTGAGAAACCAGTGAATCCTTTCCCTTCATCTTCCGCTTCGTCGTCAGGACAATTTGCGCTTCTTACTATGTGCTGGTACCTGTCTACATGTGGATCAAAGATCAGGTTGTTCCAAAGGACCAGCCCATTTAACTGTTACCTGATGCCAAACTGCCGAGCAATGTCGACAAAATGAGTAAATGACGGGTGAAAGTTGTGTTGTATTAGGCTTCTGTTACATGTTAGGCACTGAATACTACAATGCTCATGTTTTGTTGCTGCTGATGTTATACTTCATTTTGGATTATACCATTATACGATCCAGATCCATCATCCTCCAGGCTCAAGCATTAAAGCTTACTGTTTGAGATGGATTCATGTCATATTTGCGCTTTCTGGGATCTGAAAGATAAAAACAGACTCGACTGCAGTGCAGGGATTAGAAATGGATTTAACAGTTCACAGCTCTTTTTATTTTTGGCAAGATAGGAAAAACTCATGGGTTCAAAACAAGAAACGGCAAGATAGGAAAAACTCATCGGTTCAAAACAAGAAACGTGGCAACACAAAAATCTAAACAAAGCCGCTCAAAAGGCTCTTTCAAACAGGCTTTAATAGGACAAGAATGGTACACAAAGCTTCCATCATGACAAAGCAACAAAGGGTGGATTTACTGAAATTGTACTTATGATACGGTTCGAAGCATTTTAAAACTTAGAAGTCACAATATCATATCCAAATAGAAGATGCATAAAAACAATCTCTGATCGAGAAACATTACAAAAGAAGAGTACATTAAGCCATTAACTACATCATTCTTAAAGAGTACTCAATACTAAGCTACCATGGAACATAGGGTTTTCAACTCCTGATATCACATCTCAGTATGAAACCAAGCCTTTACTTCCAGCAGGGCTACTGGATCTTGAACTGCTGCTGCGCCTGCGGTTATATTTTGAGCTCCCCTTTTTGGCTGGAGGAGCATCAGGCGATCTGGACCTCGAGGGATCGCGGCTCTTCGACCTGGATCTCGACCTTCCTCTACTGACAGGAGGGCTGCTATTACGGTGATCAGGGCCACCACCATCCCGACCTGATCGAAACCTGTTCCTTACATCTCGCCTCTGGTGCTCCGCTGGGCTGCGGCTCCGGCTGCGCCTTGGACTGGGGCGGCGATATCCTCCACGCTCACGGTGCCTCAATGGACTGCGTGACCTGCTCCTGCTACGGTCTCTCCTTGGGTATCTGGGCAATAGTTCAGAGTTTCTTAAAAAAAATGTATAGCTCATAGCTATTGCTAAAGTAATATGGCCTCGCAATGGTAAAAAAGGGAAGCAGATAAAAAGGAAATGTTTGGTGAATTCGAATCGTGAGACAAAGCTGCTTGATCTAAGCAAAATATATATATATTAACATGTAACCCAGTTTGAGGTTTGTCCATGCATAGCATCTGCTATACCTACGAAAAGAACTGGCATGGAATAGAAGGAAATGAAAGCAAGTTATGAACTTGGGTAATGTTCAAATTAACTAAACTCTTGAAGGCATCATAATATAGTTATGAGTAAATTTTATAAAGCTTTTATATAACCCCACCTACATGATCCAAGTTGCACAAAATCAGAGATTTTGGCACGTGCCACGTAACCCCAGGTATTATGGTACTAAAATTTCACAAAACCACATCGTTAACCCCAATGAAGGCATGAACTCATGAAGAGTACGGCTATATTCAAAATAGTCCATCCACCCTACCCAATCAATTGGTACTGGCCACTAGGCGTTCCAAGGACCATCAGAATAATACCAACCTGGACGGACTACTGGCTCTTGAGGAACCACGATATCTTCTTACTGGTGAGCGTGCACTGTAGGGACCATTTCTTCCATACCTGGACATGATGGTATCCAAACATTAAATCAATCATCATTCTTTTTTTAAAAAAATGTGGTAAATAATCTAACTTAGTACCTATTGAAATGATTCCACCTATCATTTCTTCCATCATTGTAGCGAGGCCGAACAGGGGAACGCTCTGGAGATGGTGTCCTGTATCGACGTGCAAATGCATACTGCTGAGTAAAACCACGCCCTTTCCTGACGCGTTGAGGCTGTCCGTTGTCTGTAGAGCCCATTGCTAAATCTTTACCATTGGTTGGCACAGGTTCAGCTCTAGATATACCAGCCTCTGCAGTATCAGCACCATTGTTGCCATCCACTTTTGTTAAACTTGCATCAGCCCTAATAGGACTGCTCCTAGCTCTTGCAACAGGATCATCCCTGCAATTATAAACAAACATCTCAATTGTGTACTCGAAGGATAACTGGTTATCTCAATGTTGAACAGGTCAATTTTATCCCTGCTGAATACTCCCTCCAATCACAAAAAAGCAACGTTTTGCACAACGACACGGTCACCAAGACAATTATTTTATTAGCAATTACTAGTGTAATATTTTGAAACTATTTTTAAGACAAATCTAGTCATATCATTTTTAAAAGTTGAATTCAAAATATTCAAAGCGATATCGATGGTCAAAGTTTAAACATGTTTGACTGCACGGTGCACACATTCCAAAACATCGCATGTTTGTGACTGGAGTAGTACTGAAAGGAACCTGACAGTACATAATTTATTTTAAGTAACCAAACCTTAATTTACTAGATTTATCTTCTGAGTTCTGATTTCCATACCTGATACCAGCCCCATTTCCATCTGTGTTTGAGGGTTTGCTTCCTTCATTTGATATGTTGTCAAGGGTAGCTGTTTGTTTGCCTTTATCTGCATCTTCCAAAGTACAATCTTTCTCCAAAATTATAGTTTTGGTGTTATCTGGATCAGCTATGAACAAAGCTGCTTATTAGTTCAAAATTGTGTAGACAATCTCAGTACATTCCAACAATTAAATGCAACACATTCCAAGAATCATAAGTTCATAACCAAACACAGCAGGCAAAACTTCAAGGTCAAAGATGGCAACTTCTGTCATAAATTAGAAAGACATTACCTTGTTAGCAATTTAAAAAATATAAATGATGAAATCTACATTTACCATATTCAGAATCAGTTCAAAGTTTTCTAGAATGATTTTGTAATTAAGATCAGCAAGAAATGATAATAAACAAAACCATGCATAAGTTGGCCAAGAGTGTCGTCAATTATGTGGATGCTTATATAATTTGAGTGGTAAACAGATTCAGAAAAATAGTTGAAGACAAAAGTTGTTCTGTCATTCTGTGTATGTAAACAGAATTGAAGAGATAGTTGCAGAAAAAAAAAAGTAGATATGAACATGTCACAAGCAGGGATTAGCAAGTGCACAGTGGACAAAGAAACAGCCATTTGAACCACAGAACACAAAATTAACAGGCAGAGAAAATTTAAAGTAAGCACGGACAATCACAGTGAGTCCAAAGTATCAACAAGCAGAACAGAAATCTGTGCAGTTCAATCAAAGCAGCATATTTTAGACTACTCAGGTATTTTCATAGCAAATGAATGTCAATTGACTCTTCTATCATCCTACCTTTCTTCGAGGAATGCTTGGTACGAATCGTACGACGGCCTTCACTTTCACTGTCAGAGCTGCTGCTGCCTGTCTTTGAGCTATCTGAATCATCACTTAAGGTCCTGTAGCTTCTGTAAAACAGCTCCAGACAGGGGATCTTTCAGCTAATACATCATTCTAAGCTAATAATACTACCAAGATCATACAGGTCATCAACATACCGTTTGGATTTCCTTTTTGTTCCTCTACTCTTTCTCTTAGTCTTCTTGTGTTTGCTTTTCCCCTTTGCAGACCTGTGTTTATCCTTCTTCGAACTTTTTCTTCTCTTGTGTCTGTGGTCACTGGATGAGCTAGTATCCAACGATGACGAAGAGTATGATTCTGATTCCGAGCCACTATCTGAGGACTGTGTGTCAGAATAATCTGAGCTATAGGAATCAGAAGAATAATGCTTTCTCTTTTTCTTTTGTTTATCATGATTAGGTGGTTTTTGGGTTTTGACCCTTTTTTCAGCAGCAGAACTGTCTTCTGTTCTTCTGAGCTTCTTTTCTGCAAAAGAACTAGTGAGAAAGCTAACCAGACAACACATGGATTGTTTGGTATTATCTATTTATGTTGCTATTTACCTTTCTCCCCCTTTAGCTGATTCTGGGAATCAGAGGCTTCACCACAGTCTACGATTTTCACTTCACAAGTAGGCTTTCCGGTATCAGAACCTACTGCTTCAAGCTTCTTCAGCAAGGGTATTCCAGTGACCACCTTCCCAAAGACCACATGTTTGCTATACAATTATAATTTTAAGTCATTTGAAGTCGATAGATTTTGGAGCCATTGGTAAAAGGAAACTATAGGACTTCTTATCCACAGGAAAACACCATAGAAATTAGGAAATTGATTACTTCTGTGGGCAACATACACTGGATTGGAGCCACCACATACTCTCAACCATTATCTGACACAACTTGTAGACACATTTACGAAAGGAGTTGGGCATAATGATGTGTTCTACACTTCTACACACACACCCACTCCAGAGGGTTTTCTATGGTTGTATATACTTAGACATAAATGTGATGTTTATAAGATATTTTTTAACAAATGGAAACTTTTATGTGTGTACGCATGAGGCTAATTGATCTTGCATGGTTGTACAGAATTTTTAGATTCAAGGTTTTTTAATAGACTAATCTCTCTAGAATGTTAAATTTTGGTATTGGTAGATACGAAGTACTAAATCTTTGTGCAGTAAGGAACTAGAAGAAAGAAAGGCATAACTTAATATGCACAAGGAACTAGAAGAGAGATTAACAGAGAAATTGCCAACTGACTAACAGAAAGAAGCAATACCCATCAAGATGTGGTGTTGGCACGAATGTTATAAAAAACTGGGATCCATTACTGTCTGGTCCAGCATTTGCCATGGAAAGAACACCAGGTTGGTCATGCTTTAACTTGAAGTTTTCATCTGTAGAACACCAGAAAGCACATACAAAAACTTTAGCGAAAGCATACTAGTGCAGTTAACATTAATTGGATTAAACAAATTCTCTGACAGCCACAAATTTCAATATAGCCATTAACCTTTAAATTTTGCACCATATATGCTCTCTCCTCCACGTCCTGGAAACAGCATGTAACGTTGAGCTTATAAAGTGTACAACAGCAAGAAGTCAGTTGAAAGAAGATGCCTGGGATAATGAATCAATACCATCTCCTCTTGAAAAATCACCACCCTGCAGTTGAAAATTTTGATAAGATGACTATAGTTGGGAAAAAAATGGATGCTAGAATGCAATCTAAAGTAGATATATCCTGCAAATAGAACAAAAAAAATCTGGGATTATGCTGTATAACTAGCAAGCTATTCATATCTACATTCTAGATTTCTGTAGAGTTCAGCATTTGAAATCCCATAAAAGAACAAAAACATACTGTGAGTTGATATAAAGAAATATTCAGTAGCAAGATGACTTGGATCATTTGGTTTAATTTTCAGTACCTGAGCCATAAAACCCTTCAGAATGCGATGCATGTTTGTTCCCTTAAAATAAAGTGGCTTTTGTGTAGATACTCCAAGGCCTCTCTCACCTACACATCGACCAAAAGCGAGCACGCAGCTATAAAAAGTCACACAGGTTGCAAATCAATGCTAATACATCATTGAAATACAAACTATCATAGTACTGAAATGATGAGACTATGACTTACAAGAAACCTGACCAAACTAAATGTCAATTGTTCACTGAAAAGAATAATGTATCTTTATAACAGAACAAATCATGTCAGAACCATTGAAAATAACATAGTGAGACTTTTTTTCCACTGTTCTACTTTATATAACAATATTAAATTACCATACATGAGCATGCAGATAAAACTGAGTATGACTTGTTAGCATTGTAACATACTACATTCAGAACTGGCGTGAGCCTCATGTAAATTCACCCAACAGAGCAGCAGAGCAGAAAAGCTCACGCACATCCTTATCATAAAACATTGTTCATCACCTAAGGTTTATACAACTCGCATAGTGCAAACAAATTTCCTATCGACAACTCCTCCGCTACACGCAACTTATATCCCATCAAATCAAACGAGTAAAAATTTACCGGTGCAGAGAGCCCGGAAATTCTCCGCTGTCTTCGGAACCACATCTGCAAACAGCTGCAAATCAAAGGCAAAGAAAGTTAGCCAGATAACTCAAACAATAACACCAGTAGGCAATAGCCATGCTGGAACAAACTAGCTCCTCAACCAACCTCAAATGTGATCCTCTCAGCGGCGCGTCCGCCGATCGATATGTCAAAGAAGACATGAGGGTTCTTCTTCGCCTTTGGCATGGCTTCCTCGCCCCCCTCTTCTCGACTACCACCACCTGCGGGCGCGCGGGTGGGCGTGCTAACACAGCATCATTAGCAACATCTCCATGAAAAAAAAAAAAAACTTCAATCCAAGAAGTGACTTGAGAAGATATAGATAGATGGATACCAACCGAGGCCTCGCGGAGGCGGTGGCAGCAAGCCCGGCGGCGGAGGAGAGGGTGCGGGGCGCGCGGCGACGGCTGGCCTAGCGCTAGGGGGTTCGCCGGCGGCGCGGCGACGGGTTGGGGAGTGGAGCGCGCGGCGGCGGCTAGGGCTAAGGTCGGGGAGAGGTGGTATTCGCGCATGTATCGAGTTGAGGCCGTGATGGAGGTGGAGTGGGCCGGGCCAGATGGGATGGGCCGTAGGTAGGATGTGACAATTTTGTTTCATTTAAGTTTGAAACATTTTGTGTTCCATTTTGCCTTTTGTCGACAAATTTTCTGCAAAACAGAATTTGTCGAATGTAAATACAGTATAATTATAATATAATTATATTAATAATTGCACATGACTGTAATGTAAGTTATAAGTAACTTTCATATAACTTTAAATTGTTAGATTTAATTCAAAACTCGTGTAAGTTGGGAAGGAAAAAAATCGTAACGCGTGCACAGGTGAAGAGATTTAGTCTTGCGACATCTGCTTTGTGAAAATAGTGTGTTGTCACGGGTCTTTTTTTAAAGTTACATACAAACTGTATACAAACTGTATGGTAGTTATATATAAGTAATTGCACTATGATTGTACTACTATATTTACATCTAATAATTCTTTTAGAAGAAAATTCGTTGATAAATGTATATATAGCTAGTCATGAAAGTCAGCGTGAGGTCTAACCTCTTAATACATTTCCTTCGCCACTTTTTGTCTATCCCTCGTCTAATTCCGGTGTATTTCTTATATCCTGTAAAAATAATTGGTCATGTGTTCTTTTTATGTATTTTGCGATCCTTTGTGTTTACATATGCATTTCTATGAATAAAATCATATGTTTTTCATGTCATTCCTGTGTTCTAAAAGGGGCTATGCATGTGCCTAATCCCATTTATATCATACAAGACACTGTACCAGGTTAGTATCGTGTCACCAACAACATCCACGGCACGATATTAACATGCATGCATGTTTAATTTATTTATGGCCCACAACACAAATTACTGGTATAACATGCATATACAAATCTTAAAAAGAGGGTGGATAGTGAACGTTTAAAAGCAAATAGTATTCGAAACCAAATGGGGATGTGGTCAGAGTACAAAAGTGGAAAGTAGCTAGTGAATAGTATATGTGTTTTCCCAAATGATGTGTTTAAAGTTTAAAAGTGAATATATATATATATATATATATATATATATATAGTATATAGTGACAGGTATTCTAAACTAAATGGAGAATGGGTTTTTAATCCCGGTTCGTAACCCCTTGTAGTCCCGGTTATACAACCGAGATCACGAATCCGGAACTAAAGATAGGTGAAATAACCGGAACTAAAAATCCATCTTTAGTGCCGGTTGATAATATCAACCGGCACTAAAGATGATAGCGTCATGTGGGACTAAAGATCAAAAAGTACCACTGGGTTTTTGAACCGGGACTAAAAATAATTTTTAGTCCCGGTTTCTATTCGAACCAGGACTAATGTGGATTTTACACCATCCACCAAAGATCAGTTCTCTAGTAATGGAAGTAGTACTCTTTTTGAGAAACTCATATAGTTTTATATTTCCTTTATCTCAAAATATATTTAACATGGAATAGCTACATTTTAGTACGGATAGAATAAAAAGATTTAATATGGCATGACATCTTAATTAATCACATGTTTTTCTTATTTCCGTATTTGATAACCATGTGTGTCCAAGGAGCCCTTATATTTACTTGACAAATAAACACATATGCGTATGGCCACAAATAATTACTACTAATGTTTTGTGCTATTATTTTGCCCTTAAATTTACAAAAGTTAGCCATGCAACCGTCAATTGGCCGTCGATGTGACAATAATTCCATGCATAGTGATACATGCATGATACGGAGTACTATGGTGTAGCTACCGATCGATCCATCAAATTTAGGATACTACATGCATAGCCCTAACTTGTGCTTCCACTGATTGAAGCCAAATAATTTGTACTACAAGCATCTCAAGAGTTTAAAATTTATTAACAAAAATATAAACACTCCAAAATACTACCGCGTCCATCTTAATATAACTACGTTCAAATTTTACCCTAAGTATAACTAACTAGAATACGTAAAATGTGATTTTTACCCCATTACTTCTTATGCTAGTTGGCGCTTGCTGAGATCTGCACTCCACCCATAATATTCTTAATTTCCATCACCCCACCATCTATTAACGAGGAATTTCACCACAATCCTTAATTACCTCAAAATACTCCTAGAAGCTTTATTTTGGGATGGAGTTAATGCTTATCTTATCAATCACCTTGCACTAATATTTTTTATCTTATCCCTGGTCACACTCACACTATCCCTTGTTTATTAAGGAGTATCAAAATGTTTTTCTCCTAAACATTCATCACTGCTAATTGCTACTACCTCCGTCGCAAAATAGATATCACTTTAAGATTTAAAATTTATCCCAAAAAACTTGTTATATCGGAGTACATTTTGTCACATCAATCATTTCAAAATTTTCTCCATTCTATTTTCTACCCACCAATTATGTATCATTTAATAGAGGGTATTACAGTTATTTTTTTCTAAACATTAATTTTTGCTAAATAATTTAGAATTATAAGTATATTGGGAGGGAGGGAGGGAGTAATAAACAACATAGACATATTTAATTATTTATAGTTGGGGAGGAGGAAGCAGTCCTACTCCAATGAACACCATTGCGATGCACACCAATGCGATGCAGGGAATGCACACCATTGACTGGACAAAAGGAAGAAGCTAGTATGCTAGCAGATAGTCGACGAGACAAGTGATGCTAGACTATTGTACCTACCTAATGCTACTCCAGCAGATAAGCAGCTACTCCTATATCTAGCTTAGCAGAATTAACAGTAAAATAGTACTGTGTTCCTTTTAAATGTTTCAGCTAGCTGTGCTCCCAATGCAATCCAAGGATCGATAGCTGTTGATCTGACTTGAGAGGCCTTTTGTTTCAGTCTCAAGATCTTGTCATTTCTAGGAGTATGTTCTGTCAGGCTTTCATCTGAACCTCTTGTCGGCCAGGGTCAATTTGACCATGCATCTATTGATCCGTGCCAAATCGTCGTTCCTTGATGCAGTAATTAACAACCAAACCTCACATGAAGATATGAAATTACAGCCACCATCCAGGTCAGTGCAAAGTCTTGCTTAATTTGTGGTTAACATGCTTCCAATACCAGTAGGCCAATATGCACAAATTAACTTTTTTTTTTGACGGTTGTAACCATAAATACTACTACAGGCTACTACTAGTTTGTATACTAGTAGTACTAGTAATATGCCCGTGCTAAATGCTACGGTGCAATTCTATTTATCTTTAATAACATTTAAAATTTCATGTTAGCAAAAAAAATATTTTTCTATGAATTTTGCAATCAAGTTTTAATTAAATTCATATCGTACATAAAATATATTTCATACAAAGTACAATAATATGATATTGCGTGGACAAAAGAAATCTTGACAATAATTAATTATATATAATCACCTTTGTATATAATATACGAGGACAGTATACGTTTAAAAAGTATTTAAAAAGTAGAGAATTATTCCATTAATTTGTTGCGGGTTAAAAAATTTAGAGAGATACATGGATTAACATGTAGTCCTGTTATCATCCTGGTGCGAACAGACACATCTAGAACGCGATGGTATGGAGAAAATAATCATACAATATTCCACCTGAGTGGTAATGACGTGCTGTACGAAATAAGAGGATGTTGGTGAGTAACATTCCGAACAGCAAATTACTTTGCTCACCAGTCAAGAACGTCTTTATACACGATATTCCTAGTGCTCTTCCCTGTGGGGTCAACTTCTTTCTTTGGCTTTGCCAAAATCCTTGTTGTTTCCCTTGACACACCCCTTGACAATGCGACATACAGCTGACCATGTGAAAACACGAGCTCTGGAAGATAGATCCCAACATTTGGGATGGTTTGTCCTTGTGATTTATTAATGGTCATTGCGAAACTGAGACGTATTGGAAATTGTTTCCTCTTGAATTTGAAAGGAAAGATATGTCATCGGAGGGAGACAAAGGGATCCGTGGGATGAACACCCTTTTGTTGGCATGCTGTCCACCAATAATCTCAGTATCAATTGCATTATCTTGAAATGCTCTTACCATAAGTCTAGTTCCGTTGCACAATCCATTATTAGGATCAAGATTGCGAAGAAGAATCACAGGACAATTGATTTTTACTATTAGCTCGTGTGGTGGGAGACCATTTGGAGTGATGGAGTTAAGAAAGTCCAGAGGATAGCTATTGTGAGGGTCATCATCAACAGAGTCAAAGCTGTGATAAACCTTGGCCTGCCCTGGAAATCTATCGATCATATTTGCATTCAGCTTATCCACATAATCATTTTTAGTGGATAGAATGGCCCGTGTACTCATATAAGTTGCAGAGCTTGCATTCTTTTCATCATGAAGTGAGGGAAACACATGATTAATCAACTCGTGTACTGAATCCTCGCTATCCCCATGAGCAATCACAATTTTATCAAGCAAGCGAACGTAATCATCTCTGATAGTGTTTTCAGTGCCATTTCCAATCCTAAGGAGATATTCCGAAAACCATGGATCATATTGAGCCCTCATGTTACGCCACAATCGTATCTTCCTAATATTTTCCCATAAATACGATCTCTGCAATGTTGCATCAGTTATCTGGGCCCTTGTCCCACGCGTAACCACAGGAAGAACCTGTCTGAAATCACCGCCAAAGACAATAATTTTTCCTCCAAATGGCAATGAACAACCCATAATGTCTTGCAGAGACCTATCAAGTGTCTCAACAGCTTGACGCTTCATCATTGCAGCTTCATCCCAAATAATTAAGGACGCCATGCAAAGCAATTTCGCAATGCCACTTTGCTCCATGAAGTTGCACATGCTATTGTGCGCAATCTTAATGGGTATTTTGAATCTCGAGTGCGCGGTACATCCTCCGGGCAAAATCGACGCTGCTATACCAGATGTCGCAGTTGCAATGGCTATTAACCCCTCAGACCGTACTCTAGCAAGAAGCGCCTTGTAAAGAAACGTCTTGCCGGTGCCACCTGGACCGTCGATGAAAAATACCTGACTCTTCTTATTAGTTACATGATCAATTATCTCATCAAATCCTGCACATTGCTCATCATTAAGAGACGTGTATATATCTAAATGGTCTTGGTCCACTGGCACGTTAAGTTCCTCTATAATCTCTGTCATTACATCGTTGCAACGTTGACCTGATTAGTGAAAACAAATATATGCATCATGAAACTATCGGTGGGTCGTGCGAATGTAAATTAATAAGAAAAATAAGTGCCAGTATAACAAAAAAAATACCTATATCATTGATCTCGGGAAGACCATATTCCGTGATATCCTTCCTCATGGAATGAAGCAAATCACGTATGTCTCGTAGCACCATCTGCTCTACTGCTGCAGGGTTTGTGTTCCCTCGGCTGTAATCTTCAGACATTGAAGCCTTGTGATTCTCCCATAGTTCACGGACACCGGTGACTTTGCAAAATACCAGTATGGTTGCAAATAACCGACGCAGAGCAGATGGCATTTGGAAAGTGGATGCCTCATTTAAACAATCGTCATGTGACTTGTCCGTTTCCACAAGCCCCCTCTTCTCGCATGCCTCTCTATAAGTAGAGTATGTTGTACCTGACACTGTCCTCAAATCTTCAAACGAGGTTGCACCTCGCACGTGGTTGAGAAGCACTCTCAAGTAGTATCTCTCCCCCTCTGCAGGGTGAGCGTACACAATCCGTCCAACCTGGCCTCTCTTCGTTTTCCTTTTCTGCCATACATTCTGTCCGGTTATCCAGCGGTAGTGTTCGGGGAACTCCTTGTATAACAATTTCCTTGCTTCCAGGTCTACTTGATTCATTTTGAAATACTCGGTAAGAGTTGTCCTAGAAGAAGATAGACGATTGACAACATCCTCGAGATTACCATCCTCATCATACGTGACATGCTGCATGTTAGGAAGATGAAGTTGGAGTTGTAAAACAGCTGGATAGATACCGAACAGTGGGAAACCAAGCATCCTATATATAGCCTCTGGTGGTGTCACGTATCTGGCATTCCTGTACTGTTGTATCTCATTTATTTCCCCAGATGGATCAACTGAGAAAGATGCACAGTCGTGTCCTTTATACACATACTTATATAGGTACTTCACAGATTTGATGCTTGCACAAGCTTCAACATTGATGTGACAGTTATACCGCATAAGCAGTCCTGGATTATATGGGACCACCCACCTGTTGTCTAACTCCGCACCCCTAATCTTGACACGCCATCCGTCATCTCTCCTCCTATACAACGGGTACGAGTCCTTCCCTTGCTGTGTTGCCTGGTTGAACTCTCGAGGAAAGTCAAAGCGACAATCTCCATCCACCATACAGGCACAATTCTTGTTTAGTGCGCCACAAGGTCCGTGCAACATATGCTTGATAACAAGACGATGCAAAACAGGGTATTTGGCCTTGTCAGGTATCTCTGCACAAATCACTTTATCGTACTCATCTAGATTTGTCAATTTACTACCTGACTTCATGATCAACAAGATATGTTCATGTGGCAGTCCCCTCTTCTGAAACTCAGTGACGTGCGCATAAGCCTGCACCTCCCCAAAATATTTTTTCTTCACAAATAGATCCAGCATGTCTCGCAGCTTAGCCCTGAAGACTCTTGCGACAAGGTCTGGTCGATCTTGCGGTAACTGGCCAGGTTCGAGATTTTCCGTTATCTCATCCCAGTATGGGTTGCAGGTCATTGTGATGAAGTAATCTGGCCTCCCAAAACGCTGAACAAGAGCCATCGCATTAAGAAACCTTCGCTGCATGTCGCGATCACCTCCAGGAAAAGAGCGAGGTAGCACAACCCTCTTATCAACCGCTGAACCACTTGTCTCTCCAGAAGAAAGTACGTCAACCACGCCCTGCAATCATTAAATAACAAAAGGACAAAATGATCAAATAACTTTTCTGTTGAATCCTAGATGGGCGATAAAGCCAATAGTCGTGGAATATGTTATACATTTACCTGGTATAGCTCAGCCCGTATCTTTTTTTGATTCTCTGGGTTTGAGTACCAATCGAGTCTCATAGACTCGATTTTAATGTACATGTCAACGGCCCATTGCTGAAAAAGTCGTCCTCCAAACAAAATGATGTTTAGAAGTCCCCTTCTAACCTGTAGCCTGAAGCAATAGTACTCCCTCGCTATGACAAACCTATCCCTTTTTCCTTTGCTAGGTATGTTATTGTCGTCATTATCAGCTTCATTGTCTAGATAATTGTCAACAACCTCGTTCTCTGTGTCCAAACTTACATGTTAGTATACATAAACGATGCATAAGAGCATAGACTTTAGATATTATTTGACAAAAATCATGAGTGTCCGTACCTGGAAGATCATTAAAAGTGCTTTCATCGTTGGTATGTACATGAACAAAAGTCGACGCCTCACATGTTTCATCCATTTCCACATCACAAGGATTCTTGTTGGGATTCTCGTACGGCATTTTTAGGTTCCACCCAGTCTCCCCGTTAGGGTTAAATAAAGGATACGCCAAAGGATCATAGCAACCATGATATGCTTTGATATAGTTGGGCTTACCGCCTTTGGCATGTACCAAGACATGTCTATCAAAAGTTCTCATTGGATCATTCCCTTCTAACCAGATAGCAGCAACCTGCGATGCGGTAGGTGCATTATATCTTCGTTGGTCAGGTGTTACATTAGTGTTGAGCTCAATCAAGTAGTCATCTAGATTAGGCATGGATCCGACTCTGTTAAAGGTCTGTACGTATGGGTTCTGTGCCAAAATACCTAGAATGACCCGTACAAGATTGATATCAAGGTCAGGAGACCTCTGAACTCTATGTGCCAGTGCATCAGCATCTTCTGTATCATAAAAGTAAAGTTGCATATGGCGAGGCCCTTGAGAACCTGGAACCAAATTGTCCAAACGATGGTACAACGCACCGTGCACGCTGCAGTGCTGACTCGTTGGTCAAGGGTCACTCCAAGGCTCGTGAATGAGAAATGGGAGTTGAAGTACCGTATGCGTTTTCTGAAATACTTTGCATCATTATGCACCTGGCTGGTAAACAATCGTATTAACTCGGCAGGCACTGTTGGAATCTTAACATTTATCTTTCCCTCCCTACAGCAGAACCCAGGAGACTCGAATTGAAATCTTACCGCGTGGCAATGTTTACAGTCTGCCACTTTTTTTAAAACATGGTGTGTCTTTGGCAGTTTATGATACACACTATCGTGTGGATCATCGGTAGCAATCCTGTTAACACCACTGACATGAACACGATATGACTCGTATCCATCGTCCTCGAGAACTTGACTGGCTTCATCAAAATCATTATCTGCACCTTGTGCATCGTCAACATAACCTATAGAATGATGGTTGATTATGCATATGCTCAAAATTTTGGTAATATATATGTATTAAATGAGATAATGATTGTTGAGTTCTCACCGTCGTGGACACCACCTTCATTTGCAAGCTCGAATAATGCACTATCGAATTCGACGTAGTCATTATCTGGAATGGCCTCATGAACATATGGTATTTGTGTAGTATGACATTGCATAACTCCATCTAGTTAAAAAAGAAGAATTCATTACATTTTGTAAACAATAATGGGTATGCAGCAACAAACGGACACAAAATTATCAAATCCGACAAGTTGTGTTCACCTGAGAAGTGTGCTTGTTGGTTTTGCTCAATGATCTTGGATTCACTCTTCTTTTTCGGTCGTTTATACATGTCATTTCTATGAAGCCAATAAATTGGATCATCTAGATCAATATTTTCCTTATTTGTTACACTCGGTGTAGCATCACCTTCGCTAACATTGTTTGATCCAGCCTTCTTCCTCCCACGGTACTCACGTTGCTTTCTATTCCTTTCTTCTTTCTTTTTTATGCTGGAGATTGCAGATTGCCCGACCTCAACCCCTTCACTAAGTTCTGAAGGTGAAATAGTTGTTGCTAGCACTGGAGTGTCAGATGTAACAGTATCGGTACCACTTAACTTGGCCTTCTTCTTTGCACGCCATTCACGTTGATATTTGTTCCTTTCTTCTCTCTTTCGTTTGTCAATCGGTTCTGTAGGCTGAGTTTTTTGAAAATCATCGCCTTCAGTCTGTATTGAAGGTGAAACAGTTGCTAATTGCATTGGATCGCCAGATGATACGGTACTGCTAACACCACTTAACTTAGCCCTTTTCCTTGCACGCCATTCACGCATATATTTGCTATTCTGGTCTCTCTTTTGCTGGTCGGAAAGTTCAGTCTTTTGCAGCACACAACTCTCAATGTGATGAGAATATGCAATGGTTGGTTCCTGCATTGGCATGGTAAGTACTCCATTTCCATCACTTTGAGTAATTTGAGTTATGTGGACCTTACTCACATCGCTTTGTTCTGGTGGAGAAACAATTGTGGATTGCACTGAAGTGCTAGATGTTACATGCTTACTAACACCACTTGACCCAGCCTTTTTCCTTGCACGCCATTGGCGCATATATTTGCTCTTCTCTTCTCTCTTCTATCTGTCACTAAGTTCGACAAGATGAGTTATGTGTACCTCACACTCACCGCTCCGTGATGGTACAGGAACATTTGTTGCTTCGTTCGGAGTGAGTGGTGTTACCGCCTCGCTTACACCACTTAACTCAGCCTTTTTTCTGGCACGCCACTCACGCATATATTTGCTCTTCTCTTCTCGTTTCTATTGGTCAGAAAGTTGACAGGTAAACACTCTAGTACCATCACTACTTTTTTCCTCAATATTTTTCATGTACGGCACACTGTTTGCTGTCTACTTTCTTCTCTTGTTTGATCATATAATTTATCATGTCTGTCTGATAAATTATTACATGTGATATTGTTTGAAAAAAATGAGCAAAATAAATAATATGAATGTCTCAATATTATTATATACAAATGTCCATTTGACAACACCTGTTGGTTTATTGGTTATATCACCCAACGCAATTCGCGCTCCATTGGTAGGGCAATTTCCATCCATACCTACCTAATAAACAAGTTGTGAGATTAATGAACATACTTAGCTTTACAGTATTTGCACATTTTCTAAAAGCTTGATAGTAACCAATCTAACAGATTACTAAAAAATGTTACCGTCTTATTTGGTTTATAGTGAAAAATGAAGACTTTATATACTAATTTGAAATCATGAAAACGGCCTATCCAAGTTTTACTAACATCAATAATGATAGCTCATAAACATGTTGAATGAGTATAGCACCTGTTGGTATTTTTAGAAAATACATAGGTGGCACAACTTGTAAAACATGCAGTAGGACCTATCAGTACGACATATAGAAAGCACTCGATCAAAGCCCATAATCCCATAAAGCTCAACAGCCCATATTCTCATTATGCTTAATATTTCAGTATGAATTATCGTGAAAAATTTTCTTGTTACACCTTTTTCGAACATTACTATGAAAAGATAAAGGATCACTTGCTGAGAATTATATATCTTCCATGGCACAATATCTACCTCCTGTGGAAGGGTTGAAAAGAAAAATTTTAGACTTCAAAAGTCACCCGTTAAGGATTTCCAAAATCTGCAATGACAGAAAATGTGATTAAAAAATCAAATCATGTTACCAATGCATGTAAAATAATGTTTTAGACAGATGAAAGCAACTCAAAATCAAAACATGCATCGTTATGCATGAAAATATTGTTAGTATATCAACCTTTTGACAGTACCATGCAAGTAGATGTATGTTATATATTTATATTACATATATGCACAGAAAAAAAAGAATGAGCACTGAAATTAAAATCACAAAATCGATAATATTGAAAGCTAGGTAACAAAGAGAATATAATATTCACATATTATTTAACTCTTAATAAACAGTCACAAATATTTAGGATGATTCGAGCCCATTGAATGAATCTTTTCTACTGAATGTACTACTGCATATTTAAAAAAAACAATTTGCATGCCTACATTATCTTACTGCATTATCTTTGTTGAATTGGAAAATTTCTTGACGACCTTCAAATCACAGGATGATTGGCCATACAATGAAACTTAGTGCAGCAGCTAGCTGTGGCACACAAGCATCCAAGAAGCCCCTTAAGAAGCTAAAATTCTGACACTCACAAACAACTGATTAGCATTACATATTCCCAACTCTAACTCATCTACATGTACTTGCTAGCCTGATTAGCACAGACACAGGGGCGGCAGCCGATCCACCGGATTCAAAAACGTTGAAGTTTTGCGTGCACGGGGTGTGAAAATGGCAAGCTAGCTGTACCACCCTGTGGTGAAATTACTGAAACACTTGAAACTCTTCAGCTCTATAATTAAGTAGAAATAAGAAGTGCATCCTTTTGCAGTTCTGACACTTAAAAACTATGTCTTAACTTACTAAAAACATGTTCAGATCGGCATCCTGAAATATAGTTTGCTTATATCGATGTCAATACTGGCTATTCTCAATCCCATTTCAACACATATGAATATGAGCTAGCAGGATAAATTTTAGAAAAAGAAAAAGTTCAGTTCTGAGTCTTTTCTAGGTTTCCCAAAAAAGAAAAACAGGTTGGGTCTATCTTCAGCAAACCGAGAAGGTCTTCCAAATCTGTATAAAAAAAATTAATTTTGCTGCAACCGTTCTAATTTCCTAAGAAACCTATACATTTCAGTTAGCCCTATTCTGACAGCAGATGGTGTAGCTAGGGTGATAAATTGCTATAAGTTTCCTGGACAATGAGTGGCAACTTGATAGGGTCATGTATAAAAATACTCACAACTCCAATAGGAGTCTGCACTGAGGGCACTCTTTATTATTTGATAAATAGGGGTAATTTAGAGTCCAAATCTCTTTTAACTTCATATTTGGTACTGTAAGCAACTAAGCACACCTGCCCTCCTCATCGAAGTAGAAACCAAAAATTCTAGAATTGGATAAATATTTCTAGAACAAGCACTGCAGAGTACACAATGATGGCACATACAAGACTTAAAAGGACAGTAAGAGCCATTGCAAAAAAAGATGGGAAAAAAGAGAACGTTAAGAGAAAGATGCCGGTGACCTCTGGCCACTACAGGCTGCACAAGAGTAAATTCACTGCTCTACTAAATGTTCTTACAAATTTATATATATATTACATATATGCATGTGTTGGTTCCTAATAATAAGCAAAGAAAAATAAATTAGTCATTTCACCTTGGAACTAAATCAAATTATTTCCATTTGCACATTATGCAATATATATCATAGAAATTATTTGTCCCTAATTTAATGTTCTGAGACAATAAACATCCTAAAAACAAAATAATGGGATCAAAATTATAATAAGAAATGAATATGCAATGGCATGTATTACTGAAATCCATAGTTGTATTTCTAGGTCATTAAGTAATGGGATGATATTCGTGGTCCATCCTGCAAGAGGCACTAAGTAATAGATGCCAATGGGATTAACGATTAGTTTATGTAAATGTTATTGGTTTGGAAACGAGGAATGATTTATCCCACATTATGACAAGATAACCTATTTGAACGCTCCTGAAGTGAATTTGAGTGCATTAACTTTATTCATGATACCCATTTTTGTACAACAGAGGGGTCCACAAAAAGGGACACTCTAGAGAAAAAAACAAAAAAAAAGCATCAATAACGCTGTGTATGCTATAGTGGTAGGGAGGAAAAATATATGCATGTATATATTCATTTTTATTCAGTAATTTATCTTGATAATGGACATTGATATGCACATATACACATAAGAGACATGGCACTACAATTCACAAATCACATCCACTATTATCGCAAAATTTAATGTGTGAGCAGTAATGGTTCAAGGAAAGTGATCGAGCGATGATTACCTTGTTTGCGGTGCAATGGTGAAGTTTCCGGTGAGGGTGCAACAAATATAATTTGGCGGCGTTGCGGTGCAAGGAGTCCCGGTGGTGGAATAGCAGCGCGGTTGGCGCAGGGGCAAGGAGTCCCGGTGGTGGAATAGCAGCGCGGTTGGCGTCGGCAATCTGGAGGCGGAAATCAGCGCCATTATATTTTTAGTGGATGGTGTCAACTGTAAATCATGGTGCACATAGGCAAACAAACTTATGAGGTTTGTTCTGCCATTAACCAGCAAACTGGTGCTAACATTTTTTTTAGAAGGATAAAATCAATGGCCAGTGTTGCCTACAATATAGTTCAACATAGCCATCCCAATTAAATGAGAAACATCCCAAATTTTTCATCATAGGAAAAAAACTGAAAATAAAAACAACCCCATTCACCCTGATATTCAATGTATTAGTTCACCCCAAGTCCCCATTCCATAACCTGCTCGTCGATTTATTATTTCACCCCATTTCATAACCTGATCTTCGTGGAAACGTTGTATATACTGAGCATATTGTATGTACTAAACAAATGACACATCAATTGGAATTGTGGAAACGGTATAAATCAAGATAGTTTCTGTACTCAGTCATAGCGTTAGCGTTAGGCATAAACATACCGGTGGGCGCGTGGAGGAGAGGCCAGCGCAAACGGAGACCGAGATTGGGGACACGGAGAATGTTCCGGCGACGGAGTTCGAGGTGGAAAGAGTCCGGCGTGGAGGAGACCGAGATCGGGGGCGCGGAGAAAAACCGGCGAGGCTGGAGTGATGGAGGGACAAGTGAGGAGAGATGAGAGATGGGCGAGGGGCAGGGGCGTGCCGGCGGCGAGGGTGTGGGAGCGCCGGTCACGGTGGGCACCGGCGACAAGAGAGAAGGGGAGAACCGGCGGCGTGCGGCGGCGGTTAGGGTTTGGAGGAGAGGAGTGGCGGCGGCGGTGGCCGGCGCGCGTGCGTGAGAGAGGAGAGGGAGCAGCGGCGGCAGCGTCCGGAGCGCGTGCGGGAGCGGAGGCGGCGTCCGGAGCGCCGGAGCGCGTGCGGGAGCGGCGGCGCGCGTGCATGAGAGAGGAAGGGAGCGGCGGCGGTGGGGAGAGAAGGGGAGAACCGGCGAGGCGAGCGCGGCCGGCGCGCGTGTGTGGGAGAGGAGGGAGCGGCGGCGGCAGCGTCCGAAGCGCGTGCGGGAGCGGCGGCGTGCGTGCGTGAGAGAGGAAGGGAGCGGCGGCGGGGGGGGGGGGGGAGAAGGGGAGAACCGGCGAGGCGAGCGCGGCCGGCGCGCGTGTGTGAGAGAGGAGGGAGCGGCGGCGGCGGAACCGGCGAGGCGAGCGCGGCCGGAGCGCGTGTGTGAGAGAGGAGGGAGCGGCGGCGGCGGCGGCGTCCGGAGCGCGTGCGGGAGCGGCGGCGCGCGTGCGTGAGAGAGGAAGGGAGCGGCGGCGGCGGGCGAGATCTAGGGCAAGAAGGGAGCGTGGGCGGGCGGGCGAAATCGAGGGAGTAGGCGGCGGGCGATGCGATGCGGAGGGGGAGGGGTGCGTGCTACGGGTGCGGGACCGGTGCGGAGGGCCGTTGGATTAAAGGATAGATGAAATACGAGCTGTTGGATTTGTAGGATGTAAGAATGTAAGAGTGTAAGATGAAAGATAAGTAAAATGAGTTGGTGAATTATAGGGTAGATACAAACTCAAAATTGAGTTTACATTTGGTAATTAAGTCATATTTAATTCATCATTGCCAGGTTCAACCAAAACCAAATTAGCATCGTCTTACTTCCACCAACTAGAAGAATGATTTGGCGCCATAAAAGATATGTGTACTCGACATATTTTTGTCGTAACTACATTCAAATTAAAGTGCTGAAATGGACGAATAAATGATAGTTTATCTGATTTTGTGATGACTAGCATTGCCCATGTGTTGCAATAAGATATTAGTTAAAGAAGAAAAAAAATCATTAACTCATTATTATCATCAATTTTTCATACATCATCTCTTAATTTCTACGTATTTTGCTACTAAAATATGAGTTCTTAGGTTTGACCCTGTATTATTCTTTTCCTTCTCACAAAAGTAGGAAATTGGTGATAGAGGTCGGTAACATGTGCTCATATTATGTCATTTCCATAAAAAAATAGAGTTAGTGATATGGATAGTATGAGACTCAAAGCTTACACCATTACTGCTCCTTTTTAAAGGAATATATATAGATATTCTAAAGGAATACATATAGATATCATAGAATAGAATGAATGAATGAACTATTATAAAGTTAAATACTAGCTATTTTAAAAAATATTAGTTTTTACAAAAAAATGAACCGTTTATAATTTTAAGAAACATACCACCCATAGTTTTCATCCATTCATGAGATTAGAACCGGATGGAATTTGGTTCCCAACTTGCAAACTACTACGGCCAGCTCCATCGCATAGGCAAGCATATATATGGTGGCAATAGCTATCGTAAAATTACAATGGAAAAAATACTTCCATGTTTTGTGTTAAAGTTAAAAGAAAAATATTGTAATCTAAAGTGTAACAATTATATCATTCAAAATGTATCCTAAAATATACTATTTTGATCCAATCTTAACCAGACAAACCATCAATTATTAAATATCCACATAATAGTTTTCTCATTTTAACCAATCACAATTATTATATCATTGGTTAATTTAAGCTACTTTAAAACTCTAAACGCTTAAATTTTGGAGAAAATCCCCTACGTGCCCTTAAAAACTCTCTCAATCCTATATGTGCCCCTTAATTTTGTCTCGTCCTCTACATACCCCGAGTTTTCATTTTGATCTCTTTTGTTTCATCCTGTTGGTTGATCATGAATTGACCGTTAAATGTTTTTGAGATTGAATATATTACCCTTACACATATGTACTAGTTTAGTGATAAAAACACATTGATGACAAATTTTAAAATAAATATAAAATTTTAAATAAATTTTGATTAATTTTTATGAAATTCGTACACCATTTTCATCTAAATTTGATCCCAATAAATAAATAATTTTGGTTCATAATTTCTAACTACAACTCTTATATGGATTTTGTAAAAGTAAATTTGTTCAACAATTTAAATTTTGTTTTTTGTATTTTACAACAAATAATCATGTCCCATTTGATTTTGTCATGAATTACAGTTTTTCACATTGTGAATTATGAAGGTAGCATGCAAGTATGGAAAATGGGTGATATGAATATTTTAGAAAAATCTAACGGTCAACTCACGGAATAGGGATAAAGGAGATCAAAATGAAAACTGTATGGAGAGGATGAGGTAAAATTTAGGGGTATAGAAGAGATTGTGAAACTTTTCAGGGTTATGTAGTAAATTTTTTCTGTATTTTGAGATGGAGTATCTTCAGCACCTCAACGCATATGCACAGCCTTTTCACTCTTGTGGTGCAGCAGCCTATGCTTGATGTCTAGACATAGCTATAGCTAGCTAGGCATCTAGGGCTAGCTAGCTATGCTACTGATTCCTTCTATTACTAAGCTAGTCTTCTTCCTATCTAGATAGACCTACCCAGGTTAATGAATTGAAGATGCTGCAAGGTAATGAATTGAAGAAGCTGCATACTAGATGAGCAGTATGTTTTATCTCGGATTTATTTAGTTTGCTACCATGCTAAAATATTGATAATGCTAAAACATAAAACATAGGTTAATTTTGGTAGTGTCAATTTTGTTTGACAACTAATATGTATATTTTGGTAACGAACCAAACACTAGCAAAACTACTATTCAAAATGGCAACAATTCGGTGGGGTACATTTTAGCATCAAACCAAAATGACCCCTCATCATAATGTGTGCAGGTAGATCCTTCTTTATTTTATCCCTCTTCCTTTCTTAACATTGTTCTTGGAATCTTTCTTCGTTGTACTTTGTTCTATGTACTCTCTCTCCTGCCCTCATTTTTTTCAGTTTTGCTTAATTATCAACCTTTTCTTTTAACCAGAAGTCGCCAGGTTAACCTTTCAGTGCTAAATTAAACTATATATCACCTTAGAAATAATTTGGCATTAATTCATAGGAGCTATATAGCTAGTCACCAGTGACTTTCTTAGAGATCCCATGCATGAATGGTCCCAGATGCTAGCTGGTTAGCAGTGAGAAGAGAACATGTGATTCCCTAGTACTTTTGTATATACTGTATAATTAATCTATTAATCTTGTGATACAATCTTGGAACTCCCCAAAGGAATGGGTGAAGCTGCCCTGCCGCCAGCATTGATATGATCTACTAGCTATAAAATGATCATAAGAAAAATAATTTTATGGTCATGTGGCCTCTTGGGGATCATGCATTGCATGCCTTGTTGCTAGCTAGGTCATGCTGGCTGCAGCTAGCCTATTTAATTCGTGTGTAAATAGACATGACAGACAAAGGCACAAATTGTGCTAGCTAGCTGCATGAATTCTTCTTCAAATGGTGGGGTATGTACATATACTTCCAAAATATAAACATTAATTTTCCAATGGTGGGAAAATATTTTCTTTCAGTTACTTTGGACAATTATTAAATTTTAAATTACTTAGATTCCCTTCCCAAGCATCTTACTGACTGAAAATGTATATGTTTCTATGCATTGAAATCAACACCCCAGAAGTGTACACATTTTGAATCTAGAAATGGTTACATATATTTTGGAATGGATGAAGTACATGCTACCTCACTTTGTTATAGTGTATATATATTAACGCTTGCAAGTTGCAATATGTAGTAGGATTTCATGATCCACACATACATACGTGGGATGTTATTTATCCTCTTTGTTCTCAGTCAGCACAGACTTATGGTTAATTATTTGTTGTATTTGAGCCATATATATATATTTATCTGCGTGTGTGCATGTTAAAGAGTAGTTTGATCAAAGGTAATAATAGCTTGAACAACTTTGAATTATTTTATCATTTGCATTCAGACTGATTATATTTGTTGAATATATGCTAGTGTACGTACTTACATACTTAATTAATACTCACTCCACTCCAAAATATATGAAGTTACTACCACTAACACAAAGACCGAGAAAGAATTATTATCACCTCCTCGTTTAGATCACCTCAATAAATACAATACATATCTCCACTGAGATCATGAGTTAGAGGATTTTAGAAAATGAATTTTAAGTGGAAAGTACTAATTAATTGCATGTATGTGTATCTTATATTACAAAATATCAAAGAAATATAGTTGCACCCTATATATTTGGTGAACTAATGGGAATATTTTTGCCGATGTTACTTATATCTCATTAGTACTCCTAGCTAGCTAGATCGAGAGACAACTCATTCACACAAGCACATGCTATGAGAATTGAGGTGCCAAATTTGGTGCCATTATATAGTACATTAGTACAACATAACAACTGTTAATATACGTATAGTACATCCTACATACTGTATAATTTTAAAGCTGAGATCCAATCAACTACTCCACTAATCAATTAATTATTAAATCATGCATCTCCAATAATTTATACCTTTTAATTAAGCTAAAAACTGTAGTGCAAGCCTTGCACGCCATGTACTACGTGTAGATCTCTCACGCACATGTTATATATACATATTTTTGTTTCTCCAGGGTACTACAAGCCAGCTATATATTACAAATTAATTAAGCTGTATTCATTAAATTTTCTCACAGTATGTGTGCAATGCATGATCACGCAGATACACCATACGCCAGCTACCAGACAGGTGATTGAATTCATTTCACAGGCATATGCATCTCGCTTTCCTAGTTGCTAAAATTGTTTGCTTATATGGTCAAGATAATGCTAATAATTCACAAACAATTTCTTAGGAATAAGACAAATCAAAATTAAATAAAATTTCAATTATATCAAATCACCAAGACCTTCCATGCAAGATCCAAATGCTCGACCTGTTGAAACTTTGGGAGCAGCATCCATTTACACATGGCATGGCTTAATTATCAAAATGATACTAAAAGCTAGCTCATCAACAAATTATTACAAAATGAGAATAGCTTAGCAAAAGACTAGAAAGTACTATGTATGATTAAATCAAGTGGTGGTTGGCTGGCACTAGGGACCCCCAAAAAAAACTTCCAAAAATTTAAATATGGCCCTAAATACATAGACTAAAATCATAGAGCTCATGTGGCCAACATTGTTTATATATATGTATGCATTTATATGCATGTATACAGAAAATACATTTTAGAAAACCCTAACTGAAAGGTGGTGGTTAGTGTGTGTTTGACAGTGACACAAGTGTATTGCAAATTTGCAATGGGACCACCACATTAGTTAGTTGTTACGTCAATCTAGCTAGAGATAACTAAGCCGTATATATATATCCTTTAAACATATATACATATATATATATAACCACCCATATCAAAGTGTACTGGTCGGTCAGAGTAATGTGGAGCCACTGCTATATAAAGCCTCACAGCTTTCTTCTTCTCCCTCCCATATCTCTCTCTCTCTAGATCTCTCTCTCTCTCTCTCTCTCTCTCTCTCTGTGTGTGTGTGTGTGTAATCTGATTGTTGAAGTGCAACCATTAGGAGCTGAAGCTGCCAGCATGATCTGATGAGTGCTTAGGTGAGGGCAGAATTGACTACCAAAACAAAGATCAGATCATGCTGTGCAGTTTCATCTGCTTGTGGCTGCACAAAATTAAAGGGCCAGATTGTATTTATATGTTGGTGTAAGAGGCTTACATGCAAATTTATTAATTTGTTGTAGCATATATCGATCTGACTGTATATATTCTTCTATGTGTAGATTTTAATCTTGCAGGATCGATCAAATTTTAGATGTTTTGTTTGGGAGCTGAGCACCCATGAATTAATTGGAGATCAAATGAGCAAGTCGATCAAGAATTGAAGATGAAACAAGTGTGAAGATCAAATGAGCAAGCCAAGAATTGAAGATGAACAGGTGCGAGAGACAAAGGAGTTCTTTCTTTGCATCATCAACATAATGCATGGTTAATTAGTTCTTCCTACTTCTTAGTTTGTCTTTAATTCAATCAATAAAATCTAATATCCAGTTGTCCAGGTGTTGTAGGGTGTTCTTGCTAGCTTAGCATGTTCAGGAGAAGCTAGCTATATGGAGCCAATTGATTATCATCAGTCTGGAGCAGCCAGCTAGACAAATCTTGGGTCTGATCTCTGCAAGCTTGTAATTTGATGCTAGCCAGGATAATGAGAAGTGACAAAGTCATAAATAAATTCTACTCTTGCAAATTTCTCTTGTTTTTATCTCATACTAGTATACAAGATTGCAACTTGCAAGGTTTGTGATATGCATGGCAAAGTTATCAACCGGAGATATTTTATCTTACTGAAATTATTACGAGTACGGCCACCTGAATGACAGTAGGACCAGTCCACACTATCATCGTCACTACAGATGTATTAGTTGGACAAATCATGATTGTGTAATAATATCATTTTATCTCTCTTTAGATAGATTTTTTGAGACCAGATTTCACTAATGTATGACCAGATGATACAAATCAGCAGATTTTTGGAGTAACTAGCTAGAGGGGATAATTAATTAATTGATTAGAAGATGATTGATTGAATATTGATTAACCATTTGGTTTGAGTGTACAATACATTAGATTCTATGTCCCTGTCTATTACAGCCGAAAGTTGGGTGTACATTCTTAATTTTTCCAATTATGCCAGTCCTATTCAATTGCATGTGAAGAAGATCTGTGTGAGATGCGCCACTCGTCGCATATACTATATAATAAATATGAAAACAAATATAGAGCCCTATTGATTCGCTTATTATACTTATCCGGATCGTTTATTAGAAAAAAAGTATTTGAGTAAACACTATTAACAAATGTTGACATAAACTACGATGAGAAATAACAAATTCAAAATTCAAAATTTAACTTATAAGCAAAAACATAAGCGAAACAATACAAGCCATACGAGAGGAAAAAAGAGATCTAGTAAAAGAAAAGGCTAGAAGAGAATAATTTAATGGTGGTAGGGTTAGCTCACGTACAGGTACGGCTATTGACTACGTGCAGTTGTTTGTATACATCTTAATCGAAAAATTTGTGGTGCCGTAAAAACGTGTAATTATTGTTGGTTCACACAATAATTAAGCTGGAAAAGAACTAGTCGTATTGTGTTAGGACGGAAAAAAGTTCAGGAAGAAGTACAGAGGTTCCAATTTTGAACTAACTGTTGTATTACTGTGTTATACGAATAACGTACGTGGTCATGCTGGTTCCAAATTCAGCTTATAAATCACAGCTAATTGTAGAATTAAATTTATTTATTTTATCGCTTTTGTGATTGAATTTTAGCTTTTAGACCACTATGAATAGAAGTATAGAAGTCTTACCTGACAATTATTTTTATTGCTTTGGTTATATGTCTTTGGCTTTTATAACATGCGGCCCAAAAAATACCTTACAAAAGGAATATTTATGAAATCACGTATTCTTAGTATATAACTAGGAAAAAAAACCAAATTTACTAATGTGGTTTACGGATACATGGGTCGATCTGGGAACATATTGCGCAATGTTAATTGGTTCATGCCGGTTTTAGAAATCTCTCTCGTTACATACCAACATGTAGTTCAATTCCCTTAAAAAAAAGTTCCAATGTAAGGTATCAAGAGGTCCCCTCACAGGTGCGATCCAATTACCCCCTATTAGTCAAATACCCCTCTTCCTATTTTGTTTAGGGGTTAAGGCCGTACGATTTTTTCCCAACCTTATGATTGAACTCATCCTTGAAATTCATGTGTTCTGTCTACAGGTTTCAGTTTATTTCCCACAGGAATCAGGATTGCTATTTTTTGCATTCTTAATTTATGTCCTTTTTTGCATTTTTAATTTATGTATTTTTTGTTTTTCAAGGAGTGCTGAATATACAAAAAGTACACACATTGTTTAGCACAGCCTAAACAGTATGTACAGCAGCATGGGCTGGCACAATTTAAAGCTAGCTAGCTATACTAGAGAAAACTGACAAAAAGGCTAGCTAGCTGGTCAAGCTAACCATTTCTTTTCGTGAGCTAGTATAGCACTCATGGAGTTATTGTACAAATACATATTTATAACTCTACTGAATACGTACATGTGTCCTGTCAGAAAATAAGTAGAAATACGGTGAAACGTCCGTGCATCCATGGACGATTACAAAATATATATACAGCTCACCAGCCATGCTGTTTGTTTAGGGCTCCTTTGGAACAAAGGAAAAATAGAGGATTTTTGTAGGATTAGAATCCCATGGAAAATTTTCCTTTGTGCTCCTTTGGAAGGTATTTGAGAATCCTACAAATTTGGAATGGCTTGATTCATTGGAATTTTGAAGGATTTCTAAAATAAGGTTGGACCTCATGGGGAACTTTGTTATGTCAATCTCTCTCCTAAAATCCTATACTTTTCCTATGAAGCATCCAAACAGCAAATTTTAACAATCCCTATAGATTACAATTCCAAAGGATTCAATTAACATGTCACCTCGATTCTTACATTTTTTTCTATTCCTGTGTTTTTAGATTCCTACATTTCAAAGGAGCCCTTAGCTGCATTTGTAGTTAACGCAATATCTTGTCAATCTGCAGTAAAATAGTGTATGGTCATGGCCTCCTTTTTTTTTTCTTGGGAGAATAGCATGTCCCAGCTCAGGTTAATTTGGTTGCTAGCCTTTTATATTATCCAAATGAACCGATAAACTTATCATGCCACATAATATATATAGATGAATAATATCCATATGCATAATATATATACAAACAGCAAGCAACACAAGTAAATTAAGAAAATAGAAAAAAAACTTTAGTCTCGATTGGTAACACCAAACAGGATTTCCACGTGACGCTACCACTAAAGATGGATCTTTAGTTCCGGTTATTAGAACTGGAACTAAAGATGTGCATCTTTAATCCCGTTTTCGTAGTTCCAGTTGGACAACCGAGACTAAAGGAGGTTGCCAACCGGAACTAATGTGGGTATCCCCATTAGTGTAACCCTTTGCACCATCGAAATCACCACGGTTATTCACATTATCCTCTCACGCAAAATCTATATATGATGAGTCCAATTTACTTCATTTCATCATCATTTTTGCATGGGAGGATATATGGTATGCGCAAGTGGTCATTTATGTGGGCCTAAGGACGATATTAGGTCATATGATAAACATTAAGCACTTGTTTGGATAATATAAAAACGCTAAGGACTATACTAAACTTGGAATGGAACTTTAGGAACAATATTGGCTATTTTTCCTTATTTCTTCATTGCAAGAAAGACAAATACACATGCACACACTCTACCAAGCACACGAGCAAAAGTGACTCCTTTTTAACCTACATTCAATATACTAAGGAAACAAATAAATTCGAGTCTCACTAAATTCTTATTGAAAACACATCGATACCACATTTCTACCAATTTTCAGAAGCATAAAACTTCAGCTTACTATGCATCCCCCACAAGAATGATGTGTTTGTGAGGTTTGATCCCATTTTCCTGTAGGAAATGATATATGCAATCCCCCCACGCACACACACCCAAAAATTTTTTTTCCGTGAAATTCCTGTGTTCCAAATATAGCCTCGATGAGAAAATGGAACTACGAGGAGAGAAAAAGCACCGGGGTCTACATATCTATTTAGGATCAGCACCTCATCCATCTGAACCCAGAGTACTTTCTTCGTCACCTGTCAGTCACCGCTCCTATAATTCTGAAAGATGCTCCAAAACACATCAACATTATATAATCACAACATTTCAAAGTTCCAAACATATATAACGGCCTATACAAACATAATAAGAAGAAAAAATGCAGAAGAAAACAAATGCATAGATAGCTCCTAAATTTATCTAACGCTACAAACAAAGTCCATGCATCGACGATCAATGCAGCCACTTACACATCAGGACGCCCATGCTGGAAAATAATTGGTGACAATCAAGAGGAATGTACACAGACATCCACAGCAACCCGTCGGCGTCAGGATGCATTAACGGTTATACCTAACGCCATACGCCAACAGTTATGCCCATGTCTGGCATGAGCCTGATTGTCCCTCTTGGCTTCAGGAAATATATAGACGGCGAATAGAAATCACACTGCAAAGATCAAGATGAGACATGTTTTTTTTTTTCATATCTAAATTATTGTGTACCCTGGCAAACAAGTTTCTGTACCAACAATGACATCTTAATTGTAGTGCAAAGCAGACAAGCAACAAGAAAACATCATTTATATCACAACGATAGGCTAAATAGCACTCTGATTGGCCTATCTATTGGTTTCTTATTAGGCAGTTATTGAACGACTTGGAATAGGAATGCAAAAACACAAGACATGCGCACCTACGGGTTGAATACATATCATCGATCACAATTCTCGACAAGGCACAATGTAATTCTGACTCCCACAATTAATCTTTAATTTCTCGAAGTAAAAAAAAAGGAAGGACAGATAGAAAAAAAAAATATTCAGAAGAGGGAAGATTATGACATAAATTTGTTAAGATGGCAGATCTAACATCGGGGTACTGCTGAAAAGATTATCAACTATAGGAATTAATGCTAGTTTACCTCTGCATCAACCTTCTAGGCTGCATCAGATGGATCTCGCTTGTACGGCCAGTTGGCTGGATTGGCTTGTCACCTCATATAAAGGAAGCTAGTTCTCCTCCAGAGGTGGTTGTGAAGAAGCAACCTGATCAAGTTAAGTTACTAGGTTTAAGGGGTAGTAAGGAGCAGAGGCCTAAGTTATAACAATACTTGCAGCGCCTTGCAGGAATGTTGAGGAGGGGATTCAGATTTCACACCTTTTAGAAGATTCAACAGCGTCATATCACTGATAAGCATCAGCTCCCAGTAAAATGCAAAGCTATCATACTAACTCGTGCTAGTTGGCTCATCCTGAAAGAAGTTGGGCCATATACTACTTCATTTGAGTACCACTAGACCATATATAGGGACTATGAGTCAGTTCTTTTTTTGGTGTGCATGTTTCTATGAACTAGCAATGATAACTAATGATACAGCATAGGGTACATGGATAAAATATTGAGACATGATGAAACAAAACGATGAAAATTGCTTTAATTATCTCTGTATGTCAAAATACAGTGCTGCTATTAGCAATTACACAAAAGATTAGCCATCTTGAATTTAAAAGTAAAATGAAAGAATAGTTAGCTACAAGCTAGGGTGTGCATGGATTTATCTAACCATTAACCAAGTGACTGGCCAACTGGGGATATAGGTGTCAGTGTTGTGTGTTTGCATAAATGGTCCAGTCGAATCCTAAATACTAACACAGAGGATATATCATGGAAGAGTTGACTCACAAAATTAGTCCATTAGTTCAGGCTCTCAACACCATCTCATAAATTGAAGATAAATAAACAATGAATGTTAAACAGCAGGAAACCATGTACTCTGTTTTTATGAAGCATCGGGACTTGATATGGGAGGGCAAGAACCAAGTTGCTTGAGATTAGCTAATCAGTACTCAAATCATATTTTCTCAGCTTGCATCTTTCTAAGTTCTAACATGCCTCATATCCAGTTGGCCCACTCAAACTACAAATTCAGAAGGAACCGGTTATATACACTGCTTGTTCCTGCAAATTGTGTGAACAAAAAACACCTTGCTGTAAGGCTCATTCATCTGTAGTGCTGTCGTTGCTCATTAGAGAACTTGTATACTTCCAGCTTTACCTACTTTGTATGGTCGTGTGCTGGGAAGGGGCAATCTGCATGTCACCAATAATGTAAAGTGATCAGGCCCATTCGTTAGTTTGACTGTGTGAGTCTGTGAGATCCATCATTGGTTACTCAATTATCTCCTATATGCCCACAACATTATGCAGGCATGAATTTTCCAAATAACTCTCTGTCAAGTAACATACATGCCTATGTTCTACAGACTACAGTATCATTAAACTTTCTCATGATAAATCTATGGACGGATAAGCACAACAAGGGTTCCCAAACTCATCCACGTCCACTCCCACATGTTGTCTTTTTTGTTGGAATACCAAATATATGTTTTCTTAAAAAAAATACTTGAGAAAAATGATCAGAACCAGTATGAAGTATGAATCATCCATAATTTGGTACAAACTGGAGGCCCATGGATATCAACTCTGGCTAACCATATAATGGAATAACCAGGTTATGAGATCCCTAGAAGTGGTTAGCACTATTTATTACATAATGCAATGTTCAACTCACAAGAGGTAACACATAATACAATATCTAAATAGCACATATCACAACTGAAGTGAAGCAGGTTGTACCTAGTATGTAGCAACTGTACAAAGATTTCTCAATCATCTCTGCTTCTTTATTTCAATTTAGATTCAAGATCCAAAAATTTCAATCCAGATATCACCAAATCTGCAGTGACATTCTTCAAATGCTCATTCAACATATCCTCGTAAACAATATAATTGGCTTCTGAAATAATATTGCGATCTCTCATGGTAGATAGTACTTTTCTTGCCTCAGTTGAACTTGCATACTTGCAGAAACCATAAATAATAGCAGAATATATAATTTCTTCTATGGAATAACCTAACTCAATCATTTCATCCACCACTTTGATGACCTTCTCCGGGCTTTTTGATTGGCAAGCTTCAAGAATAGTCAAGGTGTACTTGAATTCCATCGGCCCATTTTCCACATTCCCAAGACAATCCTTAACAAGTGAAATAGCTGCATTTATCTCTCCTTTTTTGCACAACCCTTTCACAAGAGCACAATAGGCTGAAATGCTTGGTATCCAAACTGCCTTCATCATCAAATTGTAGCACGAGCAAGCCTCTTCAATATTTCCTTCGTCCACAAAACATGGGATCATATGGCTATATGTACATGAGTCCGGCTTGCAGTCATCTGAACTTTGCATTTCCTCGAACAACACAAGTGCTTTCTTCCTCTCCTTGATCTTCAGCAGATTCTCAATGAGAATGTTATAAATGCCAACACTATAATGCCCCCTTCTTCTAAAAGCATCAAAAACTTCCACAGCCTTCAATTCATTGCCACTCTTGCATGCAAAGAGCTTCAGGAAGTCCACTAAAATTTCAACTATAGGCAAGCTTAGCTCCACTAGATTATCAACCAATCCAAAAAACTTAACCATCTCACCCTTATCGGCATAACAAGCCAGCAATGGTGAAACAGTCTCAGAGCTTGGTATCAGATCCTCCTGAAGGACAATCTGAAACATCTTATGTGCTTTATCCTCCCGCTCTATCTCACATAACCCACCAATCAGTGTGTTATATATCCCCAGGTCTGCACGGTAACCAGAATCCACCATCTCTTTCAACACTCTACAACCATCACCGACCCTTCCTGTGGAGACATACCCATCAATGAGAGAAGCATACACCATCCTGTCCACCAGCAAACCCTTCCTCCTCATCTCCCCAAACAATTCTTCTGCCTTCTCCACCATTCTCGCGTTGCATAGCCCCGCTACTATTGTAGTGTAAGCCATTGCATCTGGATCCACACGATCCCTTCCCATCTCCTCCCAAACCCTGATGCAACCCTCCATATGCCCCCAGCGGACCATCGTCTTCACCAGTGCGGTGTACACAAACACATCCGGTCTGCACACCTCAGCCCGCATCCTCCCAATCATCTCCAGGAGCTTATCCGTCATCCCCGCCCGCGCCAGCACACGCACCATGATCGCGAATGTCACAGGCATAGGCCGCACACCGCAGTCTGACATTTCATCGAACAGCTTGAGGGTATCATCAACATGCCCAGCTGCAGCCAGTGCTCCCAGCACGCGGTTGCAGGCGTGGACCTCAGGCTGCACGGAGAACTCGTGGCGGAAGCGGCGGAGGGCGTGGAGCGCGCGGAGCGGGCGACGCGCCGCGGTGTGGAGCCTGACGAGGAGGTTGAGCTGGGAACGCGAGACCGGCTTGCCATGGGCTCGCATGAGGTCGGGCAGCTGGTCGGCCGCGGCGGGGAGCCCAGCGGCGGAGAGGAGCGAGGCGAGCGCGTGGAACGCCGGGAAGCAATGGCGGAAGCCCTTCTGCCGACCCGCCCACAGGAAGAACGGGAGCGCGAGCGGCGGCGGCGGCGGCGGCCGAGCGCTGAGGACCTCGGCGACGAGCTCCGGAGCCACGCGGCGGAGCTTGGTGAGGTCCGCCACAACAGGTGGCCCCCAGCGCTGGTGTCGGCGGAGCGCGTCGAGGAGGAACCGCGCCAGCGGGGAGAGGCGGCGCGCGGCCGCGGTGGCGGACGGCGAAGGCGGGGAGGAGGAGGAGGAGGGAAGGGATCGCGAAGACGACGTCGAGGAGGAGGGGTCCCAGTCGGCGAGGCGGAATGGGGAGGAGGAGGAGGAGGGAGGAGTCGGTGGCCTCTGTTGGGAGGAGGCGGCGGTGGCGCGGAGGTCGGAGAAGACGCCGCCTCGGACGGTGGGGCGATGCGGGGACGCTCGGCGGTGGCCGTGGTATACCGTCGTCCTGCGCCGGCGAGCCTCCACCGCCGCCGCCGGAGCGGGCGCCGGCGGCGATGCCATGGCGGCGTCGTGGTGGTTTGAGATGAGATCACTCACTGCAGCACTGGCTTGGCCAGCGTAGGATTAGCAGGCCGGGTTAAGTGCTAACTTGTGGGCCTATCTGGGCTTTAGTGGGCCGAAAGAGGTGGGCCCTCGGGAAAAAAAAACCCTAGATTGCGCCTCGCTTCTTCCACCTCCCCCTCCACGCACCTCGCGCACTTCCCTCCACTGCTTCCCTCTCGACGCCGGTGGCTCGCGGCGGCGGCGATGAGGATCGAGGAGGTGCAGTCGACGACGAAGAAGCAGCGGATCGCGACCCACACCCACATCAAGGGCCTCGGCCTCGACGTGCGTCCCCGCGCTTATCCTCCGCTCACTCTTCCCCACCTTGCTGCTGCTGCAATGGGGCCTCCTAGGGTTTTAGAGAAATTTTCTCATCTCATGGCTTGGCTTGGTTTGGTTCTCTCGAGCAGGCGAATGGGTCGGCGATAGGGTTGGCGGCGGGGTTCGTGGGGCAGGGGGCGGCGCGGGAGGCTGCCGGGCTGGTGGTCGACATGATTCGCCAGAAGAAGATGGCCGGACGCGCGCTGCTTCTCGCCGGCCCGCCCGCCACCGGGAAGACGGCGCTCGCTCTCGGCATCTCCCAGGAGCTCGGTAGTAAGGTTGGTTGGTGCCTCCACTGTCCACTCCCTCATTCTTTTCTCGTATACCCTTTGAGGACTGCTCTAGATGATTTGTACACTCTGCTGTAAATTTTGAGGTTAGATTTTAGGCTCCATAGTGAACAAGACCTGTTATTTGCAACATATGCTCATCGTAAGCTTGTACAAAGCACAAGTTTTGCCTTTTGGGAATTTTTGCTCTTCCGCTCGTGAAGAGGTCGATTCGATGGCCCTCAGCGTGGTGAAATGGTGGCCGCACAAGGTTGTGAATACTTGGTTCTAAGCCTCACTTCTACATAGAGGGGTTAGGTTTCCTACCTTTCATACCATAGAGTTAGTTTAAGAGGTCTTACTCTACTTCATAGTTCTCTTTGCTGAAGATAGAATGGAGTTAAAGCATGTGGCCACTAAAAACTGATGAATCGTTTTTAAGTGCAATAAGGGTACTGGCGGACAATTGTTCATAATAATCCATTTTTTTTAAGTTTGATTTTTTTGGTTCATTAGCTAGTGTAAACAAGTAATTCTGCATTTATAAGGGCTCATCTAGCTCCAGAAAGGCATTCATATTGAGCTTCTGGTATTTGAGCACCTATGCATTATCATTTTTAGTTTAATGTTGGGAGGATGGTTGGATTGAATTTCAAATTCACCTAACTAAATTGCTATTCTAAA
Organism: Oryza punctata; assembly: GCA_000573905.2. NCBI lineage: Eukaryota > Viridiplantae > Streptophyta > Magnoliopsida > Poales > Poaceae > Oryza > Oryza punctata. The sequence continues at coordinate 4,589,708 of CM002494.2, read as the reverse complement.
GAATTGGTTTACTTAGCATGTTTTTGTCTATGTTTTTGGCTTTCAACATTTCTTTTAGGCTTGGATTCTGTTTCTTGCTGGTTCAATATATTTGTTTGCCTTCCTTGAAAATAATTCTGCTAATGGTGGATCACTGGAATTTGATGTCCACTTATTAAATACCTGTACATTTTTTTTACTTTATACCTCACAATCTATATGAGAAATTCTTTGTGTTAACTATAAGATTTTTCATTCAATGCCTTACATCTGCTTCATTTTTGGTAAAACATCCAATGTTTCATTCGTGTTGATGGAGAGTAGCTTATGTGTTGTCTTATTATTTTATAATACAGGTCCCTTTCTGTCCTATGGTAGGATCAGAAGTGTATTCCTCAGAGGTCAAGAAAACTGAGGTGCTAATGGAGAATTTCCGTAGAGCAATAGGTTTGCGTATAAAAGAAAATAAAGAGGTCTATGAAGGAGAGGTAAGCACACCATATATGCTAATTTTTAAGTTTGCACTAAGATATTGTTCTTGAATTTGTGCTTTATTTCATTTTCTCTTCATATTAACACATTTCTATGGTTTCACACATTTAAAACAGATATGATATTCTCACTGTCAGTTTCTAAAATAATATATATTTGTGTTTCATTGCCTTTTAGGTTACTGAACTTTCCCCAGAAGAGGCTGAGAGTACAACAGGTGGATATGGAAAAAGCATTAGCCATGTAATCATAGGTCTGAAGACTGTAAAAGGGACCAAGCAACTGAAGCTAGATCCTACAATTTATGATGCTTTAATAAAGGAAAAGGTATCCTGCTCCTCACCCTCCTATCTTGTGCTAGATATTTTAGAATACACTAAGTTCATTTTTCGAAATTTTAATAATAGTTGGAGGATTGTTCATTTCTTATTCAGAAGAATGTCGTGTTGTGAATATTTAATCTATAAAGTAAACTTTGGAGAATGTTAATTGTAAAAATTTGCATGATTGGAAATTCATAACTTGTCATCGTGAAGCTGATTAGATGCCTTAATACTGAGATTCACTTGCGTTACTTCCATTTTTTGCACTAGTTGTTTCACATTAATCATCAGTGATACATGGGATGCAGGTGTCAGTGGGTGATGTTATATACATTGAAGCTAATAGCGGTGCGGTGAAAAGAGTTGGTAGATGTGATGCTTTTGCTACAGAATACGATCTTGAAGCCGAGGAGTATGTTCCAATCCCCAAAGGGGAGGTCCATAAGAAGAAGGAAATAGTGCAGGTAATTTGGTGAATTTTTGCCTAAAAGAGCACAGGCAACTCTTTTTTGCATTGTTAATCTATGAATTTATGTTGGTGATAATTAAAGAAATGAATGGATCGTGTTTTACAAATTTGAAGTATGGTGTCAAACATTCATGTCTAGAAGATTGAAAGTAGAGCTGTCAGCTATGGGACATTTTGTTACCATCACGTCTTGTCTGAATAGATATGGATTACCAGATTAGAACCAACTCTTTCAAACCTGTAGGTGATATTGAACTAACCGCCCTACCAAAACCAAAAGGATTGGTCTTAATCCCTTTTCTATCCATATTTGTAAATACGCCTCCCTTGATAAATGGTTTATACAGTTCACAAATCAAGCACTACTAAATAATAAATTCATGACCATCAATCTACATTATTATAACCCTTGGAATTCATTATGTTTGATTAATTATTGTTATATCTGAGAAAGGTCCCGCTGGAAGATTTGTCCTTTTTGTCTTTTATTTTATCCCTCAACTGTTATATTCCTGTCTACCAGCATAAGAAAATGGGTTCCCTTATGCAGCATTAGTGTGTTATATACAGGCTTTCTGTTTATGCTTCTCAACTTATATGGATGTTAGTTAAAGAGAGCTGAAACTTCTCTTATCATTGTACAGGATGTTACGCTTCATGACCTTGATGCTGCAAATGCTCAACCACAAGGAGGCCAAGATATTTTGTCCCTTATGGGACAGATGATGAAGCCACGGAAGACTGAAATCACTGAGAAGCTACGACAAGAAATCAACAAGGTTTTCAAATTTCCCATGTAGCAGCATTGCTGCTTTTAAAATTGGACCACATTTAATAAACATGTCAGGATTGGCATATGATCTTTAACCTCTATACTGTATGTTGCTAGGTGGTTAACAGATATATTGATGAAGGAATCGCCGAGCTTGTACCTGGTGTTCTGTTCATTGACGAGGTATCTTATTATTTTATCCTTACAAATTACGATTGGAAATTTTCTCAGTGGCTCATTTTGGAGTCAGAATGTACAACATAAAGTGGGTTGTCCTTGTGGGGCAGTGCCATGCTGTTTCTCTATTATATGGTATAGTTATATCTTGATGTGGTTTGATTTAGTTACTTATCAGGAACTTTAATCGCAGGTCCACATGTTAGACATTGAATGCTTCTCTTATCTTAATCGTGCTTTGGAGAGCCCATTATCACCAATTGTGATACTTGCTACGAACAGAGGGATATGTAACGTAAGGTAAACAGTTTGATTTACCAGTCGAAGCACTCTACGCTACATTATAATACCAGACTAATTCTGTGTTTGTCAGTTTGTTTATTACCATGCGCTCCTTAAAGTTTACAAGTCTTGTTATGCTTGTGTCCAGAGGAACTGATATGACAAGTCCACATGGTATACCAGTTGATCTTCTAGACAGATTGGTGATTATTCGAACAGAAACATATGGTCCCACTGAGATGATCCAGGTTCGATTTTGGATCCTATATCAATTAGGCTTTCCTGTCTAGAAATGTGTTTGATTTTTGCTCATTGTCCTTTGCAGATACTTGCTATTAGAGCACAGGTGGAAGAGATCGACATTGATGAAGAAAGTCTTGCATTTTTGGGAGAGATTGGACAGCAGACATCTTTGAGGTATGATTCTTGGTTGTTGTTCCTCTTGGTATGGCCACACATTTGAGAAAGTGAGTTAAAGAGTATATGTTGAGTGGACTGATCTTACCTTCCCACTTTCGGTGTTGTATAAGAATTTCAAATTTTGTAGCCAGTCACCAAGCTCATTCATTCTTTTGAGGTAGCTAGCGATGATGAACGATTGTAATATATGTTGAAGCTCATGCAGGCATGCTATTCAGTTGCTATCACCAGCTAGCGTTGTTGCAAAGGCTAATGGGAGAGAGAAGATCAGCAAGGTATGCATTGAAATTCCAGCAGGATATTGTAACGTCCTCTGTTGCCTTTTTGGCCCTACGGCTGGCCTGATATTGTTCTTGCAAGCTTATGTATGCTGAACACATTAACCTTTTTTAACCAGGCCGATCTTGAGGAAGTCAGTGGTCTGTATTTGGATGCTAAATCGTCGGCTCGCCTCCTTCAGGAGCAGCAAGAAAGATACATCACTTGAATTCCTCTTGCTGTACGACGATAAACACAGCATTTGTCCCTAGTCATTCCGTACACAGGTGCGAAGACTTTTTCAGGACTTGATTGATTTTTGCAGAAATGTAGAAACCGAACTATGTATCCTGTAGGCTGCCTCTAGAGAAAAACAGCTTGATTTCGGCATAGCTTGTTCACATTACTGTTTGCTGAGTAGTGAGTAGATCGCATATGGAATTATCGTGTATCTTAATTGTCCATGCTAACTAGTGTCAAGATTCTGTTTTATCTAATGATGGCATTTTCATGACAGTTCTTGATCATTCAGTTCATATAGAGGGAAATGCTCTCAAACTTGATTTGTGAGGAGACGTTGCATATTTAGCAAATCTCGATACCCAGAATCCTGATCACGGCTAGCTGCACACTGTGGTTTCTACACATTCATGACATTTTCTAAGTAGAGTAATATGATTATGTAGCACCAGAGTTGTATCATTAGATTTACGATAGAGAGTAGTCTACTAATGTTTTGTATTTAAGCCAATAATGGTCGTTTCTAAATAGAAATAACGATCGAAATTCATCAACTGTCAATCAAATGAACAATGAACAATCGTACGTGGTGTCTAGCTACGTGGAGTGAGGCTGGGTCAGTCACGCCGCATCGGGCTATTTTGGTTTGTTGCCAATTCTTGTCCTTTATAGACTATCGGCTTCATTTTTTTTGGCTTATGCTTGTAGGCTAAAAAGTGAATTTTAGAACTTGATTTTGAGTTTGATTTTTTTGGTTTTTTTATCGTAGTTTATTTTATAGTATTTGCTTTTGAATCGCCAAGAACATGTATAAAAAAATTTTACTCGCAAATGACTTTTTATTTGCTAATAAGCGGTTCGAATAAGCATATTAATAAGCAAAACAACGGCGTTGTGTAGTCATTTCGATTGGAATCAATATTTGCTGACTCTATGAAGTTGGGAAATCTACCTAAAAAGTTTGCTTAAGATTTGACACTTTTTTTTAAAAAAAAAACATAGTACAAACACACGTGACTATATAAACGCACACACCGTAGTTGGCATCTATCACTAAATATAAGCACATGTATTAAGTTAGAACTTAAACTAAATTCGAGTGGATAGATTTTTAAAAAAACTAACCCATTGAGCTACGCCCGTTTCGTGAAACATATGCTTAAAACCAAAATGAGTATCAAGATCGTATTTCTATCCATTATCTTTTAAAAAAAAATAAAATTATGACAAGCTTCAAACCAAAATTGCTCTGGAGCCTAGCTGGGGTGATTGGGGTCATGTTCATTGGTTGCTCAACGTGGACATCGAGGCCACCGTGAAGAGGTCATATCACTGATCATGCACCACCCGGCGTGGCTAGTTAGCAGCCTCCATCTCCATGGCCAACAAAGTGGCAGCATTTTCCGCATGCAAGAACGACAACTCGAGAGGAGACGGCAAAACAATGTTAGTGACCGTATTATTGGCGTTTTGTTCCATCATTTTCTTTAGCTGTTCTAGAGCTTTGTGCCGTGCATGCTAGTAGCTTGATTTTGATAACCTAGCTACTTAGGGTGTAAAACTGGGGTCTCTTTATAACGAATGAATGTTACGAGATCTTTTAATGTTTTTCAATTAAGTGTCTATAAAAATCCTGTAAAAATTTTTCATTACTTCCTTCGTCCGAAAGTCTTAAAGCTTAGTTATTTTCTGATTTTTTTTCCACATGAGATATGTGTCTCCATATGCATCAAAGACTTAAATAAAAGGTTTGTACTTTTTACCGTGCTAAATTAAATTGTTAACTGCAATCCGAGCAGACATTTTAATACTGCTTGCGTGAATGCATATTGTTTTTCTTTGTTGTATGTGAAATGAATTAATTTCTACTTAATCTTTGTGATAAAAGAAATATGCTATAAACTTTTGGTTGGAGGGAATATGAATAAGCTGTCTTATAATCCGACTAATTAATCAGAGGGCTTTTGCTGCATTACACACATAGTTATGGAGAACTTCAATAAACATGTTAAGCAGATGTAGAATTATACAGCATCCAACTCAGCGTAACATCTTATAGCTGACTAATTACAATCTACCTTCTTTATTTCCATTTTTTCATGAAACGTATAGAGTTTAGATATAAATTAATTTCGTGGAACCATGGAAGGTTTAAATATTTTTTTAAAAAGCCATGGAAATATTTTGGTTGCTCTTGGAATGAATTGTACTCCCTCCGTCGTATAATATAAGAGATTTCAGATAAATGTGACATATCCTAATACTACGAATCCGGATAGACTCCCTATCCAAATTCATAGTACTATAGTATATCACATCTCTCCAAAATCTCTTATATTATGGGATGAAGGGAAGGGAGTACTCTACAGTTGCAAGCCAAAGGGTCTGTTCGATAGCCGTGGCTACAGCTACAGCAGCTAACAACAATAGTACCGTAAGCATCAGAGTAACGTGTGCGTTTGTTGCAGCCGCAGCCACATGCCGGCCTTCCGAACACGCTCAAAGTAGTGTCATTTGAAATTTGTTTATCGTGGTTGTTAGTTTGAACGTGACTCTATCCACAGAGTTTATATCAGAGTTCAAATCATAGTATCCATAAATATATTTGTCACTACATGTGGTTCTCCTATACGATTTGAATCTGTGTCAAACATCCAAATTCCCCACGAATTTTGCAAAAGTTTTAAAATTTGAATTCCTTTTTCAAATTCCAAGGTAGTACACCAAGCTTGTTACTTGCTACAGTTCATACATACACATCCCTAGCTAGCTAATGTCTATTGGTACATACATACGTACATGCATGTATTGTACGTACACGTGTACAGTACAGCTTAATTAATCAATTAATTAATTAGACGTTGACGAGCGGCGAGCCGGTGAGGAACTCGGTCAAGGCGAGCGCGACGAGGCCGAGCATGGCGAACCGCCCATTCCAGAGCTCCGCGTCGGCGCTCATCACGCCGCCGCTCCTCGCCTCCGCGCTCTCGCCGCGGAGCAGCGGCACCAGCGACGCCGCGGAGAGCACGGCGGCTGTGGCGGCGAACCACGCCAGCCCGCTCCCGCTGCCGGCCTGGTCCAGGAGCCCGCCGCCGCGCGACGCCTCCACGGCGAGCGCCGACACGAACCCCACCATCGCCAGCCGCCCGTTGATCCTCTCCGGCGCCGGCCCGCTGAACGCCAGCACGTCCCACAGCTTCGTGCTCGCCGCCGGCTTCGCCTTGGGCGTCGCCGGGGGGCTCGGGGTCGGGGTCGCTGGAGACGACGTGGCCGTCTCCTCCTTCGTCGGCTCCACCTCCGGCTGCAGATCGAACGGTGACGACGTCCCAAGTTAGCACACAAGCAAATCACCAGAAGTCCAGAACACATAGTGAAATGAAATCAATCAAGCAACCATGTATGCTCATCTCATTCTCACCTCGGACTGGGCTCTGACGACGAGCGCGAGATGCCGGCGAGGCGGGAAGCCTACCGCGGCGCGCCATGGCGCGCCACCAGTGGCAGCGGCGGCGGCGACGGTGAAGGAGGAGCTCAGCGCCATGGTAGCGGCCGCCATTGCCAATAACTCAAACAAACACCGCAGATCAAACGAACTAGAACGCAGAGAGATGCGAAATGCGCAGCGAGATCGAGAACCAAGAAGTCAGGCGAACTAGCTAGATCACTATTCTTCTTCTACTGCTGCTGCTGCAGCTGATGCGGGTGACGAGACGAGTATAAATAGGCGGGGATCGAGGAGGTGTCACGGGCGAGGTGGTGGTGGCGGCGGCGGCCGCCACGTCGGCGGGGGAGAAGAAGGCGGCGACGTGGAGGGCAATGGGGTCAGAGGTTGTGGGTCGAGGTCGACGTGGACGTCCAGGGCACCGTGCGTAGGGATGGGGTTCCCGCCAAAAGGGCTCGGCAAGAGTCCAGAAGGCGCGCCAGTAGGAAGGGACCGTCGAAACTACATTTCGGTAATATAAAAAAAGGGTAACTATCAAGTTAAAAAAGTAGATGAGTTACGAGACAAAGAATTTAGACAGGTTCAGGCCTTCACGAAGAAGTAATACCCTACTCCTGTTTCGAGGTTTTTGCCTCCGAGTTGTGTATTGATCTTACGAAAAGCTTATGTCCCCAAGGGGTCCCTTATCCTCCTTATATACCCGGAAGATGGAGGTTTACAAGATGAGATCTAAACCGTCACGGTTAGATCTTCATAATCGGTATACAATCTTACCATACTAGGTATCCGGGCTTCATCTTGGCGTACAAGGCAATGCCATACCCGAATCCTAATACTACTCATATTCTATTTACATGACATATCCCTATTTTCAGTCGGATATTCCATATCTGTGGGTATATGGGTACCATAATATTCACAGTAGTCCCTGAGACCTTTACAGTCGACGAGACAATCTTTACTTAAATAAAAAATCATCAACTTCAAGTACTTCAATTATACCTGCCATAATCTCCTGGGCGCCAAATCCAAATCACGCGACTGTGAAGGGCTGAAAATATCTCCAGGTGCATCGACTAGATGCACCTAATTAGGTGTAACTCCCCGACTATGTGCTTAGTTGAAAAAACTAAACATATAGTCAGAAATAATAAAAACATATCACCAAGTAGTTTATTAGCCACCTAAGCAGCAAAAATGATAAATAATCCTTTATCTGGAAAATATAAAGCATATGTGGTATATAATCCGAGTAAATAAAACTCATAATGGATTTACCAACCGCTCAAAATATATCATCAGCCTAAGCCAAAACATAGGTCGAAAAATATTCACTTACATGACAAATTGTACACTTACGTGCACATTTTTTCAGAGAAAAAACAAGGCATGTATAGCAGAAATCTTTGACAAGATTCTCCGATCGCCTTTTAATCAAGAATGATTGAAAACCAAAGCAAATAATACTTGGTTTTTTAATATGCTCACTGACATGGCAATGTATGCTCCTATTGTTCTCCGAAGAGATTAAATCGCAACAGTGCTAATATTGTTAATATATTCCTCCCTGTTCATCACACGGAAAGATTAAGCCCCTAAGGACATATAGCAGACTTTCCAACTCTTGCAGCTATAGTCAATCCAAAATCTACGGCCCATTTAGCATACCATATGCAATCTGACCGTTATAGGAAACGCCGCTTCATCTTCTTTCTCTGCTTCGCTCAAATTCCCTAAACCGCGGACAGTACTGGCGATTTAGGGTTTCCAATCCACACGTGCTCAGGCTCCAATCCTCAATCCCATGCATCAAGCTTTCTTGCGGTCCACCTCCAGCACAAGTTCCCCTTCATCACCCCCACAAAAACCCTAACATTCTGCCCAGATTCAAACGTCCTCATGGCCGAAGAGAGAGAAATCCCCTTTGAGCAGTGGGCAAAATCTGATGTGAAGGAATCAAACTTGCTGGAAATGGTGAAGGATGGAGTCCTGCCTGCAAAGGAAATCATCGGATGGCGGCCGGCACACGGCGAGGAGTTTCCAACCCCCGACACCGGCGAGATCGTGGTATTCACTTCATTCTTCTATTCTGGTTTTGCTCTTCCAGCATCTTCTTTCTTCCGTGGTCTCCTTGCTTTCTATAAAATCCAAATTTACCACTTGAATCCCAATTATGTTCTCCACATTGCCAATTTTATCCACCTTTGCGAAGCCTTCCTCGGTATCCAACCGCATTTTGCTCTATTCCGCCGCATCTTCTACCTCAAACCCCAACCCGACAAAAACAATCCTTGCGTAGTCGGCGGATCTGGGTTCCAACTGCGAGGAACTCTGACACAAAAATACTTTTCTCTTCCCTTCAAAATCTCCAACAAAGGATGGCACTCGAATTGGTTTTATATTTCAAATCCTTCCCCCAGTCTTCCCGAGTTCGTCGGTCTTCCACCCATCCCCCAGGAAAACTGGAAGAATTTCCCGGACGGCACCGAGCTGGCCCAAGCCAATGAATTGCTTCTCCGACTGGTAGAAATCAAACAACAGGGCTTGCAAGGGAAACAAATCACTCGACACTTCATAAAGTGCCGATTGGCCCCAATCAAGGAGAGGAGCAAGCCGGCTTATGAGTACGAGGGGCAGTCGGATCCCAACCGTGAAGACCCGGATTCCATCGACGACAAAGTCATGTGCAACCGGATGTACAAAATGTTTTCATCTGGGATTTCGATCGACTACAGCCACAAGCTGCCCGTGACTCCATATGGCCTGGTTCGGCCCCCTCCTGAGGTAAAATCCGCCACTCTGTTATCTGTCTATTTCCAATCTTTCTGTAACTTTATCTTTACTGATTAATCCCATTGAATAGGACAACAAACGATTTTCCTCAAATCCTCCAGCTCCTGTCCATGAAAAAACTGCTCCGAAAAAGCCTCACCCGACTGGTGGCCCAAAGGTCAGCCCAGTCGAAAAGAGTAAACGAGCTGTTGAGGAGAACATTCCCAAGCAAAAGCTGAAGAAGAGGAAACTTGTCTGCAGCGACTCTGAAGATGAGCAAACCGAGTCGCAAGCGAGCAACAAACCAGCTCAAGCCAAGTCTCCAGCTGGTCGGCCCGCACCCAAAATCCGAAGATCAACGAGGTAACCCTTTCGCTACAATCGCATCATTGTTGATTTCTCAGAAAATACTCATATAATTGAGATCTGTCAATCTTCAGAAAACCCCAAGATATTGATTTGGGTAAGAAAGGTGATGTGCCGCCTGTTGATACGCCAAGCGAGCCACAGCCTGAACCCCGAGTTTATAGTCGGTCGAGGAAAACGATAAACACCGCCGAAGTCCAGCCCCCGACTGACGAACAGCCGGAGCAGGATACTAGCATCCCTAAAACCGATGCTCCAATAGGGAATCAACAAGAAAAGGATAACATCCCGACTGGTAAACAAGCAACGACTGTCAAGTCAGCCGAGGCAGATCCAAAAGACTCTGACCAAGATCCGGCTACTGCAGAGACAAGTACACCAGTTGATCCAATCGGGAAACCCGAAGAAACTTCCAAGAGGAGTTCCAAAATCATCTCTGGTATGCTACACAGCTGAGCTTTAAGTTGATCCATGTATTATATCTCTGTGTTCTGACAATCTATAAATAGGCCCATTGGTCGATGATAAAGAAGAAGAAATCCCTAGAATTAAAGCAGTCGAGGATTCTTTTCCTCCGACTAAAGTCCAATGGAGGGATCGAGACGGCGCTCTTCAAGGCATCATAATCAATCGCCAATGTGAGAACGAGGAGCTTGCATTGCTAAAGAAGCATCTGACTGAGTCTACCCGTCTCATGAATGTAAGTATAACTTGTACTCAACTGTCTTATTTTAACTGTGTTGCTTATTTGATGTATTATCTAGAGAATCCACATGAGAAACGAGGCCAAAACAAGTGCCTTATAAAAACTTGTGCCTCACCTCGAAAGCCGTGAACAAGTTCAAGCTGAGCTAGCCAGGACCCGTGAAGACGCCCAAATAAAGGAACGAAAACTTAAAGACCAGATCAATGAACTTATGGAAGCCAGCTTCACCCATAGGGGTACAATCGGAGGTATAAATCCTTCTGTTGTAGTTTTATTGTGAATCCATCCCATAAACTTGATCAAACTGTCTTTTGTTTCTCAGCCCAAGCTTCAAAAATAGAATCCCTAGCTGCCCGAGTGAAGGAACTCGAGAAAATCAATACTCGGTTGACAGCTGACAAACTTGAGGCTGAAAACGCCCTCGAAGGTATGTTGGCAACTTTAAAAATTAATATGGAATAAAACCATATTACTTAGAAACTGTTCTGTCTTGCATAAATGCAGAGCACAAGGTCAAAACCAAGACCCAATTTGAAGTGTTCGTCGAGAAGGTCAAAAAGGCTGAAACCGTCCGGGATGATATTGCCAATGCTGCTGCCCCAGTGCTGAATGCGATTTTCCAGAACGGACTCGGGAGCAGTCAAAAGGATGCGGTCCAGATCTTTGAAGGTCTTCGTACTGCTTCGGCAAAATACTTCAATAACATCAAGGATGCTGCGATGATGGGTGCCAGTCAAGCCATGGCAATTATGAAGACCTTATATCCCCGAATTGAAATCGACGCAGTCGGGGATGGTTTCGCAGATGGAATATCTGACGAGCAAGCGATTAAACTGATCAATCAGGCTCAGGATTCAGCCGAGAAGCTTGCCGTAGATGTTGTAGAAAATTTCCAGTCTTAGACTCTGTAAATATTATGTATTAAACAGTGTACAGTATTCTTAAGTAATGTATAATGACTCATTTATGCCATGAAGTAAACCTAAGATCCAGTTTCAAATTTCTTAAAATTTTTGTCTGACTGCCTCAAGCCTAGAACTTGTTACAATCATCGAAAAATTTTTAGTCCTTATTCACTGGACCTAGATCTAAACAGGGTCAATGACAAGTCATAAACAAGACGAAAGAAATACTATATTATTATCAGTAGCCCCCGACTAACCACTCGGCCAACGCAGGTGAGTGGGTAGTCTAAGGGAGAGATGTATAAAATAGCTTTTAAGCATAAAATCTTCGAAGATGCTCTATATTCCATGAGTTGTCCACCATGGATCCGTCTTCACACTTGAGTCGGTAGCCTCCTGGACGAGTGACTTCTGCTATTATAAACAGCCCTTCCCACAAGGGAGATAGTTTGTGCCTATCCTTAGTCGTTTGAATCTTCCGTAGAACCATGTCTCCAACTATAAAGGCGCGTGATTTGACATTGCGGTTGTGATAGCGTCGTAGACCTTGAAGGTATCTGGCCGACTGAATTAATGCTGCTTCCCTTACTTCTTCCAGTCAGGTCAGATCATCAATCCTATCAGAGTCGTGACGTTCTTCATTGAAATTGCGGACTCGCAAGGACTCGAACTCCATATCACTCGGCAACATGGCTTCTGCTCCATATACCAAGAAGAAAGGTGACTGGCCCGTAGCCCGACTCGGGGTTGTACGTAGTGACCACAAAACTGAAGGTAACTCTTCTGTCCACCGGCTAGCATACGGACGCAGTCTGTCAAAAACTCGAGCCTTGATTCCTTGAAGTACCATGCCGTTTGCACGCTCAACTTGACCATTGCTCATTGGGTGAGCGACTGATGCATAGCAAATTTTGATACCAAAGTCTTCGCAAAAATCTTTGAAAACACCACCAGTGAACTGGGTTCCATTGTCTGTGATAATCCGGTTTGGTACGCCAAAGCGATGAACAATGTTGATGAAGAAGTCGCGTGCCTTGTCCGCAGTGATAGTTGCCACCGGTTTTGCTTCGATCCACTTGGAGAATTTGTCCACTGCAACAAACAGATGGGTATATCCGCCTTGCGCCCTTTTGAACGGGCCCACCATGTCCAGTCCCCAAACCACGAAAGGCCAAGAAAGGGGAATGGTTTGTAACTCCTGTGCTGGCAAGTGGGTTTGTTTCGCAAAGAATTGACAACCTTCACATGTGCGAACAATTTTGTCGGCGTCGCTAACTGCTGTAGGCCAGAAAAAGCCTTGTCGATATGCCTTCCCGACTAAGGTTCTTGCTGCCGCGTGATTCCCGCATACTCCTGAGTGAATGTCGTTTAGAAGTTGTACACCGTCTTCAATGGAGATGCATCTCTGCAATATTCCCGAAGGGCTTTTCTTGTATAAGTCATCCTCCACGAGGGCATAAGTCTTGGAGCGTCGATGAATTCGTTCGGCTTCATTCTTGTCAAGAGGCAGTTCTTGATTCTTGAGATACTTAATGAAAGGTGCCCTCCAGTCGGCGTCAAGCATTAAAACTTGTTCTCCAGCTTCATCCTTAGCAATTGATTGATTTGAAACCGTGGGTTGGTGGAGATGCTCGACAAAAACATCCGATGGGGCTGCTTCTCTTTTTGAACCGAAATTGGCCAGTCGGTCGGCTGCTTCATTGTTATGTCGGAGAACATGAGTTAGCTCCAAACCATCAAATTTGTCCTCAAGCTTGCGCACTTCCTGTCGGTAGGCCACCATGTTGTCATCGAGGCAGGTCCAGTCTTTCATCACTTGGTTGACCACAAGTTGTGAATCCCCACGGACTATCAGCCTGCGAATCCCTAGAGAAATAGCGATCCGTAATCGATGCAGGAGTGCTTCATACTCTGCCACATTGTGAGATGCTGGAAAATGAATCCACAAAACATAGCTGAGGCGTTCTCCAGTCGGGGAAATCAGAACAACCCCTGCTCCACATCCTGAAATTTTTTTTGATCCGTCGAAGTGCATTGTCCAGTATTTGATTTTTTCTGCGGGGACGTCTTCTTGGCACTCGGTCCACTCGGCAACGAAGTCGGCAAGCACCTGTGATTTAATTGAAACTCGAGGCTTGAAAGTTATGTCCAAAGGCATTAACTCTAAGGCCCACTTTGCTATGCGGCCGGTAACTTCCTTGTTGCGGAGGATTTCACCGAGTGGAAAAGATGTAACCACTGTGACTGGATGACTTTGGAAATAATGAGCCAGCTTTCTGACTGTGATCAAAACTCCATATAGCAGCTTCTGCACTTGAGGATATCTTGTTTTTGAATCAACGAGGACTTCGCTAACGAAGTAGATTGGTCGCTGAACTTTCTGGGTGCGGTCATCTTCTTCACGTTTAACGACTAAAACTGTGCTCACCACCTTTGCAGTTGCAGATACATAGAGCAGTAGTGGTTCTTGCGGCATTGGTGAGGCTAGCGCCGGCTGAGTTGTGAAGAAAGTCTTGAAGTCATCAAATGCTTTTTGCGCTTCTGGTGTCCACTGGAAATCATCGGTCTTCTTGAGCAACTTGAAAAAGGGCATTCCGCGCTCTCCAAGTCTTGAAACAAATCTGCTAAGAGCGGCCATACATTCGGTGAGCTTCTAGACATCCTTCTGAGAACTCGGCGGCTTCATGTTTAATATGGCGTTGATTTTCTCTGGGTTGGGTTCAATTCCTCTGCGAGACACCATGAATCCGAGTAGTTTTCCTGACGGTACTCCAAAGGTACACTTCTCAGGATTCAACTTCATCCTGAAGGCGCGTATGTTGGCAAATGTTTCCTCCAGATCTTGAATCAAATCGTCCTTCCGCTTGGTCTTGATGACGACATCGTCGACATATGCTTCCACGTTCCGTCCAAGTTGTGTTGCTAGGCATCGCTGAATCATGCGTTGATATGTAGCCCCTGCATTCTTCAGCCCAAAAGGCATGGTGATATAGCAGTAGGCGCCGAACGGAGTGATAAATGAAGTCTTCAAGCAGTCGGACTCCTTAAGGCTGATCTGGTGGTAACCCGAGTAACAGTCGAGGAAACTGAGTAGCTCGCAGCCGGCTGTTGAATCCACCATTTGATCTATCCTGGGTAAACCGAATGGATCTTTGGGGCAAGCCTTGTTTAGATCTGTGTAGTCGACGCACATGCGCCATTGTCCAGTCTTCTTGCGGACCAACACCGGGTTAGCTAGCCAATCGGGATGGTAAACTTCCTTGATAAACCCTGCTGCTAACAGCTTGGTGAGTTCCTCTTTGATAGCTTCTCTTCTGTCCTGTGCGAATCGGCGGAGTCGTTGCTTGATAGGTTTAGCGTCTTCTCTTACATTTAAAGAGTGCTCAATCACCTCTCTAGGAATACCAGGCATATCGGATGGTTTCCAGGCAAAGATATCTTTATTAGCTTGAAGAAAGGTGATGAGCGCGCTTTCCTATTTGCTATCTAACTCAGTGCCTATTACAGCAGTTTTGGTAGGATCAGAAGGATCAAGGGGAATCTTCTTTGTCTTGGCGTCGCCTTCTCCGGTTTTAGCCACCTCGCCGACTGGAATTTCACCGTCTTTTGATGTTGATGCAGCTAGTTGGACTTCCTGCTGGCCGACTGATCTCTCACGAGACTGGGCCAACTCGCAACTGTCCTTATCGCATGTGAGGGCTTGCTTGACGTCGCTCCATAAGGATATGACTCCACGCGGCCCTGGCATCTTTATCATCATGTAGGTGTAGTGGGGAATCGCCATGAACTTGGCTAACGCCGGACGACCGAGAATAGCGTGGTACGTGGTCTCGAAGTCGGCCACCTCGAAGGTGATGCTCTCTGTCCGGAAATTCTCCTTGGTCCCGAAGGTCACTGGGAGAGTGATTTGGCCGAGTGGTGTTGAAGATAACCCCGGGATGACTCCGTGAAAGGGGGCGTTACTCAGCTTCATCTCGGATCGAGGAATCTGCATCTCGTCGAGGGTCTTGGCGAAGAGGATGTTGAGTGCGCTGCCACCGTCGATGAGGGTGCGCTTGAGCTTGACGTTGCGAACAACTGGGTCTAGTACCAGGGGGTACTGACCCGGGTGGACCACTCGGTTGGGATGATCCGAGCGGTCAAACTTGATTGGGACCTCCGACCATCGCAAATACTGGGGGGTTGCAGGTTGCGTCGCGTTGACCTCTCTATCGGTGATCTTCTGCTTCCTCTTGGACTCGTAGGCGAGTGGTCCGCCGAAAATGTGGTTGAGCTCGCTCCTAGGATCTTGATACGCTCCTTGGCTTGGCTCCTCATCGTCTTTCTTCTTCTGTGTGGAAGTGTCTTCTCCTTCGGTTGGTTTCTTGACTTGGGCGGCATATTTCTCCGCAAATTGTTTGTAGATAAAGCAATCTTTGGCCGCATGTCCCTTGCCGGGATGATGCGTGCATGGACCGTTCATGATCTTGTCGTAGGAGTTGACTCGAGGGCGTTGGCTCTGGTAATTTTGATTTGAAGTTGTTGCGACCAGATCCTCAGGCTTGTGCTTGCGTTCTCTGTGCTTTGTGTTGCTTCCACTAGGCCCTGGTGTGGTATCGTGATCCTTCTTCTTCCAGGTTCCCGCCGACTGCTTTGATGCTTTGACTGCGTCGTCGGACTTGGCGTACTCGGTTGCCTTCTCGAACATCTGCTTGACTGTCCTTGGAGGTTTGCGGCTGAATTTTCCAATCAGGAGATCATTGCGTAGCCCCCGTGTGAATGCGGCGATGATATTGTCGTCGGTGATGTCGGAGATCTTGTTGCGCTTCTCGGAGAAATGCCGTATGTACTCATTGAGGGTTTCGTCCGGCTTCTGGACGATGTTATACAGCTCAAAGTGAGTCCCAAGACGCTCGAAAGTGCCCTGGAAATTGGCGACGAACTGATCACGGAGTTCGCTCCAAGTGTCGATCGTGCCTTTTGGGAGTCCAGCGAGCCAATTTCTGGCTGAGTCGATCAGCGCAACCGGTAGGTAGTTTGCCATGACTTTGCTGTCTCCTCTTGCTGCGCGAATTGCGAGTGTGTAGACGGTTAGCCACGATTCTGGATCGGTTTTACCATCATACTTCTCGATGTCGGTCGGCTTGAAACCAGTCGGCCAATTCACTCGACGCAGATCTCTCGTGAAAGCTGGAACCCCATCGCAATCGTCGTCGCCTTGGATTGTGATTCCCCTCTCTCGTCGTCTTTGATTGAGGGTGTCTCTCAGGTCGATTGAAGCCCTGGGAGGACTGTGGTAGTCGGATTGAATCCGTCGATCTCTGGCGTGGTGAGGCTGTCGGGCTAGGTTAGCCGGAGGCGAGTGGACCGACTGGTCTCGTCGTGCTCCGCTGTGGTAGTCGGCGCGTGAATTGGTCTTGCTTCTGCTGTCTCTGACTCTTGACGGAGGGGCGCGACTGCCACTCGGCGCCTTTGAGGTTGACTGACTGGGTCGCCGACTGGATTCGGCGCGTGGCACTGTTGCTGCGACCAAGGTCTTGACTTGATTTATCAATGGGGTGACATGAGGTGGTGCCACAGCGGCCAATGTATCGAGGAGGGTGATTGCGCCGACTGCATTCTGTTGCGGTGTAAGGAAGATGTTGGTGTTGTCGACCACTGTTTACCCGATTGCATCCCTTGCCCTACGTCCTGCCATGGCCAGATCTCGGTTTCTTCTTTCTTCGTCTTCTCGGCGTCTTGCCTCTTCTGCTTCCCTGCGTTGTCGCTCTTGGTCTGCTTGGGCTTGGCGCTCTTGTTCGAGTCTCGCTCTATCTTGTTCAAGATGGGCGCGTTCTTGCTCTAGTAGGATTCTCTGCTGCTCAACTCTAACTCGGGCTGCTTCTTCCGCTTGTAATCTTGCAGCGACCTCAGCATCGGTTTCGTTGTTGGCCATGAAAACGCCGTTGAAAACCGGCGTGTAGTTGTCGTCTGAGTTGGCGTCATCTGCAACATCAGCATCAGGCGGGTTGCCGTGCACGCTTTCTTCCGAAGAGCTGGCGTACGCGGCGAGTTCGGTGGAGGAACATGATCTGAGTTTTGGCAGAACGACGTTGACGTCCCTAAAGCCAGGCCTGATGACCGGATCCGTCGGTAACTCCATGGTGAAGGTGGGGTAGACTTGATCGTCTTGAAGTGTGCTTGCCGGAGAAAACGATGTGGATGTAGTTGTACTTCCGAAGTGAATTGACGTCACGCCGTGGGAAAAGATCTTGATGCTAATCTCGGCCATGTTCGGTAACCCCAGTGGCTGAGAGATGCGATCTGCTCCCAATTGCGTCTTGGTGCTAATCCTGGCCATATTCGGTAACCCGAGTGGCCAAGAGATGCGATCTACCCCCGACTGGTTTGAATCCGAGTCGGAGAGAGATATCTTGCCGAAGTCGTCGGTGATGAAGTCAAGGCTGCCGAAGCGGTAAGCCTGCCCGGGAGGAAAGGCGAAGTCGTCAATGCCTGATGAAGATCCCATCCTACTTGATCGGCGATGAACTTGACGCACCCCTACCTGGCGCGCCAACTGTCGAAACTAGATTTCGGCAATATAAAAAGGGGTGGCTATCAAGCTAGAAAAGTAGATGGGTTATGAGACAAAGAATTTAGACAGGTTCAGGCCTTCACGAAGAAGTAATACCCTACTCCTGTTTCGGGGTTTTTGTCTCCGAGTTGTGTATTGATCTTACGAAAAGCTTATATCCCCAAGGGGTCCCCTATCCTCCTTATATACCCGGAAGATAGAAGTTTACAAGATGAGATCTAAACCATCACGGTTAGATCATCATAATCGGTATACAATCTTATCATACTAGGTATTCGGGCTTCATCTTGGCGTACAAGGCAATGCCATACCCGAATCCTAATACTACTCATATTCTATTTACATGACATATCCCTATTTCCAGTCGGATATTCCATATCTGTGGGTATATGGGTACCATAATATCCACAGGGACAATGAAATTTCTCGATGAAATTCTGTAAGTGCCAACATTCTCTATCCTCTGTTGTACTGAATATACTTTTTTGCAGCTTTCTCCAGCCCCTTACAAGCATACGAGGAGATTGCTCATAAGGTATAAGACAATTTGGGGAATCCCCAAATTACCTTATAAGGTTGTTGTATAAACCAAATCCAAGTATCAGTGGTCTGCTATGAAAGAATATAAATGCAATCGGAAATATCCAGTTATGTTCATATATAGATGTAGCGGAAGTTATCTAACCGTTCCAACTCCCATTAAGGGTTGTGGAGTTTATACTCAAGTATGGCTGACAGCTATTTATGAAAACATCAATCGAAGGTAGTGGTGGATCTATAAATTTTTTTAGAGCCCAGGCAAGATGATGATAAAATAGAAAAAGAATAAAATTCATTCAACTCTATATACTATTTACTTAAGCAAGAGGGCGGGTTCTTAATTAGGAGAGAAAAAACAGTAGAAGGGATTATCAATGAATGGTTGTTTACTTTGCATATCATTGATAGACTTAGGTGCAGAGCAGTGACATGTGCTACCCATAATTCATTTACTCGTTCTGTTTTCTTTTGCTAGTTGCGTATTTTGGTTGGCTAATTCAGGAGACTAATGAGTAACTAAATACCCACTTCAACACTGCATGCAGCGGCGGAGCCCGGGCAACTGCCTAGGGTCGCCGGGCCTTGGCTCCGCCGCTGACCGAAGGCTTGAATGCATAAAAGAATCTATGAAAACAGGCTCCATCAGTGTTCTCCTGTACATCTATCTCCACTACACTTTCAGGTATTTTCAGCTCAACCTCTGCCTTAAAGTTAAACAAATATGTAAAGCTCTCTTTCCACGTACCAAAAATCTTATCTTTAGCCTTGACCATACCTCTATACGTAGTATAGTATCCTAAAGTGACATTGTACTTGATTTCTAAGTCCCCCATCAGCTTATTTGCACCCATATTTTGATCCTTCTTTAGAAAAGGAATTGTCTTCTATGCCACCCACTTATAAACTTACCATCTTGGTCTTTACTCTCCTAGTTGATGCACAAGTATGGGTAAATTTGTTCAAGGTAACCTGCAACATAAAAATAAGAGGTTACATCCATGAGACAACTCATACAGACAAATCAAAATTTGAAATGTGAGATATTGTTTAGTTAGTTAGTTGTTAGTACCCTCACGGATTTTTCATTAGGCATTGTCGTGATAGCCCAAGGGCATTCCTCAGCTGTGCAAAATCCTTTAAACCTTTCTTTCTCAGACTTTATCTATCCCAAGCCGAAACTGCTCCTTTACAGCGTGTTGCCTCAAGGCTGAGCTAACTTCAATCATATTTACATATGAGCTTTCAACTTCCATCGGAGGATCATCCCTGTCATAGAAAATTTCAGATTCACAGGTATTACACCATTAACAACAATCTCTGCCTCCTTAAGGTTCCCTACAGTATGAGCTAGACCTGTGTTAACGATGAAATTTAGTAAGCCTCGAAGCCATCATCGGCCTAGAGTCATCATCGGCTTCAGAGTCCTGGAATCGGCCGATGAGCATTATCAATCTCCAATAGTCGTATTCTTGATGGATTCGGTTAAGGAAATCAATCAATTAAAGGAAGTTTATCCAGAAGAGTCCGAGTTCAAGGAGGATGCGACATGACAGTTTATCTATTAATTAAGAAGAGTCTGTTAGTTTCCTTTTATCTTTAGGAAAGTGTGTTTAGCGTCCGATAAAGACTTTATGTTTTTCCTTTTATCTTTAGGAAAGTTTGTATCGTATCCTATATGGACAAGTATCTACCTATGACTCTAAATATGTACACCCAGGGTCCCTATAAATTATCTCCACAGATCAATACATCTACTTTCGGCGCATCGCCACGCTTTTTACTTTTGACGAGTTATTGTTTCAAGTTGGGCTGCATCAGCTTCGATCTCCGACGAGGGATACGGCTTGTTATGGCGGCTTGCGTTGTCAGGATTAGTGCTTTAATCGCTTTGACACTTTAATCTTATCCATGTAAGTCGTCGAGTTATCATACACGTTATATAATCTAGATTAGCAATGTTTTCTACTTGCATCGGCCGATCTCCATCTAGAGTTTTGTCGATATTTGCTAGATTATTTTGTTGGTTTAGATTATAATGTATTCACCACCCTGAAAATCAATCAAAGCCTTGATTGTCTAGATATTATGTTTCTTTTCATACTTAGTGCTACATCAGTTAAGTTGATCTACTAAGTTGTGCTTAGAACTATAATCTCTAGCCTGCTTCTTGATTGCCAATAAAGGTTTCATCGGGGTTTCAGCCGATGAATTATCTTGACGTTGCATTTGCTTAAAAGGATTACATATAAGTTGGATTAAGCCGATCGCAACAAAGGTTTCATTGTTTATCTAATCGTTTAGATTAGTTGACATCGGACCTCTAACCTATGAATACTTTAACCTTCGGATCAGTGCTTATTCAATCTATCATTATTAGCCGATTGGTTTCTACTGGATTATATTATTGTTTTATTACATTATCATCAGTCAATTATCTTTATATCATTATTTACTCAAGTATCAAGATCTATACTGGATATCGGCTAGTATCGGCATCGGTTAGAATCACTCAATCGACTTGTCAGTCGATCGACTGTTTTATCTACTATTTACATATCTTATGAGTTGCAGGATCAAACTGACTGGCACACCCGCATCTCATCATTATTTGGATCTGCATTGGAGCTAAGTAGATCTCCCAGGCCGTCGTGTTTTTACGTCAACAACCTGGTGTAGTAATAAAATCCCTTTGCCTCTCATCTTCAAGCCTAGCTTGCCCGACTCTCTCGTCATCATCTCTAAGTTCAACAAATGTATACACTCCATATTCCTCCATCAAAGGCATAGAAGAACCAAGTTGATGTTGTTGAATTGGTTCTATCTCCAATGCATCCCAATCAATAGCAAGGTGAGGAACTTCGTTATGTGGAATTGGATCTATCTCTAGAAATTCCCAATCAATACAACTGCTAGAAATTCCCAGTCAATACAACTGCTACATTCTTGAGCATCACCTTGCCTGCCTGTCACAACCTCACCCATTGCTATCTCATTGACCTATGAAATAGTCAAGTTAGTCACCAACCGAATAGGCTTGTCCCCCACATCAACAAACAAAATCAACTTTCTATCACTTTTCCTAACAAACAATGCATTGAGTACATTCATATATCCTTAAACGGTGTTCCCTCAGCGGTGGTCATATCATAGCCATTGATGAGGACATCAACACCATCTATATATCCACGTCTCCGTCTCCACAAGTACAATTTCATGGTCCTATTACCCGCGCTCACGCACGTCAACTAAACTATCAGGTGAGTTCATTCTTAAGTTCATGTTCATCTTATTTATACCCCGGAGACGCGTGCACTCTTGTTTTACTTAGGAATGATGGAGAGGATCAAAATGGTAGAGGATTCGCGCAGGCTGGATTCGGACTGCAGGACAACACTAACTTGTGACGATTGCCACGACTTCATGCTAATTCCGATTTAGGTGTGCAAGTATTTTACAGAAAGCTTATCAAGTATACTTTCACATGGATCCGGCCTCATGTCCATATCTGTTCTGGAGCGGCCGCAATCATTGTTTTACTACCGAGTCTTTTTTTATCCACGATGTTGCGTCACCTTATTTGGGTCCAATGGGCTGTGTATCAAGTTGGATCCATTAGGGACGCGTCCTAGGGTTAGAGCACGACCCCAACACCCCTGTGGTCGTTCTCCCCCTCTTCTTATACCTTTAGCCGCTAGCAAGAACAATGGGGTTTTGTTGATTAGAGTTAGCAACTTGCTACTTGCATGCAGCACATGTAATGGCTAAACCACCCGTCTGTTTGTCTTCGGAACCCCACCACATTGTGATTTCTCATAGTGACACTTTCATATTCATCTAGCAATTCAGTGTTTGTTCTACTTGTTCTTGCTTGTTCTTCGATTGCTTGTAGGACGAGTGCCCTCATGACTGGGTTTTCGTGCACCAAAAGTTCACGATGATCATTGTAGATGGTGTATCGGTTGCTAAGGCACAGCGTCCTTGGACGGTTGTAGTCGAGTCGTGAATGTCGTCTTCATCCAATCGAGTTATCCCCCGCCTCTTATCAAAAGATCGGGACACAAACCCCTCGCGGGTTCACATCAGCCACTGATCACAACATGTAGCACCTGCCTCATTTTACCCTGCTGCAAGGTCATTTTCCAAGCTCTCCAATATGCATTGATGATAGTCCATAACCCATTCTAGCAATTTACGCAACACTTCAACACAAGTACCATAATCAAGTTTAGCTGTAAACTGACCAAACTAAACGCACACACTAAACTCCGCATCATGGTCAATCCTATCGTATACGAACAAGAAAAACGAGAGTAAAAAAATCATTAGTTCTCCCTCTAACCATTTCCGTCCTAGGTTCTACTCCTCGATCCGTTGTGCAACAATGGAGATGAGGAGGGTTTTAGCCTTACCTAGAAGGATGCTCATTTGAAATCAAGGAGCATGTTGCCTGCGCCATGATCTCCTCTATAGCGGAGCCGTCGCTCCCTTTCCCCCTCTCTCCCTTCAAACCCTAGGGGTTGGAGGTGGGACACGGAGGCTAGCTGGCGGCAGGCCAAGGAGGCCGACGGGTGGTGGCAGGGCGATGGGCAAGGAGGCTGGTGACGGTGCGTGCGCAAGATGGGAAAGCACAACGTGTGTCCCTGGCTCTCGATCCCCTTATGCTCGATCTGTGAATCCCTACCTCTTTATATCTTCTCCCTAACAGGTGGGGCTAAGGGTAAAACAATCCATAAAAAGGACCGAGAAAAAAGAAAATGAGAAAGAGAAAAAGAAAATGAGGAGAAAGGGAGAAAGTGGTATGAAATCGAGAAATTAGCAGACCTAATGGTATCAAAGAAATCATGCGGATTGAATGGCACATTAGCAAAGGCGCGTGTATTTAATGGCGTATTGTCAAATTTCTCCATTTCCCGCGTGCAAGAAAGACACCTCGATCTAGAGGAGACGGGAAGACAATGTTAGTGACTGTATTATTGGCGTTTTGTTCTCTCATTTTCTTTAGTTGTTCTAGAGCTATGTGCCGTGCATGCTAGCTTGATTATGATAACCTAGCTGCTAGAGTGTAAAACCCGGCTCTCTGTAACCAATGAATTTTATGAGATATTTTATTGTTTTTCAATTTAAGTGTCTAAAAATTCTTTGTATTATAAAGAACCCTCTTGAAATCCGACTAATTAATCACAGGGTTTTTGCTGCATTACATATAGTCATGGAGAACTTCAATGGGCATGTTAAACATGTGTAGAGAATTACACGGCATCCATCTCAGCCTAACATATTATAACTGACTAATTACAATCCACCTTTTTATTTACATTTTTTTCATGAAACTATAAAGTTTATATATAAATTAATTTCGTGGATACATAGATGGTTAGAAATTTTAAAAAGTGAGGTTTGGAACTCTTTTGGTTGCTCTTGGAATGAATTGATGCAAACCGAAGTAGTTTCATTGGAAATTTGTGGGCTTATTTGGTTTGAAGACCGAAATGGACCTGTTTAATTAGCTGTCTGTTTAATTAGCTGTTAGTCCGTAAATACGTGACTCTATTTATCGGAGATTAAATCATGGTCTCCATAAATACGGTCTGCCACTTCCTTCCCATTTGCAAAAACGCATGCCTACGCGATATCGATCCGTGTCAAACATCCAAATTCCCCACGAATTTTGCAAAAGTTTTAAAATTTGAATTCCTTTTTCAAATTCCAAGGTAGTACACCAAGCTTGTTACTTGCTACAGTGTATACACATCCCTAGCTAGCTAATGCCTATTGGTACATACATACGTACATGCATGTATTGTACGTACACGTGTACAGTACAGCTTAATTAATCAATTAATTAATTAGACGTTGACGAGCGGCGAGCCGGTGAGGAACTCGGTGAAGGCGAGCGCGACGAGGCCGAGCATGGCGAACCGCCCATTCCAGAGCTCCGCGTCGGCGCTCATCACGCCGCCGCTCCTCGCCTCCGCGCTCTCACCGCGGAGCAGCGGCACCAGCGACGCCGCGGATAGCACGGCGGCGGTGGCGGCGAACCACGCCAGCCCGCTCCCGCTGCCGGCCTGGTCCAGGAGCCCGCCGCCGCGCGACGCCTCCACGGCGAGCGCCGACACGAACCCCACCATCGCCAGCCGCCCGTTGATCCTCTCCGGCGCCGGCCCGCTGAACGCCAGCACGTCCCACAGCTTCGTGCTCGCCGCCGGCTTCGCCTTGGGCGTCGCCGGGGGGCTCGGGGTCGGGGTCGCTGGAGACGACGTGGCCGTCTCCTCCTTCCTCGGCTCCACCTCCGGCTGCAGAACGATCCCAAGTTAGCAAAGAAGCAATCACCAGAACACACAGTGAAATCAATCAACGGCGTGGCATGCTCAGCTCACCTCGGACTGGGCCCTGACGACGAGCGCGACACGCCGGCGAGGCGGGAAGCCTACCGCGGCGCGCCATGGCGCGCCACCAGCGGCAGCGGCGGCGGCGACGGTGAAGGAGGAGCTCAACGCCATGGTAGCGGCCGCCATTGCAAACAACTCAAACACACAGCAGATGAAAAACCAACTAAGCCAGTGAGGAGAAGCAAAGAACTCAGGCGAGCTAGCTAGATCACTCTTCTGCTGCTGCTGCTGCTGATGATGATGTGGGTGACGAGACGAGTATAAATAGGCGGGGATCGAGGAGGTGTCACGGGCGAGGTTGTGGTGGCGGCGGCGGCGGCCACGTCGGCGGGGGAGAAGAAGGCGGCGACGTGGAGGGCGATGGGGTCAGAGGTTGGTGGTCGCGGTCGACGTGGACGTCCAGGGCACCGCGCGTGGGGATGGGGTTCCCGCCAAAAAAAAAAAAAGCTAAGGAAGAGTCCAGAAGGCGCGGCAAGGGTAGGGGTGGCAGGTTTGTGGGGGCCACCTGTCAGTGACTTGTAATGTGCTTACAAGGCTAGTACTCCATCCAGGTTAGTGGTACAAGTGGTTGTGTGGTTTTGTAGGTGGACAACATGACAAGTGATAGAGCCGTGATCAAACTCTTTCGTTATGTGTGGTTGTGAACTTATGATCTGATTTGTGCTGATTATAAAATTTAGGGTGATTTGTTCGTTACAAAACAAATTACTTCTAGAGAGCTTTTCACGAAGGAGAGAGGCATGATTAAATGAGTAAAGTTTATGATTGATTCAGATGAAAAAAATAGATGGTGAAGTTATTATATTTTGAAATAAATTTTGAATGTTATAGGTTAATATATTTTAGTGTGGGAGGAATACATTTTTTTAGAAAAGTAGTATTTGGGACATATGAATGTGTTGGTATATAGTCTTTTAAGTTCGAAATCTATTTGTAGTTTGACTAATTGCCGATAAAAATCTACAAAGTTTAACCTTTTAAAATCAAAGTTCAGTACCATATATATGCACCACATGAAAATTACTCTCATTTCTCGTGAGCTCATACCTCATAGGAATTCAAAGCACTTCTGCAATCAGATTAAGATCACATGTCATTACAAGTACAGATTAAGATTAGATGTGTCATTACAACATCGCACACACTAAGCACGACTAAACACACAGACACCATCCTACAACACAGAACAAAACATGTGTGGATCATCATCTTTACTCATTTTACATAACTGACAGGCTACATGGCCTAAAAACGAACAAATCACTACGGTCAGTAGGATACACAGGAATTGGTATGCCAGTACCGAGCAGAAATTCAACTAAATTCAGTCAAATTCACATAGCGAAAGCTGACAGCAATGTGGTAGAATTTGTGAAACTAGCTATTCCCCAGCTGTTGGGCCATTTGAATTGAGATAACCCATCTTCTCCGACAACACATTCATGTCATCCTCGATGACCGGATTGTCGTTCTCCTCACCAACAAGCCCTTCATTCAAAAGCTCCTCCCAGAAATTGTCGTTCAACTCTCCCTGGGGCCCAATCTGCTGCTGTTCGGAGACGCCAACGTCGAAATCCTGTGGCTCCACCAGACCTCCAGCATCCATCGCCGAGTTTTCAAGATCGGAGGGAAACCCATCGACGAGGAATTCCACCGACTCCTGGGGATCGAACAGGACCGGTGACTCTTGCTCTATGCTACTGCTGGTACCGACGTCGTCAACTTCGGGTCCCTGATCTATGCGACGTCTTCTTTTCTTTGAAATGGCATCTTGGAGCTCCTTTCTCATCTCATTCTGGGACATAAGTTGTTTTAAGAACTCAGGATTCTTCATGACACGCGCTAAGAATGCCATCATCTGCTGTTGCCTCTGCTCAGTTCCTTGTAGCCTATCTTCCATGGCTTTCAGATGTGCCTTTGTATTCTGCTGCTCCTGCCTTAGCTTCACCACCTCAGCCATCAATAATTGCTTGTCTCTCTTCAGCCGGTCAATCTCAGCATCATATCCAAAGTGGCCCACCTCAAGGTATGGCCCAAGGGATTGCTGGTTTGAAGCAGTATGGGAAGGCGGTTTTCGACGCTTGATGTTCTTGAGAAGATGTCTTTGTCCCCGTAGGAAACACTCATTTGCAAATTCCCACCGATCAGGATCCACCTTTCTGAAACCCTGAAAAACAAACAAACAAACACCACAGCAGGGAAATATTAGTTGCAAGAGACATCTTAGACAAGTATGCAACAGTATGCTACTGCTTTCTTGGTAGGGGAAGAATTACACACTAATATTTCTATCTCACTTTTTTTTTTTTTGGCAATTTTGTTAAGATCACAAGTTGCAGCAGTACCAACAAAGATGAAGCTACAAAAAGTGTCTTCTGTTTACCTTTCTGGCATGTGTTTCAGTTCACTTCGCAAGGTTTCAGTTTGCGCAGTTTTCAGTTCTTTCTGCACTATGTGTTCTTCCCCCTACTTTCCCAACTCACCACTCTCTTTTTCCGTGCGCACGCTTTTCAAACTGCTAAACGGTGTGTTTTTTGCAAGAAGTTTCTATAGAAAGTTGCTTCAGAAAAATCATATTAATCCATTTTTCAAAAAAAATTAGCAAATACTTAATTAATCATGCGCTAATGAGTCGTTCCGTTTTGCGTGTTGAGAGGGTGAATTCCCAACCCTACACAAAGAACGCAGCCTAAATTCATCAACTTTCTCCTTCAATCTTCATCGATTTCATTAGTTTGGGGGCAAATTACAAACTAAATCATCTGTTGCCCCATTCCAGAGGGCACAAGTTAACTATCAACTCTAGCATAAGAATAGAGGATATTAATTAAGAAACATATTGATCTTATTTACACTATTTAGAAATAGCCCAACGTGACGCTAATATGAAGTTAAGTACTAGTTGATGACGCGTAGCATAAAAGATGTCGGTACGCAACCGTAACATGCCCAAAAAAAGGTGCAAAGGATGGGGGTCTTGTGGGGGGGGGGGGGGCGCACCCGGCGCAGCATGAAAATGGATGTCCATTACTTTGGGAAATGGAGTCCAGATATGAAGACCTGAAGTACAGTACTACAGCACATGCAGGTAGGGCAATGCTGCATCCATCCAAACAAACATTGTATCATTTCCCCTGAGCAACCTTTGGTTTTTCTGTTAACAACCTTTTCTTACAATTATGACAGTGGCCCAACAAAAATGAGAAAAGTCCAAATTTTCAGATCTAGGCCAACTGTCATTCAACTAACATTTGTCCATATGTTGCTTGTTATTCAACAGAAATATGTCAAATCTACGATTTCTTTGTGCTTTTAAACACAAAAACATCAAATCGATGTTTATACGCACTTGTGTAAGTTAGTTCTGCTTCTCTGATGAAATATCATAAGACATACTAAGTGTTTCCCAGAGATTAAATATCCTTATCACCAAAAAAGGATCTGAGATCCCTACTATTCAACCATAACAACCGAAAAGAACCCAGCAACCTTAAATGCGTAACTAATTTCCTCTGTTAAACTTTGAATGACCACAAATGACAAGGCAATTTGGATGGTTACACCAACTTATTACTCCACAACATATAGCTATACTGGCATACTGCAATTGTGGGGTGCTCCAACAACCAAGAACAAGAACAATTTTAGCTACATTCATCAGCGTTGGCGGCGAAGCATCAAGAACTGAAGTGGGTTGCAACAAGTGCATTGCAAGAGAAAATAGAGGGAGGGTGCCTTACGTAGGTGTTGAGCTGCCTGACGAAGCTGGAGAAGTTGTTGTGCTTGAAGAACCTGGGCAGCAAGACGGTGGCGAAGGCGTGGGGATCCCACACCACGAAGCTGTTGCTCGTCGCGCTCCACGACACGACGCCGTCGGTGCCGGCGTCGTCCACCATGTCGTACGTCTTGGTCAGGAACGGCGGTGGCCCGGCGTCGTGCAGCCCCTCCATCGGCCTCGGCGCCACCCCCGCCGCCGCCGCCGCATCCTCCCCCGCCACCACCGGCAATCCTCCGTCCCCATGACTCTCCTCCTCCTCCTCCTTCACCAATATTGGGTCCATATTGAATTAGCCCAAAACCACAGTACACACTGAACCTCCTTCTCCGCCGACGCCGGCAATGGCGACGGCGAGACACTCCTAAGAAGCCAATGGCTCAACAAGAAGCAAGGAGGTAGGTAGCATGGGCGAGGAGAGGGATAGGGAGAGGAGGAGATAAGAGTGGGGGCGAGGGCAACCGCGCCAAAGAACACCTCACCATCACCATCAACCTCCCACCCGCAAGTACACGCAAGAAAGAGAAAGCGGCATCACCAGCAACTGATCCGACCGCGACGGCCGCTTCAGGGGGGGGGGGGGGAGCAGCACAAGCCACCAAGAACGCGGCGCGGGAGCTCGCCGGCGGCGGGGATCTTGGGGGGTGGCTATTTCGGGAAAGGAAGGTTCTGGAAGGGGAGAGCGGCGGAGGCGGCGGCGGCGGCGGGGGGGAGAGGTGAATGACTGAATGCTACTGCCGGTCGGTGAGGGGAGGGACACGTGTCGGAAGGGTGGGCCTAGTTGGGCCGCACATGGGCCTTGTGCGGGTGACAAGTGTCGCCGTGTCGGTAGCTGGAGGAATCTGATCAGGGGAATATGCTGGCGTAGAAATGGATGGGTTGTGCACCGTCCGATCCAAAATAAACGCTCAAACAGTAACTCGTTTTTTTCTCTTTTTGGGGTGCCTGCGGGGAGTGCCATTCGGCTAGCTTTATTGATGGATGATACAAGTACCTATATGTATTTGTACATGTGTTGCAAACATGTCTGCCTTTTATTCTACACTAGTAACCGTGTACGTGCAACGCACGTTGTAAAAAGAAAGAAATGCGCGCATATATTTCACCAGAGAAAATTGTTAATAGTTAAGTTATATTGCATGCAGAATGAACATACCCCAAAATTTCCTATAAATTTCACATGCTTATTCACATAGCGAATCATTTCGTACATGTACAACCATAGAAAAATTCTACAAACTACAACGAAAATAATTACAAACAATACGATCTTTGGAGCATGACATGAATACAGTAGCCATAAAGTCATTTTTCAGGTGAGACCTTTAGATGTGGACACAGCCAAATTTCGAAATTGCCTCTTTCATACACATATATAAATATCTTCGTACTTCTACAGTTACCTTCTATCTTACATTCCTGTTGAGATAGAATTTGGTAAGCATACAAATCGAGATCGAGATCCAATCGAAGCAGAATCGAGATCGAGATCCAATCGAAGCAGATTTGAAGACATGCGGGATTCTCGGAAACAGAGTGCGCATCGGCTGAAAGTCTGTATCGGTCGATACCGAATTTGATATGGTTAGCCGATACAGTCGATATTGGTTTAGTTGGTTGCGTGATCAATGTTGGATTCAAAAGAAGGGCTTTAATAACATTACCAGGCAAGGATAGAGTCCGAGATGGGCAATTGTATCTATTAAATAGGATTTTTAGTAATTTACTTATAGATATTTTCGGTAAGAGTCCATCTGAAGGACTTGTTCGTCTGTTAGAGTTGTAATAAGAAGTACGAGTCATGTCCGGTATGGACATATTATGTATTTTGGGTATAAATATGTACCCGAGATCCTGTAAATAATTAATATCAGTTCAATCTAATTTATCACTTTATTGTTGTTTGTTGTTTACAAGTAAAAAAGAAAAATCAGTTTCAGTAGCAGTGAGAAAAATCACCTAATCCTTTCGCGGAGGCAGCGGTGGTGCATGACTGGTCGATCTGGCGATGGCAACGGCACAGGGGATGCTTGACTTGTCGATCTGGGTGCAGCGTCGGCCAGAGGCAGAGCTAGAGTATGTGAGGGGGTGCCTAGAAACCCGGTCAAGAAAATTTTTTAGTTATACCTTACCTATTTTCACCATGTGTACACCCCTCAATACAAACTTAGGTACTCACATCAGTTTAAACTCGCTCTAAAGTAGAGTAAATTAAGCAATTGGTACCCCTTTTCGTTTCATTCTAGCTCCGCCCCTGGCGTCAGTGGAGGCACGGTGGTTGCGGCCCTGTGGACAGGGCATCGGTGTTGGTTTGCGGGCAGCGGCGACATGTACCCCACCCTCCAGTGCTGCGTGAAGCTTTCGGTGGAAAGAGTGATGGAGAGGATGGAATTTCACTGTTGGATTGCAATGGATGAAAGCCTAAAGCGGTTTCGAGCCATTGGATCAGTAGATTGGACGGCTGAGGATAGAGATGATTGGTTTTGTGTACAATTCTGCCTTTGCACTTGAGGACCAATATCCGTCTGGCCCGAGGAAACCTTTGCACACCTCCGTTATCTTTTAGGAGGCCTACGCCCTATAGAAACTGTCTACCTGAGACTTTCCCTTGGCCCGCGGGTCTGACACAAGGTTAGAATCCGAACTCTTCCAGAGTGGTATCTCACTGATGGCTCGAGCCCCCCGGAAAGGGGCCTTCTTCGCCTTCCACCTAAGCTGCGCAGGAAAGGCCCAAAGCTAATCCCGGGGAACAGTAAAGCTTCATAGGGTCTTTCTGTCCAGGTGCAGGTAGTCCGCATCTTCACAGACATGTCTATTTCACCGAGTCTCTCTCCGAGACAGTGCCCAGATCGTTACGCCTTACGTGCGGGTCGGAACTTACCCAACAAGGAATTTCGCTACCTTAGGACCGTTATAGGGTTTAGGGTGCACCTAGAGAAAAATAGTGCAACTCCTCCTTTTTATATTAAGTATATAATATATAGATTTCTTGGATAAAACGAAAGCTGAAACGAGAAAAAATAAAATGTTCTAGTATAGCAAATTAAAGGCGGAAAAAAAAGAGAAGCCTTTAAAACATCAGTGTCTGTGCTTAGAACAGACACACAGCAATCAGCGGTTGGGCTGCACCTGGCACTTGGCCGATGTAATCTCGCTCCGGCGCACGCAGCCGGCGACATCGGCGCCGGAGGCTGCCATCGTGGTGCGTGGTGCCATGGCCCGCCGTAGTAGCCGCCGACGCGGTGCTGCACCTGCTGTTGCTTAGAACCTCAATCGAACACCTTGCGGGTGGACTGTAATGGCGAAGAACATAGAGAAAGAAAATGTGGAATGACTGGAAATTGGGACTAACCTTGCGTGTTTCTTATTGCTTACAAGTTAGAACAACAGGATATAATTTTTTTTTCGCGGACGTAATATACTTCTTGTATGTTTCTTCAGAAAAATAAAGGAATGAAATTAAAGGAGCATAATAATCGGTTTCAACGTAGGGATTGAATTTCGTACAAGGATTAAACCCAACATGGGCAAATACTCTCATTTCCACGTTAGGTTGCTACTACTAGCTATACTATTGTTCCCTCCATCCCAAAATATAACAATTTCTAGCCTCTAGAATTTATCTCAAAATATAACAACTTCTACACCAACATTCTCTTCTCAACCAATCACAACCCTTCATCCTTCATATTTTCCACCTACCTCCACTTCTCATTCAATCACAACCTTCTTCTATTTAATTATACTTACTTTCTTAATAACCGTGTTCAACTCTAAAAATACTTATATCCTAGGATGGAAGGAGTGCTATCTAACGGTATCTCAAAACTTTGCGGTGGAAAAAAAAAACAGAAAATATGATGCGGGTCCTACAGCATTGCGCTTGTTCTACCGCTTATAAGCCGCTACTAAAATTTAAATTTAAAACTTAATTTTAAAGTTTATTTTAAGTTTTTTTAGAAAATAAAATATCGTTGATAAATCCGTATGACTTATAATCGGCATTAGTACTAGAATAACAGATGCAACCGGATATCACGATATACTTGAGCACATGTGACACAATAATTGTAGTACATCACAACACTGAGCCCAAGTCAGAAGAATTTACAAACAAATGTGAATGACAAACACTTCTGCCGAAGGGCAGGCTTCATTCAATTAGGTGGAAAATGTAAATGAAAAATGTATTAATCTCTCAAAAATATAGGTTTACAACTCTGGATTTATAATCCCAGGATTTACGTAACCGCCCTTGTGACAGAGACGTTTATAATAAGGATAATAGTAGTCTTTTAACCGAACCTACCAGTCCATGGGCCCTAAAAGCCCCCTCCTCGGTTGCTTAGTGGGCCTTCTTGAGCAGATGTCTCATCCTGCCGAATCATCTTCGTCACATGGTGAACGGGCTTCTGCTCCTGGTGATTAATTAGGCTTCGGCCATTCGGTAGATGTTGTTTTGGGAGGTTTGGCCGAAGATTCTCGTGCCACCTCCAACAATTGGAGTACAAACGAGGCTACAAGTGTTTAACGCTAAAATTTGCGGATTTGACTTTTCGTCAACAGGTGGCTACAGAAAATGGGTGAGTCACCGATGCAGAAACTTAAACCAGACAAAACAACACAACAGGTGTCTGCATGTCCTGTGGATTAACAACCTCATCATCATCACTATCTTGTTAAGTATACTTTCACCAAAACCTCCCGTGGTTTACCACGACGCTGCCATCATTTTCAGCGTGCACGTTGGTGTCACACTTTGTCAATGTACTGTACTTTTCTTGTCAAAAGATGTCACTGACAATTTCGTTTTGTCAGAAGATTTGCCTTGAGACCTGGATACTTTACTTCTCAACCAGATATTCTCAAGGAACATGCAAAGATATTAACTCACCCTAGTACTACTAATGTTCAGTACCACTGAGTTGCCTCTCATCGTTTGCTCTATCTACTTGTAAAATTGATCAAAACAACCAAAGATAATTTATGGGTAACATTTTTCTACCTGTGCTTTTAACAATTTAAAAACCAATGCTGAAAATAAACAAAGGTGCAACCTCTCTCTCTCTCTCTCTCAATCAATCAATCAACTCCAAAATTAAGTTTCAAAACTCAATTTTTGGTTGTGGATCATATAAGCCAAGACACCAATGCTCAGAGAAAAAGCAGGTGAAGATATGCACTGACAAAAGAAAGCAAAGGAAAAACCATTGAAATTGCAATCATGCAGGAGAAACTCTAAAAAAGGGTTGATGCTGCAAGTGCAACCAAGCTGTACTTTACTCTGAAGGGAAAGCAGAAATTCCCCGAATATAAGGGACGCGTCATTTACACATGTTAATACACCATCTGATGACTGTAAAGCTCACAGGTAAAGTAGGTCTAATATGGAACAAAATTTGCATGCAAGGTTCATTACAGAAAAAAATGGGAGCTAAAATAGGGGCCTGAAAGTTACATCATGCACGGTGATTTTCATTTCCAGGAGACAATAGTTCAGTGATTAGGCATTACTTTTACAAAAGCCAGCAGTCATCGAGTGCTAAGATTCATCGATGATGGCTTCCAAAGAACTAGTGCTTTCATTTTTTCCCTTTCTTGCTGAATACATCATATTACAGTAATTAACAAAGAAATGAAGAAAATTGGATGGAGTCAAGGGCTGTCATGAGGCGCACCTATATGTAGCGCAAAAATCGTGGTATTGCACCAAGTGGCACCACAATTTTTTGTTAGGGCTCTTGGCTATTCACGCGTTTCTGAAGCTCCAGCATTTCTTGGTGATTTGGATCCAGAGAGAGGGCGGCTCGACAATCGCGAAGAGCGCTGGGGACATCCCCAATATGCTCGTGGAACGCAGCACGAAGATGCAATAGGTGGAGGTCAGCTTTGAATGCAATTGCCTTGGTTAGCTCTGCAATTGCCTCTTTCTCCTTGTGACTGTCCATCAGTACTGCAAACCAAAGCCATCAAAAAACTTTTAACTACTCCATTTCTTAAACAATTACATCGGATATAAAACACACTTTCAGTGTTGAAAGTAAACTTGGCTTCTTTGCAGAAGCCAAGATAAGATATAGAGTAACCTACATACTATTCAAAGCTAAAGGTAATTCTCAACTATTAAGTAAACTTGGTCTTTTTACCTGCTGCTCGGTATCTGTATGGGTAAACCCGTAATGGATCCAACCGGGTCACTATTTGCAAATCTGTCATAGTTTGCTCTCGTTCACAATATTCTGAACGTTTCTCATAAGCTGAAGCATTGTTTTTAGCTTTCTCTATCAACTTTGTCATTTCTTCATATGCAGCATCCCTGTTATTCCTGAGAAAATGAACACGGGCAAGACCTTGATGTGCCCTAGTGTGTCGGATCTTCAAAGCACTTGTGTAGCAATCAGCTGCTGCATCTAACTTTTCACAATCAACATAAACACCACCAAGATTGTTCAAAGCCTGCAGGTAGAATTATGCAACATTAGAGAAAAGCTTATCATAACGAGCAATCGAGAGTAACTTGTTGGATCTGACTAAGCAAGATAGGATCAAATTTGGACGTTTGTATTTCTGGCAGCCATAATACAGTACTTAGGATCTGTTTATCTTAACTAGTAGGATCAATTTCAGACAAAGATCACAGCAAGAATGTAGCCCTTGGTCCATGATTAAGTTAACTGACACTTTTCATGTTCAGATTCTTTAACTTCTTTCTTTTTGTTCATGCATCTCCACATCATGGACATGCATAAAACAGCGTTGGTCTATATTATGTTGCACTGATGATGCTTCAACATCAAGGATAGAAAATTTTGAGTTATTGGATTAGTTTTGAACAATAATATAATTTATAATTAGCCAGATAAGACAAACATTATCCCTTTCTCCCAGCAACTCTTATTTCACTGAGACAACTGCTCATTCTGTCCACAAATGCAAGTTTTTTTTAATGGTCTCATTGAAAAATTTAAGGCATATTTAATATCACAATGCAAAATAAGTGTGTGTACACTCTACTAGTCAATACTCCAAGTTATATCCAACTTTCTATAGCAGCTAGAGACAAGGAGTAGGAATAGTGTAGGCTTTTCGGTCTCTCCTTAATCTATGTGCAAAACAGAATATTCCCACATTTTGGAGGGAACAATATAACAGGAATTCTCATGCCTCATGCATTTTTTTAAAATATTAAATGCTATCTTCGCTTTATTTACTGTCTAACAAAGCATGCAGGGTCTTAAAAATATAGAAAGCTTGGGAAAACCAAGTTGCTCTCCACCTTACTAAGTCTGAGCAATGTGAAATAACCTAAGTGTTCAAAACAGATCAATCAGCATAAGTGAATACTACGTTGAAGCATTGTGCTGGTGCGCAACAATACTAACCTGACCCTTCCGAAGCCGATCTGAAGGGCACTTCAGTGCATCTTCAAGAAGTGATATAACAGTCGCAGAATAAGAAGGATCAACACCTGAGTCAGCCAAAACATAGGCTTTCAGAAAGAAAGCCTCAAATGACCTTTGAATAGAAATAGATTCCTCTGCTTTTTGTAGGGCCTCCTCACAATGCCCAGTGTCATACAAAAGCCACCCCTCATACACTAGCCGTTCAGGTTCAGTTGCTGCATGTTGCCGTGCCAATTGCAAACTGCGCATTGCAGCCTCAGGACAGTTCAACCTGGAAACAAAAAAATATTAAGCATCATCTATAGTTATGTTGAGAGTTGAGACCAAAATGGCCACAAGGGAATCAACTGAGTGAGGTGCTAGTATAACTTACCTAAGGAGCAGCAAAGATTGTCTGAAATACAAAACACCTTTTGCTGCA
This sequence comes from Oryza punctata, assembly GCA_000573905.2. Taxonomy (NCBI): domain Eukaryota; kingdom Viridiplantae; phylum Streptophyta; class Magnoliopsida; order Poales; family Poaceae; genus Oryza; species Oryza punctata. The sequence continues at coordinate 4,553,024 of CM002494.2, read as the reverse complement.
TCTGACTCAAGCATCCGGTAAATCACTGAAAGGGAACCGATATCATCCACTGATGACCAGCGTTCATACAGCTGAAGCCAACACTCAGCTGTATTCCACTGCTCGACATGTGCCCCAAGAAGAGTGCCTATTTTGGAAGCAGCTACACGACCTTCCAACATTCGGTACTCAGGAGAAAGTGTAAGGATAGCATGGATATCACAAATTGCAGATTTATAGTCTTCGAGAGCAAGATATAGACAAATCCGGAGCTCCAGGCATTCCAATGCTAGCTTGAAACCCAATAGTCGGTTGATTTCCTCCAAGGCAAGTCTTGCATCTTTTTTTCTCATCAAGGATGCAGCTCGATACATGTAAGGGTAAGTAAGGGTTGGATCCAGCTCGGTTGCTTTGTCAAGATCTGCCAACTTTTTATCACCCTCTGAATACAGAGATCTCTCCATGTACATCCATCCTAGTGGTACACTTGATGTTATGACTGAACTCAGCTTCTCATAAGCCAAACCCTTCCTACCTCTTATACCAGCAATTCTAGCAAGACCAGCAATGGAATACACATGACCAGCTGAGAAGGCAACACTAAATTGGTGTTCAGCTTCATTATATTCCTTCCTCAAAAGCCTAATACATCCAAGCTGATGAAAAGCTATTTGCTTCTGTGTAGGAGTAACAGCCAATTGAACAAGCTTCTCTGACAAGCACACAGTTGCCTCTGTCCTTGGATCAATGTTCATTGCAACCTCACTAAGCAAGCAATATAATAAAAAGGAGGCATGTCCAACCATGATGCATTGTTGCTGTTCAGCTGCACTTAGGAACAGGCTAACTACATGCTCATCATTTAGACAATCTGGAAGCTCCTGTAGAAACACTTGCAAGCAAGATGCGGCGAGGACTGGTGCATTTTCTTCAAACGCCAAGGCCATGAGCTCAACAGCATCCTGCTTTGATGAAACAAGCGAAGCTAGTTTCCTATCACATGCATCTTTAAGTCTGTCACAACAAAATGTGTTTGCAAACACCAGGACCTCCAACAAGATTTCCAAAGGCAAATCCTCTAAGCTATATGTACAACTAAATTCAGATACAGCTGTCATACCCTCCAGTGAGATACCATTCTCCGACAAATCAACAAGATCAAGCTGTGATTCAGTGAATGGTCCATTGAGCATGGACCAGAACGGGATCGATAAAGCAGCAATCTTGTGCCTATTGCATGTCACCTTCCCATCCCTTATTTGGAAGGTCACTGCAGGGGAAACTTTCGAAGATGTGCCAATATCACAAGAACCAAGTATCTCAAAGTCTCCCTCGGGCATCTCGGATGCGACATCAAGTGGCCCAAACTCTTTGCAACACTTCCTACATGACACGAGGACATCAGATATAATATCCTCCCCCCGCTTCTCGTACCGCAGCCATGCCCCAAACACAATCTTCTCATGCACAGTGGTCGCGCAGCGCCACGCAGAATGTAGGCTCCTCTGGCGCAATTTCGCCTCCCCAAGGCCCCGAAACACCTGGGACTGTATCAAATACAACCCTGGCCGCTCGCTCGGTGCGCATTGCTCGAGCTCCTCATGGATCCTGGACAGCACCTCCACATAATCCAAGGGTTTATACAATGGTACAACAGGCGGCTCTGCAATCTTTATCAGCGACTCGCTGCACATTCAAACAATTGGCACAAATCATCAGTATATCTAGTTCAACTTTCAGTAGCATCACACTGAAATGAGCTAAAATGAATTGAGATAATCAAAATCTTGGAATCGAATGTAGTGGTTCTTACATGGAGGAAGGCGAGTAGGATGATTTGGGCAGCTTCCCACGCTCCACCTGCAGCCATGATTGCGGGTTGAAGCCATGGATGTGCTGCTCGTCGCACGGCGATTCCGACAGGAAGCTGCTCCTCATAGAGCACAGGAAGGAGAAAACCTCCCAAATCTCCACACTCCCAGATTTTACACAAACCTGGATACAAATCACGAGCTAATGGGGTACAGGAGACGCAGCACCACCGGCTACAAGCCGGAATCCACACCAACCCTAACTGAAATTTGCGCAAGAAAACGCCAAGAAGCTGAACAAAAAAGGGTTGGAATTTGCTGGCCAAGGAACCACCTTTTTCCAGCTCCACCACCAACCGATCCAAAACCACACGAACTCCAACGAAATCCCAAGAAACGGCCCAAAAATGGCCCCAAATCTCGCCGCAAAAATCCCACCCCGATCGAATTCGACAGATCAAGAAGCCGCGCCCCCCGCGGCAAGAACAGCGGCAATGGCGGGGAGGAGCACAAGGGCCGCGGGCGAGCTCGGATTCGGGATCCTGCGACTGCAGAGAGCAGCTTCGATGCAGAGGAAGGGGGAAGAAGAAGAAGAAGAATAAAAAAGAGAGAATTTTTTTTTCTCTCCCTCTTCTTCTCTCTAGTGGTAGTGGATGTGGAGAGGAATAAATAAAGTATGGGAGATTAGCCTAGTGTAGAGAAAAAATACTTATAAATTTTTTAGGGTGTGCCTTTTGTGAAGAGAGAGAGAGAGAGAGAATGGAAATGCTCTGCACATGAATCCATGCATAGAATGCAGCTGGACCAGCTTTTGGATGTAGGTGGAGGTGGAGTGGATGAATGTGTTTGTTCAAATTGTGGTTGTAAGTTTTGAAAGTATTTCAGGTTTGGTCTAAAATGGCACTATGCCAGCACATTGATTGACATTGTGGTTAAGTTGAATTATGGAGGTATTGATACAAATCAGGATTTATATTCCTTTTTTAATTGTTGAAACATCTTTGGAGGTGAAAGTTGTATTCCAAAATGCTTTCATGCAAGACAATAAAAATAAACCATTTGTATTGAATGTTTTCAGGTTTGGTCTAAAATGCTAGGACTACATTGATTAGCAGTGTATGTAAGTTGAATTATGGAGGTATTGGTCCAAATGACGATTTATAACCCTTTTCAAATTTGACTGAAACATCACGGACGTGAAAATTTCATTTAGAAGCACTTTTAATTGATCCTGGAATTGTTAAAAGCTTTGGATCGATCTGAAAATAAGTTACTGGCGGGCTTAGTTTGCAAATTTAAAAATTTAAAAAATCCCATATTGGGACCACATATTTTAATTTTTTCGCTCCACACACAATTGAAACAACAAAGTTGAAGTATCATGTGTCCATAAAACAATTGGAACAAAGTTGAAGGTGTCAGCTGGTAGCTGAGAGTTTGGCATAGTTTGTCGTTTGTTCAGAACTTGCATTAAGAGGCAGAAACCAAATTAGGTTTCGTTGTTAAGAGACTTTTGTTTCCAAACTTTTTTAGGGGGGTTTGGTGAATCTAAACTATAGTGAATTGAAGTGGCAATCGCAACTAGTAACAACTGTACTTTGTTTGTGGAGTCCATGTATTTATATCACGTTGGCTGGTATGTTGTAGGTGGTACTAGTTGTTTGGAAAAGGCTAATCAAATGCTCACTCCCATCGATTATCATCTTATTAACGATAAAATTAATTTATAAAAATTAATTTATAAGTAAAACTTTTATATATGTATTTCTAGCAACATAAAAATCAATGCTGAAAAGAAGCTTTGTTTAAAATATCCTAAAATCAACACCAAAAATTAAAATTTAAAATTTAAATTTTGTTAACGGTTGATTTTATATAGGGGAAACGATAAGGCCGACTGAGAATGAGAGTATTAATGATGAAATGCACACCTAAACAAACTCATATGTTGGTTCTATCAATCAATTTTAGCTGATGGAACCCATCTTTTAGCTACTTACTGATCAGTAGTGAGTAGGAGTAGTAGTTAGTTGTGCTTGCATGCATGAATTTAGTTGAGGTAGATGGACCAGCAAACGGATGATGGATTGGATTGGATTAATGGGGTCACGAGATGAGCACAAGTATGAAGGCTGAGCTGCTAAAAAGAGGTCAAAAAAGAAGTACATATGATACAACTAGAAAAAAGGGCCAAGGATTAATGTAGACGCATTGATCGATCGATCGGAATGGTCGTTGGGAATCATAATTGGGTTTGTGTGGTACCCTACTCTTGCTTATCAAGAACTTATATTATGGTTTTGAAAAAGAATTTGGCGTGCATTGCAAATTTGCAGCATAAATGCATTTTCCCAGCTAGCTCAAGCTTCCTGCCTTGCAGACCCAAACACACGTATTATTCAGTAGAGAATTTTGCAATGTACTAGTACTACCGTACTTTGAAGTGGATTTAATTTGGAAGTGAAACTCACGAATTTATGGCCTTTTTTTTGGAATTAACTTGAATACATGATTTGACATTTGGACGCCGTTTTGGTATGCGGCCTTGTTTAGAGGTCTCGTTTTGCTGATCGATGCATCTTGTTCTATGCTTGCTACCCGAACATAGCGACAGCCTCAAGACCCTCATCATGCCTCGTGCTTCTCACCTCGTTCATGCTCCAAGTCGCAAAATTGGTCTTTTATAATGCACGCAAATTCGAGTAAATTTTAGAAAAAGAAAGTGAGCAGATGCATGTATATCTTATATGTGTATAATTGAAAAAAAAGGGACGTGCATCCTATTTGAGTTTTTTTAATAAAGAAATATGAAGGAATTTTAGAGGATTTGAATGGATAGAATTCGTGTAATATTGTTTGGAACAAAGTCCCCAAAATTTCCTATAAAAATCACAAGGACCGAGCCATTCCGTTGGAATTTGGAGGAAAATAAATATCAGGTCTTACCTTATAGTTTTGGGGAAAAATCATCCATAGCAAAAAGGTTTGCCTCAAACCAAAGAACATCCATAAATTTTTAATTGTACCAACTAATAACAAGAAGAACCAAATAACACATTTACCCTTCTTCTTCCTCTCCTCTCCTTATCTCTCTCAACTAAGCTTGCCCTCATCCTCTGCTAGAACTCAAACTAAGCAATGCCACCACCACCGTAGTTGCTGCCATTACTGTTAAATATGTGATCCGAATTTGAGTCGGATTAGTTTTCTAGTAGTACTAAGATTAGTTTCCTAGTAGGATTCCCTGTTGTTTCCTATTAGGTGTTCTCTCTTATATCTCCTATATATACTCTTGTAAGCCGTACGGGAAGGGTGAGAAGTTCCCACTGTTATTCCCTACGTTTGTAATCAACTTCTCAATAGTGATTATTGCCGGTCGGCGCCCGTGGTTTTTCCCACAAGGGTTTTCCACGTTAAATTCGTGTCTCCGTTGTGCATCTATTTTCTTAACAAGTGGTATCAGAGCATTGGAGATCCGATCTACTACTACCCACGCCGCCGGTGTCATCGTCTCATCGCTTCGTTCGGCAAGATCATCTGTCGTCCTCCGACATCGCGCAAAAGAAAAGCTTGTGCACCGAGGAGTTTTTAGATCTACTCCCATGGCGAGTTTGAAGTATGATCTACCGCTCCTGGACCGAGACACAAGATTCTCACTATGGCAAGTGAAGATGCGAGCCGTCCTTGCACAGCAAGACCTCGATGATGCGCTATCTGGATTTAACAAGAGGACTATGGATTGGTCTAATGATGAGAAGAAAAGGGATCGTAAGGCTATGTCATATATTCATCTTCATCTATCTAACAATATTTTACAGGAGGTGCTTAAGGAGAAGACAGCCGGTGGGCTGTGGTTGAAGCTGGAACAGATATGCATGACTAAGGATCTGACCAGTAAGATGCACCTGAAGCAAAAGTTATTTTTGCACAAGTTGCAAGATGATGAGTTTGTGATGGATCATCTCTCCACTTTCAAGGAAATTGTTGCTGACTTTGAGGCTATGGAGGTAAAGTATGATGAAGAGGATTTAGGCCTTATTCTATTGTGTTCATTGCCTAGCTCATATGCAAACTTCAGGGATACTATTCTTTATAGTCGTGATACTCTAACTTTGAAAGAAGTTTATGAAGCTTTGCATGCCAAAGAAAAGATGAAAAAGATGGTTCCCTCTGAAAGTTCAAGTTCACAAGCAGAAGGCTTGGTTGTTCGGGGCAGGCAACAGGAGAAGAACACAAAGAACCAGTCAGGAGATAAAAGTTCAAGTAGCTACCGTGGAAGATCAAAGTCCAGAGGCAGGTATAAGTCATGCAAATACTGCAAGAGAGATGGACATGATATCTCTGAGTGTTGGAAGCTACAGAACAAAGACAAGAGAATCGGAAGTTATAGACCGAAAGGTAATAAACAAGAGGAAGGAAAAGCTGCAGTTATTACTGATGATAAACCTGGTGCAGAATTACTTGTTGCTTATGCTGGTTGTGCACAAACTAGTGACCAGTGGATTCTTGATACTGCTTGCACTTATCACATGTGCCCGAACAGGGATTGGTTTGCCACCTATGAGCCTGTGCAAGGTGGAACTGTTTTGATGGGTGATAATACACCATGCAAGGTTGCAGGTATTGGAACAATTCAGATCAAGATGTTTGATGGCTGTATCAGAACATTGTCAGATGTACGGCATATTCCAAATTTGAAGAGGAGTCTCATCTCTTTATGTACTCTTGATCGCAAAGGGTACAAATATTCCGGTGGAGATGGAATTTTGAAGGTAACCAAAGGATCTCTTGTTGTGATGAAAGCTGATATTAAAACTGTCGACCTGTACCATCTGCGAGGTACAACTATATTAGGTAATGTTGCTGCAGTTTCAGATTCATTATCTAATGCTGATGCTACTAATCTTTGGCATATGCGTCTTGGGCATATGAGTGAAATTGGTTTGGCAGAATTGAGCAAGCGAGGATTGCTAGATGGACAAGGCATCGGGAAGCTCAATTTTTGTGAGCATTGCATCTTTGGCAAGCATAAGAGGGTGAAATTCAACACATCTACGCATACTACAGAAGGTATTCTTGATTATGTGCATTCTGATTTATGGGGGCCTGCTCGTAAGACATCTTTTGGAGGTGCTCGTTATATGATGACTATCATCGATGATTATTCGCGAAAAGTTTGGCCTTATTTCTTAAAGCACAAATATCAAGCTTTTAATGCGTTTAAAGAGTGGAAGACTATGGTTGAAAAACAAACTGAAAGGAAGGTGAAAATACTTCGTACTGACAATGGGATGGAGTTCTGTTCTAAGATATTTAAATCATATTGCAAGTCTGAAGGCATTGTGCGTCACTACACCGTTCCTCATACACCTCAACAAAACGGCGTAGCTGAGCGTATGAACAGGACAATTATATCAAAGGCCCGTTGTATGTTGTCTAATGCAGGTTTGCCTAAACAGTTTTGGGCAGAAGCTGTTTCCACTGCTTGTTATCTTATTAATAGATCACCCAGTTATGCTATTGATGAGAAGACTCCAATTGAGGTATGGTCTGGTTCCCCAGCAAATTATTCAGACTTGAGAGTATTTGGTTGTACTGCTTATGCTCATGTTGATAATGGTAAATTGGAGCCTAGAGCTATTAAGTGCATTTTTCTTGGTTATCCGTCTGGTGTGAAAGGCTATAAATTATGGTGTCCTGAAACAAAAAAGGTTGTGATTAGTAGAAATGTTGTCTTCCATGAATCAGTTATGTTACATGACAAACCTTCTACTAATGTTCCTGTTGAGAGTCAGCAGAAAGCAAGTGTGCAGGTAGAGCACTTGATCAGTTCAGGGCATGCACCAGAAAAGGATGAAGTTGCTATTAACCAAGATGCACCTGTTAGTGAAGATTCAGATTCTTCTACTGTTGAGCAGTCTTCAAAACATTCTATTGCAAAAGATAAGCCCAAAAGAAATACTAAACCTCCTCGAAGATATATTGAAGAAGCGAACATAGTTGCTTATGCTTTGAGTGTGGCAGAGGAAATTGAAGGTAATGCAGAACCTTCTTCATATTCTGAGGCTATTGTTTCTGATGATTGCAATAGATGGATAACTGCTATGCATGATGAGATGGAGTCACTTGAAAAGAATCGTACTTGGGAATTTGTGAAGTTGCCAAAGGAGAAGAAACCTATCCGTTGCAAGTGGATCTTCAAAAGAAAGGAAGGTATATCTCCAACTGATGAGGCAAGATACAAAGCAAGGTTAGTTGCTAAAGGATATAGCCAGATTCCAGGTATTGATTTCAATGATGTCTTTTCCCCTGTTGTGAAGCATAGTTCAATTCGCACATTACTCAGTATTGTTGCAATGCATGATTATGAACTAGAGCAAATGGATGTTAAAACTGCATTTTTACATGGGGAATTAGAAGAGGACATTTATATGGAGCAGCCTGAAGGTTTTGTTGTTCCTGGAAAAGAGAACCTAGTATGTAGGTTAAAGAAATCTCTTTATGGGTTGAAACAGTCACCTAGACAGTGGTATAAGAGATTTGACTCTTTCATGCTTTCTCAGAAGTTTAGAAGATCCAACTATGATAGCTGTGTTTATCTCAAAATGGTTGATGGTTCAGCTATATATTTGCTTCTTTATGTTGATGATATGTTGATTGCTGCAAAAGACAAAGCAGAGATAGCAAAGTTGAAGGCACAATTGAGTAGTGAATTTGAGATGAAGGATTTGGGTGCAGCTAAGAAAATTCTCGGTATGGAAATTACTAGAGAAAGAGAGTCTGGCAAGTTATATCTTAGTCAGAAAGGTTATATTGAGAAGGTCCTTCGTCGTTTCAATATGCATGATGCAAAACCAGTGAGTATTCCTTTAGCTGCACATTTCAGATTATCTTCATATTTATGTCCACAGTCAGATTATGATGTTGAGTACATGTCTAGAGTTCCATATTCAAGTGCAGTTGGTTCACTTATGTATGCCATGGTATGTTCTCGTCCTGACTTATCACATGCATTGAGTGTTGTCAGTAGATACATGGCTAATCCTGGCAAAGAGCATTGGAAAGCTGTTCAATGGATTTTCAGATACCTACGTGGTACCTCTAATGCTTGTTTGCAGTTTGAGAGATCTAGAGATGGACTTGTTGGATATGTGGATTCAGATTTTGCTGGAGATTTGGATAGGAGAAGATCACTCACAGGTTATGTTTTCACTATTGGAGGATGTGCTGTTAGTTGGAAGGCAAGTTTGCAAGAAACTGTTGCCTTATCTACTACTGAAGCAGAGTATATGGCTATTTCTGAAGCTTGTAAAGAAGCTATTTGGCTTAGAGGTTTGTATACTGAGCTTTGTAGAGTTACGTCTTGCATTGATATATTTTGTGATAGTCAAAGTGCAATATGCCTTACAAAGGATCAGATGTTACATGAGAGAACAAAGCACATTGATGTGAGATATCACTTTATTCGAGGTGTGATTGCTGAAAGTGATATCAAAGTATGCAAGATAAGTACTCATGATAATCCAGCTGACATGATGACAAAGCCAGTTCCTGCTACTAAGTTTGAGTTTTGCTCAAGCTTGGTTGGTGTTACAGTATAGTCCTAGAGACTATTTGGCGCGCGGTGATTTTACTTACATGAGGTATTTTTTGGAGATTGATGATTTTTATGCTACAAGAGGAAATTCGTCTCAAGGTGAAGATTGTTAAATATGTGATCCGAATTTGAGTCGGATTAGTTTCCTAGTAGGACTAGGATTAGTTTCCTAGTAGGATTCCCTGTTGTTTCCTATTAGGTGTTCTCTCTTATATCTCCTATATATACTCTTGTAAGCCGTACGGGAAGGGTGAGAAGTTCCCACTGTTATTCCCTACGTTTGTAATCAACTTCTCAATAGTGATTATTGCCGGTCGGCGCCCGTGGTTTTTCCCACAAGGGTTTTCCACGTTAAATTCTTGTCTCCGTTGTGCATCTATTTTCTTAACAATTACCAAGGATGAGTTGATGGGCAGCTAGACTCGACAGAGTCGTCGCCGCCATTGCTACGGCAACGGAGGACGAAGGTGGTCGCAACCAAGCTCGACAATGTCATCACCCACCACCTCTTGAGATCCTGCACCAGAGGAAACCACGCCGTCAGCTTGAGCAGCCACCATTGTCGAGGACGAGGTGTTCCCAGCTTGGTCTCAGCTCTCAAGGAAGCCTCATGTCCGTCCCTAGAGATCTACATTTTGACGAGTGGCTACTGCGTTGCATTTTCTAGAGCTCTGTACCGTCTCGAGCTGGAGGAATCCACCATTGTCGTGATCTATCATCGGGCATAGCCATGGCATGGGAGCATCGGGGGAGGTCACCACGTAGCACGAGAGATGGTGAGGAGATAAAGGCAAATGAGAAATTTAGAGAAAGAAACCTATATTTTGTGGTATAGAGGAGAAGTTTTGGTTTTTCTTGCGGTGTTCTTTGATTTTGGCCTAATAGATGGAATTTTCTCTATGGTTGGTTTTTTTTTGAGTGGTATGGTTTTCTCTGTATTAGAGCATTCCTATGTATTTTAGTTTCTGTTGAAATTCGCAAGACGTGACATTCTAATCATGCATTTTTTTCTATCCTTATGTTTTTAAGTCGATGCTTTTCAAAGAAGCCGTTGTGAAAGTGCATCTAGACCCCTAATGATTTTGGTGATCAATAACAATGTGATTAGAAGGACTAATAAATTATTTGAGTAATGTGTGAAGAAATGTTAGTCCTCGATAAAGCTTGATTCAATGCAAAATCCCGTGAAAGTGAGAAAACGATATGATGCGGCATATGAGTAAAGGGTATTATGTACATCTTCATTTGTTTACGTCATTAGGAAAGCTGTGCTATAAAGGGGATGATGCATCGGTGATGAGGAATGAGTTGAGTGCTCAAAAATCTATTTTTAAGTGGTTTCTTATTCATTGTTAAACCTAACAATCTAGTTGTTGTTTGTGCTAGTTATTTAGTTTTGTAGGTAGCTAGATCTAGCATTTCTTTAGCCGTGAATCACTGCTTCCACATTTACTTAAGTTTTAACTTAGCCTAACCCCCTCTAGTCAAGTCATAAGTGACCATTTCACAGTTAAAATTTTTTCTTCAGTATGGAGTATGGACCTCTCTTACTTGGTACGGAGTACTTTGTTAGTGGTCAAAGGGGAAAAAGAAGAAAAAAATGGGAAAAAGTATACTTCGACTCCCTCAACTATAGCCCGAGTATGATTCATGACCTCCAACCATAAAGCCGGCTATATCGACTCCTCTAACTATCAAAACCGATGCAAACTATATCCCTGGATAGTTTTGGAAGCGGTTTTGACTGACAAGGCGCCTACGTGACAGTGTTGACCCAGTCTTCGTCCCATGTGTCATCGACATATCGCGCATGTGGCATTAGAGTAAAAAGAAAAAAAACAAAAATATGTGGGGCCAACATGTCATTCAACAAAAAAACAATAGTGGGACCCACCGACATGTGGGCCCCACATGTCATCCTTACCTCTCCCTCCTCTCTCTTTTTCATCTCTTCCTCTCCTCTCACCTTCCATCACCAGACGCGGGGCAGTAGTGACGGCGCACGAGGGAGGAGCTCACCGGCCGTAGGTCAGGATGGCCGACCAAAGCACGAGCTCCTCCCCGAAGCCGGAGTCAGGGAAAGGAGGAGGAGGAAGAAGGTGGCGGGGTGGTTGGTCGGCGTCATGCTGCTGCTCCAAGCTCGTGGATGGCCGGCGAGTAGCTCCTCCCTACGCGTGGACGGCCGGTGACCTCCTCCCCCGTGCGGATGGCTAGCAACTTCCTCCCTCTCCGCCCCGCATGCGGATGGACGGCGACCTCCTCCCTCTCTGCCCCACGGACGGACGGCCGGTGACCTCCTCCCTCGTGCGTCGTCGCCGCCGCCCTGCCTCTGGTGATGGAAGGTGAGAAGAGAGGAAGAGATGAAAGGGAGAGAGGGGAGAGAGGTGAGGATGACATGTGGGGCCCACATGTCGGTGGGTCTCCCAATTTTTTTTTGTGGATGGCATGTTGGCCCCACATATTTTTGTATTTTTGTTTTTACTCTAATGCCAAATAAGCGACACGTCAACGACACGTGGGACAACAAAGACCAGGTCAACACAACCACGTAGGCATCACGTCAGCCAAAACTGCTTCCAAAACCATACAGGGATATAGTTTGCATCAGTTTTGATAGTTGGAGGAGTCGATATACCCGGTTTTGTGGTTGGAGGTCATGAATCATACTCGAGCCATAGTTGAGGGAGTTAAAGTATACTTTTTCCAAGAAAAATATCCCAAAAATGACGTGCTTGTTGTGGGCCTATTTCCAAAAGCCCAACATCGCAACGCAATGTTGACCACAACCCGTTCACCGAACTCCACTAGGGCTCATTTGTATGGACCACAAATAAGGCCCCGTACACGTGAACAAGCTGGAATTCGTGATTCGACCCACCCCCATCCATCCAATCTGGGAATCCTATGCACTAGCCATGGACTATGTCCACGAGCACGCGTCCATGTGTCTTTCACGGAACCGTGCCATGCTGGGATGAGTACTGTAGCATCGTGCTTGGATCGGCCCAACAGAGCACGGCCATTTGGCCAACTGTAGCTACAACTCCACCCACCGTCACCGACATGTGGGCTAGCCAACCTGGTGGCCCACCTATCAGACAAGTTCAACCCACGTGTCATCCAAAACCGTGATCTCCCTTATAGAGTGGATACGAACTAGTACTCTATCATGTCACACGAGAAGTCGTCGAGTCATCGTCTTTGTCTCCGTTCCGTTGAGCCACCGTGCGCCGCCGTCATGAAAGCCCTAACTCTAGGAGAGAAGTGTGGGGGTGAGTTGAGTGGGAGGGGGCGAGATGTTTTTAAGTATGCTTTTCAAAGAAGTCGTGAAACTTTTTTTCTTCGATATGGAGTATGGACCTCTCTTACTTGGTACGAAGTACTTTGCTAGTTTGCTAGTGGTCAGAGAGAAAAAAAGGAAAAGAAGAAAAATGCCCCAAAAATGACAACATTGTTGTGGGCCTATTTCCAAAAGCCCAACATTGCAATGCAATATTGACGTCAGCCCGTTCACCGACTCCACTAGGGCTCGTTCGTATCATCGTATGGGCCACAAATACGACCACGTACACGTGAACGGGCTGGAATTCGTGATTCGGCCCATCCCCATCCATCCAATCTGGGAATACTATGCACCGGCCATAGTATTCCACGCGGTCATCGCCAGCTGCTCCCCGCGCACGTGCTGGACTCGGTCCACGCGTCCGGTGCACCTATACCCGAGAGATGCCACGTCGTCTCACCCTATCTCACAGTTGTCCGGGCCCCACCATCCCCACCAAAATTCGAAAACCAGGCGAATAAACGGATTTATACTACCGTTACAAATCCACTCACCGTCACCGACATGTGGGCCAACAACCTCGTGGGCCTCACCTATCATCCAAACCGCGAACTCTCTATAAGTAGGATACGAACTACTCTTCATCTCTCTCACACAGAACTACTCTCTAGAAGTAGGATGCGTAAAGGTGGCCGCCGCCCCACCTGCTGATGCGCGCCATGAGGAGCAGAGGTGGCGCAAGGAGCTCGTCCCCGGTGAGGGCGCCGTGCCGACGGAGGTGAGGATGGGTCTATCCCTGTAGCGGCGTGGTGTGGAGAGGCTGACGGTGCCGTGAGGTAGGGGTGGCCAGGTGGCACACACGCTGATGGTGGAGAAGAGTCCCCCCGTAGCGGCGATGCTGGTGAGCGGCAGGGAGCCCTGGTACGCCGGTGAGGCAGTGCAGGAGACGGGCCGTCGGGAGTCGACGGACCCTTCAATCTCGACAATCCCCAACGAGCAGGCGACAGAGGAAGTGGGCGGACGTGGTGTGGTGGACGCCATTTCGAACCAGGATAGTCGTTGCCATGGCCACCACGGGCTGGTCCGATCTGCCGCGGAGCTCCTGTTGACGACGAAATTTGGTAAGCCTCGAAGTCATCATCGGCCTAGAGTCAGTATCGGCTTCAGAGTTCTAGAATCGGCCGATGGAAGCTATCAATCGCCAACAGTCGGATTCTTACTAAATTCGGTTAAGGAAATTAATCTATTAAAGAAAGTTTATCTAGAAGAGACCGAGTTCAAGGAGGATGCGGCATGGCAATTTATCTATTAATTAGGCAGAATCGTTAGTTTCCTTTTAATTTTAGGAAAGTGTGTTTAGTGTCCGATAAGGACTTTATGTGTTTCCTTTTATCTTTAGGAAAGTTTGAGTCGTGTCTGATATGGACTAGTATCTACCCATCGTCTATGTAAATTATCTCTCGATCAATACAACTTCGGCGCATCGCCACCTTTTACCTTTTTACTTGCGACGAGTTCTTGTTTCAAGTTGGGCTGCATCGACTTCGATCTCCGACGAGGAGTAAGGCTTGTTATGGCGGCTTGCATTATCGGGATTAGTGCTTCCATCGCTTCGACACTCTAATCTTGTTCATGTAAGTCGTCGAGTTATCATATACATTATATAATCTAGATTGACAATGTTTTCTACTTGCATCGGCCGATCTCCATCTAGAGTTTTGTCGATATCGGCTAGATTACTTTGTTGGCTTAGATTATATAATGTATCCACCACCCTGAAAATCAGTCAAAGGCTTGATTGTCTAGATATTATGTTTCTTTTCATACTTAGTGCTGCATCAGTTAAGTTTGATCTACTAAGTCGTGCATAGAACCATAATCTCTAGCCTGCTTCTTGATTGCCAATAAGGGTTTCATCGGGGTTTCAGCTGATGAGTTATCTGGACGTTGCATCGGCTTACAAGGATTACTTACAAAGTTGGTTCTAGCCGATGACAACAAAGGTTTCACTGTTTATATAATCATTTGGATCTATTGACATCGGACCACCAGCCGATGAATGCTTCAACCTTCGGATCAGTGCTTATTTAATCTATCATTACTAGCCGATTGGTTTCTACTGGATTATATTATTTTATTTTCATCAGCCGATTATCTTTATGTCATTATTTACTCAAGTATCAAGATCTATACTGGATATCGGCTGGTATCGGCATCGGCTGGAATCACTCCATCGGCTTGTCAGCCGATCGGCTATCTTTTGATCTTCAATTTATATATCTTGTCAGTTGCAGGATCAAACTGACTGGCACGCCCGCATCTCATTATTATTTTGGACCTGCACTGGAGCTAAGCAGATCTCTCAGGCCATCGTGTTTTTACGTTAACAGCTCCTCTCCGAGATCGCCGCCAGCCTCGTCGAGCTCCCTCCGCCGCCTGTGCTCCTCACGGCGCGCGGCGGCAGGTGGGGCGGCGGTCGCCTCTACGCATCCCCTCACGGCGCACGCGCATGGAGCTGACATGTGGGCTCATTGTTTTTATTATTTTTCTAGGATCAAATTGCCACGTAAGTGTCACACCAATGCCACGTATGACAAAAACCTAGTCAATCCAACCACGTAGATGTCACGTCAGGCGAAACTACCGAGGGACCTTGTTTGCACTGGTTGTATCTGGTTTTTGGGTTCAAGGACGAAAATTGGATTCGGTGTAAAGTTAAGGAACCTCAAATGAACTTATTCCAATCCACTCACTATCACTGACATGTGGGCCAACAATCTCATGGGCCCCACCTGGGGATCACGCATATCTTTTATAGATAGAATAGGGAGATCTAGTTGCAATCAACTAGATACTTTCCTTGTAAGGGGTCCCGAGATCGTAACATCCCCACGACCCAGCATACATGCCGCAGGATCATTCATTCTCTCCACATACGCGTTGTTGGTCATTCCATTGTCGACTTGAACCAGTATAAATATCTGTGTCACCATATCTCTATGATCTTATGCACCCTATAAGTTTTATTGTCGATCATAAGAATCGACACTCCCCCACCTCAGCCGGCGGTGAAGAGCAAGATGTTGTATGCAGTAGTATCTTGTCCCACGATGGTGGTGAATGAGCGGAAGGGGACATCATGAGGAGGGGGGATCGGGTTGAGTGTCTTCACGTGACACAAGTTCGCGGCTGTGGCTCGGAGCAGATAAGGGGAAAGCAGATGCCACGGGAGGGACAGACGCACGCGCCTAGCGGTGGTATCTCGCTCCCCTTACCGGTTGGTTGGACCACCAGAGCCATCGTCTGATCCTCATCTCTCCTCCTCAGTCATCGACGCCCTCCTCCACGCCGTTGCCAGTCACCGCTGATCGCGCCTTCTGGCTTCGCACGCTTGTAAGTTCAAGTGCCTTAATTTGGTTTTGGTGATTAATGACAAATCTAATTATATGAGACTAATCATTTTTATGAGCCTTTCTTTGACTTGTCTCATTTGGATATGAAAGTAAAAATGATGAGAGGTATGTATTAAACTTCACATATTTTAACTTGGTCTCTCTTGTGGATCCAAAATATAGTGTGAGCTTCCTCGTTGATCTTTATTGATTATGTGCATATGCGTTCCTTCATATCCATATGTATGCACATCTTGAGGGAGAGCTTATTCTATATTTTTTTTATAAGATCTCTACCTTGATTTGAAATTATCTTTCATCTCATCTCTCTATATTGTTTATATTGGGTTATTATCTATCATAAAAGAGAGAAAAAGATTGAAAGATCTTGGATTAAACAATTTCTGTAATTGTTGCTTTGGTGATAGATGATAAACCGATATTTATGGGATTAACCTCTCTTTTACATAAGTTGTCAACTAGGTTATTTCCCAATAATGAGATGTGGTAGATGGACCTTAATTATGACAAGGATGAAATGCATGGAGATAAAACAATATGTATCACTTCTTATCTCCTACTTTTTGATAGGTTCATATATATGATTTCCATGTTATTATTATATAAGTGTGAGACTAATGTTTACTTGAGCCTTATCTTATTTAGTCTCCTTTACTTTGAGAACATGGAGATCATGAAGGTATGTGTTTTTGTTTGTCTTGTCATTGCTACGTGCATTCTCCATGTGTATAGGATAAACCCAATTGGTTCTTCTTTACTTATGCATACACTTGTCTCTCTTGTATATTTATTTGTATGCATATGTTTAGGGGGAGCAAATCCTATACATTTATTGTGCATGTTTTAGATCCATGTTGTTCACCTATTATTTATATCGGATCTTTGCACTTGAGCTTGCATACGAGTATATGACACTTGTGATGTTAATGAATACTCAACAAACATATCCATATCTTTCATAGGCAACCGGTTGGTCACCAAGTGGAGGATGACAACCGATTTCTTAGGACTAATGTTTTTCTTTGAGCCGTGCAAAGGAATAGGTCTAATTGTGATGAGGCTAATGGATGACACCATGGGTTGATGGTCACCAAGCCAAGGACATCACCATGTCGACAAGAATGAAGTCAAGATTGTGATGAGAAGAAAATCTTAACAAAGGATGGTCAAGACCTCGGCATAAACATGGTTCAAGCGAATGGTCACATGTGTTGATCTTGGCTCAAGCATTAACCCCAAGTTCAATGGCGCAAGGCAAAGGTATAATTGAACTAAGAATGTTTTCTTAGTCTTTTCCCAGTCTTGGTGTTTGGTGTAGACCGGATTTGCTAGATAGGCGCCGTACTATCAAGAGGGGTCTATGAAGCGAGCATGTGGATGATCTTGCGCCATATTAGTTCATATGCATGTAGGTGCATTTGGTTGGCTTGTCTAGCCAAGTGTGGTGAGTTTTCTCAAGTCCTAAACAAAGAGAGAAGTGGGCAAATCCTATAGGTTTGGGTAGCCTCATGTGGTTATGTCCGATGGAGTATCCTTTGGAGTGTGAGTCCTTTCTCCCTGAGAAAAGTTGTGTTTATTGGATGGATTGTTCATGGGTTGGATAGCCCTTTGAATAAGCTTTTCATAGAGTCCAAGAACGCCAAATTCCGAGACCCGAGTCAAGAGATATCGCCGTTTTACTAACGGTCAGTTGAGCTGAAAAGTGACCTGCGGTCTGACCGAAGTATGTTGTCCGGTCTGACCTCCCATCCCATGGCGGTCTGACCGCTCATCCTAATTTTGAAGGAGATCTCGTCTTGGCGGTCCAGAGCCGCCAGTGCCGCAGTCGGTCAGACCGAGCCCTTGGCGGTCTGACCGAGCCGTGGACAGTCTGACCGACCAGGTTGAGTGGGCTCAATGATTGCCCTGTAACGGCTAGTTTTCTAGCCGTTACAAAGTAGTCCGGTCTGACCGGCCACACTATGGTGGTCTGACCGGCAGAGCACAGAGTTGGGGATTTCAACTCCAACGGCTAGTTTTGGTGGTTTGGGGTATATATACCTACTCCCCAGCAGCAAGGGTAAGCTTTTGGCACTCTATTGCATTATCTTGAACCCTTGCAAGAGCTCTCACACCCTTGTGCACTTAGTTTATCTAGTGAGGTGTTGGAGAGTGAGTTAAGCCAATCCAAGTGCATTGCTTCATTGTTAGAGCTAGTGTGGCACTTGATCATCCTCGGCAAGCATCCTAGACTTGTTACTCTTGGAGGTTGCCACCTCCTAGACGGCTTGTGGAGGTGTTGCCCGGTGACCTCTCCGAGGAGATTGTGGAGGAGGCCCGGCGCCGGTTGTGAGTGGTTTGGAGTTCACCAACTTCGGAGTGAAGGAAGAACTACCCTAGTGATCGAGGCTTGGGTAGTCCTCTCTGTGGGTCGGCTCCCACCTTGCCCACCCCTTGACGAAGGGGGCGTGCGGTGGCTTCGTGGTTGAGCGGTGGAGTTGGGCTCGCCTCAACGGGGATTAGGAAACCGGTGAGTTTCCGAAACTCGGTGAAAAATTCCTTGTCTCTTGTCTCATTTATTTGTCACATTTACATTTGAGCAAGTTTACATCATAGAGACATATTTGAGCCCATATCACCTAGGTTTACAAAACTTAACTTAGTTGCATAGTTAACCTTGCACCTCACGTTGCCTAGCAACTTAGGTTAGTTTTGCTTAAGTGCCATTAAGTTTTAAAACCGCCTATTCACCCCCCTCTAGTCGGCCTCCTTGATCCTACAACGCTGCATGCAATGCTTGCTCCTGTGCCGTAGTTGTCCTCCTCCCGCACCGATGCCGTCGAGAAGAAGTGAGAGAAACAGAGCGAGGGAGAATGAGAGGGTGTGTCACTGACATGTCCACCAATTTTTATTATTTTCATTTAGACTGAATTGCCCTGACATGTGGATCTCACACTGACTTAGCCACCACATCAGCTGAAACCGGGCACTATACTGCCCTGGGGTCTCGAGTACACTAGTTCTACAAATTGAGGGACGTGTTATACCTCTTATTATTGCAGTGAAGGGACAAATTTCAAACTTGATAACAAATTGAGGGACATATAGTAAACTTATTCCGCTACGGAAAGACCAACAAGATCACAGGCCTCCCTACTCATTGCGCTTGCGGGCTTGTTAATTAGTTGATCTCCCCGTCTATACCTGGCCAAATGGGTGGTCCAGCCCAGCACGGCACGGGCATATCGGCGACACGGCCCGCTAGAGCACGACCCATTAGGCACGACAACTGTAGCGGGCCGTGTCGTGCCAACCCACATGCCAAGGCCTCAGCCCAAGCACGGCCCAAGGAGGTGCTAGGTCGTGCCAGGCCGGCACGGCTACAGTAGTGGCACGTGGGCCGGTAGCGAGCCCACTAGTACACTTTGGCCCATAAAATATTGAAATTTGAGGGAAAAAGGAAAAAGGCAGAAAAATATAATACGAAGAAAAAATGGTTTAAGATAAGATAAATGTGAGGAGAAGTTAGGAAAAATAGGAAATATATCATAAAATATATGGTAAAAATAGGATAAAATGTGAAAAAATAATAAATATGAGAAATATATGGGGAAAAATAGAAAATTGTAGGAAAAATAAATGGGTCAACTGGGTCATGTTCCTGCTTGGGCCGTGCTCGTACCATACATGTGCCCATCGACAGGCGTACCGTGCCGTGCTGGCCCAAGCACGGTATGGGCTGAGGTGTTGGCCCATCGACAGGCGTGCAGTCTCCTCGGCCTCGACTCCTGGATCCGGTCTCCTCGCGAGTTCTGCCGGCTGCCTGCGCCGTTCTCCATCCATCCATGCCGCGAGCAGCGGCGGCATCGACCTGCTGCTTCCGCCTCTGGTTAGCACCCGTGCTGACGCACATCCCTTTTCTTCCTCATCCCTCTTTACCCACACCTTATCTCTTTGCCTTAAGCCCTTAACTTTGTCTCCTCTTCTAGATCTGGAATCTAGGTTTTTTCTTTTATCTTATTATTAGCAAAAATAATACGAACAGTTTTTTTTCCTGAAAAAGGGAATTGGTGAATCGCCCTGCCCCACGTTAGGTCCACCCTGAATCCGACTCGAATTATTGGGTGCTGTTGTCTGACTATATATTCATCATCGTAACACACAGGGGCAAGGCAGATTAACTGAAAGTGCAATCAACCGTTACATATGGTGGACCACCAGCTCTCCAAACGACGCCGTCTGATGGCGCCGGGATCAGATTCCGGCGGCATTGGTGGCCTCATCCCGGATGATGTTCTTCTCTTCCAAATTCTCGTCCTACTTCCCGTCAAGTGCCTTGTGCGATTCCAATCGGTGTGCAAGCTGTGGCGGGACACTATAACCAGCACTAGTTTCGCCCGCCAACAACTGGAGCGTTCCAAGACCAGGTCGTCCATGGTCATCATGCCCCGGAGGTCAATCAGAGACCATGAGAGGCTTAGATGCCCTGCTGTTTCTTTTTACAGGTTCCAGCCAGAGCAGAGCAAGGTCGCAGAGCTCATCCTAGAGAAGAGATATCCCGGTGGAATCCCGATGTTCACCATGCCTCTGCATTGCGACGGCCTCGTTATGATCCCTTGCTTGACGGGACATATCTTTGTGTGCAACCCGGCAACCGGAGAGCTTGTTGAGTTGCCGAGAGGAAGCCACAGTGTTGCACAGGATAACAGGGTCGCCTTTGGATTTGACCCTCGGGACTGGCAAGTATAAGGTGGCTAGGCACTTCTTACGCTCGTACACTGCTGATGAGGCGGGTACCGTTTTGGAACAAAGTGTTGGACATGAGATCCTGACGCTCGGCGATGGAGAAGATTGTTGGAAGTGGACGGCCACCATGGACCCACCGTATCCTTATCAATCCTAGGACTCCAATTTGTCTGCCTGGGTTCTTCTATTGGAACGCTCTCCACAAGAAGACTGGTCGTGGCATTAATAAGGTCATCTCTCATGTTATCTTACGATTTAGCTTGCATGATGAAACATTCACCGTCCATCCCAACCCTCCATGCAGGAGCTTCCAAAGCAACAATGACTTGCTATGCGAGCTTGGTGGCAAGTTGTGCTATGTTTACTCCCCCTCAATGTGGGATCTGGGCATTTGGTTGGCGGTGGATGATGGGCAAAGCCTTTCTTGGTCGCTCCGCTGCCGCCTCAGATTGCCCATACCGAGATGGCATAATGTATTCGCGTGTGCTTCTTTGGCTGATAGAGACAACATTTTCCTATCCATTGATGCCTGGTATGTTGTCAAGTGCGATCTGCGTGATGGATCGCTTGAAAAAATAATCGACATGTCGCACGACATGTTGTATGATAACCGGAAAGGATTAAGACTCTGCAGCGGTGACCTCCCTTTTGCCCACTACATGCTGCCATGTGTGGAATCGCTGCTCCGTATTAGGCCATGACAATAATGACCGATCAGATTGTATGTGATCAACAAAGAATGATGCACCTTGTTGCTCAATTTCTCGCGTGCAAGTGTTGTAATCTTGGGTTTATGATTCCTGTGTTAATTAATCCTTTGTATTGTTTTAATTCCTGTTCACCGTGGTACATTATTGAGCCAAACAAGGTGGAAGGACATGAAATTATCAAGTCGTGTAGCATGTGGGGTAATTGTTTGATATCAAGGTCATGTTTCAAAATAAGTCGTAACAAAATTAATGATAATTACTTTTTTTTAATAAGCCATCTGATCAAATTTACGAAAAATAGTCACAAGCATGAAAAAAAAACTTCGCATGAGATGCTTGTGAGAGTACTCATAAGCCCAGATATCCAGATTCAATCGTTCAAGAATACGTGTTACGAATCTGGAAAAAAGCAAAGAAGGATTGAGAGAGCACAGCAGAAACAATCATCAATGGGAGACAATCCCCAATACCACGGTCGATTGACGGTAACAATCATCATCAATGGGCGGGGGACATAAACGTCGTAGGAGGGCGGGATATGTGACGTGGCAGTTGGTGAGACGAGAGGGGTTGTCGTGGAAATTTTGCAGGTGGCACCTGTCAGATAAATTCGATCCACGTGTCATCCAAAACCGCGACCTACTTATAAAGTAGATACAAACCAGTACTGTATCATCTCACACGGAAAGTCGTTTTTATAGAGGGGACGAGATGTTTTTAAGTATGCTTTTCCAAGGAAGTCGTGGAACTTTTTTTTCTTCGGTATGGAGTATGGTCCTCTCTTACTTGGTAAGGAGTACTTTGTTAGTGGTCAGAGGAGAAAAAAGAAAAAAAGAAAAATGCTAAAAGAAATAACGCACTTGTTGTGGGCCTATTTCCAAAAGCCCAACATCGCAACGCAATGTTGAACTCAGCCCGTTCACCGACTCCACTAGGGCTCGTTCATATCGTATGGGCCACAAATATGGCCCCGTACACGTGAACGGGCTGGAATTCGTGATTCGGCCCACCCCCATCCATCCAATCTGGGAATCCTATGCACCGCCATGGACTATGTCCACGAGCGCGCGTCCACGTCCCTCTACTATACCATTCCACGCGGTCATCGCCAACTGCTCCCCGCGCACGCGCTGGACTCGGTCCACGCGTCCGGTGCACCTATACCCGAGAGACGCCACCTCATCGCACCCCATCTCACAGCTGTCCGGGCCCCACCATCCCCACCAAAATTCGAAAACCACGCGAATAAACGGATTTATGCTACCGTTGCAACTCCACTCGCCGTCACCGACATGTGGGCCAGCAACCTCGTGGGCCCCACCTGTCATCGAAACCGCGAATTCTCTCTATAAGTAGGATACGAACTACTCTTCATCTCTCTCTCGCACACGGGAAGTCGTTCGAGTCGTCGTGTTCGTCTCCGTTCCGTTGCGCCGCCGCGTCGTCTCCTCGCGCCACCGCCGCCGCCGCGGCGGGGAAGAACTAACCCTAGAGGAGAAGTGGGGGGGGGGGGGGGGTGAGTTGAGTGAGAGGCGGCGAGATGTTCCGGTACGAGAAGGGCGGGGACGTCGAGGCGGGGACCTCGGGCGGGGCGAGGGAGCTCTACCCGGGGATGACGGAGCCGCCGGAGATGAGGTGGGCGCTGATCCGGAAGATCTACGTCATCCTCTCCATGCAGCTCCTCCTCACCGCCGCCGTCGCCGCCGTCGTCGTCAAGGTCCGCGCCATCTCCCACTTCTTCGTCTCCTCCCACGCCGGCCTCGGCCTCTACATCTTCCTCATCATCCTCCCCTTCATCGGTGAGTACCTGTACACCCCCCGTTCTTCACATCCGATTGTTTCAAATTTTTAGGGTTTCGAGGGTGTTTTTTTTTTCTGCGAAGGAAAATGGGGAAGAATTAGAATCAGTTCGATTCTGCTGCCGTTGCGTACGGTTTAGATTTCGAATCGGATCCCCCCAAATTCCCCTGCAAAAATGTGTAGTAAAGTTTAGTGGGTTGATCAACTGTGCTGGGTTTGCGTGTTGTGTGTTCGTGCGTGCACGTATTGATGCCGTTGCGTCCAGGCAAAGCGATGGGTTCGTGGATGGTGGGTGGTGGGTGCGTGCTGTATTTTCACACATACTCCTAATGGCTAATTTGACCTAGTTTTCACCACTAGAATTATATTTGTTTTTTTTGTGTGTGTGTGTTCTACTGTGTGGATTGCAATTGTTTGTTCTGAATAAGAATGGTTGATTGATTTGCTGTGCAGTGCTTTGCCCGCTGTACTACTACCACCAGAAGCACCCGGTCAACCTGATCCTGCTTGGTCTCTTCACCGTAGCCATCAGCTTCGCGGTTGGCATGACATGCGCCTTCACCAGTGGTAACTGATCATCGATCTCACCATCAATTTGTTTGTTTCTAAGTGTTCACAATTTTTACACCCATTTGTGTTTCTCGACTAGTTCTCTGATGAAATATCAATGTCAGTTGCATTTATTTTCTTGCTTTCGCCGTGTTAAGTTTGCTAAGAATATGCTTATGGTGGGGCTACATAGGAAATTTCAAAGACATTGTCGGAACATACATTTTTTTGGCCCGGTCTTTGTGTAAGGCCAGGTTGTTGTGACTTTAATACATGCTTGTCGAGTCAGAAGCATTTGGAATATCTCCCCCTTTTGGCATTGCTTATTTTTTTAATCTTATAAAAGTATTCGGAATACAATCAGCTTGCACGTTAGGTTAGTTTATTAATGTTGGCTCCTTTTGCCTTTTGTAATGTTGAGGCTTGAGCATGTTTTAACTTTTCTTTTGTAGACACGCAAATGAATAGAATTATGTCCTGGGCCTCCATAGACTATTATCTGGAACCTGTTTCTAAAGCTATTTACTATTTACCCTGTCACTGTTCGAATCTTCTATATATAATACCATCTTGTGACAGTACTGATTTGAGTATGATGTGTGGTTTGGGTCCAAAGAATAAACAATCTCTTGTGCATAGTTTTGTAAGGTTATTGTTTAGGACTTTAGGTTGCAGTACTAACCTAAAACTGATAATAAAACAAGTTTTTTCACGTGAGATCGAAAAATACTCTTATCTTAATATCATTTGATTAAATTGAGATGGAATGCATGCTATGTCTATCTGAGTAGTATTTCCTGGAACATTGCAGTCTGTCTGCTATCCGTTGGAAGGCATCTTATACATCTAAATATGTTATTGAACTAGTTTCTTTGATGCTGTGTACCATATTAGAATATGCCTGTGTTCTAGTGGTGGTTAAAAGTTGTTCATGTAAACAGCTGATGTATGTACAAAGCATCGCAGGCAACATTTTTTTTATTTATAGATATGTTAGTAGATAATGATGTTTACTCTTCATATCCTATCTGTGCTCAGTACTCTGTTTCTTTGTCCTGGAGATGCTCTTTTCTGGAGATGCTCTTTTCTAATATATTATGCTGTTTTAACAGGCAAGGTCATTCTGGAGTCTGCAATTCTTACAACAGTGGTTGTGTTTAGCCTGACTGCCTATACATTCTGGGCTGCAAAGAGGGGCCGTGACTTCAGCTTCCTTGGTCCTTTCCTCTTCGCCTCCCTCATAGTGCTGCTCGTGTTTGCGTTCATTCAGGTCAAAGATGCAGCATTACTCCCTTGATCTCTTCTGTACCTCATCTTGTTCTTGACAACTCGGTGCTGATTCGAACTTCTTGTTGCAGATCCTATTCCCTCTGGGCAGGATCTCCCAGATGATCTATGGTGGGATCGCGTCGCTCATCTTCAGTGGCTACATCGTCTACGACACGGACAACATCATCAAGCGCTACACCTACGACCAGTACGTCTGGGCTGCCGTCTCACTCTACCTTGACGTCATCAACCTCTTCCTCTCCCTCATGACCCTCTTCAGGGCAGCCGACTGAGCTCACATCGTGTGCATACGTTTTCATCAGTGAATGTGAATTGCTCTCCCTTATCATGAGTCGCATACTCAAAAACAACAAATGTATAGATGTCGCTAGTAGGATGGTCTTTTATCATGCTGGGTTCAACCGAATGGTCTTATCTACGTAGGAAGCGCAAACGAAGAGATTTCTATGCATGGAAGTGATGTTGGATTTGGGTTTGGTTGATGTATGGTGGATGAATATGGCTGGGTTTACCTTTAGATAGATGAATGGCATTGCTTCTTCTCCTTTTGCTGCCCTTGTTCAATTAAATTCGTTCGAGTGATCTTTGAATTCCTGCTGCTGTTTCGATTCTGAGCATTTCTTTTGTCCTGCAAATGCTATTCATCTTTTGAAATTCTTTGCCAGCCATTAGAAAATGGTTTCGAACAGAATAGCAATACAAAAGAGGGATGATGTGCCACGTGGCATCGGTTATTCCCGCCATCTCTGGATCATCCTCTCCAGTCTCCACCGTCCAAGTGTTGCAACGGAGTGAGTGCATGCGTCACTGATCGCGGCGGCGATGTGCAAGCACAACCACCACGACGTGGAGGCGCAGGCCGCCGGCAGCAGCTTCCCGCCGCCGCCGCCGGCGGTGGTGGCGGTGGCAGGTGGCGGCGGCGGCGTCGCCGGCGTGGCGTGCACGTACATGATCGAGAGGCCGGAACTCCGGTGGGCGTTCATCCGCAAGGTGTACGCGATCGTGGCGATGCAGCTGGTGGTGACCGTCGCCGTCGCCGCCACCGTCTACTTCGTCCCGGCAATCCGCCGATTCTTCTTCGCCCGCACGCCGGCGTCGCTCGCCGCCTTCGTGCTCGTCATCGTCGCGCCCCTCATCGGTGATGAGCCACATTTCATATGCAGCGCTAATTAACACAGCTAATACACATATATGACGTTATATTATTAACGATAATTATGCTGTGCTGATGGTGACAATATGGAGCAGTGATGCTTCCGACGATATTTCTCCGTAAGAGGCATCCGATCAACCTCATCCTTCTAGCATTGTTCACCATTTGCATGAGCTGCGCCATTGGCCTGGGCTGCCTCTCTGCCAAAGGTACATATTTGTGTTCCCTACAAAATTTTCTATGAAATTCTTGCATTCCAAACGGACCTGCATCCATCTTAAAATTTATACTCTCTCCTTTTTTTCTTCTTCCTTGAAACTAAGCTGGCATTGTTATAAGGGACTATCTAAGAAACCACCACAAATTTTTGATTGAAAAACTTGCAAATTTACCTATAGCATAATTGTAATCGAAGAGCGCATTTCAAACGGGTATTAATCTTGCATCCATCTTGAAATTAATATTCTCTTCTCTTCTCTTTTCTTCCTTGAAACTACCAAGCCGGCATTGCTATAATCGAAGCGGCATCCCTAACATTCACGGTGGTCTTCAGCCTGACGCTCTACACATTCTGGGCAGCCAAGAAAGGCCATGATTTCAGCTTCCTCCGCCCCTTCTTGGTCGTGGCCTTCCTCGTCCTCGTGCTCTATGGGCTTATCCAGGTCATGTGAACAACCAAACAGCTACATCTCAATCGCAAAAAAAACTCGCTATTTTCATCTTCGACATCCTAAAGATTAGATTTCTCAATGACATTTTTGTTGGTCGTGCACAGATGTTGCTGCCAACGGGGAAAGTCGCGACGACGGTGTACGGATGCGTGGCGGCGCTGGTGTTCTCCGGCTTCATCATCTATGACACGGACAATCTGATCAAGAGGCACGCCTACGATGAGTACGTCACGGCTGCCATCTCGCTCTACCTTGACACCGTCAACATCTTCATGGCCATTTTCACTGCACTGAACGCTTCAGATTCATAGATTATCTGTAGAGTTGTTACTAGTAATTGTTACCCTGCTGAAAAGCAGCCAGTAACTATTAACTCTTTATAGGGAAATGATGTAGTTATCGTATTGCATTCCAATATATTAGCCATGAATTTGAGGTAAATATGGACCATTACATTAATAATAATGTACGTGGCTTACATGCTGCAACTGTTTATGATGTTGGCAGACATAATTTGGTCGGTACTTTGTATGTGAGGCGTCTCTTAGCTCTTACAACAGTATTTGGCAGGGAGGTGAGCCCTTCCAGGGAGAACAGTATTTGCGCAGAATACCAAGCTAACAAAAGAGGGAAAAATCGGTACTGCACTGGCAAAAAGTATGCAGAGAATATATGGTTTGAACTGATCTTTCACTGAGGTGATATCATGATAGTATTATCCTACCACAGTTAAGGAGCACGCGATAAATTTGAGGGCGCGGGATTACAATGTCGAGCTAAGTTGCATTGAAGTCCTCGAATGAGGATAATTTGTGATCAAGGGGGACTACAAAGGGATTGAAATGCAGGTGAACAGATTGTCCCCCAGAAGCTCTTGGCACAAGTCATAAGTTTGTCCACTGTTTCTTCATATCTCCATCCAGAACTCAACAGCCACCGGATGAACAACAGGTTTCAAGGTGCGTCAAGCTGTACAGTCCTCACCTTACACAACAGGACACTGAGCCTGTGTAGGTGCATCAAGCTGACAGCTAATTAAGCTGGGAAGGTAAGGCGATAAAGAAGTTGAGCCGTTGGAATGACCCAAAATGGTAGCATGACAAACCTACCGAGATGTCTTGTACCTCATCAACAGCCAACAGGATGGCCTAGTAAGCGATTCCGAACCCGAATGATACCATCGTAACAGAAACACTATCTTTTAAGCAAATGATTGCCTGCAGGAAAATGAAGGGAAAAATCATATGACAAGGTCCTTGGCTCCAAAGACGATAAAAGTTTTCATACCATGTTTGTCGACAACGAACAGCCTCTTGGCGAACTGTCCTTTTCTTATCATCAAGAGCCTTGATTGCAGCCTGTAGGATCTGCAAGAGCATGCCTTTGTCATATAAGTGTTTTCAATTTAATAACTTCTATTTGCATCCAACAAATTCCATCTGAACTCAAAAAATATGAAATAAGCAATAAAGGTCAGTTGTATTAAATGCATTTATCTATTTGTACTAAAAATGTGAGCTGAAGCATGACACCTTATTATCTCCAGCAAATGAGGAGACAACTATCCATGAGCCAAGGCCCATAGCATAGTACAAGTATATTAACAGTTGACAACCTTATGCCTACTCCAGACCATATCGGCAGCATATCTTTTCCAAAGAGGATGCTATAGGCCATATTGCATGCATATTTTTCCAAATAAATTAAAATCAAAATTACCTGTGGTCGCATGCGATAAATTTTTGAGTGAGGAAGACTAGACATGGCAACTAAACATTGTAAGGCTGTCTCTCGAACAACCTAAAGGAAGGGCAATAAGAAAAGGTTGTGAAACATGTTAGTTCCATAAACAGAACGAATGCACAGTTAGTATTAAATGGTTAATATGAATAACTCAAAGGTACCATCATGTGAGGATACGAAACGAGCTGCGTAAGGACACTGACGATGATGTGGATATTCTCCACAATGCATTCTTTGCCTGCATTGGAATACCAATAAGTTAGCAAAACTAGATCGAATAATGTGCATCGAGTTTGCAGCAGTGACACAACAAAAAATGAACGTGTATATAAAACAGAGAAATAAATGATCTCACCTTTTTCATCCATCAGCATTCCAGATAAGACAAGCAATAAACTATACACTAGATCTTTATACTTAACATCCTGACTTAATTTAGCTAAGCTATCAACCATCACAAGTAGAATCTGAAACAAAAAGGGGGAACAAAACAATGGGTTGATTAGCAATTTAGCATGGTCCAAATGTATGATCTAACAAAGGACGTCCATGTTAATATTAATATTGCAGAAGTAATAGTATGGATCACAATCAAGAACTAACCTGACGGGCTTCTGTTATAACTGCTGGTACTGGAGCATTGGAAATGATATGCCCAAAAGCTCGATACAAAACCAATCTGCAGAGAATGATATTTTTCTCAGTAACTTTTAAGAATATAACATTTGTAAAAGGCTCCATATACATAGGAATTTTCTAATTAATAAAGGACACTGCCAAGCAATATCATAACTTAAATCCAGAAACAAAAAGAGCACTTTTTAGGCATAAACTCATGATGAAGACATTTTATGAGAACAGGCATGAAACTTATAAATAGTTAATGACGGTTATGCTAACTAGTCCTTAGTATAAAATTACAGTACTCAACTAATTTGTCAACAGAAATGCCTTTCCCAGAGAAAAAAAAGGCATAAAAATCTCTTTTACTTCAGTCCATTTTGGATTGTTATGCCTGAACTTTAGCTATGTATCATTTTGGTATGAGAAATGATGCAGCTGTGTCACTTGTTTCACTAATATGAGTGTCCACAAAAAACAGTAAGAGAAAAGATATAATAGAATAGGAGATAACAATGACGCATTCGAGCAGGACAGAACTACAGAAGTATAAGATTAAAAAACTACAGCTCTTACACTCAATACAGACCATAAGGAAAGCAGTACGAATGTAGACACTTACTTTGTAGTCATCACAGTAGATTCCTTGATTTTAGAGAGAAAAATTGGCATCAATATTGAGAAGAAACGCTGCTTATATAGTGGTTTTATTCTTGCATGAAACTTCTTATTCAGGCAAACTTCTGAATCACTCATCATCACATGGAATGCATCAGCTGCAGATGTTGCAAGAGAAGCATATGATGAATTATTGATACCATGTTCTTCCTGATGGGATGAAATGCCAGCCAAACTCTGATCTGAGCATAGACATTTAAGAAGAAACAGTGAAACATCCTTCACCTTTTCATCTCCTCTCATAAGCAATCCCTTGCCAAGCCAGGCCAAGCCAGAGATGATATCGTTCTTTGATTCAATGCTTCCAGACAAGCTCTCTGAGAAATTAGCATCATCTGAACGGACAGCATAAGAGAGAGATATCTTCATATTGCTTTGCAATGATATTGTTGAGAAACACCTCTCAAGAATAGTATCAATCACTTTATCCAGTTTATTCTCATGTGAGAATTCTGAATTATATAGATTTTTGTTGAAAATAGAAGCTAATGCATGGGCAGCTGGAATTTGTCCTTTCAGTAGGAAGACCGTAAAGAGATTAATCATCATCAGCATATCTGGTACAGGTGTTTGAGGCCGAAGACCGACTATGACCGATGAAAACATACACATGAGAGATGTATCACGAACAGAGTATAGAGGAATTGGCTCATCAACAGTCAAAAGATGTTGTGTCATTGATTTCACTGGAAGCGACAGCATTGATGATATTGTGTCATACGCTTTCTGAACAATCAATGATTGTTGTTCCTCTGTGCAGATTCCGACTACAAGCTTCATTCCCATCATTAGTGAGCTAAGAAGACCCTGAGAGAGAGGAGAGAGAGAGAGAGAGAGATTTAAGATTTTCATGATTATGCACCAAATCCTCTGTAACATCATATATTGTAAAGACATCTAAGTGTCAGTAAGTCAACTTAATTAGCAGAGACACTAAAATTGATAGAGCTTCACCTGTGATCCGATTCTATCTGAAATAGCCAAGTCCCTAATTTCATTCCAGAGACGCATAGCGAAGTTCAAAGCAAGTTCATTAACACCACCAAAAGTAAACAGCCTGCCATGAAGTAGATGGTTGTGAAACAATAGTTTGATCAAAATATATCCTATCAAAAGGATTGGAAACTAATGCACATGTATCAAGCATGCATTGGCATGGTCATTTGTGCTAGCCATGGTTGAGAAATCTATCGCATTTCAGGCTCAAGCTATCTATTCATCAATTTTTTGTAACATTTTCTACAGTTAGGTTTGCATAATCCGAGAGAGAGTTTTAGATCACAGACTTGTCTCAACCCACGTCTCCTAATATAGAACTACATACCAAGGAAGGACTCGACCACAGTAGCATTCAAGCAGATTGACTACATATTCGGTGCATTTTATTCTTCCATTAACCTGCATGATCAATAAAATATTTTGTTCAGTTGCTTATAGAAATGGAACATGCAAGAATTATGAAAACAAGGGGAGGTCATGCCTCAGAAATATTGCTGACAACAGCTTCTTCAAGAGATTTAGCAACCCTTAACATGCAGTTTGAACCTGAAGTACCAACTTCGAAACATGCTTCAAGTCTTAGGTTGAGGGGTATTGAAGTACGACAAGGCTC
Source organism: Oryza punctata (assembly GCA_000573905.2). Classification (NCBI taxonomy): domain Eukaryota; kingdom Viridiplantae; phylum Streptophyta; class Magnoliopsida; order Poales; family Poaceae; genus Oryza; species Oryza punctata. The sequence continues at coordinate 4,521,389 of CM002494.2, read as the reverse complement.
ATCCAGAAAACTAATCTTGTCAACAACAACTTTGTTATAAATATTTTCCTTTTGAGAAGCATGAAACTCCAAAATAGACGAGCCAATACTGGCCAATGCTTTCAATGACAATCTCCACAAATGCACATTTTCATATTTGCTCATAATTACTGAAGTAAGCGTCAGCAGAACATCCTCATATGCATTAGCCGATAGAGGTGAACATGGTTCCGGGAAAGTTGCAAGGATTATCAAACCTTTCACTGCAAATCATTTACAATAAATAACCAAATTAGGATAGATAGCTCAACCTTCATTAATTCTAAGGAAGCACTAGAATCTACTGAGAGCAAACTGAAAATTAATGGCTCCATCAGTTACACATTTAGTACTAAAACATGGCCTTGAGGTGCAAGATATAACAAAGTTGAAATAAACGATGTGTTGTACTAACACAAGGCATATATATGGGGTACTATGTGTATTTTAATGTATTTGCAGCTTGAAGCGTAATACTTGAAAACGAACTATCTGAAGCTAACATGTCAACTTATCAACATGGATCAACAATGTTTTGATAAATGTGACACCTGACAGGTACATATTGGTTCACAAAATATCACATGTGGTAAATTACTACATTATACTTAGACATACCAGCACATGAAACATATTCTTGCCTGACTGCTGACTGGACAGATTGAGATTCAATTGTTAGTAATGATTGAAGAAGATGGATTAGTGAATCCATTTTTTCATCTAAGATAAGCCACCAAGATTCCTTTGCTGATTTAATTGGAGAAAAATCTTCTTTACATGCCAAGGCCACCTCTCGACAGGATGAAAGCATTTGGACAGATAAATAGAGTGAGCCATAGTTAATAGCACCAGAAGATGGTCCACTGCAATTATTCAAGTGCTGAGTTTCACGACCAGCTGAGATTTCCAAGCTATCTACCAAGCGTGCAAAATGCGCTTGAAGAACTCTAGTACAGAAATATGCAGATGATTCAGCGAGAATAGAAATGACACTTCCAAGGGCATGCAGTTGAATCGGGTTTTGCAATGAAGTCAAACCAGAGGTTTCTTCACTTGCCACAGAATGGATGCTACTCACAATGTCCTCATCTAGCAAGATTAAATTGATCAAACGATCTTCATCTGAAGGACCCATATGAGTAACAGCTGTCTTCAAACAAGTGAGAGCTTCTGATACTATTTGATTTTTATTCTTCTCCATGTCTTTAGATGACCCTGAAGTTGATAAAATTTGGTCTATGGAAAGGCTAAAGATCACTTCTTTCAACTTTAACCAAATATTGGTTGCATGTCTACCCATTCTGTTTGCACCATAGCAGCGGATGCAATTATCCAGATATTTTAAAGAATCAAGCTGTAAGAAAATAAAGGCATATCTTCAGCAAAAAAAACACGGACAGGATTATTTGGTAAAGATGTTGAAGCATATGCAATGCATTAAGTTTAGCTACTAACCTTCGCTAATGGAAGAGAGGAAGAAAGCTTATCTAGAAGCAAAGGAATTGCAAACGGCTCAAAGTATGGGGTTGAACAAATGGTGTGCTGTATAGATTTAAACAGATTGTTAGCCAACAAAATACAATAATAGGATGTCTTATTTCATTCACTAGCATGACAAGAGAATCTAGGGGTAATAAATACCATAAAGATCAAACAATCTCAAATCAGCGAAGTACTACATGTCTATATTCATACCATTAGTGCCTTAGAAAGATCATCCCTTGTAGCATCTAAATCATCACCCACTCCCTGCATACACAAACAATGCAAATGATCAGTATGCTACTTTGAAGAAAGGAAGGCTGAGAACAGCTACTAATAGAACAATGACGCACATGAAAATGCCTTAAAAGTCAAAATGGTCAATCAACATACATGTGTGAAGTAGATCGGATAATATTTGCTCAGTATCTCAAAAACTTCATTTGCATATTGTGCTGCCAAACCAGATGGATCTGGAAATAGCTTCATGACAGCTTCCACCAAATGAAATGAAAGCTTCAAGCATTCTGGGTCTTTTTCTTCATCAATTGCTTCACAGATTCCGTACAGAAGCTCATCACCCTAGAAATATGGTGTCAATTGAACTTGTATTGGCTTGTAGTCATCTTTGGAAAAATCGAAGTGGAATATAAACCTACTAACAGACTGATAGTGAAAAAGGGAAATTGAGCCTCCATGGCTCCATGTCAAAGCCTCGGAATTCAGAAATGAGGATACTGTACATACAAAATTCTAAGAAGGAACATAACCTAATACACTGACAGTGAAATACAAACTGAGCCTCCATGTCAGAGGCCCATAACAATGATGTTATTTCCACCCTTGAATAGTTGTCACTTCCCCATTCCCGATGTATACTTCAAAACTACCCATATGACTCTTAAATACCTTGTCGTTTATGCTTGCTTGATTGGATGGTTGTCATGTTTTATCCAAAGCATGTTGCATGATTGGTCAAAAGAGTCAAATATTTTAGAATAGAAAGATTAAGATATGATTGCCAGATGAGGGAAGTGCTAACAAACTGGGGAATAATAGCAACATTAAAAAATAACACATTAAAGCAAAGGAAGTGCAAAGCTGTTGCTGCTATCATTATTGGATAGCTTATGCACAGATAGGACTGATAAAAGGCACCGTTGTTTCTGTAATAATAACGACTAAGCTAATATAATTGCATGATGCAGTGATCTACTCTTGTCCAGATACTGATTTAGCACCATACCATTGTTTTGACAGCCTCTGGGTAGTGATCCAGTATGTAGTTCAGAATTTGAAAGCATAGCTGGAAAGAGAATAAAAAGATGAAAACTTGTCGATGGATTGGAGTAGGATAAATTCTTGTTTTAAGCATCTCTGCAGTAAATAATCACACAAACCTTGCGGTCAGTAGCTGCAAGTGACTGGACTTGAACATTCTGCAAGAAAATCTCGAGAAGTCTTTTGACATCAGCAATGATGATACTACCAACAGTCTGTTTTCTCTGCAACAAAGCCAAACATCCAACAAGTGCTCCTCGAAGTGCTTGCCAATCTGACTGATATGCAAAGATAAGTATGATTGCTGTTATGATAATAAAAGGATGGCCGATGGCCCCATAAGATAAAATATAATTACAGTTTAATATAACATGAGACAATAAATACAACTTAACAGGAGTTATCAGATATTCAGATGTTGCGCTCACCAATTTGCTTCACACAATGTATTTGTCAGAGAAAAATAAAAATGTGAAAATAAGAACTTCTAAATTATCCAAAGCAATTCATAAGGGGAGTATTCCTTACAAATGACGCTAGGGTCCAATCTAGGCAAACTAAATGACTAAAGAATGCCTAATCTAGAACCAAGTTCAGACACCTAGATTAACCTTTGTTTTTTCTTTAATCAAATGAAAAGCCTAGCCAAATCTTTATTTGCTAACAATTTTTAAATTCGTCAGTTTCTAGAGATGTCAAATAACGAAATTCACACCTATTTCTCCTATGAGACTATGATACTAGTTAAAATCATATTCCCTTTTTCACTCAGCATGCGGTGCTCCAAACCATTTAGAACACAATTCTGACCGTTCTGCTATATGTGGCAGATGGTGATGATTTTCATCAAGGGTTGAGAACATGGAACCAGAGATGTGGATGTTTGCTTGCTTAAATGTGGAGAGAAAGCAAATGTAACCAAATAAAAATATATATTACCATGCTTAATTTTCCCAAGAAACCATCGCACTCCAAACTTCAACAAGTCCCTTCTATTTTGCTTCCTTAGTTTTACGTCCTTATCCCCCAGGTGTTTGATCTCATTCCACATTTGACAAAGAGACAGTAATAACAACCGAAGGTCATATTTACTAATTTAATCAAGTAAAAAAGGAGAACTGTTGATGTATTTGTTTGAGAAGCTGTGATCGTACATTCAAATGTCAATCAACACAAAGTAACACACTGGATGTCTTTCTATAGTGAAGTACTGAAGTTACAGGAGCTGAGAACAGTAGTTTGAAAGGAAATAACTATGATTCACATTATTACACTTACCAATCTTGATATAAAGAAGTCTGACAATGTTGAAATAGCATTCACATCTAACTGTTTAAATGAAATTCGACACAAGATTTCCCCCAGAAGCAAGATTCCTGCAAAGAAAAAAAAATAGATTGTTGACAAACAGTAGGTTCAACTGAAATCTACAAGTCACCAAGCAAGAGAAGTTTGGACAAGAGGATAATTATTGGAAATAATTCACACTTCCGTGAATGTAATAATTGATTCCAGTAAAGTGACATGCTCGTTTTTTGTTCTATCCCCTTTTCAGTATTTGTATATAAGCAGAGATCTGTAGTAATATTCACCAAGAAAAAAGACTGTCTTATACATCTTCTAGAACTGTGCCAACAATGCTTAGTAACTCTAGCAATAAACTGGTGACCGTATCCCTAATCTAGCCCACAAAAAAGGGTCTAGCTTTTACTTGCATTAGCTAATTGTTTCTCACGAAAATAAGGCAAATCAAACTTGCAATATAACAAAACAAAGTAAAAACGAAAAGGTAACCTCTGGATCTAACAATGTGGTCCGTCGTCGTCAAGTACATCTCCATCTTTGACACCTGAATAAAATCACTAATGAGATACACTGAAAATCATCTACCTTTCCTAACTCATGTATGACATGTGAGACTGGGACATACCAAATCGAAGAGACTCAGCTTGTCCTTGTTCACCAGGGCAGCAAGGGCATCCACACTGGCAGACTGTTGTGCACGCACATCATCACAACATTAGAATCAACAACAAACTAGTCCAACAATGAATATCATATGTGTTCAAAATTTCAAGCAAGTCAGCAGCAGCATTCATCCAATGTATTAACCGATAGACATCCATACCAGATTACACTTCACTACCATTTCCCTACCAAAAGAATTGCTAGAAATTACCCAAAAAAAATCTCGTTGTGAAGATATTCTACCCAGATTATTCAAACAAACAAACAAAAATTTGAAGCAAAGCTGCTCGCCCTCGGAATCCAGTAAGGGGAGGGAAAAGGGGAATTGGAGAAGGGGGAGCGCACGTGTTGGGCCGGGGGTCGGGAGACGTCGACGAAGGCCTCCACATGGGGCACCCACTGACCGACAGCGACCTTCGCCATTGCCGCCGCCGCCCAAGCCGCGTACAAGCTTTCTTGTCCCCAGGGGTTTAGGGTTTTGCTACTGCGGAGTGCGCGACGTACGGGGAGGGTCGTGGAGACGAGGCGCGGGGCGCTCGAGCGGAAGATGGTGGAGTGGAGGCGCCCGCGGGAAGGGGGGAGGCGGCGCAGCGGCGGCGGCGGCGGAGGGGGAGGGGGCGAGGCGGCGCCGCCGCAGGATGGTTTTTCTTTTTCTTCTTTTTTTTCTCTCTCTCCTTCTTTGTTTCTTTATTTTTTCGCACTGTGCATTATGCCTAGATGCCCCTAGGAAATAATACAATTTCACAAGAGCACAGACACATCTCTTTTTTTTTCTCATTTATAATTTTTTAATATGCGGTGATTACCCGTCACTCGCAGTCTATAATACATAAAGAATTATATGTCTATGATATGTGTGTTCAATGGTCCAGTTTTAATTGTAGCTCAGCCAATCGTAGCACTGTCTTTTTAATTAGATCTATGCCACTGTAATTTTTTGGGTTTGTTTGTAATTGTAACGGTACCACTAACATACATATTTTGTATGAATTGGACAAATATACCCTCGCACTCTCCTTCCATCCTGATGAGCAAGCCTTGAGATTGCAGAGTACTTGTTCGCCCTGTTCCTTTCCTAAGAAAAACATGTTGGTAGTTGATGTTGTAGACTTGCAATACGTAGCTCATCACTGACGGTTGCTGGCGAGGGACTAAAGCCGAAGCCAAATAGAGAGCAAGGTCTCCTTCCGTGTTGTGAATCGTGATGTTCATGAGGTGTTCAGGGAGGCTGTGCAATGGAGCTCGAGTTCGGTGGCGCTTCACACAGCAAAGTTAAACAACTTCCGAATCCGTGGTTGGAGAGCTCTAGTTCAGACTTCAGCGGTGCTTCCGATGGCAAAGGTGAGCAGCTTCCGAATATGTGGCTGAGGTGCTCGAATGATCTTTATCTCTCTCCCTCCTTCAAATCCGGTGGAGGCAAATCGTGGAGATGCGGCTCCAGCGACGCGGCTGTGAGGTACGAGCACACACACGGGCATGCCCCCAGCGATTCCCTACTATTTGAGTGGAGGACGACTGGAGCTCGATTGTATATTTGCTTTCCCACGTGAAAGCTTGTGATTTGTGGCTTCCCCGAGCGCGGCGACTTCAAGTCGAGGATGACCAGAGTTCGATTGCAGATATGGGAGAGAGGAGAGAGGAAAGGGGGAGGAGTCCGGCGTGGGGACAGAGGTTGAGGGGTGGTCGGAGTTCAACTGAAAATGGGACAGAGAAGAGAAGGGAAAGTAAAAAGGGGAAGAAGATAGAAGAAATGGTGATTTGGTCCAATTTTTCTTAAACTCCATTCAAAGAATAAGTAGTGATATATTTCAAATAGTTATAAAATCGTAATGGTATTGTTACAAATACACAAGTTATAATGATATATTTAAATTTATAATGGCATGAATTCAATTAACCCTTAAAAAAAAAGACATCATCCAAGGTTCCAGGGGCATAGATGTAGTTGACGAAACCTCCTAGGACTCTTGTGCAAATTTCCCGTTGCTTGACTAATTTGACTCCACCTGTCTGCACCAAGAAACTGAAGCGAAGCGCGGCGAGGCTAGCGGCGGCGACGGCAAGCCGGCGACGACGACGAGGGTGTGGAGGCAAGAATGGCGTCGGGAGGGACGGCGGAGCAAGGCGGCTTCTGCTGGGCGTCTCTGCCGGCCGAGCTGGCGGAGCTCATCGCCGCGCGGGTGCTCGCCGCGGGGGGATTCGTCGACTACGTCCGGTTCCGGGCGGTGTGCTCGCCGTGGCCCGCCGCCGCGGCGTGCTGGACCCTCGCCTCCACCCCTGCTGGCGGTGGATGATGTTCCCGGAGGGCTTCGGCCGCTTCCCGGGCCACCGCGCTCTCGCCGGCCACGCCCGCTTCCTCGACCTCTCCGCCTCCTCCGCCGGCGCACTCATCCGCGTCCCCCTTCCGCTCCTCTGCGACCACTGCTCCTCGACTCCCCGGACGGCCTCCTCCTCCAGCGCGACGGGGACACCGCCATCCGCCTCCTCCACCCCTTCACCGGCGACATCGCCGAGTTCCCCCACCTCGATTCCCTCGCCCACCAGCTCCTCTACCTGGACTTCGACCCCACCGTCGATCCGATGTACATCTTCACCGGTTGGATGTACAACACCTCCGCTATCCGATTCTCACACCAGATCCGCAAGATCTGCGCCGCCGTCGATGTCGCCGATGAGGGGATTGTTACCGTGATGCTTGCTGTTGAAAAGATTGGGCGTGTGGCGTTCGCGGCAGCCGGCGACAACGATTGGGTCATCAGCACATGGAAGGAGAACCAATTGGACAAGGCATTGTCATTCCAGGGGAAGCTGTATGTGGTGAATTGCAGGGATGGGCTGATTCATGTCTCGGTGATTGATCCGCCGGTGCCGCGGCGGTGGCGGCATGAGGGGGAGGAATCGGTGGCGAAGTCGCCAGTGCCTCCACCGAGGAGGATCGTGACATGTTCAAGCGAGGAGATCCACCTGCCTTCTCTGGTGGAATTGGACTCTCAGATCATGCTTGTCGGCTACAATGACACCTCCCTCTCGCGCATTTTGGTTCTCAGGCTTGCTGATCTTGCCATGGGTATGATTGTGCCAGTGGTGAGCATTGGTGACCATATCCTCTTCATCGGTGCGCGGAGCCTGTGCGTATCGTCTGGCTGGTTACCTTCCATTGGTGGCAACTCCATTGTCTGCTTCCATGCCGGAGAGAACTACCTTGCTCAGTACCATCTTGGCACCGGCTCTTGGTCACCAGCAAGTGATGGACAGCTGATGCTTAGCCCTCCGTCGCGCCCGTGTAGCCTCATCCATCACATCTTCACCTGTTGCTATCGCCAATTCTGGTAAGATTCTTCGTTGTTCTTACACCAATGTATCTTCAGTTATATATCCAGTGTGTTATATGGCGATTTGGTCTTCTGGTTCAGCTAAGGTTCAGACGTGCAATAGGTAAAAAGTTACTTGCTTGTTATGAGGAAGCCTGAGCCGATTTATATGCGAATTTGTTACTAAGTAGAATATCCTGGTGAAAACCCAAATATTCTGAATGATCTCACCTAAGGTTTCTATGAATAAGCGGTGTCTTAAGTTGTTGGAGTATTAACACTTTTGTTAATGATTAGGAAGTCTATAAGAGTGTGCCTAATGTGATTTTCATTCAGGGTACTATGAAATACGAAAAATCTGCACTTCTAAGTTCATTTTCGGTTACTCCTTTAACCTCACATGCTCTTTGAGTGTATTGCTGTTTTGTACCTAGTGATGTATCAATTTAAATTTTACTAATTGTTATCAGCATGTTGGTTTTACATGGTTCTTGATCCTTTGTTAAACTCTTTTCTCCGATATTTGGTTTCTTCTTTTTTTTTAAAAAAAAATGCTTTGCTTTTGATTAATATGTAGGAACAAAGGGCGATATTTTGTTCCGAGTCAGAGCCTGAATGGTGGGCGATGCAGAAGTACCGGTATGTGGTCAGTTTTTCTTCTCATCCTCTTTGTCGCTTCTAATGTTGTAAGCATTAGTAGAATCATTTTCATCTATATATCGGTGATCTTATCTTGAGTCAGAGACAAGCTTGCTAGTAGTGTATTATTAATCCTTCAGTTAGATACAGAGAAATAGATGGGTATTTGCCGCAATTCAAAAGCCACAATCGAAATAGATTACTCCATTTTAATTGATGTTACTAGCTGGGTGCTGCTGTTTTTTTTTGTGTGCCCCTGAAACATTGGATCATTCTTTCTACTACTCAAACACAACTCCTTTTGTGAATCTATTGTTACTGACCGAACCTGGAATTGGTTCCAGTAACATAACTTTTGCTGAAACCTGAAACCGGAATTGTCACTTTTGCTTTGTGTTTGTTAGTTCTCTTCATCTGGTAGATTGCACTTTTTATTATGGGCATTCGAAAGGAAATCTTAAAAAATGGTGCAACAAGGATCATATGAGCATTTGCATTTACATGCAAATATGCATAGCCAGTTATATCACTTCTGTTTTTTTTTCCAGTTTACTAATAGTGATGTTGTTCTTTTTCATTGGCCAGATCTGAAAGACTCTTGAGCTGGGAAGGACGTTCGCTGCAACTTCATTTTGCATGAAGCACAAAGAGCAGGAAGCTCAGTCTCTGTGTTTACTTGTGTAGCCAACCTAGAAACTTACCCTCTGCAACTTCAGTTATCCCATAAATGATTTTGATGAATCCAGAAAAAAATGGTGTATTAACTGTGAGGATTATAACATAGTACTAGTTTCTTATCAGCCATGAAATTAGGAGGTCCATCTGTTTTGTTTTCCATGTTTTAGGTTGGTAACTTTCTCCCTGATATCCTGCTGCCTTTCGCTGCGTTTGTTGACTGAAGAAAGCGTAAAAGCGAATGTACGCTTTCAATTAGTCCAACACTAGGCTACTATGCAGAAAAATCAAGAAGAGGTCAAAACAATCACGACCAGGAGCCAACTATCCTGCTTGGTGTCTTCGACCCTTCGCTTAAAGAAAAAAAGGAAAGAAAAGAAAACAGCTACCTGAACATTGACTTCTATTTTTGTAAAACAAAAAGAAATCAAAGATGCAGACAATGCAAATGGTGTACCCAGTAGAAATGTCAAGCATAGATAAGATAACATGTCTTTTCCTGATGTAACATTCTTCATGTAAATTTTGACACATGACTCTCGAAACCATATGGTATTTTGAGGTGTACCTTACGATTTTATGAAGCCGAAAATCAATGCCTCCCATGCCTTTCATCTTAGTTTATTGTTATGCTATTAGCTTTTAAATTGCTAAGGACATAGATATAAAAGTTTTATCTTTTGCTAATCAGCTGTATGCCAATGATCAGCTTACCATGTTGTTATTTCATTCCCTTTCCAATTAATTCCCAATGATAATCCCAAAATTTATATTTATACAACAGAGAAATTTGGTGGTGTCACATCGGTTAAAATGAATGACCCAGTAAATATTTTCACTTGGCCTGTTTTATTAGAGATGGAGAGAAAACAAAGTTTACAAACGTATAAAAAACCTTGCGGAGAAAGGGGTAATACAATAAGAACACCCGTTATCCGAAAGGGGTATTTTTTTTATCACATAATGAAATTGATATTTCTACAAACCTACTCCATCGATTCAATAAAAATAAGACAAGTATGAAAAATAATATAACGTTTCGATCATAGTAATAACCATTTAATTGTCTCGTATTATTTCTGTTGCACAAAATTATCAAGATCCACGAGAGAGTTGTATATAGGACGAAAACTCGAAATAGATGTTTTCGTTCTATTCTCCCAATGAATCCAACCTAAGGTGACCAGTAATTAATTTAAGCATGTAAACATTTCTTCTTGACAAGAATAAGAAAGACAATTTGCAAGAAAAAAGAAGTAGAAAAACCCCTAGCCTTCCAAGTCACCACCAACCCCTCTTTCTTTGATCACCATCTCCATCTTCTTCTTCTTCCTCCTCCACCACCAACCCACCATCTCCTCCACCTCCACTCCACCTCACACGCCTCATCGACCTCCCAAGAACCATGGCCGCCGCCGCCGCAACCGTCTCCGTCCGCTTCCACCCGGTCGCCGCGCGCTGCGGCGGCGGTTCGCGCCGGAGCAGCCGCCTGTCCGGCGTCATACGGGCGCAGTCGGCGCCGGCCGCGGCGGCGGCGCTGACACAGGACGATCTGAAGAGGCTGGCGGCGGTGCGCGCGGTGGAGCAGGTGGAGAGCGGGATGGTGCTGGGGCTCGGGACCGGGTCCACCGCCGCCTTCGCCGTCGCGGAGATCGGGGCGCTGCTGGCGTCCGGGAAGCTGAGCGGCATCGTCGGGGTGCCCACCTCGAAGCGCACGTTCGAGCAGGCGCAGTCGCTCGGCATCCCGCTCTCCACGCTCGACGACCACCCGCGCATCGACCTCGCCATCGACGGCGCCGACGAGGTCCCGCCTAGTTTCACTTCCTTTTGGGTTTATTCAGTTCCGTGCTGATTTTCTGCGTGCAAAATTTCAGCCTTCCAATGCTTTCGACATGGGAAGGTTTGACTTGATTAATGCTATTTTGGTTGCCCTGGAATCACTTCTACTACCTTGCTATCTTCCCTTGCGAGAAAGGAAGTTGTAGCTTTGACAATTGACAGTCGTACAGTAGCTTTATGAAGAAAGTAGGACAAAAAAAAAAGGAAACTTTATATGGTTGTGGTTAAGGAACTTAATTGGCAGTTCATGCAGAAGATCACGTTCTAGATTATGAAGGAGATAACAATCTTAGTTGTCAGTTATTCGTTATGCTGTTAGTGGCATAAACTTCAGTGGTAGTCAACTGTGCAAAAAATTGCCCCCATTGTACTCCTGGATGGTGGGAGGACAATCTGCCTTTTTTTTTTTGTCACGCAGATTAGCTTGTAGCATTCGGGAGAGTTTGTCTTCGTCATAATCTTTTTATGCTGTGTAGATTTGTATCTGAAAAGTAGATAATTTAGCAATATATCTCTGTGTTGTAAAGGGGTGGATAGGAACTAGTACCAAGTAAATAATGTAATATGATGTTTTAATTGTAATGATAAATCTTGCAAGATTGTTACCATGACTTGCTAACAACTGCTCTATGGTTAAGCATTACGTAATGTTGTTGCCTATGATTTGGGATCTTTGCCCCTGCTTTTTTCAAGTCACCATTTTATAGCTACCTACCTGACTACCTCCATTTTGGTATTAAAACAGGTTGATCCAGACCTTAACCTTGTGAAAGGGAGAGGTGGTGCCCTTCTCCGGGAGAAGATGGTCGAGGCGGCATCAGACAAGTTCATTGTTGTTGTTGATGATACAAAGCTAGTTACTGGCTTAGGAGGGAGTGGTCTAGCCATGCCTGTGGAGGTTGTGCAGTTCTGCTGGAAGTACAACCAAGTCAGATTGCAGGATCTGTTTAACAATGAAGGATGCGAGGCGAAGCTGAGACTCGATGAAGGTGGCAAACCATACGTTACTGACAACTCAAACTACATTGTTGATTTATACTTCAAGACACCAATCAAGGACGCGTTGGCAGCGGGGAAGGAGATCTCAGCTTTGGAAGGTGTTGTTGAGCATGGACTGTTCCTGGACATGGCAAGTTCGGTGATCATCGCTGGAACAGACGGCGTCAGTGTCAAAACAAAGTGAGTTTTTGGGTTTCGTTGTTGCCGGTGTCGAATTTACGTTTTTTTGTTGGGATGTATAAGCTATTGGGTGTAAAAGCAGGCAATAAGATGCTTCACTAATAATAATTGAATATATTTCCCCAATCTTTCATTGCTGATTCCTCTTGTGACATAGTCTATCTCCTATATTTTATTTCCCTGAGTTCCAAATGAGTCAATTTACTGTCTAGTAGGACTACTAGAATGCAAGGAGCAGGAAAAAAAAATCTAATTTTGAAAGTAGCTGGTTAAAAAAAGAAAGAGAGCATGATTTCGTCCCTCTTGGTGATAATATTTATTAGTGTCTTAGTGAATTGAATGAACCAGCCAGAGCATCCAGTGCATAGTTTAATGAGTCAAGAGCATTTGGGAAAAGCCGATTCTTCTGTTTAATTTGATATCATTTCTCTGTTATTCAAAATATGTTGCTGATATCTAGATAAAAGTTGTGATTTGGCTGTTGTAGCGTTTGTCTGCTCTCCAAAGACTGTCTCAGAGTTGCCTCCTGCTGTCTTGCACGATTTCTTGGTCAAGAAACAGCCTGACTGCCTGCGTTTCATCGATTGGCTCGAAACGTATTTGGCTGTGTTTTGCTGCTTGTCACACTATTCACACCTAAGTTTATAAAAAAGATTATAAAGCAAGGGATGTAAAAGATAATTAATCAGACATCTCCTACTTAGGAATGTACCATGTATGACAGAAAAGAGAACATATCAGAAAGATCAACGAAATCGAGTTGAGACTCGAGAGCAGGGAGTCGAAGCGGTAACAATGCAGTGGTGCCGTTCACGTCACTGTTGTTGTGGCTGAGTAGCGGATGACCCAAACAAAAAAGTACTAGTATTTTATATATGGGCTTAATTGGATAGTTACATTTATGCTCCTAATTAGTCCTAACCAACCAAACAGGCAAAACATAAGGCATTTGATTCCCAAAAACAAAACATTCTCTTTCCCAAAAATAAGGCATTCTCTTTTTTAAGAAAGGAAAATAAAAAAATACATATAAAAAGATATAAAACTCATTGATCATCAGAAAGAAATGGGTAAATAATACTCCCTCCATCCTAAAATAAGTTATTTTTTTACTCATACTGTACATACCAATATAAGAGTAGAAAGTCTAAAATATCTTTACTTTTATCAAATACCGATGCAATTATTCATCACTTTGTCTGCTCCCAATATAATTATTCTCTACTTATACAAACTCCGATACAATTGTTACTTAAAAAATTAACTTATTTTAAGACAAATAGGAGGAGCTAAAAATAAATTTATTATGGGATCGAGGGAGTACTTAACTATCAACAATATTATTTTAGTTGTGCTATCATTCAATAACAATATTTACATACTCACCACACCCACAAATCCAAACATGAACGGATCATAAGTGTTCGTCTAGCTAAAAGTCTGCCTGAGAAAAAGAACAGAGGAGGCCACTATGAAAAAAAAAGGGAATGACCCAACTATTACAGTCAAATACTCCTGTTTCTACCAAGTTGAGCAAAAGTCAGGTTATAACATGTCTTAGTGTTGTAACTAATAGACATGATGAGAACACGATAACTCAAATAGTAGCGAAGAAGATGGTTATCCATGCTCAAAATTTTTATACCAACGACTATACACATGTTGATAACGCATAATAGGAAGGACAAGAGTGGTTTAAGTCAAGAGAAGAAAAAACACCGACCAATTTGAGAAGGCGTGAACGAGCAAGCCGAGTGAATAAGGATAAATGAGAACATCATAATAAGAATAATGTAGGAGCAGAGAAATTAGAGATGCACTCAAATATGAGTGAACAAGTTGATAAAAGAAAGATGAGACGTTGCTTTGAGAGAGGAGAAATCGAAGGCAACGCATGTGTTCAAAATCTCAAAATACACACACTATAGTTGTCATGGTTATGGATAAGGTATACCTCCAATACTACGACTTATGTAATATACGAATATGGTATACATTTGTGTATACGGGTCATTTCCGTATACAATAAGTAAATTGTCAAAAGATTATGGAATTTATTCTCACGGGCAAGTGACTAACGGAATCCTACTCGGAGAGGATCAGGTTTGTACTATATTGTGCGGGGTCCATAGTCTCCGAGTCTTACTTGAAGACTAAGGTGATTCACGCTATAAAAGGTACACCTCCTGAGGGGTTTAGGGCATCGAATTATACCGCTAACACATCCACCATAGTCTACAAACCGGAGGACACGAAGCCTACTCGCTGGGAGATCTCGTCGAATTGTCTCGACAAGGATCTCGCCGGTAACATCGGAATCACCGGTTCTCATTATACTCTATGGTTTTCCATATCAATCTCATATAAACTGAATAAGGGTTATTACCTTACGAGGGGTCCGAACCAGTATAATCTTTATCTCCTTGTTAACTTGCTTGATGTAGTTTCGTGTAGATCGTAGTATCAACGTATCCCAATACCTATACATCTTGTCCACGGGTATCACTCGTTGACAGTAGTATATTTTATATGTTTTCCACAACAAGAATCTTCAATTTACATTAGTATTATTAATAGATTTTCTTACACACCGTTTATAATATAGTAGGATGGTGATCAGGTCACGCGAATGCGCGACTTTATTCACTAGTACATGGTGAAAGCAGTTCTTAGGATAAGCTACCCACATATAATAAACTATATTATCTATCTCTATTTCTCTTTTGCCTAATGTTATATTGTATATATATACATTTTAAGAATTGCTATAGCTAAAATCTATGTACGTGAGTCCCATCTATAGATCACTTTTACCATATACATCGGTAATACCCTAAGATCATTATTGAAACTTCGAAAGACAACTCCTTTGGATGGAACTCCGACCAAACTCCTATTCTCCAAACTAACTAGAATGGGCGCAGTTAGCCCAACTACAACTGAGCTAAGGCCTGTTCGGTTCCAACTAAGATGAAGTTAGGGCACGAAAATTGAAAAAATCATTAACGCATGATTAATTAAGTTTTTATATAAACTTAAAAAATGGATTTATTTGATATTTTAAAGCAACCTCTAATCACAGAAAATATATTGTTATCAGTTTGAAAAACATGCCGATGAAAACCGTGGAATCTGTAACAGGTCAGTTTAAGTGTGCGGAAATGAGTGAAAATGGGTTCGAGTTGGAAATCAGTGTCCGTGGCCGGACAGCAAACGGGAACAAATAAAAGGGAAGCAGCGCAGAATCGTATAAACTAAGTACTAATTCGGATCCGATTCGTATGTAAGCAAATTCATATTCGAATCGCGATCGTTAACTCTTTCGACTCCGATCCTGCCGCCTCCTCTCCTGCCCCTATATCTATCTATCTATATATATATTCAATCGTGCTGCCTGCTTGCTGCATCGATCGACAGCACAAGCCTAGCTAGCTCGCTCCTTGATCTTGATCTCGCCGGCCAGAACTCGATCTGCGCCGGGCGGCGGCGCCATGGGTGGGGTGGTTTTGTCGGACGCCGAGGCGAGCATGATGGAGCAGGGGAAGACGACGACGACGATCCGCCGGCAGAATGTGAGTGTCACGGCCGAGGATGAGGAGCCTGAAACTTTGGATTTCTCCTTGAAGATATTGCTGTCGGTAAGCTGGTCTTCCATACTTACAATTACAAGGATACCATCTCCGTTTTTTAATATAAGATGTTGTTGTTGTTGTGCTTATTTAGTTTAAATAATCCATAACCAAAGTTTAATATTTAAAAAACTTAATATTTGAGCTGATTTTGGTGTCCTTTTATCCTAGTTTATTTTGAAAACTCTAAGTCGTCAATTTTAAAGTTATACTCAAAAATTGTTTTTTTAATAAGTGTTACGCTTATAGTCAATTGTATGCGAAATAATCTTTTAACTTTTGGATATTACATTTGACCATTAACCATTAGACTTATTGAAAAAAACTATCATTATTTTACTGGGACTTGTTTATCTTAAAAATACTAAGTATGAACAATAGTATTTCTTGCACTATAAGATATTTTGGGTTTTAAATAGATTCATGTATTTACTTCATATACGTGTCCAAATTTATATGGATGTTAGCAAATCTATACGAGTGATGGTGATGCCAAAACGTCTTATGTTGTGAAATGGAGGGAGTAATTTTTTTTAAACTTGATTGAAAAATTATCTATGTTAAAAAAGAAGTCCAGTAATTATTAATATTTGAATATAAGTACCTGTTGCCTGCCTCCGATATTATTTCCTTACAACTCACTCTTTTTTACTGAAAGCGCACATTTTCAAAATACTTGTTGTTAATTGTCCGATGGTATAATGATCCATGTATATTATCCTATTCTTCCAATCACTTTTAAAATAACAATCTTTTTTCCCCTCCTTTTCAGACAATTATTATCGCCGTATCATTGGGGGTCATTGTCACTTGCCTTGTATTGGGTATCATATGGGACCTATCTTTCAATGATATGTTATGTACAGTGTTTTTGGCGCTAGCTGGTGCAGCCTTTGGAGTGGCAGGCTATAAAATCATTTGGCATGCGTGTTAGGTGAAACCAAACAAGTTTTTTTTTCCTTTTCCTTCTAAGTTTAATTTTGACAATGTAATTTCATTTTTTTAAATAACGGTGACACGTTGTAAGGAGCAGCTCTCTTTTGTGAGTGATTTGGAAGGTGATTTTGTTGTCCTATTCCTATGTGATGTATAAATGCATGGCATGTCAACTAACCTGGAAGTATTAATTTCATATCGCGTTCTACGTGACGTTACGGGCAGGACTTGGGAAAAGGAGTATTATTCAACTATTTAGCATTTTTAAGACGTGGTAACTAAGGATTTACCACCCGCGGTCTAATATATGTAGGCTCTCATATGTCTATGTGTAGAGATTATGGGTACCCATACACACACGACATAGTTATCCGATTAGTTATATGGGATAGCTTATATCTATATAATATGTAACGGATCATGACTTGAGTATTACGTTTCCTTATGTATTACGGAACGGCCTAAAGTCTTGGTTTGACAATATTGTAAAGTAGTATTAGGAAACCGATACTGTATTATTTAAGGTTTGTATCTTGTAATCCTTCCCCCCATCCTATATAAGGTGGGTAGGAGGCCCTCTAGGGGGCATGAGGGTAAATAGAACGTCAGATCAATACAACACCCGACGGATACAATCCCCAAACAGGAGTAGGGTATTACTTCTCATTGAGAGGGCCTGAACCTGTCTAAATCATTGTCTCCGCATCCATCCACTTTTAGGTCTCGTGCGCTACCCCCTTTTCATATTGCCGAAATCTAGTTTCGACAGTTGGCGCGCCAGGTAGGGGTACGCCGAGTTCCCCATCAAGAAGTGCGATAGAATCAATTTCAACAGAAACGCGGAGATTAATCTCAACGAGTTTCAATGGTTTGAATCTCCAATCCGGGTTTTTCCCCTTCTAACTTATTGTTGTTTATTAAATTGATCTGTAAATATCAGATTAATCTCTTGGTATTTTTTGTTGTTCACATGTGATGCCGCGACACTACTATTGCCGACTGATCTCTTCGCCTCCACGGTTGGTGTGCTCCGCCGCCGTTACTCATGGCGATATCATCTTCACCACCGGCCGCCGTCATCGCCGCCGAGTACGCCTCCACGGTTGGTGTGCTCCGCCACCGTCACTCATGGCGACATCATCTTCACCACCGGCCGCCGTCATCGCCGCCGACTGGTCTATTCGCCTCCACGGTTGGTGTGCACCGCCGCCGTTACTCATGGTGACATCATCTTCACCACCGGCCCATCTTCCTTGTTGCCGACTGGTGTCCTCGCCTACACGGTTGGTTACCACCGTTATTGGGCGTCAACGTCTTCACCACCGGCTCGTCTTCCTCGTTGCCGACTGGTGTTCTCGCTTACACGGTTGGTTGGTCACACCATCGTTGCTGGGCGTCTACATCTTCACCACTGGTTCGTCTTCGTCGCTGCCGACTGGTGTCCTCGCCTACACGGTTGGTTGGTCACACCACCGTTGCTAGGCGTCTACGACTTCACCACCGGCTCGCCTTCATCGTTGCCGACTGGTGTCCTCGCCTATACGGTTGGATGGTCACACCATCGTTGTTGGGCATCTACGTTTTCACTGTCGGCCGCCGTCATCGCTGCCGACTGGTATCACCGCCTATACGGTTAGCGGACTCCGCTACCGTTGATGGGCGTCTTCGTTTTCATCGCCAGTCGCCTCAGCTACTTCCATGGCTGTTGTTTTCATTGCCATTGATGGATGACCTTCTCCCCACATCGGCCACTTCTGCCATCACTGAGGGGAATGCCAAAAAGCTAAGTCATCATTATTTTATTCTTTATATGATATTTTTTTCCTTCGCCTCACTACATCAATTGGTTCTCCATTGAGTAGTGAGTCGGGGGCTACAGATGTTATATCATGTTTTTTCAAAAAATTTCATAATGTTTATCTTGATTACTTGCGAGATAATCCGAGTAAAAAAGTACCGATCGAGTTACATAGCTTTATTTTCCTATTCTTCCCGTTTGGTTTGTCGATGGATAGTTGCCTTTGGGCCGATTCCTAGCACCTGGGGGCTCGTTGGGTGGAGTGTATAACGCAAGGTGCTAAGTATTACTCGGAAGAAATCAAAAGCATAGAGATAATATAATTTGCTTTCTGCTCTTAACAATTGTAAAAGTACCCGAGTAGTAAACTCCAATTCATGAAACTTTGTTCCATTAATGACGAACTCATGTCAACGACTATTCGGACAGAGTGTTTAAATATGATGAGTCATCTACTCGGGGAAATCAAAATTGATAAGAGGAGAAATACACATTTATAAATATTTTAAAACGCTTGAATTTTTCTCAAGCATTATATTTGCATCAGATGCTACTCATCCTATATATTTATACTGCAGGATCCAAATCCAGATATGCATAGTGGGGATTCATGGCTTTAAGCTTATCTCCTACGCTTTGGGAATGGATCAGTCAGAACATCACCATCGGTTTGCCTTCATCGTCGCTGACTGGTGTCTCCACCTACACGGTTGGTTGGTCACACCACCGTTGTTGGGCGTCCACGACTTCACCACCAGTCCGTCTTCGTCATCGCCGACTGGTGTTTCCGCCTACACGGTTGGTTGGTCACACCATCTTTGTTGGGCATCTACATCTTCACCGCTGGCTCGCCTTTGTCGTCGCTGTCTAGTGTCCTCGCCTACACGGTTGGTTGGTCACACCATCGTTGTTGGGCGTCTACGTCTTCACCACCGGCCATCGTCATCGTAGCCGACTGGTGTCTCCGCCTACACGGTTGGTTGGTCACATCACCGTTGTTGGGCATCTACGACTTCACCACCGGTCCGTCTTCGTCGTCGCCGACTGGTGTCTCCGCCTACACGGTTGGTTGGTCACACCACCGTTGTTGGGCGTCTACGTCTTCACCGCCAGCTCACCTTCGTCGTCGCCGACTGGTGTCCTTGCCTACACGGTTGGTTGGTCACACCATCGTTGTTGGGCGTCTACGTCTTCACCGCCGGCCATCGTTGTCGTCGGTGACTGGTTTCCTTGCCTACACGGTTGGTTGGTTACACCATCGTCACTGGACATCTACGTCTTCACCACCTGCCTGCCTTCATCGTCGCTGACTGGTGTCTCCGCCTACACGGTTGGTTGGTCACACCACCGTTGTTGGGCGTCTACGTCTTCACCGCCGGCTCGCCTTCGTCGTTGCCGACTGGTGTCCTCGCCTACACGGTTGTTTAGTCACACCACCGTTGTTGGGCGTCTACGTCTTCACCGCCGGCCATCGTCATCGTTGCCGACTGGTTTCCTTGCCTACACGGTTGGTTGGTTACACCACCATTGCTAGGCGTCTAGGACTTCACCACCGGCACGCCTTCGCCGCCGCCGACTGGTGCCTCCGCCTACACAGTAGGTTGGTCACGCCACCGTTGTTGGGCGTCTACGTCTTCACCGCCGGCCATCGTCGTCGTCGCCGATTGGTTTATCCGCCTACACGGTTGGTTTGTCACGCCACCGTTGTTGGGCGTCTACGTCTTCACCGCCAGCCATCGTCATCGTCGCCGACTGGTTTCTCCACCAACACGGTTGGTTGGTCACACCACCGTTGTTGGGCGTTACGTCTTCACCGCCGGCTATCGTCATCGTCGCCGACTGGTTGCTTCGTCTACACGGTTGGTTGATCACACCACCGTCGCTGGGCGTCTACGTCTTTATCACCGACTGGTTTCTCCACCTACACGGTTGGTTGATCACACCACCATCGCTGGGCGTCTACGTCTTCACCGCCGGCCATTGTCATGGTCGCCGACTGGTTTCCGTCTACACGGTGGGTTGGTCACACCACCGTTGTTGGGCATCTATGTCTTCACCATCGGCTCGCCTTCGCCGCCGCCGACTGGTGCCTTCGCCTACGCGGTTGGTTGGTTACACCACCGTTGTAGGGCGTCTAAGTCTTCACCGCTGGCTCGCCTTCACCGCCGCCGACTGGTATCTCCGCCTACACGGTTGGTTGGTCACACCACCGTCACTGGGTGTCTACGTCTTCACCGCCGACTTGCCTTCACCGCTGTCGACTGATGTTTTTATCTCCACGACTACGCGTCTTTGCCACTGGTTTGCTTTTGTTGCCGCCGACTCATGTCCACGTCGTCACGGTAGTGCAACTCTATCACCATTGTGGGGCAACTTCATCTTCATTATTTTCGACACTGGCAAACTCTACCGCCACTACTTCGGAAGCTTCGCATCATCAACCACGACGTCTCCAAGAGCCTCGACATCTTTGCATATGATGCTGAGCTAATCTACTACAACAAGTGGCGTTCCAATCTTCAAAATTTCTACTCGGACATCCTCAGTGCATATCTTCATTCAAGTGATGGTTACTTGACGACAAGAAAGCTACAGTTCTCGACTCTATGTTCAGTTGTTTCCCAACTAACCAAAGAATCGGGGGCTACACAAATACAAGACTCAAAATTCGACATATGTTATATCAAGATGAAGCAATCAATTAACCAGCCAACGAGTCAATTCCAAAAAGTCATTATCTTCGTCTTCAACTCAGAGCAGGTGTTCTACTTCAGCAACACCAATTATTTTATCGGCAATTTTGGTTTCTGGATACTGCCACAATTTACTCCAAATCTCTCAAATGTTAAGTTCAAGATTTAATCTACATGTTCGGGAGTTTGGAGTTATCAACCAATCAACTCAGATTCGGTGAGTTGGACAACGACATCTGCTTTCCTCCAAGTAAAAGCATATGCCACAGCTACAAGACCAAGTTCTACTGCCATCATCATAAATCAACGGGCATTGCATCAATATTCGTCATGCAAGCGTTGGCGTCAAGGAAACTACTCGAGCTTCGACATATTCTCAACAATTTGATGGATTATTACTACTACAGTCATCACCAGCACCTTCTCCATCGATATAATCGTGATCTCCGGTCAATTGCCGTTAACCAAGTTGTTTGCTTCAAGGGTCCATGCTTAGTCAACGCTGAATATTCGACTGGGTCATTTTCGTCAACTTCTTGCTGTGCCTCCTTGGCATCGCCTCTGCTTCATCGGCCCTGATGTCTTCGCGGTCGCTAATGGATGACTATGTCTTCGCCTTCGGTTGCCTCTGACATCGCCAACTTGTTATTTTGCCTTCACGGTTGGCCTACTACGCCGCCGCTGATGGGCGACCACGTCATTATCTCATCTGTTACACCGTGATTGACTGGAGCACCGACATCACCATCTTCATCGTGCTATGCCTCTTCGGTCGCACCTGCTCTATTGCCGTGGATGAGCAGTTTCATCTTCACTACCAATTGTGTTTGGCATTACCGATTGGTTTCTTCGTCTTCACATACAACTATTGCCGCTATCACTAGTTGTCATGACCGTTGGTCACATCAGTTGTTGTCGACCGGTTTCTTCATCTTCATGATCGATGGATTTCATTATCGCTGCTGATGGGCAACTTCGTCTCTACTACTGATATCTTCATCACTTCTGATGGGCGATATCATTTTACACATTGGTCATCTCGCCTCTATGCCGACTGCATCAGCTACTACCAATAGATGATTTCAACTGCAACCGAAGGACAAGCTATACGCTCTGGGGCTTATCAGCTCAAGCATAAGGATCATACCTTCAATTTGGATTTGTTCTGGATACATATTCATGGTCATGAGTTTATCCCCTATGCTCAAGGCCTGGATCAATTATTATTTCCCACAAGGACCATCAGCCGAGTACCTGTGCCAGTTGGGATTCAATTATCACATTTACTATGGTACATCCCATGAGGGGTAAATACTCGGATGAGAAGCCATTCACATGATATATACTCGGTCTACATTACCGGGAAGAATTATCAGTCGGGAGCATGTCAAGAGGCATGTTATATGTGTCATCCTTTTGAGGGTATTGAAGGCATATTTTTCGGTCTAGGCCTAATATGTCTGCAACCCATATTTCAGGTGTGGCCAGTCACGTTCTTTTAGGGACTTAGGCATTTTTTGCTTAGGCAAAAGTGCATGTGATCGAGTGCTCAATACCTTAAAATCCTTTTATATCGCTGTTACTCAACTTTTTAGGAGTTGGTACAATGCACTTTGAAAGGTGATAAACAGTGAAGCTTTCTGTAGCTGCCCCGCTGACTTTTTCATATATATAAGTCAAGGCACTGTTTGATCTATAAAGCAATCGATTAAATGTAATATCGTTGATTTTTGCCACGTAAGTGTGCACTTTTATTGACCAATATTATGGCTTAGGCTGATTATATATTTTGGTCATTTTTCAGGCGGTTGGTAAATCCTTTATGAGTTTTATTTACTCGGATTTTATACCACATATGCCTTATATTTCCAAGTATGGTAAAGCCGTGCGTCTTTTAGGGACTTAAGCACATCTGTTAAAACAGTGTGTGCATGGTGTATACTTAATGCTTTGGAAATTTCTTTACTCACAGCATACAAGCTTTTTTATAGCTATTTTTGCTATGTGAATTTTCAAAGATATGGTAACTTTAGGTTGCATGCATCATACTTCATAAAGCAGTCGGTCTATCACTTGAGTCTTATTTACTCGGGGATTCTGTTGACGATGAAATTTGGTAAGCAAATCTAATCTATGTGAATTGGAAACACAATCTAGTCCAAAGCGGATTTGAAGATATGCGGGGATATCGGAAACAGAGTACGCATCGGCTGGAATTCGTATCGGCTGGAGACCGATTCCGATTGGGATAGCCGATGAGGCCGATATTGCATGTGAAATCAATATCGGATTCGACAAAAGACTTATTTTCAGCCGATTACATAACGTTGATATCTTCAGCCGATACACTAGTTTCAGGGTTATTTTCATACTTACTTATGCCTTACAGCCGATTCATGCTTTATTGCATCGGCTAGGTCACATACGATATGAAATCGACCCTATGACCGATTGTCTATTGTTTACTAATATTCTTTGCATATTCTTCTTGTTGATTGTAGGATCAAATCAACTGGCACGCCCTTCAACCTAAAACCCTAATTTTGGACCTGCATTAGAGTTAAGCAGATCTCTTAGGCCAGTGTGTGTTTTTTGCATCAACACGCTTTTGGCACGCCCGGTGGGACTTTGTGTCATCATGTCGCTAAACATCACTGAAGTTTCAGAGGACAACATCTTGCCGATTACGGTCGAGCAACTGAATGAAGAGCAGCGAGAAGAGATGAAACAAATGTTGGATCAGCTCTAGAACCAGTATCTGCACTCGTTCACCGTGACTCGGCAAGGTATGGTTGTACAAAGGGCTAAAGTCAAGCTACCGATGATCGTGAAACAAGATCCAAGCACTTCTGGGACAGGAGAAGAAAAAGACAAACAGACCAAGGTTGAATCAGGTGATGAAGAACTCCATACACTGCAAGATCGCATTGATTCGGCTGTACATCATGCTTTGGTCAACCAGTCTGGAGTGCTCGTGAACACCTTAACAAACATGATCAAGTGGTGGTTGATGGGACGATAGCCGAGGAAAAGGCTAAAAGACCTATATATTTACCAGATAGCACGTTCCCAGGATACAGAACTGTGAAGATAGACATTGGCGGGACTCAAAGGAGTCAACAACTGCTTCAAACCCAGGCTCCATCGGCTCCTTACTCAAGCTCAAATATTCCAGCAATTTTAACCAGGTCACAGCCGATCACTAGGGGGCAAGCATCAACTCAGTTAACACCAGAGCAATTGATGAGTATTCTTAACCCAAAACCGCCGGTTGTCGACACATCTTATCAAATTCCTTCGGTTCCACAACAGCCGATTGGAATTACTCAGCCGATAAGCCAGTAGTATAGCACAGAGCAACTTCCATATGTGCCACCTCAAGGCATATCGGCCGGCTTCAATCATGTCTATCAGCCTCATTCACCACGACCTCCGCCGATCCAATACGACCAGATGGATCCACTTCAGCAGCAATATGGTGGAGCAACACCACATCAACCCTGGGCCGATATGATCACTGATGTCATGAGGGAGCAGTTTGGACTCAAACCAAAAGACAATGGCAACATGTATTGGCACCCATATCCAGAATATTTTGATAGGGCTCCACTGCCAAACCGATACAAGGTGCTAGACTTCTCCAAATTTTTAGGACAAGACAATGTATCTACCTATGAGCATGTTAGCCGATTTTTAGCTCAGTGTGGTGAAGCATCGGCTACAGAGGCTCTCAGAGTTATATTATTCCCACTTTCTTTATCTGGATCGGCATTCACTTGGTTTTCATCTTTACCTTACAATTCTATCAGAAGTTGGGCCGATCTAGAGAAACAATTTCACAAGTACTTTTTCAGTGGTGTTCAAGAGATGAAGATATCAGACCTCACAGCAATCAAGCAAAAATCAGATGAATCAGTTCCAGATTATATTCAACGATTCAGAGATATCAGGAATAGATGCTATAGTCCAGCCTTGACAGATTCTCAGCTAGCCGATTTGGCCTTCCAGAGTTTGTTGGCGCCGATAAGGGAAAGATTTTCGGCTCAAGACTTCGAGAGTTTAGCTCACCTAGCTCAGAAGGTATCGCCTCATGAGACAAAGTTCCAAGAAGCAAAAAAATTCATCAAAAAGGCAAACAATGTCAATAATGTCTACAGTTATGACTCTGACTCTGAAGATGATGACCCGGAAATCAATGCAGCCGAGTGGGCTAGAAACAAGAAGATGGTGGTTTGTCAATGGGTCAATAATGCAGGAAAGGAGGAGAGATTTGATTTTGACATTACCAAAGCTGATAAGATTTTTGATCTTCTTCTTCAAGAAAAACAGATTCAACTGCCAGTAGGACATGTTACCCATCGGCTGAGGAGTTGAAGAAGAGAAAATATTGCAAGTGGCACAATACAGGGTCTCATAATACTAATGATTGCAAGATTTTCAGGCAGCAGATCCAGTGGGCTATTGAACAAGGCAAGATCAAGATCGACGAATCCAAGAAGCCGATGAAGATAGATGGACACCTTTTTCCAGTCAACATGGTGCACTCTGGATATGATCGGAATACAGTCGATGGAGGTAAAAATTATACCAAGAACATCAGATCGGCTGGTATGATCAACAAATATCAAAAAAGACGCCAAAAGGAAGAGTCATATTCTGATGAAAGTGAAAGATATTTCGATCCTCACTGCAGTTGTGAATTTTTTAGATTTTGCTGGAATGAGGGTATGAGATTACCATCTATTGAAGATTGTCCTGGATGCAGTGATTCTGATGCACAATTCATCCAAAGATCAAGCCGACAGAGTACAACTGTGCATCGGCCGATTCAGACAAGATTACCGGTTCATGAAAGACTTGGGTTGATGCAGCAAAACAATGATGGAGATGATTCACCTAGAAAATCTAAGCCAATGCATCCTCAATGGTGCCCTTCTGGAATCTTCACTAAAAATCAAAAGAGGAGAGTTCAAAGAATGAGGAACAGGGAACAATTCCAGGAGGTCGAAGGGGAAATCGAGCATCGGCTGAGGCAGAGGACAAAGAAAGTCTGGCGCGTGAAGAGCAAAGTGGTGTCAGCCGACGAAGTCAAAGCCGATCGTAGTAAGAACCAACAACATAAGGGCAAAGAGGTGATGTCATCTGCCATAAACATGGTTTTCATGTTACCAGCCGAATATGCAGTTGAGCAAGTCACCGA
The DNA here is from genome assembly GCA_000573905.2 of Oryza punctata. Taxonomy (NCBI): domain Eukaryota; kingdom Viridiplantae; phylum Streptophyta; class Magnoliopsida; order Poales; family Poaceae; genus Oryza; species Oryza punctata. The sequence goes on along the minus strand of CM002494.2, from coordinate 4,494,741 downwards.
GCAAGAAGAAAATCTGCCATCGGCCAAGTTGATGCAATCTCCGCAGCAAGCTATTTTTGAGGAACCCGAAGAAACTGACCATCGGCACCTCAAGCCGCTATATGTTAAGGGATTTGTCAATGGCAAGCCGATGTCAAAACTGCTAGTCGATGGAGGAGCAGCTGTCAATCTAATGTAATATACAACATTCAGGAAACTTGGGAAGAATTCAGAGGATCTGATCAAGACCAATATGGTTCTAAAAGATTTTGGCAGGAATCCATCTGAAACCAAAGGAGTTTTGAATGTGGAGCTAACCATCGGCAGTAAACCAATTCCTACCACGTTCTTTGTTATTGATGGGAAGGATTCCTACAGTCTGTTGCTGGGAAGAGATTGGATCCATGCTAACTGTTGTATTCCCTCAACAATGCACCAAAGTCTGATTCAATGGCAAGGAGACCAAATCGAAATCGTGCCAACCGACAGGTCAGTCAATGTAGCTAGTACTGATTTATCTGTTTGGGAGATGGAGGGAATTGATTGTTTATCTGGAAAAGTTTGGCAAGGAGATTACTTAAAGGTTTCTGATTATGCCATACAGCCAAACAGGAGATGGAGAGCCCCAATTCTTGTTTTGAGGGCGCCGTGGAGGGTTCCAACTTCTACACAAAGGACACTGTTGATGATCTCGACGACAAACTAGGACAAGGTTTTATGTCGGCCGATGAACTAGAAGAAATCGACATTGGACCAGGTGATAGGTCTAGACCGACATATATTAGTAAGGGTTTATCAAAGGAATTTAAATGTAAATTAATAGCACTCTTGAAAGAGTATAGAGATTATTTCGCCTGGGAATATTATGAGATGTCAGGACTCAGCCGATCGATAGTCGAACATCGGCTCCCTATCAAACCAGGCTATCGGCCGTACAAGCAACCTCCAAGGTGTTGTAAAGCTGCAATGTACGATGCTATCAAGGCCGAAATTACAAGACTCTATGATGCTAATTTTATCAGACCATGCCGATATGCTGAATGGATTTCTAATATAGTGTCAGTCATCAAGAAAAATGGCAAGCTCAGGGTTTGCATTGATTTCAGGGATTTAAACAAGGCTACACCGAAAGATGAATACCCAATGCCAGTAGCCGATCAACTCGTCGATGCAGCATCTGGACACAAAATCATCAGCTTCATGGATGGCAATGCTGGTTACAATCAAATTTTCATGGCTGAAAAAGATATTCACAAGACTACCTTCAGATGTCCTGGTGCAATCGACTTATATGAGTGGGTGGTTATGACTTTCGGTTTGAGAAGTGCTGGTGCTACATATCAGAGGGCCATGAACTATATTTTTCATGATATCATCGGCACGTTGGTAGAGATATATATTGATGACGTGGTGGTTAAATCTAAGGAAGTTGATGAACATATAGCCGATTTGAGATAGGTACTGGAAAGAGCAAGGAAGTATGGGTTGAAAATGAATCCTACTAAGTGTGCTTTTGGCGTATCGGCTGGTTAATTTCTTGGATTTTTGGTACATGAGCGTGGGATTGAAATTCCTCAGAGGAGTTTTGAGGCAATCAAAGATATAAAACCTCCAGAAGATAAAACCAAGCTGCAATCATTGATCGGCAAAATAAATTTTGTTCGGCGTTTCATATCAAATCTGTCTGGCCGAATAGAACCATTTACTCCGTTGTTAAAGTTGAAAGCCGATCAAGAATTTCTTTGGGGAGAGAAGCAGCAGCAAGCATTGGACGATATCAAAGAATATTTGAGTACTCCTCCAGTTCTTATACCACCACAGAAAGGGATTCCATTTAAACTATATTTGTCAGCCGATCAGAATTCCATCGGCTCAGTTTTGATCCAAGAGGTTGAGGGGAAGGAAAGAGTTATATTTTATCTCAGTAGACGTCTTTTGGATGCAGAAACAAGGTATTCACCTGTGGAGAAATTATGCCTGTGTTTATATTTTTCTTGTACAAAATTGAGACATTATCTACTCTCCAATGAGTGTATCATAGTATGCAAAGCCGATGTGGTACGATACATGCTATCAGCTCAGGTTCTGAAAGGGCGAATTGGTAAGTGGATTTTTGCTTTGTCAGAGTTTGATCTCAGGTACGAATCGGCTAAGGCAGTTAAAGGGCGAGCGATAGCCGATTTTATAGTTGAACACAGGGATTCTAGTGTCGACAATATTGATATTATGCCATGGACTTTATTCTTTGATGGATCTGTTTGCACTCATGGTTGTGGTATCGGCTTGGTAATTATATCGCCTAGGGGAGCAAGTTTTCAGTTTGCTTTTACTATCAAACCATACTCTACAAATAATCAAGCAGAATACGAAGTCGTTCTCAAAGGATTGCAATTATTGAGAGAAGTTGAAGCCGATGCTATTGAAATTATGGGTGATTCATTACTAGTGATAAGCCAGTTATCTGGAGAATATGAGTGCAAAAATGACATCTTGATGGTCTACAATGAGAAATGTCAAGAGCTGATGAAGGCTTTGAAGATAGTTACTTTAAAACATATTCCCAGGGAGCAAAATGTCGAGGCCAATGATTTAGCTCAAGGTGCATCAGGCTACAAGCCGATGTTACAAGGGATTAAAGTAGAAGTGGCCTGCATACCAGCCGATGATTGGAGGTTTGATGTTTTTGAGTATTTAAAGAACCCCTCTAGATCGGTTTCAAGGAAATTACGATACAAAGCTCTCAAGTACGTTCTTTTGGATGATGTGTTATACTATCGGACGATTGATGGAGTTCTTTTAAAATGTTTAAGCATAGAGGAAGCAAAAGTTGTCATGTGTGAAGTTCATGAGAGAATTTGTGGGACACATCAATCGGCTCACAAGATGAGATGGTTAATTCGAAGGGTTGGGTATTTTTGGCCGACAATGCTGGAGGATTGTTTCAGATATTACAAAGGTTGCCAGGATTTTCAGAAATTTGGAGCAATTCAGAGAGCACCAGCATTGGCTATGAATCCTATTATCAAGCCATAGCCGTTCAGAGGTTGGGGTATTGATATGATCGGCCAGATCAATCCACCATCAAGTAAAGGGCATAAATTCATATTGGTTGCAACTGATTATTTTACTGAGTGTGTTGAGGCCATTCCTTTGAAAAAGGTTGATAGCAAAGATGCAATTGAATTTGTCAAGGAACACATTATATACAGATTTGGTTTACCACAGACAATTACGACTGATCAAGGTTCTATCTTTGTATCTGATGAGTTTGTTCAGTTTGCTGATAGCATGGGAATTAAGTTATTGAATTCTTCACCGTATTATGCACAAGCAAATGGGCAAGCTGAAGCATCTAACAAGAGCTTGATTAAGCTGGTGAAGAGAAAAATAGCCGAATATCCCAAGAAGTAGCATACTATTTTGGTCGAAGCATTGTGGTCTTATCGGATGACTTGTCATGGTGCAATTCAGGTACCTCCTTATCAATTGGTTTATGGGCATGAAGCTGTGTTACCGTGGGAAACCAACATCGGCTCCAGAAGGATTTCTTTACAAGATGAGTTAACAGCCGATGATTATCATAATTTGATGGTTGATGAGTTAGAAGATTTGGTTCAAGCTAGATTGCGAGCTCTTGAAAAAGTTAAGAAAGACAATGAGAGAGTTGCTAGGCATTATAACAAAAAGGTTGTGCCCAAATCTTTTGAGGAAGGAGAACTGGTTTGGAAATTGGTGTTGCCGATAGGGGCCAGAGATAACAAAATCGGCAAGTGGTCACCGAATTGGGAGGGGTCGTTTCAAATCCACAAATGCGTTTCTAAAGGGGCCTATATGTTAAAAGGGCTTGGTGGAGAAGTGTTTGGAAGAGCACTTAATGGAAAGTACTTGAAGAAATATTACCCAAGCGTTTGGATTGGTTCATAATCGGCTATGGTTTGCCGATATATGGTTGATAGCCGATGTGTTTTCATCGCCTTTAGATGGCCGATATTTTTATCGCCCTTAGACATATAAGTTTGCAGCATTATGTTCCATACTACAAACTTGGGGGGCATGGAGGATGAAAGTTGGAAATTTTTTGAGCAAATTTTTGAACACAATGAAGAGCTATACAAGTTGAGATAATGTCATGCAATATCATATGTCGGCTCGATGGCCGATAACAGGTTATGTCTCAGAATTTGGGTAAGTATAAAATCGGCTCGATGGCCGATACATATATTACAGCAAAAATATTGTGTGGCAATGTTTAATTTGTTACATCAGGCCAAGTACTTCTGGATAGCCGATACAACCCTTTGTCTAATCTGTTCTACTTCTTCAATGGCTTGGGTGTCGGCTGCATCTGTACCCGGAATTGGTTTTAGGGCCTTACTCAAGGCAGAGAGGTGCTTTACAGATTTCTTGAGTTTTAATTTTTGGGCTTCAATGGCTCTCGGCAGATCAGCTAGTTTCTGTTCTTTAGTGATAATCTCAGCTCTGCAAGCTTCAAGTTGTTGTAGAAGATCGGCTTCTTTCTTTTTCAGCATCTCAATCTTCTGTTGAGTAGAATTTGGTCCAGCTTCTAGTTCATCCAATTTGGTTTTCTCATCGTTGACTTGCTGTTGGCTGGACTGAACATTGGCTTCAAGTGCGGAGAGTTCTAGCCGATCTGAGATTATTTGCCTTGCTCTCTCCAATTTAAAACGGTGTTGCTCAAGAAAGACTGCAGGAGAGATCATCTCGATGAGTTCATCAGGGATCTGGTTTTGGATTTCTTCAAATCTTGCCCTGATTGACCCACAGTTCACAACTAGTGCATTTAGGGAAGCACTTAGCCAATCTGCGATGTCAGCCAAATTTTTCCTTAGGTCTTCTGATATGGGAGAGATAGCTTTGCTAGTTGCTTCTTCCTCTTCTTCGTCCAAAAATTGATTGATGTCAAAAGAGAACATATCGGCTAGGAGCTGAAATGGAAAAAGTTTTGTTAGATGGTATCATTGAGAGTAAGTCGATAGAAACGGGTGTGAGAGAGCACTTATAGGGATTTGAGGATTTGGAGCTGTGGCAATGATCTCTTCATCGGAGTATGTTCACTGGACATTTGACGAGGAGATGGCACCTGAGGAGGCTGTAATAATGGCAAGTGTTAGTCAGTATCGGCTGGAGATAAAGTTAAAAGTGGAGTGAGTTAAGATTACCGATGCTGATGGCAAAGTTGGTTTCTTCCTCGTAGCAACTTGTTTCTTTTTAGGCTGAAAAGAGATAGTTGAGTTAAGAGAATTTGAAGTATAGAAATAGATGATGACAGTTAGAATAATCTTACTTGTGCTTTTTGAGGTTGTTTTGGAGGACTTAGAGTTCTTGCAGCTTGAGATTGTACCGCAGGAGGCGTATCGGCTCGGGGTGTGATGATTTCAGTTTCACTACATTGAGCAGCAGCCTCGTCAATTGCTTCCTCCATTTCAATGTCTTTCAGAATATCGTCTATCTCTTGGGCTTGAGCAGTTTCTGTATCAGCTGCTTTCTTTTGCTTCTTGGTTGGCTTCTTCAAGAGGGTTGGTTTTACAGCAGCTTGTTTAGTCATTTTCCTCTTGTCGCCAGTTTGCATCGGCTCCCTGAGTTGGCCTTGAAGCAAGGTGGCTGTCTTCGGAGCATTGAAGCCGATGATGGATGGAGCTAGTCCACAGCCGTTTGGAAGTTTGGCAGTAGCATATTCTATGGGCTTGCCACTTCGGCTGATAAGAGGAGGAGGAGAATCTGTTGTCTGCAAGGGAAATTAATGAATTGTGAGTGTTAAGCAGTCAATGGTGATGAAGTGCAAAGTTTGAAGAGGGAGATTTACCTGAGGGATCAAGTCTGGTATGATTCGGGTGAGATATGATTCGACTGACAGATGGAATATATGAGTCTTCATTTCTGACCATCATCTATTAAACTGAATACTCCTCATTAAGATGATATTGAATCTGTCTATGCTGCCGAGAGGAGGACCAGGGATGTTGAGTAATTTGTCCATCATCAAAGCTGAAACAATGTCACCTCTGGTTTGAATTTTATCGGCATAATACAAGCCGATGGGCAGTTGTCCCATGCCGAGTTGTCTTGCTGCTGACATTGGGTGGTAAAATTCATAAGAGGGCTGAATATTTCTGCCTTGGGATATACCAAGGGAGTATGCATGGAGAGATTGCAGCAGTTAGGACTTCCCTGGGTTTTTCAAATCTTTCATCGTTGATCTCATCTAGCCTGAAATCGGCTGGCAGTTCAAAGTTCTGAAAAGAGTCGTAAGCAAACCAGATTCGGCTGTCTCTAGGAAATCCATCATAAAAATTGCCGAACCAGTTGTGAAAGTGCTCAGCCGATGGTTCATGTCCAGCATAACCAATTGTCTTTTTGCAACTTTCAGGGTGTGCAAGGTTAACCAGAGTTAGATGAACCACCATGGGCCGCCAGTATTGACATTTATATCCATGATTAATCTGGCCAATGACTGGCTTAGTGTGTGATACACTGCACCTAGTAGGTATTTTCCTAGAGGGAATTCTTTCTTCGAGACGATGGCCTCAGCTAGGTGTTGCCAGTTGGCTGTTGGGTCGCAGGTGGATCCACAGAATACGAATTTGTCTAACCACATCATTAAGAAGGCAGCATGCTCTCTAGCCGATACAAGGCCTGTGCCCATGTTTTCAGAATTAAAACCAGACCAGCCTCCGATGTTCTTGGTTTTGAATTTGTAAGTGCACTTGGTTTTCATGCTGATGGGATTAGCCGATGTGGTTATGTCCAGGCCAGTTATCATGGTAATATCTAGCAAGGTGGGTGTCATCGGCCCATGATTGAATAGGAAGGCATTTAAGGTATCTGACCAAAAATATGCAGCCGAAGACAACATTGGTTCATCTTTCTTCATATCGGCTATAGATAAAGATAGGCATTGGGCTATTCCTATTTCATCCCAGTGATCCTGTTTGCTAGCTGCAACTCTTTTATACCAATCTGTCCAATTGTCTACTTGGGAAGGCCAGGATCTGAAGGTTGCAGTCCAATGAGTGAGGGCTGGGTTTGATTGCCTAAAGGGAATCCTCTCTGTTTCAGTGTTGATGATATAAGTGGGATCTATATCACCTATCGGACCTAGATAGAAATGGTTGGGCTCGTTGAGTTTTGGGATGGCAACTTGAAGAACTAGGTGCTACAGATTGGAAAAAGAAAACGAAAGGGGTTGAAGGCGGAAGAAAAATGAGGAACTCAGAAAAAACCTTGAGCCGATGGAAGACTTACCTCAGGAAATTCCTTGGTGGTGGTGTTGGATGGGCTTGATGATGCTGCCATCGATGCGCGAAGATTGTCGCCAGGGGAGGATTCGCTGTTTCGGTCGCCGGAGCGGAGAGAGAAAGAAATTGCCGAGGTTCACGGAGAAGTTTGGTGGTTCAAGCGGTGAAAGCGGAGTTAACGCCGTGAAATCTCCGGAAAAGCGGTTGGTATTTAAAGAAGTAGGTGCGTAACGGTCACAGCGGAAACCATAGATTTTTCCGGTTTTGAAGAGATAATTCCGTTGCATTATATAATACTTCGGAATTGGGGGGCATGTGTTGACGATGAAATTTGGTAAGCAAATCTAATCTATGTGAATCGGAAACACAATCTAGTCCGAAGCGGATTTGAAGATATGCGGGGATATCGGAAACAGAGTGCGCATCAGCTGGAGTTCGTATCGGCTGGAGACTGATTCCGATTGGGATAGCCGATGAGGCCGATATTGCATGTGAAATCAATATCGGATTCGACAAAAGACTTACGATGAGATTGCCGTGCAAGGATAGAGTCCGAAATTGGCAACTGTATCTATTAATTAGGATATTTTGTAATTTCCTTATAGATTATCACGGTAAGAGTCCGCCTAAGGGACTTGTTCGTTAGTTGGATTTGTATTAGGTTAATATGAGTCGTGTCCGTGATAGATAATGTTTGTATTTTCGGGTATAAATATAGCCCCGAGGTCTTGTAAATAATAACAACATACATTCAATCAATCTCGGCGCATCGCCACCTTTGTTTTCTACTTTCGACAAGCTTGTGCTTTCGAGTCGTGCTGCATCAATTTGATCTTTGGCGAAAAGGTATATCTTGTCATGGTGATTTGCATCATTGGAGTTAGTGCTTACATCTTTATGACATTCTAATTCTGTCTTGCAAGTTTCCGAAGTTATCATATATGTCATATAGCTTAGATCAACAATGCTATCTCCTTATATCGGCTAGATCTGTTTTAGGGTTTTATCGGTATCGGCTAGTTTACTTTGTTGATTCATGTTATATGATGTATCCACCATCCTGATTTGATGACTATTGGCTTGTTTTCTAGATGTTGTGCTTCTTTTATGCTTAATGCTGCATTGGTTAAGTCCAACCTATTAAGTTGTTTTAGAATAATATCTCTAGCTTGCTTTACGGTTGTTGATAGGAATAGTATCGGAGTTTCAGCCGATCTTATCTGTTTAGAATATTTGACATAGTTATATGCTTTGTTTAATGTTCTATATTTAATTCTCATTGCTTTATCATAGGATTGTATCGGATTTACGACCGATATGCGCTTAGATCTAGATATCGGCTATGACATTGATTTTGTGTAATTATTATTTCATGTTGCGATAGACTTAAGCAATTTATACTGTCTCGGTTCAGTCCGATCTATACCAATTGTTTATTTCTAAAGTAATAATGATTCTTTGATTACATAACATTGATATCTTCAACCGATACACTAGTTTCAGGGTTATTTTCATACTTACTTATGCCTTACAGCCGATTCATGATTTATTGCATAGACTAGGTCACATACGATATGAAATCGGCCCTATGGCCGATTATCTATCGTTTACTAATATTCTTTGCATATTATTCTTGTTGATTGCAGGATCAAATCAACTGGCACGCCCTTGAACCTAAAACCCTAATTTTGGACCTGCACTAGAGTTAAGCAGATCTCTCAAGCCAGTGTGTGTTTTTTGCATCAACAGATTCATACCGTATGTGCTATCGTTATGCTACTTAGGTGGCTTAGAACTACTCAGCTGGTTAATCTATTTATTCCTTGACTATATGCTTAGTTTGTTCAACTAACCACATAGTCGGGGGCTACACCTATTAGGTGCATCTAGTCGATGCACCTAAGTCTATATTTTATTATTTTTCAGCCCTCCACAGTCTTCTGATTTGGTAAGAGTATTTGGGAGATCATGGCGAAGATGATTGAAGCACTCGACTTTGGAGTAATTTAGTTCGAGAGAAGATTATCTTTTCGACTGTGAAGGTCTCAGGGGCTACTGTGGAGATTATGGGTAACCCATACCCACACGACATGGTTATCCGATTAGTTATAGGGGATAGCTTATATCTATATAATATGTACCGGATCATGACTGAGGTATTACGTTTCCTTATGTATTACGGAACGGCCTAAAGTCTTGGTTTGACAATATTGTAAAGTAGTATTAGGAAACCGATACTGTATTGGTTAAGGTTTGTATCTTGTAATCCTGCCCCCATCCTACATAAGTTGGGTAGGAGGCTCTCTAGGGGGCATGAGGACAAATAGATCGTCAGATCAATACAACACCCGGTGGATACAATTCCTAAACAGGAGTAGGGTATTACTTCTCATTGAGAGGGACTAAACCTGTCTAAATCCTTGTCTCCGCATCCATCCACTTTTAGGTCTCGTGCGCTACCCCCTTTTCATATTGCCGAAATCTAGTTTCGACACTATGATATATGAGTCTTTAGTGGTAAATACTTAATTATCACTTGTAAGAATGATAAGTATGTAGTTAAATATCTATGGGAAAAGAGAAAAAGAATGTAGGAGACCCACATGTCGTCCACAAGTAGGGTCCCTTTGAATCGTATGAATAAAAAAATAAAGAAATAAAAAAATAGGATTCTGATAGAAATGCAAGTGTAAAACAGAGTATTGCAAAACATAAAAAAACACAGTAATGATCTTTGATTGAATCGCAGGAAAAACACAGGAATTTTTAAGGAGAGATAAAGACTCAAAGGATTCTTTCCATGAGGTTCTACCTCATGTTAAATTTCCTCCAAAACTTACCTGGAAAGTGGCATTCCATAGGATTACATAGGGTTCATTCCTTTGATTCAAAGAGCTATATAGGAAAAATTCATATAGGAATGAAATTCTCTAAAATTCCAATAAATTTTCTTTGAATCAAAGGGGGCCTAAGTACAACGCCTCTGGCAAACGGAGGACGGGGCTGTTGGAGCTTGCCGCCGGCGAGACCACGACGGGCCGGGGGCTGAGCAGCGTGTCCCTGGACTGGATGGCGTCGATCGAGCTTGCCCAAGGCCATGCATGGAGTCCTTCGGCCCCAAGCGAGCAGCGCCTTGTTTCACGTTGAGCATTTTTGCCAATGGACAAAACATACACAATACTGGTGCATGTATATACAGTTTTTTTGAGTAAACAACAACTGAACCAAAGATGGTGGGATCAGGTAGCCTCCTGACAACAAACATGAAGAGAGAACTCTAATCCTTTACATCTTCATCCATCAATTATCCACTCGCACCAACGGCGGATCGAGAGAGCAAGTAATCAACATGTCCGCCGCATGCATATCACTAACAGAAGCAAGACAAGATAAAGATATTCTACTTCCTTTTTAACTCTCCAGGTCACCTAGCTTAAACCATCTACTGGGATTTGCTATTTACTACAGAATACTACTTTCAACACAAAATCGATGGAACTATGCCTCCACTACTTAAAAGTAACAGCAAGGTTTCTTGCATCAAGTCAAAACTTTGCAGATCCGATCCCGATATATGGACTTAAAAGTACCAAAACTTTGCAGGGAATCGAAAAATACTTGATCTAAACCGACCAAGTACAAGTGGTGATTATGTGCCGTAGAAGCCCTCATACATTGCGCTCCCCGTTCGTGGGGTGGTACCTCCTGCACATGCAATGTGTTTAAGACCAACAATCAAAATAATTACACCTAAGTGACTTTCTACCAAAATACCATCACATTATACCTTGGTGAGTCTGAGTCGTAATCAAAACCAGTTGGGCGAGAAACAGGTGCTGTGGCAGCGGCGATAGCATTTGAACATGCTTTACATATAACCTACATTAAAAAAAAGGTTAGTTAGCTAGGAGAAAACAAGTGATATTTCACCAATAAATCAAAATTTATTTGTGATATTTACCAAGATGAGCATTACGACGTAAAAGCCAGAAACCAGAGTGACCTTCACAATAAAGAATATCCTGGCAGCTTTTTTGTTGGGGATTAGATAGTAAATATGCGCTGCAACAAGGTACGGGAATGCTAGAAGAAAAACGATGGGTTGGATAATTGTGAATCTCTGTGCTGTCTTCGATTTCTTGGCATAGAGGTGAACAAAAACCCCAAAGCAAGGAAGCACCAAAGTGTTCCAAAAATGATCAGCACTGTGGTGAGAGTACCAGGATCATCCTTCATGGACTCCTGGACAGCACCCATATAGAAAAGCGAGCCAAAAAGAATAGCCCCATAAGCGACTTGTGCCCTATCCCATCTCTCCTCCTGGTTAAGCAAACTAAATATTAAAACCACAGCTAAATCACACCTGATATAAAATAGAAGCAAAGCAAAGCAAAGCAATAATAATGTACCAGTTTTAACTTTTTGGGGTCCCTGGGAGGATCTTGCTCTGCCCACACCCTTGGAGGATCTTCGCTTCTCGCTGCCACATCCATGGCTGTTTAACAGTGGAGTAAGATATTGTTAGAAACAAATGCAGCTGGGATCAATAATGGCATCCTGCAGAAGAAAAGGAAATACAAAAGGCAATGGGCCTCATTTTTCTGTGACAAGCCTTTTGGGACACTCCAGAGCTATCTGTGACAAGTTGTCATGAGCTCTCCCTGTCCCACTCCCTGTGGTGATCAATCAAATGTCACCATCGATGAACAAAATCCCATTTAATAGTAAGAAAGAAGCTACAAGTTCAGAAGCTACAAGTGCAGAGCATAACATCCCCTGACCAGTTGTACCAGCTCCACAGCTATTATGGCATCATGAGAAGAACAAACCACAAAAGACAATTTACTGTGGAATAGCTTGTGTATTGCCAAACCATGCACTGATCGTACCAAACTAGTAGTATCCAACACAATCTGCATTTTTCTCAGCTAGCTGAAACTGTGTGAATGTGTGATGCCATCTCAGCAGGTGTAATCAAAGAAGCTTCACATGCCAATTTATGAACATAGATATGTAAAAGCTTACCCCTAACCATTTTGGAGTGTCCATAACAAGTAATGAGTTATTAAGCAATTGAAAGCTACATAATACCATATCATATAATGTTGCAAAGCATGCAAGAATCAGGAAAAATCTAAGCATCGCTAAGCATATTTTCACACTGAATTATGAATCGACAGCAATATAATAATCAATAAGAATGTTCAGTTCAGTTCTAGCTTCAGGTAATTAGACCTAAATAGGTTCTAGTTCAGTGAAGTCCACTACCCAAACATGATCATCAATACTTAGGTACAACATTATGCAATTTTCGCTGCTTTACGTATAACAAATCCTTGAAAAAAGGTCAGAAAGAATTTATATGCAGTAAAAGTTGGCATGGATTCATTTCCTCTAGACAAAGAGAGGGGTATCTAAAGCACCATATCCACGCTCAATTTGCGGGGGAATCTATCATCGCCTGGTGGTGACGGCGAGCATTGATGGGCTCCGTCGAGGCAAACCAACCAACCGGAGTCTCTGCCGCTGGGACTACGCGCTGCGCTCAACCGCCCGCGCCGCCGCTACCAAGACGGGAGAGGATGCCGTCAGAGTCGACAGCGTGCGCGCTCCGCGGAAACCTCCTGCCGCTGTGTCGCCGTCGCCTCCTGCGCGCTCCGAAGAAACCTAGATCGTCGGCGGCGGCGGCGGCGGCGGCGCGGGCGCCACTCCCCTCTCGAGTCTCGACTCGAATTAAGGAAAGTGTTTTGGCGTCCGTGGATACAGGAGGACAAGACGGCTCTCGTGGCTCGGCTCGGCTCCTAAGCCAAACGAGCCGAGCTCGTTTCTGCAACAAGCCGAGCCCGAGGTAGGTCGCTTGATGATGGCTCATTCGGTTCTTTTTTGAGATGAAGAGAGAACCCGTTTTTGGGGCCGTTCGGTTTGCTACCATTTTTAACTATATTAAATATAAACACATATATTTTACCAAACAAATTTTTGGTGATTTTCTAGAAGCTTCTTCATATCGTACTGTACAAGAATATTTGACATGATAGCAAACCAAACAACACCCAAACGCTCTTATCCTACCGAATTTTGGGATAATCAAACTTTGCCAAATTTTACTGTTGCTAAAATTTGAAAGGGTTACTTTTGACATCAAAGTAAACAAACCATATATTAAGGATTACGAGATTGTATCCCTCGGAATAACCACAGTTTTATCTTACCAAATTTTGGTATAAGCGAAAGGACATGTAGTCCCCAAGGTATATATCCGGTTAGATATAGAGACCAGATAAAATATAGAGACCAGGTAAAAATTACAAAATTTGAAAGGGTTATTTTTGGTATTGAATAAATCCTGTATGGCACTCTATCCCTCTGAATAAGAGTAAATTCACTCATGACTTTACCACCACACCACTGGTGCTTCGAGGAGTTATTTGCTATACACAAAAAGGAAACTTCTCTCGTCAAACAACAGAGTGTTTTAAACGTTTCCCCAAAATCAAAGACGAAAAGAGGAGGTTATCACAAAACTCAAACTGTACAGAACAGCCTGAAGCTAATCAAAGACAAAATATTCTAGGTTCAGATTTCTTTTTTTTTTTTTGCAGGACTCTGATTAATCACAATCCAGTCCCTTTGAAGCTCTTTGACAACCATATCGCCGTCTCTCTCGGAGACGCCTTCCCTGGCCCAAATGGCTTCAGCAAGATCCCCAGCTCCTCAAACCTTTCTTGCTGTAGCAGCTGGGCACTGAACTCAAGCAATCCTTCAAGTGCCTCGGCTCTCTGACGGTACGACGTCGTGTCGAATCTCTTCTGCTTGATCCAATCCGATGAACTTGTGATGAGTGGATTGTCAATGCCAAGAATGTTGAGATCAGAATTGTCTCCGGTGTAGTTCTTGCTGTTGTCGCTTCGGAGAACCTGGAATGTGCACTTGTCCTTGGTGATCGATTGGTCAGTGATGGATGGTGGATAGAGCTTGAGCTTGGTTGTGGGGTGCAATTGTTCATCATCCAAGGATGGTATTGGGAATTCGGCGATTCTGTCGATTCGAGGAGAGTTAACTGAAACATCGGGTGATTTTAGTCTGGTGAGGATGTTGGTGCCGTGTTGTTTCTCAGGAGTTTGCAACATGTTCACAGGCAGTGATGCTCGTCTTGTAGCTTGATTTACTCGTTCAATTGAACATTTGGATGGTGGAGTCTGTCAGTGTTAATGTCAAAGCAAAAAAATGTCAAAATCTTATGTGTGAGATATTTTCTTCAGATATACAAAATGATTCAAATCATGCACTTGCCAAATGTCATGTATTAAAAGCATTTCAAACATGCAGTTACAGAGGCAGCTCGAATGAAAAGTCACTTTGTTTGAATATTAACTTGTAGTAAAATTCATCATGAACAATTACTGGTCTTTCTTGTAAGTGATGATTATATACTAAAATTTCGTATGCTAAGAGAAAAAAAATGGAACTATGATTCACATTAACTATTTAGACCTCTCAACTCAAGTAGATTGAAAAAAATCAAGCAGTTCGTAACAGAAGAAATTTTCTTCATACCTCAGCTGCTCTAGCATGAAATGTCTTTGAAGGCTCTAGTCTTGTTCTAGGAGTTGATGATGCCCTTCTTGGAGTAGGAGCTGGAGATTTTGTTACTCTTGAATGATTTCCCTGTATCGCTTCATCGACAACTTTCTCGGTAAATTTTCCTAACAACTCATCCATTGGTTGTTTTAGAAATTCTTGGTAATCTTTTGCAGTTCCAATAGAACTAGGATGGCCATTGTTAGTAGCAACTTTGTCAACTTTTACAATCCTGTCTACTTTAAATGAATGGCTCTTGTTGTACTTAGCCTTCCAATTGTTTTCATCATCAGAACATGCAGCCTTATTTGAGTCATGGTTGATAGAAAGTTTAGCCGGGAAAAGATTGCGAGCGGGACTCGACTTCAATTGAAGTTCCAATACAAAAGGTTGAAGGTGTGGGTGTTTAAGCAGTTCTGCAGCCTGAAAAAACAACATAAACATCAGGCTGTGAGATGCATGAATGAGATGAGAAACTAGATTACTTATGAAAGGTGAAGTTAAAAATACATTTACTGATTTGGGAGAAATACATACACTTGGTCTGTGATCTGGACTTTTTCGCAGCATGCTCTTGATGAGCCCCTTACTGTAATTGACCAATAAAAACAAATTTGGCATGAAAATTTCAGTGATGACAAAAGGATTAGGTTAAAAATACTATTATGATCTGACATAAGTTACTCTGGATCAAAGGGCTTACAATGCACCGGAGTATATGGTCGGTAGAGGAGCGAGAACCGACTTGCTTATCTTGTTTATCAGTGTTTGCATATCCTGTTACAAATGATAGATTCATCTTTCATCTAAGACAAAACTTTTGGTGAAATGAATACAAAAGAGGAATATATGGTTTTGTGATAGCTACTTACAAATGCTTTAAATGCAGGCTTCAAAGCAGTCATCTCAAAGAGGCAACAGCCTGCAAATTTCATGTGTTTAACCAGGAGAACTTTGCAAAATTCAGATTGCAGAAGAAGGCTTACCTAGTGACCATATGTCAGACTTGGAACCATATGGAATATCAGCAAGAAGTTCAGGGCACATGTAGCTGGGAGTACCCACAACCTTCAGAAAGAATGCATTTATTGTATCACAATCAGAAGCAATTTAGACAGAGAATCAGCTAAGGTCAGAGCAAGAGCAACTTACTGATGAAGCTAAATCATCAGAAGTCAATACTTTGGCCAGCCCAAAATCACCTGTTTCATCAGAAATCAAATTCCGAACAGAAGGCTATTACCATCATTTATTTGAAGCAAATGAGTTTTTTTTTCCTTTACTGAATTTATAAGAGGATACTTACCTAGCCGTATGTTTTGATCCTTCGTCAGAAATATATTTGAGCACTGAAAAAATTACACAGCAAAATATGATATGTAAGCAGAACCATTCCATTGTAAGAGCATAAAGGTTATGAATATAAACTTTTTTGAGATGATAAATATTATGAATATAACAAATCAAACCTTCACATCTCGATGAAGGATATGGTTGACATGCAAGTAATCAAGTGCCATCAGGAGCTGCACAAGCCACAAACAAAGCCTCTGCATGCAGAAAAGTGGACAACGCAAAGGGGCAAAATTCAGTAATCAGAGCTCTTTCTACACAGAAATGCAAACCCGCTATGGATGCGGATTATGGGTGCAGATATAGGCTACGAGCATTCCACAGGTAAAAGAAAAACGAAGTTACAACAACCTCTTCTGAGAAATAATTACTGTTGGCCTTCTTAATGGCCTCTGACCTACACAAAAAGAGTGCAAATTATCAGAATTCAAAGTAAAAATCCAGGTACATTTCAGAGCTTATTGTCACAAGTTACATACATGTCTCCTCCTTCACAGTAACCAATCACAATGCACACATAACAACCCTGAAGACAACAAAATCATTTAAACAATGATGAACATCTGGACCATTTTTTGTAGGACCATTCAAAAAAAAAAGATTTGATCTTGGGATCCTGCCAATATGCACAGCTAGGAGAGAGGGACCATGCTCACCTTCTCCACCCATGAATCTTTGTATTCCACAATGTAAGGGTTCCTTACTTTTGCAATGAGCTCCATCTGTATGATAAAAAAAATCATTAAGTTTTGCACATGATTAAGGTTGATATCTGCATTAACACTAGATCATGACAAAAACCATCATTTCTGTATTATCACAAGAAAGCCATGACAAAAGAACAATCTGCCATGGTCCATTGAACCGGAGTAGCAGGTCATGGAAGACAACAAATAGGTTTGACCCATTTGAATACTCAAATCCTCTCATGTTTTTTTTATTACCGAAAGAACAATCTTTTTCAATAAAATCATTGTGCAATAAATCAACAAAACCTAAAGCCATTTCGCATTCACCGTACCTACGACTGTACCAGCGTGGATATGATCACAACATTTCAAATTGGAATTTCAGAAACAGGACCACAAGAATAGTACCCCCAAACATGAACAATAATAGAACCTTTTTCTTAACTTAAGCTAACTTGAATTGTAAGACATCACACTCCCCAAAGGGGATAGAAGGTGTTAAGGGGACCTCTTGGTGTGCTGATCGGCGGCATCTGTCGGTCTGACGGGCAAGTCTGATCTTCTTCAAGACATACCTGAAACAATCCATTTTTTTTCAGATTTTTCAGAGAGTAACATCATGTTGCAAAGATCCTAGAAATTAAAGCAATGTATGCAGAAGAACATTATAGTCTACCAAACTCATCTGCCTCACCTCTTCTTCTCAACCTTGTGTCTCACCAGGAGAGCAGAGCCAAATGACCCCTTCCCAATCTGCTCCAGCACCTCATACTGCTCCATTTCTTGGCCACCCCAAATTCAGATTTCTTCTCTGCGATGAAAATGATGTGTTCGGAAGAAAACTGCAAGAAATTTCTCTGAAATTGTTTAAATTTGGCCCAGTCATATAGTTCTTGAAATGGCTCAAGATATCATGCCATTCAAAAATTCAAACTCCAGTGAGGATTCTTGGATAGGGAACAGATGAGCCAAGAATGTTTTTGCTTTCAGTTTGAAAGCACAATGGGAATGGATTGGCTCAGAAATTCACAAGTCATAATCAAGAAAGGAGGACATAAAGGACAACAAGAAGTGCAATTAATAGCTATGTAAATGGGAAGTTGATATCAATTTGCAAAATTCGGTTCAACTTTGTGAGTACAACAACAAGCTCTGGCTAAATAATCCATGCAATTCCTAATTTCACACTAGAGGACAGCATTTAGGGAAGAAACAGATGAAGAACAAGCAAGGAAGAAAAAGAAGAAGAAAGCAGGAAAAACAATCATACAGATGCTTGAAAAAGAAGAGAGAGAAATAAAAGCCAGGAGAACATTAATCTGAAGGCACATCGATTCTTGGAAAGCTTGAAGCAGCATTGATATTTGGAGAAGAAGAAGAAGAGAAGAAAAGCCAGAAGAATCTCTACCTTGACACAATTGGATGAATTGAACGCCGTGCTGTTTCTTCTCCCTCAGTTGCCTCCCATTTTTAGAGAGAGAAACTACACCTGAGATGCTCTCTTATGGAGCAGACAGAGAGATTGGGCATTCTTCCTAATGGAGGGCTGCCTGTTTTTGTGAGAGGTTTCAAACTTTTCAAACTTCGAGAGAGAGAGAGAGAGAGAGAGAAGGTGGTGGGAGGCATATACACTCTAGAGAGAGAGAGAGAGAGAGAGAGAGATTTGACTAAATTTTCTTTGGTGATTAATGTACTGGAACAATCTTAATTGGGCTGATTCGTATCACCATTTCTTGATGGCGTATTTCATACGCGTTTCTGTACAGAGCTGGCTGTAAAGAAAACCTCAGATATATATATGAAGAATTATTAGTACATGCAAGCAAGCATCTCTATGACAATTATTAGGCTTTTTTATGAGATGAAATTAATTACAGTGGAAATGCATGGAGAACCTGCACCAACAGGACAGTGGATTAACGGTTCATAAGTAGTACAATTGTCATCACACCTAATTTGTACAAATCCAGCCTTAAATGAACATAACCCCATCAGAGCAACCGAATTCTTGTACCCATGGTGTTAATTATTGCACTGATGTACTTATGAGATGCATGTTGTTTCTTAATGAAAAAAATTACTGTGTCAAAAACTATCCGGCAATTCAGAAAAAATATATCCAATTTTACCGTATTTCCTCAAGTCATAAATATAAATATAATAGACTTTTTTTTATTTTAGTGTGAAAAGACATCATATATTAATGACCAGAGGATTAATTCTTACACTATTATCAGTAGATTATAAAGAAAGTGAACGCGACAACACTTTGAATCATTCTCAACACATATAAACTAATTAAACTAGTCCATGGAAAATTCCAGCGTTTCCAAAGTCCAAACAGGTATTTACTCGGTGTTATATTCAAATTAAGAATCTGGTTTTCTTTTCAACAAAATGGTATAGGTTTTTTTTCGATAGTGGGGAACTCCGGTCTTTGCTTCAACACAAGCTATAGTCAATTATTACAAAGTTTGCAAAACATAAGTCTGCATTAATCGTCCCTAGTGATGATAGGAGAATCATTAGAAGACGCCAAGAAATTAAATTTGGATGAGGAGAGCAATCGAATTAAATTAAAAAAAGGAGGGGAATGTGAATTTGATGCCAATTGGCTTTATTGGATGGATGGTTGCTTGAGCAGCACCGACGTTTAATAGTGTGATCCTACAACTATCAAAGGTGTGGACTTAAGTTAACACGAAAGATGCCACACACGTCGCATTAGTAGGGTACTAAGATAATACACGATATATACAGCTTTTATCATATTGGACCCAGCAATTAAATCTAATTTTTAAAAGCTCTATCACTTGTTTGATCAATCGATTATATTAATTACTTCCTTCCTCTACATCACCTCAAGAAAATCCTGCCCTTTCAATCATCAATTAATTTATTCATTTTGCTCTTTCAGACTACTAGAGGAATATAATAGTTGAATAGTTTTCATTTTCCATTTGGCAGCTACTGCATTTCGTCCATTGATGATCCGTGCAGGCTATAGGCCACACGTGTGCATGCGCACAATTGCCAATCATCATCAAAGTCTGAAAAACTCCGAATTGCGACAAAATTTCAGCCATAATTTGGGTTTGGTGCGTAGCACTGAAGGCTGTGTTTGCGAAGATTGAATAATTAATTAGCTACAGTGATTTAAGCTGCTGATTTAGGAGGTAATCATGGGGTGTAGGGCATGGGGGTGTTTCGGTTAGGACAAGGCAATCATCATTATCATCTAGCACTTGATGCTTTGCTTTATTTCTTGTCGTCTGTTCAAGATAAGCATCCATGCATCCATGCATGGATGGATGGACTGGTGACTTTGGATTGGATTAGTGAGAGAGAAGAGAGGGAGAAAGGAGAAATGCAAGGAGATTTGATGATGTGAAGTGGCATCTTAACTTGACTGTTGAACTGTTTGAATAGTGGATGGAGGACTAATCGGAGAGGGATGGATGACCATTCTCCTATCCTCATGGCAGCCATTTTTTCATTTTTATCAGCCAGATCAGCGACTCCATACTCGTAGGCTCCATGCTGCAGCAGTGTCAACTGCCACAGTCACATCAAGCATAGTCCATCATGGTCTTCTCCCTCGTTCCGAAAAACGAATTAGATGTAACACATCTTAGTATTGTGAATATCGATGAAGTATATCTAAAATTGTGAAAAATAGGATGTGACACATCCCGTCCTGAGATTGTGAAACAGAGAGAGTATGTCTTTATACATTCAGTGATAGAGTCAGAAATTTGTAAATGTTTATACAACGTTGAAGTTTTTCATGGTTGCAAATAAATTTTCTTTTGAATTTTAATAGTTTACTACCCCGAGTAACAATGAGCGCGGTTGTCATGTTTGGGTACTACTTCTCTCCTCCAGTCTAGGAGGTGGTGTGCAAATGTTTTTTATGACAAAAAGATAATGAAAATATTGATGAGTATATGAGCACATCTATACTGTGTTTCGAGAAAAAAACTAATCTCACAGTTTATCAAGAAGAAATCCGCAATGCTGAAAGCCTGAAAGAGTTGCAACGTGTGTGTGAGAGAGAGTGTGTGACAGGTCGAGATCAGAGGTCACAGGTATTTTTGGGCCAAACCGTGTCGCAATCTAGGCCCAGTTACAAATGCCTTGTGTGGTGATGGGCCTGGCATTGCTGGACTGAACCAACTATTGCACGCCGATTTGTTGTTTCCTTTGCTTCGGATTTTCCAATGAAAAATTGTTTCTGAATTCTGAGAGCTGAGAGATTTCTGGAATGAAATGGAACGGGGCCTTCTTGCCCTTTGCTTAAGTCCAATCACCCAGCCCATTATACCTATCATGTAAGTTTGCGAGCTACTGCACCATAATACTCCGTTTTTAAATATAAAGCGTAATTATAGGGAAATTATTATTTATAACTTTTAACTAATAATTACACTATTGTTTAGTCCCGCATAGCATTCATTCTATTCGTATTTGAAAACACTTTTCTATGATGTTAATTATGTACTCCCTATGCCAAAATGAAAAATCAACTCTTAACTGTGCATCTGAACATGATATATATTCTGGAGTTAGCTTTTTTTATGGAGGGAGTAGTTGTTAACAATATGTAATGAATGAAATGTATGATCAAATTATCATCTTGGAGATCGTGTAAAAATATACTCCCTCCGTCTTATAATATAGTAACTTAGGACATGATTCATAATACAACGAATCTGAACAGGCCGATAGTACATTTTACAATACAATGAATCTTGATGGGAGGATTGTCCAAATTCGTTGTACTATGAGATGCTCCATCATGTTTTAAGTTGCTATATTATGGGATAGAGGGAGTAATATGTCTTAGAACAAAGGGAGTTATATATATGCGGTACAAACTATATGAGTTTATTATCGATCCAATAATTTTATCTTTCTTTTTCTATATTATCATAGTGTCATTTGCAAATAAATATACTAATAAAAGAATAATTGCTAATTATAAATTTGTTTTCCTATCTAAAGTAGTGAAAAGATTAATATTTTCATCATCATAATGAGCCACGTCATACAAAATACTACAGTTGTCCAATCAACTAAGATGTAAAGTTTACCTTCAGATATGTGAGAGAGTTGGTCAAAGATGCTTAACAAAAATCACGATTATTCCGGAGGCTTCCAACTAACCTATGCACGCACAGTAAAAAACCGCATTCCGCTGCATCGTCACTCCCATCTCGTCACATCGTTTCTCCGCCGCCGCCCTCCATCCCTGTAGCTGCCACGCCGTCTCCTTCCTCCCCATCGAGGGCACTCCCGCTGCTGCGCCACATGTACATCTACCCTCCCCCTCCCCCTCTTCTTTTTCCCTGGTGCCACGGAAGGAGAATTGGGTGCGGCGGCAGGAGGGACGTGGAAAAGGCGGTAGTGATGGCGACAGAGAGGAGACCGCCTCTTCTTACCTCTTCACCCATATCATGGAGGCAGTGGAGCTACCTCATGTTGCTGAGTAAATTGTTCTTATGTTATGTCTTTGAGCACATAGAGTACAACGAGCAATGCCATGAAGACTCAGAATAAGTTTGTTTCCTGTGGCATTTTTAGTTGATTGAAAGAGAAAAAATATCCAGGTATTAATGAGCAGGTAGCATAGGCAGCAACTGGAGAACAACTGATGACCCTACCGATAACTCAGAAATTCTACTCATCATCTATCTAATAAGCTTTACACATATATATTTCTTGAAATTACTACTGTTGATTGTAATTTCCCAAAACGAACACTGTTGTGAAAACCATAAGCAAAGATTTGATCTTGAATATAGCATTTGAACTTTAGTTCTAACCATTTCTTTATCAAAATCATCAACATATGGTACTTGAACCTTAGCTAGAATTATGGTTTTTTCAAGTCCTTTGATCTTAAAATATATCAAATTTAAACTACAATCTTGTTATCATATATTACAGTAAACAGGGTATTTATATAGTGATCAAAAGTTGTGCAACGCACGACTACGTGGCTAGTAAACATGAGGTCAGTTAGCAATGTAACCTACATCCGCATATTAGATGAGTCACTAAAATCCGTCTTTCGTGTGTCCCCCTTCTTTATGTCGCTTTGTTAGGTTGAAATGACGTTATTCGTCAAACAACTCTATCCCCTATATGATTACATTGCAATAGAACAATGATGGACCACAACGAAAAGAGTTTGCTAACGCCGGATAGTATTTATGTGCATCGCCGATAGGGGACAATAACACTCCAATATCACACTTTTATCGGTTGCCTGTGAGCTAATTATAAGTCAGCTCATCAGTTAACTTAAAAAAAATCTAGGTAAATTTTCATATATGTGTCTTTAGCAACTTAAAAACCAATGAAAAAGAGACTACGTTAAAAACATCCTAAAATCAACTCCAAATTAAGTTTTAAAGGTTTAATCTTAGCAGTGGTTGATTTTATATTAGGCAAATTTCATACAATTTACTCTTTAATTCCTGACGATCGAGGGTACGTTACGAGCACCCGAAGATATACATAGACATCCTCTCAAAAAAAAAGAACATAAAACCATTAGCCATACGTGTATCACATATCGAAAGCGTAATCCACGCATGCGCCTCCAAGAACTAGACGACGAACTTATGCAGTGTCAGCATCGATCGTGCATGCAAAGGCCTTGGGCCGGTACGTCCTACATCAGACGGTCACGATCCATCCGTCCACGTCATCCAGCCCGTCGGTTAATGTGGCTGTAGCAATCACGGCATGGTCGTTACATGCATGTGCATGGATATATATGCAAATTTAACATCTTTTTCACCGGAAATTGAAAGAGAATTTGAAAGTGACCGGGGTATACAAAAAAAAGGTAAGGATGAAAAGGAGTGGTAAAATTTGATTGGAGGAAAATGCAAGTTTGAAATGATGATCGAGCATATCAAATTTTGATCTTGACTAGTGATCACTACCATGTCAACAAGAGTTTGAAAAAACAAAAGGTGGAAAGAAAAAAAGAGCATGTATTAATTAATTGCACGCATGCCATGACATGACAAGTGTGCGTGTGTCCATGGTGAGGTGGTTGTTAGTAGGACTGATTCTGCATTTATCTTAATTTGTCAGGGTGATTTGTGAAAAAAGACGCCTTATATCACCATGAGGTGGCTGTGAACATGAAAATTTTCACCTTTACGCTTATGTTTATACTTATTAGCTAAAATTTGAATTTTCAACTTTAAATTTAGAGTTGATTTTAGGCTTTTTCATTGAAGTTTATTTTTCAGTCTTTGCTTTTAGATTGCTAAGAACATGTATATAAAAATTTTACTCACAAATTATTTTTCGTTTGCAAATATACCGTTTGGCTTATTCCTTGAATAAGCCAAACGATGGGGCTCGCAGATTGGAGCACACAAGGTTGAAGGACATTCCTGGTAGGAGGTATCATTTTTACGTTTAATTTCTAAGAGTGGTATATAAGCAATAAGGTATTTAATTGATGATTGAAAGAACTCATACAATGCATGGTTTCATTTTTATTGTTTCCTAGGTAGTACATGCAAGAGATAAAATTGTATTACAAAGCATATAAACATGATTTCATTTAGCTAAAACTCATTTCATCTTTCACTTCATTAATTTCTTACCATATCATAAAAAATATTGACATTGCAATCTATTAAATGAGAACGAAACCCCCTATTGATAGGAACTTGATAATTAATTACAATGATCAGTGCATGCACACAGCCCAGGTTGGGCTTATATTTTTAGAAGTTAATTACAATGTCTAATAGTTTCTTTCACGGACAAAATCAAGGTTAAATAAAATACTAAAATATATGTTGTCATGCATACTCTCTAAATTGTTTATATTTGAAACATTATATTAATTGATTGTTATTGCTTGAAACATATATAGTCTACAAGAAAAAAACAGTTCAACAAACATTTAAAAAATGCCTGAAAGCAGTTGCACAAAAAAAAAAGGCTAAGTTCGACAAAATAAGTATTTACATGTTTTTTATACTTCTTCAGCTTCTAATATAAGCTTAGCTCCATTAATATGGACTACATATATATACGAATAAGCTCAATACAATTTTGATACGACATATCTAAATAGTTCGAACATATTAGTAGTAGTTAAATTTTATAATGGTTGATCAAATTATAACAAGGATTCTAGAACATCGAGTAAAAGAGAGATCGATCGAGATAATAGAATATTTTCCGTGTTATAGCGAACAAAACATACGCCAAAAAACATCATCAAACTGAAGTAGATAACAGTAAAAAAAATAACAGTGGCAATTAACTTGGTTAAGGCTTCGTCCGATCAGAAACCATACGTATATATGATGAGTAGATGACTCCTCACCAAGCACCTGGTCGGATCTGCTTGTAACTAATCTCCAATTTTATTATTTATTTACTTTTGCAGAAGAATCTCCAATAATTGGCTGTGCCACATTAATTATTTAATACTATATCACACCATATATATCTACATATATATATATACTCCACAAGCATGCATGGTGCAACCAACTAAGAAGCTGTTAGCTAGTTGTATATTATGGTTAGTTATCATAACAACATTGCTTCGCCACAAAGATATAAAGGCTGTCAAGTTGGGATATAAATATATATATATTGAATTCAGCAAACTAAAGAGAAGAAAAGGAAACTTTAATACATATCTTCAAGGATATGAAAAAATGGAGCAATAATGCAAGTTTCACAACTTTTAGAAGCCACTATTTCAAAATGATTGTTTATTACAATCTACCCCTAACAAAATGCTTTGAAATAGATAAGTAGTCATTTCAGTGCCATTAAACACTCATGGGTGATGTGCATGTGCAGTGATGTGTGCTTGCGCATTTTCCTTATCATGAAAAATAGGTTCGATTTGTGCAACCATTTCTCGTTAAATTTTGTTTAAAACATCTTTTGGATAAAGGTTTAAGTTTAACATGTATATTTATTAGTTTATCTTTTATGGTTAATGCCAAGAAGAGGATGCATCATTTTGCAGAGATATATATGCGAGTAGATATAGAGATGGTCATATGAAAAAAAAACGAGGAGACGTCCCCTGCAGAAAGACGAATAGATTTTCTCAAGTAGATATAGAGGAACTTGACATGTTACCAAATGCAGTTGTGCATCAGCAGCAGTGGATATATCATATATATCGGTATACTATGTCTGTCAAATGGTCATATATCAGGGAAAAAAATCGGGGAAACAGTAGTAGTCATCTCAAAATGATATACTACAGTCTGGATCGAGCAGTTCAGTTCTTGTGCTGTTGTGCACATTACACAGTGATGTGAAAAAGATGGGTTTGTTGTTTTTTAATTTGGTGAAGGATGAGTGCAATTGGTCACTGCATTAAATCATAAAGGACTGAAAGATAATCCTAGAATATCCATCCCTTGACACTTGCTGTGACTGCCACGTCACATGTTTGAAAATAAGGTGTGGGTTCTGATCCTAGGGAAGCCTGCATTGGGTCTAAGAGCAAGAAGAATAATAGTAGACTATAAGCTAATTATAAATTTACGTGGATGAGAAAGATAAAAAAAAGTGAAGATTATTAACTCTCATGCAATAGCTAACTATACACGTAGTGCTATATATTTGCATTAAATTCATAATGAGAGAAAGAGAGAGGAGAGAAAAAAATAAGCTAACCTTGTAGTTAACCTATTATACATGTTGGCTATAATATTAGCTAATAGTTAATAGTCAGCTATATTATTAAACTTGTTCTAAGTAACCTATATTGAGAGTGCTAGCTTAAATCCACTTTTTTTTTTCACAAATATAGGGCTCTCGATAAGAAAAACCTATAAAATATATATAGTTAGAAGAAGATAATTGGATTTAGGTGATTTTTAGTAGTAACATTCAGTACTATGTTATTTTATTTTGGAATGAATGGAGTAAGACGTATGGTTAAATATATTAAGAAACAGAAGTGCATTACTATATGTGTGTCTGTGTGACCTCCTTGGTGCTAGCTACAATTACGTACTGTTAGAAAAAGAAAATGAAAGGAAATCATGGAAATGGACGGCTCACCATCCAGCAGGCCGACGACGCAAGATGATGATGATCGGTAGTAGATCATGTGCCATGTTACCATGCCCTGCCAGCAGAATGCATCTCGATCGATCGAAACAAAGCTCGTCGTGTCGCCGATCACAAAAAAAAAGGTTCGATGCTAATATATCCATCCATACGCACTCACGTCCATTATATATTATGGCGTGATCTGACGGTGCATTACATTGTTCGTTTTACATGCAACTATTAATTAATACCTTTGTTCTAAAATATCAAAGAAATTTTGCACATATTATATAGATAAAATCCTGAGTATCTTGGGATAGATGCAGTAACTGATTTTCGATATGCTAGCAAACATGCAAGAATTTGGTGTTCGTTTGTACTGAACATTAAGATAAAATTAGAACATGAAAAAACCATTAGAGCATTATTAACTAATTGAGTTTTGGTATTATTACAAGCCTAAAAAATAATTTTTTCTAAAATATTATATCACTTTCTAT
Source organism: Oryza punctata (assembly GCA_000573905.2). NCBI lineage: Eukaryota > Viridiplantae > Streptophyta > Magnoliopsida > Poales > Poaceae > Oryza > Oryza punctata. Next base: position 4,467,312 of record CM002494.2, on the reverse strand, counting down.
ATAGAAAGTTTAAAAAATGTGCTAACGTAAATTAAGGTAAAATCTACAGCTTAATCTGAAAAGAACGGGTTTACAGAGAGATCAAACGAAGCTGATCCATGACGATGATAAGATGTGTCACCAAATGATGCAACAGCTAGAGGTCAACAACAGTCGCCTGATCTGATCATCAACGATCGATCAAACGGTCGCATCGGACACTGACGGATCACTCGATCGTCGGCCTGTTTGTTTGCCTGCCTGCTTGGCCTGTAGTTTGGTTTCTCGTCCAGCTAGCAATTAAGCAAACTAACAAGATGATTTCAGGTGGGCTAGCTACCTTATCTGATCTAAATATGTGCGTGCCAGCAATTAATGGTGATGACCGATGAGCTAGGGGGGATTAATTTATCTGGCCTTCTATATTTTGGTTATAATAACAAGCGTTTTAGATTGTTATGGAAATAGTTGCACAAGGGAATGGAGACACGAATTTAAAATAAAAAACCATTGCGGGAGAAAACCACAGGTACTAACTGATAATAATCAGTATAGAGAAGTTGGGTACAAATGCAGGGATATCCTCCCAGAACAATTTACCAGGGATATATATAGGAGAAATCTAATAGTTTCAATGGGAAAAGACTTAAGAGGTCATACTAGGAAACTAATCCAAATAGTCAACTTCTATTAGGAAACTTATCCGAATATATCATAGGTCTAAAATTCGGATCACATATTTAATATAGATGATAGCAGTGTGTTGGTTGCATGTGAATAATGTGCATCCTTAACTGATGAAGAGGCAGAACCGCAGGAAATTATGTTTACTCCCTCCGTTACAAAAGAATATCCTTTTTAGCTAGTGACGAAGTCAAAAATTGAACATGAAGTTCAATTAATGTATTTACCATAAGTTTATCTTTTTTCTTCTTTTGTTTTAAATTTTGGAGTGTTATTTTAATAGGTATTTAGGGTCAGAACCCTATTTATCAGGGTATTTTTTTTAAGAACCTACCTATGCACTATCCATAGTTAAACCTTGGTCGTTCAAATTTTAGCTACAAATTCATAATTATTTGAAAATATATCATAGTACTGAAATTTGTTGCAAGATAAATATACGACACATTTTATTTGGTTAATTACCAAAATATATTTAGCATTGCAAAAATCATTGGTGGTGGTGAAAGTTAAAATAGCGTCAATCAATACTATCGAGTAAATGGGAACAGAGTATGAATTTTCTTGGATTTGGATGGGAAAAGAATTAATATATTTAATCTGTATGCATTTGAGATCCTTATGTAATTATTGTGAGAACTATATATTCCAAATAGGGGTAGCCTAGTAGAGGCCGGGTTGATTTAAACTTTGTGCAGCCTTTTTTTATTTCAATATCAGAATTTGTCAAAAGAAAATTTGACCAGGTATTTTAAAAAGAACCATGAAGGGATCAACAACCACCCATGGGAAGGAAATCTCTGACACATACATTTCACCCACTACACCAATTTAATCTCAATTAGCAGGCTCACAGCATCTGACAGCCACCTCCATGATGATAATAACATAATGCAAATGCACACTCCTACATCATATATGCATCCAAAGGCAGCAGCTGAAATACATGAGCTCACTCCTACCCCTCTCTCTCTCTCTCTCTCTCTCTCTCTCAGCTTAATTAGTCAAGTAAACAATTTTAATATGATTTTCAGTTGCTGGTCAAGCAGGAACGGCGGCGGCTTACCTGACCTGATCGATCTGAAATTCTGAATTCTGAATTATGATCGAGTGTGGGTGACAGCTAGCTCTGAAAGGAGCAGATGAGAGATGAGATGTGTTTGTGCAGGTCTTGACGTGAACAAACCAACGCGGTTTCAGCGCTTCGTTTGGTCATCAACTGTCTCGCACATTTCAGAATTCAGAAGCCAATTAGCTTCTTCTCTTCTCTTCTTCTTCGTCTTGCTCCAGCTGCATGAATGAATGAATGCTCACATCACATGTAACGTGTGCAGCTTTGACAATGCAGGTTTGCAAGTCAAGTGAACAGAGCTTTAATTGCACTTCCCAAGAGGATAATGTGTGGGGTGTGTGGTGTTCTTTTCGATGAATATGAGGAGTGAATTGTGCCGGATATCCTCAATTTTGGTTTGTCCTACCGTATAGTCCGCTTGTATTGTAGGCTCAAGGTTTTCTCTTTTTTTTTGTGTGGGTAATTTTAGGTTCAAGTTTACTTATTCATTAAGGTTTTTTTTTCCAAATAGTTCAATATCTGGATAGCTGAATGATTTTACGATCACCATACGAGGATACAAGCAAATGAAAATTAACTATTATAAAGTTAAAATATATATATAGTAGTTTTTTTAAGTAAATTCGTATATAGAAAGTCTTTGTGAAAATCGTATTGTTTAGGTATTCGAAAAACATTTCGCATTAATCCATTCTTCCATTTCTTAAAAGGAAGATGTCTACGTATATTAATTTTGAGTATTTAGTTGCCATGAGAACATTTCGAGCCCTAATCGATTGGGACGTATGGCTTATCAGTAACACTAAATTAATTTACGAATAAAACTTTTATATATAGTGTTCTTAATGATTTAAAAGTTAATATTGCAAAATAAACTACAATGCAAAAACCTCAAAATCAACTTCATATTTTAGTTTTAAAATCCAAATTATGATAGCGGCTTATAAGCTGTAGGGTAAAAATAAGAGCAGAATTCCGGACCCAGGACACTAATAATAACAAAAACAGGAGGATCTAGGACTAACTGTCGGTCACTGAAACACAAGCTGTACTACATTCTAAAGAATTCACAGTGGAATTCAGAACATCATACGAGTAGAGCCGTAGCAGAAGCCGTCCATGTTTTGAGCATTGCCGATTGAACAGCACAGGCCCCAAAAGCAAGGCCTAAAAGAATCTCAAACAGGCGACCCACAGTGCTCAAGAAAGCCACTGCCGCCACCTTTATACTATTCAAACTACCCCCAAAGAAGCATCCATGAAAGCGCCACAATTTCAGAATAATTCAGACTCACCTTGATTCAGAGAGAGAAGTTTGAGAAAGTTCAGAGCTTAATTCAGAGAGAGAAAGCTAAGAGCTTTAGTCTTTAGAGAGAGAAAGTTGTGAGCTTTAGGCTAAGTTCCAGAGAACACCTAGCTACCACAACTTTCTCGTTCTCCATGAACACGCTTTTCAAACTTTTCTATATAGATTTTTTTCTTAAAAAATTCAAATAATTTATTTTTAAAATTTATAGTGATTAATATTCAAATAATCATGCACGAATAATGGTTTTATTTTTGTATACAGTCGAACTCCCCCCAACAGCTGAAACGAACGCACCCTAGAAAGAAAGAGAGAAAGAGAGGGAATTGTTCGGTTGGTTACTGCAAGAGCTAAGAACCGCGTTGTTGGTCAGCAGACAAAGGAAAGAATTTGGGGCCAAAAGGAAGATGCCAACAGAGTAAATGAACAACTACCAGTATTTTTCTTATTATTTTTCTTTTTTTTTTTTGGTTTCTGGCAAGCACAAACACATCATCATCATCATCATCATCTTTAATCCCTTTCTTTTGTTGGCTTTTTGGGGTTAGTTAAATGGGAAAGAGACCTACTTAGCATGATAATTCAAGGAGAGCAGTTCATTGCTTGGTGGATTGTTAAAGGAGTGGAGTGGAGCTTGTAATCATTTGGTTGGATTGCAAAATCAAAAAAGAGGAGATACCATTTGGGATTTGAGTTTCATCATTAGGCCTAAGCCAGCTGCATGCATTAGGGAACCTAATTATAGGCAAGAATTAATATCTTCTCTTTCGGAGAATATGATAAAGTTGCTCTCTCCTTAGACTACTGGTTATAAGTGGGTTATATCTGGCTTTAAGTATAGGATTTATTCCATTCATGCTTATGCTTGTTTAAGAGGTGTTACATGTTTGGTAATGTTTGACAAGCAGGTCCCACCACTTACACAGGCTAAAACCATCTTTAGACAAGCTGATACGAGTTTTACCCAACTTCATTTGGTTTTGTAGTGGAGTCACAAAAAATTAAACCCTAAAAATGTTGAGTGCATTAAGGAATAATGTGGGCTTTATGGAAGTTACAAGAATATGCACCTCACATAATTAGGCAATAACAGAATTTTTCAAGTGAATTTAATGCTTGCTTGCACCAGATATCCTTCCAATGTCTAATCAAGTAATCATCATGTGGTCAATTATCACAACCCATCACATGAACCTCTAACTAACCAACCCCCAATTAAGCCTCCAATGCATGCTAAAATAGTAAAACCACCAAAATCAAAGCCAATGAAAGCGAAACCCAATCACAAAACACCATAACCCCATTATCAATTCCACCAAATAACCATATTTTTTTTCCAAACATGAAACTTCCCCCCAAAATACATACAAAACAAAACCCCAAACCCCCTAGTCAACCTTGCAAAAACCAAACATAAAAACAAGAACAAAAAATATAATATGATTATATAAAATATTAAAATAATAAAAAAAATTCGTCGACGCGTTTACACTAACCCAATGCGTGTCCGACGCATTCGTGATTCGCCTATATATAAACCAATTTCGGACGCAAACTTAATCACAAAAACACAAACGCGACAACGCAGCAAAGCACGAGACATGACGACGACGACGACCTCGCCGGCGTTGCTGCTGCTGCCGCTGCTGCTGCTGTCGGCGGCGGCGCAGCTGACCTCGGCGTGCCCGCCGGCGGCGAGCCAGACGGCGGAGAACAACCCGCGTCTGCAGAAGGCGTACGTGGCGCTCCAGGCACTGAAGCGGCGCATCACCGACGACCCCAAGAACCTCACCGGCGGGTGGTGCGGCCCCGACGTGTGCCGCTACTTCGGCGTGTTCTGCGCCGCCGCCCCCGACGACCCGTGCGCCGTCACCGTCGCCGGCCTCGACCTGAACCACGGCAACCTCGCCGGCGAGTTCCCCGACGAGCTCGGCCTCCTCTCCGACCTCGCCGTTCTCCACCTCAACTCCAACCGCTTCTGCGGCACGCTGCCGGAGACCCTCCCCAAGCTCTCCCTCCTCCACGAGCTCGACGTCAGCAACAACCGCCTCTCCGGCGGCTTCCCGGAACACATCCTCTGCCTCCCCAACGTCAAGTACGTCGACATCCGCTTCAACAACTTCTGCGGCGTGGTCCCGCCGGCGATCTTCGACAAGAAGATCGACGCGCTGTTCATCAACGACAACCACTTCGACTTCGAGCTCCCGGAGAATTTCGGGAACTCGCCGGCGTCGGTCATCGTGCTCGCCAACATCAAGCTCAAGGGGTGTATACCTTCCAGCATCGGGAGGATGGGTGCGACGTTGAACGAGCTCATCGTGCTCAACTCCGGCGTGCGTTCATGCATCCCGCCGGAGATCGGGCACCTCGGCGAGCTCACCGTGCTCGACGTCAGCTTCAACCAGCTGCAGGGGACGTTGCCCGAGTCCATGGCGTGGATGCGGTCGCTGGAGCAGCTCGACGTCGCGCACAACGAGCTCGCCGGACACATCCCGGAGGGCATCTGCGCGCTGCCGCATCTCAAGAACTTCACCTACTCGTACAACTACTTCTGCGGCGAGCCGGAGAGATGCCTCGAGCTCCGCCGCGTCGACGACCGCCAGAATTGCATCGCCGGGAGGCCAGACCAGCGGCCGGCCGACCAGTGCCTCTCCTTCCTCCACCGCCCGCCGGTGCACTGCGACGCCCACGGCTGCTTCGCGCCGCCGGGGCACTACTGACCGACGGAGACGGCAGCGGCGGCGGCGGCTGCGGCGACGACAACTCCGGCGACAAGTGAAATTCGTTGGTGAATTATTCCTACACACAAAATCAATCAATCACTCAATCACAAGCATCGTATATATATACACTGTAATTTTTCTTTCTTCTTCTTTCTTCTCTTTGGATTTTTTTCTCTTTGCTTTTTTTTCTTTTCTTTTCTTTTTTTTACAGAGAGGTTGGTAATTAATAATGGGATTTGTAGGAAGAGTACATGATACATTACAGTATATTTGTGACTTACTGATCATTGTTTGTTTGTTTGTTGAGTATTTCCATATATACTGTAGTAGTTATAATTAGTAGATGAGAAGGAGATTATCAGTATTGTTTAATTAATATCTGCTAATTATGTTAGTTGGGTCAAGCGAGTGGGTAAATATGAGCCATTAGTAGTGCTTGTTAGTTGCTAACTTCCTTGGCTTGAAAGTGATTTAGACATAATACATCAAGCCACCGCCAGTCCACCAGCACCAAATTAACCAAAAATATATATATTTTTCAGAAAAAATAAAATACTGAAAATAAAAGAGTCTCACTTGTTCAACCCAATCATGCAAAAGTGTAAGAAGGTAGTACAAAGTGAAGGTATTAATAAGCAGGAATCCAGTTGAGGGACAGTACCAAATGGTGAACAGGGGAGAAGAATCAATGCAATTCTCTCATCTGACAAGGATGGGGTCAAAGTGGAATTGCATTGCATTAAATTAAACCAAACTAAATTCCAATTAAATTAGACTGAATCAGTAGTTGATCATGGGTTCCAGCTGCAAAGAGGGAGGAGGCAGCTAGCTAGCTAGCAAGCTAAGCCTCTTCATGCACACCACATACACATCATCTTGCCTGTCTCCAGCTTCACATTACAGTGTTCACACACAATCCTGCACTGCACATACCAAATGTTCAATTCTTCAGTCTCTTTCAGACTGTCACATACACAATTCTCTACATTCACTGCCGGCCCAGTAGCAGCCATTGACATGTGGGCCCACCCAGACATGAGGATCCACGTCCCAGGTACACACACATCACAATTCACAAGCCTACCCAAGAAGAGACAGTAACATGCAAAAATTTGCAACATTCCAAGTTGCATTTGGACATGGTAGTACATGCTCTTTTGTGTGTGTGTGTGTGACCAGTAGAACACGGCAGCTTAGAGCTAGAAGGAGAGGAAAGAAAAACAGAGCAGTTGCCATCTGAATCTGAAAACGCGGGAACGTTTTGGTCAGACAGACTGGCAGGAATCAACAGGCCAGCAACTGGACAAAACGTGAAGGCAATGGTTTTTTTTCTCTTCACAAAAGAACAATAAAATGTGGCCATGAGTTGCCAGCCATTTGCCATTATGTACTACTACCAGTATTACTAATACTAAACACTATGGATGAGACCACTTGCCATAAAACAATTGCCCCCCTGGTTGGTAGTTAGCATCCTGTTTAAGCTTAGCCATTGTATAGAGAGAGAGAGAGAGAGAGAGAGAGAGAGAGAGAATTGGTTATAGTTATGTCCAATAATGCTAGGCAGACAGCTTAGCAGGTAGGCCTAATGCAGTGTCCCAATGGAAGCAAGAAGGTAGGAGAGGAGAACAAAGGGCGTGCTTCCCCACCAAGTGACAAGAGCCCATCAGCAACCTTGCAAAAATTATTTCACAACATTGCATTACTTCTACATTTGTAGTTACTTAGTTATACAGCCATGTAATCTGCTTCAAGCACCATCTGACAGTTGGTGGCTTACTACCATGTATATATAAATTCTAAGCTCCATTCTGGAGCATGATAATTGAGCAGCTTTGTCAGTGATTCAGACTCTGTTTTGTCAACCACTCTTGCTCAACTGGAGCATAATTTTACATGGTCCATGCAGCAGTAAAGCCAGTAATGTAATGTACTATGTTTACTTTGGGTAGTTGTAGTACTAGGTCAGCAAAGAGGTGTAGAACCTGACATCTCAACACCCATTCCAAACTATTCTAAGACATAACTGACAGTACCATCCCTTTGCCTTTACATGAATGAGAGAGATTAGGAGGGCACATGCATGCAGGAAAGAGATGTAGGAGCAACCCCGGGCACTGTTCAAGGATGAACAAAGTCATAAATGAGATGTCTGATTTTAAGTGCCCATTTTTGTTCAGGGGAACAGGGTGACTACTGACTAAACAGGGTTTATGAAAGAACATGGGATGGAAAAAGGAATTGAAGTTGACCCTCCACAGAGGTGATTTTATACAGTGTTGATAGAATTCAATAAAGACAACATTATCATCATCACAACATACTATCTTACATACAGATTATTTGCCACTAACATATGTTACAAATACAGGCTACAAGATCTTAATATTCTAACTTAAACTACCCTCTTCCAGTACCTGATGGCGTGCTTCAGATGTGAGGCACTTTTCTCGGACTACAAATTGTACTCTGGACGCTCATAATCAGCAGCCAGCTTTTAGGATGGACCTGATTGATTCCATGGACAAGCATATGAATAAGATGCTGCCAAAAACAAACACCATCTAATGTTGTACATATGAAACAGGCAGGCCTTACCTAAAGCAAGAGGCGATGCAGTGTTGAATGCGCTCTGGGAACTGTTCATTGATGAACCGCTGCTTGCGTCTCCAATGAGTGATGGAAATGAGGGGATGGATTTCAGTATCAGCTTCCGGCCACCTTTTCGGCTAGGTGAGACACTGAGTGCATTATGAGGTGGCGAGACTCTCTTTCCATTAGGTGAAGATGTCTTGACACAGTTACCAGGAGAAGCATCATCTCTTAATATATCTGGGATTTCTTCATTCAAGCCACTATTAGCAATCTTGGAGAACTTCTGTGAGTGAACAGCTCCAGGAGCTTTCGAAGATGAACGAGATGAGTTCGAGCGAGCTTTAGTAGGCCTTGGTGGCTTTGCACTCGAGAAGTTTGGTGGTTTGAGCAACGAACTGAAAAGGATTATACAGCTATTAGAATGCAGGCGTACAGACAGACAAATACCGAGCCAGTTTATTTGGTAAAAAAATATAGTCATCAAACCTTGAAACATCGAAAGGTGGAGTTATCGGGACAAGTTCAAGGAATGGGTGATCTTCACTCTGTACATTTGCCTTTTGTAGATCGTTTTCCTTTTCCTTTCCACAATTTTCTGCTTCTTCACCTCCTTGCTTCATTTCTTCAGCCTCAGTTGATACAGCAGCTGCCAAGAGGATATTAAATTCAGAGGTAACTCAAAACATGGGGCGCTTGCTGATAACATAAGGTACTCTATATCAGAGTGATCTTCGAGATGAAAACAAAGAACTGTAACATAGATCAAGAGGTTAAATAAATTGATCGTTTTGAAATTCGTAATGCAGAAGGTTGTAAATGCAAAAGGAAGCTCCCTCACATGAGGTAAAATTTTCCCTTTTTCCCCTACAAACTCATGCAGATATTGCACCACAGTGGTACATTAGCTATCTGAGGGTTTTTTTTTTTCCTTCTGGAGTTATGCTATCCAGAATAGCACGCTTCAATTTAACGTGGGAAATTTATGCATTCATGGAACTAACAATAATGAGAAAGGCAGCCTACTATTGTTATGGAGTTTCATAGCACAAGGATTATGCGTACATTATAAATATGCTAAGAAAAAGCAGCATGATAAATTTGTTTCTGGCAAAACGGTGTGCAACTCCGGAAATCGAACAAGGATGGCATAGTTGTTTTACTCACCATCTCTTTTGCCAAATGTGTTTTTGCAACCCTCACATCTGCAGTTGCTGGAGCATCCAACGCCTCCCTTTTATTAAATCAAGCATTTAAACCGTAAGCAACAAATTACAGGCTAAGTTTCAGATAACTGTCTTGAAGACGTTCAGATAATCTTTAGTACCTGGTAGCATTCACAGTATTTCTTAAGACAGCTTGACTTCTTGCAATTGCATCCTCTCTTATGCCGAGCTGAAGCTGGAGTGTTGTTAGGATCTTCCTGCAATTTATTGAACTATTTCAGCACCACATAATTGGAAATGAGAGAAAGAAGTAGTACAGACTATCCAGCAAAAAGCGCCTACCCCAGTATCCTGACCAGCATCAGACATGCGGATCACTTTTGGAGCAAATGCCAATGGGTTCCTGAATTCTATCTGCTTGCGAGTGGAAAGAACAATCTCCTCATGTATGGGCTTGTTAAGACACCCTTGACATGAGCAAGGTTCAGAACAGTACACACCAGCAGCAAAACACTCGCAGTAACTGCACATGACAACAAAGGCTTATTAGGGGAAAATATTCAATTAAGCCTATACACATAAAAAATGTAAAGCAATACTAATAACTTAGAATGCTATGCACAAGCATTTCAAAAGGAAAACCTCTTCATGTAGTTAGGATCACTAAATCTTAGCAGCGAATCAGAACTCACAGTTTCAAGCACTTTGACTTCTTACAGCTGCAGCGCTTGCATGCCTCACCATCATCTCCATTATCTGCTTTACGCCTGCACATCAACAAAAATTTATCAGTTATCAGAATATAATGAAACATAGTAGCACCTGTCACCCTCCAGAAGGAAATCAAATCAATAAAGCAGACCTCTTCTTTTGAGGGCTGTTGCTTTGACTTGAATCGTGATCATTTCCAAGAAAAACTCCAGCTGAACAATCATCATCCATCTGAAGTTCTAGAAGTTCACCACCTGGGTGAACGAAATTCTCTCCAGCAGACAACATCTTCCCATGCGCTTCCTGCTGAGTTGCAGATGATGGAACCAAAGATGACATGGGATCCTGACAGACCATTTTATCCTTCGATGTTAAAGCAAGAGCATTTAAATGTAGACCTATACCACGCAACACGCGTGGAGATGGAGTTTTCCCTGGATTTGAGTGATTTTGTACAGGGCTTTTTCCTTTGCAGGTTGAGACTGACAGATCCATGACTGATTCTTTCTGCACAATCCTATTTGAATACCCAGCTGCCTCAAAAACAAGACAGCGTCTTCGCATGCCACGTTGCTGTTGGGTCTCAACCTAACCATGTTAACAGGAAGAAATAATTAGTGCATTTTCGGAGAATACCTAACCATAACAGATCAAACTACAGAAACTCATGGAGGAAAGACAGTTCTATGTGACTGGGCAAAATTCTACCTTGTAGCCTGTTGGAATACTTCCATTTGCTTCATAAAGATTATCCTGGATTTCTTCAGTTGAGATGTTCTTTTCACCATCCGGAACTAGCTGACCATTTTCTGTCTGATCTTCTTCCATTAGCAACTCACGGTAGTACATCTGCGTAGATGAACTAGGATGTGTTCTGTCTGAGATGTCACCATCTCCTGTGAGCTTTGATAGCAGAAATCCACACGATTCTGCGTTACTTACTGCTAGCTGCACTCCTTTGTGGTCCTCGTCATAGGCTATAAGTTCACCCGAAGTTGCAGAGATCAAGTCATCCCAATCACATCCCAGGATTTCATCATTAAGTTTTTCTGGCTGGCATCCATCCAGGAGCTGGACTTCAGTAGAAAACAAGCATTTCCTTTTCTCCGAAGTATTGTTCTTAGCTGTTTGGAATGCTTGTAATTTTCGACATTTGCCCTGCTTAAGATCTGATCTAACACCATGGCAAGGTGTCGTGTTGTGATCTGGACTGCCAGAATCGAATTGACCAGGTTGAGGCAAATCGTTTGACCCTTCAGGAGGTTCTACTGTACCTTCACTTACTGAAGAGGTAATTTTGTGGGTTGCTTGAGTAAGAGTGCTAGTGCAGGCAAACAACCTGACAGCATTTGAAGATTTAGATGGCTTGTTTTTATGGCTTTCATCAGCACAAACCTCGCTTTCAGAGAATTCAGCAAAAGAGCTCCTGATAAGAATGAGGAGCAGCATCAGATCCACTGAACCACGATACCAGGTATGATATGACTGAAGGTGAAAGTAAATTAAGGCAGGAACCACCATACTTTGATAGCTTCGATTCCTTTTGCGCATTGTCGTGCGGAGAAGTGAAGATGGATGAAATAGATGTGATGTTGAGAGACTGGTATGCCTGGATGCTACTTGCTGAATACGCGGACTTGAGAGGCTCGATCGGAGACAGGCTATCGATGAAGCTGAAAAGCGGGGAATCCTGCATTCAGAGTGAAAAGAAGAGAAAAAATCAGCCTTGGAACAATGCTCAAAATGGCACCGAATTTGTGCCAATTTTATAATGTCCTCTGATTTTGCAGGTTGTGCAGGAAGTGTAGATTCCCTGAATGCAGTAATGAAAACACCCAAATTCAGTAAACAAAAAAAGTTAAGTACAACTAGACTGCAGGGTTATCATTACTTAATTACCATTTACTGCTGCAAAGAACACGTTGCAATTCACTTTTTTTTTCACATTTCGCACAGTTGACACCGAGTTTATAGCAGTAATACAAAAGGAAATCGTTTTCACAACTTGCTGGTACGCAGTACGTGCAGGGAGCCAGAGATATGCTCCAAAATGGGGATAAATTAACACAAATCCGAAGTCAAACCCTCGCCCAAAATGGATCTGACACTGCCCAGGAACAAGTATAACGCAAAGCATTCGCAGGGATCTAATAAAATTGGGAGTAGTTCCTGTCTCCGAACTGCTAATAAATCCCAAAATCTCTAGTGAAATTGCAGATCACAACGCAGCATGCAGTGCTCACCCCTCAAGCTCCCCATCTCAAGAACTTCACTGGCCTCTCAGATTAGCAACTAGATCTAGAGCAAACAGCGCGTGCGCATTCCACGAATCCGAGATCCCAACTGGTCAAACCGCTAGATTCCCCCAATAATCGAAAGTGAGGAAAAAGGAAACAGTTGGTAGTACCAACGATTGGAACGAACGAGACCAGAGGCCGGCGGAAAGTGAAAAAAAGGAGGAAATTTCTGATGCGAGAACTGCAACAAAAATCAGACAAAATCAGCGGTTACCCAGTAACGAAACGCGCAACGAACACCACCGCCCCGCAGCCAAACCTCCGGCGCCGGCGTCGCGTCCTCCGCGCCCAAATCCCCAACCAAATCCAGCAAATGCGAAAAAACAAGAGAAGCGCCTCCACCCCCACCACCGCCGCCGAAGTGAAGCAACAAGAACTCGGATATCACATTCACACTCACCTCCGCCCTCGCCGACGCCGCCGCCGGCGCCGCCGCAGCACGGTCAGGAGTATCCATCTCCTCCTCTACACTCCAGCAGTGGCTCCTCCAATCCCCTCTACGATTGGCCTAGTCCCTCCCGCCCTCCTCTCACCACCGCTTTTGTACACCCCGCTCCCGCTCCTGGGTTGACGACGGAGGAGGGCAACAATTTCAAGACGAGGTTGGGCGGGAAACGGAAACGCCCGCCGCTTTTCGCCTTTTTTTTTTTTTTACCTTCTCTCCTCTCTCTCTCTCTCTCTCTCTCTCTTGCGTCGCGTCGCGGTTTTGGCGGGCGTCTGCTTCGGCGATCTGATCCGAACCGCCGCCGTGGCGTCCCCGGCCGCGCGACGTGTCGTGGTTTCCCGATGCGGGTCAGTCACGCTGACGTGTGGGGGCCATCGGGTCGGGTGCCACGTGGTTTGGGTTGGCTGCTGTTGGTGGGGCCGTAACGGCTGTCAGAATGGGCGGGGAAACCGTGCCGCCAGCTGGCTGAGACACTGGCGCGTGGGCCCCACGAGATCCTGCTGCATTGTGGGTAGTATTATTTCTTCGGTTACCCTGACTAGTTTCGCGTAAAAAATACACCCTCCGCCTCATGTATATAAAGAGTTTTGGTTAACTAATACATATTTTTCCTTATATTTTGGAATATATCTCATCCAATCAAAACTTCTTACATTTTATTTTAGAACGGGTGAAGTAAGAAATGAGATTGTTTTCTATAAATTTAATTAAATAAAAAAAGTTTAAAGGCTTATAATGTAAAACAAATAGAATAGTACCTAATTGATCTTCTAAAGTTGTTTTTGATCGATCATGTGCATGGATTTTAGTTAGCCCTCCATAGTCATCTTTATTTGTGTAACGGACACATCTTCATTATTTTGCTGATAAATTCTAATCATATGTTTGACATAAAAAAATGAGGGTTTTTCTTAAAAAAACAAACATCACATGACAACGCAAATTTTTATTGAATTGAGTAGAAAAAAAAATTACAGGTCTATTTTCCTACAACGCAGCAGTAAGAAAAACGAAAAATAAAACACCACCACCACACACCAAAAGTATCTACACAGAAACAAGGAAGGGGCTAACACCGGATCGGGTACCATTATGCGTGTTTCTGGCTGTTGGTTCCTCTCCAAAGTTGTACTTGTTGGTAAAATTTGATCATTATGCGTGTTTATGTGTTCCATTTGGGACTTTGGGTGATATTACTCGGGGTGGTGCAAATAAGTCATATGTTTGGCGCCTGAAATTAAATTAGTCTTTGATTGCTTTTAACAAAGTAGTTTTGTATTTTGACTAGCCAAAAGTTGTATTATTTAATTTCGTTATGAAATAGACGTGTAGATTAATTTGTGTCATTAAAGTCAAATTTGATCGATAAAAGCCATTTGGCATGCCGAGGTATCTATATATCTTCCATTGGTTCAAAAAAAATTGGATTTGATAGTATATGATTGAAACAGTCGCTCTAAATTAACACAGGTATGTGCATGCCGTAGTTGACACGTGAACGGTGTCTTGGCGAAAAGTTGGTCCTTGCATCGATCTCGATCGCCGTCGATCTCTCGATGGACGATGGATCTACATCCAGGGCCCACTTGGCATCGATCGGGCCCAGCAAGACCGATCATTTTCTTTAATTTCTTTTGCTATGTATCATTTTTTTTTGTATATTGATAATTATTCAGTTGTATTTTTGTCTCGACTCGAAGTGACCTTGGATTCCCAAATTCCCGGGTCGTTTGGGTTGAGTGGACCAGCTTTATAAAATTTGGCACGGTTCGATCGAGTACGAATTTCATAATCCGATGATCATTTTTTTAAACACGTGAAACCAACGAGAGATGCAAATTATTTTTGGAAGATACGATCGAGAGAAATGCTAGCACGCCAATGTATTACCAGCGAGAAGGACACGTGTCCGGGGCATATATATGTACGACGACGGATTAAATAATTAATTGATATACTCCATGGCATGGGTAACAATTTTGGCTATGTTATTTTAGCCAGCGTCGGTAAAAAAAGAAAAGGCAAGCATGCTCGTACGCCGCCGACAAGTGGGGGCCACGCGTGGTGTGAACAGGATCTCGTGTGACGGTGTGAGAGAGCGTACATGAGCAGCGACTGCATTTAGTGGTGGCGTGATCAGCCTCGTGAACCGCTGCAAGGACGACATATATATATACGTACAGGACTACAGGAGTGGTATGGTTCGGTGTACTCATACAGTATACGTATACGTACAGCTAGCGAGCATATATACATATACAGAGTGGCTAATTTTTAGATTTTGAATTAAAATTCATGCATAATCATGTATACATCACATGCAAACTTATTAGGCTATGTTCGGGAGGGGTAGTTTTGAACTCCACATCCTCTCACAGAAAACATGGTAATTTATTAATTTACGATTAATTGAGTATCAGATAAAAATAATTTAAAAATAAATCAATATTATTTTAAAACAACTTTCGTATATATATGAATTAATATCGTTTAGTAGTTTTAAAAATATGCGCACGGAAAACGAGAAATATATAGTTCTACTAGATCATTGAGAAAAATATTATTCATTGACCTGACTTGATCGATCGATCCATCATCAGCAAGTATATATATTGTGGAAATATATACACACACCACTTATGTGTGTAGCCTCCAATATTATTCGACTGTGTAATGCATGGACGCGTACGCTTTGCTCTCGTTTGTTGCCAATTGGTACAAGAACACAAGTATAGTTGCAATCGAGTACTCCATATAATCGGAGATGTCTCATATATAGCTAGGTAGATACAGATCGATCGTCACGTTTCAGAATGTATAGTACTCATATATGTGATTGATTTAGCGTTTGATTGGCAGTTGCACTACTAGAAAAGTTTTTCCTAACGGTAAAAATTGATTTTCGTTAGCGGTATTACCAGCCGCCAATAAGTAAAGGCTAGTGAAAATGAACTATCTGCACTAGCGGAACTTTACCGCTTGTGAAAATTGATTTTCACAAGCGGTTAAGTTAGACCGATCGCCAAGGAAAATGATTTTCGAGCGAAAAAAACATAAATCCGTTGCCGACCAAAAGGAAAATTTGATTTTGGAGAAAAAATCCGCCGCCACCCGCCACCCGCCACCCGCACGCACAGCCCGTCGTGGCCGCCGCCCGCCGAATCCCACACCACAGTCGCCAGGTGGTAGAGGGGAGGGGGTTGGAGGAGCCTGACAATCGTCGTCGCGGTAGTTGTCATCGTCGTTGTGGCAGCCGTCGCCGGATCCACCGCCGTGGAGGAGCTGTCGTCGTAGCGGCGGATCCGACCACCCCAGTCATCGTGGCGGCGAATCCGGCCTCCTCCGTCATCACGGCGGCCAGCGGCGAAGAGGAGGAGGCCGCACGCAGCCATGGCGGAGAGGATGAGGCCGCGCCCCGCCGCCGCGGAGTTGCCGAGATCGAGGTCGCCGCTGCCATCACCAAGCCACAACCGTAGCAGCTGGATCCACGCCACCGTGACCTACCACCACCGGATCTGCGCCCCTATGTCCTGCCATCGTCGGATCCACGCCCCCTCCCCTCCGGCCAGATCTGGGAGAGGGAGTGGAGGGAAGGGTCACCGTCGTTGTTCCCTGGAGCACGGCCGCTCTGTCGTCGAGGGGGAGGGTCGGGTTGCCGTGCGTGCTGGACTGCGTCGCCACCTCCGTTGCCACAGGCTGCTGCCTGCGTGGGAGAGATAGAAGTCGTGACAGAAGCCGAGAGAGAAGTCATGAGAGATAAGTTAAAAGAAGAAGATATGGCCTGCCACGATTTTTGCTAGCGGAAGTGAAAGAGAAAAATAAAGAGCTGAGATAGGGATTTTTGCTGGCAATAGCTTAAGTGGGTCGTCAGCGAAAATAGATTTTTGCTGACGGTGGCTTAGGTGGGCCACCAGCGAAAAGGGTGCATCTTTACTGGCGGTCTTCTTAACCCGGCCGCTAGCGAAGATCCATTTTCGCTGGCGGTCTTTAGCCTCTCACCCCTTGTTATATTTTCACTGGTGATTTTCACGTATAATCGCAAGAGAAAAAATAGGATAATATCATGAAAAATCGATTTTGTGGTAGTGTTGGCGCTAGCTAGCTAGCTATAGCTCGCAAGCTAAGCATGATATTTTGGTGCCTGTGCAAGAAACATCCCTAAAAAAAAAAAAATAAGAAGAAACATCCGATTTAAATGCGTCTGTATGTACCAGTTGATGTGATATCGATCGAGCATGGAGTACGACCGTTAATTAATTAACTACTCCTATAAATTTATCGAGGTGGCCCGCATGCGGGCAGGAGAGATCAACAGGCCAGGACACTCGATCAGCACGTTGGCCCAGCAATGCAGTAAATTAGTTGCAAGAGAAGGTTAATTAATTAGGAGGAGATGATGACCAGCAGCTGAGAGGGACTAGCTTAGTAAGCTAGCTTGCCAAATGTTGCATTTTCCCGCCCATTTTTCGGCTCGTTTCTCCTCTGCCTCTCCCGCGCGCGCAGATGACCAACTTGCTAAGCCACTCCTCCATCTAATTAATCTATTAGTGGAGTACAATTGATCGAATTAACTGCTACTAGTAGTACTAGTATAGTGTTAGCTGGTCCATGTGTTTCTGAAGAAGAAGATACTAATTCATGCAGCGAATGCATATGCAATAGATGAATCATCTGTCAGATCATTTCATAATCTCCTCTCCTGCAATCGCACGGACACAAATATAATGCAGATCGACAGACTGAGACCACCTGCTGCGAGCCTGCGACACACATGAACGCATGAACTGCATGTGATGAGCAACAGATCGATTCATCATCCATGCATACACAGTAGTCATGGATTCCACGCGAATTGCCCTGCCTGATCGATCGAGATCGACCGATATTTGGATATCGATTCATCGACATGGAATTAATCCTAGATAGATAGATAGAGTAATTGATTGTTTTATTTCCTGCAGGCAGGCTGCACGTACTGTACACCGTATAACGTACTGGATCATCAGTACAGCGTACTAGCTAGTACTGGTACTAGTTAATGGCAGTGGTGAAACATTAAAGCACATGTAATGCTTTTGCCATGCATTGGATTGGATCTACCTGGAGTAGCTAGTAATTCGACCGCGCTTGCTTGTTTTTATCTTCAATTCGATACAGGGTTAATTCCAGACAACCACAGGGGCAGGTTGATTCTTACTGTCATATACTGTCAGTGTGTATGTAAGCTGCTGTGTCAGAATTTATCCTTCACTGTCAGTGTCAGCATGTGTATATATGCGTGCTGTTATAATTAGGGCTAATTTACTAATACGGCCAGGTAGGAAATTTAATCACGAAAGTTGTTCTGGATAGGCTAGTGTTTGTTGCTTCTGTCTGCTGTATAGTGTCAATTACTGATCTTTCGTTAGGCTCACTACTACAATAATTTTCCTATACGCGAACCCGTGTAGGTTGCAAACGATCAAACAAATCGTAATTGATCGCGTCTGCAAAAATCGACCTTCATTTTCGCATACGGTTACTTAAAAGATTCACATGCAAAAATATATTTTCGTAGGAGTATAAGGGATCACATGCAAAAAGGAGTCAATATTCGTATGCGGACCTCTTGTAACAAGACGTCCTCCAGAACCGTGTAGCCTAGACCATCCGACGAGCGGATCCACTTACACACACCACCTCACTTATACTTTTGTTCTCGTTTCGTGTAAAAGGGTTAACCCGAGAGTGATATGGTTGAAGGGACAAGCCTTATAATTTGGTTCTACTCTTGCTAAACTAGCCAGATGGTACTAAACGTGCGCACAAAGCTCTCATGTGTCACATAGTCCTAATCTTAATTGAGCCGAGATTTCACACCTCTTAAGTGAACCGCATGCGAAAATATCCCCTCTTCTGTACAAATTTTTTTCTCCCCTCCTTTCTTTTCCCTCTCACCACTTCAATTTTTTTCACCTCCTCTCTTCTCTCTCCTCCTCTCTTGATTATTTTCATCTCCCTCACTCTCTTTCTATCTCCTCTCTTTCCTCTCTCATCTCTCTCTTCCTCTCCTCCGAGCGGGAGCGGGCGGCGCTGCCGACGAGGAGGCATCCGGGAACGCTACGGTGATGGCGATGGCAAGCAGCGACGGTGGGAATGGATCTTTTTTTTCGGTGCCAAGGTTCAACGTCTCGATACTAATGACGTTGTGCTGATACCTAGCCTCCCGTGGTAGCTAAGTCGTTTATTGAAGGGGATCAACACCAATGACACTTGCGTCGACTCCTCTACATCTCATATGTTAGGGGGCGGTGGTGTCGATGCTAACATCGTTGGCGCCGAGATGTTTGAGCTCGGAGCCAGAGTCACTAGCATTGAGAAAAAATTTCATTTTTAAAATAAGTTTTTCAGAGATCTATTTGCAAAATTAGTTTTCACGAAGAGCTAAAGCATAAATTAATTGAACGAGACCGACAATGCAGGCACATAAGCATCTTTGCTTCTCTGGGCGTATTGAGGAGGGACCGGGCCATGGCCATCCGTTCACGACTACTAGCTAGTTCTGTCCATCGACGGCCGGCAGGCAAAAATAGCGATGGATCTACTAGCTATTAAAAAGAAAAAAAGAAGGAAAGGCTTGCAGCTGTGGATCAAGAACGAAAAGCAATACCACCATCGGACACTATTCGACTAATGGTTGAGCTCTTTTCTAAACTTTCCTAAACTTACTTGTCCCGTATTCCGCACGCACGCTTTTTAAATTGACAAATGATATTTTTTTCAAAAATTTTCTATACGAAAGTTTTTTAAAAAGTTCATAATAATCTATTTTTTAAAAAAATTAATAAATACTTAATTAATAATAAGAAAATACGTTCTATGTGAGCGGGAGTTGAGTTCCCTAGCAGTAGTATTGTTTGCTCGATCTCTGACCAAAGCGAAAGAGATTGAGAGAAAGAGACGAGGCATGCCGATGCAGCAGCAGCAGCAGAGTGTTCGCTCGCTTGGGCTTCACGCCTCGCGGGCACAGCCGGGACTTTTGTCCCCCTCGACTACAAGTACTCCTCCTCGCGCGCATTTCCGCGCAATCTGCTGCTGCTGCTCTGAGCAAAGCGGTCAAATGATTGCTTGCTAATATATTGTATGGATTGTGAGGACAAGACGCTACCTAGGCGCCAAAAGTTGGTGAAAACTCCGTTCCCGCTTTGGTTGCCGCGGCGACTCCACTCCACTCCACTGCGTGCCTGCATCTACCTAGGCTTGACTAGCAATAGATAGATAGCTTTCCCCCTCCCTGCAGCTTGGTTGACAACTGCATATGCTATATACTCTACTCGCTCGTTCATACTAGTAGCATCTCAAACGAAAAGTGAAAAATAAGCTTTGCATATATATACGTGTTAAATATTACTTGTACCACCTCCGTGTCCAAATTCGTAGATATAAGAAATATAAAGATTGAGTGGTAGCGCATAATAGTGCTACATGACTAGCAGTAGTAGTATGGGACCTTCACAAGTATTAACATATGCTACGATATTTCTTCATCCCAAATTATAACATTTAAATTATTTAAATTTTGTTTCATAACGAGTATGTACCATGCCGGTTGGTTACAATAGGATTCAGAGGAATACCGTGGAATGGTTTTATAGAGTTGAGTTTTCTCTATTAGATTTTTCTAGTGGGTTGATTTTTTTTAGGTAAAAACAGTGATTTTTGGTGGGGGTGGGGAAATACAGTGGTGAGAAGGAGGAGTGGATGACTCTGCTTTTCCACGAGTGGAGGTATAACAACTTCAATTGATCCCTTCTCTCAACTAATCACCAATCATCTTCCATAATTTAGAGAAAATCCAAAAAAAAAATTAGGCCACTAACAGGCGCCTTATTACAAGAAATATCATTGACGAACGCTAGTTTTAAAAAAGGGATAATTGCTTATTTGACCCTGTTATGAAACCTAACTACCAATTTGACCTCACTTTTTTAAGTTTACTCATTTGACCCTGTTTTTTCAAAATTGAAGTTGCTGTCTAATCTCGTTTTCAATACGCTGTTAGGGTTTTATTTAGAAAAAAGAAATATATGCATTTATAAGCTAAACTGACCAAAATACCCCTAAAGGCACAACATCTATCCATTTCTTCCCATCCATCTCAGGAGGCCGGTGCGGAGGGACGTGCATCGGCGGCACGCGCGGAGGCAGAGGCGGAGGCGTACGCGCGGAGGCAGCCGCAGCGGCGGCTGCACGTGGGGAGGCAGCGGCGGCGGTGGCGCGCGCGGAGGCAGCGGCGACGGCACGCGCGGAGGCAGTGGCGGCACGGAGGCGCCGACGGGCGGTGGGGTGTTGTCGAGGGAGCCAAAGGTCGGAGAAGCTGCCGCCGTCACCGAGGGAGCCGACAGTGGAGAGCGTGGTGGCGGATCCGATAGTGACGACGCTGCGATGACAATAAGCCGTGTGCTGCTTCTGGCTGTGATGGTGTCATCTATTTTCAGCTCTTGTTTGCATGTTGTGACTGGGGATTTGATCCATGCATTTGAATGTTGATGTTGCATGATGTTCTTAGCAGGGGATTTGTTTTCATGTTGATATGGATTTGAATCGATGCTGGCATGTTGTTCCAGATCCATTTGTGTGGTGATTTTCAATTCTATTTTTTCCCAAAATTCAAATCTAATTCAAAGTTGCACAATACATATCAATTCCAAGTCAAATTTATTAGAAGTTGCATCATATACACCAAGTGCATAAAACTAGGTTAAGAATAAAAAACTCTGAGACAATAGGATCGAATCAGCAAGGGTATAAAACGGTATTTCGACCTCAAATTAACATCGTCAAGCTGGTTTCACGGAATGGGATCATGTCTGATATCTATATTTGAAAAGCAGGGTCAAAAAAGCAAAGTTGAAAAAATAGGGACAAATTGGTAGGTAGCTTTCAAAACAGGGTCAAATATGCAATTGCCCCCTTCAAAAAAAACCATTGTAAAGCCAATTTGTTCCACAAATCTCATCACCGTCAGGGTTTCATTAGTTCCTCTATGTTAGCCCATGTAAAAATTTGACGGGAGTAACAGAGTGGAATGGATGGAACCCTGATGGTAATGGTATTTCTGGGATAAGTTGGCTCGTACGATATGATGATAATTTTTACAAGTTGCGTTCATCGATAGCATTTCTTGAAATAGGACCTTTCTCAACAACGTTTTGTGGATTTTTTCTTTAATTTATTCATTTACTTTCTCTCATCTTAACCACTCACAACCAGTCCTCATCAAATCCACCTAAAAAAATACTTATATTTTCAAACGAAGGGAATACATCATATCGGTGATAGAACCCTCATTTTCTCTTTAGTATTTTAGTAACTATCTCATCTCCATACGTGGGACTCATCCACCAATAAAATGTGGCCAATGCCTAGTTTTCACTTTTCAGCCACCTGGAAATAACGGTAAATTTTCAATCACTTTTTGACGGCTCAGATTGCATCCATATATATTTGTGAGAAACATGAAACCTTAACTTCACCCTCTCCCCTCGACTCCTCAGGATTCCACAACGCTTCTACCAAATCGACCCGCTCATGCCACAACAATACCTTCCCAGTTCCCATCCCCGTACCGCCACCTCCCATCCTCGCCGACACCGCAAGCCCCGCCCAACCTGCCTCCCCTCCCTCCTCCCCTGGGTCGTCTTTGACGAGGTCCACTAGGCCCAACCTCCTCCCTCTTCCACCCAAACTTGCCTCCCA
This sequence comes from Oryza punctata, assembly GCA_000573905.2. NCBI lineage: Eukaryota > Viridiplantae > Streptophyta > Magnoliopsida > Poales > Poaceae > Oryza > Oryza punctata. The sequence goes on along the minus strand of CM002494.2, from coordinate 4,444,599 downwards.
AAGCAAGCAGTGAGGTGTCCCCACCAGGTCTATCTTCCCTGTCTTGTAAATAATTAACATCAGTTCAATATAATCTTAGCTCATCGCCAACCTTTTCGTTACTTTGTTTCGGCGAGTTCTTGCTTTCGAGTCGAGCTGCATCGGTTTCAATCTTCGACAAAGAGGTAAAACTTGTTATGGTGGTTTGCATTATCGGGATTAGTGCTTACATCTTTATGATACTCTAATCTTATTTTGTGAATCATCAAGTTATCATATACATTGTATAATTTAAGTTGATAATGCTTTCTACTTGCATCAGCCGATCTCTATCTAGAGTTTTATTGATAACGGTTAGATTGACTTGTTGACTTAAATCATCTAATGTATCCACCATCCTAAAAAGATAACCGTGGGCTTGATTATTTAGATATTATACTTCTTTTCATACTTAGTGCTGCATCAGTTAAGTTTGATCTACTAAGTCGTGCTTAGAATTATAACTTCTAGCCTGTTACATGGTTGTTAATAAGGATAGTATCGGGGTTTCAACCGATCTTACCTGGTATAGTTGTTTTACCTAGATTTATATCTTGTTTAATATACTGTATCTGCCCATTATATCATGATCTCAACTAATATAAGTATATTAAGCTTACTATCAATCTAGTTGATATTAATTTAATATACTTACTTTAAGATGATATCCTAGTATAAGGTGGTACCGGAGCTATAGCCGATACATGCTTAAATTTGGACATCGGTTATGATATGAGCGCGTGTAATCGTTATTTCATGTTATTTTGGATCTAGGCAATTTATACTGACTCAGTTATATCCGATCTATCCTAATTATTGATTTCCAGAGTAATATTGATTTATAGATTATATAATGTTGGTTTCTACACCCGATAGAACAAGTTTAGAGTTCATTTATTATTATAAATATGCCTTACAACCGATTCACTCTATATTGCATTGCCTACGCTACATTACGATACGACATCGACTTTCTAGTCGATTGGCTATCATTTACTAACATAGTTTATACGCTTCATCTTGTTGATTGCAGGATCAAATCAATTGGCACGCCCTTGAACCCGAAAGTAAACTTTGGACCTGCACTAGAGTAAAACAAATCTCTCAAGCCACCGTCTTTTGCATCAACACCACTCCAGATCTGACATCCATTGCCTCATGCCCATCGTTCTCTTCTCCATCCCCACGGCTCTAGTGGTGCCATCACAACGTATCTCGCTGGCTCGCCGTCCACCAACATTTCCCCAACCCCTAGCCCGAAACCCTAACCTTAATCCGTATGTCTTTGCCGGAGTCAGGTGTCGCTAGCAATGGGAAGATAAAGGAATCGCGAGAAAGCTTGCCGTTGTCGCATGTATGTGCGTGCCAGTGTGCCACCTCCCCCTTTGTCTCCTCTCTTCTTATCTGCCCTGGTCTCCCTCTCCCTCGTCTAGAGGTTAAAGATGACTCCTTGATCGTTGGATTAAGGTGTCTGAGATTTGAAGAATTCCATGAAATCTAGCCTCCCCCTCTAGATGTCATATTATATTTTTGGATAAAAAATATATAACTTAATTACTCTGGGCCACCTTATTTTCTCTCCTTATCCCTGTGTACGTTGCACGTTTGTCGACCTCGAACTGCTTCTCTTGTCGCCGACACGGCGGAGGGCTCGGCCTCGTTCAACCACTCTTTCTCCTCCGTATTCCCCCATAATCAAATATTCCCCAAGAAGTAATCCAATCCACTAATGTTTGTTTGATGTGTCTCATAATACTATATAGTTATGCACTGTATGTCTGGAAGTATGGTTTTTCACTTGTTCTCATAATATGTATGGAATGGAATATTTACTATAGTATTTCACTACTAGTATTTCAGTCTCTTACATGAACTTTATTTGCTAAGCAAAACTTCATCCACCTGTCCTTTCCTTTATCTATACCTTAAAGAAAACAGCTTTGGCTGGTACGCCAAAGTAATTCGACATATGGGCCCTACCCGGCCCATTATTACTCCATATGACGGTCAACAAAGGCGAGGCCCACCCGCTCTGGGCCTACTCCATGTGTAACCCACTAAATATGTGGGCCTTCTCTAAAGAAGAGTGTAGTACGTTTTGGGCTTTGGGCCGATTCTATCTTCTCGTGGGCTCTCCACTGAAGTTTTTTCTCACAAACTGATATGCCACCACCAGCTTCCTACTCTACCTTCTCTCTTCCTCTTTTTTTTTCTTCTTCTTTTTTATTTAATAAAAAAACATCTTATCTTCTCTCTCACCGAAAGGAGAATAGTTAAGCTGGTTAAGGTTTGATTTGACGGATTCCGGAGAGTCCGAGAGACATGCGCCAATGGGATCATAGTCAATCCACCAACACAACTCAATTCAATATTTACCTAACCTACACTGATTTTTCTCTCTTTTTCTTTCAATAAATTATACGCATATATATCATAATCATAGCTTACCATGCATAGGCTTTGAAGCTACCAGAGTGTCACCTTCACTTGGATTCCATTTGATTTGCCTCTGCAAAGTTCAGCTCTCTAGTTAGTGCAGGCAAACTCTGCATTAGCCACGGCTGTCACTGCCACAAAAGCAACCAGAGAAGAATAATACAGCGAGCAATTTACTGTGCAGTTTCAAACTTGAATAATCAAGAAAAATGTTACACAGTACAGCATATATTCCATTCTTTTTGCCAGCTAACCAGACTATGAGCTGAACACGAATTTAGACAGAAAGAAAAAGGAGAGCAAACTTGATCTTTAACTGAACAAGAACAGATTCCAGTCAATCTGGAGGTGACACAACTACATTCTTGACTGGTAACTTTCAGATTAGCAATACAGCAATGCATGCAAAATACTTTCCTCTCTTTCTCTCCCACAAACACGATGCACAACGAATATATTCGATGATACTACCGTTCATTCAAGATGAGGATACCAAATTAAAGTGTAGTCCAAATGCCTCCAAAATTCAGTACAGGTTTCTGTTGTTAAATGTTGGGTTTGTGTCCAAAAGAAGATCCAAAGCACACTGGCATAATTTTAAAGCAGTCCATGTCTCCCTGATAATTAAACCAAAGCAACACTTGCCATGCTTAGACTACAACCTCATTGGAAAACAAGATGCCAATTGTTTATTTCCTCACTGCATTTTTTTTATACATAAATCTCTTTAGACCCTACCGTTTCGACGGTCGACGATCAATCTGATCGTGATCGGACGGCTGAGATTCATCGCAATGGCCCTACATTTGGCCCTCTCAACTCAAAGGGATAAGGCTAATGAGACCCATGCATGCTTGCCCTTCTCTGCTTGTGCTGGAAATGATAGCTCCATTGTTATGCCTATGGCCTTATTATTGGGCCCAAGTGCATCTTGTCCCCTTAGATCCCATAAAGTTTCATGCACACATCATGTGTACATGGCAATTTGGCATGCAATGCATCATGTTACTATGTAGGATCACACTACTTTAATTTTAGTTTGGGGGCATTAATTCCTGATGAAAAAAAGTGTGCAGTACTGCAGGAGGGGTCTCTTTCAGACTTTCAGCACTGCACTTAATGGAAGGAGGGATCCAATTATTAGTCTCACTGTTAGTTAATACAGTCCAATCTGAACTTTATGCGTGCCTCCTGATTCATGTAATTAATTAATGTGTCCCTCACAGTAGAAACTCATTCAATTGATCACACAAAAGAAATAATTAAGAAAATTACAACTACCTGGTACAAAATCAACAGAATATTTCAGTCTCCCCTGGACCAGGAATTTTCTTTCCTAACATACCTGATCAAGTTTTTTTTTCCCCTTAAAGTATGGTACTAGGCTCATTTGACTCACTCACACAAAAGAAATAATTAAGAAATTGCAGCTATCTGGTACAAAATCAAAGAAACATTGCAATCTCCACTGGCCCCAAAAAAGTTTTTTTTTCACATACTTAATTAAGGTTTTAATTAATTAGCAGCAGTACTACATCAGTACTAGACTCATTTGACCATGGACCCACCACTCAACATTATTTCAGCTGTTGCTAGATCTCATCCTTTTTCTTTTGCACCTTTTAGGGCAACTTGTGTGCTGTGCTCTTTTCTTCTCTTTTCTTTCTTTCTTTCTTCTTCCAAGTTGATCTTTTTTGACCTGGAAGAACACAAAGCACAGTAGATCAGTACACAGTGTGGCATGAGCTAGACCAGGACATCAACAACAGGGACACCGGCGCATAACTACAAGCTAGGCGTACGTGCAGGACTAGATCATATCATATCATCACTTCACTCGCTGCAAATTAGATGTCGCTGCCAATGCAACAGTAGCCGATCTCCATCCATGTGTGTGTGTATGGAACTATGGATAAGCCTGCAGAGACAGTGATGTGCAACAGCATATGTACTACTACTACATTGCTCCCACAACTTAATTTTGTAGATATATAATTGATTCCTTTTGATTTTTGAGGTCCATTAACATAATCGAATATATGCGAATAAGACTATACATTTCTTTATCTTCCATTCCATATTCCGTTATTTTCAAAATACAACCTTTTTTCGACTGCATGTGTAATCGGAAAAAAAGTTGTCTTTTGAAAATAAATGAAATACATGTAATACGAAAAAAAGACTGCCTTTCGAAACATGAAAAAATAAGAAAACTTTAAAGGGTTGTTTTTATATGTTTCTCATGATCAAATGTCGTTCTCTCCCTATAAGTAACACATTGCATGCTCTGTAAAAGGAGTATGTATAAGAGAGTGTACACATATGCCAATAAGCATTCCAGCAAACACTTAATCATCACTAATGAATAGCTTTGTCTAAACAAAACACACTTGATAACAGATGCTTAGTTGTTGTGTGGTGTTGGTCCAAGATATCATTCATGTGTTCACCCTACAAAGCGGAAAAGCTAGCTCCACCCTCCAGAGAGCTGGATACATATATGAGCATATATCCAAGATCTCTCTATCTCTCCTTTCTGAAAAGCTGGGCTAATGATCGATCAACAGTGCCATATACGTTAATCAGATCAAGATTGAGCCTTTCCACACTAGTTAAATTAACAAGATTATCTCGTACCTCCAAAACCTTCCAAAGAGGAGTTAAAAATCACAAGTGGCACGATCCGATTCGCCGACCGATGCTTAGTTGGCACGGCTACAGATGGTATACGTACACATGGACCAATGGCATGCATGTTGTTGATGCAAGCAAAAATGTACATGGAAGGTTTAAAAAGAATTGGGGAAGTTAACTTGGGAAGCACATGGATGACATTTTGTTATTGCCAATTAAGTAATTAACAGTGTTAGTGGTCTCCAAAGCAGGCAAGATCCTGAAGTGGTGCATCCATGGGATTAAACAAAGTGACAGTGGTGAGTAATTAAAGAAGATTCAGAGATAAATTTATCCTTCAAAGAATTTTAGACTTGATCAGGCATAGTGCTGCGTGTGACCATGGAAGGGGATCTAGATCTGAACAATGATGTAGAGCTAGCAATTTAGCTGCACATATGGCTCCATATGGCTGCCGTTGAAGCATGCAACCACCATGCATGCATCACCTTTGTTATATCTTATCACCATATGGGCATGTGTCATCACATTTGTGCAGTGAAAATTAATTTTAGGGTGCTTGCATGCACAGGTTATGTCTGGTGAAGGTTGGTGGTGTTTGGTTCATGGCATCAATTCCATACCCTGAAAATGGGAGATGGTGATCCTAGTTTCTTTTTTTTTTCCTTTTTTTCTTTTTCAATATCAGATATGGGCCTAGGGTGTGTGTTTGGTCTAGGATATAAGGGTTTCATGTTATTGATGTTTAAGGAAGGGTAGAGCCGGAGTATGTTTGTCCGTCTCTTCTCGTCAGTTTAAATAGTTTTGAAAGATCAGTTTACACATTATAGCATGGTACAGGAGCCAAAAGGTTTTTAACCATTCCTTTAATTTGTCCTAATATATAGAAGTGAACCAAAGCACATCTAGAATTTATTTTTAATTGTTTTTTGTTTCCTTAATATGTCCCAACGCAAACATATTTCCTATTTTTTCAGGGATAATTTCTCTTGTTGTTTCTTGTAAATTGTAAGCAATCTTCACTTAGGCACTTAGCATGTTATATGCATGCATGCCACATTTCGTGAATGTGAGATTTGCATGTCCTAAAATATCCACTTCTGTAAATAGCAGAGTAGATTATTTACAATATAAAAATTATTGCCCTGGATATATCATCAGGCCCGTCGATGAGGGGGGCAAAGCGGTTGACGGAATAGGGGCTCCAACTTTTTTAGACCCCAAATTGCTATGTATTAAGTGTAGTGTTTAATTAGAGAAAAACATCCACTAATAGACAGAGTAAAACTCAATTGTATCCCACCAATTCTCCTGTCTTTGTCGATCATTTTCCTTCGCTGCGCTGGCATAGCACACACCGCACGAAGTGCTAATTCACCTTATTCACTTTGCTTGAACCTTATTATCTTATTTTTCTAAGTTTAGACTAGATATAATATTATTGAATTTAAATCTTGTTTACAAAACAAAATAATAGGAAGTATAAAGATTTCATTTTAAAAAAATATAATGATGCCTTTCAATAAAACATAAGTCAGTTTATTGTTTGAACACTATATTTACTCTTTTAGTATTAATGTTTGATATATTCCTAAGTACTATAAGAAATAACATTTATTAAAATTTACAATTATGTGAAATATATTTTAGCCTTTGGTTACATGTATTCTTTTAAAAAATTAACAGTCTTATTTTGTATTTCGCACCGGTTTCCAATTTGTTGAGACGCCCTGTATATCATTCAGAGCATTGTCAGAAAGTTACAGTTGGCAAGTGCTGCATCTTTCAATATTCTTGACACATGTTCAAGCACATCATGCAAGATGCCATCCATGCATACCTACTTCATGGCAGATGAGAAAAAATAAGAGAGAAATGAAGGCAGGATGACCAACGCCTTTCTACCAACCAAAATTTGGTCGCATATATGCACAGCAACCACTCAGTATACTATTTACCATCAGCATGCATATGCTCTCTTTCTTTGAAGCATGTCCGGTCAGATCATAGCACAGAGATATCCAACCCTCAGGAGATGACAATCTTATCCTGTGAAGAACAAACGATTCCTCTGAATTGATTTAATCAGCTCTTTTTTCCTTTTTTTTTTTCATCTTTTCAATCATACATCAAACCAAATTAACACATTAATTTTCTATGCAATATGGTATACACACACCTGGTAGGAAAACGAAGATATTAAAAGTTTCATCTTAGCATCCGTTCTTCATCGACTCTAATTCACGAGGCATCCTTACACTGACTTGACTCTCTTTCGTCTCCATGGCTAAGCGGTCTGACTTTATTCTTCCTATCTCAAAAAACGTTGGCTTATTAATTTGTCCTCTCTTCTTATCTCGAGCGTCGTGTGGATGACACTATCTTTATGTTGCCACATCTACATACGTGCTATATATCCCCGTGTTGGGCTTTTTTCGTCATGGTCTTTGTTTGAGCTCACCGCTAATTCACTCCCACCGCATCCTATATTATCGTTGGTGCTGCCACGCATTCTTTGGAGAGGATATATAACACAACCACGCACTAAAGGTGAGTCCTCACAAACCACCAACCACACTTCCTTGCTTCCTTGGTAAGTACTATCTCCATTTCATATTATAAGTCGTTTAACTTTTCTCCTAATCAAATTTTATTAAGTTCGATCAATTTTATAAAAAAAATTAGTAGCATCTCAAATATCAAATTAGTTTCATTTAATCTAATATTGAATATATTTTGATAATATGTTTGTTCTGAGTTGAAAATACTAATATATTTTTCTATAAACTTAATCAAATTTACAGAAGTTTGATTAGGAAAAAAATCAAATAACTTGTAATATCAAACGGGAGTACCTTGTTTATATGTGTTGCCAGAGGTTAGATGCACTCTTCTCGGTATGCTGAATTCATATCTAGGCTTTTCCAAAGCGTATAGATAAATAGGTCCTTGTTTGGACATGTGAGTATTCAGGGAGATCCCTTTGATTAAGAGGAATGGAAGGGGTTGAAATTATTCACACCGATCCAAAGGGGTTAATTTATCATATATGTCAAGGGGTTAAGGGTAAATTTACCTTAGTAGATACTATCTCCTCCTAAAATATAAGGAGTTTCAGGGTTCGACACGAGTATTAAAAAGATAGGTGAAATTAAATATGTGAATGTTGTGATTGGTTGAGAACGGAATAAATTATTATATTTTGGGACAAATGTTAGAGGCTAAAAATTATTATATTTTGAGATGAAGGGAGTACATTCGTACATACACACACACACACACATATATATATATATATATATATATATATATATATATATATATGTATCTGCTATCTGAACAAGCTCTAATTGTGTCGAGATTGAGGAAGGAATTAACGATATGCCATTTCTTCCCTGTATATGCAGTGAATGAATTTTGTATAGATGAGATCGATAATGAGGGGACTGTTATTTAGCGCACATCCCATTCCTAGTGCACACTTTTTTCTAAGAAGTTAACACTTTTATACGAAAAGCTTTTACCTAAAAATTTTCATTGAAGAACTTTTATATGAAAAAAAACAATATGCTCCGAGTTTAATGCATGCGCGCCAAATAGTAATCCTGCGACAGTACGTGAAGCCCATGCAAGCTGCCTGCCCTCATCTGTCATCACACAAGGATTAACGTACACACTTTTTCTTACACCTCTAGTAATAAACACATGTATCTATCATCGTAGGATATATATATAGTGTGGTGCATATACATAGTACTAGTATATAGCTATACAGTGTACCGAGATCGATCATTGGAAAGGTAGCTAGCTAGCAACAACGACTACTGACTCATCAAGAGTGCATGCATATATATCATATGTATATATGCATACATATAATCATGTAATAGTATCAAGTATGAGTATGACTTCTCAGGCATTGATCGATCTGCATGATGCATGCATGCATGCAATGCAGAGCTAGCTTTGCAACAACAACGACATAACGTAGCATGGATCGATGTGGCCGGTCCATCCTTCAATTTATTTGATTTGTGCATATACAAATGTGGGTGTAATTGCATGTGTAGCTAGTGTGTGTTGGTATCCTTTTGTTTGGGGGTGTGCATGCATATGGCGACAACTTGAAAAGGCTAGACATAATGTAGAGATATACGATGCAGATTTCGATACATATATATATGTTCACATTTATTCCATCTCTACATGTATGTAAACGTGTACGGGAGCGTGAGTTTGTTGTTGGTTAATTATTACAGTTATTTAGAGAATATATATATATATATATATATATATATATATAAAGGGGGAAAATCATTTATGGTCATGTTCATTTGCTTGCAGCTCTTGCAACATTTAAGATTTTTGAAGCCTCTTTGTTCTGTATTAGTAGATTTTTGTCTATTTTTAATAATAGGGTTATATATAATTACCTCATGTTTGCATATAAAAACATCTTCAATGTTTAATTTTCTCTATTTTTCTAGATGAAGCATCTAACTGATTCAGACAATAATATGGTACTCCTTTATCATAAGAATTTTAAATTAAGAGGGTCAGATATTTAACCAGGTCCAATCATTGGGAGTTTCGACCTCCCTTATGTAGACTTGCCATCAAGTCGATCACAAATTAATTAACTTTTTATTAGTCCTTTTTTTTCTTCTCAATCCTCCGTGCAATGTAGGCCATCCATCCATTAACCCTGTTGTTCGTACTATAATTCGAGCTTGAATTGACAAGAATGATAATGGCAATTAATCATGAATAATATGCATATTTATGCATTACATTCGCCGGCCATCATTTTCGCCGTCACTACTAGGAGCTAGTAGTAGTGCGATAACTATGCATGTGACCAATGTACTTGGACGCAGATAGGCACCAAAAACCCTTTTTTTTTTTTCCCTTTTTGCGATTTTGTTGGCAAAGCATCATATCGTTGTTATAATAATTAAGTTGCTAATCGATTACTTAAATTTTATGCATAAATTAATCCAGAAATATATATGATATATGCATGTATCATCAGCATTCAGCAACAAAATTTATAACCAAATCGTGTAGTATATGTTTGTGTACTTTCTTTGAAAAGGTTCAATTTGTCACCGGGTCAGATTCTGTCACGACCAAGATTCGTTCAAGCATCCAACACTAATTTAATTCTCCTTTTTTTTTTAAACTTTGGATCCCTCTGATCTCACCAATCTTTATGCATGCATATGATTAATTCGCTTTAACTACCGCGACCACTACGAGCAGAGCTGTGCGTCCTCTATACTAAAACCAACACAAGCAAGCTCAGCCACTCACACTGACATATGGGACCAAGCTTTCCGTGGCCCCACCAGTCAGTGAGGGTTAATGTGGTGGTTACTGAGGAGTGGGTGAGCTCACTGCCCGGTCTGACTCCATCAGTCCATCTGGATAGGCTGGCCCGCTGTCAGGGAGTGGGCCCGTGGATGTGGGCCCCGTTTCTCTGTGTAAGGCAGCTGCACTGTGGGCCCCACTTAAATGGGTCCCGGTGGGCCAGGGTGTTTGAGGGGTTTCTTAATTTGCACACTGGTCATGGTTTGGTTTAGGGGTTTTGTTTCTTTTCTGAGGAAACCTGAGAGAGGTTGATGGTGTGGTAGAGAACATTAAAATTATGTATTGATCTCTTGATTACACCATTAATAACAGTATATAATCTGATTAACAGAGAAGGAAAGCGAAGACGCCACTTGTCATCTTGTTGATAAGGAATGCACTGGTTGGTATGGTAAATTACGAGTAAGATATTTTAAGATGAGTATGAGTATTCTAAGACTAATTGACACAACTAATTGCATACACGTAGAACCTCGATGTGGGACAAACATTTCCCAATAAACATCTTTTTATGTGGTGTTTAATGTTCCAGAGATTATGGAGGAGGTTGCGTTTGAAGTGTTATATTATTCACAAATTTTGCGAGATGTCATCCATACTAACTTTGGATTTTCTTGGATATTAATGTGATTTATATCTTATTTAATTTAATAGAGGAAATACTAACTATAATTAATTTTAAAGGACATAGTAATATTCTGTTGGTAACTGTGGGGTTGAGACTGACACGCAACATCAATTTCTTAAAGAACCGTTTTAGTGTAGCTTGAATTGACTTCAAATATTGTGTGCTAGAGCATAAGCTGATTCTAATGAACGACGACATATCTAAGCACAATCCTCAACAATGAATAAACATCCTTTATCGCATTGTTAAATATTTTTAAGTTCCTCAGTAAATCATCAAGAAATAGGACAATCTCTACCAGTGTAATAAATTAATTTTCAGCATGAGGCATATAAACCTAGCAAGTTGGAGTCCATAACAAAAAGAAAAATCCCAAGCATGTAGCCAAAAGTTACAGTAAGTCCTTTCTTGCTAGGTCAATTAGGATCAAAGGTTCTGATTATTATTTTTTGTTTTTAAATCTATTTGGTAAAATCTCAAAACCTATAATCAACTTTAGTTGCTAACCTAGGACATGGCATCTAGTCCATACCTCCCAAAGAAAATATGGATATTAGTTTGTAACACAGAAAATTCTTCTTACGATGCAAATAGAAGTGTGCATGTAAAACTCATATAAAATCCCTAAGTTCCAAATAAACCCTTAGCGATCACATGTTCACAGATAAACTAGTACCAGCTGTTATATTTGCAAAATAAAAAAAACAAAGTTTTTACTTCTTCCTCTCAGTTAGTAAAATATTGTGGTTGTAAAACCACAATCAAAACTATCCCAGAGGGATTTAAACATATTTTCATGCTCTAAAAGATAAATACTCATTTTCATATCCTAACTGCAAGGTACTTTTTCCCCAAAAGTATATCACAAAGAAATACGATATTGTCTATTTATGTAATAAATATTCAATCTGAGCATAACATCAACAACGTAGTGCCCATGAGATAAATATCAGAAGCGTGTCAACCAAAAGTGACAATAAAATCATTCAAACCGTGCAAATACTACAAATCCGCCACCGCAACATTTTCATCTTACCGGTTCGATAAGGATCAAACTTCTATTAATTTGTTCCTTTTAATCCTACATAGTAAAATGTCCAAAACCTATATTTAACCTCACCTACTTAATCCATGGCATCTAGCCCTTTACCTTCTTAAAAAAACACACACAACATTTTTAAAAACAGAAAATCCTCCTGCTTATGGCACAAATTGGGCTGCAGATGCAATGAGCACATAAGAAATTATTGCATCCCAAATTCCCAAGCATCCTCTGAGATACCTCCAAGAGTAGTATTTGCAAAAAGCCAAAAATCCAACTGCAATTTTTATTTCTCCCCATCATTTTCATTTCCATTTTCCTCGGGCAAGAACTGCTTTGTCCACTCCGCTGCCATTTGTGCTTGCTCCCTCCTCCTCCCTGGATTCGTGGCGACCAGGCCAAGATAAAGAAGCAGAGAGAGAAAAGCAGAGCAGCCATAGTGAGAGAGAGAAGGGAAGAACAGAGAGGGATAAAAGGAGCTTGAGCTCACAAACAATAAGCCTCTCTCTCCTCTCCTCACACAAAAACATTTGCTGCTTCTTCTTTCTTCTTGTTCTTCTCCTCGACGATGTACTAGCTAGGAGTAGCTTCTCTTGATTCTTGTAGCAGCAGTAGTACACTACAAGTAGTGGTGGTAGTAGTAGCAGCAGCAGTAGGCTGCTACACGAGCCAATCACCCAATCTGAGCTCCTGCATCGTAGGGGTGAAGCTAAGGTTGGCGGTGGCTGCATTGGCAGGAGAGAGATCCATTGGACTCCACCGTCAAAAATCCAATCTTGGGTGGTGGCTGATTTGGCTGTTCTTTTTTTTGCTCCAAGATTTGTGGTCACCGGATCAAAAATCCTGCCTCTTTTTGAGGCGATTTGGTTCCTGATTTGAAGGTTTCTTGCCGCGAAGATCGCGGGTTGGTACTGTTTTGGCTGGTAGATCCCTTTCGTTGGCTGCAGAGGAGGAGTGTGTCTTGTGTTCCCTGTAGAGAAGGAGCTATGAGACAATGAGAGAAGAGAGCAGCAAGAAGAGCAAGGTAACATCTGGGTTTCTTGATGAAGATAAATCACTTGTTCAGATAGATGAGCTTCTTGTTCTTGTTCAGCTCTTGCCTTTTCTTTTTCTTCTTGTTTTTTTTTTCTGGTTGACCTTGGTGTTCATTTTGTTCATATCATCTTACTTTTTTTCTTTTGTTTTTGATATATATAATTGTAGCTTTCATGGTCCAAATCGCTCGTGAGGAAGTGGTTCAACATCAGGACCAAGGCACAGGACTTCCATGCTGATTCTGATACCACCACCCAAGGTATGATTAATGCCCCCATTTTGGTTGTTCAAAGATGAGTAATTGCAGGTTGCAGCCTCCCTCTATGCAAGATTTAATTTTTGATGCATTTATTTGGGATTAAAAGTAATGTACCCACAAATGGAATCTCCCCTTTTACCTTTGCTTGCTGCCTGCTCCGGTGTGGTTTGGGCAAGCAAGCTGTTTATCTGATCCAAAGAAAGCTAATTTGCTCGTGACTCCTCTCCTACTTTGTTTGTTTGTTTTGTTCTGTGGTTATCATCTCCTTATCCGATCTTTCTAAGTCCAAGATCGAGGTGTTGATTCAAAGTTAGATGAGCAAACTAATTGACCTGTCACAATCAGACGCCTTTTTATCCTTCGTAGATATCTGCTAAGCTTACGTTTCAGTTTCCAGTTTTGATTTGTTCATGAACAAGTCCTCAAAAGGTCACAACCAACCAAATCAAGAATCTTTTTGCCACACACACACTGCAGAAAATTTTGTTTACCTGCATTTCTGTGCACGTTTAATGTGAAAGTGAGTTCATCGAAAGATCAGAGGCAGCCAGCTTTTTCTTTGTTGTGTTTGCTGCCTTTGTTTGGTTCTGTGCTGTGCTGAGTTGAGCTGAGGTTGCCGTGTGATCCAGGTAGGGATGGTGGTGGTGGAGCAGGGGGGAGGGCCAGCTTCTCAGCGAGCTCTGCAAGCACAAGTTCAGCCAAGAAAAGCAGAACAGGTACAGTGAAAAGAACCACTTGGACCACGCCTCCCTCCTCTCTCTTCTCATCACACTCAAACAGATGCTGCTTTCTCTTCCCACCATAACACTCTCTTTAGTCTTTACCTGCTGGGATTATCTTTGTCAAGCTAGCTCCTTTGAATCATTCTGCAGCACCAGGCTCTTTTTGCACTGCCAAGTTATCTGATTATTCCTGTTTGTTGTTTGCTTATGGGCCCATAGACCGGTCGTCCTTGAAGCGGAGCGGCGATCGCGTTCGCCGAGGGAGGAATGATTTCGATCTAGCACGCCTGACAGAGGTTCAAGATTACAGGTGCTACTACCATTGATTCACCATGCGTGTTTTGCCTGCTGGCACTTGCTGGCGTTGTGTCTATTGTGTAGTGACTAGTGAGATTGGATGGAATCTTGCATCTTTGTCTGATAATCATTGTCCAAATTTTTGTTATAGTTACTACGATTTGAGTTTGCTACATTATGTTGAAGGAATCTGATGGATCATTCTTTTCCTTCCTTTTGCATGTAGAATCTTTGCTGCAACATGGAATGTCGGAGGCAAGTCCCCACCAAGGGGGCTAAATTTAGACGAGTGGCTTCACTCTTCTCCTCCTGCTGATATCTACGTGTTAGGGTATGTGTCAGGTGACCTTCCTAAGAAGTTTATAGTGGTGATTGCGAGCTGTTTCGGTTAATTTACTATTATTGGTCTATTGCAGATTTCAGGAGATTGTCCCTTTGAATGCTGGAAATGTTCTTGGCACTGAAGATAATATTCCAGCAAAGAAGTGGGTATCTCTTATTAGGAGGACACTGAACAAGAATCCTGGGGCTAGTGGTTCCGGTGTCTATCATACACCGTCACCAGTCCTTAATCCAGTTGTAGAACTAGATGCTGATTTTGAGGCGTCCGCAAGAAGGCAGGAGAACTACTCATTCTTTCACCGTCGATCATTCCACAACCTCAGCCGTAGTTTAAGAATGGATGCAGACTACATGTTCCCACAACCAAAGCTGGACCGAAGATTCAGCGTTTGTGACCCAGTCAGCTTGGGAGGCAGACCAAGTGACTTTGATGGTAATTTGCGGTGGCTTGGGTCACCAGATGAGGAGAACATCGATGAGGAACTCTCTAACGCTGCACAATGTTCTCCACTCCCTCGTAGCTGCAATACAGCGGCACCTACTGAAGATAACAACGAGCAACCCAATGGATCAAGGTAACACAGCTCCGGTCATGAACATTGGCAATTGTTACTTACCCCAGATTTTCTAAATGTTAGTTGTAATTTACTGTAACTTTTTTTTATCTTAAGGTCATGCAAAACTAACTAATTGAAAATGCCAATGGCTCTTCAGGTATTGTTTAGTTGCCAGCAAACAAATGGTTGGCATATTTCTCACTGTCTGGGTGCGCAACGAAATAAGAGATGATGTGAGAAACTTGAAAGTTTCTTGTGTGGGTAGAGGATTGATGGGTTATCTTGGAAATAAGGTAATGTGAAGTTAGGAAGTGTATAAATAACTACTGTATACATCTTTAATATGACACAATTTTCTAAAGTGTTAAGTCGTAACTATTGTATTGCAGGGTTCTATATCAATAAGCATGTCTTTGCACCAGACAAGCTTCTGCTTCATTTGTTGCCATTTGACCTCGGGGGAAAAGGAAGGGGATGAATTGCGCAGGAATTCTGATGTTATGGAAATATTAAGAAAGACAAGGTTTCCACGGGTTCGTGGTGCTAATGATGTCAAATCACCTGAAACAATTCTTGAGCATGAGTAAGAGACATGTTTTTGTTTTCTTAGAATGCTATACATGGAAGCTGCAGCAAACTTGTCTAATAATTGGTTATCTTCTAATTATTTTGCAGCCGTATAATATGGCTTGGGGATTTGAACTATCGTATTGCCCTGTCCTATTGTTCAGCAAGAGCTCTTGTCGAAATGCATAACTGGAAACAATTATTAGAGAAAGATCAGGTAATTTGCAGTGAACTACCAAGACTATTCAGTTTTATTCTATTGTTTGTTCAATTTATTTTGGTTATATAACTTAGCAAAGTACAAGAAAAATTGGAAGATCAAAATGTTCAGACCAAAAAGTTTTTACATATTACTGTGGATGAAAGGCCACTAAAACTTTGAATTGACCTCTTCGGGAACAGCTTCGAATACAACAAAGATATGGGAGAGTTTTTCAGGGCTGGAAAGAAGGAAGGATTTATTTTCCTCCCACGTACAAGTATTCGTTCAATTCAGATCGTTATGCCGGAGAGGGCATGCATCCCAAAGAAAAAAGAAGAACGCCTGCATGGTATGCTTCATCAGTTATTACAATAACTAGATAAGACTGCTTTATTTTACTGTAATGATATTTCTCAGTGATCTCATCCTTTTCTTCTCTTGTTTACACACCAAAAGGTGTGATCGCATTCTCTGGTATGGTAATGGCCTCATCCAGCTGTGCTATGTTCGTGGGGAGTCTCGCTTCTCCGATCACCGGCCAGTGTACAGCATTTTCATGGCAGAAGTTGAGATTGTACACCATAGGAGGAAAAACATGGGATATTTCAGCTCTAGAATTGAGGTGGAAGAACTACTACCGCATTCTCAGAGCTACAGAGAAATAAACTTTTACTGATTTTGAGTTAACAACATGTTGTAAGGTATGTTGGCTCTAATTAGTGACAATTTTGAAGGATAATTTTGTACTTGTGTTTATAATCTGTATGGTTCTATTCTACCTTTATTTACTCTTCTTTTTTCATCATGCAGATTAGGGTACTGGTCAAAAGTACAACATGCAGGGTTCAAGAGTCAGCTCATTAGGTGATCAGATGTGAGTTTGACTAAGTATTTTGTTTTCTGGTTCTTTATTTCTTGACTGGGACATGCTTAGCTTGTAAGATATGATTGCCAATAGTGATGAACTGATGTGGAGTCTAATGCCTTTTTTGTTTGGCATTCCTCAATCCTCATGCAGATACTCAAGCAAGAATATGCAAATACTAACTTAAAGGTAAAATCTCATTTTTTGTAGATATAATTAAATGAAAACCTCTTGCAAAAACTAAGTTGATTGACACTGTTTTATGGTGCCATTGCAGGATATTGGGCAATTTTGCAGGCAACCATTATGTCAAATGGAGAAGTATCAGCCCATGCCACTAACTATACACTCACTCTAACTTTAGCTTAGTTTCTCTGAGCAAGCTAATGCTTCCTTTTTTTTCTTTTTCTTTTTATCAGCTTAGAGTGTCAATAAACACCAACATATTATTTTCCCCTTCCCTTTGGAAGCTTTGTAAAGCCAGCTAATGTATCCCATGCAAGTTGTGGAATTATTGTAAAACATGATACTTAGCTTTAGGAGAAACTGTTCCTAGGCTGAGGGAGGAATGATGAGACATGTGAGAAGCTTGCACAGTTACAATCATGTGTATAACTTTTTTTTTTTTTTTTTGGATTGGTGGTGCCTGAACAGTCAAGTGAGGCATGCATTAGTGCTACTCATTGCTATGGCAAAAAGATTGGCTCCCTCAATGATGGCATTGCCCTGTGCAAATGTGCAATGTTCCTACATAACAAACCCCTGATGTTGCAGTTGCACACTCTTTTATTTAACTTTGTTCCTATTTGTTTCCCCTTGCCTATTACTACTAGTCAGTTGCAGTGCCTCATTTTGTTATGCACTGGGTGCACTATGGCAACAGCAGAAATGGTTCTCCATCATCTCTACTCATACATGCTATTGCAAGCTGCAGCAGTACATTGTTCAGAAAAGGAATCCACTACTGTATGTATGGTTTCTTGGAGAATGGTGTGTCTGTTGTCATTAAGCCTTTCTTAGTCTTGATCTTTCCCAGGTCATGTAGAAGTAGTAACACACATCTCTAAGCTTCTCTGGTATTGCAATCCTTTTGTTCTCTAGCTGTGTGGAGCCACATGGTTCATGCACTCCATTGCACACAGTTTTTGTTGGATGGAAAATATGACAGGTTTCAAAGTTCATCAGGAGAATTCAGATTCAGAATTAAGTTCCTACTGGCTGGTGGGTATGGTAAAATGCAGTTATATCAATTGATCAAAGTTCAGATTCAGAACTTTGACTTCTTGTTCCAGAGCTCTGGCTGTGTGCTCTGCTCTAGAAGAAACTAGAGTAATATATTTTTGATTCCCTGCTATATCCATGTGAAGAGTAAAACTACTGAGTACTAATATATTCAGTCAACTAGACACTGGAGTATATCACAACTCTTCACTGCAACCAGCTTAAGGAGTACTACTTTTTTTTCTTTTTTTTTTTTGAAAGATGACCAGCATGTTATTAGTAGGAATAAGTATTGCCACTACTGTATGTGAGAACTTATGGTCAATTACTCAGTGCAATGGCAGCAATGCTCTATAGTCTACAGTGTGACTCAAACATTGTTAATCTGCAACCGGTTAATTCTCACTTTAACAAAATTTCTCAGAATCTTGCATGGCTGTACGAACTTCCAAGTGTCAACATGCAGCATCAGTTCAGGACTGGAGGATTAAAGCAGAAAAAAGCAAAAGGGACAGAGGGAAGAAATGCTGTTCCAGTAGCCCAAGTGAAGAGAAGAATAAAAGACGAGAGAAGATAAGAAAGTTAAAGCTAGAGCTAGGTACAGTAAGAAAAAAGAGAAAGGAACAGTCACATCGAACAAGATCCAAGTACTACCACAAGCAAAGCAAAGCATCTGCATCACTGTCAGTTTGCTAATGCTGTTCTTTGCATTGCTGCTGCTATTACCCTGAACTGAATTCCCATCTTGTTTCCTCTGATCAACATGAAACCGTCAGGCACTGTGCTTAATAAGATCAATCTGTCCCTTAAACTGAAACATTTGCATTGTGATGTTCATCAATCTGACAATCTGGTGCATGATCTTGTGCTGATAAGATTGGATAAGCCACAGGTGGGCATCAGAGCCCCGGGCAACGTATGAATGAATGCCTGATCTGCCATCACAGGCAAGAGCTAAGCAAGCAGCTTATTACAGAGGAAGCAAAGTGCAGGGTGGTGGTTTTGTGTGCATCGAAAGAAGACGAGAGTTCAGGTGAGAGCAGCAAACATCGAGCATGGCGCCATGGGAGCCATGGGTGGTGGAGATTGAGGATGGGACAGGTGGGAGCAGCCATTGTTGTTGTGCTCCAAAAACATTTACTGCATCACCTGCCTACCCTGCCTACCTCTGCCTGCATCTTCTTGCAGCCTCGTTTCAGAAATTTTCAGAGCAGAACACGGCCAGCAACAAACACCAATGCCTGTGTCTGTATGATGCACTCATCGAGAGGGATGAAAAAGAAGACGGAGATTTTGCAAAACAGTGCCTGGTTAGGCTTGATCTTGTGCTTAGTTCAGTACAGAGATGGGAAAGATGCTTAATTCAGTGCATATCAAGCAAGTGGAAATGAAATTCAGAATGGACATCAGGAAGAAAAAAAGAACAGAAAAATATGTAAAACAAAAAACGAATGAAATTCAGAGTGCTTTTCACATCAGGGGAAAATGAAACAAGTATGCAAAACAAAAATCATGCGGTGAGCGTGGATCGAACACGCGACCTTCAGATCTTCAGTCTGACGCTCTCCCAACTGAGCTATCCCCGCAAGCTGAGGGACAATCGCATAGGATAATATAGAAACTAATCCAACGTTGAGTACGCAGTATGCTTCAGACAAGCGACAGGTGGCAGGTTGGTGTCAGAAGCAACTGAAGTTGGCTGGCTCGGCCTCCAAGGTGGATGCACGCATGGACATGGACATGGAAGCCATGGAAGCTAGTGCTGCTGCTACTATAGTCTTCACTCCGTTATAGAAAAACTCAATTTAGGAGGGATAATCTGGATTGAGAGATATTCAGATTTATTACATTGGAGTTACATCTCAATCTAATTTAAGTTTTCTTTAAGGATAGAAGAACTATAAATCTAAATATATTCATAGAACTATACATTACATCCGGTTAAAATCTTATAGGTGCCATGGCCGGCAGACCTGCGATTAAACGGCCACTTCTCTGCCGGCTGCAGCCAGCGAGGCAGAGCCAGCTGCGTGCGTGGTAGACGCCACCGGTGACGCAACGCAGCTAGCCAATTTTACTCCTCTCCAACCAAAGTGACAGAAAGGAGAGAGAGGCCATGCCGACGCCTGTTTTTGCTGCTTTCTTGTCTGCTGATATCACCTCCTCCATCAGTCCTGCAGCGAACCACTCCCTGCGTCCAAAAACAACTTAATTTTAGCAGGGATGAAATATCACTTAAGATAATATATCACTTAAGATAATAAATCTAGATAGCTGTTATTAAGATTAAATTTTTTTTAGAAACGGAGAGAGTATGCAGTAGCAGCAAATATGTGCATATGCATGCATGCGCAAGTCGGCCAGTGCAGTGGCGGACCATCGTTGAGTATAAATCAAGACCATAATAAATCAAGAGCATACTGTTTTTCGATAATCTACTGATTATTGATTATTTTTATACGTCGACAACGACAATCCGTAATGAGTGATGCTCTTGAATTTTTCCATAGCTTATTCATCTGATTAAAAAAATTGTATAAATATCATTTATCTTCTTGTTACTCATTTTATCATTAAATAAAATATAATTTTAACTTATACTTTTACATATTTATACTAAATATTGAAATAAGATGAATGGTAAAATCTCCATGAGGGAAAAGTGAATCTCAAAACTTAATTAGGATGAGCCACGTCATCTTACAGTTATTGGCCGTCCGATTGAAAAGCAAACAAGGAAGGTAAAACAAATCTCAGCCATAGATGAAAGATGAAGCGGAAGGAGGTTTGCATGTGCAAGTAGATGGGATGAATCAGGAAGTCTATATGTGAGGCAGTGAGGGATAGTCAATGTTGACCAATGCAAAAGGGCATAAAAAAAGAGATGCCGACATATTTTCTATTTAGTTTAAAATGTTATAAATTAATATTCTAACAGTAAAGAACTAAAAATTGTATATCAGTTCAAAAGCTCCAATTATGTAATTAATTAATTTTAATTCTAGCAGTAAAGCCGCTAAAACTAGAAATTTACTGTTAACATCTTTGGTACTACAACTTATTTAAATAAATTATACTTTTGTAAAATTTGTAAAAAGGTCGTAATAACCTTCCTTCTACATACATTCTCTGAACATATTTATTCAAGTATGTAAAAAAAGTTAAATTTGCTACCAATGTATTTATTACAAGTGGTGGATAAACAGAATATAAATAAAAGCATGGATGAGGAGGAAGATAAATATATAGAAAGCCTGAGAATTAACTATAGCGATTGCACTCACCGTTTTGTTTATTTGAAAGATGAGTCAAATATTTCATATTTCAAACCTATTTATAATATTAGTACAATTAACACATCTATACATTCAATTAAAAATAATAATGTGATGATCTCGGTAATGAATAGGAAATTGTTAATAATAAATATAAATATTTTTAATTTCAAAACAGGATAAATTTGGTAATGCTATAGTTACACTTCAAGTAAAATATTTGATGCAGATACTTACTACAAATTTGAGTTAATTATTATAAATAACATGTAAAAGGTGGGAGGTTATAGTGCGACATAATATACATAGTATTATATGAAAAATCAATGATATCGTATATTTAGAAGTATTTAAAAGTAAGTTGGTACTAACGAAGATGATTTAGTGTTGGAATATGAATCCGGGAGCTGCCTCCGCTGCTGGGCAATTGGGAATGTGCTAACACTGCTACGGACTCTTGTCGTGATGAAGATGATCCTAGCTTAATTAGCTTAGCCTGCACTGGATATGGATATCATCGACCACAACCTGTTCCAACTTTCAGCATACGCAAACCAATTAAACATCGTATCGATCGAGCGATCGAGACAGTATATACATACATATACTCGTATACTTTAGTAGTAGTACTGGAACTTTGTTCGTACGTACGACAATCCGTACGTGATGCGGCAGATGAACTTACGGGAGCATTGACCTTTCAGGTCTCTCTCTTTCTCTCTTTCTTTCTCTGCAAAAAAAGAGGACACAAGAAGCAGTTGACGACAAGATGAACCAACCCGTGGAACACGCATATATACTATGAGCAATACAGACGTGACGGCACAGACGACAGATACAATCACATCGACAGTACGTATACGAGTATAAAACATTATCACCTGCTACCTTTTTAAGCTAGCCAAACATCGGATCACTCCTCACAGTACAACTACGTAGACGAGTAATCATAGTTACAAATTCGTTTTGTATGTGAAGATCTATGAGTTTTATTGTAGAAAATTATTTTTTTAAGTAGTATACGAAATGGTTATTCCCTACTTACATGGAAGGTACTACAAAGTTATTGGAATAGTACTGATCGATCGAGTTGCAACCTTGTAGAACTCTTGTGTCACGCACACGTGGGATCATATGTACGTACGCGTGCATGCATGCATGGTGTCCATTTTTGGCACCTGCACATACGTACGCGTGCGTATTATATCAACATACGTATGTACGTACGTACCGATGACTAGCGTGCCTATAAGCATGCGTGCCGCGCGTGTCAGGATAGTAGACATGCGTGCATGCGTGCTTATATGTACATACTCAGTCATTATAAAATATAAAAATATTTAATTAGATGGTTTATATATCATGATATATCTTATTCAATCGAAATTTCTTATGTTTTAGAACGGATGGAGTACATTATATACACCATTCATAAAAATAAAAAACAAATTCTAATGATGAATTTGGATAACTTCTGATGATAAATCCGGATAAATGTTTATTCAGTTTCGTTTTCAGAAGTTAGTTTTTTAGATGGAGATGCAAATTTATTATATTTTTTCCTTCTCCTCACAACCATAACGGCCGAGTAATAGTAATAAAGTAAAATCTGAAACATCCATAAATATATTTTATTTATCATAAGAGATTTTAACTGTATGATTGGAACGAAGGGAGAACAACGATGGCAGTGCTGTGCTTAATTTAAGGCAGGGCTGAACTGAACTGAAACTGAAACTGAAGCACGCTGCCATGTCAGCTTCTACCGACAAACACAGCAGGCCGGCTCTTCGTGCTTCGGGCCGCATCGCGTCCTGGTCGGATCTCGCCTGGGCCCACATGGAGCCAAGCAGCCCATCTCATGTGCTGGGCCGGAAAGGGGGCCATCTATCGTTGGGCGGCCCGAACGGCCCATACTATTGTTCGGACTCCGAACTCGGAAACCAATCTTGAAGCATCTCGAACAGAGTTACCATTTTTTCTCTCCAAATATCCATTTAGCTAGTTTAAAATTTATCTTTTATTCTATCAGACTCTCCACATCCTACTCTCTATAAACTAGCGGACCCCACTTGTAATCCTCCTCCTCTTTCTTCTTCCTCCCCATCTCTCCAATCCTCCCCCCACCGACGGAGGCTACTACTGGTAGCGAGGCCGGTGGCGGACGGAGCAACGAGGCGAGGTGGCGTTGGCGGCAAATTGAGATGCAGCAGGCGTCGACGCGTCTCCGTCACCGGAGGCGCCTCCTCCGAAGGGATGGATCTTCGGCCTCGTCTCCGGAGTCGGCCGGGTCCTCGTCTTCGTGCTAGGTCCCGACTCGCCCGCGGCCTCCGGCTCCACCACGACGATCTCAGCCGCATCGTCGGGCGGCGGGCCTCGCCGTCATCGTCCACGTCATCCTCCCCGACGGACGACGCAGTGGCCAAGGCAGCAGACGGCGGCGACTTCGGCGGCAGACGATAACGGCGGAGGGGTGGCGGTCTCGGTTGTGGACGGCGGCGGCCTCAGCAGTGGACGATGATGTGACGGAGGGGCGGCGGCAGCGGAGGGAGGGCGCCGACGATGGCGGAGAGGCGCGCCGATGGAGGGAAGGTGAGTACGAGACGTTGCTTGATTTGGGAGAGAGCGGGACGGGGGAGAGGGGAAGATGCGTGGGGCCCATACGTGGGGTCCATGATTGGCAAGCCGATTTTGGCTGGTCATATTTGGCCAACGCGAGGATGAGTTTAGCCAGCCAGATGGCTTGGCCATTCGGTTGTTAGTCTGTTGGAGTACGATTTTGATTCAAAATTGCTAAAATTTAACTTGGAGGGTGAGTTAGCTATGCTGTTGGAGATGTTTTTACCTCGGGTTTGACTCCGATTCGGGATATATCGCGTCTGCTCCCAAGTTGTTTGATTTTTTAGTTAAACTTCTATAAGTTTGATCAAGTTTATAGAAAAATATATTAGTATTTTCAACCCAAACCAAATATATCATCAAAATATATTTAATGTTAGATTAAATGACACTAATTTGATATTTTAGATGTTGCTAATTTTTTCTATAAATTTGATCAAACTTAATAAAGTTTAACTAGAAAAAAATCAAATAACTTATAATATGAAACAGAGGTAATATATATTAACATGGTAGAAGCCATTGACGATTGATCGATCGAG
Organism: Oryza punctata; assembly: GCA_000573905.2. Classification (NCBI taxonomy): domain Eukaryota; kingdom Viridiplantae; phylum Streptophyta; class Magnoliopsida; order Poales; family Poaceae; genus Oryza; species Oryza punctata. The sequence goes on along the minus strand of CM002494.2, from coordinate 4,419,968 downwards.
CTAGCTAGCTACTACTTCCATCCTATAATAAACTTATCTTTAACTTTTTTTCATTTATTACAAAATAAGTTTATTTTCAGAGTAGTCATTACTGCTACACATCGAATATCATCGATCATATATTGGTTTATGGCTACCATGGTGGTGCTGCGCCCTCCGCCATCGTTGTACATGACCACCTACTCGTCGACAGAGTATATCGTCCTCGACGTCAGCGACAGCGACGATGGCGATGGCGACGGCGAAGACGCGGATTCCTGCCCACCGCATCTCGAGGACGTGCCCCTCCGCCGCATAACTTCATTGCACAAGGCTCTCATATCACACTTAAATTATAGGTTTTAAATTATAGGTTTAATTAAATTTATAAAAAAATTTAGTAACTCGTACAATATCAAATTAATTTCATTAAATAAAATTTGATAATATTTTTGTTTAGCGTTGAAAATTTTACTATATTTTCCTATAAAAATGAAATGGGTTAGGAAAAAAATCTAAAACTACTTATTATAATATGTAGTTAGTACTTTAATCAATCACGTCATTACATCGTTATTAAAACTGAAAGAGATGGAGCCAAAGAAAGATCAAAATGTAACGAACAACTGATTAATTAATTGGTTGGTTGCATATATACAGGTGGTGTTCGTCGTGGGCACGGTGGCGATTTTGGTTTGCGTTGCGCGGTCGGCGGTGGAGGATGGCCGCCGCCACGGCTACTGGCTCGTCGGCGTGCTGATGCTGCCGCCGGCCACCGCCATTTGCGTGTTCATCGCGGCGTTCCTGTACTTGCTCATTGCTCGAGATTTCGCTGCTTTGGGCAAAAACAATGCTGCTGGCCCTGCATCTGCAGGCAGTGATGACGATGACGATGGAATCGATGGATCATCATCATCCAAGGGATAGCTAGATGAGTCGTTTAACGGCGTAATTAACCATCCTGCAAAAAGATTAGGAGCTTAGCGTTGTTTTCCGTGCGTGTGTAGTGATGTACTAATTGTCATTGCCTGAATAATCTTTCTTCTCATCGGCTCAATTTTCATCTGCTTTGTAATCGCCATTCACTACAGCTAATTAATTGAAACATGATCCAGTCTAAGTCTAGGGTCCTAAATACAAAATTTCGTCGATTCATCCTGCGGTTAGATGGGCCACTAACGGCAGGTAACGCGGAATTATATGGGCTTTTATTTGGGCCGTAACGAGGCCGTGCTCTCGCTAACACGTGGGCCGGCATAACCTCCTCCGTCTCCCTCTTCCCTCACCTCCTGCCGCCGCCGCCGGCGCCGACGACGACGAGGCCACGCGAGGACCCCGGCCATGGCGTTGCCTTCGTCAGCTCGATCTGCGCAGAGAAGACGACGACGACGGGAGACAAGGAGTTGGTTCAGTTTACCACCTGCCGCAATGGCTCCTTCTCCCGTCGGGTCAAAAGCATCCTGAATTCTGATATACTTTTCTTTTTTCTTCTTCTTTTTTTGTGGTCGTTGTTAACCACTCTGCTCACGCCGTACCACGTCAAAAGTTTCTTCAGTTTACTAATTACCAAACCTAATTAATTAATTAATTAATTCTGGATTAGTTTCTGCTTTCCCTTTTCCATCGTGTGGTTGGTAGAAGAACGGGTAAAGCTTGTCTGGGAAGAACAAGATATCGTAATCAATGGTGCTTCAGTTACTAGATTAATGCAAGATTATCTTGAGGAAATTAAAAGATCAGTGCAAAGCTGTCGGAATGGAAAGAGGAGCAGCCACAAGAATCGAATTAGGGAGAAATACAAGTTTTTATTCAGAATGGAAGTGATGAATCAATCCTAGATAATCAAAAGATAAACCAAACAAGCTCCTCTGATCGTGGCACAAATGGGAGCAGCAATAGCATAAACCAATGGAAGAACAGCTCAAATCCCTAACGAATTCCTACACGCTCGCGTGCCATGCTCACATCCAAGCTGATCGAAATCCTCAAATGCATCCACCCATCAAGATTTATACTATTACTGACAAAGAGTGATGGATTCGTCGTCGTCGTCGAGCTCGAGCAAGATCACACGGCGGACACGGTGTAGACGGCCGCGACGACGATGCCGGCGAGGATCCCAACCGGCGAGACACGGAGCGGCGCGACACCGGAGCCCATGGGCGTCGCCGGCGTCGCCTTCGACCCTGTCCCGGACGGAGTTGGCGTCTGTCCCGCAGGAGGAGCAGCACCACCTGCACGCGCGCGGCGAAGGTGTTCGTCAGCTCGTGCTCGTCGGAAGCTAAGAAATGGCGGCGAGACGGCGAGGAGAGAACACGCTACTTACTCTTGCAGTTGCTGACCGGCGGCGTCTGGACCTTGCAGGCGTCGGGGAGGCCGAGCGCGCGGGTGCGGTTGATGCTGAGGCCGAGCGCCGCCGTGTCGGCGTTGAGCGCGACGCAGAGGCACTCCGGCTGCGACTTCACCACGTCGCCCAGCTTCGAGCAGCACGACGCCGACGGCGACGTCTCGTTCCCGGTCAGGTAGTTGAGGCACGGCGACATGCTCAGCAGCGTCTGCGTGCACCCGCTCGTCGACGACGGCGACTGCGCCGCCGCGCCACCGGCCAACGACGCCACCACCACCACCACCGCCGCCGCCGCGCCGATCCACGCCACCCTCGCAGCCATTCTTGACACTGACAAACAAACAAACTCTCGTGTGATGCTAGCTAGATGCTCTTGTGTCTGAAACTCTGAATAAAAAATCTGTGCCTTTTGTGCTCGATTTGTGTCGTTTTTATAGGGGAGAAACCGAGGAAGGTTGCGAGACAGCAATGCAGGGTTGGGTCAGGTTGGTGAGCTGAATCTTCCTAATCTCGCCAATCAAAATGCCATTTTTTTTTAAAAAAAAATCTTCTCTTGAAGGAGTTGTTATTTGTTCAGAGAATTCAGACAAGCAAAACGCAGCAATGCAGTACAGTTTTGAATTTTATTCAGAGTAGGCAGCCAATTCTGGTCTCTGCCGTGTTGGAAGAGATTAGCAACGGTATGCGTGTCACAACATGATTTCTTGCCTTTTTAGTTTTGAACGGTTATTACGGAATGGTACTCAGTATAGCAGTAATTACTTCCCTGGAAAAATCGCATACTTTTCTGCCTGAAACCGCAAGGGTCAAATTATGAAATTACTGTTGCTTCTAGATACTCGCTTCCGTGAAGAGCAAGTGATTTGAATATTATTAATTTACAGGATTTTTTCAGGCATTGAGGAAAAGTGAAACCCTTTATTAATTTCCTTTTCTAAAAAGAAACAAAAGCTAACTTACAAAATAAAGCTCCCAAATGTGCTGGTAGTACTTTTAGTTAGGAAGGCTAGTAGTAAAGCAGACAATAATTTTTACACATACTAGCAGCCAATCATCTTTACAGAAAGCAGGCTTATCAACTTATGGCTAGTGTAATTTGGCTTTGTGTTTAGTCATAAAGCACCGGCCATTCTGGAAGCTGCACACAGAACTGATGAAATGCGCAAAGTCACTATTATCATTCATTCCTTTGTTGCAGTGGCATCACATCTCCCATGTTTTCTGTTGGTCGGATAAATCATTCATGCGTGTGCCCCTTTCTTCTTCATCATCCCATCCATCCATAAGCAGTAGCACTAGTTGCAAAGTGGTTTGCTTTTAGAGCAGTAGCATTCTCATCTTCTTCTTCTGTTCTTTGTTCATAAGGCTAACCATATGCATAATGGACGCATTGGATGATCTCTGATAACTCTTGGTGTGAAGTAGTAGTAGAAAATGTTCAGGTTTCTACTGGGTATTCTTCTGCATTGAAGATTCAGAGTAGCAGATGAATCGTGTGCAGTCACTTCAGTGGATGTTCTTGCTATGCTATGCAGTGGCTCATGCTGAAAAGCAACATGGGAATCTCACTGTGCTTTTGCTGTTATGTTTGTTGCAACCACTTATTTGACTCGACCGGATGGATGATTGGGTTGTTTGTTTGGTTCCAGTTCTAATCTTACAATTTAAAGCTTTAGGCGGCATCCCAATTTCTTAAGCAAGTGTATTTTTTTCAATATTGAAGTTACCGTTTGACTTGCTCGTGTACCATGATCCACTTTAGATATCCATTACATCTTTCATGGGGTCATACTTGCTTTTTTTTGTCATGTTCTTCACTTCTTTCCATTTACAATCTAACATGTAGACTTAAGCCTCTATTCCGGAGTCTATTCCGGAGTGAGGTTGTGCGCACGTACAACGGAGTGACATATTTTCTTATGATTAATTAAATATTTACTAATTTTTTTGAAAATGGATTAATATGATTTTTAAAAGCAACTTTTGTATAGAAACTTTTTGTAAAAAACGTACCGTTTTACAGTTTGAAAAGCGTGCGCGCGGAACACGAGGGAGAGGAGTTGGAACACACTGAAAAGAACACATCCGAGTTCTTTCCCCAACTTTCCCAACTCACCTCCCACGTATTCCGCGCGCACGTTTTTCAAACTGCTAAACGATACATTTTTTACAATATTTTTTATATGAAAGTTGCTTTAAAAAAATCATATTAATTATTTTTTAAAAAAATTAGAAATACTTAATTAGTCATAAGAAAATACGTCGTTCCGTTTTGCGTACGCGGGAGACGAGTTACCAACCTCACCTCCCGAACACCGCGTTGTTGTATGCTGCTTGCGACACTGTCCTGTTGGCTGTGGTGCAGTTACAGTCTCAAGCAGCCGAACATCCCATTTACTTAGAACCAAGGAACGTACTTTAAATATTCTTTTAAAAAATGAGTTGGATTCTATAAAAATCCTGTAAATTCTCTATGTGCAAAACAAGACCTTAGAGATTGGGAGAATGCTATTCCTTAATCAAAGATGTTAGCCTATGTTTTTTTCAAGGGAAATTTAACTATTTACCACTATTGCATATGCCATTTATCCAAACACCCCTCTTAGATTTGGTCTTATTTTTTTTCTGCCCTTCTAAGGTGATGGCTTCTTAACTATTTGCCACTTTTACCTACGTAGCGTACCAACGTGGTAACCCAGTGTAAATATTGATGTGGGACCCACTTGTTAATCTCACAATCTCTCCCCCTTCCTCTCTCCCTTCAGCCCGGCCAACCTAGCTAGCAGCCGGCACTGCTCCGGCCAACCCCGCCGTCCTCCTCTCGGCGGTGGCGCGTGTGCTTGGCGACGACGGGACCACAGATCCCCTGCCACCGAGGAGAGGGTCGCCGGAGCTCGCGGGACACCAACATCGAGGGAGCTCGTCGACGCCAGGTTTGGAGGGTGGTAAGGGAGCCCGCCAAGAGGAGGGAGGCGTGCGTGCGGGAGCTCGCCGGCGCAGGAGGGATGCATGCGAGCAGGAGCTCACCGGCACCAGGCTTGGAGGAAGGTAAGAAGCTGGCCAAGAGGAGGGAGGTGTGCGCGCGGGAGCTCGCCGGTGCCGGGAGGGATGCATGCGAGCGGGAGCTCACCGATGCCAGACTAGGAGCGGGCTCCTCCCCGTCAGCGAGCTGGAGGATGAGGAGGAAGATGAAGTGAAGGGGAGAGAGTGGCTTGTAGGTCCCACGCTGCTTTTTAAGTGTTGCAAGTCACGTTGGTGCTACGTAGGTAAAAGTGACAAATAGTTAAGAAGCCTCACCTTAGAAGGAAAAAACTAAGGTAATCTAAGAGTGACATGTGGATAAGTGGTAAATGCAATAGTGATAAATAGTTAAATTTCCTGTTTTTTTAAGATAAGTTAGGCACAGATTAAATGTCTCTAACATACGTATTTCTTTATCTTTACAATAGAAGTTATGATCTCTATTAAAAAAAATTCTACCATAGAAGTTCAAGAAAACTAAACAAAGAACCACTAAAGACAACAAAGAATGTACTAATATATTATTACCCAGCTCATGAATTCCCACAAAAGAATGGAATTATATTTCAGTACAACCAATAATAATCCAAGCCACTGGTACACAACGCCACCAATCCGTACACAAACTCTCCTACACTAATCAAAACAACAGCACATACACGTATAGATACACTCAAACACGCCACAAAATTATAGCAAAATAACACAACTAATCTCTTGGTCAATCAATCAACCAAATGAATAATCATCTGATGAGAAGTTGAGGCTTCAGAACAGCATGGCAGCTAGCAGCAGCAGAAACGCAGGAAAACCAGCATTTGCGGCCCTCCATGCCGAGCTGGGCACCACCTGCGGCCTCGTCTGCGTCTGGCTCGTCGCCGGCGGCGTGGCCGTGGCCGTCGGCACCACCGGCGATGTCGTCGGTGATCCGGCCTCGGCCGTAGACTCCGGCGGACTTGGCGCTGTAAATTTGACAAAATAAAATAAAAAGATAGATAATTTAGTTTCCATCACCAGTAAAATTCTGACAATTTGGACAGTTTGGCATGTGTTGCCCATGAAGTTGAGCGGATTCAGGCTAATATTTCTTACGCAGTGGTGGCATGGCCGGAGAAACTGCAACGGGTACTCCTGCAGCTGGAATCTGAGCTGATGTATCTGAAAAAAACAATATTGATAAATTAACCGTATGTTACGTACTACCATATGAACTTTTGTATACATATTTGGCTCGTTTGGAACACAGGATTATATAAAATGACCTTTCTCGCGCATAACAACAATTTTCTTTCTTTTTTAAAAAAAATGCCGCATTCTAAATTTAACTATTCTCACGCATACATATATTATCACCTATATACTATCTTTGTTATTAGGACGATGCTCCAGTACACTCTACTTATATTATACTACCAATAATATTAATTTACTCATACAATAATTACGAGTAATTTTATCATTTATGTTTTTTTCCCGCTAGATCAATATGTGGTTATCCATTATGTTGGCATTGCTCATATTCCATCAAAAAGCAGAAAAGGAAGGAAAAAAGTTTAGTAACCGCTAAATGACAATTATATCTCTATTTTTTGAAATAATAATACCCTTTCATATTTCTACTACCGCTAACTAGGGTGGTAGTAGAAAACAATCTGAACCCTTCAATCAAATATCAAATAAACAGAGGAGTTCACAACATACCTACACATTAATAACATGTGGAATTTAAAACGGTACATTAATTCACAATCCATATCTACGCGGTAGTAGAAAAATCTGAAACCTTCGATCAAATGAGATCAACGATTCAGATTGTTTTCTACTACCAGTAGAGAGCACCGCAGTAAGGCTATTGTTATTAATATTTTACCTAAATTTGTTTGTTCTAAGGACAAATATTAAAAATCGGATGAAGTTATTACCTTTGCATTGGAGGGGAACAGACATGGAGTTGCAGGCTTTAGGCAATGTAACGGCAAGCGTCCGGTTGATGGGGATGCCGAGGGGCACATTGCCGGTGAGGACGAGGCAGGCGCAGCTGGCGCTCGTGTTGATCATCGCCGCCACCGACTGGCAGCACTCCGCCGTCGGCGTGCCGGCGCCGGTGCCGTTGCTGCTGCTGGTGATGAAGTTGAAGCACGGCGTGAAGCTCGTGATCAGCGATGCCGTGCACGACGCCGCCACCGCCTGCCCCGACGCCGGCGCCGCCACCATCGCCACCACGGCGACCACCGCCGCCGCCGCCGCCGTCACGGCGACCACCTTGTTGATCACCATATCTCTCTCTCAATGTGTGTGCCCCTGTCACGTCTCACAAACTAACTTGTAAGCGTGCTTGATGAAACTTGCATTGCCCCATGAATATGTTTATATAGGGAGGATCATCGGAATGGTGACGTGGCAGATTGAATTGGTAGATCAGAAGTTGGTCATGGCAGCGTAACCACCATAACTAATGAATCCTTTTTGTGACGTGTTCTCAAAGTGCTTAAGAGTGTTGAGGTCATATCCGGTAGGAAGGGTTCGTCACCAAATGCCTTAATTTGCTGATCTGTCCGGGAAATACATATGCTGATGTGTCATTTTCACCTTGTAACTAAACGAGTAGCTTCCGTAATCTTAATCTGACCTAGTGACATTATTGTAACAACATAATTTGACCGGCCATAATCCATATGACAATGCTAAATTGAGGAATTTTTCCGTACTCACATTTTTATTCAAAAGTTCTTTCCCAAACAACTCACTTATAGGAAATTATATAAAGATAGTAATTCTTATACCGTCATGTTTCTGTTTGGAATGCTAATGGAGAAATCGTAGTATTTCTTGTACAACTGAACCAACTCTCGTGATATGCACCGTTGGATGTTGATCTAACGGTCAGAAAATGCTCAAAAGGGGTTCGGAGATTTCTTCTCCGACCCCATTTTGGACTACTATTACAGAATATACAACTTTCTCTGGGTCCTTACTGCTAATTTCCCCTATTGTTACATCCTCTCCGGCGGCCTCCATCTGGGCCGCGAGTGTTCGATCGGACGGCGGCTATTGACTCCTACGATTTTCGTGTGGGACCCACTTGTCAGTGACGAGGAGGAGGTGGTCGCCGTCCCTGACGAGCCGCACGTCGTCGACGTCGGCGCCGCCGCTCGTCACCACCCTCGTCGGCGACACCCCGAACCTGGCCGCGCCGAGCTCGAGGAGACCCCGCAGCGTCTCCGGCATGAACACCAGCTTGCTGCTCTCCTTCCCTGCTCGCGACTCCGGGCAGCAGATGGCCACCCTCACCAGCGCCGGCGAGCTCGACCTCTCCCTCTCGGCGGCGGCGGCGCCGCCCCTGTAGCCGCCTTCGTGATGGAACGCGTGGTACGAGGATATGACTCCGAAGAGGGTGTTCCGGAAGTTGGCCATCCGCTGCGGCGTGCTGCGCGCGGAGGAGGAGGAGGTGGAGGACGTGCGGCCTCGCCGCGACGTCGACGGCGAGGCATCCACGCTGTCGCGGAGCGGCACGATCGCCGCCGTGGCATCCGTCGGCGGTGTCGACCTCGTCTTGCGCGGTTCTTGGCGCGTCGTCGTCGACGCGAACGCGAGCTGCATGTCGGCGTGGCCGCCCTGCTCGGCGACGGCACGAGGGGTGAGGCCGTTGACGTCCTCGGCGTCGGCGTCGGCGCCGTGCTCGAGGAGGAGCTTCGCCATCTGGACGTTGCCGTCGATGACGGCGCGGTGCAGAGCGGTGGTGCCGTCGCCGGAGCACGCCCCCGTCACGTCCCCGCCGTGCCGGATGATCTCCCCGAGCAGCGCGGCGTCGTTCTGCTCGACGGCGACGCGCGCGTACGGCGCCGCGTCGCCGCCGGAGAGATCGGCGCCGGCGTCCACCAGCAGCTGCACCACGGTCTGGTGCCTCCTGCACAACGCCTCCCACAGTGGCACTCTCCCTTCTGGATCTGCACATCACTTGATCAAATTTCATGAGAGTTTTTTTTTTAAAATGACGATTTGAATTGAGCATGAAACTAGTATAAATGTATGAACAATTGAATTATGAATTCTTGATTTGACTTTAAAAAGCATACCTCTGGAATTTGAATCAGCTCCATTCTCCAACAGAAGCCTGACGCATTGCTCATTCCCATTTGAAGCTGCTATATGCTGTCAAATTCAGTAACAATATAACTCTTGTCAATTTCAGATTAATTTCGGACATAAAAGTATAAAACATACAAACTAAAAAACAAATGTCACAAAACAATTACTAGTAATTAGCATGATATCATATCGTTAGTGTACCAGAGCTGTTCGGCCATAATGATCCGATTCATTTGGGTCCAATCCACGCTTCAGAAGCTGATGCAACAAGAAGCTATCCCCTTTGGAAGCTGCAAAGCAGAGTGTGATGGGGAAATCCATTTGGCCCCTGGCCAACATGTCATCGATCTCCTTTGCGACGGCGGATATGGCGGCGATGTCTTTCTTATCTCTCAGATACTAAACATAACAAGGAAGAAGAAGAAGAAGAAGAAGAAGAAGAAGAAGAAGAAGAAGAAGAAGAAGAAGAAGAAGAAGAAGAAGAAGCTCAAACATATCAGAATTTCCCCCTGTCGATTCCGGGAGCGGTTTTCGTTGTCGAAAAAATTTACTTACCTGAATAAGGTTGTTCATGACAATTGTTCCATCTGCAATGTTGGACTGGATGATCCTGAGGAAGGAGGCCCGGTCCAAGCGAAGAAGTTGGCACAGTGATCTTGTTCTTGCTGTGAAGAGCTGAGGCCTGTAGCATAGGACCCCGATCTCGCCGACGACATCTCCTGACTTGGCCATCCCTGCTAGCTGCAGATCATACAAGCAAAGATGTGAATTAGCATTTGGTGTTTTTGATGCACTGTTCATGAACTGATCTCACTTGGTGAAATTAACTTTGTGTGAATCATGGAATTAATAGACTTGCCTGCTCTATACCATTATGAAGCTCTATCAAATCCTGTGAATTGGATCACTTACATTCATCAGCAACAACCACTTTGCCATTTCTCGTTACAAGATCATCACTTAGATTTGAAAATGGAGAATGATAAAACAAGTTATAGGGAGTGATTTTACCATACTACCAGAGACTATAATGTAGAAATCCGCAGGCGCTTCATTCTGCAGTATGATATCCTCTCGCGGCGCAAAGTACTCGGCATTCATCTCAGAAACCTTCAGCCAAATTACACCACAGAAAATATATAGCAACAATTCATGAACATCCTACATGAATTGAAAAAAAATATCACATAATCACATTGAGATTAATTAATTACCAGCTGAAAGATGAGATCATTGGAGACACCCTCGAAGAGGTAGACATTCTGGACAAGGCCAAAGAAGAGATGGTGTGAGATGCTTGACCTGATGGCCTTAGGCAACGCCTCGAATGTCTCCTGCTGATGGAGCCCTTCTGAATTCGTCCTGAACTTGAGGCTGAGATGGGACACCATCTGCTCCTGCAGCCTCGCCGGCAGCTGATGCCGCTGCGCGAAGCTCGTTGCCGCTTGGATCATGTCCCTCTTAAATTCCACAACAAAAACCACCCAAAATTTAGAAACATCAAGAACAAGAACACACACCAAGGAAAAAAAAAATTAAGAAAGTGACTACTGACAAATTTCCTAGTGCGGCTGGTGCCATGGACGACGAGGTTGGTCATGTTGCCGATGATGTAGGCGGTGAGGCCGAGGTTGAAGAGCATGTAGGCGGTGGTGAAGACCATCTCGCCGGAGTTCTCGGCGTGCATGTCGCCGTAGCCGACGGTGGAGAGGGTGGTGATGGACCAGTACATGGAGGCGACGTACCGGCTCCAGATGCTCGCCTTGTGGAAGTTTGGCATGTAGGCGCTGATCCATGTGTTCGTCGGGTCCGGGTACCTGTCGGCGAGGAGGTAGTAGAAGCAAGCCGAGCAGTGCACCGCGAACAGCGTCACCTGCAACCACGACGGCGGCGGCGGCGACGACGACGACGATGACAAATTTTTCTCAAGGATGTAATGTTGAGAATTCTTCAGATTCTGAACCTGACGTAACTTACGCAAACGAGCTTGACGCATCGAACCCAGAAGTAACTGAACTTCCTGTCCTTCTCGAGGCTGAATTGAGATGAGGGAAATTCAATTTGTTAAGCCAAGTTGATTAATTTGTAAATGTGAAGAATAATTATATCCTGTTTGAGAGAGCTTAAGGTTTCATTAAATAACTGGTTGGTAGTCAGTTTATAAGAATGTGGAAAATTTGAAAAACCAGCTTCTGCTTCTAGTTCATTTTCTAAATTCTATAACTATAGTTTTGGAAAACTATTTTAAACTCTCGAGGAACATTCTCTCGTTATTTAGTTATAAAAAAATTCGACGTAAGTAGTTACCGAGCAAAGAGGACGCCGACGCGGTGGAGACGCCAGAGGCGGAGGATGCCGAAGAAGCCATAGGAGCGAAGATCCGGCGGGAGGATGCGGCGGGCGAGCTCGGTGGGGATGGTGGCGAGGACGTCGAGGACGAACCAGGTGGTGGTGTAGCGCAGCGCGATCTTGCGGGGGTCGTCCTGGAGGAGGAACGTCTTTGGGTCGGTGTAGGCGACGAAGAATGTGAGGACGATGTCGACGGCGAAGAAGGCGTTGACGGCGTTGTCGGCGACGGCGAGCGTTCCGGTGGGCTCCGGGATGAAGCCGAACTCGAAGGGTGTGACCCACGCGGAGTAGATGACGAGGAGGATGAGGGAGTTGTTCCACAGCTTGTAGCGGCGGTCGTAGGGGGACACGATGAACCGCCGGAGACGGACGTGGCGGTCGCTCCGGGCACCCAGCGACGGCAGGACGCCGCTCGAGAAGCTGAACCGCGGGCTCGCGTGCGTCGACGACAGCTGCCGGGTCAGCTCAGCCCCGCCGCCGCCTCTGCTCACCAGTGGGACGGACACGGACTTGGTCGGCATTTGATCGTCTTCGTACGTCGTCGCCGGCGCCGGCGACCTTCGAGATCTTCTCTCTCGCCGGCGGGGGCGCTCGAGTATTTCGCGCGCTCGTTTCTCCGAGCCTCTGATATGCTTCCACCATCATCCGAGCTTGCATGCGGCCTTGCTTAAATTTAGGCGCGAGCCGCGGGAGTGGCGGGAGTTGTTTGTTTTTCTTACAGGTAAATAATTAATTTCCGCGAGGATAATTCATATTTTTATGAAAATACAAATGGGCTGACTTGGGCCTTCTTTACACTGATTCATCAGATTGGGCTGGGTTTTTTTAGTAGGGCCCATCAGTCCACACCTCTTTCGCTTTACTTTTTTTTTAACTAGAATTATTATTATGTGCTTGCTTAGCATGTCACATACTCACATATTGTATTTTCCATAGAGATGGATTTTCAGGTATCAAAATGTACTTCTCACTTCTAAAGTGTCAACAAAAAATATAAGGAAAATTTAAAAAACAAATCAACAACCTTGGCACGATAATTAAGTTACAGCCATTCTGTAGAAGTTAGAAATGTAGTGATAATTTGATGTACAGATCAATGAAAGAAGGAGCAAATCTGGTTAGTGAATGACTACCTAATATTTTTTTTGCAAGAACAGTGACTTAATTTCTGGTGTTATATATGCATATGTATCGTCACTGGTACATTGATAGGTATCTTATCTAATACCTGTTGCGCCCCCACAATCACGTCGTGGGCCCTCCGCCCCTCACCACACAGACACCATACCGTGTGAGATCAACGTTTTTGTTACTCCATCTGTTATCTTTAAGTTGAAACTTTTGATTATGCCCCTATTTAGGTGGGATATGTGTTCTATAAGTTTATAAATGCAAATGCCAACTAAATATCTCTTAAGCCCACAAAGGGGAAAATGGAAATTACCACATTAGGTAGTGCATAATGCACTACAACAAACATGCCCTATAGAAATATTTTCCTAATACGGTAGAGACATTTTTAAAATGTCTTTACAATATGGTAGAGAATGTCTCATAAGTGTCTTTTGGTGAAGTATCTCTACGAACTAAGATATATTTTATAAAGTGTCTCTATGCAAAATAGAGACACTTTATAGAGATATTAAATTGTGTAGCATCCATAGCAAATCAATGTGAAAAAAGAGAAAATATTATGTCACAGCCCTACCTCTAGAACCGCGTAGCCCAGCCCATCAGACGGGCTGGCCCACTTACACATACCACCCCACTTACACTTTTGTCCTCGCTTCGTGTAAAAGGGTTAACCCGGGAGTGATATGGTTGGAGGGAAAAGACCTTATAAGTTGGTTCCACTCTTACTAAACTAGTAAGGTGATACTAAACATGTGCACACAGCTCTCATGGGCCAAACAGACCTCATCCTAATTGGGCCAGGATGTGACATATTATCTCTTACCAATCCTCGAACTCGTGACCTCTTGAGTTGATATTTTTTATCTTCAATGTACTAACCATCTCAACCTTATATAATTACTTGTAAATATGTGCTTTGAGTTACTTATATCTAGGTAGTATATATTAATATTTGGAAAAATGCCTATACACAAATTTAGATACCTTAAGAAAATGATTTTACATATGAGGCAAATTTTAAAACACCGAAAAAATACCTCTACATGATAAATTTAACAAAATATGCTAAAAGTGTATATAAAGTGTCTCTAGAGTTAAAGTATTTTAGGCTATTTTGAAAGTGGCTCTAAAAAGTATCTCTAAACTATAGAGTTCCAGATTTTAATGGCAATTTAAAAATCACCTTTACAAAAGTATCTCTGTATAAGGTTTTTGTTTTAGTGATGACAAGTACTTTGAAACCTCAAAAGACGGTCAAAGCGACAAGTAAATGAAAATGAATGTTTTAATTTTTATAACAAAATAATAAATAAATAATTGAGTTGAAACTTTTGAAAGATGAGTTGAAAGGTTTAAATGTTCGGTGTGTTTTATAAATTTTAAAAGTAAATAAATAGTTAAGTTAAAAGCTTTAAAATATGAGTTGAATGTTTTAAATTCTGGGTGATTTTTTAAATTTTGAGTCGAAAGTTTTAAAATTTGGATGAGTTAAAAGTTTCAAATATTTAGTTGAAATTTATCAGTTTTAAAATTTTAAATAAAACTTGTAGTTGAAACCTATATTGTAAAAAAATTACTCAAATTTGAAATGTCCTAAAATTTTAAAAATCTATCAAAAACAATTTTCAATCTAATATAAGTCACTCAATAAAAAATGCTTTTGTGACTAGAAGGCCCATCAGAATCCGTTGCAAAGCACAACCACAGCAATTAGCCTTTGTGACTGAAATAAAATGTCGAAGTTGTGTTTTCTAAACAGAACATCAGTGACCGGTTTCTTCAGCTCGGTACAAATTTCAACAGCCACACATATGGCTGTGTTTGTGACTGTGGAAATTGATATTTTTTATCAATTAAAGTAGTATGAAAATTGATGTGATGCAAATGAGAAATGACCATTTCAAAGAATGCTTAATAATTGCCACCGAAGCGGGTCACGTGGTGCTGACTTTGTGGACACCTATATAATATTTTCACATATAATGGTATTTTGCAACTCACTCATCTTCACAATAATACTTTTTAGATTTTCTCTTTTTTAAAAAGAAATGGAAGGGAGGGGCATCCTCTCCCATTTCTATTATCAGAAATGGGAACTCGACGGTTCAGTTTATAACCAAAGAAAAAAAAAAAGCTAAAAATCTCTGATAATTGTCTAATGTGTATATATTACCTTGTTGTAGCAGCAAGCTAAGCAAAGGTGCCTTGGTGAAGGTGGCTATGCTAGGGTGAGTCTTATCCATGAACGCTCGTGTGATCGTCCGCTCGCAAAGGCGTAATGACCGTGCCAGTTACCGTGATTAGCATTTTTTTTCACGCGATGGTTGTTGTAATTTAGCGTTTCTTTTTCTCAAAAGTGATTAGTGTTTTTTTCAAAAGTGATTAGCGTTTCTGTTCCACACGTTATGCATGTTTAATTAGCACCTTTAGGCATGATTTCTTTTACATATTAATAACTTTATATTCACAAAATCCAGCTAATTTAATGAAACTTTCTTGTTGATACTATTGTCTACTTAAATAGACAAGCTTTATACTAAAAAACTTTCTACAACAAAAAAAAAAAACTTTACGCAAGTAGACTTTATGCACAAAATCAGATTAAACTTTCTATTCATAAACTTTACACACATATAAACTTTGCACATATAAATAAACTTTCGGTGTTAGTATTGTATACTTAGAAATAAAAAGTATAAAAACTCTATACATATAAATTTTTGGTATATAAAATTTATACATAAAAATATTCAAATTTAAAAAGCGAACTTTTTACTCATAAACTTAAAACACAAAACCAGACTAAACTTTCTACTCGAAAATTTTCTATTACCATTAAATAATAAATAGATGAAATACTAATAGAAGTTTGGCTTAAAAAATCAAAATCAAGAGTTACCTGTGCCCATCTAGCGCTTGTGAATTAGGCTCGTGTTATATTTTGACCAGATGCGTGCGATGCATCGTACGCACGAAGTCGCATCCAAGCAGGAGGTGGTGCGCGTGTTCACGAGGAGTCTTTTGCGCGAACATTCGCGCAAAAGACTTTCCGGCCATGCTAGCTAGGGGTGGGCATATAAACCAAGGACCGAAAACCGACACCGAAAAAACCAAAACTGATACCCGAAAAACCGAAGTCCCGGTCTTCGGTCATCCCTTCGGTCACACGATCAGAAAGACCGAACTAAGTTCGGTGAGTTCGGTCGTTAGGGCCTTCTAACCGAAGAAACCGAAGACCGAAAGTACCAACGTTGCTCCAGGTCTCTAGCCCATTCCCCCTTGGCTAATCCCATCACAACAGAAGTACATGACCGAGTCAACAAAAGAAAGAAAAGGAAGAGCCAAGTCTTATCCCCTCGGTGACTCCTCATCTTCCCCTTGGCTGATGCCGTATTGCACTATTCCTGTATCCTGTCGAGGTGTTATCGCTGGCGGGGTCAGTGTGCGACGGTGTTGCTGATGGCGGCGACAATGGCAACTTACGGCCGAGATCCAATCGGAGCATCTGACTTCGCCGTGCACGGGACCACATCCCCACCCTGCGGGAGCCAGGGCGTCGGTGCCACTGTCCTCTCTTCCTCGAACCAATCGTTGTCATCTTCCTCACCGAGGCTCTGCCCGTCCCTGTTGAAGGAATTCTTTCCACCCATGTCACCGCGTGCCTCCTGTCTGCCCCCTGCTGCCTTCTCCGCCGCTCTTCTGGGCTCCGGCGCGTGCCTCCTGGTTGCCGCCTAACGTTCTCTCCACCGGCTACCTAGGCTCCGGGGTGCTACATGTAGTGTTCAGTCAAACTCGGTTGAGACCGAAGACCGACCTGAAAGCTCGGTTGACCGAATTGTTGGTTTATGGTTTGTTATGGGCAACTTCGGTCATCTATTTTCAAAGACCGATCTTTTAAGAAACCGAACTACCCGACCTGAACTTTCGGGTATGACCGACTGCCCAGCTCTAATGCTAGCCTGATTGTTTTGGGGCCAGGTGAAGCGGGGGATCGAGGGATAGGCTCTTGACAGCTAGGCCAGCTGCATGCACGCTCCGCTATATATGGCCACGATCACTCTCATACCACCATGCCAATCCGTCATTGCATATCGATCTACATAGGACATCACCAACTAGTAATACCCTGCAGAGTTATGTTTTCCTCAGTTTTTCTGAATTGTTTTTGCCTCCTCGAAGAAATTAATGAGTGAGAGGCATGCATGGGCCTAGTGATCCACATACGAAGTTTGGTGTATTCTTATCCGTTTCCGAGAAAAAGATCTAAATTCATTTCCATTTTCGATAACATTCGAAATTATCCATCCGACACTAATCGTTTTCAAAAAAATATAAGGATAGAAAAAATATGTAAAATGATTTCTCTCTAACCGCCAGTTAACTGGCAGTGATATTCCTATCGTTTCTGGTTCTTGAAGGTTGGCTAGTTTTGAAGGGACAGTAAAGTGTCATGGCAGCTGACCCTATGGCACAAGAAGGTGTTCCAGGCAAGCTACAAGATGGCGTAGCATACAAGCTATAGAACAAACAAGGGAAGGCACAAGACAGCGATTGGCCTCGTCGTCCTACTCGGCCCATCAAGACCAACCCTAAGTATATTGGGCTAGAATGGGTCGTGTAATCGTGCTTAGCTGTAATGACATGAGAGAGGGGATTGAAACTCAAACTCTGATATAAACGACTCGATTCAGACTGTAAGATTTAGGATTGGCAACTTGGTGGCAATGGCGGTAGAGGCTCAATCCTGTTGGATTGGAGCGATTTATCAATAGAGAGTTGCCTAATTCGCGTGCTGTTCTTGGTGCTCTTTTGATCTTGTTGCATTTTTCTCTAAGTTGAATCTGCGTGCTAACAACTTGGTATCATAGTCCTTCTGCTCCACCATCCTCTTGATTCTGTTCGTAATTCTAGGAGAGGGATTAGAGTCTGTTCTTTGGATCGAACTCCATAAAAAGGAAACTTGCCTTCTCTTGGTTAGCAGAATTCGGAGAGTGAGCGGCTGGTACCATGGCGCAAGATGGAAAACTTGATCGGCTCTTGAAGTTAATGGATGAAAACGAGAAGAAGAGAGTGGAGGCCGAGGAGCGTGCTCGAGAAGATCGTGCAGATCTGAGGAAGGTGGTGGAAAGTCGCCTTCCGCTCGTGTAGAAGAAGGTGGAAGAACTCGGATTGGTGGTCCAATCTCTCAACAACAAGGTGGAGATGATCGAGTCAACGATGATGAAGCCGGGGCTATCAGGCGAGGCATCAGCTCCACAAACTTTCTGGCTCATTGGTAAGAGAGATCAATTTTTTTCCTGGCCATGCTCCCTTTCCTAATGACGTCGCCATGGCATCCCCTAGTTCTGCAAGTGGTATAATTGACATCTATCCTAGTTTTCCTCCCATGTCCTGTCCCAAATTTGATGGAGACCACCCACAGATGTGGAAGAGTAACTGTGAACAATACTTTGATGTCTACGATATTCAACCAATGCACTGGGTTAAGGTAGCTACCTTTAATTTATGTGGTAATGTTGCATTTTGGTTGCAATCGATCAGATCTCAAATTGTGGGAATTACTTGGCCTACCCTGTGTGAGTTAGTTTGTGCTCGATTTACTAGAGATAGACAAGAAGCTTTGATCAGACAATGGTTCCATGCACAACAGTCTAGTTCAGTGACTGAATATGTGAAGTTTGACAGTATCATGCACCAGCTTATGGCTTATGACAAGGCTCTTACACCTGTGTATTTTGTGCAAAACATTATTGAGGGGCTTCGGGATGATATAAGAGGAGTTGTCATGGTGCAGAGGCCTTAAGACTTGGACTCTGCTTGTTCCTTCGCATTGTTGCAGGAGGAAAACTTGGAAGATCCAACTCATTTGGTACCAAAAGAATTGAGAGTCATAGTACTTATAAATATGCTCCCAAAACATTGACTTATACTCCTGCTATACCACAATTGAAGGGTACTACTCAAACTATTCAGGAGGACAGGAAAACTTCTGATGCAGCCAGAATTAAAGATGAAAGGCTAACATCTCTCAAGGCTTACAGAAGAGCTAAAGGGCTCTATTTCACTTGTGGTGAAAGGTGGGGTAGAGATCACAAATGTGCTATAGCAGTTCCGCTTCATGTGGTACAGGAATTGGCGGATGCCTTACTCAATGAGCCTGATTCAGATGTGAACCAGGCCACTATTGAACTGGAATGGCCATTGGAACCCAATTTAATGGCTATTTCTCAGCAAGCATTATGGGGTACTGATTCCTCTAGGTCCATCATATTAAGAGGTTGGGTTCAGGGTACTGAATTACTCATGCTAGTAGATTTAGGCAATTCACATTCTTTTATTGATGATCATGTGGGCAGGAAGCTGACCGGTAATCACCCCATTACCAAACCATGTCTCTATCAAGATAGCTTATGGTGGCACCCTATGTTGTGCTGATGTAATTGTGGACTACCACTGGTGTATTCAAGGACATGATTTTAAGAGCAATTTCAAACTTCTGAACTTAGGAAGCTATGATGTAATATTGGGAATGGATTGTCTTGAGCAATTCAACCCCATGCAAATTGATTGGGTGAATAAGCGGATGGAGATTCAGCTATTAGGTCAATCAACCAAAATTCTTGGTATCACACCTGTTATAGACAAATGTCTCCCTATCACTCTGGATCAATTGTGTGGAATGGCCAAGGGTGGTTCTCTGCTTTATCTGATTCAATTGGTGATTCCTGAGTGTGTACAACAAATCTTGCAACAATTCCAGTTAGTCTTTGAAGCTCCTAAAGGACTACCTCCTAAAAGAGTATCTGATCATTGTATTCCCTTAATCCCTAGCTCAAAACCTATCATTTTGAGATCTTACAAATTTAATCCAGCCTTAAAACATTAAATTGAGTCATAGATAGCTGAAATGCTTCAATCAAGAGTTTCCAACCTAGCCACAGTGCATTTGTTTCTCCAGCTTTAATAGTCGGAAAAAAAGGATGGTACCTAGAGATTGGTAATTGATTATAGATAGCTTAATGCAATAACACTTAAGACAACATATCTAATGCCAGTCATTGATGAGTTACTTGATGAAATTTTTGGAGCTAAATGGTTCTCCAAATTGGAATTGAGAGCTGGTTATCATCAAATTAGGATGAAGGAGGGAGAAGAGTATAAAACTGTCTTCCATACTCACATAGGCCACTATGAATTTAAAGTAATGTCTTTTTGTCTCACTGGAGCACACAACCACCTTTCAGGGTGCTATGAATGATACTCTACAGCCTGTTCTTAGGAAATTTGCTCTGGTTTTGTTTGACGATATTCTTATCTATAGCCCAGAGCTACAATCTTATTTGGACCATATCAAACAATTTTTGCAACTTCTCCAGCAACATCAATGGCAAGTTAAGCTGTCTAAGTGTTCTTGTGCCCAGCAACAACCCACTTACTTGGGTCATGTCATCAGTTCTAAAATAATATCCACTGATCCCGGTAAAATCTAAGATATTGTTAATTGGGCACAACCTACCACACCTAAGAAGCTTAGGGGTTTTTTGGGTTTAGCATGCTATTACAGGAAGTTTGTCAAGTGCTTTGGAATTCTTTCTAAAACACTTATCAATTCCTTAGGAAGGGAGTCCCTTATAAGTGGTCTGAAGCTACTAAATCAGCCTTTCGAACACTTAAGCATGCATTTGGGATATATAATTGAGCTATCTCTTATCTCCTTGCTAAGCTAATTAATTTGTGTTATCTTAAAATCATTAATCCAAGCATAAATTAACATTTCTATCTAAAAAATGACTAAATATAAATTGAGCAGACAAACTATCTAGAAAGTACAAATATATAAGGTGGTAAGAGATCTTGAACTAAATTTTGTGTTTTAATATGCCTGAATGTATAATATAGTAGCACCTGGTACCTTTTCCCAACACCTGTTCCATCAAATGAAGTCCTTTTGCGCTCATCAAGAACAGTGGCATATTCCCAGCATACACCCACTAGTCTCCAACATCAATGACATGCATGATTTTAATTGGAGGTTTTGCCCCACAAAACCTCTAGTTTACCTAAAACTAAAAGTATTTTGATCCACTAAATCTAATGCTCATAGTATAATAGTTGATCAGGTTTCTCAAGCAAACTGAATGGGATAATACTCCTTTTTGGATTCTTGCTCTCTTTCTTTAACCAACATCAGTACTATTATTTTCCTGTCAACTTCATGCAGAGCTCATGCAAGAAGGAAAATAATTGTGAAAAGTATCTAGAAATTCTAAAATAAAAGACTTATAGTTAGAAAAGATTTGAGAAATATAAGGACATGGACAATGGTGTGACGTCGGTGTTTAAAAATGATCCCACGCATATTATTTTATAGTGTAGAAAAAAAGAGAGAAAGTAGAGAAAATGATGCCATTTGTTTAACGCCGGACAATTCAATAGACCACTTATTAAATTATAATCATGCACATGAACATATTGTAGAAAATTAAATAGTTATCCGGGTTATTTGAATATTGTGTGAATGTGACATGGAAAGTTCATGCAAGTATATATCAGTCGTTTAAACAATTGACAAAAGCAATTTATATTTAGAATTTGAGGGATTATTAGTTTTTAATCAAACCGTGATTTTGTAAAATTCATAGTTGTTCATTCTACAATTTTTATAATAATTGGTTATAGTTTCTTTGAAGTAAAGGTCGTTATGAATTCCAGTATTAAGAAAGGAAATAAAGAGGTGAGCGAATAAATATTTGTAAATCATAGGTGCTAGCTATGTTGGATGCATTTTCAAGAGTGAAGATGGTGTCATCTGCCTCAGTTTATCTCCTTTTTCAAAAAGATACTAGGTAGCACTGGTTTTATGTGCATGGCTTTTGCATAGGTCCGTTTGAATTCTGTGTGCGCCGGCCACACGAATCAACATTAATATTGCTAGCTCAGGAATGATGATAGCTGCAACTACCATTTGTTGCTACCTTTTTCTATGACTCGATCAATTCTCTATCATTGCTCTAAACGATAACGATAAATAAATCAAGAGAGAGTTGATCTAGTCAGTCTCGACGATTGATCTAAATGAACACAGTTGATGTGCTCTTTTTTAATATTATTATACGAAAGACGGATATGTAGACACACCACTGTGCTATAGATACCGATGAATATATCTCCTAACATACACTTTAAGAGACAGAGATCAGAGACAAATCCCGATGTTAATAAAATCCTATTGAAAACATAACCAATGCCATTTGGGAATTTGGGATTTAATCCCTAGTGTGGATAAAGTCATGCCCTCCTACCACCGAGCTATACCACTGGTGCTTCCTCCTGTTGATGTACTCTTGATGAGATGTCAATTTCAAATATAAGTAATAGTGATCTGACCTAGCAGTTTTTAGGGAAAAACGATTTGTGTGAGCCCCATAAATATGCTTTCAATGCTTTCTCGAGGTTCGACTGCGAAACTATATATATCACGCACATTAGTTAGATATATTACATCACATGCATATTGTAACGCCCTGAAAACTCGACCGTCAAACGCAAATACTAAAATACGAAATTTCAAAGAGACTTTTAAATTAAGTTGCATCATGCCACGCTTAATCGTTCGTTTAGTCGATCATTAATTGTGAAGCTCGGATCTATCAAGTTCATCCTAGCATGAACCCTAAAACCAAAAATCAACCAAGTGCACAAATCAAGGAAAATTAAACTAAAATAGGTGGTAAGGCAATAATATAGTAAGGAAAACGCCCCATACAAATGACACGAATTTAATCGGGGTAATATAACTTTAATAGGAAACGTTACACATGTATAGGCAATTATCGATGCCCATGCAAATAAATATATATACATATATGAGTGTAAATATGAAATATTGTGACACAAATTCAAGTGGATATATTTTACAAATATATAAATATGTATATAGACATAGGGGACTAGATATAAATCCTAGGTATAAATATACATAAGCGAACGTATGAATATGTGAGAATAATGGGTAAAAAAATGTATATATATCTAAAAATAATAAATAAATTATCGAAACATTAAAAACATTGGTCACATTGATTTGGTTGAATTTACAAAATTTTAAAATGAATTTCGGAGGAAAAACTACCCTAAAAACCAAATCAACCCTGGCGGCACTGTTCAAAGCCCGCCAGGTGTTCGGCCCGGGCCCCTCCCCGCCGCGCGCCCCGCGCCGCACGCGCCTCGCGCGCCGCCCGCCGCCGCCGCCGCGCCCTCGCGCCCCGCATGCCGCCGCACGCGCCTTGCCGCACGCGCCGCGCACGTCGCCGCCGTACGCGCCCCCCCATGCTGCCGCGCCGCGCACGTCGCCGCCGTACGCGCCCCATGCCGCCGCGTCGCGCACGTCGCCGCCGTACGCATGCCGCCCGCGCCGCGCGCACGTTGCCGCTGCCCCCCGGCGCTATAAAAGTCACCCCCATCTCCCTACACCGCCAGCCATTCCTCCTCCTCCCCTTCCCCCACCTCCCTCTGCCTCCCCAAGTCCTTCTCGCCACCGCCGCGCCCCGGACCGCCGCACGCCCCGTGAACCGCCGCCGGTGAGCCCCCTTACCCCCCTCCTCCCCTTCTATCGGCCGCAAGAGAGAGAGAGGGAGTAGAGCCGGTGAGCAGAGAGAGAAGAAAAGAGGAAGGAAGAAGGAGCAGGAAGGAAGAGGAAGAAGAGAGAGAAAAGAAACGAAAGAAAGAAAAAGAGAAAAGGGAAAAAGAAGAGAGAGGGGAGAGAAAGAGAAAATAGGAAAGGGAAGAAAAAAATAGGGAAATAAAAATTTAGACCTAGGGAAGAAAATTTAGGAATAGAGAATAAAATGGAGGAAAGAAATTTAGGATAAGAAATTTAGAATAAAATCCGTCGATTATTTTAGAAACTCGTACAAGGGATTAAATCGGATTATTTAAATGCAAATATTCACTTAATTAAATTATTCATTTAATGATTATTCTTTTGCGGGATGTTTAGTCGATTATTTAGATTTCCATTTGTTAGGTTTTACCAGCTTGCGCGTATATTAACTGGTTAATTCTAGAACTTCTAAATTAATCGTTGTCATTTAGTGTTTATTGCGATATTCATTTAATCGCTATTTAATTTTACTCGTTGATTAGGTTATACGCTTAAGTAGCCGTTGCAATTATTTAGTTAGTTACTAATCACCAAAGGTTGAATATTATTATCGGGATCTAAACTATCCGAGTCGCGTAAATTAAACCGGATAAATGTTCTAATTGGCTAACGCTAATATTTTAGGACAAAAGTATTAAAAATCGGAATAGAACCATTTTATAAATAATAATGGAAGCAAAAACCAACATTCAACGCTCACGTTCGATCCATTTCTTTAATTGGATTTTGTTGGATTTTAAGTGAATTCTAAGCGAATTCAATTTCTTTCACACGTAATTCTAGACACCGAGGGAGTTGTGAGTCCGACCGAGGATCAAGACCCGCAGGACTTCGAGCAAGGCAAGTCATCACTATTCCTTGAACATATTGATCCTACGTTGCGAAATTATTTTGTTTACAAATAAAGTTGCATGCAATGATGAATATCCTACTTGTTATTACGCCATGCCTTGATTATTGTTATCCCATATCCCTTTTGTAACCATACTTACGTATGAGTCCCTAGTCAATTATGATAAATGCTTAGTGATGCTATTCTAGAATCACGTATACTCATATTTATCAAATGCTTTATGCTTGGGCAATTACCTTGGGGAAGGTAATTGAGATGCGGCATGTGGAGACATAAGCGCCACATTGCCATGATATAATGACATGATTTGAGAAGGAAGAAATAAAACTAAATAAGTGTCTTCGACTGGGGCGGATGGTGGATTTGGGTGGTATCAGGAAAAGGGCTAGCACCGTCCCCGGTCAGTTAAGGACCGAGCCATGAAGTTAAGCATGAAACGACCCCAGTACAACCGTACTTCTCAGATGGGTATAGACCCAGCTGACTAGATAGCCGAGCAGAGACAGTATTCTTGCATAGTTGGTTCACCCCAGTGTGTGAGGCAGGTTCACTACGACGGGGCATCCGTTGAGGTGGGGACGCGATGCGTACCCTACATCGGTGTCACCGTTGGTAGGACTGCCACGTGTGTGAGAGTGAGAACCTAAACTTAAATTATAAACTTGCGCGTGTGTGAGACTTCTTTCCCCGGGAGCGCCAGAACTCCTCTCACTGCTAGAAACAGATACGCCTAGAGTGCACGAGGATGATAATTCATGGAGCGGGTACTGCCAATGTAAGGTTATCGAAAAGCTTTGCCGTGACGCGTCTCATGTGTTGGGACGAGGCTCATGTGTTGGGTAGTCGCGGAGTACGGGTAAAGTGTACATCCACTGCAGTGTGAGTAAAACAATCTATTCGAATAGCCGTGCTCGCGGATATTGAGCACCGGGACATGCATTACACTTGGCTAGACTCTCAATTCTTAACTTGTGTGGGATGGGATAATGCATGATGGATTTTATGCTGTTGGAGCCACTTCCTGAGCAAAAGGAAGATGGACGTCCACAGAAAACCATGACGAACCAACGACGGAAAGCTATCCTTGGGATAATGATGGATGGTGGACAGAACTGTCGTTGTATAAAATAAACTCTAGTAATAAAACTTGATCAGTCATGCTAGGTCTTAGGTTTATGAAAAGGATTGCAAAACTAGCTTTACGCAACAAAACCTATACCTTGCCTTGGATGACACCTGTCATATGCATTGTTGCCGTGGTGACTTGTTGAGTACGGTTGGTACTCACCTTTGCAATTATAAACTCCATCAGAAGCCGAAGATGACACCGCGGTGGATCCATACGCCTACTACGAGGAGGATGCGGATGAGGAGGGTGCCCACTAGGTCTAGACACGGTCGTTGCCTGTGGCAATGGTGATGTCGCTACCTTCGCTCCGCTGCTTATCTACATTCTGTTTTTGGACTGTATTCCGGACCGTTTGGTCCTTTGTTCTAAGACAATGCCTTCGGGCCTATGATGTAATGATTCGTACTCGACGCATATGTATGCGCTTTTGATAATTCAACTATGTATCGTGTGTACCAAACTACTTGATCCAGGGAAATGACACAGAATATACGAGCGATTCCTGTTACAAAACGGGGGTCATTACACATATACTCAGTACGTGAACGCTATTAAATTTGAATATGTACAAATCGATAACGAACCTTGCTGTCTTTTCATGCATATTGAAAAATGTACATACGGTTTCATCTAAAAAGAAGTAATTATATTATTTATACATATGGCAAATAATAATTTCGTTCCAATATAATCAATACACAGATATATGTATCCCTAGTTCCCTGCATAACAGATTAACAGTGTCAGATTGAGAAATGCATAATAATTAGTTGTCCAAAGATTTGAACATATCTTGCTTCGATATATGATGATCGAGAACGCTGACTTAACTGTGTGCGCGGTCCTGCAGCAGTGAAAGCGAACAGATTTTATAATGCGTATATTTGCACTGTCGCAATCCAAATAGATTTTTCCTTTTAGTTTTGATTTGAATTGCGTCCCAACCTGGACCAATTAATTTTGCTATATCCTCGCGTATATTTGTCGCCATTAGACATTTAGACTCGTTCGGAGACTTAGTCAAGGTCTAGCTAGAGGGTCGTGTTTCACATATGAAGTATTTCCTCCATTTTATATTATAAGTCGATTAACTTTTCTAAGTTTGATTAAGTTTATAGAAAAATATATTTATATTTTAAACCCAAAACAAATATATTATCAAAATATATTCAATACTATATTAAATAAAACTAATTTGATATTTTATATATTATTAATTTTTTCTATAAACTTGATCACACTTAACGATGTTGACGATGTTAACTAGTAAGAAAGTCAAACGACTTATAATATGAAACGGGGAGTACTAACAAAGATGTTAATTAATTAAAGGGTGCCTAGAGGGGCAACCGATTAAGGCACCATATATATATGTTGACAAAATTTACCGTATTTTGTAGTCTCTCATAATTTTCTGTTATTGTTAGATGAGAATATATACTGTTTATTTAGTGAAACATATACTTACATAAAAAATTAAACAGTTTTGATTCAATCAGTGCGTGTTTAACCATTATCTTATTCGAAAATTCAGTGCAATTAAATATGTAGAAGTATAAGTCAGGATTAAAATAACTTCGATGAAAAATAAACCGTAGCAAAATAAATGATACTTACATAATTATTTTAATGAGATAAATGGTTAATCATCATGTTCAAAAGTCAACAACATCGTATATTTAAAAATAAAAATAGCATCTCCCATCATTAATACTTAATACCGCATAAAAATAGCGTTGGCGGATGCATGGCGTCAAATATATATCAACGACCATCAGAGATAATACTTCTATTCTACTAATGAAATTATCCTTTTCGATCAAACGAGACTAGCAAACTACAATAACCGATAAATATGGATGTAGAGGTCGGATTTCTGTATATGCAGTACTCGGTACTTATGGTGCAGTCTATCCTCTGGTTGGGCTGGCTGGCTGATCATCAGTGGATTGGTGGATGCATGGATGAACTATAACCACGTATTGTGATGGGTACGATGCGCCCTGTTGGGCAGGCACGGTTTCTGTCCTCGCGTTGTACCATCCCCTTCTCACTTGTTGCTATCACCACATCACGCACCTGCAGTAATATATATAATAATGCTAGCTATAGCTAGCTACCATTTCTTCTTTTTGTATACCATTGTAATTGAGCAGTGGAATGAATTAAAATAATTGTTTAATTAGATAGCCCGGACAAATTTTACGGTAAATTATATATTTAGTTAATCACAGTAACTGTAATTTATTAAAACTTTGAGCCTCCAAACAATAGAAATATAGATGGCATATATCTAGCTTCTTCCTTTAACCCGCCTTCTGTTTTGTATTTTAGGATGGAGGAAGTAGAAAACTATCTAAATTAATTGTATCATCCTCTTTTCTTATTGTCATCCTAAATCTTATTTGATTAATTTATTAGACAAATGGTGGTACATGCCGTGACGAAAAATCTAGACATATACTGCTGACGAAAAAAAATGCAGGTACTCAAAAAAAAAAAAAGATAGCCTTGCGTGTTGGTCAGCATGGCTAACCAAATTATTCCATGAAAATTGACATATAGTAGTATATAACATGGCACTGAGCTTTTGAGAGAAGTAGCTCATGACTTTTTTACATTTTGACTCTTTTTAAACACTTATTTTATAAATAAACCCCTAAACAAACTTATTTCCATGGTGCCAACGCCCCTCACGCCAAAGGTAGAACATCTCGGTGCCAATACCCTCGCTCCCTAGCAAACGAGATATAGAGGAGTTGGCACCAAAGAGACTTGCACCGAGGACCTATTTGTAAAAAGCGCTTAGGTTTTATTTGTAAGAAAAAACATTTGCATTTTTATCTTTTTAGAAAATTTATTTTATAAATAGGTACTCAACGTCAATATCTTTGCTGCCGATCTTCTTCACATTATTGACTTAGCTACTATGGGAGGTGAGGGATATCGACGCTATTATTAACGCCGAGACATTGAACATGGCACCAAGAATAAGTTTAATGTATTTATAGATTAAGTTTTTCCGGAGATCTACTTGTAAAATAAGTTTTAGAAATATGAAAAATTTAGGGAAGCAGCTAGTAACATACTATACGCCTTCCATGGATAGGTCATGTCCCATCAAATACGTTAAATGATCCCTTCGATAAAAAGAAAGAAAATATGGGCATATTACCATGCAAATCTAACCAAACATTTCTATGCGACATATGCCAAATAATGGAGCCCTAACATATATTCCTACAGGAACCTCGAGATCGATCGATAGATGGATGGATATATCGACGTGTTGCGTCAAATCGTCCATTTTTCTCCATCAAAAGTTGAGTCCTGTCGATCGATCCATGGATGGCGAGAGGTGTCCATTGGATGCATCACTGGTCCATGGTTCTGCAGCTAAGCTATCGTATCGATCATATGCACTTTTGTTTTTGGAGGGAGATGGAGAAGACGTAGGCTTCATGGCAAACCCAGGACCAGCCATGGCCTCTTTAATTTCTTGTCATCCATGGGACGAGATGGTCTTTTTTGAGCCTCACTCTTTCCTCGTAGATGCTCCATCAATTATGGAAATGCTTATCCCGCACAATAGCGAGTAAAAATATATTGTGCTTCGGAGCTTTTTAAGAGGTGGAAAAAGTGGAGGGATTGAAACGTCAGGATAGTTTGATTCGTATATGGTAGTCATTTTCTTGGTCGTCATCGGATGGCAAGCGAAAATTAGCTTGCGTTTTATGCTCTCTTGATATATAGTACTAGTCACGTTGTTTTTGTCAAGAGTATATTAGTTTTGTGAAAGTATTTATAACAAAGGGTATGATTTAATTTGTAGTTAGTTACAGTATAATAATATATTTATGTTGTCTATGAAAACACCATAAAGATAACTTTTTTTTACTTGATTCTCCCTTACAGTTTAGCTCCTTTCACAATGAAACTATAACAAATTATGATATGTGTCACAAATTATGAATTACGATGCAGAAGATCACGTGGTTCTTATCCTTCCACGGTAAAATCAAAGCATATACATGTACATTAATCTGGTCATATAATATGGCTCTAAGGATTGATAGTTATCCTTAGCATTTTTTTATACTTTCTTTAGTTGTAAAATTAATGTGTTGGTATGTTTTCGTATGGATATTTTAGTTATACAAGAATTAAAAGTAAGCTAGAAGCAATCATATATCACCACGATGTAAATGTCTAAGATTAATAAATCAAAAGCTACCTTTCAAGAATCTAAAAGAATAACATCCGCTAGCTTCAACTTAAACTCCACAATCCACACGACCAACTCATGATAAGAAGTTTGCGCCGCCGTCCCTACGAACTCCGGCCACCGTGGCCTCCGGCCGAGCCGGGAGCACGGCGACGACGAGCCTCATGGGCGGCGCGTATGTATCTGACAAGGAAACCAAAGAGGCTAAAAAGGGAAAAGAAAAGTACTGTGGAAATTATCCACAATTGGCACAGTACTTTCGATGGGACATCTCCTTGTGTGAACCGGAAAACGTACACCTATACGTGGACGCGTGAAGAATCTTGTGTCAATGACAGGTGGGTCCCACTTTGATCATGGCCCACTGATAAGTCCCTAAAGGTGAGTACGTGGGGTTGGTGGAGGGTTTTCCTTTACCTATCTACTCCTCGTAAATTGAGCGGTAGTATCCTTTACCCTATGCTGAAAATAAAGGCCTTTTTGCATAAAAAGCCTGCAAAAACTTTGCCGTTGTGTGGGCAATCTTAGGGGGTGTGCAATTTTGGTTGACTTAATTGGTTCTAGAACTACTTTAAAAAAATCATTTGCAGTTTTCTTATATTAGTGGTGAAGATAGAACGAAACGAAGAGAATTTTTATTTTATTTTCGATCAAGTTAAACTAATGTGGATATCTAAATTTGTACTAAAGGGTGTATACATGTGAAAATATGTGAAGTATAGCTAAATTTTTTTGACCGGGTTCCTGATCACTAGCTCCGCCCTGCTTATAAGTTTAGTAAATAAAAGGCTTCCTATTCTGATTATTATAAAATTTACAACCATATACGCACGATTAAGGGCTGAAATGGCTAACAAGTACTAACAAGTATATTGTTGTATATTGTTGTTCATCCACACAAGTTAACGAAAGGTGGGGGAAAATCTATGTCAAAGAGTAATTGTTCAAGAGTCATGGCATAAATCTATTTGAAAAAATGTTTACACATTTTGAACATCAACACAATCTTCAAATACAACTTAAGTTAATAATCTTTAATTATCACAAAAAATGATAAAACGCAATAAATTAAAATGTTATAAAATAATTTAGGAGATAATCTACATATATGTCTTTTATGTAATCTAATTGATATATATATATATATATATATATATATATGTATATAAAGGAATAATTTTTTTTCCGAAAGTTTGATTTAACACGTCCAACACGCTATTTTTCTAGCTTGATATTCTACAAGCTTATTTTAAACACGACAAAGGAGTAATCACAAATGCGTAAGTATTTCTTTAGTACTTTTTAGGACCTAGGAATGACAAAACACAAAAATAGAGAAAACATGAGAATTTTAATATGAACTTATATGCAAAACTCATTAGAAATGTAGAAACAACTACTTGAATATTTGCAGAAAAAATATAAGAATTGGATGAGAGATAGACTCAAAGGCTTCTGCCGCTCTCTGTAAAAAAAAAAAAGGTATTTTCAACTGCCTGACTATTTAACTAGTATCTAGAAAAAAATTAACAAAGCTCCTATATTTTAAAGAGGCAAAATTTAAATATTCGCAATCCTTTCCAGCAAGGGAGTGACCATCGCCAATGAACTTTCTTGTGGCCTTTTGGGCATGGATGCAAATAAACGTAACAAAGATGGCCTAATTTTGATGAACTACACTTTTAAATAAGCCCCCCCTTGGATTCTGGCCTCCCTCGGGGAGCGGCATAATCTTCTTCTGCTAGCTCACTGCTCCCTCTCCTCTCCTCCATAGCCTCACCACTGCCCACAGCAGCAGCAGCAGCAGAGTGAGAAAGTGAGCAGACAGCAATATCCACAGCCTTGTTCTTGCTGTTCTCACTAATCAATAATAATCTCTCTCTTTTCTTGAGTTTTGATTCTTTTCTTTTTACTTCCTCGAAAGGAAGGAAGGTTTTTGTTTCCTTTTCTTTTTTTTTGCAACCAGAAGACAAGTGCTTTGTTTGATGGCAGAGACTTGATATTTGTCAGTCTTGTTTGGTTACTCAATCTTTTGGCGGTTCAGTTTGGTTTGTTTTTCATTTTTCTGAACATTTATTTGATCTGATCTTTTTCTTTTTCTTGATCGTTTCTGAATCTCTTTTTGCTCATTGGCAACCATCCCAAGAACAGCAGCTTTCAATCGTTTCAGAACAACACTGCAGATTAATCTGCAGTATATTAGATTAAGAATTTAAGATCGCAGTAAGGGCAGATTAAAATTTGCTGGATTAATTATTTCGAGCTGAAATGCTGAAGAAGAGGTGTGATCTGCAAGCTCCCTCACCTCTGAGCAGCGAGCTCGCCAATGGCGGGAGGCAGCTTCTCTCGCCGAGGTCGTCGTCGCTGCAGGGCTTCTCTCCGAGGAGCATCTTCTCCGTGGAAGCCCCCACCGCCATGGTCGACCAGGCCAAGAACCTTCCCTGCGCGAGCGGCTCAGGCCGTTCTTGCGGTGGTGGTCCGGTCACCGGGCTCGCCGGAGTTCTCGTCGACGGCGACGGCGAGCGAGGGTGCTACGGGAAGACCAGCAGGGTGCTGCTCGGTATGCGGCTCAGGGTGCAGCTGCCTCCCGAGAGGGTGCTCGTCAGCGGCGGCGAGATGCAGCCGCCGAGCTCGCCGATCGAGTTCGGCGTGAAGAATCGGGACGCGCAGCTGGCGCTGCTCTCGCCGGTGCAGAGGTCGCCGCTGTCGTCGGCGGCAGCGAGGGCGGCGCAGAGCGAGGTGGAGCTCGCCGAGGACTACACCTGCGTCATCGCCAGGGGACCCAACCCCAAGATGACCCACATATTCGATGACCTCATCGTCGAGAGCTGCGGCGCCATCTCCGGCGACGGCGCCGGCGCCGGCGATG
Organism: Oryza punctata; assembly: GCA_000573905.2. Classification (NCBI taxonomy): domain Eukaryota; kingdom Viridiplantae; phylum Streptophyta; class Magnoliopsida; order Poales; family Poaceae; genus Oryza; species Oryza punctata. The sequence goes on along the minus strand of CM002494.2, from coordinate 4,387,310 downwards.
CTTGCCGCCTCCTGAGCTCTTGCTACGGGTGCAAGGAGAGCAAGGATGGCTTCTTCCTGGAGCACAGGTAAAAGCTGAAAAAGAGAGAAAAGAAACTCTGAATTTTAATGCTTTGGAGTTTGGACATCGAAATTTCATCATTGCAAGTAACTGAATATGATTAATCCACTTGATATTTTTGCTAATACTTGATATTTGAAAAGATTTGGAGTAGTAGTTTGTTTGATGAATTCTGTCGATTTGGTCAGCACTGAGTGCATTGTTAGTTGCAGTTTTCTGAATAGTTTATTTTTGGGTGCCTTTTAAATTACTTCCATGTAACTCCTGTTAAGAGATAATGGAAATGCTTTTTAAGTATACTAGATAAGATCATGGTCATACTTTATTGTCAACCTACTTAGTGTAAAGCGACGTCTTTGGCTGCAATTGTGGTGGTGCTCATGGTCTATTGTCAGCCACTCCAATAAGATTTCATTTTTTTCTTTTCATTTGGATGAAAGCTAATGCAAATATAGTTTAGCCACAGCTTGGTAAACAATTTGATGCAGCATTGCTGTCACTATGAGCCAATGAGTGACATCAATTGGTCTCAGGTTGCAGAAATTTGATTGAATTCTGGCTCATTTTTTTGTGGTCCCTAACTCAACATTGATAGGAGGACTGTAGATCTGGGGTCCCCAATCTTTGTCAGTCATTAGTTGCCGGCCCTGAATTCTTTTTTCTATGAACTGTGACGTTTCCATCTCCTTGAGTTCAGGATGAGAATGAGATGGATCATAGATGTTGCCTCCCATAGTTTCTGCTAATTATTGAGTTCTTGGATTCATTGAGCCAATCAGTTGTTTTCTTCTGAATTTTCGTAAACAATACCGATTTTCGACAACTGATCAACATACAGTACATATTTGATTGAATCATAATATTGTCATGTACCCATTAGGACAAAGGCATGCTGTTACTATCAAACTGCACACAGCTTTTACACTATTTATCGCGTCGTGATAAATAGTTTACTAATTCACCATTATTTGCCTTTCAGAGATGAGAAAGTTTTCTGCAGCAGCCAATGCCGCTACCACGAAGTGCTTTTCGATAAAAGAATCGATGAAGCATCGGATGTGTCGTTTAAACTGAAGCATTGATTGAATCTTTTTTTCTTCGGCCTAAATTTTGGCCACTACCTGTTTATGAGTTATGAGTGAGATTATTATTCTTCTACCTAAATTCTTTCGGTTTGAATGGATGCATGTGTTGTTGTATGGTAAGAGAAAACTAGCAGAGTTTGGAGAGCCCTATTTTTGCTGTAATCAGAAGTTCAGAACTGGTGATCATGAGCAATATTTGAGCAGTGTTCCTGCTGCAAAATGCTCATGTTTCATCACCACACAAATACATTACCCCAATCTGAAGCTTGTCTTTCATGCATCTCACAAAAAATTCAGAATAGTGACAAATACTCAGCTACATTCTTGTATTGTACCAATTTCCCAATCTTGGCAGCTAAAATGGTGAGCACAAATGCAATTTTCACTTCCACATCCGTTGTATGTTCTAATCTTCAACTAGTTGGAAATTGGCGCACAGCTGCAGCGCAGGGATCTACAAAACTTAAAACTTTTGTACCACCAAATTTTGACATCAAAACATGAGAGAGTTCATCATAACATGTTGTTACTACCCAATTCAGAGCAGATATTGAAGCATGCAGGCAGCGATGAAGCTCATCAGCACAGCAAGTTAAGAAACAAACAACAAGAATAGAGAGGATCAAGCTAATTATGCCCTTAATCCAATACATTTCCACACAAACCAAGAACAAACATGATCCTGCAGTGCAGCTGAACAACTATTTGTTCATGTGCTCATTGTTTTATTCTGCTCGTTTCATCGAAACAGCCACTGAACAACCGTTTATTCGTATCGAGGATAGTAAACGCAAAAGCTAAAAAAAAAAAGGGACACAGAACTACAGAAGATGCAAAAAAAAAAAAAAGAAAAGAAAAAAAAGGAGTTGCTCTTGCTTTGGCTGATTGGGCGAAACCGCGAAAGCTCTAGGACCTGTGAGGCGGCGGCGGCGGCGGGTTGGTGGAGCAGGAGGAGCGGAAGGCGTCGATGTGGTCCTGGCACTTGGAGCGGTCGCCCTTGTTCTCCTCGAGGCACTTGCGGAGCGCCGCCACGTCGCACGCCGCCGCTTTCTTCGTCGCCGTCCCGTCCCTTCCGCCGCCGGCGCCGCCGCCTGTTCCCGCCTCCGCCGCTGCTTCCATGGGACCTGGTGGTGTCCTCTGCAGATATGGATGAGCGGAAGGCTCGAGCTCGCCGGGAGGAGGCACCCCGCCGCCGGGACGCGAGACGCGAATGGGAGAGATTGTGCTACAGTTTTCTTCTTTTTTTTTTAATTTCCTTTTCCTTTTTTTTTAACTTGAGATTATGGTAAGGCTAGAGGAGCAGAGGTTACTAACATGATACAGTCAAGAGAATTGGGATCCTCTTCTGTACTGTATATTTAGTGTCATTAACATGTAGTAGGTGTAATCCACGTGTTACTGACACCTAATGCATATGCGGTATAGAAAAAGATTTACATCTATTTTGCATAGGATGTAACGGTGGAGATTGAAATGTACATATTTACTGTGGTACAAATCGAATTTTCTCAAATAAAAAAACAGAGAAACCTAGATAAAACATAAGAACTTCTTTGCCATGGAGCAATTTTGTGAAAATTTTAGAGAAACTGAGCCATTTAGTGTAAAAATTAGTCAAAATTCATGCGTCTTAAAAGGTGCCCTTGCCATTTCATTGTAAGAGCATATAAAATTGATGGTTTTTTCCTAATTCATTAGAATTAATTAGTGCTAATGTATTGAATCACTCTTTTAACAAGAGATAAAATGCATATCATTTATAAAAGTTTCTATTCGATGTATACAGTTAGATCTTAAAAATAGATATTAGTCATTCTTATCTATCGAATCGAATGCTCCCTAGTCCCTACTGCATATATTGTTTCTTAGTAAGTGCCGCAAGAGAAAGTGTGATATCTTTTAGTCACAAAATTTGGGGTATATAAGTCACACCGTTTGCTTTAAATGTAAAATAAGTTAATTAATTTTGTTCAAAAATGAGTTTATTAAATGTTTTGTAGCGGTCTTAAATTTATCGTTCTACTGTCAAAAAATGGAATATGCAACTTCATAAACCTTATTTGAAATTAATCGGGGCACACAGATAGGCAGGGCTTATGCTTTTTTGGGCCAGCCCACTTTAAACATATATCTTCAAAGATAGATCGGGAACGTTAATTTCATAACAGTTAGTTAATCAACGGTGTTGATAGTGGGGGCAAGGATAACTTGGGTAAAAACTAGGGTTTATGATAGGTTATCCTATATATACATGCTATGGACGACGCCGCACACAAGTAAACAAGGTCAAGGTAAGCGGTAAGGTTTGTCATCTCACCATACAAAATCGATAGAAGGGCTAGCAAACGTGAAGAAACTAAGAACAGGTAAGATCTATTTCTTTTTTATCAAGATGAAAGCTGGATTTATTTGTTTTATTGAAATGTATTAGAAGATTTAGGATTTCAATTTAGTGAATAGAAAGCTAAGAACATCTTTCTTTTTTACTGAGATGAAACTAAGAATCTATTTGTTTTGTTCAAATGTACTAGAAAAATTTAGATTTAGGATTCTGATCCAGCCACTTGAAAAATTAAACTAAAAACAACAAAAATATCTTTTTTCTTTTATCTTGTTTTGTTGAAATCTAATAGAAAATTTAGACTTAGGATTTCGATCTAGCGGATACGAAAAACCAAGAACAAATAATCTCTCTCTTTTTCTATCGAGATGGAAACAAAATTTCATTCATTTTATTGAAAGATATGAGAAAATTTAGATTTAGATTTCAATCTAGCAAAAACTAACTCTTTCATTCTTTTTATCAAGATGGAAGTAAACTTTCATTTGGTTTTGTTGATATGTACTTACTCCACACTAAAACATTCTAGCAATTTCTAGCTATGCATCTGAACATATCCTTTATTTTAGTTGAATTTTGAGAAAATTTAGATTTTGGTTCCGAACTAACAAACGCGAAAACCTAAGAACAGGTAAATCTCTTTCATTTCTCGTCGAGATAAAAAGAAAATTTTATTTTATTTTGCTGAAATGTACTATTACTTATTATCCTAGAATATAATAATTTTCAGCTATGTATCTAAACACATTCTTGACATGATAATGTTCAGATGCTTGTTAGGCTGATTTCCTTTTTTACTGAGATGAAATCAAGATTCCATTCCCCCCCTAAAATTACTTTTTAAAAAGTGGATTTAAACTAGCAAGTATTAAAATTCCTCCATATATAGGAGAGATGAAGAAGACCAAAAAGAAGAACCCCAGCAAGAGGGGGAGAAAAAGAGGAGGGGAGGGAAGAGAGAAGAAGGTGGAGGAGATCAGCAGCAGCAGCCGCGGCCGCTGGAGGATGGCGCCGGTGAAGAAGTCTAAGAAAAGCAAGCGCAAGTCCAAGGATTCCAGCAAGCTCAAGATCGTCAAGTATGGTGGCGGCGCCCCTCCTCTCCCCCCCGAGCTCCGCGGCCTTGACACTGAGTGGTGGTACACCTTCCTCCACAAGCACTCCGAGCTAGGTAGTTGTTTGTTCCTTCCAAGATTTGGTGTGGTGGACGAATCTTTAGGTTGATTTCCACATAATATTCCGATCTTGCAAATTGTGTGTGTGAGGTGAATCTAGGTCTGAGAGCGCCATCAGATGAGGGGGAAGCGTTCAGGTATTTCTTTAGGATGTCGAGGAGAACGTTCGACTACATCTGCTCAATAGTTAGGGAGGATTTGATCTCTAGACCGCCGTCAGGGCTGATCAACATTGAGGGGAGGCTGCTCAGTGTGGAGAAACAGGTGGCAATCGCCATGAGGAGGCTGGCATCAGGTGATTCGCAGGTGTCGGTCGGAGCAGCTTTCGGTGTCGGGCAGTCTACCGTCTCGCAGGTGACGTGGAGGTTCATTGAGTCGATGGAAGAGAGGGCTTGACATCATCTGGTGTGGCCGGGGCCGGAGAGGATGGAGCATATCAAGGCGGGGTTCGAGTCCGAGTCCGGTCTGCCGAATTGTTGCGGTGCCATTGATGCGACCCACATTATCATGACGCTTCCTGCTGTCGAGTCGTCTGAAGATTGGTGTGACCCGGTAAAGAATTACAGTATGTTCCTGCAGGGGATTGTTGATGATGAGATGAGGTTTATTGATATTGTCACTGGTTGGCCTGGCAGCATGACATTTTCGCGGTTGCTCAAGTGCTCTGGGTTTTTCAAGCACTGCGATGCTGGGACACGCTTGGATGGCCCTGTCATGGTTTCAGCAGAGAATGGAGAAATCAGGGAGTACATTGTTGGTAACAATTGTTATCCTTTACTCCCGTGGCTTATGACTCCGTATGAAGGGGAGAGTCTGTCTGCTCCAATGGCCAACTTTAATGCGAGGCAGAAGGCTGCAAGAACGCTTGGACCAAGAGCACTATCACGGCTGAAGGGCTCCTGGAGGATCTTAAACAAAGTCATGTGGAGGCCTGATAAGAACAAGTTGCCGAGCATAATTCTTGTCTGCTGTCTGCTTCACAATATTATCATAGACTGCGAAGATGAACTGCTTCCAGATGTACAATTTCCAGATCACCGTGATACTGGTTATAGTGAAGAGAAGTGCGAGCAAGTGGATCCTAATGGAAAGATAATGAGAGATGTCATTACAGGATATCTTCAAATCTAAGAAGCTTCCCGTTGAACTTAGCTAAGCTGACTGGCAGTACCCTGGAGTTACAAGAAGGCATCTTTGTTCTTATGGTTTTTCTCCTCAGTTGTCCTTGTTGTAATCAGACCTGCTGGTCTCCATCCGGTAAAGATTAGCAATTAAATAATTCATTTAGGAATTAGCTAGCTCAGGAGCAAACTATCTCTTCCTTGAGTTAAGGAAAAAATGTTAATGTGTTCATGGTGATGACAATCCCCATCATTTTGAGGTAAAAGATATGTCAGTGGACAATTGCTTTGAATGAAGGAAATCGCCTTTAAGGAGAGTAGCTATTCAACTCTGTTTTATAAATGTTTAGATTTGCATAATATAGTAAAACTCATGCTCGCATGTTATTAAAGCATATCCGAGAAAAGTAGTAACCTATATATGACACGTTGTTGAGTGACCTAGTCTTGGATGCGACATCATCTCATTTTCAGTTTATTGCAAGGCTATGTTTTCTAAAATCATACATCTATGTTTGACGTGCCTGGTAGTGTTTTACTGAATTCCTGATGATATCTGTGATTGCATAATGTTCATTCTGTTTTGGTGATTTGCTATTTTTTTTGAAGATGATGTGGGATATTGTTTTGTTGCAAGTGCTTTATGTGTAATTAACCTTCTTGAACAGAAGCATGCTTGCTATAGTTTTCCAGTGAAGTTCTCGTTTGGTTCTTAAGTAAGCATGATGAGTAAGCAAACAATAGAAGTAACTTGATTATATTTGTGCAAGTCATAGTCAAACTTTGCGTGAAGATTTGGAATCTATCAATTCCTACAAGTGTGGTAACAGGAATCCCTGATCATAGGTCTTCAAGGTCACCATTTGAAAACTTCTATTACTTAAGTTGAATCACATTGAGTAACTTAACTATGCAGAATAATTTGCAATTTATATTTAGTATTTGCTGCATACAACTATCCTGTGTTTGTGATTTTTTTCCCCTTGGTAAATTGTATGCAACATTAGGCATGTAGCTGTTCTATTCACTTTTACTTTCTAAATTCCTTTACCAGGGTAAAGGATTGCACGAGAAATGTAGTTCAAATATACCATACTAACATGCCATTATGGTTTTTATGTTTCTTTGTTGCTTTCTACTTGCAAGTTTGCAAACCAAAATCCAGGTATGCACAACTACTATTACCACACTGCTTAGCGTTGCATATACCTGAACCCAACTGGTACCTACTAGTTTATTTCTGCCGAACCCTGTGAATACATTGTAATATTGAACATAAGCTTATTAACTATATGCAGACTTAGGTCACAAATCTGTGCTGATGAAGAAAAAAAAGTGAGGATTAGCTAACCAGAGTAACATGCAGTAGTATGAAAGGAAAACAGAAACAATTTGTTTAGCTCCGCAGCTACTATATTGTTTTTCTGCATCAGCATGCCATCAACTCCTAGAATACTTGTATCAATCAGGCAACTTAAAAGTTTTTGACCCTGCACTTAGTCTGGGCCAAAAATGCATATAATTATGTATGGGTATGCATCTATCTGTTAACTCTAATGATCTTTTTTTACCTCAGGGGGATTGATGATGGTGTCGATTCATTTGGCTCCTTGCGCACTGCTACTGACCTTAACCACTTTTTACTGCTGTGTTAGATGATGTTTCTTGTAGGTATCAGCAGCAGTGAGATTTGTTATTTTGGTCGTTGACTGTTGATTCCCAACAAAAGAAAGGGAGTAAGGCCTGGACTTTACACTGAATCTGGGAGGTGAGTTTTCTATCGATGGGGATTCCCAAGTAATCTATTTTATCCAATACTTCTCCAAGTAAGAGTTGAAAGAAGCATGTAGCTGCAATGAGCAAACAAGTCGGAGTTGCTCAGAGAAGAGTTACATATCTTATCTTTTTGTACGCATGGCTACATTACTGGTTGCGTAATGGTTATAAATCTTGTCCATGTAGAACTGTTTCCCCTCAGAAACATAAGTACAATGTTCTTAAAAAATGTGATTGAATATGCTTCTTCTAGTTCTATGTCTTCTGGTCTGCTATTTTAGTATATCTTCTGCAGACTAATAGTCTGCCTTTTTTTTAGGGAAAATATTCTGCCATTTTGTGTTGGCTTACCTACAGATTCCCCTTCCATGTATTAATTGCGGCAAGGTAAAAGCTGGGAATAAAATCTGGTTAACCAATGTATGATGATACTCATCAGAAGGCATACTATTCAAAATGTATTGAAATTAAGAAATAAGAAGCATACTGATGACTGATCTAATACAAGGTCACATAAGATCTAGCTGCTGCAAGGTGAGCAAGTGAATAGCCACGGAAATGAACTTGTGCAATGCTTACAAGACATGGAACAAGGCACAAGTGGGGATGAGCACAGTGGCCATTAAACTCGCTGCTTTCTTTGAGTTTGTGGCGCTTGAGGTTTTTTTGTTAGATCCTGCACTTCCTGCATAAAATTGGATCAGCCCAGTCAGGTCAGTGTCTATGAACTTTCACCATCATTTAGCAATTAGCATAGTACTTGTAACTGAATTTCGGTCTATTCGTGACATTACCTGCAGGTGGTGGACTTGGTTCATCCTCGTTTGTCTCTGCTGGCTCATCAGCTAATGTAGGTGTATCTGGTGCTGGAGGTGGAGTTGGGACGGCTGAAATCAATCATCCAAACATTCTGGTTAATCTTCTGAGTCTAATACCGGCATGAACTGATCATCATCTGCATTTGATTGTGGCATAGTATTTACCTGTGCATTGGCTGATTGGTGGTGCCTGGACCTTGCAGACACCAGGGAGCTCCAGCGCCCTCGTGTGGTTGATGGAGATGCCGAAGGACGCCGCGCTGCCGTCCAGGACCATGCAGAGGCACCGGGGGTCGGACTGGACGACGCCGGCGAGCGTGGTGCAGCAGGTGAACTCGGGGATCGGCGATTTGCCGGAGATATAATCCAGGCACGGGGAGAGCGTCATCATCACGCTGGAGCAGCCATTGTTCTGCGATGCGGCACGGGAAGCAAGCATTGCCATCGCCGCCGCCACCATCACCGCCACCACCGGAGCCCGTGGGATGCCGGCCTTCGACTTTCTTGCAGCCATTGTCAGCTGCCGATCGATGGTCCCTCCCTCACTCCCTCCTCTTCGTACAATGCCGGTCAAATCAGGAACCGATATATTGATGTATTTCTCCAGAAAGAAAAGAGTAAAGAATGCTTTTGGGGCATCAGGTGAGAATGGTTTGAGAGGATGTTGATGGAGGAGGAGATCGTTGTATGGTGCATCCATGCGTGCCGGAATTGAAGGAATGCTGTGCCGCGAAAGTGCATGATGTGTTCTTCCTGGCCACACAGTTGTCTGGTTATAGTGCTAATGAACCTGGATGTCATTTTGCTGCAGCACTCTATTTATGGAAAGAGTTTGATGCATATGCAGAAATTTAGGGGGGTGTTTTGGTTTGGTTGTGCTCCAATTTGGGCACAGCCTTACCCTTTTATCTCTTCTTGTTTCCAGAATCAGCATTAGCAAACTAGCATGTTGTCACAATTATAGACAGTGAAGAAAACATGTCATCAAGTGACTACTTTACCTTGTTTACAAATTTCAGTGACTTTTTTTTATCATATGTATACTTATCAAACAACATGTTTAAATATTTTTCCTTGGTGAAACAAACAATCGTTTAACTTAGAACATAATTTCTAGTTTGGTGAATCATACAAATATAAAATTAAGAAAATTCTAATCTAGATAACTACAGAAACATATTTAGGTGAATAAATACAAATTAAGGAAGAAACCAGATTAAATGCTAATAAGTAAGAGTACAAAAGTTCAATTCTTTTTATAAAATAAAAAGACACTAAAGTTGGAGTAAGTTTGGTCTATCCAGAATTCTAGATTGACACTAAAACAAGAGTATTCAGGTCACTAATAACTTACAACTTCAAAAGTTGAAGGTTTAACATGTATATTTATTCCTAGGATTTGCCTTCTAGATGTCCCTCTTGGAAGAAGAAGTACGCATATCACTGTTCTTGTTGGAATATTAGTGAATTCCTATGTTGTTTTTGTTGTTAGGAATAACTAATCGGTATTTGGAGCACCTAATATTCCATCACGAAGAGGAAGCATCTTGCCTACCGAAATGCATGCATCTCACTGGAAAATTCATAAATATATGTCCAATTGCCAACAGTTAATCAACAAACTAATGCCAATACGCCCAAACAATTGAACGAAATTCGTTGTAGTCTCTGTACATCTCACCAAGGAAGACGTTGATCATGTAGCAATTAATGTCGTTAGTCATCAGTCATCACCTGTCCAATAATTAGAGCTGTCATTAGGAAGAGTTGGTCACCAACGACATGCTTAAGATTCCATCACTTCACACTATATAAACACCAGTTAAACACACAAACTCACACACCATCAAGTTAACCTCAGCTTAATCACATCATTAGCTACCTCATTAAGTACCTAGCTAGAACACACTCTACAGGAGCAAAAAGCTTGCAACCTTCGCAGCAGCTAGCAATGGCCCGCACTGATCTCCCGGCGCTGTTCGCCGTCGCCGTCGTCGCCGTGCTCGTCGCCGCGGCGCGCCCGGGCGCGGCGCAGAGCGGATGCACGTCGGAGATCGTCAGCCTGGCGCCGTGCCTGGACTACATGCAGGGGAACGCGTCGAAGCCGACGGCGTCTTGCTGCACGGCGCTGTCGAGCGTGGTGAAGTCGAGGCCGGAGTGCCTCTGCGCGGTGCTCGGCGGCGGCGCCTCCTCGCTCGGCGTCACCGTCAACAACACCCGCGCCCTCGAGCTCCCCGCCGCCTGCGGCGTCAAGACCCCGCCGCCCAGCGAGTGCAGCAGTGAGTAGCGCGCACACCGTCTTCTTCTTCTTCTTCCATTTCTCCGGTGAGCCTAGCTCCGCCGCCGTGGCTGACTGATCGACGACGACGACGTTGTGTTGTGTGTGTGTTTGCAGAAGTCGGCGCACCGATTCCGTCTCCGGCGCCGGCGGGAGCAACGGCGCCGAATGCGCCGCCGGCTGCAGGGACCGGGTCGAAGACGACGCCGACCACCACCGGCGCGAGCTCCGCCGGCGAGAGCATCGGCAAGGCTGCGTCCATCGCGATGGTGATCGTGTCGGCTGCGTTTGCAATGTTGCATGCTTGATTTCTGCATGGATTGAGCAGTTTGATGAGTGTTTATATTGTCATTGATACTTTGTGACATGTCATTTATTCCTTGTATTTTAATTGCGTCCTAAATTTCGATTATATATTATATTCATTGTATGAAATAATTTGTTGAATAATATATTCAAGTGCTTTGCATTTGTGCGGTTTTGGGTAATTCCTAATAATTACTAGAAAGATTTCAAGTTTCATTGTGGATCTCCCTGTTGTATCTGGAATCCATATTTCCATTGGTCTCATATTGTTTTCTCCTCGTTCATGCACAATAATTAATTTATTTTTAAATTTTAACTGGGATAAAATGGCTTCTAAAATTCAGAAAAAATACCCATGTTCTTTATGTTGACTTTGGGTGGTTTCAATAAATTATTTCTTACAATTTTCTGTTCGCCTGATTCAGTCATGGGCTTTATTTATCATTGAAGGTTTATATATAATTGAAAAAGTCTATTCGATAACCTGGAACTTTGTGTTAAAAAGATCAAAAAGAATGGTGAACTTCAAAACCTGGAAATTATTCAACGTACCCTAGCTAATCTATCAAAATGTTCACTTTATAATAATGAAACAAATTTCCAATTGAAACCAATGGTTTGATGGACCAACTTATACTTGTAGCAATTTATGAAATTTTTTTTGGCTAGGCAATCTCCTGGAATAGTGATGTTGATGGTGAAAAAAAATTGAATCACTTGTTGTCCATTCCTGATTCAACCGAATTTGATCTTCTTATGGATGGAGATGTTTTTGTGGCAGCTGGTTGCTGACCATCTTGTTTTCTTTCTAGGAATGTAGTAATAAGCAAATTAATGGCATTCATAGAATACTGCTTGTACTAATCTGATTTTGAACAGTTAAGATAGATGGTTACAATTTCTACAATTAGTTATTGGTTAACTAACTGAAATATTTATATTTAGTTCAGAGAAGGTACAAATTTCAGTTAGCAACTGGGACTAAAATATGACCTTTGATATTCCGGAATCTTAATAACGGAAATCTATGTACTAACTCATATTAATGCTGCATATTCTTTTTAGTCAAAGCACAACATATTATGCCAAAAAAAAGTTGTGCTTATATGTTTGGTTAATTAGGTAGGTGAGTAGTATCTTGCATATAGTTAGATTGGTCTGGCTGGCCAACTCCAGCCAAATGCTACCTGCCAATTCATAGATTTTTACCAGTTGGCATATTTGGTTAATGCACTATGTTCTATATATATATATATTTCATATATATATATATATATATATACACATACACTAGGTGAAACTCCGTGCGTTGCTACGGAAGTTTAATATGATAATATAAAATGATGTGTAAGATAACAGAGTGATCCGTCTAATTCTCTAAGTTAAGGATGTAATGGTAAGAGTAAGATATACGTAAATACTCCCTCTGATTAAAAAAATCGAGGCATTCATCCTCTCTCTTCTTTTGCCCTTTCTTTCCTTCTAGGTCCAGCCCACCAGACCGGCCCAACCCAGGAAACCACGCGGCTGAGCCGGCCTGTTGAGCCGCTAGCCGAGCCGAGCCAGAGCCGCCTCGGTCGTCGCCCTTTCTCCAAGAAGCCCGGCCGCCGCCGCTCGCTGTTGTCGCCAAATCACCGGAGTCCCGGACGCCCTCGTAATCTTCGAGCTCGTCACCGGAGTTCGCACCGTACGCCGCGCCTTGTAGTCGCCGGGGATTGCCATGCTGCTGCCCTAGCCCTAGCCGCTGAGCCGCTCAGCCGGGGTGCACACCAGGTGTTCGACACAGTGCCGTGTCGCGCTGTGCGCCGCTTCCATCCACATAGCGCCCGCTTCAGCGCCACGGTGGAGCCGTGCGCCGCACCAACAGCGCCGGTGCGCCCCTCCGCAACCGTTCGCGCCATGAACCCGACCGGGCCGCTTCCTCCTCCGCTCCGGTGACCCTCATGCGCGGCGCCCCATCGAACCGAGCACGGCGACCGCGTCGCGACGAGCCGTCCACCACAGGCGCCGCCCGTCCTTGCCCGGGATTTCCGCGGCCACTTGGCCCCACTACCGCCGTTGAATCCCCGGACGAACCGCGAGTTCGCGCGTGCATAGGGATGCCGTAGCCTGCGATCCGTTGCTCGCGTACCCCTGAGCCAAACCGCGCCGCCAGTCGTGTTGCCGACGCCGCCGCCCAGTGTGCCGCAAGGTGAGCCACTGCGTCGGCTGCCCCCTCTCATCTTCCCCTGCTATTTCTTTTCCTTTGATGACACCTCGTGACGTCACATCCACGCCTACTACCCAGGGCACGCCGGTGTAGCAGCCCCTCCACCGCACCATAGGATGACCGCTGCGGCCGAGAAACCGCCACTGGACCGCCGGAATTTGTCACCACCGCCGAGCTGCCCCTTCCGCCGCCCAGCCACCACGAGTCGCTTCAAGCCAAATTAGTGGCCAAAACGGAATCCCCGAGACCGTCCCGGAAATGCCCAACCCATCGCCTAGCTCGGAACTGTACTAGCTCGCCGGCGTCCCTTTCTACCCGAGCTCCGGCGCCGCCTAACCCACCGTCCTAGCCGCACAGCCCTCCTCGTGCCACCGTCTCGCGCGTGTGGTCGTTGCGGCACCGTCGGGCTCTCGCGCGGAGGAGCCCGCCAAGCCCTCGCCGCCGCTGCCGCGCGCGTGGGGGAGAGAGAGAAGCAGCGAGGAAGAAGAAGAGAGAAAAAGGGAAAGTAGGAGGGGAGAGACTGACGACCGGGCCCCACAGTTAAAAGTTTTGGTTAAGAGTTAATGAAAAATATTAAGCTAATGACCCAGCTAATGTGTTAGTATGACATGTGGGACCAGATCCTTAAGCAAATCTAATTAAAACTCTTTTTAACATCGCTGTCACCGTAATGTGGGCCCACGGCCATTTGCTTTGTCACTGTTGACCTGGTCCGGGTTGACCGGGACCCCACCTGTCATCGGCACAGCACTTTTCCCGTTGGAAAATAATGTTTTCTTTATTAATAAAATGGTCTGGGACCCACCTGTCAGTAGAACAAACTGTTCCTTTAGAATACTAATTCAGAAAATGAATAAAAATCCAGCTCAGGTCACTTGTAATTATTTCAATACAAACAAAGGTGGATTAATTCATAACTAATACAAATCAACTCCAAATTGAGTGAAACTAGTCTCTAGAATTTTGTAAATTCAAGATCTATCTGTTGGAAGATAAATAAATTTGTTCACAAGTAAACTTTACGCACAATGAGCAAAATACACCTTAGTGGTTAAGTAATGACCATGCTAAAAATTGTTTTAAGCCAAATTTTAATCAGACAATAGTTCTAATGAATCTAATGACAACCCTTATTATCTTTAACCCTAAAAGCATGAAACATGGATGAACCTTAAAACTCAATCTGGGATGAAGATATAAATAAATTGCTCTATACTCACATAAGTGTAAATCCAATTAAAATATACTAAAATAATATTAGTAACAATGTTTTTCCCCCAAAATGTTGAGGAACACCAAGATATATCAAAGGAACATCATAAGACGATAATAAACTAAAAATACCATATACACTCAAAGTAATATCAATTTTCTTAATAAGAGAAGAACATGAGAAAAGATACCAAAAAGACATGAGGAATAAATCACAAGAATAAATTGTCTTAGATCTGTTTTAATCTTCCTTCAAGCTCACGCCATAGCTAGCCTTTGCCTCAGTTAGTGGTGCCGGTACGGAATATTTCCGAATTCCGGGACTGTTTTCGAAAACGGAATCAGGTGGTCGGAATTTTTTCGGAAATTTTCGGAAACGGAAATATTTTGTCGGAAACGGAATCGAATATGATAATAGCAATTTCCGTCGAAACTCGGAATCGGTCGGAAACTTTCCGAACAATTTACCGGAATTTCCGAAATTACAAAGGCCCATACGGTACAATAGTCCATAGTTCCTCCCTGGCCCAACCCAATTCAACATCTAACACTACCGGCCTAACCTACCTAACCGGCTAAGCCTAACCCGACTACCCGAGAGAGTGAGAGACGAGAGAGGCAGAGAGCGGCGGAGCGGGCGAGCGGCGCGTCCAGATCTCGCGCCGCTGCGCACCCGCGACCACGTCTCCGCCGTCTCGCGCCAGCGCGCCCCCGTCGTCCACGCGCCCGCGCCGTCTGTCGCCGCCACGCCCCGCCGTCTCCGCACCCGCGATCGCACCTCCGCCGTCTCGCGCCGGCTCGCCCCCGCCGTCCACGCGCCTGCGCCCGTGCCGTCTCTCGCCGCCACGCCCCGCAGTCTCCGCCGCGCTTGCGCCGTCTCTCGCCGCCACGCTCTCGCCGTCTCTCGCTCGGTCGCACCCATGCCCACGCCGTCGCAAGCCGCCGCGGCCCCGCCGTCTCCGCACCCGCGCCCGCGCCGTCTGTCGCCACCACGCCCTCGCCGTCTCAAGCCGCCACGGCCCCGCCGTCTCAAGCCACCGGGGCCGCGGCCCCTCGCCAGCTCGTGACACCACGCCGGTCGCTGTCACTCGCCGACGCCTCAAGCAGTCAAGCTCCACTGGCGCCAACGCCTCAAGCTCCAGGCCTCCAGCAGGTTAAATCTTCACCTCCATGGCTCCACCTCTGTGACAGTCAGACTCACTATTTATGTTTATGTTTTGTTCAACCTAGAAATACCATTGGATTACATTATGTTCTATTAAACCTAGAAACGCCATTGATTATTTTCTTTTATGTTGTAGATTTGTGATGGATTCGTCAAATACAAGTAGCAGCAGTGCAAGTATATGCAATGCGGGTATAGTAGCTTTGCGAGCATCACAGCCAACTCTTGCAAAAGAAGGAGATCCCGCAGCAAGAGTTCAAGTTGATTTGATAGAAAAAACTACCGAGAATGCAAATGTCCCTCCTGCAAAGAAAGCAAAGAAGTGCAATTCTGAGGTTTGGAGCCACTTTGACAAGTATGAGAAAAAAGTAGTAGGAGATGATGGAACAGAGATCGTAGAGCTTTGGGCAAAGTGTAAGAAGTGCAGCTATTCATCTCGTCGTGAGAGCAATAGGGGCACGACAATATTTTGGAGTCACCTAGACAAGAAGCACCAAATAAAAAGTGGTCAACAGCTTCTAAATCTCAAAAAGAGTGAAAGCGGCACTTCTGTTGAGACTTACAGGTATGATGAGGCTGTTAGCTTGAAGAAATTTTACTTGGCAATCATTATGCATGAATATCCCTTTAATATCGTTGAGCATGAGTATTTTGTGGATTTTATTAAGTCCTTGCACCCTACTTTTCCAATCAAAAGTCGCATAACTGTTAGGAAAGACATACTGAATATGTTTTTGGAGGAGAAGAAGAAAATGTAGTACTTCAAAAATTTTTCATGCCGCTTTTGTACAACCATGGACATGTGGAATTCAAATCAAAATAAGTGTTATATGTGCATCACTGTGCATTGGATAGATGATAATTGGTGCATGCAAAAGAGAATTATCAAGTTTATGCATGTAGAGGGCCATCACTCAGGGAACAACTTGTGCAAAGTGTTCTATGATAGTATACTGGACTGGAACCTTGATAGGAAATTGCTTGCACTTACTTTGGATAATGCATCAGCCAATGATGTTTGTGCTAGGGGGTTAGTAAAAAACTCAACAAGATACAACCCTTGATCTGTGATGGAGCCTTTTTTCATGTGAGATGTTTGAATCATATTTTCAATCTTGTTGCTCAAGATGGTTTGAAGCAAATTTCATCTAATATTTCAAATATTAGAAACACGGTTTCGATTGTGAAGAAATCCCCGCTGCAGTGGGAAGAATTCATGAAGTGTGCCTCTGAATGTGATGGATTAGACATTACTTGTGGCCTCTCTTTGGATGTTCCAACAAGGTGGAATTCCACATATCTCATGTTAACGCAAGCTATTCACTATAGACTTGCTTTTGATAGGCTCTTTCTTCGTCATGAAAGCAAATATTTGAAATATGCCCCAACAGATGATGATTGGAATATGGCAAAGTCATTGTGTACATGCTTGAAGAGATTTTATGATGCTATTTTGATCTTCTCTAGCAGTAGTTATCCAACTGCAAATTTGTTTTTTTAGAAAATCCTGTCAAATTAAGATGGCAGTAGAAGATTGGTGTTGTAGTTCTAATACAGTTATTACAAGTATGGGCAAGTCAATGAAACCAAAGTATGATAAATATTGGGAGAAGTCCAATATGGCTCTTTCTGTAGCTTGCTTTCTTGATCCTAGGTTCAAGAGAACACTTCTTGAGTATTATGCAGATAAGGTTTATGGTGTGAGTGCCCCAAAACACATGGCAGACTTCATGGCTATTATCAATAAGCTATTTGATACTTATGCATCTAGTCAACCAACATCGAAGATTCCAGTAGCTACAAATGTGCAAAATACTCCTTTGGTGAATAAAGAGTATGATGGGGAGAGTGATGATTAACTTGATGCAGATGTTCTACAATACTTGCGTGCTAGTACTGCCCCTGGAATAGGCACTAAAAGTGAGTTGGAAGTTTACATGGATCAACCACTGTTGGAATGGGACACAGCAGACAAAAGCCCATTTAATATTTTGCATTGGTGGTCACTCAAGCAACATGAGCTTCCTATTCTTACTCGACTTGCTCGTGATGTACTAGCTATTCAAGTATCAACTGTAGCTTTAGAATCTGCATTCAGTGCCGGTGGCCGTGTTATTGATTCGTTCCGTAGCCGTCTAGACCCTGAAATTGTGCAAGCTCTGATTTGCACCAAAGATTGGACTGCAACATCAAGAAAAGGTAATATTCAGCTTCGTGTACACCTTTTTTTTAATTGCTCTTACTGCTTCATATTCAAATTCTTGAGTTAATCTATGATTATGAACATTTAGGTGGAAATGTAGTTGGGTCTATCCTAACTGAGATGGACATGGAGAACTTGGAGCGAATTTTTTGTGTCTTGTTGTCACTGGTTTGTGCTTGTATTAAAAACATATGTTTATGTAGTGGCTGACTTTATACTTCCACTAATGCTCGATAATTTTTTGTGTTGAAGGCTAATGAAACAGACCATGAGGCAGTGGAAATGGTATGTATTGACGACGACGGCATAGCACCAATGGATGTTTGAAGAACATGATGGTCACTTTAATTTTCATGTTACATCTAATTCTAAGTGGATGTGCTACTTTTGTAATGATTAATGAACACCTAGACCCTGGTGTAGCTACCTCTAAGTGATTGTGTCTTGTGATGAACTATGTATTGATGGTTTTGTGATGAACTATGTACTGATGGATTCCATGCAAATTGCAACCGTTGTTGACTTGCTGTTGCTGCTTTTGATTGAAATACCAAGGGTTCATTTTTTTACTGGAATCGAATATGTTTGTCTATTACCATTTTTCCCAGAATATTTGTTATGCAAATCTGAAATTACATAAGAACATCTACTCCATAGATTTTTTTTATGGTGTACTGTTGAGACTTAACAAATGAATTTGATATAATTATGTTTTGTGATGTATTTTTGACTGTTGAGACATGCCAATTGGACTTGATAGAGTTTGAAGCTCAGTTTGAGGGGTTTTTGTATTCCGATAAATTTTCGTTATCGTATCCGCACCGGTTCGTTTTCGCTCCGTTTTCGGTTTCGATAATATTTGTTTCCGTTTTTGTATCTGGTGTTTCCGATTCCGATTCCGATTCCTAAAAAAATATGAAAACGAAAACGATAAAGGTGGTTTCCGTCCGTTTCCGTACCGTTTTCACCCCTAGTGGTGCCCAAGCCCTCTAGAGGCCTTCTAGGTCTGACATGAAAAGATAGATAGCAACCATATAGTTTTGCCCTAGGTTTAGGTTTTTGTTTTGTGAGATTGTTGTATTTGCTTCTACTTGCGCAATTAGATTATCGCTCGTGAGGAAAGTGAAAGCGCCAACTAAGGTAGTGGAGGCAAGAGCAAAAGTTAAACAACAGGTTGCCATGAGCAAGGCAAGTCATCACACCCCCTCCTTTTGATCATATTGATCTCAGTTTATAAAATGTTTTGTTTGTAAATTGCATGCTTTAATTTAAACTATGATTATGAACAATTGGATCGTAACTAATCTCCTACCATATTATAAATGACCCATGCCAATTATTTGTTTACCCAATCTTTGTAAACTATAGATGACTGACTTATATGTTGTATTCATGCTTAGCCATGCTTAGATAATTTCTAGGTGAATCAGTCACTTAACGACTACTTAAATTTGGCAAGGCAGTCATCAGGAAGATGACTGGTTAAATGAATGGTGAACTGGTTGGGGTGTTTTTAAATAAAATAAACTTTATAAATAGACTTGGGTGTGCGGGATGTTAGTGACCGATGTGGGAGGTCTTTAGTGGCATGCCCAAGTCAATTAAAGACCGGTTCCTTTTGTGACATCTGGCTATTTATATGTGCGACCACATGTCTGGAATGGAACGGATATGGCTGACTAATTTACTGAACTTCGGACATATACCTAGAACGAGGGGCGGACTAGACCTTGTAGGCCGGGCCTGGCAAGGCTAGTATTGATAGGTTCACATCCCCAAGATGATGGATCTGCGGGATGCCGAGACCATCATATTTGTTAGAAGAACCTGGTGATGCGCTCAGGTTGGACGTAAGGCGTGAGGAGTTGGGGATGTGTCACTACCTACCCAACAGTGGCTCGCCCTAGGGAGAGCGTCACCTACCCTAGCACAAGGGGGTCACTGCCAGGATATTGTCAGTAGGGATGTATTGTAAAGGCCTTATCGTTGCACTTGCGCTAAATGCCTTGACCGGCTAGGCGTTAGAGTGCGATGGTGTGTGGGTACAGCGTACAACCTCTGCAGAGTGAAAACTATTCAAATAGCCGTGCCCGCGGTCATGGGAAGAGCTATATATGACCATCTGGATTAGTTTCAGTTTTACGAAAACCTGGGATTGGGAAAGACATTGGTAATTAAGAGTGAGCGCACTGCTTCGACGACTTATAGAGCACATGCGAGTTTCCTGCCCACCGCACTTGGCATGGAAAGGCCAAAATGATCTTCGGTGGGTACGCTGAGGTACCCCGAAGCTGAAGGATCTCCATGTGAAAATGGGTTATGGATTATGTTGGGTTATCCTCTCGTGTATAAGGCTCTAACCCGTGATTCAAGATGTGTAGAAAATCAGTTTGTGAAAATACAATTTAAATCTATTATTAAGCTATTGAAACTTTGGCTTTATGCAAATTAAACATATAGCCTTCCTTGTCAAACCTATACATATCACTGCATACTCCGTGATGGCTTGCTGAGTACATAAGTACTCATTCTTGCTCAAATTGTGGATATCTCAGAGATAGGAGCAGAAGACCTTGCTAGTGTGCTTTGCATATCTAGTAGGATGTACGGAGTGTTGGTTGAGAACTAGATCGCGACCCCAGTCAACTGCTTGTGGGCATGTTGTTGGGCCTACTACTAATTTGGTTTTCCACTGCTGTTTACCTGTTAGGACATGGCATATTTAGCCTCGCCAAAGGTATTAAACTCTTTTAGCCTAATTTCCCGCGCTATATGTTTTGTACTAGCTATGTATGTGTGTACCAATTACTGATCCAGGGATTGGTACAGGAAAACACATGAGGTTTCCAAAACCAGGGGCCGACACGTCTCGATCCTTCTCCCCGCGCTGATGATGCCACGACGCTGTGCATGCATCGGACGACTCTCCGACGCGTCGCGTGATAGGACGAACCAAGAGCGCGTGCGGTTTAGATTTTGTGCATCAAAACAAGCACCCATCTCTGAGTTGACATGAGGGTGCAAGTCGTACCCAAATAGGGTACTATGGTCCGCCTTCTTTAGCTGAAAGTAATATTGGGAGGCAAACAAACAAGACAGAATCCACTCAGTCTGAGTAGATTCTCTCAAAAAGATTCAGGTTGAAGTGGAAAAATATTAAATGTTAGTTTTCAGGTTTATACCACATGTTTTCTCAGTTTCCCAACGTACGATCTAAGGGAGTGCATGAGAGGAGGAGAAATACGAAGATTGAAAAGATCGGAAAACAAGGTGAGCCATTAGCGTATGTTTAATTGGGTATTTCTTATTTGAAACAGATTAATATAATTTTTTAAAATAATTTTCATAGAGAAATAACGTATCGTTTAGTAGTCTGCGAAGCAAGCACGCATAAAACAAAGCACGTTTTCTCAGTCCCTCTCTGGAAGACTGAAACGCACCCTAACCAATGTAAAAAAAAGTACATAATACTCCCTCAAATAAAAAAAATGGCATTTGATATTTTTAAGGGGTTTTTTAATGACCTTGGAGGTGCGGCTTTAACCACAACATTTTATTTTAATATGTTTGCAAAATTAATAAGTTTATGAGGTTACAAAAGTACTTCTCAGTGCAAAAATTTGCACGTAACATTTTTATTTTCAAACTAAGTATTTCAAGATTTGTTGATAATTAAAGTTTTAAATTTTAATCGAGAAAAGTCAAACATCATATTTTTGACTGATATACGTGTCTGGTCTGTGTTGCATACCTCTTGAAATATATTTTCTTGGGGACTTCTATAGAAATCGAGTATTAAGTATGATTATTACATCTACCAACCTACCCACATTTTCAGAGGCATTTTGTGACAGGATGTCTTTTCAACTCATACATAAATAAATTGATGACAATGGACTATACATATCATGTTTTCTACATTTTAAGTTCTACAGAGCCTATTGTTTTTTCCAAGTTTTTTTTTCTAAAGCCGCATTATCCTTTTTGACCGGTTGCTCTATGTCAATTCATATAGACAATATTAAAAAGTAAAAACTCGCCCCTAGCAAACCTCTTCTAAAGAAAATGTGAAGCCAATTGCTTTGAAAATAACACCTGCAGGCCTAGCAAACCCAATGCAGAACTGCAAAAGTCGACAACAAAAACTGTCACAGATCATCAAAAGAGCAGAAATATGTGATGGCATGTTGCATCTCCACTCTCATTTTTCTTTCACTAACATGTACTCTCAACATTCATCACCCATAAACCAAAATGAGAAGGGGACGTGACTATCAGAAATATAGGAAGGGAGCGTGCACCAACACCATCTCTGACCTGATACTCACAGAAAGTGTCGGTGTAGAACTGTGCAATTCCCTCCTGTTCATACTTCCTGTAATATACAGTATAACTTTGCAGAAGATGCACTCAGAGCGCGTGAACTAGCTAGACTCTGATGCTTCTCATCTGGTACATCATTGAGTAATTACAAATATTGCTGACCAAATGCCATAAAGCAATTCAGATGACATAATAACACATAGATCATGACACCTTACTACTAAAGTTGAAAAGATGGTTGGCCTTGCTCTAGAGTTCCTTGCCAGGTTCTGCTGCATCTTGAAGAACTATCCCCAAAAAACTATGTATTTGCACAGTAACAGTGCATTATTCTGAGACGTGCTGATTCTACCAGGGAACTCTGGACCAGATGCATGTACTCACTTGATTAAAAAGGAGGCTTGTTCTTCTTGGAGCCATGCTTGGCCTTGACCATCTGGTTGAGGGCCTGCACGCACCGGCGGATCACTCCCATCGACTTCTTTCCCCCATCAGATCGCTTTATCACCATGGCCAACGTCGCACCGGAGGCAGCCGGAGGTGGAGGGAGTTTATGATCAGCAATGGTTTTCTTGCCGTTTCCGAGCTTGCTGGTGGCTTTGGCTTCTCCGATGAGGAGCTGCTTCTCTTGTATCAGATCCTGAAGGGAGAACCGGGGCACATCGTCGGCACAGGACGGTGTGATCAGCTTCGTCTTTGCAGTTTTGCATTGCCCCAGGGCCTTTTGCTCCGTGTCTTGGCATTGGTGTTGTGCCTTGCGTGACTTGTGCTCTTCATCTTGATACTTCTTTGATGTCTTCTTCTCCTCTTCTTTGCATTGTTTAGTTGTTTTCTGCTCTTCATCTTGGTATTGCCCTGGAGTATTCTCCTCATCTTCATATTGATTTGGCACCTTCTCCCCCTCATCTTGGCATTGCTGCACTGTCTTCTGATCCTCATCAAGATATTGCTTCGGTGTTATCCTCTCTCCGTCTTGATCCTGGAATGGTTTCTTCTCCTGCTCTTCATCTGGATAATGGTGAACTTTCTTCTCCGGTTCTTCATCTAGATAATGGTGAACTTTCTTCTCTGGCTCTTCATCTTGATAATGGTGAAGTTTCTCCTCCTGCTCTTCATGGTATCGATTTGGTGTCTCCTGTTCATCACCTTTGCTTTGCAGTGGCGCCTCTAGAATCATCAACTCCTGATCTTCATACGGATATGGTGGCTGAAGCTCCATACCTTGGCACTGGAACAATGTTTTCAGCTTGTCATCTTGACGTAGCTGCTGCACCAGGGATGGCGCATGTTGATCTTGATAACAAGCAATGCGACTTGTTGATCTTCGTGTTCGCCTCGACATGCCAGGATCGAAGCGGCGGGATTTGTTCACATCACACTCGGTGGCCATTATCAGTGGTTTGGGGAGAAAGATCACCGGAATGAGCAACTTGCTTCTTCTCAGGGGTGTTGTTATAGGTTGCCTGATGTGATCAGTAGATGCGTAGTACATACTGGGAATAGGTGATCTGGTAAAATGTCCATTTCAGAGGTAAAGTCTGGTTTGGTAATTTGGAAGATCAGTGCCCGTCCTAGTAGTCTTTAATCCCTACAAGAAGTGAAATTAAAGTTAGTTTTAGCAAACAAGTGATCAATATTCTGCCACAAGCCCACAGACATCTATAATATTTGTTCTGAAATAAGGTTCTAGTACATCAAAATTGCATTTTGCAAGATGACAGTATATATGAATCACGCGGCATAAGGAATGCTAGGAAGTAGGGGAAAAGTTCTGAAATAAAGAAAAATGCTGTGTATTTGAAGCTATTCCCAACTACCTAAGAGCTGAGAACCAGCAATATTTGGTTTCAAGCAAAAGATTTGACTGACACATCTTCACATACTTTGACTGGAGTTGTTAACCTAAATTATTTGTTTGAACAAATTACACTGACCCGTCACGATAGGAGGTAACGCCCAGTTCCAATAAATAGCATTTAAGAAACTTGCTCATAAATTGGAAGAATTGGTTCTGAAGAAATACTGACGGCAGCTTTCATAAGTACAATACCATCATAATAATTGTGTAATATAGAATGCACAGGCTACATATTATGTCACAGCTCAGCCTAAAAAAAGTATTAGTCCTTTCCCAACATTTTACATCTCGGGGCAAGCCAAAGATATTCATTTACAGAGTCGGTGATCTTGCTTAGATGCAGACAGAACTCCCTATCTTGCAAACCCCATCGTTCATTCCACTGCTATTTCATCGTGCTTATTTCTATCAGTCAACTATAAACATCCAATGTTTGTTACAAGAGGAAGTTTTCAAGTTGAAATGAAGCAACAGTTATGTGTATATTACAACTAGCTTGAACAGGACTACATGTTAACTTGTTAAGTAATATAAGATAGTTCAGAAACATAACTATCCTGATAATACTGTAACTTGGAACATACATGGATCCGGGTTTGCGATGATTGCTTTAGTGGCAAGTAGCACCTTTGAAATAGTAAAAGCAGGACTCCAGCCTTCCCTTAAAATGTCCATACTCAAGTTACCAGTGGACTCAACATTGCAGTAGTAAATCCTTGTCTTGAAAGTTACCTAGAGTAGTGACAGAACAGTTATAACCACAGTTGAGGTCCTCTAGTGCTAAAATATCAGATAAAATTACAGCAGGGGGATCTCAATTGTTCCATGCTTCTATAATACATACTGTTCTGAAATTTTAGCTCCCTTCAATATTGAGAAGTTAACGAGTTCAACTAGAAGAGTAAAGTATTGATAAGTTTTTTTAAATTATTGAAACATCAAATATGAAGCCACAATTACCAGCTTATAGTGTATTTTTTATTATCATTGTGCTATCAACTCTCTATGAAACATGAAAAATTCACTAACTATCGTCATATTATTTGAAGTTTTAGTATTATCAGCATTAATATGTTTGTCATGTTTGCCTGCATTGGTGTTTGTATGGTTCCATGTCCTGGTCAAGGTAAAAGGTAGGCCACTGCAGAGCTGTGTGTTCAGTCAAAGAAATGCTAGCATTGCTCCAGGCTTCCAGGTCTGATATCTAGAGAATGGGGGAGAATTTCAGATGCTCCATGAAATACTCAAGAGCGGAGTTTGAGGTTGGCTGTTCGGATCCCTCCTGTCCTACCTACCATCAAGTCATTATAAGTTGATGATGGTAATAGCTGGACAAAGACAGTAACAGTCTTAGTAACCACCAAAACAAGCTGCAGGTGCTCGCATAGGGCTGTAGGAAATGGCCAGCAGGTGGATACTTATTAGTCAATGACACCACTAAATGTACTGAAAAACAGCATTTAGAAGGCTTTTTGTTATTCACCAGACTCCCTTATATTCTAAGCCAAGATCCACAAAATGAAAACAAATATGTCAGCATAGGATGAATGCGATGCGCAAGCACATATTAGTAAGGCTTCCAATGGACAAAACCTTTCTTTGTAAAAGAACACCTTTTCACATCAGTATCAACAAAAAACAGCAGGCAACTAGGAAAACAACATTTTAGCAACTCTGCGCAATTAATTTCTTATTTCTTGGACACTAAGCGTAAAACAATCTCCTGATAAGTTTCCTTCATAAATAATCAAGACCATACTGGAAAGAGGTAAAATGGCTCTTACCTTCAAATGAACGCAAGTCGCTTTAAAAGAAGCAAACATAACGTTAATTAGCAGTAAAATAAACTGGCTTTAACATAGTTCTTTTGCAATCTAGGTCCTTCTAACCATCACACTATTTGCTGGGCTTGTCCTTGAACACAGGCATTTACTGTCTCCTCAAAATGTTCATGGAATATTCCATTTTAGTATGAATCTTGAATCTTGAGAGACAACTCGGTGCATTTTCTATTTCCTAAAAGGTTTAGCAAATTAAATTATACCATTCTTATTGAAGAAATTAAATTAAGTTTGGTGACAGTAGACTTTTGAAACAAAATGCCATATGCATTTACATACCAATGCTCATCGCTTTTGTAATACTCTGTTTATATACTGAAGCAAAAGGAGCTATACAAAAATACTATCCCAACCAATTATTCACCCTATTTGATTTCCTGTTCCAGTTCTTCAAGATTTTAGCCATGCCGATGTCTCTTAACAAAACATTTCTTTCGATGCAAGTCTTTCCTACCTTACCTTAACGCCGCTACCGCGTGGTGAATCCGTAGTAATATATCAATAATTACTGTAATGGATGTCACATCGTTCTAGATTTTAATTTTTTCCCAACAACAGGGATATGATCACTCACCAGTCATCACTCATGAATCAAGGCATTAGGTAGAATGCATACATACAAGGAGAGAAAATGTCAACATTCTACACAAGCATTAGACGCAGATGGGCTAGAAACCCCATTAGCCCATTTAAGCAAACATAAGACAAAAGAAAAATAAAGTGCAAGTTCTTGGTGTTCTTACCATGGGAGGTTTAAACGGATACTCAATCGGAAATACAATATCGAGGAAGAATATCCCTCCTCCACACGGAGAACCTACAAGACGAGTACTACCGCATTAGATCAACAAAGTGAAGGTGCACATAAGACTAGTTTACTCTAGCAAAAAAAACAAACAAAAATTAACCGCAATTTCTGAACAGGTGAAATTCGCAGAGAGCCGGAGTAATATTCACACACGCTAGGTTTATCGCCTGCTGCTAGCTGGAGCCCCATGGGCGCACGCCGCTCCATCCTCCGCCGGAGCTTCCTCCTCCTCCTCCTCCTCCGCCTCCGCCTCCGCCGCCCCTGGCGCCGCCGCCGGCGGGGAGAGGGGAGCAAGAGTTGGGGGAGGAGGAGGAGGAGGAGGGAATGTTTGCGTGGGCCGTGGGCCAGGCTTTTTGTGTTGGTGAGGCTTTAAGCCCAAGTTTTATACCAATAATGAGCCAAAGTTAAAGTGACGATATTTCAGTATAGTAACATACTCCACACATCTGCTCCTGCTTCCAATCGTTTGCTCTAAATAAAATCAGTCGTAGCCAAAATTTATATTTTAAAGGTTTTCATTGAAGTTTGTTTTTAGTATTAACTTTAAAATCGCTAAGTGTGTGTACAGGACAGCACCAAACAAATTTAATATATATATATATATAAAAGTTTTACTCATAAATTATTGTTTTTTTCTAATATGTCGTACAGTTTATTATTAGCATATGCCCAACCAATGAGGACCAGCAGGGTTGTTGATGGTGATAGATATATTTGTTCTTATGAGATTGATCAAAGGGATTCGATATTATGGATGGAGATGTTTTTATGATTGCTGACCATATTATTTTCTTTGAATTGTAATGAGGAAATTAATGGCATTCATAGAGGACTAGCTAGTCTGATTTGAGCATGCAGTTTAGATAGTTGGTGCCCAAACCATTTCAACAAATCTATATGTAATTCTTGGTTAACCGAACTGTTTATATTTAGTTCAGAGGACGTACAAGTTCAGTTCGCAAGTGTGACTAAAATATGACTTTTCATGTCCCAGAATCTTACTGACGAAAGGCTCTATACTAACTTGAGTATTGTTTAGTCAAAGCAGAACAGATTATGCCATTTTTTTTGTGCTTATATGCTGGTTAATTAGGTAGGTGAGTAGTATCTTGCATATAGTTAGATTGGTCTGGCTGACCAACTCCAGCCAAATGCTACCTGCCAATTCATAGATTTTTACCAGTTGGCTTATTATTAGGTTCATGCACCATGTTCTATATATGCAGCAGGAGAAAATGTACCGGCGAAATGGTTTTAATTACTTGCAAGTGTTTAATTTTATATTCAGACAAACGTCATCAGTGCAACGGAATTTTAATAGAAAAACTGAGTCTCTGTTAATAATGTGAAAGTGAGAAAAATTTATGGATGACTAATTGTTGACAGATTTTTACAATTTACAAGGCAAAGGAGGTACCATTTGTACATAGGTGTACCCAACCTTTCACCCCCCCCCCCCCTATTTTTTTACTTAAAAAAATGTAAGTTCATAATTATAAAATATGGGTGCCAAAACACTTTGTAGAGTAAATTATCAATGTATGTTTCATGTTTTTATTAGAACTATATATATGACACCCATGATGAACTGTGTGCATTTACTGCACATAATTAATTAGCTACCACTACTATTTGTGAATGTAGCGAAACACTCTGCTTACGTGTATCAGATTATCAATCGGATTATCCGTGCTACGCTTTTAAAACTAAGATTTCCATAAAAAGCTTTCATTGTCAGAATTACTTAGACAACCTTTTCAATCAATCTCTTAACTTCACAACATTTAATATTTATTTTTTCCCATAAAGCAATATATGATTCATCAACTATTATCCATTTCTTTGTCTAATTCAAACGGGCCATAGGATAGACACCCATAGGTGAAACAAATTGAACTCTCTCCTCAATATGTTCTCATAATAAATAATATGACATAATGACTACAAAATCAAGACCAATTAAGAAAAAATACATTAAGAAATTCATGGCACACTCCACACACCCACACACACACACAAAATACAATAAAAGTACAAAATATTCGCAACACAACAATGATAAAAGCAGATTAAGGACACGTGGACACAACCAAATCGAACGGCTTAAATCAAACATGGATCAGTGCAAATGCCACTGAAACGACGACGATCGCCATGGACGCCGCCTTGCCGACGCTCCCGCCGGAAGCACTCTGGCCGGTGGTGGTGGTCGCCGTCGTCGGAGTCGCCTTCGACCCGCCGGTTCCCGCCGGAGTCTCGCTTGGCACCGCCGGTGCAGCTGGTGGAGCCCTCGTCGCCGGCGTCGCCGGCGCCGTCGGAGATGGCATCGGGACGCCGACAGCTGCAAGAACGACGCCATCGTCGTCGTCAACGACGGTCAGTGATGATCACGGCGGAGATTGGCCGGAAGAATGGAAGGAGAGTGAGACTTACAGTTGCACTGGCTGGCCGGAGGGGTCTTGACGTTACAGGCGGCGGGGAGCTCGAGGGCGCGGGTGTTGTTGATGGTGACGCCGAGCGAGGAGGCGCCGCCGCCGAGCACCGCGCAGAGGCACGCCGGCTTGGACGTCACCACGCTCGACAGCGCCGTGCAGCACGACGGCTTCGGCGCCGACGAGTTCCCGGACATGTAGCCCAGGCACGGCGCCAGGCTGATTATCTCCGTCATGCAGCTGCCGCTGCCGCTCTGCGCCGTGCCGGGGCTCGCCGCGAGAATCGCCGCCGCGACGGCGAGCACGACGGCCAGTGCAACTCCTCTTGCAACTGCCATTGATTGCATGCAGTGTGTTGCAAGCTAGCTTAATTTGATATCGTATTAGCTCTACTGCTCTAGCTTAGCTAGAGTGTGTGATGAGGCGATTGATAAAGCTGAGCTTGATGTGGTGTGTGACTTGTGTTCAGGTGTGTGTGTGTTTATATAGTGTGTTGATGGAATCTGGAGTAGCTTGTATAAGTCTTTGAGAGATTGGTGACCTACTCTTTCCTACTAACGGCTCTGATTAGACATTTATTAGACTGATAATTAACTAACTAGCTACTAACTTAGTAATATAATACTGACATGGCACAACTTGATCAGAGCTTGAATGAATGGTCAATTAAGATGTACAGAGATGATGATTTCTCCTGGTCCAGCTGTTCAATTATGGGAGGATTGGTACTTGGTAGGTTAGTTGATTGTTTGGCAGATAGGCATGTACCTGGGATGGCAGATAGGCATCATATATATGCTTCCCCCTTGTATTTGTAATCAAATTTGCATATTTTCTCTCTGCAAATAAGAAGGGGAACTAGTGACCTCAAAGGGAATATCCTTAGAATTCATAGTTTGAAGATAAAATTTTCGGTATGCATGAAAGTTGGGACTATTCATATGGCCAAATCAAAGTTCACTGCTATTAGGAAGTGTTGACTATAGTCCATAATCGAAGTTTGAAATTAATCAGAGATCGTTTTCAGGTGTTTATAATAATGTGTGGATTGGTAGGTTTTGTTGATTGTTGGCATCCACCACGATGTACTAATTTGGCTGGCCTTCTTCCCTAAGATGTACATGTACTATTTTTTTCTGAATAGTTGAATAGTTTTACGATAACTACTCGAGGTACGAACAATTATATATAACTATTACAAAGTTAAAAAAAATATATTTAAAACAGTTTTTAGGAAATTCGTTTTTACGAAAACACACAATTTAGAACCCAGAGGTTACCGAATGAAATGGTTGCATTCCTGGCCGGCTCATGGACCCATGATCTTAGCTCATTAATTAGTTGATTAATCTGAATTAATTAACTACTAATGATACATATTAACAAATTAATAATTAATTAATTGCTAATTAGGATAATTAATCACTAATTAAGCCATTTGAAATGACAAGACATTTGGTCTCGTTGGTTTGTTATACAAAACCGCTTGGTCTCTCGCTGTTTGGGTTATGCGAGAAGCCACATATTTAATAATATTATTGTGACAAGTCCTTGGGCAATAGAGGAGTGATCAATACAATACACTCGCAACATTGAGGGTATTGAGCAATTTCCTCTGGATTAGGAAATCAGTGACACACGACAAGTATGTGATTGAATACCGTATGGGGCCGAAGTGCTTTTAAGCCCTGGAAGATGTACAGAGTCACATGTTTGCCCTTTGTTTGATATGGTTTCACCATGGAGAAGAAAATGGCTTTAGCCCTTGGATGCATGTGGATCAACATGATTCAACAGGTTGCAGTTCATTGAAAAAATCTTTGCAGTGTGTTTTGGTCACTGATGCATATGTTGTGGCTTTCCATCAATGGCGCCCTCCTGAAATGAGGAAGCATGTTGGGCGGGCAAAAGAGGCTTATATACATAGTTGATTACATGTGTTTCAGTGACCATGCAAACATGCGCAAACAAACTCTCTTTCAATGCCAGTATGTGCAGGAGAAGGCTTAGTTCAGTTATGTGGTGTCCATGTTTTAAGGCAAGCAAAATTAAGGTTTTGTTATGTTGCCACTGGATGTTGTTCCATTAAACTGCTTGCTGCATTAACCACGTGATCTTCCAAACATCAGTATTACCATAGTGGCTATTTCTGAACTGGAACGGTCTCTCGCCATGCGGCCGCGCCGGCTACCTTCCCATAATGCAATCTGCAATACCGGCGTCATCACAGACAACCGGACATTGGAGTCCCTGTTGGGGTATCGGAGAGGAGACGGATTCAAATAATAACCCGGGTGGATGTTCACCTGTTTATTGCATGTAAACTAAAATGATTATAAAAAATTTTAAAAAATTAATAAGATAAATCAATATGTAATATATCACTCTACAAACATACATACAAGTTTAAATTCAACTTGTGTTCTACAAGTTATAACAAAAATAACAAATTTAACTGCAAATATACATATACTAATTTAAGTTTTATTTGTTATTTTTTTACAATTCGTAGAAGTTGAATTTTAACTTATATATTTGTGGAATGATATATTATATTTTGATATATCTTATTAATTTTTTTAAAATATTTTCATCACTTTGATATGTATTAAACGGGTGGATATACACTCGAGTTATTAAAAGAGTTTCCCGGGAATGAGGCACTGACTCCTTCGGCATCGGTGATGGGGGCACACCTCACCTCCGACGACATTCCTCCATCCTCCGTGTCTCGAATCTACTTGGATGCCAAGGTCAGGTTGGTTGTCTTTGTACCGGAGAAGACACAAGGGTGCTGGCCTTGATGATTTGTCTGAATTTTTCATTGATTTGGTCGGATTTTCATTGAATTTTTCAACGCAGGTGGACTGTCATGAATGTGCAGAGGCTTTTTTTCACTGGCTCGGTATGAATTATCTTTCATTTATCCTGTTTTTTATAGCTCCAGTTTGTTGTCTTCATCTAAAATTTGGATGCATGTTGTGCACGTAGTTGCCATTGTGATGCGTTGTTGTTCAGACTTCTGCATGGTTCTAGTAAAGACTCTCGGAAATGAATCACAAGCTCGATGAAGTTAACAAAAAAACCCAACACTATTTTACATCTTTAATGCCATTTTGCCAGGGAACATCCTCAACCTGAAGTTTGATTTCTTCACTTCTTGACACATTGTCGTCAGCGGACTGAGGAATAACCTGAACCTCATGGTGGCGACGCAGGAAGTGGACAAAACAGTGAGTTCATCAACCTGCACACAATTTCAGGCTCGCTCCACCACCAGATATATCCCAATATAACGAGAGCGTAACCACCATAAAAGTGTGCTCTTATCTACATTTTCCAAACTGTGTGTCTTTAAAAAAGTTATAGAAAGGTATACATTAAAAAAACATATTAATCCACTTTTTAAGTTTCCTAAATAATATTTAATTAATCATATATTAATGATATGCTTCATTATGTGTGTCGAAGCGAAAGTGTTCTCAACATGCACCTTAAGAATAGGCGTGAACACAAGGGCTACCGGGCTACAAATCCCGCAGACATTTGAATAAATGCGATCTCTAGCATCATGATAGCTAAAACACTGATATTTAAAGCGCTAAACACACACTAATACGTTATATTATCAGTATATAGCTAAAAGATCTATGAGATAGTACGGAAGGAAAGTTGGGATGTTTGGATGGAGGCTAACTTTGCCGCAAGTATCGTAAGCCACACACACTAACTCCATTTGCCGCAAGTATCGTAAGCCAAAAAAATGTGACCAACAATTTACTGATCACAACTATGATAAATTTTATATAGAAAATGAGACTATGACATGTATACCAATATAATAATAAAGTTTCACTTAATCAAACACTAACCTAAGAAATTATAGCGCAACTAAAGTTTAGTGTGGCAAACTGCAGCCACCAACAAAATAACCCGCAGGCTTAACATTCCCCTCCTTTGGTTTTATTCGTCCAATGAAAGCCAGCCACCAGTTTGAGGGTTGAGATGCAATATGTTTAGCCAAGTGTGCTGTTGTTTACTGGGCACAATTACAAAGAGCAGAGATGGGATTATGTGGCCAACTTTTCTGAGCTAAGTTCTCCGCTATTAACTTTTTTTTGGTGAAAAACGACCCATAAAAATATAGTTGTGTTTAGAAATATCCGTATCATGCTAGAGTACATTGTGCTAATTGTTTGTAACAATCGTTCTTTGGAATTGTGCCATATAGGCACTTTTAGCCGTGTACTGTCCATTTTAAAAAAAAAAATCATCTGTGGCTTCAGTATTTAGGTTTTTTCGCTTCGCCCGCCGGAGACTAAACCAATTCATTCAACTGTAGTAGATGGGTCAAACCATGAGTAGACAATTGTTACTATTTGTGATATTCAGTTGTGATAAAATTTGTTACATGACACTTAAAATTTATGTAATTTATTGGTAGATATTGTAAAAGCATGTTGCGGCTGAAAGACACTTAAAAAATTAGTAATTTACTGGAGGATACGTCCGGCTTAATTGAATAGAGAAATTCTTCAAAAAGACGAGAGTGCCCCTAGGGTTAAAAGATTTTGAGTTGAGACTGGAGTGAAGATGGAATATAATGTATGCTAGTGATGTATTTGGGGTGATGGTAAATTTAGGGTTACATAATATCTAAATTTTTTACTTTAAAGTCGTGTTTGAAGCATATGATCCTAAGGGTATGCTTGTCTTTCTTAATAATTTATCTCTTCAATTAAATCGAAAGTGTCATCTAGCAAATTATTACTAGGGATGGCCCGATGGGTATGGGCGTGGGTGTAACTTTTTACCCATGGACATGCTCGCTCGAGACTCGATGACATAGTGGGTAGCAACCAGGTTTTATATTTTACCTGTGGGTAACCCATGCCCGATCCGATACATATGTATTAGTTGATTTGGCCCATCTCTTAATATGCAAATCACTTTCTCTTGGCCCATTTGTGATGCTAGCTGGTAATAACTTGTTATGCAATTCAAATTATCGTTGACAAGTAATAATTTGGCAAATTATTCATTTTGTTTTTCTTTATTAAATTATATATCTATCGAGATGTTATGCATGTGAGACCCACGGGTACCCATCGGGCATACCTACGTCAGGCATGGGTACGGGTACGAAGTTTTGCCCGCTAACCCTACCGGGCAGGGTTTGGGCAGGCAACATCGGGTAACAGGTTGGGCATGGTTTTTCTCTAGCAAAGTTTACCTTTAGTTTTAACTAGAGATGGCAACGGAGAATTCACCGTTGCGGAATGCATCCATATCCCTACCCTCGCGAGACAAAACTTCCTCCGTCCCCGTGAAATACAACGAGGGAAACTTTGTTCTCATCCCCTCCCCCGCACGGGGAATAAATCTCCACGGGTCTTCGTCCCCTTTAAAACAATATATATACATGTCAAATTATATATTCAATGCAACATATATTTGCACTTTATATTAATATATCAACATATATCTACTAATATTATTTACTAATTCATATGATAAAAACATAATATTATCATTTATCAAAGATTATATAGTAATATAATCATATAAGATAAGTAAAAAATTAGACTTGAACCCTGTGAAGGTCTCCACGGGGAGCGGGGATGGGGAATAAAGGACCATCCCCGCCGCCACAAAAACTAACTGTCCTCCCATTTATGTCCCCATGAAAAACCAGTTCTAATCATCCCCGTCTTCTAATAGATGAATTCACTAGGGGAAACAAGAAATGGGGCCTATTGCGATCTCCAGTTTGGAATTGGATCCTCTAACATAGTAAACTAGTTGATACCCCGCGCGTTGTTACGGAATATTTACGTACCAAATAGCTACCATGCTATTAAAGATGCATACACTGAGAACTGGGCATGAAAAACATAAAAGAAAGCAAAGGCAATACAGATGAATGTTTTATGTAAAACTCGATGCATGTTTACAAAAGAAAATACCAATGGCGTGTATACGCTCAATATTAGCATGCTGCAATGGAAGATTAATCATTGAAATTTTTGGGGGAAATCAACTTACTCAATGTATCGTGAGAACGTTGAAGCAAAAGGTGAAGCAGGCAGGTTATGCGTCGAAGATATATAATTAGGGATCTCGGATCAGCCATGGTCCATTGATAAATTAAGGGCAAGATAAAAATGTAAGATATATATAAAGGGAAAGATCTAATTGCTAAACTTTTTAGCAAACTTGAAAAAAGTAAAAGGATACTAACATTAGCTACCAAAACCAAGCTGACAGCAGCAGGAAAAAATGGTGAATCTTTTTTTAGATGAAAGATCATTATTGTTCCGGCTTTATAAGAAACCAAGCCAAAAAAAAAAAAGTGAATCTGTGTCAGGATGCAAACATTGGATGATATTCGTGATTAATTAGAGGAGCAGCTCCGGCAGATTAGGGGAAACGACGATGACTGGAACTTATTAAGTGAAAAATCAAACTCTAACAGCAATAAGAATGACAATGTATCATAGAGAAAATGTTGTGCGATAAAAAAAAAATTCAAAGGAATGATCTGACCTTCATGAACACTGGATGCAAATTAACTGGGAGGACGATGTGAATTGCGAAGTGTCTGAGGCAGCACAGGGAGTCCAAAAGCCAAGCTAAGAAATTGTCTGCGAGAACGATGGCAAACCTAGGCATTCTATCAAACATATTATGGGCGTACAATTTTAGAGTTACCTCAACGACCGATAGGCAGTTCATGTCGAATCTGCATAACTCATACCAGAACCAAAACCTGATTAGAGCAAAAAAATTAATATACATGAGTTTCTCCGTGTGCCCACATACGTAGAGTCGATGACCGGGGACTCGGATCAGAGGCCCAGCTACCATTGCTGGAATAAGGCATCGTGGTGTGGGGGAATTTAAAAGGCATACCAACTCTCATCCCTTCGTGTGCCTTCGTCCGTTTCAGAATATGAAACGTTGAGTCACGTCGCCTCCTCCTCATCCGACTCAAGGCTTTAGGAGGTGGGCTCAGGAGTGATGGGCCAACTGAAGAAAAGAGATGGGCCATGGCTTGGCCCAACCACACAATAAGTGAACGCACATCTGAGATTGACGGCCGATGGAACCATATCGCACGGTTGGAATTATCTCTCAGATGAGATCTAACGGCTGCATTCATTCAATAACTTTTGCTTATTCCTGTAGCTGCTTTATAGCAATAATGATACGTAGTGGGTACCAATTTATAAGAATAAAGGATTCTACGTCAGAGGGACGTAGCTTTCCGCATCTACGTCTGTCCCATCGTATAACTCTCTTATGTCAAACGTTGTTAGGTCATTCACAGTGGAATGATTTGTCATTCGGCCCGACACTGCCACGTCCGCGAGATTCTCCAATCCAGCACCACGTTTGCTCCTAGGCCCACTAAGTTGAAGACCGCGTGACCAACTTTGGTCACGCGTTCTTCGGCTCTATCCAGGCGCGGTGGCAGAAAAGCGAGAGGAGGCAGAAAAGAGAGAGAGGGAGGAGCTCACGTCGATCCCACCATGGACCGAAGGAGCTCCCACGCTGCCGCTGAGGAGCTCGTCGACCCGCCGACCAAATCTACGCCGATGAGCTCCATCTTCGGCCCCGCCGCTTCGCCCGGCTCCGTGAGGAAGACGAGGTCGCACAGCTCCGGTCAACGGTGACCTCTGCGAGGACGATCGCGCGCCGCTGAGCTCCCGCCGCGCCGTCCCCCCTCCCAGTCGTCGGAGGAGGAGAGGCCCTACCCAGCACTGACGCTGCTTGGGCCGTGCCACTGCCGCCGACTCTCTCTCCAACGCCGCCGACCTCGCTCCCGCGCCATCGACCTCATCATCCCTCGTTCCAGAGCTATCGACCTCGCCGTTGCTTCGGGGGATAAGAGGAGGGGTGGATCTACTGCTCGTCAATCGGTCCCGCGCCATCGACCTCGCTGCTCCGCTTGGCACCGTCGTCGTGTGGGCCGCTCCGCCCAGCTTCCCCACTACCGTCGCTCGCTTTATCCGCCGTAGGACGAGGAGAGGAGCTTCTCTGCCAGTGGGGAAAGAAAAAGAGGAGTGACAAAAGAGATGAAAAGTAAAAAAGTTGATACTAGTGGGATCCACCACAAGTGACCTGCACTGTGAGGTATGTAGCTTATATTGTTCTTTGTCTATGTGGCTGGTGAGGTTGGGCATATTTCAATGGCGCACTACTAATGCCCTTAAGCGATCTATCTTCGGGCCCAAGAGCGTGGCCTGGCCCAGTGGATGTTCAGCATTCAGTTCAATCCTATGCTTCAACTGCAATGGTTCAATCATATCCCTGACGGAATGAGATTAAGGCCCTGTTTAGATCCACCGTCAAATTTTTTTTTGCTCCGTCACATCGAACGTTTGAATATATGCATGGGGCATTAAATATGGATGAAAAAAAACCAATTGTACAGTTTGCGTGTAAATCACGAGGCGAATCTTTTGAGTCTAATTTCGTCATGATCTGATAATGTGGTGCTACAGTAAACATTTGCTAATGACGGATTAATTAGGTTTAATAAATTCGTCTCGCAGTTTACAGGCGGATTCTGTAATTTATTTTGGTATTAGTCTACGTTTAATACTTCAAATGTGTGTCCGTATATCCGATGTGACCCGCCAATTTTTTTTGCCCCTGGATCTAAACACCTCTGATTAATGGTTCTGCAATACATTAAATTGTGAACTGCTCAGCTAGCTTGCAAGAGATGGCTGAGTCATTGTCCAACTTGAGAATGCAATGTCCATAGCTCGAGCGCGCTGCAGAGAATCTCGTCACATCCAGCGATCAGCTCGTCCGCTCCTCCCTCCATTCTCCCCACATTTTTCCGCCTCTGCTTTGTCTGTAAATGGGCCGGAAGAAGTTGGCCGACATCGCGCTTGAGCCGAATGGGAGGACAGGAACGCTTCAGCTGATCTTGTGCCGTTGGATGTGGAAGCAAGCAATGGCGATGCGGAAAGCTACGTCCCTCTTCCGTAGATTCCCTCTAGTTTTAACACAAAACGTCTTCTCCTTCTGGCTTAGCTTGAACTATAGATGGTCATGTGACCCGAGGTCCACAGCTCGGTCTAAGGCACGTCAATTTGGTCTGGCCCAAGCACGACACGGTTCTACTGGGGTCGTGCTTGTGCTGGCCCGGCCCGACAACCGGGTCGTGCTTGGGCCGCTCCCTCAGCACGGTGGGCCGGCCCAGCATGGCACGATCAAAAATAAATAGTAGAGGGATGTAAAATAGACTTAACTAACCATATAAGGCAAGGCCCAAAGAAAAAAGAATACAAAATAGACTTATTTCCAACCATAGGAATAAGTTCACCGGAGGTCCCTTAATTCAACAGTGAGATTTTTAAGATCCCTAAACTACAAAACCAGAAATGTTTATCCCCCAACTCACACCAACCGTGCACTCAAGGTCCCAGGGCAGTTCATATGGGTGGTTTCGCTGACGTGGCATCCTAGTTAGCAAAAAAAATAAAAAAATACATGGGGTCCACATGTCAGCCACCCTCTCCTCTTTTCTTCTCCTTCTCTTCTCTCTTCTCTTTTCTCTGTTCTCTGTTCTCTCTTCTTTCCTCTTAATGGCGATCCATCAATCGATCACAGCTTCACAAGCATGCGTTGATGCGGTTTGGAGATGGATGGATTCATCGGGGTGATGAACACCTGAGGACTGGGCGGAGGAGGCCGTGGGAGTCGTGGGTCCAAAGGTGGCGGGCGTCGACGGGGTCGGCGAGAGAGGGGCCTGCGGCGGCGGCGGCGGTGGAGGCGGAGGCGGCCGGGTCATCGTCGAGGCCGTGGGAGTCGTGGGTCCAGAGGTGGCGGGCGTCGACGGGGTCGGCGAGAGAGGGGCCTGCGGCGGCGGCGGCGGTGGAGGCGGAGGCGGCCGGGTCATCGTCGAGGCCGTGGGAGTCGTGGGTCCAGAGGTGGCGGGCGTCGACGGGGTCGGCGAGAGAGGGGCCTGCAGCGGCAGCGGTGGTGGAGGTGGAGGCGGCCGGATCGTCGTCGAGGCCATGGGATCCGAGCAGGACGGACTGGTGGATCTGCGCCTGGCAGAGCGCGAGCGCCAGGAGCGCCCCCGCCGCGTCGCTGCGTCTGGCTCAGCGTCGACGACGTCGCCATTGCCGATCGATCGCCGCGCCGCTCCTCCTCTCGCCGCTCCGCTGCCGCGCGGGCCCGGCGCCACGCTCGCCCGCCTCCGCTTCGCCGCAGCTCGGCCTCCCTCACAGAAGAGGAAAGAAGAGAGAAGAGAGAAGAGAGAAAAGAGAAGAGAGAGGAGAAGGAGAAGAAAAGAGGAGAGGGTGGCTGACATGTGGGCCCCACGTATTTTTTTATATTTTTTTTCTGACTAGGATGCCACGTCAGCGAAACCACCCATATAAACTGCCCTGGGACCTTGAGTGCACGGTTGGTGTGAGTTGGGGGACAAACATTTCTGGTTTTGTGGTTTAGGGACCTTAAAAAATCTCATTGTTAAATTAAGGGACCTCCGGTGAACTTATTCCCCAACCATATGGACACAGCCCACAGAGTTTAGGGAGGAAAAATAGACTTACTCTGTGAAAAAGCACGATGGGCTATCGTGCCTTCGGGCCGACCCAGCACGGCCCGAGTCTTACTAGGCCGTGCCTGGGCCATGTGTGCAGCCCGTGGGCTGGCACGGCACGGCCCGACGTGTAGATCAGGCTGTGCTGGCCCGACTGAACTCGGCCCAGGCCCGGCCGTGCCTGGGCCGAGCCGTGCCGTGCGGGTCATATAGCCATCTATAGCTTGTACTGTGCCCAAGGCCAACTGTCCATGGTTTAGAATTACTAGCACTTTGGACTCATATCCTACTGGAGGAATCTTGCCTCTTGGAGATGGCTCCTTCGGCATCACTGACAGGGGAAACGGCAACCACATCCTCATCTACCGCGACGTTGGCTAACGCCTCACAGGCCTCAGCAAAGGTTTTTTTTCCCCAATCGACAAGGTCAGATTTGGTGTCTCGGTAGTGGAGAGAAGACAAGGGTGCTGGCCTTGATGATTTGATATGAAATTTTCATTGATTTGTCTAGTTTTGCAGCTGCTAGGATGTAATGCAGTGTTCTTGTCTCAAGTCTGAACTTTTCATGCTTCATGCTGGACTGCCATGAAAGTGCAGAGGTTTTCTTTTACTGATTTGATCAATTTGAAAATTTCGGACCTTGCCAAGCAGGCCCTGATGATTATTTTGAAACACAACAATTTCGTGTACCTCTTCGAGAATTATACCGCCAAACTGAAATTCCAACCTAAATTCCCCTGTTCCAAAATAGTCTACCCCAAAAGAGCATCACTGAATTGTGTAGTACTCCTACATCAATGGCGATGCCAACATCTTTACTGGGTGATTCAGAAATGAATCACAATCTCGATGAAGTGGAAATAAATCAAAATACAATTTTCACTAATCTAATGTAAAATCCTACACCTGTAGTTTGATATCTTCAGTTCTTCTGCCTCACACATTGTAGTCAGCGGCCTCAGGAGTAACCTGAACCTGACGATGGCTACGCAAGAAACATGAGGAAAACGGTGAGTACAACGCGCGCACGACGTCAGGCTCGCTCCGCCACCAGATGTACCCCAGTACAATGAGCGTAGCCATCATAAATATCGGCGCGAAAACAAGGGCAGACAATCCTGCAGCCATCTGAATAAACGGGATCTCTAGTATCATGATACCAAAGATAAGGGAGACCCTCGCTGCAACTTTTGCCAGGAGATGAAATGTAGGATGGTTTGACATGGTAGTGGCTGCAATCGCACCGGCTGCTAGGAGGATGATCACACAGACAGAGAAAGGCGCGAAGAGTGTCCTGTAGACCATCGGCCAGCCGTTGGTGATGACCTTGGCGAGTGCCGCGAGTGCGAGGAAGATGCCG
This sequence comes from Oryza punctata, assembly GCA_000573905.2. Lineage (NCBI taxonomy): Eukaryota > Viridiplantae > Streptophyta > Magnoliopsida > Poales > Poaceae > Oryza > Oryza punctata. The sequence goes on along the minus strand of CM002494.2, from coordinate 4,346,375 downwards.
ATTGCTACGGTGAACAGAAACACCTCCCGGGTAAAAGATCCCTGAATCAGTCGATTAACATCTCCAATTTGTCAGTAAAACAGTGTGCAGTGACATAATATATAGTCATTTTATTTTCCAGAATGGATAATGGCATTATTATATTTAAATCTGACAAGTTAACTAGGATAATTAGTGAGCGGCGAACCTCTGCGTTTGGCGGTTGTGGTGGTGCAGCTGCGACGCCTGAAGCCGAGTGTGGGAGAGATGGCTGAGGAGATGCTCCCGGAGGAGGAGCTGTAGTCGATGGCACAGCGACCGGTGGAGAGGAGGGCGGCGACAGGACTGCACCGGCAATAGATGGCGAATTGCGTGCACGTCCAGATTGGGGAACCGGCGGAGGAGCTCCAAGTGGGGCGACTAGGGAGGAGGGGATCTCCATGTTGGCGGCTGGCTGGCGACCGGCGATGTTGTCGGAGTACTCCGACGTACGGACAGGTCGTCGCAGAGGGAGTCGAGCCGATGTGCCTGCCTAGAAGCCCTGGGCGCCGAGCGCCGGCGAACAAAGAGCTGGTGCAATGAGCTCGAAGCCGGCGGGGCTGCAGGAGGTGGTGGAGCCGAAGCGGCCGAGCGAGCGGGTGATGGCCGTGCGCCGCCGCGATCGCGTATGGTGGTTGTGGCTGCTTTCTCTGTCGCTCGCTTTTTGTAGCCGAGGATTTGGATTTTAAGGATGGTGCTGGTCGAGTATGCCGTAAGCATGTGTTCGTGGCAAATGGGAGGTCTCAGGTGGCTAGTAGTGTCGGAGCTTGACACAAAGCAGAGGAGGGCCAACTGCGGACTAATAAAATATACTTATTATCAATATTTGACACCGCATACATACGACATCCCAAAATTATTTTATTTCCTTCCCAATACACTAAAAAAATATTGTTCATGGTTTGAACAATATACACTCTAATATTAGATTAAAAATTGAAAAAACTAAAAGTTTGAATTTTTTTCTTTTAATACTGGAGTGTGATCCGCAAAACAAAACAAGGGCAATATATATGTAAAACAAACAAACACTATCTTATTTCTTTCTTAATATATAAGTACATATCAATGAAAGCATAAAATTAGTATTACGCATAGTACATATAACATATGCGCTAATATTAGTTAAGCAAATTGGAAGTGTGAAAAGGAATTTGAAGAAAACATTAAATATTATTAAAAAAATCATATGGTACATATAATGTATGCACTAATATTAGTAAAACAAACTGAAAATGTGAAAAGTAATCTGTAGAAAAAAAAGGCTATTAGGAGGGGTAGAACTCAAAATCAATTTAATAAAATCTGCTAGTATAGTGATCATTGCAACAAATAACACTTAAATACTTAATGACTTGTGATCTATATGAAGCTGTTAATCACATGAGCTGGGGGGGCCATCACCCAGGATGGCCTCCACTAAGCCCCGCCACTGGTGGCTAGCATGTGAGAGCAGCCCACGCAACTCTCGATCAGGGATGCGTATCTCATCGGGGGGTTTTCCTGTTTCCCGGATAATTTAGATGGGTCCCGGTTAGGTAATAAGGTACATACAGGAAATGCACTGAAGTCTAGTGCCTCTATTCTCAATCCTACTTGTCTTAGGACACACACGCACATGCGTGTGTGCGTGCGTAGTGGTGTGAGTGGGGTGTGTGTTTGTGTGTGTCCTGAGTTGTACCATCTAAAAAAACTCCAATAGGAAGTTGCAGGTATGAGTTATTTCTCCAATTTTCTCAACTCACCTCACTCACTCGTATTACACGCGCACGCTTTTCAAACTACTAAACGGTGTATTTTCTAAAACTTTCTATACGAAAGTTGCTTTAAAAAAATTAGTAAATATTTAATTAATTATAAAACAATACGTCGCTTTTACATACCGAGATGACCTCACCACCCAAATAACAGCTGCAGCGTGGTGTTGATTTTGGGCGTGCGCGCCGTGCCCTTTAGGGCAGTCCCAACCCATAGTGTCCATAAGCAGTGTCTATAGTGCCATGTCAATAAGACAGCACAATAGACACTACACTCCACAACCCATGATTTCTTAAAGTGGATCATTAATAAATACATTATCTCTCTTCTCTACCAATCATATTTATTCTTCATCTATTATAAAGATATTATTATCTCCCAATGCAAAATTTATAGTGTAGTGCATAGGTTCTCGTGTTGAAATTGGGTCTTGCATGAGACCTAGTTTCTTCCTCTCTCCACTCTTTCATAATTAATATAGTGTCACATAAGCTAAAAATTCTACATGACAATATAGTTAATACTATAGAAATCATCCTAGGTGAAGAGTTGGGACTGCCCTTGCTGACGTCAAACCATTGCTCGAACGCGTTTCCACGTAGGCCCGTGACGGGACGACGGGTCAATGGCTCTGTTCGTTCTGCTGCTTGATATGTAGCAAAAAAAATAAAAATTGCCTGCACGACTCATCGCTTGTCCCGAGACTGGAGAGTACCTTCAGCCCTACTAGAAGCTTCTTTTATATATTATTTATTAATTTGTACCACTGACTTAATACTACTTAAATCAGTGCTACAAATTATGAAAATAGTAAGGACGCTATTAGTACCAGATAAATAACTTTAAACACAACAATTTCACGTAACAAAACAATGTTACGTATCTCTTCAGGAATCTACCACTAAATCAAATTTAGCTCAAACTTTTCCGGCTCAAAGAATATGCGGAAATAAATTAAGAATTAGCTGAAACTAACAAAGTGCACATTCTTTATGGGTAACAAAACCGGGTTTTTAATTAGTGAAATAGTAGTCACTTAAACACATACGGTCAGCTGATTTCCAATATCCAACGGTCTAGTCAGCTAGCTGACATTATCCACCTAGATAGAACTGTTAGTTTCCAACTACAAAGAAAAGCCCGCGCAGATATACAGGTAATTTATTTGTTGTCTATAAAAAGAATACTGAAAAAAGCCCTATTTCACCGTATTCACTATAAGAAATATACCATACATTTTGATATATACTAGATGATAAGTGCCTATCATATCCAACCAAAAATCACTTTATCCCAGTTATATATAAATTCACCATTCACCACAATTTATCTTATTATTATTATCTTGAAATACGAGTATCTTTTTAATAAATGGAATTGCAGTTGTATCAAAAAATAAACCCAATACATCATTAATACCATAAAAAGTTAATCTCCACATCATACCCAAGTACCCATTTCTCACAGGTATTCAAATCTATATATAAATATTTAAAAACACCGCTTCTACCAATTAATAGGATAAAACCACTAAACTTATATACAAATACCACTCTAACGATCGGGTGAAGCCGACTATAACTGCTAAGGCTTTTTCTCTAATACCTTGATTCATGAGTCCCGCATTGATATGATCGTGCTCCTCAAGACGAGCGTGGAGCATGATTTTATTGGTATGTAGGTCAGTTAAATTTTTTTGTCAACGGTAATCTCTTAGTCGGACCACCTTAACTGAATAATGCGTACTCTTTAGGTCAGATAGGCATGTACCTGGGATGGCAAATAGGCATCATATATATGCTTCCCCCTTGTATTTGTATATAAAATTTGCATATTTTTCTCTATGCAAATAAGAAGGGGAACTAGTGACCTAAAAGGGAATATCCTTAGAATTCATAGTTTGAAGATAAAATTTTCGGTATGAATGAAAGTTAGGACTATTCATATGGCCAAATCAAAGTTCACTGCTATTAGGAAGTGTTGACTAGTCCATAATCGAAGTTTGAAATTAATCACAGATCGTTTTCAGGTGTTTATAATAATGGGTGGATTGGTAGGTTTCGTTCATTGTTGGCATTCACCACGATGTACTAATTTGGCTAGCCTTCTTCCCTAAGATGTTCTTGTACTATTTTATGAATAGTTGAATAGTTTTATGATAACTACTCGAGGTACGAACAATTATATATAACTATTACAAAGTTAAAAAACATATTTAAAACAGTTTTAGGAAATTCATACGTATAAAGTTTTTACGAAAATCCCACAATTTAGAACCCGGAGGTTACCGAATGAAATGGTTGCATTCCTGGCCGGCTCACGGACCCATGTCACCGGTATTCGACGATACCAATATGTATTTGTGGTGATACATTTTTTTAGATCTTAGTCAGATTTTAGGCCCTTTGATTTCTATAAGATCCGTGCGTATGTTTATTCATGCGTACTAAACAACTTCTTTTGTTGTTATTATTATATATTTTATACAAATTTACAACGGAATTGCTATATTTTTGTTGCGCCATAAATTTTGCATATGTAATTACACCCACTTACACCCCACCTACATACCACTTACATATGTAATTAGTATGTAATTTCAAGATTTACATATGTAATTTTAGAACTTACATATATAATTTTGGGACTTACATTGTAAATACACTAAAATTACATATGTAATTTATAGACTTACAATGTAAATACATACCGACTAATTTTTGGTGAAAAATATGGCGTCATAAATATAGCTACTCTCAAAAAATTTGAAAAAATATATTTTTTTCCTCGAAATTGCAAGAAAATACTAGGTGGGAAATATTTAGAAAAATATACCGTCGTCGTGTTCCATCTTAGGGGTGAGCGAAGATGCGATCTCGCGGTAGGGGAGCGCGACACCGGGGCGGTCTCGCGCATCCACCTAGCGACACCATCGCGAGCGCCACGAAAACGGCCTGGCCGCTTTAATCAAACTAAAGGTGCGATCTCGTTTGATTGCCATGCAAGACCTCTCTAATCAAGCATTAATTAATTAGTTAATGATCTTAGCTCATTAATTAGTTGATTAATCTGAATTAATTAACTACTAATGACACCCATTAACAACTTAATAATTAATTAATCACTAACCAGAATAATTAATCGCTAATTAAACCATTTGAAATAACAAGATGTTCGGTCTCGTTGGTTTGTTATACGTGACCGCTCGGTCTCGTGACAGCGTCGGCATCATCACATCCACATCATTTTCACGTATCCATGCATTGAGCGATTCCGATAGTGTATTTCTACTATAAAAGTTACATCCTAAATATTTATAAACAAACAAATCAACAGTATATTTTCAAATTTAATTCACCGATCCTGCATAGGAATTACCCGTACATAACCAGCATGATACAAACAAAACTGCGTGCATCAATAGACCTCTTATATTTTTTTACCTATGCAAAAATTAATACGTATTGCCTCTGTTTTATATTACAAAGTCAAATTATTTTTTCTCTATTTATTTTTTAAAAAAACTGATTAAGTTTTAGAAAAATATAACAATATATTATTAAAATATATTCAATACTACGTTTGATGAAACTAATTTAGTGTTGTAGATGTTAATTTTTTTCTATAGAATTGATTAAACCTGAAGAAGTTTGATTAATTAAAAAATTAAAATAACTTGTAATATGAAATGGAAGGGGTAACCAAGACAAGCAGGAGTAGCATTGTATACGGCCATTGCTGTCGTTGCCGCTGGCATGAGGTCATTCTCATATGGCTGTCTGCTTGCCTCTTTCTTTTTTTTCCTTTTTTTTCATGCTCTCTCTTTCTCCCTTTGTATGTGTGTTGCAGCCTCACAGGTTCTCACTGTCGTGTATTTCTGAATTTGTGCAGGTTCTTGGCAAATGACTCGGATTTCCTTGAGCACATCATTTCAGGATAAAAAGTATAAGAGGTTGGCTTTCTGTTTTATTTCAACCTCTTTTACTGATTTATTGCATTCTTTAGATTTAGTCTTTATGAATCTTTAGTTATCGAGATTCATAAATTTGTTTGCTTCATTCTTTTAGGTGGTCGACTATCTACAATTGCTTTGCCTCTCACACATGAGCCACCAATAAAGCTTCACAACTTAGCAGCAATTGCATACCAGTAGATGATGCTGGTTTTGTTTGCCATCAATCATCGTTATTACCTTGGTACATATAGATATCATCTATTTATTTAAAAGAATACTAAATTTGGATTCGGTGACTACTAAACAAATGAACACTCAACATGAATGTGTTTATGCACAAAATGTATTTGGCAATGCGCCAATGCGTTTTCCTATAGTTTAGATTGGTTAGCAATAGATGCTGCTGGTTTTGTTTGCCATCAGACCTCTTGATTACGTTGTTGTACATAAATATCATATGTTTATTTAAAAGGAAACTGAATCTGGATTACGTGGCTACTGAACAGTGGGTGGTGGGGATGGGTGCTTTGGTCGCTTTCTCCAGTCGCTTTATTTTAGGGAAAACTTCGTTTCCATTAACCCATCGATGCGGTCAAATTGCCGGCAACCAGGCCCTCAACACCCGGGGGTGTACCGTCCCCAACTGAGATCAGTATCTAAGGGACTATTATTACAACCAATAGAGGCTAAAGCATCAGCAAGATTATTACATTCGCGTGGATAGTGGCTCACATAAAGAAAGAAACTACGAGGCGATGAGATTCTTCATATCAAGCAGGATACCCCCCATAGTCGCCAGCTGATAGTCTCCTCCCTTGAGAGCTTGAACAAACAGCATGGAATCAGTTTCAAGATGGACATGCGCTATTCCCCGAGTTGCAGCCGCTTGCAACCCCTTCAGGCCTGCCACCAATTCAGCGTGAAACGAGTCCTGAAAACGAGAGGAACTTCCCGCTCCAGCCTGAACCACCTGTGCTTCATCATCCCGGATGGCATAACCCCAACTGCCCATCCGATCATGCTGCTTGAAAGACCCATCCACATTTAACTTGAGAATATCAGCTTCAGCTCTCTCCCATTTCCTCTTCATTCTATCCTGTCTCACTGCTCCCGAAGGCGTGGTCATCCCATGGAATTCATCAGCTTGCTTCATCACTAGATAAGCCAAAATGCTTACCGCCCTTTTTCCTTCACCTTCTCTGCGCCTATTTCTCTTATTCCACCAAGTGTTCAGCAACAAAGCAACTTGGATCTTCTGTTTCTCTTCCAAATCCGTCAGGGCTTCCACAATCCCCATAGCTGTCTGCACAACTGCTAGCTTGCATCTCCAATTTGACTCATTATTAGCATACAACAATATTACATACGTATAGTATTCATCTAGAAACCATAATCACGGATATCCAAAATAACAACCCGAAACCGAAACCAACACAGACATCGGTCAGTCAGACCGCGGGTTGTCTGACCGCACACATGCCACCGGTCTAACTGAAAACAATCTGACAGTAGTCCCTATTCATCATCTGAAAATCCAATCATCTCCAAAACCACTTCACCAATAATCTTCAAATAACAAAACCAATAATATTACACGCCAATTGTTCCTCATGAAATACCAATTAAATACACTTTGATTTTACACTTCCTATATCATATTTCAAAGAACTGCTATCTCCTCTAACTATTAAAAATGAGAAAATCCAAAAAATACCATTGACAAACGTTCTAATCCAAGAAATACCATTGACGAGTGCAAGTTCCATAAAATACCATCATACAAGCGATTTTATCCCAAAAATGCTATCACCGTTAGGGTTCCGTCCATCCCGCACCGTTAAATACACTGTTCATCCTATAGCACTTAACGGAGGGTTGCTAACGGAACCCTAACGGTGATGGTATTTCTGAGACAAAGTCACTTGTACAATGGTATTTCATGGAACTCGTACTTGTCGATGGCATTTCTTGGAACTGAGTGTTTATCAATGGTATTTCTTGGATTATCTCATTAAAAATTTGTGATGACTGATAAGAAAACATCCAACCTATTATCTGTGATTTCCTTAGCATCCCCTGAATTCTCGCCTGGCAAGATCGATGGAGGAATGTCTTTTGGACAGGAACCAATGAACCAACTACCAAACCGAAAGGCTATAGAGCCATCCTGCAGGGTGATGGTCGTAAAAAAAAAGGTTAATGTCCAATTGACTGCATGGTAATGGTTTTGCAATTAACTAAACAATGCCCTCCATGCACTTGACTAGCTTGCTCATAGCCAGGTCCTTTCCAGAGGAAAGCCCTTCTTAATCGATCAAATCTCTTTATGGCACATTTTTGTAAGATCAGTACTGTCATGTGGCATGTTGGCAGAGAAGAGAGTACCGCTGTGACCAAGGTTTCTCGACCTGCTGCTGAGAGCAGCTTCGCAACCTTATCAATCGGAGGGTGAAATCCACTTTTCCCTGTCTTCTGAGATGAAGAGGGAGACCCCAGGTATTAGGAGGTGAAAGAACAAAGTTTTCCAAGCAAGGAATGCAGTATTTGCCCTATATTGCCCGTGGCACGCTGTTGGATAAATCTATCTTCTGAATGTTTGCTACTCGACTTGAAGCCTCCCCAAAACTCTGTGTCTGAAGGATAGCGTTTAACAGACACTGTATGTCTATGAAGGACAACATTTTCTTTATTTGATCAAAGATGAAAGACGCCTGTCAGGACACTTGGCCAGCTAACATCCTAAACCTGAACTTTGATATCTTGAGTTCTTCACGCGGTGTGAGCAGCGGGCTCAGGATTAACCTGACCCTGACCGCGGCTACGCCCGAAACAGGCGCACACGATGTCAGGCTCGCTCCTCCACCATATGTAACCCAATATAATGAGCGTAGCTATCATGAGTATTGGCGCGAACACAAGAGCTGATAATCCCGTAGCCATCTGAATAAATGGGATCTCTAGTATCATTATGCCAAAGATAAGGCAAACTCTTGCAGCTACTTTGGACAGTAAATTCAATGCAGGATGTCCTGACATGTTGATGGTAGTGGCTGCAATCGCTGCTAGGAGGATCACCACACAGACGGTGAAAAGGGCGAAGAGTATCCTGGCGACCAGCGGCCAGCCATTGGTGATTAATTTGGTCAGTGCCGCCAGCGCAAAGAAGATCGCACCAGAAGCAGTGAACAGAAACACCTCACGTTTAAAAGATCCCTGGATCGAACAGTGAACATATTGAATCGGTCAGTAAAACAGTAGAATTCAGACAGTACGCCAAATTTAATCTGTCGAGCGAATGTCCTCTCGTTTGTGATGATAAAATCTAGTAAAAAATTGACAATATTCCTACATCATACATATATACCACGGTACCACCTCCATGGCTCCAAAAAAACATACCGAGAAAAGAAAAAAGATAAAATCCAGCGTATGAACGGTAGGTGGTTGGGTTATTCAGACCTCAGTTTCTCTTTTTTGTTTCTCAACTGGCTTCTTCTTCTTCTTTTTTTGATGAAGTAATAGAAGTAACTACACCGTACTTTATAAAAAAATAGAATTTTTCATACTGTTTGCACTGAATCTAGGGGGTGTTTGGATCCACCTGACTAGAGACTACTTGACTAATTTTAGTCACACTAGGGGACTAAATCTCCAAACACCCCTGACTAAATGGTGACTAAAACTAGTCTAGTGACCCAACTTCTGGTGACTAATCCCCTCTCTCACCTAATTAATTGCTCATCCCATGGAGAGAGAAGGAGAGAGAAGGGGGAGGGAGAGGAGAGAGAAGGGGAGGTAAATCTGGACTTTAATGCACTTTAGTCCCATCTTACAAACAGGGGGTGACTAAAATTTTTTAGTCTGTCTAAACTTTAGTCAGGTGACTAAAGGGATCCAAATACCCTCTAGGTCTGTTTGGTGCAGCAGGTGCTACAGTAAAATACAATGAAGATATATGGTGGCAGCTGCAGGTGCTGTCCAGCCACGGGATAGGGCAGCTGAATAGCCGCGGGATAGGGCAGCCCAACAGGCCCCTAAGAAAAAGAAATTTGAAAGGAACACTCTCTCGAGATTAGAATCCTTTCCAGAAAAGGGAAAAAAAACAACAACAACAACAAAGAGGCCAACCTCTGAATTTGGGGGCGGTTCGACGGCCGAAGCAGAAGACGCTGTAGCAGACGGCGGAGGCACAACGACTGGAGAGGAGGGCGGCGCCGGCGATAGGACAGCAGCACCAATGGATGGCGCAGAGCGTGCACGTCCGAAGAGGGGAATAGGTGGAGGATCTCCAACTGCGGAGGGGATCGCCATGTTGGCAACAGGCGAGCTGCGTTGGGTTCCTCACAGTCAGCACACCGCGTAGGGCACTAGTAATGCAAGCTACCTACACCAACTGAGTTTGCACTAAATCTTTTATGGGGACCGGCGTCGCAGTGGCGCACCTGTCCTAAACTGAGAAAGTGAGAACATCACCGGTATAATTTGCATTGTCGGCAAAGCTTCTATAAAAAGATCCATACATACATTCCAGTCGCTATTTGTAGTAGCCGAGAAATTAGATTTTGATCGTGTACGAGCGGATTTTTGGAAGTGTTGATGTGGGCCCGAGGACTACAATTTGTCGCTTTTCGCTGATGAGTCAGCAAGTATCCCTTGCGTCGATTCACCGTTTTTTGGATAGTTGCTGTAGTTGGTATTATGTTGGCCTTCGCTGGTCCTGTACATGTATTTTACTCCATTCTTTAGTTATTCACTTCAGAATCTTTCAGTTTACCTCATAGAGTATAATAATCAACTTTGTTTTGGTCTCTCGTAAAACCAAAAAAAAAAAAATCATATCCCTTCATTTTTCAGATTAAGGGTTCAGATCAAGTTCTAAAAGAATCTCAGCGGTATAATTTGCACTGCCGGCAAAGCTTGTTCGAACGAGTTACCACGGTGATGGCCCGGCCGACTCGCGTGTGCGGAGAGCACACCCCTACTAGAACGGAAGCACACACGCGAGTCGGCCAATGCACCACCCCTCCACCGCTAATAGGAAGGAATCCCCGAATCTTTTTATCCTGAAATTAATTACTAAATCAGTGGTACCAATTAATTAAGGGAGTAAATAAAAAACTACCGCAAGTTTTCTGTGCGAAGAACTTTTAGATGAAATAAGTTTTTTGAGCGAAAATAGTAAGGACGCTATTAGTACCAGTGAAATAACTTTAAACATAACAATGTCACGTAACGAAACTGATGTAGGGCGCGAGAGAGCGCGACGTGGACAAAATCTTTTCCTTGGCACCTCGAATCCACGCGCCATGTGAAAGGCCTATGCAACTGCTATCCATTGAAGTTCGAAGGAAAGGGCAGAACTGAATATCCGGAAATGTCAGAATACGGAAAAATGCGGAGACTACGAGGGAATCCGGCCATATGCACAATACGCTGGAGGCCTGGAGCCGAGGTGCCAGATCGGCGTGCGCCGCGCGCGCGGTGTGCTGTCACTGGCATGTGGGGCCCACATGTCAGTGACGCAACTCGCCTGCTCCACCGCACGACCAAGCGCAGTGAGCACGAACCGCCGGCGCCGTGGCCAGACACGGAGGGTGGAGAGACGATGGCTGTGAGAAACATACCAGGCTCGTCGGAGCTCGGCAGCCTGAGCCGCTCCATTGATTTGACCGCCAGCGAGCTCACCTTTGCCCGATCCAGCACCGGCACAAGGAAATCGACGGCCTCCATGGCCGTTGGGGAGGAGAGACAGGTGCCAACGGGCGGTCGGCCCGCCGGCGTCGGGGAAGGGGCAGAGAGGCGCGAGCTCCATGTCCGCCGCCTCTCTAGCGCTAGCTAGCGGGCAGATCCGGGGCCGCCGACCTGGAGCTCGAGGTCGGCGACGGTGAGGGAGGGGCGCCTCTCGGGTCCAAGCTCGCCAGCTCGATCTGACCAAGGAGGAAGAAGATTCTTGGGGGGCCGGGGGCTGACATATGGGGTCCGCCATGATTTACGGGCGTGTATGTAGTAAGTATTATATATATATATATATTTTATGAGGACTAGAATAAAACATCTGAGGGGCTGAAATAAATAAACTACTGTAGGGGGGCGTGGAATAGTTTCCTACCAGACCAAATTTAATACTACTCGTATTTAGCCAACCGTTGACTTAAAAACTTGACAAATCATATACGATTACTCTAAATCTCTAATAGTCTAGTAGTACACGTACATACAATAGTTTTATATAAATATATATTTCATCATTAATATACTCAGATCACCTCTCATAAAAACAAGTTTAACAGTAGAGTAATCCATCTTAAAACCAATATATATAATAGATTAACTATAATATTGGTTTTAATTTTTCTTCTCTTTTCTCTTCTATTTATCTTAAACTAGCTTTTGCATAAGAGCCAATATTTTTATTTGTTATTATTTTTCTCCTCCATATAAGTTTATGGTAGACTTATAACTCGTTGTTATCCTTGCTCTAAAGATAATGTCTTATAACCCGTGCTTTATTAGGCCATAAATTTATATCCATAGCATGCTATTTTAATTGCTCTTAGTGTTCAGGAGAGCGGTTTCATCTTTTGTTTGACTTTTTTCCTCTTCAATCTAAAAGCATGGATAGAGTGTATCACGTACTTTGTCCTAAGATGGTAACGGGGAATTCACCGTTAGGGTCACATCCACATCCCCATTCTCACGGTGTTAAAATTTCATCAACCCCATCCCCGCCAACCACGTGTCGATGGCTAAAGGCGGCGGGCTGCGCGCCAACAGCTGGATGTGGCGCGACGCTGTGGATTGGAGGCGGGCGTGCGGCGCTACGGAGTGGAGGCAGCATTGCTTGGGTGGAGTCGTGGAGAAGAAGAACGGATAGGGATTGGAAGTTGGGGAGGGTTGACTGATTGACTAGGGTTAGAAGGTATATATATATATACCTAGTTATTGGGCTTCAATTATATGGGCCAAATGACTGATAAAGTTTAGGATTGATCCCTAACTACAGTCAATGCGGGTCACTGCAGGGGACGGGGACAGGGAGTGGAGCATTGTTCCCACCCCTGCTATCCCGGATGGTGATGAGTTTTGCACCATTAGATTCCCCATGGAGGATATATATTAACCATCCATATCCTCTAATATGTGAATTCACCGCGGAGAAACGTTATGGTGCCATCTCTTTCCCCTCAGTACATATGTCAGTGTCAAATGGATTTAGTTAAGTTTTTAATTGTGCTGGGCTAACAAGTTAAGTTTCTAATTGCGGCTTTATCGTAAAATTTGGGACCCACGCGTCGGTGTCTCACTACCCCTGGCGCGAAGCTAGGCATAGGCGCATAGCGCATGGTTTGCCAGCTGGCTCTCCGGGAATCCGGCTGGTCGCCGATCGAGTTGATGAGTCGCGTAAATCCACGAGGACAACGAAAAGAGGGAAACAAACAATTCCTACTCCATCTAATAATTCCCAGTGTCTTTGCCTATGCAACAAAGGTAGCAAATTTACACGCTGCCATTGCGCCTTGCGGCGATCGATCGATCGGCAGCCTTGCGCCTTGTTGCTTGATAAATATCGGGGCAAAAATCAGTAGCAGATATTGGTGCTTAATCTTAGGGTGCGTTCGGTATAACAGCAGTAGTTGGATTTTTTTACACAATCATTAGTGTATAATTAATCGATTATTAATTATTATAAATTTGAAATGGATTTATTTGAGTTTTAATGAAACTTATATATATATAGAATAGTCAGTTTGGAAAATGTGTTAACGAAAAAAAAAGTGTTTTAATTTGGAGTTGTACTTTAGTCTTAGTTTGGTCTGTTTTTCCAATTGTTCAGTTTCTGTCATGTCGATATCTTTTTCTGTTATGGCATCATGTGAGCTCGGGGCATCGTGCATGTTGTTTGTAGCGATGTACTTCCTTCGTTCTATATATTTAGTTTACTTTTTTCCTTCCCTCAGTTGATCCGAATAAGTTTATTTTTCGGAGTTTGTGAAAGTAGAAATTAACGATATTGAGATTAAATAAAATGAAAAATAGTTACATTAGGATTTGATAAAGTAGCACTATTATAGTGTTTTTTATATGGTATGTGCCGGATGATTGAAAAATAAATTTATTTTTGAGATAAAAAGTAGTGGAAGACGGATTACAGCTTGCTGATGAATGAGGTGTCATTGAACGATTAAGCGGAATACATATGATTAAACAGAATTATGCCGGATTGCCGTTCACACTAAGGCAAACACATTTGAATAAATTGTTTGTATTAATCTCTAACTATATCATGAAAATATCATTATTATCTCAAAACATACCAACACTAATGGATTAGTACCACAGAGTTTGTTTGCTGAAAGAGTACAGGTTGGCTGCAAGTCTGCATAGTTTAATAAACTGACATTAGCGGCTGACTGGACGGAAAATAATTTACTACTCGTGCCATGCAGCTCCTTAATTACTCTGAAAACCTAACGCCGCTCCGACTAGATTGTACGGTACGGTTTGGTCAGCGTTTCCATCCATACGGCCAATTAAACGGTTGTGACCAGGGTTTCCGTTAGCACGGTAAACCGCGCGGTGATCGTGTTTACCGCGAGATACGGTAAAAAGAAAAACCATGGTAACCGTCCTAAATTCAAATAAATTTTAAAAATAATTTAAAATTTTGATAAATTTTATACGAATTTCGTATGGTTTACCACGGTTACCGCGCGGTAACTGTGCTTACTGCTGGGGCACGGTAACCGTGCGGTAAACGGTAACGGAAACCCTGGTTGTGATGGTCGACTTTCCCAACACTGCACTACTCTTGTACAGCATCCAAATAGGTCTTGTTGGGCTATCATGCTGGCTGCTAGGTTAGATTCTCACTAAGATCGGGAGGCACACAGCTCAGTCTTTTCCCAATTTTTTCGCGCGTACGCTTTTTAAGCTATTAAATATGGAAGTTAGTTTAAAAATCATATTAATCTATTTTTCAAAAAATATTTAATTAATTATAAAAAAATACATCGTTCTGTTTTACGTGCGTTGAAGGTGAGTTCCTCATTCCACGGTCGGAACACAGCCGATCTTGTTCGGTCATATGGATGAAAAGGATTAACTGAACATGCCCTTGTTGAAGAGAATCAGAAAAGCTGCCGGAAGGATTGGCAAGGCAAAACCTATCATCTTGTGTGAGAAATAAGCTCGATTCCAATGGTTCTCGCCTTCTCGCTGACCGTGTGAAAGTTGAAACAGCAAGTCAACTGTGACAAGCAATGAAATATGGAAACATAACTTGTACCAGAAACACATATTTACCTATTATAAAAATTAAATATGATTCCGTACTCACCCTAAAGCCACTTATCGAATCGATTCTGTTTCTGCCACAACCAGTCCGAAAAACTACCAGCTGCCCTTTTCTTTTTCTTTTTTTACTCCCGTGCGACGTGCACTGGGCCCACGCATCAGGCCATCAGGGCCATCGCTTCGCATGCCGCACGTCGCGAGAGACAAGACCTAATGAAATGAAATTTCAACAGAAACAAGCCTAAAACCATCTTCGTTGTGACGGGTTCACAGCTGCTATCAAATTAATTCGAATGCCAATTTAGAGCTATTACCTGGATAATCCGGGGCAGCAGTTGTTTTCCTTTCTCTTTTTGCTCGCCTACATCAAAATTATTTTCACGGCTGAAAAAAAAAAACTTAAACTCCCGAGCTAGCCACAACTTCAAACAAATACTCCTGTCAAATTCAAACTTTAGCATCCCAAAAAAAATTTAATGAGAAGGATAATAGTCCACAACACCCTTAATTAATAAGAAAGTTGTATTGTTTGATGAGTAGGTAAGGAGTGTTAAAGAAATAAAATTTCTCAATTCGTAAATTGTTGGTAGATAAGATCGTAAGAAGGTAGGAATTGGTTTACTTTAAGACAAATCTTAAAATCTTTAAATTGGCTTATTTTGAAACGAATGGAGTAATACAATACGATTGGTTAGTGAGGATGGGTTCTGGTTTTACTCCATTTAATGGACAACGGTAAGATGAGTTCTCTTATCTATGATCATAGATATCCTATTTTTTGGGTGTACTGCCTACATAAAGAATATGTTTTCTTAACAGAATTGATAACCTTCTGTTGACATAGAAACCATCCCCGAAACTTACAGATTTTAGGTCACTGAATGTGCTTCATGGTTTGTGCACCAAGCCCTTCTTTTCTAGCTCCAATAACTTCCTATTATTCTCCGACGCCAGTGACACCCCAAACTCCAAGGGAGTACATACGAATTAGGGTCTTTGGCTAGGGATTAGGGATGGGGGACATGAAGAGCGAGGTGTTCGCCGACTTTATAGGTAAGACCTTGGGAGGTGGTGGCCCTACGGTGGACAACGGAACAGGTAGGCAGCAAGGCATCAGCAATGACACCAAAACCACGGGATCAACAACTTGCGGTGTACTAGCATCAACAGCAGAGGCAAAGAGAGCTTGTGGTTACGAGGCTAGCAATGGCAACAGGGAGCGACAGGATCGACTACTTGTGGTGTCCTACCATCAATAGCAGAGGCAAAGCGAGCTCGTAACCACGAGGCTGGCAATGGCAACGGGGAGGTAGGAAGAAGGATAAGATGGAGGGGATTAGGGCTAGGGGGTGTGCACGTTTCTTTTAAGCCATCAAATGATCCAAAATCTAAAAAGAGTTGGAAGTATTTTTGTTTCTATCAAAGAGAAATAGACCGTTCATTTTTTTTAAAGTGCTCATGTCATGAAAATGAAACCTAATCATCTAATGTTTCCTAATGGTTCCTGTAATCTTTGTTTTCCCGTTGCAACGCGCAGGCATATTGCTAGTCCACTAAAAAATTAGAAAATTAGGCTTCAGAAATTCGCAGTACCAAACAACGAGTTACAATATATAAAAGTTTTAGAATCCCTGCAACGCACGATCTATCTTCTTAACAAAAGCATCATCCAACAAAACTGCCTATCAAGACTGACATCATTAAAACGCTCATAAGATAAGCAAAATGCATTTGCTGATTGCGCATCGAATTTATCTCTTCTTGGAGACACCGACAGTCTTTCCCCTCCTGCCAGTAGTCTTGGTGTGCTGACCACGGACACGGAGACCCCAGTAGTGACGGAGACCACGGTGGTTCCTGAATTACAAAAAAGTGTGATTCGATTCAAATTAATCCTAGTAGATCAAACGAAATCAAAGCGCAATTTGTTCAACTGTGAGAATGCAATTAATTAGCCCAAATAAGTACTCAGTACAAGGCCTCAAATAACGAAAGAATATGATTTAAACCGAGTTCACACCACTAGCTGGTTGAGAATGACTAATGACATGAACAGTAAATATTTAGCAAGGAATTTCACCATAATACAAACGGATATATGATTTAACCAGAGATGATTCATTCCCAATTGCCCGTGATCAGTTGTTGATGCAGTAAACATTTCACTAAAACAGCACAAATTTAGCTACTTTTTTTATGAATGCAACAAAAGCATGAAAAGATAAATGTACTCTACACATGCAAGTTACCATGAACCTAAAAAATGTGGTTCAGGAGCACAAATTAAGCAGAACTCACCTGATCTTCTTCAGCCTCTCAAGGTCATCCCTGAGCTTCATGTCCAAAGCATTAGAAACAACCTGAGAGAATCTCCCATCCTTGTAGTCCTTCTTCCTGTTCAAAAACCAGTCAGGGACCTTGAACTGGCGAGGGTTTGCCACCACAGTCATGAGGCGCTCAAGCTCCTCAGGAGTAAGTTCACCAGCCCTACAGAGAAAAATAGTTGTTAGCTTTCTCACAACATAAAACTTCTTTGGTTTCACACAAAAATCATCACCATCTTATGTTTTGGTTAAATGGTCATCTCATATTAACAAAGCATAAGCAAAGTACAGTATGGCATATCAGATTAACTAACTGCATGAAATAACTAATACCAAATAAAATATAGATGTGGTAACTATTAACACATTTTTATCTAATTAGGTTCCAAATGAGCATAAGAAAAATCCCTGATCATCTTGGTAGCATTTCATAGCACCCAAAATTAATGACGTCCCAGAAAAATCAACTAATCAAATGCCCTACTATTCAACATAACTGTCAACTGCTAAGTAGTGATGGAAAATTCCTGGCCCAACCCCAAAGACACCATAAATTCAACTGAACCAAAACAGTTGCAACACACTGCCACCTTGTGACATCACGACAGAAATGAACACACCATTAGGCATTTAACTGGAGCCAAAAGATCAGCCCTACCATAACATCATCGCCAATTGATATAAACACATCAAAATTAGCAGACTTTCGAATTGATATATACACACTATTAGACCGGCCAAGTTGGCAAAAAATACATCCATAACTTACAATTACAACAGTCATGCTGTTAAATAAATTCTAAAAGTTCCAAGCAATCTAACTTAGTTGGGAGACAGTTAATAATCAGCTTTGCAGCATCCTAATGTGCAAAAAAATTGTCATGTAGCATATCACTCAATCCACCACAAAGAAATTAAAGCACCAGTCAGTAAACACTACTCTGAATCCCAATCACCATCGAACAAAATAACTCGAGGACAAGATCGAACCACCTAACATCAAAGTAGAACTAACGAAACAACCACAAAACTAAGATTCAAAATGCACGGCTACAAAGATACAAACCCAAAGACGCACAAATTATACAGTTTTCCCTACTTGTAAGAAATTAGCCCGATAACACTAATAACCATTCGTTATACCTACACAACTAACGATCCAACGCCACGCACCATTCCATCACATCACCAACAGCACAAACGAGCACCCAGATCGGGGGGGGGGGGGGGGGGGGGGCGTGTGAGGCGAGAAGATTTTGCTCACCGCTTGTTCATGTCGATGTCGGCCTTCTTGCAGGCGATGTTGGAGAAGCGGCGGCCGATACCCTTGATGGAGGTGAGCGCGAACATGATCTTCTGCTTCCCATCCACGTTCGTGTTCAGCAGACGCAGGATGTGCTGGAAATCCTCCCCCGCGATCAGCGACTGCAAAAAACCACGTCACACGATTTCCCCCTTAGCACCTGCTCAAAAAACAACTGCAAGGGGAGGGGCTAGAGATGAACGGAGCTTACCATGGTGGCGGCGGCGGCTAGGGCGCGGGCTCTCTCGCCGGAGGGGGAGGAGGAGGCGGTGGCGCGATGCGGCTGCGAAGGGTTAGGGTTTTCCGGTTCGAGGAGGCGGCGGAGCTCTTATATAGTTGCGGGTGGAATGGATCGGACGGCTGTGAGTGATGTGAATTGAGATCTAGGGTGTGGATTAAATGTGTGTTATTGGGCCTAAATGGACTCTGGCCCAACGCAGCAGCTTTCCTAGCCGTCTTATCAACTTCAAAAACTGAAAATGATGCATTTTTAGGACAAAAACATGCTTTAAGTGCACGTTTCTTTTGATATTTATATATACGTAGTTGTACGATCAAAGAAATTGATGATTCATCGAAAAAAAATGAGAGTATAAACAAATGTACAGCTTCAGGCCTTCAGCTTGGCAACTCGGCCAACACTGACGATTATTTCTGAACGAGGGAGGTTTGCTGGTTTTCCCTTCAGTTTCTTCAAACATCATATGTTCAATTCTGTTATGATCGGAGGTGATAGAAATGAGTAGAAGACAGCAGGATTTACGAAGGATAACGAATACTCAAGCCACTGGTAAACAGCAAATTTAACCATAGCTGGTGAACAATCTGGATGCTGAAATCCCATCCAGAATGCTGAATTCTAAACTGAATGAAAATTCAGAGTAACAGTCAAACAGACGAGGATGGATTTTTATATCTGTACAGGCACCACCTGCAAGTCTGTCATGTTTCATCGACAATCTTCAGACAACATTTCAGCTGCACCAAAATGCCAACAGCAAATTCCCACATGTATTTACACCAAAAAATTGGCCCACTTTTTGGGGTTTGTATAAGAGGTCCTACGGTGTGAACTACTTATGCCTACTAAACCAAAAAGCCCCCATGATTGACAGACTACCAAAATTCTGAAACATCAGCATTTCATTGCTGCAAAATGCAACTCTAAAACACTTCGTTGTAGCCATGGAGAACGAGCTGAGGCAGCTACTTGCAGAAAATTAGATCGTCCCTCCCATTACTCTGCTCACTGTAAGCATAAAAAGACAAAGTTCTTAGTTCAGAAATTATGGATTCAAAACAATTGGGTACGAACAGATAGCATGGATTATTAAGGTTCCTTTCGATAATGAAACAAGTGGGGAATATATATAACTAAAAAGAGAGAACTGCCATGGAATTAGATATTACCAATGGGTTTCCTATGTTCAAGTTTTTGTTATTGCCCATGTTAAGGAAACTAAAACTAGATATGGGGTTTTCTAGCAGGATTTCTTGCTAGTCCTTTTCTCCTAGGAATTATTAGGCCACTAAAGAAATCTATCAATATATCAGAATAAATGATAGTAAATTGGCATGGAACATAAGCATTGCAAATGATCATGGATAAATTCTTTGATGTTATATTACAAGTTCTACAACTAATTTTGAATGATTTGGAGCGTTCTTAAAACTATCATGCCAGTAGCTTGAAGTAGGTTTTTGTCAAGAAAATCATTCCATTTGGGGGGAAAAGAACAGCAAAAAAGGGCAGGGAATAATCTAGTACGTGAATAATATGATCATCAAACGATGAGCTCAAATTCTAGGATATGGATACCTTCAACATTTTGTAGCAGGAAATGCAAAGTCATGCATTAACAGGTTCTCTGGAAGCTAGGTCATCTTCCATGCTATTTTTGTATGTCCCATCCTCTCCACGAAGTTGATCATCCCCACAAGTTAGATTAGGCTTAGCCATAACTTCACCACTAATGTCATTTGACATGACAAGTGCTGAAGCTGGTTTACCTGCTTCACTGAAGTTCTCAACTGTGACTCCCACCTCAATCACCATGTCCTTCATTTTAACATTATCACTTTCAGTAGACTTCATTTGATTCGATTTCTCCAACATAACTCCGCTTATAGAAGTTCTCAATGGTGAATCACTTTTGTGTTTGATAACCTCAACCTTTTGCTGAATACATCTCTCCATTGACACTCCAAGGTCAGCTGCAGAATCACTCTGATTTTCAGTGGTGGGAACAAAATTATTAGCTACACCGCCAAAAATAGTTTGATCTATGGTTGCGCGAGCATTTTTGTCTGCAATAACCTCATCCTTCTGCTGAATAGACCTCACTATTGACACTTCACATTCAGCTGCAGAATCACTGGGATCTTCAGTAGCAGTAACATTATTAGCTACGCCACCAACAAAAGTTTGATCCTTAGTTGTATTATGTTCCATACCTTTGACTTCCACTGAATTCTGAATATCACGAACAGTTACGATGTTCTTTAGTTCATGGTTATCAGGATTCCCAACCATAGTGGCTGAAGGAACTGTCATATCAACAGGAACCATGGAAGAGTTTTTGTCTTCTTGGTTGGTAAAGTGGCAAAACATTGAAGGTTCAGGTTTTTCTCTTACTAGAACAGCTTCAACAGAAGGTTCACTAGATGTGTGATTTTCTCCTTTCCCAGTCTCATTAGATGAACATGAGCCTGGATCCACTGTCATGAGAATAGCAGATGAATCTGTAAGGCTGGAATTAGATTTATCTTCGTACTTCTGTTCTGCAACAATGTCCTCAGAAGTCAGTGTTGTATCTGTTTCTGCATTTCTCATTTCTTGAGTATTTTCAGCTTCAGGCATGCACTGTGTGCTATCTTTAACAACATCTAATACTGGAGATGTCAATTCTGGAGTTTTTTCTTCAGGAACATGAGGCAAATTAAGTGTCAAGCCTTTTGAATTCCCAACTAAAGGATGAGAGTCATCATGATGATTAATATCAGGATCACCACCCACTGGTAATTCACAGGAAGAATGAATAGGTGTCTGGGATCCAGTTGCTTCGCTATGCATTTGAGCATCCATCTTATGATTAACTGCATAAACACAAAGAGAGTTTGAGATAAAAATTACATTGTTACAATAATCTTAACAAGAGAATTCAAGGAATATTGTCACGATAACTTGGTATGTAGCCTGTACCAGTAGTAGTCTCTTGGTTAATAGTGCCTGTTGCAAGCAATCGCTTTTCTAGAAGACCAGTGCCATGGATAATCAAGATATTCAGAGACTTGATTTTTTGTCTCTTGGAAGGTTCAACAGGTTTAAAACCAAAAACAGTAGTCCAGGTATTTTGCAATTCAGGTATGGCGGGGATTACCAGTCTTCGAACATTCAGGGAGGAAAGGGCCTACAAAACAATAAATTACCCATGAAAATTAGAAGCTCGTCCGAAATGAAACAAAGAAAACACTGGTATATCAAAACAAACAAGGGAAAAAGTTGCTCAACAATATCAAAATCTAGTTTGTACAACTCAAACATGAAGCTAAAGCTTCAAGCGAAAAGTAAACAACTAAGTACAAAATATCGCTTTATCTTCATACTTTTCTACAACACCTCATTTACCTCAAAAGACATAAGAGAAGGCATATATAAATAGCCGTTTTGCATGTACATAACAGTTACAACAAATATAAGGATGTTCACCTAGAACAAGTTTTCAAGACAGCAAGGCCCCTTCAGGACAAGTTTCTTGGGACAGGGCCTGGTAGGAGGCAGTTACCAAGCTCACATTTCATTTTATTTTCTCATTTTTAGTTAAAATTTCAACAGATTTCAACGTACAAAGCAAGTAGAGTAAAAAATTGAAAACATCTAAAATGGGAAGTCTCTGAGAAAAAAGCATCTCCCGGGGACAGCATCGCCAGTTCCCACCAGCAATCATGCAGTTACACTGGGGATTTGGAACTATTATAATACATAATTTACAGAGCACATGTTAATCAACATGTCAGACAATTTAACTGCCATACTAGGGTAGAGGTGATAGATCTCACAAATCGACTTAAAAACACATCCATCCGTGTTTAGATGAACAAATCAATTAACTCAATACAGTAGTGTTAATTATACAATTATTTACACAGTTACATGAAGCTTTAAATTAGCAGAAGATAATAGCCACATGTAAGTAAACTGGAACGGAACACTACATAGTGGGCATAAAATTCTTTGGAAACAATGAAACAAGGAATCTTTAGTAGTTGGTGGAACAAACCAGCTTTCACACAGCTCCAAACAGAAAGCAGAAAAAAAATGTTATATTACCGATTCAATTGCACTGAGTAGTCGATGGCACATCCCTTGGCGCCTATACATGCCCCTTGTGCCTATGAATGGCATTTCTGCTAAGTCAGTTCCATGAATCCTGATTCACACAGAAAAAATAAGCATTTAATCATTGGAATTTGCAAAATAATAAGTGAAGGCTAAGTGTGCCAGTTGAACTGTCATCATGGAGTTGCAGTTGGTCTTATCAAGAATGAGGAGCAAATATATCTATTTTCGAAACAACAGTTCTGTTGGAAGCCAAACTTGAACAAAAAAAAGAGATGACTAACTGCTTGTCCTAAACAAATTTCAATGCATAGATATGTTGCAGCCAAATGCTAGGTTGATTAATCATGAGCACAACAGATCGTGAGGTGGGGATGCCTGCGGCCAATGCCAACAGCTTGTTAACCTGATAAAGTGTTGGAGCATAGAGCAATATAAAATTTACCTGACAGTTGCTGCAGATATAACTTCATCACCCCGCTCCAGAATAAATGTATAGAACTTACTAAAATTTAAACGATTGAAATCTGACCTGAAATAGTATATTACAGAATTTCAATGAGAACATGTAAAAATCCAAGACAATGTTAGCTCATCTTAGTTTATGCTAATGGTAATAAATAATTATAGTAGGCCCTGCAACAACTTTAATATTGTCATAGTGCACCCCCAAAATAAAACTTTCTACAGGACACGAACACAATCTGCTCAACTTTTATATTGACTTGCCCTTACAAACTTGGACTGACAGTGAAGATTAAAAAAGTAACATTCCTAACTTCCAAGTATATTGTACTTCAATTTGAAATGCAGCTAACTATGGGAAACCATATAGAAAGCCAAGTAGGTTTTCATTTGTATTGATTCTTACATGAACCAAGAAGGCAAAGGCAACTTACTCGCAGTTATATACGACATTGTGGATTATATTAATCCCACTTCTCTCATCGATACGTGGCAGAAAGCACTCATCCATAACTGAGAAAGCAACAGCTGTCATGGAGTTGCAATGTATCAAATGAGCTTTCTTTTTGGGAGGTGCAGCTAGCTTATCAGGAAAACAGCGAACCAGGCTCCAGGAAAATCCAGCCTCGATAGCATTCTTTACCCCAAGTAGCTTTCTCAAATGTTTATAAATCTGTGTTGTTTCCATGAACAGAGTAGTTTAGTGTCCATGAATTTCAACAATCAAAGCAAACATGATCAACATAACAAATGCAAGATTTTATCTGTACAACATTTTCTATCACTAGTCGAGGTCATGTGAGCAGTAAATGCAAATTTCATGGTTCGTTATGATGTAGGAGGTTGCATGGGGAACAACAACAGCACATTCTGGAGACCCCAGAAGTTCTGGGTTGCAACCTGCATAGCATTCATCACAACTGCTGAGTGCAAGCAGGGGAATATCAATTCAACTGGATTAATGGGTGCAAATCCAGGTGTCCATGTTACAGATCCTAGCACCTCTGGGAGATTCAACATATGAAATATTCCAACAAAAAGAAGCAATCAAACATCATTTCTCTGGATTAATGGGCACTAACCAGGTTGAAATGTGTACATTACAACAACCCTAACAGAAAAATCGTGCAAGCCTAAACTTAGTCCAATTTGTTGTGTGCTGCTAATCAATCATGAGCAAGGTTCTTTAGTAGGTGTTGACCGTTTGTAGTAGCTTGGCAGGATGTGTTTTGCTATAAGAATAAAACTGAAGGGGAGCTACCTAGTGAACAATAGACAACCTGATGCAGGCCAATGCCAAACAAGATCCTCAATTCCCCATAACAGATAACAGCATGAAATGAAATATGATACCTTTCTACATCCTGGGCTGCAAAAGCAATCAGTTGAGGAATTGGATTCAGCTTTAACAGAGTCTTTCATGATTCCAGGTGCACAAACTTGGTGATCTGCAAAATTATTGTTTAAGATAATACTTCTGAAGCACAGAAACATTTGTGTGTGTGTGTGTGTGTGAGAGAGAGAGAGAGAGAGAGAACATATCAGGAGCCTTACATTTCCTTGAACACTGTAAACAAGAAAGTAACTCAGAAGACGATGTTGTTATTTCTTGGGTAGAACCACAGAACCTACATATACAGCTACGGCAATGCCAATCACCAGAAGGCATCTGCAGAAGAAGTTTGCATAAAGCAAATATTACCAAAAGCTTCACATGTTACTCTGAGAGATACATTTAAACAAATTAGCCTATCATACTAGATAACTAGCAAACAGCTAATGGAAAGAACTGACAGGCTCCGTCAAGAGGAAAGCTATAAGCAATTGCATTATAACATGACTAGCATTTTTCAGGTAATTGTTGAACTAAATATGCTGGGGTTTTAAGTCAGCTGTGTATTACTGTATTTTCAGAGGAACTGAAATAGTTAAGTTTTGACACAACAGAGGGAGCAAACTAAAGAGAGGATGCACTTTCTCCTCTGCATTATTTATAAAATAAACAATAAGAGTGCTCCTGTACATAATATTATATGCATGATTACCTTGATTCCTAAGCAAGCCAAGTGAAAAGTTGAAGGGCAGTTATCGCAGCAGAGCAAATCGCCACCATCACCACAAATGCCACAAGTATCATCATCCGGATCATCACCAGGATCTACCTTGTAAAACCCTTTCTTTTCAGATTGTGATTGCTTCTTCCATGCATCAACTAAGCATTGTGACAACGTAGCTCCACCATCTTCCAGAAAGATGTTTGCATAGGGCTGCTGCTCTTTTGAACCAGCATGTAGTTCAAACTTAGCAACTGTGAGAATCTTAGAGCAACATCCACAGTGAATGCCATCCCTAGTAATTCTACCCTCCAACCTTGCCCGTGCACCCTTCTTATTCATATATTTGACCTTTGCCTCTTCAGAAACAACCCCCATATCTATCATCCATGATAAAACCGTCCGCTTCCATCGATAAGGAACATAGCCGTCCACGTTGCCTTCCATGCTATGAGTACTACCACGGACAAGAAGCGCACATCCCCTAACTCCACTGCTTTGATGCTTGTTTCCAGAACTTCTACCAGCATTGTTGTCTTTGGAGTTTCTGCTGCTGCTGCCCTCATACTTCTTTTTAGAAGCACAAAGTTCTTTCTTGGTCCTCCTTTTCACCACATTCCTCTGTAGCATTGCTAAATCATTTGCTGATATGGCATTACAGGCTGCATCTGCAACACCTGCTTTATGCTTAGATGATTTACCTGTATGCTTCTCACTTTTAGACTGCTCTTGGAACACAGCATAAGCCTTAGTGATTGACCAATAGCCATTTCCTTGTGGAGAAACATAGACAGAATCTTCATAATCTTTGCTTTTCCTGCGCCTTAGATCAATTTTCCATCCATTGTTTAAAAGAATGTCCTTTATCTGACCCCTGAGCTTCTGCTTCATTGTGTAACGAGGCCCTTTCCTTTCCTTCTTTATTCCTTGCATCTCAAGAGAAGAGCGAGATGTGTCCTGATCAATGACATTTGGTTTTGCTTTCTTGGACAAATTTTCTGGTGACGTTTTATGATCAAGCAATCTTTTTTTCTTGTTCTTCTCATCTTTCAAATTAAGTGAAGGCTGATGATGGCCTAGTGAGGAGATCTTCAGTTGCATCTTTGAATTTTGCTGTTTCATTCTCTGGCCCAAAGAAATTCCCACTACACTTGGGTCACTTTTCCTCAATTGGATGGGGGAGACTAATTTTTCTGTGATTCTCTTCTCACCATCCGCACCCTGTTTTTGGGACACATCAATGGCACCACTTTTCTCCTTATGTTGTCTACAGACATCGCTGGTTTTCAAATCTTCGTTAGTGTTTCTGGACAAAATCTTGCCAGCGCTAGTTTCTAGATTAACCGTACAATTCTTCGGTGCCTTATCATCACCACTTTCCCTATTCGCCTTGTTGCTCTTCATCAGAATCTTGGCATCACTGGTCTCCCCAACCACCTTGGTGTTCTTGCTTCGAGGATTGCCATCACTGGTTTCCTTGGCCACCTTATTGTTCTTTGGGAGGAGCTTTAAAACACCACTCTTGGTCAAAATCTTTCCATCACCATTTTCCTCCACTGTAGTCTTCTTTGGCAGAGCTTTGCCATCACCAGTATCCCCATCCACCTTAGCGTCCTTCAGCAGGTTCTTGCCATCACCAGTTTCCCTAGCCACCTTATTGTTCTTAGGCCGGATCTTTAAAACGCCGCTTTTCCCTTGCACCCTTATAATCTCTTGGTCGGTCTTTGATGGCGCAGATTTCTCAGGTTTCGGTGGCTCTGACCGCCTTCTCTCGTATACCGAACTCGATGCACGGTCCTGGACCTTTTGGGAACTGCTTACCTTCACCTCCACCCCATCTTTTTCATCAAGAACCCGTCCCGCACGGACCTCTGGCTTCTCAAATCGCCACTTGGGGAACCCCGGGCGCAGCATTTTCCCACCGGTTCCATCCTTCGATACACTCCCACCACTTCCGCTGCCGCCACCATGGGCAGCCTCAGTTCTGATCCTCTTCACATCATGTTGCGAAACACTCTTACCCACCTCACTTCCCTTGTTCTTGTCTGAACCACCTCCTCCTTCATCAGTAGACTTGACAACAGAAACCTTCTCAGGACTAACAGTCACCACCTTTTCCCCACCCTGATCACCGCCTCCTCCGCTTCCACCGCCGGCATTGCTGGCATCATCATCCTCCTTGCGCCGCGTCGAGACGAAGAACTCATCCGCCTCCGAATCGCTGGACTCAAGCACCAGCTGCCTCTTCCGGCCAGAGCCGGACGCGACCTGGGGCATGGGATTTCACCTAAACCCCCCAATCTTCTCCACTGCAAACGCAAAAGCCGCCGCTATCAGCACCACATCCACGCATCAATCATCAATCAATCAAAAAAAAAAACTACTACACGAGTTATTATTAATCGAGAAGGAAACCAATCCAGGCAAGGACGGATTCCCAATCTAATCCACGTCCACCAATCCAATCCGGATACCTTCGATTCGATTCGATCCGATCCGACTCGGAGGCCGGCCAGGCCAGGCCGGGCCGGGCCGCGTCGCCTCCCCGAACCGACCGAGAGAGGTGGAGGGTCTGGTCGATGATCTCGCCGGAGACCCTCCCGCCGCGGCGGCGCAGATCGGAAACAGAAGAAATGGAGAGTAGGGTGGAATCGATGGAGTCGAGAAGGCGGAGAGAGAGGGGTTGCGGCCGTCTGGGAAGGAGAGAAAATAGAACAAACAAATAATGGGAAATTAGATATATGCCCTTTACTGAATTTGATTATGGTTTTTAGTATTAGTTTTGGCAACATTTGGAAATCTCCGTTTATGATTCTTCCCTGCTGATATGGAAGTGGTTAATGTTTGGCCCTAGCAATATATTTGGCCAATTTTCAATTTATTTGTACCAAAATTCTGAATCAAATATTTTCACTTCCCACTCTATCTCAACCGTCAACGAATGAGTATAGGTCGAGTAAGGCTAAAATGATAGCAAATACCTCCTTCACTACTCTTTGCTTATATTCTTATCAGAGAGTGTTCGTTAATCAGGTTGGTATCTCCATACTCCGTGGTATGGTTGGCGTACATAAGATATTTCTTGATAAAGAGATAAAAAGAAGGTTTGGATGTTTTTTTAGATTGGGTTAATTGGATACATGGCAATATAAATTTTATAATTTAAAAATGTGTTATTACTATTTACCTATTTGTAACCATACCATTACAATTTCATTAATATTGGAGTTATGTCACTATATACATTTTCATTGTATTTTCTATTTTTTTATGACCAAACTGCATCTTCTTCTTCCTACATCCCCCATCTTTCTCCATATCTTCTCTCTTGTTCATCGATCTCCTTATCCACCACCAAGCTCAGTCTGCTGCTCCGACCAGTGAGGAAGCAAAGATGGTGCTGTAATGGAGGAAGCAAAGACCGGGCGAGCAGGAGGACGTAGTCAATAATATTAACGACGCAGACGCATGGGCTGGTGGATGTCGAACAGCACCATGCGTGGAGGTGTCGTCGAGTCCAGAGGAGGAGGGGATACACACGCTTGAGCCGAGTTGGAAGCCAAGGAGAGAGGATATTCTCGCCACCGGCTGTAAGATCAAGATGTCGACTAGATGAGGGTGAATAGGTGATTTAAAATAAAATCCACCTAATCAAAACTAACCTAAGTTGCTAGGTTTGGTGAAGGATAACACTAACTAAGCAACTAAGTTTTGTTTTGCATCCTAGGGTGGTAAGGGCTCAAATATGTCTCTAAGAATGTAAATTGCACAAATATAAATGCAATTAGTAAATGAGACAGAGACAAGAAATTTTTTACCCGAGGTTCGGAAACTCGCTGGTTTCCTAATCCCCATTGAGGCGAGCCAACTTCACTGCTCAAAACCACGAAGCCACCGCAAGCCCCCTTCGTCAAGGGGGTGGGCAAGGTGGGAGCCGGCTCACGAAGTGGACTACCCAAGCCTCGATTACTAGGGTAGTTCTTCCTTCACTCCGAAGGTGGTGAACTCCAAACCACTCACAAACCGGCACCGGGCTTTCTCCACAATCTCCTTAGAGAGGTCACCGGACAACACCTCCACAAGCCGCCTAGGAGGCAACAACCTCCAAGAGTAACAAGCGATGACCCGGCTCGGAGATGATCAAGTGTCACACTAGCTCTACAATGAAGCAATGCACTTGAATCTTGTCTCAAAGCACTCTCTAACACACAAGGGATGAACTAGAGCTCAAATGGGTGAGAGTAGATGCAAGAGGTGTATGCAATTGAAGCAAGTGCCAAGAGGTATATAAACCTGGTAGGGGGTTTATATACCCCCACCAACAAAAACTAGTTGTTGGGGGTCGAAACCCTAACCTTTGTGGGCTGCCGGTCTGACTGCCTAGGGTGGCCAGTCTGACCGCCCCCAATTGTAACAACTAGAAAACTAGCCGTTACAGTGCATTTAATGCACTGGCAGACGCCAGCCGGTCAGTAGTCTGGCCGGTCAGACCGGGTCGGCTCCGGTCAGACCGACCGTGGCTCGGTCAGACCGGTCTTGGCTTACTTCGACTCGGGCATAATTCACCGAGACCAGAGGCTATAGCGGCTACTCGGTCAGACCGAGCGGCGCGCGATCAGACCGGCCCAACTGGGTGGTCACACCGGCAACTGACCATCGGTCAGACCAGCCTCAACACACCGGTCACACCGGCTTGGGGCTTGCGGTCAGACCACCGATGGTCACAGGAAAAACCGTGGATTAAGCAAAGAACAAGTGTATGCATATGACCTAATGTGGTATTTTGATCAACTCTTTGTTTAGATCATCACCCATCTTGATAGTACGGCAAAGCTAAAGAATAAACCTAGCAATAATTTGATCGCCCAACACCTCGATCAATTAAAATGAAAACTAGGTTTTACCATCTTGTTTCCTTTTGCGCCATCAATTTTGATCCTCGATAATCATCCATGGCGTATTCATCATGTGGCTCTAACTTAGATACACAATCTCAAATGAAATAGTTAGTCCACAATTAGTACTTATCATTAATTACCAAAATTAACAATGAGGACCAAGATGCTTCACCGGCAATCACCGTCGTCCCCGTGCCACCCTCTACGCAGGTATGGAGGAATCCGATGCAGTGGCAGCGACCACCAAACGGCGAGAACCCCAGCGGCATGCTCCTCAGCTTTTGCGACCTGATCGAGTGGCCGAGTAGCAGGTCTCGGTGGCATGCTCCCTTCTAGCTCTGCCGGCAGTGGCGGCGGCCCTCAGCCTGCTGTAACTCTTCATGAGCTTGTCGGGGTAAGTTGGCTGGAATAGAAGACAGAGGAAGAAGAAACAAAACATGGGTATTTTGGTCCAAAATTTTTATAAAATAAAGTAAAAGGGTGTAGTAGCATATCTTCAATATTTGTGAAATCATAATGGTATGGTTATAAATAGATGAATAGTAATCGTATATTTCAAAACCACCAAATTTATAATAGCAATAATCTAATTAACCCTTTTATATTTGAGCATATAAATAACTACGACCTGTAAATGAAAAAATTGAGTGATAATCACTATTATATATACTTGATCAGAGTAAATAAAATTGTTAACACAATTATCAGTCACTAACTAAAATAATTATAGTATAAAACTATAGATTATTATAACTATTTAATATCTCCAGCACATTTTATATTTTTATCTATTGATATTGAGGAGGATGACAAGGCTATGCTCAGTGAACATAATCATTGTTGCTTACATAGGTTAGTCTCTAATCCTTAATTATAAGAAAAAAGTCCACTTTACCACCTCAATAGTTTGAGGTAATCCACTTTATGGAAAAACTAGGCTCACACAACCCTAAAGCTATTAATATTGTTTTACTTGGCCCCTAACCCGGTTTTGCTAGGCAATTTTACCAGTGCGGCGCTAGTTTTGATCGAAACATGTCAATGCGCTGGTGAGATTGGCTACCAAGTCACAGTTGTATGAGTTGCACATATGTCACCCACGACACAATCTAATTAAGCCATAGAGACCACGAAAGATAATTCTCGTCATGCCTGTTTTGGTGTGCTACCGTCCACTACCTCCATCATTAATGGAGGATCCTTAGAGCAAGGATAATAGTAGACTATAAGCTTACGTGGAGAAGAGAGGTAACAAAAAATAAAATGTGCTAGTTCTCATGTAAGAGCTAGCTCAACACGTGCTCCAAGACAAATACATTAAATACATAAGTGAGAGAGAGATATGAGAAGAAAATTAGAGTCAATCTTATAGCTAATCTATTATATATGTTGATTTTAAGATGAGTTAATAGTAGGAAGTGAGCTCTACTAATCCTTGCTCTTAATCTAATATATAGTTGTTCACTAGTAATCTCACTGCTCCTTCTCAACGATGACCATGCCAGACATCCATTGGCTTTCGGTGCCTAGTCTGCTCGATTTTTGGTTGGCACCTACTCATAAGTCATGCGCGACTCTGTTGCTGAAGCAATGCCACTAAAATCAATGCAGGACTGGCTGTGATTGGCAGTCTGCGTCGGGAAAAAATTCCCTCAGCACGAAAAACGAAAAACAGAACAACTCACCAGCATATAATTAATTAAGTATTTACTTTTTCTAAAAAAAATATTAATATAATTTTTTAAAATAACTTTTGTATATGAACTTTTTTAAAGAGATACTGTTTACTAGTTTGAAATGCGGAAACGAGGAAGAGGAGTTAGGAGCTGGTAAGTGGTAACCCAGTATGCCGAACACACCCACCATGCGGCGTGTCCAATGATAACACCGTAGAATTTTATCGTGTCATGGCTCACGTAACATAAGGAGCAAGAAAACTCAACACCAAACGGTTCATTGGCGTTGACATGATCTTGCAGCATATTTGATCAACACTGTCATGTTGGCAAAAACAACCTAGCGAAATCAGGTTAAGGTTTAAGTAAACTGCTATTAATAGTTTAGTTTAGATGGTCAATCGAGCCTATAAAT
Organism: Oryza punctata; assembly: GCA_000573905.2. NCBI lineage: Eukaryota > Viridiplantae > Streptophyta > Magnoliopsida > Poales > Poaceae > Oryza > Oryza punctata. The sequence goes on along the minus strand of CM002494.2, from coordinate 4,313,876 downwards.
TATTTAGGGTAAAAGTGGAATACCTAAATAGGTTGAGGTAGTAAAGTGACTTTTTTAGTTATAATGTGCTTTGTTTTATTTCTCATACATGACAAATGCACTGTAGTTTTGTTTAGAAAAAGTGAGGTATCCTTAAACTATTTACGGTCAAAGTGGAGTAATATTTTCTTCTGAGAAACACAATACAAATGTAGACGCTCACAACATACGTACATATCTTGACGTCGCATGTGTTGCTTATATTTGTTTTTTTAGATGAAGAAGAAAGATATCGTTCCAAAATTGCTCTTTAGTGGTAGTAAAGTTTTCATACGTCCTAAGAAAAATTTTCACGAAAGGTTGCGTTAGAGGTTTTTTTTTGGATTTGTACTTATCGGAAATGGTAATGGAGTACTGGTAGTGTGCATATCATGTTAAAGAGCTTCCGGCTTAAATTCAGATTTGTTAGGGAAACTAAACTAAAATGTTAAAAGAATTAACTTTGTAAATAAAACATGTAAACAAGATAGTTCTACAATATTGTGCATCATGAAAAAGGATTCTCTGCCATGATCACTGACACATAGGTCCAAGAGAGATATAACCTGCATCATAAGATACGTCACATCCTAGATTTTTTATAAGATAGATTTTGTTGAGACATGTGAAGTACGGCGACTATATCTCTTTAACTTTAACTTTACAGAGCATCTTAATCCATGCATCACATCATTTGTAATATGTGTGTATGCTATGTAAGATTCGGTGTTTCGGTGTATATTTGTGATTTTTGTGATATGGGTGTATGCTGGCATTAAATATATATTTTAGAACAGTTTATCTCAGTGTATGATGAAATGTATTTAAATGTCACAATTATACTGCTACTTTTTACTTCTAAACTATGTGCACATTTTTCAGAAAAATAAATAAAATACTATTCCCGGTCATAAATATTGACGTTTAGGATAAAATTCACACTTTAACGATTAATTTTATATCAAAATAAGTTTATAAATAGAATATAATAATTTATAATATTGTAATAGCACTTATCAAAGACAAGTCTACATGTACCCTTTTTTTTCATATTAACCATTTGAGAGATCTCTGATTGAAGTTTTAAAAGTTTAACTAAATTTTATCGTACATATTAAATATTTATGATAAGGGAGAGTAACAATTCCTTACAAATTCCGACATAACAATGTGCAAGGTCGCAATGCTCTTTTCAAATTGCATTGCTGGTAATTTCGTTTGGTACCATTCTCGCAAGCTTACGATTTTAATCGGCACGGCAAATTACGGTCGAAAGAGAAACGGATAGAATTTTACAATGTATATATGCAAATGAAAATGCAACTGACTATACAGGAATAAATCAAAGTCTGCATAGTTACATGATGAGCTAGTTCCAAGCTGGAAACGAATGCTCCAGAACTCTCAGCATCAACTTCTGGCTTAGGAATATGTTAATTGGAAACCAAAAATGGGAAAACCTAAAAAATATAATATTTCCATTTTTTTATGAGCTTGTACAGTACATCTCCAGCTCTGTCTCCCTCCAGGAGCCCAGGTAGGTATATTCCAAATCCAGTAACATTGGATTCTGCACTTTGGCCAGTAGCATCTTTGACGTATATCTGATATTCTGATTCTTTTCTCTGTGTCAACGGCGATGCTGATATTGGAATCGCATCAACAATAATCTACCAAATCGCCATCGCCATCTTGTGATAATGATTAGCAGCATACTAATTATTCTTCCAGAAAGAGTAGAAAAAATAAAAGAAAAGAAGATTTATGGCTACTACTAATAATTATTTTGCTAGGGTATTCGTGAATCACAAATCAAGCAGAGAGGAAGGAGATCATGGGCCGTGGGCCCAAAAAAGGCCCGTTTAGTTATATCAACAACCACACAAATCCAAATTCAGGGCATGTTTGGAAATCGGAAGGGAATGAGGCTTGAGAGATGATCCTGGTTTCTCAATGAAACTAGAGAAAATGCACAAATTTGAGCCATGCTTCTTATATATTTTTCAGAAGGTATTGTACCCTCTTGATAAATACTACAAATACCTGTAACTTATTTCTCATGAACCAGGGAAAAACCCATCTTTCTGTACTACTACCTCCTTCCCCGAAAATTTGACGTTGGTTATTTTAATTTTGAGCTAACCAACGCCAAAAAATATAGAAGGAGTATTTTTATAAGGGTAGGTTCATATGTCCTGTCACATCCCTCTCTGGTTTCCACCCATGCGTCCAGTGCTACCTCCATCTACACGTGAAAACCATTCCATTTAGTAATAAACCTATAAATAAACCAAGCATTAAAAAACAAACTTCACGTGCAACAATCGCACTATACACAATCCACCATGGTGTATAGCCGTAACTCTCAAGTCCTGCAAATTATTATACTACATTTGTCTAAAATATAATATTTTAGGAGAGATGGTATGTTGCAATGATGGCTCTCATTTTCCACTATAGAAGGTGTTATATGTATTTATTGAGATACCTTTGTCTAAAATATAATATTTTAGGAGAGATGGTATGTTGCAATGATGGCTCTCATTTTCCACTATAGAAGGTGTTATATGTATTTATTGAGTGTCTCAGATTAGTGGCGAATAGTTAAAATAAAATAAATACAATAGATTTGGTAGGGGGCATCTTTTCAACCTATCGTTTATCTAATTCAAAAATATCAACAATGATTGCATGAGATTGAATCGAACGGATTCTGTTGCCTTTTTTTTTTTCTGTGCGGGATTCTTCCCTTTTTTTCTGGAAGAAACTAAAGCATTTTTTTGCGAACGCAACAAAAAAGCATTTTCAGTACTATATTCTATATGCATGAATTAAAGCAACAGGTAGATCTCATCGAGCGATAAAGAGCAAATTTTCTATATATGCTTAGTTGCACTACGCTGGTTATAGTTTGTAGCGAGGTGCAAACGGTGCAAGCATGACCATGTTAGCACTCAGGATCCTTTAATTATACACCTCTGGTAACTGATAAACCTCTGGCCGACATGCATGGGCAATTTGGCTAGTTTAAGTTAATGCAGAAGATAAATCACATTTAAAGATTTAGAAATCGTGATCTGTGCAATTAACTGTTCTATAAAGATGTGATGCCCCGAAATTAAAAAAAAAGGATTCTAATTATTGATACAAAAGCATGTGGGCGTGTGCATCTGTGGGAATAATCGTCATGAATTGGATGTGCTAATCATGAATGCAACCATCATTATCAACTCCAATGAATGCATCCAGGGCACACCTCTTGAACGTGTGATCAAATGTGACTAGCTGAAGTGGAGTTGGCATCATCAATAATGATCTTGTTACCAATGGTTGAAAGCATAATGCTTATGACAACAAAAGCATTTAGAGTTTAATCGAAGTGCTAGAGGTATGTTTATTCATGCACAATGTTGTTGGTAGTGGTGGTGTAGGAGTTTTCTAAACCTAGTTTAACTATCAAAGTAATTTATCCATATTTATTTTCATTATAGTTTATCGCTGTAAAAATCGTGATAGTTGTTCACCCTACCTAGGAAGACAAGGGTTAAAAGGTGAAAGGTAATACCGCTTACGTTTCTTTGCATGAAAGGGTATGTTCGACTGTATGGTACAACCGTTGCAACGTTGCAACGCAGTGTTGCTACCGCATTTGCTGACAAAAAGTATTGTTTGAGCTGACTGCATCACAACCGAATGAGTGTTGTCAAACATATCTAAAATTACTTTGATATATCATAACTACTCCATCCATCCCAAAATAGAAGGGACAATACCACTACAAATATGTTATTTTAGATAAATACCACTATTATTCACGATATCGGTTAAGTGCCACCCCGTCACATTTTTCGTCATACCCCTAGATGTGGGACCCACATGTCAGTTCCATCTTCCTCCATCCTCCCCCTCTTCTTTCTTCCCCCACGTGCAGTTGAGGCTAATTGATATTTTTTTATGGAAAACGCGACGGAGTGGCACGTCCAATTTTCTTAAATTACAGTGGCATGTAGCTAATATTGTGAATAGTAGTAGCATTTATCTAAAATAGCATATTTGTAGTGGCACGAATCCAATTAACATTTTTTTCTATGTCTCATAATATAAGGTGTGCATGCATGTATATATTAACTATTACATCTTTGTTCTTTAAATTTAGTTTATTTTAAATTCTCTATCATTAAGTCTCCCAATCACATTTCTTGCATCTATGGATATGATTGAATCGAGAAGGTGATTTATTTTTTTCATTGTTTAATATGTTATGAGTGGTTAAACATTATATTTTAGGATGAAGGAGTATCTTTCCTTTTCTTCGACCTTATTACGTTATAATTGGGTGAAGCATCAAATCCTAAACTATTCCAACGAGGATGATAATAAAAAGGAGGGCACCATTGGTTACCATCAAAGTCAAGGAATTACTGGTAAGAGGGTGGTTATGCAGGCAGCGTCGGCAGCAGCCATCCTAACGAACCAATCAATCACCCGTGTACGCTTCTCGTGTGCACCCAGCTCGTACCCGTTCCCGCCACCTCTAAACCACCCGAACCTATCCTACCCCACTCACTGACAAACCGGGCCCACCTAAACCCGACCCCACCTGTCATCCACTGATACATCCCACCAACCCCGTAACACGAGTCCACCCCCATTCCCGCCACCACCACCTCTCACCCGAACCTACCCTACACCAATCACTGACACATCGGGCCCACATAATCCGACCCCACCTGTCAATGAATGACTTCCCGCCACCGCTTTACAGTGCCGCAGCTGCCACGCGTCGCCACCCGATTGGTCCGCCTCATCCATCCTCGTCTCCACCCACCTACTCTTTATTCCAACCTCTCCCTTTCCTCTTCTCCATTCCGACGCCCACTCGCATCGCCGACGAATTTCTCGCTAGGGTTCCGCGGATCCCGGCGGCGGCGGCGGCTAGGGTTTCGAGGCGGGGATCCATGGCCTCGCCGGCGGCGGAGGCGGAGGGGGACGCGGTGAGCGCCGGGTTCGCGGAGCTGGAGCGGCAGCAGCAGCTGCTGGCGAGCTGCACGAGGCTGTACAAGCAGCTGGAGGAGCACTTCGCGTCGCTGGAGCGCGGGATGGCGGCGAGGTCGGACTCGCTCCGCCACAAGCGCCGCGCCGCGGAGGCCCGCGCCTCCAGCGCCATGGACTCGCTCCGCCGCCGCGAGGCCTCCATCGATGGCTCCGTCTCCCGCGCACTCGACCACCTCGACAACCTCGCCTCCGCCACCGCCTCGTCGGTGCCTTCCGACGCGGCGGCGGGGGTGGCGGAGAGCCTGAGGGCGATGTGCGCCAGGATGGACTCCGCGGGGTTCTTCGGGTTCGTGGTCGCGCGGCGGAAGGAGGTGGACGCGCTGCGCGCCGAGATGCCGCTGGCGCTCAAGTGCTGCGTGGATCCGGCCAAGTTCGTCATGGACGCGGTCGCCGACGTGTTCCCGGTGGACCGCCGCGAGGCGAAGAACCCCACCGACCTGGCATGGGCGTGCGTGCTCATCCTGGAGGCGGCGGTGCCGGCGCTGGCCGATCCGGACCCGGAGATTGGGGCGGCAAGGCCACTGGTGCCGCGTGTGGCTCGCGAGCGCGCGCGGGAGATGGCGAGGGAGTGGAAGGAGGCGGCGGAGCGCAAGGGTGGAGTGGAATGGACCAAGCCGCCCGACGCGCACGCCTTCCTGCAGCACGTGGCGACGTTCGCCGTGGCGGAGAGGGAGGACAGGGGGATTTACCGCAGGATTGTGGTCAGCTTCTCGTGGCGCCGACAAATGCCCCGCCTCGCGCTCACCCTCGGCCTTGAAGAAGACATGGCTGGTATATGATCTCTCTTCTTGCTTGCTTGCTTGCAACTGTGTTTCGTCTCGCGATTTACTTACCTGCGTCCCAAAATAATCGCATGCCAAAATCACTTATAGCGTGGGACGGAGGTAGTAGTACATTATTGTTGCTGCTAGTTCTTCACGGATTGTGTACATCAAATTCTGAAATGGTGGACCTATGGGGATATTCACATGATTATAGTTGGTGGGCTGCCAAGTGTAGAATTGTGTAAATTGGTCTAGATCTAACATTTGGTTGCTAGAAATCCAATGGTTTGCGTGGAACCGTAGATCAAGAGTATGTAGTACAGCAATAAGTAAAGGGTTTTGCAAGATGAAAAATATCTGCCTTTTGGTGCTAATTAGTGCTAAACTTCCCATCACTGTGTAATGGTACCGCACTATGATTAGGATGGAGTATGTTTTTGGAGTAAACTTCTTTTGCTGGGATGGCTGGTCACTGTCATAGCCATGTGCTAGAAAGGTTGTCTAGTGTTTGTCAAGTGCCTAAGGATAACTGTGTCCCCTGTCCAGATCGCCATCATTCTTAGTGGAGCTTGTCTATGGGCTATTGCTTTATAAACTTTAGATGTCGTCAGGTTCTTGTGTCTACAGTTCCGTTTACTTAGAGTGAAAGGCAAATTCTGTTCTGCAGTACCGTTAACATCACGTTGCTGGAACTTTCCAGTGCCACATACCTGCAGCGCCAGGAAGTGCCTATCCCAAGGCCTATCACACTCTATTGATTTACCATGCCGATACAAGAATGATGCCTCTGCTTAGCTGTATCTAATTAGTTATGTTATTTCTTGTCCTTGCTTCCAAATTCATGGTATCCATAGTTGTGGGGTTTCTTGTCCTTGTGGCCTTGTGGGCACCTTGCTGATACATAGTACCTAATGCTTCTGTATGTCATATTTTCCATTTCTTTGGTCAAATGTTGGAATGTTTCTTGATAACAAGTAATCAATCATGATCAATTTCAGAGTTAAGTAGACTAGTGATTACATTTTTTGCAGATATTATTGAGGAACTAATTGCTAAGGGGCAGCAGCTTGATGCTGTGAATTTCGCATATGAGGCTGGTCTTCAGGAAAAGTTCCCCCCAGTTCCTCTCTTGAAGTCCTACCTGGCGGACTCGAAGAAGGCTTCATCCACCGTTTCAGATAATTCAAGCACCAGCAGTGGTCAATCTGGGGTACGTCCATTATCAATCCTACACTATCTTTTTTAACCCCTTATACTAGTGAATTGAAATCAGCAAATCATCACAAACTTCTGCTGTTAATAATGGCAAGATTCTCTCCCTGCAACCTGAGAATTGCAGTCGTGCCTCTAACTTTCCTACTTAACAGACTTTTTTGGTTTGCTTGATAGAATCTGATGTTAGTTACCTTGCAGAGCAATGCAAATAAGAAAGAGCAATCTGCGCTGAGGGCTGTTATAAAGTGCATTGAGGATCGCAAACTGGAGGCTGAGTTTCCACTGGAGGACCTTCAGAGGCAGCTTGAAGAACTGGAGAAGGCCAAGACTGAGAAGAAAAAGGCAACTTCAAGTGCGTCCAGTGGCGGTAGCAGTGGCCCTGCCACTAAGCGCATCCGGGCAAGCAATGGAGGCCCGATGCCTCCTGCGAAGGCAGGTCGTCTCACTAACAATGCTTGTGTGTCTTCTACCCCAGCTGCCACCACCTTTGTCCGCTCCCCCTCTCACACATCGTACGCCATGGCCTCCCCCTACCCTTATGATAGACCGGTTGGTCATGGCCTCTACTGTAACCAAAGCCCACCGGCGATCAGGGAGCCATATGTCTACCCAGCCAAGGAGGTAACTAATTTTGCACCAGGTTTGCCATACTCTTCCCCTCCCATGAGCTATCCCCACGCCTATGGCGGATACAACAATGGAATGGGAGCTTACAACAATGGAATGGCACCTGCCTTCCACCAGGCTTACTACCGGTAGGATCAGTCAGGAAAGTCGCTGATGAATGACATGACAATAACTGATGATGTCGACAAAATCCGCACAATGGCTCATATTTTGTAGTGACTGACTACAACGGTAGGTTGGGTACCTCATCTTATCTGTGCTTACTAAGTTACCACTACTACTAGATGCACTCTACTCTGCATTGTGTTAGGTTCTCTCATGCCTAGATCACTACTTTGTACTACCACTAAGAAACCTGGATGTAAATTATGTACGCTATCATTGAGACTGTACTGCATTATGTAATTCTGTTCAGAAACAATGAAAAAAACACCCAAAAAAACTATCATGTAATCCTTCAGCACCTTGATGGACCACTTAAATCAAAGACAATTCTTAGTTTAGCAATGCCTTGTTGTGTTGATTTGTGATCTTTTAGTGCTTTTTTGTACTTGAGATTGATGGTGTTTGGTACACACATTTAATGCTTGTGTTACTTAGCTGTGATGCAGCTGGACCTGTGTGCTTTGTTAGGGGCAAGGTTAGTGAGTGATCATGCTCCTCATGTTCATCCATAGTGTTAGTGGGGTATGGGCACATGGCTCGTGTCCGGAGGAGGCATGTGTGCGTGTGCTCACTTGGGGCTTTGGTTCATGCATATGTAGCCATGTGTTGTTAAATAGCTCTTGTACTTTGTTTTTTTTTTCACCATTTTTTTGCTAGCCATGTGTTGATAAATAGCTCCTGTACTTTGTTTTGATCACCGTTTTTTGCTAGTGGTGACTGCCTTTGTTAACAGTGTGGAGTAAAGCGCCGTTAGTCTGGCTTTTATGAAGTTCGTACTAAAGAGGGTTTTTCTTCAGATAGTGATTCAATCTTGATGGGTTTCATCGTTTCACAGTTTTTGTTGTTTTTCATACCTGAGTTTTTATTGTCTGACCTTTGTTGATGACCATATTTTCCACCAGTGCTTCTCTTTTCTGGAGCACGTTTTGGTGAAGAGATTTCTTTTCACAATTCACACTGATTCTAAATTGCTTATCGATCTTGATGAGCTGCGCCAGTATAAACGTTCTGTAGTTTTTCATGCCTGGTAGTTTCCCAGTCCTTGTTCATGAGCACAGAACTAATTCTTCAGACCTAACCAATTCTTTTCCAATGTTCCCTTCTTTTCTGTAGTACCAGAGAGGTGTGTGGAGTACGGCGCAATTTCAGTCATGGACTCTCAAAACGATCAAAATAACAAACAAAACTCAAGTGCGAAACCAACGTCAGGTCTTCTGTCCGTTTCTGCCTGTTCACATCACGTCCTGAATACGAAAGAGCAAAAAATCTTTACTTAGACAGGGACTCCGAGTTTCTACTAAAACTCTAGCTAAGGGTAAAAATAAGACTCAGTAACCCACCCATCATCATATGCAGCGACCGAAATAAAATAGAATCCATCATTTTCTTCTCAGAAGAGGACATGGTTACTCTTCTCATAGTCTCTAGTTTATAATGCAAATGAGAGAAATATCAGCATTCGTTTAGGGCCAAAGAGAAAAAAGAAGTAAAGAAATCCCGACACAGTCTCACTTTCGCTAGGGGAAAAAGAGAAAGGAGAGCGATCCTAGACCTTCATTTCTGTTCAGAAAAGCTTGAAATGTCACAATCTCACCACCATCTTTACACATACTTCTACAGCTGCACAAAAGAATGGACAACAATGAAGAAGTAAAGAGGAAGAAAAGAAAAGAAAATCTGTTGCAACAAATTTACAGGACATACAGTTTATGGGCAAAAAAGAAAGTTCAGAGCCAACTGTCTTTAACTACACTACCCACCACCACCGTCCTAGTTAAAACTTAAAAATATGGTACACAACAGCTGCAGATTGTTCATTCTCCCTGTACAACTATTTAAATTCAAGAAAACGATTGCTTTACGAACGTAGCACTTCAACATCAACCTAGCACCGTACACATCCTCCGAGTCACTAACATCAGGCTAGAAATTTCTTAACTTCCAGTTTTCATGGTAAATATGGAGAAGGTAAAAATCATGACCCACCCGATACCAATTTTCAGCTTGCAAGTTGGCACCCCTAGGTCCTCAAATTTTAGAGGAAAAGAATCAAAGTATCACATTCTGCCTATAGTCTTTCAGGTAACACCCCACTAGAAGTTTAGCTAGTTTGTCAAGCAAATGGAGCATCTTGTGGACGCAAAAGATAAGATGAAAAGGGAGTGAATATATCGGAATATAAAACTAGAATAAAGTTGACAACAAAATCTAGGACTACATATGCCCAACAAGTGATAGGCTACACTCTACTAGTCTAGGGGATGCAATTATTGCATTTTGTATGAAACACAAGCATGTTCCTGCTGTGATATATTAGATTAAACTGGATGTGCTCTTTGAAGCGATTGCTTGATAGGCATCAGCAATCCAAAATAAACAACAAATTCATAATAAGACTGAGACCGGCTTAAGATAAAGACATACGACATGAAAACGAAACCTGATTGAATCAAACCGTGACCTCTTAACCTCCAAACGCAACACAATTTTCATTGATTTAACACAATAGATGGACATGCTAACTGAACGTGGCAGGTAACTACAGTTAAAGACACTGAAAGCATTGATACATCTCAAGTGACACGAGATCGAGGACACGCTCACTTCCGGTATACACAACCATTGACTTCTCATCTCTCATCAGACCTTCTAATCAAGCAGATCATTGATTTCTAATGTGACAAGATCAACATACTCAGATATAACCACTCACATTCAAATATCATCACCCAACTAGTTGAACTACACTACATGCTTGTATACTACTACTTCACGCTCAATCTACAAACCAACCGTTCCAACTAATACTACATATGTAGCATCATACTGAAACTAATTTTTCGCAGTTGACTCCGACTCGGACAAGACTAGCAAGATGAACTGCAAGATCAGATGTAGCTGTAGCCAGAGCGAATTCAGAGCAAATAGTGATTCATATACATTATTTGTTACTCTTACTGCCATATGTTATTACCATACAAATATTAAAAACAGGCGAGTGAGCAAAAACAGTGGAAATTACTGTGGTGCTCAAAGTATACTATACAAGCAGCAGGACGCTCTCGACGCCGGCGTCTCCAAGCACGGCGGCGGCGCCATCGCCATCGCCGTCGTCGTCAGGGGCGGCACCCTTGGGGATGGTGACGACGAGCTCGCCGTCGGCGTAGGTGGCGGTGGCCATGGCGGGGAGCGTGCAGGGAGGGAGGCGGAATCGCCACCGGTCGAGCTCAAACGCGGCGGCGCCATCGTCGTCGCCGTCGACCCCGGCGGAGAGGTCCCGCACGACGACCTTGGTGACCCCCGGGTGGATCTCGACGGCGTGGGCGCTGGCACCACCGGACGGGGTGAACCCGTCCGCGGCGGCCACGAACCGGAGCGCCGCCGCGTCCTCCTCCACGGAGACGTCGGCGTCGGCGGCGAAGGGGAGCTCGAGCACCTTGGCGAAGATGTGCGGGAGCCGCCGCAGCTTCTTCCCGCCGCCCAACCCCGCCGCCGCCGCCGCCGCGGCGACCCCGCAGCGCCGCTGCACGGCGATGGTGCGCTTCCGCGGCGCCGGGTGCACCCTCATCGTCGGAAGCAGCGGGATCCTCTCGAAACCCTAACCCTAGATGGCGCGCGCGCGCGAGCGAGAGAGGGAGCGGGAGATCGGGGTCGCGGGGTTGCTTTGAAATTCGCGCCGTGGATTCGGGGGCTCCGTGTGGTGGTTTGCGCCTTGGGGGAAAACGGGGGAGGAAGACGAGCAAGCGGTGGTGGTAGTGATGCTTTATTTTATTTTATTTTAGTTTTGCTTTTTAAGGGAGGAGAAAAGGATTTGGAAAATTTTGTATGCCAAGATTAAGTAAGATTAGTAGAGTTTGATTAAGGACTAATCAGAGAGGACACTTGCTATCCTTTTTGCCTATTATGATTTGGGGATTTTTCTTGACCTTCCATTGGGTCAAGAGAAAAACTTTGATTTCGATCACCAAATTAGGGGCTATGCGATATTTACGAATTTTATATAATTCGGTAAAAGTTATAATTATCATATGAAAAAATGATGTTCATAACTTTTTAAATATTTTTTATATGTAAATTATAACCTATGAGAAATTGAGAGAGCATTTAACTCTAAGTTGCTAATCTAGATATGCGAGAATTTCACACTAAACAATCAAAGTCATACATGAAGTGAACTCATGTGCTTCTTTTCAATAATAGTGAACAGTGAACTCTCGACAATATAGTGAATAGTGATCTCTCGACAACTAGTGGTAGTTGTTTTTGAGGTCTTTAGCCTTTAGTTGTTGACTTAGCATACCAAAACTTCGCGGTAAACTATGAAGAGAGATCCCTTTCAATTATAACGATCACTCGTTATTGTATGGCACATGTTAATATTAGCTGGTAATAAATTCTGATATCATAAGAAAAAGGAGAAAGAGAGATTAAAATGTGATAGGCAATTTGAAAAGAAAAATGAGAGGAAAATAAAAGAGAAAAAAAAAGAACGACGATGCCTAGGCCCTGGAAGGAGGATAGGATAAGAAAGCGCACACACGGAACGTGTGCCACCGTTTGTCCTGTCCGCGTCCTAACGGGCCGACACGTCACGCGCAAGTGGTGGACCCCACTACAGCACTGACCCTACATGGCAGTGACCTGCACGGAAAATTCTGATCGCGATTGGCTACTGCTTAAACTGTATAGATGCTCGTAACGTTTTTAGGGAATATTTAACAATTTACCACTCTTAGACTCCTTTGATTGAAGTTCCAAAGGAATTTCAAAGTATTTGCGATGAATTGAAATTGTTGAGAAAATTTTCCTACTATATCCTTTGAATCGGAGGAATGCGATGTTGAAGTTCACATGGATCAGCTTCTTATACCCTTATATTTCATAGGAAAATAACCGTGAGCCTTATGTTTTTTTTTTCCTTTAAAATCTAATGCACTCTCTTCCTTTATTTCTCTAGTTTCTCTCTCTCTATTTTGAAACCATGCAGGATTCTACATAGCATGATATCCTATTTATGTGTTTTTCTTGTTCCTACATTTTTAAAATTCAGCATTCGAAAGGAGCGTGACACTTCGGACTTATATAAACATCTTATATGAATGAACAACTTAAGCCTCCTTGAATAATTAAATCAATTCCTGTAACTTTTTTTTTTATAAAATTTGAATTCTTATTCGCGCCTAAGCCTTAATTTTTAGGACAAATTAAAAAAAAATCCGTGTCCCAAACAATCCTAGTTTTGACCATCGACATGAAGATAGATAAACTCCAAAGCACATTTTTCTACAGCCAGTGATTAGTATCATCCGGTTGAAGTCTTACATGTAGAACAATTGATAATTTGTCGTTTGATTACTGCTTAGCCAGCCAAGTCATCAGCATGTAAACACCTTGGCAATTGATAATCATATCTTGTCCAAATGGGATAGGCCTTGACTCGTCACTTGTCACCATCAAGGTTTCGCATGGCGGCAACCATTAATAATCAATAATACAAACAAAAAAAAGTACTACTAGTACAACAGCAACTGTAATCAAATTCATAATTTCGCTCATGATGATAATTTATAGTTCAGAGTTCTACGAACATATGAAGTGGCAACGATCCAGAACAGGGGAGCAGAAGAATGCTGTATTAGATCCAAAAAATCGGATCGGAATCTCCAGACTTTAGTAATCAGGAAAGGCACAAAATAATGCATCTAGTAGTTAACCCCACATATGCAACGAAAGCAAATAAGTCGTTCAGAATCCGTCATGTGCTGGAATAATCCAACCATGCTGATTAGATGAGCACTTCAAAAATATGGCAAACCAAACACTGGGATGCTGACATTATTGCATATGTCTACATGGTGCCATGTACTCACTATCAAATACCATTAAATATCTAGCTGATAAACTGGTGCAAGAAGATGGTGTAGAGGTGATGTTGACAGAAACCTGAATGCTACAAGGAAATTATACTAGTATTTTTCATTTCCTCGTGGCCTACAGTCTACAGAACTACAAGAGCAACCCAAATGAAAATGCTCTGTGTTAGCAAGTCTTTTAACAAGGAGCTCTTGGCTTTAAGCTTACAACACCATGTTTGATTTCATGCATGATGCATCAACCAACTAACCCAAGCTTAAGCTGATGAGAAAATCTAAATAATATTTTTAACACGGAGGAGGCATATATCCATGTAAATGTATAGTACTCCACTTCTTTGTAGAGAAATTCGTAGTAATTCATACTGTATAAGAATGGCAGGATTGCCGATGGAGAAAATAGAGGCAATAGTAAACTGATAGCTAGTTCGTTGGAAGTGCAGATAAAATAGAGGCGCAGCATATACTCAAAGGGTAAATATAAAATATATCATGAAGCTTTCAGGTTAACTGTTCGTAATGGTCAACATAGAATTTATCTTGTACCTATTCAATTACCAATAAATTGGAACTATTTCATATTAACCTCAGAACAGAGATAAAAGGAATTACTGTTTCACAAGGACTGCCTGTTGTTACCGAAGAGGCCAAAAAAAAAAAAAAAAGAAAACCAGTGAAGTTGTAATGCGAGTTACATATTTTTGGCATAATACAGTCATATTTTTAAGGAATTCATTGTTTAACTACAATAGTTAACCCTCTCATCTACTTTTCATGGGGTTAAATCAGTAACATAAAGAGTACAAAAATTACAACACTTGCTCAGTACACATAACACATTGTAAATTAGACTTTGGTATACGTGCTAAACTGTAAAAAGGAAAAGGAGAAAAAAATGATGTACCTGTATTGTTTAGCATTGAAGCTCATTTTCTGATGATCTTGAATCATGGTACAAGCTTGCAAGTTAATGGTCAGACTAAAACAGTTTGACCTAAGTGATGAAAGCAGTGGCCAATTATCCGCACTTCCGCAATATGAGTTCATACTTTCCCTGCAGATTCATTCAACTCCAAGACGATGGGCTGTATCTGAGTTGGACGGGCAGAGCTAGAGAAATCCTCAAGTCAATTATGTTTTGTTTCTCCATCATCTGCATTACCTGATTCCTCTGGAAGGAGGCCTAGAAGAGGCAGAGGCAGCAGCGCACTGAGATTGCAGATGACAATCAAGAGAGCTAGATTCTTAAAGCTGTCCTTAGTGACTCCAAAAAACTGAGTTAGACCAGCACCAACTAGACCACCACTAACACTTCCAGCATTAGAGATGGACATCAAAGTGGCAAATAGAGTTGCTTCCATTCCTGGTGGACACAATTTAGCTGCTAACACCAAAACTGGCATAAATGAAGCCTACAAAACAATTCAGATGACTTAAGATTACATACAGGGACAGAAATTGAGGCAAGGGGACATATTAAACCATAGATCTAAAATGAGACATGTTGATATCTAAACAATCTTGATGGCTAGGGAACATTGGCACAATGGGAATGCCCTCCTCAGAAGCGGTTATTATACTCCCCTCCTAGAGATATTCAACTATTTGCCACTCTTAGATGTGGTAATTAACTATTTACCACATGGACCCGCATGTCATAGACACATGACGGCCAAAAGTGAGCTGAGTGTATAATCAATAATTAACAAAAACACCCTGGTCATTTTGCACACAAGCCAGCCTGCTGATCCTCAACTAGTCAAGCTCAGTTACAGGCACAATAGATAAGGTGTTGTGTTTCATCTCACTATGCAAGCAGCAAAAATGATCAACTGGGAGCATTTTGTTCAACAAATAAACCTTTTCATGCATCCCCAGTTATACAGCATAAAACAATTTACCAGCAATCAGCAACTGCAGTAAGGTTTCATACCTGACTTAGGACTGTAATGATTAACGAATCCCCAATAGAGAACCACTCATCACTGATTCCAAACTGCCGATTAAGCCCAGTAACAAGAAGAACCTGAAGATATACACCAGTCCATTAAAAAAAATCAAAACTAATAGAAGCAGCGCTGAAATAAATAGAACCAAAAAGCACCTGTGTCATTCCAAGGGCTGAACCTATGATGGTTGTCGCCAGGAAGATTTTCCTTAGAGGAACCGCCTTCAGAAAATAGTTATAAAGCCCAACACCAAGCAATGAAGCAATAGATGTAACAAGCTTTACACGTCCTAGAAATTCTGGTGTGAACCCAAGCTTATTTGTGCTGAATAACATTGACATAACAAGAAAAAATCAACCATTTTAAACAAGCATCACACAGAGAAACAGCTAATCATGCACAAATTATTCATAATCAGTAGCAAATACGCTAGAGCCAACATGATTTAAAATGATGTTCCTATCTGGCGGAACCAAGATCCAACATAGATGCTGAATCAGCATAATGGAATTTGATCTCACAAAATATATATTTTTAAACTGCAAGACTAGTCTACTGTCTACTACAGAGGGATGGAATACAACAAATACATGTATGAAAAGTATGCTCCGAATTAAGTTAGCGAGAATCATCACTTGTTGCATAAAGTAGTTTTTTTATTTGATATCCTCTGTATGTAAAACCCTATGACAACTAAATTGCTCCAATAAACATTAGGTAGAGTAACCCCTAATGACCTTCTACAGTTAGACCTTTCTCCTAAGACATGAGAGCTTTACTTATTGAATTTACAACCAACTCCAGAACAACAGTCAAAAGGACTCAAAGTGCTTCACAACAAGATATCATGGTGGGCTACTATTGTAGTTAGTTTGATACTTACATGAAGAAAAACATGGCGGAATCCGACTTAGGTGTTGCTTGCCAGAGGAATATAAACAAGGTGGGCAAGAAAATGTTAGGTTGCTTTACTGAAGTCCAAAGCTGCCGGATATGCTGCTTAGAGGTCTCAATGAATCCTGAACCAGAGTGTGACATAGCACGTTCCCCTGAAGATAGACGGTGTTCATTTACAAGAACTGCAACAGCAGATGTCATCAGAGGTAAAAAAGCTGTAACACCAAAGACAAATCTGCGTTTACAGGAATACTTCCATCAGTGGCCAGCACTAAAAGTCTAAAATACAGGATGAACTGCAGTAGATTCAGTGATGCTTTTGGACAAACCTTACTCCATAAGTATCCACAAGTGAACCACTGAAATATGCACTCACTATTCCTCCAAAAGCTGAGGATCCCCAACATAGTGACTGGAGAGATCCAGATGTACTCTGTGATTCGCCACGAGCTCTCTCAACAACCATAGAATCCACCACCTGCAATGTTTTCACTAATGTCATTGAGATAGATGTACAAAAGCCTTGGCCACAACTTATGATGAAAATGATGTGGAAATTATTTTAACAAAAAGATCATCTGGTCATACTTTGCACAATGGCATTCTCGGTTAGGATAGATGTAATCAATGCAGAGCCTTTTAGGGCATTTGACCAGTTTGAAGAATATAGCAAATGTAGTGCAAAAGTTCAACTGGAGATATATTTTTTTATAAGTAATAGCACGATGTATCTTCTTAAATGAAACAACAATGTTATATACGTTATACAGGTGCATTACTCACAACCTAGTTAGAGGAAAAGCCATCAATCGATGAGATTCAGCACGTGTTACCATAAAAGAGAAGAATTCAAGAAAACCTAAAAAAGATGCCAGTTTGTTTCCATTTTGTAACTGTAAGCAATCATATAAAATTTCATTAATAGTTGTTTTGACTTTTGAGGATAGTGAGTCATGACTTCTTGTTCTCTGTTGCCTGTAGCATGACATAATGGCGACTTATAAGAGAAATTTTGGTTAAAACGGTTGTCGACACCTATGCATTACAGAATTTATAAGTGGACTCAGGACTACTATCAATAGCTTCACGGATGCAGTTGAAACATTTCGGAAGATAGGCTCATGTGCACAGAAATTTGTACTTCAGTGAAACATTTCTTAATATGAAACCATACTGCTTATAGTATGTTCAGTTGGGATCCATTGTAATGCATGGACATGATGTAATGCTACTAAATGAAATGTATAGCATTTAATATATTTTTTTCAGATCACAAATATAACTAGCTAGTATAATATTCAATTTAAACTTACAACATCTGAGAAGGCAACAGAAAGTGATCCCAGCAGAATAGAGAATGCTGCACTGTATTTACTATCCACAACTGTAGCCATCAAACCCCATGAAAGAGCACCAAGGAATCCTGACAGAATAAGGTATGACCTTCGTCGATATCCAAAGAGTGGGATGGAATCACTGAAAGGCAAAGAACAGCAGAATTCTAGTTTCACCACTGTACAGATAGCAGAAAGAACTGTAGGCAGGAGCTTTTGTAAGACCTGATAAAGCCATACAGGGGCTTGATCAACCATGGCAAGGATGAGAAACCAGATATAACTGCAGTCTACATGGGAGAAAACATATTAATCACTTATCAAGACCTATATAGGAATCAACTTACTGTATGAATGGAATGAGTTTACATCAATAAATACCAATACCAAAACCAAAAAGATAGTATTTAGAGAGGAGTACAGACCTCTGCAGGATCAAGATGAAGATCATCTTTTAAGTAAAAGCTCACAGCAAGTCGAGCAAGGCCTAAAACCCCTTGCACAAAATACACAGTTGCAACTGCCATATTATCTGGGGACAGTTCCACCCCAGATACTGTGAAATATCTTGATCCAGGCTTGCTCTTGCGGATTTCATCTGTATTGGGCAGCTTCTTTTGCCACTCATCAAAGTATCTTTCACTTGTGTCAACTTTACTTGAGCCCACCTGATATCTAGGAATGAATCCTACAATAGGTACCATGAATCCACGATAGTAATGAGTACTTTGAGATAATCTTGAAAGAGGGTTTGCCAATATAAAATTTATTAGGAAGATCAAATGCATAATGATATCCTTTTTACATTATAAAGCACATGAATAAAAAAATAGCGATTGAATGGAACTACATGTAACTTTGTATGATGTGATGATTGCAAAATTTCAACTCTGGAATATATGAAATAAGTTGTATTTGTTCAATCTAATTCAAACATGGCAAAGCATAAGTGAGTTCACACTACCATAGAATGCGGAGCACAAACTGATGAGAAACCATTTACCAGTCACTTTAAGATATTTTTCTATATGAATCATCGTAACCTTCCATTTTGATGATACCATTTTGCAACATAAGTATATAACGGGAAAAATGATGCCAATAGAAAAGAATGGGGAGAGGATGTGAAATAAAAGGCAAAAGCATTTAATTCCTTGGGAGAAGTGAGATACAATGCAGTTAACCCAATACGTACAATAATGTGGTACCAAATATAAAGCTCTAGTAATTGCCAATTATGCACTGTATTTCCTTTTCTTTTTGCAGAAAAAAGAAGTTGTTATAGAATGGGGTCATCAGCTAGTATCCTCAATCATTGGGTCCTCAACCAAGTAAACACATAACATTAATAAGAAGGAACATATTGGAAACTAGACTCACAACAGTCCCCAATCTCCTTTTGCCATCCCTATCTTAAACTTATAGCTATAAAGGGAAAAAGGTAATCCAGAGCTCCTTATCCAACCTTGATTCATATATCCCCATTCCCCAAACAAGAAAATGGAATAAAGAATAAAGAACGTCCGCACTACCTAGAACTGATATTAATATTAAGGCTTCCATAATATTAGGGCAAGTTTGGTATGCTACCATTTCTAACCTTAAGAAATGCTGGCAACGCAACAAACTGAACAAGTCTCCAATGACCTTCCATACTAAAATCTGCTAACTCTAGAAACTTCCATATTTAACACCACGCCAAACTTTGATAAGGCCTCAAACCAAACATACCTGCAGCCTACCAAAAACTGGCATTACCAAATTTTGGTAACTTTGAGTTTGGAATCAAAGTAAGCGTGCCCTTAATTTGGTAATATAACCCTATATTTATTTACTCACCCTTAATGCAGTATATAAAACAAATGCCATGCTCAAGTGATTGGCACCCATTTTACCAATATATCTTCATGAAATCTCTAGCATGCTCCACACAGATAATAAGATTTCTGCATTGACAACAATAAGGGTCGTTCGAGAAAGAGGATTACAAGGTATATACTTCTGTCTTTTCCGATAACAAACTAAACAAGTTGTTTCGCCAAATGATTAAACGCATACATACAGAGTGGAACTAGAGTATCCCGCATTTAGCCTATCCCTTTAACTCCACTCTTTAGTATAATAAAATTTACTCGAGTAACTCTCTGTCACATTACACATAAGAGTGGCTGAATTGTTGCAGTGATGCATAAGCAAGGTCCACGAGCTCTACTAATTCACACGTTGCAGCTGCAGGCACAGCAACCGCATTGCATAAATTCAGAAGCCAACTACCAAACACCACACTTAACATTCAAATGCAACCCTGTTTGCTCCCTGCTCTCTCCCTAATTCAACTCGATTTCCTCGTCCACCACGCAGAGAAAACCTACTGCCCGTCGAGATTCTCCCGCGATCCCGACATTCGTCCCCAGGTCGTCGCCAATTACGCGGCTCCCCGAATCCCCAGACAAGAGAAATCTCGAGCGAGCTCACTCACCCGAGCGGTGGTCGGAGGCGTCGCCGCGGCCGTCGAGCTCGAGCGGGGGGCGGCGGGGGACGGCGCCGGCGGCGGCCTCCTCGTCGTACGAGTCGCGGCCGGCCGAGCTACCGGAGGCCATGCCGCGCGCGGGCGTGGAGGGAGGGGAGGGGAGGCGCGCCCGTCTCCGGCGACGGCGAGCGGCGCTGGTTTTGGGGATCGAGGCGGAGGTAGATTTGGTAGGGAGGAGGGGCGCAGTGGCACGGCCACTACAGGACGAGGGACATCTGCCTCGTCTCTCTCTCTCTCTCTCTCTCTCTCTCTCTCACTGCGCGGTGGGCCCACATGCCAAATCTCTCCTGCTTTGTTGGGGTTGGTCATCTGATCTCTGCTTTTGTATTCCTCGCTCTCTCTCTCTCTCTGAGCTTGCGGGCCCACGTGTAAGACCAAACATCACAAGCGAAAAATCTAGTAGGGGGCTAGTAATTTCGCATGAACTTCACAGGATTTTCAACCGAAATTAGCTAAAACAAGAAAATTATTAGCATATAATTAATTAAGTTTTAATTATTTTAAAGTTGAAATTTTGATTTATATCATATTTTAAAGCAACATAATTGTTTTCACATGAAATACAACGTTTAACAATTTGAAAAACGTGTTAACGGAAATTGACATAAATAAATATGTATCTTAATTACAGGAGTAGAAATGAACGGAGCGCCTAAGGTAGGATTCAGGATAAATTCAGGGCTTTAATACAAATCTAAAATATCTATGAATTCTTACGAATCATGTTGGCCTGGAAGTCTGAATCGTGAATAGTTTCAGACCGGACGGTGTCATCAGACTGGGCGGCCCAAGGCCCAAGCTAAGCCCAGCCCAGCCCATCAAGCTGGGTATACAGAAGAGGGGGCCCCACATTTCAGCCAATCCAGTCAGCTGTCAGCCTAATGCAATGCTGATTATACTGCCACCAAAACACCCCAACCAGGTTACCAGAACAAAGTCAGACAAGAACATGATCATCAGATCTTTGCAGGAATCTTCTAAAATCTAAACTCTATGCATGTGCAACATGTACCGCTGAAGCTGCTGCTGATGGTACAACACAACTCAATTCCATCCACAATTCCAGATAAACCAACAACACAATGGGGGGGGGGGGGGGGGGGGGATCTCTGCTCTCTACTGACAAATAAACAACTAATGGCTGACCCAGACACTCGTTTTTCGGTTTTTTCCTTTCAGAGAATTTACAGGGATGATCTCCAGGGGTCTGCTTACTGGATGACGCAGATGCAGGTGTTGCCGTCTTCGTCATCCGAGTCTCCAGATTCGCTGCACGCAAGAAAATGTAGTATAAGCACCAAGAACAATGATACATTGATCTTTTTGTAATAAGAGGTTTCAGCAGTCATGGCAATCAAGGTCTCAAGGATATACACTACTTAGCGCGGAGAGGTTCAAATCAATTAGAGCTGTAAAGGGAAAGGAACCTTGAAAGCGACACTACAACGGATAATTATGTCAGTATGCTGCTCCCATCATCACAGAATAAGACTAGGAAAGATGTTTGTGTTAATGTGCCATTACTAGTTTAAATGTGAAAGACATAGATAATCAACATTCAATGTATCCACTCATGGTACAATAATATAAAGCAGCTGGAAGCAATCCACAACGAACCCGATGACTTTTTTCTGAAAATGAAGGTTCATGTACAAAACTGCCCTGGGCATTGATATGTTTTATAAAGATGGTGCTGATCTAGATTGAAAGCTTGCTTGGTCTTTAGCTTGGATGTGCAGAGGGTCATACAAGGTGATATACAATTACCCACTTGGTTCTCTGCAAACTAATTGAGGAAAAAACAGTTAACCAGTTCTTTAGATGGAAACGACAAAAACAAAAGATTGCTTGCAGCTTGACAATCAAATATTCATTTTGATGTGCAAGTTTGGAGAAGAAAAATATCTGGAAAGAGTAAGCTTGGCAAATGCACTTATAATTAATTAGTTGAGTAGCACATATTCAGACCATTTCACTGACAGATGGACTTGACCTATATTTACAAAGATGATGTCCATGTAACACCTTAAATCTGATTATGGTTGCTGCATGGATACATCTCGGTCTTAAAAATCAAATTGCCTGCAGAGCTTCATGTTTACATTTTGCCCAAAGCAAGCTCAAAATTACAAAGAAAAACTGACCAAAAGCGAAGTACACGACAACAGTGCAGCGCAAAGTGGCAAGGCCTCAATTTAGACAGGTGGACTTGCCCAAATATAGATAGTGACAAATGTAATTTGGATATTCAATTATGTTTTCTTGCTGCATTGAAGAAAACAGCCAATTTTGGATACATTGAAGAAAAAATTCTAGAGCAGCTACCCAATAGGGGAAGAAGATGGCTTGGTCTTCACCGTTATCCAAGCACGACAAATTGGGGTTTTATTATTAGTAATGTATTGTGATATTACTTCTTCAGAGTATGACCCCAGCCATCTAATTTCTTAATCTGATGATGACCAGATGGACTGTGCTCACAGCAGCCGCATCTATGCTTACACACCAAAACCAAAGTCAAAATATAGTAGAGTTGTATAATACTTTAACGACTTGCCCCATTATCATCTTACACGGCCACTACATCCGAATAACAAAAGAAGTCCACCATCATCAAGGGACAGAAGGCAAAAAGAACACCATTGACTCAGCCCTTTTGATAATGAACTCATAATATTAACCAACTACAAATGACCATGACTCATGGCAAACGCGTGATGCAATTACCAAGACCAGAACATTCCCCTAGAAATTAGAGGGATTCCACATTTCTGCTAGCACAACTGTATCTACCTAAATTGATGAACAGGAATATCAAAAGACTGGCATTCCGCGATTCGACACTACATCACACTAAATTCACCAGATATTTCAACTAGAAAGTAAGTAAATAAGCGTGGCAAGAACACAAAATGTATGTACCTTGGCTCAAATTCTTTAACTTGAGTGAGATCCTTCCCTAGCAAATCCATCCATTTCACATTGCCCTTCACCACATTCTTACTGTCCTCACAATTAGCCTTCTTCAGGCTACTCTTGGGAACCACTGTCACCACCACTTCCTTGCTACCCTCATCACCACCATCACCATCACCATCATCATCCTTGTCTGCCGCCTCAATCTTCTGCACCGGAGGAGGCTTGTCTTCAGCGAAAGCTGCGGCGACGACGGTGGCCGGAGTTGGAGACGCGGCGGCGGCGGTGGCATCGTCCGTGGTCGAATCGTCTTTGGATTTGGGGAGGCAGGGGAGGTTGCACAAGGGAGGAGCGCAGTAGCTCTCACAGTGGGAGCTCCTCATCAAAATGGCGAATTGGGGAACTGAGCTCCAAGAAGAAGAAGAGAATCCACCACATCAATCGAATTCGCCCAAGGGAGCAGATCAAGAACTGCCACCACCACCACAACACCACCCGAAATGCGACCAAGAACTGCTCCTGCAACCAGCAATCTCTCGACCTCGGAAGAAACCGACTGCCAGTTTCAATCTAAAGCCTGGATCAAGAACTGCCCACACCACCACCAACCATGTGACTCCAAGAACTGCACCACCAACAACACCACCAAGCTGAACAGGCCAAGAAACAGACCGAGAAAGGACCAAATCTTTGCGCAGCAAGGCAACAACAGCAAACAACAACGGATCGAATCATGCGCCCCCCAAAAAAGATCTCCCCTTTTCTCTCGGGACCAGGATGTGTTGGAGCCTTGGAGGAGAGAGAGCAGCAGCAGGAGGAGGAGGAGGAATCCAAAACCGATAAAGATTGCAACTTTCAGCTGTTATGCCTTGCCTCGCAGCGCTTGCGCCTTGCCCCACAACAAGAATTCCAGCAAAAAAAATCAGCAACGAAATGCTTTAGATGGAGGAGATTCTGAATGAAGAGGAGATGGGATGAGTCAGTGGAGAAATCAAGTGGAAAGCAAAGGATAAAGACTATAGTAGTAGCAGCAGCTGAGTTTATTGTGGTCATATAGAAGTGGAAATGTATAGTTCTGGCTGCCTTGTACTACCAGCATCTCCATTCTTTTTTTCTTTTCCATTGCAAGAAGACAAGTGCCAATGAGTGCCAAAAAAATATTGTGAGTTTCTGTTGTTTTCTTCCTGTGAAGTTCCTCTTTTTAGGGTTTTCAGTTTTCACTGCAGTGAGAAACTGATGAGAAGACAGGACAGCACATCCATGTTGGTAATCTCTACTGTTCAGGATTTTCTGCAACCGTTGTTACCATGTCTCTTTGTGGTGGGCCTGTTGCCTCTTTTAGCCATCATCATAATTTATTACTACCGATTTGAGCATAGTGTTTAGACAGTTTTATCTATTTACTCTTTAGCTGACTTTCATATATGGAGGCTTTTTAATCCCTTTCAAAGTTAAACATCAATGAAGTCCAGTAATACCCAGTTCTTTTCCTCTAATAAATTAAAGATTATTATCGTGACATGCTTCACAAGCTTTTAAACCATGCAATTTTTACAAAAACTTCCTATCTATAAATTGTTGCTTGTAATGCTTTTATAAACAACCTTTTAAATTCGTAATAGTCAATTAATTCATTTTATTTTCAATTATTATCACAAAATCAAATAATTGGTCATCCATTCGGACCATTTAAATTGGGCCTAAGTCAATCACCTTTTTCGGTTGGACCATCTTTTTTTTACTTTCATTTAATTTATTCTATAGTAAAAAATAACTTGACTTTTTCTTTCATTTAATTTACTGACGAGAAAAAATATCTTGAGTCATGTGCTTTATCATTGAGCCAAAAGTTAACTTAACTTATAAGGAAAAAGTACTTAAAAATAAGCATACGTTGGATCATGACTGATGTTTTCTTTAATGGATTTTTTCTCCTTCAAAGAACTTTATATACTCTACAAATTGAACAAAAGAAACCAAGTCCTTGCAAAACCTGCAAAGTAGATTATAATATGCTCCTCTAAAAGATAATGCTAAACAACTAGCATGGCCCACCAAAAAGAAAACAACTAGGATGTCACGACTTAAAATAAGAGCATGTGAATTCAACTTATTTAGATAAAGCATGTGGGCTGCTTTCCATAATAATGAATCGATTCACATGATTCTGAATTTTCTCTAAGCCAACAATCACATAATCGTTTTTTCCATGAGGAATCGGCTAACAATCGCATAATAATTTTCTCAAACACTCATCCAGCAATTTATTTCTATAGATAATAGCCAAATACTCACTACTGGAGAAATGATCTTTATCTGAATGATAAAAAATACATTAGTCCCGGTTTGAAAAGAAACCGGGACTAGAAATCATTTTTAGTCCCGGTTAAAAAACCCAAAGAAACTTTTTGATCTTTAGTCCCGGTTGGTGCCACTAACCGGGACTAAAGATCATTTTTGATCCCGGTTTATTTTTTGTCAGGCCGTGTCAGGTCACCGGGGAACTTTAATTCCAGTTGGTATTATCAATCAGAACTAAAGATCACCCGGAAGGTAAAGCGCATATAAAAACATCTCTGGCATCGATGAATTTTTCTAAGTCCTCTCTCCTCTCTTCTCCCCTCCCCTCCCCTCCCCTCTCCTTTCCCCTCCCCTCTCCACTCCCACCGGCGGCAGCGGCTACCGACGATGGCGGTGACGGCGCACCCCGGCGCGGTGGCTGTGGAGGCCGGCCTCCGGGCGGTGGTGACGGTAGCGCGCGGTGAAGGCTGGCCTCCGGGCGGCGGGCTGCGGCAGGTGGCGGTGGTCAGCGCCCGAGGCGACGGAAGGCGGCGGTGACTGGCGGCTTTCCCATCCCCTCCCCTCCCTCCTCTGATCCCCTCTCCCCTCCCTCCTAGATCTAGCCAAAGAGGAGAGGGGGGAGGGCGGTGGCTGGTGGCGCTCCTCTCCCTCCCTTCTAGATCCGGCCAGCCTCCGGCCGGCGGCGGCGGTGAGTGGCCGGCTAGCGCACGGCGCACGAGGCGATGGCAGCGGTAGCGGGTGATGTAGATTTTTTATATGTTTTTTGAATTTTGTTGATGATTTTGAATTTCGATCTGTAATGTTAATTTTGATGTTCCAATATGTGGCATTGAAAAAAATAATTTTGATGTTGTTGGTATTTGATCTGTCATTTGATCTGTGGTATTAAACAAAAACAATGAAAAAACAGTATGCAAGCAGCAAAAACAATGGAGGAAAAAACTTTAGTCTTGGTACTAAAGATGGATATCTTTAGTCCCAAATTGAGTGCTCCGGTTTATAACCCGGGACTAAAGAGGTTGCAAATCGGAACTAAAAATAGTATCTCCAGTAGTGACTCCAACTATAGGAATAAGATATACGGTCCGAAATAATGTTTTTAACTTGTGCTTTACATATCTCATTTGTATGCTAGAATATCCACCGTCATTATCACTCACCAACGCCAATGTACTTAAATAAACACCATTAAAGCATATATCCCATATTCCTATCTCATACTTACACACTTATCTACTATAGATTGCACGGAGGAACCTCTTCACATGGACAGTACCCTAAAGAAAACCCAGTTCCAACCTCAGTGAACCACGCACCATTCTTTACCAAATCACCAAGCCAGGGCATGCATGGATGACAGGCAACACCTGCAGGCGCATAAAATCCGATTCCTGATGCTCCCTTCATGCTACAACACATCAAGAAATTTTCAGCACATGAAGCGTCGAGTCCAACAGAGGGAGTAGATGAAAATTTGAATATCTGTGACACGTTTTTTAAACGGTAAATCTTATGTGAAAACTTTCTATATGAAAACTGCTCTAAAATATCAGATAAATATATTTTTAAATTTATAATAATTAAAAACTCAATTAATCATACATCCATATCACCTTATTTTTCGTAAAAAACTTAATCTCCATCTTCATCTTAATTCATGAGTTTCAATCACCACCCAAGACCACGCAAGAGCTTATTAAACTGTCGCTTCGGCCCTGATCGGTGACGTGTGGCCGGATGCTTCGCAGGCTCAGCTTCTGCTTTTTCTTCCTCTTCCTCCTCTCGTGGTTGTCGTCAGTGACCTAGATTTACAATAGCACGTTGTTGATATGCAGAATTAACAAGGAGGTGATTGATCACCTCCAGGGATCGTTAGTTCATTTGGGGATGAGATGGGGATGGGTTTTTTAATTTTTGAGGGATATTTCTTACTTCTAAAATGTTTTCAAAAGTTAACTAAGATCGTGATAATTTAAAATTTAATATGTAAAAGTTGAATTAATATGCATAGTTTGCATATTGAAATGTGTTGTATATTTATTTTTCTCAACTTATTCAGGCCGAATTTAAACTTCTATATTTATATTTATATAGTGATATGTCACGTATCAATCTATCTTACTATTTCTATTTTGATATTTTTTCTATTTCGATGGTATGTAAAAATGCGAAACAACCTATGATTGACTTTGCTAAGATGACATGGACAAAGTGGTGTCCATGCATGCATAATGCATTGACCTAGTTGTTGAGTGATGCAAATCATGCAACTGCATGGTTGCGGCTGAGATGCTGCCTTGGGAGTTTTGATGACTATTTTGTGTTAAATTCGGTTTGGAGATATACCATATCCATGATATCATTGATATTGACGGGGAGATTCTAGGAGGAAAGATATGTGGGGTTGATGAAGTGTTTTTGGAGTTAAAGCTAGGTTGGATCGATTCGATGAACCTACGATGGAGTTGACCGCAATATCATTGACGCACGTTTCTGAAATAGCCAAGTAAAAACAGTCTTTGTAGAAACTGTACCATGTTTATGTGTGAGTTATGGAGTACTATAATGATATGGCTGAATTCGTTATGTGAGATTTGAAGCACAATGGTGATTTAATTATCTTTATTTTTTGAATAACAAATTTTATGTACGGGTAAATTTCCTTTTAAAACTGTTGTTCTTGGTGCTTTCTCAGACGAGAGAAACCAGTGACCTTTGTCTTGTTGAGCACCACATAATTAGTACAGTATAACCTTTGTCTGCCTAGAAGGTTGAGCTGACCTTAATTTGTCTTTCTAGTTTATAAAGAAGGACAAAGTTAGAGAGCACTTAATTAGAGATTAAGCGCATGTGTAGCACTCTCGCCTGCCCTTTCCTCTACGTATGTACTGCACAATTGGTTCCACGTTATCCCCTTGGTGTAGGGAGTACATATATGAGCCACTGTTAACTGTGCTTGATTGGGTTTTATGAATTTTTAGACCTGACATTGGAATTTAAGCATTTAACTATTTTTTTGTGGTGCAGTAGGATTGGATCTTAGTTTGTAGATTTGCCACTACTCTGTTAGTTAACACTGTTAAGGGTGTGTTCAGGAAGGAGGAGTTCGAAATCTCTCCTACCGGCACGTAAAACGGTGTAGTAAATTAGTGCATGATTAATTAAGTATTAACTTAAAAAACTTGTAAAATAAATTAATATGATTTTTTACTCGGAGAGAGTAGAAGTTGAAAAATAATAGAAACGCACTCACCTAACTCCACTTCTATTTTAGGTGGAGCTGAAACTGTTTATCTGAGCTATAGCTCTAGGAGAGCTGGAGCTGGAACTAGAGCTGTGCCAAACACGCTCTAAGCTAAGGACACTCATGCCCAAAGACTCATACATCAAGTGATGCTTCTACTGCACTATTTGGAGAACTCCACTGGCCTTTCACACCATTTCTCCTCCACCCTCTCCAGCAGTGGAAAAGGGATTGAAGGGGAACAAAGAAAATTGATGAAAATAAAGATTTCTATTATAACATTGGATCATTTATCTTATTCAAAAAATTATGTAAATCTTAAAACTATACGTAATGCTTAAAGTTCATTTAGTGATAAAACAAATCACAACAAAAGTGCATTTAGTTTATTTTTTCAGTAAGATGAATAATCAAACATAATATAAAATTCTAACGTTATATATTAAAAACGGAGGTAGTACGTCATCACTGCTGCCACCGCTGAGTATCCCGTAGGATCGAGTTGCCCCTCCGCCAGATCATAATCTTCTTCTTGTTCGTAAGGCTTTCATCGATGCTACAAAGTACTCCTACTTAACTACTCCCTGTTGGAAATTTGATCATAAATCGGTATTTTTTAATCTAGAAAATTAAGATAGTAAGCATGACATTTATATAGTTGAATGATCTAGTGAATGCATTAAACATGAGCATGCTTTTGAATATATAAGCATAAACATTAAACATCAAGTATATTCACATAGGACAAAATCCCAAGGATTGCATGGTTATAAACATGAATATACTAAAAGAAACTATAGCATCTAACAACAAGTTCAAAACGAGGATTAACATAGCAACGTACTCGAAGAACGCTCCAGTACTAGTTAAGGCTTTGTTGGTGTTGTTGCTGTTCTCGCTAGAGCCGTTCTCAACGGTGTCAGTGTTGACGGTCGACATGATGTTGCAGAGGAAATAGAACCTGACGAAGAGGAAGCAGAACAGGAGTAGTCGCGCCGAGACGCTCTCAAAAAACTTGATCGCCCATCTACCGGCCTGATTACCTGTCCGCGTAGGTGAACAAAACCGGGGAAGCAGTGGCCAGCGCAGGATCAGATTCCGAGGAAGAATAAGCAGAGGGAGAGGTGACCAGAGCAGAGGAAGAATAAGCAGAGGGAGAAGTGACCAGAGCAGGTTTTATCTTCGAGGAATAATAAGCAGAGAGAGAGGTGACCAGAGCTTTTATAATGCGCTGGACAGAATCAATCCTCATCTGTTACACGAGTAATCGCTCGAGATTGATTCGTCTGTTACAGAAGTAATCGCGTGGATTAAATCTGCCGCCTGCCACGCCCCGCCCACGGCCTCGGCCCGACCGGTGTGGCAGTCCATCTCCACCTCAACCGGTCAACAAGGGCTCTCCAATAACTCCTTATTTATGTTGAGGTCTCTCCACTTAAATTTTCAAGGTAGTATTATTCTCTATATCATTAATTGTGGACCAATGAAAATTATTGAGAATGAATTGGGCATAGCCCATTTATTCCAACACTCCCTCCATTCCCGTGAGATGTTTTATCCTTTTTAAGTCATTTTTTAAGTTTGATAAAACTTATAGAAATGCTATCTAACACAAATTGAATGCTCTACCCGTCTCATATTATAAGTCGATTTGATTGTTGTCCTAGTTATTTTTTTATGCTGGACTAAATTTATAGAAAAATATAGCAACATTCTAACACAAAACAAACATAATGTTAGTTTTAATGAAACATATTTGATATTGTAGATATTGCTAATTTTTTAATAAATTTGACCAAACATAAAAAAGTTCGACTAAGGAAAAAGTCAAAACGATTTATAATATGAAACAGAATGGTATATTATAAGAGCATATTCAATAGTGAATTTAATGAAATTAATTCTTCTAGTTTAGTTTTAGTTTGGGACAATCAGAAAACTGAAACATCTGTTACAATATGGAACGGAAGGAGTAAAAGTATTTTTCACATTTGCTACCATAATTATTACAAATAGGAAAAATATTAGTACAGTATGATGATATACATGCTTTAAATTCATCCCAGGATGTTATGAGAAGGTTGAGAGCCCATTTCACCTCACCCGGCCAGCCGGCACATTCAAGCACCAAAAGAATCAAGATAATCCAACTACACGGGGTGCCAAACAATGATGCATTATATTGACCATATATTCGTACCACAGCTAGGTTTCTCATTTGTCACATTCACATTCCCAGACCGCTTGGGGAAAGAATTCTGATTCAAAACCAAATTAACTAGCAGTATCTCAAAAGTACAGGGAACATGCATGTTAAAGTAAAGTGATCAAGCAAACATATCTCCATGCCACAAGCCACAAAGCCATGCATGTATATCAATCGCAAAGCAGCAACATCTGCAATATTATGTCAGACTGAAAAAAGGGACTCCAGAAAAACAAAAATCATCCTACCAAGAATTTTATTCATTCTGTGCAACACTCATGGTACGCCGTACGCATCAAAATCATGATATGCACATCAACCAGTATCAAGGGGCATCGAGAAGGAACATCAGCACATGAGAAATGTGTATGTAAGCTAGCATATCGTACGAATAGCAGAGCCAAGGTATACCAGTCTGACCCAAGAAGGCTAACAGCTCAAAACCCATCAAGAGCTACAGGAACATACAGGTAGAACGGCTACTTGCTCATAAGATCAGTCATCAATGGTTCATCAAGGCACCAACCAGTCCTCCTCAGTAAAGATCATCTGTCGCAGACATGTACAGCCACAACCGTCGCAGTAAGTCTTTCAGCTGAGGCCCACAGGTGCAGAGGAGCTTCACGAATGAACACAAGTACCCTGATCTCGCAGAAACTTCCAGGATCTCCCGTCTTCCAAAAGCGTATCATACAGTAAGTGGTAACACCACAGCCTATCACCCAGAGAACAAATCCAGCGACCCCAAGACAATAGAGAATTGCTGCCTCCAAAGCTACAAAAGCAATCATGAAGGCTGATCTTGACGCAACCGCTGAAAAATTTCCCGTGGGACGACTGTGTTGCTTGATCACCTGAGGATGTATTAACAATTGCCATAGCACCGGCAGACCCAAGTCCAACAGCAAGACCAACCATAACAACAAAAAACCCTCTGGGAACTGAATGCCAACTCTGAACAGTGGTGCATAGAAAAGCCACCAGGGCACCAAACAGTGCGAAGAGAGCAGAATATAAGAGATCTCTCTGTTCCATTCCACCCCAACCTGAATTTTGGATGCAAACATGAGAATCAATCTGAAAATTTTTAGAACAGAAAATAACTATTTTCTGATATAACATGAGAATCCCTCTCTTGGAGGTTGTGTATAGGTTGCTACTTGCATAAACAAATCCGCTCTCTCATTCCTTCTCTACTCTACCTCATTATTTAGTCTTATGTGGTATTATTAGAGAAATCACTCCATGTATCATTTTACACATATTAGGGGTTTTTAACCTAACCACATAATGATTTTTCTTTAACAAAGATACAGGAAAAATTAAGATTCTTAAATTAGCAATGTATATGTCGGGATTACCACAATCATATAACAATAACAATAGTAAAGCATTTCAACACAATATACAATTAATTGAAGCCCGCTTTTACACATATTTCAACGAGCATCTATCGGGCACAAACTAACTGCATCCATTTACATATTTCAACGAGCATCTACCGGGCATAATTTTGCAAGTTATTCATTCGGCATGGCAGAACTAGAACTGTGGGGGTGGGGGCTATTCCAGCGACACGGAGAGTGGCCGGTGGCGGTGCATCTATTCGACATGGCAGCACAAGAAGTTGGTCGAGTAAGCGGCGTGGATTACCTGTGCAGTAATGTCGGAGACGCTGCGGGTGCTGGCTGACGAGGTAGCAGCACTCTCTACGGAGAAGGTGGTAGAGAGGCGTGGAGGCGCGCGAGGAAGAACCTCACTGGGGGACTTGGAAGCAGATCCGTAGGTCGCCGGAGAAGAGGCAGCGCTAACGAGTTTGCCGCCGCGACCAGCGAGGAGAGCGGAGCCCTCGCCATCCGCGAAGGCCGCGTCGCCAAGAAGCCCGAGACCGGAAAACTGAGGCGTAGATGCAGTTGAGTCCGCGCACGGGAGCTTCGCCTTGCAGACGTCAGGGCTGAGCAGTGCGGCGAGCTCGGTGCTGAATGGTGGTACCGTGGCGTCGGGGCCGGTGGATGCTGCAGCGCGCGGTGTCGAGGACGCGGAGGAGGTGAACGGAGACTTCGGCGTGACGCTGAACGCAACGCGCGGTGTCGCGGGCGCGGAGGAGGTGAACGGCGACGTCGGCTTGCCGTTGAATGCAGCGCGCGGTGGCGAGGGCGCGGACGCGGAGGAGGTGATGAAGGTGAACGGGGACGTCGGCGTGGCGCTGAATGGAGCGTCGCGCGGTGCCATGGCGGGGTCGAGGCTGGTGGGCGCTGCCGGGCGCGGTGTCGAAGGCGGCGAACGGAGCCGTAGGCTTGCCGATGATGGCGGGGGAGGCGTAACCGGGGGCGTCGCGCGCGGCGCCGGTGATCTCGGTGGCGTCCCGGCGGCGGCGGCTCCGGTCATCCTGGAGGAGGAGGAGGGGAGCCTCGAGCTCGTTCCCCATCTCCCTCCCGCTCCCGAACTTTCTAGAAACTTCTGAGATTGGATTCCTCCGTTGGGGAAACGGGAATGGTGATGGGAAGGGAGGGGAGGGTTTAAATGGGTGGAGAGGCTAGTTGCAATGGCACGCGGGTTGGGCCTCGGCGATATTTTCATCCCATCTGTCGAATTTCCGTCCGTCGGATTCGCATGGAGATTCGTGCCCAACGGTCTTACTCTCAAGCAATCCTTGTCCTCCTCCCCGCCCTTGTGCGGCGGATTTTATACGAAGCTAGTATTCCATATAAACAAAATTTGATTGCTCAGACATTATAAGATGACATTTACATGCAAAGCAGGAGAGAGCAGACAAGTTGAAGTGGCTGAAATATATAGCTGAACAATTATGTATTTAAATAATTAAAGAAATACTGATCAAGGATATATAGGAAAAAAAGAATGTTCATCAAATCAAAATTGATGACTTGTACTCCAAAAATATTAACCTCTTATTAGAAAAACTTGTACTCCTTCTGTTACAAAATATAAGAGATTTTGAATGGATCAGATACATCATAATACCACGAATTTGAGTAAGGAGCTTGTCCAAATTCGTGATACTAGAATATATCTCATTCATCCAAAATCTCTTATATTTTAGCATGAATGAAGTAGGAGACAATAACAATGTTAAATCTTCCATGTTCATATGAATCATATCCCTATGTAAGGACCAGAGAGAAGTGCAATTGTTAGCTCTACTGGGCCTCTTCTATACAAATGACAAGGAACCATAAATATGATCTGATAGTATACAACCTTTCAGCACGATGTCGTTTTTCTCTCCTAAAAATCACATTTTACTTCAACTTCCTTTTTCAAAGTGGCTAGAAGGTTAAATGCAGGCGCCTCAAAAGAAATTAACCAATACATGAGTTCTAATAAAAAGGAGATTAAGGTTAGGTTGTGGTCACAGTTGTAATCTGAGTGTAAGAAATGAGTCATGCAGAAAAGGATCACTGTAACAATTTATGGGGAATATTGTCTATAGAAAATGACTTACAGTAAAACTGGATATGTGCACGAAAACAATTTGTTCATTTCCATCAATTTGTGAAACAGTTCAAAAATATCATACCTAAATCTTTGTTTAGAAGAAGCATAGATATTAGTCTAATTAGCTCAATACCTTTCAGAAAAGATGAAATGTTCAAACCTGTAGGACTCCCATCATTAAAGAGATATTTACCTTTCATACTTGAGATATACTTTTTTCTGAACGGAGTTACCAAAACTAATGGTAAAGGTTGGAATAAAAGTTGAAAACTCATCTATGTAAATATTTTTCAATTTTTATTTTATTTTTTAAAAGTGTAAGTGTATGTGTTAGTCGGGAGGTATACATCTTTGAGATAGAGGGTATATACCTAAAAAAATAACACTATGCGGTATATAACTATATACTTCCGAGAATCAGAAAAGCCTCATCATTGCCAATCATAAATTTATCTTTTAATTAATTTATTATTTTATCACTGAAATAATAGGGAGGTACGAGTACCTCCTCCAAGATGAGAGAAAACCTCAAAAACATTGGAAGGATTCACGTAGTATCGTGGCAAAAAGTTGCGCTCATCCTCCATCAGGGCGTCCACCATCGTATAGAGCAGCAGAGTAGCTGAAGCTGCTATTACCTTAAATACATAGTACCTCCTCCATAGTACTACATAGTTATATTTTTAACTAGCCAGCGTCATATAAAAAAACCGGAGAAGTATCTAGCAAGCCATCACGAATAAATTGGATTATATTATTTGAAGGCATTACTAATACAGTTATGCACAGGTGTGGAGCTACTTGATGAGAGAGGGTGCCCAAAACCCGATCAATTTTTTTAAGCTATAGTTCATCAATATATATAGAAAAATGGTTCTATACACCTGGGAGTATGTACTCCTGCTTGTATTCACCGTTCATCAAAGGCTGCTCGCATCATCCATGCTACCGGGTCTCATATATACTAGACAATCCGCTTTAATTTTTGGTTTTAAAAAACAATAACGTGTACGATTCTTGATTATCCCATTCTTTTCGGATCAACAAACTGTCCACCCAATTAAATCAAATCACTGATCCTCACTGCTCGCAGCCATGCTTTCAACGTCGCCGCGAGCGGCGGCTAGCTCTCGTCTCTCCCGTACCAATCGTCGTCGGGTTAAGAGATGCCTTGCCCATCGCGTCCCATCCAGAGGTCGTGCTCCACTTCTCCCCCTCGACGGCGGCATGGGCGCTCCGGCAGATCAACCCAATTGCACGACACTGAAAATTTGGCAATATACTACTTTCCTGAGTCTTATGCTTGTACAATGAAGGTACCAATCAATGAGCTAACTACTAGTATATGTGATACAATACCGCTTCTCGGTACAATAGTACATACTTTTAGGCACAATACTGTTACTAGATAGTATATATATAGTACCGATTTTAAACTAAAAACAGTATATATGTACTGCTACTAAACTAAAAAACTGTATGCACTGGTACAAACTTAAAAAAAAAATGTACTGCTACTACCTTTAAAAACAGTATATACTGCTGCTGACTTAAAAAAAAAAGAATATACCGCCTTTAAAAAAGTATCAGCCCAAAGATAACATATTTGATTCCTCCATTAATTCACAACGGCATCCGTACATGCCGGTGATGAACTTGTTTCCGGATGAAGCAAATCAAGAAGCCGGAAGAATGAAGCGGTATGTGACAAAAGAAACAGGACGAATGAACCACTATGCATTGTTATGAGCATGTGCCAGTGAACCAGTACCAGTATGTGATCGTGATGAGCATGTATTAGTATATATAAAAAAGGTATATTCTGCTAAAAACAAATAGGGTATATACTACTTCTAACTATGAAAGTAGTATATGCTCGATTTAGTATATACTGGATTAAAAAAAGCATTACATACTGGAATAGAACAGTATATACTGAAAACAAATGGTATATTCTACTAGTAAACAAAACAGAGTATGTACTGAAAAAAAATATAGTATATACTAGTAGTTAGTGAAAAGAGTATATACTTCTACTAACTAAGAAAAGAGTATATGTAAAATTTTGAATGTGGCCATTCCTCACTGTCCGGTGCGCATGCACGTGAAAATTTGAAAAAAAAAATAGAACACCAGCCGATGGACGCGCTTGCAGAAATTTGAAAAAAAAGAAACATTATTATTTTTCTTTTTAACCCAACTATCCATTATCAACTAATGGATATCCAACAAGGACGAGGGAGTACGTACACCTGGGCGTACAAAACATATATATATATATATAGAGAGATATTACAACACACTAAGAGCGTGTTCTAGTGTACAGCAAGCTCCCATCCCCCACCCCACCCACCGGCCACCACCGCTCCTACACTACTAAAAAACGATTTTTCTGTACAAGCGCCTCCTTAGATTGCAGACGGACCGTAACTAGTCGCGTCTGCGAAAATCATCCTCCATTTTTGTGTGCGGCTCCTTAAGAGGACCGCACGGAAAAATCGATTTTCGCAGACGGGCCTCTTAAGCGGACCGCACGGAAAAATCGATTTTCGCAGACGGGCCTCTTAAGTGGACCGCACGGGAAAATGAGCCGATTTTCATAGGCGGGCCTCTTAAGTGGACCGCACGCAAAATTTTTTATCCCATCCTCTCTCTGTTTTCCCTCTCACTCACTTCAAAATTTTTACCTCCTCTCTCTTCCTTTCCTTTTTTATTTTCACTCCTCTCTCTTTCTATCCTCTCTCTTCGACTCTTCCTCTCCTCCCCTTCGAGCGCGCGGGGTGCAGGAGGCGGCCGGCTCGACGCCGCCGCCGACGAGGTGGCGGCCGGGAGCGGGTGGGAGGTGGCGCGGTGGCTGGAGATCGGCGGCGCCACTTCGGGCGCTGGCACGACAACGACGAGGACACGGCCGGGAGCTGCCCCGCGACGCTCCTCTCCGCTGCCTCCGCCGCTGCGCGTGCGCGACGGCCGAATCTGCGCCACCACCGCCGCTGACGACGACGAGGAGGAGGCGGCCGGGAGCGGCGCCACCCTCCCCATGCAAGTCAGCGGCGGATCTGGCGGTGGTGAGGCACGGCGGCCGTCGCCCGCGTGGATCCGACTGCGGCCGCCATCCTCCGCGCGGCAGCGGCTGATCGGACAGTGGGGAGGCGCGACGGCGGCAGCTGGCTAGGGTTAGGGTTAGGTTTTGTGTTTTGGAATTTTTATTTTTTTTGTGATTTTCCATTTTTGCGTGCGGTCCACTTAACCCGACCGCACGGGAAGATCGATTATCCCGTGCGGTCAGTATAATGCAACCGCACGGGATAATCTATTATCCCGTGCGGACGAGTTAAGCGGACCGCACGGGAAGTTTATTTTTCCGTGCGGTTGGGACGCCCGCACGCGAAAATGTTTATTTTCGCAGACCCCTAGGTGCAGACGGCCTAATCCTCCGTACGGAAAAACGTGTTTTGACCGCACGGAAAAATGTAATATGTAGTAGTGCTACAAGTTAATATTTTCATTGACATAACTCAACAGCGTAATTCACTGACCTAATCATCTGCTACTTAGATAGGAAAATTATTTTTTTAATGTCAATCTCTATGCCATACACAAAATAATCACGGAAGTAAGTTAATTTTTAACTCCGTAGATATGGAAGCAAAATTTCAACTACCGGACCCATCAAAGGCAAAGTTACACAGTTTATTTGAGTTAAAAATTTTAACTACCAAGCCCATCAATCACAGAGATAGAATAGACATAAGTTAATTTTTAACTCCATAAGTTGGGAAACAAAATTTTAACTGCACAAAGATAGAATGGACATAAGTTAATTTTTAACTCCATAATTTGGGAAGCAAAATTTTAACTGCACAGAGATAGAATGAACATAAGTTAATTTTTAACTTCATAAGTTGGGAAGCAAAATTTTAACTGCACAGAGATAGAATGGACATAAGTGAATTTTTAACTCCATAAGTTGTGAAACAGAATTTTAATTGCACAACCTATATGCGCGGAACTCATGTACGTGAGTCAATTTTTAATTTTGTTTCCAAACTTCATGGAGGTTGTGTTGTTCGGGAGTTTAATGGTGGGGGTTGCGAGCTGTGAGGAGCTTGATTTTCGTATCGCATGCAACGGACGTGTTTTAGCGTGTCCGTATATATATATGTGTATATGTATGTATATATGTATATATGTACATATATATATGTATATGTGTGTGTCTATATATATATAGGGTAAGACTATTCTACATCCCCTATAGTACAACTATTCTATACCCCCTCCTCCTTCTCCCCCTCTCCCTCCCGCCCTCCACCCCTTCCTCCCGCTCCCTTCTCCCCTTCCTTTTTTTCTAGCGCCTCCCTTCTCCCCTTCCGCTTTTTTCTAGCGCCCTCTCCTTCCTTTTTTTTCTAGCGCCTCCCTTCTCCCCTTCCGCTTTTTTCTAGCGCCCTCCTCCCCTTCTTCCCTTCTGCTCCCGGCGCCCCCCTCCTCCCCTTCCGCTTCTCTTTTTCCTTCTCTCATGACTAAATCTTAGTTCTTCTCTTTCTAGAAAAATTAAAAATAATTTGGTGAATTCAAGATTTGAACACATGATCTCATGGTTCATGGGAAGCTCTCCTAACCAATTCACCATATGACCCTATGTGATTAGATATCATTGTATGTTTACTTTGTATGTCTGTTGAAATTTTTTGAGAACAAATCAATTATGTTACTGTAGGAATCATACCTTGTTACTATGATTCGGTAGTAACGTTATCGAAAAAGTGCAGTAACATGGTACGTTACTGCAAAACTTATAGTCTATTACTGCACTTTCGGTAGTAACATCATGATGAAAATTACAGTAACATAGAACGTGTAACAGTAATAGCGGTATTACTGCTTGTGTAGATCTAAAACCTTTAAATCTTAATCTTTAAATAGCAATATCTCTAAAATTTTATCTTGTTTTCTAAGCCGTTTGCACCATAATGTTCATAAAAAAATGTTTAACGAAACTAGATCCATCATGACTATTTTTTTACATCGTTACTACGAAAACCAATCGTGTTACTACACATTGATCATTGTGTTACTACACCGTTCCTGCGAGATGAGAACTGAAAAGAGGTAAGTCTCTATCTTTAGAGAGCAATATCTCTCACATCATATCTTGTTTTTCTAATCCGTTTGCACCATAATGTTCGTAAAAAAGTGCTTAACGAAACTAGATCCATCATAACTATTTTTTGACGTTGTTACTGTGGAAAGCAATCTTGTTACTGCACGATGACCGTCGTGTTACTACGCTGTTCTTACGAGACGAGAACTGAATTACTCCACAAAATGGAAGTTTTACTACATGACTATTAGACGTTACCACATGTTTATGTAGTAACACTATCCAAGAATTGCAGTAGAACACTTTGTTACTGCACTTTTGATAGTAGTATTATGGTGAATTGCAGTAAATCAGGAATTGAAACAAAAATATATGGGTTCAAAGTCTCAGATGATAACCATATACTTGTTACTGCACAAAAGTAAAAGTGTTACTGCTCGACAGATACACGTTACCACCTGACAGTTACACATTACCGCATGTTTATGCAGTAACACTATCCAAGAATTGCAGTAAAATACTTTTTTACTGTAGAACATATAGAGCGTTACTGCACCTTTGGCAGTAACATTGTGGTGAGATTGCAGTAAACTAGGAATAAAAAAATATAGGTTAAAAGTCTCACATGCTAAATATAATTGTTAACGCACAAAGTGGAATTGTTACTACATGGCAGGTATACGTTACCACATGTTTATGCAGTAACATTATTCAAGAATTGCAGTAAGACGCATTATTACTACAAAACTTATGGTCTTTACTGCACACCTACAGTAACGTCGTGATGGGATTGTAGTAACGCACAATAGATAATAGTAACTAATGCTGTAGTATTACTACTTGTGGAGAGTCAAGATAAAAAAACCCAAGCTTCGAACAACAATATCTCTCATATGATATATGATTTTTTTAAACTGTTTGCACCATGTTGTTAGAAAAAAGTGCTTATCAAAAGTAGATCCATCATGGCTATATTTCAACTAAATTTGAATGTTGTTACTGAACGTAAGACATAGCGTTACTGCACGATGGCTGTCGCGTTACTGCACCATTCCGCAAGACGAGAGCTGAGAAGAGGT
Organism: Oryza punctata; assembly: GCA_000573905.2. NCBI lineage: Eukaryota > Viridiplantae > Streptophyta > Magnoliopsida > Poales > Poaceae > Oryza > Oryza punctata. The sequence goes on along the minus strand of CM002494.2, from coordinate 4,273,143 downwards.
GGGTGGTAGGGGGAGTTGGTAGGCAGTTTGACCGGGTTTTGACCGACGTGGGGGTGCTTTGACTGAGGTGGGAGGTGGGTTTAAAGCCCTTAAAAGGGAGGGGAGGTGGGTTTGGTCCTTAGGAAAGAGGGGGTATAGAATAGCTATTCTATACCCGGGTGTAGAATAGTTTTTCTATATATATATATATGTATATATATATATATATATATATATATAACTATTAGACAACATCCTACGCACTATTTAGTTAGATAGCTCATCTCACATACTCTCGTAATACAGTAAATTTTTTACTCTATCGTTTATTCATTCCCACCGTTCTCCTCATTTCCACCATTAAACTTGTGATGGAGTAATATTTTTACTATACCATTTATCCATTATTTATACCCATCTTAGTAAAAAAAAAACGTACATCATTTCCCTTATCTGTGTTCACTTCTATTTTTTGGATTCGATGGTCGATCACCCATACCCGTGATCTTGTGACCGCATTACGGCCACTTCCACCGGTGACACGGAGCTCTCCAGCGACGCGAGCCCATCGACAAGGTGGCGAGGAGACGCACCCACGACCTTCAACCACGCACCTGCATGCGTCGCCCCTCCGCCTGGAAAAAAAACTCCCCTCGTCACCGACTCCCACCGACCCCTGCTCCCGATTCGACGTTGATAGGTGCTGGGATTGGAGCTCCACATCCAGCCCGTTCCTGCCTTCATCCGCGTCAACGGCGGCGGCTGCTTGCTGACCTCCGTCGAGGAGGACACGGGATGAGCTTTGGCGCATGCATAGGCTGCATCACGTGCTCCTCGGGTTGCTGCACTCAGGGTCAGGGACTCCTGTTGTATCTTCCTCCCGTGGATGTGATGTGTTTATGTCCTGTTCCTTCTAGTTCCTATGGATATGGATATGTAATTCTTCTTTCGTCGAGAGATTTTTTATTATTTTTTGTACGGTTAATATGAAAAGTTCAATATAATAATATGCACAATAATCTTGATCTATATGATAACATATGCACCATAAAAAAGATTAAATTTTTTCTCTCAATATTTTTATACGGGAAGATTGAGTAAATATATTACTACTAATTAACTACTCATAAAAACTTGGCGCAAAATATATGTGAGTAAATACATCGATATTAATGTCAAAACTATAAAGGAGTAAAAAAATTACTGAATCTAGGGAGATTTACCGAGCACCAGAATTCTGATACACGGGGAGTGAAAATTTTACTACCTATTTATAGATAGGCCTAATTTTACTAGGAATTAGTTTACTGATTGTGAAACTATAAAATAAGGTCCTTTAGGGAGCCCATGTAGGGTCCACCTACCCGTTTGGTGCAAGTAAAAAAAATTCCTAACCGCCTCTCGTGCTTTAAAATAAGCTTAAATATCTACACCTTGAACGGTGCCTGTAATGAAAAGAGTGGTACACCCGGTTTTCTCTTTGGCTTAGTCTTCCTTCCAGTAGTAATTTTTTATTATCAGATTAATTTAGGTTAGTAATTTTTTTACTGGTAGATATTGCGAGTTCGCAGCAACTTCTCCCGGATTTTTGGTTTTTTCTCCCCACCGAACCCAATTTCATTGCTAATCAAACATCGTGGAAAGAAATATGGACAAATTTTAGCATAATCAAATAAAGTGCCTGTTAGTAAATAGTTTATTATCTTGTGTACCCAAATGACAAGGTCCTATTTTCAAACAAAATACTAATATGTAAAAAAATACTGCAGATTAGTGGTTGTAATTTCAAATAAAATTAATGTGAGTCAAATATTACTGGACTGAAAAGGCTGTATTTTCAAATAAAATATCTGGTAGTACAAAGATAAAAAATTTACTCATCAGTCACCACAATTTACTCAGGCATGATGAAGCCAAAGATGAACCAAACAAAATAAATGTGGTGATTTTTTCACGTATACACTCCCGGTGATTTTTTTTACTTAGACAAGACCCCGGTTATTTTTTTACTTAATTAGTGGAGGTGATTGAGGTGGGCGCTCGGAGTCCCAGTGGGAAGAAAAGAATCCAATAAAATATAAGGGATTTGTATATTTATGGTAACACATTATTTTTAAGATCTTAGTCGGATTTTAGACCCTTTGATTTCTATAAGATCCGTGTATGCGTTTGTTCATGCGTACTAAACAACTTTTTTTTGTTATAATTATATATTTTATACTAATTTACAATGAAATTGCTATATTTTTGTTGCGCCATAAATCTTGCATATGTAATTACACCCACTTACACCCCACTTCTATACCACTTACATATGTAATTAGTATGTAATTTTAGGATTTACATATGTAATTTTAGAACTTACGTATGTAATTTTGGGGTTTACAATTTAAATACATACTGACAAATTTTTGGTGAAAAATATAACGCCATAAATATAGCTACACCCAAACGGATTGGAGGAGTGCAGACTTGGGTAGGTAGCAGAAAAATCGGAAAGGGAAGTGCCAAGGAAACGGAAAATCAGGAGGGACGTAGCGTCACGAACTACTACCCAACATCCTACGTGTTGTTTAACTAAATAACTCACCTCACAACACCTACTCATCTATTAGGGTAATTTTTTTTACTATTGCATAGAGTCCCACTTCCTACCTTTGTAGATCAAACAACCAATACTTGAGGAGCAATTTTTTTACTATCACATCAAGTTTTTATTCGGCACAGAGATGGTTCCGTTCAATATTACTGTATAACTACCCTTCAGTAAAAAAAAATATACAATAATGTATACTGTTCTTTATTTTACTGAACTACTCCCGAACGAATGTGGAGAAAAAAAATACAAAATATTAATAATTTGTGGGGAGTAAAACTTTTACTGCATGGCCGTTCTTTTACTGATGGTCTAACCGTGATTTTGATCAGGAATTTTTTTACTGATCCAGAAAAGGGAATTGGGGAGGCCACGTGGAGACCTGTAGGTGGAAGTGCTCTGGTCCCAGGGATGGCAGATGCGGGGAAAAACAAAAAACGCGGTCGGTGGAAGAAAAACGAAAAATCCGAAGTGCTCTGCGCTGTGAGTCGCGCCACCGTGTTGCGTAGAGCGCTGCGCTTCACGTAGTGCTACTGTGTGTGTATATATATATGTGTGTGTATATATATGTATGTATGTATGTATATAATATATATTACATACATGTATATATGTATATATGCATATGTATGTATATATGTATATATGCATGTATATGTATATATGTATGTATGCATGTATATATATGTATATGTATATATGTATATGTATGTATATATATATATATATGTATATATATATATATATCGGTGGCACTACCTGGCGCGTAGCGCGCCACCCAGCTAGTAGCGCGACTCCGAGCTTACTCTCCCGTCCGGTTTTCCCGTTCCTAGGAGTGGTCCCCTGGCCAACATCACTGTTTTATATCCCTATGAAGCATGTGATTCATGTGATGTGGATTTGGGTGTTTTTACCATCTTGTTGGCTTTTATGTGGCATGATTGACTGTGTAAATATGCACGTATTATGCTCTATCAGAATTTACATTGCTTGTTGATCTCCATATGGGCATGGATAACATTGTCATCTTGCTAACTAATCAGATGTTGGTGTGGCATGGATTTTATAGTATTTTAGGAATGTATTTTGTATCTAATAGAAATATTAAAAGAATTTTAATGCCTGGTATGGATTTTATAGTATATTATAGTGTTCTTTTATCATGTGTTTCGAGCATTGTTGCTGGATAAATGGAGAAATGGGATCATATTATTACATGATGTCTGTGTGTTTTTGTGAACATTTCGGATTTATTATGTGGTCATGTGCTCGTACTACAAATTCAATAATGACATGAAATGTAAAATAGGTGCGCATGGACGCAAATCGCCATGATGGTGGAGCGCACAAATCCCTCGGAGATATAACAAACCACCATAAAGGTGTAGTATAATGGATCGTGGGTTGTACATAAGGCATGTCTTGTCCTTTTCTCTATGACTTTAGTGTTAAAATTACAACGCAGGTCATGTGCATCAAAATGGACTATCTAGTGAGACTCAGTGTAAGAATGAAGAGATAACTTTAAACAACGCATCTACCGTGCAAATATTGAGGCTAAGAAGAATAGTAGTACAAGTCCTATGCAAACAACGCATGTTTCAGAGTCTGAAGAATGTGATGGTGGTGAGGTCAAGGTTGCTGAGATTGCCACCTCAACAAAGAGGAAAAAAATAACAGCTATCTATGTGAATGACGTGCAAAAAAAGAGCAAAGTCGAGTGGTGTTAATAGCACTATATTGAAGGGGGTGGGGGTAGGGATAAGTGAACTTTCTGAAAAGAAAAAGAGAGAAGGTACAAATAAGTATCTACGTGAATGGCGTGCAAGAAGGAAGGCCAAATCAACGGATGTTAGCAGTACTGTATCTTCTGGCACGCCAATTCAAGCAACAATTGTGAACCCTGAAGAACACAATGAAGATTGTGATGTTCGACAATCTTCAATGTGTGATAAAGATAAAAAAAGATTAGAGAGGAACAGATACCAGTGTGAGTATCGTGCAATGAAGAAGATGGAGAAATTTGAGGATAACAAAGGGAGTGCTACACCAGCCACACCTGAGCTGGGTAAATATTTTAAGTGTTATTAGCAACGTTCTTTTCTTTGTCAGAGCATCTAACATCTTCATAATCTAGGTTCTTGCTCCACCATGGATCAATTCACACAATATGGAACAGGAAATTCTACTGTTGACTAGATACCTATAGTGATAACAAATGAGAATGTAATTCCAGATAATTTCGAGCCATCATCGAGTTGCGATGTTGACAAAGAGAAAAAAAGATTGGAGAGAAATAGGTATCACGTGAGTACCGTGCAAAGAAGAAGACGGAGAAAGTCAATGTTAACACAGGGAGTGTTGTACCAACCATCTCTGACATTGTGTTGATGCAAAAAACACACATTGGCCTGAGAGATTTGCTTTACTCTAGTGCAGGTCCAAAATTTGCTTTTAGGTTCGAAGGGCGTGCCAGTTGATTTGATCCTACAATCAACAAGAAGAAATATGCAAGTTTATTACTAAACGATAGTCAATCGGCCAGGTAGCCGATATCATATCGTGGTGTAACCTAGCCAATACAATATAGCATGGATCAGCTGTAAGGCATATTCAATGATAAGCTAACCCTAAATTTGACACATCGGCTGAAAATACCAGTGTTATATAATCTATATGTCAATATTACTTTAGAAATAAGCAATTGGGATAGATCGGACTTAACCAAGACAGTATAAATTTCCTAAGTCTAAAATAACATGAAATAACGATTATATATACTCATGTTATAACCGATGTTCAGATTTAAGCATGTATCGACTATAGCTCCGATACAACCTTATACTAGGTTATTCTCTTGCAACAAATATATTCAATTATTATCAATCGGATTGGTAGTAAATCCAATATATTTGTATTAGATTAGATCCTGATATAAAGTGCAGATATAGCATATTAAATAAAACATGAAACTATGTAAAACATCTATACCAGATAAGATCGGCTGAAACCCCGATGCTATCCTTATTAACAACCATAAAACAGGCTAGAGATCATGATTCTAAACACGACTTAATAGATCAAACTTAACTGATGCAGCATTAAGTATGAAAAGAAACATAATATCTAGACAATCAAGCCGATGGTTGCCTTTTCGGGATGGTGGATACATTATATAATTCAAACCAACAAGACAATCTAACCGTTATCGATAAAACCCTAGATAGAGATCAGCCGATACGAATAGATGGCATTGTCAATCTGAGTTATATAATGCATATGATAACTCGGAGATTTACAAGATAGAATTAGAGTGTCATAAAGATGTAAGCACTAATTCCGATGATGCAAACCGCCATAACAAGACTTACCTTTTCGCCGAAGATCAAACCTGATGCGGCTCGACTCGAAAGCAAGAACTCGTCGAAAGTAAAAGTAAAAGGTTTGGCGATGTGCCGAGATTGATTGAACTCTCGTTGTTTTTATTCATAAGACCTCGGTTTTATATTTATACCCGTAAATACAAACATTTTCCAAGATGGACACGACTCATATTGTCCTAATACAAATCCAACTAGAAAACAAGTCCCTTAGGCGGATTTTTACCGAAAATATCTATAAAGAAATTACAGATAATCCTAATTAATAAATACATTTGCCAATTCTGGACTCTATCCTCATCTGGCATCATCGTCTCGAACTCTTCTTTGAACACGATACTGACTTCACATGCAATATCGGCCACATCGGCTATCCAAATCAGACTCGGTTCCAGCCGATACGGTCTTCCAGCCGATGCGCACTCTGTTTCCGAGAATCCCGCATATCTTCAATTCCGCTTCGAATTTTGGCTTCGTTTCCGATTCATTAGCTTGCCAAATTTCATCGTCAACACATGCCCCCAATTCCGAAGTATTATATAATGTAACGGAATTATCTCTTCGACCCCGCAAAAACCTAGGGTTTCTCCTGTGATCATTACGCATCTAATTTCATAAATACCAACCGCTTTTCCGGAGTTTTCATGGCGTTAACTCCGTTTTCACCGCTTAAGCCACCAAATCATCTTCACCAACTCCGACGATTGTTCTCGGCCCCTCCGGCGACCGCATCGACAAGCCTACTCCCAACGATGATCCCCTGCGCACCAATGACGTCCTCATCGAGCCCATCAAGCATCCCAGCCAAGGAATTCCCTGAGGTAAGTCCTATCGGCTCAAAACTTATCTTGCGCTTTCTTGTTCGCTTTCTGTCCTTAATCTATCTTTTTCAATCTGTAGCACCTAGTCCACCAAGTAGCCATCCCAAGTCTCAAAGATCCCAGTCATTTCTTCTTGGGTCCAATAGGCGACATAGATCCAACTTCCATAATCAATGCAAAGACAGAAAGGATCCCCTTTAAACAGTCAAACCCATCCTTAGCTCACTAGACAGCCACCTTCAGATCCTGGCCTTCTCAAGTAGATGGATGGACCAATTGGTACAAAAGAATTGCTGCAAGCAAATAAGACCAATGGGATGAGATGGGAATAGCTCAATGTCTGTCTTTGTCTATAGCCGATATGAAGAAAGATGAGCCGATGTTGTCTTCTGCTGCATACTTCTAGTCTAATATCATGAATGCCTTTATGTTCAACCATGGGCCGATGACCCCCACCCTGCTTGACGTCATAATGATTACTGGCTTGGACATCACCACATCGGCCAGTCCTATCAGCTTAAAAACTAAGTGCTCTCATAGGTTCAACACCAAAAATATTGGGGGTTGGTCAGACTTTATCACAGATAACATGGGAACCGGCCCAGTATCGGCTAGGGAGCACACAACTTTTCTCTTAATGTGGTGTTGATGCAAAAAACACACACCGGCCTGAGAGATTTGCTTGACTCTAGTGCAGGTCCAAACTTGCTTTCGGGTTCAAAGGGCGTGCCAGTTGATTTGATCCTGCAATCAACAAGAAAGAACGTGCAAGTTTATTAGCAAACGATAGTCAATCGGCCAGTTAGCCGATATCATTTCGTGATATAACCTAGCCGATGCAATATAGTATGGATCGGCTGTAAGGCATATTCGATGATAAAGCTAACCCTAAAACTGATACATCGGCTGAAAATATCAGTATAACATAATCTATAAATCAATATTACTTTAGAAATCAGCAATTGGGATAGATCGGACTGAACCGAGACAGTATAAATTGCCCAAGTCTAAAATAACATGAAATAACGATTACATGTACTCATGTTATAGCCGATGTTCAGATTTAAGCATGTATCGACTATAGCTCCGATGCAACCTTATACTAGGTTATTCTCTTGCAACAAATATATTCAACTATTATCAATTAAATTGATAGTAAGTCCAATATATTTGTATTAGATTAGATCCTGATATAAGGGGCAAATATAGCATATTAAACAAAACATAAAACTATGTAAAACATCTATACCAGATAAGATCGGCTGAAACCCCGATGCTATCCTTATTAACAACCATAAAACAGGCTAGAGATCATGATTCTAAACACGACTTAATAGATCAAACTTAACTGATGCAGCATTAAGTATGAAAAGAAACATAATATCTAGACAATCAAGCCGATGGTTGCCTTTTCGGGATGGTGGATACATTATATAATTCAAACCAACAAGACAATCTAACCGTTATCGATAAAACCCTAGATAGAGATCAGCCGATACGAATAGATGGCATTATCAATCTGAGTTATATAATGCATATGATAACTCGGAGATTTACAAGATAGAATTAGAGTGTCATGAAGATGTAAGCACTAATTCTGATGATGCAAACCGCCATAACAAGACTTATCTTTTCGCCAAAGATCAAACCTGATGCAGCTCGACTCGAAAGGAAGAACTCATCGAAAGTAAAAGTTAAAGGTTTGGCGATGCGCCGAGATTGCTTGAACTGTCATTGTGTTTAGAAGTAAAAGGTTTGGCGATGCACATCGCCAACCTTTTATTCTTTTATTTCCGACGAGTTCTTGCTTTCGAGTCGAGCTGCATCAGTTTGATCTTCGGCGAAGAGGTAAAACTTGTTATGGCGGTTTGCATTATTAGAATTAGTGCTTACATCTTTATGACACTCTAATTCTATCTTGTGAATCTCCGAGTTATCACATACATTATATAATTGAAATTGACAATACTATCTATTCGCATCGGTCGATCTCTATCTAGGGTTTTGTCGATAACGGCTAGATTGACTTGTTAGTTTAAATTATATAGTGTATCCACCATCCTGAAAAGGCACCCATCAGCTTGATTGTCTAGATATTATGTTTCTTTTCATACTTAATGCTGCATCATTTAAGTTTGATCTATTAAGTCGCGTTTAGAATCATGATCTCTAGCTTGCTTTATGGTTGTTAACAAAGGTATTGTCGGGGTTTCAGCCGATCTTATCTGATATAGTTGTTTTACATAGTATAATGCTTTGTTTAATATGCTATATCTACCCCTTATATCAGGATCTAATCTAATACAAATATATCTGACTTATCGCTGATCTAATTGACGATAGTTAGATATATTTGTTGCCAGAGAATATCCTAGTATAAGGTTGTATCGGAGCTATAGCCGATATACGCTTAAATTGGGCATCGGCTATGACATGAGCATATATAATCGTTATTTCATGTTATTTTAGACTTGGGCAATTTATATTGTGTCGGTTAAGTCCGATCTATCCCAATTGCTGACTTCTAAAGTAATATTGATTTATAGATTATGTGATACTGATATTTTCAGCCGATGTACCAAGTTTAGGGTTAGTTCGATATTGAATATGCCTTACAGCCGATCCATGCTATATTGTATCGGCTAGGTTACATTACGATATGATATCGACTGCCTGGCCGATTGATTATCGTTTACTAATAAACTTGCATATTTCATCTTGTCGATTGTAGGATCAAATCAACTAGCATGCTTTCGAACCTGAAAGCAAGTTTTGGACCTGCACTAGAGTAAAGAAAATCTCTCATGCCAGTGTGTGTTTTTCGCATCAACACAACTATTCGATCTTATGTGCAATAATCCCTCTTCCATCAGGTAATGTCAAATGACGCAGATATGTGACGTTGTCGATAGTGATGATGAGGAATTGCAAAAGAAAGGTAACATAAAGCTTAATATTGTTTACTTCAAAAGACAAGTAGGTATATATGTTCATATTTTCATTCTTGACTTATTTTTCCTCTGTCAGACGATGGTTATGAGTCATATCGCATGGATGTCAAGAGGGTTAATGCTGTTGGTATCGAAGATCCACACGATTATGTTTACCAGAGAGATTTGCTTTACTCTAGTGCAGGTCCAAAACTTGCTTTCGGGTTCAAGGACGTGCCAGTTGATTTGATCCTGCAATCAACAAGATGAAACATGCAAGTTTTATTAGTAAACGATAATCGATCGGTTAGGAAGCCGATGTCATATCATGATGTAACCTAGCCGATACAGTGTAGGGTGAATCGGCTGTAAGGTACATTCAATGACAAACTAACTCTAAACTTGATTCATCGGCTGTAAATATCAGTATTATATAATCTATAAATCAATATTACTTTAGAAATCAGCAATTGGGATAGATCGGACTTAACCGAGACAGTATAAATTGCTCAAGTCTAAAATAACATGAAATAACGATTATATGTATTCATATTATAGCCGATGTCTAGATTTAAACATGTATCGGATATAGCTCCGATACTATCATATACTAAGATATTCTCTTGAACAAATATATCTAACTACTGTCAAGTCCGATATATTTGTATTATATTAGATCCTGATATAAGGGACGGATATAGCATATTAAACAAAGCATACAATTGTTATGTTGTTATCCTGTTTTAAGTTAAAGAATCTATAGTAATGTTTTTAAAATCGTACAAAACACATTGAATTTTTCAATCCAATCTTTAAAACCTCCAAACTCTTGATTACTCGCGGGACCATGCACGACTTATGTGGGGACCGAACGTGCGCACGTCACAGCATCCGCCACGATAATATATACCTACATGCATCAAAATACATTATACTTATACATATAACAAAATTAAAATGTACTGTTCATTTAATATGAATAAATCAAATCCTAAAATAGACTAATTATTGAACGCACGCATAGAAAAGCGTGACATGACATGATCCCAAAATAAAATAGCCCATTTAAATATTTTTTTCTAACATGAAATTTTATAAATTATTAAAGACAAATGGAACTGCACCATATTGCGGTTGAGGGTTGCGATTAAAACGAACTCCATAGAGGGAGTTAAAGTGGACTTAATCCCAAATAAATGAACGGGTATGAGTTGGGCTGTTCGCGGTGTTCGGTGCATGTGTTGGGCCGGCCCAAGTGGCAGTATAAAGCGAGCACCGAGGCGGCGAGGCAAAGTGGAAGAGCGCGTTGAAAAGACCTAACCCCCTCTCTCTTCCCATGGCCGCCGCCGCCGCCGCCGGCGGGTTGGGCTCGTCCAGCTGCGGGCTGCCCTCCCGTACACGGCGAGGGTACGAACCATCTCGACTCCTCCCGTGCTCTAACTCTAAAACCCTAACCCTTCTTCTTTTCAGCGCCCATCCACCGCGACGACCACCGGCGCCGCCGCATCTACGCCCCCTGGATGGTTCGCACGTCCGTACACCACCACGGTATGCCTTCTTCGCTCCTAAGCTTCTTTCTGCAATTTCTCCTCTCCTCTCCTACTCCTAAGCTTCTTTCTCCTTTGCACTTTGCAGGCGCCCCCTACCAGCACCACCCCCCAGCCAACGCCCGCTGGCTTACCTGTCCGTGACCTCGCTCGGGAGACAGACTTGCTCCGGGCCAACTTCAATGTGCTCAAGATTGAGTTTCAGCTTCTGAGGTCGAACATCAGGTGAGTTGTAAATCTGAGATTGCAATTTGGTGCAAAATGTTTTGTGTTTGTGCTGCAATTTAGTGCAAATCTTAAGTAGTGAAAATAGTCTTATCTCAATGTCCACTTGATGTTGGTAGAGTGTAGTATCGTGTGAGAGTAGGCATAAGAAAATTGTGCCCCATTGGGCATTCTAGAATTTAGATGTATTTTGAATTTATACTGTACAGTACTTTTGTTACAGCGGAGTCGGTAGGTTTTCCAATTTGTAGCTGAATTAAATACAAGAATGAATTGTTCATATGATATGTATCAGATAACATTGATTTGATTTGTTATGTAGTTCTATCATTACACAAACAGATCGTCGCTACCGATTTTTGTCTCTAGATCTTTCTTACCGATTTTGTGCTTATGTGGACTAGATTGGCAGATTGTGGGATGACTAATCAGACAATTTGCTAGTTTATGTTAAATTTTGCACAGACATTTAAATTATTGACATATGCATCGATCTGAACAAGCCACCTCTAGGTTTATTGAGTTCTAAAACAATAATTGTTTACATGTTTTTTTTGTGACAGTTATATCTTTTTATTGGCAAGACAATGTATATTTAGAAAACTGATTACATGTGGATACTTATGATCGACAGAAGAGATACCTCCATCCTATGCAGCGGTGTTTCTAACAGTTATTCATCAAGTCCGATAGTTTTGCGAAATTTTAAATTAAAGTAAATTTCATATCATACATTATAACCCATATTCAGGTTTTTATACGGGTATTAAAGTCGCACAAGGTGCGACTGAGTGGCTAGTATATGCTAATAATTTACTTTGGATGTTGATTTTGAAGTCGTCTCCCCTCTCATCATGTAATTCATGTTTTACATCCCATATTGATATGTTTATCTCTTTAATTTGATAGGGCTAACACCAGGAAGCATACCTCAAACGTCAGCCGGGACAACCTTCTTATGCTTGCCGCCGGTTCAACCCTGATAGTGACCTTGGGGATGTACTATCGAGAGACCAAGAAGGCTGATAAAGTTGTTGTAATCCCCACATCTACCACACCACCCACTGAGCAAGGACTGGTCATCATTTCCCCCACCCTGACACCACCTGAGACTGCCACCGCCACCGTGCCCAAGGAGCCTGTCACCGCCCCCACACCACCAGATACCTCCACTGCGCCCTAGGAGTAGGTGCTCGAGTAGCTCGTACAAATAGTGGTTGTGGCTGAGTTTTATGAGCAATAGCAGTCGTATAATCTGCAGTTTTGGAGTTTGTATGGAAATATGTTAACCCAAGGCATTTAGCTACCTTTGTTGATTGTGAACATTTATTAGATCATATGTCTATAGCAGCAAGGCATAGGTTGTGGTGCCATAGATATGCCATATATTTTGTTGCAAGTCTGGTTAAACTTGTGTAAGACACTCTCATTTCCATTGCAGCTATTATTGAAACTTTTTGGTACATGAGTTTCATATCTTATCTTCCGGTTTGTTGATAATTAAATATTCATCTATGTTTTTTTCTTTTATTCTTATCATTTCCTTTCTTTTGGATTCCTCCCCTAAGGTTTTCTGGAGAACCAACAACGACTTCTGTTCTATGGTAGGTTATTTTTTTCCTAAAAATTTCTATTTGGTGTGTTCCAATGCTGTTTCGACCATTAGCATAATTTTTGTTGAAGTAATCGTGTTAAGTCTTACTGTTTTTCATGATGGGAGATGGAACCTTATCTTGTCAAGTTGTTGCTTCCTCTTAGCATCTCATGTTGCTTCCTTAATGCATTACATGTAACAAAAAAAGAACTATTCCAATTTTCCTGTGGAGTATTCATTCTGCACTGAGCCACGGATAGAGTACCGTGGAACTTCCTGCACTTTAAGCATATAATATTGTACATCAATGGCAAAATGTCATTTGATTCTATTCTTTGCTTACAGCTACTGTTTGATGCAGCTGTGAAGGTCTATGCAAGAGGTCCTTACATGCCAGAGTGAAACATGGCAGGAAATCCAAATGCAGAACTCTCCGTTTCACTTCTGTGGAGCTAAAGCTAAAGGCTTACTTTGGAGTTCTACTAACAGGTGCTGCAGTTTTTCTATTTCCATTCCTGGCCATTGCTGACTGCCTGCTCTTTTTACACATTTACAGGAAAGTGGAACTTTCTTGTGTGAGAATTGTGAACATAATGAACATCAATGTTACAAATGCGGAGAGCTTGAGCCATCTTATGGTCCAAATGCTAAGTAACATATTTGATCTTGCTTGCAAGAATGCAACCATATAGTATAGCTAGACCTTTGAGCCTATTTAGTTAAATGGAGAATTTATCATTTGTCCAATAGTTGTTCATCCGCCGATGTTCTGCACCATGGTACATCAGTTTTCATATAATGCACATACATGATGAAACGTTGGATCTTTTGAGCCATCCCACAATTCCCAAATTTCCACATATCTTTTTACCCCTCCTTTTCACAGTGAAATTTCCTTGGAAAACAAAGGACAAAGGGTGCCCCAAAACTTCATCCGCACTACTTGTTGCTCAAGGAATCAAGGTAACTAACTTCTGTGAAAACTTCATACAGATACCATGGAATAGATGCTACATTATTTCTTTGTAGAAGTGCTTTCTGGCTGAGGGGCGATTCCTGTGGCAGCTTGGGGTCCACGCCGCCGCCCCTGTCCAGGCAGGATGGGGAAAAGTCGAAGAGAAAGCTAGAGGGTAGATGGGGAAAAATTGGTTGCTGACAGGTGGGTCCATGCTGACTCAGCACAACTGACTGTAGTCAAAGTGCCACGTCGGACTTACTTGTGGGCTCCACATATTTTTTATTTTTATTTTTACTGACTAGGATGCCACGTCAGCGAAGTTAGGCATCTATACTGCTGTATGATCTAAATTGCACGGTTTTTATAGTTTAGGTGGTAAAGATTTCTGGTATCGAGGATAAGGATAGTTTGTTCGGTGTAAAGTTGAGGGATGACAGGTGAACTTATTCCATCTTTTTGCAGTCTCTGAACCCGTTTGGACCAAATTTGGGCCGAATTCGCCTCCGTTTCAACCACAACCACGCCTGCGCGAGAAAGAAGCTGAAGCAACGCGAGCTCGTAGCTCTCCGTCCACCTCGAAGTGAAATGAATGGCCATCTCCACCTCATCCGCCGCTCCGCCGCCTCGCCTCCTCCCGCCCCAACCTCCTCCCACCTCCCGCTCCCCCACGCCGCCGCCTCCTCCTCCTCCCACCCATGGCCCCTCGCCGCCGCCGCCCCGCCTCCACATCCGCGCGCTCGCCGCCGCGGCTTCCGCCGACCCGCGCGCGGCGCACGCGGTCGCCGTCAAGTCGGGCGCCGCGGCGTCGTCGGACGCCCGGGCCTGGAACGCCGTCATGTGCGGGTACCTTCGGGCGGGCGCTCTGGCGGAGGCACGGGAGGTGTTCGAGCGGATGCCCGCCCGCGACGCCGCCTCCTACAGCGCGCTCATCTCCGGCCACGCGCGCCTCGGCTCCACCGCCGCCGCGGGCGTCGATCTGCTCGGACGCATGCGGCTCGCGGGCATGGATCCCACCGAGTACACCTTCGTTGGCCTCCTCACCGCCTGTGCACGCCGCGGGAACCCGCGGCTCGGGTCCCAGGTGCACGCGCTGGCCGTCAAGGGGGCCGCCTCCTCCGGTGGCTCGCTCCTCGTCGACAACACGCTGCTCGGGATGTATGTCAAGGGCGGCCGCTTCGACGACGCGCTGAAGGTGTTCGACGGGATGGAGCGGCGCGACGTCTCGTCGTGGAACACGGTCCTGTCCGGCCTGGTCGAGCTGGGGAGGTACGACGAGGCTTTCGAGCTGTTCGGGGACATGCGGGACAGCGGCGTCGGGGCCGACAGGTTCTCGCTCTCGGCGCTGTTGGCTGCGGCCGCCGAGGGGTTCGGTCTGCAAGAGGGCGCGGCTGTGCACGCGCTGTCGCTCAAGTCCGGACTGGAGATGGATTTGAGCGTTGGCAACGCGCTCGTCGGGTTATACGCGGAGCATGGTCATTCCATGGAGGATGTGGTTGATGTGTTTGAGAGAATGCCTGCGAAGGACGTGATTTCGTGGACCGGGTTACTCAATGGGTACATGGAGTTTGGTCTTGTCGACATGGCTCTGGATGTGTTCGACCGTATGCCTGCGAGGAATTTCGTTACCTACAATGCAGTGTTGACTGGGTTTAACCACAACAAGGAAGGTGTCCGAGTTACCTTTGCTAGAAAGTCAGGGCTGCGAGGACTCGGGTTGTTTAAGCAGATGCTGGAGGATGGACTGGAGATCTCAGATGTTACTATCACAGGTGTCCTGAATGCTTGTGCTATTGGTGCAGATAGGAAGATGAGCGAGCAGGTTCAAGCATTTGCGATTAAATGTGGCTGCGGTTCAACTCCTTGGATCGATGCCGCATTGATAGACATGTGCATCAAGTGTGGCAGGTCTGGAGATGCACATCTTCTGTTTGAGAAATGGCGCCACGAGGAGAGTTTTCACATTGCTTGGAATTCTTTGCTGGCTGCAAGTTTCAGAGATGGGGAGTATGAGAAAGCACTTTCCACTTTCCTTAAGATGTTTAGAAGCAATGATGTTCAGTTCATTGATGAATTCATCTTGACTACTGTTCTTGGAGCATGTGGAGCCTTAGGTTTTGCTGAATTCGGAAAGCAAATGCATTGCTTTGCTGCAAAATCTGGGCTTCTGAGTGCTCGGGGAGTTGGTAATGCGATCATTAGTATGCATGGCAAGTGTGGGGCATTGGAAACTGCAGTCAACGTCTTTAAGCGAATGCCTTGCAGAGACTTGGTTTCATGGAATGCTCTGATCACTTCTCATCTTCTTCATCGCCAGGGAGATGAGATACTGGACCTGTGGTCTCAGATGGAGAGATTGCCCGTCAAACCTGATTCTGTTACCTTTCTCCTGGTCATATCATCTTGCAGCTACACAAGCTCAAATTCTGCTGATAAATGTAGGGAGCTATTCCTTTCTATGTCAAGCACATATGGCATTGAACCAGCTGTGGAACACTACGCAGCGTTTGTTTATGTCCTTGGATGCTGGGGTCATTTTGAGGAGGCAGAGCAGCTTATCGGCACAATGCCGTTCAAGCCTAGTGCATTGGTTTGGCGATCTTTGCTAGACAGCTGTAACAGGCGGCCCAACATGACCATGCGGAGGTTAGCAATGAAGCATCTACTCACACTGGAACCACAGGATCCATCCATATATGTTCTGGCATCAAATCTCTACTCAGAATCAGCAAGATGGCAATGCTCTGAGAGCACCAGACTGAAGATGCGTGAAAAGGGTATGCATAAGATTCCAGCAAGGAGCTGGACATTTCATGGCGATTCTATTCACTCATTTTTCGCACGGGATAGGTCACATCCCCAGTCCAAGGACATCTACGCTGGCCTCGATGTGCTAATCCTTGAGTGCATGAAGGCTGGGTATGAACCGAACACCACCTTCGTGCTACACGACGTCGAGGAATACCAGAAGAGGCACTTCCTGATGTACCACAGCGTGAAGCTAGCTACCATGTATGGCCTTCTAATGGCAGGACATGGCGAGACCATCCGCGTCGTGAAGAATGTCCGCATGTGTGGTGATTGCCACTCATTCCTGGAGCATGCCTCTGCAGCTACTGGTAAAGAGATCTTGGTCAGAGACTCGAGTGGGTTTCATATTTTCCATGGAGGGAAATGCTCTTGTAGAGGATAGAAACTGGGTACCAATTTTGACATCTTTGTACACCCTCTCTGTAGTAAATTGATTTAGAAACCATAGAAGAAATGATACCCTTGTATTGAGGTTTTCTGTACATCACTATGATTTTTCTTCAGAGAACTGTGGCTGTCATCATATTTCATACTCAGCCAGCACTATTTTTGGCTGCATACTCTTCTAGCATTGTAAATATTCCCTGAAAATTGAGGTTCGGTTGATATTAACGTGATTACTCTGGTAACCTGCTTTTGCTTCTTGTGCTTCAACTCATCATACACCATCAGAGGAATTTCAACTTACACCAATCGTTTCATTGCTCAATGCTCATGGTTAACCAAGTACATTACAGTACACCCAAACTTTACTGCGAGCATAAATGTATGGGTGGCATTTGCAAATTTGCCACTAGTTTTTTTATGTTTTACAAGAATGCCATTTGAATGACAGTTCTAGTGGCAATTTTGTAATATTCTAGTAGCAGTTTTGTAATAACAATTTAAAAAAGTGGTAAATTTGCAATTGCCCCAGATGTAAAACTTTTGAAATTCTCGCATTGTTGACACGGTGAATTAAGCTACGGTCGCTACGACGCAGGCCCATGGCGACGACGGGGAGGGGTAGAGGTGGAGATAGATGAGAAAGAGAGAAGAGAGGAAATGATGGAGGAGGAAGATAGAAGTGGCATGTGTGGATTGACACGTGGCTTAAGAACATGTGTATTTTGGTCTAAAAAACGATTTAAACGTGTCTAAAACGTATAATGTAGCATGAATCCGATTTTAGATTGTTGTAATGACATGGTTATTACAAAATAAATGAATAATAATAATAGTTTTTAAATCGTGGAATTTACGGATGAATCTAATTAACCCATTTGAAAATCATGACAGCAATTTTCTGCATCTTCACCGAATTAAATTTGAAAATATACTGTTGATTCAACTTTTTTTCAAGAATATTCGCGAGGTAAATTTTTTTACAGGAATATTCACGATATCGCGGATTGAACGCGCGAGACCGCGCGGTCTCGCGCGACGACGGCGCGAGAACGTGCACTGCGCACCAGGAAGGACGGGCGGTCTCGCTCTTTCATAGAGCGACACCGTCCCAAACTCCATTAGCTGAGTGACTAATGATGTAATTAACTATTTAACTAATAATAATTAGTGATTAATTAATCAATTAATTCGCTAATCATAATAATTAATCACTAATCCACCATTTTGAAATCCGGTATCACCGATTGGTACAGCGAGACTGAACGGTCCCGCTCTTTCATTCCGCGATACCGCTCGCAAACATCACGCCACCTCACTTTCGCGTAATGATTGTACGAGATCGACAGTATATTTTTGTAAAAAGTTTTGAATCCCGAATATTTCTAAAAATAAAATGAATGAACCGTATATTTTCAAAGTATATTTTCAAATTTGATTCCATCTTCACCGCCCCCGTTTTTATCCTGGACGATCCACATGGCAACTCAGGCGTCCAAGCAGGAGAAAGCCGGCCCATCATACTGTTACAAAGGGAAAGGCCCACTAGGCCGAGTTAGCCCAAAACAGCCCACTTAGATTCCGAAACCCTACCACTACCCTACCCGGCCCACTCCTCCTCTTCCTACTCTCTCTCTGCCTCTCTACCCCTTCCGGCTTCTGCCTCCGCGCCTCGACGACCAGGGTAGCTCTGCCGGCGACTCCGCGAGCGGCGGGAGGGAGCTGGAGCATCGCACGGCAAGCCTTTCTGTGTTTCTTGATTCCTTCTCTCAGCTGTTGTTTTTGGTTGCTCTCTCGATTTGATTGATTTCCGTCTCATCTGATATGTTAGTCTAGGGTTCTTGTTCACCGTACGGAGATGAGGTTTAGGGATTAAGGGAGCAATCTCTGAATATTGTTTTTTTTTTTGTTTTCGTGAATGTTTGCGGTTGCAGTGATTGGAGAGGGAGGAACCCCGAAGATTTGATTCGAGATGAATGCTCCCGACCGCTACGAACGCTTTGTGGTGCCTGAGGGAACCAAGAAGTGAGTCCGTTCATGTTCATCCCCTGCTGTTCTCCAGTAATTTTTGACAGTCGTTCAATTGACATTGTTTGTGTATTGTCTGTTTAAGAAGAATTTTAGTTGTAAGAGTCAGAGTAGTGAGAAACATGTTCACACGAAGAGTAGAGTTGTTTCTAGCGAAATAGTAGAGGTTATCAACTTACTATGCTCAGATGCTTGGATCTTGTTGTTTAAAAGAAGATGCTTAGATGCCCTGGTGGTTTGTTTGCTTTGGATTAAGGCTTTGTCGTGCCTGGAACCAAGTGATTTTTTGGCACACTCATTTAATTGTCATTTTAATTGTAAGAGTAGAGTAACGAGACACAAGTTCACAGAAAGAGTTAAGTAATTTCTAGCAGTTTGATCTGTTCATGAGAATCAGTATGAAATTATGATACCCAGATGCTTGGCGGTTATTATCTAAATATGCTTAGATACTTGGCATTGTGCCCTGGTGGCTTGTTTGCTTTGGACTAGAGAAAATTCACTCAAAGTTTACCGGTTTCCTTATATGCCACTAGATGAAATTTTGTGCCCCTTATATGCCATCGCCATTAATTCTCAATATACTCTTGCTCTTAATGTACACAAATACACTTTCTTTTTTGGCAAAAATGGCCTTCCTACCCTCATGCCCATGCTTTAGGCCCACATGCTATATTCTTTTTCTTCCTCCCTCTTTTTTTCTTTTTTGCCTCAAGCAGTGCCTATGACAACAAGTAGCCAGCTGTCTTTGCTTGTCACGACGAGGCTCCACTCAAGTGCCACCTTGTCAGCTCACACAGGGTCAACGTTGGCATGTCGTCCTCCACCAGCTTAGAGAAAGTTTTGTTTCCAACATAGAACGGAACAGCAAGCTGGGCAAAAAATGGAAAAGGGAAGATATCACATCGGTACGATGGCACTCAGATGCGCCTCGTTCTCTTGGTGAGCTGAGGGCATGAGCGTGCAAAACCATAGGGGAGCTAGGGAGCAGCAACGGGGCCTGCACCAAAGAAATTGAAGCGGCGCGGTAGGGGCATCCTGGCCTTCAGATTCTGTTCCTGACACAAATGCAGAGCATACGGGTGCTGATGGTGACTGCAGCGCCCGATTCTAGAAGGGCAATACATGGAGTAGGCCGGCGGCAGCTACCGGCACCAATGGTAGCACCCAGTGGAGGGCCAAATACATCGAGGAAACCAAACGGACAGATTGGGACTAGGGCATTTTGGTCTTTCTATTCCTAATTTAACAGCACACTAACGCTAGATTGAGGGGAATGGCGTAGAGAGTGAAAATTTCAGTTCAATGGCATATAAGAGAATGGCTAATTTTTAGTGGCATATAAGGAAACTTGGAAATATTGAGTGACATATAGGGAGTTTTCTCTTGGGTTGTTCTGTGCTGCTTTAGTATTTGCAGTCCTGCAGATGTGGCTCTAAAGCTTATGATTACTGGTGCAGGGTATCATATGAACGGGATACAAAGATTGTGAATGCTGGGTCATTCACAATTGAGCGTGAGGACCACACCATTGGCAACATCCTCCGCATGTATGTGCAAAAGAGTTTTATGACTAATTTGCTCCTGCTTATTTTTTGCTACTTTTGAATGTTCTGTACCTATGAGATTTTGCAGGCAGCTCCACAGGGACCCAAATGTCCTCTTTGCTGGTTATAAGCTCCCTCATCCCCTTCAGTACAAGATCCTTGTCAGGGTAGGATGAAGGTTTTGTTTACTCTATTTATTGTGTCAAGTTTTTTTGGTAGTCTCATTGTTTTAATATGTTGGCAGGTCCATACTGCAAACCAGTCCACCCCTACTCAAGCGTACACGCAGGCAATCAATGATTTAGACAAGGAGCTTGAGAATCTCAAGCAAGCTTTTGAGGTCTCCTTCTAGTGCTGTTACTCGATTTTTCAGTTGCTTATGCTGCCTATGGTGTACCATTTGAGCATTGGTGCATTCTACTTCACATGATTCGAGTTTTCATGGTCATTTGGTTCGCTATATTATAGAAAAGTATTGATGTTGCTGCTGTTGGTATCGATGCAAAATGGAGTTCATATACTATTCACGACTAAGATTCCAGTTATTCTGTGACGAAATGTAGTTCAAATATTTGCTATAGGCCAATATATTTGACTGGGTTTATTTCCTTTTGGATGACATGTTAGATGTTTCTTAGGATATGTGAATTCATACTGCTGCTACTGCGTTCTGACATTTTCAGCCTTCTTGTTTACAGGATGAGAAGATCCGCTACGAGGAAAGGCCTAAGCAGGGATACTAGGCCAACGCTCTTTAAAATGCAGAACCTCTGTGGATGTTAGATCTGATGCCTGAGCATTAGTAGAAAAAAAAATGCTACTATGCTGATCCATGGAATCTTTAAGAAACTTGTGTATGCTTAAACTCGTACAACGCAGTTTCATCCTGATGCATTCCTGTTGTGTGTGCTTGGAGCATGCTCTATTAAGACTTGTCATCTCTAAATTGCCATTGCATGAAAAATATTGAAATGGAAGTGTTACGAATCGAAGAAAAACTACTGGCATGTCCTTCTGGTTGAAGGGGGGAAAAGTTTTGTGCTATTTAATTTTTTGGTACCGTTAATTTTTCTGTGCGATGATGGATTGAATTTTCGCATTCTGTAAACTCATTCCAGCAGCGATCAAACACAAAGTTTGGGAACCCGTTTGAATGAATTTCGTAGAGTAAACTCAAATTCAATCCTGAATCTGAACCTCAATTGACCAAATTTTGACAGCTGCGCGCACGGACCCACCTGTCATTGGCCACGGTTGACCCAGACTTGACCGGAGGGGCCCACCTGTCAGAGTGCGACCCGCGTCTCCTTCCTCGCGTCGTCCTGTTCAAATGCACCGCCACCTCGGCGACGAGCAGAAACGTAACCGCCGTAACAAACTTTTCCTCATCCGCTACGGCTAGTTGCCTCTCTCGCCTTCCTCCCCACGCCACGCCTCGCCACCGCGCGCCATTGCCGTCGCGACCGCCACACTCGATCCTCTTCCTCCGCGCGCGACGCGACGCTGCGCACCGCCTCGCCACCGCGCGTTCGTCGCTCCGACCGCCATGGAGACCTCGTACTCCATCCGCGCGCGGCGGCCGTCGATGGAGGTTTTCCAGGGTGTGGAGTTCGTGGCGCTGCGGATGTGGCGCTGCAACTCGTACCTCCACGCCGACGAGGACGGGCGGTCCGTCTACCACGGCAGCCTCCGCGGCGGCGGCGCCTCGCTGCACAACGCGGTGTGGGCCGTAGAGGAGGTGGTCGCCGGGGTGGTCCCCACGCGGTACGTGCTTCTCCGCGGCGCCTACGGCCGCTACCTCGGGTCCCCCGACGCCCCCGACCGCGAGCGCGAGTGCTCCTGCTCGTTCGAAGCAGCGCAGCGCGACCGCGACGTGCTGGAGATCGGCGCCATCATGTGGCGGGCCATCGGGTGCTCCGGCCCCGACGTGCCCGTGGCTCGTGATTCCCGCGGCGGCGTCGTGCTTCTTCACGACAAGTCCGGCCGCTATCTGCGCGGCAACAAGAGCTTCCTTGCTGGTCGCCGTGGCATCTCCGTCGACGGCGACATCGACAACGAAACGACGCTGAGGTGGGAGGTGGTGCGTGTCCCCCCGAGTCAAGGCAGGCCTGAGCTCCCGATCTCCATTGAGGTGAGCTCCTCGTCCTCCTCTCCCCTGATCCCCTCTCTTCTTGCGATTCTTGTGTTTGTGTTGTGTCCTCTATGGCTCTATGCAATTCTACATCATGAGGATTCTTCTCGTTCTAGCTGAAGAAGTCTTTATGCTGATTGGGTGCGAGATTAATCCTGATTAATTGCAAGAACTAACCATGTTCATTTGTGAATTGATCAAATTCGATCTGCTACTATTGTTGATTTTGTGCAGTCCAACTTGGCCAAGAATCTCGTCACGGCGTGCTTCCCCCCACTGCGGCGGCAGATCCAGTTCGTGACGGCCGGCGCCGGCGCCGCCGGCAACATCCACGAGTTCACCGGGAGGTCGGTGCAGCTCGTGAGAGAGAAGCTCGCGGGCATTCTGGGCTACGACGATTTCACGCTGTGCGTCCGCGCCGGCCTCCATGGGCGGTTCACCCCTCTGCTCATCAACCTGCCTCGCAGTCAGGAGACCCTGCACATTGTCCTTGTCAGGCCCAACACCGCAGGTAATAAGCAGCCTAATTTGTGAACATTACTTGAGCAATGCTCCAATATTCTCTAAATAACGGGTAACTTTGGGCAATGTTTCTGTTTTTCAGCTCCCTTTTGTCCGTCCAATAATGTGGATTTAGTAGTTTCAGTACTGTAAATTGTTTAGTACTTTGGTATTCTGTGTTTCTTGGCGATAGTTTTATCTGAATGTTGTGGAAATTTTGAGATGATGATCTGAATATTGTAGATAGGCAAAACCAGTAGTAGCTGAATGGTATGTTAATTCAACTTGTTCAGTAGTATTTAAACTTGCATTGTTTTTACTTACAAGAGTAGTACTGTTTGTACCTAACTGTGTGATTTCTTTGCGTTGGCTGCAGCAAATGACCAGTTGACATTCCCAAATCTAAATGAACTGCTGTTAGTTGCGTCGGTTACCTCCCACACTCCCAGAGGCAGAGGACATGTGGTTTCAGCCTCCGATGATCTGAGATTGCCAATGATCACTCCGAGGCCCAATGAAACTTCTACTCCTTTGACGGCGAGTGTTACGGCAGCCACAGCAAATAAGGTACAATCGTGAAGAATCCTATTATTTCATACTACTTTTCAATGTACTCATATTGCATGACAATGTTTTACAACTCTGAAACAGGAGGACACAATATGGGAAAGAATACAAATGTCGCTAAGCATTGCCTTGCTGACTCCTCTTGCACTGTTATTTTCGCTGCGCCCATTGATACCAGCTGCACTTGATAGATACGTGCTCATGGCATTTGCCACGGTTTGGGGATTTGGCAGCTTAGCCTTCCAGCTTGGCTTGTTCGGTGCTAATTCCTGCGAGAGGAGCTTCAGCCGCTTTGTGAGTCGCTTCTGTTTCATAGGTTTCACACTCTTTGTGCTGTACACGATCTACCTGGAGATGATGGCAGTGCCATCTCTGGCACCTCCTCCATCGCCACCGGCGGATACCAAGGTACTCCCACACAACGATGCCAGTTGGACCTCAGCGTACTGGTGGTTGTGTGGTATTATCGTTGCTGGGCACTTGTACTCTTGGGTCACGGTACATATCTTCCAACTCATTCTTGCTCTTAATCTTAATCTGTTCAGTTCTTATTTACTCCATTTTGTTGAGAAATTAAGCGCTGTTTGCCGTTTCTGAATGCGCAGGCTTGCTTAACTGGTAGTGATAAGGATTTGGAGCCGTGACTAAATCAGAATCATATGTGCCATAGAGGTATATATAATGACCGTTGTTGATGGGTAATTATGCAAGATGTCTCATCAGATTTTGTTTTTCCTTCTCAAACCGTAATTTCATCCTTGTTTTGACAGGTTGCTGAGCTTGTGGGAAGTA
Source organism: Oryza punctata (assembly GCA_000573905.2). NCBI lineage: Eukaryota > Viridiplantae > Streptophyta > Magnoliopsida > Poales > Poaceae > Oryza > Oryza punctata. The sequence continues at coordinate 4,248,355 of CM002494.2, read as the reverse complement.
GGAGGGAAGGATGATAGCATTGATCGCTCGAAGATAAAGACACGAGATAGCACTGAACAGTACAGGAGCAACACCAACAATTAACAAACTGAGAATGGTTTACCGGTAGCCCAAACGTATATATAGTGAACATTCCTATTAAAAAGTAGTTCTGATTAGGACCGACACTCCTGTAATGCTTCATGAAACTTGTTGATCTTCACAACATTTATATCCCCATAGGCCATAGGCGGTGTTTTTCTTGTGTGACCATACTATCCTTACGCTTGCAACAGAGCGGCGATGCAGGCATTCAAAATACGAGAACAAGTTCATATAAAATTTGTGATATATGCTGTCAGATTTGTTTAGCTTTTCTGCAACCGAAGCAAGAGCAATGCATAAGCCGGTTGTTTGGCGTGCTTTGGGGGTTTGTTGGTCTCGTATCATCTGTCCCCAAAAAATTGCTGCTTCAGCACATCTACCGCTCAGTTAGATCGAACGGCCCAGTCCCCAGTTTCTAGTTCGTCGCTTAAAACGGCTCCAAGAGAGTAGCTTTGTGCCGCTGCGCTCTCTCACTCGAGCAACGTGGATCAAACAGTGCCCTGAGCACAATGCTAATTATGTACATGAGGCACGAGCACGATTCGAGAATCTCGCTAAGTCGCTAGTCACCCACGGCGCCTTGAAGCCCACCATCACCGGACACCGGCAACCTCCTCGTGTGGTAGGGAAAACGTCCATTTTATCCGACTAGTGGTCGAGATTCATTCGCATCCCTCAACCACAATTCACAAACACAAACACAGGTATGACGTGTCTTACAAGTTCTAAAACCAATGCAAATTAAGTCACTCGATGTTATCAACAGTGATCTTGACTGGCATGATTTCTACTTGGCCTTTTGATTTGGTGTTCATTCTACATGACGCTTACATGATATTACGGAAAAATATATAAATAAAATCCTTAGGACCCACATGTCACTGCAATATCCTTCCTCTACCCATCACTCTCTTCCTCCACATGTCGCTAGCGAGTGGCGGGCGGGGGAAGGGGTGGGGGTAGGTGAGGGCAGGTTGAGCTCGAAGAGGGGCGCTTGTCCGGCGTTGATGCCAACAACACTGGCAGGGCGCATGGCCTCCCCGTAGTGGAGGAGGAGGTGCAAGAGCACCGACCTCCTCGTGAACCACCACCACCGCTACTCAGACCCCTTTTGCCACCGTCCGGTGCATGAAGCTCGTTGCCACTTCTCGAGCTCCCTCATCCCCATCCCCCTTGGCTCCGTCATTGTTGCGTGAAGCTCGTTCTCCCACACTTCTGGTGGTGACAGAGGGGACCAGGGCCCTACATTGGGCGAGCGACGGGACTTCATCGTCGCAGGCAGGGTCTTCATCTGCTTCGTTGTCACATTCCTCTCTAAGTTTGCCAGCAAAGGATATGACCGACTCTGTCGACAAAGAGGTGGATGGTGGTCTCGTCAAGGCTAAGGTTGTGGGTGCGCATCATGGTGCGCCATAGGTGGATGAAGATGGTCTCTAACTGGCTGAATGGCCAGCTGCGCCCCTCCGGTGCCTTGGCACAGAGCCTGGCAACGAAGTTCTAGGTGAAGTGTGCCTTGTTGAACTTCTAAGTGTGGGTTTATATAAAAACAGTTGAAAGGAGACTTTCGTCTCGATCCATCTGCGAGTTGCTTTACAACAACTCTACCTAGCATCATCTCCTAATTATTTCATATCATGCATATCATCTCGCTTCCCTTCCAGGAAACCTAACACTTCTCGCATTTAACCTTTGAAATTCTCACCATCCGTAGCCTTGCACATCTTGCTTCCACTCGGGAAGCCTACTCTATGATGCCGTCTCGATATCCCGGGTCACACATGCCCGTTTCAGACCACCCAGGTCATCCCTCAGTCACCAAGACTGACTCTAGCAACGGTTCCCATACCACAAACATTTTCTACAAAAGCACAGGTAAACAAATCTACGCTAGGAGAATCACCTTACGTTTTCCCTTAAGCATGGGCACAATTGTTCAAACAGTTTAGTTAAGCTCTGGAGAGGTTATACGCTTTACCCACACGATACGAAACTGACACCGTTTACCCTTCGGCAATGAAAGTTTGTGATAAGTCCTTTCCAAAGTTAACCCATAAAATTGCATGCCACCTATTTGGGCCAATTCACTCAGTCAAGTATCAGACAAGAAAAGAATTCTATCTTAAAAAAGAAAGGAATATTCCCAAGGAATATTCTTTGGAGGGCCCAGATGTCCACGAAAGAGATGTTAAGTCGGGTGGGACCTATATGTCATAGAATCAAGATTTTATATTTGATAGGGATTAATTAAAAGAAATGGCCTTAGAACCACATGGCAGTGAGAGAGAGGGGATTAGAGAAGGACTTACTGTTAAGAAGGGGATTAACGAGGCGAGACCGAGTTGGGCCGACATGGCAGTCCCTCTTCTCCTTCTTCCTTCTGCTGCTTGCACGATGCAGCACGGCTGACACGGCTCGGGTGCTGGTGGCGGACGAGGGGCAGGGCTTGGTGGAGTGGCTCAGGCGAGTCTCCATTGGCTACGGCGAAGTGCGACGGCTGGGAGCGGCGGCACAGAGAGGTGGTGAGGGGGGGGGGGGGAAGCGGATCTATAGGGTGGTCCGGATGGTCCCCGGACCACAAAAAAATAGCGATCAAACCTAGCTAGTATATATCAGATTTTATAGAAAAAAAATAAAATCTCAATTTGCACGACGCATGCACGCACTTGGACTTGGAAACGAAGCGTCGCGCGCACGGCCTCTCCTCGTTTTTCTGTTTTTTGCCACGCCACCCCGCCATGAGGAGAGGAGCCCTGCACATGTGCAATTTCCACCTTGACTCCGCAGCAACCGTGATGCGAAACAAGAGTGGATTTGAGCGCCGACCGCCGTTGGCCGCTTCCCCGCCGCGCCGCCGCCGGTTGCCGCCCGCCTCCGCGACTCAGTGTCTCTCCATCTCCAAGTCTACTCTCTGTTCCGACGGTTCCGTCCATGGCCGATGACTTAGCATCACTCCGTCTCCGAATCTACTCTCCGTTCCGATGGTTCCGTCTGTAAGTCCGTGACAGTGAGGCGTGAGAACTGAGAGCTCAGTCACCGCAAGTCCACGATGGCCGACGCCCCGACGGCGCGAGCGCAACTAGCTCTTGCAGGCTTCGGCTTGGCACCCGGCCGCACACGCCTCGGCGATTCCTCTCGTCAATCGTCGTCTCAGGGAGTTAGGTAATCTTCTTCAAACTTTTATAGCCATATAAGCTTCTTTAAGTAAAAATTCTACTTAATTACTAATTTTGTATGTTCTAATTAAGATGCTTTAATGATATGTCATGATATACTTTTGATTATTACATTAGCTGTACTTGCATTGTATATATTAGCATTATTAGATTTACTGTGTTTAGAAGAAAAAAAATAGGTCGGATCACCTATATACTAAATTCTAGATCCGTCACTGTGGGGCAAGAGAGAAAGGAGCTCTGGGGAGGAGGTGTGTCGAAGAAGTGAGCCCGAGGCGCCTTCTATAGGCGACGCGGGCTTTGCTCGGATGCGGTGAGTTGGCAGCTACGACCCGGAACCCGGGGAGAGGCCGAGCTGGCGAGGGGGCGGCAAGGCAATGGAGATGCGACGCGAGGCGATGCACAGAGAGCAGGAAGGGTGAGAGGACGGTGACGGCGACGCGATGACAAGGTCGGGGTGCTGGCAGAGAGGAGACGGGCAAGGGCATTGTGACGGCAACACGTGCGATGTCACGCGGCGGTGGCGATGTGACGCGGGAGAGGACGGGCTTGGCACGGCGTGGGGACGTGGTGCGGTGCACCGGGACTCCGAAAGGACACGGGTCGGCACCGAGTCGAACAGGTGGCGCGTAACGAGGTAAGGTTCGGGGAGGAAGACGAAAGCGGTGGGCTAGGCCGGTGGCAAGAGCGGACTGGGCCAGCTGCGAGGGGCGCGGTTGGGCCACGGGAGGGAGAGAGGAGGTCCTGGGCCAAGGGACGGGATGCGGGCCGGCGGGGAGAGATGGGCTGTCCCCAGGGATTAGGCCACCCAATCCCGGCCCAAACAAACAAGGCCGTACAGGGTGCAATTCGCACAGGATCGACTCCGGTTCGGTCTCCAAATTGTGCGTATATATGCATGCCAATATATTACTCCTGCAGCGAAACAACCACCCACCGATCTATCAAAAAGGGGAAAAAAAATAAAAAGAAAACTCACCACCACGTTGTTCGCGGTTCAGCTGGACCTAGACGTCATCCTGCAATGGATTCTTCGCTCGAGTCGTTTGATCAACTGTGTAGCTTGCTCGAACAAGGGCGATCTCCTAGTCCTTCTCAGCCTCAGCGCAACGAAACCAGATTCTCTAACATGCTATCTTCTAACTTTAACTTCAAGTGGCTGACATATGGATCGTATAACCAGCAAACCAATACATCAGGGAACCACGGAAGACATCAATGTGTTAGAGGAGACTCGTCCCAGAGCAATACGGCGTTGATGATCACTCCCCTTCCTGGTTGGGTGGTCCCGTTGAGAGTAAGTACCTGACCTGGTTTTTGGAATTGAGTTATTTTTTTTGCTTCACAATTTTTCTGAAATATACTACCTACATCGCTTAATATATGATGCTTGAACTAACCAACATCATTAAAAACAATCGAAAGGGAGTAATAACTTAAGTACCCTCGCAATACAATTAATAGTATGGTAATTCATTGTTGTTTTTTGTGTGTGCAGTGGGCTTGCGTGGCCGTGAGCTTTTCGCTACTGATTTTTTTCTTCACGATTCTATATCCTATGACAAGGTGCGACATCAATGACGGAGGATTTCTATTATGTTGGATTTGCTTATTTTGTTCCCTTATGGCTGCACCAGTGGTGGTTCTTGCGACATTAGTACACTATAGAGATATTTTTTAATATTATAGAGTCACTTTTAAAATACCTTTTTACGATGTTGCAGAGGCATTTTAAAAAACGCTTCATAAGCGTCTTTCTATGAATTATCTCTGAAAACGAAGAGGTACTATATAAAATGTCTCTATATCCTGTGGCATTTTTTAGAGATATTTTATTGTGCCTACAAGAAAATAATAAGATGTTTTATGGTTTTGTGAGGTACGCAGTGGTATTGAGAGGTGGAGCGATATAGACCATTGATCAAGATAGGGATAAGTACGGAACAAAATTATTATAACCGATGGCAGTGGGGTAATTAACTAGTAAATTAGTGGTAATTTTGTTTTATGTAAATACCTTTGTCTGATTGAATCGGTACTTGTGCATCTATTTGGTGATCTGATCATCGCAAAGGAAAAAAGTCAAGATTATTATTTTTTCTCCTCGTTCAATATTTCCTTTAGGGTTTGAAATGGAGATCGTTTTGAGGGAGAAGCTATCAGATGCCGCCGCCGCCTCAGTCCCCTAACGATGTTGTTTTAGTGCGCTCTCTGATCGACCGCCGCTGGCAACGATCATGACAGCGACTGCGTATTCCGGCCCTCTGCCGTCGCATATACCTCTTCAGTTATCCATGTCACTGATGCTGCTGCACCTCTCAAGATAGCATCTGCTAGAGCTTAGAGGTGAAGCTTTTCGATCGTAACTTGATCTCTTGCAGAATTAATTGATATTTAGATCGGAGGGTTCTATGTAGTACTGCTATATGCATTTGGTTCAGTCAAAAAAGATGGATCGAACCAGACGTCAGCACGTTTAACAATATCAAATTCAAGCTGATAAATTGATAACCAGTTTCATGCGAAGCTTTACATAGTAGAGGATCATCTACATTTTCATTGTTTTGTCACTACCAAGAGAAAAATAAAACTGGTAAAGACAGCCACGGAAAAGGGCACATATCCCAAGACAATATGCAAATATGAAAAATACAACGCAAATAATGTAATGGAGAATTAGAGAAGATGGAGATGACTTACCGCATATTAAAGATGGATATAAACTATTGATGCGGTACCTATGTACCTACAACTAATACTATAGGTAATTTTACCTTTTTCATTTTCTAGCAAATTACCATTTTACCCTTTCTACCTAAGTATCTATATCAATACTTAAATACTTTTTATGTAATACCTTTTATTATCGAGTTTTAGATTTTTACTATTTTTTGAATAAAATTTCTCTAAGAAAATAGAGTCACTTTCTAGAGGCATAAAATTTGCAACAACTATAGCAGATCAATGTGAAAAGAGAGAAAAAAAATATTATAGCTTGCCAATCCTTTGACCTAATGATCTATTGAGTTGATAACTTTTATGTTCAACTAGAAGGGAAAAGCACGGCGCCGCCGCGCCTAAAATATACTACACACCTACAGGCATGATACAACGCAATATGTTGTGATGAAAACTTCATAATAATCACCAATCCAATAAAAAAGATGCATGTCATAAGTAAGAACAAATTAAGCAAACACGATAACTCTGGGCATAAGTAATCAACAAATTATTAATGCATACAACATGTTTTTGATAGACCGCACTATCACAATTTGTCATTTTCAAGATTGAATAAAAGATTGTCTTCAAACATGGTAACATCAGTATCACACTAGTTGCTTAAACATCCCAAGTTTCTAACAGAAGATTAAGAATTATCTGTCTTATCAGCTTATACTGTCAGTGCAGTCTATGTAAAGTAACTCTATACTTCAGGCACCAATTAATGATATTTTCTAGAAGAAAAACAGTTTGCTTCAGTCGGACTTTGTCACGTATGGATCTTCATCGTGTTAATCTGACATTTGAAAATATGAGAGATGTAGCATGTATGAACATTAAAAATAGAAAGTAGTTTTGTGAGGCAGTGCTTTCTGAATATAAATTACTGATTGGTGTAGGTTCCAGTTCTGCAAAAACAAAAGTGAAGAAATTATAGTTTCTGATATACTCTAAAAAAAGGGTAACTAATAAATGTGCAAAATCACTGGGACTGATCGAAATCACTTGGGTTGGTGACTTACAAAGCAACAAACCACAAAATTTGGACTGAACTTCAACATAACTTTTAAAAAAATTAGGTAGGTACCTTTAGTATTAGTAGATGTGAACGATAAAGAGAAACAATACTACACTAAAACATGATGATGGCAAATGGCTATAAAACGCCCATGATATATATAGATGCTCTTTTTTGTAGGTGAGGCCAAATCCATAGCGGCACTCAGAAATTGCAAAATTCCCCAAAAATGCTAGTTGCACATAACCATAATGCTTATCCTATGGCAACTAACACTGATCAATTGTCTTCAAAGAACACACACATGTGGAAGAAATACATTTTACCATTGACTAACGACTCAGAATGGCAAAGCGAATTCATAAAAAGTACAAATATAAGCAACTTGCAAAATTAAGTAAACATCGAGCAGATCGAAGCGTAGGGCTTCATCTATTTTATTTTGTAGCATCTCACCGTTTGGGAAAACTCTAGGTGAGGAAAATGTTGAACTGGTCATAGGAGCCACTGGAAACAAACTAATAACTCAAATGGCGTGGTTACTTCTTCATGCCAGCATCAATGCAATACCCAATGACGCTTTGGTCAGTTACATTCAGAAAAGCTTTAAAACAGGTTTCTTTTTTGAAAGAAAAGCAACACAAGGTTGCCTTATATATTGATAGAGCAGGGAAGCATAAGTTATGTACAAGTCATGGGAGTTATGGTCGTCCCGGACCAAAAAAACACTATTCTACTCTCTCAACGGGTACATCTCACTGAGGTTTTTTGCCCCAGCAACTGCCCAGAGGCGGGCTTCCTCCTTTATTCTCGAGAGGATGAGGGAAGGGGTACCGGCCCGGTTCCTAAAGATACGCGAGTTCCGTTCTTTCCACAGTTCCCAAGAGACTAGGATGACCATCGACTTGAGCTGCTCCCGTGGGGTTTGCTGGGCTGAGGTTATTGCAATCCACCATTCTTCCACCGTTTCGCAGGCGGTCCAATCCGACGGCTGGATGTTTAGTTGGGACCAAGCCCCAATAGCTTCCCAGATTCTCTTGGAGAGACGACAGTGTGCTAGGAGGTGGACCGCCGTTTCAGGTGCTGTCCAGCAGAGCGCACAGTGGCCTTGGTTTGGCCATTGCCTTGTTTGTAGTATGTCGGCCGTCCAAACCCGGTTTTGCACTATCAACCATGAGAAGAACTTACATTCGGTGGTGCCCAGGTGTCCCAGCTTAACTTTTTGAAGACCGTAGGGGTTGTGCCTTCGAATTGTAGCCGGTACGCTGATTTAGCAGTGTAGTGTCCATGTGTCGTCAATTTCCAACGTATTGTGTCGTTTGCGTCGGGTTGTAGCTGCACCGATTGGACTAAGGCCCAGAGCTCGACATACTGTTCAAAGTGCTGCACGGTGGTGAAGAGGAGGGGTTGCAGATCCGCAACCCATTTATTTCCGGTTAGCGCATCTTTCACTGTTCTGTTTTTTCTCTTCGATGTTTGATAGATGAGTGGCACAAGGGCTTTGAGAGCTTGATTGTTTATCCAGTTGGAATTCCAGAAATTAGCCTTCTCACCATTTCCAACAGTGATTTCCATCACACGACAATCTTGTGTTTCTTCTCTCCGCTCATAGGTTTCTCCTCACTCCAGCATTAATTCTCTTGGTTTCTGAAATAGAAAAAAATACTCATACCCAACAATCAAGCCACTATTCTCATGTCCTATGAGAAAAAAATATCTTCATAGCACAATAATAACAAAAATTCATGTGTTTGAATGAAAGAGGTAAGGATGCATGTTTGCAAAGATACTGATAGGTACATTCCATATGGAAAATAACAGCATCTCCCTCAAATATATTTGTATTGGTACTACCGTACTACTGAATAACGCAGCAGGTTCGGATTTTGGATTTGCTCTTCTAGCCAGGAGAAGTGGCTTCCAGGTAACAAAAGAAAAGAAAAATAGGACAGAGCCAATGGAAGCTCCTCCTCTTTATCTTCAAGGGTAATTCGGATATTTACATCCTACCAGAACTCTGCAAATGTTGTTGTGCCTATCTTTGGCTCACAAAACATTGCAGCTCTCCATATAAGAAATGGTTCCAGCTTAAATTCCTAAGATAGCAGGATTATTCACTACCAAGTTTATCAAACATGATACTTAGAGCCAGCAATAGTCTAGTGGATATATAGCCACTGATAAGAACTGCTGAAAATACATTGTAAATTTTTGTATATTACTTACTTGATGCTATGATACTTGTAATTTTCGAAAATCTTTCTCAAAACAATCACAATTTTTGTGGTCGCTGAAATAAAGAGTATGGTAGCAACATGTTCCCAATTAGTCAAAGTCTATAATGCAATCTAGAGCAGAGAGTGCACATGCTTATTTAGCAGAACATCTGCTAAATAGTCTGCTACTGATTCTGAGAGTCAAGATGCTGAATTCACTAAAGATTCAGTCACCAGAGCAGCCTGCGTCACACAGTGGTGGTGACCTACGTGGAGAAGGCGACCAAAACCCTAAAAAATTTCAGAGGTTCCGAGATGCGAAGACTCGTGATCACCACTGCCCAACGACATGTTGGATGCTATGAGTGGGGATGCTACGATCGTATCATATAGTGCCTAGCTGATTTGTGTGGCGACCATGGCTTCTCCCATATTAGTATTCATATGAGCGATGTGGGGTTTGCAGCACACGAGAATAGACAAGCAATGGCAGTTGAGGAGAATCTAGAACCAAGGTGAACTAGGAGGGGTATTTGCAACAAATCGTCTTACGGGGGAATAATCACAAACTCAGGATAACTGGTGACATTTAGGGTTGCTTTTGCAATTTTCCCATATGGCAAAGAATGAAAAAATTTGTATTGAAGAAAAAATATAGAAAAAAATGGTCAATATATCTTCTTTAGTTAACATGTAGGTCTTGTTTGGGTAATTCTGAAGAAAAATAGAAGAGATTAATTCCACGTCGATAACTTTCAATCCCTCCCTCCCTCATCTCTACTCTTTAGAAATTAGAAGGGATCTGTCTTGTGTTGTCTTTCTTGGCTTGAGATTTTGATCTCCTTTCGTTCTCATGAGGCTTTATATTTGTACCGGAAAAGTGTCTACTTATTCAAGTTGGAATACTCTTATGCCTATTAGAAGATGATGTTCTAGCTTGTCCGAATACATGAGATGGATATGACTATTTAGTGCGGTTAGGCCTGCTAGTGGACTGGATGTAAATGGGCGGAATAGGTTGGATTTTTAAATGGACTGGCTTTGGTTGGATTCAAATGGGGCAACACTTAGAATGGACTGAGCGGTTTGGATTCACTGAAAAACGGTGTGGGTTGGTTTAGATGTGGTTACAAAATCTTTCGGGTCCAAAATGGATTGTAACCATGGATGGGTACGAGCGGATTGCACTAAATGGCCTGTGAGTGCTTCTCTGCTTGAGGCAGAGGCGATGGCTCTGCGCGCATCGAGGAACGAGCGACGCGGCTCGACGTGGTGGACATGGCGGCGCGCATCAGAGCAAAGCTAATAATATAGTCAGCTGCTGACTGTATAGATCTTTACAGTATACCTCTCAGCTCACTCATATAGTGGTTAGCTCTTAACTATAAATATATGGTCCACCTATCTCTCTCACAATTTTTTTTGGTTCCTGTGTCTAAGTTGACTATAAGTTGACTATAAGTTTACAGTCCGCTTCTCCTCTCTCTTCTCTTCTCTCATCCAACTCAGCATTTAGTTCTCTTCAAACCCACTATTATACTTACTCTCAAGTAAAGGAGCAGGCTGCACGGCGCGGGCGTATGCGAGTAGCAGGACCTCATGGCCACCATGGCCGTGCCCCAGAAAAACAAGAGCGATGCCAACTCCCACCAGGGCGCCGACGAGGGGCCGGACCGCCCGCGGCGCTGCCACCTGGTGGACATCTCCGGGGGCGCGCGCGCGGCGTGTGCTGGATTGGCTGGCTGCCCTGCTGTCCATGATCGAGTCGAGCACACGCACGGACACGCGCCTGCGCTTCTTCCACCCTCGCTGCCGTGGTACGTCGAGGCAAGCTCGTCTCGCCCGACGGCAGCGGGAGCTTGATTCGCGCATCGACCGTACACGCCGCCGCGCGCCAAGCACGCTGCCATCGATCGGCCAAGTTGCCATGATCGTGCGGTGGCGCGCGCTGACGTTCAGCGCGCGGGTGCAAGAAGGACACCGTCGGTGGCGTCGAACGAGGGGCTGGACCGCGCGCGGCGTCGCCATGCCGGCGACATCACAGGACCGATCGATCGAGCACCCATGGTGGCCATGTTAGTGTTACCGTCCTAAATTCTTTAAACTCAGTCCATCAAAACGAGTTCAGAATTCAATTTCACAGATTCCGACTCATCGGGCTTGGGCCCACCCGTCATTGACGACAGTTGACCAGGCTTGACCGGAGGGCCCACCTGTCACCGCCTCCTCGGCGCCGTAACAAACTTTTCCTCATCCGCTACGGCTAGTTGCCTCTCTCGTCTTCCTCCCCACGCCACTCCCACGCCCAGAAGCGAGAGGGCCAAGGAGGCGCGCGCTCTCGCTCCTCCTCTTCCTCCCCACGCGACACCGCACCTCGCCACCGCGCGCGCAGGAGCACCGCCTCCCCTGGTGCGCCGCCGTTGCCGGAACGATCGCCGACCAACTGCTCGACCAAAGTTCGACACCTCTTCGCCTCACGCTGAGAAGCCGAGGGGTAGCTACTCGCCACCGCGCGATCGCTCGCTCCGATCCGACCACAGCGGAGTCCTCGTTCTCCATCCGCGCGCGGCGGCCGTCGATGGAGGTTTTCCAGGGTGTGGAGTTCGCGGTGCTGCGGGTTTGGCACAGCGCGTCGTACCTCTACGCCGACGAGGACGGGCGATCCGTCGACCACGGCAGCCTCCGCGGCGGCAGCGGCGCCGGGTCGGTGCACAACGCGGTGTGGGCCGTCGAGGAGCTCGTCGCCGGGGCGCCCCCCACTCGGTATGTGCTCCTCCGCGGCGCCTACGGCCGATACCTCGGTGCCGGGCCCCCCGACGCCCGCGACCTGGAGCGCTGCGCCTGCTGTTCGCTCGAGGCGGTGCAGCGCGACCGCGATGAGCATGAGGTCGACGCCATCATGTGGCGGGCCATCGGGTGCTCCGGCCCTGACGATGCCCGCGGCGTCATCCTCATGCACGACTGGTCCGGGCGCTACCTGCGCGGCAACAACAGCTTCCTGGCTCGCCGCCGCGGCGTCTCCGTCGACGGCAACGTCGACGACGAAACGACACTGCGGTGGGAGGTGGTGCCCGTTCCCAGACCGGAGCTCCCAATCGCGGCGGTGAGCTCCTCCTCGTTCCCTCTTACCTTCTCTTCTTGCGATTCTTCTGTTTGTTTTGTGTTTTACACAATCTGTGAATTGATCAGATTTGTTCTGCTACTGTTCTTCACTTTGTGCAGTCCGATTCGCCGTGCTCGCCCCTTCTGCAGCGGGAGATTCAGTTCGTGACGTCTGACGAAGCCGGCAAATTCGTTTTCAGTTCGTTCCGCTTCACCGGGCGATCTGTGCAGCTCTTGAGGGCGGAGTTCGTGCGACGTGTTAACTGCCAGTTCACGATGTGCGTCCGCGCCGGCCGCCATGGGAGGCTCACCCCTCTGCTCATCAACCTGCCTCACAGCCGGGAGACCCTGCACATCGTTCTCGTCAGGCCCAACATCACAGGTAAACATCCTAGTTCGACATGCATTTTTCTGAATTTTCTTAACATTTGTTCATCTAGTTCGGTAAGGACTGTAGATTTTCTAGTATTTAGTAATGTGCGAATTTCTGACAGGCTTAGGGTACTCGACGAAAGATAGGTGTGTTGGTTAGAGACTTAGAGTAGAGTTTCTAGTTAAGCCAATGCTGGAATACAGTTTTTTGTTTGCTTCTTAGTTGCATGATAGCTGAAAAGCCTGAACTCAGGGTGTATTGTGTGTGAATTTGCACAGGTTTACATTATGTGATAGTGGTTAAACAGGGTTTTCTAACGACAATATTGGTTACGGTGACAAGTTGTACTTATGCCTAGTATGGATTGATGACTAGAATGTGCTCAACATTTGCAATATATTGCTGTTCATGCTAAACTAGGTAGAAATATGCATGATGTTCTGAATTCTGATGAGTGATGATAGTAACTAAATCTCCTAAATCATTTAGGACATCTCTCTGTCTTTTTATTTGGGATTTTTGGTGCCGCCAATTTCCATACGCTGCATGCTATGTGTGGAATCTAGTTAGTGTATTCTTGAAAATTAGATCGGTAAAGAACACAACTGAGTTCTTCACAAGTCAAAACTACATCAGTGAGTCTTGTATAGTTCAGTATTAACATGCAGATTGCCTGACACTTTTTCATGGCCAAGTTTGCTATATTGTTTACATTTTATCTTGAGTTATTTGTATGGTACTACTCCATAGAACTCCGTTTGGTCATAAATACTTAATGTTTAGGACAACATTCGGATGTTCCTTAAAAAAATTTGCAGCTTAATGCACTGTGACTTGAAGAGTTCAGACATCGATTTTTCATGGAATCATTGTACTGATACGTTAATACTGCTTGTTTCACACCTATAATTCAGAATGTTCTTAGACTTCATAGATGTGAAGGTCCAACATACCCTGTGTTCCTGTAATTCTCTAGCACATCACTTTGCTAAAATAGGTGCGAACTTGGCATCGGGTGGAACTCTGTTATGGCCTGACTCGGTGCCCTGTGATGTAACTGATCTAGTGGCTGCCGATCTGCGGTCAGTCTAAGTTAATGGAAATTTTCCATCTCAAAAAAAAAAAAAAAGATGGCCTGAAACCAGGTCAAGCCTCTATTTAATTAGTTCTCAAGATGATAATATCAGTAGTTTAGTGTGAAATTCAGAACTCAGAATTACTTATACTGTTTTTATTCAGTAGTTTAATGTACTGCTTGTGCATCACACTAACTGCATGATTTCTTTGCTATGGCTGCAGCGGATGAGCATCAACTGTTATCCTCAATTCTGAATGCTGAGGATGAGGCGGCAATGGTCGCTGCCGTGGAGCTGCAGCACCAGGAGGAGAAGCTGCGGGAGAGGGAGGAAGCCCTCAGAGTCCGCAAGGAAGCGGTGCTGCGCCATCGAGAGGAGAGGTTGCGGGGGAGGGAGGAGGCAGTCAAAGTTAGAGAGGAGATGGAGCTGCAGCACTGGGAGGACAGGATGAAGAAAAGAGAGGATACAATCACATTGCGAGAGCTGAGGGTTAAGGATATGGAGATAGCTAACCTGCAGCACAGGGAGACAAATGACCAGAGAAACAAGCTCTCAACTCCACTACTGAATCGTGCTGCAAATAAGGTATGCCATCATAAAAAACTATCAATTTAAATTTTTTTCCTCCATTTGCACGGACCATCCTATGTAGTATCTAGTTATCTACTATTCGTATTCCTATATAGTTGGACCTAGTTGACATGCGGTGAGCCACACCATTTACAAATGAAAGGCCATTGGATCACTGTTTCTTTTAATCACAACTATTGGATCATTTCTATACTTAATCACAGGCATAAATGTATAAATGTATTAACTGTAGCTTAACATGTATTGAACATTTTATTAATTGTTCTTAATTTAATGTTATTAATCCCACAGCAAGTTGCGTGATATTTTACTAGTATATCTATAAATTTCATCCCCACGCAATTAAAACTATTTTCCTCTCCTATAAATCAACTCAATAATTTTGATCAATTAGATTAAAGTTTAGCACTCCAAATTGTCCCAAAGTAAATTTGCTAGTGGTCATTGAATTTAACTTGGCTACATTTACGTACTAACTGTTTCAAAATTCTTAGCAGGAGGATACTATTTGGGACAAACGGCAAACTATCTACATGATTTCTTTAGGAGTCTCAGTGGGCTTACTTGTGACAGTACTTCCTTTCATACCACGTCCATATATTCAGATATTTTTGGCTGCATTTGTTATCCTATGGGGGCTGGGCAGTGCGGGTTTTCCTATGGGCCTTTTTGGCACAACTTGTTGCGAGAAAGGCTTTAGTCGTCACAGTGCTCGAATAATATTCATGGCCTTCTCACTGATGGTGATCTTCGTCGTTTATGCATTGGCCATTTCCGTCAGTACTAGTCCATCATCACCAGTAGCACCTCCATCGCCGGCTGATTATGGATATTCCACATTGTCAGCTGGGTGGACATATACCTATATTGGGGTTGGAGCTCTGGTTTTTGTTGTACAATTATTTTCATGGATCATGGTATACTGTCATATTCTCCTCTCTAAAAAAAAGTGTTACAACAACATTTTCGAAATTCTCAAATTTTTCCTGATAATATATACAGGGTTGCGTGTACGGTGGTGATGGAGATCCAGATGTATCTAGTTCTATCAAGGAGCACTTGATTAGCGAGGAGTTACTTGAAAGGTAAAAAGTGGTGGACTACTGTCTATAATGCATATGTTATCTTCAATCATCAAATTTATTTCTGTAATTAAATGAATTGATTAACCTCCTGACGTCGGTTTCAGTCAAAAAAAAATCATCAGTTTACTTATACTTTTTTCTCCATTCTTTTCTGTATCTGCAGACTTCTGAAGAGCCAGGCGGAGAGGCATTGATGACGTTCCCCCTCCAAAAAAAAAAAAAAAAAACTCAGGAACTGTTGGCGCGAAGAACCTCGGACAAGCACCTAGTGAGCGCAACAAGCTTCCAACAAAGCCAAGTTTATATTACCCAGTGCCCACACCTGTTTCAACTGTTTGGGAGACTGGTGCTGGATTTCCTCGGTGCGTTCGCACACAAACACACGCTAAAGAAACATGAAACTCATAACTCAAGAACAGAGCAATAGTAAAGTTGAACACTTGGCATTTTGATGCTGATTGGATCTTGCCGCAACGTTTTGTTTCTTCTCTTCTCCTTTCATGCAATCCAAAGTACGTAGTGGCACTCCATCTTGTGTGCCATGATCTGATTACTCAATCAAAGTACATAAGGATGTCCGATAGCTAGGTGCTGGTCGAGATGAACTTAACTGCAATCTACCCTCCCTCAATGCACTCCAGAGTGAAATGATATTGCGTATGGAAATGGTATTGCGTAAGGATGTGCTTGCTCCTTTCATGGAATACCGGGTTCTTGTAGAGGGGGATAGACTTGCTGGCAACCTTGATCTTCATGGGTCCGGCCTGCTGCCGCTGATATTATCAAGCAATTGTAGGATCGTATAATGATAACTAAGCCAACCATAAAGGGTGAATGATTGAAGTACAAAAAACTAAATTTTTAGCGGAATTAAGAGTTACCCTCAATTCGACGTAGATTAATCTGATCGAAATTAATCTTCCGGTCTGACCGCTTGAAGATCGTCGGTCTGACCGGTCTAACCACCTTATGTCGCCTCCTCCTGTCGTCATAGTCACTGCCGGTCTGATCGGGCATATGCCTCTGGTCCGGTTGGACCGCCGCACCAAAGCAAATACAAATCGAAGAACTCTCAAATTAGATTTAATTTTATTATTTCTAATCTTTGATTACAAAGTGCAACAATAACACTCCTCATGAAAATCTCGACTAAAACTCGAAACCCTAACTTTACTCTAAACTCAACTCTCACAAAATCGATACCGGGAGGCTACACCCTCCCTCTCTATTTATACCTAAAGTAGATAGCCTAAACCTACGGACCAATCTCGTACAAGAAGTCCTAATCCCCTGGGAAACCTTCCCGTACAAGAAATAGACTTACAAACTCCAATTGTACCAAATTTGGAATCGTTGTAAATTTAACTCCGCAACCCATACGCACACAGTATCTCCATCGTACACCATATGAAATCTTCACAAACCACGTGCATTGAACTTCAGCCTAAGCATCCCGCATGACATCCTGATTGTCCGGACGTCATTTTCTCCCAAATTGATTCCCGATCCATCATCGGCAACACTCTCCCGAGACGTCAAGACTCACCTACACATGCATCAACCAAGAAACTACATCCGAGCACAAGTTCTCTACAACTTGACTCATTATTAGCACACAACAATATTAAAAACAAATAATATCCATCTAGAAGCCATAATTATAGATTAATCATGGATATCCAAAATAACAACCCGAAACTGAAATCGACACAGCGTCGGTCGGTCAGACCGCAGGCTGGCCGATCTAACCGATGAACACACGCCAGTCTGACTGGTCACACATGCCCGGTCTAACCGGACCCAACTGTCAGCAATACATGTTATCATCTGAAAATTCAATCATCTCCAAAACATCAATAATCTCCAAATTCAAAACCGACAATATCACATGTCAATTATTCATCATGAAATACCAATCAAACACACTTTGATTTTACAACAATTAGTGTGCAAGCTAGATCCACCGACACGCCAGTCCTTGGGGTGATGTATTCTGCTTCACACGATGAAAGAGCGACAAACTTATGCTTCTGAGAAATGTAGCTCACCGGGCTTTCAACGAGTAAGAAACAACTATACTGGTGGTGCACTTGCAGTCATCAATGTCGCCTGCCATGTCGCTGTTTCTATAGCCGTGCAGTAGTGACCGCCTCATGAAATGACATCTAATATTGATCATGTCAGGAATGTTTTTGTTAGCAAAGAGCAGAGCCCTCCATTTCCATTAAAGAAATGTAAAGTTCTACAAAGTGTCAACGAGATGCATAGATCCAGTCTCGCAGCGAACAAAACAAAACGCACCGTTTACAAACTGGCAACTATCCTGAATAACAGACAGACAAGCACTTCTCCTCTTCAGCCATTCAGATGTTGAGCAATCTTTTCAGAGTTGTTCTCCTGCTATATTGCGATTTAAAGATCTCAGTTGTGTTTTGCTTTAGCAGTTGAACTCCCCACCACAACTTTCGTTGTCTTTCCTCCGTATTATGCAAAATAGCCCAATTAGACATCCAAGAGCAAGCATTGTATAAAACATCAGTAGAATCATGAGGAACTGCAAAATAGCCCTATTAGACATCCAAGAGCAAGCATTGTATAAAACATATCAGTAGAATCATGAGGAAGTATGTGATTAAAGCAAACATTTGTTGCTTTGTCACATTTCTGAATGCATACCCCTCCATTTAATTTTTGCAAAGAACCCCTCTACAACTCTTCACACTACACCAGTTGCAGTTTTGCCTAACAGCTAAAATAATTTACAACAGTACTCACGTGTAAACAATTGTAGATATACAACAGCCCTCTCGTAGGTGGTTATACCAATAGGACTATCATTATTTGTCTCGCAGGTGGTTATACCAACAAGGTGGTTATAATAAACCCTCTCGTAATTGTGTTGTCATCTGGTATAGTGTCACTCAAGCAGTCCATATATATTGCTAGAGAAAAAAAAGGAAATCATCTATTCCTTTCTAGATCTTGGCATGTTGCACAACGGCACAAGCACGCGCAGCATCGGCGGAGGTGGTGATCTTGACTCTAGAACAGTGTTCACCTAGACGTTAGACTCTAGATGGATGATGACCCATAGAGTCTAGACTCACGTAGACATTAGACTCTAGATGGATGATGACCCGTGGTCTAGATGGACGATGACCCATGGTCTATAGTCTAGACACAAATCTAGACGTCTAGACGATATACCATACTATAGACTATCAGTATATTTTTATTGGCACACATGTAAATACACTTAACATATTTCATATAATATTAAAGAACTGGTGGCACTGTGATAAGTGCAGCCACTCGCATAGAGCCGTGGGCTGGAGAGAGGAGGAAACAAGGTCCACGGCGGCAACTAGCAGAGGAAAGGCGACGCGACTTCATGGCAATGTGAGGTTTAGAGCAGATGAGAGGGGTTTGGAATGGTGTCAAAACCCTAAGCCACATGGACCTTGGGAGTGACATAAAGTTTTAGTTCCTACCCCAAAAAATGCATTGGTCCATTGCCTAGACGATAGTCTAAACGATAATTTTATGGTCTACACTTACCTCATTGTTGTATAACTGTGTGGTATAGACAGTTTAGGACCATATTTTGACTGTTTAGATGATCAAACGGTCTAATTCACGATTTAGATCCTATACTAAACGATAACTTTTATCGTCTAGCGTCTAGACGCGGTCTAAACCGTCTAGACTATGTTCTAGGCGAACACTGATCTAGAGTGACGACAAGTGAGGAGCTGCTGGTCAGCACGAACATCGACGAGGCTACATCAGCTAGCCTCCCTCCACCCTTTTCCCCTTTTACCGGTTGAGATACATTGAAATGATTTCATTAAGGGATATAAATGTATGAATAGATTACACTAGCTAGAATGAGCAATATCCCGTCTACCCAAGACATCGTGCGGGGCTCAAATAAAGTACTGGCACATATAAGACCTTATATGTGCTGGTTTTTAAACAAAGCATAGCAGAGAGGCCCTCACAGTTAATTAATGAAAGAAAATTACAAATGTAGTATCCAATCTTTTACAATATTTTTTTTATCTCTTCAATCTGAATAAAGAAAATTACAAATGTAGTTGCTAAGAAATATAAAGGGTGATCTCTTCCACCCGGTGGATTAGGCATTACAGTTACCTATTCCCATTACTCATCGACAAGGAAGAAAGAGATCGGTTAGCCGCATCCGTTCCTTTGCCACTCCACGGCAACGGGCGCGACGCATCCGTTCCTTCGCTACTCCTTGGCAACGGGCGCGATGGTTCCCGACCATCGCGCCTCCAATTGCCATCCTACTACTATGTATAAAAGGATACCGATTGATCAATACAGAAACACAAATCTCTCGCTCAATCTCTCTCACACTTTTCTACTAGTAACACGTTATCAGCACTTTCGCTCTCGCAAGGAGACCGAAAAGGAGAAACAACAGAAGGAATCAATAGAGAAGGTATGCCCACCTTCAATTCCATCATGCACATCGTTCTCAGCCTCCCTCGCCATCACGTGGCTGCCGCTTCCCCATTAGTGTGCTCACTGTCTTCATCATCTTCTTCGTCGTTCAAGGAGGTCGTGCCTGGGATCCTGCGTCGCGCACCATGGCAGTCAGTCTAGGGTTGGTGGCCGCCGCCACCACCGTCGCCATCGCGTGGCTGCCGCTTCCCCAGCGGCTCTCCCGCCAGTCCCCGCAGCACCTGCCTCCGCCTCGCCGGTTGACGGGGTGCCCCGCCGCGTTCAAGTCCAGGGGTACAATTTTGTACCCACCATGGATGGACCGTGGTGGTGTCGCCCACCGGCGAGCCATGCTCCCTCCCGCTGGAGATGGAGTCGCCACCAGCTCCACTCGTATTCGCCCTATCACCCCCAACCGCTCCTCCAACAGCTCCACCGACCACGCAGCCGACGCCACGCCAACACCGCTCCCCACTCCCGCACCATCCTGGTCCGGCCGGACCAGAACCCTAGCCGCGCGCACGGAGGAGCCGACCTTCTTCAATCCATCCTCGTCTCGCCGTCACACTGGCGAAACCGTCGCTCGCCATCCTGGCCTCTGCCACACGTTCATCGCCGTTCCCCAAGGCTCTCCTAGCCGTACCTACCTAACGAGGTGTCAGGGAATGGTGCTCGGTTCCGGTCAACCTCCGACTCCAGCGAGGAGTGGGAGGCGTCGGCCTAACCAGGCCAGCAAACCGCCGGCCGACGGAGGGGCGACCAAGGAGATAGTAGCGGTGGATACAGAGGCGGCAAAGGTGGCGGCGAAATGGAAGGCGGAAGTGGCGGTGGGTGGATGGCGGCATAAGGCGGTGGCGTAAGAAGGCGGCACAACGGCAGCTACGCACCGGTGACGTCGCAAGAGGCAGAGGAGGCAGCGGTGAAATGGGCGGTGGCAGGATACCGCGGGGGTGGTTAGGGTTCTAACCCTAACCCCCCCTGTGCCCCCCTTTTCCCCTCGGGCCCGATGGGCCGGCCAGCATAATAGGAGTGGTGGGCTGAATCCTATTGATTTCGATCCACCACCCATTTATCCTTTTATTTTAAGTTTTTAATTTTCTATTTAAGCAAACTTTCATATTAGTCCCTATCCTTTTAGTTAATTTAGTTAAGAAGATCACCAGTTGTAAAAACAATTATATAATGGTCCTTTAGACCTAGATGTTGTATGTTATTTGACATAGGTGTTTATTAAATACACTGGTTTACTAAATTTACTTGTTGTCTTAATAAAATGCCTTTTGCATATTATTTAGACACGATCTACTTCCTCGCTTTGTTAATTTAAAAATTTCTTTAAATTTTGTATTTTAATTTAACAAATTCTCTTAATTATGTATAGCATGATTAATGGAGAATTTAATGCATGTTCAACTACATATTTTTACTTGGAAATTAAACCACATGTTGATGGAGTCCTATATACTTTAGTCAGAACGATCATAACCTAGGCAGCGGGTATCTCGCCCATCATTAAGTGGTCTACATCTTAAGATGATTATCGAGATGGAGTCCTACACATTGGCCATAATGATCATAATCTAGGCAGCCAGTATCTCGCCCATCACAAAGAGGCCTACATCTTAGGATGATTACACACATGTGTTATTCCGAGAATATGTTTTGAAATATGAAATTATTTAAAATTTAGATGCGCACAAGGTAGTGGAGTCCTAAACATTGGCTGCGGTATATTCATCAGAATATATTTTCCCGGAGACCATGTCTTAGGCAGCGAGTATATCTTGCCCACTATTAAGAGATCTACTCCATTCTTTAATTACTTGGAGATTATCCACATTGTGCCTCTTAATTTTGAATTCTAACTTAAATTTATAAGGTCTATTACCTACATCTTTTCTAATCATTACAAAATATGAAGTCTTACATTAAAAACATTGAGATTACAACATTAATATCATGTTTTTATTAATTTACCTCTGTAAATTAATAATGTCAACCATGATTGTTGGGACATGGCAACTAGAGAGTTCGACGAACTCACCCTTGATGGGAGTAACTACCCAATTTGGGTTTCTGATATCAAGATAAATTTTGCTTCTCCTGGGATTTGAAATGCAATTGAGAAACCCAACAATGAGGATCCTCCAATTGAGAACAGGGTGAAAAACACAACCCTTTTCCTTCTTAGGTTCTACATCCGCAAAGATCTCAAACATGAGTACATACTGGAGATGAGCCAACTCAACTTACGGAAAGCTCTAAAAGAGCGTTAGACCAGCAAAAAGAACTCATCTGGCCTGAAGCTAGTTATGAGTGGAGGCAACTGCGTCTACAGGATTTGAAAACTGTGGCATAATACAATCATGCTGTTCATAACATTTGCTCCAAGTTGAAGTTTTCTGAAAAAGAGCCAACAGAAGCAGAGAAGATAGAAAAAACTCTGTCAACTATGCTTCCGGAGGACAGGATACTAAACCAACAGTATCGCACAAACAATTTCCATCAATATTCTCAGCTTATACGCATATTAACTCAGGTAAAAAACATCATGAGTTTGCTAAGAAGAATGCTCAACAACGCCTCCTAGCTCTGCCCCACTGCCTGAGGTGCACTTCAATGCTAAAAATAATGCTGAGAACAAGAAATGATTCAAGGAAAATTCTTTCAATAATCATAAGAATCCGGCTGGAAAATGCAAACGCAACAACAAGTGCAAATCCAATAGTCGAAAGAAAGAAAAAGGAAAGGGTAAGGCACTACAACTTCGTGGCAACAACAACAAGCATTGCAATAGGGAATCTAGCTATCATGTCGCTAAAGTTTGCCGTATCCCAAAACATCTTGTCCTCCTATATCAGAGAAAGGATCCTCCTGTATTGGTAATGGGCGCGACACATCCGTTCCGTCACCACTCCTTGGCAACGGGCGCGATGGTTCCCAACCATCGCACCTTCAATTGCTATCCCATTACTATGTATAAAGGATACCGATTGATTAATACTAAAACACAAATCTCGCTCAATCTCTCGCACTTTTCTACTCGTAACAGTAGTATATCTCTCATTCATAAAAGTAAGAGGAGCTCGCTTTTCAAAAAGATGCCTCCACGAAGAAACAACCATCTGGCCCTATCATCATCATTTGGAAATCCATTGATGCGCTCCGGATGCCAAACAGATGCCCAACATGAAACTGAGAAGGGCCACGTAATGAACAGATGCCGTTACATGGTCTATATATGTTGGGTTTTTTTAGATCCGTCAGACCGTCACATATTAACGTCATGTGTGTCTGCAGGTTCTTGACAGAAACTAATCCCTATAACTCAAAATATAATATCTTTTAGCACTTAAGATTTATCCCGAAATATAATAACTTTTCCACCAACATTCTATTCTCAACCAATCACAACCCTCCACCATTTCACTTTCTCACCTACCTCCACCTCTCAGAGGGTGTTTGGATCCCTTTAGTCATCTGACTAAAGTTTAGACAGACTAAAAAATTTTAGTCACCCCTGTTTGGAAGATGGGACTAAAGTGCATTAAAGTCCAGATTTACCTCCCCTTCTCTCTCCTCTCCCTCCCCCTTCTCTCTCAGTGCAATTAATGGGAGGAGCAATTAATTAGGTGAGAGAGGGGAGTTAGTCACTAGAAGTTGGGTCACCCTTGACTAGAGACTAGACTAGTTTTAGTCACCATTTAGTCAGGGGTGTTTGGAGATTTAGTCCCCTAATGTGACTAAAATTAGTCAAGTAGTCTCTAGTCAGGTGGATCCAAACACCCTCTTAATCAATCACAATTTCTCTCTATTTAATTCTACCTACTTTCTTAATAACCGTGTTCAACCCTAAAACTTCTTATATTCTGGGATAGATAGAGGGAGTAGCACAAATGAGTGCAGTATCTTATATGTTAATTCTTATTATAAACCGACGTGTGGTATGTATCAATCCTACAAAATAAAGCACGGCACATAGAACCATCACATAAAATCCAACCACTCACATGTATGTGTTCTTATGTAACTTTTTCATATGAAGTCGAATGAAGATTAAATTTATCAAAGTTGAGCTCGACGAGTTCTACGATTTTGTAGTTGATAATTTTTTTCATTTGAGATTGTTTACATATCCGAAAATGTGTTATAAATTCTTAGAAACATTTGAAATTTTCAAACGACTTCGGATGGAGACAAAATATATAGAAAGATGTAAATCTCAATTAGAAGCGCACGTAACTTAAACAAAAAGTGCTTGATAGTTAAGATGTTAACTGGCTAAGAATGGAGCAAGATGTTACGAAAAATATTTTTTCGGGTTTTTCTCGCACCTAAAAAATGAAATCAAGTGTACCTCACATGTTTAGGAGCTGGTTCTAAAACCAGCAGTAATAACTATTCTCATTAGCGTAGCTTTTGTGATGCCGATTTTAAGACCGACACATATGAGTAGTTTAGAGTCGGCACCAATTAGAGTGTTAGTACTCGTGATTCTTTATGTTTCCAGTGTAACGAGATTTATTTTAGCAACAGGTTAATTCCAACTGTACGTGAATTTGTTACGATATTTGTAATCATACAATATTTCTATATATGAGATATGGAGGAAACCTCGCTGTCTAAAGGAAGAGGTAATGAGGCATTCGCATCCAATCAGCCAAACATATCGCACAGTCCCTAGTCCCTCCATCCACAAGAAGAGTTAGACCTAATTTAGATTTTAGTTTCTCCACAAAAGTTGTTTCTATTTGTAGTCTATATATATCTGAGACTTAAATAGAGAGATAAATTAAATGTTTGATTGGAACTCGAGGAGCCATATTAATACTTATTGGTTACATGCTTGCATGCACTTCTTGATTTTTGTTACATGTAAAATGAGTTAATTTCTCCTTGGTCTTGGTGACAAAAATAATACTTGACGTTTTGGATAATGATACAATCTCCAAATTATGTCTTTGACATACTTTTCTATTATAATATATACAATAAATAAATGCACGTTTACTTTTATTATAGTACTTTGAAAGATTAAACTATATCTTTTGTTTTAGTCCTTTAAACTAAATACTTTAAAGTTACTGGTAGTCAAAGTTATAAAAGTTTAATTTCAATCTTGTTCAAAACGTTAAGAATTATGGAACCGGAGTGAGTAGGTAACTCTTATGGATGGAGGGAGTAACAAACAAACCAAACAAACAAGTCCTGTCTGTTGCATCACTCTACCTAGCTATGCCAATGAAAACTGCAGAGTGAAACTTTGTTTTATTATTTATATGTTTTTAATAGATAATTTTAATAATAGACCTCGCCGAAACTTATTTTTAAAAATAAACCTTTTGACCACGCCACTGCAGATAGCGTGGCTAAAGAATACTGCCATGCCATCGGTCCTGGCGTGGCAACATGTGCCACCTTGGCGGTCGTCCTTTGGACTCGGAGGAGAGGGAGCCCACATGGCATGTGCCACCATGTGTTGATGCAAAACACGACGGCTTAGGGGATTTGCTTCACTACAGTCAGGTCTAAGGCTTGCCTCAAGTATCAAGAGCGTGTCAATTGGTTTGATCTACAACAAACAAGAAAGATAAACAATAGAGTTAAATGAATGATAGCCGATCGGATAATGAGCCGATGACGTATTGTTAGAGGTCTTGGCCGATGTAGTTCGATCAAATCGGTAGTGAATTATGATGAAACAAATAAAGCAAAACTTTAAACATGTTCCATCGGGTGTAATATATCTATTTATTCTTTTATCAATCTCTTTCTAGATAATATTATGGAAATAGTCGATGATTCAATATTTGGATCAAAGTAGATGATTTACTGGCTATGACTCCAGTATAAACTTATATAAACAGATCAATCTAAATAAATATATAAAATAATGATCAATCTTTGATACGATGATCTAATCCAGATTGACCAATACTTGATATATTTATATAGAGTAATCTATCTATATAAGTGGCGAATATATATAAAACACAAGTTAATGTATATTTGGTAAGATCGGCTGAAACTCCGATAATATCCTTAATTATGATTAATTCCAGGTTAGACTTTAAAGTTCTAAGCACGATTAGGGATGATGCATCACAAAGTATACGAAGAAATATAAAGTCTAAACAATCAAATAATTAATCATTTTTCAGGATGGTAAATACGTTAGCTAATCTAATCTAGCAAAACAATATAGCCGATACCGATAAACCCTAAAACGAGTTTCAGCCGATACGATAAAATCGAGATACTAAACTAGATTAACTAAGATATATGATAAAAGATGATCACAAGAAAGAAAATTAATACATCTAAAACGATATAAAAGCCCCAATAATACAAACCATCGAGACAAGTTACCTCTTGTCGAAAGATCATAGCTGATGCCTTGACTTAAAGTGAGAACTCGTCGAATAGTGAAAGGAAAAGATGGCGATGCACCGAAAGTGGTATTGATTCGATTGTCGTCACTTATTACAATGATCTTGGGTTTATATTTGTACCCAGGGTACAAACTTGTTCATAGTGGACACGACTCAAACTTCCTTAAAGATAAAAACAAACGAACAAGTCCACATGTCGGACTCTTACCATATCTCTAATTCGAACCAACATCAATATCCTAATTAATAGATACACTTGCCTTAAATAAGCTCTACCTATGAATGGAAATAAAGGTTATTCCAATTCTGATCCATACCGAGCCCAAGCTAACCCGTATCAGCCACTTTCCTTATCGGCTCAAACTGATTCCAACTCTGTTTTCCAGCTGATACAGAGTCCAGCCAATGTGCAGTCTGCTTTTCCGATCTGACTCGATTCCACACCAAATCCGCTTCAATTTTCTTCTTCTTCTCTGAGTCTGATGCTAAATTTTGTTGTTAACATCATGCCATGCTAAAAAAACAACGGATAGGGCATTGCCACACCATCGAGCCGAGTGTGGCAGTCGACAGCTACAACACCAGTGCACCTAGCGTGGCAGGAAATGCCACGTCGGCATCCACTTGATCTCATCAATGGGGCAGCAGTTGCCAAGACAGGACCATTGGTGTTTGTAACACCCTAAAAATTCGACCAACAAAATCGAAATCCTAAAATATGGACCCTCAAAATTTTTTTAAAATGAATTGCATCATGCCGGATTTATTCGCACGTTTTATTGGACTTTACGGTAGATTAATCAATTGTGTATTATAAGGAGGTCATTAAATATGGTGACACAAATTTAGGAGGGCATTTTCTTACATATACATAAATATGTACACAAATAAAGGAGGCTAGGTATAAATCCAAGGTATAAAAATATATAGGCGTACGTATGAATATATGGGGCTAATAGGTAAAAAGAGAAGAAAGAATAAAAAATATATATAAATAATAATAAATAAATTACCACAAATATTAGACGATACTGATCAAACTAAGACCATACAAAATTTTTAAATGAATTTTAGTGGTGAAATTAGCCCCCAAAGGCCCAAAACACCCTGCCGGCACTATTCATGGGCCGCCACCTGTTCGGCCGAGTCCCCTCCCAAGTGCGCCCGTGCCCGCGCCCGCGCGTCCACGCCGCGTGCCTGCCCTGCGCCGCAAGCGCCGGACCCGCCGCCGCCGCCGCCACGCTCGCACCCCGCACGTCGCCTGCGCCGCATGCGCCCATGACGCCGCCCGCCGCCGCCCACGCCGCGCGCGCCCACGCCGCGTGCGTGCCCTGCGCCGCAAGCGCCGGACCCGCCGCCGCAGCCGCCGCGCTTGCACCCCGCACATCGCCCGCGCCGCACGCGCCCACGATGCCGCCCGCCGCCGCCCGCGCCGCGCGCGCCCACGCCGGCCGCCCTCGCGCCCGCGCCCTCACCGCCGCCCGCGCCGTACAGCGCACGTTGCCGCCCACGCCGCCGTACGCGCCCACGCCGCCGTACGCGCCCACGTCGCCGGCTGCCCACGCCGCCGTACGCGCCCATGCCGCCTTACCACGCGCGCACGTCGCCGGCCGTCCACGCCGCCATACGCGCCCACGTCGCCGCTCCACTCCGTGCGCACGACGCCGCCCATTCCGTCGCCGCGCCGGCCACCTCCGTGCCGCTCCCGCACTATAAAAGCCACCCCGCTCCCCCCTCTCATCTCCCCACACCGCCGGCAACCTCCCCTTCCTCCCCCCTCTGTTCCCCCACATTTTCCTCACCGCCGCCGCCGCGCCCCAGGCCGCCGCGCGCCCCGCCAGTCGCCACCGTCGGTGAGCCCCCCTCTCCTCCTCCTCCCCTTCCGTCGACTGCGAGAGACAGAGAGTAGGACCGGTGGTAGCAGAGAGAGAGGGAAGAAAGGAGAAGGAGGAAGAAGAAGCAGGAAGGAAGAGAGAGAAGAGAGAGAAAAGGAAAGAAAGAAAGAAAAAGAAAAGGGAAAGAAAAAGGGAAAAGAATAGAGAAGAGAAGGAAAAAGAAAATAGGAGAGGGAAGGAAAATAGGGAAAAATAAAATTAGACCTAGAAAGGAAATTTAGAATAGAGAATAAATTGGAAGAAATAAATTTAGGATAAAACCACCGATTATTTTAGAAACTCATACAAGGAATTAAATAGGATTATTTAAAAGCGAATATTCACTTAACTTAATAATTCGTTTAATAATTATTCTTTTGCAAGGACGTTTAGTCAAATATTTAGATTTCAATTTTTAGGACTTGCCAACTCGTGTGTATACTCATTAGTTAATTCTGGAACTTCTAAATTAAACGTCATCATTAACGTTTATTGCAATAACCATGTAATCGTTATTTAATTTTACTCATCAATTAGATTATACACTTAGGTAGCCATTGCAATTATTTAGTAGATTACCGATCACCAAAGGTTGAATATTATTAGCGGATCTAACCTAGGCGAGTCGCGTAAATTAAACCGGACCAATGTTCTAATTGGCTAACGTTAAAATTTTGGGGACAAGGGTATTAACAATCGGAATGGAACTATTTTATAAATAATAATAGGAGCGAAGCCAACATTCGACACTCACGTTCGATCCATTTCTTTAAATTGGATTTTTGTCGGATTTTAATTGAATTCTAAGCGAATTCAATTTCTTTCGCACGTAATTCTAGACACCGAGGGAGTGGTGAGTCCGACCGAAGATCAAGAACCACAGGACTTCGAGCAAGGCAAGTCATCACTATCCTTGAACATGTTGATCCCAAGTCATCACTAATCTTAAACTTTCTTAAAAATAGATGGCAGGTTCAAGTGCATCATGGGAGATGGACCTACCCCATTCGGAGGGATATGTCATGGAGTTACACAGGATGATGAGGTGTCTGAGGTACCCGAGGATCCCTAACTACCTGATGAGGCAGATTGGACCAGCCTGGGAGGCTAGAGTGGTGGTTGAGTCCCGAGTTCCCTCAGAGGCAGGCCATTGGTTCAGGACACGCTATCGTCGCTACACGCCAGAGACCGCGATGCAGGATGCTGCCCGGGAGGCCTTCCTCCGACTCAGCTCGATCCACCGATCTGTGTTGGTGATCCATCACCCGTTCCGAGAGGAGGGCGACTCCGTGTGCACCGTCCAGGACACACCCTGTTGCTACAACCCGATGGTGACCCGACTGTCCCGATGGGCGGAGGCTGTTGACAACTGTTACGGGACAGCTCTGTTGGAGATCGACGAGCAGCACAGGCGTTTGGTAGAGCTGGAGACCGAGGTGACTGACCTCACAGTACAACACCTACAGCTTGAGGAGGAGCAGCTCCAGGCCCGGGGCAGTGAGATAGACTCACTGAAGACACAGCTCCAGGCTCGCAGCGGCCAGTTGCAGTAGTTGTCAGGTCAGCATGATGAGCGTCGCAGGATGATGGATACACTCGAGGAGCAGCTGAGGGTGAGTCAGGAGCACGTTAGTCAGCTTGCAGAGCAGCTCAGAGCCACCACAGTCAGTGCCACTGGAGCTTCCACTTCTGCAGCAGTTGGGCGGGATCGCTACTTCTTCCTCACCCCACCGTACCCGCCAGCGTTTCACTCACTGGTGGATGCCCTAGCCACTGAGTCGGGACCCTACCTGGTGGATCCTACCGCGATGCAGTCACCAGTTGTAGGGCTAGCTCCCGCTACTTCCCCGCCACCAGGGTCTTGCATAGAGACCCCGATCCAGGTTGACTCCGGGGCAGAGGACGAGGATGACCCAGAGGAGATAGAGCCGCACATCACCGACCCCTCAGAGGACGAGACTCCTGCCTACCGCATCACCTTCGCCGGTGGCCCTCGCACCCGCAGCACGGCTCGCAAGAGCACACGACCACCGCCCAAGAGGGCCAAGCCAGATCCAGAGGGTACCACCTCCGAGCCGGGAGAGCTCAGGTTCGCATCTGCCAGCGACTACCCACTTCCTGCGCCGGGATCCTGCGGATGGCTGGACGACTAGAATGGAGATCCACTACGGCTCCGATCTCGCTTGGGACGGTTTTTGGAGAGCGAGACACCTTTACCCCCCTATGTATGTTGACGAGTAGTTTAATGTCTTAGTTCGATGTTTGTAATGTTTGAACTTCATTTGGGATGCACACATATGCAGTTACTTGTGTCTGGATTTGTGAACTCTATGATGTTCTTTATGAAAAGTTGTTGTTGTGTTGCAAATGAGTTTATTCCACCATGCTTACTAAACAAAGTTCACATCAAAAACAACTCCCCGATCGGGATAGAACCGTAAGGGTTGGTTCGAGAAACAGAGTACTTACCCAACTAATCCACACAGATGGCTAGCCGACGCCGGACAACAAACAACAATGAGGGAGCTCCCGAGGCCGACCTAAACACCTTAACCGGAATTATGGCCGCCCAGACCCAACTCCTGCAAGCCATCGCGAACAATCAAGGCAATCGTGGGGGATCAAGCTTTGGGGAATTTATGAGGACCAAGCCACCCACGTTCGCCACAGTGGAAGAACCCATGGATGCTGAGGATTGGCTGCGTATCATTGAGAAGAAGCTGACCCTCGTACGAGTACGGGAAGCGGATAAAGTGATTTTCGCAGTAAATCAACTGGAAGGACCAGCCGGAGACTGGTGGGATACTTATAAGGAAGCACGAGAAGAAGATGCTGGTGAACCGACCTGGGAGGAATTCGCTACCGCTTTCCGAGACAACTTCGTGCCCGCCACAGTGATGTGCATGAAGAAAAATGAGTTCAGAAGACTGCGTCAAGGAAATACCACAGTACAGGAATACCTGAACCGTTTCACTCAGCTGGCCCACTACGCAACTGGAGATCTTGCGGACGAGGAAGAAAAGGTTGACAAGTTCATTGAAGGGTTAAACGATGAGCTGCGTGGACCCATGATAGGGCAAGATCATGACAGTTTCCAGAGTCTCATCAATAAGGTGGTTAGATTGGAAAATGATCGGAAGATCGTGGAGCACAACCGCAAAAGAAGGCTTGCTATGAACCGTCCGCCTCAAGTTGCATCTCAGCGACCCAAAGGAGCTACCTCGTCAGGATGGAAACCCGCGATAGTGACTGTCAATCGCTCTGCTACACCTAGCACTTACAACAGGCCTGTTGCTACCCAGACCCGCACACCTGCGCCAAACCAGGCTACTACAGGGATAAAAAGGCCGGGAAGCTGTTTTAACTGCGGAGAATATGGGCATTTCACCAACAAGTGCCCGCATCCCAACAAGACGCCTATCCGCACCGGAGCTAATGCCACGACAATCCAAGGAACTGCTACCCCAACAGCCGGGAGAGGACTGTTCAGGACACCGCAGACAGGCAGGATCGCGACCGGATTTGGACGTGAGCAGGTGAACCACGTGCGAGCAGAAGAAGCCCAGGAGGATCAGGGCGTGCTAATGGGTACATTCTCTATAAATTCTACTCCAGTTAAAGTTCTCTTCGACTCAGGCGCGTCGCATTCATTTATATCCCTAAAAGCTAGCCAACAACACAACCTAACCCGAGTAGAACTGCTGAAACCCATGATAGTACATTCGCCAGGAGGGGAAATAAATGTGAACCAAGCCTGTGTCGACGTGCCCATCCGTCTTAGGGATGTGGTGTTTCCCTCAAATCTTATGGTCCTAGTGCCGCAAACCCTCGACGTCATACTAGGCATGGATTGGTTAACAAGGAACGGAGGAATCATAGATTGCAGCCGTAGGGAAGTCACGTTGACCACACCCTAGGGGTCAGCGATGAGAGCAACTATGGATCAGGACCCCACATTACCTGAACGTGCCGGTGGTATATTCACCATGCTACCCCTGAAAGGAATGCCGGTAGTTCAGAATTTTCCCGATGTGTTTCCTGAAGATCTACCTGGAATGCCACCAGATCGTGACATTGAATTCATCATCGATTTGATGCCCGGGACTGCCCCCATGTCCAAGAGGCCATATCGGATGCCAGTTAATGAGTTAGAAGAGCTCAAGAAGCAAATTAGGGAACTACAAGAGAAGGGATTCGTACGTCCCAGCTCATCACCCTGGGGAGCCCCAGTATTATTCGTTAAGAAGAAGGATGGTAGCATGAGGATGTGCGTGGATTACCGCTCATTGAATGAGGTGACTATCAAGAACAAATATCAATTACCGCGAATAGATGATCTTTTCGATCAACTCAAGGGAGCCAAGATATTCTCTAAGATCGATCTTCGATCCGGATACCACCAACTGAAGATCAGGGCTGGAGACATTCCCAAGACTGTGTTCTCGACATGCTACGGGTTATACGAATTTACCGTGATGTCTTTTGGATTGACCAATGCTCCGGCTTATTTCATGAATCTTATGAATAAGGTATTCATGGAATATTTGGATAAGTTCATGGTAGTATTTATCGATGATATCCTCATCTACTCCGAGGATGAAGATGAACATGCCGAACATCTACGCTTGGTACTAAAGAAACTCCGGGAGCATCAGCTCTATGCAAAGTTCAGCAAGTGCGAATTCTGGTTGAAGGAAGTTGCATTTTTAGGTCATTTTTAGACCCTGCTAAGGTTGAGGCGGTTACCGAATGGAAAGCACCCAAGTCTGTAACGGAGATCCGAAGCTTTCTGGGATTGGCCGGATACTACCGAAGGTTCATCGAAGGGTTCTCTAAGATAGCCCGACCCATGACCCAGCTACTGAAGAAGGAAAAGGAGTTTAAGTGGACTGAGCAGTGTCAGGAAAGTTTCGAACGATTGAAAGAAAAGTTAACCACTGCCCCTATCCTAGTCCTCCCTGATAATCGGAAGGATTTTGTGGTATACTGCGATGCCTCGAGACAAGGGCTGGGAGGAGTGTTAATGCAAGAAGGAAAGGTCGTGGCGTACGCTTCGCGACAACTGCGACCGCACGAGGAAAATTATCCTACCCATGACCTCGAATTGGCCGCAGTGGTTCATGTGCTGAAGATTTGGAGGCATTATTTGATTGGGAACCATTGCGATATCTACAAGGATCACAAGAGTCTGAAATATATCTTCACGCAACCCGACCTGAACCTAAGACAGAGACGGTGGTTAGAATTGATCAAGGATTACGACTTGGAGGTTCACTACCATCCCGGGAAGGCAAACGTCGTAGCCGACGCACTAAGCCGCAAAAGCCATTGCAATCACCTGGGCATGGCCCCTGAGCTTAGAGAGGAAATAGCCCACCTGAACTTGCACCTAATTCCGCAAGGACAGATAAATACTCTAGAAATACAGCCCCTACTGAGGAAACAAATAGAAGAAGCTCAGAAGGATAACGAAGAAATTCGGGAAGTAAGGAAGCGCATGGCCGCAGGACGTGCGAAGGAGTTCTCGGTTAACGAGGAGGGAATATTATGGTATAGAAAGAGGATCTACGTGCCGGAGCAAGGAGGATTGAGGAAGTTAATACTAAAGGAGGCACATGAATCGGCTTACTCCCTACACCCGGGGGGTACGAAAATGTATCAGGATTTGAAGGAGGAGTACTGGTGGCCCAACATGAAACGAGATGTGGCAGAGTACATGGCGCTCTGCGACGTATGCCAGAAAGTGAAGGCCGAACACCAGCGACCGGCAGGTTTGCTACAACCTCTCAAAATTCCCGAATGGAAATGGGATGAGATCGGTATGGATTTTATTGTTGGATTACCTAAAACCGCAACAGGTTATGATTCCATTTGGGTAATCGTGGATCGACTCACCAAAACTGCAAGGTTTATCCCTGTGAAGACAAACTATAGCAGTGCCAAGCTAGCCGAGCTATACATGTCCAGGATTGTGTGCCTTCACGGCATGCCTAAAAGGATTATATCCGACCGAGGTACCCAGTTTACCTCACACTTCTAGAATAAAGTGCATGAGGCCCTCGGAAGCTACCTCGCTTTTAGCACGGGATATCACCCCCAGACCGATGGCCAGACTGAAAGGACGAACCAAGTCTTAGAAGACATGTTGAGAGCATGTGCACTGGACTTTAGCAAGGACTGGGAAAGGTGTCTACCGTACGCTGAGTTCTCCTACAACAACAGTTACCAAGCTAGCCTAAAGATATCGCCAAATGAAGCGTTGTTTGGACGATGATGCCGTACCCCGTTAATATGGTCCGAAACCGGAGAGCGTGCCGTATTCGGACCGGATATAATTAGAGAGGTTGAAGGGAAGGTTCGCCTAATCCGTGACCGACTAAAGGTGGCACAGTCACGCCAAAAGAGTTACGCTGACACTCGGAGAAGGGATCTAGAATTTAAGGAAGGAGATTACGTATACCTAAAGGTCTCCCCGCTGAGAGGTACAAAAAGGTTTAAAGTCAAAGGAAAGCTAGCACCAAGGTACGTAGGACCGTTCCAAATAATCGCTAGACGAGGAGAAGTTGCCTACCAGCTCCAACTACCGGAAAACATTTCCGACGTGCACCCGGTTTTTCACGTCTCCCAGTTAAAGAAGTGCTTGAGGGTACCAGAAGAGCAAGCCCCGTTGGAGGAAATCCACATCGCAAACGACCTCACTTATCCGGAACACCCTGTGAAGATCTTGGATGAGGCCGAAAAAGGAACCCGAACCAAAGTGTGGCGTATGTACAAAGTACAGTGGAGTAATCACACGGAGGATGAAGCTACATGGGAAAGCGAGGAGTTCTTGAAGACCGAGTACCAGCACCTATTCGACAACCGGTAAGAAATCTCGGGACGAGATTTATTTAAGGGGGGTAGGTTTGTAACACCCTAAAAATTCGACCGACAAAATCGAAATCCTAAAATATGGACCCTCAAAAAATTTTTAAAATGAATTGCATCATGCCGGATTTATTCGCACGTTTTATTGGACTTTACGGTAGATTAATCAATTGTGTATTATAAGGAGGTCATTAAATATGGTGACACAAATTTAGGAGGGCATTTTCTTACGTATACATAAATATGTACACAAATATAGGAGGCTAGGTATAAATCCTAGGTATAAAAATATATAGGCGTACGTATGAATATATGGGGCTAATAGGTAAAAAAAGAAGAAAGAATAAAATATATATATAAATAATAATAAATAAATTACCACAAATATTAGACGATATTGATCACATTAGTTTGGATGACCATACAAAATTTTTAAATGAATTTTAGTGGTGAAATTAGCCCCCAAAGGCCCAAAACACCCTGCCGGCACTATTCATGGGCCGCCACCTCTTCGGCCGAGTTCCCCCCTCCACGCGCGCCCGCGCCCGCGCCAGCGCGCCCACGCCGCGTGCCTGCCCTGCGCCGCACGTGCCGGACCCGCCGCCGCAGCCGCCGCGCTCGCACCCCGCACGTGAAGGAAAAAGAATAGAGATGAGAAGGAAAAAGAAAATAGGAGAGGGAAGGAAAATAGGGGAAAAATAAAATTAGACCTAGAAAGGAAATTCAGAATAGAGAATAAATTGGAAGAAATAAATTTAGGATAAAACCGTCGATTATTTTAGAAACTCATACAAGGAACTAAATAGGATTATTGAAAAGCGAATATTCACTTAACTTAATAATTCGTTTAATAATTATTCTTTTGCGGGACGTTTAGTCAAATATTTAGATTTCAATTTTTAGGACTTACCAACTCGCGTGTATACTCATTAGTTAATTCTGGAACTTCTAAATTAAGCGTTATCATTAACGTTTATTGCAATAACCATGTAATCGTTGTTTAATTTTACTCATCAATTAGATTATACACTTAGGTAGCCACTGCAATTATTTAGTAGATTACCGATCACCAAAGGTTGAATATTATTAGCGGATCTAACCTAGGCGAGTCGCGTAAATTAAACCGGACCAATGTTCTAATTGGCTAACGTTAAAATTTTGGGGACAAGGGTATTAACAAATCGGAATGGAACTATTTTATAAATAATAATAGGAGCGAAGCCAACATTCGACACTCACGTTCGATCCATTTCTTTAAATTGGACTTTTGTCGGATTTTAATTGAATTCTAAGCGAATTCAATTTCTTTCGCACGTAATTCTAGACACCGAGGGAGTGGTGAGTCCGACCGAAGATCAAGAACCACAGGACTTCGAGCAAGGCAAGTCATCACTATCCTTGAACATGTTGATCCCAAGTTGCGAAATTATTTTTATTTACAAATAAAGTTGCATGCAACGATGAACAACCTACTTGTTATTAGGCCATACCTTGATTATTGTGTATCCCCTATATTCCTTGTAGCCATGCTTATATATGAGTCCCTAGTCAATTATGACAAATACTTAGCGATGCTATTCTAGAATCATGCATACTCATATTTATCAAATGCTTTATGCTTGGGCAATTACCTTGGGAAAGTTAATTGAGATGCGGCATGTGGAGACATGAGCGCCACATTGCCATGATATGATGACATGATTTGAGGGAAGAGAAATAAAACCAAACAAGTGTTTTCGACTGGGGCGGAAGGTGGATTTGGGTGGTATCCGGAAAAGGCTAGTTCCATCCCCGGTCAGTTAAGGACCGAGCCATGAAGTTAAGCATGAAACGACCCCAGTACAACCGTACTTCTCGGATGGGTATAGACCTAGCCGACTAGATAGCCGAGCAGTGGCAGTATCCTTGCGTAGATGGTTCACCCCAGTGTGTGAGGCAGGTTCGCTACGTCGGGGCAACCGTTGAGGTGGGGACGCGATGCGTACCCTACATCGGTGTCGCCGTTGGTAGGACTGCCACGTGTGTGAGAGTGAGAACCTAAAACCCAAGATATAAACTTGTGCGTGTGTGAGACTCCTCTCCCCGGGAGCGCCAGAACTCCTCTCACTGCTAGAAACAGATACGCCTAGAGTGCACGAGGATGATAGTTCATGGAGCCACTCCCTGAGAGCAGGAAGGTGGACGTCCACAGAAAACCATGACAACCAACGGCGGGAAGCCATCCTTGGGATCACAATGGATGGTAGACAGAACCATCGTTGTTTAATTTGAACTCTGGTATTAAAACTTGATCAATTATGCTAGGTCTTAGGTTTGTGAAAATGACTGCAAAACTAGCTTTATGCAACTGAGCCCTTGCCTTGCCTTGAATAAAATCCTTCATATGCATCATTGCCGTGGTGACTTGCTGAGTACGGTTGGTACTCACCCTTGCATTTATATAACTTCATCAGAAGCCGAAGATGACACTGCGGAGGATCCATACGCCTACTACGAAGAAGATGCGGAAGAAGAGGGTGCCCACTAGGTCTAGATACGGTCGTTGCCTGTGGCAATGATAATGCTGCTGCCTTCGCTCCGCTACTTATCTATATTCTGCTTTTGGACTGTATTCCGGACCATTTGGTCCTTTGTTCTAAAACTACGCCTTCGGGCCTATGATGTAATAACTCGTACACGACGCATATGTATGCGCTTTTGGTAATTCAACTATGTATCGTGTGTGCCAAACAACTTGATGCAGGGAAATGGCAAAGAATACACGCGTGATTCCTGTTGCAAAACGGGGGTCCTTACAGCGTGGCAAAAGAGTTTGCCCTCAACGACATGGCTAAAAGGTCCATTTCTAAAAATTTGTTTCGACAAGGTTTATTATTAAAATTATTTATTAAAAATATATAAATAATAAAAAAATCACATGAATAAGACATACGAATTGGATGAGGAAACAGGCATAGGCAGCTCGAAGGGATGCTCCCTATGGGCCTAGGACCACCCTAGATTTTGGCCTATATAATATAAATACTAATTTGAGTCCATTTAAACAATATGATATATTAATGTATATTGAGTCTACAATGTTAAGAAACTTTAGAGTATGAAGTAGGCACACCCAACAAAAAAAAAATTCTGAAACCGTCACTGGCCTTATACTAACCGGCCTACCTCCCTGGCCTTCATATTTTCTTTGATTTCTTTTTGCATCCAGTAACCCATGACTGGTACCGGAAGGATGAGGAGTATACAAATAATGCTGAGAACCACATCCTCCGTGTTCTTGCATGTTGGAACTAACTTCACAGCGATAAACCCAATCCACACAAGAGCAACGGTGTTCATGAACCACTGCAATATATTTGCAAAAGAAGAAGTCAGAATCAATAAATGCTAGTAGCTGCTACCCGTTAATTACTTCAACAGCTGAATATATATATATATATATATATATATATATATATATATATATATATTCAGGATTATTTTAGGGTGATCCAAAATTGTTTGGACCAAAGATCTACAAAATATTGTTTATACCATCCATTTGAGTTTGATCCAATTGATATTATTACTCCATCTGTCCAAAAGGAATATCTTTTTTTAATTTGTACCTACAAATGGTGTATTTTTAGTTGTGGGATTCACTGGATCTCTTAATATTACTTTATTTTTATTTTTTCTGGTTTTTGCCATACTCCATTCTTCTCTTTGTTTTTGTTCTCTGTATTGATACACGGCATGGTACCGCTTATGTCATTGACTTTCTAAAGCATTAGTTTTTTTTTGAAGAGGAAGTACCTTGCTAGAGAGGTAAGACCTCGTAATAAGGAAAGTAATGATTCTTTTTTGC
The DNA here is from genome assembly GCA_000573905.2 of Oryza punctata. Classification (NCBI taxonomy): domain Eukaryota; kingdom Viridiplantae; phylum Streptophyta; class Magnoliopsida; order Poales; family Poaceae; genus Oryza; species Oryza punctata. The sequence goes on along the minus strand of CM002494.2, from coordinate 4,209,463 downwards.
TGTTACCATTAAATAAGATTAGATATAGAAACATCATTATACCGATAATATAAGCCGGCTTGTATTTTTTTTAAGAATTTAAATACGTAGAATAAATTTTCTGATAGCCAGATATTCGAAGATATATATTTTGTGTGGTTTCATATATCACAAATTTGAAATTAAATTGAGAGACATGTCTCAACCGAAATTTTGACAAATTGACCCCTCTAGAAAACTTATTTAAAAGTAACAAAAACCTTATTGAAAAATGAACCACCGGCTAAAAATTAAATTCGGCTGTAAAAGAGCTCATATATTTCATATATATATTCAGTAACGAAGAATTCTAGGCGATCAAGCTAGGGAAACAACAGCGAGGAGGGAAATAAATTAATCCAACAATGAAAAAATAATTAAGGCTTGATCAATACACGTATATCTATCTATCTATATATCCGGTTGGTGTGTAGAGAATCGACGTACCAGATATGCGCTTCCGAAAGCAAGGGCATGGGCAGGGTTACACGTCTCGCAAAGCGGCCGATTTCTCCGGTGGTTTCGCACGGCCGCTGCCGTGATCATCGGTGGCCCCCGTGACGGCGGGTCGTCGGCACGGCCTTCTTCCAGCAAGCTGCACAGGAGATCGCCCTCCGCCGTCGTCTTCTCCATGGCGCGATCGATTGACTGCGATGTATATATGTTTGTGCGCAGAACGGCAAGATATCAGTTGGATATATATATGGCTTCTCTGTAATGTCTCTTTAATTTGATCAGACACGGACACGGTCTACTCGATCGATATCAGTCGAGTCTTATTCTACTCGATCGATTTCTTCGACGATTTCTCTATCCATATGTTAGCTGTTATACGACACACACGTGTATATACATATATATAGAGAGAGAACGGGGATTGCTTTTAACAGTATGATTTTAGATAAGCCTTTTACAAACAAATAATAAAGGGTAAATTAAAAACATTAAGTCTTACATTAAAGGGTAAATAATTTATAAGATCTATTACCTACATCTTTTCGAATCATTACAAAATATGAAGTCTTACATTAAAAACATTGAGATTACAACATTAATATCATGTTTTTATTAATTTACCCCTGTAGATTAATAATGTCAACCATGATTGTTAGGACATGGCAACTAGAGAGTTCGACGAACTCACCCTTGATGGGAGTAACTAGATAAATTTTGCTTCTCCTGGGATTTGAAATGCAATTGAGAAACCCAACAATGAGGATCCTCCAATTGAGAAGAGGGTGAAAAACACAACCCTTTTCCTTCTTAGGTTATACATCCGCAAAGATCTCAAACATGAGTACATACTAGAGATGAGTCAACTCAACTTATGGAAAGCTCTAAAAGAGCGTTAGACCAGCAAAAAGGCCTGAAGCTAGTTATGAGTGGAGGCAACTGCGTCTACAAGATCTGAAAACTGTGGCAAAATACAATCATGTTGTTCATAACTTTTGCTCTAAGTTGAAGTTTTCTGAAAAAGAGCCAACGGAAGCAGAGAAGATAGAAAAAACTCTGTCAACTATGCTTCCGGAGGACAGGATATTAAACCAACAATTTCCATCAATATTCTCAGCTTATACGCATATTAACTCAGGTAAAAAATATCATGAGTTTGCTAAGAAGAATACTCAACAGCGCCTCCTAGCTCTGCCCCACTGCCTGAGGTGCACTTCAATGCTAAAAATAATGCTGAGAACAAGAAATGATTCAAGGGAAATTCTTTCAATAATCAGAAGAATCCGGCTGGAAAATGCAAACGCAACAACAAGTGCAAATCCAATAGTCGAAAGAAAGGAAAAGGAAAGGGTAAGACACTACAACTTCGTGGCAACAACAAAAAACATTGCAATAGGTATGAATCTAGCTATCATGTCGCTAAAGTTTACCGTATCCCAAAACATCTTGTCCTCCTGTATCAGAGAAAGGATCCTCCTGTATCGGTAACGGGCGCGACACATCCGTTCCGTCGCTACTCCTTGGCAACGGGCGCGATGTTCCCAACTATCGCATCTCCAATTGCTATCCCATTACTATGTATAAAGGATACCGATTGATTAATACTGAAACACAAATCTCGCTCAATCTCTCGCACTTTTCTAATCGTAACAGTAGTATATCTCTCATTCATAAAAGTAAGAGGAGCTCGCTTTTCAAAAAGATGCCTCCATGAAGAAACAACCATCTGGCCCTATCATCATCATTTGGAAATCCATTGATGCGCTCCGGATGCCGAACAGATGCCGAACATGAAACTGAGAAGGGCCACGTAACGAACAGATGTCGTTACATGGTCTATATATGTTGGGTTTTTTAGATCCGTCAGACCGTCACATATTAACGTCATGTGTGCCTGTAGGTTCTTGACAGAAACTAATCCCTATAACTCAAAATATAATATCTTTTAGCACTTAAGATTTATCCCGAAATATAATAACTTTTCCACCAACATTCTATTCTCAACCAATCACAACCCTCCACCATTTCACTTTCTCACCTACCTCCACCTCTCAATCAATCACAATTTCTCTCTATTTAATTCTACCTACTTTCTTAATAACCGTGTTCAACCCTAAAACTTTTTATATTCTGGGATAGATAGAGGGAGTAGCACAAATGAGTGCAGTATCTTATATGTTAATTCTTATTATAAACCGATGTGTGGTATATATCAATCCTATAAAATAAAGCACGGCACATAGAACCATCACATATAATGCAACCACTCACATGTATGTGTTCTTATGTAACTTTTTCATATGAAGTCGAATGAAGATTAAATTTATCAAAGTTGAGCTCGACGAGTTCTACGATTTTGTAGTTGATAATTTTTTCATTTGAGATTGTTTACATATCCGAAAATGTGTTATAAATTCTTAGAAACATTTGAAATTTTCAAACGACTTCGGATGGAGACAAAATATATAGAAAGATGTAAATCTCAATTAGAAGCGCACGTAACTTAAACAAAAAGTGCTTGATAGTTAGGATGTTAACTGGCTAAGAATGGAGCAAGATGTTACGAAAAATATTTTTTCGGGTTTTTCTCGCACCTAAAAAATGAAATCAAGTGTACCTCTACATGTTTAGGAGCTGGTTCTAAAACCAGCAGTAATAACTATTCTCATTAGCGTAGCTTTTGTGATGCCGATTTTAAGACCGACACATATGAGTAGTTTAGAGTCAGCACCAATTAGAGTGTTAGTACTCGTGATTCTTTATGTTTCCAGTGTAACGAGATTTATTTTAGCAACAGGTTAATTCCAACTGTACGTGAATTTGTTACGATATTTGTAATCATACAATATTTCTATATATGAGATATGGAGGAAACCTCGCTGTCTAAAGGAAGAGGTAATGAGGCATTCGCATCCAATCAGCCAAACATATCGCACAGTCCCTTGTCCCTCCATCCACAAGAAGAGTTAGACCTAATTTAGATTTTAGTTTCTCCACAAAAGTTGTTTCTATTTGTAGTCTATATGTATCCGAGACTTAAATAGAGAGATAAATTAAATGTTTGATTGGAACTCGAGGAGTCATATTAATACTTATTGGTTACATGCTTGCATGCACTTCTTGATTTTTGTTACATGCAAAATGAGTTAATTTCTTCTTGGTCTTGGTGACAAAAATAATACTTGACGTTTTGGATAATGATACAATCTCCAAATTATGTCTGTGACATACTTTTCTATTATAATATATACAATAAATAAATGCACGTTTACTTTTATTATAGTACTTTGAAAGATAAAACTATATCTTTTGTTTTAGTCCTTTAAACTAAATACTTTTAAAGTTACTGGTAGTCAAAGTTATAAAAGTTTAATTTCAATCTTGTTCAAAATGTTAAGAATTATGGAACCGGAGTGAGTAGGTAACTTTTATGGATGGAGGGAGTAACAAACAAAGCAAACAAACAAGTCCTGTCTGTTGCATCACTCTACCTAGCTATGCCAATGAAAACTGCAGAGTGGAACTTTTTTTATTATTTATATGTTTTTAATAGATAATTTTAATAACAGATCTCGCCGAAACTTGTTTTTAAAAATAAACCTTTGGACCACGCCACTGCAGATAGCGTGGCTCAAGAATACTGCCATGCCATCGGTCCTGGCGTGGCAACATGTGCCACCTTGGCGGTCGTCCTTTGGACTCGGAGGAGAGGGAGCCCACATGGCAAGTCCCGCCATGTGTTGATGCAAAACACGACGGCTAAGGAGATTTGCTTCACTACAGTCAGGTCTAAGGCTTGTCTCAAGTATCAAGAGCGTGTCAACTGGTTTGATCTACAACCAACAAGAAAGATAAACAATAGAGTTAAATGAATGATAGCCGATCGGACAATGAGCCGATGACGTATTGTTAGAGGTCTTGGCCGATGTAGTTCGATCAAATCGGTAGTGAATTATGATGAAACAAACAAAGCAAAACTTTAAACATGTTCCATCGGGTGTAATATATCTATTTATTCTTTTATCAATCTCTTTCTAGATAATATTATGGAAATAGCCGATGATTCAATATTTGGATCAAAGTAGATGATTTACTGGCTATTACTCCAGTATAAACTTATATAAACAGATCAATCTAAATAAATATATAAAATAATGATCAAAGTAGATGATTTACTGGCTATTACTCTTACCGTATCTCTAATTCGAACCAACATCAATATCCTAATTAATAGATACACTTGCCTTAAATAAGCTCTACCTATGAATGGAAATAAAGGTTATTCCAATTCTGATCCATACCGAGCCCAAGCTAACCCGTATCAGCCACTTTCCTTATCGGCTCAAACCGATTCCAACTCTGTTTTCCAGCTGATACGGAGTCCAGCCAATGTGCAGTCTGCTTTTCCGATCTGACTTGATTCCGCACCAAATCCGCTTCAATTTTCTTCTTCTTCTCTGAGTCTGATGCTAAATTTTGTTGTTAACATCATGCCATGCTAAAAAAACAACGGATAGGGCATTGCCACACCATCGAGCCGAGTGTGGCAGTCGACAGCTACAACATCAGAAAGAGGGTGGCGATGCGCCGAAGTTGTATTGATCTAGAGATAATTTACATAGACTCCGGGTGTACATATTTATACCCATGGGTAGATACTAGTCCATATCGGATACGACTCAAACTTTCCTAAAGATAAATGGAAAACATAAAGTCCTTATCGGACACTAAACAAACTTTCCTAAAGTTAGAAGGAAACTAACGACTCTTCCTAATTAATAGATAAATTGCCATGCCGCATCCTCCTAGAACTCGGTCTCTTCTTTCTTTAATAGATTAATTTCCTTAACCGAATTTGGTAAGAATCCGACTGTTGACGATTGATAGCTTCCATCGGCCGATTCTAGAACTCTGAAGCCGATACTGACTCTAGGCCGATGATGACTTTGAGGCTTACCAAATTTCATCGTCAACAGTTAGTCAGCTTGCAGAGCAGCTCAGAGCCACCACAGTCAGTGCCACTGGAGCTTCCACTTCTGCAGCAGTTGGGCGGGATCGCTACTTCTTCCTCACCCCACCGTACCCGCCAGCGTTTCACTCACTGGTGGATGCCCTAGCCACTGAGTCGGGACCCTACCTGGTGGATCCTACCGCGATGCAGTCACCAGTTGCAGGGCCAGCTCCCGCTACTTCCCCGCCACTAGGGTCTTGCGTAGAGACCCCGATCCAGGTTGACTCCGGGGCAGAGGACGAGGATGACCCAGAGGAGATAGAGCCGCACATCACCGACCCCTCAGAGGACGAGACTCCTGCCTACCGCATCACCTTCGCCGGTGGCCCTCGCACCCACAGCACGGCTCGCAAGAGCACACGACCACCGCCCAAGAAGACCAAGCCAGATCCAGAGGCTACCACCTCCGAGCCGGGAGAGCTCAGGTTCGCATTTGCCAGCGACTACCCACTTCCTGCACCAGGATCCTGCGGATGGCTGGACGACTATACTGGAGATCCACTACGGCTCCGATCTCGCTTGGGACGGTTTTTGGAGAGCGAGACACCTTTACCCCCCCTATGTATGTTGACGAGTAGTTTGATGTCTTAGTTCGATGTTTGTAATGTTTGAACTTCATTTGGGCTGCACACATATGCAGTTACTTGTGTCTGGATTTGTGAACTCTATGATGTTCTTTATGAAAAGTTGTTGTTGTGTTGCAAATGAGTTTATTCCACCATGCTTACTAATCAAAGTTCACATCAAAAACAACTCCCCGATCGGGATAGAACCGTAAGGGTTGGTTCGAGAAACAGAGTACTTACCCAACTAATCCACACAGATGGCCAGCCGACGCCGGACAACAAACAACAATGAGGGAGCTCCCGAGTCCGACCTAAACACCTTAACCAGAATTATGGCCGCCCAGACCCAACTCCTGCAAGCCATCGCGAACAATCAAGGCAATCGTGGGGGATCAAGCTTTGGGGAATTTATGAGGACCAAGCCACCCACGTTCGCCACAGTGGAAGAACCCATGGATGCTGAGGATTGGCTGCGTATCATTGAGAAGAAGCTGACCCTCGTACGAGTACGGGAAGCGGATAAAGTGATTTTCGCAGTAAATCAACTGGAAGGACCAGCCGGAGACTGGTGGGATACTTATAAGGAAGCACGAAAAGAAGATGCTGGTGAACCGACCTGGGAGGAATTCGCTACCGCTTTCCGAGACAACTTCGTGCCCGCCACAGTGATGCGCATGAAGAAAAATGAGTTCAGAAGACTGCGTCAAGGAAATACCACAGTACAGGAATACCTGAACCGTTTCACTCAGCTGGCCCACTACGCAACTGGAGATCTTGCGGACGAGGAAGAAAAGGTTGACAAGTTCATTGAAGGGTTAAACGATGAGCTGCGTGGACCCATGATAGGGCAAGATCATGACAGTTTCCAGAGTCTCATCAATAAGGTGGTTAGATTGGAAAATGATCGGAAGATCGTGGAGCACAACCGCAAAAGAAGGCTTGCTATGAACCGTCCGCCTCAAGTTGCATCTCAGTGACCCAAAGGAGCTACCTCGTCAGGATGGAAACCCGCGATAGTGACTGTCAATCGCTCTGCTACACCTAGCACTTACAACAGGCCGGTTGCAACCCAGACCCGCACACCTGCGCCAAACCAGGCTACTACAGGGATAAAAAGGCCGGGAAGCTGTTTTAACTGCGGAGAATATGGGCATTTCGCCAACAAGTGCCCGCATCCCAACAAGACGCCTATCCGCACCGGAGCTAATGCCACGACAATCCAAGGAACTGCTACCCCAACAGCCGGGAGAGGAATGTTCAGGACACCGCAGACAGGCAGGATCGCGACCGGATTTGGACGTGAGCAGGTGAACCACGTGCGAGCAGAAGAAGCCCAGGAGGATCAGGGCGTGCTAATGGGTACATTCTCTATAAATTCTACTCCAGTTAAAGTTCTCTTCGACTCAGGCGCGTCGCATTCATTTATATCCCTAAAAGCTAGCCAACAACACAACCTAACCCGAGTAGAACTGCGGAAACCCATGATAGTACATTCGCCAGGAGGGGAAATAAATGTGAACCAAGCCTGTGTCGACGTGCCCATCCGTCTTAGGGATGTGGTGTTTCCCTCAAATCTTATGGTCCTAGTGCCGCAAACCCTCGACGTCATACTAGGCATGGATTGGTTAACAAGGAACGGAGGAATCATAGATTGCAGCCGTAGGGAAGTCACGTTGACCACACCCTAGGGGTCAGCGATGAGAGCAACTATGGATCAGGACCCCACATTACCTGAACGTGCCGGTGGTATATTCACCATGCTACCCCTGAAAGGAATGCCGGAAGTTCAGAATTTTCCCGATGTGTTTCCTGAAGATCTACCTGGAATGCCACCAGATCGTGACATTGAATTCATCATCGATTTGATGCCCGGGACTGCCCCCATGTCCAAGAGGCCATATCGGATGCCAGTTAATGAGTTAGAAGAGCTCAAGAAGCAAATTAGGGAACTACAAGAGAAGGGATTCGTACGTCCCAGCTCATCACCCTGGGGAGCCCCAGTATTATTCGTTAAGAAGAAGGATGGTAGCATGAGGATGTGCGTGGATTACCGCTCATTGAATGAGGTGACTATCAAGAACAAATATCAATTACCGCGAATAGATGATCTTTTCGATCAACTCAAGGGAGCCAAGATATTCTCTAAGATCGATCTTCGATCCGGATACCACCAACTGAAGATCAGGGCTGGAGACATTCCCAAGACTGTGTTCTCGACATGCTACGGGTTATACGAATTTACCGTGATGTCTTTTGGATTGACCAATGCTCCGGCTTATTTCATGAATCTTATGAATAAGGTATTCATGGAATATTTGGATAAGTTCATGGTAGTATTTATCGATGATATCCTCATCTACTCCGAGGATGAAGATGAACATGCCGAACATCTACGCTTGGTACTAAAGAAACTCCGGGAGCATCAGCTCTATGCAAAGTTCAGCAAGTGCGAATTCTGGTTGAAGGAAGTTGCATTTTTAGGTCATTTTTAGACCCTGCTAAGGTTGAGGCGGTTACCGAATGGAAAGCACCCAAGTCTGTAACGGAGATCCGAAGCTTTCTGGGATTGGCCGGATACTACCGAAGATTCATCGAAGGGTTCTCTAAGATAGCCCGACCCATGACCCAGCTACTGAAGAAGGAAAAGGAGTTTAAGTGGACTGAGCAGTGTCAGGAAAGTTTCGAACGATTGAAAGAAAAGTTAACCACTGCCCCTATCCTAGTCCTCCCTGATAATCGGAAGGATTTTGTGGTATACTGCGATGCCTCGAGACAAGGGCTGGGAGGAGTGTTAATGCAAGAAGGAAAGGTCGTGGCGTACGCTTCGCGACAACTGCGACCGCACGAGGAAAATTATCCTACCCATGACCTCGAATTGGCCGCAGTGGTTCATGTGCTGAAGATTTGGAGGCATTATTTGATTGGGAACCATTGCGATATCTACAAGGATCACAAGAGTCTGAAATATATCTTCACGCAACCCGACCTGAACCTAAGACAGAGACGGTGGTTAGAATTGATCAAGGATTACGACTTGGAGGTTCACTACCATCCCGGGAAGGCAAACGTCGTAGCCGACGCACTAAGCCGCAAAAGCCATTGCAATCACCTGGGCATGGCCCCTGAGCTTAGAGAGGAAATAGCCCACCTGAACTTGCACCTAATTCCGCAAGGACAGATAAATACTCTAGAAATACAGCCCCTACTGAGGAAACAAATAGAAGAAGCTCAGAAGGATAACGAAGAAATTCGGGAAGTAAGGAAGCGCATGGCCGCAGGACGTGCGAAGGAGTTCTCGGTTAACGAGGAGAGAATATTATGGTATAGAAAGAGGATCTACGTGTCGGAGCAAGGAGGATTGAGGAAGTTAATACTAAAGGAGGCACATGAGTCGGCTTACTCCCTACACCCGGGGGGTACGAAAATGTATCAGGATTTGAAGGAGGAGTACTGGTGGCCCAACATGAAACGAGATGTGGCAGAGTACATGGCGCTCTGCGACGTATGCCAGAAAGTGAAGGCCGAACACCAGCGACCGGCAGGTTTGCTACAACCTCTCAAAATTCCCGAATGGAAATGGGATGAGATCGGTATGGATTTTATTGTTGGATTACCTAAAACCGCAACAGGTTATGATTCCATTTGGGTAATCGTGGATCGACTCACCAAAACTGCAAGGTTTATCCCTGTGAAGACAAACTATAGCAGTGCCAAGCTAGCCGAGCTATACATGTCCAGGATTGTGTGCCTTCACGGCGTGCCTAAAAGGATTATATCCGACCGAGGTACCCAGTTTACCTCACACTTCTGGAATAAAGTGTATGAGGCCCTCGGAAGCTACCTCGCATTTAGCACGGCATATCACCCCCAGACCGATGGCCAGACTGAAAGGACGAACCAAGTCTTAGAAGACATGTTGAGAGCATGTGCACTGGACTTTAGCAAGGACTGGGAAAGGTGTCTACCGTACGCTGAGTTCTCCTACAACAACAGTTACCAAGCTATCCTAAAGATATCGCCAAATGAAGCGTTGTTTGGACGACGATGCCGTACCCCGTTAATATGGTCCGAAACCGGAGAGCGTGCCGTATTCGGACCGGATATAATTAGAGAGGTTGAAGGGAAGGTTCGCCTAATCCGTGACCGACTAAAGGTGGCACAGTCACGCCAAAAGAGTTACGCTGACACTCGGAGAAGGGATCTAGAATTTAAGGAAGGAGATTACGTATACCTAAAGGTCTCCCCGCTGAGAGGTACAAAAAGGTTTAAAGTCAAAGGAAAGCTAGCACCAAGGTACGTAGGACCGTTCCAAATAATCGCTAGACGAGGAGAAGTTGCCTACCAGCTCCAACTACCGGAAAACATTTCCGACGTGCACCCGGTTTTTCACGTCTCCCAGTTAAAGAAGTGCTTGAGGGTACCAGAAGAGCAAGCCCCGTTGGAGGAAATCCACATCGCAAACGACCTCACTTATCCGGAACACCCTGTGAAGATCTTGGATGAGGCCGAAAAAGGAACCCGAACCAAAGTGTGGCGTATGTACAAAGTACAGTGGAGTAATCACACGGAGGATGAAGCTACATGGGAAAGCGAGGAGTTCTTGAAGACCGAGTACCAGCACCTATTCGACAACCGGTAAGAAATCTCGGGACGAGATTTATTTAAGGGGGGTAGGTTTGTAACACCCTAAAAATTCGACCGACAAAATCGAAATCCTAAAATATGGACCCTCAAAAAATTTTTAAAATGAATTGCATCATGCCGGATTTATTCGCGCGTTTTATTGGACTTTACGGTAGATTAATCAATTGTGTATTATAAGGAGGTCATTAAATATGGTGACACAAATTTAGGAGGGCATTTTCTTACGTATACATAAATATGTACACAAATATAGGAGGCTAGGTATAAATCCTAGGTATAAAAATATATAGGCGTACGTACGAATATAAGGGGCTAATAGGTAAAAAGAGAAGAAAGAATAAAATATATATAAATAATAATAAATAAATTACCACAAATATTAGACGATATTGATCACATTAGTTTGGATGACCATACAAAATTTTTAAATGAAATTTAGTGGTGAAATTAGCCCCCAAAGGGCCAAAACACCCTGCCGGCACTATTCATGGGCCGCCACCTGTTCGGCCGAGTTCCCCCCTCCACGCGCGCCCGCGCCAGCGCGCCCACGCCGCGTGCCTGCCCTGCGCCGCACGTGCCAGACTCGCCGCTGCAGCCGCCGCGCTCGCACCCCGCACGTCGCCCGCGCCGCGCGCGCCCACGCCGGCCGCCCCCGCGCCCGCGCGCCCACGCCGCATGCCTGCCCTGCGCCGCCAGCGCCGGACCCGCCGCCGTACGCGCCCACGCCGTTGCGCCCATGCCGCCGTACCGCGCGCGCACGTCGCCGGCCGTCCACGCCGCCGTACGCGCCCACGTCGCCGCTCCACTCCGCGCGGACGACGCCGCCCATTCCGTCGCCGCGCCGGCCACCTCCGTGACTCTCCCGCACTATAAAAGGAACCCCGCTCCCCCCTCTCATCTCCCCACACCGCCGGCAACCTCCCCTTCCTCCCCCCTCTGTTCCCCCACATTTTCCTCGCCGCCGCCGCCGCGCCCCAAGCCACCACGCGCCTCGCCAGTCGCCGCCGTCGGTGAGCCCCCCCTCTTGTCCTCCTCTCCTTCTGTCGACTGCGAGAGAGAGAGAGTAGGACCGGTGGTAGCAGAGAGAGAGGGAAGAAAGGAGAAGGAGGAAGAAGCAGGAAGGAAGAGAGAGAAGAGAGAGAAAAGGAAAGAAAGAAAAAGAAAAGGAAAAGAAAAAGGGAAAAGAATAGAGAAGAGAAGGAAAAAGAAAATAGGAGAGGGAAGGAAAATAGGGGAAAAATAAAATTAGACCTAGAAAGGAAATTTAGAATAGAGAATAAATTGGAAGAAATAAATTTAGGATAAAACCGCCGATTATTTTAGAAACTCATACAAGGAACTAAAATAGGATTATTTAAAGCGAATATTCACTTAACTTAATAATTCGTTTAATAATTATTCTTTTGCGGGACGTTTAGTTAAATATTTAGATTTCAATTTTTAGGACTTACCAACTCGCGTGTATACTCATTAGTTAATTCTGGAACTTCTAAATTAAGCGTTATCATTAACGTTTATTGCAATAACCATGTAATCGTTATTTAATTTTACTCATCAATTAGATTATACACTTAGGTAGCCACTGCAATTATTTAGTAGATTACCGATCACCAAAGGTTGATTATTATTAGCGGATCTAACCTAGGCGAGTCGCGTAAATTAAACCGGACCAATGTTCTAATTGGCTAACGTTAAAATTTTGGGGACAAGGGTATTAACAATCGGAATGGAACTATTTTATAAATAATAATAGGAGCGAAGCCAACATTCGACACTCACGTTCGATCCATTTCTTTAAATTGGATTTTTGTCGGATTTTAATTGAATTCTAAGCGAATTCAATTTCTTTCGCACGTAATTCTAGACACCGAGGGAGTGGTGAGTCCGACCGAAGATCAAGAACCACAGGACTTCGAGCAAGGCAAGTCATCACTATCCTTGAACATGTTGATCCCAAGTTGCGAAATTATTTTTATTTACAAATAAAGTTGCATGCAACGATGAACAACCTACTTGTTATTAGGCCATACCTTGATTATTGTGTATCCCCTATATTCCTTGTAGCTATGCTTATATATGAGTCCCTAGTCAATTATGACAAATGCTTAGTTATGCTATTCTAGAATCATGCATACTCATATTTATGAAATGCTTTATGCTTGGGCAATTACCTTGGGAAAGTTAATTGAGATGCGGCATGTGGAGACATGAGCACCACATTGCCATGATATGATGACATGATTTGAGGGAAGAGAAATAAAACCAAACAAGTGTTTTCGACTGGGGCGGAAGGTGGATTTGGGTGGTATCCGGAAAAGGCTAGTTCCATCCCCGGTCAGTTAAGGACCGAGCCATGAAGTTAAGCATGAAACGACCCCAGTACAACCGTACTTCTCGGATGGGTATAGACCTGGCCGACTAGATAGCCGAGCAGTGGCAGTATCCTTGCGTAGATGGTTCACCCCAGTGTGTGAGGCAGGTTCGCTACGTCGGGGCAACCGTTGAGGTGGGGACGCGATGCGTACCCTACATCGGTGTCGCCGTTGGTAGGACTGCCACGTGTGTGAGAGTGAGAACCTAAAACCTAAGATATAAACTTGTGCGTGTGTGAGACTCCTCTCCCCGGGAGCGCCAGAACTCCTCTCACTGCTAGAAACAGATACGCCTAGAGTGCACGAGGATGATAGTTCATGGAGCGGGTACTGCCAATGTAAGGTTATCGAAAGGCTTTGTCGTGACGCGTCTCATGTGTTGGGACGAGGCTCATGTGTTGGGCAGTCGCGGAGTACGGGTAAAGTGTACATCCACTGCAGTGTGAGTAAAGCAATATATTCGAATAGCCGTGCTCGCGGATATTGAGCACCGGGACGTGCATTACACTTGGCTAGACTCTAAATTCTTAACCTGTGTGGGATGGGATATTGCATGATGAGTTTTATGCTGTTGGAGCCACTCCCTGAGAGGAGGAAGGTGGACGTCCACAGAAAACCATGACGACCAACGGCGGGAAGCCATCCTTGGGATCACAATGGATGGTAGACAGAACCGTCGTTGTTTAATTTGAACTCTGGTATTAAAACTTGATCAGTTATGCTAGGTCTTAGGTTTGTGAAAATGACTGCAAAACTAGCTTTATGCAACTGAGCCCTTGCCTTGCCTTGAATAAAATCCTTCATATGCATCGTTGCCGTGGTGACTTGCTGAGTACGGTTGGTACTCACCCTTGCATTTATAAAACTTCATCAGAAGCCGAAGATGACACTGCGGAGGATCCATACGCCTACTACGAAGAAGATGCGGAAGAAGAGGGTGCCCACTAGGACTAGATACGGTCGTTGCCTATGGCAATGGCAATGCCGCTGCCTTTGCTCCGCTACTTATGTATATTCTGCTTTTGGACTGTATTCCGAACCGTTTGGTCCTTTGTTCTAAAACTACGCCTTCGGGCCTATGATGTAATGACTCGTACACGACGCATATGTATGCGCTTTTGGTAATTCAACTATGTATCGTGTGTGCCAAACTAATTGATCCAGGGAAATGGCACAGAATACACGCGTGATTCCTGTTGCAAAACGGGGGTCCTTACAGAGTTGGTATCAGAGCCATACAACTGTAGGAAAGACCAAATGGCGCCCCACCCCAATGTAGATGGTCAAGGGAGAAATTCCCAGTTAGGAATATTTTCATAAAATCTACTTTCACAAAACCAAACACATTTTTCCTTAACCCATATCTACTTCTTTGCAAAATGAGTTTTAACTTTACTAATCTGAAACTTTCTTAAAAATAGATGGCAGGTTCAAGTGCATCATGGGAGATGGACCTACCCCATTCGGAGGGATATGTCATGGAGTTACACAGGATGATGAGGTGTCTGAGGTACCCGAGGATCCCTAACTACCTGGTGAGGCAGATTGGACCAGCCTGGGAGGCTAGAGTGGTGGTTGAGTCCCAAGTTCCCTCAGAGGCGGGCCATTGGTTCAGGACACGCTATCGTCGCTACACGCCAGAGACCGCGATGCAGGATGCTGCCCGGGAGGCCTTCCTCCGACTCAGCTCGATCCACCGATCTGAGTTGGCGACCACTGAGTTTGCCCATCACCCGTTCCGAGAGGAGGGCGACTCCGTGTGCACCGTCCAGGACACACCCTGTTGCTACAACCCGATGGTGACCCGACTGTCCCGATGGGCGGAGGCTGTTGACAACTGTTACGAGACAGCTCTGTTGGAGATCGACGAGCAGCACAGGCGTTTGGTAGAGCTGGAGACCTAGGTGACTGACCTCACAGTACAACACCTACAGCTTGAGGAGGAGCACCAGACCCGGGGCAGTGAGATAGACTCATTGAAGACACAGCTCCAGGCCTGCAGCGACCAGTTGCAGCAGTTGTCAGGTCAGCATGATGAGCGTCGCAGGATGATGGATACACTCGAGGAGCAGCTGAGGGTGAGTCAGGAGCACGTTAGTGTTGACGTAAAAACACGACGGCCTGGGAGATCTGCTTAGCTCCAGTGCAGGTCCAAAATAATAATGAGATGCGGGCGTGCCAGTCAGTTTGATCCTGCAACTGACAAGATATGTAAATTGAAGATCAAAAGATAGCCGATCGGCTGACAAGCCGATGGAATGATTCCAGCCGATGCCGAGACCAGCCGATATCAAGTATAGATCTTGATACTTGAGTAAAAAATGGCATAAAGATAATCGGCTGATGAAAATAGAAATAATATAATCCAGTAGAAACCAATCGGCTAGTAATAATAGATTAAATAAGCATTGATCCGAAGGTTAAAGAATTCATCGGCTGGAGGTCCGATGTTAATAAATCCAAATGATTAGATAAACAGTGAAACCTTTGTTGTCATCGGCTAAATCCAACTTGTATATAATCCTTATGAACCGATGCAACGTCCAGATGACTCATCGGCTAGCACTCCGATAAAACATTAGCATGAACCTATCGGCTTAACAAGATTTATATTATCAACAACAATCTAGTAGGTCGAACCGAACCGATGCAGCACGAGATTGTATATGATAATCTAACACTTGATGAACCGATAAATCTGTCTAATGTGATGGATATAACAAATCTATTTAGAACAACATTGTGATTGTAGAGATATATCGGCTAAGACAGAATATCAGACTTAACCGAGACAATCCCAACTAAACCGATGCGTCTCTAAACACAATGCAATTAAGATAGAATTGAGATATCAGGTAAATATATCAACCAAACCAGAGCGATCCAAGAGATCGAACCGAACCGATGCAGCCTTGAACAACACCAATGTAACCGATAAATTCACCAGGGCCCGACGGAACACAGGGCTTACCCCTTCGCCGGAGATCGAAAGCCGTTGCAGCCCCGCGTCAGGTGCCAAATTCCACCGGTTGATAAGTAAAAAACATCAGAAAGAGGGTGGCGATGCGCCGAAGTTGTATTGATCTAGAGATAATTTACATAGACTCCGGGTGTACATATTTATACCCATGGGTAGATACTAGTCCATATCGGATACGACTCAAACTTTCCTAAAGATAAATGGAAAACATAAAGTCCTTATCGGACACTAAACACACTTTCCTAAAGTTAGAAGGAAACTAACGACTCTTCCTAATTAATAGATAAATTGCCATGCCGCATCCTCCTAGAACTCGGTCTCTTCTTTCTTTAATAGATTAATTTCCTTAACCGAATTTGGTAAGAATCCGACTGTTGGCGATTGATAGCTTCCATCGGCCGATTCTAGAACTCTGAAACCGATACTGACTCTAGGCCGATGATGACTTTGAGGCTTACCAAATTTCATCGTCAACAGTTAGTCAGCTTGCAGAGCAGCTCAGAGCCACCACAGTCGGTGCCACTGGAGCTTCCACTTCTGCAGCAGTTGGGCGGGATCGCTACTTCTTCCTCACCCCACCGTACCCGCCAGCGTTTCACTCACTGGTGGATGCCCTAGCCACTGAGTCGGGACCCTACCTGGTGGATCCTACCGCGATGCAGTCACCAGTTGCAGGGCCAGCTCCCGCTACTTCCCCACCACCAGGGTCTTGCGTAGAGACCCCGATCTAGGTTGACTCCGGGGCAGAGGACGAGGATGACCCAGAGGAGATAGAGCCGCACATCACCGACCCCTCAGAGGACGAGACTCCTGCCTACCGCATCACCTTCGCCGGTGGCCCTCGCACCCACAGCACGGCTCGCAAGAGCACACGACCACCGCCCAAGAAGACCAAGCCAGATCCAGAGGCTACCACCTCCGAGCCGGGAGAGCTCAGGTTCGCATCTGCCAGCGACTACCCACTTCCTGCACCGGGATCCTGCGGATGGCTGGACGACTATACTGGAGATCCACTACGGCTCCGATCTCGCTTGGGATGGTTTTTGGAGAGCGAGACACCTTTACCCCCCCTATGTATGTTGACGAGTAGTTTGATGTCTTAGTTCGATGTTTGTAATGTTTGAACTTCATTTGGGCTGCACACATATGCAGTTACTTGTGTCTGGATTTGTGAACTCTATGATGTTCTTTATGAAAAGTTGTTGTTGTGTTGCAAATGAGTTTATTCCACCATGCTTACTAATCAAAGTTCACATCAAAAACAACTCCCCGATCGGGATAGAACCGTAAGGGTTGGTTCGAGAAACAGAGTACTTACCCAACTAATCCACACAGATGGCCAGCCGACGCCGGACAACAAACAACAATGAGGGAGCTCCCGAGTCCGACCTAAACACCTTAACCAGAATTATGGCCGCCCAGACCCAACTCCTGCAAGCCATCGCGAACAATCAAGGCAATCGTGGGGGATCAAGCTTTGGGGAATTTATGAGGACCAAGCCACCCACGTTCGCCACAGTGGAAGAACCCATGGATGCTGAGGATTGGCTGCGTATCATTGAGAAGAAGCTGACCCTCGTACGAGTACGGGAAGCGGATAAAGTGATTTTCGCAGTAAATCAACTGGAAGGACCAGCCGGAGACTGGTGGGATACTTATAAGGAAGCACGAAAAGAAGATGCTGGTGAACCGACCTGGGAGGAATTCGCTACCGCTTTCCGAGACAACTTCGTGCCCGTCACAGTGATGCGCATGAAGAAAAATGAGTTCAGAAGACTGCGTCAAGGAAATACCACAGTACGGGAATACCTGAACCGTTTCACTCAGCTGGCCCAACAAAACCACGTACGACCACGTTGTTTGTGGTTTGGTTCGGCTACGTACGCTGTGCGAACGCGGTTCCATGGATTCGTCGCTGGAGCCGGAGTCGTCCGATCTACTGTGCAGCTTGCTCGAACAAGGACGTCCCCGTCCTCTCCATCTTTGTAACACGGCGGTGATGACCCCTCCCCTTCCTGCCTGGGTCATCCCTTTCAGAGTAACTACTTCACCTGTCTTTTTTTTTTCAACACAGCTTTTTTTTTCACGATGCTTTTTAATACAATACTTCATCCGTTTCATATTATAATTTATTTTAGCCTTTTTTAATTAAATTTATTTAAGTTTGATCGAGTTCATAGGAAAATATAATACCATCTCCAACACATAACAAACATATTATCAAAATATATTCAATGTTAGATTTAATAAAACTAATTTGATGTTTTAGGTGTTGCTAATTTTTTTATAAACTTGACCAAACTTAAAAGAGTTAAAAAGTCAAAATAACTCATAATATGAAACGGAGGGAGTAAACAGAGTAATAATCCATTCTTTTTTTTTGTGTGTGCAGTGGACCTGCTTGGCCGTGAGCTTTGCACTACTGATTGTTTTCTTCACGGTTGTATATCCAATAACAAGCAGATGTGATATCAATGGCTTTGGAGTGATGCTATGTTTCCTTTACATAATTTGTGCCTCTCTTGCACCGTTGACAGCTCTTGCGACTTTCCAAGTGGGTAGTTCCAGCCGTTAATTAGCGATGTGATTAGTCGGGACCTCTTATGTGAGGTGCTTTTGCGTTAATTTGCACCCACGTAATTAATTTTTGTAAGTTCAGGTTATGCATGTATCTGTTTGTGATTATGAAGGCTAATCTGATATTTGATTTTGTATATCCTATATGCTGGTGGACGTTGTGTTCCTGACCGGAGTTTTTGGAGGAAACGTGGTCACATAATCATGAGATTCCAAAAGATTTCAAAATCCATCCATTGGAACCCAAAAACCTATCCCAAAATTCCTATTCAAATATCAAAAATCTAAACTTCGAATTTTCCCTCCAAATTAATTCTCCCTTATCTCTAATATCAAATTCTATCAAAATTTTCGTTGAACTCCTTTCCTTGCACCCCCTCTTAAAATCCTGAGTTCAAATATTAAATTTGAAACCGAATTCAAATTCATCAAACATCCCTTCACACAAATTCCTGGAAAAATCCAAAGGATCAGTGTTCATTTCGGCCACATCCCCTTCCTCTTCTCGGCCCACAGAGCCTCCTTCCTCTGCTCTCACTCTCTCAAGCTCAGTCTCCTCTCTTGGAATAAGTTCACTTTGACACCCTTAATTAGTGGCCAAATCTAATTCGTATCCCTAAGTCATAATACCGGATATCTTGACCCCCAACTATTAAATCCGATGCAATTCGACTCCCTTAGCGATTTTGGAGGATGGTTTCGCTAACGTGACTCCTACATGACGGTGTTAACCTGGTGTTCGTTCCACATGTTGTTGATGTGGTTCTTATGTGGTATTAGAATTAAATATTGTGCTAGTCACTGACATGTGAGGCCCACATGTCATCCTCTCTCCTTCCCTTCCTCCTACCTCTCTCACCCTTCTCTCTCTTTCTCTCCCCGTTTTTCTTCCCCTTCGGACAACTGGAGAGGGGAAAAGCACGTAGATGATGATGACGACATGGAGGTGGCGAGGCGTAGCGGGAGGGGGGTGGTGGACACTCCAGTGCCCGCCTCTCGCCAACCGCTGATCTAACCCTCGCCTGCATGCCGCCGTTGTTGCTCCAGCGCCCGCCGCTGCCACTCCGGCCCCCGCCCACCGCCACTGCCGCTCCAGCCCTCACCCGCACGCCACCGTCATCGCTCCAGTGCCCTCGTCGCCACTCTAGCCCTTGCCCGCCACTGCAGCTGATCCGTCCCCGCTCCACGTGTATGTCCGAAGAGGAATAGAAAGGGGGAGATAAAGAGAGAAGGGAGAGAGAGGGAGGAGGGAGAAGGGAAGGAGAGAGGATGACATGTGGGCCTCACATGTCAGTGGGTCCCACAAAATTTTTTTGTGTAAATCACAAATGAGTCCCACATATATTTTTTAATTCTAGTGCCACATAAGGGCCACGTCACTGACACGTGGAACGAAGACCAAGTCAACACTGCCACGTCAGTGAAATCACCATCTAAAACCGCTATGGGAGTCAAATTGCACGGGTTTTGATAGTTGGTGGGTTGATATATCCGGTACTATGGTTCAGGGATACAGATCAGATTCGGCCACTAGTTAAGGGAGTAAAAGTGAACTTATTCCTCCTCTCTTCCCCTTCCAGTGGGACACGACCATTCTCTTCCCACGCGCTCGCTAGCCTTCGCGGCCCAGTGCCTCACGTAGCCCGTCGCCCCTAATCCGATCTGGTCCGCTTCCCTTACGCCCGACCCCACCTATCAGCCACCCCCTTCTTCCCCGCGCGCCACGTGCCCGGGAAAATGGCCGGAAGAGAAAAATGTCCCCATCAAATCGGTACCAGTGCACACCATCATCACACCACTACTACCGGCTCAGGCGTCCGTCGTCGTATTCCTCTCGTCCGCTCCTCCCTGCTGTTGACGTAAATACATAACGGCCTGAGAGATCTGCTTAGCTCTAGTGCAGGTTCAAAATAATGATGAGATGCAGGCATGTCAGTCAGTTTGATCCTACAACTGACAAGATATGTAAACAACAGATAAACTACCGATCGGTCGACAGGCCGATGGAGTGATTCCAGCCAATGCCTATACCAGCCGACATCTAGTATAGATCTTAATACTTGAATAAATGATGATATAAACACAATCGGCTAATAGTAATATCATAGAATAAACATTAATCCGAAGGTTAAAGCATTCATCGGCTGGAGGTCCGATGTCAATAAATCCAAATGATTAGATAAACAGTGAAACCTTTGTTGTGATCGGCTAAATCCAACTTATGTGTAATCCTTATAAGCCGATGCAACGTCCAGACAACTCATCGACTAAAACCCCGATTAAACCCTTATTGGCAATGAAGAAGCAAGCTAGAGATTATGGTTTTAAGCACGACTTAGTAGATAAAACTTAACTGATGCAGCACTAAGTATGAAAAGAAACATAATATCTAGATAATCAAGCCTTTGACTAATTTTTGGGTGGTAGATACATTATATAATCTAAGCCAACAAAGTAATCTAGCCGATATCGATAAAACCCTAAATGGAGAACGGCCGATACAAGTAGAAGACATTATCAATCTAGATTATATAACGTATATGATAACTTATCGGCTAGCACTCTAATAAAACATTAGCATGAACCTATCAGATTAACAAGATTTATATTATCAACAACAATCTAGTAGGTCGAACCTAACCGATGCAGCATGAGATTGTATATGATAATCTAATATTTGATGAACCGATGTATCTATCTAATGTGATGGATATAACAAATATATTTAAAACAACATTGTGATTGTAGGGATATATGGGCTAAGATAGAAGATCAGACCTAACCGAGGTAGTGCCAACTAAACCGATACGTCTCTAAACACAATGCAATTAAATTAGAATTAAAATATCAGGTAGGCAAATATATCAACCGAACCAGAGCGATCTCAGAGATCGAAACGATACAACCTTGAACAACTCCAATGCAGTCGATAGATTCACCAAGGCCGGCGGAACGTAGGGCTTACCCCTTCGCCGGAGATCGAAAGCCGATGCAGCCCCGCGTCAGCTACCAAGTTCCACCGGTTGATAAGTAAAACCTCGGAAAAGAGGGTGGCGATGCGCCGAGAGTAGTTGTATTGATCGAGAGATAATTTACAGGGATATGGGTGTACAAATTTATACCCACGGGTAGATACTAGTCCATATCGGACATGACACAAACTTTCCTAAAGATAAACGGAAAAACATAAAGTCCTTATCAGACACTAAATACACTTTCCTAAAGATAAAAGGAAACTAACAATTCTACCTAATTAATAGATAAACTGCCATTCCGCATCCTCCTTGAACTCGGACTCTTCTGGATAAACATCCTTTAATTAATTAATTTCCTTAATCGAATCCATGAAGAATACAACTGCTGGTGATTGATAATGCCCATCAGGTGATTCCAGGACTGAAGTCGATACTCATTCTAGGCCGATGATGACTTCGAGGCTTACCAAATTTCATTGTTAACACCCGCCTGCCCATCACTTGCTTGGTCACACACGATCATAGCCCGCCCGCACGCTTCGTCGTCGTCGGGTCCAATCGACCGCCCACCATACTCCCTTGCGCTCCATCGCTACGCCGCCTGCGCCATGCTCATCTTTGCCCCATCACCGTGTTCCATTATCCCATCGTACGCGCCATCAACGTCCCGTCCAATCCCATTGCTGCTGCCCGCGCGCGTCGCGCTCGTGGCTCATCATGGCATCGCCGCCCGGCTCCTCTGCCCTTGCCTCACTGAGCTGCGTCATCTCCCGGCGCATCCCTGCTGCCACCGCTGCTCTGTTCCATCCAATGGCGGCGCTAGCCAGCTTGCCCTATCCGCGACGCGTCACGTCACTGTCGCACTTCATCCTCTCCTTCTCGCTTCGGCAACCCTCGCGTCGCGTCGAGAGCCGTGCAAACGACCTATCCCGCGTCGTCTAGCACCAGCCTCCGCCTATAAATTGGGCCGGGCACCCACTTCTTCGCCACACCTCGAGCTCCAAGCTCCCCTCTCCTCTTCCCCACTCACCACCACCTCTATTCCTCTCTCTTCCCCTCTTTGGCCACCATTGTCGCCACCCTCATTCCGCCGCAGCATCACAAGGTAGCCCTCCCCTTCCTTCTCTTTCATTTCCCCTCGCTCTGCTACGTCCATTTGGTCACCGGCGCGACCAAATGTCGCGTCCCCACCGGAGTCCCGCCGCCACTCGGCGTCGGCCTCGTCCCGTCTATCTAGACTCAATCCGAGCCGTTCAACTCACTCGCTGTTTCCCGGATCGACTCCGGCCGTAGATCAGGACCGAGATCAACCGGCCCGATCCACGCTGCGTGGCTGGCGACTTGGCGGCCTCTTCGGTCTGGGCGTCGGGGAAGTGCAAACTTCATGCGTGGCTTATTGTCCAAAATAGAGTGTGGACCTCTGATAGACTTGCCATCAGGGGTTGGCAAAATAATGGCTGCTGTCATCTTTGCCGAAGAGATGATGAAACGGTGCTGCACCTCGTTGCTGAATGTTGCTACACAAAAAGGATCTGGACCTCCGTAGCCAGCTGGGTGGGCAACCAACAACTTGAACCCGAGCATTGGGAGGCTACTCAGTCGGTCCAGGAGTGGTGGGAAAAGCTGGCAAACACGAAAGGAGTTCCCAAGAAGGGACTACGCACCCTCATCCTCCTCCTCGTCTAGGAAATTTGAAAGGAGAGGAACTAGCGGATTTATGCTGTTTTTCCTTCAAAAAAAAATCCCCTCTTCACCACACAGATTTATGCTCTTCACAAGCCACAATCGCAGTATGTTTAAAGCATTAGTTTCAAGCAGCTTGGTGAGGTGAGTACATTTTGTTCTAAGTTCTTATACACCTCTGTTTCTCTAGATCTGTCATGAACAATTCTAACTAGACCATTCGTTCCACTTTTACAAGCAGGAAGGGGTAATCGACATGAACATCCTGATATCTGAAGTAGTTGTTTCCGCGGTAGTCGGCGAGGCTGTGAGCAGGGTCTCCACCTTCTTCATCGACAAGCATAAACGGAAATTGAACGAGGAAGATGCTGGAGATGGCACACATCAGAATGGAGGCAACCCTGGAGATGTCCAGCAAGTGGCCACCGGTCACAGACGTACGCCTCGTTGCTGCGTTGGAGGAAGAAGCTGAAGCTGGCCTCCGATGAGTGCAGCCAAGTCATGGACAGCTGCAAGCGCCGTGCCATGGAACACGATGAGATGGAGCAGGATCGTCCATGCCACAAGATCGTTCTTATCATCTTCCACTGGCCAGAAGAAAGTTGATAGCCTGATCACCACTTCAACCATTCAGAAGTTTGAAAGGTTCGCTGATGGTGCCAGCGAATTCCTGAGATTCATGGAGTAAGGTAGCACCTTTGGTTTGCTCGATTCTCTCTCCACCGAATACATGTACTCTAATTTCATGCTCACC
Organism: Oryza punctata; assembly: GCA_000573905.2. NCBI lineage: Eukaryota > Viridiplantae > Streptophyta > Magnoliopsida > Poales > Poaceae > Oryza > Oryza punctata. The sequence goes on along the minus strand of CM002494.2, from coordinate 4,185,430 downwards.
ATTCATTCAAACCAGTTATCGTCTGCTAGATACTCTGTGGCTCACCTGTGTTCCCTCAACTTCTTTCCTACTAATTCAACTCAGAAGGTTGGGTTCACATATAATTCAACAATGCACTTTGTACTTATCAGGAATTCACTGATCTATCTTTTGTTTTATTTGAGCATCCTGATTGATGTATTGATATATCTTGCTATGTGCTGATCAGGTAGAGATTATTGAAGATGGAAGAGGTGGTTGGTTCTGCTGTGGTTCATGAGACAGTTAACAAGATCATATATATATGTGTGTGTGTGTGTGTGTGTATGTGTATGGGTTGATTGACAGGTGTGAGCGAAAAACAAGTATAGAGGATCATCTGGAGAGGTTGGAGATGGCACAAATCAAGCTGGAGATTACACTTGCGACAGCAAATAAGTGGCAGATTACTGGTGACCCGTTATTTTGCTTTGGCGGAAGAAGCTGCAGCGAGCTGCTGAAGAGTGATAACAAAATATGCAAGCGCAGGCAACATGTCGAGGAAGAAGAGGCTGAACAACTAGTATGGAATTCATCCTTTCCTTGGCAAATTGTGCATGCCACCAAGTCTCTAGTATTGTCCATCTATAACGGCAATATCGATGAGCCTCGAAGATTTGAGTGGTATGCAGATGGAGCTAATGGTTTTCTGAGATCTGTGAAGTTTGGAGAGACACCATGCCATTATCTGTTCTTCGACCCTCTTGTGGGGCACGTTCTTGCTGGTGAAACGCTGGAGTACAAATTAGTGCAGGGAAACAGGTACCACTTGTTTTTAATACGGCCAAATAACATTGCAGAACGAGGAGTAGAAGCTAAGTTGATCTTTGTTTACAAGAGAAATTTTACAGTGTTTGCATTCCAAAATTAGTAAATATCCAAAGCTCAATAATAAAAGGTATTATATAAAAGGTATTTAAGTATTGATATAGATATTTAGGTAGAAATGGTAAAATAATAATTTGCTAGAAAATAGAAAAGGGTAGAATTGCCTATAGTATTAATTGTAGGTATATAGGTACCACATAGTAGTTTATATCCGGTAAGTCATCTCCATCTTCTCTAATTCTCCATTACATTATTTGCATTGTATTTTCTATATTTGCATATTGTCTTGGGATATGTGCCCTTTTTGGTGGATGTCTTTACCAGTTTTATTTTTTTTCCTGGTAGCGACAAAACAATGAAAATGTAGATGAGCCTCTACTATGTAAAGCTTCGCATGATACTGGTTATCAATTTATCAGCTTGAATTTGATATTGTTTCACGTGCTGACATCTGGTCCGATCCATCTTTTTTCACTAAACCAAATGCATATAGCAGAACTACATAGAACCCTCTGATCTGAATATCAATTAATTCTGCAAGATCAAGTTACGATCGAAAAGCTTCATCTCTAAACTCTAGCGGATGCTATCTTGAGAGGCGCAGCAGCATCAGTGACATGGATAACTGAAGAGGTATATGCGACGGCGGAGGGCCAGAATACGCAGTTGCTGTCATGATCGTTGCCAGCGGCGGTTGATCAGAGAGCACACTAAAACAACATCGTTAGGGGGTTGAGGCGGCGGCGGCGGTATCCGATAGCTTCTCCCTCAATCGATCTCCGGTTCAAACCCTAAAGAAATACTGAACGAGGAGAAAAAAATAATCTTGACTTTTTCCCCTGCGATGACCAGATCACCAAATAGATGCACAAGTACCGACTCAATCAAACAAAGGTATTCACATAAAAAAATTACCACTAATTTACTAGTTAATTACTCCACTGCCATTGGTTATAATAATTTTGTTCCGTACTTACCACTATTTTGATCAACGGTCCATAACGCTCCACCTCTCAATATCTCTACTTACGTCGCAAGCACCATAAAACATCTCTAGATGATAGCGACGCACTTGAGGATAACTTTTTCTTTCTTTGGTTTGATAGATACAATTGCATATCTCGAACTCTATCATTGCGTGGCAATATCATTGAAGCCCTTCAGTCGAATCCGACAATGATCATATAACCAAACTCGCTAATATCGGCTGTATCGATAAGTCGCATTGAACTCGGTATCGGCCGATATAGGCTTGCAGCCAATGCACACTCTTTTTCCGAGATCGTCGCATATCTTCAAATCCACTTCGGATTGGATCTTGACTCCGATTCCTATGGTTGCCAAATTCCATCGTCAACAAGTAGGGAGAGGGGGAGCGGTGTTGGGGGAGAGGCACCGCCGGTGAGGTAGGGAGAGGGGGCGCTGCCGACGCCGTCGTTTTCAGAGAGAGAGGGGGGAGGGGAAATAATTTTAGGGCTAGGGTTTGGGCTGCCGAATTTTTATATGGGTTCGGATCAATCGGCACCGTTGATCAGATCGGACGGCTCCGGCTTCTCCCTCGTCGGGCCGCCGTTCCTAGGCCGCCACACAATTGGGCCGCTTCATGGGCTATGTGTACGCTCTGCACAGAATAAGTTCAGTTTAGGTCCCTTAAGTTATCCCCGAATCTAAAATTGGTCCCTAAACCACAATACCAGATATGGCACATCCATCAACTCATAAAACCAGTTCAAATAAGATCATAAGGTGGTTTGGATGATGGTTTTGGCTAACGTGGCGTCTACGTGGCACAAAAAGTAAAAAAAACATAAGGAGTATCCGATTAAAAATAAAAAAAATACAATGGGAGCACGTCATCACTCATCACCCCTCTCTTTTCCCTTTCTCTCCCTTCTTCCTCTCTCTCCCAAGGGGGTTGCATAAAGGTAGGCAATCTCAAATAGTCTAATCCCCAAACTAAAGAACCATAAAAAAATTTCATTCGTAAGTCCGACCAAGTGACGTCTTGCGTCCCCGAACGCGTGATATGTTCATCGCATACGCTAGCCAAAGGGAAAAATTCAGAGATCGAATCAAAATTCTAATCACTTACAGTGGACAAATCACAAAATCAAAGATCAATTTAAAACCCAATCATGATAAATATCATCCAGAGTCTGTATCAAATAAAAAACAAAACTAAAAGTAAGGAAGGAGTATAATGTATAGTGATCCAAAACATTTTTACCCGTTGCAACACACGAGCTATATTTTCTATTACTAGCTAAGAATTAGATAATTACTATGTATTGGATACTTGGTAATTTTTGTTTTAGATTCACCACTGCTCGGCATAATGTTGCCGTTGCTTTGAGCCATGCCAATCCAACTGTCGATCCGGATAAATCAGAAGAATGTGGAGAAAGTGAGGGTGGATGTGGAGAAAGTGAGGGTGGATGGTCAGTGCACGATAGAAAGCTCTATATATAGAAAGGGTGACAGTGGCTAAAATATTTACTACCAACAGTATACCTGATTATTTGGTTTTCTGTTTCTTGATAATTGGTTTACCCTGTGAATCGCGAGGACGTGGGGTGCAGGTGGAGTGGGTCAGGTCATGGGACACGTGGGTTGGGTCCTTATTGAGATGTTCGAAGTAACTATAAGCTCGCTGCGCTGTAGTAAATGTACATAATATATGTGGTAAATTTACCCTTTATTATTTGTTTGTAAAAGGCTTATCTAAAATCATACGGTTAAAAGCAATCCCCGTTCTCTATGTATATACACGTGTGTGTCGTATAACAGCTAACATATGGATAGAGAAATCGTCGAAGAAATCGATCGAGTAGAATAAGACTCGACTGATATCGATCGAGTAGACCGTGTCCGTGTCTGATCAAATTAAAGAGACATTACAGAGAAGCCATATATATATCCAACTGATATCTTGCCGTTCTGCGCACAAACATATATACATCGCAGTCAATCGATCGCGCCATGGAGAAGACGACGGCGGAGGGCGATCTCCTGTGCAGCTTGCTGGAAGAAGGCCGTGCCGACGACCCGCCGTCACGGGGGCCACCGATGATCACGGCAGCGGCCGTGCGAAACCACCGGAGAAATCGGCCGCTTTGCGAGACGTGTAACCCTGCCCATGCCCTTGCTTTCGGAAGCGCATATCTGGTACGTCGATTCTCTACACACCAACCGGATATATAGATAGATAGATATACGTGTATTGATCAAGCCTTAATTATTTTTTCATTGTTGGATTAATTTATTTCCCTCCTCGCTGTTGTTTCCCTAGCTTGATCGCCTAGAATTCTTCGTTACTGAATATATATATGAAATATATGAGCTCTTTTACAGCCGAATTTAATTTTTAGCCGGTGGTTCATTTTTCAATAAGGTTTTTGTTACTTTTAAATAAGTTTTCTAGAGGGGTCAATTTGTCAAAATTTCGGTTGAGACATGTCTCTCAATTTAATTTCAAATTTGTGATATATGAAACCACACAAAATATATATCTTCGAATATCTGGCTATCAGAAAATTTATTCTACGTATTTAAATTCTTAAAAAAAATACAAGCCGGCTTATATTATCGGTATAATGATGTTTCTATATCTAATCTTATTTAATGGTAACAGCAAAAAAGAATCATTACTTTCCTTATTACGAGGTCTTACCTCTCTAGCAAGGTACTTCCTCTTCAAAAAAAAACTAATGCTTTAGAAAGTCAATGACATAAGCGGTACCATGCCGTGTATCAATACAGAGAACAAAAACAAAGAGAAGAATGGAGTATGGCAAAAACCAGAAAAAATAAAAATAAAGTAATATTAAGAGATCCAGTGAATCCCACAACTAAAAATACACCATTTGTAGGTACAAATTAAAAAAAGATATTCCTTTTGGACAGATGGAGTAATAATATCAATTGGATCAAACTCAAATGGATAGTATAAACAATATTTTGTAGATCTTTGGTCCAAACAATTTTGGATCACCCTAAAATAATCCTGAATATATATATATATATATATATATATATATATATATATATATATATATATATATATATATATATATATATATATATATATATATATATTCAGCTGTTGAAGTAATTAACGGGTAGCAGCTACTAGCATTTATTGATTCTGACTTCTTCTTTTGCAAATATATTGCAGTGGTTCATGAACACCGTTGCTCTTGTGTGGATTGGGTTTATCGCTGTGAAGTTAGTTCCAACATGCAAGAACACGGAGGATGTGGTTCTCAGCATTATTTGTATACTCCTCATCCTTCCGGTACCAGTCATGGGTTACTGGATGCAAAAAGAAATCAAAGAAAATATGAAGGCCAGGGAGGTAGGCCGGTTAGTATAAGGCCAGTGACGGTTTCAGAATTTTTTTTTTGTTGGGTGTGCCTACTTCATACTCTAAAGTTTCTTAACATTGTAGACTCAATATACATTAATATATCATATTGTTTAAATGGACTCAAATTAGTATTTATATTATATAGGCCAAAATCTAGGGTGGTCCTAGGCCCATAGGGAGCATCCCTTCGAGCTGCCTATGCCTGTTTCCTCATCCAATTCGTATGTCTTATTCATGTGATTTTTTTATTATTTATATATTTTTAATAAATAATTTTAATAATAAACCTTGTCGAAATAAATTTTTAGAAATGGACCTTTTAGCCATGTCGTTGAGGGCAAACTCTTTTGCCACGCTGTAAGGACCCCCGTTTTGCAACAGGAATCACGCGTGTATTCTTTGCCATTTCCCTGCATCAAGTTGTTTGGCACACACGATACATAGTTGAATTACCAAAAGCGCATACATATGCGTCGTGTACGAGTTATTACATCATAGGCCCGAAGGCGTAGTTTTAGAACAAAGGACCAAATGGTCCGGAATACAGTCCAAAAGCAGAATATAGATAAGTAGCGGAGCGAAGGCAGCAGCATTATCATTGCCACAGGCAACGACCGTATCTAGACCTAGTGGGCACCCTCTTCTTCCGCATCTTCTTCGTAGTAGGCGTATGGATCCTCCGCAGTGTCATCTTCGGCTTCTGATGAAGTTATATAAATGCAAGGGTGAGTACCAACCGTACTCAGCAAGTCACCACGGCAATGATGCATATGAAGGATTTTATTCAAGGCAAGGCAAGGGCTCAGTTGCATAAAGCTAGTTTTGCAGTCATTTTCACAAACCTAAGACCTAGCATAATTGATCAAGTTTTAATACCAGAGTTCAAATTAAACAACGATGGTTCTGTCTACCATCCATTGTGATCCCAAGGATGGCTTCCCGCCGTTGGTTGTCATGGTTTTCTGTGGACGTCCACCTTCCTGCTCTCAGGGAGTGGCTCCATGAACTATCATCCTCGTGCACTCTAGGCGTATCTGTTTCTAGCAGTGAGAGGAGTTCTGGCGCTCCCGGGGAGAGGAGTCTCACACACGCACAAGTTTATATCTTGGGTTTTAGGTTCTCACTCTCACACACGTGGCAGTCCTACCAACGGCGACACCGATGTAGGGTACGCATCGCGTCCCCACCTCAACGGTTGCCCCGACGTAGCGAACCTGCCTCACACACTGGGGTGAACCATCTACGCAAGGATACTGCCACTACTCGGCTATCTAGTCGGCTAGGTCTATACCCATCCGAGAAGTACGGTTGTACTGGGGTCGTTTCATGCTTAACTTCATGGCTCGGTCCTTAACTGACCGGGGATGGAACTAGCCTTTTCCGGATACCACCCAAATCCACCTTCCGCCCCAGTCGAAAACACTTGTTTGGTTTTATTTCTCTTCCCTCAAATCATGTCATCATATCATGGCAATGTGGCGCTCATGTCTCCACATGCCGCATCTCAATTAACTTTCCCAAGGTAATTGCCCAAGCATAAAGCATTTGATAAATATGAGTATGCATGATTCTAGAATAGCATCGCTAAGTATTTGTCATAATTGACTAGGGACTCATATATAAGCATGGCTACAAGGAATATAGGGGATACACAATAATCAAGGTATGGCCTAATAACAAGTAGGTTGTTCATCGTTGCATGCAACTTTATTTGTAAATAAAAATAATTTCGCAACTTGGGATCAACATGTTCAAGGATAGTGATGACTTGCCTTGCTCGAAGTCCTGTGGTTCTTGATCTTCGGTCGGACTCACCACTCCCTCGGTGTCTAGAATTACGTGCGAAAGAAATTGAATTCGCTTAGAATTCAATTAAAATCCGACAAAAGTCCAATTTAAAGAAATGGATCGAACGTGAGTGTCGAATGTTGGCTTCGCTCCTATTATTATTTATAAAATAGTTCCATTCCGATTTGTTAATACCCTTGTCCCCAAAATTTTAACGTTAGCCAATTAGAACATTGGTCCGGTTTAATTTACGCGACTCGCCTAGGTTAGATCCGCTAATAATATTCAACCTTTGGTGATCGGTAATCTACTAAATAATTGCAGTGGCTACCTAAGTGTATAATCTAATTGATGAGTAAAATTAAATAACGATTACATGGTTATTGCAATAAACGTTAATGATAACGCTTAATTTAGAAGTTCCAGAATTAACTAATGAGTATACACGCGAGTTGGTAAGTCCTAAAAATTGAAATCTAAATATTTGACTAAACGTCCCGCAAAAGAATAATTATTAAACGAATTATTAAGTTAAGTGAATATTCGCTTTTAAATAATCCTATTTAGTTCCTTGTATGAGTTTCTAAAATAATCGGCGGTTTTATCCTAAATTTATTTCTTCCAATTTATTCTCTATTCTAAATTTCCTTTCTAGGTCTAATTTTATTTTTCCCCTATTTTTCTTCCCTCTCCTATTTTCTTTTTCCTTCTCTTCTCTATTCTTTTCCCTTTTTCTTTCCCTTTTCTTTTTCTTTCTTTCCTTTTCTCTCTCTTCTCTCTCTTCCTTCCTGCTTCTTCTTCCTCCTTCTCCTTTCTTCCCTCTCTCTCTGCTACCACCGGTCCTACTCTCTCTCTCTCGCAGTCGACGGAAGGAGAGGAGGAGGAGAGAGGGGCTCACCGACGGCGGCGACTGGCGAGGCGCGTGGTGGCTTGGGGCGCGGCAGCGGCGGCGAGGAAAATGTGGGGGAACAGAGGGGGGAGGAAGGGGAGGTTGCCGGCGGTGTGGGGAGATGAGAGGGGGGAGCGGGGTTGCTTTTATAGTGCGGGAGAGTCACGGAGGTGGCCGGCGCGGCGACGGAATGGGCGGCGTCGTCCGCGCGGAGTGGAGCGGCGACGTGGGCGCGTACGGCGGCGTGGACGGCCGGCGACGTGCGCGCGCGGTACGGCGGCATGGGCGCAACGGCGTGGGCGCGTACGGCGGCGGGTCCGGCGCTGGCGGCGCAGGGCAGGCATGCGGCGTGGGCGCGCGGGCGCGGGGGCGGCCGACGTGGGCGCGCGCGGCGCGGGCGACGTGCGGGGTGCGAGCGCGGCGGCTGCGGCGGCGGGTCCGGCGCGTGTGGCGCAGGGCAGGCACGTGGCGTGGGCGCGCTGGCGCGGGCGCGGGCGCGCGTGGAGGGGGGAACTCGGCCGAACAGGTGGCGGCCCATGAATAGTGCCAGCAGGGTGTTTTGGGCCTTTGGGGGCTAATTTCACCACTAAAATTCATTTAAAAATTTTGTATGGTCATCCAAACTAATGTGATCAATATCGTCTAATATTTGTGGTAATTTATTTATTATTATTTATATATATATTTTATTCTTTCTTCTCTTTTTACCTATTAGCCCCATATATTCATACGTACCCCTATATATTTTTATACCTAGGATTTATACCTAGCCTCCTATATTTGTGTACATATTTATGTATACGTAAGAAAATGCCCTCCTAAATTTGTGTCACCATATTTAATGACCTCCTTATAATACACAATTGATTAATCTACCGTAAAGTCCAATAAAACGTGCGAATAAATCCGGCATGATGCAATTCATTTTAAAAATTTTTTGAGGGTCCATATTTTAGGATTTCGATTTTGTCGGTCGAATTTTTAGGGTGTTACAAACCTACCCCCCTTAAATAAATCTCGTCCTGAGATTTCTTACCGGTTGTCGAATAGGTGCTGGTACTCGGTCTTCAAGAACTCCTCGCTTTCCCATGTAGCTTCATCCTCCGTGTGATTACTCCACTGTACTTTGTACATACGCCACACTTTGGTTCGGGTTCCTTTTTCGGCCTCATCCAAGATCTTCACAGGGTGTTCCGGATAAGTGAGGTCGTTTGCGATGTGGATTTCCTCCAACGGGGCTTGCTCTTCTGGTACCCTCAAGCACTTCTTTAACTGGAGACGTGAAAAACCGGGTGCACGTCGGAAATGTTTTCCGGTAGTTGGAGCTGGTAGGCAACTTCTCCTCGTCTAGCGATTATTTGGAACGGTCCTACGTACCTTGGTGCTAGCTTTCCTTTGACTTTAAACCTTTTTGTACCTCTCAGCGGGGAGACCTTTAGGTATACGTAATCTCCTTCCTTAAATTCTAGATCCCTTCTCCGAGTGTCAGCGTAACTCTTTTGGCGTGACTGTGCCACCTTTAGTCGGTCACGGATTAGGCGAACCTTCCCTTCAACCTCTCTAATTATATCCGGTCCGAATACGGCACGCTCTCCGGTTTCGGACCATATTAACGGGGTACGACATCGTCGTCCAAACAACGCTTCATTTGGCGATATCTTTAGGCTAGCTTGGTAACTGTTGTTATAGGAGAACTCAGCGTACGGTAGACACCTTTCCCAGTCCTTGCTAAAGTCCAGTGCACATGCTCTCAACATGTCTTCTAAGACTTGGTTCGTCCTTTCAGTCTGGCCATCGGTCTGGGGGTGATATCCCGTGCTAAATGCGAGGTAGCTTCCGAGGGCCTCATGCACTTTATTCTAGAAGTGTGAGGTAAACTGGGTACCTCGGTCGGATATAATCCTTTTAGGCACACCGTGAAGGCACACAATCCTGGACATGTATAGCTCGGCTAGCTTGGCACTGCTATAGTTTGTCTTCACAGGGATAAACCTTGCAGTTTTGGTGAGTCGATCCACGATTACCCAAATGGAATCATAACCTGCTGCGGTTTTAGGTAATCCAACAATAAAATCCATACCGATCTCATCCCATTTCCATTCGGGAATTTTGAGAGGTTGTAGCAAACCTGCCGGTCGCTGGTGTTCGGCCTTCACTTTCTGGCATACGTCGCAGAGCGCCATGTACTCTGCCACATCTCGTTTCATGTTGGGCCACCAGTACTCCTCCTTCAAATCCTGATACATTTTCGTACCCCCCGGGTGTAGGGAGTAAGCCGATTCATGTGCCTCCTTTAGTATTAACTTCCTCAATCCTCCTTGCTCCGGCACGTAGATCCTCTTTCTATACCATAATATTCCCTCCTCGTTAACCGAGAACTCCTTCGCACGTCCTGCGGCCATGCGCTTCCTTACTTCCCGAATTTCTTCGTTATCCTTCTGAGCTTCTTCTATTTGTTTCCTCAGTAGGGGCTGTATTTCTAGAGTATTTATCTGTCCTTGCGGAATTAGGTGCAAGTTCAGGTGGGCTATTTCCTCTCTAAGCTCAGGGGCCATGCCCAGGTGATTGCAATGGCTTTTGCGGCTTAGTGCGTCGGCTACGACGTTTGCCTTCCCGGGATGGTAGTGAACCTCCAAGTCGTAATCCTTGATCAATTCTAACCACCGTCTCTGTCTTAGGTTCAGGTCGGGTTGCGTGAAGATATATTTCATACTCTTGTGATCCTTGTAGATATCGCAATGGTTCCCAATCAAATAATGCCTCCAAATCTTCAGCACATGAACCACTGCGGCCAATTCGAGGTCATGGGTAGGATAATTTTCCTCGTGCGGTCGCAGTTGTCGCGAAGCGTACGCCACGACCTTTCCTTCTTGCATTAACACTCCTCCCAGCCCTTGTCTCGAGGCATCGCAGTATACCACAAAATCCTTCCGGTTATCAGGGAGGACTAGGATAGGGGCAGTGGTTAACTTTTCTTTCAATCGTTCGAAACTTTCCTGACACTGCTCAGTCCACTTAAACTCCTTTTCCTTCTTGAGTAGCTGGGTCATGGGTCGGGCTATCTTAGAGAACCCTTCGATGAACCTTCGGTAGTATCCGGCCAATCCCAGAAAGCTTCGGATCTCCGTTACAGACTTGGGTGCTTTCCATTCGGTAACCGCCTCAACCTTAGCAGGGTCTACTGCTACGCCACCGGTTGATATCACATGACCTAAAAATGCAACTTCCTTCAACCAGAATTCGCACTTGCTGAACTTTGCATAGAGCTGATGCTCCCGGAGTTTCTTTAGTACCAAGCGTAGATGTTCGGCATGTTCATCTTCATCCTTGGAGTAGATGAGGATATCATCGATAAATACTACCACGAACTTATCCAAATATTCCATGAATACCTTATTCATAAGATTCATGAAATAAGCCGGAGCATTGGTCAATCCAAAAGACATCACGGTAAATTCGTATAACCCGTAGCATGTCGAGAACGCAGTCTTGGGAATGTCTCCAGCCCTGATCTTCAGTTGGTGGTATCCGGATCGAAGATCGATCTTAGAGAATATCTTGGCTCCCTTGAGTTGATCGAAAAGATCATCTATTCGCGGTAATTGATATTTGTTCTTGATAGTCACCTCATTCAATGAGCGGTAATCCACGCACATCCTCATGCTACCATCCTTCTTCTTAACGAATAATACTGGGGCTCCCCAGGGTGATGAGCTGGGACGTACGAATCCCTTCTCTTGTAGTTCCCTAATTTGCTTCTTGAGCTCTTCTAACTCATTAACTGGCATCCGATATGGCCTCTTGGACATGGGGGCAGTCCCGGGCATCAAATCGATGATGAATTCAATGTCACGATCTGGTGGCATTCCAGGTAGATCTTCAGGAAACACATCGGGAAAATTCTGAACTACCGGCATTCCTTTCAGGGGTAGCATGGTGAATATACCACCGGCACGTTCAGGTAATCTGGGGTCCTGATCCATAGTTGCTCTCATCGCTGACCCCTAGGGTGTGGTCAACGTGACTTCCCTACGGCTGCAATCTATGATTCCTCCGTTCCTTGTTAACCAATCCATGCCTAGTATGATGTCGAGGGTTTGCGGCACTAGGACCATAAGATTTGAGGGAAACAACACATCCCTAAGACGGATGGGCACGTCGACACAGGCTTGGTTCACATTTATTTCCCCTCCTAGCGAATGTACTATCATGGGTTTCTGCAGTTCTACTCGGGTTAGGTTGTGTTGTTGGCTAGCTTTTAGGGATATAAATGAATGCGACGCGCCTGAGTCGAAGAGAACTTTAACTGGAGTAGAATTTATAGAGAATGTACCCATTAGCACGCCCTGATCCTCCTGGGCTTCTTCTGCTCGCACGTGGTTCACCTGCTCACGTCCAAATCCGGTCGCGATCCTGCCTGTCTGCGGTGTCCTGAACAGTCCTCTCCCGGCTGTTGGGGTAGCAGTTCCTTGGATTGTTGTGGCATTAGCTCCGGTGCGGATAGGCGTCTTGTTGGGATGCGGGCACTTGTTGGCGAAATGCCCATATTCTCCGCAGTTAAAACAGCTTCCCGGCCTTTTTATCCCTGTAGTAGCCTGGTTTGGCGCAGGTGTGCGGGTCTGGGTAGCAACCGGCCTGTTGTAAGTGCTAGGTGTAGCAGAGCGATTGACAGTCACTATCGCGGGTTTCCATCCTGACGAGGTAGCTCCTTTGGGTCGCTGAGATGCAACTTGAGGCGGACGGTTCATAGCAAGCCTTCTTTTGCGGTTGTGCTCCACGATCTTCCGATCATTTTCCAATCTAACCACCTTATTGATGAGACTCTGGAAACTATCATGATCTTGCCCTATCATGGGTCCACGCAGCTCATCGTTTAACCCTTCAATGAACTAGTCAACCTTTTCTTTCTCGTCCGCAAGATCTCCAGTTGCGTAGTTGTTTGCTTCTTTTTTTTTCCTTCCAAAGATCATCTCACGAGTTTCGTTATATATTTAGCTGCATGCACATAAACGATTCGGTTTGGAGACCGAACCGGAGTTGGAATCGTGGTTTTCGGTCTTATCAAATCGGGAGTTGGAATCGCGGTTCCGGACCATGCATAATCCAGGTGCGATTTGGAACGGATAGCAGTCCAGTCGGCACGTGTGCAATCTCGTCCGATCTCGTGACGGCTTCGCAACCAAAAAAAAAATGGTGGAGACCGCGTGCCAAGTGCAAAACCCTCGTCGGATTATCAACGCGTGGGAGGATGAATTTTGAACCCTCGAGAAAACATTTGCTCGATCACCGTTATTTTGCATTATCAGTCGAATAGTTATAAAAATATTGAAAAGATGTATTAACATGTGATATATCACTTGGTAAACATGCAAATTAAACTTCAACTTCTACAAATCACAACAGAAAAAAAAACAAATTAAACTATACAGCAGCTAGTTAACATACAATTAATTTTGTTTTTTCATTAAAATGTAGAAGTTAAATTTGATCTTTGTATATATTCATAGAGTGTTCTATCAAATATTAAACTACCTCGTTGAAATTTTCAATTTTTTTTTCATAATACATGTAAACAATGAGGATATCCCTTTACGAGTTTAGAATAAATTCCTCAACGTTGTAGGGATCAAACAGCGCGCTCCTCTTGGCTCCCCCGAGCGCAATCTGTGCGCGATTTCTCACTGGTAATCTCGCTGGCCGGAAGGTGGAGGGCGTGTGCAGCGGTGGTATGGGTCTTTGCGCTGATGGACGCGAGGTGAAATCTTGCATCCACCTCCTCGGATGGACGTCGATGGTGAAGACAGGGCGGCGTACGACGGGAGCCACGTACGGGCACCACCAATCGACGGGAGCACGCTCTGCTATTGCACCGACGAGGCAACGACTGCATGTGGCCATGCCAGTGATGCCGGCGCCGTGATCGAGATGAACCGGGTTGGGTCTCTGTCGAAACTAGATTTCGGCAATATGAAAAGGGGGTTGCTATCAAGATGGAAAAGTAGATGAGTTATGAGACAAAGGATTTAGACAGGTTCAGGCCTTCACGAAGAAGTAATACCCTACTCCTGTTTCGGGGTTTTGCCTCCGAGTTGTGTATTGATCTTACGAAAAGCTTATGTCCCCAAGGGGTCCCCTATACTCCTTATATACCCCGAAGATAGAGGTTTACAAGATAAGATCTAGTCCGACACGGTCTAGATCTTCCTAATTGATATACAATCTTGCCATACTTGGTATCCGGGCTTTATCTTGGCGTACAAGGCAATACCATACCCAAATCCTAGTACTTCTCATATTCTATTTACATAATATACCCCTATTATCCAGTCAGATATTCTATACCTGTGGGTATATGGGTACCATAATATCCACAGTCTCTATCGTCGCCGCGGGGCAGCGGGATGAATCTGAACCGATGCAATCTCTTAAAGCGGGTCTATATTATATGGAATACTCTATACGCAACACAAGAAGCGTCCAATGAAGGAAGGTTGGCTGAGCGAAACGACCGTAGCCACGACGCGCATCCTTTAAAACTGCCAACTGTATTTCTTCATCTCTGCATGTGCACATGAAAAGGAAAACAAGATAATCGAATAGTATGTTTGAGGACGTAAAAACACGATGGCCTGGGAGATCTGCTTAGCTCCAGTGCAGGTCCAAAATAATGATGAGATGCGGGCATGCCAGTCAATTTGATCCTGCAACTGACAAGATATATAAATTGAATATAAAACAGCTGATCGGCTGAAAAGCCGATGGAGTGATTCCAACCGATGCCGATACCAGCCAATATCCAGTATAGATCTTGATACTTGAGTAAATAATGACATAAAGATAATCGGCTGATGAAAATAAAATAATATAATCCAGTAGAAACCAATCAGTTAGTAATGATAGATTGAATAAGCATTGATCCGAAGGTTGAATGTAACGACCCCCGTTTTGCAACAGGAATCACTCGTGTATTCTGTGCCATTTCCCTGGATCAAGTAGTGTGGCACACACGATACATAGTTGAATTACCAAAAGCGCATGCATATGCGTCGAGTACAAATCATTACATCATAGACCTGAAGGTATTGTCTTAGAACAAAGGACCAAACGGTCCGGAATACAGTCCAAAAGCAGAATGTAGATAAGTAGCGGAGCGAAGGCAGCGGCATCGCCATTGCCACAGGCAACGACCGTATCTAGACCTAGTGAGCACACTCTTCTTCCGCATCCTCTTCGTAGTAGGCGTATGGATCGTCCGCGGTGTCATCTTCGGCTTCTGATGAAGTTTATAATTGCAAGGGTGAGTACCAACCGTACTCAGTAAGTCACCACGGCAACGATGCATATGACAGGTTTCATCCAAGGCAAGGCATAGGCTCTGTTGCATAAAGCTAGTTTTGCAATCATTTTCACAAAACTAAGACCTAGCATAACCGATCAAGTTTTAATACCAGAGTTTAATTTAAACAACGACGGTTCTGTCCACCATCCATTGTGATCCCAAGGATAGCTTCCCGTCATTGGTTCGTCATGGTTTTCTGTGGATGTCCCCCTTCCCTCCTCACAGGAAGTGGCTCCATCAGCATAAAATTCATCATGCATTATCCCATCCCAGACAGGTTAAGAATTGAGAGTCTAGCCAAGTGTAATGCATGTCCCGGTGCTCAATATCCGCGAGCACGGCTATTCGAATAGATTGTTTTACTCATACTGCAGTGGATGTACACTTTACCCGTACTCCGCGACTGCCCAACACATGAGCCTCGTCCCAACACATGAGACGCGTCACGACAAAGCCTTTCGATAACCTTACATTGGCAGTACCCGCTCCATGAACTATCATCCTCGTGCACTCTAGGCGTATCTGTTTCTAGCAGTGAGAGGAGTTCTGGCGCTCCCGGGAGAAGAAGTCTCACACCCGCACCAAGTTTATAATTTAAGTTTAGATTCTCACTCTCACACACGTGGCAGTCCTACTAACGACGACACCGATGTAGGGTACGCATCGCGTCCCTACCTCAACAGCTGCCCCATCGTAGCAAACCTGCCTCACACACTGGGGTGAACCGTCTATGCAAGGATACTGCCTCTGCTCGGCTATCTAGTCAGCTAGGTCTATACGCATCCGAGAAGTACGGTTGTACTGGGGTCGTTTCATGCTTAACTTCATGGCTCGGTCCTTAACTGACCGGGGACGGGACTAGCCTTTTCCGGATACCACCCAAATCCACCACCCGCCCCAGTCGAAAACAATTGTTTAATTTTATTTCTCCTTTCACAAATCATGCCATCATATCATGGCAATGTGACGCTCATGTCTCCACATGCCGCATCTCAATTACCTTTCCCGAGGTAATTGCCCAAGCATAAAACATTTGATAAATATGAGTATGCATGATTCTGGAATAGCATCACTAAGCATTTGTCATAATTGACTAGGGACTCATACGTAAGCATGGTTACAAAGGAGTATGGGATCAACAATAATCAAGGCACGACATAATAACGAGTAGGATATTCATCATTGCATGCAACTTTATTTGTAAACAAAATAATTTCGCAACTTGGGATCAATATGTTCAAGGATAGTGATGACTTGCCTTGCTCGAAGTCCTGCGGGTCTTGATCTTCGGTCGGACTCACAACTCCCTCGGTGTCTAGAATTACGTGCGAAAGAAATTGAATTCGCTTAGAATTCAATTAAAATCCGACAAAATCCAATTAAAGAAATGGATCGATCGTGATCGTCAAATGTTTGTTTCGCTCCCATTATTATTTATAAAATAGTTCCATTCTGATTGTTAATACCTTTGTCCCAAAATATTAGCGTTAGCCAATTAGAACATTTATCCGGTTTAATTTACGCGACTCGCATAGGCTAGATCCCGATAATAATATTCAACCTTTGGTGATCAGTAATTTACTAAATAATTGCAACGGCTATTCAAGCGTATAACCTAATCGACGAGTAAAATTAAATAGCGATTAAATGGACAACGCAATGAACATTAACGGTAACGATTAATTTAGAAGTTCTAGAACTAACCAGTTAATATACACGCGAGCTGGTAAAACCTAACAAATGGAAATCTAAATAATTGACTAAACATCCCGCAAAAGGATAATCACTAAACGAATTATTTGATTAAGTGAATATTTGCATTTAAATAACCCGATTTAATTTCTTGTACGAG
Organism: Oryza punctata; assembly: GCA_000573905.2. Lineage (NCBI taxonomy): Eukaryota > Viridiplantae > Streptophyta > Magnoliopsida > Poales > Poaceae > Oryza > Oryza punctata. Next base: position 4,168,350 of record CM002494.2, on the reverse strand, counting down.
TTTCTAAAATAATCAACGGATTTTATTCTAAATTTCTTATCCTAATTTATTTCTCCCATTCTATTCTCTATTCTAAATTTTCTTTCCTAGGTCTAAATTTTTATTTCCCTATTCTTTTTTTTCTTCTTCCCTCTCCTATTTTCTTTTTCTCTCCCCTCTCTATTCTTTTTCCCTTCTCTCTTTTTCTTTCTTTCTTTTCTTTTCTCTCTCTTCTCCCTCTCCCTTCCTGCTTCTTCTTCCTTCTTCTCCTCTCTTCTCTCTCTCTGCTCACCGGCTCTACTCCCTCTCTCTCTCTTGCGGCCGACATAAGGGGAGGAGGGGGGTAAGGGGGCTCACCGGTGGCGGTTCACGGGCGCGCGGCGGTCGGCGGGGTGCGCGACGGCCCGAGGCACGGCGGCGGCGCACGGCGATGAGGTTGAGCGGGAGGGGAAGAAAGGAGGAATGGGGAGGAAAGGGGGAAGGGGGAGGGCTTATATAGGGCGGAAGGGCGGTCGGCTCGAGGCGGGCGACAACGGGACGGGCGCGTGGCGCGGCGTGGGGAGGCGGCGACGTGTGCGCGGTGGCAGCGGGCGGCGCGCATGCTGGCGCGGGTACGGCGGTGACCGGGCGACGTGCGTGCGCGGCGCGGCACGGGGCGCAAGACGCGACACTGGGGCGCGTGTGGGCGGCTTGGTACGGCGGGGTACGACCGGCGTGGGCGCGATACGGCCGGCGGCGTCGTGCGCGCGCAGCGCAGGCGGGCAGTGTCGTGCGAGCGCGCGGCGCGGGATGCGGTGGCGCGCGCGGGCGCGAGGGTGCGGCGGCTGCGGTGGGTCCGGGCGCGCGTGCGGCGGGCGGCGGCGGGCGGCGCGCGAGGTGCGTGCGGGGTGCGAGGGCGCGTGCGGCACGGGCGCGGGGCGCGCGCGGGGGAGGGGCCCGGGCCGAACACCTGGCGGGCTATGAATAGTGCCGCCAGGGTTGTTTTGGCTTTTTGGTTAGTTTTTCCTCTAAAATTCATTTTAAAAATTTTGTAAATTCAACCAAATCAATGTGATGAATGTTTTTAATGTTTGCTATAATTTATTTATTATTTATATATATTTTATTCTTTGTTTGCTTTTACCCATTAGCCTCACATATTCATACGTACGCCTATATATATTTATACCTAGGATTCATACCTAGCCTCCTATGTATATATACATATTTATATATTGGCAAAGTATATCCGCTTGAATTTATGTCACCATATTTCTTATATATTTATTATAATTCCTCCTTAAATTATAGTATTTACTCGGTGTAATATTTGTTTAAACCCTGCTTAAAACATCATTCTAAATTGTATTTTAATTATATACTTCGCCAAATTATCTTTTAGACTGTATCTCGATTAATTATTTGGCTAATCACTTTGGGGCTATCCCGAATTACTTCCTTATAATGTACAATTGATTAACTCGCAATAAAATCTAAATAAAACGTGCGACTAAATCCAGCATGATGCAATTCATTTAAAAAGTTTTTTGAAGGTCCATATTTTAGAGTTTCGGTTTTGTTGGTTGAATTTTCAGGACGTTGCATTGAAGCATTCATCGGCTGGTGGTCCGATGTCAATAAATCCAAATGATTAGATGAACAGTGAAATCTTTATTGTCATCGGCTAAATCCGTCTTGTATGTAATTCTTATAAGCCGATACAATGTCCAGATAACTCATCGGCTGAAACCCTGATGAAACCCTTATTGGCAATCAAGAAGCAGGCTAGAGATTATGGTTCTAAGCACGAGTTAGTAGATCAAACTTAACTGATGCAGCACTAAGTATGAAAAGAAACATAATATCTAGACAATCAAGCTTTTGACTGATTTTCAGGGTAGTGGATACATTATATAATCTAAGCCAACAAAGTAATCTAGCCGATATCGACAAAACCCTAGATGGAGATCGGCCGATACAAGTAGAAAACATTGTCAATCTAGATTATATAATGTATATGATAACTCGACGACTTACATGAACAAGATTAGAGTGTCGAAGCGATGGAAGCACTAATCCCGATAACGCAAGCCGCCATAACAAACCTTACTCCTCGTCGGAGATCGAAGTCGATGCAGCCCAACTTGAAACAAGAACTCGTCGAAAGTAAAAAGGTAAAAGGTGGCGATGCGCCGAAGTTGTATTGATCAAGAGATAATTTACATAGACCCCGGGTGTACATATTTATACCCATGGGTAGATACTAGTCCATATCGGACACGACTCAAACTTTCCTAAAGATAAAAGGGAACACATAAAGTTTTTATCGGACACTAAACTCACTTTCCTAACGATAAAAGGAAACTAACAAACTATTCATAATTAATAAATACAATTGCCTTTTTCGGACTCAATGCATATATGGCAATCCTCATGAAGCACTTTAAACGAACCCGACAATGGTTCCAACATCCCCTTGTCGGAATCGGCTACATCGGCTTCCTTGTCCGATTCAATATCAGCCAATGCACACCGTAGCCGATGCAGTTCCGAAGCCGGTTTATACTCTTTTTCTGTTACCGATTTCCTTCCAAATCTGCTTCGGTCTTAACTCCAAATTCGATGCATGATTTACCAAATTTCGTCGTCAACACATGCCCCCCAGTTTTGGAGTGTGAGGACTCATGCTTCAAAATTCTCTTCTATCTCGCCTTGATTACTCCAAAATTGATCTTCCTTTGCTTCTTGCTATCGGCTCTCGTAAGCCGATACCGTCTGCGCTAGATGAGCTAGATCATCAAACTCATGGCAAAAGAATATATCTCTGATAGGTGCTGACAATCCTTGGAATGCAAGATCGGCTAGCTGCTCATCACTTAGGCTCAAACTATAGCATCGGCTGCGGACATTACGAAATCTTTGAATATAATCCATAGCCGATTCTCCCTTTTGCTGCTCAACCGATATTAAGTCTGAAAGCTTCATTTCACTTATTCCAGCAAAGAAATAATCATGAAATTGCTTCTCAAGATCGGTCCATCCTCTGACAGAATCTGATGGTAATGATGAAAACCATGTGAAAGCCGATCCAGTCAAACATAATGGAAAAAATCTAACTTTCAAAGCTTCTTCAGCCGATGCCTCCCCACATTGCGCTAAGAATCGGCTGATATGTTCCATTGTAGATATATCATCTTGCCCCGGAATCTTGTATCGGTATGGAAGCAAAACTCTATCGAACCATTCAGGATATGGCTGCCGATACATATAGATATGCTCCTTAGGTCTAATTCCAAACTGCTCCTCGACTAACTTTGCAATTCTATCGGCCCAACCATTGTTCATCTGATGGCATTGTTCCTCTGGCCGATATTGTTGTTGTTCTTTAATCTGCCCCCCGAGCTGGCTTCTTTGAACAATTAATTCATCAACTTTTCCCTTGATCAAATCTTGCAATGTGTCCACCAAAACTCCAGATTGATTAAACAATGCGCAATGAACTGCTTCATCAACTTTATCTTGAAGTATTTTCAATCATCGGCTCGGGAAATTGAGATTTTTGAATTAGCCCTTCCGGTGTCATGACGAAACATTGAAGACAACGATTTTGAAAATCAGCTTTAAATTTCTCCAACTCTTGCTTCTGTTCCTCCGTCAAATCCTCCTTTGTGACCATGATCTTGGCGTCGACTTCTTCAGACATGTAGGTATAAAATTCGTAGTCCCACTGGGCGTGCCAAAATGTGTTGACGTAAAAACACGACGGCTTGGGAGATCTGCTTAGCTCCAGTGCAGGTCCAAAATAATGATGAGATGCGGGTGTGCCAGTCAGTTTGATCCTGCAACTGACAAGATATATAAATTGAATATAAAACAGCCGATCGGCTGAAAAGCCGATGGAGTGATTCCAGCCGATGCTGATACCAGCCGATATCCAATATAGATCTTGATACTTGAGTAAATAATGACATAAAGATAATCGGCTGATGAAAATAAAATAATATAATCCAGTAGAAACCAATCGGTTAGTAATGATAGATTGAATAAGCACTGATCCGAAGGTTGAAGCATTCATCGGTTGGTGGTCCGATGTCAATAAATCCAAATGATTAGATAAACAGTGAAATCTTTATTGTCATCGGCTAAATCCGTCTTGTATGTAATCCCTATAAGCCGATACAATGTCCAGATAACTCATCGGCTGAAACCCCGATGAAACCCTTATTGGCAATCAAGAAGCAGGCTAGAGATTATGGTTCTAAGCACGACTTAGTAGATCAAACTTAACTGATGCAGCACTAAGTATGAAAAGAAGCATCATATCTAGACAATCAGGCTTTTGACTGATTTTCAGGGTAGTGGATACATTATATAATCTAAGCCAACAAAATAATCTAGCCGATATCGACAAAACCCTAGATGGAGATCGGCAGATGCAAGTAGAAAACATTGTCAATCTAGATTATATAATGTATATGATAACTCGACGACTTACATGAACAAGATTAGAGTGTCGAAGCGATGGAAGCACTAATCCCGATAACGCAAGCCGCCATAACAAGCCTTACTCCTCATCGGAGATCGAAGTCGATGCAGCCCAACTTGAAACAAGAACTTGTCGAAAGTAAAAAGGTAAAAGATGGCGATGCGCCGAAGTTGTATTGATCGAGAGATAATTTACATAGACCCCGGGTGTACATATTTATACCCATGGGTAGATACTAGTCCATATTGGTGTTGATGCAAAAAACACACACTGGCCTGAGAGGTTTGCTTTACTCTAGTGCAGGTCCAAAATTAGGGTTTCAGATTCAAGGGCGTGCCAGTTGATTTGATCCTGCAATCAACAAGAAAAACATGCAAAGACTATCAGTAAACGACAGACAATCGGCCATAGGGCCGATTTCATATCGTATGTGACATAGCCGATGCAATAAAGCATGAATCGGCTGTAAGGTGTAATCAACGATGAGATTAACCCTAAAACTAGGATATCGGCTGTAAAGATCAGTGTTACATAATCAATATATCAATATTACTTTAGAGATAAGCAATTGGGATAGATCGGACTGAACCGAGACAGTATAAATTGCCCAAGTCTAAAGATAACATAACATAAAGATTATGTAGATTGATGTCATAGTCGATATCTAGGTTTAAGTATGTATCGGCTATAGCTCCGATACAACCTTATACTAGGATATTCTCTAGTAATAAATATATTAAACTATAATCAATTAGATTGATATTAAGCTTAATATATTTATGTTAGATTAGATCCTGATATAAGGGGCAGATACAGAATATTAAAACATCTATATCAGGTAAGATCGGCTGAAACCCCGATACTATCCTTATTAACAACCATGAAGCAGGTTAGATATGATGATTCTAAATACGACTTAATAGGTTGGACTGAACCAATGTAGCATTAAGTATAAATAGAAGCATGAGATCTAAAGAATCAAGCCGATGGCTGCCTTTTAGGGATGGTAGATATATTATATAACCTAGACTAACAAAGTAATCTAGCCGATACCGATGAAACCCTAGAAAGGATCTAGCCGATACAAGTAGATTGCATTGTCGATCTAAGTTATATAACATATATGATAACTCGGAGAATCACACCAAAGAACTAGAGTATCATAGAGATGTAAGCACTAGCCCTAATGATGTAACTCGCCATGACAAGATATACCTTTTTGCCGAAGATCAAATTGATGCAGCACGACTCGAAAGCACAAACTTGCCGAGAGCAGAAAACAAAGGTTTGGCGATGTGCCGAGATTGATTGAACATGTGTTGTTTTTCTTTACAAGACCTCGGGATTATATTTATACCCGAAATTACAAACTTTGTCCATCACGGACACGACTCATATTAACCTAATACAAATCCAACTAACCATCAAGTCCCTTAGGCGGACTCTTACCGAGAATATCTATAAGGAAATTACATAAAATATCCTAATTAATAGATACAATTGCCTCCTCAGGACTTCATCCGTGCATGGCAATCCATATGAAACACGCTAACATAACCTGATGACGTACACCAAGTCATATCACCGACATCAGCTCCATCGGCTAACCTCATCCAATTCTGACTCAGCCGATCAATTCGTAGCCGATTCGGACTCCAGCCGATGCGCACTCTGTTTCCGATATCCTTGCATATCTCCAAATCCTCTTCGGATTATGTGGTGTTTCCGATCTCTGTAGATAGATTTGCTTACCAAATTTCATCGTCAACAATTGGACACGACTCAAACTTTCCTAAAGATAAAAGGAAACACATAAAGTCCTTATCGGATACTAAACACACTTTCCTAAAGATAAAAGGAAACTAACAAACTATTCCTAATTAATAAATACAATTGCCTTTTTCGGACTCAATCCATATATGGCAATCCTCATGAAGCACTTTAAATGAACCCGATAATGGTTTCAACATCCCCATGACGGAATCGGCTACATCGGTTTCCTTGTCCGATTCAATATCAGCCGATGCACACCGTAGCCGATGCAGTTCCGAAGCCGATTTATACTCTGTTTCTGTTACCGATTTCCTTCCAAATCCGCTTCGGTCTTAACTCCAAATATGATGCATGATTTACCAAATTTCATCGTCAACAATGTTAAAATATAATAGTTAGTTCTGGTGGGATTTTTAAAAAAAGTTTACTTGCTAGTATAAATTGAAACATTTTGAAGGAATATTTGTCGTCATAGATTAATATCATAGAGTAGTGACGACAGATGTAGATGATATGTCACCGTACTTATCATGCTAGATGGAGCTGTTGATGATAAAAAAAAAGTTACATTAGATATTTTGCTACATAATTAGAAAATTAGATGCAAGTCAAGAGATGGAACAAATATATTATTGAAGTCTATATTCAATATCAGGTAAATTTGTTTAGTGCTTGAGTTTTCCTGAAAAGATTTATTTCATCCTTTATTTCTTTGCTGTTTACAGGTAACCACAAGGATTTGAATATTTCCTGTGTATATCACTACTAGAAAAATCATTTTCGCATACGTGGGTTTTTTCTAGGCGGGTAGGCCCCTCGGAGCCAAACGGCCATCTACGAAAATGGTAACCGGGGGTCAGACCATCGTCCGCCTACTTACAGACGGACGATATAAGGTGACGCCTGCGAAAATCATCTTCGTAGATGGACGACATAAGGCGTCCGTCAGTGAAGATGACATTCTAGGTAGTACTCCCATATAAATTGACATCTGAGCAAGCCACTGCCACCCATTCCTTATCCACCACCACCACACATTGCCATTCCTCTCTCTCTCATCAGGCGCGGAGCAGCAACGGGGAGGAGGAGCGGCGGTGGAGGCTCCGCAGAGGAAGAGGGTGTGGCGGCGGTGGCGCAGCGGAGGAAGAGGGTGCGGCAAGTTGGCGATGGGAAGGAGGAGTGGCTGCGGCAGTGGCTCGGCGAGGAGGACCGGCTACGGCGGTGGCTATGGCAGGGTTTCGACGGAGGAAGAGGACAGCGGTGATGGCAGCTCGTCGAGGAGGAGCCGTGGCAGCGGGGGCCCGGCGAGGAGGAGAAGCGATGGCGATGGCGGCTCAGCAAGGAGGAGGAGGAGCGGTGGCGGGGCTCAACGGAGGAAGAGGGTGTGGTGGTTGTGGCGGATCTGTCTTCTCCCTCCCTCCCCACGTAGCATGCCGCCATGCCTCGGCAGGCCTCTCCTCCGCTCTCATCCATCACTGCTGATGATGACATTGACAACGGAGGGGCCTCGGCGATAGCGGATCAGCGACGACAACCGCGATGAGGAAGGGGCAACGATGAGTTCGGTGACGATGATGGGCAGCGGAGTGGTGCGACACATGTATAAGCTGTTGATGATTGTGATGCTAGCTGCTGTTGTTCATGTTCTTCTCGCTGTTGATGAATATATGCTAGTGTTGTTGTTGAATCTGAGAAAAATCATCTATAAACCATTCTATTATTGTCGGTGAAACAACTTTTATGTGGTTAATTTTCTTTTTTTGGTGAAAATTTTTTTTTGTAGGTGGGTGACATAAGTACTCCACCTGTGAAAAAGCTATTTTCGTAGGCGGACATCTTAACCTGCCTCGCTTATAAAAAATAGATTTTCCTAGATTGGTGGACTGCTCACCTACGAAGATATAGCATTTTCGCAGGTCTTTGCTTAGAGGTGGCGTGTACTGCATAAAGCAATTTTGGCCGCCTGGAAAAAAATGTTTTTTATGATCCTTATGATGCTGCTTGTGCAAAATATGTATTCCGAGCCTAAATTATTACTGGTACACAATACTACAGGTATATATGTCGTGAGTTATAAACAACTGCATCACTGCTACACAGATCCTACACAGTTAAGTAATATCTAGCCTCATTAGTCAAATTGTAAAATTAGCCTCAATGTCAGGTGAATTTATTTAGTGCTTGAGTTTTTGCTGAAAAGATTGCTTTCAACTATTATTTCTATCTTTTATAGGGAACCATAAGTTAAAAAATTACCTGCTATCGACCTAGGCATGATACTATATGTGGTGCATAAATCATGCTGGTCAGTGCTAAATAGGACTTCGTATGATTTAAACCTAAGTCCTATTTGATTGATTTACAACCAATATGGAGGCGTGGTTTTTTTAATCGAATGTTTTTTTTCAAGTTGTGCCAAACCCTTTTTTCCTAATCGGATAGTTTTTTTTTGCGATTTTTCGTCCCTTTTATCCCCCTGGAACGGATGTTTCTTTTCCCTGTAGCGTGCGTTCCTATGTTTTTTTTCGCATTGTGTTGTTTTTTTTCGTGTTGCATGGAATCAAACTTCTTTTTTGTGCTGTGTGCAGTGCCGAACAGGTTTTTTTTGGGGTTGATCGTTTTTGCGCGTCTCGTAGAATCAATGTGTTTTCTTACGACCGGTGCTTTTTTTTAGGTATTGGTTTTTTTTTCGCGCTGCGTAGTATCGGATGGTTTTTTACGGGTTTTGTTTTACGAACGGTGTTTTTTTGCATTGCCTAGAATCGGATGGTTTTTTCGCCTTTTTTTATTTTTATCACGGATGACGGAAATATTTTGAGAAGAGATAGAGATAGAGATTTTTTAAAGAAAATAATAATTCCTAAGTAGGAGTACAGTAACATAAAATAATTTCCATATGTTTGCAAAGTCGAGGTTGTTGTATCGCTTTTGCGGTGAGGACAGCAACGATGCTCTACGTTAGACTGTCTTTTATTTAAGTTGTTCCTGGATTGGTGCTTTGCGAGGCTTCTTTAGCTGAGAGGATATTCTTTTCCTTTTATCTAACCCATATGAATCGTGTACAAAATTTGTTACAAATTTAGAGCTTAGAGTTGTAAAGGTATTAGAACTAAAGCAAGAGTTGAACTCTATCCTAGAATCTCTCTTAAATAGAGGGATGGACCTATTCTAACCGCATGACGACTTAGCATATGTGTGGGTACGATTGACCGATGGCTTAGTCGATGGAGTCGTGGATACCCGGATACACTGTAATTTGCTGGATCGGGAGGAGCTCCCGTAATCAGTGCCCTAAAGATGTAGGCTTGTTGATGCAAAAAACACACACTGCCCTGAGAGATTTGCTCTACTCTAGTGCAGGTCCAAAATTAGGTTTTAGGTTCAAGGGCGTGCCAGTTGATTTGATCCTGCAATCAACAAGAAGAAATATGCAAATATATTAGTAAACAATAGTCCATCGACCAGCTAGCCGATTTCATATCGTGTTGTAACCTAGCCGATGCAATAAAGCATGAATCGGCTGTAAGGCATGTTCAATAATAGAATTAACCCTAAAACTAGTATATCGGCTAAAAAGATCAGTGTTATGTAATCAATATATCAATATTACTTTAGAAATAAGCAATTGGGATAGATCGGACTGAACCGAGACAGTATAAATTGCCTAAGTCTAATGTAACATGAAATAACGATTATATAGACTCATATCATAGCCAATATCTAGATTTAAGCATGTATCGGCTATAGCTCCGATACAATCCTATACTAGGATATTCTCTAGTAATAAATATATTCAACTATAACCAATTATATTAGTAGCAAGCTCAATATATTTATATTAGATTAGATCCTGATATAAGGGGCAGATATAGAACATTAAACAAAGCATAAAACAATGTAAAATATCTATACCAGGTAAAATCGGCTGAAACCCCGATACTATCCTTATTAACAACCATAAAGCAGGCTAGATATCATGATTCTAAATACGACTTAACAGGTTGGACTTAACCAATGCAGCATTAAGTATAAAGAGAAGTATAACATCTAGAAAATCAAGCCGATGATTGCCTTTTCGGGATGGTAGATACATTATATAATCTAAACCAATAAGGTAATCTAGCCGATATCGACAAAACCCTAAAAAGAATTCAACCGATGTAAGTAGATTGCATTGTCGATCTAAATTATATAATGTATATAATAACTCGGAGATTCACAACATAGAACTAGAGTGTCATAAAGATGTAAGCACTAGCTCCGATGATGCAAACCGCCATAACAAGACCTACCTTTTCGTCGAAGATCAAATTGATGCAGCACGACTCGAAAGCACGAACTTGTTGAAAAGTAGAAAACAAAGGTGGCGATGCACCGAGATTGATTGAACTTGTGTTGTTATTATACACAAGACCTCGGGTCTACATTTATTCCCGAAAATACAAACATTGTCCATCACGGACACGACTCATGTTAACCTAATACAAATCCAACTAACGAACAAGTCCCTAAGGCGGACTCTTACCGTGATTATCTATAAGGAAATTACATAAAATATCATAATTAATAGATACAATCGCCTCTTCAGGACTCTATCCGTGTGTGGCAATTCGTATGAAGCGCCTTAACTTAACCCGATGACATATACCGAGTCATATTACCGAAATCGGCTCAATCGGCTAACCTTGTCCACACTCTGTTTTGGACAATAAGCCAGGCACGAAGTTTGCACTTCCCCGGCGCCCAGACCGAAGAGGCCGCCAAGTCGCCAGCCACGCGGCGTGGACCAGGTCGGTTGATCTCAGTCCTGATCTACGGCGGAGTCGATCCGAGAAACGGCGAGTGGGTTGAACGGCTCGGATTGAGTCTAGATAGACGGGACAAGGCCGACGCCGAGTGGCGGTGGGACTCCGATGGGGACGCGACATTTGGTCGCGCCGGTGACCAAATGGACGCAGCAGAGCGAGGGGAAATGAAAGAGAAGGAATGGGAGGGCTACCATGTGATGGTGCGGCGGAATGAGGGTGGCGGCAATAGTGGCCGAAGAGGGGAAGAGAGAGGAATAGAGGTGGTGGTGAGTGGGGAAGAGGAGAGGGGAGCTTGGAGCTTGAGGTGTGGCAAAGAAGTGGGTGCCCGGCCCAATTTATAGGCGGAGGCTGGTGCTAGACGATGTGGGATAGGTCATTTGCATGGCTCTCGGTGCGGTGCGAGGGTTGCCGAAGCGAGAAGGAGAGGATGAAGTGTGGCAGTGACGTGACGCGTCGCGGATGGGGCAAGCTAGCTGACATCGCCATTGGATGGAACAGAGCAGCGGTGGCAGTAGCGATGCGCCGGGAGATGACGAGATGACGCGACCCAGCGAGGCAAGGGCAGAGGAGCGCGGCGGCGACACCATGATGAGCCACGAGCTATAGTTTCTACCTCTGTAAATTATCTCTCGGTCAATACAACTACTATCGGCGCATCGCCACCCTCTTTTTCGAGATTTTACTTATCAATCGGTGGAACTTGGAAGCTGACGCGGGGCTGCATCGGCTTTCAATCTCCGGCGAAGAGGTAAGCCCTACGTTCCGCCGACCTTGGTGAATCTATCGACTACATTGGAGTTGTTCAAGGCTGTATCGTTTCGATCTCTTGGATCGCTCTTGTTCGGTTCATATATTTGCCTACCTGATATTTTAATTCTATTTTAATTGCATTTTGTTTAGAGACGTATCGGTTTAGTTGGGACCGTCTCGGTTAGGTCTGATCTTCTATCTTAGCCGATATATCCCTACAATCACAATGTTGTTTTAAATATATTTGTTATATCCATCACATTAGATAGATCCGTCGGTTCATCAAATATTAGATTATCATATACAATCTCATGCTGCATCGGTTAGGTTCAACCTACTAGATTGTTGTTGATAATATAAATCTTGATAAGCTGATAGGTTCATGCTAATGTTTTATTAGAGTGCTAGCCGATAAGTTAACATATACATTATATAATCTAGATTGACAATATCTTCTACTTGTATCGGCCGATCTCCATTTAGGGTTTTATCGATATCAGCTAGATTACTTTGTTGACTTAGATTATATAATATATCCACCTCCCTGAAAATTAGTCAAAGGCTTGATTATCTAGATATTATGTTTCTTTTCATACTTAGTGCTGCATCAGTTAAGTTTGATCTACTAAGTCATGCTTAAAACTATAATCTCTAGTTTGCTTCTTCGTTGCACAGTAAGGGTTTAATCGGGGTTTTAGCCGATGAGTTGTCTGGACGTTGCATCGGCTTGTAAGGATTACACATAAGTTGGATTTAGCCGATCGCAACAAAGGTTTCACTGTTTATCTAATTATTTGGATTTATTGACATCGGACCTCCAGCCGATGAATGCTTTAACCTTCGGATCAATGTTTATTCTATGATATTACTATTAGCCGATTGTCTTTCTATGATCATTTATTCAAGTATTAAGATATATACTAGATATTGGCTGGTATAGGCATTGGCAGGAATCACTCCATCGGCATGTCGGCCGATCGGCAGTTTATCTGCTGTTTACATATCTTGTCCGTTGCAGGATCAAACTGACTGACACGCCCGCATCTCATCATTATTTCAAATCTGCACTGGAGCTAAGCAGATCTCTCAGGCTATCATGTTTTTACGTCAACAGCGAGGAGGAGCGGATGAGAGGAATACAACGACGGACGCCTGAGCCGGTAGTGGTGTGATGATGGTGTGCACTGGTACCAATTTGACGGGGACATTTTTCTCTTCCGGCCATTTGCCCGAGCACGTGGTGCGCGGGGAAGAAGGGGGCGCCTGATAGGTAGGGTCAGGCGTAAGGGAAGTGGACTGAACCGGATCAGGGGCGACGGGCTACACGAGGCACTAGGCCGCGAAGGCTGGCGAGCGCGCGGGAATAGAATGGCCGTGCCCCACTGGAAGGGGAAGAGAGGAGGAATAAGTTCACTTTTACTCCCTTAACTAGTGGCCGAATCTGATTTGTATCCCTGAACCATAGTACCGGATATATCAACCCACCATCAAAACCGGTGCAATTTGACTCCCATAGCGGTTTTAGATGGTGATTTCACTGACGTGGCAGTGTTGACTTGTTCTTCGTTCCACGTGTCATTGATGTGGCCCTTATGTGGAACTAGAATTAAAAAATATATGTGCGACTCATTTGTGATTCACACAAAAAATTATTGTGGGACCCACTGACATATGGGGCCCACATGTCATCCTCTCTCCTTCCCTTCTTCCTCCTCCCTCTCTCTCCCTTCTCTCTTTATCTCCCCCTTTCTCTTCCTCTTCGGACATACACGTGGAGCGGGGACGGATCGGCGACAGTGGCAGGCAAGGGCTAGAGTAGCGGCGAGGGCACTAGAGCGATGACGGTGGCGTGCAAGTGAGGGATGGAGCGGCAGTGGTGGTGGGTGGGGGCCGGAGTGGTAGCGGCGGGCGCTGGAGCAACAATGGTGGCATGCAGGCGAGGGTTGGATCAGCGGTGGGCGAGAGGCGGGCACTGGAGTGTCCACCACCCCCCTCCCGCTCCGCCTCGCCACCTCCATGTCGTCATCGTCATCTACGTGCTTTTCCCCCTCTCCAGTTGTCCGAAGGGGAAGAGAATCGGAGAGAGAAAGAGAGGGAAGGGGGAGAGAGGGAGGAGGAAGGGAAGGAGAGAGGATGACATGTGGGCCTCACATGTCAGTGACTACCACAATATTTAATTCTAATGCCACATAAAAACCACATCAACAACACGTGGAACGAACACCAGGTCAACACCATCATGTAGGTGTCACGTTAGCGAAACCATCCTCCAAAATCGGTAAGGGAGTCAAATTGCATCGGATTTAATAGTTAGGGGTCAAGATATCCGGTATTATGACTCAGGGATACGAATTAGATTTGGCCACTAATTAAGGCAGTCAAAGTGAACTTATTACAAGAGAGGAGACTGAGCTTGAGAGAGTGAGAGCAGAGGAAGGAGGCTCGGTGGGCTGGGAAGAGGAAGGGGATGTGGCTGAAATGAACAGTGATCCTTTGGATTTTTCTAGGAATTTGTGTGAAGGGATGTTTGATGAATTTGAATTTGGTTTCAAATTTAATATTTGAACTCAGGATTTTAACAGGGGGTGCAAGGAAAGGAGTTCAACGAAAATTTTGATAGAATTTGATATTGGAGATAAGGGAGAATTAATTTGGAGGGAAAATTCGAAGTTTAGATTTTTGATATTTGAATAGGAATTTTGGGATAGGTTTTTGGGTTCCAATGGATGGATTTTGAGATCTTTTGGAATCTCATGATTATGTGACCACGTTTCCTCCAAAAACTTCGGTCAGGAACACAATGTCCACCCGCATATATATAGGATATACAAAATCAAATATCAGATTAGCCTTCATAATCATAAACAGATACATGCATAACCTGAACTTACAAAAATTAATTAAGTGGGTGCAAATTAACGCAAAAGCACCTCACATTAGAGGTCCCGACTAATCACATCGCTAATTAACGGCTGGAACTATCCACTGGGAAAGTCGCAAGAGCCGTCAACGGTGCAAGAGATGCACACATTATGTAAAGGAAACATAGCATCGCTCCAAAGCCATTGGTATCACATCTGCTTGTTATTGGATATACAACCGTGAAGAAAACAATCAGTAGTGCAAAGCTCACGGCCAAGCAGGTCCACTGCACACAAAAAAAAATAAATGGATTATTACTCTGTTTACTCCCTCCGTTTCATATTATAAGTCATTTTAATTTTTTTCTAATCAAACTCTTTTAAGTTTGGTCAAGTTTATAAAAAAATTTAGCAATATCTAAAACATCAAATTAGTTTTATTAAATCTAACATTAAATATATTTTTATAATATGTTTGTTATGTGTTGGAGATGGTATTATATTTTCCTATGAACTCGATCAAACTTAAATAAATTTGATTTAAAAAAGCTAAAACAACTTATATAATATGAAACGGATAAAGTATTGTATTAAAAAGCATCGTAAAAAAAAAGCTGTGTTGAAAAAAAGGACAGGTGAAGTAGTTACTCTGCAAGGGATGACCCAGGCTGGAAGGGGAGGGGTCATCACCGCCGTGTTACAAAGATGGAGAGGACGGGGACGTCCTTGTTCGAGCAAGCTGCACAGTAGATCGGACGACTCCGGCTCCAGCGACGAATCCATGGCACCGTGTTCGCACAGCGTACGTAGCCGAACCAAACCACAAACAACGTGGTCGTACGTGGTCTTGTTGTGTTTGCTTCTTCCTTTTTTTTTTCCTTCTCCAAAGATCATCTGACGAGTTGTGTTATATATTTAGCTGCATGCACATATACTATTCGGTTTGGAGACCGAACCGGAGTTGGAATCGTGGTTTTCGGTCTTATAAAATAATCCCGGTGCGAATAGGTGTACGTGGCAATGCTGTTCCAGTTTCCAGTCTTTGCCGCAGTGGAGTCCTGTGGTGTCCTGCACGGTGGTGGTGGTGGTAGCGGCGTACGTCTATGTTTTGTGGCGATACACGTACGGCAAGGTCGCCGGAGTAATATATGGGTATATATGGATATGCGTATATTTGGGTACCGAATCGGAGTTGGGATCGCGGTTCCGGACCATGCATAATCCAGGTGCGATTTGGAACGGACGCGGCAGTCCAGTCGGCACGTGTGCAATCTCGTCCGATCTCGAGACGGCGTCGCGACCGGAAAAAAATTGGTGGAGACCGCGTGCCAAGTGCAAACCCCTCGTCGGATTGTCAACGCGTGGGAGGGTGAATTTTAAAACCCTTGAGATCTCAAGATGTTCGCTCGATCATTGTTATTTTGCATTATCAGTTGAATAGTTATAAGAATATTAAAAACATGCATTAACATATGATATATCACTCGGTAAATATGTAAGTTAAACTTCAACTTCTACACATCACAACAGAAAAAAATAAATTAAACTACACAGCAGCTAGTTAACATAGAATTAATTTTGTTTTTTCATTACAAAATGTAGAAGTTAAACTTGATATTTGTATATATTTGTGGAGTACTCTATCAAATATTAAATTACCTTGTTGAAATTTTCGATTTTTTCAGTAAGTCCACGGTGTTCCTTGTTGCCCAACGCTTTACTGAGGATGTCGTCCTCGCGTCTTTGAGAGCTGCCCTCTTGCGAGGCTTCTTGGGAGGCAACCAACTCCTTCTGTAGTACAAATAAGTTCGGATTAAATGAAAAGTTTGGTGGAGACAATGCAAACAAATATTGAGATTAGGCACTTACTATATTATCGTACACTTGTTGATCTTGGGAATTTGGAAGCGAAACTGACCCATCTTGATTCTTCTGGTACCTGGCCTGGGCCCAGTTCCTTGCCCGTGGGTGTGGGATGTCGGCAAACACCGGCGGTGTGTTCGCTGCCGCTGCCGCTTCATCTTCCTCCTGCCATTCCTCCAGCTTTCCGACGTATCCTGCGTTGCCTAGGCAGTGCGGGTGCACGTTCCTGGCCTGCAGTGCTCTATATGCTTCGCTTGTAGCCCAGGATTCGGGGGTCGATTTCTTCTCGTAGAATTGCTCCCAAACGTCATCCGTTATGAAGGGCCATTGGTCTTTTGGATTAGGGGTCATCGGATTTAGGACAAACTCCGTGACCAGCCTGCTCTTGAAATTCTTCCAACAATTGCCATCACCTTGAACGCAGCCTGCTTGAGCCTCTCCTCGTCGGCTACAGGATTCTCGAAGCTCTCCTTGAATTTGAGCCAAGCAGCGTTCTTCTCCGCTTCGGGCACAAGCTTGATGTCATCCGCGAGGATTGTGAAGTTTTCCCTCGCTACGACACCGCAGGTGGACCTGAACTTGGCTAGGACATTGCGAGGACGCGTCGGCAGTCCAACCTGGTTCACCTCTGAGATGGTGTACCGTTCCTTAGGGATTCTGTTCCTTGTCCTACGACCCCGTGCCCTTGAGGACCCACTAGTTGTCGTCGACATCGGTTCACCTTGCTGAGACATCGTCTAAATAACTGTGCTTTTAAATAACAAAGTTAATTAATTTTGTAAACAAATCACGTATGCACGTAAGTCGGTTAATTCAGTAAGTCCCAAAATCACTAAGTAGTACCATAGCTACTCTTACTCGCTCCACCTGAACTATTCTAGTTTAAAGCAAAATGGCTCCTCCTCGCTTCCTTTTACACGTTTCTTAATTATCAAAAAATGACACATTACGAAATGTTTTGGATGTCAAGGTGTCTTGGAAGGTTCCGTACATGTACTAACCCAACCAAACCAACTTGGCACCCGGAACACTTCGTATTCTATGATGATTTGATAATCTAGAAACAAAGTCCTTACATAAATAAGTAATTATCAAAAAATGACAGAAACCGAGGTGCACTGGGATCATAAGTTTTTTAAATCGGTGTTGTGAGTGCACTAACTCGACCGAACTAACTTCTGACCCTAGGCACCCCGGATTCTGCGACGTATCGATAATATTTTCCGAACCAACTTTAATATTAGAGATGAATAATTACCAAAAAATAACAAAAACCGAGGTGCACTGGGATCTGACGGTGTCTTAATCGGTTTTGTGAATTACATATAACTCGATCAAACCACCATCAGACCCTAGGCACCTCGGATTCTGCGATAATTTGGTAACGTATATTTTCTAACATTTTAACTATGCACTAAAATTAGTCTAGTTCACTAAAATAACCTACATTTCACCTATAATCACTAAAGTTCACTAAAATATCCTACATTGGACTAAATTCACAAAAGTTCACTAAAATTGAATCAATAAAATAACGTATATTTCATAAAATTTACTAAACTTAACTAAAAAAACCTAAGTAACCCTAAAATCCCTAAAATAACCTATATTTCACTAAATTCACTAAAATCATTAAAGTTCACTAAAATATAATCCATTCGTCAACACATCACTAAAATATACTAAAATAACCTAACTAAAATAACCTAACTAACACTAAAATCAATAAAATCACTAAACCTAAAAACATTAAACCTAAATTTTGCTAAACCTAATTTTTAACTAAACCTAATTGTCACTAAACCTAAAAATCACTAAACCTAAACCACTAAAATCACTAAAATAACCTAAGTAACACCAAAATCACTAAAATCACTTAGTGCCATCCTATCTACTTACAAATTTCACTAAAATCACTAAAATAACCTAAATTGCACTAAAATAACCTAACTAACACTAAGATCAATAAAATCACTAAACCTAATTTTCACTAAACCTAAATTTTACTAAACCTAATTTTTAACTAAACCTAATTTTCACTAAACCTAAAAATCACTAAACCTAATTAATAAACGGTGAGTTATATTTGAACTCACCGGTTGGAGAAGAGGCGGCCGGCGGTGGCTTGGAGAAGAGGCGGCCGGCGGTGGCTTGGGGAGGAGGCGGCCGGCGGCGGCTTGGGGAGGAGGCGGCCGGCGGTGGCTTGGCGACGAGGTTGGCGGCGTCGGCGTCGGCGTCGTGGTCGTCGGCGGCGGTTGCTAGGGTTAGACTTAGAAAAATTTCGAATCCAGATCCAGATCCAGCGCGGTTATTTTATCTTTGTACGGGTAGTGAACATCTCAATCGGGCGTGAAAAAAAGCCCGTCACGGATGACAACATCCGTGACGGGCTCTAACTCAAAGCCCGATAGAGATGACATCATCTCTATCGGGCTGTAAACCAGAGCCCGTCACGGATGACAACATCCGTGACGGGCTATATTCTAATGCCCGATAGAGATGATATCATCTCTATCGGGCTATAAACCAGAGCCCGTCACGGATGACAACATCCGTGACGGGCTATATTCTAATGCCCGATAGAGATGTTGCCATCTCTATCGGGCTGTAAACCAGGGCCCGTCACGGATGACAACATCTGTGACGGGTTCTAGTGTTGGCCCGATAGAGATGTTGTCATCTGTATCGGGCCTGTACTAGGGCCCGTCACAGATGACATTTGACTCCTGTTCATCATTGACCTGAACTGATAATAAATAATACAATACTTCATAATGAACATGTGCTCATTTTACTAAAATCACAATAATTAACTTACTATACCAAATAATTTAGTGAAGTACAATAAATCACTAAATTTAGTAAATTCATCATAAAATTATATTACAAGTTGCACCAAATTATTACTAATAAAAAATACTTCCTTTCCATCTTACTTCACTAGTATCCAAAACCAACATAACAATTAAGCACAGCTAAAATCACAAGGTTATGCCTTCCGTATGATCTGAGCGATTATACGCCACAGGCTCCTGTGGATCATCGTCAAGGTCGATTTGAGGCCGTACATGAAGATTCTGGTTGTACTCTTCTTCGTCGACGACGTTGTCAACACCAACAATTCGGCGCTTGCCATCCCTCACAATGTGCATCTTCTTGTTTGCGGTGTCTTTAATGTAGAAAATCTGCTCGACCTATTTTGCAAGTACGAATGGTTCGTCGGCGTATCCAACCTTGGATAGATCTACTAAAGTGAAACGTTCCTTATCGACTTTAACACCAGTGCGTATATTCACCCAACGGCATCGAAACAAAGGAACCTTGAACTTCACGTAGTTCAGCTCCCAGATCTGCTCAATGCGGCCGTAGTATGTGTTCGACCCAACTTGATCTTGGAAGGCATCTATACGGACTCCGCTGTTTTGCACTGTGCTTTTGTCGTCTTGCTGGACGGTGTAAAATGTGTATCCATTAGTATCGTATCCTTGCCATGTGTCTATAGCCCAACACGGTCCCATCCCCAACAATTGTACTGTCTCATTTGGGATATCCGTCGACACTGTGACACGATTCTTGAACCAAGCGTTGAACCGAGAGTTATGTTCCCTGTTAATCCACATCTCAGATCGACCCAAGTTCTCCTGCTGGATTTTGGCGAGGTGCTCCTCAAAGTATGGGCCAACTTCTGCCATGTGTTGGAGCACAGCAAAATGAGCCTGCGCGTAGGAAGCTTGATCGGGCCTAATTCTTTTCCTCCCTATTGTGCCAGCACCTGACAACCTTCCTTCGTGACGAGACGCTGGAACTCCTATAGGTTCGGCCTCTGACATGTAATCCACGCAGAACTCAATGACTTCCTCCATCGCATATCCTCCAATGATGCTCCCCTCCGGTTTTACTCTGTTCCGAACGTATGCCTTCAGAACTCCCATGTACCTCTCGAACGGGTACATTTCTCTTAGAAAAGCTGGGTCACATAGTTTTGTTTGCTTCACAAGATGAACAGGGAGATGAACCATGATATCAAAGAAAGACAGTGGAAAAAACATCTCCATGTGGTAGAGGGTATTGACAATATCGGTCTGCAACCCATCTAGATCTTCGGGATCTATAACTTTCTGACCGATTGCATTGAAAAAGGCGCACAGACGTTGGATAGTATGACGGACCTTGGGGGGAAGAATGCCTCTGATAGCAACTGGCAAGATTTGTGTGATTAGCACGTGGCAATCGTGAGACTTCATTCCAACCAGTTTTAGGTCTTCCGATTTGACGTACTTACTAATCCTCGCTAAATAGCCCGATGGAACTTTGATATCTTTCAGGCAAGACAACATTGCGATCTTCTCATTCTTCGACAGTGTGTGGCAAGCTGGAGGGAGGTACACTCTACCTGTCACTGCATCTGTTACGGGCTGGAGTTCACTGCGAATGTTCATTTCCTGTAGATCAAGGCGCGCGTTCAACCCGTCCTTTGTTTTGCGGGGAATATTCAGCAGCAGGCTAACCAAACTCTCACACACATTCTTTTCTACATGCATGAGATCAATGCAATGACGAACCTCAAGATTTTTCCAGTAAGGTAATCGCCAAAATATGGACTTCTTCTTCCACATACCCTTGTCCTTTGCCTGACTACGTTTTCTTTTCTTCCCAAACTCGTTGGTTATGTCTTTGACCAAGTTGTGCACCTCATCCCCGGACAAATCCTTGGGAGCCTGCTGAAGTTCTCTCTTACCATTGAAAATATTCTTCTTCCTTCCAAACGCGTGACGTAGCGGGAGCCACCTCCTATGACCCATATAAACCATCTTTCGTGATTTCTTCAACCATCAGCTGCGTGTATGTTCCATGCAGTCGGAGTAAGCCTTCTTTCCTTTCACGGTTTGGCCAGAAAGATTACCGAGGGCGGGATAGTCATTAATGGTGCAGAACAGTAGAACTCGTAGCTTGAAATTCTCCTGACCATACGCATCCCAAGTTTCCACACCTTCTTTCCATAGCATCTCAAGATCATCCATAACAGGCTCCAAGAACACGTCGATATCATTGCCTGGTTGTTTCGGTCCTTGGATTAGCAAGCACAGCATAATATATTTCCTTTTAAAGCACAACCATGGCGGTAGGTTAAAGTTTGAAATAAGAACTAGCCAGGTGCTGTGAGTACTACTCAAGTCTCCGAAAGGATTCATGCCATCTGTACACAGGCATATCCTCATGTTTCTGGATGTTGCTGGGGTCGGCAGCAAAGTCATTGTGTTTTTGATCGATATTTCTCCATTGAATTGAATCCGCTGGGTGTCTTAGCATACCGTCGTTCCTTCTCTCAGTGGCATGCCAACGTACTAACTTCGCCTCCTTGGGGTTTGCAAATATTCTTTTGAAACGATCAATGATAGGTAGATACCACACAACCTTCGCGGGACCATCCCGCTTTGATTTTTTCCCTTCGTCAGGATTTTTCTTTCGCTTGTATCGAGAGGCCTTGCAGACAGGACAAGCATCTAAGTCCGCATACAGCTTGTGGTACAATATGCAGTCGTTTGGATAAGCGTGAATTCTACGGACATCTAACCCCAGGGGACACAAAACCTGCTTTGCTTCATATGTCGTCTCGGGCAATGTGTTCCCATCAGGCAGCAAGGACTTCAAAATTCCCAAAAGCTCCGTGAAACTCTTGTCTGTCCATCCACTACTTGCCTTCAGCTTCATTAGGTCCAAGGTAGCTGATAATTTGGTGTGCTTTGCTTTGCATCCGGCGTATAGAGGCGTCTGCGAGTCACTGACCAACCTGCTGAACTTTATGGAATCTCTCTCGTTGTAGGCTGGATCCTCAACGTCACGTAACATGTCTTGCAGCAGATCATGATCAACATCAACCATTTCACTGTCTAGTGGAGAAGGTGCAAACATGTCATGCTCATCTTCATCTTCCTGATTTTGCGCACCAGTACTGTCTACAGCTGCACCACTTCCTGATTCTTGCTCTCCATGCTTGACCCAACATGTGTAGCCCTCCATGAATCCTCGTTGTATCAGATGAGCGTGTACGTCCACTCGGCTATCAAACATATTCTCATTCTTGCAATCTGCACATGGACAACACATGTAATCGATGTTTCTTCTTTTCCTATCCTCCTCCGCGGTGTTTATAAAATTTAATACCCCATTTCTATACTCCTGACTATGACGTTTCACGGATTTCGCATACATCCAACTTCGATCCATCGCTGCAGAAATGAAAAAATAATCAGAGAAACATGTTATAAGATAAATACTCTAAATTAATGAGAATTTATGAACTGTCTAAAGTACCGATTACTATTTGTCTAAAGTACCTTTATGAATTTACTTTTTTTTGGAAAAAAAATTAAAATTTCGCCCCCTCCAACCTCCCACCAAAATTGTGAATAGTGGGATACAGTTACACCGGCAGTTGCGGCTATTTATAGTGTGCACTAACTATCTGTAACGGTCCAAAAAATTGTCTTCTCTGTCGGGCATATCAGTTATCTTTATCCGGCCTAAAAAAATACCCGTCACAGAGGACTGCAATCTATGATGGGCTTTATTGTTATCTCAAACGGGCCTCAAGCTAGAGCCCGTCACGGATAACACATATCTGTGACGGGCTCCAACTAGGGCCCGATTGAGAACCTTAAAATCTCAAACGGGCCACATGTTGGGGCCCGTCACAGATGACAATCATCTGTGACAGGCTTCGACTTGAGGCCCGTTTGAGATATTTAAGGTTATATCAATCGGGCCCTAGTTTATGCCCGTCAAAGATATGTGTCATCCGTGACGGGCTTCAGTTCTACGCACATTTAACATGTCTCTCCGACCCTATCTCAATCGGCCTCTTTTAAGGCCCGTTTAAGATGTATTCTTTGTGATGGCCCGCAAAAACCAGTTATGTTGCAGCCCGTCACAGATGAGAGGATCTGCACTAGTAGCGTGTGTAGCGGTGGTATGGGTGTTTGCGCTGATGGACGCGAGGTGAAATCTTGCATCCACCTCCTCGGATGGAAGTCGATGGTGAAGACGGGCAGCGTACGATGGGAGCTACGTACGGGCACCACCGATGGATGGGAGCACGCTCTGCTATTGCACCGACGAGGCAACGACCGCATGTGGCCATGCCAGTGATGCCGGCACCGTGATCGAGATGCACCGGGTTGGGTCTCTGTCGTCGCTGCGGGGCAGCGGGATGAATCTGAACCAATGCAATCTCTCAAAGCGGGTCTATATTATATGGAGTACTCTATACGTGAAAAGTCCACACGTACTAACTTTTTCTTACTAAATTCTTACTAACACTAACATGTTATGATATAAGTATATCTAGATTTTTTATAACTTCCATCTGCTTAAATCAAACGGTTGAGATAATTATTAGTACAAATTTAGTGAGAAAAATTTAGTATGGGTAGCAGTGCTCATTGGCTGAGCGAGATGACCATAGCCACGATGCGCATCCTTTGAAACTGCCAATTGTATTTCTTCATCTCTACATGTGCACATGAAAAGGAAAATAAAGATAACCGAATAGTTCCTGAGAAGATTAAATTGTTAGCTATGTTTGTGTTAGGAATATAATAGTTAGTTCTGGTGGGATTTTAAAATAAAGTTTACCTGCTATAAATTGAAACATTTGGAAGGAATATTTGTCACCATAGATTAATATCATAGAGTGGGGACAACGATGTAGATGGCATGTCACCGTATTTTTCATGCTAGATGGAGCTGTTGATGATTAAAAAAAGTTGCATTAGATATTTTGTTACATAATTAGAAAATGAGATGCAAATCAAGAGATGCAACAAATATTACTGAAGTCTATATTCAACGTCAGGTGAATTTGTCCAGTTCTTGAGTTTTCATGAAAAGATTGATTGCAACCTTTATTTCTTTGTTGTTAACGGATAACCACAAGGATTTGAATATTTTCCATGTATATCACTACTAGAAAAACTATTTTCGCAGACGTGGGGTTTTTTTAGGCGGGTAAGCCCCTCGGAGCCAAACGGCTGCCTACGAATAGCAACCAGGGGTCAGACCGTCGTCCGCCTGCGAAGATACATTTTTGCAGACAGACGACATAAGGTGGCGCCTGCGAAAATCGTCTTCGTAGGTGGACCACATAAAGCGTCCGCCTACGAAGATGACATCTTAGATAGTACTCCCATATAAATTGACATCTGAGTAAGCCACTACCACCCATTCCTTATCCACCACCACCACCACCCATTCCCATTCCTCTCTCTCTCATCAGGCGCGGCAATAACGGGGAGGAGGAGCGGTGGAGGCTCGGCGGAGGAAGAGGGTGTGGCGGCTGTTAATATGTGATCTGAATTTCAGCATGCAATATATTCGGATTAGTCTCCTAATAGAACTCTGTATTATAGGATTAGTTTTCCTACTAGGACTTCATGTCTTTGCCTATTAGGACTCCTATATTTCTCTTATATATATCCCTTGTAAGCCGCAAGGGGAGGGTGCGATAACCCAATGTATCCCCTACGTTTGTAATCAACTCCTCAATAGTGATCATTGCCGGTCGGCGCCCGTGGTTTTCTCCCGCAAGGGTTTTTCACGTTAAATTCGTGTCTCCGTTGTGCATCTATTTTCTTAACAGCGACGGTGGCGCAGCGGAGGAAGAGGGTGCGGCGGTCCCCCTACGTTTGTAATCAACTCCTCAATAGTGATCATTGCCGGTCGGCGCCCGTGGTTTTCTCCCGCAAGGGTTTTTCACGTTAAATTCGTGTCTCCGTTGTGCATCTATTTTCTTAACAAGTGGTATCAGAGCATTGGAGATCTGGTCTACTACCACGCCGCTATCGTCGCCGGTTCGTCGATCCTACCTTTCGATCTCATCGAGTTGTTCGGCGAGATTGGCTTCGTATCAAAGCCGACGCGGAGTTGACTGATCGACTCTGATCTGCGCATACTCCAGAGCAAGGAAAAAAGCAGCAGTCCACGTGCAGCCACGTTCCGGGGAGAAAAGCAGTAGTAGCAGCCAGAACCCAACTAATCTCAAGTGCACGGTTCCCGAGGAGAGCAAGTCAGGCATTCAGAGCCATCATTGCTTTTGTTCATGTGAATTAAATTTCACGTTGGTGTTTTTGCTAGGCACACATGGCCAGGAATTCAGGTTCAGTTTTTTGCTACACTCACACGCCAGTTTATCAGGAGGTTTTCTATGAAGATCAAATATTTTGTTTTATACACCTAGAGTGTTTCGCGTTTCTGCTAGGGTTTCACAAAATTATACCAGCAGATTCAGGATTTTATTCCCAAGGCGAGTTTGAAGTTTGATCTACCGCTCCTGGATTGAGATGCAATATTCTCGTTATGGCAAGTGAAGATGCAAGTTGGCACATCTACCATGAAGGAGAAGCTAATACTATCATGCACCAGTCTATCAGTTGCACATATATGTATTAAGACACACAAGCAAAGTCGTCGAGAGGGAGACTCAAGGTTCCTGTCCAGATCATGTGGAAGTGGTCAAATTTCCGGCGGAGTTCTATGTTTGCCCAGTGTACCAGAAGGTTAATCAGGAGATCTATGTACTTCGTTTTGAGCACAACACTTTCGCGTCTCTGCTAGGTTCAGACAGGTTTATACTAGCAGATTCAGGATTTATTCCCTATGGTGAGTTTGAAGTATGGTCTACCTCTTCTGGATCAAGGGTGTTACAGTATAGTCATCAAGACTATTTGGTGCGCGGTGATTTTATCTACATGAGATATTTTTTGGTGATTAATGATTTTTATGCTACAAGAGGAAATTCGTCTCAAGGTGGAGATTGTTAAATATGTTATCCGAATTTCAGTATGCAATATATTCGGATTAGTCTCCTTATAGAACTCTGTATTATAGGATTAGTTTTCCTACTAGGACTTCGTGTCTTTGCCTATTAGGACTCATATATTTCTCCTATATATATCCCTTGTAAGCCGCAAGGGGAGGGTGTGACAACCCAATGTATCCCCTACGTTTGTAATCAACTCCTCAATAGTGATCATTGCCGATCGGCGCCCGTGGTTTTTTCCCGCAAGGGTTTTTCACGTTAAATTCGTGTCTCCGTTGTGCATCTATTTTCTTAACAGCGGCGGAGGAAGAGGGTGCGGCGGTGGTGGCACGGCTCGACCAGGAGGAGAGCGGCGATGGGGCTCAACGGAAAGGAAGAGGGTGCAGCAGGTCGGTGATGGGAAGGAGCGACTGCGGCGGTGGCTCGGCGAGGAGGAGCAGCTGTGGCGGGGTTTCGATGGAGGAAGAGGGCCGCGGCGATGGCGGCTCGTTGAGGAGGAGCCGTGGCAGCGGGGGCTCGGCGAGGACGAGGAGCGGTGGCGGCGGTGGCTCGACGAGGAGGAGGAGGAGCGGCGGCGGTGGCGGCTCGTCGAGAAGGAGGACCGGTTGCGGCAATGGCGGCTCCGCGAGGAGGAGCAGTGGTGGGGCTCAGCGGAGGATGAGGGTGCGGTGGTGGTGGTGGATCTGTCTTCTCCCTCCCTCCCTAGGCAGCATGTCGCTACGCCTCGGCCGGCCTCTCCTCCGCTCCCGTCCGTCACCGCCGATGACGACCTTGATGACGGAGGGGCTTTGGCGACAGCGGGTCAACGATGACAACCACGACGGGGGAGGGGCAACGATGAGTCCGGTGACGATGATGGGCAGCGGTCCAGCAGAGTGGTGCAAGTGTCCTGCTAGCTGTTGTTACATGTATACGCTGTTAATGATTGTGCTGCTAGCTGCTGTTGTTCGTGTTCTTCTCGCTGTTGATGCATATATGCTAGTGCTGTTGTTGAATCTGAGAAAAATCATCTCTAAACCATTCTATTACTGTCGGTGAAATGATCTGATGCTATATGCTAGGTAATACCCTACTCCTGTTTGGGGATTGTATCCGCCGGGTGTTGTATTGATCTGATGATCTAGTTGTTCTCATGCCCCCTATAGGGCCTCCTACCCACCTTATATAGGATGGGGGGCAGGATTACAAGATAGAAACCTTAACCAATACGGTATCGGTTTCCTAATACTACTTTACAATATTACCAAACCAAGACTTTAGGTCGTTCCGTAATACATAAGGAAATGTAATACCCAAGTCATGATCCGTTACATATTATATAGATATAAGCTATCCCCTATAACTAGTCGGATAACCATGTCAAGTGGGTATAGGGTACCCATAATCTCCACAGTATCCCCTGAGACCTTCACAGTCGAAAATATAATCTTCTCTCGAACTAAATTACTTCAAAGGCGAGTGCTTCAATCATCTTCGCCATGATCTCCCGAATACTTTTACCAAATCAGAAGACTGTGGAGGGCTGAAAAATAATAAAATATAGATTTAGGTGCATCGACTAGATGCACCTGATAGGTGTAGCCCCCGACTATATGGTTAGTTGAACAAACTAAGCATATAGTCAAGGAATAAATTGATTAACCAACTGAGTGGTTTTAAGCCACCTAAGTAGTATAACCATAGCACATACGGTATGAATTCCCGAGTAAATAAAACTCAAGTGATAGACTGACTCCTTTATGAAGTATGATGCATAAAGTTAGCACATCTTTGAAAATCCACATAGCAAAAACAGCTATAAAAAAGCTTGTATGCCGTGAATAAAGAAATTTCCAAAGCACCATGCACACACTGTTTTAACAGATGTGCTTAAGTCCCTAAAAGATGCACGGCTTTACCATACTTGGAAACATAAGGCATATGTGGTATAAAATCCGAGTAAATAAACTCATAAAGGATTTACCAACCCCTGAAAAATAACCAAAATATATAATCAGCCTAAGCCATAATATTGGTCAATAAAAGTGCACACTTACGTGGCAAAAAGCAATGATATTACATTTAATCGATTACTTTATAGATCAAACAGTGCCTTGATTTATATATATGAAAAAGTCAGCGGGGCAGCTATATAAAGCTTCACTGTTTGTCACCTTTTAAAGTGCATTGTACCAACTCCTAAAAGTTGAGTAACAGCGATATAAAAGGATTTTAAGGTATTGGGTACTCAATCACGCGCACTTTTGCCTAAGCAAAAAAATGCCTAAGTCCCTAAAAGAACGTGACTGGCCACACCTGAAATATGGGCTGCAGACATATTAGGCCTAGACCAAAAAATATGCCTTCGATACCCTCAAAAGGATGACACATATAACATGCCTCTTGATTCGCTCCCGAGTGATAAATCTTTTGGGTAATGTAGACCAAGTATATATCATGTGAATGGCTTCTCATCCAAGTAGTTTCTGGTCCAAATAGTTATCCCTCATGGGGTATAGTGAAGTAAATATGATAATTGAATCTCAACTGGCACAAGTACTCGGCTGATGGTCCTTGTGAGAAATAATAATTGATCCAGGCCTTGAGCATAGAGGATAAACTCATGACCATGAATATGTATCCGGAACGAATCCAAATTGAAGGTATGATCCTTATGCTTGAGCTGATAAGCCCCTGAGCATATAGCTTGTCCTTCGGTTGTAGTCAAAATCATCAATTAGTAGTAGCTGATGTAGTCGGCATAGAGGCGAGATGACCAATGTGTATAATGATATCGCCCATCAGAAGTGATGAAGATGTCAGTAGTAGAGACGAAGTTGCCCATCAGCAGCGGTAATGAAATCCATCGATCATGAAGATGAAGAAACCGGTCGACGACAGCTGATGTGACCAACGGTCATGATAACTTGTGATAGCGGCAATAGTCGTATGTGAAGACGAAGAAACCAGTCGGTAATACCAAACATAATTGGTAGTGAAGATGAAATTGCTCATCCATGGCAACAGTATAGGTGCGGCAGGAGAGGCATAACATGATGTTGATGAAGACGATAATGTTGATGATCCAGTCAATGGCGGTGTAGCAGCCGATGATAATGATGAAGTCGCCCATCAGCGGCGGCGTATTAGGCTAAACGTGAAGGCAAAATAACAAGTCGGCGATAACATAGTTAACCGAAGGCGAAGACATAGTCATCCATTAGCGACAGTAGTGATGTCAAGGCCGATGAAGTAGAGGTGATACCAAAAAGGCTCAGCAAAAAGTCGACGAAAAATGATCCAGTTGGATATTCAGTGTTGGATATTCAGTGTTGATTGAGCTTGAACCCTCGAAGCAAACTCCTTGGTTGACGGTAATTAACCGGAGATCACAATAATATCAATGGAGAAGTTGCTGGTGACGATTATAGTAACAATAGTCCATCAAATTGTTGAGAATATGTCGAAGTTCGAGTAGTTTCCTTGATGCTGACGCTTGCATGACGAAGATTGATACAATACCCATTGATTTATGATGATGGCAGTAGAACTTGGTCTTGTAGCTGTTGCAAATGCTTTGCGTAGAGGTAAGCAAATCATGTTGTCTAACTCGTCAAATCTGAGCTGATTGGTTGATAACTCCAAACTCCCAGGCATGGAGGTTAAATGTTGAACTTGATACTTCAGAAATTTGGAGTAAATTGTGGCAGCATCCAGAAACCAAATTGCTGATAAAATAATTGGTGTTGCTGAGGTAGAACGCCTGCTCTGAGTTAAAGACGAAGATAATGACTTCTTGGAATTGACTCGTTGGCTGGTTAATTGATTGCTTGATCTTGACATAGCGTCTGTGAATTTTGAGTCTTGTATTTGTGTAGCCCCCGACTCTTTGGTTAGTTGGGAAGCAACTGAACATAGAGTCGAGAACTGTAGCTTGTCATTGAGCAGCCATTGCTTGAGTGAAGATATGCATTGAGGATGTCCGGGTAGAAATCTTGAAGATTGGAACACCACTTGTTGTAGTAGATTGGCTCAGCTTCATATGCAAAGATGTCGAGGCTCTTGAAGACGTTGTGGTTAATGATGCGAAGTTTCCGAAGTAGTGGTAGTAGAGTTTGCCGGTGCCGAAAATAATGAAGACGAAGTTGCCCCATAGTGGTGATAAAATTGCAATGCCGTGATGACGTGGACACGAGTCGGCGGCAACAAAAGCAAACCATTGGCGAAGATGCATAGTCGTGAAGATAAAACACCAGTCGGCAGCGGCGAAAGCAGTCGGTAGTGAAGATGTAGACGCCCAGCAACGGTGGTGTGACCAACCAACCGTGTAGGCGGAGGACCAATTCGGCGACAATGACGATGGCCGGCGGTGAAGACGTAGACGCCCAGCAACGGTGGTGTGACCAACCAACCGTGTAGGCGGAGGAACCAGTCGACGACGATGACGATGGCCGGCGGTGAAGACGTAGACACCCAACAACGGTGGTGTGACCAACCAACCGTGTAGGTGGAGAAACCCATCGGGGACGATGACGATATCCGGTGGTGAAGACGTGAACACCCAACAACGGTGGTGTAACCAACCAACCGTGTAGGCGGAGAAACCAGTCGGCGACGATGATGATGGCCAGCGGTGAAGACGTAGACGTCCAGCAACGGTCGTGCGACCAACCAACCGTGTAGGCGGAGGAACTAGTCGGTGACGATGACGATGGCCGGCGGTGAAGACGTAGACGCCCAGCAACGGTGGTGTGACCAACCAACCGTGTAGGCGGAGGAACCAGTCGACGACGATGACGATGGCCGGCGGTGAAGACGTAGACGTCCAACAACGGTGGTGTGACCAACCAACCATGTAGGCGGAGAAACCCGTCGGTGACGACGATGATAGCCGACGGTGAAGACGTAGACGCCCAATAACGGTGGTGTGACCAACCAACCGTGTAGGCGGAGACACCAGTCGGCGACGATGACGATGACCGACGGTGAAATCGTAGACGCCCAGCAACGGTGGTGTAACCAACCAACCGTGTAGGCGGAGGAACTAGTCGGCGACGATGACGATGGCCGGTGGTGAAGACGTTGACACAACCAACAACGGTGGTGTGACTAACCAACCGTGTAGGCGGAGGAACCAGTCGGCGACGATGACGATGGCCGACGGTAAAGACGTAGACGCCTAACAACGGTGGTGTGACCAACCAACCGTGTAGGCGGAGAAACCCGTCGGCGACGATGACGATAGCCGACGGTGAAGACGTAGACGCCCAACAACGGTGGTGTGACCAACCAACCGTGTAAGCGGAGAAACCCGTCGGCGATGATGACGATAGCCGACGGTGAAATCGTAGACGCCTAGCAACGGTGGTGTAACCAACCAACCGTGTAGGCAAGGACACCAGTCAGCGACAATGAAGGCGAGCCGGTGGTGATATTCTGACTGATCCATTCCCGAAGCGTTGGAGATAAGCTTAAAGCTATGAATCCCTACTATGCATATCTGGATTTGGATCCTGCAGTATAAACATATAGGATGAGTAGCATCTGATGCAAATATAATACTTGAGAAAAATTCAAGCGTTTTAAAATGTTTATAAATATATACTTCTCCTCTTGCTGAATTTGATTACCCCGAGTAGATGATTCCTCACGTTTAAACACTTTGCCTGACTAGTCATTGACATGAGTTCATCATTAATGGAACAAAGTTTCACGGATGAGAATTTACTACTCGAGTACTTTTGCAATTGTGAAGAGTAGAAAGTAAATTATATTATCTCTATGCTTTTGATTTCTTCCGAGTAATACTTAGCACCTTGGCGTTAAACACTCCATCCAACGAGCCCCCGGGTGCTAGGAATCGGCCCAAAGGAAACTATCCATCGACAAACCAAACGGAAGGCATAGGGATATAGAGCTCTGTAACTCGACCGGTACTTTTTTACTCGGATTATCTCGCAAGCAATCAAGATAAATATTATGAAAGTTTTTGAAAAAATATAATATAATATCTGTAGCCTCCGACTCACTACTCAATGGAAAACCAATTGGTGTAGTGAGGCAAAGGAGAAGCAAAATATCATATGAAGAATAGAATAATGATGACTTAGCTTTGTTGTATTCCCCGTGGTGACAATAGGGTTGTCCATCAATGACGACG
This sequence comes from Oryza punctata, assembly GCA_000573905.2. Classification (NCBI taxonomy): domain Eukaryota; kingdom Viridiplantae; phylum Streptophyta; class Magnoliopsida; order Poales; family Poaceae; genus Oryza; species Oryza punctata. The sequence goes on along the minus strand of CM002494.2, from coordinate 4,135,895 downwards.
AACACCAGTCGGTGATGGCGGAAGGCGAGCCGGCGGTGAAAACGATATCATCATTAGTAACAGCGTGAAGGCGAAGAGACCAGTCGGCAGCGATGACGATGGCTGGTGGTGAAGACGCTGACGCCCGGCAACGGAGGTGCGACCAATCAACCGTGTAGGCGGAGGGCACCAGTTGGCAGCGGTGGAGGCGAGCCGGTGGTAAAGATGATGTCGCCCTGAGTAACAGCGGCGGAGCACACCAACCGTGGAGGCGAAGAGACCAGTCGGCGGTGATGACGGCGGCCGGTGGTGAAGATGATGTCGTCGTGAGTAATGGCGGCGAAGTACACCAACCGTGAAGGCGAAGACACCAGTCGGAGGCGATGACGGCGGCCGGTAGTGAAGATGATGTCGCCATGAGTAACAGCGGCGGAGCACACCAACCGTGAAGGCGAAGACACCAGTCGGCGGCGATGAAGGTGGACCGGTGGTGAAGATGATGTCGCCATTAGTAACAGCGGCGAAGCACACCAACCGTGAAGGCGAAGACACCAGTCGGTGGCGATGACGATGGCCGGCGGTGAAGACGATGTCACCATGAGTAACAGCGGCAGAGCACACCAACCGTGGAGGCGAAGAGACCAGTCAGCGACGATGACGATGGCCGGTGGTGAAGATGATGTCACCACCAGCAATGGTGGTGGAATACAGCAACCGTGATGTGTGAAAAAACCAGTCACCGGTGGAGAAGGTGACCGGTGGTGAAGTATTCAATCGACGGGTTGGACTTGTCTCTCATGATAAATATTCATATGCTGACAGCTTGCTCCATGAATAATGCTTAATCCAGTCTGTACATAGTTATGCTGACTGATTGCATATATGCGTATAGATAGATAAATCATTTGACTAGTCAACTCCTTCCTGATTGTTCGATGTGTCATGTGCAATTGCTTAATGTCTCTTGCTCGGAGTACACGTCACCTCTGCTTAGTACTGATAATTCTATCTCGCCGGAAAAAAGATAAAAGGCACTGGTGGCTAGGACTTGATCTGTTGCACGGGTACCGAGATGTAGATTGATATCACGAGATCGACGATTGAACCGGCTGGATGATGAACGTGGTAACTTTCCGATGATCCGACAAACATGGCGGCATGGCGGCGACAATTTTGATCTCACCAATAAAGTATAATTAACGAAAACAACTGCTTCAGCGGACAATGACAACTTGCACGATTGGTTGTGGAAGCTCATAAGTTGATGGCTTCAAATCTTGCTGATTAGAAAAACAAGACGATGATTGGTGCCCAATTGTAGATCGATTTGATCGGCTTGATCCAGATGAAATTTTTTGGCGACGATTGTTCCATCCTCTTGTTGAGAAGAACATGGCTCGGGACGAAGGTAGTACCGATGATGTCGATAAATAGTTCCATCACACTTTTCGATGAAAAACTCAACGCAACCCCTACCGGCCGCACCAACTGTCGAAACAAGAATTCGGTAATATGAAAAGCGGGTAGCGCACGAGACCTAAAAGTGGATGGATGCAGAGAAAAGGATTTAGACAGGTTCAGACCCTCTCAATGAGAGGTAATACCCTACTCCTGTTTGGGGATTGTATCCGCCGGGTGTTGTATTGATCTGATGATCTAGTTGTTCTCATGCCTCCTATAGGACCTCCTACCCATCTTATATAGGATGGGGGGCAGGATTACAAGATAGAAACCTTAACCAATACGGTATCGGTTTCCTAATACTACTTTACAATATTACCAAACCAAGACTTTAGGCCGTTCCGTAATACATAAGAAAACGTAATACCCAAGTCATAATCCGTTACATATTATATAGATATAAGCTATCCCCTATAACTAGTCGGATAACCATGTCAAGTGGGTATGGGGTACCCATAATCTCCACAAGTTGTGCCAAACCTTTTTTTCCCAATCGGCTAGTTTTTATTTTGCAATTTTTTATCCCTTTTATCCCCTGGAACCGGATGTTTTTTTTTGAATTGTGTTGTTTTTTTTCATGTTGCGTGGAATCGGACTTCTTTTTCGTTTTTCGTGTTGTGTGTGGTGCCGAACTGGTTTTTTTTGGAGGCGGTCATTTTTTCGCATCACGTAGAATCAATGTGTTTTTTACGACCGGTGTTTTTTTTGGAGGTGTTGGTTTTTCTCGCGCCCCTTAGAATCGGATGGTTCTTTTACGGGTTTTGCTTTATGAACTGTGTTTTTTCGCATCGTCTAGAATTGGATGGTTTTTTCACCTTTTTTTATTTTTATCACGGACAATGGAAATATTTTGAGAACAGATATAGATATTTTTTAAAGAAAATAATAATTCCTAAGTAGGAGTACAGTAACGTAAAATCATTTGCATATGTTTGCGAAGTCGAGGTTGTGATGTCGCTTTTGCGGCGAGCACCACAACGATGCTCTATGTTAGCCTCTGTCTTTATTTAAGTTGTTCCTGGATTGGTGCTTTGCAAGGCTTCTTTTTAGCTGAGAGGATGTTCTTTTCCTTTTGTCTAACCCATCTGAATCATGTACAAAATCGGTTACAGTGTAGAACTTAGAGTTATATGAGGTATTAGGACTAGTCGGACTCTATCTTAGGATCTCTCCTGAATAGAGAAACGGACCTATTGTTACCGCATGGTGATTTAGCATAGGTGTGGGTACGAATAGCTAACAGCTTAGCCGGTGGAGGGTCGTGAATACCCGGATATACTGTAATTTGCTGGATCGGGGAGGAGCGCCCGTAATCAGTGCCCAGAGATGTAGGCTTCAGCTGAATTCCATTATCAAATATCGTGCCTCGATGTCATCATCGTGTTTTGATCTCCTATGTCGTTTGTTCCGCGTTTGGTTTCCGATTGTGATTTCGGGCCGGTTTTATAACAAGTGGTATCAAAGTGTGTGGGAGATCCATGGATAGAGGCATGATGGTGTGCCCCACACCGCGCATCCTAAATGTAGTGTCCAGGGAGGGACATTGGCACAAGGTGGAGCACGACGATCATCAACGAAATTTGATCGGTGTATCAAACACTTCAGGCGGCGGTCTGAACCGTTTGATGGCTGCTTTCAACAGGGAGACGATCAGACGTGGTGCTCAAGTTGATGGCAATGGAAGCGATTGGCGAACCAATTGGTGAGTCAGACACTTCGGGCGGATGGCTCGAACATTCCAGTAAGCTACTTTCAACAGGGAGACGGTTAGACGTGACGCTCAGGGTTGAGTGAAGCTAGAGGTGATCGGTGTTCTCGATCGGTAGAATCGAACACTCCTTTCAATGAGCTGCGTTCGATAGGGGGATGGATAGACGTGGGGCTCGGGTAGTTTGGCGGCTGGGAAAACGGCGTGGTAATTCATCGGTTTCGGCTCACGACTAGATTGATGGGAGGTCAATCGGAAGTCGGAGCGGGTGGATCCTTGACGTTGATGGAGAGGTGTTGATGACGAGGCGGTGCATGATAGATTGCTACAGTGATGACTATTGATGCAAAAAACACACACTGGTCCGGGAGATCTACTTAGCTCCAGTGCAGGTCCAAAATAATGATGAGATGCGGGCGTGCTAGTCAGTTTGATCCTGCAACTAACAAGATATGTAAACAGCAGATAAAACAGCCAATCGGCTGACAAGCCGATATAGTGATTGCAGCCGATGCCGATACCAGCTGATATCCAGTATAGATCTTGATACTTGAGTAAATAATGATATAAAGATAATCGGCTGATGATAATATAATATAACAATAATATAATCCAGTAGAAACCAATCGGCTAGTAATAATAGATTGAATAAGCACTGATCCGAAGGTTGAAGCATTCATCGGCTGGAGGTCTCGTTGTCATTAAATCCAAACGATTAGATAAACAGTGAAACCTTTGCTGTCATCGGCTAAAACCAACTTGTAAGTAATCCTTGTGAGCCGATACAACGTCCAGATAACTCATCGGCTGAAACCCCGATGAAACCCTTATTGGCAATCAAGAAGCAGGCTAGAGATTATGGTTCTAAGCACGACTTAGTTGATCAAACTTAACTGATGTAGCACTAAGTATGAAAAGAAACATAATATCTAGACAATCAAGCTTTTGACTGATTTTCAGGGTGGTGGATACATTATATAATCAAAGCCAATAAAGTAATCTAGCCGATATCGACAAAACCATAGATGGAGATCGGCCGATGCAAGTAGAAAATATTGTCAATCTGGATTATATAACGTATATGATAACTCAACAACTTACATGAACAAGATTAGAGTGTCGAAGCGATGGAAGCACTAATCTCGATAACGCAAGCCGCCATAACAAGCCTTACCCCTCGTCGGAGATCGAAGTCGATGCAGCCCAACTTGAAACAAGAACTTGTCGAAAGTAAAAAGGTAAAAGGTGGCGATGCACCGAAGTTGAATTGATCGAGAGATAATTTACATAGACCCCGGGTGTACATATTTATACCCATGGGTAGATACTAGTCCATATCGGACACGACTCATACTTTCCTAAAGATAAAAGGAAAAACATAAAGTCCTTATTGGACACTAAACACACTTACCTAAAAGTAAAAGGAAACTAAAATATTATTCCTAATTAATAGATAAACTGTCATGCCGCATCCTCCTTGAACTCGGTCTCTTTTGGATAAGCTTCCTTTAATAGATTAATTGCCTTAACCGAATTTGGTAAGAATCCGACTATTGGCGATTGATAACTTACATCGACCGATTCCAGAACTCTGAAGCCGATACTAACTCTAGGCCGATGGTGACTTTGAGGCTTACCAAATTTCGTCGTCAATAACGACGTACGCATGAGTGCACGACAAGCATTGCATTCATCGACGGTGTTCGCTGTCGACGGAGTTGACCCGAAGTGATTGGTGGCGGTGCAGGAAATCATGGAGGCGTACATAAAGCTTGGAGATGGTCATGGCCATGGTGGTGTGCGCTATCTTCCCGTTGTGGTTTAGTCGGCGGTGTAGACCAGAGTGGCGTCATTGGTAGCAGGCTCAGTTTGAGCTGTGATCAGGCGATATCGTTTTTGATGAGGGTTCGCAGCATAGTAGCGGATGCAGACTCGGAGTCCGGTCATAGCGCATGCGGCATGATTGCAGAAGATGAGTCGGAAGCCAAGTCGGACACGAGAAGAGGCGGCGAGGCGGACTTTGATTTGGGAAGAAATCAGATGAAATTGGCCTCATGCAGTCAGCAAGGAGTTCCACGGGATTGCGGCAAAGCAATCAAAGAAAATCACAACAGCAATTAGATGAGATTGTACCCGATTTCGTGGAGCAGCTGTGGTTTGCAGCGTCGATGAGCACATGGGCAGCGGGTGGCACATCGGTAGATGTGCTTGGCGCGGTCGTCGGGCTTGTGGACAAGCTCGGCGGCCAGCTCCTGGACATGGAGGTGGTGGCTACCGGCGAAAGGGGCGGCATCGGAGGTTGTTTCGGCAGAGACAGTGGTGGCGGCGGCTCCTGTGTAGGGGAAAGGCAGCCCCCCATGAGCGTCGGCAACCTCACCGGCAGGAAGCTCAGGGGGTAGCAGCGACGACGGCGGCCGTGGCAACGCTCTCACCAGAGGCTCAGGGAGGCGGTGCATCGGGGCTCCCGTGCACGGTGGTGTCTCCCCGGTGGTTTGTGGCACCGAGACTAGGCGACGCGGAGGAAGCTGGTGAGGCATGTGGGCTCCTGGTGCTTGTGTAAATCCGAGCGGAAGCGGTGGCTGCAGGCGTTGGGAGCGATGCTGTTGGTGGCATTCTCTTGCTACGGTAGGAGCAAAAGCAGAAGGCGATTTTCCTTTCGTGGACTAGTTGGAGGAAGGGGTGGCAATTTCCCCGTTGGGGCCGGGGGTGGGGGGAATTTTCACCGCGGTTTAGCGGGGACGGGGCCCAGCAATTTTCCTGGGACGGGAGCAGGGATTGTCCGTCACGCGGTGGTGGGGCCCCGGATATGAGATATGTCTTAAAATGTAGCCCATTTCAACAATACAAGCCCAGTTGGCCCAATAAGTGAATCATATAAAAACTAAACCCTAATCTCTCAATCCCCCATCCCCTACTCCCACTCCTCTCACCCATACTCCATAGCCGCCGCTGGCTGGCCGCCTCCACTCGTCGCCGCCATTTCCACTCTGCCTCTTCTCGTCGCCATGCCGCCTCCACCTCTGCTCGTCGGCGCGCCGCCTCTAGCTCCGCTCGTCACCGCACCGCCGCCGTCTCCGCTCCGCCTCCGCCCGTCGCCGCACCGCCTCCACCCATCACCATGCCACCATCGTCTCCGCTCGTCCCAGCACCGCCGCCATCTCCGCCGGTCATCGCACCGCCGCCATCTCCACCCATCGCCGCACCGCCTCCTCTCGTCGCCGTCTTCGCCCGTCGCAGCACGACCTCCACCAGGCAGTGCCTCCTCCTGCCGTCGCACGGCGGCGCCTCTACCTACCACCTCCCATCGTCGCGCCGCCTCCAAGCATCCTCTCCTGCAGGTGCAGCGGGCCCCGTTCCAGCCCAACCCGGCCCCGCCCCGCCCCGTTGCCATCCCTAGTTGGAGGTTGACTATGGACTTTGTTTGACCAGCACAGAAAGGAGTTAATTCTTGGGCCGGCAGATTTTGGGCCAAGTACTGTTCGATCGGTATTGTTGTTGATGTGGAACACACTAACCTAAGAGGCCTGCTTAATGCAGGTCCAAATTTTAACTTTCGGGTTCAGGGCATGTCAGTTAGTTTAATCCTACAACCAACAAGAACAAAGATAGATAATTAAATTAGGAAACGATAACTGATCGACTAAAGGGCCGATGACATATCGTCTTTAACCTAGCCGATGCTATTTGATTAGGATCGACTGTCAGGTGTATTGTTGAAAAATCATAAAGTACATTGAACTATGCGATATCAGCTATAGATACAAGAATTACTTATGTTTAAGTTATAGCCGATAAGACATTATAGTGCACCAGCTATTACTCCGATGCAACCTTATATACATATATTAATCTAAGTAAATATATTTGATGCATACCAAATATATTTATATAGGGTGATATATCTATATAAGGGGTAGATATAGCATGTAAAGCATGATTAGGTAAATTAAACATAGTAGAACATCTATATCAGGCAAGATCGGCAGAACTCCGATGTACCCTTATTGCAATCAAAGACATGTTAGTTTTTATGATTCTAAGCACAGTTAGAGATGATGCATCAGAAAGTATGCAAAGAAGCATAAAATCTAAACAATCAAGTCTTTGACTAGTTTTTAGGGTGGTAGATACCTTAGCTAATCTATACCGACAAGATAAGTTAGCTGATACCGGTAAAACTCTAGAAAAGATCTACTCGATATAGATAAATTGAATCATTGACATAGATTGATTAAGATATATGATAATCAGTGATCTAATTAACAAGATTAACACATCTAAAACGACATATAACCTCGATAACTCAAACATTGTGACAAGTGTTACCTCTTATCGGGAGATCAAAACTGATGCCCTAACTCAAAGCAAGAACTCGTTGAAAAGTAACTAAAAGAAAAGGTGGCGATGCGTCGAGAGTATATTGAACGTGTGTTGTTTTCTTACATGGTTCTGGGCGTATATTTATACCCAGAGTACAGACTTATTCATATTGGACATGACTCAACCTTTCCTAAGTTACCAAAACTATACGAACACGTCCTTATGAGGGACTCTTGACAAATCTCTAAGAAACCAACAATAATATTCATAATTAATATATACAATTGCCTATAATGGACTCGATCCTTGCACGTAACATCTCTGAAGCTTTCATCTTGAAATCGATAATGACTGCATCGGCTTCTCGTATCAAACTCCTTTTATATCCGCTAACCGTATTCAACTCGGAATCGGCCGATACACCCTCCGACCGATGCGCACTCTGTTTCCGAAAATATTAGATCTCCTTTAACTCTGCTTCGGATTGATCCTCAACATCGAACCATATCTTACCAATTTTCATCGTCAACAATTGTTCATGGTCTGGTACTGTTGACGGTCATCTAGTGTTGTTCACGTGTATTAGCTGAAGAGTACAAGGGAAGGGAAGTCAAAGACAGAGCGATGCATAGACTGAAAATACTTGGTGACTTGTGCGTGGAAACCAAGCTGGTTGGATGCATGCATGCATAGGAACTTGCTTAAGATACTGTAGTGCACTGGTTGGACGGTTCATGATTCAATGTGTTTCACAGTGTTATGGGACCATGCTATGTGTAAATATACAGCGAAGCAGAGGGGACGTGGTAAGTTAAACTATTGACTCAGCAGGAAGGCATTGCAAATTTGGCTTAACTTGTTATGCAGTTGTACAGGTTGGTTTGAAATTCCCGGGCAACAGCGGGTTAAATTCGTTGATAGAGTCAGCAAAGACTGTTTACCAGTACATGATATATCCAGGACCTGCGGGTTTGCGTGATAGGGATATACGAAATATGCGTCACTGGAAAGAAAGAGCAAGCGCTATGGTGATAATTACTTCATGTGAGTGTTGATGATGGAATTTGGTAAGCATATGAATCGGAAATGAGATCTAATCCGAAGTGGATTTGAAGATATGCGGAATTCTCGGAAACAGAATGTGTATCGGCTGGAAGTCTTTATCGGCCGATACCGAATTTGATATGGTTAGCCGATACAGCCGATATTGGTTAAACTGGTTGCGTGATCAATATCGGATTCAAAAAAAGGACTTCGATGTTATTGTTAGACAAGGATGGAGTCCAAGGTGAGCAATTGTATCTATTAATAGATATTTTCGGTAAGAGTTCGCCTAAGGGACTTGTTCGACTATTAGAGTTGTAATAGAAAGTATGAATCGCGTCCGTTGTGGACAAGTTTGTATGTTCAGGTATAAATATAAAACCGAGGTCTTGTAAATAATTAACATCAGTTCAATCCAATCTCGGCACATCGCCACCTTTTTTCGTTACTCTGTTTCGACGAGTTCTTCCTTTCGAGTCGAGCTGCATCGGTTTCGATCTTCGACGAAGAGGTAAAACTTGTTACGGTGGTTTGCATTATCGGAACTACTGCTTACATCTTTATGACACTCTAATTCTATTTTGTGAATCACCGAGTTATCATATATGTTATATCATCTAGATTGACAATGCTTTTAACTTGCATTGGCTAACCTCTATTTAGGGTTTTATCAATAACGACTAGATTGACTTGTTGGTTTGGATTATATAATATATCCACCATCCTGAAAAGACAACCATTGGCTGGATTGTCTAGATATTATGCTTCTTTTCATACTTAGTGCTGCATCAGTTAAGTTTGATCTACTAAGTCGTGTTTAGAATCATAATTTCTAGCCTGCTTTATGGCTGTTAATAAGGATAATATCGGGGTTTCAGCCGATCTTACCTGGTATAGTTGTTTCACATGGTTTTGTGCTTTGTTTAATGTACTATATCTACCCCTTACATCAGGATCTTAACTAATATAAATATATTGAACTTACTACCAACTTGATTGATGGTAGTTAGATATATTTGTTGCAAGAGAATATCCTAGTATAAGGTAGTATCAGAGCTATAGCCGATACATACTTAAATCTGAACATTGGCTATGATATGAATACATATAATTGTTATTTCGTGTTATTTTAGACTTGGGCAATTTATACTATCTCGGTTAAGTCCGATCTATCCCAATTGCTGATTTCTAAAGTAATATTGATTTATAGATTATATAACACTGATATTTACAGCCGATGGATCAAATTTAGGGTTGATCTGTTATTGAATATGCCTTACAGCCGATTCACCTAATAATGCATCGGCTAGGTTACATCACGATATGACATTGGCTCCCTAGCCGAACGATTATCATTTATTAATAATACTTGCATGTTTCATCTTGTTGATTGCAGGATCAAATCAACTGGTACGTCCTTGAACCCGAAAGTAAGTTTTGGACTTGGACTAGAGTAAAGCAAATCTCTCAGGCCAGTGTGTGTTTTTTGCATCAATAGTGAGTCAAAGCAACAGTGATTTTCTTGAATTATTAAGGACTCGGTCTACAGATGCAGAAAAGCGTGGATGTTGGATTTGTTAGCTCAGTTCATAAGACAAAAAGGAATAAAAGGTTCGGTTCTTCATGTGTGATGAATTTGATTTACCTATTTCAGTTATCTGGCCATGGATTAGATAAAGTCAAATTTAAGATGGAAGATGGAGGTGAACATGGTTTTTGGAGTCTGGTATGTACCGGTTAAGAAGGAAATCAATTACGCTTGCCAAGATGACTGTAATGATAGGAGAGAAGGTGGAGCACTGTTGGAGGTGAAGTCACGAGGAAGAAGTTACATGGATAGCGGGGGTCTCTAGTTATGGTGAGCCTGGTGAAGGTTCATCAGGACAGCTCGGTGTGAGCGGCGAAAAAGGAAGCAACTCAAATCCGGGTACACGGAGGTTCGTGCATGGAACAAATTCAGATTGGCGTGACATATTCACCAAGGTGGAGTTTGTTAGAGTTTGTGTCAAATATATGTACAAAATCGGTTACAGTTTAGGACTTAGAGTTGTAATATGTATTAGGACTAGAGTAAGAGTCGGACTCTATCATAGAATCTCTCTTAAATTGAGAGGCGGACCAGCATAGGTGAAGGTATGACTGGCCGGCGGCCTAGCCATTGGAGGATCATGGATACCCGGATACACTATAATATGTTGCATCCGGGAGGAGCGTCTATAATTAGTGTCCCGGAGATTTAGGTTTCGGCTGAACTCCATTATCAAATATTGTGCCTTGGTATCGTCATCGTGTTTGGATCTCTGTTGACAATGGAATTTGGTAAACATATGAATCGGAAATGGGATCCAATTCGAAGTAGGATTTGGAGATATGCAGTATTCTCGGGAACGGAGTGCGCATTGGCTGGAAGTCTGTATCGGTTGATACCGAATTTAATATGGTTAGCCGATACAGCCGATATTGATTAAACTGGTTACATGATCAATGTCAGATTCAAAAGAAGGGTTTCGATGATATTGCTAGACAAGGATGGAGTCCAAGATAGGAAATTGTATCTATTAGTTAGGATTTTATGTAATTTCCTTATAGATATCTTCGGTAAGAGTCCGCCTAAGAGACTTGTTCAACTATTAGAGTTGTAATAGAAAGTATGAGCCGTGTCCATTATGGACAAGTTTGTATGTTCGGGTATAAATATAAACCCGAGGTCTTATAAATAATTAACATCAGTTTAATCCAATTTCGGCGCATCGCCACCTTTTCTCATTACTTTGTTTCGACGAGTTCTTGCCTTCGAGTCGAGCTGCATCGGTTTCGATCTTCGACAAAGAGGTAACTACTTGTTATGGCGGTTTGCGTTCTCGGGATTAGTGTTTTCATCTTTATGAGACCCTAATATTGATCATGTAATCCATCGAGTTATCATATATATTATATAATCTAGATTGACAATGTTTTCTACTGGCATCGACCAACCTTTGTCTAGGGTTTTGTCGATAATGGCTAAATTGACTTGTTGGCTTGGATTAAATAATATATCTACCATTCCAAAAAAGGTAGTCATCAGCTTGATTGTCTAGATATTATGCTTCTTCTTATACTTAGTGTTGCATCAGTTAAGTTTGATCTACTAAGTCGTGCTTAGAATCATAATCTCTAGCCTGCTTTATGATTGTTAATAAGGATAGTATCGGGATTCAGCCGATCTTACCTGGTATAGTTGTTTTACATAGTCTTATACTTTATTTAATATACTATATCTGCCCCTTATATCAGGATCTAAACCAATATAAATATATTGAACTTACTGTCAATCTAATTGATGGTATTTGATATATTTGTTGCAAGTGAATATCCTAGTATAATGTAGTATCGGAGCTATAGCCGAGACATACTTAAATCTGAACATCAGCTATGATCTAAACACATATAATCGTTATTTCATGTTATCTTATATCTGGGCAATTTATATTGTCTCGGTTAAGTCCGATCTATCCCAATTGCTAATTTCTAAAGTAATATTGATTTAGAGATTATACAATGTGGATATTTACAGCTGATGGATTAAGTTTAAGGTTGATTTATTATTGGAAATATATGTTACAGCCGATTCACCTTACAATACATCGGCTAGGTTACATCACGATATAACATCGGCTTCCTAGCCGATCGATTATCTTTTTTACTAATAATATTTGCACTAGCACGGGATCGGTTATCTCTAACGGGTTTCAAGCCTCATCTCTAACGGGTAGGGGCCCCGTCACTAAGTAAAGGTCACTGATGTGAGAAAATATCTCAATCGGGCACCAGGCCGTCACGGATGGATGTTATCTCAATCGGGCCAACAACAAAGCCCGTCACAGATAAGGTTCACCAAGCAATCGAGTCAAACCAGGTTAGGTAGGAGCCTGTCATGGATGACTAATCTCAATCGGGCACACTACTAAGCCCGTCACGGATGACTAATCATCTCCATCGGGCCTTAAGGAACAGCCCGTCACCGATAGGTTTGACCCACCTGTTGAGTCAAATTAGTCCTGGTTCGGATGACTTATCTCTATCGGGCTTAACTAAGAGCCCGTCAGTGATGACTATATCTCTATCGGTCTTTATTTAGAGACCGTCACAGATGACTATATCTATTTTGGGCATTTTTAAATGCCTGTCAGGGATGAGTATGTCAGCAAAAAGAATTATTTTTTTGGTTAGCCTCAGACCTTTGCTAGCCATGCCCGCTGCAAAAATGACAGAAGCATATATGTATAGTCACATTCCCAGCAACCTTATTCTCAGCATCCATTCAATATTTCAGTCCATTCACATATTACATCACAGCACAACCAATTCACAAAATCAAACATATATACATTCACATCCACAGACCCATTCACATAAATATGTCATTCACATCCTTTTTTGCTCTCCAAACAGCCGATATGCATCAAAACCTGTAAAACTGAGTTATAAATTGGAACAAATTTATATGTAATTAGAAATGCAAATATATACGTAACATCACGCAGAATTGTATTACAGAGAATATTTACACAAATCAAATGTTTGTCGCAAGCATTGCAAATGTTCAACCATTCAGAGACGAGCTAGCTAGGACTTGACTCTAAACATTCCTTTGGGTGACAAGAGATCATCTAGTATGAATCATGCTATCTCCTCTCTAATGATATCGAAGTTGTTTTCCAGAATCCTTGAAAGTTTTTCTCCATGTGAGGCACCAAGTTAGTCTACATACTTGGAAAGTTGTCATCTTATGTATATAAACAATTGAAGCACACACCTCAAGGTCGAGCAATGTCACCTTGTCTGCGAAGCTCCTCATGTTATGGCAGACGTGGAACTCACACTGGTCACCAACTTGTTGACGTATTGGGAAGTCTTTTTTGTGACCGAGTGTGGGATGCCATTCCTTATACCTCCTGCATTTTGCCACGTATTGGTCCCAGGCGTCGTTCAAGGCAGCTTCGATCGCCGAGCAATCATATAAGTTTTTTTTGACATTGGAGTTAAGGTAGTATACCAAACTCTACTTTGGCACTATGACCAGAAGAATCCAATGATTCCTGCGACATTAATAAATTGCAAGTTAAATACTAAAGCAATACGCGTCGTGCATTTGATTCTAAGTAGGGTACACGCTTACTGTTGATTGTAGACACACATAATGAAGTCCTTGTCTTGATGGGACCATAAGTAGTCCTTGATATATTCTACCATGTTGGCTCGATCATTGTTCATAGTTGTCTCATTGACAACAGCTGGATCAAGTAAGGCAACATGGGATGCATTACGATGGACATGCTTCCAAGTTAACCTACAAGCAAGACAAGAATCTGGGTAAGCGTAATATATGGATAGTTATTACCATATCTCATACGCAAAAATACTTACAAGGAGTAGCACTTAACGAGGTTGGTGTCGATCACTCGCACCCTGTAGAGGTCCCATGGATCTTTAAAGTCTACGGTGATGAAGGCTTCAAGCCCGAGAAACGGCTATCTATCGTGGTGGCCTATCATGGAGGTCTCTCTATGCTCCCTCCTTGCGTTGGACCTCTCCATGTAGTACTCGTGCAACTCCTTGCATGCAGGTCCCATCTTCGATAAGGCGTCGTCTCCGACCAATGGCATGTCTAATGTGAATTCAGCCGGAGGCTTAGGAGGAGCTGATAGCGCCTTGCCAAGATCTAGCTTCTTCGGCGCCAGAAGCGTCCCTTCCACCTTTCCTCTTCCTTTCCCCCTTCCAGCAGCTTTTCTGCGTGTTTCATGCTGGGGTGGAGAAGATTTCGCCCTCTTGCTCTTTTTGGCAGGAGGGGGAGGTGGGCCCTACTGTTGACCTCCGTACCGTCGTCCCCAATATTTGTATCATACTGCAATTGGAGATCTTGATCTCCTTCTTCAACGGCAGGAGGGGCAGATACAAGAGATGGAGAGGGACGCGGCGGCGGCGGACGAACACTTGGTGCTGGCCTAGGTGTTATATTGATCTGAATATTGTGCTTGGGCCATTGGATAAAAGTCCCACGTGCAGCTCCAAGGGTCAGAATCTCGTCATTTGGTGGGTGCGGGAGAGTGAAGCCAACCCAACCCAACCCGATAGAGATGAGCTCATCCCACTGTACAATTAAAATATTCCTTATTAAAAAGTTTAAAAATGATATTTCAGTTGTAAAAATCATTTATAATTAACTTATACCTGATTTAAAATTGCTATTACATTTGATTTATCACATATAATTAACAAATGCCTTATTTACATAGTCTAAAATTGCTATTAATTTTTAAAACTCATATAATTAACAAATGCCTTATTTACATAGTTTAAAATTGATATTAATTTTTAAAAATCATATAATTAATAAATTTAATTACATTTTAAAAATCATATAATTAATAAATGCCTTTTTAAATAGTGTAAAATTTCTATTAAATTTTAAAAATAATATGTACTTAAAATATGCCTTGCTAAAATAGTTCAAAATTGTTATTAAATTATAATAATCACGTGTAATTAACAAATGCCCTATTAAACATGGTTTAACTTACTGGAATGGCTTGAAACAAAATACTTCATTACTTATAACAATTTGCAAATTACAAAGACTTCATTTACAAGGATATGCCTTCCGAATGGTCTGAACGAGCGTATGCCACATCGTCTTCGGGATCATTGTCAAGGTCGATCTGAGGTGTCACATGAAGTTTTGGTTGTATTCTTCTTCATCGACGACGTTGTCAACCCTAACAAGTCTTCGCTTGCCATCCCTAACGACGTGCAACTTTTTGTTTGCGGGGTCTTTTATGTAGAAAATCTGCTCAACCTGCTTCACTTGGACGAATGGTTCGTCGGTGTATCCAACCTTGGCCAGGTCCACTAAAGTGAATCCTTCCTTGTTGACTTTACACTAGTGCGAATATTCACCCAACTGCAACAAAACAAAGGGACTTTGAAGTTCATGTAGTTCAGCTCCCAGATCTACTCTATGCGACCATACTATATGTTCGATCCAGCTTGATCCTGATATGCATCTATACGGACTCCACTGTTTTGAACTGTACTTTTCTCATCTTGTGTGTGACGGTGTAAAATGTGTACCCATTGATATCGTACCCTTGCCATGTGTCAACATCCCAACAAGGGCCCCTTGCCAACCTTCGTACTGTCTCACTTGGGCCATTGGTCGACTGTGCGATACGATTCTTGAACCATTCGTTGAAGTGAGTACTATGTTCTCTGTTGATCCACATATCTGATCGACCCATGTTCTCTTGTCGAACCTTCGCTAAATGCTCCTCAAAGTATGGAGTTACTTCAGCCATATGTTGCACACAGCGAAATGAGCCTGCGCATAGGAAGTTTGATCGGGAATAATTCTTTTTCTGCCTGTTGTGCCAACACCTGCCAACCTTCCTTCGTGGTGAGACGCAGGAACTCCGATAGGATCAGTCTCAGCCATGTAATCGATGTAGAACTCAATAACCTCCTCTGTCGTGTACCCTTCAATGATGCTTCCCTCCGGTTTTGCTCTATTTCGAACGTACGACTTAAGAACTCCCATGTACCTCTCAAACGGGTACATCTCCCTTAGAAAAGTTGGGCCACATATTTTTGTTTGCTTCACTAGATGAACAGGGAGATGAACCATGATATAGAAGAAAGACAGTGGAAAATCCATCTCCAAGTGACACAGGGTATTGACAATATCGGCCTGCAACCCATCTAGATCTTCGGGATCTATAATCTTCTGACCGATTGCATTGAAGAAGGCACAGTCGTTGGATCGTGTGACGGACTTTGGGTGGCAGAATGCCTCTGATAACAACTAGCAAGATCTGTGTGATTAGCACATGGTAATCGTGAGACTTCATTCCAACCAGTTTTAGATCCTCCAATTTAACGTACTTATTGATCCTCGCTGAATAGCCCGAAGGAACTTTAATATCTGCCAGGCATGATAGCATTGCGATCTTCTCATCCTTCGACAATGTGTGGCAAGCTGGTGGGAGATACACTCTTCCTGTCTCTTCATCCCAAACAGGCTGAAGTTCATTGCGAATGTTCATCTCCTGTAGATCTAGGCGCACATTCAACCCGTCCTTTGTCTTTCCAGGCATATTCAACAGTAGCCCGAGCAAACTATCACACACATTCTTCTCTATGTGCATTAGATCAATGCAATGACGGACCTCAACATCTTTCCAGTAAGGTAGCCGCCAAAATATGTATTTTTTCTTCCACATACCCTTATCATTTGCCTTGCTACGTTTTCTTTTCTTCCCAAACTCATTAGTAATGTCCTTCACCATGTCGTGGACCTGATATCCAGACAAATCCTTGGGAGCAGACCCAAGTTCTCTCTTACCATTGAAAAGTTTCTTCTTTCTTCTAAAGGCGTGGCGTTGCGGGAGCCATCTCCTATGACCCATGTAAACCATCTTTCTTGATTTCTTCAGTCATCTACTACGTGTATATTCCATACAGTCAGAGTAAGCCTTCTTTCCTTTCACGGTTTGTCCAGAAAGATTACCGAGTGCAGGATAATCATTAATGGTGCAGAACAATAGAACTCGTAGCTTGAAGTTCTCCTGACCATATGCATCCCAAGTTTCCACACCTTCTTTCCGGAGAATCTCAAGATCATCGATAACAGGCTCCAAGAACACATCGATATCATTGTCGGGTTGTTTCGGACCTTGGATTAACAAGTACAACATAATATATTTCCTTCTGAAGCACAACCATGGTGGGAGGTTATAGTTCGCAATAAGAACTGGCCAAGTGCTGTGAGAACTGCTCATGTCTCCAAAAGGATTCATGTCATCCGTACACAAACATATCCTTATGTTTCCAGGGTCGGTAGCAACTTTGTGTTTTCGATCGATATTCCTCCATTGAATCGAATCCGCAGGGTGTCTTAGCAAACCGTCGTTCCTTCTCTTTGTGGTATGCCAACGTACTAACTTTGCTTCCTTGGGGTTGGCAAATATTCTCTTGAAACAATCAATGATAGGTAGATACCACACAAGCTTGGCCGGACCACCCCGCTTTGACTTCTTTCCCTCCCCCGCACTTTTCTTTTGCTTGTATCGAGAAGCCTTGCAGACAGGACAAGCATCTAAGTCCGCATATTACTTGTGG
Source organism: Oryza punctata (assembly GCA_000573905.2). NCBI lineage: Eukaryota > Viridiplantae > Streptophyta > Magnoliopsida > Poales > Poaceae > Oryza > Oryza punctata. The sequence goes on along the minus strand of CM002494.2, from coordinate 4,118,227 downwards.
TACAATGTGCAGTCGTTGGGACAAGTGTAAATTCTACGGACCTCTAATCCCAGGGGACACAGAACCTGCTTTGCTTCATATGTAGTCTCGGTCAATATATTGTCTTCAGGAAGCATGGCCTTCAATATTCCCAAAAGATCTGTGAAACTCTTGTCTGTCCATCCACTACTTGCTTTCAGCTTCATTAGGTCTAAGGTAGCTGATAATTTGGTGTGTTTTGGCTTGCATCCGGTGTATAGAGGTGTCTCCGAGTCACTGACCAACCTGCTAAACTTCATGGAATCTCTCTCGTTGTAAGTTGGATCCTCAACGTCACGTAACATGTCTTGTAGCAGATCAGGATCCACATCAACCATTTCACCGCCCAATGGATATGGTATAAACATGTTATGCTCATCTTCATCTCCTTCTTCATGATTGTCTGCACCACTTCTGTCTGCAACTGCACCACTTCCCGATTCTTACTCTCCATGCTTCACCCAACATGTGTAGCCCTTCATGAATCCCCGTTGTATCAAGTGAGAGTATACGTCCACTCTGCTTCCAAACATATTTTCTCATTCTTACAATCTCTACATGGACAACACTTGTATTTGTTGTTTCTTCTTTTCCTATCCTCCTCCGTGGCGTTCATAAAACTTAATACGCCATCTCTATACTCCTTGCAATGACGTTTGAAAGTAGTCGCATACATCCAACTTGTATCCATCGATGCAAAAATGAACAAAATATTAGTTAACATCTTATAAGATAAGTACTACTAAATTAATAAGAAATGATGAGTACCTTTTTACTTACTTTTATGATTTTCCTGTTTTTCTTTGGAAAAAAATGACAAAAATTCGCCCCCTTCAACCTCCCACCAAAATAGTGACCAGTGGGATAACTTCAGACAACAATCGGGTGGAGTATTTATAGTGTGCAAAATATATCTCAATCGGGCCAAAGAAACGACATCTCTAACGGGCGCACGGTTATTCTAACGTGCGTAAAAAAAGCCCGTCACCGATATATATCATCGGTGACGGGCGTTAACCTAATCTCAATTGGGTCTTATTTGGAGCCCGTCACCGATATTATTCATCGCTGACGGGCTTTATACTTAGGCTCGATTGAGATAGTGGAGGTAATCTCAATCGGGCGCCCGTTACAGATGAGTGTCATCGGTGACAGGCTATAGGTATATGCACCTCGATTATGTCTGTACGAGTACATCTACAACGGTGTTAATTTAGGCCAGATTGAGACGACTTCGTTCTGACGACCCACGAAGTCCAGGCATGTGAGGGCCCGTCACAGATGAGAGGATCTGTACTAGTGTTGCATGTTTCATCTTGTTGAATGCATGATCAAATCAACTGCACGCCCGCATCTCACAATTATTTAGGATCTGTACTAGAGTAAAGCAAATCTCTCATGTCACTATGTGTTTTTTTCATCAACAATCTCCTATAGTGTTTCTTCCGCATTTAGTTTTTGATGGTGATTTCGGGCCCGTTTTATAACAGAATCTTTACTCCTATTGCCTGCCGGTTTAATTTAAAAGAAAACAACAATCGTTTGCATGCAACTTTATTAGTCTAATATGGTGCTTGTGAATATGCATGTTCATGCTACAAGCAGCATTCATACGGTGCATAGAACAGCATTTTTGCTCTCTGCTAGTATCGAGGAACAGCAAAGCAGTAGCTTGCTCCATCACCTCAGTTACAGTTGCTTTGATAGCGTCCAGGAACTACAAAAGATTTTTTTAGAGCTGCAAAGCAATCATAATGCATAGGAAACTATTACCTCTTTGTGGAATTGTGAGCTTGTAAGATGTTTCATAAACAAAAGAGGAAAAAGAGTGTCCAAGCCACATACTCTTGCTACTGGCGCTTCTAACTGGAACAGAACAAAGACAGTTACAATTTATCCGCATTAACCCAATGGCAAATACATGTTCAAACAAAACCCACATCTTCCCCAAAGACATAGGGACAACAAATGAAAACTATTTTTACTTCACCATACTGCATGAATAGTGTTCTTTTCTTTTCGGAAATCGGTTTAGGTGTAGGATTGTATATTTTCTGATGATCGGTTTAGGTGTAGGATTATTTTCTCTTTTTTCTTTGCTGTATATTCTTCTCTTATACGCTAGTATATTATCTTCTGAAATAGATTAGAACCAAAACGTTCCTTGTTTATTCCCAGGGACCCAAAATAACATCATCAAATTAATCATAAAAGAAGCCAAACCAGTCAGCCAGACCAGAAGAACATGCAGTGACAGTCTGATGCAAAATACCAGTATCCAGTTAATGCACCATTTGCGCAACCACAACAAAAAGGAATTATTCAGTGGGACACTATTTCTAGATTTTCATAGTATGCAATACAGAATACTCAAGCATCAACCTTTCTATTCTACTGCCAAGAGTTCTACATTGACATTTGAGATACGAGAATAACATTAAATAATATACGGCAGAGTTTTTTTAGTGGACCATTTCTCTCCTTTGTGACAGGGCTCAAAACAGCACGGCAACCTTGTCCTACAAATATGAACTCTGTTATTATGAATTGCTTTTGATGATTCACCCAGTGATCATGCAACAAAACTTAATAAGTCTGGAAGCATATATCACAAATATGAACTTGTCCCGGTATTTTGAATGCCTACATCTTGATCCATTCCAAGCGTAAGAACAGTAATCATATAAGGAAAATAGCACCACCTAAGGGTGAAATAATGTTGCGAAGAACATGAAGTTTCATGACGTGAATGTTGATCCTAACAGGAAAAAAAGGACAAGAGAGGGTGCGACTGCAACAGTACACTAATATATGCATCTGGACTATACAGCACCATTAGGTCCGTTAGTTATTTGATTTCTTATCCTCTATTCATCCACTTGTCCTCGGGCCGTGAAAAAAGCAAACATCTCACGAAGGTATGAAGGCCTGGACTACTCCAAATCTTTGTCAGACCCTGTTCTGCAAGCCTGCGCATAGACAGATATTATTAGGGACTTAAATATAAAATAAATTGCACAAATTAAGAGTTGAAGATATATACCATAGCCCAAGAATACAGATGTCCGAAAAGCACAAACACACAGCAGATCCAGTAAATCGTTGTCCAAGTTTGATCATCGAGGACTGGGAACAGGGTGAAATTACTGACATCTGCCAATGGTGACGGAGTTGCTGCAGAGTATCCTTTAGCTTCCATCATCTCTAAGTAACCAGTGTATAGAACAAGTGCAGTGAAACTAATGAAGACGAAACGGCTGATGAAGCGGCTGAAGGACTTCTCACAAGAATTACATCCAAATAATCCAAATTGAAAAGCCAAGCTGCCCAATCCCCAAATCACAATGAAGGCCATCAGCACGTAACGATCATATTCCACTGGTATGAGAGGGCGTACAGAGAATAGCAGAGCCAATGGAGTCAGCAAAGAAATACTCAGCGACATTTGTCTTTTCTCCCAGATGTTATCCTCCTACGAAGAGTCTCAAAATCATTAGTAACAAATGCTGCTGTTCAGTTAAACACTTCAATTAGCACATATTTCTAAATGCATACTGTACCTTCTTCGGAAGATCTTTCAGTAGAGGGGCAGAGAGGTTATCTCTAACTTGCAGAACCACCTCGCTGCTGGTAGCTGGAAGTGCTGCCTCCATCGCCCTCACCATCTCCTCCCGCTGCGTGAGTGAGACCTCCCTCCTCCCCAAACTCTCCCTCCAGTGCTGCAGCGACGCGTTCTCCCGGACTCTGGTTGCCTCCTCCCTCCCCTGAAGCCTCTCCTCCCATCGCTCTAGCTCTGTCTCCTTCCGGACTCTTAGCACTTCCTCCCTCTCCCACAGCATTTCTTGCCGGTGCTGCAGCTCCACAGCAGCAACCTTTGCAGCATCATCCTCAGCTTTCAGAATTGATGTTAACAACTGACCATTCACTGCAGCCATAGAAAAGAAATCATGCAGTTGGTTAGTCTGTCAGTGTGATACACAAGCAGTACCACTCTTGCAAGTAAAAACAGTATTTGGGATTTTTGCAGAGGCCCTGAATAAAAACGACCTGAAAAACAGAGCTAGTGTTTTTTAATTATTATTTAACAATTGGTTTGGGGTGGTCACCAGAACTAATTAAACACATTCCATACGCAGTACTGTGTTCCACATTCCTGAATCAGCACACATACTTGTGTTCTTTAACATTAACACCAGAACTTGTATTTGGAATACTTCTACCTAGTTAACTAGATTCCACATGGTCACCAGAACTGATTAACATACCGTCGTACTGTTAATATGCGTATGAAACATTCCAAATGCTGTTCATGCATCTGCAAACTGGTAGCATCAAAAATCCCAAATACAAGGTAGAGACACGCACTGAATGCTTCAGAAGATTCAGTTACGGTAATCACTCATCAGAATTCAGAACATCATGAATATTTCTACCTAGATAAGCATGAAACAGTAATGTATTGCAGGAACTAAACACATTCCTATCACCAATTCGATACCCAGCACGCATACACAGGACTGCTTGAGTTCTTTCCACAAAATTCAACACAAGGCAATGCACATTACTGAATAAATCTACAGTGCTTACCGAACTACACAAACAAATCTTCAGAAAATTCAGCAACACGCATATCGAACGGCTGCTTACCTATGGTGTTGGGCCTGACAAGGACGATGTACAGAGTCTCCCGGCTGTGAGGCAAGTTGACGAACAGAGGGGTGAGCTGCCCATGGCGGCCGGCGCGGACACACATGGTGAAGTCGTCGTAGCCAACACGTCGCATAAGGTCCTCTCTCAGGAGCTCCACCGATCGGCCGGTGAATCGAACTGAACCGAACCCGAAGTTACCGGCGTCGTCGACAGTCACGAACTGGATCTCCCTATGAAGAAGGGGCGAGCACGGCAAGTGCTGCACAGACAGAATCAAGAATAGCATTAGAACGAATTTGATCAATTCACAGTTGCACACAGTTAACTTGCAACAAATCAAGATTTATCTTCAGCTCAATTAACATTAAGGATTTGCTTCAATTTGTAGAATTGCGTATCACAGACAGAACAAACACAAGAATCGGGGGGACGAGAAGGAGCTCACAGGCACGATCGATCGCTCCGGACGAGTGGGGACGCGAACGCGCACCACCTCCCACCGCAGCGTCATCTCGTTGCCGATGTTGCCGTCGACGGAGACGCCGTGGTGGCGAGCCAGGAAACTCTGGTTCCCTCGCAGGTAGCGCCCGGACCTGTCCTGCAGGAGGACGACGCTGCGCGCAATGTCCGTGCCGGAGCACCCGATAGCCCGCCACATGATGGCGTCGACCTCAGCATCATCGCGGTCGCGCTGCGCCGCCTCGAGCGAGCAGCAGGGGAGCGGGCAGCAGGTGCAGCGCTCCTGGTCGCGGTCGCGGGCGTCGGGGGCTCCGGCTCCGAGGTACCGGCCGTAGGCGCCGCGAAGGAGCACGTAACGCGTATGGGACGCCCCGGCGACGAGCTCCTCGACAGCCCACGCCGCGTTGGCCGCAGCCCACACCGCGTTGGGCAACCAGGCGTCACCGCCGCGGACGCTGCCGTGGTAGACAGACCTCCCGTCCTCGTCAGCGTGGAGGAACGAGCCATACGACCAGAGGCGCAGCGCCGCGAACTCCACACCCTGGAAAACCTCCATCTCATCCACGGCCGTGGTCGGAGCGAGCGAGCGAGCGATGTCCGCGCGGTGGCGAGGCGAGGCGAGGCGCAGCGGCGCGTCGCGTCGCGGTGGTGAGGCAAGGCGAGCAGGAGCGAGCGAGCGCGCGCCCGGTGGCGAGTAGCTACTCCTCGGCTTTTCGCTTCTCGGTGTGGCGTGGCGTGGCTCTGCGGGAGGCGAAGCGGAACTTTGGTCGAGCACTTGGTGGGCGAGGCGGTGCGCGCGCGGTGGCGAGGCGCCGAGGCGAGGGCGAGGGCTTCTCTGCGTGGGGTGGGGTGGCGTGGGGAGGAAGAAGTAGCCGTAACGGAGGAAGAAAAGTTTGTTACGTTTCTGCTCACCGCCAGCATTTGAACTGGGCGTAGCCGGAGGAAGGAGACGCAGGTCGCTCTCTGACAGCTAATTTGAGATTCGTGCATTCACGGGGTTGTGGGATGGACTTTTTTGTTTGGGCCATATCCTTCTTTTCTTCTTTGGGCTGGGTTTTATGGATTTTTTTGGCTTTGTGGGTCCCGCAACCATTGTTCGATTTTTTTCAAAATCCGTGCCTGTTTTTTTCGTCCCTTCTGCGGGTCCCACTGCTGATTTTCCTCGTTTATTCCGGTACGAGATCCTTTGACTTAAGCACAGTGTTATGCCTTAAGAATATTTCCAACCGTCTGATTTACGGCGAACGAATGAGATCGATCGCTATAGTCCACTACAGTAGCACATGAACAGTACCTCTACATAATACTTTTTACTGTTTATCACTATTCTACAGTAAATAACTACAAATCACGAACACTGTAGTACAATACACATATTATTGTGCTCCTCTACCTTTAACACCTAAAGGCAGATGAACTGGATCCTTTATTCCGACACTGAGAGAGATGAAGCTCTAAAAGAGGCAGGAGAGCGGCGATATCGCCGTGGTGAAGGGGAGGCGATTCGCTGGTGAGGAGCTCCTCGTCGACGGAGATTCTCTAGTAAGTACTTGTTCCCTTGTTGTTTCTTCTATGTTTTGTTTGCTTCTTCCTTTCCCTTCGTTTGTCATCGGCATCGGTAGCCACCACAACCTCCACGACGAGAGTACAAGGAGGTGGAGGCGAATGGTTTCATTCTGGAGTTGAACATGTTGTATGAGTAGTGTTGTGAGTGGTAGTGCGGCCGTGGATACGGCAACCTCTGCCTAAACATCGACATGAGGAAGCCATGCATCGCTGAGCAAAGCCACGCGAGCATGGCACCTGTTATTGCTTTTGTTTATCGTTGATTTCTGTTATTTTTGTTGCTTTCGTTAATTTTCCTTTTGTTTTGCAGGTATTTGCTATATTTGTGATTTGGGACTTTTGTTTAGGTGTTTGAAGCGCGTATCTGATGGTTTCATTAATGGTTAGTTAATTTTTATTTTATTTTTCACTCAATTTGATGCAGATCTGGTGTTGATTGCACTAGACAATGCAATGATCTATGGTTGATGTGATGTAGCAGATATGATCTGGGGTTGAATGCAATAGATTTTGTTGTAGGTGCTTTTTTTTTTGTTTTTGAAGTGATATTCTTATGGATGTACTTAATGTTTAGTGTTGAATTCACAGATCTGGGGTTGAGCTGCTACTATGTAATGTTCAGTGTGTACCCACAATTATGTGTGTTATGTATATTGAATCATATTTGTGGATGATTAGCACAGTAGGTGTGGTAGTTGTAAACAACCTTGTAAATTTTGAAATTATAAGTTTGTGATATGTCAATATGTGATATATTTATGTTGTCGTAATTGTTCTTATTTGTTTATTTGCGTCATCATTTTTCCATTTTGTTTTTATGTGTTCCATTTACCCATATCTGAAGCATTTAAATTTAGTTATGCATGGATAGATTGTGACTATAGTGTGTCCCTGCATTTTGTATTTAAATGTTGCTGCTATTGCTTCTATATGATGTATCAAGCATTTTTGTTTGCTATTTCTGATTTTGCTATATGGGTTGTTATTACAGGTTGTTTGGAGAGATTGTAAGCAGTAGAAGTCTAAAACTAGATTTATTTTTATGTTCCTTACGTTTTGTTCTTATTACTCATACTTTGATTTCATATATTGCATGCACAACATGATATGTATTGTACTATCTTATATGTTAGGTCTGTTTTTATCTGAATATGTACATAACACTGCAATCGCACCACTCCACATCCTATCTATCACTAATTCTACTGAAATTCTATTTTTCACTAATTCTACTGAGATTCTATTTTTGCTTTTACTTTCCTAATTTGTTGTTATCCATCTATCATGAAAATTAGGATTTCTTTAATGAAATGTAACGGTGAACTAAGAAAAATAGTGTTGTAGGGATAAAAAAATATGAAAAATTGGACCTTAGTGCCATGGTTGTTCTGTTTTTGCCACCACTTTATCAATCAATACTCAGTAACAACATCGGCTTCTTTCCTCCTCTCTTGTCCATTTTTTTGGAGTTTCTGTTTGAATTTAACCCAAATTCGTCCTATCTATCACTGATCCATTGTGATTCCATTTTTTGTTTCACTTTCCTAATTTTTTATTGTCCATGTGTCACCAAAATTAGGGTTCCTTTAATGAAAACAAAAGGTGTGTACTGGGACCATAATCAAAGATTAAAAATTGGACTGTGGTGCTATTGTGATTTTGTTTCGTCACCACCTTTTCAATCTGTTAAGATAAATTGATGTTAAGAATTAACTCAGGTGAATCTCACAAGAGGTGAACAGTTGAACCGAACTCATCATGATGTTCATCTTCTGTCCACCTAGGGAATTTGTGTCTATTACCATGACCTGCTTGTGGTTGTGATGCTCAGGACCTCACGGTGGATCGACAAGGAGGAAGATCAGTGCAAGGAGAAGGACGAGATGGGGCATGCAGTACATCTTCCTCGACATTGGTGGTAATTTCTTGCCTATTTCTGAATTCTGAAGCACGCTTTATCTGACCACCTGACAAAGCTAGCTAGAGATGGGCATCTACCTTTTGAAAGCTACACATTTAGACATATAATTGAACTTTCTCAGAATATATGCTAGAGGGTACATGTTGAACAAAAGCTTTCTTCTTATTTTGTTTCTGCAGAATATAAAGAATAACAACCCTCATTTGCCTTCTTCTTATTTTGTTTCTGCAGAATATAAAGAATAACAACCCTCATTTGCCTACAACCGAGATTGCAAAGAAGCTTAGGGAGATGCTCCAAAAGATGACAGGTAAACATAGATCTTTTTCATCTAATATGCCCCCCTATTGTATCATACCAAACCACTATTCTTCACGTTTTAGTCTCAACATATCCTGTCATGTTTTCTGTTGCATTCTTAAATATAATACAACATGTGTGGTGATGATCTCCTTGTTCTATTTTTTATTTATTCTTTTTCTATTCTAGATATGCTCAGCAGACTACTTTCTTCTTTAGCAAATTATTTTTTTTATTTTACCTATATTATCTGAAACCAAGTAGCATCTTAGATAAATGGTAAATGCAACTATTAGCATGGTTTTTATCCTAATTTCTTGTGCACTTTAATCGAAATTAAAATTTCTGAACACCTATAACTTGCTAAGTGTGCTTTGGAAGACTAAAATCATTGTAACAGAGTATTTTGCAATGATCTTTAATTTAATTTAAACCAATAGAAAAAACAACAGCCACCCATCATAGCAAATCATAGCAAATTGGAAGTTCAAATGACAGATAATTCACCAAGGCATATTTCAAGTTTAATCAAGAGATAATATACCAAGGCATCATAACCTTGCAGATTAGATCAATTCATTAATTTCATGCTACTATGATCATATTAATTTTGTTACCTCAATGTGACACTGTGATACCCTTGGAATCAATATACATACTATGATAATTCACAATTGTAAGTAAGCATGCATGGAGTAGAATTTCTTGAGTTATATAAATCTAGTAAAGTTGTAACTTCATTCAGAGTTGAGTTTAATGATAATCTGAAATCGACATTGATTGGAGGTGGCTTGACGCCCTAGAGGAAGAGCCTTATGATTTGTATTTTCTTTTGTGCTTCTATTATTTTTATATGTATATCTTGCTTGCGATCGTATTCGTGTATGTGTATTTTTCGCTGCGACAGAAATCTGTAAAATCGTAAAATCACGTTTGTGTGAGCGCTAAAAATAGCGGTAGAAAAAAAGAAAAAAAAAGGAAAACGGAGTAGGAATGGCGAACAGAACTGGACTATTGGACGCAAGCGGGGCAAAGCGAAGTAGGAGATTGTGAGGGTGCAACAGGACTTGTGGGCTTGTGGCTTGTGAGCGCACCTGGTCTACTGAGCAGAAAAAACGCGCAAAATCGGATATGGAAAAAAAATTGCACAAAATCGGATCAGATGTGAAAAAAGGGGGAACGAAAATTAGGTGACGAACAAAAAATTGCAGATTTTTTAAGAAGTTATATCAAATTCTTGACTGTTGGATCTAGATCTGATGGTCAAAAAATCTGACAGATTGGTGCCTATGTTATTTATCGAATGAGCTATAGACAGTCCTTTTCTTTCTATTTCTTTTTTTAACACTGGGCAGAGATATCGATAAACTCATCGCGAGAACATATGATAAAAGATGCATTGATATCGATTTCAACATGCAGGGATGTGTTAGCTTCTTTTATGGAAAAAGGCCCACAAGGCCGGCATCCGGTAATACAACATTTCTTTACAGTTGCAAAATACCGAAACCTCTAATGCTCGCTAGCCCAATGATCATGCGAATCCTCTTCCATCTCCAGATCTCATCTCTCAAATGGCAATCGCTTCAACTTCAATAGAAGGCAGGCAGGCAGCCACACCGTCAACAGACGGTTCGCCCGAAGCAGATCGATGCTATGTACAGATTTTTCGCCCATTTATCCTGCGAACACACAGGCTATGTTACTAAACTCGGAAAAGCGAGAAATTATGTTTGTTTTTTTACAAGACAAAGCATGGATTTCATGTATATACCTTGACATGGTTGCTGGGGAAGGCAGAGGTCCGGAGAGTTTCTTGTGTCTCGTCTACCGGCTTCCGTTTCGGTATGCTCAAGATAAAAGCAGCTTGGTCATTTGTTGCTGCTGTTGAGGTTATTCTGTAACCAGTCTCCCATCGCCGATGGATGCCTTCACTTGGATATAGGAAATCCAATTCTACAACCTAAAAAAGGCATGAGAAAAAGGTTAGCCTCATAAGTAGATATATTCTACAGTAAATAATGGAATGCTCACAGGAATATAAATTGCCAAATTTGTGGACTGAATATGAACTAGGACAAGCAATTATTCTAACCTGTTCAGAGTAACCTGAGTTCCTTGACATGACTACACCCCAGCGATTTCCAGCGGTGGCCATAGATGTCACATGAAAACCTTCTTTCCACTTTTTATTGATCCACTTGAAGGGGAATGACTCACTAACCTTGTATGACTGTTGGGAGTAAGGTGTTCCTGCAATAATGGACATATCAAACTATAGCTGATCACAACTAAGCCAGGTTAACTCATGGGGAGCAACAAAATGACTAAGTCCATATGAAACATATGGATAATTCATAGTCTAAGAAGAATGGTCAGGATATGGATATTCAACTAGTAAAATGACTAATAAGAAACACATCCCAGACCTTTGGACATCACAACTAAAGAACTTCCGTTAGCTGATCCAGCTATTGCTGTTATGTAGAAATTCTTCTCCCACTGATCCATTATCCAGTCCTATGTATAATTGAAACAGAGTTAGGTCTCCTCAGCAAACAAATAATCCAAGTACTAATTATCACACCTCAACAGATTGTACTTTACCTTATGCAGAAAAACTGGTGAGAGCTCATGAACTTGAGAATGGAAACCAGTTCCTGCATCCATTATGAGGGCCCAAAGATTTGCTGAAGAAGCCACACAACTAATGTATAGACCATCTTCGTTACCCTTCTCGATATGCTGCTGAAGCCTGTTGTCAGCCACATTATAGTGGTATCTAACAAAGAAGTAGCATAGCTTGGTTAATAATTTACTTGTAGCAACAATACATTGTAACACTACAAAAGAGTGATAATGATTCATCAACCAAATTTCAAGACCTGTTCAAGAGAAAGCAATGCACAGAGAATCACAACCAGATGACTATATATGCTGTACTCAGATGATTCCAGGTCACTTTTAGAATGTTCTAATCAGCGCAGCAGAGTTAAATATATCATGCTAGGAGTTGGGCTATCAAAATTCAGATGTGACAAATAATAAATAGGTAGTAATCAAGATCATCTGTATTGGGTCTGAAACGGTGCATGTTTGAAAAATGGTTTGTCCAGACTCATGGAGCAGGAGTAACATGATATCTGATCTAAATTTAACATGAACACTGGATTGTTGTCTTAAATTAAAATTAAGTGGTCATTCAGGTACCCCAAACTGTCTTTTTAAGAAAATGTCAAGTTTGATTTGACAATTCAAAAAAAATAAATGAAATATTTAATTTATCACAGACAAGGCAGTAACTTGTGTTTCAAATTACTATTGTTTGCATCCAAGAAAAGCAAGTACCTAGCCTAAACAAATATCGGTCGATCATGCTTTATATCATCTAGTTTAATCTTTGATGATACAAACAAATACCTTTGCTTCATGGCCCGCCTGGCATTATAAACAGAAATCCATTGAGCTGCTGGACTACCTAATCTAACTTTCTTCTTGGGTTGCTCATCTTCTTCATGGTTTCTTCCACGTTTCTGCCCAACCTATAATTTAGGAAAAGGGTTCATGGACAGATAAGGAGCAGCAAACTAACAAAATATGGAGGTGAGGAAAATGGTGGGTGGTACAGACCTTAAGAGCGCCATCAATTCTGATAGGTCTTGAGGCAGGTACTTCGATCAAACTATCAAACAGAGAAATTAGTTTGGCGTAATTTGGCTCTTCATCAAATTTCATATTTGTGACAACTTCAAGAAACTGTTTGAATGGAGGTGGACAGAAACAGCTTAGCATCTCCGGAGAAGTAGCCATTTTCTTCTTGCAAACAAGGAAACTCTTGGTATCACCCTGCATAATTAAGCAAGCAACATTAGAATTGGCTAATCTGAACTGAAGTTGGTATCATGAAGTTAATAGGCATATTAAAATCTACCTGGTAACCTTGCCAAGGCAATCTTCCTCTTATTAGAAATATAAGGGTGTACGCCAATGACTCTAAATCGTCTCTCCTACTACCAGTACGGCCTAAATGGGCATGGACACTGGCATATCTAATTGTACCCCTGAAAAAAGGCGAAGATAATAATAAGTAAAAAGCACTATATGAGAAACAGATAGCAGGTACAGAGAGAATATTGCCAACCTAAAGATATCAGGCCTTTGGTCATAATCAACATGTTGCCCTGATGGCTCCCTCCATTTTGATGCTGTACAATTTGGACAATGCCATATCATACAATAAGTACTTGAAAACTAATTGCAACAACAAGTATATATAGCATAAGATTTTAGTCCTAGTGTATGCCATGAAAATGTGCTGAAATGAAACAAATTATTAATATCTTACCTAAACCAAGATCAATAAGATACAGCTTCTTCTCGTCAGGTGATCCAGGCTGGCCAAGTAGAAAGTTCTCTGGCTTCACATCACCATGCACAAACCTACAAACATAAATTAAGAATGACGCATCTAAGGATAACCTGATAAAGAACAAAGATAATAAGTTACCCTTTAGAATGGAGCTTCTCAAGAATTGATATGGCCTCTACAGCAATGCAAGCACCCATATGTGGAGACATCCTGTTAATGATGTTATTATCTTTAATACAGAAACACAAATATGAGGAACACAAGGCAACAGCAATGAATAGGACGAATTTAGGTGCTTACGTCTGCCCTAATGAATTCCAGACATCCCAAAGGCTGGGACCAAGCATATCCATGACCTGGAAAATTTTAATTAAGATAAGTCAAGATACGTTGAGCTCCATGGCAGTATAGAATGGTTATTAACTTCAGTAAACTCACAAGAATATAGTAGTCACCCTGACGACCTTTGTAGTGGACAGCTGGTATGCCATAGCAGCCATTAAGAGTACTAGTAGGAAAGGTTAATAATCAGTAAACTCAAAGAGCAGAGAATAATCTGGTACAAATGAAATATGACTGTGTTAAGTACATACTGGTAAACTTGCCACTCGTAAGGGGGACCATAATTGCACCCTTTACTGTTTCGATGCTCAAGCTTCAATGCAACCTACATAGGGTCATTTTTAGTTTGTATTAATGTGAAAAGGATATATTTACAGCAAAATTTATTCTGTTTAGAGAGCAAACCTCATATGCATCAGGACCAGTACGATTAGTTCCACCAGATACCCTTCTACCAACATAAACTTGACCAAAACCACCTTTACCTAATTTCCTGTCAGTTATATATTCTGGAGAATTACCTACTTGAATCTGCAGCAATGACAGAAAATTAGAAGCTTCCTAGAGGAATGATAAAAATAAGATCTATTACGTAAAGGTCCAATATCACACCATCTTAGAGAAGCCTTTTTCCAGCAATGTGACTCTATGCAAATGCAAAAAGGAGGGGGGGGCAAAGCAATGGACTTACTTTATCGTTAAAATAAATTATTAAAGGCACAATAATCAAAATTGGGAGGTGAGAGGGGAATAAATCAACTCTTATCTACTTTCAGTTTTCAGGTCCTGTACAACCATACTCAAGCTTGAATATGTAATAACCTTTTCCATGACAATCTACTGGGCTTGTGAGCCAGATTGGACAGGACATTATGATCCTGTTCAAGGGATATTGCCAGGACCTACATGGGGTTACTTTTGTGCATCTTTTGGGAAAAATCAGATTCCAGTGCAGGCAATCTACTCTGGCCAGCCTCTAACCATCACTGTGGGAAGTGCCTGTCATCAGAAGTGTTATTGAGGCAATTCTATTTTACTACCGTGTGCTATATCAACTAATTGATATGATTTTCCTTAAGAGCCACAACAGTAATGCATTACAAAAGTTTTGCAAAAGTCCATGTAAGGCTGTATCTACTAGGTTGCACAACAAACTAGAGCAAATTCCAAACTTTCCCAAAGCCTACATTGATAGATGAGACCAGAATGCGTCAGCGTCATGAATAGTGAACTAAGAACAGGAAACAATGGCTGAAGTGCAGGACTGCAGGTGAGATGAAGGGCCTCAACATTCGACATACTCTTTAATCTTTTACGTGCTTTAAAGATAGAGTGCAACAAGCCTTTGTTTATTCTGTACAGAATAGACAAGTATTAAAGTTCCATATGTTTGGGCTAAATCTAGAATAAAATGGAATATTGAGAGTATAAATGCAAGGAGAAGGCTACAAGCAATGGATTTGACTTAATTCAATGAACTTCAAAACCTATCAAGAGCTAAGAAATGTAGATGGAACTGGCAATCCGTGAAGAGATGGAAAGAAATACTGAAGAGATGTCATTACTCATACCCTCTCAGGGACAGGTAGTGATGATTCATCGTCAGCCACAACAAGCTTCTCTGCGCTTTCCCCATCCATTCGCAAACCCTTATTGGCAACTACCTCAGGTGCCTTATTCAACCCAACGTTCTTTGCTTCACCAACAACTGCCTGTCCAGCAACAAGTTTAGGGGAATCCCCAAGACCCTGGCCAGCCTCCAAATCAACAACCTCAACTGCCTTTCTTCTACCCCTTGGTGCTGCTCCCCCTCTTCTCCCAGCAGCACCCTTTCTGCCCCTGATAGCAGGGGGAGGAACACGCTTTCCTGCTCTCTGTGGAGCAGGCAACGCTGGTTTCGCAGCCTGTTCCGCTGGCTTCTGGTCGTCAGGCTTCCTAGACCTCAGACGTGCTTGGCGAGTACTGCTTCGCAGCTCTGGCATCCTCTCCCCATGCAACTCAGGTCACCTCTCCAGCCCTCTGGGATCCTTCCAATCTCCACATGCACAAACACAATTCAAGCCATAGATCAATACACAGAACAAAAGAAGATACTCGCAAACATACACAAAATTATGCATAACAATCGCTCCAACTACCAAATTACCACGAGAATCACCAGACTGCGACCAAACACACGACTACTGCATCATCTATGGGTAGCAACCAGATCAGATTTGAAAAAAAAAAAAAAAAGAAGTATGTAACAATCGATCGAGCTGGATCCTTCATCGCCGTCATCCACCATCGAGAAGCGCCCGACTTCCCCATCACACCATCCTTTAGCGAAGAATCAAATGCGGCAATCGACATGGAAAAGAAAAGGGGAAGCATCCCCATCACCCGATGCCCCCGAGCAGATTTCCAATCGATGAAAAAAAATCATCCCTTCGCTACCAGATTACCGCCTATCCATACCCCAAAATTGCCTCCAACCTACAATCCACCTTGCATCCCCGATCCACACCACCCCCAAACCCCGCCCAAATCCAGCGCATGCGCACCTGGAAACCGCGTCTCCGGGAACCCAATCCGCCGGCGAACGCCCAAATCGGAGCACGACCATCCCCCATCAATCCACCACGCCACGATCCCCAAAACCAAAGCACCCCCCGATCGCCCCGCGCGAACCGACGCCCGAAAAAAATTCAAAAAAAACAAAAAACAAAAATCTGCAGACCGACACGACGAGCACGCAGCACCCGTCGCCCGGGGAGGAGAGATGGGAGGGCGCTTACATCGGCGGGCGATCGGGCTTCGGCGGCGGCGGCGTCGCCTCGGGAGCCGCGCGGAAACGGGGAGCTCTCTCTCTCCTCCTCCTCGCGGTGGAGGTGGTGGTGGTGGTGGCGAGATAGCTTCTCCTCTTCGTGGTGGTGGGCTTTGCCTTTGGGCTCTCGTCGCGTCCCCTTCCTTGCGGGGGGACGAGTTGTTTTGCGCCGTGTGCGCCACCTCTGTCTAGTACCCGGTTGTGTTTAAGGACGCAGGACGCTGGGTAGCTGCCCGGTGGGACCCACGTCAGGTACATCCCTCGCTAGTTGTGAAGATTGAAGAGATTAAAATGCTGGCAAAGCTGTGGCTTGTGGTCTTTTGGATTTTTGAGATGTGTCTATCCAACACTATCTTGTTCGATGATGGCTAGCTAGCTCTTAGGCCCAGTTTTTTTTTCTAACTCCAAACTTTCATTTTCTCGTTTTCCGTTAGCACATTTTTCAAACTGTTAAATGATATATTTTTTATAAAAAAATTCTATATATAAGTTATTTAAAAAATCAAATAAATCTATTTTTCAAGTTTATGATTATTAATATTTAATGTGCTAATGAGCTTTCTCGTTTTACGTGCGCTACAAATCTCTCCCTAAAAGAGGAGATCGAACACAGGCTTAGTTGGATTTCACAACGGTTTATTTTGGATTTTTTTTTATGGATCTCTAAATATTTTTACATGATTAGTAATAACTTAGATGTGGTTTTGTTTTCTATTTGTCTCGTGCTACGCTTCAGTTACTTAGATGTGGTTTATAATAATACAACGTGAAAAGTTCTAACGGAAAGAAAAGGTTCACAATACAACAGGGTGAACCGGTTCTATAATTGAAGGGGGAGATTCCGGATTTCATTTATCCACGTTACGTTTGTTAGATACTATTGTTTTATTTTATTTTTTTGTGAAATACAGCTCGTGTGGATATTGCTATATAAAACATGGCTTATCTTCGGGCTCTTTCCGTGCCTTCACCAACATCCCTTTCCTAAGTAAGAGTTATTTTGAACTGTGTGTGCCCCATCAAATGTTGACCTATCTGTGTGCATGGATAGGTGTTAGAAAGAACGTTGAGTCGTTGACAAGTGAGTCTACCATGGCAGTTGAGCTCTTGGCAATCTAAAAAGTTATTGACTTTGTGACGTGGGGTTTGGACTTGTTTTTCTTAGTGTTTATGTTGCTTGATGATGGTTAGCCGTTGATTTGGTATTGCAACCAAAAATCGATATATTTTGATCAAAATCTTCATGACAAATTTATGAAAATGTCTACATCAATCATACTAACTTATGTGCAACATGTTTTTCCATTTGTCTCCTGCTATGTTTCAATTGCTTGGGTTTATGATGTGGTGGTGTGAGAAGTCCTATAACTGAAGGAAAAGTACGATACTGTGAACTGGTCATGTGATTGGAGAGGGAGATCCTGGATTTTGCTTATCTGCATATCTTACATATGGTTAACCCTTGATTGGATTTCACAACAAAAATCAGTATGCTTTGGTCAAAATCTTCACGTCATGGATCTATAAAAATGTTTGCATGACTTGTCCTAACTTAAATGTGGCAGTTTTCTTCATCTATTTGTCACATTCTAGGTTTCAATTGCTTGGATTTACCATAATGCGGTGGGAAAAATCCTATAGCTGGACGAAAAGGTGTACAAGCGACAGTGCGAACCATCCATCTACCTGAAGGGGGTGATTCCGGATTTTATTTATCTGCATCTTTAGATACGATAGTCATTATGAAATAAAGCTACTATGGATATTACTATATAAAATGTGGCTTGCTTTTGAGCTCTCTTGGTGCCTTCACCATGCCTTCCTTTTCCTTCGAGAATGAGTTTTGTTTCGAATCAGGTGTGCAGTTGTGCACCACCTGTGCCTACCTGCATGCATGTGTGCATGGTTGTGTAGTACTATAGCAAGAATTTTGGGTCGTCCATAGGTGGGTCTATCAGGTTAGTTAAGCTTTCACCAATATGAAGAATTATTGAATTCATGGCTCGGGGGTTGGAATTCTTTTTAGTGCCTATGTTGTTTTCTTATGATGGCTAGCCTTTTTTTTCTTTTGTTTTCGCAACAATGTACAAAGTATTTTGATCAAAATCTTCGTGACATAATTTATGAAAATGTTTACACCATTCATCCCAACTTATGTGTGATACATCTTTCAAGTATTTTTTTCTATGTGATACAAAGTTCATTTGCTTGGTTTATGTTCGGTTGAATTTTCCGTCATGTAATGCAAGGAAAAAGTGCGACACCCTAAACCGGCCTATAATTGAGAGGGAGATTCTGGGTTTCACTTATCCGCATCTCGTAAATATGATATGCTTTTATGAAATACAATTGGCATCGATATTACTCTAAAACATGATTGTCACGATATTAGTACTTGCGAAAAATTATAAAGGGATTTCCATCTTGCCATTGTGGGAGTTTAGTCCGCACGCTTTACTTCGTAATCAATATTTTTTTGAAGATAGAATTATTTCGAGCAAGAAAGACATCTAATTATATATATGCTAGTTAGTTAAGATATTTTTCTATTGTTTCTCACCCTTTCAGTGTGGTTAAGGGAACACAATCGAAAATATGTATGTAAGGGAACACAACTCTCTCTCCTCGTCCTGGTTGGTAGCGTGTTGATTGTGGTGTTGGTGAAATAGCTCCTCCTCCTTGTGGTGGGCTTGGCTTTGGGCTCTCTCTCTCTCTCCCCCCAACCTGCATGCTGCATGTGTGCATGGGGTTGTGTCTAAGAATGTTGGGTCACTGCCCAGTGGGGCCTATTCGAGGTACAGCTCTCGCTAGCGTAGAGAGATTAATGTTGACATGTTGTGGCTTGTGTGGTTTTTGGAGTTTTGGGATGTGTCTATCTTGTTCCATGATGGCTAGTCCTTATTGGATTCCGTAACAGAAGTCGTTATATTTTCGATAAAAATCCTTGCGTCACTATGAGTAATGTTTATATGATTTGTCCTATCTTAAATATGGCGTTTTTTTCTATTTGTCTTGTGCTATGTTTCAATTACTTGGGCTTGCAATAATACAGCGCGAAATATTTTGTAACGGAAAGAAAAGGTTCACAATATGACAAGGTGAACCAGTCATATAACTGAAGATGGGAGATTTGGGATTTCATTTATTCGCATCTTTTATATATGATGATAGTCTTTTATAAAACACAGTTGGCATAGATGTTACTATATAAAATATGTGGCTTGTCTTTTGGGCTCTCACTGTGCCTTCATCGTACCTCCCTCTCCTGCGGAAACGAGTTGTTTCGCACCATTTGCCCCCACTCATGTTAGCCTACCTATGTGCATGTATGGATGTAAGCTAAGAACGTTGAGTCGTTGACAAGTAGGTCTACCACATCAGCTAAGCTCTTGCCAATGTGAAATATCGATGTTGTAGCCCTAGATTGGATTTCACAAGAAAAATCGGTATGTTTTGGATAAGATCTTTGTGTTGACGGTCCTTAAATCATAATATCTTATCTGAAATAAAATATGGTATCCAACTTAGTGGTAGGGATTATTACTAATCATTTTCACTAGTATTGGTGAAATATGTGTATGCGGGTACTTTATGCAGAAAACACACCTGTCATGCGACAAAATACACCTCCGAATAATCAGGACGGGATTACATGGATTGGAGGGCCCATATGTCAATCAAAACCACCTAGAATTGAGCCCAACCATAGTACCAGTTGTTGGGGGCCCATCAAGCAGCCTCCTAGCCAAAGGGGAGGCGGGGAGGCGGCCCAGAAGTTCGGCTGAACTCCTAGTACGGCCGAACTCCCAGTTCGGCCGAACCGATATTGGTGCCGTTGATCGCCATCATCTACGTGTACGTTCCAGATTAACTCTCAATGACAGGGGAGGGGTGTTTCCGATATTTCCGACCACCATAACCATCATATGAAGGCAATAAAAGGAGGTCTCCATCCACACTTCAACTAGGGTTGTCAGAAAAGCTCGGAGCTCGCAAGCTGCTCAAGCTTGACTCGTTACAGGCTCGATTCGAGCTCGACTCGAATACTAGACAAACCAAGCTCAAGCCTAGGTTGAGGCTCACAAGCCTAGTGAGCTCGAGCTCGAATAGATCGGTAGGGCTTGATTAGCATAAGATGCATTGCATGTAGGAAGATTCTTGATGGATCAATGTATACTTGCCACTATGCTTGGCTTGCTCATGTCTTTGAGACCTCATCAATGCTTCTCAATAAAGCTATTATCTGACTGCTAGTAATGGTACTACTACTCCTAGTAGATGTAGTAGCTAGCTTTTGTTAATTCCAATATTTCAAAGACATGAATTCATGAGAGAAACCGTAGAGGCTTCATTCAAGACAAGTAGCACCCATTAATTTTGATTACCGATAGTTTTCATTGATATCTCTTATAAAAGAGCAAGTTCTTTGGAGTTCCACCAAGTCAAACTGTCAAGCTCGAGTAGGCTCAAAGCTCGATCGAGCTCGAACTCGAGCTCACTCCCAAGCTCGATAATAACCAGGCTCGGCTCGAGCTTGAGTCGAGTTTATGCCGAGCTCGAGCATACAAACCCAAGCTCGCTTGAGCTCGGTTCGTTTACAGCCCTAACTTCAACATACACAACTCTTTGAGCTGAATTACAAGAGACTCTACTGTATCTTTTATGTACATTAGAAAATAGGTATAGAGTGAGGGGAAGCTCTAGAGGAGTGCTCGGAAGTTTGGCGTTCTCTCCGACTTCTTCCTCGGCGGATATAGCTTTCTAGGAGGAATTCTGGAGGAGTACCGGAGCTGTCAGTACACTGCTCCGAGTTCGGAGAAACTTTTTCTATAGAGTAAGTATTCGGGATCGTTTCTTATGTTACTTAATTACTTAGTCCAAGTGAGATAGATTTCCATTTTTGTGGGTTCATTGTTTAATATTCTACTAAGTGCTGTAGTAATAGGACTCTGGATAAAGAAGGAAGTTCCTGCGCAAGTATTATAGTAGTAATTAATAACTAAGGCATGGTGTCTAGGTTAGAGATTATCTTTGTTTGTTGTGTATCCCACGGATTTGTCTGAGGTAGACGGTAGGTGGTGACAGCCCTGAATCCCGTCCTAGTAATCTTCTACGTTCAGGTACACCATAGAGCTATAGCCGGAACCACGCTAGCAGACTAGCATGGGTGGGTGCCCAAAGCAACAGATAAGAAATTACCACAGATAGGAAATTACCTTTACTTAGCTTAAATAATTAAAACACATAGAAAGTCCTCTCTAGCCTAGCTAGCCTACTAATAGTTGTTGTCATTGGATAATCTTAGCCTTAGGTAGATTACACACGTTCCCTGAGTTCGATATCCTTTTAGGGTCTCCCAAAGGTGAAGTGCTACAGCGGTATTCTGTGCACTTGCAGATTTACCTGTGGTCGTATGAGATACCAACAAGCATTTCTGGCGCCGTTGCCGGGGAGCGGTTGCTAATTTATCCGAGTCCAGGTCATCCTCGTATCTTTTTTTTATTTTTTCTTCTTTTATTCCTTTCCTTGATGGAGCAACCCACAATTCAAAACCTTTCTGCTCCTCGGGCTGATCTTTGTGAGCCATCCTGTTCTTCAAAACCAATCCTTTCGTATAGCTACAAAATCAGTTGGCTTCATAGCCATGATTCAAGAGCAAACCTTCTCTGGTAGTATTAGTGAAAATCCATACCACCATCTTCGGGAGTTTGAGCTAGTGTATTCATGCCTATTCGTCGTAGGCATGGCACATGAAACTCTAAAGTGGAAATTGTTTCCTTATTCTCTTAGAGATAAAGCAAAGCAATGGTACACTCTGTCTGTCGAGAAATTCCATGGTGAATGGGAGGAGCTAAAGTGCAAATTTTGCCTTGCTTTCTTTCCATTAACCCGTGTAATTAATCTTCGATTAGACATCCTTTCTTTCAGACAGAACGAGAAGGAATCTACCAGTGCAGCCTGGGCTAGGTTCTCACTGTTAACTCAGGCCCAGACTTGTCTTTACTCAACCATGTGTTGTTACAACATTTTCGGTACAGGTTAAACAAGGACTCTGCTGCAAATCTCGATATTTCCGCCGGAGGGTCGTTCGCACACAAGACAACCGCTAAAGGAAGAGAACTCCTATATCTTAGAGAACAATTCTTTCTGCCAAAACGAAGCCGTCCAGAGGTCGAGATTATCCATGAGGAACCTCTACACGTCGAGTCGGAACCCGACTGAACTACTAAATCCTCATTCCAGTCACAGGAGCCGGAGGAAGAAGAAATTCATCCTCCGGAATTTCCATTCCAATTCGAGGAGGATCTTTTCGAAGATTAAGGGAACACCTCGATATTCCTGCGGGAAGAAACCACCGACCCAAAGGAAGTACTTTAGCAAGAACTTTGAGTCACTAATAGGTGGGTCCGTCACGTCAGTAAGCTCTCACCAATATGAAGAATTATTGAACTCATGGCTGAAGGGTTTGAAATTTTTTAAGTGCCTAGGCATTTTTTATGGCATAATTTATGAAAATGTTTACACCATTCATGGGAACTTATGTGTGATACATTTTTTTCATGTTTGTCCCAAACTTTTGTCTCAATTGCTTGATTTTATGTGACGGTGGTGTGAGAAGTCCGTATTGGCAAGGAAAAGCATGACACTCTGGAGTGCTCCCACAATTGAGAGAGATCCCGGATTTTGCTTATCCGCATCTCGTGGATACGACATGCTTTTATGAAATATAGTTGACATTGATATTACATAAAACATGGATGACACGATATTAGTATTTGTGAAAAATTATCAACAAAATTTCATCTTGCCGTTGTGGAGGATTTTAGTTCGCATGCCTTACCTTGTAATCAACATTTTTCTAAGATATACTTCTTTCAAGCAACAAAGACATTTAATATATATATATATATATATATATATGCTAGTTAGTTAGAGATTTTCTCATTGTTCTCGCTTTTTGAGTGTGGGTTAGGAAACACCGTCAAAGTATGTGCGCGTGGTGTTTTTAGTTAAAATATAAATAACCTAGTATTGATAAACTTTTTATTTGACTAGCAAAATGCCGCGCGTTGCAACGGGTGAAATCAATTTTAATCATGCATATGTATTAAAATGTTTTGGTTGCATGCTAGTGAGAGGCTAGGGGTTTAGCACATCTTATGTATACCTAAACAAATGTATCTATCCGTATGTTATCTAATCTATCTTATCTTATCTTACGTACTTAACAATATATATTTTTTCCATCGTCACCACGTGTTTCATCCAACTCTCATCTAGGCCAATCGAGCGGGAATGACGCCCTCACACCCCCCATCAGCACTCGGTCTCCTCCTCTCTCTATGGTTCGTCCAATAGGGAGCTATCGAGCACTCAAGCACATGCGTTGGCGTGTTTCTAAATCGCATGCGTGCTCACAACATGAGACGCAACATTCTGGATGAGATGTATTCTCGTGGCGCTCCCCTTCCCGTCCCACTCCCACCCTAGGTTGTACAACTCACCTCCACTTCCACGGTCTCTCTTGCGGTCTTGCTTCGCTCTACACGGTAACACGGACCCTACCCTGACCTCCCCTGTCGCTGCCGCCCAAGCCAATATGTATGAGCCTTATGAGGGATAGAAAGAAACAACCAAATCCAACTTCTCTATGAAGCCATCAACCGGGAGACCGGGTTGCCAAGTTTTCTCGATGCAGAGGAAGATGGTGGTGTGGAGGTCGATTACTATGTCGAGGTCAGCACCGTTCATTAACGTTGTCAACCGCTCTAGCGAGTCATCTATCATCCATCGATGTCCCCGACCGGTACCATAATGGTGGTCGTGGTAGTCAGCGAAGCGGGTGAGAATAGGGCGGATGATGTTGGGGAAAACGATGACGTCTTCTAAGGCGTCGACCTTTGTCAGGAATGCGGCCATGGTCGTGGCGGGCGCTCCACTACCTTTGCTAGTATATTCCTGGCCATGATCGACCGCTAACACCATCATGTCCGAGCGCCGCGGAACCGAGGAGCGTTGTCACTGTCCGATCGCCACCACCAGCCGTCGCCGATGACTCCTTTGCAAGCTTCTATGATCGATGAAATCGATGTGCATGGATATATGCAGAGACAATTCTTGGTGGAGTTAACGGATCGAGTTAATTGGATCTATTACAGCATGTGATTAATTACGTCAATCTCTCTGCTTTCCATGGTCTGAATCCAATTAGTAGTACTGTGATTAGACTCCGGGCAGGTTATCTTGTGTGCTTTCATCACTTAGGAAATAGAATCAGGCAGTGCGGGAACCACACGAGAGAACACGTAGCCTCACGCTTAAGGGGAAACGGATTCTCTTGTGTGATTTATATTAAAGGCTGAGAAGACTATATGGCTGCGAAAGCAAAGGAAGCAATGGGCTGCGGCCGTTTGCTCGTGGACAACCAACGACGTACCAATGTGGCGATAAAAATATCTTCAATTTTTCTACAGTAGAGATTATACTCTCCGTCCTGGCTCGTTTATAAAATTTGATTTTTAACGAAGTGAGTAACTAGTAGTACCAGATAATTCTCGTACCTAAATATACCAGGCATATGCGGCATTTGCAGATGGAAACTAATCCCTCGTGCACGTAAACGGAGTGACTCATTAGCGCATGACTAATTAATTTATTATTTTTTAAAAATGGATTAATATGATTTTTAAAGTAACTTTAGTATATTTTTTTTATAAATAATATCCCGTTTAGTAATTTAAAAAGCGTGCGTGTGTAAAAAAAATAAAGGTGAGTTAGGAAAACATGGAAACAAACTTAAGTGGTCAACCACGCGTATATAAGATTGATCCGATTAGCACTTATAGCAGAACAAAATTCTTCCAACGCACGAGGTGACCGACCGAGCGCATAAACACGCGCAATTATTGGCCGGCTCCATGTGCCTCAATCATCATCCTGTCAACATGCAATTTCCCTAATAAATTCAATGTGGTCTTCAGTGTTTTATGGATTTATGGATTCTTAAATTTTAGAGAAGTAGTAGTAGTAACTGAGTCTCATCAGTTACCCTAATAAATTAAAGCAAAAGACAAGGTTTAAATTTCCAACATAGTTTTCTTAACATTTAATTAAAAGCACACATATAAAAATTTTATTTTTTTAGCTTTTATTTTCTAATGGATCAAACTGACTTATTAGAACAATTGAGCAACCGATGAGGCCGTACATTTATGGTACACCTTGAAATGTGCAAATTTTACATGAATCTAAACTTGCTTAGATTAGCTCTCATTAAATTCATTGATTCCAAACATCTTCTTAATCTACATCAGGATTTACAAAATCACACAGTTATCGTACGATTATCGTGGTTATCACGCACGATAAAACTCTCAATTTTTAAATCACGGTGTATTCACGATAACCACCAAACCGTGTGGTGATGGTAATCTAATCCAAAACAGTTTGTTAAACCCTCCTCTTAAAGTCAACCAAACCGATCGGAGTATATGACTGTGGCCCCCGCAGCGACGACATACAGAATAGTCAACCCCATGGCCCCACCAGCCAGTGACGCAAGGAAAAGTGGTCCACGGGATCTCTCTATGACGAGTGGGCCCCACGTGCCAGGCATGTCCCGCTTTTGCGGCAGCCCAGCCGTCTCGAAGAGTGGAAAGGAGAGCCACCGCCGCACCGAGCTCAGCCATGGCGGAAGCTTCGAGAACCTCGGAGGCGCGACGCGACGCCGTGTTCGGCCGCTGGGTCGTCTTCTCGCCGGCGCGGTCGCGGCGCCCCACCGACCTCAAGTCCCACGCACCCGCCAACCCTAGCTCCGGCGCCGGGGCCCCCAAGCCGTCCTGCCCCTTCTGCCAGGGCCGCGAGTCGGAGTGCGCGCCGGAGATCTTCCGCGTGCCGGCGCCGCCCGACGCGTCGCCCTGGCGGATCCGCGTCATCGAGAACCTGTACCCGGCGCTGCGGCGCGACGCCGAGCCGCCGGAGGAGGCGGGGGAGGGGGAGGGTGAGGCGGCGCCCGGGGAGCGCGCCGTGGTGGGGTTCGGGTTCCACGACGTGGTCATCGAGACGCCGCGGCATGACGTGCGGCTGTGGGACCTGGACGCGGCCGGGGTCGGCGACGTGGTGCTCGCGTACGCGCGCCGCGTGCAGCAGCTCATGGAGCACCCTGCGGTGAAGTATGTACAGGTAGAGATTTTCTTTTTTTTGGTTACTGAGTTTAGCGCTTTTGCTTTCTTGGTCATTTGGCAAATGGTGACAAGTTCATTGGAGACCATAATAACTGAGAGGAATGGAAGAAATGTGAATGGATGAATATGATTTCTTTTCACCATAGCAGGATGATAATTGATGCTAGATAAGAAATAGGTGGGAGCTGATAATTGAAAAATCACTAGTGGCTAGAGTACAATACAGTTATTTGGGAGAATTCGAGAACTTGTTCAGTGGAGATACAGTTGTGTTGATTGGTATATGTTCTCTGTGCAATGTATGCATTGTATGGCCACTGTGTGATATGGAAATGGGACAAAATTGAACTGTGCAATTCCCATATTCATCTGATAGCTTGTGTATTCCCATGGATAGTTTTCTTACCTGGTAGACCAGACTCATGCTTGTTTGTAGGTTAGGTTGCATGGTGTTTGATAGTTCAATGAGGCACTTTTGATATGTACGGTGATAACTGATAGTTCAATTAGGTTGCAAGTTGTTCGATATGCACCTTTTGTTCCATCCAGTGCCCAGTGGCACTTCTGTGAGCCCTAAGTTCACCTTTCTTGGTTAACAGAAATGGACAATAATCATGCACTTTCTAGCTTAAAACATAATAATAAAAATAATTCCCACTGTTCTATTCTGTGTTTGCATAAGACTGGAAATGTTGGTTGCTAAATGTTAAAGTTGCTGAGCACTTTATAAGTTAATAGTGATCACCAGGTGAGTGTGGAGTGCCAATAGCTGGAGTAGTTTTTGTCACTTAGTGTGTTGCTTATGCTTCAATATTGTTCATTTCTTGAGCATGCAACAAACCATTGCATGTAGGAGCCCCTTACCTGACATGGAAACATGGTTATTTGGAAAGGAAGCAGGAAATACCAATATTTCACTGGATTGTCTTGACATGTTGGATATTTTGGTTAATCTTGCCTTTGACCTGCTAGCAGCCATGCATGCCCATTGCCCAGTCATTGAGGCGAAGGGAAAGACACCACCCTAGTATTGCTCATGCTTGTGTCAGTTGTAGTTTGCACATGTTGACTATCGTCTGCTGAGAGACTCCAGACTGCATGAATGTTTTATGCACAAATGCAGTTTGAGGAATCTCTCCTCATGGTTGGTTGGTACTTATCACCTGAGGAAACAGGAAAGGTGATAAGTTGGATGATTACACCGTGGGCTCTTGAACCGTAAACGAGTTTTATTGGGTATAGTAGGAACTTGTGGATGGCATTCTTTTATTGAAGACTCTGTCAGTGTACTAAACTACAAATTAATCCAGCTTACTTCTAATGAAAGTGGTAACTGACAACGTATTGATCACTTGCAGAGAAGGTTTTACAGTACAGCTGTACAATGCTAGAAAAAACTAATATAGCTGCAAAAGTTTTATAGTTTTACACTTATACCTATTGAATTCAGTTGTCTTTTGTAGAAACTTGTGGTTGATATTCTCTACTGAACACTGAAGTATATCATTTGAATTAAACTGCAAACATGACCTTCTTTGTATCAGTTACATATTTGAACACATGCACATAAATGGTTCTGAGTTTTACATCTAGCCATGAATTTGTTGATTCTGTTGTGATCCAATACATGTTAACAGTAAGGGCCTTTATTTATCCATGTCATTAACTGCAGCTTGTTTGCTAAGTTCCTTGAATTGAGCTCAAGCATCTCTGTTATTGTGAAAATGTCCAGGTATTTAAGAACCATGGGGCATCTGCTGGGGCCTCAATGGCACACTCACACAGCCAGATGTTAGGAACTCCCTTTGTCCCTCCCTCTGTTACCACCCGGCTTAACTGCATGAAGGAGGTTTTCAAGAGATTGGGGAAGTGCAGCCTTTGTGAGTTCCAGTCCAAGGATATTTTGGTCAGTGAAACACACAATTTTTCAGCAATCGTCCCTTTTGCAGCATCATATCCTTTTGAGATATGGATTATTCCCAGACAGCATAGTTCCTATTTCCATGAAATAGACAAGGATATGGTATGTACTATTCCTAATTCGTTTTTTATGTGCCATTATCATGTTATGCTTAGTGGTTCGTACTAAAGTTTTGTTTACAAGTTTATGTGATTCACAATTTTGTATTTTTTTTCTTCTTTGCTTGTATTGTATTATCCTTCTCGTATGTGATTCACAATTTGTTACTCGTTGCTGAAGTAAGTCCATCTGTCTATATTTCAAGCTTCAATGTGTATGCTAGAATGGCAGTTAAGTGGTTAAGTGCGGACTTTGACCAACCAAGTTTAAATATTCAACGCCTGTATGCTCAGTTATTATGAATTGCCAGGTGTAAGTGTTGGCTGCCATGGAGAACCTTGTCTGTACAATAGTTCAATGCAGTGGCAATAATGCAATATGTTTTTATCTATTGGTTCGATTGATTTAGGGTACTTAGATATCTTGTTGCCTATTGTGATCTGCCTATACTACTGCTCGAATTCAGTAACCAGTGTTTTACATTTACTCTTCTGTGTCGCATGGAAATTAGCAAATTGTCTTCTAAAATCCCGATTAAATGTTGGGCTGTAAAATCTGTGCATTAGCTATTAAATAACCACACCTTCAGCTATGTTATGTGCCAATGTGCCATGTCATTCCTACGGCCACAAG
The DNA here is from genome assembly GCA_000573905.2 of Oryza punctata. Classification (NCBI taxonomy): domain Eukaryota; kingdom Viridiplantae; phylum Streptophyta; class Magnoliopsida; order Poales; family Poaceae; genus Oryza; species Oryza punctata. The sequence continues at coordinate 4,088,959 of CM002494.2, read as the reverse complement.
CAGCACATGACACGTTTGTGTCTCTGGAAATTTATGAGTTCCTCATCTGGCTTTGAGCACTCCATACTGGGTCATATATGTTGTGGGACATCTGTGCACTAAATCATTTTGATTTACTTTACCTTTTTTCCCTTTCAATGCTTATGTTCCCTTTTCCGTGTTCTCTTTCTTTTGATGTAAATGAGACATGCGAGTTGTACTTCATCCATGTGGTGTGCTCTAGAACAACCCTTGCAGTATTTAGGCACTGATCCTGTTGCTCATTCTTTGGTTTGTCCCTTTCAACTTCTTGCATGCTCATACTGCCTGACGATTTGTATTGCCTTTTTGTTGCATTAACTGATCACAATGATGTCTTCAGGCACTGGATCTTGGGTCTTTATTGAGGACCATGCTGGCAAAGTTGTCTAAGCAGCTCAACGACCCTCCATTCAACTTTATGATACACACCGCACCATTTGGAGTCTCATCATCCTGTCTTCCTTACACACATTGGTTCCTTCAGATAGTGCCCCAGTTGAGTGTAATCGGTGGATTTGAGATTGGAAGCGGATGCTACATTAATCCAGTTTTTCCTGAAGATGCTGCAAAGATTCTGAGGGAACTTGACTGCTGATTTTAGTTGCCACACGTTTGGCATCCGATTGTTTCTTTGCTTTACATCGGAACAGTTAGACATGTTCCACCAAAGTTTTCTTTTTGTTCAGAAAAAGTACTATGCTAATAATTCGACTTGATGGTTAACTCCATATGTAACACTGGCTCTGTTATGGATGAGAGGGGTATTTGTTTGATGTAATTTGAAAATCAAACTTATCACCAGTCCTACACAGACATGCTCTCACATAGATTGACAGATAGTAGTATGTGGGTATCTTTTCTCTGATGGCTCTTGGTGTGAAATGCAATTGTACGTACGCTCACTTAAACATGTGCCTTCTAAAATATTTCATCATAGTGCCCTGACTGATAAAGTAAGTGATTTTGATCATAGTCACAGGCACCTGTAATTTTGATCAAACTTTCCACAGGAAAACTTCCTGTGGAATATTAACGAGCCAGGCATTGATGTATCATATACATAATATCTCCAGTCTCTCCTGTATGAATGGCAATCATAACCAGTCGCAGTAAATCTAAAGGATCGCGGGGCATAGTTCTATTTGACTCTACTACACTTTGTTTTCAAGAAGTCAGCTGCCTAGTTTCATCTTTGTGCATAACATATTTGGGGTAAATTTATAAGCACAATAACAATATATTTCCTTTACATTTGGTTGCTTGAATTTACAAAGTGTATCTCCATCGACTGGTTCCAGTGAGGGAAGACTGAAACCGTTCTGCAGAATCTCACCAGGAATAGCTAAAACTACTGGTGTGTGAACTAATGGCAGGGAGAAAAATTGAACCGCGTTTGCGAAGTGCTATATAGCCTAGCAGGCTTCAGAAGTGTTCAACTGCAACTGGAGAAAAGATGCAATATCTCCTACCACCATTACCAGTTCAGTGCTCATTTCTTGTTGAATCCAAACAAGGATTTGATGGCATTGATAGCATTCTCATTGATGAACGATTCGTCGTACTTGTTCAGCAGGATGTTGAATTCCTCGGTTTTCCTCAAGTTTTCTAGATCCGGGTCGGTGCGGATTCTCTTCATGAAATCAAGTAAGATGTGTCACTAGTCATGAAGAATGTTTATCTGCACTGCAGAAGAGTGTTGTTCTCTGGTTACCTTGAAGTCTTCATAGCCTGCTTTCAGGGCATCTTCCAGTGCAGAAATACCAGCTTGTATCTGCAGAAAGAAACATCTACATGAGTTCATGGACATTCAGTGGCAGATTTGCTTTTCATATTGAAGAGAAATATCGAACCCGGTCGAGCTTCGAGTAACAGCAGGCAACATTGTAGCTGGCTATGGAAGACTCATTGATCTCAGGTTTTGATCCCAAAACTGACTCGAACTTCTCCAATGCCTCCTCATATTTACCATCCCTGAAGTCAATTTTTCAGAACAAAGTAAGTCAACAGAGTTCAGATCTAAAGCAATCTCAGGAACAGCATTTCAAGAGCTATGTGCACTGACTTGTACAGCCTCAGCCCCATCCGAAGATCCTCCTCTCTCTGCATCTTCTGCTCCATCTTCCTCTGATAATTTTGCAGCTGCACACATTTCCAAAACATTGGCATGACATGACCAGCTACACAAACTGAACAATCTGCCAATTCCTATGAGTGAAAAGATCAAAAGAGACAGAATCTATGTTTCTTGATGCGTGTAAACTCACCTGGATCTCCCTCACCCTGTTGCTGATCACCCCAGAGTTCCTCTCAGCCCTGATGATCTCCTTCTCACTGAGCTCAGCAGCACCATCCCATTTCCCTAAATTCAGTCATCTAACATTCAGAGTCTGAATTTCACCTCAAATTCTCAACTCCTACAGTTCTAGCAAAGAATGAATCATCACCAAATGTTGATAGAAATTACCAAATCTCTTCTCCATCTTCATGTAGAGAGGGCCAACCCTCTGACGGATGCAGTACATGGTCTGTCCGTACCCTGCTGCCGGCCAGATTTCCTCCCCAAATACAGCACTGTGAATTGGGCAAATTTGTGTTCTTGATGAGTTGGTGTTTCTGAAGAAAGTGGCTAGCTCGTGTTTGCGTGTGTGTGTGTGTGTGTGTGTGTGTGTGTGTGTGTGAATTGTGTGCAAGAATCAGTGGACTGACCTGGTGGCGAGGACCTTGTCGCCGACTTGGAATTTGCCGGTCTGGTCGGCGGAGGCGCCGGGGAGGATGGCCTCGATGTATGTGCCGCCGTCGCGGCCCTTGGCGAATTTGAGCCCGTAAGGCTTCAAGATCTCCACCTCGTACTCCTCGTACGGCTGCTCCTCCCCCTCCGTCGCCGCCGCCGGCGCCGCTTCGCCGCCCTCCGACTTGGGCTCCGTCTGCGACGACGACGACGACGACGACGCCCGCGCGACGGCGAGCGTCCTCCTCTCCGCCCGCAGCAGCGTCAGGCGGCAGTCCCGGCCAAGAAGCGGTGGCGGACGCGCGTTGCTGCTGCTGCTGCTACTACTAGCCCTCGGGACGCGCGGCGCCGGGGTGGGGAGGAGCGGCCGGTTCGCGACCAGCTGGTGGGCGAGCGCCATGGCTGGCAAGCTAGGAGCTAGTCTGCCTGCTGCGGCTGCGGCTGCGGCTCGCGCTCTCCTGGGTCTCGGGAATCGTGGCGCTGGCGAGCTCGCAATGGTGGTGGAGGAGGTGCAGATGAGGAGGAGGAGAGGGTTGTGTGGCTCATCTCCCGCGATGTGGTGGCGCCAAAGACGACGAGAGCCACAGAGCCCACACGCCCATTCGCGCGCCACCGAATGGAGATCAAAAATAGAGGCGAGGCCCCGAGGCATATGCGCGTGGTGGGGCCCGGATCCTAACCTACGTCATCTTGCCGGGCCCACATGTCAGCTCGTAACACTAATTAATTATTAATTACTCCCCAATCCGATTCAAACTCGAAACCCGAATCCGAATCGTCCTCGTCTCCTGCTGCTCTATATATTCGTCCCCTGCACATGCTACTTGATATCAATCGCGCTGTAGCCTTCATCATACAGTAGTACTCCTCTCGCTCGCCGGCCGGGACTCGATCGTCTCAACTCCGGCCGACGTGCGGCGGCGGCGCCATGGGCAAGGTGTTTTTGTCCGACATTGAGGCGAGCATGATGGAGCAGGGGAAGATGACGGCGACGGCGGCGCCAGCTCCGATCACCGCCAAGCGTGATGGGATCCAGCCTTTGGATGCCACCTCCAAGCTAAAGCTCGTGTTCCACTAATTAATTATTATAGTACGAAAGAAATTGTGTATGCTTAAAAATATGTATCCAGTAATAATAGTTAATACTAAATATTCTCAACTAATTAATAGAAATTATTGAATGTACCTGCTGCCTGCCTCTGAAATAGTATCCGTTTTTCTCTTTACATTGAAAGTACAAAATTTCAAACAACGATGTTACACAAATTTTCTGTACATATGATGATCTATGCATATCTTTTACTAATAATTTTCTTCCTTTGTCTTTTTCCTTTTTCAGCTATTTATTACGAGTGGGGCGTTTGCGATCTTTGTAGCTTGCCTCGTGTTGGACCTGGATGTGACGGGAAGGGTAATGCTAGTGTTTTTCGCACTATGTGCTGTTGCCTTCGGAGTGACAGGCTATAACATCATTCGCCTTGCATGTTAGGTTAATCCAATCAAGTGATTTTCTCTCTTTGGGTTTGATTTTGACACAGTTGTATTTTTATACACGTCTTGTAGAGGGTAAATTGAGTGTGTTGAAAAGTACGAATGTTGTTATGTTAAAGTTTCTTGCAACAGAACCTGCATGATCGTATACATTCAATTCAGATATGAATCTCTCTAGTTTATAAGTATGGCATAGCATGTACATTTATAAACACCAGGCTATTAGCTATAATTTTTGGCTTTTATAAACGCCGGTGTACTTGCGTGCATGCATGAACTGGTTGCTGATCTCTTGTTGATTTGCTCTGGTTATGAGAAGTACGAATTAATTGCTCGATCTAGACGTGTACGTATCACAGCATATTATCTCAACAGCTTGCCTGGAGATCACAGGGTTGTGTTCATAGCTTGCAGCAAGGCCCACAATGAATCATACGGAGTAGATTGCTAATAACAGCCGTTACATATCCTCAATTGTGCACGATGACATGCTACATGCATTACATTCGGATGAAGTACAAAGCATCACAGGAATAATCAACACCAAAATCAGAATGACATCCCAAGAAACTTTCACAAGCCCACTACAAAAATTGCAACTGCAAATGTTAAAGATCTCATATGCACTTACAAGAGTGAAACGTTGATTGCAACGAAAATACTAACATGTTCCATCATCAGGGTTATGTTATTGCCTTTTAGTTAGGCCTAACAACTTAAAATAAGAGACTTAAAAAGTTTTCCCAGCAGTTTGCTGACACGACTACACCAAACATTCCACAGCCAGATCACAGGTTTATCATAGGCAACACAGAAAAATGCTAGAAACAAAACTGATTGTGAGCGCCAAAAATAGAGACTCGGGTTTGACTATTTGAAGAGCACACATCAGCAACATGTAGACATCATATCTTCATCAGCATCTATCCCAGCCTCTTCATATCAGCTCTCCAACCAAACTACAAATAGCGTCACATTTAATTAATTAAATAATGACAAGAAATCTGGCATGCAAATTTACTGACCCAAAGCTATGGAGATCTTCTTACTTTCAGGATTATCATGTATGCAATAAATCTGTAAACGTGTAAGAGGATATACTGTAATTAAGCATGCGATGGTGCAACTATAGAAGAACAAGTTGAGGAGCTGGCCTCACTCATCAAGGCACCTGCTGACCATTTCTGCTGACCATTCCTGTTGACCATTACTTTACGTTCAGAACTACAAGAACTTTGGCCTTCTATGATGAAGCCAAAACATCATAGAAAGGCGATTTTTCATCATTGATAATGTTTTATGACGAAATTTCAGCGTCAGCGTCTCAGTCACGGATGACGCGTCGCTAAAGGTAGCTCCCCACGATTTAGCCCTAGGAATCGTTGTTGTGAACAGTGGCTGGGATTACCACTATGCCAACTAAAATTAACAACAATGCCATCTCCTTTATTTCCAAAATTATCCCTCCACGAGTTCTACTACACCTAGAACCAGATGCAGTAGGACTACATCTTAATCCATTGGATTTAATCAAACAGATGGCTCATGTTCATTTCAAGGTACTCTAAAAAATCCCATATTTTAAAAGATTTGGACATATTTAGAGTAGGAAGATACACCAATCCTATAAAATGAAAACTTAACAGATTCAAGTCAACTTGAATTTAAACATACAAGTATAAGGAGCATAAGAATGATTTCCTGGTCAAATTTACTATTATATTTTATTTATGACGCCATTTTCCGAAACGTCACTGAACCAACCACGGGACCTGCCCTGCTACAGCTTTATGATGATATCACTAGTTTTGTCATCGATAGTGGACTATGGATGACATTTTTGTGTTTTTTCATGAGGCATATTAGACCAGATTTATTGTAGTGAGAAGAGCTGTTGCATTGCCCAAAAAAGAACCTACCTTCACTTTCACAAGTTTCGTTGCTTCTCTCTGCTTGATGCACTCTTTGATTGGCTCCTTTTGCCCCTCAACCTGGATGAGGTGGTTTGTAATTCAGATCTGTCCACACATTGAAACAATGAAGTGGTTTGCGATGCAGCTACTTTGCATCAATATCAAACACATAATGATCCCTTACCTTGGTCTGGATGGGATGTAGTGCCCATGTTCATCAATATCAAACAGATAATTCCTGCACAAATAAAGTTGTAACCCAACATCAGTCTAAAGAGAAGGAAAGGGCATGCATTTTCTGCTATGAAATTCAAATGCCATATATATGTTTACACTCAAATGAAGGATGAAATCATGTGAGCATTTTTATGTACCAGATCTGTGACCTGTGTAGGTACCAGAACTTAGTGGATAAAATTTTAGAAGTTCTATGACAGGTTCATTCCAACAGACAACACATGGGCAGGTTGTGCTATAAGTCAAAAGCAGGAAGTACTTGGTGCTGTACCAGCATGCTTTTTTGTGCTATATGGATCGAAATTTCTCCTGTCAAGTTATTATTGTGGTCTTTTAGGCCATTATTACACTGAAATACTAGAAATAGTGGAATATTTACCTGGGTAGATACTTGAAATCGGTGATAGGAGGGTCCTGAAGCGTAGAGGGAGCTGAATGTTTGTCCAAAATCTTCAATACTATAACCTAAAGGATAAAGAAAACTTATTGTAACAAAGTAACTAGAGAGAACATATATAATTGTAGAATTTCACAGAATGAATGTTTTGTGTTTCTCCTTACCCAAATCAGAATTCCAGCATGGAAGAGTGACAGAAATGTCACTTTCACATACCAGAAAATATGGGCTGCCTTCTTGTTTGGTATAAGGAAGGAAATGTGGTACATGACTAGATATGAGAAGCACGAAAGGAAAACTCTAGGGATAATGGATGTAAAGCGCTGAAGAGCCTTGGATTCCTTAGCATGCAAATGGAGAAGAAAACCCATAGCCAGAATGCACCACATCGTCCCAAACATCAGAAGCACCATATTTAAATCATTCGGGTGATCCTTCATTGGGATTGCCATGGCTGCAGAATAAATGAAGGAGCCAAACAAAAGCACACCGTAACCCACTTGATCTCGATCCCAGTTTTTTTCCTGTTTCAAGTTGGAAGCACAAGGTTAAAAGCTAGTTTTTTTTTGCAATAAATCCATCTTAAATCGACCCAAAACAAAACAAACATTCAATAAATCCATCTTAAATCTACCCAAAGGAAAACAAACTTTCAATAAATCCATCCCAAATCAACCCAAAACAAAACAAACAAACGAACCAAATCACTCTTTTCTGGTGCTGAGCCCCTGACGAGAACCGGCAGCATCGGTTGGCGTTCGGCCTGGTCCTCCGCTGGATCTTTCACCTCGTCGATGTCGTCAAGGCGGTCGCCTCCCGGTCTGGTACGAGCGAGGCCTAGCCCAACGGGACGCATCTGGATCATCTTGGTGGTGGTCGTAGCATCCTCTCCACCTCCTCCAGCGCCGCCGCCGCCTCCTCCTCCTCCACCACCGCCGCCGCCGCCTCCTCCCTTCACCTCCGCCACGCTCCAGTCAGCAGCGTTCGCCGAGGGAACAAGAACAACGCACTTGTCCCCGTCGGCTCCTGCGGTACAGGGATGTACCCGTAGCTCGCCGCCCCGTCTCCCTTCGCCGCCGTCTCACTCTCCGGTACCCCCTTCTCGTCGTCCTCTCCCGCCGCCGCCGCCGCCGCCGCCGCACTCCTCAAGTTCCCCATCTCGGCGTCCTCGCCCATAGCCCTCCTAGACCACGGTATCCAGCCCCTTCTCACTTCCACAGTGGCCATGCTACTACCTCGACCCGGCCGCGGTAGACCTCGTCGGTGCTCTCGGTGGGTGGCGCCGGCGCTCCGCCTACTAAAACCCTAAACCCATCGGCGTCTTCTCCTCCTCTCCCTCTCAACTCAAATTATCAAAATTTGAGGTCCGTGGCTTAGGAGGGAAGGAGCTGCTTTTTACCCTGATGAGTTATTGCTGCTGCTTTTTAGTATTATTACGATACAGTTTTTTTTTTTTGGTCACCTACTGCCGCAACGTTCGTCTGCTTTCCACCGTCTGATGTAGCGATGGAGGAGGAGAACTACACCAATCGACGGCTCTCCTCGGCCCACTTGTTCGACTCTCCGCCGCCTCGTCTTCCCCCGGCGATGCGTGCATTATGCATATCAATTGGCGGGTTGAACCAGAGTACCAGACCCACACGAGCCAGAACCAGAACAAGAAAAAACATAGCCATACTTTATCAAGATTTTTTTTAAGAAAAAACATAGCGACATTTCTATTGATATAGCATGAAAAAAAATATATAAGTCTATAATCTTCGAAGACTATAATCAGAGAAAAAAAAAGATAATCACATCACGCGTTTACATCTGATCCTATTGCTAAAACAAAAGAAAGCACACAACACCACTAAGGCTGAGTTCGGGAGTGACTCCTAACATGTAATAAGGAGCGGCGGTTAGTGCATGATTTATTTACTATTAGCTAAAATAAACTTAAAAAATGGATTAATATTATTTTTTAAAGCAACTTTCATATAGAATTTTTTTAAAAAATACGCACCGTTTAGTAGTTTGGGAAGCGTGTGCGCGGAAAACGAGAGAGGTGAGTTAGGAAAGGAGAGGAAAGAACACAACCTAAGGAATGAATCTTCTAAACGGCGCCTCGAAGAAGGAAAACGACGCTAAGAGCGTCGCCGCTGCCCGTCCTAGAGACCAGGATTCGATTTTCACCTGAAAAACCCATTGAGAAAAACCCATTGAGAGAGGAGAGAAATCGCAACAATGCCTCAAAGGGAAAGCGACGCCCGCAGGTGTCGCCATCACCGGCCCGAATGATAGCTTTCGCTCATATTTCCTACTCTCCTGCGCCGAAGAGTACAAGTCAGATTCAGCAGAACCACCAGCTAATCCCCTTCAACACGCAACCATCACGCCGATGCCTCGCCGTCAACCGGCCATCAAAGTAGAGTCTCAACTTTCGACACGCTTCAACTCCATCCACGTGGTTGGGTTAGAGAAGGAGAGAGTGAGAGAGAAGAATGGATCCCCTCTCCCCCTCACTAGCCCATCCAGAGTGGTCATCCTACGACCGCAAGCCACCGCTTCAAAAGGACAAATGCTAGGAAAGAAGTTCGTCGCAAGCTTCAACGTCTCCCTCATGGCACTACCGTCGTCGCCGCATCGATCAGGTTGCCCGTGTTCTCCGCCATGGGCCGCGTGGTCGCATCGTCGTCGCCTCCATCCTCCCACCATGGCAGCCTTACCACCACTGCGCACCAGCCATGTCATGCTTGCACCACGGTGCCGTCCGGCCTTCCGCGGCCCCCATCGGAATTCCACTGCCACTGCTCATGCTCCACTGCCCGCCGGACTCCCATAGCCTTGTCACCATCGAGCATGCGCCTAGCGCCACCGTGCTAGCCTACCGCCACCACCGACAGCACCGCATGGGAGCGCCCACCATCAACATCGCACTCTTCCACCTCTAGATGTCCGTCCCACCACCTCCGACGTTCGCCACCTCCACGCCACCACGCCCCCGCTGTCGCCGGCTCGAGGGTCAGCTCCCCGCGCCGGTGAGGTGGAGGAGGAGGGAGGCGGGGGTGGTGGAGCAGCGACTGAGGGCGCCTCCCGTGTCACCACTATCCTAGGAGCGACGCAGGGGTAGTGCGACGTTCTTGCCCTATTTTATCAATAATTTAGATTGCTTCCATGTTTATGGTGTAATTCCCAGAATTTCAATTATCTTTTCAACATATCCTTCATTGCTAAAGTGCTAATAGCCAATTCGGTTTTTAAAGTTTTGCTCCGAATCAGTTTACTTCTTAATGATGTTTCAGATCATCCAAACAAGTTGTTGTTAGGGTTTAACATTTGACTCGACATAGTCGTTTAGGGAAAAAAGCGTTACGCGAGTATGTCACCTCATCTTCACATGCAAGATCAACAATTGAATATTCATTGTATCCTTAGGGAAAGGCCAATGTATAAGTTAAAATGAACAATAAGAGTGGGCCCATGTACAGGTAGCAATAGTGAAGGCAGTCTCTACAATGGTATGCATGTTTGATGGAAATAAGGTGGGTCCCGCTGGGTCCCACAGAAGGAAAAAAATACAGATCGCTCCTAACCATCCTGCTCTTTCGCGCGAGTGAAAAAACCCCCATCCACAGTGCTCCGTCCTGATCCCTAATTCCTCCGCCTCGATCCCCAATTCCTCTCTACGGCGCTCCGCCCGATCCCCAAATTCTCCCACAGCGCACGCACTAGATCCCCAATTCCTCCGATGATTGGTCCTCCCATGGCTGCTCCAATGTCACTGCTCCTCCCGGCCTTCCCTCCTCCGGCTGTGACCTCGCTGTGCCACGACCTTGCAAGAGAACCATATTTTGACTTGGCTTATCCCCCAAAGGTGATGGAGCACCTTTTCCTTTTTGCCTCTGTTTTGCTGCCTTCTGCCGCTCAGGGCGCTTCTCTTTGCGCTCTGTTTCCTCCTCTATGTCTTGGTTCGATGATGAAGTATATGCTCTTGATTTAGAAATCTTGTTCTTCTTATTATGGCTACTCTCTTCAAGGACTCTACGCCATTTAGGTTGATCTTTAAGATCTTTCCACATATACTCCAAGGTGAAAGGTTTCAGGTTGTTCTGACTTTTGTACCATTCACGGGCTTTCTCCATTATCATATCATCGGAATATCCACTAGTGAAAGTACTTCTAGCTTTAGAATAAAATCCACAAAACTTAGTGACATCTCTCTTGACATTGTCCCAATATGTTCTGCATTGCTTGGGGTTCCTTTTGTGGCCATTGCTAGGCATATTGGTGTTGAACTCTCTAGCTACAGCCTTCCAATATTGTTCTGATTTCTTGTCATTGCCTTCTGAGTTGTTCAACTAAGAGCTCATTAGTCGTATATTGTCATCTTCAGTCCAATTGATGTCTGTCCCTCTTCTTCCTTCTTCACTGCTATCACTTTCCTCTTCAACCTCAACTACTTGTTTCTCCTTATGTCTTGTATGGCATGGAGAAGCTGATCCATGAGAAGAAGTGTTGGTTGCAGCCCCAATTGAAGTACTATATAGTGCATACCAAATTGTGATATATTGGATGCAAATCCAAATGCTTGGTTAGATGACTGCACCAGATTTTCTTGAAGTTGAAAACCTTCAAAGCTTCCTGGAGTAGTTTGCCGATAATAGTCTTGTTGGTGAGCACCTTGAAAGATTGGAGGGTATCCATATGGTTGGTAGTTGCTTGGAGGACCAAAAGGATGAAAATTTTAGAGAAAACTAGGTCTAAAGTTTTGGGGATAACTTGTGGGAAATTGGGTAGAATGAGAGTTTTAGGTATCACTATCTGTTGCTTGGCTTGAGGAACTTTGGTTGAGGAGGTTTGAGAATTTTTTTTGAAAGGCTCCATTTAGTATGTGGGGGAACTGAATGGATCAATATTTGTTGTTCATCTCACTTGTGTCTCCTTTTGTAGGTAGCGCAAGAATGTTGGAAGAAGCCAACGGCTAGGAGAGAAAATGAGCAACTCAACCAACGGCTAGGAGAAGTAGTTACTGTCTTTATTTTATTGGTGTGAACAGAAAAACAGTAAAAGTATTGTATTTTATAACTTTGTTGCTATGCCTTAAGCTTAAGGTCTACTTTTGTTGCATGAGACTTATGGTCTATCTTCACAATGGTAATGTGTTATACTGTAGCAACATTTACAACATTTATTGCTTAAAAGTTACTTTCTAGCGTACATTGTGGATGCCCTTATATATATCACATTAAAATAGAAAAAATGATTGGAAAAAAAGGAAACAAACTTTAAAAATAAATGGTTTTCTTTTTTGCGGTAGATATATAAGTATTGTATTTTATAACTTTGTTGCCATGCCTTACGCTTAAGGTCTACTTTTGTTGCATGAGACTTATGGTCTGACTTCACAATGGTAATGTGTTATACTGTAGCAACATTTATTGCTTAAAAGTTAATTTCTAGTGTACATTGTGGATGCCCTTATATATATCACATTAAAATAGAAAAAATGATTGGAAAAAAAGGAAACAAACTTTAAAAATAAATGGTTTTCTTTTTTCGGTAGATAGTCGAACTGTTATGTTTTTATTTAATTTGCATGCCCGTTATTTATTTCTTATTTTTTAATCTCTTTCTTATTACATTATGTGTGCATATATATATATACACACATATATACATGTATGTATACACATACATATATATATACATACATACGTATACATACATACATATATATATACATACATACGTATACATACATACGTATATATATATATATACATACATACATACGTATATATATATAAACATACATACATACGTATATATATATATAAACATACATACGTATATATACATACATACATACATACATACATACATACATACATACATACATACATATATATATATATATATATATATATATATATATATATATATATGCGCATTATGTGTGCACACATACGTATGTATACATACATACGTATACATACATACATATATATATATATATATATATATATATATATATATATACATACATACATACGTATGTATACATAGATACGTATGTATACATATATATATATATATATATATGTATATATATATATATATATAGACACACACGCGCGCGCACACACACATACATACATCTATATGGGGTAGAATGGATATTTAATTGTTGACCTTGCATACGAGGATAAAATGGCACGCCAACGTAGCGCTTCTTTTAAAAGCAAACTCTGTGCGAGTTGTCAAAATGTTTCAACTTCATGGCACGTACGTTGCATAGAGACAACCGATTTTACCTGGCCTTGCTGTGTCAGCACTACAGCAATGCACTATAGGAGTATAGTAGCAGTGTACTATAGTCTTGGAGAAAAAAATTAGGATTATGCAATTGTTAAAAAATTGGGTTTCGAGCACATGTTACTCTATAAAATGGATTCAATAAAATATCATTATCACCTAAAATATCTATGCCTCAATTCATTCGTTATAAATATACCGTCGTTTCTTCTTCTTCCTCCCTCCAACACCATCTATGCTCGGCGGCAGCCATCGTATGTCATTTACACAGTGTAAGGTTACTTTGGCTTTTACAAATCCTAGGAATAATTTAGTGGATAAAATTTAAGGGTGATTTTAGGGCGTAACATCTTGTGTGTTCTTTGCTCATGTGTGCAAGATGAAGAAGAGCGCAAGACGTTTCCTCAACACGATGAAGCGGGCCACGAGTTCGAGCTCACGACACCATTCTCATGGCTCGAACGTGTGCCCGTCCAACGAGTATTATGAAAATTTGAAATTCAATAAAAATTTTGATTTCTCAAAAAAATGGATTTAAAATTACGTACAGTATTATGAAATTTCCTGTAACGTATCTTGAAATCCTTGTGTGAACTTTGAAGTGTTTCACCAGTTTTAATGTTTAGTTAGGAATTATCCCACCAATCCCCTTGATCCAAACAAACATCCCATGGTGGAGGGGAACTGGAAGGAGATTGGGTGGTGGGAGGGGTGGATCTCCCTTGGGAAATCTTCCCTCGCTGCCGAACGAAGTCTGACTGAGTCCGTTGCCGAGTAGTCGGCGGTGGTGTTGATGAGTCGAACGACGGCAGCCTCGAAAGCCGGTGCCGGTGCCCCTGCCGCGCTGACATTTTGGGCGTTCCAAGCAACGACCTTACGACCATCCCTTGTTGCAGAAGCGGAGGATGCAGGCTTCGTCGTCGATCTTGACGAGCGGGCAGAGTTTCTGAATGGCCGCAGGTAGCGCAGGAGGAGGAGTTGGTGTCGCCATGGCAGAGCGCGAGGCTGAAGATGGCATCATCGGGAGCTGTGCCCGTGTAGCCGGAGGCGAAGAGAGGAGGCGTACAATGGCAGGGAGGTACTGTATATTTGCTTGGTTCGCCGTGTAGTTGCCATTGGTGCTATTGCACCGAGGCATCAGCATCTGCGCATCGGTGAGGAGCAGCAACACGAGGCCATGCCGGCGAGGTGAACATGATCTCTCTGACGTTGGGAAAACTACATCAGAGGGCAGTAGCTCTTTGATCCACCGTTCCCCAAGCATCCAACGCTCCTGATGAATAGCACAATGTGGTCCTCGCTCTCGTTCGCCATCGCGAACTGGTTCTGGTGAATCGACGCCACCGAGGGGCCCGGCCATGGCGGGTATGCCTAACACGCGGTCACTCGCGTGCGTTCAGGAGGAGCGATCGGAATGAGAAAAGATGGTCCGTGTGCGTTATCCACGTATATTTGGGTTTCCTTTTCTGTGTAAGACATAACTACTTGTTTGTTTAAGACATAACTACTTGTTTATTGGTACTCTTAACAAACTTACTATATATTGATTGCTTCACATATTTTTCAGTAATTTATGGTTGTGGGTCACAACGTGTTGTTTCCTACATTCGAACTTTTGACATATAAACTTACTGTGTATATACTATACATACAAGAAAATTTATCCAATACGGTTTTAATATAGAAACTTTATACGTATAAAGTTACTTTAGATCTGTAAAGTTTCTATAGATGAATTTCAAACGAATTTAAACAATAAATTCAAAAAATATGTATGAAGCAATCACTTATGCACTTACACACCGGGATCGCTAATTAGCAATCGATCGCCCCAGGCGATGGTTTTATTTTACCATTTTTCTATTTTTTCCACCATATAGTTTTTTTAAAATTTATATAACTAAAGTTTATACATCTAGAGTTTACACACCTAAAATTTATAGGTCAAAAGTTTATATACCCGGTTCAAGTTCGAATTCATATTCAAATTCATCTTTAAATGTATTTGAATCTGAATTTGAATTTGAATCGGGTATATAAACTTCTGACCTATAACCATTGAGTATACAAACTTTAGATGTATAAACTTTAAATGGTGTAAACTTACTAAAACAGAAAAGTAATAGATGCCAACAAAAAGCAACATGGGAGAAGGGGACTGATGGCCGTTGACGGTCGATCGCCCGTATACACACGTCTCGTTAGAAAAAACGAAGCGCTAACTTAGCTTCATACAAATCGGTAACAGTAAAAAAAAAGAAAACAATTAAAAAAAATTTCAGAGCAATATATCTAACAAGAAAAAAAAGTGATCGCGTGGGTGCACTCACGGCGATCGTCCGCCCATTAGAAATTTCGGGCCATGGCCACGACTGGCTTCTCTACAGATTGCAGGTTCATCAAGACTCTTGTGCGTGCTTCTGCCTTCTGCACCAATTAGCATGAAGCTCTCTTGTGCATTCGGCAAGGGCTGACTGGATTTGATTTTCCACAAGCTCGAGCTAACTATAATTGATTTTTTCCACCAGCACATTAACTATTTGAGCGCAGACATGTAAATTTTTTCATGTTATCTCTTTGGCTACAGAGATTAAGAGTTACACAAGATTAAACAACACAATCTTAAACTATCTATATTCACTAACTAGGTTCTCCAGAAAACTAGGACAAACAAAAATGACATAGACTTCTGTAGCCGTGGAATTAAATTCCACGATAACTTTATCAATCTATAAGACATACTGGTTCAATTTTTCTGAAAGACCTCATCTATATAACCTATACAATTGATCCTCACTCAGTGTAGTTATTAGTATTTTCCTCTTATATGGTGCTTCCACATCCAACGTCTGAGATCATCCCAAAGTCACTTTACTATTGACCATTGAATTTATTTTGGTTGGTTCAGATTTCTCTTGGTGATACATGTTCCATCCCGTGCATTTACTTCTCCCCATCATGCACAACCATGCAACCCTCAATTAATCAAGCAAACAATAGGCCACCAATGCCATGCATAAATCTAAACGGTCCTTTACCAAATCATGTATCTTCTTTTTAATTTTGTGTACACACATGCTTAATGAACATATCATATATATATAGGATAGCGTATACATTTATGATAGTGTCTCTAAATTATATTAAAGAAAAATGAACTATATGACATGTTCTGTTTTGATCACAAGTTCAATAATCGATCATTCATGATGTCAACATGCTATCATAATATCATCTTTTTTTCTACATGTAAAGTTTTTCTTATAAATTATAATATTTTGTATTTCTATTTTGACTTAAGTTATAGCTAGCATTTTTAGATATACCAATGCCTTATAAATTTCTTATCATCAAATTAGCAAACATAACTTTTATACCAATTCCAATAGCAACGCGTACTATATAGGCGTATGTTACATACCACATAAGTAAGCTTAATCTCCATTGGTGTTCATAGCTCATAACTGCCAAACAGAGCCTCTCGTTATCACGTTCCTCAGGGTCAGGAACGATCCGAGGTCAGTTTCTATGAGTTGGAGATCGCGACTATTACCGGTCACTGCTACCATAGAAGTGGATTCACCAAACGGGGAACAGAGGACCTGTACATCCCTTCTTGTTAGTGTCAGGGATGCTGTTGTAGCGGTAAAGGTGGTTGGATAGCTCCCAGCTCCAATCCTCCTTCCTTGAAACTTTCATCGGTGGCCACCGATTGATCCTCACATAATGATCCCTGATACATCCGTTACCAGCAAAGCTTGTTATGATCGTGTACGTGCACTCATGGCCACCCCATACAGCATCATGAGGATCTGCGTTGTGGTAACCATCAGGGTGGAAGTAACATCGCATTGGTGGACCGGTATGTTTCCATGATGGATCGAGGTTTCTCCAATATTCTGGTGCTGCCTGCACGGGCAAAAGAAACAGAAATTATGAACCTCATGATTAATCATATAATTACAAAAAGTGTAGAATGGTTACATTTTGGTATTACTCATCTATAATTGTACATTTCATTTGCAAAGCAAATTTTAGTTCTTACTAAAAAACTAAAACAAATGTGTCGGCTTATTAAGCCTTTTTTCTGGTAATGCCTAACAATATATCATCAAATTACAAATTTTGAGCAGATAACTGCATACTGCACATGGTGGAGAATTGAATTTAAATTTATGGCCATGATACATCACAAATTTTATGCTATAAATAATTCATTCATCAGATCATCATGCAGTTGCTTAGTGTAAGAGAGACGAACATAAAGATGGTTTTCAACGTTTCGTATATTTGTTTTAGGTGATACTCAAGAAACATCAATAGTCAAATATCACCCTTGACCAGACAAATCAATGAATCAAAGTTTATGACCCTTAATTGCCACCATGAAGAGATATGCATCAACTCTCCCTCATTGCATTTGGAAGCTAAGACATCTGAAGAAGCTAGACCAGATGCTGACAGTTGTCATGAAATAATTCCCATGCATCTATCAGGTGTGGTTGACTAAAACCATTTGAACTAAAAAACTAGCAAGTCAGTTTTGCAGTAGCAGCCACTAGCATTAAGATAAGCCGGCTAATATAAGCACATATCTCAAACCATGCAAATTGGATGACAGGTTAGCAAAAACTTACTATAGTGAAACGGAATTCCCAATCATGATCGCAGAGGTCCTCTTTTGTGATCCGAGTCTGAACAAGAGAACAATCCAAAATAATGTAATCTTTCTTGAGATATTTTATTTTCTGTTAGGATAAATCAAGTTGGTAACCACAAAGAACTTCCCATGCCAATGTTTTGCAAACTATGAAAAGAAAAGAAAATTTCTATAGCATAAAATTCTCATTGTTTTGGTTGCTGGAAAGAAGATAAGAAAATGGCAGCAAATTACTCCGAAAGTTCGAAGGTCTCCGAAAGTTTGAAGGTTATCTTTTTCGTTTAGGTGTGGTTAAAGTACCATTAGCACATCAACACAGTGCATCACCATCTCAATGTTGCTGATATATTGGATCTTCAGCAAATATCACAAGAGTAAATTGCTGCCTTGCTAGCACTCACCCGTTTGCCATCTGCGATGGCCATTGAATAGGTAGACAATTTTGATGCAGTGGGTATCATAGTCAAACGAGGAATGTGTGCCTTTCCCGCCATCAATTGAGCACACTGCAGATAAAACAATGGTCAAGACTTACTTGTGACTGTGTCAGCAAAGAAATAGTATTATTAACCATAGCACCCCTTCTCCCCTCTCTATATTTAATGAAGAATTCGCAGTTTACATTTGGGATCTGCATTCCCTTGTTAAAAGAATCCAAGAACTCATAACTTCAAAATAGGAATATTGGAAACTGAGACTCTAAAGCTAAATTTGAGCTGAATTAAGTCTTTTCCGCTGTTTCATGGTCATGGGTCTGCTTACGGTAATAAAAACATGAGCCACCTGAACTACCTTTGACATTAGCCATGAGCAACTTTTGTTCCATTGCCATGAGTGTTTAAATCCTAGAAAATTGAAAACGAAAAAACGGCAATAGATAAACAAATAAATATATGATTTTTTATGTAAATTAATTGATATTGTGGAAATTCAGGAGAATCAATATGGATAAGACTAAATGAATACTTTCAGAGAAATGCAAGATTGTCCGTATACTGCACAAAATACTCCTATAGATGTCAATTGTTAAAAGATGAAATGTGCACAAAATACTACGATACCATTGCAAGCCAAGATTAATCGAAAAATAAAAAGGATCACCACGTAAAAGAAAAACAGGAATTACACTTGGAAAAGTTCTATCTATATAGAAAATATTTCAGAGCGTCTCGTTTATCATTGCTGCGATTTTGTATCTTTTCGGGGAATCAAAGAAACAGCTTTATCCCTGTCCGATAGAATAATTGTTTTTTTCCACCGTGTCAATGTCACACAAAGTTTGTACACGTCAGTCAGTCACACGCCGGACATCTCTTCTTATCTTGCACTTCCACGAGTCAACAATTACCCTTTTGGGATTTAGATAACAACCTTGGTAGTTGGTACCAAATTGTGAGACTGTTAACTGTATTAGCCGAATGCTTGCTCAAAATCAACATCCCCTCAAATATGATCCTGATCCTAACAGAGGGCATGAGAGCAATCGATGGTCAATTAAACGCTCATGTGGGGAATACGAGGCCCCCTAGCTAGCGATTCATCGAACAGAAGCTTTGTGCAGGTAGGGGATCACGCAGCAGCCATCGAGGCTGTAATGAAGGGCCAAGGTTTTGCAGGAGGGAATGGACCTTGGGTGCCCAGAGGCGGTCGTCGGCAGTGACCCCACGCCAGGCGCGGGACACCGCGGTGCATCGTGCTACGCTGCATGTGTCTAGGAGCTCCATCACCCGCCCCATCACCTCCTCCCCGAGCACATTCACGGGGTCCCGTCACCTTCCCCCTCTCCGCCTTCTCCTCCTCCCCCTCTTCCGCCTCTCCCACACCTCCTCCTCCTCCCGCTTCCACCTCTTCAGCTCCTCCGCCATTGCCGAGCAGCAGAGCAGAGTGGAGTGGAGAGCAGGGGAGGAGTGAGTGAGTGATCTACTCAGCTAGGTGGGGCCATTGCCATGGCGTGGATCGCTTGCCTTTTGGGGAAAGTCGTTGGGGCGCACATTTATTGAGGCGCGGGGCGACGGGCAGATGAACGGATGAGGGGGAGCTCCGATCCGGTGGCGGAAGAGCGGGTGGCGGCGAGAGGGGTACGTGGCAGCTAGCGTGTCGGGGTGCCCACGTGGACACATGCATGCGTGGGGTGGGTTGCATTTTATGGGCGATGCGAATGCAATTCTTAGCTCGAAAGTCTGGAGCCACAAAAGACGAAACGGGTTGGATGGATGGGTGTGTATCAGTGCACTCTGTACATGTCAACAGCTGCATGGTTATCACGTTATTTCCTCCGTCTTAAATTATAGCAATCTATTTTGAGACAGAGATTATACATTATTGCTTATAAAAAGATTCTTCTATGTTATATGCATCAACATTCTCTCTATGAACATTTGCAGTGCAAAGCAATCCCTAGTTTCTGAGACGAACAGAAGCAAATTGACTTTAATGATGGTTTTAATTTTTCATATTTATCCCTAATATACTTCTATTTTTGTTGTTGTACTTTCTTTAGTTCATGAGAATTTAATTAAGTTTTTTTCCTCTTTCTCATGGTTTCTGGCTTTCTGCTCATGGTGACATAAACATGACTACATGAGGCACCCGAGCTACCTTTGACATGAGTGTCCATCAGCATGAGTAATAAAATCAAAGAAAATTTAAAAAAAAGGGGGACTATCTAAAATATACAGACTTTTATATATATTGAAATTATGAAAATTCAGGATCATCAATGTACGTCAGACTAAAAATGAACATTTTTTAGAAAATCACAATCATCTGTATACAAAGATCCATCAATTGTTAAAATATGAAATATTCTAAGATTGGTTGAAAAATAAATTGGACAACAACTCAAAATTTAGGAATACACAGAGAAAAATGATAGAAAATATTCGGTGTGATTATCATTTCTCATTGTTGCAATTTTGTCTCTCTTGGGGGAATTGAAGAAAGATGGTTATCCCTGTCGGGGAAAGGTATTTGTTTTTCTACCATGTCAATGTCACAACAAGTTTGTACAGTACGTCTGTCACACGCCGGACTCTCTGTCTTATCTCGCCCTGCTACGGGCACAAGAGCAATCAACAACAAGCCTCTTGGGTTTATATAACGACCTTGGTACCAAAAACTCTACTAACACACTAGCCGTATGTGCGCTCCTCTCTTTTAGCGACCATAATTTGATAATCAATAAACGAGAATTCTATAAAGCTCATCCCTAATCAACACCACTCCCCCGAATACGATGCTCGATCCCTAACAGAAGACACGAGAGTAGCCACTGCTCGATTAACCGCTCGCGAGGGGAATCGGAATCGGAGGCCCCTCGCCGGCAATTCGTCGAACAGGAGCCGTGCAGGCTGTAATGAGAGAGAGAGAGAGGACCTTGGGTGCCCAGAGGCGGTCGTCGGCGGCGACCCCTCGCCAGGCGCGGGACACCGCGGTGCATCGTGCCAAGCTGCGTGCGTCCATGAGCTCCATCACCCGCCCCATCACCTCCTCCCCGAGCACATCCACGGGTTCCCCTCTCCGCCTCCGCCTCCTCCTCCCCCTCTTCCGCCTCTCCCACTCCTCCGCCGCCTCCTCCTCCTCCACGGAGGCGGGAAACTCCCGCTTCCGCGGAGGAGTGAACGATCTACTCAGCTTCCTTTTTTTTTTTTTTTTTTTTTTGGTTGGGGTCGCATTTATTGTTCCGCGGTGCCGTACGGACGGACGGATGAGGCGAGCGCCGGCGATCCGGCGGCGCGGGCCGTGGCCCGTGGGTTCTCGCACGTATGCGTGTCTTTGCTGCCCACGTGGACACACGCATGCGTACGTGTCTGCCTCGTCACGGTGACGGGTCCTTCGTGTATGCGATGCTTAGCTCGGAAGTTATCTGGCCTCATCCTTCCTGGGTGTAGGAGTATGTCACTCTTGTCTGCACGAGTGTAGTACGTGTCACGTTAGATTGCTCGCGTGGACGCTTCCCATTTTTCACTACACGCACAACACAACATCACATGTATGAATACTACAGTTTACAAATACAATTGGTTGTCGATGACCGCTTCCCTGTGGTTTTCTCCAAAACCACCTTAATTGACGAAAACAATTAAGGCTCACAGCATGTAAAACAGAGTGATACTTAATGCATTAGTAATTACGTATTAGCTAAAATAAACTTGAAAAATGGATTAATATGATTTTTTTAAAATAATTTTTCTATAATTTTTTTTCAAAAAAACACC
The DNA here is from genome assembly GCA_000573905.2 of Oryza punctata. Classification (NCBI taxonomy): domain Eukaryota; kingdom Viridiplantae; phylum Streptophyta; class Magnoliopsida; order Poales; family Poaceae; genus Oryza; species Oryza punctata. The sequence goes on along the minus strand of CM002494.2, from coordinate 4,066,998 downwards.
GTTTAGTATTTGGGAAGTATGTACGCGGAAAATGAGGGAGATAAGTTAGGAAATGTGGGAGAAGAACAAAGCCTAAGAGCTTGTTTGGTAGCAAGACTATCTGTTTGGAAAAAAAAACTGACTTTTAGGAGCGAGCTAAGCTTGCGGGGCGAGAAAAATCTTGTTGTCTAGGGAGATCCTCAGCTCGCCTTCGATAATAAAACTTCACTCGCAGAAAAAAAACAAGAGAGCTATATTCGCGCGAAAAGGAAAGGATTATCTCTATAACTTGTGACCAAAAATTCCACCTCCTATTGTTCGAATTTTGGACCGTTGGATATGCTTTAAGATCCGTTCGCAACAGTGATCTTATTCTATTCCCCCTCTTCTTCTCCTAGCCCCCAGCCACACAGCGCGAGTGCCATCGCCATCACCACGCCCGCCCCTGCCTGCTGATGTTGATGAAAAATCCGCGCTTGGCCGATAATACTAAATCTGTGATGACGCAAACTAAATCGACAAATACAATGACCTGAGAGATCTACTTAGCTTCACTGTAAATCCTGAACTTTGATGAGATATGGGCGTGCCAATTAGTTTGATTCTGTAACTGACAAGATATATGAATTGATGATCTGATCGGCCAAAAATCCGATATAACGATACCGGCCGATGTCGATAGGGTTTTGAGTAATCGGTTATAAGTTCGATGTAGATTTCGACACTTGAATAGACAATGATATAAAGACAATCGGCTAAACATTGAGAACTTGTAATAATACAACAATATAATTCAATAGAAACCAATCGGCCGATAATGATATAATAGAGTAAATGTTGATTGGATGGTTAAAGCATGCTTGAGATCCGATGTTGTTAAATCAAAATGATTAAATAGTTAATTAAACCTCTGCTGCAATCCGCTAAAACCAACTTGTATGTAATCCTTATAAACCGATGCAACACTTAGATAACTCATCGGCTGAAACCCCGATAAAACAATGATGGATGCCTGAAACCCCGATGAAACAATGACGGATGCCAACTGGCTTAAATAAATCTAACTTACAACTGCAACCCCATAGGTCAAACCCAATTGATACAGCATAAAGTTTATAATTAAATGATGGATTTAAGAAAGCCAATATGACACCGATCAGAGTGGTCATGCATTAAATTTAACCAAGACAGTAAAACCATCAAAGAGAAATTTAACACATCAGATAAGATCGACTAACCCTACGACGAAACATTAACATGAACATATTGGTTTAACAAGACTCAGATTATCAACAACAATTAGTAGGTCGAACCCAACCGATGCAATATGAGATTGTATATAATAATGTAATACTCAATGAGCCAATAAATCAGTCTAATGTGATGGATATAACAAATCTATTTAAAGTTGTGGTTGTAGAGATATATCGATTAAGGCAGAAGATCGGACCTGACCGAGACAGTCTCAACTAAACTAATGTATCTCTAAACACGATACTATTAAAGATAGAATTAAATATCAAATAGACAAATATACCAACCGAACCAAAGCAATCCAAGAGATCGAAACTATGCAGCTTTGAGCAGCACCAATGTAACCGATACGATTGCCAGGACCTGTCGGAATGTAGGACTTACCCCTTCGCCGAAGATCGAAGCCAATGCAGCCCCGCGTCAGGTGCCAAGTTCTGTCGATGATATATAAAACCTCGGAAATGAGGATGGCGATGCGCCAAGAGTAGTTGTATTGATCTGAGAGATAGATTATAATGACCCTGAGTGTACATATTTATACTCATGGTTAGATACTAGTCCTGATCAGACACAATACAAGTTTCCTAAACATAAAAAAAAGCACAAGTACTGATCGGATACTAAATAAACACTTCTTAAAGATAAAAAGGAAACTACTAAATCATGTCTAATTAGTAGATAGAATTAAGTCACCATGCCATGGTCTTCACGATTCCTTCATGAACTCGGATTCTTCTAGATAAGTTTCCATCGGTTGTTTGACCTCTTTCCTTAACCGAATCTACTAAAGAATCTTACAAAATTTTGGTGTTAACAGCTGTAGACTGCCCTTACTGACTGCCCAGAAGGCGTGAACAGCGTCGGTGAGACCCCCCTTATTCCCCCTCCTCTCCCCACCCCCGCCACCCTGACCATAACCTGGGACCCTAAATGGTCAAGGTCATCGCCGCCGCTTGCTGGAGTTTAACAAGGTCATCGGAGTTGGTGGAGAAGCTTAGTAAAGCACGAATCGCGAAGCAGATCTAAAGATTAGAAATTTGCAAGATTTTACCCACATTTTTCTATCGAATGTGATTTAGCAATTCCGAAAAAAGAATAAGAAGAGAGTGACCCAGCTTCTCCGTAATCAGATATATACTTCAGCAACTTGCCCCAATCTCGTCGGCCTCTCCCCCAAATTCTCGCTTTCTCCGAATCATTGTTGGGATCACGAGGTCGCGCCTCTACCGACCACACATGTCGAGGTGCTGGTCTTGTCCCCTATCGTGCCACTGACCTTGCCAAGTTCGCATGGCGCGCTATAAGGACCCCCGTTTTTCAACAGGAATCACTCGTGTATGCTGTGCCATTTCCCTGGATCAAGTAGTTTGGCACACACGATACATAGTTGAATTATCAAAAGCGCATACATATGCGTCGAGTACGAATTATTACATCATAGGCCCGAAGGCATTGTCTTAGAGTAAAGGACCAAACGGTCCGGAATACATTCCAAAAACAGAATATAGATGAGCAGCGGAACGAAGGCAGCGGCATCGCCATTGCCACAGGCAACGACCGTGTCTAGACCTAGTGGGCACCCTCTTCTCCTGCATCCTCCTCGTAGTAGGCGTATGGATCCTCCGCAGTGTCATCTTCAACTTCTGATTGAGTTTATAATTGCAAGGGTGAGTACCAACCGTATTCAGCAAGTCACCACGGTAACAGTGCATATGACAGGTTTATCCACGGCAAGGCATAGGTTCTTTTCGCATAAAGCTAGTTTTGCAATCCTTTTCACAAACCTAAGACCTAGCATAACTGATCAAGTTTTATTACCAGAGTTTATTTTAAACAACGATGGTTCTGTCCACCATCCATCATGATCCCAAGGATAGCTTCCCGTCGTTGGTTCGTCATGGTTTTCTGTGGACGTCCATCTTCCTCTCTGCTCAGGAAGTGGCTCCAACAGCACAAAATTCATCATGCATTATCCTGCCCCACACAAGTTAAGAATTGAGAGTCTAGCCAAGTGTAATGCATGTCCCGGTGCTCAATATCCGCGAGCACGGCTATTCGAATAGATTGGTTTACTCAGACTGCAGTGGATGTACACTTTACCCGTACTCCGTAACTGCCCAACACATGAGCCTCGTCCCAACACATGAGACGCGTCACGGCAAAGCCTTTTGATAACCTTGCATTGGCAGTACCCACTCCATGAACTATCATCCTCGTGCACTCTAGGCGTAACTGTTTCTAGCAGTGAGAGGAGTTCTGGCGCTCCCGGGAAAAGGAGTCTCGCACACGCGCAAAGTTTATAACTTAAGTTTAGATTCTCACTCTCACACACGTGGCAGTCCTACCAACGGCAACACCGATGTGGGGTACACATCGCGTCCCCACCTCAACGGCTGCCCCATTGTAGCGAACCTGCCTCACACACTGGGGTGAACCATCTATGCAAGGATACTGCCTCTGCTCGGCTATCTAGTCCGCTAGGTCTATACCCATCCGAGAAGTACGGTTGTACTGGGGTCGTTTCATGCTTAGCTTCATGGCTCGGTCCTTAACTGACCGGGGACGGTGCTAGCCTTTTCCGGATACCACCCAAATCCACCATCCGCCCCAGTCAAAGACACTTGTTTAGTTTTATTTCTTTCTTCACAAAACATGTCATTATATCATGGCAATGTGGCGCTCATGTCTCCACATGCCGCATCTCAATTACCTTCCCTAAGGTAATTGCCCAAGCATAAAGCATTTGATAAATATGAGTATGCATGATTCTAGAATAGCATCACTAAGCATTTGTCATAATTGACTAGGGACTCGTACGTAAGCATGGTTACAAAAGGGATATGGGATAAACAATAATCAAGGCATGATGTAATAGCAAGTACGATATTCATCATTGCATGCAACTTTATTTGTAAACAAAATAGTTTCACAATATGGGATCAATATGTTCAAGGAATTGTGATGACTTGCCTTGCTCGAAGTCTTGCGGGTCTTGATCCTCGGTCGGACTCACAACTCCCTCGGTATCTAGAATTACGTGCGAAAGAAATTGAATTCGCTTAGAATTCAATTAAAATCCAATAAAATCCAATTAAAGAAATAGATCGAACGTGAGCGTCGAATGTTGATATCGATTCCATTATTATTTATAAAATAGTTCTATTCCGATTTTTAAATGCTTTTGTCCTAAAATTTTAGCGCTAGCCAATTAGAATATTTACCCGATTTAGTCTACGTGACTCGGATAAGTTAGTTCCCGATAATAATACTTAACCCTTGGTGATCAGTAATTGACTAAATAATCGCGTCGGCTAATTAAGCGGATAACCTAATCAACGAGTAGAATTAAATAGCTATTAAATGGACATTTTAATAAATATTAAATGTCGATGATTAATTCGGGAGTTCTAGAAATAATTGGCGAATAAATCCTTCGATTAATATATACGTGGGTTGGCAAGATCTAACGACTGGAAATCTAAATAATCGACTAATTATCCCGCGAAAGAATAATCATTTAAATGAATAATCCAATTAAGTGAACATTTACAATTAAATAATCCGATTTAACCCTAAGAGTTTCTAAAATAATTGACGACGACGGATTTACCGATTCCCTAAATTTCCCTCTTCCGTTTTATTCTCTATTTTCTATTTCCTATTTTCTCCCCTTTTTCTCTTTTTTTTCTTTCCCTTTTCTTCTTTCCCTCTTTTTCTTTTTCCTCTCTTTTCTTTTCTCTCTCTTTCTTCTCCTTCTCTCTTTTTGCTTCTTCTTCCTCCCTCTCTTTTCTTTTCTCTCTCTGCTTGCTCCCTCACCAGTCCCTCTCTCTCTCGCGGTCGACAGAAGGGGAGGAGGGGGAAAGGGGCTCACCGGCGGCGGCGGTTGACGAAGCGCGCGGCGGCCCGGGGCGCGGCGGCGGCGCCGAGGGGAATTTGGGGAGGAAGGGGTGGGGAAGGAGGAGGGGTTGCCGGCGGTGTGGGGGAGATGAGGGAGGCGTGGGGCGGCTTTTATAGTGCGGGGGGGAGGGCATGGAGGTGGCCGGTGCGGCGACGGGATGGGCGGCGTCGTGAGCATGGAGTGGGGGCGGCGACGTGGGCGCGTATGGCGGCGTGGGCGGCCAACGACGTGCGCGCGCGGTACGGCGGCATGGGCGCGGCGGCGTGGGCGCGTACGGTGGCGTGGGCGGCCGGCGACGTGCGCGCGCGGCGCGGGCGGCGGCGTGCGTGCGGCGCGGGGCGCAAGGGCGCGGCGGCGGCGGGACCGGGCCAAACACCTGGCGGGCAATGAACAGTGCCACCAGGGTTGTTTTGATAATTTGGGTGGTTTTCTAAAAAAATCATCTAAAATTCTGTAAATTTAAACAAATAAATGTTGACCAACGTTTTTAGTGTTCCTAATTATTTTACCCTAAATTTCCAAGTTTTGATAATTTATTATATATTTTTATATGAAATATTTTAACGATTTTTATGTAGGTCTATATATATTCATACCTAGAGTTTATACCTACGGCCCCATGCATACACATCTATATATATGCAGGGATACCCATTTGGATTTATGTCACCCTATTTTATACTTATTCACATTATATACATATATTTACACATGCATATATATATGTGCAAGGGTGTAGATATATATGTGTGTGTGTGTGTGTGTGTGTGTGTGAAATCTCCCATTTAATTTATTTCACCCGAATACATTCGTGATGTTTATTTAGAATATTTTCCTCACTACAATCTTGCCTCACCACTTATTTTATTTTGTTCTTCTTAATTGTGCACTTCATTGATTTTCGTTTTAGGGTTCGCGCTTAAATAGATTTGATAAATCTGAGTCTCGCAATTAAAGATCGAATAAACGACCGATTAAACATGGCATGATGCAACTTAATTTAAAAGTTTTTGAAAGTTCGTATTTTAGTGTTTTGTATTCGATGATCAAATTTTCAGGGTGTTACACGCGCTGCCCATGATGTCGGCTGCACCTCCTTCCTCTCTGGCATGTGCCTCAGCCAATCTCCTACCGTAGGCATCCCAATTACACCGGTTATCAATTTCCACTACATAGTCACTCGCAGGAAGGCCCTTTTATCTCCAGCTGACTATAACATAAATCTTCCTAGCACCCTTGCTAACTATAACTATCAATTAGTTTCACCAATTTTCATGTTATATAGATATTATATACAAATACTATGGATGGATTTTTTAAATAATAAATTCCCATCCAATCACCACTTTTCTCTATCTTTTATCTACCTATCCTCTTTTTTATTTCTCCTCATTAATTTTTTTACCATCTCAATTTTTTTCTATATGTCAGTATATTTGATACTATGAAAACTAGCTGAGATAGATGATTGGAATAGACACCAATTGACGTGACATGGTGACTAAGTCAGCCTAGCCATGCTTGGGGTCTCGTGCGTCCTCTTCCGTGGGCCAACATTTTCGCTAGTAAATGGGATTTTCACCACAAGTTTTGTCCGGATGGAACCCTTGACCATTACTTTCTCCATCCAAACAAGTTATTTTTATCGTGACAGAATCTAATATAAGGAATCTGAATAATGCTCAGTTCAGATTCATTGTATAATGTTATATCAGATCGTTATTTAGATTGGGTTTTCACGGAACAGGAGAATTACAAGGCTTGTTGGGTACTTTGCACTCCCACGCTACACTTATGTATTGATTTTGACGAGACGCTTAGGGCAAGTACTATAGTAGATGTGATTGCTACCTCCAAATTCATCTATATTGTTCACTCATAAATTAAGAGATAAAAGGTGTACAATATGTCACCTTTAATACACAAATATCAATACCTTTAATACTCTCACATCCTTCTTGAAGTTTGTGTGGAGGTTACCTCTTAATTTAGTGGTAGCTCATCATCTCCCTCCTCACTTCTCTCCTTCACCTCATCATCTAATCCTATGTGACACTCTTAAGGGTAGCACATGAAACATTATAGCACTTACCCTTAAGCTATGTTCGGGAGGGTTGGGAACCCTCCTCTCCGGCACGCAAAACGATGTATGCATTAACGCATGCTTAATTAAGTATTAACTTTTTTTAAAAAATAGATTAATATGATTATTAAAGCAACTTTTCGTATAGGAAATTTTTACAAAAAATATACAGTTTAGCAGTTTAAAAAGCGTGCGAGTGAAAAATGAGAGAGATGAGTTGGGAAAGTGAACTAAGAGCAAATTTTATAGTGGAGGTGATGGTCACCACTAATTTTGTACACATCATCTTCTTACTAATTAGAAGGTAGTCTATACAACACATTACCTCTAATGTACTTGTCCCAATATACTACTTTATTTGTTTTCACTCATCCATTGGTCTCTTTCTTTCATCTATCTAGGAGTTTGTGCAGAGGTTGTCCTTTGCGTGAGGGGTGACTCCTCCAATCTCTCTTTCGTTTTCTCTTTCACCTTATCATGTGATTCTACATGAAATCTTGGGGCAAGAGTTTGGAAGTCCATAGTACTTGCTCTAAAGAACTCAGCCTTAGAGCAAGTATTATAAGGCTGCGTTCGCGTGCCTGGTTCCAAACCCGGAACAGTGTTTGCGGAAAACGGAGCGATCCATTAGCGCGTGATTAATTAAGTTTTTGCTAATTTTTTTTCAAAAATGGATTAATTTGATTTTTTAAGCAACTTTTGTATAGAAACTTTTTGCAAAATACACACCGTTTAGTAGTTTGAAAAACGTGCGCGCGGGAAACGAGGAAGAGGAGTTGGGAAAGGGGAGGAAAGAACGCAGCCTAAGAGCATATGTATTGTTGGTTTTTAGTGTGGGTACTAGAGGAGATAGAAGGTCGTGCTAGCCCTATACATGGTTTCAATGGTGAGAAAATATCTTTGGACCCACATGTTAGATATATGGTGTCAAGCTACACCTCTCTCTTTCCTTTATTTTAATGTGGTTGGGTCCCATAATGATTATAAAGGGTGTTTTATACATTGCATTAATTTTATCTAGTATTATGATTGATGTGTGCCCACCTCTAGTACCCTCACATAAACTATACATTATGGATGCTCTAAGCATCTAAGCATAAACCCCTAGATTACACATATGCATAAATGGTGAGGTGGATGAGAGAAGAAAGGAGAGAGAGGATGAGGCACCCCTCATGTAAGGGGTAACCTCTTCACAAACTTCAGGAAAGAAAGAAAAAAGAATGATGTTGATTGGGTGAAAGTGAATAAAACAAATAGTTATTTTGTGTTGGGACTAGTATGTTAGAGGTAATATGTAGTATATGTTGCATCCTAATTAATTTTTGATTGATGATGGGGATAATATTAGAGGTAACAATTACCCATACTATAAAATTTGCTCTTAGTCTTGTGGTCAAGTCTGCAACTACATGCATTATCCATTACTGCAACTATTTGTCTCATGTTCGGTGGAACCAAGAAAATAATTTTATCATATTCCGTGCGCATATTTTCCGAGCAGTTGAACGGTGTATTTCTTTTAAAAAAATCTACAGTCCAAAAAAATCATATTAATTTATTTTTAAATTTAAAATAAGTAATACTTAATTAATCATGCGTTAATGGTTCACTTGGTTTTGTGTATCTTCTCAATGTTGCTTTCTCCTCCTCTCAAACACACTCGGTACCTTCTTCCACACTGAAAGGGTCACTTGAGCCTAGAGGAGGGTGAATAGGCTACTTAAAATTAAACAACGGAAGCTAAAAACAAAAACTATGTCGGATAGTCTGATCCACAGTCGGACTATCTGATCTGATCAGATAGTCTGATGTTGGATCAGACAGTTTGACTCAATAGGAATGCAAGAACCTCAGATCTGCAATACTAGCAAGAGTATACTAACAGGCACAACTAGGGTATAGAGACACAACAAGGCAATTAGTAGAGTAGAGAGGAAAGTGAATATCACCGAGATTTCTTGCCGAAGTAGTTCCGGGAGTTCAAATCCTTGAGGGGATTCTACTCTCCGTTGAGGAGCTCACAAAGAGCCGGGTCTTTGCTAACCCTTTCCTCAAGAGGTTGCACAAAGCACTCCTCCTTCCACTAGAGGTATCTCTTTCCTTTCGGAGGCGAGATCCGGCCTTCACAAACTTCTCTTGGCTCACCACAAGTAGATCGATGGCTCAAGAGCGACGCCTAGCCGTCTAGGAGTCCTCAACCTCCAAGAGTAACAAACACCACACAACTCTTGGAACAACCCTAGTGCTCAAGATTGAGTGAAACGCACACTAGGCCCTCAACAACCAAATCCACAACCACCAAGATTCACCACACAAAGAACGAGGAGGGATTTGAGAGAGGGAGAAAGAGCTTAAAGATCCAAAAGCACTCAAGCACCAAGCTCAACCCAAATGTGAATGAGAATGAATGAGTTGGGTAACCCTAGAACAGGGTTAGGTGGGGGGTATTTATAGATCCCCTAAAAAGTGGCCGTTGGGAGAGGATCTTTTCATCCCACCTCGGATAGTCCGAGACTACATCGGATAGTCCGATGTTTTTGACCCCCAATCAAGCCAGAGACAAACAGCAAGGTTCTGAAGAATTTTGGACTATCTGATTGATCGGATAGTCCAAAGTCATGTCAGATAGTCCGATGTTTTGAAACAAGATCTCACAGAGACTCAAGTTCCATTGAACTTCGGAGTTTCTGATTCATCGGATAGTTCAATCACATCGGATAGTCCGATAGGTACTTAGAAAAAATTCACTCAAGAGGAATAAAAAACAGTTCAAGACAGAGAGTGAAGTTCTGTGAAATTTCGGATAGTCCGACGATCGGATAGTCCGACTTCACATCGGATAGTCCGATATTTTTAAGTCAGTGCTCAGTGCACAGACAGAGAGTGAAGTTCTGTAACATTTCGGATAGTCCGACGATCGGATAGTCCGACTTCACATCGGATAGTCCGACAAGAAAATTCAGCAACACTTGAGAAAAAGATTTTGAGCACTATTGTTGTACCAATCATATGCATGTGGTATCCCTGTTAATAGTACGGCATCCTAAACACAAGAATACAAGAAATACAAGGATCACAGTGTGATTACTTGACGCCGTTAAGCTCTTAATCACAGTTTCATTCCTTTTCATCCTTGCATCCACTTCAACAAAACATTAGTGTACCTCTATTTGTGTTGTCATTAACACCAAAACAAATTAGGGGTCCTAGATGCACTTTCACACACCAATAACAAAAATCAAATGGATGGCTCAAATCTATCATCTATACATAACAATAAATCTAACACATGCCCTCAATTGAATGCCTAAATTTATTTTTCCATATATCCATCCATTCATTTTTGCACTAAATAAATCCAATAGCACCTATATGCTTTTCTAAAAAAAAATAAGAGCCTACAAACACATTACACACAAGTAACAATACAAGCCTCAAATCCCACATTGGAAGGCTTAAAATCATAAATTTAGAAGAAGAAAAAGAAGGTTTCTAGGGTTACCCTCTGATCTCCAATTTCGATTGATTAAAACGAAAAAAACAAGGGAGAATGAAAGAGCATACATTCTCTCCATTTCCAAAAGACCACGAAAAAAATGACTCCAAATCAATTGGATTTGAGAAGTATATGTAAAGAGGATAGAGGGTGAGGGACCAAGAACTCCATGTTTGTGCTACCTGGGGGTAGGAATGGGAATGGGCAGGGAGAAGGGAGAAGGAGGCCCTATGCGGCTAAGTCCCCAAGGATGACATCAATGATGCTAGCGTCGTGTGTGTTGGCGAGGGGATGGAAGGGGGCGAAGCTTGTGTATAGGCACCGACTCATGGCACCAGCGTCGGGTGGCACGCTAGCTCGACCGTGCTATCACGTTGGTAGGAGGATGGTGTCACTGTCAATAATACTAGCGTCGTCGCATAGGACCATGGCATCGTTGATGCTAGCCCCGAAAATAATCCATTACTATATTATGTTTTTTAAGGTCTATTTATAAAGTAAGTAGAAAAGATCGAAGTGTAAAAAAAAATCTCAGTTCACACTGGCGTGGTGGGTAGGATAGACTGGACCGAAAAGACAGAGACCGAGAAATTTAGTCATAGGAAGTGAAAGACCGAATTTTCGGTCAATTCGGTTAGTCTCCTCGGTTAACCAAATAGACCGAAAAACCGAATAACAGAAAATGTTCAAATGCAACCTACAACCTACTAAGTTCAATAGGACTAAACTCTAATTTTCACATCCCTACTTCTTCGAGGCATGCAACCTAATAAGAGTCTTTCACTCATACGTGCTTGTGAATTTTTTTTGTGATTTTTATATTGAAAATTTTCATTATTTGTTTGCATATATGAAAATGTTGCTGAATTTTGGTCAGAACCAAGACCGAGACGGAATTTGTTGTTACTAATATTTTTTTCATTGAAATTTGGTTTACACTTTTGAAAGACTGACCGAAAGATCATTGACCGATTTGAATACACACCCCTAATGGCGGGCTGCAGGCTTTGGCAGAGGTGTACTCCCATGGAATGATATGACTGCCAATGCCACCGATTTGTATCGTCCAGCCAAAACCCAACTCAGCGAGCGAGGCGCGTGTGACGACGACAAGGGTGAGCTCCCGGTCCCGATGTATGCCGCCGCCGCCGGCAACGCGACATTCTCGCCGGGCCACGCGACAAGCCTCTCCTTTCCCACTGATCCATGCCACTGATGGCATCGATTGGAAATCGATGTTCAACCTCTGTCCCCAAATGACTCGGACCAGTGATGAATCCAGCAAAAAAACGGAGAATGAACTTCTTGGAGAATCTTTTTTTTAAAAAAAATGGAATACTTCTTGGAGAAATCCTCACCGTGCCACTTACGATAAGGCTATTAGTTATATGGCCCCATCGTTTAGCTTATTCAGCCAAACGATATATTTGTAAAAAAATAATTTGTGAATAAAACTTTTATATATGTGTTCTTTACGATCTAAAATATGTGTTCTTGACGATCTAAAAGTAAAGACTAAAAAATAAACTTTGATGAAAAAACCTAAAATTAGCTTCATCTTTAAGTTGAAATTTTAAATTTTGACTGATAAGTATAAGCGTAAGCAGTGCTGGCTCCACACTTTCGAGGATTGTAGACAAAATCGATATCATAGAACTTTAAGGTTATTCTTTTTTACCTGTAATATCTATATCTATATCTAATTAAAAAATAGTAACGTTTCCGAGACTATTTTCATCATCGTAGTCATCATCCCTACGCGATTTTTTTTTTTCAAACAAACGGACTAAATCAGCTTGTTTAGGATATGTCTCAATTCCGAGCCCAATATTAAGCGGATTTGCTCCGATTCTTGGAAAAACGGAAAGAGGGGAGATAAAGATCGAAACCTCTCAATCAATTTTGGATTCTCTCCAAGGATATGGCTGGATCAAGGAGGAGGCCACTTCAGGCGGTGTCGGGTAGCCAAGGGATTCTGGACGAAGGTAGGGGATGATACTGTAGCGATAGGTCCACACGATAATGAGAGGGGGAGTAGGGGGACGCCAATTAGACTTTCAATTGCTCGTTGAGCTAGAAGTTCACTTGCGGGCCGAGGCAGAGGGGAGGACAAAGGGGAAAGCGGATCGGCTCGGCTGCGAGTTAAGGAAGTAAATAGGGTGAAAATAGCCTAAATAAGAAGAAGGGTTTTTATTTAAATAAATACTGAAATGATGTTTGTATTATAAAAATTGGCAATTAAGCTCTGAAAATTTCGAGAAAATTTTAGAAAGTGTAATTAATCATGGAGAATTGAATAAAATTTAAATCCATCCGTGTTATTTTATTTCCAACACTTACTTTTCTTGTAGATTAATTTAATTATACTCCTACCTACTTTAAAAATACCCAAGTATTCCAGAAAATTTGTATTTTAATTAATTACATAATTTAAATCTTTCTCAACCTTTCCTCAATTTTCTAGTCTTTTCTTCCCGTTGCAACGCACGGGCACTTTAAAATTTGTGAAGGAAAAATCTATATAATCAAGGGCCTAATAAAAACTAAATATGCATGATTCCACCACATACTTGCTTATAGGGGTGATCTCGCTTGAATTGATCATTTGAACACGGTTGAGCCCACAACCCTAACCTAGGCAATAGAATAGGGAAAATAAATAAGATTAGCTAACAGATCAATTCTAATCAGTGAGAACTGAGAAGAAGGATTAATGGATTGGATCATCACCTGATCTAGCAGTTTTGACACTTGGTCGTCCGTATCTACTCCTCTGTCTCCACGGCGTCAAGGCGACTCAGCGGATTTCCATGTGGGGGCAGTTATGTTTCTGTACGTCGCTGCCGCTGGGCTGCCAAGAGGCCCACGACTAGGAGCTAGCTACGTAAGAGAATAGGGCCTTCCAAGGTTTGCCTATTAGGCCACGTACCTATACGGGTAGAATAAGTATTAAGTCCCTCAATTTGTCGCCCCGTTTAAAATTCATCCATGCAATTCCAGATACGATGTATCCTTCAACTCCCTTAACCAGTACAAATAAAATCCAAAAATAATTTAGATGATGGTTTTGACTGATGTAATATCAACGTGACTGGTTTAACTTGGTTCTCATCTTACGTGGTGATGATGTGGTTCTCATCCTACGACTATGACTACGACGGCGGCACGAGTGCGTCATAGTCGTCGTATCCTCCGCGCCCATTCGAGCTTGCTGCGTGCACCCCGGTTTGCGGCGGGTCGCGGAACGCCGCCGCCACCAGCGCGCAGCTCCATCCTGGCAGCCGACGACGACGACGCGGGCCCCTTAGCCCCTCCACCCGTCCAGCCGGCACGACCGCGCGAATAAAGAGAAAAGAAGGGGAAAGAAAGTGTAGAAAGAGAGGACAGAGAGGCTCGCACTGCGCTGCCGCTGTGGCCGCAGCCGCACGACGGCGGCGACGTTAAGGGAAGGGCTTCGCCCAGGTCGACCAGCCTGAGCCTGTCCTGCGGCTCTGGTAATCAAAGCCGTACGTCTCCGGATAAACTGCTACTTTGATTAATAATAATCCACGAAACACAATTAACCCTGATCTGCTAGCTAATGGGTTGCACATTATTCTCTAACTGCAGATTTACTGATTAAGGATTGACCGTTGCCATCAATAAAACAGCCTACCTGCCGGACGTTGGTGTCACTAAAATGTGGAGCCATCAACTTTTTCTTAAATGTAATATCACGTGGGATAAAACTACCATTCAAACTGTTTGTGGATGTAAATTGATCTAATTAGAGGGTTCTATATATCTGGTTTATCGGTTTAGGGACCTGAATCAAACTAGGGCTACAGTTAGGGAATGGAGAGTGAACTTTCGGCTGGGCTCACAGGGCTACAGGGTATATACCTGACCCTCGTTTCAACTGGGCTCTAGTCCCATCGTTCTTATGGCCTTGCCCGCTTGCATATTCGAAAACCCATGTACCAATGTACGCCACAATACATCCGCTGTAGACCTGCAATGCCCACCTCACGGTGCCATTGTCGTCGTCGTCTCGGGCGGACTGCCTACGTCGCCACAAGCCGCCCGTCCGCATCGCCGCCGCCTCATCCTATGGCCTCCTATCGCCACCGAAGATCCGACCAACGCACCATGCCATGGCACGCACACGGTCCAAGCGTCGGCCTCCCACGCTATCAGTCGGGCTAGCCTCCCCGCCGTTGCCCGTGCCGACCTCTTGCGTCGCCGCTCGCTCATCGCACCGGCCTCCCATAGTCCTGCCGTCACCGACCGTGCTAGTCTGCCCCCGTCAGCTGCACGCCTCCATGCTGCGCTAGTCCTCGGTCGATATTAGCCACATCGTTAGCGGATGCTCTACTCCCAGCCGGCGCCGCCCATTTCCTTCCATTCCCGTTGCTGTCTCCACCTTCCTCCCGTTGTCGGCACCGCGCGGGCGTGCCCGCCGACGACGTCGCACCATATTGCCCTTCCTACCTCGCCCCACCTCCACGCAGCTGCACCACACGGCCTCATCACCGCTGCTGGCCAGTTCACTGCATACTCGATCTTTACCGTCTCGGAAGTCGGAACACAAGTATCGCCTACTCCGAATCAACAACAACACTCCAAACTCAAATCCGAATCGTACAGAACAGATTTGACAGATTTATCAACTCTGTCCGACTCCTGTTCTTCCATCTCCTGCCTGCACCTGCAAAGTGCTCGAAGCACAGACGCATACCCATCGATTTATCGATGATTCGTTTCCGTGCTCGATCTTACCGTCTCGGAATACTACTACTCTACTAGCAGTACTCCTAATTAACAACAACACTCAAAAACTCAATCCGAAACGTATAAACAGGTACGAATCGCTCTCTTAATTCATCAACTCTGTCCGACTGCTGTTCTTCCATCTCCTGCATGCCCCTATATAACCGTTTCATATGCAACGTTACCTGCAAAGTACGCGAGGCATAGACGCATACCGTTGTCTTTGTCTTTCCTCCTCTCAATCGATCGCTCGCTCGCCAGATCAACGTGGAGGCGCCATGGGCGGGGTGGTTTTGTCCGACGTGGAGGCGAGCATGATGGAGCAGGGGAAAGCGGTGGCGGTGACGACGACTCGGCCATCGCAAAATGTGAGTGGCATGCCGGGCGATCTGACCGTCGCCGAGCGTGAGAGGCTCCAAGCTATGTATGCCATCTTCAAGCTAGTACTAACGGTAAGCTTCTGTTCCATTACAAATCTCAAGTTCACTATAGTACTTCCTTCAGTCAAGTATAGTATATTTGATATTGGAAGAGCAAAATAGTTTGACTTCATCGATTAGTATGTCTTTACGGAATTATTTTGACGGGATAATCTCAAGTAATAACTAAAAAATAATGGATCTGCTGCCTCGGAAACAGTTTTTTTCTTCTTCACAATTCTCAATTGATATGTACTTTCTATAAAAAAAATTCTCGTTATATGGTGATTTATTAACCGCATTCTTTTAATCACTTTATTTTTTTTCTCTCTTTTCAGCTAGTTATTACAGGTGTATGATTTGGGGGTGCGATCGCTCTCCTTGTGGTGGCTTTCCTAAATGCGGATATTAGGGCAATATCAGTGTACTTGGCGCTAACTTGTATTGTCTTCGGAGTGACCGGCTATTACATCATTCAACATGGATGTGTTGATGAAGAAATTTCATAAGTCTCGAAGTCATCATCATTGACCTAGAGTTCAAGGAGGATACGGCATGGCAGTTTATCTATTAATTAGGAAGAGTCTGTTAGTTTCCTTTTCTTTAGGAAGGTGTGTTTAGTGTCCAATGAGGACTTTATATTTTTTCTTTTATCTCTAGGAAAGTTTGAATCGTTTCCGATATGGACTAGTATCTACCCATGGGTATAAATATGTACACCCGGGGTCCATGTAAATTATCTCTCGATCAATTCAACTTCGGTGCATCGCCATCTTTTACCTTTTTACTTTCGATGAGTTCTTATTTCAAATTGAGCTGCATCGACTTCGATCTCCGACGAGGGGTAAGGCTTGTTATAGCGGCTTGCGTTATCGAGAATAGTGCTTCCATCGTTTCGACACTCTAATCTTATTCATGTAAGTCGTCAAGTTATCATATACATTATATAATCTAGATTGACAATGTTTTCTACTTGCATCGGTCGATCTACATCCAGGGTTTTATCGATATCGGCTAGATTACTTTTGTTGATGCAAAAAACACACTGGCCTGAGAGATTTGCTTTACTCTAGGTCAGGTCCAAAATTAGTTCTTTAGATTCAACAGCGTGCCAGTTGATTTGATCCTGCAATCAACAACAAGAAATATGCAAACATATTAGTAGACGATAGTCCATCGGCTAGCTAGCCGATTTCATATTGAGTTGTGACCTAGCCGATGCAATAAAGCATGAATCGGCTGTAAGGTGTAGTCAATGATAGAACTAACCCTAAAACTAGTATATCGGTTGAAAAGATCAGTATTACATAATCACTATATCAATATTACTTTAAAAATAAGCAATTGGGATAGATCGGACTGAACCGAGACAGTATAAATTGCCCAAGTCTAAAATAACATGAAATAACGATTATATAGACTCATGTCATAGCCGATATCTAGATTTAAGCATGTATCAGCTATAGCTCTGATACAACCCTATACTAGGATATTCTCTAGTAACAAATATATTCAACTATAACCAGTTTAGATTGGTATTAAGCTCAATATATTTGTATTAGATTAAATCCTGATATAAGGGGCAGATATAGAACATTAAACAAAGCATAAAACTATGTAAAACATCTATACCAGGTAAGATCGACTGAAACCCCGATACTATCCTTATTAACAACCATAAAAGCTGAAAAAATATTTTCAAGTCTTAGCCGTCTCTAGAGAAAAGCTGACCTGCATGGTATAAGCGCATATCGGCTAGCAAACAGAGCCACTGGGATGAACTTGGAATCGACCAGGCTTTAGCTCTCACCATAGCGAATTCGGCCAAAGATGAACCATTGATGGCTTCTGCTGCTTATTTCTGGTCCAATACCCTAAATGCTTTTCTGTTAAACCAAGGACCAATGACCCTAACCCTTCTTGATATCATCATGCTCACTGGCCTAGACATCACCTCATCGGCTAACCCCATGAACCTGAACTCCAAGAACAGATTTGATTTTAAAACCAAGAGTATAGGAGGATGGTCAGGGTTTATCTCAGCAAATATGGGCCAAGGTTCTGTTACCCCTCGAGAACACACAGCCTTTCGATGTGGCTTGAAAAAAATTATTTTCTGTGGATCTAGCTGTGGCCCAACTTCAAACTAGCAGCATATAGCTGAAGCCCTTGAAGAGAAAAGACAATTTCCCCTTGGCAAAATCTTTCTCGGCTACTTGTATCAGATGCTGAATAATGCATCGGTTAAGATAGCCATCGGCTCCGTAGTCAGCGCAGGTGGCCCTTGGTGGCTATTACAATATTGGCTAAACTTAGTGGCCATGAAAGCTGTGAATCGGCCAGCTCTGACAGAAGCTGAATTCCCAAGATTAGAGTCGATTACAGATGAAGACGGAGAAGAACTCACCCATCGCAGGTGTACCTCTTATGGGGAATATGCATCCACACCAGCCGATCCTGGAGCAAAGCTATCGGCTGAATTACTGAAGGACTGGTTCTTCAGTTTCTATGACCGCTTCCAAAAGGATGCTAGAATCTGGTTTTTCTATGAAGATTCAATAAATTTTGAGTTGCCTTCGGACTTCAAATTTGAAGAGATAAATTATGAAAAATTCCAGAAGTCGAGAGAAGTCTTTGCTGCTGCTATCAGCCCTTGCATTATTCCTGTCGGCATCCATCAAGGCAGGAATATCAAAGTATCTTATGAGTTTTACCATCCAATGAGCTCAGCCAGACAATTTGGTATGGGTCAGCTGCTAATCAGCTTATACTTTGCCGATAAAATCCAATGCAGAGGAGAAATCTCTTCAACCTTGATGATGGATCGGCTCCTCAACATCCCAGGACCTCCCCTTGGCAGTATTGACAATATAGAGTTAGCCATGTTCAGGAGCAAGGCCTTTAATGGATGGTGGGCTGAATGGAAGAAACACCTTTTCCATCAATCGGCTTCAATCTACATGGCAGATCTTTTCCCTGATATGATTCCTCAAGTAAGTCCTTCTACTTTTTGTCAATTCTTGCTTTAAATATGTCAGCCGATCTGTACTAACTTCATATTCTATCTCTTTTTTCTGCAGACAACAGACTCATCTCCTCCTCATAGGAGCAACAGTGGTAAAGAAATTGAGTATGTTGCAGGCCTCCTGCCCAATGGATGTGGGTTAGCTCCCCCAAGCATTGGCTATCATGCCCCCAAGACCTCAAGTCTACTTCAAGGACAAATAAGGGAACCAGCCGATGCCGGTAAAAAGAGAAAAACCAGAGCATCGGCTGTTGATCCATCGGCTGCTAAGAAGAAATCCAAAAAGCAATTAGCCAAACCAACCGATGATCTGCCAGATATTGAAGAAACCTTTGATGAAGCAGAGATTGAAAAAGCCATTGACGAAGCTGCAGCTGAACTTAGTGATGCAGGGGAAAAACGCCATTGGCTTCTCCAGCTCCTAAGAAAACACCTCCAACTCCTGCTGCCCCAGCCGTATTCTCTCGGCAACCGAGGGTAAAACAATCTTTTAATTACAAAATTCCTTCATTTCCGATCTCCTTATTTAAACTTTGTACTTTGCAGAAGAAGAGGCTAGCTGAGAAAAAGAAACCGGCTCCAGCACCAACCAAACCAACTATTCGGACTTCATCGGTAATTCTCAACTCTTTAAGTTTTAGCCTTACTTCAGCCGATACTAGTTAACACTTGTTAAACTTTGAAAATTTGTCAGCCTCCTCCTCCACCACCACCTCAAGCACAGCCAATATCAAGTGAACACACCCCATTGCTTTGTGGGTAGCCATCATATAGAAGAAGAACAAATTGGTGCTCCTGCTATTCCTGTAAGTCTTATATCTTCAAAAATCTCAAATCGGTGGTATAACATGTTCTGTTACTTAGTTCTCTTTAATCCTTCCTTTTGTAGGTCTTAGCTGATCTGTTCTCTTTTGACATCAAGGACTATTTTGACGAAGAGGCAGAAGAAGAAACAACAAGCAAAGCTCTAGCTCCCGTAGCCGAAGACATGAAGAGAAATCTTTAAGATATATCTCATCGGCTAGAAGCATCCTTAGATAGTTTGGTAATCGATTGTAGCTCCATCCAGGCAAGATTCCAAGAAATCCAAGCCTTGATCCCAGACGATCTATCAAACACCATCACTCCAGCTGTATACCTTGAGCAGCATCAGTTCAAGTTGGAAAAAGCTAGACAGAGAATAGCCGATCAGCTGGAGAAGAAGAATATCGAAGCCACGATCCAAACCAATCGGCAGCTTGTACATACTGAGAAAGCCAAGCTTGATCAACTTACTGAAGAACCGATCAAATCTGTCATAGATCAACTAGAAGCTGAAAGGATTGATCTCTTGGCTAAGCTTGAAGAATGCAATGCCAAGATTGCAATGGAAAAACAGAAACTAGCCGATCTCCCAAAGGTTGTCGAGGAACAGAAGGCAAAATTGAAATCGACTATCAAGAATGTGGCCAATATGACCAAGTCCCTCAAGAACATCCCTGGAACCGATGCTCAAGACGCCCAAGCAATCGCTGAAGTTGAAGAAATTCGGCAAAGAGCAATATCGGCCATCCAGCATTATCTCTCTTAATAATAGCATGTAATATGGACTTAGAAAATTTTTTGTAATCGGCTGTAAAACCTTGATGCTAATGCAATACATACTCCTTTAATCCTTTGCGCCGATTAATATATCTTGCATTTAAAATCCATAATTTGTGTTGAAAATTCATGATTTTTGTATATGTATGCCCCCTTAATTTTTTCATGTTGACAAACATGGACAAAATTAAAATTTGACAAAGGGCGATATAACATATATCGGCCAGCATACATCGGCACAACACAGCCGATTATGACAAAATAAAAGTCTAAGGGCGATATGAACCATATCGGCCATCTATGTAAATCGGCAGGACTCAGCCGATTATAAACCAACCCAAACACTTGGGTAGTATTTCTTCAAATATTTTCCATTAAGTGCTCTACCAAAAATTTCTCCATCAAGTCCTTTTAACATATAGGCCCCTTTACAAACACATTTATGAATCCGAAAAGGCCCTTCCCAATTCGGTGACCACTTGCCAAATGTGTTATCTCTTGCTCCTAGAGGCAGCACCAATTTCCAAACGAGTTCATCCTCCTCAAAAGCCTTTGGCACAACTTTTTTATTGTAATGTCTGGCAACTATTTCTTTGTCCTTTCTAACCTTTTCTAGAGCTCGCAATCTAGATTGAACCAAGTCTTCTGACTCATCAACCATCAAATTATGATAATCATCAGCTGTCAACTCATCTTGTAAAAAAATCCTTCTAGAGCTGATGTTGGCTTCCCATGGTAATACAGCCTCATGCCCATAAACCAGTTGATGTGGAGGTACTTGAATTGCACCATGACAAGCCATCCGATAGGACCATAATGCCTCTGCCAATATAGTATACCATTTTTTTGGATATTCTGCAATCTTCCTTTTCACCAACTTAATCAAGCTCTTATTAGATGCTTCAGCCTGCCTATTTGCTTGTGCATAATAAGGTGAAGAATTTAACAACTTAATCCCCATACTATCGACAAACTGAACAAACTCATCGGACACAAAAATTGAACCCTGATCAGTTGTAATTGTCTGTGACAAACCAAACCGGTATATGATATGCTCCTTAACAAATTCAATGGCATCTTTACTGTCAACTTTCTTCAAAGGAATTGCCTCAACCCACTTGGTAAAATAATCAGTAGTAACCAATATGAATTTATGTCCTTTGCTTGATGGTGGATTTATTTGGCCGATCATATCAATACCCCAACCTCTAAACGACCATGGCTTGATAATAGGATTCATAGCCGATGCTGGTGCTCTTTGAATAGCTCCAAATTTCTGACAATCTTGGCATTCCTTATAATATCTGAAACAATCTTCCAACATTGTCGGCCAAAAATATCCAACCCTCCTAATCAGCCATTTCATCTTGTGAGCCGATTGATGAGTTCCACATATGCCCTCATGTACTTCAAACATGACTACTTTTGCCTCCTCAAGACTCAAACATCTCAAAAGAATTCTGTTGTCGAAACGACAACTGCATACGTCGAAGGACGTGAATACTCAACGGTTGTTGGAAAAGTAAAGTGTAATAAATTTTGTATTAAATTCGGATCCCCGTTTACATGCCCCGAGGTGGCTATTTATAACCCCATTAGAGACCCTCCTTTTAGGGTTTCCGGGCTATTACAGGGGAATTTACATGGTCACCCTCATAAAGGGGCCCTTACATGGGTATTCAATGTAATTAAGGCGTATGGGCCCTCAATGGGCCGTTTGACGGCTACTGGCTCCTTGGTCCATGGGCCGGGACGATTGGGCCGACCCACCGGACCCCCTTGAATCAGGTCCATCCTGGCGAAATCACCCTCCTTCGGCGCATGCCTTCATCAAGCGGCCTTCACCTAGGCCGATGGGAGCCCAGTGTGACTCTTCGCCCATCGCCTCTTTCGCCCGGATGTCTTCGCCACCGGGCTTCGCCTCAAGAGCCTTGGGCGCCTAGAGTTCGGATCCCTGTCGCCCAGCTGGTTTCGGCAGTCTTGGTCGAAGTGCCTCATGGCATATCACCAACAAGCCCCTCACGGGCAACGGTGAGATAGGAGCTTCGACCGAGACCGTGCAAACCATGTGGTATGGTATGAGGCGCCCCCTTTTGACCGATGCTCCTGTCGAAACCTGTCTCCTTGGGTCCTGCGAAAAATTTGCGTCATGCGAAAAAGGATTTTGATGTATAGCCTTCGCCCACCGCGAGCAGTTGTGTTGTTATTTTTGACTGGTGCTAATATGGGCAACGTTGGGCCTTCACCCATTATGAACAGCGAAGTGGCCCATATTGTTCTGTTGGGCCGTAACGAACAGTAACGTGCCGTGGGGCCGTGGCGAATAGTGATGGGCCTTTTCCTCTGGGAGCTCGTTACTGCACGGCCTGGTCCATGGGATTTTACCATTTCGCCCCCCATGCGACACGTGGTCGTTCCTGATTGGACGGGAAGGCGAAGCGTCATTTGGTGGGTTATATATTCTCACCTCCCGTTTTCACCGTCGCTACCCCTCTCATTTTCACCGCGGTCATTTTTCTTTCCATCTGCTCACGGCTAACTTTGAACGAACTGCTTCGCCCCACTAACACCTTTCGCCCCACATATTTCTGTTTCGCCATGGCTCCCCGCAAGCCGAACCCAGTCACTGCGACCGGCCCTGACCCCGGCCAGATTGACGAAGACACCACGGCCTTCCTGGGGGCTTCGCTCATCGACGATGATGAGTTGGCCAGGATGATCGACGCCGGCCTGGTGGCGGAGGGGCAGGCGTTCGCCCCCGGTGAAGCCGAAGTGCCGCAGCTTGGCGAACACCAGACGGTGGTGTTCGCCGTCTTCTTCGAGGCCGGCCTCCGTTTTCCGTGCAACATTCTGTTGCTGGAAATCCTTCGTCTCTTCCAGGTCGAACTGCCCCAGCTGAGCCTTTCGGCTCTGGTCCGCATCGCCATATTCGATTGGGCGTGCCGGACCGCTGGGTTCGAGCCCAGCGCCGACCTCTTCGGCATTATATTCTCGGCCGCCGTCAACTCGAAGACGGTGGTCACCCCCGCTGGGACCCGGAAGACTGTGTTCGGGAGTGTGAACTTCCACGTTCGCCCCGAACGCGCCGACTTGTGGCGGGTCAACGCCACAATGTCGAAATGGGACCGCCACTGGATGGCGAAGTGGTTTTACCACTCCATCCCGTTCGAGGCGGGTTCCGACACGGCGAGGGCTTTGCGCTGGCGACGCCGCGCGATTTCACCGGCCCGGAAGCCAAGGGTTGCCGTCACCGGCGCCCTGGAGTCGCGTTTCGCCCTGCTTCGCGGGGTGTGCTCCCGGCTAAGTTGCCGGGACTTAGTCGAGGAGTTCTGCATGTTGCGGATATGTCCGCTTTCGCAGGCATGGCAGGTTGAGGTCGACCAGGGCGAAACGGTCGACGGCCTGCCCAAGCTTATTCTACCTGCAGGGGTGAACGGTAAGTTTTTATTTTCTACCGCTTCTTTGCTTTGCCTTTTAGCTTTGTGTTTTTGTTCGGCTCTGACATAGTGCTTCGCCGTTTTCTAGTGTTGACGTTAGCCCAGGCCGACACCGAAGCCAGAAGGCTCATTGGTGACATGTCGGTCACCGAATACAGCCAGCTGCTGACTCGGCACTGGCTGGCCGGGCGAACCGGGTTTACACCGGTGAGCTCCCCCCGAGGGCGAAGCCCTTCAAGGCCGATGGCGAAGCCGGCCCGTCCCGGAAACGTTCACGAGGGCAAGTGAGGTTCGCCCCCCACAAGCAGAAGGCCCCTGTTCCAGCGGACTCCGACGTCGAAGAAGAGGACGACGTCGAAGAGGAGGAAGCAGGGGAGGCCGATGCTGCGGCCGAAGAGGCTGGGGACGAGGCAGGCGATAGCCGCTCTGGGACGCGTGGTTACACGCCAACTCCCAGCCCAGAGAGTGTCGAAACCGGGGCGGAGTCGGCCTCTTCGCCCTTGCATCGGAAGGATGTAGAAGGCGCCAAGGCCTTAGTCGCTATCGCTGCGGCTAAGGCGGCGAAAGGCGGTGCTACGAAGTCCGTCCCCCGGAAGAGAGGGGTCGTTGCTATCGCCAGCGCGTTTAGCGACGAGGAGTCGTTGGGCGGGACTCCCACTTCGCCCACGGGGCACAGCCAGGGACCCTCAACCTCCCGCGGGGCGACCGGCAGGGCTGGGGCTTCGGCTTCGGCCGAACTGGTGATGGAGGCGACCGCCAAGATTTTCGACAGCCCGGTCTGGGAGCCCGTTTCGCCGCTCATCCTCAACAAGGGCAAAAAGACGGCTGAGGGGTCCAGCTCCGAGTACTCCCAGGGGCCACCCCGCTTTGCCCCCGGGGATTTTGAAACCCGGGCGGAGCTCATCCCCTTTGTTGAGGGGGTGAGCAAAATTCTCGCGCCGGCTGGCGGCCCCAGCCTTTTCGCCGAGCTCAACGAGTTCGACGAAGGCTGCTCTACTGTCAAGAGCCTGGCTGTGCGGGTAAGTCATTTTTTTAACCCCCCTTCTTTGCTTTCGACATCTGGCTCATCCTTCGCCCATTCTTGTTTGCCAGCTTCTTGCGGCCCATTGTTCGACCGAGCGGACAATGCGGGCCCGGCTCGATGGCCTAAAGAACCGCCTTCGGACGAAAGATGACGAGCTAGGCCGAAAGGGCCTGGAAATGGAGGGACTCGCCCGGTCCCTCCGGGAGGCGAAGGCGGAAAACAAGCGCCTGCAAGCCGAGCTCGACAAGGGCAGCGAGGCGAAGGCCGAGATTGAACGCCTCACGGCCGAGTTGGCGAAGGAGCGGGGGCATTCTGCTGCTCTTACGGAGTACTACGACATGACAGAGCCCCAGATGAAAGCCCTTCGCCAAGAGTTGAGCAGGGCGGAGGCGAAGGCCCAACGCCTTGCCCAGGAGGCAGCCCGGATGACCGAGTCGGTGAAGACATCCTGCCGCACCCTTCGCCTTGTGCTCAAGGACATGGGGGCGAAGGCGCGCGATGTCCCCGGCGAGAACGCCTCCGCCCTTGAGTTCTGTGATTGGAACCAGGAGGCTGGCTGCGCAGTTTCCGATTGTGCCACGGCGTACGGCGATTGCTGTGCGCCGCGTGTCGGCGGCCTTCGCCCTAGGGCTGCTTAAACAGCATGGGTGCGAGCATGTCGCCCAGTTTCCCGAGTTTGCGAAGGGGGACTGGGAAGTTAGCGCCCAAGACATATTGCCTGCCCTCCGCGCCTAGCGAAGACAGTTTTGGCAGAAGGACAGCTGCTCTGCAGCCAAGGCCCGCCTGCTCGAACAATTGGCGAAGATGGAGGCGGCGGACCAGGGCGAGGAACCCGCAGGAGGGGGCGGAGGTGGAGCCGAAGACCACCCCGAGGTGTGAGGCCCTCCGCCCGTCTCTTTGTAATTTCGTTTTTTTTTATGTTTGCCTTGTAGGGCGAACTATGTAAATTTGGCCAAGGCATACCTTGTCTTAGGATATCAAATCGCTTGAAATATATGACTATTTTCGCCATATATGTCATTTTCATTTCGAAATGCGCGGAACATGTTTGAGATGTTGGGGTGATCCTTTCGCCCAGTTTGTTTGCCCCAACTTTCTCTTCTCAACGTTCGCCCGCATGACTTCCCCATCTTTTGCAGGGTCGATGCCGAAAGCTTTGCGTTCGGCCCCCTCTTGGGGATTGGCGAAGCAGGAACAGGAAGTTCATTGCGGCAAAAAATTTGCCGAAGGTTCACTACCTGCTTCGGCCTGTCTATCGCGAGATGACAATCAACGGTCACAACTATAAAGTTGTGAACGTTGCCAACTGGATGCGAGCCCATCCTGGGCGAACGCTGGAGGACTACGATCGTGTCCATGTGGCACGCCTGGAGGGCGTGGCCCGTTTCTAGCGAAACCATCAACGGACCGATCGGCAAGAGGCGATCGCTCAACGGCGCTACGCCCTTGCTGTAGTTTCGCCCCCTCTCCCCTTAGGGTAGTGTACAATGTCAGTAGTGATGACGAACCAAGTTCGCCGGATCACTCTTTTAGTAGTTGTCTTGGGGGCGAAGGTGTAATTTATTTGTAAGCGAACGTCTAAATCGTGTCGCCTTTGTTTCATTTATAAAGGTGTAATTTATACAATGTATGTTGTTGAGCGTGTTTCAAATTTAATAAAGGTGTGCTTTTGTTTCATTTTCGCCATTTTCTGCACTATCACACTTTGTGCTTTCGTTGGGTCGTGATGTATCGACCCCTTTGCGTGTATTGGCGAAATAGGCACGCTGACTTTTCAGCTTTTGACTTCCGTTGTCGATCTTTGGCACTTTCCGTTAGCGGCTCGATTTTGTGTGGATCAGTTATAACGGTGTTCGGGTTTTTTTATTATCTCCCGAAACAAGCTGTCGCGGTTTCAACGTTCGGCGAGCGATGCTTCGGCCGATTCGTTTCGCCCCCTAGCACTTTCGCTGATCAGGCGTTTGCCTTGGGGTTTTTCCACGAATTATCATGCACATAAGTAAAAAAGGCGAAAAACACAGAAATTTTATACTGGTTCGGGCCTCCAGAGTGGATAATAGCCCTATGTCCAGTTTTTTTCTTTTTTTTTCATTTTCTCCTTTTTTTGTATTTTTGTGCCGAACGGCTTACAAAACGGCGGATGCCGAAAGAGCTACATAGTAGTATGTACATTTTTACATGTTGGCGAACAGGGTGCCACCCTCTCTAGACATAGAAATGCTTGAGTGAAGCAATGTTCCACGAGTGATCGAACTCTTCGCCCTCCAGTGTTGCTAGGCGAAAAGAGCCCGTCCTTGATTTGCGCTTAATGAGATATGGCCCCTCCCATTTTGACTCAAGCTTTCCGACCGCTGCTGGGTTCGCCTTTTTTCTTAAGACGAGTTGGCCTGGCATGAGCTCTGTTGGGCGAACCTTCTTGTTGTAGGTTGTCGAAGTGCCTGCGGTGTAATTTCGCATGTGCTCCAGTGCTTCGACTCGTACCCCCTCCAGGAGTTCGAGCGACACTTCGCGCCCATCTTCACCCCCAGAGAGCATCACTCTTGTTGAGTTAGCCCCTAGCTCTGTTGGGGTCATCGCCTCGTCTCCGTATTGGAGCATGAACGGGCTGAACTTGGTTGGCCTCGTGGGAGTTGTTCGGAGGGCCCAAAGGACAGACAGCATTTCGTTTGGCCATCTGCCTTTCGCTGCCCCCCTCTAGCCTTTTCCTGAGTGCCTCCAAGATCTTGCCATTCGCACGTTCGGCCGCCCCATTCGACTGTGGGTGCGCGACCGATGCGAACCTGATTTCCAGGTTTAGCCCTTCGCACATTTCTCTGAACTTTTCAGAGTCGAACTTTTCACATTTCTCGCACATTTCGCACTTTTTGGCTTGCACAACGCAAACTTTCAGCACCGTGGGCCAATATATTCCTTGGCGAAACACCTTGGAAGCGACTGTTCTTGCAGCTTGATGTGCGCCGCAGAGCCCCTGGTGTATTTCCTTCACCATCTCTTCGCCCTCGGCGAAGGAAACGCAGCGAAGCAGGGGTTGGAGTATTCCAGAGCGATACAACTGCCCTGACACCAGCTTGTACTGCCTGGCCCTGATTTGCAGGCGTTTCGCCTCCGCTTCGTCATCTGGAAGAAAGCCGTCTTTGAGGTACTTCACGAACGGTGTTCGCCAGTCCTCTGGGTCTTCACCCGGGTTTTCCTGGTCTATGACCATGACATCCTTGATTTCCTCGGGCACACTTGGTGCATACAGGATCTCGAAAAATATGCCTGGCGAATGTGGCCCCCGCAGGCGGCAGATTTCGCCAAGGCGTCTACCTCCTCGTTCTGCCATCTGGGCAGGTGTTCGACCGTTATCCCGGTGAAGCACTTTTCCATCGACCGAACAGCCTCCAAATATCTTTTCATTCCCTCATCTTTTGCTTCGAAAGATTTGTCAACATGACAGGCCACTAATTTGGAGTCTGTTCGGATGAGCAACCACCGAACCCCTAGTGCTTTCGCCTTTTTTAAGCCCAGCAGCACCACTTCGTACTCCGCCGTGTTGTTGGTTGTGTCGAACTGCAGCCTTGCGGCATACCGAATCGGCACGCCCCCCGGCGAAATGAGCACGGCAGCGGCGCCCGCCCCCTGTGCGACCACGAGCCATCAGAGTGCATTGTCCAAGGCTGTTCAACAGGCTGAGGTTCGGGAGCGGACGCCGGTGTCCATTCGGCCATGAAATCGGCTAGGACTTGGGATTTGATGGCAGTGCGCGCCACGAAATGCAGGTCGAAGGGGGATAACTCCGCTGCCCACTTGTTGAGTCTGCCAGAGATTTCCTTACCCCGAAGTACTTCGCCCAGGGGGTATTGCGAAGGCACTGTGATTTTGTGGGCCTGGAAGTAATGCTTGAGCTTGCGCGAAGCCATCACCAGGGCGTGAGCGAGTTTTTCCATCTCGATATACCTTGTCTTCGCCCCTTGCAGGGCTTCGGAGACGAAATACACTGGTTTCTGCCCTGATTCCGTCTCTTGGACTAGGGCTGCACTGACTGCCACTGGCGAAGCTACTAGGTATAACAGCATTTCGCTTCCTGGTGTTGGGCTGACCAGGGTGGGTGGGCTTTGCAAGTATTGCTTTAGCTCTTCGAATGCAGCTTGGCATTCGGGGGTCCAGCTAAACTTCCCTGCGCCCCGGAGGGTTTTGAAAAATGGCAGGCCCCTTTCGGCTGCTTTTGAGAGAAAATGACTGAGTGCCGCAATTCGGCCTGCGAGCTTTTGTACTTCGCGTACGCTCGAAGGTGGCCTCATTTGCTGAATGGCATCAATTTTCTCTGGGTTCACCTCGATACCCCTCTCAGAAACAAGGAAACCCAACAACTTGCCAGTGCGAACTCCAAAAACACATTTCTCTGGGTTTAGCTTCATACCCGCTGCGCGCAAGTTGTCGAAGGTCACCTGTAAATCAGACGCATGGTCGAAAGCCTTTCGGCTCTTTAAGACAATGTCGTCAACATATGCTTCCACATTTCGCCCCAGCTGCTTGCGAAGCACCTTGTACACCAGCCTGGCGAACGTTGCTCCGGCGTTCCTTAGGCCGAAGGGCATCCTGAGGTAGCAGAAAGTGCCGAACGGCGTGATGAAGGCGGTCTTGGCGATGTCGTCCGGTGGATCTGGTGATAGCCGGAGTAGGCATCCAGGAAGCTCAGGAGCTCGCAGCCAGCCGTCGAATCGACAAGTTGGTCGATCCGCAGCAAGGGGAAGTCATCCTTCGGGCAAACCTTGTTGAGGTCCGTGAAATCGACGCACATGCGCCACTTGCCGTTCGACTTCTTCACCAGGACCAGGTTCGCCAGCCACTCCGGGTGCTCGATCTCCTTGATCACCCCGGCCTTGAGAATCTTTTGCACTTCGGCCTTCGCCGCTTCCTGGCGATCAGCGGACATCTTGCGCAGCTTCTGCTTTCTTGGCTTGGCGTCTGGCCTGACGGCCAGGCGATGCATGATGAGTTCCGGCGAAACGCCCCCCACTTCGCTGGGGTTCCAGGCGAAGATGTCGATGTTTTTCTTGAGTACTTCTAGGATTTTCCCAGCTTCCTCTTCGCCTAGGTCGCCCCCCAGTTGGACAAACTTCACCGGGTCCGCCTCGCTTACTTGCACCTTGACCACCTTGCCATGAGGGGCTGGCTTCGGCACGCGGTTAACCCGCGGTTCGGCCTCCACACTGTTCACCGCCCTGCTGATCACGGCCAAGTCGCCTTTCGGCGCAACAGACGGTTGAAGCCCCTTGACAACAATCACCCCTGCCGGACCTGGCATCTTGAGCCTGAGGTAGTTGTGATGGGAGATGGCTTCAAACTTGTTCAGGGTTGCACGGCCGAAGATGGCGTTGTAGCTGTACGGGATGTCGACGACGTCGAACAGTATCTGCTCTTCGCGTCTACCCTCGCCCGTGCCGAAAGCAACTTTCAACCGCGCCTGGCCGAGAACTTGAACCGCCTCACCACCGAAACTGCGAAGCGAGGCCGGCGCTTGAGTGAGGGCCGAAACCGGTAGCCCCATTCTAGCGTATGCCTCGGCGAAGATGACATCGGCTGAGCTACCTCCATCAACAGAATGCGTCGGACTTCGAAGCCGGCCACCTCAGCCGAGATCACCAGGGGGTCTTGATGCGGGAACAGCACTCCTTCGGCATCTTCTGGCCCGAAATAAATGTGCTGCCCCTGGTACTTTAGGACCCCTTCGCCGGTGGCGGTGATGTTATGCACCGTTCGCAGCTGCAACTTTTTTTGTCGCTTCGACGGCTGGACCGGTGAATTAGCTCTTGTGATTACTTGGATAATCCGGCGCTGCACGTCTTGGTGTTGTTCGGCTGGAGGCGACTGTTCCCGGGCCACCTCACGAGGCGCTTCAACAGCGGCACCCTGATGCGGCCTTGGTTCGTGGACGTTGTTTCGCTGACGGATGTTTCGGCACTGCTCGGTGGTGTGCGAAGACCGCCCATGATAGGCGCAATAGAGATCTTTCCTGACCTTCTTGCGAACAGGCTGCTGATGGCTGCCGCCCTGCTGGGCGTCGAACTCCTTGCGGAGGGCCTGTACTTCTTCGACAGCCATCACTGCCTTGCCGGTTCGGTCAGTCCTGAATGTCCTCCATGTCATGGGAGCTTGGCCTTGTCGAGGCGGCTGCCCCTGGCTCGCTGGCTGGGGCTGGCGAGCGGCGGGAGGAGCCGGTTTGACGACCTGCGCTTGCATCTGGGCTTGGGCCGCGGCGATGGAGGCCTTGTCGTACTCCGCTTGAATCGCCTGCCTTCGCTTGGAGTCCTCTTCGCCCCTCGCGAACCCATCGATGATGCGAAGCAGGTGCTCGAGAGTTTGCGACTCCTTGTTGGCGATCTTTCTTGTGAGTTCGCTCTCGAGCAACCCAGCCGAAGCGGCATTGATGACGGATACCTCCGTCATATCCTGAACTTGGCACCGTGCTTGCGAGAAGCGACGCATGTATTCTCGTGTTGATTCGCCCGGCCTCTAGCGAATGCCGAGCAAATGCTGTTGCGTCTTCGGCTCCTCATAGGTGCCTCGAAAGTTAAGGATAAAAACATCGCGCAATTGCTCCCATGAGTAAATGCTATTAGATGGTAAATTGAAATACCAAGAACGGGCAATGCCGTCTAGAGCGAGGTGGATTACCTTCGCCTTGGTGTTTTCGTCGCCGTGAGCGGCTTCGATCGTGGACTCATAGATTGAGAGAAACTCCTTTGGGTCTGTTTCGGCTGAGTACCGCGGAACGGGTGGGAATTTGAACTAGGGTGGGATCGGACGATTTTTGATCCCCCCGCTCAGTGGCAGCCCCTTTTCGCCCCCGGCCTTGCCCGTGACGCCCTGCAGTGAAGGCCCGCTCGGCTGCGGATATGGCGTGGCAAAAGGGCGAAGTGATGGCCTGGGGGTGTGATTGGGCTGCAGCATTCGGCGGCCCACTTCCGAACGGTGGCACTTGGATGGTGTTGTAGAAGTCGAACTGTGGCCCCTGGCCCTAGGGCGAAGCCCCCAGCCCGGGCTGGTTCAGCGACAGCCACCCTGGTGCGCCCTGATTGGAGCCTCCCTCCGGCTGGGCCGAAGAGGTTGTGCTTGAGATGTGGGGTTGATTGAGCTGCTGAAGGAAAGCTTGAAGCTGCGCCTATAGCGCCGAGGCCCCCTCCGCCATTGCTTGTGATATTTGACCAGGCGGCGAAGAGTGTACTTTGGTCGTGGCCGGCCGAACTTGCGGCCGCTCGCCAGGGAGTGAGTGCACTGCTGCGGCCGAAGGCTGGCCGGGGAAGCACACTGGTCCTTGCACGGTCGGTGGCGGAGGGGCTTGTACCGGCGCTTGCTGATAGGCTTGAGGCGGGATGTAGCCTGCCGAATACTGGAGGACGGGGGCCGGAGCGATCTTGGCTTGTCGTGCCGCTTCCTATGCCTGCTGCTGCTCCTGCATTTGTTGAAGTGTGTCTTGGAGTCGTGCCATGTTCTGCCGCATGGCCTCCATGTTTGCTTCGGCTTGCGCGTCGATACCGAGGTCGACTTGCACGGTGGCGAATGTAGTCGAAGCCGGCTGAGTTGCCGAAGGGACCTGCTCCGCCAAAGTGGTCGGGGCCGAAGTTGGCGGTTGCGGCGCAGGCGCCGAAGCCGACGGCGCAGCCGCCACTTCGGTAGTTGCCGAAGGTTCCGCGCCCTCGTCGGTGGCCATCGCCTCTTCCGCTACGCTCTCCTTTGGGTTCGCAACCCTCTCTTTTGAGACATTTTTCGGTGGCATTCGCTCTCAGTGGTTTTGCTCAGAGGTCCCCACGGTCGGCGCCAGCTGTTGTCGAAACGACAACTGCATATGTCGAAGGACGTGGATACTCAACGGTTGTTGGGAAAGTAAAGTGTAATAAATTTTGTATTAAATTCGGATCCCCGTTTACATGCCCCGAGGTGGCTATTTATAACCCCATTACAGACCCTCCTTTTAGGGTTTCCGGGCTATTACAGGGGAATTTACATGGTCACCATCATAAAGGGGCCCTTACATGGGTATTCAATGTAATTAAGGCGTATGGGCCCTCAATGGGCCATTTGATGGCTACTGGCTCCTTGCTCCATGAGCCGGGGCGATTGGGCTGGCCCACCGGACCCCCTTGAATCAGGTCCATCCTGACGAAGTCACCCTCCTTCGGCGCATGCCTTCATCAAGCGGCCTTCACCTAGGCCGATGGGAGCCTAGTGTGACTATTCGCCCATCGCCTCTTTCGCCCTGATGTCTTCGCCACCGGGCTTCGCCTCAAGAGCCTTGGGCGCCTAGAGTTCGGATCCCTGTCGCCCAGCTGGTTTCGGCAGTCTTGGTCGAAGGGCCTCATGGCATATCGCCAACAAATTCCATCAATCGTCCGATAGTATAATGTATCATCCAATAAAATATATTTGAGAGCTTTGTACCTTAACTTCCTGGAAACCGATGTAGAGGGATTCTTCAAATACTCAAATATCTCAAACCTCCAATCATCGGCTAGTAGATATGCAACTTCTACTTCAATTCCTTGCAACACCGGCTTATAGCCTGATGCATCTTGAGCTAAATCATTGGCTTCAACATTTTGCTCCCTAGGGATATGCTTCAAAGTAACTATCTTGAAAATCTTCATCAACTCTTGACACTTCTCATTGTAAACCATGAAAACATCATTTTTGCACTCATATTCCCCAGATAACTAACTTATGACCAATAATGAATCACCCTTGATTTCAACAGCATCGGCTTCAACCTCTCTCAATAATTGCAACCCTTTCAGAACAGCTTCATATTCGGCTTGATTATTTGTAGAATAAGGCTTGATAGTAAAAGCAAACTGAAAACTTGCACCCCTAGGCGATATGATCACCAAGCCGATACCACAACCATGAGTGCATACGGATCCATAAAAAAACAAAGCCCATGGCATAATGTCAACATTATCAATACTAGTATCCCTATGTTCAACTATGAAATCGGCTATCGCCCGCCCTTTAACTGCCTTAGCCGATTCATACCTTAGGTCAAATTCTGATAAAGCAAAGATCCACTTCCTAATTCGTCCCTTCAAAACTGGAACCGATAACATATATCGTACTACATCGGCTTTACATACTATTGTGCACTCATTGGAAAGCAAATAATGCCATAACTTTGTACATGAAAAATACAAACACAGACATAATTTCTCTATAGGTGAATACCTTGTTTCTACATCCAAAAGTCTCCTACTGAGATAAAATATCACTCTTTCTTTACCTTCGACCTCTTGGATTAAAACCGAGCCGATAGAGCTCTGATCGGCTGACAAATATAACTTAAAGGGAAGCCCTTTCTGTGGTGGTATGAGAACTGGAGAAATACTCAAATATTCCTTGATATTGTTCAATACTTTTTGCTGTATCTCTCCCCAGACAAACTCTTGATCGGCCTTCAATCTTAACAATGGTGTAAATGGTTCTATTCGGCCAGACAAGTTTGATATGAAACGCCGAACAAAATTTATTTTGCCGATCAAAGATTGCAACTTGGTCTTATCTGCTAGAGGTTTTATATCTTTAATTGCTTCAATACTCCTCTGAGATATTTCAATCCCTCGCTCATGTACTAGAAATCCAAGGAACTGCCCGGCCAATACACCAAAAGCACACTTAGTTGGATTCATCTTCAAACCATATTTCCTTGCTCTTTCTAATACTTGTCTTAAATCGGCTATATGTTCATCAACTTCCTTAGATTTAACCACCACATCATCAATATAGATTTCTACCAATAAACCGATAAGATCATGAAATATATAATTCATAGCTCTTTGATATGTAGCACCAGCACTTCGCAACCCGAAAGTCATAACAACCCACTCATACAAGCCGATTGCACCAGGACATCTAAAAGCGGTCTTGTGAATATCTTCTTCAGCCATAAAAATTTGATTATAACCTTCATTGCCATCCATGAAGCTGATAATTTTGTGTCCAGATGCTGCATCAACCAGTTGATCGGCTATTGGCATTGGGTATTCGTCTTTCGGTGTGGCTTTGTTTAAATCTCTGAAATCAATGCAAACCCTGAGCTTGCCATTTTTCTTGATAACTGGTACTATGTTTGAAATCCACTCAGCATATCGGCATGGTCTAATAAATTAGCATCATAAAGTCTTGTAATTTCGGCCTTTATAGCATCATACATTTTAGCTTTACAACGTCTTGGAGGTTGCTTGTATGGCCGATAGCCTGGTTTGATAGGGAGCCGATGTTCAACAATCGATCGGCTAAGTCCTGGCATTTCATAGTATTCCTAGGAAAAACAATCTCTATATTCTTTTAAAAGCTCTATTAATTTACATATAAACTCTTATGACAAATCTTTACTAATATATGTTGGCCTAGGCCTATCACCTGGTCCAATGTCGATTTCTTCCAACTCATCGGCCGACATAAATCCTTGTCCTAACTTGCCGTCGAGATCATAAATAGTGTCCTTCGTGTAGAAATTGGAACCCTCCACGGCGCCCTCAAAATAATAATTGGGGCTCTCCATCTCTTGTTGGCTGTATGGCATAATCAGAAACTTTTAAGTAATCTCCTTGCCAAGGTAAGCAATCAATTCCTTCCATCTCCTAAAAAGATAAATCGGCACTAGCTACATTGATTGACCTGTCAGTTGGCACGATTTCGATTTGGTCTCCTTGCCATTGAATCAAGCTTTGGTGCATTGTTGATGTAATACAACAGTTAGCATGGATCCAATCTCTTCCCAGCAACAGACTATAGGAACCCTTCCCATCAATAACAAAGAACATAGTAGAAATTGTTTTACTCCCGATGGTCAGCTCCACATTCAAAACTCCCTTAGTCTCAGATGGATTCCCGCCAAAATCTTTCAGAATCATATTGGTCTTGATCAAATCCTCTGAACTCTTGCCAAGCTTTCTGAAGGTTGAATATGGCATTAAATTAACAGCTACTCCTCCATCGACTAACATCTTTGACATCGGCTTCTCATTGACAAATCCCTTGACAGATAGTGGCTTGAGATGCCGATGATCAGTTCCTTCAGGTTTCTCAAAAACAGCTTGTTGTGGAGATAACATCAACTTAGCCGATGCCAACTCTTATGCTTGCTCAATAACTTGTTCAACTGCATATTCAGCTGGTAGCATGAAAACCATGTTTATTGCAGATGACATCACCTCTTTGCCCTTGTTTTGGAGACTTCTTTTCTGATCGGCTTGGACTTCATCGGCTGGCAATACCTTGCTCTTCACACGCCAAACTTTCTGTGTTCGTTGCCTTAGCCGATGCTCGATTTCTCCTTCAACCTCCTGGAATTGTTCCCTGTTCCTCATCCTCTGAACTCTTCTCTTTTGGTTCTTGGTAAAAATCCCAGAAGGGCACCATTGTGGTTGCATATTTTTGGGCTCTCTCTGCGAGTCATCTTCATCATTGCCTTGCTGGATCGGCCCAAGTCTTTCATGAACTGATAGTCTTTTCTGAATCGGCCGATGCACACCTGCACTTTGTTAGCTTGGTCTTTGAACGAATTGAACATCAGAATCACTACACCTAGGGGAATCCTCAATGGATGGCAACCTCATACCTTCATTCCAACAGAATTTGAAGAATTCACAGCTCCAATGGGGATCAAAATATTTCTCATCATCATGGTGATATGACTCCTCTTCCCTTTGGCGCCTTTTCTGATACTTGCCGATCATACCAGCCGATCTGATGTTCCTGGTATAATTTTTATTTACATCGGCTTGATTCTAGTTAAATCCAGAGTGAAACATGTTTACTGGAAAAGGATATCCACCTATCTTCATCGGTCTCTTGGACTCATCAATCTTGATTTTTCCTTGCTCGATAGCCGATTGGATCTGTTGTCTGAAAATTTTCCAATTATAGGTGTTGTGAGATCCTGTATTATGCCATTTACAATATTTTCTCCTTTTCAACACTTCAGCCGATGGAATCACATGTCCTACCGGCAACTGAATTTGTTTCTCTTGAAGAAGAAGATCAAATATCTTGTCAGCTTTGGTGATATCAAAATCAAATCTCTCTTCTTTTCCCGAATTTTTGACCCATTGACAAACCACTGTCTTCTTATTCCTAGCCCACTCGGCTGCATTGACTTCTGGATCATCATCTTCGGAATCAGAATCATAACTATAGATATTATTGACATTGTTGGCCTTTTTGACGAATTTTCTAGCCTCCTGGAATCTTGTTTCATGAGCCGATACCTTCTGAACCAGATGAGCTAAGCTCTCAAAGTCTTGAGCAGAAAACCTTTCCCTTATCGGCGCCAACAACCCCTGGAAGGCCAGATCAGCTAACTGTGAATCTCTTAAGGCCAAACTATAACATATGTTCCTCACATCTCTAAATCTTTGGATATAATTTGGAACTGATTCATCTGATTTTTGTCTGATAGCTGTCAGGTCTGATAATTTCATCTCTTGAACGCCACTGAAAAAGTACTTATGAAACTGTTTCTCCAGATCGGCCCAGGTTCTGATAGAATTGTAAGGTAGAGATGAAAACCATGTAAATGTTGATCCAGATAAAGAAAGTGGAAACAATCTGACTCTGAGGGCTTCTGTAGCCGATGCTTTACCACATTGAGCTAGAAATCGGCTAACAGGCTCATAAGTTGACACATTATCTTGCCCTGAGAACTTGGAGAAATCTGGCACCTTGTATCGGTTTGGCAGTGGTACCCGATCAAAGCATTCTGGATATGGATGCCGATACATGTTACCATTATCCTTAGGCTTGAGTCCAAACTGTTCCCTCATAACATCAGCGATCATATCGGCCCACAGCTGCTGCGGTGTTGCTCCACCATACTGCTGTTAAATCGGATCAAACTGGCCATACTGGATTGGCTGAGGCCGTGGAGAATGAGGCTGATAGATATGATTGAGACTAGCCGATATGCCTTGAGGTGGCACATAAGGGAGTTGTTCTGTGCTGTACTATTGGCTTATCGATTGAGTAATTCCAATCGGCTGTTGTGGAACCGAAGGAATTTGATATGAAGTATTGACAACTTGCGGTTTTGGATTAAGTATGCTCAACAACTGTTCTGGTGTCAGCTGACTTGAAGCTTGCCCCATAGTGATCGGCTATTGTCTTGTCATTATTGTTGGGATATTTGTACTAGAAAACGGGGCCGATGGAGCCTGGGTTTGAAGTGTCTGTTGGCTCCCGCCAATTTCTGTCTTCACAGTCCTGTAGCCTGGGAACGTACCGCCTGGTAGGTATATGGGTCCTTTAGCTTTTTCTTCGGCTATAGTTCCATCAACTACTGACTTAATCATGTTTGTTAACGTATTCACAAGTACTCCAGATTGGTTGATGAGGGCGTGGTGCACAGCCGAATCAATGCGATCTTGTATCGTGTGCGGTTCTTCATCGCTTGACTCGACCTTGGGCTGCTTGTCCTTTTCTTCACCTATTCCGGATGTACTTGGATGTAGTTTCACGATCGTCGGTAACTCGACTTTAGTCCTCTGGACAACTGTGCCCTGTCGGGTTACCGTGAACGAATGCAGATATTGATTCTGGAGTTGATCTAGCATCTACTTCATCTCTTCTCTCTGCTCATCGTTCAGTTGCTCGATCGTGATCGGCAGGATGTTGTCCTCTGAGACTTCAGTGATGTTTGGTGACATGATGATACAATGTCCCACTGGGCGTACCAAAAGCGTGTTGATGCAAAAAACACACACTGGCCTGAGGGATTTGCTTTACTCTAGGGCAGGTCCAAAATTAGTTCTTTAGGTTCAAGGGCGTGCCAGTTGATTTGATCCTGCAATCCACAAGAAGAAATATGCAAACATATTAGTAGACGATAGTCCATTGGCTAGCTAGCCGATTTCATATCGTGTTGTAACCTAGCCGATGCAATAAAGCATGAATCGGCTGTAAGGTGTAGTCAATGATAGAACTAACCCTAAAACTAGTATATCGGCTGAAAAGATCAGTATTACATAATCACAATATCGATATTACTTTAGAAATAAACAATTGGGATAGATCGGACTGAACCGAGATAGTATAAATTGCTCAAGTCTAAAATAACATGAAATAACGATTATATAGACTCATGTCATAGCCTATATCTAGATTTAAGCATGTATCAGCTATAGCTCCGATACAACCCTATACTAGGATATTCTCTAGTAACAAATATATTCAACTATAACTAGTTAGATTGGTATTAAGCTCAATATATTTGTATTAGATTAAATCCTGATATAAGGGGCAGATATAGAACATTAAACAAAGCATAAAATTACGTAAAACATCTATACCAGGTAAGATCGGCTGAAACCCCGATACTATCCTTGTTAACAACCATAAAACAGGCTAGAGATCATACTTCTAGATACGACTTAATAGGTTGGACTTAACCAATGTAGCATTAAATATAAAGAGAAGCTTGAGATCTAGACAATCAAGCCAATGGTTGTCTTTTCGGGATGGTGGATACATCATATAATCTAAACCAACAAAGTAATCTAACCGATATCGACAAAACCCTAAATAGAGATCGGCCGATATGAATAGATTGCATTGTCAATCTAAATTGTATAATGTATATGATAACTCGGAGATTCACAAGATAGAACTAGAGTATCATAAAGATGTAAGCACTAGTTCCGATGATGCAAACCGCCATAACAAGATCTACCTTATCGTCGAAGATCAAACTGATGCAGCACGACTCGAAAGCATGAACT
Source organism: Oryza punctata (assembly GCA_000573905.2). Taxonomy (NCBI): domain Eukaryota; kingdom Viridiplantae; phylum Streptophyta; class Magnoliopsida; order Poales; family Poaceae; genus Oryza; species Oryza punctata. The sequence continues at coordinate 4,027,300 of CM002494.2, read as the reverse complement.
TATCGAAAGTAGAAAATAAAAGAGTGGCGATGCGTCGAGATTGATTGAACTTGGTTCCTCTTATTTACAAGACCTCGAGTCTATATTTATACCCGAAAATACAAACATTGTCCATCACGGACACGACTCATATTGACCTAATACAAATCCAACTAACGAACAAGTCCCCAAGACGGACTCTTACCGTGATTATCTATAAGGAAATTACATAAAATATCCTAATTAATAGATACAATTGTCTTTCTAGGACTCTATCCGTGCGTGGCAATCCGTATGAAGCACCTTAACTCAACCCAATGACATGTACCGAGTCATATTACCGAAATCGGCTCAATCAGCTAACCCTGTCCGACTCGAACTCTGCCGATTCTGTCTGCAGCCGATTCGGACTCTAGCCGATTCTTGCCCTATTTCCGATACGATCTAATCTCTTGGATCTTCTTCGATTCTATCCTCATCTCCGATACTTGAATTACCAAATTTAGTCAACAATAATGTATCCACCACTCTGAAAATCAGTCAATGACTTGATTGTCTAGATATTATGTTTCTTTTCATACTTAGTGTTGCATCAGTTAAGTTTGATCTACTAAGTCGTACTTAGAACCATAATCTCTCAGGTCATCGTGTTTTTACGTTAACAGGGTGTTAACTAATCCTACCAAGTCTCTTTTAGTCACACTTGTAGCTTGTAGGAGTACTTCTTTTCTTTTGTTAAGACGGTGACATGTTGTCTTGTGATTAAACCTAAATATTTTTCTCGTGATGAGAGAGAATGAAATGTTGTTATTGGTTTTCGTAGAGCAATACAAAACCTCTATTTCAGTTTCTTGGGACAAAGCTTTACAACGAAAGAGAGGAGCACCCCCTTAGGTCTATTGATGACCATGAGTGAGCTCGGCGATCGCACAGGGCCCCAAATCGCAGTGGGATAACTGGGCATGGTCTCGTGTATGTGTGTGCGCGTCTGTGCTGCTAGTCGATCGTGTGGGTAAGCCAAGCGTCATGATTGGGTGCGTGTGCAGGGGTGGAATTGGGCCTAGGGCAGCTTGGGCCCAAGCCCCACTCGTGGAAAAAATTTTAGTGGATAGGTACCTACATATTTTTCTGAATTTTCCAAATCCCCAAGGCCCAGCCCTACTCTTCTGGTCCAGCCCCACACATGGCATGTTTCAGCCCCACATCTCCCAGCCCAATAAGCAGCCCATCACAGCCCAACAGAAGCCAACCCTAATCCCACCTCCTCTCTCATCTCACGCATCACACAACACGGCAGCAGAACCGAGTGCGCTCTTCTCTTCCCGCATCTGTTCGCGTTTTTCCCCTCTCTCTCTCTCTCGGCTCCCCGCCTCTCCCACATCGCCGACGCGGCAACGGCCGAGCCACTGAGGTAGCGGCGCGCAACAGCGGCGTGCACCAGCGGCGGCGGCGCGCACCGGCGGTGGCGTGCATGTTAACAGCAACCAGCAGGCAGCGGCGGTGAGCTAGCGAGCCAGCGCGGGGATCGGCCGTGGTTGCGGCGCACACAGCGCGAAGCCCGCGGCAGCAGCTGGCACATCGGCGGCGAGGCGGCGACGGTGGGTCAGAGACAAACGCGCCCCTTTCTCAGCCACTTATCAAATTTGGTTCCCCATTTTCCCAAATCAAGGTCATTGTCCTTTATATTCATCGATTTGCATGTTTATTTTGCATTTGGTAGCAGTTAGTCAATTAGAAATTCGTTTGATTTGCTAGATGAAGAGGAGCAGAACTTTAAAATCATGGTACCAAGTCCAGTCCAGTGAGTCCACTCCTACCCTAGAAAGAGCAGAAACTGATGAATCTACCCCAACCCCACAAACAGCAGGAACCGGTGCTAGCATTAGGTATTCTACACTTTTACTGTCCATTGTACTTTGGTGCATGGTTAGAAATTGTACTCTAACAGTTTGTCAGCCGATTTCTTCTACACTTTTACTGTCCATTGTACTTTGGTGCATGGTTAGAAATTGTACTCTATCAGTTTGTCAGCCGATCGGCTCTTTGATGTTCAATTTATATATTTTGTCAGTTACAGGATCAAACTGACTAGCACGCCCGCATCTCACATTATTCTGGACCTGTACTGGAGCTAAGCAAATCTCTCAGACCATCGTGTTTTTACGTCAACAGGGTGTTAACTAATCCTACCAAGTCTTTTTCAGCCACACTTGTAGCTTGTAGGAGTACTTCTGTTTATTTTATTAAGACGGTGACATGTTGTCTTGTGATTAAACCCAAATATTTCCTCGTGATGAGAGAGAATGAAATGTTGTTATTGGTTTTCGTAGAGCAATACAAAACCTTTATTTCAGTTTCTTGGGACAAAGCTTTACAACGAAAGAGAGGAGCGCCCCCTTAGGTCTATTGATGACCATGAGTGAGCTTGGTGATCGCACAGTGCCCCCAAATCGCAGTGGGATAACTGGGCATGCTCTCGTGTATGTGTGTGCACGTCTGTGCTGCTAGTCGATCGTGGGTAAGCCAAGCGTCCTGACTGGGTGCGTGTGCATCCATGGTCGATTCCTATTCTTCCGAGGCTTACAGTCCTAGCGGATAGCGGCGAGCGACACACTCACCTGCAATTCGGCGAGACGACACAACCTGAGGCCGAGCGAGGGTGAGTGAGCAGTGGCGAGCGCCTGGCCAAGCGGCCCTCCTCGTTGTCCTTGACTTTACGTGCTCAACGGCTCGACATAGACATGCAATCCTGCTAAAGCTTTGTTCTTTCCTCCCTTTTTCCCAACTCACCTCTCTCGTTTTCCACGCACACGCTTTTCAAACTGCTAAACGGTGTGTTTTTTTTGCAAAAAGTTTCTATACAAAAGTTGCTTAAAAATCAAATTAATTCATTTTTGAAAAAAATAGATAAAACTTAATTAATCACGCGCTAATGGATCGCTCTGTTTTCCGTGATCACTGTGCAGGTTGGGAAGTAGTACTAGCGAACGCAGCCTAAGTTAAGACAATGAGTAGAAATTGTAGAATAATAGTCTTAGTAGATTGTAATTTGAATCGAGTTAGCAAATACTACCATGACCATAAACTAATTACCAAAGTAGTTTGAATTAATGATTGGTTGAATTGAGATTTTATTATAGTGTGTTGGATCATAGTTTGAATGCCTTATTTATATTAAACCATACAAAATGTTGAAACTTAGGGACTCAATTTGCATTATGTTCCGGGAGCCTCGATTTCTAGAGAGAGCCACCACGTGATAGATTGATCGATGGTCGCACTCCCTCCATTTCAAAATAAATCAACTTTTATACATAGACCCATGCACCTAAAAATGGTTCGTCCATGTATGCGGGCTTTCGAATTCAGTGGCAATGGGCCAACGGTCCAGCATGCCCCACCTGACCTGACAACGCTTGACAGCCATCAGCGCAAAGCGTACGCCCCATACCATGAGGTTCCTATTTGGCGCATATGCACTAGCAGGCGAAATAGCATACACCTTATCTAATCTCCTTTCTCTTCCTTCATTGAATACTTTTAACTCGGATTTAAAAACTTTAAAGTCAATATTTTTGAAAAATTTCAGGTTGATATTTGAAACTTTTAACTCAAATTTAAAAACTTTCAAGTGAAGATACTAAACTTTTAACTCGAGATTTGAACACTGTTAACTAAGATTTGAAAGCTTTTAACACGGATTTGAAAACATTCAACCCAATTTTGAAAAAAAAATCAAGTCAAGATTTGAAAACTTTCATCTCAAAATTCGAACCATTCAACTCTGATTTCAAATACTTTGAACTCAAACTCAAACCTTTTCAACTGAAATTGAAGGTGAAAGATTTAATTTCTAAAATAAAAAAATCAGGCATGCATGGAGCGCAGTGCGCGCGAGCAACTGGTGCGTCTGCGCCAATTAGGTTTCCTGCCATATCATCTCCTCTCTTCGCCTCTCGCATCCTCGAAGAACACGGTGTACGCGCGCCGCTGCAGGGGACTTTGGACGCGCGCGTTCTTGCCGCCGGCCGTACGCGTTCCCGTCGGTGTCGTGCCCCCACGAGGTTGCCCGACCGCTCATGCGCAGCACGCAGCGAGCTTCGCCACAAGCGAGAACAACCAGGACGACGACGAACGCCCAAGCTCGCCGCGAACGCGACGGCGCGCGATGCCGATCACCAGCGTCTCGGCCCTTCTCCACGGCGGCGACGACCAGGCTCATCCTGCACGCGCTGTTCGAGTGCGTGAACACTGAACAGCGCAACGAGCAGAGCCACCCCACCAGCGCGACAGACAGACGCTGACACGGCCACCTGCTCTGCTCGGTCGCGGTGCCCAGGAAAACGCCATCGCGGCCGGCTGCGTTCACTTGCGCCGCGCCTCCCAGAGGATTTCCTCGACGGAGAGACGGCCCCCGTCGCCGGCCACGGCACGCCGAACAATGATGTTCAGTAGCGTTTGCATCACCAAATACTAGCACTTGTGATGTTCCGTAGCATCGCCACGGTCACCACTCACCACTCACATTCTCAACTCAACAGTTACCACCAGAGTATAGATCGGAGGCCTAGATAGCAAGAGTTCTCATAGAATGCATGTGCAAAGTTCAAAAATCCATAAACAGATAGGCAGGGGCACTCCCTGAATGGTTCGGGAGCTTCAGGTACTGTGACCACTCATCAGAATTCAGAACATCATGCATATTTCTACCTAGTTTAGCATGAACAGTAATATATCGTAGGAATTGAGCACATTCTTGTCATCAAATCAATACAAAGCATGAATACTAATTGTCACGCAACCAACGCACTAATCATCTGTTGAGTTCACTGGCCCTGTCAGAAATTCAGCAAAAAAAGATTCACTGCATCATGGCCTTCCCTTCCTCTGGTCTCCCTGAACATCAACCGATGATCTACCTCGCAGGAATCCAGGAACATCAACCGATCATCTACCTGCAGCCAAACCAAAGATATGATGCAGTTAGACAACGTGATAAACAAGCAGTACTAGTCTTGGGAGTAAAAACAGTGCAAGTAATTCTACAAGTTCAAATACTACTCGGATGTTGAATTTCACTCGAAACTACTGGCATGATCATTTTCAGAACAAGTTAAATCTACATCCATTATATATGCAGATAAAAAGGGCTTGAACTGATTGCACCCCATCCATTTTTTGGTGTGAGTGTGCGTGTGACCCATAAAAATAGACGTAGATCAAAGGAAGACAGTGTCAACATACCATTCAGCTCCTACTAATTCCGCTTATCTACAATACTCAGATCATTATCAAAAATATCCAACAGAATTCAGATAAGTCCTACTGCCAAGAAACACAGTACACCGAAAAAGGCTTGTCCAATTCTCTAACAAACCCACCGCAAAACTTACATCATTAAGGCCTTAGCTACAACATACATGCTGATACTAAGTACAATACCATGCAAGAAGTTTATACTCAGTACTCTCCCTCCCTCCGTTTCATATTATAAACCGTTTGAACTTATTTTATAGTCAAACTTCTTTAAGTTTGACCAAGTTTATAGAAAAATATAGTAGTAACTTTAACACAAAGCAAACATATTATCAAAATATATTCAATGTTAAATTTAATGAAACTAATTTGATATTTTAGATGTTGCTATTTTTTTCTACAAACTTGGTCAAACGATTTATAATATGAAACGGAGGGAGTATATATATAAGAAGAGAGATTGACACTTCAAATAGATGTCATTTAGACAAAAGTTCAATAAAAGAAAACCAAAGTACCAAAATTTCTAGAAAAGCTCTTGTTTATTTTGTCATCTCTTTCAAGTGCCAAAACCCTTGCAATTATACTCACATGGAAGCAAGCAAAAAAACAAGTTCACAACTACAGCTCATGTCCTTTGTCGACATGAGCTCAATGGATCATCTCAATGCAATAAAACCATAAATGAACTGAATGCACAGTAACTTTCAATATTGTGACAGGCCCCAAGTTTCTTAATTTCAGGATGAAAACATAGCTCGGGACCTGTTCAGCGCCTCTCTAGTTGCTCTGCTCATAACAAATTATTAACATAAATTTAAAGCAGTTCGCATGGTTCCGATATGAATATAGAATTACCTCAATCGGGTTGGTCGGAATATAAATGCACCACTCTCATCTCTGTCAAACACGAAACGGTTCCTGCATATACACAATGTTACCCAAAGAAATAATCATGTCGAACATAAAGTGGTTACAAGAACACTTACAACAGGGACCAAGAAGAAACATGAGGATCTACATCTTCAATAGGTGATGTGCTAGTGCGATACCTGAAACACCTCTTCCAAACAAGCTGCATAGGAAAAGTTAAAATGAGTCATTATTGAGAAGACAACAAAAATTTGGACTTCAACAATTAGCTTTTACTTACCCAAACGATAATTGCTGCGTAGAATAAGGACAGTAGGGTGCATTTCACAATCATATATACCCTTCCAGCTTGCTTGTTGGGGATCGAGTAAGAGATGTGGAGTACCACCAGGTAGGACAACGCAACAAGGAAGAGCCTAGGCGCCAGTGATGTGTACTTCTGCAGGTGGCTTGAATCCTTGGCGTGCAGATGGAGTAGAAAACCCATGGCAAGAAGGCACCAGAGGGTCCCAAAAGTGATCAGCACCCTAGTTAGCTGGCTCTGGTCATTCGCCATAGAGCTAGTCACAGCTGCAATATGGATGAACGATCCAAACAGCAGCATGCCATAGGCAAGTTGGTCCCTTTCCCAGCTCTTTTCCTGTTGAAACAATTTAACAAAACAAATTGGCATGTAAAATTTCAATTCAGCAGGACTGAACAATGAACACACACAAAGAGTCGCGCTCTTTGACAGGAGACGGCAAAACAAAAGCTAAGTGCAAGTGCAAGTGATTTTTGGTGGCTAAACTTAGACCAAAACTAAAGGCCCTCACAGCAGTCAGGAGAAAACATGTTACAGCAGCGCTAGTCCTACAAGGCTGCAACTGGATAATCATTTGAAGATCGAGGACATCTAGCAATTAGCAAAGAATTGTTTTTTTTTTCACAACAAAACTCTGGAAACAGATCGATTTGTGAACTACGAAGTAAGAATATACCGTATCCCTCTGCAATCGTGCATACTCGAATCTAACTAACTAACTTGTGGCAGTCCTTCGTCTTCATCAAACCAAACAAATAAGATAACTAGGGCGCTAATAACCACATGATGAAACATCTAGTTAGAACAAAATAGGAGAGTGTTCAAACAATCCGCGCAAGATGAAGCTTGTTAATTACCAAGTCGGTCTTCTTTTCGAATGCATTGATGACGATGGGAAGGATAGGTTGGCGGCGCTCGTCCGCCGCAGCGTGTCCCTCCGCCGGAGCGCCCATGCCATCGTGGATATCGCCGTGGCGGTCGCCTCCCGGTATGGCACGACCGACGGCGATGCCGACGGGCCGCATCTGTACCATCCGCGAGCCACCTTCGCCGCCGCCATCTCCTCCTCCTCCTCCTCCTCCTCCTCCTCCTCCACCACCACCTCCACCTCCTCTCCTCAGGTACGCCACGCTCCAGTTGCCCGCGATTGCGGAGGGGATGAGGACAACAGAGTTGTCCCCGCCGGCGTCCAGCGGCACGGGAATATACTCGTAGTAATCTCCCCTCCCCCTCTCGCCGCCATCTCCCGCCCTCCTCCCGTTGCCCCCCGCAGCGCTCATGCCTACTCTCTCTCCGGCTAAGCACCGACGAAACTCGCTCGCTGGCGGCGCGGGCGCTACGCCTGAGAAACCTCGGAGAAACCCTAAACTCCTCGCCGGCGCGGGCTTCTCCCTCTCGAAACTCGGATTGTGAAAATTTGGAGTCCGGGTAGGAGGATGGAAGCCGAGGCGGCTTTTTGCCTTGGAAGCTTTTTGGACACTAGTGTAGTGTACTACAGTGCCGTTGCTGCGGTGCAACACACTGACATGTGGACCGAGGGCCCACTTGTCATTGACTGCTAGTGCACCATTTGGAAGGCAGGGGATCCGCCACTCTGCTTCAGTTCAGCTGGTAATCAAAGCCGTACGTCTCCGGATAAACTGCTACTTTGATTAATAATAATCCACGAAACACAATTAACCCTGATCTGATTAGAGGGTCCTGTATATCTGGTTTATCGTTTCAGAGATCTGAACCAAACTAGAGCTATAGTTGGGGGATGGAGAGTGAACTTTCGGCTGGACTCATAGGGTAACAGGGTATATACCTGACCCTCGTTTCGACTAGGCTCTAGTCCCATCGTCCTTATAGCCTTGCCCGCTTGCATGTTCAAAAACCCATGTACCAATGTACGCCACGATACATCCGTCGTAGACCTGCAATGCCCACCTCACGGTGCCATTGTCATCGTTGTCTCGGGGCGGACTGCCTGCGTCGCCACAAGCCACCCGTCCGCATCGCCGCTGCCTCATCCTATGGCCTCCTATCGCCACCGAAGATCCGACCAACGCACCATGCCATGGCACGCACGCGGTCCAAGCGTCGGCCTCCCACGCTATCAGTCGGGCTAGCCTCCCCGCCGTTGCCCGCGCCGACCTCTTGCGCCGCCGCTCGCTCGCCGCACCGGCCTCCCACAGTCCTACCGCCGCCGACCGTGCTAGTCTAACCCCGTCAGCTGCACGCCTCCGTGCTGCGCTAGCCCTCAGCCGATAGTAGCCACATTGTTAGCAGAAGGAGGATGCTCTACTCCCAGCCGGCGCCGCCCATGTCCTTCCATTCCCGTTGCCGCCTTCACCTTCCTCCCGCTGTCGGCACCGCGCGGGCGTGCCCGCCATCAACATCACGCCACATTGCCCTTCTTACCTCGCCCCACCTCCACGTAGCTGCACCACACGCCCTCTTCACCGCTGCTGGCCAGGGAGCCACCGACTACGGACGAAAATCGTATGGACAGACAAATATTGAGTGTGACGATTGAAAAGGTACAGATTCTTTAAAGTAGTAGTTAAGATAAAACTAGCAAAATAACTCAAATACGAATAATATTTCAAAATGTTAGCAGAAACATTTTTAAATTTTATAATAGCGGAGACTTACGAGACATGGCAAGATATAAGACGGTCTTTGAGCTTGCTGCACGCTATGGCGGCGGCTCGGTGCGGCAGGCAGCGGTGCCCTATGGCGTCTGGCTCACAGTCACACACAAGCAGAGCAGAAACATGACACGCACAGAAGAGCCACGTGGCCATACAACCGTGTCCAGATTACAAGGAATTTGGAACATGCCCCTATTCATCATGTTCTAAATTAATATTCGGTCTCCTTCAACAGTTAGGATAGCTGCTAGCTCATAATCTATCCATATCAACTAAGAGATAGAACAAGAGACGATCCCTCCAACAGTTGAGACAGCTGCTAGCTCATAAGCTATCTCTTGTGGTAACTCATACCTTATCGGTTCGCGAGCGAGATAAGCGTGAGGATAGAAGATACCTGGATTGATTTCTCTCTCCCTTCCCTCCACATAGGACACGTGCTGACTTTGATATACTATGAGATAGCTTACATGGCGCCATTGAAGGAGACCTTCCTAAGAGGATCAAAGCCACCTAACCCATAGGAGTAGAAATAATTTTCTCTAGAAGAAATCATGCAATATCTCTACCTATTAAAAAAAGTAAATTGTATTTTGGGCTACCTTTAATTACCAGAGTTATAGCGGGAACTAAAACCATCACAATATTTCCACTTGAAACCATGTAAACTTATAACCGGTTGCACTTCTGTTCTAAGCACTTATCTCTTCTCCCCTTACTCGCGAAGGTTGTGGCTCCATTACTCGCCAAGGCCACTAGCATCTCCTCTGCCTCCGGCCGGTGCTCCGCGAAGTCTACCACCAGTATCCACCACCCACAATTGTGAGTCCCCTTTTACACAGGGAGTAGTAGCCGCCTCATCCATTGCAGCAACGTGGTTTGCAGATTCAAGTTCACCATCGAACTAGCCATCGTGATAGCGAGAGGCAACGTGAGCTCGCTCTGTTGTTCAAGGGCATAGAGTTGGAGGAGATCTGAAGGAGAGAACGAATGGCAGTGAAAGATGTGACAAGGAGCTGGCTAAGCTCATAAGCTGCAGGCGACGGGTGTGGCTGATACGCGCCCATCCGCGCGCCGCACGCAACGCGCGTGCTAAGCGCTAAAAAAACCGTCCTTTAGTCTCCCATCCCATATTTTTTTCATACGTATATTCATATGTGTATACTGTTCATACGTATAAACTTTATGGGAGTACCTATAGAACATTCGACAGTTTTTTTAAGAAAAACTTTCAAATATAACTAGTATGCAATTACAATGGAACTAGTATGTAATTATAATGTAAGATCTATACTATTTTTTTCCACCCTTCTCCTTCTTTTCACTGACATGTGGTCCTTCCGCTCCTCCAATGCTTCGATCCCCTCCTCTATCGGAACCAAATCGTCTAAGTTGAGCTCGCAATGTCAGAGAGACGTCGGGCGTCGCTCCTTTGTTCGTTATGTGTCAAACGACACAGCTGCCTCATCCGCTCCACGTTGCACCAACCGAGTTTCTAAAGCCTGGAAGAGTTGTTTGGCCTGCTTGGGACGGTCCAATTAATTGCTGGGCATTTCGCCTGGCAATGGTACCAGCAACAATGAGGTGGTATCTCGCCGGAGAAGTTGCTGGTGTTGTCGTTCTCCTCCTCCTCCTCACCGGTGGTGATGTACTGCGGCTGTTGCAGTGAGTCCGCCATTGCTGAAGCGAGTGGAGAAAGTTGAGATGGAAAGGAAGAGAGCGTGTGAGAAAACCAGTATTACCCTCTATTTATAAGAATATAGCCACAGCATGGGAGTTGAGGAAACACAACATGGTGGTGGAGGATGTAACCGGTGTATGACGGTTCGTCTTCTGACGAGGAAGGGATCAGAATCTGCACGAAGCCACGAAACCGATGGTAATGAACGTAGCTGAAAACATAAAGTAATGGCGGGTGAAAGATGAAATGACAACATCACAGTGAAACATTCAAGAGTGTGCTACCTGGAAATATAGTTTACACGAGCGACCATCACGATACATCGCTTATGTAAATATAGATAATTTTCAAGTCGTGTTATTACGGGCGGCTGCTCAAGGAAGTCGCCTAAGTAAATTGAAACAATTTTCACAGGCGGTGATAAATTGAAACAATTTTCACGGGCGGCGGCCGTCATCGGCCGCTCGTGGTTAGGGTTTACGAAACCGCGCGGTTACCGTCACGGTTATCGCGGTTACCACGCACGGTAACCTTTTCCCTTTTTGAAACCACGATATATCTCGCGATAACTGCGTGGTTTTTCACGAGAACTGCACGGTTATCGCGGTAACCGCTAAACCGTGGGGCCACGGTAACCGCATCCCAAATGGTTTTGTAAACCCTGCTCGTGGTACTATGTTTAGAGGGGTGGCCTTTTAATCCCTTTCCATAATAAATACAAAAGAGGTATTCTTCATTTTTATTCACCTATGAAATTAAGAGGTCCGTAAAAATCAGTTTTTTAAGCAGTGATATTATAAAGATAAATTATCAAACATTGAGAGAGGTTACACCAACCATTAGTAGGACACACTAGAGAAAAGGTCGCCTAAATATTAAGCAAAACCAACACAAAGCAGTACACTGTACATGCATAGTATATGAACCTTCCATTTCATAGTACTATTGAGAACAACTCGCATTCGACCTCACACTTACCTTATGACGACTCATACTTTAGAAATAAATTTATAAGTAAAAAATATACCATATCGGTGAAGTATTTACACGATAAATATATATGTAAAGATTCATTTATCATGATAAAACAATTTAAAGTATACATATCAGTGAGTAATATTCAAGCTGTAAAAGAGACGAAAACCAACTGCTTATCACATATCACTGATCTCAATACTGTTGGAAGTTGACCTGCGTATACGTGGTATTTGTGGATATTAGGATTTGAATCCTAGTGAGTGATGCATCCACGTCTTTATCACCACATCACCAGTGCTTTGTGCTTTCTTAGGGAGTACAATTTTTGATCAAATACATATGTGAATACAGGTAAGAATATACTGTACTAGATTATTTCTTAGAAAATTCTTTATATGGCACTCAAAGTTTGCGAGTTTTATTACGTGCCACTGAAAAGTTATTATTTCCTTATATGCTATCCAACGAAAATTTTCATTCTTTATATGCCACTATTGAGGTCAAACCGTTTTGACCTTGTCAGTTTTTCAACAAAATGACAAAGCTACACTCATGTGTTCTTCCGATTACTTCTGTTAAGCCATCGTCAACATGCAGCATGATGGTTCCACCTTACAACTGATCTATTATTTTATCAAATCCATCCAGGGAATTTCCCTCGTTTTTGCAATTATTCAAATAGTTATGAGTTTTCTAAAAAATAAATTGACAAGATACATTAATATTTGATATATAAATCAAAAAATTTAAATTCAAATTTGATCTTCACGAGGTGTAATAAAAATAACAAATTTAATTGAAACTAGTATACGTGTGCTCACAATCAATTTTTTTTCTATTTTTTTGGAAGTGAAATTTAAACTTGCATATTTATGAAGTGATATATCACATATTATTCTATCTTACTAATTTTTTTAATTATTTGGATGATATGGAAATTAACAAGTGGATATCCTCTCGAGGGATTCAAGGGATTAAAGGATAACCTTGTACTTTTTTATCTCTATTATACAAGATGATGATATGGATGTCATATGGGAAAAATTTTCAAGCAGTGAGAAACTCGTGAACTTTGAGTGGCAAATTTTCTTGTTGGAATAAGTTCATCTGAGATCCCTTAACTTGTCAACGAATCCGATTTTCATCCTTCAACCGAAAAACCAGTGCAGATGAGGTCCCTTAGCGGTTTGAACAACGGTTTGGCTGACGTGTCACCTACATGGCTAATTTGACTCGGTCTTTAACTGATATGACATTGACGTGGCGCTTACGTGGCAATTCGATCCGGAAAAATAATAAACCCCGTGGGACCCACATGTCAGTTTCACACACAAATTAATAAAAATAGTGGGGCCCACGTAGGCTCCAAATGTCATTCTCACGCCTCCTCTTCTTCCTCCTCTCTCCCTATCTCCCCTCTTCATCTCTCTCCCCTCTCCAGCGCGATGGAGAGGCAGTGGCGCACGGCGGCCGGTGAGAGAGGAGGGAGCGGTGCGCAGCGGCGGAGGGACGGCTCCAGCAAAAAGGCGCCAAGGCTACGTGGCGCTAGCGCCGCTCTCCTCCTTCTCGTTGGGTGCCAAGACCGATAAGCGGATCTTCCAGGGCGCGGCCCGACCGCTGCTGGCGCAGGGAGGCGCCCCTGCCACCGCCACCGCTGCAGAGGGAGATGGGGGTCAACTACTACAAGGTCCTCAACGCCTCGGCCGGTGGAGAGAGGTGGCATAGTGGAGATAGTCCAGGAGGCCAGGAGGCGCTCAAACCAGAGATGGATGACGCCGCCGCGGCGAGGGTGAAGCTCGGTGGAGGAGGCGTGATGATGACGACAGAGGGAGTTGGGGTGCCGAAGCTGTGGAGATCAGCGCCGGCGGCGGTGCCGCCGCTCGGCCCCGCCGGCTTTGTGCAGTGCCACACCGCCCGCACGTCCGCCTGTCGCCGCCTCACCGGCTTCGCGCGCCGCTACTCCACCCACCGCCTCCCAGCAAGCTTCAGGCATTGCCACCCCACTCCGCCCCAACGGCTTCGCGCGCTGCCACTTTGTCCCACCGACTTTGCGCGCCACCACTTCGCCCGCGCGTTCGCCCGCCGCCGTCCCTCTCCACGCGCGGTGGTCATCTCTGCCACCGAGCACGCCGGCCTGGGGCGCCGCTCCTCTCCTCTCCTCTCCTCCGCCGCTGCGTCGTGCATCATGTCCTCCGCAGCGGTGGCGGCGGCAGCGGCTGTCGCTGCGTGGGGTGGGGCGGAGGAGGAGCAGAGGCGGCGCAGGGGAGGAGAATGGAGGCGGTAGGCCGGTGAGGGAGAAGCCTGGAAGGTGAGGTAGCGGCGGCAGCGAGGGCGGGGGGAGGAGGGGAGAGGAAGGCGGCGGCTCGGAGATGGAGTGCGACGGTGGCACGTGAGGTTGCCGCCCACTGCCCGCCTCGCTCGCCTGCGGGAGGAGAAGATGAAGAGATGGGAGAGGGAAGAAGACAGGAGTGAGGATGAGGAAGAAGAGAGAGATGGGAGAGGGAAGAAAGGAGGTGTGGCTGATATGTGGGTCCCACGTGGCTCCCACCATTTTTAATTATTTTTTGTGTGCATATGATATGTGGGGCCACGGTTTTTATTATTTTTCTGGGATCGAATTGCCACGTAAGTGTGACATCAAATGCCACGTGGGACGAAGACCAAGTCAAACCAGCCACGTTGCGCTACGTCAGCCAAAACCGCCTTCCAACCGTCAGACAAAAAAGAAGGGATCTCGTTTGCACCGGTTTTGATAGTTTAGGGTACAGTTGTATCTGGTTTTTGGTTCAAGGACGAAAATCGGATTTGGTGTAAAGTTTAAGGGACCTAAAATAAACTTATTCCTTTCTTATTTGTTTTGTGAACAAACATCAGGCTAGGGGCAGCCCACTTCTTCGTCTCTCGTCGCAGCCCGGCCCATCAGATCATGGGCCCACACGGCAGCAGCCCATCTCCCACCACACATATAACCCAGCGACGTGGCCTCCGCGCAGCTCAAAAACCCTAGCCGCCACTCCATTTCGGCAAGGTTTGCGACTCCCCCGCGACGCATCTAGCGCCGCCAGCCACAGCCGCCGCCACGCGCCTCCTTCCCCGTCGAGCCCGGCTGACGCGCGGCGCCCTCGAGCTCGCGTCGCGTCGTGTCCCTCTCGGTGAGCTGCTGCATACTGCCGCTTCTCTCGTTGCTCCGTGGGGGAAAAACCCCGTGGTTTATGGTGATCTCTGCCTTGGTTAGCTAGTGTTCGTTTTGGATGGCGATCTTGGTTGGATGCTGTTTGGGGTTGTGATCTCTGCTTGTTTGGCTTGGGTTGGGTGTGGTGATCTCTTCTAGTTTAGTTACTGTTTTAGTTCGTTGTGATCCCTGTTTGTTTAGTTGATATTGGGGGTTTTGGTCTCAGCCTTTTTTTCTGTTACTGTTTCGTTTCCCCTACTTTG
The DNA here is from genome assembly GCA_000573905.2 of Oryza punctata. Taxonomy (NCBI): domain Eukaryota; kingdom Viridiplantae; phylum Streptophyta; class Magnoliopsida; order Poales; family Poaceae; genus Oryza; species Oryza punctata. The sequence goes on along the minus strand of CM002494.2, from coordinate 4,012,158 downwards.
TGGGTGTGAACTTGGATGTTGCATCCATGAACTGCTGTTGTTATCCTTATGCTGATTTTTGTGTGTTCGGTTGGTGGAAATTGATGTTTTTCTGGGTAGGGGAGGAGGAACTTAACAGGGTGGGGATTTCTCTGGTGGGTGTGGATGTAAGTTTGAGTGGGATGGGAGAGGATTCAGTTCACACCGTTGTGGAAACTTAGGAACACAAATTCATCTTTAAGATTGGAAGAAAAAATAGAGAATAGGAGTCAAATGATTCAGCCAAACAATAGGAAGATAATAGAAGGGAAAGCACACAGGCACATGGCTCAGCCAAACAATACATGAGACAATAGAAAGCTGGAAGCCCAATAGCCCAAAGTAGTGCTGAAGTTCTAGCAATCCAATACCATGCCTTCCTTAACTTTCCCTCTCCTGTTTATTAGTTCTTGTTCTCCTGTTGTTAAAGGCTTCCCAAGCTTTGACCCTGACTAATGAGCATTTATCCCCTCACCATTCAGTACTTACTACTTAGGGTGTTACTGCAAATCGGTCAGCCAGCCATCTGGACATGCATATGCACAAAGAACACAATTTTATGGAAAAGATCCCGCAAGGAGTAAAAAAATGTTTTAACTTTTCATTTGTCTTGCAGTTGATGGAGGCTCCGGCTAAAAGCGTGGCAGTGGCTGATGGGAACCCAAAGACAGCGACAGAGACTCCGCGGGTGGAGGATTACAAGGACGCTGCCATGTACTATGGAACGTACCCGGCTTATCTCTATGGAGGTGATGCATTGCTGAGTTTTTTCACTGTTCTGTTCAATACCATTGCAGTTACATGTTTTGCAAAACTGCTAGTTCAAAGTTTTGAATGGTCTGTGTTTGTGTAAACGTATAGCCTATGGTGGCTGGGGGGAGTACTCCACATACCTGAGCCATGATGGTGCAGAGACACCAACTGCTGTGAGTTTTCCTTACCGTGCTTCACCTCCATCAGTAATACTTTTATCCTTGTCTGGTACATTGTTCAGGACGTGATATAAATACTGATGATTTCCATGCATTGGCGTTGATCCATTTTGAGAATGATAATGTTCTATTGCTTGATTCAGGGCGCTTATGGGGACATGTACTATGGCTATTCTCCATATGGTTATTCAACTTCAGGACATGATGGTCAAATGTATGGATCTCAGCATTATCAGTACCAACCGACATACAACAAACAACAGAGTACCACTGGCAAGCCTTCAAACAATGGAAAAACTGAAAATCCGTCTGCACTGCCCCAAGGGGATGTCTCTGCTAATGGTGTTGATAGTCTGAAAGGTCAGAAAAAGACGAATCTGCTCCCGAAGGCAAGCCAGAATACACCAGGTTCCAATGGTTCCTATGGCCGACCTAGTGGGCGTTTTGGTAACTACCAGAACCAAACTAACCGCACAACTTACCCATGTTACAGTAGTCAAATCTTCAATGGCAAGCAGCAAAAACTTCCCAGTAGCAATCGTTCTCTGACGACTTCCAATTCTAAAAGCAAGGGACAATCAAGGAATCAGAACACATATCCTCATCTCATGGTGAGTTTTGCTGACCTTAATGTTTAATGGATATGTTTTAATTCAATTACTTGAGTAATTTTTTCTTGATGTTGCATATCCTTTTTTTTTGGGGTTCAAATGCTTACTCACTACAGTCGTCTACTTGTAGCTCTATTTGGTAGCCATGTCTCTGTTATTTTCTAAAAAGTATGTTTTTGTTTTGTGGCGAATGTTTGCATTGATCTATTTCTTACTGTGACATTGTGCTATTTCTTATTTCCATTGCTTACTGTTTGGCTTGTCCCCTACTAACCCAAATACTTATAGTTAGGATTTGCTTATCTAACTTTTGGAGTATCTCTTTTAGGGCCTGCAGACACCGACTTCTCCGTTGGGACAACCATCAATTTACTCAGCTAGTGGAATGTATGGGTACAATGGGAGTTCATATGGATCTGGCCTATGGTATGGATCACACCTGTATGGTTCTGGATTGTATGGGGGATGGAATGCACTGTCAGATGGCAAATACAATCCCAGAGGAAGAGGTAATGGATCCTATGGTTATATCCATGGAAATCAGGATGGGTTTAATGAGTTAAGAAGAGGACCAAGAAGTGGTCTTTTCAATAACCAACAGGGAGTTGGAGCCACTGTTGCACCTGTGAAGGGACAAGAGCTTTCAGCCAGCGATAGCTCGCTTGCAGTCATGAAGGATCAGTATAACCGGGCTGATTTTGTGGAAACATACTCAGATGCTAAATTCTTCATCATCAAATCATACAGTGAGGATGATGTTCACAAGAGCATTAAGTACAATGTTTGGGCTAGCACTTCCAATGGTAATAAAAAGCTTGATGCTGCTTATCAGGAGGCTAAAGAAAAATCAAGTGATTCTTCTGTGTTCCTTCTTTTCTCTGTAAGTTTTATCAGTTCGGTTATGTTTTCTTACAGTAGGTCATGATGAGTATCCCTGTTTCTTATGCTGACTGTTTCTTTTCATTTCCCAGGTGAACGCAAGTGGTCAGTTTGTTGGTCTTGCTGAGATGGTGGGCCGTGTTGATTTTAACAAGACATTGGAACACTGGCAACAGGACAAGTGGACTGGATGTTTCCCTGTAAAGTGGCACATTGTGAAGGATGTTCCAAACAGCTTACTAAAACACATCATTCTTGAAAACAATGAGAACAAACCAGTCACAAATTGCAGAGATACTCATGAGGTATTGTTTTTGTTTCTAACCCAGTCTTTTGTTCGTGTGCACTTGGGGCTTCTAATGGTATGGCAAATTGGTACCCCATCTTGCCACCATGCAGTAAGATGCATTCTTGATTTATTTGTTGAATTATGGCCTTATTGGAACAAAGTGCTTAATGAGGGTTTTTGCACCTTTTGTGGTGGCCACAGGTGAAACTTGAGCCAGGGCTTCAAGTGCTTAAAATTTTCAAGGACCATGTCTGCAAGACGTCGTTACTGGATGACTTTGATTTCTATGATAATCGTGAGAAGATGATGCAAGAGAGGAAGGCAAAGCATCAACAACTGAAGAAGGTATGGAACTTGGCTCTTGCATTTGTTTTCTGTTATTCTGTTGTGGTGTTTAAACTTACTGTGGATTGTTTTTGTATGGCCATACATTGCATGTTTGTATGTGATTTAAGCCTATGACATATAAAATGCTGCCACTTTGCAGTGAGTGATAGAGCAGGCAGCTGGAGTTTGTTTTTTCTCCTTCCATGATGCAAATGAAAATGTTGAATTACTAATTTGTGATTTCTGTAGTAGTCTAATTTACCAAATTTGTTAAGACCATGTTTAGTAGCTAAGTCATCTCTCTTATGAAAGCATTTGATTAGTTCTGCGGCTTTCTTGAACACTTATTCACAGGTGCTATATGTTTGTGCTGTAGGTCGTTGATGAGAAGCTGCTTAATGCTGTGGACACTGAGAACACCTTGTTAACTGTGAAGTCCAAATTGCAGGAAACAGCTGAGATAGAGATTGATGTCTTAAACAAAGAGCCTCATGGTAAAGCAGGACAAGTTGATGGGAAAGAGAACAGCGTGTTGGCCGTTTCTGTAAATGGTGTTACCCCAGAAGATGTTCAGTTGACAAACGAGAAGTTGGCCAGTTTGAGCGTCTGTTAAATTTTTTTCTCATCATTTCAGCCATTGAGGGGTGGTGTAAGGTGAAGAGCTATATAGGTTGGGAAAGGCAGCAATCAAGGCAATTCAAGATCCATTTGAGTTTCCTTGTGAGTTTCTCCGTTGCTTTTGGTTAGGACTCAGAGCTGGTTTCATAGGAGAGCTAGAAGTTAGCTGATTGTGTCTGGTGAGATGTGCGAATAGCAGTAGAGGTTTTTTGGACTTTTGGTTTTCAATGATGGATCATTGGTTTGCGCAGTTCCTTTTCTTTTATATTCTGTTCTCTTTTTTGTTGGGCAGGTAGTTTTTTTTAGTATGTTTGGTGTCTGAACCTGAAAGCATGTCAAGAGTGTTTAAACCTGGGAATTCAATTAAGAAATTTACTCTTTTGTTCCAATGCTTATGTTCTGATATTGCTTTGATAGAAAGTTGTGAATTGTAATGCAGCGTGATGTATATGTACCTATATTCCTTTTCATGTCTTGCTTCCGAGGTGTATTATTAAGTTGTGCATTGTGATGCATCCAAAAGCCTTGGTTCAAAGCTGTGAAGTTTCTATGTTCTTAGGTCAGTTTCTTGGACTGATACTGGGAAAAAAATGTTCCTGACAAGTTCCATTGTTCTGATTGTTACTTTCAGGAGCTTATTGTCTAACCATGTATACTCTAGTTAGAATCTTGTTTTATTTTACTGAGTCGGGCATGTACAGAATTTCTGATGCACACAGGTGAATCTTGGGCTGAAGAATAGCCTAGTAATATATACATTGACAGAGATGGTCACTAATTTCTGGAGCTGGTGTTCATGGAGATGGCCTGGCCAAGTATTGCAGCCATTCTTCAGGCAACCCTTGGCTCCTCTTGAGCGTCCTGAATGCAGCTTTTGTCAATGGTACTGCAAGAATGTCAAATTCCTTTGGCGCCTGCAGTGCGATTCAGAGAAGATTATTGCTCACATTTTGACAGCTGAATAGCTGCAAATTCACACTGTTGCAGTGATCAAGAACAGGCAAGAATATGACTAACCTTTGGGACCTTGAGTAGCTTCATGTTTGCTTGCTCCACTGTCTTCTGGCCCTTCCTGGAGTTGCATCTTGAGCATGCAGTCACCTAGGCAGTTCAAAGATTGGCAAGACATCAATTAAGCGGACCTTGTTTTTGGTTGTGCTAGTGAACATTGTTTATTCTGGTGATCAACTGATCACTTGTTCATTAGCACAAGGAGAGGATATAGAAATATTTAGGATTCAGACCAGATTTTCCCATTCCCATTTGCCGCCACGTGCAGTCGGAATGACATGATCAATCGTTAGGTTATCAGCAGAAGAACAATACCTGCAGATGGTATAATCACTAGTCAGCTGGTTTGTGAATCAAATTAAAAAAAAAAGTTTCTGAAAATGGAGAGAGATGCCAAGGGAAACTGTAGCCTAAAAAACGTATGATCAGAACTTAGGTTGCCTTCACACAAGAGGAAATCAAACTTTTTGTAACAATGCAATGCAATACAATACTTACTGGCAAGTAAATCCATCCCTGTAAAGTATGTTTTTCCGGCTAAGGCTGTGCTTAACTCTTCTACGCTTTACAACCTGCAGCAGCTCTGGAACCTGAACAAGAGGCAGCAGAAGAATTGTGAACTTTGCATTGAATTTAGAAACAAATTCATAACATCATAAGGATACATCTTGTGGTGTTTCACATACATACATACCCTGAGAACTGCAGGGATGTAGAATGATCCACTGGGTGAGGAGACAGTCTGATCATAGTACTCCAATACATCGGCCTGCAGAGCTAAAAAGTTCATCATATTAACCGTGTATTATTGACAGTACAAATCATGAAAGTCGATCAGATCAAGGTCAAATTATCAACTTTGAATGACTGATGGTAAATTTCAATTGATTATGGAAGCAGAGAAGCTAACCTTCGCCATGAATTCCAAACAAATTGCGCGCTTCCAGCAGACAACGTTCACTGGCCTGATTACAGTTTCAGAAATTTCGAGATAAAAATGCAGAATTACATCAGCTACATCAAAACTAAATTTGATTTATCATAAACAAAATAGTTTGTAACTTTGGATTGTATCATCGGATCAAGTTGAGGTCACCTATAGGAAAGATCAAGAACCAGGCCCCTGAACCCAGACAGATCGTCGCCGTCGATCACCGCCTCGTCGTCCTCCCCGTCGACGAACACCACAGCCTCCGCCGCCTCATCCTTCTCCGCGCGCTCGTCGTCCTTGGTCGCGCTCCGCCCGCCGCCGCCGCCGGACCGGTTCTTGCCGCGCGCCCTCGCCGGCCACGGCGACGGCGGCGCCACGAGCCGCCCGCCGCCGCCGCCATTGCTCCACAGCCCGGACACCCCGCTCCTCCCGCCGCCCGGCGCCGGTCGCCGCGGCCGGCCGCCGCCGAGCGTGCCACGCACGACGACGTCGCGGCGGAACGCGAGCGGCGCAGCCACCTTGCCGGCCATCTTCCCCGACAATCGATCAATGCTCGCTCGCCGCCCGCCGACGCGCGCGCGCGTGATCTTTCCCCCGAGCTGTCGGAGGAGGAGATGCTGCTTTTCCCGCGTGATCTTTCACGAGCTGGAGTGAGTGATCTTTTCTTGTAGTTTTGTAGAGGTTGGAAGATGGAAGAGAGAGTTGCTTGGAGGAGTGTAGGAGATCGAGGTAGAAGCCTCAGAGCCACTGGTTCCTTAGACTGCATGGAGGAAATATCTCTCTCTCTCTCCCTCCTGAATTTTACTTCTTTTTTTCAGTGTTGAGAATTTTTTTTGACCAATTTTCTACCTTTTTTTCTCTAGAGGGAAAGACGAATTTGGTTTTTCAAGAGGGGTGATTTGGTTATGAAAAGTCAGCATGTAAGCATGTAGTTACACTTCTATTTAGTTAGGACTTAAAATTTCAGCATTACCCTTTTGCGAAAGAGCTCAAATCAATAGATAATTTTTAGTTTTTTAATTGCTAAATTTGAATTATTTTAGGAGATCGGATCATATATTTGTCTGAAAATTGAGGATTTATGTTTTTGTGCCAATGACATATGGGGTCAACTAAGGCTGTGTTCTCAGTTTCATTTTTCAAACCTCTACTTCCCTATTTTTCACGCACATATTTTTTAAACTACTAAACGATATATTTTTTATAAAAAATATTCCATAAGAAAGTTAATTCAAAATTCATGTTAACCTATTTTTATGTTTTGAGCTAATTTTAATTAATCATATATTAATGGATTATTTCATTTTACGTGTTTTGGGAAGAGAGTTACCTACTCATATTATCGAACACACCGTAAGGTCACCGCCATTTGGGCCATGAGGATAAAATCCTTAATTTCAATCTAGCAAATTTTACTATTTAGGCGGATATTAACTTAACTTCCATGTAGATAACTTGTGGCTAGTCAACAAGGCTTTGAGCACTAAAATCAACAAGGAAAATGAAACTTAAAAATATTAATGATACTCTGTAATGTAAAATGCATGCACCTTTTCAAACTAAAAAATATGAGAAGGCAAAAAAATCTTGAATTCAAGTGCTATGCATGGCCGATGAAAAACCAAGATATGGATGGTATATGTTGCTATCTTGCGAGGCATCTTCTACTCCAAGACTGTATATACCCAAATGAATCAAGAACCATCCAAGAATGGTCCGCACTCCACAGGATCCAATATTGCAAAAAGAAAAATAAAAACAACAATAATTTTATAGAACAAGAAAAGACAGAAACGTGAATCGACAAAACACCGGGATCATTTCACATTTGTCCAACCATTTTCCATGCGAAAAAAAGTACAAACAAATGAAAACAACAACCTTATCGGGTCCATCCATCCACTTCACCTGCTAACCCGACCCGGTATGCAAAACCGCACGCAGCAATTGGCCAATGGCGCGAGGTGTTAACGGGTCTCGGATCCTCCACGCTTCCCGGACATGGAGTCGGGCACGGCTCTGTTTACCCCTTGTGTTCTTATCACTAATCTCTCCACGTCACTCCCAGCTGCGCAGCTTGAGCTCGTGACAAGAATTTCTCCACCTACTTCGAGCTGAGCCTGATCGATTCTTGGAGGAGTTTGCCCTGCTCGCGAGATTTCCGTTCATGGCGGCGAAGTCTTTGAGGGAGTTGGGGAGGATCAGGAGGGCGGCGGCGGGGATTGGGAGGAGGAGATGCTTCTCCGGCGACGCGGCGCCGGCGGCGGGGGTGGCGGAGAGGAAGGTGGGAGGAGGAGGGGGGAAGGAGGTGAACCTGTTCACGGCCATCAACCAGGCTCTCCACATCGCCCTCGACACCGACCCACGGTGAGCCGCCCATGGATGGACCAGATGTGTTCAGTTTGTTCAGAAATCAGAATGGATAGTGCTTGGGGTTCAGTTCTTCAGTTTCAGTCTCTGTTCAGTTCTTGCTCCACTTAGCTGTTTGATTGATGCTCTAAGGTTTGGTATTGGTAAGGAATGGTCTCTGGGTGATGTGATTGTCACAAGTGCATGTTGAAAATTCAGAGTTCAATAATTCAGATATGTAGGATTAGGGTGCAGTGCTGTTTTGTGCCCTGTAACTTAGGATAATTTGACAATGTTAATTTTTGGTTTCTGCCTCTTTGGGAAGAAATAAGGAATGTTGCATTTCTTGTTCTTGTGCGTCTCAGAAGCTAATACGCTAGTGTAAGAGACATGATATATACAATGAAAGATATTTGATCCTTACACCTAAACTAATTTTAAAAATTCCACTTCATTTGAGACAAGAGATTATGCATGCAGTATGGTCAAACAAGGATGGTTTTCATTTTGTAGTTCTTATGTCTTCGGGGAAGATGTGGGTTTCGGTGGCGTCTTCCGCTGCACAACAGGGCTCGCTGATCGGTTTGGCAGGAATAGAGTTTTCAATACGCCGTTGTGTGAACAGGTGAGTCTCTGCTGAGCTTCTTGCTGAAACTTTTGTTACAATAGAAGGTGTACCATTTGAATTTTCAGGATTGTCAGTTTGCTACGCTTGGCACTAGTTTTGTTATATCATTGGTTCATCATCACTTTACCTGACTCTTCTTAACAGGGAATTGCTGGATTTGCCGTTGGTCTAGCAGCAATGGTGAGCAAGTGACAAAATTGAATTGTACAATAATTCTTATTATTCTTTATTGTCAATTACCAGTTTTGGGACGGAAAAGAATAAAAATATAACCGCCAAATAACATATAGTATTTTTTTTCTGATTTTCTTCATCATGCAGGGTAATAGAGCTATTGCTGAGATCCAGTTCGCAGATTATATCTTTCCAGCTTTTGATCAGGCATGCCTCTGGTTTTATTGAAAATTTTCTTTTCCTATATACTGCTTCATGTCTCTAAAAATGTATTATTTCTTTACTCCCATAGTGCTAGCAATATGAAGGAACTTATGAAATATTCGTTTTGTTGTATGGCACTACCACATGATATTGCTTCACTTGGCAGGAAGTGCTTCGATTCTTTAAATCCATTTATTGTCACAGTTTTAATTCTTAAAAAAGAAAATCTGCAGCTGGCACAGTACATTTCAATCTATTTTGTTTCCTTGGTGACTGCATTTGTATAGCATTGATCAATGTTTTGTGCCAACATACTTATACATACAACTACTGGTACAGATTGTTAATGAAGCAGCAAAATTCAGATACCGGAGTGGAAATGAATTTAACTGTGGAGGTTGGTTTGTCAAACATCTGCGCATTCAATATTCTGTAGTCTGTGAAGAAACTCTCACGATTGTATCCATCTTTTGTAGGATTAACGATTCGATCACCTTATGGTGCTGTCGGTCACGGTGGTCACTACCATTCACAGTCACCAGAGGCTTTCTTTTGTCATGTTCCTGGACTCAAGGTTAAGTTTGTGCCTTCAGCATACTTTCTTCATGACCCTCCATCCTTTTATAGTAAAATATCAAAGTAACTTGTTCAACAAGAGACCTGATTGGTATTGTACAGAACATTTATACACTCTAGCTGCAAGGCATGCATATTGCAATTAAAAGTTGAACTGGTACTCTGAAAGGTAAATTGCTTGCAGTGCGGCCCGCTCCTTGATTTGATCTCAGGACCAACTAGCTTGCTTAGGTTGGGTGTTCAAATGGTTTACATAGGAATTTATGGTTATTTCCTGCAAACTAAAGAAAGACAAATTTCAGGTTGTCATACCTCGAAGTCCACGTGAAGCCAAGGGATTGTTGTTGGCAAGCATTAGAGACCCAAATCCAGTCGTATTTTTTGAGCCAAAGGTACAGGAAAAAGAATTCAAAAAAGATCCTCAATGGATAAAGATATCCAAGTGCTAGAATAATCACATGAAGGAGTGAGAATCGCTCCTGTAAAGTACTGAAACATTACTTGAAAAAAATGATCAAGTCTTTTACAACAAGTTCCACTCTTTCTGTAGTGGCTGTACCGTTTGGCTGTTGAAGAAGTTCCAGAGGAGGATTATATGCTGCCCTTGTCTGAGGCAGAGGTGAGCATATCTTTCTTCAATTATTGTTATGGTCATGGAGAAACCAGACTGTATATATATTGATTTACATGCTTGTAGGTGATTCGTAAAGGAAGTGATATAACACTAATTGGTTGGGGAGCTCAACTTGCAGTACTGGAAGAAGCATGCGAAGATGCAGCAAAGGTCAGCTAACATGCAATCTTAAATGCAAGATTAAGTTTATGCTGCCAAAGTGGAATGTATGTCAAGCTACATTGTTATAGGTTCAATGAAATCCAAACATAACTGAATATCCTTCTCTAGTTTACATCAGAATTTGAAGGGTAGTTTGTTAAACTACGTGATTATATATGAAGCGTGTTCTGTGGGCAATGGTAGAAAACACGGGAAGATTAGATATTTAAAATTCATGTACCCATCATAATCAACAAATAATCTACATGTTGACTACAACTGATCATCCTGAAATTATGATAATTGCAAAGAGTAGTTATTGCTGTTCATACCATTCACAAATCAGGGACAAGCTAAGTAACTTCTTATCTTATTCGTTTGTTTTTTTATATAAAATCTATTGCTGACATAAATTTATGATAGGATGGAATATCTTGTGAGCTCATAGATCTAAGAACACTGATTCCATGGGACAAAGAAACAGTAGAGGCCTCTGTCAGCAAGACAGGAAAACTTCTTGTAAGTAGCGCTTTTTGCTTGCCTTTTGTTCCATCATCGCTATCAATTCATATCTGAAAACTGAAATAATATCCCAGGTTAGCCATGAGGCTCCAATCACTGGAGGGTTTGGTGCAGAAATTGCCGCATCCATCACCGAGCGCTGCTTCCAAAGGGTACCTGATCTTCCCAACTCTCTGAACCACAAAAACCAATTCTTGGATACATAATAATCTTGAATCTCATGTGGCCATATTCCTAAATTTTTTTGATCCAGTTAGAAGCGCCCGTCGCAAGAGTATGCGGCCTGGACACTCCTTTTCCTCTTGTTTATGAAACATTTTACATGCCCACAAAGAACAAGGTAATGGCGAATGAATGGCCTAATCATCGATCTTTGAGTGCATTATGATTGGTTTGCAGCTATGATACAAATCTTTCACAGGTCCTGGACGCTATCAAAGCAACTGTAAATTACTGAGGTGCTGGAGCAAGCTACCTATGCGTTGTTCCTTGACAGTATAGACAGCAAATTTATGTGCACTGTATGTAGATGTGCACCTTATTGCTGGTTGTAGCCTGAACATGCATCTCCATAAAGCGTTGTATTTGATAATATAGAATCATAGATCAAGAAAGTCGGGAAGATGCGAATTATTGTTCTGCGGTTACCATGTTCCTATCTTGAGATATCCTTGAGTAGAAACACAGAACCAATCTGAACATTCTGGATCTGGGGAACCGAAATTCCAATTTCGAACAAATTCTGAAATTTTGAACAAATCTTAAGTAGTGAAATAATTAATCTTTCTCTCATCCTGATTGAGCCACGTAGATCACAAATCAACCACCGTCAGATACAGGAAGCAAGTAATATGAACCGTTGGATTTATACTTATGTTCAAAAGACGAAAACAGATCGAACTGCCTTCAAGAGATTTCCAGGCTTCCAAAAGAAGCCTCCAAGCTGCAATGCGCACGTTCAGCGAGAGAAAGAAAATCAATGGCATGGTTCAAGCAAAAATATAAAATGCTTTTATGAGTAATACAAAGTACCATCTTTTATACACTTCGATATACTCTCTTCAATTCGGTTTTGATTTTTAATGTATGACATTGTTTACATTTAAAGATATATTTGATCAAAATCATGTAATTGCATCTATTTTGTTGTGATTTATTTTATCGTGGTACTTTAAGCATGACTTATATATATTTTTATGTTTGCACAATTTAAATAAGATGAATAGTCAAAAGTATATCCAAAAGTTAGTGGCGTACAGAGGGTGTATAAGCTTGCAAAGAAAAATACTTGATTAATTACTAAAGTGTTGTGTACGTACTTAAGTCGAAATCATCTTCTATCTGTCTAAATATATCATTTACATCCCATTCAGTAGAAAAAATGCCTTAAAAAGAACTGAATATATTGTGATAATAGTTCATGTTGTCTGAATATATCGTGATAGAGAGAAGGGTATGTAATATGCACCAACAATAAGCACTTGAATGCAGTTGTATCCTAAATTCCTAATATTGAAAAAAAAATGATGTGCTGCTGATTTCTACTTCTCTGAAATAGTACTACAGATATAACACGGACAAGACAACCTAGGAGCACATATCAACAGGTGGATATTCATTGTTGTGTAACGCGTGACCCAGTGACATAACACCACCACCACCACCACCATAACAACAACAACAATAATACTAATAATAATAATAAAATAATAATAATAATAATTTACGTAACAAAACATCTGATGTTTTGTGACATTTAAGTTCTTTTGATTGGCAAAACAATATATATTTAGAAAACTGATTAAAGGATACTTAAGATAGGCAAAAGAGATACCTCCATCATATGCAACGGTGGTCCTAATAATTATTTATTAAGTCCAATGGCTTTGTCAATTTTCAAATTTAAAGTAGAATTTCATATCATATATTTTGACCCATACATACAAGGATTTTATACGGGTATTTAATGTCGCAAAATGTGCGGCTAAGTGGCTAGTTTCCACTGAATGGGGAAAAAATGTTAACAAAAGAATTTGATTTTTTTTTGTGCTGAAAGAACATCCAGTACCTGTCGGTGAACACGAAATTTCTGAATTTTCGTCCGCAGTATTGAACCCAGGTTCTAATGATTTTATGATCATGGCCAGCTTAGCTTCAAATCCATCCAGACAAGTGCCGCTCGCACGCGCCACACTCGACCAGCAGGGGCGGATCCACCATGGGGGCTGGGGGGTCTCGAGACCCCCTACCGTTCCTGGGACCATAGAGACCCCCCTAAAAATTTCATCCATAGATACTCGGGATGTGGGGGCTAGAGGCTCTTCCTAGTTTATTCAGCCCCCACTATTATTTTTTTCTGGATCCGCCCCTGTCGACTAGTGTCATTTGTCAAGAGCGAGCACGAAACACTGCCCTCGCCGCACAAGCTAACAATTGCCGCCGCAGCTCGACGGCGCAGCCGCTCGCCGGCCGCGTGGCCATCGTGATCGGCGCGTCCCACGGCATCGGGCGAGGCATCGCGATTCGCGATCCACCTCACCGAGCTCGGCGCTAGCCTCGTCCTCGGCTACACGGCGCGTCCAGGGATGCGGAGTCCGACGCGCGCGCTCGCCGCGCCGTGGCCGTCAAGGCTGACATCGCCGTAACCAACGCCGGCGTGGTCGACGAGAAAGAGCCCCACCCTGGCGAACACCGCCGCCGCGGACTTCGACCGCACCTTCTCCGTGTACAGGCGCGGCGCGTTCCTGTGCATCCGCGAGGCGGCTGGAGCCGCGCCGTGGCCATCACCTCGACGGTGGTGGTCGCGACGCTGCCGCCGGGGGTACTCCGCGTACACGGCGTCCAACCCAAGGCGGCGGTGGAGGCGATGGTGCGAACAGTGGAGAAGAAGCTCAAGGGCACCCGCATCACGGCCATCCAACTGCGTCGCGCCGGTGGCCACGGCGACGGACGGACATGTTCTTCGCCGGGAGGAGCTAGGAGTCAGTGCAGACGTTCGCGGCGTTGAACCCGATGGGGCGGATCAGCGAGGTCGGCGACATCGCGCCGGTGGTCGGATTCCTGTGCACCGACGCCGCCGAGTGGGTCAACGGCGAGGTCACCGGAGCCAACGGCGGCGACGTTTGATGCTTCGCGCGGATCGCGGCCGGCAATCATCACGTCCTCGGCGATGGCGTCGCTGATGGCCGGGCCGGGCCGGAACTGCCACATATGAGTTGAGTGGGCCGTAGACGTAGGCCGTAAGGCGTTGCTGTACAGTGTCCTGGACACTGTAAATTCGTAAATGTGCTTTACTAATTTGGATCAAAATTCAAAGTAGTGGCATCATCAAATGGACATGCACATTGCATATAAGAGCCTAATCGGTTACCATATTCTCTAATATGATAAAACGGTTTATTAGAGAATAAAAATTAATTTATATGTAAAACTTTTATATATTTGTTCATAGTGATTTAAAAGCCAACGCTAAAAAAAATTACGTTGAAAACATCTTAAAATCAAATTCAAAAATTCAAATTTTAGCTTTTGATTTGACTTACAAGGGAAACCAATGGGCTCTAAGTTTAGGGCCCAAAAAAGAAAGGAATACATCCAGTGCAAAGGGAGTGTTGTGTAATCTCAAAATAATAGGGTTAGAAACGATTCGACTCTTTATGAGGTTTTTAGTGGGAACGTAGAGTCCCCTCAAGAATTTGAAATCTGAAATAATTTGGCCTCGCATCTCGGTGAAATCTTTCTACACTCTCTCCTCTACTTTATTCTGTGGCGATGCACGTAATTAGTTGTCAGTGATGCAAGTGTTGCCGATCTAGTGCTCCAGTGTTTATCTTGCTTTTGCTTGCTGCTGCTGAATCTGTACCAGAATATCTGACCAAGCCTTTTTGCTTCTTCTTTGCATTAAACTTCTAAATCGCCTATTCACCCATTTCTAGATCTTAATCGATCCTTTCATCTAGAAGAATTGCACCTTGATGATGTCAATGTAGCGGATATCTCGTGGCTTCTTGCATACCCTGCCCACAGGAGCGCCTCCATCGGAAGCTCTTTGTAGCCTAGTGTTGAGCTCGTGATTGGAGAGACATCATTGACATCTCCTCCAGACGTGGCTGTCTGCCAGAGGTAGCAGAAGGTGACCACTACCAGATAAGATAAATAATCGCTAGACAATTGAGGTAGTGGTGAACATGGTGTGGCAATCGCAGGCGAGATGCAGCAGGAGTAGAGGTGGTCGTGGGCTTGTGACATGAGGGCGAGAGTGATAGGTGGTGAAGGCAAAACGGTTTGCAGAGTTGGGGACAGTGTATAGTTCAAACTTCTATGGGTTGGTCGTGATTCTCTATGGAAATAGATGGATCAGGCTGTAGGTTTCAGTCATACAAGTTATTCATCCTTGGAATTTTCCCAGAAATGGGACGGGATTTCGGGGATTCCCGAGCTACCAAATAAATCCTTAGATTTTAAATTATAGATGAGACACATATAAACTAAGATATTTTAATTTTTTAAAAGGAAAACAAAATATGTTGCTTTAATGAAATTATTTTCGAAGTCCAAAACAAACTATAATGCTGTTGGTACTCACCTATCCTCCACACAATTTTAGCAGGTAAAAGAATCGTATCATGTGGTTAGTGCTCGCTCTAGGACAATTAGTACTCCTCACATAAGATCATCAGATACAACAAGGTGAGCATGAAGCCAGTAATGCAAAACTAAATGAATCCAGATCTTCTTTGCATTTTATTGCTCTTAATTTAATTATGCTCATTTCAGGAATGTTTCAAATGCAATTTAACCCTTCCTTTATAAAATTTAAATAGAGGAGATCACGATAGTTCTACAGAGCTCGCCACTCCATCCTAACCATCCACAGCCACACGCGCGCCACCCAGGCCCGGCCCGGGGATCGAGCTGGGCCTTCGCACAGGGCTCATAAAGTGAAGGGGCTCAACCCCATATATGATGTACATAATAGCTCATAAAAATTGGGGAGCCCACTAGCTCAGCTTAGAAATTATAGTTGTATTAAAAGGATCTATTTTTCTAGTTTCGCTCCAGGTCACTGAATTAACCGGACCGGGCCTGGCGCCACCTACTGGATAACGCCGAGCTCGAGCGGACAATGGCCGCCTCCGCCGCAGTCGCCGCCGCCGCCGCTTCGTCTCAGCCGGCGGCCCAGCCCCTCGCCGGCCGCGTCGCCATCGTGACGGGCGCGTCGCGCGGCATCGGGCGCGGCATCGCGGCCCACCTGTCCGCGCTCGGCGCGAGCCTCGTCCTCGGGTACGCGTCCAGCCCCGCCGAGGCCAATGCGCTCGCCGCGGAGCTCCCCCACGCCGTAGCCGTCAAGGCCGACGTGTCCGACGAGGAGGGCGTCCGCGCCCTCTTCGACGCCGCCGAATCGGCCTTCGGCGCCGGGGCGCACATCCTCGTGGCGAACGCCGGCGTGCTCGACGACAAGTACCCGCACCTGTCGAACACCCCCACCGCCGACTTCGACCGCACCATCGCCGTCAACCTACGCGGCGCGTTCCTCTGCCTCCGCGAGGCGGCGAACCGCCTCCCCCGCGGCGGCGGCGGCCGCATCGTGGCCATCACCTCGTCGGTGGTCGCGTCGCTGCCACTGGGCTTCTCGGCGTACACGGCGTCCAAGGCGGCGGTGGAGGCGATGGTGCGGACCATGGCGAAGGAGCTCAAGGGCACCGGCATTACGGCGAACTGCGTCGCGCCGGGGCCCGTGGCGACGGACATGTTCTTCGCCGGCAAGAACGAGGCGTGGGTGAAGCGCACCGTGGATGCCAACCCGACGGGGCGGCTCGGCGATCCCGGCGACATCGCCGCCATGGTCGGGTTCCTCTGCACCGACTCCGCCGAGTGGACCAACGGCCAGGTCATACGTGTCAACGGCGGCTACATCTCTTGAGGGTGGTGTCGGTGGCACGACCGATTTGGCCACGTGTTCGAATGTTGCAGAAAACTGAATAAATTTGGGAACATTTGGTATGATTTAGGGTCCCGTATGAAATAAAATTCGATTTGAATCGATTGATTTGTTCATATATACTGCTCTGTTTGAGTCGAAATCCTGAAGAACTCCGATGAATGTACTGAGAATTCTCTCCATATCCGTTTGCAAACGCAAATGACTCGTATTCTTATAGAAGTATAGTCCAATGAAGCAAAATTTGCTTATTTTATCTTCTCTAATTTATTCAGCCCAAAATCTCCTAAATCTCAATATATCAAACTCATCAAAGGAATTGAATTGATCGTTGAGTTGACTTAGTCCACTAGCTAAGCAATGCCTCCATTGACTCGAATCACCTGGCCGTTGACCCACTCGGCGGCGTCGGTGCAGAGGAAGCCGACCACCGGAGCGATGTCGCCGACCTCGCCGAGCCGCCCCATCGGGTTCCCGGCCTTGAATCTCTCCACCGCCTCCTCGCTCTTGCCGGCGAAGAACAGCTCCGTCGCCACGGGGCCCGGCGCGACGCAGTTCACCGTCACCCGTGACGCCCCGACCTCCTTCGCCATCACCCGCACCATCGCCTCCACGGCGGCCTTCGACGCCGCGTACCCCGCGTACCCGGGCAGCAGCGTCGCCGCCAGCGTGGACGATACGGCCACGATCCGGCCACCGCCGCCGCGGCGCAGCCGGTTGGCGGCCTCCCGGAGGCACAGGAACGCGCCGCGGGTGTTCACGGCGAACGCGGCGTCGAAGTCCGCGGCGGACGTGTCGGCCAGCTTCGGGTACGTGCTGATGGCGAGGCCGGCGCAGGCCACGAGGATGTGCGCCGCGCCCCCGCCGAAGGCGGCCTCGGCCTCGTCGAAGAGGGACCTCACGCCGGCCTCGTCGGAGACGTCGGCCTTCACGGCTACCGCGCTCGGGAGCTCGGCGGCGAGTGCCTCGGCTGGGCCGGAGCTGGAGGCGTAGCCGATAACGACGCTCGCGCCGAGCGAGGCCAGGTGGATGGCGATGGCGCGGCCGATGCCGCGCGACGCGCCGGTGACGATGGCCACGCGGCCGGAGAGTGGCAGCGCCGCCGCCTGCGCCTGCGCCGGAGCGGAGTTCGTGGCCATGGAGCTCGTGCTTTGCTGATCAATGCTCGATTGCTCGATTGATAGTGCAACGATCTGCACTATGAGTAATGACCTTGCTCTAATCTCATCGCGTGGATTTAAATAGGACACGAGAGCAGCTGGGAAGCGTCATGAGTGACGCTTGCCGCCAATTTCTTTTTTTTTTCCCCTTTGACCTTGCTGATGGTTGATGCCATAGTCAAAATTATGTTGTCACGAAAAGACTGACTTTTTTAAGAAGCATTTTAATTGGATTAACACTGTTGCGGATGCATTAAGTAACATATTTCAACGAAATTTAATAACAAAAATATTGGTAGTATCATACATTTGACAGGGAAATAGTATCAAATAAATTTGACAGAAAATAGTATCATACACCTACCACCTCTTCACTAGCTGTCACATATCATCCACTTCCTCTTAAAAGACACTTGCTTTACTATAGTTTATCATTTTTTTGGCCACACGGCTTCACCTACAATTTAAAACTAGAAAATCGCTCAACGAGTTTTGGTAATAGTTGAGTGTGTTATAAGGGTGCATTGGACAGCGTGTATGTGCACGTGTACGTCTTCCGTATAACTGAAAATATTATATTATAGGTCTTGTTGGGCAGGACGCCTTGAGTTATTCCTCTCATTTTACCTAGCTTATTATTGCATATAAAAAAAAATCAAAACTTGTATCCCTCTACCATATATATATATATATATATATATATATATATATATAAGGAAATTACTAGGCTTTAGTCACTTGAAATTCTCAAAAATCTCAATCAAATTTGTTGTATCATCCATGCCAAGATTTGAGGTTCAATTGTCTTCCCCATCAAAGGCGTCTTCTCCGTTGATAGCATGGTGGTGGCGGCGACGGAGATGCTAGGTTAGGGTTATAATGGGGTTGGAGCAAAGGAGATTTGGAGGTTTCTTCAGGCTTAGAGGGATAACCGTGGAGGCGGCCGGACCGGTAGTGTAGTGAGGCGATTAGGCGAAGGTAACACCGTTAGTTCGCTACAACCTTGGCAAGGAAGCTAGGTAAGGGATGGGGTTGTTGGCAAGAAGGGGTCATCCCATTGGCCAGACAGAGCATCAAGCCAACCAAGAAGTAAAAGCTGAGAAGGAGTGACTCGCATGAGTCAACACTTACTACTCACGTCCGGTAGAGCAATCTCAAATTATCATATAGAAATGTTAATGTTATGATTTCGATATTGATCAAAAGGTGCTGGGACTTTTGGTCATGTATTAGTGATATATTCTATTGCTGACGGTCGTATCCTAGTAACCTAGCCCCTGTAAAAGCTCTACCTAATCATCGGGGTAGAAGGTTGTGCTTATTTCTTGGCAAATAGCTAAGTCGACACCCCAAGGTAGCAACTCAACTCTTCGTAGATGTAAACAAGTGTTCACTTGAAAGTGGATCAAAGAAAAAAACTTCTTTGTTTCGTTGGAAAACGTTAAGATAAGTCTCCTTTCTTTTCGGCAGCATCCTTCCGCATTGGCGGCGAGTGGAAGAGTTGGGTTCGATTCTCTTTATGCGCAATTGTGGGATACAAATGGTTAAGAGATGGGGTATCTCTTGGCTAAGGGTCCCCTCACCACCGCTTGGCTAAGGGAAGAGAGGGGAGGGCGGAGGATGATTTGATGGGCCTTTTGTTGGTGTTAAAGGCAACGTCGGGTGAGGCACAACCAATAGTATCGTGGGTTTGAAAGTGGTGACAGAAGGAGAGGAGGAGACGATAAATCGCGACGCAATATGCGTCATCCAAGAGTGGTAGATATTTTTTGGTATTTTTAGATGACTGAAAATAAAAAAACAAAAAATCTATGTAAAAGTCTGAATTATACCGCATACCAATTTTTTTATACCGACTAAAAAAATGTTCGTGCGTTGCAACAGCTGAAGGCTATTTTAGTCTTATTAATATTGATATATGGTTTATCTATGGTGAAAATCACTGTGGGAATTCGCTTGGATATTCTTTGTAGAAAATCATGAGCTACAATTAAGAGTCCGACTCTCATATCAAGTTATCGTGCGAGTTTTTTTAAAAAGATTTCTTATACGACTTATTCTGTATTTCCAAAAGTGTCCCAAGTTAGCATGCGAGTTTTTCTTAAAGAGATTTCCTATATGACTCCTTCTGTACTTATAAAAGCGAACAAATTTAAAAGCGAAATCAAATACGGTTCTATATTTCTAAAAGTGAACGAGCTTAAAAAACCATCTCAAACACGGATGACCTACCAAAGCAGTGATAAAAACATCTTCAACTTTTATAATAAGTTATATGTATTAGAAAAAGAAAAGTTTATCCATATGTATGATAACAATATACTACGACGGATTGACATCCTTATGATATAACGTTAGAGAAACGTGTGCGACCACGTCAGGAATTTGACGGGAATCTGCTTCCATACTGTGGCACGGAGATAGTGTCCCCAGTGGCCAGCGCCTAGCTGAGTGAGTGAGTGCGTATTCTCCGCGTCGTTAGCCGTATCCCACCTGATCAAGACGGATCGGACGACACCGACTTCGACACGTGTCACGAATCCGACTCGAACACAAGTCAAACTCCCCCCGCGCGCGCGCATGCTGGCCTCTCTACTCTCTAGCTATATAGTAAATCGTAGCGTGCAAGCCGTCGACACGATCGATCGGGTCAGGTCAGCTTGGCGTATGTACACGGGCGCGAACACTTCGTGATCTCAGCGACGACGAAACGGTAACCTCGGCGATCATCGGCGGCCCGCGCGCGGCGAGAGATTCTCCGGCGGGCGCCGTACGTGTAGAGATGTGCATGACGCTGACCATGCCGGGGGCAGCGGGCATCGGCAGTTACTACGGCGAGCAGTGGGCGCCGGCGGCGATGTCGTCGCTGTCGACGCTGTTCTCCTACGACTCACCGCCGGGGACGGCCAAGTACGCGGCGGCGCTGGCGTCGCCGTCGCAGCAGGTGTCCACGACGATGCCGGAGCTGGAGACGGAGGGGGAACTGAAGACGCTGCCAGCGCCGATGACAATCGAGACGGCGGCGGCGGCTCGGTCGCCGGGGATCGTCAAGGTGCGGTCGGTGTGGGCGCACAACCTCAACGAGGAGGTCAAGCTGATCGAGTCGCTGTTCACGAGCTTCCGGTTCGCCGCCGTCGACACCGAGTTCCCCGGGACGGTGCACCGGCCGTCGGCGCCGGCGTACACGCTGACGCGTAAGCAGAAGTACGCGCTTCTCAAGAAGAACGTCGACGAGCTCCACCTCGTCCAGCTCGGCCTGACGCTGTTCGACGCCGACGGCCGGCTGCCGGACCTCGGCACCGGCGGCGCCGTGCACTATGTATGGGAGTTCAACTTTCGGGAGTTCGATCTCCGGCGTCACGCGCACGCGTCGGAGTCGATCGCGTTGCTGCGGTCGAAGGGCGTCGACTTCGACATGACGCGGCAGGACGGCGTCGACGCGGCGGCGTTCGGCTCGCGGCTGGGCAAGTGGCTGCGCGCCGGGCTCGGCCGCGCCGGGCTTGTCACGTTCAGCGGCGCCTACGACCTCGCCTACATGCTCAAGATGCTGTATGGCGGCGGCTACCGGCTGCCCGGCGACGCGGCGACGTTCGAGTTCGTGGTGAAGACGGTGATAGGGAAGACGTTGTACGACGTGAGCAAGATGGCGCGCCACTGCCCCGGCGACCTGCGCGGCGGGCTGGAGTGCGTCGCCGGGAAGCTCGACGTGCGGCGCGCCGTCGGCGAGGCACACCAGGCCGGCTCCGACAGCCTCCTGACGTGCCAGATGTTCATGCGGATGAAGGAGCGCTACTTCGATCAAGCCGCGCTGGCGACCGTCGCCGGCATTAATTTAGGATGTTTAATCTTTACCTCCTGTGAATACACTTAGGTCTTACTACTATATCAATTTAGGAATGGGATCACCTATACATTTGACGATAAATTTCCTTTGAAAAATTTAACAAATGTAATTATAGTATAATCGTGATATAATTACACTATAACTTACATATAACAATAATGTAACTTGTATACTCCCTCCGGGCTGGTTTTATTAGTCGTTTTGGACACAATCTCAAAAACCAAGAAGTCATTATGTAGGGTTGTTATTTTCTATTTTGTCCCTATTAAAAATAGGGTTAGGTGTAGCATTCAAACAAGCAACTACTCCCCTCTCAATTGGTTTAGTGCATCAATTTGGTGTGTGGGGATCTGAGTTCGCGAGGACACACGAAAATTAGACCAACCAATTTTAGTTTTTTTTCTGCACGAGTTAAACCAGCCAATTTTATTCAATTTGTGCTTATGCGCGCGTTTTGCCACCAAAAGATTTTGTTTCTGCTAATTTTCCGCGCGCTGCGCATGTATATATACCATATACACCCGTACTTGTAGAGTTAAGCACACCAAAATATACGAGTCCACATCAAGCAGGTTGAATAAAGAAATGGATCTGAACATGGAGCTACATGATGACGATGGTTTTGCTGATGAGATGGAATATTACGGTATGTTTCTTATTTACGAGTAGATAGAATATAGTAGATATAATATGAAGCATTGTCTTATTTTTTTTCTTTTGGCACATATACCAACTTCTGTACCATGTACCTACATGTCCATGGAGTCCGTGACTACAAGCTCCTCGCTTGCCTCGTCCATGGAGTCGCTGGCTATCGAGTGCTCGTCGTCAGCCTCATACATGTTGTCAGGAACCATGACTTCTTGTTTGATTTTTTACTTAAAGCCAGCATATGTAATCCTGTTCAAGTTTTGTTGTGTGCTTGCATGCATGCATGCTGGCATCAACTGAGATGGGAACGAAGTGTTCAAGGCGTAACGAGGAGTTTATCTGGAAACAATAACACCATCAATGCACAAGGGAAATCTTGTCCCATACGTGAGAAAAACACTCCAATGATATTTTTTTTCATCCACAGCTAACTGAGCTCAAACGACTAATAAAACCAGCCCAAGAGAGTATATATTTCAAAAATCTCTCCATATCATGCTATTTTGATAAAGCGGAGGTCGTTCATATATGTGTGCGTTGTGACTTTTTTCCTTCCTCACTTGCACAAATCTTGAAACAAATCTAATGGTTCAAAATTATGTAAAAGTTACATATAAATTACATTGTAGCTACATGCAAGTTACGGTGTAATTACACTAAAATTATATTGTAATTACATCTATCAAATTTTTAGGAGAAAATTTATCGACAAATATATAGCAAAATTGTTTATGAATTAACTTAGGATGTTTAAACGTATACTACTGTGAATTGATGAATTGAGAGAGATCCTCGAAGAAAAGAAAGTTGAGGCCGTAGCATAATTGCGTCTCCATGAGCCGCATTGGACAGTAAACGGCCGCATTCATAATCTTTTACCATATAGGCAAAGATCAAATGTTAAAATAAGTCGAATATGTTAAGAAAACGGTTAAAATGACATTAGGATTGGGTTGAGTTGGGTGGTAAGTTTTAAAAATATGAAATCACTGAATGAACATATTGCAATTGTGGTATTATTAATTTATTTTTCACTAAGCTCCACGCCTGGACTATGACCACTGTGGCCAGGGGCCCAGGCACCCCTTGGCTTCTCCATACAACTGCCTCTACTTTGCACATCTTCTCCCTGTATACCTCTCTAAAAAAGGAAGGGATTTGCTATATTTTAGTTGCTTGGAAATGAAGAAAAATGTCGAATTTACTAGCTATTGGATAAAGTCGAAGATTTGTGCTCCCGTTGTTTCTACTTGGCAATGGCTTCTTCTCCGGGGTTGGTGACATGGGGGTAGGGGTCTGTGCCCTATTTGATTTAGATTATTCTACAGATTAATTATCCATTTAATTATATGGATAAAATTAGATATTTTAAAAAATAGACTTTAAAATAACTTAACACACTTAGCTATGCAGTAGTAACCATTTTTAGAAAGCGTATTCGTAGAGTAAATAGCTCATTTGAATAATTTGGCTAATAATTTGAAAAAAAAAACCTCGTTGGCACCGGTGAGGTGGTGGGCAGGGTGGGGAGGCAGTGGCGTGTGCAAGCGCACAATCTAAATGGCTAGTGCACATCGTGGGGAAGGAGAGGGTTTTATTTACTGTAAATGTACTCTTATAATATATATTTTGGTTGTATACATCCACTCGTGGATATTTTGGTCGGATTTATATTTATTATTTTAAAGAAACATCTAGTATGATAAAAACCTACTGGCAGCGGTTGTGATGACTGTCATCTTCCCACAACCACCTTTAATTTCAATTTGGTGTGATATTCCGTAGATTGAACGATACATACGTGGCTTGTGATAGATTACCACGTTACAATTTTGTCGACAATATAATGCAATTACGTGATATATACAATTTAACCTGTTTTCAAATTTACTGATATGTTCCCTTATTTAAAACATGCATGTTGCAATGCACGCTATATATCTTGAAAAAACAAACAAACATGAAAATGGCGATCGAGTAGAAACTCTGCTTTATTCTCCATCAACTCTTGAATCTTGATGACCTCTTCTCTTCTCATCCCATCTGTCTAGTACTTGTCGAGGCTTTCATGGCTGCCGCTGCCATTCCTTTGCTTGATCCAGGCGACGAAGGCGTCCATGGTGTTTGTGTCCGACCGGTAGTGCCTCTGCGTGAACTCGAGGAACTCGCGCCACGTGAAGTCCGGGAACGCGCGCGGGTGCGCGGCGTCGACGAGCGCCGGCGGCGGCGACACGACGCGGTCGAGGCGCGGGTTGAGGAAGAAGGTGAGCGACCTGCGCGCGACGCGGCCGTTCACGACGGCGCGGTGGAGGCAGCTGGCGTGGCGCCCGTTGGTGAGCGCGGCGAAGGTGTCGCCGATGTTGACGACGAACGCGTCGGCGCGCGGGCGCACGGCGCGCCACCCGCCCGCCGCGGCGCCGTCGTCGGGGAGCACCTGCAGCCCGCCGACGTCGTCCTGGTGGAGCAGCGTCAGCGACGTCGGGTCGCGGTGCGGGCCCGTGCCCAGCGTCAGGTGCGGCTGCCGGCACGGCGGGTAGTGGTTCAGGCGCATCACCGGGTCGCCGTCGGCGAAGAAGCCGCGGAGCTCGCCGCGGCCGAGGCCGAGCGCCGCCGCGAGCACCTCCGTGATGTCCAGCGCCAGCCGCGTCATCACGTCGCAGTACTCCTGGTACACCTCCCTGCATGTAAACAAAACGACGTCCATACATGTGTACATATGCGTAATCTCTTTATTTGGAAGTTTTTTGTTCGAGCAAATGCTAATAACTGAGTTTGTCAATGTGTTAATTAAGGTTTGAACAAAATGTTAACATGCTTATAGTAATAAGGTTCTGGATAGAATATTGATAGACAAATTTATACATGCCTCCGGTGTCAATAATTGTGCCATTGCCTCGTGTGGTGCACTTCTGCTACCATTCAAAATGCCAATTGTGGTGCCTGTTGTTGGTTATAAGTGTGGCACAGTTTGCCTAGAAAATAAGTTGATGACATGTTGGCTAATATGCTAATAAAGTGTAGCTTAGCTTAATTGAAACGCTCAACCAAACAGTTGCTTAATAAAGTGTGGCACGTCTAACATTTAGCGTGACAATGTGTAGCAACAAACAAAACAACCCACCTTTGATTTATTTATGTGCAGTAGCGAATCCAGGAAAAAAAACTAAGGACCCTTGATCTAATTATTAAGTAATATAATAATAATTAATATGACTAAAACAGTGACAAGCTACCCTGTTATACCGTGTGGATTACTGAACCGACTTTCCTATACTGCAATAGTTCATTTTTTTTATTTGACATTGTTGCCAGTGTTAATCTTTGATCAATGAAACTTTTAAGGTACAATGTTTCGATGAATGTAAGCAGTATTGTTTGTATTTAGCATGTAAAATACTTTAATAATATAATATCTTTTAAGTACTTATTTTAAAAAAACAAGTGATCAAAGTTGTACATAATATACAGTGTCAAGTACTACCTCCATCAAATGAGGGATTATTTTGATTGGTTGAAAAATAGATGTATTGTGAGAAAAAGTAAATGGTGCAACATTGTAATTAGTTGGGAAGAGACTGTTGGTGAAAACTTATTACATTATGAGATAAATTTTAAACTTAGAAGTTATATTTTTGGAATGAAGGGAGTGAAGAGGACAAGAGTGTAATCAAATCGAAAGATCTATTATATTTTTAAAAAGGCCTCGTGTGGAACGTGAGGTTTTAATTCTAGATAATCCTACCTGAATTGAACTTGTGTATCATATGAAATTCCTTGAAAATTGTACGAAATCAATGTATTCAAAAAAATCATACGAAATATCTCTTTCAAGAAAAATGAAATAAATAGAACTCGGAGGTGTGTGCATACGTACCCCATGTGGCGGTAGTCCTCGCCGAGGGCGTCGACGAAGTAGTCGGCGACCATGCGCGCGTTCCCCGGCGCGGCGGAGCAGTTGAACGACATGGTCTCCTTCCATGGCAGCTTGCAGTCGAACCGCCCAGTGAAGCTGCTCGCGTAGCCGTGGTTCTCGCCGGGGCGGCGCCGCGCGCGCTGCTTCTCGGCGAGCGGCCGCGCGTAGAACGCGTCGCAGCAGCGGTACGCCTCGGCGAGCAGCGCCGGGTCGACGCCATGGTTCACCACCTGGAAGAACCCGTGCCGCTCGCACGCCTCCGCCACGTCGCGCCCAATGCCACCGCCGCCGGACGCCAAGAACGCGGCCAGGTCGACGACGGGGATGGCGATCTCCTCCACCTCACCGTCGTCCGCCGCCGGCGCCTCGTCGGCCGGCCAGACGAACTGCGCCGGGATGGCCTCCTGCTTGCTCAGGATCGCCGCGTCGAACACCACGGCTGCCATGGCTGATCGATCTGCTCACTTCTCTCCCGCTTTGCACGCCGCTTGTTATAAATAGCGAGTGAGATAGGAGACTAAGCCACATCGAGCACAAATTTAGGGATAAGATGGCTCGATTTGGACATGGTTAATCTTGTCACTAGTTGTCCCTAATAATGGATTACTAGATAAACATCACATCACCCTGTACATTCCATGCAAAATGCAACGTGTGTGTTAGCTGTTTATATCAATGCATGCATCTTAGGCTACCAATTCTCCTGGCACATTTCTGTGAACTCATCTCATTAGA
The DNA here is from genome assembly GCA_000573905.2 of Oryza punctata. NCBI lineage: Eukaryota > Viridiplantae > Streptophyta > Magnoliopsida > Poales > Poaceae > Oryza > Oryza punctata. The sequence goes on along the minus strand of CM002494.2, from coordinate 3,985,070 downwards.
GTTGGTTTGTTATGGCCGGCCATAAGTGCCGGAGACGTGCATGGCCAGATGAGCCTAGGTTGATGGAATACTTTCTGCATGAGTGGCATGCAAATCTGATCTGATCTGGTTCGTCACCCGGATCCACACAATGACGGCCAGCAGCATCTGTTCTGTTATGCCAATCGCCAAATGTTCTTTTTTTTTTTCGTTTAGAAGCACGTACAAACGCAAGCGAATTGTCAAATGTTGTTGATTATTATCACAGCATGAACTTGATGAAGGCCAAATTGTTGGTCCATTCATTCAGAGTTTCAGTCACACAAAATTCGTTTTCAGCATTAAGTTGTAGGCAAGGTTCACAAAACCATTTGTTGATCCAATACCGGTCTTGAGCTGTTTTGTTTGTTTAACCGTCTGAAAAACCGGTGAAATTGTCAAAATGTTTGAAATTCAATCTGATCGAGTGGTTCGTTAACTTGAGCGAGAGGAAATGACTGAATCGTCCGTTTTGTGAATCTTGCTTGTAGCCTTCTTTTATTTTTTAACGAACGCTTATAGCCAATTTGTAACAAATCCATTTGCACATTTTATTTAGATTTAGATTTAGATTTTCAAAGGTTCTTGAGGGTGTTACAGGTACAGCTACATCGATGTATATAATCAGTATACATCAACAACATATATATAATTGCTGATGAACACTTGTCGGTTGCTAATAATCAGCTTCATCTTCGTAAATTACTGTAATAACAGATACATATTCGCCATGGCGGCCGCTGTCAGAAGCGACATATCAGAGGTTGGCTGATCAGAGGCCGGATCAGATCTTGAAGGCCTTCTCGACGCTCTCGCGGCGCGCGCCGACGGTCTTGTAGATGCGCATGAACTCGCGGAACGTGACGGTGCGATACTGCGGCTGGTCGCCGGCGGCGACGAGCTCCTTCGCCGGGCCGACGAGGCACTCCATCGGCGGCATCATGAACGTCGCCACCGACGTCCTCGCCACCGCCGAGTTCGTCATCGCCCTGTGCTCGATGCTCTTCAGCACCCCATTCGTCGCAATCTGAATCAAACATATATACATGATTAAATTTCACAAAACTATAGGTAATTTAATCAAAACCAATATATCACAAAACTAGTTAAAGACATTTAATATGTATCACAGAAATATAGATTTAAAATCATATTATTTCACAAAACTATAGTATCATATCAGAAAACTATAAATTTAACATCAGTTTTATCAAAAAAAACTACAACTTTTATAACCTTAACGGTGCTATGAATAAAAACCAAAAATATGTAGTTTTTGATAACTTTGTTTCTAAATTTGTAGTTTTTGTGATACAAATTTTAAATTTTAGTTCTGTGATAATATAGTTTTTGTGATATATATATATATATATATATATATATATATATATATATATATATATATATATATATATATATATATATTCTTAAATCGATGGTTTTGTTATAATTTGAGCAAAATATCTGTAGTTTTGTAAAAATATGTAGATCAAATCAAGATCGTGTCGCGCCGGTGATGGGGATGATTCTGACCTCGAGGAGGTGGCCGAAGTTGACGACGAAGGCGTCGGGGACGGGTTCGACGTTGATCCAGTCGCCATTGTAGGAGACCTGGAGGCCGAAGACGTCGCCCTGGAGGAGCAGGGTGATGAGGTTGCGGTCGCAGTGCGGCGGCAAGCCCAGTGTCAGGCTCGGATCCGGGCATGGAGGGTAGTGGTTGACGTTGATGATGACATCGCCGGCGGTGAGGTCGAGCTCGAAGTAATCCGGCCTGAGCCCCATCCCCTCGCACAGCAGTCGCAGCAGCTCGATCCCCAATCCCCTCGTCGCCACGAAGAACTTCTCCGCGACCTCCCTGCAACGGAATTAGGATCAAATTAATCCAATCAGCAACTGATTTGGGAGTGATTTGATGCTGCTGGTTGGGGATTTTCTTTTGGTTCACCGGAGATGGTGGGGCTTGTCGGGCCAGTGGGTGTTGGTGTCGTCGGCGACGGGGAAGCCACAGGCGAGGCGGAGGCAGTCGCGCCAGTAGCGTTGGTCGCCGACCTCGTAGATGGTGCTGGAGAAGAGGCGGTTGGGATTCTCCTCCGCGTCGGAGTAGAACGCCGCCTTGTCCTCCGCCGGCAGCCGGAAGAACTCCTCGCACACCGCCGCCATCTCCCGCATCACCTCCGGCGGCACGCCGTGGTTCACCACCTGCACGCGCGGGCACACGGCCATGTCGAACACCAAGCACTGTCAATCGATTCAGGAATACTATTTCTGACCTGGAAGAAGCCGAGCTCCTTGCCGGCGTCGAGGACGGCGCGGCGGACGGCGTCGCGGGGGCCGGAGAGGTCGATGACGGGGAGCGACACGGTCGCGGTGGAGGCCGGTGGGCGCCTGTCGGCCGGGAACACGAAGCAGTCCGGGAGCTGGCCCTGCGACGCCACGGCGGCGGCGGCGCCCCCGCCGCCGGAGGAGGAAAGCAACTTCTCCATCGCCGACGAGATCGATCAACTGAGGAGATCAGAGCAAAGCAATCGAGCTGAGCAAGTGAGCGGAGAAACTCAACCAGCACGCTCGAATTTATAAAAGCAGAGAAAATCTCCCAGTCTCACTCGATCACTCCAGCGTGTCGCCTTGTCGGCTTGTCGGTTTCTTCACTCACCTGACCGCTGACGTGGCACCCGCCGTGCACAAAACACCGATTCGGCGGTGACCAGTGGGCCCCACATGGCAGGGCCAGTCGGACTTTCCCACCTGGTCAACCCGGCCCATCTCGAGCTTTCGCGGCCCATTTCGAGTAGGGCCCACGAATGGCAACCTTGATTGGATTAAGTTCACTTTGGATCCCTCTATTTGTCGCCCAGTCCGATTTTCATCCCTTGGTTGCAAAACCTGGTATGACGGGTCCCCTAACCATCAAAACCGGTGCAAATGTGGTCCCTTGGTGGGTTGGAAGGCGGTTTTACTAATGTGGCATCTACATAGCTAGTTTGACTAGATCTTCGTCCCACATGAGCATTCACGTGGCGCTTACGTGGCAATTCGATCCCGGAAAAATAATAAACCCCGTGTAACCCAAATATCAGTTCCACACACAAATTAATAAAAAAAGGTGGGGCCCACGTGAGCCCCACATATCATTCTCACACCTACTCTTCTTCCTCCCACCCTCACACCGCCCGCCACAGCCCCGCTCCGCCCCGCCGGCCTCACGCGCCCCTTCGCTCGCCGTCCTTCTCGCGCTCATCTCTCTCTGCACCCACTCCGGCCACCTCTTGCCCCGCTCCGTTGGCCGGCCGATCCGCCGCCCGCCCCTCTGCTCTGTTGCTGCTCCACCCCGCTGTTGCCCGCTCCACCGGTTGAAGAGAGAAGAGGGAGAGAGATAGGGGATAGAGAGAAGAGGGTAGTGAGGATATGTGGGGCCACGTGGGCCCCACCATTTTTATTAGTTTGTGTGTGAAACTGATATGTGGGCCCCAAAGGTTTTATTATTTTTCCGAATCTAATTGCCCCGTAAACACCACGTTAATGACACGTTGGACAAAGACCTAGTCAAAAGGAACCACGTAGACGCCATATCAATCAAAAGCGGACACAATACTACCGAGAAATCTCATTTAAACGGTTTCGTAAGTTGGGATCCGTCGTACCCGGTTTTGCAACCAAGGGACGAAAATCGGACTAGGCGACAAATAGAGGGACCCAAAGTGAACTTATTCACCTTGATTCGTGCTCGGAATCTGGTCGTGTGACTGCAAGTGGGCCCGGCGGGTAGCTATCGGACTCGCGTCGCTGCTCCGAAATCGCGTCACTTGCAGCGGGAAGTGGCGAAATGCGATAAAAAGGCGAGACGGTGCAGCACAATAAAATGCGAGGATTTTAGCGAGCGATCGAGCTTGATTGATCCAGCGAGGGAGGTAGCAATGGTGGGGAGCGAGACGCAGGCGGGAGACGGCGGTGGCGCGGCGGCGATGTGCGCCGGCCGATGCGGGTTCTTCGGCAGCTAGTGCCGCCACCGACGGCCTCTGCTCCAAGTGCTACAAGCAGCAGCAGCTGCGACATCTCATCAACGCCGGCGCCGGAGACGAAGTGGAGAACGTCGTAGCCGACCTCGCGGCGCTCGCGATCATGGACGACTCCGGCGCGGGACGCGTGCAGAAGCCGGACGAGGAGACGACGGTGGTGGCGCCGCCGCCGACGAAGAACCGTTGCGAGGCGTGCCGGAAGAAGGTGGGTTTGCTGGGCTTCCCGTGCCGGTGCGGCGGCGTGTTCTGCGGCGCGCACCGCCACGCCGGCACGCACGCCTGAGCGTTCGACTACAAGGCGGCCGCGAACCCGCTCGTCATCGCGCCCAAGCTCAACAAGATTTGAAAGCTTCGTGCCGAACTCAGACGTGACGTCACCGCGTGTGAAAAATTCGTGCTGTGCACGTGTCAACATTTTCTTTTTCCATTTTTGTGTGAGATCATAATTATAAGTGGGTAGTTCCTGATAGTAATGAATTGTTTCAGGGGCTCAATGTGCCTACTTGGTTTGAGCCTGATTTCTTTCCTTCAGGTGACTTAAAATATTTCTTTCAGAATATATGCTTATATCACTAAATTTACTAATATAAGTTAGTGCTCATTCCATCCCAAAATATAACAATATAAACATAGGTGAGATATGTAGTATTAGGAAAAGTCTAATCTATATTTAAATTGTTATATTTTTTGATAGGGATAGTAGTAAATATTTTTTAACATATGAGATAGATAATAATGTAGCACTTAGTAGTAAGTAACTTTAGATGTCTAAGGCTGCGTTCCCAGTAAACACGGAAAACGGAGCGATTCATTAACGCGTGATTAATTAAGTATTAACTATTTTTTTAAAAATGGATTAATTTGATTTTTTTAAACAACTCTTGTATAGAAATTTTTTAAAAAAAACACACCGTTTAGTAGTTTGAAAAGCGTGCGCGTGGAAAACGAGAGATGTGAGTTGGGAAATAGGGAGAAAGAACACAGCCTAAGATATAACTCGGAGGTTGAATCCTCTTCTGATAGATTGAAATTCATGTTTTCTGGTGCTTCTTTCTTCCAATTGGAAGTTCCAATCTCAAACAGAAAAAAAAATTTGCCCCGATCCATGAAAAGGAAAACAGAAAAAATTGATAAAGCACCAAGATTGGACGTGATGTAGATCGATCGCAGCTGCGCTGCATACAAGTTAGCCAAATGAGGAGGACCATACCACCAGTACGTCAGCATGCTTAGGTAAGCCATGAACGCGAGACAGTTTTGGCACACTCGCCATGTACAGTACATGCAGGAAGCCACGATCTTGCTGCTATTTACTGTAGTAACTACCATTACACTGCTGCATCTTCGTGTAGCTTTGCAAGATTGCCTGGTACGGTCGATCCGTGGTTTCCGTGTACCTAAAATCATGGTGAATAACTTGCGGCATACGTATACGATTATACGTAGTAGCGGAGTCAGAAATTTACAGAAACTATATATGGCCTACTCTCTCATGTTCTAATTTTCTTTGATATTTTGGACACGATCTCACGCACCAAGGAATGATTTGTTAGATGTCTAATTTCTATTTTGCTCATATTAAATGTGGTGGTGTGCTAATTGGAAACAACAAGTTGTTATGCTGGGTTCGAGTAAATGTTTATTTTCGCGAGCATGAAATGAAGCAAGCTGAATAGTACTACTTCCGTTTCATTTATAAGTCGTTTGACTTTTTTTTTAGTCAAATTTCTTCAAGTTTGATCAACTTTATAAAAATATAGAAGTATTTTCAACACAAAACAAACATATTATAAACAAACAAAATATATTTAATGTTAGATTTAATGAAACTAATTTGATATTTTATATGTTGCTAAATTTTTTAATAAATCTGATCAAACCAAACAAAGTTTAACTAAAAAAAATCAAACGACTTATAATATAAAACGAAACACTCTGGAGTAATGGGATGCATACATGCATGGGCAAGTAGGTCCTTCATACATAGGTAGAGATTAAAACATCAAAAAATTGCATACTTTGGTACCACCCCCAAAATATCAACAATATTAGAACCGGAGGAAGTAACCACTGAAGATCCGTGGAGGACCTAGGCTAGTATGTGGTAATTTTGCTAGAACCTCGATCCAACATGGTGAAAATTTACGCTAGTGCATAGGCTTCCAATCGTAGACCCCGAGTTATGGCTTAGGGTGCTTGAGGCCTAGGTCCGCCCCGATAAAGATTAAGGCTCAATCATTACAATATGTTGAATTTTCAAAATTTTCATTTGAGAATAAATTTACAAAGGGATTAAGGATTATCTCCTAGAGCTTAAGTTTTAATTCTCCTAGGCTTATCTCCGTCTCTGATTATACCTAAGCAGGGTCACAATCGATGGCGACCAGCAAGCTGAGTCGCAGACTCGCATCGCAGCAGCAGCTAGTAGCAGGATTCAGGATCCTGGAATCACGCTTGTTGTATGTAAGTTCAGTTGGCTTGGCTCGAGCATGTTACTCCTCATGAACGGGGATTTGTTTGGAGGTGAGATCCTGTAACACCCACTCTGGATTCAAATTCAACTATATCAATTGATTTGCACCATGATCGAAATGGTTAATATTTTTTCCTATACTCTGATTAATATGATAATTGTTCTCTCATTACTGTTCTCTCCTACAACTAGAGATGGTAATGGGTATATGTGTCCACTTGATTTTCTTACACTATACTTACACCCACGAGGACTAAAAATTTCAGGTTCAACACCTACGCTTGCTCCTAAGGTGCAATATTATTCCTATACCCACACCTGTTTAGGTAATGAGTAATCTGTTGGGTTCTCATACCCATAATGCTAACTTAGAGCACTTGTTTTTATATAGCGATGTTTCTTTTACCTAACCTCTAAATCCAACCGTATATATGCAACCTTTTAAATTAGTAACTGTGTTCGGAAGATGAGGTTAGAAACTCACCTCCCGCGTACGAAAAACGGAACGACTTTGGAGTGTTGCTTAAATCACTATATCCACTGGATTACATACCCTTACCGTAAGTATATGCATCTTTCATGAATTTCTAGAGGGTGCCATGATCTGCATCACCGTAGGTGTGCTTCCAGCCTAGTGGCAACCTGCACGCCTGATGCCTCCTACACCGGCTGGTCCAAAGATTGATCATCAGTGGCCAGATCAGTACGTATATGTGGAGATCGACAATTAAGCTTGAGCCACGAGAAAGAGATGCGTCGTCAATCGAAGTGCTCTAGTTGGGATGTCATTTTCCTTGTTAGTGGTGGATGATCCTGCATTAAGTACTATAATCACTGTTACCACCTTTTGCACTGTAGCATTGATATGGCACTACTACGGGTTCCCTATGACAATTGACACATGACAATGTACCATGTGTTTGTTCAAAGTGTGATCACTCTCTTCACCTACCAAGCCGCATAGAATAGATCTCAGTACCTCTCCCTTGAACGTATGGCACGTACACCGGTTAGGCTTGACCCTCCCTACTCCATTTGCAAGATATGGTTGGGGGCCAGCCTCAAACTAGGGCCAGCTCAAGATGCACGTATCCGCAATATTACTTTTGTATTAACGTATAAATCGATCTTAATTATCAGCATAAAACATGTCGTTTAGTTAGGCCATGTTCGTGTCTGATTAAGGTGCATATTGTACCTTAGTTTTTGTTAGCACGTTTTTTAAATTGCTATAACAATATATTTCATTTCGCGTGAAAGCTTTTTATATCGAAGCATTTTTCAAGTTTAAAATAATTAAAACAATTAATCATGTGCTAATGATTTTCTCGTTATGTGTGTCACCACTTACTCTTCATCTACCATGTACTCGAATAGGGTCTTAGTGGATACATATGAAAGGTTTTTTCATCAATATCTTATTAGGTATTTTTTAAAAAATATACTTTCATACTATTGTAATTTATAAGGTTTTGGTTTTATAGTATAAACTAGTTATCAGATTTTAAGATCGTGTTGGTGTTATAACTTTTATAACTAAAGGAGTAATATTTTCAAGACATATTCAATTCAAAAGATGTCAGTTTAAGTTCGCCTCACGTGTACAACGAAGCCTATATATTTTGTAGTCTAAGAGTTATACATTTTGCATTATATGTTATATGTTTAGCATACTAGGTCTCTTACTCATTAATTATAGCAACACTAACACTCTTATTATCACCATCCTTTCCTCCACTCAGCCTTACTCTCTCTGTCCTAAAAGGAACATAATTCTAATCTAGATTTATCTTTAAGAATTCAGCATGGGTTCATCTTGTTGGGACAGTGGGAGAGCAATGCAACTTCCCACCTCAAAAACCTCATAGCTCGTCTCTCAATACAATTTATCATTGGCTACCCTATCGAGCAACTTGTGGTATTTCTACATCCTTCAACACGTACAACTCACCACTTTTGAGCTTATGTATGATTCTTCGCGAATCTCCACACTCTTCATGCATCAGAAATATGTTAGGAATACATATTTCAATAGATTAAATATGCAAACCCTGTTGGTGGCGGTGATGTTCATTTCTACTGAAGATGAAGAACTTAGGGCATGGAAAACAAGAAAGCTATTAGCACATAATTAATTAAGTTTTAATTATTATAAACTTAAGAATTGAATTAATTTGGTATTTTAAAGCAATTTATATATATAAAGTTTTTTTACGAAAATACCATTTAACAATTTAAAACATACTTACTAAAACAGGTATAAAATATGTATATTAATAAAAAAAGGGCCCTAATGGACCAATGGAGTGAGTATACGTAATCCTTGCAATAAAAAGATCAATGGAGTAAAAAGTCGTAGAGACATTAAACTGTTGGAAGAATATATCAAAGCACTGTAAACCCTGACAAAACAAAAGATCTAAAATACTGTCCCCCCTCAAAAACAAAATCTAAAATACTGTAGTATCCAATTACACCGTGTAAAGCTCCTTTGGTACGGTTCCATGTGGGCCCAGCGGTTCCTCCCCCACCAAAAAATTCCCATAAGATAAAAAAAACCACCACCGACAAATGGGCCCCACCACGCACGACGGGCTCCTCCTCTCCCCCACTCCCTGTGGACCCGTTCCCACGCCGAAACTCGGACCCAATCCGCCGCAACGGCTCGCAACCGCGTTCCCACTGTATCACACTGACACCTGGGCCCCACCCGCAGTGACACGTCGGCGTGGCCTCGGGTGATCCACGCGACTCCAGAGAATGAATCACGCAGGTATAATAATTACTTATAGTTACCTAATTAAATTAATTAATTAAATTAATCCGAAACCTGCGAGATTATATGGAGTGGGATTAAAGAAAGTGCCACGTGGATATTTGGAAGGCGTGTGCCTTTATTTAAGCGCCCACGCAAAATAAACCAACCGCGTAGTCGTCCTCCTCCTCCCCTCCCTCCGCCTCGTAGTCGTCCCCCCCCAAAAAAAAAAAAAATAACGCGAAGAGAAAGAGAGAGAAAGAGAGAGAGAATCCTCCGGTGAGGAAAAGTCCCGTGCGTTCTCGCCTCTCCTCGGCTGCAGGTTGGTGCGCTCTCTCCTTGTTCATCCTCTTCATCTTCTTCTCCAGATCCGATCGGTGGTAGCTGCGGCCGATCTGAGCCAAAGGCAGCCGCGGGTTCGTCGGGTGGTTGGATTGATTTATTTTTTTGTTTTTTTTGGGGATCTTTTTGGGGGGGTGGGTTATTGGGAGATCGGGCTGGTGCGGTTGGATCTGTGACTGTTGTTGTTGTTGTTGATAGGGGTTGCTTGCTTGTGTGTTCCTCTGCGATTTGATTGTGTGTTCGGAGGTTGACCTTATGATTTTCGATTTTGCTGTGATTTGATTGCTTCCAAATTTGCTATTATTGGATTCTAGATGTAGGGGCGATGATTTTTTTTAACTTTTTGAGCCAATCAGCACAGGAGGAGTGGGAGACATAGAATTCTACTATCGTTTATGAGAAAATTGGATGTGGCCGCTTGCTCCTAGCCTTATCTCAATCGTGTGAACCTCCATGCGCGGTGAGAGAAGCTATTGCGACGATGGAACACACGGTTTCTTGTGGGCTTTGCCTTCGCGCTGAGATTGATAACGGATTAAAGGGATCAACCTTTCTTGCCGTGCATGGCAAATCAGCGATTGATTATATTCTGGGGGATAGCGCCATGGGATTTCTTGATGAGCCTGTAAAATAAAAAAGGTCAGCCTTTTGGATATTAGGGATTGCGGGAAGCTAGAGAGAGGTTTCGTGGATTGTAGGCACATCCGGATGAATTGAGTACGTAGGTTGCTTCCGCTGTTTGCTGTCACCTGCCTTCCGCCGGTTGTGCATGAGTTATCTGTACAAGTTGCAAAGTCTACGATTTGTCTAAGGCTGTGAGCTGTGAGCAATATAGATGGACGAACGATGAGGTAGAAGAATATTTGCTTCTGCAGAATAATCTGCTCATAGAGCAGAACGGATGAGGTAGAAGAATATTTGCTTCTGCCGAATAATCGTCTCATATAGAAGAACGATTGTAGTGCGGAGTTTCAGGTATTTCGTCACTGCTGATTTTGCTCTGCAGAAATCAATAGCAGAAAAGACCGTTGGTTTCTATGTGTTTCCTATTGTAGTGTTTTAAGAATTGTTCAGCTTTTTGAGGGATACTACTATTATAGGAAATAGCCTCAGGAGAATCATATAACCTACTGTTTTCAATGTTTGAAATCGGCTACCAGCATTTACACATTCTTGTACCGACTAACATTGCCATCTCCATCTGCTTGCGAACACAATCCTTAGCTGTATGGAATTATGGAATTTATCAATTCTCTTGTTTGAGGGTCTCTTGAATTTGGTTGGCTAGAACAATATTTATTAGAATTTTGTTAACCTGGGATGTATCCAGTGACACAATGGCTGTTGTACTGCGCAGTGCTGAATTGCTGATACATGCTATATCTTTTTCAAATTGATTTGGGAGCTGAAAACACTAAAAAACAGATTATATCACCTAATTAAATGCAACTGAAAATGGTCGAGATCCTTTTCATGATACCGGTCCCTAGTTCCCCCACCCATTTGCAGCCTGTTTTCTTGCATATGGTGTTTTACTTATTTCCTGTTCTAGAAATGTAATTTTCATCCTCATTTACTCATAATTTGTTTTGCTAACTTCTGTACGTACAGCCTGCCGGTAGCAATGGCACAAGAAAGCTGGAAAAATGAGTCTGAGGAGACTGTCCACACACCGGAGGCCCCAATATTGTGTGTAAACAACTGTGGCTTCTTCGGCAGTAGCATGACGAACAATATGTGTTCGAAGTGCTACAGGGACTTCGTGAAGGTCACGACAATGGCTGCCCCAGTAGTGGAGAAGAAGGTGTTTATGCCAGCATCGTCTTCCAAGACACCATTGGAGCCAGCAAAGCCAGATGAAGTTCCTGCCGCAGCTGTAGAGGATAAGCAAGCGGCACAGGAGCCTCCAAAGCCACCGAGCAACCGATGCCTGTCATGCCGTAAGAAGGTTGGTCTGACTGGCTTCCAGTGCCGATGCGGTGGTACCTTCTGCTCAACACACCGTTATACCGAAGCTCACGACTGCACCTTCGACTACAAGAAGGCCGGCCGGGATCAGATTGCCAAGCAGAATCCTGTTGTGATAGCCGAGAAGATCAACAAGATCTGATTGAAGGTTATGGAAGGGCCATTTAATCTCTATTCATGGTGGCAACCGAGTCTTCAAGTTTACTTCAGCCAGTAGGTTCCTTCAGGTCGGGGTTAGTGTGCTAGGAGTCCCAATTGTGTCTATCCTTTCTCCTTATCATGGTTTCATTCTCTGGCAATTAAGGAATAATAATGTAAATATATATTCTATTCTTAACTATATTTCCATCCTATTGCTTATTGTTACAGCCTTGATGCCCTATGTTCATCCTGTCGTCTTGACTCACAAGAATTTTGTGATGATGATTCCTTGTTGATGGCTTAATCTTACTTGTGGTTCGTTGCATGTTAAAAAGATTTGATTAGAGATGATATAACCTTGGTACTGCAGCCTGTTTCCTGGAAGTTCCATTCAGGATTTTTATACTACTTGATGGTGGTAATGAAAGGATGGCGGCTTTGTGCTATCCTGGAAAAGATGCCGTGGTTTCATATCGCTTCTTCTGAAAGTTGATGAGCCCATCGGCAGTTGTCCAAGATGATAAGATAGGATTGTATATGAGGTCCCAAATGGTATTGACAGGTCACCTGTTTTATGTTATCATCACTTGTGTGCTGAATGTTGCACTAGGGAATTATCTATTGCTAAGTATGCTTATGAAGTTGTATAGAAGTACGAGATAAGCACAGAAATGTCTGGTTTGATTTTCTTTGCAAGGTACTTGTCACACATGTCATGTGAAATTGTTATCATCAGTCCCATAAAAGAAAATATTCTCTCATGCTGTCAAACTCATGCAAAAAGTTTGTTGATGGCTATGAGCAGTGTATTTGAAGAGTTCTTCAGAGGCTAAATGACATCCCAAAGAAACATGACATCTGAGTCGACCACAATACATGCCCACCCAATCGGCAGCTGACACTTGGCCAGGTGGATGGATTAACCTACTGGTATCTAGCTTACTTTGGGCAAGAAACAAAGATGAGCATACTATGTAGTAATAGATTTTTCACGAGTGCTGTGACAGCCATTGGCAAACAAACAAACAAAAGAAGGAACAGTATCTCAACAGTCTCACAAATTTTTCACATAAAAGGGACAGTATGAGGAGCAATCGATAATGACCCCTTCTTGACTTTTGCAATAGAGGACTCTATCACTGGAACTCTGGCTGCATTCGTGAAGTAATTGGGTTGCTTCCATCCCTGACGAAGACTATCGTGAGAAACATTACTAATTGTTGCTTGGCTTATCAGCCACAGCAAAGAAAAAAAGGAAAAGGAATTTTAGAACTTCATTTTAGAGTTGATTTTAGGGTTTTCTCATTACAGTATGTTTTCCAACCTTATTTTTTATAAACTGTGTATTATGTACTACAAATATAAAAGTTGTTTTTCCATAAATTGTTTTTCGATTGCTTCCAGAGCTAACTGATGGGTTCTTGTTCCGCTATGCCTATGCGAGCCCATAGGCTGACGCTTCGGTAGCAAACTAGCAATGCAAGCTTACATATTTGCAGAACAAATAATACTTGTAAGCATGATCCAAAAATATATAGTAACAAGAAGGAAAAAGAACCTGGTGTATACAACATAGAAAATACTTGTTTTCAAGCAAGTAAGCTTTGTAACGCAAATTAGCAATCCACAAAACGAAATTGTTCTAATACCTTTTATGGTAATCATGTTCCACAATTTTGGTAAGGGACTATCTTAAAAAACCGTCACAAGTTTTTTTTATAGAACTTCCAAAAGTAACTATGATGTAATTACACTGTCTGTAATGTAATTAGGATGTAATTAAGGTATAATCACATTGTAAATCATATGTAACAGTAGTGTAACTCATATATAACTTCATATATAACTTATATGTAATTGGAATAAATCTATCACAAAAATGTATGGTGCAGTGGTAGCATTCTTCCTCATCAAACTCAAGTGTGTGGTCAAATCCGAGCTGCTGTACTTGCCAATTTATTATTTTCATACTTGCTAGCACGAATCTTAGAGCAAATCTAACAGTCAAAAAATTGAAAGTTTTTCCCCTAAAAATCTATCGACAATAATTTGGTAATCATGTTCCACAATTTTCGTATAATGGAGTTTACAAATTGTTCTGAACCTCTGGTACATAATCAAATCATAAGCTATATTACACAGTTAAGACAAAAGAATTTGCATCTTGGTATTGAACCCCAAGTTCAGTCCTCACACTGCCATGCCATGCCTTGTGCATAATACTGTCAGCAACTGTTCATTCTTCCATGCCCAGATGCATCCTGAGCTCCTAGCACAATTAGATATAACTTTGCACGATTACACACTGCCGATAAAAGAGTTACTAAGGTCATGTTTAGATCCACCGCCAAATTTTGTTTGTCCCGTCACATCGAATGTTTGAACACATGCATGGAGCATTAAATGTGGATGAAAAAAAAAAAACCAATTGCACAGTTTGCGTGTAAATCACGAGACGAATCTTTTGAGCCTAAGTCTAATATCATCATGATCTGACAATGTGATGCTACAGTAAACATTTGCTAATAACGGATTAATTAGGCTTAATAAATTCGTCTCGCAGTTTACAGGCGGATTCTGTAATTTATTTTGATATTAGTCTACGTTTAATACTTCAAATATGTGTCCGTATATCCGATGTGACCCGCTAAATTTTTTTTGCGCCTGGATCTAAACACCCCCTAAGATTTGTTCATTTGCTGTCCATAATTGAATAGCGCATTTCAGTTTATTAATAGTGAACTCAACTATGGTACCAGCAATTCTGTCATTTTTTTTCAGAGCCTGTTTCAATTTACTTACTGAACCGAACTGCTCTGCCTTCCAAATTTATGTCATGCAGCTTGCACACACAAAAAAAAGTCAAAATCAAAACCAGAGGAGCAGAAAGCTTTTTTTTTTCAGAGCCTGTTTCAATTTACTTACTGAACTGAACTGCCCTGCCTTCCAAGTTTATGTTATGCAGCTTGCACACACAAAAAAAAAGTCAATCAAAATCAGAGCAGAAAGCCAGAAATAAACCGTGACGACTAACAAGGCCTCAGAGATCTTGGTGGTTAGTGATCATCAAATGGGACTCATTGCCCCATCAAGAGTAGCAAATATTTTTCTCACATCACTGGTCCTCAGCATAGCGCACGCAAACAACACATGAAAGACTTCTTTTTTCAAAAATAACAGAGGAAAAAAAAGATTTGTATCCAATGGCATGAATTTGAGTCAGAAGTAGCTGGTTAAAGATCACATTTCGATTCGAAATCAATGGGAATCCGTCTGATTTTCTTCATCATCCCCAAGCATGCCAACTGGTACTTCAACAAAACAGGAAAACCATCGAGATTTCCACAGCCATGCCATGGCAGCAACATGTGTATAACCATGGCCTGACGTTATCCTGAGCTCATCTCGCCTTGCCAAGAAAGATGGGAGTTCCATTGATTCAGATTTTTCAGATTTGGTAGTTCCACTAATTGTGCCATCAGTAATTTCGGTTTTAGTGCATGTTTACAGTTTAGTTAGTGAACTGTGGCATGTATTCCAATGTTTCGGATTTGCAGCTTCAACAAAAAAAAATACAGCTCAGAAAAGCAGAAATCCGAAATAAATCATGATTATTAAGGCCTCAGAGATCTTGGTGGTTATGATCATCAGATGGAACTCTTGTCCCATCAAGAGTAGCAAATATTTTTCTCACATCACTGGCCCTCAGGAAATCACAAGAGAAAATCAAACATACTCATTTTTTATAAGAAAAAAGAAAAAATTCAATCCATTGGCATGATCTTTGAGTCAGAAGTAGCTGGTTAAAGATCACATTTCGATTAGAAATCAATGGGAATCCGAACGATTTTCTTCATCATCCCCAACCATGCCAGCTGATAAGGCAAATCAACAACACAAATGCCTACTACATAATGAGGGGAAATTTACCTGCTTTGTCACCGGCAAATCCTGGGATTAAACAGAGAACAGCCGGAGCTTAAAAAGCAGGCGGAGAGAACTAGGAAAGCGTCCTCCCCTCTGTTTCGATCTCGCCTAAGGATAGATCGATCGCCGCACTCGAGATTAGCAGCGAACGATTGCAATGTTAGGCTTAGCCAACCAATCCAATCCAACAAAAAAAAAATCACAAACACACAAATCGCAACATCACCATCACCGAAGAATCAAAGAAAGCAAAAGGAAACGAATCACCAATCCAGAAGAAGCAGCGGGAAATCAGCTAGTAGGGTTCAATGCAATAGCATTAAACCCTAGATCGCCATGGCGATGGTGGCGGCGGCGCGGAGATGGAAGGGCGAGGGTTTGGAGCTCTTGTATTTGTAGGCGTCGTAGCGAGTTTGCACCGATATAGGGTTGGGTTTTGGATCCGCGTAAGAGGCCGGGCCTGTGGGCTTAGTTGTGGGCCCAATATGCAGTACGCATGGCCATAGCCCACGGCCTAGTGGTGGACAGCTCTCCAGTTTATCCAGGTTGGAGTAGCCGGTTTGCCACCCTGGATTTTTTTTTTGAAGTAAGGCCACCCTAGATTGACATGCAAAGCCATCAATGGGGGGTTTTGAAGAATTTTTTTATTTTTAATTTTATTTATTAAAAGATTAACAAAAATAATTTTCTATTTTGATAATTTACGAAACTAGTCGTCTGCCGCTATCTGGGAGGACGATATTTAAAAATCGCCCTCCCAGAGGGCGAGTTATCTTACGTGGCACACGGTCGTTGGACGACGCCTAACGGCCGGTCAACGGGGCCGAAAAAAATTGCATGCGGCTCCCTTACCACCCTCCCAGAGAGCGATTTTTTACTATACAATAACACACCATCATAATTAAACATCATTATAATAAAATAGTTCAGAAGTGTCATCGATACACGATACTAATTTGTCGGTTCCGACGAAGCGATCCTGTGGTTATCTACGGACCTCTTCTGCGTCGTTCACCGAGTATTGCATTTTCATGCTCTTTCAATCGTTGGCACTCTACTTGTGTTTCAACTCAATTATCTTTTGGCCATGATATGTTGGAGTGACATTGTCGATTCACAAGATGAATCCACACATTCTTGGATTGCCCTAAGAAATAAATGTAGTTAGTCAGTTTGGGTAGTAATATTATGCAGATCCTAGTGAAATTGAAAAAATATAAGGCGTACAACGAAGTTGTTGTCTACGTTGGAGCAGACAAAATATCTCATACCAAATGTTTGTTCTGCAAAGGAGGTAGCCACCTGACAGCGATCTCTACAACCACACTTTGGATGCTCAGACCATTTGGGTAAACCTAATGGATTATGCCTCCAGTTTGAGCTTCCAATTTCTACTCGACGTTCGTATTCCATCCATGCATGGATGAATTGTCTTGTCAGCTCAGGTTGCGTTATCGTTTCACCGATCGGAGTCACTCTCACCGTATCGATCCACTGTACGAACTGACATTTCATTATATCCTCCTGTTTGTACAATTTTATTAGGTACGGTAAGTGCATGAAACTAGTGGTTAGTGGTAACGAAAAAAATGGTACTTACAACGAAATCGTCGTCGACAATTTTACGACAAACGAAACATCTTTATCCTCGAGTTCATTGTCTTACGGACCTTATCGCCTGACAACGGTCACTACAACGACACTCGGACGTTCCCTCCATGTAGGTAGTCCTAGGGGATTTACCTACCATTCTAGAGCTTCTGCAGCAATTCGCCTTTCATGCTCATTCTTTCGCCTAAGGTAGTCTGATCTTGTTTCACTACGTGAATATTGACGTGTGCCGTCGTTTTGTGGGTTCTCCGTATCTACCCAGTCAATGAAGTTGCACACAGTATGGTATGTTTGTGTAAGATGTCATGATGCTTTACAAACAAATTAGCGTTTTATGATTTGAGTATAGTTAACTTAACTTGGAAAATATGAATCATACCTGATCAATGTTTGAGCATTAGAAGAATCTCCTACCCCGAGTTTCTATCATGAGGGATGTCTTAATTATGCATCGATCCCCACAGGTGCACAATGGACGGTCACACCATGGTGGAAACCAACCGGCCAAAGGATCGGTTTGCTAGTTGAGACGCTCAAGAAATTCAGCTTCCATTGTCTGAATATGTGTGGAAATTTGAGAGATAATATGGAGGGCTTGTATTCGTCTTGTCTATTTTATAGTGGAGGAAACAATGCTACAATTGGTCGTAACGACAGTGAGTGGTTTCAACAGTATGTGACAACACGAGCACGCGCTAGCCGGGTTTACTTTAACTGATCAAGCAGCGCCGAAAGTTGATCGTGACAACTCGAAGGTGGTACTGTGGTGGTCTATTGCGGTTCACTATGCGACCAAATAGACCCGCCGATCACGCACCGAAAGTTTGCTGTCGTATGTGACAACACTAGCACGCGCAAGCAGGATTCACTTTAGCGGAGTAAGCATCGTCGAAAGTTGATTGTGACTACTCGAACAGGTAGTGTGTCTGTGTATTGTGGTTTAATGTGCGATTGTGAGTAAAGTTGATTGTGACTACTCGAACAGGTACTGTGTGTGTATCGTCGAAAGTTTGTTGGCGTATGGATAAGTAGTCGTACCAGCGTACGGGGGACATGAACGAAATATCAGTGAGTAAAGCGAGTGATACTATAGTAGTAAGTGCTAATATAATACAAGGGCAAAGGAATATAAACCAAAAGAACAGTGTGAGCTACAGTCGAAGAGGCGGACCACTACTATCGAGGCCTCTTACCCTTGTCCCTCCTACCCTAGGCCGTAACGTGTCCCTGGGAGTATGTTAGACGGTCCGGTGGTACGGCACATCCTGCCTGTCCCTCCGGCACCGATGTGACCTCAGGCTGCTCCTGCGTGTGAGGTGGTGGAGCTCCGCCAAGCGGTGAGGAGCAAAGTATCTCCTGGTCTGGCTCAACGTCCAAGTCATCGTCGTAGAAATGGTCACTAGGACTAGAGCCGTTCGCGTGGAGGAATAGTCTCCTGCACCAAAGATCCCCGCTTGAAAGCCTATTGGACAAAGAACATAATGTTCATCAACATAAATAATACTTGGAACAACCAGTACAATTAGTATAAGTGACGAAAGACGCATGCTCACGGGGATGGAATCGCGGCTGCATATCCGGACAAGGGAACGACGCTCAGTGCGAGAAACTACTGGCTGCGGCGAAGGTGCCTGAAGGCAGATGGGGACCTGCGAGGCATGCATTGGATTCTATGACATGTTCATGTCATCGAGAATAAAAAAACACATTATGTAACTAACCTCTGGGCGGAGCACCACCATGAGAAGCCGCTGTTGTGGGTTGCACAACTCCAGACGTAGGGGCGTGTGAGTGTGGTGGAGCTGGAGGTACCACGTCCACTGTGCTGCGACACGAGAAGGCGCGCATGATACCGCGCATCTTGGACTGCATCCGGTCGAATGTCAACCTCTGCTCAGCATCACTAAAGTGTAAGCCAGCGTCCAACCTAACTACCACCGAGTTAATATCAGTGTTGATAGCACGTGCGATGTTAACCTGTTAGAGACAAAAGCAAGCGTGTTAGTACAAATCGGAGATAAAAAATGAGTTAACTCAACAGGAATTCAACGTACCCCCATGAAGAACTCTCGGTCACGGTGTGTGGGGTACGCGTCAGTGACAGTGGCAAGGTGCGGCTATGGCGCGCTGGAGTGAAGGTCACACGGGCACGGGTGCGAGGTAGGTACTAGTGGAGGTAGTCATGGTAATTCTCCTCTATGTGCGGCCAGAGCTCGTTGATCACCTCCTCTGTAGCTAACACCCAGTCGACCACGTACTATTGTACGCGTGGTGCCCACAGTGTGCCGACTTGCTGTCCCCAGCGAGTCAACCAGTCCACAACACAAACTTAGTTAGCTCAATTAGGCAAACAAAAATCATATTTGTAATTTGAAAACTTTGTACTCACGAGTGGTCTCCAGGCAGGACGGTAGGCTCCATCTTGCCGGGGAAAACCTGTCTCAAGCCGAACTGTCTCATCACACGGTGCGAGCAGTGAGGCTCGACGAAGATGTCGAACATCAACGGCAACATCGTGAGCCAGTAGGCTGCGTCACGTGTGCACAAAGATGAAAGTCCTAGCAGTGCTCTAGCTGCGACGACCTGCTTGGTGTACGGCTCCTAGACAACGTCATTGGGCTGGAGACGATCGAACTCGAACACGAAGTCTGGGTAACCTCTTCTCACCTGCACATGAGTGTAACGGTGTTGCGACATAACAAAATAGTACACCTTTAGGGATTTTATGAACTAGCGCACAAGAAAATGAACGGTGGAACCAATAAATCTTTCACTTACCCACATCGACACCAGTATGTCCCTATCGTGGGCCCGTCCTCTGGCCACTGTGCGCTGCGTCCTGTCTCGTACTATGCAGGGTCCACCACAGGTCATCCTATGGTGAACTGCTCAGCTGCCCAAAGCTGGACGAACAGAGGGTAGCCAGCGAAGACAGCCCCCGCATCGGTCTTCGTGCAGGCTTTACAGAGGGCACGGTAAATGGCTGCTATACCGCAGATCCCCAGCTCCACTGTGGCACGTTGCCTTCCTCGGCATCCACGATGGTGCGTGCGTAGTGGATCAATCCCTTGTCCACAGCGTGCCCCGTAGTGTTGGTGAACATCACCCAATCAAACAACCAGAGCAGGTACACCTCTAAAGCACGGCGAACCGAGTACTCATCAGCGTCCGCGTGGAGCTGGTCAGCCTACAATTGATAAACAAATGTAAGGTTCATGTGAATTGATTGGGGCAAAATAACAAATGTAAGGTAGGTGCATTTAACTTACAGTGAACTGAAGCAACCAGGCCTTGGAAGGCCCAACGGTAGTGTAGGGGGAAGGGGAGTGGGCAGTGGGAGACCAGAAAGGCGCATCACGTGCAAGAAGTGCTCTGTGATATCCTCCTTCCATCCTCCACCACCATCAACGGGACCAACTGCATCTCCTGCAACAGGTAGCCCGAGAAGGTACGACACGTCCTGAAATGTCGGTGCCATCTCCCCACAGGGAAGATGGTGCATCTCAGGCCTCCAGCGATCTAATAGAGCTGCAAGGAGTGACCTATCTGCATCCCCACCGCTTCGTCGGGTCTCTCTCGTCTGCCCTCACCTCCACAAGCCTACAAAGCGGTAGTAGGCCTGCCTCACGCAACCTGCATAATGTAAGGTTCAAACATTAGTACTAAAAATTAGAGTCTAGTCAGACGAGCATAAGAAAATAGGAAATACGCGTACCACAGAACGTGTCACGGGTCGACACGCAACAACTATTTGCTCGGATGTGGACGGAAGGTGCCGAGCTGTGCACCCTAGACTGCAGACAGGTAGGAGCGGTGGTTCCTATCAATACCACGGTTGAAGAGCTCAGGTGTGTCGTCTGCCATACCTATATAGTTCAGAACAATTATAATAGTTAAAAGATATATGACAAGAACATAGTCAACAACAGTACAAATAAAAATTATTCCAACATAGTTAATAACAGTACAAATTTCATACGCTTACAACGACATTCATTGAAATTCACAAACCAGATGCTTACAACGATATTCATTGAAATTTCAGAGTACCAGTATTTTGGATTACATCATTAGGATACAATACCGAATTGTTCGCAATACAATACAATCATGTTTCAGAAACAATACTAGACCATGGACTCGTCGGACGCATGAGGACGCCTAGGACGTGCTCGCCTGGTTGTTGTTCCTTCCCCAGGTGGTCGCCTTCCATCACTTGCCTCTCCAGATGGACCAACATCCGCGACACTAGGACCTTCCACCGTCTTCAAGCATTTCTTGTAAGTATGGCCGCGCTGATCGCACTTGCTGCAACGTAGAGTCTTACCACCTGCTTCGGACTCGTCAATGTTATTTCTGATGCGTCTTGTCTGACGCCGGCCCTTTTTCACCCTTATCTTCAATGGATCTGGAATGTAAAAAACTTGGGGCCTCAAAGTTGTATAAGATCCTGAGATCCCATACCCATATATCTTCTCACTCCATGTATGAAACATTGCTTCTTTTCTGAAATAATGTGACCGTACACATCGGGAAGAATGCCACAATCACCGGCAGCAGCAAGTACGTGAGAGCAAGGCAGGTGTAGGAGCTTTGGCTTCATACAGCTGCAACTGCTTCCGCCATTCGCCTTAAGCACACATTCCTGCAAGGCTTGCTTGTGGTAGATACCACACCGACTCCTATCAACACACATTACTTCATACCGATGAATTTTTGTACCTTGAGGAACAACTCTATGCCTCTATACCTTAGCTCTTAGCTTCCATGTACTTAGTGACTACACTGCCAAATATTATGTTGTTATTTGCCATTGCGGGACTAATTTTCTTGTATCGATCCCTGAAGTAGGCCCGTGTGACGTGAATGATAAATTCGACAATACCAACCAATGGGAGTCCTCTCACTACTCGCATTAACCAGTTGTACACCTTTGCCAAATTAGTTGTCATTATGTCATATCGCGAACCATTGGTGTCGAACAGCAATGATCACTTCTCCTTTAGTTCATTCTCAATCCAATGAGTGAAATTTCGGAAA
This sequence comes from Oryza punctata, assembly GCA_000573905.2. Taxonomy (NCBI): domain Eukaryota; kingdom Viridiplantae; phylum Streptophyta; class Magnoliopsida; order Poales; family Poaceae; genus Oryza; species Oryza punctata. Next base: position 3,962,779 of record CM002494.2, on the reverse strand, counting down.
GATGATGTCGATCTCCTTCTCATTGTGGGTGGGTCGTCATGTAGTGCACCAAGAGGTATTGGAGGCTCGTCACCCTCAACTTGTGGCCGGCGATATTGTTCGTCTGTTTGCTTCGTTGTTAACTCATCCAACCTTCTCCACAACTCATTAAATTTCTTCTCTTAATTCTGTGCACACAGCCTCTTGAAAAGATCCATCAGATGCTGGTTTTAAATTGCTTGTAAAATTGGCACCCATGTGACGCATGTACCACATACTCCGCAGATCAGGCCACCTAGCTGGAAGTCCCTTCTGATCCCAACCATTCTTCAAGTAGTCAATACCCCTCAGTATGCCTGCATGACGATCATGTACTCCCTCCGTCCCATAATATAAGGCACAACTACTTTTTAAAGTTGTTTCATAATATAAGGCGTGCATGCATGCATGTCATTAACTAGCACCTCTTTTCCACTAAATATTATTATTTAAATCCTCCACCATCAAGTTCTCTAATCTTATTGGGTGCATGCATTCTATTTATTAAGGTAATCCAAACTATGAGGTGATAATAATTATTTCTTGGTCTTTGGGTTAAGGGTGGTTGTGCCTTATATTTTGGGATGGAGGTAGTATGAGGCAAACATTGGGCCTCATACGCACGACTGCACTGTGCACTCTCTCCAGGAACCAGTACCAGCTTTCAGTGTTCTCACTCTCTACAAATGCAAAAGCCATAGGTAACACCTGATTGTTCCCATCAACTCCAATCGCTGTCAGTGTCTGACCTCGGTATTTACCGGTTAGAAATGTTCCATCTATGCATAGCACAGGACGACAGTGCACGAAAGTGTTGATGCAAGCACCCAATGAGAAAAAGGCTCTTTGCAGCACACTCTTGGTAAGATCATCAGTAGATGGAAATGTATGAATGTCATAGTAAGTATTACTATTACTCTGGGCAATGCAAGCTAACAAACGAGGCAAATTATCATAGGATGCTTCAAATGTACCATACCTCATCTCTAAAATCTTTTTTTTCACCCTACAGGCCTTGGCATAGCTTATGGTGTACTTGAATTTATCTTCAATGTGGCTAATAATTGATCGTGGTTCAAACACATTGTTGCAGTCAACACTGTTGTACATCTCACTTGCAATAAAAACTGAAATGATGTTGCAGTGATACTTCTCCACCCCTTGTAAGTGGCACTGGTGCTCGGTCACAATACTAACTTTCCAATAATCATTCCATTTACCCTTATATGTATGAACACGTATGGACAATCTTCTTTCATGCACCTCACTTCGTACACATAATTGGTTGATTTGACCACCCTAAACTCTCTCTGCAATGAGATCGTCCAAAGCTTGACCACCTCCTTCATATCCTCCTTATCAGCATACCTAGCACCCTCAATAACCTCGTTCGCCTTGTATTCCCAGGGTACATGATGCCCTTCTGAGATAACAAGTCTCGAAAAGTTCTCATTTGTCCAATCAGTGGGCATTACACCACCTTCCTCATCGGATGATGCATCTCCCTTCGCTTGCTCGTTATCCGAATCTTCCCTCTCCATTTCATCAACAATTGTTCTGACTCTCTCCCCCTCATCTGCCACGCCCATGGCTTGCACCACCCTTGTTTGATTTTCCTCATTTTCCACATAACTGGGACCCTCAACATCCTCGGTTTCCATTGCAACATTTCTATCATTTTCATGAACCGACACAAAAATAACAAGGGGCCATGACAGTTCAAAAGCCATCTCGACGTACCGTCTCCAACCATTAGTGCTATCCATCGGCATTAGTTCCTAAAAAATAACCTTCCGTTGCACGAATCACTACAACAGATACTGACAATGTGTTCACTTCTGGGTCTATTCTAAATCCTCGCATCAACCAACTATAAATTGACTGAAATGTTCTCTCGGCAGGCCTATCAATGCCCTTTGATGTCATTCTAAAATCTGACAGATCAACACCATCTGGACCAAATCTAAGGTTGCCTTGACCGTGAACTAACTGAAATATGACCTTACTTGACATTGTGCCTGATGAAAAAAAAAGTAGGTCGACTAAGTTCATATTCATTTATATGTACTGCGTCATAAGGTAAAGTTTCTAGAAATATTTTGTCTGTCCATGTTCTCAAATACAACAAATAGGGTGTACGCTCCAGATCTACCATCTAACTAAACTATATTCTCAAATTTCCATTATGCCCTAAGTCCAAAATGCCCTAAGTCGTATTCCCATGTTCTTAAATTATACAAATATATTATGTGCTCCAGATCTACTAAAATATGCGGTACTAAAACTAAAATGCTACAAAATTTGCAAACACAATACGATATAATGTATTTAGCTACGATTGAGTCAACAAACCAGCAGGGTTTCTTCGCTCCCCTTCTGCTCCCCCTCACCCCTCCCTCCTCTTTTTTTTGGAGTTTGAGTGAATATAATGAAAAAGAGAGGGTAGAGGGCTTTTATACCCGGAGAGGATAAAATTGCCCTCCCAGAGGGTGGCAAGGGGACCGCCTGCAAAATGCCAGGTCGCCCTTGCCGCTCTTTTGCAGGCGGCCCCCTGCACAGTATAAAAACACCTCCTAGAGGGCGGCAAGGGAGCCGCGTGCAAAACAACCAAGGCGCCTCGCCGCCCTTTTGCAGGCGGCCCCCCGCACAGCAAAAAATCACCCTCCGGGAGGGCAGCAAGGGGGCCGCCTGCAAAAGGCGACTCCCCGTTGGTCAGTCGTTAGGCCAGGACCAACGGCCGTGTACCACGTAGGAAAACTCGCCCTCTGTGAGGGTGATTTTTAAATATCATCATCCTAGAGGGCGGTAGGCGACTAGTTTTGTAAATTATCAAAATTAAAAATTATTTTTGTAAATCTTTTAATGAATAAAATTAAAAATAAAAAAAATTGGGTTTTGAATGTGTGTTTTAGCAACACTATTTGTGAAGTTGGGGGTACACCAATTGCAAGTAACACATCTTTTTTGTGAGTTTTCAATATTTTTTATCTTTATTTTCTAATAGATGACGCTATTGACTTTTAGAATAATTTTGATCATTTGTATTATTAAAAAAAATAGTGTAAATATGCTAAACTATAATTTATACATAATTTTTTAATGATAAAAAAGTCACAAAGAAATAAATAATATTTATATAAATTTTTGAATAAAACGAATAATTAAACATCATAGCAAGAATCAATGGCGTCATCTACATAAAAAACAGATGAGTAAAAATATTCGAAAGTCTTACTTGGAGCAGGAGATTTTTTTTTATAATTTGTACAAGAAATTGACATATTCCTTATGAAATTCTTGCATTTCCCACTTAGAGATAATGTACTCCTTATTAATTTCATGCCTGATAAAATGATTACCGTAAAATGATCAATTTATTAAAATGATTACCGTACAATGATGATTTATTTTGAGAAAACTAAAGGTAGTTTATTTTTATGTCAGAGTGTCAGGCGAACAAGCTTACTACAATTGACATTGGACGAACATATAAAAAAACAAAGTAAGCACCAACTTAAGCTAATGTCATCAGATATACGGTACTCAAATCAATTAATTACACATCAAATTAAGCACGTCCTCTATTTTTTCCAAATAAAAGCACATGAATCACATCACAGGGGACCCAAGAGGATGGCAAAATCTCCAAAGAATGCAACAAATGAACAATGCACATTGATCTCAATGCTACCACAGAAGAAGGACCTGTGCCAGCGCCGCCACGACCGCGCCGGCGGCCACCGGCGCCGCCGCCGTTGCCACCGCCGCCGCCGACTTGATCTGTATTGTGAAGTTGCATTGCGCGGTGGTGGGGTCGGTCTCGGTGGGCACGGCGAGGCCCTGGAAATTGCACGCCTCCTCCTTCTGGCTCTGCGCCTGGAAGTAGGCGTTGAAGGCGTAGGAGGCGTTGCCATTGGTGTCCATGCCGTTGCACGACGAGCCGTAGCCCAACGGCGTGCAGTCGGCGTAGGTGCAGGCGAAGTTGATGTTGTCGCCGAGCTTGGACACGTCCTTGGCATTGGTGTTGATGACACACCACGTCTTGGGCAGGTACTCGACGCCCTTCGCCGGCACGAGCATCGTGTTCTGGCCCTGCCCGGTGAGGTCCATGGCGAACTTGGGTTGGCCGTCGTACCGGAGAACGCCCCAGTGGCGCTCGAAGTTGCCCGGCGCGACGCTCTTCATGTCCTCGTCGACCAGCCCGAACAGGTACATCTCGATGTACTGGTTCGGCCGCGCCGGCGTGCCGACGTTCGCGGCGAGCCGCTTGAGCAGCCCGGCGTAGAACCGCTGCGCGAGGTTCACCTTGGCGTTCTTGTCGCCGTCCGTCGGCCACCCGACCTCGCCGACGATGATCGGCATGTCGCCGTGCCCGACGGCCTTGAGCGCGGCAACCAGCGTGTCGAAGTTGGCGTCGAACACGTTGGTGTACATGATTCCGCCGTCATTCACCGGCGTCGAGACGCCGTCGAAGAAGGCGAAGTCGAAGGGGAAGTGTTCGTCCAGGTACAGGCTGAGGAAGGGGTAGATGTTGACGGTGAAGGGCGCGTTGTTCTTGGCCAGGAACTTGACGATGTCCGTCATCAGGCCGGTGATCTCGGGGCGGAAGCGGCCGGCGGACGGCACCGTGGATTCGTACACGTCGGCATTGAGAGGGACGGTGGCCTTGATCCGGTCGCCGATGCCGGCGTCGTTCAGCGCGTTCTGGATGTTCTGCAGCGCAGGCAAGGTGATGTTGATGAACGAACCATTGTACGCCTTCAAGAAAGGCTCGTTGCCGACGGCCACGTACCTGAAAGAAGAAGAAGCTGCTTGTCAGTTTTGTGTTTTTACAGGCATATGGTAATTTGGCAAAGCATGTAAAACCTGAAGAAAAACCATTTTGTTCTGAATTTGCACAGGGCATGTTTTCATGAATGCAGTGAATAAACCAGTAGTACAAATGTACAGTGCACATTTCGTTCCTGTTCGAAAGTCACCGCTAATTGCGAAATTCAGATGCAGAAGCAGAAGCAACTGGTTACTGAACAGGGAGATAGTTAATAAATCAGTGAATCAGTTCTTCTTTTCATTTTGCTCTTAATGTTGAGAATCAAATAGTGTAATTTTCCATTTTTATCAGGAACAGTGTAAAATATTTTATCTTTACCTTAACAATGTAGAGTATTATCTCTCACACACAAAAAGAGTGTAAGATATGAGATATCATCCAAAAAGATTTCGCATTTTGGTCCCCCATGGTAGCTTCATATTCTCTCACTATCTAACTATCCAAAAAGATTTAGGAGTAAGCATTATCCTACTAAAACTCACAAATTCGACATTTACTTTCAAGAATAAATAAGAAAAAAATCTCTCATATGGTTAGCACTCAACAACCACCCATATACCAATCAATCAGGTTAGGAAGCAGGATATGCATGGATAACAATGCTGAATAATTGCCCCTATTCTCTTATGGCTTTTCAAAGCCAATGGGAGCACAAGAACAAGTAATATTCCCATGTGTCCTCACCTCACCATAGATAGAACTGGTCCCCCCAAAACCAATTTTTAATTTGGTTGATACCCTGTTTAGGTCTAAATTAAACTCATTGTCAAACAATGACAAACACCATATCGTTATCCATGCTGCAGCAAAAATGGGCCATTCAACAACGACATTTATGTGTGGCTTTCACGACCAACCAAACGTGCCAATGTGCCATCGCCACCAACCTCCTCCACTGCCCTCTGCCTCCCCTCTATGATTCTATCCATTCATCCATGATCCACCAATCCTCATCCCAAAACCACAATTCAACGCTTTCCAAGTTGAAAACATGGTAAAAGTTTGCTAAAAAAACACAAGAATTGAAGAACTAATCAAATATGATCATGAATAATGATCTTGGTAAGATAGAGGTGGGCACACATGGCCATGGCGGCGGCGGCGGCGAGGAGGAGGAGAAGGAGAGGACTCACTTGATGGTGACGCCGCCGTCGAAGTCGTAGCGCTTGACGTTCTTCTTGACCCAGTCCTTGGCGTTGCCGTAGTCGCTGGCCATGGTGTCGAGGTCCTTGTTGGGGATGGCGACCATCACCTCGACGCCGCTCCCGGCGAGCGCGCTCATGGCGGCGAAGTCGGTGTCGAACAGCTTCACCTTGGTGATCCCGTTGTCCTTGAGCAGCTGCACCACCGCCTTGGGCGGCAGCGGGTGCGTCGCCTGTGTCCCCCAGTTCATCCCCAACCCCTCCACCGCCGCCCACCACACCGCCATGGCCGCCACCATCACCACCACCCTCGCCATTGATAGATACCCCCCAAAAAATCCCCAATCGGAGCCGAGGATTCCCGAGAAAATGCGACGAAATTGGATTGATGATTCGATTCCGCAGAGACCAGGGATCAAAACACAAAGAACCGGATGGATTTCTGGCAGGATTTGGGGATTTTTCACGGATTGACCACCCACACCAACGGTACAGCTCAGAAAAGCTGGAAACTAACCACAGGTAGCTCGCTCGCCATCAATGAAAGGAGCGAATCACTTCACTCAGCTCGCTCGCTCGCTCATTCACTCACTAACTATCCGATCTCAATATCAAGAGAAATCCGTGGAGAAGGAGGAAGAAACGGAGCGCTCGAATCGAGCAAAGCAAGCAGATTGCTCTGCTCAGCAGCAGCAGCACGGGAATCGATGAGGAGGAGATGAGACGAAAGCAAGAAGAGCATTCAAAAACTTGAAAAAGGGTAGAAGTATCGTGGTATATGGTGGGCGGACGCGCGTGTGCGGGTATTTTTCTAGTGCGGGTGACGTGGAAGGTGGGGGCCCACCTCTTGGTGGATCTTTTCGTATTAGCTGGCGTCAGGTTCTTTTACTGCCGGAAATAGGGAGGTTGGTACTACTGGACTTTGGAGAACATTTGACAAGAACAGCTGCCCAAAAGGACCTTTTGGGGGGTTTTCCTCTTCGTATTTTAAATAAAAAAGAAAAAAATTAGGAACACCGGTTAGAATTGCTAACGATTTGTTATTTGGTAGGCCATGTGAACAAGGCAAGATACTAGTGCCACCGATCATATTTGTAGTTACAAGCGTCGAAATGAGGCAAAACAGTCGCGTGATTCGACTCTTGAAGATGTAGGCTTATTAATTCATCGAACCGTATTTAGTTCTTGATATTTTGAATAATAATACGGTCTTCCAAATATATCTTTGAATCTTCGAATTTATTTTTCTATATGTAATGAATAAATGTATGTTTATTTTTCTTACAGTACTTTGAAATATAAATCTATATATGTTACTTAGTTCCTTTAAACTAAGTATTTTGAAGTTATTGATAATCAAAGTTACAAAAATTTAATCTTAACCTTGTTCAAATTATCAAGAATTATGTAATCGGAGGGAGTACATATTTCTATCCCCAACCAAATTGTTCTGGAATAAAGAGCCCAAAGAAGGCCATGTTTAGATCCACCGTCAAATTTTTTTACCCCGTCACATCGAACGTTTGAACACATGCATGGAGCATTAAATGTGGATGAAAAAAAATCAATTGCACAGTTTGCGTGTAAATCACGAGACGAATCTTTTGAGCCTAATTTCGTCATGATCTGACAAATGTGGTGCTACAGTAAACATTTGCTAATAACGGATTAATTAGGCTTAATAAATTCGTCTCGCAGTTTACAGGCGAATTCTGTAATTTGTTTTGATATTAATCTACGTTTAATACTTCAAATATGTGTCCGTATATCCGATGTGGTCCGCTAAATTTTTTTAGCCTGATCTAAACACCCGCGAAGTTGTTTTCACTCTCCACACACGTTTTTCTCCAAAGCTAGTTCTGCTGCTCTATAGTCGTCTCCTCGTCCGCGTCGATGACATCGCCGGTGATAATGGTGCGTTGTGCAAAAATCTACCCCTCAATTCCACACTGCAAATTCCATCCCTTCCTTGTGCGAGGCAGCGAGGCATGCATGCAGAAACGCATAACGCACGATGTCCTAATAATAATAATAATCAACTCATCATCCTTTTAGCAGGTGTTTCACATGAGGGGAAAGGTGTTTATGTCACCGATATCAAATGATGTTTTATCCCTAGTACTCCTACTAGTACTAAATTCAGAGTTTCGTATGGTTGGTGGGTTGTGGTTTGGTGTATGCAAGTACAGTTATCGCGTGTTTGAGGGCCATTTCTGACGTGTTTTGTAACAGAGCATCGCCGGCTCGCGTACTCGTGCGCAAACGCCAAACAACAATGTGTTACGTGTGCAACACAACAACCCTGTGAAAGAAACTTTCTACTACCTCCGTTCCAAAACGTTATAATCTAGGATAAATGTGGACAATGATCACATCTTATCTTAGATTGTAACATTTTGGTACGAAGATAGTATTAAGTAATCCGTCTATCTTAATAAACATTTAAATCGTGGGTATGAACTAGGGTACATATGGATTGTTATTAGGATAGAAAGACTAGTAAAAGCATCTCCAAAAGACTAGTAATAATTCTAGCTAAATTTAAAGAATAAGAGGTTAGCTAAAAAATAAAAAGCTTCCTAAAAGTAGGGGTAAACCAACACTCTTTAAAACTGGCGAATGTGGATGGAGAGCCCATCTGGCTAAACAAATATAGCTAGTGAAGGGGAGAAGATAGCTAGCGTGAAAAGATAGCTATCCAGTTGGCTAATTTGTTAGATGCAATTTTTTCTCTCTTTTCTTTTTTTAATTAACCAATGGGATATACTAGAGCTCTTGGAGAGCAGTACGTTGGTTAATGACAGGTCCTTCGTAAACACTGCACGTGCATGAGGATCTCAACATACATGTGCCTCAGTGACCCTCGGACACACATGTTAACAGTACGACAGAGGATCCCAACGTGTTGTTCAATTATGAAATTTGATACATTCTATGGGGTTTTTTTGATACATGAAAGATATATGAAACGATGTTTACTTTGTTATGATTCATCGGAGGACGATAAACCCACCTAAATAAATTAGAACAAACATAATTACACAAGACGGGCTTTATCTGTGCAAACAGATGATAAAAGAGAGTGTACTATAACTACACCCAAGCATAGTTTAAAGGGTTAATTTAATCCATACCATTAGTAAATATGGCAAATAAAAAAATATCAATACTATTCGCGTTATCGGTTATTGTCACTAAAAATTTCTAAAATTGAAACCATACCATTCCCATCACTATTTCCGTCCTCCACTCTCACGTCGTCATCCTCACCGTGAGCGGTGGTAGCACGACGCCGACGAGCGGCGAAAGGACGGGGAGAAAGCGAGGAGCAGGCCGCCGCGGATGAAAATAGTGATGGGAGTGGTATGGTTTCAATTGTGAGAGTGGATGAAAATAGTGATGGGAGTGGTATGGTTTCAATTTTAGAAATTTTTATTGGGAACTAACCGATAGTAGCAATTTTTTTCTTTGACTTGCCAAAAACCAGTGAAGGGAAGAAGGAGAAGAAAAACGATACGCATGCACCAGCCGGGAATCGAACCCGGGTCTGTACCGTGGCAGGGTACTATTCTACCACTAGACCACTGGTGCCTTGTTAATTTCAGTGATTATCTTTAATGAAATATTTCATTGACAAGACCGTTAGCTGTCACCGTAACGCAGCAGACTGTAAGCTTGAGTTTTTGGGCTTTGAGATGATAGAATGTACTCGTTGGCCCACGCGCTCTGCCTTCCTCGAACTGCTGCTTCGGCTTGCTACTACCCGTGGGCCGCAGGCTCAGAAGAGCATTGAGGCGGTTGTGTCTTGTGTCTTCGGCTTTGAGATGTGATCTCAATTGGGAATCGATGTATGGAATTACATAATCGGCTGAAGGCAGCGGGTAAAGTGCTCCCTCCGTTCAATAAAAAACAAACCTCGTGATATCGTAAAATCTAACCCGAGAAACCTCTCGATTTAGTGTTAACTAGCGACGCCGGCCAAGAGAACACCTATTACACGTCTACAAACAAGCTGAAGATCCCTCCTATCAGGTAATGTATGTTTTTTTCTCCTTATAAAATTTTCTCTTAATGAACTTATTCGATTTACGATCTGATTGCACTATCGTATTCGTTGTAATTAAATTTTTATAATAAGATCTTACATGATTATATTCTGATAAAAAATATCTACGTTATAAATTACTTTTATTATATATGTAAGTTACTTTTATCATATATATAAATTACTTTTAGATTTGATTAAATTACTTCTTATACATTCATAATGCTCTGAGTTCGATTACTTTTATTATTGTTTTTGTCAATTCCATAATTTGTGCTGATTAAATTTAATTTCTAGATAGACGCATGTTTTTATCTCTACAACGACTTTACTTCTAAAGTCGTAACAACTTATTTTTATTTTGTGCTAAGTTACTTTTATGATTTATGTAAATTACTTTTCGGTTTTATTGATTTCTTTCATAAATGTATTTACTTGAAAAAAATTTCTACACTTTGCTTATGAATTTACTTCACATAGTTTCTTATTCCAACTCATCATAATGTAATTACTTCTGATGCTATAAAGAGTTAATTCTATTGCATAGCTAAGTTACTTATACAATTTAAATAAATTACTTTTAAAATAATAAAATGGTTAAATGTATTCAATATGGATCTCGTTTTGTCACATATTTTGAGTGCAGTACAATGATGAAAAAGATCTTAAAAATAGTATGTAATTTAAGAGATATAAGTGATTAAGTAGGTTAAAATAGACACACACCATTGAATTTTTAAGTTAGAGAGAGATTTATTACCGGGATGGGATGGAGTGGTCGCTGTTTTAACCAAACCAACGACTGATCTTTTAAGTAAACCAACGATCGGTCGCTGTGTAGTCGTGTTCATGTGATATATGCTAATAAAATAAATTTAGATAAAAAGTTATCTAAATTTGTATTATTAGGTTTTTATAAGATGGAGAGAGTATTTTGGGGAGTTAGTATGTATATTCAACTCCCGACCACGAGCATGTGTCTGCATGTGCGGGCAAATCTTCGGTAGGAGTACTTTGCTTCTGCATATCTCTTTTCTTTTTTTTTTTTCCATTTTTATACTCCGTATATCTGATCTGCACTGCACTAGCGATCTGGGTAGTAGATTGCCAATGCCGATTGCAGACGAGTATTCTGCTTCTGGTTGAATTCGGGGCATTTTTGGTGACGAACGAAATTTCCATGCATTTTGGCCTGCCTGATCGTTTGAAACTTGAAAGCATCGCATCACATCAAATTTATTTTGACGATACAAAATCGTTACACTGTTTATTTCAAAACGCTAGCTTACTATCACTTCTTCTTGGCGACGGAGCGCGAGAGCTCGACGACGCGTTCGACGTCGGGGATGACACCCCTGGCGGCGTCGAGCGCCGCGACACGCTCCGCCCACGCCACCAGCAGCGGGGTCCGGCCGGCGTCGAGCACCTCCACGCCGACCGCCGCGCCGTACGCGCGCATCGACCCCACGAACCCGCCGAGCACCACGTCGACGAACCCGGGCCTATCCTCGCCGGAGAAGAACCCCTTCCCCTTCGACATCTCCGCCGCGAACGCGCCCTCGATCGTCGCCAGCGCCGCCATAGCCTTCCCCATCTCCGCCGCCTTCTCCCCCTCCGACGCCGTGTAGAACGACCTGTTCCACGGCGCGAAGAATTCGGCGTCGATGTATGCCGCCCAGAAGCGGGCGACGGCGCGGGCGTAGGGGTCGGAGGGGAGGAGGTCGCCGCCGGCGCCGGGGAAGGCGTCGTCGAGGTACTGGACGATGACCTGGGACTCGCAGATGGGGTTGCCGCGGTGGAGGAGGACGGGGACCTTCTTGTGGACGGGGTTGGAGGCGAGGAGAAGCTCGCTCTTGCCGCCGCCGATCTCCTCCTCGATGAACTCGTACGCGAGGCCCTTGAGGTTCAGCGCGAGGCGCACCCGCTGCACGAACGGGCTCGCCCACGTCCCCAGCAGCTTCAGCTCGCCGCCGCCGCCGGCTCCGGTCGCCATCGCTAGCTAGCTCTGTATGTCGGAGTTTCTGTGGATCCGTGCGTCCAGATTGGGAAAGCTCCTCTTTTGTTACAAGTTAGTACTAGTACAACAGCTAGTGTAGACCGCCTCGACCGGGGATTGGAGCACGTGAATAAATTCAAAAAAGTATCTTTGGGTTTATGAAACGGATACAAACACGTCACACGAAGCGGAGCGTGCCGGGAAGCTTCCGTGGCTCCGCTAAATTATGATACAGCCGTATGACAGGATCGTGTCTATCTTACACGGATAAAAGAAAATACAGTACAAGAGAAATAGCTATAATCATAATTTTTTTAAAAAGAAAATGATGAGTAACCAATATGATCCTTAAACTTTCACTTCACGATCAATTTAGTCACCGATAAATTATCAAAACCAGTTATCTAAATTTATATAGTTTGCTTTAAAACCTTTTACAGTGCAAGTACGTGGTGGAGGGAAAAGTAAGTGGGACTTATAGCTTCGTTTGGTTCTTTGCCTCCCACTCGAGGAACGAGCGCCCCAGCTCTGCAAAGCCTGGCATAGGACCCACTTGGTGAGGAGATGAGTTGGGACTTTGTGAGATGTTGTAGCACCGACGAGCGTGGCCGTTGTCCTCCAAAGCCGGTGAAGCCGCTCATTCGTCGTGGAGGGGGCGGTGTCGCCGAGGACTGCCACAAGCAGATCGGCTACCACCGCCGCGGCCGCCGCTACCGCTCGGAACGAGGGCATTCCGGACCGCCGGTGCCGCCCCGCCAGTTTGAAGTGCCGCCATGAAGAGAGAGGAGGGGCGCCAACCGATGGAACTCGTGAAGCAGGTTGAGTCACCAATGGGGGGCTGGCCAGCGGCGCAGAGATCCACCACCGGGGTTGCCACTAGAAGCGAGGAGGGGGGACGACCATGAGCGGCCCCGCTGCTGCTCCGCTCGGCGCTTGCTGGAGATGAGCCCGAGGACACCGTCGCCGCTCCACGTTGCGACGACCCTGCCGTTGCTCCGCTCGGCGCTTGCCGGAGACGAGGCTGCCTCATCGAGTTAGGCTCTCTCCAAGCGATTTGCACAGCGATGGAAGGCACTCAGGCGTGGTGGCTATAGCAGGGGAGCGAGGGACAATGGTGGCCATCAGCGTCGGTTTCCCCTCTGGCTAGAGTCGAGGAAGGGAGGCGCGGTCGTGGCAGACGGTGGCTGCATCCACGGGTGAAGAGGGCTGAAGGGACTAACAAAGAGGGAGCTCGTGCCGTCGGGTAGCTCGTCGCTGCGCCGCTGAGGGTGCTGGCGCCGACACCAGCGAGTAATGAGAGGAGAGAAATCGGATGGTTTGGGAGGGTAGGTGGGGAAAGGTTAGATTTTATATTATTATATTTGTAGTCACATACAACAAGTTGCTTGCACTGTGGATAGTGTGATCTCAAAGTGTTTCATCCTATTTGGCACTATGAGGTCCCTCATATGCGTAGCTTGCATTGCTAGTGCCCTAATATTGTCCTTATACCTACAAGATATACCATGTGGGTGTGCCACGTCATCCTCGATGCAAAGATCAGCAATTAAATGCCCATTCAACATAGTGAAAAAATGATTGGGGTAAAAAGAGAAAACAAAAAAAAATATCGGGGAAGAAACTAACACCAGTCTGGTCTTTGCCAAGTGTGATTAGTCGCTGCTAGACCTACAAAGGAGCCACGACCAAACCATCGTATGCTAACTCACAACAACTAATCGTCATGACCTTTCGGACATCACCAGGACGAAGGTTGTAGAGGAGAGTGAATGAGAGAGGGAGGGGAAAAAGATCTACTTTCCCTTCACTGATAACCACCACCATCCAAGAGCATAGCTCAAACTATCTAAAGGCGGATCAGGTAATAACGGGTCTCTTCGATAATGCCTTCAGGATGGCATGATGCCAAAAGTGCTTCTGACTCCCTTCACGCGTCCAAGGAATCTTGGATATGGTTTTTACTTGGAGAGTCCCACCAGTAGGGATGCAAGCGGGTCAACCCACGAGTCTATTTATATGTAGAATAAATGATAACTCGTGGGTTTTCACGTCGTGGTCCAGTTTACCGCATCTAGAGATGTAAACAGGCCGATCCATAAACCTATTTACAAGTCAAATTAGTAGGTAATCCAGGAGTTAAACCCGAGGGTTACCCATTAATTTACCTATAAACGGCTTTGTGGACAAGCCCGCTTGTGTCCCTACCCACCAGGAATGGAGGGTAGCATCTTAGGCTCACAGGGCCACTATAACGTTGTCACCAGCTTCACCACTGCAGGTAGGTGTGCCCGCTCGACAGATCCACGTACTACACCCTGAGTCACCATGTCATCGAGGCTCACCACATGCACCTTCCACTAGCATGAATATAGTCCACTTCACCACTATATTCCTAGCCACCACCGATCCTAAGATGGGGAGAAGGCGTCACCTCCTTATTTTCATCTTGTTCATCCCTAAGTTTTGTAAGGGACCAAGTTATCAAGTAGAACAGAGAGCTATCCACCCGTAGCATGGATCTAGCTTGCCGCTGAACTCCCCATCACTGCTGGCCTTAGGCAGGGGCGCCACCACCTGCAACAAGGCTACCGCTAATGCGTCTTTGATCCTCGTCGCCACCACCACACTCTCGAACACGGATATCCCATTTAAAGGTGCAAGCGGGTTAGTCCGCATACCTACTTGTAATACAAATAAACGAGTAACCCACTTATTTGTATTATAAGTGAATTCGTGGGCTAATCCGTTTGCAACCTTATTTCCCATTGCCGCTAACCAAATAACGCCTAGATTCATTGCGCCAATTCATTAAGGGTGTGTTTGGTTGCTCGCATCTTCCTAGCCTGACTCATCTCCCTCATCCAGGTTGAGTTTATCCTGGTTAAGTGGATACTCATCTCCCTCATCCAGGTTGAGTTTATCCTGGTTAAGTGGATACACATGCAGTCGTTTGGTTGTTTGCATCAGTCTAGCTTGGCTCGTACCAGATATTATTTGGTTGTTTGTACGATAGATACGGTTTGGAAGATAATTTGTTTGGTTGGTTGTATGAGCCATTGTATGAGGACTTTTTTTCCTGCGGGTGAGATTACCGATTGCAACTTCTTTCTATATTAATATTTTTCTTCTGGTAAAACAATTCATAAATTAAACTAATGCAGTGCTACACAGTAAATCAACAGGGTACTTATTGGTATACTAGGTAATACCCCGCGTTTTGCTGCGGGATTCATGGATGGGTATATGTTAAATATTGTAGAAATGATGAAAACTGAAATATTAGGAAAATAACGTGAGGAAGACGATTTCGTTGATCTCTACAATATAATATTGTAGATGATGTGTTATGCTTATATGGGATTTAAAATGGGCTAAAATAGTACTTGCTAATAAATGATGATGTTTGCATGGGATTTAAAATGGATCAGAATAGTAATTGCTAGTAGGTGATGATGTGGCATGCTTGCATGTTAAGCTTTAGCTTGTAATAATTATTAGTGCGTACCAACTATATAGAAAGTATAGATTAGTGGCTACTAATTACCGGTTGGAGAAAGCTAAAAAATGAAAAGGAAAAAAAAGGGAAAAGTCTGTGCTAGTCCCTTCGGATTCCTCGCCGCTAAGCACGGCCATGCTCGCCATCTGCTCCGCCGAGCCAGGTTGCTCACTGTCGCTGCCGCATCCCTAGCTCCTGTCGCTCACTGCTCCTCCGCCGCCATCAGAGCTAATTGATCTGGTGGCCACGAACTCAAGGCTATCGGATCGGGCGGCTTCAAGCCCATGGCTGCCGGATCTGGAGGTTGTGATGGGGTTCGTCGGCGGGCTGGAGGTAAGAGAGGATGGTGGGAACATGCGGCCGCCGGCGGGCAAGGAGACGATGACGACAACGACGACGGTGAGAAGTTGATGACCTCGACCTCGACCACTCCGATTGGTAGCGTCATGGATCTGGCGGTGCTGAGCTCAGCTGCTCCAACTAGTCGCCGCCCCAGATCTGGCTGCGACGCGCTCGGCCCCAGATCTGGCTGCCACGCGCTCGTCTAGGAAAAAATTGACGGCGGCGAACTTTTAGTCCCAGTTACCGCTTTCATGTTAAAATTTGAAACTTTCATGTTAACATTTGAAAACTTTCAAGTCAAAATTTGAAAACTTTCAACTTAAATTTGAAAAAATTCAACTCAAAATTTGAAACTTTCAACACAAAATATGAAAACTTTCAACTCAAATTTACATCTTTCAATTCAATTTTAAAAATTCAACTCAAATTTTAAAATCTTTCAACTACCAATTTAAAACTTTTAACTAATTTTTTATATATTTCTTTTAAAATATAATGGTAACGCTGAGTATTGTCATTAGCACTAATAGAGCGTGGTATGTGAGATCGTGGGGGCTAGGGGCACAGGCACGGAGCCGTGCACGCAGACTAGAGGCCCTTGAATAGTAATGGTATATTCGTTTATAATGTTATGTATACAATTAACCCTATTTTGTATGGATAGGGGCACTGCCTCCCCACGATTTTACGGTGTTCCCGCACGAAAGCACGTGATTTGTATTTTTCCCATCACCACGCGGTTTCGTCCATCGTAGATGCTTCGTTGGTGGCTCACCCTCTCTTTTTTTATTTTTCTATTTTCCCTCTACGTGTTTGTTCCACTTTGATCTTCATGCTCTCATCAAACCCCCATCGAAGTAACCACCCTGACGGCCCAACGAAATCTGCATCCTCCCAGATCTAGACCCTGCAATCCGCTAAAATCAACTGCAAGAAGAAGAAAAAAATCCAGCCACCCGACTTAGGTACTCACCGGTTTCAGGTCTTCATCACCAGCAACCGCAGGTGGCATGAGTTATCGTGTGCGCACCTCGGTGCTCCCCGACGGTTTTGCACTGTCCTTCATCCTTGGACGCACACGACATTAGTCATAACACAATGTTTAATGGAATAAAGGGATAACCATTTGGAGTAAATTAATTTTTCATATCGTGTTTTTTTACTATGAGTGATGAAATATCCGAATTTCCTCTAGATGGTCAACAGTTAAAAATACATAAATCTTCAAACCAGGAGCTGAAATTCTTCATGCTTTTCCCTTTTCCAAAATTCCTCCCTTCCTCAATGGCAAAACAAATTTATGGATGAGAAAGGGAAAACCATAGATATGCAAAAATAAAAATGTTAAGAGAAATGAGTACAAATCACTGGTACTGCATCCAGAAAGGAAAAAAAATCAAATTCAGAGATATTAAAAGAAACTGAGGGTAATGTTAGTTTGCTCTCTGTTGACAAGAACATGAGGCTAGAATGGTTCCAGCAGCATCGATGATGCTTTCAGAGCCGGCTTTGGGCCTAGGCGGGTTGTGCGACCGCCTAGGACCTTGGCTGGCAGAGTGCCCATCGGCACCCACCTCCTTCCCACACAGGTTTGGTCGAGTGTCTAGCCCAATACGGCTAGTGGCCTAACATCAATTGGTAGGGAGGAGACAGAGAGGCGTGTGACACGTAGCTTGATATTCAAGGGCGGACCTAGGCGTCGGGCCACCTGGGCCGTGGCCCGAGGCCTAGGATTGGCAGCCCATTAGAATGGAGAAATTTTCACCATATAATCGCCATGCAAAGCCCATCTCTCTATGGGCTTGGCCCGTGCCTTAGGCCAATCCTGGATCCGCCCCTATTGACATTGATCTTGTCATCTCGATCGAGGCCTCGATGGCAACAGTGGCACGGTGCAATGCGTCGGTTCGTTCGCTCGACACCTTTGTTCTCTCTCTCCCAACAACTTGATGCCTGACTACGAGACGCAAACGCGAGTCCGTCATCCGGGGAGGTCAGCGGCGGTGTTATGGTGGGTGGAGGGGAAAGCACGATTGAGTAGCGGCCACGTCGATATCAGCGGAATGGAAAGTGTGAAGGCTGGGGAATGAATCGGTGAGTTCACCGTAGCATATGCCTACATCCCTTCCGAGCCATCGGATGAAAAGATCAGGTGGCTAAGCTGGAATGGGTGTGAATGTTCTGTGTATGCCCTTTTATGTACATCTAAGAAATGAGTGAACTGTTGTTTTTTTATATTAAGGCCCGTTCTAAACTGATTAAGATACAAATCTTTTCTCGATTTCCATTAGCTCGCTTTTCAAACTGCTAAACGGTATATTTCGTACGAAAACTTTCTATATAGAAGTTGTTTTAAAATATCAGATAAATCATTTTTTAAGTTTCTAATAATTAAAACTTAATTAATTACGTGTTAATACATTTCCTTTTTGCGTACCATCGTTTAATCTTCAAGACATCTTGAGTAGATTCAAACGGGACCTAAGTATAGATAAAGTGTTAGATGCACATTCTCAGCAAGAGAACTTGCCGTATACCAGCTTTCTACACCAAGTAACTAGCTATGGTCAGGCTTCAATTTGGTCCTTATGCAAACAAACAATTTTTTAAAAAATGAAATGGTATATCAGAAAATTCGTCAAGTAAACATGCAGATGCACAGCTTGAACATTTTGTTGATTAAAAAAAAAACAGTCCTCACAAGGGGATGTACATTCAATTTATATGTGAACGTGCATACTGATTAGGACATCAGAACCCAGGAAATTAGGCTCTTTGGATGAGCTACTTCGTCGTCCTCCGTTTGCACGTTTTTTTAAGGACTAGACGGTGTTTTTTTTTTAAAAAAAAGAAATCTATATAAAATTTTGTTTTAAAAAATCGTGCTAATGATTCGTCTTATTTTAAATGCAAGTGAAAAGCTAACATCTATTGCTCATTAGAACTGAGCTAGTTAGACTTTAAGCCTGCTCAAGCAATTGTGTAGCAGATTGACAAGAAACTTTCAGAACACTAGGCATGGTACAAATGGAAGCCAAAACTTTTTTTTTTGAATGATATTATAGCAGAGGGAAAACACTGTACAAAAATTGAAAAAGAAAATGAGAAGAGTTCACGTTATGGCGGAGTTTAGTTCCTGCAGCCTTCCGCCAAAAGAAAAAGAAACAAATCATGGGGTTTAAATCTCCCAACGTGATGCTTCCCAATGGAAGCCAATACTCGATATATGAGAATAAATCACAGGAGATATAGAACGCTTCACAGGGGTCTGAGAGTTGACTCTAGGTCCTAACGGGGTGACGCGGGCAGCGAGATGGCGACCCACTTCGCCACATCTCCTCCCTGTCTAACTGTCTTCCTCCTTCCCCCATGCAGTCGCCAGAGCCTGCTGCTGGAAACCGTGCGGTGGCAAGGATGGTGACGGCGGGGCACGGTGGCAGGGCGAGCAGGACGTGGTGGACACGCGGTTGAGGGAGCAACGTCGGTGGGCACGGCCGACGGCCGTGGGCCTGGTCGGTGGCGCCGGTGGGCACGGCTGGGCGCTGGCTGCGGTGGGCTTCGCCGAATCCATCCTCCCTTTGGCCAGATCTGCAGCAAGGCTCTCCGTAGTGGCGCAGGTGGCATCGATGTTGGCTAACGAAGCGCTGGGGGCAGGCTGTCGGAGAGGGTGGAGACGGGTGTTATGCCAGCGCAGGTGGCACTGGTGGGCTGCAGGAGAGGCCGGCGATGGATGGCTCGACGCATGTCTGGGGTCTGCCTCGGTGTGATGCTTGGAGCTACCGCTGGAGGAGAGGTGGCGATTGCTATCGACAGCGGGGAAGGCTGGATGCCGCTTCCTTGACCTGGTCCAGACTTTCCTAAGGTAGATCTAGTGTCACGGTGCAGTAGAAGTGGTGTCACCGGTGGTCACTCACGCGAGGTAGCCGGTGACATCACTACTACGGTCAAAAACGGTATCATTATTTTTATTATTTTTTTGAAAATGGACGGAAATGGTCGGGAAAATTCCATACTTATGAATTTGAACTATTTAGTATCAACTTCAGTGCCACGCTTAAATTGAAAAAAAAACAATTTTTGAAAACGGAATCCTTCGGTAAATATATTATTTTTATATTAGTTTTACGGAAACGGTATCGGTATGGTCGGGAAATTTCCATACCATTTTCACCGCTAGTAGCCGGTGGGCGGTGAGGCGATGGCGCTAGCATTGACCCGCTAGAGTCCACTAGTGGGCGGCAGCAGTGGCGGATCTTAATACTTTTTAAAGCCCGGGCAAACACATAGTTCAAGAATTATATACATGGTTAATCACTGAAAATTTAGGGTATTGTAATGGTGTGATCCCCTGGCGAGCCCGAGCAGCTGCCCGGGGTTACCGGCCTTGGAGCCACTGGGTAGTGAGGCGGCAAAATGGAGGCAGTGGCGCTAATCTACATGGCCACCCATGGACGATAAGGTGGCGGTATGGTGGCGCTGCTGTTGACCCACGAGAGGCGATAGCGCACGGGGGAGTGGTGGTGGGGTAGTCTCTCTTGTGGCTGGCTAGGAGCATCCCTATGTTAGAGGAGCTCCTCCCCTCCTTTGCGGGGAGCTTGTTTCAGCAGGCTGGAGGCGGTGGTCGGTCTATAGGTGAAGGCTCAGGTTGTCAAGGTGAGGTTGTCCTTTGTTGGGGTTCTCCTAGGACGGATTCGGCAAGAAGGACGATGGGCGGCGTGGCGGAGGCAGCCTGGGTCAGCACACTGGGGAGTGATGGTAGGGTAGAGGGTGCTGGCGATGGGGCCAAGTGATGGTCTTACTTGTGGTAGGACTAGATGATGCCCGACGGTGGGGCGTTGGTCCGGTATGGTGGATGCCATGTATTGCTGATGTTTGTTTGGTGGTTTTTGAGTTGGTGGCGACGGACCACGGTGATAGGGTTGCAGCTTGCAGAGGGTCCACTAGGCCGGCAGTGGCTACGCCTTCAATCATGGTAACCCTAACC
The DNA here is from genome assembly GCA_000573905.2 of Oryza punctata. Lineage (NCBI taxonomy): Eukaryota > Viridiplantae > Streptophyta > Magnoliopsida > Poales > Poaceae > Oryza > Oryza punctata. The sequence continues at coordinate 3,941,925 of CM002494.2, read as the reverse complement.
CTCCTGGGGGAGTTATCGAGGTACCCCTCCTCCCTCTCGTGACAAGGATCTCTGGGTGAAAACCTTGTCCGATTCTTTGGGCGGGCGATGACAGTGTCTTTTGGCTTCGCAACCTTCTTGAAGGCATCATTTTTTAGAGTCTCCGCTTTGTGGTGTTGTTGTAGGCCAGGTAGCGACTAGCCTCGCATAGTGGCGGGCAATTCAGTGCTCAACTCCCCTCTCAGTAGCTTGTGTGTGCGGTTGGCGTGTGGTTTCGGGATGTGCGCTCTGGTGCACATCCTTTCTCAGTATCTAGCTATCGATGTAAAACTTTGTTGTAACGTTTTCCCTTCTATCTTAATGATATTCTGTTGATCTCCTTCGATCATCCCGATAAAAGAATAGAACGCTTCACAAGAATTTCCTAGAGCAAGTACAATAGAGAGAGAAGGGAAAGGAGTTGCCAGCTATATTAATTATATAATAATATATTTATATAAAATTATTATATGGATAGACTATTAGATTAGCGGTAGTTGATGAGTGTTAATTTTTTTAGGTAAACCTCAAAAGAGGACAGGGAGTTCTTGTTTTCATTTAAGAAGAAGAGAGTTGGCCCAGTTTTTAAAGGAAAACTGGGCCCAAAACCCTCACAATGGCGCAGAAGTGGCAGGACAACCGACAACCTAAACACAAGGCATCGTTGCCGAGCTCGAAAGAGCAGCTCCGACTTCCGATGAACGGCCGGACAACCCAAACAACATAGGATAGGATCTTCTAGACAAAGCCCCCAAGGAGGAAAGCGTCCAAGACGCAAACAATACCTGCCCGAACAATGGGACAAGGTTTTCACCTGAAGAAAGGAAAAGAGCGAATAATGACAACTTTAAGAAAGGAGAACGGGGCCCGTGGGCGTTGATGTCATCAGCACTAGTCAAAGAGTAGGCAGGGCTTTCGCCCAGGCTCTCCCTCCCCTGCCAACTACGAACACCGGAGTCACCACAACACGATCGAGACGACGCAACAGAGGGTTATCGTTGCCGAGTTTGCCACCCCCGGCAAACAGCTCCGACTCCGCCCCAACAAGCCAACGCACGACCCCACCGTGGAAGCCGCCCAGCACAACACCTACTCAACGCTGCCAAAATAAGGGGGAAAGGGGTTACCGTTGCCAAGCTCACCACACCCGACCAAGCACCTCCGACTCCCCCAAACACACCAACATAAGGTCGTGCCAAATAGGCCTCATGCACCACCTCTCCACCAAGCCAAACAACTCGCTGCCGCAAGGACTACCAAGGCTCAAGACGAGTGTCAATTTTCAGAACTAGCAGTTGACTATACATGCTGGTGTTCAACTTCCTTCACGGGTTGAAGGCCAGTCAGCTCTTTATCCACCATTTAAGCGATCCAACGGTTAACGGTTCACAAACCTGTTACCGTTACGTGTGAGAACCCGAACGAAAATCATCAGTTGAACTTGAGAAAAAATATTTTTGCCTACTCCAGATGCACAAAGCCGGGAACCGAACCCGGGTGGGTTCTTTGACAGCTGCTCGTATACAATCCTAATTCATGTTAGTCCACCAACATCGAAATCCGAAATTCGAAAAGACAAGAAGTCCGTTTAGGCAAAGGAATAATTATACCGAGTACGTTTACACATGCGACGAATTTTTCCCTTTTAAAAAAAAGGGAATATTTCATTATTTTGTACGTATATAGGACAGTAGAGAACCGACTTGGTGGCGGACGCTGTGGATCAGATGTCGCGGGAGATCACCGATGCCTCCTCCGGCTCCGACGATGACCAGCGGCCGCGGGAGCCGGAGTTCGTCGTCGTAGACATCGTGGACAACGGCCACCGCCCTCCTCCCCGGCAGCCGCATCTTCACCCGCTTCAGCGGCAACACGTCGTCGCGGCTTGTCTTGCGGGCCGGCGGCCGCCGCCGCCTCTAGTTCTTCCCCTGCTCCAACAGCCAAACCACGGTGACAACAATGGTCGCGGCGGCAGCGACAAAATCGGGTGCTTCAACCGCCGCACCGGCAAGGTAGGCATCACTGGCTGGTGGTTAACGTAGTTGGAGCAGGTGCTCGACTCTCGGAAGATATCCAATGCATAATTTATCGTACACACCAACCAATGCATAATTTATCGTACACACCAACTAGTAAATATCATGAAAAATAAAAAAAATACAAAAGAATATGATATGTACTATATTAAATATTTTAGCCGTAACAAACAGCTAAAATATAATGAATTCGAATATAAGGTTTCATAAACCTATGTAATATTATTAAAAGTATGTGTTTTTTTTAATTTTTCGTGGTATTTACTAGTTAGTTTGTACGATAAATTTATGTGCATAGAATATGTTCATGTATATAGATAGATAGATATTTAATGCTATGAACTACGGTGTTGCTGCAATGTATTGCAGGCCTTTCTCTGTCGAGTGGTGATGTTGTGCGTGGTGGCGACGGAGGTGTTGGCGTGGCTGCTGCCGGCGGAGTACAGGAAGGCGGCGCCGGAGCGCTGCGCGTCGCGTGTCCCATACTCATCGCCCTCCTCGCCCTATCGTGGAAGATCTTCCTACCGCACGCAAATCAATCTAATTTCTGTAGTATGATTTAATATCATGGTTCGGACCATCAAAACAAGCAGTAAAGTAGTCAATTTAATGCGAGCGGCAGGTGATTACAAGTATTCTCATTGATTTGGCCTCGTTCACCTCTCATGGATCATGGATGATGATCCTGCAATGATTGACTACAATATTTGCATTTGTCGATTATACTAGTGTAGTTAAGATGTGTAGAACCAAAACATATACGAAAAGATTAATCATTCAAGTTTTGTGAGTTTATAGATACAAATATCAATAGTAAGTGTTGTGAGTTATCTACTTATTATTACGATGTACTTTTTTATTTCATTTGTACTAGTTGTACTATGTAATCTTTATATTATCTTTATCTATTATAAAAATTAAAAATGACTCCGTACTCACTGAATTTTTGTTGGTTGTTTGAGTTACGTTCAGATTCTTTTTTTTTTGGCAAAATTTCTTAATACGTAGTCCGACTCCCCTGCTTGGAGCTTGCCCTCTGCCCTCGTCGTTTGCGTTCGCTTTCACTTTCACTTTTGCACCGTCATCCGCCACACGCAATCACACATCCGATTCAAGCGTGTGTTTGCGTCTGCTTGCAAACTCGCTTCATTTCCAATTCAGTTTGTCTCGTGCCAATGCGGTTATTTTGTTGTGACAATGGCTTCGTTAATTTGCTGCTCATATATGAGAAACACCCAGGGGTCTTCTGGCTAGCTCCACAATATGGTAGGCTAGCTAGTCTGGATTTGAAGTCTCACCCCTATCATATTAGATCATTTCTTAATGTTCACGATTTTTATTTGCTGCTCATCTACGAACTTGCTGTGCTTGCCAAGTCGTTGAGAGAGCTACGTGCCTACATGATGGTATGAACGTGCCACTGGTAAAAAATGATTTTCCTGGACAAGCACCCTAATAAGTTGTAGATGGGTCATAAGTGTCCGCGTCTGCAAAAATCGACACTCATTTTCGCATATGGCTCCTTAAGAGACCCGCACGCAAAAATCAATTTTTCCAAACGGACCACTTAAAACGTCCGCACACAAAAATAAGAGTATTTTCGCATGCGGGGCTCTTAACTCACTCGCATGCAAAAATACCCCTCCTCCTATATTTTTTATTCTCCCCTCCCCCTTTCTCTCTCTCCCGGCCTCACCCACTCCTCCTCTCCTCTCTCCAACTCCTCACCCGATTCCTCTTCTCCCTTCTCCCGATTCCTCTTTCTCTCCCGATTTGTTTTCTCCCTTCTCCTTCCTCCCGATGGCAAGCACTGGCGGCGGCGGTGGCGGCGGCGGCCTACTCCGGCGGTGGAGGGCGCGGGATCCGACGGGCGATGGCCAACCCCTGCACGGATCCAGCGGCGGCACCTTCGGGAGTGGCTGCTGCAATGGAGGACGGTGACTTCGGCGACGGTGAGGGCGGGCGACGAGGGCGACGAATCCAGTGATGGCGAGCGTGGGTGATGGCGAAGGCGGCGGCCCCCTTGGCCCTCTCCCGTGCAGATTAGGCGGCGGGCTCAAGCGCGAGGTCGGCGGTGGCTCTCTCCCGCCCTTCCCCGCGCGGATCTGGCGGCGGGCTTGAGTGGGAGGCCGGCTGGTGGCTCTCCCCCGACCTCCCCACGTGTATCCGGTGGCGGTCGGCACGGTGGCGGTAGGCGCGGGCTCCGGCGGCAAGCGCAGATGCCAGCAGCGGAGCGGATCCGCCACTGGCGACGACAGGTGGTGCGGATCCACCGGTGACGGAGACGGAAGAGGCGGATGCGCCGGCAACGACGGCGGCGACAGCCGGCTGGGTTATGGTTAGGTTTTTGTGTTTTGAAATTTTTAAATTTTTTTTTGCGATTTTCCATTTTCGCGTGCGGATGGCTTAAGCGCCTGCACGCGAAAATCCGATTTTCGCGTGCGGGTGCATCACCCGCACGTGAAAATAGCGATTTTCGCAGACCTTTTGGTGCATGCGGGTAGCCATGCCACACGCGAAAAACCCTTTTGGCCGTCTGAAAAACCGTTTTTGTACTAGTGTGCATGTTGCACAGGAACAACACGTGTTGCCTCAATGCATCACCATCACTAGCATCAACTCACAATCCTGGTATCCCATCTCTCTCATTTAATTTCTTCACATATTATTTTCATCTCAAATAATCACAACCATCCCCATTTAATATGATTTCTCCCCGGGATCAAATATATTAAGTCTCTAGAACTACGTCATATATGGTTGATAGAGATAAGGTGGCGGGTGAAAAGCTGATATATTTTAAGATAAATTTGAAACCATTTAGTTATCCACCACCAAGTTTGTTTGTGTATTTGATGCACTCTTTTTATTTTTTAAAAAAAAGTTCTATAGAGAAAAGTAGGTATGTACTTAGTACTAGCCCTTATTGCTGCTATAGTGCTATTAGGTGTGGATCTATTTATACGACTGAAAACATATAGTTTACAGCTTTATCAACTCTATGTGTGCATTTACCAATTTGACAGAAGAGACTAAGAACAATTAATTTCCTGGCTCATATAATTTATAGCATAATTGAATTTACATTGTAACTCAACTACTGAACCATTTTACGCCAATAATGGTGCATTAGATTCACTATAGAAGACAAATGTTGGTCATCCATTTTGACTATTACTCCGTCTATGATTGTATAATAGGGCTAATTTAGGCTTGCAGTGTTAGACAATGTTTTTTTTCCCATGTAGAAGCAAATGCCAAGCTAGAATGCATCATTGCGTTTATTTGCATTTAAAAGAACCAGTGAACCAGATGTCCATTTGGATTGCATCAACATCCTGCGCCAACAGGGTCACCGGATCAAATCTGCCGCTTCGTTTATTTCATTGTCACGGAAGAAGAAACCAGACGAGCCCTGATTTGAACCGCTACCCTTGCACCGCTAAATTCGTTGTTTACATTGTAACATATTCTAAATTGAAGGGTACTATTGATATTAAAAGTTGAAACCTGTTGGCAGTATGCCATGAGGCCCTTCGACCAAGCCTGCCGAAACCAGCCAGACAGCAAGGATCCGAACTCTAAGCGCCTAAGATCCCTCGAGGTGAAGCCCTGTGGTGAAGACATCAGGGTGAAAGGGGCGATGGGCGAAGAGTTACACCGGGTCCCTGCCGGTCTGGGCGAAGGCTGCATGGCGAAGGTGTGCGCCGAAGGAGGACGACTTCGCTAGGACGGACCCGATCCAGGGAGATCCAGGGGGCCGGCCCAGTCGCCCCGACCCATGGACCAATGGGCCAATAGTCGCCAGGCGGCCCATAGAGGACCCATACGCCTTAATTACATTAAATACCCATGTAAGGGCCCCTTTATAAGGGTGACCATGTAAATTCCCCTGTAATAGTCCAAAACCCTAATAGGGGATCTGTAATGGAGTTATAAATAGCCACCTAGGGCCATGTAAAAGGGGATCCCAATTTTAATACAAAATTTAATACACTCTACTTTCCCAACAACTGTTGAGTATCCACGTCATTCGACGTATGCAGTTGTCGTTTCGACAACAAAACCTAATCATCGGATATTTGTCATAATTTTAGTTTTCTTGTTGCAACGTACGAGGAGATGAACGATCGAAAGTTTATCTTCACCTGTTGCAACATACGAGTATTTTTGCTAGTTATTATAAAAATTAAAGATGATTACATACAAACTTTTCATCTGTTTTTTTCCCATCACGACGTATCCGATCCAAGGTAGGAGTATTTTATTCGGTTGTACGTATGAAAATCGCACTCTGTTGTTTCCTGGGCCTCGGACAGTTCACAGTCGTGCTGCTGTTGCAGAAAAAAGTTCAGATCCCTTAACTTATCAACAAATCCGATTTTCGTTCTTTAACCGAAAAACTAGATATAACGGGTCACTCAACTGTCAAAACCGGTGCAATATAGGTCTCATGACGGTTTGAATGGTGGTTTAAACTAACGTGGCGTCTACATAGCTAGTTTGACTCAATCTTTATCCCACGTGATATTGATGTGACGCTTACGTGATAATTTGATTTAAAAAATAATAAAAACCATTGGCCCACATGTCAATTACAATAAAAAAAAGATTCTGATTTCTGAGACACAACACTTTTCTGATGCGTCAGTTACATCACTTTTCTGATGGTGATCACAACACATCCATGGGAGACGATGAGAGCAACGAGTCCAAAGCAAACTCCAAGAACGATGGCGATGAGCAACCTCTTCCCGACGTTGGTATGGGATGTCCTGGACGTGGAGTTCTTACTCTTGCTCCCCGTTTCTCTTTGCTTCTCTGCGTCTGTTCGTCTTCTGGAGCATCCTCGGATGGCGCGGTGGCGAGCGCGAGCCCATGGAAGCTACTCGCCGGAAATTCTGCGTAAGTGGATCGGAACTCCGGTGGCTCCGGCGAGCTGGACTGATCGCGCCGATCGATTTGTATCCGAAGCTCGTGTTGATCCCCCTGCTGTTGTTGACCTGGGTTTTCTTGGTCGGCGGTTTCATCGGAAGGGCTCGAGACTTGGTTGGCGGCGGGTGGCGGGACGAGTTCCCCGTCGGCGTCGACGGGGTGCAGGACGTGGGCGCGAAGCCAGGCGTCGATGTAGGGGACGTGGAACGCGTGGCCGCAATTGGGGAGAAGGCGGAGGAGCTCGCCGTCGCGGAACTCGCCGGGGCAGACGAGGCAGTCGGTGGCGCCGAGAATGCTGGCGCCAGCGCGGTACCGCGTGAGGGTGATGGGCTCGATCGCCGCCTCGTCGAGCCCGACGGTCCGGATGTACCACGCGTGGTGCAGGACCTCCTCCTCCCCGGCGCCCACGGCCCACCCCGTCGGCCACCGGCGCATCCGGTGTGCCTCCGATCCTCCTCCTCCTCCTCCTCCCCCTTCTCCCCGCTAGCTCGTCTCCCGACGACCGCTGCATGCCATCCCTTCTTCCCGCCGCCCGTCGGCCGTCGCGCCTGGAAGAGAGAGGAGAAGAGAGAGGAATAGGGAAGAAAGATGAAGAGAGGGGAGATGGGAGCGAGAGGATGAGGAAGACACCCGGGAGAGACAGAGGAGGAAGAGGAGGGAGTGAGTATGATATGTAGGGTTCACGTGGATCCCACTATTTTTAATTATTTTTTATTCTAGCTGACATGTAGGCGTATAATTTTTATTATTTTTCATATCAAATTACCACATAAGCGTCACGTCAATATTACGTGGGATAAAGACCGAGTCAAACTAGCCACGTAGGTGTCACGTTAGTTAAAACCATCATCCAAACCCCCATAAGACCTATATTGTACCGGTTTTAACAGTTAAGTACTCATTGTATCTAGTTTTCCGATTAAGAACGAAAATCGGATTCGTGGATAAGTTAAGAAACCTCAAGTGAATTTATTCGTGCTGCTGCTCCTAAGCATGCCGTTGTGTGGGCCTGCCTGCCTATCCAAGTACAGGCCTATATGGTCCTCAGCAATAGTCCCTGAGACGCTTGTTAAGACGCACAACCCACCTGACTACCTGAGATCGATGCGTCTCGTGCCCCAGCGCCAAAGACAAGCTACACCATATGTGCCTCCCTATATTGGTTGCAACAACTCGATTTGGATATCAATCGTCTTCCTCTTCTGGATCCACATAATGATTTCAACTGTACGTGCATGAACTTAATTCAGATGCATCACATTATTTTGCCATCCTCAATTTATTAATTGCCATGTGTTTCAGCACAAGGCAACGAAGTGGCATTTTCGCATAAGAGAGAACATGTATACTCCGAAGTGTTTAAAAACTGGGTGGATTAGTCGCCCCGCTCGCCGCGGGGCCAGCGTCGGCGGATTCACCTCTCGAAGGGCCAACGGCGGTGAATCCGTCGCCACAGGGTCGATGATGTTGACTGCATCCATTGCTCGTTAGCTCCCTCCAACCACCAGTTGCTCCCTCCCCAACACTTCATGGGGCCGACGGCAGCGGATCCACCTACCGCGGAGCTGGTGGCGACAAATCCGCTTGCCACAGGGCCAATGGCGTCGGTTGCTCCCGCCTCCCGCCAGTTGCCAACTGCTCCCTTGCACACTTCTCGGAGTCGGCGAAGGTAGATCAGCGTGCCGCGGGGTCGGTGACATCGGGTATTCCCATCGCTAGCTGCTCCCTCCCCACCACTTTGCGATGCCGCCGATGGTGTCGGCTACTCCCACTGCCTGCTAGCTCCCTCCCGCCCCCCCGAGAAGATGAGGGGATAAGGAGGGGGGAGGGAAAGAGGTGGAAGAAGAGGAGGGAGATGGGTGAAGACTTGAAGAAAAAAAAGAGACTCATACGTTGTGGAAGGATTTTTTCTTTTTGCATGCGGATCTATTAAGAGACCCGCTTGCAAAAGTTATTGTTGGTATACAGGTCTCGTCTCCCTTTGAGACTGACATTATCTTAGACTAGGGGTGGATGTCGAGCTAGCTCGGCTCGGCTTGGTAAAGCTCGTTAGGATAACGAGCTGGCTCGACTCGACTCGTAATCTTAACGAGCTAAAACCTAGCCTCGGCTCGGCTCGTTTGCAAGCTTGAGCCAGCTCGTTTAGCTCGCGAGCCACGGGGCAAGAGAAACGTAGCGCGAAGTCGTAAGCACTTGGAGGAGGCAGGGAGGACCTAGACAATGGAGCAGATGAGCTCAAGCTTGCTAGAACTTGGTGCAAGTGGTGGATCTCAACGATGAACGAGACAGGCTCAAACTTGCCAACACTTGGACCAAGGGAAGGCACTTGTGAATCGTGGTTGTGGCATAGGTGGGTGGTGGCATCGGGCACTGGGGGCGTGCGGTAGTGTTGGGTCGAACGGCGGTGCAGGTGGGTGGTGGCGTCGGGCGCTAGGAGTGAGCGGCGGCACCTAGTGGAAGGGGAGGGTGACATCGGGCGCCGACGGCGGGAGACGCTGAGCAAGCAGTGAGCCTGCGACTAGAGACGAAGAGCGGCGGGCTATGAGCGGCGCCGTGGCAGACTAGCGATTTGGCGAGTGGCAATGGTGGTTGGGCGGGCGGCAGCGGAGCAGTGTGGAGAGGGGAGACGCGCACGCCCGTGCGTGAAGAGTGGAGGTTGTGAGCTTCTGGCTGCTGTGGAGAGTGGAGGTAGGATTTGGATAGTCTTGGCACTTCTAAAAATATGGGCCTGTAGGCTGACTTGCCGATGTGTGGTATAGTTGTGGGCATGTGGGTTACTCTAGCTCGTTAAGGCTCGCGAGTCAGATCGAGTTGGCTCGTTATCTCTAACGAGCTAAATGCTAGCTCGGCTCATTAGTAAAATGAAACGAGTCAAGCCGAGCTTGTCGCGAGCCGAGCGAGCTAACGAGTACGAGCTTTCTATCCTCCCTATCGTAGATGGATGATGCTACAGTTTGTCTGGACTCTGGAGGTTGAAGGGGGCTCGTGTGCGAAAACCATTTGTTTAGGTAGCGGTGATGCCTACCGTCATAAACCTCTATTAATATACATAGCAAAAGGGAAAAACAAACAATGAATAATAATAATGACCATATGTGACATGAATAAGAATAATGAATATATATAAGGATATCAAAAATATTATTTAGATATCCCATTGCAACGCATGGGTATTTTGCTAGTTACCACATATATATATACATATATATATATATATATATATATATATATATATATATATATATATATATATATATATATATATATAAACCATATCCCTATATACTCCCTCCGTCCGCACACAGCGTGCATAAAAAAACTGCCGCACGCAGCGTGCATAAAAAACAATTGGTTAACAAAGGATATGTGCTTTAGGCTAGGGCTATGTTCTTTCCTGTGAGTTCCCGATCCATCTCCCTCGTTTTTTACGTGCACGCTTTTCAAACTGCTAAACGGTACGCGTTTTGTAAAAATATTATATAGGAAAGTTGCTTAAAAATCATATTAATCTATTTTTCAAATTTTTTATAGCTAATATTTAATTAATCATGTGTTAATCTATTGCTCCGTTTTACGTACGGAGGGAAGGGGTTCTCAGCACCTCCAAAAGAACACAGCCTAGATCTACACGACTACACCCAACCCATCTCCAATAATATGGGGCCGTTGCGTTTTATTTTTAGAATAGTGGATGCATCAAATATATGTGCTTCAAACAAGCTCGGGGATAATTCATGGGCTTTATCTCCACTACTTAAAGACGAAGTCATCCGTCCTTCCTTTCCTCCTCTCGCACGTAGCACGCACTTTTAGCATAAAAACAAATCCCACATAAAAAGCGATTAATTAAAAAGAATCATGTACTTTAGTAGTATGGGCCTGTTACAATGCCCTGTCATATTACTAGTGACCCTAAACATCACTCTTCTGTTTGCCAGCACCATATATAACCTAATCCCTAATAACGAGCTATAACCAAACTATATATTTAACCGTAAAAAGTGTTGTCTCTCATACAAGAGCTAACTCTACACATGTTTCAAAAAATATACATTAAATTTATAGTGAGAGAAAGAGAGGAGAGAAGAAATAGAGCTAACCTTGGGAAAATCTAAACTGAGAGGCATCTCTATTTAGTTTTAATGGGAGACACCACATACATCAGAGAAATACTATACCAGCCTCATCGGTTACTCACATCTTCTAATAAGCCATTTTGGCTTCTAGAAAATAAAAACTAATTTATAGGTAAAACTTTTATATATATATTCGTAACGACTTAAAAGTCAATCTTAAAAAAGAAAGTAGATTGAAAATATATTTTAATCAACTTCAAAATTAAATTTGAAAATTTAAATTTTGGCTTTTGCTTTGGCTTATTGGGGTAACCAATGAGGCCCTACATTTATATAGACATGCATGTCTTTTTTTTTTTTTTGCTATTAGGTATGCATGTCTTTTTTCCCTTCTTATAAAATTTTCTCTCAAATTACTTATCCGATCAATAATCCGATTACACCATTGTGTTCGTTGCAATTCAATCTTTACAACAAGATCTTACATGATTATATTACAATAGAAAAATATTTATGTTTGTAAATTACTTTTATTATATACGTAAGTTACTTTTATCATATATATACTTTTAGATTTGACTAAATTACCTCTTATACATTCATACTCTAAGTTGATTATTTTTATTATTGTTTTCAGTCAATTCTGTAAGTTGCGGACTTTAAATTTAATTTTTAAATAGAACATATCTTTCTCCCTACAACAAATTTACTTCTAATGTTGCAACAACTTACTTCCATTTTGTGCTAAGCTACTATGATTTATGTAAATTACTTTCAAACTTTATTGAATTTATTTTCATAAATGCATTTACTTAAAAAATCTTCTCTACACTTTGCTTGTGAATTTACTCTATATAGTTTTTTATTTCAACTCAGTCATAATGTAATTACTTATAATGATACAAAGAGTTACTTCTATTGCATAGTTAAGTTACTACTACAATTTAAATAAATTACTTTTAAATTAATAAAATATTTGATTATATTAAATATGGATCTTGTTTTATCACATATTTTATGTAGAGTACAATAATGCAAATAGATCTTGAAAATAATATGTGATTTCAAAGATATTGTGAGGACGTCTGCCAAAGCCTAGGTGGTGCAACACTCCGAGGCATGTCAGCGCGAAATATCTGGGTGGATGGGGTCTCAAAAAAAGCCCAAATAAATACGGTAACCATCCAACCTCATCGCAGACCCCGACATGTCTTGAAGAGTGCACTACATAGGCTCTAAGCCATCGGATATGAAATAGAAGACACAACCGTTGGAATAGCCACACCAGTCATCTACGTCATACGCCCGTCAACCACTCGATGGTGGCGACCAGAAGCATACCCGAGAGACTCGATCTCAACAAAGGCATATTCCCCGGTTATCTCAACCATTTCAAACCCATCCTCATGTGGGACTAGTCGCCCAGGAATACAACATAGTCTCACATAAATCATCTCAAGCATGATATCCAAATAATAAGTGGTTCTAAGCAATAAGCTTAAATAGTCTTAATAAGGTTCTAAGTAGTACTTAGCGACAAGCCGTAAATATTGTTTCATGCGGTAAGCGTGCTACCCAAAAGCCCCTAGGCAAACCGACTAGGGTAAATCCCTAGTTAGAACCATCCTGGAAATCTGCAACATCACAAGTTGCGTCAAACTCCTCATCCAAACAGTCATTACCTGCAGCGGGGTCTGAGCAAAAACAAGTAAAAGAAAGCAAGAAATCAGTACACTAATCAAATTAATGTACTGGCAAGTCGGAAACAACCCTAACATACTACATGTTAGCCATATTCAAGGATAAGCTGTGTAAAGGTTAATTTGCATAAATGCCAATTTTAGTTCACAACGTGTTCCGCAACGGAATTTTATAACAATAGTATAGAGTAAGTAAAACTTGTAGTGTAAATGAATAAATAACACGCATCTACCCCTCAAGGTAGATCATCACCACTCGCCATCATCTCATCACCATTCACCGAACTTTACCCAAGTTCACAAACAAAACATTCCAACCATTTTCCAAGTTCACAAGAGTTTATCAAAATCACCAACTATACCCCATGACACTTCACCATGCCGCTCATGACCGTGAGCACGGCTAATCGATTAGTTTTAGACTCTGCAGAGTTTGTACAACTTTTAAGCCCATATGATATGGATCGCTCTAGTTTGTTCGATACCCGTCGGTATCACCACACTCTACACATTGAGTGTGATCTAGAGGTCATAACGAAACCGTTACATTGTTTATTGTCTAGCCTTGCACCAGCACGATGTGTGTTTTACCCACGCTACTAGCAAGGTAGCGCCACTGGGTAGCGGGCCCACGCTTTAACCTAGCACCGTAAGGAACCTAGCCCGGAATCTCTCACGAGGCACGACACCATTGTATTGGACAGACTACCCGCTCAAATCATCACATACCACATGTCATTAATCAATTTCATCATATCACAAACCATAGGAAGTTCCGATAAGTTACCAAAACCCGGTAACCCATACCCTTCGGCCTACCAAGATGCAAGGCTAAACTCTAAACAACTTAATAGGTTGAGGCCAGCCCATACTTAGCACATGTGGTTTGTACTGTTTTCATTAGTTGGTGACATAGAGTGGGGTCCTTAATCGACCCGGGCGAATGCTCCCCCTATCGGTTTACAACTACCACAATATGTACACCACTCGCCGCCCAAGTCTAAAAACAAGTTATCTCCATTTTCAGTTCATAATACTCACACATTTAAATTTCTGTTCAGCAACATCAAAATAACCATTTTCACATATAACATTTATCAAAACGAGTAATTTGCAAGGCGGTAACCGAATATAAGCATATAGCGGCCATATAAGCATAGTATAATCCCAAAGAACACAATAATTGTATTGAAAAGCACCCTATGGTTGCAACCAGCAATGATTCAATATTTCAAGGTGGATTATGCAGCAATTAGGTCATATCTACCATTCACACATTTATATTTTTTTACCAAAATTAATACTAGCTAATGTATGCATGTTTGCAATAGAATCATTTAGCCCAATAAAACATAGGATCAATGTGGTCAAAGGAGGGGCAAACTTGCCTTCGTCTGCAAACTCCTGAACTTGGTCATCAACAAACTCACCCTCTTCTTCTTCGACGTATTCTTCCTCTATACAAAATACGCGTATACGATAAATACAAAAATGCATAAAAACCAAAATGCATGAAAATGCATGAAACTTATGCAGTGAGTGTGTGCTGGTCTCAGGTGGTCTCTGGTGAAGGAATTTTTATTTTGTCACTTTTTATTTATAGAGATATGCATTTTACAATTAAAAATGTTTTAAAAGGGCTAAGTTTTATTAAGCAACATTTTTGTACAGAAGTGAACAAAATTCCTTTTACAAAGTTACAGAGCATGATTTTAGAAAGTTAACAGAAGTGGTTTCACAATTTTTAGAGCTATGTTCAATTTGTTATGGATTTAACAAGTTCTAGAAAACATTTATGGAAAAACAAAAATAAAGGAAAAGTTTGTACAGAAAGTACCCAGTTTTATATTTTTGTAAAATAGTTCACAGCTTTATGGATCTAACAAAACTGGTTTCACAATTTTTGAAGTTAAAATGAATTTTCTACAAATTTTAGAAGTTCTGCTCATTCTCTGCTTTAAACCAAAATAGAAATAAATTTTCGAAATTGAATTCCAGCCGGGTCCACAGGTCAGTGAAAGGAGATTTGCAAAGAGGCCCTCGGAAGTTGGGGGAATCAACCCGTACTCCTTCTGCCACCTGGACAGCAACTTTATTAAGAGTCCCTATTCTTTTGTTTATTTCCATCAAGGTCCTGCTATAGTAATATGAGTTATGGCAGTTTTCAGATTGGACCCTAGAGTTGATCAAATTCAAGAAATGAAGTCCCCAGCTAGCTCACATCGGGAGCAGCCATGGCTGAGCTCGGTCTACGGCTCACTGGCGGCAATCGGTGGATCGAATCGGTTCGAGCACAAAAGAGAAAATGTAGAGAACGTTCTTGCGCATCCGTGAGTGGTGGTGGTGAGGAAAATGGTGGTCTGTAGCCCATGGAACATGAGCTACAGCGGCGGTGTGTCTCGGTATGCCCATGTATGTGCATGCAGAGGCTTGGTTAGTGCAAAGGATTAGTGCATGTGCTCTCATATTGTACCAGGGTGCACACCAAGCAGAGAAACAGAGACAGCGAGGTCCAGGGAGCGGCGGAGATGGTGGTTGTTGGCCAACGGCGGCAAAACTCCGGCGTCGATGGTTCGGGTGGTCGGCGGCGAGGACGGTGACGCCCACCACATGCTCGACAGATTGCTCCTAGGGCAAAAGGGGTACGGGTGAGCTCGACGTGATGCGTAGGTCACGTTCCATAGGAGGGAAGAGAGAGGGACTCACCGGGGATGCACGATGACGACGGCTAAGTCGCCGGAGCCGGTGAAGATGGCCGAGCTCTGGGCATTCTATGCGTGGGGTGTGTTTTCTTGGACTTGGAACGTGATGTGGGGAGTGTGCCGTTGCTTCTGGTGCTTTGGCTTGGGAAATAAGGAAGAGTGGAGTGGGGGAGTGAGAGAGAGAGGGGGGCTGGTGCACTCATTGTGTTCCTTGGGCATCCATTGGGCATGGGGGATGGTGGATGCTGTGAGGGGAGAGTGGGAGGCTGTCATGTGGGTCCCAGGGGGTGTGGGGCTCACTGTCAGTGAAAGAAATTCGAAAATAGCCTTGGAGGCTAAGTCAAAGAGGGTTGCCTGCCAAGGATCTTTGGAGGGGACTCAAGGTGGATTTTGTGCAGCAAGAAACCTGGGCTAGAGATCCTCTTGGTCAGGGGTGATGTGGAGAGTAAATGTGTTGAAGTGGGTTGGGTTAGAAGTCTCTGGTTTAGGTTTGATGGAGTGATGAACATGTGTTGACAGTGTTGGTTAGCAACAGTTGACAGTGCAGTTAACAGCTGATTGGATTTTTGGAGGGAGAGAAGAAAGGGTTAGAGAGTGATCCAAGGTGTGCCACTCCTTAGGGTGTTAGAAGAAAGTTAGTAGAAGATTTTGGCTGAAACCAAACTCCAAAAAGAGGTTTTGAAATAAATTTTACAGAGAGAGCAAGTTTGAATCTGCTAAGCATTTTTTCAAGATTTTGGAGAGATTAAAGTAGATCAACGAGATAGCAACCTTACTGAAAAATTCTGAAAATTTGTGGGTTGATTCCTGACATATCAAGGTATTTTTGAGAATTTGTTGTAGAATTTTTGGATGCATATAATTACCAGATTAATTGTTTTTGTGACTCTAGGCCTATCATTGCATGTGATGATGAGATGATTAAGATCCAAAAACAATTAAAATCACTCCACAACCACATGATGCATTTAAATTAAATTTAGTTCTCAGATTTACAGACTTGGGTATGTTACATATATAAGTTATTCAAAAGGTTAAAAAAAAACATGCACCATAGGTTAAAGGGGGATTTACATATAGGATGGAGTGGTCTCCGTTAAGACTACAGCACTACCGTGCACTACCTAGTCATATTCATTATACATGTTGAGCTCTCCAATAGATATAAAGTAGTGAGCTCTATTATTAAACTTTCTCTAAACACCACTCTTCTGTTTGCCACCTCGATGGGCTACTACAAGAATAATAGAATGGCTGACTTGCCATTTGCCAATCTCTAGGGGCCCATACGGCCATACCGGTATGCTAGTATATTTATCCTCTATTACCACCTCTTGTCATTAACATATTGCGTTTTGGACAAGTGAATGAACTATCTTTAGCCTAAAGTTATTTATCCTAACAACATATTAAATACCATAGCAAGGGTATATTACAAATTTACAATGAACACTTACGATGTCTTTATTAAAAGTTTGAATTTTACCATGAGTACTGCTGACTTTTGCAGTATATTTAAAACTTTAGATAAATGTAATATAGTTGAGAAGGGTAATATAGATCTGTACCTTCAGATTATAGTGCTTGCCAGAGGTAAAACGAGATTAAAAAAGCAGAGCCATTGTGCTTGCACTAGTAGGTGGTTTGCCGTGAAATTAGCAATATTGCAAAAGTCAATCTACACTCCGGGCAAAGAACTAAATTTCACGGTTGTTTTGCGACGCTAGACATAGATGCCATCTCTTTATTCGTATTCTGAACTCTTCAGTCACAGCATCGTCTGTCACAGTTTTGGGGCAAACAAAAGAACATGGATGCAATTTAGTGGAAGATATGAAGTTCAAACAAATACCCAAAAAAGGGTCATGTTTGAGTTACAGTTAATCCCTAATATTCTAATAGCATACATCTGTTAAAACTGCTACCTAATGTTCTACTTGGCTTCTTATCTTCTTGAGTACTCTTCGGACAAAAATCCATGGCATTAATCAGGAGACTGCAGCTTGCGTATCTGAAAACAAAGTCAGCAAATATTAAACTCAAAAAATCATCAAGCATGAAGACATCGATACATCAGCCGTTTATCCCTTTCGGCTGATATAGGGTGGGTGATGTCTTGACTCTTGAGCCGTGCCATCGAATCTATGTCATATGCTCACTGAAAGTTGCTGTGGACTTGCGGTGCTTTCAAGTAGGACAAAGGCTCAAGCAAATTTTGATAGAGTGGAACACTGGTTCTGTTCATCCTATTTCTTCCCCATTTCACTGCCTTGTGAAGCCAAATCCTTAGATGATGCAGTTGCGTTTTTTACAGGAGTGTTTGCTTCAGCTGTAGAAGGCTCTGCTTGCTTCTTACGTCTGGGTTTTCTTGTTGTCATCTTAACAAGATTATCCGTTTGTGGTGTCTTCTCCCTACTTGAACCACTTGCTTGCTGCTTGTTGCCAGATTCTTGATTTGCATCGGGAAGTAAAGCTCGAGAACTTAGTCGAAGTTGACCCTTGTCATTTATCTGATTAAGACAGTAAAAGAAAGTAGATATTCAGAAAGCAATGATGTTTTATGAAAAACTAAGAGCATAACTACAGATATCAATCAGTCAGAAAAACTTAAAACCAAATGGTATTTCTAGAAGTACAACCAGTAGTATGAGCATGCTAAATTGCTTGAGAACACAAGCAATTGTCACTAACCAATGTTCAGTGGGAATATCTTGAATAACAACAGTACACAAATCCTACATAAACAACGATGTAGGAAGTGGACCAGATAAAATCAGAATCAATACTCAATACTGCAAAAGTAGGCAAGATCTAAACGAGAAAAAACCTTGCCCTAAACAAAATTTCAATCAACAGCCGGCCATCTGCTACCATCTATTCTCTATCCATGTCCAAGTAGCATATACTAAAAGGTGCACCTTTCCCAATTTCAGTTTAAACTCATGTAGAATTCAAGAGGAGTTACAAACCTCAATAAGCTTGACATCAATGCGATCACCAACTTTAAAAGCCTGAAACAAACATAACATGCAGATGAACTAAGATTGCATAAACATAAAGCAGACAAATAAATTTGAGATATTTTCTCACATCATCAGCCTTGGCCAACCAACTAGAACTTAACTCACTGATGTGACATAAACCCTGCACATTGTGTAAGCAAAGCAAGTTATTGCAATAAGATGATAAAATAAATTGGACAAACATTTGTCCATGGAAACTACTCATTCATTTCTTGGAAGCCCGATGTGCCATGTACATTTGTCATCGAGGGGAGTGTTTTCCCTTTATGCATTATACATGCCATGAAGATGTTGAAATTAAAGTAAATTTTGATATGCTGACCTCACGCCCTGGTGCAATTTCAACAAAAGCTCCATATGGAGCAATTGATTTGATCTCGCAGTTCCTGCAATTGGGTTTCCAAAAAAAAGAGTTTTGATGAGCTAAAATTGGAAAGTTGGTTAGAAGAGGAAGAGACTATTTTAGTGCCCACTTGACACAACTTTTTCTTACTAGAATTTGGTTTTAGTTTTTGCAGTTTTCTTTGCCATTTTAAATTGCCTAGCTCTTTTTTCATGATTGCTAAGAAGAAAAGTAAACAATCATTCTTAAAAATCAATTCCAAAATTAGCTTTAGCTTTTAAGAAAAAGTTGGATCTATATAAGTAATAATGCAATTTGAGCAAAAGACATGCAAATAAAACCAAGGGGACAATAAAATGGCACCTGTAAATTTCTCCGACTTTTGGAACCATGGTAAGATTAGCTATTATAGTTTTTGACTTCTCTAGGCTTGATAAATCCCTAGCAGTAATTTTTACCTGCCAATAGCATTTATGAGATACTTCATAAAAGATAAAGGGTAAGTATTTGTGTTTTACTTACTGTGCCATCATCTCCAGTATCAATAGCATAAACTCCAGTCTCCTCAATTATGCTTTTTATTGTCTTTCCACCAGAACCAATTATTAAATTCACCTTGTTCGGCTTGACCTTGAAGAAAAATGTCATGCAACATTTTTAGGACAGTACAGTTGCAATAAAATCGGCAGATCATGTGTGCTTCTACAGAAAAGACAAACCTTCATGACATGGATTAAGGGAGCATATGGAGAGAGTACTTTTGCTGGTGGAGGTGAACAGTTTGACATTTCATCTTGAGGAAGACAATGAAATGCAAAGTCAGATGAAACAACTGAAAACAATTTGCAAATAAAGAACTTATAAAAGGTTATCTCAGCATAATAGTAATCCATGGAACATATTGGGCCACTTTGTTATGATTATTAACAATCTAAGAAAAAAATTGCTATCCAACAAAGTTCTGGCCATATTGTGCAATTTGCTATTGGATTTTTTCAATATCGCCAATATCCTTCCCACATTGCATATGGTGATATGGTGGTGTGCTTGCAAATGATGTCATCATAAGTAATCCATTTAAGTTTAGAAAGCAAGTCCTGCAATTTTTTTATTTTAAAAAATGGTGATTGCCTTCCATGACACTAATGCTGTGTAGATAACGCTGAAAGGAAATTATCCATTCTGGAATTCAAAAATAAACTCAGACAGAGCTCCAGAAAGTTGGTATAATTGCATCTTCATTTGGCTTGAACTTACAATGTGTGGTTTGCATGAAAGCCAGTTGAGATTTGATTAATAATCTCCTTTGTGTCTGTGAATGATAAAACAAGATTGACAATTAAGCAGAGACTTACTTAAAATATGCTTTCTACCATCTCTAGCTTGAAGAAGTGTTTGCTCCATTATAGGTAGAGTTATCCCCACTACCTGACACGTCATGACAACCACACAGATAAGTCTGTTGACGATATGTGTCTTAGTAGAGTAATAGACTACACCAAAGCCCACAAGATAAATGCTTGACATCTTAGTAAGTACTAATTTACAACCTTGATGTCCATTTGGAAAGCAGTTATGCCATTTTCATTACCAGCAATCTGCAATAAGAAGAGGTGACTGGTTAGGAAAAAAACACAAAAATTTCCAAATACCAAATGTTTACCACACCGTTGCATTTCTGTATGAAAGACACAATTCAGTAAGAGTCAAGGTGCACCTTAAAATCCATGTCACCAGAGGCATCTTCAGAACCAGTAATATCAGAAAGAATAAGTGGCATGCCATCACCGCCAAATTCCAGTGTATCAAGAACCAAGCCCATTGCTATTCCAGCAACAGGGAACTTTATCGGAACACCAGCATCTTGAAGTGCTAAACAACCTCCACAGACAGAAGCCATGCTGAAGATGTACAAAAGAAAAGTATTACTGATTGAGGGAATCACTAAAAGAAATCATGTCACGTACCGTACTGTATGCGAAAAATACAGTGTTCAGTTGTTAAATACTTAAATTGTGAAAAACATTTGAGTAAAAGAACTGCAGCATGCATACATGGATGGTAATTTTGTGCATCTGACCAATTGGCAGAATACATATCCTGAAAACTCTAGTGGCAGAGGCAACAAGAGCACACAGTTGACTTTTTTTGTTCTTTGGTCTGCAAGGATGAAGGGGAAGCACAAAATGTACCTGGAGGAGCCATTACTTTCGGTGATAGTACTCTCAACACGAATAGTGTAAGGAAAATCCTCTTCGGGCGGTAAAATTGGTTCCAGGGCCCTCTCTGCAAGCATTCCATGTCCTATCTCCCTCCTATTAGGTGCTCCAATCCGACCAACTTCACCAACAGATGATGGAGGAAATGTGTACTGCAGCATGTAACACCACAAATTAGTTAATTATGAAGAGTAGTAGTAGTATCTGGGCTCTGCTGAGCACAAAAGTTTTTGAACATAATCAAGGAAATTATTTATCACGTCACACAGGTCAGACAAAGAATGAGAATTGTAAGCATATAACCACTTCAAAAACTGTATGATTATGAAGTCAAGAGATGAACTCATAGCCGCCTCATGAGACTACTGTGGTCAAATAAAAAAGGTATCTTCATTATTATATCTACTTAAAATATTAGTGGTGGATTAGTGTATGTCTAATGCTGTTACAACTGGGAAAACATTCTTGATTGCACATTACACATGCTAGAAAGGGCTAAGTATGACTGCATGATTGTTTCTGAGTAATCTTTTGGCTAAAAGGTAATCCGCAAATCTTATGCTAGATTAAAAAAAAAAGTTTTCCAAAAGGCTAGTTAAAAGCAATTACCCAAACAAAGGAAACTACCTAAAGCATAACGGAGCTTTATAAATGATATTATTAACAATGGAGCTAAGCAAAAAAAAAAATTGAGAAACTGAACTATATAGTAGTATAATTCGACCAGTTCTCGATTTCGAATACCTGAAGGTAGAAACTTTTTGATTCCTCAGTATCAACAAGGTTATCAATTCGCTGCGCCATCTGATAGTCACCTAAAGTGACCACAGCCAGTGCCTGCATGATTGAGCAAGGAAAGTTAACAAAATATGTATTTCCAATCAACTGCATTTTAAACATTTAATTCAACTGAAAGCAGCCCTATTTAAACAAACCAGCAAATATCCATCTAGCTATGCTATTTGCTATTATTAAATCATGAGGATCAGCACTAATGAGTAACTGACTGACTGTTACACTCCTATATGTTTCAAAATAATGGTCAACTCCTGAACACTTGTTGAAAACACTCTTCATAATCTATTTTATTTAAGTGGAAACAAGTGTTGACCGCTATAAGAAATCAATTCTCAGTTGCTTATAAATATTATAATCCACATGCTTGGATAGAGAACAAATTCAAGATTCATAACAGCAGGGGCGATCAACAAGGTTAATGAAACAACATCACCAGGATATAACAGAAGAAATAACAACAAAGAATATGCTGTGACTTGCAAGCATGCAGTTCTATTAGACTGTCAAATGGGATGTATTACCTTACCTGTGTTTCTCCCCTTGTGAACAGTGCACTACCATGGGCTCGCGGAAGTAATCCACATTGAGAACTAATGGGACGAAGATCATGAGGACTCCGTCCATCACTTCGCTTTCCACCCTGAAGTTTCAATATTAATGAAACGCATGAGTATAGAAGCCTACAACACTTTGAGCAACAATTTATAGGAATCTTTTCAGATATGAAAGTTCTTCCTAGTCCATGGATGAATTGCAATACTATAATAATGCAGTAACTTTTATCTGATTATTCATCATGGCTAACTTTCAAGACTTTTATGATGATGTGACCATGGCTACTATGGATACAACCGTTGCTCACATCATGGGTCAACAAGAAGACATCAAGATCAAGTCCTCCAACTGCTGGAATCAGATTCGGCCACCTGCAGCAGCGTTGACTTCAAACGGCTACCAAATGTACATACAAGCTCCGTTTTGGGTCCATGAGTACTTGATGGAAAGATCTCAGTCAACTTTCTAACGGATCCAAACTCGTCTCCAAATTCTATCCGAGTCAGCCGCAATTAAATAAACAAGGTGTTGCGCCACCTGTCATGGGCCTTTGGGCTTGTAACTTTGTTTGGGACCCCGACCCATATGGGGTGCGTCCCAACCTGGTGAAGCACGACCCTAGATCCCCTTGGTCATACTCTTACCCCTTTAAATAGTTAGGTACCCCTTCAGGGTTTCTCGGGTTTTGTTTAGATTAAAATTTAGCCATTGCTACTTGCTTGCAGCGCGCGTGTCGGCTAGACCGCCTGTCTGCTTGTCTTCGGAACCCCAACTTATCGTGAGCTTTAATTCATATTTTGCAATTCGGATTGCTTTATCTTGTTCTTACTTGTTTCTTCGATTTGCTTGTAGGAATAAGGTTGATCTGCACCGACAAGATCAAAAAACCCACGGAGAGGTGTATCAATCGCTAAGGCGCAACACAACGTCTTGTACTGTTGTATTCGGATCGTCAACATTTCTCCCAAATCGTAGTTATCCTCAACTCACCGTAAGATCGGGCCAATAACAGCAGTGAGAGTATCGAGTGGAGCTCAAGGTTTATCACATGCACTATAGCATTGGAAAGAAGTCAAGTACGCACATGAAAACTAACTTTCTACCAAAAAAGCAGTAGTATGTTATCAGAAACAAAGCAAATAAAATATATCAAAGAACACAAGACACTAGTTTAATGAGGAAAGCCCATGCAGGGAAAAAAACCACAAGTGCACAAAGCTAAAGACAGGGGATTACAATTTGGCTCTCCTAATTCTCTGTTTCCCATGGGGAACCAAACGGTTTACTGAGGACATGTAAATAGGGGAATTATAAAAACTCCTTGTAGGTCACCTCATTGAACAAGTAATGAACTCCCTATCACAAATACAACATATCATGAAGCATACTAGCGCTAACATTTTGGTAGGGAGATCATCTTGCAGGTACTATTTTTAGATAATAAGGGCAATTAATACCTCTACAATCCTCCTTCGTAAAAACTTGGATGAAACTTCCTTGAAGACTAGCTTAACATCAACTTCTGAGAATAACTACATGGAAGGAACAGGACACGGTGTGAGTTAGTAAAAAGCGTCAATTGATCATTTGTGCATGAGATTATAGGTAAAAGATGGCATACAAACACAATAAAAACAATCACAAGAAGATCTAGAAAAATTATACCTCTGCTAGGCAATGGCAAAGGTATGTTTCTAAGATGCTACTGCTAAAGTTTTAGTGAAAATTTTAAAGCATGAATGAGCATCTTCAGAAAGAAGAACAGCCTTCATCACCTGGCGGAGGGGTTTCCTTGATACTGGCTTGATGTGAATGTCGCCTTCATCCACTTCACCATCCACTATAACTTCATCTTCATCCTCCTCTTCTATAACATCAGCTAAATTTTCACTGGCTCCAGATGGCTCATCTTTGGCAACATATCCCTGTTCAGAAAGTATTGTTATTACTTTCTCCTCCAATGCCAAAAGAGCCTTTCTTCTGAGAATCTTCTCTTTTATTTGCAGTGCTTTCACCAAATCATCTCCAGAAATATCCTGGACACATTAACAGTTGAAATCAGCAGCGAAAAAATTATAGAAGACCCAAAGCGTGATAACTCTTTGTTTAATCTGCTTCTGAGAAAAACAGAGATGAAATGGCAAATACATTTTTTTTCAATAAGGAAAAACATGTTTTATTTCTATCTCAAGTTTTTTCAAGGCCTATCAATAACATTTTTTTCTACTAGGGATTTTATACTGTTGATGTTGCATAACTTCTTGAACATAAACAACTTATAGCAGTAGCGTATATTTGTACTGACATTCTTGGAAGACCTCAACACATAAATAAATATTTTGTTTTCTGGCATCTTAACTCAGGTAAGAGCTCAGAGCAGATGCACACATAGCCTACATTAGGGACAACTAATTGAAAATAAGATAAGATATGAAGTTATGAACATCATGAAATACCAAGTCCACCTGACCACCAGAAAGAAGGATCTGAGAAAACAGTGATACTGTTTATTATCAAGGAGTGGGCAGTGTATCAGTCATGTTAAGCAAATGAAAGAGCTAAGAGAAGATAGAAAGGGACTAGTATTTGAGATATTTGATGATCACAGCAAGTGATCAACAGTCACAGCATATACCAAAAATAGTGCAATTCATGTTTTCACCTAATATAAGCCTATTAACAACTTCAAACAGTTGCACATGTTATATACCTACTGATAAGTCAAAAAAACTGTACATTCGTACAATAAAGAGATGTAGTTGTTCATACTTCAACATGCCTGTAGAGTTCAGGAGGTGGTAAGTCTATAGCATCGACCATTTTCTTCTTTCCACATTTCTGGACAAGACCATCAATTGCCTTGCAGATTTCTCGAATTGCCACCTGATTTCTACATTAAGTCAGAACCAAAGAGAAGGAAAACAAATATACTACAACCAAAAGAAACCCTGAGAAGATAATAAAAAAAAAAACTGCATGTTATGCGACAGAACTAGGGGAAAATAGATGATAGTGGTCACATAGCTGACTAGTGGACTAAGCAAATAAGCTTTTAGTTGAGGCCAATCTTCAAAAGGAGGTTTCAAAATGCTTAAATTCTGCCCGTCATTCTTTTTTTCAGAAAAGAAAAAAAAAGAAAAGTCATTTAGGGTTCATTGACTTGAACTTAGAGGGTAGTATAGAAGCTCCTTGACCAAAAAAGATTACAAATTGCATGGACAGGAATCCCTGGTTTTGAAAGCTAACAGCAAGCATTGATAAGCAAATGGCGCAACAAATAAATCTAAAATTCAAACAAAAGCTTGATTATTTGTTACTGGTTGATTACACATTTACACTATTAACTGCTAAGCACTAATTTTGCAGTAGAATCAGCTACAAGCCATAATGTGCTTATACTAAATAGCCAAACCACACTGTGAATAGCAATATCTCCTATCTAAAAGCAGCCTAATGTTCCGAACTAACCTGGCCTGTTTCCACAGCTTGAAGCAGTTTCTCCTCAGTTAGAAAATCACAGTAGCCCTATCAAGAGTTAAGTCCAAAATCATGTGATAATCTTAGCAGAAAAAAAAAGTACATCTGGGGGTTGGGTAGGGGGTTTAAGTATGGTGCAAGGGCATCCATTCCTTTTTTTTCATCCTATAATGCATATAATGCACGAGGCCAGCATTTTAAAACTTTGACCACACATTACATAAAAATATTCAATTTTATTGAGTGGTATTGGTAGATATTTTTCATAAAAAGTACTTGAATATCATGCTTTTCATTATTCTTTCTGATAGATGTTTAGAAAACCTAACAACCAAAATACATAAATTGGAGACCATGTTGCTGTCAAAGCAACAAGTAAAAGGAATGGAAGGACCAAGGGAGTAATATTTCTGCACCACTCTAATGTAGGATTTTTTTTTTCAAAACACCGTTGGAATTGAATTGTTTCTGATGGAATTCCTTCACAATTCATGTGGGATTCTTATGTTCCAAATGGACCTCAATTATTTTTACTTTGTCAGGTCATTCAGATAAGTATCTAGGTTTTTATCATCTGACAGATAGTACAATATAATAACAAATATATGGACGATTTGCAAATGCGCATATGCAATCATAGTACTTGAACTAAAATATTATTTGTTCTGCAGATGGTAAGGATCAAAGAGAGCTGCTTGGTTTGAACCCAATGGTTGTCCTATTTTGGTACAGTGTTAAACATATTCAGCATGCATTTGGGGAAGATACATTGCCCATTGAAATCCTAGTTCATTGACTTTGCCCAACTTGGTGAAATAATGAGCGAAAATTCATGACCAAATTTTGGTACAGGCCGGATACGGAATTTTGGTGCTGACCAAACAAGCCCAATAAAGCTACTGGGATTTTTTTTTAGAAGGGTGCCATTGAACACTTAAAAGCTTGTATCTTGTGTGACTGATACTTCAAAAATGATAACAACTTCTTGTCTCCAGAGAGTTAAATAACTGCAGGATTTGAATATATTGGTAAAGAAAGAATAATAATCATTTTGTTTGTTTTTTAAGGACATAAATGGGGTTGGGGAGTCTGTTCCAATAAAGCTTTAGCGCAAACCTCTATCATCAAAATGGCACTATCAGTCCCAGCCATCACCAAGTCCAACTCTGAGTCCTCCATTTGTTCAGTGGTTGGGTTAACAACAAACTGATCATTAACCATACCAATTCTCACTCCGGCAATTGTTTGTTTATTTGGAACTTCAGAGAGTGCCCTGCAGAGAAAGCTCTGTGGTAAATAAGAGCAGCTACAAGATATTAAAAAAATGCAAAAAACGATATATTCATTTTTCCCCGTTAGACCTACATGGCTATACCAGCAGCTGTGACAGCCAAGCAATCGGGGGAATGAATACCATCATAACTGAAAACCTGTGACAGTAAACTCATTTCATAATGTGATTAATGCACTCATGATGAAATGGAACAATGATCAGCTATTCATATTTAACAAAGTTGAAACTAACAATATAAGTTTTTTACAGAAAAGATTGATTAGATTACCCAGGATAGAATCTGAGTTTCGTAGTAGAAGCCCTTGGGCATAGTAGGGCGCAGGGGCCTATCTATCAATCTGCATACCAAGACCTGTGATTCAAAAAAGAAAGTCTGATTACCCAACAGATATAGTAACAGAATAGAGGATAAGTTATTATAGTGAACCTCATGATCTTTAGCCCTTCCTTCTCGTTTAAAGAAACCACCACTGGATTCAATTTAAAAATTAGAGTAAGAGTGAATGTAATACACAAACAGATAATAGCTGATGACTAAACCAGAGAGATTTGGGGAATCTATACCTAGTTCTTCCAGCAGCTGAAAGGCGTTCTTGATAGTGAACTGACATTGGGAAAAAATCAGAAGGATCGTTTGGAGTATCAGCCAAACAAACAGAGGAGTAAACAATCTGCCAGTGAAATTAGAAAATCCATTAGGAATAGAAGGTCTAAATGTTGAAACAATAACATCTAACAGGCTACTATCTTTCTTATGTTAGTTTGGAGAATAATGATGAAGGAAATAAAATCTAGACTTCAAGCTTAATAGTGGTGGTTCATGATATGGTTGCACTGCACATAAATACTTTAGAATTAGAGCTGTGATTTAATAATGAGCCATAACCACCTATACTGTGCAAAATAATACTTTAGATACTACCTCTGTCCCAAAATATAAAGGATTTTTTACCCATATAATTATATGGGAAAAATCCCTTATCAAACTTCAAGTCTACCTATCGAACTGCTAATCTGCCACCCCTATTCGATAGTTTGAATAGGTAAGTGCACTAGGCATAATAGAACCATAACCGATTACACAAAAACAATCGTATGTTCAGTTCCTCATAATAGGAGTGCTAATCATTCAATATGAAAAGGGAGTCTGAAATGAGTTAAAAACCCATGTATGGGCACTTTGCCATTTGGGTGTTCAGATCAGAAAAGATGATTTTACTTTCCATGGTCCAATTTTCGTTAATGAGGTATTTCCATATACTAAAATCAGCCGGTTACTTACTGTTTCACCATCTGTGACCATTACAGAAGCACTTGCTTGCCTCCCTATGTGGCCTGTCTCCACCAGTATCTGGGAAACAAATAATAATAATAAACACTCAGGTAGAACAGTAATGAAAATCCACATGTTGTATCAAACTGAACCTCTAAAATAAAGATAACCACACAAACTATGAGTAAATACGGCAGGCCTTATTTTTGAACTTTTTACGAACTTCCTCACAAACTACATTTCCGAAACGTGTGTCGGTCTATTGAAACTAAATACTTGAGTATCGACAGACGCAGGCAGAGCTTGCAGAAATATTTCGAGTTAACGATGACAAATTTGCACAAAGGCTCACGCACGATACAACTTCCCAATTCCGGACATAGTAGCAATACATAAACAGAGAAGCTTCGCCTCAATTTTGGAACAGAATAGGATAGAGGCTCACGTGGCGGTCGCCGACGGGAATCTTCATGGAGAACTTGGTCGGACCGGAGGTGCTCGCCTCCTCGGACACCGCCAGGGGCGCCACCTCGCCCACGGAGGCCCTAACCCTAGCCCCCGAAGCTCTCCTTCGCGCGCGACGCGAGGAGGCATACGCTAACGGCGCGAGGTGGCCGCGGAGTCCGGAGAGCGGGAGAAGCGCGTGCTGCGGCGTAGTCCCCGGGCCGCCATGGGGGGCAGCGAACGCGAGGTGCGGTGGCGGGAGGAGGTGGTGGAGCGTGCCGGGACTCGCGAGCATATCGAGGTGGCGGGAGGAAGGCGACGGCGGACGAAACAGGCGCGAGGTGCGGCGCGGGGGAGTGGAGCGGGAGGGAGGGAGACGAAAGGCCGAATGAACCTTATCCCTTTCGTTTTTCTGGCTTCGTTCGTGTGTCTTTTATACTCCCTCCCTCCCTCCGATTACTTACTGATCAGATTCGTGGTAAACCGGTAATGTAGTATTTTAGGACGAAGGGAGTAGTATCGGTTTTTATTCTTTAATAACGGGGTCTCGGCCTTTTCCTTTTCACTTAGAGGCGCTGCGGTTTAAATTTGCACTCAATTTTTCCATAGTTTGGGTTTTCCTTTTAACACCATACAATCTTGAACAGCGACAGAAAAGAAATTAGTTACAAATACAAGCAGTCATAAACTCGAATTTGGATGGACAGGTTTCACTGCAAAGATTTGTTCGAGGATTTTAAAGGGGCATGTTTGTTAATTTAAAATAAAAAAATGTTTTAGAAACTTTTAAAAAATAATAAGTCGTTTAGTCTTACTTTCAAACCACTGAAAAAACATAAATCTAAAATTCTTTCGTTATATTTACCATATGTCTTAATTTATAAGCCACAATCAAATAAATAAACTCATGCTAACTTTCTTGTTAAGCTTTTTAAGTAGGCTATTTTTATGTTTTAGAGGTCTTTTTATGTTTTTACATTAGATTAATAAAAAATATTTTAATATCCTTATATCTTTAGTAAGGCTGTGTTCTTCCCCTTTTTTTCTTAACTCACATCCCTCATTTTCCACGCTCACGCTTTTCAAACTACTAAACGTGCGTTTTTTGCAAATTTTTTCTATAGGAAAGTTGTTTTAAAAAATCATATTAATCCATTTTTTAATTTTTTTAGGCTAATACTTAATTAATCCAGCTCTAATCGCTTGCTTTGTTATCCGTGTCAGGAGACCTCCCGAACTTAGTTCATAGAGAATTTCAGTGCTCTAGAATTCCTCACATGAGCGAATTTTAGGTCTAGTTAAAAAAAAGTCACTCACTAGCCCCTCATAAAAAACGTGTTAAGACATTTATGGAGGGTGGGCCCTCGAAAAACAAGTTAAGGATCGATCCATATGGGGTGATTCCGCGTTCAAGGGATAGGGTTCGTGGCTTTTCTCGGACAATTTGGTTTATGCTTTTTTTCTTAATGAAAGGTTGTGGGGGTGGTTATTCCCATGTCGGTTGAGGTTTTTTATATCTTAAAATTACTAATTAAAAAATTAGTAATTTTCCGATAGTCACCACGCATCGTGCTAATATTTGCTCTGTACGGGACTTTTTTTCGTCCGTCTTCATCCGCTCTCTACCAGGCTACGTGTTTTTATTGTTGCGATCATCATACTTTCCTTTGTTTCAATTCTTCCTATGTCTCAATTCAAGCAAAACAGACTCTACTTTGCGAGCCCATCGTCCGTTTCTTATGAGCAGTCCAATATGGCCCGGTGGAAACACATGAATTATATTTGAATCAGTTTGAATCAAAATCAGAGGACCGTATAAAGAGTTATGAGAATCACATAGACTGAATACGAATCAAATTGAATAAAAATCGAAGAACCGTATACACAAATCTGAGTGTGAACCAAACCCTTTCCTGACAATCCAACTTGGAAATAGGAAAACGAAACATAAACAAAAAAAACACAGACAGTACCCATTTGGAAACTGGAGAACCGACAGAAAGAATAGGTGAGAAAGAAAGGCGAGCAGAGCAAGTACGGGACTTGACCAAGAGAATAACGGCGTCCTTCTCTATGTGCTCCAGGTCAGTGCCCTGCCCTCCGGCCCGCCTCCCCATCCTCCACCATCTCCCCACCAGATTCTCCTCCCCTCCGTCTAACCCACTTCTCAAGAGGGTATGAGGGATTGGATCGGGATGAGGAGCGAAGGGAAAGACATGTAGCTTCCCGTTATGAACCCGTCTCCGCAGGAATCGGTGCAAATGCTCTCGGGATCAACTAGCCGCGTCCGCTCGCGCAAGCTTCGACGATGTCCCTCCGCCATGCCGCCCTCGCATCTCTCGCTAATTAAAATCGGAGAAGTCGGGGAGAGAGAGGTTGGGAAAGGGGAATGAATCTAGGGTTAGGGATTTGACCAAGCAACAAGTGTTTTGTCCAAGTCACAGGCAATCTTGACCGTTGGATCGCATCCGACGGTTCTTACCTTCCCGATTTGGGCCATCGCTTGCTACATGGGCCCTTTGTATGGCTTCCAATATGGGTCTAATTACGTTTTATTTATTTCCAGTTAATTTAAATTATTTTCTCATTTATAAATTAGTTTAAGCACTATCCAAGTCATTAAAAATTGCAGAAAATTTGAGTTAGATTTTACTTCTTCATATTATTATTTCTACCTAATGGAGTCAACATAAATTATTTAGCACGTTATGAAATTATTTTTTTACCAAAGTTGATTGTAGTTTAATGTCATTTTTTTGTGAGTGTATTCCATTCATCAATTATGGCTAACATCATCCCAACTAATGCCCATGGAACTCAGTCTTGGTTTTACCTCTGTTTAAATAAATGCATGCGTGTGTGTCTATATGGTTCAAGATTTTAGTTTATGTTGGCAAATTTTCTCGAAAACTGTAAAGCCGGAAATAAAAATGATTTCGGAAATATCGGAAAACCAAAAACGAAGTATACGAACAGTGCCATGTCGGTATGGATCGGAAGCCAATAATCATTGAACTGTAAAACCACACTGTTTTACATGTT
The DNA here is from genome assembly GCA_000573905.2 of Oryza punctata. NCBI lineage: Eukaryota > Viridiplantae > Streptophyta > Magnoliopsida > Poales > Poaceae > Oryza > Oryza punctata. Next base: position 3,909,990 of record CM002494.2, on the reverse strand, counting down.
TAATTTTGCATAATTATATAATATTATATAATAAAATAAATTGAAGGTTACACTATTACATAATATGACGAAATAAATTGAAGTTTCGCTATGTAAATTATAAATTATCTTCTTCTTTTAACTTTGTACTCAAGTTAGGGAGTTAGGGATTTGGTTGAGAAGTTGATGGGCCTCTAAACCATGGGTCAATTAAATAAATTTAAGAATACGGTAAAAGTCAGAAATGGTCACTATGCAGTAAAATCGTTTCAGTTTTCATTTCCATATTTTTTTTATTATTTCCATTTAGTTTTCATCGGTAACTATTTCCACATTGCTCGATCGGTAAAAATTGAAGACGAGTATTTTCTACTTCTATATAAAGTATGTATGGATGTATAATTAAAATCATCTTCACCGTTGCAACGCACGAGCATTTTTCTAGTGTGACACACTATACTACACCTAATGTGCGTATTACCTAAAACGCACTATACTACACCTAATGTGCGTATTACCTAAAACGCATAGGGATACGTTAAAACGCACCCTAGGAACGTAATAACTAAAACGCTCCCCTCACATACCCCCTCCCCCCTCCCCCACCCATACCCCCGCCCAAAAAACATTGAGCCTTGTCATTGTAACATTGAATACTGATACTGTATTTATGCAACCATATACACATTTAACCGCATGAGTAAAAACATTACAAAAGGGTATTTGCGCATTTATTACAACAAGACAATCACACGTAAAAAGACTGGGAAAAAAATCTACTGACATGAGCCCAGCCCCCTTGCACAGACTAATCACATCATTGTTAATTCATTTAACTAATCACATCATTGTTGCACAGACTAATCATATTGATCTCGCCACAATTTCGTCATCACCGGCCACACCAAGCACCAACCCATGATGTGTTTGTGCTTCTAACGGTTGCTGCTATAACAATACTGCTATTTTTCATTTAAGCAGGTTGTCCATGGAAGTCAAATTTGAGAACTTCATCTCTTCATTCCTTTAGCTCACAGCAAAACCCTGAATTATCGTATACATGATCTGTTAGTAAGTCAGAGTAGCAGATACATAATTGTAGTGCAAAAAACATAACCTAAGTTACCCATGCATAACATGAGACCACCTTTTTTTATTCAAACAAGTATGGCGGTCAGATTCCGTTTCCTTCATTGTGGTTCTTTGGCTTGCCTTAGTACTGACCTGCAATCGATGACATTGTGCACTACATCTAAATGAGAAAACAAGATTCATGCATGGGGTAGAAATGAATGAAAATCAACGCTGCAGTTCACCTTGATGATGCTATTGCCATTTTTCCAAAACATTGCACAAACGAAATAATGAACATACAAATGAAAATTCAGATGCGAGCAGTGTTCTGTACATATTGCACATGCAAATTCAAGACTGCACACATGAAAATGCAGATAAGAGCAGGAAAAGGAGGTGTTAAAGCATCACAAAAACAAAAAGTCCAGCAGCAGGTCTACCTATGCATGATCCTTATCCATATTTCATATCCACAAAAAAACTACTATCTTGTAGTCATAATACTGCTAAAACTAGCATGTTCAACAGTAGGATATATATGTACTGAGCAGTTCAGAAACACAATCCAATCCATCTGCATTGTTGAACCACAAAATTTCAGAGAATTGCCATCCAATCAAGTTCCATGCAAATCAGAAAATGTATGTGCATTACAAAAGACTAAAGACTGAACATAATCGATCAGTTATACTTGTCTGTAATAGTTGAACAGGAATAGTCACTATAACAGGCAGCTAAGTAACACCTTGGTTATCAAAACTATTAACTGCTCAATGTGCTCTGTTATCAAATCGATCAGTTATGCACAGCTACAGATCATCCTAGTTCTTCTATTGTTTCCAGAAGCTAAGAATAGCCCTGCATGCATCGCATATATCAGAATAGCCAGCTAGTCACACAGTTATAGCACAAATGAAGCCATCGACCAGATAACTTGTAATGTGTTATATTTTAGTTTGGATGTGTCCACTTACTGAATGCATACACGGATACAAAAGACGCGGATCAAAGATCAGGAAAAACATCAATAGATTAGTTTTGTTAGGAATCAATACAGACTACTGATATATATATTCCGTATATATAACTCATCTACATGGCAATTCAATACAGACTGGAAAAAAGACTACTGATATGAACTGACGTTACTAATTGATAGGAGCTAACGAAGTGTACCTGAGATCGATTAAAATCGACTACAGCCGCTGAGACGACCTCCCGCATTCGTGGGCGGCGCCGACCTGCCATGCACGGCGATAGCGGCAACTTGCTGACATCCTCCGCCGCTGACAGAGTGCTGGAGGTTTGGCTGGCTTCGAGGGAGGAGGGACAACGACCCGCCGGGCCACCAGATCTGTTGCCTCCTCACCCTCCATGCTTCAAACGTCGCTGGTGCCGCCGCTCTCCACCCATGGCGGTGGAGTCCTTGGGCAGTGGTGATGGAGGAGCCGAGTGGTGTCGAGTCACAGGTGTCTGTGGCTGAGGTTGACCGGACGGCGTGGAAGAATAGAGGCATCGGCCTAGAGGGGGTCGTCGGAGACGACCGATGCTTGCGGCCGACGAGCGAGCACCAGAAGACTGCTCTGTGGCCGAGGCCGTCGCCACCCTCGGTCGCCCTCACTCACTGGCACCGGCGACAGGGGAAAAGCTGTGGGCCGCTGCCGCCGCCGACGAACTGCTCCTCCGAGCCAGGGCCACCGCTGCCGCCGCCTTGACGCTTCTAGCCAGGGCCGCCGCCGCTCCTACCCGGGGCTGCCACTGCTACCGCCCGCTGGACTGCTCCCTCGAGCCGCCGTCGTTGCCATTCAACGGCTCCACCGAGCGCCGCAGCCATCGCCTCTCTCAGATCCGAAAAATGGGGGAACTGAATGGGTGCCGCTCTCAGCCAGCCGCCGTATGCCGTCGGAGTGGTCGTCGCCTCCGTGATGGCTAGACGACACGGGTGCCGCTCCTAGAATGCGGGCCTCTGTGCTCCGTAGCCGGAGCACGGGGGGGCGACCAGATCGGCGATCGCCTGCGTCGCCGGAGACGGGGATGAGTGGGTAGGAAAGAGGGGAGAATGGGTGTGGACTGGTAGTATAGCAGGTCAAATGGGCGGCCCGGCCCAGCACGGCACGGCCCGCCAGAAAGCACGGCCCGTTAGGGCACGGCCCGTTAAGCACGGCTTCTGTAGCGGGCCGTGCCGTGCCGGCCCACGGACCGTGTCCCCGGCCCAGGCACGGCTCGTGGGAGCGCCGTGCCGTGCCGTGCCGGCACGGGCACGCGAGGCCGCTACGGGCCGTGGGCGGCACGCCGGCCCATGACCGCGTGAGCCGGTGAGCGGCTGAGCGCGCAGCGCGCCAGGCCGCCAGCGCGGCATGCGCGGGTGAGCCGCCGTGGTGGGGCCAGCCGAGCCGCGGGCGCGCGGGCACCGCGCCGACGCGGTGACGCGTGGTGGCCTGCCCGCCTGTCGGCCAGTCGGCTTGCCGGCTTGGCCTGAAAAATGCCAAAAAAATAGAAGAGGAGCAAAAATTTGATACTTTGTAATGAAAAATAATGACTAGTAATGACTGAAAAAAATAGGAACATAGTTGTAAAAAGTTTAACAAAATATGGGGAAAATAGTAATGACCTTTATTGATGTTGTACATGATATATGCTGCCTCGTTAAAAACTTTGTCATGTAAAAACTCATATTTGAGAAAACTATGACAAAGAAAAGAGTACAGCTTATAGGTCATTACTTAAAATACAAGGTAGCTACTCAGGTTGGTCGTCATCGAAATAAAGGTTTTCGAACTGAGCGACCGATTCTTGGTTGTCAGCAGTGTATTGGGCATGTTCTGCAGCTAGCTCCCAGTCTTTGACGCTTAGTAGCATTTCTACATGATCGCTGCTCAGACTTGTTCTCCTGTCCTCGATAATTCTTCCGCATAGACTGAAGGTCGATTCGGAGGATACCGAAGAGACGGGCACCGTCAACACATCCCGTGCTAGTTTAGAAAGCACAGGATATGACATCTTGTGATCATTCCACCACCCGAGCACGTTGAAGTCTGATGATTCATGCCTGATGGCGTCGCTATCCAAATAGTTGGACAACTCTTCAGCGGTACCATGCGATCTAGCGTCCCCACTTGCTGTTGACGAACTGCTACCACCACCATGGCTAGAAGATGAGCCACCCCAAATTCTGCTCCACTGTAATTTTTTCTTACCTGCTGCAGGGGCTGGTGGAGGTCTTTGCAAGCGAACTCCCTGAAACTTTAATTCGTACTTTCCAAATACCTCATATAATTTAGTTCTAACATCAGAATAGTAGGTAGAATAGTATCTCCAATAAGTGATATAATATTGAGGAATCCCCGTAATTTTCCCCTTGGATCAAGAATAAATGCAAAAGCATACAACATGGGGATGTTTTTCCAATATTTAAGATATTTTTGTTTCATACTAAAGACTACTGGCATTAAAAGTTCATCATTTTCATAGTCTTTGAACAAAGTGGCAATTTCAAGAATGTTATGCAAAATTAAATTAGCTGTTGGATAATACACTTGAGATAAAAGAAGAGTACAATCATGAAACGTTTCAAGAAATTGATAAAACCTTTCAACAACGTGCCAAGTATGGTCAGTCAATATTGGCTACCCGTCACTATTTCTTGGCCCATTACGTGTTTGAAGAAAAACAGTAAGTAATTCCTTGTAAGGTATGACGACCTTTAACATATAATAAGTTGCATTCCACCGATGTTCCGCATCGGTCATAAACTTACGTGGACGCATATCCGATGCACGACAATACCTTCTCCACTGTGCAATCCGTGGGTTAGAACTAGTTAACCACGTGATTGCTTGCCGAACAGCGTCGATGTGTACATTCACTCTCTTAAAACCACTTTTAACAATTAGATTAATAATGTGGCATGCACATCGTTGATGTAGAAGAAAAGATTGAGCATAAGCACAAAGTAATGGTTGCAGAATTTCCATGGCCCTAGAATTAGCAGATGCATTATCCATTGTTACAGCAAAGATTTTATCTGTAAGGCTATACTCATTAATAATCTCTCGAATTCTCTCTGCTATATTTTCACCAGTATGTGCAACATCAATTAGTCTTAGGCCAAGAACTCTTTTTTGCATTTGCCAGTCATCATTAATGAAATGTACAACTACACTAAGATAATCCTCTTTTGCCCTACTACTCCAAATGTCTGAGGTAACACTAACAGAGAAGGTGCACGTACTAAATAATCCCTTGAGTGATTCACAACCTTTGTCGTAGTAATTTTTTAAATCACGGGTTGTGATTTGTCTACTAACAGATTGAAACCTAGGATTATGAGAAGTTTTGATGTAATTTTCAAAGGTAAATCTTGTCTAGCAATTAAACGGACAAGCGATTCTCGAGCTACCATAGGATCGTACTCCCATGTACGTACCGTACCATCAGGATTTAGTAGTAGTTGCTGCTGTCGTAGTTGAATTCCTTGCTTCTTTGCACAAGACTCAGCATGTCTCTTTAAGTGCCCTGTTCCACTAGATGATTTTGCAGATAATTTATTTTTGCATATTCTACATCTCGCGTATGTTACCTGCGTTCCATCGGGGCCTGTCACGGCCACCTCATCAAAATGTTGCCAAACGCCGGAAGTTCTTGATCTCTTTGACCCGGTGTACGTCGATGTACTCCCGCTCATTGTGCCAGATCCTTCGGAACCAAGCGGTACCTCGTCCACAACTGGTGGTGTTGGAGTAGATCCGGTGATATCATACTCACCAGTTGGGAATGGCTCGGACATGTAATTAGGGTCAAAATCACCTAACGTGAACGATGAAAAGTTCGGATCGTCCATTCTGAAATATGAAAACAATATAAACAAATTTCAGATTATTTATTGACAAAAACAATAAAATGAAAAAAACACATAAATATGAATATATACCGTAATTCTCCCTCACCACCTTGGATTTACACTTCTGGTATGCACTCTTTCGAAGTCACAAACTATTTTTGATTTTAGACAAAATTTGGTCAAATTTTGTCCAAATCAAAAAATCGAACTATCACACAACAGAGCACACAAGACTACAAAAGAGCACAAAATCGAAGGTTGGGATGATTTACAATGCTGGGGTTGGGTTCCCTATTTATAGATATAATTTTCTTATTTTTTCGGAATTTTTTGATATTTTTTTTGAATTTTTTCGAGCTCCAACGGCTACTTCTCAAAATAGCCGTTGCGGGACACGTGGCGCCCTCCCATTCGACCGACCGGCCGACCGGGCCGTACGCGCTCGCCACGCGGCACGCGCCGGCTGGCCGAGCGGCGCGCCCTCCCGCGCGCCGGCGCGCACGCGCGCGCGGAGCCGCGTCGGACCGTGCAGCGTGCCGTGCCGTGCCGTGGGCCGGGCCGTGCCGGCCCGCTACAGGAGCCGTGCCGTGCCGTGCCGGCCCACGGGCTCAGGCGCCGGCCCAAGCACGGCACGGCTTAACGGGCCGTGCCGACACGGCCCACAGGCCGCCGTGCCGTGCCGGGCCTGGGCCGTGCACAGAAGTTCCGTGCTCGGGCCGGCCCGGCTAGGCACGGCCCATTTGGCCACGTATAACTGGTAGATGGAAATTGAAAAAAAAACAAAGAAACCGCCACTTTCTACGGGTATTATCTATTTCTACTTACTGAGATAGATCGTGGCCGAAAATAAAAATTGAAAATAAATAAAAATAATCCCAGAAAAACTTAATTAAATTTTTGTTGGGTTGGTGATATTCCTATGAAATTAAATAGAAAGTTATAAAGCCTAACCAATCATAATATTCAGTTTTTTTCTTTCCTTTTGACCTAAACTCATTTTGTTTATGAATGATAATGTAATTTTGATGATTTATTGATCAAATATTATGCAATGGTGATACTGTTTAACCGAGTCAAAGGTTGAATCATTCTAACTTTTTTTGGATAATCATATAGTGTTGCTTAAAAAATGTGTGATGTCAAATGTGCCCGGGAGTGTATTGTGCAAGCACAGTTCGTGACCCACTTGCTTGTCTTGTTCGGACAAGCACAAGCACACATGCTGCATGTTCCCGGCTCATGTGTAAGTAATGTGCCGGAGACCCAACGTGTGGCATCATACTATTTAGCTTTAACGGAACATGACATTTGTTGGTTTTATGCGTGTCTGGTTGGTGCGACGTGGGTGGAGATCCAATGCGTGGTGTCACTTTCGCTCTTCCCTCTAAGTTCCCGATATCACCTGCTCGTCTTCTGCGCGCACACTTCCCAAACTGTTAAACGGTGATTTTTTTTACAAAAAGTTTATATAGAAAAGTTGCTTTACAAACCATATTAATGCATTTTTCATGTTTTTTAAGCTAATACTTAATTAGTCATGCGTTAATCGGTCACTCCGTTTTGCGTGCGTAGGGAGGGGTTCCCAACCCCTCCAATAGAACACAGACTCGTGATTTGGAAACATAATTGGGAAGCGGAATAACAAATGAAGGCCTCTTTGAATCAAATGATTTATGGATAAATTTTTTAAATCAAATCCTATTGGAAAATTTCATATTTGGCCCTTTGATACAAAGGATTATAAATTTTCAAATCCTATAAAATTTCTATGAAATAACACATTGCATGTATATTTTGAATGAAACTTAGCAAGAGTTTCAACCCTTTGAAAAATTTCCTTTCAACCTATCTCTCTCATCTAATTCCTACGGTAGTCAAACGTTCATTCCTGTATTTTCCCTATATTTTTGTAGGTCTCTACTTTGCACATGCATTTCTATTAAAATCATGTTTTTTTCATATACCTCTGGTTCTTCAATTCTGAGTTACAAAGGAACCCGTAATCTAGGAATAAGGACATATAGGGGCTCGTTACAAAGGAACCCAAAGTTTAGGGAAGAGTACGTATACGCTACTAAATTTGGTAGTACTTGGTCGTACATTACAAGTTGCAACTATTTAACGCATGGCTATGTAATCAACAATATAATAACTTCTCTTTACCATTTAAATCTTAAACTATCTCATTTAATATTTGATTGATAAAAGATATATGATTGTGATTATTTCAATTGAATTATTAAATATTATCATAGCGTTAGTACGGACATATTACTTACTAGTGTCTAATATAATTTGATTGGGGTGTCCCACATGGTATAAATACATTGGTTATAACTATAAAAAAGAAATACCGGTGCCCAAGGACCCCTGCTGGGCCTTAGGGCACTCACAGTGCAAGCACCGCCACAAGGTGACACCTAGGATGAAGAGTTTCAAAGACACTTTCTTCACAGTGCAAGCACCACCTAGTGGGACCCACAAATATCCCCAAATCAATCCCCCACCAAATCCTTCTACCCCTCCTCCCCGTCGGAGTCCTCTCCTCCTACCCCAACGGGCGTGGGATCGGAGGGCGGCGTGGTCGGCGAGCTCCGGGCGGCCGGATCCGGTGGCGGCGTGGCCGGCGAGCTCCGGGTGGCCGGATCCGGCGGTGGCGTGGCCGGCGAGCGGGCGGCCGGATCCGGGGGCGGCGTGCTCCGGGCGACCGGATCGGGGGCTGTGGCTCGCGCAGAGCTGTGGCTCTCGGACCCTCTGCAGGGTGCGAGAAGCTACGCAGACGTCCCCTCCAAGCTGAGCTGGAGCCGGGGCGAGCTGGGGCTCCTAGCCACGTACCCGCACTGTGTATAGCCTTAGTAGGCACGCCCCTGCCCTCGATGACTGTCTTCTGCACCAACAGCAGAGTCTACCTCGCCAATTCAGGTTTTGCTATGTTCCAGAGTACTTCCAGTCCGATGAATAAATGCGAATTACTAAATGTAGTATAAATTTATTGTTATATAATCAGTTGACTAAAGTGCGAGTAGTGGGTTGTTTTAATATTGGTACTATTATTTTCTGAGAAATCGTTAATTGAAACCACATTATTTTGCTAGATGGTTAAACATTGTTGGCAAAATCAAGTTTGTTTGGTCTGTAATCTCTCTCGTGACACATTTCCACATTAGTTTAGTCCTTTGTTTCTTTTTTCCCTTTTGTTGTATTGGTCAGGGTATGTTGTCGATGGTGAGAGTCCACAGAAGCACATGAAGGGAATGCAATTCAACTATGTGAGAGTCCACTGAAGAACATGAAGGAGAATTCAATTCAACAGTTCAGCACGGTAGACCAGTTACTTAGCGGTAAGAGCAAGCTGGTAATTAAAACATCCACTTGATGCGGAAGAGGTCACAGGATTCACTCCTGAAAATTCCAAATTTTTTAGATATTCTCACATTATTCACCCTAGATCTGTTTTCAGTTGTCCATATATATCTGTTACACTAATCTTGTTTATGTTGTTTAAAGATGATTCAAGGTCTCAAAGATGTTACTATCAGAATGAAGGCCGAGTTACTTTTTATTGCTAAACTACAACATACTGAAACTTTGGATGCTAATCACTTTAGGCTCAATTTTTTTCATCTCTTAAAATACCATGGTTTTAAGCACATTAATGTTTGCCTTCATAGCTTTGAGTGCAGGTAAAATGAGAGCTCTGATACCTCCTCAAGTAGGCTACAGTGATGAGAGCTTGCAGCCGATACCAAAGGAGGTATATCATATCCGATGAACTAAGGCTGTGTGTTCTTCTTCCTCTCTTCCCAACTTACTTATCTCGTTTTCCGCGCGCACGCTTTTCAAACTGCTAAACGGTGTGTTTTTTGTAAAAAGTTTCTGTACAAAAGTTACTTAAGAAATCAAATTTTATCCATTTTTGAAAAAAATTAGCTAAAACTTAATTAATCACGCGCTAATGGATCACTCCGTTTTCCGCGTTCACTGTTCACGCTGGGAACCCAGCCATGCGAACGCAGCCTAAGTCAGTTCTTGCAACCAATTCTCCCTTTGCATTTTTTCTTGTCATTTTCCACTTGAATTGAACTAAGTTGTAGTTACAGCATATTCTTTATCTGCAGTTTTGGTTACTTTTGCACTTCATTTGATTGTGATTGCAGTTCAGGTCATGGTGAAGCCTCCTGTCACATGCCAAGGAACCTCAGCTGCTCAAGGTCCTCTAACCTGACTTTTTCTGCCAAGGAACCATATTTACACTAGAGAGCCAAATAAGCAATCAGGTGAAGCCAGATATACAGTGATGAGACAGAAGCAATCAATTTTGGTCATAACAGCTTGGCAGCTGAATGAACAAATGTTAGTGTGTTTACCCTCTACGCTTTAGAATGATCATTATTTAATCTTCATTTGTAGTTTGGCCTGTTAAAAATCACGAGAATTTTATCACCAGAATCATTATGTGATCATTATGATTAGCTTACTGCAGCTTGCAGAGTCAACCCCTAATAGTTAGGAACTTGGGATCTATCTGCACCGCTGCCGCCCGCCACCGCCTCCCAAGGTCAGATCCGGCGAGCATCTGGTGAGGAGTGGGGCAGCGGCGGCACCCCGATGAGGAGGAAAGGATCCGATGTTGCGGTTAGGGAGAGCATCACAGGTGGAGGAAGGGGGAGTGCCGCCGGCGGTGGGGAGAGGGGAGGGGAGGGGGAGAGACACTACCAATGGGGAGAGGCAGCCCGCAATGGATAGGGAGCGGCGACGCTGGTGAGGGGAGGGGGAAGAGGAGCAGCGGAGAGAGGAGAAAGGAGAGGTGGCCCGTAGTGGGTGAGGGGAGGGTTGAAAATGAAACTAGGATTAGGGTTTTTGGCACCGACGGTTTTGATGGATTTGGAATCGATCCAAGCCGTCCATCAAAACGAACAGCTGAAATCGATCCACGTCGGGCTGACCTCCATCCCCGAACCGCAGCAGGGCCTGCTGGGCCACGCATGCTTGGTGGGTAGGGCGCGCGAATGCCTTAGTAGGCCAGTGGGATCCAACTAGGCCCTTTTTTTTTTCCTTTTTTAAAATTTTTTATTTCTTTAGGAATAAATTTTCTTGAAGAGATCAAATCATGTAAAATTAAACCCTAATCATCTAATATTTTTATATTTGTTATAATTTTAGTTTACCGTTGCAGCACACGGGTATTTTTTATAGTCAAAATAAATTTTATCACATAAAAAATCAATTATTATATTCTTACTCTCCCTAAAGATCCTTAAAATAAGTTACTATTCTATTTCAACCATACCCCAACCCAACCCTGATCTTGTGGTATACCAACCTAACCCACCAATTCCACCATATCCTGGGGGCAAAAAGTAAAAAATAAAAAACATGAAAAAAGACAAAAGAAAAATATAGAAATTCCAGGAAAATTAGAAAAAAATATATAGACAAATCTGAAATAACCTGTAGAAAATCCCAAAAAATATAAAACACATCATAAATTCTATAACAAACATGAGAAATTCAGAAAAATACAGAGAAATATTAATGAGTTTCTCTATAAACAAACTTCATGTCATCACATAATTTGCCTCTAATTTAAACTTTAGAATCATCCATATCATACAAAAGTTAAAACTTTAGAATTATCCTTCCATTCACAAATATAGAACCGTATATCATATTTATACAGGTTACAGTGTCTCGATCAAGAATGAGACATGGGTCCTTTCAAATATTGCCTAGTCGATACTACTTCATCTCTTCTATCATCTTCTTTATATCTTCATCCGTTCTAATCAATCTGCCAAGATGAAAAAGATAATCTGAAATTCAAATAATAAATATAAAAATCGTGATACTTCAGCAATCAAATTAGAAGGATGGCCTTTGACACTAGCCGATAGGAAAAAAAATTGCATGCACATCAACTAACATATTGCAATGCCAGTTGTCAGCAACATCAGCATAAACAAACTATTGGTATACTGAAACACTTGTTTCTAGATCAAACACACTACATGCAGATATGCATCACTATTTCAAAATCAAACAGACGTACAATATCATCATTAATCAGGGAACCTCGTATATTAACTTACTATACTTAATTGACAGTTTCCCAACAAAACTCTATTTCAAGTCCATATTTGAAAGTAGGTTAGGCATTCAATTCAAATTGAATCATGGCAAGAGGGAGAGTGCAAGAGGATAATCATCAGTATGGACATGAAAGGAAAAAAAAGTGCATCTCATATATATACCCCTATTTAATAAAGGTGATGAATGGGCTAAAAATATTTCTTAGTTTCTTCATGTGAGTCCTCATCGGGCCAGCTTTTGCAACATGTTCAGCTAACATGCAGTGTTGTTGAGCTGATGTTTAGGTGCAAATTGATCAGACAAATAGATCAAGCCTCATGCTACTACAATTTCAGGTGCAAATTAATGTGAATGCTTCACATGGATCGTGGCCATCTCCACCTAGCTGTCTCAGATGGTCAGATGCAGTGTGTTTTAGAATTCAAACATAGAGGCAATAACTTACCACCCATGTCGAGGATGATATACTGCGCTCCCATCTAACCCTTCTTGCACTGAGCTTCCTTGCCATAAATCCTCCACGAGATCCTGCGGATCACAAACACAAATGATCATGGTAAGAGACCCAAATTCCCAAGATGGACACATGATGAACTGCATGATGAGCACAAGCACGAGATGCATGATCCACCTGTGATGTAACCATACTTCACATCAGTATCGGTGACAGATTCCTCCAGAGACTGCAAAATTAACTCCTCTCAAGTTCAATCTCTTTTTTCAGCCTGGAGAGCTGCAAGTGTAACAGGGACCAATACGAAAAATAGTTCATCATCATCTTCTTCTTCATCTAGTAAAAATTTTATTATTTGCACATTTGGAGAGCCCATCACTTTTCCGTTAGAAAATCATAGTAAAATTACAACAACAAAAATAAAAGAACTGATTACTAGAAAAAAATGAGCAAGAGGGGAATCATGGCAAACACAAAAGGGGCAGGAAACAATTGGCATGTTACACAACCCAGGTCATATTATAGCAAATTTGCTCAAGTATCGTAAAGAGAGCCCCACTCTATCTATTTTTTTTCCATTTCAAAACAAACTAATCAGAAGTTCAAAACTGGAAAAAAAATAAATATAAACCCCTCAATGCAGAGGTCAATAATAATAATAATAATAATAATAATAATAATAATAATAATAATAATAATAATAAGAGATACTGTGATAGGCCATATGTCAGGACACGTTTTTTCTATCATTATGTGAAGAAAAATTCACCCTACAGCTATCGAATATCTACAGCAAGCAATGCAAAAGTGAGTTTATCTGTAGTTGGTTCGTTTCAAAATTTGCCAACGTATTGTTGCCCTCAAACACAATTATATGCTACTGAAGCAGAACATGGAAGCAATATTATCTTAACTTTCACAATGTACCAACATGACATTAACCTGCAAAAGCAAAGTACATATATGCTGCATCGTTCGAAGTATTATTATTACTGGTCCTACTGCTAACACCCAACATTGAAATAACACTTTGCAAACCGTACGTCCAATTGAAATTAAATTATGGCAAGAGAAGTAGAAGGAGAAATAACTGACGACTCTTGTAGTTGATCTATCGAAGCAGTGGACGCGTCATCTTCCCTTTTTAATCATTCAAATTCTCCTTGGTTCTCTTGATGCAGAGGTACATTCCAAATTTAATTGAGTATTCCGCATATGGTTCAACTCCTCTCTGAATTTAATTGTGTATAGCAACTCCAGTGCATGTATGAATAACTAGATCAACTCTTTTCTGAGTCTGGACATGTCTACAAATAAAGAACTTAACAAGTCTTTGCAAAGATCATTCACACAAGAATCACCGTGGTTTCTCTCATAAGTTTCAGATTTACACAAGATGAAAAACTAATTTATAGTCGAACCAAACCGAATCGTAAACAGTCACAACACAGATTTTAGATCAAGGACACGAACCTGACAAGATCATCCTCGAACTTTCGTGGTTCTGGCGGTGCTTAGGGACGACCGACGGGGTCACTGTCGAGGTTGACCTGGGGGTGGGGTGCTGCCGCTGGACAGAGCGCGTCGCGTTGCTTCAGGTGGGAGCAAGATTGACGGTGGGTGTTCTGAAGAAGCAGTTGGGGGAGATGAGAGCAGATTGAGCCATTGAGCCAAGATCTGAGGGGAAACCCTAGAGAAGGAGGAGAGGAGGGGAAAGAGGATAAGGGCTTATCCTGGTGGCTTATCCTGGTGCGGTGGTAGCGTCTTGCCGGAGGAGTCCCGGTGGTGTCTACTCGAATTTTTTTTATTTTTTAAACCTTTTTAGATTAATATTTTATTAATAGATCCTATAAAATTTTATTTCTAATTCTGAACCTTTTTCCACGCCATAGAATTTGGCTTTACCAAATAATTCTGCCACGGCATACGCATTGGCGTGCCAGAAGTGCCCGCTGGAAGGTTGTGCCACGTCGTGATCTTGTCACGCCATGATTCCTGGCGTTGCAGACAGACCGTGCAACGTCACATTGCTCGACGTGGCAAAATAGGTACTTGTATAACGTATTCATACAGAAATTGTCATGGGCTTCTGGCGTGGCTAGCTATCAGGCTAGCAGCAGGCTATGCTTTGCATGCCTGACGTGCTAGTGTTTTGGCACTTAGCTGTCACAAGTGATAATTTCGATTGCTTGGGTCTTTTATGCGATGCATATTACTAGTACGTACTCCCTGACGTCACAGCTCACAAGCTCGATGAGTACTTAAAAATAATAATTTCAATCAATCTAACAAGAATGAAGGCACTAGACATGCGACCCACACGAGCACAAGGTCTGTCCCATGCACTATCGATAGTCTCCAAAGTTTTCATCTTTGTCACGCCAGAGAAGACGGCGTTGTGATGTGATCATGGCTACTACGGATACAACCGTTGTTCACATCATGGATCAACAAGAAGACAGCAAGATCAAGTCCTCCAAGTGCTGGAATCCAATTCGGCCACCTGCAGCAGCGTTGATTTCAAACGACCGCCAAATCTGCATACGAGCTCCGTTTTCGGTCCGTGAGTACTTGATGGAAAGCTCTCGGAGTCCTCTTTCCAATGGATCCAGCCTCGTCTCCAAATTCCATCCGAGTTGGTCGCTATTATATAAACAAGATGCTGCGTCACCTATAATGGGCCTATGGGCTTGTAACTTCATCTGGGACCCCGACCCATGAGGGGCCCATGTGGGGTGCGTCCCATGTTGGTGGAGCACGACCCTAGGGCTCCCTTGGTCGTCCTCCCACCCCTTTAAATAGCTAGGTACCCCTTCAGAGTTTCTTGGGTTTTGTTAGATTAAAGTTTAGCCATTGCTACTTGCTTGCAGTGCGCGTGTCGGCTAGACCGTCCGTCTGCTTGTTCTTCGGAACCCCAACTTATCATTTGTATTCAATTCTTATTTGCAATTCAGATTGCTTTTATCTTGTTCTTGCTAGTTTCTTCGATTTGCTTGCAGGAATAAGGTTGATCTGCATCGATAAGATCAACAACCCACGGAGAGGTGTATCGATCGCTAAGGCGCAACACAACGTCTCGTACAGTTATAGTCGGATCGTCAACGTGTCTCTCAAATCGTAGTTATCACAAACTCACCGAAAGATCGGGCCAAATCATATCCTTGAGCGCATCGAGTGGAGCTCAGGGTTTATCAAGTGGTATCAGAGCTTTCGTTGCTCGGTGAGTTTTTATCTACCTGTAACCAGAAAATAACCATAAAAAAAAATTGCATCCTTTACCTAGCCACATTTGTGCCACTGCATTGTTCTTTTCAGTTTTTGCTTTGTTGAGTTTTGTGTTGCATCGTCGAGTCGTGTTGCTGGTCTTAGCGTCTAGTCCGTTTAGAGTTTCGAGTTCTTGTCACGGTTAGTACCACTGTCGCCGTCATCACCGTGTCTTCGTTGTCATCGGGATCTTCGAAAACGGAATCGTGTCGCCGCTAGGGTTCCGTTTTTCTTGTTTCGGGCATTTTCTGTCGGTTGGTTTTGGAATTGTGGAGTTGCATCTAGGGTTTCGGTTCTGTGGTTGCGCACTGTCCCGTGCGTTTCTGTTGCGCGAGAGAAAGAGAATAGATTAGATTAGATTGGATTGGGTTCTATTTCGGGCTGAAAAGGAGAAAAAAAAGAAGTACCGAATTTGTTTCTTTATTTTCACGTGGGGCCTTTCCAAATCAAGGCCGAGTGGGATCAATCTGCCGTGCGTTATCTCGTGGCCGAGAAGGGTGAGTCCGACTCTCCTCTCTTTCAATCTATACCGTGATTTGTCATACAGTTTGGTGAAAAATTTCCAAGTGTCGGATTCAAGATCTGTTTGCAAAAACGGAACCTATGGGACGAGAGCATTCCATTTCTGTATAATTTTAATTTTAGGGTTTACACTTTTACATTCGAGTCCCTGTAATTTTTATATTTAGATTTGAGTCCCTGTAATCTTGCATCCAGGTCCTTGAGTCGTTTTTGCTGAAAAAAAGTCAAAAAAAAGAAAAAAAGGCAGAAAGGTGCTTAAAAAAAGGAAAAGAAAAGCCGCACCAAAAAAAAAGGAAAGAAGGAAAAAAAAAAGAGAAAGAAAGAAAGAAAGAAAAAGAAAGAGAAAATTAGTTGTTATCTTTGAGATTGCTTTCACGTAGCAGAGTTGTGCTATCTTGTGGTACCGTTTGTGTCTAGGCTCGCGTCTCTAGTACGTTCTAGCCTAGGACCAGCACGGTACTTGCCTTTGAATGATTATTCAACTTTGCATTCTCTGATTTGAGCATTTGCTATTCCCTTGCTACATATTTAAGCCTACCCAGAGCTCCACAGATTTGATTGCAGCCGTACAGCAAGTATTTGCCAAGGCATCGATACATCCAACCTCCATCGGGGTGCTTGGTTGAGTCGGTGTATATCACCATTCCGCTTGCATTAGTAAGAACTTGTAAGAGCTCGGTTAAAAGCTTAAGTGTATGTGATATTTGAGCGTCCAATACCTAGTAGTTAATAGGAACGTGCATATTTTTGTATGTTTCTTGTTTTCTACTAACAATGGCAGCGATACGGAAAACGATTGGGAATAGCTGTGCTCAACATCGACATCTTCGTCAAGACATGAGGAGTAATCAACATGACCATTATGAGGTAAGTGATGATGTTCTAGCTAAGATCAAATCTGCACTACCTTATTTTGAAGGAAATTATGATCCTCATGCTTACGTTGATTGGGAGCTTGCTGTCGATAGAGAATTTCAAAAATATAAATTGACTGAGAATCATATGGTTATGTGTGCCTCTAGTGTTATAGTTAAACATGCTTCTGATGATTGGAAATATCTTTGTAGGCATAACAAAATACCTCAATCTTGGAAAGACATAAAACGATATTTCAGAGATATTTATGTTCCCATGTATTATGCTGATATTCTGTTCAACAAACTGCAATGTTTAAAGCAAGATACTAAAACTGTTACTTCATACTATCACAATATGCGTGCTTGTTTATTACGCTGTGGTTTAGATGAATGCGAAGAAGCTTCAGAATTGAGGTTTTTGCGTGGGCTTAACAAAGAAATTCAGGATATGCTCGCTAGTCAAAGATATAGATCTCTTTCTCATTTATTACAACTTGCTTGCAATGTGGAAAAACAAATTGACAATGTTAATAAGCAACAAGTTGTGCCCGTGCCTCCTGTTACTAATAATTTGCAGGAAGTAAATAGCTGTCAAAAGGAGGAGAAACACATACTTGAGAAGAAAGGGGAGAAGCATGAAGCACCTGCGACATCCGAAGAAAGTTTGGAAGGTAAATTAAATGGTGCTGAGATAAATGAATGTGAGTATTCTCAAGCTGAGCTACAAATGTCCACTTTTCGTGCTATAGTAGAGCAACCTTTAGTGGAACCAATTGCTGAGATTCCTTTGTCACAAGATGATTTGTTTGTTGTTCCTTGTGGTAAAGAAGAGTTGTGTGATAATGCTTCACTTATATCCATGCCACAACTAGTGAGTGAACATGCTATTTCTAGTGTTAGTTCTTTATGTGCTGATTTTAAGCATGTTATTCACTTTGCTAATGAAGTAGAGGAACGTGAATTGATATCTTCTTTAAATATTTTGGGCTGTATTCAGTTTGATAAATTTTGTGAGCTCGACAATTTGAAGGAGAAATTATTTGTTAAGTCTGATTTGAGATGTCCAATTAATGCTATTTTTCATATCTTTGGAGGATATACTGATGGAGTAATATATTTGGTGCATAGAGTTTATATATGTTCAGATTTGGAACCTCCTGTAGTTATGCAAGGCAGCAGCAGGCTAGAGAGTATTGTAACGACTAATTATGTTATCTCGAGTCTGTCTTGTTTTGATTTTGTGAAACAGGTTCTTTTAAATGGACTACGTGAAGAGAACCTTATGGAAAAACCGAGGACGGTTTTCCGTGAAGAAGGGGAGGATGATGTGACCATGGCTACTACGGATAGAACCGTTGTTCACATCATGGATCAACAAGAAAACAGTAAGATCAAGTCCTCCAAGTGCTGGAATCCAATTCGGCCACCTGCAGCAGCGTTGACTTCAAACGGCCGCCAAATCTGCATACGAGCTCCGTTTTCGGCCCGTGAGTACTTGATGGAAAGCTCTCGGAGTCCTCTTTGCAATGGATCCAGCCTCGTCTCCAAATTCCATCCGAGTTGGTCGCTATTATATAAACAAGATGCTGCATCACCTATAATGGGCCATGGGCTTGTAACTTCATCTGGGACCCCGACCCATGAGGGGCCCATGTGGGGTGCGTCCCATGTTGGTGGAGCACGACCCTAGGGCTCCCTTGGTCGTCCTCCCACCCCTTTAAATAGCTAGGTACCCCTTCAGAGTTTCTTGGGTTTTGTTAGATTAAAGTTTAGCCATTGCTACTTGCTTGCAGTGCGCGTGTCGGCTAGACCGTCCGTCTGCTTGTTCTTCGGAACCCCAACTTATCATTTGTATTCAATTCCTATTTGCAATTCAGATTGCTTTTATCTTGTTCTTGCTAGTTTCTTCGATTTGCTTGCAGGAATAAGGTTGATCTGCATCGATAAGATCAACAACCCACGGAGAGGTGTATCGATTGCTAAGGCGCAACACAACGTCTCGTACAGTTGTAGTTGGATCGTCAACGTGTCTCTCAAATCGTAGTTATCACAAACTCACCGAAAGATCGGGCCAAATCATATCCTTGAGCGCATCGAGTGGAGCTCAGGGTTTATCACGTTGCATCATGAGGATGCAACACCAAACATGATGGCGTGGCAAGGCTATGACGTGGCACAACCTTCCAACGTGACGTGTCTTGCCACGCCATACGTGGTCAAAATGTTTAAAATAGAATTTTATAGGGTCTATTAGTAAAATATTAATTTAAAAAGGTATTAAAAATAAAAAATTTCCTGTCCACTCCTGGTCGCGCGGATCCCACGCGGATTGGGCCGGAAAATCCCCGTGGGCCAACCGCCCAGGGATGCTGCCAAAGGAGCCCTAAGGGGTATATTAGTCTTTTCGCGTCACCATGTATATATGGGATCCTTGAACTTGAAGCAGGACTGCGGGAGGAGGCGGTGTTGTAGACGCAGTCATCTTCAGGGAACCCGACTCGGCTTTCTCGTCCGGTCGTCCCGCCGGCGATCCTCCGTCGTCCTCTCCGTGATCTCGGGGCGCTTCCGACGGCCGCTGCCACCCCGCCGCTCGTGCCGACCGCTCCCCCCTTTTTTCTAATTTGACTTCTTAGATCTCGTTCTTGTCGCCGTCGTATTGGCAGCGGAAAGCTTTTTCTGATGGGGAGTTCAACCGTCGGGACCATAGTGGCGTCGGTGCTGACGCCAGAGGAGCGGGCTGAGCGCATCAATGCCTTCCTAGCCGCGGCTGCAGCAACAGGCGCCAAGGTTGCTGTCACGGAATCCCTCTCAGCTGCCGCACGCGGAAAAGCTGCCCTTCCTAGGGCAGCAGCCCAAGGAGCAGTTAACGGTATAGCTGAGCAGGAACATCTCATTCGCCCGCACCT
Source organism: Oryza punctata (assembly GCA_000573905.2). NCBI lineage: Eukaryota > Viridiplantae > Streptophyta > Magnoliopsida > Poales > Poaceae > Oryza > Oryza punctata. The sequence continues at coordinate 3,890,004 of CM002494.2, read as the reverse complement.
TAGTGCTCTTCTCTTTGACACCGAGTTGGCTAAGGTGAAAGCAGCAGCTGCTGCAGGCACTGCTGCTGCAGTTTCTGCAATGCAGATGATGTTGGACATAGGGGTAAGCTGATTTAGAATTCATGTTCTAGTTGCAATTTCAGTGCTAATTTAATGTTGATTTCAGGATGAGGAGGTTAGTTCTGCAAACCACATCCGGATAGTGTCGGCCGCAGTGCTTGGTGCACAGGCTGGGTGCGCGTCAGTATCCTTAACGGCAGAAGTTCAATCTGTGAGTAGTTTTCCTGAATCAAGTTCTTTTTGACATGATGCCTGGGTTCAGCATTAGTTTGAATGTGTCTTATTGATTATTATTGTACTAATGCACTTCTCATAATCTGTGAAATATTCTGTCAAGCATATTTATGCTCTGTTGATTCTCAAGGTAAATGAAATGTCACCTAGATTCAGGTTACGATAGTATTACTATGCAATAACAATCATTGTTATGATATGCTGGCTTTCGCCTTGTTATTACTTTGTGCAATTTAGTATTATTTTAAGAAAATTATCGCTTTAAGAAAGCTATCATGGCATTAGCTAGAGACCAACACGAACCAACAATTTTCAGCTAAACACGCCATATCATTAGGGGTTCTGAGTTGATGCATGTGAAGCCACCTCTTATCATATTATAGAAAATAAATATGTTTGGTGCTCCGTTCGAGGGTAAATACAAAGCTCGTTGATTCTTGAGTAAATTTTAGAAAACCCCACATTTTATGGACTAAGGTACAGAAAACTACAGGTATTATGATGTGTGGCACAAAACCACATGTTTTATGGTCTAAATGTTTTACAAAACACCACCTTTATTGAAATCTTGATTAATTTTAGCATATCTTAAACATTTTTTAAAGTAGTGAGGATTTAAACTATCAACCCAAGTCAAAAACTCAATAACTACAAATTTCATATAAACTCTACGATTTAGAATTTTAAGTAAATTCGCGCTCAAACGCATAAAGGTGGAGGTTTGTGAAACTTTAGAACCATAATACCTGGGGTTAAGTGTCGCATGTCATAATATTTGTGGTTTTCTGTAACTTTGATCATAAAACATAGGGTTTTCTGAAATTTACTCTTGATTCTTTTATGCGAAAGGAAAGCAGAACTATCCACCAGCTAACGAGTTGGTCCAATCTGGCTCGTAGCAAAGTTCTGCAGTCTTTCAATCCCTGATTCAGCTTCCCCGGCGCCAAACCCTTCCAATGTTGCAAAAACGACAAAGCTTTATAAGGCAGTTGTAAAATATCTGTCATAATCGCATTCCTAAACACCCAATCATTTCTAGCTTTGCAAATAGCTCACACCCCTGCAACAAGAATAGTTTAGTGCTGTCAAGTTTCTTTTCTTGCCTACTTCCCCTAGGGAAATTCCCTTCATCCTATTCACTGAAGAAGGATATCTCACGCTTGCAATTCTTCCCCCAGCCAATTCACTCTCTTCAGTTGCGCTGTCGGCTGGATCCTAACATGAAAAATCATCCAGAGGAAGATCTTGATCTTTAATAGAACTGGTGTCTTCCAAACCTCCATCATTCTTCCATCTTTTACACGTCTGAAGATCATCTCCCTATACAGGGATTGGTAGTATATCTTCATGATTTCTCCAACTCCCATTTAATTATATCTCTTGATGTGGTTATGGCAGTCCAATCCAGCAATTCAAGAATCTGGCTTTCCCTTATTTTCTAAGGCTGTACGTGTTCTTATCCCAATTTTCCCAACTCACCTCTCTCGTTTTCCGCGTGCACGCTTTTCAAACTACTAAACGGTGCGTTTTTTCAAAAAAAATTCTATATGAAAGTTGTTTTAAAAAAATCATATTAATCCATTTTTCAAAAAAGAATTAGTTAATACTTAATTAATCATGCAATAATACGTATTTCGTTTTGCGTGCCGGGGAGGAGGGTTCCCAACCCCTCCTCCCGAACGCAGCCTAAACCTTCCCAAAAGAATATGGCTCTAATGTTGTGCATGTTGTAGTGAATTTCCTCCATGAGCAAATACATCCCCATCGCATACATTGGGATAGAACTCCGACAAGAATTGATTAGAATAGCTCTACCTCCATGAGAAAGGTGGCCATGCCTGTAGAGCTTTGGTTTTTCTTGACATGAATGTAACAAAGACACAATTCATTGAGCTATAGATTTGACTCAGTATAGAAGTAGTAGTTTTCATTTCCACATTCAGGCACATGACTAAATAATGGCAGAATAATGTCAATAACTCAATAAGAAACATCTGGGTAAACTCGATTTCACTTTAGCATCCTAAAATTTTGGCCTCACTTCATTGGGGGAGCTAAGTTAAAGCTGTGGAGTCAGCTGATCACATTTTTTTTTCAAAACGAACACCAAGCATGTGAAAAGTATGAAAAGAGACACTTAAAACATAGCAAATTTTGTAAGTCTTGCTGTAATGTGGCCTCTATTTTTGTTTGTTCCAGTTGCCTATAGCCTCTCCTATAAATGCACAATAACCTGTGTGAGTGCTTTATTAAGTCGAACACTTAGTTTCTTATGTCTGACAGAATGCAAATTGTTTCTTGCAGGTGAACACCAGGTCAGGATCCTATCTGAGGCCACTTTTAGGAGCTATTTTACCAATAGCTTTTGGTACGGGCCTGCATCTTGCAGGTACTAAAGCGTCAGAGTTGGCAATTTCTTCGATCTATGGTGCCTTGGCCGTTCTGCTCTTCACGCTAATGACGGGCATCATCCCTATTGTGAGGTCTTTTAGCGCGGAGTCTGTTAGCCGACATGCTACCCTCTATTCATTTGTGATGATTGTCAGCATCATGACCATAGCGTGGTGCAGTTTGCTTTCCGATAGGTTGTATATCAACCTGTGTAGGGGGATAGGTTTACTTGTGGTGATCTGCCTGTCCCTATTCTGGTCCTACAGTGGTTATTAACATTTTAGTATATTGGGTTGGTTTTGTTATAGATGTTATTAGGATGTTATGTTGACTCATTATTGTAGCTGATATTGTGATATTTGGTGATTTCACTTACCAAGAAATCATCATCCGTCAAAGATCTAACTTTAAATAATCTTGCATGTGGAGCTTTGCAAGGAAGTTTTCCTGAATGTGTGTATTTGCCGCTAATGTATTGTGTTTGATTTTGTTATTGTGCGATTAGACAGGAAGGCCTAGCAAGCATTAGAGTTAAAAATGGATCCGTCAGTGCCAACCAGTAAGGCAGTAACAGCTCGAGTCCATCCACAACCCTCCTTTATCGATGGGTTCCCGTTATTATTTATTTATTGGTGAAATGAACACTGCAATGTACGATCAGTGAAGAAAAAAATGTACTGTCAACAGCATAAATTTTTTTTGTACGATCAATGACTCTAGAAGCAGAAAAGCCTGGAGGATGGACAAGCCCCGGTAAACCATGCGTTATTAGAAACACGGGGGTGGTGGGTGGGTGGGTAAGGTCATCCTAGTGTGGCTCCACGTGAGCAATGCCAATGCCATGGGCGTGCTCGTGATCTAGCTCCTGTACATGTATTTTCTCCTTTCATCCTCAGCCTCGTTGCTTAGAGGAGGCCCATGGTAGTGGAGAGGAGTCGGAGGTGTGGTGGTTGAGTTGGTGGCGGCGCAACGGAGATGAATCTGCAACGCCCATGACCTAGGGACAACACGGTGAAGAGGAGCGGAGGCGACGAATGGAGGAGACGAGAAGTCTTCGCGCGCAGTGAAGAGGAACGAAGCCGAATAAAATAAAAGGGTAGGAGAGAAAAACAACACTTATGACTTCGTGGCTGGGGCACGTGCATTGTGGACTAGAGTATATTCGCACAATATCCTCAAATTTATAGGACCCATTTAAGAATATCCTCCATTGAAAGTAGAGTGTCTCATGTGGATCTTAGACTATACGATCCACATGAGGCTACTACTACCCGTGACTTTCATTGGGGATGGCCTAAGCTATCAGAAAAGGAAGGTTGAGAAATGACACAGCGACAATGGAGAAACCCAGAGAAGAAGAAAGTGAGGATAAGGGAAAAGGGAGCTTGTGGAGAGAAAATTACTTATTTATATTCGCTCAAATACCATGACTTAAATGGACTTCGCTAGAATACCAACATCACCTTGTCTTCGTCAAAAATACCACCCCAGACAAAAATGCCCTTGGCTCTTCTTCTTTCACCATGCTTGAAGAGGTCACCGGTGGCCACCACCGGCTTCACCGGCATGCCATTAGTGCCGCCTCGCTGGCACATACCATCTCATAGGGAGGGCAACACCCCAATTGGCGCCCCCGGTGAGGCGTCAGGGCGAGGTTATCGTCAGCTAGTGAGTCAGGGCTCGAGGTCGTTGTCGGCCGGTGAGTCGGGGCGGGGCGGTGGCACGGCGGAGGAGCATCTGGCACGGGCTGTGACGGAGGGTAAACTCCTCAGCGGGGGACTGTGAGGGTCCCCTTTTGAGTTTGGCCCAGGGCGCGAGGAACACGTTTCCAGCTCTTACTCTGGTGCGCCGGTGGCGTGGAGAGGGAGAGAGAGTTTCGCACGAGAGACGGTGGTGGCGCGAGGGATTATACAGGTTCGGACCACCGGCGAGGCGTAATACCCTTCTTCTATGTGATGGACTATATCAGTTCTTGTTCTCAGGGATCGAATCCCTTTCCTCTAGACCTGGGCCTCCTTTTATACTCTCAAGGGGACACCACATGGACCGAACAAGCTATATTCTAGAGAAAGGAAAAATATTCTTTTACAATTAAGGACCACACTGTTGCTCGAGTCAGAAGTTCTCCATTCCGCAGTGCTGATGTGATCCTTGCCAGGCTGCGCATCACCCGTATGTGACACCGGCGCGTCATTCCTTATTAAACGGCTGGAGATTTGCGTGCTCCGCCCGTACGTGACGATGCGTGCCGAGTGATTAGACTTGGCTTACCAATCCCGGCTGGGTGAGTGAGCCGGATCAGCTCACATGATCTTGATGTGACACAACGGGACGCGTCTCATCAGTCATTCGCACCGATCACAGGCCGGTCAGCCGGCTGCGACCGGTGTCAGGTGCGCGTGCGTGTCTACTCGCATTTACTGCAGCACGCGCGCCCGCAGGCGCACGCCTGCACCGTCATTAATGGGGGGTAGGTGAGCATTGGGATCATCCACCTACTCCGTCCCACGTGGCGGCGGCCCGAGGGGGTCGGGGGAGCTCGACCCCTGCTCCGGTGGGCAGCCGCCACATCACCCTCGGGCCTGATCCCCGCTCGGGGATGGCCACGTGGGTGCACGGGGCCTCCTCAAGCCCTACATACCCCTGGGCGCATGACACCGACAGGCTAATCCCGGGCGCTGCCCTCTCTACCATCCGACGCGAGTGACGCGGCAACCACCTATTCAGGCATTGGAGGGAGGAAGAATAAGAGCAAGGGCATTTTCATTCAAGATAGTATTTTAGCGAAGGCACATTAGTTGATGATGGTATTCTAGCGAATCTCATTTAAATGATGGTTATGCGATGGTAGATATGTAATTTTCCTTGGATAGAGTTCAATGTGCTGCGGCCTGCTGGAGTGCGCCTTGGCGGAGACAGCTGGAAGCGGCGCGAAGAGGAAGGTAAACTGAGGATTTCATCGGTCTCGATTGGAATGCAGCTGTGGATCAGCGGCTGTCAATGGAGACTGGGCTCCGGGCGGACGCGGCGTGGCCTCTCGCCCTCAACCGCACCTGCCGCCATTACCAAGACCATCAACCCCTTCTAGCTTCCACAGGTATCATCTCCCTTTCCTCCAATCCTACATCTGTTAGTTTACTTTTAACAGGATTTACTTTTCTCTCAACTTGGAGTAGGTGGCTATGCATCCTGTAGTTTCTAAGGTCGGCAAAAAACACGCTTCGGGGATATATTGCTGATTCTTTCTCATTAGTTGCAGATTATTATTCCTGCTTTGGAATTTCTTGGTTGATTGCTCTGAAGGGCAACCTAATTTGCTGACATTACGCTGGTCTTTTACATGCAAGCAAATGTAACCAACCAAACAACGGATTTGAGCCTGACTTTTAGTCTAATTAATTCTTGGGTGCTAAACAATTGATGCTTTCTTTTTTCAGTTCAAGCAGGATGATTAATGTTATTGAAGCGATGGCTGTCATCTGGGCTTGGCTACGATTTTGGTGCTTCTACCTTTCCATTTGTAGGTGTTCGGCTATTATATGTAGATATGTTGTTTATTCTTGGCTTCCCCATTTTCTTTGAGGTATCTAGATGAATATCATAACAATTGTTGTCAAAGAATCATCTTTCAGGGAGACGGTGTTTGGTGGGGTTAAGTTTATGTTTCTACATGTTGCATTTACGATAAAATGTCAATATAACTTTTAAAGCTAAGAATAATTCTATATCATTTATGTTATGCCTTATATTTACTTAAATAAGATAAACTTCCTTTTGGGATTTATACTCTTTGAGGGATTTGATGTTCGCCGTGTCCTATATGTAAATCAATTAAGTTTTGGATCGTGGATCCTTACTATCATCTTGATGAGTACACAACCAGCGCATGTAAGTCGATTAATTTCACCTCTGTTTGTATGAATCAATTTCTTTTATCCAACATGATTTAATTGTCCTTGCATTCTTTGGCACAAGCATTGACACATCACAACTTGGTCTGCCTGATTTTTATGATTGGCAACACTGCAACCATGTAAACCAAATCGATATGCACCAGATTTCTTGCAGGCAACTATTAATGCCTCTGTTCTACAATTTAGTCTTGGGTTCTAAATTCCGAGACTTTTTAAGAAATACTCAGTTATCTCCTCAGGGCCAGTAACACTTCTAGACTCACTAGAAATAGATATATCTGTTTAGGGCACTACTGTGTTCTGTTTTTCAATTGAGCGTCTAAATAGAAAAAAATATGCATATGTACATTTTCTATATATTCGATGAAATAGGTTTTGATAGAAAAATATATGCTTGCAGTTCTACATAAATAACGATATTGCTGAAATGTGGCATTTCAAATTCCAGATTGCTTTTTTTTTTTGAACAGAAAACAACAGGTGCTTCTGGGCCCCATATATAAAGGTTATTTAATTTGGATCATCTATCTGTTCCATGTGTTTGTGCATCTATTTTTGATGTACTTGTTGCATGGTCTGCAGGTTAGCTATGCTATATTTCTATTGCATATTTTATGCATTTATTTATTTTTAATATTGCGGTGACTCAGAAAGTTACATGATTTTGAATGATCATGACAAATGTCTTTTAATGTTACAGGATTTTGCATCCAGTGAAGTAATGCTGTTAGCCATGGGAGAGTTGGCCATCTCAAATTAGGCTAGCCTTCGGTACCTTCGATCCACACACTCACCCCTGGTTTGATGCAGTATTAACCCCCACAGTTTTTTTTTTTACTATTTTCCCTTCATTGTTTCCTCCCCTTTTGTAAAGTCAACAAGTCATGTTCTTTGCTTCTATAGGCTACAATAATTCTTTCACACTTTAGCAGTTCATTATATCTATACCTAATTAAAAAATAAGTAAAGCTTCCGGTATTCTTTTTGTCCATCATCGTTTTTTTTTGTCCGTCACCACGCACGTGGTTTGTTTGGGTGGGTCCGTTTTTTTGGTGGGTCCTGTTTTTACGCGCGCCTTTTTTGTTTATGGTGTGCACGCGGAAGGATTCAAGCCCAAATAGAGCCGTATTTACGTAGCACATGAATTACGACCCAGAAAAAATTTCATACAGAGTCCAAAAGTAGAAATTACATGGCCGAGTAGGATTCAAACATCTTCTCAAGCTTATATAAAAAAATGAAAGGACAAACAAGTATATGCACCCAAAATTTGGTGTGGGTACTGAGCAATCTCTCAAGAACATATGCACCCAATTTGTTTTTTGAAACTGAGCAATTTCCTGTTTGACATGATAATTAATCTGTGTTTACTGCATTTACGATGACAGAAGGTAATTCCTTTTCTCTTAATGATATACACATTAACAATTACATATTTTCTTTTTTTTCATAACTAATATATGTACTAGGAGTGATTATTTAAAACCAAGTGTGATTTGTTAAATAAATTACTACTCCACTATATGCAATGCAAACATACACTATAGAAGTAACCATGATTATTCTCACGCATTTATCATTCATAATAAGATCATTATTAAGAGATTGATATTGGCTGAATATTTTTGGCAACCATCTCGATTCCATACCTCAAACCCATCAAAGGGTATCTTTTACCTGTTGCAACACAAGTCTTATTTTTTTTCGTCCATCACGCGCTATGGATTGGATTGGGATTACTCTTACTTTTTCCATTCGTCACTTGTCAGTGATAATATCATGAAAAAAGCATGAAGCAATAACACATCCAGTGCAAGTGTAATTGGTCCATCTTCTACAACTATGTGGGTCCACGGATATTGCGTGTGGTGCGTAATGTGGACAATATACGAAGAACCACGGATAATTCAAAAATCGATAATTTTAAGTAAGTAAATTTTTTCTTTTCGTCATCCACAAAACACGGCATATAGAGTCCGAGCACCATCTGTCGTCCACGCATGAGTCGTGACACAATCCATCTCCACGTGAGTTCGTGTTCAATTTTGTAAATAATATCATGCACTTGCCATGTGAAAGTTGACAGAGAGCATGTTATGAAAATATGAGTATATTAATATGCAATAGTGTATTTTATGCATCCTTATTATCATTAACCCAATGAATAATTTATCTATCTTCGAACATTATTACGTAATGTTAACTGTGTACTTTATAACATTTAAATGTTCATTTTACCCGTAGCAAAGCACGGATAATTTGCTAGTTGATAACAAAATGTACAACACTGTATGGACAGCTTGACCCAATATACCATGCAATACAACCCTCTTGAGCCAATTCTTGCACTATCAAATTATTATTAAGCAAACATGCTAGAATACCATGCAGTACTCATTGGGAACGTGTTTCAAACTCATTGATTCATTATTTAGTGACCTAATATTTTATATTTTACAAATATATAAATTATATACTCCCTATATCGACGCATTTATGCTCTTAGAAAATTCCATATCCCCATATTTGTATCGTCGAACCAGTATCGCGTATCCATGCAACATAGGTTTTTTCTATAGTGCACTACTAACAGAGTGATATTGTATCAAAATTCATAAGATTTCAATGGATGAGCTGAACCGATAATATAGTGTTAAAGATCACACGTCATTCTAAAAGTACCAACCAAAAGTATGCAGAGTGATATTTGTATCAAAATTCATAAGATTTCAATGGATGAGCTGAAGATAATATAGTGTTAAAGATTACACGTCATTCTAGAAGTACCAACCAAAAGTATGCAGAGAAGGCGATGATGAATGGGAAAATCACGCTGTATGCTCCGACGAGGCCTTCTTTCAACTCATCCGGCAGAGCCAACGCCAACGCCTCCATCACCCCAGCCAAGATGATTATAAGAACGCAGTGAGCGATCTGCAGCATATAGCATAGCATCGCATGAATAGCGATAAGTTAAACCCAAATTAATTCCACGCGCACGAACGCAAAGGATTCAAAATTTTGAAACGAAATTTCGGTTCTATCCAACCCCCGATATGATATTATTTCGGCTGAAATTTTTAAATGTTTTTTGGTGAATTTGACAATATTTGTTCAAATTTGATCAAATTTTGTTCGAAATTTTCAGTATATCGGGGTGCGCACGCATCGTATATACTATACCTTGATGAAGTAACAGCAGTTGCACAAGTCTCTGAGGCAGGGGTTTGGCTGATCAAGCAGGGGTTGAGCCAGAGCAACAGCAAGAGGCCTCGGCGGCGGCGGCGGCGGCGCCCGGGCCACAATACGCTGCAGGTGCGGCGGCGCAAGCGGTGGCAGCGGCTGAGGAGGTCGGTAGCTGTCGTCCACGGCGCGTAGGATGAACTCCGGCTCGTTGGCCGGTAGGTCATCATCGTCGAAGTCGGAGGCAGGGCTCTTCCACATCTTCTGATTCACGGCGACGTCCATCCAAACAAAGTCGCACAGAGGGAAGCCTGATTCGATTCTCTGACTACTAGGTAAAAATATAACATTATTATCCGATATACGCACACATATATATATGGACGTACCCGGTGCCGTGAATTCCTTTCTCTACACGGACTTGGTGACCGTGAGCAGCAGCAGCAGAGAGGCGCCGCGGGCGCATTGAAAATCAACAGGGCACACGGAGAAACGCCCAGAAATCGATGCGGCTTGTTACCACAGATCGCATATATTTATCTTTAATTACTCCTTGCGTTTTATAGTACAGTCGCTTTTTAATTTTTTTTTCCTACTCAAATTTATTTAGAATTGATTAGACATAGCCTTCATCCTACATGGTTTTGAATTGGATATCAATTCTATCTCGAAATACATATCCCATATACCTACCTACCTATCTATCTAAATATAGCTAAAAAAACACCATGTTTACTGTTAGAGGTATAAAAATTAACCCGTTAATTGAAAAAAAATAAATATCTATACTGTTAGTTTGTGGTGGGTTTAAATTATAACGGTACGGATTGAATCACATGTAGAACCATCTGATCCGTTTCGTCCGTTCAACTACGTTCGTCTTCGAGTCGGTTGGTTTCTGCGTTTGCTGCAGCCCACGAGGGAACAAATATGCAGTCGGCCCAATAAGAGCAAGTTTTATAGTAGATGTGGCTTTCACCTCTAATTTTATGGATATCGTACATCAATATAAATTAGTAGGTAATATGTATAATAGGTTGTCTCTACCACACAATTCCTAATATCTACAACACTCTCACATATTTATTGAAATTTGTGTAGATATTGCTCCTTATATAAGAGGTGGCTATTTCTCCCTCATCTCTTTTCTCTCCTCCACCTCATCATTTAGTTTCATGTGGCATCTTGAAATTTGTGCTTGGATGTTCATAGTACTTACCCTAAGTAAACACATGCAGACACAACCCTTTGCTTCCTTTGCTTTCGCAGCCAGATGGTCTCCTGCAGCAACTAGAAGGATTATTAATCACGTTACGGCATGCATCATGCCTGCACATGTGTATTCGTACACAATACGTACAAATATATGTATTGGTACACCCACGTATCTTTATATACCTATATCTATTTAATCTAATCTAACCCATTTAAAAATATGTAAGGTTCTCGCAAAATTTTCATATGTCACCCCTTACGCTCGCTTTGTCTCCGACTTTTGTTCCGTTGCTATCTAATCGCTCGTTGTTGTACCCGTTTGTCTATTCTTAGCACATCAATCAACTGTCGATCTGTGCGGTCTAGGTATGATCCAATGTCTATCGTCCATCATGACCATGCCCACATGATGGACCTCTCGAGAAAAAACCCAAAACACAAGTTATTTTTGTAACATCTGATTGATCATGCTTCCCACACAATATGAGATGCTAGGAGACCGTGTTATATTAAATCATGATTTCCATGCAACGCAATTCAACAAACATATTGCATCCTTTTATGTTTCCAAAATTTGCAGCTTATGATTTTCTGAAAAGAATATATCCAAGCTAATTCCTATACTGAATTTGACCCTTTCTAAACCGTATAACAATAATATGATTAAAATATGTATTCACATGTTGCAACGCACGAGTATTTTTTTCAATTATAAAAAAGTTAGCAATATCTACAGTACTAAATTAGTTTCAAATATAACATTAAATATATTTTGGTAATATGTTTGTTTTGTTTTGGAAATATTTGCTATATTTTCTTATAAATTTGGTCAAATCTAAAAAAAGTTTGATTAGGAAAAAAAATCAAAACAATTTATAATAAAACGGAGGAGTTTTTTTACCTGCCTATTTCTAATCTTATCTCTGTCCCTACTATACGTAAAAAAACTAGAGATATTATATCTATCTCTTCTCTATCTCTAATACTTACATATCTCTATCTCTACTTCTCTATCTCAATCTCTATGTCTATCTCTTCTCTATCTTCTCTGTCTCTTCTCTATCTCTATCTCTACTACTACTCGATCAAGATGTTTCTATCGTCCTTCAAAACGTATTTGGTTCGGAAAAAAAATCCAATCCGATTCCATAAAAAGTTAGGTGAAAACAAAATCCCGTTCGCTTCCCGGGGAAAAAAAGATCAAAACTGCTGCTGGGCCACGCCTCCAGCTTGCCTATTGGGCTATGCAATTTGTTTAGAATTTCCTATAGCCCACACTAATATGTTTCAGCCCAAAGCTATATTTCAACCGAATATGACTTGGTTTGAATTATACTAAGTCCTATTTGATTAGCATCCACCAAGAGAACAAGTGCATATACAGAGGAACAAAGAATCACAGACAACACATAACTCTCCTTCAGTCCATTGTGTGCCACCGAGAGTTCCACACCTATGTCGATCTCAGGTAATCCAATAACTCCGTTGTATGTATTTTACTTCGCTGGTTGAATGTAAAATTGTGTAGTTAATGAGTTGTGACTATGAGATTCCAGCATTGAGGAGGTGCAGCTGATTTTATCAGTTTGACTAACGAGACTACATATTACCTATGCTTATTGTTGTGATCATGCAGCTGGTTGTTTTGGATGCCGGTGGGCAGATCGTGCAGTTCTTTTTGCAGGTGCTGATAGCTAGATACAAAGTTCGGCCGGGTTCAGTGTTACTAGCTGTGTAGGTGTGATGCATTTATTTATAACTCACAATACATATACCTGTAGTATTGTGCACCAGCAGCATCATAACTTAGCCTCAAAATACATATACATGTAGTATTTTGCAACAGCAGCATCATAAGGATCATATATACTGGACATATCCAAATCCTCGTGGGTCCCTGTGAAAGACAAAGAAATAAAGGTTGAAGATAATCTTTTCAGCAAAACTCAACCACTGAACAAATTCACCTGACATTGAATATAGACTTCAATAATATTTATGTTGCATCTCTTAACTTGCATCTTATTTTCTAATAATGGGAAAAAAATCTAATGTAACTTTTTGTTTATCATCAACATCTCCATCTAGCATGATAAATACTGGTGGCATGCCATCTACATCGTTATCCCTACTCTTCAATCGTAATGAACAAAGAAGACAAAAAGATAAGGAGCGATATGCACAGATGAGTAATGAGGATAAGGAAGATTAACTTAAAAAGGAGCGATATGCACAGATGAGTAATGAGGATAAGGAAGATTAACTTAAAAAGCGTGATGAACCTTCTATTGCCTATCGCCTGCCCTACCACACACACAGTCATTCCCTGAGCACACCATGTCCAGAAACGAGCGTCTCTTGATTGATGTTCATCGCTCCCATCATTTCCTTTCCTTTTCCAAGAGCAGCTCAACTACCCAGCCGACGTGCAGCCCAAGCTCATGTACTGAACGGTTCTTCCTGTTCCTATTCCTATCAGCCCATGCTTCCTATTCCTATTACTGTTCCTATATTTCAGTTGAACACCACCATATGAGAGCGAATATAGCTGGTACAGAGTTTACACTAATTAAAAAAATAACTCCTAAAAGATATCTCTAAAGCCCTATATACAAGGGCGTTCCTACACTATACTACCAAGGGTCACCGGATCCTAGGTAGAATTTTAATCTTTAATTGTTTTAGCTTATATTAACTATATTATTAATTAAAAATTAAAGTATTATATCTGTTATTATATGTAAAGGACCCCTGGTAATTTCGTTCTAGGTTCACCAATGCCTATATATATCAGATCATATACATAGCACAACACACAGTTCTCCTTAAGTCCATTGTGGGCCATTGAGATCGGGGATGGCTATAGCGATCACCCCCCATCTCTCCGCTAACACGCTCCTCCCTCCCCCCTTCCTTCTCCCTTCTTACCTTTCTATTGCACCATAAATTTCAAAAAATAAAAAAATAAGTTAGAAAAAAATAAAAAAATAAAAAAATATATAATACTGTATATACTTTATACTTATGTATAAATTTTATACCGTAAACTTCGTATGTATAAACTTTATGTATAGAAATATTCTATATAAAAATATTTGAATTCAAATTCGAATTTGAATCGGATATATAAACTTTTGACTTATAAACATTGGGGCTACAAATTTTAGATATATAAACTTTAGATGTGTAAACTTGAGGTGTACAAACTTTAGATGTATAATCTTACTAAAAATAGGAAAGTAATGCGGTGTAAAAGAACCACGTGGGAATGGGTGGGAGGAGGGCGATCGCCCCTAGCAAATGATCGCGGACTAGGATTTTCAATTGAGATCTTCATGATGATGTCTATCCCACGCAATCCTTCAATCCAGTAATGAAATTTAGTTAAATCTCTCAACATGGTCTATTTTCTAACATGGTATATTTCACAGTGCAAGCAATTCTCAATTAAACTAATCAGTCAACTTTAGAGAAGTACAATATGAAGAAAATTAATTTCAAATATCTCTATATGATCTATTTCCCAGGAACACAGCCTCACAGTATACAACAGGAAATCAATTTGACAGTACGCTTAATCAGTTAACTTTATTAAATAAATTTGAATTCATGCATCATGTCCATCATGCTCAAAGTTTTCAGAATGCAAGCAAAGGATTTATACTGTTGCATACCAACAGGAACACGCCCGTACAATGTAGTATTTTGCATCAGCCGCATCAACAGGACCATAATACTGGACAAATCCAAATCCCAGAATATGTCCATAAAAAAGAAAGAAGATAGAAGCAAACCTCTTGCATTGATCCTAACTTTATATATTGAGGTGAGCCATGCATTGCAATAAGAGTTGGTCATGTTTGGTACTAGCATGTACTTGATCTTTTAGATCCCCAGTTAGGCTGTCTTAATATATGTGTGCGTATATAATTATATATAACTGTGGCACCTCAGCTATCGTCCGGACGGCGGTGGTACCGATTCCGAGCACCAGCGGCTGTGCGCATAGCCGGACTCCAAGCGCCGCCATGGCTTCCCTAGGTCGAGAGCTGTGCGCACAGCCGGACACGGGAACTGGAACGCACGACGCGGATCGATGGCTGCCATGACCTCACGAGGTTGATGTGCGCCGTTTGGAGGCCGCCGGTGGCGTGGAGACCAGGAGACGGCCGCATATCGAGCCACTATGACGGCGTCGACGCGACACACGATGTCGACGACGCGCCCACCATTTCAACGGCGCCTCGGCGGCTGGGGAAGGGGAGGAGGAAGAGGAGAGGCTAGGCTCAAGCAGACCGGCCGTAAGCGTCGAGTCCACTCCGCCCCGCTGATTGCTCCAGCTGCGCTGCGGCCGAGGTGCAGAACCGGACGCCGCCTCGAGGTGAAGATGGGGGGCCAGCTGGGATGGAAGGAGTTCGGAGATGGCGGTTGGCAGAGGGTAAAGGAGGACGGCGATGCACTGGGAGTGGCCGGTGGTGGGGAAATCGGGAGGAGGAGAAAGTTGTTTTGGGGACTCATTTGGTGATGTGCTTCTGCTTTCCATTCTTTCCTTTCTTTTTTTTTTCTCCCGGTCCTCTCTGTTTTCATTTTTTTTCCTCAAGTCTATTTGGTTAGATGAAAACCATAGGTTAAAAATAAATATTCCCTCCAACCTAAAATATAAGACTTAACCACTCATAACATAAGACTAATAAAAAATTTAATGACCTCCTTGATTGGATCATATCTATACATACGAGCAAACTAATTGGGAGGCTTAATAGTAGAGGATTTAAAATAAATTAAATTTAAAGAACCAAGAGTTAATGTATGCATGTATGCACGCCTTTTATATTATGAGATAGAGGAAAAAAAAGTAGTTGTGCCTTATATTTTAAGATAGATTGAGTACTTAAAAAACGAAAATGACTAATTAATAATAGATTAACCAATGACATTATTGGAAATGATGAATCTATATGAAAAATATAGAATGTTTTACTTAAGAAAATATGTATAACCGTTGTGATTCAGATATGCCATCCTATATTTTTCCCGTTTCAAACACACCGACATTTCTGCTATCACATATAACAAATGGTTTGAAAAACATCTCATTTTAATTGGGTGCAAAATCATTTTACTCTACTGAAAACCTTTTTTATCTCTAAAAAAATCTTCTCCCCTCTCACACTCTAATGTTAGCGTTTAGCATCTTTCTCCTCCCAATATCATTGAACTATCACCCTACCTCACCTTTTACACCGCTACCTCACACTACTTAAAAAGCTTTTTGCTGGCGGCCAGCCTAACCGCCAGCAAGAAAAACCCAGTGAAAATAGAGTATTTTCACAAGCGGAAATTAACCGCTTGCAAAAATATATTTTCGCTGGCGGGTCCGTAAAGAGAACCGCCAGCGAAAATCCCCCACCAGATCCAAAGTCCCCCACACAAATCCAAAATCCCCCCACACAAATCCAAAATCCCTCACCCTAAATCCAAAATCCTCCTTCACCCTAATCCATTCACAAATCACAAATTCTCCACAAATCTCATAATATATTCAACATATTCATTCACAAATATTGTAATCCATTCACAAATCTCATAATACATTCAACATATTCATTCACAAATATTGTAATCCATTCACAAATCACAGATTAAACACATCCATTCACAAATCACAAAAGAAGGAAAAAAATACATCCGCTCCAACCACCCCTTGGCGCAGCCGCATGGCCTTGGCTACGCCAGCTTTCGCTTGCTGTTGAGGAAGACGATCATCGAGCGCTAGCCCGCTGAGCAGCAGCAGCATCCCACGTCGATGGGGAGGATGCTGGTCTTGTCGAGGAGCGCGAAGAGGACGATGATGCTTTGCTCGTCATCACATCCGCGCCCTTGAGGAGGAGGAGGACGCATGTGCACTTCTCTCTACCACCGTCACCCCTCCCGGCATCGGATCTCCATCGCCCGCGCTTCTCTTCGCTGCCGCCGCCCGCGCTTCTCTCCACTACCACCGCCCCTCCCGGCACCGGAGCTCCGCTGCTTGAGCTTTTCTCCGCCGCCGCCGCCGCCCCTCCCAGCACTAGATCTCCGCCGCCAGCGGCTACGCGAGCTACCGCTGGTGGGGAGGGACGAGTTGCCACCGGTGAGGGAGGAGGGCTGGGTGGATCTGGAGGAGGAGGAGGAGGATGAGAGGAGGAGGAGTTGGATGATAGGAGGAAGAGGAGTTGGGAGGAGGGGTGTTGGGTTGATGGGTTTTTCAATGAGGCGATATTTTTCACCGGTGCTGCTCTTTAGTGGCCGCTAACGAAAATTTTTCACTGGCGGATGTTTAAATGGGCCGCCAGCGAAAACATGTCCATCTTCGTTGGTGGTCCTCTTAACTCGGTCGCCAGCGAAGATTCATTTTTACTGATGATCCATAACCCCCTACTTCTCGGAATATTTTATCTAGTGGTAATCGTTTATGATCGCCAGAGAAAAAATAGGTTGATGTTATGAAAAATCGATTTTTTATAGTGTCACTTAACCTTTGCTAACAACGTTGTCTTAACTCTTTCGTCTTTTCTTCCTGTAGCAACGTATTTTTGCTTGTACTTAGTATACTTATATCTCTTTTCCCCTCGTATTTAGTACGTTATTTTAGTGTTCGTTTGCTCGCGTCGATGCGTTGTCGAGCCGTTCATTTCGTCCGTCGTTCAGCATCCATCCATCTTCGTGTATGGATCTATTTAAAAAATTTGAAGTCTGGCGCGGATAGGATTGGATTGCTCCCGTGACGCCACGCGTGTGTCCGTCTCATATTACTCCTACTAGTAATCATGCAAGTGCCCAATATAGATTAAATCAAACATACTTCATAACATAGACAGAGCGACGTTCAGATTAATAACGCAAGTAGACAAAGTGAAAGCTTTATCAAATTGTACAAAATAACATTCAATGGTATTATGTTAAAGTAATCCAACAATAGCTAGCATTTGATTACACATGGATGTACACTTAAAAAACTGTTAGATAACATTATCACAATAATAGAAGAGCCATATCAGCGGCACGGCCACCTCCTCCACCACCTCCCTCCAGCACGGATCTGGCCGCCGGTCTGCACCCCACGCGCGCGGATCCGGCACGGTGGCGAGCGGCGGCCGGTTGGGTGATCTCGGACTCCACCTCCTCCACCGCCGGACGGCTCCACCGCCTCCCTCCAGCGTGGATCCGGTGACGGCGCGATGGATCGGGCGTGGGCGATGGCGGGAGGCGCCGAGTCGGGCGGCTGCGGGCGCGGTGGCGTTCTGCTACGGGCGCGGCGGCGCGGATCTGGCGCGGCCGACCGCGATGGCGTGGCAGGCGGCGGATCCACCACTCCGACGGTGTGAGGCGGGCTAGGGTTAGGGGTTTTTTGGTTTTTATTTTTTTTCGTTGAATTTATTTTCGCATGCAGCTGGTATAAGAGACCGCATGCGAAAATCCCATTTTTGCATGCGGTTGCGCTACCTGCATGCGAAAAATCCGAATTTTCCATACCTTTTAGCGCATGCGGATGGTGCAACCGCATGCAAAAATCTGTTTTAGCCGTAGTGACTTGTTTGTCTATCGCAATACAAACCCTACTCCAATTCCTGACGCGCAATGAAGTAGAAATTATTCATGATTAAATCTTATGCTAGGTGAAGCAGCATGGTCGACGGAGGTGCTGTAGAAGCAGACGACAGTGGCGTGGGGCTGCGGCCATGGCGGCGGCATGCTGCTCGATCGATCGGTGGCACCACGGCTAGCAGGGAGATACGAGGGGCCGACCGGCTGAGGTGGTGCAGTCCAGCGGTACGACATATATAGCAGGGCAGCAAGCAGGCGAGGCGGGCTGCCATGGCCGATGCTGCCGCCTGCAAGGTGCAAATATATGCCGCCGGCGAGGTACGTGCAGAGATCAACTTCTTCTCTTTGGTGTCAACTGCAATAGCCAATAGGGATGGCACAATACTATCTCGTAATTTTTGTCTTTACACTCGCACGGGATAGGTCATCTCAATCAGACAGCAAGCCTCAATTGTGTCGGGAAGAGCTCCCGTCAGTACCCAAAGGTCACTGATATAAGAAATTATCTCAATCGAGCATGTCGGTGTTATGGGCCTAGGGGTATGCCGACTTTGGGTCTGACGCGGCCCCGTGCGCCTACATGGCCATCCCCCGAGGGGGGATCGGGCCCGAGGGTGACGTGGCGACCGCCCTCCCAGTACACGGCGCCCCCTCGGGGGATAGCGCAGCGGAGGTCGGGCTCCCCCGACCCCCTCGGGCCGTCGCCACGTGTGATGAAGTAGGTGAGCGCTCCCGGCGCTCACCTACCCTCATTAATAGTGACGTAGCCGTAGTGCGCCTGCGCGCGTGCGTGCCGCATTAAATGTGGAATGACACGCACGCGCGCATCTGATACCGGTCGCAGTCGGCTGACCGGCCTGCGACCGGTCCGAATGACTGATGGGACGCAGCACAGTACCGGGTATACTGTCGCACGCCCGGTAGGTATACTACGTCTCCCGCCGATCACATCAACGCCGTGTGAGCCGTTTCAGCTCACAGATCTCGCCAGGGTTGGTGCGCCAGGTCTAATCACCTAGCACATCAACCCCATATGCCTGGACAAGCAAGTCTTCGGTCGTTTAATAAAAAATGATATGCGGCGTCACGCAGAGGATGGGCGGTCTGAAAGGAGTCATGCCGGTGCTACAGGATTGTAGACTTCGGCCGCAAGCCACTGTGTGGCTCTTAATTGTAAAGTAGCTTTTTCCTTTTCTCTAGATCATAGCCTGTTCGACCTATGTGGTGTCCCCTTGAGGTATAAAAGGAGGCCCAGGCTTAGAGGAAAGGGGTTCTGCTCTTTGGATTGCTTCTAGCTGAGTCCAACTCTTGAGAGCAAAAGCTCACACAGATAGTCCACCTCACAGGAGTAGGGTATTACGCCTCTCCGGTGGCCCGAACCTGTATACTCGCTTGTGTGTCATTGTCCTCTTTCTTGCGATCTTTCCATCTCACCAGCGCACCGGGAACGGGGTCGGAAAAGCCTCTCTTTCGCGCCCTGGGCCGAACTCGAAAAGGGGGTTTGCATAGTCCCCCGCTGCAGAGTTTACCCTCCGATAGAGCATTTGACCGTTATGGATGTCAGTTATCTCAATCGGGGTAGTAATAAAGCCCGTCACAGATAGGTTTGACCCAGCATATGAGTCAAACTAGGTTAGGAAAGGTGCTCATCATGGATGAAAAATCTCAATCGGGATGACCGTAAAGCCCATCACGGATGAAGATATCTTAATTAGGCCTTTGAAAGAGCCCGTCACGGATAGAAGCTCTCTCAATCGGGCCAAGAATAATGCCCATCACAGATAGGTTTGACCAAACAGATGAGTCAAACTTGGTTAGGTTCAGCGCCCGTTATGGATGGCTAATCTCTATCGGTCTTATCCTTGAGCCCATCACGGATGACTAATCTCTATCGGTCTTATCCTTTAGCCTGTCACGGATGATGTCATCTCTATTGGTATTTAGTTTTAGCCCGTCACGGATAAGTTTATTAATAAAAAAATAAAAAAGTTTTGCTAGCCTCAAGCATTTGCTAGCAATGCTCGCTACAAAATGACAGAAGCAGATATATTATATCCCTTTCCCAAAAACCCCATTCACAGAGCCATTCACAAATCAAACATCCAGTGCCACATTTATACATCCATTTACATATATGTCATTCACAGCAATTCACAAATCAAACATATATTCAGTGATTA
The DNA here is from genome assembly GCA_000573905.2 of Oryza punctata. NCBI lineage: Eukaryota > Viridiplantae > Streptophyta > Magnoliopsida > Poales > Poaceae > Oryza > Oryza punctata. Next base: position 3,869,243 of record CM002494.2, on the reverse strand, counting down.
CACATATTCACACATCAATTCACATATGTCATTCACATCCATTCGTCCGTCGCATCGTGTACTGCATGTCCGGCAGCCGCTTCGGCCACGGCGGCGGCTTCGATGGTGGTCGGTGAGCCTGGCGGCAACAACTTCAACAGCGGCGGTGGTGGGGAAGGCAACGACGGTAGGCGAGCCCGGCGGCAACGGCTTTGATGGCAGCGATGGCGACGGAGGCAACGGCGAGCGATGGCCGCGACTTCGACGACGGTCGTCGAGCCCGGCGGCAGCGACGAGCGACAGCGGCGACTTCGACGATGGTCGATGAGCCCGGCGGCAGCGGCTTCGTTGACGGTGGTGGGGACGGAGGCAGCGCGAGCGGCGGCGGCGGCTTCGACGACAGCGGCGGTGGCTGTAGAGGCAGCGGCGAGTAGCAATGGCGGCGTCGACAACGGTTGGCGAGCGCATCGGCAGCGGCTTCGACGGCGGCAGATGGTGAGCGGCGCTGAGAAGCGGGTGCCGGCAGTAGGGATTAGTAGGGTTGAGGGCAATTTTGACTTTTTGAAATTTCTCTCCCATCTTTTTGATCATAAATGATAAAATATTGTCTTGGGTATCCTATAACAAATTACACGAATTTTGTGGTGTCCATCAGCACCGACATGATTTTACAGTGACTCACAGCCAATTACACAATTTTTGGGTGCCCCAGGACAAATTTTGCCTATAAATTTACATACGAATATCGTAAATTAAAAAAAGTGTATATATACACTTTTCATCCTGCTTTTGTCCTTCATATTTCCATACATTTAATTACTTAATTTACTGCTTTCTATTTTCTATACATGTAGCAAATTGTTCAAATATCATTGTGAACTAAGCCTTGCTCTTTCAAAGGGGATAGATAGTTGGGAAGCCTCTATAATCGAGATGTTGTGCATTTTATTTTGAATTTGGTTTTTTTATGGATAATTTCCCTTTATTTATCTCAAAGGGGACAAATAATTAGGAAGACGGGTTCAGAGAGACTTGTGCTGGGACGAACCTGTGGAAAGGGGATGGAAGGAGTAGGACGGTGGCTATTTACCTGTAATTCGATGAAAATTAATGGGTAGTAGTATCACCGGTTGATTTTTTGATTGTATCTTTGGAGGTCACTAAAAATCGGGCGCTCGATCTGGAGGAGAAAAGATCGGACGCCCGCCTCTCTCCTTCTCATGTTTACATGCATGCATAGAAATTTTCAAGGCAGATCTGCATGCACAGAAATTGCAGTGCCATGCATAGAAATTGCAGTGCACGGTCTGCATGCATGCAAATATTTTATCACATTACTTTATTAGCCCAACGAAACAATCTTTTCTCTTAGATTATTTATCAAATCTACTATCCAATCACACTGTTGTATTCATTACAATTAAATCTTTACAATAAGATCTTAGATGACTATATATTGTTAACCGAAACATTTTTTGTTACATGTGAAACATCGAATTATAATTATTGAAACATTAGAAGGTACTTGCCAAAACATATTAAGAACACTACGTGTAACATTTTTAAATAGAAAATCCATGGACCAATCCCATTATTTCCATTATGAACAACAAGATCACCACAAGGACGCCTTCGATGTCCAGGGGTCATAGACCGATCATAAACCATATTCAATAAGTGAACAAGTGAAAATATTTTATTGAAACATTCAAATAATACCTTGTGCAACATTAAACAAAGACACATTGCAACATAAAAACTTAAAATATGTAACATAGTCGAAGTCTAGTTGAAACATTCGCTTCCTATGTGTGAAACATCGACATACAATGGTTGAAATATATATATATTATTTTCATCAAAATATAATCAAGTGAGATCTTATTGTGAAGATTTAATTGCAACGATTATAACAGTATAATCGGATTGTAGATTGGAGAAGTAATAATAAAGAGTAGGAGAGAATATAGGGTAAAAGTAGTACATGATTTGTCAATAGTAGGGAGACTAGGAGATAGGAGAGAAGATAACATAATAGCAGCATGGTTTGATAGTAGTAGGTTGTACGTGTGATAATATATGTATCACAAAATCGGATTGCAAAAGTGGGAGGGTGCCTATTTTTTTGATGGGATATCGGGCGCTCGAACCTAATCATTTTCCCATAAGGTAATCATGAGATATCTTATTATAAAGATTTAATTATAATGAACACAATGGTGTAATCATATTAAGAATTGAATTAGTAATTTAGAAGAAAAACTAATTTAAAGATTTGGAAGAATCTTCTCATCGAGCGCCCGATGCCCCCACCCCCAGAAAAAAATCAGCCGGTCAAATGTTCCAGTTGACCAACGAGTGAAACATCGAGTTATATATGTTGAGACAAAAAATCAGCAACTGAAACATTTAAAAATTTTATGAAACATGGTGAAGATACACGTTGAAATATATCGCTACCACATATGAAACAACTAGTGTTAACGGATTGAAACATATGTTTTTCTTTCATCAAAATATAATCATGTGATATCTTGTTGTAAAGATTTAATTACAGTGAATACAACGGTGTGATCAAATCGTAAATTGGATACTTAGTTTAGGAGAAAAATCGTTTTGAAGCGCTAAAATGCATGCATACATGCATGGATGAGGTGGAGAGAGAGAGAATAGTGGCAGGTAGTTTCGAGAATTTTGTGAAACATACTGAAGACACACATTGAAACATATCACTATCACGTATGAAACAAAGAGTATTAACAAATTCAAACATATATTTTTCTTTCATCATAATATAATCATGCAATATATTGTTATAAAGATTTAATTATAACAAATACAATGATATAATCGGATCGTAGATCAGATAAGTAGTTTATAAGAAAAAACATTTTAAAGATTGCTATATGTATGTATTGTTGAAGAAAAAAGGGAGCAGCAGTACACTAGTAGTACATTAGTCGTTAGTAGTACACTATATCGATCAGGATCGGTTCACCTATCGGAGGCATTCTCCTTAGATTAATTACATAATTAAGCACCTACAAATCGGGCGTTGTTTCACTAATTGGAAGAAAATGTTTCACCTAGTAGATCGAGAATGTTTCAATCTCTTAAAATGCTGAAACACATTTGAACTACGGTTGAAACAATTTGGTGTAACATATGGAACATCGAACTTCACCCTACTGAAACACCAACAAATCCATATCAATCAAGGACAAAAATATGAAACACCATCAAAAACCCCGTTGCAACATTTCAATCCAACACAAAGAACATCAAGTTACACTGACCGAAACATCCAAAAAAATCACACCCCGTTTACTAACCCACCCCCCTTCCCGGCGAGCACCTCGCTCCCCCCTCCCCCTCCAGCACGGCGCGCGACCCGTACCATGCCGTGATGGCCGGAAGCCACCACCACCTCAATCGCCGCACATCCACCCCCATGGCCATGGCAGTGGCCGCCGCGCCCGCCACTGTCTCATGTCCGCACCTCGTCCCCGGGTGTATCCCTCTCTCAGCCTCCGTCGCTGTCGCCCGTGGCCGTGGCTGCAGGGTGGCGGTGGGGCGCGTGGCCAAAGCGCGGCCACGCCCGACCCGACTGCCATCCTGCGACGACGGAGGAGGACGAGGAGGAGGAGGAGGAGGAGAGCGAGGCGGAGTCGTCGCTGGGTGGTTGTTTGGGGGAGGATGAGGCGTCGGAGGAGGGGAGGACAAAAGGGTCGGAGAGGGAGTAGGTAGAGATGAGTGGATAAGGCTATGCAGCGCCCGATTTTTTAGCTTTCATCGGGCGGCCGTTTCGTAGTATTTTCGTGGATCTTTTTGTGCAGAGGCTTGCCTTCCAGTGTCTTCCCTCGCCTCCCAACCAAGACGACCACCGGTGCATGGCAGCAGAGGAGGCTAAGGGCTACACAAGGTGGGTAACCACGACCAAAGGTATTATTTACCCTAAAATTTTCATCACGTGTTGACTTCAAATTTGGTTCATTTATGTGGGAATGAATCAACTAAATGATTTCAGCTCCACTAAAAAAAGTGTGAAACGAGGCTGGAGTGATTAAGAAAATGAATTAGAGTCCGCTCCACAACTTCACTTCAGACTCTACTCCTGAAGTTAAATTTAGGTGCTAGAGCTCTGCCAAATATACCCGGGTCATGTGGTTGTGCTCCTGTTCTAATAAAGATGGATATAGGAGCCGGAGCTCTGCCAAAAAGAGGCTTAGGTCTTCTTCGTCATAACTCTGGATCTAAGATTTTTTGGAGCTTGTATTCTTAGCTCCATAAATTTATGGATCTATATCTACTATTAGGTCCATAACATTTAGATAAACTATTTTATGCACATTTTAGATAAAATATAAGATTTTAAACCATTGTACTGAATGTATAAACTTCAAATCTACTGTGATCTAAGATCTCAAGCTGTGTAAAAGAGGACCTTAATTTACTGTGACAACACATCGGATTTCATCTACTAACATACGCTGACACAACATAGGGATTGCAACATTTCCTTGATGCCCTTTCTGCCTCAATATGGAGAACATCGAACACCTTCCTTTGGTGCCACAAGGCTAGAAATCTAAGTGGGTCTTCCGAGGATTTGATGTGGGACTTGCTGCTGGTCTTCCTACTTTGGAACACTAATGGACGGTGACTTTTTAGCTTGGGCTCTCTATAAGCCCTCCATGGTTGGCTACACAACCTTGCTTTGCATACGATTGAATATCTGAAAATGCTGCAACAACAAGGTCTTTCACGGATGTTGTCGAGCAAACTAATCTAGTTGCTTGACGTTGCGTGGATGAAATGCTATTATGGGCCCACAATAGTCACTCTATGACTTCTTTTTCTCTTCCCCGCCACTGTAAATCTCTTATACAAACACATTTGATACTTCTTTGATGATTTAATAAAAGTTCAGGCTGACAAGAATACAATGTTCGATGTGTCTACGAGTTAGAGTGAGAAGAGAAGTGATCACTTTTCTAGGAGCAGAGGAAAAGTGGTTCCCTGGGAAGAGAAGCTTGGCGAGAGGCTGCGGATGCAAAGTTCTTTGCAATGATGAGCACCATGCTTGGGCTCGCCAAGAGGTCGTCGACGCCACTAAGGAGCTCGTCGGAAAGGGCGCGAGCGCATAAGCTCGTTGCCGTCGTCCTGTATCGCGTAGCGCTCGTGGCCCATGGGAAGAGCTGACATTAGCGGCGATGTTGAGCGACGAGTGGAATAAAAGCATGCGAGAGAGAGGACAACGAGGAGGGGGAACATTTTCCACTAAATACACGCATCTTTTCAAAATTTGCCATCCAATCTACGTGTCTTTCAAAATTTGCTACCGGGGATGCAAATCCATTCGTTCCATACCACTCCGTTTTTCATCCGTTATCGTCGTCCATCCCGTGACGCCGTATGTCCACCGACGCCACGCAACAAGGTGAGTGTGCGTGCATGATGCATGCACCATCATCGGACGGCTAGAATAGCACGAAACTAAAGCATTCGTATTTCTGGCAACGCATGGATTAGATGGCAAATTTCGAAAGGCATACATATTATCATATCAGATACTCCCTCTATCCCATAATATAAGGCGCGGTCAAAGTTGACACAGTCTCCAAAACTAATCTTTAGTTTATAATTTCTCATATACTATAAGATTTATAGCAACAAAATTATAACCATATGAAAGTAAATTTAAATGTCAATCCAATGATATAATTTTTAATAAATAAAATTCATTTCATATTATACTAAGCGTTGATCAAATGTTTTAAAGATTGAATCTTGGAATACGTGCGCGCCTTATATTATGGGATGGAGGGAGTACCAAGCAATGAAATTTCACGAGGAGAGGGCTCAATCCAACGACTCAAATTAAGGCTGCAAGTGTGTTCTACCCGAACCCACTTGCAGCTTTAGCTCAAATCAGTCCCTCAACCACCATCGCTACAGTGAATTATTTTCTGTATCTATAAAGATTTTAGTTTTCGGTGAGATACGGCTGCTGCGTCACTTCTCTCGCCACGTAATCACGGTACTATTGCTCTGTTCATGTGCTTGCTGGCCGTTCGATGAACACATAGTATTTCTAGCCGTTCCATGCACCATGAAGCTTAGGTCTTTTGCCTGCTTATTCCCCATCATTTTTTCTCGTCCCTGTAGAACCACGTCGCTGCTATACCGCCGGTGGTCACCATACGACCGTACCATCATCTGCCCACTAGAGGACACTAGGAAATCATCGTCGTTGCCACGCCGTCGTTGTCGCCGCCACCGCTACCGTTGCCGCCGATGTAAATCTCGGCTCGCCCCTACCACCACCGCCACCGATTTGAGGTCGATTCCCCACCACCTCACGAAACTCTTCCCCTGCTCATCAAAGCCTATCGAAGATCCTTCCCTGCCCGGATCGATTGTCGGTGAGCACACAGATTGATAACATGGTCAGTGGTCATGACTTTTTAAGTACAAGTGAAAGAGAATAATGGAGATCGGAAGCCCATCTTCTCCCTTAATTTCACACATTAAAATATGTAACCACTTCTATACCATATCATATTTTAAAAATGCTCATTTCCCTACCACTTTCTTCTTGAAATTAATTACTTTATTTCCTCCATTCATGTCATTTTAGTTTTGCTCTGAATCAAACTTCTCTAATTATCCTCTGTTCTTTTCTTCAACTCTAAACTTCTACTCCATTATTTTCCGTTAGCACACTTTTAAAACGGCTAAATTATATTTTTTAAAAAAATCATATAGAAATTGTTAAAAAATCAAATAAATCTATTTTTTCAAGTTTATAATACTCCCTCCATCCGTTTTAATCATCCTCTAAGATTTTTGAGGTATTCCCAGAATGATCATTATTTAATAAGTGTCTATTCGTTTGTTTGTGCAAATAGTAAATATGCATTATTGAATGTGTTGTATGCAATCAATAAATATTGATTATATTTATGTAATGGTATGTAATATTTAAAACATATATTGGACACGAAGCGATGAAGCACCATCCCTGATGAGAGCAGGTACAATAGCAAGCTATAAGTCAGTTATAAACGTATTTTAAAGAGATAAAAGAAGAGAGAGAAGAGCAGCGGGCTACAGATCTATAGCCAGCTGCAGCACGGACTCCAAGACGTAATGTGTGTATAACAGGTGGGATCAGGTATTACTAGTATAGTAAGCAACTATTGTATGAATTGATTATTTCATTGATTATAGAAAATTTGAAAATAGTAGTGGGCTATACTATTAAACTTGCTTAGGATTCCATTTTGGCAACGCCACGTCGCCTCGCCACCCGAAGCATCGAACCCGAAACGCCCAGCCCAAAATTCCCCATTCCCCAAGCCCTAACCCTAGCTTTGATCCGACCACCGCTTCCCCTCCCCTCCCATGGACGACGTCGCCGGCGACGCCTCGCCGCCGCCGGCCGCCGCGGGCGCCACCACCACCCAGTCCCGGGACATGGCGGCGTCGCCGACCAGCTCCCGCTCCGTGACGGAGACGGTGAACGGCTCCCACCGCTTCGTGATCCAGGGCTACTCGCTCGCCAAGGGGATGGGCGTCGGCAAGCACATCGCCAGCGAGACCTTCTCCGTCGGCGGCTACCAGTGGGCGGTCTACTTCTACCCCGACGGGAAGAACCCCGAGGACAACTCCGCCTACGTCTCCGTCTTCATCGCGCTCGCCTCCGAGGGCACCGACGTCCGCGCCCTCTTCGAGCTCACGCTGCTCGACCAGAGCGGCAAGGGCAAGCACAAGGTCCACTCCCACTTCGACCGATCCCTCGAGTCCGGGCCTTACACCCTCAAGTACCGCGGCTCCATGTGGTAAGCAAGCAATCTTCTGCCTCCATTAGATTTCTGTCATGAGGTTCGGTGAGCTGCGTTTATCCATTTCAATGTCTAGTTAGGATCTGTTAGTGCTGAATTGCTAATCGATGTTGGTACCAAATGTGCTATGTATGAGTCAGTTCTGATTGTCCTGCATTGGTGATTTGAGAGTATTGACATTATAGTTGTCATGAGATTATTGAGGTTCATTCCTCTGAATACCATCATATATAAGTAGTTGGCATTTGCAGCTTTACGTTTTTAGCAGCTTAGAATACTAATGTATGTTTCTACAATTATTTGAGCTGGGAGGTGTTAGTGCCCTTGTAATAGCAGTATCTGCGAATTGATTCAGTACAATGTAATAGTGAACTGGTGTTTTGACTTTTATATTTGAATTCTTTCATGGGCTTTAATATTAGATTATTATTTGAGTAGGTTTGGATTTGTTGGCTGGTTAATTTGTTGTGCATGTGCCAAAATTTTGGTGTAATTCAGCACCTTACCTTGCAATTGTCATTTGGAATACGTTTTTCTACTATTGGTTCGATTTAATTGAGTTTGAGATAGGATATTCTGTTGAAAAAAGCATGTCCATCCTTTGGCTATTGATTTTATTATATGAAAGCAATGTAACAAGTATGCATGTCGTATGTTAATGTCATGGAATGAAACTTCTGTAGTACTGTCATGCTTTGTGTACTTCTCCTAGTTCTATATTATTGAACTGAACTGCTTGACGTTCATTCTCAGTTCTGATTTGGAATAAACATACTGAATTTATTGTCTTATATATAACTCTGTAAAGAGTATTTGAATTACCATTACACCATGGTTCTTTAATATTTTAATTGCATCCTGAGGCTGCTTCCTCATGCACTGTATTGATTGCCAATAGGATAAATCTCTTTCCACATATGATCATGTTATGAGGGTGACAGTAGGGTAGAGTTTTGTATTCTACTTCTAGGATAGATTGTACTCCCTCCGTCCCAAAATAGAGCCAACTTTCTAGTACAAATAGTTTGTTGTATGCCATACAGCTTATAGTAAATCTTTTAGTGGAGTTGATGCAACCATCAGAACTGCACAATAGAATTTATAGCCCTTGTGTTTCAGAAGAAGGAATCTTAAACCTTGCCTTGAAGCTGTCACCTTCTTATGCTTTATATTCATTGGCTAGGATAAGTTTCCTTCTATTGCACTGGCCAGTAGCCACCTAAAAATACATCATACTGCCAACATGCAATGATTTGATTTTGCCAAATTCATTCCACCACTGTGTTGTTTAATGTCCCTGGCTTTCATGCTTTGGGATTGCTTCATTGGAACATTTGTATGTATGCATTAGCTACTGTCAAGGGATTTTGGAATAGTTTTAAACTTTTAATGCAATCTGTTGTCAGTGTTTTTTTTGAACGGTTTTGTTAGTTTAGATGCGTACCAATAGCTTATTGTTGTTTCAGATTTGTACATTTGAATCTAACTGAAGCGACAGATACCATTTTACTGAAATACAAAAGGTGAGACTCCTATTCTGTACTGGTATGTTAGATATAAATGACAAAGACTTATATCTGGCAATCGATATGCTTAATGACTTTTACTTTGTATGTGGAAACATCAGTTGTGTCCATTCTTGTGTTTTGAAATATACAGTTAACTGTTAATCCCTTAATGATATCTTATCAGTTTCTGATAATCAATTTTATTTTCCTCCTTTCTTTCAGGGGTTACAAACGGTTCTTTCGGCGAACCGCTCTTGAGACATCGGACTTTTTGAAAGATGATTGCTTGAAGATAAATTGCACAGTGGGTGTTGTGGTGTCAACTATTGATTACTCCAGACCACACTCTATCCTGGTTCCAGACTCTGATATAGGCTATCATTTTGGTATGCTTTTGGACAATCATGAAGGGGTCGATGTTGTTCTTAATGTGGGAGGAGAGAGATTTCATGCACATAAGTTGGTGTTGGCTGCACGGTCTACTGTATTTAGATCAAAATTTTTCGATGATGAGGATGGGGAGAAGAATGAGCCTGGTGAGAATGATCTACAAGAGATTGTTATTGATGATATGGAGCCAAAGGTTTTCAAGGTTTGTTCCGGCTTCTTATTTTGAATTTATTTTTGCCTTGTAGCTTTAGAAGTTTAGAATAAGCACTTACTAAATCGGACTTCTTTGCAGGCAATTCTTCATTTTATCTACAGAGATACACTTGTTAATGATAACGAGTTGGGTGGGTCAAGCTCTGAGGGCTCTATCTTCGATACATTGGCAGCAAAGTTGTTGGCGGCAGCAGACAAGTATGACTTAGCAAGGCTAAGATTGCTATGTGAATCTTACTTGTGCAAAGCCATTTCTGTGTCTACAGTTGCAAGTACTCTAGCATTGGCTGATCGACATCATGCTATGGAGCTTAAAGCTGTTTGCCTAAAGTTTGCTGCAGAAAACCTTTCAGGTGTGTACCTTACATTCACATCAATTCTGGTTTACATTCAATGTGTCCTGTGGGCCCAATTTCGGTCCTAATTTATGTCAATCAAAATGCTTCATCATGGAACTGTGAATCTGCAAAATATCTTGATTTGGTTCAATAAATAATTCTTAGTCCTGTGTGCCCAGTATGTTCATTTGTTTGGTCATGTTGCCATGGGAAAAGTTCCTTGCAATTGTTTTCAGTTGTAGAAATATGCATTTTTCCATTGTAGACGCATCCATGCTTTCAGTATCTGGACCTTCAAATAACAAATTCTTTAGACCAGCACAGTTTCATGTTGTCAGGTTGGATTTTTTCTTCGGCAGCTTAGAGCATTTGCAAATTTCTTTTAAAGCTCTCAAAAATTAAATGGGAAGTAGCATGTGCATACTTCTGGTATCTTGTTGCATTTGTTCTAGTTGTGATACAGAACAGAATACCTGAAACTTGTTAAGGAAGAAGCGATTATAAAACTATTTATGTTCTTAAACTGGACTGGTACAGCTTGCTAGATATGATAGTGGTTAAGTTTGCATGTGGAGAATAATATTATGAGATGAGCGGCATTTACTTTTTGGTCAGAACTTTAGCTCTGTTGAAATTCCATTAACATGTACAATTTAATTATTTCAGTAATTCACATTTTTTAACCACTGTGCCTGGAAAATTATTCCTTCCACATGCCATCTATTGAAATCTTGACCTTTTGGTTGCTTTCTGGACGCAATTATGTTTATACAGTTTCATAACATTCCAGATACCCTTATGTCTCTGCAGCTGTAATCCGTACCGAAGGATTCGATTACCTCAAGGACAACTGTCCATCACTTCAGTCTGAGATACTGAGAACTCTCGCCGGGTGCGAAGAGGAGTGCAGTAGCGGCGGCAAGAGCCAGAGCGTGTGGGGTCAGCTCTCGGATGGTGGTGACACGAGTGGCCGTAGGGTTAGGCCAAGAACCTAAAAGACCCCCACCACAGAACACTGACCTGGTTAGCGAGCACCTGTGTAAATGGCGACATCAATATCATCTGTATGTGACAGACGATCTGATGACATCAAATATCATCGCTTCAGTCCGAGATAGCTGCGACTTTAGACTTAATCACATCACGCTCTTTTTGCATCGTAATTTGCTATGCTGTTTATAATTCTAGCTGATTCTACTTGATCCTGGGACCAGTTGCTGCTGTGCGGACACTGCCATAAACTCACTACAAAATGGTGATTTTTTGGGACTGGTGTCCGAAGGAGCTTTCGTCTGCTAGTAACATATTTGTTTTAGCCGTCTCTTTTGTTTCAACTTGGATTTATTTGATCGAATTGGATGGTTATGCTCAGAAGGTAAAAACTTGCAAGGAATTTTTGTTCTTAACCAAGGTCACACCTGCGTGTGGTTTATGGACGCTTCCTGTTTGATTAGTTATGGACATTGGTTGGATGAGACCTCAATCCCCGTCCATACACAGATTTTATCCAAAAAAAAATTATTGAGCAAAAGTGAAAATTAGAGAAACTTCGATGTGACTTGAGAAAACCAAACATCCTGCAAAGCCAAGCGGTTGCTTTCTCACGATCCAGCACTTGGATTAGCAGATCCAGCGGCGACAACACCCATTCCGCCTCCTTCAGCAGGTCTAACGCCCTTGCGTTTTCTCAGCTCCCCTTCTGCGGAGTTCACCCATTTACCATCTTTATCCATGTCTTGCACGAGCTGATCGATCTTCCGGAATTGATAAGGCCATCTTGCGTTGTACAGAAATTGCCGAAGATCGAACCGGTTATCCTCCGGTGAATAGCTCTACAGAAATTGTCCGACGCCCAAGGTTACAGCAGTGACCATATGTTCATACACACATGCCTATGTACTGAGAAAAAAAAGCAAGTACCTCAGCATGATAGGATGGTGTCAGGACAGTCATCTTATGCCGGTTTATCGCGTAGTACTTGAAGAAGTGCTTCACTTTATCAGCCACTTCGGAGGGGGATAGTGTCCCACACCACCTGTGGCACAGGTTCTGCGGCAATATATGTTAGCATTGTAGTTTATGGGACAACTCATGCTAAAATTTTATATTCGCGTTGATCATAATAAATTCTGATAATTTAAAGATTCATTTAAAATTTACTCTGTTAGATCCCACATTTTTCAGATGTACCGAGCAACATTATAAACAAATACGACTGAAAAGAAAATACATGCTAAACACAATGACAATTTGAACTTGCCAACCAAGCTAAAGCCAAGCTTATTTTCTGAGGGACCCAAGTGGCATCCACAGAGTGATATCAAGAATCAAAGGTTTGAGTTAAAGCATGCTTAATATAATTGTTATTGCATAGGTTTATCTTTTATGATTACTTATTGTAAGGGACTACTATTGTTTTAAGACAAACACAAGTAGCAGGCAACAGCATCCTTTTTTCAACCTTTTCTATCATCCACTGCTCATCCTACAAGTGAGATGAACTGTAGCCAACCCTTTTAACTTACTGTTTACTTCAGTCCTTTTTAAATTTACAGTTGTTTTTCTTTACTTAAATATAACAACAGCAGAATATATGAAAAGCTCCAGAAAAATAAATCCCATAAAAAGGAAAATCCTCAACAAAGCAGACTTACCTCATAGTAATTACTGAAACTGTCGTCTCATTTGGAAACAGTAAAACCACCCTCGGGTTAAACATGCATATAACCAAAACAGTATGCTGGTGCACTTTCCATACTAGGTTTGAGTCACCTAGGATTGACTCAAATGAATGCTAGAGCTCTAGGCGAGATTTCAAGGGAAAAATAAACTAAACAATAGACAAAGATTAAATTTTGCTGTGATAGGAAATATCCTCTTCTGATTAAGCTATTAAAATTTAAAAGCATATCAAATTCATATAGAGACCAACCTGAAACATTGAAACAGGACCACAACGGAAAATTTTCCTTAACCTTCCATATATTGACAACTCCTCGTATGTCATTCCCATGTCCACCTCATCCAACTAATTAAGCAACAATAATGTCATATGAGAACAAGACTAAAATGAGATGAGCATCCTGACAAAAATGATATAAAATTATGCAGTAGCCAACTAAGCCATTTCATGCAGAAATGAATTTAATGAATAATCAATAATTGGAATAATCCGTTGCAACAGATAAACATATGTAGTTATGGTATTTAGGCCATAATTTCTAGCTTTAACATTAAATTCAAGTTTTTTGCTGTTTTGCAATATGTGATGGAGCTCATGATTAGACAAAGCATGTCTTATAATTTTGAACTGGAAATTAGAGATCAAATTTCCAGGATATGTAATTACCTGATTATAGTCCGCACGGATCGGCTCAAGCTCTGCAGTAGGTGGTGCAGCTTCAACCTCAGCAAGGGAAGAATAGTGAAGATGAACTGCTGCCCATCGCAGGAAAGCCCTGAGGTCCTGCTTACTTACACTTCCAATGGGATTTATATCCGCCGAGCTGCAGTCATACTTCACAGAAGAATAATATAGTTATTTATCATTTCCAGTTAGTTCCAGATATGATGTACAAAATTTACAGATTCAGAACTACGAATGCATTAAGGAAATGCTATATGCTTGGTTCCTCTTATCTCACGCAAACCAGGCGAACTGGCCAAGGCATTACATCTAAAAGTTAGAACATCTGTGTTGCACTAGTATTTGAGCAACTTACTTTCGTCAAATAACCACGCAATCCTTCATCCACATTTGAACTTCCCAGAACAAGATAGAACCCGGATTTGTTATGAACCCATGGCATAAGTGACGCCATCATAAAGGCCAGTACCATCCTGATTCGAGCTTGAATATTTTGCAATCCCAGATTCTCAGTAGCGGAACCCCCATCAACCTGAATTATTTTCACATAAATAGTGGTCAACAAAATGTAATAAGAATGAAATGATAAGACATAAGAGAGTCACCCCTCATGCTAAATTCCATGTCTACAATCTGATTTTCAGATGATGTCAGACAAAACAATGACAGATTAACCATTTTGCAGTTACCATTGTTCGTTAGAACTTAAACCAAGACAATCCTATTCAGTTTTTTCCTCAACAAGTGTATAAATAATAACATATTACAATTTTTCCAAAGAGCATTGTCAATAAGGTATCAAGGTGTGACAGGCGTCAAGGTGATCAGTTAGCAAGCTTGTATAGCAGATCACCTTTGCCTTGAGACCAGATAAAAAAAAAAAGAATCTGATGGTGCATTAACCAGGTTTTGGGGTGGCAGATCACTACCAGATCGTGATACATATCCAGGTTACCAGGGTCTGTAGCAAGACCCGCGGTAGTGATCTCAGACTGAGACCATCACTGCTGGATCTGACTACATGTGGCAGCCACTTTCACCAATACTGCTAACCATGGACGCAGTCCACTTAACTCTGCCAGCAATGGCTGATGCTCAGCTCCTACGGTAAGCTCACTTGCTGTGTGGCTGCGGTGAGTTGGCCATGCGGACTTTTTGGGCATCATGGGTTATGTGGACCCTTGCCATTCATTGGCAATTTAACTATCTGGTAACCTCTTTTAAGAGCTATACAGTAAAAAAGTATATAGCACTGCAACAATGCCAGCACATCAATGCTTTACTGATTAAGGATTGTCCTTTCATATTTTGTTAATCAAACTAAAACATCACACTTCACTGCCATGTTCCATGTTTAACTATTTACGCTATTTGCGTTCCACTTTAGCCCACAATAAATTAAAGACAGTGGTCTAACTGAACTACACAATAGAACAATGTATGCACTTTCCTGGTCTCAGTGTTCATGCAATTGTCGATAGATTTCTTCCAGACCAGTCTTCATTGCCCTGGATCATATTTTTACTAAACATGGGAATATTTTGCATCTCATAGTTGTTGGATAAACGAGTCTTTATAGCCTTTGCAGAAAAAAAAACACTTCTAAAAGGGTGTAAAACATCAAGTTCGCACATGTCAACTCAACTCCCTAGAATGAAGTCATGCAATTTAGGTAGTAAATTAGAGTAGCATATCACAAATACCTTGTACCGTGGTCGTTTCCCAGTCAATCTTTCAAACAAAGAAAGCAATGCAGATACTATACTATCAATTGGTACATCCAAGTGGAATGAACCGATCTCTTCAGCTAGCCTTTTCGCTCGTGATCGAGTACCTTCAGAACTGTGACCAAAAAAAAGTAGAACAGTAGATGAAAAAGTTGCTGCTATAGCATATATAGATAAATTTACATACGAAATCGAGAAATAGCATCATTGGCATAAATTGATCAGCAGCATATGTAGTCAATTTCCTCTAGTCTAAGACCCTTTTGTTTTACTCGCTTCTGAGAATTTGGATCATCTATGAGAACTTCTGAAACGATAATACGCAATGCATGTCAGAGATGTTATTTTCAGTTATATTAGAAAAAATATAAATGATACAGGAAAATAGGGTTTGCTAGTGTCAGTACCGGTTTTGTCGTATTATTTACTAGTATGTTCTTTCAAAGGTGTTCTGAGTTGCTTCTTGTTAGAATCTACCATTGTATTATAATCTAGCACTATCATGCAACATCACGAATTCATGAGTATTCAATGCAATCCACTCCAGCCTTGCCTATTACTCCCTCCGTTCATGTTTGATCAGCATATTTGTTCATGGCAGCGAGACCAAGGAGGAGAAGAGAAGGCGTCATGGTCTATTTACTGCAAACATTCCTTCCCCGGGCTTTGCGGCACGCATGCGATTTTTATGCAACGGATTGGTCAAAGCCTTTGCATGCCAATAGAATAGCTAGCACCTCCTTGCATGTGAAGCAATAAATCCGCATGCCAACCGAATCTGCATGCAAAACTAGACGCGCCAGGCAAATAGGCTGATCAATTTTGAATGTTTTGTTTTTTGTTATGCGCTGATCAAACATGAACAGAGGGAGTATTTGGTTAACTAGTGTGTATATAGATCCTTATTCGATATGGCAAATTGTTGGATTCTATTATTCTGTTGACAAAATGAACGGTTAGACAATAGTTGCTGAATTTTTTTGTCAGGTCATCAACCTAGAATATTATAAATTCCATCAGAAGCTACAGTGATCCATTATGGGCACGCACAGAGAGAGATTATTATTTTGTGTGTGTGATAAATCTATGAATAATGAAGCGATACAGTACACTAACCATTATCAAGGCAATTAATTCACATCAAAGATTATTTCTTTTTCGGTGCATATCAAACAACAAGAACATACATAAAATATATGATCTTAGAATAAAACCCACCTATTTTCAGTTCCCATGTAAACAGTGTAAAATAAACGTTTTGCAAGCTCTCTGCTATCTTTAGGGAATTCTCCATCCTTATACTGGCCAATCCGCATAGCATCTGCCTTAACTTGCTCATCTCCATTCTCTATATCTGCATATTATGGGGACTGAATAGTCATCAATTTGGTTCTAAACCCTAATGTTAAACAATCAATTTCACAAAAAAATATAAGCATACAACCATAACTCCACTGGAAAAAAATGATCTAATGGTAAATGGGCAACAATACAGAAAGGATAAAGTTTGTTCTTGCTACATGAATGGCTCACTCACACTTTGGCACTAAATTTACAGCCTCACTTATCCCATCGATCCAGTCGTTCCCTGCCCAATTTTACTATTTTGTTTGTATTATGCTAGTCAACATGATTTGACCACGTTTTGAAGGCATTTCATCAAAATCTTTTGCTAAAAAGACAAAGGAAGAAAGACAATTTGGACTGACCTTTTACGACAAGCTGACACATGCAACCAACTATTGCTGCAACAGATGAACTATCCGCACCACCAGACAGTGGAAGCAAAAATCCTGATGCTCGACTTCTCCGCAGATAATCCCATAACCAACAACTAGGTCCAAATGCAATCTCCTCTTCAGGACAATGGTACATAACCTACCAAAGATAGATGCGGCAGAAAACTGTCATACAACCTTTTCATCTGCGCAATGGTCACAACACCTATCCTCTACACTTTGAGACTGTAAATACTATAAAAAGAGAAGTGGAGTATTTGAGTGCATTAACAATGGCACAGCATGTAATAACTTGCTCGGGATAGAAAAAAAAACTGTATTTAAGTAACTTCAAGTTCAGTGATATTATATTACCAATTATATTGCAGGCCTACTTTCAGAGACAACCGCAAGACGATCAGAAAAGGAAGAGAGAAACTTTCACTACAGTAACCATCTAAATAACTAGTATGTGACTTCTTGTGGCAGGGTCTAAATGAGTCTAGCGGTACACCTCAATATAGTCAAATTCATATAACCATTCATTTTAGCCTTCTGCACCAATTACCAAGACCAATGCACTATGCTGACTTCTGACATAGTTAATATTGTATATTGCACTGTTTACACTATAGTCCATGTACACAAAATTAACCCCACACTAAATGGCACCTCTCCCAACGCTAACCCAGAAAACCTAAAGTGGCATCAAGCAGAGAACAAAGCCCATAAAACTACGTCTAAAAAAAGAATGAGGGAGAAATTTGACAGGAAGTCTTATTAAGATCTGCCATGAAATAAAGGAAACTTAATAAATAGCAATATATTAGATAATACATATGATGCACGATAGTTTATGAAAATGAATTAGTTGAACCCACACGAAACTAGTTTTCAAATTGCATCATATGCTAAACAATTGTGTAATGTTTAATATCGTCATTCCCAATAATTGATACTTCAAGACAAGTTAAATTTCTTCTATTTCAGAAATCATGTCAAGATAGAATTGAAATAGATATATAAACAGGAGCTGACCTCAACAGGACCAGTTGGAACCATTCCACTCTGAAATGGCTTGCAAAGCTTATATGGCACCTTAACAAAAGGTACATTGGTTCTGTGACTTGCTTGCTCTCTAAAACTAGAAACAGATGCTCGATAACTTGATACCTGATGGCACAAAAAAATAGTCAGTTTATGCAAGAATACAACCCATAAACTTCCATCAAAGGCTCAAAGCTGAATCAGCATTGTAAGAACCAGCAATTTTGAACAGATTACTTCATATAGAAGAGCAGAACACAGATTTATGACTTCAGAGAGCTGCAAGTAGTCAGAACGGTGGAAGGACAAGAAGAGTTTTTTAACACTAGATGAAGCAAAGAATGTAGCTATCACTGAATAAAAATTCACTTATAATAATTTAATACTGCCCCGGATTGATTTTTACAAGACATATTTTGATTTCAAAACGCCTTTTAAGATTAAATATTGACCATTGATTTCTCACTAAATGTATTCTTAGTAGCTATGAAACCAATATTTCACTTTGAATACAATATTTATACACTAAAAGTAGTAGTAGTTTAACTAATTATTGGTCCAAATCTACAGATTTTGATATGCCTAACAAAAATCAATGGAGGGACTAATAGCATTCTTTCCACACTAAGCAAGAAAAGGAAACAAAAAACTGAGGATAAATTGTTTGTTTGTGTGAGCATAGCTCAATGGAAAGAAGCATGTTATGAAGGAAGGGAGCCATTCCTTCACACGTTCATATGTTATAACAGATAACCCTCCATTTTGTATATTTAAAAACTCATAATATACAGGAAATAGTAACAGCAATAATAGTATCTTAATGAGCTCGAACTTACTGCATCAAGATCTACCAGAGCATCCAATACTTCAACGTCTTTTAACGAGAATTGAGATCCCTGTGCAACCACATCTCCATTGACTGCGATGCAGCAGCAACCATCTAGCAGGAACCGTTAAAGATAACTTAGAAGAGATGAATTAACCTTTAGACCTCTCAGATGACGACAATGAAAACATTAATGTAAAAAAATAGCACTATTGCTGACTCCTTAAAGGTTTGAAGGATATATGGCATTCAGAAATCTTAGAAGACAAAATGTTAAACAGAAGCATTGTATCTCGGGTACATAGTTTTACGATAATTCAAGAACTTTAAAAGTTCCAGTTCCAATAAATACTATTCGAAGTATGGTCCATACAGAAAATCAACTACAATCACCATTTAGTGCTGTCTCTCTGGGGTTCAAATGCTGAATGACAAGTAAACTAGCATCTACTACTAGAAAATGTGTCCTCCCACAGTTTTCATGCATTAGCCGCCTCCAACAAATGAGAAGAGGAAGAAGGTGTTTAGGTCAACAGAAAAATTCCATGCTATCTCACAATAGGTGACAATGGACACTTTCTGGCACAAGAAAATAATAACAAGAGTAGTTATGGATGCAGGCGAACCCATGCAACAGGTTGGGTTAGAAATAAGCCACTTAAGACGGGAGATCATCTAGTTGGGAAAGAAATGAGAATTGTTAATAGGAATTGAGATCCTATAGGTGTCAAGTCAGTCCTCCCGATATATAGAAGGATCCCATGTACCCCAATCATCAATCAAGCAATGATGAATTTCTAAAGAGGGTAAGCGTCATATCCACTTATCTTTACTCTTACTCTAACCCAATCCATAAGAAAGAGACCTGAATGTCCAGCTGGAACTAGTAACAAGAACACATGTACTATGCAGTATTTGGTCTAAACAAGAAAAAAAATGCATATCGTAGATCAGATAACACGAACAATTTTTACAACACAAAAAAATGGCATTATATACCATAATAAAGGCGGCCACCATCACAACCCTGTTGATTAGCATACATGTAAACACCACCACATGCAAGGGTTGCATTTCTCATCGAATCAATCCGAAGACTGAGCTTCCTTAACTGATGATGGCTTCCACTTGCATTCACAAAAACCTCAACACCATTCAATGCTAGGTCAATGCGAGGAGCATTTGCAGTGAAGAGTTCTTCACAGGTTTCAGCAGCCAATGATCTAAAAACATATCAATTGAAATAAAAAGCTGTAACAGGACCACATAGTAACCAAATAATTTAACAGTTGAGTATCATCAAGAGACAAATAGGTTCATAGATAATGTATGAATTTACTGGTTAACACCATATTAGCAAAGAGAACATTTGAGCATGCTAATAACAGCATCATAGTTTAACTGTGTTCTGATAACATGTTAACCTAAGTGGAAGCCAACTCAAGTGTTACTGCACAAGACCCAATGGTAGATATGGAGGGTACAAGTAACATGACCCTAGACAATCACCACGGAACCACAAATATCTCTAGTGAACACATGCTAATACACTAGTACCCTTACCACGGTTAAAAAGATATGTCTAAAATGCAAATCATTAAACCCTAATGGTTGCAACACCCATGTGATTATGTATCAGATAGTACAGGCACTTTGATCCCAAGAAATAATAATTAGTAGACTATCTGGTATGCTAACCAGGCAACCGTCAGGCTGAAATCACATCTACAAATAAAAAAATAATTCAAGTAGTAGTACTTACACATCAAGAAATTGAATATAGCCATAACCAAAAGGCACAGTATCCTGGGATGTAACCTCCGAGATATCATAAGGGAGTTGAAAGTCAACAAGTGCATCTTTAAATGTCCAAGCAGAAAACCATCGAAATTCTCGATAGTTTCCATCATTTGCAAGAGATATCTTTGGCCTAATCATAACTATCTTGCTATTTAAGCAGAAAACCTGGCAGTTGTACCGCACACTCTTGAAAATAACCGGCATTCCTATGCTGCATAAGATGCCGTCTGTATATCCACCAGACAAAATGTCCTTCAAGCACTCCCATCTGCAGATTAGTACAGTACAGTAGTTAAGAGTTACTGGCACAAAATATAACAGTACATAGAATGAGCACCGCACGAGCATATGAGAGAGATGCTAAGATCTGAGTAAAGAGTTCTACTCGGGTTTAGAATTGAGGGACGAGAACTAAACCAGTCCATAAAAACAGTAGTGCTATCTAATCATCAACAATCAGTTCTAGTTCGAGATCAATTAACTTCAATTGCAATTCCTGGACGCCGAAGCCAACTCAACCAAACTAAAGTGGGAATAAAGCATTCCCGATTGTGAGAAATATATTAATTTATATGACATTAATAGATTATCATTCTCCACCAGAGCATCACTCCTCGTTTCAGAACCAACAAACAGCATCCTCCACTAATAATCCAACAATTACCCAGGAGAACTCCTAAACCCTTAAGCATATGCAGCTGTGATGATGAAGACGATTCAGTTAAGAGAAGGGGAATAAATTAGTTACGCGTGGGCGGCGGTATCCTGCTCGAGGAAGTGGTCCTCGCAGCCGTAGCCGGTGAGCTCGAGCTCGGGGCCGACGCGTACGGCGGCGCCGGCGGCCTTGGCGCGGGCGATGGACTCCTTGACGTTGCGGAGGTTGGTGTCGAAGTCCATCGCCCACTGGTTCAGGTTGCACGTCGCCAACCGTAGAAGCCTCATCTCGCTCGGAGAAGCGAAGACGGGGAGGGGAAGGCTACGGCTGGGGGTGGTTCGGGGACGAGGAGAGAGGAGGAGGTCGTTCCCGCCGACGTGTGCCTCCTCGCCGGCGGCGGCGGCGCGCGCGAGACCGAGGGAGGCGAGGCGAGGCCGTGCGAAAAAGATTTTCTTCTTTTTTTTTTTGATGAGGTGAAGAGACGATGAACTCGGAGGAGATGCGGTGGCTGCGGATGCAGAGTTTCTTCTGGCCTAGTAAAGCGAATCAACGGGAAAAACCGCTCGATTGTTCGATCTAACGGCTGAGAGAAAACGGCGTGATGGGAAGCACGAGAACATAGAGAATTACTATTAACTACATATAAAATGGGGGTAAATTTTAAATTTTCTATAGATTTTATAGGATTAGACACGTGATATTTTAGTCCTTCTCGTTCGTGTTGTATATACGTGGCTCACATGGGGTTGGAGCGATGGTATTTGGTCTCGCAAAACATAGTAAACGTGCAATAGAATGATATGAAATATTGTTGTGCTCGAACGGCGATCTCAATGCAAGTTCACTCAGACCAACCACTTTTGTGGTGATCCACTGATCCCCATGCGAAAAAAGATTTAATTCGACAGAACTTGTTCCGAATCTAGATAAAAAAAGAATAGAACTCAAAACTAAATAACAACCACACTTCAGCACTTCACAGACACACGAAACACCATAACAATCATGTATGCTTGATTGTAGTACTAAAGAAAGGATTAACTTCACCAGTTCAGCCACAGTACAAAATATCAAAATCTTCAACATATGCTGTAGCGAAAGATAACACTTTTCCTGGGTTTCCTTTTGCCCCCGGGATATAGCTGTACACTAGCTTCGATACGTAACTATAAATATTTCTGTAAACTAGTTGTTGAATCCTTTTCTTTATAGAGGAATCCTAAGTACTGATAGCGCGGAGTCAAAATGCTAAAAGCTTACAAGTCTCTCTGTACTTCACTAGTTCTGGGCGCCTCAACATTGAAGTTTTCTCTGTCAATATCACCGAGTTGCCTGTTGTGCTGCTTGAGCTGGCTCCACAATGTTCTTTGCTAGCATGGAAGTCCGCATGTTAAGATTCTTCAAGCTTTCGATAAACTGCTCATGGCTGCAATGAAAAAAGAAATGTTGGAAAAACTCCCTCGTAAATTGATGATGGGCAAATAGATATTCAAGCGATGCTTAGTAGTGCCCAGAAGCTACATGAATTGCGTGTATGGGTGATTGGCTGAAGCAACTTACATGTTAACATGATTGGTCGTCATGATGAGAGTTCCAGACACTGAATCAATCTTGGCATCGAGCTTTGAATTTCTAACTAAGTTCATTATCCACAACTCCGCCTCATCATAACGCATGTTCAGTTTCTGAGAGAGCATGCTGTTCATTGCAAAACATTGGAAGAACATCTTAGATTTGAAAGAAATTGCATTCCTACATGGTCCATATAATATAAAGAATAAAGCACATGACCACTGAGAATTTAGTAAAACTGTTCCTAACTGAGTTGACAGAACAGAAAGATGCAACAGATAACTGCCACCATGTAGTGCATGACAGTCTTTTTTTCTGATAAACATGAAGTGCTGTCCTGCAACATGGAAAGCAGCTGACTGACAAAAACAATGCAAGACCAAGCAAGGTACAGAACCGGTTTGTTGTATTCGATGTATGATTTAGTGAAGGGATAATTTATAACTACAGTTCCCAGTCTATAGTGAACATTTGCATGTCAACGGAAAAAATAAGTGAGTAGAAAGACAGAAACACCCACCCAATATCAATGGACCGATGAATACGGCAGTAAGTTTCAAAGATAAACAGACGAGCATTTTCAAGGAATTCATCTCTCAAAGGAACAGTGATGGAATTCCCTTCCTCAATGCGCTTTCCCAGGAAAGGATCATTCAATATGACCTACAAAGGCAGCTATTAGGACAAAGAAATGCAAGACTGCAATATGATCACCATTGAGAAGACAATGCTATTAGATATCGTATAGAAATGGCCTAGAATTTGGTAGTGCAAAATCACAGCAATGCCCAGAGAAGTGGTTCGCATTTAATTTAAGGAGGGAAAATAGAAAAGTAACAACAATGAGCTAATGACCTAACGTTCAACTCCAGAAATTTATACAGGCTAGGGCAACCTCAGAAAGGCATTTCTGATACATATAAGGATGTGAAAGCTAAACTTTGATCGCAAAAAAAAATAGCTAGCCATCATATTGTGTGTGAACAGTCATATAACATTTTTCCAAATAAAGAAGAGGGGAAATTATCTTTAAATATTTTATATTTCAACAGTAATGCATTAAGTAAAAAACAGATTAATCATGGGGATGGACAAAGGGTTCAAGACGCGTTAATATACCTGCTCACACTCTGTGAGTTTCTGTTGTGCACCATCAAAGTCATAGTTAACAAACAAGCATTCCAGGAATTCAGTAATGGGATCCTTGTAGCTGTGCTGCTCCTGCTGAATGACTTTAATCAACTCTTTAAGCATATTCCTTCTCCTTTTGTTCACAACAACTGCTGTAGCAAGGTATCTCAGAAGATGTGGTGCATTTGTCTGGATCGCATTCAAGTACCTGTGGAGACGAAAGGTGCAAATTGAAAAGTTAGCTGAAACAATCTTTGATATCACAAACAAACATATTCTCCATCATGGGAACTAGATAGCACAAAACAAATAATAAAGAAAATGCTCTATGGAGGACAAAAGCCCCTTGGCTCTATAATCTTAAGAGTTAACTCAATGTACGAAAAATATATAAATTTTTTTTAATTGGCAGCTTTGCATGGTTCTATCCTGGACATTAAACCCTGGAACAAATTATTAATATCTTACCAACGAAAACAAGTCATTTAGTGTTAGTTTTAGTGGCATTGCTTATTGTTTGTTAAACCAGAGTACTATTGGCTGTAACTGCATAAGACAAGAGTGAACACAATAATCATGGGATTTTAGTAAACAAACCTGTCCTGGAAGAACAGATCTATGATCCCATTTCTGCCGTTTTCATGGTTGTAGAAGATAAAGATACTCCAGTGCATCAGCCATATCCTATTCTGGAGCTGATATAGCGGTGAAGAGAAGTTCTGGGAGAAGAAACAAAGAAGCGACAAACAAAGTTATATAAAGGAGCTGGCCACCCCCAACAGGAACTATTGATAAAGTCTCCAATTAGTTATTCAAGTAACCTTTGAATCAATAATCTCCTTCAAACGGTTGAGCTCCTCAAGTGCAACATCCCAGTTCTGCATCAAAATCTCGGCCGCCAGCTTTCCCCACAGGGCACTCAAGCTCCTCTCAATGTTTGTGCACAGAGCACGGTATTGATGCAAGTACTGAGCAGCAAATGAGTAATTTCCGCAGTCAAACTGAAATTTGGCATACTGATACAGAATCTCAATCTGATCAGGACCAATCTGCATCATTAACAAGAATACGATTATTAACTGTGTGGCGACCCAAATGACTTGGCATAACCATGGTAACTACAAAAATTAACAATTGAAGCAATGGGGAACATCAAGCGTTGTCCCTCGCATAGACGTATACAATCATTCTAACCACATACACCATATTAAGATCAAACAACATCTGAAGCTAAGAATCATCAGATATCCTTCTCCCGCTGTTTTAATTCAATAATTGGGGATTTATCAACTGTGTACACAGTACACAATTGCAGGGCACCTGCATCCCAATCCCTCACATCACACATTCAACTGTACCCCCAACAAGTGAACATACTAAACCAATCACCCAACCTTCGCATCGCCATCTGCAAGCCACAACGCTACTAGCACCCAACATCTCTGCACACAACAAAATCCAACCGCCAACTCAAAACCTACATACAGCTATCACCAACTAGACGATGATGAACAGATCTAGCGAGCCGCAATCCGATAACTAGATCGAGGGGGCGTGGGGGTAAGGTTGGGCCTGACCTGCTGGTTCTGGTGGATGTTGTCGATGGCCTCGCCGAGCGAGGTGAGCCTGGATACGACCTCGGCGCGGCGCTTGACCATGTCCTCGGGGACGTCGTCGGTGCCGTAGCGCGACTTGTGGATGTCCATGGCGTAGTCGACCATGTTGGTGCCCCGGAGGAGGCGGATCTTCGCCTCGAGGATCTCCTCCTCCGGGTAGAGGTGCCGCTCCTGCAGGAACTCCAGCAGCGGGAGCACCAGGTGGCAGTCCAGGTGCCCCGCCATCCGCGCCGTCAGGTCGTGCTCCGCCATGGCCGCTCCGCCTCCCCTCTCCGCGCGGGCGCTAGGATTTTTAGGGTTCGCGGGGTCGTGGCGCGGGGAGGAAGAAGAGAGAGGAATGCACGGGATTGGGTGTGTTGGGTTGGTTCCGAACACAAAATTCTAACAGATAATTGCTTATTTGACTAGTTTCGAGTAACTATCCCTTTTTCTAATTTACTTATTTGACCTTCCTTTTTAAAAATAAACACTCCGTCCAGCTCTATTTCCACTGCACCGTTAAGTTTTTATTAAAAAAGAAAGAAATATAATTACTTTTCATAATGACCAAAATACCCTCAAAGAAACCTACCCATTCGGATCTCCTCTCTCACGTATCCCGTCTTTCTCTCTCTCGGCGAGTGCTGGCGGCGGCAGCGGCTCATGGAGGGAGGGAGCGGCGGTGCCGGCGGTCGTTGGGTGCGAAGAGAGGGGATCAGCGCGGCGCTGGCTCGTGAAGGTAGGGAGAGGCGACGCCAGCTTGTGGAGGGAGGGAGCAGCGATGGCCGCGAGGCGCAGAGGGAGGGGATTCATGCCCGCGGCGACTCGTGGAGGGAGGGAGGGAGTGGCGGCGGCTGCCGCGGGGTGCAGAGGGAGGGGATCTGCAGTAGCGCTGGCTTGAGGGGGAGGAAGCGGCGGCGCGGTGGTGCCGCCGTGCGGGGGAGCAGCTGCTTTGAGCGCTGTCGAGGGCAGCGGTGGCTGCTGCGCGGAGGGAAGAAGGGCGGTGGCGCCATGGCCGCCTCCGCCTACCGCTGCGCCGTGGACGGAGAGAGGTGGAGCTAACGCAGGCCTGCAGAGGGTTGGAGGTGGTGGCGGCGGCGACGGCGCCGACGCACAGAGGGATGGGACGGTAGCGCCGGCACTGGTGTGGAGGGAGGAGAGGCAGCGGCAACATGGCCATCTCCACCTACCGTTGTGTCAAATTTTTGTCAAATTGATTCAAGTTTTTCAAATTTGCACCATTTTTTTTTGAAATGTTGTTTGCTTTGTTTTGTGAGAAAATTGTCAAATTGAAGCCAAATCTATTAAACTTGTGCCAAATGTGAAAGTATGTCAAATTCGTTATGAAGGAAGGGTAAAAGGGACTACTTGCTCCTTAGTTAATGGTGTTAACTCGTCTTAACGGAATAGGGTCGGCTTTCATCTTCGATTTGGGAAAGCGCGATCAAATAAGTAAACTTAGCAATTGCCCTAAATTCTAATGGTAGTATAGGTTTTGTTCCCGTATAATAAAATACTCATTCTGTTTCCCATCTAACCAAAATTCCTTATATTTTAGAATAGAGAAACATATAAAACATATAAGCACGGTTCCATCACTAAAATTTGGATTGAGATCATCTAATTTACTTCCCTCTAACTTGTTAGAGACATATGGACTCTCTGCCCAGTGAATCTCTCTCTCTATATATATATATATATACACATATATATATATAAAAGTGACTCAAAGTCATAGGGAAAAGTCAGAGGTTCCTCTTCCCTAAAATTTAGCACTTCCGTAAACTTTGTCATATTTTCACGGAGCAACCAGAGATGAAATTACACACTAATTCCTCACCATCCCGAGCCAACACCACTTTCCGACCGATTCCACCGAGGCCACTCGATATAGTATCTTTGTTCTTTAGAGCAATCTTGCTTGGCCTCGCCGGCCGATTCCACCTAGGCTACTCGCTTCAACATGCTACCTCCGTTTCATATTATAAGTCGTTTGACTTTTTTCATAGTCAAACTTTAATAAGTTTGACCAAGTTTATAGAAAAATTAGCAACATCTAAAATATCATATTAGTTTCATTTAATCTAACATTGAATATATTTTGATAATACGTTTGGTTTGGGTTGAAAATACTAATATATTTTTCTATAAATTTAGTCAAACTTAGAGAAAGTTGACTTAAAAAATCAAACGATTTATAATATGAAACGGAGGGAGTACAATCTTCCCTTCAGCCGAGGACCGTCTCAAGGGGGCCAACGCAAAGCCTTCGCCATCTAAGGCCACGACAACGTTGATATGGTCAATGCCCACGCATGAATCGAGGAAACGGCTGAAGCGAGCATACAACGAGAAAAAACTGGAGTAGAGCAATGAGCTTATCAACGCTGTTTGTTTTTGAGTTGCGTTGTCCAATTCACCTTCTTGTTCCTGGTTGGCTTCTGTTTATTTTGTAGTCTCGAGGACATATTCTTTTTGTTTGAGTGCTCTCAACTTCAATATGTTCATCCATTGCTCCATCTCGTCGTGGCGTTCGCTATTCGTCACGAAGAAGCAAAATTCAAGAGGTAACCGATCCCACAACCTCTTGAATGCAGGCAAAGACATCTTCCATCGAGCTATGATTGTGTGACATCCACAACCACTTGCTCGAGTTCATCGTCCACATTGTCGATGACCATTCTCCCCCTTTACAAGCATCCGGCGCTCCTTGCACCGTCTTGCCACCACCACGCCTCTCCTCCTCAACCCCCACCATGAATGTCGTCTACTTTCTACTACCGTCAAGTTCGCCCATAACCTCCTCCT
This sequence comes from Oryza punctata, assembly GCA_000573905.2. Lineage (NCBI taxonomy): Eukaryota > Viridiplantae > Streptophyta > Magnoliopsida > Poales > Poaceae > Oryza > Oryza punctata. The sequence goes on along the minus strand of CM002494.2, from coordinate 3,840,722 downwards.
CATTGCTAAGGTATGAAAACACAACTCGCAGCACCAATTAACAATTTGTTTATAATCAAATTAGTTTATTTGTATTCATGTTGGTGTTGAGATTTGTGGTTCGTCCACCAATTATAAAATAGATTGTATTGGTGCTAGTTTGTCCATTATCTGACCGCTGACTACTATTTTGAGAAAGTATCACAATATCAGTGATATAGTTTTAATTTTATGGTTCCCTTAGTTGCATTAATTAATACTCCCTCTAGTTTTTTTATGACATTGGCTAGTACAAATTTGAACTAGCCAGTGTCATACAAATGAAGATGGAGGTAGTAATAACTAAGTAATAAAGTATCAAAATTTGTTACTCCATTCGTCCCTAAATTAATATAGCAACCTAGTTAAATTAGACACATCATAAGCCTTGTTTGGGGAGTTTTTAGCAGCTGCTACTTCTTCCTCCAGAATATCCTGCTCCCTCAAACTGTTCAGATTGTCACATAGATTTTGAGATTGTCACATAGATTATGAATTTTATAGTAAGTTAGCTACCAATCAGCTACTTCTCAGAATTCTTAAGCTCTCTTAAGGTCTTAAGATCCACGAAATGTGTACACGTAGAGAGTGTTTTACGCTCCTTCACAATGTGACACCATTCGATACCTTTCAATACCTAATCTTTCATATGCATATGACTTCCTTTTTATTATTTTCTAGACTATTTGGATGAGAATTATGAGACAACCTCATCATATAGCATACTTCTTTTCTTTTTTGTTGATTATTGTTTGGCGATGGTTATGGCCTATGGGTTTTCTCACAACCCTACTTAACTCTCATATATTTTAAGGCTATGTTCTTCTCCCCCTCTCCCCAACTCCTCTCCCTCGTTTTCCGCGCGCATGCTTTTCAAACTACTAAACGGTGTGTATTTTGCAAAAAGTTTCTATACAAAAGTTGCTTAAAAAAATTAAATTAATCCATTTTTGAAAAAAAATTAGCGAAAACTGAATTAATCACGCGCTAATGGATCGCTCCGTTTTCCGCAATCACTGTGCGCGCTGGGAACTGCTGCGAACGCAGCCTAAGTTGTAATTATATAAAAATTCAGTTCACTCTATTTTACACTTAATCTTTAAATTTTACGAGCTAGAATGTTAGGCCTATTATTACCCTTAAGTTTGACCCACCAGTGTTCAAGTGTGCTGACTTAGCGTGAGGTGCATATCGAGGCCGCGACGAGTCGATGGTGGTACTGCATCATCGTGCCATCGTGCTATCATGCCATTCGACAATCATCGTGCTATCGGGTAAGCATCATGCAGTTGGGCCGTATACATGCTACGCTGGTCTGATCACCACCAGCGCCACCCATACCAACCTTCCAATCATGGGCATGTCCCATGTATGGGCCATGCCGGCCCAGCCCAGCACATGCCATACCTAGCATAGTTTTGTGTCACGCAAAACCATCATGCCTTATACTAAATCACGTCCCAAATTTCATCATTAGCATAAGATTGAACTTAGGTCGTGCTTTATTGGGCTAGTCTAGAGTAGTAAAATACAACGAGCAGATACAGGTGATCATGGGCCCTATTTTGAATTGATCACATAGAGGATGCCGCTGCCATGCCATCATTATGAACATACACGATGATTTTTATCCATTGTAGCGCAGGTGTGTTGGTGAGTGGTGCATGCCTGACAATGGGCCTCATGATACCCTCCTAAAATATCCTCCTCCTCAACTCTTTTTCTTTTGCATGGTTGCATATATTAATTGACTAGAAAATAAATGCACCAAAATGGCGCCTCCTAGTTGTTGCCAATATTCATTGTTTACTGTTAAGTATAATTGTGATATTTAAAGGGTATTTATGGAATTGGATTAATTTCTATAAAATTTATGCAGAAATCGTATGTTCAGTCCGGATAATTCTGAGGTGTTGGCCAGGATTGTAGTTCAACCTTATTTCTCAATCCTGTATTTCTCACCTCGTGTATATGGAGTTTCAATTTTGATTTTGTGATATGAAATAACAATGCTTTATCCTACATATGGTTAATAGATACGTTCTTTGACAGGTCTGTTTTTATAAGAATTAAATCATCCTGTTTTGTCCTTTGAAATTTTATTATTTTTAGATTTTGTTTATCTATTCTTTTATTATTCTATTATACTAATACTACATTTCTAAGTTTTTAGTCGATTTAGTTTTCTTCATTGTTCTTACTTTATCTTTACCCTTTTTTTTATTTGTTTGTTTGTCTTGTAAAGGGAGGGTGCAACTCAGTTAAGTGAGCGCACCCCACCCACACATTTCATATGGCCGGTAAGTTTGGCCCAGGCAGGTGCCGAGGTGTGCACGTACTCGATGAATCGAGAAGGGTGCGCACACACGACTTTGTGAGGACTCGCTTTCTTTTTCTTTCCCCAGTTTTTCCTTCCGATGCTCTTTCTGTTATATTTTGTCACGTGTCGCTCAATTCAAGGGCAGCCTGGGGAGCCAATCAGTTGGCAGGAAACTTGCCAGCATGAGATTAATAGATAGATAGATAGATATGTTCATAAAAGTTAGTGGAAACGGACAAAGTATTAATTAGGTGTGATACTCTATGTATCTATTTTATTTATTCAACTATTGAAATATATATTCTATAAATGGACCCCCCTATTTATGGCAGTATTACAAATATGTATTCATCAATGTTCATTGAATTAAATATTTGGTTTTGATATCTCATCTCCAAACACGCAAAACGAAGTGGTTAATTAACACGTGATTAATTAAGTATTTACTATTTTTTGAAAAATGATTAATATGATTTTTTTAAGTAACTTTTGTATAGAATTTTTTTATAAAAACACACCGTTTAGCTGTTTGAAAAACATGCGCGTGAAACACAAGGTAGAGGAGTTGGGAACTCATACAGCCGAACTCAGCCTTAGTGAGTTTGGATACCTTATAGATCATCCATATAAAGAGAATGAACAATGGCTTGTAGCAAAAGGCACACGGAACACAATACCTCTTCCATTCCCCACTTCTAGCATGGAAGTTTTTCCTCAATTTGCATTGCTCTTTGTGTTATTTCTTAACAAAAGGAGGTTGCTTCCGTTACTATCGAAGAAGAGGTAAGTTGATCTACAGCTAAGCACTATTATAATTCAAATTCAACTGAAACATATATAGTAGCAGCTATAATTTATATTGATTCATTCCCCTTGTCCCAAACAATTAATCAGGTCCAAAAGAAGGGAACATCGATGGCCCCTATACTTCATGTCAACTTATCTTCATCAAATTATGAATCAACTCAAGCTGGGACGAAATATGTGTGTGCGCCATACCCATGTTTTTTTTTCTCTTCTATATCTGAAAGATGCACCTTCACACAAGACCATGATTTTCATGACCAAATACGTTGGCAGTTTTCAGCACATGGATGGCGTCATTCAGACGATGCTATCGAGTACTATGGATTAGAGGCCACTATGGATGTTTATGGCTTTAATCTAAAGCATGGACAACAAACTGGAGGTTTCATTTGGATTTATAGTACGGATGAAGAATCTGCCACTAATGAAGTCATAGCAGGATGGAATGTAAGTTAATTTTGTCTGAAATTGTATGTTTAAGTCTACACTAGCTTCGCATGTTGATGCTCAATAGTCGGATGATCTTTGCATGGTCGATTAAAGATGTTTCACTAAACAAGCAAAATCCTTGTAAAGCATATCATAATAGTGCCATTTTAAGACAATGCACTATGCAAACCAATTGTGTGAATTTGAAATTGCACACTTTCCTTCGATTAATCATTTTCTCCATTCCTTCTACTTTTAATATTTAATTTTGTTGTACCTCATATAGGTTGAGCCTGAATCATACAATGATACACAGACGCACTTCAGTACTTGGTTTGTAAGTTTCTTCATAAACACTATATTTTTATACATCAATATTTATTTTTTGAAGGATGTGTCACTCCTTTAAGTTAGTTCACACATGAGAGATAAAGATAGGCATATCCTGAAATACACATGTGGCATATCCACAATATTCTTTCCAACGGTATGTCATAGAGCCTTAACTATCACAATGATTTTGTATTTATCCTGTCATGTCTCCTGATCCAATTCCAGATCGAAGGACCAGTCTCTAATGCATGTCCTGATATGCGTTGTCCTGGATTCGAAAGTATGTATAGCTCAGAGATTGTTCCTGGAATGGTGGTTAACTCTGTTTCCAGCACCTCTAGTGGGAAACAGTACATTACAGTCCGAGTGTCCAAGGTACCTTTAATTCTTGTCCAATTACAGAACAATCGTGCATTTCATTTTTGATATCTCCATGTATATATCCAACATGACACTATATATTTTCATGGTTTAAGGATCAAAATACTGGTGATTGGCAAATCTACTATGGGTTTAACGAGGATGCCAAGCTTATAGGTTACTATCCAATATCTCTGTTTACAAGCTTGTCATATAAACCAGTGACAATAATGTTCGGTGGCTTTGCCTTCAAAAATGAACATGAACCAAGTCCTCCGATGAGCAGCGGGAATGCTCCATTGAAAAATGCTGCATCGTTTAGTAGTCTCAAGTTTTTCGAGCAGGTGGCAATGCCCATCCGATCGATTTTAATCTCGATTATACATCAGATTGTTACCATGTCACTGCTATTGCACATGGCAAGTTCTTTTATGGGGGACCTGGCAATTTATGCTAGTATGTAGTTGAGCTTCAATTTAGTGTAATAAATCCCTTGACGACTGCAACATGATAAATTGAGATTCAATAAAGTTTTCTATGATTCAATTAATGGTTTTGTCACAGAATTGGTTAGTCACTGTCTTTTCGGAGGCACCTTACCTTTCTAGATCGCAGCATCAGAAGCAGAGAATTGGTTAGTCATTAATGTTAATATCATGATCCAAGATTCTAATGTACTATTTCCATCTCAAAAATACTTAATTTCTGGCTACGAGCCTCTTTTTTACGGAGGAAGTACAACACAAGCATGTCACAATAAGTGATACATGTTAGGTTTAGGGTTTCCTTAGGGTTTCAATCTAGAGGTTAACTAGCTCGTAGGATTTGGAGAGAGAGAGTTCTTCGGGAGAAGCAAACGGGAGGGATATATATACCCATACCTTCGCCGGCCTTGGAGCTCGAAGCAGCCATGACGAGGATGCGTAGTTGGCGACGGCGGTGAGATGTTGGCAGCGTCGGTCGGGGCAGCGGTGGTAGCGATGCAGTGGACGATGACTGTAGCGACGACCGGCGGCGGGCTTCCCCTCACTTCAGCGCCAATCCCGGATCGGTGGAAGCTAGGGTTTTTGTGTGGGGAGTCCTAGTACACGGCGAACCTCTTATCGCGTGCCCCGGTGGCTCCCCCTATTTATTGTAGCGCTGCGTGAGAGGGGTCCACAGCCATGGATAGACTGGCGCTCCCGATCAGGGCGCATGAGGTGGAGTGGGATCGGTCTCTCGATCCCTAGAGATCATAACTAACAATACAATGTCACTAACACCATCGCAACCAACAACTCAGCTCCACACTAAGCAATGCATTGTGCCCCGCGTCGCTCTCACCAGGCCGACACGAGTGGTGAAAAGCAGCCGCATTGCCCCCTTCCTCCGACCCTCCCCCTCCTCTCCTTCGCCTCGCCGCTGCCCGAGCAACCACCGGCAAAGCCAGGTGGCTGCAAGGACGGTGGCGACGGGGCTCTCTCCCCTAGCTCTTGGTCACGGCGGCCGGGGCACCAACGAGGCTAGGGCTCGAGAGCCACCAGCGAGCAGGGGCGCCGGTGCTCAGATCCGGTGCCACCATAACCAGATCCGACCCCCGTGGCCAGATCTGATGCTTTCATCGGTGGATCGATGCAGTGGCGGCAAGTTGATAGCCACGCGGGGCAACAAAGTGAGGGGTGCATCCAGTGCGCGGAGGGAGGCGTTGTGTGCTACCAACGGCGGAGGAAGGCCGGCGATGCGGTGTGCGACCGATGGCGGATGGAGACCGGTGGTGGTGGAAAGCTAGCGCGACGCAGTCATCGACGACGACGGTGGCAGATATTATAATTGGCGAGCCCAGATCTGCCGATGGCGTCGGTGAACATGAACGCGCGAGGATGCCACCATCAAGTGTTGCTAGCTGCGGTGTTTTTGGGAGGAACAACTTTGATGATGACCGGTGTCCGTCGACCTCCGTCAATGATAACCGGGTTCAATTCCCTGCCCCTACTCGTATGAAAACATAAAGTTTTACTCCTCCGTTAGCACGAATCTTAAAGCACATATAACGGTTTTTAAAAGAACATGTTCTTGGCCCGATTTTCTGTCTAAAGAAATGTCGCCATTCAGCTTTTTTTATAGTACTCCTACTTCGTATAAAGTCGACACGTCTATTTCCAGAAAAAGATGATAGGAATGTACTGTAAATTAGTACTCGGACCCACCGCAGGCTGCCCACGCCCAAACCACTTCTAGTTGTCACACACCACTGACCCCACTAATCAGTGAAAGGAACTCAACTTTCCCGTACGAATAGAGAGATCCCCTCTCCTAAGGAAAAAATCCCGTGCTCACTGACATCGTGGGTCCACGGTATTCTGTCCCCACACATCAGTGACTAAAACACATACAGGTAAAAAACTACCGGGTGCAGAAACGACACCACACGAGCACGTCACGTCGGCAGGTGGTCCCCACATGTCATCGACGGTGAGGTCGATCCGCGCGTGGAAACGAAGCGAGGTTGCGGGCCCACAGGCGTCGTGGCCTCCACCAATTTTATTTTATTACTAGTACGTAGAGTATATTTATCTTATTTATTTCATCGCCCAAAACACCCAACTTTTTCTCACGCGCAGCGATTCCACCCGCACCCGCGGCCACAAACTCCACGATTCTCTCTCTCCCCCCGAAGCTTCGCTAATTCCAGACGCAAACCGCGAAGAGAGAGAGAGAGGGACTCAGCGAGCGGTGGGCGCGTCGGGGAGAAGGGGAGATCGAAACCCTAGCTAGGGTTTGCGCGCGCGGCGGCGGGGATGTCGACGCCGGCGAGGAAGCGGCTGATGCGGGACTTCAAGCGGCTGCAGCAGGACCCGCCGGCGGGGATCAGCGGCGCGCCGCACGACAACAACATCATGCTGTGGAACGCCGTCATCTTCGGGTGGGTGTTAGCCATGGGCGCGGGATTCCTATCTGCCTCTACCTCTCCCCCTCCCCCTCCCCCTCCCCCGCGCCGGCTCCCCGGTGTTCTAGGGTTTCGGTGGCCCTGGATCTCGGGGGACCCCGAGGTTTTCAGCTGTTTTTTTTGTTTGTTTTTTTAGTGGTTGTGGTGCTAACGAGGGATTGTTTTCCGTGTGATGATGTTTTGCAGGCCGGATGATACGCCGTGGGATGGAGGTGAGGCTACCCGGTTTTGTTTTGCTCCAATCTGCTGCTACTTTAGTGATTAGGGTGTGGTTTGCTAATTCGTTGGGGATGGTTAGATTTGGAAATTGGGATCGTTATGATGGATATAGCTTGTAGCCACATTAGAGTTTTTTTTTCCAGGGAGATGAGACTGAGTGAGAGGGTAGCTGATTCCATACAAACTTAAGAGGGCAGATGAGGATTGTCTGTACTCTTGTCGGTCTTGTCGGATATGTGGGGAGATCGTGCCATGCAATTCGTTTTGTATTGTTCCGTCGCGTCATTTCTAGAAGGCTCGTTACGGTGTTAGGCTATTGGCTAGATGTATGATGAATTCCTTAACACGTAAAATCGAAAACGGCAAAATGCATGGCATACTTATGCTGTCCATCACCTAAGCAGCTATAATCGAGGTGCGCTTAAACTGTCCTCCAGTGGTTTTGGTTTATCTGAATTCTACATGATAATTGTTAGAGTAGTTATGGTTTCATCAGACTAGTACATCAACAAACGGATCTTGCCATATCTATCACATATTCAATAATAGTAATGCTGATTTAAACATGTAGAAATTAGAGCGACTGATGCATTTACTATCTAATATGGAGTAATAAAGTTGGAAATTGCTGTGAGCTTTTTTGGGAAGTAGGTTGCACGTTTTGTTCAGGAAGGTAGGTTCTGCTATGTGAAATATGTTGTTTCAGAAGTGCATTACACGTGAAGGAATAAATAACCTACAAATAATTACGCATAGAGTTAACCATGTTGCCATGTGGCACTTACTGTGCATATTTTGAGCATGTGGTGCCCTGAATTATCTGTGGGACAAATCAGGGCACTGTATATGTTTTGCTGTTTTGTCTTAATCAGTTCGCAACGAACTTAACTATTTGATTAAATCTAATTATGATCTGCACATATATGAATTTAAGTTAAGTCATGGTGTCAGATATTTTCCAACAACTAACATTGCTGTTTTATGGAAAAAAAAGTTTCTATTTTCTTCTCAGGGTTGAGGCTTTTCTGTTTTTCCCTTTACATCTTCTATCTGAGTCATGTAAACCTCAAGTTACATCTTGGATATATGATTGGTGATGATAAGATTCTGTTGCAGAAACCAATTTGTAAGGATGGATGTTAAATCCTCTATGCAAATCTTGGTGCCTGTTTATTTTATACTGTTTATGTAGCTTTTAGTGTAAACTGAACTGTTTAAAAGATTTACTTTCAGATTTTCAGTTTTACTTCTCTGAACTCAAGTCTCGTTTTGAAAATAAAATGAGTACACACTTATCTTTTAAATGCGTAGCTTAACTGCATGCCTGCAATGCAGGAATCCTTAAAATTCTTAGGCCATGTTCCTACCAAAAGAAAGGAGAATGTCATGATGTGATTATGTTATGGGTGTAGAAAAGGGATACTAGTGGGATTTATCTTAGATTTATTGAGCTTAGGACTATGTGTGTGTGTGTGTGTGTGTGTGTTTGTGTTTTGCATCATGGCTTTGTATCTGTCCTATGGTAGCTTAAGAGGATGCTTGGGTTTGCGTTAAGTTTTACTCCATTTCTTCTCTGCAGTTGTTTATTCTTTAATTCTTGTAGTGTGAAGTCCTTGTATTTAATGTAGTAATGTTGTATGACATATTATCTTCCCTACAACTCTATCTGCATTATGTGATACTGCTGTAGTTCTGTAAACCTCCCCCTATAGTCAGGCCATACAGTTAAATACTACTCAGAGCCAGGAGTCATACATGATTAGCTTGCACTATTTTTTTTATATGATGAAAGACGTGATCATTTGTGTATTCGTTCCTGATTGTTCTTATCTATCATCGATCTATTTCTTACATGACATTTCTTTAGCCTTTGTTGTTTAATTTCAATAGTTATAGATAGCCTTGAATCATCTATGGCAAAAGTGATGAATGCAGATGTTTGAGAATTTGGGATTATGGCTTTCAGTAATGCCAAATCTATGTGGTGTAAAACAACAGTTCTGATACAGGACAACAGACAACCAAAAGCCACATAATGATTAATCATGCTTTAACTTTTTGTAGCTGCCAGTCTGCCACTGTGGTGACTTGAAAAGTCGACTAACAGCTAATTCTTACACATCTGTAGGCACGTTCAAGCTTACCTTGCAGTTTACAGAAGATTATCCCAACAAGCCACCGACTGTTCGGTTTGTCTCTAGGATGTTCCACCCAAATAGTAAGCTCTCTCCCCTGTGTGATTATATGTAATTACCTTACGTATGTAAACAAATAAAGATCATCATTTTTGAATAATGGAAAACTTCTTTAACATCATACTATTCATGCAGTTTATGCAGATGGAAGCATCTGCTTGGATATTCTACAGAACCAGTGGAGCCCTATATATGATGTTGCTGCCATATTGACTTCAATTCAGGTACCTTGTTGATCAATTGTCAGACTAGCAAAAAGCATTTGTGATGTTATGAAGGGTAGTGCTTAACATGAATAATGAGATCTTTCTAGGTGCATTGTTTTACAGCTTCCAAGGACATGATTTTAATTTTTATTTTTTGTGGAGAGACTTTGAACTTAGTTGCACCGTTGTGCGTAAAAACCTCTTTACAACACTGTCATGGAAACGTACTAGAAGGAATCTCTTACACACTACATATTAGAAGTTGGATCATTATCTATCTGGCACATGTTTTTTTACGTTAGAGTGAATCCTCCTACAAATTTTGCACTTGAAAGGAGGTTTTCCCCTGTAACTTCATAAGTCATAACTAGCTCTGGTCGGTCAGTTCACTGACTGGATGACAGTGACTAAAATTGAACTCATTTTATTGGAAGCTAAAACAAAGCTCCCTCACAAATATGTCCGCTACAATATTTGTAACCAGTTAGCAGGGTGCCATAGTCCAAACATTGTAAGCATGTTAGTACGATCGTTTGATGATATAATAGGTTAGGTGGTTTGCTTCTACACACCGCCATTTCCAATGGTTGTAGCATGCCTGTAGCATGCTATTGTATCAAATACTGGAATCGCTGACTTGTGATGTGTTTGATTTGCAGTCTTTGCTGTGTGATCCAAACCCCAACTCTCCAGCAAACTCAGAAGCTGCCAGACTGTTTAGTGAGAACAAGCGAGAGTACAACCGCAAGGTGCGTGAGATCGTGGAGCAGAGCTGGACAGCTGACTAGGGCACATATGCCAGGCAACTGGTGGTATCCACCATGCCAGAAAGATGCAATAAGCAACCGTGAAAAACCTGTGCGTTTCTGGCTCTCCAGATTTGCTGTCATCTTAAAACATTATAAGATCTCCAGTGATTGCTTCTAGTCCGTTGATGTTTTTGTGTCCCCATGTCCCAGTTACTTTTGTCTGCTTCTATGTAGTGGTGTTGACCTCTCATGCACTAGGGCATTCTGCTCATGTAAAAATGGGATTATCATCATAATATGTGAATGGAAGCGAAATGGGTCATGAGATTTGAGTCTGCCTGCACAATGGAGTTTGTCTGCATGATCCGTTTGCATATAGTTTGGCTGTTGGTGCTGTCCTATGCACATGCTTAATATTCTCTGCTGTTTGAACATTTTGCAATGTTTTGTATTTTTATAGGAACAGAAAAAATTTCTCGCGATACAAATGGTACCAAAATGGAATTTATCGGTCCTTGAGATGCTGCTGCTGTATGGTATAAAGTAGGGTTTTTTAATGGTAAAGTAGTGTTCTTGATTGGGGCCTGGGGATATCTCCTTTTACTTGTATAAGGTTGTCCATGTAAAGCTCCATCTAGGTACTCTAAAACAACAAATGCGATACATGGTATTGACACCATTGACACAATGATAACCGAAGTGCTCATGCAGAGGACATGCCATGAACGAGGTACTGAACCATGATTACATTTAGCCCTAGAGTCGTAGTGAGACATTTAGTACCTAGTAGATTCAAAGTGAGAGAAATTACAAAATTACAGTTGTGCTTAGCTTCTTACATATTCAAAAGACACATGGTAAAGGCAGTAAAAAAGAAAAGAAAAGAAAAAAAAAGTGAAGAAAGTAAAAGAGCCCACTGACTTCTACTGGTTTACACCAAGAAGGCCCTATACACATCTTATCTTATAGGGTAGTAGTACACCATATGCCACTTCCAGTCTAGCTTCTATTCAGCTGCAGCTGCTGTATACACTTGCCGGAAATTGTTCTCTTATGTTCGGTTCTTGAAAGATCACACTGTAAAATGTTTGCTTCATGTAATGTCTCCCGCTGAATCGCCGTTGCTGTTCTTGCCTCAACCTAGAAATCGAAGAAAACACAAGAAAATGTCATCTGAGATCCTAGCTGAATGCATAACATTTCCCTCAAGTTTATTCCAAATGTTCAAGAACCCTATCTTGCACAGCATGATCATCCATGGCCGATGGTTCAGAATGATCAAGTGCAAGGTTGATTTATCGATCAAATGGAGAAGAAAGGTGATAGATACCTGCAGGCTATGATGTATGATCTACTGGTCGTCTTCTGAGTCTCTGGGGATCTGCGACGGCGACAGTGGCGACTCCTCGCTGCTCCGGGAGTCCCCTCTCCAGTCATCCTGCACCTGCGCGGCGAACTGCAGGTTCCATAGGACGTCTTCCACTGACGGCCTCTGCACCGCCTCCTTAGCCAGACACCTCAGGCAGATCTCCATCACCGTCTTCACCGACTCGTCGGAGCACCCCTTGCTCACCGCTGGGTCCACGAAGCTCCTCCTCTTCGCCGGCCCCTCCGCCGTCAGCGCCGATTGCAGCTGCAACAGCAAGACACAGGTGAGTTTTTCAGAACTTCAGAAGTGGCCAGTGTGAAGTGTGATGGTATCTGAAGTCTGATGAAAATTCAGTTCAGTTTTCAGTCTTGGAGGGAGTTTATGTTGCACCTGTTCTTTCATTATCTCCACCTCGTAGATGGATGTGATGGGCCTGCCTGAGACAACCTCAAGTAGTATCACTCCGAAATCGAAGATGTCGATCTTATCGCCATTTGGTACACTGCAAGATGAAATTTGCAACAGAAAATTTCTTAAGAAAACCAATTACATTTAGCATAATATGTGGATTCTGTGATAAGGTGATTTGTCAAGTACCTATCAGATGGATACTTGTTGCCAGATCCTCCCTGAACTCATTCACAAAAGATGGTACAATACAACAATGTTAGTTCAGAGTTCGGACATAATTCGGAGGTAAGTTTTACATGATTAGAGTTGCCTGAATCTTACCTCAGATTTCATGGTTTCAGATAGGATGGGGATATTGTAGCTGCCGATTTTGGCAACAAGGTTCTGGTCCAGAAGAATGTTGGTGATCTTCAAATTATTCGCAAATAGCCCAGGTATGATCCCTCCATGCAAGAACTGGATGCCCTTGGCAACACCAATGGCTGTTGATATCCTCTGCACCCAGGTGAGCTTTCTCCCTTCTGTTCCTTCTGAAGACAAAATCATCAACAAGTTTAGTGATATTCAGCTAACCGAGTAATAACTGATTATCAGAGACCGATTTCAGGAGTAGATAGTAAACTTACGCGAAATTCTGCCCCGCAGGTTGCCGTTTTGAACGTACTCGAAGACGAGATACAATTGCGTGACGGTAGAATCATCGAGATTGTATTCGAAGCAGTGTCCAAGTGCACTGACCAAGTGCCTATGCCTGAGCTTGGAGATCATCTCAATGTGGCGATTGAAGCTCTGGGAAGTCTGGCTCCTCTTCACTTTCAGGGACCTGATTGTCACTGGAGTGCCATTGCTTAGCCTTCCTCGGTACATCTGATAATAAAAAAGAGCAAACCTTTTTAGACATGGAGCATAACAGTTTTCTATTTGAAATGTTACACATGACTCAAAAGAAAAGTTGTGTCTTGAATAGATTGAAAAATGTATATGAAAAGGTGACTTTGCTACTCTGACAAGAACAAAGAGAGAAGGCTTGTAATTGTAATAGAAAATGCTCTCTTTATACTCCAAGTGAAATCTAGCTGTAGTAGTTTACTCAGTAATAAAATGAAAATAAAAGTGAATGGGGCATACATTGTACTATCAATTAACATGAAAATTGGGTTCAATGAAGATGTTACTGCAAACTGAACTGTGAACAAAATGACACTGAATTATCAGTGAGCAATGGTACAAGGAGTACCTGTCCGTGAGAATCTTGCCCCATCATATTTGATACTTCGAAGTCATTAGTCGCCGCTTCGAGCTCGACCAAAGAAAATGATCTGTACGCTGGAATGCCCAGAGCTCCCAATTTCACTGTCTGAGATATGTAACCTGTTTGGTTGTTCCAGGTAAATGCAACAAGAAGTTAGTACTTCAGATAAATTTCAGGGAAAAAAGGTACTATCAAGTTATTAGTTACTCTAAAACTAAGCAAAGTTTCAGAGAAATGATGCCGAGTTAACGAATCTAAAAAAGAGTAAAAGATAGGCAGAAGTATCAGTCAAAGAATCTGAAATTCAGCAAAAGTTTCAAAGATTGTGCCAAGTTAGTGACTCCGAAATTCAGCAAAATATTCAGTTAATGAATCTTAAATTCAACAAAATTTCCAGTTAAATCTTAAATTTAGTAGAAGTTTCGGTTAATTAGTCTCAAATTCAGCAAAAGATTCAGTTAATGAATCAGAAATTTCAGCAAAAGTTTGAGAGAGAAATTGACAGAGAGCAAAGATCATACGCGCATCGGCGAAGAGCTTGGAAGGATAGGCGCTCGACGCGTGCTCCACGAGTCTTCGTGGCGGCCTCGCCTGCGCCCTCCTCATGCTCGCCTTCCTCACGGCGAGGAAGATCGCCACGCCGGCGAGCACCGCGGAGGCAATGGCGGCCGCCACGACGCCGGCGACGAGGCCGGACTTGGCGCCGTTGGGCTTCTTCCGCGCCTGGTCGGGCACGATGCCGACGGCGATGGCCTGGTTCTTGCAGAACGGTGACGGGTGCTGCGTGTCGTCGCCGGTGGCGAGGCAGTTCGCCGAGAAGAGCACCGTCTTGGAGGATTCGGAGTCCGTCTTCTTGCCGCCGCCGCCGCCGGCGAGGCAGGTCGGGAGGCTCCCTGTGAGGAGGTTGGACGAGAAGTCGACGAATTTGAGGTTGTCACCGCACGACATGTTGCCGGAGAGCATGCCGGTGAAGCGGTTCCCGGCGACGCTGAGGTACTCGATGGACGGCAGCGAGAGCAGCGCCGGCATGAACGGGCCGACGAACCTGTTCCTGGACACGTCGAGCCGCTCGAGGAGGTAGAACGACGCGAGCTCCGGCGGGAGGCCGTCGCTGAACCTGTTGCCGGCGAGCACGACGCTGGCCACCTTCCGTCCGAGCCGCGGGAACTCCGGCCCGAGCGAGTTGTTGGCGAGGTCGATCACCTGGAGGTTCTTGGCGCCGCTCATGTCCGGCAGGTTGCCGGACAGGTTGTTGCTCGCCAGCGACAGCGACCTGAGCGACGCCATGTCGCTCACCGACTCCGGCAAGGTGCCCTCCAGCGAGTTGTTCCTCAGGCTCAGCACGGCAAGCACCGGCAACCTCCCCAGCCACGCCGGGAGCTCGCCGCTCAGCATGTTGTCGTCGGCGATGAACGTTTGCAGGTTGCCGAGCCGCGACAGCGCGAGGGGGAGCTCGCCGTAGAGGTAGTTGCCGCTGACATTGACGATCTCGAGCGCGGCGAGCCGCGACACCTTCCCCGGCAATGGGCCCCAGAGTCCGAGTCCGGTGAGCGTGAGCACCCGGAGGTCGGGGAGCCTTGACAGCGTGGTGAAGAAGGAGTCGATGGAGAACGTCTTGGGCAACGGTGGCGACGGCGCCGGCGAGCCGCCGCCGATGATGTGAAGCTGCGTGACGCTGTCGCCGTAGCACTCGACGAACGCCGACGTGGTCTTGTAGTCGCCGCCGTAGCAGAAGTCGGTGTAGTTGTGCCAGTGGCCGAGCACCGCCGGGTAACCGAGCATCTGCTGGATCTTGAGCAGCGACCATGTCTGCGACGCCTGCAGCTGCGTGCTCCCCGGCACCATCGCCATCGCCACCGACACCAAGAACACCACCACCAAATTCCCTCTCATTTCTATTCAGATTTCTTCACCTCCTCACAAGATTTCTTCAGCTCCTGTCCTGATCAGTTCTTGATGAGCAGTTGAGCACCAATGTGCAAGAGCAAGCAGAAATCTCTGAACTTGAGCAGAGGAGATTATAAGAACAGAAGAACAGCAAAATATGTCTAACTTTTTGTGATCAAGAATAGTGAAGGTGATAGATTCTGGTGATGTGATGAAGAAGGGGAAATTTTCTTAATATTGGATGCTGGGAGGAGCAAAGGAGAGATTAGCTGAAGGACAGCATATGATGGTATCAAGCAACTGAACTCTTCAGAAAAGGCTAAGCTGAGAGGAACTACAGTTATTGGAGAGATAGCTACTGGTGACCTGAAAAAAAATGATGTGTGCCAAATTGACCAATCTTACTACAGTAGACAACTAGTTCATTTCATCCCAAAGCAAGAAAGCACTGGATGCCAATGACTGCAGCAGCAGAAACATCTCCAGATTTGCTTCCTTCCTTCAAGAACTGGCAACATGAGAAGAAAAAACAAAATGTGTGTTCAGTTTAGAGGCCAAAGCATCACTTGTGTACCAAGATTTGTAGCACTATCACTTGCCATTCCAAGAGACCAGAGAACTACAGTACTTGCAAAAGAAACCTCACCTTGTTATCAGTCACTGAGAAAACAGAACTACTGAAGATGAACAGTGCATACATTGGCCAAGAAGATGAAATGCCAGCGAGTGAAATGAAATGTGGCTAAATAATATATGTTTTTTGGGGGATTGTGAGGGAATCATATGCTTAGTGTCGTCTACTACTGCCCTACTGTCGCTGAGCAAGTGAGCATCACGGGGTGGCACAAATATGAGGCAAAGAGACAAGGGTCTCTCCAAAAGATTGAGCTGGAAAATGGAGGTTGGCATAAGGACAATCAGATGGGAGCCCAGTGCACTCTTTTTCCTTCTCTTGTCCACTTTATAATTATTCAGAACATGAATTATGGTAGGAAAATAATGGTTAACTTTCTTTTCCTTGTAGTTTTTCGAGGGGAACCTCCGAAAAGGGCAGAGAGCTCTTGCATTTCACTATTTTATAAGAAAATCTGAACTCAAAAATCTTACAATGATATGATTAATTAGGGAAACCGGTGAAAACCCTGACATTATCAACATGAGCTAACCACAACACGGTTCTTTTACTTGTAGTTATGCCTTCTTTTGTGATAACATTCTTTACATGTGCTTTCTCTCTCTCTTTTTTCATTCTTAAGATTTGCTAAAGCAAGGCTGCAAGAGTGTAACAAACCTGTTGTTTTCACCTTTCAGAAAAAAAAAATACATCTTTTGTTTTCTGGTAGGTCAATGTTTGCAGTGCAATCAATAGATATACAATTTGTGAGGTGGTGGTAGAGCACAACACCTTATCACATTGTATGCTCTACAGTTGCTTCATTTATTATATTACTTTGATCTGGTGTTTAGAACATGTTGTGGTTTCTTTTGCTTTATTCCCTTACTTAAGCGACAGAGAGAATACTAAGTATGGATACTATTTGGTGTTAAGTAATCTACGCGGAATGCTTACAAGACATAAATCATCTCAAGGTTTGATGAGTTTATTTACAATATTAGTGTATTATGTGCTTACACTCTTCTAATAACCATACATTTTATCAAACATTTTCCATTCTACCTATGATTTGACTTAATCCATTTTTCTCTCCTTTGCTGTCTTTTCCTTTGCTTTACTTAAAGCAGGCAAGACAATGGAAGCATCACTTTCTCTTAGGTGTCAAACATGCACCAACCTCTCCTTTCATGGGCCAAGAACATTCCATAAAAAAAATATGAACAAATACAGTGCAAAATTAGCTAAGGCACAAAGATACTATCTGCATTGCAATACGTACTGTGCACTGTGAAAAATTGGGAATCAGATACATATTCATCAATGCACGAGTGTTCCCACATTTGACTTGGATGAATGTTTGTCAGGTTGTGGGCCCCACAGTTCACTCACTGTAGCCTTGGAAAAATAATTAAATGATATATTCCCCAACCACCTTTGGGTCCCTTGGCTAACAGTAGACCATCACAATGGTACTGAATGAAATGTCCGATTATAACACACACTTATGTGAGACAAACTGATGGTAACACATGGCTGTAGATGCTCTTGGGGGTGATTAGTTAAGATGTTTGCTTGGCCAGATTTCCTAGATTTGTGGTCCATAATATAATATTGACATTCACGTGCATGTTAAATACAGTGTAGATTTGTGTGAGCCACATTATAGATCCATATTTTTGTCTCTTTTTAGTCAAAGCAACGAAATATATAACCCTAGAATGTAAAATAAATGAGTGATGAAGTAACATTTTGACAATTTCAGATATTACATCTTGATATTTCTGTAAAAAAAATGCTCTTCTCATATTCCTCTCAGTGAAAAGGATTAGTTGACATATTCAGGATCCAATTTCAGAGCACTTAGTTCCTTCCAAAATACAGAAACTAGAACTTCAGTTTCTCAATAATATTTTCCTTCTGTTTCAAAAAGGAAAGAAAATTTTCCACTTTACCTGACAAGCCATATATGTCACATGAGATAGTTACTATGTAATTCTTTTTTCATCAGAAAAAAGGGTTTGCTTTTGGAGAGATACAAAACGGCAGGCAGTAAAGTGAAAGGCCCTTTCAATCTGACACTAAGATTGTGAAGAGAAAGCAGTAACTATCACTAGTAAAAGAAAGCTTAAAGAAGAATTAATTTGGTCGATAAATGCGAGCGTATGGGGATCCAGTGGCGCCACATTACCACGTTGGTGCGTCTCTATTAGGGTTGGTGGGCAGTTCCCTCGCGCCATCACTCATTTGATTCTTTGCTCCCCTTCTTGATCTGTTCCCAAACTGTATTGCCATAACAAAAACTCCTGGATTTTGATTTGGAAATTTAGGACTTCTTTTACTAATATAAGTTGGTTGAAATTTCGACAATTTTGCAGAAAGGAAAGAATCCTAGGAAAAGTTGGATGACAATTAGGCCCTTTGGATTGTTCTGTACTCACGTGCAGCATGAGCCAAGGACCATGTGCAGATGTGTGACCTTGAGCTTGCTGAAGAACAATCGGAGGGGCTTCTCTTGCATGGGTGGGGTTACTCACTTATTTGGATCAGTTGTAGCTTGCCACTTCTTTGAGCTATATATCAACTAATTAACCTAGAACTTTTGTTTTTTCCTATTTAGTTGACCATATCTGTTTATACTACCACTCAATTATACTTTTTCTTAAAAAAAATACTATATCGATGTTATTGAGAAGAAAAGTGAGTGCATCTTTGAAGATTTGGACGCAGGCCTTCGGGCGCACGACAGCAACCCCTGCCCAATTCTTCGCTACGTTGCAGTTCTTTACCATCTTAATTACTTAGAATGCTATTAGTAGGGAGATCATTATGCAGTTCTTGTATAATCTCGTTTAACTTGTAGTTACCATTATGTTGATCACACTTAATGACATGCCCACATGATGCTTATATCAAGGATAGACATGAAGTGAGGCAGGCCTTAATGCCCAGGAGCTCCCATTGGAGTCCCTCATGGTGGTGGTGACATACACCCTTTGTCTCCGAATGATGAATCTTTTATGGTGGTGCCATCTCCTCTATCTCCAAATGATGATAGTCCTGCAACAGAATGGCAGTACACTGGTGCATTTCAAAGGCTTCAATCATGCATTGATTCAGCCACTGTGAAGAGCTGCCGTCGCTGAAGGAGACAGTGGAGCTGCACTATGCAAATAGCTAGTACATTCATCATCCATAATTCTGCTCAAAATAAATTAAAAATGGAAAATAAGGTGGGAAAAAAATGTTCTGTTACTGCTGCTGTTAGCTTTTTTTTTTTCAAGATGCATGTAGCTACTGTACACTGTTCCATATGGTTGGTGCCAGACTGCCAGCCACTCTTAATTTGATTAGAGAGCACAGTAACAGTGACATGTCAAGAAAGTCAGTAGCACAATAGAAACTTATATTAGTTCACATGAAAAATACAGGTGATTATGATCTGTCCTGTGTTTGTGATGGTTCATAGTTGTATATGTTAAATTTCATCCGAAATCGTCACAATGCACGATGCGCCTCACTAGAATAGGCTCAAGTGCTAGGCAAAAGAAATTCTTAAAGAAAGTATTAAGCAAATTAAATTCAGGTGAATGACAGACAAGCAAATATGTACCAAAGTTTCGCAAAGCATTTGTAGTTAAGAACTTATGATCAGAACTGAATTTTTGGCCAATCAATTGCGTCAGAAATGTACTTCACGATCATCACTGCAGCTAGCCAAAAATCTGAAAGATTGAAAGGCTCCCAACTAATGTGGATTCTGTCGGTTGTGTGTGTTGTTCAAGGGGTTTATCTGATTGTCTCTTGAGACTGACACTTTCCTGTGAACAAATCACCTCTTCTCATCGCATTCTCACCGAATGTTTCCTGGAATTTAATCAGCAACAAATGCGTTTCGAGTGCTTAGAGTAACGGAAAAACAACACCCACTTGAAGGTGAAAATTCCTCATTCTCGTCAAACCATTGGTAGCTCCTCGCTCTTTGCTCTGAAAAATAGCTTCAGCAGCAGGCAGCTCATCCTGCCGGGCACAAGAATCTCTGACGAAACTGTCTGAAGAGTTCATATTAGCAGTACTTCTTCCTACTACTTGCTATCAATTATTTTGTCTCTGATTATTCCAATTTCCAACCAACACAATTAGTCATAAAATTTTACTACTAGATTATTCAGGGTGGGTAGATTTGTCAGCTGTCACTTCACTGGGAGGACCATTAGATTAGTGCTAATCAGAGGAGGACACATAGCCACATATATGCACTATCAAGTCATGTGAATGAACCATGAATGCATCAGAGATTCAGAGCATCAGACAGACATGCATGAGGCCAACTGCCAGCGACCATGTAATGTCATCCACTGCAAGCCTGCAAGCTGCAGCATCACGAATTAATCGAGATGTTAATCTTGGTTTATGTCGGTGATTAGTTTCCTTGGTTGATGTGCTTTATCTGCAGCTGGGCCGGAGAGCGATCCGGTTCGAGCTCTCCCTGGCCTGGTTGAATCCATGTAAGCCAGGGTATTTCGGGCAGGTCATATGTAAAAACGTTGCGAAATTATTTTAATTTGAAAGAAATGACGGAAATTGCAGTCTGGCTTAGATAGGTTGACGATTATATGCTATCGAAACTAGATGGCATTTCAACGAAACCCACGGGTCATTAGCTAGATATAGCATTGGTTCTGGAGTTGGCTTTTGTGCTGATACAGAATTTGGTTGATCAAGGTAAAGCATAGGTGATGGTCAACGCTAAGGTTATAGCTTGGACCATGGATAAGATTTAAGCTCAGGACATGATGAGGGGGCATTGTTAAGGAAAATAGCTCATGGGCTTCACCACTAATCGTAAAGTAAATAGGGATTGATTTGCATAAATTCGGACAGTTGACAGTAATGAGGCTCTGAGATGAGCCCTATTTGCACAATTTTAATTTAGTTATAGTCGCTTAGCTTCCCCAACCAAAATTTGGTAGGGTAGAGATGAGAAGGATGCGTTTTAGTTTGATGTCAAAATTATGATATTTATAGATGAAATAGATGGATTAAACTAAATCATGCTGTAGTATCCTAATGAAGTGTCACCAAATTTCTATAGTGTTACCAAATTTTAGTAGCATAGCAAACCAAACCAACACTCGGTACATATGTTGACAAGTACTTGGTAATCAACTAACCAGGCAAGCAGCCAAACACATTGACGTGACAGTAATCAACTTTTAGTCTTAGTTTGCATTGTGTGGAGTACTCGTCAATCTTAATGGCAAAGAAAAATAAGCTTTCTGAATATAATCTTAGCCTTCCAGTTAAGATGCAAATCAAAAAGCAAATACATGAACAAACTAGGCACCGCGCTTATTTTCTGGAATCTGTTCAAAAGAAAAAAAATGAAGATACTCAGGATGTAGGGAGAACAATTAGAAGCAACATGAACACCAAGCAAGCTAAGCAATTGACGAGCTCAAGTTAATTATGCTGGATATCAAAAAACACAAGACGAGTAGTCGAGTACAACAGCTATCAGGACACACGATGAAACAGGCTAACCCAAGTCCCTAACTCTTTAACAACTACGTACAGTCCCCTCACATAGAAACAAGAGTGCTCCACTGATAAAAGGATTAATCTCTCTTCTCCGAGATGATACCGCAAGAAAATTACTTGTAACCCCAATATGAGATAGAACAGCGAAGCAAAGGTGGCACCGGAGAATCTTCCATAGTTGGTATAGCAATAACCTTAACCTGTGAAGGAGAGACTGACAAGTCAGTATAAATCACAGTGAAATATGTACAAAATCAGGTGCAATGAAAAGGTACAGTAATATATATTTCCTAAAAAGGGTTGTGATGCAAAGTCATGAAAGAATACATTGCCATAACATGAACCCAAAACTCAATGATCTCTGAGATTCTGTGGTGGCACTGCTGATCAGTTAAGAGTAACATACAACTACATATTGAATTCGACTACCAGAAATAATGGTATAAAGTACTTATAGCTACGTTCTTCAATGGCCACAAGCATTGCATTTCTATAATTTGTATGACCATATAACTCAAAGATTGTCCTCTGAACTATTCTTCTAGAATAAGGTTGATAACAATATTAGCCATGGAAGGCAAGGTTTACAGACTAAGCACATCACATAGCCACACAGTATGCCAAAGAACTAGAAAAACAAAATTTTCAAAAGCTTGTATCAACAACATTTGTAAGAATCAACATGGAGTACAACAAATTTGTGATTATTTCTTAATATCATATTTGCTCCAAACAAGCACTACAAATACTCCCTCTGTCCTAAAATATAACAAGTTTTGGTTGGATGGGACACATCCTAATACCACTAGACATGCTGCTTGTCCAGATTCGTAGTCCTAGGATGTGTCCTATCCAATCAAAACTTGTTAAATTTTGGGACGGACAGAGTAACATTTAGCAACAGTGCAGCACAAGGTAATGCATGATGACATACGGGTGTATATTGCAAAACAATTCAACATATGGTCGAAACATAAGCATGAGTGCAAGGTATATGGCGCACAATAATACAAAATAATAGTGTTTCACTAAACTTAAAACTGCTGTCACAAGAAAAGTATGAGTTCAAGGTATAAGGCACACAATAACCACAAACCTTGACAGGTTTTGCCATGCAACAAACTAGGAAAGAAACATAGTAAGAAAATATAATCTAATCATATGAAGTTATCAATATCTCAAGAGCAAGTGATTAGAAGAATATGTGAATCATGCTATGTAACAAAAACATTAGCAACAGGAAGATTCAGAAGACATCAACCTCTTAAATATATAATTGCAAACTACAGGCCATAATATGGTTCATACATCTCAAATGCCATAAATCATTAGCACCATTTAGATGCATGGATCACTGAACATTACCATCAAAGCTATTGCGGATTCTGTCCAGGCTGCTGCGGACCAGGGGGCGGCGGTGGCATCCCAGGCCTGAAGGGCGGCGGCGGCATCCCTGGCCTCATCCCCGGCGGTGGTCCTCCAGGCATCCCAGGCCTCACCTGCGGTGGGCCCATCGGCGGTGGGCCCCTCATGAACGGGCCAGGTGGCGGCGGAGGGCCACCAGGGAACGCCGGCGGCACACCCGGCGGGCGCTGGAACGGAATCGGCATCTGCGGCGGCCGCATGGGCGGCGGCATCTGCCCCGGCGGCGGGCGCACGACCTGCGGGTAAGCAACCGGCGGCGCCGAGAGGTTCGGCATCGGCGGCCGCGAGATCTGCGGCTGCATCATGCCGGGGGCCGGACCGCCCACGCCACGCACCGGGCCGGCGAGACCTGGCTGGGCCTGGAGCATCTGCCCCGCGGGGACGCCGCGGCCGGCGGCGCGACCCACACCGGGACCCGCCATCGCGGCGCCGGCGCCGGCGGCCTTGGCGCGGGACTCGTCGGGCGGTGGCGGGCCCTCGACGGTCATGGAGACGACCTCCTCGCCGCGGAGCAGGAGGAGGCCCAGCGTCCTCCGCTCCTCGCGCTCGCCGGTGGTCTTGGAAGACTTGGAGGGCGGAAGCTTGCGGAACTCCTCGCAGTCGCCGAGGACGAGGTTCATGTGGCGGTCGAACGCCATGAACTTGCCCACCAGCTGGCGCCCGTCCTGGATCGTCACGCGCATCCGGTAGTTGACGAACTGGAGCATCTTGGATCCCTTCGGGTTCGACATGGCGGCCGGCGGCGGCGGCGGGCGGCGCGGCCGCGAGGAGGGCAGCGACAGCGGCGGCGGCGGCTAGGGTTAGGGTTTCGGCGGCGAGATGGGAGAGGAGTAGGAGGTTTTCGAAGGGGTTTGAGTTGGCGTCGGCGACTCGAGTTGGGTTGGGTGTGGAGGAAGAGGTGGGAGTCGTGGGCTTTGTGGGCTTTACATGCATAGTAATAGTCGGTTGGTTATGGGACCATGGGCTAATTATGAGAGAAGGGTGGAAACTCATGAGCTTTCGATGATCTAAACGGGCCTTGGAAAGGGCTTTTTTGGAAGGTGGGTTCCCCTTCCCGGTTTTGCTGTTTAATAAAAAGGATTGGAAGCATTTAAAAAGAGTAAATTTTACAAAACTGGTTCAAGTTTCACGAAACCACACATATTTTGATATTTAATGCTTAACTACATGTATTTTTCTCTTGAAAATTCACAAAGGTATACTTTTAATGAATAGGTCCACCCACGAGATGACATGGCTATTTATCTATATATATGTTTAGGATGTGGACGTGGCATCGTGGTTGTTCCACCTAAGATGAAGCTCTTAGGTCCGCAACCTACATGGAACAGCCACGCCATATCATGGGTGATCATTCGCTGATAGTGTGGTTTTGTGAAACTTTAGCACCAAAATATACATAGTTAAGTGTCAAATGTTAAAGCATGTGTGTGTAGTTTTCTACAATTTGGACCATAAAATATATGTGAAATTTAATCTTTAAAAAATAAGAAATATTTGAAGGCATCTTAGGGAAAAAAAGAAGGATCTTTGAAGAAATCAATCGAGATATTTAACATTTGATGATACCATAGAATTTACGTCCTGCTCTTCGCCTTTTGGGTTAAACTATAAAATTTAAGATTGCACATGTTGGATGGAAAACTCCATAGCGGGGGACTGTGCAGACCCCCTTTTTGAGTTCGGCCCAGGGCGCGTGGAAGAGGCCTCCTTAGGCCCGGCTCCGGTGAGGCCGGTGGGGATCGAGATCGCCTGACAGAGGACGGTGACACACGAGCGTTTATACATATTCGGGCCACCAGTGAGGCGTAATACCCTACTCCTGTGTGGTGGATTATGCGTGTGGATTCTAATTCTCTGGAGTTGGACTCAGCTAGCCGCAACTCAGGGAGAAGAAGTGGAAAGTAGAAGCCAACCCCCTTCCTCTAGGCCTAGGCCTCGTTTTATACCTCAAGGAGACACCACAGGGACTAGACAGGTGGTTTTCTAGAGAGAAAGGAGACAAATATTTTACAGATAAAGTCTATGCCGTGGCTTGGAGTGGAAGCCTTTCGCTCCTGTAGATCCGGTGTGGCGTCGGTCAGACTGCCAATCATGGCGGTCGGCCCGGCACATCATCCTTCATTAATCGGTTGGAATCCGGCAGTTCACCGTAAGCTGTGCAATGCGCCAGGTGATTAGACCTAACGTACCAACCTTGATGTGGCGCAGGAGCCGAGTCAGCCCCTACGATCTTGACGTAGCTTCATTAGGAAGCGTATCATACCTACCGCACGTGCGCCGGCACGCGCAGCACTGTGCGCTGTCCCATTGGTCATTCCACCGGTCTCGCGCGCGGTCATCCGACGGTGACCGGTGTCAGATGCGTGCGCGTCACTTCGCAATAGATGCGGCACGCGCGCGACGCAGGCGCACTACGCCTGCACCGTCATTTAATGCGGGTAGGTGAGGCGTTGGGAGCGCTCACCCACTCCGTGGTACGTGGCGACGACCCGAGGGGGTCGGGGGAGCCCGACCCCTGCTGGACCTTCCCCCGAGGGGGTAGCGCGCCATGGGATGGCGGCCGCCACGTCACCCTTGGGCCTTGTCCCCCTCGGGGGATGGCCACGTGAACGAACGGGGCTGCTTCAAGCCCATAGTCGACATACCCCTGGACCCAGGACACCGACAGCACAAGTCTTAAAGAATCAAATTGTCACCATCGATGAAAATACCCTCCATTTAAGATACCTCTGATATATCACACCTCACTTATTTATCATCTTTTAGTGATATGACGGAAGAAAAAAGCTAGAGAGGTGGCTATAAACAAATAGAAGTTATTAAGACGATGGCATGTGATATATGATGGCATCATGACAAGAGACAGGCATCGGTGGTGATCAATGTGACGCAATGATATAACATATCCCGATGCGCTGCGACGATGTTAGCAAGTATGTAATATGTAGTGAAGTTGGCGAAGACCAGATTACAAGTTAGTATAA
Organism: Oryza punctata; assembly: GCA_000573905.2. Lineage (NCBI taxonomy): Eukaryota > Viridiplantae > Streptophyta > Magnoliopsida > Poales > Poaceae > Oryza > Oryza punctata. Next base: position 3,814,675 of record CM002494.2, on the reverse strand, counting down.
CAAGGTACGGCTACTAACTATAGTAAGAGAGGTATGCGGTTGATCTGTTGGGTTTTTGAATACTTATATCCTTTGTTAGAAAATACGGGGATATAGTTTGAATACGTTTATTGTTAAATATAAACCTTACATATACATTTAATGACATTTTCTTTTTTCTATTTTGCATTTATTTTCTATATCACACATGCATTTATTTGGTACCCTCTTAAATTTCACCTTTCCAACATAAGTATACTAGTTGTTTCCTCACACACCTTTGACTACCTTTAATTCCTTTTGTGCTTTACATTTTTTATCTCCTATATTTCTTTTACAATGCAAATCAGATTTGGACGAGAGGAAAGGAAGTACTCAATAAATGTAATTTATACTATATATAGTATCATTTAAAGGATAAATAAAAAACACATCGTATGCCTTTTCGCTTTGGAGAATTCACAATCGCAGCCCCTCTTGTCTATTTCAACTCTGAAATATCATATTCCAATTCGATTTTGTGATTTTCAAACGCAATGAACAATAAATGATTTCAGACTACTACACGACATCCGTATATATAGAAACAATGCCTCTCTTGCCATTCTCCCTTTTCAAACCCATGGCCCACATGTCATCTTCTACAAGGACAAAGAAGAGAAGTGACCAACTCATCCTTCCTCTTCCTCCTCCCCTCCCCAACCAAACCTCTCGTTCTCCTCCTCTCCGGCGAGGAGCGAAGCGAAGCGAATCCGGCGCCGCCACCGCCGCCTCGCGAGCTCCCCCTCCGCCCCCGCGGCTGAATCCGCCCTCCCCCGGCCTGCGCAGTCGCCGACGGCCGCCTCTGCTGGTGCTTCTAGCTGCAGCCTTCGCTGGACGGCGCTCCGTTGGGCGGCGCTGAGTTGGTAACTTGGTATACCTGCTTGGCCTGGTTACTGTTTGGGATGGTGCTTCATTTTGGTGGTTGCTGTGGATTGTTACTGCTGCTTAGGAATTGGATATGAATTTACTGAGTTACCGATCCGGGTAGTTCGACTTCATGGCTTATTAGGTTTGGTGTTGTGTTTATGTAGATCCAGTTACTGAAAATCTGGTGGAGTGACTGCGTGGTGGGTGTAGATCATACCATCGGCCCCAATTCCCCCTTATAAATGAGTGTCAGTAATCGATAAGTAAGTAGTTGTCTTTTCCTGTAAGTTCTAGTCGATTCATCAAGGAGAAAATAATCTTGATTTTGTGACGATTTCAGCTTCAGAGGATTATAGTATCTGCTTCATTCGGAGGTCCTTCGTTGCCAAAATCAATAAAATTTGGCTGTGTCAACTCTACGAGTAGGAAGGGTTCGGATTTCTCATCGTGGAATGATAAGAAATGGCATACAAAGCAATGCTGCAAAGTGCTGCGGAGTCTGCTATACGGTCCATTGGTCTTGGCTACGACATTGCTCATGATATACGTCTCAAGTATTGCAAGCAGCGCAGTTCGCCTGACCCGTTGCTCATTGAGCTTGACCATGACGATGTTCAGGATATTGTGCTCCCTGGTGGCCTGACAGTTGCTGGCGTGTCCAAGTCGATTAAGTGTGACAAAGGGGAGCGGACGCGGTTCCGGTCCGATGTCCTATCATTTCAGCAGGTACGTATCATATGCTCAATTCAAATTATTGTTTATACTGCATATTGCCATGTTTAAGACAGAGAAGCATATCGTCAGATGTTGTGTAAATGTGTGCTACTATAGTACTATGATGTAACAATAATCATGGTGAACCCCTTACTATCTTGATCTAAGAGGTTAATATGATAGCATGCATAGTTCCAACTTCCAAGATACCTCCAACTCCAAGGTAGTGTGACCTGTTGTAGTTCTATAAATCAATACAAAGTATGATTATTCTTTACTGTAACTAGGAGGATTTGTCCAGCAAGAAAATAGAGTAGGAAAACGAGTTAATTCAGTATCTCAGATTTACTTGATGTGGATGGTCTCAACAATTTGAATTATTAGCAACATAGTCTTTAGTCTATCTTGTATTCTTGGTTGGTTTGGCATAATTTGAGGCATGCAGAGATGTGAGCACCATACAAAATGATACTTACACACTTTCAGTGTCAGTACTGTGAGGTTTATGGAGACACACACTTCCAGTGTGATGCCTCACGTTTTGACCGTTACCAGATCAGAATTATTTTTTGGTCAATTGCATGGCTAGAAGTTTTGGCAAAACTGTAGGATTCTATCTGGTTTGCTGGTTGCGTGTATTTTTGGCATGTGGCACTAGTCAACACCACCTATCTCAGGCCACAGTCATCTGAGTCAAGTGTTGTGGCACATAATTCAATTAGACTCTGCACCAATGTTTGTTCTCTTCCAATTTAGAGGGAAGGAGTTCCGCCTTATAGGTAAGAAGTATTCAGTATGATTCTGTTGCGGTATCTCACATAACTGGAATATATGTGTCACGCAAGCAATTCCTACATGCAATGTTCATAATTGTTCTATGTTTGCCAACTGATGAACTGTGAACTGATATACCATTGCGGGCTGAACATTATGTCCCATTGATACAAGTCTTTGTCCATATCATGCTTCTTTTCCTTTTCAGTTGTCATGGAGGTTGCTTTAAGTCGTAGAGTTAATTATTACATCTATAAAAGGTCACATTTGTGTTCCTCAAGTTATGAAGCATTTTGCAGATGTCGGAGCAATTCAACCAGGAATTATCTTTATCTGGGAAAATTCCATCTGGCTTATTCAATACTATGTTTGAATTTACTGGCTGCTGGCAGAAAGATGCTGCTAATACCAAGTCACTTGCCTTTGACGGTTGGTACATCACACTGTACACTTTTGCACTCTCAAAGGCACAGATTGTACTCCGGGATCATGTTAAACAGGCTGTTCCATCGACATGGGAACCTGCTGCGTTAGCAAGGTTAGATGCAATTTAAGTCCACGGTCCTAAACCATGTGATGATTTAAATCAAGATGAAAAGTTGAAAACCTAGTATTTATATCATTCAGAAAAGTCACATTAGCTTTTAGTTTTTATGTTCTGAAATTTTGAGAACTGTTCTGATTGTTCATTGTGGTTGGTAGGCTCGAAAGTTGAGTGCCCACACCTAATAAGTTGCCTTGTAATGCCATTTTTAGGCCTTACTAATTTAATGTAGTCACTGATAAATAGTATCAGTTTGCTTCTCTACAGTTAGTATTTCGAATGGATGAAGACTATTCTCATCAAAACTTGTGCTGAACTTCAGTTAAAAAAAATGTGCTAAACTTAAATTTTGTTTGATATTTTTCAGAACTTAAATGTAGTTTACTTTTACAGGTTTATTAGAAAGTTTGGGACTCATGTAGTTGTTGGTGTAAAAATGGGAGGCAAGGATATAATTTATTTAAAACAACAGCATTCATCAACTTTGCAAGCTGTTGATGTTCAAAAACGATTGAAGGAGATGTCAGACCAAAGATTTCTGGATGTAAATGGGCAATCCGACTTCAGTTTCAAGGATTCCTATGGGAAGGATAAGGTGCTTCCTCAGCATCTGAATTTCCTCTGCCTTCTTCTCATGGCATGATTTTTATTCAGCATCAGCAATCACTTGTAGCCCTCTATTTTTATAATATCCTTTTTATTAAACATGTCTCACTGTCTCAGCATATGTACAATTTTCTTCTATAGTGGAAATGCAGCGTTTCACCAGTGTGAATTAGAGTTATCATTTATAATTACTATTATAGGAAACTAATATCGTTGATTAGCGCCACATTGCTTTGAGTTTGCAACTTTCAAATATTTGAAGTAAGAAATTGGAATGTGTTGTATGCATGTGCGAAGTTCTATGAGGCTGCCTCGATCTCTGTATATGTAGGTTAATTGGAATTTAACAGTAGATTTTACTGTTCAGATTGACACAAGAGAGCATCGGCTGAGATTTGTGGACTCCAGTCCATTGAATTCTTACTCTTCAAAGGAGGTATAGTTCTTTTGTGTTGATGCATTTATCTTTGTTCACATGAAGTCATATTGATAAGTTGTGGTTGTCTCACTCAGGATTTGGTGATGATGCCTAAGCGGAGAGGTGGAAGGGATAAAGATATCATCTCTCATAGCGAGTGGCTGAATACAGTTCAGGCAGAACCTGATGTTATCTCAATGTCCTTCATACCTATTACTTCACTGTTGAATGGAGTTCCTGGCTGCGGATTTTTGAACCATGCAATTAATCTGTACCTTCGATGTAAGTTGAGTTTTTCACTCTACCTCTTTGTCAGTTAACATGAAACTGCATCTGAGTTATGACTAATAATAAGAGAGTCTGGATCTTCATCCTCAGTGGTTTACTTTTGCTTTTCACTTCTGTTATTGGCATTATGCAGCTTGCTTATTCATGGTTTATAATTGACGGTAGTGTCTAGAGTTAAGAAAAGAACGATCATGGCACACCCATGTCAAATGCTGTCTGTTTTTTAACATGGCAGGATTCATGTTATCTGTAGGCTGTTTGAAATCTGAACCTGGACCCTATCCACCTCAAATGGTCAAACATTGTAGAAAGAGGGTTGACTGACTTCTCTTTCATATAATAAAAATAGTAGTCGATATTGTTTACTAATTCTAATAAAAGAAGACGCTGCTGGAGAATAGATTTTGTAATATTTTAATACTTCATACCTTTGTTCACTTACCGTGCTTCCTATATTTTATCATGTGGCATGTGAAATAACACCCATCATCAGCTATTCAGCTTGCATTTGCATGGCTCTCTTCCCCCTGTGTTAGTTCTCATCTTTAGCATGGCTGCAAAGCAGGTGTTCTCTAGTAATGGGCTTCAAAGAAAAAAGAAAAGTGCTTCCAAATTTCAAGAGAAACCCTACTATAGTGTCTTGAGTTGCATCTTTTTAGGTTATAGGTCACTGTCGTATCATAGCATACAGACAATCATTCTAGCTAGCAAAAAAATGGCATTAGGCTTGAAATAGCACAAGCAACTATGTGACATGTAGGTTTTGTACAGATAAGCCTCAAATTGAAGAGCTGCACCAATTTCTGGAGTTCCAGCTTCCAAGGCAGTGGGCTCCTGTTTACAGTGACCTCCCTCTCGGTCCTCAGAGGAAAAGACAAAGCACTGCATCTTTACCAGTTAATTTAATTGGTCCAAAGCTTTATGTTTGTACCAACATGGTATGTATCCTTTTTGTTGTTATCATAATTGAAACCTCCTTTGTTTATATATTTCTTTTGTTTTATCCTTGCATACTTATATCATAATTATTGTAGTCTTGTATTCACTATAACACTAAGTCAGGACAGGCTAGCTCTAGAAGCATTTGATAATGATGAGTTAATGATGATGGTGGTGATAGTGTTATTTGACTTTTGCATATTTAGAGTCTGCATTGATAACCTTGACATTTTATCTGTAAAACCTGCAAAATTGAATATTCATGCAAGTTTGCCAATAATCTAGTCTAACAAGCCTGAAAAATGCTGCAACCTTTTTACTGGATGTAATCTTATCATTTCAGCAGTATTGGATGAGAGGATTTACTTGTTTTTTCCTTTTTTCTTCTTCTATCACTTGATTTATTTTAAAACAAATTGGCACAGGTTGATGTGGGCAAAAGACCTGTGACAGGAATCCGGTTGTTTCTTGAAGGAAAAAAGAGCAACAAACTAGCTATCCATCTCCAGCATCTCTGCTCTCTTCCTCAGATTCTTCAGCTTGAAGATGACCCTTACAATGACCAAACTCCAGAAGCATATGACCGCAAATATTACGAACCAATTGGCTCGTGGAAGCGTTTCTCCCATGTCTGCACTGCACCAGTTGAATCAGATGACTCCTCCATTGTCACGGGGGCACAATTAGAAGTGGTCAGCCATGGCTTCAAGAAAATACTTTTCCTTCGTCTCCATTTCTCCAAGGTCTGCAACACCATTTCTGTCAGGAACCCTGAGTGGGAAGGATCTCCAAACCTGGCTCAGAAATCAGGCCTCATCTCAACACTCATCAGCACACATTTCTCCACAGCAGCTCAAAAGCCCGCTCCTCGCCCTGCCGATGTGAACATCAACTCGGCAGTGTACCCTGGTGGACCCCCTGTTCCAGTGCAGACCCCAAAACTTCTCAAGTTTGTGGATCCAACAGAGATGATGCGTGGACCGCAGGATCTGCCAGGTTATTGGGTGGTCTCAGGTGCAAAGCTGCAACTTGAGAGGGGCAAGATATCGCTGCGGGTGAAATACTCGCTCTTGACAGCAATGCTGCCTGACGATGAGTTCGCGCTCGACGAAGAATTTTAGAATCGGGAAAACAAGCGAAGAAAAGAAAATACCTCATTTGTTTTATCATTATGTGCAGCTAACAAGCAGGAACTCAGATGGTCAATCTAGGAATTTTCATGGCATTTGTAAGTGCACTATCTGGAAGTCTATGTTGTATACAGTTTGGGTTTTAAACATCAAGGCAGAAATGAATGATCTCTGGCTTGGATGAAGCGAGAGATTTTGTTGTACTAGTAACTGATCAATGGATGATGCCCCAGATGTCATCGAGATGATGAGTGCCACAGAGGGAAATTTCTGTAAAAAACAGCAGCTAGTCGTTTGCATTGTACATATTATTAGTGTTTGCAATTCTTCCAGTTGTTACAGAGAAAATGGAGCAACTCTTATGATGGCTCATTTGATGATGGGGATGGTTTTTCACATGGTGCAAGAGCCAGGCTCTGCGAATATACATAACCTGCCTTTTTCTCTTGAAGCATATAAGCTGGCGATTCGGAGAATTAAACTCCGATCCCCCAGGCCACCACATTGAGACCTCGCCGGCCGAACCACCAGAAGCATGCACGCTTCGTCCCCTTCACCGGCGGACGGCGGCGGCAACAACGTTGACGAGGAGTTCCAGGTGTGCTTGTCCTTGGGAATTGGGATGCTGATCGGTACTGCGATTCAGGTTCGGTTTCGGTTTTGCCCACCTCCCTTTGTTATACTCTCTCTGTTCTAAAGAAAAAGTTAACGAATCATCTGGATAAAAAGAATGAGACCACGAAGCAGTGGTGGTTCGTTATTTTAAGATAACGGAAGCTTTATTGTGAGCGCGATCAAGACGAGAATTTTGACGTAGGCGGAGTTGTCCTTCGGGGCTCTTCCCGTCGGGTAGCAGTCAGTAACCCTCTACGGAGAAGGTCTCGCTGGCGATGTGCTTCCAGAAGCCCGAATCGGCCGGTGGGAGAGCCCTCCATATTCTCCGTCACGTGCATGAACTAGTCGGCGACGCCGCCATGTCCCCGCGTTTGGGCGACGCCGTCATTGGGGAATTTTGGGCGGGGGGATTGGGGAATTTTGGTGTAGGGCTCGCCTAGTCGGCTTCGCTTTAGACCCGAGTTTTTTTTTTTTTGCTTGGTAGCGTGGAATTTGAGCCGTAGATCTGTAACTCGACGGATTGGCAGGCTCAGCTCGGCTCGGCTCGGCTCGGCTCGGCTTAGAAACAGCTTGGCCCCTGCCACGCTGGCTGCCTCTCGCTCCCCTCGCTGGGTTAAACCCCAAAATCCCCCACCCCCTCCTCCTCCGCCTCCTCCTTCCTCTCCGGCTCCGGCCATTTCGACCCCCGCGCGGCGGCGAAATGGGGAACGCTTGCTCGTCCGCCGACGAGAACGCCGCTGACATCGCCAAGCTTGCGGAGGGTGCTGCTGCAGGGGCTCGGCAGGCCCTCGCCGACAAGTTCGCAGCGGTGTCGAGAGCGGGAGGGCGAGGCGTCGTCGCTGGATCAGTGCCCGCGGGAGCGGGAGACGACGAGGAGGTGATCGCCGGGGTTCTATCGCTGGCCGACGGGCAGGATGCCGCCGCCGAGGGCGCCATCATCGGATTGGATGCGATACGGAGGCGTGTGAGGAGCACTCAGCGCCCCATCTCCGACTTGGAGGCGCTCAAGGCAGCCGCGGCATGTGGCTCTGCCGCGGGCTTGAGGGCGGTGGCGACCATGGCCGCGCGACGAAGAAACGCGGCACGAGTTGGGGGAAACGTGGATCTCGAGAACCCGGACATACCTGAGGTATTTCTGAATCCAGGAATCTGCATTTCCAGCCTCTAAGTCTTGCATCCCTGATGTATTCTGAGTCCAGGAATACGCATTTTTAGTGTCTAAATCGATCTTGTGCATGAATATAAGTATCTCATTCATTTACTTTTGTACTGACCTCACCTCCAAACACATTTAATTTCGGTCAATTAGAGTAAGTCTTAAATGCAAGCCCCAATAGTGCTATGTAGAATTAATTTTTAAGATAATGCTAACTTTTTTCAAAAAACAAAGTGTAGTCGATTGGATGCAAATGAATAAAACAAATAGTTATACTCCCTTCGGTTTTAATAGACGACACCATTGATTTTTAACATTGAGCATTTACCTTGTCAAAAAATTTGTGTAAGTATGAAAAAGTATAACTTCTGATTAAAGTACATTTAATGGTAAACCAAATCACAATAAAATAAATGGTAGTGATTTTTTAATGAGACAAATGGTCAAACGTATTTCAAAATGTTAACGGCATCATCTATTAAAAACCAAAGAGAGTATTATATTGGGGCTAGTGTATTACAGCTAATGTATTAGTGTAGGTTAAATCTTTAATTGATGAATAGATGGTGTAGATAAAATTAGAGGTAGCAACTATCTCTACTAGTATTAAATATGCTTTTATGATTCTACCGTGGACATGAAAGTAGTTTAGAAAAAACAAAATCTTTTAGGGTGCTTATATGCGTGGAGTATTTGTATTTGTGCTATCTTCATTGCAATCGATATGCCATTTTTTTAAAATTTTTTTGACCGATGTGCTAATCTTGACGTGATATGTTCAGGAGAATCCAGAGTTCATGTTCTCTGCCGTTGCTACAGCAGCAAGAACAGCGGCTCTGTCTGCACCTACCCACCTTGCAGTTGCTGGTGAAGGTTCCCATGTTAGTTTATCCATAACCCTTTTATTTTTTTTCTAGTTGGATGTATGAACTTTACAACACCATCAACCGCTCTAGGATCTTAGGAGAAATTTGATATTATTATACCATTATCGAAATTGAATTCGCTGAAGTGTCATCCCATAAATAGGCTTCGTCATGTTGCTACTATCAAACGGTGGTTCTACTTCATGATGCCTTTTCCTCACTTTCTAATTTATAAGATTGATTTTGTCCTTTTCTACAATGAGAATAGACGAAAAACACCCCTGATTGGGATTAAAACACACAAGGGGAATGAGCAAGGCCACTCGTTCTACTCCTTTGTCATTCCCCTGTATTTCAATCTCAGTTCAGGGGCACTGTCGTCCATTCTAGAGTGTCCTTATCTTAGAAAGTGAGGAGAAAGGCATTCTAGAGTGAAGCCACTATTTGGCAATGGTCATTTGGCAAAACACCATTGATGGGATGGTATTTCGGCCAAGCCCGTTTGATTGATAGCACAACCTGGATTTTTCGTATCACAGTTACATTATTTAACTGTCCAAATGGTAAAAAAAAGGAGCCAACAACGGATTCTTTTCATGTAGTATAAGTTCACATTTTTTAAGTTCCTGATGAATAGGAATTTATTTGTGTTTTCTTTCTTGCAGACTAGGTATGCTGCTATTCTGGGACCTATCCTTGGTGGAGGACTTCCCGTGGCAGGTGGTGTTTATGTCTTTCTCAGGAGTTCAGCTGTGGTATGGATCAAGGAGCTGGTATTTGGTTTGGTTGCCATGGGTTACTGTGTTGCGTGCACAGGAGCTATCATCGGTTCCTTTGGAAGAACACAGGGGACCCTTCAGTACAGCAGATACGCCACGATGCTTACATTCACAATCATATGGATCTTGCTGGCGTTTGGTATGGCTTCGCTATTCGAGTCATCCACGGCCAGGATTTTCTGTGGATGCGGAGGTGGTCTCCTCATCGTTGGTTTCTTGTTCTCCTGGATCTATTACGGATGGTGAGACCTTGAGATCACATTTCCTGGAAGTTGGCAACTTAGTTGTAGATACTCGGCTTATCTGTTTTTTACTCCCATTTGCTAATCCACGATGGGACGAGTGGTACTAAATTCATCATACCCAAGATACTGTACAGCTCAGTACTTTGACCCACTTTTACATTGTTGATTCTTCAGTTTAGATAGATTGGATAAATAGCAGTGAATGACGAGTGTCAGACTTCTGTGTGTACAGAAGTACAGAACATCAGTTCATACCCAAGATACTGTACAAATGATTCTTTTTTGATGGAGTAGCTGAAACTATGTACTGCGCATATGAGAGAGGGAGTGGAATGAGTTTTTTTTTTCCTTTCTCACACTGTAATGCCAAAAACTGAAGTGTAAACTTGATCCCCTTCTATTGTGGTACTGATTGACACCATAACTGGGATTATAGAAATTCATGTTTTGCCTTTCTATCAAACGTGTATGGATTTGCATGTTGGTTTGGTGACTGAACTTATGTGAACCGCATTTTTCATGGCCATGCCAACTGACGACGTGCTGGACGACACGTTCTCCTTGGAGGCGTCGTCTTTAAGGTCATTCCCTATGTTTTGTTTTTTTGCCGGGTCGGGGGAATAAACGCCGGCCAAATTTCATTAAGATAAGGAGAAGTTACATGCATCCGACATTAGACTGTCGAGTCAAGGCGAGAAGCCTTGAAAGCAAGACAAAAAGAAGAACAAGGAGAAAATATGTACAAGGGCAAAATGCACGCAGGACGACTCCTCACTAAACTGAAAAATGCCGGCAGCTCTCCAGACCATCACTTCCTCCTTAATCTCTGCTACCAGGAGCTCTGCAGTTTTCTGCTTTTGATCGAAGACTCGAGCATTCCGTTCCTTCCAAACTCGCCAGCAAACAAGCATAAAAAAAGAATCAAAAGCGCCCAACCAAGTTCTCAACAGGGACCAGACCCTGTTGGTGTAAAGATGAGAGCAATCTTCAGGAGCAGGCAGTTAGGTTCGTGCCGCCATCCCCTCTTGCCCTTCGCTGCTAACCAGAGGAATAATCTCACCCTCGCCAGCGCCTTGGGGCTTGTTTAGTTGCCAAAAATTTTTGGTAAAATTTTTTTGAGAACTTTTACAACACTAATTAGAAGTATTAAATATAAACTAATTATAAAACTAATTACACGGTTGGACGGAAAATCGCGAGACGAATCTATTAAGTCTAATTAATCCGTCATTAGAGATTGTTTACTGTAGCACAACATTATCTAATTATAGTCCAATTAGACTTAAAAGATTCATCTCGCAATTTCACCCGGAGTTATGGAATGGGTTTTTATCAGTCCTCCATATTCAGTACTCCTACTCCTAATTAGACCTTAAACGTTCGAAGTTACTGTAGCATGTAAAAATTTTTGGGAACTAAACAGGGCCTTGGTCTTCCAAATTGCTTTGCCAAAAGGGCATTTCGATTGAAGTTCGTCCCACAAGGAGAGATATTCCGCCAGCTCGCTCTGCTAGACAAAGAACCCTGAAGATCTCTGACCCACCGTGATCCTGGTCCTGTCGACGAAACTCAAGAGCGTGGGCCAGTTGTTGGCGATGCTCCCCCCTCGAGGAATCCAATTTCCTTTCCAGAAATCAGTGCGGTTGCCATCTCCCAGCACACGAATCGCTAAGGAATATCACGAATCGGATGTTGTTTGGAAGTCACATTGGTCAGATATGTGGATAGAACGTCGATGAGGGATTGGAAGAGTTTGGATTGCTTCTGAAGAATTGCCTCGGTGCATTTTTCGTGCAGTAGGCTTGTTAGGCAGTGGAAGACCGATTTCTGATATCGAAGTTTCTAAATAGACGTGTGGTGTGCTAGATTATTCTATTTGGTTTGACAGCACTGGAATGGGAGGATTGGAAGGGAGACGTCTTTTGGTGCTGTAGCAGACTTTATTTGTTTTTGCTTAGAATAGGCTACCTTTACCTTTTCTGTTTAACTTGTGCGAAGCCTGAAGAATGACAATCCTGTACATTCAGTAACCCCATTTTTATTCATAAGCTTTAAAGATGATATCAATTGCCTGGTTACATGTTTATTTGATTTTTTTAAAACAACCGGATAGTGCGATGTTTCTATTAATAAAGCATAAATAAAATACAAGTCTGATGGAGTGTGAGCTACTCAACAGGGAACAGTAAGGGCCCCTTTGTGAGTTCGGCCAATGGCACAGGACGTGATTCGGCACTCCGGTGCACAAGAAATCAAGAGTGTTCAAGCTCTAGAGAGATCGCGACACGAGAGATTATACAGGTTCGGATCGCCTGTGTGGCGTAATACACTACTCCTGTGTGTAGTGGATTATATGTGTTTTTTTCTCAGCGATCTCCCTCCTTTCTCTAGGTCTGGGTCTCCTTTTATACATCCAAGGGGACACCATATGAGCCAACCGGCTATTTCTCCAGATAAAAGGAATGAATTCTTTTACAGGAGCAAATTAATTTAATTATGCTGATTTAGCAGGAGTTGATCATGCATGATCAATATGGGTTCCAGCCGCAAAGAGACTGGCAGCTGAGCCTCTCATACACACGACATATTCTTGCTTCACATTGCAATTACAACTGTTCTGTGTATAAATTTTGGCCACCTGAAATCTAAATCCCATTTACAAAATTACATGAAAAAGATTCAAATTTAGATAAAAATAAACTAAAACCACATATAACAACATAATTGCAGTTTTGGGCTTAGCCTTAGCGATATGTAATTTTAATCACTAATTTAAATTAAATCTACCAAATTCCTATTTCTAAATATTTCGTCTATCTATTAGTAACTATAATAATTAGTAAGGAATGTTTTGTCCCTCGTCGTCGAGGCATAGACACGTGTCGGCCCAGCTAAAGTAGGAAAGTACCATCCAGACCACAACAAATACTATCAAGGAACTACTCATGATTCGCACGTCCATCCTTTCATCAACAACGCTTCTCCCTGGAGTAGGGTGCACCGTGAAGTAGATCATACTGCTCAACATGATTACGATCGAGATGAAGACGCAGACCTGCACGAAATAATCAATCAGGTCAGTAGCTAATCGAGGCACATATATATTATTTATTTACAAGTTTAAGGACCGTTGGCACAATTTACTTTACAAATTACAATGTAATTACACTACGATTATATCGTATTTACATAGAAAATTTATCGATGAATGTATAGTAAAACTATTAACGGTAAGTTATTGAAAAAAATAATAGTTGGTCAAGATTTGAGGTAAAAAAATCATCTGCTTTGTACATTACCAAAACAGATCACTATAGTAGTAATGCATTACTGTGTCGATGATAATGAATTATACCTTCCACACGAAAATGCCAGTGCGAGCACTTGGAGGACGACGTTGAGGAGGTGGTGGTCGTCGTCGTCCTGCTGCCCCGGGAAACGCCGGCGGCGGCATGTGAATCAGGGCTGGAGCGCGGATCGCCGCCGCCGGCGGCGGTGGCGGAGCGAGGTCGTCGACGGCGTGGATGATGAACTCAGGCGGGTGGTCGTAGATGTCATCGGAGTCAGCGTCGGAATCCATAGCCGCCACACCGCCCGAAAGCAAAATTGAGGACGACCGGTAGATCGATATCAGCACGCAATTAAAAAAGTATATATCTAAGGTACTATTAGTATGTACAATGAAGTAATCCTAATAGGATTCGTCAAAAGAAAAGAGCTTCGGATTCCTTTGAAATAGTATTCGTTCCCACTCACAAAATTGCTTAGATCCGGATAAAAATCGGCTAAAATTCGTACCCACTCACAAAGAACCCTGAAGATCTCTGACCCACCGTGATCCTGGTCCTGTCGACGCAACTCAAGAGCGTGGGCCAGTTGTTGGCGATGCTCCCCCCTCGAGGAAGCCAATTTCCTTTCCAGAAGTCAGTGCAGCTGCCATCTCCCAGCACACGAATCGCTAAGGAATTGTAAATATCACGAATCGGATGTTGTTTGGAAGTCACATTGGTCAGATATGTGGATAGAACGTCGATGAGGGATTGGAAGAGTTTGGATTGCTTCTGAAGAATTGCCTCAGTGCATTTTTCGTGCAGTAGGCTTGTTAGGCAGTGGAAGACCGATTTCTGATATCGAAGTTTCTAAATAGACGAGTGGTGTACTAGATTATTAATTGTTGCATAAGAAAGGAGCAAGTTTGAAGCATGACGGAAGGAGATTTAAAGCTTAGACTTTGTAGTACTTTCTTTTCTATTTTGGTGTTTCTCAAATGTGAGACCTCTAGCATGACTTGCTATTTTGGTGCGGGGTGACCATGGAGGCCTGCGCGGCTTCGTCTCTCTCCCCGAGGTTCGTCTTCTCTTCGCCATCTGTAGCTGCTCTTTCTGTCTCAAGAAGTGATTCATGATGCAATTTGATGCTTGGGTTGATCTTGCTCTCAGAGATAACCTTAGGTGAACTCCCGAACTTAACATAATTGAACTGAACTTGTGATGTCAATCTAGTATGTGCAGCTCGGCTGCAAAGGCTATCGATCACTTTTGAACTGAACTTGTAAGTTCTTGTCCAAACTGAACATTGTCTGAACATGTTTTCCAAAATTGGAGTAGTATACTTTTGTTCATAAATTTTACATTTACACCTCTGTTGTTAAGGTTGGGATACACATAGCAAGTTTGTTGGAAAGGTTGCATTGCAAGCCAGCACAATGGATACTCTGTTGGAGTACTAGTAGTCACTGGTACACGTGGTGGGAGAGTTATTGTCATATGAACTTTCAAGATGTTACTTTTCTAAAATCTGCAGGAACCTTAATTTTATTTGTGACATTCAGGTTTCAGACTTGCTGTCAGTGCTCTAAACCTTCTAATAACAGTTCTGAGTATTGAGCTAGCAATTAAATGTTGTTCTCTGAACAGAAAATCGTATATGTAATATATGTATAATAGTGTCAAATTAGTTAGAAGCATAACATGATTCAAAATTCAGAAGCCTGCATATCTCTGCGATTGTTTTCAAAATCCTTTTGCTCCCTGTTAGTAGGTTAATTATTGTACATACCCCGGCTGATTCCTTTGAGTTCAAATTTATTTTACTCTTTTATGCAACATAAATATTTTAGAATCCTTGATTATTGTTGCTCCTGCAGGGTTACACAAGATGGGTCCAATGTTTAAGGAGGGGACAGAGGCAAGAAGAGGAGGTCGCCTACTCGCTTTGTGTCTGTGTGAGCATGCCAGTTTTCATATCCCCATTGAACTTCGTGTTCGCTGCTGGGTGCTGATCTGAAATTGCTGCTGGAAGTTGTCTTAACAAGAGATATGCTATTATTGTCCTGCAGGGATACCATTTAAATTACTATAAAGAAACATTTGCTAATTACTCAGTACACTATACTGCTAGTCTTGCCATTGATATTGCCATCCTTCTAAGTTTCTACTATTCTATTTGGTTTGACAGCACTGGAATGGGAGGATTGGAAGGGAGACGTCTTTTGGTGCTGTAGCAGACTTTATTTATTTTTGCTTAGAATAGGCTACCTTTACCTTTTCTGTTTAACTTGTGCGAAGCCTGAAGAGTGACAATCCTGTACATTCAGTAACTCCATTTTTATTCGTAAGCTTTAAAGATGATATCAATTGCCTGGGTACATGTTTATTTGATTTTTTTAAACAACCTGTACAAGCCCCATAGCATCTTTCCCCCAACCATAACTAGGCTTACCTCTCTCCATCACAAAGCTTTGCCTCGCGGACTTCCAACCCCTCATCGCTCGAATCGACAAACGGCTTGCCGGATGGCGAGGTCACCTCCTGACTTCCGGTGGCCGCCTTGCCCTACTTTCTCTCGGCTCTTCTGTCCTACATGATGGGTGTCATCCTTCTCCCCAAAAGCGTGGTCAGCGCCATCGACAAGCGCCGCAGGGCTTTCTTCTGGACGGGAGAAGAAATCTGTCATGGTGGTAATTGCAAAATTGCCTGGGACATTGTCTACTCCCCGAAATCCAAGGGCGGTGCTGGGATCAAGAATCTGGAACTCCAAAATCGCTGTCTCGTCCAAAAATTCTTACTCAAAATGCACGAGGCCGATTCCGCTCCTTGGATTGACTGGTTCCACAACCGCTATGGTTGGAATGACACGCGTGACCTAGGTGACCCTTCGAGGCTCGACTCCATTATCTGGAAAGACATCATGGCAGGACTTGCGAACTTCCGCCTAATCTCCAAGTCATCGGTTAGTAATGGCCAGTCCACCTCCTTCTGGCATGACAACTGGATTAGCGAGGACTCCCTCGCCCGTCTGTTCCCTGCCCTTTTCTCCCATACCACACGCCCAAACATCTCAATCGCTGACGCTCTAGCTGCCCCCGAGCTGATCCTCTACCTTCGGCCAGGACTGTCCACGACAGCTACCAGGGAGTTGGCCATTGTCCACACGCTCCTCGCCACCCTTGTGCTGGATAATGGGACAGTAGATCGTCGCACCTTGCTAACAAACCGCCCTCTCACTACCAAAGCTGCCTATGATCTAAGCTTTTCTGAATTACCGGATGACCTATTTGCTGGACCTACTTGGGACAACCATGCTCAAACCAAATGCAAGATCTTCCTTTGGACGGTGCACAAGCGGCGTATCTTCACCAATGACAGGCGGGTGCGACGCGGACTTGCAACTTCCGCGTGCTACCCTTCTGCCCCATCGACGAAGATGTGGAACATCTCTTCCTTCGCTGCTCCGGAGTGATAGCCATTTGGCACTCCTATGGACTCGATGAACAGCAAGTCGCCTCCCTAGCACAACTTGAAGACCTATGGGGCCTCCCTCCCCCTGACAATGCTCTCACCCCACGGATCTGGCGCACCATCTTACTCGTCGCCTTTTGGAACTTCTGAAAACGACGCAACAACAAGATTTTCAACTCCATTGACGAAACCCACTCGGTAGTTCTTCGTCGCTGTGCCAACAATATCGAATAGTGGTCAAACCGATGTAACGATGTTGTAGGCAAACAACAACTTCACTCTTGGGCGCTAAATCTTTCTGTAATTAACCACTAATTTTTAGTTTCTTCCCCCCGTCCCTCTGTACCTCCCCCCTTTGTAAAGTTCTTTTTTACCATATGAATAAAGTTCAGGCTGGTGTTCAAACCCGCCGTAGTTTCCCTCAAAAAGATAGTGCGATTAATAAAGCATGAATAAAATACAAGTCTATAGTCCTAGAAGAAAGAAAATTTACAACCACACCACGCGTCTACGTCTGATCCTACTACTAAAGAACAAGCATACAACGTCCCTAAGGAATATATCTTCTAAACGACACCTCCAAGGAGGAAACGACACCAAAAGCGCCGCCGCTGCCCCTCCTAGAGAACCAAGACGTGGTTTTCACCTGAAGAACCCATTGGGAGGGGATATAAAACGCAACAACGCCCCAAGGGTAAAATGGTGCCCGCTGGCGTCGCCATTGCGGGCCCGAAGGCTAGGTCTTCGCCCGCTGTTCTACTCTCCCGCGCCAAAGAGTGCATGCCAGATTCAGCAAAACCACCATCTAACCCCTTCAACGCGCAGCCACCGTGCCGATGCCTCACTGACAGCTGGCCATCAAAGAAGAGTCTCAACCCTCGTCGCGCTTCAATTCCATCCACCTAGTTGGGTTGGAGAGGGAGAGGGTGAGAGAGAAGAATGGATCCCCTCTCCCCGCACTAGCCCGTCCAGCGTGGCTATCTTGCAGCGGCAAGCTGCTGCCGCAAAAGGACAGACGCCTGGAAAGAAGCTTGTCGTAGGCGTCAACGCCCCCCTCATAGCGCTACCTTCGTCGCCGCCTCGACTCGGCTGCCCGTGTTCTCCACAACGGGCCGTCTAGTCGCATCGCCGTCGCCTCCGTCCTCCACCGCTGCCGGTGGCGCCTCCGCGCGCGCCGGCCTCCGCCACCACACCACACCGCCGGCTCGCCCGTCGTCGGCGCCTCTGGCCACCGCTAGCAGCTCTCTTGCTTGTC
This sequence comes from Oryza punctata, assembly GCA_000573905.2. Classification (NCBI taxonomy): domain Eukaryota; kingdom Viridiplantae; phylum Streptophyta; class Magnoliopsida; order Poales; family Poaceae; genus Oryza; species Oryza punctata. The sequence continues at coordinate 3,796,718 of CM002494.2, read as the reverse complement.
GTCAGTGGTCTCCCGCCTGCTGCAGCTGAACGCGCTGGCCACCAGCCGCCACCTGTGTCGCCCTCCTGCCATCGCCCGTGCCATCCTCCTGCTATCGCTGGCCGCGTCAGCCTCCTTGCCATCGCCCGCGCTGCCCTCCTCATCGCCGGCCGCATCCCCGCGCCACCGTGGCCGCTCTGCGCTAGCCTCTCCGGCAGTTCGCACGACGCCTGCCTTGCCGCTGGCCATGCCTAGCCCCCAGCCTGCCTCCGTGCTACACCGGCCGTCCGCCACCGCCTTCTCTCCACGCCGGACTCTCCGGTCGGCCATCCGTTGCAATGACCAGATCCGACCAAGAGAGGGTTGGATTCGTGTGTGGAGGTGCTAGATCCGCCGCCCCGTTGCCGGAGTTCATTGCCGCCGCCTCCAGCCGCCATGGTTGCTGTCGCCGTGCGCTGCCCCGCTCTTCCCGCGCCAAGAGAGGGTTTCACCGGAGAAGTGGCCTCGCCTCCACCTTCCCAGCTTGCTGCCGGCTTTTTCGCTAGCGAGCTCCGGCGGCAGCGAGGTAGAGGAGGGGTGGAGAGGGGCGGCACAGGCAGCTAGGGTTTCACCCTCGAGCCACCTGCGCGTGGGCGACGCGAAGGAAAAAGTTGCACGTTCCTTATTCGAAAATTTCCGATTGTACAAACTGTACATGGAGTCGTCTGTTATTGTACCCCACAGATGGTCGAAAATGATATGAACATAATGAATTGGAGGCTTTCTTTTTTGTCTCTCTCTCTCTCTTTTTGAAAAGTAGTTGCCCCTGTGTGCATTCACTCTGTGCAGAACATGTTCTTTGATTTTCTTTTTTTTTCCAGATAGTTATCAAGTACAGTAAAACGAACAAGATTGTTGTATTGTTACATTTTTTAAATCATGTGTAAATTTCAATTTAAATTGGAATTGCATTGCACTAAATTAAAAATCAAACCAAAGCAAATTAAAATTTAATTAGGCTGATTTAGCAGGAGTTGATCATGCATGATCAATATGGGTTCCAGCTGCAAAGAGACTGGCAGCTTAGCCTCTCATGCACACGACATATTCTTGCTTCACATTACAATTACAACTGTTCTGTGTACAAATTTTGGCCACCTGAAATCTAAATCCCATTTACAAAATTACATGAAAAAGATTCAAATTTAGATAAAAATAAACTAAAACCACATATAACAACATAATTGCAGTATAGGGCTTAGCCTTAGCGATATGTAATTTTAATCACTAATTTAAATTAAATCTACCAAATTCCTATTTCTAAATATTTCGTCTATCTATTAGTAACTATAATAATTAATAAGGAATGCTTTGTCCCTCGTCGTCGAGGCATAGACACGTGTCGGCCCAGCTGAAGTAGGAAAGTACCATCCAGACCACAACAAATACCATCACGGAACTACTCATGATTCGCACGTCCATCCTTTCATCAACAACGCTTCTCCCTGGAGTAGGGTGCACCGTGAAGTAGATCATACTGCTCGACATGATTACGATCGAGATGAAGACGCAGACCTGCACGAAATAATCAATCAGGTCAGTAGCTAATCGAGGCACATATATATTATTTATTTATTTGATCACGAATATAATAATACTACCTTTATTTTTTAATATCAGTTCGACTACTTGTTTTTCTAGAAATATTTGCAAAAATAGAAAAACATAAAATTTATTCTTTCTTATTTAACTAGCGAGACTATCTATACATTTGTCAATAATACTTCTCCTCAAAAATTATCAGATGTAAATATAGTATAACCATAGTGTAATTATATTGTAACTTGCATGTAATTACAATATATCTGTATGTACTTTTAATAGTTTGGGACCAAATTCCCTCACTCGTGCATGCGCTACGATTTTTTCTTTCCCGTCCGCACGAATCTTGAGTAAATCTAACTGTTTAAAATTATATCAAAGTTACATACAAATTAGACTAAATTCTACCATCGATTCTTAAACTTGTAAGTAGCTTTCACCTAGGTACACGAAGTTGTAAAGTGTGCATCGATGTCCCTAAATTTGGTTTATTATATCATTCCGGTTCAAAAACTCGTTTGACCATGATCTTATCTACATGGCATCTACATGGCATGCCATGTTACGATGACATGATGACATGGCAAACCTTTTCCTTTTCCTCCTTTTTTCCTCCTCTACCTCCATCGTGCATGTCACGCTGCCCGTATGCTTTGCCCGTGGGTCACGGCAAATGGATTCGGTAGGATAAGGGATTTTGCGGCGGCGGAGGTGGTGTTCGGCATGAGTGGATCCAGTAGCGTGCAGCCAGGTGGCATGTCCACGTGACATGTCACGTAGGCAAGATCACGGTTAAACGAGGTTTTGGACCACCAAAATGATACAGTAAACAAGTTTAGAGATCTCGATGTGCGTTTTGTAAGTTCGTGGACATAGATGAAACCTGCTTACAAGTTTAAGGATTTACTCTACAAATTACAATGTAATTACACTACGATTATATCGTATTTATATAGAATATTTACCGACGAATGTATAGTAAAACTGTTAACGGTACGTTATTGAAAAAATAATAGTTGGTCAAGATTTGAGGTAAAAGAATCATCTGCTTTGTACATTACCAAAACAGATCACTATAGTAGTAATGCATTACTGTGTCGATGATAATAAATTATACCTTCGAAAAGAAAATGGGAGTGCGAGCACTTCGAGGAGGACGTTGAGGAGGTGGTGGTGGTCGTCGTCCTGCTGCCCCGGGAAACGCCGGCGGCGGCATGTGAATCAGGGCTGGAGCGCGGATCGCCGACGCCGGCGGTGGCGGAGCGAGGTCGTCGACGGCGTGGATGATGAACTCAGGCGGGTGGTCGTAGATGTCGTCGGAGTCAGCGTCGGAATCCATAGCCGCCACACTGCCCGAACGCAAAATTAAGGACGACCGGTAGATCGATAGCACGCAATTAAAAAAGTACATATCTAAGGTACTATATATGGTATGTACAATGAAGTAATCCTAATAGGATTCGTCAAAAGAAAAGAGCTTCGGATTCCTTTGAAATAATATTCGTACCCACTCACAAAAATTGCTTAGATCCGGATAAAAAATCGGCTAAAATATGTTAGAAGTTAAATAATACTAGCAAAATACCCGTGCATTACACTGGGTGAATCCATTACACTGGGTGAATCCATAAAAGTAGTGAGTATGTGTGAGCATAAAGTCACCAGGTTAATTGAGATCTTTATAGGTAAATCGATCCTTACTAGTGTAAGAAAAACACTAATATGATATAACTATTTGTTGCTCTAACTCCACTGACATGATGATTATAAGAAAACTATTAATACTACTTTAAAATGAAATTATGTATTACATACTAAAGTTTGAACCATAAAAAGTAGTATCTATTTTAGTCATGTATCATTATGAGTTGGTTACAATGTATGGTTATTTTTTCGGTAATTGATAAACACCTTTTTTTTTTCATATTGTAAAGAGTAGCCATAGTAGAAGAAATATTTTTTTTTGCTAGCTATCAGATCAAGCTCAGTGCACTCCAATCACAGAATCGCTTTCACTTAAAAAAACATAAGCAAATTGTACAATGAATGGAAAGAGAAAAATGTGATGTATTGCAGAATAGCTTTTACACTAAAAAATTAGAAGGAAATCATACGATGAATGGAAAAAAAGTGATGTAGTGCAGAGTATATTTCATTCTAACGAATCAGAAGGAAAAAAGATCTTCGATGTAAACACGATTCATTTTATTAGTGATTACGTATTTTTTTAAAAAAGAAAGAAACATGTTTGCTTTTGATTTTTTTTAAAAAATAATTTATTTTGTTGGTGATTACATTTTTTATTAAAAAAGAAAGGCATGTGATTGGTTTTGATATTTTGTAAAAATAATTCATTTAGTTCGTGATTATGTGTGTGTTTTTTTAATAAAAAGGACATGTGTTCGCCTTTGCTCGGTTTGTTTGTGTAAGTCTAAACTTTTTTTTCTAATTAACATCTCAGGCAAGCCTCCTATTTAAGCAGGTGTTTCTTAGTGAGATGGTATTATTCGTGCTACAGTACCATGATTTTACAGTTCACGGTTGCTAGAGTGTCGTGCAGTAGTGTGCTAGGCTGGTATTCCTTTGCTATGTGGTTTGGCTATTGGGCTGAGGCTGCTTTTTGCTGGGCCGACCTACTGCTGCTTTGGTTGGGCTGCTTGCTAGCTCTCTTTTTTTTCTTTTCTCTTTTATTTGTGGGAGTAAGAGATCATCGTCACGCTTTCGGATTGTGGATTAGCGACCAAATGTCGTGTGGGCCCATGCTTTGACGATGGACGAAAAGATTAACTGGAAGCCTTACTTATTTTTTAATTAGGTATATTAGGTATAGATAGATGAATCTGTGTGGTTCTTTAAGCTTTTTGAGCTGTTTTTATTTTTTGAAGATACCTTGCGATTTGTTTTCATTTATTTCAGTAAGAACTCGCTAGTTGTGTGCTTTATGGTATAGGTTGGGATGTAATGCACTTTTCATTATCTAAAATTAAAGCACATATTAACTATAACTTTCCATTCGTAACCTAAAATTTTTCGTCCGTTTTCGTCCGTCGGCGCTCGCACGCGGAGTCACCTTCGGTGTTTTCTCAGCGATAGTTCACATCAATTTCCTAATCTACAAAGTCAGGCCCACCATCAAGCCCAAATAGGCACGGTAATCAGTTTTTGTTTTGGTAATCACATCTATTTCGCTGTTTCTTTCTCCAATCAACACGGAACACAATCCAATTGATCTATTAGGTGGGTTTTGTTCCAGAAAATAAGAGATAATAAAAAGAAATAGAAAAGAAAAAACGGTTGCCAATTTGATTCATATAAATTGAATGTACAGAGTACCAACCAAATCCTTCCCACGTATTTTCACCAAAATTAAAATTCCCCAAATTCAAACCCTAATTTTTAATTTCCCCAAATCAAGAACCCTAAATTCCCAAAATTGCAAATCCTGAATCAAAACCCCAAATCAGTGCAAACCCTAAACAACTTGGGGCTTAACTCACGGGATCGGGACCTCGGTGGTCGGAGTCCGCCACGCACGGGCACACCATCGTCGTCGAAGCGCTGCCCCCGTCACCGCTCCGCCGAAGCACCGCCGCCATGCCTCAGCGTCAACCCGCTGCGCGCTGTCGGCTTCAGCTCCGCCGGAGCCGTGCGCGGCATCAGCCCTCCATGCACGGGCACGCCGTCGTTGCCGCTCCGCCAAAGCGCCTTCGGCGTCTCCACTCCACCGAAGCGTCGCTGCCTTCGCCGCTCACTTTTTGCACTGGAGGAATCGGGGAGGAAGGGCAAAAATGGTTAGGGTTTTTTCGACCTGGCATGAGTTTTGTTTGGAATTGGAGCAATCTGGACCGTCCAATAAAGATCCTACGGACGACATCCATCCAGCGCCACCCCACACCGCCACAAGCAATCCTAACCATTGATTACGATCCAACAACACATGCTAATGGGCCCGCGGGCGCTAATTGGGCCACACGTGCTCGCATGCGCCCGGCCGGCTAGGCCGCAAGCGCTCGGCCCGCGCGCATGATGAGCATCACTCCTCACGGGCCGGATTGCCGTTTGGGAAGCCACGGCCTCTAGGTCAAAAATTTATTTTTCATTTATTTACACCCGAAAATCATTTATTGTTTTACTTAACTAATAATTAATTTTAGTCATCATTTTAAGCGATAAAATTATATTAAATTTTGCTTGTGCATTTTAATTTATTTCTAAATAAATGGAACCAATGATTTAGGAGTATTTTTGCACTTTGATTTTGTTATTTTTCTATGTGCAACCAACAAGAAATTTAGCAAGAAAAATCCTTATCATTATATTATGATACTTAAATTTTGATTATTAGTATTTATTTATTGTTAATATTAATTTTAGTTTCATCCGTTGCAATGCACGGGCATATTGCTAAAAAATACGTAAGGATTCCGGTGGATTTTCATCCGTCTTCACCTATTTTTGGTTGATTTTCGTCCGCAACATCCGAGATGAAGAGTCCAAGACAAAAAAAATCATCCAGAGTCCGCATCAACAACCAAATACCTGAGTGATCCAGCGAAAATTCATCACAAACATATATACAAATTTCAATAGGACAACCAACGAAAGAGAAAAAATAAAAAAAATCACCGGAAGCTGCCACCGGATCCAGCGCGGGAAGCTGCGGCCGACACCGTCGGTGCCGCGGGATCCATCGCAAGAAGCCGCCGCTGCCATCGGGAAGCCATCGCCACCGCTGGATCGGGCCGCGGGAAGCTGCCGCCGTCGCCGGATCAGGCCGTGGGAAGCCGCCAGCGCCGTCGTCGCGCTCTGATCCACCGCGGGAAGCCGCCACCACCGCCGGATCTGGCCGCGGGAAGCGACCGGTGTCGACGGTGCCGCCGGATCTACCCGCGGGAAAGGGAGAGGAGGAGAGGGACTGGCGAAGCCGGTGGGGGAGGGGGAGGGGAAGCGGAGGAGGATCCACGCCGCCGGTCAAGGGAGGGGAGGGGAGGGGGAGAGGCGCCGCCTGGAGGGGAGGGGGAGGAGGAGCTCGCGGTTTTGATGGATTCGGAATCAATCCGAGCCGTCAATCAAAATGAATGGCTCAGATCAACCACGCGTTAGGCCGGCCTCCCTTCCTGGGCCGCAACACTGCTGGGACGCACGCGTTTCATGGGCCGCATATGCGAATGACCTAGCAGGCCGGCAGGTCCAAAGAGACCTTTTTTCTTTTTTTAAATTTATTTATTTCTTTAGGAATATATTTTTTATAGGCTCATATCAATAAAAACTGAACCCTAATCATCTAATATTTTTATATTTATTATAACTTTAGTTTACCCGTTGCAATGCACGGGCATCTTTTCTAGTTAATTATAAAATATGTTAGGTTATACCCTTGATCTGTCTTTGCAGTTGCAGGCTTAGAGCATCTGCAACAAAATGGCCAAATTAGACTTTGTAAATATCCATGTAACCAGCTCTTCAACTGATTTGGAGAGCCAAACTCGTTACTCACTCTAATAGTCTTTCCACGTATGCACTCTATTTTAAGTCTATGACATTAGGACACACATGACTTTGTAAATATCCATGTAACCAGCTCTTCAACTGATTTGGAGAGCCAAACTCGTTACTCACTCTAATAGTCTTTCCACGTATGCACTCTATTTTAAGTCTATGACATTAGGACACACATGTAGCCTCTACTCCTTCTTCCTCCAATTTCTCCACAGCCATCGCCGACCTCCTCTCCGGTGACATTGACGGTGACGATGGAACCGTGCGCACGCGAGGTGATGGCAACGACGGTGGTAAATCCGTGCACACGCGAGGCGGGCTTGTGCGCACCATGGTAGATCCGTGCGCTCGAGTCGACGACGACGGCGAGGGACGACGAAGACTACAGTGAGAGGGGAGAAGCCGGCGGTGAATCCGTGCGTAAGGAGGGCTCGACGGCAGCGGCAAGGACGACGCTGGGCGAGCGGTGGAGGACAGAGAAGGCGGCGACAACAATGCTGGGTGAGCGGCATTGGGAGAACAACAACGATGACGCTGGGCATATGACATTGGGAGAACAATAAAAACTTTCCTAAAGATATACATATTTATACCCATGGGTAGATACTAGTCTTTATTGGACATGATACAAACTTTCCTAAAGATAAAAGGAAAAATATAAAGTCCTTATCGGACACTAAACACTTTCCTAAAGATAAAAAGAAACTAACAGACTCTTCCTAACTAATAGATAAACCGCCATGCCATATCCTCCTTGAACTCGGTCTCTTCTGGATAAACTTTCTTTAATTGATTAATTTCCTTAATCGAATCTACCAAGAATTCGACTATTGACGACTTGATAATTTCCATCGGCCGATTCCAAGACGCTAAAACCGATAGTGATTCTAAGCCAATGATGACTTCGGGCTTACCAAATTTTAGCGTTAACAGACCCACGCCGATGGCCGACCATCCTTCCTTGCCAACTTTGGCTAGTGCGGAGGGGAATTTAGCCAGCCATTCGATTGGCAAGTCTGTTGAAGTTATTTTTTATCCAACTCTATTAAAATTTAGCTTGGAGAGCTATTTAGGCATTCTCTTAGAGATGCTCTTACAGCTGGGTGAAAACAAGAGTAGATAGAGAGAATGCAATCGTCGACAACAACTTGTTATAGCTTGACCGCTATGGGCTACATTTTAGGCTCAATTATGAGGCCCAAACAATTAAGATTCCACATGGCAAACGGCCCATTTATTGCAGCCCACGCCGAAGTTCGCTGCAAAACTAGCAAGCTGCAACCCTCCGCAGGGAGCTTCCAGAAATCGCGGTTTAAAATCCAACCGCGCGCAAGTCACAACGGCTTCCTTCCTCGTCTCGTCACCGCCGGACTCGCCGTCGCATCCGCCATCCAACACCAACTTCTCCCCTCCTCTCCCGGCTCCGATGGCGGCATCGGCATCCCCGCGCTGGGCCGCGGCGCGCGTCCCGTGCAAGGCCGACCGCGCCCGCATGGTGGGTGCTTCTGGCGCGCGCGTTCTTCCTCAGCGGCGGAGGCAGCGTGTCCACCGCTGCCGACCAGCGCGTGGCGCGGCGTACGACGGCGGCCGGCCGACTGGCTCTTCCTCGCCTCTCGATCTCCGGACTTCCGGCAACACGCTCCTCAACCTCCGCACCACGCGACGCATCATCGGAGTGTCAGTGTGGAACCTTCTCGTCTGCACGCTGGCGGACCTGCATCAGGGAGACCTGCGGGTTCGTCGGCGACGCGAGCCGTCGAGAATGGTGTGTATTCCTGCGAATGAACCGCGCCCTCGCTAGCCACCTCCTCAACGCCGCTGCTCGCGCGCTATCTCGTGGACTCCCGTGGGAAGCTGCTCATGGTCGTGAGGAGCGTCGTCACCACCAACGTCCCTGGATTGCCGCCATTGGCGACATTCCGGGTGTTCCAGATGACGCAGGCTCGCGTCAATGGGCTCGGCATCGCCGTGTACACCTGGACCGAGGTGCCCAATGTTAGAATTTCAACGGTTACTCTCATTGAGAAGAGGATGGCACTCAGGATGGGGCAATTTTCTGGTTTTCTTCATTCACAAACACAAAGCCATATCCTCCCAAGGAGGTTGGATACATATATATAGCCATAGCTGGCTGCACACCTAGTGCTATATCCTCCTAGTCTAAAATTCGAAATTTGAATGGGATGCTGTCCTAGAGGGCATCCAAACTGAATAAAGCATAAAGGGGGGCATAAAGGACTAGTCAAGATGCTGTCCTAACCGAATAAAGCATAAAGCGAGATGCTGTCCTAACTGAACCACATGCTGTCCTAACTGAACCACAAAGACCAAAGACTTATCCATCATTCTCCCCCTAAGCCTTGTGCGTCGTTTTGTGGGGAAGTTGGGCCATCCCGATCCTGGAGCAGAGCTCGAGGAACTTGACTCTCCCAAGAGGCTTGGTGAACAAGTCCGCATGCTGATCCTTGGTATTGATGTACCCCACCTTGATGCTCCCTTCTTCCAAACAGCTTCGGATGAAATGGTACCTCACCCGGATATGCTTGCTCCGTTCGTGGAAGACGGGGTTCTTTGCCAGGGCCAGGGCGGACTTGCTATCCACCCTGAGCTCCACCGCTCTAGTGTCTCTGCCGAGAAGATCACTAAGCAGTCGAGCCAGCCAGAGCGCCTGGGTCGAAGCGGCGGAAGCCGCCATGTACTCGGCCTCGCAGCTGGACAGGGCCACCACCTGCTGCTTGACCGACTGCCAGCTAACGAGGCACTCACCGAGGAAGAAGAGAATCCCGCTCGTGCTCTTGCTGGTGTCGATGTCGCCGGCGTGGTCGCTGTCGCTGTACCCGACGAAGTGTGCCTGGCCAGGACACCTCGGGTAGTAGAGACCGTGGTCGAGGGTCCCCGCGACGTAGCGGATGATCCTCTTCACAGCCTGCTGGTGCTCCGTCGTCGGTCGTTGCATGAACCGACTAACGTAGCCGACGGAGAATGCCAAGTCCGGCCGTGTGTGGGTGAGGTAGCGAAGGCTCCCCACAAGACGCCGGCACTGCGTGGCGTCCACCTCCTCCGTCGTGCTGTCACGGCTCAGCTTCAGTCTCTCCTCCATCGGAGTGAGAGCTGGGTTGCAATCGGTGAGCCCAGCCAGCTCAACGACGCGCTTGGCGTAGGCGGTCTGTCGAAGCGTGATCCCGGAGTCGCCCTGGTGCACCTCGATCCCCAGGTAGAAGGAGAGAGGCCCCAGATCACTCATCTGGAAGGTGGCCTTCATCTCCTCCTTGAACGCTGCCACCTCCGCATTCTTGGTGCCGGTGATCACCAAGTCGTCGACGTAGACACCCACCAGCAAGGCATGTCCTCCATTGCCCCGCCGGTAGATGGCCGCCTCGTGCGGGCTTTGCTCGAAGCCCATCCCCTTGAGTGTGGAACCCAACTTGGCATTCCACGCCCTCGGTGCCTGCCGCAAGCCGTAGAGGGCCTTGTGGAGGCGTAGCACCTTGCCCTCCTTGCCGGTGATCACAAATCCCGGCGGCTGGTGCACGTAGACCTCCTCCTTCAAGTCATCGTTCAGAAACGCCGACTTGACGTCCATGTGATGGATGCCCCAGCCTTCCTGATCAGCCAGTGCAAGGAGGAGTCGCACGGACTCCATCCGTGCCACGGGAGCGAAGGCATCGTCGTAGTCGATCCCCTCCTGCTGCACGAAACCGCATGCCACCAAGCGAGCCTTGTGCTTGACGATGACTCCGGCTTCATCCCTTTTCAGCTTGAACACCCACTTAAGGGTGATCGCGCGGTGACCGCGAGGGAGGTCGGCAAGCTCCCAGGTGCGGTTCTCCTGAACCGCGTCCATCTCTGACTGCATCGCGGCACGCCATGCCGCGTGTTTCTCAGCCTCTGCGAAAGATCGAGGCTCACCGTCGTCGAACGCAAGGTGCAACTGCGCCTCCAGGTCGTGAGGCACCAGTCCCGGCACCGGCTGATCGCCGAGAAGGTCCTCCATCGTACGGTACCGTAGCTGCTCGCCGTCGTGGTACGCGTCGATTCGCTCCCCATCGTTGGAGAGCGGAGTAGCGAACTCCACCGGGCTGCGCTCAACACGAGCTGGTGTCGGAGTAGACGTGCTCGGAGGAGTGGCTGTTGGTGCTGGAGCGCGTGGGGTCGCCGGCTGTGGTGGTGTCGGCGAAGGGCTTGTCGTAGTCGAAGTCGAGGCCCGAGGGTGTGTTGGTGTCGGAGTCGGTGGAGGCTCGGGGACTGGGGTAGACACGCTTGGTGAAGAAGAGCTGCCTACTCCCCCAGCTCCCTCGAAGTGGGCGTACTCGATGGTGAAGTCGTCGTACGTCGAAGTCGAACCATCGTCCACCACCTTGTCCCATACCCACCCTCGCCCTTCGTCAAACACTACGTCGCGCGCCGTGCGCACACGCTGTGTCTCCGGGTCGAGGATGCGGTAGGCCTTCGAGCCCTCCACGTAGCCGATGAACACCCCTTGGGTGCTCCTGTCGTCGAGCTTGCCGATGTGGCCAAGCTGCTTGGCGAACGCGAGGCAGCCGAAGACCCGCAGGTGGGAGACCGCCGACTTGCGCCCATGCCAAGCCTCGTACGGTGTCCTGCCATCGAGAGCCTTGGTAGGCGAGCGGTTGAGGATGTAGACGGCCGTCACCACCGCCTCTCCCCAGAAGATGGTTGGCATCCCCCTCTGCTTGAGGAGAGCCCGAGCCATGCCCACAACCGTCTGGTTGCGCCGCTCGACGACACCGTTCTGCTGCGGGCTGTACGGCACGGTGTAATGGCGCTGAATGCCCTCATCAGCGCAGTACGACGCGAACTCAGCCACCGTGAATTCGCCGCCGTTGTCGGTGCGCAGCACGCGCATCTTGCGACCGCACTCCACCTCCGCAGCAGCCTGCGCGCGCCTAATGGCGTCCGCAGCCTCTCCCTTGCTGCCGAGGACCATCACCCACATGTAGCGGGAGAGGTCGTCGACGAGCAGCAGGAAGAAACATCGTCCTCCTGGTGTGGCCAGTGTCACTGGGCCACACAGGTCCCCGTGCACGAGCCCGAGCCGCTCCTTGGCCCGAAAGCTCGTCTGCTGGGGAAAGGGGAGCCGCCTCTGCTTCGTTAGGACGCAGACGTCGCAGAGCTGCTCCACGTGGTCAAGGCGCGACAGGCCTCGCACCATCTCCTTGGCACTGAGCCGCTTCAAGGCCTCGAAGTGGAGGTGCCCAAAGCGTTCGTGCCACTGCCATGCCTCGTCGTCCCGACGAGCGGCGAGGCAAACTGGTTGTGCCACCTGCGCGCTGAGGATGTAGAGTCGATTAGTGCCTCTAGTTACCTTGGCAAGGAGGCGACGACGGCGATCCCAAATTCTCATGACTCCGTGCTCGACCAGTACGCGTGAGCCGTTTTCATCCAGCTGTCCCACGCTGATGATAGAGTTCCTCAACGCGGGGATGTAGTAGACTCCGGTAAGCAGCCTGTGCTCACCGGACTTGGCGGAGAAGGTGACGGAGCCGACGCCCTTGATCTCCACGCCGGAGGCATCTCCAAACTTGACGGAGCCTCGGACGCTGGAGTCAAGCTCGGTGAAGAACTCCTGCCGGCCAGTCATGTGATGGGTGGCGCCGGTGTCGAGGTACCACCCATCAGCCTTGTCGTTGCTGGAGCTGTTGCCGAGGAAGACGTGTACCTTCAGCTCGTCGAGGTGGAGGAAAGCCGTTGCGACCGGTGCTGCTGGAGATAGCTCGATGCTTGCGTGTGCCAGGAGCAGAGCCGGCTCTTCCTCCTCCACCTGTGCGACGTGGGCCTGGCCGCGTCGTGGCTGCCGGCAGTCTTTGGCCCAATGGCCAGGCTTGCCACAGTTGCGGCAGGTGTTGTCTCGTGCCGGCTTGTGGTTGCCGGTGGCTTCGCCCTGGGCGCCTCGGCGAGTGCCACCCTCGGCGCGTCTTCGCGCCCACCGCAGCTGGACGCCTCCGCGCGCCTTGCGTGGCTTGCGACCGCCTGTCGAGGGAGAAGGCTCCCCCTTCCTCACGTCACCCTGAGAGGCCTCCCACTGCTCCCGAGTGAGATGGAGCTTCCCGCCAATGGTGATAGACCCCAAGAGAGGCTGTGGCTCATCACCATCGACGACCTTGAGGCGACCTAGCACCTCCTCGATCGACATCGTGGAGAGGTCCAGCAGAGACTCGATCGAGCGAGCGATCTGCCTGTACTTCTCTGGGACGCAGCGGAAGAGCTTCTCGATAGCTCTCTCCTCGTCGTAGGTGTCGTCACCGTACTTCACCATTTTCTGCAAAAGAGTGTTGAGACGAAGGGCAAAGTCATCAACATCCTCACCTGGCTTGAAGGCCAGGTTCTCCCACTCCTTGCGCAGTGCCTACAGTGTGGACTTGCGGGCGCGGTCGCTGCCGATGCGTGCTGCAGCGATGGCGTCCCAGGCCTCCTTGGCAGTCCGCTTCTGGGAAAGCGAGAACTGCATCTCGGGCGGGACTGCAGCGATGAGGGCATCCAGCGCCCGCCGGTCCTCGTCGTAGTCGACGTCGCCGTACCGGACTGCCTCCCACATGTGCCGCACCTGGAGCCTCACCCTCATCACCGCGGCCCACTCGATGTAGTTGGTTTTGGTGAGGGACGGCCAACCACCGGCGGGACCAAAGTCCCTGACCACCATCTGGACGCCGTGGTGGCCACGGCGCCGGTCAGGGGAGGGAGAGCCGCGCTGCCTGCGAGGGCCGCGCTCTCCGTCGAGCCGGCCACCTCCGCCGGGAGCGCCGCCACCGCGCGCGCGCTCCGGGCTGCCGCCGGCACGCCCGCGCCCGTCTGGGTTCCCGTCGGCGGGCACGCGGTCCCTTAGGCCGCCACCGCCGCCGTGGGGGTGGGCTGCTGCCCACTGCTCTGCCCGCTCCCGCGCCCTTCCTCTTGCCAGCTCCTCAAGCTCCCTTTCGGTGGTGATGTCGCCAGTGATGGAGCCGTTGATGCTGCTGCGCAAGGTCTCAACCTCTGCCTCCACCGCACGTGCCGCATCTTCCGCCGCCTCTGCTTCTGCCTCCACCCTGGCTGCTGCCAACTCCGCTGCCGCCAGCCTGGCCGCCCTCGCTGCTGCTGCAGTGGTCTGAGCCGTTGCTCGCCTGTGCTCTTCTGCTGCGGCGAGCTCGGCGTCCTGCTAACGCCGAGTGCTCGAGGCGACCGAACGCCGAGACCGAACGTCGGACATGGCGCGCCTCCGGGAGGCTGCTGCGTGGAGAAGGGGAAGGGAGAGGAGAAGGAAGAGCAGCCGGTGCTGCTGCTGGCGAGAGCTCAACCGAGCTTGGGAAGGGGTGGAACAGAGGATGTTTAGTCTACAGGAAAGTGTGGCTCTGATACCAGATGTTAGAATTTCAACGTTTACTCTCATTGAGAAGAGGATGGCACTCAGGATGGGGCAATTTTCTGGTTTTCTTCATTCACAAACACAAAGCCATATTCTCCCAAGGAGGTTGGATACATATATATAGCCATAGCTGGCTGCACACCTAGTGCTATATCCTCCTAGTCTAAAATTCGAAATTTGAATGGGATGCTGTCCTAGAGGGCATCCAAACTGAATAAAGCATAAAGGGGGGCATAAAGGACTAGTCAAGATGCTGTCCTAACCGAATAAAGCATAAAGCGAGATGCTGTCCTAACTGAACCACATGCTGTCCTAACTGAACCACAAAGAATCCTAACTGAACCACAAAGACCAAAGACTTATCCATCACCCAACAGCCGAAGCTCCATGCCCGGATGCTGTTCGTCGGGCGTGGCTACTGGCTGCTGCTGCTCCAGATCTTACCAAGTGACACCGACTTCTTGGACGACCAGCCTCCCATCGTCAGCCGCTGCTGCTTCTCGCTGGACCAGAACAAATCGAACTACTCTTGTCCGGCATGGCTTCTCCCTTGAGATGAACAAGATCCTGACGGTGACGGTGATTCTGAATCTTGATCAAGTATTACCCTGTGAATTGTGATGCTGACATTTTTGCTGCCGTCAGAGTCAGATAGTTGTTGCTGCAGCTTCGTGAGTAGGATACATACAAATTATTGTTGATTAGTCTGTTACAATTAGGAGAATGACATGATACATGTAGAAAAATACTAGCTAAAATCACTTGCAACTCATTGATGATACTGATGGCCTCCTTTGATCTCTATACTTTCTTATCATTACTGCTTTCCGGCACTTTCTGCCTTCTTTCTGATGTTCTATCAGTTCAGAGCTTTTGGTGGCCCTTACTGCTGAAATGATTGGGGTGGCGTTCTTGCTATGGAATTTGTTAAATGAAATGCATAATTCAATGTGAAATTTTCCCTTTGTGAGATTGTTTCAAGGAATGTGAAGTGTGATCATGTTATTGTTTGCCTTTGTGACATCGGCTATTTTGTTTCCTGGTTCAGAGTTCAGACCATATCTTATTTCCTGATTCAGACCATGTCTTCTTAGACAGATAGAACTTCCTTGAAAAAGAAGAATCACACGGCAATCTTTAGTCTTGCTAAGTCAAGTTGTTCCTGCTTTGGTTAGTACGGTAGAATGACATGATGCAGGCTAAAATCACTTGCAACTCTTTAATCATATTGATGCTCTGCTTCAATATCTATACTTACCAGCTGCCATTACTGCTTTTCTGCACTTTCTGGTGCTAGCTCAATCTGTTCTGACTTCTAAGCTTTTGAGACTGTGTTGGCGTCCTGGTTATGAAATTTGTTATGTGAGTGAGACTTGTGTTGAAATGCGTAATTCAGTTTGAAAATTTGTGTTTAGATGCTTAGAATTTCTATAGGATTGATATAGCAAATAAATTCCTTTTTATGAAGCATGAACTGGAAAATGCATGCTTGGTATGTGATCATGTATTCATGTTACTGTTTTCTAGCTCCTGAAGGTACAACAGATTACTGAACTAATGCAACATTAATTATGGACGACCGATCCATCGGTTGGTCTGTTTCCTGGTTCAGAGTTCAGAACTTCAGGCTATTTCTTGTTTCCTAGTTCAGACCACTTCTTATATAGGAGTGCATAGAAATTCCTCTAAAAGGAGGTAAGATTCATATAGCAATCTTAGTCTTGCTAAGTCATACTTGTCTGCTGCAGCTAACAACTTAATTTGCTGCTAATGCATCAAAGACAGAGCAGCCCTCAGACCTTGATTAATCCAACTCTTCATCAACAATAGTATCTTTGTAAATGAAACGAAGCATCCACATCACTGAGCCAGGGCTTCAGGTAAGACCATTAAAAATACTACATGTTTTTTGCGAGGAAAATATACTGCGTGGTTTCATAAAAAAAATGAGGACAAATGATTGACTTAACTAATCAAGTTGTGTAAGAAATGAACTGATTAACAGAAGTCCTGGTTAAAGCAGAGCTTTCTTTACTGCCAACTTATCATCTAACGGTTTTTTTTTCCCTCAAAAAAAAAATGTGTGTAGCACTTTGCAACTGGGAGATGGAGGGAACGAAAATTCTGTTTTGACAAGACAGATGGCTCAACAATCAAAGGCCTGAAGTTAGTTCAGAAGAGAGAGAACATAGTTTACTCCATCCAAGAGAAAGCACAGATTAATCAAAATGGAATTTAGTAACAACAATTGGATGAAGTTAGTTCAGAACGTAACAACAGTTCAAGAGTCAGATAAATGAACTTTCACTCTTGGGTCAGACGATAGCGCTTACTACATCCAATTTACAGGGTCAATTAAATCTCCACTCTGCCCCTGAATAACCTGTGGGAAAAAAAGCCAGAACCAAAAATAAAATTCTTCAGCCGGGTTTTACTTCATCAAAAGATCCTAACAGCAGGTAGTTTATGAAGAAGGAATTGGCCGTGCAATCTGTTGGAAATATGGTCAATTGGTATATTTTAATCCAGAAAAAAATAGAATAAATATGATATTTGAGCATAAGAGTGATTCAAATGTAGTGTTAAACATGTTCCTGCTAACAAGAATTAAAGCATCTGATAGCATGCTTAAGACCAAGTATAGATACACATATCCGGAAGAGAATCCTTCGGATCCAGAAGCATTAGTGTTGGTGTTGGTGTTGACGTTCCCAGCATCGGTGGTCATCGTGGATGTAGTTCTTGTTCTTGTGAACAACAAGTGAGCAATCGTGCCTTGCGCTTTCCAAAAACCTGGTGGTCATCGTGGATGTAGTTCTTGTTCTTGTGAACAACAAGTGAGCAATCGTGCCTTGCGCTTTCCAAAAACCTGATCACCCGTTTGTCTGGGAAAACATAATAGCGGGGTGTGGTTTCGGAGGCCTGCTCTCGCTGTTTCTGTGCGCGCAGAAACTAGCGATGGGAATGTAGTAGTGCAGCAGCAGCTCGTGGAGTATTGTGTCTCACACATATATACAGAGGCTTCTCTGATTATATGCATGCAGAGAATAATGTACATTACTCACAAGTAACGTATATTGTTAATTTACCAAATTAACACCATCAATCAACAGTAACGGTTAGGATTTATATTGCTTCATAATTGAGTCATCAATCCTTCGTGTTAATTGATATATCAATTGTTGAACAAAAACCTTTCACACAACATGTCCTATAACTCCCCACCATTAAACGTGTGCCTTGATTATTATAGATTTAATTGAAAGTAAATGGGCCAAGCACAAATAAATCGAACAATCCCCACCAATATTTCACGGCACACGAGAAATGCTCTCAGCTCCACTACTGTTTTGATATACCTGTATTTTCTAGTGGAGACTTAAGTTGATCATACATCTTGAACAGATGCTACACTTATCCACAACTGACAAATGGACTATGCCTTAAATGGATAGTTTTATGTGAACAAGCTTGACCAAAGCCCTTTATTGGTACTGGGCTACTAAAGTATCCCCTTGGTTTGGAGCATATAAGTTATACTCCAGACTTTTCATGAGTATCTAGAGATCACCCAAATCTCATAGACCGTGACTAGCAGTCAAACTCATATAGGTGTGTTCCTTCTAAGATGTTCTGTAGGCTAACATCTCTGCTTTAAGAAAAGTTACTTGGATCACATTAAGGTATATACCAACCTTCCATACAGACAAGGAGAGAAGTACATCATAGAGATAAGCCCATTTTAGGGTCTCTCCTCCCAGTCACCCAATAGTTTGTTTCGCTATCCTAATTCACGGGATCTCTGATCACATAGAACAAGTTATCACTATTATGCAACTCAAGTGGGTCTCAAGCCCATCTCCCTCGATGTAATGTCTATCACATTGAGTGATAATCCCTTAGTAAACTAATATGCCAGATTTTTAGTTGTCTAGACATAGTGCAACGCTATCACTCCGGAGTTTTTCTGCTTTCTGACAGACTTCAGTCTTATTTGCTTGGCTGACTTCATGTTGTCCTTCGAACTGTTCACCTTAATAATCATCGTCTGTTTATCACAGTTCATCGGGATACCTGATACTGCTTTTTCAACCACCGGCAAATTCATTAGGAGCTCACAAAGCCACTCGGCCTCAACTGTGGCAGTATCTAATGCTATGAGTTCTGCTTCCATTGTTAATCTCGTTAAGATGGTCTACTTGCAAAACTTCCAGGAAACAACGCCACCTCCAAGTGTGAACACATATCCACTTGTGGCTTTTATCCCATCAGCGTCAGATATCCAGTTTGAATCACTATAGCCCTCCAATAACTTCAGATACCCGGTATAGTGAATTCCATAGTTCATTGTACCTTTTAGGGGCCGGTCCCCAGTCCCACGGGGAAAATTGTCACACCTAGCTTTAAGCACTATAACATGGTAACGACAAACCAATGTGAGAGCACTTGCAGTTGTGGGTACAGAAAAGCCTTTGCAAAAGTAATATTCACATAGCAATCTTCTTGTTGCTAAATCATACTTGTGAACTGCTAACAACTTTGCTGCCAACGTATCAAAGACAGTGCTCTCTAAGCTTGATGAATCCAACTCGTCATCATCAAAAAGGGTATCTCTGTAAATGAAATGAAGCATTGCCTGCAAAGAAATCCGCATGTAGTAAGTGCTTACTCTCTGAACTTCTCAAGCTATAATGGAAAAATAAATTCAACATAAAGACAGGAACAAACCATGAAAACCTTGTCTCTATATCATCAATAGCAATCGTTTGTAGGTCATGACCCTCACTAGCCTTCTTCCCATCCAATACACTATCGAAATACAGTAGACCATGCAGCCAAAAACCCAACACCAATGTATGGGCATGTAATCTGTCTCCCTCCACATTAAGAATAACATCAACCCCTTTATTATTGTCCAACGGGGTACCAAAAATAAAAATAAGATATCAGAGTCTGGAACCTGGATAGAATGTGATCTGCACTAATAAATAGTCGAAACCACAACACCCACAGTGCAATTTAACGCAATTTAACTTTAGGCGGTCATCCTTCAAAAAGTATGATGTCTCCAAAGCTGTTCGCGGAAAGAACAATTTGTACCCCTGAAAGAAGCAGATAGAAAATGAAATTGATTATCTGAAACTGCTAAGGTATCATCAACGGATACACAGTTTACTGTATATTTCAAAAATACAAGAATGCACACAACTGGTTTTTCCACATACAAAGTAAAAGTCATTAAGCCTTTTTCCAATTTTCAATTTACAAGGTGAACACATTAGATAGAAGCCTTTGCAACTCATATCTAACATAACAGCAAAAGAGCATGTAGTCTAGTGGTTGCACTGACTTGAGTAGCACCCCAAGGTTCTGAGTTCAAATCTTCATAGGAGTGAATTTCAGATTGGGTTGCTTTGAGGGGTAAGCCCCCAATTTAAAAAAATTGCAAATATTTGGTTGGATGTAGATGCCATACTAACATAACTGTATCTAACAGGAGTCTCAGCTTTCGTATTCTTTTAAAACGGTATATGTCAATTCAATTAGTTTCAAATGTATGAATCTGTTTAAAACTATTCCATGATCCCCTTGAGTAGCTAATGAATACATACAAATGTTCAAACCGCATGCATTGTAAAAGCAGAATAAAGGGTAGTTTGTACAGCTGAACACCACTAGGCAAACACATCACCATGAAAATAAATTCCAACGAAGCAAAGCCCAAAGCATGAAATCCAGGGACCTCAAACAAACAGTAGAGTTATTGCATGAACTTGGCAAAGTCAAATCACAATATGTATGTTGGCAGAATGAAGCCTTTTTAGGGGTGGCCAATCCAATAGAAGAAGGAAATTAGAATATAAAGCATAAGAAGGTCAGTGCTACAAGGCAAGGTTCAAAATTCCTTCTTCTGAAACACAAAGTCTACAAACTAGCAGAGGCTGATGGTTTCATCAAATCCACTAACAAACTAACTAAGCTGTATTGCATATGACAAACTATTACAATCTATCATAGCAGGAGAACACCTACCTCTATCCTATTGTCACCTTTATGCTATAATAATAAATGGAAAAGGCTTATCCTATGAGCAATCAAATTAAATACAAGGATTAAGAAAAACAACCACCTCAGGATGCATTCAAAATATTAAAGAACTAGGGTGAAATGGTAATTCAAATACTATTTTCATAGTTATATGTATGAAGTAATTACAATATGTTTCTTCCAAACCAGAACTAACTGAGAATAAATACAAAGCAGTTAAGTACTTCAGTTCAATAATATGAACTAGGAAAAGTATTCAATCATGATAATACTAAAGAAGTTTCATTCCATGACGTATAACGCGTATCCTTGTTACATTGCTTTCAAACAATATAACCAATCAACCCAGTGGTAAAGCCAGGATTTAAGTATGAGAGGGGCCAATTTTATAAGTGATTATGATTGGAACAAATAGTGAAAACAATATATGTGAATTCAAGGTTCCCAATAGGTAATATATCATATCAATGTAAAAAACACATGGTAATTCAAAAATCGACCGATATATTTATTTATTTTAATTTAGCCTTATGATAGACATATAATAAGCAACTATAGCCGATAATACCATTAGAGCTAAAAGCAGACAAACATGAGAAGAAACAAAAAAAAAAGCTATATTTTGGCAAAATGAGCGACAAACTATCTATTTTAGAAATTCAAATTTAGACACGTAATGATGAAAAAATACACATGATTATTAAATATTACTCAGTCTAAAAGGAAAATAAAAGTGTGGTTGTTATAGGCTTATGGCTACAGTAACAACCTTTGCTTCTTTTGATCAGGGATTAGTTAAACATATTTGTGTGTCATTTGAAACTAACCTAGCTAACCTACTAATCCATCGGCAAATCCACGACTCAATATTTTCTAAGTTACAAAATTATACAAGCAAATCCTTATGGTGGACTCTTGCCAAATCTCTAAGAAACCGACATTAATATTCCTGCCTATAATGGACTCTATCCTCACTCGGCAATATCTCTGAAGTTTTAATCCAAATCCATCTTTGCCTATATCGGCTAACCGTATTCAACTCGGTATCGGCCGATACAACTCTTAGCCGATGCACACTGTTTCCGAGAATACCACCTCTCTTCCAAATCTGCCTCGACTTGGTCTTCAATTCTGAATCATATCTTACCAAATTTTATCGTTAACACATGCCCCCCAATTCCGGAGTATAAATTGTTATGCTGCGGAATTATCTCACCAATCTCGCGGAAATCTCGAGGGTTCCACATATTCTTACCGCTATCCCCGCACTTATAAATATTAACGGTTACTTTCTTAATCTTCACGCCGTCACCTTTTGCAACCGCCTAAACCACATAGTTCCTTCCTCTCGAAGCTCCGACGATCTCCTTGGTGGCGGATACTCACTGCAGCGACCTCATCAACTCTAATCTCCCCAAGAAAGATGTCAACTCCTTCTGAGTTTCCCGAGGTAAGTCAATCCCTCTCTCATCGTCTATCTGCTATCGGCTAACTCTTGATGTAAACCCCATGATTTCTCCGCATTTTCTTGATTCCCCTTTTCTTCTTTTACTATCTGTAGCACTTGAAAGATCATATAGCAATGCCTATCTCCAAGGAACCAAATCATTATTTCCTGGGTCCGATAGGCGATATAAACCCAACCCACTTCATCAATGCCGAGACTAACAGGATCCCATTTAGGCATACCAATCTTAACCTAGCTCATTGGCCGACAGTGTTTAGATCATGGCCGTCTCGCGCGGATGGATTGAAGAATTGGTATAAGAGGATAGCTGCAACCAAACAATCTCACTGGGAAGAAATAGGGATATCCCAATGTTTATCTCTTTCTCTGGCCGATGTGAAGAAGGACGAGCCCATACTCTCAGCTGCAAGTCTAGAAAGAAATAATATCCGATAAACTTTCTATTGTATTTAATGGGTTAAAGTAGAAACTCGGATTTATTCAAGTAAAAAGTAAGTAATATATTTGTAACGTAATTTTTGAAATAGAATAATGTAGATCACATGCAAGCTTAAAAAATAACATGGTACATGCACAATGTAGAAAAGTCAAGAAAAACAGGCATACTCCTATGCGGCAACCAAGCATGGGGAGTTGGGGACTCGGTTCGGTAACTTCACTTGATTCGTTCATCTAAGGTTCCACGTCGAAAACAATGCGACATGCAAGTCCGAACTCCGAACCTACTAGCAGCACTACAGCAGAAGGGCCCGGAAGAAAACAAGATGCCTGCTACTAGTCGGAAAAGTGATCGTGTGTGACGAACGTTCGCCAATTAGCTTTCACGCTTTGGAATAGCATTCTGAAGCCACTAGCAAAAATTGGTTGATAAGATACTAGAAGTTCTGGCGCGCATTTGTCTGTAGTAATAACACCAGTACAGCATTATAACAAGGAAAAAATGTTCAGAATTGCACCGATACAAGCCTGCTCTCTCACGCTCTCAGCCTCAGCAATATCTATTATGCTTCGTTCATTTCCGATTATCAGACGAGCTGATAAATGAGGTTAATTTTGAGGGCAAGACTGATTATGTTTTTAATGTTGGATAATTGAAAATTAGATTTTTAAAAATAAAATTTTCATAAAAAAGATTTTCAAAAAATCGCACTGTTTAGCTGAGAAACGTGTCCGTGATAATTCGGAGTAGTAGCTAGTCCAACCTTCACTTAAGAACTGACCCTTCAGTACCTAAGGAATATCCAAGTTTCAGTGGATTCCACATGGATGCTTGGAGTCACTGGATGACACAAGAATCATTCCTTAGCTTTGAACTTTAGCATATCATGATTGATCTGATGGACCAACAAAACCAGGATTGAGGATTACAGTTAATCTTCCAGCAACACTATACTGTAGTAAGTAGCAACCCCTTAATTACTCCCTTCTCTTGATCTTGGGTGATTGGGTCTCCTCTCAAATGGCCGAGACAGAACCAATAAAATTGTACCTTCTTGTTCAAAATTTGCTCAAGCTACAGCAATTTTAATTGGATTTGTCTGATCACACGAAGGCCAAAGCCTCTGCTCGCCGCTGCTCCTCTGTGTATATAAATATTTCTTTTGCATGCATGACGCCCACAAGCTACGCAAATCATTTTCGTGGCTCTCAATGCATCATCTCGGAATTTTTTTTTCATATTTTAGGCCTTTTAAATAAATAATTTTAATAATAGACCTCTAAGAAAACTATTTTAAAAAATAAACCTTTTCACCATGCTAGTAGATATGGCGTGATCAAAGCACACTCATGCCAACAAGCTCAGGATGGCAGACTACAGCTGTCACGCCAACAAGCCTACCGTGATAGCCACGTTAGCGTCCCAATGACCTTATCACCATCAACAACTGCCACGGGACACCTTTTGCAACGCCACGACCAATGGCGTGGCAGCTGTGCTTGGTCACATTATATCTACTGGCGTGCATAAAGGTTTATTTTTTTAAAATAGTTTCCTGGAAGGTTTATTATTAAATTATTTATTTAAAAGGTCTAAAATATAAAAAAAATTCGGCAGTTGTTTTTTCCTCTGCATTTAATATACTTTTTTGTCTTCTACTCAACTTTAAGTTGTTAATAACTAGTTTTCATATGTATGTCCCTATCAAAGAAAGCAATGGCTAGGCCCTATCTCAAAAAGAAAAAAAAAGCAATGGTTGGTTGGATTGTGCTCCGGGGTCCCTGGAATATGCCCATGAAAACAGCTGGGAATCAAAAGCAGCTGGTCTGATTGCTACTATAATATTGATTTATTGAAGTCAAGTCTGTGAAAAAATAATTTATTCCAGGAGAATTAGTGCTTTTTGGTGAAAACGGCCTCCAGAAAATCGACCATTTTAATTTGCCTCCTGCAGGATTAACCTATATGGGAACTTATCATGTACACAAAGCTTCGGGTACACTCATCGTCTACACCACCTAACAAGTGTCATCAAAAATCTAGAAATATATATATATATATATATATATATATAATTCCAGTAGTATTTAACCTATGTGTAAAAAACCTCATTTTCGAACTCATCATTCATAGAGAAAAATACAAAATTCTGAGATTTATACACATAAAAACTGTCAAATAATTTTTTTTGTTAAAGTTAAAGTATATATTTCTAGAAAAATGATAGGTGTAATACTATATTAAAAATTGAAGTTACATGTACAATTGTTTTAGAATATTCGGTGGCATTATTAACTATTATGTATAGTGAGTACATGACATATCACTATTTAATTACTGATAAATACTATGTAGTTGGAGAAAGGGTGTGTTTAGATCCAGGGGTAAAAAAAATTTGGCGGATCACATCGGATATACGGACACACATTTGAAGTATTAAACATAGACTAATACCAAAACAAATTACAGAATCCACCTGTAAACTGCGAGACGAAATTATTAAACCTAATTAATCCGTCATTAATAAATGTTTACTGTAGCACCACATTGTCAGATCATGATGAAATTAGGTTCAAAAGATTCGTCTCGTGATTTACACGCAAACTGTGCAATTGGTTTTTTTCATCCACATTTAATACTCCATGCATATGTTCAAACGTTCGATGTGACGGGGCAAAAAAAATTTGGGATGGATCTAAACAGGGCTAAAGTATGTAGTACAAACCTAGAATTACTTAATGATAAAAATAAATATTTGAAATTTATCCACGTTACCTAAGTAAAATTTTACTCGGACGAGTCTCATAAGTTCGTTTTCTGACCATACGGTAGTTTATAAATTCACACTACATACATAAGTTCCTTTTTGAAACATATGATTAAAAAAAGTAGGAATATAAAAAAAAGAAATGGAATAAGAATATACGTGTAAAACAAATGAATGAAAAACACATAGGTATTGAAGCCCGGCTCACGTGTGAGGCCAGTGTGACAGTGGCTGTGTTCGGCAGCGATTGCTGTGCAGTCTGCAACAACTGAATTAGAAAAAAAAAAACTGTTCAAGCTGCTGCAGCCAGCCGCAGTAATCGGCTTCCGAACAGAGCCAGTACATTTAATCCACGTACGTCAACAGGCGGATATAACCACAGTAGAAGGCAGATTAATTAACATTTAGTTTGGCCATAGGTTAATGAAACATTGTGCAAATGACAGGCCTGTCTCTTTCTCTTAATCTTGTGGCGTTCGTCGACGCATGGTGTAGCTAGCTAGCGAATACCGAATCGAAGACATTTAAACTTATTTGGATTATCACTATTTTTTAAAGAAAACTAGTTAAATTATAATTTGGAGAATTGGTGATGTCATTGCGCCAAAATTAAAATATACTACTATATATGCCGGATATATTCAACGTTCATAACTAAGCCCGGTCTTTCTTGTGGTATAATGCAAGCAAAGTCGTCGTCCCTGCATGCGCAAGGACGCACAAACGTACGTATACGTGTTTGACCGCTTGATTGATACTACAGTTGTATTGTGCAGGATTAGTTCTCGCAGACATTTTATGAACATGACTTTTCTGTAATTAATTAATCTTGTGTGTACTCTTAAGTACAGTTAAACTTTTCAAACTGTTAAATATGATTTTTCTCGTAGCCGTAAAAGCTAACTTTACGGATCTGGATATAAGACATATTTAGATTCATAGGTATAGAAGTTAGGTTTTTTTCTGGGATGAAAGAAATACATTTTTAGGTATCAAAATTTTGGTTAATTTTAGCAAATCTCAAACGGGTTTGAATAGCTAGAGATCTAGTAGTGAAAAAATTTGAATTACCTCTTAACTATTGCAACGGTCTAAAAATTAGAATACCGGACACTCGGCGTCCTCCTTTTTTTTCATGCCGCATTCCCCCTCCAATTTTTTTATTACCTCTAAAGTTGCATCCTTAAAACCATGGCAACGTCCACATCAACGCTCTCTATTTTAGAAAAAGCTAACTTATAGAGATTTGAATCTGGTATTTTCTGGGCCGGAGAGGGATGTCTTGTCTCCGATGATCAGTAATTGTAGTCGCAGCCAGAGTTTCCGTTACCGTTTACCACGCGGTTACCGTGCCCCGGTGGTAAGCATGGTTACCGCGCGGTAACCGTGGTAAACCGTACGAAATTCGTATAAAATTTATCAAAATTTTAAATTATTTTTTAAATTTATTTGAATTTAAGATGGTTACCGCGGTTTTCCTTTTACCGTACCCCGCGGTAAGCGCAGTAAGCACGGTAACCGCGCGGTTTAACACGGTAACGGAAACCCTAGTCGCAGCTGCATTTCCAGTCTCGTGTACATCGTTATTACTTTGAAGTACTAGGTTAGCTTTCTTTTTTTTGGGTACGGAGGGAGTAATTGGCCTGCAATATCAAGCTACAAAGCTACCCTGGTCCATGCATAAGATGCGATGCGATTAGACTCCATATATACAGTTAACAGTCTGGCCATGTGCACTAATTAACTAGATTGCTTTGGATCGACGACCCTGAAATGGAGCTCTCTACTGACCCAGGAAATCCATTAACCAAGACTTGAAAAACTGAAACCGAAGCTAAACCACACGCACACATATGCATATGCACCCAGCTCTTGGTTGTGTTAATTACCATATGATTGGTCTATGTACCTATACTAAACTATTGGAGGTCGCTGTAATTAATTAACACATGTTTAGCTAAAAATAACCCTTGGCATTTTCCTCTGTTTCTTGTTGGATTCTGTCATGGTCTCATGGCCAGCCTGTCCATTCAGGATGCAGATTCAGATTTAGGATGACTTGATCAGTTTAAGAGAGATAGAAAAAGTGATTTAGGACGACTCAAATGACAAAGGAGAAACTTATTCGATCCTCAAATGTCCTTCCATATGCAACCTGGATTATCAAATTTGAAGGATGTCATAGCTAACACTTAGTTTCTTGTGAGGTTACCAGGAACACACATGCTCTTTCCAGACTTTGTTATCAAAATATTTTTTACTAGCATATAGTAGTCACCAAAATAAAACTTTAATGAGTAATACTTTTAATTGCTACACATAACGTAAAATATAGTAAATCCTAGTAGTAAATAAATACAGTATTTAAAAAACATTGTAATATCAAGTACTACATCCATAAGAAAATCACTTTTCTAAAAAATTATGAACCGTCATTTATCTAAATTCATGTAAAAAATATTTTCTGATAGAGGCATTAGTAGATTTTTCGTGTAAAAAATATATATATTTAACAGAGGAAGTAGATTTTCATAGAGATAACGATAGGTAGAGCATGTGAGCAGGGGTAGATCTAGCATAGGTGTTGAAGGACTCCAATCTCCCTACCCACCGGATCACCACATTGATATAAGGAGAGAGAAAAGGGGAATAGATGGAAAAAAATGAAGAGTAGTGGGAGTGAAGAAAGAAGAAGGAGATGAGTCATCTTTAATTTTGTTCTGCATTTGTCTCTTTATGTGAGGGAAAGTATGGAATGTAAGAAATATACGATATAGTTTTTTTAGAGGAGTGCAAGAAATGCAAAAGATAATTTCGACAGGGAAGTGCAAGATGTATGCACATTTGTGTCTTCTATCTAGCCGGGCACGTGAGGCCCATTCGTTCACAAAACCGCAAATACAACTACTCCCGAGTATGTTTTCGTAAAAATGATGCAACGCACCAATAATAGCATTCCACGTGGCACATCGCCCTCCTTTTCCCACCCATTTTTTTTCAATTACGTACATTGATCAGCTTCCGTTTCCCTTTTGAGGACACGTACTTCGCTTCCTCGCTTCTCTCTCCTCCGGAAACTCCCCTCCCCTCACCTCACCCTCCCTCTCTCTCTCTCTCCTAGTCTAGAGAGAGAAAATCACACACGAGGCACGCACGCACGCGAGACGAGACGAGAGGAGAGGAGAGAGAGGCGGTTCGTCCCTTGCGCTTGCGGAGCATATTCCCCACTCGGATCCCCTCCCGCTCGAGCATATACGTGCCAGAGAGAGAGAGAGAGGGAGGGAGAGATGGCGTAGGACAGCATGTGTTCTTGAGGAGAGTTCTTCTTGGCTGGGTCCAATCCCAAGGTGAGTGGTGGATGGATTATTATTAGCCTAGCCTCTTCTTGTTTGTTGATTCTTGTTGTTTGTTTGTTTGAGAGTGAGGATGATTGGAATTGTTTCTAGTGGGGGTGATTGTGGGATTGGGATTAGGGTGGTGGCAGATCCGTTTTTTGTTTTGAGAGAAGGTTGGATTTTTGCTGCGTTTGGTCGGTGGAATGGCGGTTTGGACTGGTTGGTTGATCCGATTCGTGTGGGCGTTTGAGGATTATTTTTTTTATGGTTGGAAATGTGTGTTTTTTCCCGTCCTTGTTTGTGCCTGCTTCATGATTGATTGGTTGCCGCTGTTGCAGATTGATAGGTTCCAATGTGCCTTTAGGTGCTATTCTTGATTATGAATTGTTATTGTTTATCAGAGCTTCTAAAATTTCTATGGGGTGAGTGGTTTGATGAAAAGGATTTGGGGGAGACGTCTGATAATTCACAATTTATATGAACAAATTTATGTTGGATTCATTTGTAGTCGCACATATGAACAAGGGTGGGTGCAAGAGAAAAATGTCAGTGTCAAGGGAACTTCTATTTCTGTATCAAAGTTTGGTACATATTTAAAAGTTTTGTTTGGGTAGGTCAACTTTTGGATTAAAGCTTTTGTATGGTTAGATAGTCTCAGTGTTTGATTCTTGACTTAAAGGCAAAGGCTCATTCTTTCAAGCTGCCCTTTTTATCGTTATATCTTGGGTTTTTTGCTTTGATAGTTAGCAATCTTGGCAATTTTGTTTTGTCATGTTAGTAGATAGTGAATATAACACTTGATGCAGATTTTTAAATGAAGTTGTATCACTTGACACTGAGAAGATTCATGAGTGCATTCAGTTTCTTACCAAGCCAGGTTCATCACTCAGATGATGAATCGTGGAAATGACAACATACATTTTCACTTTCTTTTTTAGTTTTTCACAGTAATCCGTGTAGTACTAACTTGCATCCGTTTGTTCATTGTGCAGATTGATCTATATTATATAGATGGGTCTTTATATAGAATCTTATCTTGAGATGGAATTGTCATCCTAGCTTCATGGAACTCTAACAAGAACAATTTATTACAAGATGAAGCTCTAGCATCATGCTGTCCTAGGTTATTTTGGCAGTTTCTTTAGGTTAGCAAAAAAGTCTTAGATAGTAGATATGATGTTTCATCCAGGCTTTGCCCCAATTCTCCCTGAGGAGATAGAATTGTAATTACACCAGACTTGTAATCTTATTAGGAAAAACTTTAGCTGTACCATTAGAAGCGAAACGGCCCAGAATAGTATTGCCATTGTGAAAGACTTGCCCCAAGCAGTTCAGCAGTCTACCTGTTTTTATCAGGTAAGGCAGCATTTTATATTTAATTACTGTGTTGTCTGATATGATTGTGCTGAAGTACTGATTCCCTCCAATAACTCATAGATACTCGTGATTTCCTGAGATCTCATGGAGGCGTCGATATCTCCACCAGGCTCATCAAAGCAAGCAGGTCTTCGTAGACCTTCTCCTGGAAACTCTCTTAAGGATCTGTGTCTTGTTTCCAAGCAAGGATCAATAGCTGAGGTAGAATCTGCTTTAGCCTTGTTGAAAAAGAGTGGTGGAAACATTGATGGCAGAAATGTGTTTGGTCTTTGTGCTCTCCACCTTGCAACGTGGAGAAATCATCTACCAATTGTGAGGAGGCTCCTCGATGCTGGTGCTGATCCAGATGCAAGGGTATGTACTATACATTTATGTAGCATGTTTCCTTTTTTAGATAATGGAACAATATCCCCGCGTCGCATATTTCTTATAGTTGCCTTTCCATTGAGTTCTATATATTAATTTGTTAGCACAATATCATTCTCAATTTTATCGAGCTGTTGCCTTCATGGGCATTCCGCAAATTCTATACCTTGGTTGCTGGAAGATGGTTGTCCTAATTGCAAAAAATGAATAATCTAAAATGTGATTTACTTTGAACAAGTCATCGAGAAACCCTTAAATTGTAACCTCCCATGTATGAATCTCAAAACTGAATCCCTTATGATTTGAACATGGCTTGCTTAGTGGCGTGGAATTGGCTTCTGGCGTTTAGGTGTTAGCTCAATGTGCCCAAAAGCAAGGAGTATGCCTGCGTGTTTCGACGAGAACACCGAAAAACTCTGTACAATTTAACTCAATGCTTGCAGGATGGAGAATCTGGCTGGAGCAGCCTGCACAGAGCACTTCATTTTGGCCACCTGTGTGTTGCTAGTGTTCTTTTACAGTTTGGAGCATCCCTTGCTCTGGAGGACACCAAGGGACGCACACCTGTCGATCTTCTCTCAGGCCCTGTTTCACAGGCCAATGGAGATTCTCTTGATTCAGGTAGTTATTTTCGGCTTCAGTAAACAGCGGTTTCCTATTTTGTTCAGTGCTTTTAGCCTTTTACGCTGATGACATTCTGACCGTATTTCTTCAGGCATTGCTTAATAAAATATTTCTTACCATTTCCCATTTTAGTTGCAATGGAAGTCTTCAGTTGGGGAAGTGGGACAAATTATCAGCTGGGAACAGGCAATGCGCACATACAAAAACTACCATGCAAAGTAGATGCCTTGCATGGGTCATACATCAAAATGGTTGCCGCCTCAAAGTTCCACAGTGTAGCAGTTAGTTCTGATGGTGATTTATACACATGGGGATTTGGTCGAGGTGGTCGTCTTGGTCATCCAGATATTCATAGGTAAGCAATTGCATGCTATTCTAGAAGATTTGTTTTGTTTTGAACAGAGGTTGAAACTTTTTATTCCGACATGGACTTTATTTTTTTCTGTCTCATATATGTATAGATTTGTGCAGGCTATTAACAAAGCCACTAAATTTTAGTTCTGAACTTCTCTTTGTCTAAGGAGTTTTATTCCGTGAATCACCAATTTGTTGCAGTGGCCAGACAACTGCTGTGATTACTCCTCGCCAAGTAACATTAGGATTAGGCCGTAAACGAGTGAATGTTGTGGCAGCAGCGAAACATCATACTGTGATTGCTACAGAGGCTGGGGAGTTGTTTACATGGGGATCAAATAGAGGTATGTGTGATGCATCTCGAATGCAATATTGCAATTCACTTTCAGTTCCTACTATTATCATTTCTTCCATTTGATCTATATAACAAAACTGGCCAATGCAGAGGGCCAGCTTGGTTACCCTTCTGTGGACACCCAACCAACACCACGGCGTGTTAGTTCCCTGAAAGCAAGGGTTATTTCTGTCGCTGCTGCAAACAAGCACTCAGCTGCTGTTGCTGATACTGGTGAAGTGTTCACCTGGGGTAGCAATAAGGAGGGCCAGCTAGGCTATGGCACTTCTAATTCAGCATCCAACTGCATTCCAAGAATGGTTGAGTACTTGAAAGGAAAAGCATTTAAATGTGTATCTGCAGCAAAGTATCATACTGTAGCATTAGGAACTGATGGCGAGGTAAGTCAATACTCTTTAAAACGTGACGATTTATACACATCGTCTAATATCAAGAAATTTAATAAGCTTAGCGATGTTATCCTGTTTTTCAGGTGTTTACTTGGGGTCATCGCCTTGTGACTCCACGCCGTGCTGTAATATCTAGGTGTCTTAAGAAGGGTGGAAATACAAACCTGAAGTTCCATCGTATGGAGCGTCTTCAGGTGATCTCAGTGGCTGCTGGAGTGATGCACACCACTGTTCTAACAGCAGATGGTGCTATCTTCTACTGGGTTTCATCAGACCCTGATTTAAGATGCCGACAGGTTTGTTTGTTACTTGTTGAGATACTAATCTGTACAGTCAAGCTGTAGTTTCATACTTACATTCGAAGTGTTTCTACAGATATTCTCTATGTGTGGAAGGAATGTTGTGAGCATTTCAGCTGGAAAATACTGGACTGCGTTGGCTACCGCAGGTGGTGATGTTTTTATGTGGGATGCAAAGAAACATAAGGACGATCTCCCAATGTTTACTCGAGTGCATGGTGTTAAGCGAGCAACGTCAGTTTGTGTTGGTGAAACACATATGCTTGTGCTTTCTAGCATATACCATCCTGAGTACCCACCCAAACCTAAAATCCAAGGCAAGAAGGCCGTGTTAGAATGGAATGGTGGGATGGAAGAATTGGATGAAGACATCATGTTCAATGATGTACAGCCTGACAGCGGTATATCTGGAAGCGATGGTGTAATCAAAAAGGGAGCACCTAGCCTGAAGAGCTTATGTGAGAAAGTTGCAATTGAGCATATTTTGGAGCCAAAGAATGCTATACAACTTCTTGAAGTTGCCGAGTCCTTGGAAGCTAAGGAGCTCAAGAAGCACTGCGAGGTACCGTACTTGTGTGCTCACTTTGCAAGAATGAACCATTTTGGTCTGCTTATTCTGCATTCTTCTGTTTGTTCATGGCCTTGGTGCCTATGTTCTCTCTTTTTCATATAACGATTCCTGGTGGTTCCGTGTGATGCAGGATATAGCTATTCACAATCTTGATTACATTTTCACAGTGGCAGCTCCGTCAGTTATGAATGCTTCTCCTGAAATTCTTGCGAACTTAGAGAGATTGCTGGATGAAAAATCCTCAGAGCCATGGAGCCATCGTCGCCTTCCCACAGTGACAGCTACTTATCCTGCTGTCATTGATAGTGATGAAGAGGGAGATGAAGCAGGAGGATTTCTTAGGCTCAGGGACAGTCAGAAGTCTGCATCGAAGTCATATGGAATATCAAGTTATGGGAACTTCCTTGAGAAAGATAGCAATGCTGGACAAGCTGCCTCTAAGCAGATCAGGGCACTACGCAAGAAACTTCAGCAGATTGAGATGCTTGAGGCTAAACAACTGGATGGTCATCAGCTTGATAGTCAGCAGCTAGCAAAGCTTGAGTCAAGGGCTGCCCTTGAGAGTGAACTTGCAGAACTCGGCATTCCCACAGATTTAAGAACTCCTGTCTGTGTTGCAGAAGGAAAGACGAACAAGAAATCTAGTGTTTCTAAGAAACAGAAGCGGAAAAACAAGCAGGCAGCACATTCTGATACTCCCTTGGTGAAAAGTGAGGACAGGGACGCAATCTCTGTCAAGGATCTCCAGGAAGTCTTACCAGTCCATATTTCTGCAGAAAAGGTTAGATGGTATCATATTGACACATTAATATTACGATTTTTGTCTGGCTCCTTGTCTTTCTTAGTCTCTTGCAACATTATTTTTGCAGATACACTTTTTCTGAGATCTCTTGTCTGTACTCTAGCTGTTTTGAGTACATGTTAGCAATATGTTCTTTGGGCATTTGACTAGGATATTGCTATCATTTGCTTTTATTGAGAGTGACATTGTTTTGTGCGGTCTTACAAAGTTCTGAGACCCAAAGCTGAGAGGCTATGTCCAACTTTGTTCTTTTGATACCTGTTGTGTGTGTTGCTTGCATGCAAGGCAAAGTATTTTCTCCTTAACGGAATCTCTTTTTTTTTTCTTTTAATTAAAGCATGATGCTTTCTTTGTTGATATTTTTCTAGTATATATCTTAGCTTCTGTTGTTCTGATATGACTTGCATTCGTCTAACATGCTTCTGTCTTATTGAGATTTGTACTTTTTCTTTGCTAAAAAACCAGCCTGGCAGCCTTTGCCAAATGTATTATACTAAACATTGTTACTGATAAAATCTATATTCAAGCAGGAAGCAAGTGCTGCTGATTCAATCAAACCCTCAAAGCATGTCACTTTCATTAACACAAAGGCTATCTCTTGTCCATTGGAAAACAAAGCTTCCCAGCCAACTTCGTCAAAGAAGAAGAATAGGAAAGGTGGTTTATCGTTGTTTCTGAGTGGTGCTCTTGATGACACCCCAAAACCAAGCCCGCCTACCCCTGTTGTGATCGTCACACCAAAGCATGAAGGTCCTGCCTGGGGTGGTGCTAAGATAACAATGGGATCTGCTTCCCTTCGAGATATTCAAAGCGAGCAGAGGAAAACAAACGAGCCGCTCACAACCAAGGCCAAAGACTGCTTTGAGGACTCACCTGACAGTGCTGGGCGCGTGCGACTTTCTTCGTTTATACCTGATGCGCGCTCAACACCAATAGCTGTCACACCTGCTCGTGCCATGCCGGCCTCTGAAGGGGATAAGAGCACACTATCCTGGTCGTCTTCGGCTACCTCACCTAATGTATCACGACCTTCTCTCAGGGACATACAGATGCAACAGGTAAAGATCAAGTTGTTTTCTCTTTTATGAAAACACAAGCATATGTGTTTTCTGATTCAAAGATGATTGATTTTGAGCAGGAGAAACGGCAAACCGGCATCTCTCACAGTCCAAAAACCAGGACATCAGGGTTCGCTATACCGTCGCAGGGTGCATCACCTGAGGTTGGTGGCATCAAGGACAATGTTCCCAATCGCTGGTTCAAGCCAGAGGCCGATGCTCCGTCATCGATTCGCTCGATCCAGATCGAGGAGCAGGCGATGAAGGACTTCAAGCGCTTCTATAGCAACGTGAGGATTGTCAAGCCACAGGTCCAGTGATGACCATATGACCATGGCAGCATCTCTCAAGAGTTACTGATCTCTCTTAGGCTCACCGTCACATTTTCAATGGTTTGATGTACATTCAAATGTACAGTCAGTTTCACCCAACACTAGGTTTCCTTTAGTCAAATAAAGCTCAAACCTTTCTTTGCTTTCGTTTTTGCAGAAGTGATCTCATCTATAGCTTGTTTCAGATGGATGTATAGGTTGTATGAGATCACCCCCTGCTTGCCTTAACCTCTGGCAATGCCTTTTTTTTCCTGCCAAAATCTCTTTGGTTGATGCAATCAAAAGCTCAAAAAACTGTGGTGCATTTGCACTCATTTACTTGCTAATTTTTTTCATTCATTTTAGTAATCCTTGCCCCCATGCTTCTCTCATTCTTTGGTTAACTTGTGAATGTGAAAAATATTTAACTTAGATGGTAAAAACATTTACTGCACATTTACTGCTTCAAGTTAATTCTGTCATGTCTGTATGGAGCCAATGCTTAGAAGTGCAAAAGCAGTGGTTCATGAGTTTAGACTTTTAGTAGTTTATGCATACTGTAACTTTTGCTCAAGAGTCAAAAGAACAGTGCATGCTTGTTTGTGTACTGTTTCTTTGTTCAAAAGTGGAAACCGGTAGACATGAGGATGGCAGTTCATGTGATCCCATAATCTTGCTCACTGATGATACCTAAGGGCATAATTTATCAGATGGATATTCTTTGCCCTCTGCCTAAGCTGAATGATGCTGATGACTCATTTTCTCTTTGCCCCTTACCCTCTGGCTATTTGGTCAGAATCTATAAAAAAAGTGAAACATCTTGTACGAAAGATGGATATACCATACTACATGTTGCATTGAGCCAGGGTCCAAAATTCCAGAACGGGGTTTCTGAAATTTCGGGTCAACCAAAATATTTCTGTCGTATCGAGCGTCGTAAACAATTTATACATTCTATAGTACAAGACGTTTAGATAAAGAAGGATAAAGAGACGAGGAAAAAAATGACTACTGATACAGCTCAATCGTATCATAAGATCCTAATATCGCTCTAACTACCATATAATACTCTAGCATTGTAGATATCATAATTCCCAATATATTTTACTCGTACCATAAAAAACAATATTCTACTTAATCTCTCAAGATTAATCTGACAGAAAGAGATTTTGGAAATACACAGTGCTGATCATGTGCACGGTAGGATGGGGACAAGGAAAAGAAAATGGTCGGTGTGGATGGATGGATGGCCTTCACCTTTTCCTTTCTTTCGCTTTTCTGCTTTGCCATTTCCGATCAAATCTTTTTTACGCGGCTGGAAAAGCCATTCGCCACGCATTGCCTGCTCATTTCACACACACAGCTAGAGAGGAGAGATCTGCTGGAATCTTGATCTGGCCGTCGTCTCCTCGTCACAATTCACAAAGTGTGCCTCCGAGATAGGATATGAGGAGAAAAGTAGTGGTAAAGTGTTCTTGCCTTGTAGATTCCAGATCCAGTGTGGGGACTCATGCTCTTCTGTAGCTTGTGTTGGTTTGCAAATTTGCATTCAGTAATTTCGCTTGTGCCTATATCTTCGTGTGCAGATGGTGCATAATTTTACTTTGATAAAAAAAAAAAGTAACTTGGGTGTAGGTAGGTCGTAAAATGTAAGGTATTATGAATAATGTGTGTGTATTTTCAAGCTCAGTTGATTAGATTAGGTGAACGACTCTGACTCAGCGTAGGTTCTCACAATTTTTGCTGATCGTTATGATTGTATTTATGGTTAATTATTGTTTTATTGGTAGGTTATTATTCTTTCGGTGTGGTAGTCGTATTATGGCTAATTATTTGGTAGGTGACACACTTACGCGAGAAAATGTGTAGCCATTCTTATGTTGAACTCGATTTGGAAATATTTATCATGCATTTGTCTTACTAGATATGAACCGGGCTACAAATCTACAACCACTTTAATTGCAACTTTGCATGGAGTAAATTGTGCCTACCTTACGTGGAAAGACAAAGCAATGGTCAAATAAATCCAGCTACATTCTCAAACTCTACAGAATATTATAACCATTCTTTTTGGCAAGAATATAGTCCTATACACACTCGATTTTTGCGCAGACAAGATACTTTCTATTATATAACAGCTGATTGTCCAAGAAGATAAGCACCTATAAATCACATACTTCACACCCCACCTACGACATTCTCTTTTATATAAATACCTTTTATTTGTTCACACTTGGAATAATAAGCAAGGAAGCATCATCAACTATTCTTCTTAACCTTAAAAAATTGAGCACATTTATTCCTCTTACGATGCATGACTTTCCTTGACTTCATGCGTTACAAAAGGCTTTATGACCCCTTCAAATGCAAATAATTTTTCCGAATTTTGATAGAAGTTAGTTCAATTCTCACAAAAGTCCTTCACAATTTGAACATTTCAAAGAAGACCCTAATCATATTGTAGCTAAGCTAACATGCTACTCCCATCCTATGCTCTATTTATTAATAAATAAATAAATCGACACTTTAAAGCCTCTAACACACACGCAAGCTAGTGAAACAGCTCACTCTAGAGAGAGTCCATCATCCATGCAAGCGAAGCTCGCCGTCGACGTGGTAGCTAGCGTTGCATCGCCGCGGCCGGAGCCGTAGGAGAAGAAGAGGTGTTCGACCGGCGATCGCCATGGCGGCGGCCGAGACGGTGAGGAAGCTGGTGGTGGAGGTGGTGGAGGCGAGGAACTTGCTCCCCAAGGACGGCACGGGCACGTCGAGCCCGTACGCCCGCGTCGACTTCGACGGCCAGCGCCGCAAGACGCGCACCGTGCCGCGCGAGCTCAACCCGGCGTGGAACGAGCGGCTCGAGTTCAACTTCCCCGGCTCCGGCGGCGGCGGCGCCGGCGACGTCCTCGCCGGCGGCGAGCCGCTCGAGGTGGCCGTCCTCCACGACGTACGCATCGGCCCCAGCCGCCGGAACAACTTCCTCGGCCGCGTCCGCCTCGACGCGCGCCAGTTCGTCCGCAAGGGTGAGGAGGCGCTCATCTTCTTCCCCCTCGAGAAGAAGAGCTTCTTCAACTGGGTTCGCGGCGAGATCGGCCTCAAAGTCTACTACGTCGACGAGCCCGTCGCTCCGCCGGCGCCGGAGCCACCTGCCGCTGATCCTGCTCCGGCCGAGGTGGCTCCCGATGCTACTCCGGCCGATGCCGACGCAGCGCCGGCGCAGACAGAGCAGCCGACGCCACCGGCGGAGGCGCCGGAGAAAGCAGAGGAAGCACCACCACTCGCCGCCGGCGACGATGGCGCCACGGAGAAGCCACCGGAGACTGACGCGGCAGCGGCAACTTCCGCGCCGGAGGAGGAAGCACCCGTGATGACATCAGAGGCGGTGGCAGCTTCGGCGGAGAAGGCGCCGGAAGAAGAGGAGATACTGACCCCGCCGCCGCCGCCAACGCCGACGCCGATGCCACGGCAGGTGCCAGTGCCGGCGCGGCCACCGCCGCCTCCGCCGGAGGCGCCGGTGGAACGATCGAAGCACGACCTAGTCGACAAGATGTCGTACCTGTTCGTCCGGGTGGTGCGCGCGCGGGGGCTCCCGGTGGGGGCGCACCCGCACGTGCGCGTCGCCGCCGGCGGCCGAAACGCGTCCACGCGGGAGGCTCGCCGCGGCGCGTTCTTCGAGTGGGACCAGACCTTCGCCTTCGTGCGCGACCCGGCCACCGACTCGCCGGGACCAACTCTCGAGGTCTCCGTCTGGGACCTCCCGCCCGACGCCGACGTGTCCGACGCCGACGACCGCCACTTCCTCGGCGGGCTCTGCTTCGACACCGCCGACGTGCACGCGCGCGACCCGCCCGACGGGCCGCTCGCCACGCAGTGGTACAGGCTGGAGGGCGGGCGCCGCCTCGCCGGCGCCGACCTGATGGTCGCCACGTGGGCGGGCACCCAGGCCGACGAGGCGTTCGCCGACGCGTGGAAGGCGGACTCCCCGGCGTCCTCGTTCGCGGCCGCCGCCACGTCGCGCGCCAAGGTGTACGTCTCGCCGAAGCTCTGGCTCCTGCGGCTCACCGTCATCGAGGCGCAGGACACGCTCACGGCGCCGCCGCCGCGCGACGCCGGCATCGCCGTGCGCGGGACGCTGGGGTTCCAGTCTCTCAAGACACGCACCACCCCGGTGGCGCGCAACGGCGGCCCGTCGTGGAACGAGGACCTGCTGTTCGTCGCCGCGGAGCCGCACGCCGCCGACGACGACTGCCTCGTCATCTCCCTCGAGGTGCGCCACGGGAAGGAGGCCTTCCCCGTCGGCTCCGCCAGTATCTCACTCGCCACCATCGAGAGGCGCGTCGACGACCGCAAGGTGGCGTCGAAATGGATCGACCTGCTCCCGTCCGACGAGGCCATGAAGAAGGTTGGCAAGAAGGCGGCCATGCACATGCACGGTGGCCGGCTGCACGTGCGCGTCTGCCTCGACGGCGGCTACCACGTCGCCGACGAGCAGCCGTACGCGAGCAGCGACTTCCGGCCGTCGGCGCGGCAGCTATGGCGCCCGCCGATCGGCGTCGTGGAGCTCGGCATTGTCGGTTGCAAGGGCCTCCTGCCGATGCGCACCGCCGACGGCAAGGGCTGCACCGACGCCTACGCCGTCGCCAAGTACGGCCCCAAGTGGGCGAGGACGCGCACCATCTCCGACTGCTTCGACCCGGCCTGGAACGAGCAGTACACGTGGCCGGTGTACGACCCGTGCACGGTGCTCACCGTCGGCGTGTTCGACGATCCGCCGCCGCCGTCGTCACAGCTGCCGGACGGCGCGAAGGACGCCGCCGCCGCGTGCTCGCGGCCGATGGGCAAGGTCCGGATACGACTGTCCACGTTGGAGAACGGTCGCGTGTATCGCGGCTTGTACCCGCTCATCATGATGCTTCCCACCGGCGCGAAGCGGATGGGCGACGTCGAGCTCGCCATCCGCTTCGCCGCGTCGGCGTCGGCGCTGGACGTGCTACACATGTACGGCCGCCCGGCGCTGCCGCCGATGCACCACCTGCGCCCGATCCCGGCCGCGAGCCGCGAGGCGCTGCGTCTGTGCGCGGCGCGCATCTCGGCGTCGCACCTGGCGCGGTCGGAGCCGCCGCTGCGGCGGGAGGTGGCGACGTGGATGCTCGACGCAGCGGAGCCACGCGGGTTCAGCATGCGGAAGCTGCGCGCCAACTGGAACCGCGCCGCGGCGGCGCTGTCGTGGGTGTCCGACGCGGCGCGGTGGGTGGACGACACGCGTTCGTGGCGGAACCCGACGGCGACGGCGCTGGCGCACGCCGTGCTCGTCCTCCTCGCGTGGCACCCGGACCTCGTCGTGCCGACGCTGACACTGCACGTGGCGGCCGTCGGCGTGTGGAAGTACAGGCGCAGGCCGCGCGCGCCGGCGCCGCACCCGTGCGTGCGCGCATCCATGGCGGAGGCGGCGGACAGGGAGGAGCTGGACGAGGAGTTCGACGCGATCCCAAGCTCGAGGCCGCCGGAGGTGGTGAGGGCGAGGTATGACAGGGCGAGGTTGGTCGGCGCGCGGCTGCAGGCGATGGTCGGCGACGTGGCGACGCAGGCTGAGAGGCTGCAGGCGCTCGTGTCGTGGCGCGACCCGCGCGCCACGGGGGTGTTCGTCGCGCTCTGCGTGTTCGTGGCGTTGATGCTGTACGTGGTGCCGATCAAGGTGGTCGCCGTGGTCGCCGGATTCTACTACCTCCGCCACCCGATGTTCCGGGACCGGATGCCGGCGCCGGTGATCAACTTCTTCCGGCGGCTGCCGTCCATGTCCGAAAGAATCATGTAGGATCTGCTATTCTGATCCGACAAGTAGTGCCAGTCGATTACTTTGCATAATAACATGTCATTGCCATCTCATAATGTTGTATTAGAACTGTCTATTTTCTTTGCTAGTAGAACAAAATAAACGAAATTTGTTGCCCCATGTAATATTTTATTCGTATTATTAATTAATGGATTTAGGTATGAATATTTTGCTTCACATTCTTGAGGAAAATTTGTGGCACAGAATGGTACATTTTGGACGAGAACAGGGTACATTACAAGAGCTACGAGCTTCAGTAAGAGCAAACTCCGATTATACAATTGCACTGTGTTGTGAGCTGTTTGTCCTAACACGACAAGCAGGACAGAAATTTAACTACCCGATCGCTAATTTACACTAGAAATATGAGAAGCGCAAGCATTCAATTGATAATTTATGATCAGAAAAGATCCCAGAGAATCTGGGGAAATGGGAAAATATAGCTGAAAAAAATGCTTTGAGATCTGTGGAACCAGACTGTTAGAAAAAACATGAACTAATACGACTTCGCAAAAATTGCAACTTCCTCGGCTGGATTGCCAGTCATGAAGCATTTCTTAGCGCCCTCTGGCTGCTCGAACGGGAAGCATCGGATGGTGGCGCTGGTCTCTTCTTTCACCTTAAGCTCATCAGCATCGCTGAAGTATACCACAAATAAATCAAGTTGCCAAAAACATAACTAATATTAACACCGTCGGACAAACAGCGTATTTAAACTGCACCTACCTAGCTGACCATGGGCCTCTCGCCCATTTACCCTCGGCAATGGCCTCCTTCAGTTCTCCATATGAGCTTACATCAACTATATTACTAATTAAAATCAAAATGCACCTTTTAGTTCAGAGGAAGTTTGTCTGAAAGAGAAGAAATTAGAAAGAAAAAACACAGACGCTAAAATGATTCTTGCTAGGTGGTGCTAAAAATCAGTTGCATATAATGAGCTCTAGCAAGGAAATAATCAAAAGATGGGCCCAGTTAAGAGCATTTGTATTCAGAAAACAAACATCAGTGTACGCCAAATCAGCAAAGTATTTTAGGACAACCTGAGTAAGTTCTCTATTATGCGTATGGACTATGGAGAAATGGGTATGCATGCAATATGCAATAAATAGGAGTTGAGAACAAACTATACTTTAGGACAAGTTACATTATTATAAACAAATACCTATCACGGAATGCAATGGCCTTCTGTAGAAGAGATGCTTGGATTTCCTCCAGACGACCTTTTATATGGTCCACCAGTATTGATGGATCCATAGACACTCCAAACTCCTTTCCTTGTTTTCCAGGGACATCTCGCCTAGAAATAACAACACTTCTGTTTGTAACATCACGGGGACCAATTTCTAGTCTTATAGGAACTCCCTGTTGAAAGTTGAAACAATGGTAGAAGTGTCAGAGAGAAGCCTGCATAAACACACACAGGGAGCAAATAAGCTATACCTTCATTTCATAAAAATTAAACTTCCATCCTGGTGTCCGCAATTCTGAGTCATCCACTTTGACTCTAATTCCTGCTTCTTTGAGTGTGTTTTGAACTGAAGCCACAGCTTCCATAACAGCACTCTTTTCATCTCCCTTTTTCCATATAGGCACTATTACCACCTGCGCTAAACAGAAACATTCTTAAATTCTACTGATATATGTAGCTAAACAGAAACATTCTTAAATTCTACTGATATATGTATGGTTTCAGGAAATGAAAGCAGAAAATCAATTGAGCAGAACTGCAGGAAAAATATGTAATCTTAGTCAACATTTCGACCATTATAGCTAGACGAACAGTAGATATTGCCATAGTGGATATAAAGAAGAGGTAAACATAGTTAGACAGAGGGGCCTTAGTTTTTATGTATATGAAAGAGTGTATACAATTGTTGATGGAAAAAGACCTGGATGGGTGCAATATTTGGCGGAAGCATTAAGCCAGCATCATCACCATGGGTCATGATAATCCCACCAACAAACCGAGTGCTAATAGCCCAAGAAGTCTGCCACACATGTTCAATTTGGCCATTTTC
This sequence comes from Oryza punctata, assembly GCA_000573905.2. Lineage (NCBI taxonomy): Eukaryota > Viridiplantae > Streptophyta > Magnoliopsida > Poales > Poaceae > Oryza > Oryza punctata. The sequence goes on along the minus strand of CM002494.2, from coordinate 3,753,882 downwards.
ATCCATAAACTGCAGGCAAAGGAAGAAACGAACTTCAAGATCATGGATGCAGCTAAAGAAGGTAGCAAACAAGAAATAATGAAGGCGAGACATCAAAGCAAGTCTCTGGGAGTAGTCTGTCTTACAGGCTACTGTAGAAATTGGTTATAGCAACTATAACGTAGAAATCTAAATATAGTACATAAAATGGTTCCAGTGCACGAAACAAACAAGAACATGAAGACAGTAAACACTGAACAGTAACCTGTGTTCCAAAGGCACGGGAAAAGTTCTGGCCAAGGTTGTGGCTAGTTCCAGCCTGTAAAGCCTTCCTGTCGCCCATCATAGCTTCTATAGTGTATGTCCGATTAGCACCAGCAAATGTCTCCACCCTTGATTTTCGACCGGGAATAACAGGGATTGCAGCTTGCTCATAAGCAAATTTGGTATATACATCGATCATTTGCATTGCCTGAAGAGCAAGAAATGGATCAGATGACATTACATTGGAGCCTTCCATCATTTCCCTTTTGTGCTATCAAGTGCGTGAAAGGAACTTGTGCAATGATAAAACAGTAAACAAACCTCCTTTTCTGCCTCTTCAAGGGTGGCATGAGCAGTATGGCCTTCTTGCCATAAGAATTCAAGAGTTCTGATGAAGGGCTTAGTCCTCATTTCCCATCTTGTGACATTAGCCCACTAGAGTAGTATAAGAACTATCAGTACAGTGAATGATACTGGACTCGTATTGATCCAAGTCTGCAAATGGAGTTACCTGGTTAATCATGAGAGGAAGATCGCGGTAGCTTTGTATCCATTTGGTGAACATGTGGTTTACAATGGTCTCACTTGTTGGTCTTACCTACAAAGCCCTCAAGAATGGAAGTGCAAAAGGTTGAGCTTTAGAGGCAATCCAATCACAGAATTAATCATCTTGTATTCATAACCATTGTCCAAGGAGAATATGTGGTTCTATATCCAATATAACAGTAAAACTAGAGGCAAGTATTACCACAAGCTTTTCTTCTAGTTCCTTTCCTCCTCCAATGGTAACTAATGCAAGCTCTGGACTAAAACCTTCAACATGGCTGGCTTCCTTCTCTATAAATGAGTATGGTATGAACTGATACAATAAGGAGGGTAAGCATAAGAAACTGTAAATAGAAAAATTGCTATAGGACAGTCCAACTCAGATGAAGCGTGAAGCAATCTCTAAGAGAAGAATCAATTCGGCCAAGTACTGGAAAAGTACAAAAATATAGGAAGAAGGAAGACAATAACCACATAGGCGCATATCTACCTACAATATTTTGGATGGAAGTCTTTGCATGCTTCCACTGAATATACTATATAAGGCAATGGAAATTGCACTTGCAAAGAGTCACTTTGCTTATATTGAAACTTGAAAATGAGCACATTGTTTTGAACATATGCTTAGGATCCATCTAATCCTGCCAAATGCAACAAAACAAAATATTCATCAAGGCAACACTGCAACAACAAATTATTCATCCGTTCTCACTTATTGTGGCTGCCTACAGCTCAAAAGCACTTATCTGGGGTTGTTTACATCTCAAAACAAGTTAACAGGACCTCCATCATGTACTTTGAATATGAAGATTACAAACCAGCATTGTCGTGCCAACACTTGTTCCCACTTGATTTTCGATGAATTTGAGTAATAGTAACTAATAGCAGCTGAATAGTTTTTCATTAGAAAATGGTATATCAGGGCTAAGGTCCTAAGGCTACAGCTGGCACTGAAGAAACTAATTCAGTTCCCTATCAATCAACACCATATCATTACAATGACCAAAAAGAATACAAAAAACAGATGGTCTATGTTGTACATACCTGAGGAAAGTACATGTTGCTGTGCCCTGTTTCCTTGAACTTCACATTCAGATAATCCTACAACCAGCAACAAAATAAGGAATGTAATCAAATAGTGCACTAAAGAAAATTCTAGTAAGTACACCAAACAATGAGAGGATTCACATTCCAAGATATACAAAATCAAAATTTTCATGCAAAAGAAAAGCTTCCGGACATCAAATCATCATTCGAACTTTCAAAGAGCTCAACTTGTCTCACACTGCGATGCAAATATACAAAATTCACACCAGAAAATCAGAATTCCAAGTTTTCCGTTGCTCGCAACATAATCGGAACGTCATCCCACAAACACATAACTTGATGAGAACACATTAAGACTGCCACAACACGCAGGGCTCTACATGTCCACCTTGAGTGTTAACTACTTAATTTCAATCCGCTACCACATTCGTTCACTAGACAACTCGATAGCACTCCCAAAACTGTGCACACACAATCCATTCTAACTCGTCCAGGCAGGCTTATGCGAATGCATTCAATGCAGTTTATATACCCATTCCCAAATTTCAGGCAAACTACCATCTACTGACACCAGGAAGTGGGAGCATAAAGCTTAGAATCGAAAACACAAAATCTACAGCTACAACTAAAGTTAAGTTATCGAAATGCATACATAAGCAGCAAGAGACGTAATTTTCACACAAAAAAAAAATCGAGCTTCATTGTACAGTGGCAGCAGTAAGGCAGTAATCATCATTCATTCTTCTCGTTGTTAACCTCAATCGCTAACTCAACAAACAGAGCCCGTCAAAACAAATCAACCAAGCAAATTAGGTGGCGCAGAGCGAGCAGGACAGCGCGGCAGTAGCAGCAGCAGCACTGACCTGGATGGCCTCCCAGATGGCGTAGCCGTAGGGGCGGATGACCATGGTGCCCCGCACGGGCCCGTAGTCAGCGAGCTCGGCGGCGGCGATCACGTCGGTGTACCACGCGTTGAAGTCCACCGACCGCGGCGTCACCTGCCCCTCCCTGTCCCCCCCGCCGCGTGTCTCCGGCGGCGCGGGCGCCGCCGCCCCCGTAGTCGCCGCCGCGGCTTGGCTCCGCGATGCGGAGACCCTCGCCTCCATCCCCGCGTGGAGGCCGCCGCGGCTCCGGCGGCTGAGCAGCGCCGACGGCCTAGCCGCCGCCGCCGGCTTGAGCAGAGAGGGGAGGCGCAGCAGCGACGCCATCCGAGGAGACGAGACGACTGGTTGGATTGGGCGTCGCAGCAACTAGTGCCAAAGCTATAGGCCTTGGTTGGGCTCGCTAAAATGGGCTAAATGTTGGGCCTATATGGGCCGAAGTTGGCCCATGATATCCCTTTCCGGCCTCGGCCCATTGTTACGCAGTATTCCAGTTCCGACCCACTAGGAAAGGTGTGTGGCAATCTCGTTCCGGCCCATGTTTGTGGCAGCCGTCACCGCCAGCGCGGGCGCTCGCGGTGGTCGGCGCCTCGGCGGCGACGTGGGGAGCGCCCCATGCAGTATTAGGGGCAGTTCGTCGTCAGCCATGACGACAATCTGGAAACTAGCCTAGAAGGCTACAACTAGCCTCTGCATAGCTCAGACAAAGAAAAACTTTGGAAATATACAATATTACCTCCGGGTTTTCTTAATAGAACGTCGTACTTTCCGTATAACATTTGAACATTCTATTTATTTAAAACTTGGTATATAAATATGTAAAAGCATAGAGCATCTTCAATGATAAATTAAATCATAATAAAATAAATATTATTTATATAATTTGTTTAGTAAGATATAAATAGTTGAAAACATTACGTTCAAAATTGATGATGTCAAGTATTAAAAAAAGGAAAGGAGTATATATGAACTTAAACTCGTCTAGTTAAGACTTTCATGCCATAAATTACTATAACAAACAATCAACCAAACATACCCTTTGTATCGCTCAACTTTGTAGAAAGTTTTTTTTATTAAAAAGGACAATAACATCCCAATAGGTCATCGCACAACCGAAAGCAAATAAAAAAACTTTGAAAATATAGCTGATCTGGATCGAACTGGCAACGTGTTCCCTGTCATAATCTAACAAAAATCTTGTGGGGTGTAGAGGGCCGATTTATTTATTCCATTATATTATCTGAAAAATCTGAAAATCTTGTAACAGCATCGCTCAAGTTCGCTGTAGGATCCAACCAAAAAAAATATCAAAACCTAATCTCGTACTACTAGCATCCAAAGATGAACCACCGAGAGCTCCGGGGCCGCCACGTGGGCGGCGCATGCTCCGATCCCGCCGTCCATCGTCAACGGCTCATCGCCCCAAGTCCCACCCACGTGCCCCAGCCGATAAAATACAATTATTTCTTTATAATCCCCAGAAAGACATAACTGCTCTCCATGCATCACCCGTGGGCCCCACCTACTCCCGGCCCCACTCCGACGTCAGCATTCCCTGGCCCACAAGTCAGCCTCCGACACGCGCTCGCGTCCACTTCGCTTGTTGTCTCGTACTCTCGTCTCGTCTCTCGCGCGTCGCACGCACGCTCGACTGAGACTGAGACTGCTTGGGTGGTAGTGTGGTGTGGTGTTGGTATAGATAGGGGAGAGTGAGTGTGAAACGGGGCTAGATGAGAATCGGATTCCTCCACCACCGCCATGGATTCGTGTTCGTCGCCGCCGCCGCAGCCGCAGGAGGTGGTGATCTTCGCGGTCAACGGCGAGCGCTTCGAGCTCCTCCATGACGGGGGCGACCCCGGGGAGTCCCTCCTCGAGTTCCTCCGCTCCCGCACCCGCTTCACCGGCGCCAAGCTCGGCTGCGGCGAAGGCAAGGCGACCCCAACCACCACTCTTCCTCGGTTCCTCCTCCGCTGCTTGCTTCCGTTCGATCGGAGCTCAGGCGAACGAGCTTGATGGCGAATGCTGGTTTCGGTTTTGGTTTTTGCAGGTGGGTGCGGGGCGTGCGTAGTGGTGGTCTCGGCGTACGACGCGGAGGCCGACGAGGTGACGCACGCGGCGGTCAGCTCGTGCCTCACGCTGGTGCACGGCCTCCACCACCGCGCGGTGACCACCACCGAGGGGCTCGGGAGCAGCCGGCGCGGCCTCCACGCGGTGCACCAGCGACTCGCCGGCTTCCACGCCTCGCAGTGCGGGTTCTGCACGCCCGGCATGTGCATGTCCCTCGCCGGCGCGCTCGTGGCCGCCGAGGGGAACGGGAAGAAGGCCGCCTCCGCCGCGGAGGGGTTCTCGAGGCTCACGGGGGCCGAGGCGGAGCGCGCGGTGGCCGGGAACCTGTGCCGCTGCACGGGGTACCGACCGATCGCCGACGCGTGCAAGAGCTTCGCCGCCGACGTGGATTTGGAAGATTTGGGGCTCAACTGCTTCTGGAAGAAGGGCGATGATGCCAGTGTCTCCAAATTGCCGCCTTACAAGGAGGGGAGCATCGCCGCGTTCCCGGAGTTCTTGAAGGATGAGATCAGATCTTCATTGGGGATTGATCATTCCATTTCATCAGCATCTATGGGGAATGTGAGCTCTTGGTATCAACCTAAAAATGTGGAGGAGTATTATAATCTGATAGGTTCTTCGTCATCGTCATCTGATAAAAGTAGAACAAAGGTGGTTGTGGGCAATACTTCTTCTGGTGTTTACAGGAATGCAGAGCTGTATGATAGGTACATAGACTTGAGAGCCATTCCAGAACTGAATTCGGTTAGCAAGGATGCCAAGGGTGTTGGAATTGGGGCTGCGGCGTCAATTTCTCAGGTAATCGAGATTTTACGAGGAGAAGGTAACAGCTACAAAGACGTGGTGTTTTGTAAGATTGCTGATCACATGGAGAAAGTGGCTTCTCAGTTTGTCCGGAACATGGCGAGCTTGGGTGGAAATCTGATAATGGCTCAGAGGGATGAGTTTGCCTCTGACATTGCAACGGTTCTGCTTGCTGCTGGTTCATCAGTGCGCATCCAGGTATCATCAGAAATAATGAATATCACGCTGGAGCAATTCCTGGATATGCCCTCTTGCGATTGCAAGACATTGCTCTTGAGCATTTACATTCCTCACTGCACTCCAAGTGGCATCTCGTCAAGTTCCGAGTCTGTAAATACGGCAGGAGATAAACCAGCAAGTTCTGTGCTATTTGAGACATACCGAGCTGCCCCACGGCCTATTGGAAACGCTGTTTCATACCTTAATTCTGCATTCCTGGCCAAATTATCTTCCGATGAAACTTCAGGAAACTGTATATTGGAGAAGCTATGTTTGGCTTTTGGTGCATATGGAACCCAACATGCTATCAGGGCTACAAATGTTGAGAGTCTCTTACTGGGTAAACCCATCACTGCATCACTCTTACTAGAAGCGTGCACGGTTCTCAAGAAAACAGTTGTTCCAGTGGAAGGCACAAGACATGCTGCTTACAGATCAAGCTTAGCGGTTGCCTTTCTTTTTAGTTTTCTTTATCCAATAACCAAAGGAACTTTCAAGCCTGTAGAGGCAGTCCACCTTAACGGGCATATAATTTCTGGTAACAATGGAAATCTGAATTGTGGACCCGATACACATGTTGATGTTTCACCTAAGGAGATCAATAATGTGAAATCTGATTTACATGGTAATGACCACATACTTGAATCATCCAAACAGGTCGTCGAGATCAATGAAGACTATCTCCCAGTTGGATTACCAGCCAAGAAGGTTGGAGCAGAACTACAGGCCTCTGGTATTTTCTTTATGATTTTCTTCAGTCGTATGTAATTTTTAATTCTCTTTTTCAGAATGGTATATGTGGTGATCTTTTTATGTAGTAATTATACAGGATGGGTAGAAATTGGATTATCTAGTGTGTTGTGTTTCCTTGCTTATGTTGTTCATTCATTTGCTTTATGCTAATTTTCTTCTAGTTGGAATTATATATGTGTGACTATCAGTCGTTTTAGATTTATTTTAAGTTTTCTTTATGTAAACTAATGATCAGTGGCATTGGATTTCATCATATGCTCTTTCAGCAAGTAAACAGTAATGCTGACACAGAAACCACTATATATAGGTGAGGCTATATATGTGGATGACATCCCTTCCCCAAAAGACTGCTTGCATGGAGCATTTGTATATAGCACAAAACCTTTAGCTCATGTGAAGAGCATAGAACTGAACCCTTCTCTCGAGAAGCTAAAAACTGTGGCAATTGTTACTGCCAAGGATATTCCTAAAGGAGGCAGCAATGTTGGGGCCAACACTATATTTGGACCTGAACCTCTGTTTGGCGATCCACTTACTCAGTGTGCTGGGGAACCACTTGGTATTGTGGTATGGGTTTTACACTGGTGCTTTTATATTTAAATAAAATTTCAAGTTATTCTTTTTCTTTTTGTGTTGTAGGTCATAACTTTTACTGTATGAATTAACATTGAATTGTGCCTTTACTGAAGGTTGCAGAAACACAAAGAATTGCCAATATAGCTGCCAGTCGAGCATTGGTCGATTACAGCATGGAAAATTTAGATGCTCCAATTTTATCAATTGAGGAGGCTGTCAGAAGAAGTAGTTATTTTGAAATCCTACCATTTCTTCTTCCCCAAAAGATTGGTGATTTCTCAAAAGGAATGGCAGAAGCTGACCAGAAAATATATTCAGCTGAGGTAAACATCATGTGCCAATTTGTATGCTGCCCTTTAGCCATGTGCGCATGTTTTAATGCAACGTAGACAGTGGGAGCTTTAGCCAGTATTATAAATCATTGGTCACATGAATATCTTCCGATGATTTTGCACTAGGCATTTGGCCCTATGCAGGGTGGAATCTGACAAATCTGTAGTTTAATGTTTGCTATTTTTGTGTTGCACAATCATGGAAGACTAAAGTGATTTTTCTTAAACAACATTTGTGAAATATGCATGGCTTTTATTTACCTTTTCTTTTGATTTTATGTTTCCCAATCTAGGGTGGCCTCTCTCTCATTTATATAATTTTTGGACAATGGAAGTAAGCTCTCTCTCATATATGACTCCGTTCAGCCTGTTATCTCACCTTGTACATCCTCTATTGACCAAATTCCTACTTCTAATTATTTAAAACTTTCATTACCATGTTTCCCCTTGCATTACCTTGGAAGTTCACACATTTTGGCGGTTAATCCTTTTCACATATCTTTGGCATCATCATACACTGCTACAGGTCATAGCTGACAACACTTTATGCAGGTGAACCTTCACTCGCAGTATTACTTTTACATGGAAACACAAACTGCTCTAGCCATACCTGAGGAGGATAATTGTATGGTCGTGTATAGCTCAAGCCAGTGCCCAGAGGTAGCACAAGAAACCATTGCAAAATGCCTGGGTTTACCTTGTCATAATGTTCGTGTTATTACTAGAAGAGTTGGTGGTGGCTTTGGAGGCAAAGCTGTCAGATCGTTACCAGTAAGTGTCATGACTGCCATTATTTACAGTGCTTGATGTTTTAAAATTCTGTCGACCTTTTTGCATATTTCTCTAAGAAAATGTCACAGACAGTACACTGATACTAAAGCTTATATGTGTTCACTTTAATCAATCAAATATCCTCAGAGAGAATTCATGTCAAGTTTTAAGTGCTAAGTGAGTACATGTGGAAGGGAGAATAGCAATCTTACTGATGCCTTAAGAGTCATATTAGTCCATAGATGTCCTTCTGACCTTGTTAACTTTGGTGCTTCATAAGTATTCGATCTATCTTGTTTCACAACTGTGTTTGGTTAGTAACTGTTAGTGGAACACATACTAAGTTTTGGTTAATTGTAGGTGGCAACAGCTTGTGCACTTTCAGCATTCAAGTTGCAGCGTCCTGTCCGAATATATCTTGATCGCAAGAGTGACATGATAATGACCGGGGGCCGGCATCCCATGAAAATACACTATTCTGTAGGCTTCAAATCTGATGGAAACATCACAGCGCTACATATAGAATTGCTGGTAAATGCTGGAATAACCCAGGATGTTAGTCCAACGATTCCTCACAATTTCATAGAGGCTCTGAAGAAATATAATTGGGGTGCCTTCTCCTATGATGCAAGAATCTGCAAAACAAACATTGCAACCAGATCCGCAATGCGGGGTCCTGGAGAAGTGCAGGGTTCTTATGTTGCTGAAGCTATTATTGAGCATGTCGCTGCTGTGCTCTCTACTGATGTTAATTTGGTCAGGCAGAGAAATCTTCACACAGTGGAGAGCCTCAGTTTGTATCATAGTGAATGCATGGAAGATGCCTTGGGGTATACACTTCCCTCTATCTGCAATCAGTTGATTACATCAGCAAATTACCAGCACCAACTTGAAATGATTCGGTCCTTCAACAAAAGCAACAGATGGAAAAAGCGGGGGCTTTCTGTTGTGCCAATAGTGCATAAATTCTCATCTCGGCCAACTCCTGGTAAAGTATCTATTCTTAATGATGGATCCATTGCTGTTGAAGTTGGAGGAATTGAGCTAGGCCAAGGGCTTTGGACAAAAGTGAAGCAGATGGCAGCGTTCGGTCTTGGACAGCTCTGGGCTGATAGAAGGCAAGAACTGTTGGAGAGAGTAAGAATTATTCAAGCAGATACACTAAGTGTGATACAGGGAGGGTGGACCGCAGGGAGTACAACATCAGAATCTAGCTGCGAGGCAGTTCGTCGTGCCTGCAATATCTTGATCAACAGGCTGAAACCACTCAAGGAGCAATTGCAAGAAAAACAAGGAACAGTTTCATGGGATGAGCTTATTTCACAGGTTTTTAATAATTTAAGATTTTAGCTACTATTATCAGAATGATTGTTTCCATTTTCTTTCTGGAAATATTTCCCTTGCTCAGCTGTATTATCAAGGAACATTTTTCTTCTTTCCCTCAATGTATTATAATCTTCTGCATGCTTTGTCAGATGAAAAAAAAATGTATTCATAGGAAGTTAATCATTCCCTCTTGCTAGCGTAATATGGTCTGTTGCATGTTCACAAAGTAATTTATTCAATATCTTAATATGTTGCAACCTTTTGATATGCAGGCAAAAATGGTAGGTGTGGACTTATCAGCTAGAGAACTCTACGTTCCTGGGGCTTCAGGTTCCTATCTAAACTATGGGGCAGCTGCTAGTGAGGTGCCCTTAAAACTTCATCCCTGTTCTCAGAATGCCACGATCATTCAAACTGAAATATATAGTAGAAAACTCTGGTGCTTATTCAAATGGAAATTGGCCGTTGCAGGTAGAGATTGATCTTCTGACAGGGGCCACCACAATTTTGTGTAGCGATCTTATATATGATTGTGGACGGAGTTTAAATCCTGCTGTTGACTTGGGGCAGGTGAGCATTTTATGGGTTTTGTATCAGTTTCTTGTTTCTTCACCTTCAAAAAGTTCATCAGTTTCTTCCGTAGAGAACCTAAAATTCTGTTTTCCATTTGTTCTATTAATAAATTGGCGAGTCAGATATTGATGTCAGGTTTACAGTCTTCTAGCCAGTAGCAAGTTATGAATTAATATTAAATGGTTCATGTGTCATCTTCTTTTAGTTTTACTGGCACGCCATACTTATATATTAACATATTTGATCCTTTGCTCTCTTTTTTTTCAGGTTGAAGGCGCTTTTGTCCAGGGAATTGGCTATTTCATGAACGAGGAGTACGTGACGAACTCAGATGGGCTGGTTGTCTCAGATGGGACTTGGACATACAAGATTCCTACGGTGGACACCATCCCAAAACAGTTCAATGTTAAGCTACTCAATAGTGGATTCCACAAGAAACGTGTGCTCTCTTCAAAAGGTATTTTGCTTCAATCAATTCATGAATTTGGTTATGTTTTAACTCATGAATTTGGTATATTAGTTTCCCACTATCTATACCACTAACCAAATTTATCGCACAAGAAGATTATAGTCTATTGAAATTAGAATCATCTTTGCTATATCAAATTACAAACCTAGATCTACAATTGTTATGCATTCAACCGATTAACAGTGTCATAATTTTTACACTGCCCACTACCAACGTAGATACTCTCTTTTTTCTCCAGTATATTTGGTAATTTCTAGGTCTTGATTTCAAGTCTGTTTGTGTTAGCATCTGGGGCATAGTTAATAGTCACCCTTTTGTTCTCCCAATTTTCTGTGTCACTAACAGCTTCCTGGTTGCAGCTTCTGGGGAGCCACCTTTGCTACTTGCTGCCTCGGTGCATTGTGCAACAAGGGAAGCAATTAGAGCAGCAAAGGAGGAGTATCACTGTTCCAGGTCTGGATCTTCACCTCCCTTCTTTGATCTTGAAGTTCCTGCCATAATGCCCACGGTGAAGGAGCTATGCGGCTTAGACAACGTGGAGAAGTATTTGGAGAGTATCTGCTCGAAATAAACAGCTAAGTTGGCAATCTTACCAGACGGGACACGTCTTCTTTTTCTAGTCCTTTAGCAATGGAGATAACACTGCCAATTTATTTTTCTCAACAAAAGAAAAAGATATACTCAATAGTGGTGAACATGAGCATAATGTATATTAATAGTGGTGGACATGAGCAAAGAAAAGAGTACTTACTTAATTTAATAGTGGTGAACATAAGCAGGCGTTGCATAATGTATATTGAGAAAATATGAAGGATTTTGTTTGAGCAGAATTATGTTGAATGACATTTGTTCAATATTTCCTGCAACTTCAGCATATCGTTCTCCTGGCGACTGTACATTTTGTACTATTTGAGTTCAAATGAGCACATGTGAGGCAGCGAACTGAGTTATGATTATCATATCCAAGCATACCTGTCCTGGTCACGAAATAACATAATTCATAGAACCATAGTTCAAATAGATAGTAACCACGGAAGCTCTCTAAAGAGTATATTTTCAGAAGTGAAAACACAAAGCATTCTGTAGTAAAGATCCTTTTATTCTCAGCCCGCCCTATATAGTACAGGGCTATTTTTCTGGACAAGGATACACTCCCCATATTCTTACACTCGAAGTATGTGATATATCTATACTTTGCTGCACACAGAGATCCAGATCACAGTTCTTGTTACAAGCACAAACCACAACTCTGAACATCCTTCTAGAGTTTCAAAAAGATCAGGCTGCAGCAACAGGTTTCTCTTCTTTCTCATTGTTCTTGCACTCCCTGCTCCCTTCCACTGTCTCTGCAGGCTTCTCCTCAATGGTCTTGTTGTGCTCGATGCCCTTCTCCAGTATGTGTGCAGGCTTCTCTTCAGTGGTATTCTTGCACTTGCCTCCTTCCAGCTCCTCTTTCAGCTGCTCCTTCAGCTGCCTCAGGATTTCTTCCTTCTTAGCTTGCAGGTCTTGTATCTTGGTGTCAATCTTCTCCAGCTTCGCCTTAAGCTTCGCAGGATCATTCGTTTTCTCCTTGTCACCCTTGTCTTTCTTCTTCTCTTTCTTATTACCATCTTCCTCCTCATCACCATCCTTGTCTTTCTTCTTCTCTTTCTTGCCTTCTTTCTCATCGCCATCCTTGTCTTTCTTCTTTTCTTTCTTCTTATCTTCTTCCTCCTCATCACCATCCTTGTTCTTCTTCTTGCCTTCTTCCCTCTTATCACTCTTATCTTTCTTCTTTTCTTTCATCTCTTTGTCTTTCTTCTTTCCCTCCTCATCCTCATCTTCTTCATCGTGCTTGTCTGATTTTTTCTTTTCCTTGTCGTTCTTTGAGTCCTTACTTTTTACCGCGGTCTTTGCGCCATCATCTGAGTCAAGCTTCACCTCTTCCTTGTCCACAATCTTGGCTTTGACTTCTATCTCAATCTCCTTCTTCTCATCTTCATCACCTGAGGACTTATCCTTGCTCTTAATCTTGAGATGTATCTCCTCCTTGGACTTCTTCTCTTCCTCCTTTGGCATCATCCCGACTGCATCCACAGTTTCGGATTGTTTGTCTTTCCCCATGTGGAAACCTGGGCTGTTCAAGTTCCTGCAATTACCACTTCTCAGTTCAGTCTCACTATCAAATGAATTTGCCAAGATATTCAACAAAGAGGACAATATGGCTTCATGCAGATCATAGTAACTAGTGACGTGAAACACCATCTGTTCATCACAGTGGTTTGTACAGCAATATTCTGTTTGGAACTCTGGTTGTACCAAAACTCAGACTTTCTCAAACAGATTTTTAGTCTAACAACTTAAAATTTTGTATAGATCACATAACAAACTTGCGGGTAATTTTGTGGAGAATAGTTTTATTATATGATGTAAACAAAATCTTAGGTTGTCAAGCTCCAAAATCTTTTTAACAAAATTGACTTTGGTAAGACCCGAGGTCCAAACAATGTTTAAATGAGAGAGAGAGAGAGAGATCCAAACAACCCCATTTGTAGAGTAGAAGTATCCTAGTTTGGCGATTAATTCACACGCCTAGTATTATACTCCCTGATAACTAGAGATTGTACTCGTAGGAGAGATAATAATCATACGAAACTTGGGAGAGATTTCCAAAACCACAGGTGATGAATTCATCAGTGGATAATGCAGTCTCATATCAGACAAGAAAAGATCTGCCGATCTCTTCCCTGAGACGAAGAAGCTAGAAAGGCTCAGCTGCTGAAGAATGGAACTCGTAAAACATGACCAACTCCTATATATTACTCTAAGACCACAAAGCTTAACTAAGATCAAGAAACTAAACTGATCTAGTGATCTTCATCACTCACCCAAAGATCAAGATCGAGCTCAGCTCAAGCCAAGGCTAAAAAGGTAACTAGAGAAAGTAGTGTAGGAGGCGGCGGCGACAATGCCTCTCACTGGGTGGTGGTGGTGGTGGTTCTGACCTTGTCGGACGGCGACGGCGGCGGCGGCGGAGATCTGGTGCACCTTGCGGCCGGCGATCACACGGCGGGGCTGGAGAGGATAGTGGTGGGTGCGGGTCGGGGGAGATCGGGGCCGGGATTTGAGGGTAGCGGGAGCAAGGCGAGGCGAGGTGGCTCTGCTTCGAGAAAGAGGAGGAGGAGAGGGGAAAAGAAAGGAGGGGAGACGAGTGGAGGGCGACGTGCGTGCAGCGTGGCCGACGGCCGACACGTGGGACGCGGAATGGGAAGTCGTGCGAGCCTGGCTTTTGCGTTGTCTCTGTGTGTGGGTGTGACAACATGCATTGCTCTGACTTCCGCATGTAAGGAAGCGTTTGGTTTGGGAATAAGGTGGGATGGGTTAGCTTCATTCCTGTTTTTTAAATGGGATGATTCTGTTTTTTGTTTGATTACGGGGATAGAACGAACCCTGTTTTTTTGTTTGGTTTGAGGGATATAATGGGATGGAATGATTCTATACATTGTTTGGATGGAGGGATGAAGGTGGGATGCTTGATAGGGTTACCTATTTGATATTAGTTGGTGAGGTTACCCCAACTAGTCATGAACACCACATAGTGCATTAACACCACACTATTTGAAAATGACCATTGTGAATTATGTTTGTTCACAAAGGTTCACAGTGCACCATATAATACAAGCCACACATAATAATAGTAAATTTTAGTCTTACATATATTATCAAGGTCTTACACATAATAACCCATTTAACACCAGCATATGATAGCAATTTTAAGTCTTACTCGTACTAGTAAGTCTTACAAAATAGGTAAATAAGCCAACCAACAACACATAACAGCAAAAGAACTATCCAACTCATCCAAGAAGTTTATGTTGATCAGGGAACTTTTCACTAATGAACATAGCAAACCAATGCATCTTGTTTTCAAATGGAAGTCCATCGAAAGCTCTAGCAATGTGAAGGTTGGCAACCAAATGAGCATAGTAAAATGATCTGTGGACCTCCTCAAAACCAGGAAGGGTTTTCAATGTGTCAAATAAACCTTCTGGAAGCTTATTGTCCGGCTCGGCGACCTTTAGTATAGCAGAGGTAAGCTTGTCACCAACACTAGTGAATGCACCAATCAGCCCGTCATCTTCATTATCTTGCGTTTTGGCTTTCTTTGGCTTACTTGCAGATGATGCCTCCGCACGATCATCAGTAGTGGTAGGACCATCATTTTCTTCATCATTATCAGTTTGGACATCCTCTGTTCATAGGACTGAACTTGAGTCCTTGGCATACTTTCCTGTAGCCATGGTGCTACCAAATATTGTAAGCATCTCGCTATAGTGTGCAAGAGGCTTGTTAAAATAATCCGCATCGGCCTTGTGATCCTTCATGAAACAAAAGTTTCTGTATAAGCAAATGCAATAAAAGTTATAAAAATAAAACAAAGAACCCACAAGGTAAGACATATACCTCAATATAACCATTATAGTGCTCATCATCAAGAGTAATAATGAAAATTTTCTCATCCCAACCAGCAGCACTCACTTTCCTAAGCCTATTTATCTTTGTAAACTTTCTTTGCCATGTCTTCAAATGGTTCTTAATTTGATCACCCGTGAGAGTACTATTGAACCTTTCATTGACCGCCCTAGCACATGCGTTGAGATGGACTGCCTTGAAGCCAGATGAGGTCCTTGTGCCACCGGCAACAACATTAGCTAGGTGAGAAAGCATGAAAGATGACATAGCTGAGGTCCATGAAGCATGGGTGCTTCCTCCCTTGCCACTGTTGTTATCCATTTCCTACCTATCATGAAATGGAACAAAAATGTCCATTCAATAAAATATGCATGCAACAATATATCAACGCAGAAAATAACCATTCAGCAATATATCTGATCAAAAATTAAGAATTCAGTAACATATCAACCCAGAAATTCAGTATTCAGCAACATATCAACCCATAAAATGACCATTCAGGAATATATCAACCCAAAAAATTACCATTCACCAACATATCAACCCAGAATATTAGCTTACAACAATATCAACCTAGAAATTCAACATTCATCAATTCATCAAACCAGAAATTCAGCATACAACAATACATTTATCCATACAACTGAGATTTGGCAAATGGACTACAACAAGCTGTCCACACGAATTAAATAAATAAAGAAGTTCATAATACAAATGAAATGTACCAAATAAGGTAGAAATACAAGTTGCATAGCTACATATTACGCTCCATGATGGTTATTACGATCAACCCACATCTGATCAGCTAAACCCTGCCTGAACTGAACCATCAATGCATGGTCATTCGCTTGGCCGGTTGACGAATCATCAATGTCCTCACTTGGCCAATCAAACGGAGCTACAAGCTCATCAATTCCGTCATTTATGACCCAGTTATGAATAATACAACAAGCTACAACAATATCTACTTGAGTTTGAAATGGGAAGAATGGAGTGGCATCATCTAGAACTTTGAACCTCCTCTTTAGTGACCCAAATGCACGTTCAACCGTTATACGGAGGGATGAGTGTCTAAGGTTGAACAACTCCTCATTTTGCACCAGATTATTCCCCCACTCATTCAAGTGGTACTGGACAGCACGAAAAGGAGGCAAGAATCCTTGTTTGGCTCCATATCCAGCATCAACTAGATAGAATTTTCCTATCATATGATCGATAAGTTGGTCACATTCCTAAATATCAACATTTGTCATGGAGAATTTGATAAACTATAGTAATCTTTTACCTTGTGGGACGTGAAGGCCATTTTCACGTTCCAAAGCATCTCTTAAAACTACAGCATCATGTGCTGTCCCCTCCCAACCAGCCAGGACATAAGTAAACCGAAGATCAAAATCTACGGCCGCCATTACATTTTGAGTGGCATGGGACTTCCTACCACGAAAAGAAGACTCCACATTCTTACGAACAGAGGCTCTAATATGTGTGCCATCAATAGCTCCAATACAATCCTATTTTTTGTTCAACAACATTAAAAATTAGGGACAATATATCAATGTTCACATAAATATAAAATGAGATAGGAATGAATCTCACACCTTAAAGTAAGGATCCCATCTAGGATTTCCTGCTATTTTAGTTGGAGTGTCCAATGAGGGGGGTCTGATAAGTTCATTTCGTAGCTCACCAATTGCATGAAGGACTTTGTTGAAATAACGACTTACTGTTTCTCCAGACCTACCATAATTAGTGCGGACTAACCTATTTCTAAGGTTATGACCCACCGTATGCAAAAACATAGCCACTTGCTCCTCAAAACACATGTGGATGGTATCTTCAAGTAAACCACGATCCCTAAACAGCTTACAAAAACGAAAAAAACTTCCTTTTCTAAGTCTAAGCATGTCGATACAAGTTGTATCATTGAATCAAATATTTGACCATCTTCAAAGCATGATTCGATAAAATATCAACCTCGAGTCTCCGCTACTCATCACATTACTATTTTTGCTTTTTCAGTGATTTTCAAAATGTTTTTCGCTCTTTCACGTGGTGAACAGATGAAAATGCCCTTGTGGTTAGACGAAATATCTTTAGCTCTTCTTGTTCGATAAGACGAGCGCCGTCGGTAGCAGCGGCGACCGACAGAGCTTCTTCTCGGCGGCGTCACAACTCTCCTTCACGAGCCACACCACCTCGCTTGCCTCCACCACCAGCATCACCCCAATCTCCAACCGTCTCTATTCCCTCAAAGTAGTCCCCGTCCTCGCCCCGACTACCCCCACCACCACCTCGTCGTCTCCCTCGTCGACTTCCTTCACTGCGCGGTGCTCACCTCCTACTCCACCTCTACTCTCGTCGTCACCCACCGTCGCCACCATCCCAATCTCCCACCCCCTCTGCCTTCGCCTCCGCTCCGTCCAAGCCGTCCAAGCTGGCCACCTCGCTGTCTCCCTCGTCGACATCCCTCGATTGTGTGGCGCCCACCCTCAGCCCCCACGCAGCACGCTCGCCTCCGTTCTCGCTGCCGCCATCGCCCCAATCTCCCACCCCCTCCACCTTCACCTCCTCCGCTCCGTCCAAGCCATCCCCACTGGTCGCCTCGTCGTCTCCCTCATCAACGTCCTCCACCGCCCGGCGCTCGCCCTCGGTCCCCACGCAGCGCGCTCGCCTCCACTCTCGCCGCCGCCCGCCACCGCCACCGTCCCAATCTCCCACCCCTCCGCTTTCGCCTCCTCCGCTCCGTCCAAGCCATCCCCGCCGACCGCCTCACCATCTCTCTCGTCGTCGTCCTCCACCGCGTGACGCTCGCCTCGGCCCCCACGTAGCACGCTCGCCTCCGCGGTCGACATGCTCCTCTTCATCCTCGTCAAACGTGGCCTCCTCGACGATGCCGCTCAGGTGAGCTGGATCTCGATCCCCTTTCACTGGGCAAGCAGGGGTATTTTGGTCTCATCACCACACGCCCGAGCAAAAATCATTTCGAAAATCACTAAAACAAAGAAAATGACAATGTGACGAGTAGCGTGAGCTCGAGATTGACATTTTATTGAATCACGTTTTGAGGATGGTATAATAGCGAAACCTAGTTTTGAAGATAGCCAAATATCCATTTTCTTGTCTTGTCTGTGGGCTTGCATAAAGCTCTTTGAAGCATAAAGCTTCATCTTTCTAGCTAACCGTGGATAAAGAAGAAGTTGAATACTAAGTGTTTTATGTAAAATAAGTTGGTATTAACGTATGATTAATAGAGTTTTAATTATTGTAAATTTGAAAAATAGATTTATCTAATATTTTAGAGTAACTTTCATATAGAAAGTTTTCGCACGAAACGTACCATTTAGCATAGTAGTTTGAAAAGCGTATCACGAAGATGAAAATTTTCATCCAATTCTTATAGAAAAACGAATAGGACCAACGTACACAAAGGCCATGTTCTCTTGATTTTACCTTAGTTTCTGTTAACACGTTTTTAAAAAGTATTAAACGGTGTGTTTTGTACGAAAACTTTCTATATAGTTTCTATATAGAAGTTGTTTTAAAATATCAAATATATCCATTCATCAAACTTATACTAATTAAATTTAATTAATCATGTGCTAATAACTTTTTCGTTTTACGTGCGTCAACTTAATCTTCGTATTTATGAGTTTCAAATACAACCAAAACCAACATATCTCTCTCTAAGGATCGACAAAAATTAAGTTCTTGTTATCATAACGATGAACTCGTGAGGAAAATGCAGCAAGCATAACCACTTCCATCGTACCTTCAAAAATCAAATCAAAACATGGGCTCTGAACAGGTTTTTACTGTGGATTCTCTGGCATTTCCACAAAGTTCAATACTTCCAATGAACAAAATATTACTAGTAGTATCTAGTAACTACAAGGCCACATAAATGAGCCAATCATTCAACGACCAAGCGTACATGGGATATTGTTATCTAAATTACATCTCCAGCAGCACAAATAACTGTTAGCTTCTAAATCGTCTCATTGCCTGAAATAAAGGCCTATAGAGAAGAAAAATCTGAAGATTACTCTTCCCTTGCATACAATGTTTGTCCTTAAGTTGACCAGCATTTTCCACAGTTTCACTAGCCCATCCTGGAGTCACAAGAAAAACAGTATTATCAGTCATATCGAATTGTTTTATTGAACATAAATACCATACTTTCAAGCTCGAACCATACAGAACAGGCGCGACATGAAATAAGCTGTCGTATCTACATGACACACTTTAAGTTTAGGCATTTCAACTGACTACTCAACTTTCAGTCAACAATCCTACCGTAAACCTTGTGCTCATTGTTGATAAAATCCGAGAGAAATCCTGACTGCCTGGCCAACCCCATTCCCTCACCACATACAAATACACAACAGGAGAGGGAGGGTGGATAAAATATAAGGAAAACAAAAGGGATTCCTCCACTCTTTTTTTTTCAGCAAATCACAATTCATACCAAAGAGGAGGAACAATTCAGCTCTCCTGCAAAAGCACATTGAGAGCCTCAACCATCTTTCCTGTATAACAGAAAAGAGGATCTTCATAATCTAGATTATAAAACAGCTGTAATTCCATTTGAAATATATCTACACCCCTTTAAAAGATAATAGTGGTAGGGATGAGTGGTGAATCTGCCACCACTAACCACCCCCACCAACTCCCTACTTTTCTGAAGGAGAAAAAAAATAAAAGCGTGGGCCAAAGGACCCACCTGTCAGCTCAAAGGTCTATGGAGAATTTAAGAGATGTGAAAGAGATAGCAAAAAGGGTTGATGACATTTTTTTTAAAAAAAAAAATTGAGTTGCAACGCACGGGCAATATGCTAGTCAAACTGAAACAAAATTTTGTTCGCCTAGACAGAGAACAACTGCAAGGCAAAATATCACAACACAGAGAACTAATAACTTCATAAGAGATACGAACGATTGTAAGGGAAGTGCATACTTTCTCTTTCTACCACCCTGTCCACCCATGACATTTCTCATGTCGTTCTTTGGGATATTGGTACCAGGAGTTCCTGCAAACTGCATAGGAGACATTGCAGATGCACCAGGTGCTGACATAGGTGGCAAAGATGATGATGGCGCAGCAACAGGTGGAACCACAGTCGATGGCACTTGTGCTGATGGGGGCACCGCTGCTGGTGCAGATGCTGGCGTGGGAGTTGGTTCAGGAGGGCGGGGTAAGATGTGCTTTAGCCTATTGTTCCTATAGTTTTTCCAGAAGAAATATTGCTGCCTATGAGCAACTTCCTGCGAATAATTTGATAGAAGGAATTAGTTTGTAATACCAATGCTAATTAAGCACAACAGACAAAACAAAAATATGAATATTGGTACAACATGAACAAGCTTGATTTCCTTGCAATTTGTTTAGCTGCGCCCTAACTAATTCATAAACAAATAAAGATGCCCATTCATAAGTCTGTAAGAACATCCATAGTAAAGTTTTAGCTCATCCCTATTCAATAACAATCCACAGTTAATACATTCCAAATAAACAATTAATAAAATGGGAATTCGAAAGGATGTTATAGAACAGTACTATAAAAGGTTGAAAAATGGTGCATGTGTAATTCTAGGAAAAAGAGTTTCAAAGGATCACCTTGCTTGCTGGATGTGCCATTGCATTCCGGAAATTCGCATTTTGGAGGAGCTCAAGAAAGAAAAGGCAGTGTGGATACCTGCGTCATCAGCAACCATTATGAACAAAGGAATTTCGTCACAGCAGGCACCTACTTGCAGACAAATCTAAATTATAGGGCCACACACATTATGTACTTGATGTACTCCGGACGCTGCCAATACTTGAGATACTTGAGATAACCGATAAACGCCTCATCCTCAAAGTATCTGTTCTGCGCTAGATCTGTTTCAACATAAGAAAATTAACAAAGCCTACTCAATTTGGTACTCATTTTAAAAGATTGATTCTATTGACAATATCAGAAGCACTAAGTAATGGAGCATAAGAAAAACATAATCCAGGCATTCGTACCTTCCTACCGACCAACACACACTCCAATTACGCGTCCTATCTGCGATACAACAAACTAATTACATTAGGCAGGCTATCACACTCGCTGACTAACGCAATTGAATCGCATGTTGTTTGTCTTTTCTTAAGAACATCAAGTCAAAATTAAACCTGCCGTAGTTGTTCTAAAAAAAACATGATGTTTGCATTACCAACACCCCAATCCAGATTGGTTACGAAGAAACGAAGTTAGCTATGTGCTATCACCCAAAATCTGTTTCAGAAACCTAATAAAAGATTCGAGGTGTGAAACCCAAACCAAGTGAAACGAGAATTACAGTGGATGTAGGTAGGGTTGGCGAGGCACTGGATGAACTCGAGCTCCAACAAGAACCGCTGCCTCGCGTCGTTGGGGTCAGGCGGCGCCAGCATTGCCTCCGCCTCCTCCATCACGCGATCGAAGCAGAGTTGGCAGCGGTGCTCCGGCTGTGTGCGCTCGGACGGGAAGGGGAAGCAAGCGCCGCTCCCCTCGTGTCCCGGCCTCTCCCTTGGACGAAGCCTAGAGCAAAGGGCAGCAGCAGCGGGCGCTCACCTCCACCGCCGGCTGGGTCGCCCCCGAGCTGCGCAGCCACCAGATCCGGCTCCCACCTGAGCCCCGCCGGCGCCGGATGGGGCGTCCACGAGAGCAACTGCTACCGGACCTGGCGCCGACGAGTCCGCGCCGGCGCTCGCAACGCCCGTGCCGCACCGCCGACTGCTGCTTGGTGGGATCGGAACTTGCCAACGTGTGTGTACACGCGATTTTCTTCTCTAGGGGTACAATGGTATTTTGGTTGCAACTTACAAACACCACCCTCTCATATGTAAGTCCTCTAGCACCATGCATCGTAAGAGGTAATTGACGAAAATCAGTAGTACATCTATAATCTTACTAAAATCATGTTGAATGTGCACTTACATGTGTATAATATTCGTAGATATTAAGAAAAACTTATTGAATGTACACTTATATATGTGTAATATTTGTGAATATTAGGAACTGAAAGATGGGTTACTCACCCACGAGACCACGACCCTACCACCACCACTCCATTTTTATTTTTCTTTTCTATTTTCTTTAACTCAACACCTAACAGCCATCCAAATCGTATGCACAGTGAACCTTCGTTCAAAACAAAAGGAGTGCGAAGTGACAAATTCACAATCAAATCTAAAAATAGGATAAAAGTATAATTTTCCCTAACTAAATACATAGAGAATGAAAGAATTATTATTATTAACTTTTAAATTTTATAAATAAATCTTTTTAAAACTTATTTCTAAAGTCTGAACCATTTCGTCACGCCAACTGTGCGGATTTGTTAGATTGTTATGTTACCTAGCTTGGTTTTGGAAGAAAAAAATACAATTGCCAACTCCTGAATCTTTTTTTTCCAGTTCTGATAAGACCTTGATTGCAGAAGATCTTTTGTGAAGATGCATCAACATGATCTGAGCAGACTGTTTTGCAATTGATTAGCCTTGATATAGTTTTCAATTACTTCTTTGATGTAAATTTCTCAAAATTGTGTCAGATTCATAGTTTATACTGAGAAAAATGGTGATTCTTTGGCTAGTGGATGATCAAGTGTTAATGAGAAATTGATCTAATCTTTTTATTTAATTTATATCTGATTTGAACTGTTCTAACAGTGAGTCTCCTTGATAATCTGTACTCCATATAACCATTTACTTAATCTGCAAAACATGTTGCCACTTGCAAAGCAGCAGCAGCACAGTATATGTAGTTACGTACTTTTGGTTTGCAGCACAGCAGCACAGTGGTGGAGTTGTTGTTGTAGGTTTGGCACAAAATGGTACCAAATGCTATCAAAATGGGATGAGACATTTGACATTTCGCTCTGATCATGCAAAGCATGATATGAGTCATGCCGCATTGACAATGAATGCTCTCTTTGCAATATTTTATTATCTTCATGCAACGTACGAATACTACACGATGGCCTGATAGCCTATCGTTGATGATGCGTAAAGTGACCAATAAATTTGTTATATCTTTTTTTTATGCATTCTAAAGGTATATATAGTTATATGTTTTTTTTGACAATATTGGTTAATTTGCACCTTTTAAATAAAGAGTATGAATTTTAAAAATAACTTTTCAATATTATTGTAGCATCGGTATGTTATATTTTGGTCGACCTTTTTCATTTTCAGCGAGTGGATTATCGAGTATGTAGAGGTGCAAAGAAATTTATTTAGGTGGTTGGTACATTTACACTCTCTAAGAGTGATTTTGTATGGTGATTTTCTCATATATTGTTAGAAGCACCACGAAAGAACCTATATTCTCCACTGGGTACCTGCTGACTGTTATACTCTCGGATTGGCTGTATCAATGGAGGCTACCGAAGTGGTTTTACCAAGGACCTACTCCCTTTATTTGAAAAAAAACAAATTTAGTATGGAACACGCCTATTCAGATTTATAGAAAGTATCACATCTCGTACTATGTTAGTTTATTCTGAGATGATGAAGGGAGTAGCATTTTTCACGGACAGACATGGCATGAGTCGGTCATCACAACAAAAACAGGATGACAGAATCAGAAATATATCACCAAGAGCTTTCAAGGGTTTGTTCCATCATTCCAGGCATCTCCAGCTTCCTCGTCACTCCCACCACTCCAGCCATGACCACGTAACCGTCCAAAACCATGGGTAGGGAGAGGCTAGGGTCAAATGTCATAAGATTTCAAAGTAATTTACCCTAAATTCGGAATCATGTTCAAACCTTTGAACAAATTTACCCTGATTTTATCAAATTATCATTTCCCAACCGGAATCGATTTCCCTGGCCAACATGGCCTTAATTCTGGTTTTCAGTGATCATGAGTGGTAAATCACGCAGCAATTACTATCATTTGTATCCTCCATGTGCAAACACATTCATCCTTTCCATTAAAAATGAATCAATTTCATTACAAGGGAACACACGATGTTACAATGGTAGAGTAATATTAGCTTTCAAAATTTTGGAATTTGGATCATAGATCCTTCTTCCTACCTACTGATCTAGAATGGGAGTCCAACATCCATTGCTTACAATTGGTGTACAATGTTAAAATGACAAATTGGGAAAAGCAAATGAACATTATCAATGCATCAAAGAGGAAAGGGTACCTCCTTGGAGGTTCTATTTGCAGGTACAAAACTTGAAGTAAGAGCGAGCATAACAATGCCAGACTCAGAACTGCCTTGGCTCCAGATGGAATGCTCACCCCCTTCTTGGAGCTTCCACCAGGAGAGTAGTAAATAAGAACGAAGAGACCAAGAACAGCTATATACTGTAGAAGAAGGTGATCACGGCAGATAAGTGGGTACATTGAGAAAAGGCCAAAGTACATGACCCATCCATACAACTGAGGTTCTTGTAGTGCTAAGAGGCTTGCAGGCAAAAGAGGAAGCAAAATTGATTTCTCGTGCACTGCAAACAGGTAAACTAATGAGATTAATGAAACATTATATACCTTCAATAAAATCAGAACCTATGAACATAGTGAGGTTTAACATACCTTGGTATGAGAATAGATAAAACGAAATTGAGCTGTTCAACAGAGAATAGAGAAAGCCAAGATTACTTGGTGATCTGACTTGCTGAACCAATGAAGGCAGGAAAGCCAAGATGGTAGCAGAGAGACTCATGAGTTTCAGCGGTTTTATTGCAAACAATCTCTTCCACTTAATAAGGACTGAAGTGCTACACCAAAAATTGGCAACATAATCCTCGTATATACCTCGCTCAAATGGAGCTAATCGGGAGATCACCTAACAAGATATAGGCAATAAGATTAATATTGTTTGACAACCTTACAAAAAAACAAGTTGCATGTGAAGGATTGGTGGTAGATCAAGAAAATGCTACATATCACACTAAATTTTATACACAACAGAATATGGCATTCTCGTAAAAAATGTAACTGGGACAGTACATATAGCATTACCTGCATAGCAGCCTCATAAGAATGCAAAAATGGCCACCAAACAAGAGCAAAGGTTCCCAGTACAACAAAACCAAGTTTCATGACCTCAACAAGTGGATACTTCCGCTTGATACATTTCCCCAAAAGATGTCCGAAAAAAGCCGGTGCAAAGTAAAGGCTCATCTGCAACATATAGCATATTTATAAGAACCTAACATTGTGTCTCGGATTAAGCAAAATGGCACTATACTAGTAGTAATGAGGTATCACAAAGAAATTATAGTAGATCGTAGTTCACTTATAGGATTGGTAACTGTCTAATTGAGCATTCATATCTTACTCTATTTGCCGACAATGTGGCAGCTTGCACATCCATCTCTCCAGCAATTAGCAAACCATTCTACTTCTACCTCAAGCTAGTTGGTGATCAATTCAATATGTATAAAATGTTGAGAGTTAGTACTGCTATTGCAACAACACTACGGCTGTGTTCTTAGTTCCCAACCTCCACTCTCTTGTTTCCCACCCGCACGCTTCCGGACTACTAAACAGTGTGTGTTTTGCAACAAATTTCTATAGGAAAGTTGTTGTAAAGAATCATATCAATCCATTTTAAAGTTTTTTTAGCTAATATTTAATAAATCATGTGTTAATCCGTCGCTCCATTTTGCGTCCGGAGAGGAGGGGTTCCCAACCCCTCCAAAAGAACACAGCCTACATATGTGCCTCGTGATTGTTTATTGCTCTATTGCATTATTTCAGGAGGTACATTACAACCTAGTCCAGCATTATGTATCTTTGATTTCTCTAATCACTAAGTACCTAGGAATCATTGGTACCACATTGTAGAGAATCACAGGAAGTTGGTGTGGATACGAAAACACAGCATCATGTAGGAATAGAGGTTTACACGTTTCGCCACATAAGAATCATATAATAATTCTCCAGACAAGAGGGAAACCTGTTTGTGGTTGATTGAAAGACTGAAGAGAGCAGCAGCAACAAGCTCTTTCCCTGACAGAACACCCGCAATCGCTCCAAGTGTCAATCCAAGGCTGATGCAATTATACTGAAACATAGTAACTGCTTATCAGCAAATGAAAAAACAAATGCCAATCCAATTCATGCAAGTGATCCTTGTCAATATTATCCCAACCTGAAAATGGCCGTGATCAATCAACACTAAACATGGGTTAATCAGGCAACTGGCAAGCAACCACGTCCAACCCGCCATTCTCTCCTCCCCAGTTCTGCCACCAACTCCACACTTAAAATACGTCCAGACGAACCACAGAGCCGCCGGGAAGAAAACCATCAGATCAGACGACAGCACCGTCCAGCGCATCAGCAACTTCCTGAAGGAAACAGACACCAAAAAGGCATCAATAATGCATCAAAACACACAATTTCATGGTCCGTTTTGGGAGCTTCTAGCAAATGCAGCTTCTCCCAGAATGAATCAGAAGCTCCCTCAAACAGTCCAGTTTTTCGTATAGATTTTTATAGTTGTAGAATCTAGAAAATAAACTAAAAATCAGAAGCTGGAACTAGCTTTTTCAGATTCTTAGAAGCTGGCTAAAAACCAGCTGATTCTCATAATCATAAGTTCCCAACAGGCCCTGCAAGTAAAGACAGTGAAACTGGAGGAAACTTACGATTCAGGGCACTCGAAGCCGCGGGAGGAGCGGAGGGCGACGGCGTCGGGGAGCGAAGCGTTGAGCAGGAGGCCGTGGAGGCGGCTCTGGTAGGCGGAGAGGGGCGGGTAGTCGAGGCCCCAGTAGGCGAGGTCGTTGGCGGAGGTGTTGCGGTACCAGTCGGAGGAGGGGAGGTGGATGGTGAGCTCCATCCAGTGCCGCTGGGCCTCGTAGTCGCCGAACTTGGGCGCCACGCCCTGGCCGGAGTAGGGCCCGACGGAGACGAGCACGCGGACGAGGAGGGCGGCGAGGGAGATGAGGAGCGCGGTGGGGACAGGCGGAGCCGGCGGGTGGTGCCATGGGAGGTGCGCGGCGCCGCCTGGGGGATCTAGGGCTCGGGTCCTCGGCTTCGCCATTGGTTCCCCTCTGTGGATTGGGCGGTGCAAGTCGGCGCGGATCTGCCGCCGCCGCCGCGCGAGCGCTCGCGTCCTCCTCCTGCTGGGTCGCTCCCGAGCAGCGGAGCCACCAGATCTGGGTTCCACCGGAGCCCCGCCGGCGCCGGATAGGGCGTCCTCGAGAGCAACTGCCGCCGGATCTGGCGCCGACGACGGCGAGTCCTCCTGCACCAAATTCCTCCTACGCCGCTTCAACCGAGCCGCGCGGCCCTGCATGCGCCGGCCGACAGCTGCTTGGTGCATAGCTAGCCAAATGGGCCGGGCCGGGCACGTCCCTACTGCAGCCGGCCCAGTCACGGCCACGGCACACCGGGCTTTCGGCCGTGCCCTACTTGGGCCAGAAACGTAGACCATGGGCCGGAACTGCTGCATACGGGCCGGCACGAGACCGGCCCATCTATTTTCCTTACAGTTTTCTTATGGGTACCATTTAACAACCCCCAGTTCTGGACTAGGCGGTTTTTACCTACGTGACAATTGACATGTCAATCAAATCAGTGAAAAAAATATATAAAAAACATGGGGCTTGCCTGGGGTGCCACAGTAGCTGGACTACGCCAGCGCCACGTAGGACCACGGCGTCAGCGACGTTGATGTCCCAAAAAGGGTCTAATAAGTTTTTTCAGTGATCCATTTGTAAAAAAAATTGTTAAAAAAAGGATCAAAATGTAAAAATTCTAGACTCCCCTTGTGAACTCGTTGCACCTCGCTCTGCGACAACCATGTACTTCCGCCAATCACTTATGTTCATGTAAAACCGGTGCGAAAAATACATTTTCAAATTACAATGGTGCACATGATTATCTTCTCTAGGGTTACAATGGTCCTTTTTCCTTTCTATTTTTTAACTCAACAAATCCAGGGCTACCAGACAGCCATCCAAAACAGGGTAGACTGAAGCATCGTTTCATTAGAGTAAGAGCAAAAACACAAACCCTGAATAGTAAGGGCACATTCATATTTGGATTTAAAAATAGAGGTAAGAAGTGATTGCCCCTAACCAAATAAAGAGAGAATGGATGAATTATTGTTATTATTATTGTTGAATCTTTTTAATTTTAAAAATAAACTCTTTCAATATTTATTTCAAAATCTGAACTGTTGGTCACGCGGGCGTGACAATTTTATTTTACAACGCTAATTAGGATGGCATACTACCACTGGTACGGCAATATTGTTTCATCACACGGCTAATTGTTTCGGATTTAGTAATCAGTTTTGGGTGAGTTTATTTTTCATTACTGTTACAAAAATTGAAGAGTCAATCCATTTGGTACGTTGTGATTGTGTCCGATTCTGCTGCGCACCGATCTTACGTGCAATTTCACTACGTGCTGATCGACCACATTCGGTTCCGCTTCATCCCAGCAACACTTATTCCGCTTCGCCACACTATTTTTTTCTACCATCACACGCATCATAAAACACACATGTACAATTAAAACCGCTTTAACCTATTGCAACGCGTGGACATTCTTATTATTAAAATTAAAATTTATAATAGGTCTAAGAAATGAAAAAAGATTACAATGGAGTAGCAATATCATTGGAGGTGTGTTTGGATTCAACATCACAAAAAGAACAAGCAAGCAAAACATCCGTTCGTGGTAACCACACCGCTGTCCTCCAGCTGCCTCCGACGCGGCGTCGCCTCATGGGTGGGGCCCACCTGCGCACCAAACGCCACCCCCTTCAGCGGGCCCCACGTCCAGGGAGGCAGCAGAGAGAGACCCACGGATTTTCGCCCAGTCGGCTCCGCCGATGTCGCCGACAGGTGGGCCCTACAGCGCCGCCCTGGAAGCCCGGCGCACGTGGGCCCGCCCGACACGGCTGGGGTGTGTGTGTTTTTGCCTCTGACAGAGTGGCAGCCGACCCGACGCGGTGTTCCAGATAGCACAAGAATATAAATATAAAACCTCGCAAACGGAAAAAATCGGAAGGCGGTAGAAACACGTTGTGCTACGGCTACATCGGCAAATGGGCAATAATGACTTCGCTTTCACTCACGGTAAGTGAACAATCAGTGCTCTTTGTGTCAACTAAACTACGATGGTTAATAAACTAAAGAACCGCAAATTCGATTTTATGCCACAAATCCAGTGGCTTTGGAGTAGGTACTGGTCGATAAGCGCCAAATAAAGAGAATTGCCGTTTCATTTGTTAGTAGTTCACACTTCACAAGTAAAACGGAGATCCTAGCTTGAAGTGCAAAATGAACGAGAAAACATAAAGAAAAAACTAATATAATTTCATAAGAAATTTCCCACGATGTATGAAGTTATTATTATGTAGGAAATGAGGTGTATATATTAACTCGTGTTGTTATTAATTTAGAATATGTAGCTATTCACATGATTTATAATACATGAATTCGTTGAATCCAAACTATGGCCTACGATTCTATCATTCTGCTTATGCATATACTTGTTCGAACTGCTTATATTAAACAAAAATAATATGTAATTAAAATTTTATATACATGTAATGATTCAAAAACAAATGTTTTAAAATAAACTACAATAAGAAACCATAAAATCAACTCTAAGTTTATAAAAATTTAAATTTTGGCTTACAAATTATTGCAGCATTGACGTTAAAGATCAATTTATCCAGTTACCCCAAAAAAAAGAAATCAATTTATCCTATAAAAAAAATTCTCACTTGCATGTGAACACCTCTTCCATGACTCCTCTTTTCCCCCTTGCAAAGAAACCCTTTTCCATGTCAACAAGACTTCGTGCTGCCATGGACCGGCCTAACCTGCAGACACTAACCCGGTGGGACCCACCTGCCAGTGACAGATCTGCCAGCTTAGCCCCCACCACCTCCTCTTAAAAAAAGTATCTCCTCCTCCTCCTACGGTACAAGGGCCACGCCACGCCTAACTCTCTCTCTCTCTCTCTCTTTCTTTCTCTCTCCTCGCCGCCGCCGCCGCCTCCACGTTTCTCTCTCCTCGCCGCGCGCCGGCGAGACCTCGCCGCCATGAACAATCTCCTCACCGTAAGTAGCACCCCTCTCCTCCCTCCTGATCTCCTCCGCTCTCCGTTGCTGCTCGCGATTGCTCCGTCGAGTGGTCGGGGACACGGGATCCAGTCACCCCAGTGGTGCCGCGAGCTCGAGATCTGCGCGGGCGGGGGGGTCCTGTGCGGGCTTGGGGAATTCGGGGAGGAGGTCGCCGCCGGTGGTGCTGCTAGGAGCAGCTGTGCTTGATTGGGTTTTTTCTTTTTGCGGCGGTGGAGGAGTGGTTAGGAGGTAGAAGGCGGGAAGGGATTGCTTCGGCGTGGCGGAGGGGAATCGGAATGTGAAGGTAGGGGCGGAAAGGAATCGTCTGGGTTTCTCTGTTGCGCGGCGAAAAATTTGCAGCTTTCGTGATGATCGGCTTAGATCTGCTGGTTTTTGCTCCGAGGCAGATGGGTTTGTGAATTGCGATTGGAGCAATGGGCTGGGTGTGGTGCTACTGGTTTCGCCATGGTTGCCGTGGAGCTCTTCTGGGCGTGTAAGGGTTGGGTGTTCTGTTTTTCTCCGAGCTTTCTGAATAGCTTTTGATGTGAAGTGATGCATTGATTGTTTGTTGCAGTCACTATCGAATTACACTTGTTGTATCAATGCTATTAGCTGTTGCAGTTTTAGTAACTCATAGGATTCGAATTTCCGCGGGTTTGATAGGCTGAAGAACTCCAGAATGTTTCCTTTTGCAATCTAGGGTCTGTGACGTGTTTATTTGCGCAGAGCGCATTTCGTTAGGAATTATGCACACTTCATAATGGGAAGGAGTAAAATGAAATAATAAATACCTTTTTGGGGAACTTTATCTGTTTTATTGCGACTACACGGCATATAATTAATGTGCTATTCTTCATCGGGCCTCAATCCTGTTATTTACTTATTTTTAGCTGGTGCAAGTAGCACAGATGGCTTATTGTATTGTTTTATAGTCTAACCTTCTTGTAAGCAGTGAGGTACATTTGTCCATATTATAACATTCCAGTTTTACAGGATTCGTTTGAGCTCCCTCGGGGAGGCTCTTCAAGAGATGGAGACATTGAAATGGGAATGCAGGCTGATCCTTCTGACAATCTAAAAGGTTTCTTGAAAAAGGTGCTGTTTACAAAGCATTTTGGTGTGTGCATCTTGCATTTTGCATCAGTATTATATTATCCACTTACTACACTTCATATTATTGACATGTTGCTTTGATAAATCAGGTCGATGCAATTGAAAGCCTAATTGCTAAGCTGACGAATCTCTTGCATAAGCTTCAGGTTTATTTATCCCACACTTCCGTTCATTTCTTGCTGTTTCTGGTCCTTGTCTTGTGCTGATGATATTTATTTTCGTTGTGCCAGAAATATACTGTTGTCTCTAAGTTTTGATGAATTCATTTAGCACCTTGCATTTTCATATAGACCTTACTTTTGCTTGTAGACTGCAAATGAAGAATCCAAAGCGGTTACAAAAGCAAGGGACATGAAAGGTGAGTACTTAGTTTAGTATATTTAACCTTGTCTAAAAGCTCTTGTACACTTTTGAAAATCCACTTTACCTATTGTTGATGCAACAATTCTTTTTCCGTAGCAATTAAACAGAGGATGGAGAAAGATATTGATGAAGTGGGGAAAATTGCTCGCATGGCAAAGACAAAAGTTGATGAATTGGAAAAAGATGTATGTCCCTTGGCCCTGCTAGCTAATGGCATTGTCTTAATTTGCCATATCTGCGTAATATTCTGATTTTATTTCATGTGTCTGCACTCTATATACAATATATGTAAATCATCAACAGTCATATAGGACTGCAGTGAATAACAAATTGACCATGCCTGTCCAATATATGCATTATATTTTCATAAGAACATTCTCTGCAACGTATCACAAAGTTATGATTTAGTAGTGCCCCTAAAACAAATTGTAGGATTTGCTGTACTTTTCATTAAGCCATCTCATGTGCTACTGTCATTTGTCAATAGCAACATTGAGTTGTCTCTCACTGTTTGCCGCCATGTGAAACAGAACTTATCAAACAGACAAAAGCCTGGATGCGGGAAAGGATCTGCGGTAGATCGATCAAGAGAACAGACTACTGGGTAAATTTACTGGTGATTTTTTTTCTGGTTCTGTAGAGTGCATAAAGCCATGAATCAGTTGTTCATACACTATGCTTGCTAAATTCTACAGAGCAGTGAAAAAGAAATTGAAGGAGCGCATGGATGATTTTCAGGTACTGAGTTTTCTTATGTGGAATGCCTAACTTGCCATTTATGTGGTGATTCTGCAATTCCGTGACCTAATATCTGTTATTAGGCACAACGATCATCACACACTTAAACTACTGCCATATTTCATTTTCTCCTTGGGCTGTTAGACATTCTTCTTTGAGCAGCAGAGGGAAAATGCGTTGTTTTTCCATTGCTAGAAGCTATCCAAGTATAAGATTGAATGTCTAGCATTTCATGAGTAATGGGTGTCTATACTGATACTTATATCTACTTGGAAGTAAAAAAAAAAAAACATTGGTGAAGTATGTTATGGTTTGTACTCTCATCAGCTGTCTCTGCTGCTATGATTCGAAAAGGTCATGTTTCTTAGTCACTATGATCACCTGCTAGGACTAGTGCACTGCCCCTAAAGTGATGACTTGTGAGTAATGCCCCTTTACCCTCTGATGTAGGTTTTGAGAGAAGCAATCCGGCAGGAGTATCGTGATGTCGTTGAAAGAAGGGTGTTTACAGTAACCGGTAGTCGTCCTGATGAAGAGGTATACAATGACAGGATTGCTGCAGTTCTGACTTATGGTTAAATTTGTTCTCTTCATGCTTTTGCTTTACAGTGAAAATTTTGATCTGTGGTCTGATGATCTTCGATTACACTATTCCTCATGTTGTTGCTTTGTACTATGTAGACAGTTGATAATTTAATAGAGACTGGAAGAAGTGAGCAAATTTTCCAGGAAGCTATCCAACAACAGGGAAGAGGCCAAGTATGTTATCCAATATATGCCATTTCTTACTATATGGGATATGCCTTTTTGGGGACCGACTACATTTTTGCGGTTCTGCCTGTTCACAGTACTAATATCTTAACCATATTTGTCTTTCCAGATACTGGACACTGTTGCAGAGATACAGGAGCGTCACGATGCTGTAAGAGATCTAGAGAGGAAGCTTCTGGAGTTGCAGCAGGTGACTTTTTTGACATAAGCACTTATTTACTAATCTGATTTAATCCATATGCTTGTGAGCTCGAGTTAATGTGACTAATTACTCCATTCCTTGTTTTTGCCTTGTAGATATTCATGGATATGGCAGTTTTGGTTGATGCTCAAGGAGACATGATCAACAACATAGAGACACATGTAAGAATTCCCCACTTTTGCACCAAGTTATACATGTTCTTGGAAGCAAGACAAACTGAATATCACCAACAATTCACCTTATTTTCGTTTTCTCTTCTTCAAGGTTTCAAATGCTACCAACCACATACAACAAGGTGTCAGCGCTCTACAGAACGCGAAGAAGCTCCAGAAGAACTCCAGGAAGTGGATGTGCTACGCCATCATCCTCCTGCTCATCATAGTGGTGATCATCGTCGTCGCTGTCATCCAGCCATGGAAGAAGGGTGCTTGATCGTAACTTGGAAAAGGAAGATCGCGGATATATGTTTTTTTTCCTGTTTGTGCAATATGTGTAGTTCTGTCTCCGATTCCCTCCTACCCCCTGTACGTATGCTTAACAAAACAACAGGATGAGATTGAGATTCGTTTGCCCTTAGGCGCAGTGTTATTCATCTTCATACCAGATTTCCTGTGCAATACACCATACCAGTGGTGATGTGTGAAACAATGGTTGCATCAGTCTCAACAATTGTGAATTCCTGAATCTTTTACAACATTGCAACTGTGCACCTGTCTAACAAACAATCTTGCATGCTATGCTGTAGCTGTAATGCTGCTGCATTAGCAGCTCACTCATCGGGTGATGCAGTATCGTCTTCGTCATCGACGTCCAGTGCCTTGAAATACTTGCCGTCCAACAGGTAGGTTCCAATGGCGAGCCGCACGGCCCAGACGTCCTTCGGCTTCCGCGCCATCACCCTGCTCGACATACGACACTTGGATGTCAGTGTAATTTAATTTCTTGTATAATGTTCTTCATTTTGTTTAAATTTGTTTCGAATTCTCTTAGAGTGGGTTCTTTTCTTCTCTTTTCTAACTTTACTCCGCGCACGCTTCTCGAACTATTAAACACTACACTTTTTATAAAATTTTTCTATAAAATGTTGCTTGTAAAAAACATATTAATTCATTTTTAAGTATTTTAGCTAATATTAATTAATTATGCGTTAATCCACTGCCCTGTTTTATGAGCTGACGAGGAAGGTTCCTAACCACCTTAAAAGAACACAACCTTAATATTCCATGCAAATTCTCGCAAAATTTAAACGCTTAGATAAACATTCATTAATCATTAAATTTCTCTTAATATTTCTCTACTACCTCTCCCATGTTGCTCAGGCAACCACCTATCCCCAATGGAAACAAACAAATTGTTGGTTAAAAAAGAAAACCAGAAAGAACCAATTGGTTAAAAAAATAACCAGTTAAATTGTTTTGGTCTATGGGCTCGTGCAACCCATCTTCATATGAGCATGTTGCAATGCAGGGGAATGATACTAGTGTTAAAAATTATCGTGAATTTCTACTTTTAATTCCTAAAAAACATATCACTAAGCGTTGAATTTCTCTACGATGTAGCTCAAATTTCTGTGAAATTCTATTAATATTCACTGCACAAATCCCGCGAAATCCCTACTTCCTACGCAAAAAACACATTACAAAGGCTCATTTAAAATGCAGGATAAAAAAACGTAGGATAGGAAAATCGTAGGAATAAGAAAATTTCATATGAAAGGTTTGAAAAACAATATGAGAGTGGAGAGCATTCAGATTAGAGGATAGTAGAGTACCAGTAAATGAAGGAATATCAGGTACTGTTCTTTTCTGATTAAGATTTAGATTTTTTATCTCGATTTATATTAACACGCTTTTCAAACTACTAAACGGTGTGTTCCATGCTAAAATTTTCTATATAGAAATTGCTTTAAAATATCAAACATACCCATTTATCAAGTTTGTAATAATTAAAACTCAATGAATCATGTGTTAATGACTTTCTCGCTTTACGTGTGCTAACTTAGACCCTATTTAGATCCATTAGTCATTAGACTAAAATTAGTCCCAAAACTAAAAACTTTAGTCCCCTCCTGTTTGGATGTAGGGACTAAAGATCATTAATTGCACTGTAGAAAGACCATGTTACCCCTAACCATGCAATCCGTAAGAATAGGAATCAGACCATGCAGGGGTAGTAGGTGGAAAGGAAAAATTTTAATCTTATAAGCTCCTCCCATATGGATTAATAGACTAATGCACTTTTAATCCCTTTTAATCACCTCTGTTTGGGATTTTAGAGACTAAAATAGATTAAAATGGAGGATTCCATCAACCAAACAAGCCCTTAATCTTCACCTTCAGTTTCAAATCCCACCTTACTCACTGATCCTAACAGTAAAAACAGTAATCCAACAACTCTTCTTTTTCCCATTGTTTTCTTCACGAGCCAAGCAGCAGCAGGCCACAGCGTTGACTGCGCCACCCGGCTTCCTCCGTGCCACCTTAGCTTCCTGAGGCTTCCTCCCCTCATCTCTGACTCCACGCCGGCCGCCGGCCTCAATCCCCATCGTCACCGACCTCCGCGCGCAGCCTGCTCGACGCCTCCTCCACAGTTGATGTTCTCCAGGTCAGTCTGTTCCTTGACGCAAGCACCTCCAGATCAGTCCGTTTTTCACTGATAGTGTTTGATTGCCCTCGTTCCAATGCGAAGGAACCACAAAAAAGAGGTTGGAGTGGATTGATTCTTTCCCGTGGAATCAACAGCGAAGGAAATCTTCCTGCGATTTTCATTTCGTTTGTTTTTGTGGTCCGAATGGTAGGAAAAGGAAAAGAAAAAAATCCTACGAACAGTATTCCTTCAAAAATCCCATGAAACTCCTGTAATCCGAATGAACCCTTAAAGCATTGGACAGAATCGAAGGAAGTGTACTGCTACCTCCCCACGTCGCCGGCCTTGACCTGGCCGGCGTTGTGCCTGAGCGATGGCACCGACGCGGCGGTCTTGAGCATCAGCGGCGCCTCCACGATGACGATGGGAGACCCGACCCTGAGCTTGCCTTTCCCGCCGCCGCCGCCGCCGCCGTCTCCACCTCGCCCGCTATCCGGCGCGCACCGGACGACGGCGACGCCGCGTCGTCGCACGGACGAAGCCGCCGGCGACACGGCTGCGGCGGCCGCTGCCGGAGACGGAGCTGGGCCTATCATCGTGTTCATGCCAGATGTAGAGATAAGCGTGCGTTTCGCTTTGCTCGGCTTTTCGCGCGAGCCAAACCTATGGACCCGCGGCACTTGGGTTAGGCGAAACGTTTCCAATTCGACCCCTAACATTATCGTTATTATCAATAAGATCCCGAAGTGTCCTTGCCAATTCAGAAACTGAGATGTTAGGGAGCTAAATAGAAGTTTGTGACAGTTTAGGGTTTAATTGACAAAAATGGCAGGCACGGGGCAACCCGACCAGGCGAGTAGACGGACCACTTGAGCCGAGCACGAAGTACGAACCGTTCTTCACAGTCATCCCGTGGCCGCGCCGCGCCCCTCCAAAAATCCAATCGCGAGAGGCGAGCGCCGCCGCTGGGATCGCCCTCCAGGTACGGCCGCCTCCGCCCCGAGGTCGCTACGGCGATTTTCTCGTCGGATTCTTCGATTTCGCCCGCGGTTTCGCCGTTCCGGGTAGAGCTAGTGGGGAGTGTAGGATTTCTTTTTTAATCTGAGAAAAGGTTTTGGATGGTGGGGGTTAGGGTTTGGTTGAATCGTTTGTATCCGAGTTTTGCGCGGCTCGGGATGTTCAATCCGGTGATTTCGTGGTAGCTTTGCCGTCCGGGCTGCGAGGGTAGCTGTAGCGTGCGGTTGGGTTGTTTCTGGTGTTGCGGTGATGGGGTTGGGAGGGTTTATGTTCTGACGAATCTATGCGAGGAAGAAAAAGCAAGTGAGGTTGGCGGTGAGGTTTTGGTACGGTTTATGGATATTGCGCTGCGGAGTTAGTAGATGCGATGGAAGAGCGCTGAGGTTTTGGAAGGGTTTTGAGCAGATTATGCAGTAGCTTCAGGAGATGCATTTCGCCGCATCCCCATTTACAGAAAGTACCTCTGCGAGCGTTAGTGCTAGGATTGTCGATGCGCTTCATGATGAGATGCTGAATTTGGCGGCTAGTGATGTTGATGCATTAACTGCTTTCTTATGGTTTTGTGCGTAACAACAATTTTTTGGATAAGGTGCGAGTAGGTTTGGCATGTAGTAATCGGTTATTAATAATGCTACTGAGATTTGGCATGTGCTAATCAACTATTAATAATCCTTGGGGCTCCCTGTCGTAAGTCCAAATTCTTATCCACTCTTGTGTTCCTATGCTGATCTTTGTCGTATTACAATTACAGATTGCGCTGCATGTTCTGATGGCGTCTGATATGAGGTCACTCAACAGCCAAAAGGGACAGAGTTGTGGAGTTTCTGACCAAGCTTGCCACAGCAAAATCAAATCCAGCAATGATGGAAAGCCATCACGTGCTAAAGCAAATGGAGTTTCCTCGTTGAGCGGGAGTCATAATGATGAGAAAAATTTGAAAGAGAACTCTGGAGCATGCAATTTAAATTCCGGCCTTGCCAATCCTTTATCAGTAGATGGGACCAAAGTTTCTACAGCAAGGTCAGAACCTATCGACAGTTCAGATCATGATGGTTGTTTGCATGTCAAGAATGAAAGCTGTATCACTTGTGATGATCTGCTTCAAGAGTCTGACAAAGAACAACCTGGGGGTACACTGGAGGATCTATTTTCCTTTAATGATGAAGAGGATGATGACAGTGACTGGGAACCCTCTGCTCGCCTTGCTTTGAACAGGTGGTTTTGCTTGAACTGTACAGTGCCAAACATGGAGGGGTTTACACATTGTCAGGTAAAGGTTTTTACTTTGTCAGTGTAATCAGGAATGCCATATGATTTCTTAGAAATTTTAGTTCAGATCATCTACTGACATTATTTTGACTTTGGTTTTCTTGATGTTTTTTTCTCATACTCTAGAATTGCGATGAGCTTAAGGGATCTGTGGTAGTTGGATATGATGCTTTCAAAGCTCATCTTGCACAGGCAGCTTTGTTATCTGCTGACACAGGTGCTTCTTTACACTTTAGCTACGTTGTCAATTTGTCATTACTTTTCATTATCAAATATCAGGCATCGCTTTTGAATATTGGTGCATGCTAGTTTCTCTAATAGTCAAATGTAGCGTATAACTTAAAAATGCTATACTTCATCACTCAATTTTTCGCGAGTGCAAACAAAAAATGGTATACCAAGGAGGAGCTTGGTGTCAATAGTTTAAAGAAGCAACAAAATATTCCATCCCAGTATTCTAAACCAGGTGAAATGACGAGTGAGTGAGGGGAAAATCAAACACTTGGTGATAGGGCACATGCCAGCAGCCCCGCCACTGCTCTTTGTTGACAAAGGGTATGCATGGATGCCAGCCAAAATTGACAACATACTAAACAGCACATCTTTCTCGCAAAATCCTTCCTAATGGACACCCTTTGATCCATAGATGATAGGTATTAGCTTTGTCAATCAATGTTTGAGGTAAGCAGAACAATACTCTTTAATGCTGTCCTTTCTTTCTCTTTGCAAATATGGTTGCCTGGCCTTGTGCCCTTGAGTTTGAAGCTTCCTCTACAATAAACCGGAATCGTGATGTTGTACAGATAGCATTCCTTGCTTGCATGAAATTTCTCTTCTGTCTAAATAGAAACAGTAGGAATGAGCCCTACTGGTATAACTGTATGAATAATTCTTATTTCCTGTAAATTGCAATGCTTTAATAGAAGTCATTTCGGCAAATCATCTAAAACATTATATGATAATAAAGAAGGTAGTAGAGTGGTGTGACACTTATCCTACATGTTCATGTTTAGCATGGCAGTTTGAAGCACAGAATGTGTCCCATTACATCGGTTGTTCATATGTTACGTGTATCCAATAACTTCTTAATAGGTCACAATCTCACTATTTTATGCAGCACTGCCATCAATATCTACAGCTGTCGGTTTTGATGAAAGAATGTTGCTCCATAGTGAGGTAAGCTATGAACTTCTGATTATATTGTATAAACTAGCAGGTAATATGACATGTGTTTGGATCTGACATCCTATATCAAAAGTGGCCATTGCTTTTCTCTCTTTTTCCCATTGTGAACAGCAAGGATGATTGCATAAATCTTAATTGCTCCTTAGTGTGCTCAGTGAACCTTCTTGTTTGATTGCTTATGAGTTGTTTCATCTGAGAGATATTTGTTCAATACCGTTGGAGAACAAAACTAAAACCTGCAATTGCAAGCTCATTTACATCGCTAATTTGGAATCAAAATAAATATTCCTTTTCTGTGCTTTTGTATAACATGACAATATTGAAGTGTTTCTTGTTTCTTGTTTCTTTATGTGCTTCTAAACAATGTAATTTATTCTCTTTGAACATAGATTAAAATAATTCTTTCTCAAAACTGGTTGCATTTAACAAAAAAAATTGGAAGTACCTTGTTTTGGCCTCCTAAATTTCTCTATCAGCACAGAGCCACTGTAATTCTGCACTGATATCTCACATTTCCTATGTTATCAGATAGAGATTAAACCAAATCCACATCCAGAAAGGCCTGACCGCCTTCGTGCAATCGCTGCCAGTCTTGCTGCTGCAGGTACTCTATCATTAACTTTGAGATATCTTTTCTATTTAGTTATTCAGTGAAAGCAACTGTGATAAAAAGTCCCTCTGCAAAACTTTCGTGATTGTCTGATCTTGTTTAAATATCTAATCTAGGTCTTATGGTTTGATGATTGCTTACTGTTGCCCAATGTAACCCAAAAGTATATACGGTAGCAGATAGCTAATCCAAAAGATGTAGCTGGTCTTGTTGAAAGCAAAGACTTTAATTTGTTACTTCTTGTGCTCTAGCAGATTTATACAATGTTTTCCAAAAATACATATGGTAGCTAATCAAGTAATCAATACTGAAAATAGTTGATTTGTGCTGTAGCAAATTCATAAAACTGATTCCTTGTCAACCATGCTAATTCAAAGGGGTTGACGAAATAGCCTTGCTATGCCACTGCTTATCAAGTTTTACTTTAACTCATATTTCCAATATCTCAGGTATCTTCCCCTCAAAATGTGTCATGGTACCTCCTCGAGAAATCACTAAGGAAGAACTCCTGAGGGTATGTAAGAGTTTGGCATGCTAATTATTTTTGCTGCCATACGTTTCCCCAGTATACTTGTCCATAGCATAATCTTTTCAATAATCCTAACACACTCAAAATCTTGGTTACTTCTAGGTCCATACTTCAGATCACATTGACAGTGTTGAGCAGACAAAGAACATGCTTTACAGGTACTGTGTTTAATCCATACTTAAAAGCCATCTTGTAATTACCTCGTTTTAGTTTTGTACTGTTTGTTTGAGTATAATTAATTGCATGCTGATGACATTATATTTGCTGCTTGTGTGTTCTAGTCTTGCTGGAAAGATTTTCGTTGTCATAACGTCATTTTGGGATCGATTTGTAGTTACTTCACTTCAGATACCTATGCAAATGGACACTCAGCATGTGCTGCCAAACTTGCAGCAGGGATATGTGCTGATCTTGCTAACTTGATAATATCTGGGCGTGTTCGCAATGGATTTGCAATGGTACTGTGCATATAATCTTATATTTGCAATTTTCGATCCCCTTTTTGCACAGTACACCTAGACACCTGAGAGTTATTATTTTGATATACTTTGCATGTTGATACTGACTGTGTCTACTGGAGAACAGGTGAGACCTCCTGGCCATCATGCAGGGGTGAAACAAGCCATGGGATTTTGTCTTCACAATAATGCAGCAGTGGCTGCATTAGCTGCACAAAGAGCTGGTGCCAAGAAAGTCTTAATAGTTGACTGGGTAATGCTAGCTACAAGTTTGCATTTGAAGTTATACCAACGCATTCTGTTGGCATCATGGATAAAAAAAAGATAGTGGCTCAAATGGATGTTAATCCATCTCATCAGTGGTGCTCAATTGTTGTTGCAGGATGTCCACCATGGCAATGGAACACAGGAGATATTTGATGGGGACAATTCTGTGAGTTATCATCTTCCTTTTGTGTTGCTAATTGCTTTGCAGTCCTTTTAGAGTGTCAGGAAAGGGAAAAGAGGAAAGCTAATCCTATCATTTAAAATTTCGCTGCCTTTTTTATCTATCACATAATATTGGGATTATTACATTTTCTACAGTTTCCACCTGTTCTTTTAGTCAGATATATGGTTTTCTTTTTTTCAATCGCCACATATTGTTCTCGGATTCACCGTTTATTAATGTTTTTTGGTTGAAGAGTAGGACACACATTTACTGAACAGAGGGTATACTGAGCCATTTTAATGAACTATGTGGAAGTTGTACCCAACTCCAAAGTGAATTCAACAATTATCTTATCCCCTTTTGTTTCTAAATTGTATCCATCATTTCATTTGTTCACGAGGGTTGACTGTCCTTTTAGGTACTCACACCTAAAAGAATTTGCAATTCTAAGTTCTAATCTCTTCAAGTGCTAAATTCTTCCTTTTTCTTAATCACAACGTGGCATGTTAGTGCTAGAGATTTAACATTTTATAATTTATTCAAGATTACTAAATTCAACAGTTTATTAGATCATAATCTATTACACCCATGCTGCTGACCTTATCAGAGTAATAGTTCATATTTTCAGAACAGGGACCAACTATTCTCACTCCTACCTCGTTCTTCTACCTGCCGTTCCTTATACTATACTTCCATATGCATGGCCACCAATTGACCTGTTTTCTTTCCATGAGTTCTCATTTCTTACATGGAGAATTTTGTTTTTCAGGTCTTGTACATATCATTACATCGGCATGAGGATGGAAGCTTCTACCCTGGAACTGGGGCAGCACATGAGGTGATTTTCTTTTGAAGATCATTTATACAATTCTACATCTGAACTCTGAACTAGTGAACTACATCCTATTGGAGCCAACCGATGCTGGCTAACCGAATCTGGAATATTTGGGGCATCTCCTTTGACAGATTGCATGACTCTTTTTATCAGAGTTTCTGACCTGACGTGTGGAAACTTGAGTTCTAAGATGATTTGTTTCATATTGTAATTTCCTGCATGGGCATCACTTCAGGTGGGAGTTATGGATGGCCAAGGATTCTCGGTCAATATACCTTGGAGCCGTGGTGGTGTTGGAGACAATGACTACATATTTGCTTTTCAGCATGTGGTGCTTCCGATAGGTAATAATTGAATAGGGACATTTGCATATGTGCTAGTCAAATTAAG
The DNA here is from genome assembly GCA_000573905.2 of Oryza punctata. NCBI lineage: Eukaryota > Viridiplantae > Streptophyta > Magnoliopsida > Poales > Poaceae > Oryza > Oryza punctata. The sequence goes on along the minus strand of CM002494.2, from coordinate 3,711,267 downwards.
TTGCTAGTAACAATATTTTCTCAGCGTAACCATACCTATCTTTAATTTGTAAAGTTAAGAGCAGCTCACGCGGACTCCTTTGAAATTTTTTTTTGTGCTTTGTCTTCTATGAGACTTAGCATTTTAGAACTTTAGATCCTTATTAGCAAGGGCACAGACAAAATATATTGACACATTGGAACAAAAACCTGTTAGTTTAGGTCCTGTTTGGGGAGCTTCTAGCAGCTGCAGCTTCTCCCAGAAGCTTCAGCTCCCCCAAACAGGGTGTCAATGTTCATTTGGGAACATGTCTGCCTAAAGTACTTGGGTCACAGGCACCTTGTTATGTAGATTACATTATTACCTTATATTACCCTCTTGCGTTTTTGTATATTGCTATTGCATGTTCAAAGTGTGCATTGCATGTTCTCGTTTCAATGAATTTTCGTTCATGAATGCAGCTGCAGAATTTGCTCCAGACATCACCATCATATCCGCAGGATTTGATGCCGCGAGGGGTGACCCTCTGGGTTGTTGTGATGTAAGTTAGTAAGACTGACACATGATTGTTGTCTCTAAATCATGAACCTGTTTTTTTCCACTTTCATTTTTACATCATTTTAGAAATCTTTGATGATTCTAGATTTCTGGTGTACGGTTGTACCTCCTAACTGGCTTCTACATAGAAATGAACGTTCAGACTTTGCAGAGGATTTTCTTATCGTGAAACTTAGGCTAACCTTTCATATGACATCATATAAGAAAGTTACATGTTATTTGGGCTCCTTTAGAAGCTAATTTTAACTGCACTACTCATGTTTGGACTTTTTCTTGGACCACATTGAAACGCCATTCAGGCTCATACACAATTGCTTCTTTAGGGATGGATGTGAGATACATTGCTGTTCTGTTTGATTTGTCATATATGTTTGTAAAAACTAGAGCTTAGTCAAATTTGAAGATGATAACTATGCTGATGTTCTCACAAGTTAGACTGAACTACATCATCCATGCAACCCTCAACTTTGATACTATTTGTGTTTGTTTGCTAATTTATTCTTGTCTATGTGCCTTTTTGTCCTGGTTGATATTTCAATGCACTCCATGTCAGTCTGATAATTTTGACCAACTTCCTCTTTCATTAATAGGTCACTCCTGCTGGATACTCCAGGATGACGTCCATGCTAACTGCTTGTTCACAGGGAAAATTGTTGGTTATACTTGAGGGAGGGTAGGTATCCAGATGTTCTATCAATTTAAGATAAATATGTATCTGATCCGCTTAAGATGATCACCTGTCAGGCTGCAATCTTGGATGCTAATATACACAGCATCCTGCTTAGAGTTTTTGGATTTGTAGGCACTAAATCTTTTTTTTTTATTTTGATCAGCTAACTAAATTCCGTGTAAGTATATTTAGTTGAGATTTGAGAATACCACATCAACACTTATGCGTTGTTTTCGTCTTGCCTAACTTTGGTGCAGATACAATCTTCGGTCTATATCCTCATCAGCTACTGAAGTTGTTAAGGTATGCATTCTTCGCAATAACATCTCATTCTTGTACAATGGAATTTATAAATACCATAAGGAGGTAAGGAACTGAAGCTACGTATGATCAACTGCCTTAGCATTATAACTCTCCTTGGCAGCAATTGTCCCAATATCTCTGAATGAAAACTTTGTTTGTGGCATAAGTCAAGGATTCAATTTATTTTTTGTTGCCTAACTGCCTATGAAATATCAAAAGCTCAAGGACCACGTATGTAGCAACTGGTTTGATTTTCTTTCTTTTAGTCCTAGGCAGATAAGATGCTAACATGATGGATGGCTTTCTGCAGTTATATAACCATTTAACTATTCAATTAACTGCATGATTGTATTTGCAGACAATTCAGCATTTTATGTGTATATGGTTGAATACAGATATAGAAATACAGGCAGCTGCTTTATTTATTTCAGCTGAGAGTTGTTATGGTTTTAATGTTGACATTACTCTCGTTGACCCATCTTGATGATATTTGACACTTGCAGGTCCTACTTGGGGATAGACCTGTTTATGATACAGATGCAACTGAACCATCAGAGGAGGGCATACAGACTGTCTTACAAGTCCTGAGTATCCAGCAGCAATTTTGGCCAGTTTTAGTTCCATCCTTTGCATCAGTTCTGGCACTGCAGCGGTTGGTTTTTTCCAAATATAGTGAGTGACAAAAGTGCAATCAACATTGCCACTAATTAAACTGGATATATTAGGATCTTGATCAGTAGCTTATTTATTGTGGATACAAGGATTAGAATAATCAGACTCTTGACTTCTGTGCTAGTTTTTGGACACTAATAGCCACATGATTTGGTGAGAATGGTGCTAACTTTCTGATTCTTCACATAACCAGATTATGGGTTAGATTTTACAACTGAGTTAAGGCTTAAAGATCATGCTTGATCTTTTAACTTTAGCTCTGACCATTCTAAATTTATCTTTTCCGGTGGAATTCTCATAATACTGTTTGAGTTCCATGTTAAACAACCCATAATTTCTATTTCTTCCTGCAGCTGGCTAGTTGTGAGGTCTTAAATCTGCCATAGTGTTCCCAACAATAGCTTGCCAGAGACCTGTTTATAGTAACGGTGTAGTCTCACTGAGACCAAAGAGGTTTTGCGCTGTTCCTTTTGGTGAGAATTACTTGAGAATAGATTTTCTTTTAGACTCAAAACGATAAACGGAAGCTAAAGTTCTCCTTCCCTTACAAAGGTTCTACTGCGTTCTCTTAGGTTGGCTTTGCCCAATTTGCTTCCCACTTCCCACTGCTGAAAAATACAGAAGATTGAATGATCTCATGTGAGACCAGCCATGTTAGCTCTTACGAATTTCAGTTGCTCTGATATTTATAGCTGTGCTGCAGCTGTTATGCTGATATTGTAATAAGTAATACAGTGAGTGAATGATGTGGTTGGGAGGAATCAAGGGAAATTTACAGCATGCATTAAAATACAACACCTTCTATACTAATTTGGGTACTCGCGTAGACAACCAAAGCAACAGAACAAACATGTATTTCAAATTTTTAGTAGATCTTGAAATAATATTTGATCTTGATCTTTCTTATGTTTGTGTCTTGTTTATCTAGATAACTTGATATTTGATCTTGTTCTGATTTGTACTGTTAGTTTTTTTTTCTTTATGCACTAGAAACCATCTGAGGACTGCTGTTTCGCTTATGCTTGTTTTCTGCACTAAAGTGATTAATATGTTTTTGATATAATCTCTTTTTTGGGATGTGTAGCCACTGAAGTAAACAAGATGAAAAGGAAGCATGCAGGAGGAGCAGGGCCCTTCTGGTGGAAATGGGGGAGTAAAAGGCTACTGTACGAAGTGCTATTTGAGGGCCGCTGTCTGAGGAAAACCAAGGATACAGGCAAAGAAAAATTGAATGATGAAGCAGAGTCCTAAATGTGTTGCTGCTGAAGCCTGACTGCTGATCTCATCAACATCCATAGTGTAGTGGGCTGACTGGGGTTCCCTGAATGTAGCTTGCATATACCGAGCCAAATTTTGACTGGAGAATTAAGATGGTAGTTCGTGTTTTTAGGTGAAATTTGTGAACAACCTTGTTGAGATGTATTGGATGTTCAGTTGTCCTAGAAATAGAGTGAAGTTTACCATTCCGTCGTCTGTCGAATGATCCTGATGTTCATTTCACTGCTTCATTTCTGTTGCCTCGTTATCATTTTTTATGTTAAGCCCAACATATGGTAAGCAAACCAGCTTGATTGATTTTTTGCATTCCTCTACTGGAAATTAGGAACTCAATTGCTCATGGAGGGAAGAACTCGAAGATTTCGGATTCTAGCTAACTTTACACAGACGGCGTAATTGATTTTTTTTTTGTTTGTGTGGTTGGAAGGTGTTGTGTTAGGCGTCCTTGGAAACAATTATTTGCACTAAGAGATCTGATCCTCCTTTTGTAAAGCAAGGGAATTGATCTAGGATCTTCATGCAATAAACTAGCCGGTAGAGTCGTGCGTTCGCACGACTACATTCTCCCACCTATTAAATGTATTATGTTGATTATGATAATATTATAATTAAGTTCTTAAAGAACAAATTTTGTAGGAAGTGCAGTTACATTCTTTTATATATAATAAACAATATTTTTGTGACAAAAATAATTAACATACCTAGCGTGTAAAATTTATCGTAAATATTTATATTAGCATATGTTCTCAACTCTCTATATATTATTAGCATGTATTATATTTTAATTATTAGTCCAAGTAAGTTTTAACATTTATTTTAAAGCATTGATTTCTGAACCTTGTTCTGTACTACTGAAACCACGCTTTGAAAAAGCATTAGTTTTTTTCTAATATTTTTTGATCGAAGTTACACATGACTGTGTTTTTATTACTCCCATGTTTTCTTCCAATCCTTCCATTGAAAGTGTCATGAATCTTCTCCTGCCCTCTATATTTCTAACCATCCTTTTCAAATCCAACGGCGCATCTTTAAAAGCGAATAAAAACATTTTACGTTCATTATATGATGATGATGATGATATGAAAATCTGCCACTCCAAGCTGTTTAGGATCCTCTGTTGTGAACTGAAGGGTCTCTCTGCTGGATGTTACTATTAAAGAGCTAACATGCTCTTGATCTGCAAAAGATCAGGGCAGTGTTGATGACTCCTCTCACTCATTGACCCACCATATGTAGTTTGTTCTGATCTTCACCTACTCATCAGCGCTATAAAGTAGAACTACGGAGTATTCCATTCTTAACTTCTACAACTAGACAATAGCATCTCATTCCATGGTTTTGCTTTAAATGGTCGTGGTTTTTTTAGGTAAACTGATGTAGTTGAGTTTCGTTAATGTAAAATCCAAGCAAGCAAGCAAGAGTAAATGCATTCGCAAAAACCACTTGAACAAAAAAAACCACTGTGAAATATAGATTAGTGTTTAACATATTACTCCCTTCAGCCATAAATATTTGACACAATTGATTTTGATCATATAGTTTGACCGTTGTTTTATTTAAAAAAATTATGTAAATACTATCATTTATTTTGTTTTGACCTATTTTGCTATTAAAATTAGTTTAGACTTTGTTGTTTCCCCCTTTTCCCAACTCACATATCTCATTTTTCACGCGCACGCTTTTCAAACTGCTAAACAGTGTATTTTTTTTTAAAAAGTTTCTATACAAAAGTTACTTAAAAAATCAAATTAATTCATTTTTTTTAAAAAATAGCTAAAACTTAATTAATCACACGCTAATGGATCGTTCTGTTTTCCGTGTTCACTGTGCATGTTCGGAACAACCAGCAACGAACGCTGCCTTAGTATGACTTCTACTCTTATATATTTGCACTAAATTTTTAAATATAATATATGCTCAAACTTTGATGCGTCCAATATTTATCTACAAGTGAAATGACCGTATTTTTCACAAAAGAGTATAACAATCGATTTTTACGGGACATAGGCCCGAGATTTTCTCAAGGGACACTTTACCCTCGAAACAGATTCCGCTAACGTTCACAAGAAGCGTATTTTTGGATGCAGCGCCATCAAACCTTCCCCCTTCACACTTTAACACACTCCCCTCGCTTCCCTTCCCTAAACCCCACTTCACGCGACTCCTCGAATCCTCCTCGCCTCGCTTCCGATTTTTCTGGGGATTTTAGCGCCTCCCCCAATTCGGCGACCACCCCTCCCGATTCCGCTTCAGTTCCTGCGTCGATCGATTGCGAAAATCCCCTTCGTTACCAATCGCATTTGTTTTTTTTTCTCTTTTTGGCGTTTGATGCCGTTGCGGTTGAGAGGCGGCGGGGGATCGAAGCGAGGGATGCCGGGGGCGCCGACGGTGACGCCCAAGGCGGTGATCCACCAGAAGTACGGCGCCAAGGCGTGCTACAGCGTGGAGGAGGTGCGGGAGGCCGTCGACGGCGGTTGCCCCGGCCTCGCGCTGCCGCAGCAGACCAGGAGCGTCTACCGCTGCTCGCTCGACCTCCCCGGACTCACCGTCGTCACCCCGGGCACCTTCGTCAGGAAGAAGGACGCCGAGCAAGCCGCCGCGCAGATTGCCCTCGACAAGGTATTGATGAGCATTGTGGTGGCATGCAACTTCACCTTTTCCTTTTTTTTCTTTTTTTTTTTTTGTGCTTTACATGTGTAGTTGCAAAATCATCTTCCATGCATAGAGATTTATGGTGTAGTCTTTAAGTTTGTGATTAGATACGGCAATATGCGCAATGCACTATTCAGTTAGCAATTGTGTCTCACCTATGAGGAATTGAGGAATGTCACAAGCGCAAGGTGGAGTTCTCTCAAGTCTCACCTTAGTCCGGATATTGTATTCCTGAGTGAGCACATAATTGTGTTGGTCAGTATCTTTGTTGCCATTTCTGTTGATAGTATCCTCTGATTTCTGTTCTGACAAACCAATGCCAGCGATGTTAGTGATCAAGCTGCACAATAACCTACCTCCTTTATATTTCTCTATCGGATAAGCATAAGCTATGTACCTATGATATATGAAATATCATTATGATGTGAAATGTTCATCCTGTGGACCTATGGTGATTACCATTTCTTTTATTGTCTTTGTTGTAGCTTGGTATTCAGCCCATGGCAAATGCTCCCAGTACTCCTGAAGAAGCATGGGATGAACTTATTGCTCGCATATCTGGTTTTTTTCGCAGACGAGGTTACTATTTTCTGCTTGATCTTGGTGTTGTGTCATTATAGTTCAGGAATTAAGGTGCACACAACTGAAGGCCACAGCAAAAGGAAGTTTTCATCTTCATGATGTTACATATTTGAGTGGAATGCTATGCTCTGCTGGCAATTGCGGAGTGCAATAGTGATATAGGATCCTTAACTCCTTATGCTAAATGCTAGGCTGTGTATGTCGTAGGGTTGTATGATCATAACCATTGCAAATCTTATAATAGGAGTTAACAAGGACTCCGTATTACTGGATTAAGAGGTTATGGGTATCTATGTGGTAAAGAGCCCAGACCATCGAACTTACTACAAAAAAAATTCCCTGAAGACTTTACTTTCTATGTTTTTGCAGTTTCAACCTGATTTGGTACACATTCTTCTTTATGCAGACATGTCCCTACATGATTGCCAAATACTAATAATGAAGCCTGAATCATTTTGTGTACACAAGAATACAAGATTGTAGTTGAAGCATGTGTCTATATAATCATATTATCATTCAGAGCATCAGATGTAACTTAAAAACAATTAATTTGTTCTGATCTACCTTTTTCTAACTCGTCTTTTTTTTCTATACTTCTATTCAGAACTTCCCCTCGTCGTCTCATCCTCTTATTGGCCACATGTGTGTGACATTCAGAAGAACCGGGGACCGGTTTGGTATGATTCCTATGTCAGCAATTGCTGCATGTGATGTGAAGGTCAATGGACTGTGTAAACTTATTGACTCCAAAGCGGAATTTGATCCTCTCTTGGTTTTATCATTAATCTATAATGCTGCCAAAAAATCCCCTGGTGTCTCTGTCAGTGATAGCAACTTCTGGATTCGGAGTCAGAAGCCTTATTCCCCTGAGGCTGTTGATGTGGCACTTCAGCATTGGTCTGGTATAACGAATCCCATAGAAATAGATGGGATTTTTGTCCCTTGTGCGATGGAGGATGAACTGAAGACAATAAGATTTACTTTATCACATAATGAACATTACATGGGTGATATAGTGTCTAAGCTCTCTGCAAATGATTCCTCCCATGCTGTTGTTTCAAGGTCAGCATTATGCCAAGCCTTGTCTTCTGACCTTTGTCAGTATTTTTAGTGTGCCGATAATCTTAAAAATTTGTCTCACTGCAGAACTGTTGGCAAAGCATCTTCTGAGATAAGGCTATATTTCTCAGCTCCAAATGTGCAATTTGTTTCTGAGATATCAAACAATGTGGTTGCTTCTCTTGGAGATGGCTATATGGAGAGCCTAATAAATAAGCGAGCTTCCTACATTTCTGGTCAAACAATTTATGGAGATGCAATTTTGGCTAATGTTGGATATACAAGGAGAGACTCAGAGCTTCATACTGAAGATGTCACCTTATCCAACTATTACAGGTATCAATTCGTTGTTTGTCACTTGTATGAGATGTATTTTGACTTTGTTTTAATTCAATATGCATACCTCTTTTTTTTATAGGAATCATCTGGTTGTAGATATATCTTGATATGATTTTTCTTCACACTGCCATCTACTCGACTACTACTCTTCCATTATTTGAATTGATTTTCTCTACTGTTTTGGCACACCTTCTGTTCTCACCTTAGTTTCTAATTCTTCTGAATAACATGCTTTTTGGTAACTCAGGATTCTTCTTGGCAAATCACCAGATGGGAATTACAAGATGTCCAGGGATTCAATTCTGGTGGCAGAGCTTCCATCTGTGTATTCTCGTTCTAGTTGGAAAGGTCTCTCTCCACGAGATCTTCTCTGCTCATTTTGTCGCCTTCACAGACTAGCAGAGCCCTACTTCGCTGTCAATAGGGTAAGCGCATCTTGTAAAGTGTTAGAATCACCTGTAAGCTCCAAGGGCATGGACGTGCTAAAGAATACTGAAAATCAGTGTGCTAGCGATGGAAAGAAAGACAAGGAAAACCCAGATATGTTCAAATGTGATGTCAAAATATATTCAAAGAAGCAGGAGCTTTTACTAGAGTATTCGACAGCTGATAGTTGGAGCAAGGAATCTGATGCCATTCACAATTCTTCATTGAAGGTGTTGATTTGGTTCCGTAGTTATTTCAAGCAACCGAACAAGCACGTGCTGAAGCTCTCTCATTCTAAGAGCACTGATGGCTTCACGATATGTCCAGATAATATTTTGCATGAGTTTTCCATGTTCTTATCTATTTATGGTAACACAGGAGGAGATGACTCAAGTACATGCAGTACAGTTGGATCGCTTTCTATGGATACCTCAAAACAAAAGCTTGAAAACAATGCAATTTTAGCACACATTGATGGTCCAGATTCTGGTGTTTTTCCATCCCATGGATCATTGACTTGCATAAGCTATACTGCTTCCTTGGTGGTGAAGGACAAAGCGAAGAGATATATGCTAGAAAGCAACAATGAGTTTGAGTTTGAGATAGGGACTGGAGCTGTTAGGAATCAGCTTGAATCATGTGTAAGTCAACTCTCAGTCAATCAAAGCGCATGTTTCATAGCTGAATTGCCTCCTAGGGATTTGATCCTGGCTGCAGCTAATGAGTTTTCTCATGACCTTTCAAAGATATCTAGAGGTGAGGTCCAATCTTAACACCTCAGTCTGACAATTTTCATTACTTGTTTGAATTGGGCTGAAGCTCTATGCTCAAGTTTTAACCATCCTTGCAGACAACTGCTTCTTGGAGTTCTCTGTAAAGGTGTTGCAGGTAACTGAACCATTAGAAGATAGAATGGAAAAGGCCTTGTTTAATCCTCCTTTATCTAAACAAAGAGTGGAATTCGCTGTTCGGTACATCAATGAGCTGCATGCTACCACACTGGTGAATTTCTTCTCATCCTACTTCCCTATTTGCCAAGCATATCAGTTTATCGCTATTGAAGTAAATTTGTTCAGGTTGATTTTGGCTGCGGATCTGGTAGTCTTCTTGATTCACTGCTAGAGCATCCAACAACTCTCGAAAAAATTGTTGGTGTTGACATTTCTCGGAAGGGTCTCACACGAGCAGCAAAGGTACATAACAGAGCCTTGATGACTGTTGATATTCAGTTCGCTCTTTGAACCATCCTTTTGTCCTCACCAATGCTTTGCAATGACTCCTTTCATCTCTCTGAAATTGCAGAGCCTTCATCAGAAGCTGAGCAAGAAAGCATTGATGCAGACAAGTGTTCCAACAGCTGTGCTCTATGATGGTTCGATAACAGATTTTGATTCTCGCTTATACAGATTTGACATTGGCACTTGTCTCGAGGTCAGTTACTCCTGAACTATTTCTGGTGTCTTTTCAATTGCCTCTAGTACATGGATACCATGATTAATTAATTGGATCAAGAATCACATTACTTGAGCTTGGAGATCCATGGACGCAGATATGCATAAACTACATTTGTGATCTAGTTAACCTACTATGAGATAAGAATGTTGTCATAGTGGTTCAAGGGGAGGTTTATCCTGAGAAATGCTGATGTGGATTTCACCTTGATCTCTCAATTGTTAGTTTTAGTTGGACATGTTATTCGACTGACCAAAGTTACTTGCAGGTGATTGAGCACGTAGAGGAGGACCAAGCAAGTTTATTTGGCGACGTCGTCTTGAGTTCGTTCTGTCCTACGGTGCTGATTGTTTCAACACCTAACTATGAATACAACCCTATCCTCCAGAGATCAGCTATGCCAAACAAGGAAGAAGAACCAGAAGAAAACGCCGGTCCTTGCAAGTTCCGAAACCATGACCACAAGTTCGAGTGGACAAGATCCCAGTTCCAGCACTGGGCTACCGGCCTTGCGGACAAGCACAACTACACCGTCGAGTTCAGTGGTGTTGGCGGCTCTGGTGACGAACCTGGTTACGCTTCCCAGATCGCTGTCTTTAGAAGAATGGCGTCGAGTCAAGAGGTTTGCCAGGAGGGAGAGCTGCATCAACCTTACGAGCTTCTCTGGGAATGGCCAAATGCATCGTTGCCATCTCACTGAGTTCTTGTGGTAGGGAGACACGGCAACTCTTCACCATGCTTGTAACTGAGGTGGAGATTGGTACTGTAGTTGGTACTAACTTTGTCATCGGTAGGAAACTCAACCCAAGATTATGTCCCTGGATGCTGGTGTGTTAATGCCTTAATAAACTTGGTTCAATCTGCAAACAACTCCAAAATTTTCCAAATCCTCTTGATTCTTCCTTTGTTTAGATTGGTAAGATTTCTAGTTTGTTTTTTTTGTCATTCAAAGGGACATCAGTTCAACTGGCATTGTGTTTCTCATGCATTTTGTCTGTCCTTTTGAACGAATCTCATTGGTTCAAATTGCAGATTTACAAATTGCAAGGGGCTGAAAAAATCCCGAGTGGGTCAATCAGCACCGTGCGATCGAAATCAGACGGTCCAGATCAAGTATGAATCATCTTTACTTCTCGAAGGGAGAAGCCGAGCTAGATCGAGTGTAGTATCAATCGGGTGTGGCTATTTGGCGCGCGCGCGCCAGCAAAGGAGCTGGCGCCGATACGGCGACGGCGGCAACATACGCGTGCGCGTCACTGGGACCAAGTGGGCCGCACCCCCTCCACGCAGCACTGGGCCGGCATGGGCCTACGTGTGCGCCAGCACAGTAGCTGGCGGGTACGCGCGCACTAGCGATTCCGGTATCAATCATCCGTTCCTCCATGCAGCTCGGCGCGCCGCCGCCGCCGCCGGCGGCGGCTGCCGTCCGGCGAGCCCCCACCTTCCAGGCCCGCCGAGCCGCCGACGCGAGGGAGCTCCTTGCGGCGCTGCTGCCGCCGAGTCCCAGCGTCCGCCAAGTCCAGCAGGCGCACGCCCGCCTCGCCGTCCTCGGGCTCGCCGCCTCGCGCGCCATGCCCCACCTCCTCGCCGTCCTCCCCCGCCTCCTCCCGGATAGGCCGCGCGGCCGCGACGACGACGACGACGACGACGGCGACAGGGACTACGCCTACCCGCTCGCGCTGTTCCGGCGCGCCAACTCCACCGCCGCCTTCGCGTCGAACAATCTCCTCCGCGTGCTGCCGCACCCGCTCCCGCTCACCCTCTTCCGCCGCTTCCCGCGCCGCAACCCGCACTCCTTCACCTTCCTCCTCGCCTCCATCTCCAACCACCTCAACGCCGCGGGCCCCTCCGCCTCCGCCTGCTCCTTCCTGGGCTCCCACGTGCACGCCCTCGCCGTGAAGGCGGGCGCCGCGGGCGACCTCTACGTGCGGAACGCGCTGGTGCACTTCTACGGCGTCTTCGGCGACGTGGGGGCGATGCGAAGGGTGTTCGACGAGCTGCCGCGCGTGCGGGACGTCCTGACGTGGAACGAGGTTCTCGCCGGGTACGTGCGAGCGGGCATGATGGTTGTTGCGCGGGAGGTGTTCGACGAAATGCCAGTGAGGGATGAGATTTCCTGGAGTACGCTGGTGGGCGGGTATGTGAAGGAAGAGGAGCTGGAGGTGGCGCTGGGCGTGTTCCGGGACATGGTGGAGCAGGGTGTGAGGCCAAATCAGGCTGCGGTGGTGACGGCATTGTCGGCAGCAGCACGGTTGGGTTTGCTTGAGCAGGGGAAGTTTGTGCATAACGTGGTACAGAACTCGGGGATGCCGGTGTGTACGAATGTAGGGGCGGCACTTGTGGACATGTATGCAAAGTGCGGGTGCGTGGCGGTTGCGAGGGAGGTTTTCGATGGCATGAGGAGGAGGGATGTTTTCGCGTGGAACGCCATGATCTGTGGCCTTGCTGCTCATGGTTTGGGGCGGGATGCAGTGGAGCTCTTCGAGCGGTTTATCAGTGAGGGTCTGTCCCCTACAAATGTGACTTTTGTTGGTGTGCTCAATGGCTGTAGCCGTTCTGGTCTTGTTGCTGAGGGGCGGCGCTATTTCAAAATGATGGTGGAGAAATATCGCATTGAGCCAGAAATGGAGCATTATGGATGCATGGTTGATCTTCTGGGTCGTGCTGGCCTTGTTCCAGAAGCCATTGAGCTGATTGAAGGGATGTATATTGCACCTGATCCAGTTCTCTGGGGCACAATACTTTCTTCTTGCAAGACACATGGCCTGGTGGATTTGGGGGTCTCTGTTGGTAACAAGCTAATTGAACTGGATCCAACTCATGCTGGCTATTATGTCCTCCTCTCAGGTATATATGCAAAGGCAAACAAATGGGATGAGGTCAGGGAAGTCAGAAAATTGATGTCTAGTCGCGGTACAAGCAAGTCAGCCGGCTGGAGCTTGATGGAAGCGCAAGGGAAGGTGCACAAATTTCTAGTAGGAGACACTTATCACAAGAATTCTGTGCAGATCTATGATACACTTGACATGATCAACAAAAGGTTGACAGAGGCAGGGTATGTACCGGACGTGTCATCTGTATTGCATGACATTGGGGATGAAGAGAAGGTGCACGCGGTCAAGGTGCACAGCGAGCGATTGGCAATTGCTTATGGCTTCATAGTTCTTGAAGCTGGCAGCCCTATCCGTATCGTCAAGAACCTTCGTGTCTGCGGAGATTGCCATGAGTTCAGTAAGATGGTGACAATGGTTTTCGATAGGGAGATTATTGTGAGAGATGGTAGTAGGTTCCATCATATGAAAGAAGGGAAGTGTTCTTGCCTTGACTATTGGTAACTATCAGTTGATTCTTTCTTGCCAATTGTACGTGTTGAATTTACCCAGATAAAAGCAGTTGATGACTGCTTGACTCATGTTGGTGGTGGTAGAAGTTGCCGGCGACGCGGATGAGCACGCGGGGGTAGAGCAGGTCCAGCGACGGATCCGGGAGGCCGGCGGTGAGGTTCTTCGTGTAGATCATTGTGATGATGAGGAGGAGGGGCATGCTAAGCATGGCCGAGCAGATAGGGGCTAAATTACAGAGGCCGGTTAGTTAATTTGGCTGCTTCGTTCAATCGGCGTTAGGGTTGATGATGAGGTTTTGGCGGGTTGAGATGACTACTTGGTTATGGACAGACAGAGCAAGTATTACATCCCCAATTGTATTGCTCAATCTGCGAAGAATTCGTGAAGGGATACAGAGATTTGGGGATTGCCAAAGCAGAGAAGCAGCAGTTTGTCTCCGGGGTGATAAGTTGGCGAATAGACCCTGCCAGTTAGCCCCATCACATACTTCTACCTGGATTTATAGGTTCCTTGGCTGTCAGTTAGACCATTCCCGTGAGTGGTAGTAGTAGGGAGTATTTCTTTAGGCAAGAGATAAGAAGAGAGAGGCAATAAATAGTTTTTATTTTTTCTACTCAATTGATTAAAAGAGTTCCCAAAGAGATCGGCCAACAATGTGGAAACACACCTCTCGAGTTGACAAAAGAATACAAAATTACAATTCATTGAGTTCTACTTATTTCACTAGCATGCATGTACACAGCCAGCCAATTGATAAACCCCTAGTAGGGACGAGTTGTCAGTCAGAGACTCATAGTATCTCTAACACTTTCCTCGTATCCGAGGATCGAAGGCAAGTTCGAGCAAACCAGCGTCCTTGCTGAACCGCGATCGCACTGGCTGGTTCACGGTGGAACCTCTGGGGATCACCGTCGGCGAACTCCACGTTGATGTTCATACGCTCCAAGCTGACCGCGTTGCACAGGATGTGCCTCGCGAGCTCGATCTGATCCTTGAGGCCAGTAAACCCTGACATGTGCACCGTCTTGAGGTGCTCATCGGGCACGGCGTGAGGCTCCGCAGCTTCTCCATATTCTCATCGTTATATTGTGTTCGCTCGCGGCTTCGCATCTGAAAAAATGAAAAAATGGTTATTATTTCAAGTTAATTAGACCACAACTGAGACATGTGTATGTATTGAGCCCATATAAAGGTATATTTTGAGAAAGCTTTAGATTCTGAGAAATCGCGGATAGTAATTCTGCCGACGAGAATGTCGAGAAACTGAGAAAACCAACTTATGGCTTCTAATTCGTTCTCTGGATTCTGCAACTATAGTAACTGAGATTATTAAACAATCCAGAATCTCACCCAGCATGTTGTAGTTATAGAATCCAAAAGAAGGTGACTAGATTCAAAAATTATAAAAGGTAGGTTTTCTAAATTCTCACCAACCTGCTATTTTTTAGAATCGTTAGCTCTCTAAACTCATAGCATGAAGATTGGGAAGAAATTTAATATTGAGAGAGGGAAAGAAACACTACATACATTAATCTGAAGGAGCTGCAAGAATGGCGCAGCCTCGAGGAACAAGGCGAGCTGGAGCACGTCTTTCTTCTCCCGCTTGCTACTCTTCTCGTCGCCGGCTTCCACGCTCAAGCGCAGATGCCACAGATGCATCCACTTTTGCGGCAAAGCCACGGGATTGAAGGATCCGCGCGTGGACACGGAGGGCCTCGTGAGGCGCGGCGTCCGGCTCGGCAAGCCAGTCCGCACGCACTCGAAGATGTCATGTTGATGTTGGATGCAACACTTGTACGTCACGTCGAGCTCGTCCATGGCGGCGAGCTGCGGCGCGTCGAGGAGGACGCGCTGTTAGATGGATCTCCCTCCCCTTGAGCCCAACGGCACAAGGGGGCCTTGACCCGTGCCCCGATCGGGGGCGCCCAGCCCAATGACTGGTGGACCCCCGTCACACTGCGCCACATATAAAAGAAAGGGTGGAGGCCGGGGCGGCACACGATACGAGATTCGTTGTCGCCTCCAACTCCACCCAAATCCTAACCCTAACCGATCGAGGGGGCGCAGCCAGTGATGGGATTCGCCACCGCCGCGCCACAACCTCGCCGGGAACGTCTACTGCCGCGAGCTCATCGCTGTCCACCTCAAGCACCTACGGCAACAAGGATGGCCGGCGCCTCCTCCTCCTCATCAACCTCCACCGGTCGGTACCCCTACCCTCTCTACCTTGCACATTGTCGCCACAAGAACACAGAGAAACAATACCGATCTAAAACCCTAGGCGATCTAAAGAACTCTAACAATGGTATCAGAGTGGGTTCCTAGTGTTTAGATTGGTTTGGAAAAAGAAAAGAAAAGCAAATATCACCCTACCTCATCGCCGGCCGTCACCGGCCAAAAGGGGGGAAAAGTGCACCGCCGGTCATCGCGCCGCGCGGGAGAGAAAAGAAACAGCGCGTCGCCGTGCTCGGGCCGTCGCCGAGGAGCCACTCGACGGCCGTGCGCGCACTCGCGGGTGCACGCACGCGCCGGCGAGGGGGCCCGCGGCGGCGCCGCCATCTCCTCCAATATCGACCACCGTCTCTCTCTCACACATTGTGGTGACTAGAGGCGGTGGGGGAAGTGGAGAAGAAGAAGAGAAAGGGGCGGCGGCGAGGGCAGCCGGCGGCGGCAAGGACCGGCGGCGACAGCGCCCCGCTCGGCCGCACGGCGCGCACAGGCGGCTAGGGTTTCGGCGCTGGCGGGGGGGTTTTTCTTTGCCCAATCCCTCCGCTCGGTCGTCCGATCAAAACCCTAGCCGATCGGACAGCCGACGGCGACCGGGCCGGATTTGGCCCAAGAGGAGCGCGCGCGCGGGGGCGGTTTCCAGGCCCAGGCCCACGTTGCGGCCTGGGGAAGGAAGGGGGCGCCCCGCCCGTGCTAAAGAGGCCGTGGGCCGCCGGCACAAGTTCGGTTTTGGTCCCTCGGGCCGAAAATAAAGAAAAAGAAAGAGATTAAAAGTCTGTTTCAGGTCCCTCCGGGCAGAAAACAAAGAAAAGGAATAGAAAGCCTTTTTCTATTTAATTTTGATCAATTTTCATGCAAATTTCAATAGAACTTTTAATTGTTTTTGCATGTTTTACCTCTGTTTAAATTTGAACCAACGGGATAATTTTTACAAGAGAGTAAATTACAGAATTTTTATATAGTTCTTCCGCTGCAAATAGACAAAATTGATGAAAATTAGTGTTTCTAAAGTTAAATTTCGAACCAACGGGAGAATTTAATTTTAGGAACATTAATTATGTGTTATGATGTTGTAATTTTCTGACCAACGTTGATAATTGCAATATTATAATTATGGCACTATGTATTATGTCTAACTTCTGCCTAACGGTGATGTAGACTTAATACATAATATTTTAATGTTAATTTTGTTCTCACTATACATGATTATTTCACGTGGCTACTCCTTGATGGGTTGCATCAAAGATATTCCGACCCTGAAAGGAGATAACTACAATAAATGGAAAAGAAAACTCGACCTTGCTTTCATCTTGGGAGAGGTGGACTGGGTGTTGACTACCCCATGTCCTATAGAACCTGCTGAAATTATTAGAGGTGATAAAGAGTCAGATGTTGAATGGGAAAAGAGAAAGAGGGACCATGCTCCCCTCGTCATGTCATATGACGTAGAACATAAGAAATGGTCCTTAACCAACAAGAAATGTTTGGCTGTGGTAAAGAACACGATTGAGCCAACTATATTGGGCTCAATCCCAGAGTGCGACACCGTCTCTGAGTACCTCGAGAGAATAAAGAGCCAGTTCACTGGTTCTTCAAAGACTTATGCTACACAACTGATCAAGCAGCTTGTGACAGAGAGGTACCTTGGAGGTGGTGTGAGAGAGCACATTCTTAGGATGAGCAACATCGCTTCTAAGTTGAAGCCAATGGATTTGGGCATAACAGATGACTTTCTGGTCCATCTGGTTATGGCCTCATTGCCAAAGCTCTTTGACAATTTTATTGTCAATTACAACATAAGTCCAGAGAAATGGAGCTTTGAAAAGCTCATCGCTAATTGTGTGCAAGAGGAGGAAAGAATTAAGGAGGAACATGGTGGCTCAATCAACTATGTTAAAGATAACAAGAAAAGGAACCAAAAGTCTCCCTCCTCAAAAGCAAAACAGCCACCCCAGCATCTGCCTCAGCAACAACAGTTCGCTGTTGAAAAGGATCAATGTCTCCACTGCAAGAAGACAGGACACTACAAGAAAATGATCATGGCCAAGAGAGGTGAGAACATTATTACATTTGTAAATGAATCTCATTATGTTGGTTATTCCAGATTCACATGGTGGATTGATTCTGGAGCAACTATTCATGTTTGTAATTGTTTAAAGGCATTCCGTTCGACGAGGACTACGCAAAGAAGCGAAAGCTCCATTAGAGTTGCCAATGGAGTTGAAGAAAAAGTTGAAGCTATTGGCGATCTTCCTATAGAGCTCCCGAATGGCTTCACACTTTTACTCAGAGATGTCTTTTATGTTCCTTCTTTGCAAAGAAACTTGATAAGTGTATCCAAATTGGATTTAGATGGATATGATTGCCGCTTTGGAAGTGGCAAATGTGAACTATGGTACAATAATGAATGTATTGGTCTTGCTGTGTTGCAAGACGAGCTTTATTTGTTATCTCTTTCTGATAATGTGAATGTTGTGTCCTCGTTGACAACAGAAAATAAGAAAAGAAAGCGAACTCCTAATGTCTCATCGAAATTATGGCACTGTCGTTTAGGCCATATTTCGAGGGGGAGAATTGAGAGACTAGTTAAGAATGAAATTCTTCCTCCATTGGAGTTCTCAGACTTAGAACAATGCGTAGAATGCATTAAAGGAGAATTTGTAAAGAGCATCAAAAAGGGTGCAAAACGAAGCACAAGAATTTTAGAGATCATTCACACAGACATTTGTGGTCCATTTCCTGTTAAAAGTGTGGATGGCTATGACTCGTTCATAACATTCACAGATGATTACTCCCGTTATGGTTATATTTATCCAATAAAAGAGCGATCAGAAGCATTGGATAAATTTAAGATATTCAAGGCTGAAGTTGAAAATCAGCATGACATAAAGATTAAAGTAGTAAGATCTGACCGTGGGGGGAGTACTATGGTCGACATACGCCTTATGGGCAAGTCCCTGGACCTTTTGCAAGGTTCTTGCTAGAGAATGGAATAGTAGCCCAGTATTCAACACCGGGCGAACCTCAACAGAATGGGGTAGCTGAAAGGCGTAACTGTACGCTTATGGATATGGTGCGCAGCATGATGAGCTACTCCACCCTACCATTGGGTTTATGGATGGAGGTGTTAAAAACCGCCATTCATATCCTCAACAGAGTTCCAAGCAAATCGGTGCCCAAAACACCGTATGAGCTATGGACAGGAAGAGTACCCTCGCTAGCTCACCTCCGTGTGTGGGGGAGTCCTGCAGAGGCTAAAGTATTTAACCCAAACATTGGGAAGTTGGATCCCAAAACAGTGAGCTGCCATTTTATTGGCTATCCTGAAAGATCAAAGGGTTATCGTTTCTACTGTCCAAACAGTTATACAAAGTTTGTAGAAACGAGACACGCCGTCTTCTTGGAAGACGAAATGATTAAGGGGAGCTCGGTAGTTCGAGAAATTGATCTTGAGGAGAGGGCGGTGTCTGTACCCGCTCCGTCAATTCAAGAGCCTTTCTTCTCTCTACCTGCTGATGTTGTGCCTGCAATGCATGACGTTGCGGTACCAACACCTGTTGTTACCTCTCCCGTGGCAACAATGAATGAAAGTGAGGAACCTGTTCAGCAGGATTCAATAGAAAATGTTGCCACACCAGAGGAGGAGTTGCAACAGCCTCAAACAGATAATGTGCCAGTATAGGAGGCCCCTAGAAGGTCTGAAAGAGTCAGAATATCGGTTATCCGTGATGACTATCAAGTTTATAATATAGAAGAGTCACATATGGAGGATGATCCCACTTCATATGAAGAGGCCATGAGAAGCGCTTGCTCATCTGAATGGTTGGAAGCCATGAAAGATGAAATGAAATCAATGAAACAAAACGATGTCTGAGATTTAGAAGAAATTCCTAAAGGAGCCAAAACAGTAGGCTGTAAATGGGTCTACAAAACCAAATATGACTCCAGAGGGAATATAGAAAAGTTTAAAGCGCGGCTGTGGCAAAAGGCTTCACGCAAAGAGAAGGGATTGATTACAATGAGATATTTTCTCCAGTCTCTTGTAAAGATTCCTTCAGGATAATAATGGCACTAGTGGCATATTATGATTTGGAATTACATCAGATGGATGTAAAAACGGCATTTCCAAATGGAGATTTGGAGGAAAAAGTATATATGGCGCAACCGAAAGGTTTTGTCATGAAAGGAAACGAAAATATGGGATGCCGTCTAAAGAGATCCATTTATGGATTAAAACAAGTTTCGAGACAGTGGTACTTGAAGTTTGATGGTACAATAAAGAAATTTGGGTTTCAAGAGAATATCGAGGACAACTGTATTTATACAAAGTTCAAGAACGGGAGATTCATTTTCCTAATTCTGTATGTGGATGACATTCTACTGGCTAGTAGTGATGTCAGTCTACTGTAGGAAACAAAGAAATTCTTGTCCTCAAACTTTGACATGAAAGACCTCGGTGAGGCTTCATATGTTTTGGGCATAGAGATTCACCGAGATAGAACAAAGTATGCATTGGGACTTTCTCAAAAGGCATATATAGAAAAAGTGTTGAAGAAATTCAACATGTACAGATGCAGTGCTACACCTGCTCCTATAGTAAAAGGCGAAAAGTACGGGCCATCACTATGTCCCAGAAATCAGTATGAGCTCAATGAAATGAAAACAAAGCCATATGCGTCAGTTGTAGGAAGCCTACAGTACGCGCAAGTGTGCACACGACCTGACTTGGCATTTGTTACCGGGTTACTTGGTAGATTTCAGAGTAATCCAGGCCCAGAGCTCTGGAAATTGGTAAAGAAAGTTTTGCGTTATTTGCAAGGAACAAAAGGCCTCATGCTGTCTTACAGAAGATCAGAATCGCTCCAGATAGTGGGGTATTCAGATTCTGATTTTGCAAAAGATAACTCAAAGTCAACATCGGGATACGTGTTTACCTTAGCAGGAGGAGCTATTTCATGGAAAAGCTCAAAACAGACTATCACTGCGGGGTCTACTATGTACGTCGAGTTTATAGCATGCTATGAGGCAACGGGGCAGGTGAACTGGCTAAAGAAGTTCATTCCCGGTTTAAAGGTGGTTGACAGTATTGAGAAACCACTAAAGTTATACTGCGATAACGAACCCGCAGTAATGTACGCTCACAACAATCAATCAAGTGGTGCTGCCAAACACATTGACATAAAGTACTATGTTGTGAAAGACAAAGTCCGGGATCAAACAATCAGTCTCGAGCACATTAGAACAGAAAGGATGCTCGCAGATCCGCTCACGAAAGGCCTACCACCCAACGTGTTCAAGGAACATGTAGACGGCATGGGTTTAAGGGAAGCCTTATGAATCCTGGACTACAGGGCCCTAAAGTTAAAGTATCTGTTTCTGAATGGAGACGTGTATATTGGCTATTAAATCCATCGGTGATTAACCGTGACGATGAAACATGCTCTATTCGCAAATCTGTGATGGAATAGAAAAAGTTAAAAGAAAAAAGTGAGATCAAGGGGGAGAATGTTAGATGGATCTCCCTTCCCTTGAGCCCAACGGCACAAGGGGGCCTTGACCCGCGCCCCGATCGGGGGTGCCCAGCCCAATGGCTGGTGGGCCCCAGTCACACTGCGCCACATATAAAAGAAAGGGTGGAGGCCGGGGCGGCACACGATACGAGATTCGCTGCCGCCGCCAACTCCACCCAAATCCTAACCCTAATCGATCGAGGGGGCGCAGCCAGTGACGGGATTCGCCACCGCCGCGCCACAACCTCGCCGGGAACGTCTACTGTCGCGAGCTCATCGCCATCCACCTCAAGCACCTACGGCAACAAGGATGGCCGGCGCCTCCTCCTCCTCATCAACCTCCACCGGTCGGTACCCCTACCCTCTCTACCTTGCACATTGTCGCCACAAGAACACAGAGAAACAATACCGATCTAAAACCCTAGGCGATCTAAAGAACTCTAACACGCGCATCTTGGGCGTACTGACAAAGCGGAACGCGGCCAGCGCTGGGGCGCGACGCACCTCGATCCACTGGAGCAAGAAGCAGTCATCGACGGCGAAGCGGCGCAGGCCGGGCAGCGGCAGGTAATCGTCATGATCGACGGCCAGGCCACGCAGGTGTTGGCATTCCTCGAAGCGGAGCCACTCGAGCGTGCCGGCGCAGGCGGCGAGCAGGCGGTGCACGGTGACCTCGTCGGCGTCGGAGAACGCCAGCTCGAGCCTCTTGTGCCGCGGGAGGCATGGCGGGGACGAGCAGGTCGCCAGGGCCTTCATGGACACATGGAGGAGATGTGGAGACTCCAGGTAATGGCCACCACCGCCGGCGGCGGTGAGGAGACGGAAGGGGAAGACGTATATGCACGGGAGAATCGCGCAACACTGCCCGTCCCAATGGAAGTTGAGGGTGAGGTGGCGCGACGCCGCCGCCGCCGTTCCGAGCCAGCGGTCGATCTCGGCGGCGTGATTGCTGGCCAGCACGCACCTGATCTGCAGGTCCGTCACCGCGGCTCGCCGCTGGCACATGATGGCGTCGGCGCGGCGCGCAAACACGGCCATGTCCTTGTCGTTGGCCGCGTGGTGGATACCAAGGACGCCGGGGCAATCCAAGGTGAGCTTCCGTTGGGAGCTCCAGATGTGCCTCCATGTCTTGGACAGGACGCTCGTCTATATAGACTCCTTCAGATTCAGCTGCCCTGTTATTCGGCTCAAAATGTCCTGCACAAATTAGTGAGTCAATCAGTCAGGTAATTGAATTCTACTTAGGAATCAGAAATTAATTAAGATTCTTGTGCCTAAACCTGGGTAGCAAATATGTACTACTAGATGAGTACTCTATAATATAAGGGATTTGCTAGATAGTTGCCGTCTGTTTTATTTTGATTTGTCAGCTGGATTTTCGTCCGGTTGATTATCTTTTAGATTTGTGCGGGTTACCGGGCCTACTCTCGACAATCCTATCTGAAACCATTTGTCCCCCTAAAGCCCGGTTCAATAAGGATGATCCCAAAGTGTGCGTGTCTTCTCCCCACTTCCCCAGCCATACACAAGCGATAGGTATATGTCTTCTCCCCAAATTTGTCCTTCATGCGAGGATAGAGAAGTGGTGCTCATTTGCGACGCCGCAGTAGCTCGGCCACGGTTCCCTTGAGGTCCTTTCCGGTGGACGGCAGACCTCATCTTGGCATCTCCTCCGACAAAAGCGGAATCCGCTCCCAAGGATTTGCGCTTTGCTCTGTTGGCAAGGCAAGGATGGTTGTTTAAAGGACGCTCGGGGAGATTTGCTGTCACCGGTGAGGCTTCTACCTTCGGGGGGGGGGGGATGGCGATGCAGCCGCAGCCGTTCTCGCGGTGGCGGACGAGGGGTGGCCAATCCCCGCGCTGTCTTCCCGTGGTTTGGAGCCTGCTGCATGTGAGCAATGAAGCAACAAGAAGGGGGGACACTGGAAACATCAATTCACATGGTCAGATCTGTGAATTGGTCAACTTATTTTACCCAAATCCCAAGGAATTCTCTGTGGCCATGTAGATCCATATTTTGTCTGATTTGTGAAGGTAGCTTAGGTTATTCTTCAGCGAATAGCACCAGCAATTTACTGTTTTTGTCTTTCCCATTTTGTTTTGTTCACTATTATTGATAAATTCATTGTTTTTATCTTTCCCATTTTGTTTTGTCCACTATTGTTGATAAATTTGTTGTTTCAAATAGAACAGGATATAGTCCTCGAGTGATTTTTCACGAGGTGGGCATTTTAGCATCAGTTCTTTTTTTCATAATGCATAACTGTGGTGTTTTTGAGTTATCAATAGCTCCAGTTGACATATACTCCAGTTGCGTAAGTGTTCTTAGTGATGTTTTTTCTAGTTTCATTCAGACCAAAATCTTCCTACTCAAATAGTGAACAGTTTTCCAAGCTAGTGGCTTTTTCCTAGTTATGCATCAAGTTCACCATGTTGTCCTATGGGATATAGTCATATAGGTTGCACTGATATGCTTATGCTTCCTAAAAATATGCATGTGCTATTTTTTTAGCTCGACATTTGTTTTCTGTCTTGCTGATAATTAAACTTCACATTGTGTAATTTGTACTTGTAGTACAAGGTAGTTAGGTTTGGGGAAGAAATATAAGCATGCTTTTTCTTGACACACCCATTTTTGTGGGCAGTTACAGTTAGATCGCTGCAAGAAAAGCTGAAAGTTTTGATTGCTAGCTTGTTTCAGGACTATTTTTTAGCTAGCTTATGTCATTTGGATAGTAGCTTATAGTTATCCTAGCTTACAGTCTGCACTTGCTTTTAAAGTAGCACTAACATATTTTGTTTTCCCAAACTATAGTTCAATTTTTTTTGAAATGCTCAAGGACTAGTTTTAGTGGCTTTGATAAGGGTGGTGGGGAGGTAGGTTTAGTACAACATCAGTGTATTACTTCCCTTTTTATTTTTCAGCATGATTTTTTGTCAATGCCAAATTTAGCATCACTATCTATTTTATCCTCCTTTTATGTTTTTCATAGGGAAGTTGTTTGCTCCGTAATGAAGGTAAAGTAAATGATTTCTCATCCAGTGGCTCAGATATTGATGGCATTCTTTCATTAAAGAAGGTATGTACACTGGGGACCTTTTTTATGGAACTCATTTGTGTATACTCGTCCCTTTTCTAAAATTTCTTTTTCCCACACTTTCTGTATCGTTATCTGTTCTAAAATTTTTGTATTTTGTACTCTGTGCACCTTTGTTCTTTGTTCTTTGTGCATTTTGTTATACACATGGCATGTGCAGGAATGTGCATTTTGTGATATATTTGTGTTTGTTTTTCTACCAGTTTTTAAAATTTTGTGAGAAGAAGTGATATTTTTGTATTTTGTTTTTGTTAGGTTTTTTATTTTTTTCAAAAAGAAGTGGTTTTGTCATTTTTGTATTTTGTACTTTGTGCACTTTTTTATTTGTACATTTTGTTAAACACAAGACATGTGTGAGAATGTGTAGATTTGTACTATAGTTATTTGTGTTTGTTTTTGTCAGTTTTTAAATTTTTGCTGCATATTAATTAAGCTAATGTGCTATATATATGGTAGAAACTATAAAATAATATTATTTAGGTGGTCATAGCCTAATTCCTACACCGCTGAAATTTTTTTAGATCATGGGCAAGACAACCAAAAGGTAAGTATAACCTTGAGTAACAACAACTCTTCCCTGAGCTTGCCAATGGTTAGCCTCAAACCCTTGCACACCCCTAAAAATTAGAATGTCAACTAGTAAAATATTCAAAAGACAATTATAATTTGTTAGCCAAATTATAATTGAGCTACCTTATTTTTTAGATGGAAATCTAGGCATTCTATATGACTTCTCAGGTTTTCTATGTGTACTAATACTTAGATGGCAACTGTTTTTTATTACCTGGATTTCTACTACTATCAACTAACTAATTTTGTTGATTTGTGGCTTGTTCTTTTACTAGGTTTTTTTTGTGCCCATCCTCGATTGACCTCAACAATCGTTTAAACACTCATGCACAATATCTTCAATAGATCTCGAACAAGCCGAGCACCGCGAAGTAGATGGTCGAGCTTAGAGTTCAAGTGACTGAGAAGTTTGCATGCTATGGTGAGTATATTTTCGTTGTACATTCATGTTGATGATTGGTATTTCTCATATAGGAAGACACAAGAGCTCACAAGAGCTCAGTTGAGCATCCTTTCTTCTCTGAGCATTTGTTGGAGCTGGTGTTACCGTCTATTCAATATACAAATGTAAATACTGAACGTAGCACGGTAATTTCTATTTCACATCAACATGCTGAGCATAGCCGTTTCTGTTGATATGTGTTGTGCTGGGCTCTTTCATTTATCTTATGTTGGGCTCTTTTAAGATAACAAAACAGGTTTGAAGCTCAGACCTGATAAGCTAGGTTAGATGAAACGTTGACTTGTTGGGCTCTTTTTCACTGATTCCTGGGTTTTTCCTTCATTGACAAAATGCCATGGGCTCTTGTGTGTGCTGGGCTTTGTTTTCAGGGAATTGGAGAAAATGTCGTGCTACTTTTTTGCCATAAAATAGCTATAAAGCGCGGCACGCGCAGGAGATTTTGTGCAGCGCACGACCGAGCGGATGAGAGATATGTGTTTGATCATACGGTTAGAAAAACAGCTGAAGGAACGAAAAATTTCAGCCGGTTGTTAGGTAGATAGTCCCATAATATATTTACAACTATAATAATCTACTATGTGTACTATTAATTCGATAAAAAAATTATATTTTGAAATGGTGGGAGTATACTCTTCATGTGTTGATTAATAATGATCAAGGACAAGCTAGCTAGCACAGTATATACCTCATCAAGATCGTGAATATGGGTCTCCCGGCGTCTTCATTTCTGCTTTCAGTCGTTTTCACCATTGTTGGAGTTGAAGATGTCGTACGAGTGATCGATCGAGGATGGGTGCAGTGATTGCGTCGCCTTGTATCCCCCCATGAGGCGCCGATAGATCACTATATAACGTTGTTTCCACTCTCTGAAACGGATTCCGCAATCGTACGTGAACCGAGTCGGACTACTTTTTTTTTATCGTGGTGGAAAAATCGTCCGACTCATCAAAACACCTTGCAATCACGATTGCGGAAACCGAATCGGAGAAGGAAATCCATACACTACATGTTTATTTGGATTATTAAAAAACACTTGCGTCATCTTCCAAATCTGATCGATCCTGCCATGCAAGCTCTGACCCATTCTTCAACAATGAGAATTTATTAGGTTAATTAGATCCATGTTATCGCAAATATATCGTATTAGAAAAATATCATTATTATTTATGAAACGCACTGTATGGCACTGGAATTTTGAAAATTCAAACCGTACCACTTCATCACGATTTCAGTCACGCGGATGGACGCCAGACCACTCCGTCACGATTTCAGTCACGGGGATTGACGCCAGGCTTCTGCTCCCCCGACCACTCGATCGCTTAAGGTCCCACTTTCCTAACCCCTCCGCCGGCCGCCACCATTGGCTTCTTCTCCTTCCGCCGCCCGTAGCAGCTTGGACCAGTCCCTGCAAAATCCACAAGAAGCTCTGCTGGTCAGACATAGCAATTGAATATAATCGTACAATCTAACAAACCAACTTGAGTAGTAGGAACAATCTAAAATTTCTCGAGCGCTTGTGAATCATTTGGGTTCTTCTCAGGATGCACCTGCCTTGGCTGAAGATCAAAAAACGAAAAAAAAAAAAGAGACCAAATCAGCGCCGGCACTCCGAGCAGTGCAAGGAAGTAGGAACTAGCAAGAATCAAGAAGGCGACCGCTGCAGTCATAGAAATCGGTCTCCTTCGCCATGGCCACCACCGTCCCCCACCTTCGTTGCTGCTACCTATACCAAGAACAAACTTCCACAGCAGGCTCCTCCTCTGCTCCCACCTCCCGAACCAAGAAGTAAATGGGACTGGGAGGAGCAATAGCAAGACGCAGACAGAATGGATCGGGGAGACAGGAACCTGAGGTGGTGTTCTTTTATCCGGTAGATGAAGATGAAGATGAAAATTAAGTGTTTTATATAAAACGAGGTACTATTAGCATACAATTAATTGAGTTTTAATTATTACAAACTTAAAAAATATATTTATCTGATATTTTAGAACAGCTTCCATTTAGAAAGTTTTCGTACGAAACACACCGTTTAGCAGTTTGAAAAGCGTGCCACGAAGATTAATCCTTTCATCCAACTCTTGTTGGAGAATGTAGCCTCAATCTGGGACGACTGCCCCACCCGTCCATGCTGCGAGGTGCCACGTCAAGTTGGGGCCGATGGGCTTAAGCATGCTGGCACCAAGCAGGCGGCGTGGCTCCAGGAGGCGAGTATTGAGGTGGAGAGGCATATGCGGGAGATCGCGGGGAGCTAGAGACCAGGCTCACCGAGAAGGAGCTGCCTAAAAGAGGGGACTTGTTGCAGTGCTGGAAGAGTGTCCAAGGCGATGACCCGACGCATTCCACTTCTCTCCCTTCCTTCCTGGCTGCTCTGCTCTACCACGAGTCTCCCCTTCCCTTCCCGGCCACTCCCATCTCTCGTTCACGCGCATCCACATGCATGTCGCCGCCCAACATCGGTGGACGGTGGTTGACATAATCCTGGCCGCTCCTATCGTGAGTCCGTACACGTCCTCGAGGAGCGTGTCACTGCCCAACGCTGGTGGATGGTGGTTGACGGAAATTGTGATGGAATTTCAGTGGGTAGCAGGCTTCGTAAATACTAATGATATTTTTTTCAATACGCCATATTTCTGATGGCATGAATTCAATTAACCCAAATTTATTAGATGGAAATTTTGAAGAAACCTAATGCATGAAACACGAACGCATTCTGACTTCCTTTTCTTCTGGCAACCATACGTTTACATGCTTGCTACTGTGTTTCTTTTTAGAGCCCTTTATTTGGTTGCCCATATTCTCTAATAAATCGAAATGATTTATCACAGAAAAAAATAATTTATAATATAAGTCTTTTATATATTTTATATGTGTATTCTTAGTGATTTAAAAGTCAATGCTAAAAAGGAAAATACATTGATAATATATTAAAATCAACTTCTTTAAAAATTCAAATTTTAGTTTTAGCTTTAGTTTATTGGGGCAACCGATGGGCTCTATATTTCAGGTAAGATAATGTAAGAATGTGCAATTAAATATATATATATATATATATATATATATATATATATATATATATATATATATATATCCTACTCTCTCATTGACTTCCCTAGTTGAAAAGTGTGTAGTGATTTAGGTGGTGTTTGAAATTTATGTAAATGAAGATGAAGATTAAGTATTTTACGTAAAACAAGGTGGTATTAACGTATGGTTAAATAAGTTTTGATTATTACAAACTTGAAAAATATATTTATCTGATATTTTAGAGCAACTTCCATATATTTGCACGATACACACCATTTAACAGTTTAAAAAGCGTGCCACGAATATTCAAATTTTCATCCAACTATTATTGGAGAACAATTTAATTGTAAAGTATTGTCTTTTAAATTATTTATAAATTTATTAAAAAAAGAATCATATCAATAGGTTTCTAAGTGGAAAGTTAACTATTTTTACATAAAGTTTTCTAGTGGAAAATTTGTTATTTACGTGTAACGTTCCTGGTATTTAGGTGGTGTTCTTTTCTTCTATAAATGAAGATGAAGATTAAGTATTTTACATAAAACGAGATGGTATTAACATATAATTAATTGAGTTTTAATTATTACAAACTTAAAAAAATAGATTAATTTGATATTTTAGAGCAACTTCTATATAAAAAGTTTTCGCACGAAACACACCATTTAACAGTTTGAAAAGTGTGTCATGAATATCTAAATTTTCATCCTCTACTTACAGCAGAACCGAATAGGACCTTAGATGAACTTCAGCCCCTTTGATTAGGCATAAATGAGAATAACTAAAAAAGAAAATATTTATAGGTAAAACTTTTATATATGTGTTATTAGTAACTTAAAGCTCATGTTAAAAAGAAACTAATTAAAAGTATTTTTCCAAACAACTGCAAGATTACATTTTAAAGTTTAAAATTTGGTCGTAGCTGATGTCATATAGGACAATGGATGAGGGGTACGTATCGTCTGCATTTGGTCTGAAAGGCAGACTTTGCCGTTGCTTTCTCAGCCACCCATTGAACGATCCATGGTTGCATGCATTAGCCCCACAAATGTGATTAATTATCAGGTATCGAACAGAGAGAATCAGATGTTTCACTTTGGAAAAAAAATCAACAAACATATTTCAGCGGCAAATCAAGGCACGCCGGAACAAAACAACTCGACTTGACTAAGCGCTAAAAAACTGACAGTAAACACATACCTAGTGAACAAATAAGGTTTTGCTATAAATATAGCGCCATACTTTTTAAGTCACTATTTTCACTATATTTTTTTCTACTTTTTTATATGTGATTATCTCCTCTTTAAGTATTGCACACTGCTACGACGCATTAGAGACTGAGTTGATAGCATGCTGGGAAGGTCTAGCTATGGCCCTCCATTGGACTTACTACCGATCATAATGGAGATAGACTATCAGGTGGCACTGCAAGCTATCACATGTAAAGGATGCAGATTGCTCACGGATGGCCGCCTTCGTGGTAAGGAAGATGCAGCGACTTGTTCCTGGAGAGAGAAGCATAAAGGTCATCAAGATACACCGGGATCAGAATAGGATTAGTCATGAGTTAGCCAACCTAGGGAGAAGAGGTGAACTTTCGGGTTTTTGGCTTGGCCATGAGACGACTTGTGTCTCGCAGTTGATTAATGAAGAATGTAACATTTCCTATTCTAATGAATTCTCTTTCCCCGAAAAAAAGTAGACACCAGTTGCTTTTATCCTAATTCTGTTATTATATTATATGGTTTTGGAAGTTATGAACTCGATTGTAAATATACTTCCATAGGGTAAAAATAAAGGGTTAATTGGAACTATACCATTATAAATTTGCTAGTTTTGAAATATGTATTACAATTCATTAAATTGGAGCCATGCCATTGCAATTTAACAATGTGCCACTACTTACCGCTTTACCGCTTTGATGCAATTTCTAAATTTCTATGACCAAAATGCCCCTGTCTTCTTCCTCAATCCTCTTCTTCCTTCCCTCTCTCTAACCTCTCACCTCTAGCCACTCGCATTGGAAGGCTACAGCAGGACACCCCGACGAGATTGTGCAGTAGGCAACCATTGCACCAGAAGAGCTGCTGCAGGGCGCCACCGCTAGTGGAGCTAGAGGGGATCGACGGTGCCTCTAGATCCGACGGCCCAACCTCACCTCTGTTGGGACCTGCCGTTGTTGGATCCGGTGTCGCCTCATGCACGGAGCTTCGCCGCCCACGTGACTCGTCATTGGAGTGGTAGGCAAAGAAGCGGTGGTGTACAGGGAGATCGGCGCTGACTGTTGTTCTCGCTAGGGTTTTAAATCCTCGGCTATAGCTGTCTGAGAAGGGTTCTACTATTTGCTCCCATGTACAATTTAGCCGCTATAGCTTCATTTAGCCCTCTATAGCTGTTTGAGAAGGCCAACCGCTAAATATCTTAGCCCGCTATTTAAAGCACTAGTCCTCGCCCTCGACACTGGTTCCAGCAACGAGGCCAGCTGCAGCTCATGGATGCCGCAACCACCGGTCTCCTCCAACTCCCACAGCGACGGTGGCGGCCTGCTGTAACCCTTCCACTGTGCAAGCTTGTCGGAGTTCACCGGCGCTTGGAAGAGAGGAGAGAGGCGGAAGGAAGAAGAACGCACAACTTGGTCCTAAAAACTTGAAAATTTTAGTGAAGGGGTAAGTATTGGTACATCTCAAATATCAATTAAATTGCAATGGCATGTTTCCAATTTGGCAAATAGTAATGGCCTATTCAAAACGGATAAATTTATAATCGTATGTATCCAATTAACCCAAAAATAAAAGTGTTTTTTATAAAAAAAATGTGACGCCATATATTGTTCAAAAAACTTAAAAATACTTTTATGTGAAATCGAAGACAGTGTTGCAGCAATATAAAAAGATGATAGTTGTTCCCTTGCGCTTTGCCGACAGAAAATTGTTTGTTGATTTTTCTAGAGATTCTCTCGGTTATAACACATGTTAAAATCAAAATTAAAGCTACACCAAATCTTTTCAAAAGATTTACTTTAGTAAAACTATTTAAAGAAAATCTAAAATTCCATTGTCCAAAATAGGCCACCAAAATTGTGTGCCAAATGACGATGATCTTCTAGTAGGTTTCTAAATAGAACTTTACTATTTATGTGCCAAGTTCTGTGGTATTAGATGAACATTCCTTTAGCAAGAGAGAGAGAGAGCGAGAGAAATGTGTAAAACGATGGTAGGCTAAGGCTGAGTTCTAAAGAGAAGTTAGGGTTGCTACTCCATTCATTGTTAAGGTTTCAAGGCATTGTTCGGGGTTGGTTTAGGGTTAGGTTGGTGGACTGATAACTTGTTCTTAACTAACGAGAGTCAATACTAGTTTTTTCCATAACCATGCAAATCATCCTACCGCCCCAATCAAAATAAGTTCTATTATTAGGTTCAGGTTATTTCGCAAACAAGTTTTTTCATGATATCATATAGCGTGTCTCTATCTATTTTTTAAACTACACTTGCTACCATGTATTGTTCTTCCCTCTCAATCCCTTCACCATTTTATGCAAGAGTTATGTAACATCTTAAAAACATATTCATGAAAATGCATAAAAAATTGTATATTTTGTAAATCCATTGCATTATGATGTACTTCTTTAGTGTTTTCTTTACAAATAAGTACTTACAGTTAAATGTGCTATAGCAACAAATGAACCGAAACCATGTAAAGTTTAATTTAAACACCTCAAATAACTATACAAATAAGAGTGGGCTAAATTCCATTAATTCAGAGTCACATGTTGAGTCATCCGTGACACGTAACGAGATTCACATGAAAAATGTGTTAAACTATCAAAATTTATATGTTTTAAGGCATCATCGCCGAGCATGAGCTCTAGCTCCATCTGCATAATGAAACTAATGTTGCAGGTTTTGCGACATAAATTACAAACTTGAGACAATGAAGGCATAATTCCACTCATTGCAGATTTATGTCAAATACAAGAATTTTGGTTTTTACAGTCCATAATTTTAATTATTTTTTCGCATCGATGTCAGTTGTTTAAGCTGGACATATGATCAGGTACTTTGCCAGTGTTATGTTTCAATTTTAACCTGTAATTTCTGCATCTTTCCTAAAAGTTTGATGCTCAAAATTTTTTTGTTTTAATTCTATGTTAAAAATTATATCTTCCTTTTTCTGTAGTTGGTGTTGTGTGTATTAGAAAATTTAGATGTCCCTATTGTTGTTCTCCTCAATCGGCATATTCATGTTTTGAC
The DNA here is from genome assembly GCA_000573905.2 of Oryza punctata. Classification (NCBI taxonomy): domain Eukaryota; kingdom Viridiplantae; phylum Streptophyta; class Magnoliopsida; order Poales; family Poaceae; genus Oryza; species Oryza punctata. Next base: position 3,678,815 of record CM002494.2, on the reverse strand, counting down.
CTAGAGCAAATCTAACAAGTGATTATTGCTTATGAGCAAGTGTCTGAATGTGTTTTCTACCACCTGATCCATGATACTCTACTCTACTCTCTTTTTCAGATCTCAGGCAAAGCCTTGATGTTATCAGAGGTAGCAGGGATACACCGGGCAGTTAATCTTCGCATAACATAGTTTGTCATGTAATATAGTAATACTATAGAAGAAGTAATTCTCTATTTCTGATTTTTTTTTTTTTGTAGTTCTTCAGTTCCTCGTGGTTTCACATGTGCACTTTACTTTGTTTCATGTCATATGTACAATTGTCAAATACAGTAAAGAGAACATGCTGAAATTTTAAAAACTTTTCTCCATAGAGTGAAACCAAAATACGATATACTCATAGTAATATCTTCATTTCTTAACATATATAAGTAACTTTGTTATTTAGAGAAAAGGTAGCTACGTTGTACCATCGAAGATATGGAACACCAACAAGGATCACCCGGAACTGCATTGGGTGTTAACGGCAAAAATTAGCAAGATTCTTACTGATTCGGTCTAGGAAAGATGTTAATCAACCGATGGAAGTTTATCCAGATTAACCGATGGAAGTTTATCCAGAAAAGACCAAGTTCAATATGGAATCATGAAGACCACGGTATGGAATCATGAAGACCACGGCATGGAAGTTTAATTCTATCTATTAATTAGACAATGTTTAGTAATTTTCCTTTATCTTTAGGAAGTTTTGTCTAGTATCCGATCAGTACTTGTATCTTTTCTTTTATCTTTAGGAAACATGTGTCGTGTTCGATATGGATTAGTATCCACCCATGGGTATAAATATGTACACTCAGGGTCCCTGTAATTTATCTCTCATATCAATATAATTACTCTCGGTGTATCACCACCCTATTTTCCGAGATTTTACTTATCAACCGATGGAATTTAGCGCCTGACGCGATGCTGCATCGGTTTTCGATCTTCAGTGAAGGGGTAAGTCTTACGCTCTGCCGGCCACAATCGTATTGGTTACATTGGTGTTGTTCAAGGCTACATCGCTTCGATCTCTTAGATCGCTTTGGTTCGATTGATATATTTGCCTACCTGATATTTCAATTCTATTTTAATTGTTTTGTGTTTGGAGACACAATAGTTTAGTTGAGATTGTCTTGGTTAGGTTTGATCTTCTGTTTTAGCCAATATATCTCTATAATCACAATGTTGTTTGAAATAGATTTGTTATATCCATCACATTAGACATATCTATCAGCTCATCGAGTATTAGATCAGCATATACAATCTCGTGTTGCATCGGTTGGGTTCGACCTACTAGATTGTTGTTGATAATATAAATCTTGTTAAGACGATAGGTTCATGTTAATGTTTTATCAGAGTGCTAGCCGATAAGTTATCTTTATATCGGACTTCCAGCCGATGTGTATTTTATTCATCGAGCCAACATTCAATATTCTGTTTCAATATCGGTCAATTGGTTCATTGAAAATTTACTTCATCATTTTATCATCGACCAATTAGATTGATTGCTCAAGTTCTTCCATCGTATTTATATCATCATTCATCCAAATATGAGAATCTATATCGTACATATAGCCGATAGTTCAATACCCTATCGACATCGGCTAGTATCGTTACAGCGGCTTGATAGCCGATCGGCTCTGCAATTTTCAATTTATATATTGATGCGGACATCATTCCTTCGGATATACACAACAATCCTCCATTGGTTATTCAAGGTCCAATCACAAGAGTTCACGCACGACAATTGAATTTAGAGGTGAGCTCGTTCCTAAGTTCTTCTTTATATGATTTTGAGAATAGATTGCTACCTAATGATTATATTATGATTAGGAACAATGGAGAGGACAACGAAGCACTTAGAGAAGGACTTAGAGTCGTGGAGGATCATCAAGGACGTTCAAGTCAAGGTGGAGGCCCAAACCAAGTCGACTTCGAGTCCGTTTCGGAGTCCAGGACCAGTCTGCACTAAAACGGGCACCCAGGTTACATACATGCTCGGATTGGGGCGTTCTTTATATGTATGGAAAGCTAAGAAGATAACCTTTCCAATGGTTCTGGTCCCCTTTCCCATGGTTCTGGTCCCATGTCCAAATTCGTTACGAGTCATCGGGAATTGACCGAACAAGTTGATGTTCAGAATCTGTTCCGGCGCTGCGACGCCGTATTTGGGCCTTTGGGCTGTGTATCGTGTTGGAGCCCATTAGGGTTGCTTGCACGACCCTAAACTCCATATATCAGTAGCCGTCACCATCTTTAGTTTTTGGGTTTTGCTTAGATTAATCTGTCAAGAACAGTTTCGCCGCTAGATCGGTTGGTAAGACCCCAACTTGTGAGCTTAATCATTCATCTTCAATTTTGGTTGCAATCTTCTTTGTTCTTGTTTGTGTATTTCGATTTGCAAGCAGGGATTAGCCTTCTTAGCCAGGTCAATCGGGTTTCAGCACGGTTGATAACCAGAGGAGACGTGGTGCTACGATTGCGGGGCTCAGGAACGTGCTCGTTCAAGAAGCCGGATCGATTTGTGTTGCGACTCCACCAAAATCGTTGATTATCAGAATCTTTCGGAAGATCGGGAACCCTAGTCCACATCATATATCTTGTCAGTTGCAGGATCAAACTGACTGGTACACCCGCATCTCATCAAAGTTCAGGACCTGCACTGGAGCTAAGCATCTCTCGGACCTTCATGTTTTTGGCGTCAACAATGGGCTAAAGTCCACTTTAGGTCCCTCATCTATGGGTCTAGTTTCATTTTTTGTCCCTGAGCCGAAAAAACCGGGTATAAAACACCCCTTAACTATTAAAACCAGCGTAAATCAAGTCCCGCGGCAGTTTTGGCACCTGTGTGGAGCTTACGTGACAAGCAGTCATAAAAATTTAAAAATAATTCATGGGTCCCATCTATCAGTGACATACCAACTCTCCCTCCCCTTCTTCCTCCCTTCTCTCTATCCCCCCTCTCCCATCACTTCCCCCTTCCTCTAGATACAGAACTCAACGTCGGTTTGGTCTCCTGCCATATCGCCAGAGGTGGTGGCATCTTTGGGTGGTCCATCACTGCGTCTCGCCAGTGGCATATGATGGCATCTAATGGTGTTGTACATAAGACATATTTAATACTTCTGTGTTAGGCTCAGCGGGGCCCGTCATATACCAAGTTTTATATGGAATCATGTCTCATATACGGAAGGTGTTCCGGATAAGGAAGGGGAAGCAAAGTTCTACTTGGGCACGACAAGGACTATTCGGATTGTATCCATACTTGGTTCCCTAGTTCTACTTGGACAGGGGATACCTGAGGGTATAAATACAAGACCCCTAGGAGGGGGGACACGCCGAAAGAAGCCAATACAGATTTAGACAAACCCAATGTAGGAGACACAAATACCAGCATGAGGGATTTAGAGCTACCTCCAATCTCACCGAGTTCATGTTCAAGGAAGAAGACTACACTAGCCTTCGACTACGCGTGAGAGTTCCATGTCGCCAAGTTGAGTAAGACTAAATTAGGTCATCCCAAATATTGTATTCGTGTGATACTGATATATAAAAGCAATTTCAGTCAACAGGAGTATGGTTATCCCCTATCAGTTAAGGGGTCCGGACCCGTATAAAAATCCAAATCTCCCGTCTCTTTTACCTCAATCTCGAGTATAACCTGGTTCCAACGATCCCCATACTCTACAAATACCCTAGATGGGTATAGCTCGTCGATAGCATCGGCATGCCACGCCAACATGGACATGTTCTCATCGACGGCATTATAGATGCCAAGGACACTGGGGCAGTCCAAGGTGAGCTTTTGTTGGGCGCTCTAGATGTGCCTCCATGTCTTGGACAGGACGCTCGTCTGTAGTGTACAGTTGTACACCCTCTTTCAGCTTCAAGCTGGCATGTTATTCGGCTCAAAATCTCCTGTAGGAAAATTTTCCAGTTAGTAATCAGTACTTATATTCTGCTCGTTTTTTAAATATCCACTAAATAGTTACAAAATTTTTTTAAAAAGATGACAATATAAATTAATATGCAATATTTCTCTCAACAAACATGCAAGTTCAAATTTAACTTCTAAAAATTATAACAAAAATAACAAATTAAACTATAACTAGTATATGTATATTTGGTCAAATTTGTTTTTCTACAGCTTATGGAAGTCGAATTAGAATTGGTATTTTTGTGGAGTGATATAATACATACTAAACTATCTTGTCAATTATTTTTTAAAAAATAAAACTATTTAGTTGATGGGCAATAAATGAGTGGACGTCGAGTGAATAAAAGAGTTTCTCTACTTTTATCTGAAATTAAGTTTTGTTTACTAAACATGAGTAGCAAATATGTTCTAGATGATACTCTATAATATATTAATAACTATAATAATCTACATGTTTGATTGATGACAGGGGCGGACGTACCTATTGGGCTGGTGCGACAGGCCCACCTACGACCCGCATTTGTAATGGTTGGAAATCTTCCCCTCTAGCACACAAAAGGAAGCAACAATTTAGCGTACGATTAATTAAGCATTAGCTAAAATTTTGAAAAATGGATTAAAATAATTTTTAAAGTAACCTTTCTATATATATTTTAAAAAACAGTGTTTTCATGCGTGCGGAAAACGAGGGAATAGAGGTTAGGAAAGTGTAGAGAAGAACACATGTATATAGATAGCGGGAGGCAGCATGCGAGGGGGAGAAATTTCATTATTTACCATCCAATACATTGACCTTTAAGGACTCCCTACTCAATTTGTAAGCCTTTAAGATTTCGCCACCAGAATCGCGAATTCCTTCATTCCGTACCACTCCATCCTCCCGCTCGCATCGTCCGTCTGCGTGAAGTTGTCACCGAGCTAGGTCGTCGTCGTCCCTGCACCCGAGCTCGTTGGTGGCCATTCTGTTGACGTAAAAACACGATGGCCTGGGAGACCTGCTTAGCTCTAGTGCAAGTCCAAAATAATGATGAGATGCGAGCGTGCAAGTTAGTTTGATCCTGCAACTAACAAGATATGTAAACAGTAGATAAAACATCCAATCGACTGACAAGCCGATAGAGTGATTCCAGCCGATACCGAAAAATGATATGATACAATAAGCTTTGATCTGAAGGTTAAATCATACATCGGTTGAAGGTCCAATATCGATAAATCCAAATGATTAGATAAACAGCGAAACCTTTGTTGCAATCGGCTTAATCTAACTTGTATGCAATCCTTATAAACCGATGCAACGTCCAGATAACTCATCGACTGAAACCTCGATGAAACCCTTATTGACAATCAAGAAGCAGGCTAGAGATTATGGTTCAAAGTACGACTTAGTAGATCAAACTTAACTGATGCAGCACTAAATATGAAAAGAAACATAATATCTAGACAACCAAGCTTTTGACTGATTTTCAGAGTGGTGAATACATTATATAATCTAAGCCAACAAAATAATCTAGTCAATATTGATAAAACCCTAGATGAGATCGGCCGATGCAAGTAGAAAACATTGTCAATCTAGATTATATAACGTATATGATAACTCATCAGCTAGTACTCCGATAAAACATTAGCATGAACCTATCGGCTTAACAAGATTTATATTATCAACAGCAATCTAGTAGGTCAAACCTAACCGATACAACACGAGATTGTATATGATAATCTAATACTTGGTGAACCGATAGATCTATCTAATGTGATGGATATAACAAATCTATTTAAAACAATATTGTGATTGTAGAGATGTATCGGCTAAGACAGAAGATCAGACCTAACCGAGACAGTTCCAACAGATCGAAGAACCAGAGCGATCTAACAAATCGAAGCGATGCAGCCTTGAGTAACACCAATGAAGCCGATAAATTCACCAGGGCCCGACGGAACGTAGGGTTTACCTCTTCGCCGGAGATCGAAAGTCAATGCAGCCCCGCGTTAGGTGCCAAATTCCGTCGGTTGATAAGTAAAAACCTCAGCAAGAGGGTGGCGATGCGCCGAAAGTTGTATTGATTGAGAGATAATTTACATGGACCCCGGGTGTACATATTTATGCTCATGGGTAGATACTAGTCCATATCGGACACGACTCAAACTTTCCTAAAGATAAAAAGAAAAACATAAAGTTTTTATCGGACACTAAACACACTTTCGCAAAGATAAAAGGAAACTAACAGACTCTTCCTAATTAATAGATAAACTGTCATGCCGCATCCTCCTTGAACTCGGTCTCTTTTGGATAAGATTTTTCTTTTAATAGATTAATTTCCTTAACCGAATTTGGTAAGAATCCGACTATTGGCGATTGATAGCTTCCATCGGTCGATTCTAGAACTTTGAAGCGATACTGACTCTAGGCCGATGATGACTTCGAGGCTTACCAACTTTCGTCGTTAACACATTCCCAAGCTTCTCTGCCCCCGCCGTCGCTGTCCCCGAGCTCTGCTATTGCCGTTCCTGACCCCGTCCACTGTCGTCGCCAAGCTCACATCCTGTCCCGCCGCAGCGTTGCCATGGCTCGCATCCAGTTTGCCGCCGCCGCGGTGTGAAGCCATCTCCGACCACGCCCGCTGTCGTCACACTCACACAGGACTCAAACTTGACCACTGTCGTGGTTGCTTGCTTGTATGCTCACCCAAACTCGTCTAGACCACAACGTCGATGTTGAGGCCTGCCTCCGCCACGTGTTGTGTGACGGCTAAGCCCGCTGCTGTTGACGGGGAGGTTGACGAGCCTGGAGCGGGCGGGGTCATAAAGTGGGAGATCGAGGGGTGTAGCTCCGTTCTCCAAGCATGACGATGGGGCCAGTGAGCGCAACGGCTTGACCACCACGACTACATGACAGAAGAAGGCGGAAGACGCACGTCGTGGCGACGAGGGATGGCCTGCAATGGCGGCGACACCCTACGTCGGTGTTGAGCGAAGAAGAGGGATGAACAGCGATCTAACGGGAGTGGTACATAATAAAAAATTCGTGGTACTGGTGGTAAAATCTTAAAAGCTTACGAATTGAGTGGTAAATCTTAAGGTCAGCGTATTGGATGGTAAATAATAAAATTTCTCGCGAGGGGGAGGCACGGAGCGAGTGGGAATGAGAGGTGTGCGGGATGGTGAGTGGAAATAGAAGGGAGGGCTATTATGTACTCCGTATACAATAGGACTCTTGTTATATACACACACCTAGGGTTGGTTAGATGTGGTTTGTTATAGTGGATCAAAAATTGGATCGCCTACGTAATTTATGAGTAAGTCAAAACCATATATTCTTTTGGTGTGATTTATGGTGCTGAAGTTAAAACCAATATACTCCATTATTTGTTCGGACAACTTTGGTTATCATCATTTGATGAATTTTCAAACTGGACATCCACCGGTCGGAGATCCGTCTCGTCTCTTGGTCGGTCGTTCCCCCAAATGCCAGTGCCACGCACGTAATTGTTCCAGCCATAAAATCCCAGCCGTCCAATCCGCCACAAACCCCGCATCCTGGCCGTCGATTCTCCCACCGTCCTTCCCCCGCAAGCTTCCGCATAAGACCCTGGAACTTTCCACGACCCCCAAAAACCTCCTCCTCCTCCTTCCCCCCTTCACTTCTCTCCTCATTCCCTCTTTTTCTCTCTCTCCTCCACCTCCCCACCTCGCGATCTCCACCTCCCCCCACCCCCACCCCCCCGCAACACACTCCCAGGTGGGCCCCACATCGCCGCCGGCGACCGCGACTCCTCCCCGCGCCGCCGCGTACGGCCGGCCATGACAACCTCTCCCCCGCCACCGCCGCCCGCCGAGGTAAGCGCGCGGGGTTGCGTTGCCCCTCCCCTTTCTGACCTCGCGCTCCCCCCCGCTGGCTCGCGTGTGAGACCCCCTCGCTCTGCCGCATCGGGCGGCGATGCGGATGGCGTGGATGGATGCGGGCCGGCGGGAGCTTGGTTGCCCGTAGGGTTTCGGGTTGGGTTTCTGGGTCCGGGTCGTGGTGGGGAGTATGGGGGATGGGCATGTGCCCCCCCTCGCGTGCGTACGGAATTCTAGGGTTTGTGGTTTTTGCTGGCTTTGCCTCGGGCTTGGCGGTGTGGATCTGAGATGAGCCTCTCGTGTTTTGTTTTTGCGCAGCAGCAACAGCACGAGGAAGAGGAGGTGCTCGTGCCGCGCCAGGAACTGCCCAACGGGACGCAGCCAATGGAAGGTTCGATTCGGTCGTTTCTCCTCGCGATTACTTGATATGCTTTTGTCTTGCTGCGTATAAGATCGTGATGACCATCATTTAGTTAGTGTTTTATGTTATCAGAATTTGCAGTATGTCAAACTACCAATCTATGTTCTACGCGGATACGCTATTCAAGCGGCATGTTGGTGCACATACATGATATATTTCTTTTGCGGTGCCAATTTGGTTTTATATGAGCTGTAGAGTTTGCTGTAATTTTGTTTTTTAAATGCAAGCATGATGACCTCAAAGCTTGTTCTCATTTTTTCTGTGATGGGTTGCATTTTACTGTATACAGCAGCTGGAATGTGTAGGTCGAGTAAAATGTGTTCATAATGCCCTTTGTTTGCCATATGCGCTGATTACACAATGGATCTCATGTTGCTCTGAATTGTCATGCCAGTTGTGCCTTCTGAGCCAGCCGCCACTGTCGAAAACCAGCAGATTGAGGATCCACCAATCTCAAGATTTACTTGGACCATTGAGAACCTATCAAGAGTGAGCACGAAGAAGCTCTACTCTGAAGTTTTTGTTGTCGGGGGCTACAAGTGGTGAGTGCCTACTGCTTCTTTTGTCTGAGTTTGCATGCTAGGTTGATTTGTGCCCATCCAAGGGGTCACTGTCGGGTGATTGATGGAAACTTGTTCTGCTTGCAGGCGGATTTTGATTTTCCCAAGGGGAAATAATGTTGAATTCTTGTCTATGTACTTGGATGTGGCTGATTCAGCAGTCCTGCCTTATGGGTGGACAAGATATGCACAGTTCAGCCTCTCCGTGGTCAATCAAATGCACAACAAGTTTACAATAAGAAAAGGTGCATTCTTCATCTATACCTTTCTTTCTTTAATACGCTGTTTATGAAAAATGCATCTGGTATTTTAATCTGAAATTCTTTCAGAAACACAGCATCAATTCTCTGCTCGAGAAAGTGATTGGGGTTTCACTTCGTTTATGCCTTTGGGTGAACTTTACAATCCCAGTAGAGGCTATCTTGTAAATGATACTTGTATAGTGGAAGCTGAAGTTGCCGTATGTAAGGTGGTTGATTATTGGAGCTATGACTCCAAAAAGGAAACTGGTTATGTTGGTCTGAAAAATCAAGGTGCTACTTGCTACATGAATTCTCTTCTTCAGACTCTGTATCACATTCCATATTTCAGAAAGGTACAAAATGTAATTTTACTGATTATTTGCTCTTCTACATAATATATTTGAATGGTGCTAACGGTTTATATTGCTTGCTAGGCTGTTTATCATATGCCCACGACTGAGAACGACATGCCCTCGGGAAGCATTCCATTAGCTCTGCAAAGTCTCTTTTATAAGTTACAGTATAATGACAGCAGTGTTTCTACAAAGGAACTCACAAAATCTTTCGGGTGGGACATGCACGATTCATTTATGCAACATGATGTGCAAGAACTAAATAGAGTTCTTTCTGAGAAGTTGGAAGATAAGATGAAGGTTTGACATCTGTAAGGTCTTTCCTTTTATGTACTCGGTGTTGTTTTTTGAATAGTGTAACTCTGACTGAATTGTGGTTGTAAATGTTGATTCAAGGGAACTGTTGTGGAGGGCACAATACAACAATTATTTGAAGGACACCACATGAATTACATCGAGTGTATCAACGTGGATATGAAATCGACTAGAAAGGAATCCTTCTATGGCAAGTGATTGTGTAGTGTCATGTTCATAATGTCCAAACATATCCCCTTGTTTGACCTAATTGGTGTATACTCGGAATGCAGATCTGCAGCTTGATGTCAAAGGTTGTCAGGATGTCTATGCTTCATTTGATAAGTATGTAGAGGTGGAGCGCCTGGAAGGAGATAATAAGTACCATGCAGAACAGTATGGTCTTCAGGTTAGATTTTGGGAGCTTCTGGTAGCTCAACCCATTTTATGGTAGAGCTACATAGTCATTCTCCCCCTCTCACACATATGCATGCAGACAGCTAGACACCATGTTGTAATACAATGGTATCAGTATGTGTATGTCTAGGTTCTCCTAGGACAAATGAAAAGACTGCTAACGGATGAACTTGCATTTATTTATTTAATAGCAAAATTAGAACCTCTAAATTTGTTTGAATAAGAATAAACATGGTTTTGGAGTAACTCAGTGTGCACAACTTAATAGCAAAAACATCAAACTCATGATTATTTTCTCAAAGCACAGCATGGAAATTGAAATGAACTATATTCCCACTATGGATTGAAGGGGTTTTGGGAATTCCAAATTCAAAGAAACAACATGATGAGAAGCTATTTGGTATTTATACAATTTTTAGGTGCATTTGGAGGGGCTGTTTGGATGGGCAATTCATATTATCTAACAAACAAAAACATTGTACTGTGGGCTTTTAGTCAGTTGTTCTTTTTTTGGTTCCAGGATGCAAAGAAAGGTGTTCTTTTTATCGACTTCCCTCCTGTTTTGCAACTTCAGCTAAAACGCTTCGAATATGATTTCATGCGTGACACAATGGTAAAGGTTTGTATCAGTGCCATCTGCTAAGAAGTTCCATCATTATTGTACCTTTGGGGGAATGAATTAACAGTTTTGTGGTAAAGGAAGTGGTTTGTTCTTGCTTTCCTTTAATGCTTATCCTTTTGTTTCCTAGTTTTCTATCCTGCTAAGAGTGTTTATGATCCATTGTGAACTTCAGATAAACGATCGCTATGAGTTCCCGATTCAGTTGGACCTTGATAGAGATGATGGAAAGTACCTCTCTCCAGACGCAGATAGGAATGTGCGGAATCTTTACACTCTTCACAGGTCAGTTAGATATTGACTATTATTTTTTGTGTAACTGTGTTTGGTTTCATGGTTTAAGGTTTCAAGTTTCAATAGTTAGATGCCGAGTGTTCGTATTCATGGCTGAACTGCTAACAATGATAGAGATGAACTTCTTTCTGGCTTTACCATTTTAGCTGTCCTGGACTTCACTAATCAATTAGAAGATTCTTATCAAACTATAATAATTATATCTGCTGCCTTTTATGCTACTTGGTGTTGATAGCTTATCTTATGAACAAAAGATTTTGAGCTAAGTAACTGTAACTGGATGAGTGATTGCTCAATGCTGACGAGGCAAGCAATTGGGGTGAAAGAGTTGAGTTCTAATATCCCATACAATAAACTACCAACTTAATATGAACACAAGTGCAAAATTATTGAAATTTAAGGGACAATTGCTTATTCGACCCTGTTTTGGAGTCTAACTACCAATTTGACCCTACTTTTTCCAGTTTGCTTATTTGACCCTCTTTATCAAAAACAAACCTACTATCTGACCCTAGTCCTTTAAGGTGAGTTAACGGTGTTAAGTTAGGGGTAAATAGTTCGTTTTGCCCTTGCTTAATTGACCCTATTATATATTGCTTGTTTGACCCTATTATATCATACCGTGTATATATTCGAATAGTGTAACATATTTGTAATAATTTTTACATATGTCTCACATTGAATATTGATTATATTTCTTATTTTTTTTAAAAAAATCTAACCTTAATGGTGTACCCAAAACAGGGTCAGACGGGGGTTCATTTTTGAAAAAGAGGGTCAAATAAGCAAACTAAAAAAAGTAGGGTCAAATTGGTAGTTAGACTCCAAAACGGGGCCAAATAAGCAATTGTCCCGAAATTTAATAATGATGTAGTTCTATTATAATTTTTATGTCACTGCTGGCTGTAACAGTTAATTTCTTGCAGTGTTCTTGTCCATAGCGGGGGTGTTCATGGTGGGCATTACTACGCTTTTATACGGCCTACTCTTTCTGATCAGTGGTATGTTTATTTTGGTTCTTTTTGTATCATTGGCTATGCTTCTGTACAAAAACAACAAAATCTGTGGGATATCTTTCATATGCTTTGTTTGTAAACTTTGTTACTCAATTGTTGTCAACTAGTTGCTGCTTGCAGCTGGTGAAATTGACCATGACTATTTTAGTATTTTTCTGTGGTTATACACCCGGCCAATCGAACACTCATGATTTAAAGTGGCCCTCTGAGTATTTTTTTTGTTAATTCATTTATGTCTTCTTTTGAATTACATTTTCAGTTTACTATGAATGTTAATTTAGACTTTAAAATGACTGAATCCAGACTAGCAAGTTGGAACTAACACTTGCTCTGTAAGCATTTTGCATGTCAGCCACCTTCTTTTTTACATACTTGTATGCTTCTTGGATGGCTAGTTGCCACTTCCATGTCTAGTGTTTGCTGAACCGAACATTTCCAGGTTTAAGTTTGATGATGAGCGTGTAACAAAAGAGGATGCAAAGAGGGCATTGGAAGAGCAATATGGTGGTGAGGAGGAGGTTCGTTGTCATTTTGAAATCTTGAGTGCTTATGTATGTTGTAGAAACATTGAGCTGATCAATTTCCTTTTGCAGCTACCCCAGACTAATCCTGGTCTAAACAACACTCCTTTCAAGTTCACTAAATATTCAAATGCATACATGCTTGTGTACATTCGCGAAAGTGACAAGGACAAAATAATTTGTAACGTGGATGAGAAGGACATAGCAGAGCACCTTCGAGTAAGTTGCTACCTAAGGTTTTTAGTTATTGAGTTAATCATTTTAGTTTAGTCTAATTCTTCGGCCTGCTTTCAGATTAGATTAGAAAAGGATCGTGAGGAAAAGGAGCGTCGAAAGAAGGAGAAAGCTGAGGCTCACCTATATACTATCATTAAGGTGTTTAGTCAATATGCTGGGCATATCGAGCCGATTGTTTTTTCCTCTATTTCTATCAGCTTTGTATTACTCTCTGTTTAGTTATCTAACATGTTTTGGCACTGTACAGGTTGCAAGGGATGATGACTTGACCACTCAGATAGGGAAGGACATATATTTTGATCTTGTTGACCATGATAAAGTCCCAAGTTTCCGCATTCAGAAACAGATGCCTTTTACTCAATTCAAGGTAATTACATGGGTAGACTATTGTTTGTTGTGAGGATGCATCTTTCCATATTCTAATTGTTGGAACTTCTACACGCTGTTAGTTGTATCTACAAAAATATATGGTTCAAGGACCCAGGTGTGCCTATCAGTGTGGCATGTTGTTTTCAAAATCAAGCCTTTATTTATTTTGAGTAGATCAATTGCCTTTTGTATTTTACAACTTGTAAGAAATGCAAATAAGCTTGTTACAAGTTGTATATATAGTCACTATTAATCAGCTTGTTTGCATGCCTTCTTCTCACTCTTCAAAAGTAATCGTTTTGATGATTTTAGCTGTACACTCTGAGCATGTGTATCATGCATGGTTTTTAGTCATATAAAGCAGGAATTTCTTTCTCGAGTCTTGACACAGCTCATGTGCACAGCTATATTTCAGTATGTCTTTGTATTACTTGCCGGAGTAGAGTTTTGCAGTTGCTATACTGATTACTCATAGATGAAGTGCTTTACAGGAGGAGGTAGCAAAAGAGTTTGGTATTCCTACCCAGTTTCAAAGATTTTGGCTGTGGGCCAAGCGACAAAACCATACTTACCGGCCTAACCGTCCATTGACTCCTCAAGAAGAAACACACACAGTAAGATGAATTCATGACATATTGTATTGATTAAATGATGCACAGTCGTAATTGATTCTCTTGATTTCTAGTGCTCATTTGCGTATATGCATTGTGCTGTGATAATCTGGTGAAGAATTTAATTAGCAGGATTCAGAAAATACACTTGGCATGTTTGTTAGTTATGCCAAGTTCAGAAAAAGTTGCACAATTGGTACTAATTTGTACAAAGCTTGAGTTGCTTTGTTGATATATTATGTGCTTTTCATGGTGGCTTCTGTTTGTATTTGTCATGGTGCTTTTCTTGGATGCTAAAGTTGGGAATTTCTAAGTAACCTTTAGTCCGTGCCTTTTGAACTTTGATTGAAACATCCAACTGATGCATACAAAGAATATTCATATTTAATTTTGTTGATCCAGCTAACTTGCACATTCATTATTTTATCCAGAAGACTAACACACAGTTGTATCTTTAACTTTCCTTTTTTTTCAACTGCTACCTAATTTGGTTTTTATAGCTATCAAGGCTCACTATTCCTTGTCCTGTTAATAAGAATCTGCTTATTTGGATTTGACGCTGAAATTAAGATCCTATTGTTATGTTGCAGTCCTTGTTAGTCTGTTTTGGGATTTCTTGTCAAGCTAATACTTCCTTGCTTTCTATTTTGGGAATATATTTAAGCAGTGATCTAATTTTGTGTAATGGTAAACATATGGATAGTAAGGTCAATAATTTTGTGTAGGTTGGACAGCTAAAAGAAGCGGCAAATAAGGCTCACAATGCAGAACTAAAATTGTTCTTGGAGGTTGAACTTGGACTGGTAATAGTCTTTTCCTCCTGCTTTTCTGCATTTCTTTCTTTATTTTCTTAAGTTTGGCTAATCTGTTCATCTACTTTCAAATTAGTAAAGAGAGTCTGTTTTCAATTATTACTGGTGATGTAGGACCTTAAACCTCTTCCTCTGCCTGACAAGACCAGAGAAGATATATTGCTTTTCTTCAAACTCTATGATCCTGAAAAGGAACAACTGCGGTACTTCCCATTTTTTTCAAATAAACTGTATCATATTTGATTTGATGAGGTTCTTACTTACACCCTAAATGAATTCTTCAGGTATGTCGGTAGGCTCTTTGTGAAGGCTTCAGGAAAACCTCAGGACATTCTGCCAAAACTGAGAAAAATGGCTGGTTTTTCACAAGATGAGGAAATTGAACTTTATGAGGTTGGTTTTTTTATCCTGTAGAAAGCTTTATCTCTACATAATATGCATATCTTTCTGGATCAGCATGTGACTTCTTTTTTCCTTTCACCAATACTAGGAAATCAAGTTCGAGCCCAATGTAATGTGTGAATATATTGACAATAGGCTACTATTTCGAGCTTGCCAGGTATTACCTGATGCTTTGTTTGAACCAGTAACATTCTTGTTTCTATGATATTGTCTTTACCTGGAATCTTTTGTGTGTACAGCTTGAAGATGGTGACATCGTTTGTTTTCAAAAATCTCCAAAGCCAGATACTGCTGACCAATATAGATACCCTGACGTCCCATCCTTTCTGGTGTATATACGGAACCGGCAGGTACTTAAGGGTGCCCCCATTCACCAATCTTGAATTTTATGCCGTTATTTACATTTTCTCAACTTCTCGCTGCAATGTTGCAGTGTGGAATTATTTTACCTCTTTTTCCATGTATTTAATTACAAGGGATTGCATTGATGACAATTCAATATTTCTCTTCCCAAAAAGAGAGCACAGTTTTATGTGACTTTTTTCCTAGTTTCTGTACCTTGTTTGCCCTATTTCATATAAATTTTCTGCAGTAGTCTGCTTTATATTGCATTGTGATGTACACCTTGACAGCATCACCATACATTATTTTTGCATTAATTTCTGTGTTATTCTTCAGGTGGTCCATTTTCGTTCATTGGAGAAGCCAAAGGAGGATGATTTTTGTTTAGAGATGTAAGCATCTGGACATGCTATGATTAATGAATCTCAATATTTCGTATTACCACTGATCTTTTTTCTTTTGTATTTTCTATATAGGTCGAAGGCTTTCACGTATGATGAAGTAGTAGAAAAAGTGGCTCAAAAACTTGGTGTTGATGACCCATCTAAAATTCGGCTTACATCACATAACTGTTATTCTCAACAACCTAAACCTCAACCTATTAAATACAGAGGTGTTGAGCGTTTGCTGGACATGCTGATTCACTATAACCAGGTTGTTACTCTGACTCTGATCTTTGTGATCATTTGTCGTTTAATCACTGAAGTGAAGAACTGTAGTGTGTGACATAACTATTGACATCTCTTGTACCAGACTTCTGATATTCTTTACTATGAAGTATTGGATATACCACTTCCAGAATTACAAGCTCTGAAGACATTAAAAGTTACATATCATCATGCCACAAAAGACGAGGTAATTTTCTGGATGCCTTTCTTTTTTGGGAAAGAGACATACAGTAGCCTGTTTTTGCTTTGTAATCTTAAAACATGTTTTACCAGGTGTCAGTTCACAGTATTAGGCTGCCAAAGAACAGTACTGTTGGTGATGTGCTAAATGATATAAAATCGAAGGTATATTTTGTACCCCTTATTTATGGTCTGTAATCCACATTCTCCAGTTATTCTATTTGTTGGTTTCACGAAATTTAACTTATGCCCTATGTATGCCTTCTGCCGTTACCAAACCAGGTTGAGTTGTCTCATCCCAATGCTGAACTTAGACTACTTGAGGTTTTCTATCACAAGATATACAAGGTGACACAAATAACAGTTTTTTATGCCCTCTTAGTTGCGGTTATATCATCGTCTAACTTGTATTTCCTTCAGATTTTTGCACCAAATGAAAAGATAGAAAACATCAACGATCAGTATTGGACCCTCCGTGCAGAGGAGGTATATTACTTTTATGTCCGGTTTTACAATAACATCAATCTCTGTTGGTTGAGAGGTTTAATCCCCCAGCCCCCCAGGAATTGATGGATGTCATTTTCTTTTTTTATAGGTTCCGGAGGAGGAGAAAAATCTTGGTCCTTTTGACCGCTTGATTCATGTATACCATTTCACCAAAGATACTCAAAATCAAACGGTAATGGAGCTTTGCTAATAATTGATCTACATATATAGCTTAAATGGGTAACTCCATTATGCACTGCTACAAAATTTTAGCCACTTTATTGCTTGTAATTTTTAAAGTTAGTTGCTGAAAGAAATTCATCCAGGTCAGGTGTGTTTATTGGATTCAACTTTCTTTTTATTTCTTTTTTCAACTGCTTGCCAACATCAGTATGATGTCCTATACATTTTGTTCCAGATGAACTTGTACTTTGTTGTGGCTAGATTTGAGTGTTTGTTACTATCTAAACTTCAGCAGGCTCTCTACATGTCAAATCATCTGAACACAAGTTTAGCCATGTGTTCTTTCTGTATCGAGCTATGGCTGTTTCCCTTTTTGTTTTTTGTTGTTTGTACCTTTGTGGCTTTGCAGAACAATATATTTTGCCTATTAACAACGTATTTTTCACCTTCACTTTGCTAACAGCATACTTTTATATCTAGTTAAACTTCATGCTGATATTTATCCTGATTTCTACAGCAAGTTCAGAACTTTGGGGAACCTTTCTTTATGGTTATTCGTGAGGATGAAACCCTATCTTCAATTAAAGAACGGATACAGAAAAAACTTAAAGTTCCAGATGAGGATTTCTCAAAGGTACTATTTACTATTCCGTATTTGTAGATAATTTTAAATTTGCGATTTCCTTTTTGTTATCGTTCTCCTGGCACCTTGTGGAAGTGATGTAATTAGAAGATGTTACTTGCCAGTTGCCAGTTGTTTATTTACCTAGCATCATCAGAACATTAAACAGAACTCAGTGACGTTCCCGAGTTCTCGGCTTCTATCCCTAGTCTGCATTAGAAGCAGCGCATCAGATGCATCACTTGGTCATATTTTTATTGTTTTGTTTACTTTCGTTTTGATCATGAAATAAACTGAATGGCCTACACTTTTTGTTATCTGATGGTCAACATAAATGTTTTATATGTCTCTAATATTCTGTTGCATGGAAGGAAGGAATATGTTTAATGGAACAACTCAAATGCAACTGCAGCCCTGGTACTTCTGTACTTTGGTGCAATCAGATAGCGAAAGTTGTATTCTTTGGACAGACTCCTATCGCACAAACATGATGTCACTGTGCTTGTCTAGAAATTCCTATAATGTGTTCGCAATTTGCCTCTTTTGCTTCAACCATCTAAGAACCTGCTGCTGACAATTTTATCTGTTAGCCAAATGAACAATGTTAATTAATAGGTAGAGCAACCAAATGTATCTCTATTTAGAATGGCAGACACTTCTCTACCATAGCCAGTGGTTAATTAGAGGGAACTGAGCTCTAAGTTGAACTACCAAATGCATTTCCATCTTTAATGTAGATTTGCTAATGATTAATGTGGTTAGATTAATTTGAGTCGTGTTTGCTTAATGTAAACATGCACCGCTAAGCAATGTTCTCATGTCCTTTTGTAGTGGAAATTTGCCTACATATCACTTGGTCGCCCAGATTATTTTGAGGATTCAGACACTGTAGCTTCAAGATTTCAGGTACACCATTTTCTTGCTTGCTTGCGAAAGCAACCACTGTAGTGCTTAATTTGGGTTTCACATTTGAACTTTTTTGCCTTGCTTATTTAGCGAAACATGTATGGAGCTTGGGAGCAATATCTTGGACTGGAGCATCCAGACACAGCTCCTAGAAAGACACACAATGTTAATCAGGTACACCCTAGTCATTGGATGTCTTCTTGGTCATGCCCCTAGTCAGGACATTCGAGAGAATGCGGAACCTATCACAACTATGTATTTCCTGTTTTCTGGAATGTTTGCTGATTGCATGTTCTTCGTGCAGAACCGCCATTCATTTGAGAGACCTGTAAAAATCTATAACTAGACGCAAGGACTTTGAGTGACGTGCCACCATCCAACACCAAGCAAGGGCCTGAAAAGTGCTGGCTTGAATAAATTGTGTACCATAATTGATGGTAGGACAGGTTGCTCGGGTTTTATGACGGAGCTGTAAAGCATGCATCCTGATGAAGACGTTTTTAGTATCTGGGGCAGTTTCTCATCTTTCCCGACTTGCCCCAGATATATAAAGTTGTGCAGAGATGACCCATCGTCTTTCAGTAGATAAGGCGGTATTTTCCGGTAGTCATACAGTCGAAAATAGCTCAAGTTTTCTTCGTTGATCACTTGGTTCTGCAGTTGTACTAGGGACGCCGAGCTGTTGATACCTGTTGCCCTGTAAATTATCCATGTACAAGTGTTTTTCTTGCTCTGACGACAGTCAACACGGTATTGTAATTCCAGCTATAAATATATTGTTGCCTTCTCTCACATTTGGCAGTTTGCAATCTCCTGAGCTCATTTGGAGTACTAACGGTGACAATATGTACTATCGGGATTGGCTGCTCTGTGGATGACCAGTTTTTAAGTAAACAGCGAAAATTTTCCTTTCCTAGTTAGGTCATCTCGGTGTCTTTTTGACGTATTGGGTTTGTTAAGTCTTTCAAAAACACTAAAAATGGAGATACTTCCTCTTGTTTCAGATATCTAAATATTAATTCATCACCTAATACTACGAATTTAAACATAAGACGAAAGTAGTATATCTCTCGACTCAGTTAATGTTACTGATTGCAAATATACACTGTGTATATATATTCATGTAAATTACCCATTATATTGCTTCAGTATATAGGCACATAAAAAAGTTCCGGTCATATGCGTGCACCAATGCAATGTCCTGCAGACACGAAAATCTGGAATGCGATGTGGCATTCACTAACTCTGACACGCAATTTGTATCCGGGAGTGGCATCTCTCGTCCATATCGGGACTAATCAAAATTGGCATTTCGATGGCAGGTTACCACCGTCAATGGTGACTACTGCATCTAACTTGAAACGGTTGACTGCAGAAAAGCGAGCCGATTCTTGGTGAGGGAGATCTTCTCTTCTGCTTCTGATGCTTTTTCACGAACTCCACGAACAATTTCTTCAGGGGCCTTCTCTACAAACTGCGGGACGAAAGAATCACATGGTTAAAAGGATACAAAAACAGGTTTCAAAGGGATAGTGAGGAAGAAATATGTGCGTACACTTCCTGAATTGAGACGGGCCAGCAAAGAATCATATTCCGACTGCATCTTAGAGAGGCGTTTGGACAACCGCTTAACTTCCTCAGAAACATCCACCATGTCGGCCAGGGGTAGATAGGCCTCCAGACCTTCATCAGCAACAATGTGGACTGACTGGTTTGCATCACCTAGCAAGAACAAAAGTAGATAATTTATTGGCAGAAGTGCATCAAGGAAAATAATGGTTGAACGAGTTAAACGCACGCACCTGGTGGCAATTCACTAAAATGTACACTCTGCACGTCAAGCTTTGAAAGTAAAGCCAGGACCTGCTTTTCCTTCTGCAGGCATAAAAGTACAGATCAAGATGCTGAACAACTGAAGGGTTTTCATAATGTCACACATGCACCTCTAGGTTCCAATAGTCAAACTAGCACATCTAATAAGTAATAACTTCGCATATGCTTTGTTTTCTACTAGAAATGAAAAGCTTTAACTTGAGTACTGCAATAAGATTAAAAAAAATCATACTTACCGTTCTTGGTAAAAACATGCATGTGCAATAAGTTGATTCTCAGATTAATAGATAAGAAAGTTTATACAATATACATACAATGAAATGCCACAAAAAAGAATCCCGTAATTGTCAGAAAATGCTCACCGATATATAATCTAGGACATCTGTAGCAGCAACAACTGATGCAGATATTCGCTTGGCTGGCTCAACAGAATACTCTGCTCGAACATTTCTGATACCTCTTACCTGTTATCACATTTACGATGGAAAAAAATGGTCACCACAGGCAATGGCACCACTTGAAGTATTGAGCAGCTCAAGTGAAATATTTACCAACGATTGCAAATTCTGAAATCTCTTGATCGAGAGAGAATTCTTAGGGAGGTCAGGCGCAGGCCAGGGGGCAACAATAATTGCTTGTTTTCTGTATGGCAATGCCTGAAATAAGAATGATAATGATATGCTATCAATGGTGAAGGTGAGAGTGATACATTACATTGAAGGGAATAATAATCAACAGTTAGGTTCCACTACCTGCCATAACTCTTCAGTGACAAAGGGCATGAAGGGATGCAATAGCTTCAGTATGTTTTCAAACACATACAATAGAACACTTTGTGCCATAAAAGAAGCTGAATCATCACCAGAGTGGTAAAGACGTGTCTTGCTAGCTTCAATATACCTGCAAGAGAATTAATTTGGTTGACTGGCTGAGACACAGAAATCTACTAAAAACAATGCATGATGCATCATGGTTGGACCCTCCCAATATGTTGGCTGTGGGCCCGTTTTTTTTAGATAAAGGATTTTCATTAGAACCCAGCCTCTACATCACATTGGATGTACACGTCCAAATGTTGGCTGTGGGCCTGTGGCTGCAAAAAACGGAGCCTGATAGGCCATAGCAGTTGCACACCTTGTCCTGGAAGAAGATAGGTGGCTACATGGGCAGCGGATCGCTGACCTTGCCCCTAAACTGTTTGCTCTGGTTCCTACAAGAAAAACCAACAGGCACATGGTTTTTGAGGGACTAAAGGATTACAGATGAATCCTGGACATACAAGGTGCAACCACTGTTGGCGCCCTTGCAAGTACCTAGATCTCTGATTATGATCAGCCGGGTGTGGAAGACATTCATCATTGGTGGCCATCAGCTTTGGGGCAATACTTGGCCAAATCTGCATATGAGCATTTCTTCCAAGGTGCTGTCCAATTTCGGACATGGGTCCCCTCAAAAAAAAAAAAATCAGACATGGCAGTGTATTTGGAAATCATGGGTGCCGGGCAAATGTGGCACTCCTTTCTTTCGTTGGTTGCGCACAATCGGTGCTGGACTGCAGATAACTTCGCTAGGTGAGGTTGCCACACCCTGCTTGTTGTCCTCATTGTGATCAGGACAATGAGACTATCCACATCACATGCTCACTAGATGTGTAGTGCGAGACAATTTTGGTTGAGTCTCCTGCAGCAGATTGGCCTCCCTGCCTTGTCGCCGTCTCTGGGGATCGGTCCTTCGACGATTGGTGGAGCAAAGCTAGCAATGTGGTTAATGGCCTGGTGCAGCAAGGCCTTAACTCTCATCATTCTTGGTGCTTGGACTCCCTGGAAGCATCCTAATCGTTGTGTTTTTTATGGTGCTACCCCGAACCTGGCAGGTGTTTTTCTGCTTGCCAAGGAAGAGGCACAGTTTTGGGGTCTAGCTGGGACTCATGGGCATTCTATTTGCCCCAGCACCTGCAGACTAGGCCTAGGTGATAGGCGCCATTTGCCTTATCAACAGGCGCAAACTAATGTTGGTGTGAGTGTGAGTGTTTGCAAAGGTTTTTAACCCTTTTCTCCTTTAATATAATGATACACAGCTCTCCTGCGTGTTCGAGAGAAAACAGGAATTGTATAATGCAGAAAGGAGCACGGGACTAGGCAACGTTCTACTAGATGACTAAAAGGTGAGAGAAATACACAGAAAAAAAAAGCTTAGTACAAAAACATGAAGCAAATTTCTACATTGTTGTATATACAGATGTTCATTGCATATGAATATCATGTTTGTCTCAAGGGCAGATATATGCCTATGTTCATCATAATATGAATATCCTATTTGTCTGAAGGAAAGGTAAATGACATCATCTCATAAAATATTGATCCACAAAAGATTTCTACATTTGAGAAACAAGTAAAAGATGTAATACATAAACGTTCAGAGGCATAAGAACTACAAAAATGGTTTGATGGCATGGCTGATGGGGGAAACCATTGCATCAAACATGTGATAAGTTTTAGTCTTGTTTTCTTTTATAAAAATTGCTCATGTGATCTTTTATGAGACCTGGTTACTCAGGCCCCCTCTGTCTCCTTACATTATCAATAGGGCTGATAGTCTCCAGACTAATTGAGGCATAAACATTGAAGTGCTCTTAATAAAAAAGGCCTGGCTTCATACTTTTAGTTAGTAGAAAATCTTACCAATCAGCAAAGTCCCCCCAAAAGAAATCATAGATTTCTCTAGCCGCATCTCCAAAGAAAAATTTGTCGTAGCTTGTGCTGACCCTATCGATGAGTTCGTGTAATCCTGTCACCTGGATTGTAGTGTATTCTCTTCATCAACAAACTGAATGTTAGTCAAATAATTCGAGATAGTAATGGACTCTGACTCACCACCCAGGATTCTGGCAGTGGTAGTGTCTGAAGTGACGCTTCTGTGTCAAACTGGGCGATAGATGCAAGGTGTTAGCAACAGTTTTAAAAAGAACTAAATTATGTCAATGCATCATGTGCAATTTGAAATTCAATCAGATACCTTATTTGCTAACAAGGCATCCCATGCAGTTGCATCACTTCTATCAGGCAAATTCTGCAACAAAAATTTGCCTGCATTCCAGAGTTTGTTGGTGAAAGCCTTGTTTGATGTCAATCTTTCTGTAGAGAGATTAAGGTCCTGAAGCAAAAAAGGTATTAACAACAGAAAATCAAACAATCTTGATAAATTCAAAAGCAACAGACTGTATAAGCAAACCTGGCCTGCGGTACCCATGGAAAGTGTAAATCTCAATGCATCTGTCCCGTACTCTTTGATGGTATCTAGTGGGTCAATAACATTCCCCAGTGTCTTAGACATTTTTCGTCCCTGAAAATTCACTTGCTAATTAGTCCATGGAAACAGAGAGCTAATATGGCAACAGAAACAACTCAGATGAACACAATGACTAAAGGCACATGACAGACTTCACAATGGCCCACTCACCAGTTTAACTGGTGATACCACATTCATATCAGAGAAAAGGAGGCAGTGACCTCAAACTTGAGGTAATGTAGTATGTGACTAGCTGCACTAGAGCATCATACAGCCAATCAGCATATAAAGCATGAGACCCAATGAAGTGCAATGTTTGATCCGAGAGGGTTCAATCCCAGTTCAAAAGAAAAACAAAAATTTCGAGCAAGTTAGGAGCCTTTTTATGGTGGATGGCTTGAAGTCATGGGTGGACATGCCACAAACAGGATGTGATACAATATTAATAAATAGTTACTATGACTTATGACATGTATTTTTTTTATGTAACTTGGTGCCTTTAGAAGTTCGATCATGTCATTTTACAACAAAAAGAAAAGTTTGTTTAATTGACTCCCCCTCAAAAGTACAGAACATGCACTAGTGATGAAGGTGCTCATCTCTCACCTCAGAGTCCCGGATGAGACCATGAAGATAAACATAAGAGAATGGTACAGTTCCTGTAAACTCAATTCCCATCATGACCATTCGTGCAACCCAGAAGAACAAAATGTCATGGCTGCCAAAAAAAAAGGCTGTAATATAATGGAGGTAAATGGAAAAGTAAGGCTGTGTTCGTTTTGCTGTGCTGGGAACTCACCCTCCCAGCACGCAAAACGGAGCGACTCATTAGCGTATGATTAATTAAGTATTTGCTAAATTTTTTTGAAAAATGGATTAATATGATTTTTTGAAGCAACTTTTGTATAGAAAGTTCTTGCAAAAAAAACACCATTTAGCAGTTTGAAAAACGTGCGTGCGGAAAAAGATAGTGGTGAGTTGGGAAAGTAGGGGGAAGAACACACCCTAAATAATCAACATAAAGAGCAGCGCAACAGTACATCGCTTGACTGAAATATGAGAAGGTAAAGTTGTTTCTGAAGTTAACATACCCGGTCTCAAGAACAGTTGCAGGATAAAAATGCTTGAAATCCTCACTGGATAGGTCTGGCCAACCAAGTGTACTGAAAGGCCACAAAGCACTGCAGGACAACTGCAACAAGTCAAAACAACAAAAACTACATGCAGTTTTCTTAATACCTGTAGCAATTTGTGTCTGAAAGTGTTTATACTTCCACGTGATACAGCACATGGAAATAAGGTTCATACAGATAACCCAGATGCCAATCAGAAACTGTAAGGAAAAAAGAATAATGCAGTATAGGAGCTCCATTAACTATTCATCTTACTGCAGTTGTACATGACAAATAATACAAGGAGATGGCTAAAACCTATTCAGAAGCATCAAATAGGAGAAATTTCACAACGGGCTTTGCTTTACATCTTAATAAACACATTTCTGCTCTACAATGCAAGTTGTAAAAGCTATTTTAGGCCCCATGTTATGAACAGAGCAAAAAAAATAGAACTTCAGGAAGGGAACAAGGAAAGGAAAAATATATTACCATTATAGAACCGGATGCTCAGTGACAAAATAAAGTATTTCAGAACAACAACGAGCATACAGCTTTATAGATGGAAGACAAACCTTGAGAACCAAGTGTCAAGAACATCAGGATCTTGATATATTTCAACTGATTTTCCGTATTTTTCCTGAGCCTTTGCAAGGGCCTCCTCTGCACTTCTAGCAACAATATAGTCCTCCTCACATTTCTTTCCAACGATGTACCAAACAGGGATCCGATGACCCCACCACAGTTGCCTACTAATACACCAGTCCTTTATGTTTGTCAACCAATGATTATATATCTGCAGCAGCAGCACAAAAAAATTATTGGGAGCTGAAAAATCAGTTCAAAGAAATCATTTCTACAGGAATAAGATATAACCAGAGATATTAACTCTTTATTTGGCATATGCATAGTTTTACTGAGACAGTGGGAAAACAGAGACAGATTCCTGCAGAGCAGTTTCAATAAAAACCTAAGACATGTTTTATGTGTGCTTACTAGTGAGCAGAAGATTGGTGCATAGAAAAGCTAATGATTAATGTATTACCTTTTCAAATCTCTCTGGAAGAATAGTTAGTTGCCCTTTTTCAACAGCATGGAGGGCCTTTTCAGCTAATGGATCCATAGTGACAAACCACTGTTTACTAATCAATGGCTCTATTACCTAGTGACAAACAAAAGTTAAGATCATTAATCTTTATCATAAACATCGTTAGCCTACATGTATCAGCAGGTACAGGAGAGAAGATCACACTTCACCACCCCTTTGAGATCTAGGAACTCGAAGTGTATAGGGTTCCTTCTTTACTGCCAAGTTAGTCTCAACAAGGTCAGACCACAACTTCTCTCGTGCCTCAAAACGATCCATACCACTGAATAAAGATAGCAAAGTCAAGGTCAAGAACATCTCAAATACAGAGGGCTGTGCAGCTGTGTTGCCTGCGGAGCAACTATAATCGAACAAATATTGTATATTATATTCCATGTGGAATAATTGAGGTTGAATTGATTGTTTTCTGTTTCCACTGATTGTGATGACTTAAAGCCACATAATATCTTAACATTTCCAACAACAATTTTACTAAACTCCAATTTCCATGTTACAATAGAAGATAAATACTGGTCGTGTTGCAAAGAGGATACATGGGTTTATAAGGAGCACAAACTACAGTCCCTAGATAGTAGATATGATGCAACATTGAATAGAACAGAGAAATCGAACATTTAAAGTTGCAAGTCTAAACAAATTCAAAGAAGAGAATAAGTGAACAGGTTACTTAAATTCAAGTTTGAACAAAAATTGATACCTGTATAATCCAGCAACATCATTTAGTGTACCATCTTTGTTCATAACATTGAGAATTGGCAACCCAAGTTTTCGTGCAATATGATAATCGTTATGATCATGTCCAGGGCTAATCTTCAGCACCCCTGTTCCAAATTCTGGATCAACATACTGTAGATCATAAAACCAATATATTGTTAAAAGGGATAATCGAAGTCTATCGATTATATAAAAGAACACCTTTCTTTATAAACCGGGTTCATCTTTTGCAATCTAATGCATGGCTATCATTAAGTGAAATTCTTGAGCCAGGGGAGATACACATGAAGTCATACAAAGTATGTTTCAGATCAAACCACAAACGAGGGCATACAAGTGTGAAGCCCTTATACAAAGAATGCAAATCTTGTGTATGTATGGCTATTCGTCAAGCAAAAAAGCTTTGGTCAGATCAGCAAGCAAAACATTGGCATTGTAGCCCCATAAACAGTGCCAACGGTGAAGTTAGCCTCAACAGGAACAACAGCTTTCCTGAGTCCTGACTAGAACTGACAAGCGATGGCATCACATTTGCATGTACATGTGCCATTGGGACTAACACAACAAAGATAAGAGAACACCAACATCTAGTGAATACGGTACTGTTGCATTGCTTTACTTTGATCCGTGTTGCAACATACTTTATTGGTTATTAGAAACATATAAATATGACAGGTAATATTAATTCCTACCCGGTCAGCAATAATAGGAACATGTCTCCCAAATGTCAAGGGAACAATAGCCAATTTGCCCACATATTTTGCATAACGTTCATCCTGCATTGCAGTTAACAAAGAAAATAAGATTGGTTGTTCAAATAAATCAGTTTGAGAAATAGACCAATTTGATGCAGTCCCTCCGTCCCAAAATATAAGCAGTTTTTAGGTTTTGTGCAGAGATTAAGAAAGTAGGTGGATTTGAATAAGGAATGGTAGTGATTGGTTGAGATGAGAAAGTAGGTGGAGATATTAAATGGAGGATGGTTATGATTGGTTGAGATGAGGGAGTAGGTGGAGAAGTTGACATTTTGGGACAAATTTTGAATGCTAGAAGTTGCTATATTTTGGGATGGAGGAAGTAAGTTATAACATGACACAAGAAATGCTTTTTTTTTCTGATACCTCTGGGTTTACAGCAATTGCAACATCGCCAAAAAGAGTCTCAGGCCGTGTTGTTGCAATAATCATAAAATCATCCCTGCACCAGAGACTTAAGTTTTAAATATACATGAGCAATTTTCATCAACGTATAGTGTCGACCATGCTGTTAGATTCCTTGTAAAAAAATGCAAAACATAAACTTTATAGCGTGCATCATACAAACTCATTCACATTTAAACATCACACGAATGAATAATGATAACATCAACATCGATTAAAAAATGAATAATGATAAAACATATAACCACAAGATTAAAGATGAGTCGAGAAGTACCTTGATCCACCTGCCACACGGTACTTGATGAAGTACAAATTACCAGGTTCTTCAGAGTATTCCACTTCCTGGTTAGATAAACCATTTCAAGATCAAATCTGGAGTTGGCTCATGCAACTATCCATGAAGTAATTGAAGTTTGTCAGCTTCTGTATGTAAATATTCTCAAGTTTTTTTTTTTTTTTTGCTTAGATTATATACCTGCACAGATAGATCTGTGCAACTATTTCTTAAAAATGAGAGGTAATATTGTAACATACTAAATCAGATACTGCAGTCTGCAGGTTCGGAGACCAGTTGACCAAATAAGATCCTGTGAACGAAAATACAATAATTAACCAATATTTACCATCAAGGTCACATAAGGCAAAACTAGACCCTCAAATTCAGGAAAAACACAAGAACCAATTGAAGAAAAAATCCTAAATTTCTGTTCAACAATGCAATTATCACAAGAGAAAATGGCATAACAAACACGGGCACAATGGACATGAACTCACCCAAGCGTGTACCACAGAACATATTAAATACGTACGGCAAAAGGCATCTTGATACTAGTGATGGAAATAAATTGCTTACGACATAATTTTAGTAAATCTTGCTGCCGCTCCTCTCTGGTTGTAAATTCCAGTCATAAGAGAACTTAATCTCCAGTAAGCAACAATAAAGCTCATAGCCAACAAATCCTATAATTCTGATTCAAAAATTTATGATGTACATTACACCACAGACCTATCCTGTCAGCAAAATAAACGGATGCACTTGATACAGTTTGGGACTAAAAGTTTAAAGTTTGTTCCAAATAGGACCCTGGGAAACTTTTGAAACTTGTGCTGTAACTGATAAAGTGATAATACATTACATAGAAAACAAAGTTATTACCCCCAGCCCCAACTTCATGTATCTCTGTTTCACTACTGTTCAAACTATTGACACTGATTTTTTTTCAAAATCAGTTAGTATTAAATCTATCAACGCTAAATATGTTAGCATAGTCAATTTGAAACTACAACCAAGAAAATTAGGTTATACTGACAGAAAAAAGCATTAGGGAAAAGAATAAAAAACTGAAGACTATCACACATAACATCAGCACAAGATTATGCACATTTGCTTCCTTTGTAATAGAGCGAGTAAATGAATATATTAATTACCTTGATATATAAGCCCTTTCTCATGAAGCCTAACAAATGCTTCAATAACTGCACCTGTAAATAGAAAGAAAAAAATAGTGAGACATCAGTTGTACAAACAACCACCAAGCACTGGTGATAAGCTTAAGGTTGAGGGGTTGATCTACTATCACTATAATGATACATGTACTAACATATGCAAATTGCATCATTTGCAATGGAAAATAAAGGCTACACTTACGACTTAATTGTTCATCAAGAGTGAAACGCTCACGACTCCAATCACAAGATGCACCCAATCGCTTAATCTGATTAGTGATAGTGTTCCCGTACCTGGAAGGGAAACATCATTTGGAGTGATAACAAAGTAGAATTTTTAAACTATGTAACCTTCTTGAATCATGATTATTTTTATCAACTAGAATATTTATTATTCTATCCCAAGTTCATGATAATTCAACTGGCAGTTCAGAATAATAACGAAAGGATATTCGGTCATCTAGATGATCAAAATTATTATGACAGATACAACCCAACATGATAACGATACCAGAACATACTAAATAAACTGTAATGCACATGAGCCTTCATGGCAAACACATAAAAAGTGGAGGTAGGAGCAAGGGTACATATGGTTAATAGTAAATCCAAGTAACAATTAGCAATGATCACTTCATATTAGAAAAATACATAGCAATTCCAGGTGCATAAAGAAACAGTGAAGACAAATTGATCTAGCTTCAGAAAAAGGGCTGACTTTTCTTTCCACTCCCAAACTCTTTTAGTGAACTCCTCTCGGGTCAGATCTGTTCTTTTGATTCCTTCAGCAGCTAACATCTTTTCCACAACCAACTAAAATGTAAATGCAAAAAAAATAGTAAATCAAAATCAGCCCATCACTGCACAAAGTCTTGCTGAACACAAAATAGATTTTATCATCTTATATCAAATGTGCATTAAGATCTACAAACCTGAGTAGCAATCCCAGCATGGTCAGTACCAGGCAACCAAAGTGCAGGCCTTCCTTTCATACGGAAATACCTTACCATTATATCCTGAGTACTTACACAAAAAGGGGCAATTTAATTGTAAAAAGATTACAATGCCTAAAAAAAAGGGGGAAACAAAAAGAACTAATTATCAACTTAGTGCTGTAACAAATAACTATCTATGAATTCAGACCACAGAATAAGCTAGTTTAACTGAAACATGCCAGTTCACAGAACCTCTAGATATTATCAGATGCTGTCCAACACTTCTGCTTAATATAGCAATTGCAATTACTATTCATTTTACTATCTATGGCACAGTTTCAGGGGTCCGGTGCCAGAGAACTACATTGAAAAGATGTTCTTGTCTTTAAGAAAAAGATTCACCTTGGTAAATACATCCATAGCATCTTATGCTCATGTTAACATGCAAATCACTTCAAATGTATAAAAAAGATGAAACTCATAAGTCATGATTCAACGAAGTGAATGTATAAATCATGAAATGTACTCAATGATGATCTGCTAGTAAAAAATATGATCAATCTATAGTTATTCAACAGGAGAAGAAAAATCTTAAATTTTCAATCATCATACCAACCTCAAGGGTGACAAACATAGCATGGCCCATATGCAGCGATCCGGTAACATTTGGTGGTGGCATTGGGATGACAAATGGATCTCCTCCACGATCGAAGTTAGGCTTAAAGAAACCTTGAGATTCCCACCTACAAAGCATACAGCATATATGTTATAAGGAAAATTTATTGTAGGACCAGAAAATACAGTAGTGCATTTCTTCATGAACTTGAAGTGAAACAGGCAAACAAAGCAAGTAGCAAAATAAAACTAGACCTGTTGACTTAAATATGTTAAATGCGATTCATCAGTTTTTACATTTTTATGTGTCTACTAGAGCAGGTAAACAATCATATCAATGTAATCTAATGCAACAGCAAGGAAAATATAAAAAGGTAGCATCCAGTCTGCAAATAAACATGTTTAACACCACAGTATGTGCATATTTTCAGTAAAATAAATATATATATACTTTAGAAAAATGGAACTGGACCAACTCATGATACCTTTATACAGACTATCTTCAACCTAGGTCCTAGAGTTGTACTTTGCATTTAGCATGCTATGTCAGTAAAAAACTGAAGACACAATAGCTGAGTCAAGTGATAAGAGTATTAATCTACTAACAACACAATAGTTGAATCAAGTAATAAGCGTATTAATCTGTCAATCTTGATACTAGGTCATAATGGTAAACCTTGCATTGACATTTGGCAATGCTGAAAGGTGGGTCACTAACTCACTAGCAAGTGATCGAGTCTAACATAGATCATAGAAAATCAATTGCGACAAAGCTTGTTGCAGCATACCCTTTCTGTTGTTGGAACTCACTTTTAGTTCTGGAAATTGAAAATTGTTTAGCTTAAAGGCATTAAGTAGAAGCATTGTGAGAAGCTTACTTCTCAAATACTACAGGGCACAACTACATTCTATACTAACTGAATGTCACAATCTAGTACAATGGGAGTATAAGGAGAATTGTGCTTGTCTAGATACAATTGTCAATCTAATGGTTGAAGCTATATCAAAAATACCAGAAATTCACCCGAACAGTCTAAAACTGCAAGGAAAAATGACACTAAACTGTTCGTTGTATCATTAGTGTTACAAATTAACTTATTGGTGAGTGTCCAATGTAAGGTTACACACGTTTAAGATTGACAAATTAATTACTGGGCAAATCATCTCAGCCATAGTTCCATTACCTCATGAAAATGGGGAAATAATGGATTACTCGTAAAAATGCTAGCTTACCACTTATAAATCCGCTCCTCATTGGTGAAGTCGAACGACTTGGCGACCTCTGGAGAGGTGAACACATCTCTCTCCGAGGCAACTGCAGCTGCAACGGAACCAACCCAACCAACAGATAAGCCAACCTTCACCGAATCAACACCAACCAAACGAACCAAAAGGGGCAGTGGAAGCAGAAGACGGCCGCTACCTGCGCAGAATCTGCGGGCGGCGCGGCGCGGGGTCCACGCGGGGCGGCGGTGGGCGGAGAAGAGGAGCGGGTTGAGGCGGCGGAGGCAGGCCGACGAGGAGGCGCCCGCGAGCGCCATTCGAGCGGCGCGCGGGCTCGGGATACAACCCTAGATTGCAATCGAGGGTAGGAGGGGAGCTCGTGGGGTTTGGGTTTGGAAGAGGATGGATAACGCGGGAGGCGGGGAGGGTGATGAACCCACTCAGGAATGCTATTTCACGGATACGCGCTAGGAACCGAACTCGCGCACGGGATCCCAACTGTGTCACGACCAGCACGATTAGGGTGGCGCCATAATACCACTACCATTACATTCACCGGTATATGGGTTCCACATTCCTATCATCTTATTAATAATGATGATAGTGTTATTATGGTAGAGGATATGAACCCGTTAGGGTGAGGGTTGGGATTTCGTAGGTAGGGTAGGGGAGGGTGGCGCTAGAGAGAGGGAAGTGAGGGAAGGGCTAGAGAGGCGGAGGACTGGCAGTGGATAGTGGATAAAGACGAATGGTGGACCGATGTTTGTGACGGGACAAAGCGATGCGAAAGGGAGAGGATCAGAGGAGGGTGGTCGGGCGCAGAATCCCTAATTAGCACAGACGCGACTTCATTAAGTCACACATACTACCAACCCATAAGACTCAGGTGAGGGTTTTGATTTTTGAAGCAGTGCATGTGTAATAGCATGTATCGGTCAGCTTTGGACGTCCTAATCATGCACGCGCATGTGTAGATCTGAGTAAACTTAAAAAGAATAGAATTTGAACTCAAAATTCAAGAAATCTCATTGAAATTTTTTAACTCAAAATTTTGAATACTTTCAAGTCAAAACTTTGAAAACTTTTAACAAAAATTTAGAACTTTCAAATTATATTTTGAAAATTTTGACTCAAATTATGAAAATTAACTCAAATTCAAAACTTTCAATTCAACTTTTGAAAACTTTCTACTCAACTATTTTAATATTTAATTTTAAACAACTATTGTAGCGCTTATAGGTAATTATGGTAATTAGGACGCGCGCACTGAGTCTACACGATTTATTTCCCTAACGCGCATACGCCTGTTAGCAACCCTCGATCGGACAGAGCCACGAAGCACGTTGATGCCTTTCGGTGCCGACGAGGCCGGGTGGCAGCACGGTGGTGGTAGTAGAAGAAGAAGAGACGATGGATTGGAGCTGACCTGCATCTAGCATCATTGGAAGAGGGCAGAGGAAATCCGCAAAGAGAGGGAACGCTCTGTTTCTTGTTAGAGGAGTTCACCGGAGGGAGGAGGGGACGCTGGAAGGTGGGCGCGCATCGTCGTTGGTCGTGGTCGCGTGTGGAGAAGGATGATAGAGGAGAGATAAGGTTAGAGAGAGGGCGGAACACATGTGAAGATAGAGGGGGGAGGGGCGAGCGCGCGCCAGGGGTGCACAACTTGCTTCCCCGTGCGCGCGTGTCGGATAGGATCTTCCGAACCCATGAGCAAAGTTGGTAAAAAGAAATATACAGAGAGACCGAGACCGAAATTTTAATTCGTTCAAGATTTTTTCTTTGTGTAAAAGTACTTATATGTAGAGCTAAATCGTGCCCCTAGACTACCTACAGACATGTTGTTCCAAGTAAGGATAACCTCAGTGAGCACTTACTACATCCCAGCATAGCTAAAGCGTGCGCAACATGATTACTGACGAGAACAATACTGGATGGAGAAATCAGCGAAGGAGCTACTTATCACTTTCTTGATCTCGTATATGATGTCACCGCCCATAACCACTAGATTGGAGGAGTTAAGCTGGTCACAGTGGGCCGACGTGTCATGTGGTCTTCTTGTGCCACTGCCACATAGGAGATTCATGTCACGTCATCGTTGGTCGATGCCCCGCGAGGCCATGCGGCCCTTGACAAAGGGACGGGTTCTCCACTTGACACCACCTGCTAGCGAGGACGCACATCTCACAACCTGTGAGCAAAACTGAGCGCTACGATGATTCTTCTTCGATCGTGAACTGTGTTAGCTTGTGTCTTCAGTCTTCACATACGTGGGCCCATCTAAGACTTTTTGAGAGGCCTTTTGCACCGTGGCTAGCGTGGCTTAGGTATTTCATAGTCTTATTTGGTACGTGAAGATCCGCATGTGTGTGGCTTGCACTGTTAGTGCCCTTAGCATTCAATGCCATCTTCAGCGTTGGGGAGTCTATCTCCACAACCACGCACATGATTCCCTTCTTACTTGATGCTCGAATACATGCTAGATAGGCCAAACACTTTAGTGTGGAAAGCGTCATGTAGATGATCAATTCGTCCTGCTCCTGAATACAAGACGTCCCCCTATGATCCCTGATGGCAATATCCTATCCACCTTGTTGTGTTGTCGTCAAAAGCTCCATCTAAGTTTATTTCAAAACATCAGTACGTGGTTTTGTCCTGTGAGCCCGTCCTTCATCACCGATAAGAGTAAGGATAATAGTGAGCTATAAGCAAGCTATATGCTTATGTGGAAGAGAGAGAAAGAAAAATGGAGAGTATTGGCTCTCATGTAAGAGCTAGCTCCACACAAACTCTAAGAAATATGCATTAAATTAATGGTGAGAGAAAGAGAGAGGATGAAAAAAATAAAGCTACCTTATAGCTTCTAAGATTGACTTATAGTAAGTAGTGAGTTATACTATTAAATTTGCTCTAAGGCTTCATCTACTTGAACCGCGCCATGAAAGTTATATCCGCAGAGCTTCTTCTCTTTCCCCCTTTCCTCACCCGGTTTCTCTCCCGCCATAAGTGCCACATAGATAATTACACCCTTATATCCTTAATTGGCATTTCCCACATTTTGTCCACCATCCCCTTTACCGAAAGTTGGTCTGCCAATTGCACTCTTCTATCTTCTAGGCACAACTTTTGCCAAGCTACTTCAACATGCTTGCATTTGAAAACACAGGTGTCCAGCGTCCCCATCGAATCTCCAAAAGAAATGTTTCACTTTACCTGTAACCTGCATCTTTCACAGTTTCTTCCAGAAGTTATCATTTTCTCTTCCACCTCTGGATGTCCCGAGCTCTCCTCTATTGCTTTCTCTTATCTGAGTTTCCCTTTGGACCTTGTATGCAAAATTCACGGAGAAAAGTCCCCGGCTGTCATAATGCCAAGCTATCATCCATCTCCATGAGTTATAATGGCATTCTACTGGTATAGTCAAATTTAAATAACATATCCACGAGTTCTCTATAAATTTGATCAAACTTAAAAAATTTAACTAGAAAAAATTAAAAGTGTTTTATAATATGAAACGGAGGGTGTAGAGATTAACCAAAATGACTGAATTAATCTAAATTAGGAAAAAATCTCAAGAAGTGGTTGACTTCTTGTTAAGTTGGAAGTTACGAGTTACAATTCTTATGATTGACGTTGTCAAAACATGCTGATGGGAATAGCAGAAACATGGTACGAAACTTTTATGACTCATTTCTGTTAATGGAAATGGGGAGAGCTTGGCTCTCCTAGTTAAAAAAAAATGTTGTCAAAACATGTCCTAGAAGAGGTGAAAAGCTGCCAAATTTTTGTTGTGATTTATTTGATCTCTTGAAACGGTCACATATTACGTTCATGACAAAAGACTTAACCGAAACTGGATTGCTAAATCTTGAGTTTTTTCAATGTAATTCGGTACCAAGTCATAGATGATCAAGGCTAAAAGATCAAAGTAAGTTTATCAGTCAGATGGAATGCCTACCCCTACCCACAAGGGCCTAAACAATAGCATATGATGTTATCATACCACGTAGAATTTTCATCATGAGAAATAACACAGAAGAGAGAAGGGTGTCATTGGTTGGTTAACGGTCACTCACATGGATAGCTTGACACGATGATCCTATCATGTTAAGCTTGTCAGTGGCGGAGCAAACAACGACATTAAGCACGGGGATTAAAGAGCATTTCTCGGTCATTGACAACATTTAATGGGTATTTACGCTAATACACAATGGAGATGTAGAGCCTAGGCAATACCTAACCAGCCTCGAAGCTGGCTTCACTGCTGGTCGTAATTAGTAGTTGCTAATGATGATGCCTTTTTATTTCGGTGACATATTACATATATTCTAGACTATTAGTATGGGGTATGGTTTATTACGGGTATGTATGGTAGAGTTTCAGCTTCACTTCTTTTGGAGGAGTCAAACCGTTTCAGTATTAAAAAGGAAATCGAGCGGGCTAGAATGTTCCTAAAAAATGAGAAAAAGGTAGGAAGAGCTAGATTTACGAGTTAAGCCGCTGCCATCGTTGCTAGTGGTCGGCGCAAGCGACAGACAATTTCGGAAATTTCACAATTAGAGTTTTCGGAAAACTTGTCCTTAGGGTTTGACCATTTGGCTTAACCTACCGTCGAGTTGGCTCTGATACCACTTTGTCACGCCTAGAAATTTAGTCCAAATTTCCAGACCATTTTGTGTATAAAATCCCTATCCAGACATCAGCTAGGGTACACAAAACGATAAATTAATATGCAGATCCAAATGTAAATAAAACGTAAATATTTACTAAAGAGGCACTTAGTCCTCACACCGAAAAGAAAGTAGCAACAGCGGAAAAGGCGATCCTAGCGGGGATTTAGCTCCACTCCACAGGCAAACTCAACTTGGGTATAAGCATTGGTCCTCTAACTTCATCTTCACTGAACAACGCTACACCATGTTGAATAGGCCAACCATTTCACCTGAACTAAAGCAGTTCGTTAAGTCAAATTATTAATTGAGTAGGACTAATCACGGTGAAACTGGTCGATCGCCCATAACCGTGGGCACGGCTATTCGAATAGTTTTACTCTGGCCAGAGGTGCACAACTGTACCCACAAGACACAACCTATTGTCATGTTACCGTGCCATGCATGACACGTCTCCATGCCAAGTGATTGTGACAAGACCCTTCGCATAACTCCTCCTAACCAAGCGCAACACACCTCAGGTTTTGCCCACACCTTTTAGCCAAGGTAGGAAGCCCCCCTCGGGCTAGGTGAATCCGGAAGCCGATCAATGGGTAAACCCCCATTGACCCAACCCCATCACACCCACCATTGCCTTGGAACGTCGGAAAGGGAAGAGTTATACTACAAGTCCAGCAGTTGTCCATTCTTGCTTGTGGTAAGCGTTGTTAGTCTTTCAGGGTTCCCCGCAAACCAGTCCTTAATTGTCATGGGTGCGACTATCAAAACCATGCACCCACAGCCCACCATTTAAGTCATATTTTAGTTGAATAGTTACATCCAATAAAACATAGCCAGATGTTTCGAGCGCGCAACTCCTCAAGATATTAGAGTGAAATAATGTAATTATCCCATTATGTGAGCTAGTGGTAATTAAGCATGACTAAGCAAATGTAATTCTAGCTAGGTCACATAAGTAACACAAGCTAGTCAAATTATCACCCAAGTTGACGAAGGACGGACCTCAAGTAAACATGGCACAAGCGAGCAGATAATCCCATGTAATTAGCAACACATGCAATTTTATTTGCAAACGATAAAACAATTATAAATTATGTTCAACATGCTCAAGGGGAATGTGTGACTTGCGTTGCTTCTTCAAACAATCTTCCGAACTCTTTCCTCGCGGTCGCAATCTTCTGAAACGACTGAATCTACGCGTTGGCATGTAAAACGAGGAAAAACTCTAATAAAGACCAAGTAAACAAACATATAGATCTCAATTTTAGATGAATTTTGCAAGTTGAATGGCTCAATTTGGAGTTCGTATGAATTAGTTATGAATTTTAAAAGTTTTGAGCCATTTAAATCAATTTCTAGAATAAGATACAATTTATTGCGCAATTAATAATTATTTTTACGAAGGAAAGTTTGAGCGCTGACGTCATCAAAGGAGGCCAGCGCCGATCGGTGGGCCCCACGAGTCAGCGGCACAAGGGGAGCGGCCCACGGTGGACCGGGACCACGGGAGGTGGACCCCCGCGTTAGAGGGAGAGGAGGATGGTCGGTGCACCGTGGACCGGGACCACGGGCGGGCAATGGCCCGGATCGATCGAGACCGGCCGTGTGGCGCGACCCAGCCAGCGGCACGTGGCAGCGGTCGACCGGCGAGCGGCGGTGCACGGGCCCAAGGGGCACCGGTGGCTAGCGGCGGCAGCGCAAGGGTGCGGCGGAGGAGGGGAAGAAGGGGAAGGGTGGAGGGGAGTTCTGACCGAGCGGCACCGGCGAGGGGCTGCGAAGAAGAGCTTGGCGCTGACGCTCCACGGGTTTACAGTGGCGAGCCGGTTCCAGCGGTGCCGGGCGAAGAAGGAGGGGAAGACGAGGAGCGGCTTGACGTCGCGCAGCCGAAGGGGGTGTGTTAACGATGAAATTTGGTAAGCCTCGAAGTCATCATCGGCCTAGAGTCAGTATCGGCTTAAGAGTCCTGGAATCGACCGATGGGCATTATTAATCGCCAGTAGTTGTGTTCTTGATGGATTCGGTTAAGCAGATAGATTAATTAAAGGAAGTTTATCGAGAAGAGTCTGAATTCAAGAAGGATACGGCATGGCAGTTTATCTTTTAATTAGGCAGAGTTGTTAGTTTCCTTTTATCTTTAGGAAAGTGTGTTTAGTGTCCGATAATGACTATATGTTTTTCCTTTTATCTTTAGGAAAGTTTGAGTCGTGTCCGATATGGACTAGTATCACCTATGGGTATAAATATGTACACCCAGGGTCCCTGTAAACTATCTCTCGATCAATACAACTACTCTTGGCGCATCGCCACCCTATTTCTGAGGTTTTACTTATCAAACCGGCGGAATTTTGCACCTGACGCGGGGCTGCATCGGTTTTCGATCTCCGGCGAAGGGGTAAGCCCTACGTTCCGTTGGGTCCTGGTGAATTTATCGGCTACATTGGTGTTGTTCAAGGCTACAGCGCTTCGATCTATTGGATCGCTCTAGTTCGGTTGATATATTTACCTGATATTTCAATTCTATCTTAATTGCATTGTGTTTAGAGACGCATCGGTTTAGTCTGATCTTCTATCTTAGCCGATATATCTCGACAATCACAATGTTGTTTTAAATAGATTTGTTATATCCATCACATTAGACAGTTTTATCGGCTCATTAAGTATTAGATTATCATATACAATCTCGTGCTGCATCGGTTAGGTTCGACCTACTAGATTGTTGTTGATAATATAAATCTTGTTAAGCCGATATGTTCATGCTAATGTTTTATCGGAGTGCTAGCCGATGAATTATCATATACGTTTTATAATCTAGATTGACAATGTTTTCTACTTGCATCAGCCGATCTCCAGCTAGAGTTTTATCGATATCGGCTAGATTACTTTGTTGATTTAGATTATATAATGTATCTACCACCCTGAGAATCAGTCAAAAGCTTGATTGTCTAGATATTATGTTTCTTTTCATACTTAGTGCTGCATCAGTTAAGTTTGATCTACCAAGTCGTGCTTAGAACCATAATCTCTAGCCTGCTTCTTAATTGCCAATAAGAGTTTCATCGGGG
The DNA here is from genome assembly GCA_000573905.2 of Oryza punctata. Taxonomy (NCBI): domain Eukaryota; kingdom Viridiplantae; phylum Streptophyta; class Magnoliopsida; order Poales; family Poaceae; genus Oryza; species Oryza punctata. Next base: position 3,639,304 of record CM002494.2, on the reverse strand, counting down.
TTTCAGCCGATGAGTTATCTGGACGTTGTATTGGCTTACAAGGATTACTTACAAGTTAGTTTTAGCTGATGACAACAAAGGTTTCGCTGTTTATCTAATCGTTTGGATTTAATGACACCGGATCTCCAATCGTGTATGCTTTAACCTTTGGATCAGTGCTTATTCAATCTATCATTACTAGTCGATTGGTTGCTACTAGATTATATTATTGTTATATTACATTATCATCAACCGACTATCTTTATATCATTATTTACTCAAGTATCAAGATCTATACTGGATATCGGCTGGTATCGACATCGGCTGGAATTACTATATCGGCTTATCAGCCGATCGGCTCTTTGATATTCAATTTATATATCTTGTCAGTTGCAGGATCAAACTGACTGGCACACCCGCATCTCATCATTATTTTGGACCTGCACTGGAGTTAAACAGATCTCCCAGGTCGTCGTATTTTTACGTCAACAGGGTGATGGCGCGGCCCAGCGCGGGCTCAAGCGGTGGCAATACCCGGGCAAAGGACGATGGCTGGTGGCGGAGCTCGAGTAGTGCAGTGGAAATGGTGGTTCCGGTGGAGGCGACGGAAGAGGAGGGGTGGACGGGCTTGCCTGCGTGGCGACGAAGCTGGCGGCAGCAGAGGTGGAGTGCGGGAGCGGCCAGGGCGGTGGTGGCGCGCGGCCGAAGCACGCCAGCGAGCTGCGGAGCTCGGGTGCTGCGCGGGGAGAGTGAGCGAGGAGACAGCAAGCTCGGGGAAGCGTTAAAAGTGAGAGAGGGGAGGATGGGGAGGATTTTTATAGCCTCGGGGCAGTGGAGATCATGGTCGAGCAGTCGGGATTTGAAGGGGAAGTGGGCGCCGGTGATATGGGAGGAGTGGAGGTGGATTGGCGCTGGTTTTTTGGGGAGAAGTGGGGGGGGGGGGGGATGGCACGGACGTGGGCGGTGACCGCGTCATACTTTGAAAATTGAGATCAATCTCAAATTTTATATACCGGATCCGACGGTCTCTTGATCAAACTTTGCCAAGGACTGGATGAGATTCCTCACATCTTCCTCGGCTCGGTAAAATGGCCTATTTACCCGACTTGACGCACTTTTTTCAGCTCAAATCATCATCATCTGCTGCACAGAGATCCCATAATTTTCAACCATCTACATCCGGTCTTTGCAAAGCATCAATCTAGTCAGTACCTTGTCAATCAATGCCATCCTTCACACTGCACGGTGCCATCGGATCGAGAACCCGCACCGCTTCTTCATGAAGAACTCATCATACGCCACCGTGTTGTGCATAGGGACCTCTGCACGACGTACGGGCGCAGGATCATCTACGGCGATAACCGTTCCACTCCATGGAGGACAGCTGCTGCTCCAGATGGTCACCTCCACAACACTCCAATAGACATACACATATTCTAAATACTTCATCGTGGAGAATCCAGGGTAAAAATAGAGGGTGGGCTCAAAGTACATATGTACTGTGTGCACGATCAACTAAATTCAGGGCATACAAATACATGATCAGAAAAAACAAAAAAGTAAATTGCCAATGGAAAGTGCATTCTCGAATGACAATTCAATAATGAAGCATTTATGCATCTATCTATCTATCTAGTGAAAGCATCCAGCTTTCTTTCATAGGAATGTGCCATATCATCCAAAACATATTAGCCGTTGGATAAAGAGTTTAGATAAATAATGTTCATTGGATCAAAAGGTACATATGCACTAAAAAACAATAAATGGCATAAACGTATGCGAATTTTTAGAGATAATGAGAGAGAGCTAAAGATTACGAAGAAAACAAAAATCAAGAGGCTTCTAGTGATTTCTCATGTAGCATAATTTTAACGAAATATATAGTTAGTTAGATCAATAGATACTTTATAAATAAATTAACCTATGCTAAAACCTTATACAAACTAATAAACCGAATAAAACATTTCTTATACAGGATTTTTGCGCGACTACTTGACTAGTATTAACAAAACAAAAGAAGAAGAAAAATAAAAGAACATAATATGTTATATTTGAAAAAATAAATTGCGTTTGCCGGGAGTCGAACCCGGGTCTATTGCTTGGAAGGCAATTATCCTAACCGTTGGACTATAAATTAGATCAGATTATGTTAGATGTAGATTAGAGAAGATAAAGATAAAGTATAAGATAAGATTTCACTAGCACGTACACAGCCAGCCAGCTAAGTACAAGTAAAGACGACTTGTTAATTAGACGATCTCTAAGTTCTTTACTGTCATCTCTGAGGATCAAAGCCAAGTGGTGGCAAACCCGCGTCCTTCTGAATCGAAAATTGACAAAAGAATACTCTCTCGAAAGTGAGTGATTGAGAATAAAACATTAAATGTTACCCTCTCTCAGAAGTGATTGAGAATATATGTGAAAATGTTAGTGAGGTCATAATTTGGTTAGAGTAGAAGATGAAATAAGAGTTGTATACATTTACTTGAGGGCTAATAGATGGATCCATGGTTGTCAGATAGAAATCTGCTGGCATAGATAGAAACAAGTGGGTTTTCCATTCACCCCACCATTTGTCAAATAGTTAGCTTCGTTCTCTGATTAAGGATATCTGGCCGATAAAACCTACAAGAGGGCTTTCGAGATTTAGAATTCTGTCCATAACCAGAGCCGATGGAACAATGCCCTTTGTCTGAATTTTCTCTGTGAGGTATAAACCAATGGGCAACTGTCCCATGCTGGGTTATCTGGCAGCAATCATGGGGTGGTAGAATTCATATGAAGACTGAACATATCGGCCTTGGGATATATCCGTTGGAAGTATACAGGGAGTGATGGCCGATATAAAGATATCTCTGATTCCTAGGAAGTCTTCATTGTTCAGATCATCAAGTCTGAGATTGGTTGGCAACTCATAATTGCTATAATCCTCATATGGAAACCAGACTCGAGATTCATGAGGAAACCCATCATAAAATCTTCTGAACCAATCACAGAATTGCTCAGCTGATGTACCTGATCCAGGGTAAGAAGATGTTGCCTCTCCGAAACACAAACATCGGCGTGTTGATTCATCATCGGCTAAAGATGGAAAAGATAGGTCATCAAGAGGAGTTCTATCAGCAACTTTGATGGTGTACATGTTAAGCCATATTTGCACAAACCACCAAGGACCTCCATAATTGGTTGATGTGTCCATAAGGAGTTTAGCCGATGCCTGGCTTAAAGTTTGATATATTGCTCCAAGGAGGTATTTGCCTAGTGGGATTGACTTTTTAGACACCAGGGCTTCTGCTAGATGCTGCCAATTTGCTGTTGGTCCACATGAGAACCACAAAACAAGAATTTGTCTAGCCACATCATTAAAAATGTAGTATGCTCTCTGGGAGAGACAGATCCTGTGCCCATATTTTCAGATATAAAACCAGACCAACATCCAATGTTCTTAGTCTGAAACTTGTGATCACATTTTACTTTAAGACTGATAGGATTGGCGGATGAGGAAATATCTAAGCCTGTTAGCATCTGAATATCCAGTAGTGTGGGGGTCATAGGACCATGACTAAACAAAAAAGCATTCAAGGCATCGGACCAGAAGTATGAAGTAGCCGATAGCATAGGTTCATCTTTTTTGGTATCGGCTAAAGAAAGTGAGAGGCATTGAGAAATACCTATCTCATCCCAGTGGGTTTGTTTGCTAGCCGACATCCGTTTGTACCAGGCCTTCCATCCATCTACGGCCGATGGCCAAGATCTGAAGATATTAGGCCAATGCGTGGAGCTGGGCTTGGATTCCTTGAAAGGGATGCGATTGGTTTCAGAGTTGATGAACAGAGTGGGGTCTTCGTCACCCATCGGCCCGAGGAAGTAATGGCTTAGTTCTTTTTCAATGGGGATGGCGATCAAATTTCTCAAGTGCTGCAAAAAGAAGAAAAAGGGGAAAGAAAAAATCAAATCAGAGTGGTGAAAATTGATTTGACTTCGCAGATTGGATGAAAAGGTGGTGGCCGATATGTGCAAGTCATAGAACAGAGAAAAGATACCTGGGGGACGTTCGTGGAGGTCGCCATTGAGAGGGAAATTTGTTGTCGCCGCTGGAGAAGGTGGTCGTCGTTGAGGTCGCCGGAGGGATTGAGAATAATCGCCGGAGTTCAGGAGAAGTTTGGTGGCTTAAGCGGTGAAAACGGAGTTAACGCCGTGAAATCTCCGGAAAAGCGGTTGGTATTTATGGAATTAGGTGCGTAACGGTTACAGGGGTAACCCTAGATTTTTGCGGTTCTGAAGAGATAATTCCGTTGCATTATATAATACTTCAGATTTGGGGGGCATGTGTTGACAATGAAATTTGGCAAGCCATTTGATATACATGAATCGGAAACAAGATCCAATCTGAAGCGGATTTGAAGATATGCAGAAATCTCGGAAACAGAGTGCACATCGGCTGGAGTCTGTATCGACTGGAAACCGAGTCCGATTGGGATAGCCGATAGAGCCGATATCGCGTGTAAAGTCATTATTGGATTCGACAAGAAGCTTACGATGATGTTGCCAGGCAAGGAAAGAGTCCAAGAGTGGCAATTGTATCTATTAATTAGGATTTTATATAATTTCCTTATAGATATTCTCGGTAAGAGTCCGCCTAAGGGATTTGTTCGCTAGTTGGATTTGTATTAGGGTAATATGAGTCGTGTCCGTAATGGACAATGTCTGTAATTTCAGGTATAAATATAGACCCGAGGTCTTGTAAATAAACAACAACCAAGTTCAATCAATCTCGGCGCATCGCCAACTATTGTTTTCTATTTTCGACAAGTTCATGCTTTCGAGTCGTGCTGCATCAGTTTGATCTTCGATGACAAGGTAGGTCTTGTTATGACGGTTTGCATTATCGGAACTAGTGCTTACATCTTTATGACACCCTAGTTCTATTTTGTAAATTTCCAAGTTATCGTATACATTGTATAATTTAGATCGATAATGCAATCTACTTGTATCGGCCAGGCTCTATCTAGGGTTTTGCTGATAACGGCTAGATTGTCTTGTTGGTTTGAATTATATAATGTATCCACCATCCCAAAAAGGCAACCATCGGCTTGACTGTTTAGATATCATGCTTCTTTTCATACTTAATGCTGCATCAGTTAAGTATGATCTATTAAGTCATGTTTTGAATCGTGATCTCTAGCTTGTTTTTTGGTTGTTAATAAGGATAGTATCAGAGTTTCAGCCGATCTTATCTGGTATGGATGTTTTACATAGTTTAATGCTTTGTTTAATATTCTATATCTGCCCCTTATATCAGGATCTAATTTAATACAAATATATTGGACTTGCTACCGATCTAATTGGTTATAGTTGAATATATTTGTTGTAAGAGAATATCCTACTATAGGGTTGTATCGGAGCTATAGCCGATACATGCTTAAATCTGGACATCGGCTATGACATGAGTATACATAATCGTTATTTCATGTTATTTTAGACTTGGGCAATTTATATTGTCCTGGTTCAGTCCGATCTATCCCAATTGCTTATTTCTAAAGCAATATTGATATATTGATTATGTAACACTCATCTTTTTCAGCCGATGTACTAGTTTTAGGGTCGGTTTCATCATCGACTATGCCTTACAGCCGATTCATGCTTTATTGCATCGACTAGGTTACAATACGATATGAAATGGGCTAACTGACTGATGGACTATCGTTTACTAACATATTTGCATATTTTTTCTTGTTGATTACAGGATCAAATCAACTGGCACGCCCTCGAACCTAAGAACTAATTTTGGACTTGCACTAGAGTAAAGCAAATCTCTCAAGCCAACGTGTGTTTTTTGCATCAACAAAAGCAGTGCACCGTTCCTGGATCATAATCACCCCATTAAAACCAAAGGCATGGACTCCCCAGTAACCCCCATGGACTTGTCGCCATTTCTCAGTCTGGTGCGCCGCCAGGAACCATGTTATACCAAGGGTAAAGCCGTTGCCCACGCTAGCTTGTGGTTAGTATGGTTAATGTTTCACAAAGATAGCTCGTGAACCGGTCCTTAATTGTCATCAGCACAACTATCCAAATTTCAATTCCAACCATGTGCTCACAACACCATTAGTCAAGTTTTAGTTGGCAAGTTAATTAATTTATCAAGCACGATTTACCATCGTGAGCTACTATTAAATAACCATCATGAAGAGTGAATCATTAGTTATCCCAATAGTGTGCTAATGTTTCTAAGCATGCTAAGCAATTATATCTAATATCTAGTTGAACCATTATATAAAGTCCAACTAGTCAAATTATAACCCAAGATATCAAGGAATAGAATAATTAATACAAACTGGCCATAACAAAGGAATAGGTTCACACCACCCGGTGACATTCGAAAATAAATGCACATTTGAAATAAATAGAGAATTTAAATATAGGATCAACATGCTCAAAGGATTGTGTTTTGGATTTGTATGACTTGCCTTGCAATAATCAGTCTTCAATTAGTCTTCTGGAACACTTCCGAAGCACTCAGGAACCTCCGAAACGACGAAAACGACAAGCTAACACGTAAAACAAGGAAAAAGACTAAGAAACTCCAAATAAGTAGTACATAAAAACTAAACAAACATGTAGATCATGATTTTATATGAATTTAGAGACTTGAACGGCCTCATTCCGACTTCATATGAATTAATTATGAATTTTACAAGATTTAATCCAATTAAACCTATTAAAGAAAAGACTATTCCAAATTAATTAAATAAATTACAAATGATTTATAAGTGAGAGAAAAGCTTGAAAATATCCTCCGGAAAATTATTGGATAAAATTTAGTAGATAACATATAGTATAAAGGAATAATATGTCATTGAAAAGAAAGGAAAAATGATCTATATTGATTTTGGATGGCGGAGATCGGTTGACCGGATTTTGACATAGAGCGGACGGCTCAGATTGAACCTTGACAGATGTCACCAAGCAGCAAAGCAAGCGAGGAGTGTGAGGTGGCACTGAGGAGGCAATAACGTGGTGACCATGTAGGATCTACGCCGGCGACACAAGGAATCGAGGGTAACGATGATGAACCATGGCATGGTGGCGCAAACTCTCGAAAGTGAGCGATTGAGAATAAAACATTAAATATTACCCTCTCTCGAAAGTGATTGAGAATAAAACATTAAATGTTATCAGATGAAAATGAACGTAGTAGAGATGAGAAAACCCATTTTTTTCGGGGAAATCCAATTTTCTTTAGATAAAAGATTGGCCAACAGTACGGGAACACACTTGTCGAGTTGACAAAAGAATACAAAATTACATGGTCGCCCTGTCTTTTAATTTATTACAAAGTGAGCGAGCCAATTAAAATCCCTAGCAGTCGAGGATCAGAGTATATCTAACACTTTCCTCGTATCCGAGGATCGAAGGCAAGTTCGAGCAAACCAGCGTCCTTGCTGAACCGCGATCGCGCTGGCTGGTTCACGGTAGAACCTCTGGGGCTCACCGTCGGCGAACTCCACGTTGATGGTCATACGCTCCAAGCTGACCGCGTTGCGCAGGATGTGCCTCGCGAGCTCGATCTGATCCTTGAGGCCAGTAAACCCTGACATGTGCACCGTCTTGAGGTGCTCATGGGGGCGACACGGCGAGAGGCTCCGCAGCTTCTCCATATTCTCATCGTCATACTGCGTTCGCTCGGTGCTCCACATGTTAAGATGGAAGAGCTCCAAGAATGGCGCAGCCTCGAGGAACAAGGCGAGCTGGAGCACGTCTCTCTCCTCCCGCTTGCTACTCGTCTCGTCGCCGGCTGGCACGCTCAAGCGCAGATGCCTCAGATGCATCCACTTTTGCGGGAAAGCCACGGGATTGAAGGATCCGCTCGTGGACACGGAGAGCTTCGTGAGGCGCGGCGTCCGGCTCGGCAAGCCAGTCCGCACGCACTCGAAGATGTCATGTTCGATGCAACACTTGTACGTGACGTCGAGCTCCTCCATGGCGGCGAGCTGCGCCGCGTCGATGAGGACGCGCGTCTCGTGGAATCTTCCGACTAAGCGGAACGCGGCCAGCGCGGGGGCACGCCGCACCTCGATCCACCGGAGCCTGCAGCAGTCGTCGACGGCGAAGCGGCGCAGGCGGGCCAGCGGTGGGTAATCGTCATCGCCGATGGCCAGGCCACGCAGGACTTGGCATTCCTCGAAGCGCAGCCACTCGAGCGTGCCGGCGCACGCGGCGAGCAGGAGGTGCACGGCGACCTCGTCGGCGTCGGAGAACGCCAGCTCGAGCCTCTTGAGCCGCGGGAGGCATGGCGGGGACGAACAAGTCGCCAGGGCCTTCATGGACACGTGGAGGAGGTGGAGGGACTCCAGGTAACGGCCGCCGCCGCTGCCGGCGGTGAGGAGACGGAAGGGGAAGACGTATATGCACGGGAGAATCGCGCAGCGCTGCCCCTCCCAATGGAAGTCGAGGGTGAGGTGGCGCGCCGCCGCCGCCGCCGTTCCGAGCCAGCGGTCGATCTCGGCGGCGTGCATGCTGGCCATCACGCACCTGATCTGCAGGTCCGTCACCGCGACTCGCCGCTGGCGCATGATGGCGTCGGCGCGCCGCGCAAACACGGCCATCCCCTTGTCGTCAACGACGTTGTGGATGCCGAGGACGCTGGGGCAATCCAAGGTGAGCTTCCGTTGGGAGCTCCAGATGTGCCTCCATTTCTTGGACAGCACGCTCGTCTGTACAGACTCCTTCAGATTCAGTTGCCCTGTGATTCGGCTCAAAATCTCCTGCACAAATTATATATGAATCAGTCAATCAGCCAGCCAGGTAATTCTACTTAGGAATCATCACAAATTAAGATTTTTTACCGTACCTCATGAAGATCTTCAATATGGGTCTCCCGTCGTCTTCGTCTTGTGATTTCAGTAGTTCTCACCATCGCCGCCGCTGGTACTTGATGGAGTTGGAGACGTCGTCGCACCACACGAGTGGTCGATCGATCGAGGATGGGTGCATGCAGTGATTGCGTCCGACACTAAATAACGTGGCTTCCAGTAATCCGAAACGGATTCCGCAGACATGATCCGAGTCGGTCTTTGTTTGTCATGGCTGAATCGGACAAGGAGATCCATACGCTGTTTACTATATATGATCATTAAAAATATCTTCCAAATCTGGTAGCTGCTGCCATGCAAGCCCCATTTTCAGATGGAAAATTTGAAGAAACCTAAGGCACGAAACGATCTCATTTTTCTGACTTCTTCTTTTTTTTACAACCGTAAACTTTTGTTAAAACGCTAAACACTTTTCAACTAGGAAAGTCAAACTTGAAATGAGAGAGTAGGGTATTTAGTTGCACACTCGGATACTTACTTTACGTGGGAAATATTCAAGTCTGAAACTAACTACAACACATACGGTCCCATTGTGTTGCTTATGCCTCTGCTTATGTTTGTAAGCTAAATTTTGAATTTTAAAACTTAGTTTTGAAGTTGAATTTGTAGTTTTTCATCGTAGTTTATTTTACATTATTTGCTTTTGAATCAATACGTACTTGTATATAAAAGTTTTACTTACAAATTATTTTAAATTGCTATAATCGATTTGCATATAAGTATAAGCATAAGTGAAACATAAATGGGAAATCCATGGAGGGAGAGTACTTGCTTAAGTGTGTACTTCCTCCATAAAAAAAGGATAACTTCTAACTACGAATCTGAACATGGTCTATGTTTAAGTTCGTTGCTAGAAGTTAGTTTTTTAACAAAAAGTGTACATGGTAAACAAAATATACTCAAGTACTGCGAGGGCTGCGGTGTATGACCTACTCCCTCGTCCCAAAATATAAGGAGTTTTGATTGGATTTGACACATCCTAATACTACGAATCTGGACAGGTTGATGTCCAGATTCGTAGTACTAGGATGTGTCTTATCCAATCAAAACTACTTATATTTTAAGACGGAGGGAGTAGACAACTAGGATCTCCTGATTTAGGGTCTGTTTGTCACAGCTCCAGCTCCAGCTCCACCTCTTCTGGAGTTGGAGCTCAGCCAAACAGTTTCAGCTCCACCTAAACTGGGAGTGGAGCTGGGTGGAGCTCTCTCACAAAATGAACTAGAGAGGTGGAGCTGGGTTTAGGCAGCTCCACAACTCCACTCCAGACCCAACTTCTGGAGTTAAATTTAAGAGTTGGAGCTGTACCAAACAGGCCCTAAGCGTACATATCTTGTATGTGAAGCATCACTACAGAGAAGGATCAATCTGTCTAAAATAAGGTGCGTTTGAGAGGAGGGAAAATGAGAAGATACGTAAAACGAAGTGAGCTATTAGCGCATCATTAATTATGTATTTATTATTTTAAACTTGAAAAATATATTAATGTGATTTAAAAAATATTTTTATTTTTTTAAAAAAACATATAGTTTAACCGTTCGAGAAGCATGCACCTGAAAAATGAGGAGTTTTGTCCCCTACTAGTAATCATGCACGTTGTGACATGTTTGAATTAAGTTTGATATCTTGCAAGGGTAAGAATATATATTCTTGTAGAAACCAAATTATTTCAGAGTGTATAATACACATCAATTAATGCTAGATTCTATACGTATAGTTTCCTTTACGTACAATTCAACTGATATATTGAGCTGAAAGCCAAAGAATTACACCACTGCAAGCCAAATTACATGCATGAATGCATAAATGATGATTCCACATAAATACAGTGCACCACTACTCCTAAAATGGATTGATATTTCAAGCACTATCACATTTCTCTCACCCTTTCTTACTGCATATGGTACCACTCCAAATCTCCAATGCGCCATGACAGAATCATGTTATCTGTGTTAACTCTTTGTTGGCCAAGTAGTGCAGCTTGGCAATATGTAGCTGCATCCAAATCCAAGTGTAGTCTGAAAAATACAGACAGAGTGATAAAGGTTATCAAAATATCTGTAGCAATATTGTATTATGTATCAGACCAATCAAATACCATCATCTTAATACCAAGTAAAAGTAAACAGGAGAAATCAGAATACATCAGTTTTGACTTAATAAATATATGATCTGCAACAAAATACCACAACATGCCACTTAGAACCTATATAGGCAGAGAAAAAGATGACCATATTATGAAATGTGTCATAAAGGTTGGACCTGGACAAATAGATATGGCAACATGAAATCATTTATTTATTTGGAATGAAAATTACTGTTGTCCTGAAGAACAATACAAGTGTAGAATGCGTATTTTTCCCTCCCTCAAAGTTTCCAATTCATGCACGATAATATGCCATTCAGCTGCCCTATCAGGCCACCACAGCTTGTTGTCCGTGTGCTGAAAATAAAATGGACAGTTGAATTAGGGAATCATATCCTTATTGCCATATTTAACAGAACCAAACTGATGCACTACAATTTGGAGCATGTTCTCATCCATCCATATCAGAAGCAATATTCAAAGGCAGAAAACAGAACCAACGTTTTCATTTATGTGTAAAAATAAGCAAACTGAAAAATATGATACATTGAAAAACAATAGAAAAATTACGTACTGAAAAATAAAACAAACAATTTCCATAGCTTCTTCCTAATGTCATAATTTCAGCTTGTATATAACAAAGTTGGGTAATTTTACCATCCTTGAAAAGGTACCGGGAGGTACCATATTTTCTAATGTAAAATTTGGTACCTCCAAGTACTAAGTATCTCGAGGTACCAAAAATTTTAGTGTAAAATTTAGATACCTCGGGGTACTTTCTCAAGTACAGTAAAATATCTCAACAAAGTTAGATTGCAGCTTCAATACAGTCCACAAAGAGCTATGAACTTCATCACCAAAGTTTGTACAAAAGGAAAAAAAAACATTCACTTTATGGCCCTAATATCAGTATACCAGCAAAATAACCAGTGGTTTTGCTGGACTGCAGCACCAGAACCTTTTGATAAAATGGCAATCAGAAGATGAGATGCATAATGCATCTGGAGAAAAACAATCACCAGCACTGCTTACGCACATATATATATGGCAAGAGTAAGCCCACAATTCAAGAGCCTCATCAACTGGATCTCAAAGGAAAAAGCAAATGTCTCATCATAAGATAATTTATGAGAAGAATAAAGGGGGAATAGAGCTAGAATGGACCTGCAACATTCCAAAAATTGCTCTGCGATGTTTTTTACTGGAATTTCTTTCAGTCCATCAGCATGCTTACTGCTGAGATGAACCTCTGCCATTGACCAACTAAACTTTTCTCCAATAAAAGGTCATCATAATTTACCCACACAACAAATTTCAAACAATATAGATTAATCTAAGCCACTACCTCTTTATCAAATTCACCAACTTCATGATTTAGTTCCAAATCATTTGCAACGTACCTAGATTATATAATCAAAATGGGAACTTCAGATTGTTGGAGGCTAGAATCATGAAAAGTTGTTGTTCATAATACTCGTGAGACTTGTCTGTGTAATCCAAATTAAAAAAGGAAATACTCATGTGACTCCTTCATAAGAAGGTGAGCTACACCGAATAATTCATGGAATGCTGTATTTCTACAAGAAACTGAAGAAATAAAAGCTAATGAGGAAGGTAACGTTCCAAATATATACAATTTCTTGAGTTGACACTTAACGTTCCAAATATATATAATATAACACTATAAGCACGGTGCACCCATTAGCATCTCCAAGAGTGATCCAAAACTAGACTCCTAAAATAATCTTGGATTGGGGCCATCCCAAAAAATATTAGGCCCAAAAAGGCAAAAATCAGCCCCTTCTCCAACAGTGCCCCTATATTTAGTTCAAAAATTTTTACAGTGTTTGCATACAAAAATGGTAAAAATCCAACACTACATAATAAAAGGTATTTAAGTATTGATATAGGTGCTTAAGTAGAAAGGGTAGAAAGATAATAATGTTGGTAGATGGACAAGGGTTAGATTGTCTTTGATATTAGTTATCGGTATACCAGTACTGCATCGGTAATTTTTCTACATATACATTAATCTTCATCTCCATCTTCATCACGATATTTACGTGCTTTTTCTGAGATTTACATCATCTGCCAATATGTGTTTTTGTGTGGGTGTTCGATTATCTTTCAAAAGGACTATGATTTTCTAATGACAGGGGCCTCGCAAGCATTGTCGAAAGCGTTAGCGTTTCAGTGATATGGATGACGCCATGATTTTGGACATGCCGCAGTAGAGGCATCTTCACCTAGCATGTCTGTCCCTGGCGTCGTTCACGTCACCGCCGTGGAGGTTGACCAGCTCGAGGCTGCGCTAATGCGCAACAACGGAGGTCGTTCCGCACAACTGCCGTCGTCGCTCGTGGCGATGAGAGCACGTCCGAGCGGCACGAGTTATTGGACGATATCATCCTCGGTTATCTGGTGGCCCGTCATGCCAGAGCTTCTCCGATATATATCCTAATACATCTGTTCAAACCCTAGAAAAAGAGAAAGAACGAAGGGGAGAAGAAAGATGACCGATATTTGTTTCTTTATTTTATGTGCCAATTAGATCGATCAAATCACTCTTAGAGAAGATATACATAGTTTAATACCGATTAGATCGAGCCAGGCATTCATTTAAGAGAAAATGACCAAATTTTACCTAGTTAATTACTCCACTGTGATTAGTCAAGATAATTTTTTTCTGTACCTTGCCTCTCTCTTAATCAACAGTCTATATTGTTCCACCTCTCAGTACCTCTAAGTATCTCGCAAATACCGTAAAACTTCTCATTTAGTTCAATTCTTTGAAATTTGCCTCATCATCTCAGGTAGGCTCCCCTTCAACTATTTTCTAGCGATCTGCTTCCTTTGTCCGATGTCGTGTACGAGCCACGACCACGAGGGCTTGGGCGATCACAAGCGTTCACCAGGGCGAGGAAGGGCGTCGCGAGGGCACTGGCAGCCACCAGGCTGATCGCACAGGGCGATGACGTCGGCAGCACGCGACAGGCAACTTGAAGTAGACAAATCTTCTCACTCGAGAAGCTTATCTGGAGAAGGCACTATAAAATATCTAGGAATTCCAATTGACCAAAGAGAATGTTAAATAAAGAATGGAAACAAACTGAGGAAAAACAAAGAAAAAAAGGGATGCTGACAAGGGAATTTACAATCTATAGGGGGAAGAGTCACTTTGATAAATTCCTGTTTGACTAGTACACCTTTGTGTATGCTGTCCTTCTATAGAATACCCAAGGGTGTTAACGAGAAACTAGACTTTGTAAGGGGAAGATTCTTATGGCAGGAAGATCAGGGGATCAGGAAATACCACCTGATGCAATGGCCTGTTGTTTGCTCTCCAAGAGAGCAAGGGGGGCTAGGAATTATAGATCTAGAAATCATGAACAAAATTACAGAAATATTGGAGAATTTTTTATTTTTATATATATTTTTAATATTTACAGAAATATTATAGCGCCGGAAAAAATTACAGAAATAGACCCTGCCGCCCAGGCATAGGCGGCAAGGTGACGTGGCACATGGCGTCGTGTGCGCTTTCACGGCGTCGTGTGCGCGTTTGACGGTTATGTCCCTTGCAGCCCTCTGCAAGGGCGGCAAGGTGGCAATTTTTCATTTGGCCCCTTGCCAGCCAGCCTTAGAGGAAGGAACTCTACTTGGGGTCCCTTGCCGCCCTAGGCAAGGGCGGCAAGGTGGCTAACCCCCAATTCGACCCTAAGTAATTTTAATTTTTTTACGATAAGTTAAACTTTGTTGATAACATTTAAAGAGTTCTTTGTTGATAAAGCTTGCTGATATTTTTTTGAAAATTCTATTGAAGTCGGTTGTTTTGCAATTCATATTTTAAATAAGAGTTGATGTTGTAACTTATTTGTGATATTAATGTACGAAAAATGATATTGGACTATCGTAGTCTCGGTCGCAGAAACATTATATATACTGGAACAAGGATAATTATGTCACGTAAATAAGTAGTAGTACAATTTGAACATGATACATCTGATTCCATTGCGGTTACATAGATGAGAATAGATTCGAACTAGAAGGAAGGTAGTGCAAGAGTTGAACACGACGACGATATAGTAATGGGACAACGAAATATGACATTACATATTTGAGTAAGGTAAGTTGTACGATAATAGCTACCCCCTACATGAGGATCCCTCTCCCCTCTCAAACTGCGCTTTAGTAAACCTGTATTGCTCTGGCAATTCAAGCTGCACCACACGGGAATTTGGATCTCTTAGAACCTTTTTGGTGTCTATCCATTGTTTGTATGGACATCTTCTTGGAGGTTCCTGGGAGAAACGAATAGATGTGAAGCGAACAAAGTTAGTGAATCTTGTGATAAATTAGGATTCATGATAATGAAAAAAATTTTACCATGAAATCATCGTCTAGAATATTTAGGCAAACAAAGAACCTCTGACCCAAAGTACTAGGCTTTGTAGAACGGAGAACCTGACAACGGTCACCGCATCTGCATTTTGGACGGGCTTCCCATGGAGGGAGTGCGCCCGTTAGCACCCGCCAGTCGCACTGTTGTTCACAACGTTGGCGTTCGTAAGCTGCCTTTCTCTGCAAGTATTGCTCAGTACTTTCTGATGAGAAATACCAACATCGTTCTTGTAAATAGGTGGTCATGTCGAGAATGGGATTTTCTGTATCGACCCATTCGATGTATCCACAAGCCGTAGCGCGGGTCTGACGAAGAGAGTAGGATGAAGAGTAAACAATCGCGCATCACATTTGAACAAGCATAGTGCACGAGAGTGAAATACCTCACGGTCATAGTTAGGGCACCTAAAAAAGCGCCTTCCTCGTATGTCTGGATCCCGCGAAGCCATTAGTTGGCATTGGTCACCTCAAAGGCAGAGAGGCCGTTGGCACCAAGGTGGGAATAGGTATGCACAAGGATTGCTACGCCAGTTGGGATCCTCAACGCCCCGGCGTCCAGCCATTGCCGAAAGCTGCTGGGATGAAGGGTTGTGCTAGCTCTTGTTGGAGGCCTTAGATAAAGAAATTTTGTGCTGCGGCGCTCGTTATATAGGCATCAAAATCGAAGTGATAATCTTCACATGTGTACATCATGGGGCAGAGTGGGTCGGCCTGATTGCCGCCGAAAGTAAGATTCGACGTATGCGGATGTATACCCTGCCGCTCTTTTAAAGGGCGGCATGACGCCGAAAGTAAGATTGGACGTATGCGGATGTATACCCTGCTGCCCTTTTAAAGGGAGGCATGACGCCGAAAGTAAGATTGGACGTGTGCCGATGTGACATGGAAGATTTGACGTTTGAGAAAGTGTAAGGGCGTTAGCAGCGATTACACAGTCGTATTGCACGCGAATAAATGAGGCTGCATCGGTGAGGTCAAAAGTATTCGTGCATGTGTCGAAAGGTATCGTGCTTCCATAAAAAGTAACGGCGAAGTCTACGAAAGCGAACCTCGAATATGAACAATGTATTCAGTCTACAAGCATATAGTACTATCATGTCAAGAAAATAAGAAAACATAAGTCTACTCTACTGGCCCTGCCCCGCGCCGCGACCCCGCTTGGTCCTCCGGGCCTACGCTCGCACGTGATCCTAGGAGTACGTGAAGCGATCCGGTGGGATAGCCTGAGTAGCACGGGGGTCTGGGTGCGGAGTGGAGGGTGACTGCTCCTGCGTATGCACTGCCGGTGCGCCTCCCAGCTGTGAGGGATCGAGGACGTCCTTTGTCGACTCCGATAAGTCGAAGTCGCTGAGGTCGAAGTGCGTGGCGGAAGCCCACCCGTGCTCCAACGTGCCGGCCGCCTGTGACGAAGTCCCGGCGTCCTGCCAGAACGACGCACCTGCCTCGGACGATGACCCTGCAGCCTGCCAGGAATGGGTGGCCTGCGTCATCCCGAACTGAGGGAAGCCTACACATAAATTGCATATCAATTGATTGTCGATATAGTATTGGTTTTTAAAACTTGTGGGGGCATGTACAAATAAACCTTGAATATACGTACCTCCGAAGGGAGGGGGTGTCGGCCTAGGAACGTGCGCAGCTTGACGAGGAGCAATTGGCCGGGGTCGAACATGTGGTGTTGCGTCTGCCTGAGCAACGTCGTCGACCCGACAGGTGAGCGCACGGAGAATCGAGTGCATCGAGTCCCGTATCCGCGTGTACGCCGATAGGTGCTCGTCTGCGCCCACCTCAATCCCCGCGCCTAACCGTTGGATCATCGTTGAAGCATCAACGACGACCCTGTTGCACTCAACGACCTGCACGTTACATTTGTATGTAAATCCTCGTAACATTTGACCAACAGAAAGGCTTAGGAGGCTTTGGTGCGATGCAGGGTACTCACAGCACGAGCGAAGTCCTGGTCGCGGTGCCTGGCGTAGAGGTCTCTCGCGCTCACATCGTGGGCCTGTTGCTCCGTGGGAGCGAAGGTGACCCTAGTATGGGTGCGTGGCTGGTACCAGCATAGGTACGCCTGGTACCCCTCCTCCGTGTGTGTCTCTCCCGCGTGGTCCACGACCTCCTCGGTTGCAAGCAACCAGTCGTCGACAAAAGGACCCAGCTTGGCGGGCCAGTTGCCAGCTGACTACTGACCCTTGCGCGAGTACCTGCAAATTAATGTATTGTATTAGTGCGAACTGTAAAAAAACCAAGTTCTTGTGTAGAGGTGGATGTTAATGCAACATATTAAAGCATACTTAAATCACTTACCGGTGAACGACAGCTGTGACGCCCGTCGAAAACGGTACTGGAAAGGACTGACGGAAGCCGAACTAGCGCATCATGCGGTAAGGTGTGTGAGGCTCGACGCAGATGTCGAATACCATCGGAACCGTAGTCATCCAGTATGCCTGGTCCCTGGTGCAGAGTGTGGACAGACCTAACGGCGCACGGCAGTGGGTAGCCGCGGCACTGTAGGGCTCCCACACTACGTCGGTCGGCAAAAGGCGGTCGAACTCCATAACAAACTCCGCATACGACCACCTAACTTGGACGTGAGCCCCTCAGCGCTGCAAGACAACACGGTCGATGTGATGTACGATGAACATAGCAATAGTACTCTAATATCAACGAGTACTTGCGTCTGGTCAGCTCGTCGTCGCCGGTGACGGCCTCCACCAGCCGACACAACGGTAGGAGGCCGGCCTCACGCAACCTGCAAAAGCAAATTCATATGTCATTTACAATATTAACACAGTGAAACAATTTTAAAAATATACACAGTGCAATAATGAACACACAAAATCCATATCTCCCGACGAAGGAGTCATGAACCAGAAGTCGCTCACGTGACGACCGTGGCCGGAACGTCCCAAGCTGTCGGTGTTCTCACTCTAGACAAAAGCAAATGCCAAGGGCAATACCTGATTGTTCCCATCTACTCCAATTGCAATTAGTATCTGGCCCCGGTACTTCCCGGTCAAGAATGTCCCATCAATGCAAAGAACTACAGTGCACGAATGCCATCTTGCATGCATGTAGAGATAAGAACGCTCTTTGCAGCACAGTCTTGCCAAGATGATCAATTGAGGGGAATGTCTTGATTGCACAAGAGCTCCCAGGGTTTCTTTGTTGGATAACAGATAGCAAACGTGGCAAATTGTCATATGAGGCTTAGTAAGTTCCAAATCTCGTCTCTATTATTTTCTGTTTTTCCCTTCACACCTTGGCATAGCTAATAGCATACTTGAATTTCTCTTCGATATGACGGATTATTGACTTTGGTTCATATGTCAGATTGTCCACGACGTGCGCATACATCTCAGATGCAACAAATGCACATGTAATATTCCTGTGATATTTCTGAACACCAGGTAGATAACATGTATGCTTTATAACGACTGACACTGTCCAATAATCCTTCCATTTTCCCTTATAAGCATGCACTCTCCAAGGACACCCATCTTTTTCATTAACACACCTAACTTCATATTGTGACCGGTTCGACTTGGCAACCCAAAACTCTCTTTGTATTGACACTGCAAAATGTTTCACCGCCTCCTTCATGTCTTCTCCATCACCATACCTCGCTCCCTGAATAACCTCATTCTCTTTGTACTCCCATCTCACATTTTCCCCTTCAGAGACGACCAGACCAGAAAAATCATCACTGGCCCATTCAGCTGGATTAATATTGTTTTCCTCATCATCTGACGAATCATTTTCCTCTACACGCTCGTTGTCAGAATCCTCTCTTTCCATTTCGTCCACAATGGCACCGACAGTCTCCCCCTCATCAGCCACTCCACCAGGTTGCATGCCTACTGGAGCTACTACGACATCTTCTTCTAACGTGTTGACTTCATCCACTCCAGTCTCATTCACTTCAGCACTTGGCCCCTCACCATCATCCATGTTCATCTCCACATTTGGATCCTTCGGATGAACATACGGAAGCATAGCTAGAGGCCACCTGCGTTGCAATGCGTTCTCCACATACCATCTCCACATCCGAGAGTTTTGAACTGGCATTAGTTCCCAATAAAAATCCTCAGTTGCCCGACTTACTATAACATAGATTGTAATATCACTTGTCTGTGGATCAACTCCCAAGCCCCTTCATCAACCATTTTTTTATAGAAGTTACACTCCTCTCAGCTGGTCTATCAATTCCCCTTACTGTTACAATAAATTCTGACAGATCTACCCCAGTCGGACCGTAACAGACGTTTCCTTGACCATGGTATAGTTGAAATATAAGTTTACTGGACATATCTGTAAGTAAATCACTAGGTCACTATTTTACGTAATAAACAAGTACAACATAATACCACAATTTTTAAGTATACTACTGTAATGCTACTCACAAATATTAAAAACTACACATCCAATTACTATAATTACTACAGATCTACTAAGTTACCTATATCTAATGATACAAAATACTAAAGTTCTCCTACTAAAGCCCTAGATCATATAGCGCATTTATTTAAAAATAGTTCTACAAAAATACAACTAAAACCCTAGTTACCATCATACATTTCATCACGTATATGATCTAGAAATATTACCTGAAATCGGAGTTTCAAACCGGTAGGGCTTCGCCTCTTCTTCTCTTCTCCTCCCCTTCTCCCTTTCTTTTACTGTATAGATGAGAGAAGGATCGGAGAGAGCAGGAAATGAGGGGCTTTGCAGGGCGGCAGGCCTTATATAGGCGCTGGGGCCTGCCGCTGGCAAGGGGCCGCCTGCAAAATGGCAGGCCCCCTGTCGAGGAGTTGTGTGAATTTTGCAGGCGGGCCCCTTGCTGGCACCTTGCCACCCTCTGCCAGGACGGCAAAGGGGCCACCTGCAAAATGGCCAGTACCCCCTAAACGGTTGTCTCGCGCGCGTGTGCCACGTCAGCTTGCCGCCCTCTGCCAGGGCGGTAGGGTCTATTTGTGCAATTTTTTCCGGTGCTATAATATTTCTGTAAATATTTTAAAAAAATATAAAAATAAAAAAATTCGAATCTGGAGAAAACTGAAGTGATGTGGCAACAATTTCTTACAAACAAGTACCTGTCCAGGAAAATACTAACAGCCCAGAAAATCAGGAAAGGGGCATCACACTTTTGGCAGGGACTCATGGAGATTAAAGACCTCTTTTTCAGTTACTGCTAGAAAAAAGACCAGGAAATGGGCAAACACTTTATTTTGGGAGACAATTGGATGGGAGGGAAACCTTTGGCACATAATTTTCCACACTTGTATATAATTACACACACACAGCAGATAACACTGGCCCAGGTAAAACAAATGGGTTGGGGGAGCATAACTTTTAGAAGAAATCTGTCAAGTAACAAGTTGTTGGATTGGAATAATATCAAAATATATTGTGATAATATAGAGTTGAGTGAAGGCAAAGATGAACTGATCTGGCGTTTGACCAAAAATGGAGTTTTTAGTGTCAAATCTTTCTACAAAGCTATGAAAATGCAAGAGGCAGCTTCAATGATAGGGCAGATAAGTACCTTCAAAAATTAGAATCTTTTTAAATGATAGTGTGCTAACTAAAGATAACTTGAAGAAAAGAGGCTGGAGAAAAGGTAATGAAACTTGTCAGTTTTGTGATAAAAAAGAAACAATACAGCATTTGTTCTTTGATTGCCCCATGACAAGATTTACTTGGAATGTGGTGGCATGTGCTTTTGACCTGAAACCTGTGAAAAATGTACAACACATCTTAGGTGCTTGGATGCAAAAATGTGACAAAGTTACAAAACAACTACTGCTAGTGGGAGTGGCAGCAATATTATGGTCCACTTGGAAAGCAAGAAACAGGGCTTGTTTTGAACATATCCTGCCACAGGATCCTACTGACATTCTATATAGGGCATGCTCATGGATGAATGATTGGGCTGTTTTGCAGAAGCCGGTGGAAAAGCAAGAAAGACTGCGGTGGGGAATCTAGGTACTAAAGCAAGTCACCAGTAAGGTGTACAAGTCACAATTTGGATGAGGAGCAAGCATAAGGGTATGTACAATGTAAACTACTCTATGGGTGTCCTTACTAACTGAATACACTCCATGGGACACCTATCTCTCAATGGGGGATACCCGTAGCTGGGCTCTTCAAAATCTCAAGCAACCGATGGAGGTACTCCAGCCCACAATGGGTACCCAAACCCACGTAGCCACAGATATGTATTTCCTTTTCTACCCCTAGCCACCGAACACTCTCGGCTTCTCCCCTTCTCCTCTTTGATCTATAAGCAGATTCGTGGATTGGGCCGCTTGCATCCCTTCATCGAACCAAGATGAAAGGAAACTTGCATGGCCGCAACAAGCCACATATGCAGAGGACATGCTTTGTGCCTAGAAGCTCATTTTCAATTTTCATCTATCAATACAATATGTCTGGAGCTTTTCTGTTTACGAATTTGAGAAATACCTTTAATGCACATACAAAGGAATCCCATAATTGTTTAATCCTACCCAAATACCATAACTTGCGTCAATTACAACTGTATCACTAAACATCTCATAAGACTATACTGAAGATGCATACGATAAGGCATCGTTGTTGTTTAATTTACACCTTTTGGTGAAGTCATACTTTGAAAATTGAAATCATTCTAAAAATTTCTATACCGGATCCGACGTCCTCCTGATCAAACTTTGCCAAGCACTGGATGAGATTCCTCACATCTTTCTCGGCCTGGTAAAAGGGCCTATTTGCCCGACTTGACACACTAATTTTTCAGCTCAATTATCCTCATCATTTGCTGCATGGAGATCCCATAATTTTCAACCATCTATACATCTGGTCTTTGCAAAGCATCATCTAGTTAGTCCCTTGTCAATCAATCCATCCTTCACCACTGCACGGTGCCATCGGATCCCGCACCACTTCTTCATGAAGAACTCATCATGCGCCGCGTTATGCATAGGGATCTCTGCATGACGTACGGGCGCAAGATCGTCTGTGGCGATAATTGTTCCACTCCATGGAGGGCAGCTGGTGCTCTAGATGGTCACCTCCACAACACTCCAATAGACATACACATATTCTAAATACTTCAACGTGGCGAATCTGGGTAAAAATAGAGGGTGGGCTCAAAGTACATACGTACTGTGTGCATGATCAACTAAATTCAAGGCATGCAAACACATGATCAGAAAAAAAAACAAAAAAGTAAATTGCCAATGAAAAGTGCATTCTCGAATGGCAATTCAATAATGAAGCATTTATGCATTTATCTATCTATCTATATAGTGAAAGCAACAAGCTTTCTTTCATAGGAATGTACCACATCATCGAAAACAAATTAGCTGTTAGATAAAGAGTTTAGATAAATAATAATCATTGGATAAAAGGGTACATATGCACTAAACAATAATAAATGGCATAAACGAATGCGAATTTCTGGAGATAATGAGAGAGAGCTAAAGATAATGAAGAAGACAAAAATCAAGAGGATTCTAGTGATTTCTCATGTAGTACAACTTTAACGAAATATATAGTTAGCTAGATCAATCCATACTTTATAAATAAAATTAACCTGTTAAACCTTATGTAAACTAATAAACCGAATAAAACATTTCTGGATTTTGCGTGACTACTTGACTAGTATTAACAAAATAAAATAAAAGAAGAAGAAAAATAAAAGAGCAAAAGATGATTTGCGTGACTACTTGACTAGTATTAACAAAATAAAATAAAAGAAGAAGAAAAATAAAAGAGCAAAAGATGTTATATGTGAAAGAATAAATTGCGTTTGCCGGGAGTCGAACCCGGGTCTATTGCTTGGAAGGCAATTATCCTAACCGTTGGACTACAAACGCTTTGTGTTTGAAAATTGTTCAGTATTTTTATTTTCTTTCTGTTTTCCATCTAATGCCGACCCGACGAGGGCACGCGGTCCAACGACGCCGTGCCACCCACCACCACAAGACGACATCGACGGCCACGCAGATGGATCACGTGCCTACTTGCCGCGCTGCCCGCCCACGCGCGCGGCGCGCCCCATACCTCTCATCGTCACTCGCGAACTCCCCTCTCACCACTCCACCTCCGCCATGGCCGCCGCGCTCCTCCGCCGCTCCCGCCGCGCGCTCCTCCCCCTCTGCTCCCTCCGCCTCCCGCCTCCCGCCCCGTATCACCACTCCCACTCCCAAACCCCACCCCCCTCCTCCTCCTCCTCCCATGGCCGCCTCCCCGCCTTCCTCTCCTTCCTCACCGCCGCCGCCGCCGCTGCCGGAGGAATTACTCTCGCCCTCTGCGACTCCGGCGTCGACCACCGGTGCCCGCCCGTTCGCCCCACACCAATCGCTCGATCGATCGATCGATGCTGTGGTTGCGTATTGACGCGTGCTTTTGTCTGTGTTTTGTTCTGCAGGGTCGGGGGCAAGGAGAGCACCGAGCTGGTGGTGCGCGGGGAGCGCAAGCGCGTGCCAAACGAGTTCATCGACGACCTCGCTTCCTTCCTCGGGGTGAGCTCGTGGCCTTTTCAGTACGTGTGAAGATGCTTTCGCCGGTGAGGTGAGCTGAGCTGACTTGCAATTGTCCGTCCTCACAGGAGAACCTGACGGTGGATTACGAGGAGAGGCACTACCATGGCACGCCGCAGAACAGCTTCCACAAGGCAGTCAACGTGCCCGATGTCGTCGTCTTCCCGAGGTATAATCTAACGATAGTACTGAATACTGATACTGATACCAAAGTTCATCTTGTGGGGTTATGATACCAAAAAGTTCATCTTGTGGGGTTATGTGTGACCTGGTCCTTATTTCAGAGATTGTAATGCCGTCCCAAATCAATTTGCAGGTCCCAGGATGAAGTACAGAAGATTGTGATGACTTGTAACAAGTACAAGGTATGCCTCATCGATGTAAAAACCCTCAGGGGACGTTTTTGGTTAATGCTTCTTCCCTTTCTATTAATGCAATGCCGTGCAAATCTGTTGCATTTTCTTTAGAAAGAACCGCATCAGCTATCTGTCAAATCCAGTAACAGACAAGCACAAAAAAGTATATGAAAATCCACTTTCCATCACTATGCTAAGCTAGTTTTTTATATCTCAGATTTCAGACTACTTGTATTGGTTGTTTTAGTTTACATAACCTGGTACCGCTGCTAGTCACGTTACGAATCTTTCTGGCTTCTCGTTTGACTCTTATACTTTGTTACAGGTGACATTTAAAATCTATTTAGAAAATTGGAAATCAGTTTTCACCTTAAGAATGCCATATTCTCAGGATGATTTCACTTTCCCTATTCTCAGTAAAGGAATTATTTACCTTCATTTCTGGGTACTTCTATAGTCCATAAAAGGAGCCCATTTTTTCATGATGGCTAATTTCTTGCACGAGGGTTCCACTATAGAACTGAATGGTGAGGCTTTTTTCTTCGAGACAGGTGCCAATTGTACCATATGGTGGGGCTACATCAATTGAGGGTCACACATTGGCACCTCATGGTGGTGTTTGCATTGACATGTCTTTGATGAAGGTAAACATTGATAAATGTAGCTAGAGACCATATAGTTGTAAATACTAATAATGACGTGGAAAATAAATCTTTCTGAATTATTTAACCTTGTGTGTAACCCTTAAAAAGCACCTCAGTATATGGGCCGTTGATTTTTTTACCGTGGTTGGAATGTTTGATACTTTGATATGCCAAACAGACAAACAGTTATTAACAGTTAGCTTAGATGATAGAAAGCTGTTTCTCTGTTAATTTCACTTTCTTCTAACTTGTGGTTTGCTGTTCCATAAACCGTTTACAGAAAATCAAATCCCTCCATGTTGAGGATATGGATGTAGTTGTTGAACCAGGAGTTGGATGGATCGAACTGAATGAGTACCTGAAACCTTATGGTCTTTTTTTCCCTCTTGACCCAGGAAAGTCCATCGTCTCTCGTTTATAGAGGCTTTCTATGAATTCCATATTGACATAAAACAGTATGAATTGTACCGAATGGAACTTGGTTGCAGTTAACTAAACTTAGTTTCTGATTTTGTTGCATCTCCTAGACATTTGGGTCATATGTACATCTTTGTATCTATGAGATGAGATGAGTTCTGCAGTCTTATAAAATACAATTCATACCTCCATCTTCACCCATCCTTTCTGGACATTTCCTCCATCTTCACCCAATCCTTTCTGGACATTTGTTAGCATGATGGGCAGTATAATTTTGTACTACAGTGGTGGTTTAGGCGTTTAGCTCAACTATGTTCATCTGATCTGCAGGGCCCGGGGCCACTATTGGAGGAATGTGTGCTACTCGCTGTTCTGGTTCACTAGCTGTGAGGTAATTCTCCTTATATTTCACAGGCTACTTTCAAGCTTTTCTAGTACAACAGTAACCCCCATCAAAAAATGATGTACAACTTTAATCCATTCGTCTACGGTTATCTTTATGATTTTACTATTAAATGGCTTTGATGATTTGCTTATTAGTTTGTAGGTATGGAACAATGCGGGACAATGTGATTAATCTTCAGGTTCTTTTGGCTGTCCTTGAGAGAACTATTTTCCATTGACTTCACATGCAAATAGTAATTGTTTCTCTTTGCTGCAGGCTGTTCTACCAAATGGTGATGTTGTCAAGACAGGTTCACGTGCTCGAAAGAGTGCAGCTGGGTATAAAAGATCCCCTCCTGTTTCTTGGAGTAATTTTTTTTAAAAAAAAAAATCTTGGGAGTGAATCATTGTTTCAATGGTTGCTATGCCCATTAATGTGTTAAATATATGTGATGTTTACATTTATTCTTGTCATGATGATTGTTGGAATTTTGGTTCCCTTCTGTTCAATGTCAGTTACGACCTTGCTCGTTTGATCATCGGAAGTGAAGGAACTTTGGGGATAATTACAGAAGTGACTTTACGGCTTCAAAAGCTTCCATCTCATTCTGTGGTAGGCATATTATTTTCATTTAGACACTATCCAAGCAATGCTTTGCTTACACTGTGTGCTGGCTTATGTAGATTTGAATGGCAGCAACTCTGCATATTGGTCTATGTAGTTGTAGTGTATTGCATATACACTGTTATGGCTTTATATAGTACATGGGTACTTTTGTTTACTCGTAGCTCGGTCTTTTTGTAGAAACACTTTGTAACCATGCTATGGCATATTGGAGAATGGAGAATATTTGTGAGCCTGAACAAATAAAAGATATTCTCTTCTAAGCACCTGCTATGTGCTCTGCACTTGAAAAATAAGTAAATAACATGGTCTGAAGCCCATCAGTGTTATCTGCTCCCTAAGTTTCTAAACATAATATTTTTGAAAGATTTATGCATGCTGTACACAGGATTTCTATGTTTCTTTTGCTTTACCAACTATTTTGTACTACCTGTCTATTTTGTTCCTCATTTTACTGGTGAAGACACTCCTAGGTGTTCTGCTGTTTCAGGTTGCGATGTGCAATTTTCAAACAATTAAGGATGCCGCTGATGTTGCTATTGCAACAATGCTTTCTGGTATACAGGTTTGTCTTTTTTTTCTTCTGATTTTATTTGCAATGACAATCTGAAGCTCATATATGAGATTGTTATACCTCTGTTTCAGATTGAGCAAATGTGCTTGTCTCCATAGACAAGTGTTAGGTTAACTAACTAGGGAAATTTGGCTCTATGAACTAGAAATATTGAAATTCTTTCATAGAACTTCTACATGTATTTCAGTGAGCAATTCAAAAAGGTTGTAGGTTATGACTACTTGTATGTTTTCTGCTTGACCAGGTCTCAAGAGTGGAATTGTTGGATGAGGTTCAGATAAGGGCAATAAACATGGCAAATGGTAAAGACTTACCTGAAGTACCAACCTTGATGTTCGAATTCATAGGGACAGGTAAATCTAAGTTTTATTAAAATAGTTCACACTGAACTTTGACAAAAACAGTCTACTTTATACTGTATTGTGCATCTATGTTTGCAGTACTGAGTCCTCTAGGGTTAATTGTTTAAATAATAATAAAAGATGGAACAGGAACCAATAAGCATAGAATATCTTAGTTTTTCTCTGAATATGTTGACGCTATATTGACAAATACAACTTCACAGTTTTATACTTTTATCGTCAATTAGTTTTTTTATGAGTTTGATTGATGTATGATCAACGGTAATGAGTAAAGAACTCTCCAATAAACCTGAATTTACTGCGCACACTATCTGTCAAGAAAACTTTTTGCACAGTACACATTAAATAGTAGTCGATATGTACTAAGGTTTGGTTTCAAGGAGTGAAACATAGCCTGGGATTGTAGTCTTCCTATCTTGGGGACAAAACCAGCACATTTCCAGTAATCTAATTGCCGGGTTCTGTTATCCACTTTTGAGCAGTTGCACTCGAAACTCAAAGTTCCTTCTCAGAAAAAACTTCTTAAGAGACAACTATTTTTTTCAGCTTGAATACCACAATCTGATTATTTTTATTTGCTAATATCTTTCCATTGTAAATATCCAGAAGCCTATGCTCTTGAACAAACACTATTGGTTCAAAAAATTGCCACAGAACACAATGGATCTGATTTCGTCTTTGTAGAAGAGCCGGATGCTAAAGAGGAGTTATGGAAGGTTAGCCAAGCTTTTGATCTGAACTTCTGTAGATTTCCTAGTACTCATCTGAACTATTATAGTTTTCTTAATATCCTAGTAACTAAAGTAGTCTTTGTTCTGCAAAATCTTACACATGCCTGAACATGGTATCAATTTGCATCCACCTATAGTCTGGGTAATAGAGGCAGCACTGAAGTATGTGCTTCTCCTTTTGCTGAAACATATTTGTTATAGCGTTTTATTCTTATATGTGCAGATCAGGAAAGAGGCACTTTGGGCTGGTTTTGCAATGAAACCTGATCATGAGGCTATGATAACGGTCTGTTTACTTATAACTTGTCAACATATATTGATTAAGCACAGTCAATGTACTTTGATGTTACGCATCATGCTACCTGATGTTTGATTATGTAGTTGTGAGGATCAACATCTTCCTTTGTAGTTGTCATCCTCTTCATAAATTGAGAACGATTGTGATCTCAAAATAAGTGCTGCATTCAGAAAAAGGACAGTTGGCAACCAAACATGATTCCTGTTATGTAAATATGATTGGTCTTGTATCAAGTCCTTGTTTGAATCAAGATAGGACTTCTCCATTAGCAAGCTGGTTGATTTAGATCTTGTCAGCACCATATTTATAGGATAAATCCAATATGCCACTCATTGTGAGGATGACATGTGGCTCCCATACCATGTTCATGTATAGATTGGACAACTCAATGTCATAAAATGGATCCCCCCTTAATCTTTTAATCTTATATGCTTATATAGATCGTCCAAAGGTCATCACAATTATCATACCCTTACAAGCTTTCAATTTTCAGTGGACTGACCCTATCAAGTCCTCTAATACCACATATATGTTCATTTATGCAGGATGTTTGTGTTCCTTTGTCCAGACTTGCAGAATGCATATCTGTCTCAAAGGAAAAGCTTGATGCATCACCATTGACTTGGTACACGTTCTCTCTTTATTATGCAAAGCTACTGTGCAAAACTATGCTCATTTATATCTAATACAAGGCATAGTCATGTGTTCCATTATTTAATATTTGAAGAATGCATAAAGTAGCATCAAGCATGTTATTATCTCGTCATATGGCTCCAATAAGATTGTATGCCATCTTTTTTTAATCATGAATTCCTTACCTCTGATTTGTGTACGTTCCTAGTTTGGTTATCGCTCATGCTGGTGATGGAAACTTCCACACAATAATCCTATTTGACCCTAGTCAAGAAGACCAACGACGTGAAGCGGAGAGGCTAAACCATTTCATGGTTCATACGGCTCTCTCTATGGAAGGTACAATGAAACACTGAGCAAGCCAGCATGTAAAAGCTGCCTGAACAGATTAATATTGACTCTGATGATGAACAGGTACCTGTACAGGAGAGCATGGTGTAGGTACAGGGAAAATGAAGGCAAGTGTCCAGCAACTGTTTCTTTTATTATGTTCTGCACTTCTGCTAGCAGATGCAAGAGCCATCTTTGCTGATACGATTGTCAAAAGTGATGGCACAACCGCCAAGTGCCAATCACTAACCATTATCCTAAGATAGGAAAATTGCAGTACATTCATGATGGTTGAACAGACTGTAAAATTTCACGAGTATCTGACCCAGAACGTAACTTCAAAACTTAAATTTCCCTTGCTGCCTATTGTAAATTTGTTATCCTATGGGTTATCAAGATGTACTTTATTTTTGAATTTCCTTATAGGACCTCTTATTGTCTTGCTCATGGCTGTCATCACCCCCATTACTGACTAATATTTTTCTATGCATTTTGGCAGTACCTAGAGAAAGAGCTGGGCATCGAGTCGTTAAGGACGATGAAAAGAATAAAGGCTGCGTTGGATCCCAACAACATCATGAATCCAGGGAAACTGATTCCACCTCATGTCTGCATTTGATGATACAGACGTTCCCAAGTTGCTGGCTGACTCACTGGCTGGTTCAGTGACTTTCACTCAACTCCCAGTCCAGCAAGGCAAGTCGTGGCGTTACCACTGAATGCGCATTGAACGACGCAGAGACTCAGAACTGTTATACACGAGTTGAATGGAAAAATAAACATGAACGCTAGAACTGTTACTCTGAGCCAAACTGATTCATATACCGGAAATAAATGAGCAAAACCTCATTCCAGTTGCTACATGAAATATGAGTGATTCTATGATAGGCTTGGTGATAGAAAAATTCTAAGCTATTTCAAATATTTGGAGCTAAACAACGTAGTAGTAGATGTTTGGTGAATTGAAGATTTGCCACGTTAGAACTGATCTATGATTTGTCACTCATGCGTCTATGATATACGAGACCAGTGAGCGTTGCGTGAGTTACTTAGGGGTAAAAAATAGTGAGCGTTGCGTGAGTTACTTGGAGTAGGGGTAAAAAATAGTGGTAAAAAATGGTATGGATTTTTCTGTCCGGCTATCGTTTCCTTTTATACCCGCCCTTTTGTTTTGTTTTTGAATTTTTTGGAAATGGAACCGAATGGTAGGGATTTTTACTGACCGTTTTAGCAGCATGCCGTTTTCATTTGAAAGTTTTGTAGAAATCACCTATTGAGGCTAATATTATTTGAACCGTTCAAATTAGATATTTAGAACTAATTAATATCATATGCAAGTTATATAGAGACCATTCCCTATATCAGCTGAGAAAAAAAACTGTAAACATTGGTAATTTAATAAAGTATTTTTCTTATTATCCTTCCTCCTTTTCCCCAACCTCGATAGTAAGCTTAGAGTTCATGTTTCTCTCCTCTCGCTCTCTCCTCACCATACCAGTAAATTTGTCTAGCTATCAGTTTTACAGGCCACTTATCAGTTTTACGGGCCACTTAGGCTCAGTTCGTTTTTTCTAGTCGACACAGAAAACGAGAAAATTATTAACGCGTGATTAATTAAGTTTTAATTATTATAAATTTGAATAATGGATTTATATAATATTTTAAACAATATTTATATAGAAAGTTTTCATATAAAATACACGAATTAGCAGTTTCAAGAGCGTGCTAATAGAAAACGAGAAAAAAATATATATCTTTTTACATAGTTAGAACGGGGTTCTCTCTCCTCACTTCTCCCTTTCCACGTCAATAAATTTGTCCGGCTGGTAATTTTATGGGTCAGCCCCAAGTGGCTAGCGGTAAATCATCGATTGCACACAGGCACACGGCCATGAAGACGTGCAGTGCAGAATGCCGGTTTGGTAAGCATCACAGGTGACAAGCAGACGGTACATGCAACGAAAGAACTCCTGCAACGGTTTTTGTACCCTTGTGCCGGCCGAGGCGTCTCGTCTCCTACCGCAACCGCAACCACCTCCACCACTCCACTCCACGCGCGCCTATATCACCACACGTCACGCTTCCACCTCCACCTCCACCTCACTGTCTCCTCCGCTTCGATCGATCGCCATGGCGGCGGAGCGCGCGGTGGTCGACGAGTGCCGCGGCGTGCTCTTCGTCTACAGCGACGGCGCCGTCGAGCGCAAGGCCGCGCCCGGGTTCCCGACGCCCGTGCGGGACGACGGGAGCGTGGAGTGGAAGGACTGTGTGTTCGACGCGGCGCGCGGGCTCGCCGTCCGCCTGTACCGGCCGCGGGAGCGCGGCGGCGGGCGATTGCCGGTGTTCTTCTACTACCATGGCGGTGGGTTCTGCATCGGGTCGCGCACCTGGCCCAACTGCCAGAACTACTGCCTCCGGTTGGCGGCCGAGCTGGGCGCCGTCGTCGTTGCGCCCGACTACCGCCTCGCTCCCGAGCACCGCCTCCCCGCGGCGTTCGAGGACGCCGAGGCGGCTCTCCTCTGGCTCGCGTCGCAGGCGCGCCCCGGCGGCGACCCGTGGGTAGCCGAGGTGGCCGACTTCGGGCGGGTGTTCGTCTCCGGCGACTCGGCCGGCGGCACCATCGCGCACCACCTCGCCGTGCGGTTCGGCTCCGCCTCCGGGCGCGCCGAGCTGGCGCCCGCACGCGTCGCGGGGTACGTCCAGCTCATGCCATTCTTCGGCGGCGTCGAGCGGACGCCGTCGGAGGCGGCGTGCCCCGACGACGCGTTCCTCAACCGCGACCTCAACGACCGCTACTGGCGGCTCTCCCTACCGGCGGGCGCCACGGCGGACCACGCGTTCTCCAACCCGTTCGGCCCGGGGAACCCCGACCTCGCCGCGGCGGAGTTCGCGCCGACGCTGGTGGTGGTCGGCGGGCGCGACCTCCTCCGCGACCGCGCCGTGGACTACGCGGCGAGGCTGGCGGCGATGGGGAAGCCCGTGGAGGCGCTCGAGTTCGAGGGGCAGCAGCACGGCTTCTTCACCATCGACCCCTGGTGCGCCGCCTCCGGCGACCTCATGCGCGCCGTCAAGCGCTTCGTCGACACCGACGGCGGCGCCGCCCGCCTCGACGACTAATCAGCCGCCGCGTGCTCCTCTCTCATGCGTGCCTTGTCGGCAATAATAAGTCGATTCGGATTTCAAAATGCTAAAAATTTCAATTATCAAATGTTCAAAATTCAGAAGGGGTATATGATTCCATGGCCAGTTTGAATTATCGTGGTTCGCTTGTTGAACTAGTCACTGCGTATATTGCAGCTTGATTTGTGAGAGGCTCCTCTAACTTTAAAAGTTAGAAGGATGTGTGTTCCTGACATATGAGCCTACGAGGGTGGGTCCTATCTATCAAGGATCCATGTCACTCTAAAAGTTAGAGAAACTCATTCTACTTGATTTTGTAGCGCTTCACGGGTATATAAATACAAATTTATATTTCCTCGTATAATATTTGAGTTTTAAATACAGTACAAAATAGGTTGATGGCCCACACAGATCTGGGCCTGAATACAAAATTTAATTATTTTTCCAACAATGTAATAAATAAATGGCTATATTTTAATGGAAGAAATATACGTTTCAATTGTATATAATGATGTGTGTGCGTGTTTGCCATGTAATGGAAAAAATGTTAGTAAGTCCGAAACGGAAAAGAACTAAAGATCAAGCATCAGAGTAGTTCTTAAAAAAAAATATCAGAGTGAGCTACGATGGGCTGATATGTTGGCCCGGCACGATGGCCCACACTTATCGGCCTGATCATGAGCAACCAAAGCCAAGGCCCAATGGTCGGTTCCGTATAAATGACACATTGCCATGTCCACCCCTAATAATACGCAAAATCTATAGCGTTTTCTTTTTGTGATTTTCTCCACCTCAAATTGTGATTTCAGATTTGTTTAGTCCTCTGATAAAACTAATCTTTGCTTTATGAAGAAAGAGAGTAGTAAGAAAGTCCCTCGAATACCATATGTAGTAGGATAAAATTTACTACAGTACACTTAAAATTTTCTAGTGTATGTTGTTGGATACCTAAATAACATCAAATAGATTAAGGGCAAACAAAAAATTATCAATTTGTTAGAGAACACCATATCCATTATTTTATTATTTCTGCATAATCGAGACAGAAAAATATCGAAAGGATGGAAATGGTCCTTGGGCCAGCGTCATGAATCCCAACCAGATCCGAGCCACACTCTATCCCGATGACAATTCCCCCTCTGCAAAACCCCAGCGATAACAACTAAGCCACACCCCCCTCCTAATCCAATCTACAAAACCATAGAAATTGGAGATAGTGACGATGGCATCCACAGCGGCGGCGACGAGCTATGGGTATTGATCCGCTCTCTCCCGACATGCTCACCCTCTCTCTCAAAAACCCTAGCAAAGCACCAGGTTCAGACATGCTTTGCTTCACAGCTCTCATCGCCACTTCTGTCGCTGCTTGCCGTGACCATCTCCAATTTCTAGGGCTCTAAATAGGGGATCTAGGGAGGGTAAGTGGCTTGGGTCTGGTCCAAATCAAACCCAGTCGGGTTAGATGTTGTTGCTCCAAGGGATAAACTTGTCTTTTCTAATTGTTTCTATTTATGTGGTGCATAAATAATAAAATAATAACAATGGTGTACTTCATCAAATTACCGGGTTTTTGAGGTATCCAATAGTAAAAATAGTAATTTTAAGTGTTCTGCAGTAAATTTTCTTGTAATAGTAGTCTATTTCTAATATATAATCGTCCCTTGATTATTCAAATATGATGTTTGAGAATTGAGGCTTACAAGATTCTGAATCCGTAATAATCAAACAAGGTTTTTCTTTTCCATCATTGTGATCTCCTTTTTGCCCTACCTTGGCTGTGTTTATTGATGAAGACTCTAGAGTGGTTAAGAGGGTGTGACATGGTGTCATACTCTCCAAATTTCCAACTCACTGTTCTCTTTTTCAGATTTTTGTTCTCCCTTCACCCAAAAAGATTGTGTTATATTGTCACACATGGCTTCAAATCTTTTTCTGACCAATGGGGCTTCTGGCTGTCAAAATCTCAGTGAAATTTAAATCGTACGAGAAGAAACCTTATCTCATTCAATCTTTTTCGTTCTGATATCTGGATTTGGACATCACAGCAGATATATTCTACCTGATGGTCCCTGATCCATCTCCAAGCTAGGATTCATATTTCTTCGCCTTTTTTTCGGTGTTGTGATCATCTCATGATCCATTACCATTTCTATCTATCTCTCTCTCGGATAAGTTCATGACGTTTCTTCTACCTTCCATCACTGTCAGCTGTAATAAGAGCAACAGGACCAGTCCAGCCTTTGATATTAGATGATGCAGACGTGTGGAAGAACTGTCGCTCTGAACTGTTCTTCTTAGTTAATTAGCTAGTCCCATAATGCAAGATTTTTTTAAGTATGAAAGTAATTTCTTTCCAGTGTGCCATCATGCATGAATTGATCTTCCAGTAGCTGTGTTTGATGCAATCTTTAATAACTCGAAGTCTTAATCCATTCAATTTTCCAAGGCTTCTCCTTCAGATAGATATAACTTTTGTCAGTTGTCGCCCGGATTTTCATGAAAGATTTGGCTCTTGTCATTAATTATTAATTAAGAAAGAGATGCCTCTGCCTATCCGAGATTACTCTGACGACCATCTTTTTTCTGTCACGAAATTTCTCCTTTGACCAAACTTTGCAATGTTATCTTTTTTCAGTAGAACATTTGGCTTCTTTCTGAATTTTTCAAGATCAGGTTGGAACTGAACATTCAGTCGCCTGTGCCACATTCATCAGAGCTGCTGACAGTGGTCGCTTGCTTGAAACAGTTGCAGGGGTGTCATCTCTGAACGTATGTCCAGGCCCTGTTTGGAGAACTATCCCAGAGATATTTTTTGGGCTAAAGATTATCCCACCAAAATAGCCCTCTAATAAAATAGCTCTCTTGCTGTCTTGCTGTTTGGATCCTAGGGCAATTTAGCTATTATTGTATCATCCCAATCATTAAAAGTATACAGCAGCCGGATCTTCTATGGCTAATCCAATATGCACACCAACCTTGCAAGAATCGCCAGAGCGAGCCGGCGGCGTAGAAAGGGTACACTAGCAGCTTCTCCCCCCGGGGCCGACGTAGAACGCGCGGCGCAGCACGATGTTCGGGTGGCTGACGGCGCCGATCCGGCGCGCTGCGGCGGAGGCCTCGTCGGAGCTGAGCGCGCATGCGGGCCGCACGAACCGGAGTAGCACGGCGGCCTCCCCGGAGCGCATCGCGGCGCGGTACAGGGTGCTGTGCGACGACTTGGCCACCACCTCCCCTGGCGCCTCAAGGATGGCGGCCACCGAGAGCGCCTCCCCGCCGGGGAACTTGACGAGCGCGTCCGCCCTGCCGTACTCGCCGGCGCCGACGCCGCTCTGCGCACCCACCCCGAGCCGGTCGGCGATGGGGGCGAGGTACGGCTGCAGCACGGAGGGGGAGGCGAAACTGGTGCTGGGCGGCGGCGCGGGTGTGGGGAGGAGGAGGCGAAGCTGGGCCGGGCGGCAACGATGGCTCTGGAGAGCGAGCGGGGGCGACGGCGACGGCGCTATCCGCAACAAGATCCGGCAAAGTGAGAATCAGTGGGGCCCACAGTAAAATAGCCCCAATTAGCACCCCTTGGGGGTGATAATTTTTTTGGGTGGGCTATTTGCAAATAGCCCTAAAACTATAGGGCTGTTTGAATCCCCTAGAGCTATTTTGAGGCTAAAAGGGTGGGTTAAAAAATATCCCTAGGATCCAAACAGGACCCTAATTTGTCTTTGATGTTTACAACTGAACTAAAATTTTGTGATATTTCAACTCAATTTGTAGTCGTTTAATGTGCTCGACCTACTAATCTACTATAGGATGCAGTAGCAGTGTGCCACGCTTTGAATTATTTTTTCTCACCATACAAGCGCACCACCATTTCTTGTTTTAATGGATATGTCATTAATGCAAAAGAAGTCAAAGGATTGCTTTATAATCCTTTGATTTCAATACGCTCAAATTTTTAAGGGGTTATATAGCACTTCAATTTAGCTTTGTTAGTTTAATGCAACATGAATGATTTATCTCAAGTGGAAAAGCTACCGGCCTAGCTAAATTCATTTTCCGTAGGTCGTTTTTGGAATTTACAAAATATCACGGTCCACAAACTTGCTCTGAAGTCTGGTAATATAAAGACACAAAAAAAGGCAACAATGACCTATAAATTGACACTACATGATTGGAGATAGCATGCATGTCCATCATCTCTGTTGGATATGGATAACCCAGTGACTTGTGAGTAATGACAATAAATAAAAAAAATAAGTTAAAAGTTATCGAGCTGAAGTCAAGAGTTCAGTTAACCTGCTACCACATCACAAATTACCACAGACTCCACTAAATTTAATTAGCATCATATCAAAGCTAAAGATGAAGTGATATAATGCTATACAACCATATATTAAAAGTGCTTAGTTACTTACATGATCAGTCCACTAATGGTGGCCACTAATTCACCAGTGTCAGTGTGTGTGCGCGCGCCACTAGTAACAGTCCAGCTGCCATGGACTGACTCAACTCCAATGTGTCTGCAACTCAACGTTGCTATCAAACTAAAGAGATTTTGTACATATATGTTATGCTGATATATATTTGCATATATAATGCGTTGTGATCTCATGGACAGGATGCAATTCGCCAAATTCAGCCAACTCATAAGGCCATGACACAAGTTGAACTTGTTAAACCAAAATAAGTAAAAGGTGATGGGGGCCATAGCCTCTGATTGATCAATTCGATACTCAATTAATTAATCAATTATGCTGACAAAAACAACTAAAAAAGGACTCATCACCACAAAATCCTAGCAAATCATAGTCACTTTCATCGATATATTTGAGTACACATTTTGAGAGGATGGTTCAGTTAGTGTGCTCCAATGATTCAGGTGCTAGTTTCTTGTGCTGGTTACTGAGCAATTACTCTTTCGATTACAAAAGAATGTCTTTATATATCTTTTCTAAGTAAAAAAGGCACAACTTTGGCTGCTCAATAATTATATAAGTGTAATATTATGAAAGCATCTATTATAACAAGCTTGGTTATATAATTTTTAATGGCTCAAACTCTAAAACAATATATAGATCAAAACTTGCACCGATTTTGGCCTACCATGCCTTTGAAAAAACATCTTTTGGTTGAATAAATATACATTACAAACCTTCATACCTTCATATGAGATCATCAACATAATTGGACAACCTAGAAGGACACCTTGACTTATACCACCATCTGATGTGACTGTGACCAATCAAACTATCTAATGTTTGGATATTATGTTGAAGAATTAAGTGAACTATTGGTCTTTTTCTCACCATCCTAATCCTTGAGGTAAATGGAAATTGCTATGATGAAACTGGTACGATTTTAGTACGATATATACTACGCTGCATGATTGTCGATTGGGTGGAAACATCCTGAGCCCCATATTTGCCGCATGCACAAGAGAATAAGTATCATACGCTCTGATCATAAGAAATTTTATCGTATGTATAGCAGTGCTCTAGGTAAATTGGCTAATGCACGTAACTCAAAATATTAATTGGTCTGATGTTTTTGTTTTTAATAATGAAGATGAAGTTTTCGTAGCGGCTTGCTCTAGACACCTACATCATACTTGACAGTGTTTTAAATTTAAGAAATGCACCATTGTTTTAAGGTTTGGGAGTTTTCACCACGGCTGCTATAAAACACACCTACGTCATGCTTGATAGACTCTCCGGTATATGAAAGTTCACCATTTTTTTTTGAAGTTTTGTGGGACACAACATCAACCTGAAGTGTAATTCAGAATATTCCACCTTTTATCACTCAAGCCACTTTAACTTTGATGGGTTGGTTAAGATTTAACTTGCATAAGTCACCCTTGACTATAAAGTACTAACTACTACTACCTTTTAATTTGGACACTTATGGGGAAAACATAACAAATCTGGAAGGTTTTTTTTGTATGGATGAAAGGCATTTGAAGACATTGGCATACGTGAGTAACAATTTTAATTTCAAGAGTACAATTGGATTCAATTTATCGTTTATGTAGAAGCGGTACCATTTCTTCCAATTTACGATCCTAGCTATATATATAATTTGATTTTTCTAATTTCTGTTAGTGTCACGTTGAAGTTATCACTAAATAGTTAAATTGATAAATATGAAATTTGTAACCTACCAAGAACCATTATTTGTCCCCCGATGCACATCACATATCACCTATCCATCAGACCACGGATCAACTCGCTTAATCGGCTGGCCTGGCCGGTGGCCGCTCAGCGATGGAGCTACACTAAACCATCGGATCAGACGATCCCGATGATCTTAGATAAAATTTATGATTATATTAGTCATGTAATTAAAATGATACTAGAAATTAAGCTAGATTAGTGTATTCCGACTCTAATAAACTACTCTAGCTCCACACCCCTGTGGCCGCTACCTAATTGAATCAATTTTTTTATGTGCATGTGTGTAGAACCGTAGATTGCAACTCCCTATTCTATTCAGCAAGCAGCAAACGATTTTTGACTCCACTGTTGATGTTGATGCCGCTGTTCGTCTGAGCAACGGGCGTCGCCTTGTCAACCACCGGCATCGAACTTGACCGTGGACTGTGGAAATGCAATATACACTAGCGAAGCGGTGCTATTGAAGTAAACCAGCTGATTTTCTCATTTATTGTAAAGACGATTTCTACACTGTCAAGCGATATAATTTTTATAAAAAATATCAGTTTTTTTTAAAATCAAACGAATCTATTTTCTAAATTTATAATAGCTACTCATTTTTTTCCAATATACAGTAATCTAGTACCGGATTTGATGTACCCTAAAACTATAAACTATAAATATGAACTGTTCATATTTATAGTCTTAGGGTATGTCAAATCCGATCATATATTACTGTATATTGAGATGGATTGAGTAATACTCAATTAATTATTAGTCAATGAGTCATCTCGTGTGATTATTAGGCTAAGCCAAAGACCTGATCAAAACGAACTCAGCCTAAAATCGAAATCTTTCGGTGCTATAGAACTAATTTTACCTAAATACATCCCTAATGAAAAGAAATGTAAACTTAATCCAATTAGGAGCAGGTACATTGTGTGGCTATATAAGTGAGGTGGCTATGCAGTGTGATTTAAGGTGATTACTACATTCTTGCTAGCTCAAAGAGTTCGCAGCAGCTTGTGGACACAAACATGCCAACCATGCCGGCCGTCGTGTCTGCCGCCGGCGCCGCCGCTCCGTGCTCCAACGTCGTCGAGGACCTCGTCGGCTTCCTCCGCGTCCTCAGCGACGGCACCATCCTCCGGTCGCCGGGCCCGGTGTTCTGCCCTTCCACCTTCCCCGGCGAGCACCCTTCCGTGGAATGGAAGGAGGCTGTCTACGACAAGGCCAAGAACCTCCATGTCCGCATGTACAAGCCGTCGCCGTCGGCCGGCGGCGGCGGCGGCGGGAAGCTACCGGTGCTCGTCTACTTCCATGGCGGCGGCTTCTGCCTCGGCTCGTGCACGTGGGCCAACGTCCACTCGTTCTGCCTCCGCCTCGCCGCGGACGCTGGCGCCGTCGTGCTCTCCGCCGGGTACCGCCTCGCCCCCGAGCACCGCCTCCCCGCGGCCGTCGACGACGCGGCGGGTTTCCTCCACTGGCTCCGGGAACGCTCCGTGGACGATGGAGACAGCGATGGCGACGGATGGCTCGCCGAGGCCGCCGACTTCGGCCGCGTGTTCGTCACCGGGGACTCGGCTGGTGGCACCATAGCGCACCACCTCGCCGTGCGCGCCGGCTCGGCGGCGGCGCCCAATCTCGCCGGCGGCGAGCCCGATGACCCGGTCACAATCCAAGGCTACATCCTGCTAATGCCGTTCTTCGGCGGCGTCGTCCGGACGCCGTCGGAGGCGGAGTGCCCGGCGGACGTGTTCCTCAACCTGGACCTGTTCGACCGGTTCTGGCGGCTGTCGCTGCCGGCGGGCGCCACGAGGGACCACCCGATGGCGAACCCGTTCGGCCCGGACAGCCCGGCCCTGGACGGCGTCGAGCTTCCTCCGGTCCTCGTCATCGCCGGCGGCCTCGACATGCTGCGCGACCGCGCCGTCGACTACGCCGAGCGGCTGTCCGCCATGGGCAAGCCGGTGGAGCTCGCCGAGTTCGCCGGCGAGCACCACGGGTTCTTCACGCTGGGCCCCGGGTCCGACGCCGCCGGCGAGCTGATCGCCGCCGTCGCGCGCTTCGTCCGCAACACCTGTGTTGTCGACGTGGCAGCGCCGCCACCAAAGTAGGGTAGTAAAATCGGGCGGTGCATCGAGATTCGTGCAGTCCGCATCTTGTTTTTTTCCCTCTCCTTTTGGTCGAGGGCGACATGTGCCGGAGAGACGGGTGTTTGTCACGTGTCAATGATGTGATGTGTGTTGTCATGAGACATCAGTGGATTAAAATGAACCGGATGTCCAAGTGTGATTTGCATGCAAAATCTTGCTTTTAGTCAGTCCTGTAAAATATCGGCGATATATGATCTTGCCAAAAAGCTTTCGGTAAATTTGGATGTTTGGGTTTTTAAGTTTAGTACTGTAGAATGTAAAATACTACGGTGCCAGATTATATGGGTATTATGTAAGGCAGTAGCATCAAAGATGGTGTGAACTCTATTGATGTCACCGACTGTTAATGATAACAAACCAAACACAATTTACACAGGACTAACTATATATTTATCGAACAAATGTAATTATGGTACAATCGTGGTGTGATTACACTGTAACTTGTAGAAAATTTAAAACAAATATATAGTACAATCGTGGTGTGATTACACTGTAACTTGCATGTAAGTATAATGTAACTTTCAAAATTCCCTTCTTAACATGTTATTTTTATGAAATGGAGGTCATGGACCGATTCCTCTCATATATATATATATACGTACGCTGTAATTTTTTTCCTTGCTCGCTTGCATAAATCTCGAGATAAATCTAACAATTTAAAATTATGTGAAAGTTACATACAAGTTACAATGTAATTACACTATAATTATACTATAATTGCATTCGTTAAATTTTTGGGAGAAAATTTATCGATAAATATATAGAAAAATCGTTTTACAAAACGTTTCGGCTACATTGAAATTAGCAGGAGCACCACACTAAGCTCTAAGGCTAATGGGCAAATGCGCGCTCTCTCTCTCTTTCACCAAGCAAACATCACGCGTGAACTATATGAATTTATATGAATAACTCTTGGACCTCTTTTGAGGTTTTCTACCTGAACTATATGAATTTATATGAAGTTCATATGTGAAAAGTGACCCTACGGAGAAGAAAAAAAATATGGAAAAATACAATCGGAGGGGGAAAAGGAAGAAAAAAAATAAAAACAAGAGATAGAAAAGCAAACAAGAGATCTAGCCACCCAAGTTAAGGCACATGAAAGAAAGCTACTCAACAGGCCTATGCTCCACTGAAGCTTCTTCCTTTTTGGATTTGATAGAACACCTACCGGACTAAAAGTTTTAACTTTCCCAAGTAAAGTAACATTTCTTTTTGTAAGAAAGTGTAATTAAATGAAATATGCTTATGATCTCCCCACATTTTTAATGATGTGAACAATGGAACTTTTAGTAGTCCTTATCTAGTCCATAGAGACTTTGACAAGATGGGGGCAAAAGGATCGAAGCCATGTAGCGACTGGCATTTAGGAAAAGAAGGGCATGCATATATTTAAATAATCGTAGTTATTACCTGAAATTAATTGCAGGTAAGAGTGATGACCTCAACCGTGTAAGGCACAATAGCACATGTTAAGGACCCTACAGCACTGCTCATATATCAGGAGTCACTGACATATAAGTCCTTGAGTAAGTAGGGCTCACATGTACATATTTACCTTGTTTACTCCTGTAATTTGTGGTGCTGAGTGCGACATACTTTGACATTTCTACGCAACTCACTT
Organism: Oryza punctata; assembly: GCA_000573905.2. Classification (NCBI taxonomy): domain Eukaryota; kingdom Viridiplantae; phylum Streptophyta; class Magnoliopsida; order Poales; family Poaceae; genus Oryza; species Oryza punctata. Next base: position 3,597,040 of record CM002494.2, on the reverse strand, counting down.
GGAAGGAATTAAATTGGTTAATGCCAGGAGTGTTGCAGTGAGGGCGAATCTTTGCAAGTGGCTCTGCAGTTAGTTGAATCTTTGCAATCCATATCCAATGGGACCATGCACCTTCATGTCATGTTGCTAGATATAAGAAAAAAAGATCAGCAAGACAAGATACAAGATCATCATGGGAGCTAGATTACAAATTCTTTGGAGAAGATGTATATCCATATATGAAACCATAATCCGGCCTGCTGCTAGATCTACCTTATCTCGAAGCCATCCAATGCAAAGGGCCATGTGATTGTGTGCATATCTACCAGTGCCCGAATGTTTATGTAGTCCTGACTCCTGAGGGACATATTTATCGTATATAATCTAATTTATAGTTACTATTTTGATGATGTATTTACAGTTACAGATTAGAGTTCTACTAGTAGATTAGGCATACTTTAATTAGGATATTGATTCAATACGGGGAAGGTTAGGCTGAGCTTATCAACTGCACCTAAAATAAGACAAGCGATTATGATATGATTAATCGAGTATTAACTATTAAAATGTTAAAAAATAGATTTATTTGATTTTTAAAAACAAACTTCGATATACAAAGTTTCTATAAAGAACACAGTAGTTTAGGAAATAACTCATGATAAATAAAGATGTAATTCCTAATAGAAGCAGATTAGAATGCCTCCTAATACTCTTAACACAAACTCTCCTCTCTCTGATTGTTGGATCATTATCACACAAGACCAAAAACTGACAACCCATATCTGTTAGGTACAATTAGCCGAATACAATGTCTCTCCGCCTCATTTGATCTGGTCCAAGAAAATCATAAGTGATTACTGATTAGCGTGCATGATGACGTGTACAGTAACAGTACATCGTACCTTCGTACATAAGCTATATGCACAAACTCTATACCTGCACACGTGAAACTACAGTTTCGGCTTTATATGCAGGTCGACCTACTGTGCTACTGTATATATTTTTCTCCTGATAACTAATCCGAAGCCTATCAATTAAGATTTTTTGCGGCATGGAAAGAGGGACGTAATTAGGCTATAAATATAAAATAATAGATTTATTGGTTTTTTAAAGAAATTTTAATATGTATAAAAGGTTTTTTAAAAACATATTTGTTTATGGTTTGAGAAACTACCAACGAAAAAAACAAATAAGTTGTGACTCTCTGAGTTGCTCAAAAGAACGAGACCTAAGTCTACATTAACTTAATTTGACAGATACATGTGGCATAACTAATTTTTCAAGAAGAACTTATCATGGGCGAAAAAAATCTCCCAGAAAAGAGAAATGTGGTCAGCCAGTCAGGCCTTATGTAATTATCTTCCTCAACAGTGTCCTGCTGAAGCAAATGCAAATTAGGCCAACTAAAACTTAAGTTACTTTTTTTTAACAAAAACTAGCTAATTATTACTTGTACAAGACCAGATGATTACAATAAAACTTTCATATCATCTACATGGATAACCGAATAAAATTGTTATAGTATGTGGTAGTTAGAGGTAACAGAGACCGTGCATGCGTGCACTTGTGAAGCTTGATAGTATAAATCAGTATAAATAGCAGGGGGACAATTTCACCAACTCATGCTCTAACAAATCCTATTAATTAGTGGCCAACAATTAGCTAACTGCACTAAAACTTTTATAGTGTCTACCTTAATAACCGGATAAAATTGTTAAGAGTATACACTAGTAGAGAAGTGAACTTTTGTACCGGTTAAAACCCTCTTTAATACTGATTGTAACAACCGAGATAAAGAAATTGAGACTAAAATTTTTGATCTTTACTGGTTGAAGAAACCGGTACCGATACTAAAGATGCATATTAAATAAAAAACATGAGGGATGTAGAATTCGAATCAACCAGTACCGGTACTAAAGATGCATATTAAATCAAAAAACATGAGGGATGTAGAATTCGAATCAACCGGTATTCGAACTTAAGATCTCTCACTCAACCCTCAGGCGTGTAACCATCTCACCAACTTCACACATCTAACTTGGATATAGATATTTTTTAACTAACACTGGTAGCATCTTTATTACGGTTGGTGTTACCAACCGAGATAGATAATTTTAGTCTCGATTGGTGTTACCAACCAGTAATAAAGATGTTTCTAGGGACTTGGTCTTTTAGAACCGGTATTAAAGCTCTTTAGTACCGATTTTTAATCCATTCGAGATATTTGTGTTTTGAGATATCACGATAAAAGATGAGTTTTCTAGAAGTAGTGATATGATAGTTAGAGATAACAGGGACCATGCATGCGAGCAATGGTGAAGCTTGACAGTATGAATAGCGGGGGCAATTCACCAACTCATACTCTAACAAAACCTATCAATTAGTGGCCAACATGTTATTCAACTGTGTTAGTTTTTTCTCTTGTGTAATTCAAATTTGAAAGTAGGGCCATGGCCTATATTATTCTCCACTAATATCTGCCGTGCATGCCATTATGCAAGTACAATAATCGAATGGGTCACTTAAACAGCAATAGTAGAACTATTTAATCCGGACTACTTATATATCTTATCTACTTTCTTTTGTGTCCGATATGAGATATGATATGACATTTGATTCATAGAAATAACAAGTTGATAACTAACCAGAAGCGCTAATCCCTTCTTTCTATGAATCTAATACCCACTAAATATCTAAAACTCAACATTGAAAACATAGTATTCATTAGCACTCCTAGAACCTAAATGCAAGCATACATGCCACATCATCTCATTAAGCACATAAAGGTTAACATGCAAGCACATAGTAATTATATCTACAATTTAATTCATTCTAAAACTAAACACACACATCCTAAATCATCATTCTCAAATCATTTTCATAATATTTCAATCCAAATTATTTCATTATTTCTCCAATATCTAACATATATCACACAACAAAGTACGGGGTATCATCTAGTTACCTAGTTACCGTGATACTTATGACACAACTGGCCATCATCCATGTGCTGATGCACCAAATGTGGTGATCCGTTACCCATGTGGCGCAATTATTACCACAACTTTTAGTCATGAAATGGTTAACATATACTCCAACGGCAGACAAGTGGAAGGACACAGTGATGTTTCTTCCTAGATGCATATCATGGTTTGTATTGATCTTGTGAACCTAGCCAATCAATCAGGTGAAGAGAAGTATTCTAACTGTTTTACTATTATTTTCTTATGAGACAAAGTCGTGATAGTCTTCCCCGCTCCGGCGATGCCCTGTATGACCATTTCGAACATGGTGCGAAGGATATTATTATCTTAGGCTTCATATGTATAACTCCTCAAAATTAGCATCACACCACATAGTAAGGGTTTTTTTAGGGCAACCAAATGTTATTGTGCCAAAACTTTAGCTACCACAATCGTATATCCTTGTGCTATCGTGATAACGCCCATCAATGATACCACCCTCTACCTCTAAATCTCTAATGTTGTATATATATGTACTATCAAATTAACCTCATCAACACTGGTCGATGAGAAGAAGATGCTCGAGTTACAAATTAATAAATACCAGTCAACACATTTGAATGTTACAAGTTGAAACTTTAATTATAAATTTGAAACGAGCTCAACAATGAAGTCTGTTATAGATAAGAGAGAAATCCGATACGAATGAGACATATATTATTACAATCGATATATACTCTCACAAAGTCAAACTGCAAAGTGCATGGGCGATAAACCGATGGTTGCAGGAAGTGAGGAACTCTTGTTATCCACTTGATATAGGCCAGCATTTATCCCTTCATGATGACATGATACATCGATCGACAGTGTCCAGCCATTTTTCCTCCTCCTTTCCTTCGATTGTTACAAGCTACCTTTGTCAAAACACTGAATAATTCAGCCTTATCTTCTCAGCCTAATGTGATCACTTCAGCAGCAAAGCAGCGCAATTTGGCACGTGAATAAGCTGACGTGGCACAAGAATGTACACACGATAGTCAACTACTCCTACTAGCCAAAAGTTAATAACAACGACATGCCACGTGGCAAGTTACCGTTCATCTTCATGTGCCCCAAAGTCAATGGACTCGATCTACACTCGATGTGCTCATCTGCATGCGCTCTATGGGTCACTGACTCGTGGGCCCGACTTTCCAGTTCTACTCGTGCTACACGTCTCCGCGGAGCAGCTCGTCCGTTACAAAATAAGTTTATTTTTTACCCATATATACACAAAACTAAAAAGATAAATAATTTCATTTTATCAAATCATAATGTAATTATTTTTTATTAATTTTTTTATTTTTACAATTATTAGTAAAATCCTTATTTTGAAACAGCTAAAAATAAAATTATTATGAAACATAGGGACTATATATGAAGCTTCCTATTTATAGGCGTGATCTATACAGTTATGCTGCACCAGCTAGCTAAGCGTGCACCACTCATGTCGTCGTCGTCTTCCTCACCGGCGCCGGCGCCGCCGCACGTCGTCGAAGATTGCCTCGGCATCGTGCAGCTACTCAGCGATGGCACGGTGACGCGTTCCGATGACTACTCTAGCATCTCGCTCATGTGCAACGTCCCGACCGACCTGCCCGTCCAGTGGAAGGACGTCGTCTACGACGCCGGGCGCGGTCTCCGCCTCCGCATGTACGCGCCGACGAGCCACAGCGGCGAGGAGGGGAAGCTGCCGGTGCTCGTGTACTTCCACGGCGGCGGCTTCTGCATCGCCAGCTTCGAGCTGCCCAACTTCCACGCCGGCGCGCTACGCCTCGCCGGCGAGCTCCCGGCCGTCGTGCTCTCTGCCAACTACCGACTCGCCCCCGAGCACCGCCTCCCGGCCGCGCACGATGACGCCGAGTCCGTCCTCTCTTGGCTCCGCGGCCACGCCGCGGCGTCGGCTTCGGCGTCGGCGTCCGCTGATCCGTGGCTCGCCGCGTTGGCCGACTTCGACAGGGTGTTCGTCTGCGGCGACTCGTGCGGCGGCAACATCGCGCACCACCTCACCATCGGCTGCGGCTCCGGCAAGATCGAGCTTGACCCGGCGAGGCTCGTCGGGTGCGTGATGCTCTGGCCATACTTCGGCGGCGAGGAGAAGATGCCATCGGAGGCGCCGCCGCCGGAGGGCGACGCGTCGTCGTCGGCGATGAGCATCGTGCTGTTCGACCAGATGTGGCGGCTGGCGTTGCCGGCGGGGGCGACGAGGGACCACCCGGCGGCGAACCCGTTCGGGCCGGAGAGCCCGCCGCTCAACGGCGTGGTCTTCCCGCCGGTGCTCATCGTGGACCCCGAGCAGGACGTGCTCCGCGACCGCGTCGCCGACTACGCGGCGAGGATGGAGGCCATGGGGAAGCGCGTCGAGCTCGTCAAGTTCGAAGGGCAGGGCCATGGCTTCTTCGTGCTCGACCCCATGAGCGAGGCCTCCGGCGAGCTGGTCCGCGTCGTCAGGCGCTTCGTGTACGGCGGCTAGGTGTTCGTCCGAAGTAACCAAGATATGGAACTCGGATGGCTTCGTGTACGGCGTCTAGGTGCATCTTGATCGTTTCGTCTTCATCTTATCCTTCGTGGCCAAAATTTAAATTTTATAAATTGGTTTTATAGTTGATTTTGATGTTTTCTCATTGCAGTTTATCTTTTCAATATCAGTTTTAAGTCGTTAAAAACACATGTACGGTATAATCATTAATCAACACCAAACAGATGCGAGACGGGTCATATACCGTCCTTAGCATCTAAAATTGATGATCTACCTCCTACTTTTCACTTTTAGGCGCAGTTTGGGTTAAAAAGACAATAAAAAAGAACACTGTAGCAAGATCACCTGTGATTTGAGCTGTCTACAAGTTTGCAATTATAAGCATAGAAACAGATATGGATTTTTATCCCTCGAGGAAACGTTCCCCCGTTGATTACATATCATCTAAATAGTTATAAAAAATTTTTAAAAAATATTGATAATATATATGAAATATATCACTACACAAACATACAAGACCAAATTTAACTTCTACAACTTACAACAAAAAGAAGAAATTAAATTAAAAATAGTTATCGTACATTCACAACTATATTTTTTATTTTTTTATAACTTGTAAAAGTTAAATTTTAACTTGCATATTTATGAAGTGATATATTTTATATTAATCTATCTTATTAAATTTTTTAAAAAAATTGATGGCTATTTAAGTGACATGCACCAAACGAGAAGATATCCCCTTAAGCGATGAAAACATTTTCCCATATAAACACTACTTGTGAATTTGAAGCCTTTGAAAAAAAATGGAAGCGTGCAGAGACAAGCGACGATATACATATGCTATTTCGCGATATATATTGGACACAATTGTTTCTTATTTTTTTCATTTATCCTTTTCGCTATTGAAACGTATACTGGCAGCAAAACAAAGCAATAGGTTGTTTGATGGTCTGTGGCCCGTGGTCCATCCTCCCTAATTAGCCTCCAACTCATTACATCGGCCGCACCGACAGCCCAGAATAAATTGAGCCCATTTAAACATTTTCTCGCCGAAAATTTAATCAAACTTCGGTGGCATATAATCCATCTCCTATCTCATTTGTTTTTTTGACACAATGATATGCTCGAATTATCTCCCTCGAATTTTTAAATAAAAACAAAAGTAATCCATTTTTTTGGGAAGAAAGTGAAATAACTTTTTTTCAATGATATGCTCGAATTACCTCCACCGATTTTCTAAATAAAAAATAAAAGTAATCAATTTTTTTCCGACGAAAGTGCAATAACATTTTGTTTTCAAAGTGCATGCCGTCCTAAGACATCTACAAGACTACAACGAAAGTTTTGTTTTTTAGCTTTTAGCCTCAGTCGGATCGTGGATGCGCTCGGCTAGTTAGATAAGTATTGAGCTTCGCACGCAGCCAAGCATACGCGCGCGCAGCCGGCAATGGCGTCGTTGTCTGACCCGAACGCGCCGCCGCCGCAGCAGCAGCAGCAGCCGTACGTCGTCGAGGACTGCCGCGGCGCCCTGCAGCTGCTCAGCGACGGCACGATTGTCCGCGCCGCGGCGCCGCCGTTCCACGTACGCTTGGACATCGACGACGGCCGCGTCGAGTGGAAGGACGCCGTGTACGACGCCGCCCACGGCCTCGGCGTCCGCATGTACAAGCCGGCGGCGACGGGGGAAGCGGAGAAGGAGGAGGAGAAGCTCCCGGTGGTGGTGTACTTCCACGGCGGCGGCTTCTGCATCGGCTCCTGCACCTGGCCCAACTTCCACGCCGGCTGCCTCCGCCTCGCCGCCGAGCTGCCCGCCGTGGTGCTCTCGTTTGACTACCGCCTCGCGCCGGAGCACCGCCTACCCGCGGCGCACGAGGACACGGCCACGGCGCTCCTCTGGCTCCGCGACCAGATCCTCTCCGACCCGTGGCTCGCCGACGCGGCCGACACGCGCCAGGTGTTCGTCTCGGGGGAATCCGCCGGCGGCAACTTCGCCCACCACCTCGCCGTGCGGTTCGGCGCGGCAGGGCTTGACCCCGTGAGGATCGCCGGGTACATCCTCCTCATGCCGGCGTTCATCTCGGAGAAGCGGACACGGTCGGAGCTAGCGACGCCGGCCACCGCGTTCCTGACGCGCGACATGTGCGACCGCTACTGCCGCCTCGCGCTGCCCGCCGGCGCCGACAAGGACCACCCGCTCGTCAACCCGTTCGGGCCGGCGAGCCGGAGCCTGGAGGCGGCGGACGTCGGCCGCATGCTGGTGGTCGCCGCCGACGGCGACCTCCTCAGGGACAAGAACGTCGAGTACGCGGAGAAGATGAAGGCGATGGGGAAAGACGTGGAGCTGGTGGTGTTCGCCGGCGAGGAGCACGCCTTCTTCGGCGTGAAGCCAATGTCCGGGGCCACCGGCGAGCTCGTCGAGGTCATCAGGCGGTTCATCGGCGGCGGCGACGGCGCCGCCGCGTAAGTGATCGAGCGAACGCCGGCGAGGTGGTGGTGGTTGCCTCGTGCACCACGTGTTTGTATGCTTATTCCACATATGCGACCTGGTAGCACTACTGTGTCCTTGCAATAATAATTGAGACAAGCTTACTATATTTGTGTTTTTTTGTGGCTACAAATTGGGCACAATGGCAAGCAACAAATCTTGGCAAATTCATGTCACTGTTGTGAAATAGTGGTCGCAGTTTATATGGCTGCGAAGAAAGTGTGACAAAGACGTGACAGTAAGAAGAGGCAATAAAAGTCAGCGTGCATTTATTATTATTTTTCCCCTGTGGTATGTACTGATTCAGTGCGAACATTGAGGAAGAGGGTGTCAAATAGAAAATAGAGTAAATGAGCTCGAAAGAAAACGAAAAATGGGCAAGCTTCCCTCTCCAACATAATAGGCTTTTCACTTTACTTGTGATTAACCTAGAAAAATCTTCCTGTTTGGTTTATTACCCAAACGAAACAAATCACACCAAAGTGAACAGTGATGATAATGTGATCATACAACTCACTGAGTTGATGCCAAAAGCTTGGCAATGCTCTCTTAAAAAAAAAAAAAGCTTGGTAGTGCTAATATGTTGATGGAAAGGCTAAACAAGAGCTTGTGGTAACCGTGATAAAATTTTGACGGCAAAATAAACATAAAATTAATTTACCTTTTTTTGCAACACCTGTATTTGAGTTCACCAACAGTTTAGTTTAAGTTGTGTTTTTCCTCTATTTTTCTAACTAATCTTTCTCATTTACCACACGCATATTTTTCAAATGGTTAAACGATACATTTTTAAATATATATATATATATATGGAAGTTGTTTTAAAAATTTTTATTAATTCATTTTAAAAATAGCTAATACTTAATTAATTATGTGCTAATAAATCGTTCTGTTTCCAGTAAGGTTTATATCGATTAAAAATTTACAATATACACCACCTTCAACTTTGACCATCCTGACAAAAATGTTCGCATCTATATCCTCGTAAAAAAATGCATCTATATATCTATATGCATCATATTCTGCTTAGTTTGCAGACCAGTGATCCACTCATTTGACCTAACCTTGGTCCGAGGGAATTTTAGGGAATATTGTTTTATTCCTTTAGCATGCATGCTCTTTTATAATATTCTGAACGACTATATATATTATATTAACATACTTTTAGAATAAGTTAATCGGTAACTGATGTTGACATCATTTTAGTCGTAGGCTCTCTCTCTTGGACTAGCGTTCGGTAGGGGCCAATCTCTTCCTGATTCACATATGTTCTCATTGCTGCCTCTTACACCATTTGTAAGTTGCAATCTATAAAACACACATACTCCGTACCATAGATGAATATATATACTACGTACCATAGATGATAGGTTGAACTGTATGCCTTGGTGAGCACCTCACAATGCAAGTCACAACCATGCTCAACTACATGTCATGCTTCCACTTTTTCATACAACCGTTGACTCCTCTACACATTAGGATGGGTAATAAAATACTTTTTTCCGCTGTAAAGCATTGCAATCTGATTATAATATTAAACTAGGGAGTGAGTCACTTAGCGGCTATAGGTACTTGATTATTAACTCTAATTCAATAAAGTCAACTAAAACATATTTACTCATTTATTATATTAAACTAGCTTAGGTAGATGGAGTACCGGCCAGCTCCACGTATACAAAAGCAAGTATGCCTCTCTCTCTCCACAACGCGTGATAGCACCAACGGGCTCACAAACTCTTTTGCGTTTTAGTCCTTTGATCGTGTTTCAGTCCCTACACTATATGTTAATTTGTAATTCTCTCCAAACTTTACGGTAAGGACCACATTATAGGAAAACATATCTCATAATACCTTTGACCCACCCATCAACCTATATAAATACAGCAACGACATCTCTTTCCTCCCTCTTCCACTTTCCCAATCCCCTTCTCTTTACTTTGAAAAACAAATCATCATCTCTTTTCTCCTGACCACAGAGATGATAATTTGATGTGGAGACAGAGATATGGTGGTGGCCGCCGCCACCATAGCTTGGCACATTGGGTGCCGGCATCAAGTTGGAGAGGGCAAACAAACAGTTGATGGTTCTTGCTGCAGTGCGTATGATTGCTTCTCGCGGTACTTGGATTCGCCACACACTTCCTGGAGCATCACCACTTCTTGTAGTCCAGCTGCCAACATCACCCTGGCTCAAGGTCCTCCACCCTTCGCTTGTACTGCACCGTAGCACCCCCACCACTCCCTCACTAACCTCTGACTTTTCTTCCCAAACTACCGTGCCCTCTACAGGTCATGCTAACTCTAGGGGTAAAAACAGATCGGATGATCATACCATATTCTAAACCATATATTTTAAACGGATTTGGAGCGGGTGTAGATATTACAGATGCGAATGCAGAGCAGATTTTTTCGGATGTTGGAAATGGTGCGGAGTCGGTGCGGACTCGCGGAAACGAATTAAATTTATCGGATTTTACGTGTATATGCAGTTAATACAACATAGAGTTGATAATGCTATGGATAACTATACAATAATCCATGGACGACCCATCATAATAATCATATGATTAAGTGCTAAACAACATGAATAAATTATGCTCATAATATAAAAACGCTGCTATGCAAGTGTGAGATGAGACGATGAAAGCATCGGACTAAGAAATCTAGGTTAATTGATGAATTAGGCCATTGGATGTACTAGCTCATATGATTTGCAATAGATAGAGTAGTTACATGGGTTGATTATTTCAGATTATCCGACAAACGGCCTACCGGATAATCCGCATTTGCCGGATTTTAGAGATACCACATCCGCATCCTAATCCGCACCATACTATCCGCATCTGCATCCATATCCGCCGGATTTCTAAAAACTCGTACCATATCCTCGTTTCGGATGGATTTAACTAAGTGGATCGGATCCGATAATATCCGATCCGTTTTCATCCCTAGCTAACACCCTACAAGGGCACTCCTTTCCTGAAAAAGCTAACGGGCGATTGATCGCCCGCAACGATTACTTTTCCCAATTGAAATTGCTTTTTTTTGGCACCACATTACTTTTTCCAATTTAGTAAGTTTATACATCTAAAGTTCATACACCTAAAGTTTGTATACCCAAAGTTTACAGGTCAAAAGTTTATATAGCCGATTCAAATTCGAATTTGGATTCAAATATTCTTTTATATAGAATATTTCCATACATAAAATTTATACGTGCGAAGTTTTATGGTATAAAGTCTATGCACATGAATAAGGTTATTAGATTTTTTTTCTATTTTTTATTTTTTCCTAACTTGTTTTTTTTAAAAAAAATTATGGTGTAGTAGGAAGGAAAGAAGGAGGAGGAGCGTACATGTTAGCCCACGGTGATCACCCGCCCATTAGCAGTCCCCTTCCTTTCCTCCACAGTGGCTTCCAAGCCTACGTGGATGCTTGGGCACATAGCGGAACCACACATTGTACATGGTTTAATGGTCTATCCCCTTGCTTTATTTTTGTCTTATTTTAAACATGGGCAATTTTACATTATGTTTTTTTTTTGCCTACGACACCTAATAAAATCTATAACTTCAATATTAATTCATAATAATCAGAGTGTAAGAATACGATACATGTGTTTATAAGTTTGCACGGGACACTGGATATTTCTTTTAGATTCTCACTGATTTTAACCCCGAAGGCCCAGACCTACCACATGGAAAAATACGAGTGCTTCTAGAAGACAAGAAAACGCCTTTGCTTACCGCAAGCGCAGCAGAAGCAGGCGACGTCATCGAGTGCGTCTCCCACGGGCCGTACGGCCACGGCCACACCCTGCACAAGCACAACAAAAGCCAGGGCCCAGGGTCTACATCCATTCGTCAGTAAAGTTAATTACTATCAGCTGACCATCCAGAAGCACAATAACAGTGTTAATATATTGAGAATATGCTGAACAAAGTGCAAATACCATCATAATCCATGCTTACAACTCTAGTTTAATTCAATTACAAATTCGCATAATATATAGTTGCCATCACGACGTTTCTGTTTGTTTCAGCTATGACTTATAAGCCGCATCCAATTTCCAATTTAGAATTAATTCATGTTTTTTTCCTTAAGAAACTTAGTACAAACGCACATACTCAAAAAAACGTATGTACACTTACTCCTATAAACATACATGCACACTCTACCCATATCATTATGGTACCTCATTTTCAAGAGAAGACTGAACCAACATATGTTAAGATCGGTGAAATCATCATAGACGTCTCGCTTCTGAGGGATACTCATGTTAAGTCTAGCGATTGAATCTAGGTGCGCTAGTTACACCACATGGAACCTAGACAATTGAGCTATGCTCACTTCGCGCGTGTTTTTCTATATATAGTTTGGCCTCTAAACCTTTAAACCGTTAGTAAGGCTGTGTTAGTTTCTGTTGGTTAGGAACCTTCCCTTCCAGGATGGAAAACGGAGAAGCACATTAGCATATGATAATTAAGTATTAGCTAAAACTAATAGATTAATATAATTTTTAAAGCAACATTTCTATAGTTTTTTTTCAAAAAAAATATGCCGTTTAGCAATTTGAAAAGTGTGCACGCGGAAAACGAGAGAGGAGGGTTGGGAACCCCTGCAAACGAACAAAGCCTAGAAATGTAAAAGTTTTATCCTAATATTACTTTTCCATTTTTGCAAGTTGCAACGTTTATGTTTTTCTTTGGATTATAAGCCGTAGAAAGGAAGAACCTTCTAAACATATTTGCCATTTTTCTCACGTCTCTGCTTTTGGACTAGAAGAGTAAAAGCTCCCCATTCTAGAAGGCATCTCGTTCTCTTCCAAGTCATCTCCCCAATTCCCCTATATAATGCGCTCCACGTCTCGCTCTTACACCGCACCGACACATCAACTATCTACTACGCATTAACGCAAACACCTACACGACACAAGCAATGGCGCCGGCGGCGGAGCCGTACGTGGTGGAGGACTGCCGCGGCGCGGTTCAGCTGATGAGCGACGGCACGGTGCGGCGCAGCGCCGAGCCGGCGTTCCACGTCGATCTGCCCGACGACGCCGACGCCGCCGTCGAGTGGAAGGACGTGACGTACGACGCCGAGCACGACCTGAACGCGCGCCTGTACCGGCCGCGCCACCTCGGCGCCGCCAACGACGCGCGCGTCCCCGTCGTCGCCTACTTCCACGGCGGCGGCTTCTGCATCGGCTCCGGCCGGTGGCCAAACTTCCACGCCTGGTGCCTCCGCCTCGCCGCGGAGCTCCCCGCCGTCGTGCTGTCGTTCGACTACCGCCTCGCCCCCGAGCACCGCCTCCCGGCCGCGCAGGAAGACGGCGCCACGGCCATGGCGTGGGTGCGCGACAACGCCGCGCGTGACCCGTGGCTCGCCGACGCCGCGGACTTCTCCCGGGTGTTCGTCGCCGGCGACTCGGCGGGCGGGAACATCACCCACCACATGGCGGTCAGGTTCGGGAAGACCGGCCTGGGCCCGCACGTCCGGCTGCGCGGGCACGTCCTCCTCATGCCGGCCATGGCCGGCGAGGCGCGGACGCGCGCCGAGCTGGAGTGCCGCCCCGGCGCGTTCCTCACCGCCGAGATGAGCGACAGGTACGCGCGCCTCATCCTGCCGGATGGCGCAACGAGGGACTACCCGGTGCTCAACCCCGCCGGGCCGGAGGCGCCGGGGCTGGAGGCGGTGGCGATGGCGCCGGCGCTCGTCGTGGCGGCGGAGCACGACATCCTCAGGGACCGGAACGAGCACTACGCGCGGCGGATGAAGGAGGAGTGGGGGAAAGAGGTGGTGTTCGTCGATTTCGCCGGCGAGCAGCACGGCTTCTTCGAGGTGGATCCATGGTCGGAGCGCGCCGACGAGCTCGTCCGCCTCATCCGCAAGTTCGTCGTCGAGCACATGAACTCGGAATAGCAGTAGCTACATGCTCAAAAGATTCTTCTAAGTTAATTAAAAGCGATTTTTGACTTTTCAACATAATTGAGAGCGATTTGTATTTGTTAGGTGTGTTTGATTCTACCTTAATTATATGTTTTTTTGGTAATTTAAGAGTGGATTAATAATTGAATGCCCACATGGATGGCTGTGCTTCTTGATCAAATTAATTTGAGTGAAGTGTATATTTGGGTTAGGATTTATCTCCAAAGGAAAATCCAATTAAATAGAAAAGTTTAGTAACTTTTTTGAAAGAGAAAACTGAGCATCCAGCTTTGTGGAATGTTAATTATTTTGTCGGGGCACTCACTAGTGGACTTGTACTTAAAGTTGTTCAAGATGATTTAGAGGGTGTAAATCAATCTCAGGCAAGGAATATATAAAAAAAAAAGCGGATGCCGAGTACTAACATTCTTACAAAGGACCACTAGTGCATAGAAAAGAGTAAGAATTTCTCAAAAAGTTATTTCGGTGTCAAGGTAGTTATTACAAAGGTATAAAGTGTCAACTGGGATATGAGAGGCAAGAAATGGAATTTAGAAATTTTCCTTTGGATTCCCAAAATGTACTTTTAAAAAATTTGAGTTTTGATGGAATCATGTCAGCAGTATATGAAACTAGGAAAGCAAAGAGGATTGCAAGAAAGAAACCCAAGGAGATCAACAAATTTTGAAACTTTCTGGTCATACGGAGCTCATTACTTTAGACAGTTTTGATTGCACCATGCTTAGAATCTCAGCTCCAAAAAAGATCTGAAAGAAATCCTAGAAATAGTTTACGGGAAAAACACACAAGTTTTTTTTTTTAACTTTGGGAAGCCTTACACAGATCTGAATTATATATGTGAATGGTACCTTGGGTGTCTTGGGGATATATGTGCTTCAGGTGGTGACCAACCAGAGGAGCTGAGGAGGCGGGAGGTCCCCAGCCGCCGCCGGCGAGGGAGGCTGCGAGCCTTCGGCAGGGACGGCGGAGTTGTACGGCGCAGAATGCAAACATGCTCGCGCTCGCCACTCGCCGGAGTGGTTGCAGGCCTCATGGGGCCTACGGATTTATGGAAGGCTTGCGGCGTTTAAACGAGCCTCCTTAAACAGTTAAACACGGAGTATTTGTAGTCGTAGGTCCTACTAGGAACGTAATCGTGTTTTTGGTTTCGGGACTAGGTGGGATGGGATGAAACCATCCCTGATTTTAGGGTTGGGATGATTTCACTCACGTGTTTGGTTTGTAGGATGGGACGATTCCAGCTTTTTGTTTGGTTGAAAGGACGAGAGAGGGATGGGATGGATGCCGTTTTCACCGACGACGGCAGAGGAGGAGCATGTGTGGACGAAGGAGCGCGACGATGGCCGGGCGGGTGGAGGAGCGGCGCGAGCCGGCGAGCAGGCGGGCAGGCAGAGGAGGAGCGTGACCGGCGGGGGAGGAGCTGGATGATGGCGGGGCGGGCGACGACGGTCGGGCGAGCGGAGGAGTGAGCCGACGGACGGGCGGGCAGGCGAAGGAGTGGCGTGAGCGAGTAGGCGGGTGGGCGGAGGAGGCGACCGGTGGGCGACAACGGCCGGGTGGGCGGAGGAGCGGCGCAAGCGGGTGAGCAAGCAGGCGGGCAGAGGAGGAGCGCGACCGGCGGCCGAGCGGGCGGGGAGCGACGTCGAGCGTGCGAGCAGGCGGGCAGGCAGAGGAGGAGCGCGACCGGTGGGCAGGCGGGTGGAGGAGCTGGATGACGGTGGGGCGGGCGACGACGGTTGGGCGGGCGGAGGAGCGAGCCGACGGTCGGGCGGGTGGCGCCAGCTGCAGCCGCTCCCGAGGACGATGTCGCCAGATCCGTCGCCACCAGCTGCAGCTGCTCCCGAGGGCGACGCACGCGACGCGGGGCGAAGCGGCGCGTATCACGCCGTGTGCTCGTCCCAGGTGGGACGAGTTTGTCCACCAGATTTTGCCGGATTGTTTGGTCCCGGATCTGAGAGGAATATTCCTATCCAGGGACCAACCCATCCCACTCACTACTAAACCAAACACCCCTAAAAGTGGGTTCGCCCCATCCCATCCCATCTCATCCTTGCAATCAATCACTACCTAAGGGGCTGATTCGTGAGTTACATATAATTTGTATGTCAAAATAAACAGGTTTGCAATTTAACTTAGCACGTGAGTTTCTTGGACTAGCCACTTACATTCTTAGATCCTAGCATTCTACGGAGTCAGTGGCCAAGCAGCCACAGGGGGCGCCGGAGTGGTCCTGCCCCCCCCCCCCCCCCCATTGGCCAGCGCAGGAACCCCCCTAATTAGGTAGCAACAGATTAATTTGCATTGCTCCGGGCATAAGGCGCATAAACTTGTTCTGTGAGATGGTTAGTACATACCATATGTGAAATGGTTCCTGCCAATCCATTTTTTTCTTTCAACTCCATTGATCGAATTCAATTTAATCTTTCAACTCCATTGATCGAATTCAATTTAATCATAAATCGGTTGATATTTTGTAGCACTCATATACTGAAAGCAATTTCAACACTCCTATACCGAAAACCTCTGCATTGGGTATATTAAAACTATATTGTATCTTCAATTTAATGGTATATTAAATGTCACGTGTGAGTTTTTACTGATACAATTGCTCTCATAAGCCAAAAGCCTCTCCATTCAATCTTTAATTTAATGGTATGTTAGAATAATTTTACAAAGCATGGTATATTAGAATTTAATGGATATTAGAAGCCTCATGTATTTTTTTAATGATGAAATAGCTCTTGTAAATCAAAAGCCTCTCGTCGTAGTGACATCGTAGTCTCACCGAAACTCTGACCACGCCACACGTCGGCACCCCAATCTTCAATCCTAGATTCGCTCCTGTACGGAGTAATATACTAATATGTATGGACAACGTAAAATTTGGCTTTTCATGCATGTTGAGTCTATACTCTATAGCCAAAATAAATCTAACCATTTGTTAAGATAAATTTAAAGATGGGTAACGCCAAATTTTAGCAAGGTTAAAACTTAGAAGTATTGCTTAGTTTGATACTATACCAATTTTTTATAGTTTTGTAAGTGGAAGATTCTAGAATTTTGGTAAGGTTTGGTAAGATTGCAATGGTAAAATCTTGTTTAATTTGTTAGATTTCAAAAATTTATCAATGTCAAAATTTAGTAAGGTTTATTTTAGAGGTAAAGTGGTCAAGCCCTTTCTTGAAATATCAAACTTTGGCTTTTTTAAAAAAAAATAGAAAACATGGTACACACTCAATACACTCATATATTGGTCCACTCACCACTCTGACTACAATAGAGGTAATAGTTTGTATGGAGAAACATGAGAGACTGAAGATAAATGTAAGGAAAAATCGTAAAAATCATCTAAGTGTCACCCTGAGTTTGATATTCTCCCTATTAGATGATTTATGCAAATATCCCCTCCTACTTCATCTTGGTTTTGAGATTCCCCCATTGCTATTACTTGTCCATTCTCATGGCTGCAAACCCCACGAAATGACACGATTTTGGAGACTTTGCTCATGGTGTCTAGCATATCGTTGGACGGTGGTGGTCACAAAGTCTTTGATCTTAGATATCGAGGTTGCTAGAAGATGAACTGTTATACTTGTCTCATGAGGTTCAGCAGTGGCTTGTATAAGATGAGCTTGGTACTATGTCGTTGAGAAAAAAAATGTGTATGTCCGTAAAGAAATACGCTAAGTCATATAACACAAGCATAAAGAGGTAAGGAGAAAACAAGCGAACAACGACAATTGCTAATTTGGGAGGAACAGCGGCAAACGCAAAAAGAAATCGCTTGTTTCTTTGACAGATACCAAGGTTAGTCTCTGAGGTGACATTTGGAGTGGTTTTTTAATTTTATCTAAATATATAATGGCCTATCACATTCAATTTTCTTTGTGTTCCTATAATAGGGTTTAGAAAAACCAATATTGGAGCTGATCGGAAACGCTAGTTGCTGCAGCGCTGCGGCTGTGACCGTTCATAGCTGCTGCCGCCTGCAGCCATTTTTCAGCTGTCGCAGCAGCAACGGCTGCAGCAGCGAGCACTACCGAACATCACCATTAAGATGTCTGAAGCCGGTAGTAATTAGTTGTCGGAACAAACGGCCGGAATACTTTAAAAGTTGATTTAAATTTTAAATGTATAATTTTAATAATTTCTTATAGAAGCATTTGGGCAACAGGTAGTCTTCTTGTTCCTTTGTCATATGTAACAAGTTTTTGAAGGAGTTACACATAAATGGCTAGTGTGGCATGATCTGATTAGAACATTGAACCCAATAAAAAATTCCAAGCAGAAGTAGGCTGGGAAGTCATGCATGTCCACACACACAGAAAAGGCAAAATAAAATTACAAACTCCAACTTAGCTGCTATCAAGGTTATAGATAAGACACACCCTGTATCCTTGGAGTCATGTGATATGCGGATATGGTATGTCTATGAGCATACGGAAAGAGTTTGTCAGATTAAGGAAGTCGTGTTTGCGAAACGGGAAATAACAGTCCTAATAGGAGAAGATTAGGGTACTTTCCTACCGTACGAGATCCGTTGTCTCCAAGTTCTACTTGGAGATTAAGATGACCTATGGTATAAATATAGACCCCCTGGAGGGGACGGGGAATCGAATCTCGGTACAAGACACCTGCCACCATAGACGCAATCTGGAGAACTTGAAGCCTATTCGTCAATAGATCTCGTCAAGCCACTCTTGACAAGGATCTTATCGGTAATCTCAGAGTTCTGTTGTTCTCTATTGTACTCTGTTTTCTAGTATAATCCCATATAAACTGGATTAGGGCTATTAACTTACAAGGGGTTTGAACCAGTGTAATCCTTATCTTTGTGTGTGTGCTTGATGTCGTATCGTGTAGATCCTTGTACCAACGTACCCTAATACCCCCATAATACGGTCCGTAGGTATCACCCGTCGATAGCTGCCACAGATCGATTGAGAAACCGGATGACCTACGTTCCTAAAACACCATATCATCAGTTTCCAGAGATGACATAGCAACGTGTAATTTTCAGTAAATGACTGAATTGATTTCTTTCCCTTCCATTCTGCAAGGAGCAAGAGACACAGAAATTGGGAACAAGTTAGTGGCTATCAACGAGATCAATGAAATCCCAAAAATGCACACTTCACTCACCCGCATAGTCAGTCCTAAGGTGTGACTTGTCTCCTAAGCATTGTGAAGAAATTGGGTCAGCTGATCTGTGGAATATTTTTCCCTGGACTGTTGTGCTCTCTTCTTCAGCTCCAAGGCGTTCAGGTTAAATTCCCAAAAGGCTTAATGAGCATTTACATCATGGGCCCTTAAGACAAAATACTCATCTACCGTCACGACACGAGTCTTGTACGCATTTGAGCAGCCATTGGAAAATAAGGATCTGCCTTGCAATTAGCATCGAATCGACATAGGAAACAAAAAGAGCTACGAGATTATGAACATAATATGAGCGATTCGAAATAGTGAACAATTGCATCGGCGGAATTAGAGATGTATCAACAGGTAGGGAAAATAGTCAATTGTGCAGAACCAGCTAGTAATCACACATGAACCAACACACACCACTAAATCAGTAAATCAACCAGCATACACCACTAAATTAACAAGCAGTGAATCCGCATGAATCAACGGACAACCACACATTAATCAACAAGCAGACAATCACCTCAAATCGCACCAGGCTCCTTGAATAGAAAATTTAGTTCCAATTTGATCCCAAAACCCGTAACTGATAACAAATCCAAGCCTATAGACCCTCAAACAACAAAGAATCATCGCAAATCGTATCAGGCACCTTGAATGCCAAATTTAACTCAATTTAGTAAAAAAAAACACAAATGACAGTAAATCCGAACTCATAAACCCCACAAATAATAGAAAATCATCACAAACCACAAAAGCTCATTGAATGGCAAATTTAACTGAATTTGATCCATAAAACCGAAAATGATAGCAACTTCAAAGCCATAAACCCGCAATCAAGTCAACAACAAATCATCTCAAATCGCACCAGAATCCTTTGATTGACAAATTTAACCTAATTTGATCACAACAGAAACCACAAACGGTAGAAAATCCAAACCCATAAACAAACCGCAAACAACAGGAATTATCACAAATTGCATCAACCACCCACATCATACCGCGTAGTAGAACCGGTCCCTTACTCGATTCCTCTTGTTGTGTGGCGAGCCGCGATGGGACTCGTAGACGGAAAAGTTAGTAATACTCCCTATCATTATATGCTAATTAAGCATATGACCTTCTCTTAGACGGTTACTAAACTGGCTGTTTTCTTAAGTTCAAGTTCCCAACCTCACTCTCCCGTTTACCGTGTGCACGCTTCTCAAACTGTTAAACGTTGCATGTTTTGCAAAAGTTTTCTATAGAAAAGTTGCTTTAAAAAATCATAGTAATCCATTTTGAAGTTTTTTAAGCTAATACTTAATTAATCATGTAGTAATTCATTGCTCCGTTTTCCATGTCGGAGGTGAGGGTTCCCACTCACCCAAGAACACAGCCATCTTCCTCCTTAACAAAAAATGTTGACTAAATTTTATAAAACTCTATCAATTATGATCAAAGTTGCACAAAACATAAAGTGGCAAAGCTTTTGTCCTTCCATACAAAAAGATGCACAAAACCACGGGGATTTTAGTACATGGCACATAACCTCAGGTATTATGATCGTAAAGTTTCACAAACCACATCATTAACCAATTTAATATATTCCTATATCAAAATTTAAAAAGGCTACACTTATATGAAATGTTACATTTATATGATGGATAATGAACTCATAAATTTAAGATGTGATTATAGAACTCAAAGTACTTTTGGTAGACCAAAACTAAAATAATCAATAGTGTGGTTTTATGAAACTTTATAGCCATAAAGAATTGGGGTTATGTGGCGCGTGTTAAAATTCATATGGTCTTGTGCAACTTAGACAATAATATTTATGGTTAGGTGAATTTTACTCAACATTTTTTAATCTTTTGGGCTCATTTAGTGTACTATTTACCCTATACTACTACTAATATTTTTACCTTTTGGGCTTATATTAGCGTACTATTTACTCTAAGAAATTTTTTTTTACCTTCTATACTCATGTTATTACTACAGTACTATTTACTTCTACATTCTACACATTCTTAGATTTCAAAACCGTGTGAACATTTTCACAAATCTATATCTATATACCCAATCAAAAAACACAAGGCTTGCGTAGTTTTTTTTGTCCGTCAGTGTCTGACTTCGATTCCTATTTTGTCACCGATCCCTGCGATACAAAATCCGAATGCGTGACGCGAACGTTGACGCCCCACAAATAAAAGAGAAAAGGAAAAAAAAGAGAGCTAGATAGAAGCCCAGCCAAAGCAGCAGCAGGCCGGCCTAGCAAAAGGCAGGCGCAGTCCAGCAGCTAGCCCACAGACTGCACAATACTGTAGCAACCGAGCACTGTAGACCTGTAGCGTCACAGTACTATATCACGAATAATACCACCTTGCACGAATAATAGGAGGCTTGCCCGGAATTGTTAACACCGAACGGAGTTTGGACTTACATGAACCAGAGATTAGAGACAAGATAATGCAAGTTTTTAGTTAAAAAATATAAAACAATGACATGCTTCTTTATAAGAAAATACATAATCACCAACAAATTAAATCGTGTTTACGTCAAGATTTTTTCCGGATTAAATCGTGTTTACATCGAGTTTTTTTTCCATTCATGGAAATGGTACAATTTCCTTCTGATTTTTTTTAGAGTGAAAGCGATTATGCTATTGGAGTGCAGTGAGCTTGATTTGATGGCTAGCCAAAAACAAATAATCATACATTGCAACCGACTCTATAATAATACATGACAAAAGTAGATTCAAACTTTAGTCTGTAATGTATAATTTTATTTTAAGGTGGTATTAATAGTTTTCTTATAATTATCAATGTCACTGGATTTAGAGCAACAAACAATTATATCATGTGAGCATCTTTCTTGTACTGAGAAGATTCGATTTGATTATAAGGACCTCAATTAACTTGGTGGTCTTATGCTCCCACACACTCACTACTATTTATATTTTGCTTCACCCGGGTGCAATGCACATGTATTTGTCTAGTAACTAAAAAATATGTAAGACTTATGGGATAATTTTCGTCCATCATTGCCATCATCCGCATGCTACGCGATTTTTTATTCAAGCGAAACAGACTCTACTACACGAAAATCTAAGGTTCTGTTATTTAGGATAGGGCTCGATTCAAGCTTGTTATGACGTGTTTTTGCTCCAATTGATGGAAAACGGAAATAGGAGATAAGCATCGAAACCCCTAAATCAATTTTGGATTATCTTCAAGGATACGACCGGATTTCACGGAGGAGGCAGCTTCAGGTGGCGTAAGGCGGCTGCGGGACTCTGGGCGAAGGTAGGGGATGACACTGTAGCATCGGGTCCACGCGAAAGTGAGAGGATGAGGAGAGTCCGATTAGACTTGCAGTTGCTTGCTGGGTCGAACACACGCTTGCAGGCCAAGGCGAAGGGGAGGAGAAGGGAGGAAAGCGGGCCAACTCAGCTATGGGCTAAGGAAGGAGATAGGCTGAAAATGGCCTAAGAAAAAGGAGGGTTTTTATTTAAATAAATATTGAAACGATGTTTGTATTATTAAAATTATCAATTAAGCTCTGAAAATTCTGAGAAAATTGAGATCTGAAAATTCTAAGAAAATTTTACAGAAAATTTTACAGACTGTAATTAATCATGGCAAATTTAATAAAAATTAAAAATTTTATTTCCCACATTACTTCATTGGTAAATTAATTGAATTTTAGTATAAATTTTAGAAATAATTTGTAAATCCTGAAACGAAAATCACGGTGAGACAATTCATCCCATTCTTGATTTGGATTAGGACGATACATACGTATGTCCATGTCCCACAAGTTCTTTCTTATGTGTAGCTGCACGACTCCAAACAACACAAGAACTGTGCATCATTCAAAATTTTGTCGTCGCTGCTGACCAAAATTTTTGATCGATGAGATTCAATAAGAACAACTTGATGAAAACACATTCCAGAGAGTTGTGAACTCAATGATGTCATCTGTTTTAGAGGGGATGACCACATTGGTCGGAACGCTAATTCCAGATCTGCAACTACGATGCAACATTACGTGCAACTCCAATCATTCATTCGGACGTTCATGTTCGTGGCGGCCTCACAACCCAAACGAGCAAGGCCCAACGTGCCAACCACGATTGTTCCATGCTGCAAGGGATTATACTCGATTTGAAAATCATCTTCCAATTGCATTACATTCGTAAAGGCCATCTCACATTTGTACTCTAGTGAAAAGTATATGATAACTGAAAGTAGATTTTTATAACTAATTTAGCTTTGACGATATTGACCATTGTTGGTTCGACACATAGATTGACTACCGCTTGCACTTGGCTTTTGCCATTTTCTTCCTCTTCTTCTTCTCAGCCTTTGGGATCTTATCTTTGCGAGCTTCTCTCTTTTCTGCTTTTACTTTCTTCTTGTTTTCCTTCCGAGCAGCCTTCCTTTCCTCAGGTCCCACCTTCGATGTCTCATGCCAGGAACCATCTTCGTCGGAACTAGTGCAAGATTCACTATGTTCCAATGAGCACTTATTTTGCAGATCCAAGGACTCTTCTGATTGTACTTGCTGGTTTATGGTAGGCTCGTTTTTATTCCGCACAAATCCTAGCAATGGTTGGTTGTAAAGCTTATCCGCTGTTGGTTCATTCGCGAAGGATGGGCGTTGCATCAGTGACATGTTGACAATATCTGCTTCGCATTGCTTCACATAATCCAGCGTCTATGGAATGGAATTAACAATCAAGCATCAGTAATTCAAAACATACGCCCTCATACACCATGCAGCACAAACATTAAAACGAAACAAAACGAACACAACGTAATTACAAAATAGTGTAAGAGCCATAAATCTAGCAAAGATCACGCCTTATATATACTGTAGAGCAAAAACCATGTAGAACCAACAAAATAAATGTAGAGTTAAATATTGAATTATCCATGATTTGATGAGTAACATAACGTTTAGTAAATAGAGATTTTTGGCAAAGCTGTGCAAACAATGATATTAACTTATTCATTATCTTACCTGAACCAAGACTGTTGGGGTAATTTCATCGTCATTTGCAACCATATCTCCATTTTCCAACATCTTTTGCTGAATCTGACATCACAACAAAATTGTTAATCCATCAGACATTCTGCCCATCATAAAGCAACATGATCAAGGCACATCTAGAACTCAGTGGCTATAGAAAGACTGAAAGGTGACATAGAGAAAATACCTTTTCCAGGTAATGATCAACATCTTCATCAGCAATATTTTGATCAATCACAAAATTAAATAGTTCTGTTACTGACATGACAGCAACACCACGTTTTTTAAAGAAGTCCTGCAAATAGCATCATACACATTTGAATATCACAATCTACGAATGTCTATGCAGTGTCAATTCAACTTCTACTCACAGTAACATGCAAGCAATCTTCCTTCAAGAATTCCAACGCTGAAGGATGATCGAGGTCAACAGACTGTGAAACATCAATGATATACAAGTGTCCCTGCACAAGGAGAGTAAATGGTGGGAATCAGAGCCATTGATCTGAAAAAAAAATGATGTTAAAAAATATAATAAAGAGAGTTCAACTACCTCGAAATAAAGAATGTTGTATTCACTCAGATCACCATGGACCAGTTTGCATTTTTGGTAGAGCGTCCGCATTGTCGTAATTAACTGAAAAAGAAGTTGCATATGGGAAAACTGAAAGTGTTACACACATAAAAAATACACTAAACAGTTCCCTTACGAAAAAACAATAAGTACATATTGCAGGAGTACTTATGCTCCCATTGTTCTAGAGGCAAGACCTCAATCTGCCGAACTTTTCTGAATACTTGACAGTAAAGATACAATAGTGTCCATGGGCATGAGCAAATGAAGGATGCTGCTACTGCTAGGATATCAGGGGAAAAACTATGCAAAAGGGTTTTCACGCATGAACATTATCACCACACATTTTGCATGATAGCACATCAAAATGAAGTGGGCAAATTAGGTTCAAACCCAAAAAAACAATGCTGAACATGTTGCTAATAGAGACTCTCCTAGATCCACGGCCCTACTACCCACTTAAACCTTTCCAGATTTCTAGGAACTGAGGAAAATACGGCCTTGTCTTCAGTTGTCACATTATAGCATTCACATTAGTCGTGTTTATTATCTATAAATTGATACAAATAATCCTTTCTACATGACATTGTGATAGTATGTGAAGAATTGAATGTCAATGCTGACTATCAGACACAATTGATGACAGCCACTGCGTGTTGTACATGGATACAGCAAGTTTTCTATCCTGGGTAAGAGGCAATGTAATACAGAGTAGATGGATCTATTACAGATTTATAGTTAATATATGAACTACAATATTATCTTTATCCTCACAAGATATGTCATGTACCTCAAAATAACTTTCACGCAACTTATCATCAGATAAAGCAGCATCCTTGAGACGAGGAGCAGCCCAACCTCCTTTTCCTGAAGGAAAACCAAATCGAATTACAAGATGTACTGAATTACTGATAATTCCATGGAATTGACAAATGTTGACAAGCATCCAATTTTTACCATTTTTATAGAGAAGTTGACAAGCATCCAATTGACAAATGTTAAAACACAAGTTTTACCTACAAATTCCATCACCAGTACATGAAGCCTCAGGAGCAACGGTTTTGGGCATCGGATTCCAGCTGCTCCAACTCTGAACAATGGTAAGAATAAGCATATGAAATTCAAATGTTCAACTATTGTATTTGCATAGGATTGTTCCTGTTGAACAATTGAAAACATTCGGCTAAATCAAAACAGAAATAAGTTTGTCTCTAATTACATCCCTTTATCACACAAAAATAATTCAGGCAACTGAAGAATCCCGTCGAAAGAAGAAAATTTCCTGAGTAAAGCATGAATGATGCAAAAATGAGAATAATCTCACCGTAAAAGATTTCTCATTTCCTTTTCAGCCCATGTCTTCACCATTTTCCGAGGATTATGCTTGCAGTAACCATGTCTAAAGCGGTAATCTCCTTGGACATATCTGTCTCTATCTCTGCAAGAAGAAAATAATGTAGTTTGTTCACATGCAAGTTATTTTTAGAACAAGTTGTTTTAGTAAAACTAGAAAACACAGAACATATCCATAATCAACATATCTGCAGTAGCTGTCAACAAGTACCCAGTTACAAAAGAATATGTAGGTAGATCTATGCCTTACTTAAAAACAAGGACAGATGTTTTATAGACTTTGATCGCTAACTCCTGGCCATCAGCCTTTGATGCATGATAGACATTTGCCTGCATAGAGAAAAGAAAATTGCTACTTGCAGTCCAGGCCAGATACACCGCTAAAGTGCTCTATACTATGTATATATTCTCAACATGCTTTCTTATCCACATACGAAAGTGAATTGCAAATAGCAGAAAGCAATGTTAATAAGATATGCAGTTGAACTAAAAAATACCTCTTTCCCTGTAGAAATGCACCCATTTATGGTATTAAAAACCCCCCGGTTTAACATCTTGAACAGAACCATGCGTGTTCTTGGATCAATAGCCTGCATGTGAACAAAGAAAAACCCGTCTAGTTGTCAAAAATCATTTCACAAAAATATCATCAATCATATAAGTCAAAACATGTTATCACTTTTCTAGAAGATCATAACTTTCTCTAGATAGGATAGAAGAGATAGATGCTGCAGCTATAACCACTGAAAATTTCATTGAATCATAACCTCAAAAATAAGTAAATCACATGGCCAAGAGAGCATTCTTATGGATATCAATCACACAAAAATTATAAGTATTAATGGATGACATATAAAGGAGAAATGAAAATATGAGATGACATGCTAGTTATCAACGTTATAGCAAATGCACTAGACATTGAGTCGGTGTTGTTCAAGCTTATATTAAAAACTACTGCCTACCAACCTTGTGAACACAACAGGCCATAAAAAATGCATCTTAGGAACTTCCTACCAAAGCAGTCAATTGCACTAGAGAGATTTTCTTGTATGATATAGTCCAAATTCTTGTCCATGCAGTACAGCTAAACAAGGTGTTATATAATATATAACACGCGGAGTTGTTGTACACATAATAAGAGCAAACTAGGACAAACAGAGATGGATGCTTTTTTAGTTTGCTATTAAACACAAAAGGGGGCAGAAGTGCAGGCAGAACATAGTAAATTTAAGAAGCACAAGAGTGAAATGGATACAACCTACTGAGAAAATGTGTATACCTGTTCTACTGTAGCACGGTCAGCCTTCTCTGTGTTCCTTGTTTTCCCAATTGCTGTCTCCCTTATGCTGTCCCTTATCGCAGTCGTCACTGAATTTGACATCCCCACGTTCATTCTACCTTCCCATTCCTAGACAATTCAAAATTCACCACATTGAATTTCAGCACAAATTCACAAAAAACTACAACACACAGGTGAACGCATTCCTCACACTCGCACAACACGCGCGCGCACACAGGTGCTTCACTCCGATTTGCTACAGGGCTAAGCACAGCAGTTTTTTTTTACTGCAAAGTTACATGAAATCAAGTTGAACAATACGGGGTTCTAGGGTGGATTGTCTAAATTCCAAAATAATAAACTCCAAAATTTATAACGTAATTACATAAACTAAACGCTTGCAAAGTGAATTACGCAAACATGGGATCATCACATAAGCAGGCCCAGTGCAAAATTGGAGTGTACAACAAGCACAAAGCACGAGGCACCGACGACTACTAGGCGAGAGAGGAGTTGGAAGCTGCATATACCTCCAGGGGCGTGGCGCGGATGTGCGAGGCGAGCTTCTGCGTGCGGTTGGAGATCGGCTGGAAGGGGCGGGAGAGCACCCCACCGTGCGCGTTTGGCCTCCGCGCCGCGGCGGCGCCTCCTGCCGCCGTGAAGGCTGCAGCGGGTCGGCCCGAGCCGTCGGGGCCCTCCGCGGCGTCGAGCCAGTCCAGCGCATCGGCCACGTCGGAGTCCGACCACTCCTCCTCCTCTTCCTCCTCCTCCTCCTCCACCTCCTCCTCCTTACTCTCAGCCACCTCGACTGGCGCCACCGTCGCTTCCTCCTCGTCGGCGTCGGCGAAGCGGCTATCCACCTCGGGAAGGTACGCGGCGGCGGCGGCGGCGGTCGCCATGGATGAAGCAAAAACCCTGGAACGGTCGTGGCAACACGCGGGGGTTACGCATATGGGCTTACAACTACTTATCGTGGCCTTGTGGTGGGCCCTCACTGGTTAGGGCCTTTCTCTCGTGGGCCTTAATATTGGCCCATCTTTGTAGATTTAAGCTTAATTTTTCCAACCTATACACGAGTTACACCGAAAATTCGTCGAAAATAAATTAATTTCACCGAAATTTTTGACGAGTTTCGGAGAAAGTTAGAGAAAGTAACTGGTCTCTTTCTCTTCTGCTACTATCACCACGTGCCAACTACCAAACATTTTTCATTGAAAGTGAAGGAGACCTTTTTCTTTTTTTTTCTCTCTCTCTTAGATTTGTTAATCGTGTTTGAATTACAAAATTGTTTGCTAAGTATTTTTTTTTTTTGAGGTAGCTAGCCGGGTACGTCTATACGCCGTACGTTGTCTCAGCCTGAGTGTGAGAGTGGCGATACAGGACAAGACAGTCATACTCTTCGAAAATCCGCAAGACAAAAGACACAGTTTGCTTGGATCGTATTCTACCACTGAATTGTACTGAGTTTTCACTTTACACATTTGGCCGAATACTAATAAATTCTACCTTTCTTGAAAAATTGAGATTAAACCAAATCAATTTACCACCTCATATCTGTGGCTGGCGTAACCCGACGTGGATAGCACAAACATAGCACACCTACCATAGCTGCATTAACCAATTGATGATTAACTTTTCTTTTTGGTTTAATACAGAGCACACCAAATCATCCAATTTTAGGCTGAGTTTATTTTCTACAAATTGGACCAGCAACTCTCTCGTATTTTATTAACATATTTACCCGAACTACTAAACATTGTATTTTATATAAAAAAATCCATATAAAAGTTTTTTAAAAACTAAATACATTTTGTTTTCAAGCTTATAATAATTAATATTCAATTAATTATATGCTAATTACGTTCTCTTTCTTTTAATATATGTTGTTGTTAACTTTTTAGGCGTTTAACCATTCATCTTATTTAAAAGAATTGTTTAGTTATCATTTATTTTATTGTAACTTAATTTATTATCAAATGTTTTTACGTATGACTTAAATATTTTTTATATTTATAAAAAATTATGAATAAGGTGAATGGTTAAATGATTTTTAAAAAGTTAATGTGTTATATATTTAAAAACGAAGATAGTATTATCTAATTTAAGTGGCAGTGGGCTCGCACAAATCGTTCTAATCAAATCCAAGCTGTCCAAACGGCAAATTTCCAAAGCTTAACCCGCGTAATTCCATTAGCTCGCGCGCGTGCGCGCGCCGACCGGCGGGCGGCGGCCACCGGCATCACCTGCACGCTCCCATGGATCCCATCGCCACCGCCTCTTGGCCGTCGACGTCGGCGTCGGCGTGGCCCCGGTCGGTGAGGCGCCGCGTGCCGGAGGCAGAGGAGGAGAGGGAGCTCGGGCGGAGGGTGGAGGAAATGGAGGCAGCGGTGGAGCGGCTGCGGGCGGAGAAGGAGGAGGCCGAGGCGGAGGAGCGGGAGCTGCGCGCCGAGCTGGACGCGGAGCGCGCCGCGGCGGAGACGGCGGCGAGCGAGGCGATGCTGATGATCGAGCGGCTGCAACGGGAGAAGGCCGCCGCGCTCTTGGAGGCCCGCCAGTTCCGCCGCCTTGCCGAGGGCCGTGCCGACCGCGACGGGGAGCTCGAGGACGAGCTCGCCTCCCTCTCCGCGCTCACCGCCTCCTACCTCTCCCTCCTCCACGCCCACGGCATCGACCCCGACGGCGACGACGACGAACACCTGGACGCGGAGGCAGACAGGGAGAGCCGCTGCGGCTGCGGCGGTGGAAGCGAGTCGGATTTCAACGACACGGTGGCTGTCGTGCGGGCGTCGTCGTCGCCGCCTCCTTCGGAGAAGGTCTTCGAGTACGCGGCACGCGTGAGGTGCGCAGCCGCGGATTGCGCCGCCGACATGTCGGAGAATTTGTACGCGAGGGTGGAGGCGCTCGAGGTGGACTGGTCGGCGATGCGCAGGGAGGTGGCGGCGCTGCGGGCGGAGCGCGCGCAGGCGGTGCTGGCGAGGGAGGTGGCGCGGAGGCTGTGCCGGGAGGCGGCGGTGGCCGGCGAGAGGGGCGCCGTCGCCGTGACGGCGGAGAAGCCGAGGTTCTCGGTGCTCGCCATTTGCAAGGTAGAATTTCCGCTCTGTCCATTGCTATTGGATCAAGCTTGTTTGCTTAATTAATCTTCTGAACAATCCACTTTCTCTGGCTCTAAAATGGATAAAACTTGTTCAATTTTGGGCCGATTTCATTGAGCTACTATTCTCCATTTTGTGCACTTCTTTAATTTTTAATGCACACTATTAAAATGATGGCCTCAGAAGTTTTTTTCTCCTCCTTCCAAACTCAAATCAAAATGATGTACTAACTATTAAACACGGAGTGGTTAACTGTAGTCACTATTCTGTCAGCAATGTTTTAGACGTGTTGACTGTCAAGCTGATGTCCTCAAACAAAATTTGGTCGACTTGTTCCAAAATGCATGTTGTTTAGTCCACTTTGTGCATCCTAATGCCGAGTCATATCTTTGGACATAATCTGAATAGGATCAAGAAACAGGATGGTATGTGCATGTTGGCTAACATATTTTTTCCATGATTATTTCATTTTTGTTTAACACAATTCGTCATGTGTTTTCTGAACAAGTCTGTCATAGGCTCATAGAGTTACGTAGGTACGGTTCATTTTACAGTGGATATCACTTTAAGGCCTTGAATTTCGTTGTTGCTCTGTTAATGTTGAAATGTTCAATATACTTGGTGGATTATTATGCTACTTTGCTCTGCAAACCAATGGTTTCTGAATTTTTTTCAGTTCACTTCCTATGCTTCAGTTTTTTGCGGATTCTTTAGTTCAAAGTATAAACTGATTATTCCACCGAATCATCCTAATATGCTATTTCCCAATTCTACTATGCAATAGTTCAAGAATGATAAGGAAAATGTTCTTTGCTGCTGTCTTTTCTGCATTAGAAATGTGCTCTTGAATTGAATTTAAACTTCTACTACATCTAGAAATTTTCAAGTCTGACAACATTTACAATTCCATCTCTCTAGTGCTGTCACCTTTTGGTATCCAGTGTCCCATTAAATCATTTTCACTTTTACAGTGGATGTCCTTCATAATCTTCAGGACAAACAGATGTTCTACTGCTAGGTAAGAGAGGCTCTTGTGAGTTGTGACTGCTGTTTCTCTGTACTTCGTCCCTGCCTGACAATAGCAGTCTGAAGAACATCCTAAGCTTATCAACCAAAGCACATTTTGTCAAATCCTAGGTTTACGTTTGGCTTGTCGACTATGCTCCTCTGCCTGCTTCTACTCGTTGACAAATCCGTCACGCTGCATCGACGACGTCTGCCCAGGCCACATGGATGAGGCTTTCCTAATATTGTGCAACTGACTTGTGAGCTATAATAAAATGGGATTACATGTCAGTCACTCAACTGCTGCACAAAATCAGAAGATCCACCCTCATGTCACACTTCTTCTTGGACTTGTGCAACTAACTTAAGACGCAGTTCAAAATACCAATACCGGTTCAGAAATCAGAACACATGAGTTTTCTCAACTGTAGAAGTAAACTGAACTGTAAAATTCGAGGAACAAATTCATTGATGATATATATATTATACTATAAAAGTCTTCATAAAAATTATGTTTCGGCCAATAATTATTAATGTAGGCATGAACATAATCCGGTGGTTTTGGAATGTTAGTACGTCTGTACTATATCGGTGAAAAAGAAGTTGAAACTTGCAAACCCAAAAAAGATTGTATAGTACACACCAAATGTGTGTGCGTTCGTAAGGGTGAGTGTGCGCGCGTTGTGAGTGTCTGTGTTTAGAAAAATGTATTTGGCTCGGATGGCGCCACGTAGCATTTGCAGGCACCTGAAGCTGTTCAAGCGGCTGTGCGCGGCCGCGGCGCACCACGACGCGGCGGACATCGTGACACGTGACGAACGCTCACGCTCACGCTCATGTAACCAAATGGAGTATATCACGCGAAAAGCACGGATCAAACAGAGCAAATTCCTCGTGGCGGCCGCGTCGCATTGCATTGTGCCAAGGACTCAGGAGGGGGAGGATGTGGTGGTGGCCGCCGTTCCTGTACCCGCCGCCGGCGTCGGCGTTCGTGGCGGCGGCGTCGGTGGCGCAGTTCGCGGCGCTGGCGAAGGCCGGGCTCGGGGAGCTCCGCGGCGAGCACATGGCATACTCCAAGTTCTGGCAGGTCGTCGCCGGGAAGCAGGAGAAGAAGAAGAACGGTGGCGCCGGCGGCGCGCTGCTGCCCAGCCGGCAGGGGATGCTGGTGGCGTACGTGCCGGCGTTCGCCGCCGCGGCGGCGTCGTTCGCCGTGCCCGGCGCCGTGGTGGGCGTGCGCGCCCAGGTCCTCACCGCCGCGCTCACTGTCCACTTCCTCAAACGAGTTCTCGAGGTAATTCAAGGGCTTGAAATTGCCACCGGTTTTTGCAACAAGATGCTCCTACTGTGAAGAAAATTCCATGGAATGATGAAAAAGATGCTTGTTTAGCCACAATTCTTTTCATCTATTCTTTAAGGTGGAATGCACAATTCGATTGAATTAGCGCGGGTTCGGTCTAGCAAAGTTTTTAGGTTGTGCCTTATATCCCCATACCCACGTAATCAACTCGACGTGTTATCGATATATATTAATCTTCTTTTAATATTGGGATACATTTGACATTGCTTTGTAAGGGATGTGTGGTATTAATCTCAATATACTGTGTTCAATTCTCAACACACTCATAAATTCTTCTTTAAAAAATGTTTGTAGGGATGTCTCTCCCTCCAAATCTCTTTTTTTAAAACTCTTCTTCTAATATTTTGATGCACAAGACTTTTACATGCTCACGGAAAAAAAACAAACAATTCAAGATCCTTGCTGAATGCTAGTGGAAAATACATTTGACTTAAGAACAAAATTTTAAATGCAAATGAAAAATATTTGGCCTGTACACCACCACTAGGTATGCGAAGCTAACGAAATCGAAGCATAAATATGCCTTTTTTTATTTTTCTGCAAAATATATAAGTCCAGTTAGATTGCTCGAATTTTGAAGTTAAGAAAACATTGAAGTGCGAAAAAAGTGTTGAATTATAGACGTTGGTGTGTCTATATATATATACATATATATATATATATATATATATATACATATATATATATATATATACATATATATATATCACTACCAATTTGCAAAATGTTCAGTGCATTAAATTGTTTTTTTAGGTACTGTTGATCCATCAGTACAGTGGAAGCATGCCACTCAACACGGCGATCACCATCTCCTCCAGCTACCTCGTCACCACCACCACCATGATCTACGCGCAGCACCTCGCCGCCGGCCACCCGGACCCGCCGGTCGATCTCCTCTACCCCGGCGTGGTCGTCTTCGCCGTCGGCATCGCCGGCAACTTCTACCACCACTACCTCCTCTCACAGCTGAGGACGACGACGAAGAAGAAGAAGCAGCATGGCGGCGACGGCGGCGAGAAGGAGTACAGGATCCCCACCGGCGGCCTCTTCGGGCTCGCCACTTGCCCGCATTATCTGTTCGAGATCGTCGGCTTCTTCGGCTTCGCCATGATCGCGCAGACGGCGCACGCGCTCGCCGTGGCCTCCGGCACGGCGGCGTACCTCGCCGGGAGGAGCTGCGCCACCAGGAGGTGGTACGAGTCCAAGTTCGAGGATTTCCCTGATAGCATCAAGGCGCTGGTTCCATACATTTTGTAAATTTTTATCATTTTGGGAAAAAAGTTGTGTAAACAAAGTTAAATTCTACGAGAAATTTTTCTTAGGCTTTCGTCACTTGTTTTGAATTTAGACTAGTTGCCACTATACATGTAATGAACCAAATACGGTGAAATGTGGTGAAGTTTGATTGTTTTGATCTGGTTCTTGAGGTGCCAAAACAACCAAAATCTGATCCGAAATTTTAAACCATGTGTCAATTTCACTAGAAGAATTTATATTTCCTTTTGAAATGAAATCAAGCACGAGAAGAGCTGTTAACCTTGCCCTTAGGTTAAGTCTAGGTCGTTTTCCATTTCAAACAATTTCAGCAGACGATGCGACTTTCTGTCATTAAACATTTTTTTTCAAGAGAAAAACAGGGGTAGTTGCCCAGTATCATAGATAGATGACACAAATTGAAATTGACCCTCATTAAACATATAATGTTCCATTGTGCGTACCATAACCGTCCTTCAAAATGAGATGGTATTTTAAAATTTTCAGTTGATTGTGATTTCTTAGTTTCCTCAACTTGACTGACTGAATTAGGATTCGATCGGATGTGTCAGATTCATGAATAGTAACTGATGACTTGGTTTTGAATATTCGAACATGTTGACCTTTTAAGATTGATAGTGTCATCTCATAAGCACTGCAATTAAGAGGCATGTCAAGTTGCAGATAATTCAATTGACATGGTCTAGAATCCTGCCTATATGTATTGGTCACGGAAATCATGAGATCAACCGACGTCAAAGTTATCAGAGACTGAAGAAGTACGCAAATTAGTTGAGACTTGAGAGGTGTTACAAAAATGTAAATTATCGTTAAGATCTTTCTTTAGAAGTTCAGAGATCATGATTGGGCAGTCAAGGATGAAAATCTACTCTATTTCAAGTTGTGCGGATTAATTTACTAGTAGGTCATATGCTTCTTGCAGGGATTAGCTGAAACTTCTCTGGGTGTTTCAAATGTGTTCTGAATGTTTCTTCAGATATAGCATTTTCTTAGTATCACATGAAAATGGTCAAAAGAACCTTCTTGGATGAGGATAAAATATTAACGTTTTATGAAAAAAATAAAACACCTCCAAATCAAGTCTAGAACACACTTCATAGAACATCCCTGGACTGTCAGTGAGTTTATTTGACTCTGTCAGACCTTCACAAGGCTTAATTAATACATGCCGTGTTAATTTCCTACCAAATGGATCGAGGTTGACATGAGCAGGATGGTCAGTAGAAGCTTACTTGGACCTTGTCAGTCTGATGTGAATAGTTGGCATTTGGTAAAATTAGTCATTGTGGTTTATGAGTCGTTTGCAGTCAGGTGAAGAAATCCACTCTCGATAGCGTGTTATCGTCTTAATTATCTGATGCTGACAAGTTGAAATGTTGTTTTGTCTGATCAAGTACCATGAATGAATCTGCAAATGCAGTCTTATCATGTGTTCATCAGAACAGAACATGCTTTGTAAACCAGTTCACAGATGGATTTTCGCACCTTCAGTCCAAAATCAATTTACAAATTGATAGAGAAATATAAAAACAGAGTATGCTGTGAATTCTTAGATATTATTAGAGGGATCTGTTCCTTTTCTTTTGACATGTATAGATTGAATTCATCTTAACTACGTGGTAATTTATTTTCAGTTTGTTTAACACAATTTTGTTTCCAGGATTTGCTTTCAGAATTTTGCATTATCATTTAATTTTGATGGCGTTCAACAGACAATGATACATGCCCTGGTGGCCTGGTGTAAAATGAATTTCCCTGATCTCAAGTTCAGATAATGCCTGGAGCTTAATTTTCAGAATTAAAAAGAAGAGGGAGTTCATAATCTTTCAGTACAAGAAGCAGTTGAAGATCTGCAAAGTAAAATGCCAGTGCTTTTCACATGGAGATTGTAATCACTATGGCTTGGAGTATATGGAACACAAGGAACAATATGATCTTCAGAAACATACCCCCTCTACTTCAGATATGTTTCTCTCTCTTTAGGCAGGAATTTGCCTTGGTTATCCAACGTGCAAAGCAACCTTACTTCCCAAAGATCCAACAATGGCTAGACAATTTGTAATCAAACCTATGTAAATTGTACAGGAAGCAACTGTAGGATCCTTTTCTACAGTTTGTAACTTCAAAAAAAGAGAGGAAGTTCAGATAATTAATGCAAAGTGAGAAGGCTGATATATTGGTTAAATAAAATCAACAAATGAATTGCACTTAATGTGTTAACTATCAGAATGATCAAGAAATGTACAGTGCTGAAAACAAAAGGAAAAAATAACATTCAAGGGAGCAAACTGAAACAAAGCTGCACATCGATCGGTTAGCACTTAGCAGTGCGACTGTTCGTACCAAATTTTCCCCCAAGCGAGAAAAATTTTGCACGAACACTATGATCTGATCAGTGATCCCAAGATTGATTAGAACTCTAGATATAATTAGAACAAAACGCCCAGCTCTTGCAAGGCCTGCATCGTGGTCGGCGAGAAGAAGAGGCTACTCGGCGACAGAAGAGAAGCAGCCGCCGGAGACGGAGGAGGAAGTGGATGCGCCGAATGGTCGACGTCGTCGTCAATCGCCGGCGGAGCAGGCTGACGCTGCTGCCCAAGTGCGAGCACCAGTGGGTCGGCGGCGGCGGCGCCACTCTCACCGGCCCTGCCTCCGGTCACCAGGTCCGGCAATGTCACGGTTGAATCCGACGGCACCGGCGCCGCCGCCGTCGCCGTCGACTGCTTGCCGGTGAGCTTCTGCACGATGGCTCTGAACTCCTCCGGCCGGGCGTGGACGACCCTGGGTGTGAGCTCGTACACTATCACCGGTCCCATGTCGCCGCCGCCCCCGCCGGCGACAACACGGGGTTTCTTGGTCGGCCGGCTCGCCTCCGCCGCCGCCGGCGACACGATCAACGGCTGCGGCCGCGGTCCCTGGATGCTGCCGCCGCCTGGTCTCTTCGCCTTCGACGGCGACGGCGACGACGACATGGTTCGCTCTCGCTGCGTGGCCGCGACGTTTGTTCTCGTCAGAAGTTGCTGCTGCTGCTGTATTGGTGGTGGAAAACAACACACGCGAATGCTTATATAATGGCGCGAAGCAAAAACGATGACGTCAAAAGAGCGCGAAAAGGTCAGACATGGAGTTTTTTTAATGTGATTAAATAAATTAAATTAATATTACTCCAAGCAGCCTGCTGCGTATAATTAACTATGCAGACCAAATCATCATACACACATAATCATGCACCTTAACACAAAGATCCGTCATTAGATATGGTTGGTGTTAGTTTAATGATCTAATTACTTGTTAATTATTACTAGCTGCAAACTTCCTGGACACTGCAAATATATACTTCTCTGACAGCTGCATGGCTGCTTCGTTTCAGGTGGTCAGAAACTCAGATTGATCAGCCGCTTCATCTGCATGCAGTGCATATGAACTTAATTAGCTTGCTTGTTTAACATGAGGTTCAAATTAAAATGAGAGGCTTGATTAGTTGATTAAAACTAATCAGTGGTTAATCAACGAGAGCGGGCTTTGCGTAGCGGATGATGCACGCACGGACGTAGTGAATATGGCCGGCCGGAGGAAGGAGGCAGACAGTAGCTTAATTAAGCTAGTTATATTTGACTATGCTAAATTGCTTATAAATGCGCAGGCAAATCTATATATCTCTATACATCCATCTAGGCAGGAGTTCTCAAAAAAATTATGTAAGCAGGTCAAACAATGCATGCACATGCGTGTTTATACGCGGAGCAAAACTGAATTACAAAATCAATAACAATATGCTTGTATCGTTACATACGCCATCTGGTATGTTGTTAATAATGATATTATCTATAAAATATATCTTTAATTTTATTTTTTAATTATAATATATATAATAAATAAATATATTTTTACTTCCATTTATACTCAGTAAGCTCGACAATTTTATATATAATGTTCTAGGATTTATAAACTAAATATTTTTAAAGTTATTGATAACTAAAGTTATAAAGTTACAGAACCATAGAAAGTATACTTTTAGTCATGTAATTTGGAAAATAAATATATATTTTGGTAGGTTATTGGACACAACTGGGGGACGCAAAACGCAAGAAAGAAAATAGTATAAAACACCGATATGGGCCGGGACATCGATTGCGTCACACGTGCGGCCTGCATAGTAGTTGGGCCGGATCTGTACTGCAGCGCACGTGAGTCCCCACACGTGCAGTTGCGCCATTTGTTTGATGAGGAGTTCCAGCTTCAGCTTCGGTGGCGCCGGTGAGGATGCGAACCGCGGCAGAAGGGGGATCGGAAAGCATGGCATGACGCCGACGTGACGCCGTGAATACGATGAGTAAGGCAATGTGCATAGGACTAATGCGACGTGAATTTTGAACAAGTTGCTATTTTATTTGGTCAGTGTTGTAGTGGTGTGGTTGTGTCATCTTTTCACCTACGTTAGATTATTTCTGTCGTGTTTGGGCTTTGAACCAAAGATGTAGCTTCATTTGAAGTAAACGTTGGTTTTAATATCCGTTATTAAAAAATGAGCCGTTGGAGGTGATGCATGGAGCGGAGGTTGAGCTCGAGGGCGACGGGCGGAGTATCCTCGGCATCGACTCATGTTGGTTGGAGCAGAAAATAATCCGTTGGAATGAAACATAATATGAACATGAAAATAAGCAGAATATATAATCACTTTAAGAGGATCGATAAATCATCTTGACAAGGAACAATATAAAGTAGAAAAAAAGTGTGTGTGTATACATATATATATCCGTCCCCCTCGAGCTCAACCTCTGCTCCATGCATCACCTCCAACGACTCATTTTTTAATAACGGATATTAAATCCGTTGTTTACTTCAAATAAAGCTACAACTATTTATTACAACGTCTTTGGTTCAAAGCCCAAACACGACAGAAATAATCTAACGTAGATGAAAAGATGATACAACCACACCACTACAACACTGACCAAATAAAAAAAGCAGAAAATAATCCGTTGGAATGAAACAGAATATGAACATGAAAATAAGCAGAATATATAATCACTTTAAGGGATCAGTAAATCATCTTGACAAGTAGCAGAATATAAGGTAGAAAAAAGTGTGTGTGTATATATATAGCAAAACTATTCTATACCTGGGGTATAGAATAGCTATTTTATACCCCCCTCCCAAGGGCCAAACCCACCTCACCTCCCTTCTAAGGACCCAAAATCCACATCCCACCTTAGTCAAAGGTCGGTCAAAGCATCCCACGTCGGTCAAACCTTAGTCAAACCGCCTATTAACTCCCCCCACCACCCACCTCTTCTCAGCTCTCGTCTCGCGGAACAGTGCAGTAACGTGATGACCATTTGTGCAGTAATACTGTATCTTACATGCAGTAATAAAACTCAAATATAGTTAAGACAGATCTACTTTTGATAAGTATTTTTTTGTAGCATCATGGTGCAAACGGTCTTAAAAAAACCATACATCACGTGAGAGATATTATTCTTTGAAGGTTGGTCTTTTTGAAATTTAACTCTCCACAAGTAGTAATACTATAGCATTATTTGTTACTATTGTTTACTGTACATTACTACAATCTCATCACAACGTTACTATAAGATTGCAGTAAAGACTAAGTTTTACAGTAACAAAGTATCCTACTGCAATTCTTGGATAGTGTTACTGCATAAACATGTGGTAACGTCTAATAGTCATGTAGTAACACTTCCATTTTGTGGAGTAATTCAGTTCTCGTCTCGTAAGAACGGCGTAGTAACACGACGGTCATCGTGCAGTAACAAGATTGCTTTCCACAGTAACGACGTTAAAAAATAGTTATGATGGATGTAGTTTCGTTAAGCACTTTTTTTACAAACATTATGGTGCAAACGGATTAGAAAAA
This sequence comes from Oryza punctata, assembly GCA_000573905.2. Lineage (NCBI taxonomy): Eukaryota > Viridiplantae > Streptophyta > Magnoliopsida > Poales > Poaceae > Oryza > Oryza punctata. The sequence goes on along the minus strand of CM002494.2, from coordinate 3,557,172 downwards.
TAAGACATGATGTGAGAGATATTGCTCTCTAAATATAGAGACTTACCTTGTTTCAGTTCTCGTCTCGCAGGAACGGTGTAGTAACACAATGATCAATGTGCAGTAACACGATTGGTTTTCGTAGTTACTTTGTTACTTCGTAGGATACTTTGTTACTGGTTTTCGTAGTCTATTTTTTTACGTTGTTACTATGAAAACCAGTCGTATTACTGCACATTGAAACGAAAATTATTCAATATCAACTCGAAATGGAGCAGAAAATCAACTAGTTATATAGCAGAATATCAGCACGAAAGCACATCAACTAGGTTGGGAGTAGCTACTCCCGGTAGTAGGTTATATATATACCGATCAATAAAAATGCAAACTAGGAGGTCGATTGGATAAACTAATTCAACAAATGAATTTTACTTTGCTCAAGAACAAAAGGAAATATCTGAAGGACCGAACTGAAACAGGCTAGCTAGTACAGATACACATCAGGCACATCAGCCTAGCTAGCTGTGTTCACCTGTTCTTCGTGTTAAATGTTTGGGTATGATCTGACCCCAAAATTGCAAGTCTAGATCGAGCTATTTAATTAGAACAAAGCGCCTAGCTCTTGTAAGGCATGCATTGTTGTCGGCGAGAGGAAGAAGCTACTCGGCGACAGAAGACAACAAGCAGCTGACGCCGGAGATGGAGGAAAAAGATTCGCCGAATAGTCATCGTCAATCGCCGGCGGTGCAGGCTGTCGACGCTGCTGCCCAAGCGCGACAGCCGGTGGATCGGCGGCCGTCGCCGCGGTGGTGTCAGTGATCTCAGCTCTGCCTCCGGCGGCCATATGATCATCTGCAGATGTCACGGCTGAAGCCACCGGCGCCGTCGCCGCCGCTGTCGACAGCTTGCAATTGCCGCCCGTGAGCTTCTGCACGACGGCCATGAACTCCTCCGGCTCAACGTGGACGACCTTGGGCGTGAGCTCGTACACGATCACCGGTCCGGCGTCGCCACCGCCGCGGCCGCCGTCGCTGGCGACTAGTACACGGGGTTTCTTGGGCGGCCGGCTCGCCGCCGCCACCGGCGACACGATCAGCGGCTGCGGCCTCGGGCCCCGGATGCTGCCGCCTGGGCTCTTCTTCCCCTTCGACGGCGACGACGACGATGACGTGGACGACATGGTTCGCACCCCGCGTCAGATGTTGCTATACTACTGCGTTGCAGAAACCAACACACGCATACAGATGCTTATATAACGGCGCGAACGCGAAGCCAGACAATTTCAAAAGGCGCGCGAAGAGAGGTTTCGCATGGATTTAATAGTAAGGACGTAGGCGGCTAAGTCCATCCCTAACCCAGAAACTATCAACTAATTTTCATACTTACCATATCATGATACTATATATAGAAACTATGCATTCAATGGATGTTCTTAAAATTGAATTATATTCCAATCATCTCTCTTCTGTCTTCTTTTATTCACCCATCTCTATATTTTTATTCTTATATATGGTTTCTTACTTTCTTATATGAAACATATGGTTTCTTCATATTTTTACCTCTCTCCTCATTAACTCTAGTGTCATATCAGATTTTTGTTTATGTGGCAATATATTAAATGCTATGGACACCAGATAATATGGAGGATTGGGATGACCACGAAACTAACTTATAAGCTAAAATAAATTGTAAATCCGTTTATTTGACCTGTAAGTGGATTCGCAGCTAATCTACTTACAGCCGTGTTTAATATTGCTGCAAGCAGCCTCTGCTGCGTATTTATTGATTAACTATATATGCACCAAGTCACCAACTACGTATATAGTAACCTTAACAAACTAAGATCCGTCATTAGATGTGGTTGGTGTTCGTTTAATACGACCAAATTGCCTATGAATTTACTCAATTATTAGTATATAGCTAGCGTTGAATACTTTTTGGATGGTGCATGCTTTCCTTCCCGGACAAACGCCAGCTGCATAGCTGCTTCGTTTCAGGGTGGTCAGAAACTCATCTGCATGCAATGCATATGTACTTAGCTCTTGCATGATTAATCTTATAATTAATATAGCTGATTAATAATTATTAGAGAGCAACTGAGCGAAGCTTTTGCGTAGTGGATGATGCACGCTGCACGCATGGACGTACGTACGTACGTACCGGCAGACCAGAGGATGGAGGCAGAGACAGTAACTAGCTGCGATATTAAGGTAATTTTTATATTTGACTATGCTAATCCACAGGCAACATCCATGTAGGCAGCCAGGCAGGTCAAACAATGCGTGCACATGTCACATCTGTGTTTATACGCTGCGAAGAAGAGATAAACAAAAGCAACCTGTCATCCTACGGTAAATTTATGTTTACACGAAATGCTACATATATATGTATGACACATTTCTTTTTACTGATACTGATGTAATTAGGGATGGAAGTAGTAGGCAATCCCGCTATCTACATAAAACAAATCCTGCTTGCTCGTCGCACCTGCATCCCTGTAATTTATTTCTAGTGAAAAAAATCCGCTATCTACATAAATGTATTTCTAGTGCAAACTAAAAAAAATTTGGATAAGATCAAGGACGAAAAAAGGCAGATATTTAACTATTTACCACTTTTTCAAATAAAAATTAAGAATTTGTTATTGAACTTATATATCATAGACACATGAATATCCACGTGTTATAAACTGCGAGTGGTAAATCTTTATTACCATATTTTAAAAGTGGCAAACAGTTAAATGCTCTGAAAAATCCATGCTTGCTCGTCGCACCTGCATCCCTGTAATTGGACATTTTGGGAGCAATTTGCAAAGTTCGGATACAATTGGGGAAGGACCGAATGAGCAAATTAAATTACAGCAAATCCTTGGTGGCTTGGCGCGCATGCAAGGCGTTGCTCCCGTCTCACTGTCGCTGGCAAGTGGGCCCTGCTCCTTTATCTCATGCCACTCCCCCCCCAATTGAAAACCGTGGCTTCAAAAAGAAGAAGCGCCGGCACCGGCCGACGCCGTGGTCACCATGATCGTGGTAAGAAGCTATACATGAAGCCACTTCGCTGCACGCGGCGGATCGATCAGAGTCGGAAGGGAGGCTGCCGCGTGCCGTCCACTTCATCATGGATGGGAGGTGGACGACAGAGCCAAGTATAGCCCGTATACTATTTAGGTCGAAATTGTACCCTATAACACATAAGGTCTATGCAGATCTTGTTTGGATAAGCTTAATATTCTAATAAACAACTAATAAGAATTTGAAAAAACTGGGTTTTCCAACTTTTAATTTCTAGTATTTTTTTTGAATTCTACAAATACATATTCTCAAAATATAGGTAAAAATCTAGACTATTTAGGTGAGTTTCTAATATCTGAAGATTTTAGGAGAAACTGTAACTACTGTAAGCTCTAGCAACTCATCAAACAAACCCATAGTAGCGTGCCTGGCCATAGATAGATGATCCATAGACCATAGGGTTTGCACGTGAGATTGGCAGGTTGTGTGCTTGGGTTAATAATTAGACTATCATGTAACCATATAGTAACAATCAAATTAATGGAGTTGATTTGTTAATTAAACAAAATCAACAAATGAATTGCACTTGAATTGTGCTAGTTATCAGAATAATAAAGAAATGTACAATGCTGAAGAGTGAAGAACAGATCAAGGAAGAAAACCGCATCTGGCCAAACTGAAATCTCCCAGGTGGAACAATTTCTGCACAAACTATTGTGGTCGCCATGATCATGGTAAGAAGTTATACATGTTGCCACTGCGCTGCATGCGGCTGATCGATCGGAGTCGGAGGGGAGGCTGCCGCATGCTGTCCACTCCGTCATGGATGGAAGAGGCGGCCGACAGAGCCAAGTATGGCCCATATACTACTTGGGTCAGAATTGTGCCGTAGAACACGTAAGGTCTATATAGATCTTGTTTGGAGAAGTTTAATATTATGATAAACAACGAATACGAATCTGAAAAAACTTTTGGTTTCTAGTATATTTTTTAAAAACACGAATATTAGGGAATGACCTAATATCAAATAAATAGAAAGAGTAAGACTTCGAACCCAAGCTAACTAGCCCACCATACCTTGTGGAGCTAACCGGAAGACCCCTAGGCGTTTCTCCATATAGTATATTTTTTGAATTCTACAAATACATATTTTCAAATTCTAGGTAAAAATGTAAACTATTTAGGTGAGCTTCTGACATTTGGAATTTCAGAAGAAGTTGCAGCTATCAAAATTTTCCCAAACAAACCCATAGCAGTGTGCCTGGCTGTAGATGAACGATGCAAAGACCATAGGGTTCGCACATGAGGTTGTGTGCTTGGGTTAATAATTAGTAGACTATCAAGTAACCTTATAGTAACGATCAAATTAATTAAGTTGATTTGTTAATCAAACAAAATCAACAAATGAATTGCACTTGAATTGTGCTAGTTATCAGAATAATCAAGAAATGTACCATGCTGAAGAGTGAAGAACAGACCAAGGAAGAAAACCGCATCTGGCCGAACTAAAATCTCCCAGGTGGAACAATTTCTGCACAAACTGTTGTGATCTGATCCCAACAATGGAAGATTAGAGCTGATTACAATAAAGCAGCAGCCAGTTCTTGTAAGGCATGCATCGTGGTCGGCGAGAAGAAGAGGCTACTCGGCGACAGAAGAAAAGCATCCGCCGGTGGAGAAGGAGGCGGCGCCGGATGGTCGTCGTCAATCGCCGGCGGAGAAGGCTGACGCTGCTGCCCAAGCACGAGCACCAGTGGGTCGGCGGCCGTCACCGCAGCGGTGTCAGTGTCATCCCTTCCTCCGGCCACCTGATCTTCAGCCGGCAATGTCACGGTTGAATCCGCCGCCGGCGGCGGCGCCGCCGACTGCTTGCCGGCCGTGAGCTTCTGCACGATGGTCATGAACTCCTCCGGCCGGGCGTGGACGACCCTGGGCGTGAGCTCGTACAAGATCACCGGTCCCGTGTCGCAGCCGGCGCCGCCGCTGCCACTGACACGGGGTTTCTTGGAAGGCCGGCTCGCCTCCGCCGGCGGAGACACGATCAGCGGCTGCGGCCTCGGGCCCCGGATGCTGCAGTCTGTCCTCCTCTTCCCCATCGACGGCGGCGGCGAGGACGACGACGACGACGTGGACGCCATGGTTTGATCGATCGCTGCGTGCCCGAGACGTTGTTCTCGATCGTAGTCTCGTCAGATGTTGCTGCCGCGTGGTAGTAGAAACCAACATACGAAGCGATTGCTTATGTAATGTCAAAAAGCGCGCGAAAAGGTCAGACATGGATTTTTTTTCTTCTGACTAAATTAAATATTGCTCCAAGCAGGCAAGCAGCCTTCTGCGCTGCGTATTAATTTATGCAGACCAAATCATCAGACACAATCGCATGTATTCGTTCAGTACTATTTAATTAAGTACTACTGCAAACCTTAAACAAGATCTATCATTAGATATCACTAATTGAGAACTTATTTTTACTACCGATTGAAAACTTCTATTTATTCTGATTATGTAACCGTGACTAATAAATCGAAACTAAAAATCTCGTTTTTTAGTACTGGTTAAAATAACTGGTGCTAAAGATACATACCAAATAAAAAAATATGTGAGATATGGGATTCGAACTCAAAATCTCTCAGCTCAATCCTCACGCGTATAATCGTACCACCAACGTTCTATATGCTTCTAACATGCTTAATGATCTAATATGCTTCTTCCCGGACACACACTGCTAGCTGCATGGGTGCTTCGTTTCAAGTGGTCACAAATCTCAAATTGATCAGTTGCAGCCGCACAATTCTGCTTCTGCATGCATCCGTGTTTAACACACGAGTTCACAATGAGAAACTTTGATTAATTTGCGATCGATGTTAATAAAAAAAGGAAGTCGTCAAGCCACGTGAGCTTTTGCGTAGTAGATGATGCATCATGCATGCGTCCATCGGCCGCCCGGAGGAAGGAGATAGCCAGGTAGCTCAAGGTAGTTATATTTGACTATACTATTGTGGATTTGTTCAAAAAAAAAATCTCATAGCGACAGTTCAAAAAAACATGCACGTGTGTATATATATGCTGTAAAAGGAGAAAAAAATAAGCTAAGAACATCGATCCTGATTGGATTGTTCATGTAGAATTGTTTTTAGCGATTGAAGGTTTATAATTATACAGCAGGGAAAAAAAGATTATAGTCCTAAAAGGAGTATTATGAAGCACGACAGATATGCAGGTGCCAGAAGGCATTTTTTAAACAGATTTCGATGGCATTGTACATATAATATACTTGTTCCGTTTTTGTTATTTTTTCTCAAACTTTGTTAAGCCTGAAAAAAAAAATCTACCATATAAAATTAGTTTTATTAAATTTAATATTGAATATAATTTGATAATATATTTGTTTTGTGTTAAAAATAATTATATATTTTTTATAAATTTGATCAAACCTAAAAAATATTGATTAGAAAAAATATCAAACGAATTAAATATGGAATGGAGGGAGTAGAAAGTTTGGACGCAGTTTAGAAAGTGGGCCCCGCTCATTAATCCTTTCATTCCCTTCGCCTAACTTAAATGCCATTTTAGTTGGACCGGACCGGTATTGCGGATCACGTGCCCCATGTAAAACGTGGGCTGTAACGTTGCTGCGGAACACGTGCGGCCCATAAACTAGTTGGGCCATCAGCCCATAAGTAATGGAACGGTTTGCGTTTTATGTGAAACTGTCACTTAGCCGTATAAATAATCCTTATCCCATTAGTAATCGCGTTTGTGCGTTACAATTCTCACCTCAACAAATGGCAAGCGAGCTTTGCTTAACGTAGGAAGTAGTCTATAAATTTAAGTTAATGCACGTAGTAAAATTGATACGACCACATCCAAAGATTTATACACCCACTTGAATCATCACATGGTACGCAAAATACAAAACCCAGTCAAAAATGTCAAATGATGATGCAAATTGCATGTCAAGTGGCTTAAAAATGAAGACAGATCGGACAAGGGATCGTTTCGGTAGAGAAGAAAATTCTACACGAAATTATAGAAGAGATGACTTGTTGCAGCAATCACCCATCAGTATCGCACGTGTCATTTATTGCAAAAAAAAAAGATCTTCACTAAACTCTTACCAATAAAAATCTTAACCGTTGGATTTAATTACTAATAGTTACTGTTGTTATGAAAAATCATATCAGTTTCTAAAAATGTTCATATATTTTTCAAAAAAGAAGTTATCCAATCACGTACGTTTCACGTAAGCGTCCGATCTGGCGCGCATCGCATCGCCTCTCTCGCGGGCGACGCTGCTCTCACTGACAAGTGGGCCAGTAATGCTGAGGTGGCCCACATGTCAGTGGGACGTGACCCTGCTCACCTCGTCCCCCTCCGGCCATCTCCCCTCTCCTCCACCAATCCTCCGATCCAAATCCCCCCACCCTCGCCGTCGCCGCCGCCTCATGCCGCCGCCGCTGGCTTCCTAGGGTTACGGCGGCCGCCGCTTCCCACTTCGCCGGCGCGATGGGGAACACCTGCGTCGGCCCCAGCTCCGCGGTGGACCGCCACGGCTTCTTCAACTCCGTCTCCCTCGCCGTGCTCTGGCGCCCCGGTGGCCGCGCCGAGCCGTCGCCGCCGGATTGCGCGCCTCAGGAGTCGAGCCACTCCTCCGTCACCTCGTCGACGGCACCCGAGCGCGTCACCATCGCCGACTCCGACCTCTCCTCCTCCAACCCCAACAAGGGCAAGCCCAAGGTGAAGCGCGTGCAGAGCGCGGGGCTCCTAGCCGACTCCGTCCTCAAGCGAGACTCCGAGCGGCTCAAGGACCTCTACACCCTCGGGAAGAAGCTCGGGCAGGGTCAGTTCGGCACCACCTACCAGTGCGTGGAGAAGGCCACGGGGAAGGTGTTCGCCTGCAAGTCCATCGCCAAGCGGAAGCTGGTTAGCGAGGAGGACGTGGAGGACGTGCGCCGGGAGATCCAGATCATGCACCACCTCGCCGGCCACCCAAGCGTGGTCTCCATCGTCGGGGCGTACGAGGACGCCGTCGCCGTGCACCTCGTCATGGAGCTCTGCGCTGGTGGGGAGCTGTTTGATAGGATCGTGCAGCGTGGGCACTACTCCGAGAAGGCGGCCGCGCAGCTGGCACGGGTGATCATCGGTGTCGTCGAGGCGTGCCATTCGCTCGGCGTGATGCACAGAGACCTCAAGCCGGAGAATTTCTTGTTTGTCAACCATAAGGAGGACTCGCCGCTCAAGACAATCGATTTTGGGCTTTCCATCTTCTTCAAGCCAGGTCCGGCCCCGATCCTTGCTGCTGTATTGTCTTATAAGATGCAAGATTGTTGGCAATTGCGGATTTTAGCCCCCACCATAGGCAATGCTAGTTAAGCTGAGGTTTTCTTTGCCAACTTAGCGAGGTAATGGTAGTGCATTGTGACCCTCTATAGCTTTGAGTTCTCAATTGGGTTCTAGTTACAACTAGATGGACTTCTTGCATAACTGCACATTATTTCAATGGATATGTTTGTTTTTCAAATAGATAAGTATTTGACTATCTGTTAAACCTTTTTGGTCCCTGTAGTATTATGAAATTGTTGATTGTTTTCCTGGGTTACAAAGCAAAGAGACTGAGTTTTTTTATCACAAAAATGCCAAAATCTGCAATCAAACTCTTGTATAGATAACTTTCATATCCATTCGCTATGATGTATGCTTCTTATTTGAATGCATACTGTACTTGCGGTGATCCTGAAATTTATGTTGCTGAAAATGCCAAGGGAATGGGATGTCATTCCATCTTTCTTTTTCATTTTGGTTGTCAAAAATGCATTGATGTGACAGAGCCTTAATGTACTGAACTAGTGTACTAATATCAACTCTAATACACTGCTGTCCCCTTCTTTTAGAACACTGAAATACTAATGATTATGCACATTTTCCAAACTCTAATGCATTAAGAATTAACTTTACAGGTGAAACTTATTCGGATGTCGTTGGAAGTCCTTACTATGTTGCACCTGAGGTTCTGATGAAGCATTATGGCCGCGAGGTGGATGTGTGGAGTGCTGGTGTAATCATTTATATCTTGCTTAGTGGAGTTCCTCCATTTTGGGATGGTGGGATATGTCTATCCTTTGTGCTGCTTTTTCAAACCCGTGCTTCTGCTTGATGTTGACAGTTTTCCTCTGTTTTTTGTTCTTTTGGACGCTGGTCTGCTTGCACAGAATCTGAACAAGGGATATTTGAACAAGTTTTGAAAGGTGATCTTGATTTTTCATCTGATCCCTGGCCTGCTATCTCAGACAGTGCAAAGGATTTGGTGAGGAAAATGCTAAACCGTGATCCCAGAAAGAGATTGACCGCACATGAAGCTCTATGTAAGCATAAATATCACATTACAGAGCATCCTATCGGAGCCTTCTCTAGTGACCCATCTTCATGTTGGCAGGTCATCCTTGGGTTTGTGTTGATGGAGTTGCTCCTGATAAACCTCTTGATTCTGCTGTCTTAACTAGATTGAAGCAATTTTCAGCAATGAACAAGCTAAAGAAGATGGCCCTTAGGGTGAATATTGAGTATATTTTTGCTTGATTTTCTATCAAAGTAGAAGTTATATTCCATACTGATGCACTTCTGTGTGGTATCTGTAGGTCATTGCTGAAAATTTATCGGAAGATGAAATTGCGGGATTGAGAGAAATGTTCAAAATGTTGGACACTGATAATAGTGGTCAGATCACATTGGAGGAACTAAAAACTGGCTTGCGGAGAGTTGGTGCTAATTTGAAGGATTCAGAAATTACAACCCTAATGGAAGCGGTGAGTTTTCTAATATGATTATGCCCCTCATATTTTCAGTTCTATGTATGCTAAAACAAACCTTTGTTTTTTGTTTCTGAGCCCACTACCTTGAAAAACTCTGTTAAGCTAGTGTATTCAAATACCAAACCTGACGATAGGTGTTAAAATATGTGTATTTGACATCCTTCTTTAGCAGCTTGCAAGATTTTCTGACATTGGTAGTGGTTATTCATAAATCTATTGTATCCCATCCAAAATTTGTGGTTCTGCTAAGTTTAACAGTACATGAAAATGGACCTTTTATGTTCTAAGAAAGGATATTGTTGTGAGGCACATTAGCTGTAATATATGAGATATTTTGGGCCAAGATATAATGAATACATATGTTCTTCAACTTGCAGGCTGATATTGATAATAGTGGTTCAATAGATTATGGGGAGTTCATTGCTGCAACTATGCATCTGAACAAAGTTGAGAGAGAAGATAATCTTTTTGCAGCGTTTTCATATTTTGATAAAGACAGCAGTGGTTACATTACTCAAGATGAGCTACAAAAAGCCTGTGAGGAATTTGGCATAGGAGATGCACATCTGGAGGATATTATCAAAGATATTGATCAGGACAATGTAAGTGGACATTTCATTCATTATGAAATCTGAAAGACTAGAAGACTAAGAATCACATCACATGTCTGCTTCTTTCTTGTTTCGTCTCTGCAGGATGGCCGGATTGACTACAATGAATTTGTAACAATGATGCAGAAAGGGAATAAACCACTAGGGAAAAAGGGGCAAGGCCAGCTAAGTTTTGGTCTAAGGGAAGCATTGAAGCTTGGTTAATGGTAACTGCTCAAATCTTGCATTTTATTTTCAGTTGATAAAGTGAACAGCCGGAAGGCCCTAAACCTTGGGATTCACGTATTAACACGAATTAGACAAATTAGAGGACCTATATTTTGTTAGTGACACTGATTAATTAGATTATCCTCAGCAAAACATAGAATGGAACCCAAAAAATTGCTGAAGCTCTTCGTATGTTCATTGCTACTAATGTGTTAGTAGGATATAGTAGGTTAGTGGCACCATACATTAACAGATCAGTATAAAAACGTGGGCTATCAGAGCATATTTTTATTTGAAGTAGTCAGGAGAAATACTCAGAACTCGAGATCTTTGACAAGTTCCTGATAATGATGATGTTATCTTGATTGTTGCTGCTACTTCCTTCCCAACCTAGCATTCCATTCACATTATATTGTTCCCTAAAATTTGAGTTGCTTGTTTATGGGTTTATTTTCGATGAATAAGCTTACTGTGAGGTGGAAGAAGCAAACATTCCGTCATTGTTCACGTCCACTAATATTTTCTGCTATACCTTCATTACCTTGAAGTGAGAGCTTATGGTTCAATTATGAATCAAACTGAACATAGGAAAGGGCTTTGATAGTTTGTTGTGTTAGCTTAATTATAACTCCTTTATTTTACCAAATACTAATTGCCCTTTGATCTAGTGCATTGATGGATATTACACTTTGATACATAATAATAATATGGTTATCTTATCCCCGCAAGAAAATTACTATGGTTATCGTTTACTCTTTTTTTTTTTGCAGGAATAACCACTCCTGAATGTAGAGTGAAGTGCTATTTAGTAAAGGACGAAGACTGAATTCAAGAAAGCAGAAGATTAAAGACGAACGTTGCATTACTCCTTTATTATCAACACTCTGTGAAGATACAAACTAACTTTTGGGGTTCCATCAGCCGGACACAGAAGAAAGACACGTACTTGGGTTTCTTCTTCAGAGTTCAACGTCCGTGGACCCTCCAACCGTGTAGGTGTTCTTTTTTCTTTTTTGAATAGGCGCAACTCACAAGAATAGCGTGTGTGTTGTTTCGTACTTTCATGTCCTCCTTTTCCGTTCTGGAAACCCCTGTAGAATGCTCTGCTCGGACGGTAAAGCTTTGACATGTTTGGAACTTTGGATTGGAGAGTTGGACGAGATTCCTTTGCGCTGGAGAGTTGTATAGTTGCTAGTATCTAAATGATGTAAGAATTCGTAGGTTGTAACATAAACAGTAAAATGAATGAAATGGTTGTTTTAGTATATTTCTCAAGAGTGTAACTGTTTTACTACTTAATTCTTACTTCTCTAGTGTATCATCCTCGATGTACTATGGCCCAACCAATTGACAGTGCCAAACCTCCTATTTTCTGCTGCATAATTACATGAACAGGTGGTGTCAACTGCAAAAAAAAAGTATTTGTTCAGGCAATGGCCATATCAAATGCTAGAGATTTGTAAACACCCCTTTCGAAAGTTTCTTTTCCCTACTCACGGGAGAAATAAATTCTTTTCTTCCACAGGAAAATATATAATTAATGCATGTATATGTTCACATCATTAGCATGAGCCATAGTCCTATGAGTTGGTTAGGATTGCCATCAAAGGAGCTGAAGAAAAGAAATCCGTTCTAGAAAAATGGGTAAAGGAGGAAGAGGAAAACTTTTTTGAAAAATGGAACGAAGGGTTTTAAACATGTTGGAACGTATTAGAATTGATTGGAGAATGAAAAAAAATTGAGGCCCTAATCCTCCATGTCTCTGGTCCAACTGATTGACATTGTCAGCTTTGACCCTTTGTGTAGCATGTACCCAAGGCGACATGTGACATCAACTGTCAATCTCTAGTATCTGTTTAGGCCATGGCCATGTCCAATTCAGGAGAACACACATTTTTTTTCCTATTTCATGCAGAATTAAACCTTTTTGTTTCAACAGAGAATAAACCTTTTCTTTTCACCAAAAATTTATCTACACATATATTTTTTTTTTCATCGACTCCATCTTCTTATGATGCTCATACAACTTCGACAACGTTTCGATGGTCAGCTTTGCAAACAAACTCCATGGCGGCGTCACGACCATCCACAAAATTGTGTGCCCCTCTTGTTGGCGGTAGATAATCATCGTGAGGCAATATTGCAACTTCTGGATTTATCATCATGTTCTTGAGCACGGTTGAGCTGCGAAGGATACGAAGTGCCTCTACCTGATCTTTCTGACCGAAAATTCCAGTGATCTGAACCTGTTTGAGATGATTGTGATGGTGTAAGGGAAGGCTTCTTAGATCACCGTCCTCTTCGTTGTATGGTTTGTGAGGACCGTCTATCTACATCTATAAATATGAGAAAACCAGTAAATTAAGAGCATCCCTCCGGTGCTCTCTACTAATAGTAGAAGATAATCTGAACCATTGATCTCGTTTGATCGAAGGGTTTAGATTGTTTTCTACTACCACCCTAGTTAGCGGTAGTAGAAATGTGAAGGAGTATTATTATCCCAAAAAATAGGGGTATAATTGTTATTTAGCAGTGACTAAACTTTTTTTCCCTTTTTTTAAGCTTTTTGATGGAATATGAGCAATGCTAACATAATGGATAACCACATATCGATCTAGTTAGGAAAAACATAAATGATAAAATTACTCGTAATCATTATATTAGTAAATTACTAATTTACCCTTAATAGTACTGGTAGTATAATACTACAAGTAAATAGTATTTGAGTATCGCTCGTAAATTAATGAGTGCCCCTTGAATGAGAAACAAATATGCACTCTACTTTTTCTTTAATAAATTATGTCATTGACTTTTGGTATGATGTCAAATCATTCGTATTATTCAAAACAATAATGCAAATATGCAGAAATTTAAGTCATGTTTATCCTTTATAATAATAAAACAAATTGTAATAAAATAGACGATATTTACATAATCTTTTTAAATAAGATGAATGATCGAACGTCTCATTTTAAAATGAAGGGCATCATTTTTTTTAAAAAAAAATGGATGAAGTATATAAGATGTGCACACAATTGTTTTAATTAAGAATGAAAAGATCATTTCATTTTAGCTGTTATACTTCAATATAGCAGGATGCAGGATCAGGTATTGTGTTTTAGTTTAGTTTAAAGATACAAAGTACTATTGCACAATAGACAGTTCTAATCAATCTGCCAAGCAAACAGAAACTAAATTTGGCTAAAACTAATTCATTCATGGGTATATACTTTATTTGTCAAGTTGGAAGTTGAAAACTTACATCTAGCTCCAGTTTTTCCATGAAAGGAGCAATCTCTAAAAGATATGCATAATCAAGGATATCAGTCTCCCTGCCATATCCAAAAACAACCGTTTCCAACTTCAAATGCCGAAGATGAATTAATTTGGGAAGCCTCTGAGGAGAAATCGCTTTCTGGCATTCATCAGAACAAAAAAGTAGTTAGAAATTTGACAATAAGTTATATACATGAAAAATATATGAACTGCTACAGAAACAAATTAAGTGGTCATATCACAAACCTTATATTCAACAACATGAAATTCAAGCATACGAACAGCTGGTAAATTACTAACGAATCCTGTGACAATGTAGTCAAGACCAGTACCAAAAGGCATCGTTTTTATACGCACATTTGTCAGGCTGGAAGTTGTAGCAAAAACCAAAGGTGTCATTGATGAACCAGTGAAATCAAGTGTTGTCAGATCACAGTTCATCTCTATCTTCTCAAGTACAGGTTAGCAATCCACTTGCAGATGCTTTAGCCGGTTCAGAAAATGAGGTGCATGAATCTTTGTGAGCATTGTGCAGAAGGAGATCTCAAGGAACTCAAGGACATTGGGCTTGCACAGCAAATTCTGAACACCTTCATCTGTGATATTTACATCTATCAGGTTAAGCCTTTTAAGGTTCAGAATCCAGTGAAATCAGCAGCCGGTTTCAGATACACAGAGGTAAGCTGCAGACACAGCAAATGGGATCCACCATTGTTGCCATCAAGAATTTGACAAGGAAACTCATAAAATCCTTCTCCGTTTAGATATGGGTAAAATGCCATAACTGACAATAGGAAGAACCTAGTAAGATCTGATAGATCAAGAATGAGTTCTTTCGTCATGGATGCGATGGCAAATTTCACCCATTTATCTATATGTCCCGCTGCACATTGCGCAATAAGCACTTGATCTCCATGCGCTCAACGTCTACACCACTATGTTGCTGCAGGATCGAATCAACTCTCCTTATAAAATTTTGCTGGTTAAGCATTCTGTAACTAGGACATGTGGTGCGACTGAATGTTAGCGTAGTATGATCACGCCAAAGATCCTTCCATTGCCTTGATAAAAGTCCAGTCCTTATAGCATCTCCAATTGGCAGCCGCGATATGATCAAGCCCAAAACATCCTGCAGCATAATTTGGAGTCAGAGAATGCAGCATCATATTAGCAAACTGCAGAATTATTCAGCATTATGCTGAAGCACAAGGAGTATATATGTAAATTTGATTTCAGTTTGACAGCACGATCACGTACAATGGGAAGATCATTGAGTTGGAGACCTGATCTTCTTCTTCTTCCTCGTCTCTTCTCAGCTGCACAATCCAAGGATTCCTCTGGTTTAACGCAAATTCGAGAAAAAAAAACAGGATGGAGATCTGCTCAGGCGGCGGGCGATGTGACGGGTTTCGTCGGCCGAGACGTGGAGATTGAACGAATATAAGCAAATTGGGAAAAAGTTCACTTTACATTCTCAACTCAATTGTAAAACACATTACCATCTCCTAAAATCAATTCATACAAGGTCCCAAAACGGTTTGAACGATTAGTTTAACTTGGTTTTCGTCCCATAGAAGTTGTCGTGGCACTGAAAATATTTAAAACCGAATAAATATATAGGGCCCACATATCAATGGGTCCCACTCATATGGAAATCCCCCCTTTTCATTTTTAATTTATTTATTAAAATAATTAAAAAATAATTTTCTATTTGAAAAATTTATAAAACTAGTCGCCCATCGCTCTCTGGAAGGGTGATTTTACCAACGTGGTAGATGGGCGTTGACCCTTGCCTAACACCCAGCCACCGAGGACATCAGAAATTTGCAGGCGGAGGAGGCTACCTGCAAAAGGGGTGGGAGGGTAGCCTGTCATTTTTGCTGGTAGCCCCCTTGCTGTCCTCCCAGAGAGCTATTTTCTACTGTGCGGGGGGCCGTCTGCTTCAAAGACGGTATAGGTGATATTTTTGCAGACGGCCCCCTTACTGCGCTTCCAGAGAATGCTTTTCAACTATGCGGGGGGCCGCCTGCAAAATATCAAGCCGCCCTTTTGCAGGTGGCCCCCGCACAGTGAAAAAAGACCCTCTGGGAGGGTGGTAAGGGTGTCACTTGCAAAATACCCCTCCCTCCGTGGCTGGCTGTTAGATGAGGGCCAACGACCGTCTGTCATGTTGGCAAAATCGTCTTTTGAGAGGGTGATTTTTAAAAATCGGTCCTTCCAGAGAACGATATGTGGCTAGGTTTGTAAATTTTTCAAATAGAAAATTATTTTTAAATATTTTAATAAATAAAATTAAAAATAAAAAAATTCCCCTTTCCCGCAGCCCACGTGTATGCGTGCTATCTCACGATGGTGGCCCATCGAAATCACAGCCCATAACAGCCCCATCTCACAAGCTGCTTTTTCACTTTTTTTTTTCTTTCTCCGTAGTCAGTCAAAACTTTAATCGTTTTTTTTTTCGCAAACCGGAAATAATAACAAACAAAACAAAGAAATAAATACCGAAAGGGAAATCTCGCAGTTGCAGAGAGCACAAACCCCAATTCCCAACACCTCCGCGAGTGCGAGAGAAATCCGCGAGGGAGGAGGCCTCGCTGCTTCGATCGATCCGGCCGCGCAGGAGGAGGAGGAGGCTTGCTCGCCGTCGCTGCGGAGGTTGATCGGATCGGATCGGGCGCTGCTCGAGTCGACGCCGGCATGATGGATCCGGAGATGATGCGGCTGGCGCAGGAGCAGATGAGCAAGATGTCCCCCGCTGACCTCGCCAGGATGCAGCAGCAGGTCAGATCTGCACCCCTGATGTGTTCTCCGTTTCGTTGGAGGTGGCGATCTGGATTAGTTTTGGTTGTCGTTTGTTTAGATCGGGGAGGAAATCGCGTTTAATTCGGTCCGGTTTTTCGTTTACGTCGAATCGAATCGTGCCAAGTTCAAATTCGGCCTGGATCGCGTTTAGGGCCAAAGCATGTCACAAACGCACGCACAGACGTGGAGTTCAGTTTGGTTGAGTTTGCGTCTAGGCGAAATCAAAATCGTGCCATAATGAGAGCATAGGGTTAAATTGGTCTTAGTAGTTGATAGTATTATTACTCCTTTTAAGTCAAAATAGTGATGCAATTATACATATATAATAAAGAAAATGGTGTTACTCTTCTAGTCTTCAAGTCAATTAGACAGTGAATTGTGGGATCCAGGTTGGGTTTGATTTGGTCAGTTAATTGATTGGGTGTTTTTCTTTCCGTTGCTATAAACAACTGCATGGTTGTACAAACTATAAGCAATAGGAGCGTTGTTGCTGGGTCTTTTGCACATTAGTTTATGACTTTTGCTCAACTACTGGAGTTTTTGCATATCCTTACATCCGTTTAGACTTTGTCAGCGTTGTCCCATACAAGCACAACCATGCCAAATGGTGATCATGGCATATTTTTCGTGCCGCAAGCCTGTTTTTGGTGCTTGTAGTGAACTAGAGCCCTTTCATACTGCTCTTGTTGTTGCTTGACATTGTTGGTTATTTTCTGAGGAGCCATGCACGTAATGAGATTGACAATTTCCTTGTTATGATTTGTATTACTGCAGCTTCTGTCAAATCCTAACCTGGTAAAGTTAGCATCTGAGAGCATGAAGAATATGAGAGCTGATGACTTCAGACGAGCTGCACAGCAGATGAATCAAACAAGACCAGATGAAATGCTTGATATGGCGGAGAAACTTGCCAATGCTAATCCTGAGGAGGTTGCTGCTATGAAGGTACAAGCAGAGCAACAGATGTCCTATGTGATATCTGGTGCCAAGATGTTGAAGCAGCAGGTATATATAGTAATGTAGCTTCACTTTTTACTATCATATTCTGTTGGAATTTGGTTATAGTAAGTTTGATTTTTTTTTCATTTTTTCAAACTAGAATAGAGCTTCATGATGCATAGCATCTTTGTGTAGTCTGACTAGTTATGTGTACACTTTTTGGCAAGTACAAATGAGTAAAATTTAAATGCACGAAAAAATTGGTGAATGCTGTATGTGCTATGAAGTTCATACCATTACATGTTTGGATCACCCTGAGTTAACTAGTGGAATGCTGGAAAATATACATATGAGAACTTCATGCTGACGTGAGCACTGAAGAGTATTTGATGAACCTCCTTTTTTCCTTTTACCAAAGAACTTAATGTGGAAGTTGCTGAGATACATGTACATCTACTGATGCATTAGTCAGGCTGAGCCAGATTCATGTACTGTTTTGTGACAAATGTTTGCTGCATCTTTGCACCTTTACCAATACTCTCTTGTCTAAGAAAACACTGCACCTCTTTAATTGTTTAACTATTTTGAACTTGCAAACTTCCAGATTTTAAAGTTTTTGTATAATATTGATATTTTTAATTCCCATAATATCACCCTTATTTGTTTCATTTTTTTAATTTCAGGGAAATGAACTTCATAGGTGTGAGCAGTATAGTGAAGCTGCTGCCAAGTACAAGCTTGTATGTTTTGAACGTCAAACCTTCATTTTGTAAATAAATTTGAATGTGCTGTCTGTTAAATCAATGCATTCCTTTCCTGACCAGGCCAAGGATAACTTAAAGAACATACCATCACAATCAGCGCATTCTCTGCAGTTGGTGTGCACCCTTAATTTAATGGCTTGTTACCTGAAAACACGGAATTTTGAGGAATGCATAAATGAAGGCTCAGAGGTATGCCTTTTGTGAATGTACTGTTTTATTACTAAAAGACAACACAATCTTGCTGTTAGTTTTGTTTGTTATTTGAGGTACTAAATCTAAATATGTCATATGTGTATACTGCTCTAGCAACCTTGAAATAAAAAATATTTTAGGTCAAGATGTAACTGCTGTAAATGAGTTATTATTATATAATTCAACCATCATCTTAAACACAAACATTTTGTTGTTTCTGACTGCCACCTTTGGCTATTTCCGAGCTGATGAAATGGAACTTTATACTCTCTTTGAGTTGGGCTTTTACTAGTTATGTTGTATTGTTGTTCGTTTGCTTTTGTTGAGTTTCACCAAGCACATTAGCTCTTCTTTCACATCAAGCTGATTCAGCTATCAAATGTACTTACAGGTTCTAACTTATGATTCAAGCAATGTCAAAGCATACTACCGGAGGGGCCAGGCATACAAAGAGCTAGGAAATCTGGAAGTAAGATTTGCTTGACCCTTTTGGCATGCCAATCCCTTTTGTTCTTTTTCCCAACTATGGTTGATTGTACAAATGCTTTCAGGCAGCTGTGGGTGACTTGAGTAAAGCACATGAACTTTCCCCAGATGATGAAACTATTGCTGCAGTTCTGAGGTGCAGTTTTCAACTAAAGGCTTGAATTACAGTCAGGGGTGGTAATGGGTTGGCCCATGGGTCCTTTCACAACCCTACCTAGACCTTATATATTTTTAGGTGAAAAACGAATAAAAGTTCAACCTACCCTATTCTAGACCCAGCCCTCAAATTTATAGGCTAAATAGTTGGGCCCTTCACCACCCCTAATTACAGTTTAATATGCATTTTCCGAGATCCCCACATGGACAATTGTATGACCTTGTTAAAAAATATACGCACCTTTTTTATTATCACTGCTGTACTGATGGATTGCAGCTTCATATGCATTTCATGACAGTACCCCAGAATATATAATTTGGCTGATGTTATTCAAATGTCATTAGTATGTACTTTGGCAGGTTCTGCTACTGATTTCCTTTCGTGATACAGAGATGCAGAAGAAAAACTTGCAGTGGAAGGGAAAGGAGCGAAGTATCCAAAAGGTAATTTCCTGGATATTTCTTCTCATGAGAAACAAATTTCTAACCTTATTACTAAAGTTTGGCTCATGCAACTCAATTATTTTTTAATGTTACTGCTTGGAAGGTGTTATCATTGAAGAAGTTGTAGAAGATGCTTCTGAGCCATCAAGCAGTCAAAGAAGTTCATCTCCTGGATACACTGTTTCACAACCTCCTGAAGGAGAAGGGAGCTCTAGACCTTCAGGGCCTTCAAGCATAGATGCTAATGGCTTATCGAAGCTGGGAATGCAGGGAATGTCACCTGAACTAGTAAAAACTGCGAGCGATATGATCGGCACAATGAAACCAGAAGAACTTCAGAAAATGTTTGAAGCTGCTTCTTCGTTGCACGGAACAAGCTCCAGTCCTCCAAATTTAGGTCCTAATATGCCAGAAATGTCTCCTGAGATGTTTAAGATGGCATCTGACATGATTGGGAATATGTCTCCTGATGAATTACAAAATATGCTTAATTTTGCTTCTAATATGGGTGGACCTAGTGCTTCCCCCTTGAGACCAGAGAAAAAGTTTCAACCTTCATCAAGAGCAACAACAGGTAGTACTTTCCAGAGATCAGTGGATAACAGCCAACCTTCATCTTCTCAAAATGTCATGGAAAATCCTGATGAAATATTAAGCAACCAAAGGATGGGTGAATCATCATCCCCTGGTGCACCTTCTACAGCTGATATGCAGGAAACCATGAGAAATGCTATGAAAGACCCTGCGATGCGGAAGGTATAGAATCTTCGAGCAGAAGGAAATTTTGAATGAATTTGTTACCTAGCAAAAAATGGTAGGCTTTGGATTTTAACAGTCTTTTTCTGAATCAACAGATGTATGCATCCATGATGAAGAACATCAGTCCAGAGATGATGTCAAGCATGAGCGAGCAGTTTGGGATGAAAATGACGAAGGAGGACGCTGCCAAAGCTCAAGAAGCCTTGTCTTCATTATCTCCTGAGGCTTTGGATAGAATGGTGAGAAACTAATTCACACCCCACATCCATAAAATGTTTCTAGATATTCTTAGCTACGTGTTCATCTCTCTCTCCCGGTGCACATGTGCAACTCATACAGCGGCATACATATGCTGCGATGTTTTCCTTAGACCGCACATTGGCCGCAACTCTACTAGCTTTGAGGGATGAGCTGGTTCTAAAGGGTAGATTTTATGGCTTCATTCTTATTAGCTGTTTGTTAAATATGCCTCATGTTTGTTCATCTTCGGCCCAATTCCAAGTCATGGTTTTAGTTTACCTATCCAATGTCAAACTAGAATCCGATGAATCATTAACGTTTGTTCTGCATCCAGATGAAATGGATGGACCGAGCACAGCAAGGGGTAGAAGCTGCGAAGAAGACCAAGAACTGGCTCTTAGGCAGGAAAGGATTGGTCCTTGCTATCGTCATGCTCATCCTGGCCTTCATCCTTCACCAGCTTGGGTTCATCGGTGGGTGATGTCCTGAATGCGGAGATAGGTTATAACTATCTTGCAATTTGCAAATAATCGTCGGGTAGCGATATTGCGTGCTTCCACTTTCTAACACCTGCTGAAATGCTCCATGGGAAGGAAGGGCTATGAATTCGATGGATCTGCTGCTTTCTTGTAACACTGCTCGTTCTTATTCTTTTGTCGTATCGAGTCATAAGTATTTTTAACATCAATTCATCGGATTCTTGTATGTCGAGAGGTTGAAGGAATCGACTTTGAGGTAGTATTGCTATTCAGATTTAGATAACTTGCCGACATGTAATGACTAAGGAGATACAAGTGTTGTTATGCACCTGAGATGGTTGAGATTTTTTTGCTGGAAGTCCTGCACAATGTGCTATAATCTCACTCATCGTACTAAACCTTTTATATTAGTATTTGTAATGACATGAGCGTGTACTTTTAAACCATGCGATTTGGGAGGAAAGATAACTTGTATCAAATGTAAGTTTAAAAATGAATTATCAAATGTACCAAGAGAACATGTACAAATCACAAGTATCGCATAAGCCAAGACCATGAAATCCGTTGATAGAACGAGAAAAAAAAAATTAAATAAGGTGATTTGAAGTTCTCTAAAACAAAGAGAATTTAAATTCCGCAAGGTGGTTTTAGATTTAATTCCTAACAGACAGAGCAATTTTAAATTCTGCATGATGAATCGGTTGATAGACAGTATTAAAAATTCGGTTGATTTTCTAAAAAATAATTCCTAACCGACAAAGCAATGCAAATTTAAAAATTTAAAGTGTGTGATGTAATTAAAACAAAAAAAGGGCCCAACCGGGTTCGAACCGGTGACCTATTGATCTGCAGTCAATTGCTCTACCACTGAGCTATGGACCCTTGAATGGTGTTGTTAATCGTTTTGTAATTATAAATGGTAAGGTAAACACGGGACTTTTAGCTAAATAAGCACTGAAATTAAATATGTATTTTGAATTAAATTTAAGCACTGAAATCAATAGCTAAAGGGTCCATTGTAGCCTGTACTGATCAATATGTACTTAGAATTTGATGGTTAAATATGCAAATGTTTGATATAAAAGCGTAAACGAGGAAGTACTAATTTGCAACGGAGAGAACAGCACGGCCACACGTTTGGATCTTGTAAGTATCTACAAATAACCTCACGCAGCACGGACACATGTTTGACCACTAAGGCTGTGTTCTTCTCCCCCTCTTCCCAACTCCTCTCCCTCGTTTTCCGCACGTACGCTTTTCAAACTACTAAACGGTGTGTATTTTGTAAAAAGTTTCTATACAAAAGTTGCTTAAAAAAATCAAATTAATCCAATTTTTTTAAAAAAATAGCAAAAACTTAATTAATCACGCGCTAATGGATCGCTCCGTTTTCCGCAATCACTGTGCGCGGCTGGGATTCCAAGCTGCGAACGCAGCCTAAACACATGTATATAAATTATGCGCGGTATTTCATCTTAAAGAAATTAAATGCAAGCTGCCACATATCTAGAGTGATCTGATGATTCGATATCAATGCACCATAAAAAATACTATACCCGTTTCATATTATAACGTTTCATATAAGTCATTTGATTCTTTTTCTAATTAAATTTTATTAAGTTTGATATATTGTTATTTGATATTTTTCTAGTTAAACTATATTAAGTTTGATTAAGTTTATAGAAAAATTAGCAACATATAAAATATTAAATTAGTTTTATTTAATCTAATATTGAATATATTTTGATAATATATTTGATTTGGGTTAAAAATACTAATATATTTTTCTATAAATTTAATCAAATCTAGAGAAGTTTAATTAGATAAAAAATTAAACGATTTATAGGAGGAAACGGAAAGAGGATTAACTAAAAGTGTAACAAGCACTACCACATAAAATATATAACTAAAGAGTAACGACTATATCTATCGATTGAAAACCGTTAACTGCCAGTTTTTCATCTAGTACTATGGACCGTTAATAGTGTCGTGGAAACTGGCTGCCGACTCGTGGCATAACCGGGTGGCGACATGTGCACGTATCACCACCGGTTCGTGTTGTACACCGGGAGTGATACTCCCTCACGAACCGGCTGTGTTGTTAGTTCAGGAAAAAAAAGTCTATATGTACTAAAATTTTCTGATTGCAGTTCACTTGATGGATAGATAAAGAAAAAAAATTGCCAAGAGGTCGATTTCAGTTAACATGAACATATAAAATTTGCAATAGACTACTGATTGCAGTTTACATGATGGATAGATAAACAAAAAATTGCCAATGCCTTATTGCAGTTAACATGAACAGGTTAAAAAACAGATATATGTCAATGCTCGTTGCAGACTTGCAGTTCGTACATGAACAGGTTAAAAAAGAGAGAGAGAAAACAGATATATGTCAATGCCTGATTAGGTTAATATGCGTGATTGCAGTTCGTACATGAACAGATAAAAAACTTGAAAAAAATATAGAAAAAATAAAATAAGAAAAACAACAAGGGCCCAACCGGGTTCGAACCGGTGACCTATTGATCTGCAGTCAATTGCTCTACCACTGAGCTATGGACCCTTTTGTTCTATTTTTTGTATAATTGAAATTAACTAACGTACAATTATCAAATTTGTACTTCATTTCGATGCATGGAGCTATCTACGTTTTTCCTTTGGAATTTACGTGACATAAATATTTATGACGATGTATATATGGATTATTAACCAGTCGGATGATCAGTTTAATCACGTACTCCCTCCGTTCAGAAGTATACATGAGTCATATTTTGACTATCTAATTTTAAGCTTTGGCCAACTGCTAACCCCCATCAATAATATTTAGTAGGGATTTCCTCTCTGATAAAGTTTATTTTAAAAAAGTTGACAATAAAAATTAATATGAGATATATTACTCCACAAACATTCAAGTTTAAATTAGATTTGTACAGACTACATGTTATAACTTAAGAACAAATTACGGGCTCCTTTGATGTGTAGGAAAAGTGTAGGAAATCTGGAGGATTTCAATCCTATGGAAGTCTTGAAACGAAGGATTGAATCCTATCATATCCTTTAAAATTCCTATGGAATGGTAATCCTTTATTGAGATTTTGGAGAAAGGTTAGCAAGAGGTCCAACCTCTTGGAAAAATTACTTTGAGACTATTTTTCATCCGATTCCTGTGTTTTCTCTGTGGTTCAATCAAACGGTCATTCCTGTGTTTTCCTATATTTTCAATCCTTTGTTTTAAACTTGCATTCCCGTTAGAATCCTGTGTTTTCCTATTCCTCCGTTTTTTCTATTCCTACGATTCAAAGAGGTTCTAAACTGAAACTAGTATACATAAATTCACCGTTATATTTGCTGTAATTTATAAGAATCGAATCTAAACATGTATATTTGTGAAGGATCGGTATATTTTATATTTATTTATATTTATATTTTTCTTTTAAAAAAATTGACCACTATTTGGATGTCAAAAAGAAAGTTTGTGGATATCAATTTTCTTACTGATATACTCCCTCTGTTTTTTATATTCTACGTTTTTTGATTTTTCGATATAAGTTTGATCATTAAAAGAACTATATATATATAATTATCATTTATTTATTATGATTTATTTTGTTATTACATGTAATTTAAGAATATATAACTTTTTTTATTTACATAATTTTTTAAAATAAGATGAATGCATGGTTCATCAACGATATCATAGATGAAAAAATGGGTGGAGGGGGGGGGGGGGGTTATGCATGCATAAATTATAATCGCCGATTTACCGTGTCCAAGCGTATCAACGTTGGTCAGAACGTGTTGCAACTTAAATTGGAAGCGACCAAAATTTGCCACGTTCGATCAAAGGCGTGTCAACATTGGTGCGAACCTGAATCGGATCGACAGCTACATACTGACGGACCGAGAAAATTCCCATGTATATAACACCAACAAGATGATGTTGGCGTGTGCGGCCGGTGTGCCGCTTAGATAGATAGAAAGAATGGACATTTTCAAATTTGTCACTGATTTTTTTTTACTTTGACAAGGATATCTTTCGAATGATAGTAGTGGTATTTTTACAATTTTTAATGACAGCTTTACAATAACGATTTAATTAAACTAGTGGTACATTTGCAATTGCTACTAGGAAAAACGATGATGTGAGATGAACTCAATCACCAGCTATGTACCCCTCTGTTTAAAAACCAGGTGTTTTACCCTCCCAGAAATATCATATTTTATAATATAAAATTTAGTATCTTTAAATGCTAAGTACCTTGAGGTATCAATCTTTTAGTGTATAATTTAGATATCTCCATGTATTTTTTCAAGGACCATAAATATTGTTTTTCAAAATATAGTGAATTTCTCTCATATATATTAACCAGGTGATCAGTGGCCAACCTAGCTTAAGGAGCTATATGGCCGGCGGCAGGTTGCCGTATTCCGGCAGCAGGCAGCAGCCATCCATGGCCGGCTCAGACGGCGGCGCACCGGCGGTGTCTGACCCGCCGAACAACTTGACGGCGGCCACCGTTCTTTTGCTACCGGTGATGGTGGTTGTGCTGCTGTGTTGTAGGGCGGAGAAGACCCGCCGGAACAAGGACGAGTGCCGGCGGCTGGCCCCGCGCGTGGCTCTTCTCCGCGACCTGCGGCAGCTGATGCCGCCGCCGCCGCTGCCGCCGCCGGCGGTGTCGGCTGACGTGAGGGCGGTGCTCGCCGGCCAGCTGGATGCGTGGCTCAAGGAGGCGGAGGGTATCCTCGTCGACGGCAGGAGAAGGCGCTGGCCCTGCCGGTTCGTCAGGTGCAACCGCCACTCCGACCAGCTGAACGCCGTGAGAATGAACCTGGACGAGGCGTACGACCGCATCCTTCCCGTCGTCGCCCAGATCGACACCGCGCATCGCCTGCATCACTTGCTCGAGCTGCAGGTAGTGTATATATTTATCGTATTGTTAGACGTTTTGCGTTTTAAATAGATTCATACGTGGATCTATGCATGTTATTCATATATATGTTCAACGTGTTGGTGAATCTACACGAGGGATGGATATTCTAAAATGTTCATAATTCGAATGGAGGAAGTTGATATTATAGTACTAACCTCTGTCTCGAAATATATTATGATAGTATTATTTTTGTGCCTAGATGCACTATTAGAACCTCTTATACTTTATGATAAAGATAATAGTACTCTTCAAAATAAATTCACTTTTTAAACTAAGTAGCTGAGGAGTTATATAATTATGATTTTTGAATTTTTAAAAAGTATATAATTATGATTTATTTGGTTATGATTTGGTGTATCATTGAAGATAATATAAATGTGATTTACATTTTCATATATTTAAATAAATAAATAAATTGAATAAGAAGAACGGTTAACCGAGAGTAGAAAGTGAGAATGATATCATCTATTAAAAGTTGGAGGGAGAATTAATTAATCAGTACAAACTTTTTAGATATTCGACCAAAGTCAATATAATTCTAAACATCAAAATCAAAGAGGAGTATATCTAATGAAACATTTGTCCCTGGCATTTCAGGTTATTGTGCAGGATAGGCATAAGTTAGCAACTACAACCGCTAGTTGTCCTTCTCTCCGGCCTGACGGTCGTCAAACTCGGTAAATTAGCTGCGTGCGTGCTCTTATATCGGCCTATAAATACTGATAAAGCCCTCCGTCTAAAATATATTGTCCCATAAATACTGATAAATTAAGCCCTCCGTCTAAAATATAATCATTGTAGCTTTGAATTTACACTAGTGCTTATTCAAAGCGTTTATATTTAAAACAGATGTAATATACTCTCCATCTTTAAAAAACCAATCTATAGGAATGAATTTGGAAATCATTCCTAAAAATTTATATGTTATTTTGACAGAGGGTGTATATATAGTTTTAAACACACGTACACCACGTTCACGCTCACACACACCCACGTAGCTAGCTTATACATCCTAGCAAATATACTGATTTTATATTAATTTGATCACATCTGTTATTCATCTTTACGTATAAGAACGTCAAAGCAAGCTACTAATCCATCTCAAAATGTTACTATAGTACTAATTAATCAGGGCGAATGATCTTGTGAGTGGATACGTAATTTGCAGGTCCGAAGAAACCGACATGTCCGAACGGCAGGCAGTGGCAGAGGCCACCACTGTCCGAAAGTAATTGATTTGTACTACTAACTAGAGTAGTTTCTACTGATTCAGTGTCTAAAATCACAGGGATACTCATATATACATGCATTTCGAGTGCGTGTATGCCTGGACTGGACATTAAATTAATGTAAAGTTACCACATGATATCACAACAATAATCAGTGTGGTGTATTGTATACAGTTGTATTATATTCTAAGTGATGTGGACTCTGGAGCAGTATATTTTTATCAGGGTTATGAATAAGAAATACCTTATGATCATGGTTTAAACTCACCGGAGTCCACCATATACCAAGTCTTGTACGAAATCAAGTCTCATGTACGGAAGGTATTCCGGATAAAGAAAGAGAAGCAGAGTTTTACATGGAGACGACAAGGACTACTCGGATTGTATCCATATTTATCTTCCTAGTTCTACTTAGATAAGGGGACATATGTGGGTGTAAATACAAGACCCCCTAGGAGGAGAGAGGACAAGTCCAGTCAGAAGGGAAAGACGGAATAGTCAGAATATACATCAAATACATACTGCCAGACATCGATATCTTCGAGGATGAATACTACCCGTCATCGACTACGTGTGGTGGTTCATGCAGTCATGTCGACGACGACTAGATACGTTATCCCAAATATTGTACTCGAATGATACTGATATATAATAGAAACACCGGCTTCGGTCAACAGGAGTAGAGCTATTATCTGTCAGATAAGAGACCCGAACCTGTATAAAAATCTCTCATGTCTCTTTTATCTCAATCTCATGTATACCCTGGTACCAACGATTCTCATACCATGCAAATACCGTAGTCGTGATCTAGAACATTGATAATTTTATACTACTCCCACCTTGCTCGATATTATTTCATATGTATGTATGGATAAAAAGTTGAGAATGATCCAAAACGACATAAAAAAAATATCTGATACACTTTGTTGCACATGGATAGAAAATAAAATCTAAAGTAAGTAGATCAACAACAAGCAACATATCGATGACAAAAAGGAATATACTCAACTTATAATTGCGATTTTAATGAGTATCGATCACTGAGATCGATGTTTATGTTTCTGGTTCTTCCATACAAAAACTTGGAGCTCTAGAAAGCACAGAACTTTTGGAATCCCTTCGAGCACTAGTTTTTTTTTGAACGACTCGCACGAGATGGTGCGAAGTTCTATTAATAGAGCAGGAAAAAATTACAAGATTACAACCCTGGAGGGTCATAACCAGGAAAAAGGAAAAAAATATACCACCACCCACACACCGACAGCGCCAATACACACGACCAGGAGGAGGCTAGCACCGGACCGGCCGCCGCTAAGCGTGACCGGCCACCGCTAGACCAACAAAGGAACACAGACGAGATCACCCTACAGCTAGGGGGTGCTAAAATGACGTCTTCAAGAAGAAAAGCGACGGAAAACCGCCGCCGCCGTCCGTCGGGGCTCAAAAGAGCCAGGACTGGGCTTTCGCCCGGCAACCGCCCTTGAGGGGTGAGACAGCACGACAACGCCCTCAGGAGGAGGAATTAACCATCGTTATTGGCCTGACCAAGGCCGGGCTGGGTTTTCACCCGCCGCTCACCACCTGCGAATCCACAGCTGATGCACCGATGCTCCACTACCACTCAACCTCTACCGACATGTGGGACCCCTGCACCAGCGGCCCTTGCCGGCTAGCCTTCGTGCGCCGAAGATCGCGCCACACCCACCGGCATCTCCTCCTCGCACCAGGGTCGCCTCCTCCACCGCCGGTCGCGCCTCACGCGCCAAACCGGCCTCCTCCACCGGATGCGCCTCTCGCGCCAATCCGGCCTCCCTCCATCGGCCGCGCCTCTCGCACCAAGCCGGCCTCCATCTCTGCCGCCCGCGCCTCTCGCGCGAAGCCGGCCTCCGCTACCATCGGCTGCGCCTCTCTGCGCCAAGCCGGTCTCCGACCCCTCCTCCGTACTCTCCCGTGCCGGCCAGATGCAACCGTCTACCACGCCCTCGGCTAACCGACCGAGGCCACCATGCCACCTCCCACCACCACCACAGTCGCTGCTACCGACGCCACCTCGCCACCGGCCAGCCACAGCTCCATCACCGTCGTCCGGCCGCTACCGCAACCGTCGCCACGAGTTCCGCGTCGCTGCCTCCGCCGCGAGGGCCCCAATGCCACAGCAGCCGACAGCCGCCAGTGCCGTCGACCAGCCACCGTGCTGTCGCCGCTGACAAGCCGCTGCTGCCACCGTCGCCATGAAATCTGCACCGTTGCCACCGTCGCCGTCGCCTCGTGCTCCCGCGCCGTTGCCGCCGCCGACGTCGCCGCAAGCTCCGCGGTGCTGCCACCGCCGCGAGCTTGCCCCGCACCGGATCCGCCCTCGGGGGGGCCGGATCCGCCTCTGGCCGCCGTCGCCATCCTCACCGGCCTCCAGGCAACGGTCTCAACCGCCGCCTGGCGAGGCTCACACGCGCCCGGCCGCGCCGCGACCTCGCCCAGCTGCGCTGCCCGCGCAACCGTCGCCGCCACCGTCTCTTCCCCGCCGCTAGCACGCCCGCTTCCCTGCCGCCCGCTGTCGCCCATCGTCAGCCCCGCCAGATCTGGCCAAAAGGGCGCGGATCTGGGCGGGGGTTTCCGCCGCCGCCACCACGCACCTCCAGCTGCCGCTGCCACCACTCCGCCCCGCCGCCAAGCGCGACCCCGCCGGATCCGGCCGGGCGGGCGCGGATCCGGATGGTTTGCCACCGTCGCCGCCCGGCCAGCTCCCTGGGCTGCCGAGCGCGCGCTGGGGGAAGCCCCGCCGCCGCCGTTCCCACGGCCGTGCGGCTTTGCCGGCGCCCGCTCAGGCGGTGGCGAGGCAGAGAAGGAAGGGGGAGGAGGAAGAAGACGGCGGCGGCGTCGCCTCTCGTGTCGCCCGTGGGGAGGGCGACGCGAGAGTTATTCCTGCATGTTTCCATTCGAGCACTAGTGGTTTCAGGGTTGAAAACAAACAGGCGATCGAACACAACAAATCAAGAACCAAATATTTAGATTCACTCACTATCCTGCATATGATGTTTCATCCCTATAAAACTACATGTTGGTGCTCAATATAATCTGTAATAATCACACAACCTTTTTTTCTCTGTTACAGGATATTTTGCGTGGCATTATATCACAGTTGCCAATAAAAGAGGTTGCCAGGACGAGTGTATTATCAAAGCAGTGGAAACATGTTTGGTGTTCCCGCAGAAACCTGGTGTTCTCTTTCAAATCAATGATGCCAAGGTCATATAACTCCAGACCTTATGCTTCCAGAAAGCTTGATCAAGATTTCATTAATAGAGTTGAAGCAGTCTTGAAGCAACACCCTGGTGCAGGGGTTGACAGAATGGAAGTTCATTATGTACCATTAAGCAATCAAAATGCAGGTTACATTGATAGATGGTTTGGCTTTGCTATTGCAGCAAAGACAAAGCAGCTTATATTCGATTTTGGGCCTTTTCATGCTACAGCTGCACCATACAAGTTCACTTTTGAGATTTTCTCTGGTACTAATAGCTCTCATTTGCAATCTGTGAAACTTGGTGGTGCTTCTCTAAAGCAGCCTGAAAGCTTCAATGGTTTTCTGAATATCAAGAAACTTGAGTTAAAAGATGTGGATATTACCGATGCAGAACTTCAGCTCTTGTTGCCAAAATGCCATGTTTTAGAGTTCCTTGGGGTGTCTTCATGTAGTAGGCTTACAAGCATACAGACATCTCAAAACACTTGAATATCGGGGTTCATTGGTGCCATTAGCACCTCCAGGAACTTTGACAGGTTTATGCATAGATTCACCAGATGTTTCCTCTGCTCTTGCGTATTTCTTCAACGGATTGCCCAGTACTCTGCCTCATCTTGAGACACTAACTCTCAGATGTAAAGACGTGAGGTTTGAGCTACCACACACACCTTTTTTCTGTATATTTAGGTGCAGCCTAAGTTTAGTTTGATTGAACTCAATGTTTTCATCTCCTTTTTGTTTGTGCTAGAGATCTGCTTTACCGGACAAAACTACCAAATTTATTTATCTAAGGCATCTGAGATTGGATTTGTTTTTTCCCGGTAAAATGAAGGCAGATGCCCTTGACTTCGCCTGCCTCCTGGAGGCAGCTCCTTTCTTGGAGAATTTGGAACTTCATGTAAGTTTGTCATTTCAAGTGCTATTATTACGAATAAATCCATCTAGTAGTCTGGAATCTGGATACAGTATTTCTCTTTTTAGCTATTGAGACAATGTTTATAATTTACTTCCTTTGGTCATAAATATTTAATGTTTAGGATAAGATTCGGTCAAACTTTAAAAATTTTGACCATCAATTTTTATACTAGAATAAGTCTATAAGATCTAACAAGTTTATGTGGCAGTACTTTTTGAGTTGACTTTATGCATACTACTTTTTTTTTAAAAAAATAAGCATTTGAGAAATCACTGATGAATGAAAATTTGAAATTTTGACCAAATATTATCCTAAAAATCAAATATTTCAGATCAAAACGAAACAATATTATGTTACATAGACCACCCTCATGGAGAGGACTCGGATTCGTTATGATATATACATATTCGCCAATTTGACAGATGTGGATGTCCTACGACCGTCTTCGCTATTGTAAGCGCCATGGCGAACTTGGAAACCTCCCTTCTCACCCTCACCCCCATCTCAAACTGGTGAATACCACTGGTTTTTTTGGTTTGAGATCAACTGGAGCTGCTGCTTCATATCCTCAGGAATTCAACCACAATGAGGATAGAACCAAAGCCGACGGTAGTTGCTGGATTTTGTCCTCTGACCTCAGTAGATGCATTGGCTTCTGCAGATGGTTACTAAGAAACATCTTTGTAAGGAAGATCACCGTGGTGTTGTCCAGATTGCAGGGATGTTGTGAATGCTCCATTGTACCATTGATTTTTTTTTTCGGCTTCAGGCAGGAATCATGCCTGAAAGCTAAATAAATAAGGTTTGGTTATTTTGATGGAGCTGACAAGATGTATGCCTCGTTTCAGTGATTTGATTTAGTTGATATTGTTACCGATAACAATTCGTATTATGCCACGAAGTATAACAATTTTGTCCCATCGATGCATCATTTTTTTTAAAGTTTCCTCGTAGACAAAATCAGTGGTCAAACATGGAGAAATGAGACGAAGATAATGGTCCATGAACACTGCATTTTTTGTTTTTGGCATTCCTCATTATCAAAAAGCGCTGAACATCATCAACAACAAAATAAAATAAAACAAATAAAAAATAGAAAGTTTAATTGCTATACATCGGTGTTTGATCTTCAGTGACCAGTATAAACAAATTACCATCCTTTTTTTTTCCACCTCCAACAATCAACCAGAAGGTCTGCCATCCGTCTCTCTCAACCCGTTCTCATGACACCTTATTTCTTCCTCTTAATTAAGCTATAAAACTATCATCAATTTTTGTCCGTCCATTCTTCCAGCCATCATCTGTAGTCTTCATTTCGGTTCATGTTTCAGCGTCATGAGCCGGGGCAAAAAGCAGTGGCAGATATACACATTTGTCCATCAAGCCAATTGTCATCGTCTATTGGCAGCTCGCGAATCGCGATCTCCGGCCTAGGAAGCCCATCACTTGGCATGCCCCTTCCAACAACTTCCCTGCAACATGAAACAAAACGATTTTTAGGAGATCTGAAAGGAATTTCAAATAACAAACCGTAAAACCATGGAGATAGATGACAGCAATTGTATATTGGTAATACTAATTAGTTGCAGAATCAGTACTGTGTATATGTTGTTTTGTCGGTGTTAAATTGGTTCCATCAAATTATTGGTGCTCAGTCACATCACCTCCTGATGCCAATAATCTATATCTATCAACAGTGATCCTTGTTTCTTTGCTTGCAATGGACATCACAATTGGCTATTCAAGAATACTTCTAGAATATTATGGCACAAGGAGCAATCATCTCTACATTACATCAGTGTCAACTACTCATGTTTTTCAGTTGTCTTTCCGTTTTCTTTACATCCCATAACACAATTCAGACCACGATTGCATAGTAGCAATAATAGGCTAATAATAGCTATGTCAAATTTCAGATATTGCAAAGTACAGTAGTAAATCGGACAAAACAAAAGGTGTTTGTTTCAGCTGCATCCAGCGACTGTGCGAGAGCGAGACAGGTGGAGTACAGCCCTCCCAGGCACAGACAAGCGGGGCCCAGCAAGACAACAAAGCGACACCAGCCGGGCCCACGCGTCAGCGACGTAACTACCCCCACTCCCGAGTCACGAGGGCAACCATGAATGATCGATCCAAGTCCAACACACTGACAGCTGGGTCCCATCTAAGGCGATCCAGCTCAGTTGGGTTGAGCCGTCGGTGTCAAACGACAGCTCAGCCCTCGCTGTCTCCCCCGCCGCGTACGGACTCACGCGGTTTCCTCCAAGAAATCACGGGTAGTAATAAATTAACCACGAATAAATTAACCACGGCGCCTCGCTTGCATTTACTTACCTCGCCGTGCCACGCTCGCTACCCCCCACCCAACGGAATAACGTGCCGCCAATTTATGGTCGCTGTGCTGCGGGTCCCACACTAGCTTACTGTCCTAAAGAATTCAACGTGACACAGCTAAGCTGAGCTAAATGAATTGATTAAGATGGAGACCGGGGCATGATTAAGTAGTGAAATGTACTAATATTTATCATTATTTAAGAGTACTTTGCTATATTAATTAACTAAAAAAATGTTGGTGAGATGCTTGGCTAGCTGGATGCGTCTTTGCTTCGATTCCCGGCAAAAAATTGCGGTGACCAACAGCCCGCGACAGCGACCCACTACCTCCAACAGTAAAAACACCCCGCACCGACACTCACTTCCGTTTTTACCGCGCGTTTTTACCCTCTCAAGTGTACTAATCACAGCGAAAATGCCTCCTAAACCTCTAGATTTACCGCACCCAATTAGTTAATTAACCGGCATTGTGTGATTAGAGGAGTGTGAATGAATTTTTTACTGACCTCGTCGGAGCTTGGACTTGGAGTGGGCGGTGACGGCGGGGGCCTTCCTGGCGGGGGCGGCGCCCGACGAGCCTTCGCCGGAACCTTCGCCGCCGGTGGCGGTGTCCTTGGGAGGGAAGAGCACGGCGTCGATGCCCTGCACGGAGATCCTCCCGTCGGTGTAGATGTCCGGATCGAACAGGTAGGCGGAGCCCTCGCCATGGCCGAACTTGACCGACCCATCGGCCTCCCTCGCCGTCACCTTGTTCGGCAGCCGCAGCGTGTCGTACCTCACCTTGCCGAAGCGCCGCACCGCGTTGTACATGCTCTCCTCCGTCTGGTACTCCGGGATCATGTGGTAGTAGAGGATGTTCTCCGGCGACCCGGGCTCGCTGAGCTGGTCGGTGGTGAGCCGCGTCATGGCCTCGTCGTTGGGCGCCAGCACGGTGAGCACGTATCCCTCGGAGACGAGGCGGCCCATCTCGGTGGCGAGCGAGGTGAGGTTGACGAGGATGTCGGCGAGCTCGTTGTAGCCGCCGTAGAGGAGGAGCGTTTGGATGAAGTCCTTCACCTGGCTGTGCCCGTCGAAGTGGTGCTTCCCGGACCCCGGCCCCGGCGCCGGCGCCGGCGCGATGGATGGCCCCGGCGCCATCGCGTCCCAGATCGGCAGCACCGGTGGCGCGCCGGGCGGGACGGGCGGCGCGGGCTTCTTGAGACGGTGCGTTCTGGGATCCACCTCGGGTGCCCCCGTCGGGAGCACCGCCGAGATCGCGGCGAGGCTGCGGCGACGGTTGAAATCCTCCTGCACGGACCTCGGCACGAGTAACCGCTCGATGCCGTGGATGACGCCGTCGGGGCGCACCACCGCGTCGGGCCGCGTGACCGCCGCGGCGCCCACCCGCATCGGAGACCCGGTCCCCTCGCCACCCGAGAGATCGACGTGCTCGCCGGAGAGGGTGGGGTGGGAGGACGGCAACGCCGTGGAGGCGTGGAGGCGCGCGGGCAGGACATGGAAGAGGAGAAGCTGCTGCAGCGAGCGGAGGTTGCGGGGCTCGAGGAGGAAGCGGCGGAACTCCGGGTCGAGGTCGCGCTCGAGCGCTTCGTTCCGGGGCGCGAAGATGGTGACGTTCCCCTTCCCGACGGCGTCCTCCAGCGCTTGCAGCAGCAGCGCCTTCTCCACCAGCTCAGCTAGCTCCGTGTAGTGCGAGTCCAGCAGCGCCACCAACACCGAGTTCGAGTTCACCCCGGTGCTCGCCGCACCGCTGCTGCTGCTGTTGTTGGCACCACCACCACCACCACCGGCGGCGGCGGGCAATGCGGGCTGATCCGGCGGTGCCGCGGTGGCGGCCGCGGCGAGGAGGAGGAGCAGCAGGGCGGGGGCGCCCATGGCTGCGCGGCGAGGTGGTGGGTGGATGGGATTAGGTTTCTGCTTCTGCTTCTTCTCTGCCTCGTGGGAGGAGAGGAGGTGGTGGTGGTGGTGGTGGAGTGGGGTTTACGCGAGGAGAGAGATGGAGATGGAGACTTCGGGAGATTGTGTATAAGTGAAGGGGACGCGAGGGGAGGGTGGGTACAGGCTGGCAGGTGGGGCCGGGGGAGAGGGGGTGTGTCGGTGTGCGGCGCTGCCGCTGAGCAGGTTCACGACTACTAAATGGGGTAACCCGCGTACCCACTTATAAATAAAATTAATAGGTAACGGATTATTCTACAGTTTACCCATAAATGAGATCTCTAAATAAGGTTTATAATCGATCCACTTACATCTTTATTATGTGTGGTAAGTTAGATCATGATACTCCTGTATAAGTATATAGGTTTGCGGATCGATCTGCTTGCATCCATATTGGCGACACGTTTTTTGTACGCTTTTTTGGTTTTTTTGTTTATTAAGAGAAATTGATTAGTTGGTGTGGTGTGTGAGATACTGTGTGTCCAGTTGCTTTGCGTGGTTGCGCGGGTTTGTTTTGTGCCGGCGCGCGAAAACTTTTGGGGGCCAGTTTGCTGTCGTGCTCCATTTTCTTTTCTTTTCTTTTTTACTACTGTACTACACTTTTTAGCTGTGCTTTTTTGGGCATTTGACCTTGCTTTCATTCATGGTTGTTTGGTAGTACTTTGATGGCGTATTGGCATTTGACCATGCCTGCCGCTCTGCACGCTGCGGTATACTACCAACTTTTGTACAATACGTCATGGGTGTTTCTGTTCTGTAGTGTTAGCTCCCAACGCTATCTTCATCGTTTTTAGAATTTTTTAGACAGTTAAACGGTGTAGTTCTTTTATAAACAAATATAAAAAAATTGTTTAAAAAATCATATTAATATATTTTTAGGGTTTAGGGTTTAAACGGTGTAATTTTTCTAAAAAAATATAAAAAAATTGTTTCAAAAAATCATATTAATATATTTTTAGAAAATAGTTAATACTTAATTAATTATGTTAATCCGCTGTCATACATAAGCAAACGTATTTATGTTTTTAAATGATTATTACTTGCCATTCAACCGAGGGCACTGGAAACCTAAGGGCTCGAGTAAACTCGTCCTACAATTGAGGGATGCAATGTAACGGTGAATAAGTGGCAAGGAGATCGTCTTCTCTAGCAAGGTGGCCGAGTTAGGTCGTTGGGCTTATCGGTGGAGGCAACAGAGACGGCGAAAGAGTTGGACATGTCAATGTTGATATGGAAGACGGATACGACGTCAAGAAAATTTTACCAAGTCAAATTTGCAATTGATGGAAATATAATTTTCATCGATACTAATTAACAAGCGGTAACAGTTTCAATACTTCCATGATTATTACAAGTATAAAAATGCTAGCTAGTTACGAAGGAAACAAGAGAGCTAGAGTAACAAACAAAAGCTTAGGTGATTCCGTGTAGGTGTAGGTGAATGCCAAAATGTGGTCATTTTCATACGGGGATGATATACACGTCCGATGTGCATTTGTGAACTACCAACCTTACCGAGCCAAGATGTTGATTGATGAACAGATCTTGCACCAGTTTAGTTCCTTCCAGGTATATGCGTCTTATAATTCAGCAGTTTAGTTTGGGACCATATCAAATTATCAATTAGCCACAAGATGACGCCATATAATTCAGCAGCAACACTATTTTAATTAACAAAAAAGAACATGTCATATTGTATTCTATCCTGCCAAAAGAAAATTAAACTTCATTGGTTGGTTGGTGTTCACGCGCTTTTGTTGGATGAATGGCATGATTTTGGTCTGAACAATGAGGGTGAGGCGTATTATATTCATATTCCCCGTCGTTTAATCAATCGCCGAGCACTGATATGCATCATGATTCGCGGCTAACACCATGCACATTTTAAAACTTAATAAGATATCACAGAAATCTCGCTATACACACATCTCGTAGAAAAAGAAAGGAAGAAAACTAGTATATATATCACTATTTGTACACAATAATAAAGAAAATGTAACGGGCTCCTTTATAATGTAGATATCTAAAAGAAAATGCAGAAATAGAATAAAAAATACGTAGGATTGGCATGACATATTGAATCCCACACAAAATATATTCATAAGAATTGCTTAAAACATGTGTTTAGATGACTCATAGGAAAAACGCAGGACTTTTAAGATTAATGTATCAGTATCACCTATTTTAGAGAGAGAGTAGAGAGAAAAAAAGAGATTGCATGTGACTTCTTGGAAGGAAATAAAATC
Organism: Oryza punctata; assembly: GCA_000573905.2. Lineage (NCBI taxonomy): Eukaryota > Viridiplantae > Streptophyta > Magnoliopsida > Poales > Poaceae > Oryza > Oryza punctata. Next base: position 3,519,186 of record CM002494.2, on the reverse strand, counting down.
CTTGAGGTTGGAGCTCAGGTTTGAAATCCTATGAAATTAAGGTTGTATTGATAAGAATTTGAGACCTCTAAATCCTACAATCCAAACAGCCTCCATCGGACTAATTTCCTTCACTATTCCTATGAAAATCCTACACCCTAGTCCGGGCAAACCTTGCAAACTATAATGCGAAGCATGGCGGACGAAGGATTGAAAATAAAATGGGGGCGAAGATATTCGCTTCATAAGGATAACTAAACACATCAAATACCATATTTATATTGTAATTATATAAAAATATAGTATAATCGATAAATTAAGGCCATAACAAAACTATTTTAAAACAAAGCAATAATCTTTTTGCCATACATAATTCAACATACACCAAAAGATTCATAAAGTACGATTGATATCTTTATAAAAGATAAATATATGAGAAGACATACCGCCAATAAATCACTAAGCCTTTCTAGGAACTCTAGGAGGCTTAGGAAATTTTATTCTCCGATCACCCATGGCTTGAAACCTTTGCTTCACTTTCTCAAAATCGAGTCCTCTAAAGATCTCCTTCTCAATGTAGCACAATATCAAGTCATTAAGCCATTCATCGAACATCCTTTTGCGTAAATCTGTCTCGATTATATTTATAGCTGAGAAAGCTCTTTCAATAGATGTCATTGCCACGGGTAGAAGCAATGCTAACTCGATAAGATGATAGCCGATAGGTGCCACCGCGGTGACGGCCGACGGCGAGGTGGCAAACGATGACGTCTACTGCTACACTGCGCACGCGCGGGCGTGCCGTGGCGCCGGTGCGGGGCTAGGGTGGCAGCCGCGACCAAGCAACAGACAGCGTCGCGGCGAGGTGAAAGACGGTGACGGCCGATGGCGAGGCGGTAGATGGGGATGAAATCACGTTGGTGCGAGGAGGCGAGGAGCTGAGTGCGAGCGGCGTCGCCTGTCAACCGGCGGGCGGCGTCACCGTCGCGTGTGCCTTTGCGGAGTCGTGGAGGCAGAGACAAAGCATCGAGTTGTCGATGGTGCCGGTACCCAGGCGTCGCTCGCGTGCAGTGCGAGTAGGGACCAAAGTTCCATGATTTCCTAAGAAAGCTAAATTGGACATTTGGACTCTCATGTGCTAATTATGAATAGAATGTGGTGGTAGACAACCCAAAGGGCATATGGGGAGTGGGGCGACACGGGCCTTAGCTGGGGCGGTCGCCCCATGCCGTCCAATGGGTACGACCGCCCCTGATGCGATGAACATGCTAGCATGCAACAGTGCAAAGGATGCCATTTAAAAGAAGCTCTACTTATCCTATCTCTTCTTTCTATAAAGCTAATGCCCACTAAATACTTAAAGCTCAATATACAAGCATAGTATTTATTAGCACTCATAGAACCTACATGCAAGCATACCACATCAACCCATTTAAGCGCACAAAGCTCAACATGCAAGCATATATATATATAGTAATTATTCTCTTCTTTCTATAAGGCTAATACCCACTAAACACCTAAAGCTCAACATGCAAGCATAGTATTTATTAGCACTCTTAAAACCTATATACAAGCATGCCATATCAACCCATTAAGCACAGAAAACTCAACATGCAAGCATGTAGTAATTATGTCTACAATTTATTTCATTCTAAAACTAAACATACGCATGCTAAATTATCATTTTCAAATCATTTTCATAATATTTCAATCCAAATCACTTCATCATTTCTCCAATATCTAACATATATCCCGCAGCAAAGCGCGAGACATCATCTAGTCTTACTATAAAGTTGATGCACACTAACTCTTAAAGCTCAACATGCAAGTGTGCCACATCATCACCCACTAAAAATTATTATATAGAATATTTGAAATCACATATAAGTGTGCTACATCATCACCCACTAACAATTATTATCTAGAGTATTTTAAATATCATGCAAACATGACATATTATTACAATTCTGTTGTATTTTTAGAACTCAATATGCAAGCAATGTCAAATCATTATCTCCACATCATTTTAACATTATTTAAATATATACATATATCATTTTTATAATGTATAATATGTATTCATCCACATATCCCGTAGCAATGCGTGGGATATCAGTTTGTACTGGGATAGCAATCATACCGGCAGGTACTGCACCCAATGAGCCCAATGGCCCACACGCTTGACGGCTTGAGGCCGTTTGTATGTTGGGCTCATGGGCTGGACACGCTTCCGTGTTGGGCCTAAATGGTTTCCTTCTTCTATTCGGCCCATTTTATGGGCCAGCTCAAAAGTCCTCTAATTGTCATTTCAGCGGGGTCCCATCCAAAAACGGATAATATGTCACTCCATTCTTGTCGCTTCAATCAAATACCATCCAATAAGATGCACAGGATAAAATGCTACTTAGTACATTACCTTCCGTTTAAAATATCACTCGGAAGAGCTTTAAACCAAAGGAAAAAAAGTACACTAGAGATCCCTCATCTTGATACTAAACAATAAAATTATCCCCAACCAAAAAACCAGATATATATTATTTCTAAACCTATAAAACCGGATAGAGTCCCTAAACGGTTTTGTCTCAGGTTTTGCCTGAAGTGGCAACTAAATCAGCGCGAAACTCATATGAGCCCCACATGTCAGCAACTATTTCCCTCCCCTCACCACCTCTCTTCCTCTCTCTCCTCTGATCCTCTCCTCGGAGGAGCACGGCCGGCAAGGGAGGAGTGCTGGCGCGGCAGGGCGCGGCCGGTGGCCGGCGGGGGAGGAGCACGGCGGAGAGGAGGGCCGGCGCAGCGGTCGGCGGTCGGCGGCCAGCGAGGGAGGAGCGCGGCGGAGAGGAGGGCCGGCGCGACGGCTAGCGGCCGGCGGAGAGGAGCTAGGCGTCGGGGGCGGGGGCGGCGGCATCAGGGAGGAGGTCGAGATCTACGAGCTGTGACCCCATCCCCTTCTCCCCTCTCCCTCCCCAGCTGCGACCGGCGGTGGCGGAGCGTGTCGGGAGGAAGACCGGCGAGCTGCGACCCCATCCCCTTCTCCCCCTCTCCCTTCCCAGCCGCGGCCTGCTATTGTGCACACGACAACGACGACGCCGCCGCTGCCGTCGCCTCCCCAATCACCCCACTTTGTCTCCGACTCAATTGCCGCCGGTGGCTGAACAAGCATGTCTCCGTTGTTGCTGCTCGGCCGCAAGGCAGCGTGCCCGCCTCGCCTCGTCATGCTCGCCGGCGCGAACTTCTCCTCCTCGGCCGGGCGGCGCCGGCTGACCCCTCGTGATGAAGGGCTGGCGGCTTCCACTCCAACCCCCAGCGCCGCCGCAGCCGGGGCCACCTCCCGCCGCCGTCGAGGTCTCCCACAGGCCACAGACGCTGGAGTGGCGCCCCCTCCTTTGTCCTTCCTCCCTACCTGACGTAAGAAAGAGGGGAAGATGAGAGAAAAGAAAGGACTAGTGAGTAGTGAGCCCCGCCGTTTTTATTATTTTATTATTATTATTAGATCAAATTACTACGGAAAGGTAACGTCAATGCTACGTAGAACAGAACGAAAACATACGTAAGTGTCACATCAGCTAAAATCAAAGATAAAACCACTGAGTGATGTTGTTTGCATCAGTTTTGAAAGTTGGAAAATACGTTGTATTCGGTTTTTCGGTTTCAGGGATAATTTTGTAAATGGGTGATCAGATGAGTGATCTCGGGTGTACTTTTTCCTAATCCAAAACACGATAGCTGTGGAAAGAGATAGCAAAGGGGAGCGTGGGGAGGCTCTGAGACGGCGGCCGTGCTCCCCGGTGGTTGGAGGCAGCGACGAGCAGTGAGTGGACGGGCGACGCTGGAGACGGCGACCGCGCGGGCAGGTGGCGGCACACTCATATTCCCCATCGTTTAATCAATCGCCGGGCATTGATATGCATCATGATTCATGGCTAACACGCTGTACATTTTAAAACTGAATAAAACATCACTGAAATTTCGCTATACACATCTAACATAATGGAAGGAAGAAAACTATATCACTATTTGTACACAACAATAATAAAGAAAATGTTACAGGCCCCTTTATAACGCGGAAATTTAAAAATATTGAAATAGGGGAAAACACGGAATTGGTATGACATATTGCATCCCGTAGAAAGTATATTCACATGAATGGTTTGAAACATGTGTGTTTAGATGATTTATAAGGAAAACGCATGATTTCTAAAATTATGCATCGCTTATATATTTAGAAAAAGAGACAGATTGCATGTGACTTCTCAAAAGGAAATAAAATATGAGGTTGGAGCTCATGTTTGAAATCCTATGGAATTAAGGCATAGGATTATATTTCATAAGATTTTGAGAACTCCAAATCCTACAAACCAAACAACCTCCATATGAAAAGTTCCTCAGGACTAAATTCCTTCACTATTCCTATGAAAACCTACGCTCCAAGCGAACATGTCAAATTGTAGTGCAAAAGGCATACTAGTATGCAACCGAGCTAAGATTGTCATTCGCACCTGAAATAAGTTGTACCTACAATCTTACATTGAATAGTGTAGGGATGACAATTCTACCCGTGGACACAAGCTAAGTTAATGTATTTCTACCCATGGGCATGTCCGACACGCTATTCCAGCAGTTCACTTATTTAACCAATGTTTTCACATTGAGATAGACAATAAAAGCGAAACATCTGTAATAAAATACGGTCCAAAGAGAAATTCCCTTATTAAAAATATATATATCTCCAGAAACGCTATTTCAGCAGTTTAGCAATAAAGATATCTTCACTTTTACAACATCCTCTCACTTCTCCATTTAATTTGCATAATTGACAATATCAACTAGTTTCTCCCAAGCAAGCTTGACTGTGTTCTTGAAAAGAGTTTCAGACAGGTCTGATCAGAAATAGCTGAGCGTAGTTTTCGGCTCTCGAACCCAACGATCCTCCATAATCTCATAAATTTCACGCTTTTTAACATCCTCAATCAGGATTTCATGAACATCAAGAACATTGCGGTGGTCTTCTTTCCTGAGATATTCCATGGCAACTCTGTATCCATTCAAACAGTAAACCCCTTCAGTGCGTATCATCAGCGCTAAAGGATGACGAGCGACTACTGGCCTTGGGTCTATTTTCATTGCATTCAGAATGGCAGAATTTCTGAGGATATGGCATACCAGTTCCAACTGATCTTTCGCGCCGTAGCTCACCATGATCTTCACAATAAGGTTGGCGATCTAAGGGCATCCACATCTAGTAAAATAGCATATATATCAACAACTCAAACACATTTTACAGATATATCGTTTTGTTTTTCTTCACTAGCTAAGTAAAGAAACTGTTAGGTGTGCCTTGCTAGTTAGGTTGTGATTTTAGCTAAAGAAGAATCAAGCAAATAACTATATACTGGGAAATATCTTACATAGTAGACGGACTGCAATACTGCATCTAATGACGTAGGTAGATAAAAAAAAGGCACTAACACAGTATTAAATTTGCATAAGATTAGATAGTTTTCGCATGTGAAATTGTGAAATTAATTAATTGTAAGTGACAAACTTACATGCAATTCCAGCGTATCAAGCAAAGGAGCAGCTTCCAGGAGGCAGGCAAAATCAAACATGTCTGCTTTCCTTGGTGGCTTAGGAAAAGTCAGCTCCAATCTTAAATGCTTCAGATACATAAATTTTACAGTCTTCTCTGGCAAAATAGTCTTCTGACAAACACAACATGAAAAAAGAAAGAAAATTGTGACAATGTGTCATAACTTATTCAGGGATGGGTCCACATGCATTGTGAAAATGGAAAATTGAGTTTGCATCACAAACCTTGAGTTCTGAACAGTTTACTGTCAGAGTTTCAAGACGAGGAAGAGTACTTGGAAGTTTGGTGAAGATATATTGAAGAGCAGAATCAATATCTGATAACTTCATCCAAATATTTGTAATCAAGAAAGGTCCAGGAGGTGCTAAAGGTATCAGTGGGCCTTCGTACTCAAGTTTTATCAAACCAACATTTAACTGTATATCTTGAAGCATTGTACAGGTCTCAACTTGCAAATGCTTAAGCTGGTTTAAAGGGTGAGATGTATCCAATCTTGTAATCATTCCACAATGAATAATACCAAGAGATATCAAGGAATTGCAGTTTGAGACCAAAGTCTGCATATCTTCATCACTAACATTAGTGTATTCTAACTTAAGTTTCTGAAGTTTCTGAAAACCATTGAAATTCGGCGGCAGCTTTAGAGAAACAGTGCTAAGTTTCAATGCTTGCAATTGCAAGCTGTTAGCAGCACTGAAAAGCTCAAAAGGAAAGTTATATAGCGCCTGTTTAGGAAGGTGAGGTTGAAAATCAAGAATAAGCTGTTTTGTCTTTGAAGCAAGAGCAAAGTTCAGCCACCTATCTATATGGTCTGCATGTTCGTTTTCTAAATCAAAAAAGACTGCCATTGTTTGAACTCCTAGACCACTGCGTTGCTTTAAGACGGCATCGACTCTCTCGATGAAAAGCTCTTTATTTAACCTCTGACCATCGAGAGTCCAAAACCTTTTGAAATGATAATGCGTTGAAAGCACTGAACCAAATCTAAACACCAAGTTTTCTTGGGAACACCAAATATTTTTCCAGTGGTTTGATAATACACTTGTCCTCGCAGCCTCTTTTGATGGCAAAAGTGATATGATACGACTCAATATATCCTGTAATCAGGAAGCAATTGTATTACTTATAGATATTCAACAGAAACAAACATACAAAATTGTTCTACAAAGTAACATGCTACGTATGAGATTCCAGTTTGAGATCCCACACCGTGTGTAAGTCGCTCAAGTGAATCTTTGGTCTTATTCTTTCCACCATTATACCATTCAGTTCTTGTTTGAAATTCTCACTCTTTCCCTCTGCCATTCGACTATATAAAACTCTGTCTGCATGGAAAATATTGAGAAGAACATCAATGTACACACGTGAATATATTATTAATCCACTCCAAAAGCCATAACAGTTCAATATTCCATAAATCTAGGCATTATCAAATTGAATGTTATCTGAAACATATCATCCTCGTTGGCTTGATGCTTCAGTAGTTACTATTGTTATATACAAACAAGACAAGGATTTATGTTTTTCTTCAAAAGACTTTGAAGGCAACCCAAATAAATTTACTTATAGAAGCTATCAAATACCGAATTATTATTTGTTGAATCAACTAAGGTTTAAAAGGGGACGGACGGATGCAATGTGTGCAGAGGTGTGAATGACACCCTCACCAGAAGCTATTTATTGTAAATCTAACAAAGGAGAGAAGAAGCAGAAGCACGCAGATGTGATCTAATTAACCTCAGTTTGAATGAAAGTGGGCCAAATCGAAGCCCATTTTAAGGAGGGTCAAATTATCGAATCCTTTGTGTATTAGGTGGCTTATTCCAAAGTAGTAGTAGATTTGCAAGATGTTAATTCTTTTTACCCCATATATGCCAAGGCCGGCTGACCCCGCAAAAAAAAAAAAGGCCCTGCGGATGAAGAAAATGTCGTATTTTGATGAGATTTTGGGAATAAAAGGGGAAAACCTGAGACGCCGGAAGACGAGATTGTCGGATGCAGGAATCTCGCAAGCAACAGCCGGCCGTTCTTCAGAGGAGGACGAAGAAGAAGAAGACCTACGATCCTATATATTGTTCGTGTGCTACTCCGAAACAGAGAAGTATATAGTTGAAAAAAAACACAAAAAGTAGTCGAAAACTGACAGGAAATTGGAGAAATTTTCCGAGTTGGTCGCAGCCCGCTCGATCGCTCACTGGCTGAAATCGGACACTGCAAATTAAATTAGAGTAGGAAAGAAATACCAATTCGGTTCGGTTTATTATTCTGTGGAGATTGGTGACGTGGATTCCATCACTGATGGTATCCACATCGGCCTTAGTACACGGACGGCTGATCACAAAAGTCCCACTACGACCGGCCCGACCCAACTACTCAAACTGACTGGGTTTGATTGATATTTTGTGGAAGATTCTGATTAATGCAACGATTGTTATTCTGAATTCACGTTGCTTTCATGCTTTGCCCAATATTGTCATTCTGATTAATGCGATGATTTATGCGTGCACAACTCTGATTGATATATGTGATATCCTGAGGGGATATGCTATAATAGCCGAAGTAAACTGCTTGAATTGTCACTTTGAAATTTGCACATTTTTCCTTATTTAGTATTGGTTTGTGAATTGCCTCTTCTCCCAAGGAAACTACTTTCTGGGTATCGACCGTAATGGCTGAGGGCGCAGTATTGGAAATGAGTGGATCAAAGTTATCTGCGTAGAAGGAAGAGGAACAAAGGAAGGTGGCAAGAATGCCAAGCATGCTCGACGAGTCAACTCTTTAAAAAGCAACAAGTCTATTTTGCCTCCCTCAACTATTACACCTGTTCGAATCCCATCCCTCAACCATAAAACTGAGTAAGGCTGCCCAACTATAAAAACCGGATCAATTTACCTCCTCGAGCAATTTGAATAGCGGTTTCTTCTACGTGACACGTTAACTGGATCTTTTATCCAATGTGATGTCATACTCAGAGAAAAAAACAACAGGAGGAGCATGCAAGTCCCCATCTTCTTTCTCCATCTCTTCCCTCTTTACTCATTTCCTTTCTCTCATCCCTCGCATGCCCGCTATGACTGATGATAGCGCGGTGGTGTTGGGAGGCACACGCCGCTTCGCCATGCCTGCATCGATGTCCTCTCCCCTACCCCCGCACATGCGTCCACCCTGCCAGTGCTCCTCCGCCGTGCATGCCACCCCCCGTGCTTGGCAGCGCTCGACCTCCACTTCCTCCTTGCAGCCGCGTCCGATTCTTTGGCCTTCCGCCCAAACCGCTACCTAACGTCCCTACTTGTCACCCGCTTCGTGAAGTCCTGGCACCTCCTCGAGGTCGTCGTCTCTCACCCCTGCCCCTGCACTGATCGAGAGGTTAACCCGGCCAGTGCTAGAGCCTAGATACTCATATTCTTACCAAATCACTCACAATTTTACAGTGCCACGTGGACCAATCAAACACCGGCCGTCCTATCGCGCCTCCGCCCTACCCCTAGACTGATCAAGAGGTTAAGTTGGCTAGTGCTAGAGCCACCAAATCACTCAGAAATTACAGCGCCACGTCGACCAATCAAACGCTGGTAGAACAATCGGATTTAGATGAATAGATTGTGGAAGGAATAAGTTCACCTGCCGTCCCTCAACTTTATCGAGTTTGTATGACATCCCTAATCCCTAATATCAGAAATCTTCACCCTAAACTATACAAAAACGTGCAATTTGGGTCCCATAGCAGTATGGATCTCTGGTTTCATTGACGTGGCATCCTAATCAGCAAAATAAAAAATAAAAAAATTATGGGGCCCACATGTAAGTGAGAAGAAAAAAATGTGGGATCCGCATCTCTTCTTTCTTCTCTTCTCTTCTCTTCTCTTCTTCAGTGAGGGAGGTTGCCGACAGCAGAAGGGTGAGAGGCGGTCGATGAGCTTGGGAGAGAGGGAGAGGCAGTCGACGAGCCCAATCGAGCTCCACTGCCTCGAAAGGCTCCTCCTCCACCACCGCTGCCGCCTTGAGCACCTCGCGACGGGAGGAGGTTATGGGCAGGTAGATGCTGGGCAGGTCGGCAGCGAGCGAGTGGGGCAGAGGGCGGCAACGGGCTTAGTGGAGGCGGAGGCGGCTCCCCGCCCTCGAGAGCAGCGGCAGCTGAGGGGACGGGTGCCGCCAGTGCGAGGATCCAACCACCCTGGCCCTTGGGAGTGGCTGAGGCGGAGGCAACGCTGAGCAACCGTGACCCCGTGACCACTAGCACTAGTAGTAGCAGCTCGCCGCCATCGCCACGCTAGCTGCCTCTCCCCCCATCTCCCGCGCGGCTGCCTCTCCCACCCTCTCTGACCGGTTGCATCCAGGAAGAAAAGAGAAGGAAGAAGAGGTCGGCTGACATGTGGGCCCCACATACTTTTTTACTTTTTTTTGCTGACTAGGATGCCACGTCAGCGAAACCAGAGATCCATATTGCTATAGGATTCAAATTGCATGGTTTTGTTTAGTTTAGGGGATGAAGATTTCTGGTATTGGATATTAGGGATGTCATACAAAATCGACGTAAAGTTGAGGGATGGCAGGTAAACTCTTTCCATTGTGGAATGAAGAATATGGAGGTTCAGACCCAGGAGAGACATGCCATACCTGGTGAAGGTCCACTAGGCCCACGAGAGACACACTACGACGCCTGGGTTTAGAGTGGGGACTGTGGCCTTGGAACCCAGGAGGTGTTAGGCGTGTGCCACGACCGTTCCGTACTAGGAGGGTCTTCCTGCAACCATGGCCACCGCCGTCACCGCCGCCGCCGATGAAGAGGAAGTGACGCCGGCTCCAGTCGAGGAGGTCGAGAGTAGAGAGGAGGAGGTGGTAGGTAGAGCCGTAGAGGAGGAGGAGGGGGAGTGAGCTGATTCCGACGTGGGCTGGAGTGGACTAGCTCGACGCCGCGGATGGTCCCGACGGCTCGGGCTGTCCGCCGCGGCGAGCTCTCCCGCCCCTTCCAGCTGATCTCGCCTTGCACATCCGCGCGAGCCACGCCCCTGGAGGCTGGAGGTATGCAGCTTCCAACTCCTCACCTCGGAGTATTTGTGCTTCCTGCTTTTATTGCTTTGTTGTAGTAAAATTCAATTTCGAACTGGAGTCTGGACCTACCAATGTGATGATCCACGAGTTTGCATAGACACTTTGCAAGCGACCAGTTCACGTAATTACGTTCTAATTTTTAACTCTACCATCCTAGAATCCTAGTATTAATCAATTAGGCTGTGTTCGTTCCAGCCGGTTGCCAACCCCTCTCTCTCGTTTTCCGCGCGCACGCTTTTCAAACTACTAAGGGTGTGTATTTTGTAAAAAATTTCTATATAAAAGATACTTAAGAAAATCAAATTAATCCATCTTTGAAAAAAAATTAGCTAATACTTAATTAATCACGCTCTAATGGATCGCTCCGTTTTTCGTGTGCACTCTGCGTGTTGGGAGCTGGCTGTAACGACCACAGCCTTAATCCATCTACGTTCATCCTATTTTGCTCACCAGTTAAGACTTAAGAGGCAGGTGCCTGGTTCAAAAGTTTCGAACCCCTTTTACGTGTACAAGAACTCAGCTGTATCATATAACACTAGGTTTAGCTGTGTATGCATAAGAATATGTACTATATTATACAAGAAAATCACTGTAATACAGTTGACTACTTTGCTAGGAAATTCCTAAGCTGCATTCTTTTTTATGGCCTATTGTGTTCAAAAGGTTGGGAGGCAGTAGTTTTTCTCCCCTCACGTCTACTGCATTTTCTACAATGTTGATAACTAGCACATTATCTTATATTGTCATTTGGGTGCCTTCTTTCTTATGCCAGAGCCAAGTAGTAATCAGAAAACCAATCAGTCTTTCTTACACTTACGATAACTCACTTGAACTACCAACATCATGAATGACCCAGGCTGGCTGTATATGCGTCATTTCTCCTCATCCTTGTCTCTGTTTGTTAATTGCTCGCTACCCGTAGTAGGTCTTAAGTAGGATTTAAGCACAGATTTCGAACCGTCTACTTTTTCTTATTCTTATGAGAATTTAAGAGAGAAGGTTTTAAAAAAGAATTTAAGAGAGAGCTCCATTGAGTAACCTAAGAGAAGATTCATGCAAGTATGCCGTACACTATTTGAAATAGAGGCAACGAACCACCAATCCATTACGATGCCTGCAAAGAAAACCAACGCTTAAGACACTTAATATTTACGAATTTTGTGTGCTTGGGTATCCAAAAGAATGCTCTCTTTGTCTTGCGATTTGGTTATTTTTGAGCTTATGATTCGATGAAATTTTCATTGGTTATACATCTTTCCTTTCCTGTCTAGAAAGAATATGATCTTCTAGAAGAGATAACACATTTTGACTTGACATGATTGATAATAGTTTTGTGAGGTGATTATTTGAATACTGGATGTGCCTTTTTTTTGTTCACATCCAGGCTATCGATCCAAGAATATGCATGGTTTTGTTCAAGAGATTAAATCGTGGTGTTTTTAATAACACAAATGGGTGCATTTCTACAGGGAAAGAGAGGTATATCGGTATATCTTAAGTAACACTGCATGTCTTTTGACATGGCTCTCTGCTATTTTCCAATCCCCTTCCATATATTGTTAACGAACATACGATAATATACACATAATATAGAGCTACTTTAGCTGTATACAAAAGATAAGAGAATGTGTCCTAGATGAAAGTTGCATTTTCCTTTTATCCATGCAGGCAAATGTCTATCACACATCAAAGTCAGGTGTTCTGGAGTTAGCAATCAAAGTTTATAAAACATCTCTTCTTGTTTTAAGCAAATGCAAAGATCTATCTGCATATTCTTTTGTAATTGGTTACTTGTTAATTATCAGCTACTGCAGATATGTTCTGTATTTTCTAGTACTAGTAAAATTACTTTGGTCTGAAAAAAGCTTGCATCCAACAAGATGCATCCTTTTCTTCTTGCAGGGATAGGGACCGATATGTCAAAGGATATTACATGAACTTTTAGAGTTAATCCCCTTAAGATATTTCTTATTGCTTGACCTAAAATCCAATACTAAGCTATCTTTATATACTGAGAGGTGCCTGTAGATAAAGAAAAGACAAACTATTAACCTGATACTACTAAACTCTTACAACAAAACTAGGAAACTCTAATAAGGAGCTTATTAGGACTCTCCAACTGCTGCAGCACTTACCAAATCTGACTTATCTCTATTACGACGTCCAACCATAACATGATTATTGCAAGCATAATCCTTAGAAAATGGTGAAGACCTAGGTTTTACTGTGAGATTGTTCTCATGTTGGAATAAGTATGTACATAACCCCCCAAACAATCGCAAGTTGACTACTTAATCCCCTCAACTTTCAAACTAGACATTCCACCGCTTTACGTTTCCAATACTGTTTACTGCCATAACAGCCGAGGCAAACTACTTGAATTGTCACTTTGAAATTTGCACATTTTTCCTTATTTAGTATTGGTTTGTGAATTGCCTCTTCTCCCAAGGAAGCTACTTTCTAGGTATCGACCGTAATAGGCTGAGGGCCGGTGCGGTATAGGAAAGGAGTGGATCAAAGTTATCTGCGCAGAAGGAAGAGGAACAAAGGAAGGTGAAAAGAATACCAAGCATGCTTGATGAGTCCAACTCTTTAAAAAGAAACGAGTCTTATTTGCCTCCCTCAACTATTGCATCCCAACTAGACTTGAAGACCGGATAAAACCAGGTATAGAGGCTACCCAACTGTGAAGGCCGGATCAATTTACTTCATCGAGCGATTTGAATAACGGTTTCTTCTATTGAATATTGAAACTGAGTCAATAACATGCAAATTACACTGTTGAAAAAAATAATGTAACACTTCAATCATACGAGTCAGATAACACGGGTAATCATTGTTCTTAAAAAGGTCGATGAAAACACAAATAAGGTATTACTCATGCTCAGTAATAAATAAAAGAAAAACCATTTTTTCCCTTTTCAGCTATGTAGCATTGCGCTTTAGGCATTCAGTGGCTACCAGCCACATGAAATTTTCAGGTGGGGAATAAAACAGAAAAATTGCAGGAGTAAAAAATGGCATGAGCCACACAAAATAGTAGAGGCCCATAAAGCCCACCGCTTTGTGCAGCCGAAGCGTCTCTGAACTCTGAAGAAATCCTCTGAAAAAAAAACCCTGAAGAAATCAAGAAATCCAAGGTAGCAATGGCGACGAGGTGCCTCTATTCTCTCGCCCTCCTCTCCCCCTCCCCCTCCCCCTCCCCCTCCAGCTCCGGCAAGGTGGCGGCCAGGGCTTCCCCGCCCGTCCCCTCCGCCGCCGACCCGCGCCGCCGTCCCGGGACCCGCCTTTCCGTGGCCACCGGCGGGGAGCAGCTCGTCACGGCGCAGGAGGCGTCACAGGGTGAGTGAGTGAGTGAATTCTTTGGGTGATTGCAGCTGCCGTGGTAGCTGATCCATGTGCAAGAAGATGTCCCCCTTTTGCTTGTCTGCGCACTCCCTAGGTGACCGATTGAGTGTTCCTGTTAAACATTATTGACTGATTTCTGATTTCGGGAGTATTTCAAGAATCAAGATCAGTCTGAAGTCTGAAACCTGAAGCTACATATTGAACAAGAATTAGTAATTTTGGTGATGCTCGGTGGTAGGGGAATATAGGGATCAAATTTGGGACTAACCTGTGAAAGTAATTAAGGAAGTTTCTTGCGATGTGCGCCTATTTAACTGAACACCATTACTTTTAGGCACCGAATTTGAAGTTCTAGGAGGCTTGCAACTTGCTATTAGATCGAGTGGAGAAGAGTGGATAGTGTAGTACGAAATTGTTGCTTGCTGATTTGATGGCAGAGAGTATAGGCATATGTGCAATTGTGTGTAAGTTGTAGAGGTGTAAATGTTCAGTATGCTTGCAGTACGCACCAATTTCACACTCCTGTGTAGCATACACCGATATAAAGAATCACACACTGAAATATGTTCTCTAAACATGCGAAATTCATGTCAGGTTTTTTACATCTTAAAACCAAAAAACGGAAGAAGCTCTTTATTGGCTGGCTCTGAGTCGGCAAAATATGTAATACTCAAACTGTTCTATGTAGATTGTTGAATAGTCACAGTCAGGCTGAACTGCTCGACATGCGTTTCTAAGTTGGTTAATACTATGAGCATTTGCTTTGAAATTGTGGGTGCTGAGCTGCTGACAACATTTTGCATTGTATAGCTTAAGATGCCAGTTGATCCATCTGTAGTCCATATCATTGCTTTTGTTTGGTTTGTGGCAGTTGGCACTCATGTTGGCTATAGCTAAGTATATTAGTTTTATGATAATCCTTTTCTCTGAATCAAGTCAAACATGATTATTGCTGCAGAACCTGATTATGGAGTTGTGAGCATTCACCATGTTGGGATCCTATGTGAAAATCTTGAAAGGTCAATGGCATTCTACAAGGACCTCCTTGGTGAGTTACCTACAGTTGTGTACATGTGGATATGTACTTTCAGCGTGCAAAATAAAACTAATATACAGGTGCAATGTCACTAAAACTGACGGTTGATCAATCAGGTCTTAAGGTGAACCCTGCCAGGCCAACTGACAAGCTTCCCTACAGAGGTGCTTGGCTCTGGGTTGGTTCTGAGATGATTCACTTGATGGAGCTGCCAAATCCTGATCCATTGACTGGGCGCCCAGAGCATGGGGGACGTGATCGCCATACCTGTATAGCAATTAAAGATGTATTGAAGTTAAAAGAAATCTTTGACAAAGCTGGTACTAATGAATTTCTACTTTATTATCTGTTGCTTATACAGGGCACTAGCAGCAACTAATAAAGAGTAAATACCCTGTTTCTCTGCTTGTTGACTTCATAGCCATATTAGTAGAACACTGATCTTTGCCGCTATATTCCCATGGTTCTTGCAATAAGTAAAACCAACTAAGGCAGCATGCTATTTTCTTTTACTAATGTGGAAAATTAAAGCCTACCCTGTTTGGAGAAATTTGTAGATGTCATGAAAACATCATCCTTTATTTTAGGTAAATTTTCCATACCTTCATTGCTAGTCATCCAAAAGGTTTGTTGTT
This sequence comes from Oryza punctata, assembly GCA_000573905.2. Lineage (NCBI taxonomy): Eukaryota > Viridiplantae > Streptophyta > Magnoliopsida > Poales > Poaceae > Oryza > Oryza punctata. The sequence continues at coordinate 3,503,546 of CM002494.2, read as the reverse complement.
GTCTTGACAGTAATAGTCATCAGACTACATAAAAGTTCTAGTCAAGTTCTACAATGTTTTCATACATGTTCCCATTTTTATGAAGTGCCGTAACACATTATTCATTTCCTTATCTTAGAACCTTTTGTCTTTGTGTCAGCATTTCCATTTCACCTGTTGCACCTTTATAATGTTTGATATGCATTTCCATTTCCATTTCACCTTGGCGTCGCTGTTTCTTTTTTTTATGTTTCCTGATTATAGCCTTCCAGGGCTATTATCTTTTGCCTTCTATATCAATATGAAACCTCACACTCTCTTGTGATTTTCGTTTCCAAAAAAAAAAAAAAGAGTTTACTATGCATTGCAGTTAATTGCAGTACAAAATGTTAAGTACATTCCATTATCCTCGACAATGTGATGACCGCCTTTAAATTGTTGGGATGCAGGAATCAAATACACACTTAGCAAATCAGGGCGACCAGCAATATTTGCCCGGGACCCAGACGAAAATGCACTGGAGTTCACACAAGTGTAGAAACTGAACCTCGCATTTTCATCTAGAAGAGCTCATAGCCCTACTGTAGCTACCAGCATCCGGTGAAGGAAAAACTGATTGTACATATCATTATATCGGTTAAGAGTACCACATGATGATAGATTGATAGTTAAGTCCCATATGTTGGTATCAGAATCCTGGAAATATTTTCCAGATTGGTCTGTATTATTCAAGCATATTGTTACTGATAAATGAATATTGTAAGCTCCCAGTTTCCAGATCAGTACGCGTATATACTCTTCTCATACCGTTAATATCCAGTGCATCCTTCAGACTTTAATTACAGAATTACACCATGCAGTTGTCACCTGCCATTGAGACTCTCCTACAGTAAAAAAAGTGCAGTAAAATTGACTCTCCTACAAATCCCATTGTTTCTGCTTCACAATTCACTGTCCAAACTACTGATTCTGCATCACTTTGATGGATATTTCCTAACAAAGTCATGGAACAGAAAAAAGTTCCAGGATGAAAACAACCAGATAATTGCTCTACAACTCAATTCTCAGCACCAATGTTTATGGTGGTCCTAGTCCTACTGACATGATCTGCCTTCAGAGATTTAGTTAGGATACTCTGCTCCCCTTTGCAACTGGGAACCATTGCTTTGCGGTCAAGCAGAGAGATTGACCATGTTGCTGATTCACAAGGTTTTTGGATCATGCTCTCCTGGACCGTAGTTGAGCTTCATACTGTCGTCGAATGAGCAAAGACTGCTGGTAGAGGTTCAGGTCAATACCGTCAACGTTCCTACCTACGCGTGCTTGCAAAACGACCTGAAGAGATGTAAACTAGCAGTTATCATAGTATCTTCCATTGTCGCATCGAAAAGGCAGATGGACTTTTTGAAAGGAGAATGACATACATCGTTATCTGGTTTGATCAGGAGTTCTCCAATGAACTGGTAGGTTGAATTTGTGCGGAAGCTGATATCTCTCAAGTTCTGAGTGTCTACCTTGAGGCTTGCACCGCCGTCTTGAATAACAGCAATTGCAGAGTTCAAATCATATGACTGCAGACTAGAAAAAAGACAAGAAGATTATTATAGTTCAGGACCTATGAGTGGAAGTTAATAGGAGGCTTAGTATAGCTATATCGTATACATACACGCCTGTTACTCTAAGTGACGCTCCTTGTCTGAAGGACTCCGAGGAAGGCTCTAGTTCTTGCAAGGTAATAGGCACCCCAGGCTGAAAAACAGAAGGCGCCATCTAGCACCAGGAAACTGATACAACAGAAAATGAGGTGGATATCAGGCTTAACAGAATGCGCACAAGGTAATAGGAAAAATTGTGTCAACAGTACAATAAAATAACAAGATGTCAATCAGAAAAAAAAAAGACTAGAGCATATTGTAGATCTTGTTAACTCCACAAGCATTGCTAAAATCCAGCTTTTGCATGAAGTTTCTTATGCTGGAGAGTTCAACAAATAAACATAACAGGTTAACTAAATGATATCTCTCTCATTCTGGAATTTCCGAAATCCCATCAACTAAGGTAATGGGAGCATGAAAAAATTGCAAAGAATATAGCACTTATCCATTAGTTACAAGCTATGACTATATCCTGTCGTATTAATCTTTACACCAGCTGTTTGGTAATGTCGAAAAACATGCTAGAAAAAAAATCCCGTCAGACATACATGGAAATCAACATTGCCACAAAATTTAATGGTGACTCCTGAAAGAAACTATAACACAGGGAAGGGATGATATCAATAAGAGCAACCCTAATGGACAATAACGAATTGATGATTTTCCTAAAGATTTAATGAATGATTTACAGAAGAGGAAAGTATGTGAAAATTTACAAAATGGTAGCATAATGCAGTTATGACTACATAAAAATACATTGCATACTGATCTCTTTGTTTCTCTTAAAAGAAAAGAATCCACACTGATCTAGTGTTCTAGTTTCGCTTATTTCCCATTTCCCTTTCTTTTAAAAGGACGGGGAAATGCAACAGCACCATTGTCCATTCTGAGAAATTAAGGTCAGAAAGGGATTTAAACTTGGCCCAGAAAGAGTTGCATATATGTACACTATTTACATAACATTCTTAAACAGAGTAGGAATACCCATTGACCTGAATAAGTTGGGGCAGGATAAACAAGAAAGAGAACACAAAAACCATGAAAACTATACATGAAGAGAACAGCATATCATCATTTTGTAATGAAATTCTGACCTAGAGTTATTCCCCATTTTTGATGCTTGGTAAGAAATAACAGCAGACTTAATAATGGCCACAAGCAAGAACAGATCCAATAAACTCTACAACCCTGACAGAAATTGCCTCTGAATCGGCTGTCGGATCAGTTGTATCCACAACAATCCTTGGGACATCCCCAAATTCATAATCTGTGCAACCTTGGTACCCATCCCGAAGCCTTTCCAGCTCGGTCCACGTCTTCGGCTTATGCCACCCATCGACACCACCTTCAGCAACTGCAGCCCCTCGCTCCTCTAGCCTTCGGCGCCATTCCTCTTCATTGCCTGGCCGGCATTCCACAACGACAACAAGCGCAGCCGGGAGGCGTTTAAGCGCATCAAGGTGCACACGGCGTGACAGCGGGGAATCCACCACAACGGATAAGCCGAGCTTGACCTGCCTCTCTGCCAACCGCCACAGCACGGCATAGGAGAGCTCATTGAGCATGCCAGCAGCCAGACCATCGACGCGCTCAAGTGGCAGCGTGCAGTCCCGGACATCATCCTTGTCCAGGAGAGGGCAGCGGAGCGCGGTGGCGATGGCGCGCGCCACTGTGGACTTGCCAGACCCCGGATGACCCTTCATGGCCACTACCACCGCCGGCGCCACCAGCTTTTTTGCTTCTTCCTCAGCCATCACTGCCCTCTCTTCTCAAAACAATAATCCCAATTCCCAATTCACAACACGCCCTCTCCGGTTGCTAATAATACACCTGAAAGAAATGGTTTCTTGGCTGGCTACCACCACTACACTGGCCACCAATCTAAGCAACGTTATCCTACCCCCAAATTTAGACGACAACCCAAGAACACATTAAGCTAAAATCTACACGGCCCAGAAGCATCCAGGGGGATGGACAACGACAGGAGGATGAGCAAAGGGACAAAATGAACCGATGCAAGATTGCGACAGGCTTAGATAGATAAGCTCGTGAGGGTGGAATCTGGCATAATCTGAGAGACAAAATTCGCACCAAGAACAAACAAATCCAGCAGCCACTGACAGTGACATGAAATTCACTGTGCCAACAGTCTTCCAATTTGGGGATAGAAATCATCCATCCATCCCCGGTCTAAAATATCGCAAGAAATCGACAAAGTGCAGAGAAATTAGTGAGGGATAGAAATCATTCAATCAATCAATCCAAGATTATTCCGAGAGAGGGGCAGGGGGGAGGGAGGGATATACGATGAGAGAAGGATCAGTACCTGCTCCCCGAGATGCTCGCCGTCCGGCCGCCGGCCGCGCGTGAGAGGAGAAGCGAGGCGGCGGCGTCGCGGCGTAGGAGGCCGGGTCGGAAGCGGATGCACGGCGGCGTGGGTGCAAATGGGTTGAGATTTACTACGGGCTTGTACGGCCCAACTTCAAAGCAGCCTAGTTCGGCCCAATATAAAAAGAAAAGAAAAGGAAGGAATAAATCTATATTGACTCCCTCATCTGTTGCCCTTGTCGAATCACATTCCTCAACCGTAAAACCGGGTATAACGCCTCCACCATTGCTGAAAACCGGTGTAAATTGATTCCTCGTGTGGTTTTGTAAGCTGTTTTATCCTACGTGGCGCTTAGGTGGTATTATAGATAAATAAAAATTAAAAAATGATACTGGGCCCTACATGTCAGTCCCCCTTTCTTCCCGTCTACCCTTTTCTCTCTTTGGTATCCCTTTCTTCTCCGGTATCCACGATGACAGACTGACGCCCAGCAGTGCTCGCGAAGAGGAGGAGAGGGAGAGGTCGGCGGCGGCGGCGTCGGCGGCAACGGATCCGCCTCCCCGTGCCCCCGCTCCTTGGCCTCCGTCTCCTATCCACGGCGGATCCACCTACCCGCGCCCCCGCAGAGGGGATGGACTAGAGCAGTCATGCGCCGCCCATGCCTCCTCTCTAGCTCTTAGGCGTCATGACCGTCGTCGGCGAGCAGCGTCCGTGGAAGGGGTCGCCTGGCCGCCGTATGGGAGGAGAGAGAGTGACGGAGGTCGTCCCTCCACATGTGGCGCGCGGATGTGGCGGTGCCGGCGGGGACGAGCTCGCCACGCACCATCCCCAAGCCGGCCCTCCTCTATCTTCTTCATCGCACCGCCACCGCCGCCGCCTCCATGGAGACATCCACTTGTGCAGGAGGGGAGGGCCGCGGTGGTAGTGAGTCGGAGCCGAGGAAGGCGGTCCCCCAGGTGGCGGTGGGAGCTCCTCAAGGGTGCATGTGTCAACTGCGACGCGGAGGGGGCATGCCAAGGGGAGCGCTATGGTCGAAAGCAGTCGCCGTTGGCGGTGGTGGCGCTGAAGAAATTGGCGGCGGCGAAGGTGATGCCTGATTGGCGGTGGCTGTGGCGTGATCGTGGTGGCATGAGCTCGCCGGAGTCGCTAGCTCGAGGATGTGGAAGGAGAGGGAGGAGCATGAATGCTTCCATGACATGTGGGTCCACTGTCATTTTTTTATTTTTTATCTAGAATGCTCACCTAAGCGCCACGTAGGATAAAACCACTTACAAAACCGCTTGAGGAGTCAATTGTACCGGTTTTCAGAGATGGGGGATACGTTATATCCCCTTTTTGCTGTTGAGGGATGTGATTCGACTAAAGACAAGAGACGAGGGAAGCAAAATAGATTTATTCTAAAAAAAATGGTATATATGCAACGAGGCAATTAAGAAACTGAGAGGCAATCAATTGAACATATATGCTGTAACATCAATTTCTACTCTATATATGGAGGGCGGCGCGGCGTAGGAGGCCGGGTCGGAAGCGGATGCACGGCGGCGTGGGTGCAAATGGGTTGAGATTTACTACGGGCTTGTATGGCCCAACTGCAAAGCAGCCCAGTTCGGCCCAATATAAAAGAAAAGAAAAGGAAGGTATAAGTCTATTTTGACTCTTCTTGCCCTTGCTCGAGTCACATCCCTTAACCGTAAAATGGGTATAACGACTTCTCCGTCTCCGAAAACCGGTGTAAATTAATTCCTCGTGTGGTTTTGTAAGCAGTTTTGTCCTACCTGGCGCTTAGATGGTATTATAGATAAATAAAAATTAAAAAATGATAGTGGGCCCTACACGTCAGTCTCCATTTCTTCCCATCTACCCTTTTCTCTCCAGAAAATCTACTACACGGTCTTCCGTTGCAACGGGACAAATTAAATGAGTGGATAACGTTTGAACTTATCCCTTTCCTTTCTCTTCTCTATCCAAGCTTCTTCATTGCCGTCGCGTTCGGGCAGGTCGACGATGGTGCAGCAGCAGCAGCACGCGGCGGCGAGGGAGCACTAGCCGCAGAAGGCGGCGAAGGTCAACACCAGCTGGGACTCGTGCATCACGGAGCATGGCTCCCCCGCCGACTCCTCCTCACCGACCATCCTCTCCTTTGGTGGCCACGCCGCCGCCGCCGCCGTAGTGTTCGCCATCGGTGCATAGGCGCAGAGGGCCTCGTACTACGGAGCCGCCGCCGCCTTAGCCTTGAAGCCCAAGAAGGACGTGGACGCGGCGGCCGCCCCCTTCTCCCAGTCATGCTCGGTCAAGCGGAGATACGATGACTTGGTGAGCCATCATGCTTCTCGCCGGAGTGTGTGCAGGTATGTCGTGAAATGCATCATCCGCAGTCGATACCGTAGGTACCATGTCTGGTACCTTTGGTATCGTGGCTGATACCCAGGTATCAGACCCCTGTACCTACGGGTATCATAGTCTCAAGGTTGTCGCGTACACGACGCTCAAAGTTATTGTGCTCCTTTGCCATCCCATCACTTCTGCTCACTAGTGTTATGTGCAGGTACGTCACGACTGATACCTAGGTATCAAGCTTGGTACCAAGTACCAGGGGTCTGGTACCTCGAGGGTATCATGCCTGGTACCTAGGTACCAGTCGGTATCCATGGGTACCAGGTGCATGGTACCTAGTACCTATAGGTATCAGGTACCACACTGGTACCTGAGATCAAAGGTGCGGGAAGGGGGAGCACGCCGTCGCCGCCTGGCTGACCGGTGGCCACACGTCGTTGCCTCCTCTTCTATTCTCCCTTGCTCAGTTCCTCTCTTCGACGTATCTCTCCTTCTGTTGTTGTTGCTATCGGTGGGGGCAAAGAGGTGAGGGGTCGCCGCTACTTTGTAGCATGGGAACGAGAAAAACGGGGGGACTAGATTCATAATGTATCCCGTTCGAACGAGATCCCGTACTATATCACGGTTGATAGCTAAGTATCAGACCCGATACACGTAGGTACCATGTCTGGTACTTATATCACGGTTGATATCTAGGTATCAGACCTAGTACCTAGGTATCATGGTTGGTACTCACACGTATCAAATCTGGTACCTTAGGTATCAGGACCGGGGTTGGTTTTACATTATCAAGTATCAATGGATCTTTAATTACCCTGTGACTTCACTTTTTCCACGGAATCCCGTGGGCTAGCAGCCCTCTTTTCTCTCTCTGGTATCCCTTTCTTCTCCGGTGTCCACGGTGACAGATTGACGCCCAGCGGCGCTCGCGAAGAGGAGGAGAGGGAGAGGTCGGCGACGGCGACGGATCCGCCTCCCCGTGCCCCCACTCCTCAACCTCCGTCTCCTATCCGCGGCGGATCCACCTACCCGTGCCCCCGTAGAGGGGATGGACTAGAGCAATCATGCGCCGCTCATGCCTCCTCTCTAGCTCTTAGGCATCGTGACTGTCGTCGGCGAGCGGCGTCCGTGGAAGGGGGTCGCCTGGCCGCCGTATGGGAGGAGGGAGAGGGGCGGAGGCCGTTCCTCCACATGTGGCGCGCGGATGTGGCGGTGCCGGCGGGGACGAGCTCGCCGCGCACCATCCCCAAACCGGCCCTCCTCTATCTCCTTCATCGCGCCGCCACCGCCGCCGCCTCCACGGAGACATCCACTTGTGCAGGAGGGGAGGGTGGCGGCGGTAGTGAGTCGGAGCCGAGGAAGGCGGTCCCCCAGGCGGCGACGGGAGCTCCTCAAGGGTGTGTCAACTGCGACGCGGAGGGGGCGTGCCAAGGGGAGCTTGTGGTCGAAAAGCAGTCGCCGTTGGCGGTGGTGACGCTGAAGAAATTGGTGGCGGCGAAGGTGATGCCTGATTGGCGGTGGCTGTGGCGTGATGTGGTGGCATGAGCTCGACGGAGTCGCTAGCTCGGGGATGTGGAAGGAGAGGGAGGAGCATGAATGCTTCCATGATATGTGGGTCCACTGTCATTTTTTTATTTTTTTTTATCTAGAATGCCCACCTAATCACCACGTAGAATAAAACCGCTTACAAAACCACTTGAGAAATCAATTTGCACCGGTTTTTGAAGATGAGGGATGCGTTATATCCCGTTTTGCTGTTGAGGGATATGATTAGACTAAGGGAAAAAGATGAGGGGAACAAAATAGACCTATTCTAAAAGAAAAGGGTATATATGCAACAGATGCAACGAGGCAGATAAAAAACTGAGAGGCAATCAATTTCTGGTCTATATATGGATGGATTAGAGGATGCACTTACATGTACGCACACACATCCTAAACTCACACACACAACGGATCTCTAAAGACTGAGCCGACAAATATTCTTAATACATCACCTAACTCCTTAAAAGAATAATTAGCCATACGAGCATCCTTTACAAGCACCCGTGTGTACAAGTTTCACCTCGAAGAACCTAACTTAGTTGAGCTATGCGCAGTTCACGATTTGTATGTATTTTTCCAGATTTTCTCAATTATATGAGGTCATAAATGTTGCGGGTTCAACATTATCTAGCTAGGCTTCCACCAAGGTATAACACAACTACTTAAATCAGATTATTATTCATTCTGGGAAGTTACGATTTACATGAAAAAATCCATTCTTTGTTTGTGCTAAAAAAATATTAAATTTTAGGGATACTACCCATCTGTTTTTAAATAAACTGACAACGAACACTATTCACTTCAATACTTTGACCACTCATTTTCTTTTGCAAAATATGTTTAAACAATAAAAAGATGTCAGGCTTATTAAAGCGTATGACGACCTAAACATATATACATATGAAACTTCTATTCTTTTTTTCACTCTAGCCATTTAAGGGCTACTAAATAGTGGTCAAAATTCAAATAGTAAAGTAAAAGTTATCAGTTATTTGAAAAACAGAGGGAGTACTAAAGTGTACACCATGTCACATGTCACCTCTAGATGGTATATATATAGAGATCATAATTTATACTTCCATTGTTAAAGGTTAGAGGGTATCCCCAATTTTCAATGGTATATTTATAATTTCATAATTTTTTTGATGCCACATGTAGCCAATCTTGCCTATATATATTTAGAGAGAATCCATTATATGTCATTGAATTTGTTATAGGTTTACGATTTACCACTGATTTTATCACGTTCTACAATATATCATCGATTTTTGTTTATATTATATTATAAACATAAGATTCTAAACATCCAAAATTTGAACAAAAATTAAAATATGATATTTCATTAATTTTTATCCAAATTTTTAAAGTTTTTGTCATAGGGATATATTTTGGTCATTCGGATAAAATTATGCAGTGCTAATGGACGGCAATGGTAAATCATAAAAGTTCAGCAAAAGTCAATGACGTACTGTAGAACGTGACTAAGTCAGTGGTAAATTGTAGACATGTGACAAACTCAGTGGTATATAATGGATTCTCTCATATTTTTAATATATATGACGACCATTTGAGTATTTTCATATCCATGCGATCCTTATGTGACCACTCAAACAAGCCGGTATACTCATATATATATATATATATATATATTATATATAGCAAAACTATTCTATACCCCCTCCCTCCAATAAGTCAAGCCCACCTCCCACCCCCTTCCCAAGATCCAAAACACACCTCTCACCTCGGTCAAAGGCTGGTCAAAGCATCTTCCCGCCGGTCAAACCCACCCTTGACTTCCCTACCACCTATCTCCTCTCAACTCTCGTCTTGTATGAGTGATACAGTAACGCGACGACCATTATGCAGTAATACTCTATTACAATGTTTATTTTGCAATGTTACAGTAACGACGTGGTAGAAATGCAATAACACGGAATAGACAAATAGTAACAGTGGTTCTACAATATTACTGCTTGTGGAGAGAATTATATCTCAGATCATGGACTACTTTTTAAAACCGTTTTCACCATAATGCTAGAAAAAGTGCTTATCAAAAGTAGATCAGTCATGACTACATTTTAACTATATTTAGCATTGTTACTGCAAGTAACCAGTGGTGTTACTGCGTTGGTCATTGTAGTAATAACATGATGCACTGCAGTAATGTGAAACAGACAGTAGTAACGGTAGTCCTATAGTAGAACTGCTGGTGGAGAGTTAAACTTCAAAAGACCCAACATTTAGAGAGCATTATCTCTCAGGTCATGTACTATTTTTTAAAACCGTTTGCAACATTATAGCTTATCAAAAGTAGATCCGTCATGACTATATTTTAACAATATTTTAACATCGTTACTGCAAGTAAGCTATAATGTTAGTGCACATTGACCGTCGTGTTACTGCACCGTTCCTGTGAGACGAGAGCTGAGAAGAGATGGGTGGTGAGGGCAATCAGCACGCGGGTTGACTGAGGTCTGACCGACATGGGGGCTCGTTGAGGTGGGTTTGGTCCTTGGGAGGGAGGGCGGGTGTAGACAGTCTTACCCTATATATATGTGTTGTCAAAATAACCTCAAATATAAGTACCTAATATATATAAAATATTAATATTGATCTCCAAAAATGTATCAATATGCTTTTAAAAGAAGTGCTCTTACAATTAAGAAGTTAATATTTTCATTACTATATGATTATAGTAGTAGAAAATAGTATCACACACATGCGCCTGCTTTAGACCACCATATCACGAAGACATAATTAAACCTAAGTAGTAAAGAAATAATTAATTAATGGGGATATGCATACATGGAGTATAGAACTCCCACATCCCAAAATAAAAGCAACTTATAACATTCTAAATTTATGTCAAAATATAGCGACTTCTTCATCTACATTATATTCTCTTATCAACCAACCATATATATATATATAATCTTCCACCATTTAATTTCTTCAGCTACTCCTTCTCAACCAATCGCAATATTTTTTCATTTAATACTTTCACTTTAGTTGCGATGGATGCCTGGGCTATCACGTTTACATCACATAAAATAGTTTACATCACATAAAGTACAATACTTTTACGTATACTTTCTTAATATTAATATGTGCATATTCAACCTAAAAGTTCTTATATTTTATTTTAGAACCAGAACCATCCTAATAGGTATTAGGCGCGCACCGGTTATGGGTGTGACAAGAAAGTACCCCTCCGTTCCAGTGAAAATAAATTAAATTCTATCTATAAATCTAGACAGACATAAGTTTAGATTTATAGTCAGAATTTGAGTGAATTTGGATGGTCGACGGTGTACGGGTCAAGTGCACGGGCGCTGGTTTAGCTAGTATAGCGATGAACCAAGCAACAGCAACCATGAATCAAGCTATAGCTAAGCTAGCTAGAGCTAGATATATAGTGGGTATGTGGGGTGCGTGCATTCTTGCCTGCTCGATCACTGATCTGTACGTATGTATCGAGCGATCAATTACTAGCTAGCTTCAGATGCAGCTGCCTTTTGTTTTGTCAGCAGCAATAATTCAATGCATGAGAATCCAAGAGATATGATCCATGATCTAAGCTAGCTAGCTTGTGCCAAATTGATTGATTAACTGTTTATTACGCTTACAACCACACCAATTAATCAAACTAACTGTTTTGTGGGTACACAAACTGCAAGAAACAGGGGAATTTCTTTCCCAGCCCAGATCCATCAACTACATGAATGTACTAGTTAATTAACGGCATATGTGGCACCAGGAAGCAAAGAGATTTTTTGGTATTTTACTTGTAGCCTGTACACACATAGGCTTTTTGTTTGGTTTTGATATGGATTTTATTAGTGTGACAAACTGCTTTTATTTTGATATATCTATATATGTATATGTGTATATATATATATATATATATATATATATATATATATATCCTATATATATATATATCACAAACGATAATATATATTATAATGCTTAAGAAATACGAAACATAACTGAGAGAGACACATATATAATACAGTATAACATGTACATTATATATATGTATCTATCATTCTAAAAAGAGAATGGGTATAAGTTTTTGTTTCCATAACAACTTAAAAGTATCTAGGCTTTAATTTGTTGGTTGCCCTGAATGAAGCGTCAGTTCATTGTAGCTACACACGTTCAATTTTGATGGGATTCGATCAATATATACACAGCTTTAATTCATGCACTCAACACATCGAGAAATTGAACCAAACATTTTAATTAATTAATTGATTAACAAAACAGTTCTATTAATTAATTCGTTTATTTTGCATATGCAATATTCCAGCATGCATGCACACTTACATAATAGATTCAAGTCCCGTGCATATGCATGCAATTAAACAACTCCTTGGTTCGGATACAAATTAAAACACTACTAGTACAGTACGTAGCGTAGAACTCATCACGCACATTTTTTTTTGTTGTCTACGTACATAGCACAGCACGTATAGTAGTACGTATATTACGAGACTAATTAAGATACGTACGTAATTAATTAACACGGATCGATAGCATAACAGTACGTCGTACGTAATTAATTAACTGATTAATTAATTACGGCGAAGAGAGGGGCACACGCGATAATAATACATATATCGTCGTCGTCGTCCCTCCTGCGCGCGCATTCTCGATCGGCCGCCGCGCGCCGGCGTGCATGCCGGCGATCGGTGGCCGGCCGGCAGGCCGCGCCGCCGCGATTAGTTGCTGCCGCCGCCGCCGTCGGCGACGCTGAGGCCGAAATGGAGCCGGGGAAGATGAGCCCACTGCATATATATGCACGAGAAATTATAGATAGATATTCGTGAGCAGATCAGTGTGTGTATATATATATATACACACTATTTTAATTTGCACCATGGTAATTAATTAGCTATACACGTGAGTACAATTAATTGAGCTAGAAAGCTTAATTAATTAATTAGTTGATCCTAATTGCAGAAAGCTCAGACCAAGTTTTTTTTAAGACTGTTTTCTACCACTCCTCCAGGCCGGGCACGAGCACCACTAATTCAAAGACAAAAAAAAATTATTATCACATCTTTATTTAGATTTTTCATATAAATACAATACATGTACCTAATGGAATCAAAGATTTGAAGATGAAAGATTTTAAAAAAGAAAATAATTTAAAGGATGGGGAGGTGATAGTTAATTTTATGCATTTACATCTTATATTATGAGATAAGGAAAAAATAATTATACCCTATATTTTAGGTTGGAAGGTGTGATAGTATCTTCTGTAACGTCTAATTAATTACAGAAAAGTATTTGCAATTAGAGCACTTACGTTCTTTGCAGCAGCACTGAATGCCTCCCTGTGGCTAATTTCAGGATTGCTGGTTTTAATCCTCTGTATCTCCTCCCTGTTGATATTGACAAGAATTAATTAATTAAATCAGCTTGTTAAGATTTAACCTTTACATATATAATCTTGCACTTAATTAATTCTTTTTGCATTTAAATATATATCTGTTTCTGCAGTCTGTGTGTATATATATAGAGAGAGATTAGTGAGGCATAACGATCCAATAAAACACACATATTACATGCGCCTAAAATAGATCTCATCACATAGAGATTGATATATATACATGATACATGCATGATAGCTAGCGCGCTGCAGACCAAAAGGACAAAAAACTCGGTGCACATAATAATTGATTAATTAGAGCATAGCTATATACTCCAAATGAAGTTGAATTTACTCATTCATCATATATATATATGTATGGCATTGAATAATTATATATATATATATATATATATATACACGATTTGTTATTTTAAAAGAAATAGTGCAAGTCTCATATATATATACTGCTAAAATCTTACAATCTTGCAACATGAACCTCTAGGTAAACTAGCATATTTATATTACTCTAATGGTTTGGTCAATGCATGTTGTAAGACAATTTAATATGAATTGCATTTTCATTAATGCGTAGTTTGACTTTAGGGGGTTTAAATTGTTTTCTCTGTTTCAAAAAATATACGGATCGTGTATATGTTTTCTCAGTTCAATATTTGTATATATCTACGACATTGGCATAGTCAATTTAATGTATATGTTCCTTGAATTTTAGCAAATTAAACGTATTTAAACAAAAAGTATTGTACTAAAGGCTTGTGAAAATGATAGTAGTAATACAATTATTGGTTCCCGTTTCCGAATTGACTTAGGTCTACCAAAGACACATAACAGGCACTTACACTAACCCCATTCTTAATTGAGGTTTTCTCCTATCCTTAAAGAAGTATATTCATCCCTACTAATTGAGAGATCTAAAAACTCTAAACTAGTTGAACTAATTAGAATAAAAGTATACAGTTGAACAACATCAAAATTAACTTTTCTGGTTCTTGGGAGGTACATATAGGTATTTGTGAATCATAGTGTTAGGCATATGAGGTATATACCTCTAGACTAACACTAAGTGCCTATACCGCTAAAAAACGAAGAAACACTCAAGAACAAATATAAATAAATTTCCAACCATATATGTTTCATTGTGAGTTTAGTTTTGGTACCTTCCTTATGGTACCATTGAATTGATTTGATCTCTAACTAGCCTGTTGAAAATATTGAGAGTTTCATATTCACTAAAAAAAATACTCGAAATATGACCCCTTTTCTTTTCACAAAAAAGTTAAATTTGTAACATGTTCTTTCAAAATAAAGAATTCACCGGACACAATCCTAGCAATAAGAACAATTCTTCCAAAAGTATAAATTTCAAAAAAATTCTAGTAGCAAAGTTCCAAAATCCAATGACCAAACAACTGATAAAACTTTGTAAGGTACATTCTCACAAAATTTACCAAAAGAACTTGTGGTCCAAATTATCACTTTACTAGGGTTTGTTCGGTTAACCCCTGCCCATGGAGACCAAAGGGATTGGGGGATTACTTCCACACCCCATCCCCTTGAATCCTCATGTGAATGGAAAACGATCAAACAAGCCCTAACTAGATTATGTGCACAAAACATACCCCTATATACAAAGGAACGTGCAAAGAAGTACTTCCTTCATCCTATAATATAAGTGATTTTGGGTGAATATGACACATCCTAGTACAATGAATCAGGACAGATGGTCTGTCCAGATTCATTGTACTAGGATGTGTCACATCCACCCAAAATCACTTATATTATGGGACGGAGGGAGTAGTAGCGTAGACATAATAATAATTATTAAGTGCCCACAAATTAATTATTGTCGAGTTCAAATATTCCCTCCAAACACCCGGTCATTATATTTAGGTTTTATCCATATACATTGTACTAGGATGTGTTACATCCACCTAAAATTACTTATATTATGGGACGGAGGGAGTAGCAGTGTAGACATAATAATAATTATTAAGTGCCCACAAATTAATTATTGTTGAGTTCAAATATTCCCTCCAAACACCTGGTCATTATATTCAGGTTTTACTCTTGTGTGTGTGTGTGTTATATCTCCACAATTGACCTCTCTCTTTAATCTAGAGGCTCGAGTATATATATACAGTATAGTGTATGGAGCTTTCTGATTGCACACTGCGGTAGATAGAAAAAAAATATAATTAATCTGTCTTAGGAACTTGCATTCCCCAAAAGGTCGAAGTAGGAATTAATTAGTATGTACCTGCAACTTTAACTATATATGGTTCTTTACCAATATATTTAGCACCTTATACCACTATGTAATTTGGTGTCAAAATATACTTATTCAAGCAAGCATGTGTGGCTTGAAATCTCACTTGATGAATCTGTTGTATGCAGACGGGACACGCTGTCTTTTCTCAGGGGCTGTAAAAAGAAGCAAAAAAGGACCAATATTTTAAATTTATTATACAAGCATATATATAATACATAAACAATAATGTAAATATAGAAGAACAAGGTAATTTAATAAATTATGCAAGCCGATAATATATGTACTGTATATATATGTTAATACCTATAGATTCATTGGGAAATCTGCTCCATATGTACCGGGGAGGGGGGGGGGCTAATGCTTATTGGAATTCAGTGTGATCAGGTTCATATATAGCTCATGAACTTTATAAATCGATCAGTACTAGAATATATATTTTGATAATACATTTGAAGCCTAGAACAGTCAATATAACCTTTGGCTATATTATAATACCGATTTTGCATGCATGCTTGTATAGAGAAATAAAAAATAAATGCCATAATTTAGCAGATCAATGAAATAAAATCATGAGAAAATTGTGCATACGACGTATAGGTGACACTTGCTGCTGACTGGTTGGCATCGGGTACATGGCTGTTGATGTCCTCTGATTTCTGGAAGCTATGTCGTAGCTTCCAAAGTTATTACCTTGAAATCCTCTGTTCTGTACCTAAATAAACAAATTTAGATATGTAACCATTCCACTGTGCTAGTAAATAATTACTATATATTCAGTTTTTTACATACATACAGAAATTAATATTTTATTTTTTTTGTTTCATAAAAAATAAGATGAGATGATACACACACACACACAAAAGAGATTCTTCGGCTACAGATTTAAACTGAAAGTTCAAATCATTTCTGTTTTTAAACCTGGTGATCTTGAACAGTGCGTGCTTGGTGAAAAGGAGCAAGATCCATGGAGAGCACCATTGTGCAATGCCCACATCTAACAGTCACAATGTTGTAGGAACAATTGTTTGGCACATTCACCTGCACATATACACGCAACACTCAGTTCATGAGTAAGCTATGGAGTATGTATTTCGGTATTTACACGTACCATATTTCTGATTTTTTTTATTGAGTAAAAAACAATCTCTTATATTTTCCAATAATATCCATTTACATTTTTTTTCAGTTTCCTCTCTCAGAACACTGTTGATTTATTAGCATAACAAACTTAATAAAAATAGGGATAATTTGGTCAGAAACGTAAATCAGAAAAATAGGATTTAATGGCATATATACATATACATGGAATATGTGTGGCGCCAATTAATAAGCCTGGTAGAGTTACTACCACATAAGCACAATATTATTGTTAGATCTCCTAGTCCTAATTAATTGACTCCCTTCGTCCAAATTCATTGGATTCTTAGATAGTGGTTTAAGATATAACTGTTCATAAAATTATTTAGTGCAGATCGGTCCACAAGAATCCAAGCAAGGAATACTAAAATGCTATGCTTGCTAGCTTGCTAGCTATATGTATCAGCATTGGCCTGACATGTATATAAACGTATGCTACCGTCTGGTCTCTCTTCAAACAATTCAATAGTGTCGATCTGCAACAGTGTTCAGTCATGCACTGCAAATAAGAGGTGAGTAGATGACCGTGCTGCTGGAAAAAAAACGTAGTATTTGCAGCTACAAGATTAATTGAAGTATATATCCATATTGTCAAATGCCAATGCATGTGTATGTAGTCAATATATATGTGTGTGATGACAAAGTAGCTAACTAGAGCTAGGAATGTCAAAAGTTGCACCATGTCTCATATCCATATCGTCTTTTGAGTCCTATTTGGCCATCATGAACAAATAACACCTTTTCCAAGTGTGTCTCCCTTTTGAGAGCTAGCTAGCTCTTTGCCTGGAGAAGCTTGAGCCATATATGCATGTTTTCTCTTACTACCATGCAATGCATGATGCATCTCACTCACTCAAGGCCTTTGCTAGCTCTCCTCCAGGAGGCAGAGACATGACATCTCAGTCAGGTCTAAAGAAGAATATCTCCCTAGATCCATCTCGTCAGACACACACAAACACACACAAACAAACAGGAAGAGAGAAACACAGAGAAGATCTTGAGATTGAGATAGAGAAATCTCTGTGCAGTGTGAGATGACTGAGATCTATAGGTAAGTTAGATTTGGTCGTGTGAACAGTACAATCATCCCCCCAAAAAAAGCAGGAAAAAAGAGAAGGCATCTTTACAGTTAAAAGTTCATGTCACACTTCTTTTACAGTTAAAAAGTTCATGTCACACTCTCCTCTCTTTCAGCACAACACACTTCATCAGAGAGACGCATGCATAGTTGCATACACACACACATACACACAATATAGCTACTACTACTAGCTAGAGAGAGTAGAAGAGACCCACCTGCGCAAACATCAACAAAGAGGAAAATGACATGACAGGCAGATCCACTTCTTTCTGCACATGTGCAGAATGAGAGACAAAGCTGCAGGATGTGGTAGCAACAGGCAGCAGCTTAAACCTTTTTTGTTAATTAAATTTGTTTAGTCATAAAAAAAAATAAGTTTTGGAGAGGTGGGCACAGCCAAAAATCAGAGGAATAGCTCCAAGTGTGCAGCACAGTACAGGCACTGGGGTATTATCGCATGGAGCAGCTAGCTAAAGCAAGAGAGGCAATAATTAATGGTTAAAGATGCTAGCTTTAATCACCTGCATGCATCTAAAAGTTTAATTTGACCTGAAATTATTTCTTTCTTTTTGTGGTAGTATAGTAGATCCATACATGAGAAGCTATCAAATAATATTATCTTATGTACATGTTCCCTTCCAAAAATGTCTATGACCCATGCGTCGAAAAACTATGTATGTCGGGAACAATACATATTTTTCTCTATGAGCAAATCAAGCCCTCTTTCCAAGGAAAGTTACCATTTTGTACAAGAAATTTTGTCCGATGAGCGAAAGAATATCACCAAATAGTGTTGGATCTGGATAATGCACGCTATGAGATATATACAAATATGGTTCTCATCCAAAACTAAGAAGAGTTCTCCCTTCTGTAAAAATAATTTAAAACCGTTCAAGGTGGATCAAGTCAGAGAGAAACAGTGTCTTGTTTCAACAAAAATGACACCCTTGGGTGGAAGATATGGATTTTTTTTTCTTGAAAAGTTCGAGAAGATGAAAAGAAATATAAAGTATATATGTTTGTAATCCTTCTGTTTATATTATTTTATGTTTGCCATAAAGAAAATCTGTGCATTTCTATTACCATGTACTTGGAAGTTTATGCAAAGACCGGGTTGCTGGATTTCGACGTACTGGAGAACTCTCCGGAAATATAAAATTACAAACTTATCCAGGATAAAACAAAGTGCAATTAGTTTAGTAAACAAGTAGCTAGCATATATACTTGATTAGGGTGCTTGTTTTCCCCTAGCTTAGTCTAGCTCTATGCATGGACTACAGCAATACAGCATGCATTAGCCCCTTCAGAAAAATATACAAAAAAATTGAAGTCCCCATATAGATCCGGCAAACACCTCAAATTAGAACAGAGATACACAAGATGTGAGAGAGAGAGAGAGAGAGAGAGAGAGAGAGATGAGGGAGGAAGACGATACCACAAGGATAGTGTTGCAATAGTTGCAGTTGACATAGCAAACATGCTCCGATGTAAACTGGACCGACATTTCCCCCGATCTCGATGCGTCTACTCACCGAAGAGCTCGATTGGAGGCGCGGCGCGACACAGGGAGAGGAAGAAGGAAAGAAGCTAGCTATCCAGGAGCAAAGCAAGCAAGGGAGAGATATGTATGAACAGAATGATGCCTCCTGTGCCCTATATATGGAGGATTTGGGGGAGAGCACAAACCCAATTTCCTCTGACCCTTTTGGCTCTCTATGAGATGGAATTAAGAGGTTTGTGAGAGAAGCTAAGCTAGAGGATATGGCACTGCAATAAGCTAGAGAGAGTACTAGCTACCACAGCTAGCTGCTGCTGATCTGAGTGGGGGCACCCATAAGAAAGGGAGGAAGAAAAGGTGTTTGGTGGGGTGTCTTGTGGGAGGACAGTGTGTGCAGCTAGCTAAGCTACAAGCTGAGTGCAAGGAGAGGTTGGAAAGATCAAGGCCAAATGAAATGTGGGTACAGCAGATGAGCAGCCAATTAGCAAATGCTGGTGTGACTAGCTATAGCTAGTACTCCCTCCGCCCAATAATATAAGCATTTGAATTTTGTGCAAGAATATTAACATATTCCTACACTATTGTACTTGTTACACCAATTACCTCCCATTTAAATATTTTTTTTACCATTTTACTCTCAATCACCCTTCCATCCCCAACCATCTCTCATTAAATGAGAAGCACTAAAGTCTTTTCTTTCCGGCCTCAAACTTAACATTTGCTAAATAACCTAGAAACTAAATGTTTATATTGTTGGACGGAGTGGGTAGCTTATTAGGGAGAATGAGTGGTAGGAGGAGAGTCTACGTTGACAGGGGGCTTAATATTCCATGGTGAATTAATTATTTAGGACTTCTGCTGTTTAGTTCAGTACTACTGCATGCATTACCGTTACTGCCTTGCAGGGTTTGTCTCTGATCAGCAGATAAGTTCAGTTTTTTTGTTTAACGTCGTTGGTTGTCATTTCGCATTCGTTTGTGTGTGGCAGTATGGCATCATTTTCATACAAAATAACAACGGGCCTAACAACATTAACAAAATGGAAAATGTGTGACTGGTATGCAAAATGTGCAAGAATCATATCGATCTGCGTTGACAAGAAAACCATGCATGCACAACTTTATTAACTATCTTTATGGAGCCAATTGAAAAACATAAATTAAATATAACATAGTATTTCATTATATTAATATGTCAAACAAAACAATGCACGTGTTCTCTATTAATTAATGCTATTACTTTCCTCCATGAAGAACAAATTAAGTTCCAAAAACCTTTGTTCTTGTCTTATCAATATGTATATAGTGGTATAGACTAAATATATAATACAACAATTCAAGTTCATGTACACATATGCACAGTATATTGCGCTCACTTGATGGGGCTACAGGATCAGGCAGTCATCCCCTTGTGAGTTATATTATGAAGTGAAGGTACTACTAGCTAGCAGCTTGTGTGAGGTCAATAGTACATGTGTACCATTTCAATGTTTCCTAGCTATATACTAGTGGTGCACATTATATTGGCTGAACAAATATCCTTGATAATATGATCAACATGGATGGTCCCGGCCCCATCCACTTCATCCTGAAAGATGGTAAATTGTATACATATAATACTTATCAAGGTGGGAGGAACAAGCAGCAATGTGAAAGAGACTGAAAATTGTACATCAAGATGGGAGCAACTACTCATCATGCGCTTTAAGTTAATTGAAGTTGTGATATGATGACAGGCACGTCAATGGGATCGCCTCATTGCCACTGTCATTCTGTCATGCATGCCAAAAGCAAAAGGAAAAAAAAAGAACAATGATCGACTTAATTAATGGCATTTTTTTGTTTGCCGTGGGGCATATAATCAGGGATTAATTTATTGGACCAGCAGGAAATGATTTAAGAATAAAGCGATTTGCCTTATAATTGGATTCCTTATATTAATTACTTAAGAACATGGTCGAATACTTGTTTATAAATTTCTTTGTGGTATAAACTATGTGGCATAACCACAAATCACTACTACAAAAACCCTCATAGGGACCGACCTTATAGGTGCCGGTTCATTTAAAACCGGCACCTATAAGCTTTTTCCCACCTCTCCGCAGGATGAAAAAAATATAGAACCGGCACCTATAGTATAGGTGCCGGTTTTTCAATAGAATCAACACCTATATTTATATTATAGGTGTTGGTTCTAGAGAAAAACCGGCACCTATAGTATAGGTGTCGGTTTTTTACCAGAACCGACACCTATAAAATTAGTATAGGTACCGGTTTTTATAAAAACCAGCACCTATTTAAAAAAACCGGGAGCCACGCGACCACCTACGGCGTCGGCCTGCCTTATCCATCCATCCATCTCTCTCTCTCTCGTCCTCTCCCTTATCCATCCATCCATCTCTCTCTCTCATCCTCTCCCTTATCCGTCTCTCTCTCTCTCGAAGCCGACGGAGAAGGATGGGCGGGGGCCCTCTCCCTGCCCGGGGGCCCTCCCCCCTTCTCTCCTCCTCCAGGGCGGCGCGACGGTGGAGAAGGCCGGCCGATGCGGGCGAGGTGGCGGCGCGGCGGTGGAGAAGACCGGCTGGCACGGGCGAAGTGGTAGCGCGGCGGTGGAGAAGACTAGCCGGTGCGGGCGTGGGCGCTGCTGGCACAGCGGCTGACGGCTGGAGGAGGCTCGGCCCCCTCGCGGCGGCGCGGGTGAGGTGGAGGCTGGCGCGACAAGGTGGCGGTGACGGTGGTGGTGGTGGAGGGGGTCTAGATCTCGCCGGCCTCCTCTCTCCCAGGGGACCTCCCCCCTTCCCTTCTCCTCCTCTTCCGGCGCAGCATTGGGTTGCGGCTGACGGTGTGGAGACTGGCACGTCTAGGTGGCGGCGTGGAGGCCGGGCGAGGTGGTGGTGACGGCGGTGGAGAAGGCCGGCGGCAGTGTAGGGGGCCATCTTTTTTTAATTTTTTTTAATAGTATAGGTGCCGGTTTTAGAACCGACACCAATAAGATTAAGGCAAATGTGCCGAGGAATAGGTGTCGACTGGGAAACCGGCACCTATAGCCAGTTCCCAACCGGCACCTATAGGGATTTCTGTACTAGTGAATACATATGACATGCATATGTATGTGTTCTATGTTATAAACTAAGTAACCCAATGATATGCCTCTATAAATCAATTCCTCTATATACCAACCATTTTGCTATGGGAATAATATATAATCCTCAAAAGGTGAACAGGTGGTCCGAGGTATTCTCTTGTTAATTCCATGCATATATTATATTCGTCAACTTCATTTTCCCTAAATATATATACGTGGCTGGGTCTACACCACCGTTCGACATATATTTAACATTTTTAAATGGTTGATATATATAACACTTACTGCATGATCAAGAGTTCTTATCAAAAGTACAATAAAAGTGATCTGTACGTACTATAGTTGACAATAATAATCATGGAATCAAAAAGTAGATCTTAGCGCTTATTCATCCAAAGCCTACTGATTTATCCTTTCATTCTTTTATAATGCTCCCTTTGTCCCAAAATATAATAAGTTTTGCTTAGATGAGACACATCCTAGTATTACGAATCTGGACGGAAAACTTATCCGGATTCATAGTACTGGACGGAGAATTTGTCCGGATCCATAGTATTAGGATGTATCCCATCCAATCAAAACTCCTTATATTTTGGGATGGAGTGAGTATGTAATCGTATTGGTAAACAACCTTTTGTCCATATGACTTCGTGATGGTCATATCTATATTACACTGTAATTAAGTTAACTTTGTTTTGATGGTACTAATAAATATCAATAATAAAAAAGGAAAGGTCCACTATATATTATCTTTAGATAATCAAGGTAGTTCTGCGACAAAACTATATGTGCAATGATCCCTTTCTATTTTCAGTTGTAACGAATATATGTTCTTACATTTTTATTCACTTTTCAAATTATTATAGTAACTGAAAAATACAGTACCGACAACATCTGGTTGTTAATTTACCCCCTTTATTTTGACCTTTCAACTTAACCATTCATCTTGAGTAAATGTTTGATGCAGACATGAGCACAGGATACCAAGTACAGTTGCAGAAAAAAAGGGTTGTACCATTCATTTAGCATGGTAGTCCATTTCCACACACAATGCAATGTACAATTCCATGCATAGCTATCTTGTGAACCTGCAGCAGGTGGTTCAGTGGTTGTATTATCCCCTACAAAAAAAAATAAATCAAATATATAGTATACCGTTTGATGAGTTTTCCTGTGTACCTAAAGCAATTCGAAAATAATATACAGAGATGGTGCAGCAAGTGGCATGATGTACCGTACCGGCTCTTGATTGGACGACGCCTCTGCTCAGGAAATGTCACCTCAATTGGACAGATTGGATCCTCATCAAAGTCTCATCAGGGTCCAGAGACTGACAAGATGCATGCCTAACCAAAACTAATTCTCAGCTACTGATGCCTTTCACTACAATGTGAATCCACAACTGTAGGAGTATATATATGTGCATTGCTTTTGAGTCCAGCTGCCTGGCTGACAGACCCTACCGAACAGAAAACGTTTGGATTTATCTCTGCAGCAAGCATGGAGCAGCAGCTCATAACTCTTACCATATGATTCTCAAAAAGTATGGCTATACCTAAAAGACATGGCTGAAAAACGAATTGATACAGAGATCCGGAACTGTTTCCAGAATATAATAATAGAATACGGATATGTGTGGTGGTACATATCCCCTTTCTCCAGCTATACCACACTACCGACAAGACCAGAAAAGAACTATTCCCTCTCATAGAAAATATATTTGATGTTTAGGATAAGATTCAATCAAAATTCTAAAATTTCAACAATTAATAATTTCTCGGAATGCTTAATTTAAAGCTAAAGAATTGATATGCATAGGTTTTTTTTCCTTCGGAAGTATTATCATAATATCATAAACTTATTAGATTTTAAAATTGATTGTTGGAATATTCAAAGTTTAACTGAATCTTATCGTAAACGCCAAATATTTTTGACTATAGAGATTATAAAATGTTTGATTTGTGAATTTGAATAACTAAAACAATTTCTAAATTCAAAGTCAAACGAATTTAGCAATTCAAGATTTCATATTACAAAAACTCTGTAAAGATCTTTTTCTGAAAAATATATGCAATTCTCCACAGCCCACAGGACTTATGTACCATGACTTTTTTTTTTCGTTTGAAGGACTCGGCCTGTTCACCTAACAGTAACCTGGAAATTAAAAGGGAAGTAGGAACCAAGAGACCAGGGGCTACATGCATGCAAAGAACAACACCCTCCCCATGAATCTTGATCAGCTAGCTCATATATAATTGAGTATCATATATACATACATGTAGCCTCTCCTTTGTCCTTTTCTCTTGCAGGAAACAGGTGCCATTCTTGACTTGTACCAGCAAAGCTAGTAGCCAGGGTCCAGGCATGCATGCAGTAGCTAGCTATGCCTGCACTGCATCATGCATGAATGCATGTGCTCGATCGGAAATGGGGTGGCAGCCTTGGCGTACGCCTGCCAATTTAACCAAGCCACTACATGGCCGGCAGACTGGCTACTTTACTTTGTCCTCTCCCTGCTCCGCGTACACCGCCCTGATACATATTGCCACTGTTTGATCGATCGTCGATCGATCTCCTTTGATTTTTACTCCCTTCTCGATCACCGGCTACAGCTACCAGCACCGGTCCCCGGCAATTTTAGTTTCATTATTATGTATGCCGTCAGTCGTTTTACTGTTGTGTGGTAGTCGTTCTATGTGGTTGGTCTATATATATATATGAGCTCACATTAGCTGGTGTGTGTGTGTTTGTGTGTTTTGATTCAAGCCTGATCAGGCAGCAATGGAAGATACAACCAGCATGAATTTGAATCCATCTATTATATACATAGGCAGGCTAAATGCAGCTTGTAATGTGGTGTGTGGCTAGATGTGTTCTAGTGGTGGTTAAATACCAACTTACCCCATTTTAACCCTTTTAGACGAAACGAAAACTATATGAACCTTTCACACAAAAGGTGATGATAAAAATATAAGTGGATACTGTGTAAATGTAGGCCTGCTCAATATCTAGAGTGAACTAATACAAGATTTTGGAAGCCGGTGTTGGGTGTTACACTAAAAAATCCAACACGCGTTCTCTGTATGCCTTCAAATTGTAGCATGTTAGTCGGAGAAAAAATGAATTCACACTATTTAATTGTGACTTACTAGAAAAAATATATTATCGATATAGTTGTATACTTCAATAATATACAATTGTAATTAATATTTATAAAAAAGAAGCAAGAGATGTATAAAAATCTGATTTTATTTTTTAAGTCTGGTCCATACAAAATTGTACGAAAAAATCCGCTAGTTATCAAATAGATATCGGGTGTCCCATCTTTTAGTTTTTTTTCATTTTTTTACCTCAAAACCAGTCTTCTTCAATTCAAAAGCTTTGGTTGATTTAGGTGGCTTAGCTAGGCACAATATTACCGAACCAGGTCGTTAGCTTGACGTATGCAAGGTCAAATTTGATTTGATTGTTACAATATTATCGGCGGTGGATCCGTGGATGAATGCCGCTCTCCACACTGTGTTTAGCAATAATTAAAGATCATCTATCTGCTGATAGTAGCTTTCATAATGACCATTAATTAGGTCAATTGCGTAAATTTCTTGTCAACCGGTGGCTTCTAGTCCAATCGTACAACAGGTGTGTCTTGTGGTTAACGTTAACATACATGACTCGCACTAACTTATCTTATCTGGGTAGTATTCCCTTGCTAGGATTTAATTGTTTGGTTCTAATCTATCTATCAAAACTTGGCATACGGCCAATACTGCGTAGTGCCAAAATGTTGGTAAGGACAGAAGTGAAGTGATTGTGTTTGGTACTTTGGTTTGGTGGTTGGTGCCAAATAGTGTTAATTAATGTGAGATGAATATATATATATATATATATATATATATATATATATAAAAGCTGTTTATCAAATGTTTGTCTTTATTACTTCACCAAAATTTTGAGGGCTAAATGAATCAGTCAAACTAGCTAGCCTTGAATCTCTCGAACTTAATTAATCCTTGACACTACTATGAGAACCAGGTTACCCAACTATACTCTCTGCCTTTGCCAAGAAAGAAAGAGAATTACCTCTCTGGTTCTTTCCTCCAAAGGGCTGGAATTAAATAAACTGGAATGGTACTTGTTGCTCCAACACCGTGCAGGGATCTACAGCATCATAACTAGTACCCTGTAGCTCTCACTGCAAGGCCACAACTTCTCCATCAGAACACCGTACAAGATGCTCCAGATCAGTTGCTAGCTAGCTCGATCACCTATCTAGTAGCTGGTAACTGTAGAAAAAAGTTTACTGAAACACACAGGACAGTGTTGTTTACCTTGAAGGAGCAGGCACCGTATCAATCGTGATCACCATCAATGTTAGGATACTGTAGACGCTGATGGATTGTACTTGGAGCTTTGGGCCCCGGACAGCGATGCAGGCTTAGTAGCAGAGCAGCAAATGCAATGCTTTGGTCTTCTTCCATCAGAGGGGGGGGGTCTCCCCCTTGCTTGGCTTCATCAGGTGCCCAATCCTATCATGGATCTGACCATTCATGTGGGTCTCTCTCCCTTCACTCTACAGTTCACACAACAATCTCTTCGTTGATTATATTTTGTCATCCTTATCAGGGCTTGTTCATCTTTTTTCCTTCATGATCATCAAAATCTGTTCTTCGCAGTGAAATCGGGGAAAGATATCTCAAATATGAATAGAATTTGTGCAGGCTACAGGTAGGTACTATCAGATATGGTCGCGGCCGAAAGTTTTCTTCCATTATATTAGAAAAAAGGGTATGTGGACCATAACATAACCAGTACTCTTTGGATCGAAACTAAGATGATAAAGTAGCAAAATGAATCACTTAAGAGATTATCAGCCCTACCTGAACAGTTGCCGACTGCAGCTAGTTATTGGAAACATCGTCTCCTTCAGATGACAACCTTGACAACACAAGCACAAACGAACGCACAAAGTATCAGAGAGAAAAAACATGGGTAAAAGGAGGGAATTAGCATATTAGCTTGCACATGAAGATCAGCTGTTCACTGTACCTGGGGTATGGAGTTGTCATTCAGAACACAGTTTGTAAGGACACCTTGTTGCACATAAAGCTCTGATGCCCATCCAACCTGGTCTGGTCCTGTGATATGTCAAGGCAGAAAAGATGTTCTTGAGATATGTCAGAATATTTGTCCAAGGCAATCAGGCCAAACAGCACTGAGGGCAGCAATAATCTTCTGTTATTTGTCAAACAGCAGAGTTCTGGAGATAGGTCGGAATCAGAAATGATCATGGATATATTTTCCTGGTCCATAAAGCAAAGCTACAGAATGGGGTTTTCAGAACTTCAATGATCATCATGTCAGTGTCATCTGACTCTCAGGAATTGGCAAATAGCCATTCATGGATGGAGCAACACAGGAGTAGCTATGGCGTCGCACTCGCGACAGTAACAGATCGATCACACGAGTTAATTTAAAAGGAGAGGTTACATCGTTTTAAAATTATTGGCAACAATTCGGTGACAAAAAGAATTTTGTAGAACCCAGGCTAATCACTAGCAGGCAATTACATTGTAGGATCCCCAAGCCATGTACAAAAAGAATCTGGAAAAGAATAGTGCATTAGCTAGGTTTTTTGTTCTCCTGTCGGCAATTGAATCTGTACATGCTGTTGTATAGGTTAGTGACTTGAGAGATTCAAGTGCCCCATATGTTGAATATGTAGGAAGATCTAGACTTGGCAAAACATCCCGAAAAAATATTTGATGTATTGCAGCTGTATCTTGATCATTCTCGTCTGTAGAACAGCACATAAGCAGCAGGTGTCTTTATACTGTCTTCAGTTATAGGTCTCACGCATTCATCATCAAACTTATACCATCCCTTCCCTTCTTCATGCTGCAGAAACCACCCAGCCTTGCTCGTTATCAAGACATTGAAAAAGATAGTGGGTGTAATGAGAATACGTAAAAAGAGGAAACTCACGTAGATGCTGGCGGTGTAGTGTCCACCTCCCATATTTCCATAGTGGTTGCTAATAGCATACAAGCGATAGTGGCAGTTTGATAGTTCACTCTTGTCAATGATATATGATGACAGATCCAAATCACTAATGGGGAAATCTACAAATGTCTCAAGCTTATTTCTTGTGAATTGGGTGTACGAGAACCTTTTGAGATGAATGACCAGAACTTCCGGTAGCCTCCACAGATCTAATTTCTTCATCGCTTGTTGATGCTTTTTGCAGCATGGGCAATACCTGAATGCAAAGCAGAGAAAAAAGTGGGTATCAGTCATGCAACAACAGTACAACAGTACACTTCCAATTCAGAATCCAAAGTAAGCCACGTATTGAGGTAATATTTTGCAAAGGTAATCAATCTATTTCAGTTTCACACATACGCACATCAACCTAGTTTGATTAACAAAAGAAATGAAGATTGCAAAGAAGGCTATTCAATAAGCAGTGAAGCCAAAAGCATAACAGTTGTTCCTCAGGGGGCACTCACCACATGTCTTCTGGGCCCAACGGTTCCTCTTTTAGAAAGGCTTCCAGACAACCATGTAGTGCGACGGAATCTTCATTTCCTTTCGGGATAAGCTCAAGCTTATGAATCTCAGGTAGACTTTTCAGCATTGAGGTGTCATATTGTCCTACTGCATTTTGTTGCCAATGGACATTGATAAGTAGCCGGTTTGGTGTTGTCTCAAGTAAATCCACCTCATCTGTTTGTATTCTCGTCTGCTGGATATCACCCCTTCCGTTTGTTAAATAAAATTCAAACTGTTCCATGTGTGCTTCCCAATCAGAATCAGCAGTGCCACCAATATATGACTCACTAGGTCCTTCTGTCGCTTGGCATTCAATAGTCTCAGAGTGACTACTTTCAGGGGTGTTTTCCGATGGAGCACTCTGAAACTTACTATCTGAATCAGGCATTGCATCCATCAGGACAGCAGCACAGCCACTATTACACCTCCCACTGTCATTAAGAGAACTAGTACTCTTGGAAAATCTTAATGGTTTCAACAACTTCAGGTAGATATTCTTCAGAGTTAATCCATTAGCTCTCTCAGGAAGAACTGCCAGCAGTGGGGCCTCAAATTCCTTCATTTGTGGTGTTATATTATCAACACTAGAAAGCCTGGATTCAGTGACACCAAGCGCATTATTAGTTCTACTAAATAGCTAAGTCAAATAAAAGTCTAGCAACAAATATATCTGATTGTGCTTACTCATCGAAGTGTTGGTGTGTAAAAACCACAACAGGGGATTTTTCATATTCTTTTGGTAGCCGGTATGCTGCCAATTTATCTCCGTCCCTCAGCAAAGAAACTGAATCTGAAGGCTCTTCGAGGTATCGGAGGATGCGGTTGTTATAAACCTGTATAGTCACTTCCAGTAAGTAAAAGGCCTAATATGACTCATACTGTTTGACCTGAGATAGAAAGTGGGAAAAAATGCAAAAGGGCCAAAGCTCAACGGAGATAAAAGCATACCTCTGTAATCAGCAGGATTTCATCATCTCCCAGTGAACAAGCGGAACTTAAAGCCTGAACAAGATCATTAAGACTCCCAAATTGTGGCACACTGACATCATATGAGATTGGCTCTATGCTACCATCAGTGCTGAAAACTGTAACAGTCATTGTCCTCTTTGCGGTGGAAGGTACAGGCAAAGACAAGTACATAAATGGGTCAAAAGTGACAGATGTTTTACTGCAAGTAGGGCAAGTTAATGTAGATTTGTACTGCCCCTGCAAGTAGATATCAGAAAAGGGTCAATGGCAGGAGAAGCTGGAGAAAATAATGGTGTAATTGCTTTAACACGCGAAAAATTTAAAGAACTTACATGGCAAGTATCAACTATTACAGAGTCGTTTCGAGCTAAATGGTTACTCCAGTACTCATCTGCCACTTCTTTGTCAGGGCGGGCACTTGCATCCTTAGCTTCTTCATATGGCTTGCACTTGACCTGGTTAAGATCTTCATGGAGGCCATCCAATAAGAAAGCAAGAAGCTCCTGTGAATCATGCTGATTAAAGCCACTGAACTGAGGGGCGAAACAAGCAATCTTTGCCTTAAAGTGATGTGGTGAAACTGGTTTTCTCTCGGTGTTCCATAATCTCCTCAATAATTCTCCAAATGCCAAAGCAAGTTCCCCCTAATTAACAAAAAAAGTCAGTGAATTTAGCCAATCTATTCAAAGGAAACAAACTGTAAACTCATGACAAACTATACATACGTTCAGTCCTAGTGGGTTAGTCCGATTTATATCTTTGTCATAATCTCCTAGGAAATAATCAACAAGCTTTGATGTGTGGGCCAAACATTGAATTGAACTGTTCATAAAGCAAGTGTTCCCAAGATTTTCCAATCCAATTAGCCCATGCGAGCTAGA
Organism: Oryza punctata; assembly: GCA_000573905.2. Taxonomy (NCBI): domain Eukaryota; kingdom Viridiplantae; phylum Streptophyta; class Magnoliopsida; order Poales; family Poaceae; genus Oryza; species Oryza punctata. The sequence goes on along the minus strand of CM002494.2, from coordinate 3,472,838 downwards.
TCTTCCAAAGCTTCCATAGGACAAATCAATATCCATATCATTAACATCTCCAGAAGATTGTTCTGCATAATCTTTGCTGGTTCCACCAATCTTCGAAGTTAAGGAGTCAGACATTGCATAGACTTGCACTTCAAGAATATTCTGCGCATGGCAAAAAAAAAAGGTGATAAGAATATGGACCTAGGAAGGAAATTTTATGCATGGTTCTGAAACAGAAAAACAGGGGTATCAAGCAGGGGAGTATCAACTGATAATACCTCTAGCTCTGAATGGCAGCAGTCATGATTTGACCTATTCCATTCATTCATTAATATTAGGTTTGTCTGCCCTGAAAAATCCCAAACATGAACCTGGATAAAGAAACATTAAGTAAACTGAACAAGTGGGAGCATATTGCTGAACTTGACATGCAACAAACAGCGACATACTGGCTGAGAATCAATATTAAAAATCTTGTTTGCCCGTTTATAGTTCTCAACTGGATTGTCCTGAAATAGAACAGAAATTGTAAGGATAGCCATGAGAAAAAAATTCATAGAGCCATATCATCTGTCAAATAGGATAGCATTACCTTTTTGCTGATCTTCACAGTCAAAATGCTTGTTTCTCGCACGGATATCCTAAGCACCAAAGGGTACGCACCAGCACTATCCTCAGCAAATGAATGTTTATTATGCAATGCCAAACTAGAATTTTGCCTGGAGAAGAAAACAAAAATGAAGTCAGAGGAAATAGATGCAGCAAGATGGAAGCTGTAAACCGAACCTATTAGACAAATAAAAAATCAACACAGACAAGATTTCATGAAAATTTATATTCTGAAGAAACATCTTTGGCATCAAGGTACAAAACAGTTGGATGACATTACAGCACTGCAGAATGTAGATATTCCTAGAACTGAAAATTAATCCTCTGCTCTCTCTCACTTGGCTTAGCTGACCTAGACAAGGAAAGAGCTACTCATGCAAGTGTGAGTGCTGACCACACCTCATGCAGCAAGCAGCACATGCACAGGCACAGGAAATATGGTGAGGCTGGCAAGCTAAGAGCTGAGAGCTGAGCTGAAAAGGAAGATGTAATCTGCTGTGATTGGTGGAAGGCAAGAACTGAGCACATTGATGAAATGTGCAAGGCAAGGAGAGGGTGCTATCAGCACACAGATATCACCACATGGTCCAAAAGTATATTGTCCAAAAGTGCTCAAAATGCACAATAGTATAACAAAGACAGACATAATGGTAAACATAGTGACAAAGTGGAGCTTGAATGGTATTAAAATATACCAAGAAAATAATGTCATATTTAGCTAATATTGGGATCTACTGAGAATAGATGTAGGTACTAGCCAGCGACAGAGTAAACGATAACATACAGAACAGCAGCTTCTTTCTAGTTATCCTATTCAATTAATCATCAATCCCCTAGACTGCAGATTCTTTTTTATTGAAATATTAGTCCAGACTTGAGAGGAATAGGAATCGCACGTAACAATAAAAAGTCTATATTATTCTATATGAAACATATTCTAGCCTAACTTCAGCAAAACAAGTTTACTTCTGTTATAAAGTCTTCTTCTTCGTTACTTGTAAGAAATATTTAAAATCAAATAGAACTCCTAAAGATTAAATTAAGATCCCAAGAGACTCTTTTCAGGGAGAGCTATCAGACTAAGAAGCTGGATTAAAGGTGCAAGAATATGGAGGTTCAGAATCTAATCCTACTCATGTCTCACATATAGGGGTATTCTAACTGAACGTAGACGAATAATTTCTATCACAATTAGAATTATTGATTATGCTTACTGTTTGACCAAAACTTTCTACTCAACATAGTGATAAGAGAGATAAATAGTGGCTAGGTTGCACATTGTTTTCTAAAATGAAAGTCTAGATTACTACAATGCAAAACATGAGATATTCATGGATGCTTCTGTCTTACCAAAATAATCTATAAAATCAAACCCAACAAAAGCCCCTGTCATAAAAGCAGCGCCAGCCTAGGATTAAAGGGAACCCATATTGAATTGCTTTCCCTCTCAATAATTGAATAAATCCTACAGACCAGAAGGCCAATATATTTTCCACGAAAGTCAAATTGTGCACACGTGTATTTATTATCGTCTTTTGTCGAGAAACAAAAAAAAATGTATTTATAAAAAGATTGTGCCTATTAACCAATAGGGTCTACTGGACTAGACAGTTGAGCCTCAACACTTGGTATGTGCTCACTCAGTAAATCCTATTTGCAAAAAGATGCAGAACAGAGCAAAACACGTCATATGCATGCATGATTTTATTGACAGGCGTATTGCAGAAACCTTACTTGGGAAAGCAATAATTCAAGTAAGAAAACACAGCACAAACTTAAGTGCAGAAAGGAAGATGAACCCATCAGCATCACTGTTGAGACATTAAACTTTCTCACTAGATAATGAATGCAAAATTCATGCATCATTAAAAGAAATAATTTTGAGATACGTTTTGATTCGCTTCCTAAGAAAGCCAAACAAAACAAAAATCCTAAGTGCACCCTCCCAGTTTTCCCAACATGGAGATACAGACAATGTTAACATAGCCCCACATCAAATGTAAGCATGTAACTATATCATGACTTATGGTTTATTAATTTTACGACAAAATTCTTTAAGAGTAATTTCTCATGGCTTCCCACAAATCAAAAGTGAAGCTGCATGAAATGCTATGATTTTAAAAGTTCGTTGTGTTTGAAACTTTGCATGCCAAGTTGCCAGTATTGTTATGTTAGAGGTTCAAAAGTTGGAGGAAAGAATCTAACAAAGGCATAGAGCTAAAATGGGCTAAAACATGTGTGTAGACTGAAAGGGGACAACAAATTTGACTGTCAAGCAATGCGGAAACAAGTTTACCACCTAGTAAATGGTCCAGTACAACCTAGAATTCCTCCCCTCAGCATCACGTTGTAGCTCTAGTATGGGTAGATGGTTGCCAACCTCACCTTACAAACGAGGCATTATTCTAGCTTGAAATGCTGAATTCATCCTTTCAAGGCCACATACCAAGCCATGGAGCAACCTCGAGTTTCAGGGATTACTAAAAACACTTCCCCTAACTAAAATTCAAGCTTATTGAAGCTCGAAAAATCATGGGCATGAGACGAGACCCGACCCACAATATATTAGAAACTAATTAGGGCTCAATGCTGAATCAACCAGATCATCAAATGTCATGCATGTACCCATAGCAATGTATCTACCAGATCACCCCCCCTTAGCCACATGATTGTACTATATTCGATTGCGCTCACTAGCATCAATTATTCGATTTGTGCTCTCACTAGTAGTACCCATCAATATCCCTCCCTCACCTGGCGAGCACGCGCGAGAGCTCGTCGGCCGGCACGAGCGCGTAGCTCCGCCCCGCGCCGGCGCCGCGGCAACCCCCGCGCTCGAGGCGCAGCACGAGATCCGGGTGGAGGAAGTTGTGGAGCAAGCGAAGCCCGTAGTACGACGAGGGCGACGCCGCCGCCGTCGCCGCGTACCTCACCCCTCCCTCCGGCGGCGCCTCCTCCCTCACCCTCGCCCACCACCTGCACACACACACCCACATTGCCCATCAAACCAAACCACAACCGAATGATGGTGTGTGTGGGAGTATGTACCTGAAGGGGACGAGGCAGACGGCGGAGTGGGAGGAGGAGGAGGAGGCGGCGGGGGAGCCGCGGGTGGAGGCGGTGGAGGAGGCGGTGGCGGTGGCGGCGGTGGCCATCGCCGGGGATCGGATCGGATCTGGGCGAGGAGGGGGAGGGGGATGCGTGCGCGAGCGAGTGAGCTGTGTTGGCCTTCGCCTTTGTTTGTTTTATCTTCTTTCGCTTCGCTTGATCGATCGCTCGCTCGCTGGGATTTGTAAATTTCCGGGAGGAATTCGATTTGCTGCTGCCGTGCTTGCTTGCTTGGCTTGGCTGGCTAGCCGTTTCTTTGACTGGTTGGTTGGTTGCTGCCAGCCAAGCGGCGCAAGCAAGCAGCAGCGTCCGCGTGGCTGTGGAGATGTGGCTTACGTATTGGGGATTTTGGATTATTTGGATTGTTTGCGGTTTTAAAGGCACTTTGGTGGTTGTGACTTGTGAGAGTGGTAGACGGTGGCAGAGCTAACGATACTGTTGAATCTGGAAGATGGAGTGTATTTCTTAGTCGTTAGTAACATTTTAGAGTTGTTTTCACTAATTAATAATGGAGATCTCGGTGGTCGCCTGATCGGCTTGAGAGTCCATCCGTCATTGGATCCTAGATCATCTCACCTCGTATTACGATTTGATGGTAATACAGAGGTTGCGTTACTTCGAGTGTTACGCACTCTTCGTATTCGATATACATGACTCATGACTATGGTCGTAAAAGCTATCGATCATATAAACTCTATTTGATCCTTAGTTTTATCTCTAGAGTTTCCGAGTTCATGGTAGTTCTATCTAAATGGATATGTATTGGGCTTTGTGTCCAGCCATGAAAATAAAAGGACTTTCACATGTTATCGTTACTTTCCAATCATATCATTTTGATTTTACATAACCAATTAATTTGGGCATATTTATCGAGTACACGAGTTTTTCACATACGCTAGGTTTTGTGATCAATAGGTAAGTAGAGATAATAGTGAATTTGCAAGTCTTTATCAACATAGCACCATCTGTGTAACACTGGAATTCCATAAGAAATAAAAGAATTTACACATGTTCCTTACCCTCTAGTTCAGTCTCTTAATTTTACACAACCAATTAATTTGGGCATATTATCCAACCTATAGGTTTCCTGTATTAGATTCCTTGTAAACAGATAAGTAGAGGTAATAGTAAATCCACAAGTATTTATTGGCATAGCATCATCTGTAGAACACTTGAATTTCATACGAAACAATGAGGGGAGCAACCTATTTCCTACAACATTTATGCAATATTCCTTCCTTCTAAACTATCACTAATGAGATGCTAACAGATAGGAATGCAAATGAGCAAATGTGACCCACACCTACATGGCCACAACTATCGAGATGCTTACAGATGGGTAGACAACCTTTGGACCATTGCTTGGTGTTGTGTTGCAAGGAGCCACTTTTCTTCAAGCTAGCTTAGGCCCGTTGGACTTAGCCAAGATGAACATATGGGCTCATCAACCTCAGCCATGGCTTCATCATGGTCCCCTGCAATGCTCACATGTGCACTGCTGGTGTCAACTATCAAATCAACTGATATACAATCATCAATAATTAATCCCCCCTATAACTATCCTCCTTATCTCTTTGCTCTGTTCAATTGAGGTGCCTACTCAATCTCTAGTGCTCCCTAAAAATGAAAAGTGATGTTGACAATCTTGATGCTGATGTACCATCTCACATGATGATAATTGATAGTATCAAGTGTATGTACTCAAACTCTACTTTTTGCTGTTGTTGCAAATCTTTGATCAGATTGGTTTATGAATATATGCAGTCCCCTAATTTCCTCTCCATTTGGCTGCAAGCATTTGTAACACCTCTGCAAATGGTTTTTTTGCTACTGTGATGCATTGTGTTTGCTGAATGTGATACATCATAAAGTAGTTGGGACTTGGGAATTGATTGATTCAGTGCATCAAAATCTTCAGAAACTTGAGTGGTGACATGCAATGATGCAAAGCTGCTAAGACACTAACGCACCAGCTTTCTTTTAATCCAAAAGGCTATGCACAAACAGCAAAAGTGTAAAGCTGCAATTGCTTGCTCCTCTAATCTGTAATAATAACCTCTATATATATACAGGACCACCACAGCAAGAGAATCCTAAGTTGTTTCTGTCAGAAATCAAAAATGCATGTTTTGATTTGCATTTAATTAAATCATCTATGCGCAAATTAAAACATGCATTTCTGAATTATGCAAATTAAATCATCTATGCACAAACAGCTCCTAAATTATGTCAGGAAACATTCTGAAATCCACACAAAGATGATGAAATCCAGCAATTTAATTTGCAGCTGGTTGCCATTTGTCAAAGGCTTTTTTCATGAAACCACCAAGTTTCATCAGAAAGGAAACTGATTGATTGATGCATGCAATAATGCAAATTAAGGTTGTGAAATTGACATCTAAACTAAGCATATATACATCACATTCACATATGTAGTTTAACTGAAGCAAGTAGTAATAGTAGTAGTTTATGTACATGACAGGCCAACCACTAAGTCCAGACACACACTCAAAACCATCAAGAGGGGTAATTAATTACTACTAAAAGAGAAGCAGATTAGAGTAAGTGAAAAGGGAGGTGGTAATTGACAATTAACCGCTAATTAATTTTATTTTGCTTCTACAAGCAAAGCGTGCACATGACGAGGCCGTTCTCGTTGCAGCCGCGGCACCGCACGCCGCGGCCGCGCTCGCCGTCGAACACCTTGCGGCTGCCGTCGCACTCGCCGCATACCACGAACCTGAGCCCCCCGCACGCGTCGCACTTGCCGTTGGGGGCGGCGGCGGCGGCGGCGCTCCTCTTCTTGTTGCTGTCCGGCGACGAGAGGAGGGCGAGGAGGCGGCCGTCCTCGTGGAGGGCGAGCACCTGGGCGGCGCCGCCGACGTCGCGGCCGCGGACGAACAGGCGCGGGGGAACGGCCTTCTCCCCCGTGACGGACCAGAGCTCGTCCCGGAGGCCCCTGTCCATGGACACGTCCCGCTCCTGGAACGCGACGTCGAGATTCTCCAGCAGCGCGCGCACGCCGTTGCAGTCCTCGAACGTCTTGCGGATGCCGCGGAGCGTGGTGGTGTACAGCACCACCGCCCCCTCCCCTCCAGGCGGGCACCTCGCCGGGAACTCCCTGAGCTGTTCCTCCTCCTCCGCCGCAGCAACCCGACCCTCCTGGTCGTCGACGAGCTCCCAGTCGTCGATCGGCTCCGCCCCGTTCTTGGTCGGGGTCTCGTGGGCGTCAAAGAAGGACGCGTCGTCGGAGAACGCGTCGGCCGCGACCACCACCACGGCGGCGGCTCGCCCGGGCTTGGTCGGCGACGGCGGCGGTGACGCGGCGGCCGGAAGCGACGACTTGAGCACCCGCAGGATGCGCGCCTTGAGCGTCTTGATGATCATGGCGCGATGAGCTCCTCCGCGAATTGGGGAATTGGATTCTTGGTGGTGGCAATGGAGGCGATTTGGGTTTGGATTTTGGGAAGCGTGTGGATTTGGTGATGGTTGAAGAAGAGGAGCAAGGAGGAAGGAAGAAGAAGAGAGATGGAGGGAGGGAGAGGGGTTGGGCTTGCTTCCTTTTTAACCGCCTTTTTGACAACAAGGTTGAATTGAATTTGTAATCATTAGTCAAGTCCTTTTCATGGCTAATGCTTTGCTTAACTTAACCTCCTCTCTAGAGGGATTGAGGAAGATTAATTAAGCATTAATCCAGGTGATCAATGTCTAACGATATATTTTTTAGGTTTTGTTTGGAACGCGGCAAAAATTTTGCATCCATCCTGAAATTGATCCATTTTATGTGGAATTACTACGAAAATTGATACAACCCTGACGAAATTAGAAATTGATCCATTTTATGTGGAATTACTACGAAAATTGATACAACCATGACGAAATTAAGTGGAATTACTGCGTTCCAAACAGGGTTTGCTTGATTCAATTTTTGAACGGAATTTTTTTAAAAAAAAATTGAACGGAAGGTTTGCTTGATTAAATGGGTTTGCTTGGTTAAATGATCTTGCTTCGGTGCCTTAAAAGGGATCACACGAAAAGTTGACACTAGGTGCACATGATTAAATCCGTTAAAATTAATCATGGATTCTTTATTAATCTAATCGTTGCATCCACACTTTGCATCACTCCAAATTAAATTAACATTTGCTAACAACTTGTGTCCTGCAAATTAAATTAACGTCTGGTAACAACTGGTGTTAATGCGGATTAACTGAATGTATGTTAGCGTGGCAGGTAAAAGTAGCAATCCCAATTTCGCTATTTTTTTTTATATACAGTCTCTCGTTTTCGTGCGGCAGAAATCTTATGCTGGCCCTACCTAATCTCGATCGTATTTACCCAAATAACGAAGCAGATAGAAACTTGAGAGAATAATTAGCCCATCCTTACTGATGCTGACACGCAAACCCCAAATAGTAGCCTAAGCTGTCAACATAACATGGTTTTCCCATGTGGCTAGTAGCTAAGTACAGCACCAACCACCCAGATTGCTTACACAAGCTTCACACCTCAAAAAAGGCAGAATTTTTTCTCAAGATCCAGATGCATTCAGGCTCAATTTAACATGCAATGCAACACATTTCCACAGCTAAACAGAGTTAAGTACGCTAGTGATGTTTTTATTGTATGTTCAACTCTGGATAAAACGTCTTAGTTGAACACAATGTGTTGGCAGGTGTGCATTGTATTTTTAGTTCAGTGATCTAAGATACATAGGTGCTTCTGTAATTACATCCATGGTGTGATATTTCTGAATTCTGCCTCTGGTGCTCAGCTAGGATGCATTCAGATGGCGGCTTCTGAAGAGGCGAAACCGATACTGAACCCAAACGAGATGCAGCTCAGCTCCTCGTCGTTATCACCCAGCATCTTCATGGTGATGGTGTAAGAGCCCTGGAGAAGAAGCAGGTGCCATCAAGTGTGAACCAGAATAAGATGGCAACCAAAAAAACACAATTTGATATTCTCAGTGGTATTTGAGCTGCCAGGTCCTAAAGGAATGTATTCATGGAAGAGCATACCTTCCAGACTTGGAAAGAAAATTTCAGACTTACTGGTGGAGTGTATGGTGGAAGGGTCTGCTGATGAGCTACCAAGAATTCACCACTTGCCGGGCAGGAAGTCACATCACAGAGTTCACGAGTTTCCGAGTGGACATGGAAGAAGAAGTAGTTCACATCAATAACCAGCTTCCCTTTACCAATAGTTTTATCTGCAGCAGGTCATTGAGATTCATTATAAATTAATCGTCAGTATGGCAGGTAGAAATAGACAAGTCTTGTGATCCTAAACTAGATTCCTGAGTCCTGACAAGCATAATATATAAGGATTGGATCTACAAACCATCGGGGTTTATAATGAAATGTACTCGTAGCTAGATTCGACTCACTCATATGGTAAAACAAATCACTCAGGTGGTTGTTTGTTTAGATTTGATTGAAAGAAAAAGGTCACGGGTTTTGCCAACTGTGGTGCTACACCACATGCAAACTGGCCTCACATACATCTATCACCTTGCCTATAACTTACAAGGTTTTAAGCACTACTTTTCAAGAAAAGGAAAAACTAAAAAAACTTGGGGTACAGTGGGTATGAGGTCTGAGGCACAGTGCCATTTCCCAATGCTTTGGATGCTTCACCCTTTTTTCTAAGGAAAAGTTTTGGATGGCTCAGTTAGAGAGGCACCTATTCCTACCATGACAGTATACTGATGCGGAAACTAACGATGCAAAAAGATGGACTCTGCTTTGGTGTCACAAAGGACAAATTACTAAATGATCATTGTCACCACAACATGCGTACACTGAATTTAATCATGTCCATACATATTTTGCTATGCCCTGGAAACAGTAGGACAGACAACATGGAGATGACTTAGTCAGGTGGACTTACTGATCAAACCCACAGACATTGAGTACCAGGAAAAGCACTGCTAATGTTTTGGGCGTGCTATATTCAGTTTTAGCTTCCTTTTGCATAATAGGTAAATGTTGCTTCTGAGGTGTAATCAAGCCATTAAAGATTCTTATTAGCCAACTTCCTACAATGTACACATTATAGATTTATTGTGCAGAAGAATTAAATGTGCATCATACAGAAAGTTAAGAACCAAAATATTGCTTCAAAAAAAAAAACAGGAACTAAAGTTCCCTTATTTACTTGCCTACATGAACTGATAAACAGAAAATGTCAAACGCCTGATTTGTCCTACTAACAGGATGCACATTATATACAGGATTGCATCAACTTCAGAACCATATTCCTGTGTTTCTGGCAATGCCAGTCACCCATACTGCTTCTCATAGGCACGCAGGGGAAAAGAGCCAGCAGTCCTACCTCTAAAATATGAGCCAGCAGTCCTGCCTCTAAAATATATGCTACCTAACCTAGAGAAGGCCATCCATAACATAAAAGGTGGTATTACATTCTTCAAAAACTGTTTTCATCATGGCTGAGTACTTGACTGGCCCTAAAATTCCTAAGCCGTTACATAGGAAAGTGATATTTTTTTATGAAAGGGTATAATAAGAAATTAATGCCATGTTATGCCTAAATCTCTAGGCTGTGATCAGCAAATCACAAATCAACTAGGGTTCTGCAGCGTTCTACGTGGCCATTACCGCCAAACATAAATACTACAGGGCCAGCATAATAACGAGCATACTTCCGAACAGCGCAACCAAGGCCTGAAGAATTTACTAAACATAACTGCAATTTCCCTCAACCACTAAATTAAACTCTAATTGTACACACCCTAACACCTAAAAGGAAACTCTCCATGGCACACACTGTCACTTGCTGTTAGTACACCATAGGTATAATATAGCCACATAGTCACATCCCCAACATAACTGCAAACCCCAGAATGCATCAATTGCCACAGCTAATAGCATACGCGTAGTGGCAGAGCAAAAAATTTCACTGAGTTAGTGTGATTTCTATAGATTTGTCTTTTTTTCTTCTAATCTTTCAAATTTTGCGTATTATTTCAATGAGCATTTAGACTTAGGAGTAGGGCTCTAGCCCTAGTTGCCATACTCCTGATTCCGCCCCTACGTATGTGTATCCCAATCCTAACCTTCACCGTATAATCACAAGATATTTCTGGTCAGCAGCAAGCCAGCAAGCAAAATTCTCATCTTTTTTTTTTCACCGGGCCAAACAGCAATCAAGCAAAATTCTACTGCCACCATAAAATTCCAGTAGTACAAAGCATTCTCGCAATTATACTACCTATTGACTTCAGCGCCGGAGCTAGTACACACTAAATTCATGGCAGACCAAAGTACCCAACTGCATCACGAAACATAAATAACAAAGAGTAACATTTGCAGAAGGGGAAACGGAAGAGGCTGGTTTACCCGTGGAAGCGGAGATCTTGAAGGTTGCGGGCTCGCCGCGGGCGACCGGATCGGGCACGATCTCCACGCCGCTCACCTTCACCGGGTACTTCTTTCCCTTATCTGCACGCCACAGCAACAGCAACATCAAAAACCCGAATCATCCAATCTTCGCGTGCCTTCCGCGCCTCAGAACCGTGGAAATAGCCGGCGGAAGAAAGGGGTTTTTGGGCGAGACGGATGTATACTCACTGCAGTACTCGACGTCGGTGACGGCGGAGGCGGCGGCAGCGGCGACGGCGAGGACGGCGAGGAGGAGGAGGCTCTGCTTGGTCGCCATGGCTGGGTTCGAGGACTGTATTGTGAGAGAAGAAATATTTCGGGGGTGGAATTTATAAAAATCTAGGAGCCGTGAGGAAGAAAGGAATCAGTTCGGTTTCTTCGCGTGCGCTTTTGACTTTTTGTTTAAAGGATTAGACTATTTTGGGGGGTGACACTGACGTGTGGGCCCGGGGATCTCACTGTCTCGGATAATCACGATGAAGAGTTGGTAGTTAGCGATGACACCGGTGGTTGTGGACTCTTTGGTTTTTGAGCTGGAAATCTAATTAAAGTCCAAAAATCGGGTTATGTAAAAACTGGATAATTTAATTTGGATCTTCAGAGAAATTGCAAAAGATACACATTAATTGGAGTAGATATATATGGTGAATTTACTGGGAATTATTTGTCTAGTTTTCTTTTCATCCATTTTCGTTAGAAACAAAATTGGGTTATCAACTATTATCTCCATCCTAAAATAAATTCATTTTTCACCTATCACATACATATATCAATAAAAAATTAGAATACTCCCACTTTATCAAATATCAATGCAATTATTTCTCACTCTATCTATTCTCAATACATTTATCTTCCACTTTCACAAACTCTAATTTAATGGTTACTTAAAAAATATATTTTCAGATAAATGGGAAAAGGTAAAAATAAATTAATTTTGAAATGGAGGAAGTATGCTTGTTTGGCATGAGTCTCTCCATCCTTAGGAAGCAATGGTTTCAACGTTGCAAGCCCAGTCGGGACATGAAAACATTAACGATTTTTTTAAAGAAAATACTATAGGTAAATTTTGACATGCTGGCAACTAGAAATAACGTGAATCATGTGTTTCGATCTAACATCATTTATTTTGGATTGTTTCTTTATACAATGTTGTATAACTTAATTTGTTAAGACCTATAAGAATCAATTTGGTTGGTGTTTTGCTAAATAATTAGCAGCAATAGGCTTAAAAAACATCGGTTGTCTTAGGTCTGTTCTTTTAAGTTATCTACTAAATTACTTATTATAGTGAATTATTTCCTCTACACTTTGAAAATGTATTTTCTTAAGATTCTCTTTTGTTGCATAAATTGTTTACCTAAAACCATCTTTCATCATATATGCATTTGTTCACTTTATTCTATTATGTAGGGTGCATTTATAAACCGTTATGTAGGTTTACTCCAGCAATTTTTAATTACTTACAGGGGGGCCATGCCCCCTCTGTTGGCCAAGTCCGTCGTCCCCCATACCAGGTGCCATATCCATTGATCATCAATAGGCTAGCATACTAACTACGACGATTGCCATTGATCATCAGTTGGCTAGCACATTAACTATTAGGATAGTCATTGATCATTACTTGGCTAGCACATAAAGTGCAAAAACTACCTCGTCTAGGTAACTACGACATACTTGTTCCTATGCTCAATTATGTGTCACTTGAAAAAGAAGATAACGCTCAGACGATCTGGGTGCTTGAGCATATCAATCAACAAGAATAACTTTGTCGAAGGCAATCATCAACAAAGACTATTCGAAATCAGTAGCTGCTGAAGACGACTGATCTCTTAAGCCAATTATCCTTTGTCAAGATACTATTCCTTAAGAGCAACCAAATAAAAGCTTTGATTTTTAGAAGAATTTTCAACTTCAAAAATATTTTTAAAAGGTAAGGGACTCTTTTATAATTTCAGAGTTTTATAAAAGGATTTGACGGTGAATACACCATCCTTTGTCAATTTCCAAATCAGTTTATCCTTTTGGTTAGGTTAGTGAAACTCATTCTTTGTAATTTGTTGCTATCAAGAAGGTAGATAGACCATGGTAGCTTTCCTCGTCATAGAAAATGGTGCTCATGACCGGAAATAAGGAAATAGAGTAGGATTAACCACGAGTTAGCGATCAAACATTAATTGTCAGGTGAGAAGCTTGTTCATCATCAACTGAAAACTATACTTCCCCCACTGTTTTTCTATTTTTTTGGCATCTCGGAATCAAGGAGTACTGCCACGTTATTTTTTTTTGGAGCAGTGCTCCTTGATTGGGTGAGAGGAATTGACAGCATGCAGTTTCAATGGTCAGTACACTATTCCCTATACTCTTGGTAAAAACTCCTTATACTTATGATAAATATAACACGAAAAAAAGAAAATTTCAGTTTGAGGGACAGGGTGTAATACTAACAGATTCTTTTAATGTAACAATGATTGTACCACCTTTCACACCATGTGAGTGAGGAATTCCCTACATATTAATGAATTTTGCTCCCCCCCCCCCAAAAAAACTCATTCTTTGGCACATACACATCTTTATTTTGTTCCATAAAATCATCCTCTCCTCCCATCGGTTGAGACATCCCTTCCAATTTTGATGACAAAATCCCATATGTGCCCCTGATAATTAGCTCAATCCCTTTGTGTCCTTGATGCCCCTGAGTTTTCATTTTGATCTCATCTATGCTCATTCCGTTAGTTGACCATGAGTTGACCATTAAATGTATTTGAAATTGACTATATTACCCCTCTCATATACTTATGTGATATTCTAGTGATAAAAGACGATTCTTATATGAAAGATCTATTTATAAAAAAACAAAGGAAATATAATAATCTGACCATAAATTTTTAAAAATAAATCTAAATTTTTTAAATAAATTTTAAATTAACTTTTATGAAATCCGTACACTGTTCTCATCAAAATTTGAACCCAATAAATAATCCTTGGTTCATATTTTTTAGCTAAAACTCTTATATGGATTTTTTCAAAAAAATAATTGTGTTCAAAAATTTAATTTTTTCAAGTTTTACAACAAATAATTATGTCACATTTGATTTTATCATGAATTACATTTTTTTCACATTGTGAATTATGAAGTAGGTACCATGTAAGTATGAGAAATGGGTAATATGGTCATTTTAGAAAAATCCAATAGAACTAACGGAATATGGATATAGGAGATCAAATTGAAAATTCAAGAGCACGTAGGAGATGAGACAAAATTCAGGGGTACCGGAGAGATTATGAAACTTTTTAGGGGTACGTAGGAATTTTTCTCTCCTGAAAATTTTGGTTACCGTTTTTTTGATAAAGTAATGCTAAACCACGTTATAGTACTATCATTTTTTTACGTTGATGACTTTTGAACATATTGTTTGTATTTTTATAAAAAAAATCAAATGTGTAGAAGTATAAGTGTAATAAAATAAACCATAACAAAGATAATTACATTTTTCTTTAAACAAATTCGAATTTAAATGTTCGGTTTTGTGGTTCAGGAGTGTAATTCGTATTATCGCAGTAGTTATGAAGATAATTTAGAGTTTTTTTAAATAAGACGTGGTCATCTTTAAAGTCATGAACATAAAAAAAACGGAGGGAGAACGTAGCAACCGAGAAACCAAAGTAACGACCTACCTAAGCGTGCATGATTTCACCGATGTACTGGTACTACGCACTGTCACATGCTGCCGAGGACTCGTGTACGGCGCACAGTACAGTACAGTATATATTAGCCGTGAGGGTTGCACAGATCGAGTATATGTACACGTACATTTTTTTGGAGCGTAGTCACCTGCATATTGCGTTGGATCGTGCGGCACGTGGGGTGTCACACACGTTCGTACGTGCGCCACGCGCCCACCACACGTGCCAAGGACGCCACAGTGCCACACTACAACTAGACTAGCTTCTTTGGGAGGAGGGGTTGTCTTGTATAATTAATTAAGTATTAACTAATATTTTTTTTAAAAATAAATTAATATGATTTTTTAAAACAACTTACATATAGAATTTTTTTTAAAAAAATATACCATATAATAGTTTAAAAAACGTGCGCGTGAAAAATGAGAGAGGTGAGTTGGGAAAACGACTAGATCGATGCGTTAACGAGAGAGAGAGGGGAAAACGTTTGTTTGACTTGCAGGTGATTAATTAATTCATTGATCTGTTGTTGCTCAAAATGCCCGGAGAACGGATTAAGATCAACTACGACTGCGACTTAGGACTGCACATATCTTCAGCCGTTCATTTTGATGATCAACGGTCCAGATTTATCTCTACAGTGATCACACTACAAAATCATAGTAATATTTTATTCTACAATACTTTTGCTACAGTGCTCTGACTAATCTGTCATCTGTGTCATCTGATTCAGATCAAACGGTAGCTGTTATGACTGCATAAGTTGCAATCATTACTACGACTGCAGCTGATCCGAATACCCGGAGAACATATGCGTCAATTAATTTGTATATTTGATCACTGTTTGTACGTATTGACCCATGAGCAAAGAAGATCAGAATGGTGTACTGCTCTTTAATTATCATCACTTCATTCGCACATTCACACGCTTTTACTGTTTTTTTTCTTCAAAGGTGCTCTACCAGTAATACTTTACATCCCTATGTTTTTATTTACTTATCACTGTTAACTATTCCTATTAGAACTTTGACTTTAATAAATTTTAAATAGTTGAATTATGGTAAATGGAAATTAATTTATTGCTTATGTTTAGGATACAAATACTTTAATAGTATGATATATTTTTAAGTATTTATAACTTTCTTTTTAAAAAGATGAGGGATCAAAATTTAAGTACAAGTATTTAGAAACAGCGGGAGTAATTTTGCACCAAGCTGGCTTAACAAAGAGGACAAAACATTTTCTGCAAGCAGGCCAATTGTACATGCATCTTCCTTTCTTTTCTCTTCTTTTGGGAGGATCACTTGAGGTGAAAGGCTCTGAAAACAATGTCACATCTGCAAATCCTGGCTGAAAGGCTGAAACTGAAAGCAAGGAAGCATGTCACTTCTGCAATTTCTCCAATGTTTCTCTTTCTTTTTTCCCCTCCCCTTCTCCTCTTCCTGTGTTCAAAATTGTTGGAATATCCCCTTTGCATGATGTGAAAAGATTCCCAACAGCACAAAAGTGAAAAAAAAAAGAAAAAATGAAATCCAACAGCTGGCACATTTGGATGTGGTTATGGATAAAATGTCAACAGTGTTACTGTTCTCCCTCAGGTCGTACAAGGAAAAACAGATTAAACCAAACAGTTTAGTACCTTCTTGACAGACAACTAACCTAGCTAACCTGTATTTCCATACAACTAAACAACGAATTCTGATCGGCCATCTTTCAGAAAAGAACAACATTGGTTCTAGTTCAGGGCTTTATGCTGGATGTAAGGAGGCCAACACAAATACTTTTCGTTATACTGAAAAGAAAACTTACGTGTAGTTATTATTTTATCTTCAATAGCATGATAAAAGGAGTTAATCTAATTAAACGTACTTATACGACAACTTTAAACTAGAGAATCGGTGAGGGTAACAACTTTGAAGGTAGGGACCCACCCAAAAGACCGGGAATCATCACTCACAATGTAACACAATGTAAAATATAAATTTCCGTCCACAAATATAAAGGAACCCTAACGGTTTAGCAGAGTTCTAGATTGAGCTAAAACTACCTGCTCAAGAAATATTACGCCAAGCAATGCAACTACACTAAACAATAAATAAAATGAATTGGAAAAATGGTACTTCTTCGATTTGTGAACGGATTCTGAACACCGCGCATGAATTCCTTATACTCACTCTGTCAAAAAAAAAACAAATCCTAGTATCCCAATACAAAACTAATGGAGATGATAAAAGATCAAAATACACTTTATTAATAACAAATTAGTGTTGGTAGGTAGGTGAGTAAGGGGTATTGAAGGAATAAAATTTTTCAATTTACGAACCGAGAGTAGATAAGAAGGAGAAGTTGATTTATTTTAAAACAAAGTTTAAATTCCAGAAATTGATTTATTTTGGTATGGAGAGACTATTTGTGAAAGGAGTGGACCAAGCCTGGGGGGAACCAAAAGCAGGCTAGGCTGGAAGGGGACCGACACAAAGGCAACAAACAACAACAATATCAAGCACGGTACTGTAGCATACTCGATTACCAGTAATCTCGGCAACGCAATCAATCGTCTGTAGGTTTTCTGTACCTGCATGACTCCATCAACAAGGCAAGTAGCAGCAGCAGCAAGCAGCAAGAAGCCAATCCTGCAGCTGCAGGCAACCATTCTACTAGCAAACAATATTTCATCCTTCCATCCATTCGTCAGTCTGTCTGTCAGTCAGTCGGTTGGTCAGTCACTGGCTTCTGCTGCTGCTGTTGCTGCTCCAATCCCCATTGGAGGTGACGAGTGTGCTGGTGCGCCTGCGGCGGCGGCGGCGGCGGCGGCGGCGGCGACGAGGAGGATGGGCTGCCTGAGCCGGCATCAGCTCTGCCTCGGCGGCAATCGTACGGCTTCTTCTTCTTCTGAAGAAGAAAGATATATTGGTTCTTGATTTGCCAGTCTTGCCTTTGGTTTTGTAGCAGTAATGGAACCAGTTGTTTAAAGCAAGGGAATTTTGGTGATACCATTTGGTTTTGTTCGGTCTTTTGCACACCCTGCAGAATAATTTTCACATTTTCAGACTGAATTGTTGATGAAAATTTTTCGCATAAATTTTTTTGGCAGGTGGGTTGCCATTCGTGAGGAAATTCAAGCACAAGGAGATCGAGGCGGCGACGAACGGCTTCAGCACGATTCTGGAGGCCGGCCCTGGTGGCCACGCGGCGTACAGGGCCCGGTTCGCCGACGGCCTCGTCGCGACGGTGCGGCGAGCCGGCGGCGACGGCGACCAGGACAGGGAGGCCTTCTACCGCGAGCTGCAGCTGCTCGCTCGCCTCAACCACCGACACATCGTCAGGCTCCATGGCTTCTCTGACGGCCACTCCAGGTGAGGTTCAGTTCATCACTGTCCTGAATTCATCTGAATCTTATTTTTGTTTGTTTGTTTGGTGTTGAATTGTTGGTTACAGTGTTTTTTTTTTTCTGTTTGATGTTTCAGGTTTCTGGTGTTCGACCAAATGGAGAACAGGACTCTGAAAGAATGTCTCCATGGTATATTATTTGCCTGCACATTTTGGGAAAAATTCTTCAGAAATTGTGTGGTTTTGTCAGTCAAGTTTGTGATGATGGTTAATTTCTTGGCAGATC
Source organism: Oryza punctata (assembly GCA_000573905.2). Taxonomy (NCBI): domain Eukaryota; kingdom Viridiplantae; phylum Streptophyta; class Magnoliopsida; order Poales; family Poaceae; genus Oryza; species Oryza punctata. The sequence continues at coordinate 3,454,442 of CM002494.2, read as the reverse complement.
CTCTCAGGACGCCTCTGAACTGGAGGACCAGGTTGCAGGTCGCCATAGATGTTGCAGCAGCATTGGTACTATAAAATCACCATACTACATTGCTCAACATGTATACAAACTGGCAGGAAAAATGCAATTTAAAGTCATCTGATGCCAGATTTGGTTTCTGAACTTGTGTAGTGAGTGACCTCAGATTGTTCTTGGTTGTGTGTGGTGACGCAGGAATACCTGTACTACTTCTGCGATCCTCCGGTGTTCCATGTGTCGGTCAACTCTAGCAATGTGATGATGGATGCCAATTTTGTCGCAAAGGTAAGATTCACAGTAACCATTGTTCATACATGTCTCAAACACATTGATCGACCAACTGAATCTTGTACCATTTTCAGTTATCAGATGTCAGTGTCATCGGTTACGACCCGAAACGAACACCGGAATCCAATGCTGCATCATTTGAAGGTCCAGTTACCACACAAACAACAGAAACAACTCCAAATTTGTCTCTTTTATATCACCTTGTGTAGAACATTGGCATGACCTGACACTGACAGCATTCCATATATGTGATCTTCAGATGAAATTCAGCAAAGGAGAAGGGACCTAGTGTTCCAGTACGGTGTGCTGATCCTTGAGCTGGTGACCGGGCAATCGCCGGGCGGCGAAGGCGAGCTCGTGCAGTGGGTGCAGGAGCCTGGATTTGCCTGCACAATGTACAAAATGGTAGATGCAGATCTTGGCAATATCTATGACTCCAAGGAGCTTCGGAACCTTGTGATCATTGCAAGGTTGTGCACAAGGCCTGGAAATGATGCAATGGTTTCAATTCCGCTCATTCTTCGGTACTTGCAAGGGAAGGTTGCAAATCTTGGTTGTGAAAGTGAAACCATTTGTGAATAATCTGTGCAGGGAGAAATTGATTACTTCATCTCTCTGAATAATCTTACTTGCTCTGTCTCCATTACTTGTAGAGAATTTTCTTCTTGTGTATCATTAGCATTTTTTTTCATGTCCATAGAGGAATTACAGCAAATGAACTTTGTGTATCTTTGATGATGAACATGGTATGAAGTTTCTGATCTGAATTGAAATAGATAATACATTATAAAATGCTGGTGTTCATCTAGTGAAAATGCTTGTGAATCTGGGATTCAGGACAAATTCAATGCACACTGTAAGAAGAGATTTCTACATCCAGTATTCCAGTACAAAGACTTCCTGCCCTCAATGAATTCATATCCAAGGACAGAAACTCAATTTTATTTGAGTTGTACAACATGCGAAGAATTTTGTTACCCTCAATTAATTCCTTTTTTATTCTATTACTATTTAGATCATTTGTGGCAACTTTTGAGGAAATTTTGTTGAGACCCCTCAAACATTTATGTAGTAGTACAAAATGTATGGAATTAATGGTCAAATTTCTCCACATCCACATGACCAACCTCTACAACCCAAATTTACATCCATGAAAACAAACAAATTTGCTTCACTTTTAATCTACTCTAGTGATATTTGTGGTGTATTACATTACAAACGGAAAGAAGAAAATTGAACAGAGAGCAGACCAAAGAACACGGCTCACCTCACCTGATGACGTCACGACGGCCTGACGAGAGCCAGCGGCGTCACCTCGGCGAGCGGCGTCGGCATGGGGCTCGGCAGCGGCGATGTCCGGCAGACGGGGCACGTCGGCCGCTGCCGGAGCCACGGGTCGACGCACTCACGGTGGAACAGGTGGCCGCAGTCCGGCAGCACGCGGAGCACGTCGGCGTCGCCGTAGTTCTCCAGGCAGACGGAGCAGCATGTCTGCGTCGTCGTGGTCGCCGCGCCGGCGCCGTCGCGAGCCTTCCTCACCTCGCCGTAGACCACCTCCGGGAACGCCTCCAGCGTCGCCTCGTCGATGCCGGCCTCGACGTCGTCGCCGTCGCGGCGTGGTCGAGGAGGAGATGGTCGGCCCGCGCCCGCCGCGGCGGCCACCGGCATGGACGTGCGGCTGCAGAAGTAGATGGCGAGCGCGACGGTGGAGACGATGAGGAGCACGCCGACGGAGGCGCCGACGCCGTAGCCGAACCCGCCGATGCCACCCGACCCGAATATACTCCCGCCGCCGCCGCCGCCGCCGCCCGCCGGCGACGGGCTCCCCGCGCTCATTGCCTAGCTCCTCGTCGTCGTCAACGCAAGCAAAGGCAAGCAAGCTAGCTGAGCTCGATCATGGCGAGGCAGCAAGGAGCAAGCTACTGTCTCCAATGGAGGAGGAGAATTAACTCGGAGAAGGAGACGGACACGGAGGTGGTAGCGTGGCGTGTTTAGGGGGTGTTTGTTCTGATAGATTTATTTTTAGTTTGTGTCACATATATGTCACATATATGTTTAAGCACTAATTAAAAATATTAAATATATAATAATAATAAAATTAATTGTATAAATGAGAACTAATTCACGAGATAAATTTTTTAAACCTAATTAATTCATAATTAACACATGTTTACTGTAGCATTACATAGGCTAATCATGGATTAATTAGGTTTAATAGATTCGTCTCGCAAATTAGTCCAGGTTATGAAATGGATTTTATTTTTAGTCTATATTTAATATTTGTAATTAGTGTACAAATATTCGATGTGACAGAGACTAAAAATATGTAAACAAATAGGTGTTAGTTGCAGCTCAAGGTCAACGAGTTGGATTAATTGTTTAATTTAATTTTCTTAGTTAATTAACTATGACTGTTTGATTGGGTTGGATTCAATTTCTTGTCTGTACTATATATCTATCTAGGATCTTGAATTCTAGATGTGCCTCGATTTCTGCTTAGTTGTGTAACACGCCAGGTTAAAGTTTGACCTGTTTTTGTCCGTTTCTTTCCATGTTTTTTCTATAAACCTGACGACAACATATGCATACAAGTCAATAAAGGTTTAGGTGGTTTCTTCGGATTAGCTACAGCATGTGTGAGGTAGATATATAGTCCTCGGATTAACATTCATTTTTAATTGGTACCAACTTAGTTGCCGGGTATATACGTCAATGTTTAGCAAGATTCCAATTATGTTCCAAACTAAAATTTTGTTTCAACATAATTACCACTATAGAGTACCATATGTCTCATCCATCAGTCACCTCTTGTTTAAATATTTTTCTATTTTGTTCTCAACCACCCTATTATACACCATTTAATAAGAGCTTTTATAAACTTTTTCTAATTAAACCTACTCCCTCCGTTTCATATATAAGTTATTTGGCTTTTACCTAGTGAAACTTTATTAAGCTTGATCAAATTAATAGAGAAATTTAGCAATATCTAAAATATTTATTTAGTTTCATTAAATCTAAAATTAAATATAGTTTAATAATATGTTTGTTTTATGTTAAAAATACTATTATATTTTTCTAAAAACTTAATTAAACTTAAATAAGTTTGACGAAAAAAACAAACTTATAAAACGGATGTAGTGCTAGATAACTGAGAACGATTATATTAGAACGAAGTGAGTTCTCTTAGGCACGGTCACTCAGGGACTCAAAATTTCAGGGGCTGAGCTGGGCCTAGGATTAAAAAGTCTATTCCATCATCCGTTCTTTTACCGTGTAATTTAGAATTTGGCCCAACTCATAGTGGGCTGGCTTGCGAGACCTGCCTCATGGATTTATTCTCTTCTCATATACTTGAAATGTGTGTAAAAGGTTGAAATTTTTTCCCCTACACTTCAGGTAGACCAGGCACGACGGCCATGTGATGGTGACACCAAGCAACATAACATAAGGGTGACACATATATGGGCCTCCTGCTGGTGATTAATTAGGGGTTTAGTTGGTTCCGAACAAGGGGCGGAACTAAAATAAAATAGAAATTAGTGTCACTTGCTTAATTTTTACGTTGGATTGAGTTTAAACTAATATGAGTATCTAGGGGAGGATGTACATATGGTGAAAATATGTGAGTTATAGCTATTTTTCTTTTGATCGGATCTCTGAGCACCCCCTCATATACTCTAGCTCCACCCCTTGTTCAGGAACCATAATTTATCACACCATGCCACAATTGAGTTAAGTGTCGTAACACTTATGACAAGATTTCTTACACGATCATTCTGTTGTTAAGCTTGCCAGTTCTGTAATTCTTGCATCTGTAATTACACGATCATTCTATTGGACAGTGGCGGAGCCAGAAACTTTTAAAGACTGGGGCTAAGATAGAGCTCAACTAATAAAGTGTTGGTTTCTCACAAAATTTACATGGTGATTTAACACAATTTAAACAAGATTTTGGAGGCAGGCCTAGGGCTCAGGCCCTAGCTGCCCTAGGCCTGCCTCCACCCCTGCTATTGGATGAACGCTTGTTAGCTGTTCTGATGAGTGACCCTGTTTGAATTTATCATTGAGAGGATTATCACTGTTTATTATGTATTTAATTATACAAACAAATTAAACATTATTAAGTGTGTGTGAGAGAGATGTGCGGAGAGGATATGTATCGAGTGGGCGAGAGAGAGATGCGACCTGGGGTGACCGGGTGATGGAGTGGATAAGGATCTCCTTGCTCGGCTCGTTTTTATTATATGTGTCGGTTTTTTAATTAACTGGTGACACCTATAATATATAATATATTATAGGTGCTATTTATTTAAATAAATCGGTACCTATCGTATTGATATCGATTTTTTCTCTAGAACCAACACGTATAGTGCTCAAAGGTGTTGATCCTATGTTTTTTCATCGTACAGGAGATGGAAAAAGATCTATAGGTACTGATTTTAAATGAACCGATACCTATTAGGGATTAGGGATTACGTAGTAATGTACCTAAGTATGTTATGGACATTGTGCCTGAAGTCCTAAGTATGTATCTCCGAATAGTACGAGACAATGTATATGTCCATAATTATAGTAATGTTCACATGTGTACGTTGATGTTCGTCTGCATACTTAACAACAAATGAGGTCCATATATAACGTCGAATGGCAACGAGAAACAGTACATAACTTATTTCTTACCCTCAACTAATTTCTACTACGTATTTTATCATCTCAAGAACATTACTCCAATATTAGTGACAACTTTTGAGCAAATTTTGTTGAGACTCATAAATTAAACATTTATGTACAAAAGAGAGAATTAGCTAGTGATCAAGTTTCTTCACTTGGCCACCATACATTAACCTATAATTAATTACACAACGAACCCAAATTTACATCCATCGAAACAAATTTGTTCCATCTCTTCTACTTGTAGCCAGTGACATTAATTAATTGTGGTGTAACAAATACATTAATTAATGGAAAGAAAGATTAACTATATATAGAAGTTTAAACAGAGAGCAGACCAAGAACGTCGGCGAGCGGCGTCGGCGTGGGGCTCGTCGGCGATGGCGACGTCCGGCAGACCGGGCACGTCGGGCGCCGCCGGAGCCACGTGAAGATGCACTCCCGGTGGAACAGGTGGCCGCACTCCGGCAGCGCCCGGAGCACGTCGCCGTCGCCGTAGCTCTCCAGGCAGACGGCGCAGCACGTCTGCGTCGTCCTCGTCCTCACCTCGCCGTACAACACCAGCGGCAACGCCTGCAGCGTCGCCTCGTCGATGCCGAACACCACAATGTCGTCGTCGTAATCACCCTCGTCGCGCCGGCGTTGAGGTGGCGGCGGCGGCGCGGGCGACGTACGGACGCGTTTGCAGAGCAGCATGATGCCGACCATGAGGAGGACGCCGGCGGCGACGCAGAGCCCGGCGATGGCGGCGCTCGACCTGTTCGTTTTGTACGATGCGCCTCCTTCGACGACGACGAACCAGCCGCCGGCGCCGCCCATTAATTGGCTCCTCGGATCGATTGACGTGACGTACGTACGTAAGCAAGCTAGCTGAGGCTTTGTCATTGATTAGCTCGCTACTCTATATATAGTAGTAGTAGTATATATACAATGGGATATGAAACTTCGTATTGTCTTAGTGCGGATCGTTTCAAAAGTATATACATAACAAAACGGGATATATGATGGAGAAGGAAGGAGTGCAAGAAAGAAAGACACGGAAATGCATGTGGTATAGCGTGGCGTTTTTAGTTCATGGTCAAATGATGAGTTGTCTTCATACGTAAATGTAGTTCAAAGCGTGTGTTAAGAGATCAAGAGACTCAAGACATATATGATCTTAGTTACTCCTATAGTTCTTAAATGCTCTTTCAGCTCCGAGACGTTTAAAATAGGATTCAGTCTTTATAGACTTCTCGAAATTTTGAGTCATTTTTTATTAGAATAATCTTAATGAGTTTATGATATTATGATAAAACATTTATAGGAAAATCCGCTCATACCATTTTCCCGTTAAACTAAGCATTTGAGAATTTACGAGGTCAAAATTTTGAAATATGACTAAAACCTTTTCTCTAAGTGTCAGATATATATTGATGAGAGGAGAGAGTAATTATTTTTTCTTGTGTAATGTGACATTACTGGGAGCTAGCAGAGGAGATGGGCGTGGGTCGGCACACGGGTAATGAAATCAGTTACCGGTACTAGTGGCATATTACTGAAGGGACAAAGTCCATAAAGAGCCAGTGTAAACTTTTAATTAATGCCATATATAGTAGATCCTCTCTTAATTCCTCCAACGATATTATTTACACGGTTTTGAATTTTGCAAAACTGTGCCAAGTCGCATGAACCATATGCACATCTCATATCTCATGGAGCCATGACTCAACACTACTAGAAAAAGTGTACTAAACCCGATGCAAAATGCAATTTACTCTTTCGATAATCCGAAACGGGAATGGGCCATTCGCACAGTGAAGTTATAGTCCAATAAGAGCCCAAAATCGTTCAACTAATCTCATGAAAAGCCCGACTAATCACGTGGGCCGTGTGAGTGGAATGGGCCTTATAGCAAAATCTCTCAAAAAGACTCCAAACCCTCCTCTCCCATCCTCGTTGCCATTACACGCCGCCGCCGTCGCATAATGCTTGGGAAATGACAATCTACCACGGATATTTCTTTAGGAGTTTACTCTGTGAAACAGGGCTGTTTGTTCTGCTTATGCTTATGGTGTGCATAATGCTCATGTATCGTTACCGCCTAGATTGTTAGATGAAAAAACTATGAGCATAAAGCTATTCATGATGCATTGCTGAAAATCACTCTTCTTGATAAGGGAATTGGTTGACTACAGGGGCGGACTCAGGCCTTGGGCCACCCAGGCCGTAGCCCGAGGCCTAGAAAAGGAACACCACTAGGCCCAGCAAATTTTTACCATGTAACTCAAATCTTGGACCAAAATACCATGGGTTGGTTTGGGCCTTGTAAGAAACCTGGATCCGTCCCTGGTTGACTATGTTCTGCGTGTTAAGTGATGTCAATGTTTACATTATTGCTACGTCAATATATATACCATCCAGTAACTCCTTTGCAGTGCCATTTTAATTGTAACTGCTCTTTATGTTGATTACGTAGCATAGTATTATCTCTTAATTATCAGTATCTGTATGTTAATAACTAAAGAAAGTGGCCTGGGCTTCTTACCACCATTTCATGTTTATCCTCCAGGTCAAGGCCATCGCAAGCACACGAATGTTCGAGTGAAGGCGTACACTGAAGGGTATGTTTAGGAGAAAAAAAGGATTATCATATGCTGCTTTGGAGAATAGCCTTGTGCTTATCATAGCAAATGTTATGCTGAATATCAAACCTCATTCTGCTGCTGTAATTATTTTAGGTGGATTGAATTTTCCAAGAAAAGTGTTGCCAAGAGGGTGGCTAATCTACTTAATGATGACCAAATAGGTGTGTTCTTAGTTTCCATGGTACATGCATCTTACTACTCTATGTTTACCATTGGTTCTGCGTGTCATAGAGCTTTGCTTTGCTTCTATGGCTATTGTTTAAATTAACCTGGGCTACTGATCTATCTTGTTAGGTGGGAAGAAGAAGTCTCCCTTTTATTATGACATTTGGAACATAAATTATCTCAAGAAATTCAAATGGGATGATCTTGTTGGTGAAATAGGTACGTGGAAAGTCAAAATTAAAAGGTTGATGCAATTTTTGCTTAATGAAGGAAAATATTCCAAGTTATCTTATCCCTTGAATATAATGTAGCTGAGAAGACTCATACCAGGGAGCAGAATCTAAACTTGGAGATAGCAGCTGAAAAGAAACAACGTGATCACTACCTGTCCAATGTTGAGAAGTCTCGTACGTTGAGACATATTCAGGAACGCAGGAAAAAGGTTGGTACTTGTTTTCTATGACATGCTTTGCATTGATGTTTATCTGAGCACAATTCCGTATTCTCATACTCTTGGTCATATAATTCTTATTAAAGGAACTCTTTGACTCCAAGTTTTCAAACCATTAATCCAATATATTTGAGAGTAGAATCCATAAATTTACGTATGTTTTTTTTTCAGAGGTGGAACCCAAGTTTTTGGCTCCAAGTTTTCTCAATTCATAAAGTAACAGTTATCAATTGAGACAACAAGCTTTGTTGTTTGTGTACATAATACAAACTACATTGAGCATTGAGCATTTTTCCTATGTTATTTTTATGCTTTTAAACTTTAGTATGGGAATTTCTATGAACTTTCTGAGATCCTGAAAACAGAAACAGAAGACGGAAGGAACCGAATTCAATGTAGTTCGAGAAGAAAAAATTGCTCGCTCAATTCCGCAAAAGAAACCAGTTGAGGACACAGATGCCAAAACTAAACCAAAGCTTCCAAAAGACATTTTAGCCATAGTAAGTTTGCAGCCTTAATCAGATTTAGACTCTGAGTTATCCACCGATGCTTTGACTTGATTCATCGTGTTGCAGGTATTCGGTGGTCCATCGGTGAATTCATGATTTATTTCCACCCCTTGCCTTGGATTGGAGTATATCAAACTAAATGGAGTTGCACTGAGATAATCGTGTTCTTCATTCGTTCATTTGTGTAGATTGGGCCATGCTCTTTAGTAACTTAGAGCATGCTCAAGAGATACCCAATACTATTCCCAATCCTAAAATTTTAGAGTTTTGCACAGAAAATTGAATCCAACAAACCTCCTATCAACATCCCCCAAAAAAACAGAAATCCCATCTCCGTAATTCTTGTTCTCCACTTGTAGGGAAGACCCTTGGCTCCCAATTCGTCGATTACAGGAAATTCGCGCGCGACGCTGAAATTCCCGTCGCTGTCGCGAGCTCGTTCGCCGCCACCTCAATTTGCGCCGCCATCGGCTCCCGAGGTTATCAGCTACCGTCCTGAGCTCTTCCGTCGTTGTCCCATCGCAAGCTTGTCCGTCGTCGACTCGATTTGCAGCGCAACTGATGGCCGATTCGCGCCGTCGCTAGCTCGATTTGCACTATTGTTGCCTGCCCCCGATTCGTGCCGCCGACGGTTGTCTCGAGCTTGTCCATCCCAAGTAGCGTCGTGGCCGGTCCCTGAGCTCGTCGCTGCCCTAAGTTGTGCCGTGGCCGGCCCCCAAGCTCGTCCTTTGCCGCCTCGATTCGCGCCTTCGGTGAGCCCCGATTCGCGCTGCGGCCGGCCTTCGAGCTTGTCCGCCACTGCCTCGATTCACGTCTCCGGTGAGACCCACTTCGTGCCATGGCTGGCCCCCAAGCTCGTCCTTTGCCGCCTCAATTCGCGCCTTCGGTGAGCCCCGATTCGTGCTGCGGCCGGCCTCCGAGCTTGTCCACCACTGCCTTTGATTCGCGCCTCCGCCGAGCCCTTATTCCCGTTGCTGGCCACTAGGATCCTCCCGCACCCATTGTCGATGCCAAAGCGTCTCGCTGCGTTGCTCGGCCATGTGTGCGAATTCGTCCACCGTTAGCTGTCGTGACTTGTCCGTCGATGAATTGGTTTGCGCCGTTGCCAACTCATTTGTGCTGCTAGTGGCCCCCGGTTTGCACTGCGCCGGTCCGTCGTGAGCTCATCTGCCGCCAGCCCCTTATTCGAGCCGCCGCCAGCCGTGGCGAGCTCGTTCGCCCACAAATTGGTTCGCTCCGCTATCAGCTCAATTCAAGCCGCAAGTGGCCCCAGATTCATACCACGCCAGTCTATCGTGAGCTCGTCCAAGTATGGCCTCCAATTTGCACCGCTGTGGGCCTAGCTTGCTCGTCTGTCATCTACCTCGGATTCCCGCCATCAGCGGCTCGATTGGTGCAGCCGTCGGCCGTCGTGAGCTCATCAGTTGCCGGCCACCGATTCATACCACCACTAGCTCGTGTGCGGGAGAACGAGAGAATGAGAGAAGGTGTAGAGGAGGAAGAAAAGAAATGAAATAGGGACTGACAGTCGGGCTCCACCTATTAGTCATTATACATATGAGAAGGTGAACGGTTGGTAGTTTTATAGGTGGCCCCACTTTTTATTATAGAGAGTCATGTTTACCTAATTTGAGGGGAGAATATTTTAGAACCTTAAATCCTATTTAGAAATCTCTAAAAAGTCATTTAGGGAGTTGATTTATTGGGTATCTCCTGGTGATGCTCGTTGATTTATTGGGTATCTCCTGGTGATGCTCTTCGGTTCCTACTTCCGACCTTGAGAGTAACCTTTTCGTATTTATACTGTGTTAGGGAAGGTTTTGGAACCCGACGATGAATGCATGATTGGGCTCCCCAAAATCCATAATCCTTGTGCCGCATTTCACCTCTCCCCGCGCATAACCTCCGCATCGCACACCACCGGCCGTCGGCATTCACTCGCATCGCTCATAGATTACCGCCTGTGTCGGGCATGGACCATGTCGGGAACTCGGGGTTGGCCGTACTCGAGGGTGGGGTAGCGGGTAATCCGGCACCGCACCCAGGTCGTCCTGCAAAGGACGGGAGCACAAGCACCAAGAGAGGAGAAGCACCACTGTCCAAAGAAATAGATAGGGATGGTCGGTTGCAGTCCAAAGAGGAGGAGGTCAGAGGCACCGGTGGCTGTGGTGGAGGAACAAGACGAGTCAACTTCATCAGCAACCTCCCAGATGCCATCCTCGGCGAGATCATCGCCCGCCTCCCAGTGGCGCCACCTCTGGTGCTCCACGCCGCTCAACCTCGACTGTCGTCATCTCCGAGTGAGAAAGGACGCCCTCGCCGACTCCATTTCCGCATCTCCTGGCTGGACCCGGTCGAGGATCTCCAGCAACGAATCCTCGCCGTTCGGCCACCCCTCCTCCGTCACACTCACCGGCGACACCCTGCTCCCCTCCGCTACCGCTCCGGTCCTTGCCCGCTCGTCGCCGCCACCACTCCAGCACCCATCATCCCGCCCGCCACCACCACAGCCTAAGGAGAAAAGAAAAGAGTGGGATAAGGGAGAGAGAGAGGGAGGAGGAAGAACGACCTCTTTGGCAAGAGAAGGGAAGAGGAATGGGAGTTTGAACGAAGGAGTTGATGGTGGGATTGGTTATGGGAGTTACATTTTTAGTCAACATTCCTTGTTTGGTTTTCGCTTCGAATTCCCTCCCAGTCTCACGAATTAACAGGCCTCCCCTAGGTAAGAGATCGGTGGGAGTTGGACCTCTTAATTCCCCATCCTAAACCCTCTCGAATTCCCAAATCTTCCAACCAAACTACATACTTAAACTCCCAAGTATCCTAAACTCACATTCCCTATCACCAACTCCCTCCAACCAAACAGGCCGGAAGGTTGGAGAGAGAGGATGACATGTGGGTCCCACAATATATTTTTTTTGTATGAATGACAAACGGGTCCTGCATATCCTATCTTACTATAAAGTTGATGTCCACTAATTCCTAAAACTCAACATGCAAGTGTATCACATCATTACACACTAGTAATTATTATCTAGAGAATTTCAAATTACATGCAAGTGTGCCACATTAGCAGCCGCTAACAATTATTATTTAGAGTATTTTAATACAAACATGACATATCATCTACAATTTTATTGTATTTTTAGAACTCAATATGCAAACAATGTTAAATCATTATCTCCACATCATTTTCACATTAGTTAAATATAATAATATATATATATATCATTTGTATAATATATAACATGCATTCATCCACATATCACGTAGCAAAGCGCGGGGTATTAACTAGTATTTTTTTAATTCTAATACCACATAAGTGTCATGTGGGACGAATACCAGGTTAATATGGACACATTAGTAAAACCACTCTCCAAAACCACTGAGAAAGTTAAATTACACAGATTTAAATAGTTCGGGAAGTCTACCTATCCGGTTTTCTGATCGAGGGGTATTCGATTCGACCTACTTAAGGGAGTCAAAGTGCCCTATATGCCGACTAACGCATGGGCCCTATAGCCCCTCCCCTTCCTTCTCCATGCGCACACACGATCCGTGGTGGACTAGTCCACCGATGGGTAGGCCCAAGTCCATCGGCCCACATACAGGCCTTGTGTAACAAATAGGCACCAGGCAACACGTGTACCAGTAGGTAATAAAAGGGAAGTGTTCGTTGTTTTATTATTATAGTAGGTGATCACTCGCATAATATCCAATCTTGAAATCACCTACTGTTGTCCGCTCCCCTATGCTTCAAATGAGCTCAGGATGTAGCAAAGAGCAAGCTGACAATCGGATAAACGGTGTAAAGAGGCAACAGTATATGATATATACCACTGGAATTATGTAGACACGGTTCGGATTTATTGGTTTATTAATGGTTTTCACGAATTTGTGATCAAGAACCGGTCACCCACTCATGAGCGATAGCTTCGGATTTCGTGAAAACCATTAATAAACCAATAAAATCCGAACAGATCTTATCACAAATTTAAAATTAATTTTGATTTTTAAAAAGAAAAATTGACCAAACAACCGGGCGGTTTGTGCTTTTTACCCAGTGAACCGGCATCGTAAACCATGGTGTAGGACTATAGGAGGAAGGGAAAAAAAACACTTGTACGTGGATAATTTACAGGGCAAAGTATGGATTCCGTAATACAACTGCAGAACCAAGTGATGAACCAATGGTGACTAGAGTGTCCTATATTTCACTGGAAACAATTAACTAGAAAAGCGAGCCGATTCTTCTGCTTCTAATGCTTTCTCGCTAACTCCACTAAACAATTTTTGAGGGGCCTCCTCTACAAACTACAACACGAAAGAAATGCATGGTTAAATGGATAGTTGCCATGCTGAAGAAATATCTGCGTACACTTTCTGAAATGAGATGGGCTAGCATCGGCATCATATTCTGGATTTCTGGTTGCATCTTAGAAAGGCGCTTGGAGAGCCGGTTGGAGAACAACGTATCATTATCTGCCAAACACCCTCAAAATTATCCGGTAGATAAAGGCCTTCAGACCCTCATCAAAAACGGAATTGTGACCGATTGATTTGCATCACCTGGAAGGCTGGAACTATCAAAAGTAGATAATTAGTTGGCAAAATGCATCAAGGAAGATCATGTCTGAACAATTTATGGCAAGAACCTGCGGGTGATTCACTTACACAGTTACACTTCTCCTTGTCAACCTTTGAAAGTAAAGACAGGACCAGCTTCTTCTTCTGCAGGCATTAAAGCGGTCATGATGATGAACAGTTGAACATAAACCAAAAAAAAAAATGAAGAGAAGACTTAGACTAAGACATGTTCCAAAGCCACAGTTATGAAAGTAAAATCATGATGCTGATGGTTATCCCAAAACAGTGTTTTCATCATGTCAAGCTGCAGGGAAGAACATCTGAGAAAGAAAGCAATTGTTACGCATATGCACCTACAGGTTCCAACAGTGAAGCTTGTCAGTTAATAACAACACATATGGTTTGTTTTCTAGAACCTAAAAGCTTTAAATAGGAGTACTGCAAGAGGATCAGTCATCTGTTGCTGTCCACTTCCCAACTCAATCTTCACAGTCCTATAAGCTAGAAAAATGTGATTAGGAAGATATATCCGTCCTTTACTCTTTTCCTCAGCAATTGATCCATCCACTACCGATTTGATCATGCCTATCAATGTGTTAACCAGCACACTAGACTGATTGATTAACGCATGATGTACTGCAGAATCAATCTGATCTTGTAAATTCGGCTTGAATTCTTCTTTAGTTTCACCAGGACCTTCTTCAGTCTTTTTGTTGCTTCCTTCTCCCTCGGGATTCGGCAGTTCAATCTTGGTTTTCTGAATCACCTTCCCCTGCCAAGTCATGCTGAAAAAACCAAGGTATATCTTTTGCATTTGCTGAACAAGTTGCTCCATCTTTGCTTTTTTGCTCATCCGAGAGATTCTCAACAGTGACGGGAAGAACATTATCATCAGAGATTTCTGTGATCGATGGAGTCATGATGAATGGCTTGGTCCCACTAGGTGTGCCAAAAGTGTATTGATGCAAAAAAAATATGCACTGGTCTGAGAGATCTGCTTAACTCTAGTGCAAGTTCAAAATCTCGCTTTCGGGTTCAAGGGCGTGCCAGTTGGTTTGATCCTGCAACCAACAAGGAAAATAAAACATTAATCTTGTAAACGATAGCCGATCGGCTGGTGGGTTGATAACATTCTGTCTTTAACCTAGCCGATGTCATTTGAAGAGAATCAACTATTACATAGAAAATAGAACAAAATAAAGGAAAAGATAATGTATCGGCTACTACTCCGATATAACCTTATACAAGTATGCCAATTTATATAAATATATTCAATTAAGAACTAAATATATTTATATTTAGTGATTTACTCATATAAGGGGAGAATATAGAATGTAAAGCATGATCAACTCAATAAAACATGTTAAAACATCTATATTAGGTAAGATCGGCTGAAACCTCGATTCTGCCCTTATTATAACCAAAAGCAGGTTAGTTCTTATGATTCTAAGCACGGCTAGGGATGATGCATCACACATTATGTAAAGAAGCATAAATTCTAAGCAATCAAACTTTTTATTAGTTTTCAGGAAGGTAGAAACCTTAGCTAATCTAATATGATAAAGTGATTTAGCCGATACCGGCAGAAACCCTAAAGCGAATCTCAGCCGATACAAGTAAATCAAGCTACCAAACTAAATTAACTAAGATATATGATAATTAGTGATCACATTAACAAGATTAACACATTTAAAGTGACATAGTAACCTCAATAATACAAACCACTTAGACAAGCATTACCTCTTATCGGGAGATCGAAACCGATGCCCTAACTCGAAGCAAGAACTCGTCGAAAAAGTATTAAAAGAAAATGATGGTGATGTGCCAAGAGTATATTGAATTGTTATTACTTATTTACATGGTCTTGGGTATCTATTTATACCCGAATATACAACTTGCTATAACAAACACAACTCAAATTTTCCTAATATAACTCTAACCGACGAACAAGTCCCTAGGCGGACTCTTACCAAAATATCTTTAAGGAAATTACATAATATCCAAATTAATAGATACAATTACCTATAATGGACCCTATCCTCATACGGCAATGTCTTTGAAGCCTTCATCTTGAAACCGACAACAGCTATATCGGCTCCCTTCACCGAACTCCCTTCACAGTAGATATAGGATGTTTTAGATGAATTTACGTGAAAGAATCACTTGAATCCGATTTTGTACGCCTTTGTTATAAGCTTTCAAAGTTTAAAAATCCAGAAATTGCAAAGCTACAATTCACTTTTTGAAAATTCGAGTTTAGCTGTACATCTGCGTGATTTTTTGCAAGATTTGTTCTAACCATTTTAAATAGAATATCACGAGGATCAGCGAGAAATTTGGTTCACTCAAAACGGAGCTAAAATGAATCCTCTATGATTTTTCAAAGATTCAATAATTTCTTAGTGTAAGAATAAATCACTAAAATCATTTTTTTGGTTTTCCTTTGTTTGACAGTGGGTCCCACATGTAGGTTCGACCGTAACGTGAGTGGACCACATATTGCAGAAAAGCCCTCTATACATATCTAATTACGGTTGGGTCCTTTATATATCAAATCTCCTCACAGAAAATAAGCATCGGTGTCCCTATTTGTTTCAAGAATTACAAATAGGCCATCGTCTTCTTCCTACATACAGATCGATACAGGGCAACATGGCTGCCATGGGAGGCCTCGCAGGCAGCGACCGAGGCGGCTGCAGCGAATACGTCCTTATTCGATCCTCTGAACGCGGAAACCATAGGAGTCGAGAAAGCTCACCCCAGGCACGGTTTGGGCGGAGGCGATGTGGAGAGCTCCGGCGATGGTGTTCTGCTCAGGCGGTGTGTAGCGTCAGCGGCGGGGCCTCTCCGGTGATGGAACCTGTGGCAAGTTGAGAGGCAAAGGATTATCATGGCTTGGAACTCCAGCTGGCGGGAGGAATCGAGGCTAGGCTCACCATGCAGAGAGATCAACAAGGCTGGGTGGCAGCGACGGTTTCGGCCCGGAACGATGGACGGCGACGGTGCACGTGGACGGTAGCTCCTAGCGCTGCGAGAGGGGTAAAATAGGGTCAATGGAGGACAAGGAAGAAGATGACGCGCTTGGTTCGGGCAGAGGCTCACCAAAGAAACTTTTACGGCATTGTGGGCTCGCCGGAGCCGACGTGGGAGCTCGTGTTCTGGCCGTTCCAGGGCAGTTCTTTCCCTGGGTTTTCTTGGAACGTGAAGAGGCGACCTAGGAGAGAGTATTGGCGCAAGAGTACGCTTAAAGGTGTAGTTTGGACGCGGTGCTTGTGAGCTCGGTCGACGGCCTTGTCTCCGTCTCCGTTCTCGAGCTACACGGCGATGGAACGGGACGGCTGGGCATGTTAGGGGCTTTGCTTCCTGTCCAGAAAGAGTAATGAAGAAGGAGATTTGGTCGGGGTGAGGAGATTTGGCCAGAACAGCTTCATCTACTCGTAGCGGAGCCATACCCGTGTGACGATTGGGGAGAATGGCGCGAGGTGGACGATGGGTACGGAGACACGGTGTCTAGGCTCACTTGCAGCGGGTGCTAACAACCAGGCTTCACGGAGAAGCTGCTTGGCTTGGCTTGGCGCGTTGTAAAGCTGTGTGGGCTTGCTCTCTTCTCCAAAGAGATCGCATGCCATGTGTTCGACGGAATGCCTATAAGGAGAGAGAAAGGAAGAGAAGGTGGGAAGGTTGGGTAGTGACCTGGGCTTGCATACTCGCTGGTTGACGGGGCCAAGGGAGTCTTGGCCCGCTGGAAGTGAGTTAGGATAGAGGGTTAGAAGGTGAGCTCAGATTTGCATATGTTAATCACTTACGTTGTGTTTGTTTTGGTGAGTTGGGAACTCATTCACTCCACACGGAAAACAGAGCGATTCATTAGCATATGATTAATTAATTATTTACTATTTTTTTAAAAAATAGATATATGATTTTTAAAAGAAACTTTCGTATAGAAATTTTTTGAAAAAACGCACCGTTTAGCAGGTTGAAAAGCGTGCGCGTGGAACACGAGGAAGAGTTGGGAATTCCTTCCACGGAACAAACCCTTAGATTCTTTGACCACTCGATTTGGGCAGGCTGCATTGGGGTAAAAATCTAAGGAAACTTTATTGGGAGTAGAGGGTGTTATGATGAACAATATGGCAGAAAATCAAGGGCATAGGAATTATGGTTTCACTACAGTGAATATCGAAAGAGGGCTAAGTGGTATGCTTCAATTTCAGCTTTTGACCGATTTGACTGAATTATTGGAGGTATCAAACGAGTTGATAAAATAATACCAATTTAACTAAGAGTTGTTTATAATGTGCGGTAATTTTGTGAATTTTTTCAGAACATTTTGCAAACACAGATTAGTTATGAAAATTATCCTAAGCTGTTTTAGTGCATATGATGGATACAGGGAAAATCCAAAAACAAGGAAAAACAATTCATTCAACTAGCAGGGCGCACATGACACTGTTGTTATGTCTTTTGAAGTATTCACAACCTTGCTCCTTGAATATTGCTTTGGTGGTTAATAGATTGGGTGAAATTGCATTCTCGCATGGATAAGTTTACAAGGAATGTAAAAGTGGTCTTATTAAATTGTATTACTTTCTACGGCCTCATGAGGCAGAGTGATGTATGTTCTAAAGTTTTCAAAATTTTATTTATGGTGGCCTGGCCACAGAGAGAGATGGGAAAGATTCACCGGTTTAAATTCTTAATTTTGAAATTGTTTTTTTGACCGGGTTGACCGTATTGTTTAGAGAATAATATCCATTCTGTAAATATTATGCCAATTAGTCTTTGTAGAGCATTTTACTCTATCTAAGGTCCATTTATCTTAATGCCAACAAATTTTGTGTCTTTCCTTCCTCTATTAGAAAGTTAGTTGATACCTTGCGTTTGACTTAAGAATACTGTTGAGACAATTCAATAACATCACATTATTAAAAAAAAAACCATTTACAATTTATTTGTAGTGATGACTGGCAAATGTTGTGTTTGAAAAAGTTTTGTTTTTCTTACATTAGATTTCATTTAATGTATTTATTTGGATGCAGTGTTTGGGATTGGAGATGGTAGCTCATTCTCTATGTGGAACCGCTTTTCATTTGATTTAACCCCCCCACACACACATACATATATATATATATACACATATACACACACACATATATATATATATTAGACAGTGCGTAGCGCTCTACTAATTAGACGACGCGTGACAGCGACTACTATGCCCCCAACCCCACCTCCCAGCGCATGCACCCCTCCACCCACCCTCACAATCGATAGTAAAATTTTTATTCATTAGAGAGAGTCCAATATCGGTCTCTTATAGGACAACGACGTTATAATAAGAGAGTTAAAATTTTACCACTAGACGGTATGCAAGGTTAACAGTATTTGTACGTTAAGTAATTTTTTTCACTGAACGGAATAGATATTGTTGTCTCTCCTCCCCGTGGAGGAGATGTGTTTCTTTTTTTCTTTCTCTTTTAATATGTAATTCTTTTACTGTGGAGAATGATTGATTTGCATGATTGAATAATCTTGATTGTGTATGATGTAAATATTCGAGTAAAAATTTTACTATTAATACTGCATAAAAAAGTTCGAGTAAAAAATTACTATTAACACTCTGGAAGTGATGATAAAAATATTTTTACTCAGTGTTCAATAAAAATATTTTTACTATGTTCAATAGAACTATGTGCGTAAGGAAATTAGAGATGAGGTAGTACTTTTTTTACTCGAAGTACAAATTAGGGCATAGTAATTTCACTCTGTGTACGACAGGACCAGGTGGGCTTGTATCAGTAATTTTTTTACCGTGAGCCAGATATTTTCCTGTTAGCTGGATAGAGGTGGTTTTGTTTTATGAGTGTCAATCAATCAGTAATAAGTGCATGTCCAACGAAAAAAGGGAGATAAGATTGAGGGTGAGGAGGACGAGGAAACCGGGCGCTTAGTGTCGCGCTACTTTAGTACGTTGAGACCAAAAACATATGGTAAAAACTGTCAAAATACGTTTTAGTACGTTGAGATCAAACCTTCCGGTTTTCCAATTTTTGGGTATGTCACAGAGGGCATCACAGAGGGCATCAGTTAGAGTGTGGAGGCCGGTGAGGTCATGGGGCTGCCGGAATTGGTGAGGTCAGCAAAGAGGAAGGCAACTACAGTAGCAAGATCAGCGTTGTCATCGCAGAGGGAGAAGAGAGAAGAAGCGAGGAGGAGGGGGATGAAGTTTGGGGCACCGACGATAAGGTGGAAGCGGTCGTTCCCCGGCGTGGAGGGTGATTTAGGAGTTGACAAAGTGGAGGGGGCCAGTCGAAAGGTGCTTCCTGTAGGTTTCGAGGTTGTCGCATAGTGTTCCTCACTAGCTCTTCACTGCTCGTCCGCACCATCTACAGGTATATCATCAATGTCATCCTCAACTAATACCAGGTATCAAGCCTAATACCTTAGGTATCATCCATGATACCTCGGGTATCATCCATGATACCCCGTGGTATCAGACTTATTACCTAGGTACCAGTAGATACACATAGATACCAGGTTACTGACTACCAGGTATCAGGTATCAAGTCGTGAGGAAAGAGCTTGGGCTATTACCCGCCTAGCCGGTAGGTTACCACTGACTCCTATTTTCTTCCCGCTTTCTCCCCTCGACACACTACATTCTTTCCTATTGTTGATGTGGTCCACGAGGGAAGGAGTCAATGAGCATAGTTGCGATACTGAGCAAGCTCCTGGCTAGGGAAGGCACCGCTGACGCAGTCCTGCTCGGAGTAGTTGCAGCGGCATGGAGCGCCGCTGTCGGCGAAGTATCGCGCGTGGAGGCGTGCGATACCAAGCAAGCTCCTGGTTGGGGAAGGCACCGCCGACGAGGTTTCTGCACGGAGGTGGCGGGTGGGGGGAATCGTGTGGACAACATGGTGTTCGGCTGGAAAAAGGGACCTATTAAATCTGTCGGGTGTTTAGTTATTCCGTGACTCATGTTATAATAGAATCCTGTGCGGTAGCTGTTCTCTTTTTTTTTTCTACTGACACGTGGAGCTGCATGTTGGCCCAGGAGATCCGGCTGACGTGGAGGAGCCGAGCCGAGGGATTTTGAAAAGCGGGAATATTTCGCAGGGATTTTGGGAAGCGGGAATTTTCACAGCTGGAGGGGCAGAAGCGGGAGATGGGCCCACGAAAATCGGGACCTACAAATAGGCCCCGTGGAGAGAGAGACGTCTCCAAATCGAATCCCCATTTCTCGAATCAAATCCCCAAACCCTCCTCCTCTCCCCGTCGCCGTCGCCGTCACGCTCGCCGGCCGCCGCCATGGAGATCGTCCTGATCAAGACATTGGCGGACGCGGAGAAGGGTGTGGCGAAGATGGGGAAGGACAAGGCCAAGGGGGACCTGGTGTTCGTCATGGAGTCTACCACGAGCCTCGTCGACGCCGCGGCGATCAAGGCGAAGCTCCTCAACAACCTCGACGGCTACAAGTTTCAGAACCCTTCGATGGCGCTTCGCAAGGAGAAGGCAGAGAAGGCGGTCAGGAACCGCATCAACTCCATGAAGGATCAATTCATGGTCGATGTCTTCGCTCAAGTCTGCGTGTTGGACGCCAAGATCGAGAAGCTGGCGGAGAAGGCGGCTGGACCCGTGCGCCACGTCGAGCGGACACCGGAGGAGCGCGTCGGGGACCTCCTCTTCACTCTGCATCTGGTGAGCGGTGTGCGTATTCGGGTTGCGTTTGGACTTGGCTCGCTCGAGATTTGGATGCTTCTCTTCTCTCGAACCCCTTCGGGTTTTGCGGGTTATGACTCGATCGATCTCGAGGTGTTCTCTCGCTGCTGCAATGCTATCTCTCTCTCTCTGCTATCTGCTATCTGCTGGTGGTGGTGGTGGTGTTGTTGTTTTGGTCGTCGTCTCTGCTCCTGCTGTTATGTGCGATTTGATTTTCATCTGATTTCCTATCCCCGTGCTGCTGCTGCTACGCGCGATTTGATTTGATTTGTGCTGCTGGTGCTGTTACGCTCGATTTGATTCTCATCTGATTTCCTATCTTCAGGATGATGGTCCAGTCCCCAACCCCTCCTCTCCCGTTCCGCTCAAGAAGGACGAGGTCCACATCACCAGCGAAGAAGAGGTCGAGTAGCGCGTGCAAGACGAGATGGCCCAGCATGCGTACTTCCAGTTCAACATACAAGCCCTCCAGGTGCAGAAGAAGGTGCTTCGTGCGATGGAGCAGAAGATGAACGTTGAGCTCGACAATCTGTTACAAGCCACTATCGCTTGCAGGTCTCGTCTGGGTGCTGGTTTACTGGTGGGTGTTCTTCCTCTTGACTTCTGTTGCAATTGCAATTCCCATTCCCATTCGGTCCTAACTGTTCTATTCGTCTCTTGCAGACTTCACCTTCACTTACTGATGAGGCCCAGCCCAACCCCCCTGATGCGTCGCTGAGGTTTTGACATGGTGAAGCTTCAATGGTGCTACTGTTTCTGACCCACATTTTGGCTTTGAATAGGCTGTGATACGATCGTAGGCACATAATCAATTGTTCCTTCAATTTGCGTCTTGGTGAATAGAATAGAACAGAATAGAATACTATGGTGTATCCTTGCTCTCCCTTGGTAATTTTCGACCACCTGTCGATGGATGTATTCTGAATGATACTCTGCTTCATATAAAAACAAGTTACTATTCCAGTAAATGAAATACAAATGTCTCAGTGCTATAGATGATGTCTCCCTTTTCCATTACTTGCTTCTGCTGCTGATCTGTGCCTGCAAGTAAATCCATTTGCCATTGTTTCAATTGTCCTGCATTCCGCTTGCTTTGCATCTACTGCTTCTCATAGCATACTAGACAAGACAAGGCCCTGTTTGACAGCTATATATGGCTGCCACAGCCGCTGCGGCTGCGACAGTTCAAAGTCGCTGAAAGCTGCAGCAATTTTGAACTGCTGCAGCCGCAGCCGCTGCTGCAAAAATGACAGCCGAACACACCCATTAATTACTGCCAGGTTTTGCACTTTGGTGATCATGTGCTTTGCTTTCTTCAACTATGTGGCTTCTGTCGGTGGTGCTATGTTATATAACTGTCGTGAGTTGTGCTGATGTAAAACTTCAGTTTCCTATCGGCCAGCAAGGCATGCTTATATGCTTTGAACCGAATCGTCAAAATCTTGCATGAGGAGCTTGAACCGGCACGGCTAGCAGTGTGGCTAGAGGATGTATACATGAAAGCTGAGTTGGAAATCTCTTTTTGTAGACATTAAGCAGTTTTCATCCTTTCTTTAATCTGGTTTGTTTTCTTAAATTTATTCTGCAGCTTTCACCTTCTGCCACTGATTGGTCCCCTGTCGCAGTGGTGGGAAGTACTGATCTTTTTAACTCATTTCTTGAATAGACTGATGTTGGATAGGATGATGCTGTGATCGCAACCCTTGTGCCTTGGTGAATAGGCTCTATCCCTGATGAAATACAAGATCATGTATATAGCATACTATATCATAGCATAGTACGGTATGTGTAGCATCATGTGTTTTTCATCAAATGAGTTTGGGAGTGGTAAGGATTGTCAGCCCTTTTGTGAAGCTAGATCAATTTGTGTGAACTGCTTTTATGAACTGGAACTACAACGTTTCTGCTTATATAAATTGATCCTTGATAATAATTACTTGGATTTACTATTAACCAAACATGATAATAATCACTGATTAGATTAAACAATTGGGTGGATCTTGTGATTGGAAGTGAGTGTTTCACTCTTGATGAACATGTCATAAGGAACTTCTTATTTTCCATTGTGAATGACGCAATTTGCATATGTTAATTGTACATGAATCTCAATCTTATTATTTGTACAACATGGCTCACTGCCTTTCTTTCTGTTTACAGGAGCAGTTATTGAAGCATTGGTTAAGTTTCCCGAAGAAAATCTTATCTATGACGGTAATTAATATAAATGTGCATAATCTTGTGCTGATGTTATGTGTGGTAGTTCTTTATTTTTTTTAATCTATTCCTCCTGTTTCTCAGTACAACCTACTTTTCTTGGTTAAATTGACCGTGTTAATATATTTAGTGCCAGCAGATTTAGTATTAACTGATTTTGTGTCAATAATTTCAACCGTGGTGAAACAGAGATACATGAAGTTGGGTCTGGGGGTAATGAATTTGATTTGTATGTGATGTATTATCACTTATCAGTTGCAACACAAGTTTTGGAAGGTTCCCTGGGTCCTTTTTGCTGATAGGAAACTTTAGTCCCAAACTGTATCAAGTATTTCTTTTGGCTGATAGGATAGGTCTATGGCTGAATGTACATCATATTGTTTGAATCAGGATTATGTGGTACATTGGTTATGAGCATTTTGTTTCTTACTAGTATAGAGATTTAGTTCTTTCAATACTGGAATTACATGCAAAGAGGAACGGTAGCAAGGTTCTCTGAACTTATGTCCTAAGCAATTTGTTTTACTTACATCACTAGTATCATGATTTTTTTTTTGCTGAAAATAGTTAATATGCTATGTGGTATTTGTGATTTTTCTGTTGTTGAGCAGAATTTTAGGATTTTTCTTCATTTGATTCTCGTGTTTTTCCTGAATTTCGAGGACTAGTTTAACCTTATATAACCTTCCGTTGTAAAGATTTGTTCATTTATTATATTCTTGTTCTCAGGATCTTATTTGGTCAACTAGTCTCGTAATTGCAGACTGAAGTATCTAATTTAGCATGTTATATATTGCCTTAATTTCTCTTTTTAACAAATAGTTGCATACATCTATCTGTGCAGATATATAATCTAAGCAAAAGTAAAATTTGATAATATCGCCTGCAAAACCTGACAAACTTCAATTTTTTTTGGAATAGTTGCTTGAGTCTCAAGATTTGATCCCTAAAATGGTTTATCTAACAAGGAAGTGCCATGTGGCTGGTAGATCAAGGTACTTCTCAATAAATCATTAATCTTGCTTAATTGATATTGATGTTATCATTATTCATTCCTGTGATGTTTAAATGTGACCGTTCCCTGTATAATGAGTTTGTATGATGTGTGCTATAGAGTTTATCTTTTGCATTCTAATACAAGGAATCTTACAGCATGATTGTTACTGTATGTTGATTGAAGTTGCTTATCCATATTTAGAACTTAAAATGGTGCATGGACAAATTTATTAATATTGCGACAAGGCTTAAGGCTATCCTTCGCAATGTTGCAATTTCTGTTAACCCAGAGGTATGAATTCTTCATAAACGTTCGGTGAAGCTAGAACCGAACTGATCGTCCTATAAATATGCAGCGGGCTGGTGTGTCCTCCCTTTTGCACATCCCTGTCACCCCAAGCGCTGGATTCGCATCGTCTGACATTAGTGAGGGAATGGCCGAGACGCACAGTAAAATGTGTGAGGAGCTACAGTGCCTTACCATTAGCACAGTAAAAAATACTGTGCAAAAGCAATGTTCGCTAGTACGGTATTGATTTACGGTTGAGTACTGTAACGCTCAATATCGTCCATCCATATTTAATCTAACGGCTGAAAATCATCAACGGTAGAGAGTACTGTAGCTCTCTACCATTATAGTATCAGGCAGAGGATACGTTTCCCCAAGCGTTGGTAGCCTTTGCCGTAGCCGATCTCCGCAAGAGGCAAGCCTCGCGAGCCATGGAAATGCTAGGGTTCATCGGTCTTTCCGATTAATTGCCGGGCATAGCTATTGAACTGGTGAGTTCGCCGGTTCACTAGTTTGACCACGGTTCAAAAGAAATAGTAACAAATATACCCCTGCATAAGTATAATCATTTCGTCACCTTTCTTCTTAATTAAAGAAAAAGTAGAATCATTTCTTTTACCACTTTTTACATTGCCATTAAATCAGGCCATGGCCATGTGTTTTGCAGATAATAAAACGTATACAATTATAGTTGGCCAAAAGACTGGCAGCCTAATGGTCCAGTCCATAACATGGAGATTTGGCCCGGCTCACACATGACCCAGCCCGAGCGTTGCGCCAAGCCTAGGCCTCTTCCTTGGCATGATGTGCCGATACAGCAATCGTTGTAGGCTCAAAGAAATGAGGGAGGAAAAATAGACTTATTATAACTATGGCACGCTCTAAATAGATGAGGGAGGTAAAATGGACTTATCTTAGCCATATAAGGCATGACCCAAGGAGATGAGGGAGGTCAAGTAAAACTTATTCCAAGTACATGCACGCTGGGCTGATCGTGCCTTCTGACCGGTACGATATGACCCGAGTTTTATTGGGTCATGTCTAGGCCATAGGTGTAGCCCGTGGATGGGCACGGCATGACACGACACGACGTGTCGGTCGGGCCGTGCCAGCCCGACTGATCTCGGGCTGTGCCTTGGTCACATTATTCTTGGTTGTTTCTCTTCTCTACACAAGTTTCTAGCCTAATATTATTCTTGATTGAACTCGGTTTTACAAGATTGGGGTTCAAGATTTCTAGTATTGCAATGTAAGGATAACAATTTAAAATAGAGGGATGTAAAATATACTTATTCCTTAGAAAATTTTGAAATGCATTAATGGGCTGAAAGACAATATTTTGATTTTTTCTATGTTAAATTTCTTTAGATTTGACCAAATTTATAGAAAAAAATATAACAACATTTTCAACACAACACAAAGAAAAACTATCAATGTTATATGTAATATAATTAGTTTGATGTTATATGTGCTACTATATTTTCTATAAATTTGATCTAAATTTTAATAAAAACAAGTCTAATAGTGTAGCTACCTAATGGCTGTAAAAATAACCACATCAGCATATCAGAGATAATGCTAAAAGCAAGTTTATTCAATAAGCATACATCTTTCAAGCTATATACACAGTTTTCACCGGCAGTAACTCTTTTTTTAATCTTCAGCCTTTTCCTATCTGCTACATCTTCATGTGGGCCACACGACATGAGCCAACACGAGTCTTACTCCCTCCGTCTCGTCCCAAAATATTAAAGTTTCTCTTATAAAATATATTACAGTATTACGATCTAAACATAAATTCTTATATTTTAGATAGATGGAGTTCTATATTATTCTCCTTCCGTTTCAAATTATAACAAAACATATATACCTTTTTACACGATTTTTAATAATATATTTTGATCATTAATTTTTTCTGTTACCAATGAATATGAAATTAGTATTATATAAAAGAACTAATAATATATGAATCATATGAATCCAAATACAATATAATAATTAGTATGATCATAAGTTATCGAGTTTGATTATTCCATAAAAGATAAAAGAAGATGTTTTGTAATGGGATTTGCTAAAAAACTATCGTAAAAATACCCTAAAACTTTCAGAATTCTGACCATTGGATCGCCTCGAGATTTGTGCATGAAGAGAAAAATTTTGCTACAAATTTTTTTACACTTATCATGCTATCCAACTAAAATATTATTGAATAAATTATATCGCAGTTATAGTATAGTTACAGTACAATTACACTTCAATTATATTATAACAACGTTTAAAAGTCTTTTACTAAAAAACCTTGCGATAGTTTTTTTAATTTTTCCTCTGTAATTTGGAACGGAGGAGGGGAGTACTTGCTTAGTTTAACTTTCAAAAAGTCAAAGTAGTCTAGTACCCTGACACCCTCACCCCGGTCACCCCAGGTGGAGGTCTCCTTGAGCCGATGAGCCCCAGGCGGCGGGCCGGCGACCTAGCCCCACGCCACGCCGGATCCGGTTGTCCGTTGCCGCGGGGGCGCTATGCCTGCCGCTTGCTGGAAGTCGACTATCGGTTCAGTGTTCGTTTCGGATTAGAGTTGTTGTAGTCAAGTCGGTGCTCATCATCTTCTTCCTCCAAATGGCTGCGCCGCCGCTTCCGTGCCTCTGCCGCGGGTGCGAATCCTGCCGATCGACCACATCTCAGGTATTCACCTCCCCCAACCCTGTCAAAATTTCTTCTTTTGCCCGTACAGGGAATTTGCATCTTCCAGAGACAGTACCCGATCTATCTAGAACTGAACAGGGCAATCAATCGATACTTGCATCAGATGTGTTTTCTTTTTCTTGGTTAGATCGTACTGTTATTTGGTTTCCGGCAAACAAAGCCTCGTACTTCCTAACATTCAAGCCATGGATTTTGTTACTAGCTAGGTGTTGGTGTTGCTGCTGTGGGCAGCAGTTCTCTTTGGTTACTGGCAAAAGAAACCTCATAATTGTCTCGGCAAAGAGAAAGAGAAAACGAAACTTTCTTTTGAAAAGGATTGGAACTACTACAACCAAAAGAAAGAAACAAAGAGATAGATTTTGAAACAAGACATGGATGATGCCAGTGGCGTAACTAGGATTTTTTAACTGGGGTTCGGTAAACTAGTTAGTTTATAAAATAACATAATATCTTATTATTGTGTAATATGTATAATATTATATATTTTTAATAATCTATTTTATTCTAAATAGGTATAATAATGAATATTATTTTTTTGTAATTTACATCGTATTTTCTGTATTATAAGTTATTTTAATTTTTTTCCTAATTCTAATTTCTCTAACATTAACCTAGTTTAGGGAAATATGAATTGACATATATAATAACAAATAAATGTTATACCTATCTAATTAATTTTAAGTTATATAACACAACATAAGACATGTAATTGTATATAGTAAAAATCACAATTCTCTTGAGCAATATTTATAGTGTACTATAATCCTTAGATTCATAACAAATGTCACTCTATTATTTATCCATCTAAATTACAGATATTTATATGACTATATAGCATTGGATATTATCTTCTTATATTATTATTTAAGAGAATTCAAGATTATGTTGGTGAAAAATATCTTTTAGTTTCTAATAATAGTTAAGTAACCTGGAAGTCACGATAATTCATAGTAACTCATGTAAAATTTACTACTAACTAATATTATTAATATGTCATGAGAATTACTACTAAATTATTAAAAAGTATAAACAATATACATTACATAGCGTGTGTACATAAAGTAGCTAGTAGTGTTTAGCTACAAGGTATGGTGGCTAGAGCTAGCATTATCATTATTGAAAATAGAGAAGAATAAGATAACAAGAAGAAAATGGAATAACAGAAAAATTCCAGGATAATTTTTTAGTTTTACTTGCACTGTGGTAAAGAACAAATTTGTGTTAAAATTGTGAAATTTTTAATAACATTACTACACTATTGATAAATTTGAGTATATTATACCATGGATGTGAGTAATTTTTTCTTTATGTCCGTGGTTAGTGAATAACCTCCTCTATTTCTTAATTTCTCTCAAAGTCATAGTAGGATGGCATGTTGAGCTGACAAGTGTACTGGTTTGAATCAAATGGAGAAACAAACGATTTGCTAAGATTATTTTAATTGGTAGCCTGGCAAATAATATTAATCATGACTAGCTATATTTATTTTGCCACATTTTTCAACAAAAAATATCAAAATGTATACCGTGACATCTTAATATAAGGTAGTATCGGAGCTATAGCCGATACACGCTTAAATTTGGACATCGGCTATGATATAAACGTATGTAATCATTATTTCGTGTTATTTTGAATCTAGGCAATTTATACTATCTCGGTTAATTTCGATCTATCCCAATTGCTGATTTCCAAAGTAATATCGATTTATAGATTATATAATGTTAGTTTCTACAGCCGATGAACTAGGTTTAGGATTTATTTAGTATTATAGATATGCCTTACAACCGATTCACCCTACTTTGCATCGGCTATATCACATTACGATATGACATCGGCTTTCCAGCTGATCGACTATCGTTTACTAATAATACTTGCATGTTTCATCTTGTTGATTGCAGGACCAAATCAACTGGCACGCCCTTGAACCCGAAAGTAAGCTTTGCACCTACACTGGAGTTAAGCAGAACTCCCAGGTCAGTGTGTATGTCTTTTGCATCAACACGCTTTTGGCACGCCCGAGGGGACCAGTGTCATCATGACACCCAACATTACTGAAGTCACAAAGGATAATGTTTTGCCCATAACAATCGAGCAGCTGAACGAGGGCAAAGAGAAGAGATGAAGAGATTACTGGATCAGCTCCAAAACCAATATTTGCACTCGTTCACAATGACACGACAAGGTACGGTGATTCAAATATCCAAAGTCGAGTTGCCACCAATTGGGAACAGAGCCAAGTACATCTGAAATAAATGATGATAAAGGCAAAAGGGTCAAAACCGAGTCAGGTGATGAAGAACTCCACACTTTACAAGATTGCATCGACTCGACGGTACATCACGCTTTGATCAATCAATCCGGTGTACTTGTTAATACATTAACTAACATGATCAAGACGGTGGTAGATGACACTATAGCTGAGGAAAAAGCAAAAGGACCTATTTACCTTTCAGGAGATGCTTTCCTGGGTTATAGGGCTCTGAAGATCGAAATTGGCAGGAAACGACATACAATTCCAACTCAGATCAGATCGGCTCCCATATCCAGCAGACCTATTCCGACAATACTGATAAGGTAACAACTGATGCACGGGGGTAGAGTTCAACTCAGTTTACACCAGAACAGCTGATCAGCATGCTGAAGATGAAGTCGCCAATCACTGAACCGACGACTCACATCCCTTCGGCATCATAACCTGTGGCATCGCAATCGCCGTTGCAACAACCGATAGGAGTGACTCAACCAACCAAGCGTCCTCGTAGTGGAGGCAGCTCGGACCGGCGGAGGGGGAGTTGAGAACGGCAACGGTGGGGCGAGGACTTGCGCGAGAAAATGGCGAGCGATGGCCTTCCCTGGAGTTGCGCGGTAAGACCCACCCCTCGCGGGGAGGGAGAGAGAGGGGGTTGAGAGGGAGAGAATCAAGCTTTGGCACCACTCTGAGATGCCTCTATCGTCCCCGCCTGCCCACCGCCGCTCCGATTTGCCTCCCCTGTCCCCTCCCGTTGTCGCCGTCCTTGGCTCCCTCTCCGCCGCGCCGAGCTACCTCCGCCTTCCCCGCCCACCACCGCCGCTCCGAGCTGCGCCCGCTGCCGCCACCCTCCTCGGCTCCTGTCCACTGGCTACTCGGTGATAGAGAGAGAGTGTGATCGAGATGAGAAGATACAGAGGATTGGGGAAAGAGAGAGAGATAGAGAGGTGAGGGGCAAGAGATAGAGAGGATGTGACTGACAGGTGGGACCCGTTGATTTAAAAAAGAAGAATTGTTGACTGTACTGTCACGTGTCACGTAGTCAAAACCACTCCGGTTTAAGTCAGAGTGGTAATTCGTCCGGTATTAATAGCTGATGGTGAAAGATGTCTAGTTTTCGAGTCTGAGGGGGTAATTCGTACTCACCCAATAGTTCAAGGGTGTAATAATAATTTTTCCCTAATTTTTATAATAAAGAGGTGGAAAAGCAAAACACTTTTAGTTTTTATAATAGTAGAGAAGAGATAGAGAGGTTGGGTAGGTAAAGATGGGTTGTTTAAACCAAAATTCTTAATAAATAAATAGAATATAGTATAATTTAATTATTTTATTGAACCGACGAGATTAGAGTGGCAATCCGTCGTAGGAGGGCCTGCGCCCATCCCCATCCGTCGCTAGTCCTGCCGCATCCTCGGCCACCGCCGCCTGAGCCGATCCCCATCTGTCGCTCGTCCTGCCGCATCCTCCGCCACCGCCGCCTGCGCCGATCCCCATCCATCCCGCGAGCGAGCGAGCAGGGGCGCCGTCGTTCGTCCTGCTGCTTCCGCCGCATCCTGGTTAGCACATCCTCTTTCCCATCTCTCTCTACCCACGCACTTCTTTTTTATATCGAATTTGCGTTAACCCTAGCTTCTGTTCTACAAATTCGCCTAAACCTTAATACTAATAACAGTTTGTTAATTTGTTCCCAAAAAGTTTGGGGGTTCAACTGAACCCCCATGTCCCATGTTAGATCCGCCCATGGATGATGTTACTATGACCAAAAGGAAAAGACCAGTGATTCGTTTCATTGACCTACCTACGGTACGATTAATTGATAATTCATTCATCAACAACATGTTGATTTGTTTGTCTGTCTGCTCAATGATGTACAGTTGACACCATTGTTCTCCTCGTTGCAGGATATATTGACTGCTATCATATCCCGGCTGCCGATAAAAGAGGCGGCAAGGACGAGTATATTATCAAGCCACTGGAAAAAAATCTGGTGTTCCCATGTAAACTTGGATTTTGTCTTTTACTTGATGTTGCCAAGATTAGGTTCGACCTCACATGATCCGCGGCTTAGCAAAAAAATGTTTATCGCGAGAGTCAGTCAAGTCTTTGAGCAACACAGTGGTCTAAGTGTTCAGAAAATAGCAATCAAAGGTAGGTTGGATAACGAATGTGCAGACCACATAGACAGATGGCTCCACTTTGCTAGTGCTACTAAAACAAAAGACCTTACTTTTGATTTCAAATCCTGGTATCCTAGAGAGGGACTCTATGATTTCCCTTTTAAGCTTTTCGGTGCTATGGACAGTTCATATTTGCTGTCCATGAGGCTTAGTGCTGTTTCTCTGAACCCACCTGTGGATTTCAAGGCCTTTCTGAACCTTAAAAGGCTTAAGTTAGAACAAACAAATGTTACTGATGAAAACATGCAGATTTTGATCTTGAACTGCAATACCTTGGAGTTTCTTGGTATAGTTGATTGTGGAAAGCTCACCAGATTGTCGACATCGCACCTTTCGAACCAGCTTAAACATTTGCATGTCGAGAGCTGTCATCGGCTTGAAGAGATAGAGTTAAATTTTGGCCTGACAAAACTTGGGTACAAGGGCACACTGATACCGTTAGCACCTCCTGGACCATTGCTGCTAACGAATGTCTGCATGAAGTTACAACGCGCTCGTGCCTCTCTTGAATATATCTTCACCAATCTTCCAAGTACGCTGCCCCGTCTCGAGACGCTGAGTTTGCAATGTTCAGAACTTGAGGTTTGGTCATGAACTCAGCTCTACATTCAAATATTCTCCCATCATTCCCTATGTGAGATTGATTGTGTTATATTTCTTCTCTTCTTGTGCGTTTTAGAGGGCTATTTTGCCAAAAAATCATATCAAATTTATGTATCTAAAGCATTTGAGGTTGCAATTGAGACATCCTGTGCTGGAAAGGAAGATTGATCTTCTTGACTTTGCCTGCCTACTGGAAGCTGCTCCTTTACTGCAAAAGTTTGAATTACATGTAAGTCTGTCTCTTAGAGATTTGGAATACACAATTCACATATGTAAACCGACCAATCTTCTTCAAACTGAATACTGTCTTAGTAGCTTTTACATGAGATTTTTTCGTTATGTGGGTACAGATGGTCACTCACTTTATATTGTTTATTGAACACTATTTTCTGTTTCTAGGGAACTGCTTTTATATTATGTTAGATTATATCTGCTTGGAAATTTCCTTTACTTGCTTGACTCTGACTTCAGTTTCAACTGAAACACAACCACACAACCTAATCCTGTTTTGGGCTAAGGTCCATACTGTGAACATTCTTCTGAGCAACAAAATAATATAGTTCTGATAGAGTGGCATGCATGTAACCTGCAATTACAGTGAGAAGTGAGCTAATCGTTAATATTCTAGCTAGTCTGAAAAAAAAAAACCATCCTATATATACAATTAAACCACCAAATCAGTAGTGCTGGCCTGAGTTAAATGGCCTGCCATGCCTATGCTTTCTGTTCTCTATATTCATGTAGCTATACCTATAACCACACCACCATGTTTCCCAGGATGCTGATATTTATCATTTTTTCTAGATGTGGATGCCCCTTCACCATCAACGGTATCGCGAAGAAGCTCATGGCGAGCTACGGAGTCTTCCACCTCAGCCTCACGCCCATCTCAGGCTTGTACACATCAGTGGATTCATCGGTATGAAGGACCAATTGGAGCTGGCATTGCATATTCTCAGAAATTCCGCCGTGCTCAGGGTGATGAAGATCGACCCGAAGCCACTCTTCGCCCTTCCTTGTATATCGATGCTGGGACCCTTAGAAGGGTTTCAGTATCTGGATGGGTTTGAGGTCGCCATGGAATATCTCAGCAAAGAAGACCACCGTAATGTCGTCGATGTTTCTGAAGTTTGTCGCGAGGAGGTTGAAACGCTCTCGGTTTATGAACTGGTTTATCCAGAATGTGTTGTCTATAGATAGGGCCAATGCGTCTTCCTGATTAAGATTGAGCCACTCTGAAGGTATTTTTCATGCCAGTCGAGCCGCTACACAATTTGGGACTTTGGAGCAGCTAAGTCATCCCTGATCTGTTTGGTTTTGGTTTTTGGACAACTTAGGAGTGTGAATTTCAAGTACAACTCGTATGTGTTTTAGTTTCTCGACGATAACTTATTTAATTTCCTTTTGTGTATGATGGTTGCTTCAGGAAAATTCATCACTGGAAAGTGTTTTGCGATTGGAAATGGTGGTCGTTCAGGTTAACGTCCTTTCAGACTTCAGAATGATTTTCTTCTTGGGGCTGCATAATGTATCATTTATAAGAAAATAAAACTGTAAATTTTGGTCTGTCCTTAGTTTGGACTTCAAAGCATAATTGGAATATGTCAGCAATTTCATGTGGGCAATTAATTAATTCCAGAATAAAATCCCTGTGAGGAAGGCACCTCAAGTGCTTGGACACTATGAGAAAGTAACATGTTTAGAAACCTTTTGAAGGAAAATAAAAATAATGTCTCACATCATGTTTTCTCAATTTTATTTATTGAATTCTTCTATCATACAAATGACAGTTTTTTATTTCCTTTGTTTAAAAGTATGATATTGTTGGCTATAGTTGGTCAAACTTTTAAAACTTTCACCATCAATAGCTCTTTAATATAATATTTAGTTTAGGAAAAAAATCATATGGGTAGATTTTTCTTTACAAATACTTTTACATTATTATAATTTTGTTATATTGTAGTAGTAGAAAAATAGTGCCATAAGTTACACAACAAAGATCGAAAAATTTGATACTAACAGAAATTGAGGTGAAATCTGTATACAAAGCTCATGCATGCGTTCTTTCCACACTTTCTTAACTTCTAATCTATTTTTCATACGTATATTCTCAAACCGCTAAATGGTGTTTGTTTTTTAAAAAATATATGGATTTTATTTTGATAAAATTATATTAACCTATTTTTTAAATTTTATTAGCTAATATTTAATTCACCGCTTTGATTAAGCGCGACGGTAAACAAAGCGATATACTCGCCACGTGTCCACCACCTTTCCCTGCCACGTACTCCCGCATCCCACGGCGCAAATCCATCCATACCCACGACCACCGGGCCCCACTCAATCGCGGGCCCCACGTGTCATTGACGCGAACCCCGTGATTTTCCTTTTATATAAGCTCGAAGTGGAATGGAAGAGGAAAAGAGAGCAGCAGCCGCCGCGAGCTCACCTCACTCCTCGCCTTCTCGCTTCCATTCCCCGATCGATTCCAGCCACCGGGAGCATGTTCTGACCCCGGATTCCGGCGATTCGATCCACGGAGAGCAAGATCGGTGGTTCTTTCGCCGGAATTGGCCGCCGCCGGCATGTCGTCGTCGTCGTCGCCGTTGGTGCTTACTGTCCTCTTGTTTGCGTCGCTGACCGGGCTGGTTGTTCTTGCCCCGCGCTCCTCGTCGCCGCCGCCGCCTGCTCCGGTTGTGGTGGGTGATGGGATGGGTGGAGGTGGGGAGGATGATGATCTTGCGCTGTTCCGGCGCGCCACGCTGGACGCCGGCGAAGGTGCGGCGGTGGCGGAGCCCAAGGTGGCGTTCTTGTTCCTCACTAACTCCGACCTCACCTTCGCGCCGCTGTGGGAGAGGTTCTTTGAGGGGCATGGCGAGAGGCTGAACGTGTACGTGCACGCCGACCCGGCGGCGCGGCTGCGGCTGCGGATGCCGCCGACGAAGTCGTTCAAGGGTCGGTTCGTGGCGGCGAGGCCGACGAAGCGCGCCGACGCGACGCTGATCGCCGCGGCGCGCCGCCTGCTCGCCGCCGCGCTGGTGGACGACGCGGCGAACGCCTACTTCGCGCTGCTGTCGCAGCACTGCGTCCCCGTCCACTCCTTCCGCCACCTCCACGCGACGCTGTTCCCGCCCGTCGCGGCAGCGGCAGCGGCGGCGCGCCACCGCCTCCCGAGCTACATCGAGGTGCTCGACGGCGAGCCGCAGATGGCGTCGCGCTACGTGGCGCGCGGCGAGGACGCCATGCTGCCCGAGGTCCCGTTCGACCGGTTCCGCATCGGCTCCCAGTTCTTCACGCTCGCGCGACGCCACGCCATGCTCGTCGTCGGCGAGCGCCGCCTCTGGAACAAGTTCCGGCAGCCATGCCTGAACCAGAACTCGTGCTACCCGGAGGAGCACTACTTCCCGACGCTGCTCGACATGGCCGACCCCGCCGGCGTCGCGCGGTACACGCTGACGCACGTCAACTGGGCCGGCAGCGTGCACGGCCACCCGCACACGTACACGGCGGCGGAGGTGTTGGCGGAGCTCGTCGCCGACCTCCGCCGCCCCAAGAAGAACAACACCCATGACTACATGTTCGCACGCAAGTTCTCGCCGGATTGCCTCGGCCCGCTCATGGACATCGCCGACGCCGTCCTCTTCAACGATTAAACTCCATTGCTGCTGCTCTGCTCATCAAAGGTATGAGCTATTGATCGAGCTTTATACTCTCTGCTACTCCATCCAATTCAGAGATCTTCGGAGATTAAAGATTTATTATTACTGCTTCTTGATCATGTTCATTAACTATTCATGATGCAATGATGCATGCCACTTTAATTGAATCATAAATTTGGCAATTACGAGAGCATGAAAACCGGCAATCAGTGGAATACTATGCAAATCTCCAATCGCAAATTCAGTTTCAAAAAAAGAAACAAAAATCACATCCCAAAGTGAACTAAGGCGTTGAAGTCTCGAATTTTTTTTTTTATTTTCAAAGTTGAAAAAGAAAGGCTTGAAATTAAGTTTTTGTTTTCTTTCACGCGACAGATTTCTCTGCTCCGTTATCAATCCACGTATATATACAAAATATAATCAAAGTCTGTTGCTTCATGTGATTTACGATGAAAACGACATGTCGATTAGTCTTGCTTGGTCCTGCATTTAGGCAGAAAATTCAGTACATTTCTCCCCCAAAAAATAGAAAAAATATAGAAGTTTGTACATATTGCAACTACTACATAGTCTTTACTCTATCAGATCATGGTATGTGCGTGTCAATGTTTGACAATGATTTCCTAACCTCTACTTGATCAGAGTCATTGCTAATGCTACGCATTTTCTTCCATTTTGACTAATACCAGTTGATATATTTTTCTCAATCATATCCATCCATGCAAGTTTTAGGTTAGGTTTTGAGTGGTTGCTTGCACATTTCCGCAGTTGCATAATCAATCAACCTCAGCAGATCTAATCAGCCTGAATTTTATATCTTCTTTTTTTGCAGGAGTTGATTTTGCAGAAGCAGTGGCCTTTGTTATTTCTCCCAGTGTCTGAAACTCGAGAAGTTCAGAGTTTCAGAGTTCAGTCCCCTCCTCCCCTGTTCTTGCCTGAACTTGGTGTAATCATCTGTAGATTAGAAAAAAGAAAGAAAGTGAGCAACGACCTAATGCGAAGCGGCAGGTGTTGCATGGATCATCTCATCAGATAATATGATGATCTCATGATCCATCTATATATATATAATCATCCAATGCATTTGCCTAGAGCGCTAGCAGCCTAAGGCTGCCTATGCCTAAATGCATTAGCTGATGAAGTGTCAAATGTCAATGAGTGTTCAGTAATCAGTAGTATACTGCAATTAATAAACCTTTTGCAGAGCACTACTACTTGTCAGGTTGTGTGCATAAGATGTAATTAAGCAGACAGGTTTTGTAGCAAGTTTCATGTGATGGCTTTTGAGTAGTAATAAAATAAAGAAAATGGCAGAATCAAGCAGCTGGAGAAGAGTAGCACTGCATTCATGAACAGATGTGCAAAATTAAGTACATGGTAACGATGCAAGTGTGTGTGATTAGGGGTGCAAATGGTGAGTTGACCCCGCTTGTTGCGGATCAAGGGGCTTAATGCTATGCTACTGTATTATCTTTCACGTCTTCACCTGAAGAAAGCAACGCATTTGCATCTGATTAAGCAACATATATAATATGCTTTTGTTAATGTGTTTGTACGTGTACGTTCCTTGTTGAAGATGCATATGGCTGGATCCATCCTAATTAAGTTACAGAGGCATGAAGTAGCATCACGTCCTTAATTTTGCTTATACTGTGTATGAAATGACTGACCCGGCCGTAACTATATATTCAGAAATTAGTAGTGTTGTACAGTTATGTTCATTGTGCAACATATATTTTGATAATGTAGTATTTGTATAAATATTGGACGGTTGAAAAGTGCTGATATTTTGACCACACTATCGTATAATTATAGATTTAAAGAGTGGTTATATCTAAAACTACAAGTTTAACATCAAATTTATTAAAAAAATACATATATAATACATAGTAGTACAAAATTACACTAATTTTAACTCGAAACTACAACTATTATAACTTCAACAGAACATCAACGTCATACGGATCAAAAATTTAAAATATATAGTTTCTTGTTAACTTCTTTACCGATTAATTTCCGATACTCTACCTCTACATTTCCGTGAGAAATTTAGTACAAAATCTATTTGTGTGAGACATTGTTTTAAATCTTAAATAGTTTTATGATGTTTTAGTGTAGTCGTTCAAAATTTACCTAAATATTTATCTTAATCAAATTTGAATGTCAATACTCAACTCTATACTCAATATATATACTTAATTATAATACTTTTTTCGTTTAAAAATATTGCTACATAGTATCCGATAAGATATATTTTAGTTCAACAAATCTAAACGGATCTACTGTAATACTTTCTTCATTCGTTCGATTAAGAACTATCACATCGAGAATTAAACAGTAACATTTTGAAACGGAGGATACCATACTGCTACATGTGATACGTGGAAAGCGAACAGGTAGGGTACTCGTGCAAGCTTGCCGGCTGCATACGTACGAGAAGAGTACACGTAGACACGTGTGCGGCATGCAGGAAGCGACGCCTGCCACGTGGACGGCAGAGCTGCGTTGCTGTGGCGCCGATGCTGCTCATCTTGCATTGGATCCGTGGGTTTGACTTTGACCTGTGTATGCTTGCACTGTTGCACATGTGCTCAAGCTATACATTGATGCTTTGAGATTCGCGGTGAGACGAAGATGCACGTGCGTACGTGCGTGCGCACGCCTCGGGCATGTTATTGCCACTACAACGGTAACCCTTATATGTGTCGGGCTCCAACCTACATCTGTGTCGGGTATGGAGTCCGACACAGCGTAAAGGTCACTGATGTGATGAATCATCTCAAACGGATATAAGTCCGTTACGGATGGAGTTATCTCAATCGGGTATTAACTAATGCCCGTCACCGATAGCGTTGACCCAGACGACCAGTCAAACAGAGCCCGTCACGGATGACCTATCTCAATCGGGCTACAACTAGCGCTTGTCACGGATGTCTGTCCTCTCAAGCGGGCCTAAACTGAAGCCCATCACAGATGACTATTATTCGCAATCGGGCTATAACTACAGCCCGTCATAGATTACAGGGCCTTAGCTTACAGCTCATCACGGATGACTGTATTCTCAATCGGGCTATAACTTATTGCCCGTCACCGATGAGTACGACCACAAAAAAAATAAATATTGTTTTTTGGCTAGCCTCAGGCCTGTGCTAGCCATGCCCGCTGCAAAATAACATAAACATATATGCCATTTCACAAATATATATATCCCAGCATCCCCAATTCCCCATTCACATATATACATCGCTGTATCCCCATTCACAAATGCCATTCACATATATTTTAGACAAATAACATCCATATTGACACTTGCATATTGGTCAAGTGGTAAGCATCCTAAGCTGCAGTATTCATATAGACATAATTTACATAGAGATAATAAATGTAATAAACAATAATATTACATAGTAATATGTGTTTGACAATTCAAATAGAATGTTAAAAATTATTTTTCACTTAATCTTAACCCTAAACATTCCTTTAGGGTGAATAATTTCGTGGAGGATGAACTCGGCAATCTCCTCACGAATATCCTGAAAGCTGCTACCCGGATCCTTTGATAATTTGACCTACATGTACAAAATTCGAAATTAGTCGAATGATCTTTAGATATATGTATGTACATTAATTAAGTTAGGACATGCCACGAATGAGACCACAAACCTCCAATTCACTCAAAGTCTTCACCTTATCTTTGCAAAGTAGGCGCATGTTGTGGCAGACATGGAATCCGCACTGGTCGCCTATTTGTTGTTTAACTGGGAAGTCCTTCTTATGGATAAGTGTATCCTGCCCTGTCTTTCGAAGGCCTCCCTTTTGCACATATTGGACCCACGCCTCATCTATCGCGAGTTGAATCGGGGTCCAATCGTATGCTTTCTTGTCAATCCTGGAGTTTAAGTAGTGGCACGTACTCCACTTAGGCGTTATTACCAGTAGGATCCAATGACCACTACGGCATTAAAATATTTGAAGTTAATACTAGAGCTAGACGTGTAATGCAATGAAATTAGGGAGCACACTTACTATTGATTATAGACGCACATGATGTACTCCTTGTCTTGACGTGTCCAGAAGGTGTCAAACAAGTAGTTTACCATTCCTTGACGGTCCCCTGTGACATTCACTACCTGAGGATCAAGGAAGGCAACTTCCGGTGCATTTTTGAGACACCACTTCCAACTATACCTAGACGCAAGACAAACAAACTTATAAGCATGTTACACGGATTGAGATGAATAATTTTCGTGAGCAAGAGTACTTACAAGGAATAGCACTTGAGGAGGGTTGTGTCCACCGAGCGGAGCCTGTAGAGGTCGAATAGATCCTTGAAGTCTACCACGATAAAATTTGGTGGCCCAAGGAATGGCGCTCTTGCGTGTTCGCCTATTATATCAGTTTCTCTATTCTTCCTCCTCACGTTAGATTTTTCCATGTAGTACATGTGAAGCTCCTTGCAGGCGGTGCCCATCGTAGCTAGCACGTCGTCTTCAACCAACGGCATGCCTAGTTGGAAGGAGGATGGAGGTACGGGCTTCTTAGGAACTACCAGCGCCTTGCTCAGATCTAGCTTTGTTGGAGCAAGTCGTGAGCCCTGCAGCTTTCCTTTTCCTCGGCCCCTTGCAGCAGGTTTTTCGATAGCAACTCTCTGGGGGGAAGAATGCGCCTTCCTGCTCTTCTTCAG
Organism: Oryza punctata; assembly: GCA_000573905.2. Classification (NCBI taxonomy): domain Eukaryota; kingdom Viridiplantae; phylum Streptophyta; class Magnoliopsida; order Poales; family Poaceae; genus Oryza; species Oryza punctata. The sequence goes on along the minus strand of CM002494.2, from coordinate 3,413,834 downwards.
TGGTGGGGGTTTGATGATCGTCCCGCTGTCGACCTCCATAGGCTCGTCCCCGAAGTCCGTGTCGTACTGCAACTCGACATCATCTATATCTTCGTGACGAGCGGGAGCTGGAGGTGCCGAAGGAGCAGGGGCAGGTTGTATCGGCAGGCGACCGCTTGGTGCAGTGGTTGGCCTCGGGATCACCCTTATCTCAATGAGATCCTTGGGTCATTGGATGAATGTTCCACGTGCATTTCCAAGGGTTAGGACCTCGTCGTTCGGTGGATGCCTGAGCGGGAAATGATCGAATTCTGGCTTCACCGAGTCGACTTGGACCTTCGCACAGTCAGCCCGTAGTTGCGCCCCATGCACTCTAGTTTCTGGGGTCGGCTGGAAAGCTAGGCCTTCAGCTGCAGGAACCGTGAAGGACGGTATCACCCTCACTGTCAGGGTGCAGCTAGTTGGCTCCTGCGATAGATTAATAACAATTTTTAGAGTAGTACTTACCGTATGATTTCTTCAAGAATTATATTCTTTAAGAATTATATGCGTTGCGGACGAGAGATTTACCGTAATTTGGTCGACGGCGGCGGGAACCGATGGGGGATTTTCCCCGGCCTCAGTTGATGCACAACTGCTGCGCCTCTGCGTCGGACTAGCTAGATCCTTTTGCACAGCAGCAGCGGCAGCCTCCGGGATATTCTGTTCTTCTCGAATCTCCTGCCTGATACGGGCCCTCATCGATTTGAGCTTCTCGTCGAATTCAGAGCTCAACTCGGCTCTGACCTGCTCACGAATCTGGGCGGCAAGGCGGGCATCTCTTTGCGCCTTCGTTACTGTCCGCTTCCTGTACTGCCACGCGTAGTCCGGGAATCCAACTTTCCACGGCACATTGGTGCCAAGTCCCCTAGTGCGTCCACGGTGCTCCTTGTTGCCAAACGCTTTACTGAGGATGTCGTCCTCGCGTCTTTGAGAGCTGCCCTCTTGCGAGGCCTCTTGGGAGGCAACCAACTCCTTCTGTAGTACAAATGAGTTCGGATTAAATGAAAAGTTCGGTGGGGACAATGCAAACAAATATTGAGATAGGGCACTTACTATATTATCGTACACTTGTTGATCTTGGGGATTTGGAAGCGAAACCGATCCATCTTGATTCTTCTGGTACCTCGCGCGGGCCCAGTTCCTTGCCCGTGGGTGTGGGATGTCGGCAAACACCGGCGGTGTGTTCGCTGCCGCTGCCGCTTCATCCTCCTGCTGCCATTCCTCCAGCTTCCCGACGTATCCTGCGGTGCCTAGGCGGTGCGGGTGCACGTTCCTGGACTGCAGTGCTCTATACGCTTCGCTTCTAGCCCGGGATTCAGGGGTCGATTTCTTCTTGTAGAATTGCTCCCATACCTCTTCCGTTATGAAGGGCCATTGGTCTTTTGGATCAGGGGTCATCGGATTTAGGACAAACTCCGTGACCAGCCTGCTCTTGAAATTCTTCCAGCAATTGCCCATCACCTTGAACGCGGCCTGCTTGAGCCTCTCCTCATCGGATGTAGGATATTCGAAGCTCTCCTTGAACTTGAGCCAAGCAGCGTTCTTCTCCGCCTCGGGCACGCCCTTGATGTCATCCGCGAGGATTGTGAAGTTTTCCCTCGCTACGACACCGCAGGTGGACCTGATCTTGGCTAGGACATTGCGAGGCCGGGTCGGCAGTCCAACCTGGTTCACCTCTGAGATGGTGAACCGTTCCTTAGGGATTCTATTCCCTGTCCTACGACCCCTTGCCCTTGAGGACCCACTAGTTGTCGTCGACCGGTTCACCTTGCTGAGACATCGTCTAAATAACTGTGCTTTTAAATAACAAAGTTAATAATGTTGTATACAAATCACGTATGCACGTAACTCGGTTAATTCAGTAAATCCCAAAATCACTAAGTAGTACCATACCTACTCTTACTCGCTCTACCTGGACTACTCTACTTTACAAGCAAAATGGCTCCTCCTCGCTTCCTTTTACACGTTTCTTAATTATCAAAAAATGACAGATTACGAAGTGTTCTAGATGCCAAGGTGTCTTGGAAGGTTCCGTACATGTACTGACCCAACCAAACCAACTTGGCACCCGGAACACTTCGTATTCTATGATGATTTGATAATCTAGAAAGAAAGTCCTTACGTAAATGAGTAATTATCAAAAAATGACAAAAACCGAGGTGCACTGGGATCAGAAGTTTTTCAAATCGGTGTTGTGAGTGCACTGACTCGACCGAACTAACTTCTGACCCTAGGCACCCCGGATTCTGCGACGTTTCGATAATATTTTCCTGAACCAACTTTAATATTAGAGTTGAATAATTACCAAAAAAATAACAAAAACCGAGGTGCAATGGGATCTGAAGGTGTCTTAATCTGTTTTGTGACTTACATATAACACGACCAAACCACCGTCAGACCCTATGCACCTCGGATTCTGCGATAATTTGGTAACGTATATTTTCTAACATTTTGACTATGCACTAAAATTAGTCTAGTTCAATAAAATAAACTACATTCCACCTATAATCCCTAAAGTTTAGTAAAATAAACTAAATTTGAACTAAACCTAATTTGACTCCTACCTAAAAGTCACTAAATCTAATTTGTAACTGCACCATATTTCCACCAAACCTAAAAGTCACTAAACCGAATTTGCAAAAACCTAACATCACTAACATCACTAATAATTCCCAGAAATCACTAAAAATCACTAACATCACTAATAATTCCCAGAAATCACTAAAAATCACTAACATCACTAATAATTCCCAGAAATCATTAAAAATCACTAACATCACTAATACTTCCCAAAAATCACTAACACTAATTTTTAACTAAACCTAATTTTCACTAAACCTAAAAATCATTATCTAAATTTCACTAATACTAATTAGTCACTAAACCTAATTTGTAACTACACCAAATTTCCACCAAACCTAAAAGTCACTTAACCGAATTTACAAAAACCTAACATCACTAGCATCACTAATAATTCCCAAAAATCACTAACATCACTAATACTTCCCAAAAATCACTAAAAATCACTAATACTAATTTTTAACTAAACATAATTTTCACTAAACCTAAAAATCATTACCTAAATTTCACTAATACTAATTTTTAACTAAACCTAATTTGCATTAAACCTAATAATCTAAGTCACTGTCATAACTAAAATAACCTAAGTTCAAAACCTAAAAAACAATCACTAAAATGCACTAAGTAACCCTAACCTAAAAAACTCACCGGCGATGTGGCGGTCGGCGGCTTGGGGAGGAGAGGCGACCGACGGCTTGGGGAGGAGAGGCGCCCGGCTTGGGGAAGATTCGCCCGGCGGCGTCTTGGGGAAGATTCGCCCGGCGGCGGCTTGGGGAAGAAGCGACCGGCGGCGGGTTTGGCGGCGGCGTGCTCGTCGGCGGCGGTTGCTAGGGTTAGAGGACTTAGAAAATTTTCGAATCCGGCCAGATCCAGATCCAGCGCGGTTATTTTATTCTTAGTACGGTAGTTAACATCTCAATCGGGCCTGAATAAGAGCCCGTCACGGATGTAAACATCCGTGACGGGCTCCACCTCCACGCTCGATAGAGATGACATCATCTCCATCGGGCACCACACCAAGGCCCGTCACGGATGTTGTCATCCGTGACGGGCTCCACTTAGAAGCCTGATAGAGATGACATTATCTCTATCGGGCAACACACCAAGGCCCGTCACGGATGAGAACATCCGTAACGGGCTCCATTTCATCACCCGATATAGATGACATCATCTCTATCGGGCACCATAGCACGGCCCGTCACGGATGACAACATCCGTGACGGGCTCCATTACATCGCCCGATAGAGATGATGTCATCTCTATCGGGCTTCTAAGTGGAGCCCGTCACAGATGACATTTGACTCCTGTTCATGTTTCCCTGAACTGATAATAAAATATACAATACTACACATTTAACATGTGCTCATTTCACTAAAATCACAATAATTAATTTTATAATACCAAATAATTTAGTGAAGCACAATAAATCACTAAAATTTAGTACATTCATCATAAAATTATATTACAAGTTGCACCAAGCTAGCTATTACTAATAAAAAATACTTCCCTTTCCATTTTACTTCACTAGTATCCAAAACAACATAACAATTAAGCACAGCTAAAATCACAAGGTTATGCCTTCCGTATGATCTGAGCGAGTATACCCTATAGGCTCCTGTGGATCATCGTCAAGGTCGATTTGGGGCCGTACATGAAGATTCTGGTTGTACTCTTCTTCGTCGACGACGTTGTCAACACCAACAATTCAGCGCTTGCCATCCCTCATGATGTGCATCTTCTTGTTTGCGGGGTCTTTAATGTAGAAAATCTGCTCGACCTGTTTCGCAAGTACGAATGGTTCGTCGGCGTATCCAACCTTGGATAGATCTACTAAAGTGAAACCTTCCTTATCGACTTTAACACCAGTGCGTATATTCACCCAACGGCATCGAAACAAAGGAACCTTGAACTTCACGTAGTTCAGCTCCCAGATCTGCTCAATGCGGCCGTAGTATGTGTTCGAGCCAACTTGATCCTGGAAGGCATCTATATGGACTCCGCTGTTTTGCACTGTGCTTTTGTCATCTTGCTGGACGGTGTAAAATGTGTATCCATTAATATCGTATCGTTGCCATGTGTCTATGGCCCAACACGGTCCCATCCCCAACAACTGTACTATCTCATTTGGGATATCCGTCGACATTGTGACACAATTCTTGAACCAAGCGTTGAATCGAGAGTTATGTTCCCTGTTAATCCACGTCTCAGATCGACCCAAGTTCTCCTGCCGGATTTTCGCTAAGTGCTCCTCAAAGTATGGGCTAACTTCTGCCATGTGTTGGAGCACAGCAAAATGAGCCTGCGCGTAGGAAGCTTGATCGGGCCTAATTCTTTTCCTCCCTATTGTGCCAGCACCTGACAACCTTCCTTCGTGACGAGATGCTGGAACTCCTATAGGTTCGGCCTCGGACATGTAATCCACGCAGAACTCAATGACCTCCTCGGTCGTGTATCCTTCAATGATGCTCCCTTCCGGTTTTGCTGTGTTCCGAACGTATGCCTTCAGAACTCCCATGTACCTCTCGAACGGGTACATTTCTCTTAGAAAAGCTGGGTCACATAGTTTTGTTTGCTCACAAGATGAACAGGGAGATGAACAATGATATCAAAGAAAGACAACGGAAAAAACATCTCCATGTGGCAGAGGGTATTAACAATATCGGTCTGCAACCCATCTAGATCTTCGGGATCTATAACTTTCTGACCGATTGCATTGAAAAAGGCGCACAGACGTTGGATCGTATGTCGGAACTTGGGAGGAAGAATGCCTCTGATAGCAACTGGCAAGATTTGTGTGATTAGCACGTGGCAATCGTGAGACTTCATTCCAACCAGTTTTAGGTCTTCCGATTTGACGTACTTACTAATCCTCGCTGAATAGCCCGATGGAACTTTGATATCTTTCAGGCAAGACAACATTGCCATCTTCTCATTCTTCGACAGTGTGTGGCAAGCTGGAGGGAGGTACAATCTACTTGTCTCTGCATCTGTTACGGGCTGGAGTTCACTGCGAATGTTCATTTCCTGTAGATCAAGGCGCGCGTTCAACCCGTCCTTTGTTTTGCCGGGAATATTCAGCAGCAGGCCAACCAAACTCTCACACACATTCTTTTCTACATGCATGAGATCAATGCAATGACGAACCTCAAGATCTTTCCAGTAAGGTAATCGCCAAAATATGGACTTCTTCTTCCACATACCCTTGTCCTTTGCCTGACTACGTTTTCTTTTCTTCCCAAACTCATTGGTTATATCTTTGACCAAGTTGTACACCTCATCCCCGGACAAATCCTTGGGAGCCTGCTAAAGTTCTCTCTTACCGTTGAAAATATTCTTCTTCCTTCGAAACGCGTGACGTAGCGGGAGCCACCTCCTATGACCCATGTAAACCATCTTTCGTGATTTCTTCAACCATCGGTTGCGTGTATGTTCCATGCAGTCGGAGCAAGCCTTCTTTCCTTTCACGGTTTGGCCAGAAAGATTACCGAGGGCGGGATAGTCATTAATGGTGCAGAACAGTAGAACTCGTAGATTGAAATTCTCCTGACCGTACGCATCCCAAGTTTCCACACCTTCTTTCCATAGCATCTCAAGATCATCCATAACAGGCTCCAAGAACACGTCGATATCATTGCCCGGTTGTTTCGGTCCTTGGATTAACAAGCACAGCATAATACATTTCCTTTTAAAGCACAACCATGGCGGTAGGTTAAAGTTTGAAATAAGAACTGGCCAGGTGCTGTGAGTACTACTCAAGTCTCCGAAAGGATTCATGCCATCTGTACACAGACATATCCTCATGTTTCTGGGGTCGGCAGCAAAGTCACTGTGTTTCCGATCGATATTTCTCCATTGAATTGAATCCGCTGGGTGTCTTAGCATACCGTCGTTCCTTCTCTCAGTGGCATGCCAACGTACTAACTTCGCCTCCTTGGGGTTTGCAAATAATCTTTTGAAACGATCAATGATTGGTAGGTACTACAAAACCTTCGCGGGACCACCCCGCTTTGATCTTTTCCCTTCGTCAGGACTTTTCTTTCGCTTGTATCGAGAGGCCTTGCAGACAGGACAAGCATCTAAGTCCGCATACTGCTTGTGGTACAGTATGCAGTCGTTTGGACAAGCGTGAATTCTACGGACCTCTAACCCCAGGGGACACAAAACCTGCTTTGCTTCGTATGTCGTCTCGGGCAATGTGTTCCCATCAGGCAGCAAAGACTTCAAAATTCCCAAAAGCTCCGTGAAACTCTTGTCTGTCCATCCACTACTTGCCTTCAGCTTCATTAGGTCCAAGGTAGCTGATAATTTGGTGTGCTTTGCTTTGCATCCGGCGTACAGAGGCGTCTGCGAGTCACTGACCAACCAGCTGAACTTTATGGAATCTCTCTCGTTGTAGGCTGGATCCTCAACGTCACGTAACATGTCTTGCAGCAGATCATGATCAACATCAACCATTTCACCGCCTAGTGGAGAAGGTACAAACATGTCATGCTCATCTTCATCTTCCTGATTTTGCGCACCAGTACTGTCTACAACTGCACCACCTCCTGATTCTTGCTCTCCATGCTTGATCCAACATGTGTAGCCCTCCATGAATCCTCGTTGTATCAGATGAGCGTGTACATCCACTCGACTACCAAACATATTCTCATTCTTGCAATCTGCACATGGACAACACATGTAATCGCTGTTTCTTCTTTTCCTATCCTCCTCCGCGGTGTTTATAAAATTTAATACCCCATTTCTATACTCCTGACTATGACGTTTCACGGATTTCGCATACATCCAACTTCGATCCATCGCTGAAGAAATGAAAAAATAATCAGAGAAACATCTTAGAAGATAAATACTCTAAATTAATGACAATTGATGAATTGTCTAAAGTACCGATTACTATTTAAGTACCTTTATGAATTTACTGTTTTTTTGGAAAAAAATTAAAATTTCGCCCCCTCCAACCTCCCACCAAAATTGTGAATAGTGGGATACAGTTACACCGGCAGTTGCGGCTATTTATAGTGTGCAAAAACTATCTGTAACGGTCCATAAAATTGTATTCTCTGTCGGGCATATCAGTTATCTTTATCGGGCCTAAAAAAATGCCTGTCACAGAGGACTGCAATCTGTGACGGGCTTTGTTGTTATCTCAATCGGGCCTCAACATAGAGCCCGTCACGGATGACACATATTTGTGACGGGCTCCAACTAGGACCCGATTGAGATAACCTTAAAATCTCTAACGGGCCATAAGTTGAGGCCCGTCACAGATGACTATCATCTGTGACGGGCCCCTGCTTGCGGCCCGATTGAGATATTTGAGGTTATCTCAATCGGGCCCTAGTTGGAGCCCGTCACAGATATGTGTCATCCGTGACGGGCTTCATTTCTACGCACATTTAACATGTCTCTCCGACCCTATCTCAATCGGCCTCTTTTAAGACCCGTTTGAGATGTATTCTTTGTGACGGCCCGCAAAAACTAGTTATGTTACAGCCCGTCACAGATGAGAGGATCTGCACTAGTGTGCCATCATACTTCTCTTCCTTCTCTAATTAATTCGTCTTTTTCAAATCCTCCATCTCTTATTTGTATATATATACATTATATTTATTATGATCCTTCGAATAAAAGTATAATAATATCCTTATATTAGTGATAGTCACGTCTTATATTTTAAAATAAAGGAAATTATGGTATACTTCTCTCTATATCTTTTAATTCCCAATAATTTTCACATGAGAAAAATCTTACTATGTGACATTACCTCTCAAACGGTGACTTCATACCATTATTTAATTATGTCCTTAAATGCCCTTTAAGTCTAGCTGGGGTATTTGATGATGATGGTGCAAGCATTTTGCTTGTTGAGTCTCAATAATGGTAATTTCTATCATTTCTTAATTAGGGAACAATTAATCCCCTGATTGGTCTTTTCAGAAAATTACTTATTTTACTAAAATAGCAGTGCAAGATAAAACCACTGTCATAAAAATGCTACATTATAAACTGAAAACAATAATTAAAGGGATGTTATATATGCGTATACTAAAGAAGAGCTCCAATTTAACCGCTAGAGAGGCAAGAGGATGTTTAGTGAATACTTAAATTTTGTTTAAGCTTGCTCTTTCAAACTTGTCTAGAAGTGTGGCTAGTAAAATTAGAGTCACTGAAGCTAATACGAGGTATTTTTGTCACACCGTTTTTAAGGCTTATATGGTAAAAATGAATCTTGTTGCGAGTGTGGGTGTGTACGGGTACCTCACTCAATTATTTAACTTACTAGTTACATACCCAGCTTTGCAAAGATTATTTTATTTAGTATAGCTAGAGAATTTAGATCTAGTGGGTTGCTCGGTTTTTTACAAGAGTTTATTTTTGAGAAATTACTTATTTTTAGAGTGGATCATTTTTATGGGAGGAAAGAGGTTTTTACGTGGAGGTGGAGGAAAACGATTCTCTTTTTTATGCACTTGTGATGTAAGATGGGGTAATCTTTAACAAGTTGAATGTCAACAAAATAGCACCAATCGTAAAAGATCTCAGATAAGATTGTAGGATCAAATACAACAACCAAACCTACCGGAGGGATAAATGGTAGATACACCAAAAACCAATCATTTTATGGAATTAAAAGAATCCTCAAACCTAATGGAGATTATCGGTATAGTCGGTCTGACCGTCGTGTGCACAGCGGTCAGACCGTATCTTTGCCGCCGATCTGATCGGTGTTGTCCGACTAGTTAGACCGCTCACCACATGTCGGTCTAATTGTCGGATCCAGAAAACACGTATTAAAGTAACTCTTGAAAGTAGATCAATTTTATTGTATCAATATGTGTTTACAAAGTGCATCTAAAGGATTCATCTCTCAACTCACGAATTAGGATTGAAATCTTGAAGCAAACCTTAATTTTTCTCTTCCAAAAAATCGATATCTTATAGACTCAACCCCTCATCTATTTATAATAAAAACTCCCTACACAAAGTAGTAGTAGAACTTCTAATTCCACTATGACTCTATCGTCAATTTCCAAATCAAAGCACAATTTTCAAATTGTAACTTCTTATTTTCTCTGTCAAACACTGTAGCCACAGCCGACCAGAATCTCAGTCGCAGTCGGACTCCTGCCTCCGCGCGTGGGCCTGCTCGCTGCTCTCGCCTGGGCCGACTCACCATCGAGCCTGCTTGGACCAGGCCGACTGCTGCTGCTCCTTGCGTAGGCCGACAACCACTTCTGCTGCCCGGACCCCCAGCAAGAGGGAAATTTAACTATTTTTCACTTTTAAGATATAACAATTAAGAATTTATCATTCGCTATTTATGATATGTTAACCCTCATATATCTCTATTATATGTGAAGTCCAATGATAACTCCTTTATTATCACTTGTAAGAGTGGTGAATAGTTAATTATTCAGCACAAACCTACCCACATGCATACAAACAATGCATGGTACAGTACCACCGCTACAGTACCTAGAGTACTGTAGCACCATGAACATCCACAAATCCTCTCTCGTAACTCCTTCGCGAACACTGGTACTTGCACCCACCACCCATGAAGCCCGTTACGAAGATCTCTCCCACACGGTGTCCATCCAACATATGCTATCTCGTATTCAACTTCGTCACCCGACATCCTTAACTGTCTAGACCTTAACTACTCTCTGAGTCTAATCGCGATCCCATCGTTGACTGAAGTTAACCTCCAAGAATCCCGACTCTAGTTACCTTCTCACATGGTATTCTGATCGCATTAGACATCTACTTCTCCCTAATCATAATCCCGGTCCTCAGGATTGATCAAAGCTGACCTCAAGTTACCCGCATACAATTAGACAAAACAACTGTTTCCTAGCACATATATCACAATCTGACCCACATTAGTTACACGCACTCACACCAATATCCACCTACATTACCAAACCAATTTCATTGAATAAATCATTTGCAAAGTCAATTATTCATCACAAAATATTAAATCATCACATGATTCTACAAGATTACTCATATATTTTGGAATGCTATGTTTACAAGTTAATTAGAACAGAGCCACACAAGGTAGGAACTAATTTTTTCTTTATTTTCCTTCCTAATATTCACTATAGTTCCATGCATATTGTCAATTGCATGTCCATGAAAGAAATTTTGAATTGCTCCACCTCCGAAACCTTTTATCAAGGAGACCCCAGAAGGCCACGAGACCACAAAGACATGTTATGAAGTTCAATGTCTGCATCATGTCCTAAATTCTGTTGCTGAAATTACAACATGGATGCGAAACCCAATTGTGCAGGAAATTAAAGTAACAACAATTGAAATCGACCGCCCTCCCCAAAAAAAAAACATTTCCAAAAATAAAATAGTGGATTATTGTCGAAACTAGAACTCGGCAATATGAAAAGGAGGTAGCGCATGAGACCTAAAAGTGGATGGATGTGGAGACAAGGATTTAGACAGGTTTAGGCCCTTTCAATGAGAGGTAATACCCTATTCCTGTTTGGGGATTGAATCCACCGAGTTGTGTATTAATCTGATGATCTAGTTGTGCTCATTATGCCCCCTAGAGGGCCTCCTCCCCACCTTATATAGGTTCACGTGCAGGATTACAAGATAGAAACTTTAACTAATACGACATCGGTTTCCTAATACTACTTTACAATATTATCAAACCAAGACTTTAGGCCGTTCCGTAATACATAAGGAAACGTAATACCCAAGTCATGATCCGTTACATATTACATAAATATAAGCTATCCCCTATAACTAGTCGGATAACTATGTCGTGTGGGTATGAGTACCCATAATCTCCACAGTAGCTCCTGAGACCTTCACAGTCGAAAAAATGATCTTCTCTCGAACTAGATTACTCCAAAACCGAGTGCTTCAATCATCTTCGCCATGATCTCCCGATTACTTTTACCAAACAAAAAAACTATGGAGGGCTGAAAATAATAAAATATAAACTTAGGTGCATCGACTAATGCACCTAATAGGTGTAGCCCCTGACTATGTGGTTAGTTGAACAAACTAAGCATATAATCAAGGAATAAATAGATTAACCAGCCGAGTGGTTTTAAGCCACCTAAGTAGCATAACGATAGCACATACGGTATGAATCCCCAAGTAAATAAGACTCAAGTGATAGACCGTTTGCTTTATGAAGTATGATGCATGCAACCTAAAGTTACTACATCTTTGAAAATTCACATAGCAAAAACAGCTATAAAAAAGCTTGTATGCCGTGAATAAAGAAATTTCCAAAGTACTAGGCATACACCATGCACACACTGCTTTAACAAATGTGCTTAAGTTCCTAAAAGATGCACGGGTTTACCATACTTGGAAACATAAGGCATATATGGTTTCAAATCCGAGTAAATAAAACTTATAAAGGATTTACCAACCGCTAAACAATGACCAAAATATTTAATAAGCCTAAGCCTTAATACTTGGTCTTTAAATAAAAATGCATACTTACGCGGCAGAAGCAACGATATTGCATCCGATCAATTGCTTTATGAAATCAAACAGTGCCATGACTTATATAAAAAGGTCAGAGGGGCAGTTATATATAAAACTTCACTATTTGCCACCTTTTATGATGCATTGTATCAACTCCTAAAAAGTTGAGTAACTACGGTATAAAGAATTTTAAGGTATTGGGCACTTGATCACGCGTACTTTTACCTAAAAAAAAATACCTAAGTCCCTAAAAGAACGTGACTGGCCACACCTGAAAATATAGGCTGCGAACATATTAGGCCTAGACCCAAAAATATGCCCACCGATACCCTTGAAATATGATGTGTAGAGCACGCCGATTAATATGCTCCTGAGTGATAAATTTTCCGGGTGATGTAGATAAAGTGTATATCATCTAAGTGGCTTCTTATCTGAGTATTTACCCCTCATGGGATATACCATAGTATATGTGATAATTGAATCCCGACTGGCGCAAATACTCGGCCGATGGCCCTCATGGGGAATAAAGATTGGTCCAGTCTTTCAGCGCAGGAAATAAGCTCCTGACCATGAATCCATGTAGTGTGTATCCAGAACAAGTCCAGATTGAAGGTATGATCCTTGTGCTTAACCTGGTAAGCCCCTAAGCATGTAGTTGGTCCTTCTATCCTAGTCGAAATTGTCCATTGGTAGTAGCTGATGCAGTCGGCATGGAGGCGAGATGACCAATGTGCAGATGATATCGCCCATCAAAGGTGACGAAGATGTCGATGGTAGAGACGAAGTTGTCCATCAGCAGCGATGGTGAATTCCTCCAACCGCGGAAACGAAGAAACCAGCCAGCAATGCCAGACGTGACCGGTAGTGAAGACGAAATTGCTCATCCACAGCAACAGAATAGGCACGACCGAAGAGGCATAGCATGATGTTGATGAAGACGATGATGTTGATGATCCAGTCAATAATGGTATAGCAACCAATCAGAAGATGAGATAACAAATCGGCGATGACGGAGGGAACCGAAAGCAAAGACGTGGTCATCTATTAGTGACTGCGGAGACATTAGGGCTGATGAAGTAGAGGCGATGCCAAGGAGACACAGCAAGAAGTAAACAAAAATGATCCAGTCGGATATTCAGCGTTGACTAAGCATGGACCCCTGAAGCAAACACCTTGGTTGATGGTAACTGACCGGAGATCACGATAGTGTCGATGGAGAAGGTGCTGATGATGATTTCAGTAACAATAATCCATCAAATTGTTGAAAAGATGTCGAAGCTCGAGTAGTTTCCTTAACGCTAACACTTGCACGACGAAGATTGATGCAATGCTCGTTGATTTATGACGATGGCAGTAGAACTTGGTCTTGTAACTGTTGCATATGCTTCACTTGGAGAAAGTAGATGTTGTTGTCCAACTCATCGAATCTTAATTGGTTGGTTGACAACTCCAAACTCCCAGACATATAGATTAAATCTTGAACTTGATACTCGAGAAATTTGGAGTAAATTGTGGTAGAATCCATAAACCAAAATTGTCAGTGAAATAATTAGAGTTGCTGAAGTAGAACGGCTGCTCTGAAGCGAGGACAAAGATAACGACTCCCGGAGTTAACTCATTGGCTGGTTAATTGATTGCTTCATCTTGACATAATGTTTATCTAATTTTGAGTCTTGTATTCGTGTAGCCCCCGACTCTATGCTTAGTTGAGAAACAACTAAACATAGAGTCAAGTACTGTAGCTTGTTGTCAAGTAGCCATTGCTTGATTGAAGATATGCATTGAGGATGTCCGAGTAAAAATCTTGAAGATTGGAACACCACTTGTTGTAGTAGATCAGCACGGCGTCGTATTTGGTGGCACATGCCAAGATGTCGAGGCTCTTGGAGACGTCTTAGTTGGTGAAGTAGTGAAGCTTGCGAAGTAGTGGCAATAGAATTTGCCGGTGCCGAAGACAATGAAGGTGAAATTGCCCCACAATGGTGATAGAGATACACTGCCATGATGACGTGGACACGAGTCGACAGCAACAAAAGCAAACCAGTGGTGAAGATGAGGTTCGAACAACGATGGCGAAGACGCGTAGTCGTGAAGATAAAAACACTAGTCGGCGACAGAAGAAGCTGAATGATGGTGAAAACGAAGACGTCCATAACCGGCGACATAATAGGCCAGCCGCGAAGGTGGAGATGCCAGTCGGCGGAGGCAGAGATAAGCCGGTGGTGAAGACGTAGACGCCCATCAACGTCAGCATAGCAGGCCAACTCTGGAGGCGAAGATACCAGTCGGCAGCGGGGAAGGCGAGCCGGTGGTGAAGTCGTAGATGTCCAACAATGGTGGTGTGACCAACCAACCGTGTAAGCGGCGACACCAGTCAGCAGCGGCAAAGGCGAGCCGGCGGTGAAGACGTAGACGTCCAACAACGGTGTTGTGACTAACCAATCGTGTAGGCGGAGACACCAGTCGGTGACAACGAAAGCGAGCCGGTGGTGAAGACGTGGACGCCCAACAACCGTGGTGTGACCAACCATCCGTGTAGGCGGAGACACCAGTCGGTGGCGGCGAAGGCAAGCCGGTGATGAAGACGTAGACACCCAACAACGGTGGTGTGACCAACCAACCGTGTAGGTGAAGACACCAGTCGGCGGCGATGAAGGCGAGCCTACGGTTAAGACATATACGCCCAACGACGATGGTGTGACCAACCAACCGTGTAGGCGGAGACACCAGTCGACGACGATGAAGGTGAGCTGGTGATGAAGACGTAGACGCCCAACGACGGTGTCGTGACCATCCAACCGTGTAGGCGAGAACACCAGTCGGCGACGATGAAGGCGTGCTGGCGGTGAAGACATAAACGCCCAACGACGATGGTGTTACCAACCAACTGTGTAGACGGAGACACCAGTCAGCGACGATGAAGGCGAGCCAGTGGTGAAGACGTAGACGCCCAACGACGGTATTGTGACCATCCAACCGTGTAGGCGAGAACACCAGTCGGCGATGATGAAGGCGAGCCGACGGTGAAGACGTAGACGCCCAATAACAGTGGTGTGACCAACCAACCGTGTAGGTGGAAACACTAGTCGGCGGCGGCGAAGGCAAGCCGACGGTGATGTTCTAACTGATCCATTCCTGAAGCGTAGGAGTTAAGTTTAAAGCCATGAATCCCCACTATGCATATCTGGATTTGGATCCTGCAATATAAACATATAGGATGAGTAGCATCTGATGCAAATATAATACTTGAGAAAAATTCAAGAATTTTAAAATATTTATAAATATGTATTTCTCCTCTTGTCGGATTTGATTTTCCCGAGTAGATGACTCCTCAGATTTAAACACTCTGCCCGACTAGTCATTAACATGATTAACATGAGTTCGTCATTAATGGAACAAAATTTCACGGATAAGAATTTACTACTCGGGTACTTTTGCAATTGTGAAGAGTAGAAAGCAAATTATATTACCTCCATGTTTTTGATTTCTTCCGAGTAATACTTAGCACCTTGCGTTATACACTCCATCCAACGAGCCCCCGGGTGCCAGGAATCGGTCTAAAGGCAACTATCCATCGAGAAACGGAAAGCATAGGGAAATAGAGCTCTATAACTTTTTTGCTCGGATTATTTCACAAGCAATCAACATAAACATTATGAAAATTGTTGAAAAATATGATATAATATCTGTAGCCCCCGACTCACTACTCAATGGAGAACCAAATGATGTAATGAGTCAAAAGAAAAGGAAAATATCATATAAAGAATAAAATAATAATGACTTAGCTTTTTGGTATTTTCTTCGGTGCCAATAAAGGTGACTGATGTAGAAGCAAGGTCATCCATCAATAGCGACGAAATTAACCAGTCACGAAGGAGAAGGAACCAATCGGCAGCGATGACGATGGCCGGCGGTGAAAACGATATCGCCATCAGTAACAGCTGCGGCGAAGGCAAGCCGGCGGTGAAGTACACCAACCGTGGAGGCGAAGAAACCAGTCGGTGGCGATGACGGCGGTCGACAGTGGAGGCGTTGATGCTCAGCAACGGCAGTGTGACCAACCAAACGTGGAGGCGAAGAAACCAGTCGGTGGCGATAACAGCAGCCGTCGGTGAAGACAATATCGCCATCAGCAACGGCAGCGGAATATGCTAACCGTGGAGACGAATAAACCAGACGATAGCGATGACGATGGCCGACAGTTAAGACAGTGATGCTTGTCAGCGGTGGCGGTTTAGGCGAACCATGAAGACGAGGACACCAATTAACGACGACGGAGATGAATGGCGGTGAAAGTAAGGTCATTGCTCGGTAGAAGAGGATGACACGCTGGTGCCGCGCGCGATCCAACTGAACCCAGCTTCATGGTTGTGTCCTCGTTGGTTATATATGTGAATACATGCAAACAAGCAAATCAGTCTGGTTTGAGAACAAGAACAGATACGCATGTACTGCATATACTCTTGTAAATTAATTGACTGATATATTCTTGTTGGTTGATCCTCTTGAAGCCTGCATGTGTGATATTTATAGATACATGCAACAATATACATGTGTAGGCAGCTGGGTCACCAAGCAGATTGCGGGTGGCTTGAGTGATCTCAGGTGATTGAGTCACCGTTGATGCAAAACAAAGCAATCATGCCAATCAATCGGCGGTGAAGCGTCTCAGCCATCGGCAATATATGTAATAAAAAAAAAGCAGCCTTAATCTGTGATTTAGAAATCTAATATAATCATATTAGTATAGAGAAATTAATTCTATAGATACTTGGTGCATGCTTGATCAGGTAATTCGTGCATATTGATCGGTCAGATCAACTCGAGCACGCGATTTCTCCAGTAGGCCGAAGGCGACTATTCCCATGCGTACCAGTGGTGGCCAAAGCCTGTCCGTCGCGCCGCTTCGACGTTTAGGTTGTGGAAAGCAGGAACAGAATCTCCACTCCGCCGACCACCACATGAAAGCAAGAAAAATAATAGGAGATTAATCTACCATTAGAAACCAATCTAATAAAAGTTAGGTTGGAACAACAAACCCAGATTAAAGATTTGAGCCATCAAACTCGTTGAGATTGATCTCAACGCTTATCTTGAAGTTGAATCCATCGTACTTTTCGAACGGGTAACTCGATGCACCCCTACCTGGCGCGTCAACTGTCGAAACTAGAATTCGGCAATATGAAATTCGGCAATATGAAAAGGGGTAGCGCACGAGACCTAAAAGTGAATGGATGTGAAGACAAGGATTTAGACAGGTTCAGACTCTCTCAGTAAGAGGTGATACGCTACTTCTGTTTGGGAATTGAATCCGCCGAGTTGTGTATTGATCTGACGATCTAGTTGTGCTCATTATGCCCCCTAGAGGGCCTCCTGCCTACCTTATATAGGTTGGGGGCATAATTACGAGATATAAACCTTAACCAATACGACATCGGTTTCATAATACTACTTTACAATATTATCAAACCAAGATTATAGGCCGTTCCGTAATACATAAAGAAACGTAGTATCCAAGTTATGATCCGTTACATATTACGTAGATATAAGCTATCCCTTATAATTAGTTGGATAACTATGTCGTGTGGGTATGGGGTTTCCATAATCTCCACAATTATCTCAACAAGAAGGGTGTTTTTTTAAAATGAACAAGAAACTAAAATAGTTAAATTGCAATCATGAAAGCTCAAAATCTAGACCGACACGCATATGGATGCTCCGGATTTTGGCATATCGAAATGAGGCCTAATTTTTTCCATGTTCTTGGATTACATTTACGACCTTGTTAGTATAGGCCTTCAGTCCCAGCCCATCTATGTTTGTAGGCCAATGTTGGAGTACAAATTCCTGGCCTATGTACACATAAGAGGCTGGAATTAGGCCCATCTGAGATAGAAATGGGCCTGTATTTGGGCTTTATCGAACCAGCCACATATGTCGATTTTGCTTGGAATAAGTCCACTTGGAGTCCCCAAATATAGGTCCAATTTGTTTCGTAGCCCTCAACCACAATACTAGATATCTTAACCCTCGAACTATTAAAACCGATGTAAAACAGATGCAGGAGTTGTTTTGAACGGTTTTAATTATCGTTAAAGGGATTATTAATACCTGATTTTATTGTTGAAAAATACGAATCAGATCTGACCTACTGATTCGAAGAGATCCGTTTCCCTCTTGTAAGTTTATTTTAGCCCCCTTCCTCATACTAGTGTTTCCTTATCAAAATTCCTAGGGCTTCCTCATCAAAACGGTCTAAACTTGCAGCAGTTGTATTCGTATCGGATTTTTTTCCCCTTCTCCAATTTGATTATGCTTCATGATTGATTCGGTTGTTTCCGATTCGGGATTGAGCCCTTTCGTTTATGTGCAGCAAAGGTCGAGCTCTCCATCAGACCGCCACCCCACAAGGACCCTCGCATGTTTGTGCACTCCCTCCCCTCAGCTTAAGCTTGTAGCCACCGTCGTCAGCGTGTGTGCTTCAGGGAGGTGCATCGATGATTTTTTTCTTTGATATATGCGTCATTTTTTTATACGAAGTGGTCTAGATACAATCTATTTAATTCTTGAACAAATTGACCCCGTTTTTTCACAAGTTTTGACCGATCTTTTTCATATCGCCAATAAAATCTCAATACATCCACGGTAATCCCGTTTATCGTTACCCTCTGATATTTTCTCAATATCGATAATAGTTGAAACCCTTAACTAGCAATGCCTTGGTCTCTCTATGTGATCGATCAGTTCGTTATTCTCTCAATCGATCTCTAGTGTTGTTTGTTTTTCATCTTTTTGCTAGATTGTTGGAACATAATCCAACAGAGATCAAGCACAGGGAGAAAGAGATGTAGTGTTTGTATTGCTTATGCCCTTCTGCCCACTCAGAGGGGGGCGAATACATTTATATACTCTTTATAGTTGCATGGGAGATTACAAGAGTACCCCCTTTGTTCATGCCTCTTTGCCTAAAGCTGACAGGTGACCCCGAGTCAGGGGTAATAAGGTAAAACCCTAAGAGATAATAAACCAGCATCCCCGGGGATCCTGTGATTCCCGAGGTGAGTGGCTTGAGGGCGAGTGTGATACCGATCCGCCTCGGCCTCTGCCCGGCCTACCACCGCCGCGGATGTCAGGCGTGGTTTGGCACCTTGAATGCCCCATCAATGCTCTTGCCATCTGCTCGGTGGCAAGCTTCATCTCGGAGCCTCTTGCCAAGATCGCCGCCCCGAAAGCTTTTTTTGGGCGTCCCCTCTGGGCCTCTATCCCCGGCGCCTCTCTGGAGCATCCTGCTGGTTATGCTCGAGCTTAATTAGCCATATTGGCAGCACTGACTTGTCTTCGATATATGGAAGAAAGTGTGAGAGCAGCAGCTAGTAGTACGGCAGACCGATCGATTAATGTTTCAGTGTTGCAGAGATCGGTCGATATATCGGTCGATGGATCAATAGTGCATGTACAGTATCGATGGAGTACGCGAAAGCTGTTGGCCGGTGATCTGTCCACGCATCGATCTCTAGCAACTGTATTAATATTTACATGTATATATTTAATTTGCCACACAGGAGTTAATTGGACATGTTTTGTGTAATTAAGTGTCTGTGTACTGTGTACTGGCAAACAGTGTATGTCTATGTAAGCATCGGTGTGTGTGGGTGAGAGAGAGAGATACAGCAGCTACCAGTAATGTACGTAGCTGGCTTTATGCAAGTTAACTCCTGTTTGATCCTGAGCATTATATAATTGATGTGTCATTAATTATATTACAGTGATCATGTCTGCATGCAGCTGCATATGTGTACAATATATATGACGAAATAATCGAAAATAGTTATTAGATATCCTCTTTGATCATATGCATGGGAATTGTTTAATTATCTCTTATGTAGCAGAAATTAACTAATTAATTAGTTCTAGATTTGCTGCTCGAGGGCACTGCATACTCCTATATTAATTAATTACTATCGTTATTGCCGAATTAACAAACTTAATTTGATGGACCAAAAAAATTAATTAGAAGTCAGAGTAGGCAGCTAAGCTACGTGCCCATCTGATTCATCTCATGCACACTGAATTGAATATCCAATTGTATGAGTGACGGCTAAGAGATCAGATTAACCAGAAGTTTAAGATAGATATGTATAATAAATTAAACAAACACCCCAAGTTGAATAACTTCTGGACCATGCATGCATTCCTCCACGCATTTAATCTTCAGTTTAATTTACAACTCCAAATGGTTAGTTTATAAATTAAGACGATCGATTACACAAGTACTAGCACTTACTGTTTCTTCGTCGTCGTAATTAATTATATGATATATATATAGTCAAAAATGACACCTCGATCCGGTGATCTGATCATCTCTGAGTGTGAGAATGGAGTAAATTTGCAGAGAGCGATCTGTGTTAATGTCTGTCAGTCTGTCAGTAATGCTACAAGTAGTGACAGAGATATATGTATAATTAAAAGAGAGAATCTTAGGTTAGTGGGGTTAATTACTTATACTTATACCTTGGGCCACACACTAGTGCTAATTAAGCATCTTAGACCCCTAACTAGGGTCAGATTCTGCTTGGTTGGCTTGATGATAAGCACATGTTTACTGCTTAATTAAGCACATGCATGCATACTTACACAGTTAAAAACAAGACGTGTACATTACGCACTGCATCCTATACGTACTATATATAGTATACGAATCACAAGTTGTTGCAGGCTGTTACATTCTACTAGCAAATTATTTATATATTGAATATATATAAATAGCTATGTAGACTAGTAGTAGAATGATTAGCTTAGTTTACAGAGAAGAACATGCCACTTTGAGCACTTGATTCTTCCTTTCCTTTTCTTCTTCTTTTTTCTTTTTGCGTGGAGGGCATGCACTCGATTATTAATTTCAAAGCTGAATTAAGTTAGGAGAGGATAAACTAATTTATGGATAAAAACCAACAGCATATGTACTATACCTCCATTCTTTCTATTAATTAATCATCGAAAGTTTCGAATTTTGACTGCACTCATTTTAGGACATCTATTTATTAAAAACAGGAGCTGGTAGTTAGCTAAGCATTTTCCTTTTGCCATTACATTAAAGACAAATGCATATACACACCCCACGCCATGCACAATCCTAATCCCTTTTTCATATCATACTTTAATTTACATTCGTGGCATAATTAACCACACAACTAAATGATAAATCTGTCAACTTCACTAGCTAATTAAATTCTCAGTGAAAGTGCATCAAATATGTATTAGTTTGGGTATCTGCAGGCAGTGCGCGGAGCCAAAAAAATTTCAAGTATAGGACTTAATTGATGAATTTTCATAGATATATCTTTTTCCTTTCAAATTTTCAAATTTTGTAGTTATTTTAATGGGTATTTAGGGCTAGGAGTAGGGCTCTAGCTCTAGCTGCCCTACTCCAGGTTCCACCCCTGATAGATAGAAACTTGACCACCACGTACATCAAACTAAGGTGCTTTGCGACCCAGTTAAGTTTATTTAATTGAAGCTTACCCATTAAGCATGCATCTACTGTACATACGTCACGGTTACCGTAGTAAAACATTAGTCAACTAAGAGTTGATCTTACCAAAACCCAACAGTTTGAACCATATGCATGTCTCATTATCAGCTACACATATAGATGCATGTTGTCTGTATATACTAGCTACATCGATCACTCTAATTAAGAAGAGAAGGTACGCATATAGGCTCAACGAAAACGTTCTTAATTACTTGGACATATTTGGCTCTACATGCATGCCATCGATCCTTGCATTAGGTCAAACACATGCATTATATACTAGATGGTGTGCTTAGTGGAGACAGTCACCTTAAATTGTAGCAGACGAATATTAGCATTAATTGCATTGCTAATGTGTACAAAAGTTCAAAAGACAACTAGCAAGCTAAAAGAAATTAAAATATTGCAATTTGAGATATGTCAACCTTATTAATTTGAAGATGAGTTCGGTTGAAAAAGAAAATGAAGTTCTAATTAACAGACTTATTTAACTATTTACTCGTAAAGATACTCTATCGGTTGTTAGTGTTTGATGCCGTTAACTTGATATATGTTTGATAATTTGTTTAATTTAAGAAATTTTACAGTAAATATGTAAAAGTATAAGTCATGTACACATGATGATAAAACAAATATAAAATAAATAACAAATAAATAATTTTTAATAAGATGTATAATAAAACATACTCTAAAAAAATCAGTAGCCTTAAACATTAAAAAGCAGAGGAAGTATAATATAATATTTTTTGAGATATCTTTCATAATTAATCTACTAATTAATGGCATTTCGGCATGAAAATTCATTATGCTTTCATGTAAGAAAAGGACCATAATAATAATTTCAATATGTGAGTAAAGATTTTACTCCTCCGGTTTAATTGTCGAATTATATTAATTAAAGACGCAATAAGGATTATATGTATACATGAATTAATGGATCTCGGATGCGTTGCGTTTTCTCTACGGCGTCAGCTGCTGACATAAGCCAAGCAGATGTCAACGATGACCTAGTATTAATTGTACAGTATTTTGTCCCCTGACAAGGTGGGGTCCACACGGGTGCTGAATAGCACACGTGGAAGCTTTTCACCCGCACAGATGACAACCGAAAGACCTTAATTTTCTGGGCGGCTGGGATCTGTCAACTGACAAACATAGGTCGATCTGCACCGTTGGATCGACCCAAATGTGTACCTGGCTTCTGCTCGGTGGCGCTCCCGCGTCCAATTATCCGAGGTCACAGGAAGCAGGTAAATTATTTAATTCTAATTAAATTATATCATATTAATTAATCTATTAATTAATTATTAGATAATTACTGTGTATTGGATTTTCGGTAATTTTTATTCTTGTTCGCCACTGCTTCTGTTAGAACTTTAGAAGTTAATCAATAATATAGTATCGGTCTATAGATACTACGTAGTCAAGACCATCTATCACCTCAACTTGTGGAAAACGTTTACTACCAAATATCGTAAATTACCATATGGTGAGTTAAATTTGCTAATTTTCAGCAAGTAGTAAGTACTTCAATATATAGTTAATTGAAGTAGGAAGCACATGCATATGTTAGTTATGAGTAGTTGTTGTTACTAATTAATTGTGGAGAAGGATCTAATGGGAAGGGGTTACAAATATTAAGTGGGAGCCAGGATCAACATCAATAGCTAAGCACAATATATATAACATTTTATTTTTTATGGTATTTTTATCTTTTCAAAATATAAGCATTTCTGACAATATATGTTGGGTAGTAGATTGGTAAGTAATTAACTGATTTGTACATGTGATCGTTGAAGAGAGCAATATATATGGGATGCTTAATTAACCATCAAATCGAAGCAAGCCGCGGCGCAGAACTAGCTAATTAACCCGTTTATCTACTGACCGTACGAAGCCTTAGTATCAATTTGCTTGATATATAGTTAAGCTAGGAGATATATAGTTCTATTAATGTATGACATGTCTTATGGGCTTAACTAATTATATTAGTTAATTAGTTGGTGTGTGATTTGGATCGATCTCTTGTACATATATGCATGTGCATTTGGGTAGTGTTTGATTCAAAGGATATAGTAATTAATGTAAACGTAGATTACAATTGATTTGGTGGTGCAACGGGATGCATGGTTAATTAATTGATTAGTTAATTACTGTAATTAATCCAATTTGTAAGAGGTTGGTCGACACAGTTGCTGCAGTGTCTTGACCATTAGCTTTGGATGTGAATGGGCTGTACAGACTATACATAGGATAATTAATCTGAATATACGGTCCAATTGGAACAAACTGTCGGCCTGTACATAATCAATTAATGGAATAAGTTGGTGATGCATATTTTAGTTTTTGTTACACCCACAAAAAATGGCCCAATTAAACAATCACCACGTTGTTGGATGAAAACATTGATAATATATACGTTACATTGCCCATAGTGACTTTTCATGGATGTCGGCTCTCAAAACTCACAGCTAATTCGTCAACCCAAACAACTCATTGTTCACGCATGAACAGTTTTAAACACCCTCCTTTGAGATCTATAAAGATGTTGCTTGGCAACGGTATGATAAGTGATCAGAAACAAATAATATGTAGGTTAATTATGCGCCGTGCAATAATATTAAGAATTTACTACCTTTGATAATATTTGCTTATTGTTTCCATTGAAAATGTGATCCGATTGAACGTGTGATTGCAACAGCTAGACGGTACTAGCTGACTAGTCCCTTGTGTATTTTGCGGCCCTTAATTAGCAAAACAAATTAAGTAAATTAATTTATGATAGTGCCCTCTGTACCCAACAATACTGTCGATCGACGGAACCCTATGTACTAGATCAATCCTACAATTATTTCGTCTTAGGAAGAAGGTGTATATCTAATCAACACTAGTGCTGTAGATCGACTACTATAGAATGAGAAATAGCTCCAACCATTTTCACCTATATGTGTACTTCTCAAGCTTGTAATATTTTTTTAAGATATTAACGTTGGATACTTGTGAGTCACATGTCTAGATTAAAATGATTTTATAGTATTATAATTTAATCCGGTTATATACCTTTATTGCAACAGAAATGAAGTCCTTTGTATATACTGAATTTTCAAATTTCAAAGCAACATGTTTTCAAGACCAGAGGGAGATATCATATACATCAACTGATCGTGTAATCACGCAACCCCTAGCGAAAGGAAGAAATTAATTGAGCCTCATCCACAGTTGATGTGATAATTATTTTTTTTTCAAACACGGTATAAACACGGACGCTCATATAAACGCGTGCGCACTCACCCTATGAATACACACACGCAAACCCTATCCCTATATATGAACACATTCGAAAACTAGGTCGGTATATGTTGAGATTTATAAAATCACAACGGATATCTCGCTGTTGACGGGAATATTGCCTAGCTACCATTGAAAGAGTAATTAGTCGTAAATGCAAGAACCCGTGCCAAGTTTAGTACTAAGACTTGAATCCGGATGGATAGCTAGGTTCCACCACCCGGAACTAATTAATTGAGCTACGATCACTTTATTATGTGCTAATTAATTTTGTTCCATCATAAACAAAACATGATGGAGGAAATTTCAACATGAATTTCATGTACATGTTTTTTTTGTGTTTAGAGAATACAATAGTCAAAGAGATATTAAGATACAATTGATTTATATCAAGTTCTTATTTAACTCTAAATCCGGTACTATGTATAAATAAATACACACTATGCTCAATATGATACTATCTTACATAAATGGTGAAGCCAACGATATCGTCGAGCCCAAACAACTAATAGCATTTATCGATGGTCAATCAATTTTTACAGACGTTGATGTCAATCGGCAGCAGCTGAGCCAGCCCCATCAGGCGCCTGGCTTGCATAGGAGCTGTGCCTCCCCCTCTCCAATCTTACACATACACTTTTGTTGTAGAACTTGTGTGCAGGGTTTCTCATTTCGGAAAGTAAGAAAATTTCGGTGGGCATCGACATTCCAAAATTTTGAAAAAATAGGATATTTCGAACAAAGTTTTTTGAAACTTTAACACATTTTTTTACTGAATTTGAAGAAATTATGATAAAATTCAAAAATATTTTAAAAACCCAAAATATTCGCTCGAAATATTTGCTTGCCCGAGGAGGGTGGGGGGAGGGGGTGAAATTTCCATCCCTGCCTGTCTGAGTGTGAATTTAATTGATTTAACCATATCAAGGTAGATCTGCAAGTTGTGTACTACCGCTGAAAAGGCCAGTGACAATGGATTAAAGGCTTAAAGCTGTCAAAGATGCAATTTTGGGGGTAGCCTAGCTTAGTGAAGGCAGCCAGCACAAAAGATAAAACTAAAGCAAAAGATGATCAAGGAGAGGTCGACATGCACGTGAATGTGTGTTCGGTTGTTCTGAATGGCTGCGCAGATCGAGCAGAACTAAGCACTGTGTCTTACTATACCCTACGTAATTAATTACAAATTAAATCAGCTGGCTCTTGTTCTTGGAGATGTCTCTCATCAGCTGGATCGATGATCTCGTACACGAGGCTCGATCGTACTTACTATATATATTAATTGCTTGTTAATTTATTAACAAGCTTAATCCGTTTTACGAGGTTTGTCCATTGGGCGAAATCAATCCAAGCAATGGATGTAACTGGTCGAATTGTTGATCAGCTAACAATTAGGTTCACAATCTTTATGGGTGCGCGAATCAAATTAGTACGTAGGTGTACATGTACAATTATGCGTCAGCTGAGACTAGATATTATTATGGCTAACCTTGTATATGGGTGTACTTCTTCTCTGGTATCATTTTATAACATTTAAATTTTCCAAGATATAACTCTTTGTGTTTTATTCTTTTATGTAAATCTTTAAAAATTAATATTGTGAAAGCTTTTGTTAGGACAAACCTTTTCTCTTTAGATAGTACTACTAATGGAAATGGTTTACATCTATAGTCTTTGTCAACAGGCACACGATCAAGGAGCCAAGAAAGTTAAGATAAATAAAAAGACAAATTCACATTTCCCTCCTAATGATATTTAATTGAAACACCGAATAGAAAACATATAGAATATATAACAATATTCTGTACAAGCTATGCCATCCAAAGTGAAACAAAAGACTCATAGCTATTGATTTTAAGAGTTTAGCTCCTCTGTGCTCATTAACCTGCTCCTGTTGTGAAAGTATTAAGAACCAAAAATGGACTTAACAGAAAGACATGAAGATAAACTGTATTGGGTAAGATAATTCTTTGTTATTGAAAATTTTATATCATTGCGATAACACCAAATTCACTAGTTTCAAACAAAATCAGTTTTTTAATGGATCTAGGTACTCCCCTTGGCTAATTACAAAAAAATATTTTAGCATTTCAAGGAGGGGGAATGTTAAAAGAAAATAGAAACATCACCAATCTTACCGTGCGACAATGAAATGAAATAAAAAATTTTTTGTATGGTCAGATTTTCATGGCAAACTTAGCTACATCATTGTAATACAATAAAAATATATTATAAACAATAATAATAATAATAATTAATGTAAGACTAACTCGGATGATAAAATGGTTCCTATATTTTGGTAAATGCATGGGTCGTTTTCTCCCTTAATCAGTGCAAGAGAATTGGGAATTGATGGTTTCTTTCATTAAATTTGTGCTAAGCTTCGAGGTGAACAATGAGTTTACATTCGACCAAAATTTACACAGCGAGTTTTTTGACCAAACTTTAGCTCAAAATTGGTGAAATACATGAATACACGTACGAAAGGACAGAGTGGGATAATGAAGACGCGTGTCACGTCCAAATTAAATTGCTGAATACGGACGAACATATAGAGCCTAAATATCTCCTAACCCCTTCACAGGGATTAAAAGAAATAAGTAAAATTAAATGGTGCAAGTTTTTTTTGACCGGTTGAGAAAAGAAAATAGACAGAAAAATTAAATGGAAGATGGTTGTAGTTGTTTAAGATGAGGGGTAGATGGAGAATAGCTATATTTTAAAATAAATTTAAACTAAAAAATGAATATATTTTGGGATGAAAAAATAGCATATATCATAACTAATTCAAAAGTTTCATAACTCTCTGAATGAACCGCCACCAAAGAAAATTTATGTCCAATACTTTTGTTGTTAAACGTCATATCATAATATGTATTTGCTGGGCCAGCTAACTGTGCGGAATGGCATATATGGCAACATAAATGTGGAACAGTGGGGAATTAAGCCCTTAGCTAGCCACTGCTGAAAAAATTGATTTTGCCTCCAATCTGGTTAACTTTCTTTTACTATAATTAACTTGGTTGATAGTGTTTTAGACCACAGGTCCACAGCAGTCTTCTATCGGTCACTAATTTTGGATCACATTAGTCTCTTCTACCTGTCACTAATTTAAATTTGTACTACTAAATAAGTTCAATAACAAAAATTTTGGCTAAATGATGTAAATATTTCAGCTAAGTACTGTACATTATTTATGATATTTTTCATGCAGACTTTTCAAAGAACAAGCCATAATAAGCACCTAATTAATCAAGTGCATGCAGTTCGACCTGACAAAACTATAAATTACACTATAATTATCATGGAGACATACTCAAATCAAATCATATTCCCTCGAATGTTCATTTTCCATCTGCATTTGGGGATAGCCTTAAACTGCATTGTCTGTACAAAGATTCAATTCCACAAATATCTCTAACCACGGATGTTAGAACTAACATTGTTTGGAAATCTAGTAGGCTGCTATAAACGGTTGTATACCAGGTAATATAGTACTAGCAGTAGTAGTACATGTCATAGAAAAAAAAGGTGTGATTGGACAGGCATTGGCATCCTTTGATTCTTTTCTGTGCACTGACAAAAAAACATCACTCAAACTGAAGCACTGAAAAAACTGTTGCTTCTACAAGAGCAATTTAACCAAGAAACCAGTAGCAGTTGTGGAAGTCAGTTAGTACACTATACACTGCTAGCACAGCATAAAGGTTGCAGAGATCTAGGGACAGTTACACAGCTGCCTCTGCCTGTCCTCATTGGTTTTTTTCCTAGGTTCATGTTTTCTTTGCTTGCTTTGCTGAGTTCAGTTCCCAATGGTTACTGCTCCAGTTCACAGCTTGACTACATCTGGCAAGTGGCAAAGTATGTTAGGATGATAAAGTTCAGTCAGAATAGTGCTTATTAGAATAAATTATGTTGGTGAGGTTGTGGATTATGTGATCAATGTGGTTAGAGGAAATCTTGGGTGTGTGTCTTGGGTTGGTTCAGGCATGACTGGATTTTGGCTGACTGGTGTAATTTTAGTTTCTGAAAAAGAAAACTGGAGCATCAAAATATAGATTGAACTTTGGTGGTTTGGTAGAAATTAGAAATCCATTTGTTACACAAATAATATGAAAAGAAAACATATTTCTGTACAACGTTGTACGCCTATAAGCCAATCATGATAATATGCTGATGACTAATCAACTCATGGTCCTATGAAATTATGTTGACATCGGTAGATTAGTCAAAAGAACATCTTACCCATCAATACACACAGTTATAAAACAGGGAGATTGTGATGGCTTTCATCCTCTGAGCAACAAATTATGGCTAACCCAAGCGCCACGATGTGAAAAACAAACCAAAAACACACGTACAATATATGTTGATCAACGATATGATACAATTCGTTGTAGACAAAACTTACGCAGGTTTATTTAGTTGCAAAATTAAGAAGAAATGGGCCTACCTGAAAGCGCCATATGATCACCTTGAATGCTCTGGTGATGTTTTATAGGGGCAGCCGTTGTGCAATGGTACATCATGAACAGTGTTGCGTGTTGAATGCTGCGCAGAGTGGCTGGCCACGGAAGATCCAAGGACGGATGGTGATTGAATTAATTTTAATAATCAATGATACTAGTAGTAACATCTCCTTACTATTAGCGTGCATTGGAAAATTTACCACAAGGGCTTTCTTTGTGTCACGAAAGCTTCCTCTCATTGGCCATCTCCAGCTGCTGCCTCTCCTCTCTTCCTGCCTTGGATTCAGCAGCAGCTTACCTGCATATATAGACATAGAGATAGAGAGATTGATGGTCAGATAGATTGAGCTAGGCACACACGCGCGCGCGCACACACACACTGCATCAGTGCCTTGGTTTGGTTGATTTCTCTGAGTTTGTGTTCTTGGCATCATCATCATCATCGTTATTAGCCATGAGAAGTGTAGGTGCTTGTGTTCTGAATTAGTTTCAGTGTTCTCTTTGCTCTTTCCATGTGTTGCACTTGCATCAGCTTAGATGGATAGCTAGCTAGTTCCAAGAAATTGTGTTTCTGATGATATAGGCTTCTCTTTCCCCATTTCTGAATATGTAGTTTGCTTTCTTGGTCTGTGGTTTCAAGCTTTTCTTCCCTCTCATGGAGGAATTTTTCGTTCTTCCAGGCAGCTCTGAGCTTCCAAGATCACTGCCATGGGCTGCAGGCGATCACTGGCCGTGGCGGCAATGGCGGCGCCGCCGCTCACGCATTGCCATGGTGGGCCGGAGCTGGATCCCAACCACTGCTAGGAGCAGCAGGAGGAGAAGAATCATTCTGCCAATTAAGCAACGCAATCATGGAGGACACCAGAATCCTGCAGGATCACCACCACCACCACCAGGTCCTCGCCGCCGGCCGACAGCAGCTGCAGCAGCGCCACCACTTCCCGGCAATGCCGCCGGAGCGACACCACCACCCTCCTCCACCTCCTGGAAGCCCTGTCATGAAGTTCCCAATCATCTCAGGTGAGTCCAAGAACTTCTCCAAGATTGTAGTAAGATCATTGGAGGTCTCGTTCATGGCGCATTTCGCTGCGCCGGTGACTCGACGTCGTCGCGGCAGCGCCGCCGTCCTCCCATGGTGGAGATGGTGTACCGGACCGGCCGGCCGTCGGCCATTTTCGGTTAGTTACTGCAGGGGCAGTGTAGAAAAGATTGTAGATATGAATATGATGCTGTGGTCCTGAAACTTTCATGGTCCTAGTCCTAGGAAACTTTAAATGATGATGATTTGGGGTCACTGATTCTGTGAAGGAGGTGAGGTTGTTGTTGCCAGAGTTATTAAGAGGTGTTTCTGCTCCTAATCATCTTTTTGTTTCTTTTCAAGAGTGAGCAAGTAGTACTTGGCACATAGGAGATTATTAACTGTTAAGTAGGAAAGCTGTCCAATGGCATATGCAGCTTTACAACTGAAGAAAACTGAAAAAGAAAAGATGAGATGCTATCACTGGAAATCTGGTAGTACCAGCACACAGAAAGGGTGGGCCTGGGTGAACTGAGTTACAAGACTTGGCAAAAGAAGTATTCTTTTTTTTACTATGTTTTGAAGGGGGTACAGATCAGAGCATTATTTTAGTATTAATAGTATTAATTAAAGAGTTTTGTGGAACTCTATGTAGTTGTTAGTTGTTGGAATGTTCATTACTGGCAGATAGTATGGCCATAAAAATTATCTTCTGAACATAGTTTTGCAAGAATGGAACCAGGCTCCCCTCTAAAGGCTTAGGACTGAACCAGTGCATTTTGTTCCCTCTTATAAAAGTCGAGGTGATAGTCTTTTGGGCAACTGAAAAAGAGAAAAAGTTTAGAGCAAATGACATCACTCTTATCAGAAAAGGATCTAATGCTTCAAATGTTTTATTAATAGGCAGCACTACTCTCTTCTGTATTCTAGATGAGATTCCAAAAACATTCTTAATTGTTATTCCCTGGTTGGAATCTTCCCTGCCCACTAATTTCCCCAGCAGAATAGTCAGACAAGATACTTTGATAAACATAAAAATAATCTTGTCAAATACTAAGAAATATCATGTCCATGATGAAAAAATACCTTGTGGTTTTCAGGTGACTCTGATCTTGGCAAAGATCTGAAGTTTCATGAGTCCTCGGCACCGACCATCGCCGCATACTCACCATTGAAGGAGTACCAAGGACACTTTGAGCTAGCCCTTGGTCAGTCCATGGTGAGAATTCTCTTACCCAATGCAAGATTTACTTCAGAAACTGAATCTCAAAACATTTTGGTGGCTAACAGTTTGTTTCTGCAACTCTGAAGGTTTGCACCAATTTCTACAACTCTGACCAAAGTTATGGTGTTTACTCCCCCTATGGAGCTCATACCATGGTGTGTTTGATCTCTCCTCCACAATTCCTCAATTGTTGTCTTCTTCATCTCTGAATATTTCTGTCCAAATCCATGTGTAAACTTCAGTTCAGATTCAGCCTCAGGCCTCAGCATGTCATGCCATTTTATCAAGAATCTGACAGAGTTTCAGATGCTTTTTCTGAATATTTTCTGTGCTTCAAGGCTGGGAGGATGCTGCTGCCGCCGGCGATCTCCACCGACGTGGGTCCGATCTACGTCAACGCGAAGCAGTTCAACGGCATCATCCGGCGGCGGCTCGCCCGCGCCAAGGCGGAGCGCGAGCACCGGGTGTCCCGGAGCCGGAAGGTAAGACGGCGACGACGACGACGACGAGTGCTCGTCGTCTCCTTCCCTTGTCAATTCGCCGGCGAACTGACAGTGACAGTGACTGACTCGTCGTCTTCTTCTTCTTGTTCCCCTCGCCGTGGCGACGGCGCAGCCGTACCTCCACGAGTCGCGCCACCGCCACGCCATGCGCCGCGCGCGTGGCAGCGGCGGCCGCTTCCTCAACACCAAGAACGCCGCCGCCGCCGCCGACGCGGCGCCGGTGAGCTCCGGTGGCGGCGACCACGGGGCGAGCAACAAGAGCTCGTCGGCGTCGGAGGCGACGCGCGTGTACGACGATGACGACGACATGGGCGTTGGCGGCGGCGGCGACTTCCACCACGCAATGGGACACCTCCGCTCGCCGGCGTTCTTCCCGTCGTTGGCCGCAATGATGGACGGCGGCGGCGGCGAGGGGAAGTGGGCCACCGCGACGCCTCATCACAGCTGCTGCGTCGACCTCCTCAAGGTGTGAGCGCCGCCGCTGGCCGTCGCCGGCGACACTCGCCGGCGCCTGAGGCAATTCATCCTTGGCTGTAGAAATAGATCAGTAGTAGTGTATGTGCGATTGAAATCAATTTCATATGCAACTGATGCAAACTGCTTCTCAGTTGCTCCTGTAAAAAAGAACTAGAATTTGGTTTGATTTTGATGCAGATTTTTTTTTTAAATCTGGACTCTAATTTTGTGTGTTCTTTGATTTTTTTTTTATGTCTATTTGATCTTGAGATGCTTAGGTGATTAGGTGAAGGTTTTAACATTGTCTTAAGAAAATTGTTTACATTGTTGAAGTGGAACAAACCAAAATCAGATTTTGCTGACAATGATTCAGTTGTAGATTTAGTTGCAAGTAATGGAAATCTAATTCATAGACCAATTTCAGTTGAGTTCAACATTCTTGTAGTTAATAGCATTACTTAAAAGTTGAAGCAACAGAAGTGCAGTAATCCAGTCTCCATAAATCTTCATAACAGATGAATCAGAACAAGTCTTGCAGATGGTAAACTACCAGGTTTTCCATTTGAACAACTGAAAGAATTCTCATAATATACAAATGCAATAAATAGCAGGGCAAAGCTGAAGCATCATCCATCTGTAATTTCTCAGGAAATAGCTCCTCTTCCTTGTTTGACAAAAAAAGCAACAAGCAACAATGAGTGATACCAAAGTAGTCAAGCAATCTTATAAAAACTCAAGAATTCAGAAGGTTTGGTTGTTTTGCAGCTCGTCATTCAGAAGGTGAATTGCTAGGGAGACCATATATTAAGTTGAAGAAAAAAATCAGCTAGCAAGTAAAAAGCAAGACAAGTCACTGAAATCTTATATCACAGACATGATTTTATTGAGAGAGATGAACATTTTTCAGTTAACATTACTGCCAGGTGAAGTACAGTAATCCAGTCCCCATAAATCTTCATATTAGATGAATAAGAACAGAGTAGATGCACAGTAGATGATGAATGGAGGGGCTGCAGATGGTAACTACTACCAAGTTTTACATCTGATACAACTGAAATTCTGATAACATTGAAACACAATAAACAGCAGGGCATGCTGAAGGATCATCCATCTGTAATTTCGCAGGTTAGTCTTCTCCGTTGTTTGACAAGAAGCAACAATCACTGATACCAATGTAGTCAGGCAATCTGACAAGAACTCAAAACACGCACTCAGTTTGGTTCTTTTGCAGCTCATCATTCAGAAGGTGAATTGTTAGGGAGCATATTACAGAAAAGCAAAAATCACCTTAAAAGGAAAAATCAAGATAATATATGACCATATGTTCTGAATTAGTCTATGCATGTCTGTAATCTGCTGGTTGCTTTAGCCTGTATCACAACAAAAACCTACTAGACCATGGAAATTTTATTTGGACAAACATGAGAAATACTTGAGTCAACATAGCGAGATGTAAATGGGTCATACCCAATTTAAAACATCAATTCCTCAGTTATCTTACATAATACTAGCAGGATAAATCTTGGATAGTTAACAAGACCATGTAACTAAACTTTAGATTGCAGAATGTTCCAATCCTCAGACAAATGAAATATAACAGAATCCAAACCACCAATAAACCTGTATACTAGCCTATCCAATCAAGCACAATACCTATGACAAATTTATACTGCTGCTAACGGACAGTTTCCCTTTTCACCACATGATCAGAGGCATTGGTCACATTAGTACTATATCTTGTTACACAAATATGGCCAAAATGAATCTTTGAAAAGTTTAACCAGAACCAAGTAAAAAAATGCAGTAGAATTTACATAGATTGCAGTCACAGTATTGTTCAACTGAGATTTCTACAAAAGAAGCAGTCTGACTAAACAAACACTACCAAGTTACTAGCAACTAAGAATACCGCTATCATTTAGTACAACAAAAGCAATTGTGATTAAAGACTAAAACCTCACAGCCCCTGCAGGTATACTATATCCAGTTCTCAATAGTCTTTAGAACATTCGACTCATGGTTCATCACTTAGCCCAAACTTATCCAGCATAGTAATTTCAGTGGAACTGACGGTTAAACAACATTAGATATTGCAATCACCAGCAGTAATTAGTAACTACCCAGCAGTATAAAATCAATGCAACAAGAGACAATTATCTAGTACAGGCAACCTCCTCAAGGTGCCAAAACAACATAAAAGCATCAAAATTTCCTCGGTAAATTGCGTATCGTGTCCAACAATTATTCCACAAATGGCTTTTATTTCCCCCACAAAGGGACCAAAAATTAGCTCCGCGAATCTATGATATAGTAGCTCTGCTCATATCAAACATAGTAAGATCATAAACTCAATTGCTAACCAAATTTGAAAAAACTGTTAGTTACTCAAGGAATCAGCCTTTTCAGTCACCACTTCTTTCTCCTTTCTTTCGTCAATGGTGGCCGGCGAGGAAGAAGAAGACGACGACGACTTCTCCTCAACCTCTTGTTTCTTCTCGTCGGCGGCGGACGCAGCCTCCTGGGCCACCGCATCTAGCTTCTCCTCCTCCTCCTCGCCTTCCTTTGTCTCGTCGGCGGCGGCGATGGCGGCGTCGGCGTGGTCGTTGACGGCCTGCTCGGCGCGGAGCACGGGGGCGTAGTACTCGGCGTGCGCGTCCATGCACTTCTTGAGGTTGGCGGTGACCTCGAAGCAGCGCTCCACCATGTCGGACCCCTCCTCCTTCCCCGCCGCCTCCACGCACTCCTCCCACGCCACGAACGCCTCCTTGCATCCCCCTCCCTTCATGTACAAGCAGAATCCACACTCCCCTTCCTCCTCCTCCTCCTCCTCCTCTCCCCCCTCTTCCCCCTCCTCCCCCTCCTTCTCCACATCCGCCGCCACCACCACCGCCTCCTCCGCCACCGCCACCGCCACGGCGGCGGGTTCTTCCACCTTTAGGTGGGACGCCGCGGCGGCGGGATCAGACGCCGGAGACGCCATTGCCGTGATCTGGTGGAGTGGTGGTGGTAGTTGCCTCTGCTTCTTTCTTGGGGAGGAAGAAGAAGAGGAGTCGCGCCGCCGCCCGCCGCCGCCGCTGAGTTGGTGTCGGAGAGGGATTCCTCCTCCTCCTCCTTGGGTCCTAATGGCTCAAGGCCCAACCAAAGCTAAGCCCAATTGGCCCAACCACTATGGGCCTAGTAATTAGGACTGGTTGGAATAAGTCTATTTTACTTCCCTCACTAATGCAATTCGACCAAGGGAAATGATGAGGGAGCCACAATAGACTTCCTCGGTACGGGTTTAAGCGCGGCCCATTAAGAAGCGGATAAGAGATTAGCAGCAGCAACCGGACACCACCACCGCTGCTCCACTCCTCACCTCGCTTCGCTTCTCCCGCCATCTCCTCCTCCACGGCCATGGCCACCGTCGCCGCCGCCACCGCCGCCGCCGCCGCCGTCGCGTTCCGCTCGCTGCTACACCCCGCCGTAGGTTCCACTGAGAGGGTCCCACCACCTACTGCACACCTACGGCTCCAGAGCCTTCACCGCCGCCGCGTCGTCGGCGTCGTCAACCTCTTCGTCGCCTCCGGTCATCGCCGCCGCATTCTGCTTCCCCTCGCCGCCGGTGGAGATTTCTCTTCGGAAGAGGAGGAGTACGCCGCCGACGAGGAGGAGGAGGAGGAGGAGGAGGAGGAAGAGGGGGTTGAAGGGGAGGAGTACGTGGAGGAGGAAGAGGAAGATGGGGAGGAGGAGGCGGCGGTGGCGGCGCCTCGTGGATACTACCCGCCGAGAAGCCGGCCGGCGCTCGGGCAAGAGCCCGGCCGCCTCTTCGTCGGCAACCTCCCCTACACCATGACCTCCGGCGAGATCTCCCAGGCCTTCTCCGAGGCCGGCAGGGTCGACAACGTCCAGGTTTCCATGGCAGAAACCAATCAAAACCCTCAAAATTTTCCCCAATTTCTGAGTTACCATGTTGGTCTGAATCTGATGGTGGCTGTTATACTGGTGCAGATAATCTATGACAAAGTCACCGACCGGAGCCGTGGCTTCGCCTTCGTTACCATGGCCACCGCCGATGAGGCCGCCACCGCCATCCAGATGTTCAATGGGGCCGTGAGTTTTTCCGCGCACCAATTCAAAGCAATTCTGCTCCATTTCACAAAAATTGAGCTCTTGGAGTGAATGAAATTATGAAATCTGGTGTCAATTTTGTGACATTGTGGCTATGTGTCTGTGTAGCTGCTGGGAGGAAGGACTGCAAGGGTGAACTACCCGGAGGTGCCGCGAGGAGGGGAAAGGACGGTGGGATCGGCAGCGGCCACAAGAGGAAACAGGCGCGACGACGGCACATACAAGATCTATGCCGGGAACCTGGGGTGGGGTGTGCGCGCTGATGCTCTGAGGGCGGCGTTTGAGGGGCAGCCCGGCTTGCTTGATGCTAGGGTCATCTTCGAGCGCGACTCCGGTCGGTCCAGGGGTTTCGGATTCGTCTCCTTCAGGACTGCAGAGGATGCACAGGCTGCATTGGAGGCATTGGATGGAGTGGTATGTGTTTGTCTAAGTTGTGAACTATCTACCACTTTTGTCTTGTTGAACCTGAATTAGCTGATGTCAACTGATTTAATAGCATAAATGAACTACTGGGGTGCAAATGTTAGCACTTAAGCTTCCATTATGGAATGCAGCAACAAGGTTACTAAGGTTTGATTTTTCATAGTATTTTGTGCTCAAATGATGCTCACACTGATAATTTCTTTGTTGCTTCTTTATTACATGGATAGATAATAACCATACACTATGCAAAACTCTTATGTTTGATAATTCAAAATCATATTCTAGCATGATTGGAAGCTTCATTTACAAATCAGTGGCTAACATGATTGTATATGATCTGCAGGAACTGGAAGGGAGGCCACTGAGGCTCAGTATGGCGGAACAGAACCCAACAGCTGGTTCTCCTAGCACAGTACAGTCACAGCAGGAGGAAACTGCTTCAGAATCATCTAATGCAGAGACAGAACAGAGCATTACTTCAGAAACTTCTGAAGCTGAAACGGAAGAGAGCAACTTGCAGACAGCTGCCAGTTATTAGTATCTAATTAATGGTTACAAATTAGACAGCTATAAGCTACAGCTATAAGCTGTGGTGCACTGATTTACTTATTATTCTGCCATTCCAATCTAAATTGTACTTGTCCAAGTGAAAATTTTGACACAAGAGATGCTAAAATGGGATATGAGCCATAGCCAATAGAATATTATTAGACATACAGGTGCTCCGAGTTTCAGTTATTGCTGTAATATATTGTGCAGAAATCTAAAGTGCAACTCTTTTGCTTCCTAAATTTATTCAGTTAATATGTTCTCTGTGTAATATGAGGTAAAAATATTGGATTGATTAAGGTGTACCTGTTACTTGAATAAATTCGGGTGATACTTAGTTTTATCAGCTATTGTCAATCGTAGTGTTAGTTACTTAGTTCTCCTTTTCTTCAATTTATTTCTACTTTTCAGAAAACCATTACTTCTAGAATATAACTAAACTTGAGTAATCCAATGTGACTGTTATAGTAGATATAGTGGAGGTTCACTTCCTTATTAACATTTGTAGAACATGAACGACACTCTCATAGCATGCCAATTTGGCAATTGTCAAAGTACAAGACCTTTAGCCAAGCAAAAAAGGTAGCAAACATCGTTAAGTGAATATGTTAAGTAACAAACGCTCTGTCATGTCCCATCAGCTATTTTGAATACCACTCTCAAGCTGTGCATCAGCAGAAGCATCCAGGTCCTGAGGGAAGAAGAGCCTGCAAGGTAGAGAAATGAGAAATTGAGCTCAATAACATGATCTGATGAAAATTGGAGACATGCAGAGCTGTAGCATCAAGGACAAAATTACTCGTGAAATTTAGAGAAATTGATTGCATTAGATGAGTACTTAGACCAGACAGCAAAAAGTTTCGGCATGACGCACGGACAGCTTACTTGCACGTGTTGTGGTAGAGAGTTTTACTTAAGCCTTCAATGTCAGCAATTCCTTTGCATCCAGCCACAACCTCAAGAACTTGCCTGGGATTGATGTATCTTCAGTTATCAATTTTCTTGGAGGTAAAAGTTCGGTGCAAGTGTAAAGTATAAACAAAAGAAAAGATTGATGAAATCAATTTCCGTTCCATCGAAAGATTCATGATTGATTATGATAATTGAATTTAAATTGATTTAGCTAAAAATCTGGGCAAATGGTTCTGCATTTATGGAAAATGCTAACCAAATAAATATCTGCATAACATCATATTGAACTGCCAATGGTCAGGATTCTATTAGTCAAGTAAGACATTTCAAACAAGCATGTGGTAATAACAAAATAGTTTAATGTTCTTATAATGATGAGCATTACTTCTACTGTGTTTCTTCAGAAAAAGAACCAAGTAATAACTTCAGGTGTTCATGCATTGCAGGCCAGTCAAATACTTACTGAACAATAACCTTATTAGAGTTTATGCATAATTGTGTTGAATTACCTGACTAAGCAGGGCTCATTGCGACCTTTTACTGTAGAATCTGGCTCGTACTTTTCTTTCTTCTTGGATGGCCAGACAGACTTTACGAACTTGATTCCAGCATGAGTGTTTTTAATATCACAGTATGGAGAGTCTGTCTCTATCATCATCCTCTCTGCAGGAATACCTTGTAGAACCTCGAGATTTTCACTAGTCTTCAGAGAGCATCCATTAATACCTGCATCGGTACATTAAGACATTATGGTTTACCTGACATAACTGAATTATAATGGAATGAGAACGTTTTAATTGCTACTAATATTTTTATTCACATCTAATTGCCAAAATAGAGGTCTTCACCAAAAAAGAACGAACTTGCAGCAGAAACTGAAATGAACTTTGACTACAAATGGAAGTGTTGTGGTACTCTACGTTCCATAATTATCAAGGTGCACCACATGCAAATATGTAACATCAAGGGGAGGGAGGGAGATGACCTATAAACATCTTTTCGAAGGAAAGAAGCTTATCACGGTCCTCCGCAGATCCAGTGAAGGAGTGTGTAACACCACCAGGGAATCTGAGATAGAGAAATATGGCTCTCAGACTTGAAAATTTGCAGACATGTCAAAGTGATTTTCAGAAAGTGAGACATAGAGAAACGTAACTAAACTTATTGTCAGCTTCTTTAATTGTGCTGATCTAGAACACTGGAGTAGTATAAAGCAGTACTCCTCAGCAGTCCTTTGTCTCCTTGCCAATATTATTATTTGTTTTTGTGGTCATTATGGTATTGATATACAGATTGGGCATTACCTGTACAGATTTTCTGATACAATCTCACAGAAGTCTTCACCAGCAGCCCGCATGTGAAGAAACATTGGCAGTTTTACTGCTTCAGCCAATTCAAATTGCTTTTTGAAGTACCTAAACAACACAAAATTGCTCAGAAAATGTGAATAACTATCATTATTCGATGTGTTTGTGTGAGACTATACTTCTTCTGTACATCCGATGGACAAAAGTGAAGTCGATCATAATCCAGACCACATTCTCCCACTGCTACAACCTGTAGGAATTAAAACCCATATCAGAATATTGCAGGTTGTGGCTCCAAAAGACAGAACAAAAGAGTAAGTAAATAACTGAACTACTTATACAAAAGATTATATGTTCAGGGAATCCAACTCAAGGCATATTTAGAATTAGATATTGTTACATAGTGAGTTCGTTTGCACTTAGCAACACCATTAGAAAATGCATACTGCAAAGAAGATAGAACTATGCAGCTCATTGATTTTGGTCTTCTGTTAGTATTAAGAACTACAGACAAACTTCAGTGGATCCAATTATTTTCAAGCAAAATATATGGCAAGATTGCAATAACATTTCACTACAGGACACGACTTGGGAAGTCTACAAGCAGATCAAGCACTACCACGGCAGCATTTCAACACTTTCTTCTTACTATTCTTCTGGAGAATCTGGAAACACTGCAATGGGTGATCTTCAATAGCTTACCTCTCTCAAGAACAAGACTGCTACGACAATGCATTTAATATATCAACCTTTGGTCAGTGAGACTAAAACCCGATGGTTGACATGTAATTCCTGTATGAAAACAGTTACTTTCAGCCGCCCTATATGTTCTCTAACTATTTGCATGGTCTTTGAGAAACGACATGCCAAATATATTATATATTCAGGAGGGGATCCCCCAGTTGAACTTAAAAGAAACATTTCACTACACAATAGACCTGCATGACAAGTGATACACACACCTTGCCTTTCGCGATTCCTTCCTTCGCCAGAGCCAGCAGCGCCTGGAAATGCCCTTCCGGGTCACCACTCTCCTCAAACTCCTAACATTCAGGAAAAAAAAAAAGCACTAATTACATAACCCAATCACGAAAGACGCATCAATCTCAGGTGCCAGCGATGAAAGAGGAATGGAACACAATCCACCCCTACCCCGCATCTCGTCGGGTGCACGCCAACCGTGCAGAACAGCCTCCCTGCATCACACACACACATCACAGCTTCTCAGGAACATTACAACAAACACCTTGAAGGCACCAAGGAGAACATAGACAAAGCAAGCTGCATTAAAGCAGCTGAGCTCACCGTCGGTCTCGGCGATCTCCAGCGCTTCTCTGGACTCCTTCAGAGAGCCTCCGGTGACCTTCCGCCGGACCAAACCAAGAAAGCAAGAGATTAAGCACGCCAAATCTGAGCCATAAGAAAGTAGAAACCAAGCAAGAAAGAAGCGAAAGGGGAATGGCCGGCAGCTAGCAAAGCAGCGTACGATGATGCGGTCGACGCCGGCCGCCCAGGCGCGGGCGAGCACGGCGGGGATGTCGGCGGCGTGGCACTGCTTGCCGTGGTAGATGCCCCTGAACATTCCATCTTCAGTTCGTTCGCATATCAGCAGCAAAGAGCAAGACGCAAGTAGAAGAGTGTGAGAAGCGAGCAACACAGTGAACCGCGAAAAAAACGAGATAAGAATGGGAGGAGGAGGAGGAGGCGGGTACCGGTGAAGTTGACGGCGATGTCTGCTCGTCGCGGGGGCGCCGGAGACGGAGAAGAAGATGAGAGGAGCAGAAGAAGGGTCAGTCCAGGTAGGAGCATGAGAGCGGCGAGCGAGAGGGAGAGTAGAGCATGCACTCGCCGATGAGCTTGACGCCGGTGGACGCCATCGCCGCCGCCGCCGCCGACGAGATGGGATGAGTCCGAATTGGGCCGGCCGGTCTTCGTGTTTGGGCCTCCAAGGTTTCAACAAACCAAACTTGAGTTTAATCCCGTTCTTTTTCTGATTATAAAAAGTTTTATATAAAAGTTGGTTAAAGTATAAAATAAAATTATTATTTGAGTTTATAATAATTGAAAACTAATTAATCATGAACTAATAGTTTTTTTCGTTTTTTTTTTCGCTTCCAAATATTGTTCGGATTCGGGATTGAGCCCTTCTTTATATGCAGCAGCAATCGCATGGATTGATTCCTTCAACAAGAACAATATAAACACTCGAAAAATCCAATCCTTTTTTTGATCGGAATCGACTGCTCAGATGGCCGCCGCCGGCATCCGCATCCTGTCCAAGAAATTCACGCGGCTGCTGTGCAGATCATCGGTAAGTAGTATATATACTGTAGTAGTTCATGAAATTTCTTGGCTTTATGCATGATGGCATTGTGACAAACAGATTAACCCTAGTAATCTTTGATCATCATTTCAAATGCATGTCCCAACCTGTCATATGTGTGACTGGCCAATTTTCCTTGCTTAATATTATTAAAATTTAGAGTCTCATCCCGATACTCATTTCATTTGATCGAAGGGTTCAGATTGTTTTCTACTACCATCCTAGTTACGGTAGTAGAAATATGGAGGAGTATTATTGTCCCAAAAAATAAAAATATAATTATCATTTAACAGTGACTAAACTTTTTTTCCTTCTTTTTTGACTTTTTGGTGAAATATGAGCAATGCGAACATAATGGATAACCACATATGGATCTAGCCGGGAAAAAACATAAATGACAAAGTTGCTCGTAATTGTTATATCAGTAAATTACTAATTTTACCTGTAATATTATTGGTAGTATAATATATAAATAGAGAGTACTCGAGTGTCGCTCTAAAACTTAACTTATGGTTTCATCTTATGCAGAGAACTGGCATGGCCTTGACTAAAAACAATCACGTGAATACACCATTTGTGGATTCTCTTAATGGG
Source organism: Oryza punctata (assembly GCA_000573905.2). Classification (NCBI taxonomy): domain Eukaryota; kingdom Viridiplantae; phylum Streptophyta; class Magnoliopsida; order Poales; family Poaceae; genus Oryza; species Oryza punctata. The sequence goes on along the minus strand of CM002494.2, from coordinate 3,371,062 downwards.
GCTAAGGGACCTTTTTCATCCAGTTCCATCAAGAACAGTCATTTGTTTCATCAATCTTGGATTCCAAGGCCTCAAGAGCCAAAGTAAGTAAATCATATACTAGAGCCTGCATGCGCTCTACTTGTTTCTTCTACGTTGATCGTGTTCTTTATGTTGCTCAAGTACAATTTTGCAGTCTCATAACATTTGTCTCTCTTTTTTTGTGCTTTGCAGTGTTCATACAGAATTTACGAAACGTAGCAGGATTCGTGTCCTTGCTCATTTTGTGCTCTTAATATATGCCGGTGGATTCATCTTAGCACATAAGCGTACGATTTAACTCATAAGATTAAATTAGGAGCTTGCAAGCATTGGGAGCCCCTGCCTGCCCACCTCTCCTCACAGAGACACAAGAGCTTGTAATTTAAGTTTTGATTGTTTGATCAACTTTTACGTGTTTGAGTTAAGTGTTACTATAACGGTTGTGGATGTGGTCTGCATGATTGATGTCATCGATCATGTATGCAACATAAGCATGAACTTGATGCTTATTATCTCAGTTAAAATTAAAAATTATGTGTCAGTGATCTCGTATGTATGTTTTTTTTTTATTATTATTATTATTATTATTATTATTATTATTATTATTATTATTATTATTATTATTATATGTACGTACGTACGTACCTACGTACGTACTGGATGAAGGGTGGCGACACCGGGACACGCAACTATGTCATCAGCTCAGCTTCCCTTCTTAAGCGAGAAAGAAAGAGCTTGTAGTTTAAGTTTTACATGTTTGATCAACTAGAAACTGTGGTTGATATGGTCTGCATGATCGATGTTATCATGGCATCGGGTGACCAAGGCTGCAACACTGCTCGTGTGTTTGTGATTTCTCCTTCAATTTTTTTTAAATAGATGGTGCAATTAACTTTTTAAGCATATCTCGTCTCGTTAAAAATTTAAGTAATTATCATTTATTTTATTATTATGACTTGTTATATAGTAAATAAAGGTACTCTAACACCTAACTTATGTTTCTTATATTTTTAAGATGAACTTATATCCATAAGTCCAACAACGTCTATTAAATAAATGATGGGAGTATGGATTAGAGTGGTGATGGGGGCGGAGATAAGCCTAGGGCAGTTAAAGCTTTAGTCCTGAGCTTGTCTCCTAAATTCCTATTATAGATTCTCACAAAACACCGCGGGCTAACCAAATGAAGGACATGCATACTCAGCAAATGAGAGGTATGGCATGAAAGAGTCCTAAGTCAAGTTCAATCATGTCATAAGATCACTGAAGGACTGATCTTTACTAGTTCAATATTCCCATGAATGCATTGATTAAACAAAACAGGACAAGTCTCTCGTATACATAACTGTAAGATCGATCTCAGATTTTAATATTTTCCCTTCACTTCTTTTGTAGAGCCTAAGAGAACGCAGTAGATCCTTTGGGAAGGTGAATGTTCGTTTTTTAGCTTTCGAGTCTAAAAGAAAGTCTATCCTTAAGTAATTATCACCATATGGAATTAACGGCCCAGGGCCAATTTGGTCTTACTGTTGAGAGAACACTACGGAGAGCTTGGGACCTCACAACTAGCCAGTTGAAGAAGTAGAAATTCTGGGTTAATTGTTTAACATGGAAGAGGGCAATATTGCGAAAATGGCATGTCGACCAAAAAAGATAAATTTAGTATGTTCAGAGCTAAAGCAAATGATCAATCAACAATCAACGCCAATTTGGACGTAAAACAGAGATGACGAAATATTCCATATTCAGTTAGCCAGCAATAGTTGGCTAGATCCAATTAGCTAGCAATAGTTAGCTCCAATAGGATGTAGGACCCGTTTAATATGGTTCCGCTCCTAAATTTAACTCTAGTAGTTAGTTTGGAGTGGAGTTATAAAGCTATCTAAACCCAACTCCACCCCTCTAGATTATTTTATGTGAGCACTTCAGTCAGTTCCACTCTATTTTTGGGTGGAGCTGAAACTGTTTGGTTGGGCTTCAGCTCTTTTGGATCTGGAGCTAGAGTTGTGACAAATGGACCCGTAGTTCAGATTTAGTATGGTAGAAATGACCTTCAAATGTTAAAGAAAGTCATATCATGTGCTGTCACAGTTGTTCCATGGTAGAAGCTTCCATCCTCATGCCAATGCAATGATATGTACAAGACCCGAAGAAAAAAGAAATGAGAATTCGGGGAAGAAGAACAGAGAAGGGAGTGAGAATAGCTGGTCCATGTTCTGAAAAAAATGAACATATATTACGCCGTTAGGGTATGCAGCATGGGTGTAATAAATTGTGATATAACAAGCTGTTGAATTTAGTACTTCTGTATAAAATGCTGGATCTCTAGCACTAACATACCAACTTGGCAACTTGTGGTTGATAAAAAGGAAGAAGTACCCTTGAAGAGATTTAGAACATAGAATTTACATGGCTTTCGTTAAAGAACATTAGTGAATGGTGAATCTGAGAACAACAGATGCATATCACATATGCAATAGACATGCCAAGCAGATCAGAACTATAACTCCCAGGTGTCTCGGTGCAATGTGCAACAAGGAGACCGAGAATTGAAAACATGAGATGATATGCACAGGACCATTGTATTGCATACGCGCCCAGAAACTACCAAGCTAGCAAGATCAGCACATATCCCTGCTGCAAGTTTCATGGCACATGGTGAGTGTCCATTTACATAGGTATCCAAAGTTAAGTAACTACAAATGATCCTAAAATGATATTATGACAACGAAAATATTTTGGTAGTTTTATATAGCTAGTATTTAATTAATCATAGTATTTAATTAATCATACGTTAATTAATAAGTCACTCTGTTTTTTTCAGGGAATAAAGGTTTCTACAAAGTTCGGACGAACGCCTAAGGCTCCGCACAAATGGAAATGGAAAGATGATGATGAACCATGGAAAGATGTACAAATATTGTCTTGTTCCAGGCAGGACGAAAGGCATGTTCAGATTATTGCCAAAATAAACCTTTATAAAATTTGGTAATACCAAAATTTTGGTAAATTAGCAATATTGTCAAGTTTTTTTGGATAGACTAAATGTGTTGTTGCCAAAATTTTCTAGGCATTACCGATGTTTGATAACATACTAAATGCATCCACATGTAATATGATTAAAACTGACACCACTCTGAACATGCCTGAAAATACTCCTACGCAATGGAACGAAGACTTGTTTCTAGACAGATAACTGGCTCAACAGCCAATGTCCCAAACAAATAAGACCCATACCATTACCTTTTTTCTCATGTCTTTGATTTTTTTTCTCCTTGTCATGATGACACGGTATTTTCTATATGTTTCCGTCTCCTCAGATTGGTGAGCAATTTAGACTGTCGATTCATGGTTAACTAGTTGTGGCACTATTGATTGGTGTGCAGATGTACTCTTGTGTCCGGTACAGCTAACGGGATGTGGCCAATCGAGCTATGCATGGAATGTCCCAAAGACTTAGCGCGGAGTCTCTTCGCGTTGGCCAAAAGAAAACAACGATGAGCCAACGAAACAAACAAAGCAACCATTTCCCATGTTCTTCCCCTACCTACACTTTCTAACAAACCATAGGCAGCCATCTTCCCATGTTCTTCCTCTACCTACACTTTCTAACAAACCATATAACCGTGGATGCAAACGCAGAGGTGAATTGTTCATATCCCTTGTTTCAGTGCAACCTTTGTCCAAAATTACAAAAGGATTTTAGCAATGCAAATGCAAAACCAAAATCCGTTATATTTAGAGAAGGAAGGAGTAGATAGGTATGGTAAAATATCAATTAGAGCAACACAATTACCTGGCGGAAAAACAACACAATCAGATCAGGTTGGAAGAAGCCCTTACTAGGACCGCGGCGGCAGACTGAACAAGAAACAAGTCAAGTGTTTTGAACTATTCCCTCTGTTCTTTTTGTTCACATTGGTTAGCACAAAATTGAACTAACCAACGTATAAAATATTTAGAGAAGGAGAGGGTACTAGACGGAGAGAGAAGAGAGCAGAGACAAGGTAAGACTAACCTTGTGGAACGCCCAAAGACTTTTAAAAGCACATTTTCATCCAGCACACAAAATTAAAATAAAAAGAACTAAACCAGATAGATGCTATGATCAGCACAAAGACATAACATGATGGACAGTGTATCATCTGAGTAAAATTTATAAGCTCCTCTTTCCCTCTCTCTAGTAGGGAAGAGAAAATTACCAAGTAGGCCAACTCTGCTCCACATTATTTTGAGAGGGGAGAAGTTCCTAATTTAGTGTGCAAGGGACTTGTGCTTATCATCAATCCAAATGAGAAGACCGCCAATACTAAAAGACGAGCAGCTTTTCTGCCTTTTTCGTAAACATATGCAGCGCCCTGCAAAGTAAAAAGAAAAGGGAAAAATGTGATGATAGTGATCATAAGATTTCTACAAAGCTAAATTTGCATGCAGCTACGTCTTCATATGCATTGAACACACTGACATTTCCTTTTTGTAAATACAAAATAAAAAGGAAGTGCAATTTATCTATTAAGCCAGATGAGTTTGAAAATGTGTAATTGGATACACCCTTAAAATTAGAGTATTGTATACTATTGCAAAACATTGCTATCACAGTATTATGGTCTCTTTACCAGGTCAGCTTTGTTCTAGCTTATCATTGCTGAATTTTGTGTTTCCCTATTGGTAATTTGGTATAAGTTCTCTTTTTTGTTTTATTGTGCCTTGACAATAGAATGAATTCAAATACTATTATATAATATAAAAATTGAAGATGTTTCCGCTGGATTTTGGTGCGTCATCCGTGTTTGACTTGGTTTTTGAGTTGGTACATTATGAATCCATGTTTGAGTTAGTTTTACGTCGCTCATATCCAATTCGAATCGAAGTGAGTCTAAAATAACTATTATACACTCCCTCTCCTAGCCTAACCCAACCCATCCCCCTCCCGATCTAACCCAACCGGCTCACACCATCCCGCCACCCCCTCCTACGCATCTCCACTCGCTGCCACTGTTTTGCCACTATATATAATTTCTGACTTTGTTTTGCCATTGTTTTGTTTGTCTTGTTTCGATTTATCGTTTAAATTGGTAGAGTTTTATCAGTCGTAAAAATTATCTTCACATGTTGAAATGCACAACCATTTTTGCTAGTACTATTAATATATAGGAAAAAAGAATCAACTAGTAGTATTACTTACATAGGTCTTTGAGATCGAATAGAACATTTGCGCTTGATGCCGCTGGAGGAAAAAGTCCGCTTAGCCCCATCAATAGAATCCACAAATGGTGGCTTCATGGGATTGATGCCAGCTCTTGCTGCCTGCATTAGACAAAATCCATAAGTTAGCAAACAAACTTAGATAAATACGAATATTTTCATATTGAGCAAGGAAATTAGTTAGCCAGCCCCAAATGCATTTGTAAACATCCAATGGAGGTACGGATTATTATTTCTGCAAAAAGCTTTTACTATATCAAAATTGCTTGGATAGCTTTTTCTAACATATTTATCATATTTAACAATTATAATCCATACGAGCAATTTTCCTCTATCCATAATACGTGTAATGTGTACGTGTACGTACAGCAGCACCGGCAGTGGAGAGGCCTGCAGATGATCTACACAAGAGCGGATGCCGGCGGCGGCCATCTCAGCTGTGGAAATTAAGATTGGATTTTTTGGAGACTACTAGTACTAACTTGTGCTGTTATTGAAGGAAATTAACGATGTGATGAGATAGATGGGGTTGGTTGGTGGCGCGACCTGACCTGCTGCATATAAATCAAGGGAAGGAAAGGGTCAATCCCGAATCCAAATCATGGACATGCTGCTCGATCGGACGAACACCAACAAGCTAGATAGGGAAAGGTTACTCACCGGATTCCCCATTGTTGAAGTTACCTAGGGTTACAACTCCACCTCCAACTCTGGACTCCGGTAGATGAACGGCCGGTCGCCGGCGTTAGATTTGGGATTGGGAGGAATCCATGCATAGAATTGGGACTAGAGATGGCAATAGCCCCCTTACGTGAGATCTCATAGGTTTTTATACTCTATTAATTAGAAATCAAATGTAATCTAATTGGTGTACCCATGGGTTCGTTATTTGGCAAAAAAAGAAACCTCACCCGTCGGGTGAGCTAGGTCCTAGAATGTTTTGTGGTCTTCCGAACCCGTTAACCCATAGGAGAAAAATACCCATAGACCTAAGCCCAAAACATATGAGCAGCCCAAGGCCCAACAATCAATCATCCCCCAAATCTAAGCTTAGGTATAAAAGCCATCTCGAAACCCAGTCCCATCCACTCCCTCCAATTTTGGGTGGGTCTTGACTGTGCCGCCCAAACAACCGCACTGCTCGCCTCCTGCACATTGTCGCCCACGCGCGGGCGCATGCGCACGCTGCACATAGGCAGTTCAACACCACCTGCGACCTGCGACGCTCGCTGAAGTCGAGTAGGCCGAGTCAACGAGGGAGCAGACATGTCTCTACTCCCTCGTATTGTCGTCTTGCCTCTTCCAACCTCCCTATCCCCATCTCCACGACAGCATGGCGGTGGTCTCTAGCTTTGGCAACAACAATGGACGGTGATCTTCTTCCCTCCTTATGGGTATCACCCGTGCAGGTGCGGCCGTGCGGGTACGGGAAATTTTTTCACCCTTGAGTGGGTGTGGGTGTTGGAGCGAACACATTTAGTTTCAACGAGTGTGGGTACGAGATAAGGGAATCCGATGGGTACATAGCTATTGCCATCTCTAGTTGGGATTGTGGCATGTGGGAGATGTAAAACCTAACTAGATTTGGTGTGTTGGAGGCTCAACACGTATGCCGGCCTACTTGTGCGTATCCAATTTTGGCCCATTTGCTTTTTAATCTACACCCATTTTCCTTTGGAAAAAAGTCTACTTTAGGCCCCTTAAATAAGGGTCAGCTTTTAATCGCATATTTGAACTATAGCTCCGTCAACTTGTAAAACCAGTGCAAATTGATCCCTCGGTAGTTTTAAATGAAGTTTTTGGCTGACATGATGCCCACGTGTTATCTTGACCCGGTCAGCCAAAACTGTCGAGGGACTCAATTTACACTAGCTTTACAAATTGAGGGTGTTGTATATCAGTTTTGTGGTTCAAGAATGCAATTGAAAATCGGCCCCTATTTGAGAGATCTAAAGTGGACTTTTTCCTTCCGCGAGAAGAGAACGATGGCCTGCTTTCTGTCGGTTGTGTGCTTCTGCTCGACGACTTGTTGGGCCAAAACGGGCCCAATCAGGTGTCTGAATTTTCCTTCTTAGGTCAAAGAAGAATATAAAATGTCACATACTTTGTGACCAGCAAATGTAAAATATATAAACTAGAATATAGCTCTCATCCTACATATGGAGTGATACAGAAAGAACAAAATAAGAAAACTAGAGTAGATTTCTGTGAAATGAAATGTTACTATGGCAATCTATATAACACGGTTCTGATTCATACTTCATGTTGATGTTTCAAATCAACAAGTAAGATTGTTAGATGTTTTTGTTCTATAATCTGTACAAACTGAGAGTGATCTTTCTCCAGTTATGATCAAAGGCTGAATGTTTTTTAGCCTATGGAAGGAGAGTGTGCATCGCATTGCACATGCTAGACAGGGTGATTTTGGGGGCAAAATTGGGTAAAGTGGGAAAAAGAGAGATATCAAAGATTTGATTGGTTGGTTGCCATTTTCAGCAGCTGGGGTTTCAGAATCGGTCTCCACATGACATGCCTCTGTAAGTACTTGTGCCTCAGATAGCCAGATTGCCTATGAGTCATAAAAAGTGAAACAAATTAGAGCAACAATGGTGTTTAGGGTTCTGGGTAATTATTGCAGTTACAATGCAGCTATTATAGATCTGGGTAATTTTCATATTACTACCTTCTCATTCAGTTGAGAACATCCTTAAATACTAAAGTTGAATGTGAATCCTAATTGTGCGGGCAGCTATCTGATCCATCAAAGTGGTAATTGCAACCCACTATGCTCATGGTAAAATGAACAGAAAGGAGGTGCTGCATTATACCAATGCAAGCAGGTGGAAGTTAAATTAACAAATGGGAAGTTGAAATCAATGATGGGTTCTCAAGCTTATAGCACTATAGTACTAGATCAAAACTAGTCTGGAATCACAAGCTAAATGTGAGAGCGTGCCTACATTAGAATTGTCAAGTGTAGGGAACCAAAGGATACCTCTCGCGTGGAAAATGTTTCACTGGATTCTTCAAACAACTCTTCCTTGCAGGTCAATAGGACTCACCAAGAGGTATGACATGAAATAGTCTTGGGTCAAGTTCTATCATGTCTTATTCCTGCATGGATAGTTAAATCTTTATCTTTATCTTTATCTACTCTTGCCTGCTCTGACAAAAACAGATTACGTGCACAGTTCCGACGGTAATTAACTTTGATCGATCTATGTCCGGCCAAGGCAAGCAGAGCAGAGGTAATCGATTGCAGTTGTAATGCATCGCCACGTCGACTTTGCCGTCGAAGCGCGGGTCGTCCCACGCTTGGAGCACGCTATTTTTAGCTAAATAGCACTATATGATATCCTTGAAAACTCTGGACAGGCCATAGGAACAACACGGTTCATAAAACAAATAAAAGATTTGAGTATAGATTCAAAATGTTTCCACTACCATCGATTTTCCATTCCAAGTGGTTTTGTATGTACTTCTGATCCCGTGCCACTCGAAAATCTTGCACTTTGATACTTACCATGACTTCCAAATTGCTGGTTAGTAAGGATACAAGTGAACCGATCCACGAATCTATTTATAAATTAAATAAGTGGTAACTCACGGGTTCTCGCGTTATCACCCGACTTGCCGTATCTAGGGATACAAATAGATCAACCCCAAAACCCACTTATAAATTAAATTAGTAGGTAGCCCATGGATCAATCCATAGGTTACTCACTAATTTTACCTATAAATGGATTCACGGGTTGACCCGCTTGCATCCTTACTTGTGAGAGTTGACCCAGTAAAATGTATCCGGTATATATCCATTATGTATTTTTGACATTCGGATCCAACTTATAAAATAGTACCCTCTCTATTGTGAGATGTATAACACCATTGATTTTTCGTATAATGTTTGGACCATTCATCTAATTTAAAAATTAGTATAAATTAAGATTATATTTTATTTGATGATAAAATAAGTCACACGAAATAAATAAATTTATACAACTTTTTTTAAATAACATAAATAGTAAAACGTTATGTGAAAAGTTAACGGTGTCTTACATTACATTTTGAAAAGAAAGGTAGAAAACGTTATGGGCAGCCTAATATACAAGTTTTCTTAAAGAACCGACAGCGGAAGCTCTGCCGAATAAGAACCTTTGAAAGACTAAGCTTATCTCTCTCGAGGTAATTAGTATTCCTAGAGTCTCCTTTGCCTTTTGTGCCGTATTTGTTTTGGCTATCTTGTTTACCCAATATCTAATCGAGACTACTGTGTCGGCCGGGTTGTCAAGTTTCCTGGTACAAATCAAGTCCAAAGGCACAGTTTCTGAACATCAGTGTCCTCAAAAGCTTCTGAGCAAAGAGAGCAGATCCAATTGCATGGCCACAAAGTTTATGGTTTTATGATAAAATTATTAGCTATCCTTGCAATTTTGTGAAACGCAAGACTGAACTTGCGGTGAGTGCATTCAGCAATACAAAAAGAGGCAAAACTTTAGCAATCTAAAGAAAAATCAACCGTCCGGCCGATATAGAAGCTTCTTCAATGCTCAAGTGCAAGGAATTCAAGTGCCTCAACATGAAGCAAAGGCTGCAAGTCCAAAGCAATTATAGCCTTAACTTAGCACAGACCCGTACATGAAATACACAAGGCATATGGGAATTTCATTTGAAAAAGAACAACTTTTTTCTCAGTCTTAGCATCCTCTCTGAAGAGAGATTACACAGGGCATTCATTCAGTTTGTTAATGACCCCCCCAAAAAAAGGTTAGAATGCAGAGACTAAACTTTACAATGGTGCATCAGCTGACTACATCTGTTGTACATTTTGGTGGTTGTTCTTCTGGCACATGAACAGTTACCATTATACAACAATCACATGCAAAAAACAAGAAAGAAAGAAAGAAAGAAAGAAGAAACAAAAACGAAATATGATGGAAGGGACCAGAAGTGTTGGCCAATTCCTCAGGTCCCTGCAAACGTTGTGCAACGAAAAAATCCAGGGCTCAGGGAGGGCAAGCCACCATGGCTGGCTGCCATCCTTGAAGAACAATGGTCAAAGTCCCCCTAAAACGCGACGTGATCACGCCGCCCAGATGCCTTATTATTGTTGTCCCTTGCTCGAGAGCCTCCGCTTGTATCGCTTCAGCACGGAGGCCAGGTTCTCCTTCCCCTTGGGGAAGGCGACATCCCCAGCTGCGGTGCCGCTCCTGCCCTTGCGCCCTGAGACCGCAGTCTCCACATCCTTGATCATCTCCAGGACCACGGATGCAGTGGTGAAGGAGCCTCGGATTGGCCTTGGAATGGAGTTTGTTGCTACCAGGCTACTGTGGCGTGGGCTGTTGAGCACCCGGATATCTCTGTGAAGGCACGCACATGCGCTGAGAGCGCTCCGAGGCTTGGAGAATGCAGGATCCAGGATGCCCTGCATTACATTTGAGCGAAAAAAAAAAAGAGGATTGACAGAGTTAGTCTTGTAAACTAAAATTGAGGGTTGAAGTTAAGTCTTGTGCACTGAAAAACTAAACTCAAATTCAGACTAGTTCAGGACTGAAATAGCTCACCTGAAGACGGTTGAGAACATAGGTATACTTGCCCCAAAGTTCTGGCCTGCTTTCCACCAGAGACAGGTCTAGCACCCGGCGGATACACCAGACACCGAAGCTAACAACGAGGGAAGCGCGCCAGATGCAGTCGTCTCCACAGTTGGGCAGTACACGCATGTACTGGATGTCTGCCTTATCACATGGTGGTTGCTGAGTATCACCAAGCAGCAGTTGGTTGTCACTGGTTCCTTGTTGCAATAGTTTCTCTACCATAGCAACTTGATCAATCAGATCTTCGTCGCTGCCACCATTTTGCTTGAACAGCCACCCTGATCCTTCTAGCTTCAGGAGCTTCGAGATGCAGAATCTAAGAGACTGAAGAAGCTTCGCCTCGGACTCCTTGTAAGAGAAATCATCCTTGGTCATGCCACCCGATCTGCCTGCAGGGTTGAACTCGCTTTTAGTGAGCTCCGTGCTCGACACACCAAACAGCTGCTCAAAAGGTTGCTTAGCCCAAAGGGATCTTGCACTTGGGTTTGGGCTCTGTTGCATTGAGAAGATATCCCTTGGGAGCTTAGGTGGAGAGAGCTCGTCAAATGCTAAGGGAGCTGCAGGCCTGGCCACTGAGTTTGTATACTGAGATCTTTCCGATGCAAGCCTGCTAAGGTACGACTGGGGTCCAATGGTACCACCACCCAACTTTGATTCATTCAACAGAGCACTCCTGCTTGCAGCAATCAGTGCAGATATGTCTGGTGAGCTGTGGTACTTCTTTGAGTAAGCTGATGAACCAGCATTTTCATTCCCGTCAAGAGTGGAAGGGTCATAATAGGATCTTTCTGCCATCATAGTACCTATCCGGGACGTTGCTGCGATCTGTGAAGGAGTAGCTCCCAGTGAAGCAAGCAGATTCTGGTTACGAGCATGCATGACAGAATCGACATAGGTTGGTACAGCCGATGCAGAAGATTTTGGAAGTCGCTGTGGGTCCAATGGCATGCTAGAGTAAGGATTTCGATTAGCATTCATCTGTTTTAGGTATGATGCGAGCTGATACCCATGAATTGTTGCAGGTTGGTAGAATTGGTTGTTGTCTGAGTATGATGGCGTGCTAAAATTTGAATTTAATCTTGCACCTTGATCGAGTAAGCTGTTGCTTGAACTCTGCAGTTGGGTACTTGGTAACTGCATGCCCTGAGACCAGGCTGATGACCCAATGTTATTGCCCATCTGAAGCCCATATGTCAGATCCAAATTCGACATCTCATTCTTAGTAGACATCAGATCCCTTGAACTTCCCAAGAAGGCAGACCCTCGTAGATTGTCTCGTACCACAGGACTCTTAGGGATTTCATTAGCTTGACTGTCTGCTCTTACAGTTGAGCTAGGTGTTCTTACGTCTAGCCCAAGCAAGATGTCAAACCTTTTAGAGCTAGCTTCTTGAGTGAGTTTCCCATGGTAATCAAAGAGATGCCCCCAGAACTCATCAAGTATGGCTGCTAGTTGCCTCCTTGCTGCACGGCCCAAACCAGATAACCTCGAGAGACTCCCGCTGCCATTGCCTGCATCTGAGCCTTTCCCCCTGCTGAAGGTAAGAGATGGTGGGCCATCATCCGATGCACAAGAAGGATTGTTGCCTCCAAGTGACTTGTTGTCAGACTCTAAAATATTTAGAGCCTCCTTATCATTGTCCATCAAAAGAGCTGGTTCTACTTCAATATCCCTTTCAGCTGTGCTCTTGGAGTCCACACTGTCTACTGTACTTTCCTCAGCCACAATAGCATTAGAAATCGGCTCCAGAGGTTCTGGCCAGTCAACTGCAACGACTGATTTTGACTCCTCAGGAATAAATGATGGAGAGTGACAGGTTTCAGGAGCGGTAGATGTATAAGCAGTGGAATGATGAGAATCATGATCAGATTCTATAGCTGTGTCCGAACTATCAATGTAGTCCAGAGCTGATTTCAGACAATCGTCGGGCTGAATCCTAGGAGAAGGGACAGCATCAGATTGCTGATCTTCCTCATAGGTAACATTGCCTGCACAAGTCTCTTCTCTGTCTTGAGTAGTATTCAAGAGTTCTTTCTGAGAAGACACAGACCATTCCTGCTGCAATTCAGATTCGTGGCTTCCTGATTTCAGTGGTGTAACAGCCATGTAGAGTGAAAATGCAACAGAGACACAAGCCACCGTGACAAGAACCGTAGAAGGAAACACCACAGGGCTTCCAGTATTCCCTTTCAGAGTGTTCATCCAGCCACTGTCACCAAATAACATTTCTGCCATAAAGATGATATTCGAAAACAGCATGAGGAGAAATGCAAGAAATGTTAATATCTCCAGATGCAAAGACACTCTGTGGGCACCCATTATCAATCTTGATGAGGCAACACGGAAGAGTGGCACAACTGATGATGGAAGGAGCATGGCCTGGATAATCTGGCAGATTATCAGTAATTGGTATATTCCTTCAGCACCTGCAACCTTTGCACAGTACAGAGCAGGAACTATGGCAAAACTCTTCAGTATCAGATGATGCCCCGAAAGAGGAAGATTAATGCCAAACAAATGCTGTGAAATCACTTGGCTACCAATAGCAGATGTCAATGAGATGATGTGGCTAGAGAAGAGAAGAACCACTAGAAATATGGTTGGAGCCATAGGGTTTACAAATATCTGCAAAATAATAAATGTTAAGTTATCTATATCACTGTAGGATTGCTTCTAAAACAAGATTTCTTCACACCAGCTTAGCATATGACAGGGTGAAGTAGTTGGAAATGTAGTACTAACCTGGTTCATTAGTTCTACAACATCTTGAAAGGTGAGAAGAAGGGTGTTAGTGGATTCAGCTGCCGCAGAGTTCATTAGAACATGATTCACCAGAAAAATTCCAGTAAAAATAAATAATACTGAAAACAAGTGATCATGAAATAAGGCACCAACGGCAAATGCGGATCTTTTCTGACCCTGAAAAAAGATTATTTGATTAGCAAACATGGATAAAAGCTGAAAACTAAAAACTAACCAAAAGCATATGACACGAAGGGCAATGAATTGTAGCTGGTTTTGTTTTCAAACTCACCAATGCTATCCATTTTTATAAACTTTAGGTAATATGTCATATACTATCAAAGCTAAGGCAAGGACTTCATGAACACCAGACACTTACTATTAGTGAACCAAAATGTGTACAAGTGAAAGTAGAACAAATAAATTAGGTCACAGTTTAAAGCAATAGATATTTACTCAAAGAACATTCTAAATTTGTGCTTGCCAAATCAGAAATATTATTCCGCATCACATGTTTCCCGCGTCTTTCTTTAATAGTGGAGTAACTCCTATTTTGCATGTGGCACAATAGCGTATTAAATACTATAGTTTCATTAGCCATAATTGTTAGTTAAGCACCAAACTGGATCGTCAAGTGCGTATGAATGTTTCATTAACTAATAATGAGCTTGCCGAACATAATGCTGCAATTCGCTAGAAGATGTATCTTGGTGTTTTCAAATTAAGTTAATGAACATCACTTCGATTCTATGCAAACAATTGGAACATGACCAACCATCTTTTTCAGTGGATACAGGGCATCCACAAACCACTGGATCGATTAGAACAAATGTTGTCCACTACATCCAATATTAGACTGATATGACTAGTTAAATATAGTGACCCCCTTGCTATCAGTTTGGAATTTCTGAACTGTTCTAAACACGAGTGTCATTGTGTGGTGTAAAATAATTATGGCATGCCATTATCCACAAAATGTCTGTTCCCCATATGCATTAAATCAAATAATTCTAACTATGTAATGGGCACAAAGAAGTATCATAATTTACCTGAACAACTGATGAATGGACGTAAAAGTTGTGTGCCATTATGTTTGCACCAAGAAGAGCCATCAGAGAATAAGCGCTTTCACCACTCAGCTTGGGAAAAATTACATTCATTGTGAGAGGAATTTGTGGCTGGCTGACCAATAAACCAAGAACATAGCAAAGAAGCGCAAAGCCTGCAATACAAGCATTCAATGTCCCTGCCATCTTCTTTCCCTAGAATATGTATATATGAGTAATTGACAAATATTAACTCCACCATCGGATTACAATATAGGTTTGAGGTTTCCTAGATGAAATAATCTTCTTCTTACCAGGTGTGATATAGCATATGGTAGCAGATTAGGAACAACCGTTGCAAAACATATCCCAGTGATGAGATCGTCATATTCAAATAGAAGATTGAATCCAAGTGCTATGCCAAAAATCTGAAATTGCCAGATATTACAATCAGAACAAAGCATGTGCAAAACATGGAAGAACTAATCTGCTAGGGCCTCAGGTGCTAGATATTTTTTGCCAAGTTAAAAAACATGCAGCATCTATGACTGAAACTTCTCAGACTCAGATCTCAGATTAAATATCAAAAAGAAAAGAGACTATTGCTAGGAAGCAAGGAAAATACCATCGTCAATTCTGATGTCAACAAGGACAATCCTGCTTGAACACCCAGAAAGATGCATGTTGGCCTGCTGTATTCTTGGTGGCAGATCTTTGTTACATGTGAAAATTATGAAAATGTCAGCAACTTCGAAAGAATTTCACGAACAAAATGAATAACATAGAAGGATCAAAGCACAATGTTTTATAGGGAAAGTTGGTTTTTTCCCCTCCGCAAAATGGCCAGCTAGAAAGGGAACCTGAGATGAGCAAAAGTTCCTTTCCACCATTTCCAAAAACAAAACACCTCCTTTGTTTACTATCACAACATACACACCATAAGGGCAAAAATAGAGGATTCTTTTGCACTTGTTAGGTCCAACTGAACCATCATTTTCTTTATGAACAGGAATTCACATAAGAGATTTAAGGACCTTTATTATGAAGCTGCTTTTTCCTACTCATCAGAATTCGCTCAGAGGTTCGATTCAGTATCGAAACCATCATCATTCTACCATTTGCGAAACGACAAACCAATGTTGATTGATTGACTGAAGATGATGAATCACCACTACAAAAATCAAACAAAACAAGATCAGGTAAAAAAAGCATCTCGATACCTCGGCGAGGCTCCTCCCCGTGACCGTGCCAATGCAAGCTGCGAGATACTGGCACAGGATGGCCATGAAGTTGAAGAGGAGAGCCAGCAACACTAGGTCAAACCCGAACCGTGACCCTGCCTCCACCGCGGCCACCCATTTCCCGAGGTCAATGTAACCCATCGAGATCAGCAGCGCCGGCCCGAGCGCGTGGAACAGATGAGGCGCGCCGCCGGAGAATCCACCGCCGGCCGCCGGAGAATCCGAGCTATGCTGCTGCCCATCCATGGCGCCGCAAAAAAAAAAAAAAAGATTTGTTTTCCTCTCTTCTCCTAACCCAGCTTAGTCACCGAGCAAGAAGATGAACTGTGAACAGAATCTGATCTCTCAAACACCTAGCTTGGAGCATGAGGGCTTCTGCTGAATTTCTTGCCGATGAACTGATACTACAACTCCACCACCAATCATGGAAATCTGCAGATTAATTAGGGGGATATTAGAGAAAAAATAGATTTGAATTAGAGCAAAGTGAAGCACAAAAACAAGAACAAAAAAAAAATCAATCCAAGAAAGTGAAGCTCATCACCAGCAACCTCAAGAGAAAAAAACCCAATCGAACTCGAGATGGATCTGATCTCCAGCCTACGCCATCGCGGCGAGGCCAAGAACAGCAGAGGAGCCAAGAACAAGAAGGCAAGAGAAATCGCAGGAGGGAATTGGGGAAACCGAGAGGAATCGAGAGTAATGCAAGAATCATACCTCCTCCTGTTCTTGGGCAGCTAATCCCCAGGATTAATTAGCGAAAAATCGCAGCTTTTTCCCCCTTTCCCTGGGTCCTCCTTATCTACGGGGAGGAGGAGGAGAAGAAGCTAGCAGACCAGCAGAGGCTTTCACAGCTTTCAGCTTTCTCTTTCTCTCTCCTCCCTGCTCTTTTTCTTCACTATGTTTTTTTTCTTTATTTTTTTGTTTTCTTAATTTTTTTTCTGATCTTTTTGTTTATATTATTTGGAAGATTCTGTGCTTACTGTTTAGTGTTCCCCATGTTCAGTAGTTGATGGACTTAGTCCATGCACCAGTGAGTGATACTCCTAAAGGCTGGGTACTTAATTAGTTTAATACGAGTATGTTTTCTGACATGTTAAAAAGGTATGTTTTATGTAAAAGAATTATAAGTAGAAGTTTCGCTAAAATCAGCTAGAATTTAGTTTTTAAAATTTATAATAGTAAATATTTAGTTAATTATGTATTGATGGTTATCCTCGTTACCCTATCAGGATGAGCTGGGTTCGTTCAGCCGAAAAGAACGAAGCCTAAGTCTAAGTGATAAATCCCTCTTGAGAATAATGTGACTTTGCTTTTTTGGCTTCTCACCAACAATGGATGTAACTAGTACTAATACTACTATCACTTGATAGGGTCTAATTAAGTCAAAAACATGGAAGAACTTTCAGCAATATGAACTATGGTAATGAATTTGCTACTATGTGTGGTGTGGTGTGATGGTGCTCTCCAATAATTAAAAAGCACTGTTATTAGAAATAAGCAAGGTTGCATTGCAAAGCAACAAGATTATAACATTATCACTTTATTGGTACTTTGCCATGCTGTGCTTTCACTGTTGGAGAGGACTTGAAAGTGTAAACGTGGCCAATCCTTTGCAAGCTAGCTTTGAGGTTGACAGTAGTAATGCAGTTTGGCATAGGCTGCTTTTCGCATCCCCACGTTTTGGATATGCATTTTCTTTCTTTTTGGGAAGGCATGAGATGAAAGGTTGTGTTGTTGCTGTATGAAATTAAATAAAGGATCTTTTTTTCCGTGACATCGTTTGGGGATTTAATGAATGAGTTAAATATTTTGATCTGAATCTGAAAATTTATTAAGAGCTCAACTGAAGATCTCACTCAGTGTTATGAAAAGGCAATCTTCTGATGATTAATTTGTAACAGTCATCTCTAACAAGTCGTGCAATAATTAGAGAAGGTCATTAATGACGGTTTAAAAACAATTAATGAAAGTTCACTTTACAAAAAAAAAATCTCTACTTGTTTAGAACAAGGACTATAACCCCTTATATGTTATCTCTAAATTTACCACATATAATTATGTGATATATGTGATGAGATGGAGGAGATAAATTAGGATAGAGAGAATAAGTTACCCCTCATGCAAGGGGCAACTTTCACACAATCTTAAAAAAAAATACAAGATAATATGAGAGTAAACTAATATTAGGGTTTGTGTATTAAATGTAATATGGTGTACTTGTTACCTCTTAATTAATGAGAAGGTGACATGGTTTAAACTAAAAGTGATAATCATCTCCACTATAAAACTTGCCCTTATGTCTTCAAGCCAAATATCAATCAGCCGATTTGCAAAACTGTTGAAAATCACTAGTAATGGTTTTTGTAAGACTATTAAAGACTAGATTTCGGGGTTTAACTCTTTTAAGCCTCCTTAATTAGCTCTAAAAGAATTACTACTATGTGGTATGAATCATGTCATCATGATATATATATATGATTCACAATCAGCTAGTAATAAATGCATTTTGTGAAATAAATATATGAACTTAGCAACAATGAGCAATAAAACTACATTGTACTAGTAACAAGCGAGGAAAGGTCGGTGGCTGTGGTAGCATGGCCTGACAGAGAGAAAGGTGGTAGCACACATATCAAGCTTAAAATTACGAGTCAATAATGTAGCGATCGAGAAATATATAGGAGAGGAACATATCACTAGTTCACCACAATTGTACCTATTGGCTCACTATAATTCAACAAAATAAATCAAATACACCATATTAAGCTACACTATAGCTAATAAAGATTGCAATCAAATAAAACATAATTGAGAATTTTGGGATCATATCAGTCGATCGAACGATGGCACGCATGAAGCACGGCTAAACAGTACATATGTGCCTTAGGATCGTGACAATACCGTTTAATATATAGGTTAGTTATCAGTTCATTTCTATATATACATGCAAGTTCCATTCTAATTCCTATATAGGGGTAAAAAAAAGCTTGAAGCTAATGACTCGGATCGGCTCGTAGTGAGCTCACCTCGAATGGACTCAAACTTGTAGTCGTAATGAGTAAGCCAAGCTAGACGTTTTGCTCGTGAGCTTAACAAGCTAGTTCGTGATCAAGCTGCACTTTTAGCTCGCTATTACAAAAGTTCACCATATCTTCATCTACGTAGTGTTTATTGACTGGTGATTAATCCTTTATTTACATCCAAACTAGTTGTATTTAGTGAATCCTTATTAGTTATTATTTATTATTAAGTTTACATATGATAAAATACTAAATTAAAAAACAAATATGGTATAAATGTGTTAACAAATCTAATAAGCTTAATGAGCCAATTCGTGAGCCAAGCCGAACTACGCTTTTGGCTTGTTAATCTCAGCGAACCGAGCTAGCTCGTTAAGGTAACTATTGAGCTCAATCGAGCACCTTAAAAAGACTCGCTATCTATGAAAAATATGTAATGGAAACCTGAAAATCACCGTTTGATCTAAAAATGAACGCTTAAGATTTGTCCACGTTACCCAAAGTAAAAATTTTACTCTAAATTCAACCATGAGTACAAATTACTCTTGGTGACGTGTGTTTATTTTTTATCCAATAATAAATTTTAGATTTCCATTATATACGTGATTTACACTAAATATTTTCTCCGTTATCCACCCCTATTTCTACACATTTTTGTGCATGAATTTCTTGTGTGGTCAACGCAAAGCAACAATAAGTATAGTTGACTGCATGTGAAACGGTGTATGGACGGGGTCCGTGCGGTGCAGGTGCATGTGATCCGATCAGTGGAGGAGATCCCACGCGGGCGGCGCCCAATGGACGGCGCCGATGCACTCACTCACTCTCACTACCCTCTCTCCATCCAATGCACATGTCCTCACCTCATAGGGTCCCAAAACAATGTAAAAAATATACCAATTATATATATATATATATATTTGTGCGTGCCACATATATATGTACAGTGCACATCATCTCTGACCACTTTATTTTTCTTCTACTCCATTATTCTAGTCACCACACATATCATCCCTCCCTATTTGTTTATTTGGACCAATGGGATCATGCCACCTGTCCATGCCTCGTACTGTACAGCATTGCCTTGTTTATGGGCACAGTTTATTATGTGATGGTCTTCATTGTGTTTAAGGAACTGAGCTAGAGCTTATTATTGGGCATGGGTATATATTGCTTTAGTAGTTGACTAGAGGAGAGATGTGCGTACAGTAATTAAGTTACTACATTATTTATATTTATGCATGGTAATCGGGATGTATATTTTACTATATTGATTTACCACATTAATTATAAGTTACTATATTTATTTAATTGTGATATATACAGACAAAATGGTACTAGAAGGAGATATGCGGACAATAAGTTACTACACTAATTATATTTATGCATAGTAACCGATATATACTTTTTACTATATTAGTTCACTACATTGATTATAAGTTACTATATTATATATATTAATTGTGATACAGACAAAATGGTACTAGAAGGAGAGATGTGTACAACAAGTTACTATACATTGATTACTGGCAATAATAGTAAAAGATTTGTTTTATCAAGTAATTTATGTATATATGACACCTGAGTATATACAAATAAACAGGTTGGTAAAACATTTGTTTGGATATTAATAAATGGATGAAGATGAACTAAATAATTGTAAACAATTTTAATTAACACATTGTTTGAGTATTACTAAGTGGTAAATGATATAGCAGTTGAGCTCAAGCATGATATAAGGTACGGACTACAAAGACTACCGATGAAGATGTCGGTATCGAGAACCTCATACGATGGAACTAAAAACATTTAAAGCAATACAAGATGGAGTAGTATTGCAGGAATATAATGAATTTATCTAGGCAATGTTGACAAAAGAATGAAATGCTCCAATCCTAGAAATGTATACCCAAGGGAGATTAATTGCATTCAAATCCTAATAAGATGATCTAATCCCAAAAGGCAATATTCTTCCAACCCCTAGCTTATTATTCCCTCCTATATCATATAAAGACATGTACTCTGAACATATCGATATGGTCTTCAAAATACCACATTGCACTAGCTTTGATTATCATATATATTAGAAAATTAAACAAATGAAATTAAATTTATCATGAAAATGCATTTCGGAGATAAAAACTAACACAAATGACTCTCATGTATCCAATGAAGCAAAATGTTTTAGAACATAAAGGTATGAAATTTTAAAAGTTTGATCAAAGTCATGTTCAAAATGATAAATATTATTTATGGTCTATGGCTAGAGAGAACATTATTATATACACTAAAAGCCCTCATTCATGCTAATTATCAATAAATTTATCGACATGTTAATTAATAAGAGTTTCTACATGAAAAAAAAAAGGTCCTTATGAATCATATTTTGTACCACAAGGTGAGTCTCAACCTAATTGAATCTTTATAAACCAGAATTGTTGCTTAATTAATTTGTGCACCATGTCTAATTCAGCAATTGAACAGAGAGCTATCTAGCTATAACTATATACATTGAATTACTAGTGATCCATGCCATGAAATATTTTTCAGCACTAACCTTTTACTGTTTGATTAGATGACAGCACTTCCATCGTCCTCGATATATATATTTTATTCCTTTTGAAAAGTCTCCAGAGACATGTCATCAAGCTAGGTTTTGGATCCATGTCAAGAAGTTAAATTGCAACAAACAGATCACAGTGCCCCTCTTGCACTTATCAATTATTATATGACAAAGGAAAGGGACCCCTGCCAATATGATAACAATAAAGCAAGAAACGATAGAGACTTGCCTCCCATTTATCCTGAATATATCTCATGTAAATTATTCATCCATTTGCTAATTTGTTTATCCTTGAATCCACTCATCCCTACGAGCCTATTCGAGCTAAGAGTTGACTAGTTAGCTAGAAACATTTGATTTGTTAATCCCCATACACATCATGATAGAAAGAAAGGGATGCACATAATTAAACAATAGTAATACATCTTGTTTGTTCTCGCGTCACATATGTGCATCATGAAATATACTGTTATTAGGTGCGTAAGGCCCCTACGTATACCTAAGCAACAATTTACGAGCATGCCGGAGTTGGTTACAAGTTAAGTACGAGAACTGTGCGTGTGATGTGGATGGTGCCATTTAATCGATAGTTGCAACGTTAACTTACAACCTCTAGGCTAGCTTTAATCACTACTACGAAAACAATCTTTCGTGGCGATCATTTTGGGTCTTCACTTACGGCATTTGACGCCGCCACAAAGCAAAGACCAGTGAAGATGTAGCATCTGCGCTGGCGGCGACAAACCGCTAGAGAAGATTGATTTTCGCTGGCGGCCGGTTTAAGGGCAACCGCCAGCGAAAATCTTCTTTGCTGGCGGCTGGCTAAGATAACCACTAGCACAAATAACATTTTCGCTGGCGGAAGATAAAGACACCCGCCAGTGAAAATATTTTTTGGATTAAAAAAAGAACAAAAATCGGAATCCATATTTTGAAAAAAAAATTGAAAAATGTCGGCGTGCCCATCTCCATCGCCGGTGATAGGGAGGACGGAGGTTGACGAGGATGTGGGTCGCCGCTGTCGAGCCCTGCCACCGCAAGTCCTCGTCGCCGAGCCGCCCCTCCTCCTTGTCGCCGAGCCGCCACCGCCACCGCCGCTCGTCTTCCTCAGCAGCGAGCCATCCACCGGCGCCCACAAGACCCGCCGCCTCGCAAGTCCGCCCTCCGCGCGCCTAGCCGGTGGATGCGCTGTCCGCAGGCCTCGCCGTCGCCAGTTCCGCCGTCGGCACGCCTCGCCGTCGCCGGCTCCACCGTCGGCACGCCTCGTTGCGGCCGGATCCACCGCCTCGCGAGTCACCGCCGCCGGATCCGCCCTCCGTGCGAGTCGCCGCCGCCGGACCCCCGCCTCGCGAGTCGCCGGAGCTCCACCCGTCGGCCGAGCCGCTGCGCGCCACGAGCTTCGTCGTCGCAGCTCCCGAGGCCCGACCGGCGGCCGGATGGAGAGGCAGAGAAAGGAGGGAGAACGGTGGGAGGATAGGCGGATAAAGGAGGGAGAGAGGCGGAGAAGCGTGAAAAATATTGGTGGGTGATGGATTTTAATAGGTGGGCGGTGGATTTTTCACGGCGGTGGATTTTTCGCAGCGGTACTCTTTACCATCTGCTAGCGAAAATCCGATTTTCGCTGGCGATGCATTAAGTGGGCCACCAGGGAAAATAACTACATCTTCGCTGGCGGCCCGCTTAACTCGGCCGCCAGCGAAGATCTATTTTCGTTGGTGATCCGTAGCCCCCCACTCCTCATTACGTTTTTGCTGACGGTTTTCGCGTATAACCGCTAGTGAAAATGATAGGGTAATGCTATGAAAAATCTTTTTTCTAGTAGTGAATTTGCAGTGGCATCTAAAATGTGTTTTTAAATAAATTAAAATTGGATTATCTATACTACCGTACGACTTATAAGCAAAAAGAAATTATGGGTAAACATTTTTTATGTGTCCTTAGCGATTGAAAAGACAGTGTTGAAAAAAAATATGATAAAAAAAATCTTAAAATCAACTTCAAAATTAACTTTTAAATTCAAATTTTGTCATCGGCTATAGTGTAAAAGATGGGATCATGAATCTGTGTACAGTAGGATTCTTTTTATTCTCGTGGCAAAGTACAAGCATTAATTTAGATAATAGTACGTAGGATCTTATTAAAGTGGTGCATAATATATCTCAAACTCGAAGGATATCTAGTTACAGTCTCACAGATTGATGGAACGAAAAAAAACACTATAAGTCAAAAGGCAAGTACATTTTTATGAAGTTAAACATTAATAAAACATATAAACCATGCATTAAATTAAACATAGTAAACACATTGGTAAAACCTGAGCTTTTCCACTATTGTCCAAACTCCAAAAGCAGAGAGAAATTAAAGAGAGAGATAGAGAGCACTGAATTGAAGAACTTGTAAGCCATTGATGGTTTTGATTAATTAACTTACTTTAGTTTTTCTTCGCGGGTCATAGAAAGTGACATCCGCTGTCACGAGAGAAAAGGAAATGAAGACGAAAGAAAGCAACAGGTCACTGTACAGGAAGACATATGATACGGCTGTAGTATAGTAGTATTTAAAACGACAAAATAAATTAAGCGTATCAATTATTATCACTACTAGTGATCATGATACAGTTTGCAAAAACAACAAAACTGTGTGCATGGAATTCAGGGTGTTCGGGCTCTCTAGTTGCCGTGCAACTTGTTTGACTCACTGTGTCATCACTGATCAATAGGAGTACAAATTGCATTCAGGGATAGAGGAGCATATTATATATATGTGTGTGGTCTTGGATTTTTCCTCTGCTATTTATGTGTCAATCTAGCTGAATGTTAACGTTTTTAGATATTTCTGTGACCATAAGTTAATAAATTAATACCGGTTAGTTGGCGTATGTATATATACTATGATCAACTAGTCTCCTTTGCTCGTACAACATGTCACAGCTCACACGGTTGCTATATATCAATGTATCATGTATGGTCAACTATTTTTCTTTCTGGGAGAACTATTTTTGTGTTTTTGCAAATATTTCTTATGGAATGTTGTTTTTGCAAATAATTTGTTTTCATTGCTTTTTTTTACAAACCTCCTATCCACCTCCTATCCAGATTCGTAGTATTATATTAAGTCCAATCCATTCCAAGGTTGATCTGGGATGGGATGTTAATGAGTAAGTTTCACATACCCCATTATATGCCCGCTTATAAAAAACAAAAAACAGATACTAGAAATTTTCTCTCAAAACCCTATGCCCATAAGCAAAAAAAAACATGCACATAAACCCGTCTTTCATGTAATTAATCTGTCTTCTACCTTACTGAGTACGCCAACCTGCTACCACTATGCCACTATCATTGGTTTCCTACTCCACTAGGTTTTAGTGTGCACGATAGCTGCTGGGGCGGTAGCCCCTCATCGACCACAATGGAAACCCACACCACGAGCAAGGCAGGGCGAGCACAGTGAGGGAATGATACTCACAAGGTACACTTCTCTGCTTCAGTAGCCTCCTAGAGTCGTCCCTTCTCAGCCCTTCCACCATGGGAAAAGAGATGGGAGAGGCCGACACCGATCTTTCCTCAAATGTATAGCGAGCAACAACATGCCGATCGAAGGAGACATGTGTGATGCATTGAGGCTAGTCTGCGGAATATGGAGAATGTGGTAACTACATGAGCATTAGAGCACAAGGAGGGCAACACAAAGGAACTAGCCCTCCGCGCGCATCTCCACCTTCAGATCTAGCACCCTTTGAGGCTGGCGTTGACCAGATTAGCTAGAGAGTGGACTGGAAGGGGCTAAGGATGGGGAGAACATTAAATCCATGCTACGCGTGTGGCTCAAGCTAGTGGTGGCGGTGGCCTAGCCAGTGGAGGTTGTGAGCGCCGATGGCTAGGAATGGCGGTGCCCTAACAATCATCATCTCCGAGCAGCTGGTAAAGGGATGATGCCACAAGGAGGGAGGGGTGTGGGCCACTGTAGTCACCTTCTACAACCCCTCCCCCTCCCGCTTCCTTCTCTCCTATGTGATTCGTCGATGCAATCACACACTAGTACAAAAACGGTTTTTGCAGACGGCCAAAAGGGCTTTTCGCGTACGGTATGACTACCCGCATGCACCAAAAGGTCTGCGAAAATCGCTATTTTCGCGTGCGGGTGACGCACCCGCACACGAAAATCGGATTTTCGCGTGCGGGCGCTTAAGCCATCCGCACGCGAAAATGGAAAATCGCAAAAAAAATAAAAATTTCAAAACACAAAAACCTAACTAACCCTAGCCGACCGCCGCCGCCGTCGTTGCCGGCGCATCCGCCTCTTCCGTCTCCGTCACCGGCGGATCCGCACCGCCCGTCGTCGCCGGCGGTGGATCCGCTCCGCTGCCGGCGTCTGCGCTTGCCGCCGGAGCCCGCGCCTGCCGCCACCGTGCCGACCGTCGTCGGATACAAGTGGAGGAGGTCGGGGGAGAGCCACCGCCGGCCTCCCACTCAAGCCCACCGCCAGATCCGCGCGGGGAAGGGCGGGAGAGAGCCACCACCGGCCTCCCGCTCGAGCCCGCCGCCTGATCTGCATGGGAGAGGGCCAAGGGGGCCGCCGCCTTCGCCATCACCCACGCTCGCCGTCACCGGATCCCGCGCCCTCCACTGCCGGAGCAGGCCGCCGCGCACCGTCGCCCACACCCGCTGGCGCCCTCACACGCCGCCGCCGCCAAAGCTTGCCGTCGGGAGGAAGGAGAAGGGAGAAGAGAATCGATCGGGAGAGGAAGAGGAATCGGGGGGTGAGGAGTTGGAGAGAGGAGAGGAGGAGTGGGTGAGGCCGGGAGAGAGAGAGGGGGAAGGGGAGAATAAAATATATAGGAGGAGGGGTATTTTTTGCATGCAGGTGAGTTAAGAGCCCCGCATGCGAAAATACCCTCATTTTTGTGTGCGGACGTTTTAAGTGGTCCATTTGGAAAAATCGATTTTTCCGTGCGGTCCTCTTAAGGAGCCGCACACGAAAATAGAGGGTGATTTTCGGAGACGCGACTAGTTACAGTCCGTCTGCAATATAAGGAGGCGCTTGTACAGGAAAATCGTTTTTGTAGTAGTGACAGCCGCTAGATCTAGTCGGGATATGATTCCTCCGCTCCAAGTCTCACTCGCGGGATTCACCCACACTAAAACCTAGTGGAAAAGGAGACCGGTGACGGCAACATGGTGAAACAGAAAGATGGTGCACTCGGAATGACAACGTCGAAGGTCGGCCTGCAATGGTGAGAGGGCACCCGGATTTTGTAAATGGTGAATTTTGTGTTACTTTCTTATGTGAATGGGGTTTTTAGAGTAGATCTTTTAGAACCTAGGTGTTTTTTTATTAAAGTGTGCATGTCTATGGGGTATTTGAAATTTACTCACTAATTATATATACAATGAGAAGTTGAGAACTATATCTATGATTATTGAACCTGAACATGCGTAGTAGCTTATTAATTGGCCTTAGATAAAAGAACATTCAATTTATATCCTTAATTGAATATGTCTCTTGGTTGAAAATTTTCGTTTTAAGGCAACTAACTAAATGTGTGGCCTAGACGCATGGATTTTATCAGTGCAATCATATCAAGCTAATTGTTGCAACATGGTTGTGACCCGTGGAGTTAAATTTCGCACACCGGGCCGGTCCAAAACAGGTTATTTTCCGGATTAATTGTCTCTAAATGTTCTTTTGACGATTTTCACAAACTCGAAGATATAAATTGAGCACTTACAAAATCAAGCATTACTGAACCAGTTGTCTCAAAAGCTTTTGCTTAATTCCAACAATTGGACTTCCGGCGCCCCTAAGACTAATTAATCAGGATTAGTAAGAGCTGCAAGGTTAGTAATAAGTACAGTAATTAAGTGTCTACATATCTGATGCATGCAACATCCTGCTAGTCATGTCAAAATACAGATCAGGTTCGTACAACGACGTAAATGCGATGTCTCGTCTATGCAGTTGTGTCCTATTGTCAACCGTCCATTCTCTTAGCAGTTGACGATGACTTGTCACTCATCAAAGTCCACGAAGCTGTTAAGTACTCCACCGTACTATACCCATGATGATATATGGGTCATGATGTTAATTTTAATTGGCCCAGTTCCGTCAGTTAACTACTCCTAGCTAGCTAAGAAATTAATCAATTCGATGCATACATGTAGCTGATCGATCATGATCGAGATCTAACATAACATCCGGGAAAAATCTAGGCAGCTGCCGATCGATCGATCATATCGATTCATGTTCTTTTCATGCAATATATATATGTTATTTTTGGCTTGGACTTTAACTATTTATACCTATGTACTCTGTCCGTTTCAAATTAGTTATCATTTTAATAACATTTAAAATTTATATAAAAAAATACTTGTTCGTCTCACATTCCAAAATATTCTTAGAGATATCTTTCCCTTCTCACCGTTCATAAATATTTTAATATTTGCTTTGGGAAAGATAATTATGATGTATTAATAAGGATATCAGTGTAATTTAACATATCTCTTGATCTAGTGTAAGATTTGCTGGAACATCGAATAAATTGAGATGGAAGGATTACATTGTACATTATATGGTGATGGGAGCATATATATATATACACACACACATAGGATACTCATATGAGGCACATAGTGTGAAATGCATAAGTTCATTCAAATTTTTCAAAATTTTCAAATTGTAAGTATATACCTAGATATAAGAATTTG
This sequence comes from Oryza punctata, assembly GCA_000573905.2. Classification (NCBI taxonomy): domain Eukaryota; kingdom Viridiplantae; phylum Streptophyta; class Magnoliopsida; order Poales; family Poaceae; genus Oryza; species Oryza punctata. The sequence continues at coordinate 3,342,920 of CM002494.2, read as the reverse complement.
ATTCATACCTATACCTACCAATAAAACAACTCAAATTCAACCTTATTTGATTATACATTATTACATACCTAACTAAACATACCTAACTAATTATATGTTTGGATGTTATATACCTAGAATCAAAATCTAACTAAAACAAGTTCAGTTCAAACTTATTTTGAACTAGTTAGTAGAGTAGTTAATGTTAATACCTAAACATTCAAAAAAATTCATACTCATTTGAATTGAGTATATACTCAATTTGAAACATGAAACCCGGGCACCATAGAGCACCAAACAAATTTACTATATATACACATATACATATACATATATATATGTGTATATGTGTGTATATGTATATATATACACACACCGGTGTCTTTGTATATATGCACATTAATATGCATGCATACAGTGGCGAACCCAACAAAAATTACCCGGATCCAATACACAGTAATTATCTAGTTATTCAGAATAAATTAGCAAGAATTTATTATTTTACCCGGGATCTGTGATCCGGTAAAATACATGTGGGCACGCCACTTCATGCATGCATCCATATGCTTGATCATCATTCATCAACAGAGGCTAGGCATTCATGCACGTATAAAAGATAATCAATCGATGGAGTAGTTTAGGCGCGTTCTATGTTTTGTTCAGCTTAGTTAATATCCAGTGGTTTAAATCCATCGTGTTCGTTAAGCTAGCAAAATGAAATTAATTACGAAAGTATTCCTCGAGGAAACACATGCACATGATCGATCGAAAAAAACAACATTAATTTAAGGCTATATTGAGTTAATGGAGATTGTATCCAGGCTTAAATTACATATTAGTATTATAATTTCACACAAATCAACAACGAAAATCAGGCATTTGAAGCATTTAACTACATGCATACTCCCTGTGTGGTCACGGAAATATATAATTTATTTCGGAGACATGCATGCATGTTCCAAGTCAAACACTAAAAGCTTTGGACACCAATAAAACTAATTTTATCACAAAATAGAACTACTATCTATTACTACCTTCAGTTTTCAATATAGGATATCGTTAATTTTTTAATAAACGTTTGGACAATCATTTTATTGAAACCTTTTTTGCAAATATTTTTTAAGTCATGCTTTAAACATTTAATGGTAAATTAAGTAAAAATAATAATTACACAATTTTTTTAATAAGATGAATGTTTAAATATATCTTATAAAATCAATGATACCATGTATTTAGAAAAACAGAGGAAGTATACTAATTGCATGGCCCATCATGCATCAGCACCGTTTGAAACACATAATTTTTATAGAAATCAGTTCCCTTCTTCTTTTGAAATTGCTTCGAAGATCCTCAATTCGGTAAAAAATTAAGTGGAATCGATCGATCGATCGGATCCGGTTTCGTACGTGAATACCGAGGCAAATTAAATCAGCCATGCATGCATGCATGCATGCAAGGCGCGCGCTTAATTTTGTTAGATTAAATTAAAAAAAAGCTGATGCATCTGAGGTAGGGAGATCTTTTGGTAGAAGCGCTGGCTGGCGTGTCGGCCGGCCTGCCTCCCTCCTCCCAACACCCCTCCAATTTAATTAATTAAATAAACTGCTGTAAAATGCACTGCACTGCATTCGTGTGTGGTGTGTATACATACATACATACATACATATATATATATATATATATATATATATACATATATATATATATATATATATATATACATATATATATATATATATATATATACACATACATACATACATACATATATAAATATATATATACATACATACATATATGCATACATACATACATGTATGTACATACATATATGTACACACATATATTATATACAATGTATATAATATATGTGTACATATATACATATATATATATATATACATATACATATATACGTATATATATGTACATACATACATATATACATACATATATATGTACATATATACGTATATATATATGTGTACATATATACATATATGTATATATATGTATATATATGTACATGTACATATACGTATGTATATATATATGTATATATATAGGGATACGCTAAACCGTACCTGAGGTACGCAATAACTAAACTACTCCCCTCACAGCACCCCCTCTCCTCCCTACCCCCACCCCCCCCCCCACACACACACATCCATCCCGCACACACAATCCCCCATCCCTCTCTCTCTAAATTTTTTTTCGTTAAGTAAATCAATTACTATCAGTGATTTTAGTTTGATAATTACACAAGTTACTGTCAAAGTGTTCCTCACACCATCAATCCTGTAAAACTAGCCCACACATTTTTTCTTTCCTCCCACACTCCTTTCGTGATTGACCCAAATAAGTTATTAACACTCTGGAGAGTGCGGGGTGGGGGAGGAGGGTGTTGGGGGTAGGGGTGGGGTGTGCTGTATTATACTACACCCAGGTGTAGTATAGTACGTATATATATGTATATATATATTATACTGCACCCGGGGTGCGTTATAGTTAAAACGCACCCAATATTAGTAATTTTATTACTAACAGTGCAATCATGATAAATCCCCGAATTAAACCTAATAGTAAAATTATTACTACCAGGTCTTTGGCAACATATAACATGTAGTAAACCAATTACTATATGAGGGGCGTATTTTAGTTATTACGCACCCAGGGTGCATTTTAGCGCATATATATATATACACACACGCTAAACCGCGCTTGGGGTGCGCAATAACTAAACTACTCCCCTCACAGCACCCCCTCCCCTCCCTACCCCCACCCCCCCACACACACATCCATCCCGCACAAACACTCCCCCATCCCCCTCTCTCCAAAAAATTCTTTCGTTAAGTAAATCAATTACTATAAGTGGTTTTAGTTCGATAAGTAAACAAGTTACTATCAAAATGTTTCTCACACCATCAATCCCGCAGAACTAGCCCGTACATTTTTTTCTTTCCTCCCGCACTTCTTTCATGATTGACCTATTAGTAACAAGAATACTAAGTCTATCAGACTATGAGTAAATGAATTACTAACACTCTGGGGAGTGTAGGCTGAGGGAGGAGGGTGCTGGGGGTGGGGGTGGGGTGTGCTATATTATACTACACCCTAGGTGTAGTATAGTATGTTTATAATATTTATATATATATATACACACGCGCGCACGCTTCTTAATTTCTTTACTAACTAAGTAATTATAACTACTACGTAGGCTGTGTTCAGTTATTGGTGTTATAAACTAATCCTTCGCTCACATAAAACATAACGACTTATTAGCATATAATTAAACGAGTATTAACTATTTTTTCTGAAAAATGGATTAATATGAATCTCTAAAACAACTTTTGTATATATATATATATATATATATTTGCATAAAATATATTATTTAACAATTTAGAAAGCGTATGAGCAGAAAATGAGAGATGCATTGGGAAGATAGAGTAAAGAACACAACCTTAGTTTGTTAATTTAGAGCATCTCCAAGAGACTATCAATAATTCTAGCTAAATTTAAAAAACAAGAGACTAGCTAAAAAATAAAAAGTTTCCCAAAAGTAGGGGTAAACCAACAGACTTTCTAAAACTGACGAACGTGGATGGAGAGCCCGTCTGGCTAGGCAAATATAGCTAGCGAAGGGGAGGAGATAGCTAGTGTGAAAAGATAGATATCCAGTTGGCTAGTCTGTTAGATGCAATTTTTTCTCTCTTTCCTAACCAACGGGATATACAAAAGCTCTTGGAGATGCTCTTACTAACTAAGTAATTAACTTGTACTCCTCTATTCTAAAAAGATAAGCATTTGTGTATTATTTATCAAATAAAGGTTGAGGAAAAAAAATTCCTCCTCGATTATCTTATTGATTACATTTTAAAACTTAAATTACTTAAATTCTCCTCTTAAGGATCTGATTGGTCGAAAATTTATGGGTTTCCGTACGTATATTACAATCAGCATGCTAGAAATGTTTACAGAGTAAATTTTGAATTCTCAAAGTACTTATAATTTGAGCGGGTATAGAAGAGAACTCTCTGCATATATATATATATATACATCGATCATGCTCTGATGTATATGATGCTCATGCTCTTAGACATTCTTAATTTGGCATAACTAATAACTTAGTTATACGCTGTCAACCGAATTACTCACTCCGTCCTATAATATAAAGAATTTTAACTATACAATTGTATAGTTAAAATCCCTTAATTATGAGACGGAGGGAGTAATTAATAGTTTTGCAATCACGTACTAATTCGTAAATATACAGATGACCGACTATACATACATACATATATCTAGCTGCAACGACAAGTGGGGAAGGCCGGAAGGTGCATGCTTCCGTTGAACAGACAGGCAGGAAGCAAGGAGCCAAGCAGGAAGGGCACAAGTTACCATCATTCTCAACTTACAAAAGCTCACTTGCCTTGCAAAGTTGCAATTTGCAGTGACACTTGACAAACAAGTGCAACTTTCTTTTTCGGTGTATGGATATGGATCGATGTGGCAATGTTAACTCGATCCTCACTCAAGGCCAACCAACTTGCTTGGGAGAGGTTCTGCTGTGTTTACTCGACATGCATGAGGGCAGTGGTGGAACCATAAATTATAAAAGGCCTAGACTTGTGTAAGGCTCATCTATAATAGAATATTCATTTTCTCAAAAAAAATCTACATGGTAATTTAAGAGAATTTAAATGTGATTATGAAGACAATCCTGGATGTACTCAAGTCTAAGTCACCTTAGGCTTGCCTTCGCCCTGTATGAGGGCACATTAAATAAAAACCTCTTATTACGAAATGCCACCATCCACACAAGCTAGTTACATTATCTCGATATATGTAACATGTATTAATATATTTTGCTGATAAAATGACATGAAAATTACTGGGTAGGGGCCGACGAATCTGAATACATATCCGAAAGCAAGAAGTGATTGCCACGAATCTTGATTACAAGGAGATCGGAGACCACACACCATCATTGGGAGGTTGGAGGGTGGGAAAATTACAACAGAAATATAAAATACATATGTATTTTTGTGAGATATGGTCGTATGGATCATGTGAGCGAGTAAAAATAAAGGAAAAGAAATCACAAGATCGATATGTATGACTTATTGAATCCAATATGAAAAATGACATGAAATGTTAAAAAACATGTGTTTAAATTTTATGTGGAATATAAGGAAATCAAAATTTCGAAATCGATTCACAATTATAGAGAGAAGGGAGAAAGAGAGGGTTTGCGCGCGCGCGCCCACACACACACATATATATATATATATATATATATTTATTGGAACACTCAAAGGATTTTGTAATCATAACGATCATGCTAGAATATCTCCTCTAAAATGTGGATTGATTTTTCCTATCGCATGAAAATCATTTGAAACAATTAATTCTACGATCTATGGAAGGCTCACATAGGAATTTACGTACCCCACAAGAAAAAAAATCCACACTAATTCTACCAACTCTATCTTGTCGTTTTAGAAATCCATTCGTATATATTTTCTTGAGGGAAAATCCATTCGTATATAGTATAGTTTCTTCCATCGTACAAAAAAATCATCAATGATGCAGTAAGTACCTTTGACAACCAATAATACACCAGGTCAGTACACTTTTTTTTTTTGCGAGGAGTACTCTAATTTTTTGCTCGCCATCCCAAATTAAGTGCCCAAAGAAAAGAAATACATATGCGCGATGTTATAATAGCCAGTTAAATATATGGGGCATCTTGATTCTTGAACAAACTACAAATGTTAAACTCCACCACATATTTAATTTTAAACGCGCCACTGATTTCCGTCTTTTAGAGTATATGTTAGGAGAAGTATTTGTGGGGGTGTGAGTATGGTATTATATGTATAGTGGTGTGTGCGTGTATATGCGTCTGCCCGTGTAGTCGTAAAAAATAACACTAGAATTTTTTCATTTTGGACTAAACCACGATAAAAAACTGGTGAGAATTGAGATCATGAAACCACTTCTATTGGGCCCCATCTTTCCATCCTCCAAATTGGGCCCATACCCAAATACACTGTCAAAAGGGCCATTTAGGCCCAACCAATAAATATCGTCTCAGAGACAGCGAACCGAAGCCCGAAAGAGAGCACCAGCCGACGACTAGTACTCCCAGGATGGCGCACGCGCGCGCCCGGGCTATCCGCTCGCTGCTCGCCAGGTGCTCGACGGAATGCCCTCGCCGCGCCGCCGCCGCCGCCGCCTCGGCCTCGGCCTGCATCCGCCGCGTTGCTCTCCCTTACTGTTCCTCAAGTTACTACCTCAGGAGTATCCTCCCTGCGGTGCGCGCGGCTGGGGCGGATTGGACGCGCTCTCTTGCGAGCAGGGCGCATGGCAGCGCTGGCGCAGGCGAGGCCGGCGCCGAGGAGGGTAAGGCGCAGGAGTGGATGGCGGAGTGGGAGGAGGAGGAGGAGGAGGAAGATGTCGAGCCCGAGGTTGGTTGTTCATCTTCGCAACCGCAACTCCTCCGCTGGGAGCACGCCCAGAGTGCCCGATTTGTTCGGCGTTGTTCGTGACTGTTCCTTTATGCGTTTTCAGATCGGTGACGGCGGCGACGGCGGCGGTGTCGCCCTGAGGGACGTAGAGTGGGGGAAGCGCGCTCTGGCGGCGGCCGAGGAGGTTCTCGGCGAGCACTTCGGCGACGACGTTGCGATGTTCGCCTTCAAGGTGTCGCCCAAGGGATACGTCTACGTCAGGCTTGACAAGCTCACCAACAGGTGAGGAAAACACGACAATTTTACTAGTTTGAAGCAATTGCTTCATCTGAACATTTCAGCACTGCACTCAGCACTTGAATACGGGGAAACTGGAGTCTGTGTGGATGAATCATGAGTAGACTCAGTTTGTTCTTGTTGTGTCATGTAGCATCTGTCTGAATTCTGATACATATGCAACATCCGGAGTCACACACTTCTCACATTTCGCTCTTCAAAGCTCCTTGCTTAGTTTGTTTCCTATAGGTTATCCCTGATCCTGAAGTGTTCCAACATTCGTGAACTAGGACATGTTAGGGTTGTTTAGGGAGATCAATTTCTATGTGCTTTGTTGGCCCGTCTCATTGCTCACATTAGTTAATGCCTGGAAAATGCCATGTCAAATTGGCCATGATTTCAGTTTGAACCGTTGGTTGATCTCATCTGAACATTGCAACACCGCACTCAGCACTTGCACATGGAGACACTGGAGTGTGTGTGCACGAATGATAAGTGGACACCATGTATCCTTATTGTGTCATGTAATGCGTCTGTCTGAATTCTGAGACATATTCAATACCCAGAGCTCCTTGCTTAGATTGTTTCCTATAGGATACCCTGATCATGAAGTGTTTGGCGTTCTGATGTTCGTGAATTTGGACATGTGCTTTTTTTTTTTGAACTAGGGCTGGCAGCCCCCATTTCTCTTACTAGAAATGGAAAGTTAAGCTACAGTCTCTGTTTAAAGTTCTGAACTTAAACAAAAGGGAACAGACCGACAATATTTGGGACGAGCACCAGGATCTATTCCCCAGAAATGGTCCTTCTGCAAGACTACCCTCAACATAAACGATCACATGCCAGCAAAACATAACAGAAGAGGACAGTAATTGCTGAAGCCCAAAATACTCTCTAGATTTCCTTCAAGCTTCTATCCTTCTGGTACCAGCTCTCCATCCAAATCTTGAGCTATATATTTCACTTGCTACCTGCCTTATAAGCCTGGCCCCCAACTGCAGTCTTCTTTGGCTTGCTTCCAACTTTGGACATGTTGTACATACTTTGTTGGTTCATCTCATTGCTCTACATTAGTTAATGACTGAAAACTGCCATGTCAAACTGCCCATTATTTTAGTTTGAACTGTTGATTGATCTCATCTAAACATTGTGTTATTGCAAAACTGCACTCAGCACTTGCACGTGGAGACACTGGAGTGTGTGTGCTTGAATCACAAGTGGATTTTGTGTATTCTTGCTGTGTCATCTAAGGCCTCTATCTGAATTCTGAAACATGTAATGTCCAGATTCACATACTTCTCACATCAATCTCTTCAAAGTTCTTTGCTTAGTTTGTTGCCTACAGGATGCCCTGATCCCTGAAATGTTTGGACTTTTGTTACATTAGACATTTCGAGTTGTTTTGGGGATATCAAGCTGTATCTACTTTATTGGCTCATCTCATCACTCTCACATTAGTTTATTAATGCCTGAAAAATACCATGTCAAATTGCCCATCATTTTAGGAGTAGCATGCTTTCCATGCTTCAGTGGTTCAGTGTATATCACCTGCTAGTTCACATCATGATTGGATCCTGCCTCCTTTTTGGGCCATGCCATGTTGCATCACAATTCTGGAAACTCCAGATAACACCAGAAATGTCCTTATCATCTGACCTGATCTTGATAACACAGTTAACCAATGATATGGCAATCATGTTCCTTTCCCTTTTCTTTGTCTTGAAATCTTGACAGATATGGGTGCCCTGGTATTGAGGAAATCGAGAGTTTTAATAAACTCTACAAGCAGAAACTGGACGAGATGATCGAACGAGGCGAGATACCGCTGGACCTAGCAATCGAGGCAAGTCACCCAATCAAATTTCTTATTCAATTGCTGATTGGTTCCATCTGCATTTTTCAGAAGGACTTACTGAGAACCGATTTACTCATTGCAGGTCTCATCACCAGGAGCCGAACGACTTCTAAAGGTGCCTGAGGATCTGGATCGTTTCAAAGATATGGCCATGAGGGTGCAATACCTTGTTGAAGGCGATGATGTTGTCCCGAAGCAGATCCTGCAGAAGGATGGCATATTTTTGCTCGAGTCTGTTGACATTCAGGCCGAACATTGCATCTGGAAGCTTGCAGATGTCAAGGAGAACCGAGCTGCAGCTGGGAAAGGAAGGCCATTGAACAGGAAACAAAGGGACTGGAGGCTGCAAACTTCCTTTGAAGCAGTGGAGAAGGCAACCCTATACTTGGACTAAACCATGATGGCATATGTTTGGACATAACTGATTTTGAACCGAATCCAGTATTAGTTTAAATTGGAACGAAATCTCACATACTCTCTGTAATACTTGCAATACTGGCAAAGGATGTTCAGTTCTGCAGTTAGATTAGGGTCTACTTGATTTGTGGAACTGAATGAATATTCTGGAGGCACATTTCATTGTAAGGCACAGTTATCTCTGAGTTACATGCTGAGCAGAACACAGAATAGCATGGCAAATGTATCTGGGAAGCAATACATTCTATGGAATCACTCATTTTGGGGTACTGAACTCTTCTGTGTATCCTCTACTGTTTCATGCTCATGATAGTACAAAGTGTGATGCAGTAGACTGCATCTGAAAGCTGTTCTCATGCAAGTGTTCATGATTTATTAGTCATCAGTACAGTGTTGTACATATTTGTTCTCTCAGTCCTCACAAAGGATAGAAGCAGACGGAGAACAAATTTATTCATTCAGACCTGGCATCAAGCAAGCAAACTCATCATAATCAACACTAACCTCCACGCTTACTCCTCTTCTTGAGAAACCTTGCTGGGCTGAACGGCGCGAGATCGACGATCTTGGCACTGCCGTCGAGGATGAGCTCTGCGAGCGCGGCACCGGTGGCCGGAGCATTGAGGATCCCCCAGCAGCTGTGCCCGGTGGCGACATAGCAACCCTTCACCCCAGGCATCTCTCCGATCACCGGCAACCCGTCATCGGTGCATGGCAGGTAGCACGCCTGCTCCGCCACCACCTCCGCGCCTTCCTCCCTCTTCAGCTGGTCGGACACCCTCCCGGCGATCTTGTGCAGCATTGCAATTGAGTCCGGCTCACCGGTGATCGTCGCCGGGTCATCGGGCACCTCCTCATCCTTGGTCATTCCACAAATGTACACCTCCCCTGTGTGACACAATCATCAATGGTGGGTAATTCAGATTGTAAGCAAAGATGCAATTGGGAATTTGGGGTTAGTTCACAATGTTGGAGGATCTTAAGGGCGGTGGCAATGGCGCACCGGTGGGCCGCGGGTAGACCTCCGGGTCGAGCATCTTGGCGCCGGGCTCGGGCTGGTAGCTGAGGAACAACGCGTGCGGCGTGATCTTGTCGGGCTCATGCGGCCGGAGCACGATGCTGTGCGCCTTGAGCCCGGACACGTCGAACACCTCCCTGACCATCTCGAACCTGCCCGACCATGGGCCGAGCGCGAGCACCACGGCGTCGGCGTCCACCACGCCGCGGCCCTTGACCACGACCCCGGCGACGCGGCCGTCCCGGACGACGACGCGCTCCACCTCGCCGATGACCACCTCGGCGCCTGACGCGGCGAGGACGGCCTTGGTGAAGAAACCCGGGTGAACCTGCGCGGTGGTGTCCGTCGTCCCGAGCTCCCTCGGCGGGGCGGCGGACGCGGCGGGGTCGACCCAGGCAGGGAGCAGCGGGTGCGGCGGGGACGTGGCGGCGGCGGGGAACGGGTGGGTGGGGAGGCAGATGGAGAGGGTGTGGACGGCGCGGAAGCCGTAGGCGGACTCGCCGTCGAGGGTGGCGGCGAGGCGGCGGTGGAGGGCGAAGGAGGCGCGGGCGAGCGCGGAGAGTGCCGGGGTGGTGTCGCACCAGTCGAGCGCGAGGAAGCCGCCGGCCTTGCCGGAGGCGGCGCAGGCGGGGGAGGACTTCTCGACGAGGGTCGGGACGGTCGGGGAGGTGGCGTGGGTGGAGAGGAAGTACGCCGTGCACGCTCCGACGACCCCGCCGCCACAGATCACCACGCGGCGCGGCGGAGAGGCGGTCGCCGCCATGGTTGTGTGCGCTGTGTACTGTGCGGGTGGAGCGGAGTATAAGGGTGACGTATATAAGGGATAAAGGAAAGAAATACGGAGTAGTAGTATATATTTTCTATATTATATGGAGAATACTAAATGACTATACTACCCCTGCGTGCTATCCCAATTCCCCAGCCGCACCCGAGGTTGGAGTCCGAACACATCGAGGCGGAGGCGGAGGCAGAGGCGCGGAGCAAGAAGCGGCGGCGGTGGCGGCGGCGGCGACAGCGGAACGCGCTTGGTGAGGTCTCGTGTGATCCGCATCTCCTTGTACTGTCTTCCCGCGAGTGTGTTTTGCTTTCCCTTCGCAAGCACTAATCGTCGATCTAATCGTGATTCGAACGAACAGAGCGGCGATGGCGACGGCGGCTCTGAGCAGGGTTGTGCGTGGTGGTGCCAGTGCAGGACTAGCGGCTCGTGGCCTCCTCTCCGCCGGTTTATCCAAGGCTCCCCGACAATCACCCTCTCTCCCAACCACGGTGAGCTGATCTTCCTCTGTGCAGCCTTATGTTTTACAGCTTAGGGTTGCCTAAGCATATACTAAAGAAACATAAGACATAAGACATGTGAGAAGCCTTCTGTTGCCTAAGCCTTATGTTTTACTAAATGTGAGAAGCATACTAGGGCCTCTGCTGCGTCGGGCCGTTGGCCACTGAGCATGGTCACATATAGTAAACGCACGATAATATCTTTTATAATCTCTTTTTTTATTGAACTCACATATGAAATAGGAAATAGGGTATTATCTTTATCTTGCTGGAAATAAGTTGATTTCGTTGCACATTTTGCCAGATTTTTAAGTGTCTACACAACTGGATCACATATGTTTCTAACTGTCAGACAAGTTTTATCTCCAACAATGGAGTAGATTATCGGCTAGCTAACTTTGAAAGGAGAAAATCATTTTCATAACATTTAAACACTTGCTCATTGTATAAATACAAAAGGATTGGCTAGACAAACTTTAGAGATTGATCACACCACCAAGAATTCAGAGGCGGACGCAGGACTTTGATGATGGGTATTCAAACTTTACACTGTAATATATCATTGATGAAAAATAAGATGTAGTTCTTGAGTTTTAGGCTTAGATAGAGAGCCATTTTCTAAAAAAAAAGGGTATTCAATTGAATACCCATGATCTCCTTAGGCCCACCCTTACAAGAATCAATCATACTAGAAGAGAATATTAGCAACCTTTATCATCTTAATATTTTTGCCATTTTCATAATAGGATTTTTTTTCCATTTACATAATAGGGTACAAATGCATACTAGGTTATTGGTGTAAATATTTTTCCATGGAGAATATCTTGTTACGACCATGTTCATGTTCTGATTTTGACCACCATTTACAGAGAAGGCTTATATTGGATTCCTTATGCTTTTAATTCGCAAGCTAACAATTTTGTAGGTTTGTGTAACTTCATGTGTCCATGATTAGTGTTATAACCATATCTATCATTGGGTTTTTGCTATTAGAGGCATGGGTTCCTTGGAACTTGGACATCAAAATTGTACTCTTATTACTACTGTCGTAATCGTAGACATAGTTGTAGTCGTAATCGTCGACATAGTCGTAGAGGTGGAGTAAATGGGAGGTTACATAAGAGCTAATCAAAATAACCATTTCCTTAGCAGTATCATCTTTGCGTAAGTGGGTTATAATCGGATAATTTAACTTGCTGACATCTAGTGACAAAATGGAACTCATTGAGTATATTACTAGCCACTGTCGTTTTTAACAATTTCCCAACAAATTTGTAAAAAGTAAATCAAGAATGCATCAAGATAAGACGTTTTCATTTGGAATGAACCTCCTTAATTTCAATCTCCGCAAAGTGTTGTGTGATTATTAGATTTTCTTCCTCTGAAAATTTTTAGTCAAAACTACACAACTCTTGTCACAAGGTTAATAAGCGGACAGGCAGGACCAAACATAGTTTTTTATAAAGTGGCCACATTCAAAAGGTTCATAAACCCTTGGATGGTACCCTCACCATCCCAAGTGAAACATAAATTACTATTTTGTTCTCACATTGGCAATTATATGGAAATGCTATACTGTTGTTCCCCTTTCAAAAGTCAAAGTTAGTAGAAGTCCATCCGATCCTTGGTATTACATATCCGTGCAACTATATTTTTTTAATCTAGCTTCTTAGATGACTTTATTATATCTTCTTATAATGATTTTGGGTTGATTTTGTTAGGTAATCTTGTAATTGATATTTAAGTTCTTTTACTTATTTGCAGGTTTTATCTCGTGTTTTTTGCTCGAACGGAAATGAGAAATGTTTCAAGATAGCAGATTTGGTGGAAATGAATAATAGGATTGATATAGTGGAGAATGAATTAAAGTATAAAGTCCAACTATTGGAGTTCAAGCTTGAAAGCGAAAGAGCATGGGCAAGGTTTGTTTCTTATAATACATATTGCTTCGATTGCCTTTTATGGTTAACATGTTTAATGTTTTGTTGATAATTGAACTTATATTGTTGAGATGATGGAAGAATATGCAAATAAAATGGAGTTTCGCTTCAAACTCATGTACGGTATCTTTTTGGGCGGTTCAGTAGCCTACTTAATAATTAATCACTGAGGGCGCAGACGCGGAGATGCAGAGGTTTGGATCTAGAACGACGGCGACGGCGAACCATCGGCAGGGACGGCGTTGACAGAGTGCCGGTGGGGACGGCAACTTTGAGCGCGCCGACAGAGACGGCAACGATGCGTGCAACTTTTTTGTTTTTTTTTCTTGATTGGTTCTACTTGCAGAGGGTACGAAGAAGCAGAGAATGCTGTCACAGATATTTGAAGCTACATTTTGAACAACTTGGTGTTTATCATTGGTGAAATATGTGTGTGGGAGCTGATAGTAACTCGACGATTGTAAGGCTGGCCAGCGATTTGTCTTTTTTATCAAGCTAATTAAATTAATTACAATTTCTGTGAAAGAACTATATTGTCATGAATGTCTGATTTGCAGAAACTTTCTAGTAATTGTGGCAAAAAAAAAAATTCTGATCATCGAGCATTCAGGCTACTTGGGAGTTTTCACTTTTCAGTGAATTGAATAGCCATACTGCGGCATGGAACCCGAAAATGCCCTTGAATTGCCATGATTCAGTATTTGTTTTGTTCCTTGTGTTTCCGATGGCAGTGAATATTTAGATCATTGTCACAGTTCAAAGATGGACTACAAGAAAGAGTTGTGGCAGTAGGACTGCACATCTCGCTCCAACTTCATATTTCAGTGTAGTGACTGAAGAGCTTGTATTTAAGCTGTGAATTCCTGAAGCTAGATGTGGATTGGGTGCTTGAATGTAAATTGGACCTGTATTATATTGGAATACTGATTGTGCAATAAATAATTAAGACCAGAGCGGTAGAACTGAAATAAATATGATTGTGAATATTATTGTCTGGGCCAAGCAATGTCATTCAATATAATTTTGAAGCATCTCAGTCATAAGAACAAGGCACACACAGTAGAGCTAAATTAGTTCGAACTTGGTACATGAGCATGTATGAACTTTACACTAATTAGTTATAATTTTCCTGGACAATTAGGGCAATGATGAAAGACCATCTGTTTGCAAATCTTGCATATCCGTGGTGTTCGTTCCTTGCCAACCTGATCTGCTTCTTACTTGTATTATCATCCTTGCTGCTTCTTCTTCTTCTTTTGTTTCTACCCCTTGAATGAATATCAGTTGGTGGGTGTATGTCAACTTCAGTAGGAATTTTGCAACCAAGAAAAGACTCAAACTTCTTCTTCAGTGGAATGCTTCGAAACCTTTTTTGGCGTACTAATGTTGTCATCATCCCTTTAGTTCAGAGGTTAAATCATCAACTGAATGGGTACCTATCTGAGTTATCTTGCATATCCAAACTATTTATTGACTCCATCTGAAAAAAGAAATTAAACAACTGAGATTAAACCTTTAACTTCCTTTAACAACCAAGATTAAACAACTCAGGTTATGGAAATCTGTAGGTCTGAACAAAAAATAGTACAGGAGTACATTCTAATCTCATCGCTTGATGTATGCGATATGTAGCACCCACAGGATAGCACCATCTATCTTCTATTCTTCTAAACAGGTTAGACCTACACATATTTCACCAACTATACACTCTAAATTGCTCAAAATGTAGCTGGAAAAAAAAATCCGTGACAACATTTTTTTGCTTCTTCGTGCCCTCACTGCAAGTAGAACCAATCGAGAAAAGAAAATAGAACCAAAAAGAGCAAAATAATATTGTGACGCTGCCAAAAAGAGCAAAGAGCAAATCAGCAAAAATTCGCTGTAAAAGTCGCTGCCTTCGCTCGAGTTTGCCATCTCCATCGCTCCGCATCCAGGTCAACGGATGATGTAGGGTCAGATCCGCACAACGAATTTTCATCCGTTCGATTCTGTCTAAATCTGTGCTGAGGCTGGTGATGATGTAGGGTCAGATCGGGTGTCACGTAGGAGTATGGTTTTCTTCTCTGCCTATGAGCCTGGCATGTTCTAATAGCTTTTTCACTGGTCCAAAAACACTCTGCTTGATGCAGCAAAACATAGCAGCAATTACTACCCCATCATGTGTAATTACTAAACTTACAGTGCGTAATTACTAAACTTACCGTGTAAATGGTATGTAATTTTTGGGTAATATCATTGTTAGTTATTATTTTTTGTGATTACATCTTTTCTATTGTTTAATTTACTATGGTTTAATTTTAATGTAGTATTTACAGTGCTATACATTATGTAAAATATTTTTTACAACTTGTTTTAGTTGAAATTACATTGTAACTTTGACTGTAATTTCTATCTTTATTGAGTGTAAATATTTGAAATTTCTTTGTAAGTTGTTTGTTTTCCTTCAGAATGTAAAATTTATTTGCTAAAGTCATATATATGTTTTTTTAATTCAGTGATATCCCACAAATGTCCCGTTCAAAAGATAGACAAATAAATGCAAATTTAGATTGTCCCGTTAAATAATATACGTGAGCTCTGTGGTGCCCCTTAATTACAAGCAGCTAGCAGGCCCATTAACTCCCAAAACAACTCAGCAGACCTATACACGTGGCATACATCCGTTGCTTTACAACTTAATCCAACGGTGCAAAATTTTGGGTGATTTTAGGTTAAAAATCTGTCGACACATATTTATATAGCCTCTCCCGAGTGATAACGGGTTCGCATCCTCTGCCGTTGGGGCAATCGTGGCTGCTATTTCGGAACAAACGGGCAAGATTAAGGCTGTGTTCTTTCTCTCCTTTTCCCAACTCATCTCTCTCGTTTTCCACGCGCACGCTTTTCAAACTGCTAAACGGTGTGTGTTTTTTTACAAAAAGTTTCTATACAAAAGTTGTTTAAAAAAATCAAATTAATCTATTTTTTTTAAAAAAATAGTTAATACTTAATTAATCACGCGGAATCGTTCCGTTTTCCGTATTTACTGTGCACTTTGGGAGTAAGGTGCTGCGAACGCAGTCTAAATTAATGCAAAAGAAGCTCAAATCCCTCCCATGCATCTTTATGCTTCCAAGCTATCAAGTTGTTGTAATTTCTACAGTTATGTAGTTTTTTATTCCAGTTTACGGCGTTACCCATTTCATCGTGGATAACTGGATACAAAGGGGCTTGTTTCTTCCCGTTTTGATCTTTGTCTTGCTTCTTTCATATGGAAATCAATAATGAATTCATGGGGGCAGTTTGCAAGATTTTGTATGTCAACTCATCAATCGCTATTTTAATTTCGGTGAGAAGTTTAGAGAAAGAGTTAGTTCTTTCTCGTAGGAGGAATGAAACGATAGAAACGAAATTAAACTGGAAGAAGAAAATCAAAAACTGTTATTTATCTACAACGTTGATTGGAAAAATAAAGGGCTAAGATTGCCCAGCGGCACGGTGTCGTAGCATGGGCTAACGGTAGAGGATGTGAACCGTAATAACCATTAAACACCATGCTGATGAAGGCCTGAGTGAGCTCTGCTGAATATTCAGTCCCAACAGGAGGAAACTCTTACAGTCTGCACATAATCAGCCTCGGTCCTGTCAATTCAGTGGTCTGGAACGGAGTTAGAAAAATGAACTCTTTTCCAGTACGTGCGTCTCTTCCTCTCCTGAACTGAGCTAGTGGGCTTTCTAATTCCTATGAGCTATTATGTACAACATATATGGGGTTGGGCCCCTTCACTTTATGGATCCTGTGCGAAGGTACAGCTCGACCCCACCCCAGGGCCGGCCCTGCATATAATTTCAGTTTCCATACAAAAGCAAACTGCATATATACTACTACAAAAGAAGAAGAAAAAAATTAGAGATGTGCTTCTATGCTCCTCACAGAAAATACCTGCACGGATATTAAAGCTTGTCGGTGGTCCAGATTAAAAGATACTACTTATCAGATTAATTGTTATTAACGAGGGGCAAATTTGTCCAGAAACTAAAGCTCCCCATCGAAAACTAACGCGCACGATTCTAGATCGCTTCCTCCGCATCGTCTCGTTGCTGCCCTGCCACGACGCCCACTTCCTCCACGTTTACATACCAAATTTGCTGCCCCACGTCGTTCTTCCATATGAGATTCTGTAGGTACTAAAGTTGATCGATCTGGATACATAACAAAATTCATGATCTCATGGGCGGACCCAGCCTTGGCCTAAGGTCTAGACCAGCCCATTACAGTTTAGGTCAAACTTGTTTTTATATGGTAAAACTTTATGCTGCATAATGAGCTTTTCATTCCCAGGCCTCGAGCCGTGGCCTGAGACCTAGATCCACCCCTGCATGATCTGATCATTCACTACTACTGATTACATTTTTCTGTACGGTCTAAACACGTTTTTCCGTGCGGAGAATTAGACCGTCTGCACCTAGGGGTCTGCGAAAATAAATATTTTCGCGTGCGGGCGTCCCAACCGCACGGAAAAATAAACTTCTCGTGCGGTCCGCTTAAATCGACCGCACGGGATAATAGATTATCCCGTGCGGTCAAATAATGCCACCCGCACGGAACCAAAAAAACCAAAAAAAAAAGCGAAAATCACCACCGGCCCGCTCGCCGCGTCGGCCCGCCGCCTCGCCTGCTCGCCGCGCCGGCCTGCCGCCTCACCCGGCCGTCGCGGCGCTCGGCTCGCCGCCGCGATCAGCCGCCGCCTTGCCCGCTCACCGCGCCGGCCCGCCGCCTCGCCCGGCCACCGCCTCACCCGCCGCCGCACCCGGCTCGCCGCCGCGACCAGCCGCCGCCTCGCCCGGCTCGCCGCCGCGACCAGCCGCCGCCTCGCCCGGCCGTCGCTGCGCCCGCTCGCTGCGCCGGCCCGCCGCCGGGGAAGAGGGGAGGGGGAGGAGGAGTGGAAGGTGTGGAGGGAGTTGACTAGGGGAAGAGATAAGGTAGAGAGATTGGGGGTAGTTGAGAGATAATAAAAGGGAAGAAAGTAAGAGAGAGAGGATGTGAAAAATTTGAAGTGGATGGGAGGGAAAGGAGGGAGGTATTTTCCTGTGCGGTTCACTTTAAAAGCCCGCACGGGAAAATCGATTTTTCCGTGCGGTCCACTTAAATCGACCGCACGGGATAATGGTGATTATCCCGCGTGCGGGCGATAGTCCCACGCCGATCCCCTTATTTTTCTGTGCGGTTCCACTTACAAACCGCTTGGAAACAAAATGGGGTGGTGTCCAGAAAAATATATTGTGTAGTAGTGATTGACCACTGCATCGAACTCGTGACAACGATACTGCTGTAGTGAAAGTTCTTACGTTCCTTGTCAGTTGCCACTTGCCACCACAAGGAACCAATCTTTGTAGTTCTTCTGAGCAATCAGGCATGCGCTCAATGCCGAGTCGTTGTGCAGCTAAAACTATAAGCTGAAGGCGCAGGACGGCAGGAGTACACATCATGGGATTACAACTCTCCGGTTTCGTGGAGTGCATAACAAGGAGGGCAATGCGAGGACACAAAACACAAGACCGAAACAAAAGAGCAGTGTATTTTCCACGGAATCTGGTACTCTACCATTAGTCATCCCGCATTGAGGTGAAGGAAGAACGCGGACGTGCTCCGTAGGCTGCAGGAATCGCGATGGGAGGCAGCGGCGAGGCGGAGGAAAGGGGGTGATGCGGATGCGCGTACTTGACATGGGCTCAACTTTCCCCGGGACGAAATTGCCCCTCTGTAATGATGGTTACTCTATTAAACGAGGTTAAATCTAAACCATCCTTGAGCCATACTTAGGTAAGTTGAGCCCATGTCAAGTACGCGCAGAGATTACTGAATCTGTTTGTTACACTGCCAAGAAATACCGTAGACTAGTAGTACTTACAAAGGCATGAAGCCCCTGGTTATTGGGAATAGCTACAGTGGAAACATGATGGAGTGCTCTAATGCCAACTTGCTGAAAGGCAGAAGGTATGTAATTAAGAAGATAAATTGGTTGGAAACAAATAGAAGATAGGATGGTGGAAGAGAGATAAGAAAATACAGCAGCGCCGGCGCAGGTGACAGAGGAAGACGTCAATCTCTTCTTGGACAGGAGTAGGACACGCGCGGCGGCCATCTCAGCCGATCCAAAGATTAGGGTTTCTTTTTCTTTTTCCCTCCCGGCCTTGAGTATTGTTGTTGATGAAGGAAATCGACCGGTGCTGCATATTATAAAGGAAAGCGCTCAATCCCGAACCGGAAACAGCCGAATCAATCAGAAGCAGAATCAAATCGGAAAAAAACAACATCCGATCTGAACTTTTGATGAGGAAAACGGATCTACATCCGAATCAGAATGGGCCGTGATCTCAAAAAAGGGCCCATCCAAATAATCCGGGCCGTTCCGGCCTCAGAACATTAGGCCCATCAAATAAGTAAGTTTTGGCTCTTTCTTGGGCGGGGCACCAAATCCATGTATCTTTACCGATTAACCAATTTCTTGACGCTGGGGTAGATCCTAAGGAGATACCACTTCTCCGGGTTTTTTCAGATTTGGCGAGCATCCAGAATAACTAGTGAATTACAACTCTATTGTACCGCAATCGGTGCATTGCCATCTAGATCTAAGAAAGAACCCAGTGCAATGAAATTCGTGGGATAAGTTTACTGTAGATCCTTCATCTTGAATTACGTACTCGAACCGCACCGCATCGCACCACAGTATTCAAATATAACGCGTCTCCTAACTTGTAAAACTGGAGATTCCAGATAATATGTTGCTAGGTTTTAGCTAATGTGGCGAGTCAGACCTACGTGGATCCCATATGTTATGTCTATTTCTACTTCCTCCGAACTTCTCTCTCTATCTCCGCTCTGCTCACGCTCCTCCTCGTCGCCTGAGTTCAAGGTGTCAATCTGTGCTGTGCAACCGTGCACTTGGAGAACCAAGTAAGTATACGTGTAAGTACGTAGAAACATACCCCTAAGCTCTTTCTTTTAATAAGAAAAGCAACAATATATACCCCAAGTTGGGCTTTCGGCTTAGCGAAACGAGTACCGACGAGGAGAGGACGTGCACGATCAAGAGACCCACGCAACGAGCTTCAGTGTTCTCTCTCTTCTCATAATTAGAATACCTTACGGACATTTTAGACGGCCTTTCAGTGTACCCTTCTCTCACAAGTCAAAAACAAATAAAACAATAGAAACGGTGTCTACCAAGAAAAAGCCACATTTTAATTAATGTCTTCACCGGTTAACCAAAAGATCTAGTGTCCTCCAGCTTAAAACCGTTGTAGTAAATTTTACCAATAATAAATACCACTAGAGTAAAAGCACCCTTGGGAAAACATGCAAAAATACTATAATTGAATATTAATATGCGCAAACCTCGGTGAAGGAAAATTACCTCCCATTAAACAACCAAATGGATGTGACCCTACATGGATAGGGATACCACGAGAAATTGTAATTTATAAAAATAGGTGAAAAGATTAAAGCAACAGTCTATGCTATTTATTCAAATATATACAAGATTAGTATAACAATATATCCTACCTGCATGAAAGAGAAATACTATCAACAACAAATGATATAGTTGATGACATAAATATGGTTATATGCACGTTCTGAAAGCAGTATCTGGTGAAGAAAGGGAATGTAATAAGCTTAGATAGAATATGTAGTTCATAAAGCTAATAATAATGCACATACACTTTATCCAGTTGAGCTTTTAAATAGGCTTATAACGTTAATAATTATACTAAACACAGACTTGTTCTGATGAGCACACTTCATGCTTATTACAAACTTAAATCATAACAATGATATGAGTATACATAGCTGAGCATAAGTTCATAATACATTTGCGAGAATTAGTAACTGAATCTGTTATTTTCACTGGATCAAAAATTGGAGAAACTATTTATATTCCTAGAATTAACTTGACCATGAAATAAATAATTGGCTGTTTGTATTGTGTCATCGTCAATTTGCTATCAACGTTTGTACTCAATGACTATTAACAAAAGTCAGGGCAAATTTAAATCATGTAGGGTAGTGCCTAAAAAACATATCTTTACACCTAGGCAGTTGTATCAATCAATCAATCCTTCTCAAGCCTTCTCAAGGCAGCTAGATGATAAGAGTGAATTGTTACACTACAAATAGAAGAGAGTTGATGTTCCTGATCATTTCCCTAATCATGTTTACAATTTGGTCCCATTAAACGAACCTCCAAGTTACATAAACAAAATAGAACGATTTCTAGGTTTTACAGAATAGACGTTGTATCTATTAAATCAAGTATTGCACTTTACATACCCTGTCTCTATTAACTTTACTTTTCAAAAAAAAAAAAGGGCTGCAAATGCAGATGTGCTTGAGCTTGCTGTTGGCATATCAGATACTGGGGTGATATATATTGGAGGCCACCAAAAGTCATCACGCAAATGAGTTGTACTGATAACCAATATAAGGTATGCTCAAATACTTTGCATGTTCTTACATGTATGCTTATCCTTTCACACTATACATGTAGTAGATGATCATGCAATTGAAACTACAGTGGTAAAGAAATGTGTGTGACACTATGGAATCAGAGAGCAACTAAATCTTATGATGATATGATATGTCAAGAAGCATAGAAGCACCCATCATTATTTTGTTTGTTGGTTTATTCATGAAAACTTAAGCAAAATGTAAGTGCACTCTCTGATTAACTAGACTGCAGTTAACTTATTTCAAATTTCATATCATGTCAAGCACACAGAAACTTTTGAGCAAAATTTTCACTTTATAACAGATGAACAAACACTAGGTACAGATGTAAGGCCTTTCGACAATGTAAATGCACTGACATAAAAGACAAGTTCACTATACCAGATTACTGGTTACTCTTATCCTTTGCTGTTAGAATAGTTACCTGTTGGTAATAATATCTGTGCATTGTGCACTTCTTTTAAATCTTAATGCATATATTCTGCAATTTTGATCATTCATTAGGTACAAAATTGTGTCATGAGCCACAGATGGCACTGATGAATTAGAATATGTGCTATTCTGTAATGCAGCATGAGGTCATGCATAAACCTTTAAATTGGATAAAATCAATGTATCACCCTGATGAACCACCATCAGAAATAACAACGGTTGCAGGACAGAAATTTAGCTTTATCATTACAATATCAAAATGGAGCATTACTCGAAGGGAACCATAACTTGAGGTGAATCAAGTACTGGTTACTCTTCAGGATGAACCAGATTTTGGCAAACAAACACTATCAAGCACTATTTCCAATTGTGATCCAACGTCAGGATTCCAAGAAGATCTAAAACCAGTTATTGTAATCAAACCACTTTCCATAATGGAAAACCATCACTATCAGGTTATATGGTTATGCATTCCGAGGTTGGCACGAGAAAATTGGAAGATCCAATGCAAACGTTGACAGTGTCAGACATTTCAGGGATACGCCCAAATACTAGCGAGCTTTTAAGTCCTCCATCTTGGATCCAATAGTTAGACCTATAGAACCCTGAATATGCAAATGGGATCAAAAGCAACAGAAGGACACGTCTGTCTCTCTTCATTTCTTCTATAATTTCTCCTTCATCGCCCCTGCAAAAGCAAATAATTTTCATGAACCTGATCATAAACTTTGTACAAAACTAAATCTGCATGCAGCTATATATTCATATGCATTGAGGACAATGCTATTTTTGTTTCCATGATAGAGAGGAAAAAAAATACAGTCTGTCTGTTGCGATAGACCAGTTTTTGCTCCCAAAAGAAAAAGATAGACCAGTTTGAAAAGGGCAATTTGACGCACCTATAAAAGAAGAGGATTGTACATTGCTACGATTAAATTGCAAAACAGAACCACCATTGTTTTATGCCTTCTTTATCAGGTAAGAGTTTGTTCAAGCTTGTCCAGATTGCTCAATTTTGCATTTTTCCTATTGGTACAAATGTAAGCTTCTTTTTATCTTATTGTACTTCTACAAAATTGAATAAACTTGAATACTATTAATACAGGAAAAGCAAGTAACACACGGCAATACTCATACATAGAAACAAACATCGGCTAAACAATCAACTAGTACTATTTGTGCTTACTTTGGTCCTCGAGATAGAATAGAATATTTGTGCTTGATGGCACTGGAGGGAAAAGTCTGCTTAGCCCCATTTCCATTAACAGAAGCCACAAATGGTGGCTTCATGGGATTGATGCCAGCTCTTGCCGAAGTTATTTACTAGAACCGGGAGGGAAAGCAATGGTTTTGACCTATCTTGCTGCCTGCATTAGACAAACCCAGAAGTTAGCGAAACAAAGATAAGTATTTTTCATATTGAGCTAGGGAAATTGGCCGGCCACAAATTCTGGCACTAAGTAAAGGGACATGCATTTGTAATCAATATTGTAGCCCACGTGTGTGTTCTAAGCATATGTAAAAAGGTTATATATAAGTTATCTGGACATTGCATCGGTTTATAAGGATTATATATAAGTTGGATTAAATCGATCACAACAAATGTTTCACTGTTTGTCTAATCGTTTGGATTTAATAACATCGGGATACTAGCCGATATGCTTTAACCTTCGGATCAGTGCTATTCAATCTATTATTACTAACCGATTGATTTCTACTGGATTATATTATTGTTTTATTATATTATCATTAGTCGATCGTCTTTGTTTACTCAAATATCAAGATCTAGACTATATATATATATATATATATATATACACATATATATATATATATATACATATATATATATATATATATATATATATATATATATATATAGCCGACAGTTCAGAATCCTATGAATATCGGCTGGTATCGGCATCGGCTGGAATTACTCTATCGGCTTGTTAGCCGATCGACTCTTCAATCTTTAATTTATATATCTTGTCAGTTGCAGGATCAAACTGACTGGCATGCCAGCATCTCATTAATATTTTGGACCTGCACTAGAACTAAGTAGATCTCCTAGGCCATCGTATTTTTATGTCAACAATAGGTTATAGATCCGATACAACCTTATATTGGAATATCACTCTATTATAAATATATTAAACAGATATCAATCTAGTGTTAGATGAATCTAACAAGATTGGTGATAAGCTTAATATATTATATTTAGAAGGTTGAGACAAAAGTAAAGCAAAGCAACTGTATCAGATAAGATCAGCTGAAACCCCGACACTATCCCTATTGACAATCATAAAGCAGACTAGAGATTATGGTTCTAAACACGACTTAGTAGGTCAAACCCAATTGATGCAACACTAAGTATGAAAAGAAACATAATATCTAGACAATCAAGCCGATGATTGCTTTTAGGATGGTAGATATGTTATATAATCTAAGCCAACAAGATAATCTAGCCGTTACCGACAAAACCCTATACAGAGATAGATCGATACAAGTAGAAAACGTTATCAATCTAGATTATGTAACATATATGATAACTCGGTGATTTACATGAACAAGATTAGAGTGTCATAATGATGTAAGCACTAATCCCGATAACACAAACCACCATAACAAGCTTTACCACTTGTCGAAGATCAAAATTGATGTAGCCCGACTCGAAAGCAAAAACTCGTCGAAAAGTAAAGTAACGAGAAAGGTGGTGATACGCCGAGAGTATATTGAACTAGTGCTAATTATTTACATGGTCTCCGGCATACATTTATACCCATACACATAACTTGTCCATGACAGACACAACTCATAGTTTCCTAAAAAAACTCTAACCGACGAACAAGTCTCTTAGGCGGACTCTTACCGAAATATCTGTAAGGAAATTACATAATATCCTAATTAATAGATACAATTGCCTATCTTGGACTCTATCCTTGAAGCCCTTCATTTGAATCCGACATTGATCGTGTAACCAATTTTACCAATATCGGCTAACCGTATTGAACTCGGTATCGACCGATATAGACTCTATTTCCGAAAACATCGCATCTCTTCCAAATCCGCTTCGGCTTTTACCTCCAAATCCGATCCATATCCTACCAAATTTGGTCATTAACAGCTGCATCTCGCAATCACGTTGCCTCTCTAGTGCCCCAGCCATACCGACTTTACTTAGGTTAATTTTTTTTTAGGTTGAGTTTAGAAACTAGGGAACATATCCTATGCACACAAGCCAGGGCCGGTCTTGACATTTGGGAGGCCCTAGGCGAACTTGACACTATGGGCCCCTAAAGAGTTAAGGCTAATTTTTTTACTTCTAGTATATATACTCTATAAAACACATATAGTATATAGTGACACAAATAAACATTTCTAACATGGTAAATAATAAATCAAGCAGTTTGCAGGTTGCAATATAGAAATTTATTCTCGATAAATAATATCAATAGTATAATTGACAACTAAAATGACACCATAGAAACAAAGTAGTATGAATACCTTAATAGGAGACCACAAATATCTCATGTCCCTTATGAAAAGAACTTATGTATAGCACCCTTTTGCGAATCGATTAATTGATCTTCTCGCCTTCTTTTGTTTCTTTTTTGAGAACCCGACAAATGTTTTTTCAGTAACATTGTAACACCTGAAATAGTAAAATTGCAAAGTAAATTATACAACAATAACCATGAAAATTATGTGAAATCATTGTCATGATTAATATTTGTGATGAACAATTGGCTTTGCAAATGATTTAATCGATGAATTGGTTTGATAATATGTGTGGATGTTGGTGTGAGTGCGTGTGACTAATGCGGGTCAAGTTGTGATATCTGTGCCCAGAAACAGCTGTTTTCTCTAATGTGTGCAGGTGACTTGAGGTCAGCCTTGATCAATGGTGAGGACCGGGACTATGCTCAGAGAGGAGCAGAGGTCTAGTGCGGTCAGGATGCCATGTGAGAAGGTGACCAGAGTCAGAATTCTTGCAGGTCAACTTCGGTCAACGGTGGGATTGCGACTAGACTCAGGGAGGAGTTGAGATTCAGACGATCAACGATGCCGAGTGATGAAGTTGGATACGAGATGGCACACGGTGGATGGATACCGTGTGGGAGAGATCTTCGAGTGATGAAGTTGGATACGAGATGGCACATGGTGGATGGATACCGTGTGGGAGAGATCTTCGCAACGGGCTTCACAAGGTGTGAGTGCAAGCGTCGGTGTTCGCGAAGAAGATTGGAAGAAATTGGAGAGGAGTATATGGTGCACATGGTGGATGGATACCGTGTGGGAGAGATCTTCGCAACGGGCTTCACGAGGTGTGAGTGCAAGCGTCGGTGTTCGCGAAGAAGATTGGAAGAAATTGGAGGTCGGGCGTAGCCAGCCCATCCGACGGACAGGCCCACTTACACATACCACTCCACTTACACTTTCATCATCACTTCGTATAAAAGGGTTTAACCCGTGAGGGATATGGTTGGAGGGAAGATGCCTTATAAGTTGATTCCACCCTTGCTAAACTAGCAAGGTGGTACTAAACATGTGTACACAGCTCTCATGGGCCACACATGCCTCATCCTAATTGGGGCAGGATGCCACAGAGTAGGAAACGACAGTGTGTACGGGCACGTGTCAACGTCGGATTGGTTGAGAGAATCTGACTGTGACTAGGATTATTTGTGGCCGGTTATGGCTACGGATTTTGGTCGTTTGAGTGGATTGCAATTTTGGTAAATTGTAATTTGTTCTGGAACTTGAGGGATAGAGTCCTAGTGAAACTAGGAGTTATACTCATATTTGAATAGGAGGTTTTTGGTATAAATAGAGAGGGAGGCTATGCCTTAAGGGTAAGGCAAGTTTGAGAGATTAGAGAGTTTAGATCTCTTTGTATTAGGGTTTCGTGAGAAACTTTTGAGGGGTGCTGTGGCTGCACCTGTGAATAATATACTTGAGCAATAAAGATCATATTCAATCATCAAGGCATCGACAATCTCTTCCGGTTTTGTAAGTTTTACGATATTGTTCGGTTTTGGTTTTAACTTGTTATTATTTGTTTTGCTGCGATTCTGTTCAACTTAATCCATCCAAGACCTCTCTAATACTTCATAGATCAAAACTGGAAAGTTTCGTTGATCGGTTCTTGTTAGATTCGAATTTGCTTAAGTTTTAGTTTTGTTCAGATTTGCTGGAATTCTAAAAACAGCTGGCTTTTGAGGGTGTTTTCTCTTAAACCGTTCATTAGTTTGCAAATCCCTCTGGTGGCATTGTTCCTTGGTTTTCATAGTTTATTCTCTCACGTTTGTAGCTCGATCCAACGGTCAGTTTAAGAGAAATCAAGTTTTTTCAGAAGCTCTATCGTACTGTTTTTAGGCTAACGGTCAGACCGCAAGAAGACCTGCGGTCCGACCGGCCTAGACCGATCCTAGTAGGTCGGATAGACCACCGAACGTGTGTTCCATTGGTTTTAGAGGTTAGGGTGTGTTTTGATCTATCAAAGTTTAATTATTTAACTTCTGCTGACGTAATCTACCATTCACCCCTCTCTAGTAGACTGAGTTACTTTGGTTTGATCATGCAAATTATAGCCTAATTAACCTAATTTTTGGAGTGGGAAAATCATGCAATGATGCAAGTAAGAAAATCCTAAGTCCATAAGTAATAAGTTGCTAACCTAAATTTCTTAGAAAAATTGAAGAAATAACATAAGTTTGCCCTTCTCTTGTAGCACTGCTGCACTGGGCCTTGGTGACCACTAGACGCCAAGATCGTGATTCACGAGAGAGGCCGGCGTGGTGGCGACGCATGACTGGCGGTGGCGCGCGGAGTGTCGGAGTCGGTCGTTGGTGACTCGGCGAGTCGCGCAGTCACGGAGGGCCGGAGGCAGACTGGCGGAGTCGTGAATCACGATTTACAAAAAAAAAGAAACCGAAGAGTCGCACGCGAAAAAAACCGAAAGGCAACGCGTCCCCTCTTCCTGGGCCCTCGCCCCTCGCTTGCGCTTGCACGCAGGAGTAGGAGCAGACGTTGGGCTGCTTCGACTGGGCTGGGCTACGACCTGCGAGGGAGGGGGTTATGGCCCCCCGCCAGTATGGGTCCTAGGTGGTCACACAACCGGTCTAAGCCTAGAGCCGACCCTGACACAATCTTCTCGTGCACACTCCATACACATCAACTAGCAGATATCATAGAAAATTTTAGAAAAAATGGACACGTACTTCCAATAGCATTACACCTACGTGTGAAATCTTATCTTCAAATTTACTATATTTTAGCCATAACAAAAAAGATAAAATTCTATCAGATTTTTGCTCTTAAGACTGTGAGATTTTTCACTTTTTTGTTACGGCTAAAATATAATGAATTTTAATATGAGACTTTGCAGATATGTGTAATACTATTAGGAGTAAATATCCAATTTTTTTTAGAATTTTTCGTAATATTTGCTAGTTGGTGTGTACAGATTGTGCACGAGAAACATGTGTGTATAAGATATGTTACAAACGGTACGTTGGTAACTTCAAGTAAAAAACAAAATGATTTTAAATTGTAAGAAAGTGTTGATGCAAAAAACACACACTGACCTGGGAGATCTGCTTAGCTCCAGTGCAGATCCAAAATAATGATGAGATGTGGGCATGCTAGTCAGTTTGATCCTGCAACTGACAAGATATATAAATTGAATATCAAAGAACCGATTGGCTGACAAGCCGATATAGTAATTTCAGCCGATGCCGATACTAGCTGATATCTAGTATAGATCTTGATACTTGAGTAAATAACGATATAAAGATAGTCGGCTGATATAATGTAATAACAATAATATAATTCAGTAGCAACAAATCGGCTAGTAATGATAGATTGAATAAGCACTGATCCAAAGGTTAAAGCATATATCGGTTGGAGATCCGATGTCATTAAATCCAAACGATTAGATAAACAGTGAAACCTTTATTGTCATCGGCTAAAACCAACTTATAAGTAATCGTTGTAAGCCGATGCAACGTTCAGATAACTCATCGGCTGAAACACCGATGAAACCCTTATTAGTAATCAAGAAGCAAGCTAGAGATTATGGTTTTAAGCACGACTTAGTAGATCAAACTTAACTGATGCAGCATTAAGTATGAAAAAACATAGTATCTAGACAATCAAGCTTTTGACTGATTTTCAGGATGGTAGATACATTATATAATCTAAGCCAACAAAGTAATCTAACCGATATTGACAAAACCCTAGATAGAGATCGGCTGATGCAAGTAGAAAACATTGTCAATCTAGATTATATAACGTATATGATAACTTATCGGCTAGCACTCTGATAAAATATTAGCATGAACCTATCGGCTTAATAAGATTTATACTATTAACAACAATCTATTAGGTCGAACCTAACCAATGCAACACGAGATTGTATATGATAATCTAATACTTGATGCACCGATAGATCCGTCTAATGTGATAGATATAGCAAATCTATTTAAAACAATATTGTGATTGTAGAGATATATCGGCTAGGGCAGAAGATCAGACCTAACCGAGACAATCTCAACTAAACCGATGCACCTCTAAACATAATGCAATTAAGATAGAATTGAGATATCAGGTAAATATATCAACCAAACCAGAGCGATCCAACAGATCAAAGCGATGCAGCCTTAAACAACACCAATGTAGCTGATAAATTCACCAGGGCTCAACGGAACATAGGGCTTACCTCTTTGCTGGAGATCGAAAGCCAATGCAGTCCCGCGTTAGGTGCCAAATTCCGCCGATTGATAAGTAAAAACCTCAGAAAGAGGGTGGCGATGCGCCGAGAATAGTTGTATTGATCGAGAGATAATTTATATGGACCCCGGGTATACATATTTATACCCATGGATAGATACTAGTTCATATCGGACACGACTCAAACCTTCCTAAAGATAAAAGGAAAAACATAAAGTCCTTATCGGACACTAAACTCACTTTCCTAGAGATAAAAGGAAACTAACAGACTCTTCCTAATTAATAGATAAACTGCCATGCCACATCCTCCTTGAACTCGGACTATTTTGGATAAGCTTCCTTTAATAGATTAATTTTCTCCTAACCGAATTTGGTAAAAATCTGACTGTTGGCGATTAATAGCTTCCATCGGCCGATTCCAGAATTCTGAAACCGATACTTACTCTAGATCAATGATGACTTCGAGGATTACCAAATTTCATCAACAGAAAGTGTGAAAGACTAATGAAGATGAAGATTAAGTGATGGCACGCCAAAACGAAAAAGCCATTAGCACGTGATTTGAGTTTTAATTATTTTAAACTTAAAAAATAAATTTATTCGATATTTTCAAACATTTTCTATATAATAAAGCTTTCACATGAAATATATCATTCAGTAGTTTAAAAAAACATGCTAGTGAAAACCAATGTTAAATCATTATCTTAATTAAGTTAGAACGGACATTTCAAATTCAAATGTTTTTTATCGAATGACCTTCCAACGAAGCCATTTCTCCAAATTTCTCCTAACGCGAAGGGGTAGCGGCGAAAGCGATGCGCTTCTCTCTCTTCAATTCAATGGCGCGAAAATTTTCCATTTCACTTTCCAAAATCCCCCAAAATCTCCAAAACCCTTCTTCAATCTTCGGGAGGAAGCCACCTCCCTCCTCGCCGCCGGCGATCGGCGATCGCCTCCGCCGGCGACGGCGATGGTGTTCCTGCAGCGCAAGCGCCCGCCTCCGCCGCCCTCGCCTCCGAACCCGCCGCCGCGGGCTCCGCAGGCCACGCGCATCGCCACCCCCGACGATGCCTCCGCCTCCTCCTCCTCCGCCGTCGACGACGCGGCGGCGCTGCTCGCGGAGGCCGGGTGCACGCTCCTCGTCCCGCCGCACCAACCCCCATCGCTCCCGTCCCCGCTATCCTTCGCGCCGCGCCTCGCGCGGGCGCTCGCCGCCGCGGACGCCGCGCTCCGTGACCGCCTGCTCTTCGGGCTCGCGGCCTTCGCCGAGTCCCCCGCGCGGCTCCGCCAGCTGCTCCTCCCGACCTCCGCGGCGCACTCCCCTAGCCTCGCGCGGGCGCTCCTCTCCGTCCCGGCGCTGCAGCCGGGCCTCCTCGGCCTCCTCCTCGACAAGCTGCCCGAGCACTTCGACAACGTGCTCGACGGAATGCCCCTGCACGATGACGTTGGGAGGCTCATCGTCGCGCAGTTCCGGTGGCTCGATTTCCTCGTCGACGCTGACGCCTTCGTTGCCAAGCTTATGGAGGTTTTGTCGGTGGCGCCGCCGCGGCTGAAGAAGGAGATCATCGGGTCGCTACCGGAGATTGTGGGTGACCAGAGCCATGCCACCGTGGTCGCGGCGCTGGAGAAGCTGCTGCAGGAGGATTCGGAGGTCGTGGTTTCTGCGCTTGACGCTTTGTCTGACCTTAATTTGAGCGAGCAGTTGCAGGAGCAGGTGATAATCACATCGATTTCATTTCATTCTGATTTGTTTTGTTGATATGGAGTGAATAATACTCATTTCTCATGTGAGTATGCTTGAAGGCTGTGACGGTTGCAATCTCTTGCATCCGGACAGTTCACGCGGACCAAATGCCGCACCTGCTCAGGTTCTTATTGTTGTCGGCCACGCCGTTCAATGCTGGGAGGATTATATCACAGATCCGCGAGCAGCTGAAGTTTGTCGGTATGGTGGATCCACGGGCTGCTCGGGGTAAGAAGCTGAAAGGGAAGGCATCGGCCAACGGTACCGATGGGGCAATCCTTGATGCCTTGAGATCGGGCCTCCGTTTTAAGAATGTAGGTGATTTGACTCTTCAATTTTTCTTTGAACACAGTAGTGCACACTGTTCATGCAAGTTCCTTCAAAGCTGGGTTTGTTGTGGATGCAGATGCTTTGTGAAGCTTTCTTGAAAGAGCTAAAATCAGTAGATAACCCAAGGGATCACAAGGTGATTGATGTGTGGCTCATCATGCTCATCTATGCTAATGGTGGTGCTCTACAGAAAAGTGCAGAGAAAATATTGAAATCCAAGATCTTACAATTGTGTATACGAGAGACACTGTTTGATCAATGCATTCGTGGGAATACTGAATTGGTAAAGGTCAGTTCTTCAGTATCTTGTGATGATTGTAGAGTAGCTATATATTTTTTCCGATTTTGACTATCCATGCTGAATATGACATGGTTGAACTTGACCCAGGACCATTTCATGTCATACCTGTCAGTGAGTGATTTCCTATTGGCTTGCAAGGAAGAGAAAGCAAGAGAATTTGCAGCCTATTTGTTCATAGCATTGTTTGAAGAGTTCAATGATACATTTTCCAGGCAAGAGGTATCTTTTGGTTGCCTACACTTCACACTTCTAATGTAGGCAAGCAATCATGTTTACCTTGTGATTCCACACTGGTTGATCTAGTTGAAATATAAGGTGGTAGATGGGTCCACTATCACTAGCTCGTGTTGTATCTGAAACTGTCTGTTCTTCTATAAAGTCTATAGAGCATTGTCTACCATCTTCTGGCAAAAGAAACTAAGAAAGAAGTGGAAGAAAAGAGAAAACAAACAAATATTTGTTTGGTGAATGATGCTATGGCATTCAGTGGCCAATGGTTGTGTAGATACTAATAGGAGCTTGAGTGAATGCAACTTGCACTGTCCAAGTGTGCAACTATCTTGCACATGGATGCCAATTTGAGTAAATACCAGGAATCACTCTTTGTAAAAACTATATTTGCTTTTGTGAATGTATGCAAACGCAAGTGTTATTCTCTGAAATTGCCTTTTAAAGTTGCGTTTTGTGAAAAACTTACCACCGGTAGCATATATTTTTTTTGTGAATTTTACTTTGATATTTTTGCAGTACCTTTAGCAGTCGAACTGTTAATCATTTGCTAACATTATTTTTTAGATCAGATAACCAAAAGGGCAGAGCCCCTTATTTTCTAACATTCTTGCCACCTTTTGCAGCTCATAGGTTCATTGGTCGCTCATATAGGTTCTGGGGTTAGCCTCGAAATTTCGTCTGCTCTGGATATTATGATTTCTCTGACCTCAGATAAGCCTGAGGAATTGATCCCTCTATCTTCACATATTACTGGTACTGTACATTGTGAAGTTCTATATTCATATAGCTTCTTTTTGCTGATTTATGTAAATTGTATTGATTGTGCAACATAGGCATATTGGATTACCTGGAAAGTTTTCATGAAGATAATCTCCGAAAGGTTTGTGATGGATTGTTGATTTCTTTCTTCCAAATTGTCTCATCACAATGAGATAGCCTATGATTCATGAAATGGACCAGGTTTACGAGATCTTCTGTCATTTGGCACTGGCTGCGGGTTTCAATACTGGTTCAGGGGGCTCTTCTGTTGCTAATGAACTTCTAATGGTTGTGAGAAAGCAGGTTTGATAACAACTTTGTTATTTTCGTTTGATTTGTTGGCAAGAAGGCCTTAATTCGAATTTCTAATCTTCTGTTATTTTTGACATGATTACATTTGCATGTCACCTTGTAGGTTAGTAATCCAGATATGAAGTATAGGAGAATGGGAATAATTGGGGCTTTAAGGATAGTTTCGACTATTGCAGATGTGAATGCTTCTATGAACTGCTCATCATCTCAGGTTTGTTTGAGTATGATGAAAGTTGGGGGAAATATAACAGCCAAGTGCTTTTACTGTCATTTGACTTTCTGAGCATCTTGCAATACCTATATATATGAACACCAGCATTTATGACAGCAGCACTAACAGAACAGATTGTTTTCAAAGTTACTTCCAATACCCTGAATGTCTTGTGCTGATGCATCTGAAGACTGAAAAGTGATTTTTTTTTCGAAGACTAAAAAGTGATACATTGTACATCATGATGCATCTTGTTGGACAATAAATATTTCCTTAGAACACCAATATATTGGTTATGGCCTTATTAATCTAGGTTAATGTGTGTAACAATCACCAGGAACAATAAACAAAACAATTGTGTTATGCAAGTAATACCATATATTTTGCACAAATGCTGAATCTAAAGCATAAAATAGCACACTTGAATATATCTCGATTATTTACAGGTTTTGCTTTTGATGTTGAACTTAATTCCTAGTTTTACTATGTTACCTCTAATGTTGTTTTGTTTGGCAGCAACCAAATTATGATGAAGCCCTGGAACTTCTGAAAATGGCTGTTAACTCCTGCAAGTTTGTGATGTTGCCCTTGATTCTTCTTTATGACGAATTAGCTGTTTTATTGGAGAACAATATTCTTCACTCAGCAATTGTTGAATGGTAGGTACAAAATGATTGCTGGTACATGTCAATAAAGATAAACATGTCTTCAATATCCATTCATATGTCTTTCCTTGGTTGTTCATTGAACATAAATAGTTTTTTTTAATGAACTGATAATTTCAGGGTCGGGGAACATGTTGCAGAATTTGACACCGTTTTTCTTGCTGATCTTGACGATGGTGAACTGTCAAAAAAATATGTATGTGATGGCATAGAAGGTAAGTTAACACTTTAGTAGTTGTTATTGCATCATGGATCACTGGATATCTTTTAGATAGAGAATTTGGATTCTAAGAGTAGACGCTTGAGTGTAATTGATGACATCTTGTTCTCAGGAGAATTATGGATGAACCTGGATGGGAATATCTCCCCAGTGTGTGTAAACATTATGCCTCTAGTCTCCACCTCGCCACAAATGTGAAGTTTTTTCTGTTAATAATCATTATTTGGTTACTTATAGTCTGAATGTCATCTGTTCTAGTTTGCTTTACAAATGCTATGTGCGTTCATTGCAGGTCTCAGACCTGTTTGCAGATTCTCCCTTCCCAATTTTCACTTCTAACTATTGTGAGTGCCATAGCCTTGTCAATCTGGCATTTCTTCTTAATGGACAACTAATGGTTGTCTTGTTTTGCATCAAAGATTGAACGTCTTGGAAATCAAGGCTCGCTTGGTGGAATAAATGCTGTACTTGGCTGTCCTTTGCATCTTCCCTCTACAAAGGTTATAAAAATAGTTCGAGAAACTTAAAGTGATATCAGCATCTAGTTTGCTGTTTAACATAAATTACATGGAAGAAAGTGCTTTTAAATCTTACCTGTCTTTCACTCAAACATCATGATAGACGTATTGAATATTATTTTGTGATCTGCCTTTCACATGCTGTAAACAAGCAAGGTGATGCCAAGAATAAATACCTAGGTTCTATAAATCTACTCTTAATATTATGCAAGTGTTTCTGTTGTAATTTACAATTTAAAGGGTGATATAATCAGTCTCATATTTAAGAAATATCAGTGTGAAAATTATGAAGTCACATGATTTCAGTTTCTACTGGCAATCTTTCATTTATAGGATTCCTGTTGTAGGTATTTAATGTTTACCAAATGATTGGCAGCAGATCTCTACGCTTTGTTTTTCTTATCAAATATACTAGTATACACATTTCTCATTAGTTTCTTACAAAAGTAGTAGTGCTTTTACCACTTTGTTAATGCCATTTATTTAACAATATGGAACTTCAAATTTATTTGTGACATTATTCCAAAGATGTCCATCAATGATTGTGTAAAGGAATTAATCCTGGTTTGGGCAACCAACAGTACCTCGATGGAGCTAGATGGGGAAGCTTGTCAACAATGCAGAAAAAAACAGTGTGCCATTCACTGTACTATGCAATAAATTGGATCAGGGAGCTGGTATGTCTTATATTTTTATTTTTATTCATAGCAATTTTCAGATTGCACAATATATCTATGTCTAAAATTGGTGGTACCCATGGCAGCTCAATGCTTTCAGCACACAAGTTGCAACTAGGGTTGATAATGTTTCACAAAGGACAAGGGATGAGACAGCTGTAAAACTTCTGATGCGTCTGAGAAATCTAATGTGAGTGTATGATCAGTATTATTATGGTTGATTGATGAATGCAGAGCACATCTATACCTGGGATAGAATGACCAAGTCCTAATTCTTTGCATGTTACTTGTGACCAACCACCATCCATGCGCAGAAAATTTTGCCGTATTCCTCATAGACTTGTGAATTGTGACTCAACGAGTACATGACGGTAAATTTCCATCATGGTTCTTTGTTCAGTTAGTAAATACTGCTAACCCTGAGAACCCACAATTGATTTTTAACTTCCCTTTTATTAATTTGGTAATCACCTGCTTGCATGGGAATTTTGGATGTTGCTGGTATTACAGCAAAAGGAAGAGGTTGTACTTTGCTTTTTTAATTGTAGAGTTTACCTGACTATATAAATTTGCCAAATGCAGATTACTTGAGGGCTTGTTGAATGCTTATCTCAAAATTCATCCTTTATCTCTGCCTGATCTGCGCTATGTTGGAGATCATGGGTCAACTAGCACCAGCAAGTTCAACCTCCCAAAAATCATGGGAGACCAGAACATGGAGGGTAATGTTTCCAACAAAAGACAAAAAGGCCACAAGGACAAAGCATCATCAGAGAAATCAAATTCTGACGAGAAATTTAAGCAACCTACGATACTGGATGCTTTCAAAAGAGCAGGAGTAACTATTAGTCAAGAAACAAACAGAGATTCACAACCATCGCCAAATGGAATGATGTCAAGGGCTATGGAACATGAGACAAATAATCCTTGCAAATTTGGGATTGTAGATCTAATGGCGGCACCAGCTCAGCTGGATATGCAAAGATTCAAATTCAGAACTCTACGTGCAACTTGTCTGTCCTTGCTAAACTACCCAGAGGTATGCTTTTGTTCAGATTGACTTTGATTTTGTAGATCAGAAATCTGTTCTTTCATAGTTTATTATTATCCTATCATTTGTACCCACACAAAGAATAAAACTTATAAGTTGTTTCATTACATCAAATGATGATTTTTGTTTCATTTGGCAGCCTCAGGATTCAACAGTTTCATACAATGAATCTGAGGTACGACTTGATTTCAACTACATAAATCAGCTATTTGAATATGGTGAAATTGTTAAGACTGACTCTTTTTGTTACCCAGATGCCTCTATATGTTTATTTGCTCCGTGAACTTCAGAACAAACTAGACAATCTATATCCTTCGAGCAAGCCATTTTTCAGTTCTTCTCAAGTGAAATCTACCCAAGCTTATAGCCAAAAGAGCACGGAAGAATTTCTCAACAAAATCCAGCCACTATTCTCAAGTCTAAGAAAGCATCTAGATGGAGCAGTTTCCATGATCAAAGATGGTTAGGTTTTATAAACAATTTTCTGCTCCTAGTTCTTCTACAATGTAGAGCGTATTAGTATACCGTAGCACCTCCTTTCTACTCTTTTCATCTTGAGCATAATGGGCTGCAATTACTACTTTGAAGGATCAGACAGCTGCCCAGACAATTGGAATTCACATTCAGCTTCAGCAGGAAACCCAGACATACCATATGTGGTGGTCTTGAAGTCTTCAGTAGCAACCTCAGTATTTAAGGAGGTTCTCGGCTGCTATAGGAAGGTAATTATATGAATATTATGTCTCTTACTTCCAAAGGTTAAAAACTGGAGTCTCATATTGCTCACTGCTCAGTGTTCTAAAAGTCGGTGTTAAACATCGCCTAGGTTCCTGTTAGGCATTAGATGGTGCATTAGGTGGCTAACCTACCTTGGGTGGTATTTTGTTGCTGTTCTAGTGTTATATTGTCCCACTTTTAAGTAATATGCTTACTAATTTCTTCGGTTTAGCTAATTGGTTTGACCTAGGCGCCGCTGCCCCCTAGGTGCTAGGCACCAGCCTTGCTGACCCTCTAGCATCTAATACCTTCTTGAACCATGAAATTGCTAATGTTAACATGTGTGATATCTCCTGCAGTTACTTGGCATTCCAGATCTATTGAATCAAGCAAATATATCAGTTCTGAAGGAACTACTGCAGACCTTCCAGCCAAATGAAAATTTTGATGATGTCCTTGCTGAGTTTCCTCCATCTCTTGTCCCTAGCAATCTTGATTACCTTTACTGCGGGGCATATACAATGTTTGCGGCTATTTTGGATATTGGTAATTAGCAGTTACAATGCGTTCCCTAAGTTTTAGAAGATTGTGTTACCTTTCACCTCATTCCAGCGTTCTAACCTTCCTGCAGTGTGCTCATTCTCATACCTTTTGGCTTACGATGTGTTGATTACCATGCAATCAATTTTAAATTCCGTTATCATGCTGTTTGAAAAATCTGGGGAACAAAATGGGAAGAACGTGCACATGGGATGCTCAAAAGAGATAATTCCTTTTTTACGAAAGCACCTGGGGCTATCAGCTCGTAAGCTGCTAACCTCTGATCTCCCTAGTGAAGATGCTGAAAATGGATGGCAGAGTAAAGTAAGCTAAAACACATAGTACCTTCATTTGTGCTTATATGCATGTAGATGTTGATTTGTTCCTAAAAATTCTGCTGGATATTGTCTGCCAGGGTGATCTCATACAGAAGATATTACAAATATACCTCAAGAATAGTGACTCCACTTCAGATCTGCTTGATGAGCTGGCTTGCTCAGTGTTGCCTAAGGTGGCTCATCTTGATTTCTTGAGTGAAACAATCACAGAAATATGAGTTAACCGAAAAAATTGTGATTGAATGATTCTTCTATTCATATGATTAGGCTCCTTATGAGTATGCTTTTTCATATTTAAAGGTTCCTTCACTCAAGACTGGAAGCACCCAAGACATGTCGCATGGTTTTCCAACATTGTGCGCTTCCACTATCCTCTCCTGGTATCGTGTAGTAGTAAGTATCTGGCATTCAGTGAATTTATGAACTGTCCCACCCTTCTGTTTTTTCTTAACATTTTGGTTTACCAATGCAGCAAGAAGAGAATACTGGAAATTTAAACAAGATGGTGGGTTTTTGAGCTAAGCATATGCACTGAATACTAATGCTGTTTTTTAAATCAAAAGATAGCGTTGTGGCATGATCTTTATGAGGTCCTGAACCTTAGGCCCTTAATGGTTGTTCTATTTATTTTCCTCTTCTCTAGATCAAGCAAGCCTTGAAGACTAAAGAACAATCAGAAAGAGCAGTGGAAACTTCACTGGAAGAAATTCACAAATCAGTTCTTGTGTTTGTTTCTCTAATAAACATGTGCAAGACTCACGAAAAGGTTAGTTCTGTTGATATCACTAATGCTGAACACCTGAACTATAATATGATCACCTGATGCATTTACAGATGTACATATTGTTCATGCATGATGTGGCTGGTTGAACCTTACATCGATCACAAACTGTAGGTTGCTATGCATGCAATGGCAGTTAAACATGGGGGAAGATTTGTCGATACATTTCTGAAAGGTGAGGAGCTGTGGATTGATAAGTTTGCTATGTGGGCCAATATATAACAAGTCATTAATGCTGAGCTTACCTGTGGTGCTGCCTTTTGATTATTAAATTTTTGATTTAATCACTGTTTCTTTCGTTGCAGCCTTCAACTTCTTGGAGACACATTTCGGTCAACATGATGATATTATAATTCAGATGGTAATTGACTGTTGGTTATTTTCCTTATTTCGTTCTTCGGTGACTGCTTATCCCACCAAACTGGAATGGCCTTTCAATGTTCTCTGAATCCTGATTACTTTCACTGATACAGATAAAATCACTTCAGAAAGCTACAAGAACAATCCAAACCATATGTGCAGAGGCTAAGGTGGAACCACTGCTCTCGTAAATGATGTTCATCACAGGGTTTTTTTTTTTGGTCTTCCATGCTTAAGAACAGTATGTTAATCTTGCATAGGGCCACAAGCGAACAATGATCACAAGCAAGATACCTGTTGCGAAGAGATCCCTGGAGCGTTTCCTATTCCAAGTGAAGGCGCTCCTACACAACTGCTCTACCGAGGAAAGTTTCTGGATGGGTACATATTCTGCAACCCAATTTCTATTCCTGGCAACGTCTAGAGATTCATGGCCATCAAAAATCAAGCTATATATCAACAGCACTGTTGCTCTAATTTGTTTCACCGTTGTATGACAGGCAATCTGAGGCACAAGGACTTACAGGGGCAATTGGTGAGCTCCCAGGTCTATGGCAGCGTCGATGACAGCCCAAACAATGAGCAAGAACAGATGGAGACTGATCCTGAAACCCCAGCTGACGAAAACGCCGACGCCATGGACGAAGATGCGGCAGAAGGCAGCAACGAGGCACCATTGGAGGAATAGAATAGCATAGCAGCATACATACATAACCAACCAATCAATCAAATTTGTGAATATACCCTTTCTCCTAACCTGACACAATTTTGCCCCAAAATTCACTCTGTTTAGCATGTGCAATGCAGTGAAATGCATAGCCTCCCCTTCCATAGGAAATTGAGATGGATCAGTCTCAAATTGTACAGATTACAGAACAGAAACATCTCAGATTGTGGAAATGAAGATCACAGTCTCACTTTTTGCAGAGAAACATCAACATGTGTCTGAAACTCTGAATCATAACTGTATTATAGATTGCCATGAAAACATCTCATCTCACAGAAATTTGCTTACATAGAAAGCAAGGAATCTGTCATATTTCTTAGCCAACAACCACATGAACAGACAAGAAGGCACACACGCAGAGAGGAAGACCGAAGACGACTGAAGGCGGAGGCGGCGGGGGAATCAGATGGCCTTGGCCGGCGCGGCGGCGGAGGCGGCGGAGAGGTCGGCGAGGAGAGGCTCATTGGCGGCGGCGGCGGCGGCGGTGGGCTCGTCGGGGTCGTAATTGGGGTCGAGGGCGCGGTCCATGGCGCGGCGGCCGGAGTCGAGGCAGGGCTTGCAGGCCATCTCGATGGTGATCCAGCCCAGCACCACCGCCGCGATGGCTATCACCGCCGTCACCACCGCCCCCATCCGATCTCCTCGTCGCCGGCGACAGCTGGCTTTATCTTCTCCGTCTCCGGCGAGGGGAAAGCGTGGACGGATCTGGAGGTGGTTGCCGGCCCAAGGTGATGGTCGCGGCAGTTTTTCGTTGGTTGGGTTACTCGAGTGCTCCAGGTGTTGGTGTGGGGCCGACCTGGCAGATGGTGGGCCCACTGAGGAATGTAGGGAGATAGCTGGGGCTGGGGCGGGATGGGCCTTATATATCCAGCCTCCTGGCCCATTACGAAATTCGGTTCTGGGCCAAGTTCCAACGCGAGAAACTATAGTCTGTTTGTTTCAGCTAGCATCAGATGAGATCAACTGACCATGGAAACGTGGATCTCACACTTCTTTTTTTCAGTTACACTAAATACAGCAATATGCATGAATGCAAGCACAATTCCCACCTATACCGCCCTACACATGCTGTTAACAATTTATAGTTCATTATCTAAAAAACACATGTTATTAAGAGGCGACGAAAATCGTTAATCTCATTAAATTCCTAGTAAAAGATCAGTCGATCGTACGTGTTGTAATATTTATGGGCATCATTCTTTTCAT
Source organism: Oryza punctata (assembly GCA_000573905.2). Classification (NCBI taxonomy): domain Eukaryota; kingdom Viridiplantae; phylum Streptophyta; class Magnoliopsida; order Poales; family Poaceae; genus Oryza; species Oryza punctata. Next base: position 3,301,348 of record CM002494.2, on the reverse strand, counting down.
GTTCTATCCAAATTGCAAAGAAGATTGCTCTCCCTGCTGCATTATTGGAAGCTGGTTGATTTACTCATCTCTGGCTTGATTTAGATAGCTAATTGCACTGTTATCCACTACGCAATCACTATAGCTTTCCAGCTAGGTAGTTCCATCAGATCCAATTGCAAATTAAGACCATGTTTAAGGAGCTTCCAGCAACTGTAACTTCTTACAGATCTCCCGCTTCCCCCTAACAATCCAGAATTCAGATGGTCACCCGTATTATGAAAATATATAGTTATAGCTAGAATCTACAAAATAAATTAAAAATCAGAAACTAAAAATTCAGTCCCTCTATATTCTCAAAAGCTGACTACATACCGATCAGTAGAATTTTAGAATCTTAGAACTCCTGGAACATAGCCTAAAGCATATTGCTCCATCTGCTTCATGTTTGACCTCTGACTCTCCGAATATCTGCTTGCATGCGCCGTGATGCCAGCAATGACGTGGCTAACTTTGACCGGTGGTCAGCTCAGCTGACGCGACGCTTTGCTTACATCCGACTTTGCTGATGGATCGATCGATAAGCATCGATGCAAGAGGAGGAGATGATATTTCTTTGCTTAATTTCTTCTCCGATTATAAATTCCAATTTTGCATCATTTATTCGTGCGTGCCACACGCGAACATGTACATACACATGCTAATTAATTAGTAGTGCAATAATTAATAATGGTACTAGATTTTAGTACTACGACATAAACTGCCACCATCACATTATATTGGTCAAACTGACAAATGTGCTACACACCTACACGCTCTGCATGCATTGATCTTATCTGAAAAAGTGTTATGCTGATGTATATATATTTGTGTACAGAGAGCTACTACCTAACAATACGCACCATTGGACCACACTCAAATATCCCTCTTTGCAAGCTGATCAAACAAAAAGAATATAAGTATATGATCCAGCTTAGTTTTTTGATTAGCTTTATCTCATCGTATAATCTGATCGACACTAACTTCTTTATAGATAGTGGATAAGATAGGATCAGCACGTAATAAGTTCGTACCGAATTAGATCTCTGAACTATACCCTTCAACTCCATCGATCAGGATGCCATGTCCTGCATGCATTGCTTGTAATGCATGATACATTCACTGCTGGCAATCGATTCTAGTGGATAAAATAAATAGACAACCGTATTAGATCATTAATCTTCAGGGACAAATTAATTAAGTGCTCTATCATATCAAACTAAGTTCTCTATTGCTTGGGGCCCCAACTTACAGGGTGTAATATACTGCATTACATATATACACTCTCCATCCTATAAAAAACAAATTTTAATTATATGTATTTAGATTTATAATTAGAATTTGATTTTATTTTCTTTTAACCAAGGGAGCTGCAAATTCACGTATTTGCAGGAATCTGCATGTACGACACATTATACGGGTTCACATCGTCTGCCTTAATTTGAACCTGACGGTAAACATTGTCGTTCCATTAATCTGTGCATCACATTCTCCTATCAACAAGTACATGGAGTGGCTCCACCATTGCGATTACTTAGGGGCCTAATAATAAGGGGATTGCTATACAATGGAATTCCATTAGGACGAGATGATACCGGTTAGGTATCATGTCCTGATACCTCTGAGGTATCAATGTCCTGATACCTAACTGGTATCAGGCGATACTTGCGAGGTTACAAGTGATACCTATAAGGTATCAGCCGATTCCTATCACGTATCAGGTGATACTTGCGAAGTATTAGGTGATATCTATCAGGTATCAGGGAATTCCTATCACGTATTAGGTGATACTTGCGAGGTATCAGGAGTCGGGCACCAAGGCATCGTCGCCGGTGGTCCCACCGTCCACGTCCCATGCCGAATCTCGCCGGTGGCCGTATCCTCCACCGTCCGTGCCACGTCGGAGCTCGTTGCCGGCGGCCGCATCCTCCGCCATCCACGCCACGTCGGAGCTCGTTGCCGGCGGCCGCATCCTCCGCCATCCACGCCCCACGCCGGAGCTCGTCACAGACAGCCGCATCCTCCACCGTCCACACCACGTCGGAGCTCGTCCTTGTTGCCGCCATGGGGGATCAAGGTCAAGGGAGAAGGATCTAGCTATCCTCACTCGGCGCAACGATGACGCCGCCGCTCATCCTCCCTCTGTTGGATCCGGTGACGACGACGGCGGCGGCGGCAACAACCTTCGCGTGTAGCCATGGCGATCCGGGGAAGAAGCAGCCATCACTATCGTCGCCAACCACACAACCCGTTGTCGAGAGCTCCGCCGTCCACGCCCACGCCGGAGCTCGTCGCCGGCGGCCGCGTCCTTCTCTCACCAAGCAGGTCCTCTTCCTCGGCTCGCGCTGGAGGTCCTTGCCGGCGGCCACCTCCACGCTGCTCAGCTCTCGCTCCTCCTTGGATAGGAAAGTGGACAAGGGCCATCCCAGCAGGACGGATCCCAATATGTAGCATTCCCGAATAATTATTAGGTGGAATTAGTTATTTTTCTTCTGAAAGAATGTTAGCAAATAGAATATAAGCGGTGTCAAAGTGCCAGGGAAGAAGGTAGATTGGAGAACAGTATAAAAGAAATTCACCAGGACTTTGAATTTTTGGGTAGCTATAAGCTGCTGACGGTATAATTCACATTGACTTTTCCTTTTTAAGATTTGATATGTTCTATTTTTTGAACTTATATCAGTTTATACATTTGCAGGGTGATTCAGATGGCTGCAAATTGTATTCCGAAGGATTTCGTCGGTAGCTTCATTTCACCACCAGTTTTTTTTATGACAATACTCTATCTGGGACCTTGTACTAGTGTCAAATGAATACTACAAGTTTTGTATAAGATATATACAATCGTTCAAGTATTTAGATACTGCTGTTTGGTTTGTGGTCTCTTAGTATATCATAGGCTCGCGTATTCTACCTACTGATTTTTTTGAGAGAAACAACTAATCCTATCAATTAGTAGGCCTCTAGTTAATCTCTGTGGTAGGACCATTTCATACCAGTGACGGATTCAGAAAATCGATTCATCGGTGTCATAACGTGTCTATCGGTGTCATAGTATACTAATTATGCTTAGATCAGAGCACTATAGTATATGTATAAGTAATTTTGCTATAGATTTTGCTGAAATGGTGACACCGACCTTTATACTGTAGATCCATCCCCGTTTCATACGGCCGTTGATGGAGAATGTACGGTACAGATGCATGCACCGGCCAGCAATGTTTACCGTCTACCCCAAAGGCAGACGATGTGAACTCCACATTATACATAGCCCTATCTAGACACGCCTCTTTTGCATCGACCTCTTGAACATGCAGAGAACACTAGAAACAAAAAATAATCCTAAGTATACTATAGTGCAGCTATGGCTAGCTGACTTAACGCCTTCATGGATAGCTCCTCGATCAGATGTGATCAAATGTATCCACGACCATTCTGACATGAAAATATATTAATATCTCTGTACGTATCTCTACCATCCATTCACGGATGAATATATATACACCTAAGTGGCCTAACTATGTCGACGGTTCATGTGGCTCTGATATCAATTAATCATCGATCTGAGTTTTTTGCATGCATGTTTTGATGATCTGGCTCTAGAAATATCCAAAAAGAGAATGGATCTAGCTCGAGCTAAAATATGTGCCATAGAAATATATAGGTAGCTAGAAGTGCATGCATTATTTCTGGAGAGTAGTAGAACACGCATGAAGATATTAGATATATATTTATATATATAAATGCGGGTCAGCGGGTAGGTCTAAAGCCTAAATTAAACCACGTACGGGTTCAAAAGAGGCAGCACCTGGTTTTCCACGCTAGCTACCATCCTCGTCAGCAATGACAGTAACATAGGGAGTGTTCGGAAGATCGGCCTACGACTGCGGCTGCAGCAGTCGCACGTTACCTCGATGCTTGCGATACGGTTGTCGTTGGCTGCGCCGCAGCCGCAGCCACGGCTAGCGAACACACTCATATATACTTGCTGTTTATTCATTTGATCGTTCGTTCTATTTAAAAATTAATATAAATATGTAAAAATATAGATCAAGATTATATTTTATTTATAATAAAATAAATAAATAAATAATATAAATAGCCAAATATTATAGAAAAATTAATCACATTATACATTTTAAAATGAATGTAGTATATAATAATATAACGTAGTATATAATAATATAGATATAGTAGTAATCCGTATATCTCCAAAGTCCCCCCGTGCATGCAATGCGACGACGGTGCATGCACGCAAGCGTGATTGGAGTAGAGTAGCTAGTCTTGTATGTATGCATGCACGCACAGCAAGACATATTTATATATGGAGTAGGTGTTTACACGTGTGCCTATGCACAAGCTCTATGCATGTATCACACCTTGGCACCCGATTGTTCGACTGCTCTAGCTAAAGATGACAATAAAGACCCGTTACTCGATCGAGAACCCGGTGGCTAATTATCTATGGGATTAGCTATACTACTGTCAACGGTTTTTCTTTAAAAAAATATTTTCTAACATGATTATATTATGACTATATGATGATTACAATATAATTTATATGTAATTGCATATAAAAGGGGCTGTTTACTCTCTACATTTGATAAAAAAACCACTTAATATCTTGCAAACTTTGGATCGTAGATTCATGCAAATCCCTTCCAAACCCTATTCCCCTTCTTGATGCATGTCGCCGGATGATATGTACGCGCTCGACTTATTGAGCCGCCTCAACTCCGCCTCCTGCATTGCCATCTGGCCTCATCGACTGGCCGAAAGGCACAAGTGGCTTCGGCGAGCCCTCCTCCCTTCCCCGGCTGACCTCCTTCACATCACCCTTCCTCCCTCTCTTCATCCTCAAGGCAGCGGCGGCAACGTACCCCTACCCCACCGTCTTCCTGGCCCGTCTCCTATGGCTCCTTGTCAACGGATCCACCACAATCAGTCACCGCCTCTTAACAATAACTTATTTTGCCCTCCGCCGTCAACGTCGGTCCACCACCCTCCTCTTTCCCCGCGGCTTCGGTGTCTCGCCACCCATCGGTGTAAACCACCACCATCGAGCCTGCCATATTTCATGGTCAAACCTCTAAGCCCAACAATCTCCCATCTCTCTTCCACCTCCCCCCACCCCCACCCTAACCTAGGACTAGTGGAGTTCATCGTCGCCAGCTGTCGGCGTTGGAGGAGAAGCCAACTAGAACACAAATTGAGAAGCAAATCTGAAAGTTAGAAGTTTGCAGGAGATTTCTTTTACATTTTATCGTCGAATATTGTTAGCAATTCCATATAAAAGAACTTGAAAGTTTATTTATATATACACACACATCCGCACCCACGATATGATACGATACATGCATATTGCAGATGCAGAGGTCAAAGATGCTAGTGATCGATGTAGCTAGCTACTACCTCCTTTTCAATTTGAATTGGGTATATACTCAATTTAAAACATGGAGCCCGGGCACCATGGAGCACCAAACAAATTTAATATATATATATATATATATATATATATATATATATATATATAATAGTTCACATTTATAAAGAGTGACATAGTATATATAGCAACTGCCCGTCACAAATGACTTCATATTTGTAAGGAGGGTTGACATATATAGTATATATGAATTGTTAGTGAAAGGTGATGAACAACGTCTGAGATAACTCCTATATATATTTACTAACTACGAACCAATTCATATTGTATATTATCTCACATGCTTCCTTTGTTGCAATGAATCTGATCGTCGCATGCGTTTAGATTCGTAGCCGGAAGTTGATTTTTTTATGAGACGGAGGATCCGGAGTATGTTAAAATAACGGTGGCATTTATCAACTGTCCCAAATGGCGGCATGTGTTGTAAAAAGATATACGTTTATCTTTTCCTTAAAGAATATATATGCTCCTTTTTACTATTCTAATAGTGCATGTTCTGCAAGATTTAGGCAAGAAAAGATGTCAACATATGTTTCTCATGTGGCTCCGGCATGTAGTGCAGGTGCACGGTACACCATATGCACATATGCAGTCGGCAGATCAATCCAAAACACGCACCGATCGAAGTACCCATCTGATTTGCTTTGACATTTGGGTGTGCTCCCGAACAATAAAAAACAACCGTTGTATCGAAGTTTGTTAAACTATGGAACAATTACTCTAAAATTATATAATGTGAGAGAAAAATAATTTAAAATAATTTAAAATTTGATAACGTGGGGTATTTCAGTTTTTATATTAATATGTGTGAAGTGGATAAAAGATAAACTAAACTCATAACTAATGCATGAAACTAACAGCCGGCAAATATATTATATACCGACATCAATCAAGAGAGGATGACACGTGGACGTCCACGTGTCAGCGTATGCGGCAAATTAGTTTAGTACTAGTAAAAAGTTGCCGTGTGTTCGATCCGCTCACAGTCGTCGCAGCTACTGGCTTCCTTTTGCTGACGTATGCAGTTATCAATATATATACAGTCCACCACAAGCGAGTTTATTTTTTTGTTCATATGGTTTAATATCTTTTATTGATAGAATGTTGGATCATAGATAGATACATATAATGGCGATTAATTTGTTAATTAGTCGGTGGATGGATATGATTCTGCCTGGTGCTTAATTGAATTATACAATCAACTCACTGAGTAGTAGAGATTTGAGTATAGCTAGGCACGATGGGTATATCTTTCAGCTTACGTACACAAGCTAGCTAGCTGTAGATGCATGATTTGGGAGAGTTGAGATCAGAATGTAATTAAATTAATTAGCAGCATATATATATGTATGAGATGATAACGACCATCTTGCGTGGAAAATTGATCCGGCTTGCACAGTGTTGATTTATCTTGAAAACTGTAATTTTATTTACCTTGTAATTACGAAAATGATCGGTTTAGCCATAAACTTTTGATATTTGGAAGTATGTTAGCTAAAAAGTGACAGGAAAAGTAATTAATTTTTTTTTGGCGCGCTCCTAACCTCCATGTATTTTCTCTACGTATATAGTGTTGAAATTAATGAATCAATTGATGCAAGACAATAACATAAGCTAATTAATTAAAAGCATCTTATTCTTTTCTTTGCTTAATTAGTTAAGTCGATCGATCAATGTCAAGCTAGGTTTAGTGTGGGCTAGCTCAGCTGCACACCCACATCGAGTCTCATTTGTCGGTAAAGACATTTAATTAGCTATAAAGCATACACGATCCCGTTGTTGAATTGGTTGGTGTAGCTACTAAATTTTGGTCGACTCGATCATATATATCTCGTTTAATCCACCGACTATATATGCGTCGTCGATAACCACCGTCATATGTTTTACATTGCTTAATAAAGTACTCATTTCAAAATTCGGTCATATAAATAAGCATGTGAGTGACTTACTAGATCTTTCTGTTTTCAAAATACAAAAATATAAGCACTTCTACCATTTAAAATTTAAAATTTGTATCAAATTACAAGCAATTTTAGAGCACTACCTACTTATCCCATCAAACACCATTCATTCCATTTTGTTTTCATATTATCCCTAATCATTCCTCATTTAATGAGAGGTATGACATTACATAGTCTTTTCTACTCAATTTAATCTTTGCTAAAAATCCCAAGAAATACTTATATTTTGAAACGGAAGAAGTATCTACAATGCACTTAAAATTAACTTTGCTTAGAAATTATCTATTTAAATATTTTGATCGAGCTTTTAGAAACGCATAACACAAGTTTGTCTTAATAAAGTAGTTTGAAACTATATTACACTTTTTTCATATATTTTGCATGAGCTGTATACTACTCCATCCGTTTCATTTTATAAGTCGTTTGACTTTTTTCCTAATTAAACATATTTAAGTTTGCTCAATTTTATAGAAAAATACAGTACTATTTTTAAGTACAAAACAAACATATTATCAAAATATATTCAATTTACATTTAATAAAACTAATTTAATATTTTATATGTTGCTAAATTTTCCTAAATATTACGGTTTCTTATTTGTGGTAATAACCACCATTAATTTTCCAAAAAGAAAAGGACCAGAAAAAGAAATGTCGATACTATTAAAAGGTCAGCCCTAATCTACTACTCTGGCTTTTTAGATAATAAAGCGTGTATAAATCGTTGAGACCAACTCTCATCCATATGAGTCGCGTGGGTGTTATATATAAAAAAAAGAAAGATCAATTTTTACGCGTGCATCATGCATGTCGCTAGTTAACGTATGGTTGTTTACTTGATAAATTACGAGAAACAAGTTCAAATTGACCACACTACTACATATCCGGTTCCGATTCTTACATTAACAGGGTTGTTCCAATTAATGTACTACATGTACGACTTCAACAAACGTCCTAACCAATTTGATTTTGGTCGACTGTGACTTGTGAAGGACATTTTAGTCATATATTATATGAAAGCAAATGTTTATAGTATGGATATGTGCAGCCGAAACAAAGTACTAACTTAGTAATTTAAGTAATTTCATGGTCTAATTGAGTACTGCTATCTAAATAAGTACTAAACAGAAAGAGTACTTATTAATTATAATAATAATTCTTTTTTCACGAGGATATCTATAATAATGATGGTACTCCCTCCTTCTACAAATATAAGATTTTCTAGCGTTTATTTCTTTTTTAAAAAAATTTTCTAGAGCACTACTGTCACAATCCAACCCTTTTATTTTTTATTTTTTAAAATAAGGTAAAAGTTTGCCTCGTACATCATCATCTGACTTTAATCTATTTTAAGGATGTCAAAGTAATTTTACCTTAACTTTGTGATGAAGTTATTTCAGCGCATGTAAAACGAGACAAACGATTAGTAAACTTGAAAAAAAAAGGAATTTATCAGATATTTTAAAACAACTTCTATATTACATAGTTTTTCAAACGAAACACATCATCCAATAGTTTAAAAAACGTGCTAATAAAAATCAAGGTAAAATCTATATTTTAATTAGAAAAAAAATGGAGCCTTAAACTCTTAAAAATACTTATATATGTGAGAAATGAGGAAATAACAATCAACCTCTACACTATATTTATAAAAATAAACATCAACCTCTAGGCTTGAAAGTCGCTCTCGCGACCACCACTTGGACGGTACTTTGAGTAGGACACCACACTGTCACTCTGTCAGCACAAACACACACAGCATGAGCTACCTTAATCTTCTTAGCATTAATTGTACATGTTTGCAACAATCCGACAACCAGCAAAGTCAGCCTGAAAAATGATAAAATACTGCCTACATATACTTGTTCAGATGGCATATACATATACGTATATATATATACACAAGAAAATATGTACGATAAATCTTTTCCTGTACATATACACAATCAGAAGCTACAGTAAAAGGTTTATATATATACACATATACACACACGCGGTCGGCTTCTGCACTAATTAAAAATCAGTAGTGCACGGCCGCTACTATTTGCCTAGCTAATTAATTATTCACTGCTGTTAATTTTTTTTACTGTTGCGTTCTACTAGTAAAAAAATTAAGCAACTTTGGAGTAATTTAATTTTCACTGGCTAATTAATTCGAGCTAACTAGGTGAGCCAAGCTTAGCTAAGCTTGTCGCTGCAGCTCGTTGGCGCCAATGAAGGTGCCGTGCAATCCGTACGGCACGCGCCCCGGCAGCTTCACGGCGGCGACCTCCTCCATCTCGCCGGCGGCGGTCACCACCACCAGCTCCGACGTGCCGCGCTCCTCGTCGTGCACGAAGCACAGCACGTGCCCGTCGTCCTCCGCCACGCCGGCGCCGCCGTCCGGCGAGCGCGGCACGAAGCATGGCTCGCCGCCGTACCTCCCCTCGCCGTAGATGAACTTCTCCACCGTGCCGTTCTCGAGGTCCACCTTGGCGAAGCCCGACACCCTCGGCCATGGCTCAGCGATGGCGAGGTAGGCGTACCGCGTCTTCCGGCCGAGCAGCTGCCGGTTCACCATGCCGGCCTCGAGGTTCACCTGGTCGGCGTCGCGCAGCACGGCGCGCCGCCGGGACACGCCGGTGCGCGGGTCGAGGCGGATCTCGGAGAGCACGCTTCGGAAGCTCTCCTCCTCCGGCGACGACGACGGCTCGTTGAACACGGCGTCGGGCGGCGTCATGCAGGAGCCGATCACCACGATCTCGCCGGTGGCGTCGTCCTCCCACGCGTTCCACAGGTGGAAGCAGAAGCAGTCGGGGACCTCCACCCACCGGAGCTCCGACGCGTCGGCGGCGCGCTTCGGGAGCACGCCGAACCGCGACGTCTTCTCCTTGTCGTATACCACCGGCGAGCCGCCGCGCACCATCTCCTGGAGCTTGAACACGATCTGCTGGTCGGGGACGATGGCGTAGTTCTCCGTGACGGCGAAGTCGTGGATCATCGTCGGCGTGTCGACGGGGATCTCGACGTCGGGGGACTTGCGGCCATCGGCGGTGAAGTAGAAGTACTTGAGGTACGGCTTGGACACGACATTGTAGCTGAGCGCGAAGAGCTCGCCGGTGACCGGGTCGAGCTTGGGGTGAGCGATCATGGCGCCGTCGAGCTGTCCATGGAAGTCGTATCTCCCCACAGTCTCGAGGTCGCCGTCGTTGGTGACACGGACGTGGTAGGGGAGGTCGTCCTCAGACATGGCGAGGAGGCGGCCGTCGTGGTAGACGAGGCCGGCGTTGGCAACCCCGATGCCCTGGGACGCGTCGAGCACGCCGCAGAGCGACCGCGCGCCGAACAGGATCAGCCGCGCTACGCCGGAGTGGCCGTGGAGTTCGCCGATGGCCTTGGGGAAGACGGGGCGTCCCATCTCCCGCTCCTGGCGCAGCCGCGCCGTCTCGGTGAACCGGCACGCGTAGGACTCGGCGCGGCCGCCGGCGAGCCGTACAGCGTGGAGCATCCCGTCGCCGTCGAACAGGTGGTGCCCGGCGCGCGGCGCGTGCAGCGGGTTAGCGCCGTTGCGGACGTACACCCCATCGAGGCACGCCGGGAGGCGGCCTGACACCGGCAACCCCCTCACAGGCGCGCGCTCCCCGACGGGCGCGTAGTTCCCGGCGATCTGCACGGCCGGATCAGCCGTACGCGGCAGCGCGTGCCCGCGCTCGAGCAACCCGGCGACGAGGCCTTCCTCCACCGCGTCAATCGCCGCCGCCGCCAGCCGCTGGAGCGGGTTCTTCATCCACCGCCCCCGCTCCGCCGCCGGCGCCGACGCACGCATTGGCCTCGCACCCTGCTTGATCCTGCTATTGGTTTGCACGGTTGTCGCCACCTTCACCTTGGACGGCGGTGGCTTGGCGACCGGCGCGAGGCCGGAGGCAGGAGGGGCGGAGGACGCCATTGGCGAGACAGTCAGAGCTCGCGATCGATTGGCGCGGATTGAGAGGAGGAAGAAGGAGTTGGATTGAATGATCGAGGTGGGAATGGTGGGGAGATTTATAGGAGGAGAAGTGCAGCGTGGCGCGCAGAGGCGGTCAGAGGGGAGGAAGTGGGGGTTTGAAAGTGGCGGGAGCGGGTGGACGGACACGTGGCGGGAGGAGAGGTGGGGACTGGGGCTGATGGTTTTTGGTTTGGGCTGGTAGACGCATGGACTCACTGGCTCACTGCTGCTACTACTTTATTAATTAAAAATTAATTTGTCCTTGTTGTGTGATTAACGCATGACTAAATTGCTTCATGTTTCTTCTATTAGTGGATGTAATCAGTAATCCCTAATAAAAAAGACTAAAAATACCATAATTCATTAAATCCTAATATAATTATTTATCATTTTATCTAATTTCATTGTATTTATCCCCTATTTTTATATATTTTTGTGTAATAGTTACTTAAAAATAAATTTATTATAGATAAATAAAAAGGAAAAAAATACTTTTTCTGAAACGGGGAAGTACCAAATAATTTCAGTTAAATTTTTTCTCGAGTGGAGTTAGTGTCTGCCATGAAGAGAGATAAGAGCGCAGAGCAATGTGTAGACTGTAGACCTTTGTGCCCAACCTAGGACAATTAATTAATTTTTACTTGGCACACCGTCCTATCAAATTTAACCAGTAGCTTAGCATAAAAAGTTAAAACAATACTCCTAGCTTTTTAGTTATCCTTCAAATCAAATTTCGGCCACTAGAAATTTTGTGAGGTTCATTTTTGTTTTAACCAACCAATTGGAGACTTGGTTGCTAGCTTGCTTTTATGGAAACATGAAAACGTAAGAAATATAAAGTACCCCACTTATAATTTTCTTTCATCATAGACGTTTGGTTTTTACCACTATCCCAACATGTCACTAACGTCACGTCTATCCTGATCAAATATATAGCTTACGATGTACGTATTCTCAAAATGCATTGTGTACACTTAGTCCTTCTTTTTCAGAATAAATTCATTTTTTTCCTATTATTTATCCCAAACTAAGTTTGTTTTGGAGTTATCTATGTATCGGAATTTATGAACGTAAAAGACAAATATATTGAAAGTAGATAAAATGAAAACTAATTGTATTAAGATTTGATGAAGTGCGGGTATTCTATAGTACTAGTTGTATTAAGACTAGTATTAAGATTAATTGTATTAATACTAGTCTTTTTTATTTTGTATTAACATGTGTCGCATAAGTAAAAAATAAATTGATTTTAAGGCAGATGAATTACATGTGTAGGAGGGAGTTAGAACGAAATGGAGAGAGTTGGGTACCACTTGCTTATAATTTATACTATTTTAGATCGAGTTTAAACTGATGCGGATGTTTAATTACGTTTGCATTTGAGGGGGTGCACACATGGTAAAAGTAGATAATGTATAGCTAAAATAATTTCTTCACCGGATTTTTGAGCACCCTCCTCGTATACTCTAGTTCCGCCCTAGTAGTGGTATCTGCCGGTACACGTGTCCCTCTCCCTCAAAAGGCCCCCTGCTTACAAGTTACTCCACACGTACGTAAGCCGTGTTGACTGCATCAAAAAGTGCTTAACCTTTAATCTCTCTCTCTTTCTTGTGTATGTGTAGGGTTGGGGGGTTGTGTTGCTTCGCTAGAGCTAGCTGGACCTAAACGACGTAACACTGAAAGCCATATTCGGTGGCCACGATTGGTCCAGCGAATGGAGCCACTCCACGTAACCGGGACACGTGTCACGCCCTCCGTCCTCCATGCACTACTGCACCGACCACACACACTCACGCTAATGACGAAACGAAAACGAAGATAAAAGGTTTTGATTAATTAAGGTATACTTTATCAGTATTTTGTTCTTGTTTACTTTGGATGGACGCTAGCTTTGACCACTTCAACGCGGAATTAGGGCGTTTTCAGAGGTGATCTCATGAGCTAAGATGGATGGATAGATGGCTAGCTATCTAATCGACACCTCTCCCATACTGATGTTGCACTAACTAGTATAGTATATAATTAGTCACATTTTTCTTCATACCACTTAATTTAGATATTAGTAATATTGTTTATACAGTTGATTAATTGATTGGTGAATCATTTTTGCTAGCTGTCTGATCAATGCCCAAAACGGTAGCTAAGCATGTATATACTGTATGTCGGAGCTAGCATCACGTACGTACTCTAATAATTAATTTATCTGTTTCTCTACAAAATCTCACCTTCTTAATAGCTAATAGTAAAATTTCTTTGATCTATTTAGCAATTGCTTTGTGTCATGGATAACGGATATATATTGGTTGCATGCATTGAAGCATAAAACATTTTTCAGACGGTTTATAATCCGTTTACACGAACTTTTTTTAACCAGTCTTTAGCGATCGAGGGTCTATAAAAATCAGGTATATTCTACATATCCCCAAAAAAACCATGCACCCATAAAAATCAGATATTTTGTAGGCGCTCGAAAGAACCATCCGTAAAAATACATTTACAAATACATATATACATCCGTGCGTATGCATAATACAACTAAAGGTTAGGTAACGGCCAGTTAATTAATTAATTATTCCCCTGACAACAACTAATTGTGCGTACGTACGTGTGAGAATCTATCTTGACGACAAACGTACATGCCTGCCGGTTTCATCCGATCAACCAGCACATGCATAATTAATTAGGCGCTGACTAGCCATGCACGCGTAGACTAACTAATTGCTCCGATTAATTAACCAGCTAATTAATTAAGCTGGACATCTCTAGCTAGGTATTGTGATGAAGTGGAGCTATCAGTGCTTAGCTGCAGCATCCAGGGATCCAGCTGCTGCTGCTGGTGGCAAGCAGCAGTAGAGGGCAGCAGCAGCTTCCCAGAAGGAAGCTAGCTTAGCTGCACATTTTCACTTTTTTCTACTAGACACTTCCAATTTTTTAGGTCGCCGGCTGGCTTCTTTGTGAAGGTGCATATATGCATGATGCTACCCCTTTTAATTGCATTTTCTCCTTTTCCCCTTAAATGATTAATTACAGATCAAACAAGCACTCCATCCGTTTCATATTAAAAGTCGTTTAACTTTTTTTCTACTCAAACTTTGTTAAGAAATAGTAACATCTAAAATATCAAATTAGTTTCATTTAATGTAACATTGAATATATTTTGATAATATATTTTTTGGTTGAAAATACTGATATTATTTTCTATAAACTTGATCAAACTTTAAGAAATTTGACTAGAGAAAAAGTCAAACGATCTGTAATATGAAACGTAGGGAGTAGTTAATTTACTCAACATGGTAAGGCCGAGTTAGTTTTTTTAAAGTTTAGTATCAATTAAGCTACATACAGTTAGGAAGCCTTAGAAATGTAAACGAAACAATTAAAAATAAATTATGTTAAAAAATTTAAAATCTTATTATCCATGGTTTAGAAGTCAACGTGCTGGAAAATATGTTATAATTAAAGAAGTCCCAATATCTGTGAAATTTAAATTCCAGACATGGCGGATAAGCCAACAAGAAGATAACGAGACTTAAATCAACATGTCAAATATCTAAACTTAGAAAACTTCAAATCTATCTCAGAAAGATATAACTCCATACTCTTTACATATTGCAATTGTTATACTTTTGACTTGGACGACTTATGTCCGCAGCAAACTAAGGGTAAACTTATGACTATGTGGGTGGTCTATGTCGGTGATATGGGTGCAGATGCCTGTATCTTTTATATAATCGTGTAAAGAATTTTTTGTAAGCAAATACTTATGCATCATTCCTTGTACTTTTTAGGTCCCTTTGATTCATAGGATTGGCAAAAGATTTATATAGGATTTAAATTCCTTGGAAAAAAAATTCATTGTGGCCCATGAGCTTTGGATGCTATGCCTTGAGCCATAGCCCAGGGTGCCCGAGGCCTGGATCCACCCTATTTGTGTTTTTCCTATCTGCGAATTGAAGGGGTCTCAGGTTTGCCTTGAAGCTCTATCTCTTTCCTCCTTTTATGTATGTATATGAAGTATGTTGTATATATGTGTATTGTCATGAGAATATGAGCATGCATGACACACACGCATGAAAAACTAGCTAGAGTTTTGCACGATACGCCACCTAGACCTAGATAAAGCTCCTCCCTTAATCTCAACCTGCAGGTTTGGCTAAGCTATAGTCGTAGTAAAGTATCTATATGACTATGTGTTGGAAGTTATAAAGTAGTTCACTTCATTTAGTTTGCTATCTACTCTAGGTAGCTTCATCCAGAGGCAAGAAATTAACTGATATGGATATCTTTTTGACTAGCTAGCTAGGAACGTACTGAAACGGAGATGAAGACATGGTCAAGTTAGATATCCAGCACTGACGGATTTGCATTGAAGAATACTATTGCAATGATGTTTATATGGTACATTCATTGTCAAAACAAGATCTAGCCGCACGACATTCTGTTCCGAACAGCTAGCTTAGTTTGTTAGGCAGAGTTGCTAGTGGACGGTCGAATAAGCGACTCATGCATTGACCCTGCATTATATTAGTCGTCATGGAAATTTGGTCGTCGTTAGGATCTTGTTAGAGATGTGTGAGGGATTCATCTAGCCTACTGGCAGAGAAAAAAAAGATTGCACCGTGTGGTCATGTATGTTCTTTTTTTTATAGTCCATGTAATTGTCAGCATGGTTTTCTCTAACTTCTCATCATATCACTGGTACGGACACACAATTTGTCAGGTCCTAACCTCTCACACGTGCCGGTTATAGTGTCGATGTCACTGATTTATTAGTGGATATATATTAAGGATAATATATTAAGGACCAATATGATATATATTAAGGATTATATGTGCCGTTCTAATTTAGAACCGCTAGATATGAGTCTCGCCAAGGGTAGGTAGCCTCGTAGCTAACACCGGCACACATATAACTCTCAAAGCTATTGAGGGGGTCCTTTATGTATGTCAGTTGATCATAAACTATCATGTACGATTTGATGGGATTTTTTCTTACGGTTCTCATTAAGAATTGGCACATATGTGGGGTCATATTCCGGTTCTTACTTTGAACCCCACCAAGGGGCTTGGGTGGACGGGAAATGCTTTATATATGCCAGTTCTAGGCGGTACATATTAGGTGTTCTATATTAGTGCATAATAGTTAAGGAAGTGTTGTTCATGTACTGCATATATCATTAAGATATATGACTCCACGTAACAATAGTGTTTAAATTATGATGTTCACAATTAACGGATAATATGTCTATGTGTATTTATTGTTGGTGGAGAAGCCGGAAGTTATCATTTTTATTGATAACTATATATATGCATCATATGACGAAAGAGGCAGAATACCTACTCAATTATTCAAAAAATATGCATAACAGTCATATATACTTCATTTTCAATCTTTATTTGATTGAATGCAAATGCCTTACCTTTAAATTCGAAAACAAAAACACCGTACTGGTTGGTATATATGCAATGTGCAGATAAGGATGACAGTAGGACATGATGTAATACATATCCCGGTTGGTATGTAATGTTTGTGCATTATAGAATCACTAATAATATCTGAAGGAGTCGATCATGTCCATGGAAAAGTTTTTGACAGAATTGCCCACAAGAACACAGGCCCAATTTTAACGGTAACCAATATGAAATCAAGCGCAAAACAGGAAAATAATTAGTTGCATATGCATGCATGCATTTGGACGATTATTGATCAAAAGATCCAAGAATCTAGGAGAGACAAAATTTCATCAAAGCATTCGTTGACGAATTGAAAGTGGCTGACTAGAGATATCCGGTCAGGCGGCCAGTGGTAGCGTGTGATGTTCTTTTGATGCACGTGTTTGAATTTAAATACCCTAGCTAGGCCAAATGGACACATATAAAGGACCAGGAATTAATACAGGTGATAGCTACACATCCAGGAGTTGTCTGTTCCCTGTAACCGCTAGGATCCAACCGTGCAGCATCTTATTAGTGACACGTGGCAGAACAGTGTGGCGCCAAGTGCCAATGTGGACCAATGATTGTCTCATGAATGCAATTTTGGGTCCCACATTATCATGCCCCAAGCTGGATATACACTCTTTGTTGATGCATGCATGTATCATTCCATATATGGACCTATAGCAAGAGATTTCTAGTTAGAGTGTGCTACTTGGTTGGGCACATGGATCACACTCATGTCATGGAGTGACTAATCTTAGAATTCTTGTGATGAATCCTTTGCGTGGAGGATAGCTATAACCATCTAATGGATGTATGATATATTGCCACCACATTACATATATACATGGAACAACATTTTAGGCATGTTGGTGTGATATATTATATTCCTCCTCTGTTTCAAAAAGATTTAAATCCTAGCAACTATGTCTAAATTTGTAGCCAGGAGTTCAATTCAATTTAGGTTAGAGGGTATCTTTTAAGATGCCTTTTGGGATGTGACATAGAATGAACGAACTCTATTAAGTTTTATATACTCACGATACCAATTATATGGGTTGAATTGAAGTTGATACTAGCTCAAAATACTAGCATAATTGAAATATATGTTTTGGTGTAAAAACGAGATTTGGAGGGAGATGTCCCTCCAAACATTTATTTAAGAAAAATTTATGAACGTACTAGGAATTGAACATGAGACCTTGGGGTTGAAACAACACATCCCTTGTCACTGCACTATTAAGTGTGTCTCACATGTGTTTTGGTATAACACGTGCCACAAAACAGAGGACCTGACTTATAGTGAATGATTAGAACC
Source organism: Oryza punctata (assembly GCA_000573905.2). Taxonomy (NCBI): domain Eukaryota; kingdom Viridiplantae; phylum Streptophyta; class Magnoliopsida; order Poales; family Poaceae; genus Oryza; species Oryza punctata. The sequence goes on along the minus strand of CM002494.2, from coordinate 3,283,206 downwards.
AATCACAAAAATCTAGGTCCAATAACCTTACAAATTAATGTAGGCTCGTCAGCCAGCCATATTGCATCTACGTGGCGACTATGTATGTATTCCGACCATGCATGTATTCCATTTAGACGAGGCTCTAAAAAATTTCTAGATCCATCATCGAATTAAGGCATCCATAATATAGCTACAAGAGGAGGTCTTCTGCCTCTAGAATAGGTATTACACATTGTGAAAATATTTCTTAAAGGTGTTCTAATGATGAGCTATCCATGCATAAGGGCCACCCATAATAAATAAAAAAAATTATCACTATTTTGCCAAGTTGGTTGCCACCATGGAAGGGACAAGGGAAAGAGCACGAGAAACCTGTGATGATGACTGGTGTTGCCGTCGCAACTGCCGGAGAAGACCCCGAAGTGTGCCTGATGCGCCACCTTATGCGCTCGCGAGTGACCCGTCATGCGGTGTGCTGTTGTTGCCAATTCCGCTCGCGGACGCGTTTGTCGTCGTTGTATCCGCTCACGAGCACCAATGTGGTGACCAGAGAAGAGCCGTCGAACATCGTCGCCGTCACTGCTCCACCCGCAAGCACTGAAACTTAAAGAGGAAGTGACAAATAGCGTTGGCACCGGGAAGGAACGAAGGGCAGCGGTATGGAAGAGGAAGCGATTTAAGGAAGACTGAAGGATCGGATGAGGAACTAAGAGAAGGAGTGAACGGTGGACCCATTATAAAGTACAATCAGATCTTAAGCACTATGGTATTTAACAACAACTAAAACATCCCGACACAGGACCTACCCTAAAAACTACTACATCTATATACATTGATCATGACCTTAGGCGAAAATCTACGGACAAACGAATCTAGCAATAACCGGCTAAGCAAACAAAGGTTGAGTATTTGACCGTCCTTGAGGTTGAAGAAGATGCATGATATATATCCCATGGAAACAAGTGGAAGGAGACGAGCAATACAATGCGTACAAAGTTGGTATTTACACGTATGCATATCTGCCTAGCAACAAGCTGAAAAGTGGCCGTGCTGACTGGCATGCTAGCTGAAGAGTGAGACGAGCACTCGCTGACAAATAGAGCTGGGCCCATGGGAGGAGAGGACCTGCCACGTGGACGGCTGTGTCGGCTCCGATGCTCTGGTGGGCCCCACCGGTATGATTTCTGTCGGGAAGGTGGGCCCACTGGTAAGCTGAGCTGCCGTGTAGTTGACCGTGTCCATGTTTGACTATATCTCTTTGAGGTTTTGGCTGTGTCAGACGACTCCACGTCAGCATCGCATATCATAGGATGGACGGAACGAACGACTGTGTTCTTCTCTAATTTAATTTCCTCCAAGAGTCTACCCCATTCATCTTTATCTACGATGTTTAGAATTTATCTATAAATATAATTAAACGTTTCTATTGTGTTCTCTCCCTCGAAAATTATAAGCATTTCCAATCCAATCACCCTCATAATTCATTTCTTATAGACTATAGTTGTATTTATTACTGTATTGCTGGGTTTGATCTTTTCCAAACTAGTACTCCTTTAGAGCAAGAATAACAGTGAGCTATAAGTAATCTATATAATTATGTGGAAGAGAGAGGTAAAAAAAGTGATAAGTGTTAGCTCTTATACAAGAGCTAGTTTAACACAAACTTCAAAGAATATGCATTAAATTCATAGTGAGAGAAAGAGAGAGGATGAACTAACCTTATAGCTAACTTATTATAAATGTTAACTCTAATATTAACTTACAGTAATTAGTGAGCTACTATTAAACTTGCTCTTAGGTATATCATTCATCTCAAAGTCACCCGTCTTAATCTTCACTTAAACATGTAGAAATGCTTATATTCACGGAGGTAAGAGTAAAATAATTAATATGTACAGATATATTACGTGGATGGTAGTACGCATATGTATTTGTCGTGCAATGTGTGTATACAGGGTAGCAGCATGCAGAATACGTGTATGTAACAATTAGGGAGATATGACCATTGTCCATAGAAGATAAATCTTTTTACTCAAAAGAGCCTCCAAGCGCAACTTGATTTACAGCACACGAATGAATCCCATATGATTCACTTTAAGCCCAACTTAATTGAGGCCCATCTATTAAAAGTCTACTCGGATCAGCCTAGTATTGGAAAGGTCCATTTTGTGTTCCTCAACTGGACAAAAGTCCATTGTGAAGCCCTCAACTATAGGCCGATTTTAATTCGCATGCATCACTCACAACACCGGGTACAGAGACAACCTCAAATTTATAACCGGATTAATTTACCTCCCTGAACAGTTTTGATGGTGGTTTCGTTCCACGTGGTACATGGATCTGGTCTTTTTAGGTGACATGGCGCTTGAATTGCATGACATTCTAGTTCAGGAAAAAAAAAACTAAAAATAGGACCCACATGTAAGTCTCTTAAGGAAAAAATAGAAAAGATCAATAGGCCCATGTGTTATCCTCTCTTCCACATGCGCTCATGGTCGTTTGTGCTGACATTCAGGACTAGTTGGGAGATTGATGAGTATTAGGATTGGATTCATTTTACACCTAAAGTATTTGGGCTGCTAGCCTGGTAGTACTGAGGTTTATTCATGTGTTTTGATGAGCTATCCTTATACGTGCGGGGTTCGCGGGTGATATTCGTTCCCAGTGCTTGGCCTCGCATAATGTCAGGGCCTCGCCCCGTTCCACCCGCATGTGCATGTTTCGTCTGGCTCACAAGGATAGGTTTTATACCACTGAAGAAATTGTTACCCTTACTTTCAACTTTTAAAACTATTTATTAGCGGTTTCGATCCGTATTGGATCCATGTGATATTAGGACCCACTTGTCAGACAAGCCATCGTCTATCTCTTATTCTCTCTCCCTCTTCATCACAAGTGAGCTCTAACACTAATTCACATGATGTGTGCAAACACTATGTAGGTCAAAACAACCATACCATCAAATGCGATGGGGGATATCTCTGCACACACAATAAAAATACAATGAGGGACGATGAGCTTTGCTCACAAGTTTATTTTGGAAGTTGAGAAACACATTTTACTCAATTTTAGAGTTGATGACGTTAATCAAACTAAGCTAAGAGTACAAAAGGAGAAAGAGAACTTTTTCCAAGGACAGAACCCTATATATGCTTCATCCTCGAGATATTATAGATTCCATATATGTGCAGACATATAGATATACTAGCAGTAGATGGTACTCCAGCTTGCAAGCTGGTGGGTAGGGAACACGACCACATCATTGGAAGTAGGCCCATCATTGGAAAGTAGTACTAGGTGAGTTGGAGAAGGATACTCCTAACAAACTGTATGTCCTCCAACCTAAGCTAGCTAGGTGAATCCGATGTAGTGCTTAATTAATTATTTGTTATATTTGCATGGATCCATGAAGCCCTCTCCTCGTCGTCTACCTCCAGCTTCAATTCATTGGAACCTGCAGGTGTATGGCTGTTATAGCAGGGGCCGATCTAGCTATTCAGGGACACGTACTATAGTCGTTGTGTCCTCCAGCTAGGCCCCTAAAAGTTGGACGGATCAGTAGCAAACATTATGTTTTAATGTGCGTAGCTGTAATATCATAGTATACCATTAGTTACCTAGGAGAGGGTTAGAACAACATTTTTAGGTCTAGATCACCCTTTAGAACAGTATTATAATTTTTTTCTTAGATACCCCTAAAATCCGAAACATAACAACTTCTCAGCGTTCAAAATTTATCGTGATATAGCAACTTCTCCATCTATAGTTCCTCATGCATGCATGTCAAACAATCACAACCATCATATCCTTAAATTTAATTTCACCAATCTTCTTAATCCCCATGAAAAACTAAATAAGTGCTTATATATAGTTTGAGACAGAAGAAGTATTTTGTAAATTGTTTACCAATGGTTTTTATTTGCACTATTAATAACTAAAAAAATGGCACTTCATTTTCTCTATTATGAATCTTTAGTTTTTATTTGGACAATGCATTAATAATTCTATAAATCTCCACCAAAATCCTGTATCTACCATTATATATATGATCGTGCGTGGCTTTCTACTACCAATCATGACATCCTAGCAGAAAGGCCTGTAAACTGGGCGATGCAATATGTGTGCACGTGTTTAGGGCCAAATCCACACTTAGTATTGTGTTTACTTAATTAGCAACCAAATACAAGGGTTAGTAAATATATAAAAAGAAGAAAATAAGCCAGAATGCCCCATATATATATAGCTACTTGCTGCTGATTGGTCGATGCGCAAAGGCGCAACTCTCGAACTCCAGAGAACACGGTACAGAACCCCTCCTCCCTAATCACAAATTTAATTAGCTAGCTAATCTCCATCGTGCTAGCACATGGGTGCATGATCAAGCTAGGTAATGCATGTGCACGTCCTTCAAAAACAAAAGGAAATTAAACATCAACACGTACTATATATGATCGAGACACCATACATCATATCCTACTCAAAAGTCCTTAATTCCCCTCGACAACGATTGCAAACTTTAATTTGTACAGAAGAAACCGTGCAATTGTACGTCTCACACATGCATGCATTTATAAAAAAAATATTAGAATCTCACACGGTTCAAACGAATATAATACGATCGATCGAAATCTGTTTGTTAAGTTGGCATCATGTACGTGCATGGGGACATTTCGTCACATGTTGTTGTGCTCACTTAATTAGGTTTGCAAAAACTAAACTAATTAATGAAACGAAATGTGCTCGATCAGTGCAAATTTAACAAATGTGCCATTTTGAAAAACTTATTTCGAAAAGTAGATCATGTAAAAAACTTCAACAAAAAATTAACCACGAGCTTATCAGCATATATCAGACCCTTTGACGCTGAACTCCAACGGACCAGCTCAACACACACGTTGGCACTGATCCCATATCCATGTGATGTCCGAGCTAATCCTCTCACCTACGTGGCAGGTTGGTCCTCGGTTCCAACCGCGTTGGTCGTGCCAATAAGTCTGGCTTTAAGGTTTGGAGCTCAGGCCAAAACGGTTGGTTCGGAGGACGTGCCACGTAGGTGAGGGGAATTGGCTCAGACATCACGTAGATGATGAGGGGGTTAGCACCAACATGCCTGATACTGGTTCATTGTAGTTCAACACTAAAGGGTATAGTGCTGAGCTCGTGATCCATCCATAAAGGGTCTAGCGCTGAGCTCGTGATCTATTTATGTATAAGGGCAAATTTTATAGTAAAGGTAGCTTTCACCTCTAATTTCATACATGTTATACATCAATAAATTAAGAGATAATATGTATAATAAGTTGCCTCCACCACACAATCTCCAATATCTATAGCACTCTCACATATTTATTTAAGTTTGTGTAGATGTTGTCCCGTACATGAGATGTGACTATTTCTCTCTCATATATTTTCTCTCCTCCACCTTATCATTTAGTCCTACTTACTCTGTCCCAAAAAGGTATGTCCAGATTAGTTAGATTAGGTAGTGTTCTATCCCCAACTAGGTTGGGTTTTTTTTTTTTGGAACAGAGGAGCTATGTTCAGATTTATTGGATTAGGTAGTGTCTCATCTCAATTAGGTTAGGTTTTTTTTAGGGGGGAGGAAGTATGTATTATTTTGAAGTTTGTGCTTGATAGTAATAGGGCACTTGCCCTAAGGCTTTTTGCACGGTCTCCTTTCGGAATAAATTTTTGAAGATGGCCAATTTATCAAATTTTCAAATATGCATGCTCGCGTAGGTGTCGTCAGTGCCGAGAGACAAAGAGGGCAGCGCACTGTAGCAATTGTCCTGGTGGGCCCACCAATGGAGGAGCAACCAGTACTGGGGCCCACGAGTTGCTGCCCCGGTGTCCACGTGGCCAAGTGGAGCTACAACCAATTAAAGCATGTGCTTCCTGTTGCTGTTGGCGAATGCGAGAGCTTTCGATCGGCTCCTTTGTTACAACCATCAACAGCATGAGCAGAAGCAGCTGCTATGCTATTGACTCTTGACGCTTGTTGCTTCGCCATTGCAGGCAGGCCGGGATCCTTTAATTAACCAGTGATTCCATGTGCTTTGCTATGGAAATTACCGAGCAGCTTTTAATATATTTTTTCAATAATTGAAAGTTTAAATAAAAAGCCGTGTGATTAGTGACACAATCAACGATGGATCTTAGATCAAATAGTACTGACTCGAGATCTAACTCGTCAACCTCGATTTTAACCCTGTAAAGCGCTTCGTTAATCAGGGATATTAATTCCTTTCCACAAACTTAAACTTAGGTTGTTTGTGCATAATCATTCTGTGTTGACACTTTAGCTCTGTGTCTAATAACATATCAAATATTCCTAGGGAAAAGAACAAAGAGATGTATAAATTTTTCTAGTTTTTCAAAGAAATGAGTTGCATACTATTAAATTAAATAAGTTGTAAGATCAAAGAAAATACCCAATACGCTATTCATTGGTGTCATCCAAATTAATTTGACACGGGAAAGAGCCGCGTGCACACAGGTATTATTCTAGGCACTTGTGAACTGGGTTGAGCTGGGTCATGATTTTGTCCTCTTTGTTGTTACGGGTCTAAAATCTGAGAGAGATTGATCTAACGGTGGATTCACAAATATAAATAATGATATAATGGGAAAGATAATCTTGATGATATGGGCTTGTAGAATTTGAGTTTTGTAGCAATAAATGATACTTACTGGATCGTAATATATATATATATATGTATATATGTATATATATATTATATATATATACATATTATATATATATACATACTATACCGTATCCGGAGTGCGTTATAGTTAAAACGCACCCCAACGTTAGTAATTTTATTATTGACAGTGCAATCATGACAAATTTCTAAATTAAGTCTAATAGTAAAATTATTACTATCATGTATTTGACAACATATAACATGTAGTAAACCAATTACTATATAAGTGGTGCATTTTAGCGTATCCATATATATACACACATATATGTGTATGTATGTATATATATATATTATATATATATATACATATGTACATATGTACATATGTATATATATGTATACATATATATATATATATATATATATATATATATATATATATATATACAGGCCAGGTGGTTTAAATTAATCCACTGTGTGATACTACTTGCACAAGGACGATATACAGTATAGCTGCAGCTTGTGAGTGAGAGAACTGGGTAAATTAATAGTACTACGTATCGGCTATGAAAATTAAACCATTTTTGGTACGTGTACTTGAAAACTTCATCCATCATCTGTTTTAACCACGTGAATGGTTTTAGGATTTCGATTTGTTCTCAAATAATTAAATAGATGTTTCCAAGACTCTTTAGTTAAGCAATATTCTCAAATATTGTTGCACGTACGAACCTATTATATTATAAAAATAGCAGAAAAAAAGACAACATATTCGATTTGAACATTTCAAAATTATCACAGTATTAGGAGAAAAAATTAAAAAAAAATCCACTAAATTGTGGTAGGACTATATTATGGGAGCTGTGTATATTGATGCAGAAGTCGGAGTATATTCACAACTATATGTACTATATTCTAAATCTAGGTTAACTTAAAGTCTCAACTACACTTTTCCAACTTCTATTCACTCGTTTTCAACATCCATATTTTCTAAACTACTAAATTATGTTTGCAAAAAGATATATATATGAAAGTTGCTTTAACAAATCATATTAATCCCTTTTTAAATTATTTCTAAGCTAATACTCCCTCCTTTTTCAATTATAACACCGCTAACTTTTAGATATGTGGCCATTTAACTTATTCAAAAAATTTATGTAATTATTATTTACTTTACTGTGATTTGATTTATCATCAAATGTTCTTTAAGTATGACTTAAATATTTCTATATTTACACAAAATTTTTAAATAAGACGAATGATCAAACATTTATTAAAAATCAACGGCGTTATATATTAAAAATTTGGAGGTAATACTTAATTAATCATGCATCAATCCACCATCCCTATTATACGTGCCATGAAATAAGGGATCCCAACCATCACAAATCCCTCTTCTTCCCTCGGTACATAAAAATGGATGGATGATACTCATTATCTCCCTTATAGGTTCCATCTCCATTAATCGATGGAGTAAGTGTTAATATTATATTCTTTCATGGAGCCTTGTCGTCGGCTGTTCGAGTGCCTCTTCTGCGACAAGACGTTCCACAAGTCGCAGGCGCTCGGCGGTCACCAGAACACGCACAAGAAGGACCACCGCGTCGGCGACTGGGACCCCTACGTCTACGGCAATGGCAACGGCAACCACCCCACCGCCGCCACCGCCGTGCGCGACCCGTACGCCGGTGGCTGTCCTGCTGCGTCGACGGCGCCGCCCGTCGCCGAGACACCCCACGGCGCCGTCGTGACGGCCGGGATGGTCTTCGCGACGTCGCTGCCCCTGAGGCCGCACGGGCACGGGCACGGCGTCGCCGCCGTGTCCAGTCGCGACACGCCCGGCTCCGGCTGGCATGATATTCGCGCGCCTTCCCGATGATGGAGTACTCCGACGACGGCGCCGCCTCCTTCTTTGGAGCCACACCGGGAGGACGGAGGAGAGATGCCGTCGATGGCGACGGCGGCGAGGAGGTCGACCTCGAGCTGAGGCTCTAGCATTAGATCGGGATCGGTTATCTCTAACGGGCTTGAAGCGTCATCTCTAACGGGTAGGACCCCCGTCACTGAGCAAAGGTCAGTGATGTGAGAAAATATCTTAATCGGACACCAGGCCGTAACAGATGGACGTTATCTCAATCGGGCCTAACACTCCAACCCGTCACAGATAAGATTGACTGAGCGATACAAGTCAAACCAGGCTAGGTAGGAGCCCGTCACGGATGACTAATCTCAATCGGGCAAACTACTAAACCCGTCAGCGATGACTACCCATCTCTAACGAGCCTTTCATCAGAGCCCGTCACCGATAGTTTTGACCAAACAGTTTCGGAATACTTATCTCTATCGGGCTCAAATAAGGAGCCCGTCAGGGATGTTCTATACCCATATCGGGCTCTTTTTGAAGCCCGTCACGGATGATTATCTCTTTCAGGCATTATTAAAATGCCCGTCAGGGATGAGTAAATCAGCAAAAAAATAAAATAAAATTTGTTTTTTGGTTAGCCTCAGGCCTTTGCTAGCCATGCCCGCTGCAAAAAATGACAGAAGCATATATGCATAGTCACATTCCCCAGCAACCCCAATTCTCAGAATCTCCACACATATTTGCCATTTCAGTCAAATATTCATTCCAACCACATAACCATTCACAGCACAGCCAATTCACAGAATCAAACATATATACATCCACATCCATAGACCCATTCACATATATATATATATATGTTATTCACATCCTTTTTTCTATCCAAACCGCCGACTTGCATCAAAACCTGTAAAACTGAGTTATATTTAATTAGAAACCTATAAACCTGTAAAACCTGTAAACCTGTAAATATATACAAATATATACAAAAAATCGCGCAGAACTTTATCTCTATTTTTTGCAGTAAAAAAAATTAGTGTAACATCATAGGGTCCATATGTCGATAACAAATATATATATATCAAGGAGATGGTAATAACACGTTAATGATAATTTTAATTAAAATCTCATTACAACAGTCGGTGAACCAAATAACTTTTTCTTTTATCTAACAATCCCTTAGAAAAGTTTTGCTATTTGTTACTTGCTTGATTTTTTCCTTTTTATTAATCATTTGTACATGCACATGCACATGAAAAGAAAAAAATAATATAGACAACATGCAATGCATGTGCAAGCCGGACCTTGACTTGGACCACACACTAATCTATCACTGTCTATACATGCATCATTTTGCAACAGAATTTTCATGAATTTTCATGCGTATTCAACATAATTTTGCAAAAAACAAAAAATCATATATAATAGACATATATATTATGCACTTACATAGGAAATTGCATTCAAAACATCAATATTTACAGCCCAAAGGGACAAATTAATACACCATCTATTAGCAGTCCAATTCTTGAATAGAAGCTAGGGTTAATGCAAATTCGAGAAGAAAAAAGAGTGGGAGATGAATGAGGAAGAGGACAGGATGCTCGCGGCGGCGGCGGTGGCGTCCAGGAGGAGGAGGAGGCGGTGGTGGCGGCGTCCAGGAGAAGGGGGCGGCGGTGGCAGCGTCCAGGAGGAGGAGGAGGCGGCGGCGACGGCTTCTAGGAGGAGGGGGCAGCGTCTAGGAGGTGGCGGCGGCAACGTCCAGGAGGAGGGGGGCGACGGCGGCGTCCAGGAGGAGGAGGTGGTGGCGACGGCGTCCAGGAGGCGGCGACGGCGAGGAGGTGGCGGCGATGAGGAGGCGGTGACAGAGAGTGAGAGTGAGAGTGAGAGGGAGGAGGCGTGATGGATCTAGACTAGGGTAACCCTGGTCCTGGTAACACACATCGGTGATGGGCACAACTAATCAACCCGATACCGATGACACACATCCGTGACGGGCCCAACTAGGACACCCGATACAATGACACACATCCGTTACGGCCGGTATTAGTACGCCTGATTGAGATAACCTCATCTCTGACGGGCATTAGTTATATGCCCGATAGAGATAAGCTCATCCCACTGTAGAATTAAAATATTCCTTATTAATTGTATTTAATAATGATATTTAAGTTATAAAATCATTTATAATTAACTTATACCCGATTTAAAATTGATATTACATTTCATTTTTATGACATATAATTAACAAATCACCTTTTAAAATAGTGTAAAATTGCTTTTAAATCTTAAAAATCGTATGTAATTGAAATATGCCTTGCTAATTGTATTTAATAATGATATTTAAGTTATAAAATCATTTATAATTAACTTATACCCGATTTAAAATTTATATTACATTTCATTTATGACATTAAATTAACAAATCACCTTTTAAAATAGTGTAAAATTGCTTTTAAATCTTAAAAATCGTATGTAATTGAAATATGGCTTGCTAATTGTATTTAATAATGATATTTAAGTTATAAAATTATTTATAATTAACTTATACCCGATTTAAAATTGATATTACATTTCATTTATGACATATAATTAACAAATCACCTTTTAAAATAGTGTAAAATTGCTTTTAAATCTTAAAAATCGTATGTAATTGCAATATGCCTTGCTAATTGTATTTAATAATGATATTTATGTTATAAAATCATTTAAAATCATTTACAATTTGCGAATTACAAAGACTGCATTTACAAGGATATGCCTTCCGAATGGTCTGAACGAGCATATGCCACATCGTCTTCGGGATCATCTTCAAGGGCGATCTGAGGTGTCACATAAAGATTCTGATTGTATTCTTCTTCATCGACGATGTTATCAACCCCAACAATTCTTTGCTTGCCATCCCTAACGACGTGCAGCTTCTTGTTTGCGGGGTCTTTTATGTAGAAAATCTGCTCGACCTGCTTCGCTTGGACGAATGGTTCGTCGGCGTATCCAACCCTGGCCAGGTCCACTAAGGTGAATCCTTCCTTGTCCACTTTGACACCAGTGCGAATATTCACCCAACTGCAATGAAACAAAGGGACTTTGAAGTTCATGTAGTTCAGCTCCTAGATCTGCTCTCGACCATAGTACGTGTTCGATCTAGCTTGATCCTGATATGCATCTATACGGACTCCACTGTTTTGAACTGTGCTTTTCTCATCTTGTGTGACGGTGTAAAATGTGTACCCATTGATATCGTACCCTTGCTATGTGTGAACTTCCCAACATGGGCCCCTTGCCAACCTGCGAACTGTCTCACTTGGGCCATTGGTCAACATAGCGATACGATTCTTGAACCATTCGTTGAAGCGAGTACTGTGTTCTCTGTTGATCCAGATATCTGATCGACCCATGTTCTCCTGTCGGACCTTCGCTAAATGCTCCTCAAAGTATGGGGCAACTTCGGCCATATGTTGCAGCACAGCGAAATAAGCCTGCGCATAGGAAGTTTGGTCGGGAACAATTCTTTTTCTACCGGTTGTGCCAACACCTGCCAATTATTTTTCAGTCTCGGCCATGTAATCGACGCAGAACTCAAGAACCTCCTCCGTCGTGTACCCTTCAATGATGCTTCCCTCCGGTTTTGCTCTGTTTCGAACATACGACTTAAGAACTCCCATGTATCTCTCGAATGGGTACATCTCCCTTAGAAAAGTCGGGCCACATATTTTTTTTTGCTTCACTAGATGAACAGGGAGATGAACCATGATATCGAAGAAAGACAGTGGAAAATACATCTCCAAATGACACAGGGTATTGACAATATTAGCCTGCAACCCATCTAGATCTTCAGGATCTATAATCTTCTGACCGATTGCATTGAAGAAGGCACAGAGCCGTTGGATCGTGTGACGGACTTTGGGTGGTAGAATGCCTGTTATAGCAACTGGCAAGATCTGTGTGATTAGCATGTGACAATCGTGAGACTTCATTCCAACCAGTTTTAGCTCCTCCAATTTAACGTACTTACTGATCCTCGCTGAATAGCCCGAAGGAACTTTAATATGTGCCAGGCATGATAGCATTGCGATCTTCTCATCCTTCGACAATGTGTGGCAAGCCGGCGGGAGGTACACTCTTCCTGTCGCTTCATCCCTAACAGGCTGAAGTTCACTGCGAATGTTCATCTCCTGTAGATCTAGACGCGCATTCAATCCGTCCCTTATCTTCCCAGGCATATTCAGCAGTAGCCCGATCAAACTATCGCACACATTCTTCTCTACGTGCATTAGATCAATGCAATGACGGACCTCGATATCTTTCCAGTAAGGTAGCCGCCAAAATATGGATTCTTCTTCCACATACCCTTATCATTTTCCTTGCCGCGTTTTCTTTTCTTTCCAAACTCATTAGTAATGTCCTTCACCATGTCGTGCACCTGATCTCCACACAAACCCTTGCGAGCAGACCCAAGTTCTCTCTTACCTTTGAAAATTTTCTTCTTTCTTCTAAAGGCGTGGCGTAGTGGGAGCCATCTCCTATGACCCATGTAAACCATCTTTCTTGACTTCTTCAACCACCTGCTGCGTGTATGTTCCATACAGTCAGAGCAAGCCTTCTTTCCTTTCACGTTTGTCCAGAAAGATTACCAAGTGCGGGAAAATCATTAATGGTGCAGAACAATAGGACTCGTAGGTTGAAGTTCTCCTGACCATGTGCATCCCAAGTTTCCACACCTTCTTTCCACAAAATCTCAAGATCGTCCATAACAGGCTCCAAGAACACATCGATATCATTGCCCGGTTGTTTCGGTCCTTGGATTAGCAAGCACAACATAATATATTTCCTTTTAAAGCACAACCATGGCGGTAGGTTATAGTTTGAAATAAGAACTGGCCAAGTGCTGTGAGAACTGCTCATGTCTCCGAAAGGATTCATGTCATCCGTACACAAGCATCTAAGTCCGCATACTGCTTGTGGTACAATATGCAGTCGTTCGGACAAGCGTGAATTCTACGGACCACTAACCCCATGGGACACAGAACCTGCTTTACTTCATATGTCGTCTCGGGCAATGTGTTCTCTTCAGGAAGCATGGCCTTCAATATTCCCAAAAGATCTGTGAAACTCTTGGCTGTCCATCCGCTACTTGCCTTCAGCTTCATTAGGTCCAAGGTAGTTGATAATTTGGTGTGTTTTGGCTTGCATCCGGCATATAGAGGTGTCTCCGAGTCACTGACCAACCTGCTGAACTTCATGGAATCTCTTTCGTTGTAAGTTGGATCCTCAGCGTCACGTAACATGTCTTGTAGCAGATTAGGATCCACATCAACCATTTCACCGCCCAATGGAGATGGTATAAACATGTCATACTCATCTTCATCTCCTTCTTCCTGATTGTTTGCGTCACCTCTGTCTGCAACTGCACCATTTCCCGATTCTTCCTCTCCATGCTTCACCCAACATGTGTAGCCCTTCATGAATCCCCGTTGTATCAAGTGAGAGTGTACGCCCACTCTACTTTCAAACATATTCTCGTTCTTGCTATCTCTACATGGACAACACATGTATTTGTTGTTTCTTTTTTTCCTATCCTCGTCCGCAGTGTTCATAAAACTTAATACCCCATCTCTATACTCCTTGCAATGACGTTTCAAAGTAGTCGCATACATCCAACTTCGATCAATCACTGCAAAAATGAACAAAATATTAGTTAACTTCTCGTGAGATAAGTACTACTAAAATTAATAAGTACTACTTACTTTAAGATTTTCCTGTTTTTCTTTCAAAAAAAATACAAAAATTCACCCCCTTCAACCTCCCACCAAAATGGACAACAGTGGGATAACTTCAGACAACAGTCGGGTGAATTATTTATAGTGTGCGAAATATATCTCAATCGGGCCAATTGAACGACATCTCTAACGGGCGCTCACTTATTTCTTAGGGGCGTAAAAGAAAGCCCGTCATCGATATTTATCGTCGGTGACGGGTGTTTAAACTAATCTCAATCAGGTCTTACTGGGGGCCCATCACCGATGACACACATCTGTGACGGGCTTTATAGTTGGGCCCGATTGAGATAGTGGAGGTAATCTCAATCGGGCAGAACTACCGTGCCCGTCACAGATGAGTGACATCGGTGACGGGCTATAGTTCTATGCACCTCGAATGAGTACATCTACAACGGTGTTGCTTTCGGCCCGATGGAGATGACTTCGTTCTGACGGTCCACGAAGTCCAGGCATGTGAGGGTCCGTCACAGATGAGAGGATCTGTACTAGCGTAGCTTGACACGATGACGTACGAGTTACGACGGATGTCTCTTCTTCTGTACTTAGTACAAGTATTATGGCGGCTCTAATCACCTTGTGTTCATTGCTCGCCGAAGGAATAATAATAATGCTACCACTAGTAAAAAACGGTTTTTTTTGCAGACGGCCAAAAGGGCTTTTCGCGTGCGGTATGGTTACCCGCACGCACCAAAAGGTCTGCGAAAATCGCTATTTTCGCGTACGGGTGGTGCACCATTGGACCAATGTACTAATTAATCACTTTGTCTTTAAAATTGCACATTAATTGGTATCACTTAGGTTTCTAATCTTTTAAAAAGTACGTTTAAATTTATAATCTCGGATTAATGTTTTAAACTAGGTTTAAACCTTGTTGGACCGTGTATGACTGCCGACGTGGCGCTCCATGCTGACATATTTTGCATTCAGCCCATTCCGTAGCACACTGTGGCAAAAGAAAAAAGAAGTGTATTTACTTCCTTTCCGCTACCATACATGGAAATATCTACCAAATAAATTTATTTTCTAGTTCTCAATAGCTAATATTTAATTACTCATGTGCTGGTGAGGGATATCATGTTTTTCGTGCTCATCCTCAACCGTTTGATCAAATGGGGGCATAAAACCCTTGTTGTCCGTACTATAATTATGCTTCAGGTAAAAAGATAAATCATTTATTTGATTATAAGAAGTGTGTAAGTACTTCATCCATAAAAAAATATAAGTATTTGGCGATTTAACCATAAATATTAAGAAAATAGGTAAAAATATGTGGGAAAAATATTATGATTGGTTGAGAAGAGAAAGTAGGTGAAAAATTTAAATAAGAAAAAATATGATTGGTTAAGATGAGAAGGTATGTAAAAAAATAACTTTAATTTAGGACAAAAGTTAAGTGCTAGAAATAGCTTTTATTTTAAGATGATAAAAGGAGTACTTAAGCAACGGCGGGCATAAAAAAAAGGGAGCACCAGATCAGTTCTAATTAAATTGACTTGCATTTAGGAGAAAGGCGCTCAATAAGCCTAATACATCCAACATCTGAAGTCCTAGAAAAATTAAATTTATCAGTGGTTCGATTCTCATATATATGCAATTGAAGATTTGAGGTGACTTGTTTGGCGACCCATTATCGATTAGTGCTTGATCGGGGAATCAATTCTTATGCCAATACCGGTCAGCCTGAGAGGTTAATACTCACTCCGTCTTAGAAGGAAAGTCTATACGTACTAACTTTTTCTTACTAAATTATTAGTAACACTGATATACCATGTAATAAGTGTATCTAAATTTTTTATAACTTCCATATCCCTAAATCAAACAGTTGAGATAGTTGTTAACAGTTGAGATGGTTGTTAGTACAAATTTAGTAGGAAAATTTTAGTATGTGTAGTAGCGCTCGTTTTAAAATATAATAATTTTTAGCACCTACATTTAATTCTTAATCAATCACAACTTTTCACCATTCAAATCTTTACCAACTTTCTTTTTTAAACCAATCACAAATTTTTTCATTTAATTCTACATACTTTCTTAATATCCATATCCAAACATAAAACTTTCTATATTTTGGGATTTAGATGATAGAAAGTCTTTCTATATTTTGGGATTTAGATGACAGAAAGTATATAGAAACCACCACTAGAGAAGTGATTTTTACTCCCAGTTTGTAACCCCTATTATTATCGGTTATAGCTACCGAGACTAAATTTTCGGGACTAAAGATCACGATTTTTAAGTACCGGTTGAAATAGCCGGTACTAAAGATGCATACTTAGCCAAAAAAAATATGCGGGCTGCAGCATTCGAACTCAAAATCTCTCACTTCAGTCTCACGTGCATTACCATCTTACCTACCACACATATCTAATCTGTAAAGAGATGTTTTTTTAACCAAACCCTGAAGACATCTTTACTCCCAGTTGGTGTTACCAACCGGTACTAAATATGGAGATGTTTAGTCCGGATTGGTGTTACCAACCGGGACTAAAGATATTTTTGGGATTTGGATTTTAGAACCGGTACTTAAAAATATTCTTAGTACCAATTCGTAAGACAACCGAGAAATTTATGATTCTAGCTCACTGAAAAAGATTGATTCTCTAGTAGGGAATTGTTCGTACAAAAGGCCACTTTGGTGAAATTACTACAGGTATATGCTTCACGTGAGTATACATCCTCTCCTTTTACTATTTAAAATTTGTTTTTATATCAATCAAACAGAATCATCTTCTATTTAATTTCTCTATCGAATTCTCATTTCAATCAGGACAACACAATTCATATTCAATGTCACCAATCTTGTTAGCCTCCGAGTTGAGGGTCCGGCCGGCGCCGGCGGTGAGGAGACCGGCAGAGAATCTCGCCTGAAGCAGAGAGACGACGGCCGCACCTCGAGTCGATCGATCCGTGCGCATGTGTTGATCTATCGATCGATCAACACTTGACGAGAAGGTGATCTGACAACCCCGGGCTGATCGATCGTACGTACGTCCACTTGAAAGCAGTGGTCGATCATCAACAGCTTACAAATGGTTGAAGTGCAGTTTTCTCAATTATCATCTGCTGGAGTGTAAAATCAAAATTCGACAGTGTAATACATGCAATTTCAGAGTGAAATTAATTCTGATTTCTAGATCGACTCCAGAGGATGTTTTCTTTCAGAAAACTATAAAAAAATTACATTCTTTAATCTGTCAACTACTATAACCGGATATAAGAATTAAGGTAAAACTTTACTACATAATATTTAAAGTTTGTGGTATTCACTACTGGACACATTAAAAAAAAGTGATATGGTGGTAAAGCAACCGGAAAACCTAATAATATATTTAATAATTTATTAAAGGACACTGTATCCATTATATGCTTCATCGCATGTGGCAAAGCTCGAAGCTCAAAGCTGGGCGTATTACTGATGAGCCTCATCGCATGTGCATCATTGCCTTATGGGTGGTATTTACATTGGGCCTTCTATGGGTAATATATTGGGGGGTTAGTCCACTTTGTATCCCTTAATAAACGTCTAATGTAATTCGTATCCATCAATTACAATACCAGCTGTGGAGGCTCACATGTCATCCACTCTCTCTCCAGTTCCCTTCCTCCTCCTCCCTCTCTATCTCTCCCTTATCTCTCTCTCTCCTTACCTCCTTTTCAAAATACAGACACATAACATTTAACCATTTATCTTATTCAAAGATTAGTATAAATATGTAAAAGTATAATTTAAGATTATATTTTATTTGATAATAAAACAAGTAAAAAAATGATAATTATATATGTTTTCAAAAGATGAATAGTTAAATTGTGCGAAAAGTCAACAGTGTCATACATTTTAAAATGAATGGAGTATATCACTTGGTACTCTCCAGCTAGCCGGCGGCGGCTGGCTAAGATGTTTGTTGGTTTGCATGGAGCCATGGTTGAGTCCTCTCGTCGTCATCTAGCTCCAGCTCCGTTGGAACTTGGAGGCGGCGACGGTCACCAAAAGGAGCGCGCCGCCGGCGAGTGAAAACCAGCCTACAACGAGGATTCATTAGATGTATCCATATGTAGCCAGTGAGCAACAGACGATATGGTGCCTTCGATTACACCGCGTTGTCTTCACGCACGCCATCAACGCCGATGAGGGCGACGGATCAATGGCCAGCGTGCTATCAACTGCCTCCCTCGACGACGATCCTGGCGAGCTCGGACACCTCCCTCGCTGATGAAGAGGAGCTCTACCGAAGGCCTGAAGCTTTAGCTGTCTATCTAGCTATCTTAGCTACTCCCTTTATTTCAAAATATAAAAACAAATAAATATAAAAACTTAGTATTAAATAAGACAAGTATGTATCATAGTATCTTATATTTTGTTTGGAAAAGAGAAGTATATATCTAGCTATACGTACGTGGTATTTTCTCGTATGCTCCGTCGTGCATGCATTCATTCATCTTGTGTATTGTAATCACTGTTCTCTCTGTAGCGGACTCTTTTGTTCTATGTATATATATACACATATATATATATATATGTATGTATGTATATATACATATAGCTTGGGTAAAAATAACTATTCG
The DNA here is from genome assembly GCA_000573905.2 of Oryza punctata. NCBI lineage: Eukaryota > Viridiplantae > Streptophyta > Magnoliopsida > Poales > Poaceae > Oryza > Oryza punctata. Next base: position 3,264,370 of record CM002494.2, on the reverse strand, counting down.
TCCCACCTTATTGTTTTTTTAAGATAATGGAATGAAATATCCCCGTCTTTGCTCAAAAAGCTATAGCCAATTATTACATAATTCACACAAAATAAATCTCACACAGAAAGTTCACAATAGCAGAAACAAAACTAAAAGCAAGCACAAACTAGTAGACACCAACACAAGATAAAGATCTCATAACTACTGAATTTTATTAGAGGACCTCCACTCAAAGTTGACAAATAGTTGTGTAATCGTCATCTCAAGTTTACAACATGCATCATTTATTAGCTTCATATCTTCATCATGACTTTGTAATTCAGTCCATTCCCAAAGCCAATACGTTGACCTGAAAATCACCTACAAATAGGATTTTTGATGGTAATTTATCAAAAGCCATATCATTTCTATTCAGCTAAAGAGCTCAACATACAGCGGAAGCTCCAACAAGAATAAGTTTTTTGATTTTTTTTATTAACACTCACAAGCCAATTCCCAAACATATGAGATATACTATGTGGAGGATAAAGTCCAAAAGAGAATTGTGTAGATCTCCAAAGAAATTTAGCAAAATGGCACTCAAGGAATATATGGTAAATTGATTCATTCTTCATACAAAAGCAGTATCTCAACCTACCATTCCAATTCCTCCTAACCAAATTATCTTTAGTTAAAACAATCCCTTTACAGAGATACCACATAAAATTTTTTTTATCTTAAGAGGCATTTTAAGTTTCCAAATGATATTATTCCTCTCTATGTATCCATTATTAATTAAAGCTAAATATATAGATCGAATAGAAAATTGACCATTTTGATGGAAATTCCCAATAAAAATGTCATCCTGGTCTGTTAAGTTAATATGCACGATAGAAGCACACAAATTATGCTATCTAACCAGATTCTAACCAACTAATGCTCTCCTAAGAGAAACATTGAGCGGAACAGAACCAATAGCACTAGCAATCGAGGCATTTTTCCTTCTAACTGTAGAAAACAACGGTGTATATTTGTCCTTCAAAGAATAATTCCCTAGTCACCTATCCTCCTAGAATCTTACTTGTTCACCATTCTTAATAATCCATGAACCCATATTTAAAAAGGAATTCTTAACCTTTATGAGACCTGACCAAAAATGGGAATCCCCTTGTTTTCTCTCGACCTGAGTTATTGATTTACCACTAAGATATTATCTTCTCAATAAATCTTGCTACACACCTTGCTCATTATTAATTTAAACAAACATTTACTTAAAAGACATTGGTTTTGGATTTCTAGATTGTGAACACCAAGTCCATCTTGATCTTTTGGCTAAGATATCTAACTTTTTTTTATGTTCATCCCCTTGCTAAAAGAAACGAGATCTATAATAATCGATTTTCTGAAGGACCCTTTTAGGAATCTGAAAAAACGATACCATTAACATAGCTAGACTTGACAAAACGAAATTAATCAAAACCAGTCTCCCACCAAAAAACATATGTTTACCCTTCCAACTACAAATTTTTTTTTCAATTCTTTGTTCAATTGTTATCCAATCTTTATTAATAAGCTTTCTAAAATGCAGAGTAATGGCAAGATGTCTAACAGGAAAATCACCTAGCTTACATCCAAAAATGTTTGAATATTACTCATGACACTCCTTTGCCTGACCAAAGCAAAATAATCCACTCTGATGAAAATTTATCTTTAGGCCATATAATTTTTCAAAAGCAGTTAATAACAATTTCATATTTTTCGCTTTCTCTAAATTATGCTCTAAAAACAATAGTATCATTAGCATATTGTAAAATGGATAAACCATCGTCCACCAAATGTGGGACCACTCCAGAGATCTGAGCATCATCTTTTTCTCTCTTAATTAATATAGCTAACATATCAACAACTATATTAAAAAGATTTGGAGATAATAGATCCCCTTGCCTTAAACACTTAAAAGTTTGAAAATTTGACCCCACCTTATCATTCGCTTTAATACCAACATGACCACCTTGGATAAAGGAAGTAATCCAATCACATCATTTTTCGGAAAAGCCATTCATTCTCAAGGTTTGTTGAACAAAAGACCATTTAAATTTATCATAAGATTTCTCAAAACCAATCTTAAAAATTACACTACTCTTTTTTTTCGATGCAACACATGAATAGTTTCATGAAGAATGGCAACCCCTCCATAATATTAATCCCATGTATAAATGCTATCTATGTGAAACTAATTACTTCCTGAGCTACCCCAGAGATTCTATTTGTAGCAACTTTAGTAAAAACTTTAAAACTGACATTAAGTAAGCAAATAAGCCTATAATGTTGAATCTTCATAGCCTCTTTACACTTAGGAAATAAAATAATAGTACAAAAGTTGAGAGAGTAAAGATTTAAACTACCGCTATGAAAATCTTTAAATAAATCAACCAGGTCTGATCTAATTACATTCTAAAACACTTGATAAAACTCAGCTAGAAATCCATAAGGACCCGGAGCTTTATTATGTTCCATCTAAAAAATTGCATCTTTAATTTCCTTCTCAGTGAATTCATTGACTAAAGCTTATTTTCTAAAGAAGATACCTGGGGAATGTCACCTATAAGACTTTCATCAAGAGTTAAAGAAGAAGTATCGGGTGGACCAAATAGACCTTTATAATATGTGGTAATATGTGCATTTAAATTCGCATCACCATTTATGACCTGGTCACTGTCCTATAGTTGATAAATTCTTGCTTTCATATGCTGTCGGGAGGTGAAACTCCTCTAGCAGGGAGCCGTGTGGCCCCCTTTTTTGGTTCGGACCGGGGACACGGGTGGGATCTCGAGGCGCGAGGAGAAGTAAACTTTGAGGGGGTCGGGCCCCTCGGAGATGGAGAAGATACACGGGGTTTATACAGGTTCAGGCCGCCGTGGAGACGTAATACCCTTCTCTTGTGTATGTAGTTAATGTGTGTTTGTTATGTGGGAGAATACAAGCGTTTGCTCTCTCTTCTTTGGCGTTGTCCAGAGAAGGAACTGAGCAAAGAATCGCTCGAAAACCCCTCCCATTTCCCTAAGCCAGGACCGCCTTTTATAACTCAAGGGGTTACCACACAGGCCTCAGACTTAGGCTCGAGGGAAAGAGAAATATGTGAAATGCTACAGATATGATGACGTGGCCACTGTCTTTTTCAACATGCCAGGACGTGCACGTTCTATTACAGTACACCTTCAACCGTCATTCCGATTGACCGGACGAACACCCGGTCATTCTTCCTTTTAATCGCTGAAGACTTCCAGCCACCTGGGCTTTCCAAAGGGGACGCAACACCGAAGTGACGGAAGGAATAAGGGGGCCAGTCAAACCCTAAGAACGGGCAAAAGGCCTACATTAAAAGTGACGGGATGGGGCATGCGTCTAGCGCGCCCTACACCGGTAGGCGTGTGCGCACGGCACGCGCCATCACATAAGCCATCACATCTCTCATGTCAGCCCACGCAGCCCTCTGGCGCCCTCACCCACCGCATTGAATGCGGTAGGTGGGCGCCAGCGATAGCCGCCCATCAAGCGCACGTGGGGCTGACCGCGGGAGGGGGGCTCGGGGCAGCCCGACCCCCCGCGCAGGAGTCAGCTGCCGCTCCACGCCTGGCCCGACCCCCTTCAGAGCGTGCCACGCGTACTCGGGGCGGCCTTCTCCCTTTACTCGCGATACCCCCGGGCCCATATCATCGACAACTTACCATTTGCTACTAAAAGAAAATATTTAGTATTTGAGTCTCTTTCCAAAATATCTTTAGTCTTAGCCTACTGATACCATTTAATTTCATCTTCTCTTAACAAACAAGCTAACCTATTCCTGGAAGAATGTTTAGTATCAAGCTCTTCCTGAGTTAACAAAATTGATTCAGCTTTTTTATCAAGTCAATCAAGTTTTTCTAACAGAGCCTTCGTCTCATTTTTATAAGTATCATTAGTTTGTTTAGCTCAACCTCTTAAAAACTGTCTTAGTCTACGAATTTTACCCGCCATCTCTCTGAATAAGTATTTCCTTCATCAACACTTAACCAAATTTCCTTTACCATATCAACAAAACCATCTCTTTAAAGTTATATTGACTATTACATGTAGAAGCTGAGTTTGTATTCAACAGTAAAGGATTATGATCAGAAATCTCTATTAAGAGCAAATACCGTTGAAAGAGGAAATGTTTGTTATCACTTCATCGACATTAATACTCTGTCTTACTTCTCATAAGTAGGCATTGTTAGATTATTAGCCCAAGTATAATTCCTTCTAGACATTGAGAGTTCTCTAAGACTAAGTCCATCTATGATAGCATTAAAAAGAAAAGGCCATCTGTTATCAAAATTGTCATTATTCTTTTCCGCAGGGCTACGTAGAATATTGAAATCGCCACCAATAATAATTGGTAAGGTTCCATGGCTGCATATGTGAACTAATTCGGAAAGAAAATGTTCCTTAAAATCATTTTGTGCTGGTCCATACACCAAGACTAAAGCCCATTTAAACTTTTCTATTTTGTTACAAAGATGAAACTTAATATAAAAACACCCTCATCTATTAAACTAATATCAAAAGTTTGTAAATTAATCCTGAATAACATATCACCAGAGCGTCCCTTAGGAGGTTTACAATGCCAAAAAAATCTTTATCGACACAAAGATTTTTAAGGTCAGTAGATGTAAAATCACTCTTGACAGTCTCTGATAAAGCAATGAAATCTAGTTGCTGTTCCTTTATAAGATCAAAAAAAAACTTATGTTTTTTTGGGTCCTTGAATCCATCACTATTCCAAAAAACTCCTTTCATTTAGACAACTTTAATATTATTTCCTACCCTAACTTTCTTACCACTTCTCTTTTTTCTTCAGAGGAGATAGCACAAAATAAGAGGTGGTATATAAATTACAATCATAATCACCACCCGTATCCATTACCTCCTCCATGATTTCACTACAACGTTTTTCCAAAATTGAATTATCCTCTAACTGATCATTAGTCAAATCATTCTCTGCAAAAACAATAGAATTGTGCTTGTCTTTCAAACAAAGAATATACCTACCACCCCTGCCACAAAAGAAATATTTCATCCATGCAATTAGCTAATTAATGAGTGGTTCTGATAGCAGCAAACCAGTAACACATATTGGCTATGCACCTAACTTGAGTGCATTGGCTACAAAATGTGCATCTCGATCGTCCATTTTCCTACAAATCCTCGAGGAGTCAGGAAGCCGGCCATTTGTGGTCCCATTCATCGGCATGTAAACTGACTCTCTATTCCCACACGTCACAATGGGCTATACATCTAAAGATACTAGCAGAAAAATAGAAAGCTAAAGAGGCTTTACCTGATCTCAATGAAGCACAAGCCAGTCGGGAAGAATATGAAGAAAAACGAAGGAATATATATGTTACCCCCTACATTAAAAAGTTTAATTAATATTTTATTTTTTTATCTTGCCAGTACAGGTCCAAAATAATGATGAGATGTGAGTGTGCCAGTCAGTTTGATCCTACAAGTGGCAAGATATATGAATTGAATATCAAAGAGCCGGTCGCGGCTGACAAGCCGATATAGTAATTCCAGTCGATGCCAATACCAGCCGATATCTAGTATAGATCTTGATACTTGAGTAAATGATGGCATAAAGATAATTGGCTGATGATACTATAATAAACAATAATATAATCTAGTAGAAACCAATCGGCTAGTAATGATAGATTGAATAAGCACTGATCCGAAAGTTAAAGCATTCATTGGCTGGAGGTCCGATGTCAATAAATTCAAACGATTAGATAAATAGCGAAACCTTTGTTGTCATCGGCTAAGACCAACTTATATGCAATCCTTATAAGCCCAGATAACTCATCGGCTGAAACCTGATGAAACCCGTATTGGCAATCAAGAAGCATGTTAGAGATTATGGTTCTAAGCACGACTTAGTAGATCAAACTTAACTGATGCAGCACTAAATATGAAAAGAAACATAATATCTATATAATCAAGCTTTTGACTGATTTTCAGGGTGGTAGATACGTTATGTAATCTAAGCCAACAAAGTAATCTAGCCGATATCGACACAACCCTTGTGGAGATCAGCCGATGAAAGTAGAAAACATTGTCAATCTAGATTATATAACATATATAATAACTCGATGACTTACATGGACAAGATTAGAATGTGAAAGTGATGGAAGCACTAATCCCGATAATGCAAGCCGCCATAACAAGCCTTACCCCTCGTCGGAGATCGAAGTTGATGCAGCCCAACTTGAAACAAGAACTCGTCGAAAGTAAAAGGGTAAAAGGTGGCGATGCGCCGAAGTTAAATTGATCGAGAGATAATTTACATGGACCCCGGTGTACATATTTATACCCATGGGTAGATATTAGTCCATATCGAACACGACTCAAACTTTCCTAAAGATAAAAAGAAAAAATATAAAGTCCTTATCGGACACTAAACATACTTTCCTAAAGATAAAAAGAAAACTAACAGACTCTTCCTAATTAATAGATAAACTGCCATGCTGCATCCTCCTTGAACTCGGTCTCTTTTGGATAAGCTTCCTTTAATAGATTAATTTCCTAAACCGTATTTTGTAAGAATCCAACAGTTAGCGATTGATAGCTTCCATCGGCCGATTCCAGAACTCTGAAGCCGATACTGACTCTAGGCCGATAATGACTTCGAGGCTTACCAAATTTTGTCGTTAACAATAATTTGAAATCTTTTATATGCTAAATTAAATTGTTGACCGTACCCAAAAACCATCATCGTACTTATTGATTACATACAATGCGTATAATTTATTGGTTTTATCATATGGTAGATAATCCAAGATCTTGGTTACAACAGAAATAAGTCTTAGATTTTTGGATAGAGGGAGTATTAGATGTCCTAGCTCGAGTTGCTTGCCATGGAAATGAACAAGCTATGCATCCTATTATATGAATTATCTAAAGTTCAAAATAATTTAAACGCATATGTATGTATGTGTGTGTATCTTAACTACTTAAAAAAAAATTAGTAACTTTCCAATCGTCACAATAATTTTTTGTCCGTCAATCTGACCAAGCGGCACCCTCCATCCACACACGCAATTACATCCCATACGATGGCCAAAGAAAAAAAACAGAGTTCGATACAAAATCAGCTAAAAATTAAACCAACGGACTATGAATCGAACTCAATAAAATCAGCTGGGAGGATCCATGGGATTGAAAGCTTGAAACCAACGGAATTGAGCAAATCACAAAGCAATACTTAATATCTGACCAATGACAAGCTTGTCATCCGATGAGAAGATATGTGGTGGTGGCGGAGGAAGATGGGGAGGAGAGGCGAGCTCCAGCGACTCAAGACGCGCCGTCGTCGAGGTTGCTCCGCCGACCCGCATGACACCACTGCCGCCAGATCCACCCATCGGGCGTAGTGGATGGCGCCACCACGGCGAATCGCGGTGGGTAAGGCCGTTGCCACCGCCGCTAGCGGTGGGGGAGGGCACCGCCGTGGCCGCTCACGATGGAGGAGGGCACCGCCGTCGCCGCCACCCCTCGCGATGGGGAATGCAGCCGCCACACCGCCTCGGTCGAAAGATTGTCGGCCGCCGCTGAGGAAGATGGGGAGGAAAGGCGAGCGCCAGAAGCTCAAGACGCGCCATCGCCGAGGCCGCTCCGCCGACCCGAAGGACACTGCTGCCGCCAGATCCAACCATCGGATGTTGCGGAGGGCGTCGCCGCGGTCGCTCGTGGTGGGGAAGGCCGCCGCCACCGCTAGCGGTGGGGGAGGGCACCACCACGGCCGCTCACGGCGGAGGAGGGCATCGTCGTCGCGCCACTACTCGTAGTTTGGGAGGTAGCCACCACCCCACCTCGGCCACGAGATCGCCGACCACCGCTCGCTTTGGGGAAGGCGGCCGCCGCCGCTACTACTCGTGGTGGGAGATGGAGGAGAATGAATTTAGGGTTAGGGTTTCCACATGGAATATTTTATCTAAATCACAAGCAATCCTAACCGCTCGATCGAATTCAACGGCTCTCAGCAAATGAAAGCCGACTTGGGTCGTTCCATGCCACATGGGCTCTATGCACTTAACAGGCTAAGGTGTGAAAGAGATATGGCCCAAATTGAGTTTTATTTATTCTTAGTTAATTTAAACTATTTCTCCATTAACAAATTTAGTTTAAGCATTATTTTAAGCCATTAAAAATTGATGAAATTTGATATAGTTTTTCCTTCTTCATATTAAATTATTTATAGCTAAATGGAGTCAACAAAAATTGCAATTGTTTATTTGTCATGATATAGAATTTAAATTTAGACTAAAAATAAATAATATTAATTATTTTTTTGGACTCTAGACTCTTTTGGAGAATATTACTCCTCTTCCAATATTATTTATTTGATAATTCATAATTTTTTAGTCCAAAATACACAAAGCAAACCAAAATAAAAAAAAAGATCATAGCACAGGAGTCCGGTTCCAGGAGCTTTACTTTTCCTTTTCTTTCCGTCCAGGAGTCTGGTTATGTCCTGCTTTTCTTTCCGCTATTTTTAGCGCTCCCACTAACATGATTTTACAGATTTCTCTCACAGGCTATATTTAGCCTCAAATGAAATTCTGCTCTCACAAGAACAATACGTAGAAAATCGAGTTTATTCTCACAATTACATTATATAGAAGAGTACAAGAAAATATAATTTCCACATGACGTGAATTCGGATGTATTCTTAGGTCAATTACATTCATTTTCCATTAGAATTATGTACTTTAAAAATATTGATTTTTCTATTCATCACACAAATTTTCATCTATCACCTTCTATGCAAAAGCAATCACTTTAATTGTTCATCATTTGTTCCTCCCTTACTATAACCATCGGGCCCACGCATTAAAATTATCATCCAAACATATGTGTGTATATAAATTTACTATATATATACATATAAATATGTGTGTGTATATATATATATAGACGTACACAAAGAATATTGCGTCTTTTCGTCTCCTCCGAAAACGACCGCAGATTAACTTTGAACGAAGAAACCAATTACACAAACAGCAGCTTAAAGACGAACCAAATCGAACGAATCCGTTGAGTTGTCACATACACTAATAATGTGGTCCCTTGATCAATCTCCATTAGCTCGTTCGATTGATATGCAAGACATCAATAGATTAATTGCTGACTTTTCTTATTTCGCTGTGGATCGTCAGCGTCATCACACAAGAAAAGCACGCGTATGCCGACAAAATAATGAAGGCGCAGGCTTGAGCTATATACCCCACTCCACTGCGGCAGTTGCTGCGGTCCAGCGTGGCGTTCCGTACGGCCGGATCAGACAAACTGGTGGAGCCCACCGCTGCCTCGCCAGATACGTGGACCCAGGATGTGGGCCAACCACCACGTGCCTGATGCTCAATTAAAGAGACTAGGTGGTGGAGTGTAATACTACGTCGGAGAGGCCCATATGTACTTTTTACTTTTTTTTGACGGTATCATTTACATGCATCTTCTATAAAAGGAAAAAAAAAATACTAGCTTTAATCTGGATTAGCGTGTGCATAGATAGAAGCTAGAAGTTTTTTTTATAGAACAGAGGTAACACCGTATATCCTGACAATATTATATTACTACAAGAAATTTCATATATGGAGGTTTCTATCGATATTATAGATCACGACTACGGTATTTGCATGGTATGGAAATCGTTGGTACCATGCTATACGCGAGATTGAAGTAAAGGAGACAGAGAAAAGAATTTTTATACAGGTTCGAGCACCCTTAACTGATATATAATAGTTCTACTCCTGTTGGCCGAAACCGGTATTGCTCTTATTTATCAGAATCACTCAAGTACGATATTTGAGATAACCTATATAGTCATCGTCGACACGGTGGCACGGACCAACACCCTAGTCGACGACGGGGTAGTCTTCATTCTCGAATACGAACTCAGTGAGATCAGAGATAGCACTAGATCCCTCTTGTCGGCTTCCGCGGGCACCAGATTGGGTTTGTCTAGGCATATCTCTGATGTCGATGTCTGACAGCGTGTATTGGTGTCTATTCTAACTGCTGCGTCACTCCCTTCTTCTTCTAGGGGGTCTTGTACTTATACCCATAGATATCCCCATGTCCAAGTAGAATTATGGAGACAAGTATGGATACGATCTGAGTAGTCCTTGTAGTTTACATGTAGAACTCTGCTTCTCCTTCCTTATCTGGAATACCTTCCGCATATGAGGCATGATTCCGTATAAGACTTGGTATATGGTAGGCCCCACCAAGCTTAATCATAGACTATCAGGTGCGCCTTATCCATAACACTGGCAGTAGCCCGCTACTTCAATGCAAATGAAGGAGTCAATGTTCTTGACCGAATACCTTGAAACCACAGTTGTCAAACTCGCCTAACCATTCTCGGACAATTGAGAAGGTATGGAGTTTGTGACTAAGTTCCTAGTCCAGCCGTAATCGATAATTTGGATTGAAGTCAAAAGATTCCATCTCGGCGGGTACACCATCGCTTCATCCAGTAGGCCTTGTCGAACTCATCCAATTGCTCTCAGACATCTGAGCTGGCGTAGAGTACGCGATAAGGTCATTCTCTTCTCCTGAACCGAGAAGTTGACTTGAATTTGAACCAACTAATCCGACATCCATCTAGTCGAAATAAAAATTCGACTACTATGTGCCTAGGACCAGTATATGTCTGTTAACTGAGTACAAGAATTATTGGTTTTGAGCTTTAATTAGTCAAAACTGACTACTATAAAGCCTCCAACTAGTCTCTATCACTCAAAAAAGGCTAATTGTTCTTATATCTGATTTTCCTGAAATCAATTCTCAGACCAAATTGTTTAGATAAAAGAAGCCCCCGAGTGAACACTTAGGGGTAAAATATGAATTTAAAAATCGGAAAGGAATTGAACCTATTTATGACAATAAAAGAGTACTCTCGCTAGAGCTGCCTTCAGCAATCGGAGTATGATACTCTCCCTAACCCCCAGCTGCTTTCATGGAGAAGTCGTTTTTCGTTAAGGCAGCTTTAAATCTTATAACAAACCAAGCGAAAGCTGCGAATTCCTAGCCCCCAGCCGTGAAGTTGGGGAAGTCAAGTCCCGATTACACGGCTTAGTTAATACGCTTCAGGGGTTACTCTGACATGACCAATCTGAACATGGTCGTTTGACCCTATATCGCTTGACAAACTTAGCAGCACTTGGTGTCCCCAGCTGAGCTCCATGGGTTCTCGAAGTTTGCCAGGCCAGCGTAAAAGGACAGTAGGATTGACTTCGAGACTAGGCGATATAAGAAAAGAGGATCATCGGATAAATATTGCACATTTTATATGTATAAACACAGATTGATGCACAACAGGGTGATGAGATGGCCACCACATTGGTCAGAGACCAGATGTTGTTGTACTCGATCACTTCGCAGAGGCAGTGGAAGAATCGCTACAACTGTTGGTCGACGACCAGGTATGTAGACGTACTTAACCACTCGAAGACATGGTGTGAGGACTGCTACGACACTGGTCGAAAACCAGTTGTACCTCGACCACTCGAGGACGTGATGGGAGGACCACTACGCCATTGGTCGAAGACCAGTCGTAGTCATACCTCAACCACTCGAGGATGTGGTGGGAGGACCGCTATGCCGCTGGTCAAAAACCAATCGTAATCGTACCTCGACCACTCGAAGACGTGGTGAGAGGACCGCTACAACCGCTGATCGATGACCAGGTGTAGACATAACTCGACCACTCGAAGACAACTGATAGGTGGCGAGAGGTCGGTACAACGCTGGTGGACAACTAGCCGTAGTCGTCTCTCGACCTCCTGAAGGCAACTGATAGGTGGCGAGAGCTCGCTACATCGCTAGTCGTCGACCAGCCGTAGTCGTCTCTCGACCACTAGAAGGCAACTGATAGGTAGCGAGAGATCGCTACAGCGCTGGTCAACAACCAGCCCTAGTCGTCTCTCGACCACATGAAGGCAACCGATAGGTGGCGAGAGGTCGCTACAACATTGGTCGATAACAAGCCGTAGTCATCTCTCGACCACCCATAGGCTATTGATAGGTGGAGAGAAGTCGCTACAGCGCTGGTCGACAACTAGCCATAGTCGACTCTCGGCCACCCGAAGGCAACTGATAGGTGGCGAGAGGTTGCTACAGAGCTAGTCGATAACCAGTCGTAGTCGTCTCTCGACCACCCAAACGCAACTGATAGGTGGCGAGTGGTCGCTACAGTGCTGGTCAACATCCAGCCGTAGTCGTCTCTCGACCATCCGAAGGGGCGCTAGAGTTAGTTATTACATGTGCATCTCATGTGGCCAGCATGACTCACATACCAAACTTGTAGTGTATCCGGATGTCTATTCGCATTTATGTCGGGTGATCAAGCTGACAACATTTGCGGGGGGTTATCCGCAACGACCCTTTCTCAAATAGTCCAGCCGTGGCCGACGCTATATGTGAGATAGGTCGTCAGTGTTCGTTGGTAGGTTCGGTCTGACAACTCCGCATTTGTCTGAGAATGTTCTCGATAATGGTGTTGTACCTGACCGCTGCCTACTCGAGTACTCAATTGTTCCTGAAAAATATTTTCTAGAAGGCAAGACATATAGCAGAGAGTATCGAGTATGCACTCAAAAGACTGCATGAAACTTCTAGTATCATCAGGATATAACGAGTATATTCAGATTAAATATTGGGTACTATGTGAACCGTAAACAAGTATGATTTATACAGAAGAAAACATAACGAGCCACCAGTATTAAACCATTGTTGGCCTAATATAGGGAACATCCGCACAACATATATTGTATAAGAAGCATGCTCTAGGTAAACATAATAAATTACAGAATCTGACAATATCGTATTCTCTAAGAAATAGGTATGGTAAATAGCAAATAAAATATTGCATACCATTGTAGATAGATGCCGGAGGTATCTACAAAATTAGTAGATTAATTTAAAAAACCAATCCACCAATTACCTTGACGCGCAATCGTTTGTCATCATATATATTTGAAATCTTTTGGTACGCCACGTGTCTTGAAGCTTGGATGATCCCGATAGATCAAATTATTGGTGACGATGGTTCCGATCTAGTCGGGGAACATACTCCGGTCAGGTCAAATCTCCCAGGGCCAAAATCGTTGAAGCATCACTCGTCGAAAAATCCACAACGTCGATGACTTGATGAAGCTTGAGGTGATGAGGGTCCCGATCCGTCGGAGAACACAATTCGGTTGGGTTGTATCCCCTACAGTCGAAGTCATCGGAGAATCCATCTTCTTGAAACCCATCTCGTCAAAACATTGAAGCACCAAAATCCCCCTAACTGGCGAGCCACTGTTGATGTTGTAGATCACGACTGCGGTATTTGCATGGTATGGGGATCGTTGGTATTAGGGTATACGCGAGATTGAGGTAAAGGTGACGGAGACAAGGATTTTTATACAGGTTCGGGCCCACTCAACTGACATGTAATAGCCCTACTCCTGTTGGCTGAAACCAGTGTTGCTCTTATTCATCTGAATCACTCAAATGCAATATTTGGGATAACCTATCTAGTCATCGTTGACACAGCGGCATGGACCACCACCTGTAGTCGATAACGAGGTAGTCTTCATCCTCGAATTCGAACTCGGTGAGATTAGAGATAGTGCTAGATCCCTCTTGTCGGCTTCCGCGGGCACCAGATTGGGTATGTCTAGGCATATCTCTGATGTCGATGTCTGGCGGCGTGTATTGGTGTCTATTCTGACTGTTGCGTCTCAACCCTCTCCTCCCAGGGGATATTGTATTTGTACCCATAGATGCCCCCTTGTTCAAGTAGAACTAGGGAGACAAGTATGTATACGATCTGAATAGTCCCTGTAGTTTCCATGTAGAATCTGCTTCTCCTTTCTTATCTGGAATACCTTCCATATATGAGTCATGATTTCGTATAAGACATAGTATATGGTGGGTCCCGTTGAGCTTAATCCTAGACTATTAGGTATGCCTTATCCATAACACTGACAGGTTCATACTACATATTCAGTCAACTTAAAAAAACAATCAATACAAATTTAAATCAACTTTTTTTCGAACATGTGAGAGATTGAGCGTAGCTTGCCGGTACGGCCCTTCTCCCACCACCTGACCATGCCACCCCCGGCCTTGCCAACTAGATGGAAGACACAAATGACGACGGTAAGGCCCACTAGACCGTTCTTATTCCCCTCCTTTTTCTCCAAATTCCCCCGCCACGCCGGTCCTTTATCTTCTCTACTGACAAGCCTTCGCTGGATTTGGCTTTTAAAAATTCTTGGTCGTGCACCCCCACCATCTAATCACTCGTTGGTGTCACCCCAGTTGCTAACTCTACCGGCCGCCTCCTGTCTCCTTTGCCCACGAGCCATCCCTCTAAGTCCAAAGGAAATCCCTCTTAGTTCCTCCCCTATCCCCCTCTCTCAGCCTAGTCCCAGCCTCAAACCCTAGTTCGTATCTCCTTCACGGGAGTTAGGGTGTCGCCGTCGCTAGTGAGTTACTTCTCCTTCTCTCTCCCCCCTCCCAACCCTCTGCAGCTTGCCCCTCCCCCCTCCCACCACAGGAGATTGCTGGGTTGATTCCTAGCCATTTCAGTCACATATGAAAACTTGCCATGAGATCCCCCATACATAACTTGTGGCAAACCTGTTCGATTTTAAGGGTATTCGAGGAAAACGATAAGGTAGCACATAAGAAAACATTGTCTTTTGATTTGTGTGAGTGAGGAATATTTTGCAAGAAAAATAACTTTTAGAGGAATTTTCCGAGAATTCAACTGATTCAATACAAAAATTTCTTCGTTTGAAAAGATAATATACAATGTACAATTTCAATAGAGGTAACCTTATTTACCACTGTATCATTATCCTGAAAAAATTAACATCACGTTGTCATGTGACGGCCGCGTTATAGAGGGCGAATTTCTGTCCATCTTAAGTACATAGCTAGGATGGTTGTAGCAATAGATAGTGTTAAACTGTTAATGGCTGAATGTCGTCCAGGCACCCATGGATTGGCAAGTTGGACAAACAAAGGGTGGCTTTTAAACTGAAGATACATACCTGAAACAAAGAAAAACAAATTTTAGGTAGGTAGTGTGTGCAGAGGGGGCAGGTTTTTTTTTATCTATTATCTTATATAGGAAGGTAAGATATGAAAACCAAGTCTAATTGATGAAAGCAATGTTGTTACAAAACTAAATTAAATCGTCAAATTAGGTTTTAGAATTCAAAATGGGAGCGGCTTATACATACAAGCATAACGTGGAACGAACCGAAGTAGTCTATCTCTATCTCTCATCTGGATTCACTAATATCCGTATGAATTTGGACACATACATATATTAAGCATATACATAAATCCATACACGAATCTATTAAAAACAAAAATATCTTAATTATAACATGATATTGAGAAAGTACATGACTAATTAGGACAAAGAACAATAATAATAGAGAGCTATAGTTAGATAGAGGCTACAACCAAAGCTGAAGAAGGCATCAACAACAAGCTAATTAAGCATCGTCCCGTACCTCCATCCTTGTCGTGTGGTTGCCATCATGGCGTAGCAAGAAAGAAACAGCAGCAGCAGCAGCCATGGCCAATCCTTAGCTAACACTTGTCGCGACAAGCCATTTGCAGGGATTCTTGCAGGAGATGATTTAAATGAATACTGTCGCAACAGGGCAGGCATTATTTGCAGGGATGCTTGCTTGCTGCTTTTGAATTTTCGTTGGCTCGTCAATTATATGGTCGATGCGAATGGAACCCATCTGACTATAAACGACATCCTGCTAGTGAGTGGGTACAGTAATTAATTAATTAAATCACTATTAGATCAATCGTACGTACGTTGTGCTTTATATTAGATTAAAACCCTACTCGTAATAGCTACTCCTAAACATCAACCACGAAATTAAACCAATTTTTGGTAGGTTGTACGACTGAGTTACTGCACTGTCTTTTCTTTATGAGAGGTTCCTCTTCGAACGCTATAAAAATGATCAATTTTACATGGATCTTTTTACACAAATGGAACTGCCCAAACATTTTAGACTATTTACACAAATAATATTTTTTCTCTTGTTACCTGTATTCAAATCAATTAAATGGAACTGCCCAAACATTTTAACCAGATCCAAGTATTCGATCATAAACCAATTATTTGTGGCATTACACTTTTTTTTTTATTTCGATCGTCTCTTGGATTAGTTGGAGTAAATGAGAGATTATATAAATATTATTACTATAATGAGCTGAGTGGCATGCAAACTCATCAATCTTCTCAGTGGTTAAACTATTTTGTTATCTGCAGCAAACGCACTAGATCACCGTCATCCTTTACGATATTCCCGGTGCTGCTTCATGCCATTGAGTATCTTAATTAGTAATCTTCAAGCTCTAAGTCTAAGATGAGCGTCGGTTCCAAAAACCGATACCTATGAGGAATTTAGAATCGGCACTAACAAGAATTTCTCTACTAGTGGTGGATGAGATAGAGTGAGGGAGCATCACGGACCTCACTGCTGATGATGATTGTGGCCTCTCCAACATCAAAAAGGTGACGCAGGTAATTCATTGAAGCTTAAAAGGGTGATAGGGAGGAATAGTTGGCGGCCGGTCACCAAGATTAGGGTATATATGGAGGACTATAATTTTGGATGAGTTTAAACTTATGATTGATTCAACTAAATTCAAAATTATTTACAGAGTCACCTCCTACATACCGGGACCTAGCTATTTCTACGCCTAAAATTTCCTTCCGAAATCGTAAACCCTAGCAAGGATCGGACAAATATAGAAATGGTTCGCTATTACTCTGCTATATATGTAAGCGGTAATCGATCGGGATGGTTCGTGTCGACCCCTCTCCCATACCATATGTGTTTCTCTTGTTGAGATGTCAATCCATTCACACACACACACACTACTTCTGCTGCATCTGTCTGTTCCTTTCCCCAATGTAGAAGAAAACATTCATCTCCATTAATCGATCAAATATATAGGGGAAGGAAGTTAGCTATAGCTGGAAGAAGGACCAAGAGGGCGAGTGGCGCGTCTACCTATATATTGATTCACTAGTACTCTTGTCTTTCAATTCATGGAGTCTTCTCGTCGTCAAGCCGCCGCCGCCGCCGCCGGTAGCGGCGGCGCACGGCTGTTCCCGTGCCTCTTCTGCAGCAAGACGTTCATCAACTCGCAGGCGCAAGGTGGCCACCAGAACGCGCACAAGAAGGACCGCGTCGCCGCCGGCGGTGGCTGGAACGCACCCCCACGTCTACGGCGGCGGCCCATATGCGTGGGGGCGGCGTATCCGAGAAGGACGACGTGGACGGCGGAGATACCGTCGGCGGCGGCGGCGGCGAGAAGCTCGACCTCGAGCTAAGGCTCTAGCTAGCTAGCGCTCGCCTACTGAATTAATTATATATCTTGTTAATTAGATGTCTGTAATTACGTTGTTAATTACATGATTGTTTCTTGCGTATGTGCACGAGTACTAATATATATATTTTCTGTTGTTATACACCTCTGTTTGTATATATATGCGCTTCAATTATGTGGATAGCTTATTAATTTTCATGCGCGCCTTCGACCTACATAGTGATATACGCATATCTCGGTCCATCTTCATTATTGGTTTAATTAGATAAACTGAATTCTCCAAATAGGCTTTAATTGTTCGTATGCCATGCATTCTTGTGACCTGATCAACATGTCATTCACTCATATAGTCTTAAATATCGTTGTTATATAAGTAGAACATATTACCTTCGTCTCAAAATATTTCACGACTACATCAAAATAAATTGAGCGAGTAATTAATAATGGACAATATTTAGACTATCATTTTCATATTTATTCTATAGATGTAAAAAGCTCAGGCTAAGCTAGCTTCAATAACTCATGCATATTTTGGTTGGCTTCTTTAATCGCTGACTTTTCCTAGCTAGCTAGCTCAAGTGTAGCATCAACTGGAAGGTCCTTTTGCTACCATTTCTTTTTTTTTTAAGAAAAAAAAAAGAGGCTGACTTTTCCTCGATAGAGAGGACATTCAGTAAGGCAGTCACATGCATGCATGCATGCACGCACGCCTGTGTATGTGCGACAAAACCATACGTACGTACGTGTGTAGGCAGTGCATATATGCATGCATCTTCTGCATGACTCACATGGCAACAAATCGTGCTTAACTACTTAACATGACTGGCATGGTAAACACTACACCTCCGTTTTATATTATAAATCGTTTAATTTTTTCTAATCAAATTTCTTTTAGTTTAATTAAGTTTATAGAAAAAATACAGTAGCATTTTGAACATATAACAAATATGTTATCAAAATATATTCAACATTAGATTCAATGAAAATAATTAGATATTTTAAATATCACTAGATTTTTCTATAAATTTAGTCAAACTTAATAAAATTTGACTTAGAAAAAAAGTCAAACGACTTGTATTATGAAACGGAAGAAGTACTATTGTTATTTGTTAACTAGCTATACTTGTTATATACGCATGGCACCTAACTTATCAATATAACACATATATAATATATCAACAACTAAAACCCTAATAAATGATATGGGTTCTAAAAATGGTCCTATATATGTCCCCCTCCTCATCAGTGCGCGCCAAAAAGGTATTGATTGGCAACCCACTACGGATGGCCTTTACGATCCGAAAATAATAGCGTAAATTTCATAATGAGCAAGCATTACTCAGTCGCTATATTGTGCCATGTGGCGTCTTGGCCTAGACCATATATATCTCTCATTTTGAACCAAAAACAATAATAATGACTTCACTAATATTTAAGTATTTACCTAAATAAGAGTTTCGTGAGCCGGTTATTTTGTTTTTTGTCAAAATATTGTCGTTACCCAAATTTCCATAAGCAAAACCAATTAAAGCATACACACTTTTATAAAATGAGTATTATGTACCATTACTGGGGAACCCATCTTTATTACCGGTTCGTAAGAGAACTAAGAGATTTATCATTAAGTTGATTTGTGATTTGTAATCAATCAAAATTTGTTGATTGATTAAGTTGCGTCTATGCTAAAAGTATGCAATAAGGAACGATCATAGGATATATCGGAAGGAGGTAGGTTCATGTGTATCCAAATCGGCCGCAGAGAAAGTGTGGGATTGTTAGGTCCTTCCTGTTCCTGATGTGTCACCTTAATTGGGACTATCCATATGTAAGGATTAAGGTTTAATTTGTTCAACTTTCCACGCTGTACACGTGGATAGCCTATGATAGAGGCCTCCAAACATGGACTAATCATTTAATTTATATACGACTGAGGAATATATTTGGGTAATCTTTGAAAGTTTCAACTGATATTTTTCCCTTTCTAACCTAATTAAAGTTATTCCTCGATTTATGTATGTACCATAAATCAACCCCCTCTAGTTTTAAATGCATGACTTATTTAGATTGTGCACAGAAATTAAGAAAATAGCTTATAAGGTATTTTGGTCTATTTATAAAAAATGAGAAAAGACCAACCATACCTGCATTTATTTGTGAGAGAATACCATGGTACCCAAAATTTTGTAGTACCGGTTAGATTTAGAACAGGTACTAAAGATTTAGTATCGATTCTAAATCCAAGTCCCAAAGACATCTTTAATTCCGGTTGGTGTTACCAACCGGTACTAAAAATACATCTTTACTACTGGTTGGTAACACTAACCGAGACTAATGTTGGAGGATCTTTTGTTCCAGTTGGTGGGGACTAAAGATATTTTTTATTGCAGTTTGATTATCACATAGGATTTTTGAGTTTTTTTTCAAAATAATCATCATCTAGCCAAATATCTCTTTATTTAGTTGTGCAAAGAGTAAATGTGCATGCATGTATGGAAGTGCAACTGTATGCATGCAACCAATCAATATTAATTTCAATTATTGGTTCAACCTGTGCAAGAATTAATTTATGTTGGAAACGGATTAACATAGCACCATTGTAGATGATAATTAATTTCAGAATGATGAATGTTTTGGAATCTTTGGTTTTGGTACCCTTTTGTTTAGGAGATGATCAAACTAAGATGGAGAAAGTAGCAATCTAGTATTGGATTTAACATCACCTAGTTAGTATTACGAATCTGGACCATTGTTATCGAGATTTATAGTAGAAAAAGGCTATACATACTTTTTTTTTCTTACTAAATTCCTCCTGACGTATTTAATTTACGAATACTAATTTATAATACTAGTTGATCTTAAATCCAGTACTAAATCCAGTACTAGATTGCTATATTTTAAAACTGATGGTGTAAATTTTATGAAACAGTCCAAAGGTAAAAACGGTGCGGCTGCAGAGTTTATATTATCAGCACCAGCAAGTTGGTACGCCATTGGAGTGATCTCGGCTGGGTTGGCCCCAATCATCAATCCATGGAACTGTTCGTACAAAAGGTAACAGTGCTGAAATTAATTAAGCTGAAGGTATGTACATGATCATCATCAATGGCGACAATGGGAGAGGGCCCGTACGTCGGCTGCAGCTTGCCGTGGAAGAGAATCTCGCCGGAAGAAGAGACGTCGACGACGACGGAGGACAGAGAACTGTTCTTGTTTTTTCTTCTTTGAACGGAACACAGAAAGTGATATGACTTTTGTTTCGATCGATCGCTAGCTCCAGATGATCAATCCATGTTTGTCTTGATCTATCGATCGATACTGTTTCCGGCGCTGTCATCATAGTATTTAATTGGCACTAAATATAAAAATAGAAGCAATCCTTTTTGCGTGTAAAATTACTGGGATCCAACATATTCATCAACAAATTAAAACTATATAATATAATATAATATAATATAATATAATATAATATAATATAATATAATATAATATAATACTGTAACGCCCCAGGTAATCAAGTACCTAGAGTGCCACACCAAAATATACTCAAAAACTAAGTCCCAAAATTATTAGAAATTTCAGCAGAGTCTCCCCTAAAAATACGGACATCCACGACAGGCAGTTGTAAGAAAAATCAATACCGATATACCCCGCACAATACAAACCATCCTAGCTCCATAAATCCCACGGGAATATAAGGACCAAACCTTAAATGACATTTACAAGTTCTATGCAAAACTTATGCTGAGCGAAAATATAGTCTGAACCTAAATTTTCAGTAGTGTGCAATAATAATGTGCAGTCCAAGGGTGCTACTCCCGCCCCATGCTGATCAATGTCATTAGGTACCTAAAAACCAAAATTAAACACAAGAGTGAGTAAAAAAAATACTCAGCAAGTACAATATTGAACCAGTAAAACATACACAGGATTTATGCAATAAGAAACCAATATGAAGGGTTGAATTTACTTTATTTTAAACCAAAGAAATCAAAAGATAGAAGTTCCCTCCCAGGCAGGTATGAATATCCTCTTAGCATTACCGGTAAGCCGAGCAAGCGTGATCAGCGCTTCTCAAGGATCAAGAATAAAGACCCAAATTGCACTCCCATGACTACGCATGGTTCTTGAATAATGTAAACAGAACATCCGGAATAATGAAACATGAATAACGACATGAATTTGAATATGGATTGAAACACGAATAAGTAGCATAACATCATAGCCATACTATCAGTAATTTCAAGCAATTGAATAGTAATTATGCAAGTAAACTAAACCAACAACTCAGTTTGTCCATCACATAAGTCCGTCTTGTACTTGCCTTAACTCCTTCGATAATTTGACTCAACTCCTCCAACGTTGGAACCCTCCACACATTGCGACAAATTTCCCTAATTTGCGAAATCACTGAAATTCCTCAACGTTGCTCTATTTTTCCTTTCCTTCTTCCTCCTGTACACCCTCTCGGTATCCTTATCTCGGGAAGAAGGAAAACGGAAAGGAAACGCCGGTTGTGATGGATGACGACGGCTGCGGCCTCCGGCTATGGCCGTGGCGGCGGCGCAAAGACGGCAGCAGCAACAGGGTCGATGGCGGCAGCGGCAAGAGCGCAGGACGGAAGGTGTGGTGACGGCTAGGGTTGGCTGCAGCGTTCCCTTTTTTTTTATTTTTTTTAGTTAATATTATAAAGAGACTTAAAAAAAGAAATCAACGGCCCACATCGTTTCAATCCCGGGGACTTCGCTCGGTCTCCGATTTCTATAAACTTGTAGTCTATTTTGCACTACTCCGCGAGCTCTATACATCCACGGTTCCTGATCGCCTATTCGAATAACGGTTTAAAAAAATTGAACTTTTGCGGGTTTGTGCTAATATTCCCTGGGGCATTACATTCTTCCCCCCTTCAATCGAATTCGCCCTCGAATTCGCCCAATCATACTCTAGAACACGGGGTATTACATTCCTCCCTCCTTCCAACGAATTCGCCCTCGAATTCGTCCAGTTATACCTCGGACAAGTATGGAAAGGAACTCATAGGTAGGACTTATATAACTCACCAGACGTGAATAACTCTGGATACTTCTCCCGCATCTGTGACTCAAGTTCCCATGTGGCTTCTCGCTCGGTCTAGTGCGTCCAAAGAACCTTGACATACTTGATAGTTTTATGCCTGAGCACCCTCTCGGATTCCTCCAATATTCTTACAGGACGAGACTCAAATGTCAAATCTTGCTCAATGGTCACCGGCTCTATGGTAATATGATTTTCAGGGTCCCTCAAATATTTTCTCAACATGGAAATATGGAACACATCATGCACACCTTTCATGGACTCTGGTAACTCAAGGCGATACGCTAGGATTCCAACTCTTTCCATTATTGAGAATGGACCAATATACCTGGGGCTGAGTTTGCCTTTTGTTCCAAATCTCACAACACCTTTGGTAGGAGATACCTTTAGAAGTACTTGATCACCCACTTAAAACTCTAATTCCCGTCTTCTGACATCGGCGTAGCTCTTCTGCCTACTTTGAGCTGCAAGCATGTGTTGTCGTATTTCTGCTATCCGTTCTGTGGTCTGTTGAACCCAATCGGGTCCCAAAATAGCTCTCTCCCCTATGGAATCCCAACACAATGGGGATCGACACTTTCTTCCATAAAGTGCCTCATATGGTGCCATCTGAATGCTAGCATGGAAACTATTGTTGTAAGCAAATTCTACAAGCGGCAAATGATCCTCCCAACTGCCTTTCCATGAAAGGATACATGATCTCAACATATCCTCTAAAGTTTGAATAGTCCGCTCGGATTGACCATCAGTCTGAGCGTGAAAAGCTATACTGAATTGCAATTGAGTATCAAATGCCTCTTGCACAGATTCCCAGAACTTAGAAGAAAACTTAGCATCCCTATCAGAAACAATCGAGCGAGGCACACCATGTAACCTCACTACCTCGCGTATATAGATCGGTGCCAAGTCACTCGCAGAATAAGTGGTGCGGATAGGAATGAAATGTGCCACCTTACTCAGACGATCTACAACCACCCAGATGGCGTCCTTACCTCGTGGAGTTCGAGGTAGCCCAACCACGAAATCCATAGCAATATCATCCCAAGGCCATACAGGAACTTCCAACGATTGTAACTTTCCAGCAGGACTCTTATGTTCAGCCTTTACTCGCTGACATACCCCACATGATGCCACGTACTTGGCCACATCCACTTTCATCCTCTTTCACCAATAGATCTTCTTCAGATCATGATACATCTTGTTCTCCCCAGGATGCACAGTATATGGTGTTCGGTGTGCTTCTCGCAAAATCTCTTCCTTGACTTCCGCTTTCTGTGGAACACATAAACGCTCATGGAATCGCACAGCTCCCAAGGAATCCAAAGTGAAATCTCCAGTTTTTCCTTCCTTTACGCGTTTCTTAACTTGTTGCAGCAACCGTTCGTGTTGTTGGGCCTCTAGCACTCGTTGGGGTATGGCGGACTCAAGAATGACTCGTGACTCGGTACTCGCCACTCCGGCATAACAATAGGAGATATCCATCCGTTCAAAATCAGTTATCAAACAACTCACGGTTGGAGGAACGACCTTACGGCTTAAAGCATCTGCAACCACATTCGCCATACCCGGTGTATATTGAATGTTGAGGTCGTAATCTTTAATCAACTCCAGCCACCTCCTCTGTCTTAAGTTCATATCCTTCTGAGTGAAGATGTATTTCAGACTCTTATGATCAGTGAAAATACCACAAGATTCTCCATACAGGTAGTGCCTCCAAATTTTGAGAGCAAAGACCACTGCTGCAAGCTCAAGATCATGAGTGGGGTAATTCTGCTCATGCTTCTTTAACTGCCTAGATGCATAAGCTATAACATTGCCCTCTTGCATAAGAACACAACCAAGACCTACTCGTGAAGCATCGGAATAGACAGTGAAACGTTTACCAGGTTGGGGCAAAGTAAGCACCGGAGCAGTTACCAGCCTCTGCTTTAATTGCTGGAAACTATGCTCACATTGGTCCGTCCATTGAAACTTCACATCCTTATGTGTGAGCATCGTCATTAGTTTAGCGATAATCGAGAAATCCTTTACGAAGCGTCGGTAGTACCCCGCATTACCCAAAAAACTCCTCACATCCTTAACATTAGTCGGCCTTTCCCATCCGACAACACTTGAAACTTTGCTTGGATCAACTGAGATACCTTGCTGATTAATTACATGCCCTAGGAAAGCCACTTCAGGAAGCCAGAACTCACACTTCTTCAGTTTAGCATAGAACTTGTTTTCTCGTAGGGTCCCTAGTACCATCCTCAGATGACGCTCATGCTCCTCTACATCTTTGGAGTAAATCAGAATATCATCAATAAACACCACCACAAAATTATCTAGAAAGCTATGCAACATGATATTCATCGCCTCCATAAAATAGGCCGGAGCATTGGTCAGCCCAAAAGACATTACTCTATACTCATAATGCCCATACCTCGCAGAAAATGCGGTCTTCTCAATATCCTCTTCTCGCACTCGAATTTGGTTATAACCAGATTGCAAGTCAATTTTAGAAAACACCTTCGCTCCCTTCAACTGATCAAACAAATCTTCAATACGAGGCAAAGGGTACTTTTTCTTGATTGTCGCAGCATTTAAGGCCTGATAGTCCACACACATACGCCAACTCCCATCCTTCTTCTCAGTAAAAATAACAGGAACACCCCATGGCGACACACTCCGTCGGATTAACTTCTTGGATAATAGATCATCTAATTGTTTCTTCAACTCTTCTTGGAAAGGACGAGCTAACTGGTATGGGGCTCTGGATATAGGTCGTGTACCAGGAACAAGATCAATACGGAACTCTACATCACGCTCAGGTGGCATCCCTGGCAATTCTGCAGGAAAAACATCAGGATAATCTCGCACTACAGGAACATCTTCAATCAATAAAGGCTTGGATGCCTTCTCGGCTAAGGCCCATAATAACCCTGTCTTTACAGCACATTGCCCAGGAAATAACCTTGCCATCACGAAAAGAGAATGAGGAGGCGCGCTCCCTTGGAAAACCATCTCCTCGCCTGATGGAAATTCCAAGGTAATAGTCTTCCAGGAACAAGAGATTACAGCACGATATCGGTTCAACCAATCCATGCCCAAGATCACATCAAAGAGCGGTAAGGGAATCACAATTAGATTTGCCACAAATTCCTCCCCATCAATAGAGATTGTACAACCTGGACATACTACTGAACTAGAGATTATACCCCCTGGAGAGCTGACTTGGACAGATCGAGAGACCTCTTGACTAAATAGATTAGCTCTTTTCGCAAACTCGGTCGAAACAAAGGAAAATGTAGCACCAGAATCAAACAGAACTAGAGCATCATGTGAATCAACTGAAAGTGTACCTGTAACGACATCCGGGCGACCAAGGGATGATGCTGCAGGCATGTTGTAGACTCCAGCCATAGCTGGGGTAGTAGAGCCTGAGGCCTGCTGGTGAGGTGGAGCTGAAGCAGAAGGTTGCGCCATAGGCGGTGCAGGCAACTGGAATGGAGCACGTGGAGCAAGAGATTGAGGCATGGACCAATACTGTCCCGGTAATGGGGGTGGTGGGTAATTATGTGTGAACTGCTGGTAAGGAAGTGGATAAGTTGTCATCATCTGAACGGCACCGCGGGGAGTACTAGTGGAAGAACCTGAACCTCGAGGATAGCTAGCTGTCGAAGAGGTTGCTGAATAGGAGCTCGGATTTTGCCACTTGATGATAGAATTTGGGTTACGCTTACATACCAAATCCATGTGTCCAGCCTTGCCACACCCACGACATGCCCCAGTAAACCCACACTCTGCTGAATGGTGATTCTTTCCACACTTAAAGCAAATTAGCCCTTGCCCTGGTACAGGGCGAATCAACTGAGACTCCGTAGGACGTGAAGCTGCATTAGGCTGAGAACCCACTGCCTAGGTTTGGATGATGGTTGAGTGACCTGATTTTGTTTGTACTTCTTGAAAGGTGGTCGCTGTGAGTTCTCGCCCCCTTCCTGATGGGCTCTCTTCTGCTCATTACCAGTGACATTGCCAGAACGATTCTTCTGTGCGGTAGTAATTTGGAGCTCAACCTCCATCCCTCGAGCCTCCTCAACTGCATTGAGGTATATAGTAGGCGGGTTTCTTCCCATCACTTCTCTATATCGGGCATTGAGCCCTCGAAAAAACTTCCTAGCCTTCTCACGCTCATCACTTGCCACGCTAGGCACAAAGCGTACAATACTGCTGAACTCCCGTTCATACTCATCAACAGTCTTGCTTCCCTGTTGGATATTGTTTAAATCATCACTCATCTTGTCCCTAAATGATTCTGAATAATACTTAGCTCTGAACTGCTGAAGAAAAACTTCCCAAGTAATAGCACCGCGGTCAGGGTTCCACGCTTCAACAACTCCATCCCACCAAATGTTCACCTAACCAGTCAACTGAAAAGGCATGAAAGTAACCTTCTCCTTTGGAGTCATTCTAGATCCCCTCATATACTTCTCCATCTTGCGTAACCAGTCTGCAGCATTAACGGGAGTACCAGACCCATCAAATGTGTTTAAGCGCATGGATGTCCATCTAGTGAGTGTCATCCCCTGAGCAACTCGAGGAGCATCATGAGAGACAGCAGCTGAGTGGCCACCACCCTCTTCCTCTTCCATGTGCTCGTCCTCCATCTGGTTTGAGGATGCTGCCTCATTATGGCGACCTCTACCACGACCTCTTCCACGGCCTCCAGCACGGCCCCTACCACGACCTCCACGATTAGGAATAGGGGATTCCGCAACCGAATTGTTCCCAACGTCTTCATTATCATGATTATTCTCAAATTCTTCATCATGGTGGCCCCTACCACGTCCTCTATCACCGTCCTCCCGCGGCCTCGATTGGCTATCCGAGCACTCACTCTAGGCGGCATAGCTATATCAAACACAAGCATTTTCACGTCATTAGTTTAACAATAGGTTAGACAATAGCATCCAAAGAAACACAATCATACACATATATATGCAGCAAAAACATAAATGCTAGGAACGACCCATGCACCCCATCCTATTGTGCACCAGTGTGTCAAGTTTTAGATGTTTGTATCTAACCCAAGTTCTACTCTTACTATTTTATATCCTAAGAGCTCGTTCAAAATTTTATGTTGATTTATATTTCACATTACTCAGTCACTTCCCATGGACCTACCAACCTGGCTCTGATACCAGTTAATATTATAAAGAGACTAAAAAAAAGAAATCAACGGCCCACATCGTTTCAATCCCGGGGACTTCGCTCGGTCTCCGATTTCTATAAACTTGTAGTCTATTTTGCACTACTCCACGAGCTCTACACATCCACGGTTCCTGATCGCTTATTCGAATAACGGTTTAAAAAAAATTGAACTTTTGCGGGTTTGTGCTAATATTCCCTGGGGCATTACATTCTTCCCCCCTTCAATCGAATTCACCCTCGAATTCGCCCAATCATACTCTAGAACACGGGGTATTACAAATACCTTCTCGAATCATCTTACATCATATTTTATATTACACGAAAACATCTCCAGTTTAGCTAAGGCACCAATTCCTTACGGGTTCAAAATCATACCGTCAATATTCATTTTTTCACCATTTTAGCTAATGTTATCACCACTACAACACTAGAGCCTAATTTAAACCCCTCCACCACACCACTGCATCACCAATTATACCCCTACTCATCCACAACAAAGTCTTTCCCACTTCATCCTCTCTCTAATGTTGTGACTGGTTGAAGATTTACATTGAAGAGGAGTCCTTCGAGTTAAAAAGAGAAGGAAGAAAAACGACACTTTCACACAAGTTTGATCAAGTTTATAGAAAAATATAACATCTTTCACACAAAATAAACATATTATCAAAATATATGAAATGCTAGTTTTATGGAACTAACTTCGTATTGTTGATGTTGCTAATTTTTTCTAAAAACTCCATCAAACTTAAAAAATAGTTTACTATAAAAGTCAAACCGAATTATAATATGTAACGTAGAGAGTAACTAGCTAGAATAAAAGAGGAAGAAGAACCAATGTAATAAGGAAAAGTCGACAAGGGGTCAACTTGAAGAATATATAGTAAGAGGACAAATAGGACATGTGGTCAAGTGTTATGAGCAAGTGAAGAATAATGTTATGGAAACACGTACCTTTTATGTATGGCAACTACAAAAATAATTAATAATGATCACCTTTTCTTTAAAACAAGACAATAATGATGTCGAAGAAGAAAGAATTGCCAATATACAAAGCATTTATTGGAAGCACAAAAGTGTCAACCAAGAGGCACAAACCAATATATCAACCCTATTACAACAATCATATTTGAAGCCACTTATCCTTACAATATATCAGCATTAATTTTTCTTCAAAAAATAGTTTGTGGTTCTAGTGATTTTTTTATCACATTATCACTAATTGCGCTACTTTAAAAACAATTAATGTCAATACACGTTTAGCCTCACATAATGCACATGGAAAATAATAGTGCTAGTGTTGCATCTATTCTTCACTTAAGACCGACCCTTTAAAAACAATGCTATGTGCAAATAATAATACTCTTTGCACAAATAAACAAAGAGACACTTGTTAGAGGATGATCATTTTGGGAAGACATTAAAAACCTTATGTGATGATAAAATTGGGATAGAGGAAGTATATATCAACTGTGTTTTTGGCCTCCAATTTCAACAAGCTCTGGTCAGTGATCATGGACCATGGGGATTAATTCTCTTTTTTTTGAAAATGGATTAAAACGCGATCTCTATATCAAAACCAACCGGATGTATGTAGCCAATTAACTTTCCTTATTGTATTAATTTGTATGGTAATGAATTAACCTTGTGTATGTGCGTTATGTTATATAATTTCTTTAAATAAGACGATTAGTTAAAGTATGTGTAAAAATTAACAGTGTTGTATATTAGAAAACGAAGGGGTAATAGGCAGTGGTGGAGCCACGTTCAGCTCAGGTGATGCACAGCAACCCCCTAGATCCAAAATTTCTCACTTAAGAGCACTAAAATATGCAGTGTTGTATTAATTTTTTCTAGCTTTTCAATGGTAATGCAGCACATTTGTTTGGATGCTAGCTCCGCCCCTGGTAATAGGGCTGATGCTAATATATTACACACCCACGTAGAGTTATCATCTCTTCTATTTTGTGCGGGTGCGGGAAAAGAGAACCTTCTCTAAACTTAATGATGTTTGGGCTTATTAAATTTTGGTAATTTTTGCTAAAGGATGTCGTGACATCACGATTTTAGATGTAGGACATCGCACGAAGTTACCTTGTAGGAATACTCTGTAAATATGGTTATTTGCTAAGAGACACCGATCGTGCCCATTAATTTAGTGTTTTCATGCTGACAAGCTGAGAAGGGATCCACTTTTTACACGGTGTAACTAAATTATACTGCGTGTAGAATTAAAAAAGGAATTCATCGGGATATAGGCATGATTGATTTGGAGAAAGAATTAACAAAAGGCAACTCCTACTAGCTAGCTAGCTAGCTAGCTATCACAGTAATGTAATCACTGTCCTGTTTCTAACTCTCTTGCATATATGGTTTGCGTTATTTTCTACCAACACACAGTATGGATTTGTTGGGAAGATGAATTCTCAGAAATTCACAACACGTTAAACACATTTATATATACCACGAACAACAGAAATATAATTAATTACACTAATTAATTAACACGATCGATGACCAGCACATTTGCATAACCGTGACGGAGTAAGAAAAATTACCAACTATCTGACTTAACTAATGAGTCACTCGGCAAAAAAACTAATGAGTCATAAGTTTTCGTCCAAACTTTTAATGGTGAATTAAGGGAACACTACTAAAAAAAGGATTTTGCAAACGGGCGAGAAGGGTTTTCGCATGCGGTTGCACCAACCGCATGCGCCAAATCATCTGCGAAGATTGTGATCTTTGCATGCGGCCAGCGCAACCGCATGCGAAACGCTTAAGCCGACCGCATGCAAAGAGAAAAAATCGTGAAAAAAATAAAATTCAAAAAATAAAAAAACAAAAAAAAACCTAGCGCCGACGCCGCCCGAGCTCGGCGCAGCCGTCGTCGCCGTCGCCGCTGCGAATCCCGCCATCCTCCGCGCCAGATCCGCGGCCCACCGTCGTCGTCGTCCTCTAGTCGCCGCCGCCATCGGCAGATCTGGGTGGGGGAGGACCGCCGCCGTCGCCCACGCCCGCCCCCACCGTGGCCCTCGCCCACCGCCGCCTCCGGGGAAGCGCCGCCGCCGGATCCGCGTGGGGGGAAAGCGGTTCTCCCCGGATCCGCGTGGGGGAGGGCCGCCGTCCCCAGATCCGTGCGGGGGAGTCGCCGGACGCCTCCTCCGCCGGCCTCCTCGTGGGGGATCTGGCGCTGGCGATGGTGGAGGGAGGTGGGGGCGCCGCCGGCCTCCACGCGTGCCGCCGGTCAAGCTCCCCCTCCGCCGTCGATCCCGCTGCCGCACCCGCCCACCGCCGCCCGCCGCGTCGCTCCCGCCCGTCGCCGCTCTCGGTGAGTGAGAGAGAGAGAGAAAGCGAGTGAGAGAGAGAGGACTGAGAGAGAAGAGGACTGAGGGGATAAAATAAGTGAGAGAGAGTACTGAGAGGTGGGGGTGAAAAATTTTGAACCGGTGGAGAGGGAATGCCGATCCTCAAGATATCCGCATGCAAAAATTGATTTTCGCATACGGGTATCTCAAGAGGACCGCATGTAAAAATGATGGAGCATTTTTACATGCGGACCACTTAAGCATCCGCATGCAAAAATCGAATTTTCTTTCGTGCGGCTATTCAAACTTCAAATCGATTTTTATGTTACTAAATTAACTCGAATGAAAAAGTTGTCAAAAGAAAAGTTGCAGAACTCATTAAGATCTACCATTTTTATTTTGGTCATTTCTCCATCCGAGTTTGATTGAACTATATAAAATTTGAATTTCAAAATATAAGAAATTTAAATAATTTTTCAGGTAGTAAATGATTTCAAATGGAAAAGTCATCAATAAAAAAATTGTATAACTCATCAAGATCTACAACTTTTGTTTTGGTTATTTTTATATATGACTTTGTTTGAACAGTTTGAATTTGAATTTCAAAATATAACAACTTCAAACAACATTTTCAAATACTAAATTATTTCAAAACATTGTTCACAAAATGTACATATCTCTTGTAGTTTTATAAACTATAAGAGAGATATGTAAATTTTAAGAATATGTTACGATCACTTTATCGGATGAAGAAATGATCAAAATAGAAGTTATAGATCTTGATGAGTTGTACAACTTTATTGTTGATGACTTTTTCAGCTGAAATCATTTACTGCTTCAAAATATTATTTGAAGTTTTGAAATTCAAATTTTTAATTGATAAAACAAAGTCACAAGAAAAAATGGTCATAAGAACATAATAACATGAAAGAACATAATTTTAGAAACATTTAGGGAAAAAATCATCTAATTTGGAGTTTATATGAATGAAACTAGTTTTAAATTTTCAATTTTTTCAAATTTTATTTTCGCATATAGCTTCTTAAGTGGCCCGTATGAAAAAATCGATTTTTTCATGCGGGCGCTTAAGTGAGCCGCATGCAAAAATGAGCTCATTTTTGCATGCGGCCCTCTTAAGAGGTCCGTATGGGAGAATAGATTTTTCCATACGGGGCACTTAAGCAGCCATATGGGAAAATGACCCTCGATTTTTGCAGACGTCACTAGTTATGGTCCGTTTGTAAAAATCATAAGGTCTCGTACAGAAAAATCACTTTTGTAGTAGTGGAACCTAAACAGGATTATGCACAGGATTATGCAGACATATCTACGGCTCAAGTTGTAGATTAGCTGAACCATGAGATGGAGAAACCCAGTTATTTTGTACCTATTTTTATATATAATACCACCAACTTTTCGTATAACGTTTCACTATTCGTTTTATTAAAAATTTAGTATTAATATATAAAATTGTAATTTAAGAGATATTTTATTTGACCATAAAATAAGTCACAGTAAATTTAAATAAATAATATTATATATTTTTTTTAAATAAGATAAATGGTTAAACGTTATGAGAAAAATTAACGGTGATATAAATTTTAAAAGTAAAGAAGTATATATATTGTTAAGTTTCACAAATATTAAGCAGATTGAAGATGGATGGACGACAGGATCGATCGAGATTCCGTTGAGTTGTCACATGCAGTAAAAATGTTGGTCCGTTCCCTTCACGAGCTTTCCGAACTAAGGGAGGATTTGCTGACTTTTCTTCGCTGACGTCAGCGTCGTCACTTCACACACACCCACGCGTGCCGACAAATTAATTAAGACGCTAGCTAAGCTAGGTACGGTCAGCTCCACTCCACTGCGTGGTGTTCCGTACGGCTGGATCCGACAAAGCTAGTGGGGCCCACGGTGGCTTTGCCAGATACGTGCGCCCGGATGTGGGCTACCCACCCACGTGCTTGATGCTTAATTAATTACTGTAAGTGGTAGTGGGAAATTCCAAAAAAAGAACATCTCAAATATCACCTGGTTGATATTCCTCGTATAATATTATTTGATGCAAATACCTCTTCTAATTTATTCTAATTTATTTTTGTTTGAGATTTCACCTAATTATCATTACTCGCATATTCTCATTGCTGCAAACCCAACATGATGACACTATTTTGGAGATGTGGTTGCCACTCGTGTCTGCCATAGTATCGATATAAGATTGTGGAATCATCACTCGTGGTGTCTACCATGATGAGGACATAACTAGCTCGGATATAATCATGTTTATGTTACACAACAACAAGCAAAAGGTGCATATGTTCTATATTACATTTACTTATTATATGCTTGAACAAACGTTACTATACTATGAGGTTTGAATTTTCTCGTTTGCAGAAATACTTGCGTGGATGAAGGAAAGGAGTGTGGGTTCACGAAGTGCTTGGATATTAAAATAAGTTGATTGGGGACCAAACCAAGATCTTCCCCAAGTCTACTCCTATCTCACCACGTCACTTTTGGTTCATAGGAGGTAAGAGATGAAATTCTACACGTTTTGGATTCGAAATCGCATCTCCTGACAACATTAACTTCAAATGGACCTAGCCATTGATCTAGAAGAAATTTCGAGACCCATGAGCACTTGTTGGAAAGTTTATGTAGTCTACTTTTATATGGTTTTGGTCCCATGTTAAAATTCCTTCTCAATTGTCAGGATTCTGCAAAAAAGCCACATATCTCATCTAGTCCGAGTCTAATTTAGGTCTTGGGTCTTGTAATTGTGTCGTGGGCTAAGCTCGCGGGGGTGCGCCCTAGGGCAATCCTAGAATGTCCCTTATCATATTTATTGAGTAGCCATCATAGTTTAGAGTCGGGTTTTGCTTATGTTATTTCTGCTATTGCAGTTTTGCCGCTAGTCCCAAATTCGAGTGCTTAATCATTCATATGCAATTGAGTTGCAATCTACCTTGTTCTTACCTTATGTTATCCGATTCACATGCAGGGATTACCTTTCTCAGCGAGATCAACCGGGCGGTGTACGGTTGATAATTAGAGAAGTGATGCTACGATTCTAGGGTTCGGATCGTGTTGATCGTAAGCAAGATCGTGTGTATCAAGTTTCCGCCAAATCTAGAGTTATCAACACCTATCGGAAGATCGGGACCTAGTTCCTTTCCATCGTCCACGCATGTATTTATGCAAACGAGAAGATACAAAACTCATGGTATAGTAACGTTTGTTCAAACCATATAATAAGTAAATTTAATATAGAACATATGTAACATAAACATGATAATGTCCGAGCTAGTTATGTCCTCATGATAGCATGTCGTCAGATGGTGGTGGTCAAGTGTCTTTGCTCTTGGTCATTGTTGTTGAAAATTGAGTTGTTACGCTTCTCTCTTGAGGTTCAATAGTGGCTTGTTTTTTTTATAGATTTAAGATGAGAAAGATGAGCTTAGTATGAGGTCGTGTCATTTAGAAAGAAAATGTATATGTCCATCAAGATATGCGCTAAGTCATATAACAAATGCAGAAAGAGGCAAGAAAAAAACAAGCGAACAACGGTAATTGTTAATTGGGGAGGAATGTCAAACCAATGTAAATTAGGATGAAGAATATCAAACCAATGTAAATTAGGATGGGTTATTTGCAACAAGTCATTTTATAAGGAGACATCTCATACTTAAGGCGATATTTGTGATGGTTTTTGCAGTTTTCCCAAAGTGGTGAGTATACATCTGATAGCGCCATGTGCTTCTTTTCGACTGTCATGGTGGTGCCAGCTGGCATACAGGCGTACAAGTATACGTGTGGTATGCAAGAATATCCATAATATATCTTATATATAGAACCGGTTAAATTTACAGGGAATGGAGAAAAAGGAATGCCATAGCATGTAGAAATATACTTATCATTTGATATGTGTGAGTGGGCCATATTTTGGAAGTAAATACTTTTGAAAATTTTTGCTGAAGTCGAACTAATTAATTCACAACAAAAATTTCTTCCTTCAAAAGATTAATATATAATCTCTAAATCATGCGCGGGTTGTACAGGCACATCTCGTTTGGATGTAGTGGATGGGTTTTAATCCTCTCTTTTATATAAAAAAAATCTCCAATCACTACCACGGGATCGGTTATCTCTAATGGGCTTCAAGCCTCATCTCTAATGGGTAGGGCCCCCGTCACTAAGCAAAAGTTAGTGATGTGAGAAAATATCTCAATCGGACACGAGGCCATCACGGATGGATGTTATCTCAATCGGGCCTACAAATGTAGCCCGTCACCGATAAGATTGACCAAGCAATACAACAGCCGAGTGGAGTATTTATAGCGTGCAAAATATATCTCAATCGGACTAAAGAAACGACATCTCTAACGGGCGCACAATTATCTCTGACGGGCGTAAAAGAAAGCTCGTCACCGATATGTATCATCGGTGACGGGCATTAACCGAATCTCAATCGGGCCTTATTTGGGGCCCGTCTCCGATGATACTCATCTGTGACGGGCTTTATACTAGGGCCCAATTGCGGTAGTGGAGATAATCTCAATCGGGCCTAACCTTGTGCGCGTCACAGATGAGTGTCATCGGTGACTTGCATATAGGTATATGCACCTCAAACGAGTACATCTACAACGGTGTTCATTTTGACCCGATTGAGATGACTTCGTTCTGACGACCCACGAAGTCCAGGCATGTGAGGGCCCGTCACAGATGAGAGGGTCTGTACTAGCGAATGACGGTGCATATGTGTTGAGAAAAAAACTGAAGAGAATTGAAGGCATCAAGCAAAACACAAGCATCTACGATCATCCCGTACCTCTCGGTCCTTGTCGTGGTTGCTATCATGGCGTAGCAACAAGAACAGCAGCAACTAGCGCCATGGCTGATTGATTAACACATGTCGACACGCCATTGCAGGCCGATTCTTGCATATTGATTTAAATGGCCACTGTTGCACTAGGGCAGGCATATTCAGTCGCTAGCTGCTGCTTTTGAATTTTCGTTGGCTTGTTAATTATATCATCGATGGACCCATCTGACTATAAACGGCATCTTTGCTAGTGAGTGGGTACAGTATATCACTATAGATCCATGGTGATCGATATATCCTGCCTGCCTACGTTGTGCTTTAAATTAATAGGTAAACATCAACGATGAAATTAAACCAATTTTAGTAGGTTGGAGTAGTACTGAGTTACTCCACTGTGTCTTAATTTCTTTTATAATTAAGGGTTCTTTTTGAACGCATTTTTTTAAAAAAGAAATTAGTGTATTTTTCTATAAACTGTTAGTAAAGATTCCACCATTAGAAAGACGGCTTATAATTATATGTTTTGATCAATTTACACAGTTTTTCTTCTCATATTATATTTACGCAGTTTTTCTCTCATTTTTTGGACAACTTTTAATAAGACGGTTCGGTGAGAAAGAAATTAGGGGAGAGAGAGAGAAGTAGGCAGTATGCAGGGAACTCGTTGTTGATGCTGACTATGGCCTCTCCAACATCAATAAGGTGACATATCTATCGGTAATTCATTGAAGCGTGAAAGGTTGGAAGGATGACTAGTCGCCAAGATCAAAGGAACAAAGAAGCATATAATTTTGGATGAATTTAAATAAACTTTTGATCGATTCAAATAACTTCAAAATCATTTGCAGATCGAGCTGACCTTTTACCGAGCCCTTTTAATACACCTGAACTTTTGTTCCGAAATTATGAACCCTCTGGCTGGGACTATAGACGACTGTAGAAATAGTTCTCAATTCCTCCGCTATACATATAACTGGTAATTGGGATGTCCCTCCATATTGACCCTTCTCTCATAGCATATATATATTTTTTTCTTGTTGAGATGTCCCTCCATAAATAGATAGTTAGATACTCCTGCTACAGCTGCATCTCTGTTGCTTCCCCAATATAGAAAATCTTTTCATCTCCATTGATCGATCGATCCAACAAATAGGGAACTCTAAGTTTAGCTAGCTACAAGTGGGTTATATAGCCATTCTTTCATGGATTCTTCTCGTCGTCAAGCCGGAGTCGGCGGCGGCGGCGGCGCGCGGCTGTTCCCGTGCCTCTTCTGCGACAAGACGTTCCTCAAGTCGCAGGCGCTCGGCGGCCACCAGAACGCGCACAAGAAGGACCGCGTCGCCGCCGGTGGCAGCTGGAACCCCTACGTCTACGGCGCCCACGACCCCGCCGCCGCCGCTGGGGTGCCCGACCCGTACGCCTGGGGCGGCGTCGTTCTGGGCTACTCTGGCGGTAATCCTGCCGCGACGACGACGCACATCGCCGGGGCTCCCCATGGCGGCGGCGCGGCCGGCCGCGGGCCGCTCTTTGGGACGCCGGCGGCGGCAGGGTCGTCGTCGTCCAGGCACGGCGGTATTGGCTGCTGGCGGATGGCATCCGATGACGGCGGCGCCTCCAAGACGAAGGGCGTGGACGGCGGCGAGAAGCTGGACCTCGAGCTCAGGCTCTAGCTAGCTCTCCACTGCCACTACTGTACTGGAATAAAATTATGTTTTATGGCACCCGTAATTAATTACCATGATTAATTGCGTCTTGAGTATGAATATTATAATCTCTGTTTGTGCACGCATGCGCTTCAATTATATATACTCCCTCCCTTTATTTTTTCCATAGATAATGTATAAAACATGCTTAAAATATTTTTATTTATAAAATAACTTATAATAAAATAAATAATAATTACGTTAATTTTTTTAATAATACGAAGGGTTCAACCTATACCCAAAAGTTAACAGCATGTTACGTGGATGGCTCATCAATATTCATGATGATTTTGACTTATATGTACCTACGTACTGCAATGCATTGACCCGACCATCTTCATTATAGGTGTAGATAGATTTAATATCAAAGTGGTAGAATTTACCATCCTGGTCTACATGCAGTACTGTTATCATGCATGTAGTCTCAAATTAATTAATACAATATCATTTTTTAGGGAAATAAATGTTGTTAGAGCAGGTATAATAATACCGACTCAACTAGCGATAAGAACCCCCACACCAGTATTATTATACGTGGAGTAGGGCGAAAACATGAGAAAGAACAGAGTGCGTGTTTCTGCAAGCGTCGGACGATGAAATATTTTATTCGCTTTGTGAGTCTCTGGTTGAGTTTACTTGATCTTATGTTATGTGCATATGCATAATTTAGTTTAACGCTCAAGTAGGACCACAAAGCATGAGTTTAGTTTTGATCACCTGTGCAGGCAACAATTAAACCTATTCATGCTTCCATAAAGCTAATCTAAAGCTAATTTTTTATATAAACAATCTACAGTATTCAACTTTAGATGACTAATACCGCCGACTGTTACTTTCTCTACGCTCTTACATAGCGAAACATATAGTAGTAGTAATTATTAATGAGCAATCCTTATATTACCTAAATAGTTTAATTAATTCTTCATATTTATTCTCCGGATGTAAAAAGCTCAGGCCAGCTAGCTTCCTTGTCGATGTATAACATCCTGGCCTGGCAAATTAAGTGATGATCACTCATATGCATATCATGGTTGGCTTCTTTAATTAATGGCCGACTTTTCCTAGCTAGCTAGCAGCTAGCTCAAGTGTAGCATCAATCGTGCAGGTCCTTTTGCTACAAAAATTGAAAAGAATAATAAGAAGCTGACTTTTCCTTGATAGAGGGCACGCAGTAGTGCGGTCACATGCACGCTTGTATATCTATATGTGCGACAAAAACCAAATGTAAATGTAGCATCGTCTTCGGTTTCACCATTTGTTTTATTTAAAATATAATAGTTTATTATGATTTGGTTTATTATTAAATATATATTAAGTAATCCCTCCGTCCCATTTTAAGTACAGCAGTGGATTTTCGTGTCTAATGTTTGATCGTCCGTCTTATTTGATAAGTTTATGAAAAATTTAAAAAAAAATAATCACACAAAGTATAATTCATGTTTTATTATCTAATAACAATAAAAATACTAATCATAAAAATTTTTTAAATAAAACAAACGGTTAAACGTTGAACATGAACCATGCAAATTAAACTGCACTGTTTTTAAGATGGAGGTAGTATGATTTACATTTTCGTATATGATGGATGTTGAAACGTAAGTATATCAAAACAACAACACCACCATCTATTAAAAACAAAGTGGTATTCTCTATGTCTCACAATCCCAACAAATCGTGTTCAACTACTTTTGATATGATATTTATCATGGCAAACAGTGCTATTATTAGCTCGATAGTTTGCTATTTGTCGTATATATGCTACCTAAACTTATACACCGCATAGTTTAAATCTGTACCACATAATTAAAAATCTGCAACCCTTATTAAAAATTTACAATTTTGAAACCGGCACTGATGATCGCTTCTTATCAGTGCCAGGTATGAGGTGTACACTGACATATGGCCCTTTCAAACAAGAACTAATTAATGATGAGGTGTCTGAATTGTAACTTCAATTTGGTTAATTTGCTTTTGTTTTCTATTTTGTGGATGAATTTAGGTGGTTTTGAAACTTAAATTATTGTAATTTAGATTCTTGTTTTACGATATAATGGCAAATATACATGGCAAAGTATAATAAAATTTGTACAGTCCCATAAATACGTTGCTCATCCTACTTCATGATTAACGTAGTGCTTTTATTATACTATATATAACATGATGTTTTAGGATATATTCGTCTTCATGCAATGGTTCTGTACTCAGGTAGGTAGATGGATGGTCGAGATCTCACCAGCTCATTGCTTGTACGGAAATGGCATAGTTACATCGTGTGCAAAGACATTACCCAATGGATACGTGCCATGTGGCGTCCTGGCATGAACCCCTGTCGGCCTGCCCTTTCATAATTTGAACCTATAAACAACAAATTCGGAATTTACCTAAAACAGAAAAAGGGTTATTCATGTCCGGCTTTTTATTTGTTTGTTGTCAAAATATTGGCCTTATATACCCAAATTTTATTAGCAGAAGCAATTAAAGCCTACACACTTTTGGAATTGATTTGTACTCTGTACTAACAATTGAAACCAACACATATATACAACCTTTTTTGGCAGCAACTAAATCTTGCCAATACAGAAGAAAGAGAGAGATAGTAATAATTTTACTTTTTATCGTCAAACCATCGTTTGATTATGTACTCTCGCCTCCAAGTGGTCCAACAATTTCTCAATTACATGTCTTTTATATCCCCAATTAATATAGGCATTTTGAGATTTATTCGTGATTATGATTCTTGAGTGTGACAACTCGTTGCTCCATTAGAGCATTCCTTATAGACGTTCATATGTGATTATGGAGCCTTAGCAAATGGAACCTAATAATGAATATATGCATATTCATGTGTATTGACCCGAGCTTCTGAATTCTATTCACTTTGTTAGATATTCTCTATGTTGCACGTAGTGTTGGATCAAAGCTGTGTCTATGGTACTTAAAACTTTGCAGTAAAGAACAAAGAAAGTGTGGTATATACGGTACACTATATAGGTTCTTCATTTTCCTAATGTGTCACCTTAATCCTGACGTACCTATATGGGATTAAGGTTTAATTTATTGAAATTTCCACCCTATGGAAGGGGATAGCCTAGTTATACGTTGGCACATCCAAACCAAGGACTAAATGTGGACATTGAGTGGATGGATCAAAATATATCATCATAGTGTTGAGGAAAAGATTAGGGTAATCTTTGAAATTTTTCAACTGACTTTTTTCTCTCTCTAAAGTTATTCCTCGGTCTATATGTGTCCCATCAATTGCCCCCTCTAGTTTTAAATGATGCAAGTCATTTTAGATTTTTTGATCGAACAAAAATAATTAAGAAAATAGCTTATAAAATTGTTGTCTATTTACACTAGCTACCTGCATGAGAAAAGACGAACCAATTTATTATGAGAGAATTGAAGTTTATTCAACATGCGAACTTACAGCAAAAGAGATTGGTTTTTTAAAAAACATTCCAAAAATGATTTAAATTTAGGAAAGCAATCGAAAGGTCCAAAACGATCTACATTTTAGTTGTTTGGTGGTACGCCATTGGAGTGATTGGATTGGTCCCACCATCGATCGATCAATGCACGAAGGAATCAAATTCAGCCAAAAAAAAACTTTAGTTGAGCAGTTTGATCGATCCCGATCAGCCAATTATATTCAGCAGTTTTTTCTTTTGTGGTTCGTACTACTTTGGTGCTCTCTGAGCCTGACTGCATCACCAATTCACCTTCTCCATCCATCCATCATAATAGGAATTAAATGTTCATCGTACAAAAGATAACAGTCGAGAAATTACGCCCAAATTACAGTGGGAGATAGGCCTGGCTGGCCGGTCGTCGGCTAGCTGCAGCTTGCCGCGGCAGAAAATTAATCTCGCTGGAAGCAGAGACGACGACGGATAGCGACCTGTTCTTGTTTTCTTCTTCTTCCTCCTCTCAGACGGGTCGCCGGGCTCCCATCCACCTTCCCAGATGGACCGGCCATCCGTCTACGAAAATAGAGGATTTTCGCAGGTTTTTACCTACAGGTGGATCGGTCGTCTGCCTGGAATGACCATTTTTAACCACCTGCAAATTTCTTTTTTTTTTTTTTTGCTAGTAGTGTCTGTGAACGGAACCGAGAGAGAGACTCTAATTTGTTTCGATCGATCGCTAGCACCAGTAGATGATCAATCATATCTTGTTGAATTATCGATCGATTCTCTGTGTCCGGGTGTCAGTGTCATATAAAGCTCTTGTGATGCATTAATTTGGTACAGAAGGAAACATCGAGATGTATAATAGTTTGACAACCAATAATTAAGTTTTGCTTCCGATCGACACTGCCAGGTGCGCATGTTTCATCACAGGGAGACGAGCTAGGGACAAACACAACAGAAATACATGCATCAATGTGGCCGTCAACATACGTATTTTTGTTTTTGCGTAAGAGAGGGACAGGGCAGTGTGCTCACACAGTGCTAGCTAGTGACAGAAAGGAAGAATTTTTCCTAGTAATGAAGAGTATCACAACTTGAATTATATATAAACATCCATATATTTGCATGGTCGCTAGCTTGGTACAGTTCTGCATACATGGTACGCAATCAGTTATAATTAATAACATTCTATCTATTTAATATTATAATATTATAAGTCGTTTAACTTTTATACTAGTCAAATTTCTTTAAGTTTGATTAAGTTTATAGAAAAATATATTAGTATTTTGAACCCAAAACAAACATATTGTCAAAATATATACAATGTTGGATTTAATAAAACTAATTTGATTTTTTTATGTTGCTAATTTTTTCTATAAACTTAATCAAACTTGGTAAAATTTGACTAGTAAAAAGTCAAATGACTTATAATAGTAGTATTTAATCCGTACTGTCAAACAGCAGAAACATATAGATAAAGACAACAACAAATTAATATCTTTTTTCTTTTCATCTTACATGATCTGGTGTAGAGGATTATGATAATATTTCACATATATTGCATGAATGAAAACATCCCCTTCACATATATTGCATGGATGAAAACATCTCCACATGCTCTTCTACTACCAGGTACCCATTCCTAGCATGTTCAAAGTTGTATCCCTTAGTCTATCACAGCTGTGTATTCATTTTTTTTATCATTATATATACCTTGCCTCCTATTATGATTTTATAAAATAACTTTCATATATAAAAGTTTTGAAGAAAACACGCTGTTTAGTAGTTTGGGAAGCGTGTACATAAAAAACGAGAGTGAAAGTTGGGAAAAATTAGGAAAAGAACACAGCCTAGGTTACATCGTCACCACTAGGGACAGTATAACCTGGTCTAATATCAACCAACCCGTTGCTCTGCTACACTACCGCACTGCAAATTAATTCCCCTACTACTCATCAATAACAAAGTCTCCCACTATATCCTCTATAAAATATTATGACGATTTGTGATAAAGAGGAGTCCTCCAAGTTAAAGGTGAAGACTAATGGTAACTAGAATGACAAAAGATATAATAAAAGAAAGTCAAGAAGGGATAAAAAAGAATAGATAATAAGAACTAGTTATATGAGGGCAATAAGAGGCGTGGCTAAATAATGTTAAGGAAACACATACCTTTTATATTTATGGCACCTACTTAAAAATAATAGATAGTGATCACTTATTTCATTAAAACAAGCTGATAATGGTGTCGAAAAAGAGAAGTTGCCAATAAACATGGCATTCATAGAAAACATTTTTTTTTCAACCAAGTGGCACAAACGAACCGTCCATTCTCATTATAACAATCATAATTGAAAGATACTTTAATTTTCTTATACAAAATATCAACAATATTTTTTTCTTAAAAAATAGTTTGTGGTTCTAGTGATTTTCTATATCACATTATCATTAAGATTATGCTACTTTAATTTTTTTAATGTTAGTTAATGTTTGGCATCACACAATGCATCTGACCATAATAATGCCATGTTGCATCATACCTTGCTTGTTGCCTCGTGCTATGTGACAGTGATAACAATACCAGCAACCATCCAAACATGTACTACTAAACCTACCGCTGTCGACACTTATCATGTGGGTCCTATAAACTTATATATAACCATTCATAAATAGAGTTCCGATAACGTAATTAAGCTGCATGTTAAAGATAGACTCAAATGTAAATATATATATTATATTATAGGGACTCAAATACAAAAGTGACGACCAGAATAAAATCTTCAAAAAAAGGAATGTTCACATCCTGTAGGTTCTGTTTTAATAGACTGAACGCAAATCCGGAATAACCAAAATTTTCGCCAAGGATTTCTGTCTCACGGACAAATGAACTAGTTGGTCTTTTGATGTAGAGTAGAAGAACATCCTCCAACACAATAGGGAGTAGTGGCAGTCAGCCTACCACACGGCTGTAGATGGAAAGAAAATCTTAAAAGGAACTGATTCAAAATCACATGAGGAAACCTATATGCGACTTGCTTCTTTTTTCCGATCTGCTAGACTTGCTTCTTTTTCCTTTTTTTTCTCTCCGTCCTCCCCGTGAAAAGGACACACACTGCACAGGGAAACCCTTGAAATAAAGTTCACAACCGACAAACTGTTGCAAACTATAAAAACGGAAACATAACAATAATTAGATTCGATCTTTCAACAGCTGAGGAGATGCAAAATTGCATTCAAACTGATGTACAACTCACACAGACTTATTGATGAACCCTAGATCCAAAGTGATGAACAAATGCAATACTCAAAACTAAAAATTAAATATGAAACTAAACCAGCACTCGACACGACAATGCAATTTAGAATTCAACAAAACAAAATCTAATAGAACAAAACAACGGTTCAAATTGTCTAGGAAAAGGATAAATAATTTTGTGTAGCAGTTTTTTAGTTATAGGTAGATAAAGTACCTAACGGCAAATCTGGCGCTCTGATACCAACAAATGAGGAACTAGGTCCTGATCTTCCGATAGGTATTGATAACTCTCAATTTGGTGCAAACTTGACATACACGATCTGGCTTCCGATCAACACGATCCGAACCTTGCAATCAGAACACCACGTCTTCACTAGGTATCAACCGTGCGCTGCCCGGTTGATCTCGCCGAGA
Organism: Oryza punctata; assembly: GCA_000573905.2. NCBI lineage: Eukaryota > Viridiplantae > Streptophyta > Magnoliopsida > Poales > Poaceae > Oryza > Oryza punctata. The sequence goes on along the minus strand of CM002494.2, from coordinate 3,219,785 downwards.
AGTCTAATCCCTGTATGCAAATCGAAGAACACAACAAAGAACAAGGCAGATAATACTCAATTGCATATGAATGATTAAGCACTCGAATTTGGGGTCCACAAACCGAACTAGCGGCGAAACTACAATGGCATAAATAATTTAAGAAAAACCTGAACCTAAACTATGATGACCACTTAATAAATATAATTAGGGATGTCCTAGGGTTGCCCTAGGGCACACATCCTCTTGGGTTTAGTCCACGACACAATTACAAGACCTAAGGCTCAAATCAGACTCAGACTGGATGAGGTACGTGGCTTGTTTTGCAAATTCCTAACAGCTCGGTTGGAAATTTTACGTGGGACCAAAACCATCTAAAAATAGACTCTATAAGCTTTCCATCAAGTACAGATGGACCACGAAATTCCTTCTAGATCAACAAATAGATCCATTTGAAGTTGATGCCATCAGGAGATCCGAATCCGAATTCAAAACACTCCGAACTTTATCTCTTGCTTTCTATGGACCAAGGTGACGTGGTGAGGTAGAATTATGCTTGGAGAAGGTCTTGTTTGGTCCCCAATCAACTTCTTTGATCATCCATGCATTCCTTGCATACTCAGTCTCTTTTCCTTCACCCAAGCAAGTACCTCTGCAAACGAAAACACACAATACTCATAGTGTGGTATCATTTGTCTAAATATATAACGAGTAAATCTAATATAAAACATATGCACTTTTAGTTGATGAATACATAAGGTAGTCCTGGTCATATCCGAGCTAGTTGTTCCACATCAATTTTTCCCACCTCCACAGGCTGAAAACATAAAGAACCAACACCTTTAAGAGACTATGGGTGCCGGTTCTTAAGAAAAACCGGCACCTATAATATAGGTGTCAACTTTTAAAAAAATGGAACCTATAATATTTTATAGATGTTGGTTAATTAAAAACCGATACCTATAATATATTATAGGTGCTGTTTTTTTAAAAAAAATCGGCATCCTACGAAATGAGCCGAGTGGAACTTGTGGGCTTTTAACCCACCGCACCACCGCAGTCCACTCCACCTCTGCTCTTCTTCCTTCTCTCTTCTTCTTTCTTCTCTCTTCCTCTCCTCTTCTTCCTTCTCCTCTCCTCCAAATCAGGCGGTAGCATGGCAGGGCCCTCCCCTCAGCCAAATCAGGTGGGAGGGAAAGCAGTGGTCCGGCGGTGGTCTGGAGGTGGCTCGGCGACATCCTCCCCTCCGCCAGATCCGGTGGGAGGGGAGGCGGTGGCAGTGGCGTGCGGTGACGGGAGAGAGGAGGGAATCCGACGGCGGCTCAGTGGCAGTAGCAGCGTGCGGCAGCGGCGGCAGGCGGCGGATCCGTCTCTCCCCTCCTCTTTGTGATTTGTTGATCTAGATAAGATCCATATGTGTATTGTTTGATCTAGATGTATTTTTTTTCTAGGGATTATTGACTATAGTTGATGTGTTTATGGATTTGAAGCAACTTTGGGATTTGGGTATTATTTGGGATCAGCTTGACGGCTTGATGCATCAAGCTAATTTTTTTTGCTCGTGTGCACCTCAAAGGTGCCGGTTCCAAAACCGGCACCTTTGACCCGAGTAATCACTACTGCCTTCTTGGTACCGGTTGGAAAATCCGGCACCTAAAGGGGTTTCCCAACCAGCACCTATGGAGGTTTTTGTAGTGTAGCGTATCACATCGTATACAATTTTAGAGTAAAGTGCATTGCAGGTATCTAAACTGGTTCACATGTGTTATCTAGCTCCCCGAACTCTCAAAAAGTATTTTTAAATCCCCGATCTTGTTGAAGTGTGTCATTATGATCCCACATTACCACGATCCATCCAAGATCCTATATGGCGTTTATGTGGTATGTCATAGGGACAGTAAAGTGGCATGCCACATCGACATTCTAGTTCCAAATTTTCTTTTTCTTTTTTCTTCACCTCTATCTTTCCCTTCTCGTTTTCTTCTCTCTTTCTCCACATGAACAGGAAGGAAGAAGAGAAAAAAAAGGGGAGAAGAAAGATAAATAAAATTAGCTAACGCTCTTATGGCATGCCACATGAGAGCCGCATAGAATCCCAAAGGGGTCATGGCAATTTGAGATAGATCAGAATGACTCACTTTGATAAGTTCGGGACCTGAAAATCTGTTTTAGGGAGTTCGAGTACCTGGATGACATGGGTGAACAAGTTTAAGAACCGGCAGGCGACAACACACTTTATTCATTTATTATATCCTAGAACTCCATATATGTAAAATTAACCTCTGCGGAATAATTTTCATTACATTTCAAAATATATCTATCAATCATTTGTACAATATTTAATGTAAATTTATGGTCATATATTCCACAGCAAAGAGCAAGGCATCATCGAGTTTTTTGCCATACTTTTACCAATCCCACTTTTACTAGTAATACAAAAGAGATATCGTAACAAACACTACTGTGTAGCTTGATTCAGCAATCGGATAAGCAACCCCCTCTTTTTTGTGGGTACATTTTCCAAACTTAAATAGTGTGTTTAATGAAAAACTTTATATATAGAACTTTTTAAAAATAGAATAAATATATTTTTCGAATTTGTAATAGATACTAGTTAATTAATCATTCGTTAATGATATTTCTTGTTTTCCTTGGCGTGGAAAATCACACCCGAGTTGCTGAAATGAACTATCTCTATACTTCAACTTCAAACTTCAAATTCCTCAATTTTCGTTAGCACGCCTTTCAAATTACTAAACAGCGTATTTTTTTAAAAAAAATTCCATTAGAAGTTGTTTTAAAAAATCAAATAATTTTTTTTTAAGTTTACAATAATTGATACTTAATTAATCATGTGTTAATGGACTTTCTCATTTTATGTGCGCGGGAAATATTTGTTCCAAGGCGTGAAACGGACGAAGCCTTAAGAGTTATATATATATTATTTCCGTGAGTATATCAGCATAGGGTGAGACCGAGTACATTTCTTAGTTGGAGAAAAAACCAGCGTTGATTTTTCATAAATCGTTTGGTTATTCATCTTATTAAAAAGTTTAATATAAATATGTAAAAGTATATGTTAAGATTATATTTTATTTGATGATAAAACTAATCACAATAAAATAATGATATTTATATATATATTAAAAATAAAACGAATGATCAAATATTATAAAAAAGTTAACGGCGATATATATATATACATATAATTTGAAATGGAGGAAGTACTACGTATAAATATATATAGGGCATAGAGTAAGTTGGCACTTGCGCAGGTTGATTAAATACTACTTCCATGGAGTCCTTGGCTTCCTCATCTCCAGCATCAGCTGCGATGGTGGTGAACGTGTCCCTGTCCCTGGCGGCGCCGGCGGCGAGGAACCGCGACGAGGACTGCGCGGCGACGCCGATGACGCGCGTGGGCGGCAAGGAAGTGCGGCTGTTCCCGTGCCTCTTCTGCGACAGGACGTTCGTCAAGTCGCAGGCGCTCGGCGGTCACCAGAACGCCCACCGCAAAGAGCGCGTCGCCGCCGGCAGGAACCCCTACGTCTACTACTACTACGCCGCCGCCGCCGCGGGAGTGCCCAGCTTGTCGTCATCGCCGGGCTCATCGGCCGCCGGCAGCGAGGTCACTGCCGGCCTCGCCGCTGCTTGGTCCATACCCATCTCCTCCCACGCCTGCAGCGGTGTCGGCGTCGGCGTCGGTGCACCGCGCTTCACGGTCACGGAGCACGCGCAGCTCCTGGCCACTCTCGGCAGCGGGCGGGCGATGCTCGCCGCCGGGCCATCCGCCGGTCGAGACGACTACACGGTGGACATGCTCAACTGGACAAGAGCGTCCCACGCCGCCGCCGTCGACGACTCTTTCATTGGCGCCGGCGACGAGCAGCTGGACCTCGAGCTGCGTCTCTAGAACGACGACTAATGCATGTACCAGCATGCTCTTGTATTAATGCATCTTGCATGGTCGTATTAATTAATCTTTATCTAGCTAGTAGTAATTAAGCTTAATTGCTCTCCATATCAATTACTCCTGCCTTTTTCTGAATATATAATAAGCTTGGCACGTTGATGTACTTTTTGGACAACCCAGTTGCAACTTGCAACAAGCTCTGGTTAGATCATGGGGATTAATTTCCATAATAATCTATTAATTTGTGTATGTACTACTACTATATATGGGAATTAATTGAACTTGTGTATATAGTAATAAGGTTGATGCTAGCTAATATATCATCATCCCTAGAGTTGTCTTCTCTTCTATTTGGGCGGTGGGGGTGTGTGGAGGTCATCAGCTAGCACCTATCCCATTAAATCGATTTTCGACGGTACTAAAAAGATTAATGATGTTTGGGCACACTAGATTTTAAGATATAGGTTTACAAAATTCACCCAAACCAGCTAGTTCAGAACTGTGAACACTACAATCAACAGTCGTTAACATTTCTTATCTAGTTCAGAACTGTGAACACTACTATCAACAGTCGTTAACATTTCTTATCACATAATTGTAGTTTCATAACAAAAGATTAACGGTGTCAACATTCAAGAGCATCAGTCCTATCATTCACTATTACAAAATCGGTTTTTCCAAACGGTCAAAATCGATTTTCGCATACGGTTGACCTACCCGCATGCGCGAAAAGTTCTACGAAAATCGTCATTTTCCCATGTGGGTAGCGTAACCGCATGCAAAAACGAGATTTTCGCATGCGGTCACCTAAGCCAATCGCATGCGAAAATATTTTCGGTGAAAAAAATTAAAATTCAAAAAAAGCCGAAACCCTAGCCGGCTACCATATCCACGCCGCTGTCACCCGTTGCCGTCGTTGGCCTCGCCTCCCCCCTCCCCCCGCCGTCATTGCCTGCAGCCGCCGTCGCTCACCGCGCCGCTCCCGCCCACGACCGGCCTCTCCCGAGCCCACCACCGCCGGATCTAGGAGGGGGAGCGCGCCGGCCATCGAACCCGCCACACCGCGCCGCTCCTCTCCCGCCTGGCCGCCACCGCTATCGCTCTCGGCCATAACCGCTCTTGCCGTCCTCGCCAGTGAGAGAGAGGAGAGGACAAGAGAAAGTGAGAGACTGAGAGGAAAGGAGGAGAAGGTTGGGTGAAAATTTTGAAGTGGTTGAGAGGGAAGTCGGAGGCAAATCAGACTTCTAGGTGGATCCTTAAGAGACTCGTATGCAAAAATCGATTTATGCGCATGCGGGCCACTTAAGAGGTTCGCCTGTAAAAATGAGCTTATTTTTGCATGTGGCCCATTAAAAGGCCAACATACGAAAATCAATTTTTGAATGCGGTTCTCTTAAGGAGCCGTAGTCTTAAGGAGCCGTATGTGAAAATGTCTGCTCGATTTTTGCAGACGTAGTCAGTTATGGTACGTTTGCAACCTACCAAGGGTATCGTACGGAAAAATCGTTTCTCTAGTAGTGATTTGCCTTTCTCTTATAGGGTCGGTGCCATAATTTAGATTTTAAAACTTAATTTTAAAGTTGATTTTGAGGTGTTTCGTTATTGTTTATTTTCAAGCATTGACTTTAAATCATTAAGTCATTAAGAATACATATATAAAGTTTTACGTACAAATTTTATCACTAAGAAGTCATTACACAGCATATATCAGAGAAAAGACGGGAGATTTTAAACATAGGTTTCCAGAATTTCACCCAAACCAGCTTGTTCAGACCTGTGAACACTACATACAATCGTCGGTCGTTAATTAACATTTCTTATCACATAATTATGGTTTCATAGCTAAAGGTTAAAATGTAACACTCAAGATCATCAGCCCTATCGTTTGCCGTAGCTTATACTTAAAATTGATTTTGAGATGTTTTTGTCATTGTTTAGTTTGGAGTATTCACTGTAAAAACACGTATATAAAAGTTTTACGTAAAATATGATCACTAATAAGCCGTTACAACTATATAAAAGTTTTAATGTCTCAATGGCACGCAAGTAGAGAGGGAAATGCTATATTACCACTACTATCCGGCCACTTCATTAAGACCTTTACTTTTATCCAGATATTGGTTGTAGCACAAATATTTATGATTCTCTGGCAAACTGCGCAGATGTATCATTGTGCATGAGTAGCTTTTTCACCCAAGCAGATCTACAAATAAATCTTCACCGATATAAATTACCAGCATCGAGGCAAATATGTGGGAGATGACTAAAACCATGGATTAGGTATCCGGGCTAATTAACGAGTACTATTCGTCCAAAAAACTTAATCCTATCTTAAATACATGTCTAAGCTCATAGCTATGATTGATTTTTTTTATGTAGTAGTATGTGCCACCACTTTTAGATAACGAGTACTCTCTTTATCCCAATCAATCTTTATCCCAATCAATATAAGTACAACCTAGCTAATACTAATACAGATACGATATATCCTAAACGAGTTTAGTTTTAGAATATACAAGGTCGGGCTTATGCTTATATTAAGACGGATAAGTAATAAGGTCAAAGAAGAAATTATAATCAATAATTTAACAACTAAATGTATTATTAAAAGACTGAAACATTTTATACTTAGCCGATTTTTGTCATTGTTTTAAATATAGTAGCAATATTTAGATAATATAATGACATGCGTATTAAAAAGAAGGGAATGCTACATAACGGTATCGTGTTTTGATGAAATGATACCTCTGAAGTATCACCTGATACCTGGGTATTAATCGATACCTACCAGGTATCAGGTGATATCTCAAAGGTATCATCCCGTTCGAACAGGGTATCGCAATACCTTAAATGTATTATCTTATCTGAAGAAGATATGTACCTAAAAATGGTAAGTAGAAATACTTGTTTACCCTTTCCGAACGGGTGATATATAGACCCGGAGTATATCAAACTATTTTACATGAATCGAATACATAACTATATTTATATTTATGTGTACAAAAGTTAATTTGATTTAGTATGTAGTATTTGCTAGCGCGTGCGGTGCATCGCAGCTACGCAGGAGGAAGATGTTTTCTTTTTGAGCGGCAAGGAGGAAAGATGTTGGAGTAGACGATCGATATGCTCCTATATAATTGGTGGCAAAACAAAAGTTGCTTCCTGATTGGGAAAAAAAAGTTGCTTCCCGTCCGTGGCCGTGGGGCCCAGTTGTCAGGGAGCCGCAACGCGACAAATTAAAGCTAATGTGGTGCGGCGTGCCGACATATGCCAGACGTGACGACACGGCCATGTGATGGTGGTACACTATAGGCTTGCACGTTACAGTAATTTGTCTGTATCTAGTGCCGGGTAGCCTTTTTATTTTTCACGCGCCCACATTTTTCATACTGTAAAACATATTTATTTTTAAAAAAGGAAGTAGTTTAAAAATTTACTCCCTCCATTTTCCATTTTTTAATGATCTAACATCATTGATTATTTAGATACATTTAACCATTCACTTGTTAAAAAATTATGTAATTATCATTTATTTTATTGTAAATCGTTAAATGTTCTTATATTTGAGATACATAAATTTGTTTATATTTATATAATTTTTTTAATAAGATAAAAAGTCAACCGTGTCAGATATTAAAATGGAGGTAATATATATTAATACATTTAGAAAATTTCTTTAAGATAATACTTAATTAACTATGTGTTAATCCGTTGTTCCGTTTGTGCATAGAGTAGTTCTGCTAGCTTCAATTCATTCGAGAACTGGACATGCGCATCTGCCGGAAACAATCTCATCCAAGTGATCCAACAGGTCTCAACAAGTGTATAGAGTAGTATATATGTACTAGTAGAGCTAGTATAGGTTTATCGGCTTTCATGTGTTTGATGGTTTTCTTTTTCATTTTCCTAAGTAACTTGTAGAGTGGTAATTATTTTTCTTACGAGAAAAAAATAAATCTAGAACACGTTGCAAGCCCTTATATTTTCAGTTCAACTTCCACCTATGCCAAATATTATTTTTTAAAAAAACTTTTCGATCGGTCTGATTGAAACGGCGGACCAAGTTGGTCCAACTGACCGGTTAAAGTGATTACATCGTTAGCTATATGGTTGAGGTTAAGTTTTTTTAAGTGACTCAAAACAACTACTTCCTCGTTATTTTCCATTAGCACATATCCCGAATAGCTAAACGTTGTCTCTTTTCTGTAAAAAAATATATATTGAAATTTTTTCAAAGAAACAAATAAATCCAATTTTTAAATTTATAATAGCTATTAATTAATTAATTATACGCTAATGATGATTCTTCTCCTTTTGACCTGTGGTGAAAAAACCAAACCAATATGCCTACTCGAACTCGGCCTGAGTGTCTGGGACAGCTAAATTCTCCCTCCAGTTACTTTTATATCACGTTTAGGATACAAAGTTATCGAGTGATTCCAATTTTATTGTTTGAAATGTTAAATAACATTGACCGAATGGAGTAGCTAGTTTTGCTCAATGACAATATATCCATCCGATTTTCTGAATTTGATTGAAGATGATATTATTTCTACTCATCCAACCGAGCTTTTCTCTTTATGTTGAGATTATACGACTATTCTTGCATTGGCTGTGCAAAAATTGCATTCAAAAAATAGATGCTATCTTGACTTGATTGTCTGCCTAATTAATGGTTGTGGATATTATGGGTACCATATACCCATAAGTATAGATTACTTGACTTGTTATTGGGGGATACATAATGTATGTCGAATATGTATAATACTAGGACTCTGGTATAATGTTGACTTGGCTATCACGTCAAGGTTGTAGTCCTGATTTGTTAAGATTGTAAATTAGTTACATAAGATTTGAACCATAAGGGGTTAAATCTTATCTTGTAAATCTTGGTATTCCGTGTATATAAGGAGAACAGGGTGCCCCTTGCGGGCATAACCACAATTGCATCGTCAGATCAATACACAATCCAGCGGATATAATCCCCAAACAGGAGTAGGGTATTACTTCTTCGTGAATGCCTGAACCTATCTAAATTTCTTATCTCATAACCCATCTATTTTTCCCTCTTGATTACTACCCCTTTCATATTGCCGAAATCTAGTTTCGATAATGGTACGGACTAGAGAGATGAAAATATTCCCGTTATCTTAAAAAACCAACACATGTTAGCTACCTTATTTTCATCATCCATATTACGAAGCTACATAACACATTAATAATATTGTGCAAAATGTGTCACATTCCGTATTAGATTTGTTTATTTTGAAATGAAATTAAGGAGTAATTAAGATGATCATAATCTTATAGGATAGGTATATATTGATGTTGAAGAATTGATGCAAGTCTTCGAGTAGCAATAATCGCTATTCATTTTTGAATCTTGATCAATGAAGATTTCCCCTTTCTCCATTCGAGATAGCACTTCGGCTGAGCTACTTTAGTGGTACGGAAATCAGAACTAATTATTAGTATATGATTAATTAAATATTTATTATTATAAATTAGAAAAATATATTAAGTTGAATTTCTAGAGAGAATTCTATCAAGTATATAACAAAGTATTTCAAAATGACGTATCATTAGCCGTTTAGAAAACGTGCTCTTGGTAAACAAAAAGTACGGAGTAGCTAGCAACATCTAAGGGCCTAAGGGAAAAAATTTTAACGGGTCACATCGGATATACGGACACACATTTAAAGTATTAAACGTAGACTAATACCAAAACAAATTACAGAATCCGCCTGTAAACTACGAGATGAATTTATTAAGCCTAATTAATCCGTCATTAGCAAATGTTTACTGTAGCACCACATTGTCAGATCGTGACGAAATTAGGCTCAAAAGATTCGTCTCGTGATTTTCACTCAAACTGTGCAATTGGTTTTTTTTTTCATTCACATTTAATGCTCCATGCATATGTTCAAACTTTCGATGTGACGGGAAAAAAATTTTAGGGTGGATCTAAACAGACGCTAAACTGAGTTTTAAACTTAGCTGAACTCCTGAGCTCAGCCATATTACGTACTCCGTACGTAGTAGTAATTAATTGTCCCAACGTTGTCATTGTTGCACAATATATTAATAATTCGTACACAATTTCGATCAAACAGTACTCAACAGTGTGCATATATAGTAGGATCGATCTTTCCCCTCCTGACGGTTGTTGCCCCACACACGTGTGTTTGTCCGTATTACGTAGCACTGTGCAGATAGCATCTTTTTTGCGCATATAATTGGTCACCTTAGAAAAGTCAATAAGGAATATCGGAGGACCACCTGATCTAGCAATCCATAACAATACTACAAGATACCCCATAGGGATCTATTTTATAGGTGTTGATTTGTTTAGAACAGGTAAGTAAGAAGTTTTTTCTATATTTCTAGTGTAAAATTAAGAACCGGTATATATAACCACTCATTGCTACCGATTTATAACAAAAACTGGGACCAATATCTTTCAAAGTCATAGGTGTTGGTTCTTCTAACAAACCGATACATATAGACATCACATATGTACCGGTTCTTATAATAAACCGCTAAAATAACTATGGTACCATAGGTACCGGTTTTATAAATAACCAGCACATATGGACATCACATATGTACCGGTTATTAATAAAAATCGGCACCTATGAGCCCAAAGGTGCCGATACCGGTTTACAATTAAAACCGATACCTATAATAACTACTACAAAAGGGATTTTTTTCAAACGATCAAAATCGAATTTTGTGTATGATTGAACCAACCAACTGTCTAGAAAGGTATGCAAAAATAGTGATTCTTCCATGTGGGTGGCGCACCCGCATGTGAAAATCGAATTTTCGTATGCGGCCGCTTAAGCCGTCCGTATGCGAAAATGGAAAATCGCAAAAATGAATTCCCAAAATTCAAAACCTAACCCTAGCCAGCCGTCGGCGCCATCATCGTCATCACCGGCGGATCCACCCCTCCTATCATCGCCGCCGGTGGATCCGCGCGGGTGGAGGCCGGATCTGTGCCATCGTCGTCGTCCGCGCTCACCGCCGGATCCGCGTGGGGGAGGACGGGGAGAGGCGCCGCCGGCCTCCCACTCGAGCCCGTCACAGGATTCGCGCGGGAAGGGCTGAGGGGGCCGCCGCCATCATCATTGCCGTTGCCCATACCCACCGTCGTCCCTGTCGACCACAACCACCACCGCAACCATCGTCATTGGTGCCCGCCTTCAGAATGGAGGAGAGAGGAGAGGAGGAGGTTGGAGTTAGGAGGAGTAGGGGAGATGAGGAGTGGGGGAGAGGAGGAGTGGGCCGGGGTAGGTAGGAGTGGGAGAGAGAGATGAGTGGAGAATAAAAAAGGAATTGGAATAGGGGTTTGATTTTTCCATGCCGGTCACTGAACATACCCGCATACGAAAATGGGGTACTTTCCATGCGGACCTGTTATGAGGTCCGCATGCGAAAATTGGTTTTTAGGCGTTGGTCTCTTAAATAACCGTATGCAAAAATATGGGTCGATTTTTGCAGAAGCAGACACTTATGATTCACCTAAATCTATTGAGGTGCTCGTCCAAAAAAATATTTATGTAGTAGTGAATGACGCAACTCATATATATATATGTGTGTTTTTATCTAACTTTTATAGAAAGTTGGATTAAGATAAACTTTATATAAAATTTGTAGAGCTCGATGAGATTTGATAACTTTTCGATTTAAGGTCGTTTGGATGTCCGAAAATATATTACAAAGTTCTTGGATCTATTTACATGAGTGGATACTTAAAATTTCTAAACGATATCGGGTGGCGGATGGAGAAAAACTTAAAGTGCCATTCGTGATCATGGGGACCTACGGTGGTGGCATTGGTGCCCCTACGTTAATGTGGCCTGAAGCTCTGGTTAGTGATCATTGGGATTAATTTAATTTCCATGTTGTATTAATTGGTATATATGGGAATTAATTGAACTAGTCTATGTGCGTTATGCCGTTATGTTATATATATTAATTAATGATGAGGTTGATTGTAATATATCATGCATCGAGAGAGAGTTTTTTTAATGAAAATACTGTAGGAGGATCTCGTACATTGCATATTGATATAGCTATAAATACAAATTATGTCTACAGAAAATTGTCTAGCCATTGTGACTTAAAAGGTTTTAAACTATCTTTAGCTCTACAGATAACCGAGGCAAATTCCATCATCTTGATCAATTTATCTATGCAGAAATCAATAGAAGGATTGATATATCTGAAAATGTTATTGTTTCTGGTAACTCAAATACTCCGTGCAATCAAATGATGATGTCGTTCATGTCGAAATGCAATTGTAATTTTCTTTGAATATCTTCTTTAGCTTCCTGAACTGAGATATCTGTTCTTATTTAACGGCAAATGAGTCTCCAGCAGTCTTCTGTGAAATGGCAGCTAAAGAAAAGGTGTTGCGAGGTTTCTTCTTGCTGTTGATTAGGAAGATATATTTTTTCTAAACAAAATGAATTTTGGGCATAATGGATTATAAGATAATGAGTTGTCATCTTTATAAGAGAGTGAAGGACAGTGCTCGACTCTAATTAATTCTATTCTATACCTATTAGTACCACTTATGTCTTAATTGGTACTCCCCTATTCCAAAATATAAGTTTTAAAGTTAGACACGGTTATTAAGAAAACATGTAGAATTATATAGAGAGAAAATAGGTAAATTAAATAGAGAGATATTATGATTGGTTGAGAAGTGAATGTAGGTGTGAAAAAGAATGGTTGGAGGGTTGTGATTAGTTGGGAAGAAAATATTGGTGGAGAAATTATTATATTTTGGAACAAATCTTGAGTGCTAAAAATTGTAGAGTACTAACTGACTTTGTATAGAAATATAGTCGATACGAACACTTACATCTTTTATAGGCGTCTTCAACGAGTAGACCCTACTCCTCAAGCACCACCTTTTTTGCAGTTTTTTCTCCTCTCCTCTCTCTTTTCCTCTTCACCACTTTAAAATTTTTCACCTCCTATCCCCTTTCTTTCCTACTCCCGATATTTTCCTCTCCTCTCTATCTTCCTCTCCTCTGCTTTCCCCTGCTTTCCTCCGCTCTCTCTTGTTTTCTCCTCTCTTCACCTCCTCACTGGCGGGTGAGCGGAGCGTGCGCGTGCGTGACGGCAGGTCTCATCTTGTTGACATCGGGCGACGCGTCTCCTCTCATGGACAGCGGGAGGGCGGCGCATGCGTGACGGCAAGCGTCGACGGTGGGTTGCAACGACAACGGGTGGGCGGGGAGGGGGGCAAAACTGAGCGGCGGTGCCACCGCCGACCAGGAGGTGGCCGGGAGCGGCACCGCCCCGCGTGGATCCGGCGGGGGTGGCACTAGGGCCATCCCTCGCGCGGATCCAGCGGCAGAGACGACGGCAGGTGGCCATCCCTCGTGCCCCACGCGTATCTTGCGCCAGTGACGACTACGACGAGTGGTGGGGCGACAGCTGGCTAGGGTTCGGCCGGGTTTTTTATTTTTATTTTTTTCGTGATTTTTTGTTTTCGCGTGCGGTCGGCTTAATCGCCCGCATGCGAGGCTCAACCGCATGCGAAAATCCCGATTTTCACAGACCTTTGGGTGCATGCGGGTGGGTTGTCCGCATGTAAAAGTCGGTTTTGGTCGCATGATAAAACCAAATATGTAGTAGTGAGCATAGATTCGATTCTTGAGGTTGTATATAGAAAGTGGGCCAGAACAGTATATATTTATATGTACCTGTTTTATTGATAGGATTTTAGGTTTTTCTTCGGAGAATATACTCGATGCCACTTTCGGTTTTTCATGTTTTTATATGTTTATAAGTTTATTTGTTTCAAAAAAGTTATTTTTGTGCGCTATATATGATTGAGAAATTGCTTACACAAAATATAATAGCAAAAAAGGTATTTTGTAGGATATGAAATATGATTTACATTAGAAACAATAACACAAAAAGTATTCTGTATAGCATATAACGGATAAATAAAATTTCACAAAAAAAAGAAATATAAAAATCTTGAAAATTATAAACAAACTACTACATTATGTAATGGGACTACACTCTTAAGGGTTGAAAATGAGGGTTACATCCCAGATCTCACCAAGGACATATTAAAAGCTCACCTATACGTGCTTAAGCGAGTGGAGTCATGCACTGATACATCACTAGTGCTCTCTTCGTATAGCTAGGCTTTTAGATTAGTGACCGATGACGTGTTAATTTTCGAAGCTAGCAGATAGCTTTAATCAATTGAGCATCAGCCACGTGGGGGGTGGTGGCCCACATCTGGTGAGGCAGCGGTGGGCCCCACCAGCCTGTCGGATCCTGCCGGGACCACGCTGGCTGGACAGCAGCAACGTACTGCCGCAGTGGAGTGGGAAGCTTACCGAGCGTCTTTAATTTGTCGGCAAACGAGTGAGTGTGTTTGACGAAAAGTCAGCAATTAATCTTCCCGGCCTTGTGTGTTTGTCGTCTTGCAGATCTAGCTCTAGCTAATGGAGAGGAACCACGTCATTATCTATGTGACAACTCAGCGGATTCGATCGTTCATCTTCAAGCTGCGTGCTGTCTATGTGTGAAACTCAACAATAATTGGTTTCCAGCTTCTAATTACCTCCATCCAAAACGTCTTAGTTACATTTCATTTTTCCAATAAAATGATCATAATTGTAGTCTCCATGCAGCCAAGAGTTAAATAAAAAAAAATTACCTTTTCACTTTGCATTGCTAGATCTAATCGTTGACTGAAACCCAAGCACACACCATCTTCATACTTATTGATTGGATATATATATATATATATATTATATATATATATACGTGTGTACATTTGTTACATATAAGATGAGTAAGTTTCTCCTTTGTCTTTTTGAATGGAGAAAGTAATCTACAATCGTTTTCAGAGAAAAGAAACGACTTGATCTTTTCTGAGGTGTGCATGTCATATATAAGTACGTTGTGTGTGTAGCTAGCGGGTTGGGTTAATTTTTTAATTAATAAAGGCAAGATATATTTTTATACATATAGCAAGTGCAAGTGATGAAAGAGCAATATTGTCCCATGACTAAATTATTTAAATCCTCAAACTATGTTTTAAAATTCAAAATTGGCCACGGCTCATATATACAAGCAGAACGTGGAACAAACCGGAGTAGTAGTACATGATGAATTGGGACAAGGAACAATGCAAATCTAGCGTCTCCAACCTCCAATGAGTGGTGCCTTGAGCAAAACTGAACAAGGCATCAAGCAACAAGCATCATCCGTACCTCCGTCCTTGTCGTGGGTTGCTGTCATGGCGTAGCAACAACAACAAAAGTTCTCAAAATAATTAAAAAAAACAAGAAAGCAACAAGAACAAGCAGCCATGCATGGCTACTCAGCTCACACTTGTCGACACGCCATTGCAAGGATTCTTTGCAGGATAATTACGGATGTGAGGTTGGGATCTCACCTCCGGCCGTACACGAAAAACGAAACAACACATTTTCTTATAATTAATTAAGTATTTATTTTTTCAAAAAATGGATTAATATGATTTTTAAAAACAATATTTGTATATAATTTTTTTAAAAACACACCGTTTAATAGTTTGAAACACATACGCGCGGAATACGAGAAATGTGAGTTGGGAAAGATGAGAGAAGAACACAGCCTTAAATAGCCACTATTGCAGCGATACTTGCTGCTTTTGAATTTTCGTTGGCTTGTTAATTATATGATCGATGGACCCATCTGATCACTATTATATAAAACGACATCCTGCCAGGGAGTGTGTACAGTCGATCGAACGTTGTGCTTTAAAATAAAACCCTACTGCGCAGTACTGATAATAGCTAAGCATCAACAATAGAATTAAACCAATTTTGGTATTACTATTTCCGTCTTAAAATATAATAACTTTTAGCTTTAAATCTGAACATACACTTATCTAGATTCGTAGCTAAAAATAGAGAGATACGGAGGCATCATAGAACTCAATGCTGATGAGGTGTGTGGCCTCCCCAACATCAATAAAGGTGACATAGATAATTCACCGAAGCGTGAAAGGTTGTAGAGGATCAGGGAAGGATATAATTTTGGATGGATAAACTTTATTTATTTGATTCAAATAAATCCAAAATTTTGCACCTCCTAGTGGGAACTATTACTATTAGTACGCTGTTAACGGTGAAATTTGGCAACTTCTCTTAAGTCAAGACCAAGTCAAACAAGGATTTCACGCTGTAATTTTGGTTGAGTCAATATTTTTGGTATCTTTTAATAAGGAAAGTGTGTCATTGTTGTTGTTTTGGTGATAGAAAACCCAAAGCCGATAGATTCTTATTAGAATCGGACTCGGGGGTGTGTGCAGCCGATGTGAGTCGTGTAGGAGTCAGAGTTTGTAATAATTTCTATAGTTGGGGATAGAGTTCTAGTTTGAGCCGATCGTAATAGAGTCAAACTTAGTGTAGTTTACGGGTATAAATATGTACACCCAACGTCTTTGTAATTTAACAACAGTTCAATAATACAACTTTCGGCGCATCGCCACTCTAATTTACTCTCGGCGAGTTCTTGTCTTCGAGTTGGGCTGCATCGATTGAGTTCGATCTCCGGCGAGAGGTGAGTTCCGTCAATTTCTTCGCTTGTATCGGTGGAACTAGTACTTTCTCGATTAGGTCTGATATATTACTTGTTCTTGTACTTGTGCTGCTTATTAGATAGATTGTTTTATAATCGTAAGTTGGGGTTTATATATCAATCACCATAAAGACATCAATAGGCTGATTTAAACCTATTTAGCTTAATCAAATTGCGAACTGTCTTGGTTAAGTCCAATCTTCTGTAATTTGTTCTTTTAAGCAAGTTTAATTTTGTCGCCTGTTGTTATTTATTGTCCTATCGGGGTTTTAGCTGATAGCTTATCTATTCGTTACCCTTTGAAGTGTTATGTATAGGTTTATCAACAAAGTTCGACATAATCGATTTATTTGTTAATAAAGAACTTCGTCAAGCTTCTTGCAACCTATCGGCTTATTATTGGATTTCCATATAATTGTTAATTTTTAGGTTATTGTCATTCAATATTATACTGTCTCGGTTAGATCCGATCTATCTAGATTGAACTCAATACTTTTAAGGAGTAATAAGTACTCTCTCCATCCCATTTTGATCACCACCTAAGCAAAGAGAACAAAGATCAAGAATAACCAAACCTTCATCATTTTGTAATTAATTCTCTTCGGTTAAGGTGTCACATCACTTCATGTCCACGAATTGCATAAGTTTTAAATATTGCATATAGTTACACCAATAAAAATGAATCTTAGTTAGTTGCATGCAACATATTTAATGATGCTCATTTACTCTTTGTACAAATAAATAAAAAAGAAACTTGTTAAAGGATGATCATTTTAGGAAAACCTCAAAAATCATAGGTGACGATCAATTGGGATAGAGGGAGTATATTCTTATCCATTCATCAACCGATATCCGTTTAATACCTGATATTCACTTTCTATTATCTATCGCCGATCGATCTAAGTTAACACCAGCATCGGTTGGGCACACGATATCGCCTAGACTCCTAAGCAGATTGGCCCAAGGACTAATATTTCGCTTGTTTCTTACTAGTTGCATGATGAAACTAACTAGCACGCCTTGAACCCGATTTTACAGGACCTACATTAGAGTGAAGCAAATCTCTCATGCCTTCATGTATGTGACGAATTTTACGTCAGCATACGCCTAAATATTTTTCGGAATAATGAACCCAGCGTCTCTCTCTATATATAATGCGCTAAAACGTAACCTGGGTGCGTAATAACTAAAACGCGCCTCTCATATAGTAATTAGTTTACTACATGTTACATGTTATCAAATACCCGATAGTAATAATTTTACTATTAGGCTTAATTTAGGGATTTGTCATGATTGCACTGTTAGTAACAAAATTACTAACGTTGGGTGCGTTTTAATTATAACGCACCCCGGATACGATATAGTGTATATATATATATATATATATATATATATATATATATGTATATATATATATATATATATATATATATATATATATATGCGTGTGTACATATATATATATGTAAGTGGTACTTGGGGTGGCTCAACCAACCGTCCATGCCGACCCCTCTCCCGTAGCATATGTTTTTCTAGTTGAGATGTCAGTCCGCGTTTCCACATATATAGGAGTAGGTAATTAGATACTACTCCTGCTACTGCTGCATCTATCTCCCCAATATAGAAAAGCTTTCATCCCCATTAATCGATCGAATATTTAGGGTTAGGGGAAGCTAGATAGATAGAAGAAAGTCCAAGATACTCATTCGTCGTGTCTTCCATGGAGTCTTCTCGTCGTCAAGCCGCCGCCGGCAGCGCGCGGCTGTTCCCGTGCCTCTTCTGCAGCAAGACGTTCCTCAAGTCGCAGGCGCTCGGCGGCCACCAGAACGCGCACCGCAAGGACCGCGTCGTCGCCGGCGGCGGCTGTAACCCCTACGTCTACGGCGCCGGCGCCGCCGCGGTGGGGGTGTCCGACCCATACTACGCCTGCGGCGGCATCGTCCTGGCCGGCACCGGCTCTAATAATAATAATGCTCCTGCGACGCCCGTCGCTGGGGCTCCCCACGGCGGCGGCGCAGCCGGGCTGGTGTTCGCGGCGCCGGTGCCGCCGGCGGCAGGGTCGTCGTCCGCGCACGGTATTGGCTGCTGCCGGATGGGATCCATCGACGGCGCCTCCGTGAAGGACAACGTGGCCGGCGGCGAGAAGCTCGACCTAGAGCTAAGGCTCTAGGCTCTAGCTATAGCGCTCGCCTAGCTACTGAATTAGTATAATTATTATATGTATCTTGTTAATTATATGTCCGTAATTATTACGTTGTCGCATTCGAATGCATGACTGCTTCTTGCGGATTCTATTAGTATTATACATCATCTACTATATATGTTTGTGCACTTCAATTGTGTGTGTGTATATATATATATATATATACATATATATGTGGATAGCTTATTACTTAGTGCCTATGCCTTCAAATATATATATATATATATATATATATATATATATATATATGTATATAAATATATATATATATATTATATATAGGGATGCGCTAAAACGCACCCTGGGTGCGTAATAACTAAAACGCGTTCCTCCTATAGTAATTGGTTTACTACACGTTATATGTTATCAAATACCTGATAGTAATAATTTTACTATTAGACTTAATTCAGGGATTTATCATGATTGCACTGTTAGTAACAAAACTACTAACATTAGGGTGCGTTTTAAATATAGTGCACCCCGGGTACGGTATAGTATGTGTGTGTATGTGTATATATATATATATATGTATGCATGCATGCATATATATATATAGAGAGAGAGTACCTGTATGCATATCTGTCCATGTTCATTATTGTTTTGGGTAGATTTACATGTTCATTGTTTTGCTTATATGCATATGCCTTAATTATTTCGCCTATGCATACACTTATTATCAAGCAAATGCTATAAAACAAACCACAATGAAAAAAACCCAGAAAATCAATTTTGAAGTTAAATTTTAGCTATAAAATAAATCACGGTGAAAAAAAACTATAAAATCAACTTTACAATTAAATTTCAAAATTCAAATCATAGCTTATAAGTATAAACATAAGCGAAACAACGGAAACAATGGGACTGTTAATTTGCTATTTATTTAGGATATAAATATGGGCTTCAGTTATTCGCATGCCATCGTGGTTTACATGTTACTCCCCATGTAATTTCAAAACACCCTTGTTGCATATAGGAAAACATTGTAATTAATAATTATGATCCTCTTTAGGTTAGCAAAAGATTTATTACTTTTTCATATTTATTTTGTAGATGTAAAAATTCCTGGTTCAAGTCGTTGACGCCGGCCAGTGATGATCTAGTTGATCACTCATGCATATTTAATATTTTGATTGGCTTCTTTAATCGCTGACTTTTCCGAGCTAGCTCAAGTGTACCAGCAACCATAGGTGGGCCTTTTGGTCCAAAAATTGAAAGAATAATAATAAGAGAGGCTGACTTTTCCTTGATAGAGGACACTCATGATCAGTAATGCGGTCACATGCATGCATGCATACATAGGTGCTATAAAAATATACATACATATGTAGCTAGTACTCCTTCCATTTTATATTATAAGTTATTTAATTATTTTACTAACCAAACTTTGTTAAGTTTGATCAAATTTATAGAAAAAATAGCAACATAAAAATATCAAATTAGTTTCATTTAATCTAACATTGAATATATTTTGATAATATGTTTGTTTTCGGTTGAAAATACTAATACATTTTTCTATAAACTTGATCAAACTTAGAGAAATTTGACTAGAAAAGAAGTTAAACGACTTATAATATGAAACAGAGGGAGTACACATCTTTTCTCGAAGTCTCCCACATCACAACAAATTGTATTTAAACTTAATTAGGATGATCATTTGTCCTATATCACCTACATGTATATAGTTTAAATCTTCAAAATATAAAACATGCAACCCTAAAAAAAGGTGCTGCAGGTTTCAAAACCGGCATTACCGTCCTCTCCCTCCCTTGTCAATGCCAAATAGGAGGTATATCAATACAAGAATTCAGAATTTTCTTAATGGCCAGCTGATTTCTTTGGCGGTCAAAAAATTGTTATAATTAAATGGGCTAGATCCAATTTAATCATAGTAAATTTTATGGATCCATAATTAATGTTAACGGATTAATACCATCTTTCGAAACGTGGAGGGACCTTCTAAATAGACCCAAGGCGTGCGGTGCGGTGCGGTGCGGCAGCCTACCTCCCTAACATTTTGCTTTTATGAACAAAGGCATAACCGATGGTGATTAATGGTGACGTCCTGCGCTGCTTATGCAATACTTACTATATACAAATATATGTTTTATGAATGAAATTATGTGATCTTTTAAAACTTAATTATAATATTCTTGTTTTACAGTTGCAGATATACATAACAAAGTATAAGAAAATTGGTACAATACCATAAATATAAGTTTTTCATCCTTCTTCACTAACGCAGTGCTTTTATTTTACTAACATACGGTATGATTTTAGGAGATATCCCTTAGTAGACATTGCCCAATGGCTATATGTGCCATGTGACATCCTGGCCTGAACCTATACAGACAACAATATAGTGACTTCCGCTACCCCTCTTTAGCTAAAACAGAAAAAAAAAGTAAAAAAGGGGAGATTCGTTAGCCGGCTATTTTGTTTATTGTCAAAATATTGGTGTTACATAAATTTTGATAAGCAAAACCAATCAAGGTTGTGTTCATTTGGGGTTGCGAGCCCTTCTCCTGGTATGTCTTTGTAAGACAGAATGATAGGTTAGTGTATGATTAATTAAGTATTAGATAAAAATTTGAAAAAATAAATTAATATAATTTTTAAAGTAGCTTTCTAAGATCATCACCAACCCAAAAACGATCAATTAGTTTCCATACTTAACATGTCATATAAACACTATGTATAGAAACTATATATCCAATGGATGGTATCTTCAAATTAAATTCTCATCCAATCACATCTCTTCTCGCTCCCTTTATCTACATATTCTCTTGTTTTCATTCTTGGTTTTTGTGTAGACATGGTTTCTTGCATGAGAAATTATGTTTCATCTTCTTACCTCTCTTCTTATTAACTCTCTCACCACATCAAATTTTTTGCTTATGTGGTAGTGTATTAAATGCTATGAACACTAGATGACATGGAGGGTTGGGGATGGCCTAATAGGACTTTTCTAGAAAAATACATTGTTTAAGTACTTGGGAAGAGTGCGCAGAAAAAAACAAGAGAGTATATATAATTGAAAAAGTGTAGTAGAGAACGCACCCAAAAGCTACACTTTTAGAATGTTAAGTACCTTGTACGAACAATTGAAACCAGCACATATTACTTTTTCTGCAGCAACTAAATCTTGCCAATACCAAAAAAAAAGAAGGTATGTTCAATTTTTATTGGCAATAAAATATCGTTTAATTATTATATCAATAGGGAATGGGGCAGCAGCAGCATCCGCATGTATACTCTCGCCTCGAATTGAGTGGTCCAACTTAATTTCTGAATTATTAATTTTGCTACATACCTTTTAGATCAAGATTCTTTCGATCATGACTAAAAGTCTTGAGTCATGGACTCATGGTGCCTGACTCACTGCCTTTTCAAGAGCCACGGAAAATGGAGCCTTAATATTATACGTTCATATGTAATTAATTGGCCTGGCTGAACGAGCTTCTGGATTCTATTCACTATGTTAGATAATCTTCATGAATCTTCATGTCGTTTTGTTTGATTAAAATGTGTCTATGGTAAAATTATGAATTATTAAGGAAGGAGCAAATGACCGGATCCTATGGTAAAAGTATGAGTATTTAATCTTCATGTTCCTGATGTGTTACCTTAACCCTAACACGTGTCCATATATGTAAGGTTAATGATCAAGTAATTGGCCTAGCTGAACGAGCTTCTGGATTCTATTCACTATGTTAGATAATCTTCATGTCGTTTTGTTTGATTAAGATGTGTCTATGGTAAAATTATGAATTATTAAGGAAGGAGCAAATGACCGGATCCTATAGTAAAAGTATGAGTATTTAATCTTCATGTTCCTGATGTGTTACCTTAACCCTAACACGTATCCATATATATGTAAGGTTAACGATCAAGTAATTTGTTGAATTTTCCACCCTATATACAGGTGGATAGGAGAAAAAGCTTCGTCTCGCACGTTTGATGTGGGATGAAATATCGGACGCATCATCGAGTGGGTCCCACCACTGAACCGATCTTCCACCTTTTGCTCTCCACGGTCAAACTTATCCCCATTCCTTTCTCTCGCATCTCGCTCTCTTCCTCTCCACCTCTCGCTCTCTGGCTCTCCTCCGCCTCGCCGAGATGTGAAGCAGGAGACCGGCTTCCCAACCTCCACCACCACCACCAATGCCTTACTGCTACCGTATCCGTTGAATCCAGCCATAGTAAGCTCCAGGGTGCCAGATCTCGGCCGGATCTGGGGAAAGTGGTGCACTAGCCATGTATAGAGGAGCTCGGCCTTATCTTTCTCGACAGTGGCACGGAGCTCGGCCTCATCTTCCTCGCCAACTGCAGTAGGGAGGATGGCATATGCAATATGGACAAGCTTCAACACAAGAAGGCAATGGGGAATCTTCATGGCATTGGTAAGTAGAGTTGCTGAGGATGACATCGCGGGCACCAACACGATGGCATGCTACTGGAGAGGAGGAAATAGATCTAGCCTACTTGTTTGTTTTCAATTTTTGATGTTTCAACTCAACATATTGGATGTTTCATTAGTTAGGCTAAAATGTTGCAGTGGTTTTTTTGGGTATTTCTTATTTTTTTCAAAATCATTCGGATCTTATTGATGTTTCAGTAGTCCAAAATTGATGTTTCATATGTTGTACAAAAATGTTCAAGTGCAATTCGATTGTGTTTCACCGTTTAAATTGTTGAAACTTGTCTGTTCAACAGTTGACACATTTTTGTTCGAGCAATGAAACATTCATTATTGAAACATTCTTTCTAGGGTGAAGAAACATGTGAAACACTTTGCAATAATATGGTGCAACACCGTCTAACGTCCGATCCGTAGTTTCCTCCGGTGGATAGCCTATGATCGATAGAGGCACATCGATCTAAACAAGGACTAATTAATCAACGTGCATATGGGTGGATGGATCAAATCTTATCATCATAGGGTTGAGGAAACATATTAGGGTAATCTTTGAAATTTTCAACTGACTTTTCTCTCTCAAAAGTTATTCCTCAAATGTACCATCAATTACACTCTCTAGTTTTAAATGATGCAATACTACTGGAGAAGTGATCTTTGATCGGATGGTAAAAATCACATTAGTCCCGGTTCAAATGGAAACCGGGATTAAAGATCATTTTTAGTCCTGGTTAAAAAGCCCAAAGGAACTTTTTGATCTTTAGTCCCGGTTGGTGACACTAACCGGGACTAAAGATCATTTTTAGTCCCGGTTAAATAGCTTTTAGGGCGTGTCAGACCTCAACGATTTCTAGTCCCGGTTGGTAACACCAACCTGGACTAAAAATTGATTTTTAGTCCCGGTTGGTAACACCAACCGGTACTAAAGATATCTTTAATCCCGGTTAGTGTTACCAACCTGGACTAAAGATATCGTCAGGGTTAGTTTAAAAAGAAAGCATCTCTATCCTAGTTAGATTTGTGTAGTAGGTGGCATGGTAACGCACGTGAGAGCTGGGGTGAGAGATCTTGAGTTCGAATCCCACATCCCATACTTTTTTTTAACTTGGTGTGCATCTTTAGTCCCGGTTATTTCAACCAGGATTAAAGATGGGGCATCTTTAGTCCCGGATTGGTTGTCCCGGTTGCACAACCGGGATTAAAAAGGGTTATCAACCGGGGTCAAAGCTCCATTTTACAGTAGTGCAAGTAATCTTGGATTTGCGCACAAAAATCAAGATAATAGCTTATAAAACTTTGTTGTCTATTTAGACTAAATGAGAAAAGACTAACCATTAACTTACAAGAGAGTTGAAGTTTATTTAACATAGATGGACACGTATATATGAACGGTTTAAAAACCAAGTTGTAAAATGATTTACTACATTTAGAAAACTGTTGAAAGAACAAAAAGATCTACATTATGGCTGCCTTCGTAACAATTTTTTTCCTTACCTTAACCGTCGCGCACACAACACTAGACGGATCATCAACTGATGTTTTAATTTAGTATATTATAATCTGAGAAGAAAATTTCTATTAGTTTTAAAGAAACTTAAATATTTTGAAAAACGTGTCCTCGCTAATTAAACTGAAAAGAACTAGAGTCTAAGTTGTTTGGTGGTACGCCATTGGAGTGACTTGAGTTGGACCCATCATCGATCGATCGGTGCGCGAAGGAATCAAATTCAGCCAACAAAAACTTTAACTGAGCAGTGTGATCGATCCCGAGCTGCCAATTATGTTGAGCAGTTTTTTTCTGGTTCGTGCTTGCTGAGCCTGACTGCATCACCATCCATCGTACACAGAATTAACTGTTCGTACAAAAGGTAATACTAGTGGAGAAAATTAAGCTGCATCGATCATCAATGCGTGCGGCGGCAATGGGAGAGGGCTCGGATGGCCGGCCGTCGTCTAGCCGCAGAATCTCGCCGGAAACAGAGACGACGACGGACAGAAAACCTGTTCTTGTTTTGTTCTTCTTCTTCTTCTGTGAACGGAACGCTTTTGGTGCCGCGTTACAACCTTGCAACGTTTTTATGTTTTCTTCTTCAACTTAATTAAATAGCGATTTTACATGGAGACTCAAACAAACGATCGAAAAAACACTGGAGAGGCCGAAAGGACCTGCACCACGAGCGATACTGCGCCTCTACTCTAGAGACTCCCTTGGCCACACCCACGCTGCAAATCGATGTCGTGTACAACGATAAAGCTTAATATTCATACGTAAACTTTTTAAAAAAATTATACTCATTCAAAAGGTATGTATTGGAGCTTGGTACCATGGTGCCCCAATTAATTTTAATATATATATAGTTTGACAAATCAAAGACCAATAATTAAGTTTAGCTAGCTAACTCCCGACACTCCAGCTGTGCATATATGTTTCATCTGGCGATCGAGGCGAGCACATGTAATCTTGTCGTCAAACATATGTAATTTTGTTTTCGGGAGAAAGTGACAGGGCAATGTTCTCTCAGAGTGCCAACGACAGAAAGAAAGAACTTTTCCTAGTAATGAAGCATCACAACTTGGATTATACATCCATATATTTGCATATGGTCGCTAGCAGTTAATAATGCTTCCTTCGTTCCAAATTTTAAGATATATGCTTTTTTATATGATCTTTAATAGTATATACTTTGATAATTAACTTATTCCATATTATGTTCCTAACGGATATATAATTAGCGTCACATGAAAATACTTTAAAATATAAATATAGTGATATAATATGCATAGTAGTAGTATAGATATAAATATGATTAGAATGATTATTAGTCAAAACTTATCGAGTTCGATTTTCATTAAAAATAGAGAGCAGTATAATTTGGGGCAAATGGATTAGTGTTTAATTCACACTATCAAACAGAATAATATTTTTTTTCATAAAATTTCAGCGCTAGAACATATATATACCCATTTAATTTAGACCTATAAATAGACGGCAGTAAATTAATTAATATCCTTCTCTTTTAATCTTAGATTGTGATGGTGTTTCACGTAGATACTCCCTCCGTCCCAAAATATTAGCATTCTTGGATCTGGACACAGTCTTCGGATGCTACTTTGACCAACACTATATATAAAAGTAAGATGTTTTAAATAAAAAGAGTTATATATTATATAGTTTGTTTAATGATAAATCTAGTAACATTAATTTTACGTGATTGATCTTTTTTATTTTTTTTGCTATCAATAGTCAAAGCTAAAAATGTTTGACTTAGTACTATTCTAAAAATGGTTATATTTTGGGACAGAGGGAGTAGCTTTTTTTCTTGCGAACTATATTATATAAACCTCTTCTTGAATGATCTTGCATATCCCACCTCATATTGCAGAAAACATCCCCACCTGATCTTCGACATTGCAGGCACCTATTCCAAAATAGGATCTTTAGTACATAACTAGTTGAGTATTAATTATTAATTGAAAACATTTGAATTTTTTAAATCTTTGTGATTTATTTTGCAAAATATACACCTTTTAATAGTCGAGGACGAGTTCGCTAAAAAGATGAAGTAGCTAAGCCTAGGAGCTGAATGGAACACAACCTAATTAAGGCTATGTTATTTTGTGCAAGTTCCCAACTTCTCGTTCATTTTCCGCGCGCATGCTTCTCAAACTACCAAACGTAGTGTTTTTTTTAAAAAATTCTATAGGAAAGTTGTTTTAAAAAATCATACTAATCCATTTTTCAATTTTTTAGCTAATACATAATTAATTAGGGCATCTCCAATGTGCATATAAAAGTAACTTAAGTTTATGCATTGGGAACTGAACTTACAAGAGAATATGGCTATGGCTAACCTTAAGTTTAGAGCTAGCTATAAGGAATATAAAATTGCTTCGTATCTTTTCAATGTGTATGTTGGCTATGAATCTTGATGCTAAAATGATGAATAGAAAATTTTTTCCTAGATGGGTCCTAGCTTAAGTTGAAAAAAAACCTTTGTTATAAGTAAAATGATAAATGGTTATGGATCCCACCTTATGGTTATGGTGTGTCTTAATATTAAGGATGCCCTTATACGCTAAATCATTACATCGTTTTGCGTATCAGGAGGTATGGGTTCCTAACCCATACTCCTAAGTCTATTACACCACCATTACCAAGCTGTCAATTTTTTTAAGGCAATATATACGTTCCTATCTTATTAGCTCATGTCGCCACCACTAGAATGATAAAATCTGGTCCACCACCAACCAACGACACATCCCTCTACCACTTTTTTGCCCATTAATCCTCCTACTTATTCAGAGCAAACTCTACCATTTTATCATCCCTTAATTTCATGATTGGTTTACGATTTGTGGAAAATAGATGATCTCTAAGTTAAAATGTGAACGGAGAAGAATGATAATAACAATGGAAAGAAGCAATATAATAAGGTAAAATTGACAAAGGCCAGGGTCTAACAGAAGAATAAACAGTAAGGACTATTTATGTGAGGGTAAATGAACATGTGGTCAATCAAAATGCTAAAAAAATGAAGAGCAATATCAAGAAAGCATCTTTATACACGATATGTTAAAATAAGAAGAATGCGACGATGAACAAGAAGAAGCTGCCAATACACATAACATTAATTCATAGAAAGCAACTCTTGGAAGTCATGACCTTTCGGGTTAACCAAGAGGCAAGAGTAGTAATCAAACATATGCATTTTGGTCCTTTAAACTGAAGAGTTAATTTGATCGATCAGCTGCCAATTATATCGAGCACAGTTTCGTATTCGATCAGTCAGACTTTTCATGGATCGATCCCCGATCCATTCATGGAACTGTTCGTACGGAAGGTAACAGTGAAGAAATCAATTAAGCTGCGCGTATATGGGATAGGGCCCGGCTCTGGCCGACCGTCGGCTGCATACGTCGCGGCAGAGAATCTCGCCGGAAGCAGAGACGACGACGGACATACAGAGACTTTTGTTTCCATCCAAACAGTTGGGATCAATCCATATCATGTTCAACTATCGATAATATAGATACTGTGCCCATGGGCAATTTGCAACTCTTGAAATATGCATTAATTGGACAGAACCGGCCAAATTAATTAATATAACATCATTTATATAGTTAGTTTGACAAATCAAAGACCAGTAATAAGTGCAGCTCCCGACACTCCCAGGTGTGTGCGCGTTGTGTGCATGTTTTCATATGAGGAGACGAGCTAGGGACAAAACACAACAGAGAAGCATTAATTTGGTAGTGAAAGAAAGTGACAGGGCGTGCTCTCTCACAGTGCTAGTGAAAGAAAAGATGAGTTTTTCCTAGTAATTAAGTTGGATTATTATACATAAACACGTATATTAATTAATTTGCATGGATGGTCGCTAGCTAGGTACTGTGCTGCATGGTACTCGATGTTTAATTCGCGCCATCAACCAGAAAAAGTCTTTTTCGCGTGTAAAATTTATGCGATCCAACATACCAATTTAATTAATTTACACATAAATAGGTAGAAGCAAGTTAATATCTTTTCTCTTTTCATCTTATATGTTCTGTAGTAGAGGATTCTGATGGTACTATTTTATATAGGTAGCTTCATGCAAACTATATTATATAATGTTTTCTTTTCTTGAATTATCTTGCATCGTACCTCATATTGTAGAAAACATCCCCACATGCTTTTCTACACCTAGGGCACCAATTCCTTGCATGTTCAAAGTTGTACCCCTTAGTCTATCATACGATCACTACCAACGTGTCAACTATATAATCATTTTTTCAGCATTGTATATATTTGCCTTCTCCTTACTAGGTTATGTAGTCGCTACTAAAATGGCAGAACCTAGTCAAACACAGTCCAACCCATCCCTCTACACCACACCACCACACTGCCAACTAATCCCCTACTAATCCACAGCAAAGTCTCTCAATTCATCCTGCCCTAAATATTATGTCTGGTTGACGATTTGTGGCAAAGAGGAGTCATCCGAATTAAGGATAAATAAAGAAGAATGGTAAATGGAATGAAACAGTACGAAGAAACAACATAATAAGGAAAAGTTGAGAAGGGGTCAAATAAAAAAATAAATAGTAAGAACTCATTATACGAGGGCTATGGTCAAGTAGTACGAGGAAGTAAAGAATAATATCAATGAAACACATATATACCTGGTATGTATGGCATGCAATGAAACAGTTATGTATGGCATGCATCCACCAAAAATAGTAGGTAGCCTTTTTTTAAAAAACATAACGATAGTGATATCGAAGAAGAAGAAGCTGCCTATATGTGTAGCGTCCATAGGCAAGGTACCTTTTCTGACCTTTCGTTTTAGCCGAGAGGCACAAACCTACAGTCTAACCCTGTTACAACAATCATAATTGAAGCCACTTATCCTTACGAAATATCAACATTACTTTTTTCTTAAAAAAATAAATTGTGGGTCTATTGATTTTCTGTATTATATTATCACTAAGATTTTGCTACTTAAAGTAAATTTAGGTATATACACGTTTGGCCTCACATAATGCATATGGTTCATAATAATGCTGTGTTGCATCTATTTACTTTAGACCGATCCTACCTCGCTTGTCGCCTTGTGCTACATGAGAATGACAGCAATGGCAACAATCCTCCAAACATGTACTACTAGAATTACTACTATCGACCCTGATCATGTGGTCCCTTTTTAGCAACCCTATAAACTGTATAACCATTCATAAGTAGAGTTTTCAAAAAGTAATTAAGCTGCATGTTAAAAAACCATGGTTTCTTTTAAGAAACCGTGGAATTAACATGGCTCAATTGAAATAGACATTGTCGTTTGTGCTTATGATCTACATCACATTATCACAAATATTATGCTACTTAATAATATATTTAATGTTAATACATGTGACCCTCACATCATGTATATTAGACAATAATAATGCTATGTTGTATCTATCCACTTTAGAGTGGTCCTATCTTGTCACCACTTGTCACCTCATGCCACAAAATACTTATCGCAATAGCAATATTCATCAAAACATGTACCAGTAGACCTACTATTGTCTACCATATCATGTGGGTCCTCTCTAGCGCACCATAAAATGTATAAGCGTCCATATATAACCATAGTCCAATAAAAAGTAAATTTTGTGTTAGAATACTACATTTTTTTAAAAAGAATGGGATTAATTACATGGTTTGGTTGACAGAGCCATTACATGTTTATTTGGCTAATAATTCTTCGGGCATTTGCAAGATTGCCACTAGGTTTTTATATTTTGCAAGAATATCATTCGAATGATAGTTATGGTGGTGCCATTTGTAGTGCCAGACATAGTGATATTTATCCTTACGTTTGGTACGTGATAGATCAAAGATATACAATGGAAAGACGACAAACTAGTAATACTCAAATCACCGGTTAATTAGGCTCTTAATCTCCAATCAATTTATTAAATAAAACATATCGTAAGATCACTGTCTGGTAATACTTCATATAACTATTACAAGTGAACAATGATTCACTTTTTTTTTCTTTTGTACACATTTGTTTCCATGTATAATACCGTTATCCATTTTAATGGAGCGATTCTTTGGATTTAAGTGCGACCATCATTTGTTCAGCTTGAAAATATTGGCCACTCGGTCGAAAGATTATAAACCTTTCCAGCGAGAACATTAAGACTATAATGTCTTTCATTTCAGCGTGATGTTATAGCTCGGTATGTTGATCCACCTACCTCCGTTCTATAATATAATAGATTTTACCTCTCGCTTAATTATACTATGAGACGGAGGTAGTAATATATAATATATAAGGTTAATTGGATATATATCATTATAAATTTCAAGCTTTGAAAATATACCATTAATTACTGTTTATCTATTTGTAACCATACCATTAAAATTTCACAAGTATTAGACATATCACATATGCTACTACATTTACAGTATTTTATACTTTTTAGGACTAAATTATCCCTTTATTCGTCGTCATCCGCTTCTTCCTTCGCCCTCTCCCCTGTCCTCCAGCCGATGAACTCCGACGAGCTTGTGCAGCCACCCATGGCGCTAGACTACGCCGGAGCTCCACCGCCCACGTGACGCGATCGGCGTTGTTATACTAGCTGGCCAAGAAAAGGCCGGTGGCTTCGTACGCGGCCGTCCACTGCTGCAGGAGCTCGCTGCCAGCGACACGTACGTCTCCCTGCCACTCCTTGCCATCCGTTTGCTTTGCTGATGAAACCACACATCCAGCCTGCAAATACTCTCCCAACACCAAACTCTATTTGTTAATTAGTTCATCGAGACTAATCGACTTGAATCAATTCATTCAGAATCGTCGATTTAATTAAGTCAAGATCATGGAGCGGTTGATCTCATCGGTGCAATCGTGGGTCGAGGAACACAAGCTCCCGGCAACCGGCTGCACGAGCTCGTCCGCTGGAGGACAGGAGAGAGGGAAAGGAAAAAAAGGGGTAATCTGGTCCTAAGATATTGAAAAATGTTGTGGCATATGTTCAAGCATCGTGAAATTTTAATGGTATAGTTACAAATATGAAATTTTAATGGTATAGTTACAAATATAATGATATACTTCCAAACCTAAATTTTATAATGGCGTATATCCAATTAACCTTAATATGTATATGTGTAGCCAAGTTTGGTGTGAGGTCAGTCTCAGCTTGGTTGGCACTTATTTTTTCTTTTTCTAAGAGACCATAGCCACTTAATTAACTTTTCCCGCTCTTTATGCAAACATATGTGAGATTCTTCACCGTGCGATAACGATTATTCTGGTAAACTTACAGAATGAAAGCAGCCTAGTGATAACAATTTGTTTAACGTCACAAGCCACATACAGAAACAACTTTTGTGGACGAGACTCTCATTAAGTTACAGACGGATTGTAACTAATCGCGTCTGCAAAAAACGACTTGCATTTTTTCAAACGGCCCATTAAGAGGTCCACATGTAAAAATCAATTTTTGCAGTCAGACCTATTAAGGGGGCCACACGCGAAAATCGATTTTCACATGCGAGTCTTTTAAGGATCCGTCTAAGTCTGAGTTACCTCCTCTTTTCATCCTTAACACTTCAAAATTTTTCATCATCATCCTCTCTCCATCTTTCTCACCTCCTCTCATTATTTCATCATTATCCTCTCCTCTCTCTCACACCTCCTCCCTCGCTGCAGGCCCGGACGGACGGCGGCGGGCGCATAGGGCGGCAACGACAGAGGGGCGCGTTGGTCGGCAGCGGCGGTGGGCTCGGGTGGGGCAGCCACGGGGCGCGGGCGGCTGGCTTGGCCCCGCGACAATAGCTGGAGGGTGCGTCGGGTGGCTCGGCGGCCGGAGGGCGCCAGGTCTGTGATGGCCGCCTCAGGCACTCAGCGTCGGGCACCGGGTGCGCGATGGCCGCATCCGCTAGCACCGGGCCCGCGACGGCCGGATCAGTGCCAATGCCACCATCGGGAGCTAGGGTTTTGATATTTCGATTTTTAAGTTTTTTGGATTTGTACTTTTGCATGCGGCTTAAATAACCACCCGCATACGAAAATAGAGATTTTGCATGCGGGTGCACCACCAGATACAAAAATCACTATTTTCGACCTTTTTATGTAGACGAGCGTCGTAACCGCATGGAAAATTATGTTTTGGCCACACATACATCACAGTTCACAGTGTACACAATCCATGTTGATCATATAATTACCCTCATAGTATATATTTATCCATTATTTATACAATAGTTAACATAAATTCATCCGCATACATTTCGCAGTAAAGCACATGACATCATCTATTTTTTTTCTAATACTTTTACCCATCTCACTTTTACTAGTACTAACGAAAGATATACCGCAACAAACACCACCTATAAGAGTTGCCATTTCCGTGAGCAGGAGAGACCAAGAGAGTACATTTCATATTTGGTGAAAAAAAAGACCCAGCTATTATATAAACTGTACTACATATAGATGTAGGCATAGAGTAAGTTGGCACTTGCGCAGGTTGATTAAATACTACTTCCATGGAGTCCTTGGCTTCCTCATCTCCAGCATCAGCTGCGATGGTGGTGAACGTGTCCCTGTCCCTGGCGGCGCCGGCGGCGAGGAACCGCGACGAGGACTGTGCGGCGGCTCCGACGGCACGCGTGGACGGCAAGGAAGTGCGGCTGTTCCCGTGCCTCTTCTGCGACAGGACGTTCGTCAAGTCGCAGGCGCTCGGCGGCCACCAGAACGCCCACCGCAAAGAGCGCGTCGCCGCCGGCTGGAACCCCTACGTCTACTACTACGCCGCGGGAGCACCCAGCTTGTCGTCGTCATCGGAGGTCACTGACAACCTCGCGGCGGCTAGGTCCATACCCATCTCCTCCCACGGCTGCAGCGTCGGGCCCCAGTGGTGGAGCGGCGGCGGCGGCGGCGGCGAGCACGCGCAGCTCCTGGCCGCTCTCGGCAGCGCCGGCCGCGACGACAACTCGGTGGACATGCCCAACTACAGGATAAGAGCATCCCACGCCGCCACCGAGATCTCTTCCATGGGCGCCGGCGACGAGCAGCTGGACCTCGAGCTGCGTCTCTAGATCGACGACCGTACATTTCCCATGAATTCATCTTCTACCTAGCATCTGCCATATCATGCTTGTATTAATGCATCTTGCAGGGTAATTTATCTTTCTTCATTATCAAGTACGTACGTACGTCTCCTGTTCGTCTTCTTCTGATGAATGTATAATTTTCTATGTATATATGCACGTTGATGTACTTGTGAACTGTTGGTTTTGGCCTCCAGTTGCCACAAGCTCTGGTTAGAGATCATGGGGATTAATTTTCCATAAAGTATTAATCTGTACTACTATGGGAATTAATATAACTTGTTAATACACCATATCCTATCACCTCTGACGGTATACCTGTGACGGGCCAGAGTAATGGTCACTGATGACAGTCACCTGTGGCGGACCGGATATGGAACCTGTCAGAGGAACACCTCTGTCGGATTCCACATCCGGCCCATCACAGGTGACTTGATACCTGTGATGGGCTACACCTCCCCACCCGTCAGAGGTGTGGTTCAGTCATCTCAGACGGGTTTTAGCCCTAACTCGTTTGAGGTGAGTTGTGACCTATATACTTCCAACGGCCAACTACTTTCCATCCCAACCCAATGCACTGTTCACATTTCTGGTGGGAGGGTGAAGAGGGTAATTTGTGGCTGAAAATGGAGTTAAAAAATTGTAATAATTACTTTTTTCCTAACGTGTATTATGCATTGTGTTTTACACTTTTTATGTTATTGATTGCAGATGGACTGAAGTTGGATGTACAATATTCGCCGTACGTCCCTAGAGTATAGGAAGGGGGTCACTGCATTCGTTAGTTTTGCGGATAATCACAGGAAAACTAGGATGAGCAAATATATGTTGCGTCCATGTGCAGACTATAAGAATGAGAAGATGTTCGAGGAAAGTTCATGGGTTCATTCTTATCTGCTTGTTAGAGAATTCATGGAGAAATACAAATTTTGGAGCAAGCATGAAGAGTAAGAATCACTGGATGTAGCAGCTGATGAATTACCGGATGTCGTGAATGACCCAGCAATTCGAGATGGCATTTTTGTCCCTTCTCCATCAGGCGGTGATGCCATAGATGTGGACCCTCAAACTCTATCAGATATGTTTTGTGATGCTGAACACCCAGATCATAGCGAGAGGGATTTTGAGAAGTTCAGTAAGTTGGTGGCAGATGCTGAGATACCATTCTATCTCGGGTGTAAGACAAAGCACACCAAGTTATCCTCTGCGTTAGAACTCATGAAGCTTAAGGCAAGTAACGGCTAGTCAGACAAGAGCTTCACAGAACTTCTTGAGTTCTTGAAAGATTTGTTGCTAGACGGAAACCAGATTCCACAGATGACATACTAAGCAAACAAAAGTCTGATGCTCATTGGGTCTGGAGGTCAAACGAATTCATGCTTGTAGGAACGACTGCATATTGTATTACAAACAATATACCGACTTAGATGTTTGCCCTATCTGTGGGGCTTCAAGATACAAGCGAGACATTAGTGAAGGTGAATGTTGTAAGTCAAAGATGGGCGTCCCCGCAAAAGTGGTGTGGTATTTACCAATTGCTGAGCGCATGAAGAGAATGTTTGAAAATCCGAAACAAGCTAAGTTAGTCCATTGGCATGCTGAAGAACGGAAGGTCGATGGTAAGCTGAGACACCCAGCAGATTCAGTACAGTGGTGGATAATCGATAGAGCTTTCCCCGAATTTGTAAAGGACCCAAGAAACATGCGTTTCGCCATGTGTATAAATAGCATTAATCCATTTGGTGATTTGATCAGTCGTCATAGTACATGGTCAGTTTTTCTTGTGAACTATAACCTTCCACCCTGGTAGTGCTTCAAGAGGAAGTATATTATGCTTGTCATTCTCGTTCAAGGACCGACGTAACCTGACAATTACATCGATGTGTTCATTGAACCAATAGTCGATTATTTTAAAAGGCTATGGCATGAGGGCATGCAAGCATGGGACGCATCTAAGCGGGAGTACTTTAGCCTCCACGCAATGTTGTTTTGCACTATAAACGATTATCCGGCCCTTGGTAATCTTTCAGGGCAAACTGTTAATGGGAGAAATGCTTGTTCGGAGTGTATGGATGAAACAAGAAGCACAAGGTTAAAACATTCACGGAAGATGGTCTACATGGGTCACAGGAGATCTCTCCCAAGGTTTCAGCCTTGTAGAAATATGAGGAAGAATTTCAGTGGACACAGAGAGGTTGCTAATCTCCCGCAGGATAAAAAAGGAGTGGATGTGCATGACTTAGTGAGAGGAATCATCAATGATTTTGGGAAAAAGAAGAAAGCTGGGAACACAAAATAGAAGAGCATGTGGAAGCAAAAGTCAATATTCTGGAGATTACCGTACTGGGAGCATCTTGAGGTTCGGCATTGCATAGATTTGATGCATGTCATGAAGAATGTCACATGATTGGCCAAACTTAAATTGGTTGGAATGAAGTCGCATGATTGTCACGTCCTTTTCACATACCTTCTACTTGTTGCCATCAAGAATATTTTGCCTCCTAAAGTGCGACACACCATAATGCGATTGTGTTCCTTCTTCAATGCAATTGGTCAGAAGATTATTGATCTAGATGGTCTAGATGAACTACAGGTAGAAATTGTGAGAACCCTATGTCTTCTTGATATGTACTTTCCGCCTACATTTTTTGATATAATGGAACATCTCCCCGTGCACCTAGTGAAGTAGACAAAATGTTGTGGTCCTGCTCTTTTGAGATAGATGTATCCTTGTGAAAGGTATCATGGGATACTAAAGGGTTTTGTACGGAACCGATCCCACCCCAAGGGTAGCATCATTGAATGTTACACCACTGAGGAGGTTATCGAGTTCTGCGTAGACTACATTTCTGAGACCTCCTCAATCGGATTACCAAGATCTCATCACGAAGGCAGGCTTGAAGGGATTGGTACTGTTGGAAAGAAAATTGTTAGGCTAGATCGCAAGGTGTATGATAAAGTTCATTTCACGGTCCTCCAGCATATGACTGAAGTTGTGTCGTACTTGAAAGAACATGAGGGATTAATCCGACAGGAAAACCCAGGGCTACCAGATAGTTGGGTTACAAGAAAGTACATTGCTGGTTTCAACGAGTGATTAAAGTACCGAATAGCCAACAGTCACAACATGCCAAGTGAAACAATCAAGTAGTTGTTAAAGGGTCCAGAATGGGATGCTACTGTTGATGCTACTGTTGATGCAAAACGCGGCAGCCTGAGAGATTTGCTTTACTCTAGTGCAGGTCCAAAGTTTGCCTTCGTGTTCTAGGGCGTGCCAGTTGATTTGATCCTGCAATCAACAAGATTAAACATGCAAATATTGTTAGTTAATGATAGCTGATCTGCTAGAAAGCCAATGTCGTATCATAGTGTAATCTAGCCGATGCAATTCAAGGTGAATCGGTTGTAAGGCATATTCATAAGAATAAATAAACCCTAAACTTGATCCATCGGCTGTAAAGATCAACATTACATAATCTATAAACCAATATTACTTTAGAAATCATTAATTTGGATAGATCGGACTTAACCGAGACAGTATAAATTGCCTAGATCCAAAATAACATGAAATAAATATTATATATGTTCATGTCATAGCCAATATCCAAATTTAAATATGTATCGGCTATAGCTCCGATACAACCTTATACTATCATCTTATAATAAATATATTAAACTAATATCAACCAGATTGATAACAAGCTTAATATATTTAAATAGTTGAGATCTTGATATAAGGGGTAGATACAGCATGTTAAACAAGATGCAAACCAGAATAAAACAACTGTACCAGGTAAGATCGGCTGAAACCCTGATACTATTCTTATTGATAACCATGAGGCAGGCTAGATATTATGGTTCTAAACACAACTTAGTAGATCAACTTAACTGATGCAGCACTAAGTATGAAAAAACATAATATCTAGATAATCAAGCCGATGATCATCTTTTTAGGATGGTTGATACATTAAATAATCTAAGCCAACAAGATCATATAGCCGTTATCAACAAAAGACTAGAAAGAGATGAGCCGATGCGAGTAGGAAACATTGTCAATCTAGATTATAAAACATATATGATAACTCAGTGATTCACGAAAGAAAGATTAGAGTGTCATAAAGATGTAAGAACTAATCCCGATAACGCAAACTGTCATAACAAGCTTTACCTCTTGTCGAAGATCGAAACAGATGCAGCCTGACTCGAAAGCAAGAACTCGTCGAAATAACAGAGTAACGAAAGGTTGGCGATGCACCGAGAGCAGGGTTTACATTACCGCCGGGAGCGCGGTTACCGTGCCCCAGCGGTAAGCACGGTTACCACGGTTATACGGTTACCGCGCGGTAACCGCGGTAATCGTGGTAAACCGTACGAAATTCGTATAAAATTTTTCAAGATTTCAAATTATTTTTTAAATCTATTTGAATTTAAGATGGTTACCGCAGTTTTCCTTTTACCGTACCCCCGCGGTAACCGCACGGTTATCAACGGTAACGTAAACCCTAGCCGAGAGTATATTGAACTGGTGTTAAATATTTACAAGATCTCGGGTTTATATTTATACCCAAACATACAACCATGACCATAACAGACACGACTCATACTTTCCTAATACAACTCTAACCAACGAACATGTTCCTTAGGCGGACACTAACCGAAAATATCTCTAAAGAAATTACATAATATCCTTATTAATAAATACAATTACCTATCTCGGACTGAGTCCTTGCCTGTCAACATCATTGAAGCCCATCATTCGAATCCGACATTGATCACATAGCAAACCTGCCAATATGGGCTATATCGGCCAGTCGTATTGAACTCGGTATCGGCCGATACAGACTTCCAGTTGATACACACTCTGTTTCCGAGATTTCCGCACATCTTCAAATCCGCTTCGGATTGGATCTTGATTCCGATTCATATGCATGCCAAATTTCATCGTCGACAATTAGCTATAAACTTTAAGATATCTTATAGGTCTCGACGCTCTTCTCGATGAAGAACGTGAGTCCTATAAGAATGGAGGGGGCCCAGCATCCAAGCCCAGGCTGGGATTCAGGCCCCTCTAAGTTAGTAATCCTAGAGGTAGATCTTGTATATTTCGACGCTTCTCTCAAGGACGAGCATGAAACCTACAAGGGTAAGCAACTAGCGCGAAAGTCGTTGCGTGTTAGCGCATTCTCCACCACACATTTTTATACGATTTTCTGAAGTGCGAAGTGCTTAGAATAATCCAGGTCATTCGACCCCCGGATGTAGCCACTAATGTGGTTGACCGGGATTTCTTGGTTCATCTTGCTATTGCTTTAGGTTTGCATACAACTACATTGATTTTAGTAAAGGGAGCTTTAGATGCACGCGGTTCCAAATTAATGCCGGCTCTCCTTTTAAGAGGCAAAAAAATGGAACTTCAATCTGATGCGGGTATCCAATCCAGCCGCTGGGATGTCCAACGGATTCCGGGGCCCCAAAATATCATCAATGACCGGTATCGGGTATTTATTTTTTCTTCCTTGGGTAAGGGAGTACTTCTCGGAGTACAAGCAAGCAAGGGATTCGTGTTGTTAGGAAGAGCTAGAGTTGTTTTCTGAGGGTTTACTTGTACGGGGGTATGCGCACGGAGAAAAAAGGCGCAGGCAAGTTGAACTGTCTGGCTTCACTAACACAAATAAGCCCAAAATGGCATAACCAAATAATTGTTTAGCATGTTGAATCTCGATTAATGTCATAAACCAACCGTAGAAAGAGAGGTCAAAGCACCTGATCACTCGTTCAACTCGTTTTTCGCTCGTGCCTGTATGGAATGCAATTACATGGTTTGATCAAATCACTCATATCCAACTACTAGTGAATAGGCAAAGTACGGAATCAAAATCAAGGGGATAAGGAGCCTACCAAGTACGGCAACAAAAAAAAAGAAAGACGAGATAGTGCTACGCTTGTTCACCAAAGGTCAAGATATCCTATTTAACGCTATTGGCTTAGTACGACCTATACACAATAGGGCCATGACTGTTTTGGCAAGGCCTCAAAGGGAAAGTAGAACTTCTTCGGTAAAGGGCTTTAAGCGAGTCCTATTCAGTTATGAAGCTATGAGATCTGATCCCGTACTTGACTCGTAGGTTGGCAGATAGGCTAGTTCATTAAGACTCCCCTAGTTTGAGGAAAGAACTGTGGCTTCTCAAAATCAAGTATCGCCGGGCTTCGCTTCAACCAATTCTTTCGTACCCTCAGCTCTACTCACGTTAGCTAGAAAAGAAATTGCGGCCGCGGACATCAGCTAACCTACTTTAGTCGACTTTCCCCTTCCCGGATCTTCGGAGTTTTTACGATGTTCCAATCAATGGGTAAGACATTTAGCTTCGGTAACCAAATAGAAACTGATAGAGTTCTCCGCAAAGGATCACTGAATTCAGGTAAATCAATTCTGATTTGAAATCGAAATCAATCAATGTTTGTTTGGATCAGACGAAAACGAGACATCAAATAACACTTTGATCGAAGTGGGTAGCTCCAATAGACCCATAGATCATGGAACAAATAGGGTGGGTAGGCCCAACCACCACACTACACGTATAGACGCGAACCTTTTTTCTCCGTGCGCATACCCCCCTACACGTAAACCCTGAGAAAACAACTCTAGCTCTTCCTAACAACACGAATCCTAGGCAATCGATTGGATTTCCCGTACGTACTCTAGAAGCAAGATCGCGGGACATCCCTATAACACATCGCTGACGTCTGTGATTTAATCGGCCCTAAGGTTGTTTACTCCACCCATTCTCCAGTCTCCCGAAAAGTTGGCAACTTCAGTAGCTACAAGTGTGCTCCTATTGGCGTTGAAATGCAAACTTATTTAGGAAAGCTAGTTGTCTTTCTTTTCTATAAAATAAGTTGCAGTCACGCCCTTGTGATATGATAAGAAGAAAAGGGGCCAGGCCACCCACTTTTGTTTTCCGCACAAAGCCTTCTCTTCTTGTAAAATCGGGAGCCCAAGGCCTAGACATAGTTTTGGCTCGTTGGGAAGGCACGCAGCGAGGCGTAAATGTCTAAATAGGTAAGGGGGGTCGGGTCCCAGGCAGGTTGGGTCCCAAGTCCCCCATTACCTAAGAACATTAAGATATAAATCTTATAGGTCTCGACGCTCTTCTCAATGAATAACGTGAATCCTATAAGAATGGAGGGAGGCCCAGGATCTCAGATTCCCGGCCCAGGCTGGGATTCAAGCGCCTCTAAATTTGTAATCTTAGAGGTAGATCTTGTATGTTTCGACGCTCCTCTCAAGGAAAAGCATGAAACCTACAAGGGTAATGAAAGGTCGGATATTACCTACAAACTTTAAGATATAAATCGTATAGGTCTCAATGCTCTTCTCGATGAAGAACGTGAGTCTTGTAAAAATGGAGGGGGGCCCAGGATCCTAGGCCAGGCTGGGATTCTGGCCTTTTCTAAGTTTGTAATCTTAATATGTGGATCTTGTACGTCTCTACGCTCCTCTCAAGGAGGAACGTGAAACCCACAAGGGAAGAAGGGGATTAGGGGCCCCGGGACCCTAGGCCCCTCGGCTTGCTGTTATGTAGATGCAAATCTCATTTGTTTCTACTCCCCTCTTGAAAACTGAGTTTGTGTTATTATAAAAGATAAGGTGGGAACCCCATTTCTTATTCACACATACACATATTATGGTCTAAGATAGGGACCTCCAGGGCCCACCCTAGGAGCAAGTCACGGGCCCATTTTACTCTTTAGCACGCGGCTTAACTCATCGATAGCCTTAATTAGGGTTTGTTACTTTAGTTAACAATGAATACGCGCTAAGTTCCTCGGGGAAGGAATACCCCGGTTCTCATTTCACCGATAGACCATGTATTTCACTCTTTGATCAATAATTGGACAATTAAATGGAATACTAAAAGAAGAACTCTTATTTCATTAGATAAGACTGCAAAAAAAGGAATGATAATTTATCAGCTAAATTTTAGTTTTTAACCATTACTAGCTGTATAGCCACACAAAACCAACACGGGTAGTACTATCAATTAGTAGTACTATATATCTCCTTTTTTAGAAAATAGATTAAAACCCGACTATACATCAAACACGGGTGTCCACAGTCAAAGCAAGTACTATATATCTACTAGTAGTATTAGAATAAATATAGAATTAGAATACTAGTACAAATGAGAAGAGTGGTACATATATGCAGGAACACTATATATATCTGCTTCTTCCGTTCTAAAATAGAGAAACTTTTAGAATAGTACTAATTTTTTTTACTTTGACTATTAATAGCCAAAAATAGTAAAAAAATGATTGCATAAGAATAGTGTTACCAAATTTAACATTAAATAAACTATCATAATATTCAACTTTTTTTAGTTAACTAGCAGAGGAGCCAGTACGTTGCAACAGGATTTGAAAAAAATATGGTAATGGTTCTACCTCGTGATCAAATATATTTGAAAAGAACTCCTTCAGACCTAAAAACCAGACATCTTTCACTCTCAACTATCGATAGCGGATGAAAACCCCACGCAACTTTGCAAGCAATTTTAGCCTACGTGGTAGTCCAGTCAGCAATTATTTTATTCAAAAACCAATGGGGCCCACCAGTCAGATCTCTCCCCTCTCTATCTCTTTCCCCTCTCACCTCTCTCTCTCGCGCTAGTTGTTGAGGAAAGCCCCACGCGTCGGCTGAAGCGCACAGGTGGCTATGAGCGTCCTTGCGGTGGAGGCCGAGGAAGAGGCGCGCGTTGGCCGCTGCAAGTGTCCTTGCATTGGAGGCAGC
The DNA here is from genome assembly GCA_000573905.2 of Oryza punctata. Classification (NCBI taxonomy): domain Eukaryota; kingdom Viridiplantae; phylum Streptophyta; class Magnoliopsida; order Poales; family Poaceae; genus Oryza; species Oryza punctata. The sequence continues at coordinate 3,177,291 of CM002494.2, read as the reverse complement.
TCTGACCAGCGGTAGGGGACCCGAGAACGGCTTTGGCGAGCCGGGACATGCGCAAGAAAACAGCGAGCGACAGCCTTCCCCGGAGTTGCACGAGAAGACCCGCCCCTCGCAGGGAGGGAGAAGAGAGAGGGGGGTTGAGAAGGAGATAATCAAGCATCGACGCTGCTCCAAGATGCCTTTGTCATCCCCGCCCGCCGCCGCTGCCCTCCTCGGTTCGCCCTCCAGGCCAGTTTCTCGGTGATAGAGAGAGAGTGGGAACCGAGATGATAAGAGAGAGAGGATTGGGGAAAGAGAGAGAGATAGAGAGGTGAGGGGAAAGAGATAGAGAGGATTAGACTGGTAGGTGGGGTCCATCGATTTAAAAAAGAAGAATTGTTGACTGTACTACCATGTAGTCAAAACCACTCCGATTTGAGTCAGGGTGGTAATTCATTCGGTATTAATATTTGGGGGTGAAAGGTACCTAGTTTTCGAGTCTGAGGGGGTAATTTGTACTCACCCAATAGTTTAGGGGTGTAATTTTTTCCTATCTTTTATAATAGAGAGGTGGGACAGTACCTTTAATTTTATAATAGTAGAGATAGAGAGGTTGGACGGGAGAAACACTACGAATCTTTTAAGTAGGTAAAGAAGAAATGTATTTTCACAAATAATATTATTAATAAAAGTAGTATCTCATAACTATGTCAAATGATAAAGATGATGGAGGGATTATATATCTATACCTAATAAAAATATTCATAAGGATTCCGTTTTTTTGTTCGTCATCGTTTTTTTCCGTAACCAGAATTTGTGCACGAGATTTTTAGTGGCCCGTGGTTTTTTTGTGGGTTTTTTCCCTTTTTCCTTTTTCGCTTTTTTCCATCTGTTTTTTTGCAATTTTTTTATGTATTTTTTCGGTTTGCCATTTTTTCGTCCACTTTTTTACATCGCTATTTTTTGCATTTTCCTTTTTTCCCTTTTCCGGTTTTTTCCATCCGTTTTTTTCATCGACGGTTTTTTCGCACCCTTTTGTGTCGCCATTTTTTCCGGTTTTGTTTCCATCCGCTTTATTTGCTATTTTTTCCATCCTTTTTTCACTATTTCTTTAACGTCGTAGTTTTTTTTTGCACGTTTTTTTGGTTGCCTGTTTTTCCATTTTCTTCTACTATTTTTACATCGCAATTTTTTTCCGTTTTCTTTTTATTAGTTGTTTCTCCCTTTTTCCATCTGCTTTTTTCACTATATTTTAGGTCACGCGGTAAACCTCGGTTTTTTTATCTGCACGATTTTTTCTGTCGCTGGGCTGAACCTTGCGCCGCCGCCACGTCGGTCTGCTTTCCCATGCGTTTCCTCCTTCAATTGATTGAAGAACCGATTCCCCATTACTCCGTCATCATTTTCTTCGTGATTTTCATTTTCAATTTGGCTTTAGATTTAATCGTCATTTAACCGTCACCATTTTTATTCGAGTTTTGCGGATTGAAATTTTTTTCATGCACATGGTAACTCCGATTTTTTCCTTCGCTGGTTTTTTCAATCTCAGTCCGATTTGCACGCACGAGCAGGAGGCCAACCTAACGCCATCGCCACATCGATCTACCTCCCTATACGTTTCCTCCTCTAATTGATTGCAAAATTCGATTCCCCACTCCTCCCTCATCATTTTCCCCATGATTTCTCCTTTCAATTCGGCTTTAATTAGGTGAATTTAATCTATATTTAACAGGTCACCGATGATGGTTGGCCAACGAGTTTGATTCAAAGAGGAGATCAAGTGGATTAAAAGCCATCAACTAATTTTAGGAGATCGAGAAAGATTCGATCGAATTTGATGGGGATAATCGGATCTAGCATTATACAGGCATGGGACTGTCTTCTGGAGGTTGAAGATGGCAATAGGCTATGTGAGCTGGGTCTATAGCTCTATTTTGGGTAGGCCGAATAGAGGCAGGCCGAGCTGAGGAAGTGAGCTGGGTCTACAGCTCTATTTTGGACTAGGCCGAATAGAGGTAGGCCGAGCTGAGGAAGCTAGCGGACTAGGCTGGGACTGAAAAGAAAGAAAAGGAATGGGCCTTCGGCATAAAACCAAGGAGAAATTTTCATTGATTTTTTCAATTATAATGTATAATGATATCAATGTTTCAATTTATTGCTTAGCTCATAATAATTGTTGTATCACTGGAAAAACGTTTTTACTTATTGCAACGTATGAGTTTTTTTTAGTATAAAATAATATTCGCATGAAGCAACCACTACACGATGGGAGAGGATGTTGGATTGGAGCTAGTAGACGACAAGAGGTAGCTAGATATGGTGTTGTCCAATATAATTGGTGGCAAGTGGCAACCCAAAAGAGGCATGCCGTACTTGCTGTGTGGCCCACCAGTCAGGGTTGCCACAATATATGCGACAAAGCTATTGTCGTGCGTACGTCGTGCGGACATGCGGTCACTGCAGAAGCGCGACGTCACGACGGCATGTGATCGATACGCCGAATAAATTGCAATCCAATCCTGTACGTTACTGTATTTTATTTTTTTCCTTTTGGTAAGAGCGTTAATTTGCTGTTTATTGAAATATTGTATATCATCTGCGTAATGGCCATATAACCATCGAACCCGGACAACTTAGCATTTTCTGATAATTGACTGATCGACGACGATCGATAGTGGGTGTGATCGGGAGCGCTTGCTGCAGCAGCCAGCAGTTCCGATCACCCCTAGTGAAGATAGCAGCGACGAAGCTTGCCGATATACCCAAATTTCAGATTTTTGGTCCAAAATTATTTGAATTTTCTAACAAAATTTTATCAAATTTAAAGAAATATTGTTAAATTCTCAAAAAACATTGAAAAATTTAAAAATTTTAGCCGAAATAATATCAAGGGGGTCACCCTGGTCTCGACACATTAGTTTCATGTGTTCGATGGATTTTTTTCTTTTGGTTTACTTACAATTTTGGTAGTAGGTGATAGCATAGTATAGACCAATGCAACATTAATAGTATTGTGTAGGATCATTTTGTTTTTGCAAAGCATAGAGAACTTGTGTGTTGATGAACTTTTTTCTGAACACCCTCATTCCATATATGTTTGTCCAAGAAATATTCTTTTATTGGATCTCTGTTGTTTGGATAATAAATGAGTTTACTACTGGTAGGCCTAAACATACTAATAATTAGTGGCAAATTAAGCAAATTTCGAGCGTTTGAGGGTACGAATATCCTAACCTGCAATCTGTTGTACAGCCAAATTTAAGAGAGCATCTTAAGGCCTTGTTCGGTTTAGAGGGGATTGAAGAGAATTGGAGGGGATTAAGGGGGAATAATTCCACACCACAATAGGTGTGGAATAATTCCCTCCAATCCCTCCCTCATGGGGATTAAGCGAACAAGACCTAAGAGTATGTTTAATGATAGAATCAAGTATGATCTCTTACATAATATAAAATTATTTAGAGATTGTATCTTTATAACAGCTGAGACCATAAAAGTTCTGAGAATAAAAAAAAATCTTTACTGTTTGTTTCATCCTCATTAACCGTGTTTTCATTTTATAGAGCACTAAGAGTGGTTCTTGAGCCGTTATTAACCATAGCAACATTGTTTAGTCTTTCCTTTTTCTTATTCTTCCATGTCAGCGAATAATTCTAATTAATTAGTAAGGCTAAGAGCCATTTATTAATGATCATTGTTATGCCCAAAACACAATTAGGATATGTATTTCCATTCCCGAGCTCCGTGCAAAATAGATAAAGATAAGCCATCTCCAACATGCATGGTGCTTTGTGCTATTCCGTTGAAAGGGATTTTATTGACTTGAAACTGTCTTTCCACCATTTCATAAAAACAATAAGTGTTTCCACCAAAATGAGCCCTTCTACAATTTCTTGAAAAGATCGATGGTGGACCACTTACATATATAGTACGATGTCCATAATAGACTTATCTAGGGTAGGTTTTGATGTCAAAGAATTTATGCAGGTCTTTGGGTAGCAACTAATAATCATTAATTTCGAATTAATGTGCGTGTGTATAGAAAGTTGGCTGACAGAACTGAGTTAAGAAAGCTTTTCCACTACTAAGACATTAGTACAAGATATATAGGTATAGTTTATATGTCGATCTTTTTCCAATTAAATTCAAAAATATTTCAACTTAGTTTGAAAGTTAATTTGTATAGTTTGAGTGGCCCCGAAAAGACTTCTCCCCTTGGTATATTAGCTTCGAACCATAGAGCTCAGTCATAGGCTTCCAACGTCACTGCTGCACATATACTCCTTTTGTTCCTTTATATTAATCACTGTTGAGCGATACTCTCTCTCATCTCTCTCAATATGTATAGGAGTTGGATTTTTTTACACGCGAGTTCACATGTACCCACAATCTACACCCTATATGTAGTTTGCACGAATCTTAGGGTAGGTATTAGGTGCTAATGAAATGTACCATGCATGATGTTTACTTTATACGTTATTTTTTACAAGTGTAAAATACCTTGTTTATGTAATATTTGTATTTCTTGTATGTAAAACTTTGAGGTCATCAATTTACTAGCTTAAATTTATCTTGTTTATATAAATTACCTTGTTTATGTAGTTTTTCATGGTAGGATATAATCATTTTGGAAGTATCATTTTTGCAAGATGATAATTTAGTGATATAATAGATGTATTGTTTTCTCATTTTGACTAAATATCATGTTATAAAGAGAATAAGGGTGAGAGAAATACCATACACCAAATGTCATATATGATTGTTATTGAAAAAAATTATTTGGTAAAAAGTGCAACATACATATTATACATATTATGAACCAACCTAATCTTTTCTCCCTATAGTAAGCATTTATTTGGTCAAGGTTAGGTACATTTTGCAGCACAAATGTTGGAACACATTAACGGTGTAGATTGTAGGTACATGTAAACCCGAATGCAAATCTGCATTTTCATATATATATATATATATATATATATATATCATTTGTTTGTTGCTCCATGGTGTTCGTGCTCCATGATTCAAATTGACTATATACCCAAATTAAATGAGTATGAATTTTTTTAAATGTTTAGGTATTAACATTAACTAGTTTACTAGCTAGTTCAAATTCTTATATCTAGATATATACTCATAATTTGAAAATTTTGAAAAATTTGAGTGAACTTGTGTATTTCATACCATGGTACCCCATATGGGCGTTATATATATATGTGTGTGTGTATGTATGTATGTATGTATATGTATATGTATATGAATATGTATATATGTATGTATGTATGTAATATATGTATGTACGTATATGTATGTATGTATGTATATATATGTATGTATATGTAGACATATACACACACTAGTATAGAACTTCTTATCTGTAACGGCCTTTTCCGTGTCGGGGGTTTGTGGACTGTCATAGCGTCGTCATCTCTAACGGGCAAAGATAAACACTGACAAAGATATACTTGTACAGACATTATCCATATGCATGTATTTCAAGCCCATCACCGATGGGACTTATCGGTGACAGGCTTTTGTTTAGGCCCGACAAAGATTATCTTCGTAATCTTTGTTGGGCCCAAAATACAGGCCCGTCACCGATAGCTCTCATCGGTGACGGGCTCCAATCAAGGCCCGATAAAGATGATATTTAGACCCATCACCGATAGTTATTCGTCGGTGACGGGCTCTATATTAGGCCCGATAAAGATAACTAGATGCCCGTTCGTTGGCCGTTACCGATACCTATTGCACATTATATACCCCAGCTACCTAAGGAATGGTAATCCCACTATTCACTATTTTGGTGGGAGGTGTAGGGGCGAATTTTTATAGTAAACAATTAGCTACCTAAGAAAAATCAAAAAAGTGATTGAAAAATAGTAAACAATTCCCATAAATTTGGTACTACATACCTTACAGAATATTTACCTAATATTTCTTCATTTTTGCAGCAATGGATCGAAAACGGTGGATGTACGAGACTCTGCAAAATACCACAGAGTATAAAAGTCCTGGGAACCCAAGAACACTATGGACGAACAAGGGGCGTTGCCTCCTATATTCCATGGAAGGTTGGTTACCCCAATATATGCGGCAGTATAAGAAGCGGAAGATGACAAAGGTGAGGAAAGATGCTCACCTGAAGGCACAGATTAGAGAGGAAATCAGAGACGAGCTCTGCTCTGAATTCGATGAAAAATTAGCAGGGGTGGAGGCACATATCAAGGGTGAGTTGCAGCAACACAACGCCGACCCCGTCGCCGCTACCAGAGTAGAAGCGAGCCCCACGCAAAGACATAGCAGTTGTGCATCAACTGAGGCGGTGGAAGACCAACCACCAGTCCTTGCCACTGTTGACCACATAACGGTAAAACCAACAAACAATGGATGTGTTATCTTAACAAATCCATATATTCTATAATTTTCTATGAACATGGTTGAATATATCATAGGAACCCACACAGTGCACCTTAGTAGTTAGGATGATACTAACTTTTAAGCTCCCAGCCGCCGAGGGTGTCACGTTCAAGTCTACGCCTGAAACCCGAGTGCATGGGGCGCAACTGATGGCCGGACATGCTAAAGTATAAGTCGACTTGGTCAAACCTGACTGGGTCAGCTGGAATCTGAAGCATCCACCGAACGATGAAATTTTGACCCTAGGAGCTGCACATGGGACCTTTATCCAATAGCCCAAGGACCTCATTGAGATAAAGATGACTCCTAGGTCAAATGCACCAAGTACTCGTCCGCTGCTAATACCCGCTCCAACTCTTCATTCAGACCCTCCTCCAATTGAAGCACAAGATGACAATATCCACTTGCAATATGATACAGATTTGGGGGATCAGGGTATGGAGGTTGACAGCAGGGCTAACATTCCCCCTCTTGCCAAAAAAAGCAGGAAAGTGTTGACGTAAAAACACGACGGCCTGAGAGATCTGCTTAACTTCGGTGCAGGTCCAAAATAATGATGAGATGCGGGTGCCAGTTAGTTTGATCCTACAACTGAGAACATATATAAATTGGATATCAAAGAGCTGACCGGCTGACAAGCCAATTGTTGACGTAAAAACATGACGGCCTGGGAGATCTGCTTAGCTCTAGTGCAGGTCCAAAATAATAATGAGAAGCGGGCGTGCCAGTCAGTTTGATTCTACAACTGACAAGATATGTAAACAGCAGATAAAACAGCCAATCGGCTGACAAGCCGATGGAGTGATTCCAGCCTATGCCGATACCAGCCGATATCCAGTATATATGTTGATACTTGAGTAAATAATGACATAAAGATAATCGGCCTATGATAATGTAATAAAACAATAATATAGTCCAGTAGAAACCAATCGGCTAGTAATGATAGATTGAATAAGCACCGATCCGAAGGTTGAAGCATTCATCGGCTGGAGGTCCGATGTCAATAAATCCAAATGATTATATAAACAATGAAACCTTTGTTGTCATCAGCTAAATCCAACTTGTATGTAACCCTTATAAGCCGATGCAACGTCCAGATAACTCATCGGCTGAAACCCCGATGAAACCCTTATTGGCATTCAAGAAGCAGGCTAGAGATTATGGTTCTAAGCATGACTTAGTAGATCAAACTTAACTGATGCAGCACTAAGTATGAAAAGAAACACAATATCTAGACAATCAAGCCTTTGACTGATTTTCAGGGTGGTAGATACATTATATAATCCAAGCCAACAAAGTAATCTAGCCGATATCGATAGAACTCTAGATAGAGATCAGCCGATGCAAGTAGAAAATATTGTCAATCTAGATTATATAACGTATATGATAACTCATCAGCTAGCACTCCGATAGAACATTAGCATGAACCTATCGGCTTAACAAAATTTATATTATCAACAACAATCTAGTAGGTCGAACCTAAACGATGCAGCACGAGATTGTGTATGATAATCTAATACTTGATGAACCGATAGATCTGTCTAATGTGATGGATATAACAAATATATTTAAAACAACATTGTGATTGTAGAGATATATCGGCTAAGACAGAAGATCAGACTTAACCGAGACAATCCCAACTATACCGATGCGTCTCTAAACACAATGCAATTAAGATAGAATTGAGATCTCAGGTAAATATATCAACCGAACCAGAGCGATCCAAAAGATCGAAGCGATGGAGCCTTGAACAACACCAATGTAGCCGATAAATTCACCAGGACCCGACGGAACGTAGTTCTTACCCCTTCGTCGGAGATCGAAAGCCGATGCAGCCCGCGTCAGGTGCCAAATTCCGCCGGTTTGATAAGTAAAAAACCTCAGAAAGAGGGTGCCGATGCGCCGAGAGTAGTTATATTGATCGAGAGATAATTTACATGGACCCCGGTGTACATATTTATACCCATGGGTAGATACTAGTCCATATCGGACACGACTCAAACTTTCCTAAAGATAAAAGGAAAAACGTAAAGTCCTTATCGGACACTAAACACACTTTCCTAAAGATAAAGGAAACTAACAGACTCTTCCTAATTAATAGATAAACTGCCATGCCGCATCCCACTTGAACTCGGTCTCTTTTGGATAAGCTTCCTTTAATAGATTAATTTTCTTAACCGAATTTGGTAAGAATCCGACTGTTGGCGATTGATAGCTACTCTAGGCCGATTACGTCTTCGAGGCTTACCAAATTTCATCGTCAACACCAATATAGTAATTCCAGCCGATGCCGACACCAACCGATATCCACTATAGATGTTGATACTTGAGTAAATAATGACATAAAAATAATCGGCTGATGATAATGTAATAAAGCAATAATATAATCCAGTAGAAACCAATCGCCTAGTAATGATAGATTGAATCAGCACTGATCCGAAGGTTAAAGAATTCGTCGGTTGGAGGGCCGATGTCAAAAAATCCAAATGATTAGATAAAAAGTGAAACCTTTGTTGTCATCAGCTAAACCAACTCGTAAGTAATCCTTGTAAGCCGATCCAACATCCAGATAACTCATCGGCTGAAACCCCGATGAAACCCTTATTGGCAATCGAGAAGCAGGCTAGACATTATGGTTCTAAGCACGACTTAGTAGATCAAACTCAACTAATGCAACACTAAGTATGAAAAGAAATATAATATCTAGAAAATCAACCTTTTGACTGATTTTAAGGGTGGTGGATACATTATATAATATAAGCCAACAAAGTAATCTAGACGATATTGACAAAACCCTAAATAGAGATCGGCCGATACAAGTAGAAAATATTATCAATCTAGATTATATAACATATATGATAACTCATCAGCTAGCACTCTGATAAAACATTAGAATAAACCTATCGGCTTAACAAGATTTATATTATCAACAACAATCTAGTAGGTCGAACCTAACCGATGCAGCACGAGATTGTATATGATAATTTAATACTTGATAAACCGATAGATCTGTCTAATGTGATGGATATAGCAAATCTATTTAAAACAACATTGTGATTGTAGAGATATATCGGCTAAGACGGAAGATCAGACCTAACCGAGACAATCCCAACTAAACCGACGCGTCTCTAAACACAATGCAATTAAAATAGAATTGAGATATCAGGTAGGCAAATATAACAACCGAACCAAAGCGATCCAAGAGATCGAAGCGATGCAGCCTTGAACAACACCAATGTAGCCGATATATTCACCAGAGCCCAATGGGATGTAGGATTTACCCATTCGCTGGAGATCGAAAACCGATGCAGCCCCGCGTCAGGTGCCAAGTTCCATCGGTTGATAAGTAAAACCTCGGAAAAGAGGGTTGCGATGCGCCGGGAGTAGTTGTATTGATTGAGAGATAATTTACATGGACCCCGGGTGTACATATTTATACCCATGGGTAGATACTAGTCCATATCGAACACGACTCAAACATTCCTAAAGATAAAAGGAAAAACATAAAGTCCTTATCGGACACTAAACACGCTTTCCTAAAGATAAAAGGAAACTAAAAAACTCTTCCTAATTAATAGATAAATTGCCATGCAACATCCTCCTTGAACTCGGTCTATTTTGGATAAGCTTCCTATAATAGATTAATTTACTTAACCGAATTTGGTAACAATCCAATTGTTGGCGATTGATAGCTTCCATCGACCGATTCCAGAACCCTGAAGCCGATACTGACTCTAGGCCGATGATGACTTCAAGGCTTACCAAATTTCGTCATTAAAAGAAGGCACATTCTTCTCCACCAATGCATGAAGCACGCAAAAAAGCTGTTTGAAGGGGGAGAGGAAAAGGAAAGCTGCAAGCCTCACTTCTGGCTCCAAAGAAGCTAGATCTAGACAAGGCACCATCAATTGCTACTAAGAGCCTTGCTCCGACTAGCTTCCAATTAGGCATGCCATTAGTTGCAGACCATGAGTTAGCCAAGGTGGGCCCTGCTTGCAAGGAATTGTACGGGTATTACATGGAGAAATGCAACGCAAGGAGGAAGAATAGAGAAACCTCCATGACAGGCTATCACGGTCCACAACCATTTCTTGGGCCAGAAGCGTATATTGTGGTAGACTTCGCAGATCTCTTTGACCTCTACAGGCTGCGAGTAGTAGACACCAATCTTCTTAAGTGCTACTCGTTGTAAGTATTCTTCCGTACAAAATATGGTAATAACATACATATAATATGCTTATATGGGTCTTTGTCGACATGTAGGTTCTGTTGGAAGTATGCATAAAGAAATCGCATCGATGTTGCCTTGCTAGATACATCTCAAATCAACGAGACAAATCTACAACACGATCTAGGAGGAATGAAAAATTATATTATGGATTGCTTATGGGCTCGCCAAGACAAAGAGTTCATTATGTGCCTATAACCAACAGTAAGTGTGTAGCTACCCCTCCACGACGCGTATAGCTTTAGTATTTAACTTGCAATATATTAATGATGCAGGTACCATTGGATTCTTCTGGTCTTAGTGCCGAAGTGGATTATGGTATACTACCTTAACTCCAAAATTTTTAAGAACTCCGAAAATAAATAGAAATACGATTGGTCCCGAATTGAAGCTGCAGTCAATGACGCGTGGTGTCAATATGTGGGAAAAGGAGGAATGTGACATTGTTGACTTCGTTGGATGAGGTGACATTGCTCAAACTTGATGTCTGTGTTTCTATTACGTATACAATAATTTTGCACTAAGTACTTTGAAGTATATACATACTCTAACTTGGCGCCTCACACGCATGAAAAATTTTCCATCATTCCGGCTCGCAGCTTCGAGCCAATTAGAGAGGACATAGCACATTTCATACTCGACAAAATCTTATCTTCAAAAGGAAACTTTAGAGTACAGATTTAAGCTCGTCTCTAAATGGTTGTAACAATTTCCAATGCTTGTCAAAACATGAGATTATGTATGATTTATGTATATATTATATGCAATACAATCTGGTATCATGTGTCTGTATATACTTGCAATGCTAAATACATATAAATTTGTTCTAATTTGTAACTATATCGGTTTTGCAGGTTTTGATGCTTAACTCTTGAGAATGTGAATGGCATATGTAAATGGATGTGTGAATCTGCATGTGATGACTTAATATTTGACTTGTGCATTGATGTGAATGGCATATATGAATGGATGTGATCACTGAATGTTAATTGTTTTGTGAATTGTTGTGAATGAGGTTGCTGGAAAAGGAAATATATATATATATATATATATATATATATATATATATATATATATCTGCTTCTGTCATTTTGCAGTGGGCATGGCTAGCAAAGGCCAAAGGCTAGCCAAAAAACAAAATTTATTATTTTGGGTAAAATACACATCCATGACGAGCTTTAACTAAAATCCAATTGTGATGTGGTCATCCATGACGGCTCTTAACTTTAAGCTCAATTAAGATGTGGTCATCCGTGACAGGCTAAACTTTAAGCCCGATTGAGATGACCACATCCATGACGGGCTTAACATTAAGCTTGATTGATATGAAGCCATCCGTGACCGGTGTCGTACCATAACATCTCAAGTGCAAGCCCGTCACGGATGAGATCATCGGTGACGGGCCCTAGTTTGGTCTTAGTTTGACTTGTCTGCTTGATCAAACCTATCAGTGATGGGTTTTAGTCTTGACTCGATAGAGATAACTACCATCCGTGATGGCCAAATGTCCGATAGAGATAACTTCTCACATCACTGACCTTTAGTTCATGATAGGACCTGTCCCCGACACCGATGAGGCTTGCCACCCGATTGAGATGAGATATCCCGTGCTAGTGATATATGTACATATATATATATATGTATGTATGTATACATACATACATATATATATATATATATATATATATATATATATATACATATATATATATATATATATATATATATATATATATATATATATTGTCATAACTTTGACCACTATTGATTTTTAAACGATTATATTATGATGAACGAAAGTTTAATATACTTTGATAACATGACATCTATTTTAAGTATTTAGTGTTTTTTCTTTGAAAAGAGATGGATAGTCAAAATTTAGATACGAGTAGTGTTTGGTGACAAATATAAAGAAACAGTGGAGTATATTCGTCAGAATCTCTATCAAAGAGTGTTCATAGGTTTGATCATTGCCTCCGGACAATTTTTTGTCGCCACGTACCCAGTTGAGTTTGTACGCAAGTACTGCGTAGTACTATGCATATAGCACAGTGTAGCATCGATCTTGTTTGCTCATATGATTGGTCACCTTAGAAAAAGTCTATATATATACATATAAGGAAAAAACGGAGGAGCACCTGATCTAGCTAATCCATAAATAACTCGGATTCGGAAATAGCTAGTTTTCAATTCCAATATAGGCAGGCCTATTAATTAATTATCTGATTTTCCATTCATGGAGCCCTCGTCGGCATCTTCTGCTGTGGTGGACCTGTCCCTGTCACTGGCGGCGCCGGCGGCGAGCAACGCATACCGCCGCGACGAGGCGGCGCCGACGGCGGTTGTGAACGGTAAGGCAGTCCGGCTGTTCCCGTGCCTCTTCTGCGACAAGATGTTCGACAAGTCTCAGGCGCTCGGCGGCCACCAGAACGCGCACCGGAAGGAGCGCGTCGCCGGCGGTGGCAGCTGGAACCCCTACGTCTACGACGTCGCCGCCGCCGCCGTACCCAACGACATCTCCTCGCATGGCATCACAGCGGGGAGCACAGCCGTCGACGGGTGGTGGAGGCGGAGCGACGCCGGAGGCGAGCGGCCGGCGGCCGTGGTGGCAGGTTTCCGTTCAACCAAGAAGGGTTCTTCGTCCATGGGCGTCGCCGGCGAGGAGCTTGTCCTCGAGCTCCGCCTCTAGATCTTCTATAGCTAATAGCTAGCAATCCATCTCCACGATGATCACCATGCATGATCCGCACTAGTCTATACTCTAGCTAATTAATTTGCGCCTCCAATTGAAAGCTGTTCGTGGATGGATGCTAATTAATATATATCCACTGCATATTAATGTTTCCACTATATTAGTTTCTGTTTGTGCCTTGTAGCACAACTGAATTATTAATTATATATGGTTTTATTTAATCATTTTTTTCAAAGCACGGGACAAACTCAAGTGCTCACGTACAGATACACCTACACATGACTACAAATGCACACATGCGTACACCTAATCCTATAAGCTCATTTGAATTATCATGGTTTTAATTCTCCTCTATAAAGATGGTACAAATCAACACAAGCGCTCGTACACACGCATACACCCACCCCTACTAATGGACACACATCCTACATCCTACCTCTATGAGCTCATCTAAATTGTTATGGTTTAAATAATTTTTAGGAACACGGTACAAACATGCATATACACTCATTCGTATGAATGCATACACACCCCTACTCCTATGAGCTCCTCCGATCGGACAAGTACATCGTTAACCATTGAAACAATAAATAACCGTAAATATAATCACTTGAACTAAATCTAGAACTTGAATCTAAGTGAGCAAGTTCCACCACAAGAAATCTAACCGCATGAGTTACGCTCACTTTGCTAAATTATACTCCTTCCGTTGTTAAATAGATGATGCCATTAAGTTTTGATTGATATTTGTTCATTCGCGTTATTAAAAAAAGTTAGTGTAGAAATCATGCTGAAAACAAGTCAACAAATAAATGATATTTACATTTTTTTTGTCTGAATAAGCTAGACAAATGGTCGAACGTATTGTTAAAAATCAATGTTTACATCTATTTAAAAAAGGAAATAGTATATAAGAAGGAAGCAAACACAAATTTCAAAAATAGGAAGTCCGGAATACGAATAAAAGAAACTAGCTAGGAGTTGGATGTGAATGTGACTAAATGTAAGTATGGAAATGGTCAAGTCTTTAGAGCTTTAATTAAGTTCAACAATATGTACGAATTTTCAATTTATATGTGATACTGTCTCATGACACATGCCGTGTAGCTCAAACATAGATTCATTCTAATTATCAAAAGTTTAACCTAACTACTTGGAATTGAAATAGATTTTATAATTATGAAAATAAGTATACATGCATGCAACTAATCTTTTAAAAATGAATTTACAACTTGTCACCGTAACAGTGCTGTGCATGAAATAATTTAAAAATATTAGACGAATATCCGGATTTCTCGTTTCTAACCTACTCCTTTTTTCCTATAAAAAATAAATCTAATATAGAATTGTGATACGTTTTTGCCAGGTGCTTCCTGTGTCCTAAAAGGGACAGAATTTTTTTTATAAGGATGGAATGAGTAGTTACATAGATAAAAATCCTTATATTTTGCACGGGAGATATATAGTATCGATTTGTCTATAATGCTTGCTACTGATTCCTTCTAAAAGCTCTATCTATAGCTTCTTCTGCTCCTGTCATAAGTATTGTTGTAGAACATTATTGCAAGGCCACTAGCTAGATCGACGAGAGATCTGCTGCTGCTGCAAACGTACGGTGAGATATATCTCAGCTCTGCATGCAAGAGCAACATATAATGCCAGTGGTATAGGATTCTGCATCGTCGAGTCGCTGTCGTACTACTTGTCTCCGTGTAAGCAAGCATGCATGCATGACAGAGATGCTAGCTAGTAGGGCAACTAAATTAATATATATATTTATATATATATATATATCCTTTATAGCTAAAACAAGTATGGTAGTAAATTTTTTACAATGAGTACAATCATCATCAAATATCTCTATTAATTTTATTAGTAATTTTTTTACTACAAGGTATTTTATCTATATGAAGCCTATTAGTATTTTTTAATTATGAGATATCTATAGTGTCTATTAGTAAAATTTTTATTTCATAATGATATTTAATATTAAAAATTTAACTATGTGAGGGGTGTGTTTTACTTATAACAAACACTGGGCTTGATTTAGAGCATCCCTATATATGTATGTATGTATGTATGTATGGCAGTGGCGGACACAACTTTAATATATAGATAGGGCGGAGAACGGAGATGTTCACTCGATAAGTGCAATCAAACACAACACATATCATATTTATAGTTCAATGGTATAACTATGTGCATGCGTGCGTTGTGAAGATACAGACTAATCTGCTAGACGATCGCACCTTGTTATACCTAATTTTGATAGCCCATGACTACTATAAGAGGGTAGGGGGTTTTGGGGGTGTTGGGGGACCCGTATCGTAGCTGGATCGATCGATCCACCCTGCCTAGTGGGTAGATCTACCCCCTTGATATATGGCAAGTTAATGGAGTATATATATACCGGGTTGAAACAATTAATGTACTCAAAAGATGCCCTATTGTTTCACGTGTGTACATGCATGTCTGCCCAAAAGAGGCACAGTATATAAAGAAAAAAAAAGAGACATGTAATGTCGACAGTAAAGTATACGATAGATATGGTTCGCCATTGAAAGGACCAGGGGAAAAAATACACAAGTTTGGCATGAATTCAGCAGGCTGCGTCCATGGCGTACCCGAAGATCTATCTCATCTCCGGCCATTTCCGGTGGAGATGATTATGTGTGCTCCCCTTTTGTCGGCATTATTGACGTTCCATTTCTAGGTTTCCATCACTCCATCTCACGTTCTTTCCCTTTCTTTTCAGAAATAATTCAGGGTTAGTACAATCAACGCAATTATTGTACGGCCAGCAATTAAATTAACTGGGCTTAATAAGCTAGATACTCCTTTCCGACGTCTCGTAAAAAATCAACTTAGTATAGGTAGCTCGCCAGCGTCCTGATTCTTCGAAAAAAAATAATAGCATAGATTTATTAGTAGATGAGTTATCGAGCTAGCTACTAATATAGTTCCGTGTTGCTATAGTTTTGGCTGTCACACGCCTTGCTGGTTGGGCTTGCTCGGCAGGTGGTACAAGTGCGGTAAGTACTTCGATCGATTGGAACCACCACATATTAACTAGTGCTACTTCCGTTTTCACGTATTATAATACATTTTCATTTTTTCTAAGTTACACTTTATAAGTTTAATTTATATTTATAGAAAAATATAATAGTATCAACAACACAAAATTAGTTTTATTATATCAAACATTAAATATATTTTTATACTATATTTGCATATTGTGTTGAAATTGTTACTACTCACTCCATTTCATATTACTTGTCTTCTAGCATTTAGATTTTGTTTCAAAATACTTGTCGTTCTCATATTTTAAAACATTTTTAGAGATGATCCTCTCCCCTTACCCTTTATCAATGATGCCATGCATTAAGACAATCACTATCAGACTAGCGATCTACCCTGTAGGCCAAACACCGTCAGAAAAATAAGATTTACCGTCAGAATTATTTTTCTGAGTGAACCGACAGAAAATACCGACAGAAAAATCACCTCAGAGAAATTTAATTTTCCTGTGGGTTTGCCTCGAAAAACATTTTTTGGTTTTTTCCCGTGGGTTGAGCAGAGGAAAATTCCAGCAGCGTCAGGTTTTTACCACCTAAATTGTTTTCTGACGTGCAACCGTCAGAAAAAATCATGTGATGCCGTCAGAAAAATTGGCTCCACGCCAAAAAAAAAATATAAAACCACAATGTACTGAACACTACTTTCTCAACATATTATACAAATGAACTCGCTTTTTTTAACTAATATATAAATGATCAAGCAACATATACACATGCACACCGATTGACCATCAAAATTTAAGCAAAATTTCAATCCTGTAAGTTATATAACCAATACGCGTACACGCCAATTCACATTCAACAAGATTCTTTAATCACTGCTAGGAAACGATTGACAGATAAACGATGAAAAACAATAGATCAATTCTCGTGGAAAACCCTCCTAAGGTAGGAGAGAAAAAACCATGGACGTCAGCCAGCAAAACTTCACTATATTAGATAAGGTTATACAAAACACCGAACGGCGGCTTACAAGAAGTATATATAAAGGTGAAACCCTAAAGGGTGACGATCCTAACCCAAACCTCCGGCGACAGGCCTCCACTTCACTCCATCCGAAGTTGGCCTTTATATGTGTGTATGTGAATTTGGATCACAACTCAACAATCGCAAATGTGAGTTACAAGTTATGGGAATACATGTCTTCCAGCAACCATATTCCAAGCTAGATGAGACAGCCAATGCAGATATCTTATCCCTCTTCCAGGCATTTTATCTCTAGCTATTTTCTCCTCTTGTCTTGTCTCCGAAATGCTACAGATTGTGGTAAAAACATGTCAAGGTATTTTAAGCTGAATAAGATGCTACTATATATGCAAAAAAAAAAAGTTATAGTTAGAGGGTACTGCAAACTGAATAAATATGGAGTACAATTAAATAACTCGGTCTAATAATTAGAAGTAAACAGGATATAAATAACTGATTAATCATATGGCTGGCTGCTATTATCATGATTCAAGTTAAAAGATGGACAGAGGGACACATGCATAATAATGAACTATAGACGTACTTGAACTGTATACATCGATACAAATAGGTCATTTGTTGAAGCATCACAATATCCGAAGTAACCAAGGAAAGACCATGGTTTTTTTCAACAATTAGAAACTACGAAGCCACAACCTCTGAGCATTCAAGCACCTTAGTTAATACCGGATACCAGAACGTGAAAAAGATAAGAACTGGACCTTGATTAACACTGCATGATAACAGCTATCCTTACTTCAGAGTTCTCGGGGAAAAGCAGTAATATGAATGCACCACCATAAGAAAATCATATGAAGCAAGTCGATATAGCATTTTACATGTACTTTATTTTAATATTTATATGCATTATACAAATGGCACCTAAAGATACTATTTGGCAGCAAGCAGGTTTTGACAGAAGAATTTGAGTATATTTTGTTGTATTTGACAACAGATTCAGATATATCACTTTAGCACAATTAATGAGACTTTCTATCATGTCATTTCAAATATAAACCATGAGAAATTTTGTAGTACCGGGGACTCTGCCGTAGGAGTTTCACAAAAAAGGTCTCAGGGGATCAGAGTATAATAAGATGGACTCAACACAGATCATCAAGCATATATAAGCACTGGTTTAAAATAGAACTTTCTATTGCAGTAGTTAAATAAGTCCACAAGACTTAAAAGGTCAAGCCAGTGTATTAACATTACATTGTGCGCTCCGTCAACTACCCCATTTCAGATATGGATCCTACTCATATATGGTTACAATGAATAGCTCCTGTTTTCAGAGAAAAAAAATCATATAAGGATCCCATCTCAACATTTCACAACAGACTGGCTTTGGCTATAAGCAAACTAACTATAGATAGTTTAATGCTCAACTAAAACAGATCAGCAACCTGACTTAAGTGTGGATACATTCGTGCAGCTAGCTACAAACAACAAATTAGCCATGCAAAAGAAAGGAAAAAGATGATATATAAGACGGAAGCTCACCTCCAAAGATGGCTAGCTCGGGTAGACGCCTAGCCGGTGTAGGTGGCGACTGTCGATCGAGGATGAGGGGAAGGGGGTTGGTCGGCACATGCTCTCCCTACAGCTGGTCGACCTCGACGGCGGACGACAGCGCACAGTGACGGTCGAGTGGAGGAGGGAGGAGAAGCCGTCCACTCACTATGAGCCCGGATCTGGAGCAGGGCGTCGAAGGCGCCGCGACACCTGCCTGCCCTCTTCTTCGCTCGACGGGTGTATTGGCGGCGTCTGGAGGGGAAGAACGAGATTAGGTTTTGGTGGGCACAGTTTATATGATGGCTGGTTGGCCTGCCTGTCAGCGCTATTTTTTCTGTGGGTTTAGGCGAAACCCACAGAAATATTCCTACTTTTCTGTAGGTTTATTAAGTAAACCCGTCACAAAATTTTGTTTTTTCTGTAGGTCGTTCGTGACACGCACAGAAAATATAACAGCCTACAGCTTGCTTCAAAGTCTGGTAGTGAATTATCTGTTACTTATCCGACTAGCTGGTTTTTTCTTCGCCAAATTGCCCAACGCTTCATTTCTTTAGAAATATAATTAGGATATATTTAATGAGGGTAACCATATAATATGTCACATCTCTTTGGTTTGTGTGAGTATTGTTTTAATAACAGGTAATTTGAATCAGAGGGAGTTTGTTTTTTTCTTGAACTTGGTCAAAGTTAAGGAGTTTGACACTGAAAAAATTAAACTGTCCTTATAATAAGAAATGGAGAAGGTATCTCTAGTTTACTTCAAATAATACATGTATTATTGTGGTGGACGAGGTAGCTCTCTTTAATTTATGTCTATTTGGTTTTTGAAGATTTTGGTAAAAAGAAAAATTGCATCGTACGTAGGAAGACTGTTTTTATTTGCTCCAATTAATTTCTTTATATGTATTCATTGAGTTCATTTAATTAGCTTGCCATGTATATAACCTTTTGTCATTCTCATGTTTGACTGCAAACTCTTGTAATGAGGTATTTTACTGTGCTTGGGAGGTACCCCAGGTACCTCCTAAACCAATTAGTACTCATCCTTAATTTCTAAGAAATAAATATAATGTTAACAATGTAGCTTAGTAATTCCTCCATCCTCAATTACCCATTTGCTAGCTAGCGGCGCCCCATACTAATGTGATCATTAACTCACTCCATCTGTGTCTAACCCTAAGAGAAAGAAGGAGCGAGGAGCAGGGGCAGCCGAACATGGGCGTACACAGTAGCGGCAATCGGCGGGCAAATGTGACAGCTGATCTGATTGTTGTTGAATGCTGCGTGATGTAGATGCTGCTGATGGATGTTGGTTACTGATGATGGTTACAGAATAACATTGATTCATTTTTTATTAGCTCAGAAGCTATTAAATGGAATTGAAAAGTTTGGAATAATTGATTTCTTGCAAAATTGATGCGCTTAATTGCTAGCATGATAGAAGAAGATATTATGTTGTTAATCACTGAGCATTTAATTAAGAAGATCGGGCACAATGATAAACTAGTTAAGCACCATATCGAGACATGTTACTCCTAATTTGCATTAACTGTAGCAACGTTGATAATTTTGGACCAAAATATCTGAAATTCGATCTGAATTGATCTACCAGTGGTTTTTCTGAAATCCTGGATCTAGGTAAAAAATAATTGTACATATTTTCCTTAACTGCATAGTAAATCATAAAAATTAATTACCATTTTAACCTTTCACCTTTCATACCTGGCTCACCCATTAAGTAACTTTTCCCTAGTGCATTGGATTATAGGAGATCGACGATCGTAATCAATTCCAAGCATAGGAGAAGCTCTGTCTTGTAATAGTGTGGTCATGTGAACTTACAGTGTGGAGGCAAGATATCTTCTTTAATTTAGTAGTGGTATCTAAACAATTGCATCATTGATTTTGTTCCTAGTGGGTGGATTTGTATCAACAAAAGCTTGTAGTGATACACAGTAATTAGTGGCACCCAAAGTCGAACCTGATAATGTCTCCTATTGCGTTTTGATGAATTAATCCTATTACCGCAGCTAGCTATAGTACTTTTTTTTAGAACTGCTAGCTATAGTACTACCTGAGCTTTTCTTTTGGCTACACATGTAAAGATGCTTTAATTCTGTGGCCTGCTTGCAGCTTGCTGGTCAGTATATATAGAGAGAGAGAGCACTCATATAGACATATATGCTCACAGTACATGTACACAATCCCCTCCCCCCTCCCTCAACAATTAGGTTTGTTCGATTCACCCCATGCATTCAAACTCTAATAGTAGACAAATCACACGCCTTAAATCGGTCCCTAGTCCTGTATTGGGTGGTTTCAGTTGAACATGACATCCAATACGGCAAAAATAGAAGGGGTTCACTCGTAAGTCTCAATTTCTTTAATATTTTTCTTCACATTCTCTTCCCTTCATAGTTCCTCCTAGAAAATCCAGTGATTGGGCTCACCTTGGTGGGATTTGGTGGGCGAACTTCACTTGAGGACCAAGAAAATTAAAGGAAGGTTGCCTTAGGCGCCGAAGGCGACTCCAAGCCATAGTTATCAGGACCGGACCCGAAATCGAACTGGTCAAAGCCTCGGTTCAAGGTTTTTTTTTTGTCCAATTGATCAAACCACTGGCTCAACGTGGGTCAAATAAGTTGAGATCCGTAATATTAGTAATGGCCACATAGCTTAGTCGTGTATTGCTTATCTTGAATTGAAAGGTCGAGTGTCCGAATCCCCACCCCAGCCCATTTTCCATCATTTTCTGTACTCCCTCTCCTCCCACGCTCCCTCCTACCATCCACATGTGGACTGTAACATCCTCAACTTCAAAAAAAAACAAAGTCGCCACCGCCGTGCCGGCCGGGCTCACGCGCCTCGTGCCCCGCATGCGCGTCGCCACCGTCCCGTCACCGCTGCCACACCTGCCGCCTCGCGCGGCGCCGCCCGTCGCATCGCCACTGCCACCGCATGCGCGTCGCCGATCCGCCTCGGCGCCGGCCACCTCATCCTCCCCCCGCCCCTATAAAACCCCCCTCCCCCTTCCCTCCTTCTCCCCACTTCACCCCCACTCCATCCTCTGCCCTCTCCGCCGACCGCTGCCGTGCGCCCGTCTTCGCTGTGCGCCCGCGCCGCCACCAGTGAGCCCCCCTTCCCCCTCCCCCCCTTCGTCGCCCACGCCCGCGCCACTAGGGCCGGCTTAGCAGAGAGAGAGAGGAGAGGTAGAAGAAGAGGAGGAGAGAGGAGCCAGAAGGAGCCGAGAGGAAGGAGGAAGAAGAAGAGAGGAAGAGAGAGGAGAAGAAAAAAGAAAAGAAAAGAGAAAAAGAAAAAGAAGAGAGAGGTGACATGTGGGTCCCACATATCAGTCCTTAGGGTTTAGAATAAAAATAAATTATTTATGAACAGTAACTTTTCATAATTTTTGGAATTAATTCAAATTTGAATTTTTAAACTAGCATAACTTATTCGTTTTAACTTGGATTTGAGCGAAACTTGAACCTAAATTCATCTAAAATCGAGACCTAGCTATTGGTACCACTTTTGCAATTTATTTTGTATTGCATGAATTTTTGGTGATTTTATTTGAATTCTAATCGAATTCAAATCAAATCTTTCGCACGTAAATTAGATACCGAGGGAGTTGTTGAGCTGAAGGAGGATCCGGGTCAACAAGACTACGAGCAAGGTAAGTCATCACTAATCTTTGAGCATGTTATGATGAACCTATTGCGAACTGATTTTTATTTAAAATAAAGCTTGCATGCTATATGGATATATGTGAATACCCTATCTTGTTATATGCCATGCCTTTGATATTGATTATCCATGCAATCTTTATAATCCATGATATCGTGTGTCTTTATTCAATACTTAACAAATGCTTAGCCATGCTACTTTAGAATCATACATATTCATATTTATCAAAATGCTTTATACTCAGGCAACTACCTTTGGGAAGGTAGTTGAGATGCGGCATGCGGAGACATGAGCGCCACATTACCATGCCATTGATGGCATGATTTGTGAAAGGAAAAATAAAGCTAAATAACTGTTTTCGACTAGGGCAGCTGGAGGACTTGGGTGGTGTCCGGTAAAGGCTAGTATCGTCCATGGTCAGTTAAGGACCGAGCTATGAAGCTAAGCATGAAACGACTCCCGTACAACCGTACTTCTCGAATGGGTATAGACCTAGCGGAGTAAATAGCCGAGCGGAGGTAGTATCCATGTATAGTGGATTTCATGAAGTGTATGAGAGGCGGGGGCCTACGGTGGGGATAGCCACCGGTAGGACCGCCACGTGTAAACCTAAACTTAGTTATAAATTAATGCATGTGTGAGTCTTCCCTCCCCGGGAGCGCCAGAACTCCTCTCACTGTTAGAAACTTGTGACGCCTAGAGTGCATGAGGATGTAAGTTCATGGAGCGGGTACTGCCAATGTGAGGTTATTGAAAGGCTTTGCCGTGATGCGTCTCATGTGTTGGGGCGAGGCTCATGTGTTGGGCAAGTCGCGGAGTGCGGGTAAAGTGTACATCCACTGCAGTGTGAGTATATCAAATCTATTCGAATAGCTGTGCTCGCGGTTATTGAGCACCGGGACATGTATTACACTTGGCTAGACTCTAAAATCTTAAACTGATTGGGATGGGATATTGCATGATGATTTTACGCTGGTGGATCCACTTCTCGGGAGGCGAGAAGGGGTAGAACCCAGAAAGCCATGACGACACAATAGCGGGAAACTATCCTTGGGATCACAATGGATGGTGGATAGAACCGTCGTTGATTAATGAACTATGGTACTTAAATTTGATCAGTCTATGCTAGGTCTTAAGCTAGTGAAAAGATCTACAAAACTTGCTTTACGCAAAGGAACCGGAAGCCATTCCTTGAAATACCCTCTATCATATGCATTGTTGTTGTGGTGACTTGTTGAGTACGGTTGGTACTCACCCTTGCTACGTACAAACTCAACCAGAAGGCGGCGATGATGCTTCGGAGGACCCGTATGCTTACTACCAGGAGGATGCTGATGATGACGGCGCTCAGTAGGTCTTAGTTACGGTCGTTGCATGTGGCAATGGCCTGCCGCTGCCTTATCTCATTCTGCTTTCGGGTGTATTTCAGACCATTTGGTCCCTTGTCCTAGATTATGCCTTCGGGCCTATTGTTGTAATAATTCACACTAAACGAATATGTATGCGCACTTGGTATTTCAACTATGAATTCGTGTGTACCAAACTACTTAATCCAGGGAAATGGTACAGTCTACACGAATGATTCCTGTTACGAAAACAGGGGTCGACATGGACCTACCGGTGTAGAGCGGTTTGCATGTTTGCCCAGTTTTTAACCGGTTTCTCCTAAAAATCTGATGATTCACTGGTTTTTCTGGTTTGAATGCACATTTGATCTTTTACCCGGCTCGGACCGTTTGAAGCCCTGGTTCCGTTCTTTTTTTCGCTCAGACTGCCGATCTGATCCTGTTCTAATAACTATGCTCCAAGCTATAAGATTGGAGGTTTGCAGGTGATGACGCTTTAGTTTGGCAAGGCGTATGGTGGTGTCACCATGTGAGTCTACTCGACGTTGATATCTCAATTGTGCATGCAGTGCTGGGCTTGGCAAGTGGCTGAAGCTTTGGCGGACTTGATGCCGAAAAGGCTATCTAGCGGCTAGCTGCACGCGCCCTCTCCCCCGTGGTGCACCACGTGGCGTACGCGGAGAGGGGGCGGCAGGAGAGCGCGCCAGGAGGTGACATGTGGCAATTTTTTTCCTGGTTTTTTCGGGTTTTTCCTGGTTTCGTGGTTTTTTCTTTCGGTTTTCCGTAGTTTTTCGTTTTTTGTTTTCCTAATACATACGTATACAAACTTTGTATACATGTATATATTTTTTATACATAAAAAACATACGTATAAAAAATATATATGCCGTACATATACATATATATATATATATATTATACATACGTTTAAATTTTGTATACATGCACAATTTATACATACGTATATAATTATGCGCTAGATCCTAGAGGGGGTCGAACCGACCGCGTTGGTGCAGCCCCGCGCGGGGCTGGTCGCCCATCAGCCATCCCCTAATGCTGGAACAATCGAAGTTATATGGTATTGAATGCTCCATGGAGCCATTGATGTCAATGTGACAGTTATTTTTTGGCAACCGATTCATACCTTGGTGCCAATCTAAGCATCATTCAGTGGCATAATGCATCTATGTGAATCTATACCAACATCTTTTTGTTCGACAAGTTGCACAATCGATATTTCTTTTGCACGGTCACACGGAATTAATTCAAGATCATTGCATTGATCTTGACGAGTCATGTGTGTTTCATTTTTTGTGGCCATAAAACAAGTGAGTGGGTCGTTTCAAAGTTGAGAAATTTTTAGTCAATGAATTATCTGTTTTGTAGAGGGACAATGATTACTTATTGAGTGGATTCATACAACGCACAAGCAACAAACTGTGATTTAACCTAAAAAAGATTGGGCATAAGTATTGGGCCAAAATCGGCCTTCCAAGCAGGCCCTTAACGTTCTATTGGCCTGGCCCATCTATTGTTCCATGTGGCAAAGCCGCATGCACTTTCCAGTAGTATAAGATACATTAACAATGTTACGAAAGTACTTTTCGAGTGTAATTTAATATATATATATATATATATATATATATATATATATATATATGCATAATGCATATATAATTTTCGTTCATCTAACCTGAATGTTTAAATTAAAAAGCTATTGATAATATTGTTCAAAGTTTTTAAAGTTCGGTTGTAAATACAACCAAAACGACATATTATCGTTTTCTTTTAATTCATATTGACCAAAACCCAAATTAGTGGCTGTGCTAAATAGGCTAGGCCTATCATCCCATTTTTTTCCTTAGAATAAGTATACTTCGATTGCCTTAAATACGTATCCAATTGAATTCATATGCCTTATGCATAATATCAGATATTTTAACCTTTAAATCATTAAAACTAGTGTACAATCTCTCGGTGATTTTAAGAGTGGTTTTCGCTGACCTGCCTGACCAGTAGCGGCGCGGCAAGGTACAACGTTAACGGCCGGGCGGCTGGACCTGTTCTGTTCCTGACACAAGGGCAGCAGCAAACGCGTACGAAACCCAACAGAAGTGGTAGTAACAGTATTGTGTTACCACGTACCAGATCATTAGTTACCTGCCTGCCAAAAGGAAAACGATAACACTGTTCTTCCAGCCACGAAAATTTCAGGCTTTAATTTGTCTCTCTCGCGCTGCGAAAATAATCGCTGTAAACAAAGTTAGTAGTAACTTCAGACTATCATCATTGGCACTGTATGTGTAAATAGGGTGATGCTGATGCATCTGCAATATTGATCCATATCGATTTGCATGCATGTGAGATCCAATGCTTCAAGGGGCCTTGTTCGACGAGTTCAGCCCGGACGAGTAGTACAACACGCTTGGCGTCTTCCTCTAGCATTTTTATGCTTTTCGATCAATTAATCGATCTCATTAAAACGGCTGGTTGAAATCACTACTGCATCGTTTATTTGCTAGCTAGTAGGTTAAGTGTCTACATCGGACAACAAGGTATGGTTTATTGTCTGATTATTGAGTCATTCGATCAGTATCATTAAGCTGTTACACGCACTACCACAGCACAGAACTGATACAAAGAGAATCCATTATATGTTACTGGGTTTATCATGGGTCTACAATTTACCACTGATTTTATCACGTTATACACTACGCCATCGACTTTTGCTTAACTTATATGATTTACCATCACCGTCCCGTTAACCGTTAGTCATGTACAATTTTATCCAAATAACCAAAATACCCAGAGATAAAAATTTTCAAAATTTGGATAAAAATTCCAAAATATCAGATTTTTATGTTTACAACCTCGTTCCATCATCCATATTATTATATAGAGAGAGCAGGACATAACGCATTAATATATATATTGATAGCTGAATTTGGTCGAAGATGAGATTATTTCTACAGATTTGCTAGAAAACTGTCGCAAGTTTTTTCCCCCGAAACTTTCATATTTGTGACAATCGAATCGTCTTAAGATTTGTGCATGAAGAGAAAAAATTGCTATAAAAATTTCACAGTGTCATGCGTAAGATCCTAGTGCTATCTAACTAAAACATTGTTGAATACAAGTTTTAATAATAAGTTATATCGCAGTTACAGTATCATTACGGTGCAGTTATAGTGTAGTTACAGTGCAGTTATAGTGAAGTTACGGTGCAGTTATACTGTAGATACAGTGCAATTACAATGCAGTTACAATGTAATTACACTTCAATTATACTACAGCTACATCTGAAAGTTTTTAACCCAAAAAACTTGTGTTAGTTTTTTAGGTACTCCCTTATTTCTATTCATCCAGGAACCAGCTGTGCTACACCAAGGCGACCATTAGTTGACGATGGTTGTGAGAACCACATTGTGCAAATATGCATTCAAACAATAGATGCTATATATTGCTTGATTGTGTGCCTCTTTATTAGCGATAAGGACGAGGGATGTAAATTATTCCCATTATCTTAAAAAAAATATGCTACAGATATATACCATGTTCCACCATCCATATTATTATATATAGAGAGAGCAGGACATAACACATTAATATAATATTGTGTATAGAATAATTATATTTTTTGCAAAGCATAGAATTTGTGTTGATGATCGTCATAGCTAGGTGAAATAAACATTATTTTGCTTGTGTTGACGACATGCATGAGCATTAATTTATGGCAGTACATATATATACCCAACACAGATTGAAACCTGTGATGGTCTGTCAGAACTAAAGATGTTGTAAGTTTCAAATGAGGAGAAAACAAACCCTCATTTCCATATACTAGAATTACGGCACGCTTCACGGTGCCCTAGCGTCCGCTTTGAAAGAAGAAAAGAAATAAGGAGAATGGTGGATGCGTATTTTAGTTTAACTGATAGTGCAGGGTTTGTTTAAGAAGACAGGTTGATAATAAAATGCATATTGGAGCTATAACAGACAGAGAACACATTAATCGATTGTTCACATATTCAGAAAGCATTGAAAGAATATAGTTGGAAAGACCAAGTGTCACAACATTTACATCATTTACACCGTTCATATATTACATATATAGTTCTGAAGGTCTTCGTTCCAACATAGGCTTACACAACTTGAATTCTGAAGTTTGTGACCGTCACAGAACCTGAAATCTTAAATTTATGAGACGATAAAAAAGGTGGTTAAATTCTCCAAGATAAAATTAGCTGAGTGTAAATCCAGAAGCCATGAGAACTTATTATGCTTCATAGAGCAATTAACAGCATATATATAGAGTAAACTTCGCCTAAAATAATCCTAGTAAACTAAATGATCAGCCAAGATACAGGTGTAGAGAAAAACATCCATGCAATTTGCCCGGCTACCATATAGAAGTTCAATTTTTTAATGAAATATAAAATATCATTGAAATTGGTAAACCACTTGTGATTTCTTCCTCCTGTCAATTAATTTAAAGGCAAAGACTAACAATAAACAGAATAAAAAGATGAGATAATCTAATTCGTGTAGCAAGATCTTATGTCAGTTGATTTGTTATTGTCTTGGCAACTAAGTAGCGATACCCGCACTATATCTACAAACATGCATGTGTCATGGAATTCAAAGAAAACTTAAAGCTAACCGGCTATTCTCACATTTCCAAAGATCGATTAACCTCACTTGTCAATGCACAACACTAAAGCATTACTTCATATCAACGAACTACATGCTCTCCTTCTTGCTAGAATAGTTCATATGAAAATCACATATAATTTTTGCTAGGTTCTTGTAGACGTGTTTGTTAGGACTATACTTCATATCAATAAGTTAGATGGAGAAAGGAGTTTCTTTCAACCATATATCACACATAAAACATAATCCCATTTTATGTTGATTCAATTGGATAAGCATACTTCACCATTATCTAGGTCACAAAGATTGGAATATGGGAAACATACACTTATACTTATATAGACTGCATTGCTACCCTGATTTAGTTTGCAGGAGGTGTGATGGCAGCATTATTTTTTCACTAAATAAGAACATGATTAGATAGTATTGGAGTAATCACCAACAAATAGTGGAAAATGGAACTTTGCCAAACCCAGATCCTACAGTGCTATAAAATTATAATAGGAGTTTCCATCATTTGACAAAATTATAAAAGGGCACAAATTTTAATTGCTAGCTAGATAACCTAACAAAATAGCAAGGAATAAATGGTAGAATGATTGAGGACAGAAAACCTGAAGAGATCAAATAGTGTTGCTTGGGCAACGAAGTTAATTCGTCAGCCTAAAATCCAATATCCCCTGTTCTCTGCCCAAACAGAGTTGCAAAATTTCCCTTATGCAGAGCTTAGTACCCACAACCAGTGTCAACTCTCAAAGCTGCTTAGCTACGCTAGCACCTTCTGAGGTGGGTTCTCAAGCACGACCTAGTACATCGATGCAGCCATTTATTCATGAGACGGGATGAAATGATTAGCATAATTCCAAGGCACTTAGCAAGATAGCAGTTCCGTAGTGTCCAAAAATCAAGGATGAAATGATCCACTAAATAAAGTGGTGATTAATCCAAAGCACTTTACAGTCCAGTAAGGTCCAACAAGTACTAATACAAGTTCTGAAACATAGTTGCCCGCTTTTATAATGCAGATACTGCAAATTCAAATGTTATCTATAAGAAAATGGTCGGTACAAAAAAAATAAATTCAGTTGTGAACCTACCGCGGCATAGCCGTGGTGCAGTCTTTGGTCGAATTAGAATGGATTATCAGGTTAGTCAAATCAATTCAAGAAATTTTATTCTAGAAAGGTTCATCCAGAAAATTTATCCTAGAAAAGGTGAAATGGGCTTAGATAAGCGGTATAAATTTCCATTCCAAAATTGAGTTAGAAAAGTTTGAAGATTAACAGACAGAGATATGAGTAGTGAAAACCAAATCGAAGAGAAGGAAGGGTAAATACCTGCACGACTGCACAGTGCACACCATACCCTCACATCCATCGAAAACTCTTATCGATCATGGCACGACTGCTCGGGAAGTGGCACCTTCGCAGCCGCCGTGGCGGTCATCCCATGCCTCGCATTGCAGGCAAAACATGCATGACAGCATAGGAATGTAGGGAAAAAGAAGATCCAGCAGCTTGGACTCCTGAACTGATGGCTTACATGTGATTCTTCCTAATCAGCATTGGAGCTTAGCACTGATGGCTCATGCCCTTCCAATGGAAGCGCTGGTGGTCCATGGGTCCTCGAGCTTTCCTCCGTAAACGTCTGTACCAGAGCTCGACGGTCGTAGGTGTCGCTGCTGCAGGTCCATGAACCCCCTCCTGCCTCCATCGCCACTTAGCTAGGCTATCACCACCAACTACAGCGGCGGAATGGCGGAGTCACCTCCCCGGGTAGAGAGAAATAGGGGGAAAAAGAGAAAACAACAGGAAAGAAGGTCGTGGCTGGTTCGTGAGTCTAGGAGGCGTGGGTTCTCTCTCCCCTGCTTGACTGGGAAGAGGGTGAAGGGGGGGAGGGGTGGGCAGGAGATGGGGGATGGCAGGGAGAGAGCGAGGGGGAGCCTGTCATCGGCGAGGAGAAGAGAGGGAGGAGGGAAGACGATGCGGCGCCGTCGCACAAGGGAGAGAGCAAGAAAATTGTGGTGAACAGTGGCGGCTAGGGTTTCGGGGAAGGGAGGGGATAGGGATGTTTTCTTTTGCCAAAAACCCCATTACTTTCCTTTTTTCAAAGCGCAGTCCTATATTTAGAATTTGACCTCCTTCATGTCGGATATACCACGAAGTAGAGGGTCTTTACGTAAGAGTACAGAACACACAGACCATACGATGAGGGACCTAACAGTTATTATCAAATAAATGGAGGACTTTTTGGAAAAAAAGCCAGTTCCAGCATCGGGGGACGTGGATATCACCAGAAGCGAACATGCCAGGCAAAAAAGCCCCAGAGCGTTGTGGTGCGAGCATTTCGCGGTAGTCTTCAATTTCTCCGATATGTTTATCCAAGTAACATTTTTTCTTGTTTGAGCTGTTGTTAGGATTATTGAGTTGAACTGTTAGTACTAGTGGTAGGCCTAAACTGGTAATTAATGGCAAATTAAGCAAATCATGCGGTTGAAATACTTATATCTTGACAGGCAAAATTCCCTGGCCAACCAAATTTAATAGAGGAGCTTAGGGAACACAATCTATATATGTATTTCCATTTCATATATACACTAATAGAGACATATTATTGGCATTGGTTCCAAATCGCTTATAGGTGCCTAATTTTGAAACATCCACCAATATAGTTGGAACCGATGACATCCTCATTGTTACTGCCAATTCTAATTTAGAACCGATGTGAAAATTATCCAGAAAAAATATTTCATATTTTACTTATACACCTATATATATGGTCACACTTTGGTTCCCACAACTCAGAAGATTTTTCACACCATTTTAACATACATGTGTTCGCAATGTTCCAACATGTGACCCCTCTCTCCACTCAGAACCTCCTTACTATCTCACATAGGAACACTTGTTGTCTTGGAAGCAAATATTTTTCTTTTGAGACTACTCTCATCCATAGATGACATGAAATGAAAATATTATCAATTACAAAATTATAGATCTTATCAAGATCTACAATTTTCATATAGCTAATTTGGTACTAGCTAGGTTACTATATTTTGAGACTGATGGAGCACTACTTAAAAAAATGATTTTTCCTGACACATGGGATTTATTTTTCCAAGTGAACCTAAAGAATTCCGTTTGCAAAAATAACGAAAGGTTCTATAGATGTAGCCCCACTTGTAAAAATCAATTTTTTCAAGCGGGGGCTAGAAGGGAACCGTTACAAAAAAAACAAATACACTTATTTTCATTGGCAGTTCTCTTTAGACTCTACTTGTAAAAATAAAATTTTTACATGTGTGACTTAAAGAAGCCCGCCAACGAAAACGCTGATACACGATAAATACACCGACACCTGTCAGCCCATGACTTCTCCTCTCTCCCTGCACCTTCTCCTCCTCTCCCAACTTGCATGCAATTGTACAAGCTTGCTCCTCTCCTTGCTATCCCTGTGCACAGCTGTTGATGGTGAAGGGAAGAGGGTGGCAGAGACAAGGACCGATCATCGAAAGGTGGCGCATGGTGGCGGCATCAACTGGGAGTGAAGAAAAGGAACCGATAGTGATAAGGTCGGGCCTCGGGAAGGCGGATCTGCTAGCAGTGGAACCCGACGCCGATGGCGAACTCCGATGACAGCGTGGACCCCTATGATAGTGTAGACCCCAACAACGGTGGTGGGCTGGCTTGGGACCACCATATCTGGCAGTGGTGGACCTCGGCCTCATTCCTCCTTGCCGAACCACTGTCGTGGAGCTATTTCCTCCTCGTCGAGTCGCGGCAGTGAAGCTCCTTCATCCTCGTCGAGTCGTCACCATGGAGCTCCTTCTTCCGCACCGAGCCGCTGCCGTGAAGCTCCTTCCTCCGCGCTGAGCCGCCGCCATGGAGCTCCTTCCTCCTCATTGACCCATGTAAGCCCCCGGTTTTGTATACCGGAAACCCCATGTGTATTACAATACCATTCCCTGGATCAGTAGATGGTACACACATGGCACAGTTGTATATCACAAGCTGACATCATCATATAGGTCTTACAATATATTGATAATACAAGGGTAGCCCAAATGGGACCTGAATAGACCAAGCATGGTCGTCAACAATGCAAAATACCAAATGAAGTAAATGCGGTAGCGGAAGCAAAGCAGCGGCGGTCCATCTTATCCCACACGCATCAACTGGTGAACCTAGGTCCCTGTTCCAATGTCCTCGGTAACTCCTTGCCAACATAGCAAATGTACAGAGCGACACCAACACCTTTCTAAAAGATTTAAATAAGCAAGAGTGAGTACCAACCATACTCAGCAAGCCACCACTATGGAATGCACATAATGTTCATAGGGGTTCAAAGATGGCTTGGTCTATTTGCATAAAGCTAGTTTTCACAAATTATTTCACAAACCTATGACGTAGCAGTTTTAACTGAAAACAATTGTTATATTGAAGTTGTCATTACATTCGAGGGTTCATCCACCTTCCCCAAGCCTCACTTGGTCCGGTTTACCCTCGTATCCAATTTCCATAGTTTTCACCATTACGACCTTCCCGCACATCAGGCAAAGTCACACCGTCAATTCCAATCCTATTTTAAGTAATATTAAAAATTAATGAGGCTAGTCAAGAGTAGTACAAGTCCCGGCGCTCATTAACCGCGAGCACGGCTATTCGAATAGTTTGGTTTACTCACACTGCAGTGGATGTACGCTTTTAATCCCGCACTCCGTGACGCACCCAACACATGAGACTTGTCACGGCCCGGTTTTTCAGTTACTCTCGCATGGCGGCACCCGCTCCAAGGACTATGAATCCCCATTGCACCCCCGGCGCCACATTCCCACCTCGAGTCGGTTGTGAGAGGAGTCTTGGCGCTTCCGAGATCTTAGGGGAGGTTACATACTATGTACTTAGGGTGCATTTTAAGTTTTTGCCGGCGTTCAACAGATCGACCCAAGCGATCTAAACCACAACACTTCATCAACAACGAATGTCCAGAACCTACCATGTCTGGGGTGCCACCCCACGAGAATTTCCTAGTCCACCGGGTCATACCCCACTCGAGAAATGCGGTCGTACTCTGTTCGTTTCTCGCATAGCTTCTTGACTCGGTCCTTAATTGACCAGGGTCGGCGGCTTACCGTTCTCAGAACCACCCATATCCTATTCATGCCGCCCCAGTCGAAATAGTTTTGTTTTATTAGTTTTTGGTTTTCGTAAAGGTTTTAGTGTTGCGGGTGGCGCTTATGTCTCCACCCGTATCCGACAATCACTCCCACCGAGTGATCGTCACATTCACATCCATAGCCATATATCGTAAGTATGGAGTGTACAAACGTCTACACATATGCAACGTTAAGCAGTATATATAATTAAACGCGCATAAATAATAGACTCAGGTAACAAAGGTGTATAAGTACATAAAGGTAAACAATATCAAAGGTAAGGCTTAAACAAATGTAGGTACGCGTTTTATAATTTGCATGCAATTTTATTTGCAATTAACACATTTATAAAATAGGATCAATATGTTCGAGGAAGGGGGCGTAGTGACTTGCCTCGCTTTAGGTTCGTATAATCTTCGAGAAATCCACAACAATTAGAATAACCAGAAAATCCATGCTCAAATAATAACCAGAGCGTCCGGCAAACGATCCAGGAGAATCACACACAATCCTAAAAATAAAATAAAATAAAAGTAATATTCAATACAAACTAATGGTGCCAGTAGATGGATCTCGATTTTAGAGAGATGATGGAAGTTGAACGGAGTCAATCGGAGTTACGGTTAAAGAGATATGAATTTTCGAGTGTTCAAAAGAATTATCAACCGCGGACCGAGAGTTGCGCGGCGGGGAGGTTATTTGAGATTTTCGGAGATGGCTGTAGTTTGCAGAGGGACGTAACATGGACTTTAGTGCACAAGGAGACTGATGATGGACTTTGCCTGTAGGCTAGACGAGGGATATTATATAGACTTTATATAAGGAGTCGATCTCTCGGGCTTGTATAGGAAGTAGGGGGACGTAATGTAGACTTTAGAGAGAGAACTCAAGAAAAATAGTGCAGGCCCCACTCATTCCCCTTTTTTCTCTTTTCTTTTCCTTCCTTCTCTCTCTTTTCCTTTTTCTCCTTCTTCCTGCTTCTTCTTTCTTCTCTCGTTTTCTTTCTCTCTTTCTTGCTTGCAGAGTCGGCAGGAGGAGGGGAGGGAGGGGCATACGGCGGCGGCGGCTGGCGGCGGCCAGCTGGGGGCGACGCCGGCGCAAGGCTGCGGCCGGCGGTGAGTGGAGGCGGCGGCCGGGCCGGGGCGTGGGCGGCTGCGGCGCGGCCTGGCCGGCTGGTGGCTGGCGACGGCGTGGGCGGCGGCTGGCCCAAGTGGGCCGCGCGGCCTCGGCAGGGGGCGTCGTGCGGCGGTGGCGTGGCGCAGCACCGGCGCGCGCGCGGGGCTGCCGGGTCGGGGTGCAGGCGGCTGCGGCGTGGCCTGGCCAGGCTGGTGGCCGGTGACGGCGCGAGCGGCGGCTGGCTCAGGCGCGCAGGCAGCGGCGGCCCAGCACCGCGCGCTCGGCAGGAGGAAAGGTAGCGCCGGCCGGCAGCCAGGGCGGCGAGTGGGGGCGGCGACGGCGCGGCTTGGCTGGGGCCGACGGTAAGACGGCGCTGGGCGGCGCCGGCAGGGTAGTGCCTGGCCGACTGTGGTGTGGCGTCGGCTCGGCCTGGCGCGGGCACGTGCGGGCGGCGGCCTGGCGCTTGCTGCGGCCGGCTTGCGCGGTCGGCGGCGGGTTGGCGCGAGGCAGCGGCCGGGCGACGCGGCCTGTGCCTCGGCTGCGCGCGGCTTGGGCGAGCACGGCGGTGCGGCTCGCACGGCCGGTGGCGGCGCTCTCGCGACCAGTGTGGCCGGTGGCCCGTGGTGGCTTCGGCGAGGCATGCGGCCGCGACATGAGGTGGCATCGGCGCAACGCTTGGGGAGGAAGAGAGGAGTAACATAGAAAGGAGGATGACAAGGGGAACAGGGAGGCAAGACTGACCTCGCGGCAGGCGTGCAGCGGCACACCGAGAGTGGCCGACGGCGTCGACGATCGGCTCGCGGTTCGTCCTCGCGCGCCAAGTGCTCGAACACATTCACAGAGGTTCGTCTTTTCAGTTTTAATTTCATTTTTAGTTTGATTACGTCCGAGGTTTGAGCGTTCAATCGTTCTAATCGTCTGTTCGCTGGTTCGTGCAAGGAAGTTCACTTGGTCGGCACGGCAGCCAACTCCAATCCCCCTTGCCCAACCGAGGCTCGGCTCGTGGCCAGCCGCAGCAGAGCAAGCAGTGGAGCGGCTGCCAATGCGCATGGTGGAGGATGGCCATGGTAGAGCAAGAGCAGGGAGAGGAAGGAGGGCAAGGGAATGGAGAGGTGCAGGAGCATTCAGGTTGTGGCGGTGGTTTTATAGGGTGGTGACTACCTGTGCATGGGAGGCAAGGTGAGCCCTCCTTTGTGGACTCGGTTTTACTCTTTCGGTGTGAACTCCTCTCCCTGTGCTGCGTGAATGGATTGAGGGTTTGTGGATTGGGTGCATGGTGCAGGGATGTTTGCTGTAATGTGGTTGAGAGGGTCCCAGGCATTTGATGGTTGCAAATGGTCTCAATGTGTGTTGTGTCTTCCAGACATTCCATCGAGCAGGTTGGATGCATGTGTGCTGGCTGTTGTGATGCGGGGGAGGCAAAGTGGACTTCTGGCTGAGAAGGAGAGATGGAGTGGCTGGTAGTGAGAGAGAGGCCCAAGTGTAATGGGCTCTTTGTAATTTCCTGGGAGAATCGTAACTTGATATGAATTGGCATTTGAATTTTGACTTTGTAATCGGACTGTATAATATGGGACATTTGGATTTGGTATGCTTGGATGTAATTGGTTTGTATAATTGGACTGTTATTTGGGATATTTGAATTTGTAGCTGGACTGTATATATGGATTTTTGAATTAAATTTAGATGTCGTGGTTGGATTGTATAAATGGGACAGTCGATGTTGGGGTTAAATCGTGTAAATGGGCTATTCATAGGTTGTTGGATTTTTAGCTTGGATCCAAGCGAAATAATCTAATTTATTTCGGTCGTTCAGTCGCTCGAGAATTAGATTTGGGATTTTATTGCGAGCGTCCTGACGGTACCGAAAAATGAATTTCTAGAATGACGTATGGCATTTGAATCCAATCGTCACAGTAGGAAAAGAATCGGAGATATTTGAATTGACGCGCGATAGATAAATACGCTGATCGATTTTAAATGTCCGAAGGAATTATCGTGTTTGAAATGCTGAAGTGGTTTTTAATTTCACCGTAGGATTTCCGAGAGTTTGAGGGAGAGATAACACTGCAAAGAAAGAAATTTCGGGGCTTTAATTTGATTAGCACCGAAACGACCGATGGAGGGAATAAGGAAGGGCAGGACGTTGAACAGAGCACGACTCTGTAGAGATAAGATTTAATCGAGATCTTTTGGCACACAACCTAAACACACAGCAATAACTAATAAATATTAACAAGCAACCTAGAATTATGCCGGAGCACTAGACTTTGTCTGAGGGGGTCATAACTTTGAAAATAGCCTATTAGGAATTTATATTTCACAATTAAGGTTTCTAGTAAATACTTTACCAATAGATATTATTTTACAATTTAGTTTTCCAAAGGCAGACTCTGCAAAGTTCATAGAAAATAATCAAGCTATATTTCTTTAGTAAAATAGTATTTGTTTTAATACGCTATCCCATATAGGGTTTTAATAAAACGGTGTTACATATATATACATATATAGCTTTATTTATAAAGTAAATGTGCCCGAGAGTTTTCAATATATAGAGAAGGGTTTCCCCGAAAATAGTGAGCATATACAAAGATTAGGATATCTTTTAATCATAGTTCCTTGAATAAATAATATTTGAAATTAAATACCGACATATTCTCAGACGCTCATCTATTAGCACACGCATGAAAGAAAAACGATAGATCGAAATAAATTAATTCTGATGTGAATGTATTTTGAAAAAGTTTTTTGATTATTCCGAATTTCCTTCTTCCGCACTGAGTCGTGGTCGTGAAGCTCCTTCTCCGCACGTGAGCCACCTCCGTCGAGTTGACGGTGAGACGCAACTTGGATTCCGCGGTTGATGGACCTAGAAGCCTATCGTTTTTCTTGCGGTGAGAATGCTGGGATTGGTACAGATTTCGGGAATTTTTTTTGTTTTGCATGATCAGCAGCATCGTTGGCAATTTTTTGTTTGATTTTGTATTGTGGAATTGCATTGTGAGGCCATCATATCTGAATCAATGCTTGAATTTGTGATTGAATCAAAATTGCTAATGAAGTAGAAATGGGTATATATATACTACCATATGTAAAAAAATTCTTAATTGTCTCGATTCCAACCACACGATGGAGCAGATGTTATCTTCAAGAGTTCTTGGTTAGGAATTAAGATGATGTCATGGATCGAGTCAATATGCGTCACTGTGATTCCTCTAATCACAAACAGATTAATCAGTGGGTTACTCACTAATTGATTTTGTTATGGTTCACCAACCTCCCTTACCTAACACTGAGCTGGAATCTATTATTACCTGATAGTTTATTTTATTTTAATTTGCCCTCTCTTGGAATTGCTGAATGCTGATGGCTACTGATTAACAGGTACACGTCAGCCATAAATATTTCATACTCATTCTACAATTAAGCTTCTCTACAAAAATGGAGTAGGAAAAAAAGTGTCACCAAACCTGCAATAGGATTTGCAATGGATAATATATTAATGTTCAAAGTTGATGTGCTGTGTGTGTGTGTGTGAGTGTGACAATCTAATCTTCTGATCTCTTTTGGCAAAAACTAAACTCATGTACTCTGCTGTGCTATTTTTTTTAATGAACTAAAACAGAAACAAAAAATGGAGGATAAAACAAAGAATAATAATAACAAGAGGAGGAGTAGGTCCAACAAGAAGGTGGGTCCCACCCACCAAACAATGGTGTTGAAATTGCAGGCAAGAGGGTTTGTTTTGGTTAATTAAGAGGTTGAGCTTAGCTGAGCATGTTTGTTGGTTGGTTTGACCCTTCCAAATCCTACCTTTGGTTGGTAGTTAAAAGGAACACACACCACTCTTGCTAATGTCAGGGGGAGGAGGAGCTTTTCCTCTCCTCCATACCATCTTCTGTTGGAGAACAGCAGCAAGCTGAAAAGGGGCCAGGAAATCAAAGGCTTCCTGTGGATCTTTGAAGGAAAGATCCTTTCTTTCTGCAGGAATTCAGGTCAATTTCTTTCCTTTTCTTTTCTTTCTCTCTCTGAAGTACCAATTATAGTTGAAAAGTTCTGCAAGAATCCCCTTTCTTCCCCCATAATCTTCGGCGAAAACAGCTTCTTGCTAGGACGCGAGCATGCCCTATTGCGTTTTAGTTGAGGTTTGAGTGCGAATTGAGTAGTGCCAGGTTTAATAAGCTAGTAGAAGCTAGGGTTGATTTAGTTTCCATTATTTGTAGGCGCGGCTCGATTTGTTTTGGTTTTGGGGGAAATTAGAGAATTCTCCCAACTCCATTCTTGCTCTATCAGGTTAGTTTCTTGTTATTTCTCTCAGGTAGATGGATTGGTTCTTGGAATGTTCGTGGATGTAAGATTGGGCTCTCTAAGGCCAAGAAATTGGGGATTTTTTTACATACTTAGGAGCAAGAGTTCAGTTCACCATTTTTAAATACTAGCACCTCAGCTTGATTCTCCAGTGTTCTGTGAGAAGACCTGAATTGGTTCTGATTCCTTTTTTTCCTTTTTGTGCGTGTTGTTTAGGGTATTGCTGGTGTCCTCTTCAGTTCTGATAAATCTGTGACGAGTATGCGCCGCGTCCGGGTCTCATCCCACCAGTCTCCGGTCCACAAGCTTGGTGATTCACAGATGAAATTGACACCCAAATTCCGGCTTGCCACAACCTCTGCATTGCCGTCGTCGATGCCAGCCTCCGATTTGGAGCAAACCTCATGGGAGACACCCCTCATACCTGGCCTTCCTGATGATGCTGCTCTCAATTGTCTCCTCCGGCTACCTGTCGAGACCCATGAGGCGTGCAGGCTTGTGTGTCGCCGGTGGCATCACCTCCTAGCCGACAAGGCGCGGTTCTTCATGCAGAGGAAGGTGATGGGTTTTCGGTCGCCATTGCTGTTCACTCTGGCATTCCACCGTTGCACTGGTAAGATACAGTGGAAGGTGCTGGACTTGAACTACTTGACCTGGCATACAATTCCTGCCATGCCGTGTCGGGACCGGGCTTGCCCCCGAGGTTTTGGTTGTGTTGCTATCCCCAGTGATGGCACCCTCCTTGTTTGCGGCGGGTTGGTCTCGGACATGGATTGCCCATTGCACTTGGTCCTCAAGTACGATGTTTACAAAAACCGCTGGACTGTGATGACTCGGATGCTTGCTGCGCGGTCTTTCTTTGCTGGTGGTGTCATTGATGGACAGGTTTATGTTGCTGGAGGTTACAGTACTGATCAATTTGAGCTCAATTCAGCAGAGGTTCTTGATCCGGTTAAGGGTGTGTGGCAACCAGTTGCTAGTATGGGCATGAACATGGCATCCTCGGATTCTGCTGTAATCGCCGGTAGGCTTTATGTCACTGAAGGCTGTGCATGGCCTTTCTTCTCCTCACCGAGAGGTCAGGTTTACGATCCAAAGATTGACCGCTGGGAGGCAATGCCAGTCGGAATGCGTGAAGGGTGGACGGGTTTAAGTGTAGTCATTGACGAACATTTGTTCGTCATTTCAGAATATGAGAGGATGAAGGTTAAAGTCTATGATCCGGATACAGACTCATGGGACTCTGTAAAAGGCCCTCCTATGCCTGAACGAATTATGAAGCCTTTTTCGGTGAGTTGTTTGGACAATAAGATCGTTGTTGTCGGCCGAGGCCTCCATGTGGCCATTGGCCATGTCAAGAAGCAACCTGGTAGCAATCCTGATAGTAGGAGTTCAAGTTATTTAATTCAGTGGCAGGATGTGGATGTTCCTAGGGAATTTGGTGATCTGACACCTTCAAACAGTCAGATTTTGCATGCTTAACTGCTGCTAATGCGGGATCTGCAGAGAGGCCATTGTTGTTCTTTCATTTTATTTGGCTAACTGGGTAAAACCCTATTCTGAGCTGTAAAATAGTTCTCCTCTATATGTTATTCTCTTTCCCAGTTAATTAATTTTACAGCCTGTAAGTGTTACGTCAGTAAATAAATAAATTCAAGAGATTGTTGTAAGTAGAAGTTTGCCGGTACTTGAGACAATTTGTTGTATTTGCTCTTTAAACTGATTTCACTTCTTGTTCAGTGCACTGCCAGACTCTGAATATCGAGATGAACTTGTGATACTGATAGATTTGTATCAAGTCTTCATTTCTAGCAGATCAAAGGATCTTTTTCTTTATAGATGATTGATTGCTTAGCTGAGCCATTTTACAATACCTTAAATATGGTTGTTCTGTTATTGAAATTCATAGCAATATATTGTTAGTATATATTTCTCTTGACAGTGATGCCTGTAGTTCTTCAGATCATGTGCAGAACCTTGAAGATGATATGGAGATAAATGTTGTGGCATCATGCTCTCCTAGATTTTAATCTTCTTTTGGTTGTTAGTGAGTTCATAATATTCTGATTTCGTAATTAATTTAGGTAGTAACAATCCTCAAGAGTGCAGAAACCTATTAAGCACAGCATTTTTGGTTGTTTACACTGCTTTCACATTTTAATATACAGCTCCTAAACAAGTCCAAGTTGTGCATCCATACTCAATCCCTGCAGACAATTTTGTTTCTTTCTTTTTATTAAGAAAAAACACACAATATCACTACTTTCTAGAACAAGAAGATCAATACTTCAATATCACAACTTTTTTTCTTGTAAAGTGCTTTCTTTTACAGTACAATGGAAGCAAAGATTCTTTATCCACTCATGCAGAGCTCCCACAAGCCTACAGCCAAGTGAGAAGTGACCAACAGCACAGCTACTACTTCACAGATGTGTATGCATTACCTACCACAAATCCATTGTCAAGAATAGGAAAATATCTAATCCAATTGCTCTCTTGTGGCCATCATCCAAGGCTTCAAGTCAACATGCAAGCATTGATCAAGACAATGTAAAAGTTTTATTTTCCGGTCTCTGCTTTTAATCGCTAAGAACGAGAAAAGTAGAGTTTTTTACTTACAGTTTTCTTTTTACTGATTAGCTGTTTTAGTTTTAGACCAAACGATCAGAGCTACAAGCACAATTGACTACATTTTCGTTTCTAGATGATGAAACAATTGGCTACTTAAAAACCACAATAATTCCGCAAGTAAAAAAACCCCAGTCCTTTTATCGATCTTATTCTCTTCAAAATGTGTTGGGGCTCTATTCTTTTCTGATTAAGATTCAGATTTTTTTTTCTCGGTTTTCATTACCACGTTTTTCAAACTACTAAATTATAAATTATACGTTTCGTGTGAAACTTGGAAGCTGTTTTAAAATATCAAATATATTTATTTATCAATTTTATAATAATTAAAACTTAATTAATTATGTGCTAATAGCTTTCTTGTTTTACGTGTATTAACTTAACCTCCATTTTTCATGAGATCCAAACACCACCTTAAATTTGGCTCAGAAATGTGAAACTTAATTTAGTTGAGAAATCTGAAGCAGCAGCAGCAGCAATGGAGGCGCTCTACTTGCTGGCATCCTTAGCCACCACACTCCTCACCTCCACCTTCCTCTCGCTCCTCCTCCTCCTCCGGCTCACGCGCCGCCCTCTCGCCGGCGGTGGAGACGCCGCCGTGCGGCTGTACGAGGGCCGCGTCCGGCACTCGCGGCGGCGGCCGGCGGCGCACGCCTTCGAGTACCCCGTCCGCTACGCCCTCGTCGACCTCGACCACCTCCCGCTCCCCGGCCACCTCTCTCCCGCCGACGCCCGCCGCATCGCCTCCACCTCCGGCCCCGTGTAAGCCGCCGCCACGATTCTGTGACAATTTTATTTTATTTTTTCCATCAGGAAATTTCTAAGCGTGTCCTGTAAATATCGCGTGTTTTTTGTGCTGTGGAATTATAAACTGGTGGTTTTTGTGTTGTGGAAGAGCAAAAGGCAGAACATTTTTTCGTGGAGAATTCGTGTTCTTTTATGTACCGTGAAAATCTCTTGTTGTTTAGAGGAAATGAAAATCTCTTGTTTGATGAAGGCATCTCCTGACGATACCCAAGAGCGTAGGGTACGAGCAGAATCCGCTCAGTATTTACTACTGCTATGATTCAGCAGAGCAAGGACAAGATGGGAAGCTCAAGATGTGCATTGCTGAGGTGAGTACTCTGTGTATTCAGTTTGTTTTGATTGGTTCCTAGTTAGTTCATTGCACTGTTTTTAATCTTCTGTTATTGGTTTCAGGTCACAAATACTCCATGGGGGGAGAGGGTAATGTTCACCTTCCAACCAGGCTCTGATCTCGTCGCGAAACCATTACATGTCAGCCCCTTCATGGTAAGACCATAGTTACAAATCAACATGTGGATTAATACACTATGGTAGTATAACATTTCGATGGAAAATGTGCTGTGATCACTGATCAAACCTTAAATATTCTGATTCTCGGTTCAGTTTCATATGGAGCTGATTACAAAATCTGCCGCACATTCAGCCATGTTATGGATATTTCTGATGCCATTTTGTGTCTTTGTCTAGACTGTGTTATTATGTAGTTCTGAAAATCTGGCTCGCTTTAATCACTTGGATCATATCTTCTTAGTGTTTTTCTTTTTGTCTTGCTTGAGCTGTAGGATATGCTTGGCAATTGGAGTATTCGTGCTGAATCTCCTGGGGATAGTCTCTATGTGGTTATTTCAGTTCAGCATCCAACACTCGGCAACTATTTCACCGCAGCATTGCATGCCAAGTTAGTTGAGAAGACAAGTAGTTCTCTTAGGCTAGCAACATTCTTCTGGCTGATGCCCCATA
Organism: Oryza punctata; assembly: GCA_000573905.2. Classification (NCBI taxonomy): domain Eukaryota; kingdom Viridiplantae; phylum Streptophyta; class Magnoliopsida; order Poales; family Poaceae; genus Oryza; species Oryza punctata. Next base: position 3,133,766 of record CM002494.2, on the reverse strand, counting down.
AAGTTGCTGCAGGGATATACTGGGAGGTAAGTGTCCTGCACATGTTCTTACAATTCCAATACCGAACTTACAAAAGCATTTTAGATTTTGTATAGATGGTATCTCGAAACTGTAGCAGTTAGTTTGTGAGAAGAGGACTATAAACTAGAATAACTCGATGGTTACTTTTTCCTTTTCGTTCTTGTTAATTTGGCTTTTGAATAAATTGAATTGATGGTACAAACTGAATTAACGAGCGAATTATGATTATTAAGAGTTTACATTTGACTAACCAAGTTTTAAGTTGAAAATGCGAGAAAAGCTTCGAGGCTTATTTCATGATCTCCATGATTGTCTTTTGTTTGAATTATGTTTAAATGTCAGTAAAAATTTCTCTAGGAATCAGATCAACATTGGTTCCTTTTGTCCCTGATTTCTTTTTAATAAAACCAAAAAGGGTACATTGGAAACCACAATAACAGATTCCATGACATCATTCTTACAAACCTAACACAACGCATTAAACAGTTGAAAAATGAAATCCACACAATAATCCACTCAAGGAAGTTGACTCGGTACAATCAGATTGGTACAAATATTCGGAATAGCCTAACTTGGACAAGCACAAAAGATAATAATCTGCTTGTTAGACAGAGATGTCAGGATCTGACTTGACCTCAACAATCACCATCAGTGCATATTTCAATAAATATTCACCAAATGTCCCTTTCATTGCTAGACACATCTCCCCACATTGTCCAGCTTCATTTCATGAGATTATCTTGTTAAAATGCATTTTTCGTATGTTAGTCAGCAAGACACCATGTTTTTGTTGGCAGTGTCAAGCTCATCTTGTACTTTAGTACCTTCTTGTAACAACCCTTGTTATCGAGATACTGGATACCATGGACTGACACTTTTGGTAAAGGCTTCATTAACTATTCCAACATATCCTTATCTCCACTCATCTTACTGCAATCCATCAGAGTCCCACTTCGTATAAGCTCTTAGGCTGTGTTCTTCTCCCCCTCTTCCCAACTCCTCTCCCTCGTTTTCCGCGCGCACGCTTTTCAAACTACTAAACGGTGTGTATTTTGCAAAAAGTTTCTATACAAAAGTTGCTTAAAAAAATCAAATTAATCCATCTTTGAAAAAAAATTAGCAAAACCTAATTAATCACACGCTAATGGATCGCTCCGTTTTCCGCAAACACTGTTCGCGTTGGGAGCAGGGAGCTGCGAACGCAGCCTTAGTATGATTAGAGAATCTTTCATACAATGTAAGTTTAGTCTTTCTGTCAAAAACTGCAGTCACTTGAGCGGAAAATAAGTGTATACTATTTCCATAGTCCATACCCTTTATTGATACCTAACTTTGGTAGTCCTGTTCAATTAGATGCTTCTATGCTTATCGCCTTTTCACAATCATGAAATACATAGGAGCATAATCGGGCCCAAAGCTTGTTATTTTTCTGGGCACATCATAAATTCAGATCTTGACTCTTGAGGTAGCATGTATTCCTACTTACCATTCAAGACCTTAGAATGCATCTCATTTCTGCTCGATACCTACTACTTTATCAAATCCAAAAAAATGGATCTTCTAAAAACTATATTTAGCATCTCACTTTTTTGTTGAAAAAAAAGTGTATTACACTATTCTGAGCTATCAAACAACTAGGATCTGGAGTTTATCTTCAAAACGTGTAATAGGATAACCTGCAACTCGTAATGTGTCAAGTTATTCTAAGCAACTAAGCAATTCATGGCATGCTGATTCTTTTATCATAATCACGGTTTCTAAGAGCATATAATAAATTTAGATAATTCTAGTGACTATAAAGGAGTAGGACACGTCTCGATTCACACCTAAACTGGCATTTTCCTCTCAAACATGCAGTTTCATTTTCTTCCTGGTCTTAATAACTGGTATACTCTGCTACCTCCTTCTCTAGGCCTTCAGACTTTGGCTGAAGAACGTCAAATTCCTGGACCATCCAAGATACATGAAGTTGAATTACAGAGATGAAGCACAGAAGCGCGATCTCGAGGTTCGATCATCGTGCAGCTTTCTTCAGAAACAGAAGCTGAACGACCAAAGAACTGGTCGCGCCAATGAAACTGCTGAAATCACAGATCATCATGACCACAATGGCGAAGAGAGCGTTATGAAGAGGTGGTGCGTGTGGAGAGATGCACAATGGCCATGGTCATGACTCAAAGAGCACAAGTTTTCTTTCAGAAAAGAAAGGGAAAGAACTGGAGGAGATAGCATGTGGATTCAGTATTACACTGTTGTTTAATTATTCCTTCCATGAATGAATAATAGAACTTCACCAACCATTCGATCGATGTGGATTCAGTACTACACTGCAAGTTGTTGCAAGTTCTTAGTGTCAACTAACTTTAGTTTATTTCTTTATCTGTAACATTGAGACAGCTGAAAGTTTTCTAATTAATTACATGTTTTTTGTTCCCTGAAGGAACATGTTAGTTTTTGACCTGATCGGATACTAATGTTCTAAACTCCAGTCGGTAATGTCCTGTTGATGCTATGATTAGGCTGTGCTTAATTTCAATTGGCATGTGCACTTGCTGCTAAGATGAAAGTGCTCGATTCTTTAAGTTTAGCAGCCAGTTCATGTGGGTCAATGTTTTTGTGCTGAGAGAAGCAACTCATCTCTCTCTCTCTCTGACGTCCGATATGTATCGGACGGTGGAGATTGAGCGGCTGCACGTCCAACACGTGTTCATACGTGCTCTTCTTGCCTTTGTCTATCTGGTGTATTTTGCACATGCGAATGATAAAAAAGAAATGGAAAGAGAAAGAAGTGTGTGTTTGTCTAAGAGGGTTGGAGATCACGATTAATAAGGCAACTTAGTGCGCCATTAACGTATAAAATTAGTTAACCGCAGCACGTGTGACAGGTCAAAAGCGACACTATTTTGCAATTGCTCACGGATTGGAATCCTCTGAATTGAAAAACAAAATACTTCACAAAGGTGTTACAGTACATTGCATTAACTTATATTTTGATTTGGATCTTCGACAAACAGTACAAATTAGTGTGCTATAGTAAAATGGTGTTCGACAGTAAGTTAGAACAATATTGTTACCGTGCCGATCTACTGTGATAATTTAGGTCACTGTAGCGTAAGGGTAGTGTTCTCTGTGGTTACTGTAGAGGACCTGTTTTCATTGTCCACCGGTTAATTAGAGAAACAATGGACAGGGTAAGTGGTTAATCCGGTTGTTACGCTACAAAAGATCTTCTAGAAAGAATCATTAAATCATTGATTAATAACGCAAAATATCAGAAGTTAAAATATGAAAAAATATATTATTAATAGATTTGTCACGGAAAAGTCTCTCATGTAGTTATGTTTTATATTTTCACAAATATATAATTTGAGCAAGTAATGACAAAACATGTACAATAGGGGCTGTGTCAATGTCAAAAGTACATTTTTATAAGGACAGAATACTCCTTCCATTTCATATTATAAATCGTTTTGATTTTTTATCTAACTAATTCTTTTTTAGTTTGATTAAATTTATAAAAGAATTCAGCTACATCTACAACATCAAGTTAGTTTAATTAAATCTAACATATAAATATATGTTGATAATATATTTGATTTGTGTTAGAAATGCTAATATCTCTTTCTATAAACTTAATCAAAATTTAAAATGTTTAACTATACGAGAAAGTTAAAGCGACTTATTATATAAAACAGAAGGAGTAGTATATAATTGTGTTTAAGCTAGCTGGCTGGTATATACCAGAACAAAACAAAACTTTTAGTTGAGATAGAAAATAAAGCTTATAGCTTTAGTTATGTAGAATCTAATTAAAAATACTCATGTTTTGTATTGTTTCCATCAGTCTTGATCTGATTAATTAATCTCCAACCGCCTGCCAAATTTACAAGACCAAAATTAATCGTCTTTCTTTCTAGGATAACCATGGACAGAAAATGATTGTCAGCTAGCTTTGACAACGAAGTCACAATATCGGCAAAGATACGTGTGGAGATTAATTTGCACACGCCACACGCCTAAAATTAGGTACGTACGACGACGATATCGACCACTGTTTACGTCAAGAGCATATGTTTCTTGTGAGGCCGACAAAATTTTCAAATCTCGAACTAATTGATTATTATAACTTATTAGAAAATTAACGTACAAAGTTGAATCTTTTAGTGAACGTCCATTATATAAAAGTACATTGTAGTACAAGTACTTGAGTGTGCCCTTTGGAAAAGACTAGCTTGAAGAACGAAATTAATATGTCTCGTCTTCAACATTTATATATAAAGTTTGTAAATGTGTAGTCAATGTACGATCCTTGCACTATAAATTTGAAAAGCAACACGATTAAGGCCATGTGATACGTATTCTTTTCCCTGTTTAGTTGTGCGGCATTAACTATATTAATTATTTAATTATAACTCGCAATTCACTATTTTTAGCGGAAATACTGCACGTGTTTAATTATTAGCTTATCGGTTCCGTTCATGATTAATTCACCATGACATGCATCGGTTATGACAATTTGCACATGAACACATGCAATATACTGAGGTCATATTCATGTGGATGCATGTATTAATTCTAGCACACGTACAAATAAATTAGAAGACTGTAACCACCTCACATTATTCTCATAGAGAGGGCAACCATTTGAGTTATATCCACATATGCATTTACTACTTTCCGGTATTTAATTTCAAAAAAGTTGAACATATGCATTGACCTCTAGTCTCTACACCAGATTTTCAAGGGGTACGTACGTTAATATAGAGTAGAAACACCAACTTAAGTGAAAACTCGTGTAAACCCTTATTAAAATATCATCTAAAAATTTAAAAAAATATCACGCATCTAGATAAAATGATGTACACAACTAGTAAAAAGATGCAAAACTCAATTTCGTTTGTGAGATTTAAAATAATATATTTTGAATAAATCTTCATGATAATTTTCTCCAGGTTGAATTCTTTTGCTTTTATATCTCACAAACGAAGTTGAGGTTTGACAACATTTTTTACGTGGTTGTGTAATATCATCTCATCTACATGTTTGATTTTTTTAATGAATTTAATTAGATGACTTATTGATCAGGGTTTGCATGATTTTTCACCTAACTTAAGTTCTCACCACATATTTATCCGAGCTTTAAGACTCAAATCTAGATACCAAAGAGGTTCTACCAAAGGACCTACCAAACGAGCTTCGGCAAGTTTAAAATTATTTTTCAAGTACAAGTTGAATGCATACGTGTATACATACCGTACTCATGGAATGCATGATATTCAAAATGCAGTGATAGAAAAAATATAGGATTTGAGTACTTTATCATCTCAAATCATATGGATGGAAAAACATAGGAAAACTGTTGTAGAAATAATAGTGTTTGGATGGAACATAGGAAAAAAATACAAGAATCAAAATAGAGATGGATACGAAGGAATTTTTCTAATTAAAAGGTAGAACCTCATGTCAAGAATCCTCCAAAACTCATGTGATTTAAGACGATTCTAAAGAATTCAAAGGATAGTCGTTCCTTTGTTCCAAATAACCATGTAGGAATTATTTTCATAGGGATCTAATCCTCTGAAATTCCTCTAGAACTCCTTAATTAGTTCCAAAGGAGCCGCTAGTGGTAATCACATAAACTCTTTAGTTTTTCCCGTGTCACCAACGCGTCCAAAACACTGTGCGACACTGTTACTGTTTTACTGTTGCATCACATTAGGAGCCGTCCGATTCCTTGTTAACCATGAGGCAGCGATAAGTAAAACAGTAAAACGTACTGTACCCCGAGCTAAAGAACAAAGATCCTTAATTAACTATAATATTAAAATTCCAAAAGGTACGTATAAAAAAGGTAATTGTATAATAGGACAGCTATATATTGGAAAAAAAATTTTACGTCAAATTTTAATTTGATCAGCTAATTAAGCTTAACAGGTATTAATGTCTAAATTTTAATTTGATTCACGGCATAATTAACAACTTATATAACCGCATAATCGGTATGCTTTGCGTTCACGTCTGAATATGTGGTTGCATTGACAACTTTGCAATACATATCTGCCGACATGTTAGGTATGATGTAGTAGGTACATACACATACATATAGGATGCGGCATGACAAAGCTAGCTAGCCTTCAAAAGAAGAAGATGAAATGGATACAACATATGATAAATATACGCAATGTGTCACTGACTCTGTGACATGTAGACTTAGCCTTTTTTTTCTGATTAAGATGATGTAGATACTATCTCAATTTTATCTCAATTTTTTCATAGTACGTTTTTTAAACTACCAAACGGTATGTTTTGTACGAAAGCTTTATATAGAGTTTGATTTATAATATCATAAAATTCTATTTTTTAAGTATAAAATAATTAAAACTTAATTAATTAATTGTATGCGATGGTGTCTTCCTCGTTTACGTATCCGTACTAAATTTTCTTCCATCGCATTAACGCACGGGGCTTAGATATACAAAATGGCCGGATGTGACCAGTTGCATATTCAAAAGCATTATGAATTACCATTACATATCTATCGACCATGGAACATTTTCTTTCATGTCCTTTTTTTTTCTTATGTTTTCACAAAGTCACCGCTAAATTGACGTAACTTACGTAATATTGTGCGGAAATTAACAAGAGATTATGGAGCTCCAACAAGTTCTCTAGCGTCAATTGATTGATATTCCCCTTTTATGTCAATTACCTTTTTCAGTTGCTAGATCGACATCCAACCATTTATGTTATTTTTTTTCTTTGAGGGCATGATAATATTACAAAAACCACTTCAAATATCAGTTGAGTACGATATTCTCTGTATAAGATGATTTGTTGCATCATATTGGTCAAGCACGATAACATAATTTGTAGAATCTTCGCTCATGGTGTCTAGTATTGCCGTTTGAAGGTGGTGGTCACAAATTACATCGGGGTTGCTGGAACATTAGCTACGCTAGTCTCAAGGGATTCAGCAATGACTTTTTTTTTGGGTAGATTCAAGATGAGGAAGATAAGTTCGATATGACATTGTGCCGTTGAGAAAGAAAATGTGTATGTACATTAAGAAATGTACTCAGTCATATAACACACATGTAGAAAGAGGCAAGAAATAAAACACGGACAAGAACTATTGTCAATTGGAGAGGGATATCAAACCAAGGTAAATTAAGCGGGGATATTTTCAACAAATTGTTTTTGCAATATCAAAACAAGGAAATATATATATACATATATATGTTCCTTGTCTATTGCTTAAAGGTAAATAATACCTTTGCATAAAAAACAGGTAAATAATACTTTAAAAAATTAAACAATACTTTGGTGTAGATTATTGCTAATATAAAAAGGGTTAATTTGATCCATGCCATTGTAACTTTGCCGATTTAGAAAAAATACTATTACTATTCGCGATATCGGCTGGGTGCTACTAAAATTTTGCTAGATTGGAACCGTGCCATCGCCGTGACGTTTTCCATCCCTTCCACATCTTCTTCCGTCTTCCTTCTCTTCTTCTCCTCTCCTTCTTCCTTCTCTCCATTTCTTCTCCTTCCCATCGGCCGGCCGTGCCTCCGCACGAGCTCGATAAGGGCGAACAAGGCGCGATGGCGCCGCTGCGGATTTCGACGAGGTGCCAAGGCTGAGCAGGGACTTGTGCTCGCCGCCCAGATCGCCTCCCACCGTCCGTCCCCAGCGCACCACGGAGACAACGTCGCGGGCGTTTGCCACGGCATCGTCTTGCACGCCCGCGGCGGCGCGGGGCTCTGCTCGTTACTGGTGTCCGCCGCCGTCGACGCACCGCGGGTGGCTCTATCCGTCGTCTCCACCCGTAGGCACGGCCACGTCGAAGCCGCCGCGCTCATCCGTCTACGCCGCCCGCGTCGTCGCCGTCACCACCACCACATCTTATCTCACACGCCACATCTCATCTCACCACCGCATCTCACTTCCTTCTCTGCGTGTACCTCGTCGAGCTGCGGTGGCTGCAGCGGCGCCCTGTACACCCTCGTCAAGCTCATGCGGAGGAACAGCCGGCTGACGGGGAGGGGAAGAAACGAAGAGAAGGAAGGAGAGGAGAAGAAGAGAAGGAAGACGGAAGAAGACGAAAGGGATGGAAAACGTCACAGCGATAGCACGGTTCCAATTTTGCAAAATTTTAGTGGCACCCAGCCGATATCGCGAATAGTAATGGTATTTTTCTAAATCGACAAAGTTACAATGACATGGATCAAATTAACCCATATAAAAAACAAAACTAGATAATATAAAATTGTATCAAGATTAATCCATTGAAAACAAAACTTAAAGTTGCAGTAAGTTGTGTTGTTGTAGCTATATGCAAGTTTAGATTTTATATTACATAGATCATTGTGAAGTTTACTTGACTGATAAATAAAATACAAACGGCTAACTAATACCAAAACAAGAAATCACTAATTTTGACAACAAATACAAAAATATTTACAATATTGATCATTAGTTTGTAAATGGTATAAAGGATTCTGACTCATGATGACCAATATAAAAAAATGCATAACCAGTGCTGCTGGTGTGAAAAAAAACTATGAAAATTAAAGAAAGAAAAATGGAGGAATAGACATGGAAACCCCTGATGTGTGCTGTTGGATTCGTGGGTGATGTCTAATTTGCCTATGAATATGATACACATGCATGCGGAAATAGGTTTTTAACAGGATTTTAGTGAGGGAGATTTGCCATAGGGTGTAATAAAAAAAAGTAAAATGAATGAATAAAATTGTGGTCACATGCATCTAGAAAATCACCAAAATTTATAAAAAAAACAAAGGAAGAAAAACAGATGGAGGATGTAGAACTGTCGGACGTCGTAGGAACCGTCAGTTTTTGACCACCCCAGATCGGAAAATAGAAACATGCAAGAAAAAATAAAGCAAGGCCGCACGTTTCCAATTGACAGCTAGCTAGCTGACATGTGGGCCCTTGAGATCCACATTCTTAATTTAAAACGTCGTCAACACAACGATTATAACAAAACAAATCTCGTTCGAAGGCGACATGCCAACAATGGATTGACAACGTGCATATTATATTCCATTCTTTCATGCTCTTGATAAATCGATCGATCGATATGGGTCACAGAAATTCTCAAGCGTCTCATGTGGAAAAAAAAAAACTTTTTTGAGATGAAATAATCCAGCTAGATTGTTAGTTAGTCCGGCGCCGCAACGTGAGCTCGGCCAGCCACTGCAAATTTCCCTTTTCTTTCTTTCCCGCGCATTCTCCACGTGCGCGCGCATTCTCTGTGCATATGAACCCATGAGCAATTAAAGCCGAGCCAGCGAAGACATCCAGCTACTCTCGCGCCAAAAACCACAACCGCGCGCGCGCGCCATCGATCGATCCCCTCTCTCTCATCTCACCTCATCTCATCCCCGCATATGATAAGAAGACGACGACGACGCGACGACGAAACCGCCGGAGTCGGAGAAGACGACGACGACGGCCAATCTGAGCTGCTATATATAGCTGATTGATCGATCGATGGCGGAGGAGCGGCGAGATGGCGCGGTGGAGGTGGAGCTGAGCCTCCGGCTGAGGACGGGGGACGACGACAGTAGTAGTGCTGCCGCGGCGTCGGCGACGGCAGCGTCAGGGCCGGAGGATGAGGCGGCGGCGAGGAGGAACATGACCATCTTCTACAACGGCCGGATGTGCGCGGTAAACGTCACCGAGCTGCAGGTAATTAATTTCGATCGATCATCATCTGTTCTATGGCCTTTTTTTTTTTCGTGTTCTTATGATCATCGAATTAATTACCAGCCTGGATCTATCGATCACTACTAATAACAAATTAATTAACCTTTTCTAGGGAGATCTCTGTACTTTAGTACACCTCATTATTGATATCATGATATAATGGGATAAATATGTTACTTTGTCCCCAAACAATTGAAACCTTATCTCAAGCATATCCACACATATGATCTTTGTTTTTTGATGATGGAATGCGTATATAGTTCAAATAACCTTAGGATAGAAGCAAGGATTGCTCAACTATTAATTTGCTGAAAATACTATCCCCCTTAATTTACCTTCCATCTTATTCCCTTTTGCAAATTCTAGACCTGCTGCACATGCGTAATACTAATATATCTAAATTTAAGTCCCCGCAATATATATATATATATATATATATATATATATATATATATATATATATATATATATATATATATATATATATATATATATATATATATATAAACTTAAGAAGTTCAGTTCACTCCAAATCTGTCAGTTTTCAAGTTTACAGCAGTATAGCCTTCCAATTTTGATGATATATACATTATCATTTCTTATATTTAACTTGTGCACGTAGATATTTAAAATAATATATGTTCACAAACTATATGCATAATATTGTTTTTTAATTAATTAATTAATTAACACACCAAATTTGGTCTCCACCTGGCTTAGATAATTAACAGGGTAGGTCCAACAGCATGGTTGAAACTTGAAAGATTCATACTACTAAACAATTTCTACACGTGTTGTACCAAATCAAGGGGACAGAACAAAGTAAAGACTACTGTAGATGAACACTAGTCTACCTTTAGCTGGTGGCTGCGTCATTGACCAACAATAATTAACGCGTAATTAATAATGCATACCTATCATATACAAGCACGTTGTTTTAGCTGGGCTCCCCAGCAAATTAACCAAGCGGCTAGCTAGTGAGAACACCTCAATTAATTTGGACTTGACCAACTAAAACAATGTTAGTTTTGGTCTTAATCCATCGCTGTCGCAATCACAAAACAAACAATTAATTAACAAAAGCAACCACTTTGCTCACCGATGCTTTTGACTCTGATTCATGCGTCCATATCGTCGGTTCTACTCCTGTCGATATGAGATATTTTCACGAGAACAATTAGACTATTAGTAATTGCTTTTTCCGTTCCAAAATTGAGTATTCTTGGGATGGACACAGTATTAAGGAAGTAAGTATAAATGATTGAAGTAAAGTTGTGGTTGGTTGGAAAAAAAATAAGTATGTGAATTGATTAATGGAAGAATTAATGGTTGTGATTGGTTAAGAAAAATTGGTAGGTGAAGAAATAATAGCTCTATTTTTAGATAAGAAACTGTGTGCTAGAAATAGTTATATATTGAGACGGGTGTAGTAATGATAAGTGTTTTGCTGTATATTTGTAGTTTGATTAAATACTAAATTATTGGATTTGATTTATTGGTTGGTTAATCATATGCAGGCGAGGACGATCATATCCATGGCGAGCCAAGGAAATTTCGGCAAGCAGCATCAGCAGCAAAGACAGGTTAGGGACGATCACCCCTACCACCAGGGAGACAGCAGCAGCAGCAGCAGCGGCGGCGGCGGCGGCGTTTCCACGGCGGCGGCGCAGCACTGCGTCGCCGGCAGCAGCAGCAGCCACAGCGGCAGCGCGACGCCGCCCCGGCCACCGCCGGCTTCTCCTCGTGCGGGCCTTCAAGCGGCGGTGGCGGCGCCGATGATGAACCAACCGGCGGCGAGCGGGCTGTCCATGAAGCGGTCGCTGCAGCGATTCCTCGAGAAGAGGAAGACGAGGGCCGCCGCCTCCGCCGCGCCGCTTTACGCCCGGCGATAGTTCAGCGTCTCGCCGATGAGACGACACAATTTTTTTTTCCTCTTCCCTTTTGTCTTTGTTATGATCCACCATACATGACAATATATGACTACCTTGTAGTTGTTTAATTGATAAGTGTGTTTCATTAGGTTCTTTAATTGTTTTTAACTCAACCAATTTTGAAACTACTGGTTGAGTTCTTTTTAACACGATACAAACATATACGCTTATGTATGTACATACGCGTACATTCGTCTATAAAAAGATAAACTTTACTCATATGAACATCTCCAAGACTAAAATATATATGAAATTAACAAGGTTATTACATACGATCCATTCTCAATAGAGCACCCATCTCATCAAGTTTAAGATTTGAACTCGGTAAGATTACATCGTAGAAAAATCTAATCAGTTAAACTACGTCCTATTCGCTAAGTGCTTTAAATTATGTTTCCATAAACTAAATTTGGATTTTGTGACTTCTGACTTTACACTAAATTAGGGATATTAAATTACATACTTCACCTATCATAAAATATAAAATTTTTTATTACGATTAGACATCATTAGCACTACGAATCTTAATAGATTATTTTGAAACGGATAAGGGAGTAGTTCACATGCAAAATATTTGAAATTAGGAAGAGACCGTATGGTATTAATTTGTTCGTTCAGTATAAACCGCCAATAATCCAAGAAACCATTTAATTAGGTACAGTGATCGATCACTCGATAATTAACAACAGTACATGAACGCACCATCCAAAATTATAGAACTTTGTATCTTCCGATCCATCCAAAATCAAACCTTTAATTTCTTCGGCTACTACCTTCTTCTTCCTTCCCGGCCGATCGATCATCCGTCAGCCGCGGCGGGCGGCGATGGATCGACGGCGACGCTGACCAGTACGTCGTCGTGTTTACAAGCGAGATGGCATGACGCCGAGCTTGTCGGCCTCGGTGATGACGTGGTTGCGGGTGATGTCGGCGAGGGAGGTGCAGCCGCTGAGCGCCATGGTGAGCTCGAACTCGTCGCGGAGCATCTGCAGTACGTTCCGAACTCCGGCCTCCCCTGCCGCCGCCAGAGAGAACACCACCGGCCTCCCGATCTGCAAGAACACGCGCACGAGTGACGAATCGATCAGTTGAATGATTCTTGATGCATGAATTGTTTAGTTCGCCGGTGTACTCACGAAGACGCCGGCGGCGCCGAGAGCGAGCGCCTTGAAGACGTCGGTGCCGCGGCGGACGCCGCCGTCGAGGAAGACGGGGAGCTGCCCGCGAGCCGCCTTCACAACCTGCACACGGAAAACCAAAGAGATCACTGTACTGAATCTGAAACCATCGATGCGAGCTGCTTGAGATGAGTACCTCCTCGAGGGCGCTGATGGTGGCCGGGACGTAGTCCAGCTGACGGGCGCCGTGGTTGGACACGATGATGCCGGCAGCGCCATTCTCGACAGCGAGCCTCGCTGAAATTCACACGAACAATTTTCTCAATGACTTAATTGCATTCGAGTTAATGATCGGAGCATGTAGAGATGAGGCAATGGCTTACTGTCTTCTGCGGTGATCACTCCCTTCACCAGGATCGGCAGCGTGGTGATGGTCTGCAGCCACTTCACGTCCTGCACAAAATATAGTAATTCAGAGTTCCAGATCAACCATGTTTGAGTGAGATCTTTCTCCTCCTGAGACTATGCCAACATGTTCACAATATTATGATGGATATATGTATGATCAGTTGATCAGTGATTAACAAAACGTAATTGAGTTATTATAATCTTCATGTCATTAGCTTCATAGATGATAGAAGAAGCTAGACGAGCTTAGGCTGGTGCCTAACGAATGTCTGAAGAGACTGTTATGCTATACCTTCCAGCTCAGGGTGCGATCGATTTGCCCGGCGACGTAGGAAGCCAGTCCCGAATCGCTAGCCTGATCATCAGAATGAGAGATTTCATGAGAGATTAGAGGGACACAGCGTCCACGATGTGTGCTGAAAGATGAATTTCACCTGGTCCATTTTCCCCAGCTCCAGGCCTTCAAAGTTCTTCAGTGTCAAAAATGGTGGCAGAACAAACCTGCAACAACATCCACAACCAGGCTGTTTGTTTCAAATCCTAACATATCTTACTTTTGCTCACTTCATATTGTGCTTTCCATGTTCAATACAGAGGGTAACTGGTGTGTTCGGTCCATGGAAAGATTGAAGGTACCTGTTCTTGATGTCAGCCTCCCTACGGCCAAGTCGCGGAGTATCCACGGTAAGCGCAATCGCCTTGAATCCAGCCCTTTCAGCTCTCCTAACAAGCTGCTCCACCACCCTCCTGTCTTTGTAAACCTACAGAGATTCAAGGTAACATGATCCATTGATAAGGACAATCAAACGAAGAAACTAATAGTATTAGTAGAAGTTGTGCAGTGTGTTTACATAAAGCTGGAAGAAACGAATCCCTGGTCCAGTTGAGGCAACCTCCTCAACGCTTGAAGTAGCCCATGATGACAATGTCTGAAGATAAAAAAAAGAAAAAAACAAGGTTTTGTTCAGTACTTCAGTGTCATTAACTGGATTGATCAATTTCATAAGAAGAATTCTATTGTGATCCATTGGAACATCGACCAACCATTATAGTGCCCGCTGCTGATGCTGCGCGTGCAGTTGCGTACTCTCCTGAATCAATATGAAGATTGGACCAATATTAGCTCTATATACATGGTAGGCAAAGCAGAAAGAATTTACAAGGTGCTTTGGAAAGTCAAGCAGATTCAGTTATTTATGGATTACTCTAACATGATATCCTTTTGTGTCCAACATTTAGCTGAAATTAAGAAAAACCAAATGAAATCTCACAAAAGCATACCATCTGGGTGAGCCATCTTCTGCATGGCAGAAGGAGCAATCATAATGGGCATTGAAATCTTGAACCCCAGGACAGTTGTGGCCATGTCAATCTTAGATACATCGATCAGTATGCGTGGGCGAAACCTGGCCAAAAAAGAACATATGAGGAGATGGTTAATGAATGATGAAGCTGCAAAAATTTGTGCTGATAAATTATTTGAGTAACCAATTGTACATAAACAGGAAAACCACATCTGTTCTTCAGTATCTAGCAACATGAAACATTTGGATATGGTATGGTATGAGAATGGATTTTCAGGCTCGACTAGGACAAATGAAAGTTGTCGAATAATGATGAACATGCTGCCTTTTTATTTTAAATTTTTTTAGATAATGTTATGTTAGGTGAATCAGATACAATAGAAAATTCTGTATAATAAGAGAACAATTAGCATAGAATAAGAACTGCAACAACAAACATGTTATTACTCATAAATAACCACTGAAAAATTACCCCAAAAGCAATAGGGAAGTAAAATTTACCCAAAAAATGTGTATTAGAGGCTGATTAACAAACAATACTTAAGGCCCACTATTTTACATGCACTCCCACAAGAAAAAACCATGCACCAAAGCGTAACAGTGGCAGGAGCTGTAAGTAACATAGCAAACTAGAACATTGAATACTTACAGGATCCTGGCGAAGGCCTCCCTGTTCTCCTGGAGAGTCCACTCGTCCTCGGCCCCAGATGCATAGTAGTCGTAGATCATCTTCGGAAGCTTCTGCTTCGCGATGGCCTGGTACTCCGTGACATTGGTGATCTCCCCCATCTTCGCGCCGAGCTAGCCGAATCACCTACACCACTCTGGACCAAACAAGAAAACCAGTTGCTTGATTTAACCAAGAAAATATAAGAATAGCTTCAAATCTCTCTACCACATGCAAGTGGATTCTTTGTCCGAAGAAAGTAAAGAACAGTCAGGCTTTCATCATCATAACACTTGTTCAAATCCATCCATGCAAAATGCTTTCCAAATTAAGACACCATCAATTCAATAGAGCAGTGCAAATTGGACCATGTACTGAATCAAGAATGAAATTAATAATTGTTCTTAATCTCCAGTGAGTTTTTACCTTGTAGCAGGCTGTGCCTGACCCCTGCAGGAACAGGGGGAGAGTGAAGAGAAAAGCAGGACAAATGGAAGCAAGAAATGGAGGGTGTGGTGGAGGTGAGAGTAATATAAGAGATGAGGGTGATAACCAAGCATTTGTAGATGAAGACAAACGAAGGAAAATAATTGTTGAATTGCTAGAGAGTAGAGACATGGAGGGAGAGTGAGATAGCTGTTGTTTGGATGAGCTATTGGAGGTGTGCAGAGAGGATGGCTCTCCTACACTGCTTCCTCATCCTCTCCTGCACCTCTATTCCTGCTCTTCCATCCCCAGAAAAGAAAATTCGCTTTCTTCTAGGAATTTGTTTCTGCACTGGGTTTATCTCCTCCCTTTATCACAAAAAATGGCTTTTCAGTTTCTGGATTTGTTCATTTTTCTGCCGAATGTTTTGGTATTTCCGTTGGAGATAACTGCGGCAGCTTTTGTCTCGGAATCCATCAGAGGTTTTAGCGTGCTACGGACGTGGCGGTTTTGGCAGTTTTGCTACTTTCTGGGTACTTTATTAGTGATGACAATTTTTTGTAGTAGTTGTTTTCCTGCACTACTTGCTTTTAACCTGCTCCGATGTGGTACAATGAATCGGACAGACTATCAGGTGATGCAGATGATTCAGCACAGAATTGTTTGGTTCAATTTGTTGGGGAAACAATTGGAGATTTGAGTTTATATATTGCTGCAATTCTCAGTGACCAGTGACCAGGAATGTACAGAGAACAAACCAAGCATTTGCATGACAGTCCTGATGAAGTACCACCACTCCACCAGCACGTCCAATGCAAACTTCAGTCAAAATCAACTCCATGTTATGATGAAAAACAAGGAAAACAATACATTAATACATTTTGCCCAACTCCTCCAGGCACAGTATTGATTACCCACAAGATACAACATACTTACTTTAAATACTATTGTATCATCTGGGCAAACTGTACCTGCCCACAACATCTTGGACCTGTCCACTAGCACTCGGATATATCGCAGATAAGCCATGAAAATCAGAAAGTCGAGTTGATAATCTGTCAACCCCATTTTCAGCAGGTAATTCATCTTAACAGGTACTCTTCGTTCTGATTCACTGCCGACATGCAAAGCTCCCATGCCATGATAATTCCTTTGTAAACTGTATGTTCTACTTAAATTTTGCATTATATAGAAGACGTCTCAGTTTCCCCAAACGTTGTCCCATGAGTTGTTCCCTTTTGGTGCCTCAATGAACTGCTGTTGAGCAGGTCCCTCGAAAGCTGGGGCATCTGGGCCCTGAACCTTGCCCTTCTTTGACTTTGTTCGGATTCCTAACAGACGCAAGACAAATCTTGCAAGTTCGCCATAAAGCATCCCAGACCGATCAAAGAGCTGTGACGACCACGATACAAGAATTCAGTGAGTTAGTGCAAGCATTCGCAAGTTTAGAACCAAAAAAAGGAAAAACATAAGATCAAAATACCTGCAACATAGCTGTGATGAACAAATAGAATGCTTGTGTGTTCTGTTCAACAAGGAATGCAACTCGCCCAAAGAAATTGACAACACCATGCATCTGCAGCAAGTTCAGGGCATAATTACTAGATTATAGGCACAGGACAAGGAAAAAGGAAAATTATGATTCTTGAATGGATATGTTGTTAAAATGAGATGCTAATTCACAGATATGGTGTGTATTGCATAGATGATAAAACAATCTTTATCCAAAAAGAAATTAATGTTACTGAACATGATCATCTAATAGTTTCATCAATATGATAAAGCACAAAGGTTACAGCATCAAACTAAACTAAACAAACAAAATATGAAGAACAACAGAGTTTGACATAAGTTCACCAAAATGAAGTTCTTTTACTCTGAAGATAATTTTAATGGATAATGTTGTACTGGAGAAAAGATCATTTTCAGAAACTTCACACTTTAATGTGCACTGGACAAAGTAAACAAAAAAAGAATAACGAATAATACCAGGTTGGTAAGAAAAGTATTTTACCACTCGTAGGAAGGACACCCAGACACTTGGTGGAGGTGCAGGAGGGCCAAATGAATTTGGATCCTGGTTACCGTAAGGGCCCATGCCCATACCACCCATACCACCCATGCCGCCCATGCCACCCATGCCGTAACCACCATAAGAGCCTCCCAACCCACTGTTATACATGCCTCCACCATACATCCCAGAACCTCCGTAAAGGCTACCACCATAACCTCCACCATAACTAGAATACATGCTATTTCCGTAGAGTCCACCACTACCGTAGGAATTGCCAAATCCACCATACGAACTATACATATTGGACCCATAACCTGTGATAAAAAGGAAGAGTCACGGTCTGAGGTTTACCGAAGAAATCCCAAACAAAACAATGATTTCAAGGAAGTTGATTACCTCCATAAGTGTTCCCATAGCCTGTCGTCTGCTGCCATGGACGTTGTGGCATAGGCCTCGAGACAGGGTTATTTACATTGGCAGAAAGGTTCCTCTCTGTCGCGGTGACGGTTTCTCCGGGTTTAGCTGTACCGGAAGCTTCAACTACATCGCTTGTGGTGCCACCAGATGGGGGCTTAAAAGGTGCAGGGCCAGAAGTTCCCTCAGCCCCAGCACGTTCCCATGGCTTTGGTGGTGAACCTGCAAAGCATATTCACATGTTGCCTTGAGCATTCATGCCATCCATTTAAGACCAATCAATATACTAGATTACTAGGCTCAGGTTAAATAACCAGATTAAGAGCATAGCAGCAGTACCCCCATCTTTAGAATGCAAAGAACGCTTACAGTTGCAGCCACTGAGTTAGCAGCAAAACAAAGCATGAACAAATATGCTAAGACCAAACATTATCATCTTGGCTAAAAGGGAAAAAAATTGGTCGTGTATGCAATACAATAAGCAACTAGTGCAAAAATCCAAAGGTCAAGCTGCAGATCGAGAAGCATCAAATTCAGGAATAACAATAACACAAGCTTATTAACTACTACTTGAGTCACGAATTATATCAGGGTCAAGTGCTAGCTGACATGGCCACTGAGCTCAGAACTCGCCGATGTCGAGCCACCTACGAAAATTATCACCCGCACCAACACGGAGAGCATCAGGGCACCTCAAAGACAAAGAAATCATGAGTAGCCCGCATCCACGCCTAGCGCCAGTTCATCCCCCGCGTTCATGCTGAGTAATAATTCAACACACACACACACAAAAAAAAACAGCGACATATCTCTCGAGTCCATAGCGCGCGCTCTCTCCCCACGAAATCTCCCCCAATCGCACAGGACGGGACATCTAAGCAGCGATTCCCCAAACTCGAATTCCCCGCCCACCTGACCCTTCTTCGGGCAAACCAATTCGGGGGGAATACCTGACCCCCAAGGGCAAACTCGAGGCCGAATCAAGTACGGAAACAGAATCAAGCCGGCGGAGCAACCGAGGTATCGAGGGGATCTAGGGTTCGGTCGGGAGGGGGGAGGGCGCGCTGCGCGAGCGAGCGAGCGGACGAACCTGCCATGGCGCGCTCGTCGCCGCCGCCGCCGCCGCTGGGGTCACAGGTCAAACGCGCGCGCCTCTTCTCTCGTATGGAGACGCGGTCGGAAGGGGGAGGAGGAGGAAGGAGGCGATACGTTTCCTCGCCTTGGTTGGTCGTCGTGCCGGTCACGTGCCGGGGAAGATGACAACTCGTGGAGAGAGTCACTGCCAGGTGGGGCCCACCTCAGAGGGTACACGCTTGCGTTATCTGCTCGTCTACACGTGGGCCCCGTGCCGTCCGCAGATTAGAGTTGGGATCTAATTAGTAGTCGTATTACTATTAGTACGTGCTTAATTACAGGCCATGTGTGATTAACAGGGACTTTGGTTCGTGTGCATATGCCGCTTAATTAGTTGAGCTCATGCGTTATCGGAAGAAAGTACTTCAGTAAAATTTAATATTTCATCTGTCATTCGTTGCTCCCCTCAGTTTTCTGCTTTGTTTTTATACAATGTTTAAGTACTTGTGTTTAGATTCACACTGATTATTTTTGGTAATATAAATATACAACAAGCTATTTATGTATGTTTATTGGTTGGTAGCATCGCTCTACGCACTATTGAGTTTTAATTTTCAAATTATTTTGTTTTACATGTTTTTTATATGTAGAAAAAAAGTACGTGGTTTCAACCCTGAGGTCCCGTGTTCAATTCCCAACACGCTCACAGTTTATTTCTATAAATGTTTAGAGGAATGTCCCTCCCTCCAAATCTCGTTTTCTAATATGTAGTTCATGTACAATTTAGGATCAAAAATGTTTTCTCATACTGTTTACTAAAGTTGCTACCTTTTTTTTTCTCACTAGCACCTTCTAAATTTTAATCCTGTGTTCACCACTAGTGATTAATATGGGATGGATCAGATAAAACCAAAATTTCGAATGAAATGAAAAACGGTGCGTTCTTAATGTGAGTTACTTTTATAACTCACCCGTTTGTTGTAAGCATGCACCTTAGTTTAAAGCGCCGAACGATATGTATCTTTTTAAAACTATTCTTATAGAAGTTTATTTAATATTAAATAAACTGAAATTTTAAATTTATGATAATTAATACTCAATAAATTAGACTTGTCTCGTGCGTGCCACGGAAAACTCTACTAATCCGTTGTTGAACTCGGTTTAGCTTAGAGTTCCATTGAATCGCAGGATTGAGAAAACAAAGGAATATGAAAAACACAGGATTCTGATAGAAATGTAAGTGTAAAACGGAGAATTGCAAACATACGAGAATGATCGTTTAATTGGATCGGAGGAAAAACGTAGAAATCGGATGAGAGAGATAGACTCCAAGTAATTTTTTCAAAAGATTAGAGTTCTTACTAAGTTCCTTCAAATCTACTGCATACAAAGAGCCATTACATAGGAATTTCATAGGATTTGGAAGACTCCAATCCTTTAAAATAAATGATCACGTAGAAAAACTTCCTGTAGGATTTGAATCCTATGAAATTTCTACATAAACCATTTGATTCAAAGGGACCCTACCATGGTGTACATCATCATATTCTCCCTTAGCAGCCGTCTGTCCTTAAAGAAAACTAAAACTAATTAAACATCACCGACCAATAATTAATCTCAGTGAGACATGTTCTCTGATTATTCCCTAATCGATGTTCATTTAGATTAGAATCCTAATTAACTTGATCAAAAACTTTGTTAGGTGGGAAAATGCTGCATATGCCCTTCATATATACGAATCGGAACCAAATGCTAGACATGCACGCATTGATCTCTCAATCTATCGTGACATTAGTTGCATCGATCGATCGATCTTGAATTCTTGATCGCTTTAGCATTTTATAATTAGTAGCCATCGATCAATGGCGGAGGTGAGCAACAGGAAGGTGGTGTTGAGGAGGTACGTGACGGGGTACCCAACCGAGGACGACTTCGAGGTCGTCGCCGGCACGGCGCGCCTCGCCGTGCCGCCGGGCATGGCGGCGGCGGCGGTGCTGGTCAAGAACCTCTACCTCTCCTGCGACGCGTGGATGCGCGGCCGCATGTCCGGCGGCGTCCTCACCGTCGCCAACGACTTCGTCCTCGGCGAGGCGATGACCAACTTCGGCGTCGCCAAGGTGGTCGACTCGACGCACCCCGGTTTCCTCGCCGGCGACCTCGTCTGGGGGATGAGTGGCTGGGAGGAGTACACCCTCGTCGCCGACGACCCGGCGGCGGCGTTCGTCAAGATCAACCACCCCGACCTGCCGCTCTCGTACTACACCGGCGTCCTCGGTGAGCTCGATCGGTCACCTCGCCGTGCTCCGATCATGTCAGCTAGGTGTTCGACTGTTCGTTAATGGCTGACGTGACGTCGACGACTCGACGTCGATGCATGCAGGCATGTCGGGGCTGACGGCGTACGCGGGGCTCTTCGAGGTGTGCAAGCCAGCGAAAGGCGACCGTGTCTTCGTCTCGGCGGCGTCCGGCGCCGTGGGGCAGGTGGTCGGCCAGCTGGCGAAGCTCGCCGGCTGCTACGTGGTCGGCAGCGTCGGCTCCGACGAGAAGGTCAGTCTCCTGAAGACCAGGTTCGGATTCGACGACGCCATCAACTACAAGGCGGAGGCCGACATCGAGGCGGCGCTGCGGCGTCGGTTCCCGGAGGGCATCGACGCCTACTTCGACAACGTCGGCGGCGCGACGCTGGACGCGGCGCTGGCGTGCATGCGGCTGCGCGGCCGCGTCGCCGTGTGCGGGATGGTGTCGCAGTACAACCTGCGGCCGGAGGAGGAGGACGGCGGCGGCGTGCGCATGCGCAACCTGGCATGCATCGTGGCGAAGCGCGTCCGCATGGAGGGGTTCAACGTCGTCGACTACCTCGCCGACGGCGCATACTACCGCCGCTTCGAGGAGGAGATGGCCGGACACCTCCGCGACGGCAGGGTGGTGTACGTGGAGGACGTCGCGGAAGGGCTGGAGAGCGCGCCGGCGGCGCTCGTCGGAATCTTCCGTGGCCGCAACGTCGGCAGGCAGCTCGTCGTCGTTGCACGGGAGTGATTGATTGGTGTCTTTTTCAATCGTGTTCAGAAATTCAGATGTTGTTGCAATTTAATATAATCATGTGTGATGTAATAAATATGAAGGAAAATACGCCAGCTTAATTTGTATCATCAATAAATTCGTTCAATTTGGAGTGTTCGAAAACGGATTTGCTAAAAAAAACTCTCCTGCTCTAGCTCAATTATTGGATGTCAGATCTACTTCACCCTCTCCATGATTCGTTCTTAGTAAGCTCCTTTTTATATTATCTACCTCAACCAAGCTCTTGCAAACCTCAGAGTTGCGATTTGGGTCGAGGATGAGAAGGAGAGAGGGGTGGGAGAAGAGAAAGAGGGGAGTTCCTCAGATTTAGAGGGAGGCTAAGGCCTAAGGCAGCTAC
Source organism: Oryza punctata (assembly GCA_000573905.2). Taxonomy (NCBI): domain Eukaryota; kingdom Viridiplantae; phylum Streptophyta; class Magnoliopsida; order Poales; family Poaceae; genus Oryza; species Oryza punctata. The sequence continues at coordinate 3,111,236 of CM002494.2, read as the reverse complement.
AACCCGATCGGTGGTGGACGATGAAGATAAGAGAACCACGAGGATGTGACGGCATCATTAGAGCCACAAGGATAGGAGAGGGCGGTGGCGTGACGCAGCTCGGTCAAATGATTAGGTGGCAGCAGCAGGAGCTGGCAGAGATGAGGGACGACAACAGTGCAAGAGCACCTCATTGGAGCTCATGAAGAATATTGAGCTTTTCTACCATCGAGGATTGATTGCATTGGTTTCATTTTTTGTATCGACCAAAGATCATAGAGGACGGTGGTAGTGTTGGCAAAGAGTGGTCGTTGGGACCTATATCACCAATGGGAGCAACGATAGTGAGGAAAATGGTAGCGCGGGGGAGGAGTGGGGGAAGGGTGGCGCAGGGTGGTGCCAGATTAGGAAGTAGGGAAAGAAATAGCTAGGTGTTCCTATATATGATTATATATAAGCTAATCTCCCTTGGTTATAATCCAATGGATGAAAATTTTAATTGAGATAGAAGGGAATTTCCTGCAAAAGATATATTGGTTGTCTCTTAATAAAAACTAATTTTCCATACAATATGTAACAATAATTTATATATATAATATGCATAAAGCTAGATTTAATTCAATATGAGGATAGCCACACCAACTTGAGCAACACCTACGTGACTTGCTTCCGCCACGCACAAGTGCAAACTAGGAGCCTGTGATACTAGATACATGCCAACTTTTATATGTACATGGGCGTTTAATCGTTCTTTCTAATTTGTTAAAACTTGTTTTCCTACTCTATCAACATGTACCTTTTTTATATAATAAAAAGATTCATCTATCTTAGCCACCTGACATGTAGCAAAACCATAAACTTAAATACATATAGAGATATTCGATGACAATAGTACTAGAAGATATATATGCTTTGATGTTATTGCATACAAGTATCAGGAGGGAGACCCCAAGTGTACTCCTTCCCTTTTCATAAATCAATATTATTATAAGATTATTTTCCCTATTCATTCACTCTATGTCATACCACTTCTTATGCAAGTCATACATCTCCTCCTCTAGAAGTATACTCTTCACACTCTGCCTCTCTTTGCACCTCTCCACCAACCGCATAAGTTCAGGACATTCTATCTCAAATTCGAACCCACCATGTTGCTCGTAGCCGCGGAACATACTTGCGTAAGGGATGACAACAACATCCATAAAACCAAACTCATGACCCAAAAAAACATGTTGTCCCCCAGCACCCCTTCAAGGCGCTTTAAATGGTCAATAAGCTCTGCTCTAGTGGACACCTTCTCCTCGCCCTTGCTCTTTCGTGTCAAATATCTGCAGAGAAAAATCATAGCATCTATCTGTCAATCAATCATTGGTTGTTAACAAACCAAACACAAAATTACCTTTTGATCAACATATTCACCCCAGAACCTGGCTTGTGCTCTCAATATATTCAACAAGTGCTCGTTTGGTTCATGCCGAGCACGAGATGGCTCGTCCCCGGGTTGCGGAAGTCGTCAGAAGTCCACACATGTCACCTCGCTCGAGCTCTTGTTCTCGCCGGCCATTTGATATCTCACCATGTGCTTCAATTGCTTTCTCTCTCTCTCTCTAGATCTCTCTTAGTGTGGTGGTGAGATGGATTTTCGATTGAGTTTGTTCATGGGAACGAGCTCTTGATATCCTTATATATAGGAGCATACTATATGATCGCAATTGCTAGCGTAGCAGCTACTTTTAATTTGCTGGTTGCTAAGCCTGAGTATGGTTGAGATTAGGTTGGTTTGCATGCATGTGTAGTATGGACAAATATATGATGATGATGCTTTTCTGGTCAGCCACCTCGGAGATGCTACCTTCGAGATGATTAAATTAACCAATCATTAAGGTAACCTGGAGCCGATTAAATTAACGAATCAATCTAGTTACTAGCTACTTCCCACTGTTTTCATAATAATATTATAAGTCACTAAGACAAACATTCTTACAAGTCATTAAGTTAAACAGAAAATATGGCAAAATGTATTTAATATATTTAATAAAGCTAATTTGGTGTTATAGATATTAGTAATTTTTTTATAAATTTAATCAAACTTAAAGATATTTACTTACAACAAACCCAAAAGTTACCACGGAGGAAGTAGCTAGAAAATATCAAATTAATTAAATAATCAAGGTTTGTGTAAATGTTCCTAATCTCTGAGTGATTCCTATCTCTACATATCACACTACCAAGGTAAGAAGTGACTTTTCTCCGCCCTACCTACTCCTTCCTTCGACATGTGCCTTCGGAAATGTGACTCAACTGTAATGAGGAATAACCGGGCCCACCTACCAGTCTACATGGAAATACAGAGGAGAGGTGGGCCCAGCCAGGCCACGGGTCAAACCCCCGATATCACTTGGCAATTCACTCTCTCTACCTTTTTTTTGGATGTCATGATGGTCACCAGATGGGGATAGCATTGTGCCATCGCACATCACACCCCACACACACCTAAAGTATTCATATCTCACACCATTAATGCAAGATCACACAGTGGGTGAATGTATGTGCCCGACCCACATTGCCCTAATTGCTGTGGTGGTGGTGAGACTCGGTCTTCACCTTGGGGCCGACTTCGGGGTCTTGCTCCACTGGCTAGTAGCCAGGAGGTCCTCAAACTGGATTTGTTCCTAGGGCAGTCCTCTATCTAACATTACTGATCACCCTCCCCAACCATGCTCAGGGGCACCTGACTATCTCCTCGGTGATGTCGCGCTGCTATGTAGGTCATAACGGGCTCATGCGCCCCAAGGTGGAAAAGAAGTGGGAACCCCACTTTTATGACGGTTACCTTCGCTAAGTTTTTTGAGAAGAATATTCTATAATTACCAATTTTTTGTAGTGAAGGCAATTTTTAGTAACATTTTGGTTGTTACCTTTGCTAAAATTTGGTAGGGTTAATGTTTAGTAACAAAATGCTTAGCCCTGCAATTGTGATTCCGTAGACATGTGATCACTGGAATATCCAAATTATGTGGATCTATACTGAGACGACAAAATAGGCCCACCTTAGAAGCTCACCCTACCTACATACCATGACACCATATTGGGGTTTAAAATTTTGATTCCGTTATATTATTTCCTTTTAAGTACAAGTGAGATGAGCTGATGTGCATTTAGTTCTGTTTGTAATCACTTACAACCATTACCAAAATTTGATGGCGGATGGTTGTGTTTAATTAATGATTTACTGAAATTTGGTAGAACTTTTAAGAGTAGAAAACTTCTAGAATTACCTAAGTTTGGTAAAGTAGCATTGATAAAAAAATGTGTTTGGTTTATTGCCTTATCAAAATTTGGTATTATCAAAATTTGGTAAAATTTGTATGGTTGAAAGTGGTAATAAAGTGAAGAAGTCCTTACTTATACAGAGACACATTACTCACACACGTACACCTACGTTTCTATGTATGTCGTACAACTTATATGTAAGAAAGACCAGTTCACTCTATGCCATACCATTTCTTGTGCAACTCATACATCTCCCCTTCGTCAGGGAGAACTTGTCTCACGCTCTCCTTTTCTTTGCACCTCTTCACCCATTGCATTAGGAATGGACACTCTGCATTTAGATCAAACCCTCCATGCTGCTCATAACCACGAAACATGCTTGAGAAGGGTATGAGCACGATGTCTAGAAACCCAAACTTGTCACCGGAGAAGAAGCTCCTATCCCCGAGAACTCCCTCGAGACATTTCAATTGGTCCAGGAGCTCTTCCTTGACCACCTCCTTCTCCTCGCCTTTGCTTTTTAAAAATCTCGTTTGTGTGTTGAACACCTAAAATTATCATAGATAAAAAGAAATATAATGAAAAATTACTGTATGTAGTATTTAGTCTCAGCACCAACTTAATTCATCTTAAAAAATATGCACAAAACTAAATTCATTTATGCACACAGATGATCAAGAATAAATTGACCGACCTTGTGGTCAACAAAGTCAGCCCAAAAGCGAGCCCTGGCCCTATCAAGTGGGTCAGCCGGGAGCAAGCGGGTGTCGACCCGTTTGCCCCAGACCTCGTCGATGAACTCGAGGATGTTGATGGAGCCGCAGATCGGACGGCCACGATGGATCAGGATGGGGACGGAGCGGTGGACCGGGTTCATTGTGAGCACGAGGTCACTCCTCTCGCGGATCCGCAGGTCCTCCTCCACGAACCCGAACCCGACCCGCAGCTCGTGCAGCGCGATCCGCACCCGCATGCCGAACCCGTTAGCCCAGAAGTCGACGACTATGCACGTAGCTAGCTCGTCGTCGTGCTCGCCGGCGGCGGCGGCCATCGGATTCATGACACAAGCCGGGTTTGATGGCTCCGTTTTTTTGGTCAGTTGCTTCGTCTCCGGTGTGCAAAATGGATGCGAGATTTATACACATAGCAGGCAATTGGTAAGCTGCAGTCCAAGCCATGGATGGCGACATGGCGTCACGGCTGACGGTTACACTTGTTGAATGTTCTGTTGATGCTGGCGTGGCGTCAGGTATGACTTCAAGGCTCCGGCGAGAGCGCGGCGGCGGCCGTAATTACGTGGGCGCTGATCACGCACGAATTAAGATCGAGCTCGTATTACGCCGACCAACTACGCCGGCGCCCGGCGGCGCCCGGCCGCATGACGTCGCCGGGACAGACCGCCTGGCCGGCGCGTGGGAAGACGACGATGACGGCGTTCTGACCCGTGCGGTGTTGCAAGATGCGCCGCCGTACGCCGTGGAGGAGCTCCGGCCGGTGTTCGCCGGGGACACGCGTGCGGGAGGCTCGTCGTCACAGGATATTCAAGTGGGCCGTCTCTCACTGCAAGGCCCATCTGGGACGATAGAGTGGGCCCACCTTGGGAGGGAGCCAGACAACATTGGGCCTTACTTCGGCCCAGAAAAAAGAGTCTCTACCAGTGGTAGCGACGACCCACTACCGGTACTGGGCTCATTAATTTCAGCCATTGCAAACAGTTGTTTCCACTTTTAAGAAACCGTACCCAACCGTGTAGACAGGCATAGTCGTACGTACATGCAGACTTGTTAAATGATCTCGGGGGTGTTTGAATCCAGAGATTAAATTTTATTCTCTGTCACATCGGATGTTTGGACACTAATTAAGAGTATTAAATATATACTAATAATAAAATTAATTGCATAAATGAGAGCTAATTCGCGAGATAAATTTTTTAAGCCTAATTAATTCATAATTAGCACATGTTTACTATAACATCACATAGGCTAATTATGGATTAATTAGATTCAATAGATTCGTCTTGCGAATTAGTCCAGGGTAATGAAATGGGTTTTATTTGTAGTCCACGTTTAATACTTCTAATTAGTATAGAAACATTCGATGTGATAGGGGCTAAAAAAATTTAGCCCCATCCAAACTCCCCCTAGTCACTCAATGCCATAAATATGGATGTTGTACATGTCCCGTCCATTGGGGTGCCCTCTCCCTTTCCTTGCACCTCCTCACCAAGCTCATCAATTTGGAGCATTCCATTTTCATATCCATCGTAGCATATTGCTTGTACCCATAGAACATGATTGAGATCAGTATGAGAACAACATCGAGGAAACTAAACTCATTATCACCAAAGAAGGCCATATCAGCTCCCAAGGCCATATCAGCTCCCAGAAACCCCGCAGTCGTTTAAGGTGGTCGAGCAGTTCCGCCTTCGCCGCCTTCTTCTCGTTACCTTTGCTGTTAAAAAATCTCGTATGAACGCTATACACCTATTACATCATCTCGCATATAGCTCAAGGGAATCTGGGAAGACCGTGGTGGATTAGGATCAGGATCAGGATCGAGTGGTAGATAGGATTACCGCGACAATGACCTACTTCAAATTCACCAAGCAATGCCTGCAGTTATTGATAGATAGAAAAATCATGGAATGTATTTTCATGTATTAGTTAAAGCATTGCATACATCTAGGGGAGATCATATCCACGCGGGTACAGTAGTAGGTAAGTTAGAAGGGGAACGCAAATGATTTTAAGTTTTGTTAATTTATGGTGCGATGATTTTATAGAAAAAGATATTGCTCGTGATATCCTTTTCACTCAGTACTGGGTATCCATGCCAGGTGTTATATTGATGGCTTTAGGGGTATTCATGTTTGGTATATATTTCAGCTCTGATCGAAATATTTGGAGAGATGATTATGTATTGTAATTTGGTAGATGAACTTTAGGACATCCTAAGCAGTTAATCGTCATCCGCCGCACCAGCTCACTCCTCTCACGGATCCGAAGATCCCCTCGACGAACCCGAAACCAACCCGCAGCGTGATCCGAACCAGCATCCCGAACTCGTTATGGCCGGCTCCTCTCCTGATCTCTAGTAATTAGCTCGATTGTTTGGTGATTAATATTAGTAATTAATGGCTAGCTATTTGCTGTTAATAACACAAAAATTTTTTTTGGATGTATAGTTAGAACGGGAGTGAGATGAGGTCTATTGGTATATATTAATGTATTATATATAGGCGATTCAAAGGTTGGACTAGTGGATTTAATTCTAAAGAAATTAAAAACGGTCGGTGAAGTGCATGGATGCAATGTGATCACTGCTTACGTACGTAAATAACGCTGCCTCGTTGAATCCCGGCCCATCTAAGTGTTGAAATATATACGAAAAGAAGTTCTTGGAGCTGGAAATTTTTTGAACGAATTGTCTTTTCAAAAGACACATACCAAACGGTGTGAAATTTTATATTGATTAGAAAATTACAATCTGAAATAGTATAATCAGGAAAAGAAAAGAACAAAACACTCGAAACACATAATAACAACTGAAAACACATCCATGAGCAGACTAACATACACCAAACCAACCAACGCTATGTGTGACCGGATATCACTAGTCCTATGGAAAGGTCACATTCGCCCTTCGCAACCTCCAAGCAAAAGGAATGGTAACAAGTAGTTAATAATGAGGAAGGCGATTTGATATATGCTCAAATTTACTAGCCATACTGCGTGATCGAGCTGCTAAGTGACTGGTTCAAACCAAAATGCTGAGATAAGTAACAAGCTGAATTTGCAGCGACCGTTTTTTGGGTGGTATATGTAATCAATGTTTACTGTTTTTCTGAGAAACGCTCAAATTCCCATGTCAACTCGCGGCCAAAAAAAAAAGAAAGAAAGAAAGAAAAATTTCATGTGTTTACTATCTTAAAGAGAACGACTCTCCCACCTATAAAACTAGATAAAAGAACTAAACAATATAAAACTATTATTTTGTATTCTTTCATATTTCGTTGCAATGCACAGATATATTGCATTCGTCAACCCAAATACAAGAGTGAGAATAAGTCAAATTCTAACTGAGTTGTTCGAGTCAATATCTGAACTATCCGGTCACTGATCTTATATATGTATAAAATCCTTCTACTAATAATGTGTGATATATGACTATTGTAATTAATATACCACGCGTCAAGCCACATCATGCATTGTTAAATTGTTATTGACCTGATATATGGAATACATGCATGCATGCATGAAATAGCTAGATCGAGGTTCCAGCAATTAAAGTCTTTGTGACTGACAAGCTAGAAGACCCCCAAAACCCGGTTTTCTCTAGCTAGCTTGTCTAGTTTTCTGGTCGATCGCCAAGAAAGCCAAAAGGATTAATTTTTATCTGCAAGTTTAATTTAAGTCAGTAAATTATAATTATAATTTGGCTCGAAAAAGAAAATATCTAAATTGGTTGGTGCTATTAATTCATCGGTCGTGGGTTAGTTTGCCTCGACAAAAGTTAATTAATGATGGTAAATTGTTCATTTATAACCAATTTTAGGTTTTTTTTCCATCCCTTAAGAAGTTGTACAAATATCAACAGTACAAATGTGAGTACCAAATGAACTAGCTAATAGTGCACACACTCTCTCGACTGTCTCATGAAAATTAACTAGTTACTACCTCTGATCCAAAACAATACATGTTCAGGTTTGTAGTTAAAAGCTAACATATTTTAGAACGGAAGTAAAGTAGTATAGTTAGCTCTTATAGCAGGTATATGCTGAGATCGATATCAATATTGCTGAAACAAATAGTAGTGGCGGAAGGCCTGTTCTTGGAAGCATAATTGAGATCGATCGATGTAGAGATAGATCTATGAAAGCTACCGATCGAACAAAGAGAGCAAAAAAAGGTTAGCAGCATGCATATGGAGCCAACCGACCATCCATACATGATACATGCGATGATCGATCGTGCCAAGATGCCAACCGAAATAAAGCGCAACACAACACATGTATATATATATAGATATGTATCACAAACAAAACACACACATAGATTTTCTTGATCATGTACGTACATGAGAGAGAGAGAGAGGAGACAGGAGAGAGATCCAGTGATCAGAAGGATATATGCCAATGTTGAATTGTGTGCCTAGCTCTCTCTCTCTCATTCTCTTATCTCTTCTTGTCCCTTCTTCCCTGTACCATCACGCACAAACAGCAAAAGGAGAGAAGATACACGTACACACCCAGAGAGAGAGAGAGAGAGAGAGAGAGAGAGTTGTGAGTGAGTGCAACATTGCATTGCCATGACATGATGATGCTTGGAGACCTTGGCCCTGGTTGATGGGCCTAGGGTTTGTTTGTGCTAAAGTGCCGCATGCGCCAATTGCAATGCTTGTTGTTGCATTGGTCTCTCTCTCTCTAGCTTTGCACATTGTGTCAATGCATGTGTTGCACTGGTCTCTCTCTCTAGCTTTGCACATTGTGTCAATGCATGTGACACTACAGTCCATGTGACCAAGTGATAGAGGGAGAGAGAAAGGCCAAGGCAACAAGGGCACTAGCAGCTCTAGCTAGAGTGGTAGATGGAGCAGCTAGCACATGAACCTCCACCACTTACCTCTTACTTGCACCCCTTTCCTTTCTTCCCTGTTTCATGGGACCCTCCAATATTCATGTGTCCACCATCTTTGATCCTTAGCCTCCCATCGCACACAAGAAAAGGAAAAGGTGTGGATCGTCGAGGGTGAAGTTTTGGCAAACATCAACTGATGGCCAAAGATTTGCGAAACAGTAGTATTGTACCGAATAGTAGTAGCTACTCTATCTGGTCACAAATATTTGATGTTCGGAATAAAATTCACTCAAAATTTTTAAAACTTTGGCATGAATTCTATATTGAATAACTTTACAATATTAAGGTAGTATTTTTTTGAGACAAATCTAATTAAGCATTATTCCTTTTAGTTTGTTTTTTATAGATTAAATATTTGAGAAAATATTAGCAGTTAAATTTTCACTTTTTTTGACACTTCACATATTTAATTTGATGGAACCTTGTCCTAAATATCAAATAATTATTTATGATCAGAGAGGAATATATTATTTCTACATTACAGTACTTTGCTAAACAATTAATAAGTATTTTTGTACGATTGGACCATATATACTATTGTTTGATCCAACTCTGGTTAAAGTATCACTGCTAAAGTTGCAATCACACTGACGACCACTGGTGATCTTAACTGGTCGTTTGATTGAGTTATATGCTATCACTTCAAAATTTGATGTCTGAAAGCTGGTTGATATATATAAGCTCTTGGAATGGAAATTAATTACTTGGTGGAAAAGCAAGGTTTTTATGTGATAATATTAGGAGAAGAATTATTTTAAATTAATAGTGAATAATTAATTTATATCACAACAATAAAAATGTTAGCTTCAAAGAACAACCGCTGTCCTTATTGAACTTTCTGTCCAAAAACCAAAACCTTTTCAACCTTGTCAATTTTTCAACATCTCTATCTCTCTAGCTTACTTGCCTAACGAAGCAAGATCACAAAAGTCCTTCTAAATTATTTAATAATGTTTTTTGGAAGAGCTTAGGTAAAACATGTGAACCGCCGATTCAGAATGGTGCTACATATGTATATTACTGATTAATTGATTGGATGATGAAGTAGCATGCATATCAAACAAATTATACCTTGCTAAGAGATATGCTAAGCCACCTATGTAACTAATAATTTAACGTTGTCGTTTCATATGAAAGAACGAAGCATATGTGATCAGGTTAATGATCGAAGTCGACATGCCAAAGTTTATTTTCATTGTGAGGACGGTGATTATTCATCCCATACAGACCCAATATGAACACACACAGGGTTATAAGGTTACTCTCAAAGGGATCGATCGATCCATATTGGACCTGTGGCTATATATCTTTTCCCTGTCAATTTTGAGCTCCAAAGCCTAATCTTGGTCTGAAATGTCGTATTCTTTTGATGTTGACTAGATCTATGTAGCAAGATGTACATGTAGCCCTTCTTTTACTGCACAAATTTCAGCATCTATAGTTAAGATGGTGATATGCCACCATGCGTTCTGCTGATCCTCAAGCATATGTGTCAGTAATGTTTGTTAGGGTTACTACTATACATATCTTACTTTCTTTTGTACAAATTGTATAGAGACCATTAAGACAAAACTGGGGGCACTATATATATATATATATATATATATATATATATATATATATATATACATATATACATATATATATATATACATATATACATATATATACATATATACATATATACATATATACATATATATATATATATATATATATGTAAAGCTAGAAACTAAACAGATAAAGAAAACTGTAAGTTCTATGCACCAACCTGTTCATAAATAAACTACAAAAAAAAAAGTTATATACACTCATACCCTCAGCATTTCCCCCTTATATCAAAGGTAGTATAGCCCCAGCATCATCTCTATTTATTTAATATCGATATCTAGCAAATAGAAGTAATAGTGTATCTCACAAACTACACCATATTGTGTTCTCTAACAAAAAAAAGAAATTATGTGTAGAAATTAATAAGTTAAGAGCGCTTACGAACCTAGCTTGTCATAACATTGATTCCACACAATATTGAACACATTTGTTGAAAGCAGAATTTGAAAGCATTAAAATACATGGAAATGGATTGCGATGTTTAATTTCTTTCTGAAAAGAAAATGTATGTGGGGTCTGACATATACACAATTTGTGAGAATCCACGTCCCATCTAACATAGATATCTTAAGTACTGTCAACTCTCCAATGATCAAAATGGAGATGAACCTGGATTGGAGAAAATTAATAAGGCATGAACTAAAATCTCTGTACACATCATTTCAGGTGCAATTCAGTGGCAGTGGACTTAATAATTCGATGCAATTGAGGAGGATGGATGAGTGCCAGGCACTGGCCTTCTGAGTGGACATATAACCCCAACATGAGAGGGGTCAATGGTAACACTCAACACTTGAACAGAAAGAAGATGAGGTTTCCCTGCATTTCCACCCATAATTCTCCCTGTTTGTTTCATTGGTGCATCAGTGATTATTCAGTGGCACCAGTCACTTGATCTTGCATACATCTGTCCATATATAATCTCTCTCTCTCTCTCTCTCTCTCTCTCTCTCTGATCTGTATATATAATTGCACCAAACAATTAATTAAGTTGCACACACTGTTGATTGATCCATTGCCATTGTTTAGGCACAGTCGCCAAGCATGCATATTGGCCTAATTTTGATCCGATATGATCAATCTTTTCGTCTGTACTTGAATGGAACATCAGTGTGTATACGCTGTTGCATGCTGATAAGCTTTATTTAGGTTTCATGTAGAAGTATCAAACACAATAGAATATGCACGCTTTAGCTCACCTTTGTTGCTGAGGGCCTAACTTTCTGTGTCAGAAACAGACAAGGTATCTTTGCCAAACAGAAGGACTACTGCTTCTCTGTCCCATCTTTTCGATGTGTTATTTCATGTCAACAATAGATTGACCCTCATTAAACAAACAAGATACATTGATCAAAGTTGATCATGCATATGCATATATATGTACTCCTAGTTGACACAGTCTCTCTTATATATATACTGGAACTGGAGTACTAGTATACATTGACGAATTGCCGGCCTGCCTGTATTAATTTAGTTCACTGATTCTCATGTTTGATCTGATCTCTAGCTATCCACTGTTGAATTATCTCTGCATGTGATTCAAAAAGTCTTGGCCTAACCGTGATGTCAGCACAAAATTGTATGCTTACTCTCAGCAAAGCCAGTCAATTAATTACCAATGTTTAATTTTCATATATAGTGTACTGCCGTACTAGTATCCATATAATATTTATATTAAGGCTGGGCTGTTGCAAGAAGCTGAACTCTTCATAGATTGTAGAGTACAATTGTTATACTACTGCTTATAATTAACCTGAAGGAAAATAATAATATTATCTAGAGGCAAGTTGGGTACAGGAACCATGTGAGATCAGGTGACCAACCTTACAAGTGATCCATCTCTTGACAGAGGCACGTGAATTTAGACGGTGGTTGTGCTCATTGTTGCCATCCAAGAATTAAAATTAAATTACATATATTGCTTGCTATGCAGGGGAACAGAAATATATAGAGCCAAAAAGGGACCAATTTCCAAGCTGTACTGGCGAATAGGAGTATATTTCAGTACTGTGTGTGAGAGAGAGATGATCACAAGATTCTGAATTTTCTCTCTTCCTTAATTATTGCCTGATGCTACAGATCACTCTCTGAATAATTGGATAATTGTTCGCCGTTACCACTCTGCTAGTAGTAGTACGTGTTGTGATTTGGACTGGGTTTGATGTGATGTGAAATTTGGCTGGCTCTTTGTGTTGCTAATAGCAGCTAGGAGATGGAGGTTAATCAAGACGACACGACATTAAACCTAAGTGAGCTAGTATATGTGGGCTTGAAATGACAGGTAATGACCTTATTCCCCAAAGTTATTTGACCACTAGTGGCACTAATTAATTTATTGTTTTTATCCTTGAATCATGCTTCATGTCGACCAACGGCCAATTTCTGACCAAGTAGTGCATCAGTATTAATCCTGTTATTTTCTCTACGGCTGATAATTAAGCTACGGAAAAAATAAACGAAACAATAATTGAAAATAATAATAAAATTTTTATGTCCATATAACCTTAGCGGTTTAAAATCCAAAACTGAAAAATAAATTACGATAAAAACAAGTCCAAATTCACTCTAAGATTAAATTCTAAAATTCAAATTCTTGTGTATGCTTAAGCTAGCTGAAGGCTAAACGATGGGGTTGTTTGTGTTCAACTAGTTAATCCATATAGATCAATATGATGTTGTATCCAAATATCTCCTATCATACTTGATTAGTAATTAAGAAAGATATAACATTTCACTACACACATTCTTCATTTTTTGGTTTGAACTGATGGATATATAACACGCGGAAACGGTTGAACAGTTGAAGACAAGATGCCAACTTTCCATTAGATACTTGACCTGAAAAGGTTGCTATTATTATACACTTAGGATTATTAAATTACTTGTTAATATTGATCCATGCTTTATTAGTCCCTAACTAAAAAGTGCTTAGCTTAATCCCTTTCGCGCTTTGCCTTTTTTTCCTACCTCTCGATCACGAAAAAGAACCCCGCGAGGAGGCGCTTTCGGCGATAATGCGTAACCCCTATGGAGGACACGGAAACCGCCTCTACTCGTCTACGCGTATTACACTCCCCGTATGTCTCACTGACGGTGGGCCCCACCTGCTCACTCTCCCCCACTCCCCCGCGCGCCACCTGCTCGGCGAAATGCGCCAGTGGTGGTCAATGCCACAGCGCGGTTTGACCCTTGCTCCGCCATAAAGGAAGCCGAGATGAGCTGAGCTGAGCTTCTTCTACCTCTCCCCCCTGCAGCGCCCACTCACTTCAGTCGCCACCACCATCGTGTACATCCAGATTGCGCGGGCGACTAGTGCCACCCATGGCTGGGTGTCCCGCTTGCTCGGTGGTGGTGGCCTAGTGGATGGGGTGAGGTGGGGGCGCCTGCTCTCTTGGCTGCTGCTCTCTGTGCGTGTGCTTGCGTCCGTCCATGGCGTGCTGTTTCTTGGCGTAGAGGCGGTGCGTGTGTTTGCTCGTGTTGTTCGAGGGGTTGAGGTTGAGGTTGAGCTCTGTTGTTGCGGCAATGGCGGCCTCCGTGGCGAGGGTGTTGCTCGCGGCGGTCTTCTTTGCAGCTGTCGCCGCCGCCGCGGCGTCGGTTGGGGAGGGCGGGGCGGCGGCGGCGGTGGCGGCGCTGCGGGAGTTCAAGACCAAGCTGGACGACGTGGACGGGCGCCTCTCGAGCTGGGACGCGGCGGCCGGCGGCGGCGGCGACCCGTGCGGGTGGCCCGGCATTGCCTGCTCCGCCGAGCAGGAGGTGACCGCCGTGACGCTCCACGGCCTCAACCTCCACGGCGAGCTCTCCGCCGCCGTCTGCGCGCTCCCGCGCCTCGCCATCCTCAACGTGTCCAAGAACGCGCTCACCGGCGCGCTCCCACCCGGCCTCGCCGCATGCCGCGCACTCGAGGTGCTCGACCTCAGCACCAACTCCCTCCATGGCAGCATCCCGCCATCGCTCTGCGCCCTCCCGTCTCTCCGCCAGCTCTTCCTCAGCGAGAACTTCCTGTCCGGCGAGATCCCGGCGACCATCGGCAACCTCACCGCCCTCGAGGAGCTCGAAATATACAGCAACAATCTCACCGGCGGGATCCCAACCACCATCGCCGCGCTCCAGCGCCTCCGCATCATCCGCGCCGGGCTCAACGACCTCTCCGGCCCGATCCCCGTCGAGATCAGCTCGTGCTCCAGCCTCGCCGTGCTCGGCCTCGCACAGAACAACCTCGCCGGCGAACTCCCCGGCGAGCTCTCCCGCCTCAAGAACCTCACCACATTGATCCTCTGGCAGAACGCCCTCTCCGGCGAGATCCCGCCGGAGCTCGGCGACATCTCCAGCCTCGAGATGCTCGCCCTCAACGACAACGCCTTCACCGGCGGCGTCCCCAAGGAGCTCGGCGCGCTGCCTTCTCTCGCCAAGCTCTACATTTACCGGAACCAGCTCGACGGCATCATCCCAAGAGAGCTCGGCGACCTTCAGAGCGCCGTCGAGATTGACCTCTCGGAGAACAAGCTCACCGGCGTCATCCCCGGCGAGCTCGGCCGGATTCCGACGCTCCGGCTGCTCTACCTCTTCGAGAACAGGTTGCAAGGAAGCATCCCACCGGAGCTCGGCGAGCTGAGTGTCATCAGGAGGATTGATCTGTCCATCAACAACCTCACCGGCACAATTCCAATGGAGTTTCAGAACCTCACCGATTTGGAGTACCTGCAGCTGTTCGACAACCAAATCCATGGTGTCATCCCTCCAATGCTTGGAGCAAGCAGCAATCTTTCGGTTCTCGATTTGTCGGATAATCAGCTGACAGGGAGCATCCCTCCTCACCTTTGCAAGTTCCAGAAGCTCATCTTCTTGAGCCTCGGATCGAACCGGCTCATCGGCAACATCCCTCCGGGGGTGAAGGGTTGTAGGACATTGACACAGCTCCAATTGGGGGGGAACATGTTCACCGGGAGCCTCCCCATCGAGCTTTCGCTGCTGCAGAACCTGTCGTCGCTTGACATGAACCGGAACCGGTTCTCGGGACCGATACCGCCCGAGATCGGCAAGTTCAGGAGCATAGAGAGGCTGATCTTGTCGGAGAATTACTTTGTTGGGCAGATCCCTCCTGGCATTGGTAACCTGACCAAGCTTGTCGCCTTCAATATATCATCGAACCAGCTCACCGGACCGATTCCTCGGGAGCTGGCACGGTGCACGAAGCTCCAGAGGCTTGATCTCAGCAAGAACTCGCTCACTGGAGTCATTCCTCAGGAGCTTGGCACACTGGTGAACCTGGAGCAGCTGAAGCTATCTGACAATTGTCTGAATGGAAGTATCCCAAGCAGTTTCGGAGGCCTTTCCCGGCTCACTGAGCTGCAGATGGGAGGCAACCGTTTGTCCGGCCAATTGCCGGTCGAGCTTGGCCAGCTCACTGCGCTCCAGATTGCGCTGAATGTCAGTTACAACATGCTATCCGGTGAGATCCCGACGCAGCTAGGGAACTTGCACATGCTGGAGTTCCTTTACTTGAACAACAATGAGCTACAAGGCGAAGTTCCTTCCTCGTTCGGAGAGCTCTCGAGTCTGCTGGAGTGCAACCTTTCTTACAACAATCTTGCCGGCCCGCTTCCCAGCACCACGCTGTTCCAGCACATGGACAGCAGCAATTTCCTGGGAAACAATGGTCTTTGTGGTATCAAAGGGAAATCATGTTCAGGATTATCAGGGTCAGCCTATGCAAGCAGGGAAGCAGCGGTGCAGAAGAAGCGGCTTCTCAGGGAGAAGATCATCAGCATTTCCTCCATTGTCATTGCATTTGTTTCATTGGTGTTGATCGCAGTCGTTTGCTGGTCCTTGAAATCCAAGATACCTGATCTTGTATCGAACGAAGAGCGCAAGACTGGGTTTTCAGGTCCTCATTACTTTATGAAGGAGCGGATTACCTTTCAGGAGCTTATGAAGGCGACTGATAGCTTCTCAGAGAGTGCTGTAATTGGAAGGGGTGCTTGTGGCACTGTGTATAAGGCTATCATGCCTGATGGCAGAAGAGTTGCAGTGAAGAAGCTGAAGTCTCAGGGAGAAGGTTCCAATGTCGACAGAAGCTTCCGAGCTGAGATAACCACGCTTGGAAATGTCAGGCACCGCAACATTGTCAAGCTGTATGGTTTCTGCTCCAATCAGGACTGTAATCTTATCCTGTATGAGTACATGGCAAATGGTAGCCTTGGAGAGCTGCTTCATGGTAGCAAGGATGGCTGTCTACTGGACTGGGACACCCGTTACCGGATCGCTCTCGGGGCTGCAGAAGGTCTGAGGTATCTTCACAGTGACTGCAAACCGAAGGTGATTCACCGTGACATAAAATCAAACAACATATTGCTTGATGAAATGATGGAGGCTCATGTAGGGGACTTTGGCTTGGCAAAACTGATTGATATTTCCAACTCCAGAACAATGTCTGCTATTGCCGGTTCATATGGCTACATTGCACCAGGTTAGATATGCTACTGACTCACCATGTTAAGTTAAAAGTTCAGAATTGTTTATACCATCAAATCAAATAGTTTCACTCGGTCATTATACCATACACATTGATACATTATAGTTTGTTTAGTTACTTTTAACCGCTAAAGATCTAATTCTGTGCTTCTTGTGGTAATGCAGAGTATGCTTTTACCATGAAGGTGACTGAAAAATGTGACATTTATAGCTTTGGGGTAGTCTTATTGGAACTAGTGACTGGGCAATCCCCGATTCAACCTCTTGAGCAAGGAGGAGATCTTGTCAATTTGGTGAGGCGGATGACAAACAGTTCGACACCAAATTCTGAAATGTTTGACAGCAGGCTGAATCCGAGCTCAAGGAGGGTTCTGGAAGAAATGTCACTGGTTCTGAAGATTGCATTGTTCTGCACCAGCGAGTCACCGCTAGATAGGCCTAGCATGCGTGAAGTAATATCAATGCTGATGGATGCCAGAGCTTCTGCTTATGATTCTTTTTCGTCTTCAGCATCGGAGGCGCCTATAGAAGATGATTCTTCTCTTAAACATTAGAGGTGAGATGGGCTCTATATACATATTGTCAGTCCATAGGCTCATAGGACGTCTTGTAAGAGATACAAAACAGATGCATCATCACCAGGTTTTCAGCCACTAATACCAGAAATATTTTTTGGTGTATTAATTTACTACCGATTGGATAACATTATTGCTAACCAGTTGCTTGTTTTCTTGTTTGGCAGGCTAGCTAGTGTCTCCAAATTTTTTTACCAGCCATGTCAAACTAGCAAGGGAGTATCCGGAACTTAACAGAGATCACAGTTGAGGAACCTCTAGGTTATGTGTTATTGTTGTGCTCCAAGAAGCTGTGGATATAATCTAACCTCAGTTTGAACAAGAAATCTGTCGTTCTGACCAAGATTAACCATCGGTTAAAGGATCCGAAGTAGTCCAGTTAACTTCAGTGCCTACCCCGCAGTGGACAAAGATATTTCAGAGTTTGGAGTGTTCCCTTTATGAAACACTCCAGATAGGCAGAGAGAGATAGGTTCAGTTCATCAGTCCACATAGATCTACTATACTACCCTGATAAAGTTATTAGCAACACACTGCATTGTAGATACTTAAACAGACTATGTATATTGAGCTCATAATAAATATAACAAATTAATCTACTGATTTTTTTTCTTGCTCTGAATTTCTTGACTATAGTAATTTTTCCCCTCTTTGACATTGCCAACTTACTGTAAAATAAAATAAGTGGAAATAAATTACAGTACCTTGGAAATTTTTCATCTTTATCATGTATGGACAAGCAAGCCCTGCAGTCGGCAGCCTCCTCAATGCCAAAAGTCGATGCCTTGACCATCTTTTTCCAGCTGCTACTGTTGGTTTTGACTTGGTGTCCTGCAAACTCTGCAAGCAAGTCAGGTCAGCAAGGCACACAAAATTAGGTATTACAGCCAGCCAGCCTATGATAAAAGTGAGCTGATCCATGCATCCTTCCTGCCACGCTCAATCAAAGTAAGGTTGAAATACACTAGTACCTGCTTTTCATCAGAATGCAGCAGCAACAAGCAACAACACCTAACAAAGAACTGCTCACCCAAAGTCCACATGTAGCATAGCAGCTTTCACAAAGCTTTGGAGCTCCAACACGTGTAAACTAAGATTTGGTAAGATAAAGACCATGAAGGTTTGCATATGTTTTCTGCACATGCTGTGCAACTGAAATGTTAACAGTACTGAAATTACCAGAAGGTAATGTAAGTCAAGCAAGTCCAGCATAATGTTCAGTAAGTTCAGCAGAAGAAGACAACCAACAGCCACTATCAACTACACATTAGTTACTTCTGAAGAACCTCTGAGCAAATGAAAACCACTGGAAACAAGTTGAATTTACATCTCTCAAGAGCACAGTATTTGGCAAGACTTCACCGCAGATATAGTACATCTGATAGATTGGATCTCAAGTTCTTTACTTCTCTCACAACCGAGAACAATAAAATTGACAGGCAACTGATCTCACAGTGTCAAAAGAGGCAAAGAGCCAATCCTGAGCCGCATGCATCCATTGACATAGTTTACAACAGAAAGGATTACAAGGGCGTGCCCTCCTCAGGGCACTCCGGTGAGTAATGCTCCCAAATTCTCACCTCAACAAAATGAATACAACAACAGGCAGAGAAAAGCACAAGATCATCTCAATAGCGATGATGAGGTCCCTCGGCGACCAAGGTAGATGTGCAGTTGATGTTCTACTTCCAAGAATGCAGGGGTACCATCCCAGCATTCAGTTACGGCAGCTTCAAGCTGTGAATGTTGCTCACAGGAATGGTTTGCAACATTTTGATGTCTTCTTCACTTCCTGTAAACTATCAAGAATGAAAATCCCCATCAGATAAAATAGAAGTTAATAGTCAATCTATGTACAAAAATTTCTACTAAACTTAACCTTAATTAAAATGTAGCGCACAATCTTTAAACTGGTGTTATGAAACAATGGGTAATACTGTGTCTATTTTCCCAATTCTGCCACTCCAATAGTGTACATTGCTGACAGATGGACAGAGGCTGAGATGTAGTAGTCCAGTCTATAAACTTTTGCTTTAAACAAAAACCGGACAGCTGGACCAAACTGTTTTAGCATAGCACCTTTTTTATCATTCTAGTTTTCTTAATGAAGCACTTTCATATTATTAATTACAGTAGCAGCATAAGTTGCCAACTATATTGGTAAGTTAACTGATCCTTCTGGAATGATTTACCAGAAAAGACAATAAAACTCCAGCTTCATCTCACCTGTCGGACTGAGGTTGATCATAATGCAAATATATTTTTTCTGGTCTATTGAGTAGATCTATATTTCAGGACTCTAGAAGAACATAATAAACCACAGGTACCAAAGACCTTTAAGACAACAGATTCTAATCCTAGCAACTATAACGCAAGGGTCCAAATCATTTTATTTGACAAACAAATAAAAAATGTCAACATATGACAGTTCTTGGGCAGTAAAAGATAGGAAGTGCTAGAGACTTCGGTGTAGTGAACACTTTACTGGAAAGACTTGAATTTAACCGCAATGGGCCTAAGAAATTTCACAACTTCAAATCCATTCAAGCTTTGTAATAATGGCCAATGAACAAGATTGTGCTAATTTAGGCTTACTGTATAAGTTTGATTACTGGGCCTAAGTACTAAGAGTTATCTTTTGTAAACTCAGTAGTTAGACCTAAGTTATAGCTAAGCTACAAAACAATAAAAAAGGGTACTCTGGTGCTTATCTTTGTGATAAACTAGTCTTAAGGTAGTATACCGTTTAAAATCTCAGCTTTGTATCATGTATACAGTATTCCAGTTGAGATAACTTTCCTGAAATACGAAGCACTTACAAATTCAATATGGCATACGGGTTTAGCTTTCTTTAGCGCTAGAAAGCATCACTGAAGGAAAGCATAATATTTGAGGACTCTTCTACACAAAAGAAAATCTCAACCATTTCATGATACAGCATACTACTTCATAGTGGCACTTCTCACATTTTCCTATCAAATATGATAAAGGGTACATGTAGCACACGTTAGTTGGTGAGGAACAGAAAGGGCCGAGTTTCATAAAGATTAAGGCAAAGTTTAGGAAACATGATCCTGACAATGAAGTCTTTTAGAACATCACCTATGAAGATGATGCAAATTCTGAGAATGTCTTCATGACAATCAACTACCTAATGATTATCAATGCAATCCGTAAGGTATTAATACTTGAGGGATTAACTACTGAGAATGATTTTCGCTGACTCAGATCCAAGAATATGTTTTTCCAGAAGAGAATTACACAAAACTTAACACAACTATAACTACTAGGTGTTAACTGCAACAACACAACTCAGCTTTTAACCCCTTAGCTGTTGTACTTTGTATGATTTGTTCCCTTTTTAAGTCTGAAGGACCACGAAAGAACTTCCTTCTGCTGTTAACTTTGAATAAAAAAGGGAACTAGCTATGTATAAATTTACTTCAGAAAGAATAGTTCTTTATGAACATTCAGATCTCACAGCCTGATTTCCAAATTGAGCTAGCTTAAGAGTTACGAGAACTGATCATGAAATACTACGGTGAGTCTCACCTGTAAAGATGAGTTAACATGGTGTGAATTATCTACTAATGCTGTGATATGTAAGTGAACATAACTACTCAGAAACTATAATATGTGCAATTTTCAATGCTCCATGATGAGTCCTTGGAAGTTCACATTCAGTTAAAGGGCAACCAAATCTTGAACAGCATGCTTATATCACAGTCATTTGTCAATTATCGCTAATAGTATGCTGACGAAAACTTGAGATTTGAGGCGATCATGATGTATGGTTTGCCCTTAGAATTAGATAGAGACTGATGTTTGATTGCTTGGCCCCATGGCCCCTTTGAGTTTGACAGAGATAGATGTCCCATTACTTGGCCTGAAGTGTCAACCATTAGATGTTTTCTAAGGAAACACCTCACAGTTAAAGCAACAGCGCTAAAAAAGCGTGCACTTATTTTTAACTACGTCAGTAGATGCACAAGGATTAGCTTCCCTCCGATATTGTTTTTTCTTTTTTGTGAAGTCACATCGTTCGCAGTTTTCTCTTTTCATCGAAAAGATGTTAAGATAACTCCTCAAGACTTTAGCACCTTAACTCCATCACTAGCAGTCTAGTACTGATAGTTCAACAGCACATATATTGCACATGCCTTATTCTCCATCTCTACCATTGATGAACTAAGTCAACAAACATCTAGACTCCCAACAATAAATGAAACTATCTTAGAAAAATATATGACCTGATAAAAAAATCACTTCATGAAGGTATCAAAAGCTTACTTCCTAAGTGATTTGAGTTTTGGTACATTTTCTAGCTTGACAAAACTATACAATCCAAGAAGAAAAAGTTCTAGTTGTATCCTTCAGGCAATGCATTGAATGCATTGACTTGGTGGTGGCACACAACTCCGTGTGCTAACAAGTAAAGCAGAAACAAACATCAAGCACAGTAACCAAAATACTACTTGCTAAAATGGCATGAACAAGAGCTTGTTTTGGCCAGGCTGAGCTGCATATTCAGCTCCGAGCTCTTCTGAGATTTTTCTACTTCTTGCTAAAGACAATAGACATTGGGGGTTACCGTCCACTTCTCAACAAAGCCAAGACCTATCAAAAGAACATTAGCAAACAGCTTAGGCTACAGGACCGTGCTGTCTGGGTTTTTTTTTTTCCTCCATCCATCCATTCTGCATTTGCACTTCAAGCATTTGACAACACAGATGCATTATCTCTCCCATCCATGCAATAGCAATGCAAATAGCAATACTACCCCAACGTAGGGAGGGTGAGGTTACTACAAATTAAGGCATTAAAAATCCAATGCCGGGCAAGCAGAAACCGTGCGATTGGCCTGTCTCCTATGAAATAATTGCTGGGGGGGAACAGAACAAGAAGCAAGATCCCAGCCCGGTGAGTAGTGCATCGACACCTGTTGTAAAAGGGTTGAGCTGAATGCTCCCTCCCCCTAAAGCTTAGACACTCGTCAATTGCTCAAGAACAGCCCGAGTGTTTTGTGCGATTGAGGGACACAAGGCCACCTCGAGAGCCACCAAAAGTTGGAGATTAAACCATATCAAATTCGCAATTGGGGGCTTAAACAAATTCCCCCAAGACACAAGCTGCCAAAAAGCTAACAAAGCTGAACTTGAAGCAAATTGGAGTTCATGGCCCTTACCATCGAAGAAGAGACGCCGCCGTCGATGCCGCGGCTGCTGATCTGATCAGTGCTTGCCCTTCTCCTTGATGTCGGCGTGCCGGAACCCGTCCCAGAGCTGCAATGCGGCGGCGAACTGGGTGTCCGCGGCGGTTGGCGCGGGGGCCGGGCTGAAGAGGAACGGAATGTTGGGCGCATCCAGCGGAGCAGACAGCCTCTGCAGCTGCTGCTGCTGCTGGTGGTGATGGTGGTGGTGGTGGTGATGGCTGGAGAGGTGAGACTGCGAATTGGACTGAAGGGTCCCCCTACTGTGGACACCCACAAGACCCGAGGACATGGAGAAGTCGAGGTTGTAGTCGCCGCCGGCCGGGGTGGACGCCGCCGCCGCCGCCGCCTGGACGGGCATGAAGTGGTCGAACGAGAAGTGTGTCATCTCCGCGTGGTGCTCGGCGGCGGCGGCGGGAGTGAGGGTGAAGTGCTGCGTGGGCGCCATGGCGATGGGGGTGATGTTGGCGAGGTGAGGAGCAGGGGATGCGAAGGTGTGCGGCATCGCGGAGTGATGACCGGCGCCGGATTTCCGCGGATGCGCATGCGCGGCGGCGAAGCCGATGTAGTCGGCGGTGGCCGCTGCGACGGTCATCGGCTGCCACGCCTGCTGCTTGTGGTCAGCAGGGGCGGCGTTGGCGGCGGCCATCCCGGTGAGCAGCTCGGTGAAGGAAGCTGCCTGCGAGGAGGCGGGCGCGGTGGCGGTGGCGGTGGCGGCGTCGTCCCCAGCGTCCTTGGATGCCGCGGCGGCGCTCCGCTCCCTCGCGCGCTCCCTAGCCTTGACGCGGCTCTCGGAGCGGGAGAGCGAGAGGACGGAGCCCTTGCTTGTCTCCGACGTGCTACTGCATCCGGACTTGGTGAGCTGCTGCTGCTGGTCGGCGTCGGCGTCGGAGGCATGGGTAAGAGGAGGAGCAGAAGTGATAGCAGCGGCGGCGGCGGACGCGGGGTGGGTGGGGAACGAAGCGGTGTCAAGCGAAGGGAGCTTGTCGATGGCGGCGGCGGCAGCCTTGATGAGCCACTCGATAGCCTTACTAGGCTGGTCATACCCAAGCCGATCCTGGAGGTCGTAGAACTGGATCGCAGTGGAGACGGAGAGGCGAACACGGCGGTCACGGATGCCCTTCGCGGTGTACACCTTGCTGTGCCGGTCCTTCCCGCCGGAGGCACGCGACACCCGGTAGATCCGCGACGCCGGATGCTGCTGCTGATGCGCCCACGGCAACAGCTGCTGATTCTGATGGCGCTTCGCCTCCGGCTCCCCCCCGTCGTCCTCCTCCTCGGTCACCCTCCCCCGCTTGTTGTTGCTGCCGCCGAGCTCCATCCCGACGATGGCGAGCTGGTTGGTGCCGTACCAGTCATGCCCTAGGAAGCGCGCATTGAAGGGAGCGCGCGTCGCCGATGAGGAGATCTGGTGGCGCGGCGGCGGCGGCGATCGGGGCGGCGCGGCGAGAGAGGTTTTGGGGGAGTGATTTTATGAGGGGAAAAGAAAAGGGAGATCGATGATTGATTGAAATTGAATTGATGATGGAGGTGTGCGAAACGAGGCGGTAGGGAGGGGGAGTAGATATATCGCAGGTGCACGCTTCAAAGTGGACGAGACGTGCAAAGTGTGTAGTGTAGCTGGTTACTGCTGTTGTGGTAGTCGGCTGGCTCGACTGTGCCATTGCCGGTCTCAGCTCCCGTTCGATTCTCCAACCAAGATTAATCGTACCCGTAAAACGACACGAGCTATTAAGTATATGATTAATTAAATTTTATTTGAAAATATATTTATTTGATCTTTTATAGCGATTTCTATGTAAAAGTTTTCGTACGAAGTATATTGTTTAACAGTTTAAGAAGTATGCTAATTGAAACTGGAAAAATTATGTATCTGGTTAGAGTTTAGAACAGGACCTCAATTACATTGTCTTATGATCAGATCCAACGCTGACTAGTAGTAGTAGTATAACGAGCTTCATGTCTTTCACAACATTGTCTTCCCTACATCTGCAAATGTTGTTCAAACACTGCTCAAAAAAAAATCAGCAAGATTTTTGTCACAACTCCATCGTATTCCTCGATCTCCCATTGACCGATCACGGTAATCAGCCAAGCAGAATGCTGGTTCGCAACGCGATCAAACATACAATAGTTTCTGTTAGCTTTGCTTGCCCCATATCTCCGGCACTGTTGTTACCGCTCAATCCCTACCTACACCTACCGTCAAATAGACTCTTCCCCAACCATCTATCTATGGTGTCTCTAACTCCAATTTCATCCTATTCACCTTGCCGCAAAAACTTCGCATTTCATGACCAAATTAAGCTTCATTCAAACAAAATATTATAAGGGGAGCTTCACAAGTGATCCTCTTGCACCTTTACTCCCATCATACAATCCTAGTACCCCTTCCATCAAAAAAACGCAACCTAAGATAGAATGTGATATTTGTTCAGGTTCATTAATATAGGATAGATCACATCTTATTCTAGGTTGATTTTTTTAAAAAAAAACGAAGGGAGTACGATTTTACCATAGTTCTCTCTCCACATCGTCAACCACATCGTTAAAAGGTTAGCCGTTATAAGGATGAACGCGCACAACGAAGACATGAATCGAACGATAAAGACATAGAACTAAGTGTATCTACAGGTACAAATTACAATATGTCTGAACTGTTTGATTTTTTAATCCAATTACTAATATCATGTGACCATGATTATGAAATTTCTTAACCAACTTACAAATTGCAAAAGATGTTTGAACTATATTATGTACGTACATTTTTTCAGATAAAATGGGTACGTATTGTTTATCTTTTTAAGTACGTACTAGTAGATTATTACTCCATATCCAAAAGCGTTTAAAAAACCATTAATGATCCATCCAACCGTATGTACGGGCGACAAACAAGTATATTGACACAATCTTATAACTGTACACACGTACGGCGGCCTTTTTTTCTTCCGAGATATCTACTCGGATGTACATCCGAACGTTAATTAAAAGTATTAAATATAGATTAATAATAAAATAAATTACATAAATGAGAGCTAATTCATGAGATAAATTTTTTAAACCTAATTAATCCATAATTAGCATATGTTTACTGTAGCATCACATAGGTTAATTATGGATTAATTAGGTTTAATAGATTCATCTTGCGAATTAGTCCAAGATTATGAAATGAGTTTTATTTTTAGTCTACATTAGTGTATAAACATTCGACGTGATAGGGCTAAAAAAATTTAGCCCCATCTAAACTCCCCTTCAGCTGATTAATTCGATTCAGCCCTTGTACTTGTCCATATGACGACACACGCCAACTCCCCTTCAGCTGATTAATTCGATTCAGCCCTTGTACTTGTCCATATGACGACACACGCCAGCACTTATGCTAACTAATTGTTTATTGTCTTAATTAAAACACGAATACATACGTACACTGTCAGTGTTTATATTAAATTAAACTAAACAAATTTTGGTGTTGCATAGGTCTAACTTGCGAATTGAATGTTCGCGTGACACATTCAGTCCTCTCCACGTACATATCCTACCGCGCGCTTTTGATATAGAAACAATACTCATAACAAACCTTAATTTTGAATTGAAATAGATCATATAAATTAACTTCCGACTCCAAATTGGAATTATACATATAAACTTTCATGTACGAACTTACCTGAACTAGAAAAACACGGTGAAACCCCCCCAAAAAAAAAAGTGTGCGTCGGGCGTTCGCGGCAGTCCACCGCGGCGAACATTCATGAATTAGCCCTTTGAATTCGAATCTTGGTTGGGCAATCTCTGTACATGACATGCATCCAAAAAGAAGAACATCTCACCAACGACTCATCTAGGGTTTTGGATCTAGTTAAGCTATCTGGATGGATGCAATTTGGTGAATCGACACACACCCAACCTGTCAATCTGATCTAATACAGTGTATAGTAGTTAGCAACATTACTTTTACTGCCGGTTGGTAGGGGTTTCTTCCCTGCATCTACATATCCAAGAGAGACAACATTTATGAACATCTTTCTCTTGCAGATGCAGATATCTTTCAAATGGAATGCAACGCAATGCCTAAAAAATTTAGTATTAATTGATTCCTCTTCTTTCATAGTTATACTATTTATATAGATGCAAGTGCAACAACGGCCTACTACTAAAAGCTTGCATATATACGAAAGGTTTGTATGGTCAGATCGAACTCAGAAGAAGATAGTATATAGATATATATAGACGGCAAAATCAATATATTATAGTTCGGTAATTAACGGAATTGGGATATGAACACAACTCCCAATTAAGCTTTTGAGAGATAGCTAAGCCACTACGCAATGTCCTCCTAATTAATCTTCGCTTATCCAGGCATGTGGTGTACTGTTCTTTCTATTATATACTGTATATCTTTCTATACGCACATCTAATAGGTATAGCATGTACTACTACTATACTTGTTCTCTCTCCCATATGCCTATGCAGTATCAAAATCACCCTACAAGTGATCTTTAAAATAAACTAAAATTATCATACTAAGTAATTGGTAAATATCAAGTTAGCTAGCTAGCATACACACATACAGGAATAAACTTTTTGATATGTATATAATGCAAGATGCAAAGGAGAGGGTGCTAGTTAACTAGATTTATAATTGATCCCAACATGCAGCTCTCTCATTCATGCATATGTCGTAGTGACTAATATTGATGAAAGAAAACAAATGGATATATAGAGAGGATAAATTTCTAATTTTGAAAAAAAATAGGAAGAATTTTAATTGGGGGACATTCTAGCAGGCGAAATTATTGCCATGACCTACTGGCCTGGATCGATCACATTCAGTTCTCACCCCTGAAGGAAAGGAAAAAAAAAAGCACATTGTTCATGCATGATGCATACAACTAGTAGTACATCATATCATCTGAATCATTTGCCGCACCCTTTGTTCTTTATTTCAGCTTATCATTAAAAGAGGAAGCTTTCTCCTGAAACAAGTTGCGTCCAACCTCCTTTTTTCTTCATCACGCACTATAATAAAACATACTAATTATACAGCACATATAAAATCTCACTAAAATATGATGTGCTACTATACAATGCTGCAAATTTCTAGTAGTATAGTTCATTCAAAATAATTCTTGATGTCATATGGGTAAGATTAAGTTCTTCATTGACAGGTAGTAGTAAAAATGCCTTCCGACATGTACCTAAAACCGTGCACTGTTTAGTAACCGAAAGCTGATCGAGCCTGCATTTCCTGCAATATTGCACACAGTGTACTGATCACAGAGGCAACTTGCAAAGCTTGCAGGAAACACACCAAGTACAGTACTGCTTTGCTCGCTAGTGCCAAGCATGCATCCCAATTTTCTCTCTCTCTCAGCCAACATCGCTTTGTTGACAAAACCAACTTCAGTGTGCTAGCTAGCTACTACCTCATGTGCCGTCTTCTTCTGCATGTTAGCTCTCAATCTCTCACATATCTCATTTCATCTCTGAGAGACAGAAGCTACTAGGCCCAGTTTGATTTAGATTATTGAGTAAATTATTGTCACGGATTAATAATCTACTCGATTATAGTGATAAATTACCAACTTTTATACATGAATCTGGACATAGATAATGTTTAGATTCGTATATAAAAGTTGATTCTTTTTTGACGGAGGGTGCAAGCTTGATGAATAGCTTAAAATAAGCGGTTTAAGTAATGCAACTGAAGATTTTTTCAAGAAAAATAAAAGTATTTTTCGAAGCATGAAGCAAATAATCCGATCCGTTTTGCGAATAATCTGAAAATAATAAGAACTGAGTTTCTTTCTTGTTTTTTTAGGTGCACAGTGTTGGTCGTGTGGTTGCCATCGCACATGGCTTGCCTTTCTGCCTTATGGAGTCGGCATCAAGTCCTTGCTTCCAACAAGCATCCACAATCATTGTCCTAAGAAAAACAGGGCTTGGGTTAGCAGTAGCTAGCACTGTTCCTTGTCAAAGAAAATCAGCAATTGCTTGCCATACCCATGCTAGCACAACCTAACCAGATCTATCATTCACACATATATACTTGACCTTTACTACTTTGGTTTTGTTCATGGCAAAATGCATGGAAGCATCATTGTTCTTCATTACGTGTGTTATTACTATTATGTTTGCCTCGTTATCGATTGATTTACAATTATATTTGAGTATACATGTTGCAATGTTTATACAAAGCTAATTGCACACATCCTAAAACGACATCTAATAAAGAATATTGGGTATAGTTTTAGGAATTGTCTATTTGACTGTTGATAGAATAAACCCTTTCAATTGCAAATTTTCCATCATTCGATTACTTTAAGATTCGTGCAGACCCCTCCTAACCTTAACCCCCTCTCTCTTTTCCATCCTCCTCCCTCCCCACCACAACGACGCGAGCACTCGATGCCACCGCCCACTCCTGTGCCTCCTGCTCCACCGTCGCCAGGCCTCGCTGGCTGGCCGAAAGGGGTCAACGGTGTTGGCGAGGCCCCATGACCAGCCTCCCCCTTCACCTCCCCCGTCCTCCTTTTCTTCCCTAAGGCAGCAGCACCGAGTGCCCTTGCCCCCACCGCCGTCCCCATCTCCGATGGCTCTCCGCCGTTGGATCCACCATCACCAGTTGTTACCTCCTAACCAGTCTCGTTGTTTGCCCCCGCTGCTAATGACAACCCATCGCCTGCTACCAACCCCACGGCTCTAGCGCCTCGCCAGCCGCCCGTGTTCACTGCTCACCACCAGTCATATGCCTCCCACGACCATCCTTCTATAAGCCCCGGGGAAACCCTCCTCTTCCCCCTCCCCTAACCTTAACCCCAAACCCAAATTCATATGTTATACCTATCTGAGTTGGGGGCCTCGCCAACGACGGAGAAGAGGGGGAACTCGCTGGAGTCGGAGGAGAAGAATCCCAGACACAAATCTTGGTGTGGATCCAACGGTCTAAAATCTTAAAATTTTATCTCTAAATTTTTGTCGAATGCCATTTAACAAATATGATAGTTTTATGTGGCATCATTTCACAGATCTTGTATTCGGTCTTCTAGCTACTAAGAGAAGAAATGCATGCCATAGATATATAAGATGAGTAACAGGGACGGTCAATTAATGTGGTCATTTAAAATTTGCTGCTCTTTTTTTTCCCTTTTGTACAATGTCGATTACGAGATCAACTTATGTTGAAGTCAATTGATAGGATTAAATAAAAGTTGATTATACATGAAGTCAACTTCATGCTCATTCTATTTGTATCTTTTTTTAACCTACTTAGTCTCAACCTGATGGGACCAATGAGGTTTGTTAGTTTACGCATTTGGTAGTAGTGTATAATAATGAAAGATTATGATCTTTGTCTAATTATTAATTTGGGACAAAAAAAACTGTTTTGGAGGTATTGATCTCATTATATGAAAGCAGATGCATCTGGTTATTGGGGACCATACGCATGGTGTTTTCAACTATTGTCCTTATTAAAAACAATTGGAGAGTGATCATACATAACTAATTTTTTATTATCATCTGAGAATTGCAGAATATTTAGTTAGTACAATTCCCTCTTTCTTTGTCCAATCATTCAGTTGATCAGAGTACATTCTTTTCAGAAATATCTCTCTTTAAGTACAACTATTTGTGCCCCCTTTTGTTTGGTATACAAACTCAATCTCTCTCTAGAACAGATTACACAAAATTAATGATATATTGGGAAACCCTTGCTATTGGGCTAAAAATGTTTGGCACATCACCTGAACAATATAAAACGATTTTCAGAAAGTTAGCGTTTCACCACATATTACCGAAGTACTGAGCACACGTATATCACTGAAAGTACCAAGTGTGTAGACTCTCGTGCATCGCTGCTTGGCTGTGTTCTTTTGGAGAGGTTGGGGCTCCGCATGCAAAATGAAACGATGAGAATTAACATATAATTAAATTAATTAAGTATTAGTTATAAAAATTTAAAAAATAAATTAATATAATTTTTTAAAGCAACTTTCCTACAAAAACTTTTTGCAAAACACGTATCATTTAGTAATTTGAAAAACGTGCGCGCGCAAAAATAGAAATGTGAGTCGGAAATTCATGGAAAATAACACAGCCCTAAATTGCTTTTTAAGTAGTAACTGGACAATACCCTACAACTACAAACAACATCATCAGTGCACAGTTTTTGCCAGATCATACTGGTCTTGTTCTCCCCGCAGTTGCCGGCTGCATTGCCAAAACCAAGATGCCGTTGGTGTGGATCATGGTTTTTCTTTTTTGCTGTGCAGCAACAGGGAAGTGAGGGAGGAGGAGGTCTTGAAGGCTTGAATGCATGTGTACCCCTCTCTCTTTAATCATGAGACCCTCCTCCTCTTCTCTCCCTTGTGTACAGGGTGGCTGCTGGGGCCAAACAGTTATTGGGCACCCAATGCAATGCAACACTATGCAATGGCCCTTCATCTCATATAATCTCATATGGCCTTGCTTTGGTGAAATGTGTGGGTACCCACACCATTTTCTGCATGCCCTGCTAGCTACTGCAACCAGTGAGCCTGTGAGGTGAGGTGAGATCAGTGTGTGAGACAGCCTTCCCTATTTCAGCATCATTGGAAATATTAATTGTGCCAGTATTCATTATCATTAGCATGTGTAAGAAGAGTTTGTTCAGAGGAGGTTAAAAGAGGTGAAAGGAATGACTGAAACATAGTACCAGAGGCATCTGATGTATCACTTTGATGAGTAGTTTCATATTTGAAATCTGTTAAATATGAGTAGACTGTAGCAGAGATAAATTTAGGCGCCACATGTTTTTCTTTAAAGAAAGGACTGTAGGAAAGGATTCCTACAGTGTATATATTAATATACATAATTATAATATTTACAGATTCTCATACATATTTCTCCAGCCATTGTTGCTCCACATGTTGCTCCTTGTAATTGTTGCAAGAAAGGGATAACATTGATTTTTATTTCCAGTAAAATTTAAATCGGCAAAAATCAGATTTAACTGTTAAACTTCTTTTTTTTTATTTGAATGCTGAGGCGTTGACAGGGAGTCAGAGGAATAGAAAGGGGATGAACACTAGGATGTCATGTCCGCTGCAGAGAACGGTGACAGATGGTGGGGTTAATCAATTAATTGCCTAATTAAAAACAAACAATCCATGCCATTCCCCTCTCAATTCTAGTGTCACTGTAAAATTTACACACAGAATATATAATGCATTACTCCAAAATTCTATCATGGACAAGTGTGACAACTATCGCAAGCCTGCATATAAGGTACAAAATTGAATAGACTTATGTCCAATTTATTATGTCCCCTAGTAATATAAGACCAGTTGTATGGAAAATTACGAGCTGTAACACTTGGATTAATCTAGTAATTAGTATTGTCTGTCACAGTGTTACTAGTAAATGTCCACTCCTCTCCTATATATATATGGATCTGAATTCTGAATGGGGCATTGTCACACAAGGCTTCGGCTTTGCAGCATCGTAACTGTCTTAATAACTTTCTCTGTTTTTTAATAAATAACGTCGTTGATTTTTATATTACGTTTGACTATTTATCTTATTTAAAGAAATATAAATATGTTTTTTATTGTGACATATTTTATAATTAAATAAACTTTAAATATGACTTATACTTTAGCATATTATTCTAAATAAGATAAATAATTAAATATTATTTTAAAAATCAACGGTGTCATCTATTTAAAAACGAAAGGTATAATACCTATTAACATTCCACTTGACAAATGTTAGGAGAGCGATCATATAGAGCTAGCTATTAGCTAGTATAGCCTAGCTAGATGCTTGTATACTAAGATATTGTTTCAGGTGTGGTTAGGTTCCCCTTTCCAATTGTTTATCATCTCACATGAACTAAAGAGAGGGTGAAAGGTTTATATGCATGCATTGTACTAGTGCCACTTTTCTTGTAAAGAGGGCCATGTCACGAATCTCCAAACACTTTTTATCAATTGCGCAAGATAGATATAACAAGCCCTATTCTCATCATGCATGTATATAGCCCCTCCAATCTAGCATCTGAAATTGGTACCTAGCTAGCCAACCTTAGTGAGAGCTAGCAAATAATATACATCCAAGCAAAATAAATGCTGAATTACATTTTTGCATCAGTGTTTTAGTAGCTGGATTTCCATCATACGCCAATTCGGGAAATGTTCATTTTGGTTATTGCGGCTATTATAGAGTTAGAAGTAATATTCCTTATGTTGTTGGAATATGATACATTAAAGTGCTGTTAATTACCATTTCGGCGGTTCGATATTCCTTGAGCCAGGAGTATTGATTCCCATGTGCTATTGTCCTACCATTATATTCATTGTACCCATATTTCGACCATTCAACCGCGGCATCATAAGAGTTTCTGGATACATATAATCAAGATATGCTAGAACATTATAGCTAGCTAAAGTTGAAACATAATAATAACTAAATATCGCGATGACCCCGTCAAGATTCAACAGTAATTTTATACGCTGTGTGGAGGCCATCGATCGCGCACACCTAACCAAATTGCTTCAAAAGATGAAGCAGCTAGCATGACAGCCCCACACCAAAGCAAGATGCTGTGGGTAAATTATGGGTTACCCTATCCACATCACACCGAGTGAAAAGACAACTTTGCCCCTGCCTCCTGATGTAAAGAAAAAAAATGAAAAGGAAATGTGGAAAGATCTCATGCCTCTTTCACAGGGCAGGAGAAAAATAAATTTGACAAGTGGCACTGACCGTACACAGGAGAGGCCAGAAAAAAAAAAGATGGGTCATGGCTATAGCCCTGATGAAAATTAAGAACGATATCCAAAAGCTGGAGATGCGTATTCTCGTACTCCCATTTACCTATGCCACAAGGATTAAGGCATAATTAGCATTGGGGTCTATGCATAGATTAAGAGGCATAAATTAAACTAATCCCCCATCAAATCTACATTTAACTTGCTAACTCCTGTTAGTTATCAATAACTAATCTCTCCGAACCTCCAACATTGTTAAATTAATCATCCATGTGCATCACCTCCAATCCGCCGGTCATCGAGAATGGCTAGTCGGCTCGCCGGCGGCGACACGTGGACGGTGGCGCGGTGGGGCTTGCCGGCGGAGGAGAGGCCAAGAGGACGGACAGTACAGTGCCATGCATGAGACTAGGGGATCATAAGTGATTAATTAAGCCAAGGCATAATTTAGTACTCCTAATTAAGTATAATTAATTATCAAAAGAGGCTTAAAAGGCTGTGCTTAAGTTTAAGGCCCTAGAGAGGAGCTAGCTAAGCTAAGCTCGTGCATTGATGATCGAGTTGGCATGAGGGGGTTAATCTTAGTTTAATCCATCATCAGAGAGGCAGCAGATGGATCGATCCGGGGCCTAGCTAGCTAGAGCTCGATTACTCTAATCCATGTAATTGTGTACCTGCGTAATCTAATGTGCCAAGTGGTATGGGCACAGTTTTTGCTGGCTAGGTGCCACTTGTCCAGTTCCCGTTGGCCCGGCCGGGACACGTTTCGGAGCCCTATTGGCTGCTTGGTCAATATTAGGGGTTAAAAAATGATTAAGCTATATAGGCTGCTTATTTCTATGTTTAAGTGAAGGTTTGTTTTAGCTTGTGACATAAGACCAACGTTTCGACCATAGCCAATTATATAACCCATAATATCTATCAAACAAAATTTATAAGTAAAATTTTATACATGTGTTCTTGCCAACTTAAATGGCAATATTGAGAATGAGCTATACGATGAAAAAAACAGCGAAATTAGCTCTAAAATTAAGTTTTAAAATTTAAATTTTGATTGCACACGGTTGATAAACTGAAAAAGAAACGATGGAGCAAATTAGAAAGAAGATATGACTCCAATATCTACTAATAATAATTTTTGGAGAACTTTACTCCAGTTGTTATAAAGTGGTGACGTATATCTGTTATATATTTAATTTCTATAAGCATTTGTTCCTTGAGAGCAAAAATATACAAGTATTTTTTTCTGGTCTCTTCTCATCCCGATTCTAGACATTTGTTACCTTTGTAGTAGTAGAATGTTTCAGAGGAAGGCATTTGCATGGATCCATCTCCCAAAACTGAAAAAAATGATAATAAAATTGTTCCTCTTATGTATCGTGCATCGTCAATTAGGGTCCCAACAGCAGAATTAGAAGATTATGGAGTCTATCGATATATAGCTGTAATTGGCCGTGCCTTACAAATCAACTACTACTTCAGTATTACAAGTAGGGTTTCCAAAACCGCCGGTAACCGCGCGGTTACCGCGCTTACCACGGGATACGGTAAAAGGAAAACCGCGGTAACTTCCTTAAACTCAAACAAATTTAAAAAATAATGTAAAATTTTGATAAATTTTATTGTACAGTTTACCACTGTTACCGTGCGGTAACCTGCTTACCGCTGGTGCGAGGTAACTCCCGCTGGTGCGAGGTAACTCCGGCCCCGGCCGTTTGAAAAACCCTGACTACAGATGATTGCTTCATTGGACAATATATGTGAGAGTACAAAAGAACTAGTAGGAGTATATGGCTAGGCGTAGTACTATCAGATCGAGTAAAATGTAATTTCACCTCTTCATTTGCTAAAACATTATATGACCATTATTTAACTAGGAAGGTAGCCCGTACACATGGGCAGGAACCTTATTTGAAGTGTCATTATTCTTTTTGCCATAGAGATTAGAAAATTGAATTTTAGATTTTTTTTACTTTTAAATGTTATTTAAATATTATATATATATATATATATATATATATATAATTTTGACTACCGTAATGGTTATGAAATTTAGAGTAACGGTTGAATATATATAATTTATAGTAGATGTCTCAAGATTTCTTTTCCCTGTCTAGCCTTATCCGGAGGTTAGCTCGTGTTGTAAGTTATGGACATCGTATCTTGTATTATCATAAATGTGTGAATATTTAATTTGAGTGATATCTTATTTATTGTTTTATAAATTATATTATCATGAATATGTGAATATGTATTTTAAGTTGCTTTGTCTTGAAATATTCTTTTAATTTATTACCTCTACTCTCTTTTTATTATACTCCCTCCCTTCAAGTTACTAATTGGTTTAAATTTATCCTACGTCAAACGTATCTACCAATAACTATCAATTTATATAAAATTTTGTAGATTAACAACATGTGAGTTATATATTATGAAAGTATTTCTCAAGGAGAATCTAAAACCATAAGTGTTATGATGTTAAACTGTATTAATTTTTTGAAATTGATAGTTAAGATATGGATGTTTAACTTAGAACGTACAAATCTACTATGACAAATAATTTGAAATAGAGGGAGTAGATGCTATTGTTGAATACCTGAGAAATTTGAATACATTTTTATTCTTGAAGTTCCATAATTACTTCGGCACAATGAAATTAAATGTCAATTTGTAGTTTTGTTTTGGTTTTGATGGCGCATTTTAATTGTACTAATTTGCATTAACTGTTGCGGACCCGCACACACCAGTCAGGAGGTTGTCTCTCAGCAAAAGCTTATAAACTTCAATTCAAAAATCCAAAATATAGAGTTGAGTTAAAAAAATAAATTTTGATTCTCAAATTTTGAACGATAAAATTCGATCCGATTAGTTTTTTTTTAATTTCATTTTGTATATATAAACACTAAAATTCACGGGTAACATCGATGCACTTTTGAATCAGCGAACTCCTCCCCAGTGGCTGCACGGTTTGATTCTCATACTGTTAGACGTTAGTTTGATTCTCCCGGTTTGATGTTAGTTTGACTCTCATACGTTTGCCCATAGATAAGCTGTTCTCTGATACGTACGTACCTAACTATACGCTGATATGTAGGCACACATATTTACTTGAATTTCTGTGTTTGTTAGCACGCTGGTTAGTTCGTAGCCCGTACATGCAACTTCATCTTGAATATAAAAAATATACAATTATTAGATGAGTTGAAGTATTTCAATTCCTATATCTTACAGGAATAATACTTTTGAAAAAGGCCTCCTTCTAGATTTTTTTTGGGTTAAAGGTTGAGAGAAACCAATATAATTATGTATGCTGGTCAATAATTTTGTTAGTTTGATGTTGGATTGATGTGCTACTTTTCTTTACCGTGAAAAAACAGGGGAGACCCCTACGATCATCTGCTATTAGGATTTTTAAAAAATAAAAAGGTATATTTACTACTTAAAATTATAGTGATTTCAAAAACCTGCAGTTTTTGCACATAATTATCTAGAATGCGTAGAATTTGTGAAAAATACATATTTTAGAACATGGTTATCGTGACTACAAAATTTAATAATTTTCAAATTGTTTCTCTCATTTAGTTTTTTATTTATTGTCTTTCTAGAAATACATCAATTCGTTTATGGTAGTTACCTCAATGAAGTATATAATTTATAAAAAATATTTCATTAAAATGTTTTTACTTCTTTCTTTTTGTTTTTTTTACCTTTTTCCTCATAATTGTTTTTCCTTGTTCATAGGTGAGTTGGCGACAAGCTTACACTGTCACGCGTAAGAGCCACCTGCATACGTGAACATTGTGAAGGGCATGGAGTGGGCAGGTCATGGTGTGCGACTGGGCTAGGCCCAACTAAGTGCTCGGAGCTCCTTATCTTTTTCTCTGTTTTTTCTTTCTTTTTCGCTTGTGTAACGTTCCATAAGTAAATAAACTAATGGCTAGATATTTGTTTTTTCTCCCATAATTTATAGGATATTATTCTAATATATTATGATATCATGTTCCAGCTTAGAAATGTTTGTAGGATTGTTACGTGACAACTTAAAAGTACCACTTAAAAGCGTTTGTAAGATGTTTAATGGATTTTTAATATATAATAGATATTATTTTAATTGGAGAGAGAAAATTTTAAAAATAATACTTTTACCTCGTGTCAAGTTGCAGGCAAGGGTTAGAGACTTACACTTTGGTGAAGAACGGGTTTGAAGTTCAACCCCTCATCTATTTATATTCAAAAATCCATTTCACAAAGTAGGAGTAGAACTCACATTTCTACTAGGACTCGAACCCTTAATTTCCAAACGCATTACTTCGTCTCAAATACTTGTCACCCTAGTATTAAAATTTTATGTTAAAATGCCTGTTGTTCGCACTTTTCGGAGACCCTTTCCTTCCAACCCTTCAAAATTTTAATGCTTGCTTGGGGAAACATAACTGTTAGAATATAACTAACAAGGGTAGAAATATAATTCACCACACCTCATAATTTACCGTGAGATTTGCTAGAAACACATGTAGTGAACCAATTTTCCCATTTAAAAAGAGCTAGCGAGTACAGTTTTCCAGGAGAAAAACTCTCTCTTTCTCTCAAGACTGCAGCCACACATGCCACAGAAAATCCAAATCGGACTATCCCAGTGGTCTGCGCGCCAATATAACATCGACACGTGTCCAGGCTGTACTGAGATCGGTAGGCAGCCATCCGCGTGGGTTGTGGGCTGCCTGCTTGCTGGGCCTAACTCCTGCTGCCACCTGCCGCGTAGGCCTATCTCTCCCTGGGCCGACGATGATCTTGGACAGGCCAATGCTGATGCATATGCTAGATTTTCTTTTATTTTTAATTTTTTATTAAAAGTTTTGCAAAAATAATTTTCTATTTCAAATTTTAATGAAACTAGTCTCCCGCCGCCCTCTGGGAGGGTGATTTTTAAAATTCGCCCTCCCAGAGGGCGGCAAATCTGACGTGGAAGATGGCCGTTGGCTCTTGGGCGACGACCGTCAACGGGCGGCCTGCACATTTTGCAGGCGGTCCCCTTGCCGCTCTCTGTAAGGGCGTCTTTGTACCGTGCGGTGGCCGTGGCTTGGCTCTTTTTCAGGCGGCCCTCTTGCCGCCCTTACGCAGTGCGGTTTTGCACTGTGGAGGGGGTCGCCTGCAAAAAGGCGACGAGGGGATCTGGAATTTTGCAGGTGGCCCCTTACCGCTCTCTGTAAGGGCATTTTTTAGCACCCCCTATAAACTCTTCCCCTCTCTCATTTCCTCTTCTCAGAGTGAGTGTTTACCTGCTTTTCTTCGTTCAAACAAATTTACAAACATTACTCCTATTTTATTCGTTTTCAATATGATGATTTACTAAAATTTTATACCAAATATTTCGATAATAAACATAACAAACATGTCGAAAACATTATTTTTGGATCAATAGTACTAAACTGCACTCCTCGAGGGCGGCAAGGGGCCCGCCTGCAAAATTCTAGACCCCCTTGGTGCTCTTTTGCAGGCGGCCCCCTCTACAGAGCAAAATTGCACTGCGTAAGGGCGGCAAGGGGGCGCCTGAAAATGAGCCAAGCCGCGGCCTCCGCACAGTAGAAAGCAACCCTTACAGAGGGCGGCAAGGGGACTGCCTGCAAAATGCACAGGCCGACCATTTGACGGCCGTCGGCTGAGAGTCAACGACCATCTGCCACGTCAGATAACTCGTCCTCTAGGAGGGTGATTTTTAAAAATCGCCCTCCTAAAGAGCGGTGGGAGACTAGTTTTGTCAAATTTTGAAATAGAAA
This sequence comes from Oryza punctata, assembly GCA_000573905.2. Classification (NCBI taxonomy): domain Eukaryota; kingdom Viridiplantae; phylum Streptophyta; class Magnoliopsida; order Poales; family Poaceae; genus Oryza; species Oryza punctata. Next base: position 3,071,957 of record CM002494.2, on the reverse strand, counting down.
ATTATTTTTGCAAAACTTTTAAGAAAAAATTAAAAATAAAAAAAATTACATATGCTACAGCACTTCATTGCATACCTCTACCGTTCTTTTTTTATTTTTGAGAACTTCTAACGTTCCAATTCCCATCCGAATTTCTTCACCGTTTGCACATCGACCTTGTAAAACCCTTCAGTTCAACAACAAAACAAAGGAATTGTTTGGTTTATTGCGAAAACTTGCCTACAGTTTTTGCCAACCAATATTTGGCTTATTGTCAACATTTTGATAGAACCGGCTCGTCTAGCTAGCGAGCTAACATTCTATCTGGACTTGTTTATTATTTATTATGAATATGAGTTCGAATTGACTGGTGCCAAACTCGTTTCATGATCCAAGCCATGAGCTTTGAGTTTTTTTTCCACCCCTACAAAACATATGGTATTGCCACGTATTGGTGTCTTACGTAACATGATGAGTACATCACTAGCTCGGATATGTCCATGACTACCTTATATATATATATTCATAAATCAAAGGTGCATGTTTTCTATGTGAAATTTACATGTTATATATTTGAACAAACATTATTGCACTATGAGTTTTGTGTGTTCTCGTCTGCATAAGTACTTGCGTGGCTAAAAGAAAGGAGTACAGGCTCACGAAGTGCTTGGATGAGTAAAGAAGTTGATTGGGAACTAAACCAAGATCTTCCTCAAGTTTACTCCTATCTCACCGCGTCACTTTTCATCCATAGAAAGTAATAGATAAATTTCTACACGATTTGGATTCGGATTTGGGTCTCTTGACCGCACCATCTTCAAACGGACCTAGCCGCTGATCTAGAAGAAATTTCACGGTCCATGAATACTTGTTGGAAAGTTTATGTAGTTTACTTTCAGATGGTTTTGGTCCCACGTCAAAATTCCTTCTCAACTGCAAAACGAGTCACGTACCTCATCCAATCCAAATCTGATTTGGGCCTTGGTCCTTGGGCCTTGGGTCGTTGTTGACGATGAAATTTGGTAAAACTCAGAGTCATTATCAGCCTAGAGTCAGTATCGGCTTCAGAGTCCTAAAATCGGCCGATGGAAGCTATCAATCGCCAACAGTCGGATTCTTACCAAGTTCGGTTAAGGAAATTAATCTATTAAAGGAAGTTTATCCAAAAGAGACCGAGTACAAGGAGGATGCGGTATGGCAGTTTATCTATTAATTAGAGTCTGTTAGTTTCCTTTTATCTTTAGGAAAGTGTGTTTAGTGTCCGATAAGGACTTTATGTTTTTCCTTTTATCCTTAGGAAGGTTTGAGTCGTGTCCGATATGGACCGGTATCTATCCATGGGTATAAATATGTACATTCGGGGTCCATGTAAATTATCTCTCGATCAATAAAACTACTCTCGGCGCATCGTCACCCTCTTTCTGAGGTTTTTACGTATCAACCGACGAAATTTGGCACCTGACGCAGGGCTGCATCGGCTTTCGATCTCCGGCGAAGGGGTAAGCCCTACGTTTCATCGGGCCCTGGTGAATTTATCGGCTATATTGGTGTTGTTCAAGGCTGCATCACTTCGATCTCTTGGATTGCTCTGGTTTGGTTGATATATTTACCTGATATCTCAATTCTATTTTAATTGCATTGTGTTTAGAGATGCATCGGTTTAGTTGGGACTGTCTCGGTTAGGTCTGATCTTCTATCTTAGCCGATATATCTCTACAATCACAACGTTATTTTAAATAGATTTCTTATATCCATCACATTACACAGATTTATCAGCTCATTAAGTATTAGATTATCATATACAATCTCGTGCTGCATCGGTTAGGTTCGACCTACTAGATTATTGCTGATAATAAAAAATCTTGTAAAGCTGATAGGTTCATGCTAATGTTTTATCGAAATGCTAGCTGATGAGTTATCATATATGTTATATAATCTAGATTGACAATATTTTCTACTTGCATTGGCCAATCTCCATCTAGGTTTTTTTCGATATCGGCTAGATTACTTTGTTTGCTTAGATTATATAATGTATCCACCACCCTGAAAATCAGTCAAAAGCTTGATTGTCTAGATATTATGTTTCTTTTCATACTTAGTGCTGCATCAGTTCGTTTATCTACTAAGTTGTGCTTAGAACCATAATCTCTAGCCTGCTTTTTGATTGCCAATAAGAGTTTCATCGGGGTTTCAGCCAATGAGTTATCTGGACGTTGCATCGGCTTACAAGGATTACTACAAGTTGGTTTTAGCCGATAACAACAAAGGTTTCACTGTTTATCTAATCGTTTGGACTTATTGACATCAGACCTTCGGCCGATGAATGCTTTAACCTTCGGATCAGTGCTTATTCAATCTATCATTACTAGCCGATTGGTTGCTACTGGATTATATTATTGTTTCATTACATTATCATCAGCCGATTATCTTGATGCCATTATTTACTCAAGTATCAAGATCTATACTGGATATCGGCTGGTATCGACATCGGCTGGAATCACTCTATCGGCTTGTCAGCCGATCGGATCTTTGATATTCAATTTACATATCTTGTCAGTTGCAGGATCAAACTGACTTGCACGCCCACATCTCATCATTATTTTGGACCTGCACTGGAGCTAAGCAGATCTCCCAGGCCATCGTGTTTTTACGTCAACAGTCATGGGCTAAGCCTAAAGAGGGTGCGCCCTAAGGCAACCCTAGGATGTCCTTATTCATATTTATTCAGCCTCCATCATAGTTTAAAGGTGAGTTTTGCTTAGGTTATTTTTGCCATTGCAGTTTCACCGCTAGTTCGGTTTGTCAAACCCTAATTTTGAGATCTTAATTATTCATTTGCAAATTGAGTTGCTATCTACCTTGTTCTTGTTTGTGTTCTTCGATTCACATGTAGGGATACGTCAAGAGAAAAAAAGGAAAGAAAAAAGTGATCTTTTTAGTATGTATCCAGAGTGCAGAGTTAAGGTTTGAGCTGTTTCTAGTCCTTAGAAGGTACCACGAACTAGCCAACTGTTGTACTGTCCTTAGCATTGCAGGTCAGATACTTGTAAGAGCTTAGTAAGACATTTCCATTTGTTAGCCTTCACTACAATCCTTGTTCTATAGTTAATAGGGATAAAAATCTTTTCTTGTTTTATGTTTTCTACTAACAATGGCAGGTTACACCAATGTGGGCATGAGATAGATTAGTTGGATGGGAGACAAACCATAGTTGCTACATCTCCTTCCACAAGTGCAGATAATGTAAGTACTTTGGTGCAACAATTGCTAAGTTCTCAAATGGAGAAAACTGAGCAAAAGTAGTGCCACAATTTATTTCAAACACGGTTTGTGGTTAAGGATAGAGCATGTTGTGTTATAATCGATAGTGGGAGTTGTAGTAACCTTGTTAGTTTAGATTTGGTTGAGAATCTTGGATTGCCTACACAATCGCATCCTCATCCATATTACATCAAATGGTTCAACTCTTGCGGTAAGTTCAAGGTAAGTAGAAAATTGTGAGAATACAATTTTGTATTGGAAGTTAACATGATATTGCAATCTTTGATTTTGTGCATATGCAAGCATGTTCTTTGTTGTTTGGTCAACCATGGATATATGATAACAATGTTTTGCATAATGATATTGCTAATACATACTCATTTAGACATAAGGATCAAAAATAAAATTGGTACCAATGAGTCATTGCTGAAATTTTTAAAGATGATTTTGAGAGGATGAAGAGTGGAATCAATGAGATTTTTAGAAATATATGGAATGAAACTAATATTGCTATGCCTTCAACTAATCCTGAGTTAGTTGAACCACAATGTGTTGAGTTTAGATATGTTATTCACATTGCTAGCGAGAATGAAGAACTTAGACTGCTATCTTCTTTAAATACTTGGGGTATATTCAATTTGATGATCTTTGTTCACTCAATTGTTTAAAGAAGTTATTTGCTAGATTTGTCATGTCCTTCTCATGTACTTTTTCATGTTATTCGCAATTATGATAATAAAGGAGAGTATAATGTGCATAGAGTATATATTTGTTCAAATTTGAATATACCTCCTTTTCATGATGAGATATATTATCTAGAAAACTGTATGCATATAAGTAAATATCTATCTAGTTCCTCTAGTTGTTTAAATAAGTTACAGGTTGGTTTGTAAGAAGGGGAATGTTGTGGTTTTCCGACTGTCAAAATTTCAGAATCCAACCATATGGCTATTAAGAAGTCTACCTCACCCTATGTTGTGATATATATAAAGATAAGTTCAACAGGCTCAATGACAAGGTAAAACCGAGGACGGTTTCCAATCAAGAAGGGGAGGATAATGAGTATACATCACTAGATCGGATATGACCATGACTATATTATATATTCATAAACCAAAGGTGCATGCTTTCTATGTAAGATTTATATGTTATATATTTGAACAAACATTATTGCACTATGAGTTTTTTGTGTTCTCATTTGCAGAGGTACTTGTGTGGATGAAGGAAAAGAGTACGGGCTAACGAAGTGCTTGGATGATCAAATAAGTTGATTGGGGACCAAACCATTATATTCCCAAGTCTAATCCTAACTCACCACGTCACTTTTGGTCCATAGAAGGCAAGAGATGAAGTTCTACACGTTTTGGATTCGAATTCGTGCATCTTGACAACATCAACTTCAACGGACCTAGCCGCTGATCTAAAAGGAATTTCGGGGGCCATGAGTACTTGTTGGAAATCTTATGGAGTCTACTTTCAGATGGTTTTGGTCTCGCATCAAATTTCCTTCTCAGTTATCGGGAATCTGTAAAACAAGCCACATACCTTATCCAGTCCGAGTCTAATTTGGACCTTAGGCCTTATAATTGTGTCGTGGGCTAAGCCTAAGGGTGTATGCACTCTAGGACAACCCTAGGACGTCCCTAAAGATATTTATCCAGTAATCATCATAGTTTAGAGTCGGGTTTTGCTTAGATTATATCTGCCATTGTAGTTTCGTGCTAGTTCAGTTTCTGTAACCCCAACTTTGAGATCTTAATCTTTCATCTGCAAATTGAGTTGCAATCTAACTTGATGGAAAGCTTATGGAGTCTAATTTCAGATTGTTTTGGTCCCACGTAAAAATTCCAACCGAGCTATTGGGAATCTGCAAAACAAGCCACTTACCTCATCCAGTCCGAGTCTGATTTGAGCCTTGGGCCTTGTAATTGTGTCGTGGGTTAAACCCAAGGGGATGTGCACACTAGGGCAACCCTAGAACGTCTCTAATCATATTTATTCAGTAGCCATCATAGTTTAGAGTCGGGTTTTGCTTAGATTATTTCTGCCGTTGTAGTTTCACCGCTAGTTCGGTTTGTGAAACCCTAAATTTGAGTGCTTAATCATTCATATGCAACTGAGTTGCTATCTACCTTGTTCTTGCTTTTTTCTTCGATTCGCATGCATGGATTAGCCTTCTCGGCGAGGTCAACAGGGTAGGGCACAGTTGATAACCAGAGGAGATGTGATACTGTCATTGCAGGGTTCGGATCATGTTGATCGGAAGGCGAGTCACATGTGTCAAGTTTCCGCCGAATCGAGAGTTATCAATACCTATCGGTTGATCGGGATCTAGTTCCTCATCATAATACCTCACATATACTAGAGTTATTGCTGTTACTAGCACATTATAACAGGAGGAGAACTGAGCTGAAACATATATAGGCTATACTACCCGAGGACCTTTCTTTAACTATTAGTGTACCAGACATACTAGAGATTTCTAATGACAAGAGACCATGAAACACCTTCCTGGAACTAATTGCACCTTAATATCTTCTTGGTTTTGACACATAGAAAATTAACATACGTAAGCAGGTGTATTTGGTTGCGTGCACCAAGGGTGTCTTACACCCGCAAGCAGAAATCCACTCATGTGTTTTCCTTGTCTGTATTATCGCTCAAGCTAGAATCCACAAGTGCTGCCCGCGAGTGACCCACGGGCCCCCGAGGGGTGTATATTAGACTATTAGTACTAGCATATAGCAAACCCAAAAAAGCCCATCTATCCTATCATATATGAAGCCAAACCCTAATTTCCCTACCTTCTATCCTATCCTCAATTTCAAACCCCACCCAACCGCCACTCCACCAGCGCCCGGCCCATCTTCCTTCGACAGCTGCCAGGTGCAGGCGACAGCGCCAGCAGGCGGCGGCCACACGCAGCCATTCACACAGGCGTTGGCAGCCAAGGCGTGGGCGGTGGTGGCGAAGGCCCTGTGTCAGCGTCGACGTCCAAGGGCGCAGCCAACCACGTCTGCGTCGACGTCAAGGGACGGCGCATATGCGGCGGCATCACGACCAGGCGCTTCCAGCGGAGGCGCATCCGCGGCGGCGGCGTTAGCGGTGCCTCCGCGCCTAGTCGCCAACCACCCCACACCCCACAACCAACTGTCAGCCATGCCTCCTCATCTCGCAGGCCACCTCGTCATTGTCTGCTGTCGTACTCACCTCATCGTCGTGTCGCCGGCCGTCCTCACTATCCCTCGTCACTACTCCTCGCTCGTCACCCCAGCAGCCCAACCAGGTGGTGCAGGGCCCCGCCTCACCCACCAGGTCCTCTACGGGGCTGGGGATGGGTGATTTTTCCTACCCGACCACCTCTACGGGCCTAGGGTTGCGGGAGAAGTCAGGGAGCGGGGGTGGGGGCGTTCCAGCCCAACCCACCCTAGACCCGCCCCGTTGCCAACCCTACATAGAGGGCAACAAGAGGGATCTAGCGATACCTCCAATCTCACCGAGTTCATATTCGAGGAAGTCGACTACACTAGTCGTCGACCAAATGTTAGAGTCGTATGCCGCTAGGCTGACATAGACTAAATTACGTCATCCCACATATTGTATTCGTGTGATGTATGTGTCTATATATATATATATATATAAAGGTAACACCGGCTTCAATCAATAAGAGTTTGGCTATTACCTGCCAGTTAGAGGCCCAAACATGTATAAAAATCGTTGTCTTCTAGCTCTTTTACCTCAATCTCACCTATAATCTGGTAGCACCGATCCCCATACTCTATAAATATCGTAGGCAGGCATAACCATTCACACAGTGGCATGCCAGGTAAGGCCTTCAAGGTGCTTAAAGGTGTCGACGAGATGGATTCAAGAGATGAATTTTCCAACAAAAAAAATCTTCAACAACTTCGGACCTAGGAGATATGACCTGATCGGAGTGCATTCTCCTCTAAATCAGAACCCTCGTCATCTCAATCTTCATCAAGACATTGTCGCTATTGATTTTTCGACGAGGGATACTTCGAAGACTTCGGTATTGAGAGATATTACCCGTCTGAAGTACACTCCACTTCAGATCGGAATCGTCATCGTCCCAATCTTCATCAAGACACTACCACTATGGAATTTCCGACAAAGGAGACATTGATGACTTTGGCTTTTGGAATATGACCAAACTAAAGTATGTTATGTAAAATCAAAGTGTGTTTGATTATTATTTTGTGATGAACTTTTGCCATTTGAGATTATTGTTTTTGATATTTGGAGATTATTAGCAAAGTGGTTTTGAAAGATGTGTGATTTTCAGATGATGAACAAGGATTCCTGTCAGTTTGGACCGGGCAGGTGCTACCGGTCAGACCGACGTGTGTTGCGCGGTCAGCCAAGAACTCTTCGCTTAAATAAATCTCGTCCCGAGATTTCTTACCGGTCGTCGAGTAGATGCGGATACTCAGTCTTCAAGAACTCTTCACTTTCCCAAGTAGCTTCATCCTCCGTGTGGTTACTCCATTGTACTTTGTACATACGCCACACTTTGGTTCGGGTCCCCTTTTCGGCCTCATCCAAGATCTTCACAGGATGTTCCGGATACGTGAGGTCATTACCGATGTGGATTTCTTCTAACGGGGCTTGCTCTTCTGGTACTCTCAGGCACTTCTTTAACTGTGAGACATGGAAAACCGGGTGTACATCGGAAATGTTCTCCGGTAACTACAACTAGTAGGCAACTTCTCCTCGTCTAGTGATTATCTGGAACGGTCCTACATACCTTGGTGCTAGCTTTCCCCTGACTTTAAACCTTTTTGTACCTCTCAGCGGAGAGACCTTCAGGTATACGTAATCTCCTTCCTTAAATTCTAGGTCCCTTCTTCGAGTGTCTGCGTAACTCTTTTGACGTGACTGTGCCACCTTTAGTCGGTCACGGATTAGTCGAACCTTCTCTTCAACCTCTCTGATTATATCCGGTCCGAATACGGCACGTTCTCCGGTCTTGGACCACATCAACGGGGTACGGCACCGTCGAACAAATAATGCCTCATTTGGCGACATCTTTAAGCTAGCTTGGTAGCTGTTGTTGTAGGAGAACTCAGCGTAAGGTAGACATCTTTCCCAGTCCTTGCTAAAGTCCAATGCACAAGCTCTCAAATGGTCCTCTAAGACTTGATTCGTTCTTTCAGTCTGGCCATCGGTCTGTGGGTGATATGCCGTGCTAAAAGCGAGGTAGCTTCCGAGGGCTTCATGCACTTTATTCCAGAAATGTGATGTAAACTGCGTGCCTCGGTCGGATATGATCCTTTTAGGCACGCATGAAGGCATACAATCTTGGACATGTATAACTCGGCTAGTTTGGCACCGCTATAGTTTGTCTTAACAGGGATAAACCTCGCAGTCTTGGTGAGTCGATCCACGATCACCCAAATGGAATCATAACCAGTTGCGGTCTTGGGTAATCCAATAATAAAATCCATACCGATCTCATCCCATTTCCATTCTGGAATTCTGAGGGGTTGTAGCAAACCTGCTGGTCGCTGGTGTTCGGCCTTCACTTTCTGGCATACGTCGCAGAGCGCTACGTACTCTGCCACATCTCATTTCATGTTGGGCCACCAGTATTCCTCCTTCAAATCCTGGTACATTTTCGTGCTCCCCAGGTGTAGGGAATAAGCTGATTCATGTGCTTCCTTTAGAATTAACTTTCTCAATCCTCCTTGCTCAGGCATGTAGATCCTCTTTTTGTACTGTAGTATTCCCTCCTCGTTAACCGAGAACTCCTTCGCACGTCCTGCGGCCATGCGATTCTTTACTTGCCGGATTTCTTCATCATCCTTCTGAGCTCCTTCTATTTGTGTCCTCAACAGGGGCTGTATTTCCAGGGTATTTAACTGACCTCGTGGAACTAGATGTAAGTTCAGCTGGGCTATTTCTTTTCTAAGCTCAGGGGCCATACCTCCCATTCCCAGGTGATTGCAATGGCTTTTGTGGCTTAATGCGTCGGCTACGACATTTGCCTTTCCTGGATGGTAGTGAACCTCCAGGTCATAATCCTTGATCAATTCTAACCACCGTCTCTGTCTTAGGTTAAGGTCGGGTTGCGCGAAGATATATTTCAGACTCTTGTGATCCATGTAGATATCGCAATGATTTCCAATCAAATAATGCCTCCAAATTTTCAGTACATGAACAACTGCGGTCAACTCAAGATCATGGGTAGGATAATTTTCCTCGTGCGGTCACAGTTGTCGCGAAGCATACGCCACGACTTTTCCTTCTTGCATTAATACTCCTCCCAGCCCTTGTCTCGAGGCATCGCAATATACCACAAAATCCTTCCAATTATCAGGGAGGACTAGGATAGGAGCAGTGGTTAACTTTTCTTTTAGTCATGCAAAACTTTCCTGGCACTGCTCAGTCCATTTAAACTCCTTTTCCTTCTTTAGTAGTTGAGTCATGGGTCGGGCTATCTTAGAGAATCCTTCAATGAATCTCCGGTAGTATCCGGCCAATCCTACAAAGCTTCGAATCTCTGTTACTGACTTGGGTGCTCTCCATTCGGTAATAGCCTCAACCTTAGCAGGATCCACTGCTACTCCACCGGCTGATATTACATAACCTAAAAAGGCAACTTCCTTCAACCAGAACTCGCATTTGCTGAACTTTGCATAAAGCTGATGCTCCCGAAGTTTCTTTAGTACCAAGCGTAGATGCTCAGCATGTTCATCTTCATCCTTGGAGTAGATGAGGATGTCATCGATAAATACTACCACAAACTTATCCAAATACTCCATGAATACCTTGTTCATAAGATTCATGAAATAAGCCGGAGCATTGGTCAATCCGAAAGACATCACGGTAAATTCATATAATCCGTAGCGTGTCGAGAACGCAGTCTTGGGAATGTCTCCAGCCCTGATCTTCAGCTGATGGTATCCGGATCGAAGATCGATCTTAGAGAATATCTTAGCTCCCTTGAGTTGATCGAAAAGATCGTCTATTCGAGGTAGTGGATATTTGTTCTTGATAGTCACTTCATTCAACGAGCGGTAGTCCACACACATTCTCATGCTACCATCCTTCTTCTTGACGAATAATACTGGGGCTCCCCAAGATGATGAGCTGGGGCGTACGAATCCCTTCTCTTGTAGCTCTCTAATTTGCTTCTTAAGCTCTTCTAACTCATTGACCGGCATCCGATATGGTCGCTTGGATATAGGGGCAGTTCCGGGCATTTGGTCGATGATGAATTCGATGTCACGGTCGGGTGGCATTCCAGGTAGATCTTCAGGAAACACATCGGGGAATTTTTTAACTACAGGCATTCCTCTCAGGGGTAGCATGGTGAATATACCACCGACACGTTCAGGTAATCTAGGGTCCTAATCCATAGTTGCTCTCATTGCTGATCCCTAGGGTGTGGTCAAAGTAACTTCTCTACGGCTGCAGTCTATGATTCCTCCGTTCCTCGTTAACCAATCCATGCCCAGTATGACATCAAGGGTTTGTGGCACAAGGACCATAAGATTTGAGGGGAACACCACATCCCTAAGATGGATGGGTACATCAACACAGGCCTGGTTTACATTTATCTCACCTCCCGGTGAATGTACTATCATGGGTTTCCGCAGCTCTACTCGGTTTAGGTTGTGCTGCTGGCTAGCTTTCAGGGATATAAATGAATGCGATGCGCCTGAGTCGAAGAGAACTTTAACTGGAGTAGAATTTATAGAGAATGTACCCATTAGCACGCCCTGATCCTCCTGGGCTTCTTCCGCTCGCACGTGGTTCACTTGCCCGCGTCCAAATCCGGTCGCGGTCCTGCTGGTCTGCGGCGTCCTGAATAGTCCTCTCCCAGCTGTCGGGGTAGCAGTCCCTTGGATTGTCGTGGCATTAGCTGCGGTGCGGATAGGTGTCTTGTTTCGATGCGGGCACTTGTTGGTGAAATGTCCATACTCCCCGCAATTGAAACAGCTCCCCGGCCTTTTTACCCCTGTAGTGGCCTGGCTTGGCGCAGTTACGCGGTTCTGGGTAGCAACCGGCCTGTTGTAATTGCTAGGTGTAGTAGGGCGATTGGTCGTCACTATTGCGGGTTTCCATCCTGACGAGGTAGCTCCTTTGGGTTGCTGAGATGCAACTTGAGGCGGGTGGTTCATGGCAAGCCTTCTTTTGCGGTTGTGCTCCACGATCTTCCGATCGTTTTCCAATCTGACCACCTTGTTGATTAGACTCTGGAAACTGTCGTGATCTTGCCCGATCATGGGTCCACGCAGCTCATCATTTAACCCTTCAATGAACTTGTCAATCTTCTCTTCCTCATCCGCGAGATCTCCAGTCGCGTAATGGGCCAGCTGGGTGAAACGGTTCAGGTATTCCTGTACTATGGTGTTTCCTTGGCGTAGTCTCCTGAACTCATTTTCCTTCATGCACAGCACCGCGGCGGGCACGAAGTTGTCACGGAAGGCGGTAGCGAACTCCTCCCAGTTCGGTTCTCCAGCATCTTCTCCTCGGGCCTCCTTATAAGTATCCCACCAGTCTCCGGCTGGTCCTTCTAGTTGGTTTAATGCGAAAATCACCTTGTCAGCCTCTCGCACTCGCACGAGGGTCAGCTTCTTCTCAATGGTACACAGCCAATCTTGGGCATCCATGGGCTCTTCTGCTGTGGCGAAAGTGGGTGGCTTGGTTCTCATGAATTGCCCAAAGCTTGATCCTCCACGATTGCCTTGATTGTTCGCGATGGCTTGCAGAAGTTGGGTCTGGGCGGCCATAATTCCGGCTAAGGTGTTTAGGTTGGGTTCGGGGGCTCCTTCATTGTTGTTTGTTGCCCGGCGTCGGCTGGCCATCTTTGTGGATTAGTTGGGTAAGTACCCTGATATTCGAACCAACCCTTATGGCTTTATCCCGATCAGGGAGTTGTTTTTGATGTGAACCTTGTTTAGTAAGCATGGTGGAATAAACTCATTCACAACACAATAACAATATATCATAAAGAACATCGTAGAGTTTCACAAATCATGACGCAAGTAACTGCATACATATGCAGCCCAAATGGAGTTCAAAACATTACAACATCGAACTAAGATATCAAACTACTCGTCAACATATATAGGGGGGAAAGGGTGTCTCGCAATCCAAAAACCATCCAAAGCGAGATCGGAGCCATAGTGGATCTCCAGTCTAGTCATCCAGCCATCCGCAGGATCCTGGCGCGGGAAGTGGGTAGTCGCTGGCAGGTGCGAACCTGAGCTGCCCCGGCTCGGAGGTGGTGGCCTCTGGGTCTGGCTTGGTCCTCTTGTGCGGTGGTCACGTGCTCTTGCGAGCCGTGCTGAGAGTGCGAGGGCCCCCGGCGAAGGTGATGCGGTAGGCAGGAGCCTCGTCCTCCGAAGAGTCGGTGACGTGCGGCTCTATCTCCTCGGGGTCGTCCTCGTCCTCTGCCCCGGAGTCAACCTGAATCGGGGTCTCTATGCAGGAACCTGGTGGTGGTGAAGGAACAGGGGTCGGCTTTGCAACTGGCGGCTGTGTCGCTGTCGGGTCCACCAGGTAGGGTCCTGACTCAGTGGCTAGGGCATCAACCAGAGCGTGAAATGCTGGCGGGTACGGTGGAGTGAGGAAAAAGTAGCGATCCCGCCCAACGGCTGCAGAAGTGGAAGCTCCAGTGGTACTGACTGTGGTGGCTCTAAGCTGCTCTGCAAGCTGACTGACGTGCTCCTGACTCACTCTCACCTGCTCCTCAAGTGTATCCATCATCCTGCGACACTCGTCATGCTGGTCCGATAACTGCTGGAACTGGTCGCCGCGGACTTGGAGCTGTGCCTTCAGTGAGTCTATCTCACTGCCCCAGGTCTGGTGCTCCTCCTCAAGCTATAGGTGCTGCACTGTGAGGTCAGTCACCTCAGTCTCCAGCTCTACCAGACGCCTGTGCCGCTCATCGATCTCCAACAGAGCTGACTCGTAGCAGTCGTCAATAGCCTCCGCCCATCGGGACAGTCGGGTCACCATTGGGTTGTAGCAGCATGGTGTGTCTTGGACGGTGCAAACGGAGTTGCCCTCCTCTCGGTACGGGTGATGGGCAAACTCAGTGATCGCCAACTCAGATTGGTGGATCGAGTTGAGTCGAAGAAAAGCCTCCCGGACAGCATCCTGCATCGCGGTCTCAGGTGAATCGCGACGATAGCGTGTCCTGAACCAATAGTCCGCCTCTGAAGGAACTCGGGACTCAACCACAACTCTAGCCTCCCAGGCTGGTCCAATCTGCCTCACTAGGTAGGTAGGGATCCTCGGGTACCTCAGACACCTCATCATCCTGTGAAACTCCATAACATATCCCTCTGAATGGGTTAGGTCCATCTCCCATGATGCACTCGAATCCACCATCTATTTTTGAGAAATTTTAAGATCAGTGAAAGTAAAACTCATTTTGTAAAGAAATAGATACGGGTAAGGTAAAAATACGTTTGGTTTTATGAAAGTAGAATTTTTATGAAAATATTCTTAGCTGGGAATCTCTCCCTTGACCATCTACATTGGGGTGGGGTGCCATTTGGTCTTTCCTACAGTCGAATGGCTCTGATACCAACTCTGTAAGGACCCTCGTTTTACAACAGGAATCACTCGTGTATTCTGTGCCATTTCCCTGGATCAAGTAGTTTGGCACACACGATACATAGTTGAATTACCAAAAGCGCATACAAATGCGTCGAGTACGAATCATTACATCATAGGCCCGAAGGCATTGTCTTAGAATAAAGGACCAAACGGCCCGGAGTACATTCCAAAAACAGAATATAGATAAACAGCAGAACGAAGGCAGCGGCATCGCCATTGCCACAGGCAACGACCGTGTCTAGACCTAGTGGGCACCCTCTTCCTCCGCATCCTCCTCGTAGTAGGCGTATGGATCCTCCGCGGTGTCATCTTCGACTTCTGATTGAGTTTATAATTGCAAGGGTGAGTACCAACCGTACTCAGCAAGTCATCACGGCAACAGTGCATATGACAAGTTTTATCCAAGGCAAGGCATAGGTTCTTTTGCATGAAACTAGTTTTTCAATTCTTTTCACAAACCTAGGACCTAGCATAACCGATCAAGTTTTAATACCAGAGTTTACTTTAAACAACGACGGTTCTGTCCACCATCCATTATGATCCCAAGGATAGCTTCCTGTCATTGGTTCGTCATGGTTTTCTGTGGATGTCCACCTTCCCTCCTCTCAGGAAGTGGTTCCATCAGCATAAAATTCATCATGCATTATCCCATCCCGCACAAGTTAAGAATCTAGAGTCTAGCCAAGTGTAATACATGTCCCGGTGCTCAGTATCCGCGAGCGCGGCTATTCGAATAGATTGGTTTACTCACATTGCAGTGGATTTACACTTTACCCGTACTCCGCAACTGCCCAACACATGAGCCTCGTCCCAACACATGAGACGCGTCACGGCAAAGCCTTTTCGATAACCTTGCATTGGTAGTACCCGCTCCATGAACTATCATCCTCATGCACTTTAGGCGTATCTGTTTCTAGCAGTGAGAGGAGTTCTGGCGCTCCCGGGAAGGGAAGTCTCACACGCACGTAAAGTTTATAGTTTAAGTTTAGATTCTCACTCTCACACATGTGGTAGTCCTACCAATGGCAACACCGACGTACGGCACGCATCGCGGCCCTACCTCAACGGCTGCCCCACCGTAGCGCACCTGCCTCACACACGGGGGTGAACCATCTATGCAAGGATACTGCCTCTGCTCGGTTATCTAGTCCACTAGGTCTATACCCATCCGAGAAGTACGGTTGTACGAGGGTCGTTTCATGCTTAACTTCATGGCTTGGTCCTTAACTGACCGGGGACGGTACTAGCCTTTTCCAGATACCACCCAAATCCACCATCCGCCCCAGTCGAAAACACTTGTTTAGTTTTATTTCTCCATTCACAAATCATGTCATCATATCATGGCAATGTGGCGCTCATGTCTCCACATGCCGCATCTCAATTACCTTCCCAAAGGTAATTGCCCAAGCATATAGCACTTTGATAAATATGAGTATGCATGATTCTAGAATAGCATTACTAAGCATTTGTCATAATTAACTAGGGACTCATACGTAAACATGGTTACAAGGGGATATGGGGTAAACAATATTCAAGGCATGGCATAACAACAAGTAGGATGTTCATCATTGCATGCATCTTTATTTGTAAACAAAATAATTTCGCAATTGGGATCAATATGTTCAAGGAATAGTGATGACTTGCCTTGCTCGAAGTCCTGCGGGTCTTGATCCTCGGTCAGACTCACAACTCCCTCGGATCTATAATTACGTGCGAAAGAAATCGATTTAAATTCGGTTGGAATTCAATTAAAATCCAATAAGATCCGATTAAAGAAAAGATCGAGCGCGAGCGTCGAGTTTCGGTATCTATTCCATTTTTTATGAAATAGTTATATTCCGATTTTAATCCATTTATCCTAAAATATTGCGTTAGCCGATTAAAATATTAACTCATTTTAATTCATGCGACACCGGATAAGTTAGATCCCGATTCATAATGATTAACCTTAGTTGATAAATAAGTGACTAAATATTCGCAACGAATAGCTAAATGGATAACTCGATTAACGGGTAAAAACTAACTAACGAACCAACTAAATAAACATCTAAATAGTCAATAGATCGCTGCGATTTATTTCGTAGACGCTTTAGAAAAGACCAACAATTAATCCTCCGATTAATATGCATATATATATATAACTCAGTAAATAATTATCTAAATAAATAGCTAGTTAAATAACTAGCTAAAGGAATTACTGATTAAATGAACGAATCGCAAATAATCTCGATGTATTTTTCTTGAAACCCCTAAAAATGATCTAGATTAAATCGCCAACTAATATATATATATATATATGTGTGTGTGTATATATATATTAAAATTTTCCCTCCTAACTTCGTAAATTTTCTTTCCTAGGTTTTATTTTATTTTCCCTTTTCATTTCCTTTCCTATTTTTTTCTCTCCCCTCTCTCTTCTTTCCTCTTTTTTTTCTCTCTTTTTCTTTTCTCTATCTTCTTTCTCTGTTCTGCCTCCCTCTCTCTCCTTCCTTCTTCTTCCTTCTTTCTTCTTCCTCCTCTGCTTTCTCTCTCTCTACCGCCTCTCTCTCTACCCTGACTTGGCCGATAGGCGCCACGGCGGCAGCAGGACGGCGAGGACGGCGTGGTGGCCAGCACGGTGGGGAAAAGAGGAGGAGTGGGGGGGGGGGCTCCGGTGGTGTGGGGAGGGAAGAGGAAGGGCGCAGGCGTCCCTTTATAGCGCGGGGGAGGGCGCAGAGGTGGCCGGCACCGTGCGGTGGGCTCGAGGCGTGCGGGCGCGCGGCGCGGCTTTCGGCGACGGGCGCGCGGCGCGGGGGAGGCGGCGACGTGCGCGGGCGGCAGCGGCGACGTGCGCGCGACGCGGGTACGGCGGCGACCTGGCGACGTGCGCGGGCGGCGACGTGCACGGTACGGCGGCGACAGCGGCACGGGGTGCTAGGGTGTGGCGGCGCAGAGCGCAAGGGCGCGGCGGCCGGCGGTCGGCGTGCGTGCAGGCGGGCGGGGATGCGACGTGCGCGCGGTGCACGCGCGGTTCGAGGCGCGCGACAGTGGGTGATGGCGATGGTGATGTGATGGCAGGCACAGACCGAGCACGTGGCGTCCAATGAACAGTGCACTTTAGGATTTAATACATTTTTAGGGTTTTAGTTGATTTAAAAATTGATGAAAAATGCAATTTAAATTTGTACTCTCACCTAAGCATTTGAGTGACAATTTTAATTATTCCAAAGTGATTTTGCCCAAAATTTAATATTGCCCATTATTTAATATTTATTATAGATTATTTCATGTTTTGTCACTTAAAACCTCCAATGTTTTGGAATTTATTTACATTCACCCACAAATAAATTCATGACATTTATTTAGAATATTCTCCTCACTAAAATTTTGCCTCAAAACATATCCTAGTTTGTTTTTCTTAATTGTCCACTTAGTTGATTTTCGTTTTAGGGTTCGCGCTTAAATAGATTTGATAAATCTGAGCTTTGCAATTAAAGATCCGAATAAACGAGCGATTAAACGCGGCATGATGCAACTTAATTTAAAAGTTTTGAAATTTCGTATTCTAGTGTTTCGTATTCGATGGCCGAATTTTCAGGGCGTTACAAGGCGCATCCACGGCGGCGGCAGTGGTAGTGCCTCTGCGCCTAGTTGCCAACCACCCCACACCCACAACCAACTGCTAGCCATGCCTCCTCATCTCGCAGGCCGCCTCGTCATTGTCTGCTGTGTGCGCCTAGTTGCCAAGCACCCCACACCCCACAACCAACTGCTAGCCATGCCTCCTCATCTCGCAGGCCACCTCATCATTGTCTGCTGTCGTACTCACCTCATCGTCGTGTCGCCGGCCATCCTCACTATCCCTCGTCACTACTCCTTGCTCGTCACCCCAGCGGCCCAACCAGGTGGTGCAAGGCCCCGCCTCACCCGCCAGGTCCCCTACGGGGCCGGGGATGGGTGATTTTTCCTACCCAACCACCTCTACGGGCCTAGGGCCAGGGGAGAAGTCAGGGAGCGGGGGTGGGGGCGTTCCAGCCTAACCCGCCCCAGACCCACCCCATTGCCAACCCTACATAGAGGGCAACAAGAGGGATCTAGCCATACCTCCAATCTCACCGAGTTCATATTCGAGGAAGTCAACTACACTAGTCGTCAACCACATGTTAGAGCTCTATGTCGCTAGGCTAACATAGACTAAATTACGTCTTCCCATTCATATATATATATATATATATATATATATATATATATAAAGGTAACACCGGCTTCAACCAATAGGAGTTTGGCTATTACCTGCTAGTGAGAGGCCCGAAACTGTGTAAAAATCATTGTCTTCTTGCTCTATTACCTCAATCTCACCTATACCCTGGTAGCATCGATCCCTATACTCTATAAATATCGTAGGCGGAGTGCATTCTCCTCTGAATCAGAACCCTCGTCATCTCAATCTTCATCAAGACATTGTCGTTGTTGATTTTTCGATGAGGAATACTTCGAAGACTTCGGTACTGAGAAATATTACCCGTCCGAAGTACACTCCACTTCAGATTGATGGGAATCATTATCGCCCCAATCTTCATCAAGACACTACCACTATGAAATTTCCGACAAAGGAGACATTGATGACTTTGGCTTTTGGAATATGACCGAACTAAAGTATGTTCTATAAAATAAAAGTGTGTTTGATTATTATTTTGTGATGACTATTGGCATTTGAGATTATTGGTTTTGATATTTGGAGATTATTAGGGAAGTGGTTTTGGCGATGTGTGATTGTCAGATGATGAACAAGGATTCCTGTCAGCTTGGACCGGCCAGACCGGGCAGGTGCTACCGGTCAGACCGACGTGTGTTGCGCGGTCAGAACGGCTAGGCCGACGGTCTGACCAGCTGACTCTGTGTTGGTTTCGGGTTGTTTCTTTGGATATTTGTGATTAAATCATGTTTACGACTTCTAGATGGATACTATGTGTATGTAATACTGTTGTGTGCTAATGTTGAGTCAAGTTGGAGAGAACTTGTGCTCGGATATGGCTTCTTTGTTGATTCATGTGTAAGTGAGTCTTGATGCCTTTGGAAAGCATTGCCAGTGATAGATTGGGAATCAACTTGGGTGAAGATCACGCCTGGGGCACGATTCGGCACTCCGGTGCGCCGGGGCGTAGAGTGTTTTTTAGCGCGAGAGAGGGTGTGACACCAGGGATTATACATGTTCGGACCGCCGGGGAGGCGTAACACCTTACTCCTGTGTGTGGTGGATTATATGTCTTCCTTTCTCAGGGATCCAACCCCTTTTCTCTAGGCCTGGGCCTCCTTTTATACTCCCAAGGGGACACCACATGGGCCAAACAGGCTACTTTTCTAGAGAAAAGAAAAAAATCTTTTACAACTAAAGGTAGCCTTGTTTCTTGGTGCAGAAGTTGCCTGCACCGTAATGACGTCAGGACCCTTGTAAGGCTGCCTATCAACGCGCGCGACACAGAGCATCATTCTTCATTAAATGGCTGGAGACTTACGCGCTCCACCCATACACGGCACACGCCATGCGATTGGACTTGGCTCACCAACTCCGGCTGGATAAGAGAGCAAGGAACGACTCTCATGGTTTTGATGTGACCCAATGGGACGTGCAGCGTACCTAACGGCGTGCAACTATCATACCCGGCACTGTGTCGCGTCTCATCGGTCATTCGCACTGGTCACAGACCATTCAGCCAGTCACGACCGCTGTCAGACGCGCGCCTGCGCGTCTACTCGCATTTAATACAGCACGTGCGCGTGCGCAGGCACACTCCGCCTGTGCAGCCATTAATGGGGTTAGGTGAGCACTGGGGGCGCTCACCTACCCCAGCGCACGTGGCGGTAGCCCGAGGGGGTCGGGGGAGCCCGACCCCTGTTACAGCGGCGAGCGGGAGGATCCAGGAAGTAGGGAGGGTGGCCGCCACATCACCCTCGGGCCCAATCCCCCCTCGGGGAATGGCCACGTGGGTGCAAGGGGCCACCTCAAACCCTAAGTCATTATACCCCTGGGCCCATGACACCGACAGTAGCCCCCCAGCGTAAGGCCTATGGGGGCCCACTCAAGGGGCGACCAGGCTTGATGCCACCCTGTCGATCCGGTGTTACGTGGGCCCAGGTTCTCTGAGAAAATGAACAGCCGCAGCTTTTACGCAGGGGAAACCCGCCTCGCAGCAATAATGGGCCATCACTTCGTAACGGCCCCATTATCCGGGGCGGCGCGCAAACTGGGGCACGTCCATCTATCCATCCGGAGTCGTGATGATGGCGTATCTTTGATAACCGCGCGCAATTAATATGGACGCGCTCTGCTACTCTACCACCGGGACGGTAGCGGGATTTCGCACGCGCGCCGGAAACGGGGTAGTGTGGTAGTGGAGGGAGTGTGCGTGATAATCGAGGGGGCGAATTAGTGGGCGCGGGAAACGAGGAGCCGGGCGCGGCGGCGGCCAGTGTATAAGGGGCGCTGAGGAGGGGATTCATCCCTTCCTTCGCTACTTTTGCCCAACACAGCCTCCTTGCGCCCTTGCTTTCCTTGTTTTCCTGCACCTCTCTTCGCCGCTCACTCTCTTTCTCGTGCCCATCCTCACCAATGAGATGGCACGGGGCACTTCGCCGGTTGACGGCAGCGTGCTGCCGCCTTCTCACATTACCAACGAGAGGGTGGCCAGCCTGCCGCGCAAGTTCATGCCTGCGGTGCCCGACCAAGAGGTGGTGGTGCTGGCAAGGCGCGCCCGGTGCCGCAATACCCCCACTGATCGGTATTCTTCCTCTCCTTCGCTATGGTGGGGTTAATCCCGCCATTCTCAAGCTTTTTCTTGGACGTCCTGGAGTACTACGACCTCCAGATGGCGCACCTCACCCCCACGCCGTGATGATGCTGGCCATCTTCGCACATTTGTGCAAGATGTTTGTGGGGGTGCGGCCCACTCTTCGGCTGTTCCAGTGGTTCTTCACCTTGCAGCCCGTGTCACCAAGGACGGAGGTCGGTGGCTGCTACTTCCAATCACGCGCGCAGATGGTGCAGCGGTTCATCCCGTGCGTACTACGCAAGAAGTGGGACAGCTGGAAGAGCGACTGGTTTTACACCGGCCATCCAGACGAGCGTCGCCTCCAGCTCCCAAGCCGACCACCGGCACAAAAACCAACTTGGCGGTCGACCGTCACGCTCAGGGACGCGTATGACGCCGTCCTAGACTGCCTGGCCCGCCTGCACCCAGGGCCTCACCGGAGCGATGGTCTTCGGAGATTACCTTCGCCGCCACATCGCTCCGCTCCAGCGACGTGCTCGGGGCATCTGGGCGTACTCCGGCTCCGAGGACTCCGTCAGGTCGCAACCGGGCCGCAACTAGGACTAGGGCCCGAAGGACCTCCAAGTGGTGATTCAGCACGTGCTGAACCTCGGTACGGTGGAGCCCTCTCTGATCCCAGCAGGGATCCTGCCCCTCTGCAGCGACCCCGACCGTGATAGCATTCGGAACCTCGGGGGACCGACCCCCACAGGGCTGTGAGAGGGCCGGTGGCAGCCGCAGCAGAGGAGAGCGGCCCTCTTCCGGCGAGGGCCGCAAGTTAGGCACCCACGGCGGTAGTTTCGGGGGCAGCCGCCCCGGCGACGCCAAAGGGAAGCGCAAGGCCGGGAAGAGCCCAACCCCATGTCCCCCTGAGAGGGCGGCGCCGAGCGAGCCTCGGGGAGGCGCTCGGCGAGTGGCTCACCGACGCCCCCGCCCGAGGGGGGAAAGAAGAAAAGATGGCTCCGCAAGCTAGGGGAGACCACCCCCAGCCAGGGGACCGAGCCCAGCAAGGGGGGCTTCATCAAGCCCCCAGAGTGGACCTTCAACCGTCCACCCCGCAGGTACGGTCTCGTTACCAACTGCGGTCGTCTCTTTTTCTTCTCTTTTATTCATATGTCCACCGTTTTTGTTCTGTTTGTCCAGTGAGCTCCTGTCCCGGAGTATCCGTGGCGGTGATGCCTCCCGCCAATCCAAAGCCGGTCGGCCTACAGGGGCGAGGCCAAGGGAGGCCGACATAGCCCGACCCCAGGAGGCCGAGGCAGCCCGCGCCCGGGAGGAGGCTGAAGTGACCCGCGTCCGCACGGTGATGCTGGCCGCCAGGGATGCAAGCGGCGATTCAGGGACACGGCGCCCAGGGTCCGACGCCGCCTCGGGGCCCGAGGCTGAACAGGCCCCAGAGGGAGGGCTAGACCTTGGTCGGACCTCCTTCTCTGCCTCGACCCCCTTAGGCGTGGAGCCCCATACGACCCGCCTTGCATCGCTTGACGCCCGCGCCGAGGCCCTGGATGAGGTCACCCGGGAGGTGGAGGAGGAGAGGATCGCGGTGCTTACCACGACCGCAGCCATGGAGGAGAGCACCGAAGACCTCCGCCTACAATAAGAGGCCCAGTCCAATGATCTCTCGCGCGGGCTCGACGCCGCGCGGGGGGTCCTTGACGTCGCCATAGCCCGGGAGCAGAAGGCGGTCGAGGCCAAGGCTCTGCACCGCTGCTGGAACACCCTGGCGGCACACAAGGCCGCCGCCGCGGAGATGGAGGCCGCACTCCGTCTTCGCAAGGAGGCCATCGCCGAGCAGGCCCGCACCCTCACGGCGTCCGAGGCCACGCGTCGGCAACTGGCCGAGATTCTGCGCACCTGGGAGGAGCACAAGGCCAGGGTCACCGAGCGCGAATCTAAGGCCTGCCGCTGCGACGTGCAGGCTAAGCGCCGCGAGGGCCTTCTCACCAAGCGCGAGGAGGCCGTGGTGGCGCGCGAGCTTGCGCACCTCGAGAACACCCGCGCCGAGAGGGCCGCTCTAGAGCAGCACGCCGCTGAGCTCGAGGCACGGCGAAAGAGGTGGAGCAGATGGTGTGGGGCATCCAGGCGCCCGAGGCCCAGAGCGGTCTGGCCGCCCATCTTGCCGCAGCTGAGGAGTCTATCCGGAGCTGCAGCGGGCTCTGAACTCCCGAGCCAGAGAACTCGAGGCTCTCCGTTTAGTCAGCGAGGTGGGCCCCAGCATGCTCCAAGACGCCGTCACCAGGCTGGAGCACGCCGGGCGTCGGGCAGGCGTCTGGCAAGGTCGGCAGCACAACTTCGGTGCCACCGAAGCCGGGTCACCCACCGCCTCGCTGATATGGCCGAGGACCTGGGAAGGCTCCCTGAGGAGATCGAGGAGACCATCAAGTCTTCCTCAAGGGGCCTTGTCGAGTAGGCTGTTGAGCTGGTGCTAGCAAGCTACCAGGCCTGCGACCCCGAGTTCTCGTCGTGGGCCATCTTCAATGACTTCCCACCAGGGACCGAGGCCGTCGCGCGTGCCCAACTCTGGGAGGCCGCTCGGGAGATTGTCCACAGTTTCGAGGGGACGGCTCCTTGGCTTGCCCTCGCGTCGGTCTCCGATGACGAGGATGACGGCGACGACGATGGCAGCGACGAGGCGTGACCGAGCGAGACGAACCCAACAGACGCTGCCTCCTCCTCCCTTCCTCTTCTTTTTTTCTTCATCATGTTCATAAGGCCTTCGTGCCGACCTTGTACTAATCAGCACTCCTTATTCCATTCGCTTCGTGTTTGAATACTCTGCTTTAATTTTGCCTGCAATAAATGTTTCATAATTTCATGTCGGCTTGCTTGTTGTGCGTATGGGGTGGCTGGACCGCATTGTATATCCTGTTCGATTTTTTGGCTCGAGTAGGGGCTCGGGCCTGGGTTGCTATTCCAAACGACAAGGGCCGGGACTAGTACACTTGGGGAGTTCCACGTGTCAAGACTGGCCAGGCCGGGAACACGATGACCAGGGGTTAGTGGCGACCCGTTCGTGGATCATTGCCGATTCCACCCGGGGTTCGCCGTGTCCCAGGGCACGGCTCGGTCTGGGCCCCGTTGGCGTCTAGGCGACCCGAGTCGCGGGTAGCAAAATGAGTACGAGCACCCCAGCTTAAGCCAAAACATTCGTCAAGGAAAAACAACCTGGTCACAACCGTTCGGATATAAAGGAAATGCTTTGTTATTTACAAAATAATGACTGGTCGGCCTATTGCCTGTTGCTTCGATCGCCGCTGCCGCAACCTCCTATCCTGCCACAACTAGCCGCCGTAGCATCTACCTACTATTTCCGCTTCGACGTCAGTGCCGCAGCCTCCTCTCTCTCGCCGCCGCAGTCACCATCTGCTGATGTTGCTGCTTCCACGATGCCACTATCGCCGTCTCCGCAGCCTACTCTCCCTCCCTCGTCGTCACCGCCACCCTTGGAGCCGGCTCACTACCACCGTCATCGCCTTTGTTGCTGCTGGAATGTGAGAGAGAGAGGAGGAAGATTAAATAAAGGAAAGAGGGATGGGAGGTGAGAAAAAGGATGATATGGGGTGGAAGTCACTGATATGTGGGTCCCACCTGCCAAGTCAACGAGTCAACCGCAGTCCTGCAGCCATGTCAGCAACAACCTCTTGCCAAACCACTGAAGGTGGTAATTTGCACCGGCTTTTAAAAATTACGGATACGTTATACGTTATACCGGTAAAATAAACTTTTTTCTAACAGGACTCGTATACTAGTCCGTGTTGGAGTTTTGGAGGTGTTGGATCCATTCCGACGACTGGCCCAGCTCAGCCCACAGTTGTCTTCCTTCCTGTAATTCAATAAATAAATAGAAAGGGATCCAAGAGAGAATTGAAACGTCTGGAGGAAGCCAGAGAAGCATCCTCGCCTCGCCCCCGATTGAGGAAACCTAGCCGCCGCCGCCGCCGCCGCCGCCGCCGGCCATCATTCTCCTTGCTGCTGTCTGCTATGGCGATGCGCTACCTCACCGGTAAGCTGCGGGCCCCCGTCCCGGCCGCCGCTCTCCGTCGCCCTCGATCCCTATCCGCCAACGCCTCCCAGGTCGTTTCGCCCCTCGGCCCTTGATCCGTCGCAAATTGTTATGCATCTCCATGCAATTGAGCTGCTAGTATGCATTGCTCGCTAGGTCGATTCGTGTTCATGCCCAACGCCTCCCAGGTCCCAAATCGTTTGTTTCGATCGACCAAGTATTGCAATTCAACTGCTAGTATAGTATGTATCGCTAGCTAGATCGATTCGTGTCCAGATCGTCTGTTCCGCGTTTGCCGACGAATCGATCTCACCTTGGCGGCTAGCCCAAAATTGTTTTCTGTTTTGTTAGGGGGACAATCAAAATCCCAACTCCAAATTAGCTCTATGTATGATATGTGGCCAACTTCAGTTTGTTTTCTATGGTCAGTTGGTTGATAAATTTTTAGCCCAACCCTTGGGATTGTCTTGGTGATTTTGTTTTCCTTGCTAGTACAACTTTCGAAACTTGCAGTCATGTTTTTTAAGAAAAAATAAACTAAAGTTTAGATTGGAATTTTGATGCTTGAATATCACGTATCTCTATTTGTCTGAAACGATGCTACTCCCATGATGTTTTGTACTTCTAGGTTCTAGCCGACTGTATATTCGCTGTCAAATTTCCTAATTCTTTTTTTACGACTGTCCGAAACATGTTCCCGTACGTAGCAAAGTGTAATTGCTAGTGGCCACTGGCCACCTGTTGGTTCCAAGTTCAAACGATGACAGAAGAAACTTATGATGGCTAGAATCTGTAGCTTAAGGCATGGGTTCCTGCGAAAATTAGGGGTGTAGTTGTCTCTGTTTGTTAATTACCATTGTCAGTTCAAGATACTTTGTTCTATACAGATGAAAGGAGAGTATGTGTATCATGCAAACCATTTCTATCTCACAAACAATTCCACACTAGGCATTTACTGCAACAAAAAAAAAATCACTGAACTAGAGCTGCAATTTAGTTGCTGAAAACACAAAGATGTATTGGTTGGTACTGTACTAATGTTACCCGTGTTGTTTGTGGCACCTTGAACACAAGCTAGTTAGTATGTACTCAGCACTTCAGCTAAGGGTAACCTCAAGTAGTAGGTGGAAACTTGATGTCTAGATGAATACTTTGAAGTGTGAACTGGTTCTTTTGCAAATTTACTTATTATTACTCAGTACTCTGAATTGTTTGTTTGGACCTCTACATTATATTGACATCTCAACTTGTTTTCTTTAACACCTAAATCTAGGGAGAGTTTAGCAAAGGAAGTACTACAGAGCTTGCGTCTTCCACGAAGGAAATACGACAGCTACGTAAAGAACTAGCTAAAATGGAAGCTGCAAGGTGAAGGAACTAACATTGTTCTCATTCTTATTTAAACCAACTCAAATGGTCTTGAGGCATGATAGTAACATACATGATAATAACATATGGCTGTTTTCTCTGTTTTGTTTTGGTAGCAAGGAAATAGAGAAGACAATAAGGTACAACATCTTCAGAAGGTGTATAGTGGGGTCTGTTGTCCTTGGGTTGGGTCTTGCAGGTGTCTCTTGTGTCTATTTTGTCGGCTTGGAGATGGAAAACAAGTATTCACCACGTAGTCCTAACTAGCCTGGGCACTGGCCCCTAGGGAGTTCAGTTCCCCTTCTGTTGCAACGTGTTGCATGGCATGTGTTATGCCGAAGATGTTGCCGTCATTTTAAACTGCCTGTGGCATGTGTTATGCCGAAGATGTTGCCTAATGACCATCGTATTTTATGCTTCTATGTTATTGTAAGGTTGACCTAAAAAATTCAGCCATGCTTATTTTAAGTCTTGGTCGGTACAAGTTCTCCGGAACACTAGCTAATTTATTTGTTACTTTTGAGTTTGACGAAAAAAATACGTTTGTGTGCAAGCTTCTCTATCAGTATCCTGAATTAAAGTTCTCTCTCTTGATGCGTTCTCTTTGGCTGTTCTTGGTCATTCCACACCTTTTTCTTTTCTAATTCAGTAATGTGGGTAAGAACAACTAATGTTGTTTCCTACACCTTGCAGCTTCAAGTTCAGCTGTTACTTCAACTAGCAGTCGTCTTTTCTCGTCCCTAGATTTTGTAGTTCCATTGCGCATCATCCCTAGATAAATGAAA
Organism: Oryza punctata; assembly: GCA_000573905.2. Lineage (NCBI taxonomy): Eukaryota > Viridiplantae > Streptophyta > Magnoliopsida > Poales > Poaceae > Oryza > Oryza punctata. The sequence continues at coordinate 3,045,177 of CM002494.2, read as the reverse complement.
AAGAATAACTCAACTGGAGCCGTAATTTTGTTGCTGAAATGATGTAGGGGTTTGTATTGATGTTATAAGCCTAAAAATATAAGTAGTAGCTGGAAACTAATGTCTATAGATGAATACTTTTAAGCGCCTACTGGTTAGGGTTTTCGTCTTCTGATTTGATTGCATTTTGGATCAGGCGCTCAGGTCTTCAGGACCGTCCCATCCTTTCCTTAATGCTTATAAGCCAAAACTTAATTTTGAAGTTAGTTTTGTCTTTTTCTTCATTGTGGTTTATTTTATAGCTTTTGCTTTTCAATAGCTGAAGATATATATAAAAAGTTTTACTCATAAATTATTTTCTATTTGTTAATACGCCATACGAATAGAACATAAACATGAATCAGACAATGGGAGGATGACTCCAATGACAGTCAGAATGCAAAACAAACTGAAGCGCTAGGTTGCTGCAAAAAGGCCTTTTTTAATCGATCCAGCAGTGATCGATGACAGAATGGAACTAACAAATCAAAATGGTTCACCCCATGTAATATTCCAGCGGACTAGTAGTTAGTACATAAAGGTAGTACTGACAAATTACTTCAGTTTGCTTCCCAAAATAAATTAAACGTACTGATTCATTCGTTTGCCCCAAAACAAACAAAATCCAGGTATGAGGCAATCAAAATTCTACGATCGAGCATTATGATAACCTCAAAGCTCTCCAAAACAAGTGTCCACCATATGTACATTTGGAATTTCCCAAAGCTGTTTACTCTGCAGAAAACAAAAATAATTCCTTTAGATAAAATTTTAGGGTAAACAGGGACCAGTGCAGACCACCATCGTTAAATCTGAATTGCTCAAACCATTCTCACAGATTGTGGGAAGCTCAAACCATAAAATCGAACAACAAGATCCCTAATTCCCTAATATGTTTTTTTTTTAAAAAAGAAGACACCTGCCTTCTAATATCCAATACCTAAAGTTCACCAGATAAGCAAGGTTCGTCGTATTCCCTGGTATCTGATTTTGAATAATTTATGTGCAACGTCAAATTTTAGGACAAGATAAATAGTTAACGTTTGTTCTCAATAAATTGGCTTCAAGACGAAACAGTACATAGTATATCAAGTACTTGTAGTCACGTTTGACCTTTGAAGGTGAAAACTACCATATAATACCTCGAGCACTTACATACACATGTCCTAGTTCTATAAGTTTCCACATGTACACCAAATAACCATACCAAAAGTTAGCTCAGAAACCAAAATCAGATTTTTCACATGTCAAGGACACAACAAATGCCAATCTGCCACAGAACTAACCCACCGGCCACTACAAAGATGAAAGTCCTTGCACTAATAAAACCTCAGCAACATACCAAAATACTAGTGGTTTCCATTACTAAAACCACATAAACCATAATATGGCACGACAAAACTGAAAGTCCTTGCACTTGTAAAACCTCAACATCACAACACAAACTAGTGGTTTTCATTACTAAAATCCCATAAACCCTAAATCTAGCATGGTAAAACTGAATCTAGGGAGTTCAAAATTAGTGCCCTGTAATTCAGCACACGAAACCTCTTGCACGCCAAGCTCCACTCAAAACTGCCCCCCCAAATCAGACCCAACACAAATAGGAACAAATTCTAGTGAAACGCGCTACGCACACCATCAACTCCAGTAGAAACATAACCTCCCAAATCTCACAAAGGACTAAAGCATTTGCCTCCTAATTAATAGGCCCCCAACTAGAAGCCCGTGCCTTTGACAACCTCCGGACTCGCTGTTGATGAAAAAACACACACTGGCCTAAGAGATTTGTTTTACTCTAGTGTAGGTCCAAAACTTGTTCTTAGGTTCGAGGGCGTGTCTAAAATAACATGAAGTAACGATTACATGTACTCATGTCATAGCTGATGTTGAGGTTTAAGCATGTATCGACTATAGCTCCCATACAACCTTATACTAGGATATTCTCTTGCAACAAATATATTAAACTAATATCAATCAGATTTGATAGTAAGTCCAATATATTTGAATTAGATTAGATCCTAATATAAGGGGCAGATATAGCATATTAAACAAAGCATGAAACTATGTAAAACATCTATACCAGATAAGATCGTCTGAAACCCCGATACTATCCTTATTAACAACCATAAAGCAGGCTAGAGATCATGATTCTTAACACGACTTAATAGATCAAACTTAACTGATGCAGCATTAAGTATGAAAAGAAGCACAATATCTAGACAACCAAGCCGATCGTTGCCTTTTCGGGATGGTGGATACATTATATAATTCAAACCGACGAGATAATCTAACCGTTATCGACAAAACCCTAGATAGAGACCTACCGATATGGATAGATAGCATTGTCGATCTAAATTATATAGCGTATATGATAACTCGGAGATTTACAAGATAGAATTAGAGTGTCATAAAGATGTAAGCACTAATTCCTATAATGCAAACCGCCATGCCACAGCCTCCCTGCCGCCTCGCTGCGCCGCCGGTGAGCACTCCTCTTTCGTCACCGGCATGGTCGTCGTCGTGATCTGTCCCGTTTATTTTTTATTAGCTAACCGTCGCTGTGTCGCTGCCGCTGCTGCCACGTGCCGCCGCTGTGCGCTGCCTAGCCGCCGCTGCATGCCGCCGCTTTACCCTAGCCGCCGCTTTGCCCTAGCCGCCGCCGCATGTCGCTGCTGCCCTAGCTGCCGCTGCGATGCCGCCACTGTCCTAACCGTGCGGCCGCTAGCCGCTGCGTCGCTGCTGCTGTCGCGCCGCTGTTTTGCCGCAGCGCACGCAGCCGATGTGTTGCTGCTTTGCGCCGTCGCTGCCATATCACGAGCAGCTGCCGCATCACTGCCATGCCGCTGCTGCTGCCGTACCTCACGCTGCCGTGTTGTCGCTGCTATGCCACCGCCACTGCCCTAGCCGCTACTGTGCCGCTACCGTGTTGTCATTGCCGTACCATGTGCCACCGCCGCTGCTTTGCGGCGCTGCCGCTCTAACCCTAGCTGCATTGCCGAGTCGCCGGCCGTGCTGCAAGTGCTTGCTAGTCGTTTGTCGCATACGTTCACGCATAGTGTGGCATAGTGTCATATCGGTTTGGTCGTACCGAGTCGTTCTAAAACCCTAGAGCCTTTCTGAGCCGCCGGTTTTGTTCGCCGGTTCGGTTGACCGCTTGCGTGGTCCCGTGCCATGGTAGGTTGACTCGTTGAGTCGCTGATCCGTGAGGCTCGTTAACCGGAGTTTGTTTTCCGTTAACCTTGTCCGTCCGCGGGCATTAAAGTATATCAATTCATTAAGGTTCTTCGGTTGATAGTAATTACATAGTTCATATTCTAAAATTCATATCTTAATCATATGAGTTCCGTTTTAATCCATTCAAGTCTCAGAAAATTCATTGAAATGTCTAGAATTCATTAAAATTGGTTTCTTTTGCTGTTTCAGTAGACTTACTACTTGTATTGCTTTTGTGTTTTGTTTGTCGTATAGAATCTGATAGTTCCGACGTTCCGGAGTATTTCGAAGTGGTCGCCGAAGTTCCGTCCGTGCAAGGGCAAGGCAAGTCATGCTGTTCATTTGATCATATTGTACCTACTTTGCAAAATATATTATTTACTCTCTAATACTGCATTGTTTTATAATGTCATTTTATGGGCTTAATTACCTGTTGTACTCAGCCGTAGGTTCTATTACCTTGTACCTTTCATAGCTTGGGAATAAATATGACTAGTTGCTATGCAAGGACATGCTTAGCCCTGCTTAGAAACATTAGCACACTAATGGGATAACTAGTGTACCACTATTATTCAATGATGAATGATTAATGGTAGCTCACGATGGTTATTCGTGAGTGGTTAATTAATTGGTCCAACTAAAACCTGATAAATGGTGGGTTGTGAGTACATGGTTTTGATGGTCGTACTCATGACAATTAAGGACCAGTTCGCGGGAAACCCTGGAATAATTACCGTACTTTCCACAAGCTAGCGTGGGTAATAGCTGGACTCGTAGTGTTGCTTTTCTTAGCCGACGCATCCAGGCAAGGGTGGGCGTGATGGAGTTGGGTCGGCGGGGGCTTTACCCATTGATCGGCTGCCGGATTCACCTAGGCACGAGAGGGGGCTGCCTGCCTTGGGTTAAAGGTGGGGGCAAAACCTGAGGTGTGGTGCGCTTGGTTAACGAGGGTTATGCGAAGGGTCTTGTCACAGTTTCCTTTCCAGTGTACCGTGGTGGTATGATAGCGCACGGTAACGTGTTGTGGGGCTGTTTCTTGTGGGTACAGTTGTACACCTCTGATCAGAGTAAAACTATTCGAATAGTCGTGCCCGTGGTTATGGGCGGTCAACCAGATTCGCCATGATTAGTCATAACCTCAATAACATGATCTAATGAAAATGGTTTAGTACAGGTGGAATGGTTTGGGCCTATTGCAACTTGGTGTAGCGTTGGACAGTGATGATTTAATCTTGCTTAATTTACTCAACTGTTTTACCGCATTCAACTATTGTCTTTAAATGCTTGATTTATGCAATTCAACTCTTAGCTTTCCTTTGGAACTACTTGCATCATTTTCTCCTATTCCGGTATAACTTGTTGAGTACAATGGGTAGTACTCAGTCTTGCTTTATCATTCCCCACATCAGAGCTGGAGTACGTGTCAGAGGATGGTTTCTCGAAGGAGTAGGCCTGTCGCTGCCGTCGAGGATGCCTGTGGATTGGAGTTGCCAAGTTGCGAGTGTCTAGTTATCTAGTCTAGTTTATTTATTTATCTTTTCCGCTGCAGTTATGTAAGATATTTTTATGGTGTTTGTAAGACGTGGATCTGTGTAACAACTTTATCGTTTGTGTACCCTGGCTGGGCCTGGACAGGGATTTTAATACACATTCTATTTGGAAATTTGGGTTAGCGAATTTCTGGGCGTGACACTCCGCCATTCTAAGCTTCTAGCTTCTCAGCAGGAAGCGTGGGATGTACCACTGCGCCGTCTGCGCACACAGCTAGCGGTGAAAGTCGCCGACCTCTGTCGCCAGCAACGCAGGCTGCACGGTGGACCACTGAGGTAGTCAAAGCGTCTGCTATGGCAAAAAGGAGGAAGAGCATCGACCGGTGGGAGTACTGCGGCGCTGGGCGCGTTTCGCCCAGCATTACCGCCTCCCGGTCGGGCGCCGCCGGCATGAACTTGCGTGGCAGGCTAGCCGCCCTCTCGTTGGTGATGCGAGAGGACAGCAGCATGCTGCCTTTGGGCCGGCAAGAAACCCAGTGCCGTCGCACTGGAGTGGGACGGGTGCGAGAAAGAGAGAGTGGCGAAGGGGAGAGCAGAAGGACGAAGTGGGTTAGGGCACGAAGAGGCTGTGTTGGGTGAAAGTGGCGTGAGAAGGGATGAACCCCCTCCTCGACGCCCTTTATAGCCTGGCCGCTGCCGTGCCCGGCTCCTCGTTTCCTGCACCCACTAACTCGCCCCCTCGGTTATCGCGCCTGCTCCCTCCACTAGCTGCACTACCCCATCCTGGCACGCGTGCGGAATCCCGCTGCTGTCATGAGGCGGGCTGCGTCCACATTAATGGCGCGCTCAGTCGCCAGCAGGATAGATGGATGGACGTGCCCCGTTTGGCGTGCTGCCCTGGATAACGAGGTCATTATGGGGTAATGGCCCATTATCACTGAGAGGCGTTTTTCTTTCCCTTGCGCGGAAACGGCGACTGTTCATCTTCTCCGAGAACCTGGGCCCATGTGACGCCGGACCAACAAGGTGGAGTTAAACCTGGTGGACCCACGGTGGCCCCCCACAGGCTTTATGCCAGGGGCTACTGTCGGTGACATGTTCCCAGGGGTATGTAGACTTAGGGCTTGAGTCGGCCCCGTTCGCCCACGTGGCCATCTCCCGAGGGGGGATCGGGCCCGAGGGTGACATGGCGGCTGCCCACTCTAAGTCTCAGCGCCTCTCAGTGACTGCCAGAGCAGGGGTCGGGCTCCCCCGACCCCCTCGGGCCGCCGCGACGTGTATTGGAGTAGGTGGGCGCTCCCAGCGCTCACCTACCCCCATTAATGGCGGCATAGCCAGAGTGCGCCTGCGCGCACGCGTGCCACATTAAATGTGAGTAGACGTGCGCGCACGCGCCTGACACCGGTCACAGTCGGCTGACCGGTCTGTGACCGGTACGAATGATCGATGGGACGCAGCACAGTACCGGACGTGTCGTCTGCACGCCGTTAGGTACGCTGCGCACCCCATCAAGTCAAACTAAAATCATGTGAGCCGATTCGGCTCACTCACCCAGCCGGGGTTGGTATGCCAAGTCTAATCACCTGGCTCATATCACCATAAACAGGCGGAGCACGTAAGTCTCCGGACGTTTAATGAGGAATGACGTGCGGCGCGACAGACGGGCGGTACGCAACCTGACAAGGGTCGCATCGGCACTGTAGAACGGAGGACTTCCGCCTCAGGCTACAGTGCGATCCATAATTTTACAATAATATTTTTCCTTTTCTCTAGAATGTAGCCTGTTCGGCCCATGTGGTGTCCCCTTGGGAGTATAAAAGGAGGCCTAGGCCTAGAGGAAAGGGGTTCGATTCTTGAGAACAACACACATATAGTCCATCACACAGGAGTAGGGTATTACGCCTCGCAGGTGACCCGAACCTGTATAATCTCTCGTGCCACTGCCCTCTCTTGTGCGAAACTCTTTTTCTCCCTCTCTCCACACAGTCGGCGCACCGGAGTCAGAGCCGGGAACGCCTCTCTCGTGCGCCCTGGGCCAAACACAAAAAGGGGGCCCTCACAGTCCCCCGCTGAGTTTACCCTCCGTCACATTGCATTGGAGTTTATGAAAGTAAATAATTGTATTGGGAGTAAATAAAAAATAGTTGCACTAGGATTAGATAAAGCAGATGTATTTTATTATTTTAGTGTTTGTATTGATATGTGGGTGAAAATAAACTTATTTTAGGATAGAGGTAGTATCCTACAGCTGATTAAATTATAGTAGACTTTAAATTGGCCGTGGTCTATATATAAGTTCATGTTAGCTCCAAACAAACAATCGTCTTTTAAATTTAAAATGTACAGTAGTTACTAGAAATTTCACAAGCTAACATGTTCCATTACAGAAAAAAACAACCAAAACTTTAGCTCATAAAGCAATGGCTTAACAACTTAGAAAAAAAGGTTTATTGGTAAAATTTTTATATAGGAGTATGTATTTAGAAATTTAAAAACCAAAATTTTAAAAAATAATTCAAAAAATCCAAACAAACATTTGAAAATTAGTACATAAGCAGCTCGGAAAAAAAAACTACAGTGGGGATAGGTGCATCCGAGCATGAAGTTCTTATCGAGTCTGACATGCATGCGTCTACGCTACACAGCTCTCAATTGCTTCGTCAGGGACTCGGGGGTGTAGGACCTGCGAGTGCGCATATAAAATGAGAAAACCGTTAGTATAAGATGTCCAAAACATGCTCCCGTCGCAGAGAGTGATTTACCCATCAAAATTGCATTTGTTTTTAACTGTGTACATAACATATTCCTGTAGCAGGGATTAACTGTTAGTTGGCCACCTGTTGGTTCTGATGATGACAGAACAATCTTTTCATGCATAGAATGATCTGTAGCTCAATGCATTTGCTGTGAAAATCAGGGGTACAGTTATTGTATCTGTTTGCTTATCGACATGCGCGATCAAGAAGTTTTTATCTTCTACACAGATGAAAGGATAGTAGGTTTATCACGGAGAACTAGTATGCATGCCTCAAACTATTCCAGTAGGCATTTACTGAAAAAGAATAACTGAGATGCAATTTGGAACACAAAAATATAAATAGTAATACCTCCTTTCCTAAATATATAACATTGGTTCGTTCAATCATACAAATAAACACAAAGGGCGTAGGTAGTATACTGAGAGCTTTAGCTAGGAATGAGCTCACGTGATTGGCAAATGGAAATTCCTGGTGAACTAGATGAATGCTTTGAAGCACGTACCGGTTATCTTACAACGATTTGATATACCTGAGTTTTGAAACTCAGTGTAAATGTTCAAACAACAAAATTTATATTAGATGCTAGAAAACTGCATGCATTAATGGAATGGATACAAATTCCCATTCAGTGAGTAATTATAAGGATAGAGCCTCATCCATTACCTACATTCCCTAATAAAACCAAAACGGCTTAATAGGAAATAAAATTGATTTATTGATAAAAATTTTATATATTTGTTCGTAACGTCTTAAAAACCAACGCTAAAAAAATTACGTTGAAAATATTTTAAAATCAACTTCAAAATTAAATTCAAAATTCAAAATTTGATTTTTGGAAAATTAGAGTCATGCATAGGAAAATTAGAGTCATGGATCTCACTGGCCACATATAGCATGCAAGTAGTGAGAAAGGGAGCGCCCTGTTTTTCTTCACTATATCGAGCGCCTCATCCCCAGTTGAGTCGCATCGCAATCTTATTCCTGTAAGGGCATTAGCAGTGCATCCGGCTTATTTCGTGTGCCCATGTGCTCCACCTAGACAAAAAAAAAAAGTGAATGAAGCCACACATCACAAATTTTAATCTCCCACAGTGCACCGGCCTCCCTCTCCTCCCTAAGTCGTGCCCTTCACCTCCCCAGGCCATTCTCCCTCCTTCTCTTCGCCGATGTAGCTCTCCCTCTTCCTCTCCGCCGCTCCCCCTCCCCATCGACGCCTCTCAATCCTGGATGCCCGCTCGAGCCCAACTCGACGGCTCGCGGCGGCGGCCGCCTCCAACCTCTCCCTCCATCATCCCCTCCCCATCTCTAGCCTCTCCCTCCACCGAGCTCTCTAGATCTAGCCCGTGGCTCGCTAGATCTGGACTCTGGGCAGCGACAATGGGGAAGGCGGCGGTGGCCTAACAGCGATGTTGATGGCGGCTCCATGGTAGGCCTGCGGCGGCCTCTCCCTTCTCCCCTCCGGCACCAGTGTGACGTCCCTCTCTATCGTAGATCGGAGAGACGAGCTCGGCGACGCGGATAGGAGAACGACGAGTAGGGGCTGCAACGAGGTTCCCTCTCTGGTGCAGTAGCAGCTCTCTCCAGTGACGAGGTTCCCTCTCTGGCACGGTACTACTCTCTCCGGCGTCGCACGGGGCCACCAAGCGCGAGGCCACGACCCCCACAGCGCGGTTGCGCCATTCTTCCCCTCGTTGCTCGGTAGCTTTTCTGACGAAGAACGTGTGCCCAATTTTAGCTACGCGAACCTCGTTGGGTCACGCTACAAGCCGAGCTGGCAGAGAATCTCGAGTTAGCTGAATACCACGCACGCGCACTATGAATGGCCTAATAAGGCCAAGTGACCTCATTAGCTTGTGGTTGTAACGATGTCTAAAGGAAGGTAACGTATTTATGATGGTTTAAGTTGCTGATATTGTATGGTTTACCTTTAGTTGATTTATGTTACCTTTAGTGAGTTGAAAAGATTAATCTCTGTCCATGTTTCTATTAGCTTGTTGATTACTATCGAGAGAGCTAGCTTGTTGATTAGTATTCAGATCTATAAGTAGTTGTTACTTGTCTCGTTGCATATTCGATCGCTCACTTACCCTTCCCCCTATCTTTTCAATCAGACACCACGGTAGCCAACAATATGTTTCTTTCCTCAACTCAAGCTCAGGTGAGTAAAAATTCAACAGTCATGTGCAACTTACTCCTACTTCCAACTAATAAATGAGGAGAAAAGAAGGGGTTTTAAACAGATCAAAATCTGTCACGGGCAATTTACTTTCCCATGAATTCAACTTGGTCTGACTTCAATCTAACTACTTTTGTAGCAATGTTGTTGCTACAAGTTTTCTAACATGCCAAACCAATCTTCTGCAATTAATTTTTTTTACTGTTTTGGCGATTTTCGAGAACTTAATTATTTGAGAAGTGAACCGAAAAAATTATTTCAAAATTGGATCGCTGGCTCAGCACTAGCCCTGACGATATTGGCGGCCAAAGGGTCTAGCGCTAGTGGTGTTCCTAGTTTATGCTACTCAGGGTCACGGCACGGGACCCTGGCCCCGGTAGAATTTCAATCTGTTAGCCTATACTAATTACATTAATAGTTAAAAATTAAAGTATTATAAATGATATGATATATATAGATAGGATACCGGTAATTTTTGCTTTGGGTTTACCACCACTATCTAGAACTGAGGTCATATCCACCGTTATCTAGCACTGAGGTCATATCCATTAAATCTCATATATCATAGTATGGAGGGAACATAAGACATTCTCCATCCGTCCCAAAATATTGCAGTTCAGGATTGATGAGATATCATAATACAACGAATTTGGATACTGGATATATGCGTGTTCAGATTTATTATAGTAGGATATGTTCCATTCTATCCTAAGTTACAATATTTTGGGATGGAGTGAGTAATTTTTTATTATGGAAAACTTTACCTATTCGGTAACACCAAACTTGCGTAATAAAATATGTGAGCCATTGTATTTTCTTCAAGAAGTATTCACTGGCCATTGGATGCTCGTAATGTCAGACTCAGACAGAGACAAGTCGAGAGAACAAGCACGTTTTCCCCCTGGATAGGATAGGAGGAGAATTTGTTCGGCCACACTGGATATCCCTTCTCGAACCAGCCACATATCATAAGCTCCTGCTATGGCTGCTCTCTCCCAAAATTTGATACTACTAGTTACACTTTTAGGTTTAATACGAATACTAAGAAAGTACTCGTTATCATTAAATGGGAAAGATTTGTAATTGATTAAGATGAGAAAGCATGTAGAAAATTTGGACCGTGAAATCTTGTGATTAGTTGCAAATTAATGAGATAGTCCTATCGATCGTAACATGTGTGACAGTACTCTGTTCATCCCGAAATAAACAAACTTTTATAAGTGAATTTGAACTGAGCAGTTCAGATTTGTATATAAAAGTTGGTTTACTTGACCGTATAAACGGTATACTCCAAGCACAAAATTTACTACTAATATTTGGCCACATGTGATGATGGATATGCAAATAGCGCCATTAGTTAAAGGAATTGCTAATCTTCTACCAATAGAAAGATGCATCCTTAAATCCACAAGAATTTGGGGCCACTAGATATTCTTTGTGATTCGTACTCTAGTCCATTCTCCTTCAGCTTCGATGACCTACTCTTCTTCGGCATAAGCGGCACCCCAAACTTGTCATACTCCGCCCCTACGCCACTATACAAATGACACCGAAGAGGCTTGCTATAGGAGAACGGCGAACCATCTCCCACGGAATCACGAAACAGGTACCAATTCTAGGATAACGATGTTGGTACCAGTGGTAATATGATGAATCAATGCAAGATTTACATACATACAGATAATTTGGATGTACATTTATAGAGGAATTGGGTTAGATAACAATATATACGAGAAGGAGGAGTCCAACGAGAAGTCCAACCATTCTAGAGGGACTTGGTTTTAATCCAGTGTTATCTAACCAAATTTGGTACTATTCTAGAGGAATTTGGCTACAATATATACGAGAAGTCCAATGTTATGGTGTGATAACTTAGATGCTACATATATATCATCTAATCCAGTGTTTCATGCGAGAACAAAATACATTAAGATTTATTATCATTTTGCGAAGGAAAGAGTTGCAAGTAAAGCCCTAGAGATAAGGTTTGTTTGCTCCACTACTACAAAAACGTGTATAAGGACCGGCCTAAAGGTGCCGGTTATACAAAAACCGGGACCTATTGGGCGTTTCCCGCCAAAACCCATATGAGAAAATATTATTGGTACCGGTTATACTACAAAACCGGCACCTATTACCCTTCCGCCAACGCTCACCAAGAATCGTAATGGGGAAGAACCGGCACCTTTTGTATAGGTGCCGGTTCTATACATAACCGGCACATATATGGGTATAAAGGTGCCGGTTCTATATAGAACCGGCACCTATGACCCTGCCCAGCCCTATATATACTCTCCCTGATGTGAGCTCGCAGAGGTCTTCTTCTTCTTGCTCATACAAGGGGAGGAGGTTTTGCCGAAAAATTGCGTGGACATCAAGAGATTTATGTGTTTGCATGTTTAAAGGTTAGTTTATCATGAATCTCTATGTAAGTTTTATTCATTTTTGGGATTGTCTATGTAACTTTTCCTCAAAATCATTGATTTGTAATGTAGATGGTGTAGTGCATGAGTATTTTAAGGTATTTTTGTAATTTGTCTTGTTGAATTGGACCCATAGTTTCATTCTTAATTTGTCTCGAGATGATAATTTAAGACCAATGAGTTATTAATCTTGGAGTAATCTATGAGTAAATGTAACTATTTCGATATTTTTCAATATTGAGTAATGCAAAGGGTATTAAATCATCGAGTATTTTAGATATTAAGATTTGTAATTAAGATTTTTGATTGATTTATGGATTTGATTGATAGATGTATGTGAGCGGTTAATTTAAGAATTTTCGTAGGATAGATGGATGAAGGAGGGTTTAACGGTGCGAAGCGCGGTACCTTGGAGTATACCAGGGGAGTAACCAACTTCGTGATTGCGGAAACGAGTTCCGGATCGTTGAGCTTGACGGAATATTTGCATTGTCCATGCGCTGATTGCAAGAAAGAGAGACAGTTTCCTTCAAAACAAGTTCACGAGCATCTACTAACAAGGGGTTTTATGCGTAATGACACACGTCAGGACAATCATGGTGAAGATGGGAATGAAAGAGTGGACAATCAGGGTGATGTAATGGACGGAGAAAATGTGGAGTTGACTGCTGATGGAGGTGGATATGCCAGTGGCGAATCAGATGGATTGGATCAGATGTTACGCGATGGGGAGACAACCTACGACAATGATAGACAATACGAGAAGTTTAAGACCATGGTGGAGGATTCAAAAACCCCACTTTATCCAGGATGCAACGAGGAGCACACCAAGTTGCACGTCGTACTCTCGTTGCTGCAGATGAAATCAACTAATGGTTGGAGTGACAAGAGCTTCACAGAGCTTCTACAGCTGATCAGAGACCTACTTCCAGCGGGACATGTACTGCCAGAAACAACATACCAAGCGAAGAAGGTGGTCTGCCCACTCGGTTTGGAAGTGCAGAAAATTCACGCATGTCGAAATGACTGTATCCTATATCGAGGTGACTATGCAGATTTGGAAACATGTCCAGTTTGCAAAGCACCGCGGTATAAAGGTGGACATAACGATGAAGATGCTGATGATGACAATGGTGGCCCCGTCGTGAAGAAGAGGAAAGTGCCCGTTAAGGTTGCGTGGTATTTTCCTATAATCCCTCGGATTGAACGCATGTATGCCAACAAAAAACATTCAAAGATGATGCGTTGGCACCATGAAGAGCGTAAGAAGGATGGCATGATAAGGCACCCTGCCAACGGATCTCAGTGGAGAAAGATAGATAGGAAGTACAAAAAGCATTTCGCACACGAGATTAGGAATATAAGGTTTGGGCTTAGCACAGATGGGATGAATCCATTCGGTGACATGAGCAGTCGGCATAGCACGTGGACAGTGGCACTTGTCATCTACAACCTTCCTTCTTGGTTGTGTATGAAGCGCAAGTATATCATGATGCCACTTCTAATCCAAGGGCCTAAGCAACCTGGCAACGATATCGATGTATACTTCAGGCCATTAGTGGATGATCTTAAATTACTATGGGATCGTGGTGTGCAGATGTGGGATGCGTACAAAAGAGAGTACTTCAACTTAAGGGCAATGTTGTTCGTTACCATCCAAGATTACCCTGCGGCTGGCAACACATCAGGGCAAACAGTGAAAGGTGCTTGTGCATGTGTGCAGTGTATGCGGGAAACAGCGAGCAGGTGGTTGAGGTACTCCGGAAAGACCGTGTACATGCGCCATCGGAGGTTTCTACTAGCCGACCACCAGTACCGTAGCAATACAAGAGATTTTGATGGTACGGTGGAGGACGGTACAGCTCCACCACACCGTACTGGCCGAGAGATTTTTGAAGAGGTCAAAGATATTGAATGTATATTTGGTAAGGGGCATGACAATACAAGTGCGGCGAGCAAGGGAGGTAAGAAACCTCTCTGGAAGAAGAAATCTATCTTTTGGGAACTACCGTATTGGTAAGATCTGGATGTCCGCCACGCAATCGACGTGATGCACGTTGAGAAGAATGTGTGTGAGAGTTTGATTGGGATCCTTCTAAATATACCTGGCAAAACAAAGGATACGTTGAAAGCTCGGAGAGACCTCGCAGACATGAACATCAGGTCCGAGCTATATCCTGAAGAACGTCCAAATGGCCGGCAGTACCTCCCTCCTACGTGCTTTACCCTTAGTGCCGCAGAGAAAAAAAACATGTTGGAGTGCCTGCAGAGTGTTCGAGTCCCGTCTGGTTACTCCGCGAACATTAAAAGACTTGTCAACATGAAAGTGAAGAAACTAGTGGGCATGAAGTCACACGATTGCCACGTGCTAATGACACCGCTGCTTCCTGTTGCGATTAGAGGTATATTGCCAGATAAGGTTCGAAACCCAATCGTAAAGTTGTGCTCGTTCTTCAACGCTGTATATCATAAAGTGGTCGATCCAAGCACGCTAGACAACCTTCAAGCAGATGTAATCATTACCCTTTGTCAGCTCGAGATGTGTTTTCCACCATCATTTTTTGATATAATGGTTCACCTCGTGTCACATATCGTGAAAGAGATAAAGATTCTCGGCCCAGTGTATCTTCATAACATGTGGGCTTTCGAGAGGTTCATGGGGATCATAAAGAAGTATGTTCGTAACAGAGCTCGGCCCGAAGGTAGTATCGTAGAAGGTTATGCAACAGAGGAGGTGGTTGAGTTTTGTATCGACTATATGGATTTGCATCCCATTGGTGTGCCGGTGTCCCGACATGAGGGTAGGCTGGTAGGGAAAGGGACATTGGGGCATAAAGCAATATTCGCTCCTAGCCTAGAAACATTACGGCAAGCACATTTCGCAGTGCTCCAGCAGTCAGCCTTGGTGGCACCTTTTGTCGACGTGCATTACAACACACTCCGTAGCGAGAACCCAGGGAAATCAGAGACATGGATCGGTAAGCAGCATAGTCTCCATTTCGGCGATTGGTTACAGATGCATATCATGGCTATGAATCCTGATAGTGACCAGTTGTATGTTTTGTCTCGGGGTCCTACAAGCACAATTCATTCATTCCAAGGGTATGACATTAACGGGTATACATTTTACACGAGAACTCAGGATGGCAAGAGCTTGTATCAAAACAGTGGTGTCCGCATAGATGCTTTCGACAGTAATGGCGTAGAGCAAACGTACTATGGCTACATAGAGTCAATCTGGGAGCTTGAGTATGGACCGCTAAAAATACCACTTTTGCAGTGTCAATGGGTCAAAATTCCAAGTGGTCTGAAGATTGACAAGTACGGCATGTTCGTTGTGGACCTAAACAATGTGGGCTACCAAGATGAACCATTTGTGCTCGCAAACTCCGTAAAACAAGTTTTCTACATCAAAGACCCATCTTCCGTCGCCGATCCGCACGTGGTACTCCACGGAAAGCGAAGCATTGTTGGAGTTGAGAATATTGTTGATGAGGACGGGTACGATCAAATTGACGAGCTACCACCATTCGCAACAGATGTTGAACAAGGTGAAGAATGTGAAGCAGACGAATATGACGATGAAGACGAGGAGGAAGCCTCCTATGTTCGCAGCGATCATGAAGAATGAGTAATTGTAATCGATTTACAATTTTGAATCTACTGTAAAATAATGATCGTGTAATTTTCAATTCGACTGGAATGTAATTTATTGACCAAGTCAAAGGTGGTGTAAAACAATTTGCAAGGATTTCCAAGGAGCATTTTCGATCATAAATTTTGTTTCATATTGTTCGACATTTTCGATCATATGCATTCTCTAGTGCAGATCATAAATTTAGGATTTGAACGCTGGTGGACTGGTCCACCATAACCAGTCGAGCTACCCTCTCTTGGGAAAAAAACAAACTAAGTCTTCTATTTGCCTCAATTCCATTAATTCGTCTTAACGGTGTTAAAATACATGTCAAAACATGGTCCAAATATATGCCAAGCTTATCCTTGATCTTAAATTTTAAAACTGAATACGTGAAAAACCTTGTCAAAACAGGGGCAAAATTAATGTCAAAATAGGGACAAAATCACAAAGTCCTTCAAAATTAGGGGCCACATCTGCAAATGGCATACATATCATTTAACAGCATCAATAGGACTTGGATGGGTGCAAATAATCTTCTGTTCAAAAAAAGATCGCAAAATTACAATGTTGAGTTAAAAATAAGGGTAAGAATTTAATTACGCCTTAGTATTATCGGCGTGTAGCATGTCGAAACTATTTTACTAGTGTGTAGTCTACCGTGGTTTTTTAACTTTGAATTAATCGATGTCAAGGGATAGTGTTAGCAAGGAAAAATATTTATTAAACCCTCTTTTTTAAAGAAAAAAGAATTAAACTCATTTTTGCAACTTAGTAGTACAAGTTTTTAGATTTTCAAGACTTTTGTCATCTCATTTCAGTAATGAAATGGGAGAGCTCTTGCTCTCTTTCTCAAAAAAAAGTATTTACATTTTCTCATAGAAAAGAAGCCTGCTTTGTTGGGTGAGAGGATGTAAATACTCTTCCTGCATGAAAGGTGCCGATTATATGTAAGAAATGGCACCTATACTGCTAATACGTGCCGGATTCTAAGTTAAAACCGTCACCTTTTTGAACTATAGGTGCCGGTTTGTAACTTATAACCGGTACCTATTAGAACATATATATAGAACAGATCCAAATCGAGATCCATCCCCAACCTAGCTACCACTGCCGTTGCGCCAGTACTCCTCCCCCGCCGCGCCTCAGCCCCCACCGCAGCCTCTCCACCGCCGCCGCCTCTCCACCGCCGCATCTCCACCGCCACGCCTCTCCCCCGCCCCAGCCTCTCCACCGCCGTCGCCTCTCCACCGCCGCATCTCCACCGCCGCGCCTCTCCCCCGCCCCAGCATCTCCACCGCCGTCGACTTCGCGAGCTCTCCACCACCGCCGCAACTCCTCCAGCGCGGCGGCCCAACGCCGCCGCCTCTCCACCGCCGGGGACTTCGCGGGCTCTCCACCGCCGCCGCAACTCCTCCAGCGCGGCCGCCCAACGCCGCCTCCCCTCCACCGCCGCATCTCCACAGCCGCGCCTCTCCCCCGGCCCAGCCTCTCCACCGCCGCCTCACCACCGCCGGCGACTTCGCGAGCTCTCCACCGCCGCCGCAACTCCTCCACCGCAGCCTCTCCCCCGACTTCGCGAGCTCTCCACCGCCGGCAACTTCGCGGACTCTCCACCGCCGCTGCAACTCCTCCGGCGCGGCCGCCCAACACCGCCGCCTCTCCACCGCCGGCGCCTTCGCGGGCTCTCCACCGCCGCCGCCTCTCCACCGCCGGCGTCAGTATTCTGTGTATGTCTCATGCCAATTTACTTATGCGTTTGGTGAGTTCAGATTGGAAACGTGCTGATAATTTTGCATAGTATTACCTTTAATTTAGCCATAGAAATGATCATCCCATTCCAATTTAGAGCTTGAGCAGTCCCTGTGATAAATTAGTGAAAACTAAAGTTTAGATGCTTAAGTTAAGTTAGCAGTCCATGTGATTGAGCAGTCCATGTGATTGGTCGCTGTACAAAGTTCAGAAAAAGAGTGTCATGTTCAGTTCAACAAATGCAGTTTAGAGGCTAACATGTCAACAATTTGTGATCTAAATTGCACACCCCTGATTCAGTAGCTCTGAATTTCATCCTGATGAACTGAAAATCTACTTAACTCTGACAGTAACATTGTCATTCTGATGGGAAAAAAATGTACAGCATGGTCTGACATTTCCTGCATGGTCAGTACTCTGTGTGAAAATAAATCAACTTTTAGTCATATATTATCCGTTGATTGGATTTACTTTAGGACAGACCAGATTAAATGAACTAAATGGTGAAGATTTTTATTTAGGCTGTGGAATGGTTTCTGGCTAAGCTAATCATATAGCAGTTGCGTAAATAAAATGCGAAAATAGCATATCTGGCAATTGCCATTGCATTTGCAGTCATGGGAAGATTTTGATTTTGCGGGTTCAATGTCCAAATTTTGCATCCTAAGATTTTGAATATATGGCAATCATTTTGGAAGGACCAAGATAACCTTGTTTATTTCTTTTGGAAATCACCAAATCTATCCTATATATATACCCTAATGATTAGCGAGATCAGCTTCAGCTTATGTATATACCCTGATGATTAACCTTGCATCATTTTCATGAAACTAGAGAAGAATCTGGTCCAACTTGTACTGAAACTGAAAGTCTTACATTAAATATTTTGTGATTACACATGTGAAAGAGTGAATGTCTCTAGTGTGAATTGACTAGTTTTCTGATCTACTATTAGCAAAACCTTGTATTAGTATGTCATATTACTGATAAAGCTCATATCAGTCAGTACTGGATTCCTGCTAGGTCCATAAATCCATTTTTTCATTTTTTCTTACTTATCTGAAGTAGTGGCAAAATTAATTAGAGTAGTGCTATTTGTCATATCTAAATTTTTCATGGCCATTGGGAAATTTGCTTATGTACTATTTTCTATTACTTATAGTCTAGATTACAAAATAAAATATCACGGGAACAAGATAACAATAGCCCTGCAAATTCTGGAGAAAGCAATGGTGCCAATGGTAGCCCAAGCGGCTTTCTAAATCTGAACCCGCCCAGTGATAACCGTGAGAACATAGAGGTAAATTCGGCCATGTAGAACAAATAATATGTTTTCATGCAACCTGATATCCGCTCTGAATGACTAATTTGTTACGTTCTTCAAAGGATGTTAATCCCTCGGCCACTGTGCCCTCCGGGAATAGTGCTACCTCATCGGGAAGAAAAGCTAGAGGTCCAACCCGGATGCCCTCGGGCATGTACACTTTCACAGAGGTAGATGAACAAGGGAACCCTACGGCTCCAAAATCGGCACTCACTGCATATTCCAATGCTTTAGGCGTCGTTGCAAGAGAGGACATCCCCATCAAGTACCGGCACTGGAAGAATAGTGATGTAGATGAATTGCAGTGGACGGTACCAAACAGAGACAAGGACCTTGCTTGGGAAAGGTTGAAGCGGACATTCCAGTTTCCAGAGGGTTCAGAACAACGCGCAAAGGCTAGGACCCTTCACAGGATGTCATTTTCTTTCAAGAAATGGAAAACAGACCTTACCTCCAAGTTTATTAAGAAGGGGCTAACACCAAATTTTTGAAGACAATAATTACCGTAGGATCCGCCTTTTCTGGGATGATTTTGTGGCCTACAGAACATCAGAGCAGGCAAAGGAGATTAGCGAAAGGAACCAAGCCAATGCGACCAAGAATCTGTACCCTCACCGTCTCGGCCCTAGTGGATATGCTAAGAACTTAGACAAATGGCAGGAGAGGGAAGATGAGCTACTGGAAAAGGGAATCGAGATCGAGACGAAGGATTGGTGCCAACGGTCGAAGAATTACCAATACGCCTGAGGGGCAACACTGTCAGATACAGGCGAGTTGGTACACAAGGGTCCACGAGAGCAACAAGTGACCCAGAGGCTCCATGAAGCCCATCAGAAGTCCTCAGATGGCTCCTTTGTTCCGAACAGAGAGCAAGATGAGCTCACACTTGCATTGCAGAACGCTGAGCATCCGGGACGCACAAGAGGAGTAGGCCTAGTTTCATGGAGGGAAGGTTTTCCTAACGACAGGCATAGATACCGCTCGCGGGGAAATAAGATTTCGAGAGACCAATCGGAAGAGATAAGGGAATTGAAGGAACAGATGGTACAAATATTAGCAAGGCTCGAAGAGAAGGATGGAGGCGATGTTTGCCGTGTAACTAGCCCAGGTGGGAGGAAAAGCAGTTGTGCATCAACTGAGGTTCGTCAAGAACCGGACACGGCTCGTTACCCCGTGGATCACATCAAAGTACGTACTGCATGCAGGCTGCATGTGCTACTTCAGAACATCACTCAAGAGGTTGCACGCGGTATGGCACATCCTGTCATGGAGGATGGAGTGATACATGGTAATCCGATACCAACAGGGTACTCAAAGGTCGAAGTGGAGGATGTGCCGAGTAGATATAGGGCAGTCCAACTTGATTTTGCTCCAGAGGAGGGGGTAAACAGTCTTGGAGAAGCCGTCCACAACATAATCCTGTGGCGCAAGCGTTTCATTGTCTTCCCTTCGGGAAATGGTGATGACGAGCCCAGCGATTGTGGGTCCAGCTCTGAAGGGCAAGGTGTCTCTCCCCGAAGGATGCCAACTCCACCACCGTTGGCACGTAAGAGCCAGTCTCCACTGACACAACGTAAGAGCTCATCACCTCCACCCGCAAAACGTACGGGCCTACGTTCTTCAGACCCGCCGAAGAAGAGGGGGCGCCTCTGTAAAACTTCCCAGATGTCTGAACCACCATCTCTGAAGAAGACCAAGAAGGCGCCATTGCCTAACATGTCCGAGCCAAATTTGAAGGAAAAGAGAGAGATGGGTGGGAGCATAACATCGCTCCCTGGATGTAAAGGGGAGAAAACAAAGGACGAGACAAACGTGAAAGTGCCAGTTGCAGTACAGGACCACTTCATTCGCATGGCAAGGCCACCTGCCCAACCGGTACCTATTTCGGACTTCAGACGCACGATCAGGAAAAAGAAACTGCAAGATTTTTCCAAGGAAGAATTCGAGAAAGGAAAGGCCAACAAGACTGTTCAAGAATTTCTAGAAGGTTCAAGGCTGAAGAGTTTATCTGATGTAGAGAATATTGTGAGTGCCCCATTGGCAGCTCAGTTCAAGCTAGGTCAGCCTTTGACTACCGATGAATATCTCAATATCGTTGGCAACTGTACTCAGATGAGGAGGGTAGAAGAGTGGTACTTACAGATAGCCAAGGAGGGTAAGGAGATGTTCCCCGTCTTCTACAGGGACGAGGACTTTCATCACTGTGATGGTATTATTTGGGTCCCATTCGAAGAACTATTTCAACTATACAATCTGAGGGAGATAGACGTATCGCTAATTCGGTTATGGACATTGTAAGTATACTCAACACCTTGCTATTTTTTCTAAGAACATATCGTCGTTGTTTCATCTAATTTTCATTCGTTATGCAGAATGGCAGCGCTTGATTGTAGAACGACACATAGCAAACTAGGTTTCCTCGATCCAGAAATAATCAATTCCAAAAATATTGATCAGCTAGGCGAAAAGTCCACACAAGCAGTCATCAACTACGTGTACGCATCCTTTGTCAAGCTGCAGGGCATGAATACCATCCTTCTACCCTACCACTTTAAGTAAGTATGGCATATATCGTTCTACTTCTCATTTATATCTTAAGTTTTAATTGCTCTATCTGTCCTTGTATGTAGGCCTCACTGGATCCTCCTTGTGATCCATTTAAACGATTCCAAAATTGTCGTCTTAGATGGACTGAGGACCCCACAAGCCAAGTTCCAATCTGTCATTGACACCCTCAATAAGGCACTTGTGAAGTATAAGAAGAAGTGTATTCGACACGCTTTGTGTGCGAATACATTTAGGCCCACCCTTATTGCTTACGCCAGGATCCGGGCACGAGTACATGTGGGTTCTACGTGATGAGGTTTATGTGGATTTTCATGGAGGACGGCAACTGGGACATTTCGGATGCCGAGGTTCGCCATGCTCTTAAGATGTAAATCCAAGTTTCTAACGCATAGTACGTTTTCATATCTTCAATCCTTCCATTTGCAGAAATTAAAGCTCCCGACAAGTAAATTGTTGCCACATGCTTGCTTGGGCCTCGCTGAACAACTATGTGGATTCATCTTCAATCATATCATCTCGTCGGATGGCGCGTACAACATTTCGAAAGCTCCTACTGGGCTAGTGGGTTTCATCGAGGCTGGTTGCCCTAGTGATACTTTAGATACCCGTTCAACAACCCAGGATAGGCAGACTTAGATTTAGTGGGCATAACGTACCCTCTTAACATATTCTAAGTATTTTGTATATTAGTTATTTGAACTGCTGTGTTCTTCGTAATGTCCGAACCATGATTTCGCTAAGATGTATGTAATATGTTTATCTACTTGCTTCCTTGGACACTTATCTACTCTAGGCACCGCGGTTGAAAGTACATGGCATGACAAACTTATATCTTCGTAGGTACTTTTCTTTTGCTAACCTCATGACATGTTGTGTGCATGTATTTGTGCTATGAAATCAAGAGTTTCCATGTTCAATACCAACTGCAATTTATGCCAGTTTTTTTATCATGCTTTATTATCAGTTCTGTTTTTAAGAAATGTATATTTCTCTTACGCTCTCTCTCTCTCATTCAGCCATATAAATTCCTGGAATCATGATTTTAGAATGGATACAACTTGTGCACCCAGTGTTGGACATTCACACAAGATTAACAAGGTGATGGCTTGCTTCATTGTTTCAACTTAAATTTTCTCTCAAGTTAATTTTGTATTGCCTTTGTTTGAAAGTGAATTAATGGTAGACTTGCTTAACTTCAAATTAAAACATTTGGAGTCTGTGAATAAGCTCTACTCCCATATCAGTACATCTTTTCAGTATTTTTACTTAGCTTGCAATATACAGCATATATTAAAAAGAACATATGATGCCCCATAATACAACTTGCAAATATACAATGTGGATTGCATGACTGAGTTCTCTAGTCTACAACTTGCAAAGGGATCACATATAATTTTGACTCCAAACATTTTGAAACTGCGACAATGCAATGAAGGGCATACAAAAAAATTAAATTGCAAATTCTTGTCTTGAACTGTTCCGCCATAGTCACTGTCGGATTTCAATAACCACCTCTACAGATTCTGGCATGTCTGGGCTATCCTGATGGCCTCTGTGATCTTGATGAACTGGGAGGAACTGAGGTGTTGGATTAACAGAACTCCCAGGGAGGGTGGGGGTTGAGAGATGCTAGGTGCAGAGGATACGGTAGATTTTCCATCAGGCAGTTCTTTCAATGAGATCCGGCATATTGGGCAAGTAGTCTGCTTCAGCAACCATGCATCTAAGCAGTAAAGGTGAAAGTTGTGGTGGCAAATAGGTACAATTCTTAGAATGTCCTTCTCCTTGTATTCACTTAAACATATAGAGCACCTGTTATAGCAAAACATCCTATATATTAGAAAAAAATTACAGATGCATCATAAATTTACGAGGTATGGCTGCAAGCAGGGATGATAATGGTAGAAGTTTGCTTGAAGACTAAACTAAACTTGCATGTGTGGAGATGGATACAATTTTTGTGTGTATGTTTGGATTTGGGCCGGTGATGTGAATCTGTGAATATATTGATGTTTTGAGATGAATTACATATTTCCTGTGAATTGATGTGGGCTTTTTGTGTGTACGGTGCAATGACATGTGAAACTGGTATTTTTTTTTCCGGACAGGAATATAGGTGCCGGTTATTAACATAAACCGGCACCTATATAGTACTTCAGAACCGGCACCTTTCCGTATAGGTGCCGGTTTTAGTTGATAGCCGGCACCTATATGCCTGCGGCACAACCCACCTTGGACCACTATAGGTGCCGGTTATTGACTACAACCAGCACCTATACAATTAAATAGGTGCCGGGTTGTAACCGGCACTAATAACTGTGATCATTAGTACCGAGCAAAAGGTACCGGGCCCGAAACCGGCACCTAAGAACCCTTCCGAACCGGTACCAATAACCCTTTCTGTAGTAGTGGTTGCCGATGGATTTACTAAAGCTGTGTCAACACATGGGTTGCGTGATTTCATGCACAATCTAAACTTGATCAAGCTTTGATTGAGGGAGAGTGTTAAGATAAATGTAACATTTTCTCGTGATAATCTGTTATAGATAAGGTTGTTAGTATCTTGATTCTTGAACATAATAGTTAGATGTTATTATCTCTTTAGCTCTTATCTCTTGTATCGCCACGTCAAGAGTTGTTCTTGGTGGGGCAAGTATAAATATACTTGAGCACGCGGCCTCTTACAGGAGGTGAGAACGCTTTCACTTTTACACTTCTTGGTGGCTTTCACTTTTACACTTCTTGGTGGCCTAGGAACCTCAGCGTTGTTGGGTCAAAGACAAACCACTTATGGCACTGGATGAAGCCTCGTGATAGAAAATGGATTACTTTCTTTGTCTCATAAACAACAAATACAAAATTAAATGTGACGTAATCTAGTACAACGAGTCTGGATAAGGTTCCATTAACTTAATGATGAGGACATCACTTCATCCGATACGCACATGACTTCACATGTTCCAACAACGATTCCAAGTCCAAGTCCAGTTCGGCCTCCGGGAACAACACTGACTTCAAACGGACCTAGCACCTTCATGCCAACTCCGATTTGGGTGATCTTGGACTTGATGGAAAGCTTATCTCGTCACCTTTCAAACACATTTAGTCTCATATCCAAATTCATTCCGAGTCAACAGGAATCATTAAAACAAAACAGTGTTGTTGCTGAAACCGAACTTGGTCCTTAGGCCTTGTAATAGACAAGGCCCATTTTGGAAGTGTCTCCCTCCACCTCCACGAATTAGCACTTAACCCTAGATCTATTTTCCTCTATAAATATCTATGTACACCCTATAGAACATTTGGGTTTTGTTTAGTTGAATTTTGCCAAGTGCCATTTACCTTGTCTCTAGTCCTCGCTCGATTAGTCGGCGACTATAGATTCAGAGCCCCAAATAGTTGGTGTGTTGATTTGCCGGGTCGATTAGATCTACCACTTCAATCACAACTATCCCTTTGTGTTTAATTACCTATTCGCAATATTTAGATTGCATCTTATCTTGTTCTTGTAGTGTTCTCTCGATTGCATTGCAGGGATCATCAACCACGCGTCACGGTTGGTACGACATCGTTTGTGGTGTAGCGATTGCACGGCGTCCTGGACTTGTTCTGGTTGGTAGCTACAACGCAAACATCATACTCGATCAAAGCGAGAGTTATCCCCTTACCAGAAGATCGGGCCACGAGAGAGCGCGTCATCACTTAAACACTGACGAGGAAGTACTCCAATACAGTACTGTAACTAGTGAAGCAAACGAGTCGGTCCGTAGTGGCCGTCTAACCATCAGTCAGCCCGTCCGTAGTGGTTTGGCTGCCTTGTTTTTTCTGCAATCCTCTCAAGCCCCATCGCGATGCTGTTGCTACAATAGTAGTAACGCATCTGCCTCGTATCTGTATCGAGCTCCGTGAGACCAACAGACTCCCCTGCCATAGCTATCATCACCGGCAGCAGAGGGTGCACAGTTTAGTTTGACACGTGAAACGCGAAACACATCCGGGACGGAGCGGCGATAGGATGAGTACCAGAACATACCGTTTTTGTTATTTTCTCGTAAATTTTATACAAATGGTTGTGCACAATTTAAAGAAAAAAATGATAATGTAAAGTACAGCGGCATCCACCGCTTAACTTAAAAATTAAATTCAAAGTCAATATATATATATATATAAATATATATATGAAGAAAAGCGAAATACAAATTTAGGTGTAGATCTGACTTTTCTATAAAAAAAATCCCGACGCGTGATTGAGTTTGGACTTAATAAATGAGAAATGTATGTTGTATGAAAAGTTGTCAAATCATTTTAATTAGAACTTTTAATAATCATTTGGATGATTTTTGAATAAGCTAGAGGACATCTACTTCATGATAAAAATAGTTTTCCACGCGAAGTGCGCATAGCTTATCTGGTTAAGATTCTTTTTGATGGAACCTATCCACATGGGTTCAAGTTCCAGACTTGACACTACTGCCCACGTTTACGACTAATTATTCTTTCCGATACAACTGCCCACGGGACTAATTTATTGGCAGCTTAAGTACTTTAGTAGAGCTTGAATTGAAGCAACTTGGCCAGAGCAATGTAGCATCCCACCAAATTATTGGTAATGCCAAATTTACTGATCAAAAGCAATGGAGAATTCCATAAAATAATCTAAAATTAACTCTAAAATTTTAGATTTGGGGATAATTTATAAGCTAAAGCTGAAACAAACATACTCTCAATCTTGACACGCTGTGGATACCCATAAAATGGTTGGGCTCGGTTATTTAGAATTTGTTGATTAATTGTGCAAGTGGGACGGAAGAATTGAAACTTACTTTTAGTAAGGACTAACCTGAAAGGATTATGTTAACAGAAAAAACACTGATATACCATTTGAACAAATCACTACTACGGATTACATTTTCCCGTGCGGACAAAACACGTTTTCTGTTCGGAGGTTTATGCCGTCTGCACGTAGGGGTCTGCGAAAATAAAAACTTTCGCGTGCGGGCGCCCCAACCGCACGAAAAATTAGGCCTTCCCGTGTGGTCGGCTTAAGACGACCGCATGGGATAATCTATTATCCCGTGCGGCCATATTAAGCCAACCGCACGGGAAGGGCCACTAGCCCTATCGACTTGTTATTTTTTTAATTGTTGTTTATGTGTTTATTAATGGTGCAGTGGTAAATAGAGTCGCAGTTATTCACGATCAATTGCAAACACGATTGTTCTTTATAAAGAAAGTGTCACAAGTTCAACTTTATACTACATCGTAACGAACAATTATTTAGCATATATATGTACATGGAAGTTGGTAGAATGCTAGTTTAACAAATATTACAAGTTGGGTCTCCCTCGCAAACAAATGTTTTTATCGTGTTGCATGTTCTTTCTACCACTCCCTAAGGCGTTTGAATTTATCGTCGGAAGCAAGTTCGCTCTCAGGGTCATAGAACTCCCCTAGATGGTTGCAGATGTCACGGCGAATGAACCGGCACAAGTCCCTGCACAAGTTGAGAAGCGTCTTTTTGTCGAAATGGTTTGCGGTACAGGGAATGCTCGGAAGCTATTGAAAATAGGAGAAAAATGTATTTTCGTTAAAATCAATCACCGCAAACTAGACCGTATATGAAAGCAACACGATAACTTACATATGTAAACTCAGTTCTGTATCTCCCGCAGACTCTGAGCATCTCGCACACGTAATATCCGCACAGGCTCGTACCGAGGGGTTGCTTGTAACACTGCGTAAGAATGGTAGACATGTTAGTAGTATATATGATAACATACCGGCCAGCGTGCCTTTACGAGGAGTTTTGTTCTGTGTTGATCCTTCACGAACCCGCCATGTCTTTTGTAATAGTCGTGTCCTCTACACAGATTAAATGTTTGTTTGAGCTAACTTGAAAATTACATCTAAGGAGTATGGGATGTAGGAGGTTTGTTTACACTTACAAATTCAGCAAGATAAGGAACTCCATGAACTTCTGTTCATCGTAGTGGGCCGGTCAAGAACTACGACCAAGTGGTCCCTTGGATATACGAGGAATAGTATGTAGTGATCGCTGCAAACAAGGGTTATGGATTACATAAGACATCTGATACATATTTTGATGTGCTATGATATTATATGAATGGAACAAAGGGGATATTGCTTACGTTAGGTGGTATGGGACCATCAAGACTCTTTTGTCGGCGTGCGTGAGCATAGTTTGTCCGAGGTAAGTTGCCACCTCGACCCTCTTGTTCTTGTGCAACCTGTCCACATATTCTTTTCGTTCTTCTAGCGTCTTATTCTTCAGTTGCGGATCATCCAAATTTAGCCTCACGGTGTGTGCCGTCATGCAAACCCTCGTCGGGTTGGCGTAGCCTATTGAGGCCCCCGATCGTTGGGCATCCACCCATTGTGACCTAACAAATTATACAAGTTAAATGACTTTTAGTTATATGGCACACATTCGATAAGCAAAAAACTCGGCAGGAAACTTACAGGCACCACGCGCCGATGAGATTGATATCCATTTTTTTCCATCTTGAAGAATGCGTGCAGGTCATTGAAACTGATGATGAAGTTTCCGTTGGGTCCGTCGATGAAAGCGTTATCCGGGACCTTAACACTTATCATTCCAAGCCCCTTCTCGCTTGCTCTTAGGTACCAGTCATGCAGCAACCTCATTGGCCATGGGAGTTCGAGCATGACGTGGTACGGCAAGAATGGCTTGCCATACTCGTACATCTTCGGCACTTCTGTAAAATCCCAAGATTGCATATTGTCTGCATGACCTAGTACGCTTTTCTGTGCATCCGATTGCGGTTCAGATTGCCCTGGCTTTGTCGGACCCTGTCCCCTGAATGACTTGAATACCAATCTTGCCTCGTACTCTGCCATTTCCTTAGGTTTGTATGTGGAAACCATCTGTGGCATGAGATTGCGGGCTAGCCAAGTACTGGCCTTTTTGCTGGTTGCATCTTCCAGCGCCGGTGGCACAGGTTGCATGGGAGCAGATTGCGGTGTAGGAGGTGAGTGGTGAACGGGAGACGGCTGCCGAGATAGCGGAGTTGGGGACGCTGGTGCAACATGCTCTTTAGGTGGAGAAGGCACTCTCTTCGGGGACGGAGATCTTGCTGGCACCGGTGATCCTGGCGGGGTTGGGGAATTCGGTGGAGATGGCGGTGCTGGAGGGGCGGCTGTCTGTCGCACTTCTTGAGCTGAGGTCGTCATAGTTGGTTGTCCCGTGAGGATGATATCTCGACGATGCCAGAGGATGAACTGGTTCACCGCATCTCCGAGTAGTTGTATCCCCTCTGGTGCTGGGATGTCCAGCTCCAACGTCATTTGATCGGCATTGACCCTCGATACTTGCACCCTTGCGTAGTCCTCCGGAATTGGCGTGTTATGGAACTGTCTCCCTGGTATCGCTAGTCCGGACCCAACCTCCTTCATTTTCCCGGCTCTGCCTATCGGGACGATAAGGCTGCACGGTGTCGGACCGGTTATAAGATCGACCAGGTAGGGTGTTGTTTCTACAGAACCGACACTGCTTGGGATCTGTACTGTCTGCTCCGCTTGAGGGACTAGGCCCGGAAAGGCTTGGGGATGTTGTGCGGCTAGCCTGTAGAATTGTTGGGTGACTTCCTGCGTTACTTGTTCGGTTACTTCTTCGCGCGACTTCGCCTTGTAGGCGTCCCGCTTCTTGTAACTTTTGGATTCTGTTGGAAACCCTACCTTCCAACTCGTTCTTCAAGATTTTCCCCTTATCCTACCGGAGTGTTCGGCAGTCCCCAACGCTGCCGTGAATTCGTCGAGATGACAAGCTCCCTTCTGGTGACGAACTCTCCTGACCTCTCCTTCTCGGTGATCTGTTGGAGAGATGTGGTCACATTCTCGATTTCAGGGGACTCGAAGAGCATCTCACCCTCATCCGTCACTTGCCCCATGCTTCGTGCCCAAACCCAGTTTCTACTCCGCGGATTTAGGGGCTGGACCAACAACGGCTTCCCTTGAGCTGCGAATTTTTCCTCCATAGCTTGCCATTGGTCCACGTGACCGTCGTATCCACTGGACCCCAATCGGTGTGGATATTTGTTCTTCTTCGCCAGGTCCAACATCTTCTTCCTCCTTGCCAGGGCTTCAGGGGTTGTCATCTTAGCCACAAACTTGTCCCATTCAGCTGGCGGGATATTGCCGTATTTTTCAAATGGAGTTTTGTTCTACTGAACATAATAAGTGTTCATGTCGGATTTCCACTGGCACCACCGATGGGTCATTGTACTCAAAGCAAATCTTCTCCCAAGAACCTCCGATCCAGGCAGATACACAAGGTACTTCTGCAACTCCTCCCACATTAAATTCTTGATGTTCTGGTTAACATCCTTCCTCTCATCCATGTTCAACGGCCCATGAAATCTTGCCACTGTCCCGCACGCGTTGCTAAATTTGGTCATCACGTGTTTCGGCTCGACGGGCTTCCCATCTTCGTTGAGAGCAGCAATGTAGTACGACTCCTTCGGTAGTTGATTTCTGCTCCTCTTACCACGTTTCTTCGCGCGTCCACCTCCACTTACTGACGTGTCAGTTGGGTCTGGCTTTGATGTGGCGGTGTCGGCCTCTGCTTGAGCCCTGTCGGTAATCTGGTTGGCCTTCCGTTTCGACCTACGCCGAGTAGCCATCTGCACGAGTAAATTATTAGACGCCTATGATCTAGAATGCTAACAAATGTGTAACGAGTTGGACTGCGAACTTACGGCATGTTCGATCGGAATGTAATCAGGATCATTCTCCGGTTGCTCAGTGGCCATTTGCGCTACTTCTATTTCGAACGAGTCGCTTGGTGTTCGCCAGGATTCCTCGCTAGAGGCTGCATCATGTCCGATAGTTGTATCTGTGCGCGGATTGGGCGTGAGCTCTGCACCCGACGCAACTAAGGGAGTCGGGTCCGGCTGATTGACCGTTGGTCCTATGGCCGATGTTGGTACCACCGTCTCGGAGGGAACTTTGTCGTTCGACTTTTTCTTCTAGACACAGAAAGTGTACGAAATGCATACGTACGTCCCAAAGTTAGTTTCCTATGGATAGTTCCTGAAGCAATATATCCCTATAAATGTATAACGATAAAATATATTTTTTTGTTTATTTATTTTTCTATATAGCGTAAGTACAGTACTTTTATTCAACTTAAATATACATTCGTAATATTCAGAAATATGATTTGGTTATTTATCTATAGATCGTAATTACAATCAATTCGTACAACAAAAATCATACTTGTGCAATATCTATTTATTTATTTGTTAAGTTTGATCAAGTTTCTAGAGAATTTTAGTAAGATCTAAAATATTAAGTTGCTCCCATTAAATGTAATATTGGATATGTTATGATAATATCTTTGTTTTGTGTTGAAAATATCACTACATTTTTATATAAACTTGATTAAATTTTACAAAGTTTGACTAGTGAAAAAATCAAACTACTTATAATATAAAACAGAGGGAGTAGTTTTGTTAGAAATCTTAATGCGAGATGTTATTAATTGCAATTACATAATGCTCTTCATATGTTCTTCAAAATTGTAATAATGCACATATCTATTTGCACAAACAAATTAACTTGTATTTCATTCGATTTGTGTTCACTCTGTTTTCATGAAAATAAACATAGTGTTTCACTGAATGTAGTAGAGTAAAAAAAAGGACAAAATACAAAAACCATAACATCACCCTAAGTTTGGCATTCTTGTTTTCATGTACATGGTCTCAAACATTAATAGTCATCTTTAATCTATCAAAGAAACACTATGAATACTGGGAGGAAGCGGCTGCGGCCGGCGTCGAGCGACGGCCGGGAAGGAGGCGGCGGCGGCGGCCGGCATCGAGGTGTGGCCGGGATGGAGGCGGCCGGCGCAGGCATCATAAGCTTTGGCAAGCCATCGACCTCCTCGTCCCGGTCGACTTCGACCTGCCACGACTGGGAGAGGGGGAAGATGCGAAGCATGCAAAATTCCTCCACCAGATCGTGGCAGCTCAAGCGGGAGCAGACCTTGCGCAGCAGGGCGAACCGCGCTTCCATTGCTCCGCTGACGGTGACCTTGGGCTTCCGGTTTGGCGCAATCGCCCTGCGCCGCCACCGAAGGGCCTTCGCCGCCTCGGACCTGGCCTCGAAGGGGATGGAGTGGTAGAACCACTTCGCCATCCAGTGGCGATCCCACTTTGACATGGCAGCATTCACCGGATATATATCGGAGCGCTCGGGGCGAACGTTGAAGTTCACACTCCCGAACGTTGTCTTCTTCGTCCCGGCCGGGGTAACCACCATCTTCGAGTTCACGGTGGCGGAGAAAACGACACCGAAGAGCTCGGCGCTCGGTTCGAACCCGGCGGTCCGACACGCCCAGTCGAAAATGGCGATCCGGACAAGCGCGGACGGGCTCAGCTAGGGAAGTTCGACTTGGAAAAGACGAAGGATCTCCAGCAACAACATGTTGCACGGGAATCGAAGCCCCGCCTCGAAAAAGACGGTGAGTACCACCGTCTGGTTGTCGCCCGGCTTCGGCACCACGGCCTCTCCTGGGGCGAAGGCCTGCCCTTCCGCCACCGCGCCAGAGCTGACCATCTTCGCCAGCTCGTTGTCGTCCATGAGCGATGCCCCCAAGAAGGAGGTGGTGTAATCATTAATTCGGCCGGGGTAGGGACCCGTCGAGGAAACAGGGTTCGGCTTGAGAGGGGCCACGGCGAACAACGTGCATAGTGGCGAAAAGGGGTCAACGAATGAAAGGGTTCAGTGACTCGGAGCGCCGCGAGTAAAGGATGAAGAAAGGGAGTGCTTGCAGTGAAAATGACGGGGGTAAAGGCGGTGAAAAAGGGATAAGGGGGGATATATAGCCCACCAGGCGACGTTTCGCCTTCCCACCCAATCACGGGCTGCCGCGTGTCGCGAGGGTAGGCGAAACAGTAAATTCCCATGGACCAGGCCGCATAATGACGAGCCCTCGGGGAAAAAGCCCATCACTGTTCAATTCGGCCCAGTAAAGACAACTTCACCGTTTGCGGAAGACGAAAGCTGCAAAAAGAAAAAAACTAACCACAACAATATACGTACACACAATGCATACATTCTTTGCAGGAGCACAAGGTAGGTTTCGGCAGGAGCATCGGTTGAAAGGGGGCACATGGTTTGCACGGTCTCGGCCGAAGCTCCTATCTCACCCTTGCCCGTGAGGGGCTTGTTGGCTGTATGTCACGACACCCTTCGACCAGACCTGCCGAAACCAAGCAAGCAGCGGGGATTCAGACCTGAGGCGTCTAAGGTTCATCAGGGCGAAGCCCTATGGTGAAGACCATGGGGCGAAGGCGGCGAAGGGCGAAGAGTCGCGTGGGGTCCCCGCAAGCCTAAGCATGCCCTGGGAGAAAGCTGGATGGCGAAGGGCGCATACCGAAGGGGGGAGACTTCGCCATGTCGACCCCTGCTCCAAGAAGGCCTAAGGGGCCAACCCAACCACTCTGGCCCGTTGGCCGGTGGGCCAGCAGTTGCCAATTGGCCCGTTAGAGGCCCGTGTATCTTAATTACACTGTATACCCATACAAATATCCCTTTCATAAGGGTGACCATGTAAATTCCCCTGTAAAACCTAAACCCTAATAGTGGGACCTGTAATAGGACTATAAATAGCCCCTGAGGGCCATGTAAAGGGGGATCCCAAGAAAAATCCTTAATTTAATACACTTTACTTTTCCCAACAACTGTTGAGTAACCACGTCCTTAGACGTATGCAGTTGTCACTTCGACAACATTTCCCATCCTTAAGAAGTTTTTTCCCTAAATCCCAATATTTTATAATTTATGTGCGTTATTAGGTGTTTATAAGTGTATTAATATTGTAATTAATATTTCTAAGGAGCGTGAACGGAGGAGTTCCTCCACTACCTGAGTTGTTTCAAACCTACCTAATGTGCTTTCTAATGCTAAGGTTGGTAGTAACCTAAAAATACAATCTAAACTCTAAATTTTGTGTAGTGCTACTTTTTTACCTACTTAACTTGTTGTTGAATTACCCAACCGCATAGATTGCGTGAAGCTTATTCAAGCTAAAACTGGAATTTAGGTTGCTTCTTTTGTGTTTGATTAGGGTATGTTCTGGGTGTTGAATTTTGGTTGCTTTATCTTGAATTTAGCAGTCAGCGAGTCCGGAGGTTGTCAAAGGCACGAGCTTCTAGTTGGGGGCCTATTAATTAGGAGGCAAATGCTTTAGTCCTTTGTGAGATTTGGGAGGTTATGTTTCTACTGGAGTTGATGGTGTGCGTGGCGCGTTTCACTAAAATTGTTTCCATTTGTGTTGGGTCTGATTTGGGGGTAGTTTTGAGTGGAGCTTGGTGTGCAAGAGGTTTCGTGTGCTGAATTACAGGGCACCAATTTTGAAATCCCTAGGTTCAGTTTTACCATGCCAGATTTAGGGTTTATGGGGTTTTAGTAATGAAAACCACTAGTTTGTGTTGTGGTGTTGAGGTTTTACAAGTGCAAGGACTTTCAGTTTTGTCGTGCCATATTATAGTTTATGTGGTTTAGTAATGGAAACCACTAGTTTTTTGGTATGTTGCTGAGGTTTTATTAGTGCAAGGACTTTCATCTTTGTAGTGGCCGGTGGGTTAGTTCTGTGGCTGGCATTTACTGTGTCCTTGACATGTGAAAAATCTGATTTTGGTTTGTGAACTGACTTTTGGTATGGTGATTTGGTGTACATGTGGAAACTTATAGAACTAGGACATGTGTATGTAAGTGCTCGAGGTATTATATGGTAGTTTTCACCTTCAAAGGTCAAACGTGACTACAAGTACTTGATATATTGTGTATACTGTTTTGTCTTGAAGCCAACTTGTTGAGAACAAAAGTTAACTATTTATCTTGTCCTAAAATTTGACGTTGTACGTGAACTATTCAAAATCAGATACCAGGGAATACGACGAACCTTGCTTATCTGGTGAACTTTAGGTATTGGATATTAGAAGGCAGGTGTCTTCTTTTTTAAAAAAAAAATCATATTAGGGAATTAGGGATCCTGTTGTTGGATTTTATGTTTTGAGCTTCCCACAATCTATGTGAAAGGTTTGAGCAATTTAGAGTTAACGATGGTGGTCTGCACTGGTCCCTGTTTACCCTAAAATTTTGTCTAAAGGAATTATTTTTGTTGTCTGCGGAGTAAACAACTTTGGGAAATTCCGAATGTACATATGGTGGACACTTGTTTTGGAGAGCTTTGAGGTTATCATATTGCTCGATCGCAGGATTTTGATTGCCTCATACCTGGATTTTGTTTGTTTTGGGGCAAACTAATGAATCAGTACGTTTAATTTATTTTGGGAAGCAAACTGGAGTAATTTATCAGTACTACCTTTATGTATGAACTACTAGTCCGCTGGAATATCACATGGGGTGAACGATTTTGATTTGTTATTTCCATTATGTCATCGATCACTGCTGGATCGATTGGTCAAAGGCCTTTTGCAGCAACCTAGCGCTTCAGTTTGTTTTGCATTCTGACTGTCATTGGAATCATCCCATTGTCTCATTTTATTCGTATAGCGTATTAACAAATAGAAAATAATTTATGAGTAAAACTTTTTTATATATATCTTCAGCTATTGAAAAGCAAGTGCTATAAAATAAACCGCAATGAAGAAAAAGACAAAACCAACTTTAAAATTAAGTTTTGGCTGATAAGCATTAGGGAAAGGATGGGACGGTCCTGAAGACCTGAACGCCTGATCCAAAATGCAATCAAATTAGAAAACGAAAACCCTAACCAGTTGGCGCTTAAAAAGTATTCATCTACATTAGTTTCCACCTACTACTTATATTTTCAGGCTTATAACATTAATACAAACCCCTACATCATTTCAGCAACAAAATTACGGCTCCAGTTGAGTTATTCTTTTTCATTTATCTAGGGAGGATGCAGCAATGGAACTACAAAATCTAGGGACGAGGAAAGACGACTACTAGTTGAAGTAACAGCTAAACTTGAAGCTGCAAGGTGTAGGAAACAACATTAGTTGTTCTTACCCTGATTACTGAATTAGAAAAAAAAAGTGTGGAATGACCAAGAACAGCCAAAGAAAACGCATCAAGAGAGAGAGAACTTTAATTCAGGATACTGATAGAGAAGCTTGCACAGAAACGTATTTTTTCGTCAAACTCAAAAGTAACAAATAAATTAGCTAGCGTTCCGGAGAACTTGCACCGACCAAGACTTAAAATAAGCATGGCTGAATTTTTTAGGTCAACCTTACAATAACATACAAGCATAAAATACGTTATCCTTAGGTATCACTACAACCACAGGCAGTTTAAAATGACAGCAACATCTTCGGCATAACACATGCCATGCAACACGTTGCAACAGAAGGGTAACTGAACACCACAGGGGCCAGTGCCCAGGCTAGTTAGGAGTACTTGTTTTCCATCTCCAGGCCACACTTTGCAGTGAATACTTGTTTTCCATCTCCAAGCCGACAAAATAGACACAAGAGACACCTGCAAGACCCACCACCCCAAGGAAAAAAGACCCCATTGTACACCTTTTGAGGAACGTGATGTCCCTTATTACCTCCTCTATTTCCATTTTCTCTCTATCAAAACAAAACAGAGAAAACAGCCATATGTTATTATCATGTATGTTACTATCATGCCTCAAGACCATTTGAGTTGGTTTAAATAAGAATGAGAACAATGTTAGTTCCTTCACCTTGCAGCTTCCATTTTAGCTAATTCTTTACGTAGCTGTCGTATTTCCTTCGTGGAAGACGCAAGCTCTGTAGTACTTCCTTTGCTAAACTCTCCCTAGATTTAGGTGTTAAAGAAAACAAGTTGAGATGTCAACATAATGTAGAGGTCCAAAACAAACAAGTCAGAGTACTGAGTAATAATAAGTAAATTTGCAAAAGAACCAGTTCACACTTCAAAGTATTCATCTAGACATCAAGTTTCCACCTACTACTTGAGGTTACCCTTAGCTGAAGCGCTGAGTACATACTAACTAGCTTGTGTTCAAGGTGCCACAAACAACACGGGTAACATTAGTACAGTACCAACCAATACATCTTTGTGTTTTCAGCAACTAAATTGCAGCTCTAGTTCAGTGATTTTTTTTTGTTGCAGTAAATGCCTAGTGTGGAATTGTTTGTGAGATAGAAAAGGTTTGCATGATACACATACTCTCCTTTCATCTGTATAGAACAAAGTATCTTGAACTGACAATGGTAATTAACAAACAGAGACAACTACACCCCTAATTTTCGCAGGAACCCATGCCTTAAGCTACAGATTCTAGCCATCATAAGTTTCTTCTGTCATCATTTGAACTTGGAACCAACAGGTGGCCAGTGGCCACTAGCAATTACACTTTGCTACGTACGGGAACATGTTTCGGACAGTCGTAAAAAAAGAATTAGGAAATTTGACAGCGAATATACAGTCGGCTAGAACCTAGAAGTACAAAACATCATGGGAGTAGCATTGTTTCAGACAAATAGAGATACGTGATATTCAAGCATCAAAATTCCAATCTAATCTTTAGTTTATTTTTTCTTAAAAAACATGACTGCAAGTTTCGAAAGTTGTACTAGCAAGGAAAACAAAATCACAAAGACAATCCCAACCCAAGGGTTGGGCTAAAAATTTATCAACCAACCGACCATAGAAAACAAACTGAAGTTGGCCACATATCATACATAGAGCTAATTTGGAATTGGGATTTTGATTGTCCCCCTAACAAAACAGAAAACAATTTTGGGCTAGCCGCCAAGGTGAGATCGATTTGTCGGCAAACGCGGAACAGACGATCTGGACACGAATCGATCTATCTAGCGATACATACTATACTAGCAGTTGAATTGCAATACTTGGTCGATCGAAACGAACGATTTGGGACCTGGGAGGCGTTGGGCATGAACACGAATCGACCTACCGAGCAATGCATACTAGCAGCTCAATTGCATGGAGATGCATAACAATTTGCGATGGATCAAGGGCGCGAGGGGCGAACCGACTTGGGAGGCGTTGGCGGAGAGGGATCGAGGGCGACGGAGAGCGGCGGCCGGGACGGGGGCCCTCAGCTTACCGGCGAGGTAGCGCATCGCCATAGCAGACCGCAGCAAGGAGAATGATCGCCGGCGGCGGCTAGGGTTTCCTCTCTCTTGGCTTCCTCCAGAGGTTTCACTTCTCGATCCCTTTTCTATTTATTTTATTATATACGGGAAGGAAGACAGCTGTGGACTGGGCCGGATCCAACAGCTCCAACGTTTTCTTTTCATTAGTTAGATTTTTCTTTTCATTTTTTATATTATAAGTCCCTCTAACTTTTTTCTTAGTCAACCATTTTTAAGTTCACTACTACAGATTGTGTTTCTCTGTGCGGTCAAAACACCTTTTTTCCGTGCGGAGGTTTTGACCGTCTGCACCTAGAGTCTGCGAGCGTGCGGGCGTCCCAACCGCACGGAAAAATAAATCTTCCCGTGCGGTCCGCTTAACACGTACTCACGGGATAATAGATTATCCCCTGCGGTTGTGTTATACCGACCGCACGGGATAATCTATTATCCCATGCGGGCGGTTTAAGTAGACCGCACGGGAACACCTATTATTGCAAATGCCCTAGATTACACTAGCCGTTTAGATAGATATCGTATGGACTTGTAATTTTTTTTAAGTTATGTTTATGAATGGTACAGTAGCAAATATAGTCGCAGTTATTCACGATCAATTACAAACACGATTGATTTTTATAACGAAAGTAT
Source organism: Oryza punctata (assembly GCA_000573905.2). Classification (NCBI taxonomy): domain Eukaryota; kingdom Viridiplantae; phylum Streptophyta; class Magnoliopsida; order Poales; family Poaceae; genus Oryza; species Oryza punctata. Next base: position 3,007,039 of record CM002494.2, on the reverse strand, counting down.
CACAAGTTAAACATTATAAAACATCGATACAAATAATTAATTAGCATATATACATGAAAGTAGCTACAATGCCAGTGTAACAAATATTACAAGTTCTGTCTCCCTCACAAATAAATCTTTTTATTTTACTGCATGTTCTCTCTCCCACTCCCTTAGGCGTTTGAATTTGTCATCGCAAGCAAGTTCGCTATCAGGGTCATAGAACTCCCCTAGATGGTTGTAGATGTCACGATGAATGAACCGGCACAAGTCCCCGCACAAGTTGAGAAGCGTCTTTTTGTCGAACCGGTTTGCGGTACACGGAATGCTCGGGAGCTATTGAAAATAGGAGAAAAATAGATTTTCGTTAAAATCAATTTAAACAAACTAGTTCATATATGTAAGGAGCATGATAACTTACACCTGTAAACTCAGTTCGGTATCTCCCGCAGACTCTGAGCATCTCGCACACGTAATATCCGCACAGGCTCGTACCGGGGAGTTGCTTGTAACACTACGTAAGAATAGTACACACGTCAGTAGTAAAAACTGACAATCGCATCATTAAGTTAACGAATATATGATAACATATCGGCCAGTGTGCCTTTACGAGAAGCTTTGTTCTATATTGATCCTTCACGAACCCGCCATGTCTTTTTGTAATAGTCGTGTCCTCTACAATGATTAAATATTTATTTGAAATAACTTTAAAATTACAACTAAGCAGTATGGTATGTAGGAGGTTTGTTTAAAACATACAAATTCAGCAAGACAAGGAACTACATGAACTTCTGCTCTTCGTAGTGGGTCGGATCAAGAACTACGACCAAGTGGTCCCTTGGATATACGAGGAATAGTATGTAGTAATCGCTGCAAACACGGGTTATGAATTACATAAGGCATCTGATACATATTTTGATGTGCTATGATATTACATGAATGGAACAAAGGGGATGTTGCTTGTCCACGTGCGTGAGCATAGCTTCTCCCAGGTAAGTTGCCACCTGGACCCTCGTATTCTTGTGCAACCAATCCACATATGCTTTTCTTTCCTCCGGCGTCTTATTCTTCCGTTGCAGACCATCCAGATTTAGCCTCACAGTGTGTGCCGTCATGCAAACCCTCGTCGGGTTAGCGTAGCCTATTGAGGCCTTCGTTCGTTAGGCATCTACCCATTGTGACCTAACAAATTATCCAAGTTAAATGACTTATAGTTTTTTGGCAGACATTCGCTAAGCAAAAAACAAGCCGGAAAACTTACAGGCACCACACGCCGACGAGATTGATATCCATTTTTTCCATCTTAAAGAATGCATGTAGGTCATTGAAAATGATGATGAAGTTTCTCAATGCAAACCTTACATTTCTGGAATGCTTTGCAAATTCCGGGTGTAGTGCATCAAAGTTTTTCCACTATCGAGCATCGACGACATATCGGATCATACCATCTGTCTTCCGACCCTCTCGATGCCATCTCATCAACTCGCAATTGGTATGGTTTGAAAACAGTCGCTTCAGGTGATCTTTCACTGGCAGGTACCACATCACCATAGCCGGAATCTTTTTCTTTGCTGGCACCGATGAATCTTGGTCGCCAACCTCTCCGTCTACGGATCTGTTGCCCATCGTGCAACGACTCGTCCCACATGTTGAGCAACATGTTGGGCCCGCAGCTTACCGGCGAGGTAGCGCATCTCCATAGTAGACAGCAGCAAGGAGAATGATCGCCGCGGCAGCTAGGGTTTCCTCTCTCTTGCCATCCTCCAGAGGTTTCACTTCTCGATCCCTTTTCTATTTATTTTATTATATACGGGAAAGAAGACAATTGTGGGCTGGGCGGATCCAACAGCTCCAACATTTTCTTTTCATTAGTAGATTTTTCTTTTCATTTTTTATATTATAAGTCCCTCTAACTTTTTTCTTAGTCAAACATTTTTAAGTTTATAAAATAAAATTTAACAACATCAAATTAGGTTCATTAAATTAATATTTAATATATTTTAATAATATATGTTTCTTTTGGTTTGAAAATATTTCTATATTTTTCTATAAATTAAGTCTATAAAAAAATTAAAACAACTTATAATATAAAACGGATGGAGTATTCTACTACTTCCTCCGTTTCACGTTGTAGGTTCTTTTGACAACTTTTTAAGTTAAACATTTTTAGATTTGATTAAGTTTGTAGAAAAATATAGTAATATTTGCCAGTGTTATAGATAAGTTATACCTAATAATTTTGTGTTAGGATCGACGGAGCCTACCATATATCAAGCCTTATATAGAATTTAGCCTCATATATGAAAGGCATTCCAGATAAGAAAAAACATGCAGAGTTCCACTTGGGCATGACAATGACTATCCGGATTGTATCCATACTCGATTCCCTAGTTTTATTTGGATAAGGGACACCCGAGAGTATAAATACATTACCCCTAGGAGGAGAGGAGACATGCCAAGACAAATACGAAGGCAAGCCTAGACAGACCCACTATAGAGCCATAGAGGTAGGGGTTGCAATTCCCCCATGGGTTTGGGGCTCCACCAGGGACCCGCACCTACGGGGGTAGGGACGGGTGTTGATTTTTACCCGCAGGGAGTCGAGGTTGGGGCCCCAGCCATAGGCGGGGGCGGGGCCAGGGGGAGGACAGCCACCTGACGGTGTATATTAGACTATTACTACTAGCATATAGCAAACCCAAAGAGCCCATCTAGCCTATCATATATAAAGTCAAACCCTAATTTCCCTACCTTCTACCCAATCCTCAATTCCTAACTGTTGACGATGCAATTTGGCAAGCATGTGAACCGGAAACGGAGTCTAATTCGAAGCGAAATTGAAGATATGTGGGATTCTCGGAAACAGAGTGTGCATTGGCTAGGAAACCGTATCGGCTAGAACTGAGTTTGATGTGGATAGCCGATGTGGCCGATATTGGTTGTATGATCAATGTCAGGTTCGAGGAAGAGTTTAAGACAATGTTGCCAGGCAAGGATAGAGTCCAGAATTGGAAATTATATCTATTAATTAGGATTATTTGTAATTTCCTTAAAGATATTTTCGATAAGAGTCCGCCTAAGGGACTTGTTTGCTAGTTGGATTTGTATTAAGATAATGTGAATCGTGTCCATAATGGATAAGCTTGTACTTTCGGCTATAAATATAAACCCGAGGTCTCATGAATAAAACAACAATATTTCAATCAATCTCGGCGCATCGCTAACCTTTTATTCTTTTATTTTCGATGAGTTCTTGCTTTCGAGTCAAGCTACATCAGTTTGATCTTCGGCGAAGAGGTAGGGCTTTTTATGGCAGTTTGCATTATCGGAATTAGTGCTTACATCTTTATGACACTCTAATTCTATATTGTGAATCTCCGAGTTATCATATACATTATATAATTTAGATTGACAATGCTATCTATTCGTATCGGCCGATCTCTATCTAGGGTTTTGTCGATAACGACTAGATTGCCTTGTTGGTTTGAATTATATAATGTATCCACCATCCTGAAAAAGCAACCATCGGCTTGATTGTCTAGATATTATGGTTCTTTTCATACTTAATGCTGCATCAGTTAAGTTTGATCTATTAAGTCGTGTTTAGAATCATGATCTCTAGCCTGCTTCATGGTTGTTAATAAAGATAGTATCGGGGTTTCAGCCGATCTTATCTGGTATAGTTGTTTTACATAGTGTAATGCTTTGTTTAATATGTTATATCTGCCCTTTATATTAGGATATAATCTAATACAAATATATCCGACTTATATTTTCAGCCGATGTACTTATATTTTCAGCCGATGTACCAGTTTTAGGGTTAGTTTTGTCATCGACTATATCTTACAGCCGATCCATGCTATATTGCATCGGCTAGGTTACATCACGATACGGTATCGGCTAACTGGCCGATTGACTATTGTCGGATGGAAAACTCCGCAGCGGGGGACTGTGCAGACCCCCTTTTTGAGTTCGGCCTAGGGGCGCGAGAGGGACTTCCTTAGGCCCGGCTCCGGTGAGGACGGTGAGAATTGAAGATCGACAGACAGAGGATGGTGACACACGAGCAAGTATACAGGTTCGGGCCATTGATGAGGCGTAATACCCTTCTCCTGTGGGGTGGATTATCTGTGTGGATTCTAATTCTCCAAAGTCGGTTTTTGGCTAGTGACAACTCAAGGAGCAGAGGTCAAAAGCCGAACCTCCTTCCTCTAGCCCTGGGCCTCCTTTTATATCTCAAGGGGACACCACAGGGGCTAGTCAGGCTGTTTTCTAGAGAGAAAGGAGAAAACTATTTTACAAGCGTAAACCATATCGTGGCTTGGAGCAGAAGCCTCCAGCTCCTGTTGCACCGGCATGGCCCCTGTCAGGCCGCTCATCATGCCGGTCGGCGCAGCACGTCTTTCTCCATTAAACGGATGGACTCCGCTAGTCCAACCGTAGTCTGCTCGGTGCACCAGATGATTAGACCTGACGCACCATCTTCGGTGAGGCACGAGAGCCAGATCAGCTCTCGCGATCTTGCTGCAGTTCATCGGGAAGCGTATCATACCTACCGGTCGTGTGTCGGCACGCGCGGTACTGTACGCCATCCCATCGGTCATTCGCACCGGTCTCACGCCGGTCAGTCGACAGCGACCGGTGTCAGATGTGTGCGTGTCATTCCGCAATAAATGCGGCACGCGCGCGCGTGCGGCGCACGCGCACTACGCCTGCACCGTCATTAATGCGGGTAGGTGAGCGCTGGCAGCGGCCCGAGGGGGTCGGGGGAGCCCGACCCCTACTGGGCCTCCCCGCGAGGGGGTAGCGTGTCATGGGAGGGCAGCCGCCACGTCGCCCTCCGGCCCTCTCACCCCTTTGGGGGATGGCAACGTGGGCGGACGGGGCCGCCTCAAGCCCATAGTCGACATACCCCTGGGCCCAGGACACCGACAGTAGCCCCCGGCGTAAAGGCTGTGTGGGGCCCCACTGCAGGTCGTCCAGGTTTTACGCCACCTCGTCGAACCAGTGTGAAGTGGGCCCAAGTTCCCAAGGGAGATGGACGGCTGCTGGTTCTGTGTGTATGGAGAAAACGCCTCCCAGCAATAATGGGCCCTTGTTCCGTAACGGCCTCATTATCCGGGGCGTAACCCAGAACACCTCTCGACGGTAAATGGGCCATTACTGCGTAACGGCCCTATTTCCGGGGGTGGCACGCAAAATGGGGCACGTCTGCTCGTATGCCCAATATAATAATGATGGCGTACCTCTCGGCGGATGTGCGCGCCCTAAAGACGGGCACGATTCGCCCCTTCGTCTCCGGGACGGTGGCGATGCTCCGCACGCGTGCCGGAAACGGAGTAGTGGGGATGATGGGGGAAGTGCGCGCAAGAATCAAGGGAGCGAGATAGTGGACATAGGGAACTAGATGCCGGGCGCGGCAGCGGCCAGGGTATAAAAGGTGCGGGGGGCTTCCCCTTCCTTCATCACCTATCCCCCTAACTCAGCTTCCTGGTGCCCTTGCTTCCCTTGTTCCCTAGCGCTCCTCTCGCCACACACTCTCGCTCCTCGTGACGCGCACTCCATGGAGCGACAGTGACCCTAGCTGGGAGCAACGTGTTGTCACCGTTGCGTGTCAGCAATGGCCGCGTAGCCGGCCTGCCGCACAAGTTCATGCCGGCGGTGGTCAACCAAGGGTCGGCGATGCTGGGCAGGGTGTGCCCGGCGCCTCCGTCGTTCCCATCCTCAAACGGCGGGGTGAGGTGCGCCCTTGCCAGCTCAAACCCGCTCGGCGCGTTTTACCCCGCCACGGTTAGGAACCAGCTGCATAGCGTTGCATCCTGGACCGTGGCCAGCCGATTCAAAGGTGCCAGGCGGTCCCTTGATCCGCCTCCTTGGCCGCCATCACCGTCGAAAATGAAGGCGGCGACGCTGGCAGGTAGTACTGCCCGGTCACCATGGTGGTCGGCGCAAGGAGCAGGGACTGCCACCGCTGACCGACAGAAGGAGCAGGGAGTGCCGCTGCTGCCGACGGAGGGAGCAGGGACTGCCACTGCTGACCAGCGGGAGGAGCAGGAATTGCTGCTGCTACCGGCGGAGGAGGCAGGAACTGCTGTGGAAGAAGGGACTACAACTGCGGCTGGCGGAGGGAGTAAGGACTGCCGCCGGGGATGGCGGAGGGTGTACCACTGCCGCCGCCGTCGGCCGAGGGAGCAGGGGCTGCCGCTGCCGATCGGCGGGAGGAGCGGGGACGGCCGCTGCCGCCGGCAGAGGGAGTAAGGACTGCTGCTCCGCCGGGGGTTCTTCCTCCTCCATTTTTGCCCCCCTGTCGGGCCTTCGTGCCGATCATGTAATAATCGACACGGCCTTCGCGCCGATCATGTAATAATCGACTTTCCGCCATATGCTTGTGTATTAATTTCCTGCAATGAAATATGTCATGGTTTCATGTCAGTTTGATATCCTGTATATGTGATCCAAGTGTTTTCCCCTTGTGGAATCATTTGGTGTTTTGTCTTAAGCGGGGGCTCGGGTTCGGGCTGCAGTCCCGAGTGATAGGAACCAAGACTAGAGCACTTGGGGAGTTCCACATGTCGAGACTGGCCAGGACGAGAGCATGATGATCGGGGTAAGTGCGGACCCTATGGTGGGCCATTGGCGAGTTCCCCCAGAGTTCAACAAGTCTCGGGGCACGGCTCGATCTGGGCCCTGTCGGCGTCTAGGTGGTGCAAATCACTTAGGAGCGACACGAACGCGACCGTCCCGAGTAAGACAAAAACACCCAACAAAACCCGCAAGTGGAAAACCATAATTGGATCGGATATAAAATTGTTGTAAAACGAATGCAAAAGAGAGGGATGTGTATATTGATAGTGGGAGCCCCCGGCCAACTTTGTCGTGCCCGAGGGGGCACGCGGGGTTGGCCCGAGCCTGAGGTACAACACAGCGACTCCTGACTCCTCTATGGATAGAAGCGACGAAGGTGTTCGATATTCCATGGGTTAGGCAACTCTGTGCCGTCTTCCATGGCCAGCCTGATTGAACCCGGCCGGGGGACACCGATCACTCTAAACGGCCCCTCCCACATGGGTGAGAGTTTGCTCAGTCCAGCACACGTTTGGACGCGGCGTAGGACGAGATCGTTTATGGGTCGAGACTTACTGTCAATTTTCTAAAAAGATGTTAGTTTAGATTGAGTGCTTCAAAATCTCATATCTTTATTTGTCTGAAAAGGTACTACTCCCATGATGTTGTATTGTATTTTTAGCGGTCAAATTTGCATTATTTTTTTTTAAGACCGTGTCTGAAACATGTTAGCAGAGTGTAACTGTTATTGTCCACCTGTTGGTTCTGAGTTATAACGATGACGGGACAAACTTATGATGCCCAGAATCTGTAGCTTTAAGACTTGATCCCCTGTGAAAATCAGGGGTGCAGTCTCTGCTTGCTTATTAGTGTTGTTGATCAAGTATCTTCTATGCAGATGAAAGGATAGTATGTGTCTCATGAACAACCATCTCCACTAGGATGCCACACATCTCATAAACAATTCCACACTAGTCATTTACTAAGAGAAAAAAAGTCATTGAACTAGAGCTACAATTTGGTCGCTGAAAATGCAAGATGCTTGTAGGGAGTACATAGTACTACTACTAAGAGCTTCAGTTAAGAGTGAGCTCACATAGTTGGCACATGGAAATTCCTGGCGAACTAGATAAATACTTCCAAGCGCAAATCGGTTCTTTTACAAGGTTTAATTTAGATGTACCTGTGTCCTGTCTTACTAATATTCTTACTCTGAATTGTTTGTTTGGAACTGGACATTGCCATCTCAGCTTGTTTTCTTTAACTGCTAAATCTAGGGAGGACGCAGCAATGCAACTACAGAGAATGTTGCGTGGAATACGGATGGTGATCTGGGTTGGGTACAGGAAGAAATAGCTAAACTTCAAAAGTTAAGGTGAAGGAACTAACATTATTTATTCTTATTATCTAAATCAAACTCAAAAGGTCCCAATGCATGATACTATTAACTAACATACATTTGTTTTCTGTGATAGACTGGAAATCGAGAAGACAACAAGGCAAAACAGGTTCCATAACCGGTTTATAATTGGGTCTGTGTTTGCTGGGCTTGGCCTTGGAGGTCTCGCTTGTGCCTGGTATACTCGTAGCTACAGGAAGGCCCTCAAGGAGCATCTTGACAACCCGATCGTTTGAATGCCGTCGTATTCAACATCTTCGCCTAAGTAGCCTGGGTTGGGGGTCCTGCTCACGATCGTCAAGTCAGATCCACTTTGCCTATGGGCCGTGGAGCGCAATTCACCAAGGAATTTTGTATTTTTTTTAATTCATCAAGAATTATAATAAAATGCATTTTTCCATTGTCTATTTTATTTTGTGTACTTTGTACACTGGCACGCCTACGCCTGCTTTTTTACTTTTACCTTTCTTTGGACGGAGAGACGAAAGTTTAATTTTCTCTCCAAATAATGAGTTAGCAAGTTTTCAATTGTTTCCCCTATGTGACGGGCAATGGTTTTGTGTTTTTTTATATCCACTGAGATTATAGTTTCTTTTCAGGCTTCTATACACCCATGGCTGGCCGTGGGATGCTCTTGTGAGGATATTTGTTGGCGGAGAGGAATGTTGATTAGTAATGTTGGTGCAGTGCTGCTCACTGTATTCGTGTAGGCATTGATCCAAGTTGTCTGCCCTGATATGCATCGTGATATTAGTCCTGGCAATGACCTGTGTTGCCATATCCATCAGCGATGGTGCTGTTGTGTTATTTTTATTAGTTTTGTGTATTATACAGATGTAACGCATCGCGTATGCGACCGTTGATGTAATACTAAAACCTGGTTTGTAAAACTCGTGGTTGGAAAAGAATTTTAGTATACTTAAAAGGTCGGAGATAAAGAGTAATTTAGAAGGATAGGGCCATTCTCTCATTTGTAAATACATTATTCTCATCAGTAATCTTATTACTGAATTACTAAATGCAAGTCTAAAATAAAGAAAATACCATTCAGGCAAAATATTACTACCATAAATGTGTTGGTTAGCCCTTGATCCATCGGCATGTAAAAAATTTATCACTAGAAATAAAAATATTACTATCACTATATGGGTTAGTCTCGTTAGTAATTGTTTTACTCATAGGTTAACAATCTTAGTGATATTTTTACCCATATGTCAATACGAGGTAGCAAAATTTATTTACTAAGGGAAGGGCTGAGAACAACCTGAGAGTAATTCATTTACTGAGAGAATGAATCAATTGAGAGGGGCTGAAAACAGCCTAGGAGTAATCCATTTACTATAGAAGAAATCACTTGGGGGTGCGGGAGTGTTAGTAATTAATTTACTCACATTTGATAGACTCAGTAATCTTGTTACTAATGGGCCAATTACGAAAGAAGTGCAGGAGAAAAGAAAAAAAAAGATCTGCGAACAAAGGAAATGCGGACGGGGATGGGGGAGGGTGCCTGGGGGGTTGGAGGGGTGGGGGTGGGGTGGGTAGGGAGGGGGTGGGGGTTTATGTGAGGGGAGCATTTGAGTTATTGCACACCCCAGGCGCGGTTTAGCCCATCCCTATATATATATATATAGACACACACACATCACACGAATACAATATGTGGGATGACGTAATTTAGTCTATGTCAGCCTAGCGGCATACATCTCTAACATTTGGTCGACGACTAGCGTAGTCGACTTCCTCGAATATGAACTCGGTGAGATTGGAGGTATAGCTAGATCCCTCTTGTTGCCCTCTATGTAGGGTTGGCAATGGGACGGGTCTGGGGCGGGTTGGGCTGGAACGCCCCCACCCCCGTCCCTGACTTCTCACCAACCCTAGGCCCGTAGAGGTGGTCGGGTAGGAAAAATCACCCATCCCCAGCCCGTAGGGGACCTGGCGGGTGAGGCGGGGCCCTGCACCACCCGGTTGGGCCGCTGGGGTGACGAGCGAGGAGTAGTGAGGATGGCCGGTGACGCGACAATGAGGTGAGTACGACAGCAGACAATGACGAGGTGGCCTGCGAGATGAGGAGGCACGGCTGACAGTTGGTTGTGGGGTGTGGGGTGGTTGGCGACTAGGCGCGGAGGCACCGCTAACGCCGCCACCGTGGATGTGCCTCCCCTGGAAGTGCCTAGCCGTGATGCCACCGAGTATGCGCCGTCCGTAGATGTCGACGTCGATGTGGTTCGCCGCGTATGCGCCATCCCTGGATGTCGACGCCGATGTGGTTGGTTGTACCCTTAGACGTCGACGCTGACAAAGGGCCTCCGCCACCACCGCCCACGCCTTGGCTGCCAACGCCTGTGCGAATGGCTACGTGTGGCCGCTGCCTGCTGACACTGTCGCCGGCGCCTGGTAGCTGTCGAAGGAACATGGGCCGCGCACCGGTGGAGTGGCGGTTGGGTGGGATTTGGAATTGAGGATAGGATAGAAGGTAGGGAAATTAGGGTTTGGCTTTATATATGATAGGCTAGATGGGCTTTTTTGGGTTTGCTATATGCTAGTACGAATAGTCTAATATACACCCTTCGGGGGCCCGCGGGTCACTCGCGGGCGGCTGTCCTCCCCTGGCCCCGCCCCCGCCCATGGCCGGGGCCCCAACCCCGACTCTCTGCGGGTAAAAATCAGCACCCGTCCCCACCCCCGTAGGGGCGGGTCCCTGATGGGGCCCCAAACCCACGGGGGAATTGCAACCCCTACCTCTATGGCTCTATAGTGGGTCTGTCTAGGCTTGCCTTCGTATTTGTCTTGGCGTGTCCCTTCTTCTCCTAGGGGTCTTGCATTTATACTCTCGGGTGTCCCTTATCCAAATAAAACTAGGGAATCGAGTAGAGATACAATCCGGATAGTCATTGTCATGCCCAAGTGGAACTCTGCATCTTTTTTCTTATCTAGAATGCCTTTCGTATATGAGGCTAAATTCCATATAAGACTTGATATATGGTAGGCTCCGTCGATCCTAACACAAAAATATTAGGTATACCTTATGTATAACACTGGCAAATATTGCTATATTTTTCTACAAACTTAGTCAAATCTAAAAATGTTTGACTTAAAAAATTGTCAAAAGAACCTACAATGTGAAACGGAGGTAGTAGTAGAATACTCCATCCGTTTTATATTATAAGTTGTTTTGATTTTTTTATAGACTTAATTTATATAAAAATATAGAAATATTCTCAAAGAAAAAGAAACATATATTATCAAAATATATTAAATATTAATTTAATGAAACTAATTTTATGTTGTTAAATTTTATTTTATAAACTTAAAATTGTTTGACTAAGAAAAAAGTTAGAGGGACTTATAATATAAAAAATGAAAAGAAAATGTTCGTATACTAGTCCGTGTTGGAGCTGGAGCTGTTGGATCCAGCCCAGCCCACAGTCATCGACATCGACATCGGCTAATATCGCTCCATCGACTTGTTAGTAGATCGACTCTTTGATCTGCTGTTTATATATGTTGTTAGTTGCAGGATCAAACTGATTGGCATGCCCGCATCTTACCAATTTTAGAACCTGCACTAGAGCTAAGCAGATGTCCTAGGTTGTTGTGTTCATCGACTTAATTCGCGTCAACACAAATCTGTCACTTTTGCCCGAGCGCGGATTTTTGGTCAAAACTCCTCTACCGCATTGCCTTCCCATGTTTATCCCTCCAATCCGCCACCGCTGTCATCGGCCGATGCCCCTCCTCCCCCACCGCCACCACCCACGGGGAGAGGAGTCATCGGCCAGCCGCACACTAGGGAGAGATCTCGCTGGGAGGCCACGCGCGGGGAGGATCTTGCTGGGAGGCCGTGGGCGAGGATAGGAGCTCGCCGGCCTGCCGCACACGGGTGGAGGAGCTCGCCGGGAAGCCGCGCGCTCGGAGGAGGAGTCGGCTTGCCGCGCGCTGGGGAGGGAGCTCGTTGGTCGGCCGCGCACGGGTAGAGGAGCTCGCCGGCCAGCCGCGCGTAGGGAAGAGCTCCCGGTGGGCCACACGCGGGGAGAGGAGTCGTCGGCCGGCCACGCGTGGGGGAGTTATCTGGCTGGCCGCGTGCTAGGGAGGAAGCTCACTAGTCGGCCTATTGCTGTTGCTGTTTCCATCGCCTCCTCTCCCTCACCGCCGAAGCTCACTGGTCGGCCTATTGCCTGTTGCTTCGATCGCCGCTGCCGCAACCTCCTATCCCGCCACAACCAGCCGCCGCAGCATCTACCTACTATTTCCGCTTCGACGTCAGTGCCGCAGCCTCCTCTCTCTCGCCGCCGCAGTCGCCATCTGCTGATGTTGCTGCTTCCACGATGCCACTATCGCCGTCTCCGCAGCCTACTCTCCCTCCCTCCCTTGTCGTCACCGCCACCCTTGGAGCCGGCTCACTACCACCGCCATCGCCTTTGTTGCTGCTGGAATGTGAGAGAGAGAGATGAGGAAGATTAAATAAAGGAAAGAGGGATAGGAGGTGACAAAAAAGGATGATATGGGGGGTGGAAGTCACTGACATGTGGATCTCACCTGCCAAGTCAACGAGTCAACGGCGGTCCTGCAGCCACGTCAGCAAAAACCTCTTTCCAAACCACTGAAGGTGGTAATTTGCACCGGCTTTTAAAAATCAGGATACGTTGTACCTAGTTTTGTGGTAGAGGGAGATGATTAAATCAAAAGGAAGATATGAGAGAGGTAAAATAAACTTATTTCTAATAGGACTCGTATACCAGTCCGTGTTGGGGTTTTGGAGGTGTTGGATCCGTTCCGACGAGTGGCCCAGCTCAGCCCACAGTTGTCTTCCTTCCCGTAATTCAATAAATAATTAGAAAGGGATCCAAGAGAGAATTGAAACGTCTGGAGGAAGCCAAGAGAGAGAAGGCATCGTCTCGTCTCGTCGCCTCGCCTCGCCCCCGATTGAGGAAACCCTAGCCGCCGCCGCCGCCGCCGATCATTCTCCTTGCTGCTGTCTGCTATGGCGATGCGCTACCTCGCCGGTAAGCTGCGGGCCCCCGTCCCGGCCGCCGCTCTCCGTCGCCCTCGATCCCTCTCCGCCAACGCCTCCCAGGTCGGTTCGCCCCTCGGCCCTTGATCCGTCGCAAATTGTTATGCATCTCCATGCAATTGAGCTGCTAGTATGCATTGCTCGCTAGGTCGATTCGTGTTCATGCCCAACGCCTCCCAGGTCCCAAATCGTTCGTTTCGATCGACCAAGTATTGCAATTCAACTGCTAGTATAGTATGTATCGCTAGCTAGATCGTCTGTTCCGCGTTTGCTGACGAATCGATCTCACCTTGGCGGCTAGCCCAAAATTGTTTTCGTTTTGTTAGGGGGACAATCAAAATCCAAACTCCAAATTAGCTCTATGTATGATATGTGGCCAACTTCAGTTTGTTTTCTTTGGTCAGTTGGTTGACAAATTTTTAGCCCAACCCTTGGGATTGTCTTGAGATCGTGGGGGTAAAGGTGGAGGGAGCTTGAAGTTGGTGATTTTTTTTTTCTTTGCTAGTTCAACTTTCGAAACTTGCAGTCATGTTTTTTAAGAAAAAATAAACTAAAGTTTAGATTGGAATTTTGATGCTTGAATATCACGTATCTCTATTTGTCTGAAACGATACTACTCCCATGATGTTGTACTTCTAGGTTCTAGCCGACTGTATATTTTAGCTGTCAAATTTGCTAAAATTTTTTTTACGACTGTCCGAAACATGTTCCCGTACGTAGCAAAGTGTAATTGCTAGTGGCCACTGGCCACCTGTTGGTTCCAAGTTCAAACGATGACAGAAGAAACTTATGATGGCTAGAATCTGTAGCTTAAGGCATGGGTTCCTGCGAAAATTAGGGGTGTAGTTGTCTCTGTTTGCTTATTACCATTGTCAGTTCAAGATACTTTGTTCTATACAGATGAAAGGAGAGTATGTGTATCATGCAAACCATTTCTATCTCACAAACAATTCCACACTAGGCATTTACTGCAACAAAAAATATCACTGAACTGAGCTGCAATTTAGTTGCTGAAAACACAAAGATGTATTGGTTGGTACTGTACTAATGTTACCCGTGTTGTTTGTGGCACCTTGAACACAAGCTAGTTAGTACATACTCAGCGCTTCAGCTAAGGGTAACCTCACGTAGTAGGTGGAAACTTGATGTCTAGATGAATACTTTGAAGTGTGAACTGGTTCTTTTGCAAATTTACTTATTATTACTCAGTACTCTGAATTGTTTGTTTGGACCTCTACATTATGTTGACATCTCAGCTTGTTTTCTTTAACACCTAAATCTAGGGAGAGTTTAGCAATGGAAGTACTACAGAGCTTGCGTCTTCCACGAAGGTTGTGAAGAACGTGGACGAGGAAATACGACAGCTACATGAAGAATTAGCTAAATTTGAAGCTGCATGGTGAAGGAACTAACATTGTTCTCATTCTTATTTAAACCAACTCAAATGGTCTTGAGGCATGATAGTAACATACATGATAATAACATACGGCTGTTTTCTCTGTTTTGTTTTGATAGCAAGGAAATAGAGGAGACAATAAGATACAACAGGTTCCACAGAAGGTGTATAATGGGGTCTGTTGCCCTTGGGGTGGGTCTTGCAGGTGTCTCTTGTGTCCTGTATACTCGCAGTTACAGGAAGGCCCTCAGGGAGTATGTTGTCGGCTTGGAGAAGGAAAACAAGTATTCACCACGTACTCGTAACTAGCCTGGGCACTGGCCCCTGGGGTGTCCAGTTCCCCCTCTGTTGCAACGTGTTGCATGGCATGTGTTATGCCGAAGATGTGGTGTATATGTACGCAAGAGCTAGCGCTTGTGTATGTGTATTTTGTGTTAACCAAGTAATTCTTATCTATGTAAGACCAAGTTGCCGTCATTTTAAACTGCCTGTGGTTGTAGTGATACCTAAGGACAACGTTTTTTATGCTTGTATGTTATTGTAAGGTGGACCTAAAAAATTCAGCCATGCTTATTTTAAGTCTTGGTCGGTGCAAGTTCTCCGGAACACTAGCTAATTTATTTGTTACTTTTGAGTTTGACGGAGAAAAAACGTTTCTGTGCAAGCTTCTCTATCACTATCCTGAATTAAAGTTCTCTCTCTTGATGCGTTTTCTTTGGCTGTTCTTGGTCATTCCACACCTTTTTTTTATAATTCAGTAATCTGGGTAAGAATAACTAATGTTGTTTCCTACACCTTGCAGCTTCAAGTTTAGCTGTTACTTCAACTAGCAGTCGTCTTTCCTCGTCCCTAGATTTTGTAGTCCCATTGCTGCATCCTCCCTTGATAAATGAAAAAGAATAACTCAACTGGAGCCGTAATTTTGTTGCTGAAATGATGTAGGGGTTTGTATTAATGTTATAAGCCTAAAAATATAAGTAGTAGGTGGAAACTAATGTCTATAGATGAATACTTTTAAGCGCCAACTAGTTAGGGTTTTCGTCTTCTGATTTGACTGCATTTCGGATCAGGCGTTCAGGTCTTCAGGACCGTCCCATCCTTTCCCCCATCCTTTCCCTTATGCTTATAAGCCAAAACTTAATTTTGAAGTTGGTTTTGTCTTTTTCTTCCATGTGGTTTATTTTATAGCATCTGCTTTTCAATAGCTGAAGATATACATAAAAAAGTTTTACTCATAAATTATTTTCTATTTGTTAATACGCCATACGAATAAAACATAAACATAAATAAGACAATGGGATGATTCCAGTGACAATCAGAATGCAAAACAAACTGAAGCACTAGGTTGCTGCAAAAAAGCCTTTTACCAATCGATCCAGCAGTGATCGATGACAGAATGGAACTAACAAATCAAAGTCGTTCACCCTATGTGATATTCCAGCCGACTAGTAGTTCATACATAAAGGTAGTACTGATAAGTTACTCCAGTTTGCTTCCCACAATAAACGAAACGTACTGATTCATTAATTTGCCTCAAAACAAACAAAATCCAGGTATGAGGCAATCAAAATCCAGCGATCGAGTAATATGACAACCTCAAAGCTCTCCAAAACAAGTGTCCACCATATGTACATTCGGAATTCCCCAAAGTTGTTTACTCTGCAGACAACAAAAATAATTCCTTTAGACAAAATTTTAGGGTAAACAGGGACCAGTGCAGACCACCATCGTTAACTCTGAATTGCTCAAACCATTCACACAGATTGTGGGAAGCTCAAACCATAAAATCCAACAACAATATCCCTAATTCCCTAATATGATTTTTGTTAAAAAGAAGACACCTGCCTTCTAATATCCAGTACCTAAAGTTTACCAAATAAGCAAGGTTCGTCGTATTCCCTGGTGTCTGATTTTGAATAGTTCACATGCAACGTCAAATTTTAGGACAAGATAAATAGTTAAATTTTGTTCTTAACAAATTGGCTTCAAGACAAAACAGTATACATAGTATATCAAGTACTTGTAGTTACATTTGAACTTCAAGGTGAAAACTACCATATAAACAAATACCCCGAGCACTTACATACACATGTCCTAGTTCTATAAGTTTCCACATGTACACCAAATCACCATACCTAAAGTCAGCTCACAAACCAAAATCAGATTTTTTCACATGTCAAGGACACAGCAAATGCCAATCTGCCACAGAACTAACCCACCAGCCACTACAGAGATGAATGTCCTTGCACTAATAAAACCTCAACAACACACCAAAAAACTAGTGGTTTCCATTAGGAAAACCACATAAACCATAATATGGCACGACAAAACTGGAAGTCCTTGCACTTGTAAAACCTCAACACCACAACACAAACTAGTGGTTTTCATTACTAAAATCCCATAAACCCTAAATCTGGCATGGTAAAACTGAACCTAGGGAGTTCAAAATTGGTGCCCTGTAATTTAGCACACGAAACCTCTTGCACGCCAACCTCCACTCAAAACTACCCCTAAATCAGACCCAACACAAATGGGAACAATTCTAGTGAAACGCGCCACGCACACCATCAACTCCAGCAGAAACATAACCTTCCAAATCTCACAAAGGACTAAAGCATTTGCCTCCTAATTAACAGGCCCCCAACTAGAAGCCCGTGCCTTTGACAACCTCCGGACTCGCTGACTGCTAAATTCAAGCTAAAGCAACCAAAGTTCAGCACCCGGAACATACCCTAATCAAACACAAAAGAAGCAACCTAAATTCCAGTTTTAGCTGGAATAAACTTCTCACAATCTATGCGGTTGGGTAATTCAACAAGTTAAGCAGGCAAAAAAGTAGCACTACACAAAATTTAGAGTTTAGATTGTGTTTTCAGGTTACTACCAACCTTAGCATCAGAAAGCACATTAGGTAGGTTTGAAACAACTCAGGTAGTGGAGGAACTCCTCCGTTCACGCTCCTGAAAAATATTAATTACAATATTAATACACTTATAAACCCCTAATAACACACATAAATTATAAAATATTCGGAGTTAGGAAAAAAAACCTTCTTAAGGATGGGAAGGATTTTAGGTCTAAAACCTGCATCAGCACACTCCCTATAGCACTTCTCCACAAGGATATAGGTAGTAGATTTCCCTGCTTTTTTCTTCATTATAAACCTGACAATAAGATGAAATAAGATTGTATGCAAATAACAATATCATATTAATGCTACTAGCATAACTAATTACCCCATTCCAACCAAAAGATCCAACAATTCTTCATTTTCCTTGTTGTGTCTAACTCCAAGGTGGTACAAATGCAGCCACAGATCATCTGGATTTAAAAAAAAAACATTTGGTTACACGGTTTCTTCATCAACGGTGAAAAAGACAAAATTGACTTAGACACTCACTCTCATAAACTGGCTCTCTTCCTGTCAATGACAGAGCAATGAAGGAAAATGTAACTGCCCAATCATCCCAATTATCTGGAGCCTCCTTATCCAAATCATCTTGAGGCGAGCTATCTTTACCAAAAAACCACCCTTGAGCCTTCTTAAAGGGGGCAGACATTGCTATGGCACCAAGTCTATCTGCAGTCTGATCCAGCTTAGCCTTGAATTCCTCATCATCTAAGACACTGTGTGCGAGTCTTATGACAAACTCATACGCATCAACAATGTATCCCATTTTGACCCCAAGACAGTAAAGTACAAAGAGGACTAGATACACAGATGCAGTAACACTGAGTGAAGTTATAGCTGTTCTGCCTTTTCCCAGGCGTTCCAAAGATCTAATTAACATGAAAAACAAACAAGAAGAAAAACAGAAGGGAAATCAAGAACATTCCAATTAAGCAGCCTCAAAGAAAGAAACAAAATTGGCCAATAATTAAAGGAAGGAAATTTTTACCTCTGAAGGTTTTGGAAGGAGGAAGAGAAGACCTTAAGAGCATTCACTTGAGCAGCCATGAGTTTGTTGAGTTCGATAAGGATTTTTTCAAGCTGGAAATCCACAGACTTCATCCATTCCACCCATCTTCGTTTGCCATCGCCTCCGGGGATGCCGCTGGCGCTGCCTCCGCCACTTGAGGCCCTGCAGCTGGACATGCCACGCCTGGCGCCTAGCCCGAGCGAGCCGACTCTGCCGCCGTAGGAGAAGGCGTCCGGCGGCCAAAGGCGGGCGATTTGGCCGCCGATGATGCAGTGACGCGCGGCAGGCAGCACGGGGAGCTTGCTGGGCTGCAGCAGGCTCACAGCCCCTTGGTGGTGCACGCGAGCGCCGGCGAAAACGATGGCCGCACCCGCCCTCCTCCTCCCGGCAAGCAGCGCGGAGGCAACTCGGGGAATCACCATCCGTAGGAGGTAGGCGGCGGCGGCGGTGGCGGCGGGCTAGGGTTTACTAGCTCGATCGCTTCCTCTTCCTCCCCCTTTACCTTTTGTCCGCGAGGAGACGATGTGCGTGCGAGTACTATTGCTAAACGTACCCTTCCTCCCTCCTCCTCCACCCGCTTCCCCTGTCACTGTTAATTACTATCATCATGCTCATATGTAATAAAACTCACTATGCTGCTTAGGCTGACTTCTTATCAGCTCAGCTGTAGTAATACTCTTGGCTAATTCCTCTTTTATCAATCGTTTTCCAACTAACAGAGTGCATCGTGCAAAATATATATTAAAGTTCATTTCAAAAAATCAAATAAACATTTTTTTTCCAATTTTATAATCAAATAAATATATGGCGTCGGCAGCGGGAGGGCCACGCCGACAGCTGGACGACGGATGGCCGGTGCGGATGGCGCCGACAGCACCATGAGGTCCGCATAGATGGCGCTGGTGGTCGCCGGCAAACGGGGGGAGGTGCGGAGGATGCTGGCAATAGCACGAAGCTGACGTGGGTGGCACCAGTGGCTGTGGAAGGTAGGCGTGGGTGGCGTTGGAAAGGCCAGTGCGGGCAACGACAGGGAGGTCGGCCCGTGTGATGGCGCGGGAGGTTGACGTTGTGACGTTAGGAAGCCCGATGGAGGCTAGCTGGCGCGGCGACGACGGGCAACAGTAAGTGTGGCCACGTGGAGGTCCGCGGAGGCTGGCTGGCGGAGGCGTCGGTGCAGTGGCATCCACGTGCTGACAAAGGATGGCCGATGGTGGAGCAATGAAGTGATAACTTTGATAGGGGTGGGCGGCGGGTGAAAACCTAGCCCGGTTGTACCGGGCCGGCAACGATGGCGCTAGTGCATCGTCTTCCCTCTTGAGGGCGTTGTCGAGCCATCCCCTTCCTCTGGTGGGGCTTCCGGGTGAAAACCCTGTCGTGGTTCTCCCTGAGACCTGGATGGACAGCGACAGCGGTGCTCATCGTCGTTGATCTCCCTGGAGACGTCATCTAGGAGGCTCCTTTCCAAAAACTTTCCTCTAGCAACTGGAGCAAGCTCTCTCTTAAAGTTATCCTCTTGCGGTGACGGCTTAGCTTATGCAAGTTGGCTATGTTGGTGGGCCGTAGGGTGGGAGAGGGGATCCATTCTTCTCTCTTACCCTCTCCCCCTCAATCCCAAAGGTGTGGCTAGGGTTGAGCTTGGTGCCTAGTTGTTAGTTTTGGTTTTTGGGTGGTCCTGGCAGTAGCTTTCTTGTTGACCTAGCGGTGGTCGGTTCGGTGCTAGCGTTCTCCTGGGTTGTGTGTAGGTGGTGTTAGTGTGTGACGGTGGTGTTTTTTCATAGCTACTGGCTTCCAGGGTAATAGTCTTGTAATTTTTTCCTCCTCTATTCAATGAATCATCGCACTGTCTAGTGATGCAGATCGTTCAAATAAAATAAGGCACAGCGAAAATAATTTAATTTAAAGAAAAATTGTAAGCTAGGTAGAGATATAAATTCTTTGAAATAATGGTCGTATATTTTGAAATAATGGGAGTACACGTTAGGTTAGGTAGAGATATAAATTCTTTTCTCCTGCTCAATCGAGACGAAATATGTACTATAGTTATTAACTTTGTTCGTTTACACAAAATATAATTACCTAGCCTATGTGCCATTACGAAATCTCAAATCTCGGATACTTAATTACTAGGTAGCTCCGATATATGTAGATCGGGCCATTCTTCTTCTGCTACATAATTTGACGGAAAAACACTTGAGAAATTTTCAATTTAAAAGAAATTTCAAGAGGAAATGATGTATATTCGTTCAAATGGTATATCAGTGTTTTGTCTGTTAACATAATCCTTTCAGGTTAGTCCTTACTAAAAGTAAGTTTCAATTCTTCCGTCCCACTTGCACAATTAATCAACAAATTCTAAATAACCGAGCCCAACCATTTTATGGGTATCCACAGCGTGTCAAGATTGAGAGTATGTTTGTTTCAGCTTTAGCTTATAAATTATCCCCAAATCTAAAATTTTAGAGTTAATTTTAGAATTATTTTATGGAATTCTCCATTGCTTTTGATCAGTAAATTTGGTATTACCAATAATTTGGTGGGATGCTACATTGCTCTGGCCAAGTTGCTTCAATTCAAGCTCTACTAAAGTACTTAAGCTGCCAATAAATTAGCATGGCACAATTTTAGTAACAATTTAAAGCAGCTCCAGGCCTTGATTTTTGTATCGTTAAGAATAGAGGTACAAAAGTAAGGCCTCACGATGAGACGTGTGACGAAGGTTTAGGAAGAAAGAATACATGTTCTAAGGCTGAGTTCGGCACCCTGTGTTGGGAAGAAATTCCAGTTTAGGAAGAAAGAATAGATGTTCTAAGGCTGAGTTCGGCACCTGTGTTGGAAAGAAATTCCCTCCGTATGGAAAATAAAACGACTCATTAGCGCATGATTAATTAAATATTTACTATTTTTTGAAAAATGAATTAATATGATTTTTTAAAATAGCTTTCATATAGAAACTTTTTACAAAACATGTATCGTTTATCAGTTTGAAATACGTGCACGTAGAACACGATGGAGTGAAGTTGGAAATACTACCAGCCGAACACACCATAAGACAACGAACCTATACGCAGATTATATGTCACATTATATCCTAAATTATTTTCTAAGGTAGTAGTTATTAGTAATAAATGGTGGTATATATCCATAGGCGTGAGAGCTGAGACAGTGTGAATTTGAGAGTTGGAGATCCGATGCAAATACCACCGTTAGTCAACTCGAGAACTGTGACGCCCCTGAATAACCACAGGAAAGAAAAGGGAAAAGAAAAAAAAACAAGCAAGTAGGCTTTAGTCATACTTTTCAAAATCAACATTAGTACATTCGTCCAAAAATATTTGTATTTATAAGATTTAAAATTTTATCATTACATAGCATTAATTATATATTCATTCATTTCTCGTTCAAATTTCTCCTCATTTTATACTCAACCACTTTCTCATTGTCACAAATACACCATTTAATGAGAGATATTATAGTTTTTCTTCTCGAACCAAATTAGAATTATAAATTACTATGGGACGGAGATAGTACTGTTAAGAAACTAACTAAAGGATGATCTCATCCATACAAGATTGGATCGGCCACCGAAGTCAACCGCCTTTTCTCGCCATCTCGAGAATCCTCGGCAACGGGCGCGATGGTTCCCAACCATCGCGTCTACGGTTGCCACTCCTTCCCCCTCTATATATTGTACCGCATTGATCAATAAAGAACTCGCTCATTGTCTCGCTCTCATTCTCACCATTTCTTTCTCCCGCTCAATCTCTCTCGCACTTTCTACTCGCAACACATTATCAGCACGACGCTCTCACGAAGAGATCGAGAAGAAGAAATCTCTCTCAGAAAGAAGTGAGGGAGATCGGAAAAACAACAAAGAGAAGGTATGCCTACCTACAATCCGATCATCAACACTGTTCTTGGCCCTCTTCACCACCATCATCTTCGCCGACTTCATCGTCTTCTTCGTTGGACAAGAAGGACACGTCGGGGATCCCCGGCGGTCGGGCTAGGTTTGGTGGCCGCCGCCATCTCCCTTGCCGTCGCGTGGCTGCCACTCCACCGGTGGTTCCCACGCCGGTCGCCGCACCACCAGCCACTCCTTCGACTGTCGCCGGAGTTCCCCACAGCATCCAAGTCCAGGGGGTACAATACTGTACCACCCATGGATGGAGAGCGGTGGTCTCACCCGGTGGCGCCACCTGCTTCCTCCCGCTGGAGATGCAGTCACCGCTAGCCCCATTCGTCGCCGCTCCACCATCTCCGACCCCGCCTCCACCACCTCCACCAAGTCGAGGCCACTCCCCAACTCCCGCGCCACCGGGTTTCGGCCGAACCGGAACCCTAGCCGCGCGCACGATGGAGCCGGCCTACTTCACGCCATCATCGTCTCGCCGCCATGCCGGTGAAGCCGCTGCTCGCCGTCCCGGCCTTCGCCACACCTTCTTCGTCGTTCCCCATGGCTCCCCGAGCTGGACCTTGCCTAATGGGGTCCCGGGGAATGGTGTCCGGGTCCGGCCGGTCTCCAACTCCGATGAGGAGTGGGAGCTTGTTGACGATGAAATTTGGCAAGCATATGAATCAGAAACGAAGTCCAATTCGAAGCAGAATCGAAGATATGCGGAATTCTCGGAAACAGAGTGCGCATCGGCTGGAAGACCGTATCGGCTGGAAAACTGTATCGGCTGGAACCGAGTCTGATCTGGATAGCCGATATGGCCAATATTGGAAGCATAATCAATATCGGGTTCTAGGAAGAGTTTGAGCCAATGTTGCCAGGCAAGGATAGAGTCCAGAATTGGCAAATCTATCTTTATCTGTAATTTCCTTATGTATATTTTCGGTAAGAATCCGCCTAAGGGACTTGTTTGCTAGTTGGATTTGTATTAGGACGATATGAGTCGTGTCCATCTTGGACAAAGTTTGTACTTTCGGGTATAAATATAAACCCGAGGCTTTATGAATAAAACAACAATAGTTCAATCAATCTCGGCGCATCGCCAACCTTTTACTTTTACTTTCGACAAGTTCTTGCTTTCGAGTCGAGCTGCATCAAGTTATGGCGGTTTGCATTATCGGAATTAGTGCTTACATATTTATGACACTATAATTCTATCTTGTGAATCTCCGAGTTATCATATATATTATATAATTTAGATTGACAATGCTATCTATTCGTATCGACCAATCTCTATTTAGGGTTTTACTGATAACGGCTAGATTGTCTTGTTGGTTTGAATTATATAATATATCCACCATCCTGAAAAGGCAACCATCGGCTTGATTGTCTAGATATTATGTTTCTTTACATACTTAATGCTGTATCAGTTAAGTTTGATCTATTAAGTCGTGCTCAGAATCATAATCTCTAGCCTGCTTTATGGTTGTTAATAAGGATACTATCGGGGTTTCAGTCGATCTTATCTGGTATAGTTGTTTTACATGGTTTCATGCTTTGTTTAATATGCTATATCTGCCTCTTATATCAGGATCTAATCTAATACAAATATATTGGACTCATTACCAATCTAATTGGTGGTAGTTAGATATATTTGTTGCAAGAGAATATCCTAGTATAAGGTTGTATCGGAGCTATAACCGCTACATGCTTAAATCTGGACATCGGCTATGACATGACTATATATAATCGTTATTTCATGTTATTTTAGACTTGAGCAATTTATACTGTCTCGGTTCAGTACAATCTATCCCAATTGCTTATTCCTAAAGTAATATTGATTTATAAATTATGTAACACTGATATTTTCAGCCGATGTACCACGTTTAGGGTTAGTTTATCATTGATAAAACACCTTACAGCCGATTCATGCTTCATTGCATCGTCTAGGTTACACCACGATACGATATCGGCTGTCCGACCGATGGACTATCGTCTACTAGTAAATTTGCATGTCTCTTCTTGTTGATTGCAGGATCAAATCAACTGGCACGCCTTCGAACCTAAGAACAAGTTTTGGACCTGCGCTAGGGGTAAAGCAAATCTCTCAGACCAGTGTGTGTTTTTTGCATCAACAGAGCCGCCGGCCTAACCCGGCTGGCAACCCGCCGGCGGACGGAGGGGCGACCGAGGCGGCAGTGGGTGGTGGAGAAGATGGTGGATCCGGAGGTGGCAAGGCAGTGGTGAAATGGCGACGACGGTGGCGGAATCAGAGGTGGCGGCGGAAACGACGCAACGACGGCGGCGCAAAGGGCGGCTAGGGCGACGGTGCAAAGGGCGGCGGCAGCGGCGGCACCGGGTTGGTTTGAGTTCAAACCCTAACCCCCGTGTCTCCCCTCTTTTTGACTGGACCAGGCAGGCCGGCGGGCAACCCTGGGCCAAAATGGCCTAGGCCCACATTGCCAGGCCGCGCCACCCCCCTCCCCCCGCGTTCGCCGGCACAGTAGCGGTGGTGCGCCGAATCCTGTTGATTTCGGCCCACCACCCATTTACCATTTTAGTTTTAATTTATATTTCAGCAAACTTTCATATTAGTCCCTATCATTTAGTTAATTTAGTTCAGCAGATCATAAGTTGTAAAAACAATTATCAATTGTAAAAACAATTATGTAATGGTCCTTTAGACCTAGATGGTATATGTTATTTGACATCGGTGTTTAATTAAATACCCTACTTTACTAAATTTCATCGTTGTCTTCATAAAATGTCTTTTGCATATTATTTAGACACACTCTACTAACTCGCTTTATTAATTTACAAATTTAATTTAGCAAATTCTCTTAATTATGTATAACATGATTAATGGAGAATTTAATGCATGTTCGATTACATATTTTAACCTGGAATTAAACCAAATGTTGATGGAGAACTATATTTTGGTCATAATGATCATAACATAAGGAGTGAAAACTTTCGCCCATTATCAAGTGGTCTACATCTTAAGATGACTACCTAGATGGAGCCCTACATTAATCTAGGCAGTGAGTAACTCGCTCATCACAAAGAGGTCTACATCTTACGATGATTACCCACATGTGTTATTCCAAGAATATGTTTTGAAAAAGAGATTATTTAAAATTTGGATGCGCACAAGGTAGTGGAGTCCTAAACATTGGCTGCGGTATATTTATCAGAATATATTTGCCCAGAGACCATGTCTTAGGCAGCGAGTATATCTTGCCCACTATTAAGAGATCTACTTCATTGTTTAATTACTTGGAGATTATCCACATTGTGCCTCTTAATTTTAAATTCTAACTCAAATTTGTAAGGTCTATTACCTACATCTTTTCGAAACATTACAAAATATGAAGCCTTACATTAAGCATTGAGATTACAACATTTATATGATGTTTTTATCAATTTACCTCTGTAAATTAATAATGTCAACCATGAATGTAGGGACATGGCAATTAAGGAGTTCGACGAACTTGCCCTTGATGGGAGTAACTACCCAATTTGGGCTTATGATATTAAGATTAATTTTGCTTCTCTTGGGATTTCAAATACAATTGAGGAACCCAACGATGGGGATCCACCAATTGAGAACAGAAAGATAAATACTGCCATTTTCCTTCTTAGGCTCTACATCCACAAAGATCTCAAACATGAGTACATGTTGGAGACGAGCCCACTCAACTTATGGAAAGCTCTCAAAGAGCGTTATGATCAGGAAAAGAAACTCATCTGGCCAGAAGCTAGTTATGAGTTGAGTCAATTACACCTACAGGATTTCAAAATTGTGGCAGATTACAATCATGTTGTCATAAAATTTGCTCCAAGTTGAAGTTTTGCGAAAAAGAGCCAACGGAGGCAGAGAAGATAGAAAAAACTCTATCAGCTATGCTTCCGGAGGACAGGATACTGAATCAACAGTATCACACTAATAATTTCCAGAAATATTCATAGCTTATACACACATTAACTCAGGCAGAAAAACATCATGAGCTTGCTAAAATGAATGCTCAACAGCGCCCCCTGGCTCTGCCCCACTGCTTGAGGTGCACTTCAATGCCAAAAATAATGCTGAGAAAAAGAAAGGATTCAAGGGAAATTCTTCAAATAATCCTAAGAATCCGGCTGAAAAACGCAAACGCAACAACAACCGCAAATCCAATAGTCGAAAGAAAGGAAAAGGAAAGGGTAAGGCACCACAACCTCGTGGCAACAGCAACAAACATTGCAACAGGTATGGATCTGACTATCTATCGCTAAAGATTGCCGCATCCCAAAACACCTTGTTCTCCTGTATCAAAAATCCCTCAAGGAAAAAAATCTTCAGAGGAACCAAGATTGGAAACTCACTTCAATCTTACAAGTGAAAAAAGACCTGAGGTTGGAAGTTCTCACCAGGATCCTGCTGAACCAGAGAACAATCTCGATCTTCACCCAGAGGATGTTTCTCCACTTTCTACGATGGACGACATGCTCATCGAATACTGCTCAACGGACCAACTTGGAGATTTACTGTAATCTCAGTGCGTCCCACTTGGAGATGAAGTTACTTTTATCTCAGTGTGTGTGAGACTATATATGGATATCATCTAGTTTGTCAAACAATATTTGTTGTAATAAGTAGACAAGTACAAATTCCTTTAGATTATAAGGCTGTAAGACTTACTAGTCGTTAGAGTATGTACTAGTAAACCTATGTAAACATCATACTATGTATTTGATATTTTAATTATTGTATGTATGTATATATATTGATATTTTGATTATTTGATATTTTTTTCTCCATAGATGTCAAAGGATATCGCTCCGATTGAAGAGGAATTATGTCTTGTGGACAGTGGTACCACAAACTCTATACTTAGGGAGATCAAATACTTTCAAACTCTCAAAAAGATAGAAGGCAATGTTTTGACCTTCGCTGGACGCGATACTGTGATAGTTGGCTCTGGACGAGCAATTATTACACTTCCAATGGGTACATAAATTACAATCGAGGATGCTTTACTGTATCCTGATTCAACCCGTACTCTCCTAAGTTATAGAGATATCCATCAAAATGGGTTCCACATTGAAACCCATATGTATAATCGAGAAGAATTTCTTCTCTTAACTAAACAAAAGGGATATGGCAAACGCATTTGCGAGAAAATTCCATCTCTCACATCGGGGTTGTACTATACACACATTAAGCCTGTTGCACATGTTGTGTATAAAGTAATTTTTCAAAATGTTGATGCATTCCACACTTGGCATGATCGACTTGGGCAACCCGGTATCGGGATGATGAGAAAAATTATTGGCAACTCTATTGGTCATCATTTGATTATTGAAAAATTTCCCAAATCATCTGATTTCATATGCACTGCATGTGCTACTGGGAAACTGATTTTGAGACCATCTTATCTCAAAATTAGAGCCGAACTACTTAAATTCCTTGAACGCATTCAAGATGATATCTATGGCTTCATTGTGCCAAGATGTGGACCATTAAGGTATTTTATGGTTTTGATTGACGCATCTACTAGATGGTCTCATGTGTGTCTTCTATAGACACGAAACCACGCATTTGCTAAACTAACGTCTCAAATTATAAGGTTGAAGGCAAATTACCCTGAACATAGGATTCAATCAATCCGTATGGACAACGTTGCTGAATTTACATCTCATGCTTTCGATGATTATTGTATGGCATTGGGAATTCAAGTTCAGCACTCTATTCCATATGTCCACACATAAAATGGTTTGGCTGAATCATTGATCAAAAGAATCAAGCTTATTGCTAGACCATTATTGATGAATTGCAAATTACCTTCGTCGTGTTGGGGTCATGCAGTACTGCACGCTGCTGATCTTGTCCAACTACGACCAACTGCATATCATGAAACTTCCCCAATGCAGTTAGTACGTGGAAATCCTCCAAGTATTTCCCATTTGCGTAAGTTCGGTTGTGCTGTATACATACCGATCTTATCACCACAGCGTACAACTATGGGCCCACACAGGAAAGTGGGGACCTTTGTGGGATTTTGTTGATGCAAAAAAACACACACTGGCCTGAGAGATTTGCTTTACTCTAATGCAGGTCCAAAATTAGGGTTTTAGGTTCAAGGGCGTGCCAGTTGATTTGATCCTGCAATCAACAAGAAGAAATATGCAAAGAATATCAGTAAACGATAGACAATCGGCCATAGGGCCGATTTCATATCGTATGTGACCTAGCCGATGCAATAAAGCATGAATCGGCTGTAAGGTATGAGTGAATATGAATCCAACCCTAAAACTAGTATATCGGCTGTAGAGATCAACGTTATATAATCAATACATCAATATTACTTTAGAACTAAGCAATTGGGATAGATCGGACTGAACTGAGACAGTATAAATTGCTTAAGTCTAAAGATAACATGAAATAACAATTATATATACTCATGTCATAGCCTATATCTAGATTTAAGCATCTATCGGCTATAGCTCCGATACATCCTTATACCAGGATATTCTCTAGTAATAAATATATTAAACTATAACCAATTAGACCGATATCAAGCTCGATATATTTATATTAGATTAGATCCTGATATAAGGGGCAGATATAGAACATTAAACAAAGTATAAAACAATGTAAAACATCTATATCAGGTAAGATCGGCTGAAACCCCGATACTATCCTTATTAACGATCATGAGGCAGGCTAGATATCATGATTCTAAGTACGACTTAATAGGTTGGACTTAACCAATGCAGCATTAGGTATACAGAGAAACATAACATCTAGAGAATCAAGCCAAAGATCGTCTTTTCAAGATGGTTGATACTTCATATAATCTAAACCAACAAAGTAATCTAGCCGATATCGACGAAACCCTAAAAAGGATCTAGCCGATGCAAGTAGGTTGCATTGTCGATCCAAATTATATAATGTATATGATAACTCGGAGATTCACAACATAGAACTAGAGTGTCATAAAGATGTAAGCATTAGCCCTAATGATGCAAATCGCCATAACAAGATATACCTTTTCGTCGAAGATCAAATTGATGCAGCACAACTCAAGAGCACAAACTTGTTGAAAAGTAGAAAACAAAGGTGGCGATGCGCCGAGATTGATTGAACGTGTGTTGTTATTATTTACAAGACCTCGGGATTATATTTATACCCGAAAATACAAACATTGTCCATCACGGACACAACTCATATTAACCTAATACAAATCCAACTAACAAGCAAGTCCCTTAGGCGGACTCTTACGAGAACATCTATAAGGAAATTACATAAAATATCCTAATTAGTAGATACAATTGCCTCCTCAGGACTCTATCTGCGCATGGCAATCCATATGAAACACGTTAACACAACCCGATGACATGTACCGAGTCATATTACCGAAATCGGCTGAATCGGCTAACTGCATCCGACTCTGACTCTACCGATCCAGTTCACAGCCGATTCGGACTATAGCCGATTCCCACTCTATTTCCGATAACGATCTAATCTCTTTGATTCTCTTCAATTCTATCTTCATCTCCGATACCTTGAATTACCAAATTTGGTCATCAACAGATTTAAATCTCCGTCGATCATAAAGTATTTAGAACCCTTAACAGGTGATCTATTTACTGCCCGGTTCGCTGACTCTATCTTTGAAGAGGAACATTTCCCGATATTAGGGGGAGAATAAGTACCAGAATGAATGTCAGGAAATCGATTGGGATGCCTAGGGTATTCCAGCCTCAGATCCACGTACTACTGAAACTGAACTTCAGGTTCAGAAAATTATACATTTGCAACGCCTTGCAAATAACCTGCCAGATGCATTTACCAATTACAAAGGTGTGACTAAATCTTTTATTCCCGCTCAGAATGCGCCAGAAAGAGTGGAGGTACCAAATAAAACCGCTCAACTTCCACTCACTAAAAAGAGAGGAAAAAGTATGGCCACTCAGCGAGACACAATTGCTAATAAGCGAAGTAAGATGGTAAATGCAAACCAACCTTTAGTTGGTACACACCAAATTGATACTATATATCAAGCAGATCATGATAATCTGCAACTTAGCTTGGTGGTGCACAATGCTGAGACTAGGAATTCGGAAGACCGTAGACACATTGTTTGCGGAATTAGCCTCGCTTTATAAAAGAGATGTATTCTCGGCTGTAATGCCTACTCATTGTGGTATCTTCCCTATGGGATACAAATGAGTTTTCATCCGGAAAAGGAATGAAAACAACGAGGTGGTGAGGTATAAAGCAAGGCTTGTTGCACAAGGTTTTACGTAAAGACCTGGCGTTGATGTCAACGAAACTTATTCTCCAGTTATGAGTGGTATAACTTTCCGATATTTAATATCATTGGCAGTACAAAATCGTCTATTTATGTAGTTGATGGATGTAGTGACAGGATATCTTTATGGGTCACTTGATTATGATATTTACATGAAGGTTCCCGACGGAATCGACATCCCGAATCTAAACGTAAATCGTAACATGTATTGTGTTAAGTTGCAGAAGTCACTTTATGGCTTAAAACAATCGGGCAGAATGTGGTACAACCGATTAAGTGAATTTCTTTCGCTAAAGGGATGCAATAAAAGTGATGGTTTCCTGTGCGTCTTTATCAAAACATCCCCCACAGGATTTTGTATTATCTCGGTATATGTCGATGATCTAAACATCATTGGCAATACACAAGATATTAATCAAGCATGTCATCATTTAAAGACGGAATTTGAAATGAAAGATTTGGGTCAAACAAAATTTTGCTTGGGTCTACAACTTGAGCATTTACCATCTGGAATCCTTGTGCACCAAAGTGCATGTACCCAGAAAATATTGGAGAAATTCAATATGGATAAGTCATATCCTTCCAAAACTCCTATGGTGGTTCGATCTCCAGACGTAGAGAAAGATTCATTTAGACCGAAAGAAGAAGGGGAGGATATTCTAGGACCTTATTTTCCATATCTCAGTGCTGTTGGCGCACTTATATATCTTGCAAATAGTATGAGACCAGATATTGCTTTCATAGTTAATCTATTAGCAAGATACAGCGCTGCTCCTACCAAATGCCATTGGACTGGAGTTAAGAATGTCTTTCGATATCTTAATGGCACAAGAGATCTAGGAATTTTCTTTAAAAAGAACCAGGATCCAACTTTAATTGGGTATACTAATGCTGGCTATCTACTGTTGATGCAAAAAACACACACTGGCCTAAGAGATCTGCTTAACTCTAGTGCAGGTCCAAATTTAGGGTTTTAGGTTCGAGGGCGTGCCAGTTGATTTGATCCTGCAATCAACAAGAAAAAATATGCAAAGAACGTTAGTAAACGATAGACAATCGGCCATAGGGCCGATTTCATTTCGTATGTGACCTAGCCGATGCAATAAAGCATGAATCGGCTATAAGGATTTAAGTAAGTATGAAAATAACCCTAAAACTAGTATATCGGCTATAGATATAAATGTTATGCAACCAGAGAAATCATTATTACTTTAGAAATAAACAATTGGTATAGATCGGACTGAACCGAGACAGTATAAATTGCTTAAGTCTATTGCAACATGAAATATTGATCACATAAAACTGATGTCATAGCCGATATCTAGATTTAACTGTATATCGGTCGTAAATCTGATACGATCTTATGATAAAACAGTGAAAATTAGATATATAACATAAAACAAAGCATAAAACCATGTTAAATATTCTAAATAGATAAGATCGGCTGAAACTCCAACACTATCCCTATTGACAATCGTAAAGCAAGTTATAGATTATGATTCTAAAACAACTTAATAGGTTGGACTTAACCAATGCAGCATCAAGCATAAAAGAAGCACAACATGTAACAAGCCAATAATCATCAAATCAGGATGGTAGATACATCATATAACATGAATCAACAAAGTAAACTAGCCGATATCGACGAAACCCTAAGACAGATCTAGCCGATATAAGAAGATAGCATTGTCGATCTAAGCTATATGACCAATATGATAACTTCGGAAACTTGCAAGACAGAATTAGAGTGTCATAAAGATGTACGCACTAATCCCAATGATGCAAATTGCCATCACAAGATATACCTTTTTCGCCGAAGATCAAATTGATGCAGCATGACTCGAAAGCACAAGCTTGTCAAAAGTAGAAAACAAAGGTGGCGATGCGCCGAGATTGATTGAACGTATGTTGTTATTATTTACAATACCTCGGGATCATATTTATACCCGAAAATACAAACATTGTCCATCACGGACATGACTCATATTAACCTAATACAAATCCAACTAACGAACAAGTCCCTTAGGCGGACTCTTACCGAGAATATCTACAAGGAAATTACATAAAATAACCTAATTAATAGATACAATTGCCTCCCCAGAACTCTATCCGTGCATGGCAATCCATATGAAGCACGCTAACACAACCCGATGACGTGTACCAAGACATATTACCGAAATCGACTCAATCGGCTACCCTTGTCCGATTCTAACTCTGCCGATCCAGTCCTCAGCCGATTCGGACCACAGCCGATTTCACTTTGTTTCCGATACGATCTAATCTCTTCGATTCTCTTTGATTCTATCTTCATCTTCGATACTTGAATTACCAAATTTGGTCGTCAACACATGCCCCCCAAGTCCGGAATATTTGGTAATGTTTCGGATTTGCCAAATCTTATCTCCGAGAGAATATCGCACTTTCCGTTTTTGACCGTTACCGCACTACTTTAAATACCTAACCAACGGCCCCGAGAAACTTCACACCGTTATACTATCGCCACCGCTTTAGCGATTCTCGTCTCTCCCGACTCCGGCGATCCCCTCGGTGCAAACAAGCGACCCTCAAGCGTCCCTCTGTTCGCCCAACTTTCACAGGCGCAAATGTCGTCTTCATTCGCTCTGTCCGCTGTTCCATTGGCCGAGTATGCAGAGGTACGTTCTATCGGCTAGATCTCCCTTTTGCTCATCAAATCTTGTTTTTCGCAATCTTAGTCCGTTTTCTTTCTCTTCTGCATTGTTGATGTAGCACCTCGCAAATTTGGTTGCGGTTCCTAGCCTAAACCATGAGAATAACTATTTTCTTGGTCCAATCGGCAATCTGGACCCAACCGAATTCATTACTGCCGAAACCAACAAAATCCCCTTTAGGCTAGCAAACCCAAATCTAGGGCACTGGAAGAATATCTTTAAGTCTTGGCCATCCCTAGAGAAAAGCTGGCCTGCATGGTACAAAACGTATATCGGCTAGCAAACAGAGCTACTGGGATGAAATAGGAATCGACCAAGCATTAGCCCTCACTTTGGCAAATTCGGCTAAGGATGAACCACTGATGACCTCTGCCTCATATTTCTGGTCCAACACCATCAATGCCTTCATGTTCAACCAAGGACAATGACCCCAACTCTGCTGGACATCACCATGTTGACTGGGTTAGATATCACCTCATCGGCCAATCCCATGATCCTGAATTCTAAGAACAGATTTGACTTCAAAACCAAGAGCATAGGAGGATGGTCTGGTTTATTTCTGCTAACATGGGTCAAGGCTCAGTTTCTCCCAGAGAGCACACTGCATTTTTGTTGATGTGGCTGGAAAAATTTCTATTTTGTGGATATAGCTGCGGCCCAACCTCCAACTGGCAGCACATAGCCGAAGCACTTGAAAATAAAAGGCAGTTTCCCTTAGGAAAAATTTTGCTCGGCTACCTATATCAAACTCTGAACAATGCATCGGCCAAGCTAGCTGTCGGCTCAGTAGTTAGTGCAGGTGGTCCATGGTGGCTACTCCAAACTTGGCTAAATCTTGTGGCCATGAAAGCTGTCAATCGGCCATCCCTAACTGAAGCAGAATTCCCAAGACTAGAGCCGATCACTGATGATGATGGAGAACAAATAACCCATCAGAGGTGTACATCTCTTGGAGAATATGCTAGCACACCAGCCGATGCCGGTGCAAAGCTGTCAGCCGAGCTGCTCAAGGATTGGTTCTTCAGTTTCTATGACGGCTTTCAAAAAGATGCTAGAGTTTGGTTCTTTTATGAGGACTCAATCAACTTTGAGCTGCCATCGGACTTCAGATTTGAAGAAATCAACCATGACAAATTTCAGAAATCCAGAGAAGTGTATACTACTGCCATCAGCCCATGCATCCTTCCTGTCGGCATCCACCAAGGCAGGAACATTAAAGTTTCATATGAGTTTTACCACCCCATGAGCTCAGCTAGACAGTTTGGTATGGGGCAACTCCCAATCGGCTTGTGGTTTGCTGACAAAATTCAATGCCGAGGAGAAATAACTTCAAGTCTGATGATGGATCGGCTGCTCAATATCTCAGGGCCTCCCCTTGGCAGTATCAACAACATTGAGTTGGCCATGTTCAGGAGTAAAGCTTTTACTTCATGGTGGGCCGAATGGAAACAACACCTTTTCCATCAATCGGCTTCAATCTACATGACAGACCTCTTCCCTGACATGATCCCTCAGGTAACTCCTTTATTTCTTCTGTCTTTTTCCTGTTTTAAATATATTAACCGATTCTGCTTCTAACTTACAAACTATTTTTGCTTTTTCAGACCAGAGATTCATCTCCTCCTCGCATAAGCAAAAGTGGCAAGGACATCGAATATGCTGCAGGATTGCTACCCAATGGATGTGGCTTGGCTCCTCCCAGCATCGGCTACCATGCCCCCAAGACATCAAGTCTACTACAAGGACAGATAAGGGAACCAGCCAATGCAGGCAGAAAAAGAAAAGCCAAAGTACCAACTGCCATGCCACCAGCTGCCAAGAAAAAGATTAGATTAAAAAGCAACCACCTCCTCCAGCCGATGACATCGATGAAACCTTGGATGGAGCAGCTATTGACCGAGCAATAGATGAAGCTGCAGCTGAATTGAGTGACGTGGAAGAGAAAACACCACCAGCTTCTCCAACTCCAAAACAAGCTCCCACAACTCCTGCCGCCCCAGCAGTCTTCACTCGGCAACCCAGAGTAAGTTCATCTCCTTCGAAATAAAATCTCCTTATTTATCACCAACCTGAATTTCCAAGCTTTGTATTTTGCGGAAGAAAAGACCAGCTGTTGACAACGAAATTTGGTAAGCCTCGAAGTCATCATCGGCCTAGAGTCAGTATCGGCTTCAGAGTTCTAGAATCGGCCGATGGAAGCTATCAATCGCCAACAGTCGGATTCTTACTAAATTCGGTTAAGGAAATTAATCTATTAAAGAAAGTTTATCTAGAAGAGACCGAGTTCAAGGAGGATGCGGCATGACAATTTATCTATTAATTAGGCAGAGTCGTTAGTTTCCTTTTAATTTTAGGAAAGTGTGTTTAGTGTCCGATAAGGACTTTATGTGTTTCCTTTTATCTTTAGGAAAGTTTGAGTCGTGTCCGATATGGACTAGTATCTACCCATGGGTATAAATATGTACACCCGGAGTCTATGTAAATTATCTCTCGATCAATACAACTACTCTCGGCGCATCGCCACCCTCTTTTGAGGTTTTTACTTATCAACCGGCGGAATTTGGCACCTGACGCGGGGCTGCATCGGCTTTCGATCTCCCGCGAAGGGGTAAGCACTACGTTCCATCAGGTTCTGGTGAATTTATCAGCTACATTGGTGTTGTCCAAGGCTGCATCGCTTCGATCTCTTGGATCGCTCTGGTTCGATTGATATATTTACCTGATATCTCAATTCTATCTTAATTGCATTGTGTTTAGAGACGCATCGGTTTAGTTGGAACTGTCTCGGTTAAGTCTGATCTTCTGTCTTAACCGATATATCTCTACAATCACAATGTTGTTTTAAATAGATTTGTTATATCCATCACATTAGACAGATCTATCGGCTCATTAAGTGTTAGATTATCATATACAATCTCGTGCTGCATCGGTTAGGTTCGACCTACTAGATTGTTGTTGATAATATAAATCTTGTTAAGCCGATAGCTTCATGCTAATGTTTTATCGGAGTGCTAGCCGATGAATTATCATATACGTTATATAATCTAGATTGACAATGTTTTCTACTTGCATCGGCCGATCTCCATCTAGGGTTTTGTCCATATCGGCTAGATTCCTTTGTTGGCTTAGATTATATAATGTATCCACCACCCTGAAAATCAGTCAAAGGTTTGATTGTCTAGATATTATGTTTCTTTTCATACTTAGTGCTACATCAGTTAAGTTTGATCTACTAAGTCGTGCTTAGAACCATAATCTCTAGCCTGCTTCTTGATTGCCAATAAGGGTTTCATCGGGGTTTCAGCCGATGAGTTATCTGGACGTTGCATCGGCTCACAAGGATTACATATAATTTGGTTTTAGCCGATCACAACAAAGGTTTCACTGTTTATCTAATCATTTGGATTTATTGACATCGGACCTCTAGCCGATGAATGCTTCAACCTTCGAATCAGTGCTTATTCAATCTATCATTACTAGCCGATTGGTTTATACTGGATTATATTATTTTATTTTCATCAGCCGATTATCTTTATGTCATTATTTACTCAAGTATCAAGATCTATACTGGATATCGGCTGGTATCGGCATCGGTTGGAATCACTCCATCGGCTTGTCAGCCGATCGGCTATCTTTTGATCTTCAATTTATATATCTTGTCAGTTGTAGGATCAAACTGACTGGCACGCACACATCTCATTATTATTTTGGACCTGCACTGGAGCTAAGCAGATCTCCCAGGCCATCGTGTTTTTACGTCAACACCAGCCGAGAAGAAAAAACCTGTACCAGTATCAGCTAAACCAGTTGTTCAAACTCCTCCGGTAATTCTCAACTCCCAAAATTCCAAACTTATTCCTTAGCCGATACCATCTAACTTGTTCAACTTTTCAAAATTTTCCAGTCTCCTTCTCCACCATCGCCTCCAGCACAACCAATCTCGAGTAAGCACACTACATCGGCTGTAGGCAGCCACCATGTTGTAGAAGAAGAAGTTGCTACTCCTGCTATTCCTGTAAGTCTCATATCCTTAAAAATTTCAAATCGGCTGCACAAAATCCTTTGTAGTTTATATCCCCTTTGTTCCTCTTCCTTTCAGGTCTTAGCCGATTTATTCTCCTTTGACATTAAGGACTACTTTGATGAAGAAGCAGAAGGAGAAGCAACAAGCAAAGCGTTAGCTCCTCTAGCCGATGATGTAAAGAGAAACCTTGAAGACATCTCTCATCGGCTGGAGGCATCTTTAGATAGCCTAGTGGTTGATTGTAGCTCTATTCGGGCCAGGTTTCAGGAAATCCAAGCTCTAATCCCGGATGAGTTATCAAACATCATTACCCTAGTTGTTTACCTCGAGCAACATCAATTCAAGCTGGAGAAGGCTAGACAGAGAATAACAGATCGGCGAGAGAAGAAAAATGTCGAAGCTACGATTCAAGCAAATCGGCAATTAGTGCATGATGAGAAAAACAAACTTGATCTGCTAGACGAGGAGCCAATCAAAGCTACCATAGATCAGCTGGAGGCTGAAAGGATTGATTTGCTGGCCAAACTGGAGGAATGCAATGCTAAGATTGCATTAGAAAAGCAAAAAATAGCCGATCTCCCAAAGGCTATTGGAGAACAAAAAGCAAAGCTGAGATCGGCTATAAAGAATGTGGCCAACATGACCAAGTCCCTGAAAGTGATTCCTGGAACCGATGCACAAGATGCCCAAGCAATCGCAGAAGTTGAAGAAATTCGACAACGGGCGCTATCGGCTATCCAACGCTACCTCTCCCAGAAATTTCATGTAATAGGGACTTAGAAAAAATTTTGTAAACTCTGCAATCGGCTGGAACACTTGACTTGTAACACATACTTTGATATCCTTTATGCCGATTAATACTTTTGCTTGTATAACTCGTGGTCAAAAATTGCTCAAAAAAATTTCCAACTTCGTCCTCCATGCCCCCCAAGTTTGTAGTAGGGAACATAATGCTGCAAACTTATATACCTAAGGGCGATAAAAATATCGGCCATCTAAAGGCGATGGAAGCACATCGGCTATCGACCATACATCGGCAAACCATAGCCGATTATGAATCAATCCAAACGCTTGGGTAATATTTTTTCAAGTACTTTCCATTGAGTGCTCTTCCAAATACCTCTCCATCAAGCCCTTTTAACAGATAGGCCCCTTTAGAAACGCACTTGTGGATTTGAAACGGCACTTCCCAATTTGGTGACCACTTGCCGAATTTATTATCTCTTGCCCCTATCGGCAACACCAATTTCCAAACAAGCTCACCTTCTTCAAAAGATTTGGGCACAACCTTTTTGTTATAATGCCTGGTAACTCTCTCCTTGTCTTTCCTAACTTTCTCAAGAGCTCGCAACCTCGCTTGAACCAAATCTTCTGACTCATCAACCATCAAATTATGATAATCATCGGCTGTCAATTCATCTTGTAAAGAAATCCTCCTAGAGCCGATGTTGGTTTCCCATGGTAACACACCTTCATACCCATAAACCAGTTGATAAGGAGGTACCTGAATTGCGCCATGGCAAGCCATCCGATAAGACCATAATGATTCAGCCAGAATAGTATGCCACTTCTTGGGATATTCTGCAATCTTTCTCTTAACCAACTTAATCAAGCTCTTATTAGATGCTTCGGCTTGTCCATTTGCTTGTGCATAATATGGTGAATAATTCAACAACTTAATTCCCATGCTATCGGCAAACCGAATAAACTCATCAAACACAAATATAGAACCTTGATCGGTTGTAATCGTTTGTGGCAAACCAAATCTGTATATGATGTGTTCTTTGACAAAATCAATCGCATCTTTGCTGTCAACCTTCTTTAAAGAAATTGCCTCAACCCACTTAGTAAAATAATCAGTTGCAACCAATATGAATTTATACCCTTTACTAGATGGTGGATTGATCTGGCCGATCATATCAATACCCCAACCTCTGAACGGCCATGGCTTGACAATAGGATTCATAGTCGATGCTGGTGCTCTCTGAATTGTTCCAAATTTCTGACAATCTTGGCAGCCTTTATAATACCTGAAACAATCCTCCAGCATTGTCGGCCAAAAATATCCAACTTTTCGAATTAACCACTTCATCTTGTGAGCCGATTGATGTGTCCCACAAATACCCTCATGAACTTCACACATGACAACCTTTGCCTCTTCCATACTTAGACATTTCAAAAGAACTCCATCAATCGTCCGATAGTATAATACATCATCCAAAAGAACATATTTAAGAGCTCTGTATCGTAATTTCCTTGAAACCGATCTAGAGGGATTCTTTAAATACTCAAAAACATCAAACCTCTAATCATCGGCTGGAATGCAGCCCACTTCTACTTCAATCCCTTGTAACATCGGCTTGTAGCCTGATGCCCCTTGAGCTAAATCATTAGCCTCAACATTTTGCTCTCTAGGAATATGCTTTAAAGTAACTACCTTAAAAGTCCTCATCAGCTCTTGACATTTTTCATTGTAGACCATCAAGATGTCATTTTTGCACTCATATTCCCTAGACAACTGACTTATTACTAACAATGAATCACCCATAATTTCAACAGCATCGGCTTCAACTTCTCTTAATAATTACAATCCTTTGAGAACAGCTTCATATTCTGCTTGATTATTTGTAGACTATGGTTTGATAGTAAAAGCAAACTGAAAACTTGCCCCCTAGGTGATATAATTACCAAGCCGATGCCACAACCGTGAGTGCAGACAGATCCATCGAAGAATAAAGTCCATGGCATAATATCAATATTATCAGCACTGATATCCTTGTGTTCAACTATAAAATCGGCTATCGCTTGCCCTTTAACTGCCTTAGCCGATTGATACCTGAGATCGAATTCCGACAAAGCAAAAATCCACTTACCAATTCGCCCTTTCAAAACTGGAGCCGATAGCATATATCGTATCACATCGGCTTTGCATACTATGATACACTCATTGGAGAGTAGATAATATCTTAACTTTGTGCAAGAAAAATACAAACATAGGCATAATTTCTCCACAGGTGAATACCTTGTTTCTGCATCCAAAAGACATCTACTGAGATAGAATATGACTCTTTCCTTCCCTTTGACCTCTTGGATCAAAACTAAGCCGATAGAGTTCTGATCGGCTGACAAATATAGTCTGAATGGAATCCCTTTCTGTGGTGGTATAAGAACTGGAGGAGTACTCAAATATTCCTTAATATTATCCAATGCTTGTTGTTGCTTCTCTCCCCAAACAAATTCTTGATCGGCTTTCAACCTTAGTAAAGGAGTAAATGGTTCTATTCGGCCAGACAGATTTGATATAAAACGCCGAACAAAATTTATTTTACCGATCAATGATTGCAATTTGGTTTTATCTTCTGGAGGTTTTATATCCTTGATTGCCTCAATACTCCTCTAAGGAATTTCAA
Organism: Oryza punctata; assembly: GCA_000573905.2. Lineage (NCBI taxonomy): Eukaryota > Viridiplantae > Streptophyta > Magnoliopsida > Poales > Poaceae > Oryza > Oryza punctata. The sequence goes on along the minus strand of CM002494.2, from coordinate 2,966,454 downwards.
TCCCCCTCTCATGTACCAAAAACCCGAGAAATTGACCAGCCGATACGCCAAAAGCACATTTGGTAGGATTCATCTTCAACCCATACTTTCTTGCTCTTTCTAAGACCTGTTTCAAATCGGCTATATGTTCATCAACTTCCTTAGATTTAACCACCACGTCATCAATATATATCTCCACTAACGTGCCGATGAGATCGTGAAAAATATAGTTCATAGCCCTCTGATATGTAGCACCAGCACTTCTCAAACCAAAAGTCATAACCACCCACTCATATAAGCCGATAGCACCAGGACACCTAAAGGCAGTCTTGTGAATATCTTCCTCAGCCATAAAAATTTGATTATAACCAGCGTTGCCATCCATGAAACTGATGATTTTGTGTCCAGATGCTGCATCGACGAGTTGATCGGCCACCGGCATTGGGTACTCATCTTTTGGTGTAGCTTTATTCAAGTCTCTGAAATCAATGCAAACCCTGAGCTTGCCATTTTTCTTGATAACCGGTACTATGTTAGAGATCCACTCAACATATCGGCATGGTCTGATAAAATTAGCATCGTAGAGTCTTGTAATTTCGGCTTTAATAGCATCATACATTGAAGCTTTACAACGTCTTGGGGGTTGTTTGTATGGCCGATAACCTGGCTTGATAGGGAGCCGATGTTCAACTATCGATCGGCTAAGTCCTGGCATTTCATAATATTCCCAGGCAAAACAATCTCTGTACTCTTTTAAGAGTGCTATTAATTTACATTTAAATTCCTTTGATAAACCCTTACTAATATATGTCGGCCTAGGCCTATCACCTGGTCCGATGTCGATTTCTTCTAGTTCATCGGCCGACATAAAACCTTGTCCTAGCTTGCCGTCGAGATCATCAACACTATCCTTTGTGTAGAAGTTGGAACCCTCCACGGCGCCCTCAAAACAAGAATTGGGGTTCTCCATCTCCTGTTGGCTGTATGGCATAATCAGAAACCTTTAAGTAATCTCCTTGCCAAACTTTTCCAGATAAACAATCAATTCCCTCCATCTCCTAAACAGATAAATCGGCACTAGCTACGTTGACTAACCTGTCGGCTGGCACGATTTCAATTTGGTCTCCTTGCCATTGAATCGGACATTGGTGCATTGTTGAGGGGATGCAACAGTTGGCATGGATCCAATCTCTTCCCAACAACAGACTGTAGGAACCCTTCCCATCAATAACAAAGAACGTTGTAGGAATTGTTTTACTGCCGATGGTTAGCTCCACATTCAAAACTACTTTGGTCTCAGATGGATTCCCGCCAAAATCTTTTAGAACCATATTAGTCTTGATCAGGTCCTCTGAATTCTTCCCAAGTTTCCTGAATGTTGTGTATGGCATTAAATTAACAGCTGCTCCTCCATCGACTAACATCTTTGACATCGGCTTGCCGTTGACAAATCCTTTAATATACAGCGGCTTGAGGTGCCGATGATCAGTTCCCTCGGGCTTCTCAAAGACAACTTGTTGTGGAGATAGCATCAATTTAGCCGATGGCAGATTTTCTTCTTGTTCAACGACTTGCTCAACTGCATATTCGACTGGCAACATAAAAACCATGTTTATGTTGGATGACATCACCTCTTTGCCCTTATGTTGCTGATTCCTGTTATGATCGGCTTTGACTTCATCGGCTGGCACCACTTTGCTCTTCACGCACCAGACTTTCTTTGTTCTCTGCCTCAGCCGATGTTCAATTTCCCCTTCAACCTCCTGGAATTGTTCCCTGTTTCTCATCCTTTGAACTCTCCTCTTTTGATTTTTAGTGAATATTCCAGAAGGGCACCATTGAGGATGCATTGGCTTGGATTCTCCAGTGAGTCATCTTCATCACTATTCTGTTGCATCGGCCCAAGTCTTTCATGAACTGACAACCTCGTCTGAATCGGCCGATGTATACCTGTACCCTGTCGGCTTGATCTTTGGATGAATTGTGCATCGGGATTACTGCATCCAGGACAATCTTCAATAGATGGCAACCTCATACCCTCATTCCAGCAAAATCTAAAAAATTCACAACTCCAGTGAGGATCAAAATATCTTTCACTTTCATGAGAATATGGCTCCTCTTCCCCTTGGCGCCTTCTCTGGTATTTGTTGATCATACCAACCGATCTGATGCTCTTAGTATAGTTTTTACTTCCATCGGCTGTATTCCAGTTATATCCAGAGTGTACCATGTTGACTGGAAAAGGGTGTCCATCTATCTTCATCGGCCTCTTAGATTCATCAATCTTAATCTTTCCTTGTTCGATAGCCGACTGGATTTGTTGCCTGAAAATCTTGCAGTCATTAGTATTATGAGATCCTGTATTATGCCACTTGCAGTATTTCCACTTCTTCAACTCCTCAGCTGATGGGATAACATCACCTGCTGGCAGTTGAATCTGTTTTTCTTGGAGAAGAAGATCAAAAATCTTGTCGGCTTTGGTGATGTCAAAATCAAATCTTCCCTCCTTTCCTGCATTCTTGACCCATTGACAGACCACCGTCTTCTTGTTCCTAGCCCACTCGGTTGCATTGATCTCCGGGTCATCATCTTCAGAATCAGAGTCATAGTTGTAGACATTGTTGACATTGTTTGCCTTTTTGATGAACTTCCTTGCTTCTTGGAATCTTGTCTCGTGAGCCGATACCTTTTGAGCTAGGTGAGCTCGACTCTCAAAGTCTTGGGCCGAAAATCTTTCCCTTATCAGCGCCAACAAACCCTGGAAGGTCAAATCGGCTAGCTGAGAGTCTGTCAAGGCTAGACTGTAGCATCTGTTCCTCACATCTCTGAAACGTTGAATGTAATCTGGAACTGACTCATCTGATTTTTGCTTGATTGCTGTGAGGTCTGATAGCTTCATCTCTTGAACTCCACTAAAAAAGTATTTGTGAAATTGTTTTTCCAGATCAGCCCAGCTTCTGATAGAATTGTAAGGTAGAGATGAAAACCAAGTAAACACCGATCCAGATAATGAGAGTGGAAACAATCTAACTCTGAGAGCCTCTGTAGCCGATGCTTCACCACACTGAGCTAAAAATCTGCTAACATGCTCATAAGTAGATACATTGTCTTGTCCTGAAAATTTAGAGAAGTCTGGCACCTTGTATCGGTTTGGCAGTGGAACCCGATCAAAATATTCTGGATATGGGTGCCGATACATGTTGCCATTGTCTTTTGGCTTGAGCCCAAACTGCTCCCTCATGATGTCAGCGATCATATCGGCCCAGGATTGATGTGGTGTCGCTCCACCATATTGTTGCTGAAGTGGATCCATCTGGCTGTATTGGATCGGCTGAGGCCGCGGTGAGTGAGGTTGGTAGAGATGATTGAAGCCAGCCGATATGCCTTGAGGTGGCACATATGGGAGTTGCTCTGTGCTGTAGTGCTGGCCTATCGGCTGAGTAATTCCAATCGGCTGTTGCGGAACCGAAGGAATTTGGTACAATGTGTCGACAGCTGACGGTTTTGGGTGAAGGATGCTTATTAACTGCTCTGGTGTCAGCTGAGTTGATGCTTGCCCCCCAGTGATCGGCTGTGATCTGGTTAAAATAGCTGGGATATTCGAGCTTGAATAAGGAGCCGATGGAGCCGGGGTTTGAAGCAATTGTTGACTCCCTTGACTCCTGCCGATGTCTGTCTTCACAATTCTGTAACCTGGGAACGTGCCGTCTAGCAAATATATAGGTCCTTTAGCTTTTTCTTCGGCTATCGTTCCATCGACTACCGACTTGATCATGTTTGTTAATGTGTTCACGAGCACTCCAGACTGGTTGACCAAAGCATGGTGAACAGTCGAATCAATGCGATCTTGTAATGTGTGGAGTTCTTCATCACTTGATTCTACTTTGATCGGTTTATCCTTCTCTTCTCCTGACCCAGAAGTGCTTGGATCTTGCTTCACGATCATCGGTAGCTTGACTTTAGCTCTTTGAATGACTGTGCCTTGCCGGGGACTATGAACGAGTGCAGATATTGGTTCTGGAGTTGCAACTCTTCTCTTTGCTCGTCACTCAGCTGTTCGATTGTAACCGGGAGGATGTTGTCCTTCGAAACTTCAGTGATGTTTGGCGACATGATGACAGAATTGTCCCACCGGGCGTGCCAAAAGCGTGTTGATGCAAAAAAACACACACTGGCTTGAAAGATCTGCTTAACTCTAGTGCAGGTCCAAATTTAGGGTTTTAGGTTCGAGGGTGTGCCAGTTGATTTGATCCTGCAATCAACAAGAAAAAATATGCAAAGAACGTTAGTAAACGATAGACAATCGGCCATAGGGCCGATTTCATATCGTATGTGACCTAGCCGATGCAATAAAGCATGAATCGGCTATAAGGATTTAAGTAAGTATGAAAATAACCCCAAAACTAGTATATCGGCTGTAGATATCAATGTTATGAAACCAGAGAAATCATTATTACTTTAGAAATAAACAATTGGTATAGATCGGACTGAACCGAGACAGTATAAATTGCTTAAGTCTATTGCAACATGAAATATTGATCACATAAAACTGATGTTATAGCCAATATCTAGATTTAACTGTATATCGGTCGTAAATCTGATACGATCTTATGATAAAACAGTGAAAATTAGATCTAGAACATAAAACAAAGCATAAAACCATGTTAAATATTCTAAATAGATAAGATCGGCTGAAACTCCGACACTATCTCTATTGACAATCGTAAAGCAAGTTATAGATTATGATTCTAAAACAACTTAATAGGTTGGACTTAACCAATGCAGCATCAAGCATAAAAGAAGCACAACATGTAACAAGCCAATAATCATCAAATCAGGATGGTAGATACATCATATAACATGAATCAACAAAGTAAACTAGCCGATATCGACGAAACCCTAAGACAGATCTAGCCGATATAAGAAGATAGCATTGTCGATCTAAGCTATATGACATATATGATAACTTCGGAAACTTGCAAGACAGAATTAGAGTGTCATAAAGATGTACGCACTAATCCCAATGATGCAAATTGCCATGACAAGATATACCTTTTTCGCCGAAGATCAAATTGATGCAGCACGACTCGAAAGCACAAGCTTGTCAAAAGTAGAAAACAAAGGTGGCGATGCGCCGAGATTGATTGAACGTATGTTGTTATTATTTACAAGACCTCGGGATCATATTTATACCCGAAAATACAAACATTGCCATCACGGACACAACTCATATTAACCTAATACAAATCCAACTAACGAACAAGTCCCTTAGGCGGACTCTTACCGAGAATATCTACAAGGAAATTACATAAAATAACCTAATTAATAGATACAATTGCTTCCTCAGGACTCTATCCGTGCATGGCAATCCATACGAAGCACGCTAACACAACCCGATGACGTGTACCAAGCCATATTACCGAAATCGACTCAATCGGCTACCCTTGTCCGACTCTAACTCTGTCGATCCAGTCCTCAGCCAATTCGGACCACAGCCGATTTCACTCTGTTTCCGATACGATCTAATCTCTTCGATTCTCTTTGATTCTATCTTCATCTCCGATACTTGAATTACCAAATTTGGTCGTCAACATCTACCCACAACACCAGATCACAAACTGGATTCATATTTTTACAAGGTGGAACTGCTATTTCATGGAACTCCTCTAAACATACTCTAGTAGCTACTTCCACAAACCATTCCGAATAATTCATTATATGAGGCATCACATGAATGCGTGTGGCTTCGCAGAATGGTTAACCACATTCTAAAATCTTGTGGTATAGGTTCATTAGAATCACCCACTATTATCTATGAAGATAATGCTGCTTGTGTTGTTCAGATGGAGACTGGTTATATTAAGAGCAACATCACTAAACATATTGCTCCTAAATTATTTTATCCTCATGAGCTTCAGCAACACGAAGAGATAAACATCTTGCAAACTAAGTCATGTGATAATCTTACTGATTTATTCACAAAATCTCTACCATACTCCACATTCTTTAATTGTGTCGAGGGAATTGGTATGAGACGACTTAAAAATTTGTAGGATTCAGGGGGAGTACCTCTCTCTGGAAAATAACCTATTTTCATTATATTATACTCTTTTTTTCATTTGTATGAGTTTTACCTTTAGGTTTTCTCATTCAAAGTTTTTAATGAGGTAATATCAACATAAGCTATATGTCTTACCATCTTGTTACTCCCCACTGGGGTTTTTACTAAATGATAACTGTAGACATTATATTATTTTTGGACTATACTATGAGCTTTACTCATAAAAGTCTAAAAATAGCTAATAATATATCAGGTTCTCCTTATTTTTTCCACTGGGTTTTTGAGGAGTTTACCTGATGTATCTAATATACTAATTATAATTATTTCTAAGACTATCTTTACAGATATGTAGACCGATAAGAGAGCAATGATCAAAGCTGGATTCGATCAAGGGGGAGTGTTAAAAAACTAACTAAAGGATGATCTCATCCATACAAGATGGGATCGGCAACCGAAGGCAACCGCCTTTTCTCGCCATCTAGAGACTCCTCGGCAATGGGCGCGATGGTTCCCAACCATCGCGTCTACGGTTGCCACCCCTTCCCCCTCTTTATATTGTACCGCATTGATCAATAAAGAACTCGCTCATTGTCTCGCTCTCGTTCTCACCATTTCTTTCTCCCGCTCAATCTCTCTCGCACTTTCTACTCACAACAAGTACATAATACTCCCTCTGTTACACTTAATAAACTGCGGACTTATTTTAAGATTTAACTCTTTAAATATTTGACCGACAATATTTTATTAGAATTAAATTAAGTTTTATTTGATAGAAATAGTATTTTTAGATTGACTTTTGAGAAATTTAAAGTAAAAAAGTTAATTTTAAAGACCGTGTTAAGTTTAATCGCGTCTTAGTTAGTGGGACGGAGAAAGTAATTTTGATGTCCTAGTTTTTTACTACCACGCATATTGAAAATAAATGTGCATAAGTGTAATGTAATATTATGGCAGTTTTTGGGATCACAAGCTTAAATCGATATACTAAGTTTGTTATGAAGGAAGGGTTGGAGGATATGACATCATGGATCGAAGAGGTATTTGAATCTTATATATATGTAAACTTACATTTAGTTGATTCTTAATGTCAAAATAAACTCATGTTGATTATTATAAAACTATTGTCTTTTTTTAAAACCAGAGGGAGTAGTAAACTATTTCCTGAAAAAGAGGAGGTAGTAATGTTTCTGATAAAAAGTAGTGGGAAACTAATTTTCTAAAAACACAATACAAATGTAAGCGCTCACAACACGCGCACACCCTGCGACGCGCACAGCCCCGGGCTTAGCCACTCGTCGTGGATCCTCTGCAGGTCTTTGGTGCTCTGCCTTCACTCACTGACAGACATCAAAAAGTGCGACGAACTCAGCGATTTCTCTTCGCATACTGACCCACCAAAATTTTTTTGAGGTCTTGGTACATCTTGGTACTATCGAGATGAAATTGAGTATTGGGTTTGGTGAGCTTCTGTAAGAATTAGGTCTTTCAATTCTTTATTCTCAGGCACACACAATCTTTGCCCCATCCAGATTGTCTCATATTCTTCTTGAGTTCTCCAATCTAGACTTGTTCCACGAGCGTGGGTTGTGCCTCCAGGGCGGCCACGAACCCATGTTCGACTATGCCTAGATTTAAGTGTTCAAGATCTCTCTATCCACGTGGCGTTGCAGTTGCCCTTCCTGCTCAAAGCATCTGCTACCACATTAGCCTTGCCGGGATGGTAATGTATTCCCATATCATAGTCCTTGATTAACTCCAACCATCTTCGCTTTCGGAGATTCAAATAAGGTTGCATGAAGAGATACTTCAAACTCTTATGATTTGTATACACCTCACAACGGTTAACCTCTGAAACCTGAGCAAACACAAATTGAAGATCTCTCAAAGTAGATTGAAACTTTATTACTTCTGTTCGTGTTTACAAAGTGCAACAACAACGCTCCTCACAGAAATCTAGACAAAACTCGAAACACTAACTATTCTCTCAACTCAACTCTCTCTTAAACCGATACCGAGAGGCCACACCCTCCCTCTCTATTTATACCCGAGGTAGGCAGCCTAAAACTACGAACCAAACTTGTACAAGAAGTCCTAATCCCCTAGGAAACCTTCCCTACAAGAAACAAACTTTACAAACCCCAATCATACCAAATTTGGGCTCCTTCCAACTTCAACTCCGCATCCCATATGCACACAATATCTCCATTGTATGCCATATGGAATCTTCACCAACCACGTGCATTGATCTTTAGCCTAAGCATCTCGCATGATATCCTGATCCTCCGGGCATCATCTTCTCCCAAGTTGACTCCCGATCCATCACTGGCAACGCTCTCCAAAGGCATTAAGACTTACCTACACATGAACCAACAAAGAAACCATATCCGAGCACAAATTCTCTCCAACTTGACTCAACATTACCACACAATAGTATTACATACGTATGAATAATTCATCTAGAAGTCATAAACATGATTTAATCAGAGATATCCAAAGAAACAAGCCGAAACCGACACAGAGTTGGCCGGTCAGACCGTGGCCTAGCCGATCTGACCAGGAATCCCTGTTCATCATCTGAAAATCACACATCTCCAAAACCACTTCGCTAATAATCTCCAAATATCAAAACCAATAATCTCAAATACCAATAGTTCATCACAAAATAATAATCAAACACACTTTGATTTTACAGAACGTACTTTAGTTCGGTCATATTCCAAAAGCCAAAGTCATCAAAGTCTCCTTTGTCGGAAATTCCATAGTGGTAGTGTCTTGATGAAGATTAGGACGATGACGATTCTGATCTGAAGTGGAGCGTACTTCAGACGAGTAATATCTCTCAATACCGAAGTCTTCGAAGTATCCCTCGTCGAAAAAACAACAGCGACAATGTCTTGATGAAGATTGAGATGACGAGGGTTCTGATTTAGAGGAGAATGCACTCCGATCAGGTCATATCTCCCAAGTTCGGAGTCATCGAAGAGTTTTTTTGTTGGAAAATCCATCGCTTGAATCCATCTTGTCGGCACCTTTAAGCACCTTGAAGCCCTTACCTGGTGCGCCACTGTGCGAACGGTTATGCCCGCCTACGATATTTATAGAGTATGGGGATCGGTGCCCGCCTACGTGAGATTGAGGTAAAAGAGCCAGAAGACAATGATTTTTATATAGGTTCGGGCCTCTAACTGGCAGGTAATAGCCGAACTCCTATTGGTTGAAGCCGGTGTTATATATATATATATATATATATATATATATATATATATATATATATATATATATATATATATATATATATATATATATCAGAATCACACGAGTACAATATGTGGATGACCTAATTTAGTCTATGTCAGCATAGCAACGTAGAGCTCTCACATGTGGTCGACGACTAGCGTAGTCAACTTCCTCGAATATGAGCTCGGTGAGATTGGAGGTATCGCTAGATCCCTCTTGTTGCCCTCTATGTAGGGTTGGCAACGGGGAGGGTTGGGCTGGAACGCCCCCGCCCCCCTCCCTGACTTCTCCCCCCAGCCTTGGGCCCGTAGAGGTGGTCGAGTAGGAAAAATCACCCGCCCCCGGCCCTGTAAGGGACCTGGTAGGTGAGGCGGGGCCTTGCACCACCCGACTGGGCCGCTGGGGTGACGAGCGAGGAGTAGTGACGAGGGATAGTGAGAATGGCCAGTGACGCGATGACGAGGTGAGTATGACAGCAGACGATGACGAGGTGGCCGGCGAGATGACGAGGCACGGTTGGCAGTTGGTTGTGGGGTGTGGGGTGGTTGACGACTAGGCACGGAGGCGCTGCTACTGCCGCCACGCGGATGCGCCTCCCCTGGAAGCGCCTGGCCGTGACGCTGCCGCGTATGCACCGTCCCTTGACATTGACGCTGACGCGGTTGGCTGCGCCCCTGCACATCAACGCTAACGCGGGGCTACCGCCGCCACCGCCCGCACCTTGGCCGCCAACGCCGGCGCGAATGGCTGCGCATGGCCGACGCCTGCTGACGCTGTCGCCTGCGCCTAGCACTTGTTGAAGGAAGACGGGCCGGGCGCCGGTGGAGTGGTGGTTGGGCGGGGTTAGGAATTGAGGATTGGATAGAAAGTGGGGAAATTAGGGTTTGGCTTTATATATGATAGGCTAGATGGGCTTTTTGGGTTTGAGGAAACCCAATTGAGGAAACCCTAGCCGCCACCGCCGCCGATCATTCTCCTTGCTTATCTGCTTTGGCGATGCGCTACCTCGCCGGTAAGCTGCGGGCCCCCGTCCAGACCGCCGCTCTCCGTCGCCCTCGATCCCTCTCCGCCAACGCCTCCCAGGTCGGTTCGCCCCTCGGCCCTTGATCCGTCGCAAATTGTTATGCATCTCCTGCAATTGAGCTGCTAGTATGCATTGCTCGCTAGGTCGATTCGTGTACAGATCTGTTTTGTATTCATGCCCACCTTTCGTTTTCTTAGGGAAAAAAAAACCCCAAACTTTCAGCTCCGTATAGGGTATGTGGCTACTTTAGTTCTTGGCTTCTCTCGAGATCATGGGGTAATTAAGGTGGAGGGAGAAGTTGGTGATTAGTTTTCTTTTTCCTCATCTACCACTTTCGAGACTTACTGTCAAATTTCTAAAAAGATGTTAGTTTAGATTGGGTGCTTCAAAATCTCATATCTTTATTTGTCTGAAAAGGTACTACTCCCATGATGCTGTACTGTATTTTTAGCAGTCAAATTTGCATTATTTTTTTAAGACCATGTCTAAAGCATGTTAGCAGAGTGTAACTGTTATTGTCCACCTGTTGGTTCTGAGTTATAACGATGACGGGACAAACTTATGATGCCCAGAATCTGTAGCTTAAGACAGGATCTCCTGTGAAAATTAGGGGTGCAGTTGTCTCTGTTTGCTTATTAGCATTGTCGATCAAGTATCTTCTATGCAGATGAAAGGATAGTGTGTGTATCATGAACAACCATTTCCACTAGTATGCCACACATCTCACAAACAATTCCACACTATATGCATTTACTGAGAAAAAAAATCATTGAACTAGAGCTACATTTTGGTTGCTGAAAACGCAAGATGCTTGTAGCGGTGTATTGTTACATGTGTTGTTTGTTGCACCTGGAGCATACAAATAGGACTCCTTTTTAAAAATACAGATAACGTTGGTTTATATATAAAAGAAGGGAGTACCTAACTTAGAGCTTCAGTCGTTAAGAGTGAGCTTACATAGTTGGCACATGGAAATTCCTGGCAAACTAGATGCATACTTTGAAGTTTGAAGCGCAAACCGGTTCTTTTTACAAGGTTTAGATGTACCTGGGTCCTGTCTTGCTAATAATTCTTTACTCTAAATAGTTTGTTTGGACCTGTACATTGCCATCTCAGCTTGTTTTCTTTAACCGCTAAATCCAGGGAGGACGCAGCAATGCATCTACAGAGGTTACATCTTCCATGAATGTTGCGAGGAATACGGATGGTGAGCTGGGATGGGTACAGGAAGAAGTAGCTAAACTTGAGGAGTTAAGGTGAAGGAACTAACATTATCTTATATATTGTCTAAACCAACTCAAAAGGTTGCAACACATGTACATGATAGTGACATACATTTTGTTTTCTGTGTGTTGTTTTGATAGCCGGGACATCGAGGAGGCAATAAGGTACAACAGGTTCCACAAAAGGTGTATCATGGCGTCTGTTGTAGTTGGGTTCGGCCTTGGAGGTCTCTCTTGTGTATGGTATGCTCGTAGCTACAAGAAGGCCCTCATGGAGCTTGCTACCGGCTTCGAGGTCATCAGCGCGTATGCACCACGTACACCTAAGTAGCCCGGGGTTGTGTCCACTTCAGTTCCCCTTTTGTTTGTGATGTGATAACGGTTGAGTTGAACATATAATCAACCACAATGAGTGAACATGATAAAGGAAAATCATATATTCATACTCCTCTCTGACGAACATATCCAATAGTAGTTGGTTGGAGGGATTTTTTTTGAGCTCCAAGTTTGGTTAAGAATAACCAAACACTCCCTGCGAATTATAAGAAAAAAGATCAGTAACAAATAATTCAAACTGTTGAAATTAGGAAAATAAATAGGAGTTATTCTTACCCTCAGTGTTTTTTGCTCCTCCACCGGATTGGATTGCACTCATGAGAAGAAATGCAAAAATAGAGGTGTAGTTAGCTAAGGTATTGACTGCTTCGTCAGTGATTGTTTCTTGATGATGACTTGCAGCATCCTTTTTCCCAAACAACCAATTCCCTAATTTCCTGATGGGATTAATGGAGGCTAAGGCTGTGGCAGCAATCCTCTCTGCATGGGTGTCTAATTTGGCAGCGATAATAGGATCATCGAGAATATGATTAACAACTCCATCAAACAACCCGTGCACATTAACATTACCCTTGTGGATCCCATAGGAAAACATCGCTAAGGACGAAAAGCCAGCGAAAGCCATAAACGTGAGACAAACGATTGCTGTGTTGACCTTCTCCTTACGATTCACCGCTCTATAACAGATACACAAAAAAAACGAAGGGAAAAATAAACATGGCATCAACGAAAGGGACACGAACTTGCATCATATAACAAACAGAAGGAAAGGAGATCAATGTAGTTGCATTTGCATCAAAGAGAAGGAAACATCACACCACATATCAAAGATATAATTTATATTTGAAATTGAAACCGGCATCAAAGAGTGGATAAAAGAGGCGGATTTAGAACTCAGAGCGCAGGCTTTGGAGTGATTTGGCGAATCGATCCTCTCAACAACGGCATGATTTGGGAATTGGTGGTGTTGACAAGTTGTTGAACTTGACGTAGGATCTCGGAGATGTCCCCTGCCGCGCCTCCGCCTGAGCCGCCGGCCGCTCCCTCGCTTCCGCCCGTTGACTCTCCCGCCCACCACGCGGCCAGACGAGGAGGCGGAGGCGGCGGAGGCGGCGGAGGCACCACGCGGGGCCAAAGTCGGCCGCCTCCGACGGAGAAGGCTCCCGGCGGCCAAACGGGGGCAAACCCGACCGCTTTGGCCGACGACGACTCCCTGCCGGCGAGCACCGCCGAGGTCGCCCTCCTCCTCCCGGCGAGCGCCGCGGAGACCAGACGTGCTGCTGCCATCCCCGCGGCGGCGGCGGCTAGGGTTTTAGCTAGCGCGGGCGCGGGTCGTCCCCTTTGTGAGAGCCTAGGAGATGGAGTAGCTGCGTGAGTGTCCTCTGTAGGCTAACGCTAACCTAGGGTTAGTGCTAAGCCTGGATGGTTATTAGCTTCTCTTCTACGCTGTTCCGACCAGCAATAACGGTCATTTCTTCTTCTTCTTCTTTTCTTCCTTCCTTTTTACTAATGCGTGCTTTTTCTTCGTTAGGATTTGAAGAAATTACATGAATTATTTATGTGATTTGATATTCAATATATATATATATATATAATCCTACTAATTAATTGGAAGGAGTATTAATTAGCTATGTGTGGAGGCCATGAGTTTTTTTTTAATACTTGATGACAGTGTGAACAACGTACTCAAGCCTGAGAAGCCCAGCATTTAATTTACGTGTATGATGACGTATGCAAATATACCACAACTAATAATTAATTAACGGGTGGCGACGCAACCATCCGGGCTCGTGAGTAGTGAGTGTTCGAGTAGTAATAACGTGCCAGGTGCAGAAATTTGATACTGCTACTATGCAATGCGTTTCTGCGGCTTCTGCGCGTTCTTTTCTGCAGATTCTATCGTTTCCGTTAGCACTTATTTCAAGCTGCTATGGTACGTTTTTGGTGAAAACTAGTTATTCTAAACTATCAAATAAATCCACTTTTTAGATTTGTAATAATTAAAACTCAATTAATCATGCATTAAAGATTTTTCTCGTTTAACGTATGCTGAAAAATCTTCATCCTAATCATAGATTTTACATTAGATTTTCTTAACACATTTTTCAAACTGATAAATGGTGTATTTTGTAAGAAAATTTTTTATATAGAGATTACTTTACAATATCATATAAACCCATTTTTTAAGATTCAATTAGCTAAAACTCAATTAATCATGCACTAAGGGGAGGGGGTTCACCGCGTCACTTCGCCCATCATGCACCTCACCCCGACAAAAGCTGACGAGGTTCGTGCATCTTCATTTGAGTATCGAGGATTTTCGCAGGGGCGGGACCATGACGGCCCGGCCGAATCCCCGCAGGCACCTCGGGGCTGATTGCCATGACGACCCACTCTGAATGGCCTAAGAGCAGTAGCAGTGTGATATGAAGATTTGTTGAACCTCAAATGCCACCTAGATCAAGAACGTAGTTAGCTACATACTCTAGAGTGCAGGTTACTTATAGTGGATCCCACTAGTACCATAATTTTTCACTTTTCCACTTTTCATCTCCGCCCTCTCCCTCCTCTCTTCCTTTCCCAACCGTAGAGAAAGCTGAGGCACCGTGCAGAGCAGCGGTGGAGCAGCCAGATCTAGCCTGTCGGTCATGGGCGCACCACCCTCCTCTCCCCCCATCCAAACAACGGTGAGGTTGGTGGCATGGGAGCGGGGGACTGCGAGGTCAGCGACGCTGTAGCGAGGGACAGCGGTAGCTCGGCGGCGCGGATCAGGAGGCATCGGTTGGTGAGGGCACCGTCGTCAGGGTCATCGCCACCACTCCCACACACCCTTCTCTAGCAAGCTTCTCAGTGCAAATCAAGCTTCTCTCTTCTCGATCTGAACCTAATGGCGACGGCCTCATCTCCCTAGCGGCGGACGGCGGCCCGGTCCCTACATCCCCAGCTCCCCTCTCCTTTCAGCCGGACGCCCCTTCCTCCCCCGACCGGCTGCCCTCCTCCCTTGCTGGTGCGCCAACAAGCTCAATGGCGTGGACCACGGGAGATGGCGAGATCGGCAGCGCCATCCTCTCTTCTCCTCCCCTGGTGGCACAGGGGTGTGGGGATGACGGGTGCTCTGTGGAGACCCCCACTCCTCTTCTCCTCCAATCGACGGCCTTCCTCCCTTGGCCGGACGTCGACGAGCTCCTCTCCCTCTCCGTCAAGCTGCTGCTGCAGACCGAGGGGGTTTGGAGAGGGGAAGACGACAGGTTCGGCAACACTGAACGGGGACGAAAACAAGGTTAGGTGTCGCCTCCTCTTCCTCCGCCGCCACCATCCTCCCTTCTCCTCATCCGGCCGCCGCTGCCGCTGTCACCGCTGCCACCCCGCCGAGCTCACCAGATCTGTACTCGGGTTCACCGGATCTGGTGAGCGACACTACTTTGGGGTCGACGACACAGCTCGTGGTGGTGGCCTCGCCGACGACCTCCGCCCTCTTGCACGAGGTGTGGGGGCGTCGCACGGGGCCATGCCTCTCCCAATGCATCGCTCGCCCTGTGCCTCGCTCCGTCCTGATAGATGCTTGCCCAAATTCTGACGAAGAACCCGTGGTTTTGTTTGGCTCCGCAGACTTCAAGTTAGTAACGCAGACGCGTACGTGGCGTGGAATCTCCGACGTGGATGGTTGTTGTCAGGGCCGAACACCACGTACACGCACTGTGAATGGTCTAACCAGTGCACATCACTACTATAGGCTTGAGATGGGATTTGATGGAAATGTAGAAAAAACAACGCAGCCACGTAGGAGTACGTGGTTTCTGGGTCATTAGGAAAAAAATATACTACTAAAACTTTAATCATATAAAAGATACTAATTAGCTGATCTAGAAAATTAGTATATAATATTAGAGTAAACGACCTTCGATAGCAAGGCAGTGGATATAGTTGCCTTTTGCTTGGCCTTCGCCAATGGAGTACTCCAGCACGCACCGATCAGGCTGCGAGACAATGGATGGAATACTCCTATCGCACGTCGCACGTCTTGCTAGTAATCCGTACGTACTACACGCGGTATTACTCCTTCCGTCTCATAAAAAATCAATCTAATATTAAATGTGATATATTTTAATACTATATATATAAATTTGGATAAAAGATGTGTCATATCTATTCCATATATTTGTTTTTTTATGGGAACGTTGCTAGTGAGCGACATGTGATATGATGGATAATTGGACAGGACTACAGGAGGCGCCTGCACTGCAGCAAGCGTCGCCGTCTCACACACCGGTCCGTTGTGATGATCGTTTGTTTAAATTTCACATTAAATTTTAGTTTGATCAGCAGTATCACAGCCTACGCATTTGTCCGGACAGATTTGATCCAAAATCTATAATATCAATATATATATTAATTATTTTTTCTATACTACCTTCACTTGTTTTTTTTTCTTTTAATCCCATAATAGGACATTATAAATATCGTTCACTGTTGTGGATGATGCAGTGTGATTCTTAGATAAAGTGAGTACCATCAAACGATTGATCAAAATAGGAATACTTCAACGGAGATTTGACGTTTTTACAAAAACTAGCAAAATGCTTATGCTTTACTATAGATAAAAGAAAATATATTACAATATAGAATAGACAAAAAAATATCAAAATATGTTAGTATTTGTTGTTTGCTTGTTTGAATATATGGTATTCCATAATATTCAAAAATATCATGGGCTAATTTGTAAAGATAGTGGTGGGGTGGTAGAACTACCACAAAACCACGAAACCTCTAATATGTACTGGCTCATAGATGGGTACCAGTTCATTGACCTTTTTCCACCTTCATATGATGGAAAAAAATAGAAACAGTACATTTGAGAAACTATATGTATGTGCCCATTTTAGAGAAAAAGAAGGTAGCAATACTATTTGTACCATTTTTTAATAATATTTATAGCTGTTGGTTTTATTTTTTAGAAAAAGGCACCAGTAAAAACCAAGCCGAGTTGGCCGTGGGATAGGAGATTTTTTTAGCCAACTCAACATTGATCGCCCTTATCTTGGATTGACATTTGAGAAATTTTAAGTAAAAAAAGTTAATTTAAAAGACCGTGTCAAATTTGACCACGTCTTAGTTAGTGGGACGGAGAAAGTAATTTTGATGTCCATGTTTTTTACTACCATGCATATTGAAAATAAAATGTGCATAAGTGTAATGTAATATTATGGAAGTTTTTGGGATCATAAGCTTAAATCTATCATCTTATATATATATATATATATGTAAACTTACATTTAATTGATTCTTAAAGTCAAAATAAACTCATGTTGATTATTATATTGTCATTTTTAAAACCAGAGGCAGTAGTAAACTATTTTCTTAAAAGAGGAGGTAGTAATATTTTTTATCAAAAAATAGTGGGAAACTATTTTTTTAAAAAAATACAAATGTAAGCGCTCACAACGCGCGCACACCCACTTCTATGGATGCACACAATGGCGGAACCACCACTCGGCTAGCCCGGGCAGCTGTCCGGGCTCGCCGGTGAAAACTCCATTAAATTTCAATATTGATTAGTAAATATACTAATTATATTGAAATTTAACCGGCATCAAAAATCTTTCTGGCTCTACCACTGGATGCACATACGAACACTCTACCCCTATGAACATCTAAAAGACATGGCCAGCGTATCTTGATATTGATGAAATCACTCAGAATAGTTAGCTGAAAATACGAGTAGTTGTGTCAAAGTCTGGAACTTGAACCTAGGTGGATAGGTTCCATCACAAAGAATCTTAACCAGTTAAAGATATGCTTACTTCGCGTGGAAAACTATATTTTTGATCATGAAGTAGACGTCCTCTAGCTTATACAAAAATCATCCAAATGATTATTAAAAGTTCTAATTAAAATGATTTGACAACTTTTCATACAACATATATATACATCTCATTTATTAAGTTCAAACTCAACTCACGCGTCGAAATATTTTTTTTAAAAGAAAAGTCAAATTTACACCTAAATATATTTAGTTCTTCTTCATAAATATAGGTAGACTTTGAACTTAAATTTTAAGCGGTAGATGCTGTTGTACTTTACATTATTATTTGTTTTGTTTAAATTGTGCACAACCATTTGTATAAAAATTACGAGAAAATAACAAAAAATGGTATGTTCTGGTACTCATCCTATCGCTGCTCCGTCCCGGACGTGTTTTGTGTTTGACGTGTCAAACTAAACTATGCGCTGTCTGCTGCCGGTGATGATAGCTATGGTAGGGGAGTCTGTTGGTCATACGAGGCAGATGCATTACTACTATTAATTGTAGCAATAGCATCACAATGGGGCTTGAGAGGATTGCAGGAAAAACAAGGCAGCCAAGCCACTACGGACAGGCTGACTGATGGTTCAACGGCCACTACGGACCGCCTCGTTTGCTTCACTAGCTACAGTACTGTGTTGGAGTACTTCCTCGGTGTTTAAGTTGATGGATATTGTACTCACATTTAATTTTGTATTTGTTATTTATGGGATAAAGAAAGGGTTTAACTTATCGTTTGGGTTAGGGTTACCGCACCCCCACGGCAGCGCGATAACCGCCGGAAACCGCACAAAAATCACCTCCAAAAATTTGAATTCAAAATTTTGGTGGTTTCGCAGTTACCGCAAGGTTTGTCGCGATTACCACGCGGTTTAACGCAGTAATCGTGATATTTGCGCGGTAACCGCGATATTTGTAGAAAACATATAAAAATGAAAAAAATCTAAAAATATGGAAAATATTTAAATGTGGGTAGAAATTGGGGAAGAATATATAAGATACTTGCAAACCTCCTAGGTTGTGGATGTAAAATAAAAAATGAAGCCCAGTACATTTTTTTCTTTTTTCTATTTCCTAAACAATTATCGGTTTTGCTCTAAAATTTGGTTTTATCTTACTCTTTTTCAAAAACTTTCTTCACCATCTACCATTAAAAATCAAGAACTACATCCATGACTTTTTTTGGATTTTTTTTTTCGAAAATTTGAATTTACTCAAAATTTCTCAAACTCTAACCGTGGTAACCGATCCCCTCCCCCCGCGGTAAGCGCGGTAACCGCGATTACCGCACGGTTACCGCGCGATAACGTGAACCCTGCGTAGGTCAGCCTAGTCAACGATCTTTTTTCTTTCGCTCGCTCTATCTCTCCTCTCCCGTGCTAGCTGCTGGAGGTTCCTAGGCCACCAAGAAATGTAAAAGTGGAAGCGTTCTCATCTCCTGTAGGACGCCGCTCGAGTATATTTATACTAGCCCCGCCAAGAAGAGTACGTTCTTGGCGTGGCGATACAAGAGATAAGAGAAAGAGATAATAACATCTAATTATTATGTTCAAGAATCAAGATACTAACAACCTTATCTATCTATAACAGATTATCAAGAGAGAATGTTACATTTATCTTAACACTTTCCCTCAATCAAAGCTTGATCGAATTTAGATTGCGCATGAAATCATGCAACCCCTGTGTTTACAGAACTTTAGTAAACCCCAGTGTTGACCTATCCTTCGAGCAAACAAACCTTATATCTAGGGTTTTACTTGCAACTCTTTCCTGCGCAAAATGATAGTCGATCTCAATGTATTTTGTTCTAGCATGAAACACTAGATTAGATGTTATATATATAGCACCTAAGTTATCACAATATAACATTGGACTTCTAGTATATATTGTAACCAAATTCCTCTAGAATAGTGCCCAATTTGGTTAGATAACACAGGATTAATACCAAGTTCCTCTAGAACAGGTTGGACTTCTCGTTGGACTCCTCCTTCTCGTATATATTGTTATCTAACCAAATTCCTCTATATATGTACACACCAAGTTATCTAACCAAATTCCTCTATATATGTACATCCAATTATCGTAATGCCCAACATCATAAAGAGTGTATGTATGTATGTAAATCTTGCATTGATTCATCATATTGTCATTGGTACCAGCATCATTATCCTGGGACTGATAGCCGTTCTCCTGTGGCAAGCCTCCTCAGTGTCATTTGTACAGTGGCGCAGGGGTGGGGCATGACAAGTTTGGGGTGCCGATGACGCCGAAGAAGAGTAGGTCATCGATGCTGAAGGAGAATGGCCTGTAGCACGACTCACAAAGAATATCTAGTGGCCCCCAAATTCTTGTGGATTTAAGGATGCATTTTTCTATCGGTAGAAGATTAGCAATTCCTTTAACTAATGGTGCTATTTGCATATCCATCATCACATGTGGCCAAATATTAGTAGTAAATTTTGTGCTTGGAGTATACCGTTTACACGGTCAAGTAAACCAACTTTTATATACAAATCTGAACTGCTCAGTTCAAATTCACGTATAAAAGTTTGTTTATTTCGGGACGAACAGAGTATATACTCACACATGTTACGATGGATAGGACTATCTTATTTATTTGCAACTAATCATAAGATTTCACGGTCCAAATTTTCTACACGCTTTCTCGTCTTAATCAATTATATATCTTTCCCATTTAATGATAACGAGTACTTTCTTAATATTCGCATTAAACCTAAAAGTATAAGTAGTAGTATCAAATTTTGGGAGAGAGCAGCCATAGCAGGAGCTTATCATATTTGCGCTGGTTCAAGAAGGGATATTCAGTGTGGCCGAACAAATTCTTCTCCTATCCTATCCAGTGGGCAAACGTGCTTGTTCTCTCGACTTGTCAGCTCTGTTTGAGTCTGACGTTACGAGCATCCAATGGCCAGTGACTACTTCTTGAAGAAAATACAATGGCTCATATATTTTATTACGCCATAATAAAAAATTACTCACTTTATCCCAAAATATTGTAACTTAGGATAGAATAGAATGGAACATATCCTAGTACAATAAATCTGAACACGTCTATATCCAGTGTCCAAATTCGTGGTATTACGATGTCTCATCTAATCCTGAACTGCAATATTTTAGGACGGATGGAGTATGTCTTCTGTTCGCTCCATCGTATGATACATGAGATTCAATCTTTTATTTTCGAAGTCTTACTAGCTAGGAATTTACCTCAACGAAGGGTAAGTACCCGATGCACCTGAATAATTGTCGTCACAATTCTAAATTTTATGTAATAATGATATTTAGATGGTGTACTCTCCGTGCACATTGTTTGGTCATCATATTTGTGGACATGTTAAACCTGATTTGTTAGTTTGCAATGTATTGAACAAAATTGATGGTATACATTAAAGATTATTTATGTGTGAAGTGATATCTGATAGTAGGCATTACATGCATCCTATTAACCCAATTTCTACTTAATATACAAATTTACATGTCATTACATCCATTCCTTTTATATCCCAATTTAAAGCACAACAACTAAAAGGACTATGATATATATTAAAATCCACCCTCCTCCGCTAAATTTTCTTCCTAGGGTTTCCAATACATTGGAGCAAATCCAATGCATTCGTGTTCACAAGCTTTTCTTACTTCTATTCATGCCCCAACACAACAACCCCTCAACTTCACAATTATTTCCTATGTTTTTTTTTTTTGGGGGACAATGAATCCACGGTAAAAATTGACAAAAAAAACAAGGGGAATCAGATGAGAATATCTTGCACGTCCTCCACAAGAAATCTGCTCGAAATCACTTCTATTTGGCTCCAATTTGAAGAGCTCTCATGAGGGGAAGAGTGAGAACCAAAGAAATCCTACCTCTTGAACTGAAAAGAAAAAGGGGCTGGCATACTGGGCTGGCCTCACAGAGGGGTTAAAACCCTGTTTTTACAAGCAGCTGATTGGTAGCTAGCTTCTGAGAATCTGGAGAAACTAGGTTTTCCAGTTTTTGGCTTCTAATTTATTCTCTGGATTATATAATTCTGAGAATCTGGATTGTTTGGGGAAGCTGGAGCTTCTGGGAGAAGCTGCAGCAGCTAGAAACTCCCCCAAACAGGACTAAGTCCCTTAGGTCAATGCTAGCGATGATCATGCTGAGGTTGGAAGCACAGGGCCAGCAGGGCCATTGACGTTTACCTAGCTTTGTCCAACCCAGCATGACAACTCAGCTCTTCTCAACGGTGGATATGACCTCAGTGCTATATAACGGTGGATATGAACTCAGTGCTAGATAGTGGTGGTCAACTCAAAACAAAAATTATCGGTATTTTATAATACATTAATTTTTAAATAGTAATGTAATTAGTATAGGCTAATTCTATCCAGGGCCGGGGTCCCGTGACCCTGAGTAGCATAAACGAGGAACACCACTAGCGCCAGATCCATTGGCCGTGAATGTCGTCAGGGCTAGCACTGAGCCAACGGTCTAATTTTGAAATAAAATTTTCACACGGTTCACTTCCCAAATAAGTTCTAGAAAAGAGCCAAAACAGTAAAAAAAATTAATTGCTGAAGATTGGTTTGGCATGTTAGAAAACTTGTAGCAACAACGTTGCTACAAAAGTAGTAGTTAGATTGAGTTTGATGATATTTTATAATGTGATCATTACTTATAATTAGCTAATAAGCTAATTTGCTAATTAACACGTGATGCATGGTCCATGCAAATGCGTGCGTACCTTCTATATGTTCAGCCATATATATGTGCTTGATTAATACGTACTTAGTAGGCATGGAGGGCAAACCAACAAGCAAGAGATGCTAATAGCTTGCACGTAGGAGATCGTGGCCGTATACTCAGCGAATACGTGTACATAATCTTCAATGGATTAGGCTGTGTTCTTCCCCTCTTCCCAACTCATCTCCCTCGTTTTCCGCGCGCACGCTTTTCAAACCACTAAACGGTGTGTATTTTGCAAAAAGTTTCTATACAAAAGTTGCTTAAAAAATCAAATTAATCCATTTTTGAAAAAAAAATTAGTAAAAACTTAATTAATCACGTGCTAATGGATCACTCCGTTTTCCGCATTTACTGTGCGGACTGGGAACCGGAGGAGGCGAAAGCTGCGTTCGCAGGAACATGTTACCAGCACGCACAGTGTTTACGGAAAACGGAACAATCCATTAGCGCGTGATTAATTAAGTTTTTGCTAATTTTTTTTCAAAAATAGATTAATATGATTTTTTTAAGCAACTTTTGTATAAAAACTTTTTGCAAAATACACAATGTTTAGCAGTTTAAAAAGCGTGCGCGCGGAAAACGAGAGAGAGGAGTTGGGAAGAGAGGAAGAAGAACACAGCCTTAAAGTAGCGGCAAGCTGGGGGCTAGCACCTGGGCTGCATATGGGCTGGCGGCCCGTAGCTACACCTCTCGTGTACATGTGGCCAGATATTTCACGCCAACGGCAACGAGCTACTGATGCGGGGATATAATGTTGGATAACTCAGCCTCATCTGGATAATTCAAACGAAAGCGATCTACAGCAACGGAGCCCGGAGGAGTCGGATCGATCCAACGCGTGACCGCGGCGGCGCCGGGGAATACGCGGTGCTGGTTAGGTCTCTTGTGCCTATAAAAGGACGATCACACACTGCAGAGACAGACAATTGTTTCCATTCTTCACACATCAACCGGCACAGCCATCGAACACCACCTTGTTGTTGCGATCTCGCCGAGACGCTGAACATTGTCGCCTTGCCAACCGCTGGCTCTAACTGTGGCGCCACCGACGTCCGACGTCCGCTCATCTTCGACGGTGCTGCCACCTTCCTCACGCTCATCGTCAAGCCGCCCGAGGATGATGCCAGTTGGAGCGCTGCTGCCCGGTGCCCGCACGCCGTCGTTACGCCACTATCACCACAGAAGGCCGTCGTCACGCCGTCCTGCCGGAGCACGTCGGGGATCATCGGAGCAGCCGTGGATCGACATGGTCATTGCGCCATGGAGCGATGAATCAAGCAATAGCATGGTTGTGCATGAGCTATACATGCATATGTTCATGTATGATGCTGCAGTGCCATGCACGAGGAGTAGTTGTCTAATGTGCTGGCTAAACAATTCTTTTCTACCTCTATCAATTTCAATTGTCAAGACACGGGAGGTGCCAAAGCCACGACTAATCCGGCTATCATCTGCACCGACCATCTCCATCGATTTCTCTCTTTCCTAATATAATCCTCACTCAACTGCTGCTTAAAACATCCCGTGTTTTAAAACAACTCAACTGGGGATATTACAGGAATAGGATTACGATGCGACTCAACTGGGGATGAGGCGCTCGATATACCGAAGAAAGACCGGGCACTCTCTTTCTCACTACTTTCATGCTATAGGTGGCCAGTGAGATGCATGACTGTAATTTTCTTATGTCATCCCTATACATGCATGTGAGTTCTCAGAAGCTACGTCATGCCTATATAGCATGCCTTGAAGCACGAACCGGTTGTCTTACAACGATTTTATATATACCTGTGTTTTGAAACTCACTGTCAGTGTTCTAACAACAAATTTATATTGGATGCTAGAAAACTGCCTGCATTAATGGAATAGATTCAAATTCCCATTCATCTATTTCCAAATATTATTTTTCAAACTTTAAACTTCTTTTTCTCATTATATTTGTGATCCGAGTTACGCCATTATATTTATTGCAATTAAATCTTTATAACAAGATCACACATGATTATATTTTGTGAACGCCACAAGATCTCTCTACCACAAGATTATTTTGTGAACACCGAAATGCAGCCCCGTCGTTCGGCCAAATAAGTCAAACCAAAAATCAAAATTTGAATTCTGAATTTAATTTTGAAGTTGATTTTAAAATATTTTGAACGTAATTTTTTTAACGTTAGCTTTTAAGTCGTTATGAACGAATATATAAAATTTGTATCAATAAATTAATTTTATTTCCTATTAAGCCGCTTTGATTTTATTAGAGAATATAGGTAATGGATGAGGCTCTATCCTTATAATTACTCACTGAGTGGGAATTTGAATCCATTCCATTAATGCAGGCAGTTTTCTAGCATCCAATATACTCTGTTCGTAATGTCATCTCATGTTCTAGCTGACTCTGGTGTATGCAATGTTACCTCATGTTTGATGAAAGATCACATATCTGTGACTGTTTAGCTTATTGATAAGTGTCCAGATCTCAAGGTATTTCATGATATCCAACAAGAGTACAACATTGACTGCAGTATTTTCTGCACCATGCTCAACATGACTGCAGTTATTCAAGGGATTACAATAAAACTCAGGTAGAGAATGCTCTAGATGTTTTCCCCTCGAATATGAGGTTACTTTGGATATCTTTGGTAGAAGAAGGGTGAAACAGATTTGATATTTTTTGTTCAGAAAATACCGCCGCTGATTTTGAAGGTACAAAAGAAATAAAAACAGAGACGGATCCAACGCTGAATAGCCGAAGCCGTCCAATGCAAGGGTGCACGGATGGGAGCACTCCAGGGGAGCAGGCAACCCGCGTCCCAAGTTAACACGCGAATGAAACTTGGGCAGCAGTTTGAGGGACGTAAAGTGGACGGATTTTTTTCCTTTGTACTATTCGGTCATGGAAACAACGGCCCAGAAGCCCAGATCGTGGGATATTTGGATTAGACAATTTACACATGACATACGGAGTAGTTGGGACGATCAGCTCGCGCTCGCGACGCGGAATCGGGAACGACGCGCACGGACGGACGGACGGACGATCGATCGAGCAAGTTGGTAAACCCTAGCCGGCTAGCCACCCGCCACCGATCCGACTGGCCGTGTAGTCGACTAGTCGCCAGCAATGGCGACGCATATCTCGCCGGGAAGCTCCCCGCCGCTCTCCGCCGGATCGGAGCCGGAGGACTGCGACTGCGGCCGCGCACCCAATCCAAATCCTCCACCGTCGCCACCCCTCCTCGGGTATGTAAGACAACAAATCAATTGCACAACCAAATTAGTTAATTACCAGGCTTAATCTTCTTCGTCCATGTCCGTAATCTAGCTGTTGTTAATTAATTAAGTTTCCTGCTTAAGATCCAAGGCTACAGTTACCTAGCTTAGTTGTCTCCTACTTTGCATATATGCTTACGTGAGCATGAAGCTTCATGTGATTTTCTCTCTCTATCTCTATGTTTTGCAGTGGCTGGTCCAGTGGTAACTCTCTCCTAGTCATGTATGTCATTTATAGGTGTTGTATGTGTGTGGTGTGTGATGGTTAGGGTTTTTTCCCTTTTCTAGCTGCTGCCTTCTAGTGTGTTAACTTCGTAATTTTTTTCTGCTCTATTCGATGAATCATCGCACCGTCTCTCGTGTGGATCGTTCCAAGAAAAAAGAAATTAAGAACCTCAAGGAGTATAAGTATCACGTACAACATTATTTAACTATTTCTTTCTCTCTTGCTAATAACAATTCCATGTGTACAATGTACTCACTTGCATATGTGTCGATCTCAGCTTTTTTTTTCTCTATATAACTGCTATAAATTTTAGGGAGGAGGATGCACATTCAACAATGGTAGAACTAAAGAGGCTGCATCTTCCATGTATGTGAACGAGGGAATAAGTATGATACATGAAGAAGTAGCTAAAATTGAAGCTGCAAGGTGAAGTAACTAACATTGTTCTTATTGTTGCAAATCTTATTTAAACCAACTCAAAATTAAAGGTCTCACTCAATGCATTATTAGTAACATACATACAAATATTTTCTCTGTTGTTTTGACAACAAGGAAATAGCCGAAACAATAAGGTACAACAGGTTCAACGGAAGGTGTATAATGTGTCTGGTATACTCGTAGTTACAGGAAGGCCGTCAGGGAGGTGTTCAGGGAGCTGGAGCCGGATCTGAAGCACAAGATCTTGAGAAAGTATTCATCACCAAAGTAACTAGACTTGTGTCCAGTTCAGTTCTCCTTCCCTTGCAATGTGCTACTTACTAATCAATGGCAATGACTCTGGTGTATGCAATGTTACCTCATGTTTGATGAAAGATTGCATATCTGTGACTGTTTAGCTACCCAGATCTCAAGGTATTTCACGATATCCAACAAGAGTACAACATAGTACTCAAAATTGGCTTCCTCACATCAGGTTAGGAGAGCTGAACGGCAACATTTCAAGCATGCCAATGATATAACGCTTAAGTTATTATAGAATATATGTAGCAGATACATAGTTAAGGACGCCAGTTTTTGTATGGCCTAACTTAAATAGCTAGTTGAGAGGTCCACCATTTCCTCTCCTATACAGTCCTTTAAACAAAATAAGCATCTACTAGTTTCTGCATGTTAGTAGAAGTCTCATTATGCCCACGCAAGAAGATATATAGCTTCTTTCGCCTGGTTAGTCTTGCCCATACACCGACTTAGACAAACCTACCAGCCAGATATATCTGTCAAAGAAGTAGGCTAACGGTTATTATTCTATATAACTCATATAAATGTGAAGCTGCCATTTGTTGCAGATACTAGTAGAAGAGAGTTCAAGGAAAATAAATACCTCCTGCTCATCATATCCACTTCAATCTACTTCTGCAGCAGTGCTTGTGCTCACAACCTAATTCAGGAGAAAAACGAGTTTTAAACAGATCAAAATCAGTCATCTACAATTTACTTCCCATGAATTCAACTTGGCCTGACTTCAATCTAACTACTTTTGTACCAGTGCTGCTGCTACGGTTTTTCTAACATGTCAAACCAATCTTCTGCAATTACTTTCCCATGAACTCAGCATTGCCTGCTTCTACCATGTAACGATTAATGGTTCAGGAGGGTTATTTAGAAGCAACAGCTTGTCATAATATTCTCAAGAATTTGATATCAGTTGTACTATCCTCTTGAAAAAACAGAACATAATGACTATTAACAGCAACAAGGTACTCTAATGCCATCAGTACAAGTAGTTCAGTCAAGTTAATGAAAATAATAATCAAGGATGTTTGGTGGACATGGCAAGAGGGAAGTGGCACTTTTACATGATGATCACAATCACCAGGCATCAAACTGATGTAAATCCAGAGTTAGTTGAGAAAAGAACACAACATGCTCTCCAGAGCAAGGAGCTGAGTGGAATTTCTAACATAGCCACTTATGATGCTGTTATTTTCAAGAGTACCTATGAAAATCACGCCTTCGACAAATTAAAAGTTAAAGCATTTCAAACACATGTTGTTGATACCTGTGAAATGTAATCTTTAAGCTTCCCACTGATGGACTCATCCAATGCTCTCTCTGCAAGCTCATACATCATAGAATGGCCTTCTGGTCCAGTAAGCTTCTCCTTCAGTAGGTACCTAGATCAAAGAAGGGGTAAATCAAAGAGAACTCTTCACTACAAATTACCAATTTCAGATAACACAAGAAATGACATCAACCTTTGCTGCACTAGGAGTTCAAGTGCCTGCTTGTTGTTACCAAGAACAGGGTGGTTTTCATCGCTCTCATTTAAACCCAGCCGTCTCAACTGATGCCAGAGATCCTCTGAAATGTGATTGGCAAACTTCAAAAATATAATCGTCGGTGAAGTGTTCCTGAATGACATATTGATAAAACAGGAACAATTACCTTCAGAAATTTTTCCACCGGACAGATGAACAATGCTAATGACAACAAAAGCGAAGCCAGACACATGGGCAGCCTCCTTATGCTCGACGTACTTGCTGTACACCTCAGGGTCTAACATACTGAGCAGGACGTAGCTCTTCGCATCCACATTAACTAAAACACATTCCAATTCGCTGGTCATTTTATAAAATTCCTCAAGGAGAAAATAAAAGCGGAAGGTAAGTTACCCTGCTGCTGGGACGGGCGGCCGGAGCGTGTGGACGGCGCCCGCGTCCTCTGGAGCTCCCTCATCTCATAGCCGAAGGTGGCGGCGAGCCTGTCCCCGGCCTCCTTGATGACGAGAGCGGGGAGAGCACGCTGGCGGTAGTTCTTGGTGATGATCTGAGTGAGCTCCTCCCGCTTGATGGGGCAGCCGGCGGTCTGGTGCGTCTTGAAGAGGACGTGGCGCATCACCTCCGCCACAAGCTTGTCCTTCTCCTGCAGCGCAGTGGCGCAGGCCCCCCGGGGCGGGTCAATACGTCGAACACCTTGCGTGCGCGGACCGCGGAGCCCAATCACGAGAGAAGCAGGAGGAAGGAGGAGGGGTGGAGAGGGTAGTACCTCCGTGGAGATGTCGATCTGCGCGTAGTCGTCGCTGACGGTCGCCATATGGAGCAGGCGGGGGAAGAGAAGAGGAAGCTTCTCCCTAGGTCAAGAATGGGGGATTGGGTAGTAATCGGCGGTGAGGTTGGTGGAGAGTGGACCGGCGGAAGGAGGAGGGCACGCCGGCCGATCTGGGTGCAGCTATCGGCGGCGGCAGCAGCGGCAGCGGCGGCGGCGGGAGCGAGGGGAGAAGGGCGGCGGCGGAGGGGTAGCGTGCAAGTTGAGGAGGCAGAGGGCGGAGTTCGCGCGCAAAAGCTGGCTTTTGGGCCACCAATTTTAGGTGGATACTTGATGGGTCTAAAGAGGCCCCAAGCATGCGAAGCCTCTGTCTCTCCACCGGCCCACTATCACAATAAAATAAACAAATTTATTAAATTTTACAAAATCTATTCTAAGATAAAATTGTTTTAAAAATATTAAAAATTTAGTGATACTCCCACCATTTCATATTATAAGTCGTTTTCTAAATTAAGATTTGACCAATTATGTAAAAATATTAATAATATTTACAATATTAAATTAGTTTTATTAAATGTTACGGTGAATATATTATTATAGTATGTTGGATATGTTGTTATGTTTATCATAAACTTGGTAAAAAAATTAACTATTAAAATCAAAACATTTATAGTATAAAACGGAGGGAGAACATATGCTGCAGATGGTAAGACGAAGTCCACAAATCATCACACGCAAACGTTAGCAATACCAGCCATCGATTTATAAACTTGATCTGATATGAAATCAGTGATCAAAGTTCCAAAAGTTATTCTGAATTTTACCTTAAACTTAAATATTTATGACTAGGAGGACTACATGTTTGTGCATGATCGGACCAAATCCACAATCCTTCGTTCATTTGCAACAAATCAGTCATCACAAAAAAAGTTACTAAATAAACCGGTCTCGTGTCGTGTTACACGCCGCCGGTCTTGCCGCCGCCGTCGCCGTCGTCGCCGGCACGGCGGCGCTTGGGCCAGAACCTGAGGCGGAGCTCTCTTCGCTCGAGCATCTTCTCCACCTCCTCGATGGGGAGGCCCTTGGTCTCCGGCACGCAGACGAGCACGAACGCGAGCGCCGCCACGGACAGCCCGCCGAAGATGAGGAACGTCCACGCCGCACCGATGGCCTCCGTCAGCGACAGGAACGACTGCGCCACCGCCAGGTTCGACACCCAGTTCGCCGTCGCCGCCGCGCCACCGCACACGCCGCGGTGCCGCAGCGGGTAGATCTCCGAGTTCACGATCCACGGCACCGTCCCCATCCCCGGCGAGAAGAACACGATGTACAGCGCCAACCCCACCATCGCCATCCACCCGTACCTGCTCGGGCAACCCCGCGTGTACCACTCCCTCCCCTCGCCGTGGCACGCGTCGCGCGCCGTGGTGTTCGACGCCGCCACCATGCACGCCCCGGCGAGCAGCTTGTCTCCGCCGCCCGACGCGCAGAAGCCACACTCCGTAGACGCCGCCTTGAGACACCTCGTGCAGTCCCAGAACGACGACGACGAGCGGTACTCCGGGCATGTCAGCGCGCCGCCGTCGAAGTGGGTGGTCTCGGCGGCGCCGACGGGCGGGGAGTGGGAGGTGGCCTCGTGGAACACGGCGGAGAGAACGCCGAGGGAGAGGATCACGCCGGCGAGGCTGATCACGAGCAGCTTCCGCCGCCCGGTTCGATCGATGAAGTAGATGCTGACGACGGAGCCGGCGGCGTTGAGGCCGGAGGTGACGAGCGACAGCGCGAGCGCCGTCTGGTTGGAGGCGAACCCGGCGAGCTGCACGATCGTCGGGCTGTAGTACATCACCGTGTTGATCCCCACCAGCTGCTGGAACACCTGCAGCCCGACGCCGGCGACAAGACCTCGCCGCACCGTCGCCGTCGTCATCAGCAGCGTCACCAGGCTCATCTTCTCCGACGAGCTCCTCTCCCGCGCCTCCGCCTCCACTGACTCCTTCAACTCCTCCTTCTCCCTCTCCACCTCCTCCGCCGAGTATATCTTCCTCAAGATCTCCTCTGCTTCCTCCTCCCTCCCCTGAACTCAACCACAAATTATGGCGGGAATTAACGAAGAATAATTAATGGCGGGAACAAACTAACTATGTTACCGAGTGATTTTACAATTCTTGTGTAAAATTTTCTAACTCTGGATATTTCTGATACTGGGATACTAAATTTACAAATTTTAGTACTTCTGAGTACCCCAGCTGTAAAATTTCCTTTTGCCTCCAATTTTATATTACAAGTTGCTTTGATCAAATGTATAGAAAAATATAGTAACAGTACTAAATTTGATTCATTACATTTAAAATTGAACATATTTTGATGGGTTATTTTGATGGGTTATTTGTTTGTGTTGAAAATATTATTATATATTTTTTTAAATTTGGTCAATCTGAAAAAGTTTGATTTAGAAAATAAAGTCAAAATGAAACAGAGGTAGTACCTTTCTGTAGAGCCATCTTGGCGACTCGGGGAGGAAGAGCATGAGGAAGAACTGGACGACGGCGGGGACGGCGGCGACGCCGAGCATCCACCGCCATGTCCCGGGAGCCTTGGTGAAGGCGAGGTTGATGAGGTAGGACAAGAACTGGCCGCCGGTGATGAGGAGGCCATTCGTGCTCACGAGCGCGCCGCGTATCCTCGCCGGCGACGCCTCGGAGATGTACAGCGGCGACGTCATGGAGGCCATCCCGACGCCGAGGCCGACGAACACTCGCCCAACCACCAGCTGCCCCGGCCCCATCGCCGACGCCATCACCACCGCGCCGACGAAGAAGAGCGCGTCGGCGACGAGGATCGACGTCCGGCGACCGTACCGGTCGTTCGCCCAGCCGCCGATCGCCGCCCCGATGATCGCGCCGGCCACCGCCATGCTTACGATCATTTCCTGCAGTCACCATCAATCCAGCAAAAAGAATTTTCAGAAATTCATCATGTGTTCTTGCTGGAAGTTTCAAGAACGTGTCGAGAAATTGGTTGCAACGTACCTGAAGCCATGTGTTCTTGTCAACTGAACGGAAATCGTCACGGATGTAAAGCAGAGCTCCTGAAATGACACCTGCAGAAAACACAACGCCAGTGGCAAGATCACTTCACTAGCTAAGCAGGAATTTAATTGCTTTTACTACTTCAAATCTTCAGATATTCAGCTAAATCCAACTAATTAATCAATGGAATTTGATCACTTCAATTCTTTCAACTAACTGGTGTGTCCAAAAAGTTCATGACATAAACAAAAAGAAAGCCTCTTTTATCTGAAATTTTCAAGAACTAGCTACTGACAATGGCAAGAACCTCAATTGGGCATTTCAGACACAAAACCTGACACTAATAATCAGTGGAACTTGATAACTTCATCTCTTCCAACTAACTGGTGTCTCCAAAAAGCTCATGACGAACACACACACACACAAAAGCATCTTTCATCTGAAACTTCCAAGAAGTAGCATTATACTGACAAGATCACAAGAACCCCAACAATTGTGCATTTCAGCCCCAGAAAACCTGAAACTGATCATTAATCAAGAGACAAGAGTATATTACCAGTGTCGTAACCGAAGAGGAGGCCACCGATGCCAGCGGAGAAGGCGAGCCTGAGGACATAAGGGTTCCTCCATGTGAGGGAGAAGCACTCTCTGAAGGTTGAACCATCAAACTCATGAACACCACCCTCCATGGCTATCTAATTCTAGTCTCTCCTCCCTTATTCTTTGCATTCCAATGCTTAGAAATGAAGAGCACAAGTTGGCCTCTGACTAGTATATATCTGCAATTCTGCATAGAGGTGTACTAGCAGAGTCCCCCACTGCATTGTCTGCTTGTGTCATATGGTCACAGATGACAAAGAGAAAGAGACTGATTGATTGAAAAGGAGAAGATTCCGGATTATTGGATTGGTGTGATCTCGTCTTGTCAGTGTTTACTTTGACTCCAATGACTTGTGCTAGCGATCCTCTCTGACGGTGGCGATGATGATCATTATTCTAGGATAATAACATGCATTATTTGGTCCATAATTTTTGGGTCCCTGTTGACTGATGTGCATTTTCAAGTCAAGCTTCAGTGACTCAAATGCGGAAATGGATTCTAATCCCTCGAGTTGTATTTGTTTTTTTAACTTGTAGAAGTCAAATTAAAACCTGTTTATATCACATATTAATTTATTTTGTTGTTTTTTATATTTTTTATAATTATTTGAATGATATGTAAGAAACGAGGCGGCATCCTCTAAAGGGCTTAAAAGAGCTTCCCCTCGACTGTGAACTCTGTAACTGAAGACTGCTTGTTTGTGCATGTGCCAGTGGATGGATAAGTTGGATGAATTTGTTTTCTGTCCATTTCCTTATGCCAAATTTGATGTGTCTCCAAGTAGCAAATGTGAATTGCGTGATTGAAATGAAAGAAACTCTGTACCGAACTGTGTTTGTTCATGTGCATGTTCC
The DNA here is from genome assembly GCA_000573905.2 of Oryza punctata. Classification (NCBI taxonomy): domain Eukaryota; kingdom Viridiplantae; phylum Streptophyta; class Magnoliopsida; order Poales; family Poaceae; genus Oryza; species Oryza punctata. Next base: position 2,933,082 of record CM002494.2, on the reverse strand, counting down.
CTGCATTATTTTCTGTCACTGCTGTTTGTCGTTTGCCTACAGTTTAACATTGACTACAGGACCAAGTGGTCAAACTTTATGAAATTTGGCTGAAACTTTGACAGCTTAAAATGGATTGGTCGAATCTTTAGGCAATGTATAATTAAACTTTCTTTTGACTCCTTTGATCTAGATGATGCCTATCTTTTCATCTTAGTGGATGGGAGTTCAAGATACCAAAGGCGAGTGAGACAGCTACATGCATGCATATCACTGCCTATCAATTTCTCATCATGGTCGATGCAAAATTCCGTGCAAATGGAAATCCAAATCATCTCCAAAGTTGGACAGATCTTTCAAACATTTCTGGAGCACACCTAAAATGTGTTTATGTATGTGCCACTTTAGTACTTTAAATACCTTAATTCCTTTGTAATAAACAAAACGAATGGCACTAGTTAGGCTACAGAGTATACATAGCAGAAGGCACCACAATTGTAATGCTTTCAAGAGTTCAGATAGAAAAAATGAAATTTTGTCACCATCATACGATTTCAAGTTATATTTTGAATCCAATCATAGAGAAATGACTAGAGATGGTGAGATGGACACATCCAGATGGATGTTTCTTACTTGTCCAAACACTCTCTGATTGCTTTAGTTTGCTTTGCTACCTTTCTGCCTCTTGCAGTTAAATCACACATTCTTGGCACACCTGGAAAACGGCCGGAGAACTCTGAACTCTCAAGCCATCTAAAAGAATCCATTGATCTACCTAACCTAACAGCTTCTAGTGCATTGTAAATTGCCTAGCATTTTTATTTTAATTATCCCCTTCGTCTTATATTATAAACCGTTTTGGATTTGTTATGTGTCAAATTTCTCTAAATTTAATCAAGTTTATAGTAAAAGGTAGCAAAGTAGGAGTATACAACATCGAATAGTTTCATTAAATTTACCACTGAATATATATTTTATAGTATATTTTTATGTTAAAAATGTTATTGTATTTTTCTATAAATATGGTTAAACTTTAAGGATTTTGATTTAGAATTATAATATGGAATAGTGGGAGTATATCAATAAACTAAAAAGGATTGAACTTCTGTTCATGGAAAACGATCTAGGAGCAGTTAATGGCTAATACTTGCGGTACTGAGGATCATCACAGGTTTGGATAGAGCTTCTTATGGTCAAGTACATATCAACTTTTTTTTCCTTTTTAGAGTAGCACTTGATCTGGCACGATATACTCTTTTTTTTTTTTTTGAGAACCTGCACGATATATATACTCTACAGCTAAGCTAGCATGTGTATACAGGACTAGACAGTGCAAAAGTTCAGTATCTACAAGGCAGTAGTAGTACCAGAATGCAGGGATGACTCATGTACTACAAAGCAAAGTACAACCGTTGGATTTATAGATAATTCCAAACCAAGGGCCCAGATTAATTCAGTTTTGCCATTTTGCATCACCAGCTTCTAGGCAAGAAAAAGAACAGATATCACAGCTTTCGTCTCTGTCCTAGCATGGGGGTTGTGTGCCGCCAAGTGTTAGGTGCGGTTGTCTAGCTCCTACCACCACAATGTTTCAGGATGGTCCAAAAGCTCACAAAACATCAACAAAATATTTTGATATTTTGTCCAATCAACAGCATGAAAGAAAGGAACTTTAACCTCTACAATACCTGCATGCCATGTGCACTTGAAATCCTGAAGTATGGGCACCAGTGTGTACTATACTGTTCTCTTATCTCTCTCTCTCTCTCTCTCTCTCTCTCTCTCTCTTTTGCGAGGATGTTCTCTTATCTCTGTTCTGAAGCCTGAACAATCCATCTGCATTCTTGGAATCTTTTGATCCATCTATCCAACCCAGCACACAAGTAGAACTAGTAGGTTTGTTACTTTACTCTATCCTTTTTTTGATTGATCACCTGGAAGAGATTAATAGTATAATTGTCCTGATTTGATGACACGATCATGTTGAAAGATTTGGGGGAGATGTTAGCCTATGAAGTTGTGGTCAAAGTGGTCGCACAATCTGATAAGTTAAAATATGGAGCAACCCTAGGTGAATGCATGGGTTGGTCACATCACCACACTTTGTTGCTTGATTTGTTACACAAAGGGGAGTTTTGGATGCTAGCTTCCGGCCACTGGTGATTAAACTAGTTTAATACGACAGATTACTCAAGCAATCATGCATAGGGCAATCACTGCCTAATATTTTATAAAGACTATTTTCTCTATGTTAATAATAAATTGCTGATACAATACGCACACAGATAGTACTGTGTGTTTTGCATGGACTGGCCTATCAAGATTTTTTTTTTTTTTGCTTCAGCGTTGTAGACACGCAACCTGGTATCATCAACAGCGTAAAAAATTGACCAATTAAGTATATTTCAATGATATTTCCCTTATATTTTATTTCTTTATTTCAGATGAGAATGATCTAATTATATTTAGCTAGCACATGAACACACCTGCCTCTGCCCTGCTAAGAGCCCATATCAACTAATGGGCCGAAAGAACAGTCCACAGCCTAGTAGTAGTCCATTTCAGTGAAATAAGTTCATCTGAGGTCTCTTAACTTGTCAACGAATCCAATTTTCATCCTTCAACTAGAAAACCAGATACAACGAGTCCCTCAACTGTTAAAATCGGTGTAATATAGGTCCCATAGCGGTTTGAACGGTGGTTTTAGCTTACGTGGTACCTACGTGGCTAAATTGACCCAGTCTTCATCTGACGTGGTATTGATGTGGCATTGACGTGGTAATTTGATTTGAAAATTAATAAAAAGCAGTGACCCACATGTCAATTACACCAAAAGATTTAATTAAAAAATGGTAGGGCCCACGTGAACCCCATATGTCATTCTCACCCCTCCTCTTCCTCCTCTCTCCCCATCTCCTCTCTCCCCTCTCCTCTCTCCAAGCGACACGGCGGCGGCGGCGGCGGCGCAAGAGAAGGGGAGGGCATCGGTGGCAGGAGCGCTAGGCGCGGGGAGTCAGCAGGCCACGGGCGGAGCAGAGCAGAGGAGCGGGCGGAGCAGCGGCGACGGCAGGCCGCAGGCAGCGGAGGTGGCCAGAGGAGGAGGTCACCGGCGAGCGTGGTAGCAGCTGGAGGAGGAGGGGAGGATGCGACCGCCTCTAGAGCAAGCACAGGTGTACGTCACCGTCCGCCGCGACGCGCTGGCGGAGTCCGTGGTGCACCTCGGTGTCGAGACCCTCCCCTCCATCCCCCACGGCGATGAGACCGACGACCTCACCCTCATCCGCCGCGCCGTCCTCCTCTCCTCTATCCTAGACGACTCCTCTGCCGCCACCACACTTGCCGGCGCAGGCGTCAGCTCCGGATCCGCGAGCTCCCCATCTCGCCGGCGACCTTCTTCTCCAGCCACCTCCGCCGCCTGCGGCCTGCCACTGCCGCCGCTCCACCCCTCTAATCCACCCCACTGCTCCACCAGCGGCCTGCCAACTCCCCTCCCCCGCCAGCGCTCCCGCCGTCGACGTCCTCCCTTTCTCTTGCGTTGCCGCCACCGCCGTCGTGTCGCCTGGAGAGAGGAGAGGGGAGAGGGGAGAGAGAGATGAAGATAGGGGAGATGGGGAGAGAGGAGGGGTGAGAATGGTATGTGGGGCCCACGTGGGCCCCACCATTTTTAATTAGTTCTTTCGGTGTAACTGACATGTAGGGTCACTGTTTTTATTAATTTCAAATTAAATTGCCACGTCAATGCCACATCAATGCTACATCATATGAAGACTGGGTCAATTTAGCCACATAGGCACCGTGTAAGCTAAAACCATCGTCCAAACCGTTATGGGACCTATATTGCACCGGTTTTGATAGTTGAGAGATCCATTGTATCTGGTTTTCTGGTTGAAGAATGAAAATCGGATTCATTGACAAGTTAAGGGATCCCGGATGAACTTATTCCCATTTCAGTAGACAGCCCACTATTCCAACTCCAACAGCTCGAACATTCCAGCCCATGGGCTAGCTATCCTCTCATCTCTTGGTTTTGTGTTAATTTGACATTGGTTGTTTCTTCATAAGTTCAGGCATCCATGGCTGCAATTAGAAAGCATACGGTACTTACGTCGGTAGCTGTGAGGCAATCAAAATGAGACGTTGATTATGATTTGGCACCGAAATTAATGAGAAGTGCATGCATAGATACATATATACATATGCATCATTCATGTACTATAGATGATGAAGAAAAGGTACTGCATGTGACATGCCAACGGCTTTCAGTTAAAGAAAGGTAAAACGTACCTTAAGTTGGGTAGTAACTGCATGCTATATATATATATAACTAGTGATCGATCGTCATGCAACTTTGGCCCTCTTTGTGTGTGTGTGTGTTTTCATTTCTTTGACCACTTTTGAGAAATTATGCATATGCCTGATTGATATATTAATTGCATATGCATGGTGGTAAATTAACATTACTTGTTTTTTCCTCATCACGCAATGTGCATGCATGCATACCATGCACGTGTGTATGTATGTATGTATCTATATATATACATATATATATATACATATATATATACATACATATATATATATATACATACATACATACATATATATATATATATATATATATATATATATATATATATATATATATATATATTCCGAGATTCTTAGATACATAAACGAAGTACGAATATATATACTCCCAGATACTAGTATACTATACATTTGTATCTCTTGTGCTAGCTGGTCTGTGTAGATAGCTTAGCTTCTTTTTGAAAGATTCCAAAGTGATGGAGTGAGGTTGGTTAGACGTAAGCATTTACGTCACGCATGGTGGATCGATATGTGCTACGATTAATTCAGTACAGAGATGAGTAGTACTGGAAGTGGAGTGCAACTTTTAATCAGCCATAGATGGTCCCAGCCGAGTGATCGATCTGCTGCTTTTGCTGCTGCTGCTGCTGATGCTGATACGTACACTACTTCTTTTTTTTTTTTGAGAACTCTGATACGTACACTACACATTGTGTATTTGTAGTAGCTGCATTATGCGTCGTCGTATGTGTCATGCGCAACGCATATACGTATAGGTAGCAGTAGCAGCTTGCAGAATTACCAAGTCTAGGTGTAGCTAGTAGTAGCGTTTAACAACAACGGTGATCGATATCAATCAATCAGTGTATGCATACTGCAGCATAAATTCTATAGCTAGCTAGCTCTAGTAATTGACTGATGAGTAATTAAATTTGATCAAATCAAAGCTAGCCATCCAATTAATGCATATCTGGTAGTGTAGTATATATGAGATCTCATGGCGCGTGATGGTCAGTTGGCGTCACGTAACAATGCATCTGGTAGCATATATGAGATCTCTGCATTAATGCATTTAATTATATGTGCATACATACAAATATAAACGCATGCATGCATCATCGATCGATCGATCGATCTCGAGCAGAAAGAAAGGAAAGAAGAAAAAGCTAAGCTTAATTATTACCACCGTAGTACTATACTTTGGTGTGACGCGCGCATGCATATGCATGCCAGGTCATCACTGGTCAGGATACTGCATACCTAGCTAGCTATACTCCACTAGCTAGTAGCTGCATGCAACGCAACGCCATGGCAATGGATGGATATACAGGGTTGGTCTACCTTCTCGCCTTGTTGCCGGCAGCGAAGTTGCCCTCCCTATTCCCGGAATCTGATGTACTCTCTTCTTTGCATACACACATATATATCCACCTCCATTTCATATTATAAGTTTTATATTATAAATCGTTTGACTTTTCTTCTTATCAAACTTTATTAAGTAATAAAATTTGATCAAGTTTATAGAAAAGATAGCAGCATCTAAAATATTAAATTAATTTCACATTTAATGTAACATTGAATATATTTTGATAATATATTTGTTTTGGTTTAAAATACTAATATATTTTTATATAAACTGATCAAACTTAGTAAAGTTTTGATTAGGAAAAAAGTTAAATGGGTTATAATATAAAATGGATGAAGTATATATATATATATCCACCATATGCTGAATTGCTGATCGATCACCTATGCAACGCAGACGCAACACAAGCTTATAAGTTTCCTCTCTTTTATTTTGCATGCATTGCATTTGCATATTTGCATGCAGTATGTATCTGTGCAGAGGAGCCTCTCCATCAGCGAGTGACGACCCAGCCAGCCACTTAAATTAAAGCACTGTGTAGCACCAGCAGCAGCTGTTGCTTTCGCCACTACATACACGTATACGTTGCTTTGACTGCCACCCTCATACGTATACGTACGTTACATGCTCTTTTCTGTCAAGCCGGTAGCCGGCCGGCCACACTGCTGCCCTGACCGACCATGACAACGGCCACGTACGCTAGCTAGCTAGCTCTTTGTACTACTACAACAAAATCATCTATTAATTGTTTGCATTATGTGTGTGTGTCTAGCTCGATCGTCACGATGATCAACCAAGGACCGTACGTGCTTTAATTTGGGCAAATTCCACATGAAAGAATCTCGCAACCAACTCCATCGATCCTTTCTTACATGTCGATCGATTACCGTTGCTAGATTATTATTATTCTTTCGAGGACTAAAACACATGCATGCATGCATTGCATATCTTGCATCGAATTGTTGCTGTACTAATTGTGTATATACGTCAAAGAAACGGCCACCAGTTAGTTTGAACGAATAGTGCTGCCTAGCTCATGCTGTTCATAAAGCAAGCAGGCCTCTTGATTTTTCCTTTTGTTAAAAAGAAGCCAAACTTTACTGTGTAAATTGTAATGCGACCTATTTGTCTTTTTTACTTTTGGTCAGAGTGTGAACTTTGAAGGCATCCATCGATCGACAACTTTTAAACAAACTCAAGTTGTGGAAAAGCCAAGAACATGCAATTAACTGAAGTACTGCATTTCCATTGCATTTAAACTCTTCGACCAACAGACACGCACTAGTTACTGTGTGTTTGACTGAATGCAGCACCATGCATCCACACACACACACACTGCATGCTCGCTCTTCGCTAATCAACGACCGATTAACAGCAAACCACACCACACCAACCTAAGTAATTAAGCTAGATGATCACTCTGTTAATTATATCTACAACTCCTCCTTGAGATTAAAAACCTTAATTAATCAACCAAGCATCACACATTGCAAGAGATCGATGAAGAGATCAGCTCAGAGCCAGAGAGCGCCGGCCTGCTTGAGGAGCGGGACGAGGGTGCCATTGATGTGGCACGCCATCACCTTCTCCACGCCGCCGAGGAGCCTCCCGCCGACGAACACCACGGGCACCGGCGGCTGCCCCGGCGGGAGCAGCTGCGACAGCGCCGCCTGGATGTCACGGCCACCGCCGGCGCCGGCGCCGAGCTGGTCGAGCTCGTAGACGGCGGGGCCGACGCCGAGGCCGAGGAGGAGGCGCTTGACGACGTGGCACATGCAGCACCCGCTCGCGCTGAACACCACCACCGCGTTCCCGCTCGCCATCCTCGCCACCCTCTCGTACACCGACATCATCGCCGCCGCCGCCGCCGCCGCCTCCTCCTCCTCCACCACCGCCGCCGCCGCCGCCTCCACCACCTCCATTCTCATCCTCCTCCTCCTCTTCTTCTTCTTGCTAGCTAGTGAGATGTAAATGACACGACCGATTGCACACAAACACACAATGGCAATGAGATGCAAAGAGAGGCAGTGGATGATGATATATAGATGGAGAATTGGAGGTGTGAGGTGTTGGGGGGGTCAAAGAGTGGCGACATGGAAGGCTTTTTTGGCAGTGGATGGTCGCGAGCTCGGCGAACACACGCTCTGACATGGCCACTCTGCCTGAGCTAGCATAGCCAGTACACACTCATCCTTCCACCACGATACGGTTACCAGACTATAGTACTACGTACCAGCAGAGAGAGAGAGAGAGAGATGTGCAAGGTGTAGTAGTAAGCAAAAGCAAAGGAGGAAGTTAAAGTGACTAGTGTTATTTACTCGAAAGCTGGTAGCTTTTTGATAGGGGAAAAAGACTAGTAAAAAAGAAAAGAGGAGATCAGGAACGCATGGAACCATGGACTGAAGAGAGAAATGGAGCTAGCTAGCTACATGTTGAAGTAATTAACCATCCAGTGATTCATAGGCATGGCACATATACATGAGGTAATATATGGTCAAGTTGGTTAAGTTTAGAAGAGCTTCTAACCGATGCAGCAACTAAGAAATCTCTAACCCCCTCTCTCGATCAAACAGTTCAGATTCTCGCACATGTTCTAGAGAAGAAATTTTATCGGTACCAAAATATTCAGACCAACTATGTGTTATCCCGTGTGATAGATAGATTTAAATACGGTACCTTCTGATACTCTGCCACATGCCAGAAACAATGGTTAATTATGCGACTTTTTTAACAAAAATTCTTATTCTAGTTAACCAACTCCCCAAATAGGAACGATGTGCATGTTTGTTTTTCGTTTGTAGAACAACATATTCAATGGTTGTATGGGTACATAATACTACATGTGTTTTGGATGATATTACTACTAGTACAATACGGAGTACTATGCAGTATACGAGCAGCAGCAGTAGTAGTACCTACTACGTACTAGTAGTGTATAGCTGTACATGGAGACGGCTGGAGGAGGCGACGTCACGTACGGATGGCGCCGACAGCCCGACAGCATAACTGCGGGGCCCACCGCCGTCGTTTGACTCCCCCGGGCCCACCAACGCCAACCTCCCGCGGGATGGGACCCACCACAGGTGGGCCCCGTGATGACCTCCTGGATGGATCGTCGACACGTTACATCACGCGTAACCGTCTGATCGTACCGCGTACTACCACTTTGCATTGCGTTCTAACCTCATCGGACGGACGGGAAGCATGTATAATAGATGCATATGTCTCGTTTTGCTTTTCACAACAAATAAAAGCAAATAATAAAGAATCTAAAGGAAATATGAGTATTAAAGATGATCAAGGATTTACTCTAGGACAAAATATATAGCAGTTCTTAAGTATAGAATCGGATACATATATAGATAGAGAGAGTTATGCTCGTACACCTTGGACGATTGACGCACGTGTTACGATGCGTGCGACATATCTATGTATTAAACTTACTTAACAAACCAGCCCTTTGATCAAATATTATATAGATTTCGGAAATTTTAGCTCAAGATTTTAAACATTTTTTACCTGCAAGTTAATTTCACCTTAAAGTCTTAAAAATTGTACTTAGATTAGGAACTTTTAACCGAATCTATGAAAGTTTCCAGTTCAACCCATAAGTTTTCAAATGAAGCAAGATCGAGACTTACACAATGGTGTAAAGAAGGAAAGCGCGTAGCTCACACACGTGGCTCAATCTGATAAAGAACGATGTATAGGATCTTATTCACAAGGAAGGAAGAAGGGACACTAGTGTCTCATAGGGAGAAGGAAGAAGTGGAGGCCAGGTTTGCTGGAGCGATGCGCTCACTTCATTTTCGCGATGTCGTGTGGTTAAGGCAAGGCAAGGCATAAGGCATAGACGGAAAAAACCAAAGTGTCAAGGATATTGGTGGAAAAAGGAGTTTAACGGATAAGGTATTCACTATATTCTCATGCTAGCGAACGTTCGCTAGTTAGATTTTTGGGGTGTAAATGGTCGTGTAACACGATTGAGCTGTTGATTTTAAGCTAGTTTAATCCATAGTAAAAAAGAAATACACAATTTTAGAACCCCTTTGAAATGAAGAGTTATCATTGGAGTTTTGGATGAATTCAATTTCATACAGAATTTTTTTTCCTGTGGAGCCTTATGATTCATAGAAAATGATTTGAAAATTTCCATGTGATTGCATTCATATATACGGTTCAATTTTATAGAAAAATAAGCCAGAGGTCCAACCTCTTGGAAATTTTTCTTTACTTTGTCACTGTCCTGCTGATTAATTTAATCCATAGTGAAAAAGGAATACACAACGCCGGAGATCGTTCGATGGTAGTAGTAAAAAGGTGAACGAATGGGCTATCTAGCCGGGCGGATGAAGTGAGAGAGAGAGAAGGGTAGCATCGGAGAGTGTGCGAGGGATGATGCGAAAATGCGGTCAAAGGAGGGAGGGAGGAGAAATGGCTGCCTGATCTGATCTGATCGCGCGAGGTTCTGCTTTTCTTGCTTTTTGCTGCATTCATGCATGTCTGTCTGCATGGGATACATGTTGCGCATGGCAGATGTTACACGCTTCTCATCGATTGTTTCGATTCATTTCCTCTAGCTATATACTCCTGATTTTTAATTTACTGCCACTTAATTAGTTATACCTGAATTTAAATTTAAAAGTAAATTTTATGGAAATATAGATACTTATATCAATCTATTGTAAAGCTACGGTTCTAACGATGTGTATTATAAAACTGTAGATTCAGCTGCTAATTTTTTTCACAAAACTATAAGTATAAAGTATTATATTATAAAATTACAAAGTTAACATTATTTTTACCTCAAGACTGTAAATTTTGTAACTATAGAGCAAAAGGTACCATGGATTCTAAACTTTTTTTATAACTTTATGAATAGTATGATACGATTCATTAAATCTATATATAGCTTTATGATAAACTTTATATTAAATTTGTAATTATGTGGTATACATACATACATCCATAAATCTGTATTTTATGATAGTTTAATCAAAATTTATGTGGTTTTGTTAAAAATCTATTCAATCGTAAGTATACCTACAGTACAAAGAGATGTGCATAACTGCAAGTGTACAAGAGATCGAGCAACAACTGGTGGAACAGGAAGCTAGCTGCTGCTGCAGGTCTCAAATTACTTACTTTTGTCGATGGATCGAACTGCATGCGGACGGCCGATGCTATCTGAAAGCTTAGCTTTAAAAGGCGATCGATCCGTGCCGGCCGGCCTGACCATGCAAGCACGCGAGCCTGACTTCCCTGACTGACTGACATTATATTGCATGCCCAAGCTAAGCTACCTCACCTGCATATATATGAATATAGATACTCCGCTTTTTTTTTCTAAAATATAAATATTTCTTAGACGTTAATTTCAAATGTTTCGGAGTGGAAATCTAAGCAATTTAAAATTTTATCAATTGATATCATTGAGTTGACTAAAATGGAATCTGTTTATTTAACCTCACTTATAAGCTATTAGGAGTGCTTATATTTCGGAATGGAGGGAGTATTGACATGTATTATATGTAGCTTAATTCTAGAGTGAGAGTGAGGTAGAGCTTTCTGTTTGACGCCTTGTGCGTGTACTCCTGTGGAGTTTGCATTGTTGCACCCAATGCAAACTGCAAAAGTACTCCTACAAACATGCCTTTCCAACTTCCACGACTACTGCATTACAGTACTGCTACTGTGCTACACACACACACACACACAAAAGCTATTAGCAGCAGCTAGCAGGCGTAGTACGTCCCTGTCCAGGTGCCAACATCAACACGAACCAACATGCATTGCATGCTTGTCTACTGTACTCTTCTTTGCCCAGCTATAGCTTCCTTCTTTCTTTTGCCTCTCCAACATGAATGATCAGCTATAGCCATTAGGTAGCAAGGAGTATATATGTGCTTGGTTGCTTCTCCTTGGCTCTAGTTACTGCATGCGTTCGATCTTAACTCCCCGTGCATGCATGCACAGCCTAGCTACAGTTCTAGGAGTTTTTGCATGTACACATGCTTTCTTCTACTAGCTATTTCATTGAAAAAAAGTTTTTCCTCTTACATTTTATGAATCAAGTAATGAGATACTCCCTCCATCCAGAATAAGTTCATTTTTGGTCCATTCTATTTGTCCCAAAATAAGTTTATCTCTGAGTAATCATTGCATCGGATTTTGTGAAAATAGGAAACATGAATAGATAAAGTGAGAAAAAATTGCAATAGGATTTAATAAAATGAGAGTATTATAGTATTTTTAGTTTTGTATCGATACGTGTGAGATGCGTGAAAAATAAACTTTTATTTGAGGGTGGAGGAAGTAGATGTTAGTTAATCCGAATTACCTCCATTGTGAATTTACGGTGCCGATTTTTTTATGTGCGTACTATATATAGCTCCGACAATCGTTTCATGTTGCTCGCAGCTTGCCGTGTAGTAGATTTTGTACGTCTAGGCATGTTCTAGAAAATACCTAGTTTTCTCACTGTGCTCTATTCGCTCATTTGACTTCAAGATCACGAAGGAAGCGTGAAAGAGATAATGCAATGGTTCAATTTCTTTGAGAATATTGCATGCCTCCGTTGAATTAAGGAGCACGATGCCTTTATTGTTATTTTTTCTTAAACGAGTTATCAACCCGTGCATATTGTATGCATGGGTTACCATTATTCATATAATAAACATTAGAATTTTAAATATACATATCATGAATACATTGGTTTTTTTAGTTACAGCACTTAATTAGATTACAAGAATTCTATAGCTTTACTCGTTTTTCTTTAAGTGTATATGCATGTGAATTATGATTTTTTTTTTCTCATAGGTGTTCTCTTGCGTGTTTTTTTCTTTTCATACTTTACATTTCCACACTCCACAGTACTAGCTAAAGATATATTATGCCTCACTATACATTCATTACTTATGCTTTTTTTTGGTACAGATAACATTTAATTTCAGCTTGGCCAACATGTCTATTGGCCGGTCCGGTCCCCTTGATCGAATAATTAATACTATATGCTGCTAATTGCGACAATGTCTCTGTGTTGCAAGGCGTAATAATGCAATTAATTAATGCATGTCACACAAAAGAAAGGGTAGCTGGTGCCTTCCATATATAGTTGCATGCATGCCCGGTGATGGCGCACCTGCAGTGAATTGTTCATATCATATCGATCGATCGATCCATATCTGAGGAGATCGATATCGATAGATGTTGTCAAAGACTCGACGACATGCACACGGTTCACACTGATATATATTATCGATTAACAAAGTTGCATCTATGATCATATTGACGTATTGTATCGGCTGATTTGCCATGACAACCACTGCGAGTTACACACAAACATTATCATAAGCTAGATTGATTTCGATCGATATGATCAGTGCATGATAGCTTGCATGCTGCATATATGTATATATGTATCGATCATTAATTAATGCGTCGCATGCATGCATTTCCACTAGGGAAAAAGGCAAAGTTTGCAAATTACTAAGCTAAAGTAGTTTACTTTAATTCGGTTTGCATGCATGCAAGCAATTTAAATTATGCAACAGTTTTCGTACATGGTACATGCATGCATGCAAGCCAAACGTGCCGTTGTCGTGTTTTCTTCAGCTGGCAAAAGCTAGTGGCGAGATAGCAAGAAATCATGCATATATGATATATGTGACGTGATGGATATGATAAGCGCTTACCAAAAGCAGTGTAGGAGTACTAGCTTAGCATGCATGCGCAAATTAAAAAGGGGCATACGTCATCATCTTGCTTGCACAGTGCATGCACCAATATTTGTTTCTTGCGTACGGTAACTGTTTAAATGGATAAACCATGCATTGTTTAAGTTGAGGCCCTGTTCGATCTTTTCTGATTAAAATTCAGATTTTCTCTTTATCGTTATTACGCTTTTCAAACTATTAAACGACGTATTTCATAAAAAAACCATTTTTTATAGAAACTACTTTAAAATATTAAATATATCTATTTGAGAAGTTTATAATAATTAAAACTTAATTAATTATGTGCTAATAATTTTATCGTTTTACGTGCGTCAACTTAACCTTCAGCTTCGAACACCCCTTGAATATTGATCGGTTCTTAAAGCTACATGGTGCTGTCATAGGTCTATGAATTTGCAAAATGCATATTAAGCACTCTATTGTTTTAGTTAATTTAATGTATCACAAAGCAGGTCCAAACCTCGGTTAACCAAGTACGACCGGTACCATGGAACTCCATGCTAGCAAGAATTTTACGTTCGGCCTCCTCCGTAGCACACCGTGACATAAAATTTGCATTTACCCTCCCTGCTACGATGCTACCCTAGTCAAGAGAAGTTTTTGCGTACCACAGGGTAAATGCAAATTTTCTAGCACCGTGTGCTGTGGAGGGGGTCAAACTAAAAAATTAAACTGATTAATTATTATGTATACGACTGGTATATACTAATTTGAGAGTGTACGTGCACTAGTAGAGAAACGATTTTTAATACCGGTTAAAAACCCCTTTAATATAGGTTGTAGCAACCGAGACTAGTAAATCGAGACTAAAGTTCTCAATCTTTAGTACCAATTGAAAGATGTATACTAAGTCAAAAATAATATGTGGGATGCGGGATTCTAACTCAAGATCTCTCACCTTATCTCTCACGCATGTTACCATCCCACATATTACATACATCTAATTTGGATATAAATGCATTTTTTTGAGCTAACCTTGAAGGTACCACTAACCGATTGATAACACCAACCGGGATAAAAGATGTTTCTAGGGATTTGAACTTTTTAGAACCGGTACTAAAGCATCTTTACTACGGCCGGTTCTTAATGTAACCGGAATATTTGTGTTTTGGAGCTAACGATAAAAAAACGTTTCTTAGTAGTAGTAGTGCATGACATGTATATGTATGATATACTGTCTCGTACCTGTCCTCCCGACGAGCACGTATGCCAATACTTTATAAGACGTTTAAAACATGTAGGCCCTAGCTTGGCTAATAAAGTTCAAACATTAGTTAGCAAGCAAGCAAAGTTAGTTATGCACTACATATATATATATGTCTCATGTTATGTACTCTGTGTAGCTATGTACTTATATGTGTAAATATGTTTTCGTGTCCCCGTAAGTACAGGCACAGCGAGAAACTGTTTCATGGTCGTTCTAAAGAAATAATTACTTTGTATTTCCATGATTATGAGTATTTCATATAAGTGGAAAACTACCATTATTTTTTAATCACATTTAAATATATGCAGTGAAGTTACAAAGTTTGATCGATCGGTACCTTTTCTAATCTTCATGTGTAGACATAAACAAATATTGAAAATATATCTATATTAAATTATTTTTACGTGAAAATCTACTAGGTATTACCATTTTATAAATCATTTTTTTTGTAAAAAATACATCTTAATTTTGGTGGGGCAAGATTTTAAAGTCCAACCATATACGTGTTTAAACGACGTCAACTGTATAAGAATGAGGAATTGGTAAATAATACTTGTTTTTCTCTCTCTATTTCTAAATATAAGTATTCTAGATTGTTTAGCAAGGATTAATAGAAGGGGTCGGATTCCCTTTTAAATCATCTCATTGTTTAATATTTGAATTTTAAATTTCTTAAATTTTCCTCGCAATTCCTAATTGGTTGAAAATGCCTCGGTTTCCATGTATTAGAATTGATGTCCTGAAAATACTTATATTGTATACAGAATTTGACAAAGAATGGAGATAGTAAGCAGTCGCAGACTCACAGAACCCAATGCAAAGAGAGGAGATATTCGGATGGATGGGACGTAGAAGCTGGGTTTCATCAGTGTGTTCCCTGAACATTGTTACTAACCTCGGGGACATACAGTTAGCAGACGACACAATCAGATTAGATGCTTCCTCCTGCCTCGAAAGAAAATCACACATTACGTAGGAGCTAGCCTTTTGCATGCGTTTGCCCAAAAGCAAGAAGTTATAGCCTATAGCATGCATGCATATGGTGGTGTTGTTGTTGTGTCGTGTGATCTTGGGGCACCATTATATATTGCCTCTCACTATGTCCCAAGTGTGTAGAGCATGGATACAGTATATATGCTTAGATTGTTAGCTAAAAGTTGGCCGCCCATGCATGCATGCAGCTATGGCCTATGATGTGATGCATCCTCTCGTCTTTTTTGAGACAAAGATTATGCTTTGCAAAGTTGTTTTTTGTTGGGTTATGTGTGATTTGGGCATGCATGCTCCCTACTATACTACTACTACTACCTAGTTTTCCTTTGATCAGTAATCAATTGATACGTACGCATGCATGCAAAGATCAGGTAGTCTAGCTAGACAATGAAGGGAACATGCATACTGTTATATTATCAAACTGTTGTTAGTGTACTAGTTTTAAAACATTTTTATGTCGGTATGTCAAAATTCATACATTTCAGCCTGAATATGATGGCTAACAGCAAACTTAAAAACTTCTTATGTCAACACGGGGCAGAATACCTTAAAAAACAGAGCGCAGGTAGAAAATCTATATACATCTTTAAAAAATTATAGTGTGGTGGCAGTGAATCTGTCACCCCACTATTAATTGTTTTTGTTGTTTTTACAAATTACCTTGATATTATGAAATAGTTTAATATTCGATTTGAAGAAGTAAATACCATATATTAAATTAAATAAACAAACAAGAGCTATTAACGTATCTGATAAATAAATATCATAATATAATTTCTTTTACCCATATCAAAACACGAGCATTTTGCTAGTCAATAAAAGAATATCACCAACTTATATTATACTGACACAATGTATATATGTAGAAGTAGAACGTACATATGTATAGTCCTACCATGTGTACAAGTTAACTGGAGCAAAATCGTACGTATACGTACCTGGTTTGCTACTACTGTAGATGGATCACGCTTGTACGTACGTTATCTGGTACTTGGCCTGCACTGCAGGCTTTAGCACAACCTGATCCGAATTTGGTTAAAGGCTACTCTATTTCATACTAGTCTTTCCCTTTCTCTCTCTCCACCCCTCCTTTTGGTTTTTGAGACGACTATTGCTACCACCTGTTCGAGAGAGCGGAAGATTATGAAAAACTGTTGGTAAGAAGCTAGCTGATAAAAATCTGGTGAAGCTAGAAAATCCAGCTTCTAGCTTTTAGTCATTTTCTAGATTCTCCAAGTACAACTTCTCAGAATTTGAGTGAAAATCTGTATTGTTTGGGGAGCTTCGGACAATTAAAGATTCTAGAAAAAGCTGCATCTCTGCTAGAAACTCCCCCAAACAGAACTATCTAGGCTACTCACGCAGTTGCATTGTTGCCTTCCATTTGGCTTAAGAAGATGCATTGTTGGGTAGTAGGAGTAGTAAGTATATTAAGGCTGTGATCTCTGGTCTACTTTATTAACTTCACATCCCTCGTTTTTTACGCGCGTACTTCCCAAAGTGCTAAATGGTATGTTTTTTGCAAAAAAAATCTCTAGAAAATTTTTGTAAAAAAATCATATTATTTTATTTTTTAAGTTATTTTAGCTAATACTTAATTAATCATACACTAAACTGTCGCTTCATTTTGCGTGTAATAGGAGAAGTGCTCCTAACTCCAACTGGCAAACACTACCTAAGGCAGTGACAGCCTCAGCTTCAAAATTTTCGTTGGTTGGTCCTACCCCATACTTCAAAATTGCTTAATATCAAAATTACTAAGGTTCGAATCCTTATGGATCCATGAGCGATGCACCGGCCTAAGGTTCGAATCCTTGTGGATCCAGGTTATCTCACCTATTTTTTCTCTATTATTTCTGGATTCCAAGTTCCTCGGTACTATAACCAATTTTTTTTGCAGTGTGTGGTAGCATGTCATACATTTTATGGCTAAAATTTTATTAGCCACCCTTATAGGTGTAGCAACTTGTGACATACAAAGTGAGTCCGTTGATGTGGCCTGTCACAATTAAACTATGAACCAAGAGGTTTAGCCTAGCTCGGACGCTCGGTTGATCAAACTTGTCTGGTACAAAGTGTGGTAAAGTTGGCACTAGACCAAACAAGCCCTAATTCATTAATTGGTTTTAGTTGTAGTTTAGTACGGATTACGATTGATCGATTCCCCGAGAGTGAAGTTTTGGATATCACAGTATAATTCTTGTGCAACGATTTGGCCCGAAATGACCAACTAAATGGGCTATTAATCAAATCAACTGGTAACTAAACATTTGAGTCAGGCACAGTACTAATATTCCGGAATTATTCTCACACTACGAGTTGGGCCTAGTCTTTCAATTTGCGCCAGATGGGATCCACGGCCCATCTCAATTCTGAATTCCGGTTGGGACCTCTCACCCCAGTCTGCTTTGCAACCCCAGACTCTTCATGTACAATTAATGTTAGGGCCAATTTGCCTTATACTATTTCAAAATCACGGAGTTAAAAAAATACAATTGTTTGTGTCATTAACATGTCATTCTAACAATCGATTGGAATTTTACAACTCCCGTGTATATTTGCGATGGTATTTTTCAATTTTCCCCTTAGTATTAAGCCCCTCATTACCATGCAATTGGTCCCTTAACTTGGCATTGTTGCTGAAAGATTAAGCTACCTTAAGAACGTTCTGAAACAGTTTCTGGTTGCGTGATATGTACCCAGCACCTGAACTGAAACTTTGACAATATCTTGGCACTTGTTGTATTCATTCTGTTGCTGCAGGTATGCAGTCGTTGTGCTGCAGATGTACTTGCAACTTACAACCATGCAGCATCTTGCATGTACAGCTGTGTTGTTTCTATTAAATAATTCCAATAAAGTAGCAGTAATAAGTCTTTTCCATTAAGTTTGAGACGAAGAAAACCAATTATCACTACATCATAACAGCGGGAGATAAAGATGTTAAGACATACGCAGAGAGGTAGTGGTTTTGGCTTCTTGGCTACTGAAATTTGGTGAGATGAACACATCAAAGAGGACACCTCAGTGGACAGTGCCCCCAAATAAGCTGCAGCTAGCTAGCCTTTGTCTTTTGAGTAATGGAAGGCATGCATTAAAAGTGTAAAGCCATCAAATTCCAATTGTCAATTGTTTCAGGGCAGAGTTGTCGGTGTCATTTCATCGACTCAAGGGCAGTCATTAAATTAATCCTCCTTGTTCATTGCCTCAGTTTTACATTTCAAATTCATATGATCATAGTTCTGTGCTTTGATTAGTGTATTAAGTATCAAGGACCAGATCAGTGTGCTAGGAAAATTCCAGGCACATGTATGATTTCTCTATATAAATCATTCCACTAAGCATGCCTATAAAACTAGAATTAATATGATGCACGGTTCTGAAGAAAAATTAATTATCTTCTGAACAAGCCTCCCAAAAACAGAAAAAGAGCAAATTATGTTCCAGCAGAAGCTCTTCAATTAAATGTCGATCGTTAATTAATCCGTCAGCAGAATGAATAGCACAGAATCTTCTCCACTAACATTCATCTTGAATCGCAAGCTCTCCATGGATAATAGCGAGCTCATCGTCGTCACATTTACAATTTTCCTGTAGTGGTGTTGCCTGCTGAAAGTCACCCGCTACCTGCAAATAATTCAGAGATTTTCAGCTCACGCCTCCTTCCCTCCACTCCACAATTTCACATCAAACCATCGTGATTCGATCACTTCATCACCTGTGATGCAAATGTGACACATGATCAAAGCTGAAAATGTGTATTCAGATAAGCATATGCCGCACTGATCGGTTCCACCGAATGCCACTTGAAAAGAAGAAAAAAAAATGCAGGCTTGGTGGATTTGGTGAGACGTTTACGTTTTTGCAGGTAGAAAAAAAAGAAGAAGCAGAAGAAAATGCCCTTCGTTTTCTTCAGCTCGAACTGCCTCCTTTTTATAGCATCCTTCATGCTCACTTGCTGCTCTAGCTTAGCTTAAGCTTTGCTCACTCACTTGCAGATTTGCAGTGTCAGTGCTGCTGATTAAGCTAGCCAAGGATATGTATATTATTAGCTTGTTAATTAATTAAGAAATGGAAGGGCTGATACCATTGGTGTACAAGGCCATAGTAGAGTACAGGAATAAGGCAAGCAGCAGGCAGGTCACTCTGAGAAGCTTCTTCTTCGTCACCGTCGTCGACGACCAGCTGCGCGGCGGCGGCGGCGACTCCGGCCGGTGGTGCTACGCCGCCGCGTCGCCGTCGCCGCCGGCGAGTGCCGCCCACCAGCTGGTGTCGCCGCTGCTGCGATCGGCGCCGCGTCGCCACCGTGCAGGTTAATTAAATTTAGGTGGTCAAATGCGCAATAAAGTTAGTCCTGCATATCATGATCATCATAGTGTGTATAAATAAGATCAATAACATATAAGAATGAACTTAGCATCATTCTTCCTGCTCTTGCTATATTCAATGAAATTTCGTACTTTCTAAGTGTCGGTTTGTTAAAAAAAAGAAATATCATGGAAGAATGCATGTGAGGTGTGCATGGTCCAGGTCTCCAAAGGGAGTAGTAACACCAGCCACCTGCAGGAGCAAAGCAAGTTTTGCATGTATTCAGTGCTTTTTCCATCCCAAGATAAACCAATCTCCTATAGGATATGACACATCATATTTTAGGATGTTTTACGTTCTGTACTAGGTTGGTTTATTTTAGTATGGAGGGAGTATGCTCCAGTGTGTGTTTGTGTGCGCTGGAACAGCACTAGCTAGCTTAATTAGAGTGATGGAATGAACATGATGCTTGTTGGTATATTGCACATTTGTACGAAGGAAAGGAATAAGGATGATGTGCTTGTACTGTGTAAATCGATCGAGCGAATTTGTGCTTGATGTCATGTATACGAGTATGAATAAGTGAAATGCTTATGTATCTGGAGCTCGAATTCTTGCATTTCTTAAGAGAGCATTTCAAGATCCTCTGTTCTTTTGAAAAAAAAAACTGATTGTGATATATTTTTATTATGCACTGGACGACGTTTAATTAATCCTGTACTACCTCTATTTTTAAATATAGTGTTGTTGATTCTATTTTTTTATATATAGTGTTGTACGATTGATCATTCGTATATCTTGTTTTATTATTAAAATTATTTAAGCATAATTTCATTTTCTTCATACTTGTACTAAATATTATAAGTAAGATAAATAACCAAACATCATGTTTAAATTAAAAGACCAAGAAACTCTTATATTTAAAAAAGGAAAGAGTATATACTCCATCCGGTAAAAATAAAATTTCTTTTTGATTTTTTTTATTTGGGCGAAACTTTGAAAGTTTGACTATCAACATATCTTTTTAGTTTGAAAACATAAAAGATATAGACTTAAAAAGTATTTTCGTAATCTCATAAGATTATTAGATCTTATGAATTTATTCTAATAAAAAGTCATAATTAAATTCGCATCTAAGAATAGTAGAAGAACACTAACGTCATTTATTTTTGAACGGAGAGAATATACTTTAAATGGCCAACAATATGTAGTGTTGAGGTACATTGTTGGCAGTATACCATGAGCTCCTTCGACCAAGCCTGCCGAAACCAACCAAGCGGCGAGGATCCGATCTCCCAGCACCCAGGCTTGTGGGGCGAAGCCCAACAGCGAAAACCGGTGGCGAAGCCCGATGGCGAAGCCCGATGGCAAGGAGCCACATGGGGCTCCGGTCGGCCCTGGGCGAAGTCTACATGGCGAAGGCATGCGCCGAAGGAGGATGGCTTCGCCAGGGCGGACCTGCTCCAAGAAGGGCCGATGGGCCGGCCCAATCGCCCCGGTCCATGGGCCAAAGAACCAGTAGCCACCAGGTGGCCCATTGAGGGCCCACGCGCACTCTAATTACATTGAATACCCATGAAAGGGCCCCTTTACGAGGACCGGCGACCATGTAAATTCCCCTGTAATAGCCCTAAACCCTAATAGGGAGATCTGTAATAGGGTTATAAATAGCCCCCTGGGGCCATGTAAAAGGGGATCCGATTTTAATACAAAATTTATGACACTTTACTTTCCCAACAACTGTTGAGTTTCCACGTCCTTCGACGTATGCAGTTGTCGTTTCGACAACAGCTGGCGCCGACCGTGGGGACCTCTGAGCGAAACCACTGAGAGCGAATGCCAGCGAAAGAGGTCTCAAAAGAGAGGGTTGCAAACCCAAGGGAAGGCGCAGCCGAAGAGGTGATGGCCGCTGGCGAAGGCACGGAGCCTCCGGCGACTGCCGAGGTGGCGGCCGCGCCGGTGGCTTCGGCGCCCGCGCCGCAACCACCGCCTTCGGCCTCGACCACTCCGGCGGAGCAGGTACCGGAAATCCCTTCGGCAACGCAGCCGGCTTCGACTACAATCGCCGCTGCACAAGTCGATCCCGGCCTTGACGCACAAGCCGAAGCGAACATGGAGGCCATGCGGCAGAACATGGCACGACTCCAGGATATGCTTCGACAAATGCAGAAGCAGCAACAGGCGTACGAAGCGGCACGGCAGGCCAAGATCGCTCCGGCCCCCATCCTCCAGTATTCGGCAGGTTACATCCCGCCTCAAGCCTATCAGCACACCCTTCGCCCGGTCAAATGTCACGAGCAATGGCGGAGGGGGCCTCGGCATTGCAGGCACAGCTTCAAGCTTTCCTTCAGCAGCTCAATCAACCCCACACCTCAAGCATAACTCCTTCGGCTCAGTCGGAGGGGGGCTCCGGCCAAGGCGCTTTAGGGTGGCTGCCGTCGAATCCACCTGTGCCAGGGGCTTCGCCCTGGAATCAGGGGCAACAGTTTGACTTCTACAACACCACCTAAGCACCACCGTTCGGAAGCGGGCCGCCGAACGTCGCAGCCCAACCGCTCCCCCAGGCCATCACTTCGCCCTTCGCCATGCCGTATCCACAGTCAAGCGGGCCTTCGCTGCAGGGCACAGTGGGCAAGGCCGGGGGCGAAAAGGGGCTGCCACTGAGTGGGGGGATCAAAAATCGTCCGATCCCACCTCAGTTCAAATTCCCACCCGTTCCGCGGTACTCGGGCGAAACAGACCCAAAAGAGTTCCTCTCAATCTACGAGTCCACGATCGAAGCTGCTCACGGCGATGAAAACACCAAGGCGAAGGTAATCCATCTCGCCCTTGACGGCATCGCCCGTTCTTGGTATTTCAATCTGCCATCCAATAGCATTTACTCATGGGAGCAATTGCGTGATGTTTTCATCCTCAACTTCCGAGGCACCTACGAGGAGCCGAAGACGCAGCAGCATTTGCTTGGCATTCGCCAGAGGCCGGGCGAATCAATACGAGAGTACATGCGTCGCTTCTCGCAGGCACGACGCCAAGTTCAAGACATAACAGAGGCATCCGTCATCAACGCCGCTTCGGCCGGGTTGCTCGAGGGCAAACTCACAAGAAAGATCGCCAACAAGGAGCCGCAAACCCTTGAGCACCTGCTTCGCATCATTGATGGGTACGCAAGAGGCGAAGAAGACTCCAAGCGAAGACAGGCGATTCAAGCTGAGTACGACAAAGCCTCCATCGCTGCGGCCCAAGCTCAAATGCAAGCGCAAGTCGTCGAACCGGCTCCCCCCGCTGTTCGCCAGCCCCAGCCGGCGAACCAGGGGCAGCCGCCCCGGCAAGGCCAAGCTCCCATGACCTGGAGGAAATTCAGGACCGACCGAACAGGCAACGCGATCATGGCTGTCGAAGAAGTACAAGCGCTCCACAAGGAGTTCGACGCCCAGCAGGGCGGCAGCCATCAGCAGCCCATTCGTAAAAAGGTCAGAAAAGATCTCTATTGCGCCTATCATGGGCGGTCTTCGCACACCACCGAGCAGTGCCGAAACATCCGCCAGCGAAACAACGCCCACGAACCAAGGCCACATCAGGGTGTCGCTGTCGAAGCGCCTCGCGAAGCGGCCCAAGAACAGTCGCCTCCAGCCGAACAGCACCAAGACGTGCAGCGCCGAATTATTCAAGTAATCACAAGGGCTGATCCACCAATCCCGCTGTCGAAGCGGCAGAAGAAGTCGCAGCTGCGAACGGTGCACAACATCACCGCCACAGGCGAAGGGGTCCCGAAGTACTTGAGCCAGCAAATTTCTTTCGGGCCGGAAGATGCTGAAGGAGTGCTGTTCCCGCACCAAGACCCCTTGGTGATTTCGGCTGAAGTGGCCGGCTTCGAAGTCCGGCGCATTCTGGTCGATGGAGGTAGCTCGGCTGATGTCATCTTCGCCGAGGCATACGCCAGGATGGGGCTACCAACCTCGGACCTCACTCAGGCGCCGGGCTCGCTTCGCGGTTTCGGTGGTGAGGCGGTTCAGGTCCTCAGCCAGGCACGGTTGAAGGTTGTCTTCGGCACGGGCGAAAACAGACGCGAAGAGCAGATATTGTTCGACGTCGTCGACATCCCGTACGGCTACAACGCCATCTTCGGCCGCGCAACCCTGAACAAGTTTGAAGCCATCTCCCACCACAACTACCTCAAGCTCAAGATGCCGGGTCCGGCAGGGGTGATTGTTGTCAAGGGGCTTCAGCCTTCGGCCACGCCGAAAGGCGACTTGGCTGTCATCAGCAGGGCGGTGCACAACGTGGAGACCGAACCACATGCTAACCGGGCGCCGAAGCCAGCCCCCACGGCAAGGTAATCAAGGTACAAGTGAGTGAGGCAGAACCGTCGAAGCTCGTCCAGCTAGGAGGCGATCTAGGCGAAGAAGAAGCCACAAAAATCCTGGAAATGCTCAAGAGAAACATCGACATCTTCGCCTGGAGCCCTAGCGAAGTGGGAGGCGTTTCGCCAGAGCTCATCATGCATCACCTGGCCATCAAGCCGGATGCCAAGCCAAGGAAGCAGAAGCTGCGCAGGATGTCCGCTGATCGCCAAGAAGCAGCAAAGGCCGAAGTGCAAAAGCTTCTCAGGGCCGGGGTGATCAGGGAAATTGATCACCCGGAGTGGCTGGCGAACCTGGTCTTGGTAAAGAAGTCGAATGGCAAGTGGCGCATGTGCGTCGACTTCACAGACCTCAACAAGGTTTGTCCGAAGGACGACTTCCCCTTGCCGCGGATCGATCCGCTTGTCGATTCGACGGCTGGCTGCGAGCTCATGAGCTTCTTGGACGCCTACTCTGGCTATCACCAGATCCACATGAATCCAGACGACATCGCCAAGACTGCCTTCATCACGCCGTTCGGCACTTTCTGCCACCTCAGGATGCCTTTCGGCCTGAGGAACACCGGAGCAACGTTCGCCAGGCTGGTGTACAAGGTGCTTCGCAGACAACTGGGGCGAAACGTGGAGGAGTACGTCGATGACATTGTCGTGAAAAGCCGTAAGGCCTTCGACCATGTGTCCGATTTGCAAGAGACCTTCGACAACTTGCGTGCAGCGGGTATGAAACTAAACCCAGAAAAGTGTGTTTTTGGAGTTCGCGCTGGTAAGTTGTTGGGTTTTCTTGTCTCCGAAAGGGGTATCGAGGCGAACCCCGAGAAAATCGATGCCATTCAGCAAATGAGGCCACTGTCGAGCGTACGCGAAGTGCAGAAACTCGCGGGCCGAATTGCGGCACTCAGTCGTTTTCTCTCAAAAGCAGCCGAAAAGGGCCTGCCATTTTTTAAGACCCTCCGGGGCGCAAGCAAGTTTAACTGGACTCCCGAATGCCAGGCCGCATTCGAGGAGCTAAAGCAGTATTTGCAAAGCCCACCCGCCCTGGTCAGCCCAACACCAGGAAGCGAAATGCTATTGTATCTAGCGGCTTCGCCAATGGCGGTCAGCGCAGTCCTAGTCCAAGAGACAGAATCAGGGTAGAAACCGGTGTACTTCGTCTCCGAAGCATTACAGGGGGCGAAGACGCGGTACATTGAAATGGAAAAGCTCGCTTACGCCCTGGTGATGGCTTTGCGCAAGCTCAAGCACTACTTCTAGGCCCACAAAATCATAGTGCCTTCGCAATACCCCCTAGGCGAAGTACTGCGGGGTACAGAAATCTCTGGCAGACTCAGCAAGTGGGCGGCGGAGCTATCCCCCTTCGACCTGCACTTCGTGGCGCGCACCGCCATCAAATCTCAAGTCCTGGCCGATTTTGTGGTCGAATGGACTCAGGCGTTCGCCCCCGAACCCCAACCTGTCGAATAGCCTTGGACAATGTATTCCGATGGCTCATGGTCACATAGGGGGGCGGGCGCCGTGGCCGTGCTCATTTCACCGGGGGGCGTGCCGATCCGGTATGCCGCAAGGCTGCAGCTCGACACAACCAACAACACGGCGGAATACGAAGCGGTGCTGCTAGGCCTAAGGAAGGCGAAGGCAATAGGGGTTCGGCGCTTACTCATCCGAACTGACTCCAAGCTAGTGGCTTGTCATGTTGACAAATCTTTTGAGGCAAAAGATGAAGGGATGAAGAGATACTTGGAGGCCGTTCGGTCAATGGAAAAGTGCTTCACCGGCGTAACGGTCGAACACTTGCCCAGGGGGCAGAATGAGGAGGCTGACGCCCTGGCGAAATCTGCTGCTTGCGGAGGACCGCATTCGCTAGGCATCTTCTTTGAAATCCTGTATGCACCAAGCGTGCCCAAAGGAATCGAGGATGTCATGGCCATAAACCAGACTGCCACGGGCGAAGACCCAGAGGACTGGCGAACACCGTTCGTGAAGTACCTCAAAGACGGCTGGCTTCCGGATGACGAAGCAGAGGCGAAACGCCTGCAAATCAGGGCCAGGCGGTACAAGCTGGTTTCAGGGCAGTTGTACCGCTCTGGAGTGCTCCAACCTTTGCTTCGCTGCGTTTCCTTCGCCGAGGGCGAAGAGATGGTGAAGGAAATTCATCAGGGGCTTTGCGGGGCACACCAAGCTGCCAGAACTGTCACCTCCAAGGTGTTTCGCCAAGGAGTATATTGGCCAACCGTGCTGAAAGTTTGCGTGGCGCACGCCAAAAGGTGCGAAGGCTGCCAACGACATGGCCGAAGCCAAACCGCCCCACAGTATGAGTTGCGCCGATCGCTCCAATATGGCACTTCGCCAGGTGGGGGCTAGACATCATTGGCCCATTCCCAGCAGCGCGAAATGGTTACAAGTTTGCAATTGTGGCCATCGAGTACTTTTCCCGCTGGATCGAGGCCGAACCACTCGGCACGATCACTTTGGCGACAGTGCAGAAGTTTGTCTGGAAAAACATTATTTGCCGTTTTGGAGTTCCAAGGGAATTCATCACAGACAATGGCAAACAATTCGACTCTGACAAGTTCAGAGAGATGTGTGAAGGGCTAAACCTGGAAATCAGGTTCGCATCGGTCGCACACCCACAGTCGAACGGGGCGGCCGAACGTGCAAATGGCAAGATCTTGGAAGCGCTCAAAAAAAGGCTTGAGGGGGCGGCGAAGGGCAAATGGCCAGACGAAATGTTGTCCGTCCTTTGGGCTCTCCGAACGACTCCCACGAGGCCAACCAAGTGCAGCCCATTCATGCTCCTTTACGGAGACGAAGCAATGACCCCAACAAAGCTAGGGGCTAACTCACCAAGGGTGATGTTCTCGGGGGGCGAAGACGGGCGCGAAGTGTCGCTCGAACTCCTAGAAGGGGTGCGAGTCGAAGCACTGGAGCACATGCGCAAGTACGCCACAAGCACTTCGGCAACCTACAACAAGAAGGTTCGCCCGACAGAGCTCCTGCCAGGCCAACTCATCTTAAGGAAAAAGGCGAACCCAGCAGCGGTTGGAAAGCTTGAGTCGAAATGGGAGGGGCCCTATCTCATCAAGCACAGGTCAAGGACGGGTTCTTTTCGCCTAGCAACACTGGAAGGCGAAGAGTTCGATCACTCATGGAACACCGCTTCACTCAAGCGTTTCTATATCTAGAGGGTGGCACCCTGTTCGCCAACATGTAAAAATGTACATATTACCATGTAGCTCTTCGGCAACTGCCATTTTTGTAAGCCGTTCGGCGCAAAAATACAAAAAAAAGGAGAAAATGAAAAAGAAAAAAAACTGGACGTAGGGCTGTTATCCACTCTGGAGGCCCGAACAGTATAAAATTTCTGTGTTTTTCGCCTTTTTTTACTTATGTGCATGATAATTCACGGAAAAACCCCAAGGCAAACGCCTGATCAGCGAAAGGGCCAGGGGGCGAAACGAATCGGTCGAAGCATCGCTCGCCGAACATTGAAACCGCGACAGCTTGTTTCGGAAAAAAACCCCGAACACCGTTATAGTCGATCCGCACAAAATTAAGCCGCTAAACGCAAAGTGCAAAAGATCGACAACGGAAGTTGAAAGCTGAAAAGTCAGCAGGCTTATTTCGCCAATACACGCAAAGGGGTCGATGCATCACGACCTAACAAAAGCACAAAATGTGACAATGCAGAAAATGGCGAAAAGGAAACAAAAGCACATATTTATTAAACATTGAAAATACACTCAACAGCTTACACTATGTAACGCGATACAGGCGAAACGATCTGAAACGTTCGCTTACAAGAAAATTACATCTTCGCTCCTAAGGCAACTACTAAAGGAGTGATCCGGCGAACATGGTTCGTCATCACTGCTGATATTGTACACTACCCTAAGAGGAGAGGGGGACGAAACTACAGTAAGGGCGTAGCGCCGCCGGGCGATCGCCTCCTGCCGATCGGTCCGTCGATGGATTCGCTAGAAACGGACCATGCCCTCCAGGCGCGCCACATGGACACGATCGAAGTCCTCCAGCGTTCGCCCAGGATGGGTTCGCATCCAGTTAGCGACGCTCACAACTTTGTAGCTGTTCCCATTGATTGTCATTTCGCGGTAGAAAGGCCGAAGCTGGTACCGAACCTTCGGCAAATTCTTCACCGCAATGAACTTCTCATTCTTGCTTCGCCAATCCCCAAGAGGGGGCCGAACACAAAGCTTTCGGCATTGACCCTGCAAAAATGGGAGTGTCACGCAGGCGAGCGAAAGAAGAGAAAAGTGGACGCGAAAGAACTAGGCGAGAGAATCACAAAAACATCTCAAACGGTTCACGCGTCACACAGAAATGATATAAATGGCGAAAGGAGTCATATATTTCAACTAGTTCAAGGCCTTAGCCATATTTACATAATTCGCCCCTAAAACGGCGAAGAACAAAAGAAAAAAATTACAAAAGTAGACGGGCGGAGGGCCTCACACCTCAGGGTGGTCTTCGGCTCCTCCTCCGCCCCGCGCAGCTGGTTCTTCGCCCTGGTCTGCCGTCTCCGACTTCGCCAGCTGCTCAAGCAGGCGGGACTTGGCGGCAGAGCGGCCCTCCTTCTGCCATAATTTCCTTCGCCAGGCACGGAGAGCGGGCGACACGTCTTGGGAGCTGACTTCCCAGTCCCCCTTCGCAAACTCGGGAAACCGAGCGACGTGCTCGCACCCGTACTGTTGAAGCAGCCCCAGGGCGAAGGCCGCCGACACGCGCGCACAGCAATCGCCGTACGCCGTGGCGCAGTCGGAAACCGCGCAGCCGGCCTCTTGGGTCCAATTGCAGAAGTCGAGCGCGGAGGCATCTTCGCCGGGAACATCGCCCGCCTTCGCCCCCATGTCCGTAAGGGCAAGGCGAAGGGTGCAGCAGGATGCCTTCGCCGCATCGGTCATCTGGGTCGCTTCTCTGGCAAGGTGTTTCGCCTTTTCCTCCGCCTTGCGCGTCCTCTGGCGAAGGGCTTCCATTTGGGGCTCCGCCGAATCATAGTATGCTGTGAGCATGGCGGTTTGCTCCCGCTCCCTTGCCAGCTCGGCCGTGAGGCGGTCGATTTCGGCCTTCGCCTCGCTGCCTTTCTCGAGCTCGGACTGAAGGCGTTTATTTTCCGCCTTCGCCTCTCGGAGGGACCGGGCAAGTCCCCCCATCTCGAGGCCTCTTCGGCCTAGCTCATCGTCCTTCGCCCGGAGTCGGTTTTTCAAACCGTCCAGGCGGGCCCGCATTGTCCGTTCGGTAGAACAATGGGCCGCTAGAAGCTAGCGAAAAAGTAAGGGCGAATTGTAAGCCAAGTGTTAAAAAGGAAAAAAGAGCGAAGGAGCTTACAAGAACATACCCGCACAGCCAAACTCTTCACGGCGGAACACCCCTCGTCGAACTCATTGAGCTCGGCGAAGAGGCTGGGGCCGCCGGCCGGCGAAACGAGCTTGCTCACCCCCTCCACGAAGGGGACGAGCTCCGCCCGAGTTTCGAAGTCCCCGGGGACGAAGCGAGGCGGTCCCTGAGAGTGCTCAGAGCCGGACCTCTCAGCCGCCTTCTTGCCCTTGTCGAGGACGAGCGGCGAAATGGGTCGACGGGCCGGGCTGGTGAAGACCTGGGCAGCCGCCTCAATCACCAATTCGGCCGAAGCCGAAGCCCCGGCCTCACCGGTCGCCCCAGGGTTGCGCCCCGCGGGCGAAGTGGGCGTGCGACCCGACGATTCCTCGTCACTGAAGGCGTTGGCGATGGCGACAACCCCTTTGCTCCGGGGGGCAGGCCTCGCGGCGCTGCTCTTCGCCGCCTTAGCCGGGGCAATAGCAACTAGAGCCTTGGTGCCCTCCACGTCTTTTCGGCGCAGGGGCGAAGAGGCCGATTCCGCCCTCGTTTCGGCACGCTCTGGGCTAGGAGTTGGCGTATAACCGCGCGTCCCAGAGCGGCTATCGCCCGCCTCGTCGCCAGCCTCTTCGCCCGTAGCCTCGGCCTCTCCCGCTTCCTCCCCTTCGGCATCCTCGTCCCCTTCGACGTCGGAGTCCGTTGGGACGGGGGCCTTCTTCTTACGGGAGGCGAACCTCACCTGCCCTCGCGGGCGTTTCCGCGAAGGGCCAGCTTCGCCATCAGCCTTAAAAGGCTTCGCTCTTGGGGGAAGCTCGCCGGTGTAAACGCGGTTCGCCCTGCCAGCTGCCTGCCGAGTCAGCAGCTGGCTATACTCCGCCACCGACACGTCCCCAACAAGCCTTCGGGCTTCGACGTCGGCTTGGGCCATTGTCAACACTGCAAAAACGGTGAAGGCCCATGTCAGGTCCGAACAGAAAATAAAGCGAAGAGGCAAAGGGGGAAGAAGAATAAAACACTCACCATTCGCCCCTGGGGGCAAAACAAGTTTGGGCAGGCCGTCGACCACTTCGCCTTGGTCGACTTCGACCTACCATGCCTGCGAAAGCGGATAAATCTGCAGCATGCAAAATTCCTCTACCAAATCCCGGCAACTCAGCCGGGAACACACCCTGCGAAGCAAGGCGAAGCGAGACTCCAGGGTACCGGTAACAGCAACCCTGGGCTTCCGCGCGGGCGAAATCGCACGACGCCGCCAACGCAGCGCCCTCGCCGCTTCGGAATCCGCCTCGAAGGTGATGGAGTGGTAGAACCATTTCGCCATCCAGTGGCGGTCCCATTTCGACATGGCGGCGTTAACCGGCCACAAGTCGTCACGTTCGGGGCGAACGTTAAAGTTCACACTCCCGAACGCTGTCTTCCGGGTCCCGACGGGGGTGATCACCGTCTTCGTGTTGACGGCGGCGGAGAAGATAGTGCCGAAAAGATCGGCGCTGGGCTCGAACCCCGCGGTCCGGCACGCCCAGTCGAAGATCGCGATCCGCACCAGGGCCGAAGGGCTCAACTGGGGCAGTTCGACTTGGAAGAGGCGGAGGATCTCCGGCAACAGGATGTTGCACGGAAATCGGAGGCCAGCCTCAAAGAAAACGGCGAACACCACCGTTTGGTGTTCGCCAAGATGCGGCACTTCGGCTCCTCCGGGGGCGGACGCCTGCCCCTCCGGCACCAGGCCGGCGTCAACCATTCTGGCCAACTCGTCATCATTGACGAGTGAAGCCCCCAGGAAGGCTGTGGTGTCGTCGTCAATCCGGCCGGGATCGGGTCCAGTCACGATGACTGGGTTCGGCTTGCGGGGCGCCATGGGCGAAGAGGAAGTTTGTTGGCGAAAAGGGTTACTTGGGCGAAGTAGGTCGCTCAGAGATTAGCCGAGAGCAAGTGGAGAGGAAAGTAACTGCGGTGAAAGTGACAAGGGTAGCGACGGTGAAAACGGGGGGTGAGAATATATATCTCACCGAACGACGCTTCGCCTCCCCAGCCAATCAGGAGCGGCCACGTGTTGCGGGGTGGGCGAAGCGGTAAAATCCCATGGGTCAGACCGTGCGGTAACGGGTTCCAGAAACAAAAAACCCACTACTGTTCACCGCGGCCCAACGACCCATCGCTGATTCGCTAAGACCCAACAAAGTGACATGGGCCACTCCACTGTTCACAAAAAGGCGAAGGCCCAACACTGTTCACATTAGGACCGGTAAAAAAAAATCGCCACAACTGCTCGAGATGGACGAAGACCATACACTATAATCCTTTTTCGCATGTCGCAAACTTTTTGCAGGCTCCAGAAAGATGGGTTTCGGCAGGAGCATCGGTCGAAAGGGGACGCCTCATACCATACTACATGGTTTGCACGGTCTCGGCCGAAGCTCCTATCTCATCCTTGCCCGTGAGGGGCTTGTTGGCAGTATGCCATGAGGCCCTTCGACCAAGCCTGCCGAAACCAACCAAGCGGCGAGGATCCGATCTCCCAGCACCCAGGCTTGTGGGGCGAAGCCCAACAGCGAAAACCGGTGGCGAAGCCCGATGGCGAAGCCCGATGGCAAGGAGCCACATGGGGCTCCGGTCGGCCCTGGGCGAAGTCTACATGGCGAAGGCATGCGCCGAAGGAGGATGGCTTCGCCAGGGCGGACCTGCTCCAAGAAGGGCCGATGGGCCGGCCCAATCGCCCCGGTCCATGGGCCAAAGAACCAGTAGCCACCAGGTGGCCCATTGAGGGCCCACGCGCACTCTAATTACATTGAATACCCTTGAAAGGGCCCCTTTACGAGGGCGACCATGTAAATTCCCCTGTAATAGCCCTAAACCCTAATAGGGAGATCTGTAATAGGGTTATAAATAGCCCCCTGGGGCCATGTAAAAGGGGATCCGATTTTAATACAAAATTTATGACACTTTACTTTCCTAACAACTGTTGAGTTTCCACGTCCTTCGACGTATGCAGTTGTCGTTTCGACCACATACATAATTAATGATTGAGCTAAGTTAATTAGAAAGCCTGATTTGTGATTCATATGGAGCTCTGCAAAACTCTGAATTCTGAAGGTGCGATATCAAAACGGAAGTTCCAAGTGTGATACAGAGATGACAAATTGGCCCAAACTGGAAGCATGCAACAATGGGCTGATCGTGCTGAACTATTAACTTGAACAAACTAAACGGGCCAACCGAAAGTTTTGATCCATGGGCTCTTGAGAGTTCAACAGAGACTATGGCCTGTTTGGGAGCTTATAAGTAGAATCAGAAGTTATAGTTGTAGAATTTAGAAATATAAGTTAGAAACTGGGAAATTCAGCTTTTACAGAATCTCAGAAATTGACTATTAACCAGCTACTTCTCATAATCTCTCATAATCTTAAGCTTCCCAAACAAACCCTATCTTAACTATCATTTCATCGTGCAAAGGCTTCTTTTTTATGCTGATCATAACAATCTTTGGTATAAGAAGACAAAATAAAATCTTCTTCTTCGATCGCTTTTGGTGCAAATTGGGACTATCGAAATCAAATCAAACCTGTTTGGAGAACCAAATAAATTTGTCTACAAGGAATCGCATCTTCACTGCCTAACCAGTTGCAGCTAAACAGCTCGATATCAATGAACAGATATGTGCATTCATTCACTGAATTTGGTAGGATTTCATTAATTTCATGCATATGCCTAGTACAGATCATCGTATCGAATGTACCAAACTAAACGTGTCGCCACATTTTTGGAAGACGATGCAGCGTAGTTCGTCACGCAAAGGTGTAGATTAATTATGAACCGCTCATGTACATATATATATATATCTGTGCAGACAGTTTGTGTCCCCATGTGCAGATACAAATCGATACATCCTCCCAAATGCATGTGCCATGTTAGCTGCTGCTGGCCATGTCTATGATCAATTAATCTGATCGATCTCTGCGACGTCACAAAAATAATTATCTTGAAGATTAATTAGATGATATGATGTTCATGGACGAGATCAATTTACACTACTTACGGATTAATTAATTTGAATAAATAACATCATTTACACGGGCATGTCTCTTAAACCGTCTGCATATGAAAATGAATTTTCACGTATAGGTGGCGTGATGGCCCTATTTAACATTTTGTATAGGTAGATCCTCTAACCTAGGCATCGAAGGGCATTTAAAAAATAATTGTTTTTTAAGTAGTGCTTCTGAACTTCCCTAGCCTTATTGTAGTTGAACTGCTATAAACAGTGATAGACTCACGAAATTTTCGAGAAGTCCCCACAATTAAAAAAACACATGCATAAGAGCAAATACAATAGTAAGAGGAGTAGTTTTAGTTTTTACCTGACTATCTCTAATTTTATCCATATCAGCTAGTGCTCATCAACACAGAGGATAGTATATACAACACACACTGTACTAGTACACTGGTCTGGTCCCAATAATCTACTTTAGTTTTATTTGATTAATTTGCTCCATATAGTCTTCATTTCTGTCACTTTTTCTTGAAGCATCTTTTTACAAGGGCAGCCTACGTGGTATTTTAAGACTAGCATAAAGTTTTTATTGTACTTGTGCTTTCTAAGGTTTTTATCGTGTACCAGTGGTAATTTACACCTTCTATAATATTCTTATGACATATTGACGAGCCTAGGCAACTATCCGAGATATACCTCTCAATTACTGTAGAAAACCTTACGATAGAAAACCTTATTGGCATGTAACTATATACTCCCTCCATCCCAAAATATAAGGCACAACCACCCTTAACCCAAAGATCAAGAAATAATTATTATCACCTCATAGTTTAGATTATCTTAATAAATAGAATGCATGCACCCAATAAGATTAGATAACTTGATGGTGGAGGATTTAAATAATAATATTTAGTGGAAAAGATGTGCTAGTTAATGACATACATGCATGCATGCACGTCTTATATTATGAAACAATTTTAAAAAATAGTTGTGCCTTATATTATGGGACGGAGAGAGTAAAACCAAACAATATTTATTCTACATATTAACTTGATTACAACTACGAAGGATATCCCCTCGTATTATCCGGCCCCTAGCGCTAGAAGCCATGCATGCTACTTTTATATAGGCGGTTATAAAAACAGCCCAATTACCAAGTAATTAATGATTTGCCATTGTTTTATGGGCACAAGAAGGCCCTTCCAATAAGTAGTAAGCATCATACCCGACCAGTCGATGCCTGCGTTGCAACAAGCAACATCTAGGGCAGGTCGGTACTGAACCCTACTGACGACAAATTGACAATAATAATTCACTAATTTAATGAACACTGATGGGGTCATGCATGGATTAATTAATTTGCAATGTTGAGATGCACGCATGTTTGCAGGGGGTTAATTTTCAGTTACCAATTCAAGCTTCACACGTAGCTTGCTCGCAGGAGAATCTGCAGCAGATGCGGTTACTGATAAACTAATTAATCTCTGTACTAGGATAATTAAGAAGTTAACAGCTTGTGTCATGTTGATCACCTCAAAAATATGACCTCAGTCGCATGGATTGTTGACCAGCTGCCGCAATCTCATTTGCTGATCTTTTTACTGAATCGATCATACTCTACGTATGTACTTTAATTGTTGACATTTTTCTTATTGCCAAATTGCACTAATTAATAAAATGACAGCATGTGACTATTTCGTGTTTGTGGAAAAAGGTAGCAGCTTGATCTTTTTCAAATTTATCTCGGTGCACATTTTTTCTGAGTAAATTAAAGCATGGTGCGGCTAGAATTTTCAATTTTAGAATTAATTTAATGTTTTTTTCATCTTTTTCGCCACCCATCTTTGACTTTTAGACCATTAAAAGTACAGCACCACAAAGATCTATCAAAAGGTATTGGGATAAGTCCATTGCACCCCCTTAACTACTTGTGTATATCCAAAATACACACCCAACTTTAAAATCAGATATTTAACGTACACTTCTTAACTTTTAAAACCATCTATTTTACACCTATCTAAATAGAGTAGAGTCATGAATCTTAATTACATGGTAGTCTAGTCAACGAAGATATTTTTAAAAATTATGGGCTCTACCTTTTATCGTATATCTCTTCCTCTTCTTCCTCACTATTACGGCTAGAGCTACATACTCTCGGTTTTAAAGTTGAGAAGTTATTTTTAGAAAAAATATTATAGTGTTTTTAGGGTAAAAACATTATAGTTTAGGGCTGTTAAATGGACTTATCCCAAAGCAAAAGTACACCCGTCACATGTCATCTATTATAAGAAGAATATAGGAAAAAAAATACTTCCAAGCTGCGGGCCCTATCTGCTGACATGTGATGATGTCATCACCAAGTTATCAAGAGACATCTGGAGGCTTCAGCTAAACCCATCCTATCAGTCTCTGTTAATCTACTAGTATTAATTTGCAACATTATCTTGTGGATGATGCTAATTTATTAGTTAATTTGGATTGGATAGGACACAGATGTTCCCTATTTTAAGTACACTGACCACCATTAGGAGTTATGTTATAGCTAGTAACACACTGATAACCAGCAGTGGTGGTGGATCCACGAAAAAATAGTAAAGGGTCTGAATAACAAATCTATAACCCATCTTCTATCCACTTATGGTAAAAAAAAGTTTGTGGGAATATCGTGAGGACTTCCATAGCTTTCACACCAGTAGTGAACACTCGAGTCCTCGCTGTTCCATACTGAATCCTTCTATGCCAATAACAGACAAGAGGTTCTATATTATATCATCACTCTAGTTAACAGGAGCAGAACTCATAATTTATAACACTACTAATCAAAGCAAGGACTAATTAATCATAAGCATGAGTATATGCTTGTGGTACTAGATCCCAACGATCGATCGACATGTGAAATGGGATACGATCACATGGGTGGTCTCTCATGCATATCTCAGGTGAGTTCATCGGTGTCAAAGTGCTCCATGCACAAACTGAAACTTTTTGTGAGTACTACACGTACGTTGTAACCCGATTACATGTTAGTGGGTTCAATAAATAAAATCAAAGCTTGACATGCATAAACGTATGTACAATATCTAGCTAGGACCACTTGTGTGTTGATGAAGATGTGGCTTCCACCAAGCACAACTTTAATTATGTCTAATTATTTCTGATCTCAAACTCAATCTTCTCTAAAAAAAAAAATTCTCACTTGTCATGCATTTTTTGTTTTGCAACCAAACAGCAAAAGCAGTTAGACAGTGAGGTAGATGAGGAATTGTGCTCTCTTATGGAGACAATGGGTCATCTCAACTTTCTAGCCAGCAGATCTCAAAGGATTAATTAGTGGTTGCATGCATATCTAAAGCTAGTGATAACCAGATGGTTCTGGAAATTGGCAATATAGAGGCTGGGTTTTTTATCCACCGTTAAAAAAAGTTGGTTCTGGAGATAAGATATATATACGTACGTCATCTCATTAGCTTATAATACTATGCATTATTTTGTTATATATGTATATATGGCTCCAGCTCTGTAGGGTTTAGAACTAATTAACAAACCCTAATTATTATAACCTATGTCCCTTTCTTGGCATGTGTTGCAATCTGGCGGGGTCTCCTATGGGTGAAATATTTTAGTACAATGATTGCTGCAAATTGGCGAGACCAACAAGGTGAATAGAACAAGAACAAGGACGGTGACTGGCTAGATTCTCTTGATCCTGAATGTTATGCTAATTAACTCGATCTTATCTAAAAATTATTTCAGCAAGTAGGTTGCATATATAGGCTGTCTTCTTCTCGCCAAACAGGATCTTGGGAAAGTTACATGCACTTTTGGCCAAATTGTATATTACGATCGTCCTTACTACTGTATTACCGCTCCAAAAATAATAAAAAAATAGATTTGTAGTTTGATATGACCATTGAGTGCAAGTGGAAGTGTGCAACTATATTGTGTTTATAATTTTAGTTTCTTGACAACAACCTGATCTTTGTAAAACTATTGATCTTAGTTTTAATTAAGTTATTAGTAAAAGATGCTTACAATGTACGTGCTTACACTGGTAGAGAAGGGGTTTTTAATCCCGGTTTGGAATCCCTGTAGTCCCGGGTTGCAAACCGGGACCCCGAATCTGGGACTAAAGGTGTCTATCTTTAGTCCCAGGTAAAATAACCGGGACTAAATAACCATCTTTAGTCTCGGTGGTGTTAACAACCGGGACTAAAAGTTTTTCTTTTTTTTCCACATTGATTTTTGCTGCTTTCATATTGATCCCTAAATCAAAGATTCACAGATAACATCACAAAATCACAGATAACATCACAGATTCACATCACAAATTCTCAAAAAAAAATACACCACAAATTCTAAAAATAATACATCACAGATTTATACCACAGATCAAATACATCACAAATTCTAAAAAAAATACATCACAAATATATCCCAGATAATTACATCACATATTCACATCACAATTTTTCAAAAAAAAGAATGAACAAAAAAACGGCGATGTTGCCTGTCGCCTCCCCTCCGGCAGAGGGGAGTGAGTCGTCGCCCGCCGTTGCTGCCCGCTGCGGGCCAACGTAGAGGGAGGAGTGGAGGAGGAGGAGGGCCCCCGGCGGCACGGCGAGCCGTGGGCCGCCGCCTGCTGCCTCCCCTCTGGTGGATCTATGAGGGCGCTGCCGGCCGCCGGCCGCCTCTTGCTGGCCGCCGCCTGCCCGACGCCGCCTACCGCCACCCGCTGTAGAGGTAAGAGGGGAGGGGAGGAGTGGAGGAGAAGATAAGATAGAGAGAGAAGAGGAGGAGAAGATAAGTGAGAGAGAGAGCAACGTGGGAGAGAGATATTTAGCCCTGGTTGGTGATCTTTAGTCCCGGAGTTTGTTGGGGACCCCGACAGCTATTGAATCGGGACTAAAAATGATTTTTACTCCCTATTGGTGTTACCAATCGAGACTAAAGATAAAAAGTACCCCAGGGCTTTTAAACCGGGACTAAAGATATTTTTTAGTCCCGGTTACTACTCGAATCGAGACTAATGTGATTTTTACATGACCCAGCAAAGATCACGCTTCTCCAGTAGTGTTAGTTTGAGCTGATTAATTAATTATTTACTTGACAAGCGTTTTATGATCTCTCTAGGTATGTTGTTATGGTGTACAAGTTTTCTAAAAATCATAAATATATATACTAAAACAATTCGCACAAAATCTTTGCTCACACATGCACGCACGCTTCATTTTGTTCAGGAGCGTAGTGCCTGCTAGTACACACAGTCACGTACATGCGAAAACTTAATCGGAAAAAAATCCTTTTGATCAGGGGACTGGGCAATTAATTATATTAGGCAGAGTTAATTATATTAATTAATAATTAGTGAGTGAATGATCGAATAGATCAATTAATTAAGCTAATATTCGTCCGTGTTAATAATCAGTTACGTCTAGCTCAAAAACTTGTGGTTTCAATAATTTTGTCAATGGCTGATTAATATCGGTAATGCGTACAGAAGGTACATGTATATACAGATAACAGATGGATATAACACATTATATAGCTATAGGTAGTTAACTACCTTGTACATATACAGATCAATATAACACATTATATAGTCTTATATAATTAAAAATACTTTAATCCTCGCAAAAAATGATTCTGCAATGTTAACATTGAATGATAGATATAGATGGTATCTTCGTATATGCGTGCAGAAGTTGCAAGATGCATAGTACCACTACTACACAACTGATCTTTTATCGTGATACCCAAAACACAAATCTCTCGGTTAGATTTAGAACCGACACTAAAAATATTTTTAGCACTGGTTCTAAAAGCCCAAGCCCCCAAAACATCTTTAGTTCCGGTTGATGTTGTATACTGGTAGTAAAGATGCTTTCAGGGTTAGTTAAAAAGAAAGTATCTCTCTTCAAATTAGATGTGTGTGGTGGGATAGTAACACGCGCGCGTGAGGGCTGAGGTGAGAGATCTTGAGTTCGAATCTCATATTCAGCATATTTTAGATCGAGATCTTTAGTCTCCATAATTTAGTACCGGTTACTGTATCCGGTAATAAAAGGTGTTACGAATAGGTAGTAAAGAGTCGTTCTCTAGCCGTGTACAATCAATTTTAGCGCACTAATATACACGCCTTTTTTTCCAACCAGGGAAATTAGTAACATGTATAAATGTCGATCAAATAGTTGGCCAACTTGCATCCATACGCATAATTTGGGGCTCTTTTTTTTCCTCAAAACTACTTTGGGGCTCTTCAAAAAAATGAGAACTAGCGAATGTACGACTTCTTAATCTTTCTTGGTCTAAAAATGCTCCTGGTCCAGAATAATTAAATCCACCAGAGAGATAATCTCGATCTCATCATATACAGGACATATTATTAATATACGAAGTACACGTACTCTTTGAAAGTAACCACTCTATCTGTATTTATTAATATGTGCATATGTTAGAATAAATTATCTTGCAAGGATAACCGAATAAGTCATGCATAATTAACCAACAAATAATTGCACATGCATATAGTAAGAGATATTTTTTGGGGGAGCTTAATTTGATGATCGTCGATCACACCATCATGTTAGATTTTATACATGGACGGGATAAATAACTAAGATGAATATTTGTTTTAGAAGACTAGAAGTAGTAGCTAATTAAGATGATTAATTAATTACTGATCGAGATTTTGCAGCTGCAGTTCTTGACTTGCTCCTTTTTTTTCCTCTGAAACAAATTAAAAGGCAGTCAGGTCTTTGCCGTGCTTGGACAGGTTACGAGTGTACAACACGTCTAGATTCAGACGAATATTTGGATCGATGGCATGCAAGAGAATATTCCATATTCTCCAACCCTGTTGAGATGATCATCGGATACATGTAGCTGCATAGTCCGTGTATGTACGCCGCCTAGTTTTGACCTAGCTCGATGGACCCCCCTACAATAATGGCATCTATAGATAATAGTAAGGCGTCCTTACATTACAATGGATTTTTAAGAGATAATGATAATTTTCAGGAGTTCCAGGATTTGTTAGAGTTGATAGTTCATATATCTATCAGACTGTTTTAATTTGACACGGTGCACAATATATATACGTCATAGCATGGAAAATTCATTTTAATATATATATATATATATATATATATATATATATATATATATATATATATATATATATATATATATATTGGAGAACCTATTTCAAAGTCATTGAGAAATATATTGGGTATTGACCAACTCTAAAGCTACTTGAATTTTAAATGCAGGGTTATTACGCTGATAACAGGAGCTCACCCTTAGGTCACATGATAGTGGGTAGGTGGTGGTGGTACATAAAAGACTCTTTATGAATTGGACCTACGTGCGAATCTAATACATATAATACATGTGGTTTGAGGGTGAGCCCTACCTATACTCATATTTTATGTATGGATGAGTTGGACCTTCGTGTGGATTATAATACATATGAAGATGTTTTAAAGTTTAAGAAACTGATTGTTGGATTCATTTACAGGTTTTCTTTGTCACTTTTATTGTGTAGATCTCTTTTTATGATTGCTAACACAGGACAATATATTTTTAAAAAAATCTAACAATTTTTTTAAAAAATTTAATCAATGTTTAACTTTAAAATTACTTTGTTTTATAACTCGGTTGAAGGAGAACAAGAAAGACCTAATTAATACATTGTTTTTTTTACTGATGGTTATTTTGGAGAAACACATCAATGGAATGCAAAAAAAAAAGTTTCCACCAAAAAAAGAATCTATATATAGTCTGTTCTTTTCATTAAAAAAGAATCAAGTTTTGGTCTTAATTAACACCAACCGTGTTTAGCTCTTGCATACAATTAGAAAAACCTTAGTCGGATAGATACATTTTCCTCAGAAAATGACTGTGCTTACTTTAATTCTTGAGAGGCACTGAGGCGAGGTAAGTGAAGACGTCTTTTAATGTTAATTTTAATTTTTAACTGATACGACCTCCATTTGACTGGTACGTAGGTTATATGTCAATACTAATTATCACGGCACTTGAGATATAAAATAACGTACTCTAATAATAGTAGAGCTCCACTTCTATCTTTTTTTATTAAAGAACTCAGCGGACACGCCATCGTTGTCCATAGACTAGTCACATTTGCATTGGGAACAAATTAAAGAGCAATCATCTTATGTCATCTAACTGATACCGGACCTAAAAAAATGTCATGATGTGAAGAAAAAGATTGACTAATATCCAATAAGAATTCATCCATTGAAATGTTTGTTATAAACGTTAGACGATACAGCGGAATGACGACTAACTTTCTCGATCGCTTCAGTCATTGATCATCCAAGACACACCAGATGATGATACAAACACGATATTTGTTACCGGAGTTCAGCCGAAGCCTACATCTCCGGGACTCTGATTATGTGCGCTCCTCCCCAATCAATATAACATCTAGCCGCTACGAGTCCATGACCATATCGCCATCATCTCACTGCGCATCTACGCTACATTGTAGTCGCCATGGTTACATTGTGGTGCTCTCTTTTTATTTAAGAGAGATCCTAGGATAGAGTTCGACTCTTACTCTAGTCCTAACACCTATTACAACTCCAAATCCAACTGTAATCAAATAGAACTAATATATTCGATACCTATTCTAATAATGTTAATTAACCCTAACATTGTATAAATCAAAAGGTAACGACATTTAGAAACCTTTTCTTTTTACACATAAAAATTTCTAGATCCCAACCTTAATTTTTTTCCGAACAATATAGCTTACATGCATCTGACCTCTCACTAGCAACAAGGACAAAAACGAAGAATATACAACAAGCTAAACACAAAAGCAAGGAGAGATACTTAATGAAACTGAACTCCAAAGCAGACAGAGGCGAGGGGTAAGCAAGTAGGGTCCACCAGGAGCTAGGGCCACCAACATGACTCCGAGATGTCATGGCGCTAGCTTCGATTCAAAGATGAGAGCCTCTCGAAGGATAGTGTTGAGTGGGTTTAATGACACGAGAACACCATCGAATATATTGGCATTTCCGCTCCTTTCATAGGTTCCAGGCGATGAGAGATAACATGTATTCAAAGCCTTACCTCGTAGATTTAGGGTGTGTTCTTCACCCATCTTTCCTAACCCACCTTACTTTTTTTCCGCACGCACGTTTTTCAAACTGCTAGACAGTTTATTTTTTACAAAAATTTCCTATAGGAAAGTTGCTTTAAAAATTATATTAATTCATTTTTCAAATTCTTTTAAACTAATACTTAATTAATTATATGCTAATAGGTCACTTTGTTTTTCGTGTATGAGATATGAGTTGGGAACACTGAGATTCGAACGCAACCTTAGACATGCTCTTCCTCATGGTTTCTTACATTTTGACAGGAATAACCGATTGCTTAGAGCTAGAAGGTGAAATCCGGTTGCAAGCATAGGATGTTGCCGTAGCTCTTCATATGCTGAACTGGCTAAGTAATAGCGTTCACTCCTCCAACCTCATTTCTTCCAATATATATAAAAAATTTGTACACATACAGCACAAAAAAGAGAGATAAACTTAAAAACAACATAGCGTGCATATGCAGATCGGTCTATGGGCGAGGTACACCTATCTAAAGATCCCACATTTCACATGATGATATGTGTGTGCGCACACGTTGTGTATATATATTTAGATCGATGCATATGGAATAAATTCTATCAAGATTGGCTGGCTACTATCGCTCTAACTTCCCCCAATCGAAACAAAATCAGATCAGATGCTCGAGATCGATCCATCGCGGTTACTGATAATAACAACACCAAAGCAAATTGCCAAGGTAGATGCTTTGCTCTAAATTAATAATCTGATAAACCCATGCATATATGCATCTGCAACTATGCAGGTCGTAGTCACCAATATATGCTTATTAATAAATTAACCAGATTAATATGATCAATGGCATTATATCAATTAAGTAATGAACAAGGCAAAAATTAAAACAAGCTGGATATAGAAACACTGTATTTGGCTACTGTACAAGTACGGACTAGTATTTGTAACTTAGTTTGTACACATACACATGAGATGTCGGTAGGAGTAGTAGTGCAAAAAAAAGGTTAGCATCTAGAACGTGCACGTGGCAGCCGATTAGACACTGAGATCTCAAGTCTGAATGCATGACCACCTCATAGAAAATGCTATGGGTACTAACATCTCAAATCTGATCTTAAGATAGCTCAGTGTATCTGTTGCCATTGCGACTTTTATAGTAGTCCTATAACGTTGGCATATAGCTATTATGATCTTTCATATTTCAATGGAAAGTCAAGGATTAAGCATCGTCATCGATTGGAAATATGTAAGGACAATGTAGAAAATGAATGCACTACTATTCAGCTATATTAGGTGCATGAAACATTTTTCAACGAATGATATACAACCACATATGTAAATAACATCGTGTGGTTTAGTACATGTGAAGAAGAAATAGCGGACTTTTATGGTTGTAACTAATTAAGCACGGAGCTCATGCCGATGCTATATTTTTAAAGTATAGGGTTTTAATGTTTTCATTTATATATTACAAAATTAGCACAACCAAAATATGCATATATAATTGTCTCTAGCCCAGCTAGAGAAGTAATATATAACAAGAACCTCAAGACAAAATTGCTGGGATCAATATGTCACCTACGCTGGTACATATCCTGATGTTCATGGAAAAAAAGGTTGACACTTGGCTCCATCCCAAACAATGATGCATCATTTTTGGATAAACTGCCAAGTAATAAAGTAATGTGATTGATTTGAAATAAATTATTAAGAGGAGTGCTATTGACAATTATTATCCTACAATCAATCATATCTATTTTTAAAAATGAAAATGGTAATGAAATAACATCATCCATCACGCGAAAGACAATCCGCGCAAACGGATAAGACCAAATTCACGTTATTGAGTGTTATGACTAATCAGTGATCTTTCCATTCAAAATATAAAAACTTCTAGCATTTAAATCTTATTGTAAAATATAAAGATTTCTAGCAATAATACAGCATGTCCCGTAAATGATCTCACTTTCAAATTTTCTTCCATCTTACCCCGCCTATCTCTTTTTCCACCTCCACTTATCCTTTATTTATTGAGGATAATAAAGTTTTTTCTCTTAACGTTAATTAGTCCATGCAAAATAAATTAGATTTTTTAA
Source organism: Oryza punctata (assembly GCA_000573905.2). Classification (NCBI taxonomy): domain Eukaryota; kingdom Viridiplantae; phylum Streptophyta; class Magnoliopsida; order Poales; family Poaceae; genus Oryza; species Oryza punctata. The sequence goes on along the minus strand of CM002494.2, from coordinate 2,888,306 downwards.
TATTTTAGAATAGAGGTACTACTACGTACTTATCAACTGAAAGAAAAAAAAAATCAAACGATAACTGTTTACACCGAGCGATAGCTCATCATACCTAGCTACAGCATCATTTCATTTTCAAGACGGAGTCAAATTAAAGCAGATCACATCAACCCTAGCAAAAAGCCCCACGAGCTTAAATTTCAGACGATCTCTGATCAGCTAAGTTACACACGTATCTCCATTTAAATGAAGTGCACGCATCTCGATGCCGAGAAAACAACGTACTAGAAGCTATAGATGCAGTTGAGTCAACACACTGTGAGGAAAAAATTTAACCGAAGAATCGCTGGCTGCTTCCAACCTCCCTCTCTCTGTCATTTGGGCCCCACAAGTCCCCTCCTCCTGGGTCCACCCCTAACGCGGTGCTAGAGCTAGACTGATCGATAATATCTCCCTTCCACAAAAAATTCCTTTCATTCCTAGCGTTTAAAATTTATCCCACTAAAACTTTATTTATAAAGATAATATCATATTAGTATAAGACATGCATTAAAGTATAGCAGGAAAATATAACTAAGAGTATCGGGGAGGTACAATTAATTTTTTGTTTTCAAGGATGTTTGAGCTAACTTTCTGAGTAATGCTAAAAATGAATCAAAAACCATTTAAGCTACGAAATATTTAATTAATAATACGCTTACGTGGAGGAAAGATGAGAGGAGAGAGAGGAAAAACGAGCTATGATTTGTTAGCTCAAACAAACACAAGCTCTAATAATCATGTGAGATAGAAATATGGGCTATGCATCAATGATGTAGTATATATATCTATATGTAACTATATATTGTATGAGTATGTTATTAAGTTAACTATAGATGATGTGTTAATATTTGGAGCTAATAGTTAGATATATTATTAAACTTGCTATAATACTCCTCATACTAATTCATCCATTTTATATTATATAATATAAGACACAACTAATTTTTTAATGTTTATATAATATAATGCATGCATGAATGCATGCCATTAGCTACCACTATTTCCCACTAAATTATTATTTTTTGATCCTCCATTCTCAATATCTTCAATTCTATTGGGTGTATGTATTATATTTATTAGGGTGATTCAAATTATAAGGTGATAATGGTGTTTGGATTAAAGGTGGTTGAGCAGTTTTTTTAGTCGCTCAAAATTAAAAGAAATCTTCTAGACGGAGGGGAGTAAATGAGTACTAATTAATTAATTACTCTAATTACGCTAGTAATTACGATAATACTAGTATGGCCTAAGGTAAATTAGGAGGCAGTAGTAAAATATACTATTTCCTTAGCGTAGAAGCGTCGAGGAAACGCCTTTTTCTTCTTCTTCTTCTTCCTCCGCCGCCGCCGCTGCCATCGCCTATACATACCCACTCCCCACCCACCTCCTCCCACCTCCTTGCTACCGCTCGCCCGCCATTGACGACCACCTCCACCACTGTGCTTGTGTCTCCCCCTTCCCATGCCTGCAGCCGTGACGGCGCGCGCGAGGTTGTGAGAGGACTCAGAGGAGAGGGAAGAGTTCAAGAAGGAGGATCGATGCGGCAGCGGCAGGCCGGCGAGCAGGAGGCGGAGCTGTTCGTCCAGTGGAGGCCCTGCGACAAGAAGAGGTCCTAGTCGTCGCCGCCCACTCGCCGGCGTCGTCGATCTGAGAGAGAGAGAGAGAGAGAGAGAGAGAGAGAGAGAGAGAGAGAGAGATAAAGGGGAAGAAGAAGCAGAGGAGGAGGAGGAGGAGGATGAGCGTGTCCGGCGGGAGGACGCGGGTGGGGAGGTACGAGCTCGGGAGGACGCTCGGCGAGGGCACCTTCGCCAAGGTCAAGTTCGCCCGCAACGTCGAGTCCGGTGAGAATGTCGCCATCAAGATCCTCGACAAGGACAAGGTCCTCAAGCACAAGATGATCGCCCAGGTGAGGTCACCCCATAATTTCTATCTCCTTCTCTCATTTTTTTCCCATCATCCCCCAATCGATCGATTCTCGATTAAGAGAGGTCTCGATTTCTTGCCATCATGGTACTGTTTATTTTCTCGCCTTATTTTTGTTTTATCAAACTCTGTTCTTGAGTGAATTTCGTAGACAATTTCAATTTCTTCTGCCGACTGGATGGATGATTACATGAGAGTGAAATCTTTGTTATTTTATTGGATACTTCTACTGTTTTGTTTCCTCTCACGACAAGACGTGATGAGATTATCTCTCAAACCAGCAACAATAAACACTACTAATAGATACTAGCGTTCTTGCATAACAAGAGGGGTAAAAAAAAAAATTGGTATCGCTCCAAAATTGCATTCTTTCTTCTACGACCACCAACGATGAGTTAATGATGAATGCAACTGCCTAGACTTTGACGTGAGGTTAACACGGGCGCCTCGTGCAGTGTTCGTTGGAACTCGTGCTGAGTTAGTTATTAATGTGCATCAACTTTGGCTAGCTTCTGACTTTTTGTGGGGGTTCTGACTTTGATGTGTGTTTGTGTTTGTATGGTGGTGTTTGCAGATAAAGCGCGAGATCTCCACCATGAAGCTCATTAGGCATCCCAACGTCATCCGGATGTATGAGGTATACTAATCTCCACCCATTAATCTCATCTCATCCTGCCTATGGAATTTCTTTCGTAAATGATACTCGCACCTAAGAAATTGACTAGTCACAAGTATAGCTTACAATTTTGGTTCGAAATTTTCGAAATTTCAGGTCTACTGGTAGGGTCCTAGTTGGATGTGACTCCCAGGCATAAATTATGGATTTGTTTTTTGAATTTTGAAAAAAATTTTGAATTCAGCTAGAGCCTGTTCAAAATTCATTTTTTTTTCGTTTGAAACTTCTGAAATTTTGGTCCCTCCTGATTTTTTTTCTGGGCCGATATTGCCAACCCTGCTAATTAAGTCAAGACATGGTTCTCAAGGCTTTGAGCAATCTGAAATTATGAAAAACCAGGGTAAAATTGGTCAAGGATGACATAATGATTAATGAACTAGTTGTTCCTTCACATGAAAAGTTGCCATTAGAGATCGTTCTCGAAGAAAATTTGTGTGGCACTAAACTATGTGTTATCTGTAACTTTTTTCTAGCTCTTGCTTTCTGATATTTTCCTTTTGTTGTCTTGGCTTTATGTCGATCTCCACTTGAATGGTTATGTCTTCTTCTCTGAAGGTGATGGCCAGCAAGACCAAGATATACATAGTGATGGAGCTTGTCACCGGTGGTGAACTTTTCGACAAAATTGTGAGTGCTTGGCCTTTTCTATCGACATCTGAATTACTCTTTATGCTATGCACGCATGTTTAATTTGTGGTAATTCCTGTTATAGGCTTCGCGTGGGAGGCTGAAAGAGGATAATGCAAGGAAGTATTTCCAGCAGCTGATCAACGCTGTCGATTACTGTCATAGCAGAGGAGTCTATCACCGGGATCTCAAGGTTAGCGGGGTTTAACTGTTTGCGGTGTTTACTACTGCTATGCAAGAGAGCCAAGAAGCAGTGAATTGACAGCAAAAATTCAATTTCAGCCTGAAAATCTTCTGCTTGATGCTAGTGGCACTCTCAAGGTATCAGATTTTGGGCTAAGTGCACTGTCTCAACAAGTCAGAGTAAGTAATTTGACTGTTTCCTTTTATTCTTTTATCTTTTTGCAAAGAGTTTCCTTTTTAAGTGATGAAAAATCCGATAATTTTCGGTCATGAAATTTTAGCATTTCAATGTTTTCTGTAGATCCCATGTGTTTGCTACATCTTTTCACATGGTAATACAGATAATTTCAGATCCAGCTGAATAAAGTGCTTACATTAGTTCTCCATATCTTTCTGCTTACTCTGCAGGAGGATGGCCTGTTGCACACTACCTGTGGAACTCCTAATTATGTTGCTCCCGAGGTATCTTCCTGCGCTCATGCATTAAACTATATAGTTATCATCATTGGATTGAATATTTTCTTCTCATGTTTCAATACTCTTGGATGTGCAGGTCATCAACAACAAAGGATATGATGGAGCCAAGGCTGATCTGTGGTCATGTGGAGTGATTCTCTTTGTCCTCATGGCAGGTTACCTTCCATTTGAAGATTCAAACCTCATGTCACTTTACAAGAAGGTCGGTCCCTCTTAACCATGTCAAAGGATTGTTGGTTTATGTACCCTAAACAAGTTTTGTTTGGAAGATTAATGTGACTAGTACTCACCCAGATCTTCAAAGCGGACTTCAGCTGCCCGTCTTGGTTCTCTACAAGTGCGAAGAAGCTCATCAAGAAAATACTAGATCCTAATCCTAGCACTGTATGTTTTGCAACATTTTAACCTTCATTTCTTTGGAGCAGTCTTATACATAGGTAGCTGATGTCATCATTATCTCCTTGCGCAGAGGATTACCATCGCAGAGCTTATCAACAATGAGTGGTTCAAGAAGGGATATCAGCCTCCAAGGTTTGAGACGGTAGATGTTAACTTGGATGATGTCAACTCTATTTTTAATGAATCTGGGGTAAACCCTCACACCATTCAGCTCATAGCATTACATTCTTCACAATGCACTGGATGGGCTTGGTAACACCTATTCTAACTAATGCAGGACCAAACACAGCTTGTTGTTGAGAGGCGAGAAGAGAGGCCATCAGTGATGAATGCTTTTGAGTTGATTTCTACATCTCAGGGCCTCAATCTTGGCACGCTCTTTGAAAAGCAATCGGTACGATGGCATTCTTAAATTGGTCATTCTGAAGTCTGAACAAAACATGTTCAAGTAAATTTACAGTTACAGTCATGGGTTGTAATCTAAAATGGTAATCCAAGTTTCTTTGTATTTTTAGCAGGGCTCTGTGAAGCGAGAAACAAGATTTGCATCAAGGCTTCCTGCAAACGAGATATTGTCAAAAATTGAAGCAGCTGCTGGACCCATGGGCTTTAATGTACAGAAGCGCAACTACAAGGTAACTAATCAAAAATTCCACAACTTGTTTCTTCCACTTTTTTTCTGAAACAACTAGCATTCTGATGACACTTTTATGGATTGGAATCAGCTGAAGTTGCAAGGAGAGAATCCAGGAAGGAAAGGTCAGCTAGCAATTGCAACAGAGGTACACCAACATACAACTGCACTACTATGTTGTCATTCTATATGCTGTGCAGCCTGTGCTACTCTTCTTTCTTGGGTTTATAGACTGAAATCAGTTCATCCATTTCTAAAGGTTTTTGAAGTCACACCCTCCCTGTACATGGTTGAGCTCCGCAAATCTAACGGAGACACTCTTGAATTCCATAAGGTACATATAACAGTAAAATTACTGCAGTACCTCACAGTTGATATTTCATTCTGGGATTCGGCTAACTCATGGTGTATTTCTTACGCGTTTTGCAGTTCTATCACAACATCTCCAATGGTCTGAAAGATGTGATGTGGAAGCCGGAGAGTAGCATAATCGAAGGAGACGAGAGCCAGCACCGGAGGTCGCCATGATTAGCACCAAAGTTCAGTGATGATAGTATAAAGTAGATAACCAGCTGCCAGGAAAACCTACTAAGGAATGGCCTGTGGGTTTTTTTTTTTTTTTACTTCAAGTTGTTCCTATCTAATCTAGACATGGTTGTAAACAAAGTTTGTATGGAGATGGAATGTGAATGAAGAATGTGCATAGTTGCTTCGTTGATTTAAAAGCAGTAACCTGTGAAATCCGATGATGTTATGAAATTGAAATCTGCAGCAGGATGCCTGACGATCGTAGTCAAATTGCAGCAGACATGAGATTATATATATCCTCTTTCAGTTTGATGCAACTCGTAAATCGCAACAGTCGAAACTCCAAACTGAGAGAGATAGAACTCGAAACTGCTTGCTCTCCGCGTGTTCATGTTCACCGCCGAGTGCGGCCCCGTACATTGTTACATCGCCGGCGGAAAATCAGGCGGCGCAGCGTCTTCCGGCGAATGCAATCACGTCCGTCGCCGGCTATGGCTCGAAGGGCGCGGTGGCGGAGGAGCTCCTCCGGCCGCCGGAGTCGAGCACGGCGAGCGAAAGACGTCCGTACGCTCGAGTCCTCTGCTCCACGCGGCCCATGTACATACATTGGCCCATGAAATCTCGGCCCGCTTGAGGGAAAGATAATAGTCCTACGGTCCCACCTAAATTTGGCTCGCTACCTACGACTTTTTTTTTCTTTTGAAAAAAACCTATATGACTCACTTAAATACATGTCGGATTTGATCTGTGGTCCAATTCTATTTTTTAGTTTCTGAGATGACTGGGCTACCATGTCATGAAAGTACAGTCTTTAAAATAGTTTTTGAATGTTTTAAATAGTTGCAGGGATTGACAGAAATTTTGATAATTTGACTCTTTTAAAAAACTTATTTCAATAATAACCTGTGTCAAAAATTAATTATAAAAATGAGCCGTCTACGCAGCGCCAATCACGATCGACACGATGATTTAAGTTCACGGATTGGACTAAAATAATGATGGTTGGTATGAGTGGGGTTGAGAGAAACAGAATACCTGGGGGATGATTGTGGTGGTCGCCATTGGATCGAGGAGCTGTTGTTGCCGCTGGGGAAGGTGGTCGCCGGTGAGGTCGCCGGAGTGGAGAGAGAAGATGTTTGCCGGAGTTCACGGAGGATTTTGGTGATTTAAGCGGTGAAAGTGGAGCTCACGCTGTGAAATATCCGGAGGAGTCGTTGGTATTTAAAGAATTAGGTGCGTAACGGTCACGAGGGTAACCCTAGAATTTTGCCGTTGAGAAGAGATAATTCCGTTGCATTATAAATACTTCGGAATTGGGGGGCATGTGTTGACGATGAAATTTGGTAAGCAAATCTATCTACAAGGATCGGAAACACAACATAATCCGAAGTGGATTTGAAAATATGCGAGGATATCGGAAACAGAGTGCGCATCGGCTGGAGTCCGAATCGGCTGTGGACTGATCGGCAGAGTCAGAGTTGGACAAGGTTAGCCGATGGAGCCGATGTCGGTAATATGACTTGGTGTACGTCATCAGGTTATGTTAGCGTGTTTCATATGGATTGCCATGCACGGATGAAGTCCTGAGGAGGTAATTGTATCTATTAATTAGGATATTTTATGTAATTTCCTTATAGATATTCTCGGTAAGAGTCCGCCTAAGAGACTTGTTGGTTAGTTGGATTTGTATTAGGATAATATGAATCGTGTCCGTGATGGATAATGTTTGTAATTTCGGGTATAAATATAATCCCGAGGTCTTGTAAAGAGAAACAACACACGTTCAATCAATCTCGGCGCATCGCCAAACCTTATTTTCTATTCTCGACAAGTTTGTGCTTTCGAGTCGTGCTGCATCAATTTGATCTTCGGCGAAAAGGTATATCTTGTCATGACGAATTACATCATTAGGGCTAGTGCTTACATCTTTATGACACTCTAGTTCTTTGGTGTGATTCTCCGAGTTATCATATATGTTATATAACTTAGATCGACAATGCAATCTACCTGTATCGGCTAGATCCTTTCTAGGGTTTCATCGGTATCGGCTAGATTACTTTGTTAATCTAGGTTATATAATATATCCACCATCCTGAAAAGGTAACCATCGGCTTGATTCTTTAGATCTTATGCTTCTATTTATACTTAATGCTGCATTGGTTCAGTCCAACCTATTAAGTCGTATTTAGAATCATGATATCTAACCTGCTTCATGGTTGTTAATAAGGATAGTATCGGGGTTTCAGCCGATCTTACCTGATATAGATGTTTTACATTGTGTTATGTTTTGTTTAATATTCTATATCTGCCCCTTATATCAGGATCTAATCTAATATAAATATATTAAACTTAATATCAATCTAATTGGTTATAGTTTAATATATTTATTACTAGAGAATATCCTAGCATAAGGTTGTATCGGAGCTATAGCCGATACATGCTTAAAACTAGATATCGGCAATGACATCAGTATACTTAATAATTATTTCATATTATCTTTAGACTTGGGCAATTTATACTGTCTCGGTTCAGTCCGATCTATCCCAATTGTTTATTTCTAAAGTAATACTGATTTATTGATTATGTAACGTTATCTTTTCAGCCGATATACTAGTTTTAGGGTTAATTTTATCATTGACTATACCTTACAGCCGATCCATGCTTTATTGCATCGGCTAGGTCACATACGATATGAAATCGGCCCTATGGCCGATTGTCTATCGTTTACTGATATTCTTTGCATGTTTTTCTTGTTGATTGCAGGATCAAATCAACTGGTACACCCTTGAATCTGAAACCCTAATTTTGGACCTGCACTAGAGTAAAGCAAACCTCTCAGGCCAGTGTGTGTTTTTTGCATCAACACGCTTTTGGCACGCCCGGTGGGACTCGTGTCATCATGTCTCTAAACATCACTGAAGTCGCAGAGGACAACATCATCGCGGTTACACCCGAGCAGCTGAATGATGAACAAAAGGAAGAATTGCGACAACTGCTGGATCAACTCCAAAACCAGTATTTGCATTCCTTCACAGTCACCCGGCAAGGTACGGTCGTCCAAAGATCTAAAGTACAAGTACCGACGATCGTGAAGCAAGACCCAAGTACTTCTGGACCAAGAGAAGAAAAGGATAAACAAGTGAAAACCGAATCGAGTAACGAAGAATTGCACACATTACAAGATCGCATCGATTCGGCTGTACATCATGCGCTAGTCAACCAGTCCGGAGTACTTGTCAATACCTTAACAAACATGATCAAGTCGTTGGTCGATGGAACGATAGCCGAGGAAAAGGCTAAAGGACCTATTTATCTACCAGACGGCGCGTTCCCAGCGTATAGAACCGTGAAGACAAAGATCGGTGGAAATCAAGGAAATCACAAAGTGCTTCAAACCCAGGCTCCATCGGCTCTTTTCTCAAGTTCAAATATCCCATCAATTCTAACCAGATCACAGCCGATCACTGGGGGGCAAGCATCAACTCAATTAACACCAGAACAATTAATGAGTATTCTTCATCCAAAACCGCCAGCTGTTGACACATCTTACCAAATTCCTTCGGTTCCACAACAGCCGATTGGAGTTACGCAGCCGATAAGCCAGCAATACAGTACAGAACAACTTCCTTATGTGCCACCACAAGGCATATCGGCTGGCTTCAATAATCTTTATCAGCCTCACTCACCACGACCTCAGCCGACCCAATACGGCCAGATAGATCCAGTACAACAGCAGTATGGTGGAGCAACACCTCATCAACCCTGGGCCGATATGACCGCTGACGTCATGAGGGAGCAATTTGGACTTAAACCGAAAGATAATGGCAACATGTATCGGCATCCGTATCCAGAATACTTTGATCGGGTTCCGTTGCCAAGCCGATACAAGGTGCCAGACTTCTCCAAGTTCTCAGGACAAGATAATATATCGACCTACGAGCACATTAGCCGATTTCTAGCTCAGTGTGGTGAGGCATCGGCTACAGAAGCTCTCAGAGTTCGCTTATTCCCACTCTCGTTATCTGGATCAGCATTCACTTGGTTTTCTTCTTTGCCATATAATTCAATCAGGAGCTGGGCCGATTTGGAGAAACAATTCCATAAGTACTTTTTCAGTGGAGTTCAAGAGATGAAGCTATCGGACCTCACAGCTATTAGACAGAAATCAGACGAATCAGTTCCAGATTATATTCAACGATTCAGAGACGTGAGAAATAGATGTTACAGCCTATCTTTATCGGATTCTCAACTAGCCGATTTAGCCTTTCAAGGTTTGCTGGCGCCGATCAGAGAAAGGTTCTCGGCTCAGGACTTTGACAGTTTAGCACACTTAGCTCAGAAAGTATCGGCTCATGAGACAAGATTTCAAGAGGCTAGGAAATTCATCAAAAAAGCTAATAATGTAAACAATGTCTACAATTATGATTCTGACTCTGAAGATGAAGATCCAGATATCAATGCAGCCGAATGGGCTAGGAACAAGAAGACGGTGGTCTGTCAATGGGCTAAGAATTCGGCTACAGAGGAAAGGTTTGATTTTGACATTACCAAGGCCGATAGGATCTTCGATCTCCTTCTTCAAGAAAAACAGATTCAACTGCCGGCAGGACATGTCATCCCATCGGCTGAAGAGTTGAAGAAAAGGAAGTACTGCAAATGGCACAACACAGGGTCTCATCACACTAATGATTGCAAAATTTTCAGACAACAGATCCAGTCGGCTATCGAACAAGGAAAAATTAAGATTGATGGATCTAACATGGTAAAGAGGCCGATGAAGATAGATGGACACCCTTTTCCAGTTAACATGGTGCATCCTGGATACAACAGGAACACAGCCGATGGAAATAAAAACTATACTAGGAGTATCAGATCGGCTGGTATGATCGGCGAGTATCAAAACAGGCGCCAAAAGGAGGAGGAGTCATATCCCAATGAAGAAGAGAGATATTTTGATCCCCATTGGAGTTGTGAATTTTTCAGGTTCTGCTGGAACGAAGGTATGAGGCTACCATCTATCGTAAATTGTCCTGGCTGCAGTGATCCTGATGTCCAATTCATTCAAGAACCAAACCGACGACATGCAATTACACATCGGCCAAGACAATCAAGGCTGTCAGTACATGAAAGACTTGGGCCGATGCACCAAGACGATGATGAAGATGACTTACGTAGAGAATCCAAGCCAATGCATCCCCAATGGTGTCCTTCTGGGATATTCACCAAGAATCAAAAGAGAAGAGTTCAACGGATGAGGAACAGGGAGCAATTCCAGGAGGTTGAGGGTGCAATTAAGCATCGGCTGCGGCAGAAAGCGAAGAAAGTATGGCGCATGAAGAGCAAAGTGGTGCCAGCCGACGAAGTCGAAGCCGATCGCAGCAAAAATCAACAACGCAAGGGCAAGGAAGTGATGTCATCTGAGATAAATATGGTCTTTATATTGCCAGCTGAATATGCAGTAGAACAAGTTGTCGAGCAAGAGTAAGATATGCCATCGGCTAAATTGATGTTATCTCCACAACAAGCTGTTTTTGAGAAGCCTGAAGGAACAGATCATCGGCACCTCAAGCCACTCTATGTTAAGGGATTTGTCAATGGTAAGCCGATGTCAAAGATGCTAGTCGATGGAGGGGCAGCTGTTAATTTAATGCCTTATACAACATTCAGAAAGTTTGGGAAGAATTCAGAGGACTTGATCAAAACCAACATGGTTCTGAAGGATTTTGGCGGGAACCCATCTGAGACCAAGGGAGTTTTGAATGTGGAGCTAACCATCGGCAGTAAAACAATTCCAACCACGTTCTTTGTTATTGATGGGAAGGGTTCCTATAGTCTGTTGTTGGGAAGAGATTGGATCCATGCCCACTGTTGCATCCCTTCAACAATGCATCAAAGCTTGATTCAATGGCAAGGAGACCAAATCGAAATCGTGCCAGCCGACAGGTCAGTCAATGTAGCTTGTGCCGATTTGTCTATTTGGGAGATGGAAGGAATTGATTGTTTATCTGGCAAAGTTTGGCAAGGAGATTACTTAAAGATTTCTGATGATGCCATACAGACAACAGGAGATGGAGAGCCCCAATTCTTGTTTTGAGGGCGCCGTGGAGGGTTCCAACCTATACACAGAAGACACCATTGATGATCTCGACGGCAAGCTTGGGCAAGGTTTTATGTCGGCCGATGAATTAGAGGAAATTGACATTGGACCAGGTGATAGGCCTAGGCCGACATATATTAGTAAAGGTTTACCAAAAGAATTTAATTGTAAATTAATTGCACTCTTAAAGGAGTATAGAGATTGTTTTGCCTGGGAATACTATGAGATGCCAGGACTTAGCCGATCGATAGTTGAACATCGGCTCCCTATCAAACCAGGCTATCGGCCGTACAAGCAACCCCCAAGACGTTGTAAAGCTGCGATGTATGATGCTATTAAGGCCGAAATTACAAGACTCTATGATGCTGGCTTCATCAGACCATGCCGATATGCTGGATGGATTTCCAATGTAGTTCTGGTTATCAAGAAAAACGGCAAGCTCAGGGTTTGTATTGATTTCAGAGATCTAAACAAAGCTACACCGAAGGATGAATACCCAATGCCGGTAGCCGATCAACTTGTAGATGCAGCATCTGGACATAAGATTATCAGTTTCATAGATGGCAATGCTGGTTATAATCAAATTTTTATGGCTGAGGAGGATATTCCCAAGACTGCTTTTAGGTGTCCTGGTGCTATCGGCTTGTATGAGTGGGTAGTTATGACTTTCGGCTTGAGGAGTGCTGGTGCTACATATCAGAGAGTCATGAATTATATTTTTCACGATCTCATCAGCGCATTGGTGGAGATATATATAGATGATGTGGTGGTTAAATCCAAGGAAGTTGATGATCACATAGCCGATTTGAAACAGGTCTTAGAAAGAGCAAGGAAGTATGGGTTGAAGATGAATCCTACCAAGTGTGCTTTTGGTGTATCAGCTGGTCAGTTTCTTGGCTTTCTGGTTCATGAGAGAGGGATTGAAATTCCTCAGAGGAGCATCGAGGCAATTAAAGATATCAAACCCCCGGAAGATAAAACCAAGCTACAATCATTGATCGGCAAGATTAATTTTGTTCGGCGATTTATATCAAATCTGTCTGGCCGAATAGAGCCATTTACTCCTTTACTAAGGTTGAAAGCCGATCAAGAATTTGTCTGGGGAGAGAAACAGAAGCGGGCTTTGGATAATATCAAAGAATATTTGAGTACTCCTCCAGTTCTTATACCACCACAGAAAGGGATTCCATTCAAACTTTATCTATCAGCCGATCAAAATTCTATCGGCTCGGTCTTAATTCAAGAGGTTGAAGGAAAAGAAAGAGTTATATTCTATCTCAGTAGACGCCTGTTGGATGCAGAAACAAGGTATTCACCTGTGGAGAAGTTATGCTTATGCTTATATTTTTCTTGCACAAAGTTGAGGCATTATTTATTATCCAATGAATGCATTATAGTTTGCAAGGCCGATGTAGTACGATATATGCTATCGGCTCCAGTGCTAAAGGGACGAATTGGGAAGTGGATATTTGCTTTGTCAGAATTTGATCTTAGATATGAATCGGCTAAGGCAGTTAAAGGGCAAGCGATAGCCGATTTCATAGTTGAACACAGGGATACCAGTGTTGATAATATTGACATCATGCCATGGACTTTATTCTTTGATGGATCAGTTTGTACTCATGGTTGTGGTATCGGCTTGGTGATAATATCACCTAGGGGGGCAAGTTTTCAGTTTGCTTTTACTATTAAACCATATTCAACAAATAATCAGGCGGAATACGAAGCTGTTCTCAAAGGGTTGCAGTTATTAAGAGAAGTCGAAGCCGATGCTGTTGAGATCATGGGTGACTCATTACTGGTGATAAGTCAATTATCCGGGGAATATGAATGCAAGAATGATACCTTAATAGTTTATAATGAGAAATGCTAGGAGCTGATGAAGACATTCAAGATAGTTACTTTGAAGCATATTCCTAGGGAGCAAAACGTTGAAGCCAATGATTTAGCTCAAGGTGCATCAGGATATAGGCCGATGTTACAAGGGATTGAGGTAGAAGTGGCCTGTATTCCAGCCGATGATTGGAGGTTTGATGTTTTTGAGTATCTAAAGAATCCTTCAAGATCAGTTTCAAGGAGATTAAGGTATAAAGCTCTCAAGTATGTTTTGTTGGATGATTCATTATATTATCGGACGATTGATGGAGTTCTATTAAGGTGCTTGAGTATGGAAGAAGCTAAAGTTGTTATGTGTGAGGTTCATGAAGGTATTTGTGGGACACATCAATCGGCTCATAAAATGAAGTGGTTACTTCGAAGAGTTGAATATTTTTGACCGACAATGCTGGAGGATTGTTTCAGATATTACAAGGGTTGTCAAGATTGTCAGAAGTTTGGAGCAATTCAGCGAGCACCAACATCGGCTATGAACCCTATTATCAAGCCGTGGCCGTTCAGAGGTTGGGGTATTGATATGATCGGCCAGATCAATCCACCATCAAGCAAAGGACATAAGTTCATATTGGTTGCGACTGATTATTTCACTAAGTGGGTTGAGGCAATTCCCTTGAAGAAAGTTGACAGTCAAGATGCGATCAATTTTGTCAAAGAGCATATTATATACAGGTTTGGTTTACCACAGACGATTACAACTGATCAAGGTTCTATATTTATATCGGATGAATTTGTTCAGTTTGCTGATGGCATGGGAATTAAGTTGTTGAATTCATCACCATATTATGCACAAGCCAATGGACAAGCTAAGGCATCTAACAAGAGTTTGATTAAGTTGGTCAAGAGAAAGATAGCTGAATTCCCTAAGAAGTGGCATACTATTCTGGCTGAGTCATTATGGTCCTATCGGATGGCTTGCCATGGCGCAATTCAGGTACCTCCTTATCAACTGGTTTATGGGCATGAAGCTGTATTACCATGGGAAACCAACGTCGGCTCTAGAAGGATTTCTTTACAAGATGAGTTGACAGCCGATGATTATCATAATTTGATGATTGATGAGTCAGAAGAGTTGGTTCAAGCACGATTGCGAGCTCTTGAGAAAGTTAGAAAAGATAAGGACAGAGTTGCACGGCATTATAACAAGAAGGTTGTACCCAAATCTTTTGAGGAAGGTGAGCTGGTTTGGAAATTGGTGTTGCCAATAGGAGCCAGAGATAATAAATTCGGCAAGTAGTCACCGAATTGGGAAGGACCGTTTCAAGTTCACAAATGTGTTTCTAAAGGGGCATACATATTAAAAGGGCTTGATGGGGAAGTATTTGGAAGAGCACTTAATGGAAAATATTTGAAGAAATACTACCCAAGTGTTTGGATCGGTTCATGATCGGATATGGTTTGCTGGTTTATGATCGATAGCCGATGTGTTTACATCGCCTTTAGATGGCCGATATTTTTATTGCCCTTAGACATATAAGTTTGCAGCATTGTGTTCCCTACTACAAACTTGGGGGGCATGGAGGAGACAATTTAAAGTTGGAAATTTTTGAGCAAAATTTTATACAATCGGCTCGATGGCTGATAGCATAAGGTACTCCAGTATTTGGCTAAGTATAAAATCGGCTCGATGGCCGATACATATATTGCAGTACAATAATTTTTCAGATGATTGTTAAAATATTACATCAACCCAGAAAGTTTTGGATTGCTGTGATCGCACGCAGGCGAATTTGCTCGACTTCATCAATCATTTTGGCGTCTGCGGCATCAGTTCCTGGTACAGGCTTGAGGGATTTGTTGAGAGAAGCCAGATGTTTGATGGAGGACTTCAGCTTGGATTTTTGTTCTTCAATGGCTTGAGGCAGATCGGCTATTCTTTTCTCTGCTTCAGTAATCTTCACTCGGCATTGACGAAGTTGGGTTAAGAGATCGGATTCTTCTTGCTTGAGCCTGTCTAATTCTTGCCGAGTTGAATCTGGGCTAGCCGTCAGTTCATCTAGCTTCGTTTTCTCTTCATTTACTCGCTGTTGGCTGACTTGGATGGTTGCTTCAAGGGCTTTGTGTTCCAGCCGATCAGACATCCTTTGCTTTGCTCTTTCAAGTTTGAATTTGTATTGCTCTAAAAAGACAGCAGGGGAGATAGAGTCGATCAGATCTTCTGGGAGTTGGTCTTGAATTTCTTGAAACCTGGATCTGATTGAGCCACAATCTGCAACTAGACTGTCCAACGATGCATTTAGTCGGTCTGCAATATCGGCTAGTCTTGTTTTTAGTTCATCGGCTACTGGGGACTTTGCTTTGCTTGCTGTCTCTTCTTCTTCATCATCCATGAATTGCCTTATGTCAAAGGAGAACATGTCGGCTAAAGCCTAAGGGAAAGAGGTGTGAGTAAGATTTATAAGGTTGGCCGATATAAGTTGTGGTTGATAAGTAGTCTTACAGGGATTGGAGGAGTAGAAATTATTGCAGCTGTGTCCTCTAAATGATGACTTCCTGCGGCCGATGTTGTGTGTTCACTTGATGCTTGATGAGGAGGTGATGCTGCTCGGGTAGGCTGGAAATTTTACAAGTATTATAGACAATGGATAAAAGCTGAGACAAATAAAATTGAAGAAAGTTTATGTACCTGAGTTTTTCGAGGACGACGTCTGGGAGTTGGAGATTTGGCTAGACTTGATGGATTAATTTGAGGTGAATCAGCTCGAGAAGTGGGGCTGGAGATACGGCCGGATTCACTAATTTCAGCAGCAGCTTCATCTATTTCTTCCTCGATAATTGCTTCATCTAGGAATTCTTCCACAGAAGGATCAAGTGGGGTTTCATCGGCTGAAGATTTTTGCTTCTTGGAAGGCAATTTCTTCTTTGGTGCAGTTGGCTTGATGGCAGATTTCTTGGTTCTTTTTCTCTTGATAGCTCTGGTAATCGGCTGGCTAGTTTGACCTTGAAGAAGATCTTTGATGGCTGGGGCATTGAAGCCGATTGAAGAAGGGATCAGATCTTTGCCAGATGACATTTTGACAGCAGCATAGTTAATATCTTTGCCACTATTGCTTTTGGTTGGAGGAGGGGTGCCAAGACTCTGAAAGATGCAAAATAGGATATTTAAAAGATAGAGAGGAATAATAATGAGGAATGTAATGAAGGGGTATAAGGATTTACCTGTGGGCTGATAGCTGGATTCATAGTTGTCAGATAGAAACCGACTGGCATGGACAAGAACAGATGTGTTTTCCATTCACCCCACCATCTGTCAAAAAGTTGACTTCTTTGTATAATCAGGGATATCCGGTTGATGGGTCCTAAAGGGGGAATTTCAAGATTCAGGAGTCTGTCCATAACTAAAGCCGATGGAACAATGCCCCTTGTTTGAATTCCGTCTGAGAAGTAAAGACCAACAGGCAATTGACCCATACCAAGTTGCCTGGCAGCAATCATTGGGTGATAGAATTCGTATGAAGACTGTATATATCGGCCTTGAGATACACCTGTTGGCAGTATGCAAGGAGTGATGGCTGATACAAAGATATCTCTGAAACCAGGGAAGTCTTCGTTGTTCAATTCATTGAGTCTGAGATCTGTTGGTAGTTCATAGTTGCTGAAATCTTCATAGGGAAACCAAACACGAGACTCATGTGAGAATCCATCATAGAATCTTTTGAACCACTCACAGAACTGATCAGCCGATGCACCCATGCCAGGGTAAGATGATGCTGCTTCTCCAAAGGATAGGCATCGGCGTGTTGAATCATCATCGGTTAGAGATGGGAAGGATAGGTCATCCAGGGGGGTTCTATCTGCAATCTTGATGGTATACATATTGAGCCAAATCTGAACAAACCACCAGGGGCCTCCGTAGTTGGTGGAAGTGTCCATGAGGAGTTTAGCCGATGTATGGCTCAAGGTTTGGTATACTGCTCCGAGAAGATATTTGCCCAAAGGGATGGATTTTTTGGACACTAAGGCTTCTGCCAAATGTTGCCAGTTGGCTGTTGGACCACAGGTTGAGCCACAGAACAGAAATTTATCTAACCACATCATTAGGAAAGCTGTGTGTTCCCTGGGAGAGACAGATCCTGTACCCATATTCTCAGTTATAAAACCAGACCATCCTCCGATATTTTTGGTTTGAAATTTGTGGTCACATTTGACCTTGAAACTGAAGGGATTAGCTGATGAGGATATATCTAAGCCTGTTAGCATTTGGATATCCAATAGTGTGGGGGTCATAGGACCATGGCTAAACAGGAAAGCATTTAGGGTATCGGACCAAAAGTAGGAGGCAGCCGATAACATGGGTTCATCTTTCTTTGTATCGGCTAAAGAAAGTGAGAGGCATTGAGAAATACCTATCTCGTCCCAATGGGATTGTTTGCTGGCCGACATCCTCTTATACCAAGTCTTCCATCCATCTACGGCCGATGGCCAAGATCTGAAGATGTTGGGCCAATGTGTGGAGCTAGGTTTGGATTCCTTGAAGGGGATGCGGTTGGTCTCGGAGTTGATGAACGCGGTAGGGTCTTCATCGCCCATCGGCCCGAGAAAATAGTGGCCCGGTTCTTTTTCGATGGGGATCGCGATCAAATCCCTTAGGTGCTGGAAAGAAGGGGAAGAGGAAAGAGAGAGGTTAAGGTAAAGATGATTTAAGTTCACGGATTGGACTAAAATAATGATGGTTGGTATGAGTGGGGTTGAGAGAAACAGAATACCTGGGGGATGATTGTGGTGGTCGCCATTGGATCGAGGAGCTGTTGTTGCCGCTGGGGAAGGTGGTCGCCGGTGAGGTCGCCGGAGTGGAGAGAGAAGATGTTTGCCGGAGTTCACGGAGGATTTTGGTGATTTAAGCGGTGAAAGTGGAGCTCACGCTGTGAAATATCCGGAGGAGTCGTTGGTATTTAAAGAATTAGGTGCGTAACGGTCACGAGGGTAACCCTAGAATTTTGCCGTTGAGAAGAGATAATTCCGTTGCATTATAAATACTTCGGAATTGGGGGGCATGTGTTGACGATGAAATTTGGTAAGCAAATCTATCTACAAGGATCGGAAACACAACATAATCCGAAGTGGATTTGAAAATATGCGAGGATATCGGAAACAGAGTGCGCATCGGCTGGAGTCCGAATCGGCTGTGGACTGATCGGCAGAGTCAGAGTTGGACAAGGTTAGCCGATGGAGCCGATGTCGGTAATATGACTTGGTGTACGTCATCAGGTTATGTTAGCGTGTTTCATATGGATTGCCATGCACGGATGAAGTCCTGAGGAGGTAATTGTATCTATTAATTAGGATATTTTATGTAATTTCCTTATAGATATTCTCGGTAAGAGTCCGCCTAAGAGACTTGTTGGTTAGTTGGATTTGTATTAGGATAATATGAATCGTGTCCGTGATGGACAATGTTTGTAATTTCGGGTATAAATATAATCCCGAGGTCTTGTAAAGAGAAACAACACACGTTCAATCAATCTCGGCGCATCGCCAAACCTTATTTTCTATTCTCGACAAGTTTGTGCTTTCGAGTCGTGCTGCATCAATTTGATCTTCGGCGAAAAGGTATATCTTGTCATGACGAATTACATCATTAGGGCTAGTGCTTACATCTTTATGACACTCTAGTTCTTTGGTGTGATTCTCCGAGTTATCATATATGTTATATAACTTAGATCGACAATGCAATCTACCTGTATCGGCTAGATCCTTTCTAGGGTTTCATCGGTATCGGCTAGATTACTTTGTTAATCTAGGTTATATAATATATCCACCATCCTGAAAAGGTAACCATCGGCTTGATTCTTTAGATCTTATGCTTCTATTTATACTTAATGCTGCATTGGTTCAGTCCAACCTATTAAGTCGTATTTAGAATCATGATATCTAACCTGCTTCATGGTTGTTAATAAGGATAGTATCGGGGTTTCAGCCGATCTTACCTGATATAGATGTTTTACATTGTGTTATGTTTTGTTTAATATTCTATATCTGCCCCTTATATCAG
Source organism: Oryza punctata (assembly GCA_000573905.2). Lineage (NCBI taxonomy): Eukaryota > Viridiplantae > Streptophyta > Magnoliopsida > Poales > Poaceae > Oryza > Oryza punctata. The sequence continues at coordinate 2,868,853 of CM002494.2, read as the reverse complement.
GATCTAATCTAATATAAATATATTAAACTTAATATCAATCTAATTGGTTATAGTTTAATATATTTATTACTAGAGAATATCCTAGCATAAGGTTGTATCGGAGCTATAGCCGATACATGCTTAAAACTAGATATCGGCAATGACATCAGTATACTTAATAATTATTTCATATTATCTTTAGACTTGGGTAATTTATACTGTCTCGGTTCAGTCCGATCTATCCCAATTGTTTATTTCTAAAGTAATACTGATTTATTGATATGTAACGTTATCTTTTCAGCCGATATACTAGTTTTAGGGTTAATTTTATCATTGATTATACCTTACAGCCGATCCATGCTTTATTGCATCGGCTAGATCACATACGATAGGAAATCGGCCCTATGGCCGATTGTCTATCGTTTACTGATATTCTTTGCATGTTTTTCTTGTTGATTGCAGGATCAAATCAACTGGCACGCTCTTGAATCTAAAACTCTAATTTTGGACCTGCACTAGAGTAAAGCAAACCTTTCAGACCAGTGTGTATTTTTTGCATCAACAATATTATATAAGTTAATTTTAACTTTCAATTTCAAAAATAAAATGATTTTTGAAAACATGCATTTATTTTTTTAAAAAAACTTAAGTAGAAAGACGATAAGTTGAGGACTGGGTAAGTGAAAAAAAAACTTCTTACAAAATTGGAGGCTGTGGGGTATACCGTTATATCTAGACATTAAAGTCTGGTTATCTATACATGCATATACAAAGGTCACGTCAATACAAATGGCGCTGAGGCCTGATTATGTGAAAAAATCATGTACTCTGATAGAATCTTAGCGCTAACCGTTGTAGCACTGAGATGTTTTAGCTCAGCGTTATCGAGGTTGGTGTTGAGCAAACGGCTCACTTTTTACAATTAGTTATTGATACATATTATTATTGAAATAAGTTTTTTAAAAGGATTAAATTGTCAAAATTTCGGAGGGATTGATATATCCAGCTTTGTGCTAGAGGTACTATATGTACTATTGAGGTAGTTCTATACATCTATTGGACCTTTTTTTTTTCTTTCGACGCTTACCAACGACCAACTTGTCCATGCCATATTGGGGCAGCCTGACCCAACGAGGCGTTGGGCATAGTAAATCCCGTCCAGGTATGGCCCATAAAATAACCCCGTGGGCCCGGCTCGTGTCCGACCGTTGCTACATGACTGGCAGGTGGGGCCCACAAGAAGCAGCGGCGGCCCAGCCTAACACGAGAAAAAGGCCCAGTTAAGTTCCGTTCCGTACTTGCGTTCCGTTCCCCATTTGCTCCTCCTCCTCCTTCCGTTCCATCCAGAGCTTGACCCCGACGCGTACCCGACCCATTCACTCTCTCTCTCTATCTTCCTCTCTCTCCTCTCGCTCGCCCGCATCGGCCGCCATGCGCGAGGAGGTGCGGAGCTCGTCGGCGGCGCCGCCAGACCCGCCGCCGCGCTCGGCCTCGCCGCCCGCCACCCCTGTCGCCAGGTAACCACCTCTCGCTGCTGCTCCGTTTGTGCCCCCGTGTGGACCAACCTTGCTCCGCTTTGCTGCTGGTGGTGGTGGTGCTTCCGAATCGGGGGTTGGATTCGCGGCGAGGCGACTCGCGCGGGGGAAGAATTTCGGTTTAGGTTTCGTATGTGGAGTGGAGGTCGTGGCTCTATGGATTTTGGGGGTAGGTGGGTGGATGGGTCTCGTAGACTAGGGATTTAGGGGGCATATCTACTAAAACCCTAGGGATTGCTATCTAGTTTGTGGTAATCGAAAAGCCTCTCCTTTCCGTCCTTTTTTGTTTTACCGCGGAATCTTAGAATTGGGGCCTTGTAGAAGGTACTACTACCTGTGTGCCTGTAGCTCTGGGAGAAACTGCTGTTTTTTACTAGTACGTAATTCTGTTACTGTTCCAGTGTGCGCCTTGCTCTCGCGAGCTTTGCTTGCTATATCCTCGCTTTACCACTGGAATATCTACTCTGTAGAGCTAGATTTCTGTGTGTGTGTGTGTGTTGGGGGGGGGGGGTATGATTTTTCTGCTGCTGTCCTATGGTGAGCTGGGCGCTTATAAAGTCACTGTGGCATTGACCTTGCACCTGTTGTTGCCTTAAGAATTGTTCTTTACACTGATGACATGTTCTTTACACTGGTGTCAAAATACATGTTTCTGTGGTTGTTTACTTAAGTAAGTCTCATCTTGAGCCCAACTATATTTGCCAAATTTGGAATGCTTACCATTTTTAGATAGAATAAATTGTCGTATCACATTTTATCGTTATTTGGTTACTATGGTTGTAATTAAAGTGTTCCAGTGATATATATTGATAGGATTTGTTTCAGAACAGTATAGCATTTTTGGTTTATGCTTTCCCCATAGATTCTGGTGTCTGTGTACGCTGAAGCTCATCCCTTCTTTGCAGTTCGGCTGGTGCATCATCACCACCTGCACAAACAAATGCAGCTAGCATAGATTGGTTAGGTGGTGAGCCAATATCCAAAGTGGAATCATCATCCCAGATTGCTCCACATGCTCCTCAGCCTTCTCTTAGTACTAATGCTGCTGGAGCTGCTGTGGATTTCTCTCAACCATCTTGTAGACCATGGGAACGAGGAGACTTGCTTCGGCGACTGGCCACATTTAAGTCTTCAACATGGGCTTCTAAGCCAAAGGTCATTTCTTCTTTAGTTGGTACTTTTTTTGTAATTTTTTTTATTGTAATTTGTAATTGGCAAGTTGAAAATGGCGATTACTACCAAGCCGCTCATTCTTACCCTTTTGCATTTATACTAGTTTAGAATTAAGAATAACCTTTTCCGCTCAGGGGATGTATATAAGTGGATGCTGAGAAACATGATAGGGTTGGTAATGGAAGTCTGAAGCTAAAGACATACTACCTCTTTTTTTTATTTGACGTTGGTTAGTTCAGAATTGAACTAACCAATGTCATGTAAATAAAAAATGGAGGGAGTATATTTTTTATTTGTATGCCACATACAACACTAAGTTTTGTCTTATATATTTTCTCTGTAGTGCTTTTTTGCATATTGGTAATGCTCAGGAGATATCTTGTAACTTAGATGTGTCTTTAATACCTAGCTGCTTACATAACCATGTCTACATGAAGAATTACAATGTATAGGGCGCAAATGCCCAACTGAAATCCAGATCAGCCATATGTTAGATAATTTTTGAACCAGTACATCACTTTCTGAAATGTCCAGCTTAGCATGTGCCTCGTGGTACCTAGATAAAAGTTCTTTGGCCATTTTGATGTCTCATATTGCAAAGAGGAAAAAATGCTAATGAAAAATGACAAATCCAATTTGTCTTAGAAGAAACTAATAGCTTAATTTTTACAGGCTGCTAGTTCACTGGCTTGTGCTCGAAGAGGCTGGGTGAACATTGAAATGGACAAAATTGAATGCGAGTCATGTGGTGCACATCTTATATTTATGGCATTGACATCTTGGTCCCCAGCTGAAAGTATGTCCTGAGTGAAGGGGTTTTACCGCAGATCTATGGACTAGCTTTTCCCTGTTTAGTTCTGTCTTGTGCAGTTTTAATTTGTAGCTTCTTCTTCTTCTTTTTTTTGAACATTGAATTCGTGATAGGTCTTACCTTTTGGAGTGACAAAGACTCTCTTGCAGATATATGGCATGCATTATTTCAATGAGTACTTGTGTTCTCACAGATAATCATGCTTGCTAGATTCGTGAAATTTTTCAACAGGAAATTCCGTGTGTTTTCTTGTGCATATACCTTTTCACTGTCAGCTGAATTAGACAAATGTAGTCTGAGAAATAAGTTGGTTGCTGTTGGCTGAAATTATGCCTTTAGTTATTTAATGTTGTTTGTATGATGTGTTCCTCAATTGTACATACAGCATCGGGGCAGCCCTTTTATTGCATGGTAGCAAAAGTTTGTTTAGGTTCTCACTACTGCCAAACAAATTTATGTTATTAATGAGACAAAAGGGATTTGTGTTCTAGCATTCAGTATTACCAACAGGCATATGACTTCTTTGATTTCTTTCATACACGCATCTCAAAATCCTGCCACCCAGTTTCATTTTTACCATACTACTTAGTAGAGATAGGCATGTGCCGTTTGGCGATAGCATATTTCTTCTCAAACTGAAATAAGTTCAGCTGCGAAATCTAATTTTCCCTGACTACAATCTGTATGTTATGTTGTAGTTGCTAATGCTGGGGAAGCCTTTGCTGAACAACTTGATGCATCACACCTGGGTGATTGTCCCTGGAGAGGAAATAGCTGTGCTGATAGCCTAGTCCAATTCCACCTTACCCCATCAGCTCTTGTTGGTGGTTTTAAAGATCGATGTGATGGACTTTTGCAGTTTATATCTCTTCCTGTTATTGCCAAATCTGCAATAGAGAGTATGAAGCTCACAAGGAGTCCTCAGATTGACCGTGTCTTATCCCAAGCAATCACTATTTTATCTGGGGAGCTGGGCTACAAAACAGACAGCACAACAGGAATTGATATCAATCATCAAGATGAGTCCTGTAGCTACTCTCAAGTATATCTCTTGTTATTTATGCTCTCATGTCTTTATTCTTTGCTTCTATAGTCCTCAGAATTTGTGGCTTTATTTAATCTAGGTCACTTCCATCTAATTTATCTAGGCACAGAAGCTTATAAGCCTTTGTGGATGGGAACCTAGATGGCTTCCAAATGTACAGGACTGGGAAGAAAATTCAACACGTTCTGCCAAACATACAGCCTCAGCTGATCCAGATCAGTTCCATTCCCGTTTACCTGAGCATAAGCAAAATTCGTACTCTGCATCCGTTAAGAAAGATAAGGGCAAAGGCAAAATTCGTGTAAAAGACTCTGGATGCAGCATGAGGTCACCTTTGCTTGATTGCAGCTTATGTGGAGCAACAGTGAGAATATGGGATTTCAGATCGGTGCCTCGTCCTTCTCATCTTAGTATCAATAATAGTGATGCACCTGATACGCGGAAGGGGGTGCTGACACGTGGAATTAGTGCTACAAGTGGAATCAATGGATGGGTCGCTGAAGGAACAGAAAGAGAGAATGTTGAAGGACGTGGTGAGGCAGGTACTGATGAGGGAAAATCACTGTCAAATGCTCAGGTTGACCTAAATCTTACAATGGCTGGTGGTTTGCCGTCTACGCATTCTGTGATGCCCTCTATGCATGATCATTTCAATGATGGAGGGATGGGAAGAGATCTGATGATTGGGCAGCCTACTGGAAGTGAGCTAGGTGGCTTTGCAGCCTCATTTGAGTCTAGGGGTCCTAGTTCAAGAAAGCGCAATCTGGAGGAAGGTGGGAGCACAGCTGATAAGCCACTAAATAGGCTTCATCCTGCTGACAGCATAGAAGGAACCGTTATTGACCGTGACGGTGATGAAGTTGATGATGGCGCACAAGATTCAGATATTCGGAGCAACAAAAGGCCTCGTGGTTTTAATCTTTTCGATGTGAATAGACCATCTTCTTCTGGAGCTGGTCCCAGCAGAAATTTAAGTTTTGACCTGGATATAGATGTCAATAGATTTGATACATATAAAGCTGAAGGTCCATCTGCCCTTCACAACCCCTCTGCATCGATGAGGGCATCTTCTGTTATTGCCATGGATACAGTCCACAGTGCAGAGGAAAATTCAACAGAGAGTGTTGAATACCATCCATGTGATGTTGATGACGCTCACAAGCCGTCTAGTGCTGTCAGGAGTGGTGGAATGAGTGAGGCATTGGATCTTAACTATAGCAACCAAGCACCGCAAAGCAGTTTTGTACAGCCTGCTGCTGAAAGTAATGCAAGGGAGATAGGAGGGAGTAGTATGAATGGAGGGGAAGAAGTCCTCAATGCAGAAACTGCTCCTGCTTTTGCTAGGGACCAACTAAGCCTGGGAGTTAGTGGAGGGAGTGTTGGTATGGGTGCTAGTCATGAAGCCGAAATTCATGGAGTTGATGTTTCTGAGCATAAAACTGATAGTGTTGTTGGAGATGTGGAACCAGCTCCCGAGCTTACTGAAAATATGGGAAATACTGGTGAATCAGCCCCTGGACCTGGAATGATGGATGAGTTTGTCCCTGAAGATGTTGGCCGAGAAGAACCACAGGGTGATAGCCAAGATGTGGCATCTCGGTTAGTGGGTAGAGCTGACAGTGGCTCAAAGATTTGTGGTTCGACTAAAGCTGATTCTGTTGAGAGTGGAGAGAAGATGAGCCATGCCATAGGTCATGAGAGTAATCTACAGCATTCCCTTTCTCGCAATGCTAGAGTTTATTCTGGCATTGATCTGTCTAAAGATGAGGTGACACAGATTGCTAAATTGCCGGCGAATGACGACTATGATCCAGGAGATGATCTTGGTACTTCAGAATCTAACTATTCTGCAACACATCCTTTCATTGAACTATATTTATCAAATCTTTTATATGTCTATCATCAGAGGGATTGGGCTGTAAAGCTCCAAGAACCCTTCCTTTGTCAAACTTAAACTTTAATCAGCAAAGTGCTGATAATAATTTCAAGTAGCAATTTTGGATCCTATGCTTCAATAAAACAGCTGTCAGGCTGTCATCTGATATGCCTACACAGCAATTAGAGAGGAATCCAACATAAATTCATTTGTTGTTGTATTCATATCGTTGCAAGTTAATTTGAATACTTTGTTTTTATGTTATTCCATTTGTTTGTTGACAGCAGCAAATGGGGGAAATGACTATGAAGCAGGTCTTCCAGAATTTGACCCAATCAGTCATCACAACAATTATTGCCCATGGGTAAATGGACATGTTGCTGCGGCTTGCTGTATCAATACTGGTTCAAGCACTAGTACCGGACTTTCCGGCTGGCAGCTTACAGTAGATGCACTGGAAACTATCCAGTCTCTTGCTCAAGCCCAAAATCAAATTATGCCATCTGACTCTGCGGCTTCACTGTATAAGGTAGGTATCTGGGCAGAATCACAAAATACAATCCTTTTGTTTATTAATGTTCCCTAAAAACCACAGCCTGAATCACTGTATTATGGTCTATTTTCAGGATGACCATGTGGCGCCTAGCCACAAGCTGTTGAAAAGGGCTAGCCACAGCAAATGCTAATGGAAGCTCCTCCTATACAGACATACATTTGGTGAACTAACTAATCCTTGTCACCAGCATTTTCGCAGTTCAAATAGTTGACTGGTGCAAACCTGAGCAGTGTTGATAAACTATTTGCAAAATTTAGGTTCTGGCCTCTGACAGTCCAGAAGAGCTTTTAAGCCATCCATGATCAGGCGGTGGAAGAGGAATAAATTAAGCTTCAACTTAGTTATTGTAGAGTGTAGATGAGTTTGCCTGGCCTTTTGCCGAGTTGTGCTCCCTTTGGTTGTATTTTTGTATTTGGAACCTCTTTGTATCTATTCAAGTACCAGACAGATTATCTAGCTAGTGAGGTTAGAACTTTGAACAACCTTGTCCTTTTTCGTCAAAGACCTAACTTTGCAAATGTGCAACATTTTGTCCAATTAAGCATTAGTTTCCGTTGTATTTTGCTTGCTATCAGAACTGGGTATCGTTGCCGATGCTGATCAGAGCGATCGATGATTAGCCCTATCCTTTGACAAGCCATTCATTCATACCTGTAAATGCATGTTACCTCGTCAACTTTCTGCTCGATCGTATATCGTGCTGTTCATGACAGTATTTGTAAATTCTCCGTGTCCCGTGTTTTTCAAGCTCTAGTCTATTGGTAGAGGATCAAAAGGAAAGTAATCGTGTCTTATCTCAGGTTATAACATGGCGATTAGTCTGAACATGCATGTACAAAGCATGATGAAGAACTTGTACAGAAATGAGAGAGAGGAGGATGAAGGAAGACATGGGCATTTACGTCCAATACTAGTAAAATACATAGATTAGTGGAATGTTGTAAATTGTAATGACACTGACCCAAATATGTGAACTGTAGTGGTATATTTCAAACCGTCCAATTTATAATGACATGTATGTAAGTAACCCAGAAAGGAAAAGACTCACAGTTCAGGAAGACATCGAACAGAAGAACTGGCACAACGGCAGCGGCGACCTGGAGACCAGCTTGGCTCTTTGTCGATTCTCTTCCTTCCTTCTTCTTCCTACCAAGTTACCGTGCCCCGGCGGTAGGCACGGTTACCGCACAGTAACTGTGGTAAACCGTACGAAATTTGTATAAAATTTATCAAAATTTTAAATTATTTTTTAAATTTATTTGAATTAAGACGGTTACCGCGGTTTTCTTTTTACCCTACCCCGCGGTAAGCGCGGTAAACCGCGGTAACGTAAACCTTGATTCCTATAGTTACTGGCTTACTACTTCCATTGTCGGTACCTTGGAGAAACTTGTATCTCTTAGCCCCCATACAGATTCCACTTTTCATTGTACTGGTTTGCTGTTAATTATATTGAGTGAAGTAGGTCCTTAACAACTTGGTATCAGAGCTCATCAATTCCTAGGTTCTTAGCATGGAGGTGATGGATAAGTGCTGCAGCAACATTCCGTGCAAGGGTTTGTTGGATTTGGAAAGGGGTGGTGCTCAAGGCACTAAGGCCACAACCTGTTTGATGGAATGTCAAGCCAACGTAAGATGCCCTAAGGACGACGAGATGATACCATAGCCCTTCCCATCAAATCCACCGTGAGCAAAGAGGAGAAATTGTTGGATGAAGCTCTCGATTGGATATTGGAGAAGATTTAACAAATGGAGGCCAAAAGAAGGTGTGATGAGAAGTTCAATCAGATATTGCAGAAGTTGGAGGAGACGATTTCCGTCATTAGGGCAATCACCGCCATCCTCAAGGCTGCATCATCTTCAACACCCATGGCACTGCTTCCTCCGGTGACCACCAAGTGTTCGACGATATGTTCTAGCTCTAACGCCAAGCCCGATCTCACTATGGCTGTTTTGGTTACTTGCGCCACCTCTGCCGTGTCATCAGTGGAGTTGGTAGCTACTGTCAGCACCACGGGCATCACCAACATTGATACTATTGATTGTTCCAATGAGACGCACGCCAAGGGGGGCACCGATCAACCCATGGTTGAGTTCCTGGCAAAGACGTGCATGTCCGAAGGTGTTCTAGCACTTGATGCATCAACCAAAGTCTCCTCACGACGGTCGATCGCTGAAATGGATCTGATCACATTGATGCCTACCGAGTGTTCGACGAAATGCCCTGAGCATGACAGTAAGGTATGTCTACAAACACCCAGGAACCAAAGTTGCACAAATGGGATTCACGACCAGCAGTGGCGGACGCAACTTTAATATATAGGTAGGACGGAGAACGGAGATGTTTACTCGATAAGTGCAATCGAACACAACACATGTCATATTTGTAGTTCAATCGTATAACTATGTGTGTGCGTGCGTGCGTTGTGAAGATACATACTAATCTGTTGAACGTTTATGCCTAGTTATACCTAATTTTGATAGTCCATGACTACTATAAGAGGGTAGGAGGGTCTTGGGGTGTGGGGTGACCCGTATCGTAGCTGAGGCGGTCGACCCACCCTGCCTAATGGGTAGATCCGCCCCTGACGACCAGTGCACGGGTTAAAATTTAGTTGCTGTTGGGTTGAAGTGCTTAAGTTGCCACCACGGCCACCGCCAAATGAAGTAAGTGATCTTGCTTTAGTAAGTCAAAATATTGGAGTACGTCCTACTGTGATGATGGCTATAGACTTGCATTGGGCTGAGCTGAAACCTTGGCCTCCACCTCATAAAAATGACTGGTGGGTCAAAAAGGCAAGTGCAAAATTATGAAGAACAATTCTGTTCAACTCAAATGAAAAATGATCACTATTGGTTACTGAGTTAGATGAGTTGTATTTGGGCCGTGCACTTCTTACTATTGATGACCTTGGAAACTATGGATTCCTTTGGCTTTCAGTGTGCAAGATAGGGTCATAGTTTATGTTGAGGAGGACAAGGTACATGGGGACAATTTTGAACCTGTTAATTGTTGAAGTCTGAAAACATAACTTGAATGGCTTGATTCCGGCGCTTGTTGAAAATGATTTGCATGATCTTGGTGGTTATTACTTCCTGTTTCAGGCAAAATGGTTGGGACTCACATTTGGTGACAACAAGAATTCCCTTGCCATAATTTTGCTGTTAAAAGAGGAAGAACGAGCAGCTTTGGAAGGGTGGCGTGAAACTGTGCTGCAGAAATTGATTCGAGTGAAGCCGCAGCGCCTGCCGATGTCGATTTAGTTGTTTGTTTAGGCCGGTCTTCATGTTGTTTCTGTTTTGTGGGGAAGGTTTTAATATTCTTGGTGCTGTAATCTATCCAGCAACGAGAGCTGGTGTTCCTGGCTTTGTGTGGTTTTTCTCCTTATTTCTTGTATGAGACTCTGATTGTTTTCTTGGCTTTCTTCCAAAAGTAGGGTCAATAGTCATATTGATCTGTTTAAAAAAAATCTTTAATCGAATGGACTTTAGAAGCTTTGCATATTTATTTGATAGAAGAAAAGACTGCTGTTATTTATTTATAGGCACAAACTTGAGGATAAGATCGACACTGAGAGTACCAAATAAACCTTACATTTCTTTTCTTCTCGAAAATTTAAATTATCCCATTATTATTCATGTATCTAAATTACACATCTGGTCAAATTATAATTTGACTGTACACATCTATTTGAGAGAGAACAGATGAGAGTAATTTTCATGTCTTGCCTCACTTTTTTTTTTTTGTCTAGGGAGGAGGGAATACGAGACGAGACAATACTGTCAACTACAGTTTTGGGTGTATTTTGCCATGGGCGCCGTATCTCATTCTGTCTGATCTTGAGGATTGGTTTCGTGACCATTTTTCTTATGTTCCTTATATTACCGGAAGAATTAGGGAACAAAATGCACGTAGCATAATGCTAGAAGATGCTCGCGGTTCTAATGACAGTGAGAAACAAAGCAAAAATTGACCCAAAAATCCTCGACTTTTGCAATGTGTACCTACAAAGGTCATGGATTCTACAACTTACATTAGTTCATTGACAAAATGGCTTGGAACGCTCCAAGTTCCTGTGGTTTTAAGCAAATTTCAGTGACCACCGTGCAAATTTCAGTGACATGCCAACCAAGGACATAATATCCAAGTTCATGTTTAGGTTCATAAGGATCGAATAACAGGATTAAAAATCGTGCTTGGGATGCCAATTTGGCTTAACAAAGGTGACTGCCACGCGAGATTAAGCAACAAACAAAATAAGCTGTCAATACCAAGGGCGTTAAAATCTGCATGTAGCCTTCTCCAATGGCACTTTTTACTGTCTGGTTCAATAGAATGCATACACTACAAATATCATAAACAAATACTATGCAAAAGCACAAATAAAACAAACGAAATTCAAAATCAAACCACAAAGCATAGCAACATATTAAATTCCTGAAAGATTGGACAAGACACGAGCAACTGCAGTCATACACAAACCACAACAAATGGGCAAACTGATCCTCAGCTTCGGATGATGATTTGTATTAAAAGCAGACCATTTTCAGCACGGTAAACATAAATTCAGAGGTTCGAATTTTGCTCATATCTCCCTGGCTCGCACTTGAAAAGAATTCTTATCTCCTAGCAAGCCCTAGAACCAAGCATAAATTAAAGCAAAAGGTACAGAATGTCGAGCACACGTTCTGGATATAAGAATGCTATATCTAGTGCGATTTGACATAGTCCTGCACTATGTTAAGGCCCTCAGACTCTTCACCATAGTCCTGGGAAGTGAAAATGAACAGCCAAACATTACAAATTGCCATCTTCACAGGAATAATACCATTGGTAGTAGTAAGGTGAGGGATCAATTAGTTACCTTGACAACGACACAGGAGCAGCCCACAACCTTCCTTGCCTTGCCCTCAGAGTCAATCTTGCAAAGCTGCAAATGACGATATGCATTGTTAACCAGGACAAGAAGGTTTTTCATATAACTGCAAATTAAAAGAAATACACAGAACAAAGAAAGGTGGACAATGATAAATCATAAAATACGTGCCAACAGAAATGTTCAAAGTTTCCCCACAACTAAAACAAATATATTACCTCCATCCCTAAATATATGACATTGGTTAGTTCCGTCATATAGAAAAGAACAGAGTACAAGCATATCAATATTAACATATGGTAGGCACATTCTCCTTTAAAACACTGGTGAAAGCATGTCTACTCAACAATTGAACCTACATCCTATATGGCCACCAGTGACAGAGAAAGGAGGGATGGCCAGTGGCCTGGGCCCCTCAACAAGTTTTTTGCACATAATCATTTAAGTAATTAGGTAATTAACCTAAGTAACAGTGTATTAGGCCCCCTCCACGAGTCTTAGGCCCCTACCATGTTTAATCCTGGCTCCGCCACTAATGGCCATATAGGCACCAGTTAACACGAACAAAGGACAACAATTAACAAGGTATAGCTATTAGGACATAGGCACCAGACTAACACATATCAAGAAACAATTGACAAAGTACTTAGAAGAATCCTGTAACTTACCCCTGCCCACTCGCCAAGTGTCTTAGCACTAGGCACAGTAACAAGGTGAACGTTGTGCTCAGCACACAGAGCCTTAACCAACTTGACGTAATCAGGTTGGTCGCAGTCCTCAGCAAGCACACAAAGCTGAGCAGCATGCTTCTCAATGGCCTTGGCAGCCTCACGGAGACCCTTCACAAGCCCATCATGAGCACTTGACTTCTTCATCACAAGCTGGAGAGCAGTCATCAGATCCATGGGCTCCCCAAGAACCGGGGCAGCTGGAGTCTCAACTGGGGTCTCCTCCCTGTAAAAGTGCTTAGATGTCAGAGAAAATGAAAAGGCTTGCTATGAAACACCAATTGTTAACAAGATGCACATAACATCTATTAACAATTACTGAACCAAACTTGTTATACATTTTAAAAGTTATTTTTAGTTCTCTTCTCATTTGACTGCTCTTTCGATAATGGAGATCCAAATACTTTGGCATGTACGTGGTGTTACATTTATACAAGAATTGAGCACCCATAATATAAAAAATGCATTGTCTCTCACCACTGGTGGCACTCTGCACAAAATTCAGTACTTCTTGGATGCAAACAAGACAATTAAGTTGGATAATTCAATTCAATATAAACATAGTTTGATAAGCAATCGAGCATTTTTCAATCTGGCAGTGAATTTACCGTCTACACTCCTTGGTGCTAGTACCGAACAGGCATTCTGATATGAATCATGATTGTATTTGCTAAATTAGATGACTCACATACAACAAATCTACCAACTGTATACCTAACAGCTGCCGAATTCTAAATCACCACGACCATACCAGTACAGCAGAAATTCGAGCAATCCCACTCATGACTCCCACATCCTTTCACTCATTGATCCCATCGAAATGGAAACCAAATGACAATTTCCCCATCAAGGACAACTCAAACATGCTAAGACCAAACGATTCTTGAGCGAGCAGTAGCGCAGCCAAGACTCAGCAACAATTACACAGTAATAACAATGTTCTACCAACAACAGCAAGAACAGGCTAGATCCAAAATGCTACGAGGATAGAGAGAAAACATGGAACTAGCAGAGGCCAAGAAGATGTTGGTGGCAACAACTTACGCCATCTCCGCGCTCGAAAGACCGGACACCGACTGCGACGAAACGATCTGCAACAAGGAAAACAAGCGTTCTCAGGACGATTAGCAACCGCCGGCGCGAGGACGCGGAGGAACAAGAAGAGCAACGGCGGCGCCGCCTACCTTGTGGCAAAGAGCGGCGGCGGCGGCGGGGTTAGGGTTTTCGCGAGGAGGATGAGGAGTGAGCCGCGAGGGAGAAGGTGCTCTTATATATCGCGTTCTCTATCAGGCCCTGATGGGCCTAAGAACTCCATAGTTGGGCCTCATAATGTCCAGAGTTTGACATTATCGGCCCACATGAGGCCCATCACATATTGCTGGGATGCATGCGGCCGGCCCATTTTATGGCCCACCTAAGATGAGTCCTGGGCTCTTCTGGCTTTCACCCTTGTCTGCTAATTGTGGTCCCTTGTGGATGAGCTCTGGCAGACACACGTCATATTGAGAATCAGAACCCTAGTCTATACTAATGATGTGTCATTAGTGCTAAGAAATCAGAACAAATCCATATAGGAGAATAATATAATCCATTGAATGATTCTTCCTTGAAAAGGAAAGATGGGGTGCCAAACACATGTCCATACATACATGCATGATGCATGTGTGACAGTTTTAATTAGTGCTTGCAAAGATATTTCTGCCACAAGTGGCACTCTATGAATCATTGGCCATAGTTCATCCCCACTCTAAACAGCCGTTGAGATTTTCTTTAGGCATATAGTTACTAATTATTTGATTAAGAGCTAGCTAGCATCTCTTCTGAGCTATAACTAATGCTCCCTCGGCCTCACAATGGCATTTGACAACGCCATTTGAAAACGACATGATCACATACTACATGCTCTTTGAAGCGTAATTTAGAAATCCTTACAAGGACACATCAAAAGGTCCAATTAAGTTAATATGAGAGTAGAATGGTATAGCTTAAATGCTTAATGGCGTATATGAAGCTCCTTTTGGAAAACAATAACTTTCTAGGGTTTCCACAAGAGCTAGTTCGACTCCAAAGTCCTCCGAAAATCCTCCATTTCAAGAGAGGCATGAGTCTTGCGGTAATTGATAAAGAACGGGAATTGCGTAGAATAAATTAATTTTGGTTGTTAAGCATGCTAGTGAGACTGCCACCTCTAATTTTATACTATAAGATTCAAATAATAAATATGTTCCAGTGTATATTTATAGCTAGTAACGAATGACAAGTATTTATCTAGCTAGCGAAACATGAAATTGAGATGTGAAAGATTCTATGCCGCAAAACTCCCTAATTGGATTTATAGATCAAGAGAATTAGTTGGCCTAGTTTGCCTCCAAGTTGCATGAATTTAAGGCAGATATATGATTGTAGTGCTTTGCTTTGCTCCCAAGGAAGGGAAAAAATCTCATGCCAAAGTTGGCATTCTTTTGTTCAGGAAAAAAAGGAGTATAAATTAAGTTGGTGTACATTATTTAATTCGCTTTAGAAGAATCCTAAATCTGTCGGTTGGTGTGTATATATATGCTTTCAACTTACAGTAGTTTAATTAAAACCTAATTTTCAGAAATAGATAAAAGGTTATATGGTTTGTACTTATACGAATCAGGAAGTCAAAATGCATTGTAATTAACCTTAACATTTGTAATTTGGAGCTCCCAACTGTCAGGAATGGAACATCTCACCCGCCAAAACGACGTGCAACGTGGCGATGTGTGGGCTCATGATCAACAACGTGGCACAATGATACCCATGCATGGTTGCGTGTTGTCGTTTATTAAAAACTTGGGTCGATCTGTTTTATATATCTTTCTGACCTAGAAAAATTGTACTAGTAGATATTTATGCACAGTATCATAGCATAAAAAGTTTTTCGATTAAGCTGTTATTAAGAAAGAAATTAAATAGGTAGGTACATACGTGCAGTATACATATGTGGCGATTCGATCCCTATGTTATACGTATGCCAGTTCCTCTCATATGTGCTAGTATAGACTCGATCGGTACTGAAGTATATGCTATATCTCCCTTTTTTTTTAAAAAAAATGGCATGTGTGCCATATGTCAAACATAAAAAAACCAATTGATAACAATCAACGGGATTATACGTTGACTCGTGTGCATCATTGGATACTGCAATTAATATGTAGTACATCAACAAGATACAAACTAGGATCAGCTTGAGTTGACAAAATTCAATAATTTGTGTAGTGCCGATCGACAAATCAGTTGATGGCCGGGGCTGCTGATGTGGATGTGCAATGTATTTTTCTATAGAACATCAAATTTATTGTCAAAACTAAAATCTTATTAGGAGTGCGCATGTGAGATGCCACCAAGGAAAAGATGAGCAAGCTATATGTTGTAGGCAGGATTTACCTTATCGTTTAGGTTGGGGTTACTGCACCCCCACAGCAGCGCGATAACCACCGGAAACCTCACAAAAATCACCTCCAAAAATTTAAATTCAAAATTTTGACGGCTTCACGGTTACCTCGGGGTTTGTCGCGGTTACCGCGCGGTTTGATACGGTAATCGTGATATTTGCGCTGTAACCGTAATATTTGTAGAAAACTTATAAAAATGAAAAAAAATTAAAAAAATGAAAAATATTTAAATATGGGTAGAAATTAGGGAAGAATATATAAGATACTTGCAAACCTCCTAGCTTGTGGATGTAAAATACAAAAATGAAGCCCAATATATTTTTTCTTTTTTTCTATTTCCTAAACAATTATTGGTTTTGCTCTCAAATTTGATTTTATCTTACTCTTTTTCAAAAAATTTCTTCACCATCTACCATTAAAAATCAAGAACTACATCCATGATTTTTTTAGATTTTTTTATTTTTTTCAAAAAATTTGAATTTACTCAAAATTTCTCAAACTCTCGTCGCGGTAACCGATCCCTCCCCTGCAGTAAGCGCGGTAACCGCGGTTACCGCGCGATAACGTGAACCCTGGTTGTAGACACCTATAACATGTGTTAATTGCAACATCTTTAACGTCTTCTTTTCTAAATAATAAAAATGGCTTTAGTAATCTCCGGTATCTAGTGACAGACAACATATCTCAAAAAATACATCATGGTTATATGACCAATATGTACATAAATATTTTGGTAATATGATGAGTTGATCACTTTAAATAATAATATTAAGTTTTATTTTCGGCACTATTTTCAACTTACAAGTCACAACAGACACAGCCGAATACAAGGAGAGCTCTGCATGTTATAGACTTCCAAAGTCAGACTAGAAGAACAGGTATGTACATGCAACCGGCGCAAGCTTCAGCTAGTGGTACGTGCGACGGACTTCAAATGGTTGACATGGACAGCTATAGCTCTCGCGGCGAGGCAACACCCACCAGCTTACAGCTCAAAACCCAATCGTTTGCCCCACACAAAATCAGCCATTATCAAAATTTAAATTTTAAACTTAATTTTTATATTTTTAATTGAATTTATCTTCTATATTAGCTTTTCAATCGTTAGGTACATGTGTATACAAATTTTATACGCCACACATCGTATTAGAACAAAATTTAAAAATATACTATTTTCTTAACGACTTATATAGGAATATAAACGTTTCGAAAGAATTGGCAGAAGTACACCACCGTCGCTGACGTGAAATACTCATGACAAGTTCGCATGGTAATTATGTAAACTCATGATGTGTTCGTGATGTTATCATGAGAAATTGCGTGGACAATCAGCGAACTTAAACCCCGTCTCAAGTTCGCACTGCAAGGGCTGAAGGGCACGAGGTTATTGTGACTTCGCCCGTACAAAATATGAGCTAACATGCCACGCACATGCAAATTACGTGTGTGAACAGCTACATGCAAAGCAAGTCCACAATATTGCAAGTCTGAACATGATCATGCGTGTAGCCATACACGAGTTCGCACGAGGGGAGAGCTCTGCGACGATGGTATATATTTTTGAAATCTGTACTTTATTTCTGTAAAATTGGTAAAAAGTATTTAATTTTTTTTAAAATATTACAACATACTCCGGTTTTATATTATAAGTTGTATTAACTTTTTTATTAATCAATTTTTTTTAAGTCTGATACATTTATAGAAAAATTTAGCAATATTTATAATATTAAATTAGTATCATTAAATATAGTATTATAATATATTTATTATGTGTTAAAATACTATTATATTTTTACAAACTATTAAAAAATAAGACGGCTTATAATACAAAGGAAACGGAGAGAGTATTATCAACACCGAGGATATGGGGTGGGATTGGATTTGTCTGGATGTGCATGCGCGTGCGTGGCGGCGAGTTGGCCGGCCGGCCGGTGTGCGCAGCGCGTCCCAACCGTTTCCCCTTCCGCCGTCGACGTCGCCGTCACGTACAGTTGCACATGCGCAGCGCGTGTGAGCTGGGCCGACAATGTGGGCGGGGTGTCGGCAGCCCAGCCATCGCCGCCACGTGGCGTGGCTGGGAAAGCGAGAGGCGGCCCACAAGAAGTAGTAGGAGGGCCCACCCGTCAGCCAGGTCCTTTCTGATCCACTGGGCTTTCTTAATTTCTTATATTTATTTCCCGTGACCAAATTGCCCCTGCTCCGCCGTTCAGCGCCCCGGTGCAACTGCACGTGGGCCGGTGCACACACAGCATCCGTTGCCGTTGGATCCTAGGTTTTTCTGTTCCCCTTCAAGTATTTCTGTCACGGAGCACTCCTTTTCCTTTTTTTTTAAACTTTTATTTAAGCCAAGTTTGGCTCTGCGCGGCAAGCCGACATGGACAATTGGACATGCCAAAGCTTTAGAAAAATGCATGCACAAGCGGATCCATATATGCCAATATGTATACACACCCATGCTTGCTTCTTTTCTTTTTCTTTCTCTGTGTTTCTTGTTTCAGGTCACATCGCTGCTCGTCTTTGTTTTTCAAACAGACAATAAAAAGGGAATGAAATATTATTGAGAATTTGAGAACGACAGTGTCGAATTATTCTACATGAATGTAATACTAGCTAGTAGTACATATTTACTGAAATTCACCCCCTTCTTATCTCCCGAAAAATAAATAATTTACACTTTCGTGGTCATTTCTAGTGCTTGTTTTTAGACTGATACACTCGAGTTATATCTTCACTTGGAACTTGTATATATGTTGTAGTTTGTAGTACTCACTCTATCCTAATCTAATCATCATATTTGAAAACAGCGTCAAGACCAAAATAATAAAACCTCATTTCTTCTAAGATTAAACCTCGTCAACCGAGGTGATGTGTTAGGCACGCATACAAGATACGTAACGATGCCATTTACTCCTGCACAAATAAACGAGCTAACATATAAGGATGTCATTTCCTCATGCACACGTAAACAAACAAATATGCAACGATGTTATTTACTTCTACACAATCAATTTGAAGAGATCTGGAATGGAGAGAGTATTTATCTAACTAACTTGTAGTGTGTTTTCATACTTGTTACGCTAACCTAGTGTGTTTTTTGAAGTGGGTTGGAAAACAGAAAACGGAGCGGCTCATTAGAGTATGATTAATTAAGTATTAGTATTTTTTTAAAAAATGGATTAGTATGATTTTTTAAAACAACTCTCGTATAGAAAATTTTTGCAAAAACACATCGTTTAGTAACTTGAGAAATGTGTGCGTGAAAAACGAGAGAGTTAAGTTGAAAAAGATAGAAAAAGAACACAGCCTTAAATACTTGAATCTTTCCATAAATTGAACACCAATTTTGCGATACATCCCACACGCTCCCCATATCTCCACCCTGGCAACCTCGATCACTCTCCATCGCAAAGGACACGGCTTCAAAGGGTACAACGGTCACTCCACCTGTCAAGTCAAAAAGGAAGGCCCTATTGCTTCTTTCCAGCAGCAAAATCAGCGAAACAAAAATAAAAATCAGATATAGGGGTAATCCAGTAATTTGAGCTTTCCTCCTTTGTCTCCTCCCCTTCCTTTGCTTGTCTTGTCCCTTCTTCTTCCTCCCCTCTCTCTTTCCTTCATTTGGCAACCTCCACAACTCATCAACTCCTCCCTCGCAAACCCAAGCAAAGCAAGCATCCAATGCTTCCTCCCTTCCTCCTTAATTACCCCCGCTAATCACTACCGCCACCACCGTTAGAGTTAGAGAAGCCGGAGGAGGAGCGGCGGCGGCGGCGGGATGGACATCGCGTCGTTCGTGACGTCGCTGCTGACGTCGTTCGTGATCTTCGTGGCGCTGGTGCTGGTGTTCACGTGGCTGTCGAGCAGGCCGGGCAATGCGCCGGTGTACTACCCGAGCGTCCTGCTGCGGGGGCTCGACCCGTGGGAGGGGCGGGGGCGAGGGACGAGGAGCCCCGTCGGGTGGCTGCGCCAGGCGATCTCCGCGTCGGAGGGTGACGTCGTCGCCGCCGGTGGGGTCGACGCCGCCGTCTACCTCGTCTTCCTCTCCTCCGGTATAATAACCCATCCCCTCCTCCCCTGCGCTCTCTCAGTTCAGTTCAGGAATCAGGAGTTGAGTTGGTTGCGATTTTGTTCCAACGGAAAAAAAATGATTTCGTGCGATTTCTTCAAGTATTTTCGGGTTGGGGAGTTCTAACTTTTAATTTCTAGGTGCCCCCTGTAGTACTGAATCTCAGGAAATTTGGTTCAGAGATTTCTTCTCACTTTTTTTTTGTTATTCTTTTGTTTGCAGAAGTAGTAGTACCGTGTATTATATAAAAAAACAGATAAAAATATATTTATGTTTCACTGTTTCATGTACCAACATAAAGATATGCGGGATGCCTTTGTCATGAACAGCCGCAACAGGAATAACAATTACTACTAATTCATAATTTCTTAGACTAAAGATTTTTTTTTTTTTGGAGAAAATTGCGTGGCTCTGTAATAGTAAGGAGGAGAGTTAAAAGTCAATTTATAGGGGCAAGCCGTGCTGAATGAAAGGTTGGCTATAGAAAACTATGATGCATGGAGGATTGCCAAGTATGAAATTCAGCATGTTAATTGATTTATGCTACACTTTACTGATTAAATTTGGCTAAGGTGGCATTTTGGCTAAAAATAGCTAAGTACATATAACATATTGACTTGCCACCTATTATGAGAATTTGTTTAATACTTCTCTCTTATGTTCCAGTTTTGTCCATCTTGGTGTTCTCTGGGATTGTGTTGCTTCCAGTTCTGCTACCTGTTGCTGCTACTGACAATGCCCTGGACCTGCAAAGGGCTATTGGCATGAAGAATGGCAAAGCACCCCAGAACTTCACAGAGCTCGAGAGATTAGCACTGGGCAATGTTCAAGTAAGCAGCCCTTGAATTCGAGTTTACTTGCATGGTTGGCTCGTTACCAGTTTATGAAGTATATGAATATGGGAATTGCACGGCACCAGTATTTTGCTTGCTGAGATTGTCCCTTCTGTAAAAGAAAAAGGAACAAATATAATCATGTTGTTACATACAAAAACATGGCAACCATATTCTCTGATTACTTGTTACTATTTACATGTCACTGTATGATCAGCCTAGTGTTCCTTTCTGTTCTGTTAGGTCCGCCATTTCCAAATTTCTGATCCAAATGGATTTGTTCTGTGTGATCAATATCCCTTGCATAACTGTCAGATCAGTTTCAGCCCTATGGCCAATTGGCCTGTAGCCCAGTATGAACTCCTGATGTGGCTGCTTGTAACTTCTCTCAAAACTGTATTGTGAATTGTTCGTTTGTAAGTTATGAGCAATCAATTAGTACAGAAACTGGTCTTTTTTAATTTTCTGTAGAAACTGTAGAGATAGAACTTCCTAATCTCCAGTCAAGGCTAGCATTCAAGATCCTGATTATCGTATAATCATACTCACAGCCAAGCTCACTAGTGTCTTTACATTTTCTACAGGCAAAAAGCCTAAGGCTGTGGGCATTTCTATTATCAGTCTATTGGGTCTCTTTTGTCACGTACTTCGTACTATGGAAGTCCTACAAGCATGTTTCTAATATGAGAGCGGCTGCAAGATCAACACCAGATGTTAAACCGGAGGAGTTTGCTGTGTTGGTGAGAGATGTTCCTATGCCACCTCCTGATCAAACTATAAAGGATTCTGTGGACTCCTATTTCCGAGCACTTCATCCTGATACCTTCTACAGATCAATGGTTGTGACTGACCACACGAAGGTATTGCCACTCTTAAGATGTTTTTAGGGGAACTGATGGTCCTTTTATCTTTTTTGTATACTTGCGCGACATGTCTCAAAACGTACCGAAAAATCCATGTTTTCTGATCATATTCACTTTTCAGGCTGACAAAATTTATCGAGAGATTGAAGGTCACAAACAGAAAATTGCTCGTGCTGAAGTTGTCTATGCGGAGTCTAAAACAACAGGCAAGCCTGAGGGCACCAAGCCTATGCATCGGATTGGATTTCTTGGTCTTATCGGTAAAAAGGTTGATACTATTGAGTACTGTAATGACCAAATCAAGGAGTTGGTGCCCAAACTGGAGGCCGAACAGAAGACTACCCTTCGTGAGAAACAGCAACGGGCTGCAATTGTGTTTTTCAACAGAAGATCTGCTGCAGCTTCTGCATCTCAGACTCTCCATGCTCAGATGTTTGATAAATGGACTGTTGAGCAGGCTCCTGAACCACGCCAGATAATATGGTCTAATCTTTCCAAGAAAATATATGAGAGGCAAATCAGACAGGTTGTGGTCTATACCATTGTCTTTCTCACAGTGGTTTTCTATATGGTCCCTATTACTGCTATCTCTGCTCTTACAACGTTGGAGAAGTTGAGGGAGAAGCTTCCCTTTCTGAAGGAGGTGGTGGACCAAAAGGAAATCAAGACTGTCCTACAGGCTTACCTCCCGCAGCTTGCACTTATTGTTTTCCTTGCTTTGCTGCCTAGTCTTCTAATGTTCCTCTCAAAGCTGGAGGGGATTCCTTCACAGAGCCATACAGTTAGGGCAGCAGCAGGGAAGTACTTCTACTTCATTGTGTTCAATGTCTTCATTGGGGTTACAATTGCTTCCACATTGTTCACTGCTTTGACAACCATTATCAATAACCCTCCTGGGATTGTGAAGATGCTTGCCAGCAGCCTTCCAGGAAGTGCAACTTTCTTCCTTACATTTGTTGCACTGAAGTAAGTAATGCTTTCTTCTCACATTTATGTACCTGGTATTGTCAGCTATTTCCATCCTACATGTCTGTACAATTCAGAGAGTAACTTTTCATTTGATTTTGTTGCCAGATTCTTTGTTGGTTATGGGCTTGAGCTCTCTCGCTTGGTCCCTCTTATCATTTTCCACCTGAAGAGGAAGTACCTTTGCAAGACTGAGGATGACGTGAAAGCAGCTTGGGCTCCAGGTGACCTAGGGTATAACACCAGGGTTCCAAATGACATGCTCATAGTTACAATTGTGTTGTGCTACTCTGTCATTGCACCTCTGATTATTCCATTTGGTGTTGCTTACTTTGCTCTTGGATGGATTATAGCGAAAAATCAGGTGAGCCAAGAGTTACTTGCTTTAACCGAAGTTTCAACACACTGATATTAAAACTGAATTGGAAAGGACAAATTAGTTAGCAGTTTCCCATTGTTGAATGTAGGTTATGAAACCTACTTAGGCATGATCTTCTGAATTCTGCTTTCAATCCTTTTATACTCTTGAGATCTCTGATGAAAACAATTGCTAGATAAACTTTGTGACGGAGTAACCTTTCTTTCAACGCAGGTTCTCCGGGTATATGTTCCCAGCTATGAGAGCAACGGACGAATGTGGCCACATATGCACACGAGGATCATTGCAGCTCTATTGATATACCAGACCACCATGGTCGGTGTAATCCTGCTGAAGCAGTTCTACTACTCCCCTGTTCTTGTGCCCCTCATCCCAATAAGCTTCATCTTCGCCTACATTTGCCATATGCGGTTCTACCCAGCGTTCGCGAAGACCCCTCTCGAGGTGGTTCAGCATGACGTGAAAGACACGCCGAACATGGATGCCGTCTACACCGCGTACATCCCGGCTTGCCTGAAGCCTGAGAAGCTAGAGGATGTGGATATCTTCGAAGACGCCCAGTCGCACACCACCTCCAGAGCACCATCCATCTAATGCAAGTGCTGGTCTGCTTATGTCGAGACTGGAGAGTATTACTCATCATCACTGCAAACGAATCACTGTCGTCGAATTTCTACAGGATTTCTCGTCGAATTTCTACAGGATTTCTGATGAATTTCCACGTTGAAGTGAACCCCCTTGAAGTGTGAATCTGCTATTGCCAGGATAGGAAAACTTATACCATGTCCATGTACATAATGCGCTCGGGATTGCTTGCTTGCTTAATGTGTGTTGAGGTTTGTTCTTTACTTTATAGTTCTAGGTAGCTGCTGTGGATATTGGGCCTTTTAAGTTTCTGTCATATGTTCATGCTCGTGGTGACTGCTCAATCTAATCCTCTTATGTGTAACAAAATTCAGAATCTGTTGCCTAGTGCACCGTAACCTGATTGATAATTTACTGACTTATTTACTCATTGTTACTGTTCATTGAAGCTAGTATCATGGTTGGATTGGTGTTCGAGAATACTGTTATTTTTGCTAGAATCTTGTGTATTAACCGTGGAAGGCAGGAAAGTTCGTGAGTTGCAACCGCTGCACTCGCCAGCGGGTAGGCGGGTAGCCTCGCCGTCGTTTCTCCCCGTTGGCATGGGCCTTTTTCGGCCCATAAACTGAGGCCCAGCCACATTGGACCGGTTTCGCCCATCTAACCAGCCCACCGCCCACACTGCAGAAGAGCAGAGCTCGAAATCGCGCGAAAATCCTGCGCCCGCGCCGGCGGCGGCGAGCCGGCGACCAGATGCTCCTCCGATGAGCGAGGCGATTCCGTCCACCCACCCGGCGCTGCGCCACTGCGTCGCGCTGCTCCGCCTCCACCTCGCGGCCCCATCCCTCGCCGCCGCCAAGCAGATCCACGCGCGGGCGCTCCGGGCCGGGGTGCCCCACTCCCACCCGCTCCTCGCCAAGCACCTCCTCTTCCACCTCGCCTCCCTCCGCGCGCCGCCGCCGCCGCCGCTCCGCTACGCCGTCGCCGTCCTCTCCTGCCTCCTCCCGCACGGGACGCTAGACCCGTTCCCCCTCAACACCGTGCTCCGCATCGCCGCGGGCTCGCCCCGCCCGCACGTCGCGCTCGAGCTCCACCGCCGCCGCCTCGCGCCTCCCGACACGCACACCTACCCGCCGCTGCTCCAGGCGTGCGCGCGCCTCCTCGCGCTCCGTGAAGGGGAGTGCCTCCATGCTGAGGCCGCCAAGAACGGGTTCGCCACGCTCGTCTTCGTCCAGAACTCGCTCGTCCACCTCTATGGCGCGTGTGGCCTGTTCGAGAGCGCGCACAAGGTGTTCGACGAAATGCCGGTGCGTGAGCGGAACCTTGTCTCTTGGAATTCGATGCTTAACAGCTTCGCGGCCAACGGGCGCCCTAACGAGGTTCTGACTGTCTTCCGGGAGATGCTTGGTGTCGACTTTTCGCCGGATGGATTCACCATAGTCAGTGTTCTAACTGCCTGTGCGGAGATTGGGGCGCTTGCTCTTGGGAGGAGGGTGCATGTGTATGTGGAAAAGGTTGGGTTGGTGGACAATTCGCATGTGAGCAATGCGCTGATTGATCTGTATGCCAAGTGTGGTAGTGTCAACGATGCAAGGAGGATATTTGAGGAGATGGGGTTGGGGAGGACCATTGTCTCTTGGACATCGTTGATCGTAGGGCTGGCAGCGAATGGGTTTGGGAAGGAGGCACTTGAGATTTTCAGTGTAATGGAGAGGGAGAAGCTACTGCCAACTGAAATTACTATGGTAGGAGTGTTGTATGCATGTAGCCACTGTGGATTAGTTGATGATGGATTTAGGTATTTCGATAGGATGAAGGAGGATTATGGCATTGCACCGAGGATTGAGCATCTTGGATGTATGGTGGACCTGTTAGGGAGAGCAGGAAGAGTTGAGGAGGCTTATGATTATATCATTACAATGCCATTGGAGCCCAATGCCGTTGTGTGGAGGACCTTGCTGGGTGCTTGTGCTATGCACAAGAAGCTGGAACTTGGGAAGGTTGCTTGGGAACGGTTGGTTGAGCTTGATCCTGGGCACAGTGGAGACTATGTGCTCCTCTCCAACCTTTATGCTGCTGTTGGGATGTGGGCAGATGTTCATGTGCTTAGGAAGACAATGGTAAAAGATAGAGTGAGGAAAAACCCTGGGCATAGTCTCGTTGAGCTCCGCAACTCTGTATATGAGTTTGTTATGGGAGACAGGTCACATCCTGAGAGTGAGCAGATATATGAAATGCTGGCTGAGATAGCTGAGAGATTGAGGCGAGAAGGTTACATCCCTCGCACAAATAACGTATTGGCAGATATAGAGGAGGAAGAGAAAGAGACCGCCTTAAACTACCATAGTGAGAGGCTGGCCATTGCATTTGCCTTGCTGAAGTCTCTTCCTGGCATTCCTATCAGGATAATAAAGAACTTGAGGATGTGTGGGGACTGTCATGTTGCAATTAAGCTAATATCAAAGGTTTATGATCGTGAAATCATTGTCAGGGACCGAAGTAGGTTCCACCATTTCCAAGGGGGAGCATGTTCGTGCAAAGATTATTGGTAGTTGATTCATGTAAAGATTGACAGTGCTAAAAGCATGGTTTATGATGTTCCATGCCCTATGATCAGATAACTGGCGCTGAGTACTTGTTGCATAGCATGTTCTGTAACAGCATCGTATATTGATAGTACAACCTTGACGATGGACACTGAATACTACCTGATGGTACAAGTGAGAAAACTACAGAGATATGAGGCATGTTCTACGGACGACCCAGCAATTATTGTGTTGATATGCTTATAAGGTACCAAACTGTGGCTTTTGTCTGAGATCCATTTCTTTCCTTTTAATTATTACACCGAATTTTCAAAGCTGTTTTGATTCTGAGGGCATACATCTTTGAAATAAGCCTTATAGAATTGCCTGAGTTTTATCAAATTTTAATCTGGCTGTTCCAGTTATATCGGACCTGATCCTTTTTTTTAAAGAACATATCAGACATGATTCTATTTACAAATTTAATTCCATACAAAGCACTACTGTAGTTTGTTGCTTGGCTTCCCTTTATGTATATGGGTAAGCAATAAATGTTTCCACTCATTGGCTACCAATATGTATAGAAGTGGATGCTGAAAAGTTGTGCTGCATTAAACTATAAGATCTTTCTTTTCATTTCTTTCAAACAACATCAAACTGTCTAAAGCTTCCAGAGCAAAGTTAAGATACAACTTTCATCATGAAAACACTGAAGTTTTTAGCTTAATATTATGCATTGGTGTTAACTTTTTAATGGATGTTGCATTTTTCCATATGTTTCTACTTTCTACTCAATAGGGATTACTATTGACGTTTGTGTGCAGCACTTCCATTATCTTCTTTTTGAAAAATGTTTCCAGCACCATCCCAAATTCACTATGTAAATGTCTTGCTAGTGCCTTTTTTTACATTCTGTACGTATGCCATTTCAGTTTTGATAAGTTATTTCACTGGACCTAGTTTTTTTATATGGAATCAGCACGAGATTGTACTATTTCATTGAACATAGAGGTAAAAAAGTACAGCCCCTAGGGGCACTGGACCTAGTTTTTTCAAGATCTGATTTTCTGCTTCGGGTTCTCTCCTGTATTGAACCCTTGTCCTAGGTTAAAACATGCAGAATTCTCCTTGTAATCTTCAGGAAACCTCTCCATTGGACTTCACTCTTTACAAAGTGAACCAAGGTTCTTCCCTTAATCCTCAAGGAAAGCTTTTCTCATTAAGCCCCGACATATGCTACCATGAAACAACAAAGAAAAGAAATGAGAACATGCACTTGGCCCCTTTCAATCTCATGGAATCTATTGCTTAAGTTTCTTTTTGTTCTTTTAGAAATCATGTCCATGCTTGCACATCTTGAAGGCAAAAGGAATCTCATGGTTTCCTGGCCTTCAAGTCATTCTCCTCCATATTATTCTATTATGTTCATAAAGGTCCCTTCACTAGTTGCACAATCCAAGAGCCAGCAGCTGCTGGTATAATCATTTATAACATGTTTTGCTTCAGGCATTACAATAACTGCAACATAAATAATAAACGATCGGTATGGCGATTCTCGTCATGGTAAAGTTTTCACTCATTTATCAATTCAATGACAGCATATAAAACGTCAGTAGGGTCTGCAGATATTACAATTTTGTAAGAGGAATTATGGTAAAGTTATGTTTGTGTAGATTCGAACCAAATCGGTCAAATGGTGACCATATGGCCAGAGGAACTGGGCGGGTGGGTCTCTGATAGCTACAAGATGCATTTCTCTCTGTACATTTGGAATATGGGATCTTTGTGCCACTTTCCAAGCCATCTCCTCCCTGCTATGGCCATAAATATGCACCACGGTGGGGACTTCTTTTAGTTCGTGTCTTGCTTGCTTAGTAATTCGAGTGAAACCCTGACCCTTTCCCATGAACAAGGCATGCTTTCCTGTTGATACAGCTGCTCTTCGTTCAGACAGACAATATATTCCCTAGGCCCTCACATTGAGGAGAGAGTGGTAGATAGACAGAGAGAGGGAGAGAGCTGAGTGAAAAGCAGTGGCTGCTTTCAGTTCGGTTTCAACCATGAAGAGAAAGCAGTTGATCATGCACAGCCTTTTGATTCTTGGATGGTTCATAGGTGGGTAACCGGACTGCTCTTATTCTTTGCTCGTGTCTTGTCCACAAATATTTCTTATAATCTCAGTATTTGAACGAGCTTGCTTTGATCTGTTAGTAGTAATCTAGTAGTACCACTGCAAACTCTATATACATAATCTCAGAACTAGCTGTATCTATGAACAGACTGTTTTGTTGTTTCTTTTTATACAGCGATGTTGCACGTTTAGCTGTAAATGTTCAGTCAATCTGATCACGATGTTCTCACTCTGTCATTTCCTCTGTGATCAGTCTCAACAGCAGACGCACGCGTCGCGCCACAGGAGAAGGCGGAATCCGCGACGCCAATCCCGACGCTGTCGCCACCGGAGGGGAACATGACGTTCGTCGACGGTGTGACGTGGTGCGTGGCGCGGCCGGGGGTGTCACAGGAGGACCTCCAGAACGCCCTGGACTGGGCGTGCGGCCAGGGCGGCGCCGACTGCACCCCGCTGCAGCCCGGCGGCCGGTGCTATCAGCCTGACACCCTCCTCTCCCACGCCTCCTACGCCTTCAACATCTTCTACCAGCAGAACGGCAACTCCGACATCGCCTGCAATTTCGGCGGCGCCGGAACCATCATCAAGAGAAATCCAAGTAACAACAACAGACAGTTTGATTACACTTTACAGTTCAGCATTGTTCAGTGACATCTGTAATTATATTTTACTTCTGTTCTTTGTCTTCTTGGTAGGTTTTGGATCATGTAAGTTCCTGGCATCCGAGTAAGTGCAGCCCATAATTGTTCCAGATGTTCTTCTTTCTCCTTATTATATATGACTGGTAAATTAATTAAATTTCGCTGGATTGGTGCAGGACATCTGCTGCATCAGCATTGACGCGAGGAAGCATGTGGATGATCTTTGCAGCTGCGTCTACGATCTTTCTTCATCTGAGAGTTTTCCAATCCGTGTGAATTGAGTGATGCTACCAAAGTAATTAGTACCTGTGGTGGTTTGGTTCT
This sequence comes from Oryza punctata, assembly GCA_000573905.2. Taxonomy (NCBI): domain Eukaryota; kingdom Viridiplantae; phylum Streptophyta; class Magnoliopsida; order Poales; family Poaceae; genus Oryza; species Oryza punctata. The sequence goes on along the minus strand of CM002494.2, from coordinate 2,839,541 downwards.
CTTTGTAGTATATTACTTATGTAAGAAGCAAGGAACAGTGCTAGTTTTTTCGTGTAAAATTGTGAAGATTATATATATTATGATTTAGGTCATGTTTTTCACTCTGTAATAATAATAAAGTAAATAGTTAGCAAGAGTTTGTGGAGGGTTAATGCATATTAATTCTTTGAATTTTGTTTCAGGAAGCTCTCGCTTGCATACTCGCAGAGGTGTAGTAGTCCCCAAGCGTAGACAAACACAATAGCTAATGGAATAAGTTCATTATAGGTCTCTCAATTTATCATCAAGTCTGATTTTCATCCTTAAACGCAAAAACAAGATACAACTTATCCTCCAATTTATAAAACCAGTACAAACAAGATTCCTCGGTAGTATTATCACCGGTTTTGGATGATGTGGCACCTACATGGCTCCTTTGACTTGGTCTTCATCTCACGTGGCATTGACATGGCGCTTACGTGGCAGTTTCATCCGAGAAAAATAAAAGAGCAAAATTGAAAAACTAAAAGAAATAAACAAAATAATAGTACAACTAGTAGCTCGATATTTTTTCTAAAACAATATATCGATATCTATTTTTTATCAATTAATAATAGTACAACCAGTTATACTCTTTACTTTCTTGGAAAAAAGAACTATGTTCATCTATAGCTATAATTATAAGTAGTATGGCATGGTCTAATAAAAAAATAGTCATTAGGTAAAAAAAGTCTAAAGTACTTAACTAAAAAATATCTCTATTTAATTAAGGACCTCAATACATAGTATAAATATGAACATTTAGAGTAGAGAAGGTTGAAGCTAATCAGTTGTATATGAGAAATACTCTTTCCGATTCCGAGAAAAAAAGGGATTTCGTTTCCGGAAAGTTTCCGAATTCGTTTTTGGAATGTTTTCGATAGATTCCGGTTTCCGATGGATAGTAGACTTATCATATTTGTTTCCGTTTTCAAAAATTTCCGAAAAATTACGACCGACACATTCCGTTTGCAAAAACACATCCTGAATCCGAAAACATTTCGAACCATTTTCATCCCTACTCTTAGGGTGTGTTCGGCAGCATGGGTTCACAACCCATCTCCCTCGTATTCCGTGCGCATGCACTTAAAACTACTAAACGATGCGTTTTTTTACAAAAGTTTCTATACAAAAGTTGCTTTAAAAAATCATATTAATCTATTTTTCAAAAAAAAGTAAATACTTAATTAATCATGTGCTAATGAGTCATTTCGTTTTGCGTGCGAGAGGGGTTAGTTCCCAACTCACTCAAAACAACACAGCCTTAGTTATGGCAATTAACCATTTACCACTTGGACTCACATTGATACATGAGGGCCCATTTGTCATTGACACATGAGCGACAAATAGTTAAATGTGAAGTGGCAAATGGTTAAATGCTCTGCCATATCCTGCTTGAGTTGAAGTTGTAACGATAATAATCTTATACACCTGATAAAAAAATACTTAAGGCTTCCGGACCAATTTCGTTCATCCACCTCCTCATCCCGCACGGTCGCACTCCTCCCTCCCTCCCGCGCACCTCCACTTCCGCCTTCCTCCCTCCCTCTCGACGCCCCTATCTCTCCCTCGCGATCCCCCTTCCTCCGCGGCCCCTCTACTCCCTGGTGCCCCTCCTTCTAGCGCCTCTTCTCCCCTGTGCTCCCTCCCCTTCCACGTGTTCAAGGAAAATGGAATCCCCTTGTCCGGGAATATGTTTTGACATGCTCACCCGACTGTGTTCACCATTAGAGCTCACCATTGCCGTTTCTCTTTATCGAGACCACGTCATTGTCGGCCGTGTGTCCCGCCGTTCTAGTTTTATTTGTTACCAACCGCTGCCATCTATGGACGAGTCACATCATGGGACACGTCCGGCCACCTTCCTCACTATCGTTTGGTCATCGGAGCACTGATGCTCATCTTCCCTCCTCTTTTGTTCCTCTTGTTTCGGCTAGGAAGATGATGAACAATGTTTGTCGTTTTTCTCCATCTTTCGTTCTTCCTGCGTTTTCAAGGAAAACAGAATCCCCTCATCCAGGAATGCGTTTCGACACACCCATCCAGTCATGTTCACCACCAAAGCTCGTCGTTGTCGTTTCTCTCTCTATCGGGACCACATCGTTATCGGGCGCGTTCATGCTGTTCTGGTTTTCTTCATTGCCAACATCTATCATATGTAGACGAGTCACATCGTGGGACACATCCTACCACCTTCCTCACTGCCGTTTGATCGCCAGAGCACCGACGCCCATCTTGAGTATTATGAGAATATGAATATATCAATATGCAATAGTGTTTTTATCCATCCTAATTATCATTGAAATTTCTGATCAATACTTAGACTAATAAATAATTTATCTGCACAAGCATTTTGCTAGTAAAAAGAGAAGAAGAAAAAGAAAGAGAAAAGGTGGGGGTAGAGGCCCATGGGCCAGGTCAGAATAGGGCTTGAGATCGGGTTACCACTAGCTAGTCCTAGTGTACTTCGGTTTCGGAGGAGATTTTTTTTTATAAATTAACTAGAAAAAATGCCCGTGCGTTGCAACGGGGAAAACTAATGTTCTGATAATATCTAAAAAACATTAACTTAACATAAAGTAAAAAACCTCCGGGTAGCTCTCAAGGTCTAGAAATTCTCATATTAATTATAGTAAAATAAAAATTAAAAAAGAAATGAAATTAAAAATTAAAAATAAGGAATATTGAAACGATGAGTTTAGAGTACATATAAAAATACAATTAGAAACAATGAAAATTCGGAATTAAAAAATAGGATACTGGAAGATGAATCTAGAGGCTATATAGAACATGAAATGACAATTAACGCACATAATTTTATAAGATTTCAAATTTATCATAAGAAATGAGGCTAAGTATGCAGATGTCACCAAAATTAATATAATCATTAAATTCTACTTCATAATACCATTAAAATGAAGCAAACCTTACATTAGTATCCAAACGATGAAAAATCCAAAATCGCAACTTCCGTTGGACCAAAACGATAAAGGCAATAACTTAAATATTCTAGCCAAATTTCTCGTTGGTTGCATTTAGTTACGAATGATTTTAGTTGCTTAAACTGATTAAATGTATTTACGTAAATAGGAAAAAATTAATTCGGACAAAATTAAAAAGAAACCTTATTTTGGCCCAAGAGCCGGCCACGGCCCAGAAGGCACGCTGCGGCCAATCCACGCGCGCGTAGGCGCGGGTGGCCCGTGAGAGGAGCGCAGCCGGTTAGAGCTTACTGTACATGCGGCCTAGCTTATAAAATACACAGTTAACATTATGTGATAATGTTCGAAGATAAATAAATTATTCATTGGGTTAATGATAATTAGGATGGATAAAAAATATTATTGCATATTGATATACTCATATTATCATAACACGCTCTCTGTTAACTCTCACATGGCAAGCACATGATATCATTTACAAAATTGAACACGGACTCACGTGGAGACGGATTGTGTCACGACTCATGCATGACAGATGGTGCTCGGACTCTAATATGCCGTGTTTTGCGGATGACGGAATGAAAAAACTTACTTAAAATTATCGATTTTTGAATTATCCGTTGTTTTTCGTATATTGTCCACATTACGCACCACACGCAATATCCGTGGACCCACATAGTTACGGAAGATGGACCAATTACACTTGCACTGGATGGGTTATTGCTTTATGTTTTTTTAATGGTATTATCACTGAATAAGCGACAAATGTAAAAAGGAAGAAGTAATCCCAATTGAATCCATAGCGCGTGATGAACGAAAAAATCTACGTCGTGTGTTGCAACAGGTTAAAAAATAAATTATATTAATCGACGATGTGTACTCTGTGATGAGATTATAATATTTTGTTATAGTTTATGATTTTCATCTCAGTAAATATTGAAATTAAGAATTGATGGTTTTTTTTATCTCAATATTTAAAAAATAGAACAGCTGTTGGACACCACCAGTGTGTACTGTCCATCTGCCAGCTCTCAGTCTCTTACCAGATCAGATTTTTCTTCATCGCTTCTTATCGCTGTCTCTCTCCCTCCCCATCTCTATCCAGTGTCCTCCTCTCTTCTCAGTCTCTCCCCCACGATACTCTCTAGATCTCCCCTCTGTCTCTAAAAGTTCTGACCAGTGAGATTGCCATCCATGGAGCCAAGGGGGAAGTGGTAGACAGTAGGCAGGTGGATCCATGTTCACTGGTAAGATTGTTCTCTCTCTCCCAGTCTGTCTCTCTCTCTCTTTCGAGTCACTCTCCAAGCCAGCGTTGCTGCCGCGCGGATCCGGCGCCGGTGCCCCTATTGCACGGATTCACCGTCGGCAGCGAGGGGAGGGTGGATCCGGCGACCTCTTCCCCTCCCACACGTATCCCGTCGTCCCTCTGCTCCCCTCTCGCACGGATCCGTCGCCGGCACCTGGATCCAATCGTCTCTCCACCCCCCTCTCGCGCGGATCTGCCATCGGGGCGACGGGAGTGGAGGATCCGGCGGCCTCTTCCCCTCCCGCACGGATCCCATCATCTCTCCGCCCCCGCTGGTCGTGAACTAATAAACTTTGGAGGCAAAATAATGAATTATCTTAGATTAGATCTATGTTATTAACTATATGTTTGCTTGTCAAAACTTGTATCATCTTTAACCACTGTCATGAGATAGGTACTGCTACTGCTCGCAAATTATGTCCAATATCTCATCATATACAAACTTCAAACATGAATATATTTGTGCTGAACTTCAATATATGAGAAATTCATGAATAGGTTTAAATGTTGTGTCGCCTCCAAAATGTTTCATTTTCTTCAATCCAAACTGCTTCAGTTTGCAATCTACTCCTATTAATGAGATCAAGTGTTGAAAGCTTCGGTTTTTTCTCTTCTTCTGTTTTTGTCTTCTCAGGAATCCAAGGTTGATGTGTGTGCCTTCCCTGTAAGCTCATGCAGTGTGATTAGGAGGAGAAACTGAGCCGTTGGGATGGACGGGATAAAAGTTCTGATGAGGTTAATGCATCATTGACTGATTCTGATGGTGATCTCCAATCTGGTGAAGGTGATTGCATCTCCATTTGCTTCTACTTTGATTTTCCCTATTAAGGAAAACAGGTGGTGGAAAAATAGACAAATGCTCCATGGTGGAAAAATAGACAAATGCTCCATATTTTCATTATAGTTTGTAGCAGTTAAACTTCATGGTTGAGGAAGTCATCTTTCAGCTTCTATTAAACATTGAACATTTATTTTAACATATTGAAAAGGTGAAAACAAAAAAGGGAAAAATAATGGAACCCACTTAATTACTCTTCTTCTTTCCCACTCTGCTCTATTGGACTACTATACCGGATCTTCCATTTATGCATTCAATATTTCTTATTTATTACTGCATGTTAATTATTCTCTGTCTTTCTTGATCGCTTCGGGTTAGGTCGGCTGTGCTGATTGCATCATCATGGCCTTTTACTTTTACCATTCCATATATGGCTTTATGTGCTGTGCATGACTTCCTCTACTTCTTTTAGGGGAAAAGTGAGCCCCCTCTACTGTACTGTTGCATAATAATCCCATATATGGCTTTATGTGTTGTACCTGACTTCCTCTACTTCTTTTAGGGCAAAAGAGAGCCCCCTCTACTGTACTGTTGCATAATAATACTATTCATAATTCTTATATTTAGGAACATAGGGAGTACTCCCCTTGTTTATGCCTCGAGGACCCACGTATTTTTGTATTATGATTCTTGGCAGAGACTTACAAAATATAATTGAAAGCTAAAAAAAAACTTGCTAAATTTTGAGTGCTTTGTTCTTCCCTTCAGGTTTATATAGTGAACTCTCCGAGGATATTCCCTCGGTCATTGTGAATCTTCTTCTGGTTACTCTTTGATGGGTTGGAGCTATGGAATCGAGATGGTTGCCAAAAAATATTCAGGTAATTACTGCCAATATCATCATGTTAATAATGATTTTATTATGCATGATAAATAAGTTGTATTTCTTGCTCCTGGTGCATGCATTTAATACGACAGTTTATGCAAATGAATATTCTGATTTTAATTGCTTCTAAAGTTAGGCCCAAAAAAATCTAATTGTTAAGGGCTAAAGAATTACCTTCCATCGTCATAATGCAGTAAACGCAGATGTGTCACGTCCAATAGGAAATTGCTCAGTTAAAAAAAAAATCTTCTGGGTGCATATGAGTAACGTCGAGCGAGAGATTGCTTAGTATCCAGACCAAATATCGGGTGCATATATAGTCTTGTATGTGGTTGAGAAGATGTTTGTATCCTACTCGGTCATGTAATTCCTATTTTTGGACTCTGTATGTAATTCCTGTGTATGTAATTCCTGAGTCATGTAATTGTATCTGACTATATTTTGTATTGAATCCTTCCACGTGCGCACCAAAATATCGGAAACAGCCGTGGGAAAAAAACCGGACGGACAATAAAAAGACAGATGGAAAAAAACTGAGCCCACTAAAAAACGCTAAAAAACCGCGACCCACTAAGAAAAAAATCAAACGGAACAAAAGATGGGGAAAAACCGAGCCCACCAAAAAAACCGCGTGCAGAAAAAAAACCGATGAGGAAAAAAAACCACATGCAGAAAAAAACCGATGACGAAAAAAATCACGGAATCCTTACTTACTTATTTTTTAAGTAGGTATAGATTAATATAATTATTATAAAGGGAACAGATCCTCCGTGGAGCGGAAGCCAACAAAAGAGAGAAGGCCGAAACCCTAGCTGCCGCGGCCTCCGCCTCAAAAACCACGTGCAGAAAAAAACCGATGACGAAAAAAATCACGGAATCCTTACTTACTTATTTTTTAAGTAGGTATAGATTAATATAATTATTATAAAGGGAACAGATCCTCCGTGGAGCGGAAGCCAACAAAAGAGAGAAGGCCGAAACCCTAGCTGCCGCGGCCTCCGCCTCCCGATCCGACCGTGTCGCCATGGCCATGCGCGCTCTGCTCTCCAAGCTGAGGATCCCGGCGGCCGCTTCCCGCCGGACTCTCCCGCCGTTTCGTTCTTCATCCACCGCCCCTCAGGTTCGCTTCGTTCCCCTCGCTCTCGTCTCGCTATTAACCTAATCAATCTCTTGTTTCTGATGATGTGCGATGATAATTGGCCCGTTCAATCACCACTTTCTCTTCTACCTCGTGGTTTACCCTACCCCCACACACACATGTTCTAGCTTTTATTTTTCCGATTCACCTCTCCGATTAGATAGATTGCCTTTTGGACCTTAATTTCGTTCAAATTATCAGGATATATACTATAGGTAGGAGTACTTGCTACCTATAGTACCTTGTGTGTTTTGTTGTCTCTATGTTGATTGAGCTAATTTAACTCATCTTTTTTTTCCCTGCGATGAACAAACCCCGATCCCTGTTTTTTTCCCCTTTGAGATGAACAGATCGAGCTGTTTGTTATCATTATTATCTACCAATAACAAGTATTAGAGCATTTAGGTCCTTCCTTTTGGACCATAATCCTATATACCTAGCTTCTCTTTCTTTTCCTTATATGATACTCGCTGCGCTGGCTTATTTTCTTAAGCTCTATTATGATAAAACCAGTGACTCAACTTAATGTTAGATGCAAACCTCAGTTATTTACCTGTACATGTATATAGTCTCTTCCATCTGAGTTTATTAATTATTCGTAGTAGTTGGTTTGTGTTTGACATTGCACCACCATCTGATTTTCTCTCTCTGTCTCGCCTTATATGTGTGTGTGTGTATATATGCAACTGTAGGGTAAGCTTAGCAGCACTGCTACTGCCCAAGATGGCTATCCAGTTCCTGGTCAGGGCAGGTATGGCGCTGATTGATGGTTCTAGTTCAGCATTAATATCTAATCATTTTTCTCCTTTTAATTTGCCCAACATGCATGTTTAACTCTAGAACTTGTTTCTCATGGCTTTTTTTTTTTAAATTTTCCCTCTCCCTGCAAGGCGCATGATCAAACAGATGCTTGAAGAAGAGGACAGGCGCCAGAGGAAGCTGATGTGGTATGAAATCATTGGCAACTTCATCGCGTTCAATGCTACACTCTATGCTTTTTATGTTGTCCGCAAGATGGACTAAACGGAGCAAGGTTTTCCTTGTCTATGTATGCTTGCTTGTGTAGTGTAATAGCACTCAGATTATAGCAATCTAGTGCTTGTATATTGTTGCTCCTAATCTGTCAGTCTATGTCTGTTCGGGTTATGTATTAAACTAGCGCTCTCAAGTTAATTTGGCATTATATTGCCATTTAAACTTAATTTGGTATCGGTATTGCCATTTCAACTTGGTTTGGTATCGTATTGCTATTTCAATTAACTTAATTTGGTATTGTATTGCCATCTGAATATCCGTTTAAATTCATCACATATATGTTTATGTTCAGCCCTGCACCTCCCAACTCTGCTGTTTATATCGATATAGCTATTTCTGCTATATCGATATCAAATATCACTGTCTCGTGTTAGGGTTTTTTTTTTTTTTGGCATATGTACTTTGCTGGAGAAGAGACAACACTGCCATCATACATAAACATATCTAGAGCTTTGCATCGAACTGCAAGATCAATAGTAATTCCATTTACTACTACAAAAGAGATTTTTCCATATGATCCGAAAGGGGTTTTTGCATGCGGTAGGATTACTGCACGCGTGAAAAAGGTTTTTCTATAATGATGTTCGTTCCACCATTTCGAGGAGAATTCACAGATCTATTACTTCAACCTCATCATGAAACTACCGCAGCAGCTGAGCATCAGCTTGACGGCGTTTAGGTTTTTTAAATCAAGACCCTAATACATCGACATCTTAGTAGTGATGTTTGAATATTTTACCATCGCTAGCACAGGCACAGGTGCCTGTGCGTTGCAACGGAAAAGCTAAAATTACGATAAAATCATAATCTAAATCTCCTATGAAAACACATTCTTCACGGAATATAGCAATACGTAGACCAATTCGGTCGGTTTATTTTAATGTTCCTCTTGATCCATTACAGATACTTGGTGTTACCACCAGCGCGCTATGGAAGAGTGGTTACTTCAGGGACACTGCATGAACAAACTAATCAGTAAATACAACAGAACAAGACAAGTGTTGCTTACTCGTATTGATGGTTGTCTTTGACAATTGACATGCATGCTAGGTCAAGGCATCTAAAAGAGAATCAGTTTGCACCTACAACAATTTCTTCAGGCAAAACCTGGCTTAGTACCATTAATTGCACTCGAGTACTGTTAGTACTGATGTACTATAACACAAAGTAGAAAAATTAAGTTTCCTTCCTCGTGAAGCAACACATCCTGAATTCCTGTATATTACTGTATAACTTAATCCAAGAGATCTCCATGTAAACATGGCTATGTTTTTTTAACTCACCATGTTGATCAGCCGCCATTCTTGATCGATCAAGAAAGGATGTCCTACTTGGAGCTCTTGACGATTGTTTGCCATACCACCTTAGTACAGGTCCTTGACCTTGAGGGCTCTAAACAGGACTGCACTTTGTGTCTTTGTACTGAACTTCACCCACAGATGCATACACCCTGCAGCCTGTATATCCCGGCCATGTCGATCGATCGATCTTGTATTTAATTGCTTTCAAGCAAACATATTGGAAAAGACTGCATGCATGCATACACATGCATCCGCTTACCGATACCATGCACAGGAGCAGTTTGATCAGCTTGGTTTTTTTCCTAGCTTGCCCATTGCAATTCAACCATATATATATGGCTTCTCCTGCTCTTGTAAAGAGATCGATCTCCTTCGCTCTGCTGCACCTGACTAAACCTGCGAGGAAGAACTACTACTACTACTACTACTACTCGATCATCTCCGTGGCTGGTCGTAAGTTCGATCCGGCGCTGTGTGTGTGTCTCAGAACTCGCCGCGGCAGCCGTCGAGGACTAACGAGATCACAGCCAGCTAGCGCGAGGATTCCACGATGGCGCAAGCGTACGTGACGTAACCGGACGAACGAACGAACGAACGAACGAAGCGGACGTTGGAAGCAGATTTCGACATGCATGACTCTTCAGTCTGCCGCGGGATGACTGAACAGAAGCTAAGATAATTTGATTGGGATGAAGTACTTCACCAGCCTCAAAAGACGGCTTAGTAAAATCAATGGTACTCACTAGATACGAAAATTAGCATAAGAGGAAATAATGCATATGATAGAATGAATATTCATTTGCAAAATGAAACATGATAGTATAAGTTATAAGCAAACCTTGCAACACCCTTTTCCTGATGTCCCATCACAGTCACACCAGGCAATCTCACCAACACCCATGAGTACATTTCCTTCCACCAAATCACCATGGACTGTCAGATTGATGACCTTTGGACAACCAGTACCTGGTAAACATAAACTTATCAATGACTAAAGAATTTGACCATCATTCTAGTGCACAATTTAATTTAGGTAAATGGGTCAAATATCCATAATATACGATAAAAAAAAATAAATGATGCACCGTATCTATCACCTCCCTAGTCCACAGCATAAAAAGTAGAGCTAGAAATCATATGGAAGGCAAACAAAGTTTCACATAAAAGGCTCCATAATTTTAGAATACATCTTTTATCATGCATGTACTGCTTGTAATGTACGCATACATCAAACAACTAACTAGACTAAGATAAATCCGGCTCACAAAGCTTTGTTTATACTTAATATACAATAGTTATCCAATAAACCTCGAGAGACAGGCAAGGAAACAGCAAAAATGGGCGGGAATTCAGCATCATTCGGTATTAGAGTGCATTCAACTTTCAGACATCTTCCAACGATTCACGCTTTGGCCAGTATACGTTAGATTTACAAATAACCAAAGTTTATAACTTGCAAAAGGATGAAACATGGCAAACCTCGTCAAATTATAACAGCAGGGACTTGAAAACTTTAAAGTAATGCAAACCACAAGTTCACAAGTAGTTCTAAGAAATAGATAGATGACTAACCATAAAGAAGCTCTGTAAGTACAATTACGTACAACGAGAGTTAAAATGAGTGGTCAAGTAAGTTAAAGGAGTGTTCTACCTCACTTAATTCTTCAGGGAGAGGCACAAAATCAGGTGGTGTCTTCCCACATATAAACCATCAGTATTTGGGGACTAGTTCACCCTCATCACACTGATTTGTGAAGCTAAAATGGCAATGATAGAGATCTTCATCAAATGGATGATCAACATAAACTTTCTTCACTACCAAATTTTGCGGCAACTTATTCTTCCATTGCTCAAGTAGGAAGGAAAATGTTGAATCTGTCCATGCAAGTAGGAACCACAAGTGTGCACTTAGAACTCAAATGGATACTCGAGAACCAGGTAACAAATAAATCATTCAACTTCACTTTAGTTCATGAAATCACTTTATGTTTGGACGCGCTATGCTAAATGCTGATATTTTAGTATATGATAAGAAAAAGAAAGAATCTAATATTTTTGAAGTAGTACATCAGCAGATTTATTTACAAACATGTAATCAGCAGGAAATGTGTCGACAACAATAAAAGAAGTCTACTTTCTCCCTCCATTAAAACCATACCAGCAGCAAGTTCAGGAGAGCAAAATTCGAAACCATCACGAATGCAAATGTATGAGTAGGAAATTGCTTCGCAACTTCAGCCTCACTGGGGTTCAGATCTGCAACAGGTTCCCACTTTAGAATTATCCAAAACCATGAAGTAATAAGATACTCCACTCTGGTTGCATCAAACAATTCAGTGTATATTTATCTGACTGGACCTATTAATGAACTCACATGATTATATTGATCAATTTACTTAAAAAAAAATCTAGGCATTGTGATGGTGTAGATACCGTAAAGCTCCAGAATAGGTGGTCATGGTGATCATGCTCTCAACTCTCACTATATATGCAGGTGAACCGGTTAAACTGAACTCACTCATTTATCAGCATTGGAAAATTCATTGTAGTATCAGAACCTTAATAGGTAAGCTGAAAGAAAGAACAGAAGGTGGCTTATCTATGTAAAGTACCAGCGATATTTTCATTTTCATCCCATTAATGGTCTAACACTAATCAGATTCAATAAGATTTCAAAAGCAATAAGCTTAAGATAAGTCACCATGATGGATATTATTCTATACTACCATTTCAGCAAATCGAACAGTGAAAAGCATGTAAAACATACCCCAGTCATTAATTGAACTTTTTGAAGGTAGGTCCTACAAGCAGGATAGAAGCAGCCACCAAGTGAGTGGATTATCCTCAACACGTAGAATGCTGCAGACATTTTAATTTAGCCATCTGTGAGCAAATTGCAATAGAATTTCATGTGTTAATAGTCTTGATAGATTTCACATATTTCTTCAAGCTCAAATATATCTGCATCCCACAGTGGACTGATAATAACTGATCATGGATGGTACGAATTGCCCCTTTCTTGCATATAAGCTCTATTCTCTGTAACTTAAAGACATTGAACAACGCAATGATTAATTGTTACCAATTTCGAAACTCCGTCTGTATTGCACATCATCTGTTGTTTGTTAAGCTAAGCACCAACAGGAAGTTGCAATATCTAGTAATCCATATATAAAAATATGTGAATAATTAGTTTGGAGTTGAAGGCTAGCATCCATAAGTTTCCAAGAAACTTCTGAAAATAGCATGGTTCAACAACATAAGAAATATTGTTTCTACTTGCTGCTCACACACACAAGAAGACACAAATGCACAATCAGTTTTCAGCAAGAATTTAAGATTCTCTAATTAGAAAATCCATCATCCACGTCGTGGTCAAGCGGTGGCTGCTGCTGCGCCCACACCTTCACCGCAGCTCCCATGGCCAGGAGTGAGGTCTTGATGATCATCTTGATTTGATCTGGTAGCTCAGATTGCGGTAGATGGCCTCGGCTGGTGTTGCTCCTTCAAACAACACAGCCACAAGGACGCATAAAATGACCTGCATGCCTGGGGAGATAAATGACATAATGGAATGCCTGCGACTGGTTTTCTTGTGGTAACTTGCGAATATCTCCGCAATAAAAATCCTGTGAAATAAGGAGAGTTAAACAAAATAACTAGTGTGTGAATGAAACAGTCAAACAAACAAGAATGTGAATATGTGTTGTGTGAAATATTTGTTATTACTCTTGTTGATTGAAGAGGATTTTCATCGCCTTGATGGCCTCGCTGTCTGCGTCCACACCCACGTCTCCAGGCCCTTCCTTCACAGCCTTGTTGCTAAGGTCAGTCCCAGTGCAGGTTCCATAGGTGTTTCATGCACATTAAATATGATGACACATCAGTAAATAGAGTGACATGGCAAGGAATTAAAGAGGGGAGAGAAGGTACCCGTTTCATCCCGACGAAACGAGTCCGGCACCGGTACCCAGGTCTTGGAAAGCGAATGAAACTGCACTGGGGCTGTAGCGTTTCTTCCGCAGATCCCGGGTGCGGGGCGAGCGATTCCTTCCTCGGCGGCTAGTGCTCCTGCGCGCGCCCCCTCCCTCGCGCTCCCGCGCTCACCCCATCTCCCGCGCATGGCCCCAAGTTTTCCTGCGTGCGGCCCCAATTTCTTCCTCCCGTGCCTCTCATTTTCTTCCGTTCCCCGCTTTTGTACTGGTGTTTTGGCCAGCGCCGTCGCTGATTCCTCACGGTTAAGTGTCTACTTTTTTAATCATTTATATGCTATGCATCTCATAGTTCTAGTATTCGATCTAGCGCTTGAGTTATAAACAAATACATGTGGCTGCATAATCACATGGAGCACAAGATCACAACACCAAGCAAGAAGTAAATGTCATAGATGACCTAAGAAACTGTGAAATGAAACTGTGCACTAGGAGTCCTAGTTTCATTCACTAGTTTCATTCTCCTGAGATGATGTGGTACTCTTAGAAACCGTAGTATGAAACTTTGCACTGGGACTGGCCTAATCTTCACAGGCTCCATGCTAACCACGCGACCTCCACGATGGACATGTCGGTGGCGGTGGCCACCCGCGGCATGGTGGAACCATCGCCCCAGTAAATCCTTATCAGGCGAGCCAAAGCGACGCGTAGAAGCGCCACGGCCAACCCGACGATGTTGGCGCGCGCGGCGGCGAGGGTGATCGAGCTCTTAGTCGCCTCCTTGCCGGTGGCGGCGGTGGCGGCGAGGCCCCTTCAGCAGACGGCGGCGAAAGGTGCCACCTTGGTGGAGGCGCCGCCCCAGCTGCGGCCTGCCGCGGCCGATGGAGCGTTCTCCCGGTGCAGGGTGGGGGTGGGGCCGGGTGGCGGCGGCGGCAGCTTGGGCGCTGCAGCTCCGGCCTTGCTGCAGCTACCGACCTTGGTGGTAGCGCCGGCCCAGATGCAGCCTGCCGCTGCCGAGAGAGCGTTCTCCCGGCGCAGGGTGGGCCCGGGCGGCTGGACAGGAGCGTTGTTGGTAAGCGGGCACGGCTGCCGTAGCTGGACGGCGGACGGCGAGCAGGGTCGAGGACCGCCTCAACCGGCCTGCGATGAAACCGAGCATGGATTCGCGGGTCGCGGCGGCGGAATGGAGACGAGCCTAACCCTAGCGCGCGGCTTGGAGGGACTTAGGGAGGAAGACGAGACGAGACGAAACCAGTGGGTGCTTGTTGGCACAGACTTGTCAAGTCGCCCCTCTTCTCCTGACGCGTGTGTTAATCACAATTAGCACCCATCTTATCTTAACTTTTTTCTAATAGATTGCTACTACTAAATAGTAATAAAAAATACTACTACTAGTCAACAAAGTTTTCAATTTTAAAGTTTGCAATTGAAAGTTTTGAATTTTTTTACACGTAGGTTTCAAATTTTGATGTGTTTCAAACTTTCAATAGTTAAAGTTTTGGAATCTGAGTTGAAAGTTTTCAAATTTAATTTGCAAGTTCTTAAATTGTAGTTGAAACTTTTCAAATTTGTTTATCCTTAGGCTTTGTCCTTGCTGCTCCTAGATCCCATCTTTGCCACATCTCTGCGCGCGGACACCGATTCTCTCTAGTACACCGGTAGGAAGGAGGATTATGCATGTGTGGAGGCGGAACAAATTGGTGGCGTCGTGACCGATCATCAGGTTCTTGGTACAAGTACGTACGTACGTAGGAGTACTTCCCAATTTCTAAAGCGTCAACGACCGCCCATATCTAAGCAAAGGTATAGGCCAAATTTTCTCAATTTTTTTTGTTTGAGTTCAAATTTTGCTTGAATATTTCGTTCCAAATAGCCGAAATACTATACCTCATTTTTTTTGGAAATTCTATGACGTCCGGTGTATGCCATATAGGGCCGATCCGCGAACCTGTTTATAGTCAAAATTATTATTTAACCCGCAGGTACGTACCAATTTATAAATAGGTTCATGAGTCAACTCACTTGTATTTCTAGATGCGGTAAGTCGGGTCATGACATTGTAACCCGCAGGTTACTTATTGTAACACGGTACACCCGCGTTTTCTGTTGACAACGTGCACATCACGGTAGTATCACATACCTACCAGTGGTAGTAGGAGGAGCCCGTGTACTACAACAACAAACATATCTCGTCCCAGATTTCCTTGCACCCTTGGTTTTGGTCTCGCTGTCGTCTATAAGCCTACCTATAGTGGAGTATTCCCTCCAGTAAAAAAAATAACAAAATTATTTCCCCAAGAAAATTGATTTCTAAGTATTGTTATTTCACCTACTCTATCTTTCGGTACTAACAAAATTTCTTATAATAGGAAGAGTTTTGCTAGTATTTCTCTTCATTATCTGAGCGAGTGTTCGAGAAGAGGTAAATAGAAAAAATTGAGAATATACGTAAAATTAGATGAATCATTAGAGTACGATTATTTGAGTATTAATTATTTAAAAATTGAAAACATAGTAATATGATTTTTAACTAAATTTTTGAAGAAAAACTTTAAAAACATAGAGTTTCACGGTTTGAGAAGCGTGTGCGTGAAAAACAAATCATTTTCCCTCTCAAACTAAGCCTAAAATTTCCATGGGACGTTAGGAAATTGGTTTATTTATGGTACACGGAGTAGGTACCGACGTACAATTTCTTTTTTTTATTACTCCCTTCATCTTAAAATATAATAACTTATAGCCTTTAGAATTTATCCCAAAATATAACAATTTCTTCACCAACACTCTCTTCCTAATCAATCATAACTCTTCACCATTCTATTTTTCCACATACCTCCACTTCTCATTCAATCACAATCTTAACCCATTTAAATCTATTTACTTTCTTAATAACCGTGTACATCTCTAGAAATCCTTATATTTTGGGATGAATGTAGTGTTTGAAAAATAAAAATTAACTCGTATTTTACAACAAGAGGTTGGCTATCCAAGCATGCTATGTTAAACCTTTGACGTTTGACAACATAGGAATAGAAAATATGCAGTAATGCAATTTCATGCCACAACAAACCCTTCCTATAGAAAATGAATCCACATGATTTTTCCAAAAAAAAAAGAAAAATGTTTAGTAGTACCATAGGAAAAGTATAGGCATTGCGAGTCACACGGAAAGAAAAAACATGAGATCTAAAGGAGCCATGTTAGTTGCCCTCCAAAATTTCGTTGGAATAAGCCATTTCATAGGTTTGCCTAGTCTTCCTTTTTTCCAATGAGCCATGCTGGAATATTTTCTAGTGCATTCATAATTCCTATACTTTTTGTTGGTTCTAAAGGAGCCCTTGAGGTAAGTGTTTAGTGACACACGAGTAAGTAAGGACATTAAATTCATATATTTGAAAATACCTTCAAGTGATGTTAGTTTTACAATACTCCTAGCTAGTTATTAATGTTATAAGTATAATTAATGGAAGGGGGGAAATTGGTCAAAGTACAAGAAATATTATAAAGATAGTATGGAAACTAATACACTTGATATATTCTTGGGACGGGACGGATTGAAGATGTTATTGTCGTATCGATCGAATTCTTACTTTATATTTCAAACCTTAATCTTTTGAGCCTCACTCCGGTACTCTCTACTGATCGTAGAAAACAATCTGAACCATTGATCTCATTTCATCGAAGGGTTCGGATTGTTTTCTACTACCACCCTAATTAGCGGTAGTAGAAATGTGGAGGGACATTATTATCCTAAAAATAGGGGTATAATTGTTATTTAGCAATGACTAAATATTTTTCCTCCTTTTTTAGCTTTTTGATGGAATATGAGCAATGCCATCATAATGGATAACCACTTATCGATCTAGCCGGGAAAAAATATAAATGACAAAGTTACTCGTAATTATTATATTGCTAAATTACTAATTTATCCTTAATATTACTAGTAGTATAATACTACAAGTAGAGAGTAACGGAGCATCGCTCTAATCTTTTTATTCTTTCTGTTAGTACGTATTATTTTCTAAAATATGTATATATATATATATATGTATGTATGTATGTATGTATATGTATCCATGTTTGTAAAAAATACCGAGGTTGGATTTAGGAGCTGCACCCACAAAACCGGGTGGCTCATTGGCGCATGATTAATTTATTACTCTTTCCATTCCAAAATGTTAAAATCTAGGATAAGTTGTATTCAAATTTGTTTTTCCCATCCAGGTTACAATATTTCTGGATAGATGAAGTATTATCTATAAAGAAAACTTGAAAATAGGTTGGTGTGGTTTTTTAAAATCAAATTTCATGTAGATTTTTTTGTTGAGTGTATTCCTTATATCCAGAGGGATGTAATATGCTCATAGGAGTACAAATAGGAGTAGAGTAACGGCTACTAGTAGGTTTTGAATTGAAAAGTTTTTGACGGGGACGGGACATTCGTTTTGACATGCATGCTGACCTCCCCTGACACGTCCCGTCGCACAGCTTGCTTCACCAGCTAGCTTATCGCATCGTCCCGATGTGCATGCAGCTAGTACTAGTACATACTCCTACGCCTATAGATGGTCAAATGGTCACCCCGGTCCGACCCAAGCACGGTTGTATCTGGACCGAGATCAGTCGGGCCGACACGGCACGATCTGGACTTCGTGCCGTGCCGTGCTAGCCCACGGGCTGCACGTCAGGCCCATGCACGGCCCACAAGTATTCGGGCCGTACCGTGCTGACCCGCAGGCACGATCAGTCCATTGGGACCGGGCCAGCTCAGGCACAATTTTCTTATCACAACTCGTTCAACAAATGTTTGCAAAACTAAGTTGATAGTGCAAACTTTATATGTCACTATCCAAGTTTTTGATAAACGTTAGAATTCACAAACATGCAAATCAAAAGTCATTACCAAAATTTAATATTTTTCATTCATTCATCAAGTCATAAACTCACAAGTCACAATTTTCTCTTAAAAATATACAAGTCTTTCAGTCTTTCAGCAAATACTTGTTAAAAATACACAAGTAGTAAAACTCATGCATTCACCAAGTTTAATTCAAGATTTAACAACATTCAATCTTTCACCAAATCACAAGTCACACTCACAAACACAAGATAGTTAGGCACAGGTATTTAACTGATTAAAGTAGCTGTGATGTGCAATGGTTGCCTCGTTAAAAACCTTTGTAGGTAAAAACTCACACCTCGTGAGAAAACCCTAGAAAGGAAAAAAGAGTGCAACCCACAGCTTTCATCAGATGTTCATAATAAAGTCCAAGTCCAATACAAATATCAATATCATGCAATCCCAGTCCTAGTTCCAGCCCCATCCCCATCCCTAGTGGTTGCATTATCATCAAGAAAGATCTGATAAGACTTAATAAATTCTTCATTCTCCACAGTATGCTGCTTCTTTGATTCTGCTTACTCCCAGTCTTTGATCAATGCTAGAGCTTGCACCATGGCTGGACCTATACGCCGCCGTCAATCCTCGATGATCCTGCCAGTTAAGCTAAAAGAAAATTCCGATGATACAGTAGAAATAGGAACAGTCAAAACATCTCTAGCTAAGATGGAAAGAACAGGATAGGTGTGTTTGTGCTCATGCCACCAGCTAAGGATATTGAAGTCATCGTCGAATTGGTTGACAGTGTCACTGTCAAGATAAGCAGTCAACTCAGATGCATTCATGTTTGCATTAGAAGTAATAGCCTACATCGAAGCAGTAGCAGAAGTTCTCCTGGTAAATGGACCAGCACCTAGTCCAGCACCTGGACTGGCACTAGCAAACCCATCACCAGTAGCAGAAGACCCAAAATTTTTCCCCCAAGCTATCTTTTTCTTACCACAAGAACTGCTTGGGGTTGCCCTTTGTAATCTGACACCACCAAACTTAGATTCATACTTAGCAAAAATATCAGACAATGCAGCCCTAACCTCAGTCAAATAAGTAGAATAATCTTTTATCATGAGTTGAGACATAATTTGGAGAACATTGCTAAAACCCCTAATCTTGGCCCTAGGATCCAAGATAAAAGCAAATGAATACAGATGTGGAATCTCAGCCCAGTATGATAATAACTTAGTTTTCATGGGAACAACATTTCTAAGGTTCCTATCATTCTCATAGGTATTTAGATGTCCAGCAATCTCAAGAATGTGATGCATAATTAATGGAGATGTTGGATAATAAACACTAGACAAAATAACAGCTGAATCACAAAATTGTTCAAGAAATAACAGAATAGTTTCAGCAATTGTCCAGTGAACATCAGTCAGCAATGCATGGCCATTAATAGGAGGATAGTTAGTTGCAATAAACACAGAGAAAATATCCTTATGTGGCAAAAGATGTTTAAGCATTAGATAAGTTGAATTCCATCTAACATCCATGTCCAAACTCCAAACCAAATTTACGAGGGCGAACACCCTTACTCATGCAGAAGCCTTTGTATAAAGCAATGCGCTGATTAGATGCATTCACAAATGAAATAGCAATTCTAAAATCAGTGAGCATGTTTTTGAAGATGTCAAGACCAACCTTAACAATTAAATTGATGATATGGCATGCACAACGCTGATGCATATATAAATCACCAACATAACCAGATAGAGCAGGTTTTAAAAAATCCATTGCTTTAGTATTAGCAGAGGCATTGTCCATAGTAATAGAAAAAATTATATCAGTCAAACCATACTCTTGAACAACATAAATAACACGTTCAGAAATATTTTCAGCAGTGTGTGACACATCAATCAGCACCAGACCCAAAATCCTCTTCTCTAATTGCCAATTAGAATTAACAAAATGAGCAACAACACTTAAATAATCCTCCTTAGCATTACCAGACCATATATCAAAAGTTAAAGCAACAGAGCTAACAGACTTTAAATTCTCAACAAGCATAGCACGCTCACTGTCAAATACCTTAAAGACATCTCTACTGGTAGTTTGCCTAGAGACACAACGAAACCTAGGGTTATGAGCTTTCTGAATATACTCCTCAAAAGCAGCAGATTCACCAAAAGAAAGTGAAAGATCCTCTCTAGCAATCAACTTAACCAACTCAATTCTAGCAACATCTGGCTTATATTCCCATTGACTAACAGAATCATCAGCATTAAACCTAAGCATAGACTGAGAAAGAGCACCAACATTTTTAGGTTTGCATGACTTAAGATGCCTCCTCAAATGTCCAGTACCAGCAGATGAATGAGCAGACAATGTTTTATGGCAGTAATTGCATTTAGCAGAAATGCGAACACGATTACCATTACGTGATTCATAAAGTTCTTCAAAATCGTGCCATACCTCAGATCTGGATCTGGACCGCTTGTTGCTAGCACTTGAGCCGGACGGTGCACCATTGCCACCGGCACCGGTACCGTCATCGTCCGGCTCCAGCTCAGGCTGCGACCCATCAAGCGGAGGTGGTGCAGTGTTGCCGAACACCTCCACGCGATCCTCCTCCAAATCATCTTCATCATCACCCTGCATCCCCATCATCCTTAGCTCGAAGTTGCAGGAGGATGGATCATCCATCGAGGTCGAGGGCACTCCGGTTCCTCTACGGCGGCTACCGCTCAGCGACCTGCAGTACAAATAAATAGCAGAGAACAATTAGGGAATTAGGGAAATAGCATAGATCAGAAAAAGAAGGGCTTGTTGATTCTTGATTGTACCTGCGCATCCGGAGCACCGGAGTTGCCCTTAATAGTGAGATCGAGGGATCTACGAGATCACGAGAACAGAGACTGGATTTGGGGGGTATCTGACGAAGAGCTCATGGAGGCACAGAGAAACGATGAGGGTGGCAAAAAAAGTACAAAAGGGAGAGGAAATCGACCCGGCGGCCGTCGATCCGATGACCGGAGACGAAGAGCTCACGGATCAGGTCATCAGGCGACCGGAGAGACGGAGATGAAAGAAAAAAAGAGAGAGAAAGAGGCAGCCCTCATGCCCCCAGCGGGAGGCCGCCGACCGTCGGTGCTAGATCCGGCGAGGCGACCATCGGAGATGGTGGCGACGGAGGCGTGGTGGTGGACTGGTGGTCTGGTAGAGCAACGGAGTGGTCGAGAGAGACGGAGGCTGTGGCGGCTAGGGTTAGGGTTTGAGGCGGAGGCGCGGAGCGGCGGGGTCGGGTCGCCGGGTGGTGGGGGGTGGATCGGTGGAGTATATATATGCCGGCTGCTGGGCTGGGCTGGCGAGGCGTGCGGGCCTCGGTCGGGCCGTGCCTGCCGTTGGAGCGTGCTGGGCCGTGCCGGCCCAGCGTGCCGAAGGTGCGGCCCAAGCACGGCCCGACTGTCAGGCCGGGCCGGCCCGGTCACGGTCCCAGTCGGGCCGTGCCGTGCTTGGGCTGGGCCAAATCGGCGGGCCCTGGGCCGAGCCGCGGGCCGCGGGCCATATGGCCATCTATACCTACGCCTACGCTGTGGTCAGGGTTTGCTTGTTTCGTTTCGTTGTTTTCCAGCCTGCTGCGTGTGACCTGACTGGCCACTTGGTCTCTCTCCACCCACCCTTTCCTCTTTCGGCAAGTCCTTCTCCTTCGCTATCCGCCTATCATCCCTCCGCTTAGGGCAGTAGCAATGCAAAGCCATCCTTGGCGTGTCTCTAACCCCATGAAACGCTGCAAAATCGCTCTTGGGTCATTCCCTACACAATGCAAGTTACCAAGGTTAGCATTGATATCCCAGGCCAAGGAATATATTCCCCAACTACCCCTCTGTTCCTCCCCACCCACTTTGTCTCCCAATCCGCCGCTTTTTCTCCCAGTTCGTGATGATGCAGCTCCGGCGGAGATGGCAGTGGTGGTGGTGGTGGTGGTGAAGGTGCGCGACAGCGACGTGGCCCAAGGGACGGTTCTTTCAACGGCTCCAAAAAAAAACCGCGTGGACGAACAGCTTGCGCAGAACCATCCACGGACAAAAGAAAATTGGATGGGCCAAAGAAAAAACCAGAACCTTTATGTATTTTTTATTTTTTATTAGGTATAGATTTGTGCTTCCAGTTTTTTATATAGGTTGAGAAGATATTATATCCTACTCAACCATGTAATTCCTATCTTTGTACTCTATATGTAACTCCTGGGTCATCTAAATTGTATCCGATTCTATTTGGGCTTTGTAATTCTATCTGACGTTATTTGGGTTTGAACCCTTCCATGTGCGCTAAAAAAACGATCGGAAGTTGATTCCGGGATGGATAAAAAAACGCGCGTAAAAAATAACAATGAAAAAAATGGATGGGCCCGTAAAAAAGCCGATGGAAATAAACCGTATGGACAAAAAACCGCGTGCGCAAAAAAACTGGGCGGATCCACTAAAAATCGCATGCACGAAAAAAACAGACGGACCAAAAGAAAACCGGGAGACTTATATTTTTTTATTAGGTATTAGGTATAGGTATAGATATACTGATTAACATGATATAATTTAGTTAGAATTAATGAATTTACCCGGATCCAAAGACCTCGAAAAACTCTATATAGGATCACCACTGACTGCAAGCCTGCCTGGAGTAAGCGGTGAGCGTCGGTGTCAGCAATATGTAATCAATATATATATATATATATGTATATATATATACATATACATATATATATATATGTATATATATATATACATATACATATATATATGTGTGTATATATATATACATATACATATATATATATATATGTGTATCTCCATCTCCAAGGCTGGAGAAACAGTTCCGTACATATCGGAGGAGGCTTTTGTATTGTATGGTATACTAAACCCTAACAACAGTCTCTCTCTCTCTCCCTCTCGACCTGATTTCCCTTGAAAGAGAGTGCCTCGATTTTAAGTCGTTCTAGAAATAAAAAGGATAATTAGTAGTACATGTAGTTGAAAGGAAAGCATGAATATACAACAATATGTGATAAGTTCAGATATTAAAATTACCAGGGAGAATTATATCAGATAGCCCAGGCCCCAGAGAGTTTTTCTTCAGCAATGATTCCATCAGAACGAACAGGAAATATACCTATCAATCAAGAATTACAAAATATCATATTCGGCACATGGGAGCCTAATCTGTTAGTACATCTATGCAGTAACACAATGTAACCAAGTCATATTAAGGGGGTGTTTAGATGAGGCTTTTTAGCCTCTGTCAGATCGGATGTTTGGACGCTAATTTGGAGTATTAAATATAGACTAATAAAAAAACTAATTTCATAAATGAGAGCTAATCTGCGAGACGAATTTTTTAACCCTAATTAATCTATAATTATGAAAAGTTTACTGTAGCATCACAATGTCAAATCATGGCGTAATTAGACTCAAAAGATTCGTCTCGCGAATTAGTCCAAGGTTATGGAATGTGTTTTGTAATTAATGTATGTTTAATACTTCAAATTAGTGTCCAAACATCCGATATGATAGGGATTTGGAATAAGTCTCTGTTTCCCAAACATGCCCTGAATGTGTGCAAGACCTGATCAAAATAGTAGCTTAGATTAAATTAAAGTGCCTCACCCAAACAATAGACGGCAGCAGTAATCTGCATCTGTCACTTCATATGCAATTAAATCATCACCATCTATACAATGCCTAGTTCCATCACTAGATTCCCTGTACCACTTAGGCTGTGTTCTTTGCATCCTCTTCCCAACTCCTCTCCCTCGTTTTCCGCGCGCACGCTTTTCAAACTACTAAAACGGTGTGTATTTTGCAAAAAATTTCTATAAGAAAGTTGCTTAAAAAATCAAATTAATCCATTTTTAAAAAAAAATTAGCAAAAATTTAATTAATCACGTGCTAATGGATCGCTCCGTTTTCCGCAATCACTGTTCCTGCTGGGAAGCCTCTCCTGCGAACGCTGCCTTACTCCTACAAGCTTGACCCTTCATATCCACCATAATAGTAGATGCCTGTTCCACCTATGGTGTACAACAATGAACTTTTCTATCTCCACTAGAACGGTAACCACCATCTCAATCAGGTGGTAACCCCTATCTCAATCAGATATGGCGTCCGTCACAACCTAGAGGTCAC
The DNA here is from genome assembly GCA_000573905.2 of Oryza punctata. Classification (NCBI taxonomy): domain Eukaryota; kingdom Viridiplantae; phylum Streptophyta; class Magnoliopsida; order Poales; family Poaceae; genus Oryza; species Oryza punctata. The sequence goes on along the minus strand of CM002494.2, from coordinate 2,815,192 downwards.
AGATATGAAAAGTTATCTCAATCGGGCAAACGGCCGTCACGGATAAAGCTATCTCAATCGGGTCTTAATTAAAGTCCGTTACTGATAGCTTTGACCCAGACGACCAGTCAAACCATAGCCCGTCACGGATGACCTGTCTCAATCGGGCCATAACTAGAGCACGTCACGGATGACACTCATCTCAATCGGGTCTAAACTATAGCCCGTCACAGATGATCCTTATCTGTGACGGGCCCCTTATCTCTAACGGGCCTAAACTATAGCCCGTCACAGATGACCCTGATCTGTGACGAGCTATAGTTTAGGCCCGTCACAGATGAGTATAATCCCAAAAAAAATAAATTTTATTTTTTGGCTAGTCTCAGGCCTTTGTTAGGCGACCCAGACGACCAGTCAAACTATAACCCGTCACGGATGACCTATCTCAATCGGGCCACAACTAGAGCTATAGCCCGTCAGAGATGAGTATAATCCCAAAAAAAATAAATTTTATTTTTTGGCTAGTCTCAGGCCTTTGTTAGGCGACCCAGACGACCAGTCAAACTATAGCCCGTCACGGATGACCTATCTCAATCGGGCCACAACTAGAGCACGTCACGGATGACACTCATCTCAATCGGGCCTAAACTATAGCCCACAGATAAGGGTCATCTGTGACGGGCTATAGTTTAGACCCGTCACATATGAGTATAATCAAAAAAACATAAATTTTATTTTTTGGCTAGTCTCAGACCTTTGTTAGGCGTGTCATGCAGTCCCGTCTCTCCCAGGTGGGTCTTTTTTGTCCTCACTCGTGTGCACTCGGGAAGAATTTCCCGATCGATCACCCATCCCAAAATTGCTCCAAGCTAAGCACGCTTAACATTAAAGTTCTTTGGAGATCAGCTTCCGGAAAAGTAGTTGTAACTTTTTGGTATAAGTATTCTATTAATCCTATTAAGCCTTGGGTCAGGATGTCACACCCCAATATCCCCTATTCATGTACATTCATTTACATACACAACCATCAATATATTTAACACAACCACATTCACATAACATCCATTTTGATCACACATTTCACATCCCCGATTGAGATGACCTATCTCTATCGGGCATTAAATAATGCCCGTCACTGATAAGTATTTTTCTATTTTCCATATGAAATGTTTATATTCAATTTATGTGGTATTTTTTATTTTCAATTTATGAGAACTTTAAATTTAATTTTAGGCTGATTTTTGTGTGTCAAATGTAAAAATCACAAACAACAAAATTGTATAACTCATCGATATCTACAACTATTATATTGGTTCTTTGTACAAATAAGTTCATTTGAACTATTCAAATTTTGAATTTTCAAAATTTGACAACCTCGAATAAAAATTGGGGTCAATAAATGATTTCAAATATAAAAGTCACCAAAACCAAAGTTGTAGAACTCATCGAGGTGCAAAATTTTTATTTTGGTCATTTCTCCATCTGACTCTATTTGAACAATTTGAAATTTGAAATTCAAAGTTTGAGAAATTCAAATAGAATTTTTGTTAGTGAACGACTTCAACTGAAAAAGTCATCAACAACAAAGTTGTATAACTCATCAAGATATATAACTTTTATTTTGGTCATTTTTCTATATAACATTTTTTGAACAGTTTAAATTTGAATTTGAAAATATGACAACTTCAAACAACATTTTCAAATACTAAATGATTTCAAATGAAAAAGTTATCAACAACAAAGTTGAATAACTCATCAATATTTAAAACTTTTATTTTTATCATTTCTTCATCCGACAAAGTGATACTAACATTGTTCACAAAATTGACGTACCTCTTATCTGGTTTTTATAAACTATAACACATATATGTAAAATTTGTGAACAATATTACTAACACTTTATTGAATGAAGAAATGACAGAAATAAAAGTTTTAGATCTTGATGAGTTATACAATTTTGTTGTTGATGACTTTTTCAATTGAAGTCATTTAGTATTTGGAAATGTTGTTTGAAGTTGTCATATTTTTAAATTCAAATTCAAACTGTTCAAAAAAATATTATATAGAAAAATGACCAAATTAAAAGTTATAGATCTTGGTGAGTTATACAACTTTGTTGTTGACAATTTTTCCATTTGAAATCATTTACTACCCGTAAAATTATTTTGACTCATAAAATGAATTATTATACTACAGTTAATTATTTTGCTACAGTTCAACTTACAAATATAAATATTTCATATGAAAAATGGAAAAAATACTCATCGGTGATGGGCTTTAGTTAATGCCCGATAGAGATTAAGTCATCTCATTCGGGCATTAGTATATAGCCCGTCACTGATGAGTCATCTGTGACGGGCCTAGTTGTTATCTCAATCGGGCCTTAAGTTGGTACCCGTCACGGATGATGGTCATCTGTGACGGGCCTAAACTATAGCCCGTCACAGATGACCCTTATCTCTGACGGACCTAAACTATAGCCCGTCACAGATGACCCTTATCTCTGATGGGCCTAAACTATAGCCCGTCACAGATGACCCTCATCTGTGACGGGCTATAAATTAGGGCCGTCACAGATAAGGGTCATCTGTGATGGACCTAGTTGTTATCTCAATCGGGTCTCAAGTTGGTGCCCGTCATGGATGATGGTCATCTGTGACGGGCTCCAACTACGGCCCGATTGAGATATTTAAGGTTATCTCAATCGGACCCTAGTTTAGGCCCGTCAAAGATATGTGTCATCCGTGACGGGTTTCAGTTCTATGCACATTTAACATGTCTCTCCGACCATATCTCAATCGGCCTCTTTTTAGGCCCGTTTGAGATGTATTTCTTTGTGACGGTCCGTAAAATCCAGTTATGTTACAGCCCGTTACAGATGAGAGGATCTGCACTAGTGTTCACAAGTGAACATCCGAAACAGATGGCTGAATGTAATCTGAACCATTTTTGGATGCAATCTCCCTTGAAACTAGAATGAGAAGAAAGAGAAACTAAAATAAGGACATCAAGTGTGCGGGCATTAGACATAATCTAAAACGGTGGTAGTTTAGCCTTGTCATCATGACATGTACACCAAATAAAAAGTGGGTAGATTTATCAGTGCCAGAGAGCAAAACGTAGCATATCTTAGAAACTTTGGATGAAGTAAGGACTTCGAGCTCATGCTCGTTTAAAATTTTGGATGGAGGTCCTTGAACCATTGAACCCCTCAGTGCCACCTTTGACAGTAGTAGTAGTAGTAGACACCTTGCTTCCTTCTATTGCTTCCCCAACAATCTTCAAATCCAAAACTTTTAGAGGTGCTGATAAAAAAGTTAAAGCAAAGTGGTAACATTTCTATTAGCATACTCAAAAAATAACTTGTACGAACTTTATTGCAAATGGGAAAAACATCAGGACTATCGAGACACAATGGGCACGAACTGATCCACTAACCTTTCTTCACTGCATCTGTCATGGCTTAAGCAGCTTCACCCTCCTGACCTGGAGAAGACACCGACAGATGTTAGTATAACAGAATGCTGATGAAAGCAAGCAATGGATAGTTCAACAAACCCTGAAGGTTGATGGTAATATATACGAATTTGAGGCACCAACCCACATCCTCCTTCGTTAGCGTGTTTTCCGTACTATTTGATAGCACTAGACGGAACTCGCTGCACAAACGAAATTGTTTTCCATAATTAACACACTGTATAAAAGAAACTTGCTGCACAAAAAAATATTATCCATAGTTACAACTATAAAACTATTGGCTCACTACTGGAGAACCGATCTTTGGTCCGGTTCAAAAAACAGGAATAGTTCCGGTTTGAATAGAAACCAGGACTAAAAATCATCTCTAGTCCCGGTTAAAAAGTATACCGGGTCGCGATGATCTTTAGTCCCGGTTGGTAATACGAACCGGGACTAAAGACCATCTTTAGTCCCGGTTCACACCTCCACTGATATTGTCAGACGCCTGTCAGGGGGCTGGGGATCTTTAGTCCCGGTTGGTGTCACCAACCGGGACTTAAGATCCTCAACTTAGTCTCGGTTGGTAAAACCAACCGGGACTAACGATGATTTATATCTTTAGTCCCGGTTGTTGTTATTAACCGGGACTAAAGTGCTATACCTTTTTATACTTCTTCTTCCTCCTCCAGCCCGAGCCATTACTGCCAAGAGGAGGAGGAAGAAGGGAGGTGCTGCCGAAATTTTTGATAAATTTGTTTTTGGTGATAATATACAAATCGGAGAGATCGAAAATGTTAGCAAATCCATTCTCTGGTAATGTATGCTTAGCATATTACATTGATAGCTTTGTTTTTATAAAATATTGTCTTCAACTAGGTTTAAGCAAATGATGAGAGAAAAGATGTGTAGGCAAAATTAGGTTGATTTTGAAATTAGAAAATTTGGATACATATGTTATAAGAGAGATGACCGAGGGAAAATATAGAAAACTAAAATAAAATAATAGAAAACTAAGTTAGTTTAATAAAATAGTTAGAAAAAAGTATAATTCGTTAAAGATATGTTTTCAACTTTACAAATAATAAAAAAGAATAATATGTGGGACTATTGTAAAATTTTTGTATGATTACTTGTAAAAAAAATAGAAAATAAAGGTAATTGAAAAATATGTAATATAACTAGAAATAGTGTTCGTACTAAAAAAATATGTGTAGTACTTTAATAAAATTTTAAAAATAATTGTAAACTTCTCTTCATTCTCGTCGCCATCTTTGTAGCTCTTTCCTAGAAATTAGTTTTACTTTGAATCATGATGTGTTAAATTATTATATGACTATTTAACTAATTTCAACTGTATGGATGTCGTTAGTAATATTGGATTGTTTGATGTATAGATGGATCGGCAATGGATGTACACCGCGGACCGATGGTCGAAAGAGTTTATTGAAGGCGTGCATTATTTTTGAATGTGGCCAATGCTAACAAGTATAAGGGTTTCATGTGTTGTCCATGCAAAAAGTGCAGAAACTAGAAGGAGTATTCATCATCAAGAACTATTCATGCGCACTTGTTTGAGTCTGGATTCATGCCTGAATATAATTGTTAGACCTCGCACGGTGAGATAGGGGTTACAATGGAAGGAGATGAAGTAGAAGACGAGAATATTCCAGACTGGGCTCATCAGTACGGTGGATTTGAAGAAAATCCAGGAGGTGAGACGGACAGAGTTGTTGAAGATAACGATGCTGTAGATGATCTTGGTCAGATATTGCGGGACGTAAAGGATGGCTGCGAAAGTGAGGAGGCCCAAAAATTGGACCGTATGTTAGCGGACCACAAAACTTTGTTGTACCCAGGTTGCGAACAGGGGCACAAAAAGTTGGGTACGACGCTAGAATTTTTGCAATGGAAGGCCAAAAATGGTGTGAGTGACAAGGCATTGGCGAGTTATTGAAACTCGTCAAGAACATTCTTCCGGAGGGAAACGAATTGCCCGAAACAACTTACGAAGCTAAGAAGGTGGTATGCCCTCTAGGACTAGAAGTACATAAGATACACGCATGTCCGAAAGATTGTATCCTCTATCGCGGTGAGGAGTACGAGAACCTAGAAGCATGCCCGGTTTGTAAAGCACTACGATACAAGATCAAACGAGATGATCCAGGTGATGTGGACGGACAAGCTTCGAAAAAGAGGGTTCCTGCTAAGGTGATGTGGTATTTCCCGATAATACCAAGGCTCAGACGTTTGTTCAGGAAGAAAGAGCACGCTACCATGATGCGCTGGCACGCAGAAGAACGTCAATAAGACGGGATGCTGAGACACCCCGCCGACGGGTCGCAGTGGAAAAACATCGACAGAACATTTCCAGACTTTGCAGAGGATGCCCGAAACGTAAGGTTCGGTTTAAGTACAGATGACATGAATCCATTTGGAGAGATGAGCAGCGGCCATAGCACATGGCCTGTGACCATGTGTATCTACAACATCCCCCCTGGCTATGCATGATGCGAAAGTACATCATGATGACAATTATCATTCAAGGCCCAAAGCAACCTGGTAACGACATTGATGTGTACCTAAGACCATTGGTTGACGATTTGCTTCTGTTGTGGAACAAAGAAGGTGTCCCCGTGTGGGATGAGGACAAACAGGAGTATTTTAACCTATGAGCGTTGCTGTTCGTGACCATTAACGATTGGCCCGCACTTAGCAACCTATCCGGACAGTCAATCAAGGGGTACAAGGCTTGCACCCATTGTATGGATGAAACTGAAAGTACGTATCTGAAACACTGCAGGAAGGTTGTGTACATGGGGCATCGTCGATTCCTTGTTGCAACCCATCCTGTACGGAAGAAAGGCAAGCATTTCAAACAGAAGGCAGACCACCGTACTAAGCCTAAACATCGTAACGAAAAAACCGTGTTTGCTATGGTGAAATATCTGAAAGTAGTATATGGAAAGGGACCTGGCAGCCAACCTATAGAGAGAGAAGATGGTCACGCGGCGATGTGGAAGAAGTCTATTTTTTGGGAGTTACCTTATTGGGAAGTCTTAGACGTCCGACACACAATTGACGTGATGCACCTCAGTAGGAACCTTTGTGTCAACCTGTTAGGCTTCCTAGGTGTATATGGGAAGTCGAAAGATACACTTGAAGCACGTAACGATCTCAAGCATATGCAACAACGCGAGGACCTTCACCCGGAACCGAAGGATAAAGGAAGTCATTATTTTAGTCCTGCAAGCTACACCCTGAGCAAGGAACAGAAGGAAAGTATGTTTGAATGCCTAGAGAGCATCAAGGTACCCTCTGGATACTGCTCGAATATAAAGAGAATAATAAGCGTGAAGGAGAAGAAGTTCACAAACCTAAAGTCTCATGATTGTCACGTGTTGATGACACAACTGCTTCATGTTATAATTCGTGGTATCCTTCCTGATAATGTCCGGGGAACAATAATAAAGCTATGTGCCTTCATGAACACAATTTCACAAAAGATCATCGATCCGGACAGTTTAACAGCCCTTCAAGATGACGTGGTCCAATGTCTTGTCAGCTTTGAGATGATCTTTCCACCGTCATTCTTCAACATAATGACGCATCTTCTATGTCACCTTGTGAAAGAGATCGGTATTCTCGGTCTTGTGTACCTACACATGTTTCCATTCGAGAGGTACATGGGCATTCTAAAGAAATACATTCGTAACCGTTCTCATCCGGAAGCAAGCATCGCCAAGGGTTATGGAACAGAGGAGGTCATTGAGTTCTGCGTAGAATTTATTGAAGACCTTCGTCCAATCGGTGTACCCGAATCAAGCCATGAGGGGAGACTACAGGGAAAGGGGACTCTTGGAAGGAAAGCAATAATGACTGTGGACAACGATTTATTCCGTAAAGCACATTTCACGGTTTTGCAACAATCTTCATTGGTGGCTCCTTACATCGAGGAGCACCTAGCGATTGTTCGCTCAAAATACATCGGCAAGTACGATGCATGGATTACACGCCATCACATTGATACTTTCCCCGCTTGGCTACGACAACATATAATGGGTACCGAAATCATTGACCGACAACTAGCCTTCTTGGCGAGGGGGCCTTCTTGCTCGATATCGACATTCCAAGGATATGAAATCAATGGGTATACATTTTACACAAGAGCCCAAGACAGAAAGAGCACAAACCAGAACTCTGCTATTCGTATCGCGCCATGAGATACGATGGTGCAACTAGCATGTATTACGGTGTCATCGAGGACATATGGGAACTAGACTATGGACCCCTGAAGGTACCTCTGTTTCGATGTCAGTGGGTTAGGCTCACTGGTGGAGGCGTAACGATTGATGACAGTCGGATGACAACGATTGACTTAACCAAGGTTGGATACTCAGATGAACCATTCATCCTAGCCAACGATGTAACACAAGTTTTCTACGTGAAGGACATGTCTAGTAAACCAAAGAGGGGTAAAGGAGCCGATGAGCCGAAGTGCCACGTTGTTCTCCCAGGCAAAAGGAAAATCGTCGGAGTCGAGGAGAAGACTGACGAAGATTACGATCAGTTCGACGGGCAACCTCCGTTCATCCGAAAGAACATTAGTGAGGAGAAAGTACGTGAGGAAAACAGTGACATAGGTTGTTGTATGGACGATGCAAACTATTTATAATGTATTGAAGGCCATGCAATGTTTTTTAAGATGTAATAGTAATTTTGAACTATTTAAATATGTCATATGTTAATTATATGTGATTATCTATATTTAAATGGAATTTAAATTGGTCATGTTTTAATTATATATCATTATTGAAATGTGCAAGAAGATTTAAATATCTAAATAGGTCATATGTTAATTATATATATATTTAAGATGTAATAGCAATTTTAAACTATTTAAATATGTCATGTGTTAACTATATGTGATTATCTATATGCAATAATAATTTTAAACAAGTTAAATGTTTTAATCCTTAGTCCCGGTTGTTAACAATATCCGGGACAAATAATAATTTTGGAAATAGCGGTTATTAGTCCCGGTTCGTGTAATCAACCGGGACTAAATATCTTTAGTCCCAGTTAGTAGGTATAACCGGGACTAAAAATAATATCTTTAGTCCCGGTTGTACCTACTAACCGGGACTAAAGATATCTTTAGTCCTGGTTGATTACACGAACCGGGACTAAAGATCCCGTCTATAAATAGCCGGGCGCATCGTCTTCTCCACCCACACTTAGACGTTTTCACGCCGATAGCCGAACCCGCCATCGACTTCGCGACTCCGCCGCCATCGCCTCAGCCACTGCCGTCGTCGTCGCCGCCGCCGTACGTCGCCGCCGCCGTACATCCTCCTCCTCCTCCCTCCTCTCTCTCTACGTCCCGCCGCCGCCATGCACGCCGGCGCAATGCCGGGGTGGCGCGGCCGCCACCCCGCGACGTCGCCGGCGCGCCACCCCGCCATGCATGCCATGCACTTTGCAATTTTTTTAAAAAATTAATTATTGGAATGATAGTGGATGGAAAACCCTAATTTTATCAAATAAAATTTTATAGTGATTTTTAATAAAATGTATAGAGAAATATAGTGATTTTTAAAACATCAAACTAATTTTATCAAATAAAAAGAACTTATAAGTTATAAAAAGAACGATAGAACGTGAACTATAGACCGAACGACTGAACGAACAATAGAACGAACGACCGAACAAACAATACAACGAACGACCGAACGAACGATAGAACGATAGAACGATAGACCGATCGAACGAACAATAGAACGATAGAACGAACCGGATTATTTGCATTACACTTCCAAAATCACATTTTCTCATTTTGTCTGATTTAGGATATTGGCAAAAAACGATGTATATTAAAAGATTTATGGCCTGTTTGGGAAACAGGGACTTATTCCAAGTCGCTGTCACATCGGATGTTTGGACACTAATTTGGAGTATTAAACATACACTAATTACAAAACTCATTCCATAACCTTGGACTAATTCGCGAGATGAATCTTTTGAGTCTAATTACGCCATGATTTAACAATGTGATGCTACAGTAAACTTTTCATAATTATGGATTAATTAGGCTTAAAAAATTTGTCTCGCAGATTAGCTCTCATTTATGAAATTAGTTTTTTTATTAGTCTATGTTTAATACTCCAAATTAGCGTCCAAACATCCGATGTGACATGAGCTAAAAAGTTTTAGCCCCATCTAAACACCCCCTTAGACTTTCTCAAGAGTTTAAATGTGCATAGCTTTAGGGAGGTTAGTCTAATTATAGGTTAAAGGAGGGTCTGATTTAGGATATTGGCTGAAAACAAGCACTCTTTCTTTCATGACTAAACACAATGAAAGAACGAGGTCTTGTTTTCACCCAATTTCTTGAGTCACTTTCTCTCGTTTAACGATGTATAATAAAACGTTAAGTAAGCATGGATGTGCATAGCTTTAGGGAGGTCAGTCTAATTGTAGGTTAAAGGAGGGTCTGATTTTGGATATTGGCTGAAAACAAGCACTCTTTCTTTCATGACTAAACACAATGAAAGAACGAGGTCTTGTTTTCACCCAATATCTTGAGTCACTTTCTCTCATTTAACGATGTATATTAAAACGTTAAGTTATACAAGTATATTTAAACTTGTGCTTCATATAGATCATTATATATTGAAGTGGTTTTATAAAAACTAGACCATCGATGTAAGAAGGTTCAATTTTTTTATAGTTCTTTTTATTTGTATTGAAGATATATACGGCTTATGTTGTTCTATTGTCTTGATCAAACTTATAAAAAGAACTAAAAAGTCAAAGCGTCTTGTAATTATTGTAGATGACAGATCGCGATGAAGAACAGATCCTCATGGATGAGATCGCAGAGGGCAGCAGCCAGTATTGGGCGGATGAGGAGCAAGAGGACCCCAACCAATACCTAAACGAGGAGGGAAACGAGGGCACAAACCCAGATGAAAGTGAAAGGCAACCGACCGTTGGAGAGAAGAGGGCACGCGGACAACGAGGTACCGCGAGGAAGCTAGAGGGCAGGCACATTATTAGTGATGTGGCTCCAGACAGCGAACCAGTAGCCCTAGCCGGCATACTAAGGAAGTACGTGGGACACAGTGGTTGGGTCGTGAGGGATCACGTGCCCATTAGCACAGTCCACTGGCGTCAATCAAGGTCAGCCGAAGAAGACCAAAGTTATCTTCCAGATACAGAGAAAGAGATGCTGTGGACCACCATGCTCCAAACATTCACGGTCCCTGGGGCAGCTCAGCCAAGACTGAAAGAATGGACGATGAAGAAAATGGCTGAACAGTTTTGGAAGTACAAGTCGGCTCTGTACAAGACTTACGTCCAGAAGGGTCTGACACCTGATTTTGACAAATTACCCAAGCTGAGGGATCATTGGGATGCGTTTGTCGCATATAAGACCTCCGAGCACGGACAAGCGCAAATAGAAAAGAATAAAGCCAATGCCGCTAAGAAGCAGTACCATTATCGGCTAGGGTTAGGTGGCTATAAGAAGGCAATCCCCAAGTGGGATAGAGAAGGGTATTGAGCCGGCCACAGCGAACTGGCCTGAACGTTCCAGAAATTGGTATTATGGTGTTGACGATCAAATTTGGTAATTCAAGTATCGGAGGTGAAGATAGAATCGAAGAAGATCCAAGAGATTAGATTGTATCGGAAACAGAGCAAGGATCGGTTGGAGTCCGAATCGGCTACGGTTAGAATCGGCAGAGTTCGAGTAGGATAAGGTTAGCCGATTAAGCCGATTTTGGTAATGCGACTCGATACACATCATTGGGTTGAATCAAGGTGCTTCATATGGATTGCTATGCACGGATAGAGTCCTGGAAAGGCAATTGTATCTATTAATTAGGATATTTTATGTGATTTCCTAATAGATAATCACGGTAAGAGTCCGCCTTAGGGACTTGTTCATTAGTTGGATTTGTATTAGGTCAATACGAGTCATGTCCGTGATGGACAATGTTTGTATTTTCGGGTATAAATATAATCAGAATTAGTGCTTACATCTTTATGACACTCTAATTCTATCTTGCGAATCTCCGAAGTAATCATATACATTATATAATTTAGATTGACAATGCAATCTATCCATATCGGCCGACCTTTATTTAGGGTTTTGTTGATAATAGATAGATTGACTTGTTGATTTGAATTATATAATGTATCCACCATCCCAAAAAGGCAACCATCGGCTTGATTGTCTAGATATTATGCTTCTCCTTATACTTAATGCTGCATCGGTTAAGTCCGACCTTTTAAGTCATATTTAGAATCATGATATCTAGCCTGTTTTATGGTTGTTAATAAGGATAGTATCGGGGTTTCAGCCGATCTTATCTGATATAGATGTTTTACATAGTTTCTTGCTTTGTGTAATGTTCTATATCTGCCCCTTATATCAGGATCTAATCTAATACAAATATATTGGATTTATTATCAATCTGATTGACATTAATTGAATATATTTGTTGCCAGAGAATATCCTAGTATAAGGTTGTATCGGAGCTATAGCCGATACATGCTTAAATATGGACTTCGGCTTTAACATGAGTATATATAATCATTATTTCATGTTATTTTAGACTTGGGCAATTTATACTATCTCGGTTCAGTCCGATCTATCCCAATTGCTTATTTCTAAAGTAATATTGATATATTGATTGTATAACACTGATCTTTTCAGCCGATGTACCATGTTTAGGGTTAAGTCGTCATTGATAAAAACCTTACAGCCGATTCATGCTTTATTGCATCGGCTAGGTTACATCACGATACGAAATCGGCTAACTGGCCGATGGACTATCGTTTACTAACATATTTGCATATTTCTTCTTGTTGATTGCAGGATCAAATCAACTGGCACGCCCTCGAACCTAAAAGCTTAATTTTGGACCTACACTAGAGTAAAGCAAATCTCTCAGGCCAGTGTGTGTTTTTTGCATCAACATATGGTCTTGGCGGAACGCTCAATCCCACTGATGGTTCCCTTGTATTCGGTGATGCGATCCGCGAAGCAGCAAGCCGACTTACGGAAGCAGTGGAGGCGTCTGCTCAGGGAACATTCAAGCCTGACAGAGAGAAGGACGAGTTTACGCTTGCACTACAGAATCCCGAGCATCCAGGACGAACACGAGGAAAAGACGTGGTACCTTGGAAATATGGATTTCAAGAGGATAACCACACTTACAAGAGTCTGATGAGGAGCAAGAGGGATACGGAGGTGAAATTGAGATATCTCGAGGAGAGGGTCGCCCTGCAGGACTTAAGGATGCAAGAGGAGGTCGAACGACGGGTGGACCAACGCCTGGTGGAACAACAGAGCCAGCAGACGGTGCAGCCGTATGTCCCACCTATCATGGTGAGCCCCTCAGGCAATCACAGCAGCTATGCTTGTACGGGGCAAGGAGGAGAACAGGAAATAGAAGGTGCAGCAGGGCCAACGAACAACGACCCCTCGTACCCCGTAGATGAAATCACGCGGCGGACACCTTGTGAGCTGCACAACCCCTTCAAGAACATATCACTCAAGGTATCCTCGTAGTTTTATTATATATGTCTTGTAAATTGCAAACGGTTATGCATGCATCTGTTAATTAGTAAGTAACCTCGATTCTCGTGAAGGTGGCGTCGGGAATGGCCATACCAGTGGACCCTTCAGGGACTTACCATTGCAGACCGATTCCACCTAGGTACTCCAAGGTCGAAGTTGAACTGGTGGAACGAGGGTTCGAGGATCTCGAGCTGGACATCCCCGGAGGAGACGGGGAGACGAAACTAGGAGACACAGCCCATGCCATTGTACTATGGTGCAAATGGTACATCGTGTTTCCCGAACGAGCAGCGGCATCTTCTCCTCCGTCACCTCCGCCTGCACCCTCTCCTCCGCCTACACCGTCTCCACCACCTCCACCTCCTCCGCCTGCACCCTCTCCCGCGCCTGCACCATCTTCTTCGCCTACATCGGCAACTGCACCTCCGTCTGCACCATCTCCTTCTCCGACACCGGCTCCTCCACCTTCGCCTCCTCCGCCTGAACTGTCATCGTTAGCTCCGCCTCCACAAGCTACAAAGTCGTGCCCACTTCGTCCAGCGCCATCAAAGTCGCAGAACAAACGAAGAAGCCAAGACTTGATGAGCCAAAACTCCTAGTTCTCAAGAAAAGGGCGTACGACCGCACAGACGAGGAGAATGATGAGGTCGTACGAGCGGAAGTGAAGGCGTTCTTCAAGCCACGCAGCCCAGAAAAGAAGACTCCTATAGATCCGGCTGCTAAGAAGTTTTTCCAGAAGATGAGCGAACCGGTCAAGAGGGCTTTACTTTCGGATTATGACCAGTCGATGACGAAGTCGGCTAGGAAGCAAAGAGTAAGGACCAAAGAAGTGCATCGGCTCGGAAAGCAACCGAAACAATCAGTTGAGCCATTGCTACCACCCGGTGAGGCAGAACTAAGGCAATGGATGAAAGAGACGGGTTTGAACAGGGCGCAGCTGGTGGGAAATGCACCAATAACTATAGTGACCGAAGCTGATTTGAAACATAAATTTAAACTCGGTGAACCGCTTGTCAAGCCTGTTCAGGTGAACACCCTCTCCACACAAATGTACCGCTTCCATCGATGGTACATGGAATGTTCATCGAAAGGCAGAACGATGGTTGGAGCGAGGATAAGGAACTCAGATTACTATCAAGGAGATGATGTCCTGTGGATCAACTTCGAGGATGTATTTGATGTATACCAACTAGACGCCCTCGATGTCTCCATGCTCAGCTGCTGGGTTTTGTAAGTATCGTTTTACGCAAAATTAATTTTATTCCTTAGCTCCTTATCTGTACCGTTCAATGGTTACACTGTGCGGATAATTGATGCAAATATGTTTATCCTTTGTAGAATGGAGATCCAATCGTGCCGTAAACAGGGGATTTACAATATTGGATTCATGGACCCCCGCAAAGTCAATGTCGATATGATACGGGACTTTGAGGAGGCTATAGAAGACAACATTGTTCATTTCTTGGTGCAGCAGCATTACAAGACCTACATACTTTCAACTAACAGTAATTACGAACATTGCTAATGCTTCTATGCAGATCTCCGATATTTAATCGTAGCTTCCAACTGTACATAGGGCATGGGCAAAGTTCTGGACGTTGGTCCGCGGGGTTTGGAAAGAAAAACTTGGTAGGAGGTTTAATTTTCCGGTGAGTACATACTCCAAAAACATATTGAATCATTAATTTGTTCTAGAAAAAACTAATACACTAAATCTCTCGTCGTTTCTCTTTAAGTGTGCAAAACAGGAGTAGGGGAATAACTTGTGCGGCTACTACGTTTGCGAATATATTCACTGCATTGTACACCAAATCAACAGTGACAAGGATCTGGAAGTACGTAAAAATCCTTTATACATTACCCCATCGATTTCTTATTGACTTCGTGTACTTATATCTCAATTTTTTTCAAATGATAGATTCATTACATGAGTGAAAAACTATCCAACGAAGAATTTGTAAAGGCTGTTCAAGAACAATTGATGGGATTTATCAATGAACAAATAATTGATCCCGCCGGAGAATTCCACTACGATGGAAGGCCTATTGATCATGATCCCCATGTATAACTTGTCTTAAGTTTCTTTGTAATATACAATAGAAATTAGAACTAACGAAGGATTGTTAATTACAAATGTATGTATTTAGATGTGTATACATGTGTGTCAGTACATTTCGGTAATATGAGTATATATTTACTTGAGTGCATATATTTAAGGAACATATATATGTGATAAATATGTATTTATCACATATTATACATGTGCAATATAATATAGATTATATATAGATATATTATGCATATACATGTATTTATACATATATATGCATAATATATAAACTAGTAGCTAGCAAAACCAGCAACCTTTAAAAAAAGAAAAAATATCTTTAGTCCCGGTTGGTGTTACCAACCGGGACTAAAGATGGTAGCGCCCGCCACGTGGCTCTACCATCTTTAGTCCCGGTTATTTCACCCGGGACTAAAGATGGGCATCTTTAGTTCCGGATTCGTAGTCCCGGTTGCATAACGGAGACTACAGGGGGTTACGAACCGGGGTTAAAAACCCCTTCTCCACCAGTGGCTGTTTGTGGCTGTGGACTAAAGCAATAATTCATCCAATTGTCTAGCAGCTCTAATTCACGGTACATGTTGCATATTTGGGTTGTAATTGAATTTCAGCAGGCCTGAAGTTAAGTTCAGTTGCTAAAATTTCCTTGTAAAATGGCCGGAATATATAATGGTGTCTAGGAGCTATACCCCGGTCCCCGGTGCAAATTGTTATGTCGGTATGGCCATTGAAGTTTGACCAATATACACTGCTTGAGGCATCTAGCCATCCACTTGGACTAAATATACATCAGGTGATCAGGATCAGGAGCTGTTCAAACACGACGAGAGGATGTGAATAGACCTTTTCTAGTGACAACATAAGAGTGATAGCTCCGATATCCTATAGGACCATCTAATATTTCGTTATGAAAGTGCACTGTAAGACCTATTACTGACTTAAAAAGGTGCTATTGCATAACATACCAGACTGAGAACACTAAAGTTTGGAAAGTTCTACTGAACTAAGTACTTCACCTAGAATGGACAAGTAATACACAGAACTATCAAAATATAATTGCTTTAAGGACAAGAAATGTTTGGGGAGCAAACTTGAAGGGCAATCCAAGTAGGCAAGAATAAACGTTTGAAATATTATGTTTCTTACAGCCATTAAAATCTACTATTTACATACCAGTGTATAACAGAATATAGATTAATCATGTACAGTAGCAGAATTCAGATTATTTGTATATCAGACCGAGAATGGTTTCAAACTTTTAATAACTGCAATGCTCAGTTGCTCAGCAAGTAATGAAATGTTTAAACATACCATAAAGGTGTTTTATTCAATATTCAAAGATACAAACTAATGGGCCATATGGATCATACCCATTTTCCTTCTCTCTAAATTGACCAAAGGAATTTGCTTAATCCCTCTTTGCCACAGAAATACTTCCCCTTCCCTTTGATTGTGTTATATTCAATAATGTCTCCCACAACATCTACACTGCTGACGGATGGTGTGGCCGAAATGATGCCATAAGGAAACAATTATTGATAATTTTGAATATTTCAAATGGACAATGTGTAAAATCAAAGTGTGTTCGAGTATTATTTGATGATGAACAATTAACATGTGATATTATTGGTTTTAATATTTGGAGATTATTGGCGAAGTGGTTTTAGAGATGATTGGATTTTCAAATGATGAATAGAGACTGCTGTCTGTTTTGGACCGATCAGACCAGGCAAGGGATGTCGGTCAGACCGGTGGTATGTGCGCGTTCAGACCGGCCAGCCCACGATCTGACCGATCAACACTATGTCGATTTCAGTTTCGGGTTGTTATTTTGGATATTCGTGATTATTCTGAGATTATGGCTTTTAAATGGATACTATGCGTATGTAATATTGTTGTGTGCTAACAATGAATCAAGTTGGAGATAGCTTGTGCTCGGATATAGTTTCTTGGTTGATTCATGTGTAGGTGAGTCTTGACGCCTCGGGAGAGTGTTGCCGGTTATAGATCGGGAGTCAACTTGGAAGAAGATGACGTCCGACGATCAAGATATCATGTGAGTGTTGACGATGAAATTTGGCAAGAATATGAATCAGAAACGAAGTCCAATTCGAATCGGAGTTGAAGATATGCGGAATTCTCAGAAACAGTGTGCGCATCGGCTGGAAGACCGTATCGGCTGGAACCGAGTCTGATCTGGATAGCCGATATGGCCGATATTGCATGCATGATCAATATCGGGTTCGAGGAAGAGTTTGAGACGATGTTGCTAGACAAGGATAGAGTCCAGAATTGGCAAATGTATCTATTAATTAGGATTATCTGTAATTTTCTTATAGATATTTTCGGTAAGAGTCCGCCTAAGGGACTTGTTTGCTAGTTGGATTTGTATTAGGACAATATGAGTCGTGTCCATCTTGGACAATGTTTGTATTTTCGGGTATAAATATAGACCCGAGGCTTTCGGAATAAAACAATAACAGTTCAATCAATCTCGGCGCATCGCCAACCTTTTATTCTTTTATTTTCAACGAGTTCTTGCTTTCGAGTCGAGCTGCATCAGTTTGATCTTCGACGAAGAGGTAGGTCTTGTTATGGCGGTTTGCATTATCGGAATTAGTGCTTACATCTTTATGACACTCTAATTCTATCTTGTGAATCTCTGAGTTATCATATACATCATATAATTTAGATTGACAATACTATCTATTCATATCGGCCGATCTCTATTTAGGGTTTTATCGATAACGGCTAGATTGACTTGTTGGTTTGAATTATATAATGTATCCACCATCCCGAAAAGACAACCATAGGCTTGATTGTCTAGATATTATGCTTCTTTTCATACTTAATGCTGCTTCAGTTAAGTTTGATCTATTAAGTCGTGTCTAAAATCATGATCTCTAGCCTGCTTTATGGTTGTTAATAAGGATAGTATCGGGGTTTCAGCCGATCTTATCTGATATAGTTGTTTTACATAGTTTCTTGCTTCGTTTAATATGCTATATCTACCCCTTATATCAGGATCTAATATAATACAAATATATTGGACTTACTATCAATTTGATTGATAAAGGTTGAATATATTTGTTGCAAGAGAATATCCGAGTATAAGGTTATATCGGAGCTATAGATACATGCTTAAATCTGGACATCGGCTATGACATGAGTAAATATAATCGTTATTTCATGTTACTTTAAACTTGAGCAATTTATACTGTCTCGGTTAGGCCCGATCTATCCCAATTGCTGATTTCTAAAGTAATATTGATATATAGATTATATGACACTGGTATTTTCAGCCGATGTATCAAATTTAGAGTTAGCTTATCCTTGAATATGCCTTATAGCCGATCCATGCTATATTGCATCGGCTAGGTTACATCATGATATGATATCGGCTGCCTGGCCGACTGACTATCGTTTACTACTAAACTTGCATGTTCTATCTTGTTGATTGCAGGATCAAATCAACTGGCACGCCCTTTGAACCCAAAAGCAAGTTTTGGACCTGCACTAGAGTAAAGCAAATCTCTCAGGCCAGTGTGTGTTTTTTGCATCAACAGCAGGATGCTTAGTCTAGAGATCAATGCACGTGGATGGTGAAGATTTCATAGCATGCGATAGAGATATTGTGTGCGTATGGGATACGGAGTCGATTTTGGAATGAGTCCAAATTTGGTACAATTGGAGTTTATAAAGTTTGTTTCTTGTGCGAGGAGGTTTCCTATGGGATTAGGACGACTTGTACAAGATTGGTTCGTGACTTTTGGCTACCTACCTCGGGTATAAATAGAGAGGGAGGGTGTAGCCTCCTAGTATCGATTTTAGAGAGAGTTGAGTTGAGAGAAAAGTTAGGGTTTCGAGTTTAATCGAGATTTTGGTGAGGAGTGTTGTTGTTGCATTTGTAAACACAGATTAGAAGTAATAAAGTTCAATCTACTTTGAGAGTTCCTCGATTTGTATTTTCTCGGATGCGGCGGTTCAACCGGCGGTCAGACCGGAGGCATCTGCCCGGTCAGACCGACGGCTCCACGGTGATTAGACTGGCGACGATTGCGGCGACTACAGGAAACGATCTCGACGAATCGGGCGGTCAGACCGGAGCGCCTACACCGGTCAGACTGGAGGTCATCCAGTGGTCAGACCAGCACATCAACTTCAGTTAGACCAATCTACATTGAATCTGAGGGTAACTTTTAATTCCGCTAAAAGTTTTGGTTTTGGGTACTACAACCATTCACCTCCCCTCTGGTTGGCTTAGTTATCGTTCTACGATCCTACACAATGTTCTTCTATTTTAAACAGCTTGGAGATGAACCACAGTTGATTACTTTTTGAATGGAAAGACCATTACAAAAGACAATAGACAAGATGATCCATATTCTATCTACAGGATGATGCAACCACAGTATATAAATAGAAGTAATTTAAGACCAAAACTAATGGACATTGCGATCCTTTCACAAACATATCTGAACAGAAGCTAAGAGAATTTGATGGGATGAAGTACTTTACCAGCCTTTACAAAATCTGTCATTGGGGATCTCCCTAACACCAACTTTTGTAACAGGGGTGTACATAAATACCAAACTTTTGAATCGATATCATCTAGGGTTAGCTGATATTCCATCCTCTCAGCTCCATCTATTACTACAACATTGTCGTTCTATCTTCTCGTTAACCAACTAGTCTCAAAAGAAGGTTTAGTAAATCAATGGTACTCACTAGATACGAAAGTTAGCATAAAAAGAAAATAATGCATCTGATAGAATGAATATTCATTTGCAAAATGAAACATGATATAAGTTATAAGCAAACCTTGCAACACCTTTTCCTGATGTCCCATTGCACCAGGCCATCTCAGGAACACCCATGAGTACATTTCCTTCCACCAAATCACCATGGGCTGTCAGATTGATGACCTTTGGACAACCAGTCCCTGGTAAACAAAAACTTATCAATGACTAAAGGATTTGACCATCATTCTAGTGCATAATTTAATTTAGGTAAATGGGTGAAATATCCATTATATACTATAAAAAATAAATGCTGCACCGTATCTATCACCTCCCTAGTCCACAGCATAAAAGTAGAGCTAGAAATCATATGGAAGGCAAATAAAGTTTCACTGAAAAGGCTCCACAATTTTAGAATACATCTTTTATCACGTACTGCTTGTAATGTACACATACTTCAAACAACTAACTAGACTAAGATAAATCCGGCTCACAAAGCATTGTTTATACTTAATTACAATAGTTGTTCAATAAACCTTGAGAGACAGGTAAGAAAACAGCAAAAATGGGCGGGAATTCAACATCATTCAGTATTAGAGTGCATTCAACTTTCAGACATCTTCCAACTATTCACGCTTTAGCCAGCATACGTTAGATTTACAAATAACCAAAGTTTATAACTTGCAAAAGGATGAAACATGGCAAACCTCGTCAAATTATAACAGCAGGGACTTAAAAACTTTAAAGTAATGCAAATCACAAGTTCACAAGTAGTTGTAAGAAATAGATAGATGACTAACCATAACAACGAAAGTAAGTTAAAATAAATGCTCAAGTAAGTTAAGGGAGTGTTCTACCTCACTTAATTCTTCAGGTAGAGGCACAAAATCTGGTGGTGTCTTGCCACCTATAAACCATTGGTATTTGAGGACTAGTTCACCCTCATCACACTGATTTGTGAAGCTAAAATGGCAATTATGATAGGGACCTTCTTCAAATGGATGGTCAAAATAAACTTCAGTGTCAAATTTTGTGGCAACTTATTGTTCCATTGCTCAAGTAGGAAGGAAAATGTTAAATCTGTCTATGCAAATTGCCGACATAAGTGTGCACTTAGAACTCAAATGGACACTCGAGAACCAGGTAAGAAATAAACCATTCAACTTCACTTTAGTTCATGAAATCACTTTATTTTTGGATGCACTATGCTAAAATGCTTACATTTTAGTATATCAGAAGAAAAAAGAATCTAATATTTTTGAAGTAGTACATCAGCAGATTCATTTACAAACATGTAATCAGCAGGAAATGTGTCAACAACAATAAAAGAAGTCAACTCACAATAGTAGTTTTCTCCCTCCATTCAAACCATACCAGGAGAGCAAAATTCCAAACCATCACAAATGCAAATAGCTGTATGAGAAGGATATTGCTTCGCAACTTCAGCCTCACTGGGGTTCAGATCTGTAACAGGTTCCCATTTTAGAATTATCCAAAACAATGAAGTAATAAGATAAACCCACTCTGGTTTGCATCAAACAATTCAGTGTATATTTATCTGACTGGACCTATTAATGAACTCACATGATTATATTGATCAATTTACTTAAAAAAAAATACCTAGGCATTGTGATGGTGTAGATACCGTAAAGCTCCAGAATAGGTGGTCATGGTGATCATGCTCTCAACTCTCACTATACGTGCAGGTGAACCGGTTAAACTGAACTCACTCATTTATCAGCATTGGAAAATTCATTGTAGTATCAGAACCTTAATAGGTAAGCTGAAAGAAAGAACAGAAGGTGGCTTATCTATGTAAAGTACCAGCGATATTTTCATTTTCATCCCATTAATGGTTTTCCATTAATTCAAAGTTTTCCAAATTTTATGTCCTACGGATGCATTAATACATACAATCTTGCCCCTACCTGCCCACCCCACCCCCACGTTTTTTCCCCACACTCCAACCTCCTTTCGTTCTTTTTTCTGTTTTTTTTCCTCCTGCACTCCAAATTACTAGCAGATTACTTCTGCACCTAATCTTCTTTTCATAAATAAATTATTGGCTTTTAGTCACTCTGGAGCCTCTATCAGTAATCAATTACTCGTGAAATATATTGTTAGATTAGTTCTTTATTGTTAAGTAATTATTTTTCTATCTAGTTAAATAGATCCAAGTATTTTTTTTTCACGGACACTTATTAGCGCATAGTAAATGTTTTGCTGTAAGAAATATGAGCATAGTAATTATTTTACAATAATCCTACACGGGATGAATACAATGATATAATGTGAGTAAACAATTTACTCCATGTCCATATTACATAGATCTAGAGTGTGGAAGGTGGTTGGTGACAGAGACGGCCGGCACCAGCTCTGGGCATTGACGGCGGCACGTCGTTGAGGTGACCGCTGCTGCTCCTCCATGGTCGTCGGAGGCCGAGCTCGTTGCCGCGGAGGTCACCACTGTGCGCGTGGGAGCGGAGCGACGGTCGGATCCACCACCACCTTGCCTCCCACCTACAGTTGTGCTGGACCCTCCGCCGCGCCGCCCGCAGCGTGCGGGATCCACCCCGTCGCGGGCGGATCCGCCGCCGCCTTGCCTCCTGCCCGCAGTCACCCATCGCCTCCACGCCCTCAGCCGTGCCGGGTCCTCCACCACCGCGCCCGCCGACACGGCACCTGCTGCCGCTCGGCGGTGGAGGTGGTGGAGCCGCCAAGCCTCCCGCCTGCTACCTCATCTGGGGACACCCGGTAGGATGGAGGATTATTATGTGTGGAGACGGAAAAAAAAATAGTGGCGTCGTGACCGATCGTCGGCAAGGAAGGTAGAAATGCATCCCGTATAGCTCACGGAGGTACGCCATCATCGCTGGGTGGACGACCTCTGTATCTAAGCGAAGGTTTTAGACCAAATTTCCTCAATAATACCTCATTCTTTGGAAATTCTATGACGTACGTGCGGTGTGTACTCGGCCTACCGGTGGTAGTAGGAGCCCGGCCGTGTACTACACCAACAACACAAGAATATCTCGTCCCAGATTCCCTCGTACCCGGCCTTGGTTTTGGTCAGTGGCTACTGTATAGGAATAGCTGGTGTCGCTCTCCTAGCAGCCTAGCTAGCTAGCACCGTCTGCCCATAAGCCTACCTATAGTGGAGTAGCAAGTCAAATTCATTGACAGCAAAACTACAACCTCGATCTATCGGTATGCCCTTCATGGCGCTAGGCAAAATCGTCACAAGCATGACGCATTGACGCGCGAGGCCGCGAGCGATATCCACTTGAGCGCTGGAGCAGCGTGAGATCTGAGTAAACAGTAGACTCGAGCGAAGTTGTGACCAACTGACCATTTATTTAGCTTGTTTTTACTAGTAGTGGCCTGGACGGACGGCGTGCAGTTTCTCGTGAGGAAGCCGATGAATAGATGAGGATAAAAAAGTCAATTTGGGAACGGCACTCAACATCCATTGGATCAGGAGCAACGTAACGTTAGAGATGAGAGAACTGCACGGCCGTAACTTACCTCTGTAACGTCAGAGGATCCGGATCCCTAGTGGGAGGTACTGTAAAAGGCCCCTAAGAGGAAAAGGTTTCATTTTTAGAACTTAAAAACCACAAGCAATCAAAAACATTTTCTTCCTCGACGATGGGACATTGTCTGCATCAAAATCCAACAAGCTCTGCATCAAAAGAACATTCCATTGATTGACAGAAACAAAATTAAGCTAGATAAGCACTGATTCCACGCACAATTTACATGATCATTACATCGTCCATCACACAGACACTCATGCATCGGTTACACATAGGAGTATTGATTTGTGTGACTAGCTTAATTAATTTAATTAGCCGATGATCTGGTCGAGGACGCCGATGTTCTTGAGGCCGAGGACGACGCCGACGCCCATGATGTGGCCGACGGCGCCGCAGGCCAGCGTGTCGGCGAGCGTGAACCCGGCGGGGTCGCCGGTCTGCAGGCCGGAGTCGCGCGCCTCCAGCTTCAGCCCCGCCGTCGACTTCCTGTTCGCCGACGGCGCCAGCCCGAACCTCCCCGCGAACAGCATCAGCGTCGTCGTCGTCACCATGATCTGCATCGCAAATAATTACCCATCACATTACATTAACATCAAGCCTAATCACGTCGTTGAATTCAGCTAATTAATCAGGAGCAAATTAATCACACTGATAAATTAAAACTGTCACATGAAGATGGAGTGTGTGTTCTTACCACGTTGGTGGCTGAGCCGATGTAGTCGCACCGGATGCCCTGGGACCTCTTCTTGCTCATCCTCAACGATGGCAGCGTCACCTGTGATCAATCAAGCAGTAACAATAATTAAACGCATGTAATCGCATATAGTACATCTCTAGTTGGTGCAGAGACCAAAAGTTATACTTTTCCATTACGAAGGAAAAATATGTTACTAGCATTGGATGATGGAAGAACTGACCATGGACCTAGGAGAGGAGTAGGTCCGGAGGCCATGGAACTGCGGCACGGAGGTGGCGGCGGAGAGCTGGGAAGCCATGTCTGGAGCCTCTCCTTCCTTCCTTCTTGCTGATGCTATGAATAATGATGCTATGAAATATTGTCAGTTGTTATGCAGTGGGCTTTAATTCTTGGAAGGTAGGGGGGACATGAGATGTGGAATGGGAGCCACAAGGGGAGCTTGTGGACTGCAGTGGCCACTCATGGATAGGTTACAGATCCTTGCTGCTGATGTGGCATCTCCTGGTTAGAGCCTGCCAGTGTGGATAAGATACTCAGCTCTGCATGCAATGCTTGGATGCAGCTGCAAATGTTGTTGCTGACTTGATGCATGTCTGTTCTGTCAAAAAAATGACAGGCATATGTAGTGAGCAAGAGAAGGGGGAACAAGAAATTATGTGGAGCAGTAAAAAAGAGGAAATCTTGTTGGTATCATTTTCAACCACAGATAAATGAGTAAATGAACCTGGATTTACTGTCCATGTAGGCTGGAATAGGTTGCTTGTATTGACAGTGAAGTGCATGTGTCACTTACCAGCTGCTGCTTTGTTTGTGCCATGGCATGGGGTCATGAACTGAAATAATCAAGAGCTATAAGCCCATTGCTTGCATTGCAGAAATGGATTTTGCAATGTAAAACAGCGTGGCGACGCATCTTACTGCTGTAGGCCTACATCATGATGACATTACCTAACAAAGTGCAAAAATTAAAATAGAATGGCGCTTCAATAACCATCACTCGTACACATTTCCATTTCAGATTTTGTATATGAAGCAGACGATTATGTGAAAAAAATACACAAAAAATCTTCCCAATCAATAATATAGCCTAATGAGAATTGCATACAGCCATACACAAATTGTATATTAATGCAACACAATATCACCAACCCTCCCTTTCCTATGTACATTTCACGAGTATGGAAAACCAGGGTCAGAAGAGCAACTCGCTCCTGATTTGAGAAAAGAAAAACTGTAACACACTCAACCACACCCATACAGGAAAGCTGCCACGCTCCAAATCCTATAAATATTACACATCCTGTAAACTAACTTGCATTGATACTGAGCAACAATTTTCTAATTGGTTTCATACTGTAAGTTATATCAGGTTGGCAACTCGATCTTCATGCTTCTATCTTGAGGAGTGAGTTGAGAGATGTGCTGTTGAACTTTTGAGCAAGACCTCTGATCACCAGAATGATGACGTCTCGCATGTGCCGAGTTTGCACCATCAAGTCAACCTCGCTCTCACCATCAACAACAATCTTGAAGCGGTGCTGATCGTTGCGATATAGCTCAACCTGATAGATTCAATGAACAGTTAGCTTTAGTTATAAATTTGCGTACAACAGGGGTTAGACATTCTAAGAAGGACATTTTATTTTTCCAAGTTCATGCAAGAATTTACATGGAAGGGTGGAACATATGTTCCTCGCACTTCTGTAGTTGGGAATGATGCCTTGGATCCAGGCTTTACAACTTTGATCCTCTTCCTATTCACTTCTAAAATTCTGCGCTCCAAATGTCCCATCACTTGTGCCTGTTAAATTGTTTGTTTTTCCAAAAAAAAAAAGAATGTAACTTGTAAATTGCAACACTTATTATCCTGGTTAATCATGATTAAAAAATATATTAGATGTAGGGGAAATACCTTTTTTGGTGTTCTGTCCTTGTCACACAAAACCTGTTCAATGCAAATTTTATGCACTTGTTACTAAACAAAGTATTAATTGTTACGATGATAACAATGAAAAGTATTACTGTGAAGGTAACCCATTTTTTTAGATAATAAAGATAGCCCAAGTAGAAATGTTATTATGCTTAAGACAGCTACTAGTGACTGAAATAGTCACTCTGCTGCAGAATTGCTTCGCACTCAAATTTGGAAACATTAGCTGTGCAAATAGGAAACAAATATGCTCTCCATAGTTTGACGAATAAGAGGCTCAGCTATCCGTGACAGTGAGACAGTCCAGTACTCTATACTACCAAAAAGGAACTGACATCAGTATTGAAATGAATATTACCTCAAACTTGACAGATCCATCGTCAAGCTTCTGCTTCACCTCCTTGTAAATTTCAGGCTCTGCATAAGAAAAGATCAAGCAGTTAGTAGATCAGACTGACAGCCAAAGTAATGCTCTGAGGATTAAACTTAATAATTAATTAATATAACTATCGCAGAAAGTACTGCGATGAGTAGTCCTGTTCAAATAGGACAAACATCCCTAAACGGAGCCTAGAAGAAACTGTTTAGCTAATCGCTACCCCAGAGCACCAAAAGGAAAAAAAACCTGAGATGATAATAGTAAATGTTAGTAGGCGACAAGATAGGTGAATTGACTATACCAACTGCAATTGGCTCTGTTGAAGCAGAGATAGGTTGTCCCTCAACTCCATCCTCTCTCACAGGTGTATAAATGATAACAAGTCTATAACCTACATCATCAACATTGGCTTCATATGTTCTTCCAATTTCACCTGCACAAGAAGTTAAATGCAATATAAGAATATAAGTACCAAGAATTGAAGCAAAAATAAGTGGGTAACATAATAACATCTTGTGCCCATTAGGATTTAAATGTGGTAATATTAGATCATTTTCAAAAAAAAAAAAATGTAGACTGAATAATCATACCAGGTATAGAGATAAGATCTGGGCTTCCAACCATAGACCTGAGCCATTGGATTTTGCTCTTGCCTTCTTTGCCTCCAGAATAGGTACCCCGAACAGCATAAAGGTTAGTGTGGAAACCTCTGCCTTCAATCTCCAGTTTTTCAATTTTAGGTTTTCCTGTTAAAATTAAACATCACGCTTCAGTGGTATTGCAAATTTTAATACTTTGCATGAGAATGGATATCGGTACGGTCATCAAACAAACTTGGCAATAGAGATTAATCCAACTAGCCAAGCATCTTTTTAGTAGTATACACAAGAAGTTCAATGAAGATGACAGAAGTATACACTCATGCACCAATCAAACTAATAAAACATGATGCATCCAAACCCCAACTATAAAGAGGTAGCCAAGATACAGCAGTGCAAAGCCTATGGACTGATCCTGTATAGTCCTATCCATTTTGAAATAAATAATGAATATTTTTCTCAACTGAAATATCCATCAGTTTCACAAATTACAATATGCATGCTGATTGTAGACAACCAACCTGGTAAGATCGGAGCAGTCACAGCTGATATCAATTCACTGGATCGTCCAAATACATCAGAGACTGAGCATTCACATTTCAGGCATCGGCCAATATCTTCGAAACATACTTTGTATGAGCGAGAGCACTGGATAGGCAGTAGCTCAAAAGTTTGATCCACTTCAGATCCATTGGAAGCAAACCTGCGTCCAGAGATCCACAGCAAGTGTTATATGCATATTTCAACAATGTGACAAAGTCACAACATACGCCTCTTTGCATTACCATTGATATGTTATCTCTTTCTTGTAGTTACGCCATAGATGTTGTTGAACTGCATTGCTTGGAATTTGTTCAACAATAGTCAGTGTCTCTCTCTCAACCTGATTTCCCTTGAAAGAGAGTGCCTCAATTTTAAGTAGTTCTGGAAAGTAAAGGAGAATTAGTAAATGTAAACATGTAGTTGCATGGAAAACGTGAACATAGAACAGTATGTAATAGGTTCAGATATTAAAATTACCAGGGAGAATTATATCAGATGGCTCAGAGAGCCTTTCTTCCCCAATTATCCCATCAGAACGAACAGGAATATACCTATCAAGAATTCCAAAATATCGGTTATGCAGTAACACAATGTAACCAAGTCATATTAAATGTCCGCAAGCCCAGATCAAAATAGATTAAATTAAAGTGCCTTACCCAAACAGTAGACGGCAGCTGTAATCTGCATCTGTCACTTCATATGTAATTAAATCAGCACCATCTATACAATCCCTGGTTCCATCACTAGATTCCCTGTACCACTTATACAAGCTTGACCCTTCATATCCACCATAATAGACGCCTGTTCCACTATACAACGATGAACTTTTCTGCTTCAAGTGAACATCCGAAACAGATGGAAATGCTGCAAGGTTGGTAAAGGAGTGAGGATGTGCAGGTAATAGTAGTAAACACAGAACACTGCCAAGGAAAAGATCAACAGGCAACCTGCCATGACAGGGTCACTGGTAACAGCCACCAATGGGTCACCAATCTCTCCATCATATCGTGCAGGAACCCAGTGAAGAATCAAGTAGAAGCCAACATCGTCCAACGAAGGTTTGTACATCCTGACAGCATTCCATTAGATCAAAGGGATTAGTTCTTAACCTAAATCATTCAAAAGTAATAATCTTGATGAGATCAGTAGGAGAACGCACAAATTTACTCCAACAACTTCAGAACATGAAGCCACCAGATCAGGCTCCAAGTTATCAAGCTTCTCTTTAGTTCGATACCATGTATATTTTCCAGTGCCTTCCTTACCACCAAAGTAGGTTTTGATTGGAGAAATTTCATTGTCCTGAAAACACTCTGGTAGAACAAGATTAACACCCTTGGGGTCCCCTGTGCCAATGATAGATCAATAAATAATTAATGCCATTGATTATTACAATAATACTAAATTATGGATAAAATATGCCCAAAACTATATTTATCTCATCTGCTTTGGACAAGATACATACTGGCATTTTTCTATCAAATACTCTGGTCCTAGAACCAAAAGCCTAGCCATAAATAGGCAGAACTTTCGAATATGAACAGTTAACTACTAGCCATTTTTTTTAGATAATAGTCAACTACTAGCCATATAATCCCGAAATTCCATAACAATTTCTGAGGAAAACTAACCAGGTAGAATTGTATCCGATAGAACGCTCTTATGTGACCCTTGTAATCCATCATCTCGTACAGGTGTAAATATAAGCTCAATCCGCGAATCAACATCGTCTAGAGTAAGATCTAGACATTCTATAAGATACAAACAATTAGCCATTAGCTTTGCTATGTGGGAAAAAAACACTGCAGCTGTATGTGATAGACAGATAGTATATTGAGGCCTTGAAAGGCTGCTAATGTAACTGACCATCAGTAGTCAATTTCTCTTTCCTGCCATCGGAATGTAATCTGAACCATTCTTGGATGCAAACTCCCTTGAAACTAGAATGAGAAGAGAGAGAAACAAAAATGGTGATCAAGTGTGTGGCATTAAGCATAATCTAAAACAGCGATAGTTTATCTCACCCTCCTGTATACTCGGCATGAAAGGTCAAACAGCCACCTTCAACCATAGGGCCCGCTAACTCAAGAGATAGGCATGTAGGTGGTCCTGAAAAGGAAGTAAATTACGAAGATGTTAGTCCTCCGCTTAATCCACTTACTGTTTTTCAAATTAAGAACAAATGCTGAGCACACAACCAAATAATAACACTTATTTGCCAAAGTGGTCAAGTTATCAGTTTATCTACCAGGTAGTATAGGACCAGACTCTTCTGTTGACACCAAAGGACCATGAACTCCATCACTTCTAACAGGCTCGCACAAGACTGATATGTAATAGCCAATATCATTACAATTCAAGGTGTATGATGAACCTGTGGCCCCTTCAATTTCTTTCTGGGTTCCATCTGAACTAGTCTGTGGACACAGAAAAAGTTTACAAGGATGTAATAGGTAGCTTGGTATATCCAGTGATTTACAAATCACAATGCCATTGTTACGTGAAAGGGAAGAGTAGTGTTCTAATAAGAGGAACCTACCAATATCCAACGGAATATGGTGTCCCCTTCTTCTCCTCCCCAATATCTTCTGTTGGCAACCATAGTGGTACCTTCGATGGCCTCACCAATTAGTTCAAGAGAGAGTAGTGTTGGCCTTCCTGTTAACAATCAGTGAAATCGAAATTAAATATTATGTGTGATTTATTTTTGTCAATCAGCAGCCATCTAGTACATATCATAAACACAAGCATCTAGGACATATCATAACCACAAACAAAGAAAATAAATCCAGCAGTAAAAAGGGCAGCTAGATCACAACAGAGTATATGAATTACAACAGAAAATTACATCTTTGTAACCTCATGGTTCGCATTACAAAAATATATGAATTATTCAGACAGAATCCTCATTTATCAGTTCATTTACCCAGACAGCCTGTAAAAATATATAACTGTCAAGGAATTGTTCAGGCAAAAAGACAATGCTAGCACCTGGTGTGACTCTGTCCTTTCGTGTGAAAACTCTTGGCTCACCAAGTATACCATCATTCCTGATAGGTATGCATTTGAAAGAAAGAAACTTTCCAATAGCTTCCTTTGTAACTTGGTATTGTAACAGGCCTGATGCTTCTGAAATCAGACTGCCTTCATCATCTTCAGTCTGCAGAACTTTATGTGAGCTAAGAAACAGTGTGGCATAAAGAACTCACAGCACTACTGAATAAAACTAGAAATCAGAGTTTGGCATTTTCTTCTTCTTCCTATAGTACAAAGAAACACAACTTTCTTGTGTTTTCAAGAAAAAAAAATAGAATTCAGCAACTCATTACTTCCTCCAACCTAAAATATAAGGCACAACCACTACTAACGCAAAGACCAAGAATGAATTACTATCACCTCCTTGTTTGGATCACTCCAATAAATACAATCCATGCATCCAATGGTATTAGAGATCTTGAGGGTAGATGATTTTAAAATATGAATTAAAAGGAGGGGAATATACTAATTAATCGCATGCATGCATGCGCGCCTTGTATTATGAAACATTGAAAAAAAGTGGTTGTGCCTTATATCTTGGGATGGAGGGAGTAATATATATCTCCACTGGTACAAAGGAATAATATAATAATATGCATGGGGAGTGTTATGTAGCTATTTACTGAGTATTCAGGATGTAACTTAGAAACAAGACAAATATGGCATGTACCTCATGAAGATGCCAACTATATAAACTATTTCCTTCATGTCCTCCAATGTAACCATATGATGCTGTCAACATTTGGCCCTCTGAGAATTCACCAGTGACTGTCAAAAAATTCAGGCTGGGTGGTAGCACTGCAAAAGAAGATGCAAGTAATCAAAGTTGGTAAAAGACTGGACAGATGAATGCTAAGCAAGAAATTATTTAGCTCAAAAACATTAAGGTTCACCAAAATGGACTCACTTTCCACAACATCAGCAGATACAGCATAGGCTGGTTCACCAGTTTCACCATCAGGTGCCATGGGAGTAAACTTTGCAACAATATAATATCCAACAGCACTAAGAGGAATGCGGAATGTCTATTGCATAATCAAAAGGAGAATATTGTTCAGCCATACACCAAATAAAAATTGGGTAGATTTATCAGTAATAGAGAGCTAAACTTATCAGACCTTGGAAACTTTAGATGTAGTGAGGACTTCGAGCTCATGCTCGTTTAAAATTTTGGATGAAGATCCTTTGAACCATTGAACCCTGCTGAACCCTTCAGTGCCACCTTTGACAGTAGCAGTAGCAGACACCTTGCTTCCTTCTCTTGCTTCCCCAACAATCTTCAAATCCAAGACTTTTGGGGGTGCTGATAAAAAAAGTAAAAGCAAAGTGGTAATATTTCTATTAGCATACTCCAAAAAAATCATACTGGCTACTTTATCCCAAATGGAAAAACATCAGGACTATCAAGGCACAATGGGCACAAACTCCACTAACCTTTCTTCACGGCATCTGTCATGGCATAAGCGGCTTCACCCTCCTGACCTGGAGAAGACACCGACAGATGTTAATATAACAGAATACTGGTGCAAGCAAGCAATGGACGGTTGAACAAACCTTCAAGGTTGATGGGAACATATACAAATTTGAGGCGCCGATCCACATCCTCCTTCATTAGCGTGTATTCCACGCTATTTGATAGCACTAGAAGAAACTCGCTGCACAAAATGAAATTGTTCTGTCCATAATTACCACAATGTATAGAAGAAACTTGTTCCACGAAAAAAAATTGTATTGTCCAAACTACCACACTATAAAACTATTGACCCTTTGTGGTTGTGGACTAGAGTCTAGAGCAACAATTCATCCAATTGTCTAGCAGCTCTAATACACGATACACGTTCCCTATTCAGTTTATAATTGAGTTTCAGCAGGCCTGAATTAAGTTCAGTTGCCAAAGCCCGAAAGTTCCTTCTTAAAATGGCAGGAATTCATATTGGTGCCAGGAGCTACCCTGGTGCAAGTTGTTATGTTGGAACGGCCAGCAAAGTTTTGACCAATATACACTGCTTGAGGTATCTAGCCATCCACTTACTACAAATACATTAGGAGCTATCCAAACACGACGATTGGATGTAAGTAGGCCTTTTCTAGTGACAACATAAGAGTGATAGCTCTGATATCCTACAGGACCATCCAATATTTGGTTATGGAAGTGCATTGTAAGACCTATTACTGACTTACCAAAGTGGTACCACATAACATACCAGACAAAACTTATCGAGTGACAGACTGAGAACAGTCAAGTTTGGCAAGTTCTACTGAACTAAATACTTCACCTAGAATGCACAAGTAATGCACAGAACTATCAAAATATAATTGCTTCAAGGAGGATGAAATGTTTGGAGGAGCAAACTTGAAGGGCAATCCAAGTAGCCAAGTATAAACGTTCATCTAAATTGTTTTTTTTCTTATAACTCACTAAGATCTACTATTTGCATACCAGTGTATAACTGATAATACATTAATCATGTGTTCAGAATTCAGATTACTTGTATATCAGACCGAGAATGGTTTCAAACTCTTAAAAATTGTAATGCTCATTTGCTCGGCTAGTAATGAAATGTTTAAACATACCAAAAAGGTGTTCTATTCAATATTCAAAGATGACAAACTAATGGCAGTATGGCTCATACCCATTTTCCTTCTCTCTAAACCAAAGGAATTTGCTTAATCCCTCTTTGCCACCAAAATACTTTCCCTTCCCTTTGATTGTGTTATCTTCAACAATGTCTCCCACAACATGTACACTGCTGACTGATGGTGCGGCTGAAATGATGCCATAGGCAAACAATTATGGGAATTTTGAATATTTCAAAAAAAACAAACAACTTATGGACAGTATGTGGAATTTATATATTGGGAATTTCGAATATTTTAAATGGACAATGTTCTTTTATTTAAATAGCTTGGAGATGAACCATCATTGATTACTTTTTGAATGGAAAGGCCATTACACAAAAACAATAACCAGATGGTCCATACTCTCTCTACAGGGTGGTGCAATCCCAGTATATGACTAGAAGTAATTTAAGACCAAAACTAATGGACATTGCGACCCTTTCACAAATATATCTGAACAGAAGCTAAGATAATTTGTTGGGATTATGTACTTTACCAGCCTTTACAAAATCTGTCATTGTACATTGGGGTTCTCCCTTAACACCATCTTCTGTAACAGGGGTGTACATAAATACCAAACTTGAATCGATATCATCTAGGGTTAGCTGATATTCCATCCTCTCAGCTCCATCTATTACTACAGCATTGCCGTTCCATCTTCTCCTTAACCAACTAGCCTCAAAAGAAGGTTTAACAAAATCAATGGTATTCACTAGATACAAAAATTAGCATAAAAAATTAATGCATCTGATTGAATGCATATACATTTGCAAAAAGAAACATGATGAAAGCTATAAGGACAAACAAACCTTGCAACACCTTTTCCTGGCGTCCCACCACACCAGGCAATCTCAGGAACACCCCTGAGTACATTTCCTTCCACCAAATCACCATGGACTGTTAGATTGATGACCTTTGGACAACCAGTCCCTGGTAAACAAAAACTGATCAAGGACTAAAGGATTTGACCATATCATTCTAGTGCGTAATTTAGTTTAGGTAAATGGGTGAAAATATACTATAAAAATAAATGATGCACTGTATCTATGACCTCCCCAGTCCCCAGCATAAAAGTAGAGCTAGAAAACATATGGGAAGGCAAATAAAGTTTCACTGAAAAGGCTCCATAATTTTAGAATATATCTTTTATTCCTATCTACTGCTTGTAATGTAAGCATACATCAAACAACTAACTAGACAAAGATAAATCCGGCTTACAAATTATTGGAGTATTTATACTTTATATATAATCAGTTGTTCAATATACCTGGAGAAACAGGCAAGGAAACAGCAAAAATGGGCGGGAATTCAGCATCATTCAGTATTAGAGTGCATTCAACTTTCAGACATCTTCCAACATCTTCACGCTTTGGCCAATATACCTTGATTTACAAATAACCAAAGTTTATAACTTGCAAAAGGATGAAACATGGCAAAACTCATCAAATTATAACAGTAGGGACTTCAAAACTTCCAAGTAATGCAAACCACAAGTTCAGGTAGTTCTGAGAAATAGATAGATAACTAACCAGACAAAAACTCTGTATGTACGGTTATGTACAACAAAAGTAAGTTAAAAGTGTTCTACCTCACTTAATTCTTCAGGAAGAGGCACAAAATCAGTTGGTGTCTTGCCACCTATAAACCATTGGTATTTGAGGACTAGTTCACCCTCATCACACTGATTTGTGAAGCTAAAATGGCAATGACAGGGATCTTCTTCAAATGGATGGTCAACATGAGCTCTCTCCACTATCAAATCTTGCGGCAACTTATTCTTCCATTGCTCAAGTAGGAAGGAAAATGTTGAATCTGTCCATGCAAGTAAGAACCATAAGTGTGCACTTAGAACTCAAATGGATACTCGAGAACCAGGTAACAAATAAATCATTCAACTTCACTTTAGTTCATGCAATCACTTTATGTTTGGACGCACTATGCTAAAATGCTTACATTTTAGTATATGAGAAGAAAACTAAAATAATATAATATTGTTGAAGTAATACATAGCAGATTCATTTACGAACATGCAATCAGCAGGAAATGTGTCAACAACAATAAAAGGATTCAACACATAAATAGTAGTTTTTTTCTCTCCATTAAAACCATACCAGCAGCAAGTTCAGGAGAGCAAAATTCCCAACCATCACGAATGCAAATAGCTGTATGAGCAGGATATTGCTTCGCAATTTCAGCCTCATCAGGGTTTAGATCTGCAACAGGTTCCCACTTAAGAAATATCGAAAACCATAAAGTAATAAGATACTCCATTCTGGTAACATCAAACAATCCAGTGTATATTTATCTGACCAGACCAATTAATCAAACTCACATGATTGATTAATTTATTAAAAAAATATCTATGCATTATGATGGTGTAGATACTGTAAAGCTCCAGAATAGGCGCTCCTGGTTCATGTTCTCAGTTCTCACTATATGTGCAGGTGAACCATTTAAACTGAACTCACTCATTTCTCAGCATTTGGAATTCTAGTCCTATCAGAACCTTAATAGGTAAGCCGAAAGAAAGAACAGAATGCAGCTTATCATCTCAAGTACCAGCATTATTTTCATTTCCATCCCATTAATAGTCTAAAACTAATCAGATTCAATGAGATTTCAACAGTGATAAGCTCAGTCACCGTGATGGATATTATTCTATACTACCATTTGAGCTAATCAAATAGTGATCAGCAATGCAGTGAAAAGCATGTTAAACATACCCCGGTCATTGAACTTCTTCAAGGTAGGGCCTACAAGCAGAATAGAAGCAGCCTCCAAGTGTGGAATCTCAAGAAGTGGATTGTCCTCGACACGTAAATGCTGCAGGCATTTTAGTTTAGTCATCAGTGAGCAAATTGCATCAACACTTGTCTTGATTAATTTCACATATTTTTTCAAGTTCAAATATATCTGTAAATTGCAGTATCCATAAATCCATATATATAAACATATGGATAAGTAGCTTGATTCCAATGGTTTCAGAAGTATGGTTCAACAACATAAGAAACATGATGAGTAAAAGCATACCTCTAGAGAAGGCAAATGGGGAAACCCCTTCAAAATTGATATTTTGTTTCTACTGGCTGCTAATACCTACACACAAAAAAAAAGGCAGTTAAGGTCCAACTGGATGTTTTGATTATGCTCAAGGCAGATACAACCAGCATACTCACTTGAAGTCGAGGCTGACTAGCCATACAAAGTGATTTCAACCTATTTTGAGCAACAGAGAGAAACTGGTGCAGCAAGAGAGATAAGAAAAATAGATTTAGCCTTGTTGACGTAAGTAAAGATCAACTGCTAAGACTAGTTTGGTAACATCAGCATACCTCCAAGTTAGGAAGCTCGGGAAGGGTAGCAAGTGAAGTTATTTGATTTCCAGCAAGATAAAGTTGCTACACGGATCAGAATAAAAAAAAAATGTTCATAAAATACCTCCATGAGCACAATCGATACTATGAGGTAAGCACAAACCTGAAGAAATTTGCAATTCTCAAGGGGCTCAAACCCAGGGAGCTTAAAATCATTAAAGCTCAAGTCAAGAACCTGCAAATATGATGGAAGACAAAAGGCAGCAAAACCAAAATCAACACACAATCAACAGAGCTTGGGCACAAGAACAGTAAGTAACAAAATGGAAGATGTCCCAAGAAATCCCAATAAAAGGGAAACAGATGATACCTTGACCCCCTTGAGAATCTCAATACCCTCCAAACTTGATAGACGATTGTCCCTGAGATAAACAAACTACAGACAGAAACTATGGTCAGCACTTCAGCAGACATGTTATTCCTAACATTTCTTAATCATGAGGTATGCTGGATGTATATATCTTTCCCAAAACCTTAGGCGTGGCAGCATGAAAAGAAATTAGCAGTGTCATGTGTCTTAAGTTATTGCAGAACTGCAAGAAAGCTTAAAATGCTGGGAAGCATAAGATAAAAGGAGAAGCTGACTGCACTTACTTCAAGTACAGGTGTTAATCTCAACTGCTTCAGAGTACGAACCCTGTGACCTCTTGAATCAAGTCTCTGCAGAAGCATGAAACTATATTGAATGGAAGAAAAACCACCACATGATGAAAGCATCAAGATCATCCACATAAATAAAGAACTTTTACAACACTAACCACTTCATCACTAGCCTTCAAATCCACTTGGGGCAGCATCATAAACCGTGAATCACGGCTATCAGCAGTCGAGCCCTTCCTCCGAATAGGCATGGAAGAACCCTTGTCCATCGATGATGTCCGAGAACCCACCTTTTTTGTGACGCTGCTTGTCACTGAAGGTGACCGTGGTGAGTTGAGAGTAGCATTTGAGGCTGCTCTCCTGAAGCTGCTGCTAGCGCTACTGCTGGAGTTCTCTGTCAGTGATGAGACTTTCTTCAGAGTGGAAATTGGTGATGGCTTAACAGAAGGCTTCTTCATCGAATCCGCCTTGGCCCTCTCAGACTGAACAGATGACTTCTTTTCCAGTGATGATTTTGAGCTAACCATGGAGGCCGACACCGGTTTACTCTTCTTCACCCCATCTGACAGAGAAGGACTAACTTTCTTAACAACAACTGAGCTCCCATTATCCTGTTGCTTCCCCGCACTCCCTGTGCTGCTTCTTCTCTGAACCGGAGCAGCACTCATAGACGAGGTAGACTTCGTCAACGATGACCTTGACATCCCCAACTCGGCTGAGGGAGCAACATCAGTCCGCTTCTTGATTGAAGAAGCAGTCCCCAATGCAAACCTGCCTGTGGGTGCAGACAACCGGGTCTTGGACGGTTTACCATCCGCCGGCTTTGATATCTCCGGTGGTGCTTCCATTCCTGACAACTACAATCCCTCAAGCCGTACACCACCAGTGCTTTTGCTTTCTAGTCAAACCAGGAACCTCTTGACGATTGCACACATGCCTGACCTGGATTGCCAGAGAAACAAACCAAATTATTATTAATGTATCACTTACAAATGTTTGGGAGATCACCAAATGTTTGATGCAAAAAAGAAAATCTCAGAATTTGCAGCTTCCTAGGAAAACTGGGCAGCCAACAAATACTTGTACAGAATTTTCGAACTGCTTGCAGAATTCGTCAACGCCTACTCGACTATTTAGAAAAGTACAACGCGAGGCAGTACCAAATCAGACGGAATTGCGGAAGCACGAAGCCGGTGGATATGGCCCGTACAAAAATGCGAAGCATTAAAACTTAGCAAAAATAGGCACAAATAATAAGATTTATTTCCTTTTGTTTTCAAATGGAGAAACAGAGCAGAAACTGTCGGTTTGGGTCGGAATTCAAAACCAAAATTCCAGCAACTCGTCGGTCAAACCCACAGGCGAGCTCACCACGGATCAAAACCACACCCGAAAAATCCCCCAAAAATGCTCGTAAAACCCTAGCACCACCCCATCCAACACATAAACCCCACCGCATTCCACGAGAACCCACCCGCACACCCCCACCGCCACCGCTACGCTACGAGCACCGGAGAAATCCCACTCACACGCGCACAAACACTCAAACACACACACACACACACACACACACACACCCTCTCCAAACTCGAATCTATCCGAAATGGAGTTCAAAACAAAATCCAGAACAAAAATGCCCAAAAAAGAAAAAAAAATCAGACATCGCGCAGCCACGGGGGGCCGGCTCGCCTCCGTCTCCCTCACCTCCCCGCCGGCAGCCGGATCCGAGCCCCTCCGCCGCAACCGCCTCCGCCTCCGCCTCCGCCAATGCGGCCTACGAGCGCGCACTGGAGCAGCAGCAGAAGAAGATGCAGCGGCGCACGCGAGCGAAGAAAGGGGAAGAAACCGAAACGCACACAAAGTATCCGAGAGTCGAGGGTGAAGTTGTGAATTACGTATTTTCCAGGGACTTCGGGGAAAAATCGCCAAAGTTTCGCTCCCGCCCGCGCTTTTGGCGCTTTTGCGGTTTCGGTTTTGGTCCAAACTCTGAAGATAACGAAAGGTCAGGGGATTTTTCGTTTAAGCCCTTGGGGTTTGTGAAAATATGACAGGAAGGGCGGGGTGTTTTGTGAAGGCAGCGCACACGTCGCCGGCGTGGACTCGTCGTGGGGCCCACTCACTTCTACTGTTGTTTGTTTGTTGGCTAGTTTTCGTGAGGGTAATCTACAGATTAAGTGGAGTAATTAACACTGATCACACTAAACACACGCGCTACGCTCGTACACACTGAAGGGTTGTTTTTATTACTGCCAAAATCAACCTAGCTTTTTCCAAAATTTGGTAGAATAGAATCAATGTGTTAATAGCTAAAACTTTTTATGCGTTATCAATGTTTAGTAACAAACTAAATACAATTATATATTTGTCAATTTCACTAACACTAATCTGAACAGACCCTAATACACGCTCAAAAGAGATAATTGCAAAATATCATACAGATTCACAGTTGAAATCGGTCTCTTGGAGCTTGTGGAGTTAGAAGGCGCTTCATGATCGATTTACAGTGTGCGTATGTGATGATACATGTACGTGTGCGTCTTATATGTGTGATCGTAAAAAATATATTGCACAATATAGAGCTTATTTGTCTTAAAAGAATTTTTCTTCGTATATGATTTATAAGCCAAAAACGCATAAGTCAAGCAAGGAAAATTATGAGGTTATAACATTTATACTTTTATTTCAAGCAGCGATGAAGCTAAAAAAAAAATTTAGCCTGAACAAACTCGAGTACACATAGTATTTGCTACTATAGAATACATATCTTTTTTTTTCAACAACTAAAATTTCAATGGAGCAATCGATGATGAGCCCAGCTACCCGGGGCAATTGGACGGTGGCCAAGCTACTCTAGAGACAATTTTGATAGGAAAAAGAATTACAAGAAACACACTTAAACTAATTCTAAAGTTTAAGTCCTAAATTCAAAACTAGTAATGCGCAACCCACGGCTATGTATGGACAAAACTGTAGGTTTGCAAACGAATGCAACATGCATTGCAAACAAAATCGACCATTCCAGCTGAATGAACCCTCCTCGATTACATCGAAGATTTTTGTTTCGAGACAGGGTGCATTTAGCACTAGTAACGCATGGACAGATAGATATGGATAAATCTAGCAGTTATGAGAGAGTAATCAAATCATCAATTGGTTAATTACAGGTAGAAGTGGTAGGTGAGACACAGACGAGCGTTGGAGCGAGCTCGCCATCGCCAGCGACGTGCCGGCGACCACTCCATCCAAGCCAATCAAGGCACTTGTACTAACGAGACCTACCTCCACTTCTCTCGCTGCCATGTGGGCCCGGGCCCACCTGTCATCCTGATGCGATCATCCTGGGCCGTCCGATCGATCTGATTGGCCGACCAGTAGCTAGGAGGCAAAGTCCGTGGGAAACGGGGCCGACACGGCGATGACACAGGGAGGATTAATTGTTGGGATGGTTTTGGATTAGGATAATTAAAAGGTTTGTGTGCTAATTAATGATGGGTTTTGTCCTTGATCGATCAGGTGC
This sequence comes from Oryza punctata, assembly GCA_000573905.2. Classification (NCBI taxonomy): domain Eukaryota; kingdom Viridiplantae; phylum Streptophyta; class Magnoliopsida; order Poales; family Poaceae; genus Oryza; species Oryza punctata. The sequence goes on along the minus strand of CM002494.2, from coordinate 2,774,531 downwards.
GGCCTTGAATGATCGATCGATTGATATGTGTGATTTTAATTAAGTGCAATAAACGCTAATGATGATTAACTCGATCGCCATCGTCCATTCGTCCTAGCTAAGCTTGTACTGGATGTATTGCTCAGTGCCACCGTCTGATCACGGCATAATCGTGTGTGTGCAAACCATTAATAAATAATAATAGTTGCACGGTTTTCTCAATCATATATAGATTGGTTAAGCACACTACATTATTATGCAGTACGTGCATTCTTCAGATCATCAGATGTGCTTATAGATTTATAGATATTGATTAGGGCTTTACGAGTTTGTTTAAATTTATTGACACGAAATTAACTATCAAGAAAATTATTCTCCAAATTTCAGACTAGCTACTATTAATCCAATTAAGCTATAATGCATTAATGCTTATATGTAATTAACTTACCCCCAAACAAATATGAACTGCTACGTTTTCTTGTCCTTATGGTATTTATTTGAGTACTATTAATTGATACTATGCTCAAAGAGGAACCTAAAATTATACAACTCAATATTTACTACTCTAGTACTCTTCATGCATGAATCTAGTTGCATGTAGTACCACTGTACCATGCTATACCGCACATAGTAACTAGACAAAGTATCATGCTGCTGTACAGATCGATTGCATTATTAATTTGTCCCTTGCTAGTGGTGCACAATAACTGTATAAACATTTGCAGCTAGCTAGTTGCATGCTGTGTCTACTCTTCTCCAAGATGAGTACGTGACAAGACCAGCATCCTTGTCACGATGTAGAGGCTTCAACAATCCGAGGCACACCTCTCTTAAAGAGCTTCTTCTATCCGCTATAGCCATCAGATTGGTACATCAGTGTCGCATCTTCCAATCTGAAGGGCTATAGCTGATTAAACATGTTTAGTTTGCATACATGTCTATATATATGCATACTAGTGGATACCTCAGCGTTTAGAATTTCTCTACCGAGAAAAGCATTGGCCTAACAGCTGATATATCACAAACATTTCAATCTTATAATGATTGGTACAGTTTGATGACATGGCTAAAAGTGGGAGTAGTTAGGTTGTGTTCTTTAATCTACTTTCCAACTTCAAATTATTTTGTTTTTCCCGCGTATGTTTCCTAAATTATTAAACGGCGTGTTTTTTAAAAAATTTTTATACGAAAGTTACTTTAAAAATCATATTAATCTATTTTTAAGTTTATTTTTAGCTAATGTTAATGATACGCTAATATGTGCTTCGTTTTACGTATTAGAGAGGAGCCCAATTCCTCCTCCCAAACATAGCCTTGGTTTGTATATGTACCTACATATAAATAGAAATAGAGGGTGTGCACGTAGACATATAAATAAGTTTAGCTAGCAGTGTTCATGGCTGCCAGAAGAATGCATGTGTAAAGTTAAGGGTAACAAAGGCAAGAGTGGCTATAGCTACTTAATTAAGTGCAGGAATCCACTGATCAGTCAGAAAGTTCACCTACAAAACTGTCATGTATATCCAACACACGTAAAGATAAAAGGGGATGACAAATCTGAGGAGGAAAAGGAATTAAGTCAAATAAATCTACTCCTAAGATTTCCCTTTAAGAAAGAATCAGGATGGCTCAGAAGCAAAGAGACCTAGACAAAAGTGAAGAGAGGAAGCTAGAAACATAAAGAACAGATAAACTATCTGTCTGATTAACTATTCCATCAATAAAAGCTAATTGCAAAGATGTGATGCAAAAGGTGGTAGGATGCTAGTAACCATCAACACAACGCATCAATTAGTCTCTTCTTAGGGCGAAAAGATATGGTTGATCTCCTGATACATGCTTATGAATGGGCCACACGAGCTAGACGTTGCAGCAACCACAGCAACTATAGAGCTATACAAGTCTCTATAGCTAATTTAATCCATGCATTTTCTAATGTACAACTTGCAAGATTTTCTTTGGGTATTATGGGTGGCCAGCTCATGAGTCATGACCACATTACACACACATTATATATATTGCTAATCATACTATCTGGTAGAGCAAAAAGTATATTGTAACTTAAATTACACCTCGATTAGTCTAGCTCCCTTTGTTTCTAGTTACAAGTTCGTACGGATTAAAGTGGTTAGCCAACTTGTTGCACGATGAAGACGAGACCAATCAATGACGACAGTTGAGAAAAGATCAAAGAGGTTGTTGCATATGTACAATTAAACATGCATGCATAGTACTAGTATATACGTGTAGTACGTTCCAAAAAGAAGATAAGAAAGAACAAAGATCTTTTCCTTTCTTTCGTTTTTTTTTTTTGTTTTTGCTAGAAGAGAAAGAACAAAGTTGGCAACGCATAATAATAGGAAGAAAAGAACAATGGGATCCGATTCGGCATTATGTTGGTGTGAATGTAATCCAATATGGTGGTTTATTTTAATTTGATTATCTAAAATGAATGATCAGGCATGTCTCGACTGCTTAATTAAGACAGATCGATTTGGGATGATTTCTGCTCAGAAGGAAAAGAAAGAAAGAAATAATAAAGAAAGGTAAGCCATGTCGTGACTTCGTGAGTGCCCCTTGGTAGGGCCTTTTATAAAACAAAAAAGGGCCAGGCCCACCCGCAATGACAGTGGCACCGGCTCAAACAAGGGTCCATTGTACATGTACTAGCGACGATGGGTCATGACCGCCATGGCTGTAGATGGGCCGAAAGGTCGATGTTTCTCAAGCGTTATTAGGCGTTTTTTTTTATTTATAATTTTATTTATTAAAAAATATTTAAATAATAATTTTCTATTTGTAAAAAATTTACAACACTAGTCGCCCATCGCCCTCTGAGATTGTCCTCTCAAAGGGTGATTTTGCTGACGTGGCACCACCGAGTGAGGGGAAATTTGCAGGCGGCCCCTTTGCCGCTCTCTGGGAGGGCGATTATTACTGTGCCGGGCTGCCTGCAAAAGGGTGGCCAGGTATTTTTGCAGGTGGGCCCCCACATAGTAGAAAATCGCCCTTCCAGAGAGCGGCAAGGGGCCGCCTGCAAAAATACCACCCATCCTGCAAAGTAGAAAATAGCCATCCCAAAGGGCGGCAAGGGGCTGCCTACAAAAATACCACCCATCCTGCAAAGTAGAAAATAGCCATCCCAAAGGGCGGCAAGGGGCTGCCTGCAAAAATGCTAGGCCATCCTCTTAGCCCTTTTGCAGGCGGTCCCCTAGAGCCAAAAACCGCCCTCTGAAGGGTGGCAAGGGGGCCACCTGCAAAATTTTGACGCCCTTGATGGCCGACCGTTATGTGAGGGCCAACAGTCGTCTGCCATGTTGGCAAAATCGCTCTCTGGGAGGGCGATGGATGACTAGTTTTGTAAAATTTTTAAATAGAAAACTATTTTTTAAATATTTTAATAAATAAAAATAAAAAAATTCTTATCATGTCACCGAATTATGCTCCAGAGCATTTTTTTCTTTTGATAGATAGTTTTCAGATGACTGACAATTGCTAGGAATTTTAGTCAAATTTAAACTTGCAATCCCCTTTGGACGGCATGCAGGATTAGGCTTTGGGCTAGGGTTAGGGTTGGGGTAGGAGGGAGGCTTGGGAGGGGAATAGGGAGGGTTCTTTTTTTTTTTTTTTACTTTTTCAGGCTTAGAGGGATGGTATTGGGTGTTGGTTTGGACCGGTGAAGGGTAGTGGACATGGGCGGGCGGGCGGCTAGGTGGGAAGGCAGTAGTAGGAAGGTTTGTGGCGGCGACGAGACCAATGAAAGTGGTTAGGAGACAGATCCTGTGGAGCGAGTCGCTAGAGATGACGAAGGATCGATAGTCCAGAATCATAACCAAAGAATCACATGATTCTAAGTCCTACCAAACACGCCCACTAATAACAGAGGTCAACAAATGCTATAGCGACAGCTCAGATTTATTAAACTTGTACGAATGGAAAAACCAAATTAAAAAAAGGATTTAAGATTTTCTTTTATACAATTTGTTCAATTTTGCAAGCTACTATATATATCATCCCTAAATACATTTCATCGATCCCTGCACCCCTCCCATCCCTAGTCCCATTCTCCATTCCCATCCTATCCTTATCGTAAGGTTTATTTTTGACCTAATCATATTTTAAAAATAGTATATGCGTAGTATGGTACATTGGTATCATGACCAACCCCTCTCAAAACTTCACCTTCGTAATCGAAACACCAAGCAGAGATGGACGACACGGCTGAGGGAAGAGGTTGTTCCCCTTCCTCTTTCTCGGTGTAGGCCTCCGTTGGAATAAGCCGCTAGGTGAAATGGCACAATCCACCTCATCATTGTCGAGGAAGGTCATTGTTTCCCACGGTCCGCAGATCGGAGCCTTAACCAACCTTGTGTATGTTGACCCTAGCTTTGACCCCCGGTGTTTCTTAGCGGCCGTGCGCATCCCGCATATCAATTAAAGTAGAACATCTGATTCGATCATCGTTCTTGCATGCGGAAGACGTTTTCTTGTTCTTCAATCTGATGGTATCAAAACTTTTAGAGGTTGATGGTAGTTCTTCTTGAGCTGACATAAAGAAAGAATGACATTCATCAAATTTCTCCAAATACTAGAATTAAAAATACCCATATTGCAATAGGTGATTTAACATGTACAATATTACTTGTTTGCCCTTGCATTGCATTGTGTGTTTTTTTAACAAAATTGTCTCTACCCAATACAATGCACAGGTATTTTGCTAGTATCAAAAATAAATATATTTTTATTTTTATTTTTTTCTCAGAAATCCACGCATAAACTTATAGATATTGGCTTGAAATTTCATGATTTTGAGTAGAAATTTATGATTCTTTTTATTTTATTTGGAGTTTCATAAGCACAAACTTTATGTGCGCAGCTATAAAGTTATCGTGCACAAAGTTTCTACGGTAAAAAGTAATCCTTGTGCTTAAAGTTTCTACATCCCAAAAGTTTACATGCATAAAGTTATAATGTAAGAGAAAGAAAATTGTATCGTGCATTAGATTAAATAAAATAGTTATAATGTATTGGAACTAGTGTATTAGAGATAATATGCTATACATGCTACATGTTAATTGATTAGTTAAAGATAAGGACAATGTTAGAGGTGTAGTCATCCATACTGTAAAACTTGCTCTTAGAGCTACCACCAAAATTTTCATTTTTTTGTTAACCGAGTGGTATTCGCGATTATATAAAAAAAAAGTCTAACTACAAGTTGCCTGGAGAAAAATCACTTGAATCTTTGATTGTCTCTTATCGCTCTAAGATTCGTGCACTGCAGCAACCCCGCATTATCTCATCTCTTCCTCCTCCAATTGCTTCCTTCGCCTTCGGCACACCGCCCCCAACACCGTCGGCGCCTAAAGCCACGAATGATGCTAACTAGGCCTGCCCACCGGCTTCCTCCCCTTCCTCCCTCCTCCAATGTTCATCTTTCTCCCAGTCCAACCATGGGCGCAGCCACCACCTAGGCTGCTCGGGCTCACGGGTGAAAACTTCATTAAATTTTAATATTGTTGAGTAAATCGATGATAAATTCTTTTGGTAAGTACTAATTATATTAAAATAAATTTGCTTGGGTTCAAAAATCTTTTTGGCTCCGCCACATTGAGTCCAACAACACCAAGCCCTCGCCAAGCCCGACTCGAGTCACCGACTCGTTGCTCTCCTCCTCGGCTCCTCTAGTCTATCTTCTCCCACTCAGCAAGGACTTACGACAGCTAGCGGCCGCCATGGCTGTTGCTTTCTACTCCTAGCTAGATTTGCTCAACAAAGTGGAAATGGGATGATCGACCATGTAAGCTGCATGCGTAGCAACTTTCTATTCACTCTCTTTTCAAGCCAGGGTATAAAAAACCGTGAAGTTAGGGACGTCATCGAATTCTGCTCTAGAGCGGTTTTGCTAATAATCACGGTTCACCACTTGTTTACCCAACTGAAACCAGTGAATTTCAGATAACTTTTATCGAAAATTTGAATTGGTTTAAATACTACCCCCATTTGTTTACTAAGCGGTTTCTTGATTCGTACTGGTTTTATTATAAGTCCGACCGGTCACTGTTAGCTCGATTGTGATAACCAATCACATTGTGTGGTCCCGTTAACACTGTGTATGAATCTATTAGTACAACCGATCGACCACGCAATAAATGTTTGGACGTAAATAATAGTAGCACAGCTTCAATGTGAGAAATATGGAATTTTTTTTATCAGCAAAACCATACTATCTTCATCCCAAATTATAACACATAGTACTACTACAAAGGTATTTGCTAGCACTGCAAATCTGAACATACTCTATAGTACTAGTATTTATCATATCCCATGTTAGATTGAGATATTTTAGAATGGAAGGAGTACAATTTAAATAAGCTAGGTGACGAATGATTACATTAGCAACAACCAGAGAGAGCATGCATATTATATATATTACAGGCTAGCTGGAGGTTGATACTATACTTATCATAATACCTACTATACCTAACATTGCACTATTTAGTACGAATATAATCTTCTCATCCCAAAATATAGCAACTTAATATAGATTGACCTAATTTCTAATTCTAGTATTAGAGTGTGTTTGAAATAAGGGGATCCACTACTACAGAAATCGTTTTTGCAGACGGGCAGAAACGATCTTCGCATGCGGTTGGCCAGCCCGCATGTGTGAAATGGTCTGCGAAGATCATCATTTGCGCATGCGGCCGGCCCAGCCGCATGCGAAGATCGATGTTCGCTTGCGGTCCATTAAGAGGGCCGCATGCGAAAATAGATCTTCGCATGCGGTCTATTTAAGCAGCCGCATGCGAAGATCGATCTTCGCATATGGTCCACTTAACTGGACCGCATGGGAAAATCTATTTTCGCATGCGGCTGCTTAGGTGGACCGCATGGGAAAATCAAATTTAAAAATAGCTGAATTAGTATCCTATATATTTTGTATGATTTGTTAACGTGGTCTGGAATATATATCATATGAGATAATCGGATTGTTGTTAATATTGTAACAAACATGAAATGCATAACCAGAAATTCAAACGTCATTTACATATGAATTTACAAGTACAAATGCCACAGATGTTTCGTTACATATATAAAAGTAGTGTTCATGTCATTGCATATGTTCTTTCTCCCACTCTCTTAGAGGTCGAAATTTATCTTCTAATGCGAGTTCACTCTGGTTGTCGTAGAAGAGACTTCTTGCGTTGCAGATATCACGACGGATGAATCGGCAGAGGTCAGCGCACACGTTCCAGATAGTTGTGTCGTCGAATCGTTGTGCAACGTAAGGGATTTCCGGGATCTGTGCACAGAAAAGATAATAGAAGGTTTGTAAGTGAAATGTGTTTTCAATCTGGGTTTATATGTTAAGCAGAACATGCTCACTTACTCGATCACTGGTTGTTTGGTACCTCCCATTGACTCTGAGCATCTCGCACACGTAATATCCGCACAAGTTGGTTCCCGGTGGTTGTTTATAACACTGCGATATAGTAATAAGGGACCGATCATTACAAAGAATCCAGGGAATAATGTACTATAGGTTGTTAGTATTGGTATATATATGTTCGTACCGGCCAGCCAGTCTTGACGGATAACTTCTTCTTGGCCGGATCATTGACTGGTCCACCTCTTTTGCGGTAGTACATGTGTGCTCTGTTTGAAGAACATAATTGTTTATTCAGTACGTACAACACTGCAACTAGGAAAAAATGGATATTCAAATGTTTATCACTTACAAATTCAAAATAGTGAGGAATTCCAAAAACGTTTCCTTGTCATAGTGTGCGGGGTCCAACGATACAATCAATTGGTCTTTTGGATATACGAGGAATAGTATGTAGTGGTCGCTGCAATTAAGAAAGAATAATTACAGTCAGAAAATAAAAAAATTGAGTGATTGATTTAACACACAGGAGAGAAAGCTTACGTCAACGCGTATGGGACCATTAAGACATTTTTGTCGGCGTGCGCCAACATTGCTATTGCCAAGTATGTTGCTACTTCTAGCTTCTTGCCCTTGTGCAGGTTCTTTATATATTCATCTTTTTCGGCTGGGGTCTTGTCAACCAATTCCGCGCAGTCGGCCCTCATCTGAACGGTGTGCTGTGTTTTGCATATCCTTGTTGGATCGACGTATCCAACCGATGATCCAGTTCTATCAGCTTCGTGGAATTGCATCCTGTACAATGAAGATTGAAGTAATGAGATTTTTTTTGTTCGGATTGACACATGTAAGATATAAGAGTTTATACTTACAGGCAGAATGCGGCAATTAGATTCACGTCCATTTTATCTAGCTTGTAGATGGCGTACAGGTCCCGGAAAGAGATGAAGAATATCCCATTAGGTCCACTCATGAAAGCACCTTCTGGGACGGCGACACTGATGAAACCGAGACCCTTCCTAGCTGCCTTGATGCATTCATGCATGGCTCTCATTTCCCACGGTAGCTTGTTCAGAAGATATGTTGGTAAGAATGGTTTGCCATATTCGTATTGTTCAGGCACATCTGCTGAAACCCAAGTCTGCACTTCATCTTGGGCACTTAGTACTGACTTCTGGCAGTCTGTCATGACGTGAGCAAGTTCTTTTCTCTTATCAGAATTTCTGAAAGCTGAAAACATGAACTTCTCTTTATCCTTGTCAATCTCCTTTGGGTCGTATGTTGATATCAACTTTCGAATTGTACGACGAGGTTCCAAAGGAGTAGACTTCGGTCCGGATTTAGTTGCTTCAGGTTTAGGCACTTGTTCCACCAGAGCAGACTGGGGTGTGGGTGGAGAGGGTTGAACTGCTCGCGGAGAGGGGGGAGGTAGAGGTGCTGGCTCTTGGGCTGGGGAGGGTGGTGGAGTAGGTAGGCGAGGCGGGGACCTAATCGGTGGTGGTGATGCAGGATCTTGAGGGGAAGGTGGTCCAGGAGGCGACGGTGGTGCTGGAGCGGCAGCTGTCTTTGCTTGCGTTGAGGATGGAGTTGTACATGTCGGTGCTGGAGCAGCTCCTGTCAGGATTATGTCTCGACGATGCCATAGGATGAACTGATTTACTGCATCACCGAGAAGTTCAATCCCCTCCGGTGCAGGGATATCTAGTTCCATTGAATTGTGCTTGCTATGCACCTTAGCGACTTGTACCCTTACATAATCGTCAGGGATTGGCGTGTTGTGGAATTGACGGCCCGGTATCGCTAAACCTGTTGCAACCTCTTTAGTCTTTCCTGCCCGGCCGATATGAATTACAAGCGAGCAAGGAGTTGATCCAGTTATATCATCCACAGCGCATGGAGTTGTGTCCACTGAGCCTGCACTGCTACGAACTTGAGTTGTTTGCTGTGGTGATTGGATGGTTTGCTGACAGTCAAGGAATAGCTGGGGAAAGGCTGTGGGGTTTTCAGCTGCCAACGAGTAGAAGTGTTCCTTAACTTGGGTATAGATTTTGTCTGATAGTTGTTCCTTGTATTTGTCCCTTTTCTTATAACTTGATGAGTCCTGTGGGAACCCTATCCTCCAACTCGTCTTTGAGGACAAACCCCTTACACGTCCAGAGTGTTCGGCTGTCCCCAACAGTGCAGTAAGTTGGTCATTCTCCCTCCGGGGGACGAACTGTCCTGCTCTTTCTTTCTCGGCGATCTGCTGCAAACTTGTTGTCACCTGCTCTATGTCCGGAGTCTCGAATAGTATATCTCCCTCTTCTGACATTTGGCCAGTGCTGCGCGCCCAAACCCAGTTTTTGCTACGTTCCGCCATGGGGTCTACCAGCAAAGGTTTGCCAGCCGCTACAAACTTTTGTTCCGTTTTGCGCCATCGATTGACGTGCCTAGCGTATCCGCTCGACCCCAATCTATGAGGATACTTGTTCTTCTTCGCTAGATCTGACATTTTTTTCCTTAACGCCAACGCTTCAGCTGTGGTACGATCCGCAACGAAAGTATCCCAGTCAGCCTGCGATATATGCCCGTAGTCGTTGAAGGGGGGAGATTCTTCTGAACGTAATCCCGATTTAGATCGGACTTCTACTGTCGCCATCGATCTCCCATCTTTTTCAATGCGTACTCTCTGCCCCTAACCTCCGCTCCAGGAGGGTACAAGAAAAACTTCTGCAGATCATTCCAGAGGAGTGTTTTAATGTTCTCGTCAACCTTTTCCCACATCTTGACATTGATTGGACAGCGTGTCCTAACCAGAGTGCCACAGGTGTTGCTAAACCTGGACCTCATAATTGGTGGCTCGACGGACTTCCCATCCGCATCGAGAGCAATCACGTTATATATATCCTTTGGTAATTTGTTTTTGCTACGCTCACCACGTCTTCTTTTCCCACTCCCGCCTGCACTCGCAGATGTATCCGTACGGTCCGGGGCAGACGTAGCAGTGTCCATTTCAACCTCGTCCTCTCTGCTAGTCCTCTTGGCTTTACGCTTTGAGCGGCGTCTGACTACCATCTGCACAATATAAGTAAGTCCCTATACCATTAGGTGGATTTGCTATTGACGTACGGAATATTATGTGACTAACGATGTTAAACAGTACTTACGGCTTGTTCCATAGGAACGTAGTCTGGATCACGATCGCTAGGGTTGACTTGCGTTATTTCCATCGGAAACGGCTCACTTGGTGTGCGCCACGTTTCTTCGCTAGATGCGTCAGCTGACTTGTTGCTACCGGAATTTTGAGGAGCTTTGCCTTCTTCAGGCGCTACTGGAGCGTTCGATGGAACCTTGTCGTTCGACATCTTACAAATTGATGTAAAAAGATGAGTATAGCACCGAATATTACTTCTCGTATCTAATTTAGTCTTTTGATGATTTGAAATTGTAAAATGTAATCTAATATTTCATCTCATCATTACCAAAATTACATAAATCCCAAAATCAGCTGCATGTGAAAATCATGTACATTCCCGAACACAAAATTTAACATAATCCACAATTTAACATAAGTACAAAAAATCACATAAGTCTAAAATTTAACATAAGTCCCAAATTGTAACACCATATCATCTCATAAGTCCCTATACTACATAAGTCTCATAATTCATATAGTTGAAATGTCAAATTCAATCACTCTTTATAATCAAATCTCACTGTCGAACATTCACATGACTAATCTTTCATGAAAAGAAAAAAAAAGGCTATTCACTGTACATGAAAAGAAAAAAAAATGTACATACTGTTTGGAGTGAGGGGGGAGAGGAGCCGGCGGCGAGGCGGGCAGCGAGGGGGCCCGGCGAGGGGGCCGGCGGCGAGGCGGGCAGCGAGGAGGCCCGGCGAGGCGCCTGGCGAGGGGGCCGGCGGCCAGGGGGCCCGACGAGGTGGGGAGAGGAGCCGGCGGCGACGCAGGTGGCGAGGGGGCCCGGCGAGGGGGGCAGCGACGAGGGGGCGCGAGAGGAGCCCAGCGACGAGGGGGCCCGGCGAGGGGGGAGGCGGCGAGGGGGCGAGAGAGGAGCCCGGCGCCCGGCGTTGAGGGCGAGAGAGGAGACCGGCGGCGAGGGGGCGAGAGAGGAGCCCGACGGCGAGGGGTCTAGGCGGTGGCGCGTCAACAATTTTGGCAGCCTGGCGGCAAGGATTAGGGCTCCGGGGGACTTAGAAATTTTCGACCCCGCGCGCGCTCCTATATATAGGCCCAGATCATCGCATGCGGCCCGCTTAACCGGCCGCATGGAAAAATGATCTTTCCATGCGGTCCTCTTAAACGGCCGCATGGAAAAATGATCTTTCCATGCGGCCTATTTAACTGCCCGCATGTGAAGATCATTTTTCTTTATATTAGTACAACTTAAAAATCACATATTTTGGCAAAAACAAACTCATTCACAAATGTTACATTATAATGAGTACGAAAGAAGGGTCACTTTAATTCATTGCCATAAATTTGGAACACCATGGCAACTAAACGTTACAAACGAACTAGGTCTTAATTATCCTTGCAACACCATCTGATCGAAGGTACGACATATTAGCTTCGTCGATGGTTCGCTCTAACTTCTTAATTCGCATAGGAAGATCAGTAAACAAAGGTACATCGTCGAACGGGTTGTAATCAACGGGGTCTTCGATGTTGTTGATGCCTACAATCTGTTGCTTTCCGGTTATGACAATATCCATCTTTTGATCCGAAGGGTCCTTCACGTAAAAAACTTGAGCCACACGCTCTGCTAAAACCCATGGATCATCCTTGTGGCCGGTTTTACTGCGATCGACTATCGTTAGCCTGTAGTCATCCACGGAAACCCCTGTTGTGTCTCTCACCCATTCACAACGTAGAACGGGGATCTGGATATTCAGGCCGTAGTCGAGTTCCCATATTTCCTTTATGGTCCCGTAATACAACTTCTTTTCACCAGTCGTGTCAATCGCTTCGACACGAATCCCACTGTTTTGTGCTGTGCTTTTCCTGTCCTTCGTATTCGTGTACAAGGTAAATCCATTGATGTCGTACCCTTGCCATGAGTTGACAATACTTGAAGGCCCACATGCCAATCTATGTAAAGTAAGTTGCTCCATGTCATCACCAGCTGGCAGGTTTAGGTCTTTGAACCATTGAGGAAATCGACGCTTGTGCTCTCTTGAAACCCAATCGGCGGATCGTCCTGGGAAGCAGCTTTTGATTTCTTCAATGTGTCGCTCAATAAATGGCTCGATGATAGCGAGCTGTTGCAGAACGCTGCTGTGTGCCACGGCCACCGTTTTGTAATCATTATCGAAGAACTGCTTCTTACCAACAGTACCCCTTCCAGATAATCTCCCTTCGTGTCGATGCACAGGAATCCCAATGGCATTAGCATCCTTTATGTAATCCATACAACACTCGACTGCCTCTTCTGTTGTATATCCCTCTATCATTGATCCCTCGGGGTGAGCGCGATTGCGTACGTAGCCTTTGAGGATCGACATGTAACGCTCATACGCCCACATCTGATGTAAGTATAAAGGACCAAGTTCGATAATCTGAGGGACGATGTGGACGATCAAATGCTCCATCATATCAAAATATGATGGTGGGAAATACATCTCCAGCTGGCATAGCATCTCGATAGCGAATGTCTGAAGTGGACCTAATTCGAGAGGATCAAAAACCTTTTGTGATATTCTGCTAAAGAAGTAACACAATTCTGTTATAACCAGCTTGGTATGGATAGGTTTGACTGCCCTTATAGCAATTGGTAGAAATACCGTTAGCATCCTATGGCAGTCATGTGCATTGTATCTAGAAATGGTCAAATCCTTCATTGAGACTAGCTTCCTGATGTTCGATGAGAAACCAGTAGGCACTCTCACGCCTTGCAAGCATTTGCAGAATGTTTTTTTCTCTTCAAGTGTCAACGAGTAACAAGCAGGAGGAATCTCCGTCTTTCCACTTGCCAGCTCTACTGGGTGAAGGTCATGCCTTATGTCCAAATTTACAAGATCGTTACGTGACTTCAATCCATCCTTCGTCTTACTGGGAATGTCCAGCAAGGTCCCGATGGTGCTATCAAACACGTTCTTCTCAAGGTCCATAACATCAATTGCATGACGAATCTCCAAATCCTTCCAGTATTCTAGGTATCTAAAGAAAATTGAGTGCTTCTTGAATGGCAATGTAGCTTCGTCATCTTCAAGTTTCTTCCTCTTTGCTGTCTTCTTCTTTCCCTTGCCAAATACAACCTTAATCTTCTTTGTTATCTCATACACGTAAGTACCGCTTCGTGTTTCTGGGGCAGTATCGTTCTCCACTGTCTTGTCGAACAATCTGGCCATCTTACGGTACTTGTGCCGTTGTGGTAGGAACCGTCGATGTCGCATGTACACTGTCTTCTTAGACGACGTAAGGTACTTGTACGAAGTTTTATCCAAACATATCAGACATCCAGTCTGCCCCGATAATGAAAAGTTTGCAGGTAAATCATTGATGGTAACGAATATGATCGCACGTAGATTGAAGTGCTCCCGCTTAAACTCATCCCACACCCTAAACCCCTCCTTCCATATCTCCTCCATGTCCTCCATCGAAGGCTCTAGAAAAACATCTATATCGATTCCAGGTTGCTTCGGACCTTGTATGAGGATAGTGAGAAGAATATACTTTCGTTTCTGACATATCCACGTCGGCAGATTATACATTGTGAGAAAAACTGGCCATGTGCTGTGTGAGCTACTTAAATCACCAAACGGGTTCATTCCATCAGTGCTCAACGCGAACCTTACATTTCTTGGATCCTTAGCAAATTCTGGATGTTTTGCATCGAATGTCTTCCACTGGCGAGCGTCGGCAGGATGTCGAATCATACCATCTGTCTTCCGACTCTCTTGATGCCATCTCATCAGCTCAGTATCACTCGGGTTTGAGTACAGACGCTTCAAGCGGTCCTTAATTGGTAGGTACCACATCACCATTGACGAAATCTTTTTTTGCTTACGCTCCAATGAATCTGGGTCGATACACTCTCTATCAACGGTCTCATTTCCTGTTTTATACCGACCTACGCCACATGTTGGGCAGCTCTCCAAGTCCGCATATTCTTTACAGTACAATATACAATGATTCTCACAAGCATGAATCTTTTCAACACCAAGAGTTAAAGGACATATGAGTTTCTTCGCTTGATATGTGTTCGATGGTATAAAGTTAGGCTTAGGAAGCAACACACTCAACAAACTCATTAGATCATTAAAACTTGTGTCCGACCATCCGTGTTTAGCCTTCAATCTCAGAAGTTCAAGCACTGAACGCAATACTGCGAAATCCTTATCACATCCCTTCGCTTCATCGTAAAGAAGATCCTTCAATGCCTTCTCCAATGCCTACCAATGGTCTAACCCGCGTGATCGGCCAGCTAGATCCTCTGGTTCAACATGGCGTAGCATATCCTCCAGATCAAAACCACCCTCAAAATCATCACCATTTGTGCAAACATCTACATTCATCCTTTCACGGGACATGTCTTCGATTACAAAATTCTCGGCCTCATTCATCTCGAAACTTGAATCTTCATCGCCATCTTGGGGATCAGCATTTTCCCCGTGATATGTCCAAACATTGTAATTGGCGGTGAATCCATGCTGCATTATGTGTCCCAATATTTCACCAGGATCTACCACCAATTTCTGATTCTTACAGTGACGGCACAGACAAAAAATTTTGGTCATACTCTCTCTCAAAGCATGCGCCTTAGCTTTATTAATGAATTTAGATGCTTCCTTCACAAATAATGGGTGCGTTCTCCGCATCTCATACATCCATGACGACCGATCCATCTATATGTAAATACAAAAAGAATTACAAATACAAATAATAGACCGCAGCTATTTTATAAAAACGTATAACTACATTTATATCGCTCAAAAAATACAACAGTACAAGTAACTAGTACGTACACAAATTTACATTCAAAATTTGCCCATCAAAAACTATATTTTAAAGCTAGATTTTCCTTAAACTAGCTAAAACAAACCTTGTCACAATTTTTAAAATATCTCCAATTTCCACCAACGAAATTTAACAAAAATGGAGCCAAATGGAGGAGGATAGAGAGTACTACACCTTTCATATAGACTTCAACCAAAGATTTCGAGTTGAAAACCTCCCCCCCTATTTGTTGCTTGCAATAGGAGAGAGAAAACTTCGGTTTCAAATCGCTCAATGTCGGGTCTGTTGCAGGATATATGGGCCCATCATCGCATGCGGCCGCTTAAGGCAACCGCATGCGAAGATGTATTATCGCATGCGGCTGCTTAAGACAGCCGCATGCGATAATAGCCATATTTTCGCATGCGGCCGTCTTACGGAACCGCATGGGATAATGCATGCGGTCCCGTAAGACGGCCGCATGCGAAAATACGCCTATTATCGCATGCGGTGCGATAATCTATTTTCGCATGCGGCTGGTTGACCCGTCCTGGGGGGGGGCGATTTTTGCAGGCGTGGCCACATGTCGCCCGCATGCAACCTATAGCCCCCCTCGTACAGAAAAACAATTTCTGTACTAGTGGGAAGAGAGAAGATTGAGACGATACACGCAATGAGATGAGATACCCGGCCCTATAAAAATACCCGTATCTGAAAATCCCAAGAGGTTGCATGTCTAAGCATCAATCAAAATCTGATTTTTACAGGCGGATCTATATATGCAGTGCTCTCTTAGAGACCCGCTTAAGAAAATAGGGATACAATAAATATTCACCTCCGAACTGAGAAACGAGACTAAGTCCCATTTCTTCCCTTCCCTCGCATCTCCCCCTTCCTTGCAGTGTTCGGGAGTACAACGGGCTTCTGGCGGCAACAACGGTTGCATCGGGTTACGGAGGCTTCGGGTAGCGACAAAAGTCTACTTCGGGTGGCGGACGTACAGGAGCAGCGGATCCGCTGTCGGAGTCCATGGGAGGTGTAGATACACTGGCAATAGCCTCCAATGATGACGTTGACAAGGTCGGGATGATGGATCTAGCATCAAGGAGGTCAATGGTGGATCCGGTGTGGGGAACTTGGGGCCAGCGGATCCAGCCTTAAGGAGGTTGGCTACGATGGATCTAACGGCGAAAAGCTCATGAAGGCGGATCCAACGGCGTTGTGGAGGTTGACTACGGCTACGATGACAGTCCATGGTGGTAACCAGGGGCATAGCCAAGGGGTAGTCCTGGCGGGCCCGGGACTACCCCCGATTTTGGGCCAGGGACCCCACCCCCTAAATTTTAGCCCAAGAAAAGAAAAGAAGCCAGCCCAACAAAGAGAAAAAGAAAAGAAAGCAGAAGCCCTAGGCTGACCGGCTGGGACGCGATCCTCCACTCCTCGCACGCCCGAGAGAGCGCGGCGCCGTCACTATTCTCTGCCTCTCTCCACTCCTCACCTCGCCGTGCCGCGATTCCTCGCGTCCCCGCGCCACCATCTTCCTAAATCGATTCACGGAGGGTAGAGGAGGGTAGGCGGCGCTGTGGCATAGGGAAGGCAACTACTCCCCGCCTGACGCCCAGCTCGCTTCTCCCCATGGCGGCATGGCGTCGCCAACCCTAGTTGATCTCCCATTCTCCCTACCTCCCTACCGAGTCCTATCTTCTTGTGCCGTCTGGTCGTCTGCTGCTCGATCATGGGGCGTGCAATGGAGGAAAATTTTGATCTTGGAAGAGTGATACAAAACAATGTAGTTCAGCCCACCGGTGGGATTTGGGTATTGCAGGGGTAATATTCCTAGTTCTTCAATGTAGCTCTGAGTAATCCGTGTTCCTGGGTTGGTAGAACTGGAGAAGTTTCGAATTTTCTCAACATATAGAAGACCGGATCTTGATTAATCACTTTTGAATGGAATATTGCCCCCTTTTGCTTCACTTGTTTTGATGGAAATTAGATTCTATCAACCTAATCAGCTGTTTGAGCGCAACAGAGCCGAGCGTGAGCACCATCACCGTGACCCAGAACCAGCTGCTCACCTTGATTAGGCCAAACCTGATTCATCTAATTTGTCACCTTGGTCAATATAAGGTCGCCTAAAGTAATTTTTACTCTTATTTTCTATATTTGTGCCATATTTACATTAAATTACTGCTTGTATATATGATTTAAGGTGTTTGAAAATTTTGATGTGTGATATGAACTTGTGAAGTAGGACTACCTAGTAAAAAATTTCTAGCTATGCCACTGGTGGCAACGGATTTTTGTTAGGGATCGAGCTAGGGTTTCTAGAATGTTTTTTATGATATTTTTATTTTTATTTTGTCAAAAATCCTTTTACAATCGGACGTCACATCACGGAGTCCACGACAAACTTAGCATGGAGCAGCACCCACAAGGTCATCTTCTTGACCGCCAATCACCACGGACTAGCTTGCAAGAGACAGATTCAAAGCAAGTAGGCACTAATCCTATTGACTCCACCACTCAGGACCAGGGTTTAACGTTACTGCGGTTTACCGCGTGGTTATCGTGGTTACCGCACTTATCGCGAGGGTACGGTTATCGCGAGGGTACGGTAAAAGAAAAACCGCGGTAACCGTCTGAAATTCAAATAAATTTTAAAAATAATTTGAAATTTTGATAAATTTTATACGAAATTTCGTACGGTTTACCACGGTTACCGTGCGGTAACCGTGCTTACCGCAGGGGCACGGTTACGGTTTACCACGGTTACCGCGCGGTAACCGTGCTTACCGCAGGGGCACGATAACCGCGCGGTAAACGGTAATGTAAACCCTGCTCAGGACCAACATTACTACCAACTGTAAGCTGAAGTTCCATGCCGATGTCACCTGTCTCACCGAAGAGGAGAGCCGGCAGATCCGACGCAAGACAGCTGCGCTCAGACCGCAGCACCTGTCTCCCACGACGATTAAGGCTACGTTCGCAGCAACCACTTCCCAGCCTGCACAGTAAACACGGAAAACAGAGTAATCCATTAGCACATGATTAATTAAGTATTAGCTAAATTTTTTAAAAAATAGATTAATTTGATTTTTTTAAACAACTTTTGTATAGAAACTTTTTGCAAAAAACACACTGTTTAGCAGTTTGAAAAGCGTGCGCGCGGAAAACGAGAGAGGTGAGTTGGGAAAAGGGGAGAAAGAACACAGCCTAGGGAAGCACCACCGCAAAAAGCATCCGCCCTCATCATCCAGCTGACAGGAGACGAGAAGCCACCTACACCACGCACCGCCGCTGCCTCCAAAGCACGCCATGGAGACATGGACCTGACCTGACTACAGATTACTAGATTCTATAGGGATCAACACTAGGGGAAGGAGACTCTACCCTCCCTTCCGACCGGTTAAGGTGCTGTTTGGAAAACAGGGACTTATTCCAAGTCCCTGTCACATCGGATGTTTGGATACTAATTGGAGTATTAAACATACACTAATTACAAAACCCATTCCATAACCTTGGACTAATTCGCGAGATGAATCTCTTGAGTCTAATTACACCATGATTTAACAATGTGATGCTACAGTAAACTTTTCATAATTATGGATTAATTAGTCTTAAAAAATTCATCTCGCAGATTAGCTCTTATTTATGAAATTAGTTTTTTATTAGTATATGTTTAATACTCCAAATTAACGTCCAAACATCCGATGTGACATGAGCTAAAACGTTTTAGCCCCATCTAAATAACCCCTAAGATAAGTGGGGTTATCACTTATTTAGTTTATAAGTGGGTTCCTGGATTGATTTATTTGTAGCTTAACGATCGGTGATGACGAGCCACCGGAAAACGCAGAGGGGTTAGAGCATCTCCAAGAGACTAGCAATAATTCTAGCTAAATTTAAAGAACAAGAGGCTAGCTAAAAAATAAAAAGCTTTCCAAAAGCAGGGGTAAACCAATAGACTAGGCAAGGATAGCTAGCGTGAATGGAGAGTCGGTCTGGCTAGGCAAAGATAGCTAGCTAAGGGGAAAAGATAGCTAGCGTGAAAAGATAGCTATCCAGTTGGCTAGTCTGTTGGATGCAATTTTTTCTCTCTTTACTCTTTTCTTTTTTTTAAGTTAGCCAACGGGATATATAATAGCTCTTGGAGATGCTTATCGGGGATTTTAATTTTATTGAAACGACGAATTCCCTCACGGGCTCTCCAGAAGTGTCCGAATTAAATGCCGATCGACCAACTTTCTGATCAGTTCCCATCTCTGTAGCAGTAAGCTGTTGATCAGCGCATTAACTAACTGGTGGAACTGCATGTATTGTCAGCTCGATTGCGATATGCTAATCGCAAACAATGGTCCCGTTAACGCTATCTAATACCTATATATGCAACCGACCATGGAGTAAATGATAGACGTAGACAGGGAACCTTAATTTGATCCGATCAATTCTGAAATTTAGCAAAAAAACATATAAGTAGCTAGCTAGCTAGGCGCACGGCTGATGACTACATATATAGTCGCAATAGCCAGCACGGATATATCACACAGCCTATCATGGGTAGCACCGACGATCAAACTACCATCATGGCCGGGCCAGTGCCGTTCGTCGACGACAATGCCGGCGGCGACGGCGGCAAGGCCGATCCCGGCGTGCTGGAAGAGTACGAGAGCATCGTCTCGTCGCTCCCGAGCAACCCCAGGATGCAGCTGCTGTGCTACCAGGGCGCGTGGCTGCTGCAGTCGTGGGTGCCGGGGATCATCGCCATCCAGCGGGGCTTCGTCCCGCGCCGCGGCGACGTCGTCCTCGCGAGCCTCCCCAAGTGCGGCACCACGTGGCTCAAGGCCCTCGCCTTTGCCACCATGGCGCGCCACGCGCACCCAACCGCCGGGGATGAGCACCACCCGCTCCTCCGCCTCAACCCGCACGACTGCGTCCCGTCCATGGAGAAGCTATTCACCGCCGGATGGGGGAGGAAGATAGACGCGCTGCCGTGGCCCAGGCTCATGGCCACGCACATGCACCACTCGCTTCTCCCCGCCTCCATCACCGATAACCCTGACTGTAAAATCATCTATATATGCAGGTGAATGATCATTTTATTATAAAAAACCACTATATTAATATAAGTATTTCCTCTTTTCTTAAACATACGATGTTTCACTAAAAATTTAGTGTAAATTTTTAAAAAATAAAAAAATATATCATTAACTTGTTATTGTCATCTCTTGTATGATATATGGACCCATTAATCCCCCTTATCCTTTTTTCTTCCTATAAAAAGTAGAGTTGGTGAAAGTGGTTAACACGTGGTCCTCTAACCCCACATGCTATTTTTTTCCTCTAAGTGAAAGCTGAGAATTGGTGGTGAGGTTGGTGGCAGAAAAAGTGAATAACTATCACCACTACTCCCTTTTATAAGTAGTATAGTTAAGTATAAGTAGTATAGTTAAGTTATGCTTAAAACATTTTTAGTGGTAAAAGTAAAACAAGTTAATAAAATAAATAATACATAGTATTTTTAATAAAACGAATGGACAAACGGCCCACGTCCATATATCTACAACGTCATATATAAATCTAAAGTTAGTATTTGTATTCTTATAACAACAACCGTAAAGTAATACAACGTCCTCTAATTATATATATGGTTGTATGTATCAAAGGGATCCAAAAGACATGATAGTTTCCATGTGGCACTTCATCAGAAGAAAGCTACCCGAGATTCAATTCCTTGATCTTTTTGAGTCTGCTTGTGAGGGCAGATGCTTGAGCAGTCCAATTTGGGATCATATCCTTGGTTATTGGAATGCCAGCAAGACAAGCCCAGAGACAGTGTTGTTTCTAAGGTATGAAGAACTGTTACATGATCCAACTGATAGCGTCAGGACGCTGGCTCGATTCGTCGGACAGCCATTCTCGCTAGAGGAGGAGGAAGCTGGTGTCGTGATAGACATTGTGAAGCTCTGCAGTTTCGAGAAGATGAAAAACCTAGATGTAAACAAGGCAGCTGGTCTGTCTCCTGTACTCCAGCAAAACGCCTTCACGAATGAGTCCTTCTTCAGGAGAGGGGGCACAGGAGATTGGGCAAATCATATGACACCAGAGATGGCTGGACGGCTGGACACCATCATAGAAGAGAAGCTCCGTGGATCAGGCCTCTCTTTCTCATGAACTCGGCATGCTAGTTTATGACTCATGAATAAAGATTATGCCATCGCTTACGAATCATGAAAAAATAAAATGTTGGTTGTGTAATCACTATATTTGTTAATCTATGTACTGTCTAAATAATATAACCAATATTGTTATTGTTTATCTACGTTGTTTTCAGTTATTATTCGTGTGGTCACAAATAATTGATGCTGATCTTTATCCAATAGCTACTTTTTTCCAAATATCTCACATGCCATAAAAAATATTGACATTAAATGTAGTGCTAAAATATTACTACTTTTTATTAGACAAACCTTAGTTATATAATGATAATGTATTATTATGCCTTAAATTGTGACGAAGTACGTGTGGGACTACCACAAACAACTAAGTATATAGCAACAACAAGTTACGATCAACTCACAGGTGATTCTGATTCTTATCATATACGCGCGTTGCCGTGCGATAGTTGTATACACACTTACTTACGAGATCGAAAAGATGCGCATACTACCTTAAAAAAATATGCATATATACTAAATAAAAAGAATACTTGAATAAAAAGTTCATTGTCCGTCGTGTGGTGTGTGCAGTGTGTGGCCTCCTTTTGTACCACAAACAGTGACACCGGTGGCTACAGTCCACATTCGGAGACTTTTGCCGGCCAGCAGCCGCCATGGTCGGCCGTCTCTTGTAGCTCTGCAAAGCAAAGCTGAAATTGGCTGATCGACCATGTATGCGAGCGACAATATTTTCTGACGGTTCCACAACCAATTGCAGAAAATTAATTTTTGTGACAGTCCCATTTAAACTTTTTAAAAAAAACCGCATGAATGCATAGCGATTTTCTATTCACTTTCTGAGCCATTGGTTTAGAAAATCCTTAGGGCAATTTTGCTAATAATCACAGTTACCACACGGTTATCAACTTAAATAGGTGAAACTCAGATAAGTATCATAAAAAAATAAAATTATTTTAAATATTATTTGTTTATTAGGCGGTTCTTTGACTCGTACTGGCTTGGTAGTCCAAACGATCACCGTCATATTTATCGAGCCCACTGTTTGCTAGATTGTGTACACCAAATCATAAATGTGGTCTGCAAAGTAACCGTAGTAACTTTCCTTGTGATACAACCTGCTCATGCATCCGTGTTTAAGTCTTAGACTGGATATTGATGCTCATATTATAGACTAATTATTCTTAGTAGGTGATATACACATTAATAACAAGATACACATGTTGACTTTGTTAATCTTAATCTCAAGATATATGTTGATCGGTCGTGGAATAAATATGCTAGACGTAAATATAAAACACATCTTTGATATGAGGAATATTGATATCCCAGCAAAACCATACAAGTAGCTAGGCAGCGGATGGATATGTATATATGCAATAACCAGCACGCATACCTAGCATCATGGGACCAGTGCCGTTTTTCGACAACGCCGGTGGCGACGGCGGCATCGCGAAGGCCGATGATCCCGGCGTGCTAGTAGAGTACGACAGCATCGATCGTCTCCTCGCTCCCGAGCAACCCAAAGCTGGAGCTGCTGTGCTACCAGGGCGTGTGGCTGAATCAGTCGTGGGTGCCGGGGAGGATCATCTCCATCTATCCAGCGGACATTCGTGCCGCGCCGTGGCGACGTCATCCTCGCGAGCCCACCCAAGAGGGGCACCACATGGCTCAAGGCCCTAGCCTTCGCTGCGCACACCCTAGGGTTTGCAATACCGGCGATAACCGCGCGGTTACCGCGGTTACCGGTCTTACCGCCAGTGTACGGTAACCCGTACCGCGCGGTACGGTTTGATGAATTTTGACCGAATTCAAAAATTCAAAAAAAAATTAAAAAAAATCAAAAAAATGGTGAAGGTAGTGCTTGATTTGTAGTGTCTTGTGGTGATGAAATTTCTTGAAAAAGAGTAATATAAATTCAAACTTGAGGGCAAAACCGAAAGTCATTTAGGAGATAGAAAAAAGAGAAAAGTAAATAGGTTGGATCTAGTACTATTCATGCGGCCCATTAAGCGAGGAGAAAATATCTCCTTCTTCCCTGCATCTCTCTCTTTCGTGTTCTCTCTCTGGTCGCTCTCTCTCTCTCCCTCCTTAAACACGGCGGCGGTAGAAGCGGCGGAACCGTGCCAGATCCGTCGCCACCGTGCCGGAGAGCAGCGAAACTGCGGTAGTGGGCGGTAACCGCGCGGTACGTCGCGGTAACCGTCTAGGCGAGCCGCCGGAAGGTAATATTCTCTCTCGTTCCTTACCGCACGATATGGGATGATAACCGCTCTAATACTGGGGTTACCGCACACAAAACCGTGGTAGACTAGATTTGTACTGAAAATAGTAATATGTTTGGCATTATATGTTCCTCTTCACTAGATGGATGGTGTGTTAGTATTATATGTTTGGCTATAGTGATATGTTTGGAGAATTAATTAATTAAGCTATAGCTATATGTTAGTATTATATGTTCAATCTCATTATATGTTTGGAGAGTTAATTAATTAAGCTATAGCTATGCTCTGCCAAATAACTAGATGTGATGTGCAAAAAAACTGTGGTTACATTGTATCATATGATGTGAATATATTTGACAGTGATGTGAATATATTTGGCAGGTAGTCTAATATTTTTTTATAATGATGTGAGTATATTTGTGGTTTGCATTACGTAAGGGAAGCTATGCGGCCTTGGTGATTTCATTCCGAATGGTATACTTTTTGCATATGTTACAGGGTGGAGATGGCAGATAGTA
Organism: Oryza punctata; assembly: GCA_000573905.2. Classification (NCBI taxonomy): domain Eukaryota; kingdom Viridiplantae; phylum Streptophyta; class Magnoliopsida; order Poales; family Poaceae; genus Oryza; species Oryza punctata. Next base: position 2,750,307 of record CM002494.2, on the reverse strand, counting down.
AGGACTCTATGTGGGAGCACAGGGAGAGCATAGCACCTGGATGGCGTTGTAAGTATTGTAATCAGAAAAAGGGCGGTGGTGGGGCAACTCGATTTAAAATCCATTTGGCTGGAAAAGGGAAGGGGGTTACATATTGCAATTCAGTGCCTCCAGATGTCCGTGAATTCTTCGAGCGCGATTTGGACAGGATAAAAGATGCAGGTGATAATCGTCAGAGTGAGAGGTGAAGAAGAATTGAAGCGGAAGGGGTCAACTATTATGACCTAACAGGTGATGCCGACGAGGAAGAACAAATGGAAGCAGCCATGCACGCCTCACAGCAAGAGGCAAGCTTTAGGAGGGGTGTGGAGGATCAAGGTGGCACATATGAGCGTGGCGGTGGAAGTGGATCCGCTCAGCCCGAGGCACGGAAAGGTAGAAGTAACCCAATTGCCAGTTTGTTACGAAGGGCTACATCTCAGAGGGAGTCACCTGCTGTGAGAGATTACAACCTAGCAGCTTCCAAGTGCCCTGTGCAGACACGCATTGATACAAGATTCTTCACAAAGAAGGGCAAACAAGCTAGGGAGGCCATTGGTGAGTCGTGGGGAAGGTTCTTTTATACCTCCGGCATTCCTGCAAGAAATGCCGATAATCCATACTTTGTCAGCACCGTTCAAGAGACACAGAAGTGGGTACGTATGCATTTAATACTGGTTTACATTTTTCTAACAGTTTGCAAACTAATTACTTGGCAATTGTCAATTGTAGGTGAAAATATACCATCTCCAAGCGGTAGGGAGATAGATGGCAAGTATCTTGATGCTACAGAGAAGGACGTGAAGAAGCAATTCGACAGGTTCAAGTGTGATTGGGATGAGTTCGGTGTAACTATAATGTGTGATTCTTGGACCGGACCAACGGGTATGGCGGTCATCAACTTTTTGATATATTGCAATGGAATCATGTTTTTTCACAAGTCCATTGATGCCACGGGCCAAAGCCAAGATGCTAACTTCGTATTGAAGGTGACGATGTTCATTCAACAAATAGCCTCATATGATAACATCAAGTTTTTGGGTTGAGAAATATTTTTATTTTGTGATTGACTAATACAGGAGATAAGGAAGGTGGTACGCGAATAAGGTCCCCAACATGTCGTTCAGATTATCACTGACAATGGGGCTAACTACAAGAAGGCTTGTAGGCTGCTGTGTCAAGAGTATCCAACATTGTGTGGCAATCTTGTGTGGCGCACACAATTAACTTGATGCTTAAGGAGGTTGGAAAAATGCCAGACCACAAAATGGTGATAGCGAGTGGAAGGAAAATTTGCAGATGGCTATACAATCATTCCAAGCTGCATGCCATGACGGTCTCAGCTATAGGTGGTGAACTGGTTAAGTGGAATGCTACGTGGTTCGGCACAAACTACATGTTCCTTCAAAGCTTCCTTAGGAAGCGAGATCAGTTCATGCAGTGGATGGCTTCCTCTGGGTTCATGCAAAGCAAATTCAGTGGCACAACGGAAGATAGGTATGCACATGCCTGCCTATCTAGCATGACTTGGTGGGAGAACTTAGAGAACGTAGTCAATTCAATTCAGCCGATGTACTCCTTCCTTCGGTTTGCTAACGAGGACAAGAACCCTAATTTGAGTGAGGTTCTTCTGAGATATCAGTTGTTGAAAATGGAGTACGAAAGTCTTTTTGCGAATCAAAGGGATAAGTTTGAATCATACATGGAAATTGTTAATAGAAGGATGCACGACCTCACAAATGAAACTCTCATCAATGCCAGTAAGTAACTGTTATTACATTATGAGCGTGGTTCGTATTGTACGACTCTTACCGAACTTGTTTCATGTTTTGTAGCTGCGGCATTGAACCCTAGGACGCACTATGCGTACTCTCCAAGTGCCTCCGTCAGGCCTCTGAGTGGATGATGAACATTGACACAACTGCTGCCGCTTTGCTGGAGATTGAGATGTATCGCCGTAAGGCTGGCGAATTTGGGAGGGTGCTTGCAAGAAAGATGGCCATCGATGGGAATACTTCCCCTGGTATGTTTGTAATCATGAAACAATCATATGTCCTGTTGATTTTTACGTATTCAGAATTGTAAATTGACATGGCACTTGGCATTTACAGTGCAATGGTGGTCTATGTTCGCCTCAGACACGCCGAATTTGAAGAAGCTTGCGTTGTGTTTGGTTGGTCAGTGTTGCTCATCAAGTGGATGTGAACGGAATTGGAGCACATTCACATTCATACATACCAAGGTCCGTAATAAACTTACCCACAAGAAGCTCAACAAGCTGGTTTATGTGAACTACAACCTTCGCCTTCGAATGCAGCAAGCAAATGCCCAAGTTAGGAAGGAGGACGACGATCCCCTTCAAATACTAGCGGACCTATCGTTTTACGAAACTAACAACTAGATTAAAGAATGGATGGACAATTCTCGGTCCAATGCTTGCCCAGAACTAGATGAAGACTCAACTGAGAGTGACGCCCCCATACCTGGTCCACTTTTAGCCAACCTAGTGGACTTGACTGACCTGTGCAGGACCACGGGAGCTTCTACTATTGCAGAGTGGGCTGATACAAATATAGGTGACACTCATATTGGGAAAAGGAAGAGTCGACAGCCACCAAAAGCACCTCCATCCAAAAAAGTTAAGGGCAAAGGTCCACAGTTGAGCAATGCTGATAGCGATGAAGAGACTCAAGGAAGCCCAGAGTACCAAGAGTCGAATGATAGTAACTCAAGAACTGATACGGACGACGGAGACGACGGTGGTCAAGGAGGCCAAGGCACTACTGATGTGCCCTCTAGGAGTCACACCCAACAGTCTGATCACCACAGCCCTCTTCAATTCACCGGTGCAATGTACTGCAATTACCATTTCAACCTTTACCATGCATTTCACTCCCGATTAATTTTATTCCAACTATTTCATTTGCAGGTGAGGCTGACTTCACTCACGCTACTTAGGACCGGGATCACGGTGCTCCAAGCTCTCAACGAACTACCATTACTCGAAGAGGCCAACAACAACAACAACATCTTGACGTACCATAGGATAGTTATAGCTCATTCAGTGCCTCTAGCGTTGACAGTGGCTATCCAACGTATGCGTATAACCGTCCCCAACCTTCTGATTATCCCCTCCTACATGGGTCTATGAGTGGCAAGAGCCCCAGTGGTATGCTCAATTGTATGCTTAGTGGCAAACAACAACATTATGGACAGGCCAAAGTTGGGAGGAATATAAGGCGAGGTTGCTACACTCACATGGTTTGATCCTCATGTCCATAGAGGAGTACAACATGGCATATAATCAGTGGAACACATAGGTATGCTCTATGTTAGTATTTCCTTGTTTATTTCCTTTGATTGAAAATAGAACTTTTATTTTCATGTTGCTTGTCATATGAACTATTATATTATGGACATTATATTGTGGACTCCACCATCAACTCTATGTTGTGGACTATATTCATTCACCTACATGTGGACATGTGGACATCATGACATATTGAGATTGTTGATTGTTCTTGTTCATTATTGTTGTTGAAATATTATGTTATGATTGTTGAATTGATTCCATGTCCGTAAAATAGAAAAGGTCATGCCAAATTTTTGTATTCTACATATTTTTATTATTATCCCCACATTCTACACACATTTAAGTGTTTCTCCAAATTTTTTTCACTTTCTTCATTTCGTTCTTCTTTTGGCCACACATCGAGTGGTTACCGTGCAAATACCGCGGTAACCGCTCCATACCGCGTTCCATACTGCGGTATGTTGTTTTTTGAATTCAAAATTTCAAAATCAAATTTATCGCGGTTTTTCGCGGTTACCGCAGTTACCGCGTGGTAACCGCCGTACCGCTGGGTCGCGGTAACCACCCCGGTAACGGTATTGCAAATACTGGCGCACCCACCCCGCGGGGATGAGCACCACCCACTCCTCCGCCTCAACACGCACGATTGCGTCCCGTTCATAGAGAAGCTGTTCGCCGCCGGGTTGGGGAGTAGGATGGACGCGCTGCTGTCGCCCAGGCTCATGGCCATGCACATGCACTATTCGCTTCTCCCCATCTCCATCACCAATAACCCTGACTGCAAGATCATCTACATATGCAGGTAGTGATCATTTTGATACGAACCACCACTAACCACTATTATAAGTACTCACTTTTTTATTTAAAGATACAATATCGTTTTAGATACGATGTCTAACGATTCATTTTATTACTAAATAAATTTAGTTTAAATATATAAAAATATAAGTTATGCTTAAAATATGTTGAATGATAAAACAAGCTAACAAAATAAATTATATGTATTTTTTTAATAAACGAACGGCCAAATATCATATTCAACTGTGTGTCGTATATATAAAGAAAAGTAATGATATATTATATTCTTATAAACCACCGAAAGTTAATAACGTGTATATGTTTGTATGTCAAACGATAGGGATCTGAAGGACATGTTAGTTTCCTTTTACCACTTCATTAGGAAAATACTACCCGAGTTTCAATTCCTCGATATTTTCGAGGCTACCTGTGAGGGCACATGCTTGAGTGGTCCAATCTAGGATCATATTCTTGACTACTGAATGCTAGTAAGACGAACCCAGAGACCGTGTTATTCCTAAGATATGAAAAACTGTTACAAAATCCCATTGACAATGTTAAGAAGCTGGCTCGGTTCATCGGGTAGCCATTCTTGCTCGATGAAGAGGAGGTTGGGGTCGTGATGGACATTGTGAGGCTGAGCAGCCTTGAAAAGATGAAAACCTAGAGATCAACAAGGTAGGCTTGTATCTTGTACTTCATCAAAACGTCTTTTCACGAATGATTACTTCTTCAGGAGAGGGGGGACAGGTGACTGGGCAAATTATATAACACCAGAGATGGTTCGACGTCTAGACGCCCATCATAGAAGAGAAGTTCCATGGATCTGGCCTCTCTTTCTTGTGATCGGCATGTTAGCTTATGATTCATAAATAATAAAGATTATGTCAATAACTAAGAATTAATCACCAAAAATCAAATGTTTGAAGGGCAGGGCATGTGAAGATTAATTGTATTGACCATCGCACACCTATAGCAGGTTTTGTGCAGTCACTAAAATTGTTGATATCATTAGTACTGTTTGATAATTATGACCAGCGTATTGTCATTGTTTATGTGTTGTTTTCAGTTATCCGTACGGTCATAAATAATCTTAATTAATGCACATCATTATACAATAGCTACCTTTTCCAAATATCATATATATGTCGATTACTAGAGAACGACTCTTTACTACCAGTTCGTAATCCCCTTTATTAGCAACCCAGACAAAGAAACTGAGACTAAAGATAACCGGTACTAAAGATGTATACTAAATCAAAAATATATATAGGATGTGGGATTCGAACTCAAGACTTCTCACCAATCAAAAATACATGTGGGATGTGGGATTCGAACTCAAGACCTCTCAACTCAGCTCTCGCGTGCATTACTATCCCACCTACTATATATATCTAACATAGATAGGGATGCTTTCGTTTTGAATTAACCCTGAAGACATCTTTAGTACCGGTTGATAACATCAATCGGTACTAAAAATATTTTTAATCTGGATTATTGTTACCAATGGGTACTAAGAATGCATCTTTAGTACCGGTTGGTAACACCAACCCGACTAAAGATCCTCCATGTTTAATCCGGGTTGGTGTTAACAACCGGTAGTAAAGATACATTTTTAGTACTGGTTGATAATACCATCTGGAAATAAAGATATTTTTGGGGCTTGGGCTTTTAGAATTGGTACTAAAGAGTTTTTAGCACCGGTTCTTAATACATCCGGTATATTTGTGGTTTGGGGTGCCCGATAAAAGATGGGTTGTCTAGTAGTGGTCATAAAAAATAATACTAAAATATTTTTTTTATGAGACATGCTTTTGATTATATAATGATCATGTATTGTTGTGGCACTTATCTTTGTACGATGTACGTGTGGGACTGCCACACATCTGGAGACTCTTAGGCCATACACAATACGAGTACGTGGCGAGGAGCCCCAGCTCGCCCCGGCTCCAGCTCAGCTTGGAGCGAGCCCCTGCAGAACTCCTCGTATCTTCTGCAGGAAACGGTCTCCTCGTCAGGGAAAGTGGAAAGTGCAATGCGGTCCCCTCTCTGCTGCTCCTCCGAAATCCTCCCCATATTCTTACCCCCTAACCCGCGCCGTGATGCCAAGATCCGGGCGGGCATGGAGCTCGCTGGTGACGCTGCCGAGCGCCGACAAGAAAGGGGAGAAGCCGGAAGACGAGAAAAAGCGGAGGGAAAAAGACGGGAAAAAGCCAGCCACGCCACCCCCGATCCGGCCGCCCGGAGCTCACCGGCCACGCCGCACCGAGCACGCCGCCCTCCGATTCGGCCGCCCGAAGCTCGCCGGCCACGCGGCCCCCGATCTAATCGCCCGGAGCACGCCGCCCTCCGATCCGCGCCACCGGAGCACGCCGGCCATGCCGCCCCCGATCCGGCCGCCCGGAGCTCGCCGGCCATGCCGCGCCCGATCCGGCCGCCCGGAGCTCGCCGGCCATGCCGGCCCCGCAAGCACCGCCCGAAGCTCGCCGGCCATGCCGCCCCCAATCCGTGCCACCGGAGCACGCCGGCCATGCCGCCCCCGATCCGGCCGCCCGGAGCTCGCCGGCCATGCCGCGCCCGATCAGCCGCTGCGGGGACGCGGCCGCCGCTGAGATCCCGCGCCCCCGTCCGCCGCTGAGCTCCGCCGCGCCCCGCCCGAGAGCTCTGCCACTGCGGGAATGCCGCCGCCGCCGAGATCCCGCGCCGCCGAGCTCCGGCAACCCTGACACGCCGCCGTGGGGTGCCAGCTCGCCGAGATGAGAGCTCCACTGGGAGAGTACTTCGGAGAGCTTCGGAGAGAAGAAAGAGGGGAGAGAGAGAGGGGGTGGAGTGTGGACAGAGGAAAGGGAAAAAATAAGAGAAATTTTTTGGTAGGACCCACCTAGAGCACCTTGCACTGTGAGGTGTGTGGCTTCATCCTGCGTGGCATCTCTCTTTTTTTCTTGAGCACATTCGATGAAGGAGCTTGCACTGTGTATGCCCTTATCATATACTAGTACAAAACTAAGAACTTGTCGTATACAAAAGATAACTTTTGAGTTTTTTTCCTTGCTCGAGTTGTTAATTTTATGATGCCCTATAGAAAAAAAAGAAGGAAAAGGAGGAACCAAGGAAGAGCTAGCTACTTTTGAGGTTTTTTTTCATGTTCGAGTTTTATCAATTTTGTGACGCCCTATGGAAAAAAAAAGAAGAAAAGGAGGAACCTAGCAAGAGCTAGCTAGTTGTCGGCCCATCTATCTTATGAACGTGGCTGTTGGGGGTAGGCTAGGTTTGCAGCTAGCAACTTACCCCTCCGTCCGAAAATAATTCAATCTAGTATAGAACGTCAACAATGAATATGGATATACCCTAAAATATATATATCACATCCTATTCTAACTTAAGTTATTTTGGAACTGAATAAATACGGTAGTTGTAAGTAGTTGTAAGTTGTGCACAACAGTAGCAAACAGTTTAGTTCTACTATTTTAAGAGAGAGAGAGATTTGTAATGATCTAGTTCAATTTTTTTCGTGAAGCACAGACCGAAGATGATTTTTTTCGCGAAGTAAGGATGAAAGCGCAGTTGAATCTAGAACGATTTTCAGATCTAGGAGTTACAAAATTCCTCTAAAATATGTTCAATAAGAAACATGTTGAACTCTTGTAGAGCTAATTTCCTCTAGAATAGTATGTTCAATAAAAAAACATGTTAATTAAACTCTATAGGGTTGGTTAATGAAAAATCATATATAATGGTCTAATTAACATCCACAACTAATGGTTAGAAAATGGGGCAAACAGAGTACGTACATTAGAAACGTACGGTAGCTCTATGAGTTGTGACAAGAATGCTAAAATAAACAACTTGCTTTTGTCATGCAATGGTAAGCAAGCAACACGGCGAGAAAATGCTATGGTAGCCCATTTAGGGATTTTACGTACTATTGCAAACATTACAAACATGATATCAGAAATTAATATATACTATACTCTACATATGTTGGAATGGATTTTTTCGACCTCAAAATGTGTGATAGAATAACAAAATGCGCTTGTTGCATAATTAGGTACCCTTCCTATATAAGTGTATATGGTATGTAAATGAGGTAACAAATAAGTCAGTACTTTAAAAAGACACAAATCAAATCAATTGACATAGTAAACTAACCGTAAATTAGGCACATGCATAAACACATATACAGAGAGGAAGCATTTATCTGGACGATGACTGGATGAACTATATCATGGCAATCGGCAAAGTTTACGGCAGCGCGTGGTGGCGCAGAAAGCAAGAGAAGCTATTACCACTCGGTTACCAATAAAAACCATAGAAATTTGGATATTTTTTAAATGAAAAATTGAGATTCTTTTATGTATATATGACTGGTTTACTAAGTGGTTTCTTTATTCATAATAGGTTAAAAAGTCCGAGCTGTTCCTGTCGCATTTGTCAACCTCGATCTACTGTTAGCTCAATAATGATATGCTAGCTAATCACAAATTGTGGTCCTATTAACACCATCATATATATGTATGAGGCTATGATCCTATAATCAACCGACCGCAAAATAAATGTTAATTAAAGAGCTTTTTTAATAATAGAACTCAATCTAATCTTTGCTTGTAAACAGTTACATAATCATCACAGAGTTTGCGAAGTGAGGATAACTCAACTAACTAGGTTCTTTGTAGTGGAACCAGCCCACCCAGTTTCAAATCCTAGATTTGACACGGGTGCTCGCATTTACGGCTAATCATTCTTTCAGTGGTAGGCCCGTGGTGACTTCGTCAATCTCAAAATATGGATGTGAGTGATACCTCCTAGTATCAGTACCTAGTGATACCTCCTGAAGAACCATAAAATTCCTCTTTTATAGAAGAATCTGGGTAACTTAAATTTGCTTCAGATTTTGTTCTATTTTTGCAATCGTCTCCCTTGCCATCATCTTTGTCATATCCTGCGTCAGTTGCTCTAAGGGTGGGACCACACCAGGTTTTGGCCCAGAAGACCCCAGATATATATATATATATATATATATATATATATATATATATATATACATAAAAATGCTAATTTTAGTCCATTTAAAATAATATGACATGTTATTGATATATTTATATTATACTTTGAGCAAATTTAACATATGTATATTGAGTCTACATTGTTATGAAAATTTTAAAGTATAAAGTAGGCACACGTAATAAAAAAAAAAATCCTGGAGTCACCACTGATATCCCATGCCCTTTTGTTGCTTTTGGTTGTGCACTCGTGCCTTCCTTTGATGAAAATGAGCATCCAGTGCTTACTTCTTTTTCTCCCTTTGTTTTTGCCATGATTGCTTCTCAAGGATAAAAAAAGGACAACCAGCTTTAGAAAGTTTTGTGGAACCTCCTCAACACAACTTGAGCCCCAATTTGTGACAAATTCCATTGAATTTTCAACCTTTTTATATATATCTAACCATATTTAGGTTTTAACATAAAAGGTTGTTGATCATGCCAGCAAGGAAATGGTACAGTTGGAGGTCAGGTTTGTTCAGATCGATGCCATTCGTTTATCCAAATACTACATCCACCGTTTATTCAGATCCGTAGTAATATAATATATCAGATTATATCAAACTCCATTATATATTAGGAAAGAGGGAGTATTATATCACTGGATTGGCATGATGAGTGATGAGTATGTTGTCCGCTAGCATCAGCTCAATTTGAAGGGGTAGCTAGCTTTTTAGACTAAACCAAATGCGTTAAAACTTGGCCCAACCGATCTGCGTGCTGTTGTTCTCTTCCCTCAATGGCAGGTGAACCCTGGAGCTTGATGCTAACCCAAATGCTTTTATTTCGAAACAGAAGCTTATAATTCAATGCAGCTGGTAGCTCGATTGCGCGCTAGCACCGTGGACCAGAATACCAGATTAGCGACGATAGAGGAGGCAGGATTCAACCATGCCGGTGGTGGCTGGTCGGCTCGATCTGTGACGCAGGTTGTGTTCTTCTGAGCAAGTTCTCAACTTTTACTTATTCATTTTCTGTACACACGCTTCCCAAACTACTGAATAGAGTGTTTTTATAAAAAAATCAAAATTATTTTAGAAAAATCACTCTAATCCATTTTTCAATTTTTTAGCTAAAATATAATTAATTAAGCGTTAAACCGTTACATCGTTTTGAGTGTCGGGAGGTATAGGTTTTCCTAACCCATACCTCTGAACACTGCCGTGAGTGGCACCCGATTTTTATCTATATTTATGTTTAAAAGAAATTGGAATATGTGTACCATCAAATGATTGCAGCATCTTTTATTGACAGCAGACAATACAACCATGTGTGAGCTCGAACGTACAAATTAAAGGACTTTAGTTGCAGCGATGGCTCGTACAAGCCACATTATACTACCTTCGTTTTTTAATATATAATATTATTATTTTTTTTAACAAACGTGTGACCATTCATCTTATTCAATTTTTTTGCAAATATAAAAAAATAAATTATGCTTGAAGAATATTTAATAATAAATCAAGTTACAACAAAATAAATAATAAATTACATATTATTTTTAATAAGATGGATGACTAAAAGTATTTTGAAAAGTTAATAGTGTCGTATATTAAAAAGAACAGAGGGAGTATTAGTATTACGTACGGGATTAATTAAATCTGACTCACAAGCTTTCCCAATCTTTCACCATACGTGAATCACGCACGCACGAGCCAACTACTGTTCAATCACGACTTCACGACCGAAGAACGTAGCGAATTGAAGCAAAGCCGATCGATTGACGTCTGAGACGCACGCGAGATGGTGAGAAAAACCCGTGTGAGATGGAGCTAGCTGTACGTTCTGCACGTACACGGCGGAACATGATGTATTTATTTTGTCATTTTGAGTTCGTCGCAAGTCCATAAAAAAGGGAAACTGTATCTTTTAAGTTAGCATGGATGTCAATAAATTAGTGATAGAGATGATTGAAGAAAAAATATAATTAGTTGAGAAGAAAAAAATATTAAAGAAATTAAACAGAGAATGATTATGATTGGTTGAGATGAATGAGTAGATGGAGCAATAGTTTTACTTTAAAATGTGTAGTAAACTAACCGTAAATTAGGCACATGCATAGACATACATACATAGAGGAAGCATTATTTATCTGGATGACGACTGGACGAACTATATCATGGTAAATCGGCAAAGTTAACGGCAGCGTGTGGTGAGCAGAAAGCAAGAAAAGCTGTATCACTCGATCGGTTACCAATAAAAACCGTAGAAATTGGATATTTTTAATGAAAATCTGAGATTCTTTTATACATGCATGTATGATTGGTTTACTAAGTGGTTTCTTTATTCATACTAGGTTGATAAGTTCGAGCTGTTGCTGTCGCATTTGTTGATCTCGATCTACTATTAGCTCAATTATGATATGCTAGCTAATCGTAAATTGTGGTCCTCTCAGTACCATCATAGGTATAAATAAGGCTATGATCTTATACATAACTAACCGTAAGATAAATGTTAATTAAAGAGTTTTTTTAATAGTAGAACTTAATCTAATCTTTGCTCGTAAACAGTTACATAATCATCATAGAGTTTACTTTTCAAACAACTATAGATTATAAATGCAAGAGGACAAGAAAAAAATAGCAGAACAGAAAAAAAATAGCAGAACAATCAACATTTTGATAGAGATGTTAGAGCTAAATGGATGACAACTGGAAAGATGGAGAAGATAACGTCAGTCTTAGGTACTGTTTACTGTTTATAGACGGATGCCAATCATGTCCTTTGCAAATTAACGGTCGGATGTGAGTGATATCTCCTAGTACGTAGTACCTAATGGTACCTTCTTATGGACCTTAAAATTGCTCTTCTACAAAAGAATCTGGGTAACTTAAACTCGCTTCAGATTTTGTTCTATTTTTACAACCGTCTGGGGTCAACCCATGCATCCGCTCGCTTGCCACCATATTTGTCATATCCTGCGTCGGTTGCTCCAAGGGTGGGACCACCCTAGGTTTTGGCCCAAAAGACCCCATATATATATATATATGTATATATATATATATATAATACTGATTTTAGTCCAGTTAAAATAATATGTCATATTATGTTTTTTAAGATTTTTAAAAAAATTCAAATAAGACGGATGATTAAAGTTAGACACGGAAACATATAACTATGCTTGAAATATAGGACGGTGGGAGTACGTAATCTCAATTCCCAAGGCCACGAAAATAAAAAGTATTCAAGTGATGATAAGTCATCGCGTGCCGTGCAATCATCGTGTGGGAATATGTACGTAATCTCAATTCCGAAGTCCACGAAAATAGAAACTGTATACGAGTGTTGACGTAAAAACACGATGGCCTGGGAGATCTGCTTAACTCCAGTGCAGGTCCAAAATATTGATGAGATGCGAGCGTGTCAGTCAGTTTGATCCTGCAACTGATAAGATATATAAATTGAATATCAAAAGAGTCGATCGGCTGATAAGCCGATATAGTAATTCCAGCCGATGTCGATACCAGCCGATATCCAGTACAAATCTTGATATTTGAGTAAATAATGATACAAAGATAATCGGGTGATGATAATGTAATATAACAATAATATAATCCGGTAGCAACTAATCGGCCAGTAATGATAGATTGAATAAGCACTGATCCGAAAGTTAAAACATACATCGGCTGGAGATCCGATGTAAATCCAAATGATTAGATAAACAGTGAAACCTTTGTTGTCATCGGCTAAAACCAACTTGTAAGTAATCCTTGTAAGCCGATGCAACGTCCAGATAACTCATCGGCTGAAACCCTGATGAAACCCTTATTAGCAATCAAGAAGCAGGCTAGAGATTATGGTTCTAAGCACGACTTAGTAAATCAAACTTAACTATTAATGCAGCACTAACTATGAAAAAAAAACATAATATCTAGACAATCAAGCCTTTGACTGATTTTCAGGTTGGTGGATATATTAGATAATCTAAACCAACAAAATAATCTAGCCGATATCGACAAAACCCTAGATGGAGATCAGCCGATGCAAGTAGAAAACATTGTCAATCTAGATTATATAATATACATGATAACTCGACGACTTACATGAACAATATTAGAGTGTCGAAGCGAGGGAAGCACTAATCCCGATAACGCAAGCCGCCATAACAAGCCTTACCCCTTGTCGGAGATCGAAGTCGATGCAACCCAACTTAAAACAAGAACTCATCGAAAGTAAAAAGGGTAAAAGGTGGCGATGCACCAAAATTGAATTGATCAAGAGATAATTTACATGGACCCCGGGTGTACATATTTATACCCATGGGTGGATACTAGTCCATATCGGACACGACTCAACTTTCCTAGAGATAAAAGGAAAAACATAAAGTTATTATTGGACACTAAACACACTTTCCTAGAGATAAAAGAAAACTAACAGAATCTTCCTAATTAATAGATAAACTGCCATACCGTATACTCCTTGAACTCGGTCTCTTTTTGGATAAGCTTCCTTTAATAGATTAATTTCCTTAATCGAATTTGGTAAGAATTCGACTGTTGGCGATTGATAGCTTCCATCGGCCGATTCTAGGATTCTGAAGCCGATACTCACTCTAGACCGATGAAGACTTCGAGGCTTACCAAATTTCATCGTCAACAATGAGTGATTGATAAGTCTTCATGCGCTGTGCAATTATCGTACGACTTCAGAATTGAGATCACGTATGTATCCACACGTGACACGTCATTCTTGATGATCCACGCTCACTTTCGTGCGAAAAATTAAGTTTCGTTGGGCTGCTTGATTAATTATATTGACTGATGGTTAGTTGGTTATGACCTCATCACTTGGCTTATTCATATGCTTGTTCGACGGATCCGCCTGCCACCGTCACCGCTCTTGCTAAGGGAGGGCGCCCACCACCGCTCGCGATGGGGAAGGGTGCCGCTGCCGCTGCTCGCGATAGGGAAGGGTGCCGCCACCACCGCCGCTCATGGTGGGGAAGGGTGCCGCCGCCCGCGGTGGGGAAAGACGCTGCCGCTGTCGCTCGTGGTGGGGGAGTGCGCTGCCACTCACAGTGGGAGAGGAGGGGAATGACTCTAGGGTTAGGGTTTTCAATAGAGTAATGTCTTATCTAAATCACGAGCGATCTTAACCGTTCGATCTAATCTAACGGCTCTTAGCGCACCTATATCGACTTGGACCGTGGCCTGCTACATGGGCCACTGATGGACCATCCTTCTAATTATGGGCCTAATTATGTTTTATTTATTCTCAGTCCATTTGAACTATTTCCCCATTAACAAACTTATTTTAAGCACTATTTTGAGCCATTAAAATTGCTAAAATTTAATATAGTTTTTCATTCTTCATACTAAATTGTGAGTCAACAAAAAAATGTAATTATTTATTTGTCATGATAGAGAATTAGGTATAGATTTAATTCATTGTTTATGTCCAGAAATATCTCGTATAATTCCCATGAAACTATAAAATAACTATAATCATTAACGTAACATTAGTTTTTCCCGTTGCAACGTACGGACATCTTTTCTAGTCTAATAGAAATATATTGGAGACTGTATCCATGTCGAGAAATATAATATTGAAGTCGATCAAAAAATTTTTTTCCCAAACGACAGTGTGCCTTTGAATGTGGTGTTTGCTGACCGATCTTCTGTTAGGGATTTTGTGTCATGGTGTATTGAGTAAATATATCGGGAAAAGTCAGTTTACAACTTAAGTGCACGCGCGTGCACTCAAATCTTATATGTCAAGTATTAAAATATTTTTCAAAGATATATTTAATAGATTATACTGTTATATATGTTAAGGTGATATATAACATTGTAACTTATCGTACTAAAACTTATCGATCACACACGACGAGCACAAACAATCTCGACAAATTTGTGAAAGCTTTTCGTCGATCCGCCATCGGGCTCGAACGCCGAGACCATCCTGGCCTGAAGCTCCCGTGCCCTAGCCCTCATCATCCGAGCCCCTTCCTCCTCTCCGGCGAGCAGCGACGCCACCGCCTCAGACACGCGGCCGCGCGTCATGAATGGCTTGTCGCCGTCGTCGTCGAACGCCATGCCGAAGCACCACAGGCGCGCCACGGCGCGTGCGTTCATGTGCTGGTCACCAAAGAATGGCCGGCACGCCATGGGCACGCCGCCGGACATCCCCTCCACGACCGCTCCCCAGCCGGAGTGCGTCACGAACGCGCCCACCGCCGGGTGTCGCAGCACGGCGGCCTGTGGCGTCCATGCCACCACGAGCCCAGCGGCGGAGTCATGATTGCCGGCCTTGGTGGCGCGGTCGAGAAACTCCGGCGGGAGCAGCGGCCACGAGTCCTCCCGGAGTGACCAGAGGAATGGCGCGCCGCTGGCCTCGAGCCCGGCGGCCAGCTCGCGGAGCTCGTCCGGCGGCGGCGCGGCGACCGTTCCGAAGCTGACGTACGCGACGGAGCCCGCGGGGCGGTTGGCGAGCCATGCGAGGCAGCCGTGCGGATCGTCGTCGTCGTTGGGTGCCGCGACGGCGGCGCCGGGGAGGAGGTGGTAGGGGCCGATGGGGAGGCAGTTTGGGAGCGCGTCGGCGAGGGCCGCGGAGACGTCCGGCGGGAAGAGGCCCGGGAAGGCGTTGATCGCGACGGCGGTGGCGGCGCGTGGTAGCCGCTGCGCCACGCGGCGGAGGAACATGGTCATGACACGGTGCATGTCGCCGCCTCCAGCGGCGCCGCCGAAGGGGAGGTCGCGGACACGGTAGCTCCCGAGGCCATGGTACGAGGTCAGCAGCTCATCGGCACGAGCACCGTGGAGGTTGTCGTCGCCGATGTCCTCCCGGATCGCGTCGCCGACGAGGTGCGCCAGGAGCGCG
The DNA here is from genome assembly GCA_000573905.2 of Oryza punctata. Taxonomy (NCBI): domain Eukaryota; kingdom Viridiplantae; phylum Streptophyta; class Magnoliopsida; order Poales; family Poaceae; genus Oryza; species Oryza punctata. The sequence goes on along the minus strand of CM002494.2, from coordinate 2,734,320 downwards.
CACGGGCCACCCGTCCAGACGGCGACCCAGGGCACCCCAGCATCGGCAGCCATAGACATGAACGCGTCCCCGACCACGCAGCTCACCGTCACCCCGCCAGCCGCGTCGCCGGCCGCCTCCATCGCCCGCTTCAGCCCGCCACCCTCCGCAGCCTCGACGAACATCTCCATCCGGCGCCACAACGGCGTCTCCTCATCACCATCGCCATCGTCACCTCCTCCTCCTGTCGGCACCTCCACGAACCGCAGGTTGTTCCCGGGGACGACGGCGGCGGTGGCGGGGAGGCGCGCAAGGGAGTCGGCGGTGGAGAGGAAGGAGAAGGTGGTGGACGGCGCCGCCGTGGCGAGGGCACGCGCGACGGCGAGGAGCTTGGGGGCGTGGGAGCTGAAGGGGAACGCCACCACGGCGACGTGTGAGTGCGATCCCATGGTTTGATTGTGCTTGCGGAAATAGGCGAGTGAGCCCTGACCCAGCTACTGGTCCCAACAAGCTCGATGTACCCAAGACTTTATATCTTCGTCGTCTCGTTCGACCATGAAGAAAGAAGAAAACGAGGTAGGCTGTTAGCGTATAATTAGTACTAATTATTTTTATTTTACAAAATGAATAAATATGATTTTCTAAAGTATTTTTTTAATATTTTTTTTAAAAATATATATACCGTTTAATAGTTCGGAGAACACGCCAGTCCACTAGCTTATATACGAGGAATGGCTTTTATTACGGTGGTCGCTACTGAATATATTAGTCTAAGAAATAGCGATTTTCATGGCATTTTTATAAGTACTTTTTTGCTGTTTCTAATTATATTTTTTGGGTATTTTGATTATCTTTTAGATAGTTCATTGTCAAATGTCAATATTAAGACACGAAAGAGAATCTCATATATAGGATTGAAAAAAACATGTGCGCAATAGAATATCATAGCAAAGAACAAAACGAAAAGGAAAAAACCAAAAGAAATGGAAGACCCTGATGTGTTCCCCTTCGGTCTGTTGTATTGTACAATCTATGTCTTGTTCTCACCCACTCATGTCCAAATTCTAAGTTGTCGGACGAACTGAGCTAAGCTCAGCGACTAAGGTTTTCTTTTTCTTTTTTTTAACTTGTTCGGTTAGATTACATTTTAGACTTGATACTCTTTCAACGGTAGTGACTTCGCCAATCTCAAGAATATATATCGACCCAGTTTTCAAATGTGCTTATTAGGGTAGAGTTTTATGTGTGCATTTCATGAGTGTATCCGTGTGTATATGAGTGCATGCGTCTGTATAGTGTCTAAAAAAATCCCAAGCCTTAGTGTGGAAAGTTTAAATTGTTATTTTTATCAAAATATATACATCGATATTAAACTTGTATATTATATAAACGAGTGATATATCATATATATTATATTATCTTGTTGTTTATCTTAAAAAATTAACTATTTAAATAACAAGCAAAAATAAGGGAACATTTCTTTTCAAAGATAAAATGACTTTCTCACACTATGTTGTCCCTAGCTACTTACATATGCGACCATATGGTATATTTGCGCCAAAAAATTAAATTTGGCATATTTTTGTAATATCGGTGTTGATGCACAACACGACAGCCTGGGAGATTTGCTTAACATCAGTGCAGGTCCAAGGGTTACCTCGAGTGTCAAGAGCGTGCCATCTGGTTTGATTCTGCAACCAGCAAGGAAACAACAAATATAGTTAAGTGGTCAATAGTCGATCGGCTGGTTAAGCCGATGTCGTGTCATCGTGACCTAGCCGATGCAGTTAAACCAAATCGGCTATGTCTTTATGATGAACTGAACAAAGCAAAAACCTAAATATGTCTTATTGACTGCAACACTGTCTTATTTGTTTTCTTATTTGTTTTCTGTCAATTTTGTTTTAAACAGTATTAGAAAATAGTCGATAGTCCAGTATTTAGATTACAGTATACAATGTACCGACTACTACTCCGGTACAACCTTATATAGATAAATCAATCTAAATAAATATACCAAACAATGATCAATATCAAATACGATAATCTGATTGAGATTGACTAGACCTTGCTATATTTATATAGAGTGATCTGTCTGTATAAGGGGCGAATATGCATAAAACATATATTATTGCATATTAGGTAAGATCGGCTGAAACTCCGATACTATCCTTAATTATGATTAGTTCTAGGTTAGTTTTTAGGGTTCTAGACAAGATTAGGGTTGATGCAACTCAAAGTATGTAAAGAAACCTAAAGTCTAAACAATCAAGTAAATAACCAATTTTCAGGATGGTAGATACCTTAGCTGATCTAATTCAGTAAGACAATTTAGCCGATACCAGCATAAACCTGTAACAAAATTTGGTAAGCCTCGAAGTCATCATTAGCCTAGAATCAATATCGGCTTCAGAGTTCTGGAATCGGCCGATGGGCATTATCAACTCGCCAGCAGTTGTATTTTTGATGAATTCGGTTAAGGAAATTAAACAATTAAAGGAAGTTTATCCAGAAGAGTCCGAATTCAAGGAGGATGATGCATGATAGTTTATTTATTAATTAGGCAGAGTTTATTAGTTTCCATTTATCTTTAGGAAAGTGTGTTTAGTGTCCGATAAGGACTTCATGTTTTTCCTTTTATCTTTAGGAAAGTTTGTATTGTGTCTGATATGGACTAGTATCTACCCATGGGTATAAATAGATCTACTTTTGTCACATAGCCACCCTTTTTTCTTTCGACGAGTTCTTGTTTCAAGTTGGGCTACATCGACTTCGATCTCTGACGAGGGATAAGGCTTGTTATGGCGGCTTGCATTGTGGGATTAGTGCTTCCATCGCTTCGATACTCTAATCTTGTCCATGTAAGTCGTTGAGTTATCATATACATTATATAATATAGATTGACAATGTTTTCTACTTGCATGAGCCGATCTCCATCTAGGGTTTTGTCGATATCGGCTAGATTACTTTGTTGGTTTAGATTATATAATGTATTCACCACCCTGAAAATCAATCAAAGGCTTGAGTGTTTAGATATTATGTTTTTTTCATACTTAGTGCTACATCAGTTAAGTTTGATCTACTAAGTCATGCTTAGAACCATAATCTCTAGCCTGCTTCGTGATTACCAATAAGGGTTTCATCGGGTTTCAGCCGATGAATTCTCTGGACAATGTATCGGCTCACAAGGATTACATACAAGTTGGATTTAGCCGATGACAACAAAGGTTTCATTGATTATTTAATCAATTGGATTTATTGACATCGAACCTCCAGCTGATGTATGCTTTAACCATCGAATCAACACTCATTCCATCATATCATTATTAGCCTATTGGTTTCTACTATACTATATTATTATTTTACTACATTATCATCAGCCGATTGTCTTTATATCATTATCTACATTTGATATATAACCGATTGCTCAAAACCTATCGACATCGGCTAGTAGCGGCATCGGCTGGAATCACTCCATCGTCTTCTCAACCGATTGGCTGTTGTATCTGTTGTTTACATATCTTGTCAGTTGCAGGATCAAACTGACTGGCACGCCCACATCTCATCATTATTTTGGACCTACACTGGTGCTAAGCAAATCTCCTAGGCCGTCGTGTTTTTACATCAACAAAATCCTAAAACGAATCTCAGCCGATATGACTAAATCGAGACATTAAGCCGATACGACTAAATCGAGACACTAATCACCCTCTCCCTTCTTGAGCTCCTCCCCTTCTTTGTGGGGAGTTTTGGTTGGGTTGAGGCAGCTGCTGGTCAGTGGGGGAAACTCAGGCGACCGAAGCGATGCTGTCCAGTCCCGGGTTCTCCTTTGGCCGAACACGGTGAGGAGGCCGACAGGTGGTGGAAGGAGGAGACCTAGGCCAGCTCACAGGGGTGGTGGTGGGTTGAAGCGAGCTGGCGGCAGGGTGCTGCGGCAAGTTTGGAAGTCGACTAGCGGAGGGGTGCCGATGCGGTTTGGTGGAGGCCACACTGCCATTGCCGGTCTGGTGGTTGCTGTGCTAGTGGGTGACAATCTACTTGAAAGGTTGTAGGGATTTGAGGCGCAAGCCTCCCTCGGTGGTTCACCGGGCTGGCAGCGGCTACGCCTTCGAGCGTCGTAACCATCTTGGGGGCGCTGTCGAGGGTAACTCTCTCCCTTTCCTTGCAAGTTCTATCTAGGTGAAAATCTCATCTTTCTTAGATGAGTGATGGCTGCATCCTTGATGCCGTGACCTCCATGGGGGCATTGTTTTAGGAGTCTCGCCTTTGTGGTGTTGTTGTAGGCTGGGCGGCGATCGGCCACGCTTAGCGGGGGTCGTTTTGGTGCTCAGTTCCACTTTCAGTGGTTTGTGCTTGTGTGGTTAGCGTGTGGTTCTTGGAGGTGCTTTGTGCATGTCCTATAGCAACATCTTCTATCGTGTCTTTTCTTATAACTTTTCTCCTTCTTAATATATTCGGATGGCCTTCTTCGGCCTTTCCCGGTGAAAAAATAAGTATATATTTCTCTCTTGTTGCATCTGCACGCGTGCACACACAGATATATAAGTAGCACACAGGGTGCCATGTAGTAAGTCTTTACATATGTACATATATATATACATATACATATACATATACATATACATATACATATACATATACATATATATACGGTCACACTACATGACGCGACACACTGACGCTGCGAGACAGGAAACAAATTGGCACGAGACACAGCCCCCTCCCCAGTCAGTGTCCCACCCACCCTCCTTGAAGTGAACGTAGTTAAAAGATTACTCAGTATATGATGGTGCAGGCGTGCAGTAAACTCAGCATATCCCTAAAATTATGTAGTTAAAAAAATACATGTCATTAACAATCAGTAAACTCCTCATATCGATGTATTCTGGAGTTAAAATTTTTCGTGTTGACTATTCGAGGCGGTCGACATGCACTACTACAAAAATGCTCATTGGTGCCGGTTCGTAAGGCCCAATAGGTGCCGGTTTCGACCCCGACACCCTTTGGTCGGCACCTATAATATTATACATAGAACCGACACCTATTCTATATTATAGGTGCCGGTTCAAGTGAAAAACCGGTAACTATAAGTTTATAGGGCCCGGTGCAGTGGACCACATTGGTGTCGGTTCTTTGCAAGAACCGGCACCTATAACAGTGTAGCCAAAAAAAAATAGATGCAGAGCATTTTCTAAAACACAACAAATCACAAAAAAGACACAATAATATATTCACATCCTCCACACATATAACATAATATTTCATTCACATCATGCACATCCACATCCTCCAGATTCCCAAGAATACTCATTTTAAAATTCCACAACAATTCATATCACCTACATCCGAAAATCTCCAAACATATAGACACAATATTGTTCAAACATATACACGAATACAATTTCATCTCTAAATTGCATAGGAGATATTGCTGGGACTCAGCGTGCTAGTCAACTTCAGCCTGAGACGTGCCCATCAAACCACACGAAGGTGGTGACCAGATGTGTTACACATCTCAGGAGACTTGACAAAAATCGCTTGAGCTCTACAATATCTCAAAAATTCTAATATGGAAAGTTTAGTTTCACATGCTCACCTGTTGCTTACAGAGGCAACACACTCTATATCTATTGAAATTCAAATAATAAATAATATATGTAAGTTACTCATAGATAAGTCATCATGCTTTTCTCAAATCACCATCTCAAAACAAATTAAGATTCAAAATATCAATCCAATTCAACAAGAAAATTATATATCAAATGCTCGATGATTTAATACTTAGTCAAGTTGAAAATTATCACACTCTATATGTATTGAAATTCAAATAATAAATAATATATGTACGTTACTCATAGATAAGTCATCATGCTTTTCTCAAATCACCATCTCAAAACAAATTAAAATTCAAAATATCAATCCAATTCAACAAGAAAAGTTGCAAAAATAGCTAGCATTACCATCTACATTAGGAAAAAAACACATCGAGAATCACACAAATAAAGAAAAATACGTATAGAATCAACAAAAACTAACCGTTAAACGTGCAAACACATAGATCTTTTGATGTTTTTGAATTTTTTGGGCAAAACCTCCCTCCTTGGATGAGCAAGAAGAAGACCTCTCAAATCGTGAGCTAGTGTGGTGAGGGTATATATAGGCTGGAGGAGTAATAGGTGTCGGTTTTGAACACGAACCGACACCTTTAGGCCTTGCTGACGTCGGCGGTGGATAATAGTTGCCGGTTCGTGTTAAAAACCGGCACCTATTCGCCTCCCCGACACCTATGACCAGAATTGTAGGTGCCGGCCGTGACCTAAAAACAGGTACCTATACAATAGGTGCCGGTTTTTAGGTCACGGCCGGCACCTATATCATTTTTTGACCGTTGGCGGGAGAACTTTTAGTGCCGGTTTTAATTAACAACCGGCACCTATTCCTCTCCCATCACAAACCGGCACCTATAAACCATTATAGGTGCCGGTTATACAGTTCGTGGGCGGGAAAAATCTTATAGGTGCCGGTTTTCGGGGAACCGGCACCTATAGGGCCGACACCTATGTAGGTTTTTGTAGTAGTGATGCCTCTGGACATATCACGGTTTATTGGAGTTGAAATTTTACTTACTTACTTTCTGGTGATGTCATCATTTCTTCTGCAATACTCATCACCAAAATGCTTGCAGTTAAAAAATTACTTGATGTATGATCTAGAACTCTCCAGTCCTTCGTACACTATGAGTTATGACTGGAGTTGGATTTTTATATTGAAATGGAAAGCTATCTCAAGGCAGGCGTTTATAGTGTCATTAAACTGCGTATTAGTACTTAATGCGATTAATAGAGATCCTTATATTATGGAATTAATTTATATGTGTGTAAAGTTGGGTGGTGTGAATAACAGATTGCTATATATAGACTTTTACTAGGATTTAAAATATTTTTCCATTCCTCATGGTTCCAAAACGGTTATATCTCTGTGCAAAACTCTAGAATCAATCTTTTGATCTAGTCATCTTTTTCTGTATGGTAAGGGTTCAAATCTCGCATCAATCGAGAATAATCTTTCCTTTACTAATTTATTTATGTATGGTAAGGTTCAAAACTCAGATTAATCCACTGTTATTTTTTTCAATCTTTCCTTCAGTAGTTTGTTTTAAAAAATCTTTCCTCGGTAATTTTTTACGTATAGTTCAAATCTCCCGTCAATCCACAGTAATTTTCTTCTGGGAGAAAGAAATGCAAATTAGAACTCCCATAATCGATCATCATTCAATAATTTTTTTATTGACACGATTCACTCCACAATCATTATTTAGTGATTTTTTTATCATCATGTATAACTTCCATATCCAACATTTAATAATTGTGTTCCTGATATTATATGTGTACTCTATTTATTGGGACAAAAAATAGTATTATATTTGCTCCACCGTGATGTATGAATTTTAATTTGGTTATATAGTACGTCCTGTTGCATCCAACGATACAGTGAATCAAACGTATAAAAAATTGGGTACAGTGAAGCAGGCGGATTCTTTACACCTTGTGCAAAACGGAAAAGAAAAAGAGAGGAAAACCAAAATAAAACCCCAAATATCTGCTTCCGATGACTTGCCGCAGGCGGCGTTTCGCTCCTGCTGCAGCAGTGCCTCCCATCCCCGAGCCTGTGGTCGCCACGAGTCAAAGACTCAAAGGAACTACACCAGCCTCTCCGTCCTTGCTGTTGCTGCACACGCCATCACTCGTCGGCCTCCCCTCCATCCTCATCGACGTCTGGCTGTGAGGTACAGCTCATGTCATTCGCTAGGGCTGCAGTCCATCGCCACTGCACGAGTTGAACGCCGCGGCCACCACCTCTTCCACGCTGGCCAGTCTTCACCTAGTGCCTGGATCCCGCCACCGGTCGCCGCCTGCACATCGGAGGCTTCCGCCGGCTGCCGTTGCTTGCTCATCGGAGGCCTCCTCATCGATGTCGCTGTAAAACGAGGTGAGTTGTTTGTGTCTAATTATTAATTAAGCGTTAATTATTTTTATTTTCAAAAATAAATTAATATGTTTTAAAATATTTTTTATAATTATTTTCAAAATACATATACCGTTTAATAGTTCGGAGAACATGCAGCTAAAAAACTAGATATATCTTCTTCCTATCTAATAGCAGTCCACTAGCTTATATACGAGGAGTGGCTTTTATTATGGTGGTCTCTACTGAGTATATTAGTTTAAGAAATAGAACTATTAATACCGGATGAAACTCTTCGCAGTAGTTTTGCAAGCGGTTTTAGCCTACGTGGTAGACCAGTCAGTAACTATTTTATTCAAAAACTGATGAGGCCCACCTGTCAGATCTCTCCCATCACTATCTCTTTCCCCTCTCACACCTCTCTCTCATGCACGTCAGATGTTGAGAAGAGCCCCACGCACCAGTGGAGGCTCACCGGTGGCTACGAGCATCCTCGCAGTGGAGGACGAGGAGGAGGCACGTGCCGGCTGCTACGAGCATCGTCGCGGCGGAGGCAGCTCAGACCGGCGGAGGGGGAGCCGAGAACGGCGGTAGGCGGGGACTTGCGCGAGAAAATGGCGAGCAGCAACCTTCCCTGGAGTTGCACGAGAAGACCCACACCTCACAGGGAGGGAGAAGAGAGAGAGAGAGGGGTTGAGAGGAAGAGAATCAAGTGTCAGCGCCGCTCCAAGATGCCTCTATCGTCCCCGTCCGCCACCACTGCTCCGAGTTGCCTCCCCCGTCCCCTCCCACCACTGCCGTCCTTGGCTTCCTCTGCACCGTGATGAGCTACCTCCGCCTTCCCCACCCGCCACCACCGCTCCGAGTTGCGCTTGTTACCCCCGCCCTCCTCAGCTCCCCCTCCACCAGCTGCTCGGTGATGAGAAGAGAGAGGATTGGGGAGAGAGATATAGAGAGGTGAGGGGAAAGAGATAGAGAGGATCAGACTGACAAGTGCGGTCCATCGATTTAAAAAAGAAGAATTATTGACTGTGCTACCACGTAGTCAAAACCACACCGGTTTGAGTAAGGGAGGTAATTCTTCCGATATTAATAGTTGAGGGTGAAAGATGTCTAGTTTTCGAGTTTGAGGGGTTAATTCGTACTCGCCCAATGGTTCAGGGGTGTAATACTGACTTTTCCCTAATTTTAATATTTACTCCTTTAATAATAGAGAGGTGGGAAAGCAAAAACACATTTAATTTTTATAATAATAGAGATAGAGAGGTTGGACAGCATATATAAATCTTTTAAGTAGGTAAAGATACTAGAACGAAACAAAGAACTTGTCATATACAAAAGAGAAAACCTTTGAGGTTTTTTCCTTGCACGAGTTGTTAATTTTGTGATGCCCTATAGAAAGAAAAGAAGGAAAAGGAGGAACCGAGGAAGACATAGCTACTTTTGAGGTTTTTTTTCCCATGCTCGAGTTTTGTCAATTTTGTGACGCCCTATAGAAAAAAAAGAAAAGAAAATGAGGAACCAAGGAAGAGCGAGCTAGTTGTTGGCCCCTCTATCTGATGAACGTGGCTGTTGGGGGCAGGGTTTGCAATACCGGCGGTAACCGCGCGGTTACCGCGGTTACCGGCCTTACCGCCGGGGTACGGTAACCCGTACCGCGCGGTACGGTTTGATGAATTTTGACTGAATTCAAAAATTCAAAAAAAGAGAAAGAAAATCAAAAAAAATAGTGAAGGTAGTGCTTGATTTGCAGTGCCTTATGGTGATGAAATTTCTTGAAAAAGAGTAATATAAATTCAAACTTGAGGGCAAAACCAAAAGTCATTTAGGAAATAGGAAAAAGAGAAAGGTAAAAGGGTCATGCCAAATTTTTGTGTTCTACATATTTTTATTATTATCCCCAAATTATACACATTTAAGTGTTTCTCCAAAAAATTTTTCACTTTCTTCATTTCGTTCTTCTTTTTGCCACACATCGAGCGGTTACCGCGCAGATACCGCGGTAACCGCTACATACCGCGCGGTTACCGTGTTCCATACCGCGGTATCCCTTTTATTTGAATTCAAATTTTGAAAATCAAATTTATCGCGGTTTTTCGCGGTAACCGCGGTTACCGCGCGGTAACCGCCGTACCGCTGGGTCACGGTAACCGGCCCGGTAACGGTATTGCAAACCCTGGTTGGGGGTAGGCTAGGTTTGCAGCTAGCAACGTACCGTACCCCTCAATCCCAAAATAATTCAATCGTATAGAATGTGAATAATGAATCTGGAGCTATCCCATAATATGTCACATCTTATCCTAAGTTGAGTTATTTTAGGATAAAAGGAGCAAACAGTTTAGTCCTACTATCTTAAGACTTAAGAGAGATTTATATGGATACTTGCCTGAACACTTGTAACATCTAGTTCGATTTTTTCGCGAAGCACGGCCCGAAGATCATTTTTTTCGCAAAGCAAGGATGGAAGCGCAGTTGAATTAAACTAGAACGATTTTCAGATCTAGGAGTTACAAATTGGAGCATGTTAAACTCTATATGGTTGGTTAATGAAAAATCATATATAATGGCCTAACATTCACAACTAATGGTTAGAAGGTTAGAAAATGGGATAAAAAGAGTTGTACATTGGAAACATACGGTAGCGCTATGAGTTATGACAAGAATGCTAAAATAAACAACTTGCTTTTGTCATGCAATGGCAAGCAAGCAACACGGTGAGAAACTGCTATGGTAGCCCATTGATGGATTTTACGTACTATTGCACACATGATATCAAAAATTAATGATATAAGAAATTAATATATACTATACTCTACATATCTTGGAATGGATTTTGTCAACCACAAAGTGTGTGAGAGAATCACAAAATGCGCTTGTTGCATAATTGGGTACCCTTCCTATATAATTGTATATGGTTTGTAAATGAGGTAGTAACAAATTAAGTCAGCAAATAGATGCTGTATTTTAAAAAGACACAAAACAAATCAATTGGCATAGTAAACTAACTGTAAGTTAGGCACATGCATAAACATATATACAGAGAGGAAGCATTATTTATCTGGACGACGATGACTGGACGAGCTATATCATGGAATCGGCAAAGTTAACGGCAGCGTGTGGTGGCGCAGAAAGCAAGAGAAGCTATACCACTCGATCGGTTACCAATAAAAAACCGTAGAAATTTGGATATTCTCAATGAAAATTTGAGATTTTTTTATACATGCATGTATGACTGGTTTACTAAGTGGTTTGTTTATTCATACTGGGATGATAAGTCCGAGTTGTTGCTATCGCATTTGTTGACCTCGATGTACTGTTTGCTCAATTGTGATATGCTCGATAATCGCACATTGTGGTCCTGTTAGTACCATCATATGTATATATGAGGCTACGATGCTATACATAATCGACCGCAAAATAAATGTTAATTAAAGAGTTTTTTTAATCATAGAACTTAGTATAACATTATAATGGTCTAACATTCACAACTAATGGTTAGAAAATGGGACAAAAATAGTTGTACATTGGAAACTTACGGTAGCGTTATGTGTTGTGATAAGAATGCTAAAATAAACAACTTGCTTTTGTCATGCAATGGCAAGCAAGAAACACAGTGAGAAACTGCTATGGTATCCCTTTTAGGGATTTACATACTATTGCACGTATGATATCAGAAATTAATATATACTATACTCTACATATCTTGGAATGGATTTTGTCAACCTCAAAGTGTGTGAGAGAATCACAAAATGCGCTTGTTGCATAATTGGGTACCCTTCCTATATAATTGTATATGATACGTAAATGAGGTAGTAACAAATTAAGTCAGCAAATAGATGCTGTATTTTAAAAAGACACAAAACAAATCAATTGGCATAGTAAACTAACCGTAAATTAGGCACATGCATAAACATACATACAGAGAGGAAGCATTATTTATCTGGATGATGATGACTGGACGAGCTATATCATGGAATCGGCAAAGTTAACGGCAGCGTGTGGTGGCGCAAAAAACAAGAGAAGCTGTACCACTTGATCAGTTACCAATAAAAACCGTAGAAATTTGAATATTCTTAATGAAAATTTGAGATTCTTTTATATATGTATGTATGACTGGTTTACTAAGGGGTTTCTTTATTCATACTAGGTTGATAAGCCCAAGCTGTTATTGTCGCATTTATCGCGCGACCTCAATCAACTGCTAGCTCAATTGTGATATGCTAGCTAATCGCAAATTGTGGTCCTGTTAGCACCATCATATGTATATATGAGGCTAGGATCCTATACATAACCGACCGCATGATAAATGTCAATTAAAGATCTTTTTTTAATAATAGAACTCAATCTAGCATTATAATGGTCTAACATACGGGACCAACAGAGTTGTATATTGGAAACATACGGTAGTGTTATCTGTTGTGACAAAAATGCTAAAATAAACAACTTGCTTTTGTCATGCAATGGAAAGCAAGCAATACGATGAGAAACTGCTATGGTAGCCCATTTAGGGATTTACATACTATTGCACAAATGATATCAGAAATTAATATATACTATACTCTACATATCTTGGAATGGATTTTGTCAACCTCAAAGTGTGTGAGAGAATCACAAAATGCGCTTGTTGCATAATTGGGTACCCTTCCTATATAATTGCATATGGTATGTAAATGAGGTAGTAACAAATTAAGTCAGCAAATAGATGCTATATTTTAAAAAGACACAAAACAAATCAATTGGCATAGTAAACTAACCGTAAATCAGGCACATGCATAAACATATATACAGAGAGGAAGCATTATTTATTTGGACGATGACTGGGCGAGCTATATCATGGCAAATCGGCAAAGTTAACGGCAGCGTGTGGTGGCAAGAGAAGCTGTACCACTTGATCAGTTACCGATAAAAATCATAGAAATTTGGATATTCTTAATGAAAATTTGACATTGTTTTATACATGTACGTATGACTAGTTCACTAAGTGGTTTCTTTATTAATACTAGGATGATAAGCCCGAGCTGTTGTTGTCGCATTTATCACGCGCTCAATCTACTGCTAGCTCAATTGTGATATGCTACCTAATGGCAAATTGTGGTCCCGTTAGCACCATCATACATACATACATACATACATATATATATATATATATATATATATATATATATATATATATATATATATATATATATATGAGGCTACGATGCTATACATAACCGACCGCAAAATAAATGTTAATCAAAGAGCTTTTCTAATAATAGAACTCAATCCAGCATTATAATGGTCTAACATTCACAACTAATGGTTACAAAATGGGACCACAGAGTTGTACATTGGAAACGTACGGTAGCGTTATGTGTTGTGACAAGAATTCTAAAATAAACAACTTGCTTTTGTCATGCAATGGCAAGCAAGCAACACGGTGAGAAACTGCTATGGTATCCCATTGATGGATTTTACGTACTATTGCACACATGATATCAGAAATTAATATATACTATACTCTACATATCTTGGAATGGATTTTGTCGACCTCAAAGTGTGTCAGAGAATCGCAAAATACACCTGTTGCATAATTGGGTACCCTTCCTATATAATTGTATATGGTATGTACATGAGGTAGTAACAAATTAAGTCAGCAAATAGTTGTTGTATTTTAAAAAGACACAAAACAAATCAATTGCCATAGTAAACTAACCGTAAATTAGGCACATGCATAAACATATATACATATATACAGAGAGTACGCATTATTTATTTGGACGACGACTAGGCGAGTTATATCATGGCAAATCGGTAAAGTTAACGGCATCGTGTGGTGGCACAGAAAGCAAGAGAAGTTGTACCACTTTATCAGTTACCGATAAAAATCGTAGAAATTTGGATATTCTTAATGAAAATTTGACATTGTTTTATATATGTATGTATGACTGGTTCACTAAGTGGTTTCCTAATTAATACTAGGTTGATAAGCCCGAGCTGTTGTTGTCGCATTTATCGTGCGACCTCAATCTACTGCTAGCTCTATTGTGATATGCTACCTAATGGCAAATTGTGGTCCTGCTAGCATCATCATATGTATATATGAGGCTACGATGCTATACATAACCGACCGCAAAATAAATGTTAATTAAAGAGCTTTTCTAATAATAGAACTCAATCCAGCATTATAATGGTCTAACATTCACACTAATGGTTATAAAATGGGACCACCGAGTTGTACATTGGAAAAGTACGGTAGTATTATGTGTTGTGACAAGAATTCTAAAATAAACAACTTGCTTTTGTCATGCATTGGCAAGCAAGCAACACGGCGAGAAACTGCTATGGTAGCCCATTGATGGATTTTACGTACTATTGCACACATGATATCAGAAATTAATATATACTATACTCTACATATCTTGGAATGGATTTTGTCAACCTCAAAGTGTGTCAGAGAATCGCAAAATACACTTGTTGCATAATTGGGTGCCCTTCCTATATAATTGTATATGGTATGTAAATGAGGTAGTAACAAATTAAGTCAGCAAATAGGTATTGTATTTTAAAAAGACACAAAACAAATCAATTGGCATAGTAAACTAAACATAAATTAGGCACATGCATAAACATATATACAGAGAGGAAGTATTATTTATCTGGATAACGACTGGGCGAGCTATATCATGGAATCGGTAAAGTTAACGGCAGCGTGTGGTGGCGCGGAAAGCAAGAGAAGCTTTCAGTTACCAATAAAAATCGTAGAAATTTGGATATTCTTAATGAAAATTTGACATTGTTTTATTTATGTATGTATGACTGGTTCACTAAGTGGTTTCCTAATTAATACTAGGTTGATAAGCCCGAGCTATTGTTGTCGCATTTATCGCGCGACCTCAATCTACTGCTAGCTCAATTGTGATATGCTACCTAATGGCAAATTATGGTCCTGCTAGCACCATCATATGTATATATGAAGCTACGATGCAATACATAACCGACCGTAAAATAAATGTTCATTTAAGAGCTAGCTTTTCTAATAATAGAACTCAGTCTAGCATTATAATGATCTAACATTCACAACTAATGGTACAACCAGCTTTAAAAAGTTTTGTGGAACCTCCTCAACACAACTTGAGCCCCAATTTGTGAGAAATTCCATTGTACTTTCAACCTTTTTATATATATCTAACCATGTTTAGGTTTCAACATAAAGAAGTTGCTTGATCATGCCAGCAAGGAAATGGTACAGTTGGAGGTCAGGTTTTTTCAGATAGATGCAGTTCGTTTATCCAAATATTTCCTCCGTATGTGGATTTATAGTAATAGAATATATACCATATTTGATCAAAATTTATTATATTTTAGATAGAATGAGTTTATATCACCGGATTGGCATGATGAGTGATGAGTATGTCGTACGTTAGCATAAGCTCAATTAGAAGGGGCAGCTAGCTTATTAGACTAAACCAAATGCACTAAAACTTGGCCCAACCGATCGATCACTACCTGCGCGCTGTTGTTCTCTTCCCTCAATGGCAGGTGATCCCTGGAGCTTGATGCTAACCCAAATGCTTTTGTTTTGAAACAGAAGCTTAATTATAATTCAATACAGCTGGTAGCTCGATCGCTAGGATCACCATGGACCAGATTGGCGACGATGCTGGTGGTGGCTGGTCGGCTCCATTGAGCAAGTTCTTAACTTCTCCTCTTTCATTTTACCCATCCCAAACTACTGAACGCTGTGTTTTTTATAAAAAAAATTCTGTAGAAAAGTTTTACCTCCGAACACTGCTGTGACCGGCACCCGATTTTTTCTATATTTATGTTTAAAAGAAATTGGTCAATATGTGTACCTTCAAATGATTGCAGTATATTCTGTTGACAGTAGATAATACAGCTATGTGTGAGCTCGAACGCGGAAATTAAAGGACTTTACGAGTCACATCATACTACCTCTATTTTTTAATATATGATGTTATTGATTTTTAACAAACGTTTAGCCATTCATATTATTCACTATTATTTGCAAATATAAAAAAATAAATCATGCTTTGAGTTGTTTTGTTGTTAGGTATAGGTATGAATCGAATTCTTATATCTAGGTATATACTCTCGATTTGAAAATTTTTAAAAATTTTGAGTGAATTTGAGTATTTCATATCTTGGTGCCTAGGCACCATGGTGCATGGGCTACAAGATTCAATTTGAGTATATACCCAATTTGAATGAGTATGAATTTATATATATATATATATATATATATATATAGACACACATATACACACCACGCAGTGGGTGTATGGTAACTAAAACAAGCAAGTATGGGTAGTAAAATTTTTACTATTAGTGCAATCATCATCAAACCTATTAATTCTATTAGTAATTTTGTTACTTTGAGATACATATGGAATTTATTAGTAAAATTTTTACTATGAGGTATTTTACCCATATTGGGTCTATTAGTATTTCTTTAACTATAAGATACCTATGGTTTCTATTAGTAAAAATTTTACTACGAGGTATTTCAGAACAATATCTCATAGTAAAAATTTAACTACGCGAGGGTTGTGTTTTACTTATAACAAGCATTGCGCTCGTTTAAGCACGTTGTTTCATCAGATAAAGTTCAGAACATCAATGATCCTGTTTTTGATTTTCTTTTCTATCAGAGAAGAGGTACATGTCGCCAAAATTGCATAGTTCTTAATCTTGTCGATTTCGTGGTGATTCAGAATGGTTCGAGCTAGCGAGAGATCAATGGGGTGTGTCTTGTCCAAGTCTCCATGATCCAAGATTCTTTTCAGGTTGAAGGTGGTAGCCAGGTTTTAAGGAGAGCAAACTGATCGAGGAGAACATCCTGTCCAACCCAATGAGTAATAGGGATCAGTTCTTTGCCCTCCTCCGTGCGGCACGTCCGACTTAGGCTGCGATCGAGCAGCACAGAGGACGCCGCCGATCAGAGCACGCCAACGGTGGCTAGGGATGACCAGTTGGTCAAGATCAAAACTATCAAAGCGTCCCGTCTTCTCGTCACGCTTGAAGAAGAGGAGGAGGAGGAGGAAGAGCGCAATGACGATGACAATGGGCAGTCTTCGGCAACAATGCACATCCGATGGCATAGCGGGGAGGGCAAGAAGCTTTCGCGTGGGCACGCGCAAGGCCACAAGCTATCTCTGGCGATGGGCTTGCTTGGTCGGGGCATCTTATTTAAGCCATCTGGAAGTGGTGGCGCTGTGAGGGACTTGTACTTTCCCTCGCTAATACAGATTTGATCGCGTACGACAGCAAACGGCGGACAAAATGATGTGTTAGTACAGAATCAACTTCAATTTTTATAATAGGTGGTGCCATCGCCTACTTGGTGGCCATCGGCATCGCCACTGTGGTTTTGAACCTCGCCGTGCCGGTGGCTGCCATGGAGCCACGTGCCATCCCCGCCGTGCTGCTTAGGAGCGTGTAATGATTTGGGGCCATCAACAAACCTCATCATGGCAGCAACAACGAAGGCGTTGTTCCACGCACGAGCATGTATACGCAACCTTGAATTGATATCGCGATCGAAGTCATCGAACATGGGGATGAACGGATGAACCCCGATCCGATTTGGTGTTGTTGAGGTCTTAGGACTGATCGGGGGGAGCTAGAGTATATGAGGGGGTGACAAGGAACCGAGTCAAGAAATTTTTTTAAGCTATATCTCACCTATTTTCATCATGTGTGCACTCATCAATACAAATTTAATCACCCGTATCAGCTTAAATTCGATCTAAAATAAAGTAAATTAAGTAAGTTTTACCCCTATCCATTCCGTTCTAGCTCCACCCCTAGGACTGATGAAGCGTGGTGACCATGCACGACATAACACGTGAGCTGGGAAGGCCCATCACCCCATCGGGAGTTTGCAACAGGTACACGCGCACTGAAAAGGCCCATAATGACAATAGACGAAAGCACAAGAAGGGCGATGGTGCTTCAGGGTTTCCCATCATGTAGTGTGTCCCACGCGGCAACTTAAATGATCAACAGCAAAATAACAACCACCTAACCACCTAGTAGGCTAGCACGCCCGGCAAGCTGCTGCCGTGGATAGCCGCCTCCGCTCTTAGCTTCATGACAGCTAGCCGCGCTAGTCTCCGCAATGCATGACCTACACCGAGGCAACATCTGCCTCATCGTCCACCATCCACTACTGCTATATCTCCAGCCCCTAATGCCTTCGCTTGCGATTAGGAGCAGCAACATTGAGGAGACGCCACCCCTGCTGGAACATACCAGCTCCACCCACCACTAAGAAAAAATTTTGTCGATTTCTTTGTGTTCAATCCCAACATATATACATGTTCTTCTCGAGGAGACCCAGTACAGACTTAGATAGAAATCGCTGGTATATATAAAACAGAAACAGAGTGACGCAGGACTTAAATCATATAGTTGGGCTGAAGGATCACTCAGTCGTTGGGCAGAATTGGATTGCTTGCTCCAGCGATCTCAAGGGCGTAGGAAAACCAATTAATGTGCGCTTGACAACGAACAATTTAGCGGCTTAGTGTGAAACGGACACAAGCAGGCGCGAAAAACAATCCCTCGGCGTGAACCAAACACAAACGGGAGCGGAAAACGGAATTGGACACGGACACTGCTCTGCTTCGTGCGGTGCGTGAGCAACATGAACCGAACCGGATACATGCGACGTACCAAAAGGTTTGGAAAATACATCTTTAATTTTTATAAATGATGCTCTAAGCATAGTATAAAAACTTGGACCGTTCATCGAACTGGCGAAGCAACTGGTTTACAGGTTTACAGGTTGAGCGGTCTGACTTTCGGTTCACCCGGTTCAGTTGCTGGTTAAAAAGTGATCAATTTCCATATAGAACAGAACAACTACATTGCTCTAGTGGTTAGTTGAGAGCAGCGGTAGCATGTACCCTTGGAGAGCTGAGTTTGAATCCTTCACATGCTTGTTTGTTTATCGCCAGTAGACGTTTTCCGGTCCAATCCGATTTTTTCTCGTAGATAGTTTTTTTTATCTGATCCCTTTTTCCCGCTAGTAGATCGTTTTTTTTGTCCGATACTGTTTTTTCTCGCGGGTAGATAACACGGACAAAAATTAAGGTGAGTACGGAATCATCTTCAATTTTTATAATATAGAGAACTGACCGTGTGTTGCAATGGGGAGAAAAGTCGAGAAAATTAAGAAAAAGTTGGGAAAAATTTACATTATGTAATTAATTAAAATACAAAATTTCCAGTATAAAGTAGGTAGGTGTAGAATTAAATTAATTTATAAGTAAAGTAAAGTAAGTGTGAGAAATAAAATTACATGGCTGGATTTCATTTTTGTTACATTATCCATGATTAATTATACTCTCTGAAATTTTCTCGAAATTTTTAGAGGCCAATTGCTAATTTTAATAATACAAACACCATTTTAATATTTATTTAAATAAAAATCTAAATAAAAACCATTTTTTCTCTTTGGGACACATTCAGCCCGGCAAGCTCAACCCGTAGCCCCTTCTCCTCTCCACCGCCTCAGCCCGCAAGCGCAGGTTCCGCCCAGCGAGCAACCGAAAGTCTAATTTACCTCCCTTGCTGGCCTCTCTCCTCCGCTTCAGCCCGTAAGTGCACGTTTGGCCAGAAAAAAGGAAAGTCTAATTGGCCTCACTGACGGACGAAAACAAAGTCTAATGTACATCCCCTGCCGGCCCACGTTCCTCTCTTCTCTCCTTCACCTCAGCCCGCAAGCGCACGTTCGCCCGAGAAAAAACCGAGAGTCCAATTTTCTTCCCTGATGGACGAAAAAAAGGTAACGAACGGAAAGTTACTAATTTTTATAATAGTATAGATGTAATAGGTAAAGATATATATAGGACAAGACTATTCTATAGTCCTCCCCTAACTCCCAGCCCAACCCACCCCTCCCCTTCCCCACCTTGACTCCCACTCACGGCGTGCCTCCTCCTCCTAATCCTGTGCCCCCTCCCTCTCCTCCCCCATCTCCCTGTGCCATCTCCGTCCTCTCTGCCCTCCATGCGTCCTCTCCCTCACGGGTGCCCCCGCCTTTTCTGTTTTCTTTCTCTTTTCTCCCTCCCTGCCGTCATTTTTCTTCCGGTAATAATCCTCATTTTCTTCTTTTTAGAAAATAACAAATAGATTGGTGAATTCAAGACTTGAATGATCATGTTCGTAGCAAGTGCTTCTAACCAATTCACCTCTTGATGTTATTTGTTCTAAGAATTATTGTTTATTTTTTTATCTCACTTTGTTAGAAAGGAATAAACAAAATAGATAGTAATCTCTTTCACTGCCACCGTAGAACAAAATAGATATATTATTACAAAACTTATAACATGTGACTATGTTCTAGGAGTAACACTGTAGTAGAAGTGCAGTAACATGCCACATTACTGCAGAACATATAGGATGTTACTACACTTTTGGCTGTAACATCATAGTGAAATTGTAGTAAACCAGGAATCGAACCAAAAATATATGGTTAAAAGTCTCACATGCTAAATATACTTCTTACTGCACAAAAGTGGAAGTATTACTACATGGCAAGTACAAGTTACCATATTTTTATGCAGTAACACTATCTAAAAATTGCAGTATACTGCAAAACTTAGTCTTTACTACACTCTTACAGTAACGTTGTGATGGGATTGTAGTAACCTATAATAGACAATAGTAACAAGTAATGGTATAGTATTACTACTTGTGGAGAGTCAAATTCCAAAAATGCTAAGCTTTGAAGAAAAAAAACCTCTCATGTGATAGAAGCCATTCGCTGACTTTTTTCCTTGGAAAACCACTAGCAACTTATTTGTTGTTTCTATATATTCTTGTAGTAATACTACCAAGCAATTACAGTAACATTACGATGGAATTGTAGTAACGTGCAAGACAGGGTGCAATAAAGTCACGATGGAATTACAGTAATGTGCAACACAAATGTAACAGTAACTTCGTCGAGCTGCATACAAGATCTCTTCCACGTATTATAAAAGAAACTGATCTACCTAAAAAACTAATCGTCTAAACAAAACCATGTTTTATAGTGACGAGAATGCACCAACCCTCCTCTAGTGGATACATGTGAAACTTATAGTCGTTAATATATCTTGCAGTAACGATATGATGTGAATGTAATAATGTAAAACATACAGCGGTAAAAATAGTGCTACAACATTACTACTTGTGGAGAGTTAGATTTAAAAAAATCAATCTTAGAAAAGCAATATCTCTCACATCATGTACTACTTTTAAAAATCATTTGTACCATGACGTTAGAAAAAAGTGCTTATCAAAAGTAGATCCGACATGACTATATCATGACTACATTTTAATATTGTTATTGCAAGTAAGACACGGTGTTACTGCACCATGAACATCACATTACTACGTCGTTACGAGATGAGAATTAAGAATAGTAGGGGTGGTGGGGAAAGTCACAGGGGGGACTTTTGACCGAGGTGGGAGATGGGAGGTGGGTTTTGGGCCAGGAGGGGAGGTGGGTTGGACCCTCCTACCACCCCTCCCTCCCTCCCCCGAGCGCGCCCCTCCTCTCCCTCTCCCGCGCTCCCCTCCTCCTCTATGTCTCTCTCTCTCGCCCTCCTCCCTCTCTCGCGCCGCCTCTCCCCTCTCATGCGCGCCCTCCCTCCCGATTCACCCTCAATCTTTTTTTTGAGATGCAAGAGAGAAAAAATAAATTTCTCCCTCCCGATTCACCCTCACTCTTTTTTTTGAGATGCAAGAGAGAAAAAATAAATTAAAAATTTGCATCCTATGAGATTTGAACTCAAGACCTTCAACTTGAATTGCCACATAACATTAACCAGTATACTATGTACCAGTTGTGATAGATTTTTCTTAGTAAAATTTCATCTTCTCATATGTGATAATCTGTGTAGTATTTGGCACAACATGTAGTAAACACTAGAATGGAATGGTTGCTATTGTACACTTGAAACAATCTTACTACACTATCACAAATCTTTTACTACACGGCTACACGACTACAGTAACATCACCATGAGAATTATAGATTACTATAGTAACATGTAGTAACATGAGACACACCATCATTTAATTCTCATGAGTAGTAGTCACCAGCGCACTATTGATTATTGTTCATACAACTAACAAATCCTAAACTATAGTATTTACTCTCGCACGTTACTGCCAAATTGTACTATATGTTACTGTAACCCTGTAGTAATATTGTAAAATAAATATAGTAATAGTGTAACTAGTGTGCAGTAACAAAGTAAATATAATCCCGATCTCTCTCTCCCTCTCATGATCCCTTTGCTCTCTCTTCCTAGAAAAACCACCCTTCCTCTCCACGAGAAAACCAGTCTCCTCCTTCCATCTACGTACTCCCCTCCCTTTTCGTAGGAACGTCATCACGCACGAAACTATAGTAACACGATCGGTTACTACAAAATATATAGGTTGTTATTACATTCAAGCACAGGTATTATTGCATAATTTTCACAAGATTAATGCTACGACCACTTAGGGGATTGACTGAGATTGGAAATGGTGGATTCAAGCAAGGTGGTTGGTTGGTCTTATATCTGTGTTCTTACTCCCCTCCCATTCGCTACATGGGTCTATTTTCATGGTCCCAATGTTCTCGATCCAAGCATATGCACGCCCATCACCTTCCTGCCCCCAACCTTGCACAACATACCCTCAACTGCACCTCGTCCTCCTATAGCAAACCATTTGCTTGTTTTTCTCTCCTGGAAAGCTATCGTAACTTGTTGGTTCTTACCATATGTACTTACAGTAACACTATCATAAATTGTAATAACACACTATGTTACTATGAAACTTATAGTCCTTACGGCACTCTTGCAGTTACTGCATAGCAGGTACACGTTACCACATGTTTATGCAGTAACACTATACAAGAATTGCAGTAAGATGCATTTTACAGCAAAACTTATAGTCTTTACTGCACTCTTACAGTAACGTCGCGATGCAATTCTAATAACATACATGTTTATGCAGTAACACTATACGAGAATTGCAGTAAGATGCATTTTACAGCAAAACTTATAGTCTTTACTGCACTCTTACAGTAACGTCGCGATGCAATTCTAATAACATACAACAGACAAACAGATAGTAGTAACAAGTAATTCTATAGTATCAGTACTCGTGGAGAGTCGAAATTCCAAAAAAAGTCAAGATTTGAAGAACAATATCTCTCACATAATGTACGCTGTTTTAAAACCGTTTGCACCATGATGCTAGAAAAAGGTGCTTATCAAAAGTAGATCCGTCATGACTATATTTTAACTATATTTGAATGTTGTTACTGCACGTAAGACACAGTGTGACTGCACAATGGTCGTCGTGTTACTGCACCATTCAGCGAGACAAAAGCTGAGAAGAGGTGGTGGTGAGGGAGTTAGTAGGCGAGTTGATCGGAATTTGACCAACGTGGGGATGCTTTGACCTACCTTTGACCGAGTTGGGAGGTGGGTTTGATCCTTGGGGGTATAGAATAGCTATTCTATACCCCGTGTGTGTGTATATATAATAAAGAAGTACTAGATGGCACGTAGCGCTCTACTAATTAGACGACGCGTGACAGCGACTCCTATGCTCCCAACCCCACCTCCCAGCGCATGCACCCCTCCACCCACGCTCACAATCGATAGTAAAATTTTTATTTATTGAAGAGAGTCCAATATCGGTCTTTTATAGGACAACGACGTTATAATAAGGGGAGTTAAAATTTTACCACTAGACAGTATGCAAGGTTAACAGGATTTGTACGTCAGTAATTTTTTAACTGAACGGAACAGATAGATTTTTACACCGAAAGTAATGATTTTTATAAAAAAAAAACTTTTAAGATCATATTTGGCTCTTTAAGTTATTATTTCACTGAACTCATCATATATTTAGTAGAATTGAACATAGAACCATTACCCATATTATCTGAGCCTGCTAAAGATCTTGTTAGGTGGATACTGAATGAAAAATCCAAACACGGTTTCACTGGTACAAATACATGGTAAGAATCACTATCATGTTTTATATTCATGTTATGGAAAGGGAAAGTTGAAATCTTCTTTCCCTTTTTGAAGCCTGCTACTGTTTCTTCGTTTTCTTAACGAGTCTGTATTATGCAATTGATGTGCATTTGGTACTGAATATTTGAATTATGCAGTATTGACTTGGCTTTTCAACTCCTGCTGAAGATTTCCTTGATGTCGGAACATAAGTCTAATCTGACACTCCATCTGGAACCCATCCTTAATGTTTTGTCGTTCACAGCTGCATGAGGTCAGCCGATGGTGAGGACATCAGCGCCGCTGGTCGGCTAGCCATTTGTGGGGAACGACAGCCATCATCTTTTCTGCTGCTTGCCGAGATAGGTTGGGGTCCTCCACCACCATGGCGCCGTTGTGGTCATCATCCACCGTCGGTGAATCCTGATGGATTCTGCTTGCTTGCCTTTTCTTTTAAGATGTTAAAGAATCTTCGTCTTTTTCAAATATAATGTGTATTTCTTTTCCTCGCACAATGTTGTAATATAGGTGTAAAAATATATTACTATTTTCTCTAGTGTATTGCTGAAACAAGAACGTACACAACAATACAATGATACGAATAAAAAAAATTATTACTATCAATTTCCTCTAGTGGCTGAAAGTAAATATATTACTCACTCCAACAACAAGAACGTACACAACAATACCTCAATAAAAGTTTTACTTTCGGATGTATGGTTGCCCGGGAAGCGATAAAATAGAAATGATACGTAGTAAGTTTTTTACTCGAGAAGTTGATGGGTTTTTGCTAAACAAATCTGGTAGAGACCCTAATAAAATGGACATAACACGTAGTAATTTTTTACCCAAACAAGCATGGAGTATTTTTTTTACTCAACAAATAATTAGATATGATCCGAGTGAATTTTTTACTTGCAAGGCTGGGGAGTTTTTTTACTCAAGCATCGAGTAATTTTTTTACTCAACAAATAAGCATGTTGTATCCGAGTGACTTTTGTACTTGCAAGGATGGGAAGGGGAGATTACGTTTGGAAAAAAGAAACCAGCGGTGGTGGGAAAACGGAAAATTCGAACAGAGGTGCTTCGTTGTGTGTCGCACCACCGAGATCCCTAGCACGCAGCGCTCCATATAGTGGGACCGTGTGTGTAGGGATGCGCTAAACCGCACCTGGGGTGTGCAATAACTAAAACGACCCCTCACATACACCCCCCACCCCCTCCCTACCCACCCACCCAACCCACCCCACCCCCAACCCCCCCCTCCGCACCGTCCTCCATCCCCATCCGTACTTCCTGCATTCCCAGTTCCTTTTTTTCTTTTATCCCGCACTTCTTTTGTAATTGGTGCATTAGTAACAAGATTACTGAGTCTATCAAACCATGAGTAAATGAGTTACTAACACTCCTGCACTTCCAAAGGGATTCGTTCTCTCAGTAAATGAATTACTCCTAGCTTGTTTTTAGTCCTTCTCAACTGGTTCCTTCTCTCAGTAAATGAATAACTCTCAGGTTGTTAGGATAGTACTACTCCCAATTAGTTCTCTTACCTTCGTGAAGTAAATAAATTAACGTATTGATATTGCCACAAGATTACTCTTAGTAAATAAATTACTATCACATCGATGGTGATCAACACAACAAATTTATTTTGCCACAAAATCCGTTAGTAACCAAGTTACTAATGGTTTTCAGTTTTTTAATTTTTTTGGAGGAACAAATGGTAGTAGTTTTTTTAATCGGCTTAGTCTGGTAATCTCCCTAGTTATATACAGTATTGAATTAACAAACGTATAACATCGTTGACTTTTCGCACAACTTTGAACCATGTTCCCTTGTGTTAGTAAAATAGTTAATATTGTTAAGATAAACAACAAGATGATATATCAGTCGTCGCTAATATAATATACAAGTTTAATATCGATGTATATAGTTTGAGAAAAATAACAATTCAAACTTTGCATACTATGGCTTGGGAATTTTTTTTTGAGAGGATCACTACTACAAAAACCTTCATAGAGACTAGTTCATAGGTGCTGGTTTCCCACTTCCACAGGAAGAAAAAAAATGAAACTGGCACCTTTGAACAATTATAGATACCGATTCTAAATAAAAACCGACACCTATAATATAGGTGTCGGTTTTATAAAAAAAATCGGCACCTATAACAACAACTGAGCCTAGCGAAGCCACCATTTAACGTACCCACCGAAGTCATCATCGCTCACTCCATCCTTATCCTCTCTCTCTCTCTCGCACTCGCATTTGACGCTGCCGCCCACGCCACATCCGTTGTCACCGCCTATCGTTGCACCTGGAGTGGAGAGGGACCCCGGCCGCGACCTTGGCACGGAGAGGGACCCTGGCGGCCGGCAGCGACCTCGGCGCGGAGAGGGACCCCACCGGCGTGGAGTCCACCACCGAGGAAGCAGGCAGCTGGCCGGCTGGCCCCCCATCTGCGCATCCTTTCTTCGTCGACCCTAAATTACCTCTTCAGATCTGGAATATTCTATTGACTTTTGTTATATTATCGGTTTAACATGGCACTCCGTTACATTTTGAGGATTTATTGTTTTGGAACATTAAAGCTGTGAGCTTTTGCCCTCTTTATTCTCTGTAGCTCTTGTTTTTTTGGCTCGTGAGCTAAACGAGTTGGCTCGAGTTAATGAACGAGCCGAGCCAAACCCATCTTTTACCTTGTTAGGATAACAAGTCGAGCCGAGTGAGCTCGTTATCCTAACAAGCCAGACCGAGCCGAGCCGAGCCATCTCGATATCCACCCCTAATAATGGATGGGGATGAGAAATTTTGTTGTTGATATGTGATATGTAAAGGATGTGATGGGGTTATTGTTGATCTGTGATTTGTGATGGATGGGATTAGGGGTTGCTTGAATGGGGTGGCTCGAATGCATCGGCTCATCGAGTCGAGTTGGTGCTTGGAGCCGGCCTCTCTCTTTTTTTGAATCGGAGAGAGCACAAAGGTGCCGGTTCTACAACCAACAATGACCTAGTGTCATTGGTGCTGGATAATTGGTCCTGACAGCATAGAATTTGGACATGAGTGGGTGAGAGAACAAGACATCGATTGGACAGCGTAAGAGACAGAAGGGGAACACACACTAGAACGGTAACCACCATCTCAATCAGGCGGTAACTCCCATGTCAATCGGGTATGGCGTCCGTCACAACCTAGAGGTCACAGATGTGAAAAGTTATCTCAATCGGACAAACGGCCGTCACGGATGAAGCTATCTCAATCGGGCCTTAATTAAAGTCCGTCACTGATAGCTTTGACCCAGACGACCAGTCAAACTATAGCCCGTCACGGATGACCTATCTCAATCGGGCCACAACTATAGCTCGTCACAGATGACCCTTATCTGTGACGGGCCTAAACTATAGCCCGTCACAGATGACCTTTATCTCTGACGGGCCTAAACTATAGCCCGTCACAGATGACCCTTATCTGTGACGAGCTATAGTTTAGGCCCGTCACAGATGAGTATAATCCCAAAAAAAAATTATTTTTTGGCTAGTCTCAGGCCTTTGTTAGGCCTGTCATGCAGTCCCGCCTCTCCCAGGTGGGTCTTTTTTATCCTCACTCGTGTCCACCCGGGAAGAACTTCCCGGTCGGTCACCCATCCCGAAATTGCTCCAGGCCAAGCACGCTTAACATCAAAGTTCTTTTTGGTACGAGTATTCTATTAATCCTTTTAAGTCTTGGGTTAGGATGTCACACCCCAATATCCCCCATTCATATACATTCATTTACATACACAACCATCAATATATTTAACACAACCACATTCACATAACATCCATTTTAATCACATATTTTACATCCCTGATTGAGATGACCTATCTCTATCGGCCATTAAATAATGCCCGTCACCGATGAGTATTTTTCCATTTTCCATATGAAATGTTTATATTCAATTTATGTGGTATTTTTTATTTTCAATTTATGAGAACTTTAAATTTAATTTTAGATCGATTTTTATGTGTCAAATGTAAAAATCACAAATAATAAAATTGTATAACTCATCGATATCTACAACTATTGTATTGGTCCTCTGTACAAATAAGTTCATTTGAACTATTCAAATTTGAATTTTCAAAATTTGACAACTTCGAACAAAAATTGGGGTTAATAAATGATTTCAAATGGAAACGTCATCCAAACCAAAGTTGTAGAACTCATTGAGGTGCAAAATTTTTATTTTGGTCATTTCTCCATCTGACTCTATTTGAACAATTTGAAATTTAAAATTCAAAGTTTGAGAAATTCAAATAGAATCTTTTGTTAGTGAACAACTTCAACTGAAAAAGTCATCAACAACAAAGTTATCTAACTCATCAAGATCTATAACTTTTATTTTGGTTACTTTTCTATATAACATTTTTTTGAACAGTTTGAATTTGAATTTGCAAATATGACAACTTCAAACAATATTTTCAAATACTAAATGATTTCAACTGAAAAAGTTATCAACAACAAAGTTAAATAACTCATCAAGATCTAAAACTTTTATTTTGATTATTTCTTCATCCGACAAAGTGATACTAACATTGTTCACAAAATTGACGTATATCTTATCTGGTTTTATAAACAATAACACATATATGTAAAATTTGTGAACAATATTACTAACACTTTGTCGAATGAAGACATAATAAAAATAAAAGTTTTAAATCTTGATGAGTTATACAATTTTGTTGTTGATGACTTTTTCAATTGAGATCATTTAGTATTTGATAATGTTGTTTGAAGTTGTCATATTTTTAAATTTAAATTCAAACTGTTCAAAAAATGTTATATAGAAAAATAACCAAACTAAAAGTTATAGATCTTGATAAGTTATACAACTTTATTGTTGACAATTTTTCCATTTGAAATCATTTACTACCTGTAAAATTATTTTGACTCATAAAATGAATTATTATACTACAGTTAATTATTTTGCTATAGTTCAACTTACAAATATAAACATTTCATATGAAAAATGGAAAAAATACTCATCGGTGATGGGCTTTAGTTAATGCCCGATAGAGATTAAGTCATCTCAATCGGGCATTAGTATATAGCCCGTCACTGATTAGTCATCTGTGACGAGTCTAGTTGTTATCTCAATCAGGTTTTAAGTTGGTGCCCGTCACGGATGATGGTCATCAGTGACGGGCCTAAACTATAGCCCGTCACAGATGACCCTTATCTGTGACGGGCCTATTTGTTATCTTAATCGGGTCTCAAGTTGGTGCCCGTCACGGATGATGGTCATCTGTGACGGGCTCCAACTACGGCCCGATTGAGATACTTATGGTTATCTCAATTGGGCCCTAGTTTAGACCCGTCAAAAATATGTGTCATCCGTGATGGGCTTCAGTTCTATGCACATTTAACATGTCTCTCCGATCATATCTCAATCGACCTCTTTTTAGGCCCGTTTGAGATGTATTCTTTGTGACGGCCCGTAAAATCTAGTTATGTTACAGCCCGTCATAGATGAGAGGATCTGCACTAGTGACACCAGGGTTTTCTCCGTTTCTTTTTGTTTCTTCCTCTCTTTTTTTTGTTTTCTATGATATTCGATTGTACATTTGCACACATGTTTTTTTTCAGGCTTTTCGATCTACGAAAGGTAGCCTCTGGGATTCTCTTTCGTGTCATAATATTGACATTTGACAATGAACACATCAGGGTCTACTATAGAATTGGATACAGTCTCTCTCCAATACTTCTCGTGTTGATTATATATTTATAAACCAATAAATGAATTTATATTTGTAATAGGATGAATTACTAGACATTTGCATAGTTGCTAGAGAAAGAAAGTCGGAGGTTGCCATACGAAGTATCTCTCGTCCTCTCCACCTTCAAATAAAAACCTCTTTCCTCCCGTAAAAACCGTTCATCCTAGAAAACTGTTTTTTAAAGAAAACCAACAATTGTAAAAGAACATACAACTCACTGGGATCAAATTCTCCAACTAAACTGAATAAAGAAACCATTGCAGCTCACGTTCCTATAGCTAGTGTATAGAAGAGAGTGTATTTGTCATCGGACGGAAATTAAAACTACTAGCAGGAAATGATCAATTATATTATTTTAATTAATTGCTGAATCATTTTTTAGTAGATTGAAATGACTACTAATAATCATTTGTTTAGTAGATTGAAACAACTACTAACCATGGGTCATTTTTGCAAATCATCATGAGAAATATTGTTTATGCAATCTACATTTTACAATAATCAGAGAGAGTATCATTAGATTTGTTGAATGGTAGGGGTGGATAACGAGTCTGCTCGGTTCGTTTAATCTTATTTTCTTAACGAACCGAGCGACCGAGCTAAGCTCGGCTAGTTAACCTCAACAAGGTAAAAGCCTAGCTTGATTGGCTCGGCTCACTAACTGGCTTGTTAATTTATTTATACTACCTTTTATACTTTTAAATTTACTATGTTATCCTATATATACAATAATAATAACCACTAACTAATAAATATGAACTAAGTAAATAAAAATAGTTTGGATGTAAATAAATAACTACACTAGTTAAGAAGTATTGAGTACATAAAAATATGCTCTCTCATACTAACGAGCCAAAAGTCTAGTTTCGCTCGACTCAATAAGACTATGGGTTCGAGCCGATCCAAGCTACAAGTTTCGAACTTTTTTTCCACCACATTTGGGTAAAGAACTGAAAAAATAAATAAGTCACTATATACTACTACTCATGACAGCAAATTAAAATTAACAACTCGAACAATGTATATACAGCTACTCATGACCAAGAAATTTACAGCTCGAACAAAGAGAGAATCTAAAAATTCCTCTTCTGTATATATAGGACAAGAATCTCATACATGAGTCGATATCGTGATCAATCGGTGGTTGTATGACTTAGGTATAGAATATATATGGCAGAACATCCCACAGGACGTCCTAATAATTGAAAGCACAAAAGGAAGCGGCGGCGAAAACGAGAGCTCTAGCAGCTTCAGCATGCTAATTTGTTCTTGGTGTTGATTTCTTTCACAACGAGTCCACTCCTTAGAAACTTGTTGTTGTATTCCACACTGTCTAAAGCAGAAGTCGAGTTTATTTTTCCAAAAAAGACATTTTCTTTTATTCTGTTCGTTTGCTGCATTATCACCTCTCCAGAGCTAAAGGTAGAAGACAAGGGGTAATTTGATCCAAAAAGGAATTTTAATGCATTGAAAGGGTCAGCAGTGGCATCGATTCTGATTTTAATGATTTATATTGGTATTGTTTGAGTTAGATGAATTGTAATAGTATTTTTGAAAACAGATAAAATTTATAATGGTACGATCCAATTAACCCATATATGTATGACAAAACATCCCCAGAATATCTGTAATAATTGAAAGCACAACTGAAAGCTACCAACTAACGACCGAGCCAAAGCACTTCGTCGATGCTGTAATCTTTATTTACGAGAGTTTCAACTAATCAACGGGTTGATCATGAGAAAGAGATGCCTGTTCCATGGAGCTTCTCATTCATGATAGCATCCAAACGTCCAGCCATCTCTGGTGTCATGTGGTTCGTCCAGTCTCCTGCCCCACCCCTCCTGAAGAAGGAGTCATTCGCAAAGGTGGTGTTACGAGGCACTTGTATAGGAGATGAGTCTGCCTCGTTGACTTTCAGATTTTTCATCTTCTCGAAGCTACACAACCTCACGATGTCCATCACGACGCCAGCCTCCTCCTCGTCGGGCGAGAACGGTTGCCCGACGAATTGAGCCAGCTTCCTAACATTATCATTGGGGTACTGCAACATCTCTTCATACCTCAGGAACAACACATTTTCTGGACTTGTCTTGCTCGCGTTCCAGTAACCGAGGATGTGGTCCCATATAGGGCCGCTCAAGCAGCGACCCTCACAAGCAAGCTCGAACACGTTATAGAATTGGAGCTCAGGGAGTATTCTTCTGGCGAACTGCCACATAGAGACTAGCATGTCCTTTGGATCCCTATATTTAATATATATATATGTATGAGTATTAGGTGATGTTAGTATAATATATAGTGGCTGTTATTACAGAGCAAAATTAAATCATTCACCTGCATATGTAGATGATTTTGCAGTCAGGGTTGTCACTGATGGAGGTGGGGAGAAGCGAGTGGTGCATGTGCGTGGCCATAAGTCTCGGCGACGGCAGCGCGTCCATCCTACTCCCCAACCCGGCGGCGAACAGCTTCTCCATGAACGGGACGCAGTCGTGCGGGTTGAGGCGGAGGAGCGGGTGCTGCTGCGCGTCGACGTCGGCGGCGGCGGCGGCGGCGGCGGCGGGCGGCGGCGGGTGCACGCGCCGTGCCATGGTGGCGAAAGCCAGGGCCTTGAGCCACGTGGTGCCGCACTTGGGCGGACTCACCAGGACGACGTCGCCGTGGCGCGGCGTGAAGTGGCCACGCTGGATGGCGATGATCCCCGGCACCCACGTCCTCTGCACCCACGCCCCCTGGTAGCAATTCAGGTGCATCTTGGGGTTGCTCGGGAGCGAGGAGATGATGCTCTCGTATTCTTCCAGCAGGCCGGGATCCACCGCCGGCACGTCGCCGGCGGCGATGGCGTTGTTGAATGGCAACGGCACTGGCCCCATAACAGTAGGTTGGTCGGTGGTACTAGCCATGGTAGGTATAATGGTAGCCTCCAGCATG
The DNA here is from genome assembly GCA_000573905.2 of Oryza punctata. NCBI lineage: Eukaryota > Viridiplantae > Streptophyta > Magnoliopsida > Poales > Poaceae > Oryza > Oryza punctata. The sequence continues at coordinate 2,701,673 of CM002494.2, read as the reverse complement.
TGTGATTTATATAAGCTGAACGAATAGTCATCAGCCGCCTAGCTATAACATCTCCATCAAAATGTAGGTGTTGTGCTTTTCTTTTTTTTTTCTTTTTTCTTGTCAAATTACATTTAGGCTCATGCGTTGTATAGTTTCTCTACTAATTTAAAAGTGGGGTCGTTCTTCTTCCATTATCTTCTTACCATGCTTGCGCTCCACGTGCCTAACCATAGTACGATTTTGTATGTTTTCCTCGATCCACCCATCCAGCTAATCCCTAATTATACAAATCTAGCACATGTTTTATCCTTAATCCACCCACACTGTCGATCCTCAATAAGCCTCATCCACTGCAAAACACAAGCATATTACTAATATGATTAAACATATCACAGTCTAGCTCATAGCTAGAGGTCGACAAATGCTAAGGCAAACGCTCCGACTCAGGGGCGGCGAACCCAGCCACCCAGCTGGGGCCTGGGGGTTCCCGGTATGAACCGGAATACCCAAAAATCGCGAAATAATTCAACATGTTGTATGCATCAGTGGGCTGAAAATTGTTGCCTCCACAAACTAAGGCCCAAGATGTAAGGGAGAGCCCACTCTTGCTGAACTTGCACAGCCCACCAAAAATGCCAGTGCACGCGATGCACATAATTTTTCAAATTTTAATTTATTTATTAAAATATTTAAAAAATATTTTTTTCAAAGTTTTACAAATCTACACCCCCTAATGCTCTCTGGGAGGGTGTCTTTTTAAAAATCGCTCTTACATAGGGCTTTCCCTTGACGTGGCACACATCCGTTGGTGCATGCTAACGGCCAATGAAGGGTGACCGATCATTTTGCAGGCAACCCCCTTACCACTTTTCAAAAGAGCTATAAAGGGGTCGCTTGCAAAATAATCGTGACTGGCCATTTACAGGCAAACCCATTGCCGCCCTCCTAGAGGGTTGCAAGGGGGTTGTTTGCAAAATATTTTAGGTCGCTATTTTACATGTTGCCCCCTTACCGTCCTCCTAGAGGGCTGCAAGAGTAATGTCTGTAAAATGTTCATGCAATTGTTACAACACACCAATGAGCATGTGTCACATCATAAAAACACCCTCTAGAAGGGTGATTTTAAAAGATGCTCACCCAGAGAGCGTTAGGGGTGTAGATTTGTAAAACTTTGAAACAAAAAATTATTTTTTAAATATTTTAATAAATAAAACTAAAAATTTAAAAAAATCATGTATTTGATCCCTGGCTCTCCATCAGTCGACACCTATAATATGGTTTCCGCGAATCAGTGTCCCTGTAGCCTGTAGGGCATTGGTGGTGGTGCAGTGCTCAGCTACCTCGTGGCGAGTTGGATGGCATGGCGGTCTACGAAAGATGATAGATAAGGAACCGCGGCGGCGACAGCGCTGTGGCTATACTAGTGCCTAGCGAAGACCGGATTTTTTTATTTTATTTTAAAGTTTTAATTTTTTTAATTTTAAAAATAAACCCTTTCAAAACTTATTTCTAAAGACTGAACCTTTTACGTGATAAAACAACACTATCATACCCGTCTGACTCGTGCGATAACGTTATTTGGTCACGCCGGTCTGTCTAAACCCAATTCCACCTCTCTAGTTCAATTTGTGAGAGTATTCTAGTCAGCTCCACCCACTGTTTGGTTGGGGACTCGAGCTCCAGGAAAAATGAAGCTGAAGTTGAAGCTGTGTCAAATGGATCCTAAAACACAAAGTACATATTCGAAGGTAGTATCACGCCACGTATTAATTTAAAGATTTAGTGGAAGATTAAGTAGGTAATTTGTATAATTGCCACATCAAAGTGTGGAAGGCAAAATAGTAAAAAGATATTAATGGTAATTTAAAGATCGAGAGAAAACTAAGTAATTGATGAAGAATGACGAAATTAATAGTAAAACTAAGTGACTGATGGCTGATATGTCATGTAACTATTAATAAAACTAAGTAATTAATAAATATGTAACTAAATATTAAAACAATTAATTTATCAATAAATTTATGGTGATTAGGTGAGTAGGAAGACGATGAGAATCAGGCATAAGTGGTTCATCACCATGAGAGAACAAAAGGATGAGGATCCTCAAACTTATTTATCTCTGACTCCGAGTCATTGATACGTGGACCCACTATCCAAAGGATTCATACGTTAGTGACCCACGTAAAAGAGATGTAAGTTAAAAGGACCCTAATGCAACGTAATTAGACAAAATCATGGCTAAGAACACAACACAAACCATATTTTTATTACTTTTTGTTCCTTAATTACCCTTCCAAAATCAACGAAGGATTTTTCCAGTAGTTTGGTAGATACCCGAGATACCTCCCAAGCACAGCAAAAGGTCTCAAATAAATATAGTGATGGTACAACCATCATTTTATTTTTACATGATTCTTAGTCAATTGCTCAATCTTTATTTATAAGTCATAAATAAACTAGCATGCTGATATCAGGAGAAAGAGAGGCCTGATCCACGGGGTTTCTCTTATATGATGGCGTCCAACCGTCCAGCTATCTCTGGTATCATATGGGTTCCCCAATCTCCTGTACTCCCTCTCCCGAAGGAGTCATTCGTGAAGACGTTTTGATGAAGCACAGGATACATGCCTAACTTGTTGATCTCTAGGTTTTTCATTTTCCCAAAGCCTTCACAGTCTCGCAATATCCATCACGACCCCAGCCACCTCCTCGTCGAGCGAGAATGGCTCCCCGACAAACTGAGCTAGCTTCTTTACATTGTTAATGGGATCATGTACCAGTTCTTCATACTTAGGAACAACATGGTCTATTGGTCTCTGGGTTCATCTTGCTAGCATTCTAGTAGCCAAGAATATGGTTTCAGATTGGACCACTTAAACATGTACCCTCACAAGTGGCCTCAGAAATATCAAGGAATTGAATCTCGGGTAACATTTTCCTAGTGAAGTACCACAAGGAAACCATGTCCTTCGGATCCCTATCGTTTGATACATACAAATATGTATATGTTATTAACTGACAGTTGTTGTTATAATAATATAAGATATACTATTATCTCTATTTATTTATTTATGTATGTGTATATATATACACGCTACACGAAGCGTTGCGCGCTAGGAAGATCGTAGGCGCTCCTCCGAACACCATCCGGTTTTTCTGTTTTTTTGGTGCGATGACCTCATCCCCATGCATGTCCCTCACCCCGCATCACTTCCACGTTAGTAAAAAATTTACTAGCTTACAGCATCTCCCATTTTCTCGTTGATTCTGTTCTGGCCCAAACCGACCAACATATCACATATTAGTAAAATAAATTACTGAAAACGATCAGCATATCACAAATTAGTAAAAAAATTACTGACACATATTTAGATAGTGAAGGTTCCGATTTGCTTGGATAAAAATTTTACTACCACGTATTCGTGTGTAGTTTTAATTTACTGATTTATTAGTAATTGTTTTACTATCACAGGTTTCTATTTGCTTGGATTAATTACTGCCATCTTCCCGAGAAAAGAAATCGACTGCTTCAGTTCAAAAAAAATACTCTGTTTAACCAGTATATAAATGATAGTAATTTTTTACATCATCATACATATGTTGACATGTAATTTTACTTTGTTTCTTTTCATCGAATCAAGGGTAAAAATCATATATTATCTGGTCGCACTAGCTCAATGCATTAAAAAATTACACGGCAGCAGCAGTCAGGATGCCCTTGCATCTGTACCCAAAAAAAAAAAAATACACTATAGCTTTCTGCCTACATTTTGACCAAGTAATGTTGGCTGTTGCCAATGGACTCCAAGTCACCTGACCGCCCATCCTCTTCGCTGACTCACCGTCCTCCGTCATCTTGGAGGGCAGGTGGTGCTGGCGGAGGTGCCTGGACGAGGGCACTCGCTCACCGGGACAGGCAGCAATCTTCTACATCCATCGCCGCTGGTCTTCGAGACGGATGCAGCTAGCGCGGCGACCCAATCAAGCTAGGAGCAGGCGATGACAGTGGCACTCCACCGTTTCAATTTCTGCAATTTACCTAATATAACCAGATAATCTACACATATCTCACAAGTTATATCAATGGATGGCTTCGGTGGATGTGCAGATTATGAGGTACCAGATTGCTCTGGTTGTACAATGGATTCAATGGGAACTCCAGAAACTGCAATGTCAGAAGGCAACGTTATTAGCTACAAAATAGTCTAAATTTAAATCAAGACAGGAAAACAAAGATGACTATAAATATCACAGAGATTTTCTGTACTAAGGTTGAGTTCGTTAGGAGATGGGAACAAATCTCTCGCGCACGAAAAACGAAGCGGTCCATTAGCACGTGATTAATTAAATATTAGCTATTTTTTAAAAAAATAGATTAGTATGATTTTTTAAGCATTTCGTATAGAAACGTTTTTTAAAAAACGCATCATTTAGTAGTTTGAAAAGCATGCATACGGAACACGAGGGAGAGGAGTTGGGAATATAGGCTACCGAACACAGCCTAACCGAGCAAAGAATCATGGACTAATCAATTATGTGACTGCTAGATGCACTGAACCGCCGACCGTCGATGAACATGGCCAGAGGAGGCAGGAGGTGCCGGATTGCGCCGCCACCCCCATCAAGGGCGACCATGGCATGGCGGCGAAGCGGAAGGACCAGCATCGGCCGGTCTCCTCTCTGGCGATGCTTCCTGATCACCACCGCCAGAGCAAACCACCGGTCCGCCATCCTTGCCTCAATCACCAGATCACGTATAAGGCTGTGTTCGGGAGGTGAGGTTGGGAAGTCATCTCCCACGCACGTAAAATGAAGCGACGCATTTTCTTATGATTAATTGAGTATTTACTAATTTTTTTGAAAAATGGATTAATATGATTTTTTAAAACAACTTTCGTATAGAAATTTTTTTTCAAAATACACACTGTTTAATAGTTTGAAAGCGTGCGCGTGGAACATGAGGGAGGTGAGTTAGGAAAGTTGAGGGGAGAACACATCCTAAGTCTCCAGATCCAGATAAACCGGATGTGAGGCTTAAAAAAATCAATGTTAACGGGAAGTAAAAACTGTATATATAGTGTGGATGTAGGGAAGGAAGCGCACGGGAGGATTGCTCAGTAAAGAAGATTATTATTGTTTTGGATGGCTCAGAAAGGAGGGTGTTGGTCGTGAGCGATGGTAAAAAAATTACTCAAACTTGGGACGAGAAGAGTAGTCAGTGGGGACAATTAACACGTGGGATTGCTAAGCTGGGGTGTGACGTGTATGTTTGGTGCTACGTAGCTACGTAGCACACAGGGTGTCAAGTTTATATATACATATATATATATATATACATATATACATATATATATATATATATTCCTCCACCCTCTTCTCTTTTTTTTCGCTCCCCTCTTCCTCCCACACCCTTCCTCCTCTATCCCCTCTCCCTCCCTCCCACCACCTTCCTCCTCTATCCCCTCTCCCTCCACCCCCTTCTCTTTTTTTCGCCCCCCTCTTCCTCCCACCCTCCCTCCACCCCCTTCTCTTTTTTTCGCCCCCCTCTTCCTCCCACCCTCCCGGCTTTTTTTTTCTCTTTTTTTCGCCCCCCTCTTCCTCCCACCCTCCCGGCTTTTTTTCGCTCCCCTCTTCCGGCTTCTCCTCCCTTCTCTCATGAATAAATCTTTCTCTTTATAGAAAAATTAAAAATAATTTGGTGAATTTAAGATTTGAACACATGATCTCATGGTTCATGGGAAGCTCTCCTGACCAATTCACCCTATTACCCTATGCGATTAGATATCATTGTCTGTTTGCTTTGTATGTGTGTTGAAATTTTCTGAGAACAAATCAATTATGTTACTATAGGAATCATACCTTGTTACTATGATTCGGTAGTAACGTTATCGAAAAAGTGCAGTAACATAAACTTATAGTCTATTACTGCACTTCCGGTAGAAACATCATGATGAAAATTACAGTAACAGAGAACGTGTAACAGTAATAGCGGTATTAATACTTGTGTAGATTTAAAACCTTTAAATCTTAATCTTTAGATAGCAATATCTCTCGAATTCTATCTTGTTTTCTAAGCCGTTTGCACCATAATGTTCATAAAAAAATGTTTAACGAAACTAGATCCATCATGACTATTTTTTTACGTCGTTACTACGAAAACCAGTCGTGTTACTGCACATTGATCATTGTGTTACTACACCGTTCCTGCGAGACGAGAACTGAAAAGAGGTAAGTCTCTATCTTTAGAGAGCAATATCTCTCACATCATATCTTGTTTTTCTAATCCGTTTGCACCATAATGTTCGTAAAAAAGTGCTTAACGAAACTAGATCCATCATAACTATTTTTTGACGTTGTTACAGTGGAAAGCAATCTTGTTACTGCACGATGACCGTCGTGTTACTACGCCGTTCTTACGAGACGAGAACTGAATTACTCCACAAAATGGAAGTGTTACTACATGGCTATTAGACGTTACCACATGTTTATGCAGTAACACTATCCAAGAATTGCAGTAGGACACTTTGTTACTGCAAAACTTAGTCTTTACTGCAATCTTATAATAACGTTGTTATGAGATTGTAGTAACGTACAATAGACAATAGTAACAAATAATGCTATACTATTACTACTTGTGGAGAGTTAAATTTGAAAAAGACCAACCTTCGAAGAATAATATCTCTCACGTGATATATGCTTTTTTAAGACCGTTTGCACTATGATGCTAGAAAAAATGCTTATCAAAAGTAGATCCGTCATGACTATATTTCAACTATATTTAAGTTTTGTTACTGCAAGTAAGATACAGTATTACGGCACAATGGTCATCGTGTTACTACACTGTTCCGCGAGACGAGAGCTGAGAAGAGGTGGGTGGTGGGGGGAGTTAGTAGGCAGTTTGACTAGGGTTTGACCGACGTGGGGGTGCTTTGACCGACCTTTGACTGAGGTGGAATGTGGATTTTGGGCCCTTGGAAAGAAGGTGAGGTGGGTTTGACCCTTAGGAGGGAGAGGGTATAGAATAGCTATTCTATACCCCGGGTGTAGAATAGTTTTGCTATATATATATATATAACTGTATTGGATGTTTAATTTGCTTGGCAAACTGTTGAAAAAAAAAGAAATTCCATTGTTTCGCTTTTTTTTAAACCGCAGAAAATTGGTCAAATAACATTAAGACCGACGTGCACAGATTTGAATTTGCAGAAAGGTTATCGATTTTAGTAAAAAAAAAGTAATTAAATTTCTGTTCTGCAGGATTGATACAAATCGCGTATTGTTGGGGCCTTCATACATTGTGCACGGCACTTTGGTCAAATGAATCAAAGAGCAACCACAAAAGTTCAGGCAGTTCAAAATGCTCTGTATGTTCAAGCAAAAACCAATGTGGTGATTCAAATTCTAATGAGGTGAAATTCAGATGAACCAACGTGTGTTCAAGCATACTATGAGGCAGAGGTGGCTTGTTTTGTTAGCTTCTTCCCTTATACTCCTTGACTTACCCTTAATATATAGACTGTAGAGCTCTCTATAATTAATAGTAATGTATAAGGTTGATAAGCCTTAAGTGATATTCACATGTTGAGACTTTTGTTCTATATTATTGTTACAGGCCTACAAAAGTTATTTTTTTGTTTTGTTCTCTCCGTCCTTTAATGGAAGGGATCTTGGTTTGGCCATACCTCTAATTCTAAAAATAATTACGAAGATGCCATTAGCTCATGTGATTTGGACAAAACATGTTTTAGAAGGGGCAATCTCTGACCTACTCTCCAGTAAAACAATTAAAAGATTCAGCATTATGGATGTGGGAGTGTGTGATCCGGTGCCTAGAGTTCATTTTAAATTGATTATCCGAGAAGCAATGAGCAAATGGAAGCATGTCAGCCATCAATCGAGTGGCCTCTCACAGAGGACCTATATATATATATATATATATATATATATATATATATATATATATATATATATATATATATGTATATATATGTATATGTATACATATGTATATGTATACATATGTATACATATGTATACATATGTATGTATATGTATATGTATGTATATGTATATGTATGTATATGTATATGTATGTATATGTATATGTATGTATGTATATGTATATATATGTATATGTATGTATATATGTATATATATATACATGTATATGTATGTATATATATATATACATATATGTATATATATATATATATGTATATAATTTGCAAAGCCTAGCAAACTATGCCCACCATCAAACAGCCCACACCAAGGCCCAGTAATAAACCAATGCTTGAAGGTGTGATGATGGATGTACTTGTAAAACTAGATTTGACTCAATTTTTCCATAGGTTATGGTCATGTGCTTTGAAATTCTTATAGGGACTTTCTTCCATTTGATTTGCAAAAGTTTGCTTCGAGTCTTGCTTCCATTTGCTTCGCACATGTTTGTTTGCTTGGAAAAAAGTTTCAGCACATGTTGAAGAATGAAGACCATTAAACTCCACTATGATGTATGTGGCTGATGACCTGATGACCATAAGTCATATGTAGCTATCACATGTTTTGCCTCTCAAAACATAGATAATTTTAGCGACGAATCTCAACAATTAAAATATATTTCTGTCTGACACCATAAATAATTACATATTGGAACGAAAAGAATACTTTATCTTTGCCATTATGCAATATTTACTAATACCTCTTAATTTCCATTTTGCAAAATGTATTAGTGGCATGCATTAGACATTCTTTGGGAAGAAAAAAAAAGAAATATTTTTTTGTCACATTCTCAAAGCAAGTTGGGTAATCTTTTTCTTTAATTTGATAGAAAATTATAAAAGAAAATATTATACTCCTACTAATTTGGAAAATTGGAAGCCGTCTCATCCCTTCGCTTGCTCTCTTCTCTTCTCCGAGGTGCCAAACAAATCCGTCCCTTTCCCTCCTCCCCTTCGCGTCAATTCTAGAGATCAAAACCCTAGCCAACCCCTCCTCCTCCTCCTCTTCCTCGCGATCCACCGGCGATGGCCTCCGGCCTCGGGGCTCAGGTACGCTGCCGCTCCCGCCGCTCGATTCCCGGCTTGTTTTGCGTCAGGTGGAGCTAACTTTCGCTTTCTGTGGTGTCCTGCAGGTGTCTGTCGCGGCGCCGCACGGTGCGGGCGGCTACGGGAGGAGGAGTTCCTCGAGCAAGGTGCGTGGGGGGTGAATCTTGTGGCTGATTTCTGCCACTAGAACTTGCATTTTAGGAGCTTTCATTTAGGAATCTCGTGGTTCGATCTGGTCTTGCACTGTAGAAAACTAGTTGCAGGAAGGGATAGGTTTCAAATTGTGCTCCTATCAATTTGGGGGTTTGCAGTTAATTTTTGTTTCTTATGTAGTACTTTCTAGCATGTGAAAGTCAGTCTCATATAGATTCTGTCCAGCAGCAGTGGCTCTTGAAATGGCACATTCACAGTATACTCTGCAAGTATAGATTAATTTTATTGTGCTGATTTATGTGGTGAAATAGCAATTCTAGATGAGTTTTATGTCGCCCTGAAGACTGGCTATATGGGTACTTGGTCTGTCTTAGATTGGCTAAGCTGCCACCTTCCTGCCTACTTGTAGTTTTGCATTAATATCTCCTACCTGGTGTTGGTTCAGTTACTGCCAAAAACTGGTACATCAGTCATTGAATGGGAACATGTGCTATATGCACGAATTTATTTTGAGAATTGCTACAACAAACAAATGGTTGTCTGGCATGCACTCTTCCTTTTCCAAAACCTGCCTAGGAAAGTAGGATTTATCATGTGAGAAATGGAGAATGAGGACATTATAGAAACACATATAGTTGCACTATTCTTGGTTGAGTGTGAACTCTCTTATTTTGCTTCCATGAGAATTTTTATAGTTGATGCAATAGGGTATATTGGTAATCATGTATTTAACATAAGACTTGTTGTGTTCAGGGTAGCAATACTGTTAACTTCTGCAACAAATCATGGTTTGGAACCACATTAGCATGGGAAAACAAGGACCTAAAATCAAGGCATATGAACAAGATCTTTTCCATGTCCGTTCAACAAGCAAGCAAAAGCAAAGTTGCTGTAAAACCTCTGGAATTGGATAATGCGAAGGAGCCACCCCTTAACTTATACAAACCAAAGGAGCCTTACACAGCCACAATTGTCTCAGTCGAGAGACTTGTAGGTCCTAAAGCTCCTGGTGAAACATGCCATATTGTTATTGATCATGGTGGCAATGTTCCATACTGGGAAGGACAAAGTTATGGTGTCATTCCTCCAGTAAGTAATTTGGACTTATTCTTGCTCAACATGATGCAACATTTTAGTTTTGATTTTGTTTAGGTTTGTCATCATCTTGTCTAGGAGTGAAAGTTTATTATACGCTTTACTGGAGCTCTTGTTTATTATCAAATAATTTGCCATTGGGTCCATCATTGCTGTAGATAAAAGATAGGGGTATGAAACATGTAGGCACTGTTAAAACTGATTGTAATCCTGCTCATTTGCTCTTAGCAAGAGATATGAAATATTTACTGTATACCTTTCTTCTTAAAAAGTTCTTAAAGAACGACCCAAATCTAATTGGCACCTATATTCCTTCATCATACCAAGAACTACCAAGCTTGCTTTCCTCTATCATGCTGCATCCATTCATCCTGAATTCTCCATTGCCCTTTTAACCTTTATGTTAATTTTTCACCAGGGAGAGAACCCGAAGAAACCTGGTTCCCCAAATACTGTCCGGCTCTATTCTATTGCATCTACTAGGTACGGTGATTCTTTTGATGGAAAGACTGCCAGTTTGTGTGTTCGTCGTGCTGTTTATTATGATCCTGAAACTGGAAAAGAAGACCCCACAAAGAAAGGTATCTGCAGTAATTTCCTATGCGACTCCAAACCAGGCGACAAAGTTCAGATAACAGGTATCATGCTCCTTTCAGATGGCATATAAATATCATTCTTATATGTTCCAATGATAAACAATAGCCCCTAACCGAAAATTTAGGCTTTTAACCTTTTTTTTCTTTTCTAAAGTTCACATCTGTGATGCAATGTTTTTTTTCTGAAATCTTTTGGATGGGTATGTATAGAGGGCATATTAGCTTATAAGCTTTCTGAAAGATGTGATTGGAGAGAACAATCTGAAGAAGAGATGTCCTTCAATATTATTATGACTTCCTCTCCTTGTTTACTTGTTGGCCATATTTAATGCATAGGTTATAGACTTATTTTTGTAACTTATGACTTGCATGTGGTATTCCAGCCTCAAGCTTATCATTGAAGTTACTCTTCACATGCAGGCCCCTCAGGCAAAATCATGCTTCTACCTGAGGATGATCCAAATGCAACCCACATCATGATTGCCACTGGCACTGGTGTTGCTCCCTACCGTGGCTATCTACGTCGTATGTTCATGGAGGATGTCCCAAGTTTCAAGTTTGGTGGTCTGGCTTGGCTATTTCTTGGTGTTGCTAACACTGATAGCCTTCTGTATGATGAAGAGTTCACAAACTACCTTCAGCGGTATCCAGACAATTTCAGGTTCATGGACCCTTTTATGTTTTTTGCTTAACATCTTATCTTGGTCTATCCAGTACTTCAGTGACATGGTTGAGAAAGATGTAGTCTAGCTCCAGTTGATTGATCTGGTTGTGTTTGATGCCTGACTGAAGTTAAAGGTGAGTAGCTGACTGATTCTTTTGTGAACTAACCTGAGTTTCATTGACTTTGCAGGTATGATAAAGCACTAAGTAGGGAACAGAAGAATAAGAATGGTGGAAAGATGTATGTGCAGGACAAGATTGAAGAGTACAGCGATGAAATTTTTAAACTTTTGGATGGCGGTGCACATATCTACTTCTGTGGTTTGAAGGGTATGATGCCAGGGATACAGGACACACTCAAGAGAGTAGCTGAGCAAAGAGGTGAGAGTTGGGAGCAGAAGCTGTCACAGCTCAAAAAGAACAAACAATGGCACGTGGAGGTTTACTAAGTTACTAAAACCCACGGGCTGTGATTTTGTGATTGTTTTGCAGCGAGTTGAAACATAAAACAAAAAAATGGATGATTCTCGTTGCTTTGCAAAATTGTCAATCTTATTCATAAGCTTCTGCTTGACATGGTGAATAAAATGAAGCATATGCTAATTTTGACTTAGTATTGTGAAATCATACCAGCTTTTCATGGGCATCATGCATGATAAAAATGTGAAGTAGTGGGACTTTCTGTCTGTTTCTCTCGTCTTCGCCTTTCACTTTATGTTATTGGTATTTAAGAGAAATAACTGACCATTGTCTTCAAAATTTTTATGCCCGTATGTGCTGACAGAATTACAGCATAACAATTTTTTTCCTGTTATAGTCAGTATTGGCAGCATGGATTCTAAACGTACAAATAAAAAAGACGGGAAGGATTGCTAATGCATCATGGCATCCATCAAAATGTACAATATTCTGCTGAATGTTAGCCCAGCCAATTTCATCTCCCCAACTGAATTCAGAAGTCAGCATTGTTACAGAAGGAAAATGGTAGCCTCAATATCTTGCATGATTTCTGCTTGATTTATGCATTCATGTTTATACTCCATATCTTGCATTCTCTCCCAAAGCATTTGCTGCTGTCTCCCAACTAGTAACTACTCCATCCAACTTGCTGCCTTTTTGTCACTTTTCCCTTTTGCTGTTGTTTCATCTGATGCCACTACATCTCCTGGTCTCCATGATCTGTAAAGGCTGTGCAGCTGGGAAACAGATCTTCCAGCAGGTTTCAGGTGCTCTGTTGCCTTTCTCTGCTTCCCTTTCTGTTTCTTCTCAAGCCACCCATGCAAAACATTGTTGAATGTTGAGTGTGGCAGATTTACAGTAGAGATACCTGTATCTGTAAAGGTTTCAAAAGAAGTCACCCTCAGAATAATTTGTTTATTTTCAGTAAGACTTGAAAATTTTGTTGAGAAGTGGGAACAACAAGAAAGCTTGATGCAATTCCTATCTTAAAGCATACTAATTCTTAAGTAGATCCATGTGGTGAAGACCATGGTAGGCCATGTTGGCAATAACAAAGGCACATGGTTGGCGATGCTACCTTTGTCTCACCTGCCAGTATGGACAATGCTATCTCTCTGGATCTACGACAGATTAGATCCAAATCCAGTATTTTAAGTAAATATGTCCACTGAACCCGTAATTAGATTGCTGGGAGAGTGAGTAGTGCTCCCTACGTTCATTCACAAATATATATTGAATCACACTCAATGGACTGCTATAAACCGTAAGTTCTGATTTCCATGTAGTTTTTTTCCGCAGAAAATAAATTAAACCGGCCTCTTCATCCAAACCCTGAACTGAAGTCATGTATAGATGAGACTTGCTTAAGTGTGTTGCACCCTAAACATATAATTCCTTCATTCCAAAATATAAGCAAATTTGATCAGAGCTGGTCTATATTCATAGTATTATGATGTGTCACATCCAATTAAAATATCTTATATTTTAGGATAGAAAATGTACTAAAATTAAGTAATAATCAGAGCTTAGAAAATTGTGTCGGTTAATAGTGGAGTGTACTTGAGAATGGAGGAAGTACTTAGGATACACGAGTTTCTCAGAAATATCACATAGATATCAGATCAATAGTAGAGCTCGTTGTTAACTATTAATTTATTTTAAAACTAAGAGAATAACATATCAATTCCTGTAGTAGAAATTTTTCATAGCATAGCACACAAAAAGGGGTCCAACTCCAATCTAAAAATACCATGGAAACAGCAGCAAAACCAGGAAATGCCATGGAAACGGCAGCTCGCGCACCAGCTGGACGCAGCGCCCACTGCTGCCCCCACTTACCCGGCCGATCCGACGGCCACCCTCAAACCCCACAAATCTCCACGCTCGCGCGCCCCCATCCATCTCCCTCAACCCATCCAGCTCAGCGCCCTCTTGGGCCGGGCCCATCTCTGACTCACACCCACCTGTCACCCCAACTACTCCACCGATGTGTGGGCCCTGGTCAACGTGGGACCCACCGCTCAGTGGTCGGGCTACCCGCGTAGTAGCCTTGCGCTGCTACTAGTCTACCACCCCGCGCTCTCCGCCTCCCAACGCGCGCGGCCCCAAAATTATTCTATTCATTTATTTATTGTTGTTATTATTACTCTTTTACCCCCCCTGGCTTGGCTTGCCACTGTGCGAGGTGACTCGTTCATCGCTTGCTTGGCTGCGAGTGCTGCGTCATCGGTTCTCGTCGTCGTCTTCCTCGTCGCGATCGTCCACTGCTCCCAACCAAAATTTTACCGCCTCTCCCACGATTCACCACCACGCGCGATCTCCTCCACTCCACTGCCGCTGCCCTTATCCCCAAACCCTACCTCGGCATCCTCCCTCCCTCCTCGCGCCGGCCGACGCTTGCAGTTGCAGGCTGCAGCGCAGAGGGACTGAGGAGAGGGCGAGCGGCGAGCCCACGGCGACGAGGGGGGGAACTCAGGCGGCTCCCGCCCATGGCGGGGATCCAACCCGTAAGCTGTTACTGTATATTTTCCGCTCACTGTAAATTTTATTTATGCGTTCGGTTTGTTCATTCGAGGATGCGATTCGGGGGGTTGCTTCGCTCTGCAGCGATTGCGGAAGGTGGGGTTTTTGGGATCGAGCTGCGCGAATCTGCTGGTTGGTTTGTGGGGAGTTTGAAGGATGAGTAGAGTGAACCTGTGAACGAAACTGCCGTTACTCTGCTTCACCGCACTGTGACCTGCGGTTACTTCCTGCATTTTTACCGTGGGGTTTGTTTGGCATCTGCAATGAATAGAATGGAGTGAGCAGTGAAGTATCTAGGTTTTTTTTACTTTTTATGTAGGGTTTGTGTTCTCTGTTATTGTTAGCGTCGCCTGTTGCTTCGCATACTGCTCTGGAGGCGGAGCTCAGCTGCTCTGAACTTCTATTTTGCCAATCAGTATAGCCAGGCAAGCAGTATCTGATAGTTCTAGGAACCCTTTTTTTTTTAGTATTCAATCACGACAAATGCCTGTGACCATGATTATCACTCTCATTTCCGATGAAACCGCATTGATTGTTTTCGTAACAGATGCTATTGTGCTAAGCTTGTTTCATCGAATTTTAACTCTATTTTATACCAAATCTTAAGCTTTGAAAATGTTACAGGTTTTGGATGAAAGAATGGACCCATTTATTGCTAGAATGATCATACCGGCATCTACTTGCCAATCGCGATGTACTGCTCATAATGATATGTCCTTGTTCGGCGGGCCATTGATTGGCAGGAGGTCTTCCATTAGTGAGTTTAACAGCGAGGCTGAAAAGTTCAATGATTTGGAAGTGCCGCCACCATGGTTGTTGTCCTACCATCGCAGCTGTGATATCGGCAGCAACTTTGAGGCGTTTGCAACTGTGATGTCGCGGCTGCGTCAACACCTTTTGGATGCAAATGTAGAGATTAATTACACAGAGTACTTAGATTTGATGAAACTGGAAGTTGAACAGCACCTTAATAAGCTCAAGGAGGATATAAGGTTCCTGAAAAGTCATAGCTTGGTCCATGATGGTGATGCAAATGGTTCATGCCCTATGGTGTGTCACCATGGGAAGCTTGTTGAGATATATGAGGGCTTCAACGGCTTGAAGCTACTTCTGGTTGTGGTGTTCCGGCAAATCAAGGAAATGCTGAGCTTGTTCAGTGCTTCAATTCATGATCTCCAGTGGGAACATGAGTTGCAATTAGAGGTCACCAGCATTATGATCGGAGACTGCATTAAAAGTCTTCAGGATGAGCTAGAGAGGAAGCTGTATGAACAAAGTTCCATAGTGACCACTCTGAAAAAGAATTGGAAGGAAACTGTTGTTCAGTGTGGTGCTATCCGTGAAGAACTGATTGATATTGCCGATATGCTTTTACCTTCAGAAGAAGAATCAGATATTTTGAACAGCAGGCATGAACATTTTGGTAACTGGAGTAGCGGATGGAAACACAAATTCTTTGGGAAAAAGTCAGGGGAAGAACGCACGCCATCTTCCAATGAGGAAAACATCAGCTCCGCAACTCAGAAATCTGTATGTCCCAGAGAAGTTATTTCAGAAAAATCTGACTTTCGGCATCTGAAGGGTATGAATAGAGAAGAAATGATAAAGTACTTCAGATTTGAGATTAGTAAACTAAAAAGGCTACATGAATTGTCGTTGCAAGAGAAAACGGAAGAGTTGTTCAAATTCAAACGGGAAAAGGGATCATTGGCTCTAAAGTATGATCCTGAATTTGAGCCTTTAAGAAAGAAAGTTCCTGAGATCATTTCAAGAGTTGATCAAATCGTTTTGAATACCATAAATGCACCTACACTTTGCAGCACTAATGAGATACTTGAGGAAAGGGGCAGATTGACTAGTAGAATTGATTCACTATACAATGCAAACCAGAATCTTCGAGGTTTGCTTGCAGAAAAGATGAAGGATATTAAGGATTTATCACGCCAGGTTTCTGATACCAGCAGGAAAATGTCACTTCAATTGTCACTGGAGGAGAAACTTTCAAGGCAGCTCTACAAAATTAAAGGGGACTATGAGGATCTACACGTTCAAAGCACTATTAGAGATGAAGTGTATCAAACTGTTACAGAAAAAATGTTTGATGATTATAAGAACAGCCTGCAGGACACTGCACTAACTTTTCAAGAAAAAGTGACTTCACTTGAAGCTGCACTCTCAGAAAAGGAGACGGCATTACGTTTAGCTAATGAAGAAAACCAGAGGTTAAAGGAGAAGTTGTCAATACAGGAAAAGGAGCACGTCATCCAAAATAACCAGGAATATCCTGAGTTAATCAAACAAGACAATGAGGAAATGATACTCCGTGATATCGAGATGGAGCCTCATGTATCACCTAGGAGATCATATGCCATTTCTGAGCCGAATGCAGAGTATGAGGAGCTCATCAAACTGAAGCAAACTTTAGAGATTGCCTCAACTGCCTTGAAGGAAGTTGAATCAAACGAATTGGATTATAATGGTATTCTAGGTAAAAATGAGCAAGAAAAGCAACTAGAATTCATTCTGGTATCCATTATGGATTTGTCAAAAGAATTTGTGCAGATCGAAAATAAAATGTCAGGGGATATGAAGGGAAGTGAAAAAGGGTATGTCCATCTCTCTTTAGTCTTTCTAATTACTATCTCCTGAGCTGCCTACGCCTTAGTGTTCATTTTTCATGCATAACATAGTAAAACAGCTCAAGAGGCTTTCTTTATGATAATAATATGCTTAGTGATCTGGTTTTATTGAAGATCCAAATATAGGTCATTGGTTGTGGAGACTAGCTCTAAAATAATGCCTATATAATCCTTATTATGACTGCAACTTGTGATATGGGATTGCTTCAATATATAAATCGTAGTCTTCGTGCTAGCACAAACTAATATGAGTATTGTTGAATTCAGGCCTGAAATTCTGGGTGATCAATGCAAGCATATGGTACAGCAGGCACTTGTGCTAACAAAGAAGGGCCTTTGGTATAAGCAAATGCTAGACACAAGACGTTCTGAACTCCGAAAAGCTGAAGCTGAGGTAGTTCTTTCCTAATATTTACTAACATATGCTTTTTAAAAATCAGGAGTCAATCAAAGTTTCAAAAATGGTAATTCTTTGTGTTTCATTTTCTTGACTATATAGTTCTATACAAAATGACTTTATTGATTGTAATAATCAATGAATACATGTAAAAAGCTTTATACTGCATGCTCACGCCTTTTTGTTTGTCAGCTAAATGCAGTGACCTTTTGTGTGCCTCTTAATTAGATTCCTTTTGTGTCCCGCTCTTCCTTTTAGTGTGATTATTGTTATCTCGGATTGTTCCCTTTTTCGTACATAACTCTTTGATGTCTACATGGCAGTGATCTTTCTATGACCATTCTAAAGACTCAGTTACTGTTTAACAATAGGCTCTTTGTTTGAGTGCGCTTCCAATTGATTGAAATGACACTTTGTCATTCTATGTTAATATTATAAAATCTTTAATTGATTTTATTTGATTCAGGTTGACGTTTTAGGAAACAAGGTTAATACACTGTTAAGTCTTGTTCAAAAGATATACGTGACTCTCGAGCATTACTCTCCAGTATTTCAGCAATATCCTGGGGTAAGTTAAATTCCCATGTGACCAATTCTAAATTTCTATTCTTCCATGGTTTGAATCATTTAAATTTTTACTCCTTTGGCATTGGTGCTTTTTTACTTGCAATTTACTTGCTTTGACTACTTTTAGCTATTAAAGTTTATATATTCAGAACATTAATGTTAGTATGCTTCCGTTTATGTATAAACCTTAGAATAAATCATTTATATTCACAAGAGTAATATAATTCATACTTGATGTTGTGTGTGCAGTTGCTTGATGCTTTCTTGAAGACATGCAAGCTTGTTGTAGGTTTAAGAAGTAAACAGAAAGAGGACTTACAGGATACATCATAAGTTGGAGCAGCTAGGTAAGATGGTTTTTGTTATCCATCATTAGTATCCGTTTTAGCACACATGCTGGACTGGGAGTGGTTAAAGCAGTTAATTGTAACCACATTCTCTAGTATCCACTTGGAAACAATCCCCATACTTTATGTATTGTTTGATAATAGACAATGTATCATCATTGCCTTGTTAAAACATCAGGAAGATGTATCGCGGTATTCTTTGGTCTTAGGACTCTTGACCTTAAGTCTCAAACAAACTTGTCTAATATTTAGTAATATTTATGTTTTTACTACAAAATTACTGTTTATGACAGGCATTAACAAGTGCTTACTATTGATTTACCCTTGATATTTTACAGATAATTTAGCAATATTTAGTTGACAAAGGCTTTAGGGATTGCTAGTAAGATAATTGATGCCACGGTGGAGGAGCAACATGTTTCAAGCATCTGAAATCTCTCCATGAGCAAATCAACCCAGCGAATATGCAGTCATTATGAAATCAAGGGGATTCGTCAGACTCAATTTTGGACCTCTAGGTTAAAGGCAGTTGCACCACATGTAGGTATCTGATTTATAGTAATGTGTGTGTCTAAAGTCTAGACATCATGTGGGTGATGGGTGCAGTAACATCCTGGAAGCTCATTGCCTCACTCCGCAGATGGTTTTGTAGGTTTTCACCTTGTATGGTGTATATAGAAGTTAATACTGAATAGCATTCTGATGTAGTGATTACGGTATGTTTAGTTCGTATAATCGGTGATGGTGATAGCATTTTTGCCTGCAGCCTGTATAGAAATGATGTTGCTCTTAGTCGTATACTACACATACATCATATTGTAAGAATTCACAGCTTCAAAGTAAGTTATTATTACCTTATATTTTTTGGGTAAATTATGAATACAACAGGATACTGTCATGTACAATGTTTGCTG
This sequence comes from Oryza punctata, assembly GCA_000573905.2. Classification (NCBI taxonomy): domain Eukaryota; kingdom Viridiplantae; phylum Streptophyta; class Magnoliopsida; order Poales; family Poaceae; genus Oryza; species Oryza punctata. The sequence continues at coordinate 2,682,294 of CM002494.2, read as the reverse complement.
ATTATTTAGGAGGCAAATTCAAACTGATTTTTGTAATTCCTTGATAATTTGGAAATTGAAGTTGCAATTATTTGAAATATCAACTTCAATTGTGTTGTTGCTAGCTCGCGTGTCCTGTGGCCTAAATTATCAGGTAGCCTCATGCTCATGATGCAGTTGAAGGTTTTCTTGGGGGTTAAATTTCACTCTAAAGTGTGCAGTTTTTTTGTGAACTGCAAAGTGAAAGTTGGGGTTCCTAGACTATGTTGACACTAATGACATGCAAATTTTGTTTATCATTTTGCAGTTTTGGTCGAGCAATATTCAACATTTCAACTGCATAGTAAGTGATGTTGCTTTTCTTATTGCCCCTATCTGTTCATAATCTTGTGCTGCCTGTGCATGCTTCCTGTTAAAGTTTAGTTGATAAATTGAAATTTTCATTTGGAGCAAAACTCTTCTTCTGGTTGCACTAGTTTCTTTATCTTTCTCATGATGGTGCTTCTTGAAACAATTACAAAAATCCAAAGCAATTTGGTGCAACAAATGCAAAACACTAACGTAATATACAAGAGTGTGATGGAAAATCACACTCTAGGCAACAGTCCGAGGACTACCGTCTAATTCACTTGCTACAGCATTCCATGCCAACAGTGCTGCACCAACAGCTGGTTCCACCTGCAGGTAAAGCAAATAGCTGATGAAAATCAATTTAAAGATTTCGTCATAGAATCCGAAAGATATGTGATGCAGCTGAATTTCTTCCTTTTCTATTTGAAATTTCGAATCGATCTTAAATTTTACTCAATCATTGAAGATAGCAGAATCTGAAGACTATATCTTGTAGTAGTCATTATGCTCAAAGGCAAACTATTGGTGCAATTCTGCATTTTTATTCACCTTGGGGTGTATTGGATAGGCTCCGGGATAAGTTTTGGTAACACAATCTATCACTTCTTTTCCAATGTCCCATCTCTTGTTTGCCATGAGAACTTTACCAACCATAACAAGAGGAAAAGGGTCTTTTCCATCTGCAGAAGCATTAAGCATCTTGTAACATGTTTTGTTGAGGTAAAGCTAATAAAGGAATTTTGAGGTATTATATATTTTTTATGAGCACTATTTTTTTCTTGTCTTCCGTTTTTATATCTGAGATTACTGCATGACTTTTGTGTCAGGCCAGTTATGCATTTCAGTTAGAAAGAAATCCCTATCTCACCTTCACCGCTCAATTCAAGTCTTTGCACTACAGCCTTGACACTGGAAGCTAGTTCACCAACTGAATTGTGCAAGATCTTGTTTGATACTTCATCACCAGCTTCAGCAGATTCTACCACAACTGGAAGAAGGTCAGCTATTCGCGCCCAAGATTGGTCTTCATATGTCCAGCTGTTGTGTGGAGAAGTAATCAGGTAAGTAAATGCTATCACTTATGCTTGGTGATTCATTTGCTGCAATATTTTTTTCATGTGATATTTTACTGTTTAATTCTCATCATGTGAAAGAAATGTCATATAAACATTTTGAGCTTGCTAAATGCTAACCAAATTCTTCACATGTTAACTCATCAACCCTATTTGACAACAAACTAATCCCTTACTAGTATTTGTGAAGCATGTTCTTTTCACTTGAAGTAAAACCAACAATTGAGTGAACTAAAGGATTACCCTATCAATTCATCTGGTGACGCAAGTCCAAGGAAGTCAAGGATGTTGTTCGTAAGCACTGTTTCAGGACCCCGACCATCATAAGCCCTCACTACTGCTGTCAATGCCTGTGCTGAAATCCCATATGCACTGCATATGCCACATAGCTAGAATCAGTAGCTACCACTGAACTGATCAGTGAAATCAACTTATGGCAGACACAATGAGCGTGAATTAGCTGCACACAAACAGATTTCCCGCCATATGGCCCTTTTTTAACATGCAAACCATTGAAATCAACTTATTGGAGAAGTATGACTGCAGAATTAACTAACCTGCCCCAGTCACCTAGAACTGGTCCTGCACCTGCTGCTCGAGCTTCTCTGCCATCTCTGGTGAAACCATAGGCTATAGTCCCAGTTCCTGCAATCAGCACACATCCATGGAGCTTTCCCATGGTTCCACTTGCTAATGCCGCTACCGCATCGTTCTCTACGAACAGCTTGACATGGCTTGGGAATATTTCCCTAGAAAACAATAGGATTTGCTGCAATAAGTTTTTGTGAATTGATGCTATCTTTTCCTGTTCTGTTAGCTGAATAATAAGTAGGACAAACCTCAGCCAGTCCAGCATTCTTTGTTGATCAATTGGGTGATTGACGCCAGCCACAGCCAAGCAGACAGCACACACATTTGATCGTCTTCGGCGTGCCTTGAGAAGAGCTTGAGCCATCACTCTTTCCAGTGTCTCCCTTGCCCTGTCTTCTGAACATATCAAAGAAAAAAAAGGGACAAGTTCTGATTTTTGGCCTAGTTTTCACTCCACAGCTTTCAACTGCTTGTTTATAGATCATCACCATGTGCATACTAATTATGATTCTATGGAAACTTTAGTACTGAAATTTCGGATGATCTTGTGGCCACATAAACTTATACAGAAGTTGGCATGCAGATGAGATATGATACCTCCAACAGAGTTGTGATTTGAGCAGCCGGCGACGGCGCGGGAGAGGACGGGGAGCGGGTCGGTGAAGGGCATGGCCGCCGGGATGCAGACGCAGACGGTGTTGCTGGCGCCGCCGTCGACGCCGAGGATGACGCTCCCCATGCGCGGGCTCTGGCTCTCCTCCAAGTCCCATATCTCACCACACGTCTTCGTGTACCTCTGCATCTCTGCAGACACCAACAGCAGCTAGTGCCAAACACACAAACTGACACAGTGACAATGGAGAAGGATTTCTCTTGCTATCAGCTACAAGTCTGCAACTAGGTGAGTGCAGCCTTATCATATATATATGTACGCATTAGGTGCACCAACAAATTGCATCATTGTGTGTGTGCTTCGTCGAGGAGAAAGGGACAGGGAAGAAGATGATGACATAGGAAATATTAATGCTGGAATTGAAGGGCGGCTGTCCACATGCTCGTCCAATGGCGAGACGGCCGGGTTAATTTACATGTCTACGCCGGACGTCACAGACTTATAATCTCGATTTGTGGTTGTCGTTTTGCTACAGGATGTTACTTACCGGCGTTTCTCCGGCTGATGTTACCGACAGCAGTGGGTAAGCATACTCTCAATTATGGTATAAAATCCTGAATCTTGAGAGCACTTTTGGGTATATTTACATTTACAAAACTGCATTCTTGTGCTTGGGTAAAAACTGACATCGATGCTTACATGTTAAACAGGCAAGTTCAAGTTTATATCAAAGTGTTGTTGATTTTTATCTGAAACAATACATGATCTTTGACTTTGTTTTTTTCTGAAACTTGCAACAGGTGATAATTCAATGCTGGTTGGTTTTGCCTTTTGTATGTCTGAAGAGTTGCATGATTTGCATCAGTGACATGTCGAAAATGTGCTGCAGTCTTGCACACATATGCTCCAGCTCTACTCACAAAAAACTCAAACCATTTGTGCTCCAAATGGCATAGTATTTTGCTGTCAGAAATGGCATGCAGATTAGTTCAGCACATCAACGCTAGTTTACTTTTCTTACGCCACATTGTCCAACACCCGCTGTCATCAGTGACGGACAAAATTCCTCTTCCTAGAAGACCTGCCTTCCATTATTACCAAGAGGACTTAATCCCTATTATATGCAGCTGCAAGAATACATATAACCTCTGGTCGTTGTTGCCATTGTTTTTCGATTGATATCAACCCCTTGACGGCCTCTTCTCCTGCCAAATGGCTGATTTCCATGGCACCACGGCTACAGCCTACAAGAGTACAAGACATTCAGAAGGAGACAGTGAGCTGATGACATTGGATAACTTTCTAGCTTGCGTCCAAACAAAAGCAGAGAAAACTAGCGTATCTTGAGCAATCTGTCAAGGAGTTAAATTAACCTCAAACTGATGTTGCTAGCAGCAGATATGTACTATCCAGTTGGGGTTGCACTTTTGTATATGGTATGATCAGATAATGTGTAGCCTCATGATCCAATTGGCTCCATCAGATCACAAAAATGCCTATATCGATCAGTTTGGTCTTACTCTCATCTTTAGGACTGGAGCACAGTCTGCCAACCATCTTGCAAGATCATGATTCGATTGTGAAACAATTAACCCTAATTCTTTGGGTGGAGAGCTTATTTTTCTTTATTGGCCCAACACGCGCTCTCTGCTTTGCCTGGTTGGGCCACGGCCTACAGATCGGCAGACAAACTTTGAATTGGGCCCAGTATGGCCCACCAAGGCACCAAGAGTCCAAGACGATTTGTACAAAAGATTAAACTTTTTTGTTAGAGGAAAAGAGAGTGCCAGCTGAAAATTGATGTGTCAAACCCAACGTTCCAACCTGACAAAGCAATAGGCAAAGGCAAGCTTCGCTAGTAGCTAGTAGCAAAAGAGTACGCTAATACATGCTAGCAATTGTGTTCTGAACAATTAATCGAATAAGATACAGCATTTTCTCTCTCCTTCCATTTCTTTTTTGAACGACGACAGATTGTTAGTAGTTTGCATCGATCTGTAAGCTTTAACAATCCTCTATTTCTTCTTCTTTTTTCTTCAAAAAGTACCTTTTAATTCCTTTCGCCTATCTTTTGCCCTGTCAACCCAGCTCAAGGAAGTGATGCACCAGCCTTTCCTTGCTGCGAGTTGCACGCTAGTCAAAATCGCGACGCCGTGGCGCCCCCGTGCACGCACAAACACACGCGCGCGGCGCCCCAGGCGCGGCGCGGCGCGTACGCGGCGGCGAGCGAGCATCTCGCGTCTGGTTGTCCAGTGTCCACGCGTCGCGTCCCCCGCATCCGTCGACTGGTCGCCACATGCAGGTGCAAACCAGCTTGCCTTCTTCTTTTCTGCAGCGTGATTCCTTGTCCTCTTTTGTGTCGGTGATGCTAATCAAAAACTGCAACTTACGATTGCTACTACCGTTTTAGTATTACTATTGTATTAAAATATAAAAATTTTTAATGTTCCGATTATTGAAAAATATGTGGAATTAAATAGGAGTAGATTGTGAATGGTTGATAAGCTTGGAAAATTGAATGGTTGAGACTACTGCTTCAGACAAGATCCGTAGTTACTACTACTACTGTTCCTACTTGAGAGTTCAGACAGAATCCAGCTAATCTGCATAAGCTGCACCGTACACCTCTGTACTTGTCTACTGTAACCTGACACACTTCTACAGTAGTAACATGGATCGATCTCTGTCCATACTCCTGCAATTATCCTAACACCGTAATCTAATCAATCACCCACGCCCCTTTGTCCCCCCCATCAGATCAGATCATACTAATTCTCTGAAATTTTTTCCCATTATACCTGCACATTACACTGACAGTGAGTGACGAATGCTACAGCATTTATGGCTCGCTAGCACAGTACAGCTATTGAGCTGCATCTGCAGACTGCAGGTGCATCTCCCCTAAAATGAAAATCATCTACTCCTACTATTAATAATCAGATTCAGACGCCGACTGAAATCCCACTGCTCGCGCTCGCTAGCGTTCATTCGGTGCAGAGACACCGGCATGTGCTCCCCCAGAATTCGATCCATTTTCTTTTCCTCTCTTTGGAACTCAGCCGATTGTTTTCTTCTGAATTCTCTGATCAGAAAAGGGCCAGAGGACAGACACAGCTTGTGTGATGATTGAGCTGTAATGAGATCAAGCTGGATCGTATTCAGACAGCAGATTGGCAACTCTGATCTGATCACGCTTGCTTGTGATGATTGATTGAATGATTGCCCCGGTCCCAGACCCAGAGCCTGCATTTGCATCAGCCAGCTTTCTTTGCTCGTCATGGACAGTGGCAGCAGCAGCTGCAGCAGCAGACAGCCCACGCCTGGGTGCTCATGTGGGAGGTCGCTGCATATCTAGCAGAATCGCAATCCCCATTTCCTCCTGCGGATATCTCTCCCTGTCTGCCTCCCAAATCCAATCAATCAGCTCCTGCATCACATTGCTAAATTTATTAATGCTTCCTTGCTGCAGTAGCATTCTAGTTGTAGGAGTGTTTGTTCTTCAGTTCTTCAGGTCTCTCTCAAGTCTGAAGCTAAACTGACACTCTTCAGTTTCTTCGCTGGCTCCTACTGTATTTATGTGGGTTTGGAGGTTTCTTGGATTTGGTTCGGCTGCTGAGCGTGATCCTTTCCATTCGAGCAAGAATCGATAGGTGAGTGCAACCAAGAACCTGAAATCTCTCCATTTCCCCATTCTTCTCTTGCATTTCAGGATTTTGTTCTTTCCTGTTCTTGATCTGTTCCATTGCTTAATGTTGATTCTTCCTGTGTTGTAATGCCTTTCCCCTCTCCTGATTAACACAACTCCGGGTTCATCACCGCTCGCAGGTTTGGATTTCTACACATCAAGGAGAAACAAATCTTTGGTGATTCGGCTAGGGTTTAATAGTCGTCCCAAGAATTGCGGCGCCGGAGGTTATCGAGGATTGCCCAAGATGAAGATGGAATCTTTCGCTTGGTTGCTGTTGATTCTTGTTCTACTCTCGATTTTGGAGGATGTGAGAGGAGCACAATCCAAGCCGATCTTGATCAACTGCGGCTCGGATTCCACCACCGATGTCGATGGCAGGAGATGGATTGGGGATTCATCTCCCAAGAACTTCACACTCAGCTTGCCAGGAACAGTTGCCACAGCTCCAGATGCTGATGGGAAAGAGACATATGGAGATCTGTACAAGAATGCCCGGATCTTCAATGCATCCTCGAGCTACAAGTTCGTCGTCGCCGCCACCGGGAGCTACTTCCTCCGGCTCCATTTCAGTCAGCTACCCACCAATTTCAGCAACAAGGAATCACTCTTTGATGTTTCAGCAAATGGCCTGAAGCTGGTGTCCAAGTTCAATGTCCCTGCAGAGATCTACCTGAGGAACTCCAAGATCAACTCCACCAGCCGCGCCATCGTGAAGGAGTATCTTCTTAATGTCACCTCCAGTAACTTGGAGATTGAGTTCTCCCCCGACACCGAATCGTTCGCCTTCATCAATGCCATGGAGATTGTGCCTGTGTCTGGCAACTCGGTTTTCGATTCGGTTAACAAGGTTGGTGGCTATGGCTTGAAGGGTCCTTTCACTCTTGGGGATAGCGCGGTTGAGACAATGTATAGGATTTGTGTGGGGTGTGGCAAGATAGAGAGTAAGGAGGATCCTGGTTTATGGAGGAAGTGGGATTCAGATGAGAATTTCATATTCTCTATGAGTGCTGCGCGCGCCATCTCCAATTCTTCCAACATAAGCTATGTGTCAAGTGATGATTCTACATCGGCGCCTTTGAGGCTCTATGAAACTGCCAGGGTGACGACGGAGAGTTCTGTCATGGACAAGAAATTCAATGTGTCCTGGAGCTTTAATGTTGACCCTGATTTCGATTACTTGGTCCGGCTGCATTTCTGTGAGCTGGAGTATGACAAGGCAGAGCAGCGCAAGTTCAAGATCTACATAAACAACAAGACTGCTGCTGAGAACTACGACGTGTTCGCGAAAGCAGGGGGGAAGAACAAGGCTTTTCATGAGGATTTCCTTGATGCCGCCTCGCCGCAGATGGATACTCTTTGGGTTCAGTTGGGATCTGAGTCCTCAGCAGGTCCTGCAGCCACTGATGCACTTCTGAATGGCATGGAGATCTTTAAAGTCAGTCGGAATGGGAATCTTGCTCATCCAACTGTAAGGATTGGGGGTTTCAACAGTGCCATAGGGAAACCGAGGCGGAGCCCCAAGTGGGTACTAATTGGTGCAGCTGCTGGTTTGGTGATTTTTGTGTCGATTGTTGGTGTTATTTTTCTATGTTTCTATCTGCGACGGAAGAAGAAGACTTCAGCTAACAAAACCAAGGATAATCCACCAGGTTGGAGGCCACTTGTGCTCCATGGTGCCACAGCACCTGCTACAAATTCCCGCTCCCCAACTCTTCGTGCAGCAGGTACGTTTGGGAGCAACCGGATGGGAAGGCAGTTCACTGTTGCAGAAATCAGAGAAGCCACCATGAACTTTGATGATTCCTTGGTGATCGGAGTTGGTGGTTTCGGCAAGGTCTACAAGGGAGAAATGGAAGATGGCAAGCTGGTGGCAATCAAGAGGGGGCATCCAGAGTCTCAGCAGGGTGTGAAGGAGTTTGAAACTGAGATCGAGATCCTCTCAAGGCTGCGACACCGGCACCTCGTGTCCTTGATTGGCTACTGTGATGAGCAAAATGAGATGATCTTAGTTTATGAGCTCATGGCAAATGGTACCTTGAGGAGCCACCTTTATGGAACTGACCTTCCTGCTCTTACATGGAAGCAGAGGCTTGAAATATGTATCGGTGCAGCCCGAGGGCTTCACTACCTTCACACTGGACTTGACAGGGGTATAATCCACAGGGATGTCAAGACTACTAATATCTTGTTGGATGACAACTTTGTCTCAAAGATGGCAGATTTTGGTATCTCGAAAGATGGTCCACCTTTAGATCATACTCATGTTAGTACTGCTGTTAAGGGGAGTTTCGGTTACCTTGATCCAGAATATTATCGGAGGCAGCAGTTAACCCAAAGTTCAGATGTGTACTCTTTTGGTGTTGTGCTGTTTGAAGTTCTATGTGCTCGGCCAGTCATAAACCCGGCCTTGCCAAGAGATCAGATAAACCTTGCTGAATGGGCTCTCAAGTGGCAAAAACAGAAGTTACTTGAGACCATAGTCGACCCTCGGTTAGAAGGAAATTACACACTGGAGTCCATCAGGAAATTCAGTGAGATAGCTGAAAAATGCCTTGCAGATGAAGGGAGGAGCCGGCCTTCGATTGGTGAAGTCCTGTGGCACCTAGAGAGTGCTTTGCAGTTGCATCAAGGTCATTTGCAAAGTGCAAATAGTGATGATTTATCACAGCCTGAACTGAAGCTCTCTGATGCATCCTGCAATTTAGGGTGCATCGAAGAAGTTGAGGAATCCTGCCGTGCAGAATCCCAGGATGTGAATGAGGAATATGTAGATGTAAAAATTGAAGTTCCATGATAATGGAGTGCTGGTCAAACTAGTGGCTTCAAGCAACTGAATAGGGTGAGTGTCCAATTAACAAAAATGTTTAGATGCACTGCTATCCTAGTACTGTAACACCATATGTGAGGGTCCCTACAATGTACTGAGATTATTTTGGTACAGTTGGGAGAAAACTCTATTCTTTTCTTCTTTTCATCTTTTCTTTTGTACTTGTGCTGATGTACAAGTCTTTATGAGGCAAATTTCATTGATTCTTTTGTAAAATTCTAGAGCCGTATGCAATGCGATACTGAGCATTAACTGGAGATTTGTTACAGAGTGAATGAGCTTTTCAGTTCTCTTATCAACTGTGCTTTGTATTGCGCTTCATATGCATTTTTTGCTACTCGTTTATGTTCAGTCAGATATTCTTTTAGCCAGTTGTTGTGAACCCCGTGCAGCACCATTTTAACTGTACCCATATGTTTCCTCTGCTTATTGAACTTCTATATTATTGCACCAACACATAAGAACATTACTTATTTATATAGTTTTATTCACTCAGTAGTTAATTCTAGGAACATAGCTGTACACAGATCCATTCTAGAATATGTAAACCTTGCATGGCACTACAATAGTTGGTTTGCTGCAAAACAAGCTTCAAGAAGCCAAGGCACTAGTATTGTACACAAGAAGAGCACCAGCCAGCAGAATTCCAGTAAGAGTGACTGCCCAGAGCAACAACTCTGTCTTTCCTGCATAAATCAAGGGATGAAACATGAAAGTTATATGTGCTTTGGAAATTGATTCGTCTGATATTTTTTAAGTAGCGATGAGCGCTAAATTTTGTTTGGCCTTTTGGGATGTTTGTCTGCGCTTACCTCCAGTATAAACATCACCACTTGGAGACCATTCCTCTGGATTATATATTGGACTACAATAAAGACAGAAGATATCCGTTATGAAAATTGAAGGCAATAGGTGAGTTATGAATGTTATGCCTGCTGTTCTTCTATTGGGATGAATGTTTTACCTGTACTGATCAACATTTGCTCCATACTTGCTGGCAAACTATCATACCCCTTTTCCCTAATGACAATGGAAAAAATACAGTGATGACCAAATATTATTGTTGTTGATTTTCTCTAATTTTTTTTCAACCTCAGCTCTGACCTTGATTGGCCTTCCAGATGAGTCAACACCGTCCTTCAGGTTCAATCATCCTCCAGGTCCTACATGTTATCATTGCATATGTTCATATATAAGAATAGTACTATGTTGGTAGTGTCATCCATTAGAATCAGTGGTAGTTCTCTGATTTTCCTGAAACAATTTGTGCCACTGAAAAAAATGGTGCGCTTGTGCATGACATGAAACAAGGGGAATTTTAGCTATTAAATTACTATGCCAAATTGCCAACTACTGAAGCTTAACCTCTACAGTGTCCAGTGCTAAGTTGTGCAGCATGTACTAACCGAAAGGCTGAGAAGTCTGGATCTTCTTTGCTTTCTTGGCCATTACTCTGAACAACGATGGCCTTGATGATGGTTGGATGGCTCGGACCCGGGTCTGTTCCAAAATCGGAGATGGAGATGGTTTCAGAGCAAAAGAGGCCATTACAGAGGCTGCCATGCGTAAGATGCTATCTCTTACTCTCCAATTTGCTGTCAGTCTCTTTTCTTGGCTAAATTGTGTAAAATTCTTGCTTTAAATATATGAAGGAAGGCTAGAAGTAGCAAAGTGAGTAACCTTTGTTTGACAAGTGTCAGCTGCTATGTGGCATAATAGGCTCATGGACCACTACTTTGTGATCAGTCGTTGTCCTTCACATGACCAATTGAAGATGATAGAATTCAAAGGAAATGTCTAGCGCTGAATGGATAATCCTGAGAATTTTCTTACTTATTCCACTGATTGAGAAATTTCGTTTTGTTCTTCGTGAGTCAATTTCACCAAGTGCATTCATATCTGTTCCCCTGATTGGGAAATTTCTTTCGTTCTTGGTGTGTCAGTTTCACTGAGTTAAGTTCTGAAGATTATTTTAGCCGGGTTGGCCGAAGAAGAGGCCAACCAATTGTATTAAGTTTTGGGACAAAAAGAAACAAGAACTGTACATGTTGGCAACTGTACATCGACAGGATGCTGTCGAAAACGGAAGAAGCACAGGAAACCCCACAATTACAAGCTACTCATCCTGAAAAGGAAACAGGCCTGCTTCCTTCCAGATCATGAGCTCCTCCTTGATCCCTCCAAAGAGCTGCATTGACAAGCATGATCGCTGATCAAACACTCTTCCATTCCTCTCCTTCCAGACAAGCCAACAGACTATGAAACAAAGCGAGTCAAATGCTTCCCGCCTATCAGCCCCGTTCTTTAAGTTCTGAAGATCATTTTCATTTCTGTCTGAAAGAACATATATTAATTTCTGTAAGCTTTTTGCATATAGAGATAAATTCTTAATCATTGTAAAGAATCTGATTCTCATATAGATAATCTTATTTAAGAGGGTAATAAGTTTTATGGTGCAAACCCTCTTCTATTATGATGGAAATTAAGATTCTTAAGGCATGCATCCTGGATAGCCATCCTTTTTGTGGATATGCTGGATAGCGTTCTTATTATCTGAAAGAACATTTATCTTATTAGGTGTGTTAAATCAGAAAATATTTTAATAAGACATTGTTAATATGTTTTAGTGGTTTCGTACTTTCACTGATGCAGAGTATGCTTTATAGCACCTAATTTATTATTACTATATTGTAATACTGGAGAATGACATGTGATCCTTGGGGATATTTTTGATGATGAAGATTTACTTGCACTCCATGGGGATCGGTACGCTACCATAACTTTATTTTCCATTTTTTCAGAATAAGCTGTTCAACTGATTTAACTCTTATGATCCAACAGGTGAGGTGCCAACTCTGTTGAACGTTATTTGTCCCTCCCTAGAGCCTAAGAACACTATTTTGCTCACTAAAACATGGTTGCATAACTTAGAATTAACGTTACTCGGCCTTATTCATTACCAACACTGGCAGTCAAGTCCAGTCCAGGTACATAACTGGTTACATTCCTAGTGTAGATTATATACATGGATGCAGACACAGCTTTGTCTGCTGCACTTAGCTAAGCCAGTGCACTAGTGTTGTAGACAAGAATAGCGCCGCCAACTAGAATTCCAGCAAGAGTGATTGCCCAGAGAAGTAAACCTGCCTTTCCTGGGAAATCAAGAAATTTTGTAAGTACAAAATTTGTGAGAACAGTAAACATCTTATGAGAAATATAAATAAACAGCACGCAGTGTTAAGATTCTTGTTTCAAGAGTCCTTTTTTTGCTTACCTCCGACATAGACATCACCAGTTGAAGACCATTCTTCTGGGGTATATATTGGGCTGTAACACAGTAGAAGCAACAAAATGTCATGGATAAGCTATGAATTTCACTGTTTTTACAGATAATAGTTAGGTGTTTCTCTTTTCATCTCCCTCATCTAGATCTGTTCATTTCTCCTTTTATTCATTCACATACTTTATCCCATTTTTACTTTGAAAATAATATTTTTATGAGTTACTATGTATTATTATTTGTGCATGGATCTCAAAGATATTGTTCTTCATTGGATCGCTAAGATTTACCTGTACCCATCAACATTTGCTCCATACTTGTTGGAAAACTGGTAAAGACCCTTTCCCTGATTAAATTTGAAAAAAAATTATTGGTGAACAATGACCATTTTGTCTGATATATATGCTTGTCTGAGCTTATACTGACCTTGGCTACCCTTCCAGATGCATCAACACCTTCCTTGAACACCACTCCTCCAGCAGGCCCTAGATGGTGGCATACCATAAATTTGTGAGAAGGTAAACTAATTTTGAGAACTACTCATTGTGAACTACTCACTAGACGGTTAAAAATGAATGGTAACAATCACAGTTCTATACACCACCATTTATCACCTTTGCATGTAAAAATAAGATAACCAGGAGACACTCATTGGTACCCATGAAACTGAGAAACCCATTTTCCATTTCATGTTTAAGCCAGATGCTAATATATTAACTCTTAATTTTACAGCATGTACTGACCATAGGGCTGGGATGTCTGAATCTTCTTTGCTTTCTTGGCCACTATGATCAAAGATGGCCTTGCCATTGTCCCTGTCCCTCGAAGCTTCGAACGTTCTAGTAATGGAGGTGCAGGTGGTTTCAGAGCCAGAGAAGCCATGACAGAGGCAGCCATGTTTATGTAACAACACTCAACTGATCACTCACTCTATCTCTGAAATTAATGCAAATGATCTCTTATGCAGCTCATCATCAGAGATCCATGGCTTTAAATACAGGAAGGCTTTCAGTAGCAGACAGTGAGTGAAAATGATTTGTTAGTCAATTGTCAGTTGGATAGTAGCTATGATAATACTGTGTCATGGGGCCATGATCACGTGACAAGATCTTGTCTTTTACCTGGATGATTAGAGATGATGTACTGATGAAAATCTGAAGCAAGCACCTAGTTGGTTGGTTGATGGATAATCCTGGGAGTTTCCTGCCCTGCTTAACTATTTCCCTGGTCGAGAAATTTCAGGTGTCAATTCTGATCAGAGCGACTTGTCTGAAGATCTTATCTCTAACAGGGCCAGCATGATCTGTAAACAGTATATTGATATATGCAGTTAATGTAACATATTTGCGTGGTAAAGGATGAAAGGTGCAATTTTTTTTTATTTTTTGATATAGTTCGATTTATATGAACTGACTATTGTGTAGTAGGTATGAAAATATCAGTTTACCCAACAAGTTGTTATGTTTTTACTCCCAATAATATTATACCATAAATAAACGTACCTAACCTGATCATTTTACCTACATTATTTGATTCTCTCCCTGTAGCCTGATCGATCTAACACTCCTTACACAAACTCCCTTTTCTTAAAAAAAGAAAAGAACTACTGAGTTTTGTTTTTGTCTACCATTGCAGGGACAGTACACAAAGTAAATTTTGTGCGGATTTTACATTCCTGATCGAGCCTATTCGTGTACCGAGAATTCGTGTGCATGCATGCATGCATAAGCGTAACTCAACTTTATATCGAAGAGAAAGAAACACGTTAATATGAAATTAAACGTGGGTCGGTGCATTACACATTTTGATCCTTTTACATTTTGAGCACTATGGGTAGCTGGATTTTTCACATTTTGATCCTTTAGAAAACTTATTCTACAAATAGATCCTTAAAAAACTTATTCTAGAAATGATGTTTTTTTGCGACGGCAATATCATTGGCGCCGACGGCAATACATGATGGTTCCAATGACGTTGGCGTTGTTCCCCTAGCTCTCCGGTGAAAGCTAACTCACTGATGTGAAGGGATGGTGCCAATGTCATTGGCACCGAGGACCAAATTATATTTTTTTTTGAAAAATAACCTATTCGCAATAAAAATGGATCTAGTTGTAATAAAAATATTTACAAATAAATCCTCAACGCAAACGTTATTGCACCGAATACTTATTTGTAAATACCTTTTATTACCAATAAGTTCTTTTCTGCTACAAATAGGTTATTTTTAATTTTTTAATAAATAGGTTCTCGGCGCCAACAACATTGGCGCCATCCCCTTTACATTAGTGATTTGGCTTTCACCGGGGTGAGGGGGACAACTCCAACGTCATTGGCGCCGTCATGTTGGACCACAGCGCCAATAATATTGGCGTCACGAAAAGAATCACTTCTATAATAATTTTTTAGAGATCTATTTGTAAAATAAGTTTTTTTTTAAGAGGACCAAAAGGTGAAAAAAAATCCAGTTATAGGTAGCTTGTCTTTTACTCCTAACCACTGTCCTTAAGCCCTTCGTTAATAAAAAAACAGCAAATAAATCTTAACGAGGGGAGTACTCCCTCTGTTTTCGTACTGTAAATTATTTTAGTTTCGTTACAAGTCAAATTTCTGCAAATCCTCATCGGTGTTCCATCCACCTAGAAACCCCATCAATTGACACTTATTAGGCCTCACGGAGCTCCCTGTCACAGGTAGCCAAGCTTGAGAAAGAAAGGTGGGGAGATGTGGAAATAGCCCGTTCTACCACCACCACGCCATCATGCTACCGCAGCAGCCCATTTCTCCGTGCTCACTCCAACCCGTTGCCTCTTCATCCGTTTCTAACACCATCTGACAGCAAAGTTGATGTAGCGTCAGATCTGATCATGATGCCACGATTATTATACGCTGTTATCTGATCCGGTTGTAGCTGCGGATGCCAGGAGAAGGAAGCGCAACTAGTCCAGCCAACCACCTTGCCGTCACCAGGGTTCACGTTATCGTACGATAACTACGCGGTAATCGTGGTTACCGCGCTTACCGTGGAGGGAAGGATCGGTTACCGCGGTTAGAGTTTGAAAAATTCTGAGTAAATTCAAATTTTCGGAAGAAATAAAAAAAATCCAAAAAAATCATGGATGTAGTTCTTGATTTTTAATGGTAGATGGTGAAGAAAGTTTTTGAAAAAGAGTAGATAAAATCAAATTTGAGAGCAAAACCGATAATTATTTAGGAAATAGAAAAAAGAAAAAATGTATTGGGCTTCATTTTTGTATTTTACATCCACAAGCTAGGAGGTTTGCATGTATCTTATATATTCTTCCCCAATTTCTACACATATTTAAATATTTTTTATTTTTTTATATTTTTTCATTTTTCCATGTTTTCTACAAATATCGCGGTTACCGCGCAAATGATGCGATTACCGTGTCAAACCGCGCGGTAACCGCGACAAACCTCGAGGTAACCGCGAAACCGTCAAATTTTTGAATTCAAATTTTTGGAGGTGATTTTTGTGCGGTTTCCGGCGGTTATGGCGCGGTTACCGCGGTTATCGCACTGCCGTGGGGGTGCGGTAACCCCAACGCAAACGATAAGGTAAACCCTGACCGCCACCAAGTGTTAGCATCCAAGTACGTGAAAGGAAAAGGGGTAGATATACCCTCATGAGGTTTGAGCCCGTACTAATGATAAAGTTTGAGGAGAGACGGATGCTCACAATTAGTATTAGGCGGTAGCGCTAATAAGCGCGCAACGCTCTATCTATTATTCCCTCTCCTATTTTCTGTTCCTACTCCCCTCCCCCCTTCCGCCTTTTCTGTTTCTCTCGTTCCCCTTCCCCTTTTTCTGTTTATTCCGCTTTTTCTGCTTCTCTCGTTCCCCCCTTCTTCTTTTTTTCTGTTCTCCTGCGGTCCAAGTGCCCCCCGTTTCTCTTAGTTGATAAGATTAAGCTGCAGTGAAAACATTATTTTCATTCCCTTCTGTTAGTGTATATATAGACTGCGCTGTACGTAGGAAAAAAAAACTCGTATATAACTTTCAGAACATTCCCTCTACTAAAGTAAAATCCCCCTTCTCTTAATTAGAAGAATTACGGACGGAGTATTTTCTCCCGAGTAATCCCCTCTATCAGAGTAAAAGAATTGCAAACTCTTGCTAGTAGATAAGATTAAACTGTAGTAAAAACATTACATTTATTCCCATCCCCTTCTATTAGTACATAGATTGCGCTGTAGTAAATAAATTACTCGCAAATAATTCTCTGAACATTTACTCCCCTCTGCTGGAGTAAAATCCCCCTTCTCCTAATAAATAGATTGCAAATAATTATCAAAACATTTACTTCCCTCTACTAGAGTAAAAGAATTACAGACGGAGTATTTTCTACTATGCCAAAGAAAATGTACACATTTACTCCCATAGCTGGAGTAAAGGAATTACGAATAGAACATTTATTCCGGCTGTAGTAAAAGAATTATGAATATAACATTTCTGGAGTACAAGAATCAAGAATTGAACATTTAACCCTGATGCCCAAGAAAATAAAAGAATATAATGATCTAACTACAATATTTAGTCCCGCACACTAATCGGAGTAAAAAAAATTATCATTATTATGACGAGAACTTTTTGAAGCATTTTGTTTTCAGAGCATATTCTAACCTGAAAGTACATCCCGGAAGAAACAAATTTACTGATCGGCACAACTAAATCAAGATTATGTGTAGTAGCGGCTCTAAATGTATTTTCCACCCAAAGCAGCACCAAATCGCCACGGATTTAGCACAGAGAAAATATGCCAACAGATCAAATATTTACTCATCATTATTAATCATCTACACTGAATAAAAAAATCTATACGGTAGCAGACAAATAAAACATCATCAAGAACAGAACGGGAAAGAGTACTATACTGAGCTTGTACAGCGCACGGCAGAGAATTCTTCTTGCTTTGCCTTGGAGTTGGAGGTCTGGCTTCTCCTGCATGAACAAGACATCAACCATGCAATCAAAGCAAACTGATCGATTTACATTTTTAGCTGTAAACTTACCACACATGCTGCATGAGGGCGTCCGGGGAGGGTGCTGCGACCACCGCGGAAGCTGGGACGACAGTCGACGTGGAGTAGCCGGCGACGATGGCGGTGTGGATCAACCCTCGGCACTTTGCTCGCTGCTCGTCGCCATTCAATGATGCCGCACAAAGGAGCCCGTATGCACCGCCTGGGCATGCTCTACCAACGATAGATGCAGAGAACAACTGGAAGGAGAGAATGGATTACCTCGTCCCCGACCGCCACCGACGGTGAACTCTGGGATTTCCAGAGCCTTAGCCTCCTCACCTACCCGCCATTCGCCGGAAGTAGCGGTCACATGAACGAACTCACGCTCAGGGGATAGATCCGAAAATTGAGGGAGGAGTGGGTGAACGGTGGTTATAATAAATGGAAATACAAAAACGTGGGGATGTTAAAAGAATTACTCATTTGGAAGCAACACGGGATCGGTGGGAGGCTGGGAAGCTTTGTTTAGTAATCAACGCCCAAAGCTCTCTTTAGTAATTCTAATTATTAGGTTACATTTTTATAGACATTTTTGGAGATTCCAAAGATGACCATCGAATTTTGACAAGTTCGAACCGAAACTTTCTTCCCTTTCTTTCAAAAAAACATCTAAATACACTGATTGATCCGTACAAATGGGCCTTCGTGGGCCGTGTGCACGCGACTGGCCGAGATCAAGCCCAACTTCAAGGCCTTAGTGAGGTCAGTTTGTCGGAGTTTTCTTCTCCGAACCGCCCCCTCGCCCCATCCACCGCCTCACGTGACACCTCGCCGGAGCGCCGCCGCATCCTCGCTGTCCCCTACTTCGGCATGTCTTCTCCGGAGATGGCACGCACACGGACATCGTGTTAGAGCCTCGGGTGGGCTGCACATGGGCTAGTCCAGCCATGCCCAATCAAACCCAAGGGAGGCCAATAAAAAGAAGAACGGAAACTACAATGCCCGGCATCGATAGATCAGTTGGCGAACGGCGAACGGCGGCGACGACCTGGTGGCCGGTTGGCACCTTGTCAATTTCCTTCCTCCCTACTTTCCTTCTTCCTCTACCTTCTAGAAGTTTCTAGCATCTTCCACCACTTGTATTCCCTTAGTTCATCCTCCTTTCCATCTCTATTTACTGGAGTTCGGTTGCTATTTCACTAGATGCTTGCATATTTGAGTGGAATTGAGATTAGAGGTTGGGGTTGCTAACAAACTGGTATCAGAGCAGTTCGATTACTGGGATTCTTCTCATGGAGGTGTTGGGGAGGCAGCCATGCAAGATGGAGGAGGGTTTGGGTTG
The DNA here is from genome assembly GCA_000573905.2 of Oryza punctata. Taxonomy (NCBI): domain Eukaryota; kingdom Viridiplantae; phylum Streptophyta; class Magnoliopsida; order Poales; family Poaceae; genus Oryza; species Oryza punctata. The sequence goes on along the minus strand of CM002494.2, from coordinate 2,663,568 downwards.
GGAAAGTGTTCGTTCGAGCATCGCCCACCAACTATTCGACGAAATGTCAAATCCATTGGAGGTGTTCGAGGAAGACGTTCTTCTTGTCATGAGTGAGGAGAAGATCACCTAGGATGAAGCACTGTATATGTTACAAGAGGAACTGAGGGATGCTCAGCGTAGAATGGATGAGAAGCTTGATCGGTAATAGAGATGGTTGATGTGATGGAGTGTCCCAACAACAGCTTCACGAGTGCAATGGAGAAATCCAGCAACAATATTGAGGTGCATGCTCTGATGGTTGCCGGGTACTTGGAAGGGCGCTCTAATCATAGCATTGGAGCAGCGAGCCTGATGCCCACCAGGTGTTCGACGGAATGCTCTAGCATCGATGTTGAGCCTGATCTCTCCGTGGTTGTGGTGGTTACGTGCGCCACCACTGTTACAACCTCTTTGGAGCTGGTAGTTGCTGAGGACACAATCGGTGCAACCTATATCGACAATCCCAAACAGCCCAAGGTGACGCTTGCCAAGTGTTTGAAGAATTGCTCTAGCCCCGACGCCATCCCTAACTCCACTAGCTGAGACTGCAAAGGTTACGTACATCTCCACTTCTATGGCCTCCATGGAGCTGTAAGTTGGTGAGGATGTCACCTGCACCACCGGCATCGACGTCCCGGTCCGTCCCACAGAGACGCACACCAAGTGTTCGATGTCAGGCCTCAACGTCAGGTGTGATGCCGACCAGACTGTGATTGCGTTCCTGACCATGACGGGTGGATCCAGGGTTGTTCCAACATTTATGAAACTAGTGGACATCTTTTCACCAAGGGCGATGGCTTACCCTAAACAAGACACAAACATGCCCTGTTTGTTGAAATGCCCCAATGGTGACAAGAGGGAGCTGATGGAGCACCCCAAGAGGAATCCATGGCCACCTCCTACTCACACGATGAAGACGATTTAATGCAACGGGTGAAAATTCTTAAGAGAGTATCATGTCCCATTCTCTCGACATTATATGCTATATACACAATAGTATATAAATTTGTCTTGTACATAAAATTATGTATGTAATTATAGAAAATAATGTCTGTGTGTTATACCGGGTAAACCAAAATTACAGTAAATATGGTAATTAAAGATTAACATCCTATTTCTTATACGCCAGCTACAACTTCAAGTAAAGTTACAAAAAAAAACTTTCCCGTGTACTAAATTGGATGCATCGACATAATGTCTATTGCCTACGTATTTTCACTCCCCCCATTTTATATATGTCATAGAATCATACACTGTGATCTTGGCGCGTCGAATGCAATCGAGAAATGGAGAAAAGATGAGGAAGTCGAGGGGAAAGAGAGATAGAGCATGTGTTCATCAGAAGACTGAGTAAAACGATAGCATAAAAAACGTGACGGTGATGACATGGTTTCAATTTTGTAAAATTTGAGTGGCATGATTACGAATAGACGAATTGTATTAATATTCATCTAAATAGGCATATTTGCAATGGCATGGATTAAATTATTGCAATGGCATTTATTGTGTGGGGGGTACACGGTACCCGGGTACCTCATAATGGGCCTAAGGATTATGCATATCTTTTATAGATAAAATAGGGAGATCTAGTTGTAATCAAACGTCTGTGTCACCATCTCTCTTTGGTCTTGTGCACTCTATAAATTATATTACCGATCGCTAGAATCAACCGTTGGCGTACTAGGTAGGGGAGCGCTTGATCATTAGTTTTAAGGAGGAGATGGCCCAAACCCTAAATCCGTAGATGGCGGGCAACGGATTGGCCACAGGACCAGCCGCCGCTGCAGCTGGTGCCCCAGGCATGGCTTCGCGAAAATCAGCCGCCTTATCGTCACTGCCATCGGACGGCAATACCAAGATCGATCTTTTCGTGATTATCTTGCATGCGCAAAGATCTTGCATGCATGACCAGAGCTGCATGCCATCCCCACCTCTCCATCGATCTCTTCAAGGGTGGATCCAGAACAAGATTGAAGGGGGACTCATCTCCTTCTTCCTTCTTCAATCCCCCTATTCTTCATTTTCTCCTTCTTCTTCCCCTTTCCTCTCCCCTTCTATGGTGATCCAACGGGGTAGGGGGGACTCGAACCCCCAACACCCACACTGGATCCGCCCTTGGATCTCTTCATCCATCCATGGCCGTGCACAAGACGAAACGACAAAAGCTAGGTTGTAACGTTGATGGCGATGACCAGATCAGCAACCCGCTACCGCCACCACCATCGTCGTCGACCTCGGCTCCTTCAATGTATTAGTCCTTGCCTCTCCAAACAAGGGGCGTCGTCGCCTGAACCTCAAGCTCCTCGTCGTCACCGCCGGTGAAATCATCAACGACTGAGTTCACCAACGATGTCTCGTTCAACTATATCGCCTACTCCGGCCACGACATCAAGGGAGAGAAGAGAAGCCAATAAGCCAAAGCTACCAGCTGCATGCATACATACGCATGCATCTACACATGCAAGCCAAACAACTCACTACTAGAAAACTCATTTTTGATGTTGTAGGGGTTCCATTTTCGCAGGCGAGTGTGGTCTTCGGAGCCAAAAACCCGCCGGCGAAGACGATACCCGGGGTGGAGGGGCGGTCCGCCTGCGAAGATAGATCTTTGCAGGCGGGCCATATAAGCGGCGCCTGCGAAGATCGATCTTCGCAGACGGCAGGCGACGTGCGCCTGCGAAGATCGATCTCGCTTATATGGCCCGCCTGCAAAGATGCCCCTACATAGTCTTCTTCCTCCCCAAGCCCTATTCATTCTCCCCGAAGTTTCTCTCTCCTAAAGTGACTTAAATATAGGGGGGAGGTTTTGAACTTCAAATTTTATGTGCAATTACCATTCGTAGGATAAAATTTATAGTTTTTTATATTTTAAAAGTTTTTTAGAAGAGGTTTAAAAATTTAGTAGCATTTTTTAAGTGCACTTACCATTGTTTGAATTTTTTTAAAAAAATTTAAAGTAGTATTAATGTATCAAACATTTAAGTAAGATTTACATTTGATCCAGTAATAATATTAAGGTTTGTATATTTGTATTTACAATTACCATTTTTATTATAACTACTGTAGATATTTTCAAATTACAAAAATAAATTAGAAAAGATATTCACCCCTATAACAATCTTCCCAGGCGGACGAACCGCTTGCGAAGATTGTTATGGCGATTAGGGTTTACATCTTCGCAGGCGGACTGTCCGCCTGCGAAGATAGTAAAAAACATCTTCGCAGGCGGATGGCCCACCTGCGAAGATAGTTTCACTATATAAGGCCCCGCCCGCGGCGCCAAAAATTTTAAGTCCAGGCAGGAACCCTAGAATTTTTGGTGCCGTCAGGCTGCCAAATTTTTTCACCGCCGCGCCTCCGCCGTCCTCCTCCGCCGCCCACCTGCGAACATCCATCCAGCGTTGGCCGCTCCACCGCCGCCCTCCTCCGCCGCCCGCCCTCGAAATAGAGCCAGCGTCAGCCGCTCCATCACTGCCGGCCGCTCCACCGTCGAGGTCGGCCGCCTCCGCCGCCGCTCCACCGCCGCCGGCCGCATCGCCGCCGCTCGATCCACCGCCGAGGTCGGCCGCCTCCGCCGCCGCTCCTCCACCGCCGCCGGCACTCCGCCATCGCCGGCCAATTTTTTTATAACATTTGGTATGTATTAATAATATTAAAATAGAGCGTAAGAAATACACCAATTGTATTAATAATTGTCACCATTATCACTTCTCACTACCATATTAATTTGTTTGATAATTACTAGAAATATTTTTTTATGGATGGAGTTATTTTTCCATAGAAGTGAAATTTTGGGCGCCAATCTGGGATAAAAAATACTCTTGATGTTTCGTACTAACTCATGGGATAATTGGATTTGAACTTCTTTTTTTATAGAAATTACAAATCAAACTGGTGTTAGTGGGCATCGAAATTAAACCAGTTTTTTCATGTACCATATAAAAATATTAAAAATATTGTAACTAAATAAAAATACTATTATGTTTAAAACCTATCTTTTATATAGGAAGGAACCTGCCCTTGGTCGGTGATAAAGTCGTCATAGCGGTGATGAGTTCTCAAGATCTTGGACCGTTGTTTACTAAATTAGCAAATTAGTTCGTACTAATTTAGCGAGTCCACGGACGTGTGTGCATGTGGGTGTTTATTTTTTATATGTGTGTGCTTGTGGCTGTGAACGGGTTTATATCTGTGTGCATGTGGGTGTCAATGGGAATGAGGGGTGGGTGATATGTGAATGAGGGGTTATATGTTGATTGTGACAGTGAATTTGGGAATGTGGGTGATATGTGAATGAAATTGGGAGGGTATGTTCAATTTTGCAGGATATGTGAATTTGTCATTTTTTTAATAACATTTGGGAGGGTATGTTCAATTTTTTTTTGTAACGTGTGGAGGATATTGTCACCTTATTAGTTTTTTAGCATATCAGTTTGTACTAATTTAGCAAATTATTAAAACATTTTTGCAATTATGTACACAATTTTTATTATAACCTTTTGCAATTATGTACACAAGTTTTTAATACATAGTTTCGCAGAGTGTTCATATACAGATTATTTTTTATGGTTGAAGTTTGAAACGATGGCCGATAGTACTAAAGGGACCGAAGAGAAGGGTTTAAGAGCGGAAGAGCCGTCCCTTCCTATTGTGGTTGCTCCGGAACCAACGGTCCCACCGGAAGGTAGTTCCGATAGCGACGTAGCTAACGATGATTACTCGTCGCCAAGCGATCCTTGTCCAAGCCCTAAGAGAAGGAGAAAGGGCGACGGTGAAGAAGGCGACAAGGTCTACATTCCCCCTAAAGAAGGGGTAAGTAAACTTAATATGTAAACTGTTCACCGTGATAACTATTAGCCCGAGCTAATTCGAAACTGTGATATATACCTTATCGTAGGAAACGGCGCCACGGAGATCAAAACGGTAGCCGAAAAAAAAGATCCGTCGAAAGACGAGGAGGTCCCAGCTAACACAACCAGCTTAAAGCAAAGCGAACGGTCAGCAAAGGCGAAGAAAAGGAAGGGCGAGAGAAGCGTGAATAGAAAGGATGAAGGGTTCCATGTAGTTACCCATGTTTCGCTAAAAGGAGAGCTGCTCGCCCCTAAGACGTCACGTGCGAAATTCAGTTCGCAGTGTGGCATAATAGTAAGGGAAAAGATCCCCATCACGGTCAAGGACTGGGATCATGTATCGATTGTGGATAAGGAAGTCCTATGGAAAGAGTTGAAGAAAATCTTCCAGTTCCCGGATGGATCAGAGGCAGCAGTGAGGAATTGTGCACTGCAAACAATGGCCAAGTCTTGGCGTAGTTGGAAAACCACCTTGAACAAGAAATTTGTGCAGACGGGACGTACACCGTTTTCGACGTATGCCAACATAACCCCGAATCAGTGGGAAGACTTTCTGAGATTGAAGAACTCCCCGAAAGAAATTGAAAGGAGCAAAAAGTTTTCAGAGTTGGCCCAGAAGAACAATTTTCCTCATCGCTTAGGCTCCGCGGGATACGCACCCAAGGTGGAGCAGTGGACAAAAGAGGAGGAAATGAGGAAGGCGGGGCTTCCGGTACCTATGGAGGAATGGACACAGAGATCAAGGAACTGGGTAAGAGCTAGAACTCTGAAGATCACGGATGAAGGTAAAGTATCATTCGAAGATTCGGAGCTGCAGGGCGTTGCCGATAAAATAGAGAATTTATCCAGTTCACAGAAGAAATGATTGTTCAAGCCTAAGAGGGAGAAAGATGTGCTAAGTACAGCGCTGGGTACTCCTGAGCACTGGGTAGGGTTCGAGGTGTGTCGTCCAAGATGAGTTGGAAGGAAGGGTTTAAACAAGACCCCCACAAGAAGCGTAAAGCGTACAAGGATAAACTTAGAGACGAAGGGGCTGCGGATTTTGAAAGGCAAATGATGGATTTCTGCATCAAGCACATGCTTTTGCCTCCCCCCGAAACCAAAGAACCTGAGCCAGATTACCCCTTCGATGACCTCAAGGAGAATACACCCTGCAGATTGCACGTTCCCATTGGACGCTCCGGGAAAACTCTTGAGGCTGCTACTGCCATTGCTATCCCTGGGAGAGCATACAATGAAGAGTTCATACCCGATGCGTATGCCAAAGTGCAGCCGCAAGTAGTCCACGAAGGGTTTGAGTCGTACGACATAGACTTCCCTACTGCAGATGGTGTAACCATACTTGGGGATGCGGTCGATGTTGTAATTCTCTTGCACAAGAATGACATATCCTTTGGATTGGGCACCGACGCCACGCGAAAACCTATGGTGCCAAAACCGGGGTTGGGAAAACCTCCGAGACCTCCTAGAAAGGTGACTGATAAGGCGGAGGAACCCGAGATGCAATTGGAACATCCAGTGCCGGAAGTGCCACTGGAGATTGAAGTGCCGGAGGTGCCCATGGAGATTGCAGTGGCGGATGTCCAAAAGGAGATTACAGTGGCAGAACCAGAGGTCCAATTTGTGGCATCAGTCGGGGTAGATATAGAAGAAGTACCAGGATTGGAATGGGACGGTACAGAGCCAGAAATTTTTGAAGACCCTTCTCCTGCGAAAGACCCCGAGGGGCAAGAGACCCCGGTCCCTGAGAAGGCCACTACCAGTTCTGAGGTGCCTAGAGTGCTTAGGAGCCACGACTCCAAAGCCAAAGATCAGAACAAGGAGAAGTTCATGGTAACCATCTTTAGAGGGGGTAAGGAAAGTGCCAAACTCAGAGATGATGACCCCCAGAAGGCCGCTGAACTAGTCGGGCCAACATACTGACCAACTGATGATTGTCCGGAAAAGTACGAACATGGGAAAGCACTCTTGCCGGATTGGGCACTAAACGAAGGACCATGGGAGATGAGAAGATTACATACCTTCTACATGGAAGCCAGCAAGAAAGGCTTGGGTAGTATTACAGTTCGATCACCGGCAGATTGTTTCGGTGCCGAAGGTTACTTATGGCTAGATTTCTCAGATCTCCACGCCATATATCGTCGGGATAAGATGGACGTCAACTATATCGGTGTTTGGTGCATGTGAGTTTGAGTTTTAATTAAAATTACATGAGAAATATGTAAAATACAAATCCATGTGATTGTTACTAACAAACTTCTTCTGTAGAATGCTATACATGGATGCTAAGAAGAAAAAAGAACCTATCGGCTTCTTGGATCCAACTCGGATCTGTCAAACACAGCATACCGTGAGGCTAGCACCAAGATTAGACCAGCTGAAGGGCAAGACTCCAAAAGAGATAGCTGAGTACAAGAAGGGCTTGCACAAGGAGAAATTGATTACTATCTCACAGTACATTGGACGAGCCTTCTTGCACTTTCAAAATAAGATAGTCGTCATGGCCGCTTATAATTTTAAGTAAGTCTGGTACATTTAACTTCTACACATATGTCTTATTTTAGCTGGTACTAACTAACTATACTGTTGTTAATATGTAGCGATCATTATATCTGTTTACTCATCCACCCTAAAGACGGAACCGTGGTAGTCTTGGACCCTCTCGATTACAGACACCAGCAATAACAAAGAATTTCTAACAATCTTACAGTAGTAAGTGATTATGACTCTTGCATTTTTATATGAATGTATTATAAATAAATATCCTCCTTAATGTGAAACGGTACGACATCCATACAGTGCGTACCAATACTACAAGTTCAAGGGTGGAGAATAGACCCGAACAAGGGAGAAGCTGCTAGTACGTACCTATTGGCCGGTAATACTCCACTCACTTAATATATTTCAATTGTTTCACTAATTGAAATATTTAACTATTTATTCCTATGATATGTCCTGAAGTGTTACAAGCAACCTAGAGGAACTGTCCTTTGCGGGTATTACGCGTGCGAATTCTTTAGGGTTAATGGGAGGCACAGGACTAACGCAGAGGATATAAGTCTCTATACTATGTACTGGACAGCTTCACATATTTATGGTACTACTATATTGTTTATCTTTAATGCATGCAGTTGCCAAGATTAGAACATCGAACAAGCTTTGACGATACAGGCATCACAAATGTGCAGCGTGATTTGTGCCATTTCATCCACCATGAGTGCTATCATGTGAAAGGAGAATTCTTCGACCCAGAGGGTGTCCTTGCGACAAGTGACGAGTTCAAGAATCTTCGGGAGTGGAACACTGCTATGCCATAATGTAACTAGATAGCGTATTTGAAGTCACAATGTAAAAAAATATTGTAATATATATATTTTGGCAACACTTTTGAGTTATGCAATATATGTAAATTTCTCAGTACCAAATGCTTGATAATCTTCTAATATATGTACATAATAATCTACCTACAAGAATTTCTATTAACAGGTAAATTATTATTAAATTTCAAAAATTTCTACCTATCTTCGCAGGCGACATCTTCCTATTTTCGCAGGCGGCCCGGACTAGCCAACATCCGCCTGCGAAAATTATCTTCGCAGGCGGACGGCCACCCCGCCTGCGAAGATCGGCGATCTTCACAGTCGTTTGCTTATAGGCAGACAGCCGTCCCGCCTGCGAAGACCGTTTTCGGTCGCTTGCAATAATGCTTTTCCTATTAGTGACTCCATTCAACAAATCAACAGGGCCATGCATGGCGACGTGGCTGACAAATGAGACAAAGCCACGGCATCTACAAGCAACAGTATCATGCGAATACATATGCATCGGCAGCAAGCTAGTCATACACTCATAACTCATACGCAAGGAAATAGAAAAAAGAAACCACGTTCGTTGCATCAGCCCGTACGGCTACACCGACAACATGATCATCTTCGCTGACATTATATCGCCGACGGTATTGGCCACACCACCGACGACGGCACTGATCGCGTCCTCTGCGATGACAACGACTATATCGACTTGGTATCACTATTGTGCTGACGTCCAACCATCTACCTACGCCACACGCCGGGGCCAGCTTCGTCTTCACCCGACCGACGTGGTCCTACATCACTTGAGGCATACCTACTACACCTCGGGCATGACGCCGTACACCGGGGGTTTCGGTCTTCACCCGACCGACATGGCCCAACTTCGCCCGGAGCACTAAGCCGCACATTGGGGGTTTCGTCCTTCGCTCGGCTGGCACGGCCCGACATGCCCAAGGCCTCCGCTCTAAGTGGTCCATGTGAACTCGGCTATGCCCTACCGGCCACGCCACCTTCGCCACATGCTCAAGGCTCCGCCCTCAATGGCCCAAGCGGACTCGACTATGCCGCTTTCGTCACATGCCCGGGGACTCCGCCCTCAATGGCCCAAGCGGACACGGCTATGCCCTACTCGGCCACGCCGCCTTCGCCACATGCCCGGGGGCTTCGCCCTCAATGGCCCAAGCGGACTCGGCTACGCCCTACCAGGTCATCATGCCCTTGCCACATGCCCGGGGGCTCCACCCTCAATGGCCCATGCGGACTCGGCAACGACCTACCCGGCTACACTGACTTCGCCAAATGCCTGGGGGCTTCATCCTAGCCGATTCACGCAGATCCGGCTACGCCGTCTTCACCCCTTGCCCGGGAGCTTCGCCCCTGCGTGGCTCATCCAGACCAGGCTTCACCTCCCTTGTTGTTCTCGAGTCATGGAATAGCAAGCAAGCTAAGTCACTCTTCATTCGGTATTTTCATTTAAATAATTTATTTTGCTTCTGATTTACTGTTTAATTGGTCACCGAACTAAGTAGAAAGTCGGGGGATACACCCGTTAGGTGCTCATGCTACACGTTCGTTCCCTCCTCTTAATGGTTGCAAAACCTGAGTAGCACAAATTTTGATTTGTGAAGCTCTGTTTCCTTGTAACGGCTCACACGGTCAAGGCTACGCCACCTTCACCGCATGCTCAGGGGCTACCCCCGCGGCTCACGCGAACTTGGCTACGCTGGGCTCACACGGACTTGGCTACACTCTAACTAGCTACGCTCCCTCGCTGACTTGGATACACCCTAATTAGCTACGCCCCCCTCACCGCATGCCCAGGGGCTATCCCCCTCTCACGACTCACGTGGACTTGGCTACGCCCCACACCGTACGCCTGAGATAGAGTGTTTAAACGTAAGGAGTCAACTACTTAGTGATATTAATTCTGATAAGAGGAGAAACAAACATTTGCATGCATTTAAACATAAACGTATTCTTCTCGAGTGGATATTTTCTATATAATATACTACTCTTTCTATATGATTTCTAATGCTAGGATATAGGTCTGGATATGCGTGCTTGGGACCATGCGCCCATCTACCACGCTTGAGGACTGGACCATCCCGCTGAGTGAGATATGCTCCTGAGGCATACCTTACTCGGCCATCACTTCACTGGGTGAGGCACGTTCCCGAGTGCAACTTCACTCGGCTTACACCTCCGAGCTGGCTGCTTGCGCTACCGAAATTCATGTGTAGGACGGCTACTCCATTGCTGACTGGGGGATTACACCTCCAAGCCAGCTGCTTGCGCTGCCACCGGGTGACTTCGTCCCCATACAGGACAGCTACTCTGTCGTTGACTGGAGGCTGGTTGCGCCGCCGCCGGGTGACTTTATCACCGACTAGGGGCTTACACCTCTAAGCCGGATATCTACGCTGCCATCGGGTGCCTTCGTCTCCGTGCAGGACGGTTACTCTGTCGCTGACGGGTGGCGATCACTGGCGTCGGGTGCGCGCAGCACGTACGTACGCATATTGCAGCATAGGGTGCCGAGCATGCCGTCGTCGTCATTGATCCGGTACTCGAGCACCTTTCAGCGAGAGCGAACACCGTCTCTAGTAGTGCCCCGGCCGGCTCGGCGATCACCTCGACGCTGGCCGGCCTCCTGGAGAACGTCGTGCGTGCCCAGTGCATCGTTCACGCACGAGCCGCGCGCCTCGATGGTAGCGGGGCTCTATAGGTTTGGTTAATGAAAAATCATATATAATATTGGTCTATTCACAACTGAACCGATGGTTAGAAAATGGGATAAACAGATCGAGTTGTACATTGGAAACGGACGGTAGTGTGGTGGTGTTATGAGTTGTGACAAGAATGCTAAAATAAAACAACTTGCTTTAATTTGATATGCAATGGCAAGGAAGCAACAGGGTGAGAAAATGCTATGGTATAGTAGCCCATTTTAGGATTTTACTGTTGTTTGTTGCACAGATGATATCAGAAATATATATACTCTACATATCTTGGAATGGATTTTGTCGACCTCAAATGTGTGTAAGAGAATCACAAAATGCACTTGTTGCATATATAATTGGATACCCTTCCTACATGCATGCATGGGTACTATATATAATTGTGCACGGTATGTAAATGAGCTGGTAACAAATTAAGTCAGCAAATTGTTGTTGTATTTAAAAAAACACAAATCAAATCAATTGACATGGTACACTAACCGTAAATTAGACACATGCATAAACATACAGAGAGGAAGCATTTATCTGGAAGGCGATTGCACGATCGAACTATATCATGACAAATCGGTAAAGTTAACGGTAGTGTGTGGTGGCGTAGAAAGCAAGAGGAGCTGTTACCACTCTGTTACCAACAAAAAGGTAAAAATTTCGATATATTTCTTATGAAAACTTGAGATTCTTTTATATATGACTGGTTTAGTAAGTGGTTTCTTTATTCATACTAGTTAAAAACTAAAAAGTCTGAGCTGTTGTTGTCGTATTTGTTGACCTCGATCAACTGTTAGCTTAATTATGATACAGATGAGAGGAGTTGAGAGACAACTATAATTCTGCCTGTCCATTGCAAGGATAAGATCGAAATCTCGGAAGTCGGAGGGTTTGACAGGCCTGGATATGGAGGTCACCTCAATTTCCCTCTTCTTTGGAGCGGATCTCATCCTCGAGTCTACCTTATTACCCTGAATCCAAGCAATACCTCATCAATGATGATGTCATTACTGAACAGATCGAGCAATGTACAAACAAGCATAATATTGCAGAATACAACCTCATGGTAACCAAAATGGTCCCAGAAGAGTCTACGAGGGTAGGAGTCTATAAGGGTAGTAGCAATGCGTCCTGGTTCCACCGAGGAGTCCAAGCGTCCAAGAGTCCACCTCATCAATTATGACCAGTGTATTGTTTTTGTTTATGTGTTGTTTTCAACTATCCATACGGTCACGAATAATCTTAATGCACATTCTTTATACAACAGCTACCTTTTCCAAATATCATATATACATCATAAAAATATTCAAAATGTAATAATGCTAGCTAAAATATTATTTTTTATGAGACATGCTTTGATTATATAAGAAATCATGTATTTCCACTTATATTTGTGACGATGTATGTGTGGGACTGCCACACATCTAGAGATTCTTATCATATAGTAGTACAAAAGAGAGAACTTGTCAATAAAAATAGAATTTCTTTGTCCCACAAAAAAAGTGTTTCTACTAATGTGGAACCCAATAAATTAATTACATCAAATATGTTGCCTTGTAGTTTTCTTACCATTATTTTAATCAAGTTTATATATAAAATGTATGCATGTAGTGCGCTATTGTACGGTCATTTACGTTTTCTCCTAATCTATTACTATTTTTTAAAAAACTTAATTTTTATGGGATAAAGGTAGTACAGAACAGAACTTTTGAGGGGGGTTTTTTCCTAGCTCGGAGTTGTCAATTTTGTGACGCACTGTAGAAGAAAAAAAAAAGAAGAAAAGGAGGCACCGAGGAAGAGCTAAGCTAGCTTTGGCTCATCTATCTGATGAACGATGGCTATTGGGGTAGGCTAGATATGCAGCTAGCAACGTACGGTAGTTGCAACAGAGACCGATTTATAAGGATACTTGCCTGAACACTTGTGACATCTAGTTTGATTTTTTTTGGCAGACGGAAGATGGGTTTTTTTGGGTTAATTTGATCCATGTCATTGCAACTTTACCGATTTTACCGATTTAGAAAAAATACCACTGCTATTCGCGATATCGACTTGGTGCCACTGCAATTTTATAAAATAGAAACCGTATCATCGCCGTCATATTTTCCATCCCATCCGTCTTCTTCCTTCCTCTTCCGTGAAATCGTGGGCAATCTGCTCCTGCTGGTGTCCCGGAGCGGCAAGATCTGACGGACGGTGGCGGAGGCCAAGGACGGCAGGTTAGCGCGGCTCGGCCTCCACGGCACGCCTGGTGACACAGCGGCGTTCGAGCTCACCACCAAGTTCTGCTACGGCGTCGGTGTCAATGTCATGGTAGGCAACGTCATCATGCTCGGTACACCACGCACTACCTACAGATGATGGAGGACTTCTACGACAAGAACCTCGAGCTCCGCACCGAGGAGTTCCTCCGTGATGCCGTGCTCCGCAGCTGCGAGGTGCTTCTCCCGGCCGCCAAGGACATCAACCTTGTCCCACGACTCATCGCCACCATCGCCAACAACGTTATGCAAGGAGCAGCTCACCTCTGGGCTGTCCAAGCTGGACCTGCTCAAGCCACCGCAGGTAGTGGTGGTGGTCACCGCCGCCGTCAACCTCGACTAGCTAGCTAGGGACTGGTGGGGCAAGTCGGTCGCCAGCCTTGGGCTCGACTTCTTCCAGCGGCTTCTCTCCACAGTCAAGTCCAAGGGGCTCAAGCAGGAGACGGTCACCCGCATCCTCATCAACTACGTGCAGAACTCGCTCCACAGCTACCTCGCCGAGATCGCGCTCGACTCCAACCTCCTTCCCTCCAAGTTCATTTCCCTCGCCGAGCTCCTCCCAGACCACGCCCACCTCATCATCGATGGCCTCTACCGCTCCGTCGACTGCCAGCGGCTAACCCCCGACGCGTGCAGGCACGCGGCGCAGAACGAGCGCCTCCCCGTGCAGATGGCCGTGCAGGTGCTCTACTTCGAGCAGCTCCGCCGCCGCAATGCAATCCAAGCCAGCGGCGGAACCACCACCACCGGAGGCGGGAGGGGGGATGACACTGCGCTGTTCTTCGGGTGCGCGGTCACCGCCGCTGCCGCGGTGGCGTCGTTGCACTACGGGATGAGGCCGGGGAGCGGGGCGATGTCGGTGTGATAGGAGGGATGGAAGAAGATGGAAGGTATGGAAAATGTGACAGCGATGGTACGGTTTCATTTTGCAAAATTGCAGTGGCACCCAGCCGATATCGCGAATAGTAGTTGCATTTTTCTAAATCGGTAAATTTGCAATGGCATGGATCAAATCAACCTTTTTTTCGTAAAGCAAGTTCGGAAGCGCAGTTGAAATTTGGCCCAAAGCGTTACGAATTTCGCCCAAAATAAGTTCAATAAAAAATATGTTGAACTCTTGTAGAGCTAATTTCCTCTAGAATAATATGTTCAATAGAAAAAACATGTTAAACTGCACGTAAACGCCGATGCAGGAGCAGGACACGCCACTGGCATCCTAGTCCCAGCTCGACGTGGCAGCGCCTGATCCTTCGTAGCGAAGGTGGTGAAGGTCGACACGGACGCTCAGCTCGCCGCGTAGCGTACTCCAGGACCCACAGGTATCCATCCATCTCGACGCGCACGGCTGGCGCAGTTGAAGCCCTCCCGCGCCGAGCCCCATGAGCGCGCGCGCCAACAAGCAGGGCCAAGAGCCCCAAGTCAGACACGCCGCGCTCCACCTCGCCGAGGTCGAGCAAGTTGAACGCACCGCGGGGGCTCTGGAATCCGCCATCATATGACGATCGATCGATGTTCCTTCGCGCGATTCTGGTACGTGTATGCACCAGCCGACGTCGCGGCGTGGAGCACACTCGTCGCCTCCTCCGGTGCACAGCTCGTCGGGCTAGTCCAGACTCCACCAGAGTGCATCTTCGATCATACTCTCGCCGCTCATCTCCGCCTGCTCGCCATTGTCGCCATGACAGATGGCTGTCAGTCGATGCAGGTCGCCACACAGCTACCCATGGTGGGTGGGTCAGTGCCGTGACCCGCGCGCACTTGCACCCTTAGGCACACCAGCACAGGGCCACGTCGATCACTGCACGCTGGTCTCCTGGAACCACCACCACCGGTGTCTAGGACGGATGTGCATGGGCTGCCGGTTGCATGTCGATGGCATTGCCACGTAGAACATGGAACGCGGCGTCGTCGACCACCATCCTGGCTCAACGCAGGGCGGCGAGTTTTTCTTCGCGTCGCCACCGAGCGCTCCATAACGGCGCGGCTAGCGTAGTCGAAGTTCGCGCCGAGCCCCGCAAGCGAGCCAAGAAACGCCGCTGGTTGGGTTCAACATGACGGCGTAGCATGGCCGCACGGCCACCACGCCGCCCAGGTCGAGCAGGAGCGGGACACGGCGGTGGCGACGTGGAACGAGACGCGGACGAGTGGCATGCGCGCGGCGCGGCGAGGAAGCAGGAAAGCAAAGGACGGCGCTCCTGGCGTGGTGAGGGCGAGCGCTCCCGGTGTCTAGTGACGTGGGGCGGGCGACGGTGCGCTCTAGTAGGCAAAGCGGGTTACCTCTTTAGAATCGGGTTAATTAGCAGATGTGGGTTGGTGCACATCTTCTGCCATGCACGACGGGTGGCGATCACCGGCGCCGGGCGCTGGCGCGTTCGTGCTTCCCGAAAATCCATTCGGCGAGCGCGAACACCATCTCGACGTGGTAGCGCAACTCCCCGGGCGACTGGGCGATCACTTGACGGAGGGAATGTATCAACAACATTCATTGAAGAGCATCTAGCTACTAGTAGTTGTTTTTACACAATGGAATGTATCAAGCATCAACCACCATCGCGCAGTTGCACAAAAATACAAAGTAATTTTAAATTGCTTGAACAAACAAATTACTCGTAACATGCATGGAAATTGAATGAATGGAGTAGGCAGACATGGATGGAGTAACATTCAAACATTAATGAAGTAGACAGACTGGGTAGTACTCCAATAAACACCAACCAACATAAAAAAAACACCATATCTAAGATCCGAAATCCAAGAAACATAGTAGTAACTACTCTAGAGGAATGGATTAGTAGCATCAAACAAAGCATAGAACAACACCGGATGCTTGAGTATTTCTTGGATGACATCCCTCAATAACTCTTCAGCTTCTATTATTTGACTTCCAGTGAGCTCCTCATATGCCACCATGAAGAATTGGGTCCAATCTGGTCTCCCTTCTTCTTCCTCAGGAGGTCAAAGAACTTTGAAGTGCCAATGGATAAACCAAGCCACCCATACACAACCATTTGGAAAAAGTTTTCAGCGATTTCTCTTCTAAATCTCTTTCTCCCTGTAGCAGTTGTCATATCATCCATCTTCTTGCCGATCCATCTTTCTCCCTGTGACAGTACAGCTGGTTGTTCTTTCCAGTGAAAAAAAATGAGTTTTCCCATATGTGCCTGTGTACATTTTTTGTTTCAATCTCATGTTAATATTTTCTTACTATATTAGAATCACAACTAATTCATCTGAAGACACTTACTGTTGACAATAAAATAGGGAAGCATACTTTGTCAAAGGAAACCAAAAAAATAAACCACATATACAAGAAACTTTTTCTATTTTTACACTAATTTTGAACATTCTAAAAGAGAAACATGCCTGTTTCCTTTAATTACCAATGCAACATAAACTTATTTTGCCGAGAAAAAATACTGTTTTATTCAAATGTTATCTAGCAATTAGTGTACTCATGATCTGAATAAACCTTTTTCATTGGGAAAAAAAGGTATTGGTTATTACTTTTCTAAAAAATATATAGTTTCTCCATGTCATTATATCATTGATTATGTGATATCTACCATGTTTATCTGCATAACAGGTTCATACGTTCAGTGGACAATGCAAGCTAGGTTTGGATTTGGGAATGCCTAGTTAAGGATATTCTTATCATATATGATTACAAAAATTGTTTAGAATGATCATTTTTTATGTTATTTCTCTTGTAATGTTAGGTACTTGGCCATGTAATCTGTAAACTATTCAAGAGAATTTGGTGCTGATGAGTATAGCATGTATCATGTATAAACTACTTATTTTATGAAAATAATTTATTCAGAACCATATTAGCATCGATAGTTG
Source organism: Oryza punctata (assembly GCA_000573905.2). Classification (NCBI taxonomy): domain Eukaryota; kingdom Viridiplantae; phylum Streptophyta; class Magnoliopsida; order Poales; family Poaceae; genus Oryza; species Oryza punctata. The sequence goes on along the minus strand of CM002494.2, from coordinate 2,646,556 downwards.
CTTTTCTCCTAAGCAAAGCAAATCGAAACTTTATTTGAATGACTGATGAGCTTATCAACTAACCAATGCCTCAAACTGCCTCCTGTTATCTGCTACAGTGTCATGGCCCTGGACCCCTAGGTTTCTAACGGTCCGACCACACTCCCTCTAACATAGGGGTGGGTCACGATCCACTAGCGAAAGGGCTAGCTACTCGGAACCAAGGACTCAATCCCATATTTCCATGGGTCAATGGGCTGCACCCGAGTTTGACTCTGAGCACGGAGCAAGTCCCGCGCATGGAGGACTCGGGCCGTCGATTCTCCACGTCGAGCTACTGATCCCGCACTGCGTTGACGGTGGCTGCTCTAGATCCCCGGCCTCTCCTCGGCAAGCACGACGTACGGCCGCAAGAGCTAGAAGGTGTAGCGGCTGCTGGCTGTGCTAGAGCGGCAATAGCAAATCTACAAATTTGCAAGGCTGTTGGCAAGGCAGTGAGACAGGCATCAATCAAGTTTCAAAGAAATCAACAGGCCAGACTAGCTGCTCTAGCACCCCGGCCGTTCAGGCTTCAACGATCAACGGTTCTTTTTTCACTTTGATTGAGGAGTTGAAAAGTCAAGGCATATTTGTGTGATTTGTAGGCAGAGATTAAGTTGAATTATTCATATGTAAAGAGAAAAGAAAAAACATGGGTGTTCTTTCTTTCATTAGCAAATTCAATTCTATATGTCATTGTTTGTGTCATGTAATATATACTTCATTTGAACTTTTTCACTATTTATACTGTACTTTTTTATAAACTTAGACTTAATTGTATTTTTTCGCTTGAGATTTTTGGTTTGGATTTCAGAACTGGGTGGGCACACCTAGGATAGAAATCCTGGGTCCGCCACTGCCTTTTGGTGAGCAAGAGGAGGAGGATGTGGATATCGTAAGTGCCGTTGGATTGGAGGTACCGTACGATCGGTTCATGCAATGGCAGGCGTCATTGGCAGGGCCTCTTGCGGTGACGAGCAAATTAATGGCACTAGGGGTCATTGGGTAGGAGCATGGCGATGGAGGAACAGGTCAAAAAATAGATGGATCGATTAATTACGAGAAATTGCAGGATGCTTCTTTAAGATCGTCTCGGTGTGCGGTTTTGTTTCTCAAGCCTGAATTTTTATCCATTATTCTAGAAAAATAGAATAGAGATCGTTGATTCCATACTTCTGTTACACCGTTTTGTATAGAGAGCAACTAGTATACCAAGCTAGTAGTAGTATAGTACTCCACTCCACACAGAGTGAGCTAGTAGTAGGAGTAGGATACCGCACAGAGAGAGAGAGAGAGAGCTAGAACTGCTGGTAGCTAGCGTGGTCCACTACATAGCTATACACAGTACATGAGCATGTCCCATGGGTGCATATAGCTGTGGCTGTGGCTGTGGCCTCTGGTTGGCCAGGGTCGCGTGTCCCACCTGCAACATACTGTATTGTTTTTTTTTTCCGGCCTGCACCTTCCGACCGTCTGATCTCCGCCCTTTCCTCTTTCGGTAAGTTGTTCTCCCTCGTTCTCTACGTCGGAATATTTGATGGGCCCATTCTTCCACTGACTTGGTATATCCTCAATGATAAAATCTAAATAGTGCAACTATTTAATTTCAACGAGTGCACACGTTACTCGTGAGAAAGTGTTACTTAGTATTACCTACCAGTACCAATCTACTACTACTAATATTTGGTTATTCGTTCACTGGGTATGGTAGGTACTTGACATAAGAGCATCACCAATAGTCCCCTATTTCATTCCCAAAACTGATTTTGAGGAATTTTAGTCTGAAAAACTGCTCCAACAGATCCCCTACTCTACTACACAAGTTTTGGAATTCCCATCCCCGTAACCCTCACTCTGTTGATTTGAGGATGAGCGAGCGCTCCTCTCCCACTCACAATCTCGCGTTCCCACGTCTCCCCTCCCGTTCCCACGTGAGAGGTGAAAATACTCCTGCCCCGCAGATTGAGGGTTTCCGGCGTCGGCTTCATCTTCCCGGCATCCGTCGCCTCCGTCTACGCCTCGCTCCCTCTCGTCGGAGACCGCCGCCAATCCCCCAATCTCCATCACAACTGTGATTTGGTCCGCTGCCCTACGGCCCATGGCGACGTTGGGCCTCCTATCTTGGTTTTGCACCTCCCCAACCTGGCCATCCGCCTCCCCGACCCAGCAAGTAGGCGTCGTTAGAGGTCGAAGAAGAGCACAGGGGTGACCCTCCCATACGGTGAGGGTACAGTTCCCGTGGAGCAACACGCTGAATGTTGCCGCTGCTATTATTGTTGCTGCTGCTGTTGGAGAGTTTTTTTTGTGGTGCTGGAGTTTACTGCTGATTACTGCTTTCTGCTGGAATTGCTGCTGCTGCTACTTGGTGAAAAGAAGCTGCTGCTGCTGCTGCTACTATTGCTAAACTGAAAACTGCTGGACCTACGAATTTCTTGTTGTTAGACAATCAACTTGATGCTGCTGAGATGGCTGCTGAGATTTTAGTTCTTTAAATATTTTATTCAGATTGTTGCCAAGGTTTTAGTTGGTTTTGTTTCCTACTACTGCAGAACTAATGCATACCGATAAGGACATGTTATTCTTGTAGTGCTACTGTTGCTGATCTGGACATGATATTGCTGATGTTGTTTGGTGCTATTGATTGTTGCTCCTGCTGACAACCTGCTACTGGCTGCTAATGCTGATGCTGCTCAAAATGTGCAGTTGGATGTGTGTGCTGATGTCGCTAATTTTTGTTGGTGTTAAAATCCATTATTGTCTCCTGCTACTGCTGAATGCTGCTATCTAGGATGTATATGGACGCTCCCGATGACTATGGTTAGGAGGGGGTGGCGGCAATGTACAGGGGCGCAGTTGTTGATCGCGTGCCTACGTCGATCCCGATAAGGGAAGCGGCGCGAGCGACACAGGACCCGGGAGGAGGATAAACTAATTTCGGTTGGCAGTTTTTTATAAGACCCACTTTTGTGTTTTAGGGAGTTCATTTTACCTAGTCTCTTGGAGAGAGAACTATTTTTACATCTTAAATTATATTTAGGAGTCCAATAATTAGATTTTTGGGATGAGATTTAGCTGATCTCTTGGTGATGCTCTAATACTCTATTTTCTTAGCGAAAATTTTGGTCGCCCTATTCGTATACTAGTTACCCGATTTTGAGATATTTTGTGGTTTTCCTAATTAAGAGCATCACCAAGAGATCGGGTATATTTAATCCCCAAAAAATTGTTTATGGGAATCCTAAACAGATTTTGAAGAGTGAAAATAGTTATTCCTCATTGGGTAAAAAATTTACTCTAAAAAAAAGGTGGGCTCATACGTTAACTACCGCCTATAGAAATTAAGTATTTTCCACCTCCTCTCGGGTCCCGTGTCCCGTGATCAGGGTGTTAGAGATTAAGATATGTATGATGTTGAGGTGTTCAGAAATTCAGAGAGAACGGCCATGCAAAAGTGAGCAGCTAGCCCTGCCTGTACGTTAGAACGACCATGCAAAAGATGACCAGCGAGTGATTCACGAGAGCTTCCTTCTCTTTCTCACGTCAGTCATCAGGCAGGAGTTCTAGCATGAGCGATGACAACTACTATTATTCTTCCTCTCCGTCCATCTCATCTCTGATCCCTCCACCCCACTTTGTCTTCTTGAAAAGAAACCCCACGAGGGGCCGGCAGTCATCCAGGCCGCAGTGGGTAGGCACCGGGCAGAGGGCCGCGTCGAGCAGCACCTGTCGATGCGGATGCGGTGAAGTGGGGCCGGTGCCGCGAGACCTCAAACTGCTGGCCAACGCCGAGGAGGATTTGGGGAGCAGCAAGGAGATTCCGGCAGAGGTCATGGGAGCTAGGGCTGTCGACGGAACTCCTCCGAGCGGCGGCGGGCGAGACGTCCCTAGCGATGAAATATCCAGGCAAGCGCGGAAGAGAGGATTGGGAGCGAAGCGAGTTCCCGAGATGTGAAGAGCGACTTTCACGGAGATGGGGTTTCCAAACTTTGGGTAGGTGGATAGGATTACTGTTGGAGCCGGTTTTCTCCGTGAAAGCTTTAAAATTATGGATTGGGAATGATATAGGATGACTCTTGGTGATGCTCAATCTATCCACCGTTGGATAGGAACAACTTTTCCCTGTCTTAAAAAGTTCACTTGTTATTTCAGCAAGAGATGGCAATATGCTCAAGTCCGGATGGTTGCATACATCAAGTTGAAAATGTGGCAGATGACACTCCAATTGAGCTCTTTCTTGACTTAGAGAAATCAGCAGGATAATATTTCTCTACAAGGGTGCATACCTTTGCCATGTCAAATGACTCAAGCCTTGGCTCCAAAGACACACAAAGCGCTAACATATCTGTAGCTTGAGAACCGAATCGATCTTCTAGCTCAATCATTTGTGATCAATTGCAACATTAAACACATCAACTTTGTAATGGTGGAAAGTTGTAGTGTTGTCATTCTTGTTTCGAGATTTTGTCACATCAACATACTTGCAAATTTGGGAACATAAATAAGAAATAAATGTACAAAAATGAAAGTCACATATCACTATTCATATTTAAAACTTAGGCAAAAGAACATACTTGCTATTCAGATTCAGAATATCAATCTCACGCTCTCACAAAAAGATTTGACCTCCTGGATAAGAGGTTCCCAACCCTCATTTCGCAAATCAGCGAGCAGTGAATTTTTGTTAGAAACAGAATCCAATCCGTTTAAAATATCAATAGATTTCTTTTGGAGTGTTTGGCATAGCACATCAGTGATCTTCATAATCTTTTCCATCATGAGAAGAATAAACACAAAATCAAACGTGGCAATCATTCTAGGGCACCTGCAGCATCTCCCCTAGAATACTTTGTAACTGAACAATCATGTGCAATGCTATGAAGGACTAAAATTGTGGCACCAAACATTTTTTTTTAAGCTCTGAATCGATTTGTAATGGGAACTACATCTAGTGTCCCCCGGCCTTTGTAGAGAGCCCATCTGATTCACCCCTCGTCCATTATCAAGCTCTCCCAATTCAATTTGACGAGCAATTTCTGTGGCTTGGTTTGCTAATAACTCATCGTTGCGCTTTGGAGAAGCACTAACAATAGTTATTATGAAATTTGCATGCTGAAAAAAATTATGTACCTCTTGTACTTCCCTTGATGCTGCGACAAGAGCCAATTGGAGCTGATGAGCCATGCAATGGATGTAGTATGCATATGGGCACTCATTGAGAATTAGAGCCTTCAATCCATTCCATTCCCCTCGCATGTTAATTGCCCCATCATAACCTTGACCTCTAATATCTTGCACACTCAAGTTATAACCAGACAAGACAGCACAGATTGAGTTCTTAAGAGTCAACGCATGAGTGTCACTAACATGAACAAGATCAAGGAAACACGCTCTTTTATAAGCCCTTCTTTGTTGACAAACCGTAAAACTATAGCCATCTGCTCTTTCCTAGATTCATCTCGAGCTTCCTAGATTCTTCTCTAATTGATTTTTGCACTTTTCGAGCTACTATGCTTAGAATTTCCTTTTGGACATCAGATGAGGTATACTTTGCATTTTTTGGAGCATTTTCCAACACAACTTCTTTAACTTCCTTATTATATGATGCCAAAAGCTTAACCATTTCAAGAAAACTACCTCGATTCAAAGAATCTAAGGATTCATCATGGCCTCTAAAGGGACACCCTTGAAATGTTAGCCACCTATGACATAAACAATTAGAAGGAATAGTTAGATACTTAGATATATTATAAATGTACAGTTCTAAAAACAGAAGAAAAATATTTAAAAGGAATTCAAGTTGTTACCGAATGGAATCAATAGTAGTAGTCAGCCTTAGTCTTGCTGTTGCAACTATTTTGTCACTTTGTTTAACCATCACCTTGTTAATTTGAGCCAAACTATTTTTGAGATTATTAAAGCACCAAACCGAATAATTATGAGCTGAGCTAGCATCCCCCATGTTTTTTAGAAAAGAACGCTCCTTTCCTAGATTAACTTTCTTCCAATTTTGAAATCTATCAACTGTGAATGCATTTAATCCAGCCTTCCCAATTGGCTTCTTTGAAAAGATAAAGCATGGTAAACAATAAGCACGATCTGTGTGGCGTGAATACTCCAGCCAACAAAATTGTTAAAACCAACTGCTACGAAATCGACGGCGGTGCTTAGCATCATTCAATGGGTACTCTTGTTCTTGCAAGATTGGTTGAAAAGGGCTCTCGGATATTTAAAATCCTCGAGCTTCATCTTGTTGATCAGCAGGGAATTCAAATATTTGAGTCCGTTTCCAGGGCCGGTTCTACAATTTTGAAGGTCTTAGTGCAAACTTGACAACATGATTCTTAACGCGCTCTCCCTTAGAGAGATCACCTATTATATGTATATTCGCATTTTCATTTTCAAAGTTTGTTTTGAAATCTAATCATAGTGAGAAATGAACATTGATATATATGTTGTTAGAAATAGAGAAAAAATCAACTCTTAAAACTAATGCTTTTTGAGTAAATTTACAAGTTTTCAACACGTAAAATTATAAAGGAAATATATATTATCAACAAGAATCTATCGTAAAATTATAAAGGAAATATATATTATCAACAAGAATCTATCTATACCTACAATTTTGATTGATGAATCTCGAATCTTTATTAATTCACTAACTAATATTATATAGATACTGATAGATAATCGGGAGTAGTAGATTCTACAAAATTAACTAATTATAAATACCACATTGGCTCATACAGTACTCATATATATATTTAGGTATGGGCCCCTGAATAGGATGTCCTAGGCCATCGCCCTCTTTGCCCTGCCCCTGAGCCGGGCCTGCCCGTTTCCCTGGGTCCCTCTCAAATGTTGTAGCTACAATTACCTGTCCCTGTTGAGGTTCTAATGATGGTAGTGCAGCCGTATTTTGATTAGTAGCTTGCAAATCAACTGGATCAATATCTTGGGCATTGGTTGGACTAGGATTTTCAGTGGAGTTCACCGTTGAAACAACCGGGTTATAATAGCAATCGATTGTCGATCTTTCTCTTCATCTTGCTTGACAGCTTGAGCAAATAATGTATGACTGAAAATTGCAATAGTGAAATGTTCAGATTTCAGAAGTGAAATATGAGACACAAACATACAATTGATTGGGGATTTCAGAGAAACACTAGTTCTAGACTTCTAGTAATTGGGAAACAATTGTGAAACAGAAGTGTGGCTGATCTGATTAATTGATTGGGGAACCGAGGAAGGCCCAAAGCTGGAAGTGATGTACACATACCTCAGTTTGCAGTTGCACGGCGGGCGGACGACGATGGCCAATGGTGATCACTGATCACTACAGGCAGCTAGATGGTAAGATGGGGAGAAGCCGAAGCCGTCTTCCGGCGTGGTGCATTGCTGCGTCGATCGGCGTCGACGAACGCATGCAGGCGCAGCAGCGTGCGCGCTCTACTGCTGGTGTTTTCGTCCGTCTCTCACCCTGAGTCCTCGTGCGTTGCGCTCTGAGCTGTCGAGCAGCGGTCGTTGCCACTGGGAAGAACCACCTTGGCACCATGGTGATCAGTTTCTTTGCCTCCGCTTCGGCACTCTCCAGCGAAAGCACCGAAAAACAGGGGGGCACAAAAAAATGGTCAAAGAACGAGTAAGGGGACAGTTAAAATTCAACCTGGAAAATAAGAAGGCATCCTTACTTGCTTGGCCGGCAGTGGGGACGACGATGCGAGCAAGACCGAAAGCCTTGTTGACCGGTCTGCCAAGGGATTCACCCTTAGCATGTAGAACTCTTCGACCAAGCCCCAGCAGCTGAATCGTCTAGCGATCTTCGGAGCAGGTTCTAGCATGACTCTAACGTGCCGTCGACGGTAACAAGGGGCTTTGTCTCCGTGTTAATCACCCAGCGACACGTTCGAAGCGCGGTGGCGTTCTCCAACCCTGCTAGATAAGGAATTTTTCCATCCACTGGCAGCCCCACTTCGGCATGGAGGCCGGGATTGGCCATAGGTCGGCACGGTCGGGGTGAACATTGAAATTCACATTACCGAAGATTGTTTTCTTTGGCCCCGCAGGCATCGATATTGTCTTTGGGAATACGATAACGGTGAAGGAGATGAAGAAATCGGTAGAAGGGCTAAATTGGAGGTCCGGCTCAGCCAGTTGAAAACAACGTTGTGAACAAGTGTCATAGGACTGAGTTGGGGAAGCTCAAGCCGAAACTTCCGCAAGATGTGAGGAAGGAGTTCATCGCAAAAAAAGCGATGCCCCGTGTCAAAGAATGCGACAAAGATGACCGTCTCGTCATCGCTAAGATGGGGGTGTTGACACTTTTTCGTGGTCAACACAAGATCACCTAACGATTTACGGTGTAATCAACAGAGTCGCTAAAATCGATATATCAAGGTGACCCGTAAACCCGATGTCAAGACTAATTCACTTTCACGGAATCGAGGGACTAATTTACGAGCAAATTAGCAAAGAAGATAAATATCGTACTTACTTGAAGAAGAACGACTAGTTTCGAGCAAACTAGCTAACCTCCTCGCTTTCGTAAAGAAACACGACCATTTTTCAACGCAAAATGGTAAAAATTAACCAAATTCTAGGGTTGCTAGAACTCTGCTCTTCTATGAAAACAAAATAGAAAAAAAGAAAAGTAAAAAAAGGGAAAATAGTAGATTTATAATGGTTCAGGAGAGATAAATTAACCTAATACCCTAATATATACTATCTCCATCCTAAAATAATTATAATTCTAGGTTATTTAGCATATAATAAGGTTTAAGAATAAAGACTATTGTCGTGTTCCATGACCATGACCAAGAGGGAGCAAAAGCCCTCAACATTCAGTCTGAATCATCGTTGTGATAAAAGTGTACAGGTGCAATGCAACTAATTAATTGCATGTGTTTTCTTGTGTTGCGACGGCCACTTAATTAGCAAAGGGACGGCAGGAGTTAACAATACGCCGTAATCCCTCCTTAGCAGGTGAACATCAACGCAACTTCTCGATCAGTCCGGATCAATCAAGGTGGGCAGGCAAAACGCGGGTTACCCCCCTCTATGGATCGAGCTCGTTTGACGCAAGCTTCAGCACCTCTACAAAGTTAACTAAAGTGACTGCGAGTACGTACCTGTGTGTGTGACACTGATACATACTGCCTCTGTTGATCGCCGCCTTCTGCAAATCTCTCTTTCCTCATCTCGAGCTTGCTGACACCAGCCGCGCGCTGAGTGGAGCGGGAGCCTCACTTCACTGATGGTCGCTCAGCCACGCAAGAGGACGCGGCGGGCTCAGGCTCAGCTGTGGCGCTACCGAACGGAGACTCAAAGCAGTGTGCGTGTAGAATCTGACCTCCCAGCGGACGAGAACTGAGACAGAGGAGGAGAGGGATGTTTTTTTTAGCCCCACTCCGGTACCCTCTATCGATGAAAAACAATATAAACCGTTAATCTCATTTAATCGAAAATTTCGGTTTTATTTCTACCACCACCTCACTTAACAGTCGTAGAATTATAGAGGGGTATTATTATTCAGGAACAATTATTTGTGGAGGGGTATAATAGTTATTTACACTCACTAACCCTAGTAGTTCTCTCTCGTTCATTCCTCACGCCGACAAGCTAGGCGCCACCGCCGCCGCTGGCAGGAATGGATCGGAGGCTGTCGATGCTCATACATGCATAAACAACACTTACGGGTTGCTATGGATGGGCAGAGGAGAAGAAGGGGTCACACCGGAGTGTGTCACCGCCGGAATCCACACGCCCGCCGAGCGGAGGACTCTGCACTCGCCGCCACGATAACCTGTGATCCAATTTCTCCATGGAATCTGGATGATGAGCCAAGCTAGCCACGGGCCCACAGCCAAGTTACGATTTATGGGCCTGATGCCAACAACATGCGAACCCATGAGGGGGAGAAAAGAAAATGGCTAAGTTATCCTCAATGCTGTATTAATAAATTACTAATTTATCATTAATAACAAATGGTCCAGATCTTTTCTACTTGTATAATACTACTAGTGGAGAGCACCAGAACATCACTATTTTTTTTAGAAAATGGATTAAAATCCAGCCTCTAACAATGATTGTATATAGAGGAAAAGGATGTTGACATACATATTTTCTATAAAAAAAATTTCACCGATGGGACCCTCACATTAGTGTCATGTATGAGTATGAAAATACTAACCAGCGGTCGGTCCCCCTCCCCACTTTTCTTTTTTTTTGGCACCATATTACTTTCATATTTTAGTAAGTTTATACACATCAAGTTTACATATGTAAAGTTTATACATCTAAAGTTTGTAGATCCAAAATTTATAAGTCAAAAATTTAAATACCCGATTCAAATTCCTATTTGGATTCAAATATTTTTTGCATAGAATATTTCTATACATAAAGTTTATACGTTGGAAGTTTACGGTATAATATATATATATATATATATATATATATATATATATATATATATATATATAAGTATAAAATTTATGCACATGAATAAGGTTATTAAATTTATTTTGTATTTTTATTTTTCTCTAACTTGTTTTTTTTTTAAAAATATGGTAAAGAAAGTAGAGAAGAAGGGGAGGATCCGTGGAGAGGGACGGGTGATCGCTCACACAGCGATCACCCGCCCATTAGCAACTCCCTCATACGGCCAAAAGTGCCCTCATCGATCTAGTTTGAGTGGGGATAAAATGAAGAATGCTCTTAAGAGTTGAAGGGGTTCAACGTATGACCATGTTAGAGAGGAGAGAGATATTTTCAATGTACATGAAATGAGAAAACTCATTAGCATATGACTAATTAAATATTAATAATTATAAACTTTAAAAGTAAATTTCTTTGAATTTTTTAAACAACTTATATATAGATTTTTATTTTTTAAAAAAACACATCGTTTAACATTTTGAAAAGTACGTTAACGGAAAATTAGAAAGTTGAAATTTGGGGTTGAAATGAAAAACTGGGTCCTTAGAAGGTATTATTTGTGATAGCTGAGAAGGTAAAATACGAGTACCGCACGGATCGTGGGTTTGGAATCAAACTGAAGCACGCGATTTGCCTGCTGGCCTTTATACCGATTCCTTGTTGTCTACAGTAGCGAGAGCAAAACTTTACAGATATAGGTATATGGGTTTTGAGTAGCCAGCATTAGGGTTCTCATAGTGTGCTTAGGTGTCATTCAGCTTGAGCGAGCGAGCTAGGTCTCCGACGTGGAGTCAAATCTCTTAAAATAAACAAACCTCCTACTACGAATACATCTATTCTATCTCGATATACTATATCTAGACTCTTCGAGTACTACAAGGTTGATTAATTTTGGAATATTGGGAGAACTAGTACAGTAGTATACTAAAGATGAAGATTGGTATATTCCAGAGAGAGAGAGCGTGAGCAAACTGACCGGCCGGCCAGTAGGCAAGCGAGTAGACAAGCCAGTAGGCAAGCGAGCAAACTATACCTTCGGCCCTATTTGTTTCCAGGGACTTATTTTCAGTCCCTGTCATATCGAATGTTTGTACACTAATTAGAAGTATTAAATGTAGATTAAAAATAAAACTCATTTCATAACCTGGACTAATTTGCGAGACGAATCTATTGAGCCTAATTAATCCATGATTAGCCTATATGATGCTACAGTAAACGTGTGTTAATTATGGATTAATTAGGCTAAAAAATTCGTCTCGCAGATTAGCTCTCATTTATGAAATTAGTTTTTTTATTAGTCTATGTTTAATACTCCAAATTAGCATCCAAACATCCAATGTGATATGAGCTAAAAAGTTTTAGCCCCATCTAAACAACCCCGAAGTTTGAACCATCGATCAGTCCAGTAGGCTGCATCCCACCCAAGTCCCATTGCTATGCTATGTTTTTCTATATTTTTGTGCGTCGCTACATGTGAGTAGAAGTGCATCATTGCAGGACACGTCTATCAATATCGGACCTGCATATCTGCATTGCAGGGGAAAGGTGACCTTTCTGCTCGTATCCTACCCATCTCATCACCGCCTGCACACGTTACTCTTACTCCTGTACAGTACGTTGTACGGGTAAGAGCACAGTATTCCAAAAACAATCCTAGGTTCGAACCTATATTTATATCTGTGTCCAGATTTAAACACAGGATTAAGTTTTTGTTTTTGGGATGAATAGAGTATATGATATGTGATCATATATGTATTTTTTTCTTTTTGTGTGTGCCTACTTATAATATGAAAGAAAAAGGAAGAAAAAAAGGAAAGGCCTATATTAATTTAGTATTGTACCCTGGGAATACTACTTATACTACATCATATGCAGAGTTCCTAACTCACTCCTATCTTTTTCTACGTGCACGTTTTTCAAACAGCTAAACGGTGTATTTTTTATAAAAAAATTCTATATGAAAGTTGCTTAAAATATCATATTAATTCATCTTTTAAAAAATTAATACTTAATTAATCATGTGTTAATGTACCGCTCCGTTTTTTCGTGCAACATTCGTTAGTTGCCAACCTGTATATAAGCAATGTAGAAGAGAGAACTATGGGAAAATTCTAAAATGAAAAGTAATAATAAACTATATAGTGGACCATTGTTTTTATCATGGTGTTGTTTCAAACTACCCTTAAGTCAATATTTTCAATTTAGTCAAGATTTTATATTACCAAAAAAAATATATGTCCCTTTAAATATTTAGTCAGTCAGTGGCTCAACAATGCCTAGTCGCACGCAGACGCAGAAGGTCTCGAGCTCGCGATGGTGGAAAATTTGGTAAGACTGCCGTCCTACGCTCATACAAAAGACTTGACTTCCTTGCATGACACCTGTCCACACGAATCCCATAGCAGCAAGTCTCCCTTATCTGTCTTCCTATTGTCCGGCAAGGCATCGATCAACCTCGCGATTCGGCGATTGGGCACCACAAACAACGGGATGATGCGGTAATGTTCCTCAATACAAGATACACATTCTAGTGCATTCTGTTCTATACTCCCCAATTCTGTATTCTTCCAAGTTGGAGTGCATTGACCAACAATAGCATGTCTTACTTGATCGATCTGCACATTCTGGGCATGTCTCATGTCTCTTTCACGGATGAGTATAAGACAGCAGTCCTAAATTTTCTTCCGGCGGCGCTCAAGCAGAGGCAGGGATGAATTAATGATGCATCTCAAGCTCGTAGTTCCTCTGATCTCCTACCATACCAATGGGCTCATTATTTCCCCTGGAGTACTCATCAGCAAGGAGCAGCAAAATACAGAGTACTACAGCAGAAGGACTACCACCACTGATCAGCAATGAGCAAAATACTGTATCACTAGTAGGAGTAGTACTAGGTAAAGCTACTCGATCGATTACATATACCATATGGCTATCACTCTGAATGGATGAATGAATCAATGAGCATGCTGCGGTCTGACGTCCCAGATATTCAGCTTGAGCTTGTCAAGTCTCTCAGCTTCATTCACCTTGTTAGACACCAGCAGCGCTGGGGTAGCCTTGAAATCATTATTTGGGAAATAGAAATTGGGCCGCCTCTTCATCAATAGCACTTGGCTCTGAACATTCTGATCATTAGGGAAAAAGAAAGATATCCATCAATGGCACTTGACTCTGTACATCTTGAGGTGCGCGGAGGAGGGCCAGACTCATGGTTGGCGGCGCGACGGCAGGTTGGGTTGGATTGGATCGGGGGGTTAGGGTTTTGCTTTTTTTTTTGCTTTGCTCCTAGCTTTCGCGGGTTTGAGAGAGAGAGAGAGGAGAATCTTCTCAGCCAACCGCCGTTTAATCGCCGTCATGGTCACTGGACGGAGCGGACTGGAGACTCGCTCGACCCACTGTTTGGTGGGACCCCACCAGCCCTCTGTACCAACTACTACCAATACTCCCGGACTAGTACTACACTTCAATTTCTCCATTTCTGGCAAAAAAATACTACTGGTTCCCGCTAAAAAAAATTAAAGTCCACCTCTGTTCTAAAATAACTTCATTTATGAAATTATTTCATTTCTTTTAACTAGTATTTAAATTAGTAGATAATGAAATAACACCAAAGTGACTCTCAATATTAATACAAAAGTAGTATCATTTTCTTTTGTCTTTGCTCCTATCGTTAGTCATCCATTAATTTATTACTTACTATAATAGATGGACCCTAAACTCTTCAATCCGGACGAATTACACCCCTAATCACTGTTTTGGGTGGTTTTCAGCTAGGCTAGCTGATGTGGCATTTCCAACATGGCAAAAAAATCAAAACCTATGGGTCCACCTGTCGGTGCCCCATATCTCCTATCTTTTTCTCTTCTACATCCTTCCCCATTCAACCTCTCTTGTGTGGTGAAGCAACTCTGAATATTTGTTCTTGCTAAATACTAAGACAACTGCTCTAGAACTTAATATGTGACATGTTTCTCCTGCGTATTCCTAATGTAATGCATATGTTCAAGATTTCATGGAATGAAATGGATATAACAGGAACAATATATAAGAAAGAAGTTGTAGAAGAGCCATTAACTGTGTGGTGGAAAACGTGAAATCGCTCTAAATTCGGAACAAATAAGTGGAATGCATGGAAACTGGTACGCATTGACACTCTTGCTACAACTCATTTTTTAAACACATATTTTTTATAGATGAAAGAGAGAAAACATATTGTTGGTCAGGAGGATAAAATTTCCTCACTACAAGAGGGAGATGAACTAATTGCTGGTCAGGAGAACTTGTTGAAATACATCACATATTTTTATAAAGGGTTGTTTGGACCACCCGACAGATTTGATATCAAAATGCAAAATATTGAAATGAATCAGCTCACTAAGGAGCAAAGATAAGATTTGCTTAGACCTTTTACTTTGGAAGTGATCAAAGAAGTGGTTTTTGAAATGTAAAACAACAGCAGACCTTGATTGCTTCCCAGCTGATTTCTACAAGAAATTTTGAGAGTTGATCAAGGAAGATTTTAGAATATGTTAGATGATTTTCACAAAGGGCTACTGGATATTAAGAGACTTAACTACGGAGTTATATCCTTAATATCTAAGTGCAAAGAACCTGCCTAGATTCAAAAATCCAAACCTATCTGTCTGTTAAATGTGAATTTCTAATTATAACAAGGACTCTGATGAAAAGATTAACTCAAGTAATTCGGGACTTAATTGATAAAACTCAAATTGCTTTCATCAAGGAAAGATATATTATGGAAGGTGTTGTGGTGCTACATGAAAGTCTAAATACAATACATCAGAAAAAACAGTCTGGAGTACTATTTAAGGTTGATTTTGAGAAGGCATATGATAAAATCAAATGGCCCTTTGTCTACCAAATGTTGCAATCTAAAAGGTTTCCCTAAAACGTGGTGTGATTGGATGATGACATGTGTTAGTGGAGGAAAGGTGGCAATAAGAGCAAACGATGAAATTGAAAGTTACTTTCAGCCATATAAGGAGCTATGACAAGGAGATCCATTATCTCCACTCCTTTTTAATGTAGCTGCTGATGCATTACCCTTTCTAATGCATGAAGCAATGAAGCAGGGGCTGGTGAAAGGATTGGGTCAGGAATACACAGAGAATTGGGTGGCCATACTGCAATATGCATATGACACCATTTTTATGCTGGAAGATAATGTGGAATATGCTAAGAACCTTAAATACATTTTATGCCTATTTGAGCAAATGCCAGGCTTGAAAGTAAACTTCAGCAAAAGTGACTTGTATTGCTTAGGAGAAGCTAAGGAGAAGGAAGATACATATAGCCAGATACTTACCTATTGTTGATGCAAAAAACACACACTGGCCTGAGAGATCTGTTTAACTCTAGTGCAGGTCCAAAATTAGGGTTTTAGGTTCAAGGGCGTGCCAGTTGATTTGATCCTGCAATCAACAAGAAAAAATATGCAAATAATATTAGTAAACGATAGACAATCGGCCATAGGACCGATTTCATATCGTATGTGACTTAGCCGGTGCAATAAAGCATGAATCGGCTGTAAGGTATAAGTAAGTATGAAAATAACCCTAAAACTGGTATATCGGCTGTAGATATCAATATTATGTAATCAAGGAATCATTATTACTTTAGAAATAAACAATTGGTATAGATCGGACTGAACCGAGATAGTATAAATTGTTTAAATCTATTGCAACATGAAATAATGACTACATAAAACTAATGTCATAGCCGATATCTAGATCTAAATGCATATCGGTCGTAAATCCGATACAATCTCATGATAAAGCAATGAAATAAGATATAGAACATTAAACAAAGCATAAAACTATGTCAAATATTCTAAACAAATAAGATCGACTAAAACTCCGATACTATTCCTATTAACAACCGTAAAGCAAGCTAGAGATCATGATTCTAAAACAACTTAATAGGTTGGACTTAATCAATGCAGCATTAAGCATAAAGAAGCACAACATTTAGAAAACAAGCCAATAGTCATCAAATCAGGATGGTGGATACATCATATAACATGAATCAACAAAGTAAACTAGCCGATACCGACAAAACCCTAAAACAGATCTAGCCGATATAAGAAGATAGCATTGTTGATCTAAGCTACATGACATATATGATAACTTCGGAAACTTGCAAGATAGAATTAGAGTGTCATAAAGATGTAAGCACTAACTCCAATGATGCAAATTGCCATGTCAAGATATACCTTTTCACCGAAGATCAAATTGATGCAGCACGACTCGAAAGCACAAGCTTGTCGAATATAGAAAACAAAGGTGGCGATGCGCCGAGATTGATTGAACGTCTGTTGTTATTATTTACAAGACCTCGGGGTTATATTTATACCCGAAAATACAAACATTGTCCATTACGGACACGACTCATATTATCCTAATACAAATCCAACTAACGAACAAGTCCTTTAGGCGGACTCTTGCCGAGAATATCTATAAGGAAATTATAAAATATCCTAATTAATATATACAATTGCCAATTCTGGACTCCATCCTTGTACGGCAATCTCATCGTAAGCCCTTTCTTGATTCCGATACCGATTCCACACATGATACCAGTCTCATTGGCTATCTCAATCGGAATCGGTTCTCAGCCGATACGAGCTCCAGCCGATGCGCACTCTGTTTCCGATATCTCCAAATCCGCTTCGGACTAGACTATGTTTCCGATTCACGTAGATTAGATTGCTTACCAAATTTCATCGTCGACACCTATAAAGTGGGAAATTTGCCCATGAAATATCTGGGAATTCCAATAGATCAAAAAAGAATTTAAAGTGTAGATTGGAGACCAGTAGAGAATAAATTAGAAGGTAAACTTGGATGTTGGCAAGGCAAGCTCCTGAGAATAGGAGGGAGGCTAACATTGACTAATGCCAATCTAAGCAATGTTCCTTTATATATGCTATCCTTTTATGAGATTCAAAGGGAGTGAAGAAAAGACTAGACTTCTTCGGAGCTAGATTCCTTTGGCAGGAAGATTAGGGTGTGAGGAAATGCCATCCGGTAAACTGGCCGACAGTCTGTACTCCCCAGGAGCAAGGGGATTTAGGGGTGCTAGAGCTGGGAAGTATGAATGTGGCTTTGTTACAAAAATGGATATGGAGGTTGGAAAACGAAAAAGGGATTTGGCAAAACTTGCTGAACTCTAAGTACTTGAATCAGAGACCCTTGACACATAAACCCCAGACCAGGAGATTCTCACTTCTAGAAGGGATTGATGAATGTGAAGGAGAAGTTCTATCAATTTTGTGAAAAAAGGTAGGAAAAGGGAGAAATACCCTTTTATGGGAAGATTGTTGGATAGGAACGTCCCTTGGCTAATCAATTTCCAATTTTATATTATATCTCACTTTCAAAAAATATTATGGTTGCCAAAGTTGCGGAAAATGGGTTAGAGTGGCTCAAATTCAGAAGATCATTGGTAGATAGGAAAAGATTAGAATGGGAAAAACTTCAGCAAATGTGTCAATCGATTAATTGACTGGTGAAAATGACAGGGTGGTTTGGAAGCTGACAAAAGATGGGAAGTTCACAATGAAATCCTTCTATAGAGCTATTGTGCTGCATAATACATGTTTTCAATTTAAGAGAGTCAATAAGTTTAAGATCTCACCAAGAGTGAAGGTATTCCTATGCACTAGTGCAGATCCTCTCATCTGCGACGGGCTGCAACATAACTGGATTTTGCGGGCCGTCACAAAGAATACATCTCAAACGAGCCTTAAAAGAGGTCGATTGAGATAGGGTCGGAGAGACATGTTAAATGTGCGTAGAACTGAAGCCTGTCACGGATGACACATATCTGTGACGGGCTCCAACTAGGGCCCGATTGAGATAACCTTAAATATCTCAATCGAGCCCCAAGCAGGGGCCCGTCACGGATGATAGTCATCTGTGACGGGCCCCAACTTGTGGCTCGTTTGAGATTTTAAGGTTATCTCAATCGGGCCCTAGTTGCAGCCCGTCACAGATATGTGTCATCCGTGTCGGGCTCTAGCTTGAGGCCCGTTTGAGATAACAATAAAGCCCATCACAGATTGCAGTCCTCTGTGACGGGCATTTTTTTAGGCCCGATAAAGATAACTGATATGCCCGACAGAGAATACAATTTTATGGACCGTTACAGATAGTTATTGCACACTATAAATAGCCGCAACTGCCGGTGTAACTGTATCCCACTATTCACAATTTTGGTGGGAGGTTGGAGGGGGCGAAATTTTAATTTTTTTCCAAAAAACAGTAAATTCATAAAGGTACTTAAATAGTAATCAGTACTTTAGACAATTCATCAATTGTCATTAATTCAGAGTATTTATCTTCTAAGATGTTTCTTTGATTATTTTTTCATTTCTGCAGCGATGGATCGAAGTTGGATGTATGCGAAATCCGTGAAACGTCATAGTCAGGAGTATAGAAATGGGGTATTAAATTTTATAAACACCGCGGAGGAGGATAGGAAAAGAAGAAACAGCGATTACATGTGCTGTCCATGTGCAGATTGCAAGAATGAGAATATGTTTGGTAGTCGAGTGGATGTACACGCTCATCTGATACAACGAGGATTCATGGAGGGCTACACATGTTGGGTCAAGCATGGAGAGCAAGAATCTGGAGGTGTCGCAGCTATAGACAGTACTGGTGCGCAAAATCAGGAAGATGAAGATGAGCATGACATGTTTGTACCTTCTCCACTGGGCGGTGAAATGGTTGATGTTGATCATGATCTGCTGCAAGACATGTTACGTGACATTGAGGATCCAGCCTACAACGAGAGAGATTCCATAAAGTTCAGCAGGTTGGTTAGTGACTCGCAGACGCCTCTGTACGCCGGATGCAAAGCAAAGCACACCAAATTATCAGTTACCTTGGACCTAATGAAGCTGAAGGCAAGTAGTGGATGGACAGACAAGAGTTTCACGGAGCTTTTGGGAATTTTGAAGTCCTTGCTGCCTGATGGGAACACATTGCCCGAGACGACATACGAAGCAAAGCAGGTTTTGTGTCCCCTGGGGTTAGAGGTCCGTAGAATTCACGCTTGTCCAAACAACTGCATATTGTACCACAAGCAGTATGCGGACTTAGATGCTTGTCCTGTCTGCAAGGCATCTCGATACAAGCGAAAGAAAAGTCCTGACGAAGGGAAAAGATCAAAGCGGGGTGGTCCCGTGAAGGTTTTTTGGTACCTACCAATCATTGATCGTTTCAAAAGATTATTTGCAAACCCCAAGGAGGTGAAGTTAGTACGTTGGCATGCCACTGAGAGAAGGAACGACGGTATGCTAAGACACCCAACGGATTCAATTCAATGGAGAAATATCGATCGAAAACACAGTGACTTTGCTGCCGACCCCAAAAACATGAGGATATGTCTTTGTACAGATGGCATGAATCCATTTGGAGACTTGAGTAGTACTCACAGCACCTGGCCAGTTCTTATTTCAAACTTTAACCTACCACCATGGTTGTGCTTTAAAAGGAAATATATTATGTTGTGCTTGCTAATCCAAGGACCGAAACAACCGGGCAATGATATCGACGTGTTCTTGGAGCCTGTTATGGATGATCTTGAGATGCTATGGAAAGAAGGTGTGGAAACTTGGGATGCGTATGGTCAGGAGAATTTCAAGCTACGAGTTCTACTGTTCTGCACCATTAATGACTATCCCACCCTCGGTAATCTTTCTGGCCAAACCGTGAAAGGAAAGAAGGCTTGCTCCGACTGCATGGAACATACACGCAGCCGATGGTTGAAGAAATCACAAAAGATGGTTTATATGGGTCATAGGAGGTGGCTCCCGCTACGTCACGTGTTCCGAAGGAAGAAGAATGTTTTCAACGGTAAGAGAGAACTTCAGCAGGCTCCCAAGGATTTGTCCGGGGATGAGGTGTACAACTTGGTCAAAGATATAACCAACGAGTTTGGGAAGAAAAGAAAACGTAGTCAGGCAAAGGACAAGGATATGTGGAAGAAGAAGTCCATATTTTGGCGATTACCTTACTGGAAAGATCTTGAGGTTCGTCATTGCATTGACCTCATGCATGTAGAAAAGAATGTGTGTGAGAGTTTGGTTGGCCTGCTGCTAAATATTCCTGGCAAAACAAAGGACGGGTTGAACGCGCGCCTTGATCTACAGGACATGAACATTCGCAGTGAACTCCAGCCCGTAACAGATGCAGAGACAGGTAGAGTGTACCTCCCTCCAGCTTGCCACACACTGTCGAAGAATGAGAAGATCGCAATGTTGTCTTGCCTGAGAGATATCAAAGTTCCATCGAGCTATTCAGCGAGGATTAGTAAGTACGTCAAATCGGAAGACCTAAAACTGGTTGGAATGAAGTATCACGATTGCCAGGTGCTAATCACACAAATCTTGCCAGTTGCTATCAGAGGCATTCTTCCCCCCAAGGTCCGACATACGATCCAACATCTGTGCGCCTTTTTCAATGCAATCGGTCAGAAAATTATACATCCCGAAGATCTAGATGGGTTGCAGACCGATATTGTTAATACCCTCTGCCACATGGAGATGTTTTTTCCGCTGTCTCTCTTTGATATCATGGTTCATCTCCCTGTTCATCTTGTGAAGCAAACAAAACTATGTGGCCCAGCTTTTCTAAGAGAAATGTACCTGTTCGAGAGGTACATGGGAGTTCTGAAGGCATACGTTCGGAACATAGCAAAACCGGAGGGGAGCATCAGTGAAGGATACACGACCGAGGAGGTCATTGAGTTCTGCGTGGATTACATGTCCGAGGCCGAACCTATAGGAGTTCCAGTGTCTCGTCACGAAGGTAGGTTATCAGGTGCTGGCACAATAGGGAGGTCAAGAATTAGGCCTGATCAAGCTTCCTACGCGCAGGCTCATTTTGCTGTGCTCCAACACATGGCAGAAGTTGGCCCTTACTTTGAGGAGCACTTAGCGAAAATCCGGCAGGAGAACTTGGGTCGATCTGAGACGTGGATTAACAGGGAACATAACTCTCGGTTCAACACTTGGTTCAAGAATCGTGTCACAATGTCGACAGATATCCCAAATGAGACAGTACAGTTGTTGGGGATGGGACCGTGTTGGGCCATAGACACATGGCAAGGATACGATATTAACGGATACACATTTTACACCGTCCAGCAAGATGACAAAAGCACAGTGCAAAACAGCGGGGTCCGTATAGATGCCTTCCAGGATCAAGTTGGGTCTAACACATACTACGGCCGCATTGAGCAGATCTGGGAGCTGAACTACGTGAAGTTCAAGGTTCCTTTGTTTCGATGCCGTTGGGTGAATATACGCACTGGTGTTAAAGTCGGTAAGGAAGGTTTCACTTTAGTAGATCTATCCAAGGTTGGATACGCGGACGAACCATTCGTACTTGCGAAACAGGTCCAGCAGATTTTCTACATTAAAGACCCCGCAAACAAGAAGATGCACATCGTGAGGGATGGCAAGCGCCGAATTGTTGGTGTTGACAACGTTGTCGACGAAGAAGAGTACAACCAGAATCTTCATGTACGGCCTCAAATCGACCTTGACGATGATCCACAGGAGCCTGTGGGGTATACTCGCTCAGATCACACGGAAGGCATAACCTTGTGATGCTTGCTGCGCTTAATTGTTATGTTTGTTTTGTATACTAGTGAAGTAGAATGGAAAGGAAGTATTTTTTATTAGTAATAGCTAGCTTGGTGCAACTTGCATGTAATATAATTTTATGATGAATTTACTAAATTTAGTGATTTATTGTACTTCACTAAACTTGTTGGTATTGTAAGTTAATTTTTGTCATTTTAGTAAAATGAGCACATGTCACATGTCATCTGTGACGGGCTGTCGTTCACAGCCCGATAGAGATGATGTCATCTCTATCGGGCATTAGGGCAGAGCCCGTCACAGATGTTGTCATCCGTGACGGGCTCCATTCAAAGCCCGATAGAGATGATGTCATCTCTATCGGGCATTAGAGTAGAGCCCGTCACGGATGTTGTCATCCGTGACGGGCCTTGGTGAGGAGCCCGATAGAGATGATGTCATCTCTATCGGGTGTTGAAACGTAGCCCGTCACGGATGTTGTCATCCGTGACGGGCTCTTGTTCAGGCTCGATTGAGATGTTAACTACCGCACTAAGATAAAATAAGCGCTGGATCTGGATCTGGATCTGGATCTATCTCGAATTTTTCTAACTCCCTAACCACCGCCGCCGATGATCGCGACGCCGCCGGTCTCCAAGCCGCCGCCAACCGGTCTCCAAGCCGCCGCCGGTCGCCAACCCGCCGCCGGTCTCCAAGCCGCCGCCGGTCTACTCCAACCCGCCGCCCGTGTTCTCCAAGCCGCCGCCGGTCTCCAACCCGCCGCCGGTCTCCAAGCCGCCGGTCGCCACCTCCCCAAGCCGGTGAGTGTGTTTAGGTTAGGGTTTCTTTATTAGGGATTTTTAGTGAATGTGTCTGTTAGGTTTTTAACTTAGGTAATTTTAGTGATGATGTTAGTACTGAGATTTTTACTGATAGCGCAAATTAGGTTTAGATAAAAATTAGGTTTAGTGAAATTTAGATATATTGATTTTTAGGTTTATTGAAAATTAGGTTTAGTAAAAAAATAGTATTAGTGATTTTTAGGTTTTCTGATTTTTAGGTTTAGTGAAAATTAGGTTTAGTTAAAAATGTAGGTTATTTTAGTGACTTTAGGGTTACTTAGGTTTTTTAGTGATTATAGGTGAAAATTAGGTTATTTTAGTGATTTTAATGAAATTTGTAAGTGCATATGATTGCACTAAGTGATTTTAGTGATTTTGGTGTTACTTAGGTTATTTTAGTGATTTTTAGGTTTAGTGAAATGTAGGTTATTTTAGGGATGTTAGGGTTACTTACGGTTATTACATTTTATGAAATCTACGCTTTATTGATTCAATTTTAGGGAACTTTTGAGAATTTAGTCCAATGTATGGTGATTTTAGTGACTTTAGGGTTACTTAGGATAATTTAGTGAACTAGACTAATTTTAGTGCATAGTTAAAATGTTAGAAAATGTACGTTACCAAATTATCGCAGAATCCGAGGTGCGTAGGGTCTGACGGTGGTTTGATCGTGTTATATGTAATTCACAAAACCGATTAAGACACCGTCAGATCCCATTGCACCTCGGTTTTTGTTATTTTTTGGTAATTATTAGACTCTAATATTAAAGTTGGTTCAGGAAAATATTATCAAAACGTCGCAGAATCCGGGGTGCCTAGGATCAGAAGTTAGTTCGGTCGAGTTAGTGCACTCACAACACCGATTTGAAAAACTTCTGATCCCAGTGCACCTCGGTTTCTGTCATGTCTTGATAATTACTCATTTACGTAAGGACTTTGTTTCTAGATTATCAAATCATCATAGAATACGAAGTGTTCCGGGTGTCAAGTTGGTTTGGTTGGGTCAGTACATGTACGGAACCTTCCAAGACACCTTGACATCCAGAACATTTCGTAATCTGTCATTTTTTGATAATTAAGAAACGTGTCAGGCAGGAGATTTCTTAAGAGTAGCTATGGTACTACTTATTGATTTTGGGACTTACTGAATTAACCGACTTACGTGCATACGTGATTTGTTTACAAAATTAATTAATTTTGTTATTTAAAAGCACAGTTATTTAGACGATGTCGCAGCAAGGTGAACCGATGTCGACGACTACTAGTGGGTCCTCAAGGGCAAGGGGTCGTAGGACAGGGAATAGAATCCCTAAGGAACGGTTCACCATCTCAGAGGTGAACCAGGTTGGACTGCCGACGCGGCCTCGCAATGTCCTAGCCAAGTTCAGGACCCTCTGCGGTGTCGTAGCAAGGGAAAACTTCACAATCCTCGCGGATGACATCAAGGGCGTGCCCGAGGCGGAGAAGAACGCTGCTTGGCTCAAGTTCAAGGAGAGCTTCGAATATCCTGCAACCGACGAGGAGAGGCTCAAGCAGGCCGCGTTCAAGGGGATGGGCAATTGCTGGAAGAATTTCAAGAGCAGGCTGGTCACGGAGTTTGTCCTAAATCTAATGACCCCTGATCCAAAAGACCAATGGCCCTTCATAACGGAAGAGGTATGGGAGCAATTCTACGAGAAGAAATCGACCCCTGAATACCGGGCTAGAAGCGAAGCGTATAGAGCACTGCAGTCCAGGAACGTGCACCCGTACCGCCTAGGCACCGCAGGATACGTCGGGAAGCTGGAGGAATGGCAGCAGGAGGATGAAGCGGCAGCGGCAGCGAACACACCTCCGGTGTTTGCCGACATCCCACACCCACGGGCAAGGAACTGGGCCCGCGCGAGGTACCAGAAGAATCAGGATGGGTCGGTTTCGCTTCCAAATCCCCAAGATCAACAAGTTTACGATAATATAGTAAGTGCCCTATCTCAATATTTGTTCGCATTGTCCCCACCGAACTTTTCGTTTAATCCGAACTCATTTGTACTACAGAAGGAGTTGGTTGCCTCCCAAGAGGCCTCGCAAGAGGGAAGCTCCCAAAGACGCGAGGACGACATCCTCAGTAAAGCGTTGGGCAACAAGGAGAACCGTGGACGCACTAGGGGACTTGGCGCCAACGTACCGTGGAAAGTTGGATTCCCGGACTACGCGTGGAAGTATAGGAAGCGGATAGTAACAAAGGCGCAAAAAGATGCCCGCCTTGCCGCCCAGATCCGTGAACAGGTCAGAGCCGAGTTGAGCTCTGAATTCGACGAGAAGCTCGAATCGATGAGGGCCCGTATCAGGCAGGAGATTCGAGAAGAACAGAATATCCCGGAGGCTGCCGCTGCTGCTGTGCAACAGGATCTAGCTAGTCCGACGTAGAGGCGCAGCAACTGTGCATCAATAGAGGGGGGAAAATCCCCCATCGGTTCCCGCCGCCGTCGACCAAATTACAGTAAATCTCTCGTCCTCAACGCATATAATTCTTAACGAATATAATTCATAACGAAATCATACGATAAGTACTGCTCTAAAAATTGTTATTAATATATCGCAGGAGCCAACTAGCTGCACCCTGACAGTAAGGGTGATGCCGTCCTTCACGGTTCCTGCAGCTGAAGGCCTAGCTTTCCAGCCGACCCCGGAAACTAGAGTGCATGGGGCGCAACTACGGGCTGACTGTGCGAAGGTCCAAGTCGACTCGGTGAAGCCAGAATTCGATCATTTACCGCTCAGGCATCCACCGAACGACGATGTCCTAACCCTTGGAAATGCACATGGAACATTCATCCAATGGCCGAAGGATCTCATTGAGATAAGGGTGATCCCGAGGCCAACTACTGCACCAAGCGGTCGCCTGCCGATACAACCTGCCCCTGCTCCTTCAGCACCGCCAGCTCCGGCTCGTCACGAAGATACAGATGATCTCGAGTTGCAGTACGACACGGACTTCGGTGACGAGCCTATGGAGGTCGATAGCGGGGTGATCATCAAACCCCCACCAATGAAGAAGAGCAGGAAGGCGCATTCTTCCCCCCAGAGTTGCTATCGAAAAACCTACTGCAAGGGGGCGAGGAAAGGGAAAGCTGCAGGGCTCACGACTTGCTCCAACAAAGCTAGATCTGAGCAAGGCGCTGGTAGTTCCTAAGAAGCCCGTACCTCCATCCTCCTTCCAACTAGGCATGTTGTTGATTGGAGACGACATGCTAGCTACGATGGGCACCGCTTGCAAGGAGCTACACATGTACTACATGGAAAAATCTAACGTGAGGAGGAAGAAAAGAGAAAGTGATATAATAGGCGAACACGCAAGAGCGCCATTCCTTGGGCTACCAAATTATATCATGGTAGACTACAAGGATCTATCCGACCTCTACAGGCTCCGCTCGGTGGACACAACCCTCCTCAAGTGCTATTCCTTGTAAGTACTCTTGCTCACGAAAATTATTCATCTCAATCCGTGTAACATGCTTATAAGTAATGTTGTCTTGCGTGTAGGTATAGTTGGAAGTGGTGTCTCAAAAATGCATCGGAAGTTGCCTTCCTTGATCCTCAGGTAGTGAATGTCACAAATCTTCAAGGGGACCGTCAAGGAATGGTAAACTACTTGTTTGACACCTTCTGGGCCCGACAAGACAAGGAGTACATCATGTGCGCCTATAATCAATAGTAAGTGTGCTCCCTAAATTCATTGCATTACACGTCTAGCTTTAGTATTAACTTTAAATATTTTAATGCCGCAGTGGACATTGTATCCTACTGGTAATAACGCCTAAGTGGAGTACGTGCCACTACTTAAACTCCAAGATTGACAAGAAAGCATACGATTGGACCCCGATTCAACTCGCGATAGATGAGGCGTGGGCCCAATATGTGCAAAAGGAAGGCCTTCGAAAGGCAGGGCAGAATACACTTATCCATAAGAAGGACTTCCCAGTCAAACAACAAATAGGCGACCAGTGCGGATTCCATGTCTGCCACAACATGCGCCTACTTTGCAAAGATAAGGTGAAGACTTTGGGTGAATTGGAGGTTTGTGGTCTCATTCGTGAAATGTTCTAACTGAATTAAAGTACATACATATATCTAAAGATCGTTCGACTAATTTCGAATTTTGTTCATGTAGGACAAATTTTCAAAGGATCCGGGTAGCAGCTTTCAGGATATTCGTGAGGAGATTGCCGAGTTCATCCTCCACGAAATTATTCACCCTAAAGGAATGTTTAGGGTTAAGATTAAGTGAAAAACAATTTTTAACATTCTATTTGAATTGTCAAACACATGTTACTATGTAATATTATTGTTTATTACATTTATTATCTCTATGTAAATTCTGTCTAGATGAATATTGTAGCTTATGATGCTTACCACTTGACCAATATGCAACTGTCAATATGGATGTTATTTGTCTAAAATATATGTGAATGGCATTTGTGAATGGGGATGCAGCGATGTATATATGTGAATGGGGATGCTGGGATATATATATGTGATTGGCATATGTGTTTCTGTTATTTTTGCAGCGGGCATGGCTAGCACAGGTCTAAGGCTAGCCAAAAAACAATATTTATTTTTTTTGTGGTCATACTCATCGGTGACGGGCTATAAGTTAAAACCCGATTGAGAATACAGTCATCCGTGACGGGCTGTAAGTTAAGGCCCGATTGAGATTAAGTAATCTGAGACGGGCTGTAGTTGGGGCCCGAGTGCGAATATAAGTCATCTGTGACGGGCTTCTGTTTAGGCCCGTTTGAGAGGATAGACATCCATGACGGGGCTAGTTGTAGCCCGATTGAGATAGGTCATCCGTGACGGGCTCTCTTTGACTGGTCGTCTGGGTCAAAGCTATCGGTGACGGGCCTTAGTTAATACCCGATTGAGATAACTCCATCCGTAACGGACTTATGCCCGTTTGAGATGATTCCTCACATCAGTGACCTTTACGCTGTGTCGGGCTCCATACCCGACACAGATGTGGGTTGGAGCCCGACACAAATAAGGGTTACCGTTGTAGTGATGGTTGCTTTTGAGAAATAACATTCTAACAAAAGACAACTTGATGAAGAGAGGTTGGATAGGAAAGGAATCTAAATGTCAATTCTGCACATGTGATGAAACTGTAGAATTTGTCTCTTGTCCTATTGTTGGATTCATTTAGAATGAGGATAGTAGAGTCTTTGATTTGAAATCAATTAATAATATGAACTGTTTGGGGGTTGGCTATAAAGCTTTGGGAAGAATGAAAAGAAATTAGTGGTGGTGGGCATCGCGGTTGTGATACGGACTATATGGAAGTCTACGAACATTGCATGTTTCAAGAACAAGAAAACACAAAAGCCAATGGATCTAATTCATGTTGTGTGTTTTTGGATCCAATCTTGGTTCATTTTCTAGATATCGGGGGACGTGCGAAGAAAGCTTCGACTGGGAGTGGCGTTGCTAAGGAAGGTGATCGCTAATATCTACAACACAAGATATGGATGGAACCTGTACACCTGGCGCCTGAAATAAGAAGACTAGTGTGGAGTCTGGAGCGACTTTGATGATGTTCAAGTGATTCTGAAGGATTGTGAACTGATAAGTGTGTTAATTTGTTTAGTAGACTAGCTAGAAATAATTAAGTACAATAAAAGAATATGTTTAGTACTTTAATAAAAAATTTAAAAATAATTGTAAACTTCTCTTCCTTCTCGTCGCCATCTTTGTAACTCCTTTGTAGAAATTAGTTTCACTTTTAATTATGATGTTTTAAATTATTATATGATTATTTAATTCATTTCAATTGTGTGGATTTCGTTAGTAACACTGGATTATTTGATGTACAGATGGATCGGCAATGGATGTACACCGCGAACCGACGGTCGGAAGAGTTTATTGAAGGCGTGCATTATTTTTTGAATGTGGCCAATGCTAACAAGTATAAGGGTTTCATGTGTTGTCCATGTAAAAAGTGCAGTAACCAGAAGGGGTATTCTACATGAATCGAACGCTACTATTTGCAGCACTCAAGAAGAGAGCCCATCAGATCCTCCTTATCTCCAAAATCAATAGTAAATTTTCACGCCTATAACCCATCAGATGGCAGCACCAATTCTAATGTGAGAAACATACGAGTTGCATTGCATGAGATTCACACCAACCCGAAATATTAGCAGTGCAGAAGAACCTATACAGTGATTAAAACACAGCCTTGCAAATCCTATTAATTGAACAATATCAGGCTCCAACTCTCTTTTCAGTGTCTAAGAGAAGAAAGACAATTGTCAAATTAGTTAAGACCTTTGAGCTCCGGGACACGGGATGACGGGAGACGGCCTCAAGTTGTCGAGCATGCTGGCCGGTCACCTATTTGCCGGCCTCGGCGGTGCGCATGAAGAGCCTTTTTTATCTCCTCGAGGGCCATTGTTGCTCGCCGCCATCTCGCCCACATTGTTAACATTTTCTCGCCCATTCCGAGTGAAGCATCTGCCGCTTCGGGGGTTCAATGTGCTCGATCGAGCTCGGCGAGGTGGCTTGCGGCGCAGCGCAGCTGTGTGCGAGACGGCGTTCGCGGCGAGTAGTGGATCTGGATCAGCGATGAGGGCATGTTCAGCACCCTATGCTGCAATATGCGTGCCGCACCCGGCGGCCAGCGGCGGTGATCGCCACCCATCATGGCGAGGACGGCGAGCAGCGGGCAGACATGAGCGGCGAGATGACGATCGAAGACGCGCTCTGGAGTCTGGACTCGCTCGACGATGTCGGTTGGCGCGCGGAGGAACATCGACCGATCGTCGTGATGGCGCATTCCAGAGAACCTGCGCATGGCACGTTCAACGTGCTTGACCTCGGCGAGGTGGAGCGAGGCGTGTCTGACTCGGGGCTAGCTCCTGGCCCTGCTTGTTGGCACGCACACTCATAGAATAAAACTAATAAGGTTGGTATTGTAGTTTTTAGTTCAATCATCATGGACCCTGCTAGTGCTACCGTATAATTGCTGCTTCAGTAATTGGCTATCTGCATCACAACAGAAATTACTTGCCTAGTACATCAGAAATTTGTGAACTGTAAAGAAAATGATGAAACAAAAATACTGCAATATGCTAGCTGAACATTCATCTCACCAGATGACACTGGATGTGGTGTGGACGAGCCGACAGAGCGAGAGAGGATGCGACGAGACAGGAGGGCCCTTCTGTTACCTCGCGCGTGTGAGGTCACCGCTAGCTAGGGAGCACACCATCGCCGGCTCGCCGCTGCCACTGTTGCTTGATCGAGAAAAGGCGGGAAACTGGAAAGGAGAGCGGTCAATCAGGATGGGGAGGATAGGGTAACCGTGTCAGTTAGGGGGCGTGCCGGGAGCGAGGTGGTACGGTGTGGTACGATCAGTTGAACTCAGGTAACAATAGAATATTCTTTTTTTTTGAGCCGACCCATCCTACCTAGTCCCACAACTAAATTATATAAAAATAAGTTCAATCCATCCCAACTAAGAATTCGCTCCAGCCAAACGCATATTAAGAGTGGTCATCCCCTTTACAAGGGCGGCACATCGCCATCTGGGTCCACACCACCAAACATGCCCCGAGGGTTAGGGAGGTCAGGCGGTGGCTTGGAGCAACGTCATGTCATCCACAAGGCTAGCAGGTAGGCTGTGATGGCAAGGTGGGCCGTGGGCAGCAGCGACAACGGAGGCCGGGGTAGGGTCCATGTGGAGCGAGGCGAGAGCAACCGTGGATACGGGGTCAGCTACGAGGTGGTGGCAGAGGAAGGCCAAACGGAGGTGAGGCATACGAGAACACATCTCGTCCAGAATAATGTGTCTCGCATTGTGAGCACGCATCCGATTCAGAAACGCATCAACACGTGTGCTCGATAACTCCCGATCGGACGAACCAGAGAGAGAGAGGAGGAAACCGAGGGCTGATCAGGACGTGAGGGAGTCGCTCCTGCCCGATCGCCAAGATGTGAGACGGATGAAACCATGTGGCAATGATAGGAAAAATACTGATTTTTAGATTAGATGGGCAAGGAGATAGTAATTTCTTTACTGTTGGTACAAAATTCATTACTCATGGGCTAAAATGAGGGGTGACATAGGATCAGGGCTTGCAATTTCAGTCGTCACCGAAATTTCACCGAAAATTTGAAAACTTCGTGATTTCCGGGTTTTTCAGACCGAAATTATTTGAAAATTTTAACATATTTTAACTGAATTTAAACAAATTTTGACCAAATTTACAAATATTTGAAAAAAGGGAAAATTTCGGGGAGATTTGTGTTTGCTGATGGGGGCCGAAATTTCAAACCATGCATAGGATAATTTGTTTCTCAGCCAAGAAATGGAGGCACCATGAAAACGGGAAAACAGGTCGAAGAAGTGGAAAAGGGAGGAAAAAGCGGAGGAACGGGTAATGGGATCGATTGCAAACGGGAAAACTGGACTGGGCTATCAAATCAGTAATACTTTTCGGGGCCGCCTATTTGGTAGTCACGTGATTTTTGGTGCTCCGGTCAGTCGATTTAATAGGTCATTCAATTTAGATTATGAGGTCAGCAGGAAAGACAGTAGTAACAGTTTAACAGGTTCACGTAAACTTAATGGGTGTGTCCTGAATACTTATAACGCTTACTCCCTTCATCCAAAAAAAACCAAGTAAATAGGAATTTGATACCACCTAGGACAATAAATCTGGATATCCTCATGTTCAGATTCGTCGTTCTAGCCTTAGGTGATGTCAAATCTTCACCCAGATTATTTTTGGATGGAGGGAGTAGGTTGCTTTTCTGTTTAAACACTTTGGGCGGCCTATTTTTTTCAGGGCTTTTTGTGCTGGGCTGGTGTATACTTTTGGATATAGCCATTCACGCTATATGGTATAGGCTTTTGTTCCGCTATATTTTTAGGCTCAGTTTTTGTTTCGTTGCGTTTTTGGTGCTTAAACAACACAAACAAAAATGTAAGCTCCGTGTTATCTTAAAATCAACCACGTACTACTGAAGCTTCACTTTAGGCACATTGCAGCAAGCAGTGGGAACTTTTTTTTGAAACACCAATAATATCCCTGAGAGAAAGGCAATGATGCTAAGAGCCACTTTGAGATAAGCCCACAAACATACTTCGGTTCTATTACAGGGAATTTACTTATCCAAAAATGAAAAAAAGATAGTTACATTTGCATATAACTTGCAATATCTTGCCAACCGAAGTCGCTGACAGCCCTCCCCCACTCGAGCTCATTGGTGTCGGCATAATCGTCGCTGTCCTCCCGTGCCTCCTTGCTTGGCTGATTTTGGTCGTGCGTGGCCACCGCCTCTCCCGCTGACGAGGTAGCCGCCGCCTCCGGCTCTTCTTTTGTCGAGCACCGTTGTGGTCCTACTGGTCCTCATCATCGTCCCGACCACACAAAGAGAGAGAGAGAGTGGAGAGGTGGAGAGAGAGAGGAGAAAGGGGAGTAAAGAGGAAACGGTCAATGCCCCGCGTGTCTCACACATTATTTTTAGGGTTAATTGAATCCATACCGCTATAAATATACCAATTAAAAAAATACTACTACTATTCACTATATCAACTACGTGTCACTGAAATTTAGGAAAATTGAAACTGTGCCACTCCGTCACGTTTTCCATCCACTTTACCATTATCCCTGTTAATTTATATCCTTGCCGGCCAACTCCGGCGGCCGGCCAACTCCATCGCACCCCGCCTCTCCGTTTTCTTCCACTGCTTCCCGCACTATCGCTCGGCGTCGGAGTTGGCCGGGAAGGATAGAAATTAACGGGGATGATGGTAAAGTGGATGGAAAACACGAAGGAGTGACACGGTTCTAATTTCCTCAAATTTCAGTGGCACGGAGCCGATATAGTGAATTGTAGTGACTTTTTTAATTTGACATATTTGTAGTGGCATGGATACAATTAACCCTTATTTTTATTATTTTTGTTATTGTAATGCCATGTCATATCACGAAGACTAAGTCAATGCGACTCATGGATACCATGTTAGTGAAAAACACCTTCAAAACCATCGGAATAGTCATTTTACACTGGTTTTAATGGGTCAAAATATCTGGTATTTCGGTTGAGGGGTATAAATCAGAGGACTTATAATGATGGGATTTAAAGTTAACTTATTCTATCAGATGTGGCACTATTGCTCATCTGGGCCAGAAACTTAACTCCATAGACCGGCCAAGTTTTCTTGGGCTGAAATTGGGTGATGGGCATGAACCATTCAGCTGGTCCAACAAAAGAGGGAACAGCCTTCCAAACAGCTTCTAGGCTGAGCTCCCCACGTAAAATGAGATAGATCATGATTAATTAATATATGATTAATTAAGTATTAATTATTGTAAATTTGTAAAACAAATTTTTATTTGATTTTTTTTAAGAAACGTGTATATAGAAAGGTTTTGAGAAAAAAAATCATTTAGTAGTTCAGAAAAAACACCCCCATAGAAAATGAGGAAGTATCTAAGCCTAAAAGCCGTTTCAAATGGTGCTCTAGTCAGTTGTATGATTCTTTCACACTGTGACATCCTGTTGATGGCAGTTACTGCTTTCCATTTCTGTGTTATGGAATGAGATGACCAGCTGCAGCCTTTCAGGTACAAGCAATACTACTGACCATCTGATCTTTTGCTACCAAGGCAAAATAGAGGAGATCGACACAAGGCAGAAAAATTTCCACACAAAGCGTTGATCTTAATGAGCCTAGCAAACACATAGTCTTCAGTCGCCATGATGGACAGTTAGGATTCTAGACTGAAGCATCTGGAAAACCAACAGATTTGCATCTTTCTTTCCTGTGCAGGCACGGGTGCATACACATGTGTAGGGCTTGTGTTTGTATTGATATGGTAGAGCAATCATTAATCACTCTCTATTGATAGCTAGGAGTACTTATTTTGTCCCCAAATTCAGTAGATGCATTAGAATAGCTGGTCCTAAACTAAACCCTACCGATCACTACTCCTAATTGGCCTGTATATATGATGACAGTACCTTTATGTTGTTGAAAGATTACAACTCGTGTATTCTACTAAAAGGAGAGTATCTATCAAACAACATGAGAACAGAAGAAGTGACTTCTGGTGAAAAAAAAGGTGATATTATTGGGCCTTATTGGGGGTTTTCATCATTTTTTGATTGACCATGTCCCATGCTTGGATCAGACTGTATCTTGTGTTGGAAGGATTTAGCATGATCACACACTTTTTCTTTGAGGAACATACACAGTATGGTTGGGGGCATAAGGTGGATAGGCCCTACAAAAAAAATACAGAAAATAGAAAAAGAGATGGCATGAAAAATGAAGTACTACTTTTCTTTTAGCTGACTGCTGTTCAGTGAGCATTGTTTTGTACTAACATATTTCATGTATATTTTGGTTGGTTGCAGATTATTGTGAAATTTGAGCCCCATTTTGTAGCATACTGAACTTTTTTCCCTTTAGGTAGTATGCATGCGTTCTGTAGTCACGATCCGAGGTTGTAACATAGTTGAGGTTGAATCTAAAGGATCTAGGAGGTTCTGTATTAAACACTACAACATGATGATATGGTATGCTCAAGCTAAAAGGATAATGTGCTATCTTACAAAAACATAAAGGGGATAAGAGACGTAAGTTTCTTCAGCTAGGTATGCAGTGCATGCTAAGTTGCTAACTGCTCTCCTCATGCAGCGATGCCTGAACATTTAGCATGATCTATTCGCTGTAAAGACCATTGCAGCATGCATCGTTGTAAAGTAAGCAGCCATTATGTCCTAATTACAATTTTATTAAGTTGTGACCAGAGCATGATCCTTGTTTAACTACACTAATGCCATCTGAACCACGCACACAAAACCACAGATCATAGCCTCTTAGTACAGTTATCCTGATGCCTCTCTCTCTCTCTCTCTACTTTTCTTTTCATTCATTTTATCAAGAGACAAGAGGATTGGACATGAGTATGCCTTTTGATAGTGTGCATTCCACTAACCATACCAACTAACACTAGCTAGCTGGATCATTCTTTAAGCAGACTGGACTGCAAAATTCAGACATGCTCTTTGTGAACAAAGTGAGATAAGGCTTTGCATTCTTGCAGTTCTACTGCTGACAATCTTTGGGAGCAGGGAAGCCAATGGAATCAGTTAAGATAGAACTGAATGCTCTTGACCCTCTTACAGTACATGTTAGGTGTTGTCCCCACTTAATCCATTAATTTCAAATCTTCACTTGTTTAACTTTTACTGTTTGTACCACCTGTTGTTGCTTTGACAAGTTCTACTTCACAGTGGCTTAACACATGGCCTGAGCTTGACTGGACTCTTCTGATTGGCTTGAGTTTGTGCCTGAACACAAGCTTTGTCTGTAGTTACCTACATTTGGAGTACTAGTGTACTAGATATGCAGGTAAAAGTAAACTAACTCTTACTTACAGGGTTCAGATCAAGCTGTAATTAACGAAGTGATTAAAGCTAGGAGTACTAGTTTTGCAGTTACAGTTGAACTCACCTAGAAAGCTTGCAAAGGTGGCGGGCATTTCATCTAAAAAAGCAGCAACCTCAACAACTTTGGGCCAGCTCCCTGCATTTGCATGCCAGCAGTGAACAATCATGGTACATGTTTCAGTTGGCAGAGAGAGAAAGATGAGCTCTTGAAGACTGAACCTTTTTTTGGCCTTCACTTTGGATGCTGTTGCACATTTGACCCTTTTGTTAATGCCTAACCACCATCTCTCTGGCTGCTGCTGTTTGCAATTACAACCTTAAGATCTGGAGTAGAAAGCAATGCATTTGCCCCAAAAAGGAGGGTGGTCCATTTTGGTAGATTATCATGTTAAATACAATCTCAAATGTAGGAGTAGGATTATTAACTTTTTAACAGCAGGGAATCTGATTTGCATCAGTGTCACTTGCATGAGGAGTGATTAAACTATAAGAGAGTGCAAGTGCCTGGGGTCAAATTACACATGCAACTTCACTCAGTGACAGAAAGATGAACACCTGTTTAAGCTGAAAAGAATTCGAAAGTAGGGAGGAGAAAGTGAGGCTGAGCATCTTTTCCTAAAAAGAATCATGAAAATAGTATGAAATTCGTTTACTCTGTATTTAAAAATGCAGTGTTGAAATATAATACAAACTTTAGTGAATAAAGCTCAGCTGCAGACTTTCTCTGGAGTACTACAAATCCTGATACTTAGCTGATGCTTTTTTTTTTTGCGAGGAAATGCTAGTTGGATTTGATGGAATAGCAGCTGAAGATTACATTTCACACAGAATATATCCAAGAACCAATTGATGCACACTGCACAGAGAGCTCACACAATGTCCAAATGTCATGGTAAATCCCAGAAGAAAATTACCATTGCTCCAGGCAATAGTCTCCTGTATGTAGTAGTACTACTGCAGAGACAATGTTTCAGCCATGTGTTCTGGTCCATGAATAGTACATGTATTTACTGTTGATGAGCAGAGCAGCAACGTTGGTTGGTACGGATAAATACAGTTTACTGTGGATTTTATCAGTAAACATTACATGGTAATCCTGCTGATATTTACCTAACTGGCTTCATTAACCGCAGATTGCAAACTGTTTTTACTGCAACGTTGACTACAAAACGGCCACAGTTTGCTAGTGTACGAGTACGAGCTTGGTCATGGGAATCTACTACTACAACAGTTTCTCAAGTTTTGGCTGTGGAGTGGAGTGGCATGCAGTGACAATTGCAGGTAGGGCCCACCATGGCAGGCAAGGGGTGGGGCCCACATAACAGAATGGATACTCTTCTACCTCTGGGAATGCCATGTGATGAGCACCAAGTAGTAGGACGTCAGAATGTATAGAGTTGTTCAGATCAAGTGATGAACCACTCTGCTGACTGCTCTCACCAGGGATCAAACATTTATGGACGATTTCAAGTTCCCAACCATCGCCAATTCATCACCACACGTCAATGCAGATCCATCAAAATTCATCGCAAAAAATAAGAACACAAGAGAGATTTTGGCGAAACATACTACACCGTACATAATTTCTTTCTTGTATGTATGCATGCTTGAATCGATCTGAAGAACTGAATGTCATGTTGTAACATAGTTGAGCAGGTAACTCATGAACCGTTCATGGTCGTGAATGAGGTAAACCAAGGTTTATACAATCCTGGTGAAAATCGGTCCGAAATCAAAACTTCTTTGCATCGGGTTGAAAACACAAACCACCTAATTTTTCGATCAAATTAGAAAGGAGTCAAACTGAATTTATTTTTTTAATGAGATTTATCTAGATTTCATCGAGGTTTGTTAATTTATCAATTATCAATGAATTTCATGAAATCCGATAATATCGTTCATGAGCGGTTTTATCAGCTGATACTATGGATAACTCAGCCAATGCATCTAGAGGCTCGACGAGAACAAGAATCAACATCTAGTACACCTAAAAAAAAAGAGAGAGAGGCATGAAAATTTTCCACTGGTTGGGCCCACCGCCAGCCACGGTGGCAAAAAGAAAAGAAAGGAGGGAGAGAAGAGAATGGCATCGCACATTTTTATTTTCGGATTTTTCCGGGCACGGGTCACGACGCAACGGGGGTAATCCTCCTACGGTGGCTGCCATGTGGGGCCCACGTGCAGTGGTGTGTGCGTGCGCGCCGCGCGTGGAGTGAGCCGCATTTGAGCCGCGGTTTTGGGGTCCGCGAGGAAAGGGAAGGGGACCCGAGGTGGAACCCAACCCAACCCAACCCAAACGCTGCTGTTTGCGTTGCGACCCCGTCTTGTTTTGGCGCGCGGGGGGAAAAGATTTCGCGGGAAAAGGGGGGAGAAAGGAGGCCTTTGGTCATTTTGCATGTTGGACCCTCACTGATTAGTGTATTTGCTTTTTCGACGGATTGTGACTTGGCTCCTCGACTCGAGTCAAACTCTGCTCCATACTTGGAGTAACTCGTAATGTAGGCTGGTACAGTGATGGGTGTATTTCAGTACCAATGGTGGATGGTACGCTACGCTGTAGTTTCGCAGGCGAGCAGGGGTAAAGCCCAACAAAAGAGAATTTAATTATGTACTGAACTTTTTTATTTTTAATTTTAAAAATAAACCCTCAAAATTTATTTCTAATTATGAATATTTTTTAGCTGGTGTGACGAAACAACATTGCACGTTATCCACTTGCCAAAAGGAGATTTAGTTTATTTCCTTTAAAATTAAGAAGGTTAAAAAATAAATAAAAATCCACACAAGGTGCAGGGAAAAGATCTTTTTTTAAAAAAAAATTCAAGTGAAAAAGATTTTTTATGTCTGCAAAAAATCGCATGTCTGGGCATTATGCTCCTTTTGTAAGAAAGATTATCATGAATTCATAATGTTCTCTCCCTAAAATACAAAGGAGAAACTACCATAATGGTTACCATCGGTCAAAGTGTTTCCGTATTGTTAGTTGTCAATAGTACCATAGTAGTACTACTACACTGTAGAAAGGAGTTGTTGATTTTAACATATCACAAGGACCAACACGTAAAATGCACAATAAAAAACCGCGAGGAGAAAACAAAAGCAAAGTAAAAAATTAAAAAAAAAAGATTCATCGAGCCAACACAGAGAGAGAAAGGACACACTCCCACTCCCCACTGCCGCCGCTGCTCCCTCTTCCCCTCCTCCCTGCAGCCTTGCAGGTTGCAGCCACCACCATTCCCCTCTCCCCTCCTCTCCTCTCCTCTCCTCCTCCCTAGCACTAGCAGCCAAGCCACCAAGCAAGAACGCCCAAGAACCAATCCCCCATTGCTAGGGTTCCGCACGCCGCCGCCGCCGCCGCCGTCCTCCCCTCGCTCCACGGCATTGCCTCCTCCCCTGCCTGCACTGCACTGCAACGCCTCCAATCTCGCCGCAACCATATTCATTCCTTCTCCGGTGGTGCAGTTGCTTGTTCTTAATGCTCCAGAGCAACCGTCCTCATTGCTCGGTAAGGGGATGCAAGTGTATAAGCAAATGCTGGTTTTGGTTCTTTGCTGGTTGCATCTGGGATTCGTTCTTTTTGGTTTCTTGGCGGTTTGGATGGATAGGTAAAAGCTTCTGCTTTTTGAGCTGTGTTTTTGTGGGTTGAATTGAAGCTGTGTTAGTACACTAGTAGTTGGGGGTGTTTTAGTGAGGGAGAAAGATGGTGCTTTCTACCTGCATGATTGGGTGGTAAAAGCTGGTGAGGGGTTTAACCAACTCTGGATCCCTTATTAAAGTTGCTGTTTTGGTTGTACTGGTCAATGGTTTACTTAGAGCTAGGCTGGATATTTTACCTGCTTGGAGTTGGAGAGAGGCTCAAAGATTCGGTCTTTAACTTGCCACTCCGTGCTAATTTCAGGTTGGAAGGAGCTGAAAAGGTTGGGGTTTTATGGTGATGTTTGGTACTGTGGAGATCAACTGAAAGGGACAACTGTTGTGGCTATTAGTGGCAGCTTGCTTCAGGAGCTTTGTGGTAGATACACACTGCATTTTCAGTCCATTTTGCTGCAAGAAATGCTTCAGGTGCTGTGTCTTTGAGGTCCAGTAGCTTCCAATCTTTGTTTGGAGAGCAGCAATGTGGATTCTTGGGAGTTTCTTGGTGCTGCTCCTGCTTGCTGCCCCTGCATTTGGCCAGCTACCTTCACAGGACATCCTTGCGCTCCTTGCTTTCAAGAAGGGCATCACTCATGACCCTGCCGGATTCATCACCGATTCGTGGAACGATGAGTCGATTGATTTCAATGGCTGTCCGGCTTCCTGGAATGGCATTGTGTGTAATGGCGCCAACGTGGCCGGGGTTGTGCTTGATGGCCATGGCATCTCCGGTGTCGCCGATCTGTCCGTGTTCGTCAATCTGACGATGCTTGTGAAGCTCTCTATGGCCAATAACAATCTGTCCGGGAGCCTCCCGAGCAATGTGGGTAGTTTGAAGAGCTTGAAGTTCATGGACATCTCAAACAACCGGTTCTCGGGGCCTATTCCTGATAACATTGGCAATCTCCGCAGCCTGCAGAACCTGTCGCTTGCCAGGAACAACTTCTCAGGGCCGCTGCCTGACTCCATCGATGGGCTTGCGTCGCTTCAGTCACTGGATGTGAGTGGAAACTCTTTGTCTGGTCCATTGCCTTCATCTCTGAAAGGTCTCCGGAGCATGGTTGCTCTGAACCTCTCATACAATGCCTTCACAAAGGGCATCCCATCTGGGCTTGGGCTTCTTGTTAATCTTCAGTCTTTGGATCTAAGCTGGAACCAATTGGAAGGTGGTGTTGATTGGAAATTCTTGATTGAGTCAACTGTTGCTCATGTTGACTTCAGTGGGAACTTGCTCACCAGTACCACTCCCAAAGAGCTCAAGTTCCTGGCAGATATTTCAGAGACAGTTCTGTATCTGAATCTGAGCAACAATAAGCTGACTGGATCATTGATCGATGGAGTTGAGCTCTCGACTTTTGGGAGATTGAAGGTGCTTGATCTGAGCCATAACCAGTTATCTGGAGACTTGCCAGGGTTCAATTATGTTTATGATCTTGAAGTTTTGCGACTTGCAAACAATGCATTCACGGGGTTTGTACCTAGTGGACTTCTGAAAGGGGATTCTCTGGTGCTCAGTGAGCTGGACCTGAGTGCAAATAACCTGACTGGTAATGAGCTCTACCTGAAAATTGCTCTTTTAATCCTTTTGATCCTTTTCTCTTCTTCCCATGTGGATGTCCATTTTGATTAAAAAAATTTGGATGTGGGGCTCCTTTACAAAAGGTTCAGCCTCCAAAACAGATCGTTAGTGTTCAGCTTTCGTAAAAACTTTGAATCGTCATCTTTGCATTAGTGTTCTTAGTTCATTATGCCAATTGATTCTCTGATGTCAATTATGTTCTGATCTGCTGATTATATTACACAGCATGGCATGAGCCTTTTTACTCATCTATGGTTGAGTGTGCACCAGTATAGGTCATTTGATTGTTTTGTCTTATGGCAATTCTATATTTACATTCTTTTGTTTTGCATGAAAGGTTCTTTCTTGGTATCTTTGCTCCTACTGACAAATAATTTTCTCCAAAGCAATTACTGGATTAGTGATGGCTAGCTTGTGATAGTTTTGGGCATGAAGAGAGACATGCTATTTGTTATGCATGCATACACCAATGGTATTATTGAGAATATTTGAAAGTAGTTTGTGATGGATTTCTGTTCTACAGCTCTGTTAAATGCATTGCGTAGTTGCCGTGATAGTACATGTATCTTCACCTTTGTTATTAGATCTTTGTTAGAAGTTAATCTTGTTGATTAAGATTTTTATGTTTAATTCATTGCAAGTAGAGTAGTAGGCTAACTATAGTTGCATATATGTGTGCTGCATGGCTTAGTGAGCTGATCCGTAGTGAAGAGTTGAGTGAAGCACAAAGTGATTAATGTGCATAGTGGGGAGATTAGCAGCCATAAGAAGAGTGCACGCATGCATGTCACTGGAATTAGTCTTGAGCATGTGTGCTAGTCAGTTGTGCATGAGCATGCATGGAGGGAGTAACTGCCCATGCGCTAGTGGTGGACTCGAGAGGTGTGGCCAAGTCATGAGGCGTTGTGGCCTGCAAAGCGGATCGAGTTAGCTCACCGTATGCATGGGTTTGTTAGTCGTGTGTGTGTCTATTTATACCATGTACTTAGCTGTTAATTGAGTGCAAGGGGAAAATTAGAAAAAGGCACAATTTGTGTAGTGCCGCAAGTCTGTGTGTGTTTGCTCTTGTTGTGTGCAATTGTGTAGTGCAAATCTTGTCCAAGTGTGTGTTTACACGAGAGATTTAGTGTTGATTTTGGGGGGACACTAACAATCTTCACCTTTGGATGTTGTGAAAAATACAATTATTAATAGGAGGCAGCTAGTTGTAAATACCTGATTACTGGGTGTATGAGTAATTATACTGAACTGTCGCATTTCAAAATATTCTGTCTCACAGACTATATCTTTCATTTGAGTAAAGTCATCACTCCTAGAACTCAATGCATTCGTAGTTATCTAAACTAAAAGAGCAGGACAACTGCATATGTGAATCTGTGCACTAACACTCCTATGTTTTCTGTCATAGCATGACATTTCTCTTAAAATAAAAGTATCAGTTTTAAGTTCCACTTGTGTTATTTTGGACTAACAATATTTTTCGTTAATCCACAGGACACATCAATATGATCACATCGACCACCTTGCAAGTTATTAATCTCTCCTCCAATGCTCTGTTTGGGGATCTTCCAATGCTTGCTGGAAGCTGCACTGTGTTAGATCTGTCAAATAACAAGTTTAAAGGAAATTTGTCAGTTATTGCCAAATGGAGCAATGATTTGGAGTATGTTGACCTTAGCCAGAACAATCTAACTGGAACAATTCCTGATGTGAGCTCTCAATTCCTTCGCTTGAACTACCTGAATCTTTCCCATAATTCCCTAGCTGACACCATCCCTGAAGCTGTAGTTGAGTATCCCAAACTCACTGTGCTTGATCTTAGCTCCAATCAGTTCAGAGGTCCTATTCCTGCTAATTTACTCACTTCATCCATGCTTCAAGAGCTCTATATCCAGGACAATATGCTTAGTGGAGGCCTATCATTTCCAGGATCCTCGTCGAAAAATCTGAGTCTTCAAGTTCTTGATATTTCTGGAAATCACTTTAATGGCAGCCTCCCTGATGAAATAGCCTCTTTATCTAGCCTCCAAGCTCTTGATATATCTACAAACAATTTCTCTGGTCCTTTGCCGGCCTCTATCACCAAGCTTGCAGTGCTCACTGCTCTTGACATATCAATAAACCAGTTCACTGGGCCATTGCCTGATGCACTTCCAGATACATTGCAATCATTCAATGCCTCTTATAATGACCTATCTGGTGTTGTTCCAGTGAACTTGAGGAAGTTTCCAGAATCTTCCTTCCATCCAGGGAACTCGAGATTAGAGTATCCTGCTAGCTCTTCTGGGTCTGGCAGTTCCTCTGGTTCAACTGGTGGCAGGTCACTCAGTGCAGCAGCTAAAATAGCACTTATAGCAGCCAGTATTGTTGCTCTTGTCATCCTTATCCTTGTTGCCATTGTTTGCCATTACAAGCAAATCTCACGGCAGTTCCCTAGCTCAGAAAAGGTTTCAGACAAGAACCTCCACAAGACTAGCAAAGACATGGCCAGTACGAAAGGAAAGGATGACAAAGGTGGTTTGGTGGTCTCAGCAGATGAGCTTGGTGCTCCTCGAAAGGGCTCTACATCTGAAGCACTAAGCCAAGAAGAGAAGTTGTCTGGTGTAGGGGGGTTTTCCCCATCCAAAGGTAGCCGCTTCTCTTGGTCACCAGATTCTGGAGAGGCATACACCCAGGAAGGCCTGGCACGGTTGGATGTCAGATCACCTGACAGGCTAGCAGGGGAATTGCACTTCCTGGATGAAACAATCACACTGACACCAGAGGAATTGTCAAGAGCACCGGCTGAGGTTCTTGGGAGGAGCAGCCACGGGACTTCGTACAGAGCAACACTTGAGAATGGTGTCTTCTTAACAGTGAAATGGCTGAGGGAAGGTGTTGCAAGGCCCAAGAAGGAGTTCTCGAAGGAGGCCAAGAAGTTTGCAAACATTAGGCATCCCAATGTTGTTGGCTTGCGTGGTTACTACTGGGGTCCAACAGCACATGAAAAACTGATCTTGTCGGATTATGTTTCGCCAGGAAGTCTTGCGAGCTTTTTGTACGGTAATGCTCTTGTTTACTGGTTTCTTATTTCTGCAATTAAACACATCTGACCTACAGATCTTGCATACTCCATCTGCAAAATGCACTGTGACCTGTTACCAATATGTTCAGTCTCTAACTCAGCTATATGGTTCTCTGAAACCTAGCAGATCGTCCAGGAAGGAGAGGTCCTCCACTGACCTGGGCGCAGCGGCTGAAGATTGCAGTTGATGTCGCGCGTGGCCTGAACTACCTCCATTTTGACCGAGCGATGCCTCATGGAAACCTCAAGGCCACCAACATCTTGTTGGATGGCCTTGATCTCAATGCTCGTGTCGCTGACTACTGCCTGCACCGCCTGATGACCCAGGCTGGAGTCGTTGAGCAGATCCTCGACCTGGGCGTGCTAGGCTACCGTGCCCCAGAGCTAGCAGCGTCCAAGAAGCCATCTCCCTCGTTCAAGTCTGACGTGTACGCCTTTGGTGTTGTGCTGCTGGAGCTCCTGACTGGCAGGTGTGCTGGGGATGTCGTCTCGGGTTCCGAAGGTGGTGTTGACCTGACCGATTGGGTCCGTCTGCGGGTGGCTGAAGGCCGGGGATCAGATTGCTTTGATCCAGCCATGGCTTCAGATTCTGAGAACCAAGTTTCTGTCAAGGGCATGAAGGATGTGCTGGGCATTGCCTTGAGATGCATTCGGCCGGTCTCTGAAAGACCTGGGATCAAGTCTGTGTACGAGGATCTTTCATCAATCTAGTTTAGCCTCATTGTCTCTAGCCTTAGATGGATACTCTTCTGTGTGTTGAGTGCATTATTTTGACTGAAAACTCTAGCTTCGCTGTAGCAAATCCAAGTGTATGGCTGGCCTCACCTTGATGCCTCCAAGTTCATATGGCATGTCTCACTTGCTCAAGTGTCAATGCTGCCTCAATTGTTTACATAATTTTCTCTTGCAAGTTAGATTTCTCTGTACATCCAGTCTCTTGAATCTGTGATTTGGTTGTCAGTGAGTTGCACTAACCAGGACGGTACTGAACATGACGGTACTGTCAGGGACTAGTACATCTCATGTGACATGTTGTCAAATGTAGTACTGCCAAGACATACAGTAGGTTTCATGTTGAACATCATCTGGATGCT
The DNA here is from genome assembly GCA_000573905.2 of Oryza punctata. Classification (NCBI taxonomy): domain Eukaryota; kingdom Viridiplantae; phylum Streptophyta; class Magnoliopsida; order Poales; family Poaceae; genus Oryza; species Oryza punctata. Next base: position 2,601,843 of record CM002494.2, on the reverse strand, counting down.
GACAGGTGACAGCAAGTAGTTTCACTAAAATTTGTGTATATGTGCAGTACTAATCTTGTGATGCTATCTTGGACATGGGAGGAAAACACACGAAGAATAGTACAAGAGGCCACTCATGACAAACTCCCAGGACACATGATTCTCTTGAGATCAAGCCAACAGAACAACAAACATGAGAAGTAAATCACATGCTACTGCACTAAACCAAAATGTTAATCCCGGACAGACGCAGCAAAACAAGTACTCCTACTACAGAAGTATAATAAATTCTGCACCAGTATCATCAGACTGTTGCAAACACTACCATGGATCAGTGACTTTTCAAAATAGCTATGGATCGGAAATTCCTAACTCACAACAACTGAAATTTCCTAAGTCACAATCCGCAAGAAATTTAAAACAAAAATGGCAATGAAATTGTCAGATTGAATTAATGATCCGCCGGCGATGAACAGGACGAGGAGGCGGGGTGAATTCGTATCAGCAAACCCACTCAGGGACTAGTTTGTAAAAATGCACCGACCCACTTGAAGCCTGACGCGATCTGAGCCGCGCAGTTTTGATCCGACAGTGTACAACGACCCAAATAAGGGGTTCATTTAAATAGTTACTTATTTAAAGGGTGTTTCTACATAAGTTGCCCGTAATGCTTCGAAGTATTATTTAATCCGCACGATCGCACGGTTATGATCCTAGAATTTTTCAAATCGGTCCCTTTGAAGTGTAATGGTCCTAGACCCCTAGTATAATTCACACATTAATCCCTACTTCGGATCAAAATATTCCAAATTGGTCCATCGGCTTCTCGTTTAGGCATAGCGGTGAGCAGAGGACGCCATTGAACACACCGATGTATCATGGCACAATGCCTCGCCCGGTTAATAACTACGTAAAGTCATATTTTCACCAAGATTGCTATTTAGCACGGTTGCGTTCACAACGCACACTTTTACACGGAAGTTTTTAAAAATTCTAAGTTTTCAAAGATGAGGTTTCGAGATTTGAGCTGAAACTTGTATGATTTGAGTTGAAAGTTCCATATTAATGTACTACTACTAAGAGGAGGAGAAAAGTGTGTTAGAAACGCACGTGCTAATTTAATTGCCATCCTCTTTTTGACAGCAACCACAGGAGCAGTCCAATAGACACTTCATATATTGCAAAAAAATATAAATAGGGAGTCGAAACTATTTTAGTAAAAGTACTAGGTAATATTACTTACTCCCTCCGTCCCGTAAAAACCTAACCTAGTATGGGATGAGACATAATCTAGTACAACGAATCTGAACATGCGTTGTACTAGATTATGTTCCATCTTATATTAGGTTGGGCTCGTTGTACTAGATTATGTTTCATTCTATACTAGATTGGGTTTTCATGGGACGGAGAGAGTATGTCTACCTAAAACAGCCTAAAACAGTACACAGCAACATGAAATAATTAAGGGATTAGCAGCATATACATATTTTTTCTAATAATCTACTTGAAGGCCCATGAGTTCTCCTCACGGATTTCCTCCTCCTCCTCCGGCGTGAAGTCGTTCTTGATCCCAAACTCCTTCCTGATCTGCTCCGGCGACTTGCCTTTGATCAGGTCAGCCGTGCGTTGGCAGGCCAAATCCAGCAGGCTCTTGATGTTCATGAAGTTGGAAGCCAGGAGCAAGTCGTACAGCATCGTCTTGTCCACGTCGATGAACTCGGCGTCGAAGCTCTTCAGCTCCTTATTCTCCTCCTCCACCGCCGCGGCGTCGCCGGCGGCGGCGTGCTTGACGCAGTAGTCGATGATCTTGGCGAGGACCTTGGAGGTGACGTTGGGGAGAGGCACCCCGTTCTCCGTGCAGTCGTCCTCGATCATGTTGGAGACTAGCTGTGACATGCTCGCCGCCGCCGCCGGCACGTTGAAGTGCTCGCCGTCGGAGCTGATTAGGAGGATCGTGTCGCCGGCGTCCTTGTCCGCCGCCATTGATCGATCTCTACTTTGAACACGGACGAACTCTTTCTTGTCTTGTCTTGGAACGTTAATTAGCGTTTGGTGCTTGGATCACGGCGAGAGGTGGTGTGTTTTTATTGCGTGAAACCGCGCAAAAACGATTCGGATATGCGGTCATGCAGAGTCCGAATCCAATCCAAATTTCAATTGATTTTCGGTGATTTCCGCTTTAGTTTGGACTTGGAGTACGTACGTACGTACGTGAGTACGTCGTCGAGAGATTTAAGTGGATTCCTTTTCGAAACCTTCTTCCATAGTCTAATTGGACTCCCCTTTCGAAACGAGTAGTACTCTAATTATTTCTCGATATTAATACAGAAGAAGTAAAATGAGATTAAACTATGACTCCTACTAGGAGATTATCTCCCTCTGGTTTATGCAATAAATACAATCACCCGAGGTTCTATCTGATTACACCAAACTTTCCAAGCCATCGAGCAAAAAAAATACTACTTCGGGATCACATTATCGTCAGAAGTTCTTCAACAATGGCGGCAGCAGCAGCGGAGGCGACGACCGATGGCGGCGGCAAGACGATCATCCTGATCAGCGCCGACGGGAAACGCTTCGAGGTGCCGGAGACGGTGGCGAGCCAATCGCAGCTGATATCCAACATGATTGAGGACGATTGCACGGACAACGGTGTGCCTCTCCCCAACGTCGACAGCGACATCCTCGCCATGGTCGTCGACTACTGCAACATGCACGCCGGCGACGCCGGCGCCGGCGACGACGCCGCGAAAGAATCAAACGCAGAGGAGCTGAAGAAGTTCGACGCCGAGTTGGTGCAAGCCCTCGACAATCCGGTGCTGTTCAAGCTGATCTTGGCGGCCAATTTCTTGAACATCAAGAGCTTGCTGGACATGACATGCCAGCGCGTGGCGGACATGTTGGCCGGCAAGACGCCGGAGCAGATGAGGGAGACGTTTTCGATCGAGAACGACTTCACGCCGGAGGAGGAGGCGGCGATTCGCCAGGAGAACGCCTGGGCCTTCGACGACTAGCTGGCTACATCATCAAATTTAATCTAAGCAGAATTTAAGCATATGAGATTTTTATCTTATGATTTGTGTGTTTTATGCTAAGTAATTAATCGCTTAGATGCTTTGCTTATTATGGTACTATGTAAATTTGTAACCGTACGTTTCGACTCCTAATCTATACTATGCAATAAAGTTTGTTTTGTTTTGTTTAATGTGCACTTCACCGATGAGCTCAACTGCTCCATGATCTTTCTCGATTAATTTCAGTGACTCTAAACATGATCATATACACAGCAGCTAAAAACATAGAAATACTGCATAGGAGTAGCTCTTATATATACGTATAGCTCTTTTCAACCAAGTTGGATTTTGGTTTGGTTCATAGGTTGCGACTTGATATCTGTAAACTACATGCATCATGCATGGTACCTGCGCGTTGCGGTGGGTCATCTGAGTCAACAAACAAAATTATAGTTTAGAGAGACACATAGGAAATTTTTAATGATATATCATGTGACCATTCATATTCATTGTAGCAGACATTAGGAAGTTAAATTGCATAATTGATTTCGAAGATAAATACTTGTAGGATAGTAGCTCTAAATATATATGGATTCTAATTTGTTTCTTATTCACTGAGAATGATGTGCATGTGAGCTACCCTTTTTCATGTAAGAAATAGTGGTAACTGGAGTATCAGACTTCTTCAAAATTTTGAGGACTTATTTTGTGGAATTCCCTGTAAGCGACAGAAGTTTTTTTGGTTGGAGAAGACCTCACTTCTTCAATTACACACATGCAGAATTTGTAATTCACTAAAGAATCCGTAATTTTTTTAACGGCCTAAAAACTGCCAAAGTATAGCACTCGATCTTGTGTGGGAGAGCGCTCTATCTTTTGTTGTGGCTATCTGATATGTACTCGATCTATTCTGTAAGAGCACTCTATATATTTCTGATATCTATGTGGATTAGTTTGCAAACAAGTTAGTTTCGAGCAAATGTTGATCATAATACATAACTTGAGGACTATCTTGCCAGTTCTTTTCATTTTCTAGAGATAATGGGATAAAGCATGCATGTGAACGAATACGAGGTGAAATGCACAGATCTAGCTGGGAGACTACAGCAAATGCTTTGGGAGAGTTTGCAGGATATGAAGTATAAACATGCATATTCATAGATAGATATGATCAAGCAGAAACCATGCAGATTTTGTAATCACCATTTTCTCTCCCAGGTCCTGTGAGGACAGACCACCAGAGAGAGCTCTGGTAAGCAACAATGTACGTTTTGAAGTTGAGTAGGGCTAACATTTAGCACAACAGTTTGTACGTTTTGATGGATCCTGTAATGTATTACCAATCCGTTCCGTTCTTTTTATTTGGCATTTTAGAATCCATATGTTGCCAATACTAGCTATTTCAAAACTTCACTGGTAAACTGTAATTCTACTATCAACACATATTATTGGCATCAAAAATTTTAGAACGCAATGGTCAAGAGTCATTTACTACATTGCAGGCAGCTAGCCCTTTACTAAATTGCAAAGTAAGAAACAGACAGTAAGAAAGCCTCAATGCTACATATATATAAATCCATCATGCATGATGAACAAGAAGCTGTGGTAGGTTTTCACAATACCAAGTCAAAATTAGCATATGTGCTTCATTTTATGTATTCACCGTGTGAAACAGAAGCTTATGAATAAGCTTGACAATTTCACACTGCAGCCAGTTGTCCATTTATTTTTCTGTTTTACGTTTTAACTCGCTCCGAGCTAGACAATCACAAAATCACAGCCGGTACCTTCGTGGTATTTAGTAACTTTCAGTAAACCTCCACATGACATTGTTTTTTAGCTGTGACAAGTTCAAGCCATAAGTTACAAACCAAGTTGATATATGCATTACGGACAAGAATTAAGTAAGAAAAAGGAAAAGGAGAGAGTCGTAATGTTGAAGGCGCATCTCTTCTTCAGATTGTTTTCTCCAATCACATCTTTCAGAATTTAAGCTTATACGCTAATGCACCCTCTATACATACATATCCAAAAGATTTCGAAACAATATTGCATAATAGATGTGAAATTATAGTGGTTTAAAATTCTATATTTCATATAAAATGGGAACAAAATGATTGATTTATATGTTATCAATGTAATTGTAAATTCAGATCCATAAATTTTGAGATACGAATATTCAACTCTAAAATCTTGAATCCAAAGTTCTACCAAACAGTAATTAAGACATACTTCACCTTATAAAAGCAAGCAGTGAACTACAGACCTTCACTACAGACCACTTCTCTTCATTACCCACATCAACTGCAAGGCCAAGCACCACCAGCCATAGACAGCGCTAGCTACTACTTCCTCCGGGTTGATAATACTTGTCATTTTGAAGTTAAACTTTAAAATATTTGATTATAAATAATTTTTAAAATATTTATCTTTGAAATATGGTGACAATATGTATATATTAGTCTTAAAAAATACTTTAATAAATCATATATTTATTAACACTTCTATACATATTATAATAAAAAATAGTGGTCAAAGTTGTTTTTTTAAAAACCGTGCCCTTGTCCAAAACAACAAATATTATCAACCCAGAGGAAGTAGCAGCATGCCATACATTATAATTTGTTACAACTACTACCTTTGTGCCAAAATGTATGACATTATTGATTTTTGCATGTTGTTGACCATTCGTTTTATTAAAAAATTTATTATTAATATGTAAAAGCATGAATTAAGTTTATAGTTTCTTTAAAGATAAAAAATCATAAAAATAAAGGATATTTATATAATTTATAGTTGATCTAAAGTAGGTTAACCTCTCATCAACAGCGGATTCAGTGCCTGGTGACCCGATCGCCCGAGCTTGTCAGCGATCGTAATGTACTCCCTCCATTCCACTATAAGCACAATCATAAATTTCCGTGTCCAGCTTTGACCATCCGTCTTATTTAAAATTTTTTATGTTTAGTATTTTAATTGTTATTAGATGATAGAACATAAATAATACTTTATGCGTGATTTATATTTTTTATTTTTTCAAAAAAGTTTCAAATAAGATGGACGATTAGAGTTGGACACGGAAACTCATAGCTGCACTTAAAACGGGATAAAAGGAGTAATTTGAATGTTATTTTAAGATCGGGATCGAAATTCTGTAACCAACACTCATATAATTAGATCCACCACTGCCTACGTTCGATAGGGTGCAATAATGCATGATGATATAAAAAAAATCAAGTCGCTAGTGACAAGGGATTAATTTTTAATGTGGTGGTGTATATTGCTTATCCTACAATTAAGTATGGAAAATTGCACCCAGTACACCATCAAAATCTGAGTGATACCATCTAAAGAGTAGATACCGCAAACTAGTTTATAAATGTTTAAATATACCGCTTCCATCTTACAACAATTACCACGGTCTCTTTCTATAAAAAAACCATCTTAATTTAGTATTGCGCTCCCTGCTAACGGTGAGCGGAGAGAATTAATTAACAGGCACGGTTGCAAGCAGTCCAGTGGTAGAGTGTTAGCGATGAGAAACATGTAGAGGCAAGTAGGCAACCATGGATGTGTGGAGTAAGAGGATTAAGGTATTTGAGTTGCAGTCCCGGTGATCAAGATGGATCAAGAAGCATATATGTCCGTGTCCACCAGCCACCGCTGGTCAACCTTCACCTTGGCCTGTCCTCTATATACTGCATCCGGTTTTTAATAGATAATGACATTCCGAATAACTTTTTAGAATAACGTTTAGCTATTTATCTTATTCGAAAAATTAGGGCAAATATGCTAATGATAAGATATGTCACAATAAAATAAATAATATTTACATAATATGGTGAATGGTCAAATATTATATCTAAAATCAATAATGTCATGTATTAAAAAACGGAGGGAGCAGTAGACACCCTAACAATCTGTAGTCTTTACTAACCTCCCTCCAACCTACTCCCTCCATTTCATATTATAAGACATTTGATTTTTTTAGTCAAATTTTGTTAAGTTTTACTAAGTTTATAGAAAAATTAGTAACATTTAAAATATCGAATTAGTTTCATTTAATATAACATTGAATATATTTTAAGAATATGTTTGTTTTGGGTTAAAAATATTAATATATTTTTCTATAAATTTAATCAAACTTAGAGAAGTTTAACTAGGAAAAAAATCAAACGACATAGTAACCCCGAACCCTGATTTGGGTCATTTGTTCGAGAAATTGATGGCGCCATCACCGGCACCTGAGAAGAGAAGCTAGCCGTTGCTAGAAGAAGATGGTTCTCATGGTCAGTCACCTGATGGTTGGCAATTCCCTATACATATATACCTCGTACAACAAGAGTATGAGGCGCCCCATAAACAAGAACGTAGGTAAAGAACACAAGGCATTACCACACTGAACATTTATTAATTCCACAATAAATAGTTACAATATAAAAACTGAAAAACAGATACCCCCAATGGTAACATCTCACTAAGCTATATCAGATTATTATAGCTTGCAATACCCACGAGGAAAAACCCCGCACTAACACCAGTGGCGACGTCTAAAATCTTTGCTGTTCTCTCTCCGGATTTCTCTCTCTCTTCCAAATCCAACCTTTTTTGCGGCAATAACACGGAGGGGAAAAAAGAATCAGTAGATTAATTTCTGATTATTAGTATATAGTGTCAATTCAATGGAGTTAAGTAGAATCATATGACGAAAAGAAAACTGCATGATCTTTAGGAGGAGGTGTACCTCCTGAGTTTGTCCAACTCCTCCCGTTCTTGCCTCCACCGTTTGCTGTTTTCTTCGGCCATTTGGGCGAGCTGTTCCATTTCCCTATCGATATCCTTCTTCCCATCTCTAAAAGCATCGTCCAGAAATGCACTGCTGCTGCGTTGGCTTCCATTACCCTGCAATCAAAATAATGGCTAAATTAAAGGTGAGAGATCGGTGGTAATCCATTGCAGTATATTGCGCCAATGTCCAAGTTTGTTTGAGCTAGATATTAACAATTTGACAATGAAGCACTCTGAATGTCTTCTTTTTTGACGTAAAATTGAAATATCTATTCACACAGTAGCCGTTGAATACATGTTCCAATCCAAAAGATATCAAGAGCATTCATTGATGCATCTCAATGGAGTTAATAACAGTACAAGACCTGTCACTGTAGAAATGTGGATGGAATCCCCAATCCCCAATCGTCGCTAGCCCACACTGGTGAGGCACCAAATTTTACCCGGGAAAAGCGCATAGATCGATCTGATCTTGCGCGTCTTGACGCAGATCGATTTTGGCCGCATTCAAAAGTAGTACTCGTAAACAAGTCGGATTCGTGAGTGGGAGGCGAACCTGGTGAAGTCGGGCTCCGAAAAGGCGAGAGCCGGCCGCCGGTCGCCGGAGACCAGCTCCGGCGGCGGCGGGGAGGATCCTCTTGTGCAGCATGGAGCGCAACGCCATGGATGCCTTCGGCTTGGCTTGGGGAGATTTTTCTTTTTTTTGGTAGAAATCGCTTCTGTACTAGAAACCCCGTAGGTAGCAGCAACCAAAGGCGAAAACGGAGAAGAAAGAGTTCATGTCGTGGGCGACCCGACCAGATATTGGGCCGAATCCAGCCCACTACGGATATTTTTCTGATGGGCCGTAATCTCGCATATGCTTATTTTGGCCGTAAGGTCGTAAATATGTAGGCCCATTCCCCGGCGATCAAAACCTCCTCCGCTCCGCCGCTTCAGTTCCACCGGCAGCGACGACAACGACGAAACTCCCGGCGATAAGCTAAGGTTCGCCGGCGGCGGCGCCATCGGTGGTGAGGTTGAGCCGTCCCCGGCGACATGACCTCGTCGGCCTCCTCTTTGTTATGGCTGATCAGGAGGGGAAGAATCTAGGCGAGTGTGGGAGGAGAAAATTGACATTTAGCCACTTTCAAGGATGGGTTTCGCTGTAATGCCATTCCGTCAAGTTGCTTCGTTAAAATACCATCCCCACGCTCGCGCAACACGCTGCTTCGCGTTTTTCCAATTTCACTGGATTAACACACAAAATCACGAGTGTTGTGACCAATGTGCCCTTGGGTCATTCTTTAAGTCAGTGAGACAAAGGGGATCGAGAGTGAGAGAAAGGGGATCGAGATGCGTCGGCTCTTGCTCACGGCGGCGCCCTAGATCGATCTCGTCGGCATCGCCATTCCACCCACCGCCGCAGTCACCCTCTCGCCCTCACCCAGCTGTAGCTCACGGCGGCGCTGCCATCGCCATTCCACCCACCGCCGCCGCCACAGTCCCAATATCGCCCTCACCCAGCTCTAGCTCACGGCAGCGACAGTGGCACAGCGGCGGCAGCGGAGTAGAGCGGCAGCGTGGCGGCGGAGCAAAGCGGCACAGCGCGGCGGCGGAGTAGATCGGCAGAGCGGCGACGGAGTAGAGCGGCAGCGTGGCGGCGCTGGAGAGAGCGCTGGATTAGGATGGCGCTTGCTGCTTTATTTGGCACAAAACGACCTCCAGGGGTAATTTGGTCAGCAGACAACTCACTTACGGGTTTAATCCGGTAAAATTGGAAAAACAACGAAGCAACGTGTTGCGTGAGCGTGGGATGACATTTTAGTGAAGTAACTTGGTGGAATGGTATTACAGCGAAACCCAAGGTTAAAAGTGGCTAAATGCGGAGGGGGATGTGCCCTAGGGTTTTGGTTTGATTTATTCGTCTTCGTCGCCGGTAATTTCGTCCGCAACGAGCTCCATCCGCCACCGATCTTGCTGCAGCTGTGATTTGGGGCCATTTTGTCGACCTTGTCTCTGGTAGTTTATCCAGTGTCCTCGTCTGCATTTAAGCGCAGAATGCTCTGATGATATTTTGGAGCACAAATTACTAGTAGTACATTGGTTGTTCATCACCTTTGACAACTCATGTATAGTTGCACTTAATAACAGCTGTTAACAAATGCAATTATGTTTTTGTCAGCAAAACCACATTGCTAATTTTTACTAGCTGCTAGGATGGTTAGTACATAATTCTACTCTGTACTACTAGTGCTGAACCTGTAAATTTATCAGTATTATCAAATGCACTTTTCTTTTTATGTTTAGTATGCTAGTGTCATCTTTTGCAATGCAATTAATATATAGTTCATGGCTCATTCAGGAGAAAGTTTCAGTGACTGTTATAGCCAGGCTTTCATGCCATTTTGCTGGGCCCAGATTTGTATAAAGAAAGCACAGTTGTCGCCGATGATGTGGAGGCAAGACAAATTGTGTTTTAAGACACCCAAGATGAAATGCCATCAAATATAACATATGTTGTGCAATGCAGAGGATCCATATATACCTCTTCTCTGGTCTCAAGAAGCTATTTTCCTATTAAGCCAGACATCACAAAGTAAAAGTAAGTCCTCAATCCTGTCCTTGTGGCAAATCTGTGGAAACATTATTATGTACATAGGACTTTTCTGACACTCCTATAACCACAGTACAACCAGACACTGACTATAAAACGACTCAGCTTCATTTTGGTGACCTTGTGATGAGATACAAAAACCCAATTATCATATTAAATTTGATCAAGGTATGTTTATGTAATATGCTCTGTAATATGCCTTGTATGTTTAGTATTCACAGGTTTTGCATATATCAACTAGTTTCCTAGCTTGGTAATCCTTTCCTCATGGCTATTCATCCACAAACCGATTTTGTGGATTAATTCTTATTCAGGTTATTGAAAAGAAGCCTCGTTCGACTTTATTTAGTGTACAATTTGTAAAAGCAATTGACCACATAAACAACGGGTTATCAAAGGATAACCAGTTAATGTTTATTCATCTGGACATTACTTTCTGTGCATCCCCTCATCCTAATTTTCCGTTTAGTATGTTTTTGTCAGTGCAGGAACTTTATATCTTTTTTGCCTAAAAGAAATTGTCTAGTATGTCATGGGTGGTTCCCAGGAAACCACTTTTAGCTTGATAACCAATTTTAGTCGGACCCAACTTGTTCTTTTTCATGAGTTCCATGCAATCAGGATATTCTTTTTGAAATCATCCTGGGAGCAACTTTTAGCTAGTGCACAATGTAGTGAGCGATTTTACAGTACAATGCGTGAATTTATTTTTACATTAACCTGGAACCGATTTGTATGGTACTAAGTGGTTTTTTCTTATGTTGAATTCTTTGATGTTTGCTGAAAGATACACAGTTTGTGCGTATTGAGGATTCCAGGTGATCATAGTGTTTATGAACTGCATATCAACTTCTTTTCTCAACTTCTTCAGAATTTTATCCACAAACTCTTTTAAATGTTTTGAATCTCCTGTGGAGAACACTTTTTTGCCACCAAAATCATTTACACTGCTGACAGTAGTTAAGAGTTTATAACTGTATTTTATTTAATATGATGATATTATCTAAAAAAAAACATGAGAAGTTTTGAATAAAATTCAGTAAGGACTATAAGGATCAATTCATTAAATGTTCAACAATTTCACCGAGTTCAGTTATGTCATGCATAAGGAGCAGAAAAAGGGGCTGAATTCATTGATTATCCTAGTTGCTAGGGAAATTCGGAAACACCATAATGACTGTGTTTTCAACAGAGTGGATCCAAGCATCATGGAGGTGTTGAGGGCAGTGTCAACAGAAGCTAGGTTTTGGTGCCTGGCTGGAGCTCTTGCGCTCCAAGCTTTCCTTTGTAGGTCGCTAACCCAAGGGCACTAAGCTGTCGTAGGGTGGTTTTTGGTTCGTGTGTCGCCTTGTGTGATGCTAGTTGTGGATGTGTTCTGGGTGAAGGGCCCATGAGCCCTTGGTTGTATGGGTGGTTTGTTTTCCTTCTTAATGAAATGAAGCGCAGCCCTCCTGCGTTTTCTAAAAAAATTAAAAAACTTGTGAGGATTGTGGTATTACTCCAACTCTGATATCATCTAACATGAAATATTTCAGTTGCTAGCTTTTCCAGTTTTAAGCACTTTCTTTGTATGTAATCAGGAACAATCTTCAGAAACATAATATGTACTAAAAATAATTCAGAACTCAAGTATTGCTCTATTGATCAAGCTAAATCATTTTTACATGTTAATTACAAAATAATTTTAAAACTTGAAGGAAAAAGACCATCTCTCTGTTTTCCTGATTGCCTTGGTCACAACACAGGCATAGAGATTTTGATCATGCATGTCTATTGACATAGGAAAAATGTGATTGGAAAAATAGCAGTATTTACATGTCATTTTGCAATCCTGTACTGGACGAGTTTTAATCAATAGGCTTTTTTTGCAGATGAAGTTTTATTTCTCTCATAAACATGACAATATATAAGAATCTTTTTATACACGTCTTGTTGATGCACGATTTATATTTTGTGCCTTTTCACTTTATGGCTTTGTGTAGTATGATAGCTTAGAAAATTATAACATGGACATACCAACAAGGGAAAGGGATGCTTAAGTACCTTTTTCGAGCAAACTGAAACAAGAGAGAAAGCCACATGGAAGGTATTTTCTTCTTAGGATGAGCATGCTAGCTACCTTCCTAATTTCCATTAAGAGAAGTGAATGGTAACCATTTGTTACAACACTACCGATCTTTTTTTGTTACAACACATCTGCTTTCCATTGTACAAGGCTTGTCGTTCCCTTTCCATCTGCATAGCCTTGATGAACTCCAAGATATCACACATGAATATAACTGAAAACTGGTCAGGGTTGTAAACAAAAAACATCTCTTTGTTGGAAAATGGATACATTCTTATTGGACATTTAAATTGTTTAAAAATTGATGAGCTGTTCAAACATGCACAATTCATCTTTGGCTCATTATCTTGGACTTGACACTGGATTATTCCAGTTCTTTCAAGTTTCAATATTAATATGCCTCATGCCCTAATATTCATGTGCTTGATCCCATTATACTTGCAGGCAGCAGTCATCCTAGGTTTCTTCAAGTGTTTTGCTGCTATGTGAGATCTATGGTATTTTCTCCCCAGTGTTCAGTTTTTCTGAGAATCTCTAAAGGCCATTTGATTCGTTCAACATTTATTTTTCTTTTCCTTCAAGGAACTTTTGATGCTACACATATTTTTTTTTCATTTACTGAACATTCTTGATTTATGGTGCATCATATAAAATGGGAACAGCACTTGCACTGGGTTTGTCTGGGGTAATGTAAAAAACTTTTATGGGACTACAATCACCATAAATTATAATGTATACTGATTTACCGTTTATTAAGCAAAATACATACAATTGATTCCTTTGCTTAGGCTTGATGCAGCATTGTCAAGGCGCTCTACAAGCATTTTAACATTGGAAGTAAGGTTTTTATTCAGCAGTTCCTTTGGACTGAAGTGGATTTCGGCTTCACAATGTTCTCAGCGCGTTGCAACTTAAAATCATTAATTTCAGGTTCTTTATGATTTTACAATGTCACATGGAAGCTCTGGTTTTCCATGATGGTTCATGCAATGAGGTAGAAAAGTGAAATGACGAGGGGAAGATAAGGTGGGTAAATAACTAAATATGTGCTTTGTAGCTTCTTTCAGTCCCACAAATGATGGATAGTTTCATTTATTTTGTACAGATCACTGTCTAATTTGCATGTATAATGTTTCATGCTCCCACATGTCCTCTTCTTCCATGTTTTTCCAATTTAATGAAATATAAGAGTAAGGATTGCTAGGCATTCTAGATGGCAATTCATCCTTGGATTCTTGAACTCCACTCTGATGCATGCATAAATTACAGTGATGGTTCCACTACCACTTGCTTTTGTTTCTTTGTATAACACTTTATAACCCGTGCCTAATAGTAAGAATTTAAAGGAACCTGAATTTATAACTGAAGAAATGACACAGGGAGCATGCTGGCAGCTTGCTTTCAAAAATTATTTTGAGGATTAAAAATACATTTTATTATCACCAATCATATAACTATGCTAACAGAAATTTGGAATATATTAATGTCTGGATTTTGAAGATTTTGGGTATTACATTAGTATAGAGTAGTTAGACTATTCATTCTTGTGGTTAGTGTTACTGCTGATAAGGGGCTAGGAACTCTTGGTTTTCTTGTTAGTGTTACTGTAGATAAGGGGCTATGAACTCTGGATTTAATTTACTCTTGAACAATGGCCATTAATGTTTGGTGGTATTTACTGCTACTGTAGATGTAACAAGCCAATGACTCGGTACTCTCCTGGTTTATGAAATCACATGAATGGAACGTGGGTATCTATATCCTTTTTTTAGGTGTATTTTTTTTCTAATTTCATGCTTGGGGTTTTTTCTAGCAACTCATTCAAAAGAAAATGTTTGGTTCAATTCATGTTGGCCATGATGTGCATTGAACATGCTTGTTTACTAGTTAGAGATAAGGAGAACAGAAAGTGATTAAAAAAACTACAAAGGAGAAACAAATAACTCTAATTGACTAGTATGAATTTGTAGCGCTACATCCATGTAACAAGAGAAGCAAAATGAGTGTGGCTTGGGAGATATGGAAGCATAGGAGGCAAAGAAAGGGGTCAATTCCCTCATTATCCTTGTGGCTTGGAGATATGGAAGCATAGGAATGAGTATGTGTTTGATGGCGCTAGTCCTAATGTTATGACTGTCATTCAAACGGTCAAATGTAGGCTGGGCCTCTAAGCTCGGTGAGCTCCTTATAAAGTTGCTTACCCCGGTTGGGTAAGGTCAGGACGAGTGAGTTGTGTTTGTATAGCAATCTATTGTTGTTTGGAGTGGAAGGTGTTTTAGCCACTCCCTCGTCGTTTCTTCCTTCTTAATGAAATGATATGCATACACATACGTATTAAAAAAACAAGAAAAGCAAAATAGAACAGCAATGATTCTTCTTGCACTACTCTAATGCTCATCTTCACTTGCAAAATTGGCAGATTCTGAAGGTCAAATGACTGAATCCTTTGAGTTATCCTGTTGCCGCCTTTCACAAACTTGGCATCCTTCTTCCAGAGTTGCAGTTATGGTGGCTGGCATTGAGATGAGACATCATAGGCACTGGCAAAGCTGGATAGGATTATTCAAAGTTCTATATATTGAGAAGATTGGCAAGCTGAAGTCGTGAGCGCGTGAGGGTTAAACCTTATAAAGGTTTTTAAACGTCTTCAATTTGTGGCAAAGTATACAGTGCACTAGTTTGAAACCTTTAATTGGGGTTCTGTTGGATGTGATCTGAAGGATCAAGGATAGAAAAGGGTTTCAATTGTCTTCTGTGAACCCTGTTTTGTTATGCTCCACATCCATCATGTAAACTGGAGTACTATGCTTTCAATACAGAACAGGCATTTTTCTCCCTTCTCGCAAAAAGAAAAAAGCATATGCATATTATATTGCAGGTTTCTTCTTTTTCATTGAGAAGTTTTGATTCAATATACCACAAAATCTGGCTCATTTTCTTGACATGAATGTATGTATGTATCCCTCTACATTATTACTAGAATAATAACCTAATCAATCCAGCTAATAAATACGCTAATACGTGTTTTTGCTGTAACAGCGCGAAAGACGGAGGCAGGAGGCAGGCGAGGCGGCAATCTGGACCGTCCGTTGCAGATTGGACGGCTTCCATTGGATGTGATGACTTGAAAAAATGGAATCTCTCGCCTTACACGCGTCACCCACACATTGGCCCCCCGCTGCTTTTCCGTCCTCGAAAGCTGTGCAGCAGCAGCAGCAGCTGAGCGAGACGAGGGAGCAAGAAGGCGACCACCGCGTGGTGGTGGTGGATTGGATTCGATTCATCCCCGCAAACCCTAGCCGCCGCCGCCTCCTCCTCCTCCCCATTTCATCTCCGGCTCGATCGATCGCCGCCGGTCGCCGTACCGTACAAGCATGTCTACGCCGTTGCTGCTCCGGGAGGCGCTCACCCTCGCCGGCCGCAAGGCGGCGTGCCCGACTCGCCCCCGCGCCCTCGTCATGCTCGGCGGCGCGCACGGCGCAAGCCGGCCCACAAACGTCACCGTCCCGCCGCCGTCCCTTCTCAGGGCGCTCTCCAGCCGCGCCGGTGAAGTGAACCCCCGCCCCCGCCCCGAGGAGATCACCATCAGCGGCGTCGGCGGCGGCGGCGGCGGCGGGGCGGACATGGTGTCACCTACCGCCGCTGCCTCCGGTGGCGGAGATGCCATGGTCGGAGTCGGGATGTCTGCTCCTTGGCTGATCGGCGCCGCCGGTGCGAGCGCGACCATCAAGTTGGGGTCGGATCCGGTGGCTCCGGCGACCGCCCGCGAAGACTTTGCTCTCCTCCGCGCTCGTCACCTCTTTAACAAGGCAGAGCAACACCACCTCGCCGCGCGCCACGGCTACGGGGAAGGGGAGGGTGGATCGTTCAACCCCAACCCACGCGTCGCCACGGCGCTCGTCTGCCTCGTCGCTGACCACAACGACATGCCGCTGCCGGCGATCCAAGGCCCTGAATTCCTTGTGCTCGAGGCTGACGACAACATGGTGGAGCTCATCCGCGAGCTAATCGTCGCCGGCGGTGGCGATCCTGAGCATGGCGAAACGACCGGAGGCTTCGTCTCCCTGCCGCCCTGCGTGTTCGACGATGTGCGCGACAAGAAGATACTGCCATCATCGGGTATCACCAATGTCAGCTCTCTCGCCGCTGCCACTGCCACTGCCAACGGCATCAACATCATGATCCCGGCACAGTCTGCCTCAGCTGGAGGGAGTCGAGGTCGTCCGTTCTCGATGCAGGCCACTCGATACCTCTCAAGTACTCCCAATGTCAGCATCCCTGAGGATACCAGCAGTGCCAATGGCGGCAAGAGGAAAGCAAAAAGGATCAAACTCGTTGATGTCAGTGTGAGGGTCACTGAGTTGGAGCAGCTTGTGAGGAGCTTTGATAAGAGATTGGAGGATGTGGAAGCGAAATGGGAGGCCAACCTGCGTATTGCTGAGATGCGCGCGGACATTGCTGAGAAGCGCGCTGATCAGCTTGAGAAATTGCTGGAAAAGACAGTAGAAGGTATGGAGAGAATGGTGCATAACAAGATGGAAAAGACAATTACTTGGGTACTGTACAAGGACTGCCAGCAGGAAGAGTTGGCTCACTCTCGCCACAGTTCCTTGTTCCGATACTGCACTCAACTTGCTCAAGAAATGGCTACAACTAAAGATGAACTTCACTCAGTGAGGAGAAACTACAGGTATGTAACTACGATTAATTATCGCAATTCAGCTTTGTCGTTGAATTAGATTCTGAGAAACGATTACTTCATGCTGTGTGTTTGTTCAAGGGATTCGGCTCTGTTATTAATCTGACAAATGGTTTGCCTCATGTTGTGTGTTTGTTGCAAGGAACTCAACTGTAATGTTGAATTAGATTCTGACAAACGACTGTTTCTGTTGTGTGTTTGTTACTTTGTTGCAAGGGATTGAGCTGTGTTATTAAACTGACAACTGGTTTTTTCATGTTGTGTATTTCTTGCAAGGGATTCAGCTGTGTTATTAAACTGACAACTGATTGTTTCATGTTGCGTGTTTGTTGCAAGGGACTCAACCGTGTTGTTTGAATTAGATTCTAACAAATGATTTCTTTGTGTTTTGTGTTCGTTGCAAGGGATGATATTCTGACCTCCAAATTCACCGTGTCAATCACTGCGTGGCGCATCGTGTTGGTTCTATTGGGGGGCTTCGGTGGAGTCACAGCGTTCTACGTGCCTTATGTCATCAAAGATATCAAACTGGAGACATGCGAAGAAGTAGCCAAGAGGATTTCAGAGCTTCTGCAGGGTATCGCGGATGCAATTAAAGAGCTAAGAGAGGAGGTGGAGGCTAATAAGGTGCCTTGGTGGAAGAGACTTTTCAAGAAATGAAACAAGGATTTGCACTGCCAGATGAGTTTTTTTTTGAACAAGTGACTGGAGTTGTGATGAGTTTGAACAAGTGACAGAGTTGTGATGATTTTGAGCAAGTTATCGACAGAGTAGTTGTGATAAATTGTCTTTTGTTTCAATCTTGTTCTGTTGCTCCCGTACGGCGGCGCTAGCCGGCCGAAGTCGTACTCCGGCGAGCCGGCGTGCGAGAAGAGGAACGCCGCCCGCGTGCGCGAGGTCGTCGTACCATGTCCCGCCGGAACGTGAGCTTTCCGATCGAACACCTGGTCACCAACCATGGCGCTCGCTCGCTAATGAGTACAAGAACTAAACGAGCACGCGAACGCTCACATTGTCGACAGGACAGCGCCGCCGGCGAGGGCCTACCACCGCCGGCGGACGCGGCAGTGTTGGAAACCGAGCGCAGTAGCGCATCATCAGCAGCAGATTACGCCAGGACGCTGCCAATGCCGGAGCCGGTCACCCGCACCAGCGCGGCGGCGGCGGCGACGAGGCCATCAGCCCAAGACGTGATCCACTGCCACGCATTTGATTAATTACAGGAGCAGAACAAGGTGAAAATTAAATGATCGGTCGAGATTATTATTTAATTAATATAATGCAGTACGATTGTATGATCGACGTCCATCGCCGGAGAGGTGCACGAACAACACCGCAATACGCCCGGCGGTCGGCCGGTCAGCCACCGCGACACCGCTCGCCGTGGCTGACTTACGGATGTTGCATGGTCACATGACAGTCCAGTCCGCCGCCGCCGCTCGCCGCCGAAACCTGCTGCTTCCTCCGGCCGTGCTCCTTGATCAGCTCACGCGCGAACCGCTCCAGCTTGTCGGCGTTTGTCTCGCCGGCGAGCCTCCTCCCCTGGAACATCACCGCCTCCACGTTCCTCTGCTGCAGCATCGCCTCCGCCACCCACACCGCCTTCTCCGTCGTCTCGCCGCCGCACGCCACACCCCTCTCGCCGCCGCGCCGCCGTGCCACCCCCATACCCTGCACGACGAATTTTGATCAAATCTTGATAAAGAATCAAACAAATTTTGATCGATCGTACTGCAAAAATCTGAGAGAAATTTACTCCGGTTTTGACTGTAGCCTTACCTGGATGCGGACGTAATTGCTTGTCCTGTTATGTCCGAACGCCATGGCGACAGCTTGATCTACCTAATGGATCGGATTGCATTGCATGCCAGATCAGATCTCAATCTCATGTCGAGTACTCCGAGCAAGACGAGACGAGATGCATGCGTACAAAATTGTACTAGCAAATTAATTATGCGGCGTACTCTGTTTGCTTCAATTCTACGTGTGCGTGTGAGACAAGCGTGAACAGTGACGTCCATGTCGTGTGGTGTATATCGGGCACGTACCATGTCCGACGCGCCCTCGGCGGCGATCCGCGCGATCACCGGCGTCCTCGCGCGGCCGGCCGCCGCTCGGTGGCTGCTTCCGGCGGCCTCGCCGGTGCCGATGGAGATGACGAGCAGGTTGTCGACGCCGGCCGCGGCGGGGAACTCGCGCTGGTTGTTGAGCACGTGCGTGATCGCCGCGGCCGTCGGGTTTCCCAGCGCGACGCCGCTGCCTACCGCCGTGATCCGGGTGACGCCGTCCACCGAGGAGACCTCCACGGCGGCACCGTCCATGGGGGCGCATGTTGCGGCGCAGGCGTCGCGGAGGCGGAAGTCGTACGACGGAGATTGCGCGGCGTCGGCGCGCGAGAAGAGGAACGGCGCTCGCGTCGCGAGGTCGTAGCACGGGACGAGCACCGGGCGCACCGTGTCCCGGAGCGTCAGCTCGCCGAACACCTAGTCACCAGCCATGGTGCGAGCTTAGCGTGACACTTCACATACCGATTAGTAGAAGAACTAAACGAGCACGCGAACGCCAACCTTGTTGAACGCGCCGGTGGGGCGGCGGAGCAGGCCGCCGGCGCGGGCCGACCACCCGCGGCGGCGGACGCGGCGGAGCAGGAAGCCGAGCGCGTCATCAGCAGAGTACATCGGCCGCCCACACGGGCCACGCGCGAACAGCATGGCCGCCAGGACGCCCCCAGCGCCGGATCCAGCGGCCACATCAAAGAAATCTGCGAGCCGCGCGGCCTTGCTGCCGGCGCGCCGCTGCACCGCGGCCTCGAGCCGCACCAACGCCGCCGCGGCGAGGAGCCCGTCTTCCGGGCGCGCGCCGCCGTCGATGGAGAGCACGCACACCCTGTTGCCTCTCGACACCGGCAACGCGACTCCGCCGCCAGAGCACTGTAAGCTCTTCGTCTCGCCACCGCCGCCGCCGTAGCCGAAGAGGAACTTGCTTTCGAGGATGGAGAAGATCTCGTAGGTGAGCCTGTCCGCCGCGTCATCCTTGGTCGCCTCCATGGCGCTCGATCCCGCGTTGCCGTGAGTGAGATGCCACTGCTCAGTAGCGCGCGAGAGGTAGAAGAAGAAGAAAAAGGCGGGAGAGATGGAAGCGCGCGAAGGTAGGTGGCGCGCAGCGGTGGCATGTGTCCGTACGTGTACGGACAGTATACGGAGATCGCGTCTACGTATACCTTTTTCTTCGCAGGGTCTCGTCTACGAATACTCACTGTATGAACCGTACATATGTAAAGCTTACGTACGGTTTGAGTCAATTTGGTACAGCAATTAAGCGTGTAACCGTGCGTGATTAATGCTATTGATGACGCGCACGTTAATTATGAGATGCCGTGCTGGATTATTCGTGGCCGTGACCAAAGGACATATTTTTGTACATGGCACAAGGAAGGACGGCTGAGATTTGCAGCAACAGGTTGGCTGCGCCATCCAATGGCCGGGATTTCTTCTTCTGCCTCTAGTGCCATTGGATCCCTCTCTAAACCTCTTGGCTAGTTCTATATCGTCGCCCCGCTTTGTCCACCATTTGATTTTGTTGCCGACACTAGTTCAATTGCCTTCCTAATCTCTATTTTATCTTGACATATCCATGTTCTTTTACCTCCCTTGACGTACGGTTTCTCCCTTAATTCTTTGCAAGCTCGTCCATGTAGGGTCTAATTGGTTGTTCGTATATATGTTCTCAACCACACTTGAAATGAGTCGTCCTACTTTTGGTTGAGCGCTTGATGAGGACACATCGCAAGAGAAGCCAATGTAGTCTCCAAGAAGTAGAACTAATCCTTACCCTTTACGATCTAACACTATATATACATATCGATACAAAGAGAAAGAAATAAAATGCCCTCTACTTTAACAAAACGCTAATGCACTTGTCCCTTATTTTAAAAAATCCCATTGCATTTTTTCCACACTTCCACAAATTTCAACACAATGATTTTTTTTTAAAAAAAGATAAAATTATTCTGGGACAAATATGATGGTGAAAAATGTTGTTTTTGAAAGAGAGGGAGTACTAGACAGAGATCTGCAGTTTGGATGAAAAATTGATGCGTGCCCGGCCCACAATGTTGGAGAGCTGCTGTATTATGATCTTATCTGTAATCTGTGCTATCTTGCTTTGGATTCCCAAGCTTTCACAGCTTGCAGGACAGGCAGGTGAGTGTATCTGTATAATGTGTAGGTGGCAAGTCGCAACTCACAAGTGTAACAGTGTATTTATACAGTTGTACAAAGCTGTACCAGAATATCTTTCAATTGTTTCAGGCTTTTAGCAGCAGTCAAAACAATGATCACCATGTCTCTTAATTCAGCAGCAATTGAGCTTGATTCTCCAGAGTTTAATCACGAGGGGACATGTCAGCCCGGCATAGTGACATAATGTGTGCAGGCGCATCTCGGGAACAAATACGGCTGCTAGGAATGTTCTGCCCTCTTCGTTCATAAGTTAGTAATTTTTATACACGAATCATATATAAAAATTAACTTATTTTAGAATAAAGGAGTATATATCAAATCCAAATTATGCAAGCTCATATTTTAGATTGAAAGCAGTACTATTATAGGGTTTTAGGATTTAGAGTTTAGGGTTTTAGGGTTTAGGGGTATTTTATAGGAGTATATTATAGTGTGCAATTTATAATTTTTTCATGCTCTCTTCTTGTTGTATATTGCCACCAATTAATCGATGTTTACAGTTCCGTATGTACTTGCTTCCTCCGGCTCCTCTCAAAATGAAGTAACTTCTTACTGATTAGATAAGTGTTTATTCTGATTCATAACTATAAAAAGTTGGTAGAAGTACTCAGGCACATCCTTCTCCTCACGCATCCACGCTGTTAAGTGAGAAACTGCAGCGCTACGTACGGGTGCATGTCTGCATGACCAAGATGTGCATGCGGATCTGAATTCACAGGATTCAGCTTCGGGCCTGATTGCGATAGCCCATTCAATTAGTATTTCAGAATCTTCAGACTTGTTGATTGTCACCGTTTGTATATCAGTCAAGAGAATTTTCAACGTCCATGCACATGGGTTATACCAAATCTGGACCTTCCACTAAGCAAAATCGAACGGCTCAAAAAACAATCGGTACCGAGAGGTACCAACCCATCCACGTGGGATATTGAGACATGGAAACTTTGGTGGAGGGGTGAATTAGTCTTTTTTTGGTTAAATGTGACGCCTCTTTGAAAGGGTTAATTGGATTCGTACCATTTTAAATTCTTCAGTTTTAACATACATCATTACTATTCAACTATTCAGAACTATGGTATTACAATTTTTCATGTATTCGAAATATACTACTACATACCTCTTGAATGTGTTTAACGACCAAATTACCCTCATCTTTCTCATCCCATCTCATGTTTATCTTCTTTCTCCTATTTTTCCCCTTCTGGATCCGAATCTAGCAAGTTGTCTTCTTCCTTCACATTTCCTCTCTCGGCCATGACGCCAGTGTCGTGTTGCGCCATCTAGTTCCTCTTCTTCCCTTCGCTAGCCAACCAAGGAGCGGAGCTCATCGTCGGCGCGTCGTTTTGGAAGGTGCAGCTGGTGTTGTTTGCCTCGGCGGCTTCACCACAAGTGCATCATCTGACACTTCTTTCGTGTGTAATCTCAAACTGAACATCGATCTTTTTTATGTGCCTAATTGAGTTGGTCAAACATCCCAAAATCCATTCCACTAGCTTCTGCCGAGCAGCAGACAACCAACTACCAATACGTCCTCCAGCAGCTGGAAACCAACCATGTGAAAGAAATGGGAGGAAGAAGATGAACAGGAGGCAGGTCGGGTAGCTTTGACTGGCTGCTGCAGCTGCGAAGATGGAAGCGGGAGTAGCAGCAGCCCAACGGATGGATCCACCACGCCTCCCCTCTGCTAATTGGTTTCTGATTTGTTGCCACAAAATCAAAATAGAACTAAAGGCTGACTGCAGGGGATCTTTGAGTGCAGTAAAGATAGCGACGGTGAACGATTTTTGGCAAAGCCGACTCGAGCCAGCCTGCGCCGATCGGCAACCCCTTGCACTGAACCTGCAACAAGAATCGAGAGGAAGAAGATGAATAGGAGAGATGGAAGCAGATCAAAGGAAGAAGAAGAGGGTATTTTGGTGTAAGAATTTTGTTAAACACGTTGAAAGGATATGTAGTGGTATATTTTCAATACATGAAAAATTATAATGGTATGGTTCCAAATAGTTGAATAGTAATGATATTTTCAAAACTAAAGAATTTATAATAACATATTTCAAATCATTCCAAACCTCGATTTTATTCAGATGGGGATGAAGGAAGACGACGAATAAAGGAGGAACCGGAAGTAGGGGAAGGGAAGGGGAGAGTACGAGGTGGTTGGGAGCAGGAGAATCAAAGTGGTAGCGTCAGCCACGGAGAGCGCACGAGCATGGCAAGCCGGAAGCGGCAGCGGCGGTGGGAAAGCCGCGCAGATGGAGGCGTGGCATTGCTGTGGTTTCTCTATTGCTCGGAAGGCTAGTACTAGTAATAATAATAGAGTAGAGACGAACAACGCTGAGAGGCGACCCAACCAACCAGAGAGAATCGTAAGACGGTGCTGATCAGGTGCACGTACGATTAAAAGAAATAAAGGCGGTCACATCGTTCTGAGTAGTATATAGTATATAGTAACAGTACTATCAAGGTTGCATCACTCTTACACATAGGTAAATTAGTAGTAATTGCTCTCTACTGGTAGTAAAAAATAATCTAAACCATTGATCTCATTTGATCGAAAGGTTCAGATTGTTTTCTACTACCACCCTAATTAGCGGTAGCAGAAATATAGAGGGACATTATTATCAAAAAAAAATAGGGGTATTACCATTTAGCAGTTACTAAACTTTTTTTCTTTTTTAGTTTTTTATGGAATATGAGCAATGCCAACATAATGGATAACAACACATCGATCTTGCCGGGAAAAAAACATAAATGATAAAGTTACTCGTAATCATTGTATTAGTAAATTAATTACCCTGAATACTATGGGTAGTATAATAGTACAAGTAGAGAATACCGAGGTATCGCTTTTTTATCATATATAGATAAACTACTCAGCTTAATTTAGACTAAAAATAACACAGATGACACAAACAACCATTGCCATCTATTCCATGGATGTGTAAGCAACAGCACATCCCCAGGCCAACGCAACGCCACCAGCCATTGACAGAACTGTAATCACAGGCAACCTCTTGATACGTCTTTCCAACACTTCCAACTCCCGCCTAACAGATATACAAAAATGAATAAGTGCATGTTTGATCTTAGTTCCTTAATTTTTTATTTGGCTTAAATCAAGCAACAGGTTATAATAAATATAGGCGCTTACAAGAGTTCTTGATCACAGACACCCTTACTCGCGCGGCTACTTTTTTCACCCTGCAATTCAAAAAAAAAAAAATTGTTGTCAAAATAAAACAAGCTGACATGTCAATGTAAATTACATGTAAGCTACTTCTAGTCTTTTCCACTGCAAACAGGATAACAGAGGAAGGCATTGGAAGCAATATATTTGTACACTAGTCTGAGCTTGAATAGTAAAGTGGTGAACCAACTGGACATGCATTCGTTACAGATGAAATTACAACATTAAATGGTTATATATCCTTTCATGCAGCATATATGTTTTTGCTCTACTGACAAGAAGACAGCTACGTATAAGTAGCTGGAGAAACACTTTTGTACAACTTATTAGCTCAACCCAGCAGCCCAAAACCAGACAAGTAAATCATGGACGTAGCAAATCAAACGTTGCAAATCTCCCCTAGTATTTGTGAATTATGGTCTCCCAAGGCAGGAGAGCAGCAAATGTCCGTTTGACGAAGCATTCCAGCCACTTGTACCCATATAAATCAGACATCTTGGCCAAACAACGTATCAAATCCCCAAATTATCAGGCTCGATCGAGTTCAAAACAGGCTTGTCACTCTTCTCAGCACCCATCCGCACCTCCAAAATATCCACCTAGATAGTTAATGGGTATTGCTATATTTATGGCTACATAATTTTCCTTTGATTACAGTCAGATTTTTGGTGTACAAGATTAGCGTTGACATCTGGCGTGAGTGCCTGACTTTGGAGACGCTATATTTATGATGACACAAAATTAGCTTGATCACAGTTGGTTAATTTGGCCCATGGATATCATGTAGATTCGTCTGCGCTATTGATGCTTGCATTTCACGTTCGTTTGATTTGCTAAGTCTATAGCTATTCTCTCTGTACTACGACTCTGTTGCTCCTAGTTATACATTAGTTTCCCATTGAATTTGCACTAGCACCTTCTATTTACATCTACTTATACATATATAATTTTAGGACTTACATACATATGTAATTTTAGGACTTACATTGTAAATACACTAAAGTACATATGTAATTTAGAAACTTACAATGTAAATACATACTGATTATTTTTTTATAAAAAATATGGTAGCATAAATATCGGTAGTCCCTAACAGACCATTACTATTAACCTCCCAATCTCCCACTGAGAACCTTTTACCCATAACCCTAGGTAGACCAACCTCACCTACTCATGATATCTCTCTCCAGGACGAGATCCTCATCCTGACATAGCCATCACCTCCCATCACCTGCTGTTCGCTACCTAGCTTTCTGGACATCAGCGGCGACAATCCTCAGCTTACCAGCCAGACGGCGTAGCGCCATACCACCAGAACTGGAGGAAGGAGGATGCGGAAGGAAGCAGGGGCTAGGGTTTCTTCCTCTCCTCTTCTCTTTCTCTTCTCTCGAGGGAAAGTGGCTTCCCGTTCGCTCCGTTTTTGAAAGACAAGAGGCCTTTAGCTCAGCTTGTTTTACATTTTCTCACCACCTCAGGCCCAACCAAGCCCACTCGACACTCCGAGTCTCATCGAGACAGCCAACTCACGAGGCGGAGAGGTCCTAAGTTCTAATCCAATTTTTTTTCGTTTTCAAAATTCTAATTCACATAGTACATGAGTACTACAGTACATTTTATCGGGGGGAAACAAATCATCTTAGCCTAATACATCACTTGAAGTGAAGCCGTAAAGAATACTTGTATATTATTATAGCCTTTATTATGGAAAATTTTGCTACAGTAGCTTGTGTAATTTGCTAACAAAAAGAACGTGCTACGACTTGAAGATATCATCAAAATTTAGTAATTTGTTAGAAGACACTTCTGGCTCAACTAAAAGAGAAATTCTTCAAATAGATGAGAATCTGAAAATATTACGTAACTCTAAATCAATACTAATATAAAACACAGCATTTGCACTTTTTGCTAGGTGCACCTATCAAAACGTACACGGAACACCCCATCCCTTTTCTCAGCCATCCAATCTGTTCATCCAACGGCTGGAAACGGAAGTGCACATCTGTGTCTTACGATCATAGGGTATGACTAATCCTCACCGCTGAGCAAACTCACGCATCAATCATTCCGTGATTTCCATCCATTTGGCCTCACGTATGCTCAGCCCTCTTCTCAGTGTCAGCAGCATTATTCCTCGCCATCGTCTCCTCCATTTCATCAACATGTGCTACCGGCCAAGCGGCCACTATTGGGTATGACCTTACTTTGTGTATTTTTGTTTTCCAGGCTTCTCTTCACAGAGGAGGTGAACTGATCTAATTAGTGATGGCTTCTAATGTTTGCTTGTTGTTGCCGCTGTGATCCCCTCAGGACTCTACGGTCTCCAGATAGTGATATCCACTCGCGCGTCTTCACCTCTATCTGGAGGCTGCAGCCACACACACCTCTCTTCCTGATCAGCGGCGGCCTGTCGGCACTCTTGACAAGAGAAGTCACTAATTGCGATGGCCACTGACTGTTTTCAAGTAATCGCCTAACCAATGGCGCCATTTCATCTTTTATACATGCTTATCATTTTTTCTAGCTCTTATCCAAAGTTCCAATTACATTTGCAGCATGCAGGTGTCTTATACGTTGCCTTCTCGGTTACCTTCTTGGTTTGCTAGCTGCTCCATGGATAATTGGACAAAATTACGATATATATTTGTATTTCTATATTCACACTTTTGCTATAGCGCCTCTCTGCATGTTTGTAACAACGACTAAAAGGACAGATAGAGGTTATGCAGAGGGACTGAGGATAGTCAATTTTATACATTGATCAATTTAGTGTTCTCCTTGATGGAATATATATGGCAGGGTGACATAAGGTGATGATGAGAACCGGTATAAAAGGTACATGTCCGAAATACTTGGTACCTTCCCTGCTTCTCCTATCTCTCAAATTTTCTCTTAAATTGTGTGACCCAGCATTTTCAAGTTCCATATTAATTATTTTAGACTGTAATTGGACCTCAGCTCATCAACTGTTAACTTAGCAAAAGTACCTGTCATCTGGCTTAGGGAGGTAATTACTGAATCTCACCTTTGCAATTTGATGAACTGGCATTCATGTTTTGCTATATACTTCCTATCACTAGAATTCCTGTTACATATATTCGCATACATTCTTGTGTACCTACTAGGTAGATATTTCTTCTTGTGATTCGCTTGTCAGAATCATATCACTAGAATTCCTATTACATATATTCACATACATTCTTGTGTAGCTACTAGGTATATATTTCTTCTTGTGATACGCTTGTCAGAATCAATGGCATGCAACTAATCAGTTCAACTTCATGCATTTCGGGTCAGAAGAGAACATTTGAGAATCAACATGTAAAGGACATAGTGTGTTGATTGCCCAAACAGCTAGCCCAACATTTTTCTGCTTCGTTAGCTATAATTTGGATCCTAACTTCAGTGTGAGATATATGCGCAGTTACAAGTTGAATACTAATAGTTTACTAGGATGGCCTGCCATAACAAGCTATAGTTACTTCTATGGATTTTGTGAAATAAAAGATGATCCATTTGTGACTTCCATTGTTTGTGACTAAAAAAATTACAGATTGCAAGAGCAAAAGGCAATAATGTGAGGCAGGGAGAAAATTCTTTTTCAGCACAGTTAGTCTGTGACCATGTTTTCATAGGAAAACTCATTATAAAGAAATGAAATGGAAACATCTTTCCATGGTGATTTCACTGATCATTGCTCAGATCGAGGGCATGAATGATCTAGGATATCAATGCAGCAATTCACAAAGTGCAGAATGCATGATTCAGTTGGGGGAAAGGCAATACATGAGGAAGATGATTTGTACAATAAATTGTCTTAGGTAAAATTAATGCTCTTTTCTCATATGGTATTTTGTACCGTTGTAATACTCCAGTTGTTGTAATTCATCAAGTGTTACCAATGTTGAAGTGGTATGTACCTTATAGCAGTCTAGCAGAGCTTTAAATTTTGTTCAGTGCAAAGTTTGGGATAAAGTGAGAAAGGGAATCCTGTTTACAATTTTCAAATAAATTAGAGTTATAAAAAATCCAAGCAATTTTAAACCAGAGCAAGGCATTCCCTTCAGTTTTATTGCCCCCTTTCCACATAGGAAACAACTAGAAATTCTAAGAAATTATGTACACAACATTAGCAATTTTTTGTTTACACAAAGTTTTTCTGAATCAAGGGGCTGATGAAAAAAAAAACAAAATTGATGTCACACCTTGATGCATGAAAATTACTACCTACTTTTTAAATACATAACGTTGTTGACTTTTGGACATGACGTTGGATCATTTATTTTATTAAAAAACTATGTAAATGTAAGTCATGCTTAAAAGTTCTTCTAAGCATGACATGTATTTATATTTTTACGTATTTATACTAAAATTTTGAATTAGACAAATAGTCAAATGTCATGTCCAAAAGCTAACAATATCATATGCTTAAAATGGAGAGAGTACATTTGTTGTTTCTTTGTAGCTTAACTCATTCCATTTATAATTTATCAAATATTATACCATAGATGGCTGTTTTTTTACCTACGTGGATTCCATATATACACTTACATAGAAAAGTATATGGTGATAGATGAATAAACTGCGCATTTTTCCTATTCATAGAAAAGTATGGTAAGAATGAGGAGTGTAAGCTTTAGTTAGCTATGTTGTGTTTTTCAAACTTAAGTGCATTGACTTATTCAAATGCCCATCCTAGCTTTGAACGATATACGGTGATATACCGCTATAAATTTGGTTTTCGATAGAATATATTCTTATAGTTCTAATATATTGGACTTAATTCATATTGGTCACTACGTGCATTGCATGTGCACGATTACTAGTCTTCCAAAAGTACATTGCTTGCATGCATCATATCCCATGAAGAACTTTAGCGATAGGTTGGAAGCTTTTGACTCTAGGAGCATACTCGTCTTTTTTTTAATAATTTCTCTATTTAATTGGATTGAAAGTGTGATCCATCAAATTACCAGTTTTTTTTATTAGTCCTCATACTGTGATATATTTTTTTCATTGTCTACCAACAAAGTAATTATACAAACTTAATTGTCATGTGATAAAATTTACCTAGATTTATTCTTGTACATTAGATTTAGGAGTAAGAAATAACATTTATTCGGGGTGCACCTACGTACAACTTCCCCGATGCAACACACCCCAATGGTATAGCTTGCCTATTTCTAACTGCTTTAGACCAAAATAATCACCATATTACTAGGCCTAATAATTTTTATTCTCGGTTCATCATTTTATGTATTGAAGTTGTAAATTACTCATATGTGAATGTATACTTTGGTAACATGAATTTTCTAATTAAGTAATTTTACATTTCGTACCGAGCCTCACATAACTAGAGAAGCTACCATGACCTCTGGTTATTGTTCGATAACAGCGGAGAGGGTATACTTAGGCCGATCGATAATACCTCCCAGGATCCAAATCAAATTAATGCTGATTTCGTATATTAGTAGTATTAACTTCTGTTTTGTTCCTTTAAATTAAATACAAGTGTACTTAATTTCTTACAATTGTCTCAAATCAGCCAGCAAAGTACAAGTACATATACCAACTTAACGCATGAAGAAGACATGATGAAGTACTAGTAGTGAGTACAGTACAACTGATTGGTGACACTACAGAGAGTACAAAGGCTGTTCTCAAAAAAATAAAAAAAGCAGCTGGTATGGGCAAGCAGTATACACGTAGCTAGCCAGCTAGGAGACTAGGAGTAGGGTTGATCACCAGCTATAGATAGTGGCAGTAGC
Source organism: Oryza punctata (assembly GCA_000573905.2). NCBI lineage: Eukaryota > Viridiplantae > Streptophyta > Magnoliopsida > Poales > Poaceae > Oryza > Oryza punctata. The sequence continues at coordinate 2,571,509 of CM002494.2, read as the reverse complement.
GTGGTCGCATTCGTACACAGCGAGACCTCGTGGGTGATCCGCATTCGTACACAGCCTTAGATGGTGAGAATACCACCCCCAGGATGTGTGTGTAAAAACATTATTGTTGCATGTTATATTCTACAGTTGTCTTTTAAACTAGAATAATCAATTTTACAAACCAGATTATAATACAGATATTCCAATTAAACACAATCATTTTTAATAATAAATATTCCCTTGACCAATTAGACCAAACACATAATGAAAATAAATCAAAATATTATGATTGGACAATAGTTCTGAGGCACTACACAAATGTACATAGTAAACAACATCATTAACATAAATAAAAATATCATAGGTGAAGAGCAATACTCAGTCACTAGAGAAATTTTCATACACTTAGAGCATAAGGTCCATACTTTTGCATCATTGAGTGATAGTTGTTCTAATAACCAAAAGTAGCTACCACATCATTTCAGTATAAACTAATTAGTTTGCCCGTATCTTGTCTAATCCTTTCACAAAAGTAACTACTTATTTGGACCTAAGAAATTTCATAAGGTTCCAATATAACTGATTAGTACATCTATTGCAACTTAGCAAAAGGTCAGCAACATACTCTATGCTGGCAGCTAGATCCATTTATCCTACACACCATCTCGTCGCACATGAACTGTTACACTCAAGTCTCCAAAGTTGTGTCACAAGAAGCAACAAGAAATCCTCGCACCCCTCATTCTCCCGCGTCCCAAATAATTTCCAACAGCAACCTTATCTTTGGAACCAATGGGAAATGCATCTATCCTCTTCTACATTGCAGCGTAAGGGTCACGAAGTTGTGGCATTGGGGGTGGAGGAGGACTAGCAAGCTGGTTCACCAAACGGTTTATTGTATTGCCAATTTTCTCAGTGGCATCTGCAGGGCCGTCCCGTAAAATTTGGGGGCCCTATGAGAAATATTCTTCGATACTAACTTAAGTGATAAAATAAACTGATAAACAACTTACACTCCATGATATATTTTATACCAAATAATATGAATTGTATCAATGCATAATCTTCAATTGAAAAGCATTTGTTTTTAGTGTTTCCTGAAATAAATTTTGCAATGATTTGCCGAAGATATTTCTTGAATGCTGAAATACTCTATAAACCTATGTACGTAAAGATACAACATGTCAAAAAATAAAATTTAATTTAGGATACATACTATATAAATCACAAACCTGGTGATGAAAATAAAAATTTAGTGCACATACACTGTTGCCTTACTGCTGTGCAGAATAAGTGATAAAAAAAATTAGTGCACATACAGTGCAGCCGAGCGCCGAGCGGAGGAGCAGGACAGCGAGATGGCAAGGGCGAGAGCGGCGTGGTGTGTGGATCAGGGCAGGCGGACGACTGGGACGGTACAATTAATCGATGCATGCACCGAAAACGAATCGACGTGCTCGCTCGGCCTCCGCTCCCACCTGCATTTGAACTAGTTCCATCTACTAGACTTATGGTCTCATGTGACATGTACTAAGTTATTTGGGGTCCTGTGCGCTCGCGCTTGTCGCACTCCCACATGAACGGCCCTGGGCATATGTGAAATGACTCATAGGCTATCCCCAACCCAGAAACTATCAATTAGTTTCCATACTTGCTATGTCATATAGGCACTATGTATAGAAACTATGTATCTAATGGATGATGTCTTGAAATTAAATTCTCTTCCAATCACCTCTCTTCTCTCTCCTTTTATCCACCTATGTCCTTATTTTTATTCTTGATTCTTATGTAGATATGGTTTCTTGCATAAGAAATGATGTCTTCATCCTTTTACCTCTCTTCTCATTAACTCTATTGTCACATCAGATTTTTGCTTATGTGACAATGTATTAAATGCTATGGATACTAAATGACATGGAGGGTTGGGGATAGCCTTAGGCTTTGGCTGCCTTTTACTTGGGGACTTTACACCTCTTGGTGTTTCTTTTTACTAACTTGAGATGTTCTAAGAGAGCAATTATCAGAACCAGTAGACGATGGTAACGTGTTAAGAGTCTTCTTGAGCAGTGTCGATAGGATGTGCATATGTGGACATATCATTCAATCCTTCATGGTCACTCTTACTAGATTTGCTATCAATGTCGCAGCATGTTTGCTGGTTTATGGCAAGAGAGCCATTCGCATTACTGACTGAGAAAAGCTCTTGTATCTCATGAAAGTACTTGATTGGTTTAGCAAGCAGACTCCTATCCATGTCCTGCATGTTGAACCTCTTTAGCGAGGGGGAGCGTCTTAACTTCTTCCTCCTACCGTTTCAGATTATAAGTCGTTTTGACTTTGGTCATAGTCAAACTGCTCCAAGTTTGATCAAGTTTATTTAAAAATAGGAATATTTTCAACCTATATATATTATGAAAATATATTCAATTATTGATTAAACTAAACTAATTTGATGTTACAAATATTACTATATTTGTCTACAAACTTAGTTAAATTTGAAGTAGTTTGACTTTGACCAAAGTCAAAACGACTTATATTCGAAAACGGAGGTAATATTCTAAGTTGTTTGACCTTTTTTTAGTCAAACTTTATTAAGTTTGATTAAGTTTATAGAAAAATCTAGTAACCTCTAAAATATCAAATTAGTTTTATTAAATCCAACATTGAATATATTTCGAAAATATATTTGTTTTGTATTCAAACTACTACTATATTTTTCTATAAACTTGGTCAAACTAAAAGAAGTTTGACTCGGAAAAGTCAACCGATTTATAATATGAAATAAAGTAAGTATTATTTATTAGGACATGCACAATACGGTGATGTGTTAAGTGAGGAGAGGAGTAGCGCTCGGACAACGGTGTTTTAACCCATATATATACAAAAATGTTCCAAATGTTTCACCACTCAATAAAAAATATTTTAGACGTTTAACCGCAAAGACGAAAATGTCTAGTTCTACTTGGACAAAAGGACACCCGAGGGTATAAATAAGAAGACCCTGGGAAGAGAGGGGAGAACAGGACAATACATATCTAGACAATCCAAGACAAGCCAACATACATCAAGGCAAGTGTAGACAAATCCAATATGAAGTCACAAAGGCCAACAGGAGGGATCTAGGGAACGTCCGATCTCGCCGAGTTCATATTCGAGGAAGCAGACTACGCTAGCCGTCGACCACCGATGAGAGCTTTACGCCGCTAGGTTGACAGAGACTAGATTAGGTCATCCTTAATATTGTGCTCGTGAGATATTGATATATAAAGGCAATACCGGCTTTAGCCAATAGGAGTAGGGCTATTACCCGTCAGATGGGGGGGCAAACTTGTATAAAAATCCATGTCTCATGTTTCTTTTACCTCAATCTTGCATATACCCTGGTACCAACTATTACCAAAGATTCCCATACTCTTCAGATAACGTAAGCGGGTATAGACCGTCAACAAATGTACTAACAAATATATATCTAGATATTTCCAAAAGAGAAAGTTGATAGTTCTACACAAACCTAAAAATTTCCATTAAGGAAATTAGATGTTGCCATTTGTTTTTAATCTAATGATGATAACTTTCATCCCACTACAATATAAATATTACCAATCAACTTTGATGTATACTTTTATAAAAATATGTATTATGAGTAGTTGTCCTACTTGTCCAATTAGATAGTCTTAATATATTGAGAGCGTAGAAGAAATTACATGTAACATTCTATTAAATTAAAAAAATAGAAAACACTATCACATATTTTTTTCTACATACAACCAAAGAAAATAAAACATATGTAATGTTTTACACGGGTAAAATTTATCACATACTGACATATGTTTTAATAAGTTTCTAACATGTTTATAGATATTTATCAAAACAATACAATTGCGAAAAGATAGTTACATTCCTTTGCACTTCGGACCAGGACTTACAAAGTTGTAGGCAACAAAGACTATATTGCTTCATTGTCTATTCCAAATTGTTGATTTAGTTTTCGGATGACTCAATTATCTGCCACTTTAAAGAACTGAGCCTAATTAGGGGTGCGATGAGCCGACAGTGAAGAGTATTTAGTTTCAGCATTTTAAAAATAACATTAAGTACTTCATTATTTTTAGAGAAGGAGAAAATTGTACAAAGATGAAATTATGTACAATACGCAGGACCTTTGGTCCGAATTAGCTATTAGCTCGGAGGAGGAGAGGAGAGGAGAGGATAGAAAGAGAGGAGAGGAGTGGAGAGGATAGAGAGGAAGATAGAAGAGAAAATAACAGGAGTGGAGAGAGAAGAGATGAGAAGAGATGAAAAAAATTGAAGTGGTGAGGAGGGAAAAACTGTGAAAAGGAGAGATATTTTCGCATGCGAATCACTTAAGAGGTCAATCTATTTTGTCATGCAGCCCCTTAAAAGGCCCACGTGGGAAAATAGGCTCATTTTGCATGCGGTCACCTAAGAGACCCGTCCGCGAAAATAGATTTTTCCTAAATCCATGTTCGCATATTGTTCTAATAGTTCCCCTCATTTCTAATTTTTAGACTCGCCATTAAAGAAATCGATGGTGTCATGGTACTTCTCAATAGGCTGAAATGGATAACACTTGCTGTTCCGGTATTTGCTACGTTTGGTGTTCCTGGGGGACTCGCCTTGTCCATCAAATATGGCCTACCTTATGCCATTCACAAGTTCTCTCAGGAGCTAGAAAATATAATCAGTGATGTCAAACTAGAGGATCTCTTGAACGTGGTGGAGTCGCTTACCGAGCTTGTAATGACTAATGTGTGGGCATTTCTCATGGGCAAGCTTCCATATAAGAAGAAGTGATCTTGTGCGTGAGTTTATGATCTTCTCATTTAGTGATCGATTTGCTTGCAAACTGTAATGATATCTAATTCGCTTCAGAATTTGTGGATGGTTTTGTGGACTTCATCCAGTATGTAACCGACATAGGTCAACAGTGCTCTTTTTGGACGAGGTTGATATGCCTCCCTGCTACTATATTTACATTACATGTATGCCTCTAGATCTGATAAGTGGTATCCCAGCATCTTTGGTATTATCAAAATGTTCAAGTAATATTAATGTTTGTCAACTTTGCCGGGTGCTACCCAGTGAGCATATCCCACTTCTTTTCTTTCTTTTTTTTCCTTTTCCAAATTTTGTATTAGTATAAGTTTTCATAAACTAGTAAACATGTTTTTATATGGGTAATGAGATCATGACTGAGTCCAAACGCCGTGGTCGCACACATGAGTTTATATACATTGTCGGGATAGACTTGGATATGCAGGAACAGTGTAGGTTTGTGAAGGACACGAAGGATACGGCCGGCGATTCAGAGCAGATAGGAAGAAGAGAATAAGCGCTGCTTGTCGTCGACGTGACGTTTTGGTGGTCGTTGTGGCCGGAGAGGAGAGGAGGGAGAGTGACCACTTACATGTTGTGTTTTATTTTATTTTTCTTGTTGACTGTTATACCATTGTTGACAATGGAATTTGGCAAGATAATGAATCGGAAACAAGATCAAATTCGAAGCAGATTGGAAGATATGCGGAATTCTTGGAAACAGAGTGCGCATCGGCTGGAAGACCGTATCAGCTGGAACCGAGTCCGATTTGGATAGCCGATATGGCCGATATTGCATATGAAGTCAGTATCGGATTCAAGAGAGAGTTTGAGATGGTATTGCCAGATAAGGATAGAGTCCAGAATTGGCAAATGTATCTATTAATTAGGATTATCTGTAATTTCTTTATAGATATTTTCGGTAAGAGTCCGCCTAAGGGACTTGTTTGCTAGTTAGATTTGTATTAGGATAATATGAGTCGTGTCCATATTGGACAATGTTTGTATTTTTAGGTATAAATATAGACCCGAGGTCTTATGAATAAAATAACAACAATTCAATCAATCTCGGCGCATCGCCAAACCTTTTACTTTTCTACTTTCGACAAGTTCTTGCTTTCGAGTCGAGCTGCATCAATTTGATCTTCGGCGAAGAGGTAGGCCTTGTTATGGCGGTTTGCATTATTGGAATTAGTGCTTACATCTTTATGACACTCTAATTCTATGTTGTAAATCTCCGAGTTATCATATATATTATATAATTTAGATCGACAATGCTATCTATCTATATCGGCATATCTCTATCTAGGGTTTTGCTGATAACGACTAGATTGTCTTGTTGGTTTGAATTATATAATGTATCCACTATTCCGAAAAGACAACCATTGGCTTGATTGTCTAGATATCATGCTTCTTTTCATACTTAATGCTGCATCAGTTAAGTTTGATCTATTAAGTCGTGTTGAGAATTATGATCCTTAGCCTGCTTTATGGTTGTTAATAAGGATAGTATCGGGGTTTCAGCTGATCTTATCTGGTATAGATGTTTTATATTGTTTCATACTTTGTTTAATATACTATATCTGCCTCTTATATCAGGATCTAATCTAATACAAATATATTGGACTTATTATCAATCTGATTGATGTTAGTTAAATATATTTGTTGCAAGAGAATATCCTAGTATAAGGTTGTATCGGAGCTATAGCCGATACATACTTAAATCTGGACATCGGCTATAACAATGAGTACATGTAATCATTATTTCATGTTATTTTAGACTTGGGCAATTTATACTGTCTCGGTTCAGTCCGATCTATCCTAATTGCTTATTTCTAAAGTAATATTGATTTATAGATTATGTAATACTGATATTTTCAGCCGATGTATCAGTTTTAGGGTTAGTTTTATCATTGAATATACCTTACAGCTGATCCATGTTATATTTCATCAGCTAGGTTACAACACGACATGATATCGGCTAACTGGTCGATTGATTATCGTCTACTAATAAACTTGCATATTTTTTCTTGTTGATTGCAGGATCAAATCAACTGGCACGCCCTTCGAACATAAAAGCAAGTTTTGGACCTGCACTAGAGTAAAGCAAATCTCTCAGGCCAGTGTGTGTTTTTCGCGTCAACACGCTTTTGGCACGCCCGGTGGGACAATTGTGTCATCATGACGCCTAATATAACTGAAGTTACTGAAGACAATGTTCTACCAGTCACGATCGAGTAGCTGAATGAAGAACAGAGGGAAGAGATGAAGAAATTGTTGGATCAGCTTCAAGACCGTTATATTAATTCGCTCACGGTAACCCGACAGCGCATGGTTATCCAAAGAACTAAAGTGGAGTTGCCGCCAAACGTGAAATCAGACCCAAGTACATCTAGAACAAGTGATGATAAGGACAAGCAAGTTAAAGCCGAATCGAATGATGAAGAACTCCATACATTACAAGATCGCATTGATTCGGCGGTTCATCATGCCCTCATTAACCAATCCGGTGTACTCGTGAACACCTTGACTAATATGATCAAGACAGTGGTTGATGGTACTATAGCCGAGGAAAAGGCAAAAGGACCAGTATATCTGCCAGGAGATACTTTTCCAGTTTACAGGACTGTAAAGACTGAAATTGGCGGGAAGCATCAAACGTTTCAAACCCAGGCTCCATCGGCTCCCACGTCCAATACAAATATCCCGACGATATTGACAAGACAACCGCCGATCACTGGGGGCAAACTTCAAATCAGCTAACACTAGAGCAATTGATGAATATACTTAACGCAAAGCCGCCAGCCGTTGAGCCTACATATCATATTCCTTCAGTTTCACAACAGGCGATTGGAATTACTCAGTCGATAGGCCAACAGTATGCAATAGAATCATCTCCATATGTCTCGTCTCAAGGTCTGGCAACCAACCTCAATCAACATTATCAACCTTATTCCTCGCGGGCTCATTATCGGATTGAAAGTTCTCCACGGCCTCGGTCGATACAATATGGCCAGTACGATCAAATTCAACAGCAGTATGGTGGGGCAACGTCACAACAGCCGTGGGCCGATATGATTGCCGATGTGATGAGGGAACAATTTGGACTTAAGCCTAAAGATAATGGTAACATGTATCGGCATCCATATCCAGAATATTTTGATCGAGTACCACTACCAAACCGATATAAGGTGCCAGATTTCTCAAAATTCTCAGGGCAGGATAATGTATCAACTTATGAACACGTCAGCCGATTCTTAGCTCAATGTGGGGAGGCATCGGCTACAGAAGCCCTCAGAGTTAGATTGTTTCCATTATCTTTATCTGGATCGGCATTCACATGGTTTTCATCTCTACCCTATAATTCCATCAGGAGTTGGGCCGATCTGGAAAAACAGTTTCATAAGTATTTCTTCAGTGGCATCCAAGAGATGAAGCTGTCAGACCTTACAACAATCAAGCAAAAACCAGATGAAACAGTGCCAGACAATATTCAGAGATTCAGAGATGTAAGGAACAGATGCTACAGTTTGGCTTTAACTGATTCACAGTTAGCTGATCTGGCTTTCCAGGGATTGTTGGCGTCGATGAGGGAGAGATTTTTAGCTCAAGACTTTGAAAGTTTTGCTCACCTGGCCCAGAAGATATCGGCTCACGAGACACGATTCCAAGAAGCTAGAAAGTTCATCAAGAAAACTAACAATGTCAACAATGTGTATGGTTATGATTCTGACTCCGAAGATGAAGATCTAGAAGTTAATGCAGCCGAGTTTGCTAGGAATAAGAAGACAATAGTATGCCAATGGGTGAAAAATTCTGGGAAGGAAGAAAGATTATTTGACTTTGACATTACCAAAGCTGACAAAATATTTGATCTCCTTCTGCAAGAAAAACAAATTCAGTTGCCGGTAGGACATGTGATACCATCGGCTAAAGAGTTGAAGAGAAGAAAATATTGCAAATGGCATAACAGAGGATCTCATAGCACCAATAATTGCAAAATTTTCAGACAACAGATTCAATCGGCTATTGAACAAGAAAAAATTAAGATTGATGAATCTAAGAGGCCGATGAAGATAGATGGACATCCTTTCCCAGTAAACATGGTTCATACTGGATTCAATAGAAGTCAAGCCGATGGGGGTAAAAATCACATGAGAAGCATCAAATCGGCAAGCGTGATCAATAAGTACCAGAAAAGATGCCAATGAGAGGAAGAATCATATTATCATGATGATGAAAGATATTTTGATCCACATTGGAGTTGTGAATTTTTTAGATTTTACTGTAATGAAGGGATGAGGTTACCATCTATTGAAGATTGTCCTGGCTGCAGTGATCCTGATGTTCAATATGTTCAAAGACCAAATCGACATAATACAGGTATGCATCGACCGGTTCAGCAAAGACTATCAGTTCATGAGAGGCTTGGGCCGATCCAACAAGATCATTATGAAGATGATTCACATGGAAAAACTGGAGATATGCAACCACGATGGTGCCATCTTGGAATTTTCACCAAGAGTCAGAAAAGGCGTGTCCAAAGGATGAGCAACAAGGAGCAATTCCAGGAAGTTGAAGATGAAATCAAGCATCGGCTAAGGTGTACAAGGAAAGTTTGGCGTGTGAAGAGCAAAGTTGTTCCAGCCAATGAGGTCCAAGCCGATCAGAACAAGAGTCTTCAAAGTAAGGGCAAAGAGGTTACATCGTCTTCGATTAATATGGTTTTTATGCTACCAGCTGAGTATGTAGTTGAACAAGTGGGTGAGCAAGCAGACGAATCACAATCGGCTAAGTTGATATTGTCTCCACAACAAGCCGTCTGTGAGAAGCCTGAAGGAACTGATCATCGGCACCTCAAGCCGCTGTATGTCAAGGGGTTTGTTAATGGGAAGCCGATATCAAAGATGCTGGTTGATGGAGGAGCGACTGTCAACTTAATGCCATATTCAACCTTCAGGAAGCTTGGGAAGAATTCAGATGATTTAATTAAGACTAACATGATTTTAAAGGATTTTGGTGGGAATCCATCTGAGACCAAGGGAGTTTTGAATGTGGAGTTGACCATCGGCAGCAAGACAATTCCTACTACATTCTTTGTTATTGATGGGAAGGGTTCCTACAGTCTGTTGCTGAAAAGAGTCATATTTTATCTCAGTAGAAGACTTTTGGATGCAGAAACCAGATATTCACCTGTGGAGAAATTATGGTTATGCTTGTATTTTTCTTGTACAAAGTTGAGACATTATTTGCTTTCCAATAAGTGCACTATAGTATGTAAGTCCGATGTGGTACGCTACATGCTATCGGCTCCAGTTTTGAAATGGAGAATTGGGAAGTGGATTTTTGCTTTGACAGAGTTTGATCTACGGTATGAATCGGCTAAGGCAGTTAAAGGGCAAGCGATAGCCGATTTCATAGTTGAACACAGGAACAATTCAATTAGTCATGTTGATATTATGCCTTGGACTTTGTTTTTCGATGGATCAGTTTGTATTCATGGATGTGGTATTGGCTTAGTGATCACATCGCCTAGGGGGGCAAGTTTTCAATTTGCTTTTACTATTAAACCTTATTCTACAAATAATCAAGCTGAGTATGAGGCTGTCTTGAAAGGATTGCAATTGTTGAAGGAGGTTGAAGCCGATGCTGTTGAAATCATGGGTGATTCATTGTTGGTGATAAGTCAATTGTCTGGAGAGTATGAATGCAAGAATGATGTTTTGATGGTTTACAATGAAAAGTGTCAACAATTGATGAAGACCTTCAAGATAGTTACTTTGAAGCATATTCCTGGAGAACAAAATGTTGAAGCCAATGATCTAGCTCAAGGGGCATCAGGCTATAAGCCGATGTTACAGGGTATTGAAGTTGAAGTTGCATGTCTGCCAGCCGATGAATGGAGGTTTGAGATATTCGAGTATTTAAAGAATCCTTCTAAATCGGTTCCCAGGAAATTAAGATATAAAGCTCTCAAGTATGTTTTGTTAGATGATACATTGTATTATCGAACCATTGATGGAATTTTGCTGAGATGTTTAAGCCTGGAAGAAGCAAAGGTAGTCATGTGTGAAGTGCATGAAGGAATATGTGGGACTCATCAATTGACTCATAACATGAAATGGCTGATTAGAAGAGTAGGATATTTTTGGTCGACAATGCTGGAGGATTGTTTTAGATATTTTAAAGGATGTCAAGACTGTCAGAAGTTTGGAGCTATTCAAAGAGCACCAGCATCGGCTATGAATCCAATTATCAAGCCATGGCCGTTCAGAGGTTGGGGTATTGATATGATCGGCCAGATCAATCCACCATCAAGTAAAGGTCATAAATTCATACTGGTTGTTACTGATTATTTTACTAAGTGGGTTGAGGCTATCCCTTTAAAGAAAGTTGATTCTAAAGATGTCATAGAGTTTGTTAAAGAGCATATCATATATATATTTGGTTTGCCTTAGATGATTACAACTGATCAAGGGTCGATTTTTGTATCTGATGAGTTTGTTCAGTTTGCCGATAGCATGGGAATCAAATTGTTGAATTCTTCACCATATTATGCACAAACTAATGGGCAGGCCGAGGCATCTAACAAGAGCTTAATCAAGTTGGTTAAGAGAAAGATTGCTGAATATCCTAAGAGGTGGCATACCATATTGGCTGAAGCGTTGTGGTCCTATCGGATGGCTTGTCATGGTGCTATCCAAGTTCCTCCATATCAATTGGTTTATGGTCATGAAGCTGTGTTACCGTGGGAAACTAACATCGGTTCCAGAAGGATTTCTTTGCAAGATGAGTTGACAGCCGATGACTATCATAGCTTGATGGTTGATGAGTCAGAGGATTTGGTTCAATCTAAATTGCGTGCTCTTGAACAGGTTAGAAAGGATAAGGAAAGGGTTGCCTGACATTATAATAAAAAGGTTGTGCCAAAGTCTTTTGAGGAGGATGAACTTGTTTGGAAGTTGGTGTTACCGATAGGAACAAGAGATAGCAAATTTGGGAAGTGGTCACCGAATTGGGAAGGACCTTTTCGGATTCATAAATGTGTTTCTAAAGGGGCTTATATGTTAAAAGGACTTGATGGAGAGATTTTTGGACGAGCTCTCAATGGAAAATATTTGAAGAAATACTACCTAAGTGTTTGGATTGGTTCATAATCGGCTGTGTTTTACTGATGTATGCTTTACAGCTTTGATACATCGCCTTTAGATGGTCGATACCTTATATCGTCCTTAGATTATTCTACTTAAGTTTGCAGCAGTATGTTCCCTACTACAAACTTGGGGGGCATGGAAGGAGATGAAAATTTTTGAGGCAGAAATTTCAGAAATTTTGAAAGCAGAAAATTTTGAGGCAGAAATTTTTGAGCAAATTTTTACAAGTCAAAATTGATCAGCTCATTCGGCTTGATGGCCGATAACAGTTTATACTTGAGTTTAAATCAGTTCGATGGCCAATAACAAAGATAAAGTTATAATTACATAGCAGCAAAAGTTTACAACTGAAGTATTCATTACATTGAGATAGATATTTCTGGATAGCTGATATTGCTTTCTACCTAATTTGCTCTACTTCGTCTATTGCTGGAGCATCGGTTGCATCTGCACCAGGGATTGGTTTAAGAGATTTGTCAAGGAAGATAGATGTTTTACAGATTTCTTTAACTTTGTTCTCTGAACTTCAATGGCTTTAGGCAGATCGGCTAGCTTTTGCTCTTCAGATGTGATTTCAGCTCTGCAGTTGTGTTAGCAAATCGGCTTCTTTCTTCTTTAATCTCTCAATATTTTGCTGAGTTGAGCTTGGGCTAGCCTCTAGTTCATCTAATTTGGTCTTCTCATCGTTGACTTGTTGCCGGTTGGTTTGGATAGTGGCTTCAAGAGCAGAACATTCCAGCCGATCGGTAATTCTTTGTCTGGCTCTCTCTAGCTTGAAGCGGTGTTGTTCAAGGAAAACTGCTAGAGAGACCATGTCAAGGAGATCATCAGGGATTTGATCTTGAATTTCTTGGAATCTTGCCCTGATCGGCCCACAGTCTACAACTAATGCATCCAGAGAAGCACTGAGCCGATCAGCAATATCGGCTAGCTTGTTCTTTAGGTCTTCAGATATGGGAGATGTGACCTTGCTCACTGTTTCTTCTTCTTCCTCATCCAAGAATTGTTTGATATCAAAAGAAAACATATCGACTAAAAGCTGAAGATAATGGAATACTGTTAGATGATGATGTTAGAGTTAGCCGATATACATAAATTTGGATGTATACTTACAGGAATTTGAGGGGTTGGAGTTGTAACGATGATCTCTTCATCATGGCGGCTTGCTATGGCCGATGGAGTATGTTCACTTAAAGGTTGATGAGGGGGTGAAGGTTGAGAAGGCTGAAATAATCACAAGTGTTGTTCAGTATCGGCTAAAAGTGAAGTTAGAGTTAAGATAAGTAAAAATTACCGATGCTGGTGGTGGAATTGGCTTTCTTCTAACAGCAACTTGTTTCTTTTTTGGCTGAAAGGAATAATTGAGTTAAAGATCATGAATTATAAAGGAGAGTGGATGGTTGTTAGAGTATTTTTACCTGTGCTTTTTGAGGGTGACGTTTTGGAGGATTTGGAGTTTTGACAGCCTTGGATTGGACAGCTGGAGGGGTATCGGCTCTGGAATTGTAACCTCAGCAGTTTCACTGATTTGAGTAGCTGCTTCATTGATGGCTTCCTCCATCTCTATTTCTTTAAGATATTCTTTTACCTCCTGATCTAGAGGGGTATCTTCATCTGCTGCCTTCTTTTTCTTTTTGATGGGTTTCTTTGAGATGGATGGTTTGATGGCAGCCTGTTTTGTCCTTTTGCGTTTATCACCTACTTGCATTGGCTCTCTAAGTTGACCTTGGAGTAAGGTAGTTGTCTTAGGAGCATTAAAGCCGATGGCTGAGGGAGCTGGACCACAACTATTAGGAAGTTTGGCTGTAGAATATTCAATCAGCTTGCCACTTTTGCTGATGAGAGGAGGAGGTGAATTTGATGTCTGCAAAAAGAAATGAAGAGTTTTGAGTATTAAGAGATTGATAAAATAAAGATAAAGGTTGAGAGAGAAAGATAGCTTACTTGAGGAGCCAGATCTGGTAGTATCTTGACAAGGTATGTTTGAGCCGATAGATGGAATATGTGAGTTTTCCATTCAGACCACCATCTATCGAATAGGGTGCTTCTCATTAATGTAATATCAAATTTGTCAATGCTGCCAAGGGGAGGACCAGGTATGTTGAGCAGTTTGTCCATCATCAGAGCTGATATAATTTCTCCTCTGGTTTGGATTTTATCAGAATAGTACAAGCCGATGGGGAGTTTTCCCATGCCAAGTTGCCTTGCTACTATCATCGGATGATAAAACTCGTATGATGGCTATACGTTTCTACCTTGAGATATGCCAGTTGGAAGGATACATGGGGAGATTGCAGCAATCAGAACTTCTCTGGGTTTCTCAAATCTTTCATCATTAAGCTCATCCAATCTGAAATCGGCTGGAAGTTCATATTCGGAGAAAGACTCGTAAGCAAACCAGATTCTATTATCTCTTGGAAATCCATCATAAAAGTTTCCAAACTAGTTTTGAAAATGTTCAGCCGATGGACCCGAGCCAGTATAGCTGGTGGCTGCCTCACCAAAGGACATACATCTGCGTGTTGGGCTGGTTTCATCATCACTGTCAGGATCGGCTAAAGATGAGAATTCTACTTCATTGAGTGATGGTCTTAATGCAACCTTTAATGCGTGCAGAATAAGCCAGAGTTGCACAAACCACCAAGGACCACGTGTGCTGACACTTGAATCTAGGATGAGTTTAGCCGATGATTGACTCAGAGTTTGGTAAACCGTACCTAGCAGATATTTGCCTAAGGGGAATTGTTTCTTTGATACAATGGCTTCGGCTAGATGTTGCCAATTGGCAGTTGGGCCACAGGTGGAGCCACAAAAGAGAAACTTGTCTAACCACATTAAGAGAAAAGTTGTGTACTCCCTAGCCGATACAGGGCCTGTTCCTATGTTGTCTGCAATGAAACCTGACCAACCCCCAATGTTTTTGGTTTTGAATCTATGATTGCACTTGGTTTTCAAGCTGATAGGATTAGCCGATGTGGTGATGTCCAAACCAGTGATCATTATGATATCAAGCAAGGTGGGGGTCATTGGCCCATGGTTGAACAAAAAAGCATTCATGGTGTCAAACCAGAAATATGCAGCAGAGGACAGCATCAGCTCGTCTTTCTTCATGTCGTCTATAGACAAAGACAGACATTGGGCTATTCTCATCTCATCCCAATGGTCTTGTTTGCTTGCGGCAATTCTTTTATACCAATTGGTCCATCCATCTACTTGAGAAGGCCAAGATCTGAAGGTGGCTGACCAGTGAGCAAGGGATGGGTTTGATTGTCTAAAAGGGATCCTCTCTGTCTCTGCGTTGATTATAGAAGTTGGATCTATATCGCCTATTGGACACAAGAAGAAATGACTGGGATCTTTGAGACTTGGGATGGCTACTTGGTGGACTAGATGCTACAGATTGAAAAAGATAGATTGAGAACAGGGAACGAACAAGAAAGCGCAGGATAAGTTTTGAGCCGATAGAACTTACCTCGGGGAATTCCTTGGTTGGGATGCTTGATGGGCTCGATGAGGACGCCATTGGTGTGCAGGGGATCGTCGCCGGGAGTGGGCTTGTCGATGTGGTCGCCGGAGGAGACGAGAGCAATCGCCGGAGTTAGTGGAGGATTTTGGTCTTAAGAGGTGAAAACGGAGTTAACACCGTGAAAACTACGGAAAAGCAGTTGGTATTTATAAATTAGGTGCGTAACGGTCATAGGGGAAACCCTAGGTTTTTGCGGGGATAAAGAGATAATTCCGTTGCATTATATAATACTTCGGAATTGGGGGGCATGTGTTGACGATGGAATTTGGCAAGATAATGAATCGGAAACAAGATCAAATTGGAAGTGGATTCGAAGATATGCAGAATTCTCAGAAACAGAGTGCGCATCGGCTGGAAGACCGTATCGGCTGGAACCGAGTCCGATTTGGATAGCCGATTTGACCGATATTGCATGTGAAGTCAGTATCGGATTCAAGAGAGAGTTTGAGATGGTATTGCCAGATAAGGATAGAGTCCAGAATTGGCAAATGTATCTATTAATTAGGATTATCTGTAATTTATTTATAGATATTTTCGGTAAGAGTCCGCCTGAGGGACTTGTTTGCTAGTTAGATTTGTATTAGGATAATATGAGTCGTGTCCATATTGGACAATGTTTGTATTTTTGGGTATAAATATAGACCCGAGGTCCTATGAATAAAATAACAATTCAATTAATCTCGGCGCATCGCCAAACTTTTACTTTTCTACTTTCGACAAGTTCTTGCTTTCGAGTCGAGCTGCATCAATTTGATCTTCGGCGAAGAGGTAGGCCTTGTTATGGCGGTTTGCATTATTGGAATTAGTGCTTACGTCTTTATGACACACTAATTCTCTCTTGTAAATCTCCAAGTTATCATATATATTATATAATTTAGATCGACAATGCTATCTATCTATATCGGCCGATCTCTATCTAGGGTTTTGCTGATAACGACTAGATTGTCTTGTTGATTTGAATTATATAATGTATCCACCATCCCGAAAAGGCAAGCATTGGCTTGATTGTCTAGATATTATGTATGCTTCTTTTCATACTTAATACTGGATCAGTTAAATTTGGTCTATTAAGTTGTGTTGAGAGTTATGATCCCTAGCCTACTTTATGGTTGTTAATAAGGATAGTATCGGGGTTTCAGCCGATCTTATCTGGTATAGATGTTTTACATAGTTTTATGCTTTGTTTAATATACTATATCTGCCCCTTATATCAGGATCTAATCTAATACAAATATATTGGACTTATTATCAATATGATTGATATTAGTAAAATATATTTGTTGCAAGGGAATATCCTAGTATAATGTTGTATCGGAACTATAGCCGATACATGCTTAAATCTGGACATCGGCTATAACAATGAGTACATGTAATCGTTATTTCATGTTATTTTAGACTATTTTATTTTATTTTTATGGAGGAACAGCTTTATTTTATTTTTTTATGGAGGAGGAGGAACATTTTATTTATGATTCCAAACAGCTTCCTTGGGTTTAAAAGAACAGGGCCAGTAGAGGCATGCTCAAATAGAAAGGCTACACATTTTCCCAGGCTAACCACCATATTCCAAAATTCCAGAGAGGGTTTCAGCATGAGGCAGAGCAAATCGCGCAGGCTACTGGTGATTCTAGACGTCTAGCTAGGTGTGCGGAATTGCAGATGTATGAATGATCTCGTAGGCCTCGACATCATGCTAGCGATTACCGATCGAGCGGAAGATGGGGAATCGGATGAACCTTGTAGGAGCGGTGGTAGATAGGTCGAGATCGCGCCGGCACCAGCGCGGGTGCCATCCGAGGGAGCGACGCCACAGCCGCCGCCTTCTGGACATCGGCGGCGATGATGCTCAGCTTCCCGGCCAGATGGCGCAGCGCCATACCACCAGATCTGGAGGAAGGAGGATGCGGAAGCGGACGGGGGCTAGGGTTTCTTCCTCTCCTCTTTCTCTTTCTCTTCTCTCGAGTCGAGGGAAAGTGGCTTTCACTCCATATTTGCACAAGAGGACCAACCAAGCCCATAAACCGTCCCGGACTCGAGAATCCGAGACTCCGAGTACAGCTGAGCACAGGGTAGTGCCGGCCTGGGCTGGGGACTAAGGGGTTGCTTGGTTGAGTGACTAAGGTTGCCACATTTAAGTTTGGAATAAGTTCATTTGAGGTCCCTCAACTTGACACCAAATCCGATTTTCATCCTGAACCGTAATACAAGATACAACAGGTCCCTCAACTGATAAAACTGGTGCAAATATGATTCTAAGGTGGTTTGGATGGTGGTTTCGGTTGACGTGGCGTCCTACGTGGCTGGTTTGACTTGGTCCTCATCCTACGTGGCGATGACGTGGCACTGGAGGTAAAATATGAAAATTAAAAATAAAACAAAAAATATAGGACCCATATGTCATCGAGTGTTTGGTTAAAGATAAAAGAATTAGAATGAGACCCACGGCCACCCCTCTCTTTCCCTCTTCTCCCCCCTCCTCTAACCCCTTTCCTCGTCATCGTGGAGCCGGTGACACACGAGCGGAGAGGGAGGAGGGGGACACCAGTGAGCAGGATGGGGAGGCCCCCGAGCCCGCACGGAGAGGGAAGAAGGGAGAAGGCCGGCGAGCGCGCGAAGAGGGAGGTGGCGGGGAGGCCGGCGTGCTCGGCGGCGGAGATGACCGCCCCGCGGGGGAGAGAAGCGCCACGTGGTGCAGCGGCGAGGGTGAGGAGCGGCGCACGGCGTGGCAATGGAGGAGAGGAGAGGAGCCGTGCCGCTCCACCCCCCCGCAGCCGTGCACCGCTCCTCTCCCGCCGTGCACCGGGGTCGAGCTCGCCCATCTCCTTCCTCCTGGTGTCGCGGCGCCGACAACAGACGACGATGAGCTCCATCATGGCAACCCTCCTCGCGCCGCCTATGTCACGGCCACCGCACTCGCCAACTCCGTTGGCTGGGGGAGATGAGGAAGAAGAGTAGGGGTGAGAATGACATATGGGGTCCACGTAGGCCCTACCATTTTTAATTAATTATTTTGGTGTAACTGACATGTGGGGTCACGGTTTCTATTATTTTCTCAAATCAAATTACCACGTAAGCTCCATGTCAATGCCACATCAGATTAAGACCGAGTCAAATTAGCCATGTAGGTGCCACGGACCGCCATCCAAACTGTCATGGGACCTATATTGCACTGGTTTTGATAGTTGAGGAACCTGTTGTATCTGGTTTTACGGTTGAAGGACAAAAATCGGATTCGTTAATAGGTTAAGGGCCCTCAGATAAACCTATTCCTTTAAGGTTAGGCGTTTGCCGATATTGTGGCATGCCTAACTTTGTGGCAAAATAGAGTTGTTTGGTTGATAAACAAAAGTGTGGCAAATTTGCTAAGCGTATTGTTTGGATGACTACCACATGACATGCCACAAGTTTGGCAAAAGTACATGGTAGTTGTTTGGTTGGTGTTAAAATTGAATATGGTTACCCCCAATCACTGAGTTCGTTAGGAGGAGATGGGAACAAATCTCCTGCGCACAGAAAACGGAACGGTCCATTAGCGTGTGATTAATTAAGTATTAGCTATTTTTAAATGGATCAATATGATTTTTTAAGCAACTTTTGTGTAGAAACTTTTTGTAAAAAATGCACTGTTTAGTAGTTTGAAAAGCGGGCGAAACACTAGGGAGAGGAGTTGGGAACATATGCCGCCGAACACAGCCTTAGATGGTGAGAATACCACCCCCAGGATGTGTGTGTAAAAACATTATTGTTGCATGTTATATTCTACAGTTGTCTTTTAAACTAGAATAATCAATTTTACAAACCAGATTATAATACAGATATTCCAATTAAACACAATCATTTTTAATAATAAATATTCCCTTGACCAATTAGACCAAACACATAATGAAAATAAATCAAAATATTATGATTGGACAATAGTTCTGAGGCACTACACAAATGTACATAGTAAACAACATCATTAACATAAATAAAAATATTATAGGTGAAGAGCAATACTCAGTCACTAGAGAAATTTTCATACACTTAGAGCATAAGGTCCATACTTTTGCATCATTGAGTGATAGTTGTTCTAATAACCAAAAGTAGCTACCACATCATTTCAGTATAAACTAATTAGTTTGCCCGTATCTTGTCTAATCCTTTCACAAAAGTAACTACTTATTTGGACCTAAGAAATTTCATAAGGTTCCAATATAACTGATTAGTACATCTATTGCAACTTAGCAAAAGGTCAGCAACATACTCTATGCTGGCAGCTAGATCCATTTATCCTACACACCATCTCGTCGCACATGAACTGTTACACTCAAGTCTCCAAAGTTGTGTCACAAGAAGCAACAAGAAATCCTCGCACCCCTCATTCTCCCGCGTCCCAAATAATTTCCAACAGCAACCTTATCTTTGGAACCAATGGGAAATGCATCTATCCTCTTCTACATTGCAGCGTAAGGGTCACGAAGTTGTGGCATTGGGGGTGGAGGAGGACTAGCAAGCTGGTTCACCAAACGGTTTATTGTATTGCCAATTTTCTCAGTGGCATCTGCAGGGCCGTCCCGTAAAATTTGGGGGCCCTATGAGAAATATTCTTCGATACTAACTTAAGTGATAAAATAAACTGATAAACAACTTACACTCCATGATATATTTTATACCAAATAATATGAATTGTATCAATGCATAATCTTCAATTGAAAAGCATTTGTTTTTAGTGTTTCCTGAAATAAATTTTGCAATGATTTGCCGAAGATATTTCTTGAATGCTGAAATACTCTATAAACCTATGTACGTAAAGATACAACATGTCAAAAAATAAAATTTAATTTAGGATACATACTATATAAATCACAAACCTGGTGATGAAAATAAAAATTTAGTGCACATACACTGTTGCCTTACTGCTGTGCAGAATAAGTGATAAAAAAAATTAGTGCACATACAGTGCAGCCGAGCACCGAGCGGAGGAGCAGGACAGCGAGATGGCAAGGGCGAGAGCGGCGTGGTGTGTGGATCAGGGCAGGCGGACGACTGGGACGGTACAATTAATCGATGCATGCACCGAAAACGAATCGACGTGCTCGCTCGGCCTCCGCTCCCACCTGCATTTGAACTAGTTCCATCTACTAGACTTATGGTCTCATGTGACATGTACTAAGTTATTTGGGGTCCTGTGCGCTCGCGCTTGTCGCACTCCCACATGAACGGCCCTGGGCATATGTGAAATGACTCATAGGCTATCCCCAACCCAGAAACTATCAATTAGTTTCCATACTTGCTATGTCATATAGGCACTATGTATAGAAACTATGTATCTAATGGATGATGTCTTGAAATTAAATTCTCTTCCAATCACCTCTCTTCTCTCTCCTTTTATCCACCTATGTCCTTATTTTTATTCTTGATTCTTATGTAGATATGGTTTCTTGCATAAGAAATGATATCTTCATCCTTTTACCTCTCTTCTCATTAACTCTATTGTCACATCAGATTTTTGCTTATGTGACAATGTATTAAATGCTATGGATACTAAATGACATGGAGGGTTGGGGATAGCCTTAGGCTTTGGCTGCCTTTTACTTGGGGACTTTACACCTCTTGGTGTTTCTTTTTACTAACTTGAGATGTTCTAAGAGAGCAATTATCAGAACCAGTAGACGATGGTAACGTGTTAAGAGTCTTCTTGAGCAGTGTCGATAGGATGTGCATATGTGGACATATCATTCAATCCTTCATGGTCACTCTTACTAGATTTGCTATCAATGTCGCAGCATGTTTGCTGGTTTATGGCAAGAGAGCCATTCACATTACTGACTGAGAAAAGCTCTTGTATCTCATGAAAGTACCTGATTGGTTTAGCAAGCAGACTCCTATCCATGTCCTGCATGTTGAACCTCTTTAGCGAGGGGGAGCGTCTTAACTTCTTCCTCCTACCGTTTCAGATTATAAGTCGTTTTGACTTTGGTCATAGTCAAACTGCTCCAAGTTTGATCAAGTTTATTTAAAAATAGGAATATTTTCAACCTATATATATTATGAAAATATATTCAATTATTGATTAAACTAAACTAATTTGATGTTACAAATATTACTATATTTGTCTACAAACTTAGTTAAATTTGAAGTAGTTTGACTTTGACCAAAGTCAAAACGACTTATATTCGAAAACGGAGGTAATATTCTAAGTTGTTTGACCTTTTTTTAGTCAAACTTTATTAAGTTTGATTAAGTTTATAGAAAAATCTAGTAACCTCTAAAATATCAAATTAGTTTTATTAAATCCAACATTGAATATATTTCGAAAATATATTTGTTTTGTATTCAAACTACTACTATATTTTTCTATAAACTTGGTCAAACTAAAAGAAGTTTGACTCGGAAAAGTCAACCGATTTATAATATGAAATAAAGTAAGTATTATTTATTAGGACATGCACAATACGGTGATGTGTTAAGTGAGGAGAGGAGTAGCGCTCGGACAACGGTGTTTTAACCCATATATATACAAAAATGTTCCAAATGTTTCACCACTCAATAAAAAAATATTTTAGACGTTTAACCGCAAAGACGAAAATGTCTAGTTCTACTTGGACAAAAGGACACCCGAGGGTATAAATAAGAAGACCCTGGGAAGAGAGGGGAGAACAGGACAATACATATCTAGACAATCCAAGACAAGCCAACATACATCAAGGCAAGTGTAGACAAATCCAATATGAAGTCACAAAGGCCAACAGGAGGGATCTAGGGAACGTCCGATCTCGCCGAGTTCATATTCGAGGAAGCAGACTACGCTAGCCGTCGACCACCGATGAGAGCTTTACGCCGCTAGGCTGACAGAGACTAGATTAGGTCATCCTTAATATTGTGCTCGTGAGATATTGATATATAAAGGCAATACCGGCTTTAGCCAATAGGAGTAGGGCTATTACCCGTCAGATGGGGGGGCAAACTTGTATAAAAATCCATGTCTCATGTTTCTTTTACCTCAATCTTGCATATACCCTGGTACCAACTATTACCAAAGATTCCCATACTCTTCAGATAACGTAAGCGGGTATAGACCGTCAACAAATGTACTAACAAATATATATCTAGATATTTCCAAAAGAGAAAGTTGATAGTTCTACACAAACCTAAAAATTTCCATTAAGGAAATTAGATGTTGCCATTTGTTTTTAATCTAATGATGATAACTTTCATCCCACTACAATATAAATATTACCAATCAACTTTGATGTATACTTTTATAAAAATATGTATTATGAGTAGTTGTCCTACTTGTCCAATTAGATAGTCTTAATATATTGAGAGCGTAGAAGAAATTACATGTAACATTCTATTAAATTAAAAAAATTGAAAACACTATCACATATTTTTTTCTACATACAACCAAAGAAAATAAAACATATGTAATGTTTTACACGGGTAAAATTTATCACATACTGACATATGTTTTAATAAGTTTCTAACATGTTTATAGATATTTATCAAAACAATACAATTGCGAAAAGATAGTTACATTCCTTTGCACTTCGGACCAGGACTTACAAAGTTGTAGGCAACAAAGACTATATTGCTTCATTGTCTATTCCAAATTGTTGATTTAGTTTTCGGATGACTCAATTATCTGCCACTTTAAAGAACTGAGCCTAATTAGGGGTGCGACGAGCCGACAGTGAAGAGTATTTAGTTTCAGCATTTTAAAAATAACATTAAGTACTTCATTATTTTTAGAGAAGGAGAAAATTGTACAAAGATGAAATTATGTACAATACGCAGGACCTTTGGTCCGAATTAACTATTAGCTCGGAGGAGGAGAGGAGAGGAGAGGATAGAAAGAGAGGAGAGGAGTGGAGAGGATAGAGAGGAAGATAGAAGAGAAAATAACAGGAGTGGAGAGAGAAGAGATGAGAAGAGATGAAAAAAATTGAAGTGGTGAGGAGGGAAAAACTGTGAAAAGGAGAGATATTTTCGCATGCGAATCACTTAAGAGGTCAATCTATTTTGTCATGCAGCCCCTTAAAAGGCCCACGTGCGAAAATAGGCTCATTTTGCATGCGGTCACCTAAGAGACCCGTCCGCGAAAATAGATTTTTCCTAAATCCATGTTCTGCATATTGTTCTAATAGTTCCCCTCATTTCTAATTTTTAGACTCGCCATTAAAGAAATCGATGGTGTCATGGTACTTCTCAATAGGCTGAAATGGATAACACTTGCTGTTCCGGTATTTGCTACGTTTGGTGTTCCTGGGGGACTCGCCTTGTCCATCAAATATGGCCTACCTTATGCCATTCACAAGTTCTCTCAGGAGCTAGCAAATATAATCAGTGATGTCAAACCAGAGGATCTCTTGAACGTGGTGGAGTCGCTTACCGAGCTTGTAATGACTAATGTGTGGGCATTTCTCATGGGCAAGCTTCTATATAAGAAGAAGTGATCTTGTGCGTGAGTTTATGATCTTCTCATTTAGTGATCGATTTGCTTGCAAACTGTAATGATATCTAATTCGCTTCAGAATTTGTGGATGGTTTTGTGGACTTCATCCAGTATGTAACCGACATAGGTCAACAGTGCTCTTTTTGGACGAGGTTGATATGCCTCCCTGCTACTATATTTACATTACATGTATGCCTCTAGATCTGATAAGTGGTATCCCAGCATCTTTGGTATTATCAAAATGTTCAAGTAATATTAATGTTTGTCAACTTTGCCGGGTGCTACCCAGTGAGCATATCCCACTTCTTTTCTTTCTTTTTTTTCCTTTTCCAAATTTTGTATTAGTATAAGTTTTCATAAACTAGTAAACATGTTTTTATATGGGTAATGAGATCATGACTGAGTCCAAACGCCGTGGTCGCACACATGAGTTTATATACATTGTCGGGATAGACTTGGATATGCAGGAACAGTGTAGGTTTGTGAAGGGCACGAAGGATACGGCCAGCGATTCAGAGCAGATAGGAAGAAGAGAATAAGCGTTGCTTGTCATCGACGTGACGTTTTGGTGGTCGTTGTGGCCGGAGAGGAGAGGAGGGAGGGTTACCACTTACATGTTGTGTTTTATTTTATTTTTCTTATTGACTGTTATACCATATAAACGAAAGTCACCGTCAAAACTGCTCCGTGAGTTAATTTTTATTAGTTTTAGTAACGGGAAGGATTGGTATATATCAGTTTTATCGTAAAAGATACAAATCATATTTGGATAGGGACTTTTCCGACACAAAATCAGCCGCTAGCCATATTGTGAAGTGAGCATAGCTCAACGAATCAATCTACCCAGTTTCAAATCTTAGATTTGACATGGGTAATCACATTTACAGCGATTTATTCTTTCAATGGTAGACGACGTACCCTCGACAGCTAAGCGTGTGATGATTTCGTTAATCTCAAATATGCTAGCCCAATGTTTTTGTTCCTCTTAATCTACCGCATGTCATCCTTAATTTTGTTGCAGTTAATGTAATTTGTACCAACATAATGCTTGAAATTTGTTAGTTGATCTTGATTATTTTCTTATCTACTATATATTTTAAGGCTAGGATAGGTTTTTGAACTTTCACAAAAAAATTGAGTATTTTGACCGTAATACTGTGCAGCAACTGACAACGAGAGAATCGATGTTTACCATTATTGGATACATAATTATCAGTACTGTACAATATTATTTCACAATGAAAATATTAGACTTGCCATTTAATCAAAACGGTGTCAGCTTTTTTTTTCCACCAGTTGCATCTCCCGTCTGCGTCGCAGGTCAAGCATCTTGAAACAATTGTGTACATATATACTCCGTTCACGCATATAGCCAGAATACTTATACATTAGAACGGAGCGAGTATATTTCATCGTTACCTTTACTGTTTACATGTTGAAAATATAATGATATGAAAATAATTTCATGATAATCTACCAATATCATTTTAATATATCACATCCAAGTGTGGATGATTCCAGTGAGAGCATTGCTGACTTGTGATGTGCAAGCTCATCTGAATTAACAGGATTCAACATTAGTTTAAGTAGTGGCTTTTGCCGGCGAATATGATAGCCCATTTAATTAGTATTTCAGAATAGTCTCCCATTCAATTAGTAAAACGACTTCTCAATCTTCATTAGTTTTATCCATATTAGTATCGTTCTATTTATTTACTTAAACAAAACAAGGGATTAACTAGGACTAACCTATTCGTTACATACAGGGATTAATTAGCACTACCCTAATCTTTCCATGTATGTAACGACCAAGCGTTTATGTATGTATCTTTCCATTAAAAGAGGATATAATATCAGATCAAGCCAACGTTACATATAAGAGACCCGGGCCTGGGTGTACGTGTCCGAGTAGCTATACAGCCACATCATTTGTCATATAGGAGAAAAAAGCGAAACGACATATTTGTAAATAAAAAATAATTAATTTATAAGAAAATTTTATATATGTTTTTTTAGTGTTCTAAAAGCATAGGCTGAAAAATAATATGTAATGAAAAAAATCCTAAAATCAATTTTAAATTTAAGATTGAAAATTCAAATTTTAGCTGATTAGTTTAAACATACGCGATAAGATGATGCCGATAGAACAGAGCCGAGAGGTGACCCAACCTACTACCAGGGAGAATCTCGTAAGAAGATACCAATCAGGCACACAAACTCAACAAGAACTAAAAGACATAAAGGCTAAGACATCGATCAGGGTATATATGTAGTAGTACTGATCAACGTTGCATTGGTCTTACAGAGCGATAATTAGTAGTAATTGCTCATGTTTTATCACAGATAGATAAACTACTCGGCTTTAACACATACGACACAAACAACCATTGCCATCTAATCCATGGATGCGTAAGCAACAGCACATCCCCAGACCAACGCAACGCCACCAGCCATTGACAGAACTGTAATCACAGGCAACCTCTTGATACGTCTTTCCAACACTTCAACTCCCGCCTAACAAATATACAAAAATGAATAAGTGCATGTTTGATCTCAGTTCCTTAATTTTTTATTTGGCTTAAATCAAGCAACAGGTTATAATAAATATAGGCGCTTACAAGAATTCATCCTCCTTGCTTGGTCGGTTACTTTTTCCACCCTGCAATTCAACAAAAAATGTTGTCAAATAAAACAAACTGAACACATGTTAATGTAAAACTGTAAGATAGTTCTAGCTAGTCTTCTCCACTTTGCCTATGTATATTTACCTATGGATATATCCATAGAGGATGGATTTTTATCCATTATCTTAAAAACAGCTAGTCTTCTCCACTGCAAACAGGGTAATAGAGGTAAACTAGTCTGATTTTGAATAAAGTGATGAACCAACTGGGCAAGCGATTCGTTAAAGACGAAATTACAAGATTAAATGTGGATATGGATCCTTTCATGCAGCATAAATGTATTCTATGCTGACAAGGAGGAAGCTATGTAAAAGTAGCTATGAGTAGCTGAAGAAACATGTACGTCTTATTAGCCCAGCCCAGAAGCCCAAAACCAGATAATTAATCATAGATGTGGCAAATCAAACATAGCAAATCTCCCTAACATTTGTGAATTAAGGTCTCCCAAGGCAAGAGAGCGGCAAATGCCTGTTTGACCAAGCTTTCCAGCCACTTGTACCAATATAAATCGGTCATGCAAAGTATCAAATCCCAAATTATCGAGGCTCGAGTTCAGAACAGGCTTGTACCTTTTCTCAACACCCACCCACACCTCAAAATATCCACCAGGTCTAGTTTATAAACAAATCAACTACTGCCAATTAATTAATCAGGCGTTTACCCGTGGCAAAGCAGGATAAATCAATAACCCCTTTTTCTGCCAACATCAAATAATATATGAATCCACATTCAATATCCATTCATCCAGCCATCCAGGAACAAGAGAGAAAAACAAGAAAATCTTTTGGTGATGCAGCCACAAAATGATTCTACTGCGGAATCAAACAAGGAAATGAACTGTGTTTTGTCGGCGGCCTGGATAAAAGCTATGGCAAACTTTGCCGTTGTCCTCAAACATTGCTATGAGAATTGCCGTCATCCTCCCACTGAGAACCTTCACCCATAACCCTAAGCAGATCTCACCCTTCCAGTTGCTCCTAGCCTAGCAAATAGCAATAGCCGATGATGTGAATTGGGAGGCGGAACAATTTTATTTTATTTTTTTATGGAGGAGGGGGAACATTTTATTTATGGTTCCAAACAGCTTCCTTGGGTTTAAAAGAACAGGGCCAGTAGAGGCATGCTCAAATAGAAAGGCTACACATTTTCCCAGGCTAACCACCATATTCCAAAATTCCAGAGAGGGTTTCAGCATGAGGCAGAGCAAATCGCGCAGGCTACTGGTGATTCTAGACGTCTAGCTTGGTGTGCGGAATTGCAGATGTATGAATGATCTCGTAGGCCTCGACATCATGCTAGCGATTACCGATCGAGCGGAAGACGGGGAATCGGACGAACCTTGTAGGAGTGGCGGTAGATACGTCGAGATCGCGCCGGCACCGGTGCGGGTGCCATCCGAGGGAGCGACGCCACAGCCGACGCCTTCTGGACATCGCCGGCGACGATCCTCAGCTTCCCGGCCAGATGGCGCAGCGCCATACCACCCGATCTGGAGGAAGGAGGATGCGGAAGCGGATGGGGGCTAGGGTTTCTTCCTCTCCTCTTTCTCTTTCTCTTCTCTCGAGTCAAGGGAAAGTGGCTTTCACTCCGTATTTGCACAAGAGGACCAACCAAGCCCATAAACCATCCCGGACTCGAGAATCCGAGACTCCGAGTACAGCTGAGCACAGGGTAGTGCCGGGCTAGGCTGGGCTGGGCTGGGCTGGGGACTAAGGGGTTGTTTGGTTGAGTGACTAAGGTTGCCACGTTTAAGGTTGGAATAAGTTCATTTGAGGTCCCTTAACTTGACACCAAATCCGATTTTCGTCCCTGAACCGTAATACCAGATACAACAGGTCCCTCAACTGACAAAACCAGTGCAAATAAGATTCTAAGGTGGTTTGGATGGTGGTTTCGGCTGACGTGGTGTCCTACATGGCTGGTTTGACTTGGTCCTCATCCTACGTGGCGATGACGTAGCACTGGAAGCAAAATATGAAAATTAAAAATAAAAACAAAAAAATAGGACCCATATGTCATCGAGTGTTTGGTTAAAGATAAAAGAATTAAAGTGAGACCCACGGCCACCCCTCTCTTTCCCTCTTCTCCCCCCTCCTCTAACCCCTTTCCTCGTCATCGTGGAGCCGGTGACGCACGAGCAGAGAAGGAGGGGGGGACGCCAGCAAGCAGGATGGGGATGCCGCCGAGCCCGCGCAGAGAGGGAAGAAGCGAGGAGGCTGGCGAGCACGCGAAGAAGGAGGCGGCGGGGAGGCCGGCGTGATCGGCGGCGGAGATGAACGCCGCGCGGGGAGAGAAGCGCCACGTGGCGTAGCGGCGAGGGAGAGGAGTGGCGCGCGGCGTGGTGATGGAGGAGAGGAGATATGTACTACAGTTACTTAGTTTTGTTATATATTACAGTTCCTTCTTGGTTACATGGGGGATTATTTGACTCTTTTAGTTTGGTGATAAAAAAATATGTTAAATTTTTTGATGGAGTGAGTAGATATGTACTACATTATTTATCATTGGCAATTTCAAAGTGGCGAAATGTGCATGAGAGAAGCGTCTCTAGACAACACCGGTTAGTACCAAGCTGGCCTGCTACTGCAAATGTTGATTTTTTAGAAATTATTTTTTAATAGAGAATTGCAAAATTAAAGGTTGACAGATCAAAATTGCAAGTATAATGTCCTGTCGCACAACCAAAATTCGATAAGGGTACATATCGAACAACCGGAGTTCAACAGGTAGCCGTCGAACTGCGGTTGTTCGATAAAGGATAAAAAATAAAAAATAAAAGAGAAAAACCACTGTGTACCACTGTAGCATGCACCGCCGTTTGTGGCGTGCTGGAGTGGGGGAGGAGGGCGGCGACATCGAGCTCGCGAAGGAGGGAAGGGGGAGAAGCAGCGCGGATGTGGAGGCTGGTGGTGGAAGAGGGTGGCGCAGCGGTGGATGGGGAGGAGGAGGAGAGGCGGTGGAAGAGGGCGGCGTGGCGGTGGATAGAGAGGAAGTGGAGGAGCGGCGCTAGTCGCGGTCTCGCGGAAGAGAAGCAGCGACAGCAGCATCGAGAATCCAGTGGAGATAAAGGGGATAAAGAGAGAGTGGGGTTCGGGAGAGAAAAAGGAAAAGATGAAGAGGCTGCCAGTGAGTCCATGTATAGTTTAGGGTACTTCTTCATTTCTTTTTGTTTTTATAAGGTCTAAAATATAAAAATCCTAGATGATTCGATAATCAGAGGTTGACACAAAAATAAACAGGGGCTGAAACACAAAACATATTTAAAAAGTGATCTCCATTATAGATAGCGTGGGTTTATACAGATTGGGATCATTAGTACCAGTAGTCTACATTATATATATCCTGATTTGGTGTGTTCTGTACTCGTATTGTGACTTGTGACTTGTGAGTACGTGAAGTACTCCTAGAGTCCTAGTAGTAGTAGTAGCCTGCTCAGTGCTCACTGCTCAACAGAAACCGCGAGAGGATGTGGAGTGGACTAGTGGAGTACTAGCATTATTGATTGTTTGCGAAAGGACGTGGATGCAGGTAAAAAAATTTGGCGGGTCACATCGGATATACGGACACACATTTGAAGTATTAAACGTAGACTAATACCAAAACAAATTATAGAATCCGCTTGTAAACTGCGAGACGAATTTATTAAGCCTAATTAATCCGTCATTAGTAAATGTTTACTGTAGCACCACATTGTCAGATCATGACGAAATTAGGCTCAAAAGATTCGTCTCGTGATTTACACGCAAACTGTGCAATTGGTTTTTTTTTCATCCACATTTAATACTCCATACATACGTTCAAACGTTCGATGTGACGGGGCAAAAAAATTTGGCGGTGAATCTAAACAGGGCCGCAGTCACTCGAACAGTAGCAGGAGCGTTACACTTTGGTGGTTTTGCTCCCAAATCAATTTAAAGCAACGACTCGCTCGAAAAGTACTAACTAGTGGAGTAGTAGTAATTTTAAGGGAATATTCAAGAACTACTCTATTCATCTTAAAATATAATAAATTCTAAAATTTAAATTTTATTTCTTAAATTATTTTAGCTCTTCTTAATAACAGTATCAAAGGTTCCATATAGGTATATTCTTGTAGGACCGAGGGAGTAAACTAGACGTCTCCTTCCTTTTAGCTTGTATAGTGAGCCACTCATTTATTTTTTATATATTTTTTAAATTGTTAAATGGTGTATCTTATAAAAGTAAATCTTTTTTATATAGAAATTAAACAAATCAGCTTACGAATTTATAATAGTTAACACTTAATTAATTACTATATACTAACTACTACCTTTATCCTAAAATAAGTGTAATCTTGCACTATTCATATCCAACGTTTGACCGTTTATCTTATTTGAAAATTTTTTATGATTAGTATTTTTGTGTGACCTTTTTAATTATTTTATAATTTTTTAAATAAGACGAATGGTCAAACGTTGAATTTGAAAATCCACGACTGCACTTATTTTAAAACGGAGATAGTACCCATCTTATTTTCATCATCTTAGCCGTCCCGTCTAAGCTAAACGAGGCCTACAGGTCCAGGTCAAATGAGCCTGAAGCCCACGTCTCTTTTTTTTTTCTCTGACGTTGTTACGCATTATAGAATAAGATCTTGATATTCATACTCTGGAGTACTAGTTACAAGCCCGTGCTAACGCTATAGTGATATTTTGGATTGGCTATTAAGTATAGATTGAAGACATTAATTAAGACATAAGTATCAAAGAATTCAATTAAGCAAGCGGATTTAATGAGCTGAGTACAATATACAATTGTTTATACCATAAATACTGCTTAAATAGACAAAACACTAATGTTACCCAGGTTACCTTAAGAAAGGTTATTCACTTTACGGCAGACCAGACCTTATTGGAAGGTCCTCAGTTTTATTATAGTGAAATAAGCAAGCAGCCAAATAAACTACATCCAGGACAAGGTCCATGATTAACAAAACAAGCCATTCGGTCGACGATGTATTATCAACTCCATGTTATACTTGATGTCTTCGGCGTCTTTTCCGTACGTCTCACACCAGTAACCAAAGAACGAAAGTCTGAACCGATTCATATATCAGCACAAAAATCTGAACTGATTCTAGGCCACAACCAATCAATTCGTTCAAATACATAATTCATGGCCTTTCAACGTTAATTAAAGCATCGCAATCATATATCAGTACATGACATGGCAAACCACAAAGCCAATGCAAGGTTGCCTTAATTTAAGCTAGGACCAAATTACAGAAATGTTTGCATTTGCGAATAAATGCCCAAGTGAGAATGGATAAAATTGCATGCACTGAAGCTGTAAATATAATTCTGTAGCTGTTCAATCTTCATTTCAAGATTTTCAGAAGTCAATGACGAATAAAGTAGACTTAATTCTTGTACATAAACCCTTCCATAAATGAAGCGAGAAGCCAGATAGGCACTGCTCCGGTTTGTTGTCAGAGTTGACATCCATAGTGATGCAAACTTGGAGAGAGCAGTAGAGGTGTAGCAAAGAACAAGCTATGGTGTGACTATGTTGAATGGAAGGCCACGCATAAGTGCAAAATTCACATTGAACACGCTGTCGCTTGTGTACTGCATCGAGCTGTCTGGAATGCTATCAGCTATGAACAATCGCAAGCAGTTGCCATGAGATAAACCTAGTTCACACAAACAGAATGTGTTTATCTCATGGCATTAAAAAAAAAATATGAACATCCCAGCTAGTTGGTTATTTTACAAGCCATTAGAAAAAAAATAAGAAAAGAATGTATGATCTAGTCCACAATAATGACACCCTGAAAAAAAAAAGATAAAAACAAGAACACCAATAACCGATCACATAGGAAATCCTAATAATTAAGGGGGTGTTTGTTTACAGGGACTTATTTTTAGTTCATGTCACATCGGATGTTTGAGCGTTAATTAAGAATATTAAACATATACTAATAATAAAACTAATTCCATAAATGAGAGCTAATTCACGAGATAAATTTTTTAAACCTAATTAATCCATAATTAACACATATTTAATGTAGCATCATATAGACTAATCATGGATTAATTAGGCTCAATAGATTCGTCTTATAAATTAGTCTAGGTTATGAAATGAGTTTTATTTTTAGTCTATATTTAATACTTCTAATTAGTATACAAACATTCGATGTGACAGGGACTAAAAATAAATCTCTGGAAACAAACAGGACCTAAATCGACAACACAAAAATGAGACTTACCAAGACCAAGATATGTGGTGAAGAAGGCTGCCAACAGAGGGCAGGTTCCCATCTGCCACGGGCCAGCTCAGATTGAAACCAGCAGCAAGCATGTTGGAGTTTGCAGCAAGCTCATGAAGCAGGATAGGTCGAAGTTGGTGATCTTGGGGTTGGTGTGGTTGTTGATCTTTGGCTGAACAATACAAACATAAAATGATAAAACGTTAGTTGTACTGCTAGGTATGAAAACTTTCAGTTCAATTTTTTAAGTATGTATCAGATCTATCACAATTGAGGGTTATATATTATTAGTAGAAAATGTAAGCAGTGTCAAATGTAGAGCAGATTTACAACATTAATTGTTGTGCTAGGTGCAACATTAGCATAAATAACAGCAGAGAGAATCATGCAATCATTAGTATAAATAACAACAGAAGGGACATGACATTCCCACTTACAGAGAAATCAATTTTTGGCAATACATTGGCTAAGAAGCATTTTGTCGAACACCTTTGGGCAAAAAAGAGCATTAGTGGTCCTGCAATCTGTAATAACCTTCGGCACCCACAATGAGGATTATTGACAATTGAATGAATCACAATGTAAAGAGAACGAACCATTACCGATTCTCCATAGGGCACGTAGAGTGCTGAAGGTCAGCGCGGACGTCCCTTCTCCGGCCAAGGGCGGTGCCGGCGGGGAGGTGAGGGGCGAGGTGCGGCGTGAGCGGTGATGCCGAATATCGGCGACGACGACGCGTGAGAGGGGGAGAGGAGGGATTAGGGTTGGGGGAGGGGCGCGGGTCGGGCCGTCGGGGTGGGGAGGGGCACGGGTCAGAGTGGGGAGGGAAGTGGGCTGAATATGGAATGTTGGATCGTGAGATGAGATAATCTGGACCGTTAAGTGATGAATGGAAGAATGAAAGATGAGTGAAACCATTTGTTAAACTATAGGTTAGATACTTACCAAGTTTCTAAACGGGAATTTTTCAAAAAGCTTTATTCCAAAACTTCTATAAAACAAGTATTCAGTTTTGTAATTGTTAATGTATTTGTTTGTACCTTTAAATATTATTATTTTTCGAATAAGATACCTTTAATATTATTGTAAATCGGATAAGTCATCATCCATTATATTCATCCGTTCAGCTGGAAAAAAACTGGGCCTTTCCTATGAAAATTTGTAAAATTGTTAGATTTACAAGAAGCCTTGAAATTTGAATAGGGCCTTGATTCCTATAAAAACCAGAGAATAAAATTATTGTTTCAAACGAGCCCACGATCGACCAGGCATTGATGATGATTAGCAAGGCATAGATGAGATCGATGCATGTGTAGCGGTTGCATCACTTCGTGGAGTGCGTAGTGGAAGGGAGGGAGTTCTTTTTTTTTTTCTTTTTCCCTTTGACGCCGTTTAGTTCCGTTTGCTGGCTTCCAGAGCCCGAGTCCGGTCATGGGTGTCTGTTCCCTTTCCTTAATGGGCAAGCTGACCCGTGCCGTGCCCAGATGCTACTGGGTGGGTAGGTAGGTCCCGCATGCCCAGAGGCGAGTACCTTGCTTTACGCTGTTTGAATTCCAGGCAACTCCTATCCTATGCATGAACCCAAGATGGCTACTGCCTTTCGAGAAAAGTTAGAGTTGAGGTTACAGCATCTATAATAGAATGGTCATTTTCAACTCTCCAAATATCCGTTTGATCTTTTATCAAAAAAATAGAGAATTATATTTATATTTTTACTCCAACAAACGCTCTATCACACTCACCAATCAAACTGTGAGCACACCAT
Organism: Oryza punctata; assembly: GCA_000573905.2. Taxonomy (NCBI): domain Eukaryota; kingdom Viridiplantae; phylum Streptophyta; class Magnoliopsida; order Poales; family Poaceae; genus Oryza; species Oryza punctata. The sequence goes on along the minus strand of CM002494.2, from coordinate 2,536,902 downwards.
GTTAGTCTCTCTATAATTCTCTTGCCCTTCCCTCTAAATTTTCTCCTCCCCCATGTCTTCTCTCTCCAACTAGGAGAGCGAGATTCACGTGGTGGCCTAGTGGGGTGGCAAGCTCGACGGTGGGCAAGAGCTCAATGAAGAGGGCGTGACAGTCGATGCGTAAGAAGAACTCGACGATGCAAAAAAGGGGGCAGCAGTCGGCTCGACCGTGGATCTAGATAGGGGCCGGTGGATGGGCTTAACAGAGAGGGAGTGGCAATCAGCATGGAGGATGAGCTCGACGGTGGATCCAGGCAGCAGACGACGATGCGGGAAGGAGGCAAATGCTGGAGCACTCCTTCATTAGACGTAGTTGGCGACGGAGGACGTACAGTGGCGACACGCAGCCCTAGATGGTTGCCGCAACGGAGGAGGAGGATGCGTGTCGGCAAGGAGGAGGTGATGGGGGTGATGGAGATGGAAATCGGCAGCAGACGGTGGTGATGCGAAGAGGGGACCCTAGCGTCTGGCGATCTTGGCGTCCGATCTTCGATGGTGGCAGCGTGAAGCTGTGGATCTTCGACAACTGCGGAGCAAAGAGGAGTGCAATGGAGAGGGGGCCTTGGCGCAAAGAAGGGTGGAACAGAAAAGGGTAGCGACGCGGACGAAGTGAGAGTGAGGGGATGGGGGAGAGAGGGGTGTGGAGGGCGGCGGGGGCCACGACAAGTTTGGTCAGCAAGGAGATGAGTTTGGCTAGCCAGATGGCTTGGCCATCCGGTTGGCAAGTATGTTGGAGACTACATTTTTATGAAAATTGTCAAAATTTGGTCTAGAAAGTCAAATAGCAACTCTATTGAAGATGCTCTTAAGGTTGTGTTTGAGAAAAGGGTAAAAGAGAATACTAAGAAGATACGTAAAACAAGATGAGCCTTTAGCACATGATTAGTTGATATTAATTATTTTAAATTCAAAAATAGATTAATATAATTGTTTAAAGCAACATTCCTATATATTTATATTTAAAAAAACGTACCTTTAGCGGTTCAGGAAGTGTGCTTGTGGAAAACGATATATTTCTTTTCTTCTCTCATTATAAGGAACACACGTTTAGCATATTTTGTCTCAAAAACCCTTGGAGACTACGACATTTTATTCTCTCCACATATTTTTATATGCGGTTGCTTGCAAAAACCCGTTTTTATCGTTGGCGGCTGCCTATGATGCCCGTCTGTAAAAATGTGATGGATTTCTGCAGATGACCAGTTAACTGCCTATGGTATGTGTTTACACAGGTGACCCTATACACCTTGGTTTGGTCGAAACAAAGCTAATCAAGCCATGTCTCCCCCAATCCCCTCCAAAACAGTAGGGTGGCGGTGACCACGAGTATATTTTATAACTCTTCAAAATTTAAAGTTTTTACAAAATCTTCAAAAAAAACAGAATTTTGATTTCCTTCCATATTTTAAAAATGCACATTATGCAACTCTCAATCTATCATCATCCCAAGTACATTAATATCATATATTTTATTACTTCTTCACTCCAACATTAGGTTAGAAGCTTATGGGCAAAGGGGTATTCTTATCTTTTTGAAAATTCTCTCTCTGATTAGGCAAAAAATAATAATATAATAGCCACGATGTCCTCAAGAGAAATACCAGTTTTGTTAGTATCCTCTAGCTATAGCATGTTTTTATGATGCCCGCTAGCGATTCACAGAGTCATTTATGAATCAGCAGGATAAAATTGCCCCTAACAAGATTGATTTCTTAAACACCTGGCAGATATTACTATTTAAATTGAGAAACTCGGAAGGATACCCCTCCTTCTCAAAGAATATATAACAAAATACATTCAAACAACAAATTTGTGACATCAAACTATAGGTGGTGTTTGGATCCATGGTATCACATCGAATGTTTGGGTGCTAATTAAAAGTATTAAATATAAACTAATAATAAAACTAATTACATAAATAAGAGCTAATTTACGAGACAACTTTTTAAGCCTAATTAATCCGTAATTAGCACATATTTACTGTAACATCACATAGACTAATTATGGATTAATTAGACTCAATAGATTCGTCTCGCAAATTAGTCCAGGATTATGAAATAAGTTTTATCATTAGTCTACGTTTAGTACTTCGAATTAACGTACAAATATCCGATATGACAGGTACTTGATCCAAACACCCTCTAGTTAAACAGCTAGCCCTTGGTGCCTACCGGCCACATTAAAATTTTAGGAAAAGAGGGAATAGTTAATTAATGCTCAACGGGTCCTTTCAGCAATTTTAAATCAGGTCAGCCACACGAACATTGTAGTACTAGTACTTACCCAAGGGCTTTCTTATAAAAAGAAAAGGAAAAAGAGAGAGAGAAAGTATCCAAGGGCTAAACACTTGTAGTACCACGACGGTAGAAAAGGGGCAAAAGTGTAATTAAAAAGGGTTGTCGCTACTCACTACTACCACTGCACCATGCGCCAGGCTAGGCTAGGCTAGGGTATCGATCGGTGGTACCGTACGTTTGCGTTGCGTGTGAGTTGCACGCCGGCACGTGACATGTGAATATATGTCATGTATACTCCTACATACAAACAATACAATCGGTGCATGGCGCGCGGCTAGGTGCAATATTATACAACCAGTAATCGGTCGGACTTGCATAGTGGAGTATAGATCGACGAATAGCCACATCTCCTGATTCGTGAACGAGTCGCCGTTTAGGCTGCTTTGCTTTCCGTCTTCTCCTGCAACTGCAACCGCCTGAGCGATCAACAGCTAAAAGCAAAAGAAGCAGACACGTCCTTCCCCCTTAGGATTTGCAATACCGTAACCGGATCGGTTACCGTGACCCAGCGGTACAGCGGTTACCGCGAAAAACAGTGATAAATTTGATTTTCAAAATTTGAATTAAAAAAAAAAGCTCATACCGAAGTATGAAACGCGATAACCGCGCGGTATGTAGAGGTTACCACGGTATTTGCACGGTAACCGCTCGATGTGTGGCAAAAAGAAGAACGAAATGAAGAAAGTGAAATTTTTTTGGAGAAACACTGAAATGTGTGTAGAATTTGGGGATAATAATAAAAATATGTAGAATACAAAATTTTGGCATGACCTTTTCTATTTTATGGACATGGAATTAATTCAACAATCATAACATAATATTTCAATAACAATAATGAACAAGAACAATCAATAATCTCGATGTATCATGATGTCCACATGTAGGTGAATGAATATAGTCCACAACATAGAGTTGATGGTAGAGTCCACAATATAATGTCCATAATATGATAGTTCATATGACAAGCATCATGAAAATAAAAGTTCTAATTTCAATCAAAGGAAATAAACAAGGACATACTAACATAGAGCATACCTATGCATTCCACTGATTATATGCCATGCTATACTCCTCTATGGACATGAGGATCAAACCATGCGAGTGTAGCAACCCCGTCTTATAGTCCTCCCAACTTTGGTTTGTCCATGATGCTGTTGTTTGCCACTGAGCATACAATTGAGCATACCACTGGAGCTCTTGCCACTCGTAGACCCATGTAGGAGGGGGATAATCCGAAGGTTGGGGACGGTTGTACGCATACGTTGGATAGCCACTGTCAATGCTAGAGGCACTGAATGAGCTATAACTATCCTGTGGTACGTCAAGATGTTGTTGCTGTTGTTGGCCTCTTCAAGTAATGGTAGTTCGCTGAGAGCTTGGAGCACCATGATCCCAGTCCTGAGTAGCGTGAGTGAAGTCGGCCTCACCTGCAAATGAAATAGTAGGTAGAAAATTAATCGGGAGTGAAATGCATGGTAAAGGTTGAAATGGTAATTGAAGTACTCGCACCGGTGAATTGAATAGGGCTGTGGTGATCAGACTGTTGGGTGTGACTCCTAGAGGGCACATCAGTAGTGCCTTGGCCTCCTTGACCACCGTCGGCTCCGTCGTCCGTATCAGTTCTTGAGCTACTATCATTCGACTCTTGGTACTCTGGGCTTCCTTGAGTCTCTTCATCGCTATCAACATTGCTCGACTGTGGACCTTTGCCCTTAGCTTTTTTGGATGGAGGTGCTTTTGGTGGCTGTCGAGTCTTCCTTTTTCCCAATATGAGTGTCACCTATATTTGTATCAGCCCACTCTGCAATAGTAGAAGCTCCCGTGGCCCTGTGCAGGTCAGTCAAGTCCACTAGGTTCGCTACAAGTGGACTAGGAATGGGGGCGTCACTCTCAGTTGAGTCTTCATCTAGTTCTGGGGAAGCATTGGACCAAGCATTGTCCATCCAATCTTTAATCTGATTATTAGTTTCGTAAAACGATAGGTCCGCTAGTCTTTGAAGGGGATCGTCGTCCTCCTTCCTAACTTGGGCATTTGCTTGCTGAATTCGAAGGCGAAGGTTGTAGTTCACATAAACCAGCTTGTTGAGCTTCTTGTGGGTAAGTTTATTACGGACCTTGGTATGTATGAATGCGAATGTGCTCCAATTCCGTTCACATCCACTTGATGAGCAGCACTGACCAACCAAACGCAACGCAAGCTTCTTCAAATTCGGCGTATCTGAGGCGAACATAGACCACCATTGCGTTGTAAATGCCAAGTGCCATGTCAATTTACAATCCTGAATACGTCAAAATCAACAGGACATATTGATGTGGACTAGGGTTCCCGATCTTCCGAAAGGTTCTGATAATCAACGATTTTGATGGAGTCGCAACACAAATCGATCCGGCTTGCAAGGTTCCTGAGCCCCGCAATCGCAGCACCACATCTCCTCTGGTTATCAACCGTGCCGAAACCCGGTTGATCTCGCCAAGAAGGCTAATCCTTGCTTGCAAATCAAAGAACACAAACAAGAACAAAGATAGATTGCAACCAAAATTGCAGATGAATGATTAAGCTCACAAGTTGGGGTCTTACAAACCGATCTAGCGGCGAAACTGTTCTTGACAGATTAATCTAAGCAAAACCCAAAAACTAAAGATGGCGACGGCTGCTGATATATGGATTTTAGGGTCGTGCAAGCATCCATTGACTCAACCCTAATGGGCTCCAACACGATACACGGCCCAAAGGCCCAAATACGGCGTCGCAGCGCCAGAACAGATTCTGAACGTCAACTTGTTCGGTCGATTCCTGATGACTCGTAACGAATTTGGACATGGGACCAGAACCATTGGAAAGGTTATCTTGTTAGATTTCCATCCATATAAAGAACGCTCCAATCCGAGCACGTATGCAACCTGGGCGCCCGTTTTAGTGCAGACTGGTCTTGGACTCCGAACGGACTCGAAGTCGACTTGGTTTAGGCCTCCACCTTGACTTGAACGTCCTCGCTTGAAAGACCAATGGAAGATTGTTGTGTATATCCGAAGCAATGATGTCCGCATCATCCTCCCCCTCTTAAACTGAAGTCGTCCTCGACTCAAGCTCATCTTCTTCTCCCAAGTGATGCTCTATCCGTCTCATAGGTGGCAATCCCGGGGATATCTCATCTGGAAAAACGTCCTCGTACTCCTGCAAAAGGTTAGTGACAGCAGGAGGTATTGAACTAGCAATATCATCAAGAGAATACAAATCTTGTTTGCATATCAAGGAATAGCAAATATCAACAGCAGAAATTTCAGCAATGTCACATTTTGTTGCAAGCATAACACCACCCTTCAATTTAATTCCCTCGGCCTAAGAACTAGGTAAAGACTTATCCTTTTTAGGTGGAAAAACAGATTGAGCAACTTGCTGATTTTCAGATGCATCAAGTTTCAAACTAGCAGCATCTTCTTTATCAGCTTCTATAATTTTAGCAGGGGTTAATGGAACCAAAGTAATTTTCTTTCCTTTATGCACAAAACTGTATCTATTACTTCTACCATGGTGTGTAGCATCTTTATCATGTTCCCAAGGACGACCCAACAAAAGCGAACAAGCTTGCATAGGAACCACATCACAATCAACAGAATCAACATATGAACCAATGGAAAACAAAATTCTGCAAGATCGTGCTACCTTTGCTTTTCCAGAATCATTTAACCACTGAATATGGTATGGATGTGGGTGTGGGCGTGTGGTCAAACCAAGCTTCTTGACCAAGTCAGAACTCACCAAGTTATTGCAGCTACCTCCATCAATGATCACACGTGCACGATGATTGTTGATGACGAAGAAAATCTGGAACAAATTATGGCGTTGCAACCTTTCAGATTGTTGTACCTGCGTGCTAAGCACCCGCTGTACAATAATGTTCATGTAGGCCGCTGTGTCTTCACGCCCAAAGAATTCACCCTCCTCAGCATTAACTCCTTCCTCCTCTTCTTCTTCATCATCTTCAACATCGGATGTGCTGATGTAGCCATCTTCTGTGGCAATGTATGCCCGTTGACTAGGACAATCTCTCTGCACGTGGCCAAATCCTTGGGAACGGTGGCACTGAATGTTTGGAGTACGTCCCGTCGAAGCGACAGATGAAGCACTCTTAGTGGGTACCTGCGAAGGACTTTTACCTGAATCTGCTGGTCGTGGTAGAGGTGGTTTTGGCACTGCAGAAATTCCGGATGCAGCTGGTCGTTTGTTCTTGCCCTGCTGATCACGCCCCTGCAATTCCTTCTCTGCAAGCATAGCAATCTGAAACAACTGGTTGACAGTGTTAAATTCCTTATAATCAACTATATTCTGAATTTCAACCCTCAAACCCAAATAAAAACGACAAATGGCATCATCGGTCCCCTCCACAATGCTACAGCGCATTAATCCCTTTTGTAGCTCACCATAGTAATCCTGTACAGATTTATCCCCTTGTTCTAAACGCATCAGTTTCTTGCGTAACTCTCTATGATAGGATGTAGGAACAAATCTATCGTGCATAGCTACCTTAAGTTCTTCCCAAGTAGTAGGTAAAACACCCTCAGCAGCTAACCCAGTCCACCAAATAATAGCAAATCTTTAAACTCACTACTGGCTTGTCGAACTCTATGTTGCTCAGGCACAAGATGGGCACTAAATTTTGCTCTACTGTCATCTCCCAATCAAGGTATTTCTCAGCATCATAATAACCCGAAAAGGTAGGTATTTTGAACTTAACCTTAGCATAAGGATCATCGGGCACACGATTATTATTATGATTACCTTGTTGGTGGTGGTGTTGAGCGCCACCCATACCTGTCATGTTGAAGTGAAGACGACGTCGTAACCGTGCTTGTCGTGTAGCTTGTTCATCTACATTACCATTGGAATCGTACACCGTGTCTTCTGGATGTCCACCGGCGTTGTTGCCGTTAACTTCCTCATTGGATGGTTGTCGAGTCTCCAAAGCAGCAACCCGATCAGTTAGCGTAGACACCCGCTTGTCCAACCTCTCCATGTGTTTGCCGAGGTCGAGGTTAATGATGGCTTCTTGGACAGCCCTTGTGACTGCCTCCATTATCTCTTTTTTAACATTTCCTACAACAGTTCGTAGTTGCTCTTGACTGACACAGTTAGCAAAATCCTTGGGAGTCGTCTCCTCATCGTCTCCTGCCATTGAAACACCAAAACAGCAACCAACGGTGAAGGTTATCCCTAATAATCTACTACACAGGTGTAGTGGTGCCTCTCAACAACTCTGCAATATGGAGCACCTTACCAAGCCCTTATAAGGTTCTTACCAGCAAAGCAAAGGATACCTGGAAGGCGTAGTCAGCGATTGCAAGGATCAAGAACCTGTGCTGTCCAGAAGTAGTATGTAGAGCTAGGAAGGCCAAATATATGTGAGTGGTACACAATCCAATGACAGATAGTAATGCTGAATAAAAATCCCAAGTCACTTGCCCCTCAGTTGTTGGTCTACTCGTGTCCTAGACAGTAGTGGTACCAATGATGGCGCAAAGGAATATGTCACTGGTAAACAGCTAGGAAAGACGGACAGGCAAGCTTCGGCGAGTTTCAGCAAAAACAGTAAAACCGTAAGGCTGATAAGCTCAACGGAGCACGTCGTGAGCTCGAGGCACTAGTGGAAATCAACTTTTCTTTTTTATTTTATTTTTATTTTATTTTTTTCTTTTCTAGGAGCACAAAAATAGGGACACCACCAAGTTACAGCTCAATCGGAGTTGATACGTGGCCTATGGAATTTTCTGAAACCACTATTAAGTAGTACGGAATCTTGAGAGCTCGAACAGACAATTTTGCAAGCCAAATTTCGGAATTCTGATTTTGCCAAATCCGCCAAAGGCAGGGAAAAACGGATGTACAATTTTTTCTCTTATTTGAAAAGTTAAATTTTGCCTGATTCTGAGTCCATATGCAAAAGTTATGGCTGTTTAAAGTTGTGGCTCCCGACTAGGTTTTCCAGAGGGGATATAACCTAATCGGTTTTGGCAGTGGAGATGGATATGGTGGCAGCGGAGTTTGGGAAGGTGTTCTGGTGTTGCGTGGTGATCTTGGTAAGTGTTTATGATGGCAGAAACGGTTTCTCAAAGGATGAACCCTAACAAACAGGGTGAAGATGGTGGTGGCTAGGGTTACAAAGGAAAACACACGACTAGCCTAAAACACGAACTAAACCAGCAACAAGAACTTAAACTAGGACTCAAACTCAACACTACGGACTCTGAAAAGGATCATGCAAAGGCTAAACACGGTCTAGGTTAAGGAGACTATCGACTATAATTTTTTTTGGCTTTTCTGTAGACTCTAGGATAACGGCGAAATCAAAAACTAAACTAGGGTAAAGAAACTGAGCGAACCTGACGGTGAACCTAGAGCTCTGATACCACTTGATGTGGACTAGGGTTCTCGATCTTCCGAAAGGTTCTGATAATCAACGATTTTGGTGGAGTCGCAACACAAATCAATCTAGCTTCTTGAACGAGCACGTTCCTTAGCCCCGCAATCGCAGCACCACGTCTACTCTGGTTATCAACCGTGCCGAAACCCGGTTGACCTCACCAAGAAGGCTAATCCCTGCTTGCAAATCGAAGAACACAAACAAGAACAAAGATAGATTGCAACCAAAATTGCAGATGAATGATTAAGCTCACAAGTTGGGGTCTTACAAACCAATCTAGCGGCGAAACTATTCTTGACAGATTAATCTAAGCAAAACCCAAAAACTAAAGATGGCGACGGCTGCTGATATATGGAGTTTAGGGTCGTGTAAGAATCCATTGACTCAACCCTAATGGGCTCCAACACGGTACACGGCCCAAAGGCCCAAATACAGCGTCGCAGCGCTAGAACAGATTCTGAATGTCAACTTATTCGGTCGATTCCTGATGACTCGTAACGAATTTGGAGATGGGACTAGAACCATTGGAAAGGTTATCTTCTTAGCTTTCCATCCATATAAAGAACACCCCAATCGGAGCACGTATGCAACCTGGGCGCCCGTTTTAGTGCAGACTGGTCCTGGACTCCGAACGGACTCGAAGTCGACTTGGTTTGGGCCTCCACCTTGACTTGAACGTCCTCGCTTGAAAGACCAATGGAGGATTGTTGTGTATATCCGAAGCAATGATGTCCGTATCACATATGCTAGTTTCATGGTTACAAACATACCAGGAGAAGTTTTTCCATCGACGACCATCTTTCTTGCAAGCGCCCTCCCAAATTCGCCAGCCTTACGGCGATACATCTCAACCTCCAGTAATGCGGCAGCAGCCGTGTCGATGTCCGTCATCCACTCAAAGGCCTGACGGAGGTCTTGGAAGACTGAGGCAGTTGGAGAGTACGCATAGTGCGTCCTAGGGTTCAATGCCGCAGCTACAAAACATGAAACAAGTTGGGTAAGAGTCATACAATACGAACCGCACTCATAATGTAATCACGGTTACTTACTGGCATTGATGAGAGTTTCATTTGTAAGATCGTGCATCCTTCTATTAACAATTTCCATGTATGGTATATTTTCACCTACAATTGATAAATGCCAAATAATTAGTTTGCAAACTGTTAGAAAAATGTAAAGCCGTATTAAATGCATACGTACCCCACTTCTGTGTCTCTCGAACGGCGCTAATAAAGTATGGATTATTGGCATTTCTTGCAGGAATGCCGGAGGTATAGAAGAACCTTGCCCACAACTCACCAATGGCCTCCCTAGCTTGTTTGCCCTTCTTTGTGAAGAATCCTGTATCAATGCATGTCTGCACAGGGGACTTGGAAGCTACTAGGTTATAATCTCTCACAGCAGGTGACTCCCTATGAGATGTAGCCCTTTGTAACAAACTGACAATTGGGTTACTTCTACCTTTTCGTGCCTCGGGCTGAGCGGATCCACTTCCACCGCCATGCTCATATGTGCCACCTCTATCCTCCACACCCCTCCTAAAGCTTGCCTCTTACCGTGAGGCGTGCATGGCTGCTTCCATTTGTTCTTCCTCATCGGCATCACCTGTTAGGTCATAATAGTTGACCCTGCCGCTTCAATTCTTCTTGCCCTCTCACTCTGACGATTATCACCTGCATCTTTTATCCTGTCCAAATCGCGCTTGAAGAATTCACGGACATCTGGAGGCACTGAATTGCAATATGTAACCCCCTTCCCTTTTCCAGCCAAATGGATTTTAAATCGAGTTGCCCCTCCACCGCCCTTTTTCTGATTACAATACTTACAACGCCATCCAGGTGCTATGCTCTCCCCGTGCTCCCACACAGGGTCCTTACTTTCTGCCATATCCACCCTGTAACATATGCAAAAAGTATACCATTCGGAATAAAATCACCAAGGCCTCTCCAAACATATAACGAGATTAAACATATAATCATAACATATAGCTATAGCTTAATTAATTAATTCTCCAAAAGCTATAGCCAAACATATAATACTAACACATATAATACTCCATCCATCTAGTGAAGAGGAACATATAATCCTAACATATAATCCTAACATATAATGAGATTGAACATATAATCCTAACATATAGCTATAGCTTAATTAATTAATTCTCCAAAAGCTATAGCCAAACAAATAATACTATCACATATAATACTCCATCCATCTAGTGAAGAGGAACATATAATGCCAAACCACGGGTTTGTGCGCGGTAACCACGGTATGGAGCGCGGTTACCGCGCAGTAAACAACGGTTACCGCGGGCTGCTCTACATGGTTCGCGCTCAAAGGGGCCGCACGGTAAACCCTCAAGGTGGCCACGGTAACCAAACCACTACGCGCGATATCTTCTCCAAACCTAGCGGTTACCGTCCCAAATCGTGCGTTACAACAACGAGAGAAGGTATTACCTTCTGGCGGCTGGCCTAGATGGTTACCGCGCTGTACCGCGCGGTTACTGCCCGCTACCGCGCGGTATGGCCGCTCTCCGGCGCGGTGGCGACGGATCTAGCGCGGTTCGGCCGCTTCTACCATCGCCGTCTTTCAGGAGGGAGAGAGAGAGAACGACTGAAGAGTGAACGCGAAAGAGAGCTGCAGGGAAGGAGATATTTTCTCCTCCTCTAAATGGGCTGCATGAACAGTACTACATCCGGCCCATTTACCTTTCTCATTTTCCTATTTCCTAAATGACTTTCGGTTTTGCCCTCAAGTTCGAATTTATATTACTCTTTTTCAAAAAATTTCATCACCATAAAACACTACAAATCAAGCACTACCTTCACCATTTTTTTTATTTTCTTTCTTTTTTTTTGAATTTTTGAATTCGGACGAAATTCATCAAACCATACCGCGCGGTACGGGTTACCACGCCCTGGCGGTAAGGCCGGTAACCGCGGTAACCACATGGTTACCGCCGGTATTGAAAACCATGTCCCCCCTCTCTCTTTGTCTCTCAAGGAGAGGAGAGCACACGACCACGAGACGCCTGGTGTGAGATAGGGCAAACTGTTTTATTAATCTCTCGAGGATATCCCCTCATTTACTTAAAAATCATTCAAACGATTATGAAAAATTCCGGGAAAAAATGAAAACACTCATATAGCATATCCCTATATAATTCCACAAAATCTTAGGTCCAAACTCAACTCACACGTCGAGATATCAAAAAGACAAATTTAGCAAATGATGAATAGTAACGTACTTTTCACATGTGAATTTATCTTTTTTTTTCTCGATGTGTAAGTTGAATTTGAACTTGATTTTTGGTGGAAAGATAAATATCACAATACTCAAAATTATCAAATGTTTTCATAATTTTTCACAACTATTTATATCGAATTTAAAACAAAAGGTATACGAGGGGATATCCCCTCGAGGTATATATGAGGTACTAGAATCCACTTCCGTCAGATAGTGAGTCTCACTAGGGTTTTGATCCCATCCCTTGCCCCCATCCACCAATCGCCACCACTGCAGACCCCACCATCACCATGCCCTGCGCCGTCGTGTAGGGTTAGCTTGCTAGCTCCCCCACAACCAGCTAGAACCGCGCGGGCGCGCTCCCGACGACGGACGGACATGATCCACCTCCGCGTCGCTGGCCCACGGGCGCACCATCACCACTGATGGGGAAGGTGGCTGGTCCTCACACCTCCGTGCTGTCACCAACCGCTCGGAGCTGCTGCGCCCGGCGTCGCAGGGGTAGGGGGACGCGTCGCTCGCTGCCATCCAGGACGACACAAGAGCGGCCGCGATGAACGCCGTGCTCTCCAAGGACGTCGTCACCAAGGAGACGGGCTGGAGCGGGGACGCCAAGATCGCGCGCTCTCGTCGTCCGTCCGCTCCCGTTGCTGCCCCCTTCTCCGTTCCTCCACAACAGGGGCGCCGCCATGGCCAGGGGCATCTCGTCACTCCCCTCCAACCAGAAAGACCAAGGTCTCAAAGGTCTGCTCGACTCTCATGGAGGTGGACCAAGCGATAGTAGCGCCATGAACGGAATCGCCTACAAGCACGTCGATCGATGATGACGCCGACAAAGCCAAGATGGCTGATGGCGCTGGCCTCCAGGACGTCAACGATGCTACCGACGCCGACAAGGAGATCAAGGATGTTGCCGCGGCGATCGTCGAGGGCGCAGGCGACGCTGCCAAGGCCGATGACCACGCGCCAGGTGCTCGTCGCCGTCGGAGGACGAAACCTCGCGACAATCTTCTTCTACAGAGGATTCTTCTCTACGCCAGGAACATCTCTGGCAAATTTGACGACTTGTGTTCTCGTCCAAGGTGAGAAACCATTCATCTCTGTAGCTAGATCAACACTGTTGTATGAGCTGTTTAAAATCAATCAATTTGTTCATTCTTTTTGTTAGAGTAAATTTTACTTCGGACCACCTTTACTATCCAAAATTTTACAATGAAGGGTATTTAGTTTTAGTATTTTGGATGTAACATTAAGTACTTTACTATTTTTAGTTTGTTTATTCATCGAGTTAAGTGCCCTCAATTGCTAAGTAGCGAAATCCATATCTACCCACTTCGTCCCACAATGTAGCAATCTATGATATAATTAAGTCTATCCTAAGACAACAAATTTAGACATAGGACATGTCTAGATTCGTAGTTTTATGATGAATCAAATCCTATCCTAAATTGCTATATTTTGAGACGGAGACAGTAGTAATTAATGAAACCCCAATTGTTTGGTAGGATCTACTCCTATGTTAGTTGTTTTCTGCGCTAATATATATATATATATATATATATATATATATATATATATATATTATATATATATATATATAGTTATAAATCATTATTGAAAGTGTAAATAATGGTAACTATTGATGGAATAAGTCTTTATACTTTTGGTCTTTATGGTTCTTTTTTTTAGCATCTTAGACTAGTTTTTAGGACAAAGCATCTTAGACTAGCTTTTAGGATAGCATCTTGGACAGAGCATCTTAGACTAGCATCTTGGCATATGCTTGGCTGGCTTAGCTGGCTATAAATATGTATCTCCAACCCCTCAGATTGGCATGGCATTGTGTGAGAAATAAACAAAAAAATTGCCCCAACTCCTAGTGTCATCCTCTCGATGAGAGTAAGAATTCTGCTACTAACATATGGTATCAGAGCCGTTCTATCCTGTAGCTTAAACATCTCCTGCTCATCTCCTTCCCGAGCTTCCCCTTGTTCTTAGCCGGCAACAGGAACACCGGTTGTTCCTGCTCATCCCTCTTCCCCTACGCTAACGAGCAGCAGCTCGTTAGAGGCAGCCTCTTCCCCATGCAGCAGCCCCCCAGTGGTGCGCCATGTCCACAGGACAGTCTCAGCGCTCGATCGCCTCGAGCGCGCGACATTGGCAGGAGGCCGAGCTCGCCGCGGAGGAACACGAGCGAACGGTGGCAGAGATTGCGATGGCAGCAAGGGCGTCAAGGCTGGCGGCAGTGGAATTGGCAGTAGCAAGGACGGAAGTGGAAGTAGCGGCGGCGGTGGATGCAGCACGTGTGGCGACGGTGGAGCTCAAGGCTCTGCGCGGCAGTAGCACCAATAGCTCTGTCTCTGCCTACGACAGGGAGGCGGCTCGTGAGCGGGCGGAACAGTGGATGGTCGCGCAACCCCACGCGCACGGTGGCGGTAGCCCAGACGGGCGTGGACGTGCCGGCGGAGCCCCTGGCAGGGGTGAGTACGACGGCAGCGCTCCCGGCGGAGATCGCGGTTTTTGCAGGCGGCGCGTCTCTCCATCCCCGGACCGGTACCATGGTCACCGCGGAATCCAGGCCATCGTCAGGGACATCAGCCCCCGCGGTGGGTGGCCTACCCTCACCAAGACCAACTACGTCGGGTGGGCCGCGGTGATGAGGATAAGGCTCCAGGTGCGGCACATGTGGGAGGCAGTTCGGTACGGTGACATCGACTACGACGAGTATCGACAGGCGCTGGATGCCCTTATAGCTGCAGTCCCGCCCGAGATGCAGTTCTCGCTTTCTCAGAAGCGGACTGCTAAGGAGGCCTGGGACGCCATCGCTGCGGCATGCATCGGCAGCGACCGTGCCCGCAAGTCCACACTGCAGGCACTTCGCAAGGAGTGGGAGAACCTGGCCTTTAAGCCAGGTGAGGATGTTGATGACTTTGCCCTCCATCTCAACACTCTGCTACAGAAGATGGTGCAGTACGGCGACAACACCTACGACGAGGAGAGAGCCGCCGAGAAGCTTCTCCATTGCATCCCCGACAAGTATAAGCAGATCGCTCGCTCGATCGAGTCTCTGCTGGACCTTTCCACGATGTCGATCGAGGAGGCGATAGGTCACCTCAAGGTCATCGACAGCGATGAACCACAACCTCTCTCGGGGCCTATCACCATTGGTGGGAAGCTCCATCTCACTCGGGAACAGTGGGAGGCCTGTCAGGATGACGGGAGGAAGGGGGAGTCCTCTTCCTCGACAGGCGGCCGCAGGCGCGGCAAGCCGCGCAAGGCGCGCGGAGGCGCCCAGGCTGGGATGCGAGGACGCACTGAGGGTGGCGCCCGTGGAGGCACCCAGGGCAGCGCCACCGGCAACCACAAGCCGGCACGAGACGACGCCTGCCGCAACTGTTGCAAGCTTGGCCATTGGGCCAAAGACTGTCGACAGCCACGACGCGACCAGGCCCACGTCACACAGGTGGAGGAGGAAGATTTGGCTCTGCTCCTCGCACACGCAAGCATCGAGCTACCTCCAGCGGCACCGGCCGCATTGGCTCTTCTCCACCTTGATGAGCCGAAGGCACACGCCTTCCTCGGTGACGGCTCTAGCAACGACAAGACTAACGGGTGGTACCTCGACACCGGCGCCACCATCACATGACTGGTCGACGGGAGTTCTTCACTGAGCTTGACTCCAGCGTCCGAGGCTCCGTAAAGTTTGAGGACACCTCCGGCGTAGAGATCAAGGGCGTCGGCTCCGTTATCTTCACCGCCCTGAGTCCGGTTACCACAGGCTGCTCACCAGTGTATACTACATCCCCGCGTTGAGGAACTCTATCATCAGCATTGGACAGCTGGACGCGCGTGCGTGTCGAGGACGGAGTCATCAGGATATGGGATCACCATCATTGCCTTCTTGCCAAAGTAACCAGAGGCACCAATCGACTCTACGTCCTGAACGTGCAGGTGGCACAACTCGTCTGCCTCGCCGCTCATCGGGACAACGAAGCGTGGCGGTGGCACGAGCGCTTCAGGCAGCTCCACTTCGAGACTCTGAAGCGGCTCAGTGCCAAGGAGATGGTGCGAGGCCTGCCGTGCCTCGACCACGCGGAGCAGTTCTGCGATGTCTGCGTGTTGACGAAGCAAAGGCGGCTCCCCTTTCCCCAGCAGACGAGCTTCCGAGCCAAGGAGCGGCTCGAGCTCGTGCACGGGGACTTGTGTGGCCCAGTGACACCAGCCACACCGGGAGGATGACGTTACTTTCTACTGCTCATCGATGACCTCTCCCGCTATATGTGGGTGATGGTCCTCGGTAGCAAGGGAGGCTGCGGACGCCATCAGGCGCAGGCAAGCTGCCGCGGAGGTAGAATGCGGCCACAAGTTGCGCGTGCTACGCACCGACAACGGCGGCGAATTCACGGCGGTTGAATTCACGTCGTACTGCGCTGATGAGGGCATTTAGCGCCACTACTCCGCGCCGTACAGCTCACAGCAGAACGGTGTCGTCGAGCGGTTGTTGACGACGAAATTTGGTAAATCATGCATCGAATTTGGAGTTAAGACCGAAGCGGATTTGGAAGGAAATCGGTAACAGAAACAGAGTATAAATCGGCTTCAGAACTGCATCGGCTACGGTGTGCATCGGCTGATATTGAATCGGACAAGGAAGCCGATGTAGCCGATTCCGACAAGGGGATGTTGGAACCATTGTCGGGTTCGTTTAAAGTGCTTCATGAGGATTGCCATGTATGGATTGAGTCCGAAAAAGGCAATTGTATCTATTAATTAGGAATGGTTTGTTAGTTTCCTTTTATCTTTAGGAAAGTGTGTTTAGAGTCCGATAAGGACTTTATGTGTTTCCTTTTATCTTTAGGAAAGTTTGAGTCGTGTCCGATATGGACTAGTATCTACCCATGGGTATAAATATGTACACCCGGGGTCTATGTAAATTATCTCTCGATCAATACAACTACCTTCGGCGCATCGCCACCCTCTTTCTGAGGTTTTTACTTATCAACCGGCGGAATTTGGCACCTGACGCGGGACTGCATCGGCTTTCGATCTCCGGCGAAGGGGTAAGCCCTACGTTCCGTCGGGCCCTGGTGAATCTATCGGCTACATTGGTGTTGTTCAAGGCTGCATTGCTTCGATCTCTTGGATCGCTCTGGTTCGGTCGATATATTTACCTGATATCTCAATTCTATCTTAATTGCATTGTGTTTAGAGACGCATCGGTTTAGTTGGGACTGTCTCGGTTAAGTCTGATCTTCTATCTTAGCCGATATATCTCTACAATCACAATGTTGTTTTAAATAGATTTGTTATATCCATCACATTAGACAGATCTATCGGTTCATCAAGTATTAGATTATCATATACAATCTCGTGCTGCGTCGGTTAGGTTCGACCTACTAGATAGTTGTTGATAATATAAATCTTGTTAAATCGATAGGTTCATGCTAATGTTTTATCGGAGTGCTAGCTGATGAGTTATCATATACGTTATATAATCTAGATTGACAATGTTTTCTACTTGCATCGGCCGATCTCTATCTAGAGTTTTTATCGATATCGGCTAGATTACTTTGTTGGCTTAGATTATATAATGTATCCACCACCCTGAAAATCAGTCAAAGGCTTGATTGTCTAGATATTATATTTCTTTTCATACTTAGTGCTGCATCAGTTAAGTTTGATCTACTAAGTTGTGCTTAGAACCATAATCTCTAGCCTGCTTCTTGATTGCCAATAAGGGTTTCATCGGGGTTTCAGCCGATGAGTTATCTGGACGTTGCATCGGCTTATAAGGGTTACAAACAAGTTGGATTTAGCCGATGACAACAAAGGTTTCACTGTTTATTTAATCATTTGGATTTAATGACATCGGATCTCCAGCCGATGTATGCTTCAATCTTCGGATCAGTGCATATTCAGTATATCATTACTAGCCGATTGATTGCTTCTGGATTATATTATTGTTACATATCATCATCATCAGCAGATTATCTTTATATCATTATTTACTCAAGTATCAAGATCTATACTGGATATCGGCTGGTATCGGCATCAGCTGGAATCATTCCATCGGCTTGTCAGCCGATCGGCTATCTTTTGATCTTCAATTTATATATCTTGTCAGTTGCAGGATCAAACTGACTGGCACGCCCACATCTCATTATTATTTTGGACCTGCACTGGAGCTAAGCAGATCTCCCAGGCCGTCGTGTTTTTACGTCAACATCGGTGCAACCAGACATTTGTGGGAATGGCTCGGGCCCTCCTCAAGCAGAGGGGGATGCCGGCCGTCTTCTAGGGAGAGGCGGTGGTAACAGCTGTCTACATCCTTGTTGATGAAATTTGGCAAGCTAATTGATACTAATGAATCGGAAACGAAACCCAAATTCGAAGCGGAATTGGAGATATGCGGGATTCTCGGAAACAGAGTGCGCATCGGCTGGAGGACTATATCGGCTGGAATCTGAATCTGATCTGGATAGCAGATATGGCCGATATTGCATGCATGATCGATATCGGATTCAAGAGAGAGTTTGAGATGATGTTGCCAGACAAGGATAGAGTCCGTAATTGGCAATTGTATCTATTAATTAGGATTATTTACGATTTCCTTATAGATATTTTCGGCAAGAGTCCGCCTGAGGGGCTTGTTTGCTAGTTTGATTTGTATTAGGATAATATGAGTCATGTCCATGTTGGACAATGTTTGTATTTTCGGGTATAAATATAGACCCGGGGTCTTATGAATAAAAAACAACACGTTAAATCAATCTCGGTGCGTCGCCAACCTTTTACTTTTCTACTTTCGTCAAGTTCTTACTTTCGAGTCGAGCTGCATCAATTTTATCTTCGACGAAGAGGTAGGTCTTGTTATGGCGGTTTGCATTATCGGAATTAGTGCTTACATATTTATGACACTCTAATTCTATCTTGTAAATCTCCGAGTTATCATATATATTATATAATTTAGATCGATAATGTTATCTACTTGTATCGGCCGATCTCTAACTAGGATTTTGCTGATAACGGCTAGATTGTCTTGTTGGTTTAAATTATATAATGTATCCACCATCCCGAAAAGGCCACCATCGGCTTGATTGTCTAGATATTATGCTTCTTTTCATACTTAATGCTGCATCAGTTAAGTTTGATCTATTAAGTCGTGTTTAGAATCATGATCTCTAGTCTGTTTTATGGTTGTTAATAAGGATAGTATCAGGGTTTCAGCCGATCTTATCTGACATAGATGTTTTACAGAGTTTCATGCTTTGTTTAATATGCTATATCTGCCTATTATATCAGAATCTAACCTAATACAAATATATTGGATTTACTACCAATCTGATTGGTAACAATTGAATATATTTGTTGCAAGAGAATATCCTAGTATAAGATTGTATCGGAGCTATAGCCGATACACGCTTAAATCTAGACATCGGCTATGACAGGAGTATATGTAATCGTTATTTCAAGTTATTTTAGACTTGGGCAATTTATACTGTCTCGGTTAAGTCCGATCTATCCCAGTTGCTAATTTCTAAAGTAATATTGATATATAGATTATGTAACGCTGATGTTTTCAGCCGATGTACCAAGTTTAGAGTTAGCTTATCATTGAATACACCTTACAGCCGATCCATGTTATATTATATCGGCTAGGTTATATCACGATATGATATTGGCTAGCTAGCTGATTGACTATCGTCTACTAATAAACTTGCATGTTTTTTCTTGTTGATTGCACGTTCAAATCAACTAGCACGCCCTCCGAACCTAAAAGCAAGTTTTGGATCTGCACTAGAGTAAAGCAAATCTCTCAGGCTAGTGTGTGTTTTTTGCATCAACAATCCTCAACCGCTCGCCTACCAAGGCCCTCGACGGCAGCACGTCGTACGAGGCTTGGCACGGGCACAAGCTGGAGGTTTCCCACCTGCGGGCCTTCGGCTGCCTCGCGTTCGCCAAGGAGCTCGGCCACATCGGCAAGCTCGATGACAGGAGCACTCCAGGGGTGTTCATCGGCTACGTGGAGGGCTCGAAGGCCTACTGCATCCTCGATCCGGAGACACAGTGTGTGCGCACGACACGCGACGTAGTGTTCGACGAAGGGCGAGGATGGGCATGGGACAAGACGGTGGATGACGGCTCGACTTCGACGTACGACGACTTCACTGTTGAGTACGTCCACTTCGAGGGAGCTGGGAGAGTAGGCAGCCCTTCTTCACTGAGCGTGCCTACCCTAGTCTTCGAGCCTCCACCGACTCCAGCACCCACCACCCCAGCAGCGCTACACTTCAAGCCACGACTTCGGTTGCAATGAGTTCTTCGCCGACACCACCACAGCTGGTGACCCCACGCACTCCAGCACCAACAGCCACCCCTCCGGGAACGTCCACTCCGACGCCAACTCATGTCAAGCACAACCCGGTGGAGTTCGCTACTCCACTCTCCCACGACGAGGAGCGCATCGACGCGTACCACGACGGCGAGCCGCTGCACGATGGAGGACCTTCTCGGCGACCAGCCGGTGCCGGGACTGGTGCCTCACGACTCGGAGGCGCAGTTGCATCTTGCGTGCGACGACGGCGAGCCTCGGTCCTTCGCAGAGGCGAGAGACACGCGGCATGGCACGCCGTGATGCAATCGGAGATGGACGCGGTTGAAAGGAACCGCACCTGGGAGCTTGCTGACCTCCCTTGTGGTCACCGCGTGATTACCCTTAAGTGGGTGTTCAAGCTGAAGAGGGATGAAGCCGGAGCCATCGTCAAGCACAAGGCTCGCTTGGTGGCACGCGGTTTCGTGCAGCAGGAGGGGATCGACTTCGACGATGCCTTCGTCCCCATAGCACGGATCGAATCCGTGCGACTCCTTCTTGCGTTGGCAGCTCAGGAAGGCTGGTGCGTCCATCACATGGACGTCAAGTCGGTGTTTCTTAACGGCGACTTGAAGGAGGAGGTCTACGAGCACCAGCCGCCGGGATTTGTGATCCCAGGCAAGGAGGGCAAGGTGCTACGCCTGCACAAGGCCCTCTACGGTTTGCGGCAGGCACTGAGGGCATGGAATGCCAAGTTGGATTCCGCACTCAAGGAGATGGGCTTCGAGCAAAGCCCGCATGAGACAGCCATCTACCGGCGGGGCAATGGAGGAAATGCCCTGCTAGTGGGTGTCTACGTCGACGATTTGGTGATCATCGGCACCAAGGATGCGGAGGTGGCAGCGTTCAAGGAAGAGATGAAGGCCACCTTCCAGATGAGTGACCTGGGGCCTCTCTCTTTCTACTTGGGGATCGATGTGCACCAGGATGACTCCAGGATCACGCTTCGACAGACCGCCTACGCCAAACGCGTCGTTGAGCTGGCTGGACTCACCGACTGCAACCTAGCTCTCACTCCGATGGAGGAGAGGCTAAAGCTAAGCCGCGACAGCACGACGGAAGAGGTGGACGCTACGTAGTACCGGCGCCTTGTGGGGAGCCTCCGCTACCTCGCCCACACATGGCCGGACCTGGCATTCTCCATCGACTACGTTAGTCGGTTCATGCAGCGACCGACGATGGAGCACCAGCAGGCTGTGAAGAGAATCATCCGCTACGTTGCGGGACTCTTGACCACGGTCTCTACTACCCGAGGTGTCCTGGAAAGGCACGCTACGTCGGGTACAGCGACAGCGACCACGCCAACGACATCGACTCCAGCAAGAGCACGAGCGGGATTTGTTTTTTCCTCGGCAAGTGCCTCGTTAGCTGGTAATCAATCAAGCAGCGGGTGTGGCCCTGTCCAGCTCCGAGGCCGAATACATAGCAGCCTCCACCGCTTCAACTCAGGCGCTCTGGCTTGCTCGACTGTTTGGTGATCTCCTCAATAGAGACATTGGAGCAGTAGAGCTCAGGGTGGACAGCAAGTCCGCTCTGGCTCTAGCAAAGAACCCCGTTTTCCACGAACGGAGCAAGCACATCCGGGTGAGGTACCACTTCATCCGAGGCTGCTTGGAGGAAGGGAGCATCAAGGCGAGCTACATCAACACCAAGGACCAGCTTGCAGACCTGCTCACCAAGCCCCTTGGGAGGATCAAGTTCCTTGAGCTTCGCTCCAGGACCGGGATGACCCAACTTTCCCACAAGACGACGCACAAGACCTAGGGGGAGAATGATGGAATAAGTCTTTATACTATTGGTTTTTGTGGTTCTTTTTTTTAGCATCTTAGACTAGCCTTTAGGATAGCATTTAGGATAAAGCATCTTAGACTAGCTTTTAGGACGACATCTAGGACAGAGCATCTTATACTAGCATCTTGGCATATGCTTGTTTAGCTTAGCTGGCTATAAATATGTATCTCCAACCCCTCAGGTTAGCATGGCATTGTGTGAGAAATAAACAAGAAAATTACCCTAACTCCTAGTGTCATCCTTTCGATGAGAGTAAGAATTATGCTACTAACAATTATATGTGATGTCTATATATGCATGTAAAAGATCTGTTAGGTCTTAGTATATTGTGTAACCTTGGTTACTAAAAATGATCCAAACTGATATTTAGTCTTTTTGTTATGTGGTTAGTACGCGTAGTATGTATCACTGTCAGTACTTTTGATGATAGTTTCTTTTAGTGCAAACGTGTGTTTTTTTTCTGAATAAAAGATACAAGTAGTCAATTTTTGTCATTTGGAAACTTTAGGAACGGAGCAGCAGACATGGATAAAATTAAGGTCATGATGAATCAACTTCGCTGGACTATCCCTTTTACAACTGGACTGGACCTTTTCGTTGGAGTTATTCTTACATTCGTACTGGTAGTGAAGTTTAAAATTCCTTTCGTGATTGACAAGTTCACAGAAGAGTTGTGTTTGGTGCTCCAGTCAATTGATGCAAAAGATTTGAGAATGGCAATAGACATGGTAACCAATGTCATCCTTGAGAACATCTGGGCTTTCTTGGTTGGGAAGATCCCATACCTTGGACGCTCCAAGTGATCTATCTAAGAGAATGTGAGCCTTATTTCTTTTTCTAAGACTTGATTAGGAGAACGGCGACTATGCATAGTCTGTTTGATGTGGATGGTATAATCTGATTTAAGAATTAGCTGAGAACGTCAGATGTATGCTTAGGTCTGACTTTAGTTGTCTGGACAAATTTAGACTGTTTGATCTTCGGGCTGAAGCAATTTGCAGCTCATCCCAGCTCCAATATAACACTTGTCATTTTTGTTGTTGATTGTCCCAGTTTGCAATATGTCAGTAGCATATTTAAGTCTGTGAACGGTAATTGTGGCTATCAATAAAACCACTTGAGAGCGGTGTTAGTTGACTAGTCACATTTTAATAACCTAGGTTTCATTAATAGTCACAATCCTAAAAGATTTATCTCATGAAAAAAAATCATAGTTGTAGTGGGACTGAGAATGCGCTAAAGTTCTTCATTTGTTTTTACTTACACTTAAATGATCATAAAGGTTTCAAGAGAAAAAATTGCACGAACCATGAAGTAATTGTCTCCATCCAAAACTGAACTTTAGATATAATAGAAGGTTTTGAGCATATTTAGTTTGCTACCATATCAAAATATTGGTAACATCTACCATGTTTTTTAACTTATGTATGCTACTGATATACTACCTCCGTCTCATAAAAATTGAGCTTCTGGCTTTGAAACTTTGTCCCACAAAAATTGTATTTCTAGGTATGTGGGACCTAGCTAATTGAGTTTAAAAAATATTTCCTTTTAATTTCTAGAGATGTAATTTAAGAATACTAATTATGTAGGTTAATTGTCTCAAGTTTCTTTTTAGGCTCGGTTTAGATCCTTTAAAATAGTAAAACTTTTGCCATTTTGAAGTATTTTTTGGCAAAATGAATCTAAACAATAGAGTGGGAAAATGGCAACTTTGTATTTGGCATTTAGCAGTCTGGACTAGCAAATTTCGTCAAAAAGTGTATAGGGACGCGGACCACCCCTCATGGTGCATGGGAAAATGGCAACTTTTGTATGCCTCTAAACACCAACTTGCAAAAATGCAATGCCAAAACTTTTACCACCAAAACTTTTGCCATTTGCCATTTAGCATTCCAAATGCCTCTAAACATGGTCTTAATCAATTTTATATATGGAATATATGTATGTATTGGATTCATTAAATGAGGTTATTGTGGTCATTTTTCCATCCTTCTATTCTGTCTAAAACAGCTAGAAGTTTAATTTTTATAGGACGGAGATTGTATTTTGGTAGCAAACCGAACACTAACAAAATAACTATTTAAAATACCAACAATTTGGTACTAGGACGCTTCAAACTAAAATGGCCGTTTATGAACTCGGTTCATCGATATAACCAGAAATTAGTACTCGACGGCGATTAGCGATTAAGGCCCTGTTTAGATCCACCGCTAAATTTTTTTCCCCGTCACATCGAACGTTTGAATACATGCATGGAGCATTAGATGTGGATGAAAAAAAATCAATTGCACAGTTTGCGTGTAAATCATGAGACGAATCTTTTGAGCCTAATTTCGTCATGATCTGACAATGTGGTGCTACAGTAAACATTTGCTAATGACGGATTAATTAGGCTTAATAAATTCGTCTCGCAGTTTACAGACGGGTTCTGTTTTTTTTACCCCTAGATCTAAACACCCCTAAACAGATCCAACCAACACGAACAATTTATCATCCGTATCCGCTTCACTTCTCACATTCAAAAAAATAATTAACTATTTATTACTTTTACGAGTGGTGATAAATAATTTACCATTGAACCTATATATTTATATATTATAAATACATGAGGATAGACAGGCGAGTGACAGAGTAGCGAAAACTTAAATACCCCATCACAAGGCCCAAGACAAGAATTTCCCTAAAACAAAAACAAAAACATAAAACGCCATGTTCTCGCTACTCCGCCGCGCGCTCTGCGCCGCCGCCGCCTCATCCTCGCCGGCGCCGCCGCGGGGGAGATCTCTTCTAGCCGCGCTCCTCTCCCCGTCGGCCATCCCTCCCGACCCATGCCGGCGCCCTGCTGCGCCGGAGCCACCGAGGCGGCGGGCGTTCCATGGCTCGCCGAGCCCCCTGGGGTTCAGGTCCACCCCGGCGTCGTGGTCCAGCCCGGAGGCGGGCGCGGCCGTCGGAGGAGACGACGGGCTGGAGGTCGCGAGGCTGGGGATCTCGCCGCGGATCGTGGAGAGGCTCGCCGCACGGGGCATCACCAGGCTCTTCCCCATTCAGGTACCCGGTTTGCTTGATTTGGTCCGGTTTTGGCATGATTGGGTAGGGTAGAGTTGCTGATGAAATGCTTGTTCCCAGATGAGATCATGGCGTCTTTAACTTTGGAATCACTAGAACTGTAGAATTATCAAACGTGTGCTACTGATTTTCTCTTAGTTTAGTTGAATTAGCAGCATAGTTTTCTGATGGAAATGAGGAATGTGTCATTCTTAGTTTGGTACATCAGGGTTGTATAATTGTACATATCCTATACACTGAGCAGCTAGTACTGTATTTTGTGTGCCACTGTTGAATTGTTTGCAAGATTCGACATGAGAAAGAATGTCTATTGCCTGTTTGATTTTGGCAACAAATTCGAATTCAAATGAATAGGATGTTGCTTCGAACCATAAACTGGAAATTAGATGGGCAGTCTTCTGGTGCCTTTTTTTAGAGTACACTTTTTATGCTTATTGTTATACACAATGAACCACAGAACGAGGTCTGAGCCAAGTTCTTTAATCTTGAGATGAGATGTAAATTTGTAAATTCAAAATATTAGAAGGTTAAAAAAGAAGGGAATCATAAGTTAGTTGCATATTTGGACATTGTGTTCCACTGGAATCTGATCATATCATTTAGTGTCTCAGCAATGCAGCAGTTATGGAACAAGCCTATTTATATGTTCATCTCATTCCAGATTGTGATTTTTGTACAGTTCTATCATATTTACAATTCATTATTGTGTGCTACTGATTTCTTTTAGTTTAGTTGAATTATCAGCATAGTTGTGTGATGGAGTGAGGAATGGACCATTCTTAGTGTTGCTACATTAGGTTGTATAGTTGTACATACCCTATTCACTTAGCTGCTGGTACTATATTCCGTGTCCCACTGTTGAATTGTGTACAAGTTTGGGCAAGACAAAGAATGACTATTGTGTAGTTTGATTTCGGCACAAATTCGAATTCAAATCTTCCCTGCAAAAAGTTCAATAGGACATTCTTTGAACCGTCAACTCAAAATTTGATGGACATTCTTCTGGTGCCCTTGTTTTAGTACACTTCCTGTGCTTGTGCTTATTCGTTACTAGATGCCCACCAAGGAATAAAGATTGAACCTGTTTTCAGCTCAATAAGTTTTCTTGCTTCCAAAATCCTAAATCTGTCCTAGAATTTTTCAAGTTAGAAAGATTTTCCATAATTGAGAAGTAGACCAAAAGGCCAAAGTGCACATTGGACTTCTGTTAACTGCACTTAGAAGCTAGAACATTTGCTATATTTTGCTGTGGTGTAAAAAAAACACAAGTTAAGCATCGAGACAAAGGTTTAATACAAATGAACAATTTGAGTACCAAACAGTGTGGATACTTCACATTGATGCTGTGCAACCGGCTGTTTGCTGGAAAAATAAATCATTGCACAGCACAGGACATTAGCTGTTTAAAATTGAAAAGTTAATGATCCATGAAGAGTTCTAGATGCAAATATGCTACATTTTGATCGACTTATCCCGCTTCTAAGTGTTAAATAACATTATCACAGTTAATTGTTTCAAACGAAGCCAAGATAACACTAACATATAAGAACAGATGACTGATGGACCAAAACGCCTTGTCACCCAAATTGTAAGCTATAATAGAAGCATATGGTATTTTCTCCATATAAATTCCATACAAAAATTAAATAGGATCATGAATTTAAAAACTAACACATGGAGTCCCCACCAGTATCTCTCGTGAACAGAGGACAGGCTTGCTGTGGATCTATCATGGTAGACTCCATAACACCGACTTCCTCGGTAGAAACTGAGGTTTGCTTGATTAGGTCCGTTTTTGGCATGAACGAGTAGAGTGGCTGATGAAATACTTTTCCCTAGATGAGATACTGGTGTCTTTAGCTTTGGAAGTACTAGAACTGTAGAGTTATCAGTCGTGTGCTGCTGAATTGTTAGTTTTAGTTGAATAGTGGACTAGTGGTGCAGTTTTGTCATGGAAACTAGGAATTTGCCATTCTTAGTTTTGCACATAGGAGCTGTATAGTTGTACGTACACGATGCTGAGCCGCTGGAACTGTATTTTGCATCGTACTATTTGTGCTTATTTAGTCCGCACTATAAATGAGGTCTAGTGATTCTGAATTTCTGACCAGGTCAAGTTCTTTAATCTAGAGATGTAGATCCAAAATATTAAAAGGGAAAAAAAAGAGAATCATAAGTTGTTGTGGTCCTTGAGTTCCACCAGAATCTGGCCAGATTATTTGTTATCTTGGCAATGCAGCGGTTATAGAGTAGATCTATTCATTTGTGTCATCTCAATCTAGAATGTGTTTTTCCTACAATTTATCTAATTTGCAATGTGATTTGCTTGGTCCTCTTGTCACTCTACTTTTTTTTTTGCTTTTTTATATAGTGATGTGTTTTATCTTTCTCTGTCCAGAGGGCTGTCCTTGAGCCAGCAATGCAAGGCAAAGATATGATTGGGCGTGCAAGAACTGGAACTGGGAAAACGTTGGCTTTTGGTATTCCTATAATGGACAGGATTCTTTGTCACAATGAGAAGAATGGGTTGGTTTCACTTTCTCGCCTGGAATTTGTTTTATGTAACTACCGGATAGATAGAATTTATTGTGATAATGGTATAGTTTGGTGCACACAGGAGTGGTAGAAATCCTCTAGCCATAATTTTGGCACCTACTAGAGAACTTGCTAGACAGGTTGAGAAGGAATTTAAGGAATCTGCTCCTTTGGATTCTCTTTGTGTCTATGGAGGTGTTCCCATCAGTCATCAAATGAGAGCTCTTAATTATGGTGTTGATGTTGTGGTTGGAACACCAGGTCGAATTATTGATCTTTTAAGAAGAGGTGTTTTAAACCTT
Source organism: Oryza punctata (assembly GCA_000573905.2). Taxonomy (NCBI): domain Eukaryota; kingdom Viridiplantae; phylum Streptophyta; class Magnoliopsida; order Poales; family Poaceae; genus Oryza; species Oryza punctata. The sequence goes on along the minus strand of CM002494.2, from coordinate 2,508,830 downwards.
TCTGAGATCCAATTTGTGGTTCTGGACGAAGCTGACCAGATGTTGGCTGTGGGTTTTGATGAAGATGTTGAGGTGATCATGGAGAATTTGCCACAGAACCGTCAAAGTATGTTGTTCTCTGCAACAATGCCTAGTTGGATTAGAAAAATTACGAGCAAGTACTTGAAAGATCCAATCATTATTGACCTTGTGAGTTCCTTTCTCTTATTTTAACTGTGAATTCTTATCTTGTTTGTCCTGGTGTGGTGTATCTAGCATCCCGTTCTACGTAACTGTATATGACCAATGAACCATTAATAGTGAAGTTCATGCCTTTTGTATTAATATAGTTTTCTTAGGGCCTTGTAACATTTGTACACAAATACATGTGGTGCAAACGGTATGCTGACTTAGTTGCTTTGTTATGATGTGCCGTGGTAAATTGAAGGGATATTAATCCTTGATAAGGAGTAGCATAACATAATGTGGAGTTCATATTGATATAAGAAATGATGGGGTGGGCCACATCTATTGGTTAGAAACATTTCTTGAATTGTTTGATTAACTCTGAAAATAGTGCTTGGACTTTATCCCAGTTTTTATGAGAAGAGCAACAGGATTGTTAAGATAATTCTCTAACATTTTATATTGTTTCCTAAGGTTGGTGACGAGGACCAGAAATTACCTGAAGGAATCTCTCTTTATTCAATTGCCTCTGAGCACTATGGGAAGCCATCAATTCTTGGTCCATTGATCAAAGTGAGCACTCTTCTGATTGTATGATGTGTTTTATAGTTTGCACCGTTAACGACTCTTTTCTCTACACTCCACAGGAGCATGCTAATGGTGGAAAATGTATTGTGTTTACTCAAACTAAACGAGAAGCAGATAGATTAGCATATGCTATGGGCAGGAGCTATGCATGTCAGGCGCTTCATGGGGATATTTCACAGAATCAGAGAGAAAGGACACTATCAGGATTTCGAGATGGCCGCTTTAATATCCTAGTAGCAACCGATGTTGCTGCTCGTGGATTAGATATACCCAATGTTGATCTTGTAAGTAGCCTAGTGTGTTTCTTTAATGGAGATTGTTGGAAAAGTATGATTAATCTAGCTGTTTGACGTTCATATCGGTCAACTTAAAAATAATCTTCCACATGCTTGTTCAGGTTATACATTACGAAATCCCAAACACCTCGGAGTTATTTGTTCACAGATCTGGACGAACTGCACGAGCAGGGAAGAAAGGCAGTGCAATTTTAATATACACAAATGATCAAGCTAGAGCTGTAAGGATCATTGAGCAAGATATAGGATGCAGGTTCACAGAGGTAAAAACAGTTCCAGAACTGTGCATCTTGAATCCAGATGATATCATTTTTGCAGCTGAGATAAAAATATGCTTTCTTATCTGTGCTTTACTGTGTGTAGCTTCCAAGGATTGCAATTGCAGATGAGGCTGCAGACATGTTTAATGTTGTGAGGGACACTCGCTCTAGATTAGTCAGAAGCCAAAGAACCGGTGACTCCTCATTTGGACGAGGAGGCTATGGTGGTTTTGGAGAAGGCCGTTCCCAGGGCTTTCGTGATTTTGATGGCTTCGGTGGCTCCCCTGATCGTGGTGGGAGATCACGTGATGCTGGTTCGAGATACGGCAGCGGGTTTGGAGATTTTAGACGACCCTCCAATGCCTTTGGCAGGTCTAGTTCCAGGCGGCCTGAAGGATTCGGATTTGGTGACTCTGGAGAAGGCAATTTCAGTAGAAGTGGCAACAACGAGTACCGACGCTCTAGGAGTTTTGATGATTCAAGCAGCTCTACACGGTACGGCAGACGTCCCAATGGTTTTGGAACATCAGATTTCGGCAGATCAGGCGGGTTCGATGATTCCAACTGATCACAGGACTTGCTTTTTGTACAGCTTTCAGCCTTTTAACTTCCGGTTTTGTTTTCAGCTTCCAACTGATCACAGGACTTGCTTTTGTACCAATCATCGCTTTTCTAGCGCTTGGCCTTAGTAGTATGTTGTAGCGAAAATAAGTAGCCTGCTTGCATTAGGTTTGTTCGAAACAATGTACTTATTGTCATGTATATATTCCAACCTGTACCTTTTGGTTATCCACTCTTTCAATCAAGTGCAAGAAAAATTCCAAAAATGAGGAGCCTTTCATTTATCTTCATGTTCATGTACTCCCTGTGGAATTGCATATTAACCACATCACCTCGTTTGGTGGTAATTTACCATCCAATCATCTTGGTGTGACTGGGAACGGTGTATATCAGCTGCATCCACGTACAGGTAATCATTTCTCTGGATGCTTCTTAACCGTGTCGAATTCAGATGAAATTCCACATTTCTATCTCATACTATACTAAACATGGCAGAAACCCTTTTTTTTAAAAAAAAAAAGAGATCTGGTAGAAAATAAAGAATCAATTAACATATGGAAATTCAACCACGGGAATTTTAAATAACTTTGTTGTTAACATTTTAACAACACCTGCATCAACAGTGAAACGCTACTGAAATTCTTATATTCAAAAGTAATACCGTAAAAATAAACTACAAAAAAAAAACTATAAAATGAACCTTCAAATTTGAGTTTTCAAAAATTTAAATTTTAGCTTATAAACATAAACACAAGTGAAACGATGAGAGTGTAAACTGGGCCCAAATGCCAACTCACCTAAGCTCTGGCCTCTTGGGCCTCCGGTCCCCGCAAAAAGCGCAGCCAGCCGGAAAAGCGCACGACGGCGACGGCCGGAAGCCGGAATGGATGGGATTCGAGTGTGTGAGAGAGATCGAGAGGAGGATAAGGTGGCCACGGCGACGACATGGCCGCCCTCCACTGTTCAACCCGCCAAGTGGCCTCCTCCTCGACACCAACCCACACACATGCCCGACTCCCCCCAAATCCACCCGCCGCCGCCGCCGCCGCCGCCCACCGATCCCGCCGCGTCCACGACAGCGAATGCCCCGCGCAACTCGCAGGTATCCCGCCATTTCCTACCCATTTTCGCCGGCGAGAGGTTGATTTTGTTGTTTGGTTTGGGGTTGTGGTGTGGAGTGGAGGTGGTGGAGCCGGTGCAGGTGAAGCCAAGGATGATAATCAAGGGGATGCTGGGGAGATACGAGAGGTGGAACCCCGTGCACCCGACGGTGGGCACGTTCTGGGGGATCGGGCTGGGCCTCGGGTGTGGGGTTGGGTGGGGGCCCGGGTTTGGGCCCGAGGTCATCGGCTACGTCGGCGCCGGCTGCGGAGTCGGGTTCAGCGTCGGCGTCACGCTCGCCGGCGTCGGCGTCGGCTTGCCGCAGCACGGCCTCATCAGGAACCAGTACCACAGCGGTATTATGCCACTCTCTTTGCTCTTGCTCATATATGATGATGATGATGATGCCTTTCTCTTCTTCTCCAGTTTCAGTTTTCGATTCCGTCGTTTGCCATGCCATGTTTTGATTAATGGGCACCCATACTTGATTAATTGTCTCCTCAAAATCAATCCATAGCAATTGAGTTAGTATTGCAAGTTGTTTGTTATTGGCAAGTGAGATATTTGTCTCCTCAAATCCATAGTAATTTAGTATTGGAAGTTGTTTGTTATTGACAAGTGAGATATTGTCTCCTCAAATTCATAGCAGTTGAGTTAGTATCGGAAATGGTTTGTTATCGATAACTGTGACTGAGACTAATATCAGAGGGTGATATTTGTCGCCTCAAATCCATAGAGTACTTGAGTTGGTAGTGGAAGTGATTTGTTATCGTAACTGTATATAGGTGAGATAAATATCACGGGGTGATCTTCTTTTATCCAGTGATATCACTTCATTGTGTTCCTGCAGAATATGCTATTTCAATGCACTGCACTGCAATTGGTGAATCTCGGATTAATTACTAGAATTTTAAATTGCTTTTGGTGATACTAGATCAATTAATGTTCATGTGGGAATAAAATGAAAATGAAAGCAACTACCCGTTTGTGTGAAAAAGATCAGTATGTCCAATAGCATGCACGTGTGCAGCATCTGTTGGATCTCTATTTCAATGATACTCTTTTCCTGTTGTTATAAGGGATCCCCTGCAACCTAGCAACCCATGTGATTGCTGCGACATGAATTAGTGATCTAACCATATGCATGTAGTCCTGTACAGATGTTAGATCATAATTGATTCTACTATCAAACGGGCTATTGCAGTGCCATCAAATGCAGTGCAGACATAGCAGTTTAGCAATAACACTCCTCTACTATAGACTCTTACGTAGTTCATTTCTCCTCCTGCCAATTACCCAACCTTTAGTTATGTCTATTATTGCAAGGTACCAACTACATGCCACTTTTGGATAACAGAATTTCCTCCCGTTTGTAGGTTTCGCAAGCAATATCCCTTTTGAATCAGCTAGGTTTTACACCTTGACCATCATCAGAGGCTTGGTCTGGGATGCCATCAGTTATGCGAGCCAGGTAGCGGCTGTGAGGAAAGAATCTCGACAAAGGCTCCTAAACTTTCATGAAAACCCTCAGATTTCTGGAGGCGTTAACCTGCCCAAGTTGGGGAAGGATGTGTCAAGCAGTATCCAATCCACTATGGAGTGTATAAAGGCCTTCAAAGATCAGCATTGGCCTCCATAAAGTAACTAAGGATGGATTGTATAAGTTAGAAACCCATGGCACGCTTACTCTATAGATGAAGATATCTTCGGTATTAGTTAGTGCAAGACAGTTTTTCCAACTTATGATGGGGAAATTATTCCAATTTCCAGCTGAGGAAAATGGTTAGCCTGTAACCTAGCAAATCATAGATGTAGTATCTAATTATTTTTGTAAATATAACTATGTTATTTATTCAAATATTTTGCTACAATCTGGCATTATGAAATAAAATTGCACTTATATTGTACTCTGCGCATATGTATATATGTAACTATGTTTTTGATTGGATAACTGTGTAACTGTGATTCTGTGATGCCAAAGCTCGTATTATATTCTGAAAGGCACACTGAACAGAGGCTGAGGGCTGTACATGAGGACATGTAACGTCAAAGCATGTATTCCTGCACCATTGGACAGTAATAACTTGATTTTTTGGATATTTGGAAGCCAGAAAAAAATGGTAAGCACTGTTGACTATCTGATATTGTCGGTATAATCCAGGTGAAAAAGATATTTGCAGCCCGATCGACTTACTTGATCAGTTATTGAAAGTGAATGTTGTTTCAGATTTGTTCACCAAATTAAGTATCAAAGGCTAATGGAGCACTGTGCCATGTGGTGGTCCTGCAAACAATGTCTGGTTAGTTCTGAATTTTCTACTCAAAGATGTATTTGTTCTTTACTGAACTTTTGAGATTCTTGGATCTTTTTGTTTTCCTTGAAACGCTTTTGTCCCGTTGCTGAAGACATCTTAGCAACTTGGCCATTTCATAACTTGGGTAGTCACTCCTCATTGATCAAATGACAAAGCAGCATAAAATGCAGGCATCATGCTACATTCATCCAGAATAGCTGATTACATGAAAATGACACATTGCTAGAACGGTTTCCTAAAACCTTGTATTTCTTTCTTGTCATGTAGGGCAGGAGCAAAGGAAGACTGTATCTAAAGTTTGTTTACTAGCTCCCATGCATGCTGTTGGGGTTGGAATTTTGTTCTCAACTCTAGCTTGATTCTCCTAACTACTTATATTGTCATATTGTACCGAAAGGAAAAAACAGCTAACCAACAATAGCAATAGCAATAGCATGCTGAATTCTGAAATATACAATTCTGACATGCATGACGCTATGTGTGTGTCAATATTCTTCTCGTCAGCCCTTTGCCATATGCTCTCTACCAATCTAGCTAGCTGTGGATCACTGTGATGATGCTTTTTAATTTGTAGCAAGTTTTTCTTTATTAATCTCTGAATCAAGTTAATTAAACTGCAAGGGTTAACTACTGGAGCTCTGCTGAATGAGTGAATGGTTTCGTGCGACATGTGGGGCGTGCTGGCCAGCTGCAGGGTAGTCCAGCAGACCAACATGATGGTGATCAGGGGTGCCTCTGGCTCTGGTCAGTAATGTCCAAGAGAAAAAACATCCATGGCCACTTGGCCAGCCATTTATTGATCTGGTCCCTGCTTTTCAACATATATATGCTGTACTTCCTCTCCAATATATATTGCCGGTCCACATACACCAACAATGCTTGCTGCTGAACATACAATATAGTATATACATTTGTTTTAGAGTATATACATGCATGCATGACCAATTAATCTGGAGGTTTCAGAATATATTGCGGTTACATATGATATATTGATATATAGTCCTGCATTCTCGATTGAAAAACTGTGTTAAGAGATATATAATTATTAACCAAATGTATATTTCCATTATGTCTTGTTGTTGCAGACAGGCAGGGAGGGAGGGGTAGCTGGCTGGGCAGCGTGTCGCCGTGATGTCTGAAAATGATTTCAGACGATGCGGTTGCAGCTGCAGCGAGAGCAGAGTAAAACACTGGTGCACAGTATCGGTACGTTTGCAGTTGGCATGCATGCAGAAACCGACAGGGAGGAAAACGGCGACGGGAGCCGGACAAACACAAGCAGCTAGAGCTAGCCTCGCTCTCATCTGCATTCTGCATTCATCATGCTGATTTATATCTATCAATTAATCGATATATATGTGTGTGATTCAGCATTGATCGATCATGCATCAGATGCATGCCTGCCGGCCACTTGCCTTCTGCACGAGCGCCGGCGAATCTCCCGGCCGGCCGGCCGGCGACCACCACCGTGTGCATGCATGCTACTCGAGTACGTGATCTCTCCACTACTGCATCTGCGTGACTGCATTGATCGATCGAACAAAAGTGTGGCCTCGTGCATGTACCCTAGCTCTCAGCGTCTAGCGAAGACAGATACTGGAAGTCTGGAATGATGCATGTATAAACCGGCCCACACCACATAGATAATTAGAAGATTATATACCAAGCAGAAATTAAGTGCTTCCTTATGTCACAAAATATTTAATGTTTACAATAAGATTTAGCCAAACTTCAACACTTTGACAATCAATTGTATGTTAGAATCTAATGAGCTTATGATCGATATTATGATCAGTACTTTTGAAGGCACATCAATACATGTCGTTTTTCTTGTTTTAAATTAAACGTTATCCTAAACGCCAAATATTTATAACCAGAGTGAGTAATATTGTTGCTAAAATTATGTTCCATATCTCTACTACATTGAAAATGTTGGTCCGTCCGTCCGTACTCTCACCCCTGCCCACACACAAAAACATCAATCGTTCAAAAGCCGAATTAACTTCAGAAAACAAAAAACAATTTGGCACCAAAACTGACCTTTCCAAAAATAAACGACTTCATGAACCACACCACCCCCTCCATATCCTCATCCCTCGTCATAAAACGTATGGTATGGTAAAAAATAGGGCATAAAGATAGCATGATTTTTTTTTATTTTAAGTTGAAATCTCCACTGCAACGTACAGGCATTTAGCTAACTAGTGTTTAAAGAAAACCAATATTTGAAGCAAAATAATCAAAACAATAGCTAGGCATTTTTCAACAATTAAATGAAGGGATTGTATTATTTGTTTATCGATTGCCTCTAAATAACGCCAATAGTGATATTTGAAAAGTTACGATCACCCCAAGATTCGTGTTGATATTAACCCCTCCCCCTCCCCACCAAAAAAAACAAATATTCAATCCCTTGACCCTAACATGAACCACATTTCTCGTAGCCGCTTTCAAATCTACCCCCTCCTAACAAAATCTAACCTTGTCTCCACCTTCAAATCTACCCCCATCCTAACCAATCCCCATTTGCCCCTCACCCCTTCTCCTTCACTTCTTGTCGCCGCCTTCAAGTCTACCCCCTCCTACCAATCTCCATTGCCCCTCACTCCTCCTTCACTTATTGTCACCGCCTTCAAGTCTACCGCTCTACCCCCTCCTGCCAATCTCCATTGCCCCTCACCCCTCCACTTCTTTTCACCGTCTTAAAAATTTACCTCCCTCCTAACCAATCTTCCCTTGTCCTACCATATGCATCAACCTTACCTTCACCCCTCCCCGGGCTCCCTCTAAACCCTGGATCCTTCCTCTTCCCACGCCCTATCCTTAATACACCCGCCCACCCCGGTGACCTAATCCGGACAGCTTGCCAAATTAAGATACACTGCAACTACCATCGAAAGTCACCAACGAAGATGACTATGTGAGGAAAGGCAACAAGTTCCATCGAATATTGACATTTAATTCGGAAGAAATCATACAAACTTCTGCATAGTAAAACTAATTTTGATGAATAAATATGCAGACGTTCTTCTCATAGAAAAACTAATTTATTTCTGCATAGCAAAACTAACTTTTATGAATGTACATTCCAAAATTGCTAAAATAATTTGTATCATTAATTTTCTGCATGTTCTTCTCGACCACAGGAAGCTCGAGACAATACTACAGCGGTTACTACACTGGCTGAGAATATTTTGAGTGACGATAGATCGACACGAGCCGGTTAATGCATGCATGGGTTGAAATGTTCCAAGTCCAAGACATAAAGCGACAAGATTCTTCTCAAGCTAGAGCTTGACCCTCTGCCATGTCAAGCAACGAATAAAGAGTAAATAGGGTAGCAGCAGTAATAATTGATTGTCAAAAAGAAGAGGAGAGCATGTGTGCAAGAAGCTAGCTAGCTAGCACATGGCCATGGAGGAAGAGGTGAAACAAATCAAAACAATGGCTAGCTATCTTGATTCTTGACTCACACAGGTCTGGTCCACATCTGTACTGCACAGGGGAATCCTACTTGCTTCCAAGCACCCAGAGACAAAGCCCAGTCCAGAAAGCCAGCTCTTTGCAAAACAGGCACACACAGAGATTGAGATTGAGATTGAGATTGAGATTGAGAGAGAGAGAGAGAGAGAGAGAGCCATGCATGATGCAATGCAACTATGCAATATCTACACAAAAAGTTCAGGGCTCCTTTGCATGGAAGAATTTTCAAAGGATTTGTGGAGCATTGAAATCCTTAGGGAAAAAAAATCCTATGAGGACCGTTGGATCAAAGGAATAGGGATGCCAAAATTCTTATGGGTTGTCTTAGTATGCCTCCTTTCCATAGGAAAATAAATGTGAGCTCCTACCTCATGTTCTATTTTCATTTGAGAAAAAGTCCAATGCACTCTCTTCCTTTCTCCCTCTAGTTTCTCTCTAGCAAACATTTCACTTTAAAATTCCAATGTTTATTTCTGTGAACCATCCAAACGTAACGCACCAAATCTTCATGTATTTTGGAACCCTATAGGATTGTGTAGAACATGGTATCCGATTCCTGCAGTTTTTCCTGTTCTTGTGTTAGAACCCCCCGTTCCAAAGGATCCATAAAAAATGTTCCATGCATAATGCAATGCAACTATGAAAACATCTACACTGTGTATTTCAATTTGATGGGATGTATGCTGTGTAGGACACTGTGTATAATGTATGCACATGTATATATACAAAGTGGAGTATACAATACATAAGAGAAGCAAGAGAGAAGAGGCTCTTTTGACATGTACAGTGCCAGCTGTGGCTCTTCCTGTGGTTGCATAGTGCCCCTCTCGACTTTATTCCATCTTGCAATGATGTGCGTGTGCATGTGTTTGTCTGTGCTGCTTACACACCATGCATGTGCATGGAGACGCCCTATAGCTAGCTAGGGTTTAGGTGAAACTTGAAAGCTCATGCATGCAGATTAGTTAGTGCATGACACAAGTGTACATTGGATGTGGCTTACATAATTAGGTTAATTACTCATGGTTTACTTGGAGAATATATTTAGTTATAGGGATGTGTAGCCACTGACTATGATTCTATGAAGAGGAGAGGAGGTGGGCTATAGTGGCTGCACTATATAAGTAGGGATAGACCTCTCTTCTCAGCATGCAAACATGCACCATTTCACAGCGTTAGCACAACAAACATACCATGCTCTATCCTCTCCATGTATCCATCCATCCATCCATCCATCTTCTCTTCTAGCTAGTCATGCATATCCACTGTGAAAGGGAGAAAAGAAAGAGTGAAGTAGTTCTAAGATAGATATATATATATATATAGGTGTTCATGGTGTTAGTCCATCCATTCATCCATTAATTGGTGAGAGCTAGATGTAGTTAGATTGGGTGCGGCAATGGTGGCATTGGAGGGGATATGTGTGTGTTTGGGTGGTTGAAGGTGATGAAAAGGTAGGGGATATGCCTGGCTCCCTGTATGCCGCTCGCATGGCTGCCAACCTCTCTCGTTGTTGGCCGCTGCGTACGGCGTGCGAGGTGCCAAGCATGGCCCTCTTCCCTTCTCTCTTTCTCTCTATATATATCTCTCTTCTTTCTTCTTGTTGCATTAATATTATTGCATGTTTTATATATCCTGAGAATGTTTGTTTTCTTTTCTTGTTAAGTAATCATTCACATGGATCTACTCCTAGTAGTGCATGCACGAAGTTTGAGTAAAAGATTAAAAAAATCAGTGGATAGCATGATAGTGCGTATAGTAGGTTCAGTATTAATTTGCATCATTGCATGCCCGAGCTAGTCTTAAGTGTATAACTTTTGAAGTTTCTCTGAAGCTAGATATATAGCTAGTCTTGTAAATTACTGTGTGCATTGCATGTACATTACTCACTGCGTTTCTGATATATACGTACTCTACATTGTTATCTTGTGATGAAATCAAGATTATGCATGTGGTGAAATATGATAGATTAATTATTGATAGTGGTATAATTTTCACTACTGAAACCTTTGCTCAGCTCTGAACTTGCTGCAGCTTGAGCAAAGTAATGTGCAAAACACAGGGATACGTCTGAGCATGCGGAACGTTGGAAGTTCAATCCCGACGATGAAGGTGGTGGCGGCCGGAGAACCTGGCCGGAGGCGCCGCCATGTCGCCGGAGAGAGAGGAGATGTCGGAGAGCGAGAGCTGGGGGTGTGGTTGTACAATTTGAACTTATTGAGGGGGCTTTCTGAAAAGTAGATGTACTTCTTCCTTTGTACCAGCCGCCCAATTATTCGGCACACACTCTACAATATTGTCCATTTTAAAGGAAAAAAGTTGCATCTTACAAACATTTTACAAAAACTGATGTTACACATTGTGATTGAATCTTGATATTCGATAACTACCCACTAATTAGATCCAACGGTTTGTATATTTGTCTGCAAGTTCATTGCTTCCTCCGGCTCAATGCTTGCCTCGATCCGTAGAAACATGGTACTGTACTTGGATCGATCTGCAAGAAATTCAGGAGGAAGAAGAAGAAAAAATGTGCATATACTCTTCGATGCATGAATAATATGGAGGTTGAATAATGCATGTTCCTTAATTTATTAGGATACTACTTAAGAAACTCACTGAGGGTGGTAGGATTAGTGTATGTCAAAGGTGAAACTTAATTTGGTCGATCTCAATTTAATTGAGGTTTTCGACTTATTTTTTAGCCTTTTTCTTTAACAGTTGTCGTTCAGAGTTTCAGACTTCATATATAGTTCGACAGAGGGGAGTAGAGAGCTGGTGACATGGTGAGTTATTGTAAGATGGAGTTCACACTGCATTCCATTTTGCATTTTATATAAAGCTGGGTGTCGAATTCCTTTACATTTTTGAAGAAATTACTGCTGAAGTCTTCAAATTAATCCAACAACATCAGCATTGTGTATCATTTTCAGATGGGACTGAATCCATGAACTTGAGTTTAAAACTTTAAATTATTAACCATCCAATCTATTGCGTATTTTTGTCAAATGTTCAGAAAGGGAGAGAGCTTAGCTGACTCCTGACAGAAGCTTTTCAGAAAATTCAAGGTGCTCTTTTGTCACTGTCCATTCTGAATTTGTGATAACAAGAGCCAAAGGCCCTCCTGGTTTGACAGATTTCATCACAAACTCCATGTTAACCTGAAGATGCTTCTGTATGGACTGGAAGATCTCGATGTTAACCTCTGAATATTTGATAACCTGAAGAAAGAAGATGTTCCGTATTCAGGTTACAAGCTCCATGTAAAAACCATACTGGTAAGTCTGAAACTAAGGCAACATTAGAATGATTATGAGTCCTGAAAATCTAGGTGTATTATCTGCTGACATATAACTCCTTTACATTATATAATCACAGAAATGTTGCAAGAAGCAGCACATATATATGAGAATCGCTTGCAACCAGCAAACATTGGAAAAACAACAAGAAGGTCCAACTGCATAGTAGCACTACAAGAAAAAGGCAAGACAACCTTTTGGAACAGTAGAAGATTATTGTAGTCCTTCGACATCCCTCATTAATGTGTATGAGCATGTCAACCAATTAATCTGAACATCTAGCTACTGGGAGAGGCTGCCAGGTTCCTGAATTTATCTCTGTCCAATTGCAGGTCAAGAACAGCGCCCATTTCTTTGTTCCCTTTTTTCCTAGGTGTGTGTCATCACAGCATGTCAACAACTCAGTCCAGTTCCAGTTACACAGTTACTAACTGGTGTAGCTCTTACTTGTTAACCCCGGACCATCTCACTCTGGCCCAAGAATTCTTCACCCGAAAGGCTCCCAGGATGATCCAACAACTCCTGCTACTGCTAATTCACATGCAACCAAGCTGCTACGGTGGCTTCGACAAACGGAAGTATACCGCTGGCATATGATTTGAACACTTGTAACACCATCATAACTTTGACAAGGTTTTCCATGATCTCAAACAGTGCATCTTGTGATGCTCAGTCCTGACAACAGAATGACAAGTAGATTTGTTGATAGATTGTGTTAAAAATGATCTATCCTCAATAACTTGATCGATATCTGAAGAAAATGCTCGTTGGATGTCCTTTCATGTGTCAAGGAAGAACTTACTAGTTGTATATACAGTTAGCACCATATATTATCAATCAAAGAATAACTGTTTACTGATGTTAACAGACAAATTAAATTAATGCTGATGCTGGCAGTATATGTCAGTACTACCAAAAAGATCATTGATGTTAACAGAGAAAAGAACTTACTACGCTGTTTTCGTGATACAAGAATGCCATGTGGCTTAAAACAACTTAATTTATGTCCACATCTACATTACCAAGCAAAGACTCCATTTCATGTTTCTATTGATTGATTGTTGTCTAACCTGACTAAAAAGATTACAGATCCCTCAACAGTGAAGCTGAAAAAGGATCTCCACCTTCTCCAAACAGAAATCTGTGCATAAATTGCTGCAAGATGTAGGCTGCCCACTTGCACATCACGTAATACCATGGCTTAAAACCAATTAATTTAGGTCCACATGACCACATCTACATTACCAAGCAAACACTCCATTTTCTGTTCCTATCGATTGATCAATGTATTTCTTTACCCAACTGAAAAGATTACAGATCCCTCAACAGTGAAGCTGAAAAGGGAACTCCACCTTCTCCAAACAGAAATGTGTGCAGAAATTGCTGGAAGATGTAGGCTGCACAGCACAGAGAACAAAAAAAAAAAAGGCCAACACTGTGCTGTGCCTTGCCTCCCTGATGATATTGAACAGGAATGCAGCAGTTGAACCTTTCCCTTGGCGCCGGCAATATGAACAGGCGGCATGTACAAAATGGACAATCGAAAAGGGCCCCCAAAAAATTAGGGGCCCTAAATTTTTGTTTCAATCTAAGCCAACGCATTTTAACATGTTTCCGGATCTCCTTATTCCATTTTTTTAAAAAAAATTCTGCTTTTCCTTCACTAGTTCAGCTAGAATATGCTTGTTTTCCGCGGATCCCACAAATTAATGTTCGACAATAATTATAGCCACCCTAAAGAATAGTATCTCATGACCATGATGTGAAGGTGCCGCTGTGATGCGAATCGAGTAAAAAGCACATGTGATAGAGACCCTCAATGGATCGTAAAATACCTAACATTAAGTAAAAAAAAAAGGTCTAAGCCTTGTCTATCGTGTAATTTTAATCAATATACATTCTCATTTTTTAGTTAGAATTCGCTAAATATAATGTTCCACTTTTTTTCGCACCACGGTTTTGTCCAAGTTCACACCTTCGGAACGGTGGTGACCAAATTTTCATGATTTTTGGACTTTTTTGCACGAAATTATTTGAAATTTTGACTGAATTTGAATATATGTTGACCAAATTTCACAGAAATAGATAAATCCCAAAATTTCGGGCGAGATAGTTGCTCGCCGGTGGGGTCCAAAATTTCAAACAGAAATTGCAATCCCTGGTTTTGTCATCATCATATTATGTCCGATAGCAAACAAAAGAAAAATCCAATTCTTCTATATTCACAAGCAAAATCACATATTGTCCCAAAATAATTCCCCGATTTTTAGGCACCAGTTTGTGAAGATGAGGGTGAGGGCGAAGATTGAAGAGGATGCCTACCGTGAAGAGCCGCCGCATGTGGTTCTCTTCTCCCCGGAGCTGCCCATCTTCGCCACCGCCTTTGACCATGGAGGGAGAGGCCGCGCGCGGCGGAGGCTACCGCGCAGCCAGACGGGCAAGAGAAGAGAACAGGAGTATGGAAACCGGGAAGCAGCAAATTCTCTCCTTCTAGACTTCCGTCGCAGCCGATATCGCCAGAGAGCGTGGAGACGCCGCCGTGTCACTCGCCGGAGAGGAGCGTGGAGATGCCCGGCAAGAATGGGAGAGCCGAGAGCTAGAGGGTGTTACCGTAAAATTTGAAGTTAGTTCGGGGGTTTTGTGAAAACTAGTACCTTTAAGTAGGCACAACTCTTACAAATTCACATCCATACGAAAAGTACAGCTGCGAAGACGAAGTGTAAAACAAGATAGTCATTAGCAGTTAGTAGGGCAAGATACGACACTCGCTATACCTTGATTCTGTTAGCTAGTGGCGGAGTACATGATTAACTTTTTCACCAATTATCTTGTTGTTGATGCAAAAAAACACACACTGGTCTGGGAGATCTGCTTAACTCCAGTGCAGGTCCAAAATTTGCTTTCGGGTTCAAAGGCGTACCAGTTGATTTGATCTTGCAATCAACAAGATGAAACATACAAGTTTATTAGTAAACGATAATCGATCGGTCAGGAAGCCAATGTCATATCGTGATGTTACCTAGCCGATGCAATAAAGTATGAATCGGCTATAAGGCATATTCGATGACAAGCTAACTCTAAATTCGGTACATCGGCTGAAAATATCAGTATTATATAACTTGTAAATCGGTATTACTTTAGAAGTTAGCAATTAGGATAGATAGGACTTAACCGAGACAGTATAATTTGCCCAAGTCTAAAATAACATGACATAACGATTATATGTACACACGTCATAACCGATGTCCAGATTTAAGCATGTATTGGCTATAGTTCCGATACAACCTTATACTAGTATATTCTCTTGCAATAAATATACCTAACTATCATCAATCAGATCGATAATGAGTCTGATATATTTATATTAGATTAGATCCTGATATAAGGGGCAGATATAGTATATTAAACAAGGCAAGGAACTATGTAAAACAACTATATCATGTAAGATCGACTGAAACCCCGATACTATCCTTATTAACAATCATAAAGCAGACTAGAGATCATGATTCTGAACACGACTTAATAGATCAAATTTAACTGATGCAGCATTAAGTATGAAAACAAGTATGATATCTAGACAATCAAGCCGATGGTTGCCTTTTCAGGATGGTGGATACATTATATAATTTAAACCAACAAGTCAATCTAGCCGTTGTTGACAAAACCCTAGACAGAGATCGGCCGATGCAAGTAGATAGCATTGTCAATCTAAATTACATAACATATATGATAACTCAGAGATTCACAAGATAGAATTAGAGTGTCATGAAGATGTAAGCACTAATTCTGATAATGTGAACCACCATAACAAGCCTTACCTCTTTGCCGAAGATCAAACCTGATGCAGCTCGACTCGAAAGCAAGAACTCGTCGAAAGTAAAAGAGTAAAAAGTTGGCGATGCACCGAGATTGATTGAACTGATGTTGTTTTATTCATAAGACCTCGGATTTATATTTATACCCGAAAATACAAACTTGTCCAAGATGAACACGACCCACATTGTCCTAATACAACTCCAACTAGCAAACAAATCTCTTAGGCGGACTCTTACCGAAAATATCTATAAAGAAATTACAGATAATCCTAATTAATAGATACACTTGCCAGTCCTGGACTCCATCCTCACCTGGCAACATCATCTCAAACTCTTCTTGAACCCGATATTGATTATGGAACCAATATCGGCCATATCGGCTATCCATATGAAATTCGGTTCCAGCCGATGGACACTCTGTTTCCGAGAATCCCGCATATCTTCAAATCCATCTTGAATTAGACTTCGTTTCCGATTCATATGCTTACCAAATTTCATCATCATCACTTGTTTTCACTCCTTGTAATTAGTTGACTATATAAGCGTTGGTTGTTTGTTAGTTGAATGAAAGCAACCACCTATACCGATCATTATTTTTTCACTCCTCGTAATTAAGTGACTATATAAGTTGTTAGCTAGTTACATGACGCAACCCGATTAAGGTTCATCTATCAGTTTGGCAATTTCTATCATTCTGAAATAATTTAAAATTTGAACAGGATTTGGTCAAATTTGGATAGATTTTGCTTTCAGAATTTCTTTTTGAAATCTCCAGAAATTTGGAAATTTTGTTTTGGAATTTTGAACCACGACACAGATAAATACGATTTGAAAAATCAAAACAATTTCTGCAAGAACTTTTAGCAGTGTTTGGGAGCACATTACTAATCTATACCGTTTTGCCTAGTGCTATGTTGTTTTTGTTGTGTTGTTGCTGCCACACCTTATTTTTTCCTCGTCCTCCGCCACTGGTTATTAGTGTATAGTAATTAATTAAGTTGTAATTATTATAAACTTAAAATATAGTAGATTTATTTGATAAGGAGTACTTTATAGCATCGTACTGTAGTCTGTACGATCAAGTATAGGTGGTCAAGATTTAAGATTGAGAAAAGCATAATGCTGTACAGACTACAGTACAGCCAATATTTCATAACGCACCCTATAAATGACCCAATCTGCATTACAAAAATTTGTAGTTCATATTTAATTTTCATTGAACACATGAGGTGGTTTAGCCAAAGTTTCGTGTTTGCAGTGAACAAATATTTTAGTTTCTATTGAACACGTGGTTTAGCTATTTCATGTTTGAAGTGAACAAATAAAAAAGAGGTAATTTCTATTGAACGTATGTGGTTTAGCTAAGGTTTCAAGTTTTCAAGAGGAAAAAAATATTTTGGGGTGAGAGAGGCTCGAACTCTCGACCTCAGGATCACTCACAATATTAGCTATGAGACCTACGCGCTAGCCAACTGCGCCACCACCCCATTTATGTCTTGGGAAAAAAACGAGATTACAAGATGTATTAACCATTCCTGCCAACTGGTGTTCGAAAAACTCTGTTAATTTGCCTAAATTGTTCACTGATTAGAGTGATAATACGAGATTTTGGATGCAGAGAAATTAACAAATTGAGGGAAGAATAGTGATAGGAAGAGATCCACGTAATGCGTTGACTGTTGCTGTGTTTGTTAGTTTGTACTACTATTGAACATTGCACTGCTTGTCGTATAAACATCATCTTTTGAAAAAAAAAGAAATGATATGTTTATGTCAATCTTGATGTGCCATTTTCCCCCAGCAAGATACTCTACATCCAACTTTAGGATGAGAACCAAATCTCAACGTATAAATGCGGACCAAAAGCTCAGATCTTAATTGATAGCGACTGAAATGGACTCACTAATTACTTTATTAAGTAGCGATTAATGAAGCACATCCCTGTCATGATTAACTAACGTCAAAGCAACGGTGTACCAACTATCATTAGCACAGGAAGAACATTGCAAAAATCTTTCTTGCAAATTACGAAATTATAGTTACGAAATGTGCAAAGTCCAAATTATATGATAGAGATTGATCGAATAATGTGATTATAGATGTACAAGAAATGCAATTTCATATTTACTATACTGTCTAACTGCACAATTGTGCAGGGAATTGACTATTTGCAAGTAGTACAGTCAAGATCACGAGAAAGGTGAAAGTTACAGTGATGAGGCAATGAGTACCAAGGCAAGAAGGGATACAGATGTGGTAGCTGTTGGTTCAGGAGCAAAATTTTCTGCCGATATCTGCGCATTTCTAATGATCTTGATGTGCCACATATCTGAATTGCACATGGTTCAGTCTACCCAAGTTCTCTTTCTGCTTCAGACTATGTGCAACTTGAAGAACAGATGGTTATGCTTATCCAGTTGAAAAATCAATACAGCAACCAAAATTGTCATTTGGTTCCTAGATTTGTTCTTGTAAGAACTCACCAGATGCAGGTCCCTCAGGCTTCATATAACAGTAACATCAGCTAAAAGAAGAGTGAAACTGTCACTGTTGTGTTCTTGCGCAGCTGTTGCGATGCCGGCTCAAGCTGAGTGCATGTCATTTCCATACATGTAGCATCGTATGAAGCTTCTTCCTGTTGTCTTGATTATCTATGCAAAGGGATCCTCCAGTTCATCTCCTATAGACCAAAACCCTTCCAGAAACAGAAAGGTGATGTTGATCACTATACTCTTCAGATAAGAATAGCATCAGGAGCGATCGCGGCGTACATGTGTCGACTGCCGAGTGGTGTCCCAAAGCTTCAGCCTTTCATGACTCACAGCACACAAACTGCATCTTGGAATCAAATCATTCTTCTAGGACCAGTTGTTCTGGCTTCCTTTGTTTATCTCTCCTAGTTGTTTGCATGTTGGTCACTGCACAACAGGCAAGTCAATGATGATGAGGAAAAAAAAGTAAGGAGGAAAACATTGTTTCATCACTAGTATTATTTTGCTTGGGAATGCCTGTGAATTTTATATGCCGAAAGAAAGTTTTCTTATAATGTAGATGGCGTTGCACATGTCCCATTTTCCCTGACATCTTCAGTTATGCTTTAGATGGTCAATCTAAACTTGTCTTTTTTATAGATCATCAGAACCTTTATCAGCTAATGAACCTATCTTTCAGCGATCGTGTTAAGAAAGCATTGGTTGTTGAGATATTAAGGATAGCATCAAGGAGGCAACAACTTGCTCAACATGTAGTGCTACTAGTAGCGTTTTTCGCTAGTTGCTGATCCCTCATGCAAGTCCCTATACACTGCTTATCATGTCCATATCATGAAAGCGATGCTCAACCCAATTGTTTGTGAAGTAGCCCACTGTTTTTTTCTAATGTGACAAAATAGCCTATTGAATGCAACAGCGAAAGAACGAAACGGATGCGCAACCGCAGCCAGAGTTCATCTCTTGATAGGATAGGACTAGACAATGCCCCAAAGCAGAACTGAAGTGTCCAAAACTGATCTATCAGAAGATGGAATTAGATCAAATGACGACAATCAACTAGTTTCAGTACACAAATTAGTACGGTTAAGCGCGCAAAAAAAAAAAAGATATACCACGTATTCCCTGATTTATATACCTAATATTGTTGTTCATGTGCAGCTATAGGGAGGATTCATGTACATGTCCATGCTGCATTTAAGTTTGGAAATATCTAGAACTGTGTACTGACCATCAAAACGTCTCGCTTATGTTATGGTCCCATCAGATGAGGATGGAATGACAGCGTTGGTGAGTAACTCCTGAATCTCATTTTGTTCTGCAATTTGAGATCCATAGGGAAACAAACCTGGCACCTGCAAAGAACTGATACTGTAAGATAAACAAGAATTGAAGTCTGAATGATCAGTAATGATGAAATTTCACATAACAATTGACCTGAGCTGTTGCTGTCAGTGCATCATTACAATGAAGAAAAGGATTTCTTGGCCCGCGGATGCGATTATCATTCTGCATATCGTTCTGAACGTTGGGTGCATTCATAGCTGGAGAAGGGATCTGAGGCATCTGGTTTGGCAGAGAATTGTTCATGTAATGTGATGCTCTTTGCAGCTGATTCAGGCCTTGCGCCGCAGGCATACATGCCGTGTTCAAGCCCATGCCCATCGGCGGCATGAGCTGGTGAGCACCGGGAAACATCATCGGCGCAATCCCGGTAGTCATCCACATGATCTGAACATGAAGCAACAGTCTCACAATCAAGTAACAAGATTGATTGATCCAGAAGGATTGAAATTCTATTGCTACTGTGGAGATATTGGGAAAGTTTGATTTCAAACCTGAACTTGCATTTGCAGGGACTTCAAGTACTCAATTGCCTCATCTAGTATGGATGCTTTGTCAGTCTGTAAAACAACTAGAATCACCAAAATTGCAACGAAATTCAACCATGGCAATAAGCCAAGAACATTATACTACTATACAGGATAACAAAATTTCCCACAATTTTTCGCAAAAAATATTTTACCTTGTTGCAATGAGGCACCAGTTCTTGCAATGCTCTCATCTTCTCATTGATCCGATCCCTTCTTCTCTGTAAGAAGAACAAGAAAAATAAAATCAAGAACATTATGGCAACTGTTGCAAACAGCATTATCCCAACAACACCTATGAATGGTTGATTGGTTCTTGAGGTCTTACACGCTCTGACAGGTTGTGGACCTCGGCGGCGCGAGTCCGGCGCTTCGCCGCCGGCCGTTTCGACGGCCGGGTCTCGTCGGCGACCTCGCTAAGGCTGTCAACCAGCTCGTCCTTCCCCCGCTTGAACAGCCGGTAGCTACCGCTCCCGCTCCCGCTCCCCGACCCGCCCGACGACGACGCGCCGGCGCGCGCGGCGCCCGTCCCCTCCTCCTCCTCCTCCTCGCGCGGCGCGCCGGCGTCGATGTCGACGTCGTCGTCGTCCGCGGGCAGCGCCGGCGCCGGGACCGCGTTGCTGCCGCAGATACTCAAACCGGCCTCGTCGAGACGGCTCGACACGTCGTCGCTCCTCGCCGCCGCCTGCGGCGTCGGCGTCGGCGTTGCGAGCGCGAGCGCGTTCGCCGCGCCCCTGCCCGCGTGCCCGTCGACATTGGCGAAGCTGTGCCAGAGCTGCGAGTAGATGTCCCTGCCCATGCCCATGCCCAGCGCGTCGTCGCCGCCGCCGTCCGCGAACCACGCGGACGCCGCCGTCTCCTCCTCGCCGGTGACGCCGCTCCGGGCAAGACCAGATGATCGGTGGTGTGTCTGCGCGTGCGCGACGACGCCCCCGTCCTGCCAAATAAGCTCCACCAGCTCGCCATCCAGGCTACGCCACGCAAGCAAACAGAACAAAATCCTCAAATCTTTACACCGATCAAGAACCAGAGCAACGAAGAACAAAGATTACAAAAAGAAAAAAAAAGAAAACGAAAAATCTTGATTACAGCAAGGGCTTCTTCTGGTTATGGTTCATCATCGCCGACGACGACCTTGCAGTTGCACCACCATCCATGGCACCGCCAATTCTTCGACAGGGTCTCACTGCACTGAACATTCAGAAAAAGCTACTAATCAAAAGAGAGCAGAGGAAGAAGCAAAGAACTGGAGTACAGTGATCAACTGATCATGGCAGTGAGCTGAGCTGACCTCTTTCTTCTTCTTGATCCTGCAGAGGATGTGAGAGAAACGAAATGAGCAAGGAAAGGTGAGATCTCTGGTGGAAGAAATGGATGGATAGTCCTAGTTGGGCTCGATTTCGTCGGGGAAATTAAAGCAGAGAGAGTGAAGGAGACGTGTCCGTATCCTTTTTTGTATGGAGGAGAGGATGGGTTGACGAACCGTCGGATATTCTTGGTTTTTTTGGCCTGCCTGCTTTGGGACGTCACGTAACAATGTAACATTGTCAGTCAGTCAGCCATAGCCAGCCAGCCCAGCCTTCAGAATCGGCAACGGCTGGAAAAACAAGTAGAACTAGCAAAATATTATACAGATGTGACGTTCTCCCCTCCGTCCCAGTATAGGTGTAATCTAAATACTTAGTCACATGATATATCACATTGTCACATTTAATACTTATATTAAGATAGAGAAAATACGCTTCTTGTTGCCTTTAAAATTTATCCTAAAACTAGCAAAATACGGTTTTAGTTTATTAGATAAACTGGTTAAATCTAAATTACCACCCTCGACCTCTCATGAATGATGATAGTACAATAGTATACAAGTATACATGAAGTAACAGAGTTTTTACTGTAGTATAGTGTTGGTCAATGACCCATAAGATAGGTGGTGGCCCCCACTTGTCAGATTGAGGTTCAATGTCTCCGTTATAATGATATTAGCGCTGACACCCTCAAAGAACTTTTTACACATTAAACCTCAAAACTTGTTTTACAAATAGACTTGAAAAAATTTATTCCGAGAATAGATCCTTTTCTAGGTGTCAACATTGTTGGCACTGTGACTCAGCATGATAACGTCAATAACATTAGCGCCATCCTCCTCGTTCTCAGTGAAAGCTAAGTCACTGATATGAAGGGGATCAACGTCAATGACACGCCTAAAATCTATTTGTATAAAAATTCTGAAAAAGGTTAATATTTTTTCTTACAAATAGATCCTTAGCGCTAATAACACTGATGTTAAGGACCTATTTGCATGAAAAAAATGTTTACATTGAAATGCTAGTGATATTGGTGTCAAGAAAAAGGTTATGTAACAACTTTTTTCAAAGATCTTTTTATAAAATATGTTTTCAAAAGGGACTAAATATTATAAAGTTCCAGTACAGTAATACGTACATAGAATTATGATTGGACTGAAAAATTAGTACTCCAAATATATGCATATATGCAAAAATATTTATGGATAGAGGGAGGGAGTACGTCGTGGAACTGAGTTAGTACTAGTATCGTACTCCTTCGAGAATTTTTGGTAAAAGAAGAGAAGAAAGTACTAAACTTTTTTTTTGATAATGGAATATATTCCAGTCTTTGCTCAATGAGTTACAGCCAATTTTTACACAATTTCATATATAAGCTTTTACACACTAAAGAGTCCGTAAAAGCTTGCCTAATTAAAAATAACACAAACTAATAAGCACCAATACAAGATAAAAGACCAATAATTATTAAATCCTATTAGGAAATCTTCATCCGAAGTTGGTGAACATTTGCATGACCGTCGACTTAAGTTTACGACATGATCATTTACAAGTTTGATGTCTTCATCACACCTTTGTAGTTGAGCCCAACACCAGAGCCAGTATATTGTGTAACATCCTGAAAATTTCGATTTTGAAATACGAAAATAAAAATTTGGAATAATCAAAAATCTTTTTCAAATGCATTCATGCTTGAATTAATTTAATTCGATCTGTCGTTTTCTTTTATGTGTGAGCTAATAGACGAACGTCTAAGGATATATCGGTATATTTGATTTCAAATATTATTTATTCAAGCAACTATGATTATGAGATATCCTACGCTTTGCATATGCCAATTAGTTTTAAAAAACCTTTCTATATATTAAAAACCCTCGGGCATATTTACTTTATAAGTAAAGCTAAATATATCTATATGTATCACCGTTTTGGATAAAAACCCATTAAGCGATAGTTCATTAAAACAGATACCATTATACTAAAGAAATAGCTTTGATCATTTTTCTATGAACCTTTATAGAGTGATAAGCCTTTGGAAATTATTTACAAAATAATATCTATTGGTAAAGTATTTACTAGAAACCATTACGAAATATAAATTCCTAATAGGCTATTTTTAAAGTTATGACCTCCTCAGACAAAGTCTAGTCCTCAGGCATAATTCTAGCTTGCTTGTTAATATTTATTAGTTATTTGTGTGTGTTTAGGTTTTGTGCCAAAGATCTCGATTTAATCTCTTATCCTAAAAAGAGGCCCTCCGTTCGTCATCCCTTTCTTATCCTCTCCGTCTAATCTCTTCAGACGTCCCGGTGCTAATTTAATAAAATCCCAGTCTTTTCCTTCGGTCGCGATGCGATCCATTTCTCTTGCCCTACGATTATTTTAAAACCGCTCTATCGATTCAAACTTGATAATTCCCTCGAATATTTATGATCGATCGACGTATTTGTTTATCGCGCGTCGATTCGAATATCCCCGGTTTTATTCTACTGCGATGATTGGATTTGAATACCATACATCGTCCTAGAAATTCCTTTTTCGGTACCGTCAGAGCGCTCGCAATAAAATCCCAAAATCGATTGTCCCATTTATACAACCCAACCCCGACATCCAAATTTAATTCAAAAGTCCATATATACAGTCCATCTACAAATTCAAATTCAAATATCCCAAATAACAGTCCAATTATACAAACCAATTACATCCAAGTATACCAAATCCAAATGTCCCAATTTATACAGTCCCATATTATACAGTCCAGTTACAAAGTCAAAATTCAAATGCCAATTCATATCAAATTACAATTCTCCCAGGAAATTACAAAGGGCCCATTACACTTGGGTCTCTCTCTCAGTGCCAGCCACTCCATCTCTCCTTCTCAGGCAGAAGTCCACTTTGCCTCCCCCTGCATCACAACAGCCAGCACACATGCATCAAACCTGCTCGATGGAATGTCTGCAAGACACAACACACATTGAGACAATTTGCAGCCATCAAATGCCTGGGACCCTCTCAACCACATTGCAACAAACATCCCTGCACCATGCACCCAATCCAAAAACCCTCAATCAAATTCACGCAGCACAGGGAGAAGAGTTCACACCGAAAGAGCAAAGCCGAGTCCACAAAGAAGAACTCACCTTGCCTCCCATGCACAGGCAGTCACCACCTTATAAAACCGCCGCCACAACCTGAACGCCCCTGCACCTCTCCATTCCCTTGCCCTCCTTCCTCTCCCCACTCTTGCTCTACCAATGCCATCCTCCACCATGCGCATTCGCAACCGCTCCACTGCTTGCTGCGCTGCGGCTGGCCACGAGCCGAGCCTCGGTTGGGCAAGGGGGATTGGAGTTGGCTGCCGCGCTGATCAGTGAACTTCCTTGCACGAACAACCGAACGAACGATTAGAACGATAGAACTCAAACCTTGGACGTAATCAACTAAAATTGAAACTAAAATTGAAAAGAACAAACCTCCCTGACTGTGTTCGAGTGCCTGGCATGCGAGGATGAACCGCGAGCCAAGCCGCACCCCGACGCCCGTGCTCGGTATGCCGCTACCTAGCTGCCGCGAGGTGAGCATTTCCTCCTCCCTTTGTTTTTCCCTCCTCTCTGTCCCTCTTTGTTCGCTGTGTTTCTGTCTTGGCGCGGTATTGCCATCGCATGCAATGTTGTCGCATTTGGCCGGAGGACCGTCGAAGCCGTCGTCGCTGCCACCTCCATCCTGCCGCGGCCATCCACTGCACTGCCGCGCCCCAACCCCTTCCCCACTGCCTAGCCGCGCGCCACCTCGCCGACCACACCGCTGCGCTAGCCCGCAAGGCGCGCACCGAGCCAGGCCGCAAGCTGCGTGCCGCACCAAGGCGCTGGCCACAACATCGTGCTACGCCAACATCGTGCCGCGCCTCTTCTCCACCCAATGCCGCCGCCCCTTCTTCTTCCCCCACAGCCGGTCTCCTCATCTCCTCACCTGCGCCGGCCACCTCCCCACACCCCCAGCCAGCGCCGCGCCTCTTCCCCCACCCCCTGCCGGGCACCTGCGCCAGGCCGCCGCAAGCGCGCCGTGCCAGGCCGGCGCGCGCGCGCGCACCAGCGCCAGCGCCGGCGCCGCGCCAGGCCGCTGCCACACGCCGCCCTCCCCTGTCGAGGCTGCGCCGCCCACCTGGCCGCGCCGCCCCACCCCCTCCCTTGCCGTGCACTATTCTTCTCCCCCCCTCTGTCTCAGTGCATGCTAGAAGAGAAGGAAATAGAGAAAAGAGAGAAGAGGGAAGAAAAGGAAAAAAGAAAGGAGAAAGAAAAAGGAAAAGAAGTGGGGCCCACACTCTAGATATTTTCCTAAGTTCTCTCTCCCTCTTAAAAAAAAGTCTACTTCATGTCCCTCTATTTCCCTGTCCAAGCCCGCGAGGTCTATTCCTTACAAAAGCCTGTGTTACCTCTCTATACTCTCTTGGCCGAAACCGAGGGATCGATTCCTCTATAGAAGTCTGTATCATGTCCTTCATCTAACCTTCGGGCAGAGCCCATCATCAACCTCCTTATTCACTAAAGTCCATGATACGTCCCTCTGCAAACTACAGACATCTCCGAAAATCTCAAATACCTCCCCACCCGAGAAAACCCTATATCCGCGGTTTATAATTCTTTTTATTAATATTCGAAAATTCATATCTCTCTAACCGTAACTCCGTTTGACTCCGTTCGACTTCCATCCTCTCTCTAAAATCGAGATCTATTTACTGGCACCATTAGTTTGTATTGAATATTCTTTTATTTTATTTTTTTAGGATTGTGTATGGTTTTCCTTCATCGTTGGTCGGACGTTCCGGGTGTTCTGGTTATTCCTTGAGTGTGGATTTTTCCGGTTATTCTAACTATCGCGGACTTCTCGAAGATTATTCGAACCTGAAACAAGGCAAGTCACTACACCCCCTTCCTCGAACATGTTGATGCTATTTTTATAAATGTGTTGATTACAAATAAAATTGCATGCTAATTATAAAATGCGTACCTACATTTATTTAAGCCTTACCTTTGATATTGTTTACCCTTATGTATTTACACCCCTTCGTTACCTGAGTCTATTTATTATGCGTGGTTATTTATCGATACTATTTAGCGTTGTTATGTGTAGACGTTTATACACTCCATACTTGTGATATACGGTTATGGATGTGGATGTGGCGATCACTCGGTGGAAGTGATTGTCGGAAGACGGGTGGAGACATGAGCGCCACCTGCAACATTAAAACCTTTGCGAAAACCAAAAACTTAATAAAACAAAACTATTTCGACTGGGACGGCATGAATAGAATATGGGTGGTTCTGGAAACGGTAAGCCGTCGACCCTGGTCAATTAAGGACCGAGTCAAGAAGCTATGCGAGAAACGAACAGAGTACGACCGCATTTCTCGAGTGGGGTATGACCCGGTGGACTAGGAAATTCTCGTGGGGTGGCACCCCAGATATGGTAGGTTCTGGATATTCGTTGTTGTGTTGATGAAGTGTTGTGGTTTAGATCGCTTGGGTCGATCTGTTGAACGCCGGCAAAAACTTAAAATGCATCCTAAGTATATATTATGTAACCCCCCTAAGATCTCGGGAGCGCCAGGACTCCTCTCACAACCGGCTCGAGGAAGGAATGTGGCGCCGGGGGCGCAATGGGGATTCATAGTCCTTGGAGCGGGTGCCGCCATGCGAGGGTAACTGAAAAGCCGGGCCGTGACAAGTCTCATGTGTTGGGTGCGTCACGGAGTGCGGGATTAAAAGCGTACATCCACTGCAGTGTGAGTAAATTAAACTATTCGAATAGCCGTGCTCGCGGATATGAGCGCTGGGACTTGTATTACTCTTGACTAGCCTCGTCAATTTTTAATATTGCTTAAAATATGATGGGTATGGAAGGTGTGACCTTGCCCGATGTGCGGGAAGGTCGTAGTGGTTAAAACTGTGGAAATTAGATGCGAGGGTAAACCGGACAAAGCAAGGCTTGGGGAAGGTGGATGAACCCTCGCAGGTTAATGACAACTCCAACTTAACGTGGTTTTCAGTTAAAACTGCTATGTCATAGGTTTGTGAAATAATTTGTGAAAACTAGTTTTATGCAAATAAACCAAGCCATCCTTCAACCCCTCTGAGCATTATATGCATTCTGTAGTGGTGGCTTGCTGAGTATGGTTGGTACTCACTCTTGCTTATTTAAATCTTTTAGAAAATGTGTTGGTGTCGATCTGTACATGTGCTATGCTGGCAAGGAGTTACCGAGGACGGTGGAATAGGGACCTAGGTTCACCAGTCGATGCGTGTGGGATAAAATGGACCGCCGCTGCTTCGCTTCCGCTACCTCATTTATTTGTGTTGGTATTTTGTGTTGTTGTCGACCATGCTTGGTCTATTCGGATCCCATTTGGGCTACCCTTGTATTATTAATATATTGTAAGACCTATATCATGATGTCAGCTTGTGATATACAACTGTGCCATGTGTGTACCATCTACTGATCCAGGAAATGGTATTGTAATACACATGGGGTTTCCGGTATACAAAACCTGGGACCCACATATTGCCCTGAAAATTACCTTCATATAAGATTTTGATGGTGATTTGTCAAAAACTATGTTATTCCTACTAAGCCATAGAGTCCAACATATCGCAGATGCTCCAACAAGAATAAGTTTCTTGGTTTTTTATCGAAACCCACAAGCCAATTCCCAAAGATATGAATATATTATGCGGAGGGTATAACTGAAAAGTAATTTGTAGTGCTCTCCAGAGAAATTTGGAATAATGGCAATCCAAGAAAACATGATGAATCGTCTCATTTTTCCTGAAAAAACAACATCTTTTGCTACTATTCCAATTCCTCCTAGCCAAGTTATCCTTTGTTAACACCACCCCTTTAAGCAGGTACCACATAAAAATTTTAATTTTAAGAGGCATCTTGAGCTTGCAAATGATCTTATTTCTCTCAATATAACCATTATTAATTAGAGCTAGGTACAAACCGAGAATTGACCATTTTGATGAAAGTTCCATCGAAAAACGATGAATATGAACAATTGAAGCACACAAATTGTGCCAATTGACCAGATTCTGGCCTACTAATGATTTCCTAAAATAGATATTTAGCGGAACAGAACTCATAACACTTGCAATCGAAGAATTCCTTTGACGAATTATAGAATATAAAGACGGGTACCTATCCTTAAAAGAAGTATTACCTATCCATTTGTCCTCCCAAAATATGATTTGATCGCTATTATTAACTATCCAGGACCCCATACTTAAGAATTTGCTCTTAACTTTCATGAGACCCAACTAGAAATGAGAGTCACCTTGTTTCCTCTCAACTTGACTTAAAGATTTATTGTATAGGTATTTCCTTTTCAATAAGTCTTGCCAAACACCTTTCTCATTTATTAACTTATACAACCATTTACTTAATAAATATTGGTTTTGTATCTCTAAATTATGAACTCCAATTCCATGTTACTAGTCTATATTTCTTCTTATGTTCATCACCTTGCCAAAAGAATATTGATCTATAATAATCAATTTTTTGAAGAACCCCTTTAGGAATCTCAAAAAAAAGATATCATAAACATGACTAGACTTGACAGTACAAAATTAATCAAAACCAATCTTCCCCCAACAGGCATATGTTTCCCTTTTCAACTACTATGTTTTTTTTCAATTCTCTGCTCAATTGTTTTCCAATCAATATTATTAAGCTTTCTGAAATGCATGGGAATGCCAAGAAATCTAACTGGAAAAGACCCTAGTCTGCAACCAAAAATATTAGAATATTGTTCCTAGCATTCTTGTGCCTGACCAAAGCAAAATAATTCACTTTTGTGAAAGTTTATCTTTAGGCTAGAAAGCTTTTCAAAAACTGATAATAACAACTTCATATTCTTTGCTTTCTCTAAATCATGCTCTAGAAAAATTAGTGTATCATCTGCATATTGTAAGAGAGATAAATTGTCATCCACCAAATGCGGAATAACCCCACTAATTTGACCATCATCCTTTGCTCTCTTAATCAATATAGCAAGCATATCTACCACTATATTAAAAAGAAGTGGGAATAAAGGATCCCTTACCTTAAACCCTTGTATGTTTGGAAATTAGATCCCACTTGATCATTTACTTTGATACCAACATGACCACCTTGGATAAAAGAGGCTATCCATTCACACCATTTTTGAGAAAAGCCTTTCATCCTCAGAGTTTGTTGTACAAAAGACCATTTTACTTTGTCATAAGCTTTCTCAAAGTCAAATTTAAAAATCACCCCACTCTTCTTTTTGATGCATCTCATGTATTGTTTCATGTAATATACCAACTCCTTCCATAATATTCCACCTAGGTATGAAAGCTATTTGAGTTGGACTGATAACTTTTTGAGCAACCCTAGTAATTCTATTTGTAGCAACTTTGGTAAAAATTTTAAAACTGACATTAAGTAAGCAAATAGGCCTATATTGCTGAATAGAATAGCCTCCTTGCACTTAGCTAGTAAAATGATAGTACCAAAATTAAGCGCATAAAAGGCAAACTTCCACTATGAAAATCTTTAAACAGACCTAATAAATCAGATTTAGTAACATTCCAAATCACTTGGTAAAATTCCGCTGGAAAACCATCTAGTCCCGGGGCATTATTACGTTCCATTTGAAAGATAGCATCTCTAATTTCCTTTTCGGTAAATTCATCTGTTAAAACATCATTTTCCATCTGTGACACCTGGGGAATATCATTTATTCGACTCTCATCCAAAGTTAACAAAGAATTATTAGGTGGACCAAAAAGACCTTTGTAATAAGTAGTAATATGCGATTTTAAATTCGCATCACCATTTATTATATGATCACCATCTTGTAATTGATAAATTCTTGTTTTTCTATGTTTACCATTTGCAATGAAGTGGTAATATTTAGTATTTGAGTCCCCTTCTAAAATATCTTTAGTCTTAGCACGCTGATACCATTTAATTTCCTCTTCTCTAAGCAAACACGAAAGCCTACTTCTCAGATACTGTTTAGAATCAAGCTCTTCCTGAGTAAATAACGTTGTTTTAGCTTTTTTTATCAAGAATATTAAGCTTATCTAACAACATCTTCTCTTTTTTATAAGTGCCACTGGTTTGTTTAGCCCATCCTCTTAAATGTTGTCGTAGTCTACGAATCTTTGCCTACCAACGCTCTAAAGAAATATCCCCTTCATCCACACTAGACCAAGTTTCCTTAACCATGTCCACAAATCCATCATGTAGCAGCCACCCTAACTCAAATCTAAAGTTTTGTTGGCTATTACACGTTGATGAGGAATTTGTATTTAAAAGTAAAGGAGTTTGATCCGATATGTCCCGATTAAGAGCAAACACTGAGGATAGCGGAAATGTTTGTTTCCACTTAGTCGACATTAAAACTCTATCCAATTTCTCATATGTT
The DNA here is from genome assembly GCA_000573905.2 of Oryza punctata. Classification (NCBI taxonomy): domain Eukaryota; kingdom Viridiplantae; phylum Streptophyta; class Magnoliopsida; order Poales; family Poaceae; genus Oryza; species Oryza punctata. The sequence continues at coordinate 2,477,832 of CM002494.2, read as the reverse complement.
GGTATTGCTAAATTATTTGCCCTTGTAAAGTTCCTTTTAGACATTACAAGTTCTCTAAGACTTAAACCATCAATAATTGCATTAAAAAGAATTTAATGCAAAATATTAAATTCTTCATAGTCATAGTTATTATTGTTCTTCTCAACAGAGTATGCAAAATATTAAAGTTACCCCAATAACAATTGTTAAAAGTTCCATGACTACACATATGAATTAGTTCAGCAAGGAATTGTTCCTTAAAAGCATTTTGCTCCGACCCATAAACTATAACTAAAGCCCACTTAAATCTGTCCAATTTATTACAAAAATGAAACTTTATATAAAAATCTCCCTCATCAATTAAACCAATATTAAAAGTTTGAAAATTAACTCCTAATAACATGCCACCAGATCTTCCTTTAGGAGGTTTACAATACCACAAAAAAATATTTACTACCACAAAGATTTTTAAGGGCAACAGGTGTAAATTCTTCTTAACAGTCTCTGATAGGCCAATAAAATCTAATTGTTGCTCTTTAGTATGATCAGAAATAAACTTATGTTTTTTTGGGTCCTTAAACCCATCGCTATTCCAAAAGACTCATTTCATGTTAAACGATTGTTATGTACTTTATTACCCTCACTTTATTCCCATTTTTTCTTTTCTTCATAGGAGATATCAAAGAATCCGATGTGGTTTGTAGATTAATATTATAATCTCCACACGTATCCATTACCTCCTCCATAATATCACCACATAATTTTTCCAAAATCAAATTATCCTCTAAATTATCTTCTAACAAATCAAAGTCTATATTAAGACTAGAATTTTGATTATCATTAACATTAACACATTCCCTCAATCTAGATAGTTCAAGGCTTCTTATATCATTAATAGCCTTATCAAAATTATCATCATTATTTGTAGTAATGATTCAAAGTTTATTTAACGAATTTGATATTGTATTATCTGAAAATTGCAAAATAGAATCATTAACTTGCAAGTTATTGTCTTTCTGACTTTCCAAGTTCCTCCCAGCCTTCAGCTTTTCTGCCCTCTTCAATATGGGCTGATCACTGTCACTTGCCCTTCTCTTGCTTTGTCTGGTTGGGGATATCACCGTCTCTGGAACAGCAACTAGCTTCACAGCATGGGACTGGATTGTCTCCACCGCAACTGTATCCTCACCTAATCCATTATACTCCTTATCAGACACTGTAAGGCCTTTTGAATCAAGCAACAATGTCCTCTGTGTAGATGTACTAGAAGAACCCCCTTTCTTAGATATAACAACACTATACTGACCACCAAAGTTCATAACAGATGTTGAGGTCAAATTAACTACATCTGAACCCTTACCCTTACCATTCACATTACTCCCATCTTCCTGTTTGTCCTCCTCCATATCACCTCCATTATCCATTTCCATAGGCTCAGGCTCATGCCTTCTAGTAAATTTCATATCAACCATTTTAGTAATACCGACCAAGACTTGTAAACGAGCTATGTCATGCCTTCTAGTAAATTTCATATCAACCATTTTAGTAATACCTAGAATGGAGCCAACTGCCATATGATTAAAAATTCTCTCAACTTAGAAGGCAAACCTTTACATTGAACCCATACCTTAGGTATTACATATTTAACTTCATTGCCAACACCCTTTTCAGATATTTACATTTCAGCCTCTCCCACCTTAGTATGTTACTGTACCCCATTCCATCAAACGTTTTAATTCAGCGGCAGAAGGGAAAATAGTACGAAAATAATTATCACCATTATCCTCTACCACCCACTTCCATTTACTTGGGATTAATCTCTCTGATTCAGATATTACATTCTGCACTAACAACTTCCCTTTCGTCACCCTAACCACTGCCACCTTAGGCTCATGCTTTATTTTCTGACCAACTGTGAGAGGTATGTGAAAAAAACCAAGCCCATCAACTGCGTAGCCACACAATTCAGCTGAGGGTTTATTATTTGATCTAAAAATTGGACAACGCAAACCAAATTGCTCCTCACTTTCACAAATCTCACAATAGAACTTTGAATTGAATTCTTGCAATGTATGACCTTTTCTGTAGCAATGATAACAATAGGGTTTGGATGTACCTTTGCCACATGCGATCATATTGCGCTGAAATTCCCCTTTTGATTTGCCATTGTCCTTGTCTATAGGCACCATTGCAATCACCTGATTTGCAGCCTCTCCTGTCGCAGCCACATTAACAACTGGCACCGACGCTGTCAAGGCTAGCTAGAGTTGTCGCCACCGACACCATAGCAGGCAATGTCGCCCCACCAGCAGCCGGCATAGCACCGAAGGGGAGCACCTGCTACTGCCGCCCAGCCGCCAACTCCATGCCTCCACCAGTCGGCATCATACCTCCAAAGGGAGGCAGCATACTGCATACCTGTTGCCCAGCCTCCTGCGCCATACCTTGTGCATGTTGTCCAGCCCCTTGCACCATTCCCTGTGCATGTTGTCCAGCCGCCTGCGCCATATCGTGTGCCTGCTGCCCAGACACCTGTGCCATGCCCAGAGCATATTGTCCAGCCGCTGGCATCATACCACCACCAAAGGAAGGCACCAAACCATGTGCGTGCTGCCTAGCCGCCTGCGCCATGCCCACACCCACAATCGGCACCATACCACCATTGAAGGGAAGATGGTTAGCAGTCGATGCCATGCCGAGGTGTGCCTGCTGTCCAGCCACTTGCGCCATTCCACCACCGGAGGAAGAAGAACCGTGCAAATCGAACCCAATCCCATGAGAATTAGGGTTTGAGTTATGGCCGAAACTTGGTCCAACGTTATGACCAAAACCATTGGCGGCGTTCCAAGGGTTTTGTTGCTTAACCGACCATCACCTCGAGAACCATCACCGGACCTCCAGCCACCATTACCCTGTTGTCCCCAACCTCCTTGGCCCTACCCTTGATGACCTCCATTGTTCCTAGGAGCAAACCTTCCCCTGCCGAAACGATTTCTTCCACCTTGAAAACCACTAGCACCATAACCTGGATGGAAAGGCCCCTGAGATACAAGACCACCCTGACCGCCACCTCCCTAGCCCTGACCTTAGTGCTAAGAACTCCTCTCCATCTGGCGGCGAGCTATGGAGGCGTAAGACAGAGACAACGCAAAAAAAAATGTGACCTGGTCTCACGTCACGTAGACCCGGTTCTAGCGAAGAGAGAAACCAACCCATCTGTGGGTCGTAAGGGAATCGTGGGCCTAGATGGCGAAATTGGAAAACCTGATTCAAAATTCGAATACAACGAATTCCCCAAAAGTCATGGAAAATCTCCCATATCGGATCGGGATACCACTTTCATCGCCGAAGGAGATCGAGGTCTCACCGGAACGGAAGAAGACGAAGGAAGATGTGTATTAACTTGAATCGTCAAAGGAAACACTGATTTTACCTTTCCCTGTATCGCCGATGCAATCACTCCACCTATGGTTCTCGGCGGCGAGTTTCTTGGAGACGGAAGAGGACCGCTCCAAGGCTTGAGATGCTTGTGCTCCAACCCTGAAACTTCTGGTGCAACATCCTCATCTTGAAAGTCCTACAACAGTGAAAAAGGAGACCTCGACGCAATTCTGGAGATAGACCCCGACACAGCATGAAGAGCCTTCGGCCGGGAAGCAGTAGCCACTGCCGCTTCCACCAGTCTTGACAGCTGTTGTCTGCCATGAGCATCTCGAGCTTCACGTAATTGATCATCCAGAAATGATGGCTCACTCGGCAAAGGCTAACTCGGCGAAGATCGACTTGGCGACGAAGTTGTCGTCTACACCAGAGCCAATGTGAGATGGCGACGACCATTGCCACCCTAATGTCTCATAGAAACGCCATCGACCTCCCCGATGAAAAACACCGGATAGCTACGGTTCTGGCCGCAACTAACTCTTCACCAAACGGAGAAGAAAGCGCCGAAGAAGTCTCATCGTCAAGCCCTCCCCCCCCCCCCCTCCTTTCACCGGCGAAAATCACCGTTGAGCCCCGTCATCGGCGAAAATCACCTTTCCGGGAAAAACGCTCTATTAGTTGAAAGTACTAACATTTAGACTTAAACAACACTAAGTACTGGATTACTTGTCAGTTGCCTTATTACAGGTGCCAGAAAATGAGAAAATCTCGCGGAGATCTTGGAGGTACTATACCGTGTACGGTGTGTACTCCTAGTACAGGTAATAGAATGGCACGTACTCCGGCCGGAACCGAAAAGATGTTGGGTTTTGGGGAATCGTGGAGAGGTCAAAGCTGGAGATGGCCGCTGACCTGACCATGACCAGACCATGCCAGTACTGGAGTAATACTCCGTACCTTTTTTGATGAGGGAAGCTCACACGTACAGACACCGCTCTGCACCGCTGCACGCATATGCACCCTAGGAAATGTGAGGCCTCGTTCTTTCATTTTAAAAATACAATAACTTTAGCCTTAGAAATAGGATTTTAAATAGCAGAATAAAACATTTAACGATTAGCTTCTCACCCAGCTATATCAGCAATTATAGCAGACTAAATGGAATTATAACGGTTAAATTATACATGAGAGCAACCAGCTAGAATCGGTTCGAATCCTATTTTAAGCAAATTATATATAATTTATCCTCAAGACTGAGTAGCACAAGAAATATAGCTGAAGATTTAAAACTCTGTTTAAAATTTATCCCAGAATGTAACAACTTCATCTACATTTTCTTTTAACCTATCACATCCTTTCACAGTTCCACCATTCAAATTTCCTACATATTTTCCCTTCTCGATCAATTACTACATTTCTCTATTTACTTCTACCAACTTTCTTAATATTTACATTCAACTCTAAAACTCCTTATATTTTGGGCGGAGATAGTAATTAAAATACAATTTTTATTTTGGTTTTTATCAATACATTTTTCAAACTACTTAACAATGTATTTCGTAAAACCTTTTTATATAGAAGTTATTTTAAAATATTAGATAAACTCGTTTTTTTAAGTTTGTAAATTAATCATGTGGTAATAGTTTTGTTCTATTCTTTGCTCTAAATTATTTTCGATACAAATGAACACCACGTAAGTACTGGATGAGGATCCTCTGACTGTGCCGTCGATACCTCTCCCCGGAGCTTGTTCCTCCACGGCAACGGCATCATTCACCAAAGCTAGCACTTCGATCGAGCATGCCTGCTCTGTTGTATGTTTCGCTGTATGACTTATTAACAGCTAAAAAGTAAAAAAACAATAATATATTAATAAAATTTTTATGTTTTAAAAACAAACGCTGCAAAATAAACTAAAAAAAACGCTTGTGTTACTTTCAGCTTTTTCTCCATTTCTTTCTTTTTCTCTCTTCTACTTCCCTTCCCTTTTTCTGGTGTTTTTCGTTTCCTTTTTCTCTGTTTTTCTTATCTTTTTCTTCAGTTTCCTTTCTGGATTCCTCTGTAATTTCTTCGGCCGTTTGGCCTTGCCTTTGACCACCATTAGTAAAATGGTTATAAGGTTCAGCGTGAAAATACACAATAAAAAATCACAAAAAATAAGCAACAGCCCACACCTACCAGGCAAGTCTCAGAACGATGGCACTCGTAGCCACCTAGGATTTCCTTCCGTTTGAGCAACCATCAAGTACCAAGGGTTTTACCTCACCGGGGATGTATCATGACGTTACCGTGCGGTAACGACAGTTTAAATAAACTTGACAAAATTTATAGATAAAATTGAATCTTTGTTGAAAATTTTCGAAGTTAGTGGAGCTATTGACCTCTTAACGGTGCTATATATCGACGGTAAGCCTGGTTACCACAATATTCAAGTGGTGAAATCGACGATAATAAAAACTCGGCCACATACTTCTGCTGCTACTACAAAACACCCTGTTAGGTACAGCATGAGTCATTTCCCGTCTACTCTAAGACATGCAGGGGGCAGTGTCAAAGAACCGGCACCAATATACCTGGTTCTCGATAAAAACTGATATATATGATGTATGGGTCAAAATAAAGAATTGTCCTACATATATATACCCACATATATTTTGGTTCGGCAGTAATGTTTTCATATGAAATCGAATGTATATAAACTTTATATCAAAATTATTTAAAATTATTAGATCTTAATGAGGCATATAACTCATAGTTGACAACCTTTTTATTTAAGATTGTTTACATGTCCGAGTATATATTAGGAGTTCTCATAAATGGATTTCTAAAAATTTTCTTTCGAAGTCATCTAGGATGCCAAAAAGGTCATTACATGTTTGGAATAGGAGTAGTGAACTACACAGATAAGATGTTGTTTGATAAGTGAGATGATAAGGAGGCTATGAGTAGACGATGAGGTTTAAGGTTTGAATTCTACATATCGCAGGTGTGCGTATTACACGTGAAAAATGATGTAACTTGTGACTTACGATGCATGGCCATATAGGCCTAACAAAATGTGAGGGGGTTGAGGTCTCTTTGGAAGGCGGGATTTTAAAAACATAAGAATAGAAAAATGTATGATTAGAATATTATGGCTTGTGGAGTACATAGGATTCATAACACAGAAATGGTTGAAATATATTGTTTGGATGTATGGTTCAAAGGAACAGAGTAGGCTAGGGAATTTGAAAAGAGAAAGACACTAGGCAAGTTTCCCATGAGGTTGGACCTCATATTAGAAATCCTCCAAAAATTCCTATGGATCGAAGCAATCCCTTGGAATTTCATAAGATTTTTATATGGGTCCTTCCTTTCTTCCGAAATAACATTTTTTTTCATAGTATTAAAATTCTTCAAAAACGCCTCCAAAAGTCTAATGTTCCAAAGGAACCATGAACCTGAAAGAACTCCAAGTCCCCATGCACATGCAAATGGACGACTCATCATGCACGCTTTCTGTCTTTCACTTTTGCAGTTTCATGCAGGAGTAGTACACATCATCACACGTCAAATTCACCTCTTGTTTACCATCTCACTGTGACACTGTCACTCTCACCGTCTCACGCATGCGACGTGTAGTACTATCATTCTGCACGGTGCTGTTTATGTTCTCGGAGACCCAAAAGTAGAAGAAAAACTCACTAGAAATTACAACTTCTCTACAGGGAATCCGATGACCGGCTTGATCTCGCGCGCCATGGAGCGCAGCTCTTCCACCTCCTGATCTGTCAGGTTCCACCCGAGCGCGCCGGCGAATTCCCTGGCCTGCTCCGCGTTCTTCGCTCCGGGGATCGGCACCACGTTGCCTTGGCAGATCAGCCAGTTCAGAACCACCTGAGGAAAATGCAGGAGAGAAAATTTGGAGCAAATTTGCTTACTACTATGTCATCGAAATTGGTGCACCGCAAATTTTTCCGAGGATTCTAAGTGTTAGTGGTTGCTTTGGTTTGAGCATTTGGGATCTTGCTGATCTCCAGGTTGCCTGTGAGCTTGTTGAAAGATGAAATTATCATTTTTCTCTCTTACAAGTTACTGCTATGTCTGAATTATTTGCATTTTGTAAGTTCTTGGCAATGGGTAGACTTCAGTTGAGGAAATATTGAGCAGCAAGAACACCTGAGTTGGGGTCTTCTCATAACTTCCTCCAATCTCTTTAATCCTGTTAATAAGTGGTTGGAGCTGTTTGGAATGAAAATGTATTCAATAAGCAGAGTTGCAGCAGTGGAGGAGTGTTCAAGAACAAGGATGCAACAAATTCATAATAATATTAGTAAAAAAAATACAACCTTGGTCAGGAACTCAGGAGTGTATATCCGGCCCCGAGGTCCGGTCGGGGGTTTATCTGGAGTGTATTTTCCTGTCAGAACACCTGAACAGAGGAGACATATTAAGATTGGATTTGATTTTCGATAATCACTCACTCGAGAAATGGAATGATGATCAATGAAGTGAACATTTCAGTTCTGAAATAAGACATTTGTATATAAGCTATAACAAAGACTACCTTGGAATTTTCTTTTTCGCAAAAAACAAATTCTTAACATAGCTGAATGGTAAATGTGAAGAAAAGAATTGGAATTCTACCTTGGGCGATCGGGGAATATGCTATCAAAGTAACACCAAGCTCATCACAAGCCGCTTTCACCCCATTTTCTTCAGGGTTCCTGTATATCAAACTATAGTTTACTTGGTTTGAAGCGAGTGGAACACCCCTCTTCTTGAGGCGCTCATAAGCATTCCGAAGACGCTTTTCTGTATAAAATTATAGAAAATAACGTTCTTGGAATTAGCTTCACTGAAAAGAGGTAATTAGCACAACAAACTGCATCATATGTAACTCTTGAAGTCAGATTACAACCGCTGTAGTTTGAGACTCCGACAGCTTTTACAAGACCTTGCTCATAAGCATCTCCAAGGCCATCAAGGTAACCTGAATCATGTAAGTACAATGTAATTTCTCCCACTGCTTACTGAGTAAAATTCAAATAAAATCTATTAAATACTCTTTAAATATGAATATCTTATAAAATACCTTCATTTCCCCATATCCCTGGCCTGAAAAGGAGATGAGAACACCAGTTAAATAAACTAGCAACAATTAATAAAAAGATAATATTGGAGCGAAAAGACAATGAGACAACCAATGAAGTTGGTAGAGCTCAACTGAGGAGACGCCAAGGCGGGACAATGAGTCCTTCAGTGCAGAAATAACACTACCTCGCCCAAGCCTCCACGGAAGAGCTGCAAACTTTGTTGCGGTAGCCACTTCGACCTGTTCTTTTTGTTGCCTTTCCTTGATGAATCTGATGGCAAATAAGAAACTTAGAACAAATTTTGTGCTGAGATTTTCGTATATTTGGAATAACAAACAGTTGTACATTGAATACCTTCCTAGTAAACTTTCTGAATTTATAGCTCCTGATATCTTCAGAATATCCATAACAAAATGCAATGTTAGATTTTCCTTAAAATGAAGGAGAGAATGATCATAAACTATGAACAGGGTTGGTTCTTACGGTCTTACCCCTGCACCATATACTTCTGCAGTATCAAAGAAGGTTATTCCACAATCAACACTCGCATCAAATGCTCCTTTAGCAGCCTTCATTTTCCTATCTGGCAAATTTCAGAGTGCTTCATCATATTAAGGGACTGTCACTGGTATCTTTGTCATTGGATCGATGACATTAATAAAATTGTTTACTTCACTAACTATTGCAGAGATTTATGACATTTCACTATTTCAGATGTTTGGTCGTTAAAATTTCACAAAGCTTATTACATGTGGTACGTGGTTTCTTGCAGGTAATGCAACATGCACATCAAGCTCATGGAATGTATGACCGTCATTTCAGCCCAACCAACCAACAAGTAGCAGGAAAAAAGGAACGCAAAAAAAAAAAGAAAAAAAGAAACACAACTTTGTTAAATATCACACTTTCTGATCCTACTGCCTTAGATGGCAGTGCCTTCTAAACTATACAAAAATCAAAGTCAAAACATTCCAATGCATGCTTAAATTCCACAATCTGTAATTAGTTCCAACCATAAATATTTGACGTTTAGTCTAGTGTCATAATTGCAATGCAATGTTTACTTAGACTAGGCCCCAAAATGTTCATGTCTCAATGATACCACTTACAATTACCTTGGGATAGAAATCAATTGCAAATAGTACTGCACTGTTAGTTCTAGGTTGTAACCTCAGTTAGCAGTTAGCAGTCTTAGCGCAGCCTTATTACTTATTCTTACAAGTTAAAACTATGACCCGTTTGGACCTGAAAACTACATGGAACTCTACAACACAATGAGGAATCAATCCCAACAATTCCCCCAAAATCAACATATTAGGTGGAGCCCAGACTCTCCAGAGATCAACTGCTCAGATCCTAAATCAAGAACTGACGAATCAACCGATTGCAGATTTGCAGGTGGAAACACACAAAATGGGGTTACGCTTGCAAAATCAAGAAAAAGGATAAGCAATTGATGAGTATGCGCATTGGGCGATCGAATGGGCGAACGTACCGTCCCACTGGAACTCGTTCCAGTAGGTGGTGTCGCCCCAGGACCAGGCGCCGATGCCGAGCTTGGTGACCGCCACGTCCGACCCACCCAGCCTCACCTTGCCGTCCTCCTCCACCGCCGCCGCCGCCGACGCGCGTGGTGGGCGTACCGCCGCCGCTCGTCGGCTGGGGAGGAGGGGCAGGCAGCCGCCGGCGACCTGCAGGGCCATCATGGCAGGCAAAGGCGCCGCCTCTGGTCGCTGTATCTTCTATTGGTCGGCGTTGGCTCTCGGGAGGTGGCTGGCGTCGGCGACGTGGTTGTTGTTGGGCGGCGACGGCGAGTGGCCGGGAGGCGCGAGTTCAGTTTGGCCACGAACGCGCGAGACGAGGTGAGAGCGCGGGTAAACACGTGGACGCGCCGCTGGCCGCTCTGTGTATATCGCTTCCAAAGAACTCAAAAAAAGAGAGAATTATTTTTGCGGTAAAATCATTCTGGCCCCCTTCCACGTTAAATACTTACTTGTGCAATCTTGTGGTTTAACTCTATAAGTTTTTATACTCTTTGCAATCATAAATATATGGTGCTTACTCCCTCAATACCACAAAAACAATCTTTCATAGCGGCTATTTTGGATCTTCGCTAGCGGTATTTAGCACCACCACAAAGCAAAGGACAGTGAAGATCAAGATCTTCGCTGGCGGTTATCGACCGCCAGCAAAGAAATATCTTTGCTAGCGACCGTTTTACGTCGGCCGCCAACAAAGACATATCTTCGCTGGCAGCTGGTTTAAGATAGCCGCCAGCGAAGATATTCTTCTCTGGCGGCTTACACTCTTTTAGGACACGTTACCCGTTAGGAAAAAAGCCCAACAGCTTCTGGGAAAGGACACATGGCCCGCCCGCCAGAAAAAATAAGACACAGTCCGATTTCTGACACGTGGCCCATCTGCGAAGATGCAATATTTTTATAAAAAAAATTGAAATAATATTATTTTTTCTATTCATGTATTTTAGAGTCACACGTGGATGATATAACTAATCGAGCGTATGTTCTCTTTCGTGCAGCCGCCATTGATAATTAATATACATGCACGCGGAAAAAATATATGAAGATTAATATATACATATATGTAATTTCGAATCACCTATATAGATAAAATTCGACCGACGAAATGTCTTACAACCCGACCAACGATACATACGTGAAACCTAGCTATATTACACTCCTGCTCCAGTTAGACAGACATTCGTTCTCCGGCAGGGCCAAAACTCCATCATGGTCGAAAAACCTCCCAAGCTAATCTGCGCACTCACGGTGGATGAAGTAGCACATGTCCCGTTGTATGATCTCAATGGTTTTATCATCGAGCTCCCTTTCAGACTTGGGAATTTTTGGAAGCTGCATCGACATCATGACAAATTAAGGAAATTGTTCACAATAATGCAAGTTAGCGATTAACTTAACAAGCGTATTGATGGTTTGTACTTACATCGTTGTAATCCGCGCAATATCTCCCAGTGACCCTAAGGTACTCGCAGGTGTAATATCCGCGGTCCCCACCGGTTGCTTATGACACTTTCAACATCAATTATAAAGTATATTAGTTAATTAAATGGATAAACACATGCATTTATAAAAATTAAGTAGTATTGTTTGGCATCCAAATTTACTTACCGGTCACTTATTGCGGATGAGTATGCGTTGTCTTGAGTTTTTCCATTGTTCGCCTTGCTGGTAATACCTTTTATATGCACTGTTTGCGGAAATAATTAATTTAGATTCCTCAAAGATAACAACACGCCATGAGAATATATAAGAATAAGAATCATCCATGTATTGTTGTCTTTGTCAAGAGAGTCCAAGACGATGACTTCATTGTACTTTGGATAGAGAAGAAATACTATCCAATGGTCGCTGCAAAAGAAATGGTAGTCCAGCCGTGATTATATGCATATACTTGTAGTGGATATGAAAACTTACTCAAAGGCATATGGCGCGTAAACGCATTCCTTGTCCTCCGTAGATTCAAGTGCTAGAGCTACGTAAGTAGCAACATCGAGAATATTTTCCTGATGCCTTTGTTCTATTTATGCGTCCCTCTCTTGGGAGACATCGCCTGAACATGTGCCGGTAGCTTCTTCTCGTCTAGCAGGTAGGTGTGGTTCGGCTTACTTATCCGGCACGGGTTTAGGTAGCCGACAGGCTTTCGCATCGCTTCGGCCTCCACGTAATTCATCCTGCCAAAAATGGATGACCAAATTAGGTACGCATATAGGTACAATGATTTATTGACACGTTCCAGTCGTGCACTTACACACACCAGATGCCGACCAAATTGGCGTCGAGCCTCTTCCGATGGTAAAGGGCATGCATATCGGAGAAATGGACTTGGAATAGGCATGGCCCGCTCTAGAAGATGTTCTCCTGCATGGCAATTGTAAATGATGAAAGGCCTTTTATGATGCTTGCCCTGATGTACCATTCATGCCACCTTCTTAGTTGCCATGGTCCTTCTGTTAGTTGCCATGCATGGATGAATGGTTGGCCATTCTGAAACTCATGTGGCACATCCGGGCAATTCATATAATTGAGATAATCATCCATGGTTTGCTTGAGGCCTGTTAATTTTCTGTCATCAAAATCGGCATCTTTGATATCTTTGTCCCTTCCTCGGAATGCCGTTACCATATATCTTCTCTTCAACGCACTTTTTCCTTTGTGCTTGTGTGTCCTTACCATCACTGGCACATTGGCACCCTTAGGTTCCTCTGGTTGCGATGGCTCTGGTTGCGATGGGTCTAGTTCATCGGGCATTGCCTGTTCAGGCACCTCTTCAATTTCAAGCTCCGCTGGCTTTTTAGGCTTTGATTGTGCAGGCCGGAGGCACTTCCTGAATTTCTAGTTCTGATTGTTCCTTTTCAAGCCCTGATTGTTCTTCAGCCTGCTTTTCAATTGGAGGTGATGCAACAGGAGGCTCTGATCTTGGAGGTGATGCAATTGGAGGGTCTGATTGCGGAGGTGATGAAACTGGAGGATCCCTCGGTTCTTGGTCCCGTGGTGGACGAGACGGTGACACCGGTATCCTTGGTGGATAATCCGTTCCATCCGTTGACCCTATTTGAATATCAGTCTTGTGCCACAGTATAAATTGGTCGACGACATCTCCAAGGTACACAATTCCCTCGGGTGTTGGAATGTCGATCTCGTGCATCCGGTGAGCCTCATTGACCGTCCGGACCTCTACCTTGGCATAGTCGTCCGGAATATCTTGGCAATGAAATCTGCGGCCCGGTATGAACCTCACAGTTGCAACCTGTATTTTCTTTCCTGCCCTGCCGACATCAAGAGCTTGCACGGAGTATTCTCTGTTACATCGTCGACCGGATAGCTCGGATCAGGCTGCGAAACCGTACCACCGTGCATCATTTTCTGGCTCCAATATCTATGGCATTCCTCACGAGCTGCTGCCCTAGCCAGAGAGTCTATCTCTTCCTTATAGCGATCACGCTTCTTGTAGGTATGAGCATCCTGTTTGAATCCATCCTTCCAGCTAGTCTTTGAGGATACTCCTCGGACACGGCCTGAGTGCTCCGGGTTACCCAACGCATAGGTCAGCTCATCCCGGTCTCTATCTGGCACGAACATCCCGGCCTGTTGCTGCGCGACGATGTTCTTCATCTTGACAGCTACCTCCTGGAGCTTTGGATCCTTGAAGACTATATCCTCCTCCGGGGTGAAGGCCGGTGTTCTTGCACGCACCTAGTTCCTGGTTTGTGGGTTGTGATTTTTCATAGGAACCGGTTTCCCAGCCTTTTCCATCTCTTCATATTGTTTTGTCCATTTCTTAAGCGCTGGACGGTAACCGCTCGATCACAAACGATGAGGATATTCATTCCTTCTTGCTAGTTCAGACATCTTCTGGCTCTTCTCCTTTTCCTCCGTCGATGTCTTCAGGGCAACGAACTCATCCCACTACGCTGGTGTTATCTTTCCGTACTCTGTAAACGGCGTGAGTCCCTTCTGAACATATTTCTTGTTCAGGTCCGTTTTCCAGTTTCGCCACAGCTTGCCCATAGTCTTGAGCGCATAGTCCTTCGCTGCATCGTCGTCTGTCCCTTGCGGATACTCAAACTTGCTTTGCAGCGACGTCCAACGGCTGTTCTGTTTAGCGTCAGGAACTTTCTTCCAATCCTTCCATGTGATCTCCACGATATCCCTAACTATCGCCCCGCATTGGTTGCTATACTTGGAACATGAATCTTCAGGTGATAGGGGTTCCCCTTTCTCACTGATTCGCGTCAGCACGCTGACTTCTTTCAACAACATGTTCTTCCCTCGCTCGCCCCTTCTTTTCTTGGGTTTATTTGCAGTTGGGATGCGCACGACAGCTCCTGCTTCAACTTCGGGTGCGGCTTGGGCTTTCCTTTTAGAGCGGCCTGGAGCATTCTTCTATATATGCATTTCACATGACATCGGTTATAATCCATAGTATGTACTTAATAGGATCGGAACTAAACATATATAATATTTATGTACCACTGGTTCACGGGGGATGTAGTCGGAGTCGACTTCTTCATTGTCGCTCCCACCCTTTTTCTTCCTTGCAGGAGAAGGATGGGGGTCACTCGGCAAGTGATACGATCCACTCCCTTCTTCACCGGATCTTGACGGCGATGATTCCTCCGCGACTACTTGTGTGCAAATACCCTCCTCGACCATCGGCTGAGTTTCCTTGCCCTTGTCACCCGCAGGTTGCGCTTCGGTGGGTTTTTCCATTGATATCCTTTTAAGGTGAGTTTATATTAGATGCGAAATGGGATCGTTTTACTGTCCTAAGTGCATATACTACTGACTTGCTAGGAATTTTTGTCCCTCCAAATATTTGTCCCTTCAAATTTCAGTACACTGGTAAGAGGATTTCAAATATTCATAAGACTGATTATAAAAGGAGACAATACTCTACTGCACAAAGTCCAAATATCCATAGGTATATATATGTAGTTTCAGTTCAGTGGCAAACAAACCATAATTTTACTCAAACATAGTCTTAAGTGCTAAATTTCACATAAGTGTCCATTATTATATACTTCCAAATAAACTACTAATCTGCAAAACACAAATCAATTTTTAAAAGCATGCTACAGCTGCCAGTCTAAAATCACAAATTATATACTTTGAAATAAACTACTAATCTGCAAAACATTTCAGATTATGGTTTGCAGATTAGTATATGCAAACAATTGGTATATGTATACTAGTATATGTAGGAGTTTTGTGACTGCATATACACCATCCCATATATATACAAATTTCAGACTTTCAGACTTGAAAAAAAAATTGAGATTTCACATTTATATCACAATCTGCAATCTGCAATCGTTCCAAATTTCAGAACATATACAATGTGCAATCAGATTATCATTTCACATCTATATCAGACCCTATTAAAATTTATTTCAGACTGCATTCATCAATGAGCATAATATGCATGCTAGCTGCCATATCAAAATTTCAGAGAATTTCAGAGAAAATTTCAGTCTTATAGCTGCTACTGCTGCCCACAAGTCTGCAGACAATCAATCCATCCATCCATCCACCAATCAAAATGACAAACTATACATACATACATTCATCATTCATTCATCCGTTCCACCAATCAAAGTGAAAAAGGCATTAAGAAAATATCTCAGGACCATATTCATGTACGAAATATGGCTGCAGCGCTGCATCATTGGGCATAGAATTTTAGTCGGTCTCAATATCAGCCATAAACAATACCTTAGCTTAGTGAACTAATGCTGGGGAGGAGGTGGTGGTGGCGGTGAGGAGGCGGCGCTGGCAGCGGTGAGGAAGCGGCGACGGCAGTGAGGAGGCGCCGGTGGCTGTGAGGAGGCGGCCAGTGTCGGTGAGGAGGCGGCGACGGCGGTGAGGTGGCGGCGGTGGTAGTGAGGTGGCGACAGTGGGGGTGAGGAGGCGGCCGGCGTTGGTGAGGAGGTGGCGACGGAGGTGAGGTGGCGGCGGTGAGGAAGCGGCGACGGCGGTGAGGAGGCGCCGGTGGCTGTGAGGAGGCGGCCAGCGTCGGTGAGGAGGCGGCGACGGCAGTGAGGTGGTGGCAGTGGCAGTGAGGTGGCGGTGGTGGCGGTGAGGAGGCGGCCGGCGTCGGTGAGGAGGCGGCGACGGCGGTGAGGTGGCACCGGTGGTGGTGAGGAGGCGGCCGACGTCAGTAAGGAGGCGGCAGTGGCAGTGAGGAGGCGGCAGCGCTAGGTTTTTGCTGGCGGCGGTGGCTCAAATTTTTGGCAGCCTGGCGGCGACTCTAGGGTTTTCGTGCCTCCGGACTTAGAAAAAATTGATACTCCCGGGCGCCCATACTTATAGCCAAAAGGTTTTCTCTGGCGGTCGATGTCATCTCTCCGCTAGGGAAAATAATTTTCGCTAGCGGCCACCTAAGCCAGCCGCCAGCGAAAATAATTTTCACTAGCGGCCACCTAATCCGGCCGCCAGCGAAGATTCTTTTCACTGGCGGCCGGCTTAGCTGGCCGCTAGTGAAAATTATTTTCGCTAGCGGAGAGATGACATCGACCGCCAGCGAAAACCTTTTGGCCCACATGTCAGTATTTATTTTGTTTTACACAACTAAATGTAATTTATAAAATAAATATGCACATAAATTTATTAAATAAATCTATAAAGTAAATTACTATAAGTAATTTTATTTCTTTTCTTAAAGCCAGCCTTTCACATAAAATTCATCGTCCATCACATAATATAAAATTCATCATCCATACAAAAATTCATCATCCATCATAAGTCACCATAATTACATATATAAATTAGCCTTTCACATTCTTCCCTACTCCCTTATTCCTCATGTATGGCTTCGGTGATTCACCAATCATTGCTTCTGCGACCTTAATGTTGTTTGTAAACTCCGTGAAGAGTGTCATCTTCTCGTACTGATTATATGCCTCAACATCTTGGACATCATCAACTCCCAAAATCTTTTGTTTTCCCGAGACAACTATGTCTTTCTTCAACTGAGATGGGTCAATCACATAGAAAACCTGAGCGGCCCGATCAGCAAGTACCCATGGGTCATTCTTGTGCCCTACGTTAACGAGGTCGACGATTGTCAGCCCAAAATTGTCGACAACCACGCCAGTTGGGTGTTTCACCCATTGGCACCGGAACAATGGATTCTGCATATTGGATCCATAGTCCAGTTCACAGATTTCTTCTATGAATCCATAGTATGTGCTCTTTTTGCCTAGTTGTGTCGATTGCCTCTACTCAAAGGCCACTGTTTTGGCATGCACTCCTTTGGTCTTTCGCTTTGGTATAAAATGTGTACACATTCAGATCATATGCTTGCCATGAGGTGTATACACTTGATGGCCCGTCAGCCAACCTCTCAACAGTTTTTTCCTACGTGGTATCGCCATCTGGTAGGCCGAGGTTCTTGAACCATTCGGTAAAGGCAGCCTTGTGTCGCTTCATGATCCATGCATCAGAATGCCCCACATTCATTGCTTGTAATTCCTTAAGGTGCTGCTCTACGTATGGCTCCACTATCGCGAGCTGTTGCAGCACAGTGAAATGAGCATCTTCCACTTTCTTGTAATCATCGTCGTGGATTATTTTTTGCCCTTTTGTCCCTCTTCCAGATAATCTACATTCATGTTGAGGTACCCGTAAACCAATTGCTATCGCCTCTTTTAGGTAATCAATGCAACACTCAACGACTTCCTCGGTAGTATATCCCTCTATCATCGATCCCTCTGGGTGGGCACGATTCCGTACGTAGCCTTTTAGAATGGACATGTACCTTTCGAATGGCCACATCTGATGCAGGTACAGGGGCCCAAGTGCAATTATCTGAGGCACAATATGAACTATGAGGTGTTCCATCATATTGAAAAATGATGGAGGAAAACACATCTCAAGCTCGCACACGGTCTCTATAGCAAAAGTGCGGAGAGGACCTAACTCCTCAAGATCAATTACTTTCTGTGAGATTGCATTGAAGAAATAACACGGCTTTGTGATGACCACCTTCACGTGTAATGGTTCGATTGCTCTGATGGCGATAGCGAGGAATACTGTGAGCATTACATGGCAGTCATGAGAATTGTAGCCTGAAAATGACAAATCCTTCATCGACACCAATCGCTTAATGTTTGAGGAGAAACCAGTAGGCACTCTCACCCCACGTAGGCATTTGCACATTGCCTTTTTCTCCTCATTTGTCAAGGTGTAGCAGGCCGGCGGAAGATACACTTTTCCGTTACCCTCATCTACAGGGTGAAGCTATTTCCTTATCTGCATATTCACGAGGTCCTTACGAGACTTCAGCCTATCCTTTGTCTTGCTTGGTATGTCTAGTAAAGAACCCATGGTGCTATCGAAGACATTTTTCTCTAGGTGCATGACATCGATAGAATGACGTATCTCTAAATCTTGCCAGTACGGAAGGTACTTAAAGAAAATGGAGTGCTTCTTGAATGGCCCGCTAGCGCTTATGGAGTGCTTCTTGAATGGCCCGCTAGCGCTTGCTGGCTCTTCGGCCTCATTTCTCTTCCGCTTGTTGGTTTCCTTCTTTTTGGCCTTCCCAAAAACAACCTTGAGCTTTTTTGTTATTGTGAACACTTTATCACCCTTCCATGGTTCTGGTGGATCACCATCCTCAACAATGTTGTCGAAATATTCTGCTTTGGAGCGGTACGGGTGATTCTTTCTTAAGTAACGTCGGTGCCGCATGTACACTAGCTTCTTCGATCCCTGAAGATACCTGTACACGGTACCATCCACACAAATAACGCAGTCTGTCTTCCCCTTGAGCTGTCCTGATAGGGAAAACAGTGCGGGCAAGTCGTTGATGGTGACAAAGGTAATTGCATGAAGCGTGAAGTAATTCTGCAGGAATTCGTCCCAAACTCGGATCCCGTGTTTCCATAGATCAGCCATATCCTCCAGCAAAGGCTCCAGAAACACATCCATGTCATTGCCAGGTTGTCGTGGTCCCTGTACAAGGATGGTCAACAAAATATACTTCCTTTTCTGACACAGCCACGTAGAAAGGTTGTACATGGTTAGGAGTACTGGCCACGTGCTATGTGAGCTGCTCAAGTCACCCAATGGATTCATTCCATCGGTGCTCAATGCAAACCTTACATTTCTTGGGTCCTCTGCAAACTCATGGTACTTTATGTCAAATTCCTTCCACTGTCGAGCATTTGCCGAATGTCGAATCATCCCATCCTTTTTCCGCTTTTCATGATGCCAGCGCATCAGTTCGGCATCCCTCGGGTTCAAGAACAAACACTTCAATCGATCTTTCATCGGAAGGTACCACATGACCAACTGGGGGATCTTCTTCTTGTTGTTGTCTTCTACCTCGTCAAGGGTAACATCCTGACCCTCGGACTGGCTACGGCTTGTTTTGTATCGACTAGTGTTGCATGTTGGGCATCTGTCCAAATCCTCGTACTCTTTACTAAATAGTATGCAGTGGTTAACACACGCGTGTATCTTTTGCACACCCAGAGATAACGGGCAAATAAGCTTCTTCGCTTCAGAGGTGCTGGTTGGCAGGGAGTTGGGTTGCAGAAATAGTTTCTTCAACAGAACCAACAAATCATTGAAACTATTGTTGGACCAACTGTTTCTGGCCTTCAATCTCATAAGTTCAAGCACCGTCCGCAACAATGTGAAATCCTTCCTGCAACCCTTTGCCTCATCGTACAAAAGATCCTTCGTTGCCTTTTGTAATGAATCGAAGTTCTCCAACCCACAAGTGGACCCAGCTACAACCTCAGGTTTAGCATGATGCAACATCTCCAAATCAAAATTACCATCATCTACACGGACATTACCATCATCGACATCATCAACTATACTGTGCTGACCATCGTCGCCACCAACATCATCATCAACGTTAACGGGCTCTTCTTCCTCTTCTTCTTCTTCTTCTTCTTCTTCTTCTGCTGCTGCTACTACCATCAAATCCTCGTCCCAGTTGAACACTTCATCATGTACTATCGCCTGGTTGGGAACTTGTTTGCTTGGGATCTCTCCATGATATGACCAATTTGTGTAGCGTGCAACAAATCCATGCGTCACCAAGTGCTGCTCGATTATAGATGGATCGATCCAAATTTTCTGATTTTTGCAGTGTTAGCATGGACATCTAATTTCCTTCATCTTCTTAGATGAAGCATTCTTCTTAGCAGCTTTCATGAATATGTCCACTCCTTCAATGTATGACGCACGATATCTCTCTCTATACATCCATGCTATGTCCGCCATCTATGCATTATTTGCAAAAAAATAAGTACAACTTCATCAGTTTATATATTTTTGATAATATGTCACATTAAAATTATACTAATTAATATATATAACCAGTATAATCTAGACAAGATAATTAAAGCTAGCTAAAAATCTACAAACTACAGACAACTAGACAAATTACAAAACTAGCCCTTTTCTCTTCTTCATTCTCTGCAGTTAACTAATATATAGATCTGCTACAAATAAACATATCAAAACTAGATATATATATATATATGTATGGAACATCGATCGTGCACAATATTTCTTACAAAGTTTACCCATTTTGAGCTCCAAATAACAAATAAAAAAATATTTTTCTTCCCCCGTGTCACATACTTTTTGCTATGCAAAATCTCAACATACAATCAATAAAAATGAAAAAAAAAACTTGACAAATAGAGTAGGAGAAAGTATAACTAACCTCTGGTGCAATAGATCTTTCAAAAGATTGAAGATCAAAACCTTCCTCCCTATGTATTTGTTCATAAGAGAGAGAAAATCGTGCTCAAATGCCATGGCTGCTAGGTGATACAGGTGACATAGGTGATGGTATTTTCACTGGCGATCAACATATGTCGGTTGAGGAGAACCGCTATAGAAAATATTTAGGGGTGGCGGCGGCTTAAGTGGGCCGCCAGCGAAGATGTAAGCATCTTCGCTAGCGGGCCACGTCACCTTACCGCCAGCGAAGATGTGGTATTTTCGCTGGTGGCGGCTTAAGAAGGCCGCCAGAGAGAATACCATATCTTCGCTGGTGGCCAGCTTAAGGCAGCCGCCAGCGAAGATATGTTTTCGTTGGTGGCTCGTGACCCCCCACCACCCTATGTTTTCGCTGGTGGTTTTCACCTTGTAGCCATCAGAGAAAAGTATTTCCAAACGCCATGAAAGATTGTTTTCATAGTAGTGCCTCCATCCCCCACAGGAAAAAAAACTAATTAAGGCTTTGATATCAACTAAGATAATGAATCTGGATACGAGGTTTGTCCAGATTCGTTATCCTAGATGATGTTAAATCTCTACTTACGTTAATTTTTTTATGGAGGGACTAGATAAGATCCGATCAAACTTATAGAATTCATTTCATCAATTTTATGTTAAAATAAGACTACAAAATCTACATAATAAATTAATGATACTACTAAACTAAGTATTTGAAAAATTACTGATGGTCGAAATTTTAAATTTTTGACCGAATGTTATTGTAAATGTCAAATATTATATGAAGTTATATGTCGGAGTAGTTTCTTCGACGCATACTTAGTTCTATGAATTTTGCTCTCAATATTATATGAAGTTACACAAATCATTATCACAGCTAAATAGATAAGATAACAACTAAATATATATTTAATCCCTTTTCAAGTAAAATGCATAATTTCCCTATCAGATAGCTGCTATTTCTCTCTCTCTATGATTTGTAACATGTTTAAAAGGAAGTGCACACACTGTTCATTTCTATCAGGGGCGGAGCTACAGTACAATCGTCGGGCTCAGCCAACCCCAACTACCTCCGATGAAATCTATGGTTATATTGTTTAGACAACAAACATAATATTAGGAATTAAGCAATATTAGTGTATTATGATACCGATGACACCGGTGAACCAATTTTCTAGCTCCACCCTTGTTTCTATTAACACAAAGTTACATTGTAAAGGCATTACAATCATCACTAGGCTGGCTCAAGTCTGACTATTACCTTTTTCTATTCATACAGGCTGAAATTTCTTACTCAATTTTTACACCTTCTTTACGTTTTTTATCTCCATAAATGTTAACTACCGCATGGTACAATTTTACATCTCCTATCAACAATTATACATTTGGATGGTGAAATGAGGGAGTACTGTATGTCAAGAACTTCTTCAGTTACATGTCTAGTACGACAGCCTCCAGTTCCTCCGCGAGGCTAATTGGCGGATTACCCTCACAGCAAAACTCTAGGACTCATCGCCTCTAAGCTCTCACTATAGTTGGCCAAAAGGCCCAAGGCCCGACGGCCAGCCTAGGCACGACACACCCCAGCACGGTCCAAAGATTAGGGAGGCAAAATAGATGAGGGAATCAAAGTAGACTTAATTTTAGCTATATAAGGCACGACCCAACGAGAAAGGAATGCAAAATAGACTTATTCTAGGCCTATAAGAGATAACGGATGCAAAATAGACTTTTTTCAAGGAGGAACACAATAGGCTTTTGTGCCTTCGGGCCGGCTCGGTACGACCCGAGTCTTATTGGATTGTGCCTAGTCCGATGGTTCAGCAAGTGGGCAGACACGGCTGGGCCCAGCGAGTAGGTTGGTCGTGCCGACCTGATAAATCTTAGCTCAGGCACAAATCGGGCCTAGGCCGTGCTGGGCCGGGTGGCCCATTTGGCCATTTATAGCTCCACGCTTACCTGCCCCTTCCCTCCCTCCTAATCTCCAAAGACGAAGAGGAGGCCGAAGAGGTACATCGAGTCACCGGAACTCCCCTTCATCAATGGCTCGACATCATTACTAATGGCGTGGTGAGCGTTCACTTATCGAAAGTTTCGTCATCGTCCTCCTCACCGGCGGAAGCGACCGGAGCGGAGGAGGTTTGAGGTGGGCGAGATCACTAGGGAATGTGCCTAAAATCAAGCATAATTTAGTAGGTGGGAAAAGTGCACCTTACATCCAGGGTTTGCAAAACCGCACGGTATCGCGGTTATCACGCACGGTAACCTTTTCTGTTTTCGAAACCACGGTATATCTCGCGATAACCGCGCGGTTACCGCAGTAACTACCGAACCGTGGGGTTGCGGTAACCGCGCCCCAAACGGTTTTGTAAACCCTGGTTACATCCCTCCATAAGGGTCGAGTTTCATTCACATCTCTCAAGCATAAAACTAAATATAAAGCGTCTCTTAACTTATATAGGTGTTACTAATTCTTTTCTATATTTTGGTCAAATCTAAAAAATTTAACTAGAAAAAAGTTAAAACAACTTATAATATAAAACATACATTAAAACATACATGTGGGATTCTTTTTTGGCTAACTAATATACCACGTAAGAAAAAACCACCTAAGGAAACTGATCTGGTTTTATAAGTTAGCAGATACTCTATATTCGGTTTTACGGTTGAGGGATGCAAATGAAACTCGACCCTTGATAAGGGACCTACAGTGCACCTTTTTTCCTTTAGTAGGTTATGCGAGACTACGGGCCCGTCACAAAATATCCTAAATGGGCTGATTCGGCCCGTTTTCTGGCCCAATACCGTAGCCGCTGCTGTGGACTGGTCGGCCCGCCCACGACATGAACTCCTCTCCGTTTCTGCCTACACTGGCTTCGTACTTCTAGAAGGATTTCTACCCAAAAAAAAAAAAAGAAGAGAAAATTCTCCCCAAGCCAAGCCGAATATCCGGTGGCATCCATGGCGTATCGCTCCATGCTGCACAAGAGGATCCTCCCCGCCGCCGCCGGAGCTGCTCTCCGGCGATCGGCGGCCGGCTCTCGGCTTTTCCAAGCCCGACAACAGCAGGTTCGCCTCCCGCTCACGAATCCGACTTGTTTACGAGTACTACTTTCGAATGCGTCCAAGATCAGATCGATCTATGCGTTTTCCCCGGGTAAAATTTGGTGCTTCACCAGCGTGGTAGGCTGGCGACAATTGGGGGATTGGGGATTCCATCCACATTTTACATTTCTACAGTGATATTGAGATGCATCAATGAATGCTCTTGATATCTTTGTTTGGTTTTGGATTGGAACATGTATTCAACGGCTTCTGTGAATCGATATTTCAATCACGTTCAAAAAGAAAACGTACGACATACCGAGTGCTTCAATGTCAAATTGTCAACATCTAGCTCAAACCAACTTGGACATTGCCGCAATTTACTGCAACTCTCACCTTTAGTTTGGCCATTATTTGATTGCAGGGTAATGGAAGGCAACACAGCAGCAGCAGCAGCATCAGTGAATTTCTGGGCGCTGATTTTCGTAGAGCTAGGGGGAATGATCTCAGAAGGGAAATGGAACAGCTCCTCCAAACGGCCGAAGAAAACAGCAAACGTTGGAGCCAAGAATGGGAGGAGTTGGACAAACTCAGGAGGTACACCTCCTCCTAAAGATCTTGCAGTTTTCTTTTCGTCATATATATGATTCTACTTAACTCCATCGAATTGACTATATATACTAACAATCAGAAATTAATCTACTGATTCTTTTTGTTCCCCTCCATGTTCTTGTCGGAAAAAGGTTGGATTTGGAAGAGATAGAGAAATCCAGAGAGAGAACAGCAAAGATTTTAGATCTCGCCACTGGTGTCAGTGCTGGGTTTTTCCTCGTGGGTATTGCAAGCTATAATAATCTGATATAGCTTACTGAGATGTTACCATCGAGGGCATCCATTTTTCAGTTTATATTGTAACAATTTATTGAGGAATTAATAAATGTTCAGTGTTGCCAGTAAGGTGGTAATGACTTGTGTTCTTTACCTACCTTATTGTTTGATTGGGCGCCTCGAGAAACAGGTAATTAACTATTAGCTAAAGTAAACTTTAAAAATGAATTAATATGATTTTTTAAAATAACTTTTCTATAAAAAACTTTTTTGAACAAATTTACCGTTTTGTAGGTTGGGAATGTATGGTTACACGAGGTATATAGAAATTGCCAGGTGACTGACCACCAGAACCATTTCTTCTAGCGACGGCGAACTCCTCCTCTTCTTAGGTGCCGGTGATGACAGTCATTGATCTCTTAAACAAAAGACGCATAGTAAATTTGTCATAGGCTCACAGCTAAACATACTAACTGCATGATTTAATCCCGTTGCAAGTAAAATGCAGAAATTCCCCATCAGATACTTGCTATTTTTCTCTTTACGATTTGTAACATGCTTTAAAGGAAGTGCACACTTTTCTTTTTTATCGATAGAAAGTTACATTATAAGTGGGGAAGCACCGATGGTGTGGTAGTGAAATTGTGGACTTCAACTATCAGGGTTCAAATCTTGATACCCACGAATGTCACACACACGTGAATGTATTTTCAATAGAAATTTAGTGGGCCTAGGATATGCTATTGATTTCCATCTCTTTCAACATGTGTTAGGGGACGTATTCGCGGGTGTGAGTGTGATACAAGTGCGTAGTGGTGCACGCGTGTCTACGTCTTCCTTGTAATAATAAATAAAAAAGTTACACTGTACAGGCATTTGAATCATCACTGGGCTGGCTCAAGTCATATAACCTTTTTCTATTCATGCAGGCAGAAATTTCTGACTCATTTTCTACGCCTTCTCCACATTTTATCGCCGTAAAGTGTTTACTACTGCATGGTACAATTAATACACATCTCCTATCACTATACATAAAGAACTTCTTCAGTTACATGTCTATGACTCCTCGATGGGCATCTTGATGCCCTTGATCTCGCGTGCCAGAGACCGCAGCTCTTCGACCTCGTCGCCGGTGAGGCTCCAGCCGAGAGCGCCGGCGAACTCCTGCGCCTGGCCGGCGTTCTTGGCTCCGGGGATTGGCACCACATTGCCTTGGCAGGTCAGCCAGTTCAGTGAAACCTGAAACAAAAAAGAAACACCAGCTGTTTTCAGTGGAACTGCACTTTTGTTCCTTGCAAGTTACTGCTCATCCTACTTGGAGATATTAATTCCTTTTATTGCATGGATGAGCTGAGCATTATGAGGTGAAGCACCTGGGTTGGGTTCTTCCCATAGCTTTCTCCAATCTCCTTGATCCTGTTCATCAGTGGTTGAAGCTGTGCACATGAAACATGTTTATAGGTTTTAGATAAGAAAAATGTTCAGTTGCAGAGACTGAATGGCGCATCCAGTAATATGTACTAATATAACCTTGGTGAGGAATTCAGGGGTGTATGTGTTCGCTCGAGGACCGGTAGGAGGTTTTTCTGGTGTGTACTTTCCTGACAGAACACCTGAATAATGGAAATGAGTCAGTACAAGAACAAGGACCCCATCGGTTGGCCAGGAGCTAATAATACACCAAATGACTTGTTAGCGATAAAAAAAAGGCAATGCTGAAAAAGAAAATACATTAAAGATACCCTAAAATCAACTACAAAATTGAGTTTTAAAATTCAAATGTTGGTGGCCTAATCCTATGGCCGTCCCGGCTTAAAAAAATGTACAAGAACAAATGCGATTGTATTGCAAACAGCGCTAAATATGATTGAAACAATTGGGATAAAGAAAATAAAGGAACTGGTTCTCACCTTGGGCTATTGGGGAATAAGCAATCAAGGTGATGCCAAGCTCATCACAAGCTGCCTTCACACCATTCAACTCAGGAGTCCTGTATATTAGGCTGTAGTTCACTTGGTTTGAAGCAAGTGGAACTCCTCTTTTCTTCAGACGCGCATATGCATCCCGCAAGCGTTTCTCTTGAATGAAATCATGATAGACTGTTACTCTGATGAAGTTTACTAAGAAATAAGCAACTAGAGGAATACACAAGATCATTTAGTTTGCAACCCAAAGACATAATACAAACCATTGTAGTTTGAGACTCCAACAGCCTTTACAAGGCCTTGCTCATAGGCATCTGCAAGTCCATCAAGATACCCTGAATAATGCTCAATGATGTCAGAATGTCGAAGTTTTTGTCATGCTAGAAGGAACTAGATAATAATTCATCAAAATGATTATTATGGATAATTTTCATTGGACTGGATACCTTCATTTCCCCATAGCCCTGGCCTGAAAACAGAGAACAAAACCAGCTGAGCTTAAAATTCTTAAATTATACAGAAAAAAATATGTATCATAGAAAGAGCAGACAATCCGACCAATGAAGTTGGTAGAGCTCAACTGAAGACAAGCCAAGACGGTCAAGCGATTTCTTCAGCGCGGAAAGAACACTTCCTCGGCCAAATCTCCATGGAAGTGCAGCAAACTTTGTCGCGACGGCTACATCGATCTGTTCTTTCTGTTGCCTTTCCTTGATGAATCTGACAGCAAGAGAGACATCAACAGATAACTATTGCTGCACATGACTGCTGCTAAATTTTGGAGTGGCAGACAACAGAAAACGGCATACCCTCCGAGTAAACTTTCAGAATTTACAGCTCCCATCAGCTGAAGGACAGAAGAACTAGAGGTTAAATGAGCCTTCAGAATTTTAGCGTGAGGAAAAAATGAGTGAGGAATCATGAAGTTTTTTAGTTTCTT
Organism: Oryza punctata; assembly: GCA_000573905.2. Taxonomy (NCBI): domain Eukaryota; kingdom Viridiplantae; phylum Streptophyta; class Magnoliopsida; order Poales; family Poaceae; genus Oryza; species Oryza punctata. Next base: position 2,450,417 of record CM002494.2, on the reverse strand, counting down.
ATTACCGCTGTACCATATACTTCTGCTGTATCAAAGAATGTCATCCCATTATCTATGCTCGTGTCGAATGCTGCTTTAGCCTCCTTCAATCTCCTGTCTGATGAAATCAAAGGAAAGCACCTTTTCTTCTCAATTTTGTATTTTTTGGAAACCAACTTTTCTTCTCAAAATGAGAGTAGTACTGCTTGTAGCACAAAGGCAAAGACAATTGCATGCACCTAAAGTGGAGACCTTACAGAAGAAAAAACTCTCTGAAAGAAGAGGAGGAAAAAGGAAAGGAAAATGATGAAGACCCTTGAAACTTGATGCTTGGATAGCCGGCCTTTAGCTTGAAATTATCGGCAGCAGACATTGTTCAGGTTCATCAGGAGTTGATAAGTCGATACTTAAATAATCAATGATCCTTTCTTCGAGAAAGGAAGGGAAGTTTGCCATTAATTTCAAGAAGATGAGAATTACACCGGACTCTCTTGAAGGGGAAACACTAAACCAACCCAATGATCTGAATTCTGATGGTTATGGTCTGAACTCTCAAACAATAACAATCAGATGGGCATGGATCTGTGGATGATTTATCTCAACACGACAAGATGGACTGTTTCGTTGTCAAGATTCCAGGAGACAGATTTCACACCGGAGAGAATTGAAGTGACATGCGTGCAAGTGCAAGTCACATATAGGGAAGGAGGCAATGCAACAAGCACCTTGTGCGCATGGGAAGCATGATCTTGGTCACACTTTTCTGCTCCTTTGACCGGCTAAGAAACAGAGCTAAGCTACAGGTACATAAGTTTGCAACCAACAACAGAGAATCAATCACCTGAAACTAAATTTAACACCAACAAGAACTGATATATTATTTTTTTTCACCAGCACAAACAAAACAAACACAATTTATAACTAAGTAGGAAGATAATGAAGTAGCATGCTTGAACAATTCGATGGATTGATGCAGTATTACCGTCCCATTCGGAGTCGTTCCAGTAGGTGGTGTCCCCCCACGACCATGCGCCGATGCCGAGCTTGCTCACCGCCACGTCCGACCCACCCAGCTTCACCTTCCCCTCCTCCTCGCTCACCTTCGCCGCCGCCGCGTCCGACGCCACCGCGCGCGCCGCCCGCAACGCCGCCAACCGCAGCCGCCCAGGTCCAACCACAGGACGCTGGCAACAACCGCCGCCGCCGGCCACCACCTGCAGCGCCATCGCCGCCGCCATTGCTCACCTCACTTAGCTGCTGCTACGTGTGTGGTGGTGGCCCTGTGGTCGGAGGAGGAGGCGGCCTCGCCGGACGGCGACGCGCGCGGCTGGTGGTGCGTGCGTGCGTGTGTGGCTGCTGGGCTCGAGGAGAAGACTTGCTCCTTCTTGTACTCTACCACCAAGGCCGCGACGAGGCGTCGCGGTCGCGGGAGCTATTTTTTTTAAAAAAAAACAAATACAAAATTTGGCGGTAGAGTTGGAGATGCCACGTGAGTAACGTGCAGATGCTTCTGCGAGATATCTGGATGGACGGCCGGAATAAATCCGAGCAAAAATTACAAATCCAAGCTGAAATACAAATCCAGGCTAACTTACAAATCCACGTAGCGTTCAGCTACACTAGTGTGATGCAGATTGAGCTTGGCAACAGTAGTAAATCTGAGCAGAAAGATCAGAAGAGTTTTTCTGTCCGGAGGCTGGAGCCACACATTAAAGCCTACCAACATGTAGAACGATCAGATGAACAAATTTTCATTTCATTTTTTTCCAACCAAGAGATTGATTCTTGCCATTCAATTCCAGGATTGGAACCACAGATGAGTTTAGTTTCATCACCATCAACGAGCTAAGTCCACACAATTCTAACATCAATCCATCAGAGAAAGGAAGAAAGCAAAATGAGTTCTACTAGTCAATTGGCAAGCCTGATGAGGCACATTAGTCTTCTGGAACATACACAACCTTATGTGATCCCTGGTCAATGTAAAATTTCATGCTTATCTCTGGCCTGGAGAAGCTCTGTAACATCTCGCACAACTCTCTTGCAGTGCTCATTGTGATTGAGCTATGGAAATTTATTGTCATCTGTTTCAGCGCTGCTGCCCAACTGAATAGCCGCTTCACAACAGCAAATTCATTCTCAGTTCCTCTCAGGTTAGTGATTCTCACTTCACGAAGGGAGTTCAACATAAGCTCCTCGGATCTCCAGTTTTGTGGAAGATCACAAACACAATCTGATCCACAGACCTGAAACGAGTGGTATATTAGTGTAGCAACATTAACCTTGCTTCAAGCTGTCAGGTTGCCTGAACACCTCAAGATAAAACCAACGTAAAAAGTTTGCAAAAGAATGACAACTTGGGTACTAGTTTGAAGCCAACCTCTGTCCTATGAGAAAGTTGTGTGGAAAACGGAGTATAATCTTACGCACGTCCTAAGTATTCTAATATCAATAACACATAGCCAGTTAGTAATCATCTTCTAAATCCTAGTTGCGTTGCCCCAACGTATTGCCGATAGGAGATGCATAAGTCACACATTTACTACATATATCAGTATCAAACCACTATATAGAGTAGGGCAACTAGCAAAATAGCAAATCAAGCCTAGTGTGACAGGCAATGTAAATGCAAATTGCTTCTCGTAACTTCCTTAGTAACTCTGCATCATGATAAACAAAGTAAGTATAGTTTCAGCTCTTACCTCTCGTTTACAATGATTATGCAATTCTAGGTTCAACCTTCTGACACCAGTGGTCATCCTGAGAACATGGAATAAGCTAGGACCATGCAATGTCCACTTGGAAAGAAAATTAAGTTCAAGAACATAATGTTAGGGAGCACTGTCATGTCTTCCATCAAGTATCCATGGCCATTTATGATCTGTTGTACAAAGTAAAATAGGCGATTATATATAATAGTTGGAGAGGATGCAAACATCTCATTGGAAGAAAGTTATTAGCATATGGAAAATGCTTGCCATAAGCTAAAAACTTTAATTCTGATTCTACAGAATCTGGCAATTCTAGCACCTGGAAAATTACAGAAACATATCCTTTTGGAAAAGCCATTAGCCACACAGGGCATGATTGTTACAAGCTAATGATTTCATTTGGATTTCTTATTAAAAATGTCCAGCCAATATGGAAGCTTAGCAAATTAAAAGAAACTGTGCATTCATCATAAGTATGCATCATGTCTCAATTTAAGCTTAGCAATAATAATATATAGTGCAAGAGTAGAAATAACGTCTATGATTGACCGTTTCAAATTCTCTCCACTCTTCAGCGACCATGTTTGCTTCAATAAATAACAAACTAGTGTAGTATTGCATAGTCCTAGCACATAATCTCATAGTAAGGTGGAAAATGTAACGCCATCAATTAGAAGGATATTAAGATAGAGTAGGAAATAATGGAGAAGTGGTGTGATCAAACATGATGCAGGGGCTTGAGCAATGCAAAACATGCCTGAAATACTTCAATATCATTTACTAAATTGTCTTACCGAATATTCAGTAGATTATGCAAATGTGTATTGTCTATTGTGTGATAATCTAAGAACCAACCTCCATGATTGATTTGGTTGTTACATTGAAACTTGAATAGATGATATACTCATAATAGAGGACAGTGCTCTCATATACGATGTTAGTATGATGTCGCACAAAAGGAGAGGAACTGAACTCACTGGAAAGTAGGCAAGTAGGATGGAAAGACTGGGGATGGCATCAAACTGAAAGTGCTGCAAGAGCCTTAGACAACCGTGATTGCAGCCCTCTTCTCCGTACACATAGAAATATTCGGTGCCCAGCCATTGGAGATTCGACATCTTGCCAAACTGGACGGAGCTCGGATCTAGTAAATCAGTAGTACTCCACCCGAGAATCTCCAGCTTAGGTGCTGAGATGTTGGCGACGGGTTGACTCTGAGTCTGAGCTGAACCATCAGAAAAGTGGCACTTAACATCTAAGAATTCAAGTGCTGGTGCCACTATATTGAGCTGTTGCAATTCTATCCCCTTGAGCACAATCTGCAGGAGAGACTTGGAGTGGATGTTGAAATTGCTCAACCTGTGAGCAGACAGCACGGTGAGCTTCTTCAGACACGGGAACTGCGGCGAGGAGACGGCGTCGCCGAGCTCGCATGGGCCATGGAAGTGGACACCGCAGATGGACAGGCTGGTGAGCTGGGCGAACACACCGGACAGCGGCACGGCGAGGCCAACGAACCCTAGCTCCAGCGAGAGCGAGGTGGCGCTCCCGAAGCAGGGAAGCTCAAGAAATGTGCCTTGTTCGATGCGCTCCGTACGATTCACCAAGAACAGATCTCCGGAGAGGCGGCGGGCGGCGACGGGGAGCCATTCCGCCATGCGGCGAGGGCCAGCGTCCGTGGCCCGGACGGCGAGACGGTGGAGGGAAGGCGATTCGTGGGCGGCGAGGGCGGTGCGGATGCTGTGGGCGTCGGCTTGGGGACCGAAATTGAGCTCCGGGAGGAGGTACCAGAGGTGGCGCCAGCGACGGGAGAGGACGCTGGTCCGAGCAGCGCCGCCGGCGCCTACACGGAGAAGCATCTGGACGAGAATGTCGTCGGGAAGCGCGCTCAGGCGGTCCTCGCCGCCGTCGCCGCCGCCGGCAACGTAGGGTTTCTCGCGGTTGGTGGTGAGTTCGCCATCACCGTGCTCCATGGAGTTGGGGATTTCCTCTCCAACTGAAAAGAGCTCTCTTGGTCCCCCAAATACATGTATTTATTGACTGGCTACTGTTTCAACTTTTTATCATTATTAGTAATACTTTTTACTACTATCGTGAGAAGAACTTAACTCTTGCTAATGTGTTTAAATGAAAGTTGTTTGTTGAGGACTAATGCTATCACACGTTCCTTACTAAATCGGCTAAGCTACACTTTTGTAATAAACAAAATGACAATTAGACTAGTTTAGATAATGTTAAACAAAAAAATACAGTGTATGATATGTGGGTCAAATGGCTAAGAGTTAGACAAAGTACAGTGTATGATATGTGGATCAAATTATGATTTGCCTGATATTAGGTGTGGGAAATTTAGTTGACATATCCCACACACTTTCAAAATGTAAAGTATACATATAAAATTGTTTAAGTAGGAACGACAATGGGATGGAGTGGGGATAGGGGCGGGTTGGACAAGAACATCCTCGCCCTTGCTCCCTGCACCCCCCTCCCCCGACCCTGCCCCGTAGAGTTATTCGGGTGGAAAACATCATCCGTCCCTACCCTCGCAAGGGATCCGGCGGGTGAGCGGGGGCCCGCATCAGGCAGTAACAAGGAGAACACAACGACACCATTGGACGGCAGCAAGCATCTGCTTCCATGGCTGGTTGTCTACGAAGGGATGGAGGCACGACCGACGGCCCTTCCTCGGCCGGGAATGAAGCAAGTGACAGGAAAAAGGAGAGGATATGTGGAGACATGTAGCGAGGGGAATGAGAGGGGCGGAGGAGAGGACGGTAGGTGACGAGGAAGGTTTGCGAGTCTCGCTCCAGCAGCGTGACCGCTTCTCGCTACACTGTTTTTTGGATCACGAATCTAATGGTGACTTGCGGCGTGGGTGTTGGGGAGAAATTTTAGGATAGGATAAGAGTAACGTTCCTTCTTGGACCTGATGAGTCTTATTTCAATAAAGGGTTATCACTATATTTTCACTTTATTATATAATTCCGGAGCCATGCATGTCACCCATGGGTGGAGATGCTTCCCCGGTCCTGACCCCGTATGGAGTTGGGGCCTAGCTCGCCCCTTATCACCCACGGGTAGGATTTCGCCCCCGCCCCTGTAGGGGGTGGGTACCCGGCTGGGTTCCACATCTAACGAGAAAATTATCACCCCTAACTGTAAGAGAATTAGTGATGCAAGCCTACGTACTTTTCTTTAGAAAGCAAGCCTACTTACTAATTGAAGATGAGATGAAGTTAGGACATTAGTGCATAATTAATTAGGTTTTAATAATTAAGAATTTCTATACATAAAGTTTTTTTTGCATGAAACGTACCATTTAACTATTTAAAAAACCAACTAATAAAAATCAAGATAAAATATGTATCTTAACAGAAAAAAACACCACCTTAGGTCAATTGGAGACACTTGACCAGCCAGCCTCTATCCATCTCTATGTCAGCAGCACTTCCATCCTCTCCAAGAACCTCTGACATGAAGTAAGAGAGAAACGTGGTTTGTCAGTGAGCTCCACCGACTACAGACCTACATGTCAATAACCACGTCAGGAGGAAGTTCACGTCAGAGGTCAACGCCAACAAGCTGGCATGCAGGTGTTCCATGCTCTTCAGAGGAGCTAGGCTGTTTAATTGTTGATCGGTGCAAAGAAGAAAGCAGAGGATCGACTAGAAGCGAGGAAAATGGGGCAATCATCTTTTGAAACTAAATCGACAAGAGAACTACCCATTATCTTTCAATTAAACAGGAGTAAAAACCTAGATAAGTTACAGAAAAAAGAAAAACCTCTCAGCGAGAAGAACTCGCCAAGCTCCTCAACTGCGACCGGTACAACCACACAACACACGAAGCACCACATGCAGAACCCAACGACGAACATCGATGTTGAAATGTTAAAAAAGCGGCACAAAGCTTTAACTTCGCAAGACACGTGTCATCATTGCCGAGCTTGCCGCACAATGACCCAGCAGCTCCGACTCCACAGTGATCATATTATCGTTGGTAAAGGCACCACCAAAATGAGCAAGACAACACCAAGTTCACACGTTCGACATCAGCCAAAGCCTCCAAAGCACCAAAATTTGCATCGGCAAACACCAACATCCCTAGAAAGAAACTGCAAATGTTAGCGTTGCCAAGCTTCGTTGCACCCAACAACGTAGCAGCTCCGACTCCACCCAACGAAAACAAATGAAGAGAGTTGGATGCTACCAACAAACAAGAAAGGAGCCAATAAGGCCTCGCCAAAATGGGGCAATCATCTCCTGAGACAGGAAACGAAATGCATTGGGATTTAATCTTTTAGTACAAGCTAAGCTAGGCTGTTGAGGCCTGTGCTGGTCCGAGATGAAGGACGAATTGTCTGGCATATCTTCTTGTTCGGATCGGGGTTGCAGCCGTTGCAAGCGTCAGCTGCGGCGGCCGCCTCGTCGGCATCTCCCCCCTTTCTCCGGCCTAGCTGCCGTCTACCTGGTGTGATGCACATTGAGCTTAACAGCAGTTAGCAACAGTATCTGAGCAGAGAGATCAAAAGAGCTTCATGTAAAGGAGCCACATAATATGCCTAGTAACATGTAGAACGATCATCTGAACAAATTCTGATTTTCATTTTTTGCCAAGTAGGGAATTGATTCTTGCCATCCTTATCCAGGACTGGACGACCAGATAAGTCTCATTTCACCATCTACGAACTAAGTCCACATAATCCTTTCATATTAGAGAAAAAAAGAAAGCAAAATGGGTCAAGTAACAAGTCAACTGGTAAGCCTAGTGATGCACATTAGTCTTCGGGAAGAAAACCATGTGCGATCCGTGGCCAACGCGGAACTTCAAGATGATTTCTCGACTGGTGAAGCTCAGTAACATCTGACACAGCTCCTTTGCAGTGCTCTCAGTGATTGAGCCACAGAAATTTATCGTCACCTCTTTCAGCATTGCTGCCCAAGTGCCCAACTGAATAGCCGCTTCACAAAAGCCATTTTCATGCTTAGTTCCTCTCAGGTGGGTTATTTTCACTTCATGAAGGGAGTTCAGCACAAGTTGCTCAGATGTCCAGTTTGGTGGAAGATCACAAATGCAAGATTTACACTCAGCTTCTGCCTGAAACAAAGTGGTACATTAATGTAGCAACATTAACTTTGCCTGAATAACTTGAGATACATCACTGCACAAACTTTGCAAATGACTAGAAACTAGTTTGAAGCCAACCTATTGCAGTAAATGTAGTTCTCTGAAATAGAAAGTTGTGATGAAAACATAGTACAAAATTACACACGTCCTCAGGTATCGCAATATCAGTAAATACATAGCCAAGTAGTATCATCTCCTAAATCCTAAATGTGTTACCCAAAGTGTCGTCAATACGAGGTGCATAAGGCACAAGTTTACTACATATAACAGTAACATCAAACCACTACCTAGAGTAGGCAAACTAGCCAAATAGCAAATCAAGCCTAGGTGTCACAGGAAATAAAAACAAATGCCTTTTTGTGACTTCCTCAGTAACTCTGTATTAGATAAACAAACTAAGGATAGGTTCAGCTTTTACCTCCAGGTAATCAGAACTCCTTAATGCTAGCTTCAACCTTCTTACACCAGTGCACTTCCTGAGAACATGAAATAAGCTGGGACCAATGCAATGTCCATTTGCCATTACAGTGAGGATCAAGAACACAATATCAGGGAGCACTGTCATATCTTCCATCAAGTATTCACGGTTAATTATGTCCTGTTGTAGAAAGTAGAAAATGGGGATTATATATAAAAATTGGAAAGCATACAAAATCTGGCAATTTTAATATAGGGAAGAGGGGATCATATATAGCAATTGGAGAAGTACAGAAACATATCACTTCGAAAAGTGAATAGCACGCATGGCATGGTTGTTAAAAGCTAATTTTTATTTGGATTTTTATTAAAAAAAGGCCTGGCCAATGTAAAGTCTGACTAACCTAAAAAAAGAACTGCATTGCTCATTCTCCACAAGAGCATCTCCAATTCAGGTGTTGAAGTGAGTGCTTAAAGAAAGAAACCGGTTTTTTTTATGCCACGTAGGATTGTATAAGTGCATCGCTGCTGGTGGAATCTGCGATGCTTGAATCACACTCTACCACATAACCACTTTCAATTTAATCACGATACTTCCAGGATGCTTGTTCACATATCCAATATCTAAGCAGTCAAGTCATTTAAGAACCTACCCAAATGCTTGCCTTGGAACACACAAATTCTACTCAGATGCTAACTGATGTGGCAATGTTTTATCTTCCTAAACACCTAAGAGAAGCACCTTGCAATCATATCTCAATTAAGATTGGCAATGATAATATAGTGCACGAGTATGTCTGTACCCAGTTGACTAGTTCAAATTTTCCCCATTCTTGAGAGATCATATTCCCTTCAATGAATACCAAACTTGTGCAGTATTGCATGGTGCTACTGCTAGCACATAATTCTCATGGTAAGGTGAAAAACTCAATGGCATAAATTGAGAGGATATTAAGACATAGTGGTAAATTTTGAAAATTTGGTGTGCCCAAACATGATGCAGTGGCTTGAGCAGTGCAAAACATGCCTGAAGTACTTCAATGGAATTTACTAAATTGTGGTACCAAATATTCAGGAGATTATCCAAATGTGTAATCTAAGAACCTGAATGATTGATTTGTTTGTTACATTGAAAATTGACTAGATGATTACTCATAATAGAGGACAGCGTTCTCAGCTATGATGCTATTATGATGTTGAATAGATGATACTCATAATAGAGGACAGTGTGATGCTAGTATGATGTCACAAGTCCACAAAGGAACGGAATTGAACTCACCGGCAGATAGACAAGCTTGAGCCTAAGACCAGGGATGGCATCAAACTGAAAATGCTGCAAGAGCCTTAGGCAATCTTGATTGTAGCCCTCTTCTCCATACACATAGAAATATGAGGTGCCCAGTGGCCCCAACAATTGGAGATTTTCCATCTTGTCAAACTGGACGGAGCTCAGATCAAAAGCATCGCTCCACCGGAGAATCTCCAAATTAGGGGCCGAGATTCTGGCAACGGGATGACTCCGAGCCGAAGCATCAGCAAAGCATCGGAGAACACATAAAGCTGCGAGCGCTGGCGCCACGACATCGAGCTGCAGCAATCCTTTCAAACTCTTGAGCACCACATTCAAGAGAGACTCCGAGTGGATGACGAAATTGGTTAGCCCCTGGGCTTTCTGGATGATGAGTTTCTCCAAGGACGGGAACCGCGGCCAGGAGACGGCGCTCGCATGGACCATGGAATCGGACATGACACAGAGAGAAGTCGATGAGCCGGGCGAACACGCCGGAGGGTGGCACGGCGAGGCCAATGAACCCTAGGTCCAGCTTGAGCGAGTTGGCGCTCCCAAAGCAGGGGAGCTCAAGGAACTCTTCTCCTTCTCCATCCTCCCCGTTCTCCTCCCCCATCGAATCTTTCTCCGGCTTCGTTTTCGTCAAGAGCAGATCTACGGAGAGGCGACGGGGAACCATTCCGCGATGCGGCGAGGGCCAGCGTCCGTGGCCCGGACGAGGAGGCGGCGGAGGGAAGGCGATTCGTGGGCGGCGAGGGCAGTGCGGATGCTGTGGCCGTCGGCTTCGGGGCCGAAATCGAGCTACGGGAGGAGGTACCAGAGGTGGCGCCAGCGGCGGGAGAGGATGCTGGTCCGAGCAGCACCGCTGGTGCCTACACGGAGAAGGATCTGGACGAGAATGTCGTCGGGAAGCGCGCTGAGGCGGTCCTCGCCGCCGACGCCGGTGTAGGGTTTCCCGTGCTCGGGGGCGAGTTCCCATCGCCGGGCTCCATGGAGCTGGGAGTCTGGTGGGCCTGAAAATGAATGGGCTTCCCAAATAAATGACATTTTAATTGTAACCATTAATATTAGTACTTTTCAAATTATTAGACTATAGTGACAAGAAGTTAATGGACCACTCATGTTTACTCTTAGAACACCTTACATATCCTACGTTAACTTACAATATATATCACTTAATAAATAGTATCAAAAGTTTTAGAAAAAAAAAGACATGTACTCTCAATAGCATCATCTCATAAATTCATTATGTCGATGAGCTAGATCGGATAAATAAGGTATTAGGATACGCTGGTACAAGGATCCAGCGAGAACAAAATCAAACACAAAAGACACAGAGATTATACTGATTCAGACAGTATGCCCTACGTCCAATTTATATGGTGTTGTCGAAGTGACAACCGCATACTTCGAAGGACGTAATGACTCAACAGTTGTTGGGAAAAGTAAAGTGTGTTAATAAGAATTTTTCTTGGGGATCCCCCTTTACATGGCCCTAGGGGTTTATTTATAGCCCTATTACAGATCCCCATTTTAGGGTTTAGGTTTTACAGGGGAATTTACATGGTTGCCCTTATGAAAGGGACACTTGTATGGGTATACAGTGTAATTGAGATACATGGGCCTCTAACGGGCCAATTGGCGAACGCTGGCCCACTAGCCAACGGGCTAGGGCGACTGGGGTGGCCCCTTGGGGCTCCCTGGAGCTGGGCTCGATACAGCGAAGTCATCCTCCTTCGGCGTGTACCCTTCGCCATTCAGTCTTCGCCCAGGACGCATTTGGACTTGCGGGGACCCAAAGCGACTCTTCACCCTTTGCCGCCTTCGCCCCCATGGTCTTCGCCATGAGGCTTCGCCCTGATGAATCTCGACGCCTTGAGCCTAAATCCTTGCTGGTTGCATGGTTTTGGCAGGTCTGGTCGAAGGGTCTCATGTCATACTGCCAACAAGCCCCTCACGGGCAAGGGTAAGATAGGAGCCTCGGCTGAGACCGTGCAAACCATGTGGTATGGTATGAGGCGCCCCCTTTCGACCGACGCTCCTGCCGAAACCTATTTTGTATTTCTGCAAAGAACATATGCATTGCGTGTACGTGTATTCTTGTGGTTAGTAAATTTTTTTTTGAACCAGATCCTCGCGGCCCACTGTTCGACCGAGCGAACTATGCGGGCCCGTCTTGACGGTTTGAAAAACCGTCTTCGGGCCAAAGACGACGAACTGGGCCGCAAGGGCTTGGAGATGGAAGGCCTCGCCCGCTCCCTCAAAGAGGCGAAGGCCGAAAACAAGCGGCTCCAAGCTGAGCTGGAGAAGGGGAGTGAGGCGAAGGCCGAGATTGAGCGCCTCAAGGCTGAGCTTAAAAAGGAGCAAGGACATTCCGCCGTTTTGACCGACTACTACAACTTCACCGAGCCGAAGATGGAGGCTCTTCGCCTGGAGGTCAGCAAAGCGGAGGCGAAGTCGCAGCGGTTCATGCGGGAGGTGGCGAAAGCCACCGAATCTGCCAAGACTGCGTGCCGCACACTTCGCCTTGCCCTTACTGACATGGGGGCGAGGGTACGAGGTGTCCCAGGCGAAGACGCTTCTCCCTTCGAATTTTCGGAGTGGACTCAGCAGGCCGGCGGTGCGGTCTCGTATTGTGCCACCGCATACGGCGATTGCTGTGCGCGTGTGTCGGCGGCCTTCACCATGGGCCTGCTGCAGCAGTCCAGATGCGAGCACATCGCCGAGTTCCCCAATTTTGCGAAGGGGGACTAGGGTCAGTGCTCAGGACGTTTCGCCTGGACTTCGTGCTTGGCGCAAACAGTTCTGGCAGAAGGACGGCCGATCTACTGCCAAGGCACGTCTGCTTGAGCAATTGGCGAAGGCGGAGGCAGTGGACCAGGACGAAGAGTCGGCGGCCGAAGGGGGTGGAGGCGATGCCCAAGATCACCCAGAGGTGTGAGGCCCTCCGCCCGCTTTTGAGATTTTGGTAGTTTTCTTTTTGGCGTTTGCCGTGGAGGGCGAACGATGTAAATCTGGCCGAAGGCCATCTCCCTTTCTTATTGTAGCTGAAAACGGCCTTTTTAACATATGAAATATATGACAAGTTTAGCCGACTACTATGTTTGATGCCTTTGGTACCCATGCTCGCATCGTTTCGCATACGAAAGAGGGCTTACTCTTTTCGCCCACTCTATGTGTTTTGCTTAGCTTTAATTTTGCGCTTCGCCATTTGATTTTCTATACTGTCTTATCAGGGTCTTCACCGAAAATTGTGTGTTCGGCCCCCCTTTGGGAATTGGCGAAGCAAAAACGAGAAGTTTGTTGCGGTAAAGGATTTGCCGAAGGTTCGGTATCCGTTTCGGCCTATTTACCGTCAGATGATAATAAACGGCAACAGTTACAAGGTCCTGAAAGTTGCTAGCTGGATGCGAGCGCACCCCGGGCGAACCCTGGAGGACTACGACCGTGTCCACACGGAACGCCTAGAGGGCATGGTTCGCTTTTGGCGAGATCACCGGAGGACCAATCGACAATAAGCGATCACCCAGCGCCGTTATAGCCTAGCTTGTGTTTCACCCCCTTCTCCCCTTAGGGTAGTGCATAACATTAGTATTGATGGCGAACCGAGTTCACTGGATCATTCCTTAGGGAGTGGCGGTTGTTTCTGGGGCGAAGATGTAATTTATTTGTAAACTTGGCTGTAAAGCCTGTTACATTCTTTCACCTGTACCATGTTGTATGGCATGTATTCTTCGATTATTTTTTCGAAGTTAATAAAGCTGTGTTTTTGTTCCCTTTTCGCTATTTTTCGCATTGTCACTTTTCGTGGCTTCGTTAGGTCGGAGCGTGTTGGCCCCTTTGCATACGTTAGCGAAATAGGTCTACTGACTTTTCAGCTTTCGGCTTCCGTTTTCGATCTGTGGTATTCCACGCTGAGAGAAGCGCTTGTGTTTTCGTATAAATCAAGTATAACGGTGTTCGGTTAGTTATTTCCTGAAACAAGCTGTCGCGGTTTCAACGTTTGGCGAGCGATGTTTCGGCCGATTCGTTTCGCCCCCTGGCGTTTTCGCTGATCAGGCGTTTGCCTTGGGGTTTTTCCACGAATTATCATGCACACAAGTAAAAAAGGCGAAAGACACAAGGATTTTATACTGGTTCGGGCCTCCAGGGTGGATAATAGCCCTACGTCCAGTTTTTTTTCTTTTTCATTTTCATTTTTTTTGAATTTTTGCACCGAAAGGCTTACACAGCGAGAGATGCCGAAAGGCCTATGCAACAGTATGTACATTTTTACAGGTTGGCGAATGGGGTGCCACCCCTTCTAAACATAGAAACGCTTAAGAGAAGCAGTGTTCCACGAATGGTCGAACTCTTCGCCTTCCAGTGTCACTAGGCGAAAAGAGCCTGTCCTGACCTGTGCTTGATGAGGTACAGCCCTTCCCACTTCGATTCAAGCTTCTTGACTGCTACCGGGTTCGCCTTCTTCCTTAGGATGAGATGACCAGGCAATAGCTCTGTCGGTCGAACTCTTTTGTTATAAGTTGCCGACGTGCTTGTGGCGTGTTTGCGCATGTGTTCTAGTGCTTCGACTCTTACCCCCTCGAGGAGTTCGAGCGACATCTCGTGCCCATCTTCGCCCCCAGAGAACATCACCCTTGACGAATTAGCCCCTAGCTCTGTTGGGGTCATTGCTTCGTCACCATAGAGAAGCATGAGCGGGCTAAACTTGGTTGGCCTTGTGGGGGTTGTCCGAAGGGCCCAGAGAACGGATAGCATTTCGTTTGGCCATCTACCCTTCGCCGCCCCCTCAAGCCTTTTCTTGAGCGCCCCCAAGATCTTACCATTTGTGTGTTCGGCCGCCCATTTGATTGTGGGTGCGTGACCGAAGCGAACCTGATTTCCAGGTTTAGTCCTTCACACATTTCTCTGAATTTATCAGAGTCGAACTGCCAGACTGGTGCGATAGGCTGCAGCTCATATTGTGGTGCAGTTTGGCTTCGGCCATGTCGCTGGCAGCTTTCGCACTTTTTGGCTTGCTCAACACAAACTTTCAGCACGGTGGGCCAATACACACCTTGGCGAAACACTTTGGAGGCAACCGTTCTTGCGGCCTGGTGTGCACCGCACAGCCCCTGGTGTATTTCTTTTGCCATTTCCTCACCTTCGGCAAAGGAGATGCATCGAAGCAAGGGTTGGAGCACCCCAGAGCGATACAGCTGCCCCGAGACCAGCTTGTACTTTGTGGCTCTGATCTGTAAGCGCTTCGCTTCTGCTTCATTCTCTGGGAGCCACCCATTCTTGAGGTACTTCACGAACGGAGTTCGCCAGTCCTCCGGGTCTTCGCCCGGTTCTGCCTTGTCAATTGCCATGATGTCCAGGCTTTCTGTGGGCATGCTTGGTGCGTACAAGACTTCAAAAAAGATGCCTGGTGAATGCGGGCCTCCACAGGCGGCAGATTGCGCTAGGGTATCTGCTTTCTCATTCTGCCCTCTAGGTAGGTGTTCGACCGTTATGCCGGCGAAGCGCCTTTCCATGGATCGAACAGCCTCCAGGTACCTCTTCATTCCTTCTTCTTTTGCCTCGAAGGACTTGTCCACATGACTTGCCACCAGTTTGGAATCTGTTCGGATGAGCAAACGCCGAACCCCCAATGCTCTCGCCTTTTTTAGACCCAATAATACAGCTTCGTACTCTGCCGTGTTATTGGTCGTGTCGAACTGCAACCTTGCGGCATACCGAATCGGCACGCCCCCTGGCGAGGTGAGTACTGCCGCAGCACCCACCACCCTGTGCGACCACGAGCCGTCGGAATGCATCATCCAAGGCCGTTCGACGGGCTGGGGTTCAGGGGCGAATGCCGGTGTCCATTCGGCCACGAAGTTGGCTAGGACTTGGGACTTGATGGCGGTGCGGGTGACAAAATGCAGGTCGAAGGGGGATAACTCCGCCGCCCACTTGCTGAGCCGACCAGATATTTCCTTGCCCCGGAGCACTTCGTCCAAAGGATACTGCGATGGCACAGTGACTTTGTGGGCCTGAAAATAGTGCTTAAGTTTGCGCGAAGCCATCACTAGGGCGTAAGCAAGCTTTTCCATTTCAATGTATCTTATCTTCGCCCCTTGCAAGGCCTCAGAGACGAAATACACTGGTTTCTGTCCTGACTCTGTCTCTTGGATAAGAGCTGCACTGACTGCCACCGGCGAAGCCGCTAGATAGAGCAGCATTTCGCTTCCTGGTGTTGGGCTGACCAAGGCGGGTGGGCTTTGCAGATATTGCTTTAGCTTGTCGAACGCTACTTAGCATTTGGGTGTCCAGCTACGCGCCCCGGAGGGTCTTGAAGAAGGGCAAACCTCTTTCGGCTGCCTTTGAGAGAAATCGACTGAGCGCCGCAATTCGGCCTGCGAGCTTTTGTACTTCGCGTACGCTCGATGGTGGCTTCATTTGCTGAATGGCGTCGATTTTCTCGAGGTTCGCCTCGATACCCCTTTCGGAAACAAGAAAACCCAACAACTTGCCCACGCAAACTCCGAAAACACATTTCTCAGGGTTTAGTTTCATACCTGCCGCGCGCAAGTTGTCGAAGGTCTCCTGTAAGTCGGACGCATGGTCGAAAGCCTTGCGGCTTTTAACGACAATATCATCGACGTAGGCCTCCACATTTCACCCCAACTGTTTGCAAAGGATCTTGTACACCAGCCTGGCGAACGTTGCCCCAGCATTCCTCAGGCCGAAAGGCATCCTGAGGTGGCAAAAAGTGCCGAACAGCGTGATGAAGGCTGTCTTGGGGATGTCGCTTGGATTCATGTGGATCTGGTGGTAGCCGGAATACGCATCCAAAAAGCTCATGAGCTAGCAACCAGCTGTTGAGTCAACAAGCTGGTCGATCCGCGGCAAGGGGAAGTCATCTTTCGGGCACACTTTGTTGAGGTCAGTGAAATCGACGCACATGCGCCACCTGCCGTTCGACTTATTCACCAAAACCGGGTTCGCCAACCACTCCGGGTGGTCGATCTCTTGGATCACCCCGGCCTTGAGCAGCTTCTGCACTTCGGCCTTTGCTGCCTCTTGGTGATCGGTGGACATCTTGCGCAGCTTCTGTTTCTTTGGCTTGGCATCCGGCTTGACTGCCAAATGATGCATGATGAGGTCCGTCGAAACACCTCCCACTTCGTCGGGGCTCCAGGCGAAGATGTCAATGTTCTTCTTGAGCACCTCCAGAATGTTCTCAGCTTCCTTTTCGCCCAGATCACCCCCTAGCTGGACAAACTTCGTGGGATCGGCGTCGTCGACTTGCATCTTGATGACCTTGCCATGAGGGGTGGGCTTCGGCATGCGTTTAGCATGGACATGCGGTTCGGCCTCCACATTGCGCACTGCCCTGTTGATTTCGGCCAAATCACCCTTTGATGCGGTCGGAGGTTGAAGCCCCTTAACGGCGATCACGCCTGTTGGACCCAGCATCTTGAGCTTGAGATAGTTGTGGTGGGAGATGGCTTCGAACTTGTTCAAGGTTGCGCGGCCGAAGATGGCGTTATAGTTGTATGGGATGTCGACAACGTCGAACAGTATTTGCTCTTCGCGCCTATTTTCACTTCTGCCAAAGGCTACCACCAATTGTACTTGGCCTAGGACTTGAACTGCTTCACCGCCAAAACCGCGAAGCGAGGCCGGTGCTTGGGTGAGGGCTAGGGTTGGCAGCCCCATCCTGGCATATGCTTCAGCGAAGATGACATCAGCCGAACTTCCTTCGTCAACTAGGATTCGCCCGGACATCAAAGCCGGCTACCTCGGCTGAGATCACCAGGGGGTCTTGATGTGGGAACAGCACTCCTTCGGCATCTTCTGGCTCGAAAGAGATTTGCTGATTCAAGTACTTCAGAGCCCCTTCGCCCGCCGCGGTGATGTTGTGCACCATTCGCAGCTGCATCTTCTTCTGCCGCTTCGACGGTTGGACCGGCGGATCGGCCCTTGTAATCACTTGAATTACTCTGCGCTGCACGTCTTGGCGCTGTTCGGTCGGGGGTGCTTGTTCTTGAGCAGCTTCGCGAGGTGTTTCGACAGCAGCCCCTTGTTGTGGCCTTGGCTCTTGAGCGTTGCCCCGCTGACGGATGTTTCGGCATTGCTCGGTGGTGTGCGAGGATTGTCCGTGATAGGCGCAATAGAGGTCTTTCCTGACCTTCTTGCGTACAGGCTGCTGATGGCTGCCTCCTTGCTAGGCGTCGAACTCCTTACGGAGGGCTTGGACCTCTTCGACAGCCATCACAGCCTTGCCCGTGCGGTCAGTTCTGAATTTTCTCCAAGTCATGGGATCTTGGCTCGGCCTTGGCGGCTGTCCCTGGTTCACCGGCTGAGGTTGGCGAACAGTGAGATGAGCTGATTCGGCGACCTGTGCTTGTATTTCGGCTTGGGCAGCGGCGATGGAGGCTTTATCGTACTCGGCTTGGATTGCTTACCTTCGCTTGGAAGCCTCTTCGCCTCTTGCATACCCGTCAATGATGCGAAGCAGGTGCTCGAGAGTCTGTGGTTCCTTGTTGGCGATTTTTCTTGTGAGTTCGCCTTCAAGCAGTCCGGCCGAAGCGACAACCGTATACGTCGAAGGACGTAATGACTCAACAGTTGTTGGGAAAATTAAAGTGTGTTAATTTAAGAATTTTTCTTGGGGATCCCCCTTTACATGGCCCTAGGGGTCTATTTATAGCCCTATTACAGATCCCCCTTTTAGGGTTTAGGTTTTACAGGGGAATTTACATGGTTGCCCTCATGAAAGGGACACTTGTATGGGTATAAAGTGTAATTGAGATACATGGGCCTCTAATGGGCCAATTAGCGAACGCTGGCCCACTGGCCAACGGGCTAGGGTGGCTGGGGTGGCCCCTTGGGCCTCCCTAGAGCTGGGCTCGATACGACGAAGTCATCCTCCTTCGGCGTGTACCCTTCGCCATTCGGTCTTCGCCTAGGATGCATTTGGACTTGCGGGGACCCAACGCGACTCTTCACCCTTTGCCGCCTTCGCCCCCATAGTCTTCGCCATGAGGCTTCACCCCTATGAATCTCAACACCTTGAGCCTGAATCCTCGCTGGTTGCATGGTTTCGACAGGTCTGGTCGAAGGGTCTCATGTCATACCACCAACATATGGAATTATCAATAATAAGCGTAGCGATTACATAGAAGGACAACTGAAACAGAGTACCGACGAACTCCCGTCGAGATTGGCCCGGCGAGACAGATTGGCGAGATGGTCTTCGAGTCCTCCAAAGCGCTCATCCTTATGATGGATGTTGTATGACTATGATTCGATCCCTATACCCCCAAGGGGGCCCATATTTATACCGCAGATTATCTTAGTCTCTAAGTAGAACTCGGAGACACCGAACCCCATGCGATATAGTCAATGTCCTACCCTTCTCTAAGTAGCACTCCGCTAATCAGAACATCTGTACACGATTTTCTTAATCTAACAAGCTCTTTCCGTGTACGTATGGATACACCGTATTCGTATATTTGTATAACTTGAAGGATAGAAGGTATGCCTTATCCGTAACCTTGATACATTATATTTTAGTAAAAGAATAAAATGAAAATTTTGGAAGAGTATAAATTTGTTAGAATATTTTTTTATTTACAATATTTATTTATAGACTTCTTATCAGAAATCAATAATGAGATTATTTACAGTCCTGAAACAAATTTTCACACATTTTTTTTCTGATAACAAATTTTATTTACAGCCTTCCATGAAATAATCTGCTTATTCCGACATATCAGTGCTTATAATTAGTTAATTGAACAAGTAGCTGCAGCCTGATGATGCTGATCAGATAGAGTATATAATATGTAATATGTAGGCCCTGACCGGACTAAACCTATTTATACTCTCTCTATCCCAGTTTGATAAGGTTTTTAAAATCTTCTCAAAATAATCATCTTCTAACAAGTGCATCATTTTTTATATGTGTTAAGAGTAAATGAACATCATTGAATGCACTGCATGCAACCAACTAAGATTAATTTCTATTGGTCCAACTACATGCAATATTTAAAACTTGATGCAATCTACGGAATACAAAGCAACGTAGCATGTTAACCGGTAAAAATTAATTACAGAATGATGAATGTTTTATTGTCCTTGGTCTCTGCGCTCTTTGCTTAGGTGATGATCAAAATGGGATGGAGTGACCCTCCATTTCATATTATAAGTTTTTATCTTTTTTTCTATTTAAATTTCTCTAAATTTGATCAAATTTATAGAAAAATATATAAGTATTTTCAACCCAAAACAAATATATTATCAAAATATATTCAATGTTATATTAAATGAAACTAACTTAATATTTTAGATATTGCTATTTTTTCTATTAATTTAGTTAAATTTAATAAAGTTTGAATAGGAAAAAAACAGATGGTTTATAATATGAAAAGGAGGGAGTGTGAGTTAAACAACAAGATGGGCTATTACACTTGTAGTTGATATTTGTTTCGTAAGCAGCAGCACAGTTTTAGTTGACGGTCAAATTAAAATCTTCTGCATCATCAGCTGAGGGCCTTATTGTTTGCCCTATGGCTTATAAGCCAAAGTTAAAATTTGAATTTTAAAATCTGATTTTAAATTTGATCTTGATACTTTTTCAACATAGTTTTATTTTAGCTTTGGTTTTTCAATCACCAAGAAAATATATAGAAAACATATACAAAAGTTTTACTCACATATTAGTCATAACCAACCGATGGGGTCTGAGTTAATCTGCATCATCAGACTTGAGTTAACCTGCCATTCTGCCAAGTCAAAGATAGTGTCTGAAATCTAGTCTAGTAAATATATAAAGTAAATGATCGGGTTGAGCACATGCACCTTCCACTGAATTTCCTCTTCATCTTTTCCTTTATTTTTTTTTGAACCTTAGGATTTCGCCTTGGGATACAAAAGTTGATTTGTTTTAGGAGTGTAAAAGAAGGGCTATGGTGTGTATACTGGCTCCCTCCATCCCATATTTTAACTATTTTTTTCATATGTCGGATATACAAGTTGTGTACGTGTTAAGATTAGAAAATAGACGAAGAAGATCAAATGAGATTATAATTATTTCTATATTTTGGACTATTTTTTTGTATTTTGGACGTACAAGTTGTGTAACGTGTTAAGATGAGAAAATAGACGAAAAAGATTAACTAAGATTATTGTGATTAAATAAGATGGTTGTGGTAAGCTGAGACTTAAGATAAGTTAAGAAATAACTATATTCATGCATAAAATTTGAATTAAGTATCTGTAATTCTGTATTAATTTGTTTCTTTCTTCAACTACTCATCAGCTATTGCGTTATTGTTTTTAAAATAGAGTACTTCCTAATGCTAATGGCACTAAGCCAATGGTTTATTCTAGGATTAGTTGAACGTAGGCATGCAGGCTCATGTCAGACGTGACGACTTGTAAAATGTCGTGTATCAGTACTAAGTCTAAATGGATTTCACTAGTAACTCATCAGTAGATTAGATTATATACCATACACACACAAGATTAAGGAGAGGTACGGTGAGTTTAGTAGACGTGGAAATTCGCTACTTGATCGAACCAGAAGAGCAGCCAACGCTCGCAATCTCCTGAGGATGCCGCCGCCGCCGCCGCCGGTGCGCGTGGTGTCGACGCGCACGGTGAAGCCTTCGCCGCCTCGGCCGCGCGAGCGCATCCCTCTCACCACCTGGGACGTCTCCCTCCTCTCCGCCGACTACATCCAGAAAGGCCTCCTCTTCCGGCCACCGCCCACCACTCTCCACCTCGTCGACCACCTCGCCGCCTCCCTCGCCGACGCTCTCCACGTGTACTACCCCGTCGCCGGCCGTTTCGTCACCGACAAGCACCCCGGTGAAGGCGGCGGCTGCTCCGTCTCCATCGACTGCGACGGCCAGGGCGCCCAGATCGTCCACGCCGTCGCCGATGGCGTCTCCATCGCTGACATCCTCCCTCCCGACGTTGATGTCCCGGCCGGCCTCGTCCGCTCCTTCTTCCCTCTCGATAACGCTGTCAACTACGATGGCCATGAGCTCCCGCTATTCGTCGTCCAGGTCACCGAGCTCGTCGATGGCGGCGTCTTCCTCGGGTTCGTGTACAACCACGCGCTCTCCGATGGCACCGCCTTCTGGGACTTCCTCAACGCCTGGGCCGAGATCGCGCGCGCTAAGCTCGAGAACGCGCGTCCCGCTCTCGCCGCGGTGGCCACGTCGCGCGCGCCTCTCCTGGAGCGCTGGTCGCCCGACGGCGGCGCGGCGGCGCCGGTGGTGCTCCCTTACGATGACGTGGCGGGGCTCATCGCGAGGACGACGACGTCACCTCCAGTGCTGCGCGAGCGGATGCTGCACTTCTCGGCGGCGTCACTGGCGGCGCTAAAGGAGCGCGCGCGGCAGGAGCTCATGGCAGCCGGGGATGCCACCGGGGCGGCCGCCGTGACGAGGTTCCAGGCGCTGAGCTCGCTGCTGTGGCGGTGCGTCACCCGCGCGCGGGGGATGGCGCCGGACCGGGAGGTGGTGTTCCGCGCGTCGGTCAACAGCCGCGGGCGCCTCCGGCCGCCGCTGCCACCGGAGTACTTCGGGAACAGCATCTTCGCCGCGTCGACGGAGGCCGTGCCAGCCTCGGAGCTCCTGGCGCGCGGGCACGGATGGGCGGCCGCCGCCGTGGGCCGCGCGGTGGCCGCGCACACCGACGAGGCCATCCGCGCCCGCTCGGCGGCGACGCCGTCGGTGTCGGCGTTCAGGCTGTTCGACGCGAGTGGCATGTTCGTGAGTAGCTCGCCGCGGTTCGACATGTACGGGTGCGACTTCGGGTGGGGGAAGGCGGTGGCGGCGAGGAGCGGCAAGGGGAACAAGTACGACGGGAAGGTGTCGCTGTTCCCGGGGCGGGACGGCGGCGGTGGCGGCATCGACGCCGAGGTGGAGCTGGCGCCGGAGCACATGGCGGCGCTTGAGGAGGACGACGAGTTCTGGGCCGCCGTCACGCCGGACCACCTGCTGCTGGTCAACAACAACAAAGCTTGAAGCTTTTGAATTACTTCCCTTTTCTTCCGATGATGATATTGTTTTGAGAGTGGTTTGACTGGTGATGGTTTAGTGTTTGTTTGCTTGCTTAATAGTAATCCAACGTCAATCAATAAAACAAAGGGAATGTGGAATAATAGAGATGCATGGAAAGCGTGTGTTTAATTATATGGCGCCATCAACAGGCGATCGATGATTATATAAAGTTTGATTTCTATTAAATTTGAACAAATTTTGATTGAATTTGATCATTACATACAAAGATCGAGAATTAAACTCCAAACCCCCTCGGCCCTGCCCTTGACCATGATGGATGCAACTTCCTTGTTCTGATCAACGCCAGTTACAAGAGTCTAATCCGTAGATATATTAATTCTGCCTTGTTATAAAATTGGTCCCAATAGCACATCAAGAACCAAACGTGAAAGAAACATCATAGCAGATCAAAACACAATAATGATTTCGAGACACAATATTTATTAATGAAGTTCAACCGTAGCCTACATATCCGGGGTACTGATTATGGGCGCTCCTAGATCTAGCATATTACAACGTATCAGACTTACAACTACCCTCAGATCGGACGCCGCACAGCCACTCCCTCTCGCTATGCTAAATCATCGTATGCGGTTATAATAGGTTCGTCCCTCTATTTAGGGAGCCTATGATAGTCTTGCTGTTACTCTATTCCTAACACCTAATATAACTTATTCCTAACACCTAATATAACTCTAAGTTCTAAACGGTAACCAACTACGTACACGTATTCAGTATAAACTATAACGTACCTAGCCAAGATGCATAGGAGATGTGAGATGAGGCGTCGTCGTGTCAGCATGTAGATCGATTTGATCGATCGATCGTGTCCTACGCATTGGAAGGTCGGCCGGCCGGCGGTACAATGCCAAGATCTGAAGATCAGCGTCGTCTATCCTTTGCATTGATCGGTTTTCCTTTGCATTGGGCAATTTCCCGATGGTCTGATGGGGTTCGGAGAATTGAACACTGAACCCCACAGGACTCCCTTCAGACGCCACTGCACCACGCAATTCGTAGTAGTGGAATGCCATGCATGCATGAAACTACTCGATCGTTTTCTCGAGTGGATTCTAATCTCTCGAAGAGACGTTCCCTCGTATACCTTATTCTTCTAAATTCGATATAAATAATTATAAAAAATTATGAAAAAAATTGATAATATTGAGTATTATGATATCGATATGTCCACCAAATTCAAATTCGACTTACACATAAAAATCAAAAAAGACAAATTCAGATATAAATAATACGCTACTATTCATACGCTGAATTTGTCTTTTTTATATCTCGAAGTATGAGTTGAGTTTGGATCTAAGATTTTATAAAGTTGTATAGATATATTTTATGAGTGTTTTCAATTTTTCTCGGAATTTTTCATAACCGTTTGGATGGGTTTTAAGTAAACGAGTGGACATCCCCTCGAGTGATTAAAACAGTTTCCCATCGTTTTCACATGAAATACGACAACATCGAGCGCAAAAGTCACAATAACCTCAGCACTCACGCGATGGCAACATCCTCATTCAAACATACTGCACATACACTGTATATTTTCATGCATGCATCCATGATCGATCCATGCATCCACGGATGGATGGATGGAGGGATGTAAATAAATCGCAGGTCAGTTAGCCAAGCATCAAGGCCAGAATCACAACCCGAATTCAATCATGTGTGATGTATATATGCATATCCACGGGGTTCGATCGGAGAATTAAACTCCGACTCCTTCGAGATGGTCACTCCTATATCTGCATCGTCGACCATCCATACATGGCGGAATTGGAATTTGGAAGACCGGCAGCAACAATCTGCGTGGGCCGGGGCCATTGCTGCCAACCCGAGATGAGCCTGCAGGTGAGATGCTCTCTTCTCAAGTCCATCTCACGCCAGGGAAACTACTGATACTGAATTACCGATGGTACAGAGGGTTTGGCGTGCAATCAAGAAGCAGCAGAAATTTCGATATCAAAAGCAGTGAAGAGATGTATTCTTGTTTTGGGATCATAATCGGTAGTACCGTACGTAGTAAGAGATGTTTCTAATTTACGCTCGAAAAACAACTCATTTGACTGTCTGACACATCAGAGTTGATTTGGTGTTTCAATCTTTCACTAGTTTCAATTTGTATCATGTGTGAGTACGTGACATTAGCTTTGCCTTGGGCATGTGCAGATTCAGCAAATTCGATCGGCTACGTGAAGATTCGACGATCGATGCCGCTCATTCCCAATTGCTGCCAAATGAAGAGATTGTGCTTTTCAGTTTGTTGTGATGTCGTGCAACACAGTTTTATCAAGGCCAGTGATTGAACCTCGTGTCATTCTTCGTGCGTTCATTGATTAATTGATCTTGCAGTCATAAGCTCTGTTCCGGGGCACAGTCATTGCAATTAAAGATTTATGAACAGTTCCAATTCGGTGTCAGACGATCGATCGGCCTAGCATGACAAACTTACAACAATTTGATTTTGTTTTTCTTTTTAATCTGTAACAGTTTGAGCTGTGAGTAAGCTGATACTTGGGACGTCACCTTGCCGGTCGCTGTATACATACATCCATCCTCAGGTAATTAATGTGCGGGAACGCAAGCTCAGGTCGTATACTAGCTAGGTTCAATTTCACGATGGGGTTCGGAGAATTAAACTCCGAAATTAAACGAACGAACTACAGGCAGTATATATATATACACACATAGCTCCTGCATTTGCATACACGGCAGCAAATTAAGCTTCCATCCAGGGCTCATGCGTTTAAGCAGGTGAAACCTGCTCTGTGTAAGATCGTTGGAAGTAATACGTTCAGGTAGATATTTCACCACCCGGTGACCAGTCTAAAAATATTAAGCTTCCATCTTATTTGCATGGATGCATGGTCAGTGATATTATTGTAATGTCCATTCCTTCGTTAGCGGGAAAACCTACTTTAATAAAAACCCTAATTTCGAAACTCGTTCTTAATCGTGGTTGATGTTGCCTCTGTGTGAGCCAAGATCTCGGTCTTCCCCCTCCCCCGCATCTCCACCCCGAAATCAAATTCTAAAATCCAAATCCCTCCAAATCAGTTCTTCTCGGCAAAAGTCTATTTTTCTTCCTCGGGTTTCTCAGGCCGATTTTCTCGGCCGGCCCAGCTCCCTTCCTCCCTCCAACCTTCTCCTCTCCCTTCGTGGGCCACGCCCTCACCTCCAGCCCATTTCCCTCTCCGGCCCGCTGCCTCCCCTCACGTGCCCGCTCGGAGAGAGAGCTCTCTCTCTCGCTGCGTTGCCGCCGGCGCCGTTCGAGTTTCGGGCGCGCCGTTGCTTCCCGTGCCCGCGCACGCGTCATGGCCGATCGGCCGGTCGCCGCCGCCGTCACCCCCCCCGTCCGCCATCTGCCGCCATGTCGCTGCCCGGTGCCAAACCGCCTGCCCCCCTTCTTGCCGTCACCACCGGCGTCACCCTGCCCTGCCACTCCATGCCGCATCCGTCCAAAACCGGGAGGCAGAGCCCTCTTCTCCATCTCCCTCCCTGATGTGAACTCGCTAGGGTTTGTGTCCCGATCTTTCGATGAGAGGTGGGGGATAACTCGATTGGATGAAGACGACGTTCACGACCCGACTACAACCGTCCAAGGACACTACGCCTTAGCAACCGATACACCATCTCCAATTGTTGTCGCGAACTTGTGATGCACGACAGCTGGCCACGAGGCCACTCGTCCTGCAAGCAATCGAAGAACAAGCAATAACAAGTAGAACAAGCACTTAATTGCTAGATGAAGATGAAAGTTTCACTATGAAAAACACAATACAACGGGGTTCCGATTACAGGCAAACAGGCGGTTTAGCCAACACGCTCGCTGCGAGCAGGTAGAAAGTAGCTAACTCTAATCATCAAAACCCCCTAGTGTTCTTGGCGGCGGCTAAAGGTATAAGAAGAGGGGGAGAACGACCACAGGGTCGTGCTCTAACCCTAGGACACGCCCCAATTGGGTACAACTTGATACACAGCCCATTGGGCCCAAAAGAGGTGATGCAGCACCGTGGAAAGAAAACAATCGGTAGTAAAACGATAATTGCGGCCGCTCCCGAATAGATATGGACATGTGACTGGATCCATTTGAAAGTATACTTGATAAGCTTTCCATGAAGTACTTGCACGCCCAAATCGGAATTCACATGAAGTCGTGGCGGCCGTCAGAAGTTGGTGCTGTCCTGCAGTCCGAATCCATCCCGCGCGAATCCTCTCCCCTTTGGATCCTCTCCATTGTTCCTGAGTAAAACAAGAGTGCACGCGTCTCCGGGGTATAAATAAGAGTAACATGAACTCAGGAATGAACTCACCTGATAGTTAAATTGACGTGCACGAGTGCGGGTAATAGGACCATGAAATTGTACTTGTGGGGATGTGGATGTATCGATAGTGTTGATGTCCTCATCACTCCTTCTCTCTCCCCAAAATGGCATGGGACCAAGCCTCCTTTCTCTCCTTTCTTTTTTTCTTTTCCGATGAACACCGGTGTCATCCTCTACCGTCGCTTGGCCGCTAGCGCCGTCCTCCAACTCGCCGTTCTCGCTCGGCCGCACCCCTTGCCGCCCCTATAAAGCCACTGTCACACCCTGATTTTCATTTCAGGGATTTATTAATTATTTAATAAATTGTTCCTAGGATTTATATTAAATGTTAATTAATTTACAAGTGAATTTAAATGTGTGAAAAAAATTGTCTAAATAAAACATGGCTGTATTTAAGTTTTATTAAATTCTCCATGATTAATTATACTCTCTGGAATTTTCTCGGATTTTTCAGAGCTCAATTACTAATTTTAATCATACAAAGAACATTTCAGTAATTATTTAAATAATAAATTAATCATTAAATGGTCCATTTATAATTTTGATAAATACTTTGATTGTTCAAGTATTTGCAGGATTTTTCTTGGAATATTTGAGCATCGGAAGTATTTTTGAAAATTCAAAGATTATTTCAGTGATTAATCTAATTAGAAAAGTAATTAAAAATCAATCCCTTCCAGGTTTGGGCCGAATCTGAAAAAGTCCGCTTTCTCTCCTTTTGGTCTTCTCCTATTTCTTTCCCTCCACTAAGTCTGCTTTGCCTCCCTTCCTTCCTTTTCTTTTTCTTTTGGGCCGGCCTTTTAGCCAGAAAGTCTATTTTCCGTCCGTTACACTACAGCACCTTCTTCCTCATCGAGACATAGAGCTGGTTGTTTACTGTAGCGGCACCACTTCCTCTATTAAATCCAGCTCCCCCATTGCTTCCCTTCCAAAATTAGTTGCGGGAACGGAATCCCCTCAATCTCTTCCACCTTATCCCCAAGAAATCCCCATCAAATTCGTGTTAAATCCAACGAATTTCGGCCTCGTTCTTATCCGGTGAACTTGGGATGAACCAAATTTTCCATAGCCAAATCCCTTCGAATCCGGCCTCCTCTCTCATTTATTTCCAAAATTAGTTGAGGGGATTTGTACCACTTATCCTCCTCTATCTTCTCCCCCAAAAATCGGGCTTTATCCCTTTGAATCCGACGCGAATTTGAGCTCGATTTGAGTTTATCTCTCCAAACCGAAACCTAGTTTATCCCGGCGTGATTCCTTGCGTTCCAAGCCCGATCTCTCTCTCCCGTGTCTATTTAAAGGACCCCTAGCTCCCCTCTACCGTTCCCCTCAAGTCCCGGCCACCGCCTTCGCCTCTAGCGCCGCCACCGTCGACCCGACGTCGCCGCCGCAAGCACCTCGTCGCCGACCGTTTCCCGTCACCGGTTTTCGTCGATGTCACCACCGGTGAGTTCCTCGTGTCATCCTCATCGTAGTGGTGCCCTCGGTTTGCACCGTTTCACCTTCGTTCGCCGGCAACCATGGGAGCTTGAGCTACACCGGCAATGATGTCACCGATAATGTCATAATGTCTCTTTTTCCTTTCTAAAATAAATCTTAATTGTTGTTTAATCTTAGAAAATTCATAACTAATTCACCGTAACTCGGAATGAGGCTGTTCAAGTCTCTAAATTCATCTAAAATCATGATCTACATGTTTGTTTAGTTTATATGTACTGTTTATTTGGATTTTCTTAGTTATTTTCCTCGTTTTGCGTGTTAGCTTGTCGTTTTCGTCGTTTTGAAGGTTCGTGAGTGCGTCGGAAGTGTTCCAGAAGACTAATTGAAGATCGATTATTGCAAGGCAAGTCACACAGATCCCAAACACAATCCTTTGAGCATGTTGGTCCTATATATAAATTCTCTATTTATTTCAAATGTGCATTTATTTTCGAATGTCATTGGGTGGTGTGAACCTACTCCTTTGTTATGGCCAGTTTGTATTGATTATCCTATTCCTTGATACCTTATGTTATAATTTGACTAGTTGGACTTTATATATTGGTTCAACTAGATATTAGATATAATTGCTTAGCATGCTTAGAAACTTTAGTATTATTTCATATGGGATAATTAATGTTTCACTTATATCTTAATAATGGCTATTTAATGGTAGCTCACGATGGTCAATCGTGATTGATAAATTAATTAATTTGCCAACTAAAACTTGATAATGTTGAGTTGTGAGCACATGGTTGGAGATGATATTTGGATAGTTGTGCTCATGACAATTAAGGACCGGTTCGCGAGCTACTATTGTGAAACATTAACCGTACCAACCACAATCCAGCATGGGCAGCGGCTTGACATTTGATGTAGCACAATTCAACGTGGAGTGCCAGACTGTGAAGTGGCAGAGATAAGCCCACGGGGGTTCGCTGGAGAGTCCATACCTTGGCTAAAAGGGGGTGACTATGATCCGGGAGCGGTTCACTGCATTGAGTTGGGTTATGTTGGGTGTCATGTCACAGTCCCGTTTCGAGGTACCGTGGTGGTACTGAGGGCATGCTAACATGTTATGGGGCTGTGTCTTGTGGGTACAGTGGTACACCTCTGGCCAGAGTAAAACTATTCGAATAGCCGTGCCCGCGGTTATGGGCGGGTCTAACAATGTTTTTCGTGATTAGTCCTACACTATTCATTAATAATAATAATGTGATAAGTGATGATACTTCAGTTTAACTCCTGGTTTGGAATGGTTAATTCCTGGTTTGGAGGTATGATCTGTACGACCGGGGTTGGTTGTTCAGGTTTGGTTGGGCCTGTGCAACATTGGAGTGTTGTTCAGTGATGATTAATATAGATAATTAATTACTCTACTGTTTTACTACTCTTAATGTTTGCTAAATGCTGTTTTTGCAAATGAGTCTATATATTATGCCATCCTTTGGTATCTTTGTGCATTTGCATATTTGCTGTGCGGCTTGCTGAGTATTCGATGTACTCACCCTTGTAATAATCAATCAACCTCAGTTGAAGAAAGTTGCGAAGAAGAAGACGTTTGGCTTATACCCCAGTTGAGCTACCTGTGGGAATGGAGCTGGAGCTATCGCTAGACCGTTTATCCGCTGCTGTTTTCTTTTCTTATGTAAGTATGTAACGTTGTATTATGATGAATCTGTTTATTAAATTGTCGATTTGTGTACCTCAGCTGATTCCTGGACGAGAATTTAATGCACAAATTATTCGGAAATTACTTGTGAATTTCCGGGCGTGACAGTCGCGCCCTCCCCCGTTCGACCGCTTTCTTTTTTTTCTTCACCGCCGAACACCACCGCCGCCCATTCCACCGTCGATGCCGTTGGTCATTGCGCGTGTCGAGAGAGTCGGCGCACTCGCGGACGTGTGACGTGGACTCCGGCCATCCCTCTCCTTCCCCTTCCTCGGCCCGAGGCTGAAACGATCACGTTTCGTGCCGTCGGCCATCTTCCGGCAAGCCTCCTCGCCACGGTAAACCCCGCCTTTGCTAACTTTCCCTCCCTCCTAGTTGCTAGAAAGCTCCGCCGCCGGTCCCCGTACCCGTTGGCGCCCGCGTTAGGCTAGCTCACCACTCCCCGCGACTCGCCACCCGCCGCCGCATGGTGCCGAACCGAGCTCTCTGACGACAGCCCTCCTCGGCACGTCTCCGCTCCATCCGGCGTTCGAAACGTGCTTCCGAGCTTGCAAGGACGCTCCCGCCGCTCGGAATCGACCTCTCGCTGCTCCGGCGAGGTTTCCTCCTTCCACCGCCGGCGGCATGCGCCGCCGCGATTCCGTCCTCATTTCACCCCGGCGAAATCCGAGCCACGGGTTCAACTCCCCTCGTGCCGCTCGTCGCTCCGGTGGCCATTCCTCTTTCCGCCTCACCTTGCTTCGCACCAAATACCGCGCTGTCGTCCACCTTCGGAAAATGCCACTGTTCTTCTTCCTCCTTCCGCCGTCCGAGGTGGTCGCCACGTCGATGCCACCTCGGTGCCACGGCGTCACCCCGAGCTACGTCAGCCGCTCACCCTCAGGCACGCGCCGCGCAAGCCATACCCTGCCGGCCCATCTCTCCACCGGACTCCCACGCCCAGCACGGCCTTGGGCCGCCTCCATCCCCGCGGCCCACTTGCCCTCTTCTCTCCCCGCACAGCCTTTGGGTCGCCTTCCCGTGCACCGGCCTGCTCCGCGTGGGCCGTGCCGCACCGCCCCCCTCTCTTCTCCGACCTGCACGCCCCGCGCGCGCCCCGCTCGGCCGCCAGTGCTGCCTCCTCGCGCGCCGGCCCATTAGCTTGGCTGCGCTAAGCCTTCGGGCCACCTCTTGTCGCCCGAACAAGTCTAAATGAAGTCCCCTCTCTCTTCCTCTCCAAAGGAATTATTAATTCCATTTCCTTTAGACAGAAAATCAACTACTCTTAGAAAATTCATATCTTTGCAACCGTTCATCCGATTGACTCCATTCCACTTTCAAAATTTCTCAAAAATCGATATCTACCTAATGACACACTTAGAGGTCATTATTAGGGCCTTCTTTTCGCTGTTTGTTGAGTCGTGTCGTTTCACGTGTAGCTTCGGAGCCTGAAGACTCGCAGTGCACGGACTTCGAGGAGCAAGCTGAAGATTTCGAGCAAGGCAAGTCTCCTTTGATCATCTTGCACCTATAAATTAAAATTAACTATTTCCATTTCGCAAACTTAATAGGTTGCACAAGTTACACTTGGCTGCGGTTTGCGAGATAACCTACCAGCCCAACCCGATGATGCACATACCCTCCTTGGCTATTGAATACTGTACCACCCTTGTCAACTGTCGGTTCCCGATGTTCGAGCCCTCGGGCACGTACATCAGGGACCCTCTCAAAATTAAAATATTCAACGATGGGTAAAACTTGGGTTTATAAAATGCTTGGAAAACCCGACACTTGGGTCGGTGCCTGCTAAATAAAACCATTTCTAAAATCACAGTGCGGGGAACATACAGGGAGTACGCTTTCCCGTTCTCGCACTTAAGGATCGATTCCTTGGGAATTACATCCGAGCATATAACAAGTGCGGCCACATGGGTGAAGTGGGACACCCCTGACTGAGTAACTAGCTAGGCCTGGGAAGCCTTGATGCCAAGGGACAAGTGGATTCGCCGGGGTGGTGTCGGGGAGATCCCTGGGCTTCGTGGCACAGTATGGTCTGGGACCTAACCTGTCGTTGGTCCGGATGACCCCTCCTATTGGCATATGGTAACCTTGTGTCAGCTTTGGAAATGCCTTGTTGTGAAAGCCTCAAAGTCACTAGACGTGGCTGTTCTGCACGGGCTGGGTGACCCGGGTTAGTAACGTCGTGTGGGTAAAGTGTACCCCCTCTACAGAGGTTAACGAACTATTCGAGCAGCCGTGCCCACGGTCATGGGAGGATGTGAGGTGATTCCTTAGAGTAGTTTTGTTTGGCTACTGCTTGTGAAATTGCCTTGATGGGTTGGATACCGTTGTTTCTAAACTGTGGTTGACGGGATTAGCTGGGCTCGGGGTGGCCATCTCAAGTATTTGGCTGGGAGCCGACACTTGATCCTTAAAGATTGATACATTTCACTACTCCGACTGGGCTTGATGCACTGTCAGGTTCATGTCGTTGAGAAGCACTCCCTTAGAAACATTTCGAAAGCTTTAAGCTAAACCAATTGCGAAAACAAATAGCCGTCCTATGAAGCTTGCAATGTACACAAAATTCCCAAGACTTACCGAGTACTCCCTGTACTCACCTTTGCTCTATATAATTAACCCTCCCCCTAGTTCCTGAAGAAGAGGAGGTGGATCCCGCTAATGAAGAGTTCTTCCAAGAGCAGTCCGGTTTCGAGCAGTTTTAGGGTTTCGACCTAGTTCCCAAATCATGCTTGTGGCCGTGGGCCAGTCTTTGCTCCCGCCTTTCTGTTTTGTAATGCAATTGTGAGCTCGGGGTCTGTCCGTAGCCCAACATGACTGTAAGACTACTCTTAATACATAGACCGCTGTTACTGTGATATTCCGTCTTCCTGTGATACCAGCGCTATTTTTCTAGGATTGGTATCGGCACACAGGTTAATTTGGAGCGTAATTAAGATGAACAGATATCACTACATACATACATACATATATATATACATATATATATATACATACACACACACACATATATATATACACACACACACACACACACAACACACGCGGTGTCAGCAACGTAGTTGGATCCTCCGCGGGCGCATTGTCCTTGTTTTTCATGAATTATTTCGAATCTTGAGTAGATGTTTTTCGTTACTTTTAATGTATTTTATAATTTAGATCTTTCACCATAAAATTTAGAACTATCAACTCGAAATTCTAACTTAAATTTCAAAACTTTCTTCTCAAAATTCGAAACTCTCAACTCAAATCGATAAAACTTTCAACTCAAAATTCAAAACTTGAATATATCGAGTTCAAAGTTTTCAAATTAATTAACCGATTCCATAAAATTTAATCAAAGTACAAACACACATACATACATGAAAGAATGACAAAGCATCTGTACACCATGTGAAAACGTACAATTGACACACAAGAATTAATAGCAGAAACACACACCGACACGCATCGTGCACACCTCGCGAACAAGCTACGTTTAGGCCTTGGGAGGTGGCGCAAGGAACGGCAATGGCACGTTGGGGACGGCGGGCATCGGCGGCAGCGTCACCTTCGGGATCGACAACGGCATCGGCGGCAGTGCCACCTTTGGCACCGCCGGCACGACGGTGGCGGGAACGACCGGCGGCAACGTGGCGGCGTTCGGCACGGTGGGCATTGCGGGCATCGGTGGCAGAGTCACCACTGGCACTGCGGGCATCGACGGCACGGTCACCGCCGGCACTGTCGGCACCGCAGGCATCGGCGGCATGGTCACCGCCGCCGGCACGGTCGGCATGGCAGGCATCGGCGGCAATGTGACCGCCGGCACAGTGGGGATCGTCGGTTTCGGCATGGCCGGAACTGCAGGAATGGCGGCAGCCGGCGCCGGCGCCGGCGGCTCGGTCGTGTCTACGAGGCGTCGCGCGGCGTGACCGATGTTGCAGTTGCCCGCTAGGACCACAATGGCAATGGCCACGGCAAGGTAGCTAAAACTGGAAGCCATTGAAAATTTGAAACTCTTGCCTACTGAATTTGAGCTACACTTTGAGGCTTTGAGCACAGCTAGTAGCTTAGTGTACTAATTAACTAAGAAATTCAGTGTTGTTTGATGAAAAGCCATGGGAAATGCATGGCAATTTATAGCTGCGAGCCTGCGATAACCAAGCTAATTGAATGGCCATATAGCTTGACACTGGTTGTTGACCTTCCTAACCATCTGCAAGGATTTGTTAATTATTGGTTAGGAAGAAGAGATCATCAGGTGGTCACAGAGGTGGCCCAATGTTGCATGCTTCTTCCTTGGTTAGCTCACCTATGATTAGATGATTAGATAGACAATTGAAATGTGATTAGATCAGCTAGCAGAGGTACGGTAAGTGTTCTGTTTTGACAAGTTCGATATCTCAAATCATTAGAACAGCAGTCAACACAAGCTAGCTATACCTTTCTGATCTCATACAAGGAGTCAGGTTGAGAGCAGTTCAACGGTTGTACTTTTTTTTTCAAATCTTTTTTGTAACATGCATGACATCAGTAAATTATAGTGTTCTCCACTTGTATTGTCCAGGGTAGAAGTTATTTTTATCCATAAATTAATGACTGCAGGTACTAACTAAAATTCGACTAGCGATGAGTTAATTATAAGTTTTGTGAAATGCATAATACTGCTATCTTCGGATGCATCAGGTTTCAGCCTATGTGGATTACTGGATTGTGAGTCTGCATGTGATGACCCGTGTGATTCTTTTTCTTAATTAGATAATGGAATATGAGTATATCTCCGGCCGTGCACACAGCCAAAAGTGATGACCTCCGATTGACTGATTCTTATTTGCCACATATACTATATATATAGAATTGTAGTTATGGTTGATGTTGTTAATATATATATATGGTTTCTTGCAGTCAATTATTTAATAGGTAATAATGCAACATATTGTTTTATGTCAATTAATAGGTTTAGTTCAACATGTTTTTTTTTTCTAAAAACATCGCCCCAATCTAGCAAAAAAATTATTTCTAAAATATTTGCTAAACACATTTTAATTTGATAACCGGCACCCATATTTATTCCATGCATATGCAATATTTAAGTTGTAACTAGCAAATTTCGCTGTCAAGCATATACATATACATACATATATATACTTATACATATATATATACATACATATACATATACATATATATACAAATACATATGTATATATGTATATGTATATATATATATGTATAAGTATATATATATATGTATAAGTATATATATACATACATACACACACACACACACACACACACATATATATATATATATATATACACATACATATATACATATATATGTGTGTGTGGTGCCAAATTAAAGGCATGATATCGTCATCGTCAACATTAAGTGATAGCCAACCAAAATCAATTATCGCTAGTGGTTCATGACTTGAAGCCCTACAATACAATTTCACAAGTGGTATTTATCATAGCCACCAGTAAAAATAAAAGAGTGGTTTCATTAAAAATGGCATTTTTTAAGCAGTGAGGAAGACGAAGATAAAACCAACTCATGAATTGGAAGGGAATCTCCTAAGGTTGATTTCCTTTTGTGTATAGATTCTATGACATTTCCTATAGTGTTCGGGAAAATTTCTCATATTCTGAAGGAGGTCTTTTCCTGTGGCCATGAGGTTAAGCAAATAAAGAAACACTTTAGCAGCATAGAACACAATTTTGCTCCATCCAATGTCAGCCATGATTAATTATTATTATTAGAAGACCCATGTTGCATTGACCGTACAATAGCAATCATCCAAATTATTAAAAGAGGTGGCATGCGGACTAAATACATTCTTAAGCCAACACAAGTTCAAACTGATCAAAAATAAAATTTATAATTAAAATGCCATATACATAAATTACATATGCTTATAGTCGAAAAAACTCCATATACAAAGATGCCCAATAAACTAGAACAAATTACAAATAACTCGCATAAATGTACAGGCGATTACACACATATATAGAAAACAAATCAAACATGGAGAAATATATAACCAAAACCCCAATCAAATGACGCAATGTAGGTAGACCCTGATAACATGCTGCAGAGATGCTCATGCCGAAGGAGGTGGTGCCAAGAATGGCATCGGCACGGAAGGCATCGGCGGCAGCGTCACCTTGGGCACGGCCGGCATTGACGGCATCGGCGGCAGCGTCACCTTTGGAACGGCCGGCATGGGTGGCAACACGGCGTTCGGTACGGCGGGCATCGCTGGCATCGGCGGCAAGCTCGCCGCCGGCACAGCAGGCACAGCGGGCATTGGCGGCACTGTCACCGCGGGGACGGTAGGCACAGCCGGCACCGCGGGCATTGGCGGCAGCGTCACCTTCGGCACGGCCGGCATGGGCGGCAACGCGGTGTTCGGCACGGTTGGCACCGCCGGCATCGGCGGCAGTGTCGCTGCCGGGACGGCAGGCACGGCGGGCATCGGTGGCAAGGTGACCGCGGGCACGGTAGGCACTGGCATGGCAGCAGGAGGTGTTGCGTCGGCGAGGTGGCGCCCCGCTTGGCAGCTGCTGCTGCCGGCGAGCAAGACGGCCACGGCGAGCACTGTGGCGAGGAGAGCCGAAGTGGAAGCCATGGTGAGAGGTCAGTGCCTAGCTAGCTAGGAATGCAATAGCTAGCTAGAACTGCAAAACCAGAGCTGTTTGGTGATGCCAAGATGTGCATCTTTCGCAGCAATTTATAGGAGGAGCAGATAGAGATTAATTGATTAGTTGACAACTTGACATTGGTTGTTGGCCAAAACAAGGGTATCAGCTGCTAGCTGGTTAATTTGTTTCAAAGAGTTGGTTAGCTTACCTTCTTGCAGCTGAAAGCCATTTTCTGCATGATGCAAAATATTGAACCTATGTTTGACAATATAACTTGGTTCGCCAGGTTTTCTCCATATATATATATTTTTTTAAAAATGTCATGTACAGTTCGTCATATAACTAATTTCTTTAACAAATGTCGACCCCATGTAATATTTTTCAAACGCTCTTTACCTTCTGAAGCATTATTGTCTTTTTTTTTTCAAAAAAACACTTGATCTATTGGACTATAGCTACTTAGATATTCTTGAAGGATCTGAACTAAGAACCACCAAAATTCTCAAAACAGACGGTTCTGAATTAGATAGCATGTGCGCTGATCATCATCCAGCTAGAAGTCTAGAACAACACCAAGAAGGCAAATATGATCGGATCTCCTCCTGTGGTGACTTCTCGCTGTGGCTAATTTTAGAGTAAGAACTTGGTAAGCGCGAAGATGGTGAAATCCCTGGCCATCCAGTGGCTCGGCCTTTCATCGCCTACCTCGACCTGCAGGCTCAGGCTCTTGGCACAACCATGTCTGTCTCAGTCTCTCCATGTCTGCCCGTCTAGCTAGATCCGACTGCGAGGGGAACTGCCATTAGGGGTGGCTAACGAGCCGACTTAACTCGACTCATAAAAACTTATTAAGTTAACGAGCTAGCTTAGCTCGACTCGTTAACGAGTTAAAAATAAAACTCGACTCGACTCGTTAAAAAGTCCGAGTTGGCTCATTAAACTCATTAAACTCGTTACACCGATATACATGGTTTACAATTCATATGCAGTATAATTTGTGATTCTATCATCAAAGATTATTATTGACATACTATGTATCATAACTCACAAGATTATGTTACAATGTATTATCATGAGTTTACGACTCTTACATCTGTAAAATATGAACAATTAACTTCTATCTTAAAGCATCATAAGTTTAACGAGTTGACCGAGTAACTCACAAGCTAGCTCGAGTTGGCTCGTTAAGCAAACGAGTAAAAATTCAAACTCAACTCGACCATTAACTGCTCGAGTCGAGTCGAGTCGATCCGAGTTTTACACAAGTTGAACTAGCTCATGAGTTTCGAGTTTTTTGTCCTCCCCTAACTGCCATTAGCGATACGCTAGATCCTCATCTCTTGTCCTGCATCGCACCGATGAAATCTGCTGCCGGTCGTGAGAACGACATCAAATGGGGGAGAAACTTGCTTGCCGGTCCT
This sequence comes from Oryza punctata, assembly GCA_000573905.2. Classification (NCBI taxonomy): domain Eukaryota; kingdom Viridiplantae; phylum Streptophyta; class Magnoliopsida; order Poales; family Poaceae; genus Oryza; species Oryza punctata. Next base: position 2,412,316 of record CM002494.2, on the reverse strand, counting down.
AGCAGAGAGTAGAAAAGTAGGAATTGAAGCACATGAGGGAGGCTAGGGCTTAGAGAGGGCTTGGGTAAGATCGGAGCCTATCCACACCAAGCTTCAGGACCGAGCTTGCTCATGGTTGGGTTTGTGAGGACTGAGGAGGCGAGGCGGAGGAGAACGCCAGCCGAGTACCATGGGGACTAGGGATTCGGATCGCTGGTGTCGTGATGACGATCGGAAGGTTCTCAATTTTTTAAGTAGTTAATTATTATATATATAAGAAAAGATAATTAAGCTGTAGCTAGCTATAACCAAATTCCATGTCACCTATAACTAGTGTAACAGCTAGCTTGAATAATAGTAATTATTCTCCCTAGTCCACTACTATATATATATCTTTATCTTCGGACCAATGTAAGCCCACAAAATATATTGTATCTCCTCATCTTTTTTTTATAACGGAGTACAAATCTACAGCCGTGGCTTTTTTTGTCACTGCTCTTTTTGTAGGATTGTACTGATGTAGTTTTCTATATATAGCCTGTTGAGTCATCTTCTCGTTTCGTACATGTCACCCAAATAATCATCAAAAAATTTGAAAAAAATTAGCAAGATAGATTAATATGAAATATATCACTCCAAAACATGCAAATTAAAATTCAACTTTTACAAGTTGTAACAAAAATAACAAATATAGATGCGAATGTACGATAACTATTTTCAGTTTAATTTGTTTTTTTTGTTACAACTTGTAGAAGTCGAATTTGGTTTTGCATGTTTGTGGAGTGATATATTTCATGTTAATCTATGTTGTCATTTTTTTTAATAACTATTTAAATATCATGCAAATAACGAGAGGATATTCTCTCGAGGGATGAAAATTCATATCCTCATCTTTATTGCATTTAGTCATTCTTATTGAACTTCCTCTTAGAATACCCACACGTTTTGGTTGGTATAATTAATAATCCAAGTTTACCAAAAGACATATATGCAACAAAATACAACCATTATGAAATATGAACAGAAGTTAAACCAACGAAAATGAACCTATATATAAACAAATGCCATATACAAATACTTAGCCGAGCACTCCGTAAACGCAGACACAGCTAGAACAAATTACAAAATGATTAACTCGCATACAACATGCATTTACACACAGGAAACAAATCAAACAGGAGAAATATATAACCAAAAGCTTGATCACATCAAATGACCCAATAAATATGTAAAGCACTGGAAGCGTCCTTATTACGCCGAAGGAGGAGGTGCCAAGAACGGCATCGGCACGGATGGCATCGGCGGTAGCGTCACCTTGGGCACCGCCGGCATGGAGGGCATCGGCGGCAGCGTCACCTTGGGCACGGCTGGCATGGGCGGCAGCACGGCGTTCGGCACGGCGGGCATGGCTGGCATCGGCGGCAACGTCGCTGCCGGCACAGCGGGCACCGCAGGCATTGGCGGCACGGTCACCGCGGGGACTGTGGGCACAGCCGGCACCGCGGGCATGGGCGGCAGTGCAACCTTCGGCACGGCCGGCATGGGCGGCAACGCGGTGTTCGGCACGGTTGGCACCGCCGGCATCGGTGGCAGTGTCGCCGCGGGGACGGCAGGAATGGCAGCTGGCATCGGTGGCAAGGTGACCGCCGGCACAGCAGGAGGTGTTGCGTCGGCGAGGAGGCGAGCCGCTTGGCAGGTGCTGCTGCCGGCGAGCACGACGGCCATGGCGAGCACTGTGGCGAAAAGAGCTGAGGTGGAAGCCATGGCAGGAGATCAGCAGTGGCTAGCTAGCTAGGCAATAGCTAGAGCTGCAACACCAGAAGCTGCTTGGTGATTTGAATATGTTTCTCGTCAATTTATAGGAGGAGCTGATCAAGATTAGTTGATTACTAGTTGACAAACTTGACATTGGTTGTTGGCCAAAGCAAGGGTATCAACAGTCAGCTGGCTCTGGTTAATTTGTTATTAATTTCGAAGGATTTGGTTAGCTCACCTTCTTGTAGCTGAAAAGCCATTCTACTTTCTTCATGCAGGATGCAAAATATTCGACCTATTTGACAATTTAGCTTGGCTGGTTAAGTTTTCTCTTATTAGGTACAACCGTGTCTAGCATAAAGGCTCCTAATATATATTTCTTTAGATATATCAAGATTGTACTTGTAGTGAGGCATTCTAACTGTCTATGTGTGATTTTATGGCATAATTATAACTCATTAACTTGTATATGTTAAACGTAGCATTAGATATCATATAGCTATATAATCATGTTGATATACCGTCTTTGCAAACCAGCAAACCGTTGATACAGGATCAGGAAGTTCGATTTAAGAATGAATTTGCTATTAGATATAGCTCTATATATAGTTATATATGATCATGTGTCAATATCGTCTCATCAGTTGCAAAATTAAATAAGATGACTGAATAATCAAAGGCCTCTCATCTCTTGCATGCACTTTTAATTTTCTAGACATGTACATCTCAAGTGGAAATACATGCATCAGTGAGTAATTACTGTCTTCCAAAGGCTATTGGGAGAAAAAAATGTGTTCCAAACATATAATCATGGGTAATTCGGCAAAAGAAAGTTTATATTTTACTCAGTCGTCTACCATGAAAGTGCTCGGATATGATTTTCCGAAGGCTATTGGAAGAAAACAAACTGAAACCCCTCAAAATCTATCACTACTATATGGTCCTCGGAACAGAAACATTAATATTGATGGGCGATACTCCAATACTCTCTACTTATAATATTATACTACCAGTAATATTAAGGTTAAATTACTAATGATTACGAGTATCTTTGTCATTTTTGTTTTTTCCCGGTTAGATCGATATGTGGTTATCCATTATATTAGCATTGCTCATATTCCATCAAAAAGCAAAAAAAGAAGGAAAAAATAGTTTAGTCACTGCTAAATAACAATTATATCCCTATTTTTTGGGATAATAATGCCCCTCTACATTTTTACTACGGTTAACTAGGGTTGTAGTAGAAAATAATCTGAATCATTCGATCAAATGAGATCAACGGTTCAGATTGTTTTCTACTACTAGTAAAAAGCACCGGAGTGAGGCTCAATATTTAAATACACAAGAAGTATAATACAGCATGAAAAAATCGTCTAAATTATTATTCTCTATATATAGTTAATATAACTGACAACCGTATGTTTACACCAAGATGTATACAATCTCGTCGTGCTACATTAGAGTTATTGCGCATATATAGACATATATATAGCACTCCAGATATATTCATATATATACCATGCCTCTTTATTGCCAACTATATATATCACATAAGTAAGTAGGAGTAATTAATAGATAGAGGCCGGCATGCATCGAATAATTAGTACGTGTAGCTAACTAGCACAGCAAAACCTCTTCACACTCACCTATTATAGGACTAATTAAAAGTGCTGCATATATATGCATGTAGATGAGTATTCTTAGGCCATGCAGAACTTAACGTAGATCAAGCTAGATCGTTATACTCATCATAATATAGTCTAGATCAGTAGTAATTAATCATATTATATCCGTAATTAAATCAGGCAGCTGGAGCCACATCGACGTCGTCGTCGTCGTCGTCGCCGTCGTCGTTGCTGCGACGGTTGCCGACGAGGTTGCTCTCCAGTAGCAATGCCCATGCAAGGCGCTCACAGTCGCTCTTCGCCATTGCCATTGATGATCTCTAAGTATAGCTTGTGTATTTTGACTATCGAGGAAGACGAAGAAGATAGTGTTTCTATACGTATGGTCGAGTTGAGTGAGCTGTGGTATGTAGAACTGGTTATTTATAGGCATTGTTGCTTGAAGATATAAGGAATGAGATCTATTGACACATACACGAATACCGTCTATTGAGAAAATTAATGGAACCTGCGATCGATTTTTTAATTTAGTTTCTTTCATCAAAATAAATCGTTGGTTTTGATTTATTTTCGAGAGGCATTCGTGTATGCCACGTTGAGAATGAATGAGAGGACGAAAATTAATGTTCCTATTCTAGAGGAGAAACACCGGTATATGCAACATAATCCTCTTTTTAAAGGTGAAATGCTACATGACGTTATTCTGTTCGAACAAAGATATCATCTCGTTCGAACGGGTAATCTATACCTACCGGGTATCAGACGATACCTCTGAGGTATCATCCCGTCCGAACGGGATACCGTTTCGTAGCATTTCCTATTTTTTTATAAACACATATACTCCTACATGTATAAGAGAAATTAATTATATATCACTTTAAAAGTTAGTACAGCGGAGACCTGATCATCTTTATGCATCGTGCGGTTGGAAATTTAAAGATCCGACGAATCGATCGATAACGAAGTGATATGATCGATCCTTTTGACGGAATTTCGTACAGTGTCTGCAAATTCTTGACGACATTGATCGATGCACGTGTCGTCCAACTCTGACGTGGCTTCATGGCTTTGGATTGTCTGTGCAAGTCGTAAGCATATATAGTAGTACGTAGAGTATAGCATACAGCTAACCTTGTACATGCACAATATATTGCATATTGTATTTTATATTATATATACATATAATATATATATATATATATATATATATATAATACAATTCTACCATGTTAACAGAACATGGTACACATCGATGGCACCTGTGAAGTGAGTCATCTTCCACGTGTGCTAGCTACTGCATGCTGACTTGCTTGTGGAATCATATATACATCATGGTCCAATTAAATTACTACCCTTTTGTTTTATATTTTAAGTTGTTTGTTTTTTCCCAGTTAAATTTTGTTAAGTTTAACTAAATTTATAGAAAAAATTAGCACCTTGAAAATATCAAATTAGTTTTATTTAATCTAACATTGAATATATTAGATGTTTGTTTTGGTTGAAAATACTAATATATTTTTCTATAAATTTAATTAAATTTAGAGAAGTTTGATTAGGAAAATAAATCAAATGACTAATAATATAAAATGGAGGGAGTATTAATAATGCTGCCTGCATACACCATCAGTTCAGGCTTTGAGTACAGCTGCTAGCTTTAACGGAGATAATTGGCCCAACTGTCGATTTCACTTCATGCATCAGAGGGAAGTGAAACCAGCAAACTGATTGAGCACAGCAAATCAAGATCACTTGAGCATGCAGATTGATTCAGCTAAGCTAGCAATTAATTTGTACCCCGTATGTAAGTTCAGAGAGAGAGAGAGAGAGAGAAGGATGCAGTTTAGGCTGAGGCATGCATGCACGCATGGAGCAGGAGATCGTGGCTTCGGTGGGCGGCGTCCGACGTGGCGATCCGGGCCCACCGGCCCAACGTGGCGGGCGGCCTCCTCCACGTGGAGGGGCACCGCCATGCACGTTCCCTCCCGCCTCCTGCATGCGCCGATGCGCGCCATGGTGGAACGAAACGAAGCTGTTACACCTTCTAATGGGCCTGGAGGCCCAGCCCACATACAATTCATGGCCCACGGCCCATTTAGTTTTGTAAAAGGTACACCAGAGACCCCTTATTCCCAGACATATAGCATCCCTCAACTTACGAAACCTGGTCACTTTGGGTCCTCAGGTGATTTTGACCCCGGTTTTATCTGACGTTGTAGCTGAGTCAGTGTGGGACCTCTGGTGTACTTTTTCCTTTAGTTTTCACCACTACTGGCCTTAGCCCAGGTATCCGGGAGTGGAGGCCCATGCTGAATACCGACCTGTGGAAACTTCAAGTCATCAAAATCCACCTTCTACACTTTTTATTTTAAGAAACATAATACAAACGCGAACGTTCGCAACGCGCACATATTTACCCCTATGAATACACATACACATACCTTAATCCCTATGAGCACTTACACTTTGTTCTTGCATCTCAGAAACAACAAAAGAATCACAAATCACCTTTTATTTTTTTTTCCAATTTCTCCCATGGGCAAAATACATGAGACTAGCTGAAACAATCTGCCACTGATGAATTTGGCCTACAATATAGGAGTATACCACTAGCATCACTGACACGGTGTTTTTCAATACTGTACACAATTAACTGTTCAGGGGAAGCTAAACAGCTGTCCAAATTACGCAGTATATGACTGTCTGTGCAGCATTAGAAGCAGCAGTAGCTAGTGATTAGTGAAACTAGTCGCTCTTCTTAAGCTTGATGATCCCTTTGGGCACCTTGCCCAGGACACCCTTGTCAAGTTTCTGATACTGGTTCTGAAGCAGGCCAAGTGTGTTGTACAGGAACTCGTCCAATTTTTCTTGGTTCTTCTCATACAGCACCGGGAGAGTATGAGCACACACAAATCCTGAACAGAAAATGAATTCAAAGTTTAAAAACCAAATATTGCTCAACCTTCACAGACTCACAGTGACAATTGAAAGAGAAAATGCAGTGTAGATTTTCAATACCAATGTAAATGACAGTGAGGAGATTGCACCAGCTCCCAATGATAGCGGCCGCGAAGAACCCGGCAATCACCTGAAAGAAAGCTTGCTCTGATGTTACAACATTGTGCACATTGGTGACAACAGATGGAATGACTATGAACATTGCTGCACTCCATACCAGGAGAAAATTCTTCAGGTCTCTTCCACAAGACACATCCTGAAGAGTGCTCAAGAACTTGTTCACTTGGGTGCCAATTGCAGAACCAATGTTTGCGAACAGCTCATCCGGCAATTCGACGCGAGGAACTTTCGAAGGTGGCCTGAAAGTTCAGGGATTATTTACAGGCTTTCTCTGACAACACAAGATGCAGATAATTTTTTCCAGGTTTCATACCCATTTAGCATGCCTGCAAAAGTGGACCATGCAAACTGGACAACCATGCCAAGAACCAGAACAAAGCACGCGATCGTCAGGAAGTGGTAGTCCAGCCACTCGAAGAAAACCCAGACAGCTGTTGCAACAGCAAGAACACTCGAAGATATCTTCTTGTTCCTCCACAACAACACGTCAGCGGCTACAATCTCAAGCAAGCAGGGATCATAGGCATCAAACATAGTACATGTATAGGTTCTGTACAAAAGTATATATGAGCATCAATCAGGGAGTTTTTTGCATACATTTTCCAGCACCCAAAACATGATGGACAGACTTCTGACCACCGAAGAGTCTCTTAGCTTGATCAGAGATTGAGCCATCTTCAAATCTGACTGACTTCTGCTTGGGAAGGTTGTCGGCAATGGCGTCCACTATGTTGTCCATAATGTTCGACGCCGCATTCTCAGAATGCTCCGGCATCTCCGTCTACGCTGAATTCGTTTCAGTAGAAACACAGGTTAGGTCGCACTGAAATTTTTTCGTATGAACTAAGGTAGCAGTCACCTTCATTTAACAAGTAACAAACATGGCTTCAGTGTTGTTTTAAGCTAATTTAAGGCCATAAATATATAAGAATTCCTTGTTATATTCATCAAATTTCTTGTTTCTACATAACTGATGATTAGTGGAAGCCAGTTGATAGGATGTGCAAGTAATTGTACTGTACCCAGTCAACGCTGCTATATTCATCAGAGTTACAACAAATCAGCTAAGGCGCCACGCCGAAGTCTTCAGACTTCAGATCAGAGCATTTCTGAAGAATCTTCAGAGATATGTTTATGTTGAACAAAGGACCACCAATAACGGAAATGATCTTTTTAAAGAAAAAGATTAACAGCATCAGTGAATTCGATTGTTCGATTCACCACTGGATCGACTAAGCAACCGAGCATCTGAAGCTCGTATTGTCTAAACCTTTTCCTTACGAAGAGCTTCACACTCCTTTTCGGTCAGACTAGTCCACCATGGGTATTTTTTTACTCGGAACAGAGCAACAAACTAAAGCAAGATGGATTAATTCGCAAAGCAAAAAAAAAGAAAAAAAAGAAGGTAAAGCAAATATGCGACGGGCAACAGCGAAAAAGGAAGAGAAAGGAGATGGATTTGGAGCGAAAAATTACCGAGCAAGATCAGCAGAACAACAAAAAGGCCTGATATGATCACAACAAGCTGGTGATGAGGAAGGGAGATAGCTGCTGATAGGAGATGAGAGGATTTTTTTTTTTTTTTTGAGAGAGAGAGAGTAGAGGAAAGTTAGCTGGAATTGAGTGATTAGGCAAAGGAGCAACTGATTTTTTTTTGGGAAGGGCAATTATTAGGTGGGCCCATGAACTTGCTTGTGACTGAGATGTGGGCCCGGTATTTGCCTGCTAGGGGCCACACGTTCCTGGATCCAACTGACAACTGGTGTATGGTAATAGGTCGCTGTAGTAGTAACTGGGGTTGGATTTTTTATGTTTAAGTCCTTTGAAATATATATTTTACAAAGAAACATCCTAAAGAACTTAGTTCAAACCTGATTTCAGTTAAAACTTAAACGAAGGAAAAAGAAAAGAAAAATACCAGAATAAGGATATGGCCACATAGGAGGAGGACAAATCCTAAACTATTTCGACGAAAACAGGGTAAATGCTTACTGACTTGTACGATGTGGAGGCAGGAAGTTATAAGAGTAGAAATCACCCATGTAGTTTTATACTACCTCCATTTCATATTATAAGTTATTGATTTTTTTCTTATTCAAACTTTATTAAGTTAAACTAAGTTTATAGAAAAAATTAGCAACATCTAAAATATCATCTAACATTGAATAACTTTGATAATATATGTGATTTGGGTTGAAAATACTAATATATTTTTTATAAACTTGATCAAGCTTATAATATGAAACGGAGGGAGTATTAATTTTGTTTAAATTTTATATAAAGTTTAGTATTTTATCATTGTTTTTTTTTCTTTTTTGTCATGTGTAAGCTCAAGCTATCCTAGACGTGGCTCTGCCCCCTTCATGAAAGCAAGGGCAGATTCTCGTGAAACGGTGAAAGTTGCGTGGTGATGCTGTTGGAATCGGATACTTTGCTCTTCGCTGCACGCCTGCTACTGTTGCATTCCCCACATCTCTTCTTCTGCATCTATACAGTTGGCTGCAATTTCTTGTGTCCACGTTCTGCACTATTCGTTTCGCTGCTTGGTCGATAAACGCTGCCGATTGTGTGCCATCCTGCTCCGGCTCCAGTTGCTGCTACTTCGGCTTCGGCTGCGCCTCTTGGTTGCTGAAATTAACCGTGAGTCACTTAATTTTTTTTTTCACCACCGTAACTTATCATGCTTCTTCTGATCGAGCACGTTTCACCGGAGGTGATATATACACACAAACTTACAATTCCTATCTATACACGCAAAAGGTTATATATGTTACTGTTACCAGAATGACAGTTTATTTCATCAGATTGATCGATTGGTTGGAGAGAGGGGGCACATCGCAGCACCTTGAGCTACGTTGCCGTCCACCTACACTGTGCGCTCCGGCCAGCCTCTTAATTTGTGTACGTACACCTATCTTTCCTCCATCATCAGCTATATTACTACTCCCCTGTTTTAAAATATAAGTAATTCTGCGTGTTTTATAAAATACATGATTAATTTGTAGCACACACATTCAATATTGATACCACTGTTAATACATCAACAAAGTAGAGTACACATCAGGATACACATAAGTGATAAAAAGGTCTAGATGATTACAGCGCGGACCGACCAACCAAATTCATGACATCATGTAAAGGGTATAACATGGCGGAAACATAGATAACTTGCCTAAGACACCAAACAGTGTTCAAGTAAACCTTAGCCACAATTCAGGGCACCAGCAAGCATGGCATATATATGCTTGTACTAAATCACTATCAACCAAGTGACCTACAGTATCCTGGCAGATCTATTGTAACAAACAACAATATACTTAGCTAGGGCCTTCCCTTAAGCCACATGTGGTTTGCACTAATGTGTTGCATTGGGCTTTACCAAAGAATCAGTACTTAAGTGATCCGGGAGGACAATCAAATATGAGTAGCGAACACAAGCACTAGATTCTACCATCATCCATCCAAATCAAAATCAATTTGGACTCATTTTTCCACCAATATCACAGAGGCATCACCCTCTGTTCATTAAACAGAGTAAAATTAGCACTACGATAAGCACGCTAAGCATATTCTATGCGGCTATCCTTCCATCATTAATTTGACCCTAAATCTCAGTGGTAACATTGGTGATAATGAATAATGATACTCAAGTAATCAAGACAAGGTATATACGCAAATCGCAAGCTACCCAAGCAAACCACATATTTTTAAGTAAAACATCGCATACATAATAATTTTGCAATTACTATAATTTGCAAATTTGAAAATAGGAGCAATTGATCAAGGTGGTGCTTGGCTTGCTCTTGAATCTCCTGGTACTCCTCTGGTTTCTCCTCAAGCTAGCTGGATCAGTAACATTCCAACGTCGTGCTCTACGCGAATACCTAACAAATGCAATCAATACAACGACAAAAATGTACAGTATAAGAAACCCAAATATTTCTATAGAATATGAAAGTGCATGATTTAAGATTAATTTAGGAAAAAAAACCACTCGAATCTAAGTTCGTACGAGGGAGAAACGGCTGAACGAATTCTGCTTTGTCCTAAAATCACAAATAAAGGAAAAAACAATGTTTTCACTTAACCGAACCGCTGACCGGCTGAAAACATTCTACCAACTTAACGGGTCATCTATTGGGGACGTTTTTTTTTGTTCTAGGGTGTTTCTATGGCACGAAACCTACATATATGCTAGTGTGAACCTACGGACAACCTTTGAGAGTGGAAATGCTCCAACTCGCAAAGACGTTAATTGCACATGCTCGCATGTCACTAAAACGGCCTAACACATGTAATCCATCAGGTGCAAAATATTAACCTAAGGCGATTGGAGACGTGGAGGGTTTCTAGGGCCTAGGGATCATTGGTTGTGCAAGACGAACCTATGGGAAGGCTTTGGTAGTGGCAAACGTCTGTGAGCATGGCAAAATCTAATTGGCTATCGTCTATTTTTTTTAGACTTGTATGAATTGCAAAAAATCATATAGTTTTTGGCATTTAGCAAAAAAAAATGATGTTCGTATGTGAACAAATGGCAAGAATGATCAAAACAATCATGTCGTCCATGCGAGTCTTAACGTGCAATGTTAATGACTGGAAGAACATTTTTTCTATATTTCCTCTAAAACGATGATTTCGTGTGTGCGAACTACCCAACTCAGTTAGCGATGTTAATGACTACTAGCAAAATTGTGAACTCGTTGAACGAAGATGAGAATCCATCCTACAGGCCCTACAAGGGTTACTGACTCAAGGGATGGCAGCCAACCGGATGGCTATGGATGACGCCAAATAGAAGCGTACACAAGGTGCTCGATGAAATGCCAAGCTAAAGCAAGACATGCCACTCCCTGTCTGTTCATGAGTTAGTGCTTAAGTAGTGAAGGTAGGGGCTCGAGAAGGATCTAGGGCTTATGCATGCAAGGTACTAGGGTTCTAACTCGTGTGGTGAAGCTCCGATTGAGCCTTAGCCATGCATGTGGCCATGGTGGCATCACTTGGGCGGTTGGCCAGATTATGGCATGGTAGGCCAAGGCAAGGGTGTGGGGAGCACTAGTTGCCTCCTAGGAACAAAAGGAAAGCACATGTAGAAACAAGAGCTCACCAAAAAGGGCAGACGATAGTGACTGGTGGTAGCAAGGTGCGACAGGGGAGGTGGTGCTACGGCCTACGGGCTTTGGCCTTGGGGGGACTGAAACCAGGCATGAGAATGAGCTCAGTAGAGTCCCCCAAATGAATGGATTGGACTAGAACTAACCAAGCTAGAAGTTTCCAAACCACGACATGTGGTTATGTTAGGTCGACTCCATAGAAGAAGAATGGACAGTGGTGGAGCTCTATGCTAACTGAGGATGAAAACGAAGTTAGACGGTGGAGGAACACATGGTGACGCAGCTTGGACATCAAGATATACTCACCAAGGACGTTGTGTGGCAGAGATGGGTTTGTCAGCCCCGCGGATGACACCTCATGTTCCCGATGAACCAAGGGGTGAATCCCTAGTTCTTTTCAATCCTATCAAGTTGGGTTTGTGCTATACGGGTTTGGTTAGCCAACATGAGCACTTCCGTCAAGGTAGGACCTACATTGTTGTTGGGACTGACCATGATGTTGGGGTTCTTTATACGACTCTCCTTCCTAAGCCACTCGTGCCACGGAACAAGTTCATGGTCCCGTCATCCTGTACAACAATCTTCTGGTTACTATGCACATAAGGGTGTGTGCATTGGTGGTAACTAGATTGTAGGATGCAATCTAAGCAACCCAAGAACAACGAATGAACTCCACATAAAATGCCAAATGAAACGCAATAAAGATCCAATTTTAAAAACATGGATAAATGCTTATATTTAGTACAATTAAGCACTAGTATGACACTATCGAGTGACTGATCAATTCCATGGATTCCTTCCTCTTATAGCAGGCAGTTGCATCTACTACTTCTATACATCTATCTTGCCCTGAAACGACATCGATGGATACCGGGATCATCGCGGCGCGGTGGGTGGTGGGCAAGGCGCTGAGCCCAGTGTTAGACGGCTTGGTGGAGGCGTGGGCGGCCAGCCGGGAGCTCGGCCCTAATGTGGACGCCCTCAAGATGGAGCTGCTCTACGCACGGGCCATGCTCAACAATGTCCGTGGCAGGGATATCCACAACCCCGACCTCAACGAGCTCCTGCAGAAGCTGCGGGACCTGGCGTACGATGCCGACGACGTGCTCGATGAGCTCGACTACTTCCGCATCCAGGACGAGCTCGACGACACCTCCGAGGCTGCCGCCGAGCATGCCAAAGGCTGCGTCGGCAACCTCTTCCTCAACACTCACCACACGGCAAAAGCGGCTGGCAAGCTGCTGGGGTTCTCCTCATCATGTGCTGCTCGCTGCTGCGCTTGGCCACGCAACACCATGCTTGCTATCGGTAAACACCTCCCTTGCTCAAATTTTCATGATGATGATGGTGGTGATTCCGTGCACGATGATAGCAAAAAGAGCACGAAACCAACGCCTAAGTTGAAGTTTGATAGGGTGGGTCTATCCAAAAAAATGAAGATTATTGTAGAGCAGTTGCAGCCCGTGTGTGCAAAAGTTACCACCATTCTTAATCTAGAGCTCCTGGGTTCTCACCTTAGCATGCAATCAAGAAGTGCTAAGAGTCGTCCTATCACCACCCCTACAAGTATAGAGACCACATTGTATGGCAGAGACATTGTAATGAAGAGCATTATAGATAGTATCACTCAGGGTAAATGTTGTGAAGAATACCTGACTGTCTTGCCAATTGTTGGTCCTGGAGGCATAGGGAAAACCACTCTCATACAACACGTGTATAATAGCCAACAAGTGCAAAACCATTTCCAGATCAAGGTTTGGACATGTGTGTCTCAAAGTTTTAGTGTCGATAAGCTTGTAGAAGAGATTAAAGGAAAACTCCCTAAGGTGGAAGGTGAAAAAAAAGAGAGCAGTGCAGAAGACCTGATTGAACAAAGATTGAAATCTAAAAGGTTTTTATTGATATTGGATGATATTTGGAAGTGTGAAAGTGATGATTGGAAAAGGCTTTTAGTACCACTCAGAAAGGGACAAACAAAGGGTAACATAATTATAGTGACCACTCGGTTTCCAGTAGTAACAGAAACGGTTAAAACAACTGATAATAAAATTCAATTGGAAGGTTTAGGTGATGTAGAGTTTTGGGAATTATTCCTTGCATACGTGTTTGGCCCTGAAAAATCAAGAAATGATAGAAAGGATTTACATGAAATTGGAAACGATATAGTGAAAAAACTAAAAGGCTCCCCTCTTGCGGCGAAAACTGTTGGCAAATTATTGAGTAACCACCTTAATCGTGATCATTGGATGAGAGTTTTAGAGAGTAAAGAATGGGAATTGCAAGCTGGTGATCATGATATTATGCCTGCATTGAAGCTTTCCTATGATTATCTACCGTTTCATCTGCAACAATGTTTTTCTTATTGTGCTTTATTTCCTGAAGATTACAAGTTCAACAGCACAGAGCTCATTCGCTTTTGGATAGGACTAGATATTTTACATTCCGAATCTCAAAACAAAGCATTTGAAGATATAGCTCGAAGCAATATAGATAATCTGGTCAGTCATGGATTTTTTAAAAGAGAAGAAACTGATGGGCATCCATGCTATATTATTCATGATCTGCTACATAATCTAGCATTGAAAGTTGCCTCTCTTGAGTGTGTTAGTTTACATTCCTCTAATGTGAAATCAGTGGAAATGCGACCATCCATTCGTCACTTATCTATCATCACAAATGGTGCAAATGATACTGATGGAATAACTGATGAAAACTTCAAGAGTGAATTGATAAAACTAAAGAAAAGACTAAAGGTTGAAAACGTGCAAACTCTGATGATATTTGGAAAAGTGGATGAAAGCTTTATTGGATGTTTTCATGATTTGTTTAAGGAAGCAAGTGCTCTTCGTGTTCTTTATTTGCCTACAATGCCATTTCCGGTGGGGTCCATTTTGGATAAATTTACAGCACTTGTCCACCTACGGTACCTTAGGCTAGGGACCACCTTTGGCAATAAAATTCAGTTACCAATTAGCCTTTCCAGATTTTATCATTTAAGGATTTTGGATCTGGAAAAATGGGATGATAGTTTTGATTTGCCTGGAGACATTAGTAACCTTGCAAAATTGCACAATTTTCTTGTCTCTAGACACGGAAGTCACTCAAATATTTCTAATGTTGGGAAACTGCATTTTTTGCAAGAGTTAAAAGGATTTCAAGTCAATAGAAAAGATGTCGGTTTTGAGCTAAAGCAACTAGGTTATCTGATGGAGCTAAGAGAGCTTAGCATTGATAACCTTGAGAAAGTACACACAAAAGAAGAAGCAGCTGAAGCAAAACTTCTAAATAAAAACCGATTAAGGAGGTTAACATTAAACTGGAAAGAAGAGAGGACAAGCACAGATGCTAACAAAGAAGATCAAATACTTGAGAAACTTCAACCACATAACAACCTCCAAGAGCTATCAATCCATGGGCATGGAGGCTCTTCCTGCCCAAAATGGTTGGGTACAGAACTCTCTGTCAAATTCTTGGAGACTTTTTCTCTCTACAATGTAGTTTGGAATATCATTCCACCACTAGGGGAGGTGTTTATGGTAGGAGGACCTGGCGAAGAATCAATTGGTCGCAAAACTGGTCAAAACTTTCGTAGCTTGAAGAGATTGGAACTTGTTCGGTTACCTAATTTGAGAAAATGGGTAGCAAAAGAAGGTTGCCCTATGTTCTTCTCACTTTTGGAGGTACTTATAGTGAGGAATTGCGATGAGCTAACAGAACTACCATTTTCATATTATACCTATTGCACATCTGAAGATGTGAAAGCGACTTGCTTTCCTAGGCTAGGAGAGTTGGAAATAGTGCGTTGTCCAAACTTGGTGTCACTGCCTCCTATTCCTTACACTCAGACCTTGTGCTCTGTCAATATAAGTCATGTAGGAACAGGTTTGCCAAGCTTGGTTTACTCGAGTAAATCATCTAAGTTAGAAATTAGAGGAAACAAGTATCTAAATGTCTTCGATGACAATGTGTTGGCTTTCCGTAATTTAAACAAACTACAAGACTTGAAGATCAAGGGTTGCCCACCTTTGGAACAGCGACACTTTCAAACGCTAACTTCATTGAAGAGACTCAGTCTTAATGGTTCGAGTATTGCCTTGAATCCAATAGAAAGGAGTGATGTTGAGTGGCAGCTTTCAATTGAGTACCTTACAATTGAGGATTGGCATGGTAGTGGGAAGGAATTGACACAGCTCCTCTTTCACCTCCCAAAGCTGTCTTATTTGTGTCTTGCTGACTGCCGCAAGATAACACAGTTGAGTGTAGCTCTAATACAGCAGCAAATATGTGCTCAAGTGGAGAGTACACAAGTAACTGCTTCTAATCATCGACAGCAGCAAAAAGCAGAGGATCTGGAGGAGGAAGAAGTAATACAGCTAGCTGTGGGTCGAGAAGATGAAGACAACGACAGACTGCTGCTCTTCCCTGTCCATCTCACCAACTCTCTACGAGAGTTATGGATCAGAGACTGCACGGAGCTTATCCTAGTTCCTCCTCCTCTTCCCACTGGCCACCACAATAAGGAACAAGAAGGAAGAGGAGGAGGTCCAGGGTTCCAAACCCTGTGCTCAATACAGAGATTCTACATGATTAATTGCCCCGTGTTACTCTCTGCCTACGAGGCTCCAGCTTGCCTTTTCCCATGTTCCCTGCAATACCTCCATATTACAGGCCCTATGGAGGGCGTGCAGATGCTGGACCTCTCAAACTTGACCTCTCTCACTGAATTATCCATGTATCATTGTGGTGACGGTTTAACCGAGGGCCTATGGCATCTCCTTACTCGGGGTCAGCTCAGCAGATTATTTGTCCATGGAACATCTGGGTTATTTGCTGGTGTGGCTTCCATACTCAGGGCAATGCAAGAACAACAGGATCAGCTTCATCTTCTTGAGAGTTCCTCCAAACTGCCGATGCTTCACACGAGTGACTTTCTGGGAATCCTTGTGAAGCCGATCTGCAGGTTCCTCTCTTCCTCCCTCACCAACCTAATCCTCCAAGGAAACGCAGAGGTTGAACGCTTCACAAAGGAGCAAGAGGAGGCCCTTCATCTCCTCACCTCCCTCCAAGACCTTCAATTTGACTGCTACGATAAGCTGCAGTGCCTTCCTGCGGGACTTCATAGGCTTACCAACCTCAAGAGATTAATGATCATGGACTGTCCATCCATCCGGTCACTGCCCAAGGATGGCCTCCCAGGTTCACTGAAACTACTATACTTCATAGTCCGCGGCAACGAGAAGCTCGTAAAGCAGTGCAAGAAGCTCAAGAAAACCAACCCAGAAATCGAACTGATTCTCTAGTGCACGACTAATAAAGGTAATAGATGCTTCTCTGTTCCTACTAGTTCATAAATCCCACAATTACACGTCCTTTTTCCTAACCCCATCCATCACATCGTTTGCAGGGGGGTTGATGAACTAGTTAGTGCAGTGTTGGGCCTAGTATTTGGAGTGCACCTTCTTTTAGCCAGCCGTGTACAAATCGGCAATAATCCATCCATGCATCGTTCCTCAGATGCGGATCTTGTATGGATGGTATCCTCTTCCTGTACATAAATCATGTAAGTATATGTAAAATATAGCTTTATTTAGTGTACATATCAATTCCTTGATCTAGATGTGCCAACTGCCTAAGAAACCTTTTTTTTTCAATACCCGTACTGAAAAAATGGATGTCATATCGCTATTTATATCCTCTTCGTACTCCTTTGTTTTATGTTTGTATTTTCTTAAAAACAAATAATATTGTTCTGCTTCAAGGTAGCATAAGTTTTCCATACATACCAGCTGCGCGTGTTTAGAGAACCGCAATTAGTTGTGGTAGAATGATTTAAATTCACTTGTGTTGTAAGATACTCCAAATATTTTGAGTCATGTCTTTCAAATGAACTACGCAGTGTCCTGCTGCCATATCAGATGGCAGATGCATAGATGACCTGTTTTTATTTCTTTTCCTCTTCAATAATGTAAGTCCTAAGAGAACAGGTGGCCTAAACCGTTATTTAAGATTTGTTTTATCATAAGTTGAAAGTACTAGTTCAATCCACAGTTGATGTCATTTCAGAGATACTTTGCATTCAGATTACTCGTCATCATTTTGAGGAGTTTCTCGTGCAGGTTTTGTTATGTCAGTTCTACTAGGATTCTTGCTACTTCGGTCGTATATTTTGGTCACCACTCATGAACATGGAGTTGAGGTGCAATAAATTATGTATCAAATATTGTCACTGAGGAATATCTGTGGACAACAATTAATTTGCAGACGTTTTGCTACTGACATTAGGGTTTGCAATTTTTTTCTCCACTGCCAAATTTGCCACCCATACAAAGGTGTTATAGCATTGTTTAGTTTTGGAACACGCAAAAGACTTACATGTCATCCCATTAGATAGAAAAATAAAGGGCTACAAATCGGCCGAAACAAGAGTAGCCATCATATATTCATATCCCGATATCCGTGTGTCATGGAGTCCCGTCAATCTCAGCCTAATATTATGCTCAACGTATTCTTATGGAAGGTACTTATTCTTCTTGCTATCACTCAAACTATTTGAAGCTGTTATCAAATTATCTATGACAATGCAATCTAGTTTTGTAGATCATCTCCTTGGAATCCTCATGTGGGCTGGCAAAAGTTGTGATTGGTTCAGGTAGTCTTCTGCCACTGACAGCAACATGAAAATGGTACTTTCCGGTAGATTGAACTTAATCTGTCCCAAGTTCTAATGTGCCAAATGCCCAAATGCCAGACGCAATTTTTGGAACACATGTTGCACAATCTGTTGTGAGTATCTTACGAACTTAATGCCTTGGTTGAAGCCTCTGCAGCCTCAAAATCCCTTCAGTGTCCGTCTAATATTATGGTCAACATATTCTTTATTGAAGGTATACTTCTATAACTGTTTTTTGTTGTACTTGCAAAAGGAAGTAATATGAATTCATGGTTCCAAACCTTAATTCATAACAGTGATTAATTGTTGGATTGCTTGATAGATGTTGCACGGCTTTGGAAAAACCCAACATTAATTGTATAGCTCCCGTAAGTCTCAAAAGTGTTTCCAAATGGTATGAAGTCTTGAATATGATTTGCATTGCAAATGATGTGAACGCTTCCGTGTTATTGCTTAGCTATTTAACTGAATACAACTCTCAAGAGCACAACCATACAGATCTGTAGAATCACTTGCTCTTCATGTTTGAGCTATAAATAGACTACCGTTCCACTATCCCATGCCTCTGTTTCATAGCGTTCATGCCTCCATGAAAATCATCTTGTTAAGTATATGTGCTTTTCTTTCCTCAATTTAGCAAACACCATGGGTAAATGTTTTAAGTTAGTTTATCTTAAAGACTTCATAATATCTCTCCTTTTCTGAACCTGCAATGTTATAACATTTCAAGTACCATTGTATTGTTCTTATCTCCATATTAAATCATGTGGTTAGTTGATTGTCCTCTCATTTCTTTCCATGAACAGGTGGTTCAATCTTTGTTCTGTGCACTAAATCAGGATGTTACTAGTAATCTCACCTAACTAGGGACAGAATTGTAAGTGCCTTACTGTTGTTAATCCCCTTCCTCACAAGCTCAAAGATTTCGCAAGAACTCCATTAGTAAACAGTCAAGAACTTCACATGTATGCAGATAAACTCTAACATGCAAGCTCAAGCACTAACCATGGTTGGCTGCAGCCGAGGCGGTCCGGGAACATATCATGCTGTTCCGCCCGCGGTGGTCGGCGTGTCGTCGTCATCCCTCGGCGGCTGCTGCTCTGGTAAAACTCTTGCACGGCGCCCGGAGGGAGCTGAGGCAGCTGCGGCGTGCAGAGGGTGGTGGCTGCACGAGCACAGAAATCATACTAATGCTCAAGAAAACCAACCCAGAAATCATACTAATGCTCCTGGCTAATCAAGGTAATAGATGCTTCTCTCTTCCTTCCTACTAACACCTAAATCCCACAATTACACTTCCTTTTCCCTAATGCCATCCATCACATTGTTTGCAGGGGATTGATGAACTAGTTAGTGAAATGCAGGGACTTGTATGGAGTGCACCTTCTTCTAGCCAGCCGTGTACAACTTGGCAATAATCCATCCATGCACCATTCCTCAGATGGCAACAATCCATCCATGCACCATTCATCAGATGAGGATCTTGTATGGGTGGTATCCTCATATTCCTGTACATAAATCATGTAAGTATATGCATGTAAAATGGAGCTTTATTCAGTGCACATATCAATGCCTAGATCTAGATGTGAGCACCGTAAAGGAACTAATGCTTAGGTAGCATAAGTTTTGCATACCAGCTGCATGTGTGTTCAGAGAATGGCTATAGTCGTTGTAGAATCATGTAAATTCACTTATGCTGTCAGATATTACAGATATTTTGAATCCTAACATTCAAGTGAACTTACATAATCTCCTGCTCCGCTATATCAGACGGCAGATGCACTAGATGACCAATTCCCATATCTTTTACTCTTAAATAATGTAAGTAATAATGAGAGAACAGGTCTCCTAATTCCTAAATCATTGTTTGAGATTTATATTATCATAAGTTGCAAGTACTAGTTTAATCCACATAGTTGATGTCATTTCCGAGAAAGGTACTTTGCACTCAGATTACTGTCGTCTTTTGGGGGGTTTGGTGTGCAGGTGTTATTATGTCATTTCTACTACGCTTATTGGTACTAAAGTTGTATTTTTGGGTTATCACTCATGAAGATTTAGCGATGTACATGGCAAGTTCGGGTGTAATAAGTTATGGTTCAAAATATCGTCACGACAGAATATCTGTGGAAAATGTTGATTTTTCGGTGTTTTTGGTACTGATATTAAGGTTTGCGGTTTTTTTGCTCCATTTTTACAGTTGCTACCTATACAAAGGTGTTCTAGCATTAGTTTGGGGAACATGCAAAATACTTGCATGTCATTCCATTAGATAGGGAAAAAGGGCTACAAATCAGCCGAAGAAAACAAAACGAGGAGAGAGAGAGAGTTTTGGAGTTCTTCACGTTACTGTTGCTTAACTAACTTAAGTGGTGTAACAGGACCTTCACAAGAATAGCCATCATTTCATATCAGTTTGTCCTGGAGTCCCTTCAGTCTAGTCTAATATTATGCTCAACATATTCTTTATTGAAGGTACTTCTATAACCGTTTTAGTTCTACTTGCAAAAAAAGTAGTAATATGAACTCATGGTTCCAAACTTTAATTCATAACTGTGATGGTTGGATTGCTTGACAGATGTGGCACAGCTTTGGAAACCCAATATTGTGTCAGTAGCCGGCTTGAAGGTATTGCTCCCATAGTCTCAAAAGTGTTTCTGTATGGCATGAAGTCTTGAAAATGATTTGCATTTCAAATGGTGAGAATGCTTTCGTGCTACTGATCAGTTATTTAACTGACTACAACTCTCAAGAGCACACACCGTGCAGGTCTGTAGAACCACTTGCCTTTCATGTATGAGCTATAAATAGACTAGTGTTCCATTATCCCATGCCTCTATTTTATAGCATTCATGGAAATCATCTTGTCAAGTATGTGCTTTTCTTTCCTCAATTTAGTAAACACCATGGGGAAATGTTTTTCATCACCAATGGAAGCTAGTTTATCTTAAGGCTTCATAATATCTCCATTTTCTGAACCTGTAAAATTATAACATTTCAAGTACCATTGTATTGTTCTTATCTCCATATTGAATCATGTGGTTAGTTAATTTCTCCTCTCATTTCTTTCCATGAACAGGTGGTTCATTCTTTATTCTGTGCACTAAACACTAAATCAGGATGTTACTAGTAAAATCTTGCCTAACTAGCGACGGAACTGTAGTGCCTTACTGTTGTTAATCCCCTTCCTCACAGGCTCATAGATTTCGCAAGAACTCCATTGCTAAACAGCCCAGAACTTCACATGTATGCAGGTTAACTCTAAAATGCAAAGCTCAAGCACTAACCATGGTTGGCTGCGGCAGAGGTGCCCTGGGACCTATCAGGCTGTTCCGCCGGCCGAGATCGGCGTCGAGGGACAGCATGACGAAGCGCATCCGGTCGTCGCCGCCGTCCCTCGCCTGCACGGCGGCGGCGGCGGCGGCGTGCGGAGGGAGGCGGAGGGTGGCGGCGCTGGAACCCCTTGGGTTTGGTGGGTTTTGGGCCGGGAAAATCACCTTCCCGGGCCAAGCCGAATGGAGATTTTTATCTGAGTGTGGGTTTCCCCTTATGGACCCGTGAATGGGCCTCAATCCCGACCTAATCCCCGCTCGCCAAACAAGGCCTTGATTGTTGCAAAAATCGCCTCTTTTCTTAATTGTTTAGACCCCCATTTGGATTTCCAATCTAATGCATTTCATTGTAGTTCTCATGATTGAACTAGCTTCTTGATGCAAGTAACGCTACTAGTGCATAGCTGTACTCTTTTGGGATTGCAACTTAATGCGTGAGCCTGTTTGTATTCGTGTCTCAGACAGCTGCCGTCTAGTGTATACCGTGTTTCACTGCATGTCAAATGATATGCGTGCGCTTAGCCACAAAAAAAAAAAAGACCTTATCTCATTGAATCATGTCAAACGTCTGCTATTTTCAGAAATTAGTAAGTTGGTTATGCATGAGAACCTCAAACAAGCACTAGGCCGTACAAGGGCAACTAGAGTGAAATGCCTCTGGTGTTGACACCTCATATGTGGTTACTGTTCATCAGGAACAACCACAGAAAAGAAAAAAAAAACAAGATATGTATCTTTCTAAGTTGCTACACTGCAATCTGGTTTTCTGTCAGTGCATCCCAAA
Organism: Oryza punctata; assembly: GCA_000573905.2. Classification (NCBI taxonomy): domain Eukaryota; kingdom Viridiplantae; phylum Streptophyta; class Magnoliopsida; order Poales; family Poaceae; genus Oryza; species Oryza punctata. The sequence continues at coordinate 2,389,982 of CM002494.2, read as the reverse complement.
GGGCTCTTGACCATTGTGGGCAAATCGGGATGAAGAGACCATGTCCTCTGCTCAGGTCCTCTTGATCTTTGAAAATGTTCCGGTCTCAGAAAAGTAGGTGCTTTGTGTTCCACTGCCTAGCAGGTTCCCATGGGACTGGGGGTTTGACAGTTCTATTCCCTGAATGAGAAAACAACTGTATGTTACAAAGAAGAAATGATGGGAAGGGAGCAAACGGACTATGTAGAATCAGTAAAAGGTGCTCAATGTATTAACATCAGGGTGCAAGTATGGCACATGAATTCGAAGATACAAAAGTTTAGGAAGTAGTATTATAAAAAGCAGAGCAGGTGAAACAAGAAATGGTTCCTGTACTTTTTCCTATTCCAAAAAGGAGCAACTCAAACAACTCCTAATACCAAAGTAGAAAACAGCAATCTACTATGTAGAACTCAACTCCATATTCAACAATTGGATTAGCTAAAGGCCATATATGACTTAAATTATGTATCAATACCACAAGAACTCACCTGAACTGGTGTGAAGGCTAAACTAGATGTCAGTCCAGATGTTGCACCACTGCTACCATAGCTCTTCTCCTTGAATCTGATATTTGAAAAGCAGTATAGAATCAAAGTGATGTCGAAATACAAGCAACACTGAACAATAATATGCAGGACAATAGAACTACAGCAACATGGATTTCACTAGTGCTTGCTGAGCAACTGGAACTGGAAACAGTGCAAACTATCCTAACCATACATATGTGTGCAGAAACAGAACTCTTAACAACCTAAAAGTTTTATCCTGGAAACATAGAGATGAGGATGGTATAAAGGCTGAAAATATTAAGCTCTGCAAATAAAAGTGGACAATAATATAAGCTAGTAAAAAGCTACAGCAACTATTCTTTGTTGCCGACTTGCTTGTATTGTCTTAAATTAAGAATCTACAGTCCAAAGCATCTGTATATTCTCAAATATTTTGAAGTTTTAACCTGCTTGCATTGGATTTAACAGCCAGATTAAAAAAAGCACTTTGCACTAGATATTATCCTGTGTATCCAACTCCCCATGGCAACCAAGGGGTGGTCCATTTATTTTTAGAGAAGCTGTCTCATGTTTATGGCTTTAATATGTATAAAGGCTAAACGAGAATAGTGTGTTACAGGAAGAATAAAAAAAAAAACTTTTTGGCCACTTTAGCAGCAAGTTTGCTTTGCGCAGCTGACACACGTAGTTTCCCACTCCCTGCCTGTCCAAGCATGCCATAGCCTTCTCCCAAACCATCGCCTAATGATAACAAGATGTGATTATGTAAGTTATTTACATCCAAAGCAGTACGATGGTGAAACTAAACACAAAATATTATGTCAAACTGCCATGTCAATATTCAATACTAACTGACCTAATGAGCTTTCTTCTGGTACCCCAAACCGCATTCGGTTCGCAAGCTTCATCATATCAGTTTGTGCATATCTGCAGAATCAGTTTCTAAATTTAAGACATGGTAATATTGCGTGTCTGGCAAACAAAGTTTCAGCGTATGGCACAAAATAATAAGTAGGTTAACACAAAATTAAGCCTGAGACTGTTTTATATGCATTATCTGCCAAAGAGAATGATGAGCAAAGCTTACCTTTCTTTCATTTTCCGAAGCCGGCGGCCTCCTCTCTTCTTTTTAGGCTCGGAGTCTGGAACAGGAAGTGGTTTTGGAAGCTTTGCAGGAGGCGGTTCTTGCCACTTCTCAATCTTCTTACGAATTTCTTCTAACAAGTTCCGACCGGCTTTTCCAGTTGGATCACCTCTGATTGAATCGATTCTTGCAGCTAGAGTTGATTTTGCAGCTATAAGTCTGCAAGCACGAGTTCTCAAAGCTGGAGGTGTACTCTGAAATACTTCAGTTTGTTCAAGATAGCCAACACGAAACTGAGATGTGGCACTAGAAAATCCAGCAAGATTCTTCTTCTTTGCCCCAAGTAACTGAACATTGCAAGCAGGCATTTTTGCAAGTGCACCCAAACCACCAGCAGTTCCCATTAGTTTTGAGGCAACAGCGCTTCCAACAATAGCAGAAAGGTTTGGCGCAATGTAACCCATTCTGCTCTCAACAAAATCAAGCACCTTCTTCTTTGCAGCATCAAGAGTAAGGGCTCTCTCACATGCTTCAATGGTTTTTGCCAGATTCTCCTCAGAAAGAGGCTTCCCGCTAGTTGTTGATGCTGTCACTGACACAACCATTATAATTGCAGAAGGTAAAAGCCCTTCCAGGTCTACAAGTGTCAAATCCATCTCATTTCCAATCTTCTGAACAACACGGGCATAGTCAATAGGATGGTGAACAAGGGATTCCAGTTCACGAAACTTCAGTCTATACTTGTCACGTATGAAATTATGGATTATAATGATCTCATTCTCAATCTCTACTGACAAAGTATTGCAATCAACAATAAGCTGGTATTCTGGATCCTCCTCCAAGATGGATCCTTGATTGGAGAAGTCCGTGCCTTTCTGAAGTGCATCCTCAACTTTCTGCAAATAAACAAATGGAGCCATCAATTATCAACCTATCATGAATCAGGAGAGTACATCAATTTGTGCCTCAAAATACAAAAGAACTGGGTTGCCTGCCTACAGGGTCAATTAATACTAATAATCCAATAGTTACACAAACCATTCTAACACTGAGCATAGTGAAATATATTCATTTTGCATCCTACAAACACCTGTCAAATTCTATATATGAAGATATGTTCAAGAATCATGCATAAGAACAGTCAAGTGAGAAGAGGGAAGATTGTACAAACCTTGCAAATTGGAAAATTCGAACAGAAGGCTACAGTGCTAAAGTGTTTCACATAATTCAGCAACTTTAATGTTTCTTTTTTGAAATAGCAAAAAAAGTTCTGGACTTCTGGTGTAAAACATCATATAATCATGAGTATTTTTCTAACCATATGAATATGGTTTTAAGTTTGACAGGTAAACAAGGAAACAGTCTACATATGCAACATATAGAACTGTATTAAATAAATTGAGGATTTATAAGTTTGATCATGCACCTGTATTATGTCATTATAGCGCTGTGTCTTCTGCAGCTTTGAGACACTGTCAAGATCATCATAATTAAGAGACTCAAGGTCAAGCATATCTTCACCGCCATCCTCATCCATACCCACTGCCTCAGCATTTTCTTCTTCCTGAAAATGTTGACGATAAATGAACAAGTTCTCAAGAAATATTGTTTATTAAATATAGTTGCATGGAAGAAATAGAAATAAACTCACAGGATAGGCTTCATTATCTGACAGTTCATCAAGATCTGCTAAGAAAGAATCAGCAAGGCTTGCCTGCGAAGTGGCACCAATTAGGAAAAAATAAGGGCAAACAAGTGGCCACGGAAGAAAAGAACTTGCAAACCTTAAACAGAATACGAATTTAGCACAAGCTACCTGATAGCAGTTAGAATGTACTCACCATGATATTGGCTCAAGTCCTCCTGCTCTAACTTATTGAGGAGGATCAGTACACCTGATTCGTAGTGGTCATGTAGTCAGTGGCACTGTGCAAATAAAAAGAAAGAAGTAGTGAGCAGTATTACTACCAAACTATTATTGTAGAATGAACATTGGCCACTGTATATATTAGTGTACGCAAAGTTTTATGACAAATTCTCTAATTTACAACACGGCACTCCAAACTGTAAAGCTTTTTTGGGCAGAGAAATACGAAGTACATAATTAAACACTTAATTAACACTTTGTTCTTCGGTTTATCGATTTGGTCTGCAATGCGGATCCGCAAAAATTCAGCCCTTCGGCAATCCTAAAACTATGCATATCTAGCACGGGGAGGCAGGCATGAGATTCAGTCCAACCGAGGATTAAAAACAAAAAAAAAAAAACTAGTTAGGAAACTATACCGCTACTTGTGCTCCCCCACGCATCAAATAAATCCACTAAAAACTGATTGGTTTCGAGAATCCGTACCATAAACGAGGCCCGATCAGATTTATCACAGCAAAATAATCCAAACAGACTAGGCTAGGGTTCGTCACCAACGACAGGAACAAATCCATCCGACTCCCGACGGATCTCAATTCCACACCCACCCAGCATAAGCAAGATAGAACCGTACCTTCGTCTGCGTCGATTGGTCGCCTCTCCGCCGCCGCTGCTGCCGCCGCAGCCGCGCCGCCCCGTAGCAAGGACGAGAAGGAGAAGGAAGAGGACGTTGTGTCGCGGCACAGGTATATTTGATCTTTTCTGAGGTTGTTTCCGCAAAAGTGCATCATGCGCAATATACACGAACACGAGGGGACTTTCTGAAAATTTACCAATAGGCTTGAGAAATCCATGGGCCCATATAAATTGGGCCGAATGAATTGGGCTCGCGTCAAGACCACGATAGATTGTGTGGTTGCCCTTGCCATCGCCGGCAAACTCGCTCGCCCACCTCCACCTGAACCGCCGGAGGCGCCGCCTCTGCCTCTCCCTCCCGCCGCCGGCATCTTCGCGGCGCTCCATACTTCGCGCTCCTCCGTTCTCGGCTCCCCATCAGCTTGGTTCGCAGCGGTGTGCGGTGGCGTGAGGACGGGGAGCAGTTTCTCGCGAGGCCCGACGTTGCCTCCGGCGGCGGCGGCAGCGGCAACGATTCCTTTCTTCCAGGTTTGTTGCGCTGGGTCACTTGGATGTTGGATGCAGGAAAGATTGTCTTCTATTTGATTTGCGGCGCAGCAGCAGATGAGAAACCCTCGCCACTTGTATCCTGGTAGAAGTGAAATTATTGTTAGGTTACCTGAGTAAGAATGGGGGTAGAGTGTGGATAGTATGGAGTTATTATATTGATTAATGGGTCAGAATGCTGAGTTCTGTTTTTGCTCGGATTCATAGAATCTTCATTCTTCAATCTTGTAGTATCATGTCATGTCAAAATGGTAAAGTTGTTCTTTTGTTTTAATGTGAATAGCTTACAACATTATCAGGGAAAAGGATGGGAAATTTTATAAGCAGAAGTTTGTCTTTCTTTTTTTTATCACCACTTCTTTGAGCATGTTAGTGATATCTTGTTCCAGGTGCGGTGAAATTGTGGTTGCTGAGCCCTTAAAGCAGTGAAAAAATCTCACCCGGTTTCTATTCACTGGAAAGAGTTGAGCATTGGAATTTAGAAGGCAACTTGGTTTGTTTCCTTGCTGTTGTTACAAATTCTTACACAGTAAGTTGAATTTTCAAAAAGAAATATTGTATTCTAGGCTTTTACCGACTGGGTCTCTTAATTTCTTGAATATTTAGGTAATGGCAACCAGCGGATCCCTCGATGAGGTGCAAGAGGAAAATGTGCACCTAGAAACAGTAGAAAATGCACTCGTGCAAACAGTGTTTAATGAAGATGATTTTGTCGATGAGGAATCAGGAAGTGATACTGATGAACAAGCCACAGGAAACGACTTGGAAATTATGGAACCCAAGGCAGGAATAGTATTTAGCAGTGTGCATGATGCTTTTTGTGTTCTATGAGAGATATGCTCGGAAGAAGGGATTTGCTACAACAAGGAGAGTCTCAAGCACTTCACGATACTTCATCTTCGCTTGCAGCAGACAAAGCAACGCTCAATGCTCATCAAACAATGCGTGGAAGCATCATCAGAATGAATGTCCAGCTAAGATAATTTTACCTCTTGATGGTCCTGACAACAAGTTCTTCTTATCTTCAGTTACGCTTGAGCACAATCACGATCTCAGTCCAAGTGAAACAACTCAAATGGAAGTTCTCATACGTAACAAGAAAACTGACTCATGTGCTAAAAGAAGAAGAATGTCAAATGGGAGAGCAGACAATCATGCCAACAAGAAGTCCAGTACTCCTTGCATGCAAGCTGAAAATCGCCCATTTGGTCAAAAGGATCCCATGGACAATTTGCAATTGGAAAGAAAACTGAAGCTAGGCTTTATCGTTACTTCTTCTGCATGCAGTTCAAGAATCCTAGCTTTTTCTATGTTATGGACTTTGTCAAGGACTCCTGCCCGAGAAATGTTTTCTGGGCAGATCCAAGAAGTAGGGCTGCATGTAAATATTTCTCGGATGTCGTGACAGTTGACACTACATACCTAATGAACAAGGAGAGCATCCCTCTTGTTCCTTTTGTTGGTGTAAATCATCACGGGCAGTCGATTTTGTTGGGGTGTGGGCTACTATCAGATGAGACCACTGCGACCTTTCTATGGCTGTTCAAATCCTGGCTAGCTATGTCAGATAAGCCACCAAAAGTCATAATTGCATTCAGAATGCTATCGAGGAAGTTTTTCCACAAACTTGTCATATATGGTGTTTACAGTCTGTCATGAAGAAGATGCCTGAAAATCTCAGCGGATTCTCAGGGTCTCAAAGCATTGAAAATGTTTTTTCAACTGTGGTGCATGATTCATTGACACAAACTGATTTTGAAAACAATTGGAGAAAGACAATTGACAAGTTTGGCCTTCATGGGAGAAGTGCATGGCTTAATATGTTGTACTGTAAGAGGCATAAATGGGTGCCCGCATATGTGAAAATTAACTTTTGTCTGGTATGTTTTGCACACAAAAGAGTGAAAGCATCGGTAGTTCATTTCATGGATACATCACTTCTACCACAACGTTGGACGAGTTTCTGGACCAATATAATAAAACAATTGTGGGCATGGATGGGAAGGAAATTGATGCTGACTGAAAATCCACACATGAGGTTGTACCATGTATCACCCATTACGACATTGAGAAGCAATTCCAGACGGTTTATACAAAAAAAAATGTTTGAAGATTTTCAGGAGCAGTTAAAAGGTAAGATGTACTGTTATCCAACTCTTCTGAAGCAGGAAGGTTCGATTTACATATTCAAGGTGACGCAAGATGTTAAAATTAGGAAGCAACAGTGTAGCTTGGATTTCACAGTGTGGTGGAACAATGATTATTGTGATGGAAAATGCACATGCCGTCATTTCGAATTTCGGGGAATATTGTGTAGCCACATCATTACTGTACTTACTCTACTGAAGATCAAAGAAGTACCCTCCAGATATGTATTGCTGCGTTGGAGAAAGGATTTGGTGCGGAGACACAGTACCATTACTAACTGGTCCTATAATGAGATGGTCGACTCACCAATTGCACGAAATTATGATTTGTTATGCAAATCCTTCTATGAAGTGGCAGAGAAGGCAGTGGTATCACATGAACTACTCATCTTGGTGCTGGATAGTCTTGAAGAATTAAAACGGAAGGTTGTTGCACATACGTCGTAAAATTCATGAGATTCAGACCTCTAATCCTTCAGAGAGCAGAAAATGAGGTGTGATGATCATGAAGCTCCTTTCTCCTGACAAGAACAATGTACCGGCATTTTTCAGTATTCCCATGTAAGATATCTTTCTTGTTGCTGAAACATTTCGAGGCGTAATGAAACTACTGATTTCAATCTGGAATCTCAGTGATTGATATGCGTGAAATTATTTATGTGAAGTTACATTCTGAAAACAAATTCCATTATAAACCCACCATGGTCATTATTTTCTACGCAGCCATACTTATCATGGGCTTAGCAGTCAACTATCCAACCGGTGGCAAAAGAACTACCTGTTTTTGGACAGGCTACAGGAGCATCTTCGATAGTCTTTTCGCACTGACTTGCTGGTTCCTGTGGAAAGAGCGCAATGCGCGTGTGTTTGAGCAGAAGTTTCGAAGCACGGAGCAACTAGTGTGCGACATCAAAGAGGAAATCCTCGTTTGGAAGGCAGCAGGAGTGATCACAACTTCCAATGGCGATAACGAATAATACGTTATGTAATGTAATGTAATGTATTGTAATGGGTAGTAACGTATTGCAATAAGCAACTTCTGCTTATGAGGTTGTTGTTTTTTCCCCTCATCCATCTCGACAGCATAATGTCGTTGTAAGTTTCACATTGTAACGAACATCCCCCCATTCTTAATGAAATTGGTCGACTGAATCTTTCGGCCGACCCGGCAAAAAACAAATGGTTTGGTTAATACAACTCAAAACACACTTGGCACCTATATTTAGTTTTTGCTCTGAAGCATGAGTTGTTTGCTACATTTTGGAGCCATTTCCAGCTCATTTTGGACCTATGTTTAGCATGAGTTGTTTGCATTTTTAACCTCACCAAATTTAGCCTGTTTTTTAATTAGATTCTCATATATTGGCAATAATTCTTCACTTTGCACTTGCAATCCTTCTGTTTGCCGGGTTTGGAATTCCAAGGGAAAGTCACGATGAGATCTCTCTTCTACGTGACTTTCCTGGCCATTTTGTCCATCAACGTCCATTTCTCTGCATGCTTACGCCTCCTAGCTGAAACTTCATTGCCGGCGGTGATCCCAAATGGCCAGCCAGGAGCACCGGCGCTGCTCCCTCCGGCGAACATTCCGGTGAACTTGCCAGCCAACTTGCCGGCTAACCTGCCGGCCAACGTGCCACCGGAGATGCCAGCCAACTTGCCGGCTAACCTGCCAGCCAATGTGCCACCGGAGATGCTGGCCAACTTGCCGGCGAACCTGCCGGCCAACGTGCCACCGGAGATGCCAGCCAACTTGCCGGCTAACCTGCCGGCCAACGTGCCACCGGAGATGCCAGCCAACTTGCCGGCTAACCTGCCAGCCAATGTGCCACCGGAGATGCTGGCCAACTTGCCGGCGAACCTGCCGGCCAACGTGCCACCGGAGATGCTGTCCAAGCTTCCGGCCAACGTGTCACCAGACATGCTAGCCAACCTGCCACCGGACCTGCTGGCCAAACTGCCGGCGAACGTGTCGCCGGACATGCTGGCCAACATGCCACCGGAGATGCTGGTCAACCTCCCGCCGGACGTGCAGAAACAGCTCCCGGCCAATGTTCCACCGGACAAGCTTGTCGCTGACCTCGCGGCGGCGGGGAAGAACCAGCCGGGGGCCGAGAACGTGGTCGCCGCCGCCGTCGGCCTCCCCCAGATGCCCAAGATGCCGGACTTCTCCGGTCTGACCGACCTGTCGTTCCCGCCGATGCCGTCGGCGAAGATGCCGACGATGCCGCACAACATCACGCTCTTCGGGTTCGATGTGCAGATCCCCAAGTTCATCAACAAGATGGTGGATGATGAAACCTCTTAAACATGATCGAGCTTGGCGATGGCGTTGTCATTGCCTCGAGTTTTGTGACATGGTGGTGTAAGTTGCATGCCATTGTTGTACTTGTACAGCTTAAATTTCTCTGATAGAAAAAATTCGTTCACATTTTTGGAAGAAAATTAAAGTGTGCACTGTGGGAATATGGACTATGTTTTGTGGCCATGTTACATCTTTGCTCGTTCGTGAACCTCCAAAAGCTTCAATGGATTGCCATTTTTTTTATCGTACTATGGTTTTGCTCAACTTAACTTGAATTTGTTCAAGAATTTTATGATATATGGTGCGCGCTGATGTAATTAACTTGAAATGCAATTGCAAATTTGCAATAGTATTATGAAAAAGAAAATCATAAAAAAGTACAGTTCCTGTAATATAAGTCTATCCGGTTGAAGCATATGACGTGGCTTTTCGAATGGTGACACATCTAAAATGGAAGAAAATCGACTTCAATCGGTTTACTCTCGAGAAATCTTTTCCCGACCGTTGCTTACTTGATGTTACTGCTAGTCGTCACCAGATGTTTGGTAGGTCCCACAAATAACGTTGAGGGTAAAACTATTGAGGTAGTTTGGGACAGTCCCGGTCTAAGATCTTCTAAATTTTAATTAGATCTTGTTTGTTTAATTCTTCACCAAGGGAATTAAGAGAGATTTAAAGGTGATCAATTTTATCTCTATTGTAATCCCCATCAATTCCTTTTGAGCCCTTTAAACGAATAAGACTTTACGGAAAGAAGTTTACTGAACTCATATATATACATATACGTAGTGGTGGTGTCCGAGTCTACCACACATCTCTATCACTAACAAGGGTCCTACAATCTTTTATTGTTAACTCTTCTCAAATTTCAAAATCATCTACTTATTCAATAAAAATGTTGTGTAATTAAATATGTGTTTATTCAGTTAAATTAGGTAAAAACTTAAATTGTTCTCCGGTGCAACGCACGTACACTTGGCTAGTAGTGAAAAAAAAAAAACAAAGATCAGAAGTGGGGGAGAATGGCGAGAGTACGAGAGACAGCAGGACAGAGGAAGGAGGGCGACGAAACACTCCGATCCGACGTGGGCCAATGGCGCGCCGCGCAGCCTTATCCCGCGCCATCCCGCCTGATCCGAACACCATCCACTCGGCGCGCCAACACCACAAGTCCTCGCCACCGCCGCGTCCCCACCGCGCTCTCCTCTTTGTTATCCCCGTCGCGAGCTATCACCCTCTCTCGCCGCGACATCCAACCCAGCAGACACCACCACCTACACTACTCGCATCCTCGCAGCGAGGTAGCCAACCGGCGGCAATGGCGTCCACCTCCTGCTTCCTCCACCAGTCCACGGCCCGCGTCGCGTCGCGCGTCGCCTCCCCGTCCCCGGCGGCACGGACCCAGCTCCTCGTCTGCCGCGCCCAGAAGCAAGACGGCCCCGCCGACGCCGACTCCGCTGTCTCCCGCCGCGCGGCGCTCGCGCTGCTGGCGGGCGCGACGGCGGCGGTGGGAGTGAAGGTGGCGCCGGCCTCCGCGGCGTACGGCGAGGCGGCGAACGTGTTCGGGAAGCCCAAGACGAACACGGAGTTCATCGCGTACAACGGCGAGGGGTTCAAGCTGATGATCCCGTCCAAGTGGAACCCCAGCAAGGAGCGCGAGTTCCCCGGCCAGGTCCTCCGCTACGAGGACAACTTCGACGCCAACAGCAACGTCTCCGTCATGATCAACCCCACCACCAAGAAGACCATCACCGAGTTCGGCTCCCCCGAGGAGTTCCTCGCCCAGGTTAATTAATAAAAAAACATTTTATCGTTTGGACATTGACACGGTCTCTCTATGAAATAAAATAGAAATAGTTTTGAATTAAATGATATGGCGATTTGGCTGTGTATATTTGCTTGGATATATAGGCTGGATTTTTATCCATTATCTAAAAAAACTGACGTGATGATTGCTTTGCTGTTCAGGTCGACTACTTGCTTGGCAAGCAGGCCTACTCCGGCAAGACAGACTCCGAGGTACGTAGTTTATGTTCAGATAAGATTTGGTCGAACTTTTAAAATTTTAAATATGATGTTTTTTTGCAAGAATGTGAAGTGATGTGTGGATATGTGATACAGGGTGGGTTTGAGTCGGATGCGGTGGCGACGGCGAACATCCTGGAGAGCTCGGCGCCGGTGGTGGGAGGGAAGCAGTACTACAGCGTAACGGTGCTGACGAGGACGGCCGACGGCGACGAGGGCGGCAAGCACCAGCTGATCACGGCCACCGTCAACGACGGTAAGCTGTACATCTGCAAGGCGCAGGCCGGCGACAAGAGGTGGTTCAAGGGCGCCAGGAAGTTCGTCGAGAGCGCAGCAAGCTCCTTCAGCGTCGCATGATCAAATCTCTCATCAGCTTCTCTTTAATCCCTAGCGAATCAAATCAATCAATCAATCGAGTTCGTTGCTCAGAGATGCATCACATGCATGCGTGCGTGTGTGTTTCTTTGATTGTACATGAGAATTAAGAACAAGTTAAGGAGAGAGGTCGATCCATCGATTTCCCCTGCATGCAAGGATTGATTTTCTGTGATCGGTGTGTTAAGTAATCCTAGTAATTAATTAATCATGTTCCATTTTTGTATGTATATTTAATCCATGCTTGACATGTCACTCATATATATGTAGGAGCTGCTTTTATTTTATTTGGTTTAGTTCATCCAAGAAACAGTGATATGTCAATCGGAAGGAAATTCAGGATGGCGAGAATCAGAAACGAAAGTTTGCAGCTATTCCTAATTAACCTGAAGTTTTGTTTGGCTGAATTTGGGGGTGAAAATTGGAAATTGATAGTTTCATACACCACCATTTGTCCATTTCATATTCCAGCTTCTAATGGGCACTGAACTTGTGCAGATTTCTAATTTGCTATGGTCAGCTTCTGAATTGGACAGTGCTTGGAAGCGCTTGATATAGATTTGGATTATTGAAACTGAACAAGATTCGAATTAATATTTGAACCTGATCAAGGCTTGCATTTGCCTACAACCAATTTGAAACATGGTAGCATAAGCATCTTATGAAATCAGCTTTTGCTGTACAATAATAGATTGACAACCAACTTCCAGAACCCAAATCTACCAAGACCAAAATTAGTAGTAGTAACAGACAAAACCTGGCGTTGTTGCGTTGGCGCGACACGTCATCCGCTCTGCTGCCGTGGATCGCACGTCAGAATCCGGTGCGCATCCGGCGAACCACGCCGTCTTGCGGCGCGTTCTGCCGCCGCCGCTGCTGCTGCCGGCGAACGGACTGGAGCGCCTGGTCGAGCGCCGCGGCGAGCGACGCCGGCGACACGGGTGTGCCGTCGGCAAGCGCCCGCTGGTAGGCCTCGTCGCCCTCGGCTTCCTCGCCGTTCAGCGCCATGCGCACGAGGCGGCGCATGTCCCGCGGCGTCAGCTCAATCTGGTCGTCGAGCTCCGGCCCGTCGGAGCGCGTCACGAAGCCCGATAGCAGCAGCGTGCCGTCGCTCGGCCCGCCCTCCCGCGCCATGGCGCCGTCGTACCGCCGCGCCGTGAACTGCGATCCTCCGCCGCCGTCCTCGTCGTCGTCGTCGTCGCCCCAGTCGCCTCCTCCTGAATCATCTATTCCACCGCACACTTCGCTGAAGTCCATGACGCTCCCGATCTCGTCCTCCTCCTCCTCGTCGCCGCCGCCGCCGAAGTCGTGCACCACATGCACGACGTGCAGGCAGAGCTCGAGCCCGGTGATCTCCTCCTCCGCACGACCCTCACACCGCGCCCGGACGCGCGCCGCCGCCTTCGAGACTCCGGCTCGACCTCCGAACGCAGCGTCGGGTGCTCGATCCCGGCCACCAGCTCCCCGAACGCCCGCTCCGCCGCCAATGCGCCGTCCTCACAATCCACCATCAACTCGCGGAGCGGCGCGCGACAGGACAAGTCCTCCATATTGTCCACTTCGTCGTCGACGACACCATCGCCATCATCGTCGCCGTCGTGGTAGCAGTAAGCCCGCTGCCGCTGGACGAGCTGCCGTAGGGTGACGGCCGGTGGCGCTGTCTGCTGCTGCTGCAGCGGCGGCGGCGGCGCGATCGCCATCTCGGAGAGTAGCACCATCTTGTGAACGCCGAACACTTGGCAGTCGAACACAGTTACCGTCGCCATGGCTGCGTTTGTGAGAGTTTAGAATTCATATATAAATACAACTTAAAAGGAACTAAAATTTGAAATTGAAACAAATAAGTAAGATTGGGAGAATAATATAGAGTCCATATAGAAATGCAATTAAAAATATCTGAAATTCATAATTAAAAAATAAGGAATATTAGAAAAAGATTGTGGAGTCCATATAAGAACACACTTTAAAAATAACTGAAATTCAAAAATAAAAAAATAAAGAATATTGAAATAAGAGTGTAGAGTCCATATAGCAATACAATTTACAAATAACAAAAATTTGTAATTGAAATAAAGAATACTAGAAGAGGAGTTTAGAGTTCACAGGAATACAATTCAGAATTACTGAAATTCAAAATTTAAAAATAAGAAAAATCGAAAGAAGGGTATAGAGACCATATAGGAGTAAAATTTATAAATAATGTAAATTCGGAATTAAAAAAAATATTAGAAGAGGAGTCTAGAGTCCGTATAAAGATACAATTTCAAAATAACTACGAAAGTAAAAAAATAATTAATAAATTGTCATGTATATACAATACAATATAAATTTGCATATTGGTTAGTTTAGTCAAGTTAGTACAAAATTTAAAATTATGTTGCCATTTTAATATATTTTAATAATAAAATATGAAAATATATGTGCTTTATGCGAGAGAAAATCTAAGCTAGCTGTGCAATCTACGCGAGCCATCATGCTAGTTCATTATATGTAGGGAGAAAAAAAGATAAATTTCTAACTGTCGGTGTCATGGGCCCAGGGATATGCCGACTTAGGGTTTGAGGCGGCCCCATCTGCCCACGTGACCATCCCCCGAAGGGGGAGAGGGCACGAGGGCAACGTGGCAGCCACCCTCCCATGACACGCTACCCCCTCGGGGGATAGCTCGGTGGGGGTCGGGCTCCCCCGACCCTCTCGGGCTGCTGCCACGTGTAGCGGAGTAGGTGAGCGCTCCCAGCGCTCACCTACCTTCATTAATGGCGGCGCAGGCGTAGTGCGCCCGCGCCACGCACGTGCCGCATTTATTGCGGAATGACGCGCACGATTACGTCTGACATCGGTCGCAGTCGGCTGACCGGCTTGCGACCGGTCCGAATGACCGATGGGACAGCGCACAGTGCCGGGCATGCCGGCGCACGCTGGTAGGTACGCTACACTTCCCGTCTGGTCACATCAGGATTATGTGAGTCGTTCCGGCTCACGTGTCTCGCCGGAGTTGGTACGTCAAGTCCAATCATCTGGCACGTCACACAGGCTATGGTTGGACGAGCAAGTCTTCAACCGTTTAATGGAGAATGACATGCGGCGTCATTCTCCGCAACAGGCGGCCTGACAGGAGCCATGCCGGCACTACAGGAGCAGAAGACCCCTGTCACAAGCCACGAGGTGGCTCTTGATTGTAAAGTAGCTTCCACCCTTTCTCTAGATATAGCCTATCCGGCCCATGTGGTATCCCCTTAAGAGATATAAAAGGAGGCCCAGGCCTAGAGGAAAGGGATTCGGCTCTCTGAGTTCTCCCCCTTAGCTTACTTCTAGCTGAGTCCAACTCTTGAGAGTTAGAGCTCACACAGTTAATCCACCCCACAGGAGTAGGGTATTACGCCTCATCGGTGGCCCGAACCTGTATACTTTCTCATGCGTCACCGTCCTCTCTCTTGCGATCTCCGATCCTCACCGGCTCCACCGGGACCGAACCTGGAAAGGCCTCTCTCATGCGCCCCCTGGGCCGAACTCAAAAAGGGGTCTGCACAGTCCCCCGCTGCGGAGCTTACCCTCCAACAGCTGGCGCGCCAGGTAGGGGGCGCGTAAACGCTTCTTCAGGTTCCCACTCCTTGCATGAGCGCCAAGCTTCGCCGAGTCAGCCCTATGGCTGAAGAGGCGGTGCTCCGCACACCCACACCGAGCGTCAGCGATGATGGCGGAGAGCTGCATCCCCGTCGCCAAACGCGCGCCCTGTCGCCACCTCCACGTCGGAGCCCTGAACGGGGCAAAGCACAGGAGGCGCAGGAGGGCTCTGCCACCTCCCCACCACCCAGCGATGAGTGACGACGCCGCCCCAAGGCGCGTCGCCGTCCTGGTGAACGCCGAACACTTGGCAGTCGAACACGGTTATAGTCGCCATGGCTGCGTTTGTGAGAGTTTAGAATTCATATATAAATACAACTTAGAAGGAACTAAGATTTAAAATTAAAAAAATAAGTAATATTGGGAGAATAATATAGAGTCCATATAGAAATACAATTAAAAATATATGAAATTCATAATTAAAAAAATAAGAAATATTATAAAAAGATTGTGGAGTCCATATAAGGATACACTTTAAAAATAACTGAAATTCAAAAATAAAAAAAAAAGAAATATTGAAATAAGAGTGTAGAGTCCATATAGCAATACAATTTACAAATAATGAAAATTCGTAATTGAAAATAAAGAATACTGGAAGAGGAGTTTAGAGTTCATAGGAATACAATTCAGAATTAATGAAATTCAAAATTTAAAAAAAAGAAAAATCAAAAGAAGAGTATAGAGTCCATATAGGAGTAAAATTTATAAATAATGTAAATTCGGAATTAAAAATAAAATATATTAGAATAGGAGTCTGGAGTCCATATTAAAATACAATTTCAAAATAACTTCGAAAGTAAAAAATAATTAATAATTGTCACGTATATACAGTACAATATAAATTTACACATTGGTTAGGTTAGTCAAGTTAGTACAAAATTTAAAATTATGTTGCCATTTTAATATATTTTAATAATAAAATATGAAAATATATGTGCTTTATGCGAGAGAAAATATAAGCTAGCTGTGCAATCTGTGCGAGCCATCATGCTAGTTCATTATATATATAGGGAGAAAAAAAGATAAAATTTCTAACATATTTATACTCTCAAGCTATTAGAAATTTTACCTTTTTTGTTACAACTAAAATATAATGAATTTGAGTTTAAGATTTTACACATTAGTGTAATACTATTTGTTAGTGTTATAGATATGACATGTACTTTATCCTTGGAGTCATGAGATATACGGATACAGTATATCCTCAAGTATACGGAAAGAATCTATTTAAATTAAGGAAATAGTCTCTACGAAAGAGGAAACAAAAGTGTCCTACTCGGAGAGGAATAGGATACTGCCTTACCGTGGGGATCCATTGCCTCCAAGTTCTACTTGGAGAATAAGGTGATATGCGGTATGAATGTAGGCCCCTAGGGGTACAGGGTATCGAATCTTTGAGCAAGACACCCGCCACCATAGAGACAATCCAGATGATTTGAAGACAAATCACCAATAGATCTCATCGAGCCCCTCTCGATTAGGATCTCGTCCGTAATCTCGGAGTTCTGTTGTTCACTATTGTACTCTGTGGTTATCTTTTATAATCCCATATAAACTGGATTAGAGCTGTTACATTGCGAGGGGGTCTGAACCAGTATAGTCCTTGTCTTTCTGTGCGTGCTTGATGTCGTATCGTGTATATTCTTATACCAACGTACCCAAATACTCCGAGAATACGGTCTGCGGGTATCACCCGTCGACACTATTAAAAGTACTTTATATAAAAAATTTTATAATTTTTTTGTGAAATTTGTTAATTGGTGAAAACGGTGTATACGAGAAGCCATGATATGTTCCCTAATATAGGCGGGGGCCTAAGGTTCCAAATCTCATTCGTATTTGGTAAAGGAAACATTGTATAGGGGGCGTGTTGCAATATTGCCTGCGAGGGTCGTGGCTTTGTTTAGGACGTGACTACATATGTAGTGGTAGCTGTTTTGTCTAAATCAGCTACCACTCCATCTATGAGAGACCCTATCCACCTATACTTCAAATAAAATTTTCTCTTAAACTACTCATCCAATGTACGATCCGATTACACCGTTGTGTTCGTAACAATTAAATCTTTATAACAAGATCTCACATGATTATATTTTAATGAAAAATTATAAATTACTTTTATAACATATCTAAATTACTTTTAGATTTCACTAAATTACTTTTTTGACATATAAAAGTAAATTCAATAAAGCTTAAAAGTAATTTACATATATTGTAGAAGTAACTTATAACAAAAAGAAAGTAACTTTAATGCATGTTTTTTTTTGATTGGACGTGACTACACAACTAGTGGTAGCTGGTTTGTACTCCATCTAGTTTTTCCTTTCAACTTGAAAAATACAATAGAATGTTTCCGTTTTGTTTTAAGATACTTTTATAATATATGCAAAATTACTTTTAGATTTTATTGAATTTACTTTTATATGTCTAAGAAGTAACTTAGTCAAATCTAAAAGTAACTTATATATATGATAAAAATAACTTATGTATATAATAAAAGTAATTTACAAATATAAATATTTTTTCATCGTAATATAATCATGTAAGATCTTGTTGTGAAGATTTAATTGTAACGAACACAATTGTGTAATCGGATTGTAGATCGGATAAGTAATTTGAGAGAACTTTATAAGAAGGAAGAAAAAGACATGCATGTCTAAGAGGAAAAACAAGTATGCACGTCAGCACGTGTAGCAGTTCTTCTCACAAATTGGTTCGTCGCTGGTTAACACTAAACGGAGAGGCTTCTCGGTTTATATTTTGCCAAAGTTTAATCGTGCCATCAGACGGTTGGGAATAAATTAGGACGTTATTTTTCACAAAACCCCCTCAAGTAAGCTCAAAATCGAACAGACACATCCCCAGCTGTTAGCTCTCAGAATGTGGGTGATGTATTGGGATTTGGGAGAACATGTGATTTTATTTGTGATGAAAATTAAAAGATTTGACTTTTTCTTCCTCTTTTTTTCTTCAGGAGTCAATTTGATGGATGGCTTGTTGAAACTGAGTAATTGCGTCGGTGAGTACTTCATATCATCGGCGGCAATAAATAATTCAGACAGGAGACCGTCTCTGTTTTCCCTTCATGAGTGAAGTAAGCAGAGTCCTAGTTCTTGTTTAGGTTTTCTTCTGCTTTTTTTAATCTAACTAGTTGGGTGATCCGCGCAATTGCGCGACTAGTATTCATATAAAATTATATATTTTTTACATATGATTTTACTTAAAATTTGTTAAATAGCTATCTCATTGTCTTAGGATTTGAAAGATCGAACTTTATCATCCCCATATTTCTAATTTTATAATTTTTAGAAGTCACGTCGGTTGCTACCTCCTACTCCTTTGTCAGTCATTTATTTGCTTATTGATTTTGTTTTTACATTTTTTAAAAAAGTTTCGTCAAACATCGCCACTGTACTCCTCTACGGTCCGTCCGCTACCTACTCTCTTTATTATCATTGAGATTTTAAAAGTCAAAAATAATTATTATTTAGATTCATTTTTTTACTTTTTAAAAGTCCCGCCAAATCGTCAGTGGCTTACTCCTCCACGGCCCGCCCCCTGCCTCTCCTTTTTATTGTTATTGAGATTTTTAAAACTGAACATGATTATACTGGGGTTTATTTTTTGCTATATAGAAGTCCCGCCAATTGTCACGACTATGTTGTTAGTCTACCCGTTGTCCCTCCTCTTAATCATCATTGGTATTCTATTTGGGGTTTTATTTATATGATTATAGTTTTTATATGTCCCATCAACTTCCACCATTTTACTCCTTTATGGGCATATTGTTTCTCCCCTCTTTATTATCATTTGATATCGTTGTGTTATAGATAAATTATTCTTTTCGAAAAATCCATATTTTTTATTTTAATATTTTTTATTTGTAAATTATATTCCTGAAATCTTATATTTATTTTTCTATTTTCGAAATTTATTTCATTTGTTATTCCGAATTTTAATTATTTATAATTGTATTTCTAGTAGAATTCTTATTTTTGTTTTTCTAATTTCTGAATTTATTTTATTTTTTATTTCGAATTCTAATTAATCTCGTGGTGTGTTCTAGATGGATTAATTGTTGTTTCAATATTTTCTTTTTTATTTCGAATTTTAGTTATTTAAAAATTATATTCCTAATTGAACTCTTCCTTTTCTTTTCCTAATTTTAGAATTTATTTTATTTTTATTCTGAATTTTAATTAATCTCGCGTTGGGTTCTTATATGGACTTTTTTTTTCTAATATTGCTTATTTTTAATTCCGAATTTCAGTATATTTCAAAATCGTATGCCTACATGAACTCTTCTTTTTCTTTTCCTAATTTCAAAATTATTTTATTTTTCTTCCTAATTTTAATTAATCTCATTTTAGGTTCTTATATGGACTCCTTTTCTAATATTGCTTATTTTTAATTCCGAATTTCAGTTATTTCTAAATTGTATTTCTATATGGACTCTGTTTTCTCTTTTTCTCCGATTAATGTTTATTTTATTTTTCTTCCTAATTTTAATTAATCTCATTTTAGGTTCTTATATGGACTCCTTTTCTAATATTGCTTATTTTTAATTCCGAATTTCAGTTATTTCTAAATTGTATTTCTATATGGACTCTGTTTTCTTTTTTTCTCAGATTAATGTGGGAATTTCTAGTCTCCACAGTTAACGTGGTAACTTCTTTCAAAGCTATTTTAATAATATATTAGATTAGATAGATAGATAGATGAGAACCGATATGTCTGTCAATGTCAGGTTACTGCAGCGCGTTCTTTTTCTAACTTGACCATTTTTTTTTTTGCCGGGTTGGCCGAAAGTCGACCAACCGAATTGTATTAAGCAGGGAGGAGAGAAAAACTACAAACGACACTAGACTGCCGGAAAGGGGCAACAACTAGTCGTCCACCCAGGCTAAGACTGTTGCCCTGAAGGACGAAAAGCTGAAATGCTGACCAGGTTACTCCCGCGTTCTTTTTCTGACTTGACCAGAGGTTACTGCAGCGCGTGTTGAACAATTCTTTGGTTGCTGTCTCAACACGATAACCCCTTGACTGCTATAAATTCAGCCCCCAGATTACAGCTGCATGTGCTACACGCATTTGCGTACTGAACATTCATCAATGTTAGTTTGCATGCAAGCTTGATCGATCAGCTTCAGAGTTTGGATCACTGAGAAGTTCAGAATCCTCTCAATTCGTTCTTCCTTTGAAGCACTGGTTCATTCACCAACATGTCGGCTGATCCCAGCCAGTCGTTCGACGATTTCAACAAGCAAGCCTCCAGCACTTCCAATTCCTTCCTGGCCATCGTCGTCGGTGCGTGAAATTTCGACAATTTGTACCTGTTTTTCTTTTTTTTTTCTTTTCAATTTTCAGTTTCATGTTTCGAGATGATGAACTGGTTTCACTGAGAGGATACTTGGTTTGATCTCTGGTGATGCAGTGGTTTCGGTGTTGAGCATTGTTGGATCAGTCGCCATTTTTTACCTCCTGTACAGATGTGTCAAGAAGAATGGCCTCCCGGCCATCAATATTAACACCAACGCGAGCTTCGCGCCGGCGATGGCGGCGATGTACACGGTGGTGCCGGACTCCCAGATACGGGACGTTACCGTTGAGAAGTTCCTGAAGGAGATCGCCGGCGAGAAGCCCATCCGGTTCACGGCGCAGCAACTGGCCGGATTCACGAACAACTACTCGGCCCGGCTCGGCGCCGGTGGCTTCGGCACCGTGTACAAGGGTATGCTCCCGAACGGCCTCATGGTCGCCGTCAAGCGCCTCCACGTCGGCGGCCGTGGCGACGGGTCGACGTCGCAGGAGCAGTTCATGGCGGAGGTGGGCAGCATCGGGAGGATTCACCACATCAACCTCGTCAGGCTGTTCGGCTTCTGCTTCGACGCCGACGTGCGCGCGCTGGTGTACGAGTACATGGACAACGGCGCGCTCGACGCCTACCTGTTCGACCGGACCCGCGCCGTCCCCGTCCCGACGCGGCGCGCCATCGCCGTCGGCGTCGCGAGGGGGCTCCGCTACCTCCACGAGGAGTGCCAGCACAAGATCGTGCACTACGACATCAAGCCCGGCAACGTCCTACTCGACGGCGGGCTGACGCCGAAGGTGGCCGACTTCGGGCTGGCCCGGCTGGTGAGTCGCGGCGACACGCACGTCTCGGTGTCCGGCATGCGCGGCACCCCGGGGTACGCCGCGCCGGAGATGTGGATGCAGGCGAACGTCACGGAGAAGTGCGACGTGTACAGCTTCGGCATGCTCCTGTTCGAGATCGTCCGCCGGCGGCGGAACCTCGACGACGGCGGCGCGCCGGAGAGCCAGCAGCAGTGGTTCCCGATGCTGGCGTGGAGCAACCACGAGGCTGGACACCTCGCCGAGGCCATCGAGAGCTGCGACGCCATGGACAAGCAGGAGAGGGAGATGGTGGAGAGGATGTGCAAGGTGGCGTTCTGGTGCGTGCAGCAGCAGCCGGAGGCGAGGCCGCCGATGAGCGCCGTGGTGAGGATGCTGGAAGGGGAGGTGGACATCGACGCGCCGCCGGTGAACCCGTTCCAGCATTTGGTTGCGTCGCCGGCGGCTGCGCTTAGGTGGACAAGCACAGATTCAGCTGAAAGTGATAACACGTTGAGATCAGGGTCTCGTCAGTCCGCAGAGGTGATCATTCCAATTGGGTCACAATGTTGATTCCAAAAAATAAAAAATAAAATGGATCACAATGTTAATTAGCAGTGAGGCACCACGTTTTTTTCGTGTTTATTTGCTGCGTTGCCTCACTCATTCCACTGCGTGAGTGCAAAACCGTTCACTCAACTACGGCCTTTTGGTTTCTTCAATTCTTCCTAGTCCACTCCACATAAATCATCGAAAAAAGTTAAGCCTGTGGTAGCAAATGATATATTGGTATTTTCTCCATCACGAAGATATGGGTGGAGGTCTGGAGCTGGTAGAGTGGAGTGGTCATTGGTTTGAAGCATATTGGAGAGGACATGATGAATGTTAGGCATTGGGCAACACCATAAAGTTGTTTGGAATTGACATTGCCTCTGTATTAGCTGCTCTCTTAATTTGGATGTTTCCTGAAAGTTTCAGTTGCACAACTGTTAATTTTTGTTGTGAGGAGTATTGCACAGTTTTGGCCATGTATATTCACGTAAGATGTAGAGTCTGGGTTTTAATTAATCCATTATCTAAAAGAGAGTATTGCGCAATAGTGGCATCACAAGTGGCGATGCTACTGATCTATTTCCCTTTTGCTTGATATGTCAAGTGACGGTTCCTCTTATATATATCTTTAAAGATATATACATCTCATCACACTTGAGAGATGGGCTCTAGCTCCATGAAGTGATGTATTCAACTAACACAAGTGCTAATTCACCTACATATTTGTTCAAGTTTTTCTTCAGTCTTTGACAACCCCCATTTAGGGAGCTCCCTAAAAAGATTTTCTCCCCACATTTTTTTCTCCAACTCAATTTCTAAATCCCACAAATCCCACTCTCTGTATTTAACTTTGTCATATGTTATTGATTACCTACTAATATCTTTATCTTTATCTTTAATAGATTTATTTTTAATGGTTAATATATACGGTGAGGATTTGGAGGCAGGGGCTGGGAGGCGAGAGGAATGTGGTGGCTGCCAGAATTCTAAAAACGAAAAATAATGAACTTAGCAATGATAAGTTTCAATTTTTTAAAAGAAAATAAATCCAAATGATAACGAAGAGGATGAGCATGGCGAGCGGAGGGGTGGCAGATGGCCAACTAGCAAACGAGCAGGGGACATGGTGGCTAGGCGGCCTTAAAAAACTATGTATGAACCCGACAATAATAAGGTTAATCGCCAGCTAAATTTATTAAGATTGCAAAGCGTGTGGAGCACAGCACAAGGCCGTCACTCTTCACATGCTTGCATCAAAACACCAAGATTACATCACCTGCTTCTCTCCCTTTTCACCGGTGCACCGGCCGGATCGACGGACGACATGGCGTCGCCTGCCGTTTACGGTGTGCACCCTTGTCATCGTTGTCATCGGTTTCCATGATCATCTCATATTCTCTCATGTACTGGCTGTTTGATTTCGATGATATTGAATTGCTTCCTCTTGTTTGATTTTTGCATTGGTCGCTGCAGTGATTGCCACGATCATCTTCGTGGTGGCGTTCGCCGCGTTTCTGGTCAGAGTGTACCGGGGCGCCGAGAGCAGCGGCGCCGCGGTGGCCGCCGAGATCAAGGCGACGGCGCACTACGCCGTGGTGCCCGACGACGTGATGAGGAACGCGACGGTGGAGAAGTTCCTGTGGGAGATGGCGCACGAGAAGCCCATCCGGTTCACGCCGCAGCAGCTCGCCGGGTTCACGCGCTGCTACTCCGCGCGGCTCGGCGCCGGCGGCTTCGGGACGGTCTACAGGGGCGCGCTCCCCAACGGCCTCGCCGTGGCGGTCAAGGTGCTGCGCGGCGGCATGGACAGGAGGTCCGAGGAGGAGCAGTTCATGGCGGAGGTGGGCACCATCGGGAGGACGCACCACATCAACCTCGTCAGGCTCTTCGGCTTCTGCTTCGACACCGCCGTGCGCGCGCTCGTCTACGAGTACATGGGCAACGGCGCTCTCGACGCCTACCTCTTCGACCGGACACGCGTCGTCGGCGTCCCGGCGCTGCGCACCATCGCCGTCGGCGTCGCGCGTGGCCTCCGGTACCTCCACGAGGAGTGCGAACACAAGATCGTCCACTACGACATCAAGCCCGGCAACGTCCTCCTCGACGGCGGCATGACTCCCAAGGTGGCCGACTTCGGGCTGACCCGGCTGGTGAACCGCGGCGACACGCACATCTCGGTGTCCGGCATGCGCGGTACCCCCGGCTACGCCGCGCCGGAGACGTGGATACAGTCGGGCGTCACGGAGAAGTGCGACGTGTACAGCTTCGGCATGCTCCTCCTTGAGATCGTCGGCCGGAAGAGGAACTTCGACGAGGCCGCGCCGGAGAGCCAGCAGTGGTTCCCGATGGTGGCGTGGACCAAGTACGAGCGCGGCGAGCTGATGATGGACGCCGTCGACGTCGTCAATCATCCGAGCGGTGAGATCTGTAGTGCCAGCGATGGCGAGGCGGTGGTGACCGTGGCCGTCGACGAGCAGCAGTGCAAGGAGGCGATGGAGAGGATGTACCAGGTGGCGTTCTGGTGCGTGCAGCAGCGGCCGGAGGCGAGGCCGCCGATGGGCGCAGTGGTGAAGATGCTGGAAGGCGAGATGGACGTCGTGCCTCCGGTGAACCCATTCCTGCATCTCATGGCGGCTCCGGCGCCGGTGACGAACCCATGGGC
The DNA here is from genome assembly GCA_000573905.2 of Oryza punctata. NCBI lineage: Eukaryota > Viridiplantae > Streptophyta > Magnoliopsida > Poales > Poaceae > Oryza > Oryza punctata. The sequence continues at coordinate 2,365,518 of CM002494.2, read as the reverse complement.
GACGACGACGGCGAGCAGCGGAAACGCCGTCTCAGAAAACGTGGTTATTTCTCAAGGAATTGACGGTATCGTCTCGCTTTGACTCACGCAGTCACGCTACTGAAATAGGAGTATTTTGTCTGGGCGTGTGGGTCGTGGGATGGCAGTGCCACAATACTAGATTATTTACTACTAGTACGTCGTAATACTACATGATCTTTCGATAGGTTTGAGCTTCAAATCTATTATTAGAATTTTCAATCGGTGATACAACCCGTTTTAAATGAAAAAAAAGGAACAAACATGTTAAAAAATGTAATTCTAGAGAAAAAACAGTTGTAACATCTAATTTTTTATACTGTAACTAAGTGTAGATACACTGTAATTGTTTGTAAGTGTTCTATAGTATATATAAATGTTTTGCAACTGAGTGTAACCGTAAATTAGGTCCATAGGAATACGAATCTTGACACAGTATCTTACGGACAATAAATCAAAAGACGGGAGCCAAAAATTCTAGCGCAAGTGAGATAGTAAAAGTTAAATGAGATGCTGGAACGGGTGACCCGTTTTGCGGAGGGACACGAATGAAACTCAACCAACAATTGATCCAAAGGAACGTAAAGTGGACATTTCCGCCGGAAGAATACATGTCTTGGTTGTATTGGACCACCAGGCCCACCAATTGCAATGACAGGCCGAGATACACGGCCCAACTGTTGACGCACGATTGCATTGCAAAGCATGGCGCTACGCCGCCTACGCACGTTCCGAGTGAACAGGCGTACCGCGCGCGCTGACACGACACACACGTCTCGGTGTCCAGCAACAGCAAGCGCCCGCGAGCGCGACACACACAACTCGATCCGGTGCGGCGAGCTGACGATGATGCCGTCCACAATTCAATCGAGCGCGCGGCGAGATCCGGTAATACTGGATGGCACCGCGGCTGCACGCGGTGACCGTGGCCGCGACGAGCAGCAGCGCAAGGCGGCGGTGAAGAGGATGCTGCAGTAACCAGGTGGCCGTTCTCGCGCGTACGAACATCTAGCGGCCGGCGCCCCGATCGCGAGGCGAGGCAGCCCATGGCGCCGGTGGCCGTGGTAAATGGAGAATTAAGTGATGAAAAGCTCTGACGGTGAAGAACCATGAACCATTCTTCAGTTTTTACTTAACCATAAACCCTTACGCGGTATCTAACAAAATATTTAACTACTTGTGCATAAATTTCAGCAAGGTCAGCTACATGTCTAATATCAATTTACAGGCTACAGCAACCTAAAACACAAGGACAAAGCAGACTCGAGCAAATGAATCAAAATCTGAATGCCCCAAAATAAGAAAAGCAGATGACCCATGGTTCTGAGTTCTGACCGACCAATAACTTAGTCGTGCTCCTCGTCGAGATCATGAATCGGCCGCGTCGTACAGCGCAGCAGACAGAGGAAGCAGCGGCATGTATATACGTACGTTCCGAAGCAAGCAGTGAACCAATATACATTCTCCCAGATCGAATCCAGATATCATGCATAACAATCAATTATAACAATATCTCAATGCATCAACATTACCAAACCGAATCCAGACTTCCAGAGCAAGCCAAACAGCGGCATAGTACACCACATTCCCAAATCCAGAGCAAGGAAGCAAAGCAATGTTGTAATAACCAATCTTCCCCCACATCGAAACAATATCATCAATATCATCAAGGCATCAAGTTTGAACTCCAAATCAGATCAAATTCATGGGTTCTAATCATGTCTTCTTCCCCTAGACTAAGACTAGACCCTGACAACAAAAACACATATGGATTCATCTGACCAGAACAGAAACAAACACTACAGGTCCTTCGCCGAATTCAGATTCGGATGGATTCAGGACTCGAATCAAATCACAACAGAAGCAAAAAAAAACGCAGTGGTTCATCTGAAGTTCTGAACACAACAGAAGCAAACATCTGACCAAATTATTCGGATTGATTCAGTCATGATCTAGACTCTAACCTGACGTTTCCTCCGCGCGCGTGGTAACTTCTGCTGCTAAGACGAAGGACTCCTCCCCTCCCATGGCGCTGCTCCTCCGGCCTATACGCCGCCATGGCCATGGGAATACTTGCAGTTGCGCCCGTATCTGCACCATCCACTGGTGGCGAACTCTTTGCACTGATGCCACCAGCGGCTGCCCCTCATCCCCTGCACAATTCGTTGCTCCTCCTCGTGGTGAGCGAATTGACACCCATCCCCGCCGTGGCACCTCCCGTTCCGCCTGAAGATCACGCACATCATCGTCTTGTGATCTCCCATTGATGCCGGTATCCATGTTCCGGTCAGCGAGGAGCCCCTCATGGTGTGGGCGGCGGTGGAGGCGGCGGCGAGAAGAGCGCCGGGATAGGAGGCGGGGGATGCCGGCGCGTGCGGGGCTGGAACTTGATACGGCACCGGCCTGAACTCCCCTCGGACGGTGGGGATCGTGGAGTAGGTGGAGGGGGCGAAGGATGGGTATGGAGCGTGAACCGGATGGAGTGATTGGGAGGGGATGAAGCTGTCGGCGGTGGGGGGGAAGAAGACACTCCGCTCCTGCCGTGGCGGCGGCGGCGGCTGCTGCTGCTGTTCTGCCATCGCGTCGTGCAGCCAATCCCAGTTCCACTCGGCGGAAGCAGTGGGGAGTCGCGAGGAGGAAGCGCCAGCGTACGGTGGGTTGATCATGTGCGGGTGAGCACCAGCGAGGGCGGAGGAGTTGATCATGTACGGGTGAGCGCCTGCAGCGGAGGCGGAGTTGTTCATCATGGCGTCGCCGGCGAAGGGATTGATCATGTGCGGGCCAGCACCAGCGGGGGCGGAGTTGTTGATCCTGGCGTCGCCGGCGGAGGGATTCCTCATGTACGGGCGAGCGCCACCGGGGGCGGAGGAGTTGATCATGGCGTCGCCGGCGGAGGGATTGCTCATGTACGGGAGAGCGCCACCGGGGGTGGAGTTGTTGATCCTGGCGTCGCCGGCGGCGGGATTGCTCACGTACGCGCGAGCGCCACCGGGGTTGCGGGGGGAGTTGATCATGGCGGAGGCGGAGCCCAAGTTGAGGCGGCCTGGGGCACCGGCGGGGAGGCGGTGGTGGCCGTTGGGATCGGCCATGTCGGTGGAGGGCGAGGCGTGTGATTTGTGATTTGAAATGGGGCGTGGTGGGGATGGAGGTGTCAGAGAGAGAGATAGAGATGAGATGCCCCTCTTATATAGATGGTGGGTAGCGTGCTCTGCACGACAGCGTCCGGACTCCGGCGGCCGTTGCTGCCGCGGCGAGAAGCTTTGAAGTTGCTTTGCTTGCTCTCGTCGACGGCAAGTTGGCAACTGCCACGTGACTGATCGGATGAAACGAAGGAGACCAGCCTGACCAATTAGGTGGGCTTTCGGCCTAAAACAAATTTCTGATAGCTGGCCTTTTACTTGTTTACCGTAATTTAACTGTGGGTCTCGGTTTGTTGGGAGAAAAAAGAAAAAGTCCACTCTGACTCCCTTAGTACTTGTTAAATTTAATTAATTCATATTTCTCAACCATAAAATCGGATATAACGGATATTTCAACTATTTAAACAGATAAAAATAACTTATAAGACTGTATTGATAGTGGTATTGGCTGACGTGACACGTTGACTATGATTAAAAATGCTATGTCAACAAAAAAGTTAGGAATATTATGTGGTACCCATATGTTATCCACACTATCGCTTTTTCTTCCACCCTCTCCTCATCCTCCCATGGGCCCTCTCTCGACTCTCTTCTCCACAAAAATGAGGCTCTTGACAGGGCCCTCAGATATGGCACCACTAATCCCGAAGCCATTGGCGACACATTGAAGTTGCTCGACGGTCGTGGTGGCAACGTGGACAAGAGACATCAAGCGTGGGGAAGAAGCAGTGGTGGTTATAGGGAGAAGTGGTGGTGACAAAGAAGGCCCGCGGAGCGAAGCTCGGAGAGGAGGGGGAGGGAGGGTGTAACGCCCCGGCACTCGCTAACTGATATCACCAGCTAACTCATACCGAGGTGCTACGCATTACCTGTGATATAGTACCAGTCCCAGGATACACTAGCTGGTACTCACAGAATAAACATGGAATCAAAGTAGATTATTATTACATCACTGGGTGTTAGTCCTTACATAAGTTGCTATCCCGGACAGACCCAGAGATGAGCAACACACAATACAAAAGTCCATAAAGCAAAAGACAAAAGCAGCGGCGGCTAAGCGTCTGGGCGACCATCTCGATCCACAGGCGACGGCTTGGGGCTAGGCACGATCCTTCTAGAAGTCCTCGTACTCGGCTTGCTCCTGGAGGTACTCCTCGGCGGTCGGGTCGACGTCTTCGTCTCCATCCTCTATAGATATTATATATATAGCAAGGGTGAGTACTTCACGTACTCAGCAAGCCGGGGAAAGAATGACATGCTTGGTTAAGACAAGGGGAGCTAGGGTTTTATTTGCGAAAGCAGCCTTTTTGGCAAAGTGATTTATTTCACAAAACTCCTAGTGAGTGAATCAAGTTTTAGTTGTCGGGAGGAGGCTCACGCCTCGACCCATTCCACAAGTTGCTTTGCAACAACTTGTCACGATTAACGAACAACAAGTTATTTGTCTCCTCCATTAGTTCCTTCTCACTTTCTCGACCATACATGGTCCACACAGTTATCTCAGCACTGCAACGCCATCATGGCCCTAACAACACTTCGGTGTCGGACGACACCCCAGGTCACACAGACCCGTTCCTAACCACACAGGTTAGCCGTTTGCCACACAGGCAAACTTTTGTAACGAATCCCTTCCCACCAACCATTTTCATCAAACATTTGTCAAACAAATCTACGCTATGAGAAACACCTTACACTCGCCCTTGACCGTGGGCACGGCTGTTCGAACAGTTCATTAAACTCTGCAGAGGTTGTACGCTTTACCCACACGACACGAAACTGACATCGTTTATTTCACACTTTACCCACTCCGCATCATCACCATTTTCGCAACACACTTTATTTCACAACACCTCGGTACAACGTACCGGATTTTTAGCATAAAGTTTGGTAAATATCCAAGTTTCCCACACAGCAACAACGTAAGCATGGCTAAGCGAAACTACCTCGGTAATCGTATAACGATACCGGCGTAAACATTTGTGGAGCTATCAAAGGTATGGAATCATCAACCTATGAAATATAAGTGCGACTACTAGGTTGGTCCGTCGGTTGTATAAACAACCCGAGGCCTAACCATGTTATTCGTGTGTACTAAGCAATGCATTTTTCAAACAACATATCATTGCAAATATAGGGGCAACGTGATCAAAGAGGCTTGCCTTGCACAAGGTGAGGGTCTTCTTCTTCGAATCCGGCGTCCGGAGCGTCCTCGTACACGTGTTCTATACGCGAAACGGAGAACAAATAAATAAAAAGGCAATAAAATAAGCTCAAATCAAATAAACAAGTGTGCCACTGTGTAGGTCTCAATTTTAGAAAAATTTAGAAATTTGAACGGGGTCAAACGGAGTTACGGTTGAATTCGTATGAATTTTCAAAGGTAGAGGGACTTTTCTGAAAAATTGGGAATTTTTATTAAAAAGATAACGGAATATTCCAACGGGTTAGGGTTAGATTTAACGGTGGGGGGCCCACATGTCGGGCTGAGGGAGAGAGGGGGGACGTGGGGCCCACCTGTCAGGTGCCCTTCTTCCTCCTCCTTGCGGCTTGCCCGGCTCGGCTTGGCCGGCGGGCGCCGGGCGGCGTGGTGGCCGGGGAGGGAGGGGAGGGGGAGACCGGCGGCGGCCGGGGGTTGGCGGCGGCCGGCGGCCGAGAGGGGAGGGGGCGCGCGGCCGAGAGAGGGAAGCGGCGGCGGCCGGAGGTAGAGGAGAGAGAGCGCCGGCGAGGGAGCGGCGCGGTGAGGGAGAGGAAGAGGAGGGGCTCCGGGGCTTTTTATAGGCGGCGAGGGCGCGGCGAGGACGGCGACGTGACCGGCGACGTGGGCGCGGGGCTCAAGGCGGCGGGCGACGTGGGCGGCGCGGCGTGGCGCGGGCGGCGCGGGGCGGCGCGGCCGGGCGGGACAACGGGCGCGGCGCGTGCGGGCGGCGGCCGGGCGGCGCGGGCGTGGGCGGCGGGCGGGCGCGGCGGGCGCGGCGGCGCCGGGCGCCGGTCCGGTGGCGCGTGCGGCCGGCTCGGTGGGCTGGGCCAGGCCGAGCGCGAGGGGGAAAGGCCCGTGGGCCGGAAGGGAGAGGAGGGAGAACTGGGCCGGGAGAGAGAGGAGGAGTGGTGGGCCGGCCCATTCGGGAGAAAAAGAGAGGGAGAGGGGGAAAAGGAGTTGGGCCGAGAGGAGGAAAAAGAGAAAAGGAAGGGGAGGCCCAAGAACAGGGGTTTTCTCTTTTTTTTTTTTGACAAAAGGAAATTGATTTTGGAATGAATTTTTGGAGGGAGAAAGAAAAAAAATGTGAGATCTATTAGGCACAAAAACAAATAAGACCCAAATTTTGAAAGTCAAATTTTTAATTGGGAAAATTTTAAACAAATAAAATTTAGGTGTAACAGAGGGGTGCTCGGGGCTCTCGCCGAGCTCATAGCGGTGGTGGCACCCAGCAAGACCTGGTCAAGACCGCCACGTAGGCGCTACTTCAGTCAAAACCACCTCCAAAACCACCGAGAGATAGTTTGCACCGGTTTTGATAGTTGGAAGAGTGGATATACCTGATTTTGTGATTAGAGGGTATGTGTCACGCTCCGATCTGGCCCCAGACGGGAACTAGAGCGGGACGCTCCAAATAAACCTCTGTGCTGATACCAGTCCCAGGAAAACAGTGTTGGTATCACAGGAAGACGAAATATCACAGCAACAACGGTCTCTTCATTAAGAGTAGTCTTACAGTCATGTTGGGCTACGGATAGACCCCGTGCTCACAACTGCATTACAAAAGGGAAAGGCGGAAGCGAAGACTGGCCCAAGGCCACAAGCATAACTTGGGAACTATGACGAAACCCTAAAATTGCTCGAAGCCGGTCTACCCCTGGTTAACTCCTCGTCAGCCGGATCCATCTCCTCCTCTTGGAGAACTGGGGGATTATTTATATAGAGCAAGGGTGACTACGGGGAGTACCCAGCAAGTCTTGGGTATTAAGTATGTATTGCAAGCTTCATAGAACGGCTGTTTGTTTTCGCAATTGATTTGGTTTAAATCTTTCGAAATGATTTCTAAGAAAGTGCTTCTCGACGACTCGAGCCTGATAGTGCATCAAGCCCGGTCGGAGTTGTGCAATGTATCAATCTTTCAAGAATCAAGTTTTGGCTCCTGGCCAAATGATTTTGACGGCCACCCGGGCCTAGCTGAACCCGTCAGCCAATTTGATAACAATGTTATCCAACCCATCAAGTCAATTTCACAAGCAGTAGTCAAACAAAACAACGCAAAGGAATCACCTCACATCCGCGCATAACCGTGGGCACGGCTGTTCGAACAGTTTGTTAACCTCTGCAGAGGGGGTACACTTTACCAACACGACGTTACTAGCCTGGGTCACCCAGCCCGTGCAGAACAGCCACGTCTGGTAACTTTGAGACTTTCACGACAAGGCTTTTCCAAAGCCGACACAAGGTTACCGTATGCCAATGGGAGGGGTCATCCGGACCAACAACAGTTAGGTCCCAGACCAAACTATGCCAGGAAGCCCAGGGGTCCTCCCCGACACCACCCCGACTAATCCACTTGTCTCTTGGCATCAAGGTTTCCCTGGCTCAGCTAGTTACTCAGCCATGGGTGTCCCATTTCACCCATGTGGTCGCACTATTTATGTTTGGATGAAATCCCAAAGGAATCGGTCCTTAAGTGCAAGTACGGGAAAGCGTACTCCCGGTACGTCCCCCGCACTGTGATTTTAGAAATTGTTTTATTTTGCAGACACCTACCCCAAATGTCGGGAGTATTTTATAAACCCAAGTTTTACCCATCGTTGGCAGTTTTAAATTTGAGAGAGTCCCCGATGTACGTGCCCGAGGGCTCGGACATCAGGAACCGACAGTTGACAAAGGTGGTACGGGTATTCAATAGCCAAGGAGAGTATGTGCATCAAATGGGTTGGGCCGGCAGGTTATCTTGCAAACAGCGGCTAAAAACAAACAGGTGCAACCTAATAATGCATAGTTTGCGAAATAGAAATACTTAGTTTTAAATTATGGGTGCAAGATGGTCAAAGGTGACTTGCCTTGCTCGAGATCTTGAACTTGTTCCTTGAAATCCGCAGGCTCCGATACTATACGTGAAACGAAAAGACTTAATAAACAGCGAAAAGAAAGCCCTACTAATGACCTCTAGGTGTGCCATTAGATAGATCTCGATTTTTGAGAAATTTTGGAAGTGGAACGGGGTCAATCAGATGAACGGTTGAGAAGATATGAATTTCCTAAGATTAATTGATTTTCTGTCTAAAGGAAAAGGAATTATTAAATTCTTTGAAATAGAAAAAAGGAAGAGGGGGGAGTTTTGGACTTCTCGGCCGAGCATTGTAACGCCCGATCCGTCGCGGCGTTAGTTTAGGGGAAAAACCTAATTTCCAAAAAAAAAAACCTTAATTTCAAAAATTCCGTCTTCCTTGATTTGTTGCATATGTGTGTGCCAAGATCTCTTCCCCCGCTGTCCAAATATCCATCCAAAAATTCAATTCAATTCCAGAATTTTCTCCAAATCAATTTTTCTGCAAAAAGTCTAATTGTCCTCCCTCCTGTTCCTTGGGCTGAATCTCGTCGGCCCAATCAATCTCTCTCTCTTCCAGTCAGTTTCTCTCTCTCTCCCACAGCAATCCTTTCTCTCTCTCTCTCGCCGTTTCTCTCTCCCTCTGCTTCTCTCTCTCGCCGGATTTCCCTCCCGCCAGCGTCGTTCGAGTTGGGCGCCCGTTGCTTCCCCCGCGCGCGCGCCGCGCGTCATGGCCAACCGACCTGCCCGCCTGCGTCGCCTGCCTCGGCCCCGCCTGCCTCTGCCCGCCTGCGACGCCTTCCTCTGCCCTGCCTGCGCACAGAGGCCAAGCCTCGGAGCCGTCGCCGCCCCCTCCTCTCTCCTCCTCCTCCCGAAACGGAAAGGGGCAGAGCCCCTTTCTCCTCCCCTTTTCTCCTTTTTCCCTCGCCGGCGTTCTCTCTCTGCCGCCGCGTTGGTCGCTAGCGCTTGGAGCGCTAGCCTCGCGTGCGCGCCCGTGAAACGCCGCTCCCCCATCCCCGCGCGCTCCACCCCTATAAGACCCCTCTCCTCTCCCTTCGGCCACCCCCCCTTCCCGCAGCCGAGCGCCGTGCCACCGTCACCCCTTCGCCGCTCGCTGCCGGACGCCGCCGCGGACGCGCGGAGCTCACGCCGGCCGCGCCATGCGCATCCTCTTCCCCAGCTCGGCGCCCCTCCCCTCCCACGGTAACCGCCCCCGCCGCCGCCTTCTTTCCCCATCTTCCCGTAGGCCGTAGTCGCCGCCGCCTAGCCCGTCGCCACGGCCGGCTGCGCCGCGCGCATAGCCGCGCCCCGCCCTAGCCCCTCCGTGCCGCCGCCGATCCGGCCCGGCCGGACCCGGTGCCGCCCCACCGCCGGCCGCCGTTGTTCCCTTCCCTCTCTCACTCCCTCGGGCAAGCAACGAAGAAAGAAGAGGAGAAGAACACAGAGAAAGAAGAAACGAGAAGAATGGAGTAGAGAAAGAGAAAAGAGAAGATAGAGGTAGAAGAAGACCTCGGTGGGACCCACCGTGGGCCCCACCCCTTTGACCTGTCTCACGGTTCTCTCTCTCTCCCATCCGTCTTGGGCCGCCTCGCTGGGCCGTCCCAGCCGGCCTTCGCGCCTGGCCGGCCTGCTCCCCCCGGCCTGCGTCGCGCCGCAAGGGCCGGCCCACTCGCCCCTCCTTGCCGCTGCTGCCCCCGCGTAGCTGGGCCGCCGCAAGGCCGGCCCACTCGCCCAGCCGCTGGCCCGCTCGCCGCTCCCGCCTCGGCCTGGCCTGCCGGCCGCTCGCTCGGCCGTGGGCCGTTTTTCCCCCGCGCGCTCGCGCCCGGCCATGGGCTGCTTCGCCCATGGGCCGCCTCGCCCAACTCTTACCGGCCGACAAAGAAGTCCAAAAGCAGCCCCTCTTTCCTTTTTCTTTTTCCAGGGAATTTAATATTCCTTTTCCTTTAGACAGAAAATCAATTAACCCTAGAAAGTCCATATCTTTTCAACCGTTCGTCCGATTGACCCCGTTCCACTTCCAAAATTCCTCTAAAATCGAGATCTATTTAATGGCACACTTAGTGGTCTCTATTAGGGCTTTCTTTTCGCTGTTTATTGAGTCTTTTCATTTCGCGTATAGTATTGGAGCCCGAAGACTCGCAGCGTGCGGATTTCGAGGAACAAGTTCAAGACCTCGAGCAAGGCAAGTCACCTTTGATCATCTTGCACCCATAATTTAAAACTAAGTATTTTTATTTCGCAAATTATGCATGATTAGTACACACCTGTTTGTATTTGGCTGCGGTTTGCAAGATAACCTGCCGGCCCAACCCATTTGATGCACATACCTTCCGTGATTATTGAATACCCGTACCACCTTTGTCAACCGCCGGTTACCGATGTCCGAGCCCTCGGGCACGCACATCGGGGACCCTCTCAAATTTAAAACTGTCAACGATGGGTAAAACTTGGGTTTATGAAATACTTGGAAAAAACCGACACTTGGGTCGGTGTCTGCAAAATAAAGTGATTTCTAAAATCACGGTGCGGGATCGCACCGGGAGTGCGCCTTTCCCGTACTTGCACCTAAGGACCGAATCCTTTGGGATTTCATCCAAACATAAACAGTACGACCACATGGGTGAAATGGGACACCCCTGGCTGAGTAACTAGCTGGGCCAGGGAAACCTTGATGCCAAGGGACAAGTGGATTCGCCGGGGTGGTGTCGGGGAGGACCCCTGGTCTTCCTGGCACAGTATGGTCTGGGACCTAACCTGTTGTTGGTCCGGAGGACCCCTCCCGTTGGCATATGGTAACCTTGTGTCGGCTTTGAAATGCCTTGTCGTGAAAGCCTCAAAGTCAACAGACGTGGCTGTTCTGCACGGGCTGGGTGACCTAGGCTAGTAACGTCGTGTGGGTAAAGTGTAGCCGCTCTGCAGAGGTTACTAAACTGTTCGAACAGCCGTGCCCACGGTTAAGGGCGGATGTGAGGTGATTCCTTAGCGTAGTTTTGTTTTACTACTGCTTGTGAATTTGACTTGATGGGTTGGATGACGTTGTGATCAATTGAGGCCGACGGGTTCAGCTAGGCCAGGGAGGCCGTCAAAATCGTTTGGCTGGGAGCCAAAACTTGAAATCTTGAAAGATTGATACATTGCACAAACTCCGACCGGGCTTGATGCACTGTCAGGCCCGAGTCGTTAAGAAGCACTTCTCTAGAAATCATTTCGAAAGTTGAAACCAAATCATTTGCGAAAACAAACAGCCGATCTATGAAGCCTGCAATATACACTTAATTCCCAAGACTTGCTGAGTACTCTCCGTACTCACCCTTGCTCTACATAAATAACCCCCCCAGATCTCGAAGAAGAAGGGGTGGACCCCGCTGATGAGGAGTTCTTCCAGGAGCAGGATGGCTTCGAGCAGTTTTAGGGTTTCGACGTAGTTCCCAAGTCATGCTTGTGGTCTTGGTCCAGTCTTCGCTTCCGCCTTTCCCTTTTGTAATGCAGTTGTGAGCACGGGGTCTGTCCGTTGCCCAACATGACTGTAAGACTACTCTTAATGAAGAGACCGCTGTGGTTGTGATATTTCGTCTTCCTGTGATACCAGCACTGTTTTTCCTGGGACTGGTATCGGCTTACAGGTTATTTGGAGCGTCCCGCTCTAGTTCCCGTTCGGGGCCAGATCGGGGGTGACAAGCATGAGGTCCAGCCCAATTGATTCGCGCGGCGCGGCCGAGTCAGTTGGGCCGACGCGCGCGCGAGGGAGGGATTAAAAAGTAGGGCGGCGAGGGGGTTTTACCGCGAGCGGAGGGACGCCAGGCCGGGGAAGAGGAGGAGGCAGCGCGGGTTCTCGCCGCGCGTCCGAGAGCAGCAGTCGACGGTGATGGCGGCGACATGGAGGCGGCGGGGTGTTCGGCTGCGGGAAGGGGAGAGCGGTCGAAGGGGAGGAAGAGGGGGAGGCAGCGCGGCCGGAGTTCGCGCCGCGAGTCCGAGAAGGCGACCGGCAAAGGAAGGGGTGGCGGCGATGGTTTTTGGTGGAGATGACGGGGAGGCCGAATGAGAGGGGCGGTGGGGGATTTTATAGGGCCGAGGGAGCGCGCGGGGCGACTCACGGGCGCGCGGCGACCGTGCTCTCACTGGCGCAAGCAGCCAAATGGCGGCAGTGGGAGGTGACGCCGGTGATGAGAGGGAAAGAGGGGAAAAGGGGAAAGGAAAAGGGGGGTTGTCCCCTTGCCATTTTGGGCGGGCTGGGAGAGAGAGAGAGAGACACAGGGCAGCGGCTGCCGCTCCAAGGCTTGGACTCATGCGCGCAAGCGACGACAGAGGGAGCAGGGCCGGTGGCGACGGCGGTGGTGGCAGGCAGCGCAGGCAAGCAGGGGGCAGGCGCTGTCGACCACGACGCGGGCGCGTGCGCGCGGCCAACGAGCGGCGGCCGGAGGTTTGAATCGGCACCGGCGGCAACCGGTGTGAGGGAGAGAGAAAACGAGATGGAGAGAGAGAGCTGCGGAAGAGAGAGATGCTCTCTCTCGGCTTGCTCGTGCGCAGTACGTGAGGAGGGCAGGAGGGCCGAGAGAAGGAGAATGGGCCGGAGAGGGGCGTGGGACGGCCCACAGAGGGAGAAGGAGAAGTTAGGAGGGAAAAGGAGCCGGGCCGGTCGAGGAGATTCAGCCCAAGATGCCCGAGGGAGGCGATTTAGGCTTTTGTAGAAAGAGTTTGGTTTGGAGGGTTTTGAATTTCGGATTTGATTTTTAAATGGAGATTTGGACAGCCGGTAAACGAGATCTTGGCACACATACACTTGCAACAACACAAGAAATGCGAAATTTCAAAAGTACGGTTTGGTTATTAAAATAGTTTTTCCTACGACTAACGTCGCGATGGATCGGTCGTATAAATCATACTCGGGCGATAATTGAGGGAGTCAAAGTATATTGTTTCCTTGACCTCTGGTCTTCCTCTTTTACTTGCGAAGCATGAATGGGCCATTTACGCTGCTAGTTGACACGTACCACAAATGGCCCATAGGCCGAAAGATCTCGGCTGCGGCGGCCTCCGCGTGAGGCGTGTCAGCGGCTACACCGTGAGGTGCTACGTCACTGCATCTACGGGAGATGGAGGCCGGCTTTTACAGTACCCTAAATCGAATTTAGCCTTCTCATCTCGTCTATAGACTTGTATCATTCCAATTGATATTATCATTTTTTTCAAATCGTATGTAAATAATTGGTGTGTCATTGTATCTGGCTGTTAAAAAAAAACCTTGTCCACACTACACAGCCATGGTTGCTTCGTACGACTCGTACGGTGATCCGCAGTTAAGATAGATGGCTGATTAGATAAAATGGTAAATGGAGAATTCAGATAGATGGCTGATTCTTCAGATTTCATTTTACTTAGCCATAAACTCAAACACAGTATATAACCAAATATTTAACTACTTGTGCATAATTTCAGCAATGTCTGTCACAGACAAGAAGACGGCGGAGATCGACGTGGCTGCCGATGAGCCGAGCGTCGTGTTAAGGTTGCGTCGCCGGCGAATTCAGTTATGTGGACAAGCACAGATGAAGCTCAGAGTGACAACACATTGAGATCAGAGTCTGGTCAGCCATCAGAAACGATCGTTCCAAATTCCCACTAGGATCACAATTTTAATCGTTGCATTCAGAATTCATACCACAATTCAGAACAACATCAAGTTTTTGAACGACTCGATCAAATGTGTTGTACGGCCTATACCCCCTAACAAAAAGTGGCTGATCTGATCTGACCTGAAACAAGCATTTGTTTGTTCAGATTAAGATGGATTCAGACTATAAACCTGACGTTACCACGTTCGGATTAAGATTAAGATGGCTCCGAAGTCCGAACATATCAAGCAACATTGTACTAGTAAATCAATCTTCCCCATATCAAGCAACCAGATCTGACGATAACAGAACAATCAATAACAATATCAATGCATCAACATTCCCAAATCGAATCTAGAGGAAGCAGTGGCATATGCACCACATTGCCAAATCCCAAGCAAACAACATTGTAATCAATCTTCCGCTTCCCCCCAGATCAAGAGCAGATATCAGAACAGTCAACAATATCATCAAGTTTATTAGGACTCAAATCAAATTCATGGGTTCTAATCAAGCCTTCTTCCCCTAGACTAAGACTATACTCGATCTGACAACAAAAACGCAGTGGTTCATCTGACCACAACAGAAACAAAACAGCTAGAACTGGTCCTTCAACAAATTCAGATTCGGATGGATTCAAGACTCGAATCAAATCACAACAGAAGCAAAAAAAAAACGCAGTGGTTCATCTGAACACAAGCACAACAGAAGCAAACATCTGACCAAATGATTCGGATATGGATTCAGTCGTATGATCCACACTCTGACCTGACGTCCGCGCGCGCGCGTGGTAACTGCTGCTGCTAAGACGAAAGACTCCTCCCCTCCCATGGCGCTACTCCTCCTGCCTATACGCCGCCATGGCCATGGGTATACTTGCAGTTTCGCCCGTATCTGCACCATCCGGTGTTGGTGAACTCATCGCACTGATGGATCCTGCGGCTGCGGCTGCTCCTCCTCCCCGGCACAATTCGTTGCTCCTCCTCGCCGTGAGCGAAGTTACACGCGTACCCGTCGTAGCACCACCCTTTCAACTTGAAGTGCACGCACATCAGCGTCTTGCGATCTCCCATTGAAGCTTCATTCCTCCTAGGCCTTGCCGGTATCGATGGTCCGATCGGCGAGGAGCTCTTCATGGCGCGGGCGGCGGCGGCGGCGGCGAAAAGAGCGCCTGGATAGGTGGCGGGGAATGCCGGCGCGTCCGGGGCTGGAACTTGATGCGGCGCCTGCCTGAACGGCTCTCGGACGGTGGGGATCGTGGAGTAGGTGGAGGAGGCGAAGGATGGGGATGGAGCGTGAACGGGATGGAGTGAGGGGGAGGGGATGAAGCTGTCGTCGGTGGGGGGGAAGAAGACACTCTGCTCCTGCCGCCGCGGCGGCAGCGGCGGCTGCTGCAGTTCTGCCATCGCGTCGCGCAGCCAATCCCTGTTCGACTCGGCGGAAGCAGTGGGGAGTCGCGAGGAGGAAGCGCCGGCGTATGGTAGGTTGATCATGCGCGATTGAGCACCACCGAGGGCGGAGGAGTTGATCATGGCGTCGCCGGCGGAGGGATTGATCATGTACGCGCGAACGCCAGCGGGGGCGGAGTAGCTGATCATGGCGTCGCCGGCGGAGGGATTGCTCATGTACGAGCGAGCGCCACCGGGGGTGCGGGGGGAGTTGATCATGGCGGAGGCGGAGCCCAAGTTGAGGCGGCCTGGGGCACCGGCGGGGAGGCGGTGGTGGCCGTTGGGATCGGCCATGTCGGTGGAGGGCGAGGCGTGTGATTTGTGATTTGAAATGGGGCGTGGTGGGGATGGAGGTGTCAGAGAGAGAGATAGAGATGAGATGCCCCTCTTATATAGATGGTGGGTAGCGTGCTCTGCACGACAGCGTCCGGACTCCGGCGGCCGTTGCTGCCGCGGCGAGAAGCTTTGAAGTTGCTTTGCTTGCTCTCGTCGACGGCAAGTTGGCAGCTGCCACGTGACTGATCGGATGAAACGAAGGAGACCAGCCTGACCAATTAGGTGGGCCCAGAAAATAAAGTATTTTACTTGCGGTGTAAAACCTCATATCTTACCCGTATAACGTCTCGTCGTCTCCCTCAACCTTAAAACGGATATAACCGTATAACGTCAAAAACCGGTGCAACTAAACTCCTTCGACGGCACAGGCACTAAATGATGACACCCTCCGCTCTATTTTCTCCCACCTCGACGACCATTCGACCTAGCCCGTTGCTTCCCATTAGCAACTCTTGATCCGTCCCATCCATTGCACGGATCGACCTCCTGGATCTAAAAGTTGGACGAGGAGCAGAGAGGCGTGTCAGCTACCCTCTTCCCTAGCGGGCATCTTCCTGGATCCAAAAGCCGGAGGTGGAGGAACACCCAAATTGACGGTGACAGTTGTGGGCGGCAAGGACGAACAATAATCGCGACGGGTGGCAGACACACGGTGGGCGCGCGACTATAGATGGCCATATGGCCCGAGGCCCGTGGCCCGGCCCAGAGCACGCCATTTTAGCCCGGCCCAAGCACGGCACGGCCCGACTGGGATCGTGCTCGTGCCGGCCCGGCCCGACAACCGGGCTGTGCTTGGGCCGCTCCCTCGGCACAGTGGGCCGGCCCGGCACGGCACGATCCAAAAAAAATAATAGAGGAATGTAAAATAGACTTAGAAACCATATAAGCAAGGCCCAAAGATAAGAGAAATAAAAAAAATAGACTTATTTTCAGCCATATGGACACAGCCCACAGAGTTTAGGGACAAAAATAGACTTATTCTGTGGAGAAACACGATGGGCCATCGTGCCTTCGGGCCGGCACGGCACGGCCCGAATACTTGTGGGCCGTGCCTGGGCCGGACATGCAGCCCGTGGGCTGGCACGGCACGGCACGAAGTCTAGATCGTGCCGTGCCGGCCCGACTGACTTCGGCCCAGGCACGACCGTGCTTGGGCCGGGCCGTGCCGGGTGGCCCATTTGGCCATCTATACGCGCGACGAGGAAGCTCGATGATTCGTGCTGGTCATCGGAAGATGAACAAGATGACGACGACCTACTGATGATGCTTGGATGGGGCTACCGATTGACGATAGAGGAAGACGATGATGGCTCTCCGGCGACGAGAGTTGTGCGATGATTTGGTGGATGGATCGGCGCTGACGAGATCGATCCAACCTATCTTGCCGCTGCTGCTTACTAGGAAAGGGATAAACGGGAAAGGAGAAAGGGAATATTGAATGACATGTGGGGCAAACAAATATGTTTGCTATTTCACCAACAGGTGAGCCCCACCCGCTGACTCAGCAAGTGAGTCAACCGAAGTCAACCTTCCATGTTAGCAAAAACCGCGTTCGAAACAAGCAAAGGAGTCTATTTGCACCGTTTTTGGAAATTGATGGAGATGTTATACCCGGTTTTACAGTTGAAGGATGCGATTTGATCAAAGGGTTAGAGATGATGGAGGTAAAACAGACTTATTCTTGAAATCAAATGGAAGCGGCAATCACTGTTGATTTGGAAGACTCATGCTGGATGGCTTCTTCAGGAATAAGTTCACTTTCACACTCTTAACTAGTTGCCGAATCTAATTCGTATCCCTAAACCATAATACTGAATACCTCGACCCCCTAACTATTAAACCGATACAATTTGACTCCCTTGGCAGTTTTAGAGGGTGGTTCAAGGACGTGGCGCATACATGGCGTTGATGTGGCGCTTATGTGGCATTATAATAAAAAAATATGTGGGACCTATTTATCATTCACTCATAAAAAATTGTGGGACCCACTAACATGTGGGGCCCATATGTCATCCTCTCTCCTTCCATTCTTCATCCTCCCTCTCTCTCCCTTCTCTCTTTCTCTTTCTCTCCCCTTCCTCTTCCTCTTCGATCGACGGTGGTGGCGGGTGTCAGGGTTACTGATAAGATATACCTTCTATCCTTGGAGTTATGTGATATACGGATACAATATATCTATAAGTATATGAGAAGAGTTTGTCAGATTAAGGAAGTCGTGTTTGCGAAATAACAAAGTCCTAATCGAAGAAGATTAGGATACTGCCTTATCGTGAAGGATCCATTGTCTCCGAGTTCTACTTGGAGATTAAGGTGATCTGTGAATCCAGAGGACTTGAAGACAAATTATCGATAGGATCTCGTCGAGGCCCACTCGATTAGGATCTTGTCGGTAATCTTGGAGTTCTGATGTTCTCTATTGTACTTTATGGTTTTCTCCTATAATTTTATATAAACTTGATTAGGGTTATTACCTTGCGAGGGGTTAAACCAGTATAATCTTTATCTTTATGTGTGTACTTTGACGACGTACCGTGTAGATCCTTGTATCAATGTACCACAGTACCTTCATAATACGGTTCGCAGGTATCCCCTATCGACAGTGGGCACCAGAATATTTAATTATAGTATCACATAAGCACCACGTCAACACCACGTGGAACAAAGACCAGGTCAATACCGTCATGTAGGGATCATGTTAGTGAAACCGTCCTCCAAAACCATCAAGAGAGTCAAATTATACCAATAGTTGGTAGGTCGAGATATCCAGTATTGGGTTTAGGATACGAATTAGATTCGACCACTAATTAAGGAGTCAAAGTGAACTTATTCAAAAAGGCCAACCGTCTGAAACTTCTTTTGGGCCCCAAAGCCCACTCGTGGGCCACAGAACCGAGAATGAGAGAGCCCACGCAGGCTCACGTCCTTCCTCTATGCCATCCGCCGTGTGGAAGTTGCCGTCGACGAGAGCAAGCAAGGAAAGCAGCTTCAAGCTTCTCACCGCGGCGGCAAGCCGGCAACGGCAGCCGGAAGCTGCCGTGCAGAGCACGCTACCTTCATCTATATAAGATCCACTCTCTCTCCTCTCTCTCTCTCTCTGACCCCTCCATCCCCACCACGCCTAGTTCAAATCACAACTCACACGGCTCGCCCTCCACCGACATGGCCGATCCCAACGGCTATCGCCGCCTCCCCGCCGGGTCCCCAGGCCGCCTCAACTTGAGATCCGCATCCGCCGGCGACGCCACGGCCAAGTTCTCCGCCGTCGACGCCATGACCAAGTCCTCGGCCGGCGACGCCATGACCAACTCCTCCGCCGGCGACGCCATGACCAAGTATTCGGCCGGTGGCGCCATGACCAAATCCTCCGCCGACGAAGCCATGGCCAAGTCCTTCGCCGGTGATGCCATGGTCAACTCCTCCGCCCCCGTTCGCCCGTACAGGATCGGTGCCCCGGGCCGCCTCAACTTGGGCTCCGCATCCGCCGGCGACGCCACGATCAACTCCTCCGCGGGCGACGCCACGACCAAGTCCTCCGCCGGAGACGCCATGACCAAGTCCTCCGCCGGCGACGCCATGACCAACTCCTCGACCCCTGCTCGCCCGTACAGTACCGAGGACTCTGGAGTCTCAATCGCAGCACAGCAGCAGCAGCAGCAGCAGCAGCGTGTGATGGCAGAACAGAGGCAGCAACATCGTGACATGGCAGAAACGCAGCAGCAGAAGCAGCGTGCGATGACACCCTCCGCCAACAGCCGCGACCGGTGCCGATCAGCACACCAGCTTGTTCAGGGACACCAACTTCCCGCCGCTCGTGCACGCTCCTCCTCCGCGCAACCCCGCCCCCGCACCAACCGCCGCGGCCACCGGCGCCATGGGCTCCTCCTCTCTCGCACCGCCACCGGCTACGCTTGCAGAGGCCAAGACGCTGCCGTGTGCCGACCACGTCCCCCTCCCAGCCAACAAATTGACGAGGAAGTCCTCCTCGTCGATTCTCGACTTGTTGCCTGACGAGGTGATTGAGGGCATCCTCCTTCGGCTCCCGGCGGAAGATCCTAAGCTTCTCGTCCACGTCTGTGTCGTTTGCAAGCATTGGATGAGCATCGTCTCCGACCCCGCCTTCCTCCGCCGCTACCGTTGCTTCCACCCTCCTCCGATGCTGGGGTTTCTCTTCAACCATTTCGACGGCGAACAATGCCGGGACATTGGCCGATTTATTGCCACCACCTCCACTTTCCGCCCGCAGGCTGAGGAGCTCGAGATCCTCAAGCACTCATCAGTCAGGCTGAGGTGCTCTTGGATACCAAGGTTTCAGCTACCAAGCACGCTCTAATTGCATGGGACCCGCTTACGCAAACCGAGTACTGTATCGGCGATTTCCCCAGGAGCAGAGATTTGGCTGCGTCAGTGACATGCGCAGTGGACCGGTGTGACCACCGGCATTGCCATGGAGCCCCGTTCCTGGTCCTGATTGCGCGCACAGTGAAGAAAGGCAAGGATCAGCTGACAACATCTGTGCTGCTGTATTCATCACAGTTTGACACTTGGAGCGAAAGGATCGAGTGCGGCGAACTCAATCAAGGAGTAATCAGCAACGCCTCCACAGTGGTGGTGGCGACCAAGGTGTACTTCCCAACAAAGGACAACTCCAAGATCCTCGTGTTCGACATGCAGCATATGACGTTTACATCGATCGAGTCACCGCTCGAGAAGACGGATGGACGAACACGCGAAATTCTTTTGACAGAAGATGGCGATGGCCGATTGGGTTTTTGGTTATAGTGATGCAGGATCAGGGCTACATTCTACGCACTTGGTCAAGACAGGACGCTGCTCCTGGTGGTGCCAACGACAGCTTCTGGACTATCGGGCGATCTGTGCGCTTAAACCAGCTGCGTTCATTGAGCACCCACATGTTCACCACTCCTCGACCGATTGGTCATAATCATGGCTATGTTCTGATTGAGATGTCCGGGAGAATATTTTCTGTGGAGCTCAAGTCTGAACACCTACAGCAGCTGTTCCAGATTACCGGGTTCTCATACTTGCGAGCTGCGTTTCCGTACGCAACGTTCTACCTTGCTCCAGGTACAAACCATCGGTAGATTATTCTTGTCTGTGAGATATTTAGCATGAAAAATTTGAGTAACTCTTGTAATCTTGTCTATTTTCAGGTCTGACCCAATGTTGTCTGCCACCTCCATCTCCGTCCCCAATTTCCTGATTGCTACCTTCCAGAAATGTCAGTTCGTAATGTTAGAGATGGAGTTTCATGGTTGAATCTGCATAATCTGGTCAGATGTTTGCTTCTGTTGTGGTCAGATGAACCACTGGTTTTTTGTTGAGCTCATTTGATTTGATTTGAGCCGTCTAAAAAACTTGAGGAAAACTTGATACATTGATGCGAGATTGTTGATTGTGTTCTGATATCTGGATTTTTGGGAAGATTGATTAATTACAGTTTGCATGCTTGGGAATGGGTGAGTTCCGCTAATTTTCTTTTCAGTGCGCCAAATTAATTAGTGGCCAAATTCAGTGCTTCCTACGGACAGATGTTTGCTTCTGTTATGGTTAGATGAGCCTCTTGGTAACTGTAGGAAGATCGCACTGGTGGAAGTTTAGTGGACATGGAGCGCAGAGCACCCTGCTTTTCAGAAAGCATCATGGAGACAAAGTCATTCATGGGAGGCCCAAGGTTACAGTTGGTGCATCAAGAGCCACACTTGTCGAGCCAAAAACAGGGCAAATTTATTCATAGGAGTTCGAGCTTACAGCCGGTGCACGAAGCAAGATCCACAATAGGCCGGCCAGCCAAAATCATAAGGACAAATTAAAACCATGGTTCAAAGGCTAACATACATTATACATGTGAACAAACATGCATCAGTTATCAGAAAACATCACAGTATTTGTGTGTAGGTAGCACCGAGATCGTCTCAGCACTGAAACCGAAAATATGGGTTTTCATATGCTATCCGTTAAGTCTGTTTCTGTGAAGAGTGCTATCTGATTTTTCATATGCTGTTCTCAAGTGTGTCATGTAGTCGATTCAGTCTCAGAAAATGCAGGGTGGCATCAGTAGTTGCAGGCTATGATGGTGTCGATGCCGGGCCGTGTTGCAGGCGACGCGCGCGACGTGCGGCTCCACCTGCGTGTAGCGCGCGCAGCCGTACACGTGCCCACCGAGCCGTCGAACCGCCGCCCGGACACAAATCCTAGCGGGTTCACATCACCACATACAAAAAAAAATATTTATGAGGAGTAAAAAAGGAGGAAAAAGGAGAAAAGGAGGAGAAAAGAGAGGAGACTTAAAGGAGAGGGAGAGGATCATTATTATCGGGAGAAAAGAAATGAGGAAAAAGATTAAAAAAAGAGAAAAAAAGACGTTGATCGAGGGAGGGGCGTGCACGGCATCTGGTGGAGGCATGTGGGATGGGGTGGTGGGATGGTGTGAATCAGTTGAGTTGGGTTGGGCTAGGAGAGGAGGTGTTGGGCTGGAATAGGAGTGTATAATAGTTATTCTAGATTCACGTCGAATTGGATACTGACGATATATAACCAACTCAAACACGGATGATGTACCAAAATTCTGACGGAAACATTTTTAATATTTATAATAGTAGAGATAGTAGAGAAGAGTTATGCTCCTGTTTACTGGATAGAATTTCATACCTAATACAGTGTCTGGTTGAGTCAAAACGACGTTAGATACACGTTCACACCTTTGGAAGCTGATTAGCTGCAGCCTGCAGGTATATGATTTGGTCCTATTTTTTATCCGATACCTATCTACTGTAATCTCGTGAACAGATCTAGAACAAGATTGAAGGGGAGACTCATCCCCTTACTCTGAATTTTCTCTCTTTTTCTCCTTTACTCTCTTCTTCTATCAATAGTGATCCAGCAGGGTAGGGGGACTTGAGTCCCCTAGCACCCACACTAGATCCGCTCCTGCGTAATCTTTTGAAGGGCTTTGGTTTGTTTCACCATTTTATCACTTTCAGTTGAATTTAGCACATATTCAAAGGCAAACAGAGTACTATAAGACAGAACGGTGCAAAAAGTTTTTCAAAATTCTAAAATTCGACATATTTTATTATACAAATTTTCAAGATGTTACAAGATAATATAGGATAAGCGCTCACGTGTATCTTAAAATGATTTTTTTTCACTCACAGGGGAAGAACCAGTCAGCTCTCCATCGTTGAGAGAGGTTTCCCTCTGACCCATAGGACAACCTCTCCCTCTTTATGGATACCGGATTGTCAAATATAAATGTGCCGTTCTTCATGTCATACACACAGTAGGCGCAGTCGCCGATGCCATGGATAATCCCACCCAAACAATATTGGGTTATGTCGAAGCCCAAGAAAAATATACGGTTGCCATGATCCGGTAACGGGAGTGCCTTGGAGCAGGTGGTGCCGACAAAGAGAGCTTGGTCACCTATCTCCTTCACCTCCGACCAATGGCGCTTCTCTAGGTCTGCCTCGAACACATCCAGGTTGATCGCCTTGCTCAGTTCATCAGCACGCCAGCGACGCATAGTGTATGAGTTGGGGAGTCGCCACCGCCAACGAACCATCAATAACTTGCCAGTGCATGACACAACGAGGTAATGGGTACTCCACCCCTCCACTTCAGGAGGTGTAGTGTCGATCACGATCTCGAAGCGAGACGATACATGGTCGCCATGGCCATGATGGCTGAACTCGTGGACGAAAAGCTCCCCGTAGATGCTAATGGAGTAGAGCTTACCGCGATATAAGGTTATGTTACACGCGGTGCTGGGGCTGTCAGCGAGTGACCAGGTTGAGTGCATGCTCGGGCGGTGGAAGAGAAGGCCAAGGTAGACATGGGCGGCGACGACGAGGTCAGGCGAGCACACGACGATCCGACGGACGGCAGACTCGTGGAAGCACATGGTGTGCCGTCCCTCCTCGTCGTCGGGGAGGATGGCCTCGTGGCAGTGCCAGTGGTAGGGCAGATCAATCTTGGCCTTGGAGATGGGGTTCCTCAGGAAGCACTCCAACTGCTCGCTGCGGTCGTAGAGGAGCCAGCCATCGAACGAGCCGCGGCAGACCGTGCCCGCAGGAAGCTCGTCAGGGACGGGGATGCGGTGCACCTCGCCGTCGGGGAGGCTCTGGTAAGTGATGCGGTCTAAGTTAAGCCAGGGGAGCGCCGGCGGCAAAGGGTGCTGCTGCCGCGCGGCGAGGCGCCACCGACGGCACACGGCTCGGAAGCGGAGGCGGTCGCCGTAGGACAGCAGCCGGCAGAACACCATGCCTGCCAGCTCCGGCTGGAGATCCGGCCATGGTGACCAGGCGCCTTCATCGTCCATGACGCCGGCTGGAGGTACAACAACTTCCCGCCCAAGATTGGATGCAGACATCAATATCGTACGTACGTACGTACGTTCTTGGGAACTCTAGCTCTATCGTATACATTAATTATATATATACACATGTAAGTTATGAACCGAGTCCGAAGCGTGCATGGACTTGTCAACCGACTTGTATTTTGCTAGCTAGCTGTTGTATGGTATTCCCTCCGTTTCGTATTATAATTTTCTTTAAATTGGATCAACTGTAACGCCCCGGCACTCGTTAACCGATGACACCTGCTAACTCGTGCCGAAGTGCTACGCATTACCTGTGATATAGTACCAGTCCCAGGATACACTAGCTGGTACTCACAGAATAAACATGGAATCAAAGTAGATTAATATTACATCACTGGGTTTTAGTCCTTACATAAGTTGCCATCCTGGACAGGCCCAAGGGTGAGCAACGCAACAATACAAAAGTCCATAAAGCAAAAGACAAAAGCAGCGGCGGCTAAGCGTCTGGGCGACCATCTCGATCCACAGGCGACGGCTTGGGGCTAGGCACGATCCTTCTAGAAGTCTTCGTACTCGGCTTGCTCCTGGAGGTACTCCTCGGCGGTCGGGTCGACGTCTTCGTCTCCATCCTCTATAGATATTATATATAGCAAGGGTGAGTACTTCACGTACTCAGCAAGCCGGGGAAAGAATGACATGCTTGGTTAAGACAAGGAGAGCTAGGGTTTTATTTGCGAAAGCAGCCTTTTTGGCGAAAGTGATTTAGTTCACAAAACTCTAGTGAGTGAATCAAGTTTTAGTTATCGGGAGGAGGCTCACGCCTCGACCCATTCCACAAGTTGCTTTGCAACAACTTGTCACGATTAACGAACAACAATTTATTTGTCTCCTCCCTTAGTTCCTTCTCACTTTCACGACCATACATGGTCCACACAGTTATCTCAGCACTGCAACGCCATCACGGCCCTAACAACACCTCGGTGTCGGACGACACCCCAGGTCACACAGACCCGTTCCTAACCACACAGGTTAGCCGTTTACCACACAGGCAAACTCTTGGTAACGAAACCCTTCCCACCAATCATTTTCATCAAACATTTGTCAAACAAATCTACGCTATGAGAAACACCTTACACTCGCCCTTGACCGTGGGCACGGCTGTTCGAACAGTTCATTAAACTCTGCAGAGGTTGTACGCTTTACCCACACGACACGAAACTGACATCGTTTACCCGTCGGCAACGAAAGTTCGTGACAAGGCCTTTCCAAAGCTAACCCATGAAAATCGCATGCCACCTAGTTGGGCTAAGATCCATAGCCGAGTATCAGGCAAATCCAGCCGTCGTCCACTCAGGAAATACCGAGGATGCCTCCTACTACTACCGGTACCATGCCACAATAGAGGCACAAAGACACCCATGATGGGCAAAACATGCGTAACACTTCATCTCCTCATCCTCGGCATTCCACAACCATTGGCACACCAACTCCCATGTGATAACAATTTACTTAGCCAGAGGCATCCCATAAATACCCGTGTGGTCGCACTGTAACGTGTTCGGATGGACTTCCCAAAGGAATCGGTCCTTAACGATAATACGTAGCCAAACCACAAAGGCTTGACTGCGCATCACCCCCAGTTTCACAACACATTTTATTTCGCAACACCTCGGTACAACGTACCGGATTTTTAAGCATAAAGTTCGGAAATACCCAAGTTTCTCACACGGCAACAACGTGAGCATGGCTAAGCGAAACTACCTCGGTAATCGTATAACGATACCGGCGTAAACATTTGTGGAGCCATCAAAGGTATGGAAACATCAACCTATGTAAAATAAGTGCGACTACTAGGTTGGTCCGTCGGTTGTATAAACAATCCGAGGCCGAAACATGTTATTCGTGTGTACTAAGCAATGCATTTTTCAAACAACATATCATCTCAAAATATAGGGGCAATGTGATCAAAGAGGCTTGCCTTGCACGAGGTGCGGGTCTTCTTCTTCGAACCCGGTGTCCGGAGCGTCTTCGTACACGTGTTCTATACGCGGAAAGGAGAACAAATAAATAAAAAGGCAATAAAATAAGCTCAAATCACATAAACAAGTGTGCCACTGTGTAGATCTCAATTTTAGAAAAAATTAGAAATTTGAACGGGGTCAAACGGAGTTACGGTTGAATTTTTATGAATTTTCAAAGGTAGAGGGACTTTTCTGAAAAAATTGGGATTTTCTTTTATATAAAAGATAACGGAATATTCCATTCCGTTAGAATATTCCGTTAGGGTTAGGGTTAGGGTTTGGGGGGGGCCACACGTCAGAGAGAAGGGAGAGAGAAAGGAGGGCGTGGGGCCCACCTGTCGGGTGGCCCTTCTTCCTCCTCCGGGCAAGCCCGGCACGGCCGGCGGCTGTGCGGCGGCGGGGAGCGGCGGCGGCCGGGAGGGGAGGGGGAGGCGGCGGCGGCCGGAAGGGGAGGGAAGGCGGCGGTGGTGGCCGGTGAGGAAGAGAGGGAGGCGGTGAGGAGAAGAAGGGCTCCGGCCCTTCTTTTATAGGTGGCGCGCGGCGACGAGCGGCTCGAGGCGGCGACGTGGGCGGGCGGCGCGGGGCGGCGCGACGTGGGCGGCCGGGCGGCAGCGCACGCGGCGGGCGCGGGCGGCGCGGGGCGGCGTGGCCGGGCGGCTCGGGCACGGGCGCGGGCGGCGCGGTGCGGCGGGCAGCGCGGCGGGCGGCGCGGCCGGCGTGCGGCGCGGCGGCTGTCGGGCGGCGCGGGGCGGCGCAGCTAGGCGGCGCTGGCGGCGGCGCGGGCGGGAGGAGGGAGACGACCGGGTGGGCTGGGCCGGCGCGGGGAGAAACGGCCCGTGGGCCGAAAGGGGGAGAGAGGGGAGATGGGCCGGGAAGGGAGAGGGGGGAGGTGGTGGGCCGGCCCATTCGAGGAAAGAGAGGGAGAGAGGGGGGAGGGTTGGGCCGGGGGAGAAGGGAAGGAAAGAGGCCCAACCGAGGGGGGGTTTTCTCATCTCTTTTTTTTTGACAAATTAGGGATTTGAGGAAATAAAACATGAGATCCATTTTGGCACAAAACAAAAACCAAATAAAATCCAAACTTTAAAAATCCAAAATTTTTAATTGAGAGATATTTTTAAATAAGAAAAAAAAATGAGGTGCTACAAACCTACCCCCCTTAAAAGAATCTCGTCCCGAGATTCCGCGACTACGCGAACAACTCAGGGTGCTCGGCTCGAAGTTGATCCTCTTGTTCCCAAGTAGCTTCTTCTTCCGAGTGATTACTCCACTGAACTTTGTAAAACTTGATCACTTTCCGTCTGGTGCTTCGCTCCTTTTCATCAAGAATCCGAATCGGTCGTTCCTCGTAGGTCAGATTCTCTCGCACGTTGATTATCTCGAGTGGGACTTGCTCTTCCGGAACTCGAAGACACTTCTTTAATTGGGATATATGGAACACGTTGTGTACACCGTCAAGCTCTGCAGGTAACTCAAGCTGATAGGCAACTTCTCCACGACGTGCAGTGATAGGGTAGGGTCCGATAAAACGTGGAGCTAACTTTCCTGCCATTCCAAATCTTTTCATTCCACGTAGAGGTGATACTCGCAGGTATACATGATCTCCAACGGCAAACTCTAGATCTCTTCGTCGATTGTCTGCATAATTTTTCTGCCTAGACTGGGCCACTTTCAAACGTTCTCTGATCACTTTCACCTGTTCTTCAGCTTCTTTTAGAATATCTGGTCCAAAGATTTTCTTTTCTCCAACATCCGTCCAACAGAGTGGCGTTCGACACTTACGCCCATACAAGGCTTCATTTGGGGCCATCTGTATGCTTGCCTGATAGCTGTTGTTGTAGGAGAATTCTGCGTAAGGTAGACACAAATCCCAAGTACCGGCAAAATCCAAAGCACAAGCTCTTAACATGTCTTCTAAAATCTGATTCACCCTTTCTGTCTGTCCATCGGTCTGAGGATGGTAGGCTGTACTGAAGTTGAGATTGGTACCCATGGCTTCATGTAATTTCTTCCAAAAATGGGAGGTGAACTGGGTACCTCTATCTGACACGATCTTCTTTGGGACACCATGTCGGCAAACCACTTTCGTCATGTATAGCTCTGCTAACTTCTTGCCAGAGTAGGTAGTCTTTACGGGGATGAAATGGGCAACCTTGGTTAGTCGATCCACTATTACCCAAATGGAATCATAACCCGAAGATGTCTTTGGGAATCCTGTTATAAAGTCCATTCCTATTTCTTCCCATTTCCATTCTGGAACCTTTAACGGTTGCAGTAAACCTGCGGGCTTCTGATGTTCAGCTTTTACCCTTTGACAGATGTCACAAAGGGCAACATACTCGGCAATATCTCTTTTCATTCCAGACCACCAATAATGGCTCTTGATATCCTGGTACATCTTGGTACTTCCGGGGTGGATGGAATATGCAGACTCATGGGCTTCTTGCAGTATCAGGTTTCTTAACTCCTTTTTGTTGGGCACACATATGCGCTTTCCAAGCCAAACAATTCCTTTATCATCTACGGAATATTCTGAGGCTTTGTCTTTCTTTATCAACTCCTTTATTTTCATAATTTCTTCGTTGCCTTCTTGGGCTTCACGGATTTGGTCCTCTAGGGTTGGTTGCACCACTAGGGTTGCTAGAGTTCCTGGCTTAACCATATTTATTCTTAGCCTTTCCATTTCCCTGCATAACGCCGGATGATGTGGCGAGGTCAAAAGGACATGGCAGTGCACCTTTCGACTTAGAGCGTCTGCGACAACATTTGCTTTTCCCGGATGGTAATGTATTCCGACATCGTAATCCTTAATCAGTTCAAGCCATCTTCTTTGTCTGAGGTTGAGCTCTGTTTGAGTGAAAATATACTTCAAGCTCTTATGATCCGTGTATACTTCACATCTGTTTCCGATCAAGTAATGTCTCCATATTTTGAGGGCATGAACGACTGCAGCTAGCTCAAGATCATGGGTAGGGTAGTTCACTTCATGAGGCCTTAACTGTCGTGAGGCATAAGCAACAACCTTTCCTTCTTGCATAAGTACACATCCTAAACCTTGCCTGGATGCATCGCAAAAGACTTCAAAATCTTTCCTTATATCTGGTAGAATTAAGACTGGAGAAGTCGTTAGCCTTTTCTTTAGCTCTTGGAAACTCTTTTCACATGCTTCGGTCCAAATGAACTTCTTTTCTTTTTTGAGCAATTCTGTCATGGGTTTGGCGATTTTCGAGAAACCTTTGATAAACCTTCTGTAATATCCTGCCAAACCAAGAAAACTCCTGATCTCGGTAACTGTGGTTGGAGACTCCCATGTAAGCACATCTCTTATTTTGCCTGGGTCCACTTCTACTCCACGAGATGAGATAACATGGCCTAGGAATGCAACTCGGTCTAGCCAAAATTCACACTTGGAGTATTTTGCATAAAGTTGATGTTCTCGCAACTTTCCCAAAACCAATCTCAAATGTTCTGCATGTGTTTGCTCGTCCTTGAAGTAGATGAGAATGTCGTCTATAAATACTACGACAAACTTGTCGAGGTATTCCATGAACACCTTGTTCATGAGATTCATAAAGAATGCTGGAGCATTTGTGAGTCCGAAGGACATGACCGTATACTCATATAGACCATAACGAGTTGAGAAGGCGGTCTTTGGTATATCTTCAGGCCTGATTTTCAGTTGATGATATCCAGACCTTAAATCAATCTTGGAGAAGACTGAGGCTCCTTGTAATTGGTCAAACAGGTCATCAATCCGTGGTAACGGGTACTTGTTCTTGATGGTTACTTCATTTAAAGCTCTGTAGTCCACACACATTCTCTTTGTTTTATCCTTCTTCTCAACTAGGAGCACTGGAGCTCCCCATGGTGACGTACTAGGTCTCACAAAACCATTTGCTTCCAATTCTTCTATCTGTCTTTTTACTTCGGCCAATTCATTAGCTGCCATTCTGTAGGGTCTCTTGGCGATTGGAGTTGTGCCGGGTGCAAGCTCTATGGAGAACTCTATTTCTCTGTCTGGTGGCATTCCGGGTAATTCATCTGGGAAAACATCTGGGTATTCATTGACTACAGGCACTTCTTCCAAAGGGATGGCTTCGATGCAGTTCAGCATAGCCTGACCTCTAGGGTCCATTGACGGAGTAAATCTTACTTCACTTCCAGATGGTCCTTTCAGCGTGATAGTCCGTGTGGCACAATCTATCTGACCCTTGTACTTAGCTAACCAATCCATGCCTAGAATCAGGTCCAGACCTTGCGACTCTAGGATAATAGGGCTAGCCATAAACTTAACACCTTCTATGACTAGGCTAACCTTCGGGCATGATCGATCAGACCTAGTCTCCTTTCCCGGGGAGTGAACGATCATCGGTACCCTTAGGTCCTTAGTAGCCAAACCATGTTGTTCCACAAAAGCTCGAGAAATGAAAGTATGCGAAGCTCCCGAATCAAATAAGACAACAGCAGGTACATTATTAACAAGGAACGTACCTATCACAACATCTGAAGCTTCCTGGGCTGACTTGGCCTGCACATGGTTGACACGGCCTCGTCCAAAACTTGGAGCAGTGCGGGAGGCCTGACCACTAGCCTGAGTAGTGGACCGCACTTGTCCGGTTGCTGGTACTCTGGCAGTACTGATGTTAGAGGTTCCTGAAACAGCGGGGCCTTTCTTCTGGGGACATTCCCTAACAAAATGTCCGGCTTCTCCACAGCGGAAACAGCCATTTCCAGTTGTATTCAGGGGAATCCATGGCTGAGTGTTGAAAGATGTCGGGTTACTTCCTCCGGTGTTACCACTATAGACCCTTGGCGGAGTTGGTGCAGATGAACGGGAAGGAACTGGGCGGGGAGGGAATCCATGATGCTGCTGTGGGGTTGGCTGGCGAAACTGAGGAGATGGATTGGTCCTAGGGCGTGGACCACCATGAGACTGAAATCCGGTCTGAGCCATCTTGCGCTTGCGAAAAGTCTCTACTTCCTTCCTGGTATCTTCGACTATTAACGCCCTATTAACCATGTCTTGAAAGGTAGGGAAAACGTGAGCCACAAGCTGAAGCTTTATCCCTACATTCATTCCTTTTATAAACTTTCTGATCTTCTTCTTGTCAGTGTCCACTTCATCGGTGGCATAACGGGCCAAATGGTTGAACTTGCTGAGGTACTCGTTGATGCTGGAGTTTCCTTGCTTGAGATTGTTGAATTCTTCCCGTTTAATATCGTAGATACTTTCTGGCACATAAGCAAGTCTAAAAGCTTCTGCAAACTCTGCCCAATCAATTGTAGCTGCATCTTGGTGAGCGGCACAATAATTCTCCCACCAATTGGCGGCGGGTCCTCTGAGCTGATGGGCAGCGTACAAGGCCTTCTCTCTAGAAGAGCACTGCACTAGGTTAAGCTTCCGCTCTACGTCCTTCAACCAATCGTCGGCTTCGACAGGCTCGGAGGTCTGCGAGAATTCTGGCGGACGGGTTCTCAGGAAATCAGTCAACTTGGAGCGACCATTGTGATGCGGAGCTGGGTGATGCTGGGGGTTCAAAGCAGCAAGAGTCTGAGCTATGCCTTGCAGGATCTGAGTTTGAATGGCCATAATTTGCTGGGGATCCAAATGAGGGGGTGAAGGTGGAGGTGTTCCTCCTTGGGTAGTAGCTGTGGCAGTATGTGCTCCTTGGGTGGCGGCCGGTTCATTCTCTGACACCTGATCATCCGCTTGCTCATCTTCCTGGTCTTCGGCATTCTGAGTGGCGTCGTGGTCATTCTGAGCTTGGTTCTCATATCCGAAGCGGGCTGGGGTACGGGTACTGCGACGTGGGCGTCCGGCCATCTGGTTTGTTTGAAAGGGCGGGGTAAGGAGAGGGCATTTCATGGATAAAAACCGTTTTCGCAAATCGGGAAAATTCCGAAAGACAGGGACATGGCCAGCCCAAAGCTTAGCCAAGCTTAGCTGGACACACACCAAGAGGCAAACCAGCATTACATAACCCACTCACACACTAATTTAACGAACACTAAGTGCCACAACCCCTAATGGGTTGGCAACGTCACGATAGGTCTGACGCACAGAAACCACTACACTTCTAAGAGCTGAGGGAAGATCGGCGGAGTCAACCGCATCGCGATCCGTCTAAAGTTTAAATGAAAAGGGATCGGTGAGTAATTTGTAAAGCATCCTATAGTAAGGAGAAGAGTATAAGCATTATCTAACTTTTGCAACTATATATAAGTTTTTAAAATAGTCCTTAGGGTCACAACTACACGAAGGTTTCGTCCTAGGGCCAAACCTGGCTCTGATACCACCTTTGTAACGCCCCGGCACTCGTTAACCGATGACACCTGCTAACTCGTGCCGAAGTGCTACGCATTACCTGTGATATAGTACCAGTCCCAGGATACACTAGCTGGTACTCACAGAATAAACATGGAATCAAAGTAGATTAATATTACATCACTGGGTTTTAGTCCTTACATAAGTTGCCATCCTGGACAGGCCCAAGGGTGAGCAACGCAACAATACAAAAGTCCATAAAGCAAAAGACAAAAGCAGCGGCGGCTAAGCGTTTGGGCGACCATCTCGATCCACAGGCGACGGCTTGGGGCTAGGCACGATCCTTCTAGAAGTCTTCGTACTCGGCTTGCTCCTGGAGGTACTCCTCGGCGGTCGGGTCGACGTCTTCGTCTCCATCCTCTATAGATATTATATATAGCAAGGGTGAGTACTTCACGTACTCAGCAAGCCGGGGAAAGAATGACATGCTTGGTTAAGACAAGGAGAGCTAGGGTTTTATTTGCGAAAGCAGCCTTTTTGGCGAAAGTGATTTAGTTCACAAAACTCTAGTGAGTGAATCAAGTTTTAGTTATCGGGAGGAGGCTCACGCCTCGACCCATTCCACAAGTTGCTTTGCAACAACTTGTCACGATTAACGAACAACAATTTATTTGTCTCCTCCCTTAGTTCCTTCTCACTTTCACGACCATACATGGTCCACACAGTTATCTCAGCACTGCAACGCCATCACGGCCCTAACAACACCTCGGTGTCGGACGACACCCCAGGTCACACAGACCCGTTCCTAACCACACAGGTTAGCCGTTTACCACACAGGCAAACTCTTGGTAACGAAACCCTTCCCACCAATCATTTTCATCAAACATTTGTCAAACAAATCTACGCTATGAGAAACACCTTACACTCGCCCTTGACCGTGGGCACGGCTGTTCGAACAGTTCATTAAACTCTGCAGAGGTTGTACGCTTTACCCACACGACACGAAACTGACATCGTTTACCCGTCGGCAACGAAAGTTCGTGACAAGGCCTTTCCAAAGCTAACCCATGAAAATCGCATGCCACCTAGTTGGGCTAAGATCCATAGCCGAGTATCAGGCAAATCCAGCCGTCGTCCACTCAGGAAATACCGAGGATGCCTCCTACTACTACCGGTACCATGCCACAATAGAGGCACAAAGACACCCATGATGGGCAAAACATGTGTAACACTTCATCTCCTCATCCTCGGCATTCCACAACCATTGGCACACCAACTCCCATGTGATAACAATTTACTTAGCCAGAGGCATCCCATAAATACCCGTGTGGTCGCACTGTAACGTGTTCGGATGGACTTCCCAAAGGAATCGGTCCTTAACGATAATACGTAGCCAAACCACAAAGGCTTGACTGCGCATCACCCCCAGTTTCACAACACATTTTATTTCGCAACACCTCGGTACAACGTACCGGATTTTTAAGCATAAAGTTCGGAAATACCCAAGTTTCTCACACGGCAACAACGTGAGCATGGCTAAGCGAAACTACCTCGGTAATCGTATAACGATACCGGCGTAAACATTTGTGGAGCCATCAAAGGTATGGAAACATCAACCTATGTAAAATAAGTGCGACTACTAGGTTGGTCCGTCGGTTGTATAAACAATCCGAGGCCGAAACATGTTATTCGTGTGTACTAAGCAATGCATTTTTCAAACAACATATCATCTCAAAATATAGGGGCAATGTGATCAAAGAGGCTTGCCTTGCACGAGGTGCGGGTCTTCTTCTTCGAACCCGGTGTCCGGAGCGTCTTCGTACACGTGTTCTATACGCGGAAAG
Source organism: Oryza punctata (assembly GCA_000573905.2). Lineage (NCBI taxonomy): Eukaryota > Viridiplantae > Streptophyta > Magnoliopsida > Poales > Poaceae > Oryza > Oryza punctata. Next base: position 2,331,469 of record CM002494.2, on the reverse strand, counting down.
GAGAACAAATAAATAAAAAGGCAATAAAATAAGCTCAAATCACATAAACAAGTGTGCCACTGTGTAGATCTCAATTTTAGAAAAAATTAGAAATTTGAACGGGGTCAAACGGAGTTACGGTTGAATTTTTATGAATTTTCAAAGGTAGAGGGACTTTTCTGAAAAAATTGGGATTTTCTTTTATATAAAAGATAACGGAATATTCCATTCCGTTAGAATATTCCGTTAGGGTTAGGGTTAGGGTTTGGGGGGGGCCACACGTCAGAGAGAAGGGAGAGAGAAAGGAGGGCGTGGGGCCCACCTGTCGGGTGGCCCTTCTTCCTCCTCCGGGCAAGCCCGGCACGGCCGGCGGCTGTGCGGCGGCGGGGAGCGGCGGCGGCCGGGAGGGGAGGGGGAGGCGGCGGCGGCCGGAAGGGGAGGGAAGGCGGCGGTGGTGGCCGGTGAGGAAGAGAGGGAGGCGGTGAGGAGAAGAAGGGCTCCGGCCCTTCTTTTATAGGTGGCGCGCGGCGACGAGCGGCTCGAGGCGGTGACGTGGGCGGGCGGCGCGGGGCGGCGCGACGTGGGCGGCCGGGCGGCAGCGCACGCGGCGGGCGCGGGCGGCGCGGGGCGGCGTGGCCGGGCGGCTCGGGCACGGGCGCGGGCGGCGCGGTGCGGCGGGCAGCGCGGCGGGCGGCGCGGCCGGCGTGCGGCGCGGCGGCTGTCGGGCGGCGCGGGGCGGCGCAGCTAGGCGGCGCTGGCGGCGGCGCGGGCGGGAGGAGGGAGACGACCGGGTGGGCTGGGCCGGCGCGGGGAGAAACGGCCCGTGGGCCGAAAGGGGGAGAGAGGGGAGATGGGCCGGGAAGGGAGAGGGGGGAGGTGGTGGGCCGGCCCATTCGAGGAAAGAGAGGGAGAGAGGGGGGGGAGGGTTGGGCCGGGGGAGAAGGGGAGGAAAGAGGCCCAACCGAGGGGGGTTTTCTCATCTCTTTTTTTTTGACAAATTAGGGATTTGAGGAAATAAAACATGAGATCCATTTTGGCACAAAACAAAAACCAAATAAAATCCAAACTTTAAAAATCCAAAATTTTTAATTGAGAGATATTTTTAAATAAGAAAAAAAAATGAGGTGCTACATCAACTATATAAGAAATATTGCAACATTTTAAAAAAACATGGACATTATAATATTACATTTAATGAAGAGAATTTGTTATCGCATATGTTATAAAATTGTATAAACACTCCTACAAAATCGATTTTTCATGGCATCAAACTATTTTTTTCTCCAGCGATCATAGGCAAAAATCGTCACCGAAAATGTAAAGGGGTGAGGGGCTAAGGACCACCAGCGAAAATGGATCTTCGCTGACGGTTAGGTTAAGAGGGCCGCTAGTGAATGTGTATCCCTTTTCGTTGGCGGCCCACTTAAGCAGCAGCCAACAAAAATAGAATTTTTGCTGGCGGAGGCTAACAAGGACCGCCTAGAAAAATAATTCACCCTATTAAATAGTGTTGTGCACCCGAGTCTTTTGCACTTTCTCACCCTACTAAGTTCATCTTCTCTTCTCTTCTCTCCCAGTACATCTCTAGCCTCCTCCCTCCTCTCCCTATCCCTTCCCTCCTCTCCCCGATCCCTTCCCTCCTCTCCTCCTACAGCGGCGGCAGTGGCACGACGGGATGGACTGGCGGCGGCAGTGGCGGCAGTGCCGCAGAGGGTCCGACGGCAGCGTCCCTGCCTTCCCCTCCCCTTCCTCTCTCAGATCCGAATAGGAGGAGACTACCGGCGATGGCGCGACAGAGGGAGCGGCGAAGGGATGGGAGGAGGCCACCGGCGGTGGCGCGGCGACGGCATCCTTGCCTTCCCCTTCCCTCCCTTTCTCAGATCCGGATGGGAGGACGCTGCGGGCGGTGGCGCATTAGAGGGAGCAGCGGCGGGATAGGAGGAGGCCGCCAGCGGTGGCGTGGCGGCGGCGTCCCTGCCTTCCCCTCCCCTCCCTCTCTCAGATCCGTATGGGAGGAAGCCGCCGGTGGTGGCGCGTCAGAGGGAGTGGCGGCAGGATGGGAGGAGGCCGCCTGCAGTGGCACGACAGAGGGAGCGGCTGCGGCATTCATGCCTTCCCCTTTCAGATCCGGTGGCGGGATGGGAGGAGACGGCCGGTGTGTGGCTTCGGCACAGTAGCTTCATCAACCTCCAATGTCATCGGCGATGATGACAACAAGTGTTTATGTTTGCATGTTATTTCATTTGAATGTATTGATGTTTGCATGTGGAAAAATGTTGAAAATGCAGTGAGAAATTTATGTAGTGATCTTGGATGTCGATTTGAATGTGAATTGGATTTGAATATAGATCTCTAGATGTGGATTTGAATTTTGAAAATGAAGCAATGGCTCTGAACGTGATTATTATTATTTTTTTGCAAAAAGGTTATCACTGGCAGACCTCTTAATAGTCTACAAGTAAAAATCTATTATCGCAAGCGAATTTTAACTGCTAGTGAAAATCATTCATTTTCACTAGCCTTCGCTCGCTGGCGGTTGCCAGTACCGCCAGCAAAAATTGGTTTTAACCATCACTGAAAACACTTTTTCTAGTAGTGAAATTTAGTCAAACGTAAATAAGTTTAACTTAAAAAAATCAAAGCGACATATAATATAAGACAAAGAGGGTAGAGACCGAGTCCCGGTTCTCTCGTAAAAGCAAGGATAATAGTGGTTATAAGCTAACTATAGATCTATTTGAAGAAAAACAATACTAAAAAGATTTCTTTTACACTTTTAAGTTATAGCTGACTCTAGACCCCCAACAGCAAAAAACCAGTGGTTTATCTGAGAGAATGGATTTAAACTCTTAAGGGGATGTCTCCTCGTTGTTTGATCAACGTGTCATCCGTTGATCTGGTGCCACGTAGCATGTAAGGACAAATCGATCCTTTTTTATTACAAATAGGTTCTTTTTTTTAAAAAAAATACAAATAGTTCCTTGGTACCAATGACATTAGCATTGTCTTTTACATTAGTGACTTAGCTTCCACCAGGGGCTAGGGGGACAGCCCCAACATCATTGGTGCAATCATGTTAAACCACGACGCCAATAACATAGGCGTCACGAAAAGTATCATTTCTAGAATAATTTTTAGGCATCTATTTGTAAAATAAGTTTTTCTAAAAGGACCAAAAGGTGAAAAATCCAATCGTGTCTATATACACTAGAAATAATGATATGTTAGTATGGGTTATATCCTAAATAGAAGCATCAAACTTTGGTTCACTTTTTTTTAACAATTTAAGAACAATTAATAGTCAAAGTTTAAATGGAAAAGTCAGCAAAATACACATTCACAATGTTTTTTTTGAGAAACGCAAGAGAACACAAGCTCTCACAACGCGTGTATACTCACCCATATGAACAAATACCCTGTCCCTATGAGTACCTCAGTCGACTTAGCATTAACTTAGCATATATGCGTAATTTAGTGTAAGAACTTGATAAGTGAGCGTGGATGTCCCTTGATGGAGTAGTAGACTTGTGATCTTTTGGATGTCCTTTGTTGTTGTTTTTTTTGAAACTTTGTGGATGTCCCTTGTTAGTTGTTACTCCCTCCGTTTTTGTTTTTTAATATATGATGTCGTTGACCTTTTGAGATACGCTTGACCATTCGTCTTATTTAAAATTTTATATAATTATCATTTATTTTAATGTGACTTAGATTTATCATGAAATGTTACTTAAGCATGACTTAAATATTTTTATATTTGCACAAAAAATTTGAATAAGACGAATGGTCTAAACATTTGTCAAAAATTAACGGCATCGTACATTAAAAAATGGAGGTTGTAAGTTGTTACTCGTATTTTGTTTCAGGAAAAGAGACTTGTTTGCGTTTGTAATAAACACACTCAGTCGGTCGACTAATTTATTATAGAGGCAATTCTCATTTAATCCTATTGTTAAGGCTAACTATTAATTTAACCCTACTTTTTTAAGTTTGTTTATTTGATCCCGCTTTTCAAAATTAAAGATCAAGGTTGACCATATTCCCTAAAGACAGGGTAACGGTGTTAACTTAGGAGCAAGTTGTCCATTCTGCCCTTACTCATTTGACCCTATTATATCAAAGTTTTTTTTATTCATACATTTTTACATATTTGTAATGAATTTGGTATTGTTTTTACAGATTTGAGATAAGTTTGAAAGATTTGTCTTTCAATTTGACAAATTTGATTTAATTTGAAATATATTTGAAAAAACTCAAGTTAACAAAGATTAAAAAATAGCCACCGTGGCCAGAGAGCTCCCTCTACTCCGGCCAGTGGAACCTTCCTCCGCGTGTGGCCATCACCGTTGCTGGCGCTCGCTCCAAGCACCACCGTCGTCGCCGCCCACTTCAAGTGCTGCCGCCGCTCACTCCGCACGCTGCTGCCGCTACCTCCGCTCGCTCCAAGCCACCGCCGCTCGCAGTCGCTCCCTCTCTCTGGAAACTTGCAGCATGATTGAATGAAGTTGGGGATAAGGTTAGTGTAAATAGGGGTATTTTGGTCAATTCGTGGAATTAAATTCATTTTCTTCCTTTTTTTAAATGTAACCTTAACGGTGAAGTGTAACTAGGGTCAGATGGTAGCTGTGATTTTGAAAACCGGATCAAATAAGTAAACTTAAAAAAATAAGATTAAATTAGTAGTTAGACTTCAGAAAATAGGGTCAACCCTTAATTATACTCTTCGGGTACGAATATTGGGCTCACTCGGGAAGGCCCATTATACTCTTTCCAGCCCATGATCTTATTATATCGGGCCCAACACCTCATCCTACCTAGGGTTATCTGAAGGGCGCCGCATATAAGACCGAGGTCCCAAGCTCGCGTCGCCGCCGCCGAACCGAGCCGCTTCTTCTCCGGACCTTGGAGTTCGCCGTCAGGGAGGGAGAGGAAGAACAGAGGTGAGCAGCGCGCCGCCGCGATGAGGGCCAAGGTGAGTGGACTCCTCCTCCTCAACTCTATCGCGTTGGATGGATCTAGTTGTGATATTTTGGTTGTTCTCTTATATGTGTATGCATGTATGGTTCTCGCCGCTTAGCAAACAAGATCACTAGTTTATCTAATCCGTTCCGTTGTGAGCAACTGGTAGCATGGGGGTCAATCGAGGCATTAGTCTGAGAGAATTACCGTAAAGATTGCAATGTTGTTTGATTGAGTGATTGAATGCTTTTTCTTTTCCTGGTTGGTTTGGCATGATGAGGAAATCAACCGTTTCTAACTGATCCACTGGATGAGAAATTCCTCCTACTCATTCTGAATGCTAAAAATTTCTTAAATAATTCCGTAATTTGTGTCGACCTTTGCGGTCGTTTTGATTGAGCATGCCTTGCCTTGTGTGAGATGCTGCGAAAAATTTGTCTCTGTTATGCCTTGATATAAGATACTAGCAGCCAGAATTTTCTGTACTGACGGCATTTTGGGGGATTTTGTGTTTTCTTGCAAGGTTTTTGCTTCTGCTTCGCTAAAATTCTTTGCTCTGTGTGATATGCAGTGGAAGAAGAAGAGGATGAGGCGGCTCAAGAGGAAGCGCCGAAAGATGAGGCAGAGATCCAAGTAATCCATAGGCGATGGACTAATGGAGAAGGAGAAGGAGAAAGCGTCTTTGGCTGTCAGCTGCTGTCATCTGTTCAAGTTGTTTAGTTTCCTTTAGTAAGAGAGAAAAAATCTAATCAATGTACTTCTCTTGATCTTTGTCATGGGAGTATGCGATTGTACTGAACACCAATGTTTCCATAATTCTATTACCTGGAGTTATCTGTCCGTAATTCTCATTGTGTGACTTCTCTATAGGAGAAGCTGTTCATCTGCGATTGTGATTGTGGAGGTCTGATTTTTTTTGCTTCTTTCTGGTGGCAATTTTTGTCGCGATTATGGTTTTGCATTCTGTCCGAGTCTCTAAGAAAGCTTGTTTTTGTCATTTTGAATTGGTATTCAGTTTCAGATACCATTCAGAGATTGTGAAAAATGCATTCAGATAGCTTGTCTTTGCGGTTGTGAATTGGTATTCAGTCTCAGATAGTTTGCAGCGATTGTGAAAAATGCATTCAGATGGCTTGTCTTGTATATTGCGGTTGTGAATTGGCATTCTGGTTCAGGTAGCGCTTGCAGTAGGAGTAATCTCGATTTTGGATATGTAAACGATTCCTTATCTATGTCATATGCTGGTTGTTCGATTGCATTTCTAGTGTTCTGTCCATGATGTTGCATGTTTGCCCAGTATATTGAAATCTGAAAACAAATACAGTACATTCACAAATTCTGACAAACTCAAGCGAACTCCATGCGTCACTGTTTTGAACTATGATCTGAATGAATTCTGGAGTGGATATATTATAATTCAAATTACTTCGGTACTAGTTCAGTTCATCTCAAAAGAGGGAAAAAAAAAACGAGGGCACTTCAGTACCTCAAAAAGAGTATAATACTTGTACGTCAACGACACTGGGAGACGTATTGGAAGTTTCCGTCAACGAGATCAGCAAGACGAGGAAAATTTGGAAAAGAATCCCTCTCCTCCTCCTCCACGTATAACCGACACGCCCCGAAATCTTGCGCCGTTTCGATGGGGAAGCCGAGGCTTTCCTCCTCTCTCTCTTCTCGCGGAAGATTTCAAATCCCCCTACTTCTCCAACGCCTTCGCCAACCCGAGACCCCGAATTCCCCGCCGCCTCCGCTCTCATTCCCATCCCCACCCGCGCCGCAAACCCCTAAACCCTAGCCGCCGCCGCGGCGGCGGCGGCGGCCGTATCCATGGATTTCTACTCCGACGACTCCGACCCGGACATCGACGAGGACCTGCAGAGGGACCTGGACGCGCTGCGCCAATCCTGCATCCTCTCCGGGAACGACCCCGACGCGGCGGTCGCGCAGGTCTCCGCCTGCCTCGCGGCCGCCGCACCGGCAGCGGCGGTGGGAGCTGCGGCGAATGGCTTGTCTGATGACGACGACGAGGAGGAGGAGGACGAGGATTTGGCCCTCGTCCGCAGCATCCGTGAGAATCTCCTCCTTAACAAGGCTTCGCCCTCCTCGCCACTGCCGCGCCCGATCTGCGTCTGGCCGCCGTCCGACTCGGAGGACGACGAGGATGACCTCGAGACGCTCCGCGCGATACAGCGCCGCTTCTCGCACTACCACTCCGGTGAGTTGATTCGCTCTCTGCTTGTTTGTTCGTTGGCATGCTCTAAGATAGGTACCGTGTGGTGTGCTAATTGATTTATACCTTAGGACAGGAATAGGATGATTTGTATGATACGACCTGGGAATCCGAATAACTGGGATAAACTTGCAAGGTACTCGGCTCTTGATCAAAACATAAATTACCCAATTCAACTCGTATTCTATAAAATACGCTATTGCATCGGGATATAATGTTTTTATGAAATCTCTAGTTATACTGCTCTGAATTGTTGTAGCTGTAAAAGAAATTTTAAGCTATGGAATACACTTGCTACATATAGTTTTATCTTCAGACCTTAGTTCTAAAATATGGAATAGAACCTGTGCGAAGTATGTTTGTTCGTTAGAGCCACCAATACAAGTTATAATTGAAGAAATAATATGATGTAACTAAGTTTCTGATGTAGAGATATATAAAGTAAATTACATGTGGAGAACAGCCATGACAAGTTATCTGTGTTTGTTCCTTTTCAGCCGTACATATCAATAGTTCAGTACATAATTAAAAAAAAAATCATGTACAGTCTTTGTGCAATTCTTGATGAAGAAAAAGAGTGTTGCATTGTACTCGAATGAGCCCTTAGTATTTTGATTTGCTTAATGCAGGTACCTCCAGTGGGTCAGAGATAAACACGAAAAATGAGGCATCAAAGGAAGGGAGTGGCGATCTTTTTCGAAATGGACTTGATGAAGAATTTGATGTGGAGAAGCAAAATAAAGAGGCAATTACCCGAACTGGGTTTCCTAAAGCTGCCCTGTTGTTAGTGGATGCTCTTAAGAAGAACAGAGCATGCCAGAAGCTCATTAGAAGGAAGATGATTACCATTGAAGCGAAAATTGAAGAAAATAAGGATCTCAGGGATCGTGTAAAATGTCTTTTGGATTACCAGTTAAGCTGCAGAAAAGCATTTGGTAAAATTTTGTGCCAAAAGGAGGATCCTCGTGTTAGATTGATTTCCTCTCGAAAGCCATGTGCACAATCAACGAAGGTAATTATCATTTTGTATTTACATCTATGTATTGGATGTTTTACATGCCTATGGATACATATCTGACATGGACTTTCTATTGCCTGAAAGCCACCAAGATTCGTGATTGTCATAGCTGAATCGATTTCCTACACTTATTTGTAGTTCGCGAAGGTAGTTATAGTTTCCTGTATGAACAAAAGATAGTTAGTTTGGTATCGCGTGAACTAAATTAGAGTGTCTTCTGACAACTAGGATCATTTGCTGTTTCCTAGGTGGCACTGGGTACTATTTTTTTGTTCTATGACATGTTAGAATTTTCCCTATGGTTGAAATTTATCATGTATTACTTGTTCACTGTGGTCAACTTGTCATGGAATTTTTTAGGCATTGTTATAGGTCTATACAGTGCATTTATACAAATTTTGTTCCACCAAGTATATGGCTTGAAACAATGAATTTAAGGCAGATATGTTGCCCATTTATGTGACATCATTTTATGACATGCTTAACATGGAAGTAATGTAGCTTTGTAGCACAAATTTATTAAAAGAAAATAGAATGGAGTAAAGTTATGTTTTGACCCCACAAAATTTCTGGTAACTTTGACAAGCTGAAAGTGAGCATCACTTGTTTAAGCCACTTTACTGACAGTGTATGCCGTTCATCTGTTTTGATTTCTTTTAATCATCAGTGCCACTTAGTTTTATATGAATAAAATAATATATAAGTATGCTTGTTATGGTGGATCTCTGTCTTTGGAAAGTTCACTTTCCAGTTTCAATAAAGAGTTATATTGGAAACTAGCTCTGGAATTTCAACTCTAAGATCAATAGTCCTCTTAGTTATGCTATGCTTGAGATCTTTTTCCTGTCAAGGTCGTACTTTATTTTTGAATTGCAGTAAGTTATTTCATGGATCAACTCAGTTGATGTGTCATTTTATTTTGTACGCATATTCTGTTGTTATTCTGACCACTGAGATTTAATAATGAGTACATGTTCCACAAACCTTTATATCTGATCTCTCTGTCTTCTGGAGTTTTTCTTTTTTATATTGCTTATGGGCTCCCAATTTCTTGCAGTCATGTTTGATTAAGCAAAGTATCCTTCTAGATTTGCTATTAACAGAATGCATATACTTACAAAGAAGCAAATCTTTTGGTGCAGAATAAAGATAAGAAGACGCCTGCATTATTTCTTGGCCCTGCAGATAACCCTCATGTTTCAAAGTACAAAATGGTACTGAAGCAATTCCCTATGTCTCTTCAGAAGCAACCGTGGTCAGATGTTGAGAAAGAGAAACTTGCTAAAGGAATAAAACAGCAATACCAAGAAGCATTGATTTTGGACTCGATCAATAATGGAAGGTGATACTGAGTTATTTAACAGTTTCCATCATTGGGGCCATTTCTCGTAAATTTTGTTTGATATTTTATTTCGTCAATTAGTTTCTTGTAAATAAATGTTCTTTATCCTTTTTTATGATATTCCCTAGTTTTTCTCTTTACGTATTTTTTATGGTTCAAGGATGTGAAAATGAAATGAAAGATATTCTATGTCTTAATGTACAGCCTGAATGCCTGTTCACTGTCTGTTAGTATTTTCCACATGAAATGTAGGATCGATGCCAATCTTTGTGTTTTTACTGTAATTTTACTGTGCTCTGCCAGATGTTTAAAATAATACTTGTTATGATGCAGCTCCACCGGTGACTTCAGTGCTGTAGATATGGCATATGCACTGACAAATACTGCTGGCAATTTTGAGGTTACTGCTGAAAGTCTCAGATCGGTCCTGCCATTAATAAACTGGGACAAAATAGCTGCTATGTACCTGCCTGGTCGATCTGGTGCTGAATGTGAATCGAGGTACTTTCACTTTTGTTCAAGTATACATCGCAAGTCCCCTCTCTTTTAAGTGGTATTGTTGTTTATTTTTTGCAATGCGTGTTGTACCTGTGGACAACTTGTGATTCTTAAAGAATTCCGCTTTCCTTGTCTAGGTGGCTAAACTTTGATGATCCATTGATTAATCATAATGCCTGGACTGCTCGGGAGGAAAAAAGACTTCTACTAACTGTTCAACAGCAAGGAATGAATAACTGGATTAACATTGCAGTTACATTGGGTACTCACAGGACACCTTTCCAGTGCCTTGTTCGTTATCAGCGAAGTCTTAATCACTGCATATTGAATAAGGACTGGGCTGAAGAAGAAGATCTTCAACTTCAAGCTGCTGTCAACACCTTTGGAACTAATTGGCAACTTGTATCAGCTAGTATGGATGGTCGCACTGGCAATCAGTGCTCTAACAGGTAAAAAGTTATTCCTTTATTTTTGCCTTCTCTTGCAATTGGCTATTACCATGTGGCTACTTTCGGTGTTCATGTCTTACATTTTTCTTTAATTTTAATCTGCTATCTCAAGCATTTGTTTTAGCAATCATTAATATATGGAGCGTAATATCCTTAATAATCTTTTGTCTTGCATTTGGTGGAGAACCTCTGCCATATGAAAGAGCCTAATGGTTATGGTTGTGGTGAATCTGCCATTCCACCACTAACTCTTCGTTTGGTCGCCATCTTTTGTCGATGCAGTTAGATCATTTGTGCATGTAATAGAACTCTCTGTATTTTATGTTCATTTGCATATTATTTATGTTTTTTCCGATAATTATTTTCAGGTTCAGAACTTAGGATTTATTTATTTATTGTCCATTGTAAGTACGTATTTTTAGCTAGTATTTCACATGTCTTCTCGTTCAAATTTTGTAGGTGGAGAAAAACCTTAAACCCTGAAAGGTCAAGAGTGGGGAGATGGTCTCTTGATGAGGATAAACGCCTCATGGTAGCTGTGAAGTTGTTTGGGTCTGGCAGCTGGAATAAGATTGCTCAGTTCATTCCTGGCCGCACACAGAGTCAATGCAATGAAAGGTAACTTTGTAGATTTAAAATTTTACTCCACAGTTTAGTTTTGGATGGTAATGCTAGTTATTTGTGGTCGTTAAACAGGTGGCGCAATGTTCTTGATCCAGATATAGATCTTGGGGAATGGCGACCTGAAGAAGACTCCATACTATTGGCATCAGTCGATGAGTTTGGGCCTTGCTGGTCCAAGATTGCTGGGGCGAAGATTCCTCACCGTACTGACAATATGTGCTTGAGGTAACACTATTTTTAACTCACTCATTTTATTATGACATGTTGCATCAATAGTTTCATCCTGAGGAGAAACTTACTTGCTAATATTATGCTGTTGTCAACTTCAGAAGATGGAGAAAGTTGTGTCAAGATAAATTGCCTTCAGTTAAGGCAGCTCAACAAATAAAGAAATCCATTCTTCAATGCAACTTTGTTGACAGAGAAACAGAGCGACCTGCCATTGGACCCAGTGACTTAATGTCACTTGTTCGCTCCAAAGTTGATGGAAGTGATGAGAACACTTCGAGGTGCAGCTTCTATTGAGTTTCAATTCTCAATCTAATAGTAGAGTGTGTAGTATAAAAATATGATAACTTACTTTATGTTCTGTTTTCTTATCAATCTCAATTACCAGTGCTCAAGTCAGGAAGCCCCGAAAACGTTCTAGAATACCATGCGAGGACAATGTACTCCCTGGTGACACATTAAATTCTTCACCTTCTATGAATATACCTCTTTCTGAATCTATTGATGCTGATGCTTCTGTAAACACAGCCTCAGCAAATTCAAAGAAGAAACCATCTAGGTATGATTCATAACATTTAAACTTTACATAGTTTGGCTCTAACGAATATGCATGTTATGTTTCCTTATCATTAGTTTCTTGTGTGCTTGTTTTACAGAAGTAGATCGAAAAAGCAAACTGATGAAAATCTCGCTGTCTGTGATGTCAACAACTCTTCTAATTGTTCTAGTGGAGCCAGGAAGAGAAAGAGATCTATTACTGACAAAAATCAAGTTGTGCAAAAGAAAATGAGGGGGTCTATCTCTGGTGATAATGAGGCTGTTGTAGAGACAATGGGGTGTTCTATCAGTTCCGATAATGAGGTAGCCATGAAACGAAAGACTGGCTCGACATCTGTTGGTGAAGAAGGCACAGCCAAGAAGACAACGAGGGGCTCTCTCTCTGGTAAAGAAGGAGAAGTCAACAAGAGACTGAGGGGCTCTATCTCTGGTGTTCAGAAGGGAGCAACCAAACAAAGAATGAGGGGTTCAGTCTCTATTGATAATCATGGTGCTGTAATGAAAAGCAAGAAAGCACCATCAAGGTAATCATGTTTTGGCATGTCTTTTCCATATAGAGTTTACGTGAAATCTTTAGGATATGTTTTCCCTAGAGTTTCAATTATACCAGTAGCATTATTTTCTCTCAACAGGAAATCAGCCAAAGAGAACTCAAAAGCTGATAGCATGGCTAATGCAGCCTTTGGGTTGGACCTTCCAACTGTGGCTTCTGAATATAGAGATGCTGATAATGGAAGTGTGAACAATGGGAGAATCAAGTCAACGCCAAGGTATTTCACTCTTCCCTAGTCCAATTTATTTTTGTGCGGGCATGTGAATGTCGAGTTATCGATCAAGGATGGCTGTTATGAGCTTTGAATTAAATTTCTTGAGCTTTTCATTTGCAGACCCAAGCAGATGAACATGACTGAGGGGTCTGCAGACAAATTTTCCACATCCACGCGGCTTGCTGATTGCATGTCGTTCGGCCGAATAAATGGATCCAGCAGGGTCGCAAGACACTTATGTGTGAGGTAGCAAAACAATCACTTCTTTTGTCATACTACTAAAACCTAAGTAGTTAACATTTTTTTTCGGTCTGTTTCAGTGTCAAGCCGTTAAGCAACATGATCCAATCAAATGGACCTTCTGATGATGTGTCAGCTAAGGTCATTTCTGCTGGAACAGATCCCACTTCTGTTGAGAATAGCAACACCGCTTGAACTTCTGATGACTATCAGGTCTGAACTTTGGAATGTGTTATGCTTTTTGCTGGTGGTAATATGTACTGACAAGTTTCCCTTTCTTTCAGTGCATAAAGTGATACTCGGAGTTTTACTTCTGCGGATGTGGTGTTGTTGATAGGTGCTACTTCTTGAAGTGGGATTAAGGAATACATGGGTATAAATTCATATTCAAAGGTACTAAACATATCAAGTAAGTTTTTTCAGACAGGAAGAATGTTCTCATCCAGTAATTTTCCATGTCCAGGAAGGTTCCCGATCAGCTGAAGCTGGCACATCTCATGGTATAGTCCCGGGGAAGGACAGTGTTGTTATGTGATGCCTAATTACAAATGAACAGGGCATCTCAGTAGTCCCGGGGCGGTCCTTCTACAAAGGTCTCAAATTACTTGCATATGTGGATGACTTTGTCATTGGCTTTAAGATGCAAGCGTTATGGCCATGGTTTCTGTACTGAAAAATCGACAGCACAAATTAATTTGCTATTTTTTTAGAAAATAGAAATTTTCATGGAATGAATTGATTTTTTTTTAGTTCGGTGGATGCATTATCGTGTTGCTTGCTCTTCTGCAGGAATCTCCATAAAACAAAACCAGCGCCTTCTTGATGTGATCTGTTACTGAACCGGTACACTGGTAGTTGTAAGTATAGCAGATGTTAACTGGGGTCATACTGTACAACTGTACTATTATTATAGACTCGAATTAAGAACCACTGACATGCCATCTTCCACCCTGAGAATAGAAAACCATTCGTTACCATACTGGTACTCAATTTTGTATGCCATTGGGGATATCAAAACGGTGTAGATTGTAACTTGATACCTGGAGAGTGGAGAGTTGGAAACTCATTTCCGGTTGGTGTACAGTACTTGTCCTACTTGGTACTTGGACGTGAGTCGTTCATCTGATTCCGAAACAATGGCGTTTTCATTGATTTGAAATCGCACATTTTTCATAGTTCGAAAATTAATGGCATTTTCATTTATTTGAAATCACACTTCTTATAATTGGATAATTAATTTCGTTGGCATCAAACCTGTACTATACACCCAACTTATGTCAGTTGATTAACTTTCTGGTCGGTTGATGATATCCGTACGAACGGATCTCTTTATTAAATGACGAGGCGAATTTCTTCAACCTGGCGCATGTGGGTTTTCTTCTTCTTGTGCTGTACTGCATATAGAGTAGTAAGTAGTAGTTTCGAAATCTTCTATTAATAAGATATAGGTTCACCAAACCAGTATTACTTGACAATAAACAGATTCTAATTCCATTGTAAATTGACGTACATTTTTTGTCGGCACGGTGAGCACAAACATTTTTCGGTTTGGTGACCACAAGAAGTACACACCCTTGCAGTTCGGTGAGAAACCAACGAGGATAAAAATTCTGAGGATAGCTTGTTGGATTTTTATTGTATACTGAATACATCAACAATATTACAAGGATCTTCTAAAATCCTCCCATAATATGAATCTCAAGAATTGAACGAATGACCATAAGCGCTATATTACATATAATTTCCTTCTGTGAGTGAGCAATTGGAAGCCCTTAATGATGAACATTCCTAAGAATATTTCCACCTAAGTTTTTAAGTTTTCAGCCAAGAGATGCTACAGGGTAAGTTCTCTTCACAAAACCATGGCCTGAGGGGGTCCGTAGCCGCTCCGGTGCTTCTTCTGCCATGTCCAGGCAACCCTGAGGCTCTCCAGGAGATCGGTATGCTGAGCAGTCCAGTTCAGCTCGCCGTTGATCTTTGCGGGATCGCTGTACACTTCCGCATAGTCACCGGGTCGACGAGGGAAGTAGTCGACCTTGATGTCAACTCCTGTTGCCTTCTTGCAAGCTTCGACAAACTCTTTCACTGACCTACCTGAACAGCCAAGCGGAATGAACATATGTTAGCTAATTAAGAGTTTGCGTTCATGTTTTCCCTTGTAATGAACTTATGATCATAATAGAATACGATCTGATGATGACCTTTGCCTGTGCCAACATTGTATATGCCAACTTTGCCCCTTTCCGCCTTGTTGAGCGCCTTCACATGGGCGTCAACGAGGTCAGTGACATCGATGTAATCTCTTACACAAGTACCGTCAGGTGTTTCATAGTCGGTACCTTTAACCTGTAATGGCAAATGCTATTAATCAGCAATCCACTAAAAGCTAAGCAATCCTTATAAATGTGAATCTCAATGAGTAAGCAATAGGCTATGCTAGCAGCAATCAGGGCACCCTGTTCTTGAATGTAATAATCGAAATACTGGGAGTGAAGGTGTACCTTCAAACCAGGAATTATCCCCAGTGCAGCATCAAAGCATGCACCAGATATGCGGCCATGCTCCCGTAATTCAGGTTTTGGAGCCTCGCCAAGCCTTCCTTCAGGGTCAGAACCAATGACGTTGAAGTATCTAGAAGTATTAGGTTACATATTCGTAAGTCAGGAATCATATGGTGGTTTAAATAGTGGATTTCATGCTTTTGTTTTGTAAACAGTGCATACCTTAGAATCATCACAGCCATGTCTGCCTTCTTGGATTTGGAAAAATCCAAGATGATGTCCTCTGCCATCTTCTTGGCTTTACCATATGGGTTAATCGGAAACTGTACAGTAGGATTTTGGTGAGCAAAAGCCTTCAGCATTATCTGAAAGTAAAGAGGATGCAGAAGCAACAGCTGACCTGGGGAGTTCCTTCGGTGATGGGCATCTTCTCGGGTTCTCCATAGGTGGCACATGTGCTAGAGTAGATCAGGGTTCTCACATCGTGTGCTGCCATAGCTTCTAGCACAACTAAAGTGTTTGAGGTGATGTTGTGATAGTACCTGTTTAAAATGTTTCAGTATCTCTTGTGTCTTGTGGATAGGTAAATTTGATGGACAACAGAGACTTTAGTACCTCAGAGGCTCAAGTGTGCTCTCACCAACATAAGCGACAGCAGCAAAGTGCATGACAGCATCAAAAGCATTCTCTGCAAATATTCTATTAACCTGAGCATGTGCTAAGGAAAAAGGATCTTTCAAAAAATTCCATCATATTTTGCCGCATTTGAATGAAAGATATATATCTCTACAGAAAAAATTCATTGAGTTATTCAGAGAAATAAATCAGGATACAGCTTTCGGATCGCCTAAATCAGCATATATAAACTGCAATCGCCCAGGTTCTGGAAACAAGTTCTGAAGAACCTTGATTGCCCCCATATTTCCTCTTGAAAGATTATCCTGCAGGAACCAAATAGACACAAGCATTCTATAAATTGATTGCACTAGAGCAACACTGAATTCGAGGAAGAAACAGCAACACAAAGTCCGCGAAGAAGTACCACAATGGTGACTCTGAAGGAATCTTTCAGGAGCCGAAGTGCAGCGTGCGAACCGATGTATCCAGCACCGCCCGTCACTAGAACATGCGTAACACCGGGTTCATGGATGGAGAACTGGGCACATCACACAAGTGAAGAGTGAAGACAACTGTTAGCTGCCTGACCTTGAACTGTTCATGGCAATATACAGAGCTGCTCAAAAACATCTGAAATTAAGTTACCACACTGGGACTCCTCCTATGGCAGGGCGGCTGTGTGAGCATGACGACGCACATGGCGGTGAGGAGCGCCACCATGAGGATCTTACTGAGGTACCGCGGCTTGCGCTTCGGATCGGAGAAGTCCATGTCTGGCATAACATGATGAGGTCAATTTGAGTGGCATGTACAACAAGGGGAAAAAACATCTCTAGCAAACTAGGTGTAGTATACAAATTACAGAGTTGAAACCATTAAAAAACCAAAATTCCTGTTGCACAAGCAACAACTAGAGATAATCAAAAGGCACTTGCACTTAATTTTACATTACATGAACCAACAATCGTCAACTAATTCAGAAAAAAAGAAAGAGACAAGGTTATCAGTAAGATAGGGTGAGATGGAAGGAAGCAGACAGACCTGAGATGAAAGACCAAGATCTGGCAGGCCTCTGCTGGGGCCTGTTCCTGTTGGTGGGAAGCATCTGGAGCAGCAACCCACCAAATCCTCCCTCACAGAAAGAACCAGAATTCCTCGGAGACAAGAACACCAGAGATTCCTCCTGCTCACCGCCGGCCACCTACACCGACATCGAGGAAGAAAAGCTCGTCAGAACCAGCGAGAAGACAGCACACACACGACCACGGGTCGCAGGAGCAGCAGATCCAACAACCACACACACCTTTAATCGAACTCAATTTACAGCTAATTCACAAGGGAAAAGAAAGCAGCGGTGGCATGGATGGATGGATGGAGCGATGAAATTGCAGGGAACACGCGTAATTAAGCCGCCAAGAAAAAGGGAAAAGAAAAGAAAGAAAAGAAACAGCTTTCTCACCGGCAAAGAGGGAGGGGAAGAAGAAGAGGAAGGTAGCTAGCTCCTAGCTCGAAGTCGCAGAGTAGCAATGGCGGCGAAGCAGATCAGAGGAAAAGAAAGGTGAGCTTTACACTTACCCGGACTACTAGCTACCACCTGGGACGACTTGGCTGGCTGGCTGGCTACCTCGGCGACGGCGCGCGCAGCAGCGGGCGGCGGCGGGGGAGAGGGAAAGCAGCGGAGCCACCAACTTCCCGAGGCAGTGGCGGTGGTCCTAAGCTCTCCCTCTCTCTCTCGCTCGTTGGCCGCGAGGTGAGGTGAGGTTGTTGATGATGAAGAAGATGAAGTGAGAAGAGGCTTTGAAGGGAGGAGAGGAGAGGAGGCGGCGGTAGCTGCTGCTGCTGCTGCTGCTCTGTCTTCTGGTCGCGGGGAGAGTGGGGCCCACGCGGAGGGAGGACACGTATCGTAGGCCGCTGACGTCGTTGCGTCTTGTTGCCCCCACACCTCGTCGGTCGGACACTCGGAAGTCGGAACACGTCTGGGAGCACTACGAGGTTCAAAATATTCCGTGTCTTTCGCTCTCTCTTTTTTTTTAATATAATAATGGGGAAAAAGATTAATTAGATATGGCCTGCCATTTGATATTATAAGATAGACCATTATAATTTGTATATTTAGGCTAGTGCCATTACAATTTGTATGAAGTTTGAAAATTACCACTAATCTACATATTTTAGATGTATTTGATATAAATACCCCCGTCTTCCTCCATCTCTCGTACCAGCCGACGCAGCTGAGCGCGACAAGCACCTTCCACCACCGCCGCCTCCACCTTCTCCACGTCGGCCCACCGCAGCGTCTGCAGCGCCCATGCTCGCACGTCGCCGCCTCCTACCTTGAACCACCACTGCCTGTCCATGCTCCGCTCCGCGTGTCACTGTGTCGTGTCCCGCGCCATCAGCGCCAGCCACGCCAGGATGCGCCCCGCCACCGACCTCCACCCCTCCGCGAGCCCCGCATCTAGCTCCAGCATCGCCGTCGTGCCACCGCCTCTCTCCCTCCACCACTCCCGTAGCTTCGCCCGCATGACCGCCCGCAGCTTCGACGGCAGCATCGCGTACAACATGCGCTCCTCGTGGCGCGGCCCCTCAGCCTCCGTCTCCAACAGTAGCCGCTCTGCGGTGGTGATCACGTTCGCGTACTGCAGGTCTAGCCCTGCGACACGCACCATGCCTGGCGGCGGCTCGAGGAGCTTCCTCCAGTCGATGCCCAATAGCGACGTGTGCCATGGTTGCTTCCAATGCGAGTGTATGATCGGGCATGAGTTGCTGCTCATCTCGATTCATAACGGCATGTCTCGACGTTGGATGGGTTCTGACAATGAGGCAGCCATGGCGCCACCAGCGAGAGCAGCCCCCCATGTCGACGAGAGGGACACCAAGCTCCACAAGCTGGGACAGCTCCTACTCATCGAGAGAGAGAGCGCACTTGCTGCTACTGCTCTACCGAGGTGAGAGAGGTTGAAGATGAGGGCATTTCCATCTCATTTATGTAAAATATGTATGTTAATGGCACCATTACAATTTCAGAGGAACACCAATGACATAATTCTAAATACATGAATGGTAGTGGTAATTTTTAAAATAGAATTTTTTAATGGCATGTATCCCACTAAACCAAAAATATACTACTGTTGCACTGCCCAAGTGCCAATGACTGGATTATCGCCGATACGCTTCCACTCTCTATGTCCCAGAATTCATTTTTTAGCTCTATTAAACTAAATTTATTGTCTAGTAATTATTGAATTGAAATTTATAAGAGTAGAGAATAAATGCATTCTAAGTAGATAAAGTAGATAATAATTGGATTAAGATTTGATAAGGATATTATAGTCCTTTTGGTCTTGTAATTGTATGTGTGGAATAGGTAAAAAATGAATGGAATAGATTGTAATCAGTGTTTTTCTTTAAAAAAACTTACTATATAGAAATATTTTAGAGTGCTGTTTAGAATTCATATTTTTTACTTTTTAATATTTGATTGATCTATTTATTTATGCCCTTCAAAATCTATCATAAAATCTGAATATATAGTACCTAATTCGAACGGAGCTAACGTACTAGCACTACTCTACCTTTGCTTCTTCCAGCTTGAATTTTCTTCTCTTATCTTTTCGGGGGTAAAATACGGTCTAGATCAATCAATAATTTGGGGCCTGTTCGGTAGCCCTCGTTGTAGGGGTTGTAACTAGATAAAACAGCTACTTGCAAAATGCTAAATTTGTTCACATTCAAAACTGGCTCAGACCGCTGCAGCCGAACGGCTGAGCTGTGCACCACAATCCAAACAGCTGTGAAAGCGGGCTACCGAACATGCCCTTACCGTTGATTGGTACTAGTAGAATTTTTACCGCGAGTGGATCACGAGTAGAGTGTACTGCTGTGTTTGTTAAATTTTGAATGTTTGACAGTCGGCTTGTTCCAAGGACAAGTTTGCCTTTTTCATAGTACGTATGTGTACTCCTACCCAACAAAAACCGCCAACCATGAAACTTTTGTAAACATACTATCATAGGGGCACTGTTGAGTGTTGACTTGTTTGGTACAACGAAGAATTGAATATTCTAAAGCGTTGGACGAGCCTAACAAAACCACTTATTGTCATCAAATTGGTGGGACAATTTTGATATACAAATATGACGAGAGTTAAAATCAACCATGTATTCCACCACAAAATGAGAGTTGGCTAAAGGCTCCTGGACATGAAGCCCGGGCTGCTACCCGTAAAGTAATATTAAAGCATGCACAAGGTTTGCTTTAGATTAAAAAAAGTCATATAATTTATGATGAAAATATATACATAAGTAGATCTATATTAGTTGAAAAAGAGAAAGTCGCTACGGTGCAGCGCACCACCTATCACTACATAATCTGCGAGTTCCCCTAGATTTATTTTATACTTACATTCTTTATCCTTTATATACATCACTCTCTGTATATTTTGATTTATAAAATCATAATTAATCGTAGAAAAGTTTAATATACCTGAATTTTGTCGTATAATGCAATTCAATGCATGAATCATTTCGCAACGAACTTGAGTAGGCTCTTACGATACCAACAATGATATATAAGAGCGAACGACATGTTTGATAAAATTTAACATTGTTATTTCAAACAACATTAAGATCCGATTGATTCTTGCCCGTATCAAGTGCACGGAAAATTTAGGCTGTACTCCTACATATGAAAAATAAGTTGCACCATGAGGTTGGTGGATGATGCACTACCACCGGTTGCGCTTTCATACATAGACAGTACTACTACTTGGTAGGTGTCCACACCACCTAAATCTACGCCCCCAATTGACCATCTTCATGTGCCAATAATAATGCATCATCCACTCTCTACCTTACACAGCCAGCAAGCACATGATTTATTTACTTACCCTTATGTTCTCTTCCCCTGATTCTCTGCTTGCATGTAAAATAATAAATTAAGAAGGAATGGAGAGTAAAGAGTAAGGCTCTGTTAATTTGATCCATAGCTGATATGTCGTGAAAAAGAATGGATTAATCAACCAAAAGTAATTTGTGAGGAAAAGACTTTTATCTATGTTCTTAGCAATTAAAAAGTTAATGCTGAAAAAATTCAAGATTAACTCTAAAATAGATACAATATCAGGTTGCGTTCGAACTTGAGGTTGGCTATTGAAACTTTTCCTTGCACACATATATAACTAGACAAGAAATTATCACATAATTAGTTACATATTAACTATTACATACTTGAAATGAATTTTTTAATTAAAAAATTGCATATAGATTTTTTTAAAAACACGGTTCGAAAAATTAAGGTGCTCATCACTACAGACGAGAAACACAAGAAGTAGCTAAGCTCACAAGCTGATTAGACCTCAGGCTAAAGCTAACAATTTCTTTTGATATGATATAGAGGGGAGTAAAGTTAGGATAATGTAGGAAGCTTAGCATATGCTTGACAGATGACATACGGTCTGCCTAGCTTCCTTTTTTGCATATGCGTGCAACACAGCCATCTGATTGATTGATTGATTTACTGTTCGATCCTCAGGGGAGCAAGTGTACATGTGCCTTCCTCAATTATTGCCATTTGCTACCAAACACCTCATCCTAATTTACATGCTTTGGAACTTTGTGTGCGTGTTCCACGGTGGCAGCAAAACTGTTGGCTGAAAAAAAAAACTGCCTTAAATTATTGCAGCGGATTTTCTACTAAAATGGATTCATTTTTTACACGGATATGGACAATTGTCTGTATTCACGTTAAAAAGTAAACTCTAGTTGGAACCGAGGTATTACTTCAATATAGATGTATAAATTAAACGGTTTAGAAATAAACTAGAATAAATGGTTTAAGCACTAAAAAAAGTAGAATTTCTTTTTAAGAAAATGTATTTTTTTAAGAGACATGAAGCAAATAATCCGTGATAATTATTCGGTGAAGTACCTGATAAGAAGTGGATTTTGAACGTTCACCAATTAACTATAATTCTATGTCAAATATGTCAAACAACCTAAATTCTGTGATGGGGGAGAATTACCATTTTAGATGAATATATATTATCTTCCGTTCAAGACACTGTATTATAATTAAGCAAGATAACAAAAGCATGGTCTCACTTGATTAATAAACTAGATAGTTCTCATGATTTATGAGGTTCAAGCTAAAGTACTTATGTTGTTTGGCCCGATGCAAAAGTTGGCCGAATAAGTCAAAGATGTTAGGTTTCACATCTCAATTATGCAATTTAATTAAGCTCGCCATGAAACTGAGCTGCTGAAAATGACACAAACTGCACGGACCTACCCTTAATTTGTAGGAGAATACTCCAGATCGGTATGCCGATCCATCGGATACTCCAACTAACTAATTGTCTCTCATACATTCATATATATATATATATATATATATATATATATATATATATATATATATATATATATGTATGTATATATATCAATCTTCAAATTATTTTTTCCACTAAAGTACTACTTATCCGATCTATGATTCGATAACATCGATATATTCATTGTAATCAAATCTTTACATGTAGATATCATATGATTATATCCTAGTAAAAGAAAAATATGTGTTTCAAACCGTTAAAACTTAGTGTTTCATACGTAACGATAGTGATATGTTTTAATATGTGGCTTCGATGTGTTTATAAAGTTCACGAAACTACTTACCACTACTCTCTCTCCACTCCATGCACATATGCATTTTAGCAATCTTCAAAACGATTTTTCTCCTAAAGTACTTATTCAATCTACGATCTAATCACACCGTTCTATTCGTTGTAACTAAATCTTAACAATAAGATATCATATGATTATATTTTGATAAAAGAAAAACATATGATTTAATTCGTTAACGCTCGTTGTTTCATATGTGATAGCAACATTTTTCAACACATACTTTTACCATGCTTCACAAAATATTTAAATGTTTTAATTGCTGATTTTTTTAATCATGTATAATTTAATGTTTGATTTATTGATTAACGGAAATATTTGAGAGTTCGATTTTTTTTATATATCGAGAGTCTCCGATGGGTAGTTTTCTCCTATTTTTTACTAAGTATGTACTTGCACAGGCACATGCCTTAATTTGCCTAACTTAACATTGTCGTTTAGTGTACATGTATGTTTTTTTCCTTTTCTTTTTAGAAAGAAAAACAAAAGAAACGCCGACTGTATATATAGGTGCTGGTCATACGTGTCCATTATGGCCTACGAGGTGTGGGGCCTGCATGCAGACACAGAGCAAATAAGCAACCATCAGAATTTTGTTGATCAACTAAATAATTGATGATTGTTGATTGATTGATTAGAGAATGCGTTCTTTGGTATGAACAGGAATTATTTAAAAAATTTCACAATTTTGAGTCCATGTTTTCGATGGGCCGTAGCTTAGGCCCAAGTTCTGTGATGAAAATGCCCAGAGTGGTGGAAGCATCCCATTGGGCCTGTTCGGCAATCTCTCATGCATTCCTAGTTTCCTACTCAAAAACAGGCAGACGTTCACAAAGGTACCGTAAGATTTCTCTATCGACTTTCTGCCGAATCATAGTAGCAAATCCGATGTACTTAGAACACAAATGCACGTACATAAAAATGAGTATATTTGCCAGGTAAAAGTTATTATTATGGAATCTACTTCATTTAATCATATTTCTCTGGTGATATATATCATTCTAATAACTTACTCTCATGCATACTCCATCCGTCTCAGAAAACATTACCATAACTAATAAGGTAGGGATTCGACACCACCTAGATTGTTTTTTTTACGGAGGGAGTATGCATGGGAGCTGATCGAGGTATGATAGTTTGATCAGTCAATATCTATATGATCTCTTCGTTTTTAATATATAATGTTGTTAATTTATCGTCATACGTTGGACCATTCACCTCATTCAAAATACTATTCAAAATACTATTTAAGTATCATTTACTTTGTTATGATTTATTTAATCATTAAGACCTCGTTCGCCTGGGGTGTAAAAGATCGGTGTAACAGCCTTTTCCCCAGCCCCATCGGGGAAGCTCACCACGAGGGGGAGAAATCCCTGTGTAGCTAAAAAGTGTATTCGGTCCAGGAAGGTGAATATCCTGGCCCATTACACCCTAAACCCTAGGGAAATCCATCAATCCACCACTCCGCCGCCACCACTTCTCATCGTGCATCTCTCTCTTCTTGTCGCGCGCCGGGCGCTCTTCCTCCACCGCCACCACCAGCACCAGCATCGGCGGAGGGGGAGGCCGGTCATCGTTGCCTCATCGGTGAGGCCGCTGGCCGTGAGCCTGGTGGCGACAGTGCCGGTGGTGGTGGTGTCGAGGTAAACGGCGACGGGCGGCTGTCTGCGAGGTGGTGTTGTGGCAGTTGGCGCTGGTGGAGGAGGCCACCACCACGAGAGGATCTCCGGCAGCTTTGGGCGGAGGAGGATGGCGCCGGTGGCATCGACTGAGGCCTCCTGGATCTGCGACGCCTACAACCGCTGTGGCGAGGTCTACGCCACCTCCGTCAAGATTTTCTACCTAGGTCAGTCACTGCCTTTTTCTTGATTTATTTAGAACATAATATATTTGGAGCTACCTTTCTCTCTTTCTTTTTGGGTTCTTTGGTGGAATGGCTTAATAAATTTTGTTTCTTATCCTGCCTGTAGTTTTGCAACATGCAATTGATTACTATTCTATAACGTGAACGTGAAGAACTGCACATAATATATATCCCTGCTTGTAGTTTACGAACTAGGCCATGGATAGTACTAGAAAATTGAAGTACTGTGAAGCATCTGCACCATGACTGAAATTGTGATGGGCTCATGGCACCTCCCTTTTTAATATGGCTACGTATGATACCAGAGATAATATATTTAGGGCTATATGTTGGAGAAATATAATTTTAAATCCTAAATGCCTGTTGTCATAGATGAGCTAGCACCCACTGTGCACATCCACAAAGTGAGAACATTAAGATTTTTAGCTCAAATGCAAAGAATCTGAGATTATTCTGTTTTTGTTTTCCCCCCAAACAAAGTTTGACATGTTTCTTCATTATATTGCTATTCATAATTACTTGGTACTCCTTGTACAGTCCCAACTCATTATCTAAAAAACTATAATTCTAGTGATTTGCATTACTGAATGTGACATGTATCCTATATTCAGTATCAGATAATGTGCAGGTTTGGGAGTTTCAGTTCTCTGAAACTGAAATTTTCTACTTTGATGAAGAGTACAACTGTAGATTGTGCCATTTTTCTTTTCGATGTGTATTTTTGGATTAATTCCTAGACCAACACTAGATCTTTAGAAGTGTATAAATAGACACTTTTTGGGTGCCTGTCATGCTTCAGCGTTTCAGTCTTGAAACTGAAATTTTCTACTTTTATTAATCAAGAGTACACTGTTTTCTTTTCATTATCAGCAACCACTGTGTTCTGCTAAACACAACTAGTGCTCAGGTTATGAACTTTAGTATAATTGCATCTTTAGTATATGAGATTATCCTGTTTCTTCATGACATTGTTGGTTTAGAAAAGAAAAAAAAGGAAAGATTGTCATGTTTTTTCATGATATTGTTGATTCCCAGTTAGTACTTGGTACTCCAAATATCCTATATCCAGTCATAGATCAGGTAAATGTTGCAGAGTTTCAGTCCTTGGAAACTAAAATTTTCAACTTTGATCAATCAACAACACACTGCTAGTTGAAGAAAAAAAAATAGATGCTCTTGATTCTGGATAATGTGAGATTGATGTTTTACTGTTTAATTCTTGTGAAGAAAATTTAAATGAATTGTCCAGTGGCAAGTAGTTATACTGCAAATTTGAGTTAAGGTGCATGTAACTATGATAGCAATGAGATAGTTAGCTAGATCAATCGTCTTTGTTAAGGCCTACATTTCCTTTTTCCTGATATGGTCATTACTTGTTTTACATTAGGCAGTCATGAAGGTGTAATCGTGTGGAGATGAAGTGAGAGGAATTTCTTAACTTTGGGACGAATTAGATTTGTGTGATCGGCCTTTTTCTTTATAGAACAATGTGTATGTACTTAGTGTTTGATGTCAACCCTAATTGTCATGATGATGGATCAAAGGTGTGATGTTAAATTAAGCAGTCAAATGTTGTGGACAGCATTTGCCATGTACCGAAAGACAACATGGGTCACTCCAGTATCTAGTGTTTCCTTAATTTACTTATCCGTAGGCCACAGCTGTTGAATTATGTGATCGGCTACTACCATATTTTCTGGATCATTGTAACTATTTACTTATTACTAACTGAATTTTGCAGTAATTTTCAGTCCATTTTTTCAGAATTTTCGGGATGTTCCTAGGCAGTTTTTTAGAAATTTACTGATTTTCTGCAAAAATTTTGGATTTTTATTTACATTATTACGAATTTAGGTGACACTATTCTTTTAAAAAAACTCCACAAGATTGCCTGGGTCAAAGGATAAAGAGGTGGGTTTCAACTTGTGTCAAATGGTAAGGACTTGTTCGGTTCTTGGGGATTAAGTCCCCAAGGGGAAGCAAATCAGGGAGGGATTGAGTGGATCACTGAAACCCTGTGGGGGTTGCTTGTCCTGATCCCATTTTTCAAACAATGTGTTCTTTTTTGTCAGGATTCCAGCAACATATTAACATATGAAACAATAGGATGTGAAGGGTTTTATAGAAAAAGAAGCATAAGTTTTGGATCAGTTTCTGCAAACAAATTTTCACTGCACTATTATCTATCCAAAATGTACAGTCCTATAATTTCATCAACGGTTCTAAATTCTCAACTTGTGTTGAAATTGAACTCACCGAACAAGAACAAATTCCAAGAGTATACAAATATAAAGGTCCCAAATTCACAGCTTGGTGAATAGGGATGCAAATGGTTAGTCCCGCTATCTACGTAAAACTCGCTTGCTAGTTCATTTCCCACATGATAGTATAAAATTTAGAAAAAAAGATGAACTAGAAGTGAGATAAGCAGACTAAAAAAACCCACTTACCTACCCAGCTTACATCCCTATTGGTGACAAGTAAAGTCTATAAAACAATACAGCCTACACCTACAAATGCAAATTCTAGTAATTAAAATATGATCCTACTACTGCAAAGCAAGTTATCAGATAATTAGATAATGGGACAATAACAGAAGTCTACATGCCATCAACCAGTACCAATGGTAGGAACCAATGCATCCAAAACCCTGAAAAACATGAAAAAAGAACTTGGTAGTGTTAAGTATACATAAAGATACTAAACAAACATTTTGAAATATATATGGGCATTGATCCGTCATGTTTAACTATTGTTCTATAAACTATGGAGGTTCAGGAAAGACAAGCAAAATCAGCAAGCCATTTGATAAGCATGAAGTTGTTAAAGATCTCAAAGGAAGTCATCCTACTGCTTAATAATAAGTAGCATGACAAAATTAAAACTTTGAAATAAGTAGCATATGAAAGAAATCCAAAGAAACCATCTAAATCTGCAATACAATGAGATTATCCAAAAACCAACCACGAGCTCAGATCCAACCAAGTTTGATCCTACCAAGAACGCTAAAACCCTCATCCCTCTCCAAGCCGAGAGAATGAGGGATGGGCACATGGGTGAGGAGCCGGATAGCAACCAGCAACAACACGCACAACGCTACCAGCAACGAGGACGAGGGAGGAGTCGGAAGGCGGCGGTAGGGAGGAGGAGGAGGAGCCGGACCGATCCGATCCGATCGGGGGGGGGGAGAAACCCTAGAAGAGGAGGAGAGATGGGAAGGGGACGAACTCACCAGAGAGAAGGTGGCCACTGGAGGAGACAGTTGCCCGAGGAGAGAGCGTGTCGTCGCCATCGCGTCCGAGTCACGCCATGCGCCGAGCGCCGACCCCGCCATTGCGCCTCCTCTCGTTGCGCTGCCGCCTCCTCGCGAGGATTTTTTCCACGCATCCGAACTAGGTGATGTTTTCCCGGACCTGGACAATAGGGGAACCCTGTGGTGGGCCGGGATAAAATCAGCTACTAGGCTTAATTGAACGCAACGTTTCTCATGGGTCGGGATTGTTTCCTTGCCAGTTGATCCACGGGGGTTGGGTCGTGACCCAGGCCATTCCCGGGCCAACCGAACAAGGCCTAAATGGGATTGAACCCCATGGGGTGGAAGGGTAGAGGTGTTTGGGTGGTGGGAGGGGATCCACCCAATCCCCCCTTGGGTGAATCTCCCTAGGGAAATTGCCCCCTTGCTACTGAACGAAGCCTAAAATTTTAAGTAGGGATGGGTATTGGGTGAAAAAAACTTTGGGTTTTCTAAAATGACGACCGAACTTGGCACTGGCGATTTTGTGACCGATATACCAAAATTTCGGGCCAGGCTTGGATCGATCACAATTAACCGGTCTTTGTTTTCTTCTAAGAAAGAAGAAACAACGCGAAGTAGTCATCGGGATTATGCTAGGGGAATGAGGGTGAAGGAGTGGTCGATCGGTTTTTTCAGGTAACAGCGATGCATGATCGAACAACAGAAAATATCATTGGTCTTTTGTTGGCTCGGACCCAAAAAGAGACCGAAGGAAGTTCGGTCTATTATTATGTCTTGTTTTGGGGTCCCGATCCACCCCTAATTTTATAAGCACGGTTTATATTTTTCATATTTGTCTAATTTTTAATAGGATAAACATTGAAATTAAACTTATGCTCAAAGGTTAATGTATGTATTCGAGAAAAAAAAATTATACTCCGTATATATGATAGTCCAAATCACATCATGCTACCAAATTAAGTAGTACACTAGCAAAATACCCATGCTTCGCACGTGTGATGAAAATTTTAATTGACCGGTAAATATGGTAATTAATTATATTCGTGTATTTTATTAAAATCTATATAGACACACACATTAAAGGAAGAAAATGGTGGTGACATAAGCTGAACTTGTAACCACCAGTACCTGGATAGGTAAGGAGTACAGGTCAGCCACCCATCCATCCCTACTCCCCTAACCATCTCGTATGAGCTTCTCACAACCTATAGCTTTTATATGAGAAAACAATGGAAGGTATAGTTCTGAAAACATCAAAACTCTTTTGTTTTTCCCGTGCTTCCCAGATGATTCGAAAAGTGTTGTTTGAAAAAAGAGATCTTGAAAAGTAGTACATTGGTTATTTTTGTGATTTGGAGTATAAACTTAACGAAGGGTAGTTTTGACCCATAGACTTGTTATGTCCGTTGTTTCATGATCTGTTCTATGAAATTAAATGACAGATAATTAGTATGGTTCCTTAAAGGCTGAAAACAAAGAGAAATCATAATTAACTGCTGGTGCTTCCTTGCTTCTTCAGCCTGTAGCTAGCTGCATACGTGCTTTCTTCTCCAGCGAGCTGGCCAACGGTGAACAACGACTCGATCAGCGGTCTCTGGCCGGCCATCTCCTCTTTGCTAATGACTTTCAAAGTTGTGTTAGCTTTTCTCTCTGGTTCTCTCTCGATTGATCTCCACATAAATCATGCAAGCGAACTGCGCAGCATATATGCATGGATGCATGGATATTCATGAGCTCGATCATAAGGACGACCTGAAGATATGCTCATTCACCTCTCTCCATGCATGGGGATGAATTGAAAGCTGGATAGCACTTTCGTCGAGTCTCGTCTGCATGTGACACAAGGATACACAACATATGGCGACCACATCTATTGATCAATGCAAGGATACGCATGCGAGCTTTCAGAGAATTGGACTCGTATCGAAGGGACAACGAAGCAGCAGACGGATCAGCTCATCCTCGGTGGTGGACATACAACGAGCCTAGTTAGCTAGGCTTCAAGCCTCCAAGTGATTTAGGGAGTGGCTCGGCCCGCGGAATCGCGGATCGCAAGCGACGCTGCTGGGGTCCCAGTGGAGAGAGATGGCAACTGCGCTCATGATTGTGGGAGACCGGCGACGACGAGATGCGGAGGTGACTTGCCGCCTTCCATGGTGGCGAGAGCGGCTCAGCGAGCAATTCCACGCAGTCTCCAAATAGGATCAGGCCAGTGCTCTGGGCGGTAAATTGGACTCTCTGGGCTGTGATCGGCTGATCGCGCACGGGCTCAGCGGTCTACACAAGCACGCGCCACGCGGATGAGCAAGATGCGGACGCCGATGTCGCAATAACGGACCAATCAGATCGTGACGAACGGAAAATTGTATTTTTTTAATAGGTATACTAGGAAAAATGTCCGTGCATTGCATGTAAATGTTTAAAGTTAAATAAGAAACCGTTGTCAACATTTGTCTGATCGATCCGTTGGCATTCAATGGTATAAGCAGGTGGCAACATACTTAAATCGCAGTATTATTTAAGGAACAACTAAAAAACTTTTATTGGGTTCTAGCAAATATACCCATACGTTGCAATGGGAAAAAAAATAAAAATCATAACAATTACCGTATCATGAGGTTTATTTTTTTCAGTATGAGCTCTTTAAAAAATATATTCTTCAAATAAACCTAGTAATCTTAGATGCAAATGTGCATGCGTCAACTAAGATGAGTTAGGTCGTAAAAAATCCGGTACAGTAATCTATTGATTTGTAGGAGGTTTGGAGCAAATCTTAGTCCATAGCGAGGACTTAGACTAAATAAGGGAAGAGCTAAAAGACACATGGTAGATTGACACCATGTAGAAGGAAAGATGTAACATGCAACTAAGGTTGTGTTCGGTAGGGAGAGTTGGAAACTCTACCTCTAAACACGTAAAACGAAGTGGTTAATTAGCACGTGATTAATTAAGTATTAGATAATTTATTTTTAAAAAATGGATTAATATGATTTTTATAGCAACTTTTGTATGGAAACTTTTTTAAAAAAACGCACCGCTTAGCAGTTTGAAAAACGTGCGTGTAGAACACAAGGGAGCGAAGTTGGGAAGTCATACAGCCGAACTCAGCCTAAGTGGTGCACCAGGTCCAAAATCATGAATAGAAAATATTTATAAAAATGAAAAGAGAAGAGGTGGAGAAAAAAATCTATTTTTGAAAATCACCGAGTGGACAACTTTTTTCACCTCAGCCACTGTTCACAGGAACCGTTTATTACGAAAGAGTTGAAAAGCTTCATGATTGGTGTTGATAGCCAAATTTAGCATTAGGATAGTTAATGTGCTGATTGGCTGAATGACTGATTAAGCTAATTAAATTCATCTTTTAGCGTTCCTATTATATATTTGCATTGGCATTAGTATAGTTAATGTGTTGATTGGCTGAATGACTGATTAAGCTAATTAAATTTGGCTTTTAGCATTCCTATTATATATTTGCATTGTGTAAATTTTTAGCGTCAACAGTTGTTGGCTTGGGATAGTAGACCATCTGGTCTAAGTGGGCCATGAATTCACGATCGGTCAATCCAACAAGCCGGCCAGATAAGGTCCGTGGGAAAAAGGTTGGGCCAGTCCAGCGTAGAGCGCTTGTGTAATGCAATACTAAAAACGGAGGACGCGCGTTGTGTACAAAAAGTCAAAATCAACGCGGTAATGGAGTAGAGGACGGACGAAATTATTTTCAAGTACAGAATCATCTTGATTTTTTATAATAAGTAAAGATAAAGATATTTTTCCATCAACCAGCAAATATGCCTGTTGCAACCGGAGAAAATAAGAGAAGATTTAGAAAAGAGAAAAAGTACTTGATAGACATTAGAGTGAGGCAACAACACCCTCATCGCTACCCTTCCTTTCATTTTGTACCGGTTAAATGAAATTATTTTGATACCTATGTCATCTTGTCAGAGTTGGTCTCTCTGATGGTGATCAAATTAATGCCGCCACTCTTATTATTTTTTTTATATTCTCTTTTGCTACTGTCATTTTTTATGTTTTTTTCTTTTTAGAGGTAATGCTTAGTTTCTAAGTGTCCTTAAATTTCCAAAAATGGGAATAGGCTTAGTTTTTCTGCATGTTTTTTGTTGAAAAAAAAAGAAAAGATATTTTCCCTAGAAACGGGAATAGAAAAATTAGATCAGAGCTTATGACGGGACGTGCTACCTCTTTGGGGTTCCCTTCTGCGAAAAAACAGGTCCGACCCGTAGCTCTTCTGTTTTCTCCAGCAGCCAATGAAATACTGGCACACGCAGGTGCATTGTTGGCACCGTGAACCAATAAACCGCTGGCTCCACCCCCGCATACACCATGCAACATCCGCACGGCACATCCACCTGCTCGTCCGGTTGGTGTCATTCGGACATCGCCGCTGCTCTCCTCGACGATAACCCCACTCGCGGTGTCGCTCAGTCAGTGCCATCCAACAGCATCGGTGGAAGCAGGGCCCTTTTGTTGTCATCATGGTCATTGTTATCAGTGGCGAATTCAGGAAAAAAATCACCAGTATTCTATACATATCATAACACATAATACTCTTGTTTTCAACCTATAATGTAATTAGTGTAGACTAAAACAAAATTCTAGCCAGACCCTAGCTAACATACGGTAGGAACACCACTTATTGTTACTATCTGAAATGGGTGGGTCATCATCGGCAATGGCCATGGATCTGCTATACCTCTTCGGGTTTTGAATAGGAAATGTGATCCATAATCAAACTCGGACCAAAAGGATAGAGAGGTAAAGGGCATGTTTAGATTGATGCCTAAATCAACATAACCAAATTTTATTAGTGTCAAATTTTGGTATTGCAAATATTTGGTAAGGTTAAAACGTACAGGTTGTATTTAGGGCCTGTTCAGATTACTGCCAAAATGACTTTTCCAAAATTTAACAATGCAAAAATTTCGGTATATTGACAACCTTTTCAAATTTTGGTATAATAGACTAATGTGTTGCTGCTAAAATTTCGTCTGCATTACCAATGTTTGGTAACAAAATAAAAGCATCCACATATTTATCAATTTTATCAAAAAATATATGGTTTAAAGCAGCACCAATCTGAAAAGGCCTTAGTTAACTACATTTTGTCAAGTTTTTGTGAGAAAAAGATTCTAAAATTACCAAAGTTTGGTAGTGTAGCCAATTTTTGACAATGTTTATATTATTGTCTTTGCCAAATTTTGGTAAAGCTAAAATTTGCTACGGTTAAGTTAGCAACAAAGAGAATAGCTACTAAAGAAAAGATGGTACGCATGTTCAGTGTTCGTATCTGCACGTACATATAAGTACTCGATCTAACAAATAACAAATTCACGATGTGGCACCACAACGAAATACCTAAATCAAAACTGATCAGGAAGTCAGGAGGCGGGCAGACCGTGCAGATGCACGCGCGTTGGAAAGCTCGTCTTGTTTTCTGATTTCTCTCTTCGTCCTGCGTGAACGGACTCGCTTTGGAGTCAAGCCAAGCGAAGCAATGGGACTCAGACTAACCACCGAAGTGACGGACGAAAAACTTACTAAGTACAGAATCATCTCTAATTTTTATAATATAGGTAAAGATAAAGATATAAAAAGATATGTATGTATATACGATCCATCGTATATGTACAGTAGTCGTACAGAGGATATATATACACGTACGGGCTCTCGATCTACAGAGCTATTCTGACACGTCCTAGCTACAAAGCGTGGTAGCTGTCACGCCTAATTCATCACGTGTGCAACCTATTCTGGCACGTGCGTGCAAATATCGATCGAGATCGGTCGACCGATGAACAGGCCGGCTAGACGCTATACTATTAATTCTAGTATACTATACTATACGAACGATTGATCGAGAGGTATATATATAGCTAGCTAGCTCGCTGCATGCATGGATCGAAGAGATCGAACGATTTATGAATAAAGCTAATTAACCCTTTTATTGACTGCAGTATGAATAAAGCTAACCCTAAAAGGCTCTAGCTAGTCCGTACTACGCACGTTACACAGCAGTATGTGCTCTACACCCTTCGTCCCGAAAAGAATTAAACTATGGCTATGAATTTGGTTGTTCAGATTAGTTTGTGTTTTTTTTAAAGAGTGAGTAAGTTTTTGTTTGCAATTATGTGGTTGACGTACGTATTTCCTTCGTCCCAAAAAAATCTAGCTAATTATGAGTATGAACCTGGATATATATAGTACATGTTACGTGTACATCTGTGTATTTACTAGTGTGTTCGGTGATACCTCTGGTTTTTTACTATACGGTCTTTTAAAATTTGTTTGACAATTCTTTTTTTCCTAAAAATATTTGCGTAAACAGAATTTTATTTGATGTAAGATCTAGCGGCACTCTTTTCTTTTTTGCTTGACTCGGTAATTGAATAACTATTACTGGATAAAGTTTAAGACAAAAAAGTTAAACGTGTCGTATATTAAAAAAGGAGATGCTCTAAAGCAGAGAGAGTTATACGACAGTTTCCTCACCTGACTTTATTAGGTTGCTCGAAAGCAGAAAGAGGTACAGGGTAATTAATTAGTATGTTAATTGATACAAGAGATTCAAAAAAAGATGAGAAAATACATTTCCATACTGTATGGATCCAGACTTAAAAAGGAGGATGCATGTGGAGGTAGAGCAACACAAAGAAAGTTTCAATAAGAAAAAATAAAGAAGACACAAAGCATGCAATATGGTGCATGACGCCATTGGTGTGGCATATGATTTGCTAGCTGGTGCAGAGGCTAGCTAGCTAGCGATTTTTATATTTCTTAAACTTTTTTTATTTTTAATTTTAAAAACAAACCTTTTCAAAACTTATTTTTAATACCTGACTTTTGGAGTGGCAAAATAACACTATCACACCGGTTTGGTTGGCATGATAGTATTATTTGGTCATGCCGGCTCAGCTAGCGTGGCAGCGTTATCTGGACACGCCGCCTTTGCTGGCGTAGTAGAACAAAACTATCATGCTCGCTGTGTGTGCCGTGTTATTTTTTTACCACACCGGTCCGACTGGCGCTCGATCAAAATGTTTAAATTCTAAAAATTAAGTTTTGGAAGGGTTTATTTTTAAAATTAAAAAAATAAAATAATCCTACCTAGAGTAGCTACGGTAGCTGCATCATGCATGAGCTAGTTACGGAAAATATATATTTCCTACACCTTTAAGTGATATATGCATGCGGTTTAAATAGTTATATAAATATTTTATAGAATTGATAAGATAGATTATAATGATATATAAATATTTTATTCTCTAACTACGGTAGCTGCATCATGCATGAGCTAGTTACGGAAAATATATATTTCCTACACCTTTAAGTGATATATGCATGTGGTTTAAATAGTTATATAAATATTTTATAAAATTGATAAGATAGATTATAATGATATAAGAACACAGACATGTAATTCTAAATTCAGTCTACACATGAAAGAAATAAAAATAACAAATTTTATTTACTTTGTACATATACTATTCACTTTCTAGTTTTGTTATTTTTTATTCTCTAATTGTAAATCGAATTTAACCTTTATCTATATACTTATATCATTCTATTCTCAATTTTTTTTCAATTTTTTATATAGCTATATGTACTACTAAGTCACGTGTAAATAATTGGTGTCATTTTGCACGCGAGAAGATGTAATAAAACCTTGCCGTAGCTAGCAGTAGCAGAGTAGCAGTGACGACGCCGATCGACGTACATGCAAGACGACGTACTACGTACGTACCGTACGTAGCGTTAGCATGTATCCAGATCAAACTGATGATCGATCGATGTATCAGTGGCTACACGACGGCCGGAGTAGACGACGACGACGACGACAAGA
Source organism: Oryza punctata (assembly GCA_000573905.2). Lineage (NCBI taxonomy): Eukaryota > Viridiplantae > Streptophyta > Magnoliopsida > Poales > Poaceae > Oryza > Oryza punctata. The sequence continues at coordinate 2,295,794 of CM002494.2, read as the reverse complement.
GAAGAGTAGATCGATCGATCGATGACGACGACAAGAAAAGGGCATATGCATGCGCTTACTTGAGTTGACAGGACGGCGAGCGGCGGGGCCGGCCGGCCGGCCGGCGCCGGGACCCGCCGCCTTCTCGCCGGCCGCGCCTGACTCATGATGATGTGATGGACGCATGCAGCAGCCATGCATGGCGCTAGAGGTAGCTAGCGTATGCAGAGCTTGGGCTTGCATGCCAAGCCCGAGCCCCTACCGTCCTGCAGCCTGGGCCTGCCTGCCCCTGTCCGTGTCCGTGCAGCGAACGCAGACTCACGTTCAGTCCCGTGGATCACACTGCATGCCCTGTCTTATCATGTATGCATATTCTTTCACCGTAGAGCACCCAACCTATATACTTTTCCAGTAACAAATTAATTTCTCGACAATGCATCCGTAGTAGTCACTAGCATAGAACACCTCATCTGAGTTGGGTAGGAACCCTCATCTGTATCGACGAGGGAGTTTTCTCACGGATCAACTATCAGTGATGTGAAAAGTCATCTTTATCGGACCGGCCACCACCACTGATGATAGTTATCTTTGTTGGATCTAAATAAAAAACCGTCATGGATGACACTCATCCATGACAGGTGTTAATTAAGGCCCGTCACAGATGAGAGTCATCCGTGATGGTTCATAAGTACGAACCTTCACGGATGAGAATTTACGATTTTTGAATTTTAAATGCACAAAAAAAATCTAAAAAATATTACTATGATATTATAACAATGGTTACACATCAATATTTAGAAATTCATGATTTTTCAAGTGAAATATGCAAATGTGTCGTACATGGGATTTGAACATAAGACCTCTCAACACATGCAAACCAATCTTACCATCTAGATCACATGTTGATTGGTCATCAAATGTTATACTTTTAACTATTCTTGTCCAAATATGAAACACAAATTTGAAACTCTACATGACTTCAAATGAGAGTATTTTCAACTATAAAATTGCAGATCCTCATCAAGCTATACAACTTTAGTGTAGGGTATATCTCCATCCAAGGTCGTTTGAAAAATTTTAAAAATATTTTGGAAATCGATCACATCACTTGTAACACATATTCAGAGATAAAAACAATCTTAAATAAAAATAGTGTCAACTAGAAAGTTTTAGATCTCATCAAACCCTTTGACTTTGATATAGGACATGTCTCCATCCGAGATCATTTAAAAATTCAAAATTATGTATTTCAAAATAGCTCTCACAACTTATAATGCATATTTTGACATGTAAACTATCTCAAATTCAAATATTATCAGTTTTAAAGTTATAGATCTCATCAAGATCTACAACTTTCATATAGGGTATGTCTCTATTTGAGGTTGTTTGAAAATTTCAAAAATTTGAATTTTTCTTCATCCGTGACGGTTTGTAACTTTCACTCTTCAGGGATAACGTTATCCGTGAAGGGTGTTAATTAAGACCCATCACAGATGAGTATGCTCTCATCTTTGATGGGTCATCTCATTACACCCGTCACGGATGACATGTTATCTGTGACGGGGTATGGTTGTGACCCGTTATAGGTCATACATGACGTGTTAGAACTATGGCCAAACAAAAATAACTTTATATCGGTGACGGGGCATGGTTGTGATCTGCTATAGGTCATCCGTGACGTGTTAGAACTACAACCCGATAAAGATGACTTGTATCGGTGACGGATCATCCCTGATAGTTATATCTTAAACGGAATACTTTTTGAACCGTTAGAGATGATCTGAAACGGGTCGCATTAATTAGCTAGACACAGATGGCTCGTCAACTATGGCCGGATGATCTGTATTAGTGAGTTAATTTGATGTTTTCGTTGGTTTAAATCAAACAAATTAAGTTTAGCTTTGGTGTAGTACCAATTAATTAAGCTATTTCCTTCATTAAAAAAACCAACTTCTGTAGATGAATTGGACAAATACATATCCATATTAATTCCTAGTTAGAAGTTGATTTTTTAAGATGAAGGGTTGTAATTACTAATATTACATGCTAAATTATTTGCAATGAAGCTCTACTGACTATACTATCCTATAATGTTTTGGCATTGGTGGAGCCAGCTCCTGGACTGTGCCTAAATCACCACCCGTGCTCGATCGATCGATGCTAGTGTGAGCCAGGCATGCATGCATGGCCACTCTCTCTACAAACAGACGCAACGAAGACAAACGTGAGTAGATGTTGTCCCATGCTCCGCACTGCATTCATCTTGGCTCTACCACTGCCATTTACCACAACCTAGCTTACAATTGTGGTGACAATGTGCTAGCTTTATGTACGTAATTGATGTAGGAAAAAAATCAGCGACCGATAAATAGCGGAATTTAGCTATATATATGTGTTGGCACAAAACTTGGACGTGACAAACACGTAGAGCTAGCATACTTTGTTGGAAAAACGTCAGATTAGGAAGAGAGACACATATTTCCTCCACATTGATAATACTTAATTATCGTTTTGGTCTTGCCACTCCGATAGGAAAGGTGTTTCGAAAAAATGTCTCCCTCCAACATTATAATAATTTTATTACCTAAATAAATATTAATAGCAAATATACTCTTCCCATTCTACCATTCCACATATTTTGTATTCCTATCCTTAATTTTCCAGTGCAAGAGACTAAAAAAAATCATTTTCAGGTAGCCCCTACCTTTGCTACTCATATAGCTCGTCCAATGCACTACTACCACCTTGGTTGGCTCTATTAAAGGCCAAACCCACTATACGCATTCTGTCACGTCTGTGTAGTGTTATTGCGTATGTAGGTTGCCGGACATGTCGTCTTCGTCCGCTGCCGCGCTGGGCTCCGACGACGGCTGCTCGCCGGCGGAGCTGCGACCGAGCCGGTACGAGTCGCAGAAGCGCCGGGACTGGCAGACCTTCACGCAGTACCTCGCCGCGCACCGCCCGCCGCTCGAGCTCCGGCGCTGCAGCGGCGCCCATGTCCTCGAGTTCCTCCGCTACCTCGACCGCTTCGGCAAGACGCGCGTCCACGAGCCGCCGTGCCCGGCATACGGCGGCCGTGCGCCGTCCGCCGCTGGCCCGGTCGTCGCCGCCTGCCAGTGCCCGCTGCGCCAGGCGTGGGGTAGCCTAGACGCGCTCGTTGGCCGCCTCCGCGCCGCCTACGACGAGCGCCACGGCCGCGCCGGGGAGCCCGACGCCGGCGCCGGCGCAGTCGCCACCGACAGTACATCCTCCAGCGCCAACCCCTTCGCCGCGCGCGCCGTGAGGCTGTACCTGCGCGACGTCCGCGACGCGCAGGCCATGGCGCGCGGCATCTCCTACCACAAGAAGAAGAAGCGCAGGGGCGGCAACAAGAACGGCGCCCGCGGCGGCGTGCGCGCGGGCGTGAACGACGACGACGCGACGCCGCCGGTGGCGGTGACCCCGGGGATGCCTCTGCCGCCGCTGCCGCCGTGCCTCAACGGGGTGCCGTTCGAGTACTGCGATTTCGGGAGCGTCCTCGGGGGAGCACATGGCGCCCATGCCGCCGCCGCCGCCGGCGGCGGCTTCTACGGCGGCGGCGTCTACTTGCCATTTCTGTACAACACCTTCAGTTAGTTAGCTAGCTAGTTCGTCGTGTACTTGCATTATCTGTGCTTCTCACTATCGTTGCTTCAGTGTACTAGCTACATGTGTCTGCATCTTGTCATCTTGATCTGTGCTTTGATGCTCATCGATCCAGCATGTCCGTACGTGGATATTAGTTAACTAATTTAATTGTGCTAATTAATTTTGTTAGTTTTGGTGATGGACGTCGATTGCGTTATGTTCGTGGATGATCCGTCTAATAACATGCATGTGTACGGTATTAGAACTCTGGCCAAGATTAAAGCCAGGCTGAATGAGGGGTGAACCTCCCAAGAACTAAGGAATATGTTGAGAAATATAAGGTGTATAACATTATAAGACTTGGACACAAATAGAAGATCCTCGGTTTTGATTTATTTCAGAAAATATCATATTGTCCAATTCTTCATCTTATTTTGGGTGTCCGGAGAGAAGCATTATATTACCCAACGTTTTTCTTTGCACTCCTGCGAAAGAAAAACTTTCTACAAATGAATGAACATTCAGGTTTCTTATTATAAGTAATTTTGACTTTTTTCTTAGTCAAACTTATTTGAAATTGATCAATTCTAGTAACACAAAACAAATGTATTATAAAAGTATTTTAAATATTGGTTTCAATGAAATCAATTTGGTATTATAGGAGTCGCTAATTATTTTATAAACTTAATTAAATTTAAAAAAATAAATAGGAAAAAATCAAAGTGGCTTATAATATGAATAATAGGGAGTACAAAATTACGGTGGAATGGCAAAGAGGGCATGAATCTGATGGGATTTTCCGTGTCAGAAGCTTCCGGTGAACGCACGTTCCATGGGCTTCTCCCTTTGCGCGGGCCTAAAAGCCCATTTGTGTTCGGAAAACAAAAACATTCGCAGCGCGCGCGAGCACCGAAACGGAATCGATGTTTGCAGCTGGGCACCGAAACGAAATCTCCTACTCCGATTAGAGGGATCGATCGCTCCCACTAAACTTGATCGATCGAGTCAAAGAGACACAACCGCCACGCATGGGCATCTCCGGCGACTGCGTCGTCGTCGACATCGATGCCGGCGACGGCGAGCTGCCCACTTCACCGGTGCCCTACGCCCTGTCGTTCACGGACCTCTCCTACAGCGTCAGGAAACGCGGCGGTGACGGGCTGCTGCCCTGCCTGCCGTCAACGGACGCGCCGCCGTCCGAATCGACCAAGAAGCTGCTCGATGGCATATCCGGCGAGGCGCGCGACGGCGATCTTCTCGCCGTCATGGGCTCCAGCGGGTCCGGCAAGTCCACGCTTCTCGACGCGCTCGCCGGGCGGATCTCGAGGGAGAGCCTCCGCGGCAGGGTGGATCTCAACGGCGAGCCGCTCCATGGCCGCTGCCTCCGTGCCATCTCCGCCTACGTCATGCAGGACGACCTTCTGTACCCGATGCTCACCGTCCGGGAGACGCTGCTTTTCGCCGCCGAGTTCCGCCTCCCGCGCGCGCTCTAGTCGGACAAGAAGCGCGCCCGCGTCGAGGCGCTCATCGACCAGCTCGGCCTCGCACGCGCCGCGGACACCATCATCGGCGACGAGGCCACCGCGGCGTGTCCGGCGGCGAGCGCCGCCGCGTCTCCATCGGCACGGACATCATCCACGACCCGATCCTGCTGTTCCTCGACGAGCCCACCTCCGGGCTCGACTCGGCGAGCGCGTTCATATGCTGGTGCAGGTGCTACGCCGCGTCGCGCAGAGCGGCAGCGTCGTCGTCATGATCATCCATCAGCCCAGCGCCCGCATCCTCAACATCCTTGACCGCCTCCTCTTCCTCTCCCGCGGCCGCACCGTCTACTCCGGCACGCCGTCGGGGCTCAAGACCTTCTTCTCCGTGTTCGGCGCGCCCACGACAACATCCGTGAGCTCGAGCACCAGCACGACGGCGCCGCCATGCTCGTCGAATTCAACTCCAAGTGGCAATCTTCGCTCGGCACTTTCCTAAACGACACAAGAGAATAAGCTCTGCACAATGCCGCTCGAGCTCGGCATCGCCGAGAGCGTTTCCAGAGGGAAGCTCGTCGCCGGCAGGGGCTCGGGGACGTCATCCTCATCGATGCCGACGTACGCGAACCCGCTGTACGTGGAGGTGTGGGTGCTGATGAAGAGGGCGTTCACCAACAAGAGGCGAATGCCGGAGTTGTTCGTGATGCGGCTCGGCACGATCATGGTGACGGGGTTCATCCTGGCAACCATCTTCTGGCGCCTCGACGACACGCCCAAGGGAGCCCAGGAGCGACTGGGCTTTCTTCGCCATGGCGATCGATGTCGACGACATTCTACGTCTGCGCCTACGCGCTGCCGGTGTTCGTCCAGAAGCGCCACATCTACATCCGGGAGACAGCGCACCGCCGCCTCTCCTACGTGATCGCAAACACCGTCGTCGCGTTCCCGCCACTGGTGGTTCTTTTTTAGTTTTCTCTTTTATATTGTCTTTGGGAGCAAAAACAAGAGGCGTTAAGCCTTTTGGTGTGTGTGTAATACATCATTTTTTAAAATTTGTATTCATAGTTGAAAAACTGTGTTCAATTATCTGATTAGATTTGATTATAAAAAACTCAAGAAAAGGTTTAATTGAAACGTACGTAATGATTTACTATCCTCGTGCCAAGCCATATTTTGCTAGCGTTCGTTCACACGTGCGTAGTGACCACGATTTTTTTTATGTCCTACAGTAAATTTTACAACGGTTTTGGCACGTTGCTCTACCATTTGTACCACCTACAGTTCACCAGTATATAAAGACGAAAAATGGACGTTTAAACCATAGCAATGATCGGAGCCCGGACTAATAAATCACGTAATTGATCTGCCGTTTTCATAATTGTTACACTAGTTTTGTGATGGGAGTACTAGAGCGCAGCAGTGTACAGGAGACGTGCATCCGACCCGGTGCCCGTGGCTCGATCGGTTGCGGTGCGCCGCCGCACACGCGTGCGTGCGTTGCATCCGCCCTGTCTAGTGGGCCCCACGAAACCCCAGAATTTGAATCTGCTCTCAAGTCTCACCTGCGCTGGGCCCACCAGATCCCACTTGGTGGGAGGCTGGGACTGGGACCACTAGTAGTGAAACGGGATGTGGTTGGGACCACGGTTTGATCGTTTTGCCAGATGGATTCCATGGGACCCACTACGCATGCAAGGTGCTTCGAGAACCATAAGATGACGTGGCAGGCCATTTCGACCATATAAACCCGCGTGAGAGTTGAAGCAGCCGTCATTTCTTCCTCCTCTCGCTTCGCGCTCCTCTTGCTCTTTGCATCCACACGCGCGCTAGGAGGTTTTACATCTCGCCGATCAATCGAGTCGAGTAGCTAGCGGAGGCCGGAGAGAGGTGAGCGGTATTTTGATCTCGGTGTGTGATCGCGCTGTGTGCTCTGGTTTGGATTTGGTCGATCGAAATGGTGGTGGTGTTTCGTTTTCGTGATTCCGTGATCGATTTTTTAATGTTGGTGTGTGTTTTCCGTGCTGATTTTGCGTTTGATGCGTGTGGTTTAATTTGGTGTTCGATCTGTGTAATGTTGAGCAGCATGGCGGGCTCGGAGGACGGATACCACACTGCCGACGATCACCTCGAGGGGGAGCAGCGCTACGACGACGGCCGTCACCTCATCCCCAGCAGCGGCCAGGAGGAGGAGGGATCCGGTGGCCGCAACGTCGTCGTCCCCAGCAGCGGCCAGGAGGGGAAGGGATCCGGCGGCCGCAACGTCGTCGTCCCGGGCGGCCACGTCGCTGCGGAGGACCTCTCTGGCGTTGGCGTCCCCGTCGGCCGAGACGCAGGCGGTGCGGTGGCGGTCCACGTTATCCCGAGCATCCTCTTCGGCACCATACACGCGCCGGCGCCGCTGTCCTCTTCCATCTTCCAGGGCGGGCTCGTCGGCTTGAAGTTCGGGCTCGGGTCAGGCTCCATGGTCGGCACCGGCGCGACCGGTTTTGGTGCTCTGCCGACCAGCAGCACGGCGGAGGATAGTGCCGACCACGCCGCCGCCGATCACCTCACCAAGGAGGAGGAGGAGCAGCGCTACGATGACGACGGGCACCTCGTCCCCAGAAGCGGCCAGCAGGAGGAGGGATCCGGCGGCCATGATGTCGAGGAGGACCACCCCGACGACCTCGTCCCTGACCTCGACCTCGACCTACTCGTCGACGGCGTAGTCGGCCCTGTCCCCGGTGGCCACCTCAACGCAGATGCCGCCGCCTTCGTCCCCACCACCGGTGGGCTCCAGGACATCTACTCCGCCATCTCCTCATCCGCCGCCGCTTACAGCAACTACATCACTTCGTCCGCGCTCGCAGCAGCCGGCCACGTGTCCCCGTTCCTCGATCTCCCGTACGCCAGGGCCTTCGATTCTCCGCCCCCGCTCGAGTTGGTCGGCCCGTCGTCAGCGCCGCCGCGCTCCGCCACTAGCCATGCCGGGTTAGTGCCCTATCCCTCACCGGTCTCCCCTACCTCCGACTCCGAGAGGACTCGTGATTGGATCATGGCGCGAGCGGCTGCGGCCCTCTCCCCCGCACCCAGTCGATATCGATACTCGCAGACACCGGCCTCCACCGTCACCGGGCCATTCGGTTTCATGCCCATTTCCGGCGCTCCCTATGCTCCGCCGCCGTCATTCGCCCCCATCGCCGGAGCTGGACCAGCAGCGGGACCGCCACAGCCGCTGTCATTCAGACTGGGGGACGACAAGACGAAGCTGTGCCGGTTCTATTCCCATGGGCGCGTTTGTCCTCGTGGTCGTGGCAACACATGCAACTACGCCCATGGAGAAGACGACCTGCGTATGGTGATGCCGGTGAGCTCTCTAGCCGACGCCGGTGAGGCCTCCTCGTCCTCGGTGAGTTAAATTGATTTCGTGTTCAATAGTATAACTGATTCTACCACGCACGCAACTAGTCATCATGCCAGATTTACTACGTACAGAGTCGATGCAAAATCTAATGATCCACAGCCGGCCGGATCGATCATTTTTGGTTTGCATTGCAGGATTCGTCCTCCACCGCTGCGGGACAGGGAGACAAGTACAAGAAGAAGATATGCAAGACGTTCAAGAGTGGTAGAGTATGCCAGTTTGCTGCCAACTGCAGGTTCGCGCATGGGGAGGTGGAGCTTGGGATGAAGCGGCCGTGCTGGTATTTCTTCTCCGGTCAGCCCTGCCCCCGCGGTGACACCTGTCGTTTCCGGCATTCCTACTAGCTGCCTGGCCATTATCTTCAGTTGCATTTATCCACCAATAGCAAGCGCAAGGAATAGGAGTATAGGACTAGTTGGGACTTGGGCATATGCACGAAATATATAGGTAGTACTCGTAGTTCTGATGCTTGTTTGTTCGATTGTAAATCCCTGTGTCGAACAACACATTTACAAACTGCATTTCTACCTATCCTAGATAGCTACAGCATTGCTCGAGTAACATCATGAGGTCTTCGACATGCTGTCTACTAGTACTTGTTAAATGTCTTCTTTCTTCAATGTAAGAAAGCTTTGTACATGCATGACTTGATCGAGATATATTGCATGCCTGCCTGATCACTGCTTGGAGGTTTTGTCTATCTAATTATCCACTATCTGCGCGCCTGACATATTAATTTCTGCTTCTTTTTTGACATAAGCATATGCCTAGTCTTTTCCCCCCAACTTACTCTGTTTTGGATCACAACTCAGGGGATGGGGGAAGCATTGTACTATGTTTGTTCTGTGATCGGAAGTTTGGTGCTTAAAGCTCTAGCTTGCTGTCATCCTAGAATTGTCCACGCCGGGTGGATGCTAATCTTAATCTTAATATGTAAAAGCAGCAAGCTATCTTAAAGGATAATGAGCCACATCATCTAAAATACAAGGATCATTGGATAAAACTGATAAGAAAACTACACCGTTGGATCATATCTGAGGCATCTATTGGGCTAATAAGGAGGCTTCCAGAACTTTCCTGTCTACTCTTTTTAACACTATATTTGATTAATTAATTGGTTGATCAAATAAATAAAAAAGAATAAATAAGACCTCAACCTTGATTTCATAATGAATTTATTAACCTTTGTGATTATCCTTAATAATGTGATTTGCTGCAAGTAATGAGACCGTTTCATTCCATGTACATGCTCACGTACGGATGAGAAGTTGTACATTTTATCGACTGGATGTCAAGTTTAAATATATATATCTACGTTTATATGTGTAATTTTATATATTTTCAATTTACTTTTATAAGGAGGTCAAAATATAATGTATAAGAGAGTTTATAAATACTGTGTTACTTTCGGTGGTACAGGAGCACACAATGGCATAGTGCCATCCATCATTGTTCTAATTTTATTACTCCTTCCATCTTAAAATATTGCTACCTTTAATATTTAAAATTTGTGATTAAAATATATATATAGCTACTTCACATATTCTATCATCTCAACAAATTACAACCATCAAGATAAAAAAACTAATTACAACCCTCTTATATTTAATTTTGTTATTAGCTTTTGAACTAATCATAACATTCCCCTTTCTGTAAAAAAAAGATAGAACATAACCTTTACATTTCAATCTATCGTCCTCTCCTTAATCCCTTTAAATATTTTAAAGATAGCTATTGTCTACATATAAAGGCATTACAAATATTTAAAATTTATTCACAAATACAAGGATACATCTTACTTCCAACTACCATCTCAATTCCAATATCTCTTATCAAATAAGGAATATAAAAGTATTTTCTGATCAACCTTAATCTTTGTTATTAAATCTTTGTTATTAAAGAACACAGAAATCTTTAAATTTAAGGATGTTGACACTAATAAAACTAACTATCTCCATAACTGTCAAGATATATCGTCTACTCGTATATGCAGGTTATGTTGGCACTCAGAGTTGCACGAAGTGCGACTGCGTGACTAGTTAAAGGTGAAAAGGGTTTCCCATTGACCCAGACGATTTCTGAAAACAAAGTGTATCTAAAGTAGTGAAAATAGTAAAGTTTTTCATCACCAGAATGCGCCACATCATTGGATTAAAAGTGACCGTCGAATGCAGGCACAAATTCAGAATCTGTCGTTGGATATGAACAAGTAGTATACGTGAAGGACTAGTCAAATGGTCAAATTAGGTATCTTCAACTGGCGGAACTTGCAGATTGGCGGCGGTAAATATAAGAGGGTTGTAATTAGTTTTTTTATCTTGATGGTTGTAATTTGTTGAGATGATAGAATATGTGAAGTAGCTATATATATATTTTAATCACAAATTTTAAATATTAAAGGTAGCAATATTTTAAGATGGAAGGAGTAATAAAATTAGAACAATGATGGATGGCACTATGCCATTGTGTGCTCCCGTACCACCCGAAAGTAACACAGTGTTTATCTTATACATTATATTTTGACCTCCTTATAAAAGTAAATTGAAAATATATAAAATTACACATATAAACGTAGATATATATATTTAAACTTGACATCCAGTCGATAAAATGTACAACTTCTCATCCGTACGTGAGCATGTACATGGAATGAAACGGTCTCATTACTTGCAGCAAATCACATTATTAAGGATAATCACAAAGGTTAATAAATTCATTATGAAATCAAGGTTGAGGTCTTATTTATTCTTTTTAATTTATTTGATCAACCAATTATTAATCAAATATAGTGTTAAAAAGAGTAGACAGGAAAGTTCTGGAAGCCTCCTTATTAGCCCAATAGATGCCTCAGATATGATCCAACGGTGTAGTTTTCTTATCAGTTTTATCCAATGATCCTTGTATTTTAGATGATGTGGCTCATTCTTCTTTAAGATAGCTTGCTGCTTTCACATATTAAGATTAAGATTAGCATCCACCCGGCGTGGACAATTCTAGGATGACAGCAAGCTAGAGCTTTAAGCACCAAACTTCCGATCACAGAACAAACATAGTACAATGCTTGACCCATCCCCTGAGAAGCCTCGGGAATAATTACCAGAAGTGGAGAACCCTCGCGAATATAAAACGCCCAGAAGGCCAGGCTTACAGAAGGAAAGTGAAAAAAAAGAAATATCCCAAATGCCTCCCGGTCTTCTCGCTTCCGCCCCAATTCCTGCCGCACCTCCCCATCCCCTCACTACCGCTTTCGCCTCCACCACACCGCCGCACCCATTACGCCCTCCACCACCGCCAATCTGCAAGTTCCGCCACCATCCGCCCCTAATCATATTGCTGCGTCCTTGCTTCCGCATCCCCGTCCCAACCTCCACCGCCTCCTCTGCTACGCTTCCCCGTCTAGGTTGGCGACGAAGAATCAGATTCTCGATTAGAACAACTCCAACGCATTAGTCCAACTTCCAATCGAGAGACCAATCTCAGAAAGGTCCAAACAAATACAACCAGGTTCATTGTTTCTGCAAATGTAATGTTTTAATCAAAATCAATTACCTAACTAAATTTCACCTCACTTCTGTTTAATTTGTCTGTATCCTGGCTTTCCCTCAAATTGCTTGCAATTAGCAGTGCCAATGAGAAACACGAAAGAAGGTACCCCTGCAAGGTTACTCAACTCGGTGGATTTAAATACTAAGTATCAAATTTCTGACTCTGCATAGTGATTTAGCATATGTAAATGTCAGATTGACAACAAAAATGTAATCACTGTATCTGACACCATTGCATTTTTCACTGAAAACTGTGGCTGCAATAGCTGATCATAAATTATTGGTAAGCTTGAATATAATGATGTACTTCCCATCTCTGATTTTTATCTTCTAACTAACATGACTTGCCATCAGCCTCCAAAATTTATAAAATCTGCTAATTTTCATTTATTTTCACATGACAATTGACAAACCTAAATATTTTGGCATAAAGTTATTATTAAAGAAAAGTTTGACTTAGCTTGGCCATGCTCTAAGACTTTAAATATTTCAGAAGGGGGGATGATATATCTATGACAGTTATGCAAAAACCTAATTACCCTAATCAATGCAAATTTCTTTTTCAAAAGAATGGATACAACAAATTTGAAGCAAAAACATCTGCAATGGTGCCGCAACTCTGTTTTTTTTCTGCATAGTTAAATGATTCTTCAACTAAAAGGGTTTTAATATCAGATATTGCATTAGGTAATTTATACATAGAATGTTCACGCATGATGAACGTCTCATGGACAGTCTGAATAGCAGTCAAGCATCATTCATTGATTCATCTCAAGATTTTATGCGACATATTTGCATCCGAAGGCAAAGAGTTCAATATCAGAGTTTAATTGGAAACATAGGTTCGTTCAGATTTATGACTTCTAACCAATTGATTTTGCAAAAATTTAAATTTAAAGTACGATCTCATTATCATATAGTATGGGCTTATTATAAGGGCCCAAAGTCACGCAAGGCGCAACTAAATGGCTAGTAGTATTGGATTCGGAGAGTATGTTCCTATGAATTCCTGTCTTAGTGTCGGTTGCCTTCCTTTAGTAGCAGCGAGGCGCAGTACTAAATCTGGTACCATGCCTGGAATGTCACGTGGAAGGGTGACCCCATAATTTTGTATTGGCATATCGGTTGAATGTGCTTTGAGTGGGTGCATCGTTCCAAATTCAAACCCTAGGTCGCCCGTGATAGCGTGACACTGAGGTCGTACACCGCCGTGCTCCTCGCCCGCTGCTATCCTCCGCTATGCTATAGTCGCACAATCTCTCCTCAGTTACGCTATCCTTGCCCCTGCTCTTATCAGCAACCTTCCCCTTGTCGCCTACGCTATCCTTGCTCCTGCTCTTATCGGCAGCCCTCCCCTCGTTGTCGCTCTCCTCGGGTATGCTATCCTCGCTGCCACTCATCCTCTCCTATCACCACGACTTTCATCCGGTGTCATGGCCACTTCATAGTTCGGAGGATGGGAAAGATGGATTCCTAGAGGTGGGATGAATCGTGCAAAGAGGTTTGAGTACGTGAAGGCGAATACGATGTTGGCTTTAATAAGGTCAGGGATAAACCAACGTCAACACTGGCCACACGACAACGAGGTCCTGTGCCACCTAGGACACCGGTGTCGGTGAACCCCTACTAGGTGGGGATGATTTCGGTGGGAGAGAAAGGAGCCGCAAACGCAACAGATGCGTGTTGTGTGAAACCCAACGCCGGTGAACCCCTACTAGATGGGGACGATTTCAGTGGGAGAGAGAGGATCCGCACATGCGATAGATGCTTGTTCTGCGAAGCCCCAACGCGAGAGATGATGGTTGTGGGGCAAGACAAGTTTGGCGCTGCGTAGTGCTTATATGACACGTGGAGAAAATTCAGCCAGCGACAAGTTGTGGCAAAGAGCCAAGCCCCATCCTGCCCATGATGACCCGACGACCCGATTCAATTTGGTACCGCAAGCACTACTACAAATAATTTTGCATGCGGTTAGGATGACTTATCTTATGCGGGTCGACAATTATCACGAGCAAACGCTAGGATTGTACACGAAAATTATATTTTTAGTAGTGAAGGTACATGTACCTTAAGGTACCACTTGTTGGACCAGAACAAACCGACCAAAATTAACAACATGGACCAAAATATCACCAAATAGAAGATAAATCCATTTTGTAAGCCAAGAGTATAGATGGCCAAATGGGCCGCCCGGCACGGCTCGGCCCAAGCACAGTCGGTCAGTCGGGCCGGCATGGCACGATCTGGACTTTGTGTCGTGCCGTGCCAGCCCACGGGCTGCACGTCAGGCCCAGGCACGACCCACAAGTATTCGGGCCGTGCCGTGCCAGCCCGTAGGCACGATCAGCCCATTGGGCCCGGGCTAGCCCAGGCACGATTTTTCAGCTCGTTCAACAAATTTTTGCAGAACTAAGTTGATAGTGCAAACTTTATATGTCAAAATCTTGATAAACTTTAGAATTCACAAACATGCAAATCAAAAGTCATTCCCAAAATTTAACATTTTTCATTCATTCATCAAGTCACAAACTCACAAGTCACAATTTACTCTTAAAAATACACAAGTTTTTCAGTCTTTCACCAAATACTTGTTAAAAATACACAAGTAGTAAAACTCATGCATTCACCAAGTTTAATTCAAGATTTAACAACATTCAATCTTTCACCAAATCACAAGTCACACTCAACATTCAATCGTTCACCAAATCACAAGTCACACTCACAGACACAAGACAGTTAGGCACATGTATTTAACTGATTAAAGTAGCTGTGATGTGCAATGGTTGCCTCGTTAAAAACCTTTCTAGGTAAAAACTCACACCTCGTGAAAAAACCCTAGAAAGGAAAAAAGAGTGCAACCCACAGCTTTCATCAAATGTTCATAATAAAGTCCAAGTCCAATACAAATATCAATATCATGCAGTCCTAGCACCAGCCCCAGCCCCATCCCCATCCCCAGTGGTTACATCATCATCAAGAAAGATCTCATAAGACTTGATAAATTCTTCATTCTCCACAGTATGCTGCTTCTTTGATTCTGCTTGCTCCCAGTCTTTGATCAATGCTAGAGCTTGCACCATGGCTGGACCTAGACGCCACTGTCGATCCTCGATGATCCTGCCAGTTAAGCTAAAAGCAGATTCCGACGATACAGTAGAAACAGGAACAATCAAAACATCTCTAGCTAAGATGGAAAGAACAGGATAGGTGTGTTTGTGCTCATGCCACCAGCTAAAGATATTGAAGTCATCGTCGAATTGGTTGACAGTGTCACTGTCAAGATAGGCAGTCAACTCAGATGCATTCATGTTTGCATTAGAAGTAACAGCCTGCGTCAAAGCAGTAGTAGAAGTTCTCCTGGTAAATGGACCAGCACCTAGTCCAGCACCTGGACTGGCACTAGCACCAAATCCAGAAATTGGACTTGCACTAGCACCAAGTCCAGCACCTGGAGTGGCACTAGCAAACCCATCAGCAATAGCAGAAGACCCAAAAGTTTTCCCCCAAGCTATCTTTTTCTTACCACAAGAACTGCTTGGGTTGCCCTTTGTAATCTGACATCACCAAACTTAGATTCATACTTAGCAAAAATGTCAAACAATGCAGCCCTAACCTCAGTCAAATAAGTAGAATAACTTTTTGTTATGAGTTGAGACATAATTTGGAGAACATTGCTAAAACCCCTAATCTTGGCCTTAGGATCCAAGATAAAAGCAAATGAATACAGATGTGGAATCTCAGCCCAGTATGATAAGAACTTAGTTTTCATGGGAACAACAACATTTCTAAGGTTCCTATCATTCTCATAGGTATTTAGATGTCCAGCAATCTCAAGAATGTGATGCATAATTAATGGAGATGTTGGATAATAAACACTAGACAAAATAACAATTGAATCATAAAATTGTTCAAGAAATAACAGAATAGTTTCAGCAATTGTCCAGTGAACATCAGTCAGCAATGCATGGCCATTAACAGGAGGATAGTTAGTTGCAATAAACACAGAGAAAATATCCTTATGTGGCAAAAGATGTTTAAGCATTAGATAAGTTGAATTCCATCTAACATCCATATCCAAACCAAATTTACGAGGGCGAACACCCTTACTCATGCAGAAGCCTTTCTATAAAGCAATGCGCTGATTAGATGCATTCACAAATGAAATAGCAGTTCTAAAATCAGTGAGCATGTTTTTGAAGATGTCAAGACCAACCTTAACAATTAAATTGATGATATGGCATGCACAACGCTGATGCATATATAAATCACCAACATAACCAGATAGAGTAGGTTTTAAAAAATCCATTGCTTTAGTATTAGCAGAGGCATTGTCCATAGTAATAGAAAAAATTTTATCAGTCAAACCATACTCTTGAACAACAGAAATAACACGTTCAGAAATATTTTCAGCAGTGTGTGACTCATCAATCAGCACTAGACCCAACATCCTCTTCTCTAATTGCCAATTAGAATTAACAAAATGAGCAACAACACTTAAATAATCCTTCTTAGCATTACCAGACCATATATCAGAAGTCAAAGCAACAGATCTAACAGACTTTAAATTCTCAATAAGCATAGCACGCTCACTGTCAAATACCTTAAAGACATCTCTACTGGTAGTTTGCCTAGAGACACAACGAAACCTAGGGTTATGAGCTTTCTGAATATACTCCTCAAAAGCAGCAGATTCACCAAAAGAAAGTGGAAGATCCTCTCTAGCAATCAACTTAACCAACTCAATTCTAGCAATATCTGGCTTATATTCCCATTGACTAACAGAACCATCAGCATTAAACCTAAGCATAGACTGAGAAAGAGCACCAACATTTTTAGGTTTGCATGACTTAATATGCCTCCTCAAATGTCCAGTACCAGCAGATGAATGAGCAGACAATGTTTTATGGCAGTAATTGCATTTAGCAGAAATGCGAACACGATTACCATTGCGTGATTCATAAAGTTCTTCAAAATCGTGCCATACCTCAGATCTGGATCTGGACCGCTTGTTGCTAGCACTTGAGCCGGACGGCGCACCGTTGCCACCGGCACCGTCATCGTCCGGCTCCGGCTACGACCCATCTAGCGGAGGCGATGCAGTGTTGCCGAACACCTCCACACGATCCTCCTCTAAATCATCTTCGTTATCACCCCGCATCCCCATCATCCTCAGCTCGAAGTTGCAGGAGGATGGATCATCCATCGAGGTCGAGGGCACTCTGGTTCCTCTATGGCGGCTACCGCTCAGCGACCTACAATACAAATAAATAGCAGAGAACAATTAGGGAATTAGGGAAATTGCATAGATCGGAAAAGAAGGGCTTGTTGATTCTTGATTGTACCTGCGCATTCGGAGCACCGGAGTGCCCTTGACGATAGAGATCGAGGGATCTACGAGATCACGAGAACAGAGACTGGGTTTGGGGGGATCTGATGAAGAGCTCACGGAGGCACGGAGCAACGATGAGGGTGGCAAAAAAAAGTACAAAAGGGAGAGGAAATTGACCCGGTGGCCGTCGATCCGATGACCGGAGACGAAGAGCTCAGGGATCAGGTCATCAGGCGATCGGAGAGATGGAGATGAAAGAAAAAAAGAGAGAAAGAGGCGGCCCTCATGCCCCCAGCGGGAGGCCGCCGACCGTCGGTGCTAGATCCGGCGAGGCAACCATCGGAGACGGCGGCGATGGAGGCGTGGTGGTGGACTGGTGGTCTGGTGGAGCGACGGAGCGGTCGAGAGAGACGGAGGCTGTGGCGGCTAGGGTTAGGGTTTGAGGCGGAGGCGCGGAGCGGCGGGGTCGGGTCGCCGGGTGGTGGGGGGTGGAGTATATATATGCCGGCTGCTGGGCTGGGCTGGCGAGGCGTGCGGGCCTCGGTCGGGCCGTGCCTGCCGTTGGAGCGTGCCGAGCCGTGCCAACCCACCGTGCCATCCTGTTTCGGGCCGGGCCGGGCCGGCCCAGCGTGCCGAAGGTGCGGCCCAAGCACGGCCCGACTGTCGGGCCGAGCCGACCCGGGCACGATCCCAGTCGGGCCGTGCCGTGCTTGGGCTAGGCCACGGGCCATATGGCCATCTATAGCCAAGAGTGGTAATAAAAAATAGAAGAAAACATCTTCAAATGTTCATCCAACATATAGTAGCTCTAGGCCAGCCTCAGGGGTAAGTAAATTATTGAGCATAAGACATCACCAAATAAAGCCTCCAATAGGGTACCACGAGTGACCGATGGTAACGCCATAATTAGGATAATGAACAAATGATTCTTGGTAGATGAGACAAGCGTCAGTATGGACCATGCCATCACAGTTGCTGCTACCACCGGGTGTCACAACTCGTTGACAATATCTGCAAAACTTTGTAGAATTCTTCCCTACAAAACGAGTAGAAGAAATGTTTCCATTGACAGACTTGACATCACTTCTGTTATTTACTACAATGCTGACGTAAATATCTTTACCATCCTGCATGCGAGATATAGTCAATAACACAATGAAAGGTCAACATGTTACCCTTCATGACACCAAATCTTCTGAGGTTATTTACGTACTCGCTTTCTTCATAGTTACCAAAAAATGGACCAAGAGTTGTAATGACCCTATCTCCAATCCGGTACAAGGAGTTACCAACCGGACAAATTCGCTGGCAAATTAGGAACTTGGACAATTGATTAGCCAATCTTCTTGATGATTTGGTTGGTTCTGCTATTCCAACGTATAGCTGTATAATATAGACAAAACATTTTCAATCCATCGGCATATTATTATAAAATGAGTTTTCTACATCTATGTGAAATTGCACCTATTACTTGTATGCAACTTGATTATAGTTACAGAAAAAATGGAAAAAAATGTTAGATTGAATGGGATATTGGGATGCTAGAAGTATACACACACACACTTGCATGCGTAAATGTGATCTACACGTGGAGGTAAAAAATTGACACAGTAGAACGCAGTGTTACTGTTGTTCTTGAAGTGTAAAACGAATTTGTAGTTGCATGCTTGTGTACTTCCTTATATCATCACAATATATTTTTCCAATAGTTTTTCAAAATTTCATTTAACTAGTTATACCACATGCATTTATACAATCAGGGATGAAAACAGTAGAGCGGAAACAATATATAGTTTCTTTATTAATTTTATGGAAATGGTTTCGTCATGGTTGGGAATTTTCCATATTTCAGAATTTAACAAATCTAGTGACGACTTTAATATGACGCTAAAGTAAATTAGAAAAAATGTGATTAGCACCGAAGCGGTTGGAAACGATGTCATTTTTATTATTTGTATGGAAACAATATCGGTACTATTAGGAATTTTCGTACCATTGTCACCCCTATATACATTTAGGTGCATAGAATGCACATTCACCTAGGTACTGAAAATAGTTTCTGATATAATAATCATATGATTCTACAATAAGGTGCCAAGCTAGTCAATTTCTGTTAAAAAGAGAGTAACTTTAACAGCTTACAGCTATATTTTAAAATTAATGGTGTTTGAACAAATGAGGAGCATGCTTTGAAAGTTTATAGCTACTGTATATCCAACAGTTAAAAAAGATTAAAAGCAGCACTCTTAATTAAACTGTGATACTCCTGAAAAAAATGCATGTAATTGATGTGAAATGAGTTTGGTAAATGCACTCAAACTGAACCACCAAAACCAAACCATATACGAAGTCAGAGTGCATGCACGCATGCACATGTCACGGCAGACATATAGCAGATTGATTACTGCACGGAGTAGTAATTATTGAGTTTGAACTGTTAATAATCAGGTAGACAGATACCGTCTGGCCGTTGACGACGTGGTTATGGTCGGCGAGGGCGCGGGGTGCATGAACTGGACGAAGGCGAACCGGCGGGGAAGGCCGGTGAGGCGATCGCGGCGCAGCCAGATGTCGGCGACATCCCCGTAGCGACCGAAGTTGTCACGGAGCTCCGTGTCGCCGATGTCCGGGGAGACGCCGCCGACGAACAGCCTCGCACTCTCCGGTATCCTCATCGGCGCGACGGCGGCGAACCTAGGTTACGTTTTTCTTTTCGCTCTCCTTTCCGAGATGCCACTACATATATGGGCGGTCCATGTGAAATACAAGTTCTGGCCATACTAGCTAGATGGGCCGAACCGGAATTGCTACGAATCGAATGTGCAGTCCATGTTCTATTGGCTGGATTGTGTCCAGCATGGCGGCCAGGACGCATCGAACTGAACTGTTCTTGCTTAAAGATAAGACAGAGTAAAAGTTTTTTAAAAAACTAGCAAAATACCTGTAGCGCACGGATAAATTATTTGTTAGGCTAAGTATTGATTAGAAATTTTAATGATAATTAGGATGGATAAAAATCACCATTGCATATTGATATACTCATGTTCTCATAATACTCAAGATCGGTATGGATGCTCTGACGATCAAACAGTGATGTGAGGACTGTGGTAGGATGTGTCCCACGATTGGACTCATCCATTAATTGTGGAGGTTGTCAACGAAGAAAATCAGAACAACAGAACCGCGACCGACAACATGATCCTAATAGAGAGAGAAACGACAACGGCGACCTCCGGTGATGAACACGACCGGATGAGTGCGTCAAACCGTATTCCCGGATGAGGGGGTTCTATTGTCTTTGAACACGTAGGAAGAATGAAAGATGCAGAAAAACGATTAACAATGTTCATCGTCTTTCCTAACCAAAACAAGAAACAAAATAGGAGAGACGATGCGCGCCGATGCTTTGGTGACCAAATGGCGGTGATGAAGGTGGTCGGACATGTCCCACGATGTGACTCATCTATAGATGGTGGTGGTTGGGAAAAAAAACCAAAACAGCAGGAAGCAACCGACAAGACGTGGTCTCAACAAAGAGAGAAACGATAACAACGAGCTCCGGTAATGAACATGGGTTGGTGAGCGCGTCAAAACATGTTCTCGAACGAGGAGGTTCTGCTTTCCTTGAACGCGCAGAAGAAAGGGAGCGCAGGGGAGGAGAGGGCCGCTAGGGAGGAGAGGGGCCGCAGGGGAGGGGGATCGCGAGGGAGAGATGGGGACTTCGGGAGGAAGGGAGGTGGAAGCGGATGCGCGCGGGAGGAAGGGAGGGAGGGAGGGAGGGAGGCGGATGCGAAGGTGCACGGGAGGGAGAAAGGGAGGCGGGAAGCAAAGGTGCACGGGAGGGAGAGAGGGAGGCGGGAGGGAACGGTGTGCGGGAGGGAGTCGGGATGGATGAAAAAAATAGAGGAAGTCTTACGTATTTTTTAATTAGGTATATAGATATAGATATATCCTTAAGCAAAAATACAAAGTGTTCAGTTTCTGAAACTGCTAGACGATATATTTTTTAAAAAAATATAAAAAAATACTTAAATAGATTATATTGAATCTATTTTTAAATTTTTTATCTAATACTTAATTAATCATATTCCGTTTTCTGTGTAGAAAATAAAAATACCTTTACCTTTAACATAGCAAGGCCTTCGGCGTAGGCCTTGCAAAACAGCAGCACTCCATTTAAGTCATAATTTTGTAGGAAACCGAAATGTCCATTCATTTGTAATTTGTTCTAATGGAGTGCAAATTAAATAATTTTTATCCATGGCATTTTAGTTTTAGATAAATAATAATCTGTTTTTAACTTTTGTTTTAACGGAGCCCTCCATTATTAGCTTTGACACACGTGTAAGTGTGATATCAATCCATGACCCTGAAACATTGACTTTTCTGATTTCAATTTTACGCTAACTGATTAATTAGTCGGTCGAGCGATTTGTACTTTATTACTAGCCCGAACAAGTCAGCTTTGTTGACATAGGTTTAGTTGTACCCATGCATGGTGAATCCAGAAATTTCAGATGTACAAATCAAAAATCTAACTGAAATATCAGAGATAAACTCCGTAGTTCACAAGTTCAGTCCCAATGTTCCATCAAGGTTGTCTTGTTCCTGCACTAGTATGATGATGATTCTCAGAACAGTTTATGAACCTTTCTAGCTGAGCAAGATGCATGTGCTGTATTGGAATGTCAATCTGCATATAAACTATTAGCTGAGTAAGATGTTAATTACTGCCAACTCTTTGATCAGCCACACGTACACTATTCATCTGATCTGAATCTGAGTCTGACCACAATCAGGCAAGCAATTAACCAGTAATACTTACTGTAACCAATCGTTCCCCAGATATATTGAACCCAGCTGGCCAGATATCAGAATGCAAGAACACAAATCAACAATTTATATGGATTCATCCCTCGAGAGAATGTCCTCTCCTTACTTGCATGTCATCTAAATAATTATTAATTTTTTTAAAAGAAATAACAACATAGATTAATATGAAACGTATCACTCCATAAACATGCAAGATCAAAATAGTTAACGTACACTCGCAGCTATATTTGTTTCTTTATAGAAGTTGAATTTTAACTTGCAATTTGTGAAGGTTATATTTCATATAAACCTATCTTATCATATTATTTAAATTTTTTAATGATTATTTAGATGATATGCATGAAACTGAGTGGATATCCCTCGAGAGAGGAATACACTTTCCCCAGTTAATATCATCGATCCATCAAGTTTCTTTAGGGCGGACACTAGTCGAATCAAACCAAATGGGTTCAAGACCGATCGACCCGAACAACAAAAACACACAGTTGTTCATCGATTTGACCCCAACAGCAACAAACATCTGACAGATGATTCAGTAGTCATCATTGAGACTCGAACCTGACGAAACTGCTGCTAAGATCGATCAAGGACTCCGATGTTCGGGAAGTCGCGGGTTGTCGGCGTCGTTGTCGACGACGTTGTTCTCATCGGCTCCAGTAGTCGGTGTCGCTCCCCCGTTGCCTGGCCCCGGCGTCGTAGGAGACGGAGACGGAGACCCCGCTACCGCTGCCGTTGCTGGCGATGGCGCGAGAACCATGTCGGCGACCGCAGCGGATGAGGACGAGGAGGAGGTGCCGGCAGCGGCGCGGCTGCTGGCGGAGGGTGTCATCGCTGTTAGAATGCCAGAATGCCATGGAACGGTGTCGCTGCTGCTGCTGCTGCCTGATTGCCAACTCACGCTGATGCTGCTGCAGCCAGATTGCCGCCGCAAGCTTCTGCTCCTGCTGCCGCCAGATTGCCATCGCACGCTGCTGCTACTGCTGCTGCTTCTTCCCGCCTGCCAAGTTCCCCTCGTCGGAAGCAGGGGCATATCGCGAGGAGAGAGCGCAGGGTTGACTGGCTGACGGCGGAGGGGGAGCCCAAATTGACGCGGTCCTGAGAAGGCTGGCGGATGCGGGTAAGGCAATGTCGCGGCTGATGGGGACGAAGACGGCGGCGCAGCCGGCCGGAGTCCTCCTCCTGGCCGAGGTGGTCTGTGATCCCGCTGGTATCGCCCGGGGAGGAGCCCGTCGTGGCGAGCGCGGGCGCGTTCGTCGCCACGGAGACCGACGAAGCGGAGGCGGTAGGGGCGCCGCTGGGGACGGTCGTGGCGAGGCGCCTGGTCGCGCCGCGGCGGGGCTTGAGCCGAACGCCCCAGGGATGGAGGAAGGGGGCGGCACGAATGGCGCGGCATGGGTGTTGAGGCCATCGAAGTTGGAACCCGGCGGCGGCGGGGACGAGGTGGCGCCGCCCGGCTGAGACTGAGACTCTCGACCACGTCGGGGGACGGGGAGGCGGCGGCGGTTGCGATCGGCGTCATCGTCGGCCATCTCGAACTTTCTATCGATCGAGGCGGCCGGCGCGGTCGGGCGTGGTTTGAAATGGGGAGGAAGGGGTCAGAGAGACACAAGAGGTATCTCTTATATAGATAGGGGTAGCGTGCTCTGCAAGGAAGCTTCCGGTGGCGGTTGGCCGGTTGCTGCCGTGGTCGGAGGTGACACAAGCTTGAAGCAGCTTTGCCGCCTCTGCTGATCTCTCGTCGACGGCAACTTGTGCGACGCGGCAGATCGCGGTGAACGGATGGTGCATTGTTGCCTGCTGGGTGGGCTCTGATATTTTTTGGCTTAATGGGCCGAACATAATAGTTTACGCGAATATTGGGCTTCCGGCCCAAAGGGACAAACCGACCTTTTTCACTTGCCAAACACCAGGGGGGACAGTGGATGCTCGACGGCGTGGACGCGCACGTCGCATGGACACTGGACAGCGTGTCTTTGGGTACTTTTGTAGATATGAAAGCACTCGAAAACGAACGGTAACCATTTCTATTTTCATAACTTCTTTTAAATCGGAATTAGAAATCTGGATACGAAAATGAAATCGAATGTTATCCAATACGGAAACGAAGCAAATACGATAAGTAATATTTATCTGAATATAAAACCTCTCAAACTAAACTTGTCAAATCAATAAAGAGATGTAGCTCATTATTTTTTATTCACAATGTGCTCTAGCCAAATTTGTTTTTATTTAATGAACAATCATCGTCAATATTACCAATTCTCTAAAGTTTTTTCATAGCTATTCAAGTTGAATGCAAATAATGAAATAACTTGTCCGTACCTTGTCCCTTTGAGCTGGAAGCCCGCAAGTAAAATATTTTGTTGGGCCCATTAATCGGACAAGCATGAGAGCCCACCGAACCATCCTTTCACCGATCCGTGCCAAGTTGCCGTCGACGAGAACGAGAGCAAAACAGAGCAGAGGAGGCAAAGCTTGTCACCTCCGAGCACGGCAGCAACCGCCGCCGGAAGCTGCCGTGCAGAGCACGCTACCTCCATCTATATAAGAGGCGCTCTCTCTCTCTCTCTGACCCCTTCGTCCCCACCACCACTCCTCATTTCAAACCAAACCAAACCACGCCCGCGCGGCTGCCTCCATCAATCAGAGTTCGGCATGTCCAATCCAAACTTCCCCCGCTTCCATGGCCTCAACGCTGGGGCGGCGCCATTCGTGCCGCGCACTCCCCCGGTTCCTCGGATGGAGGCGGGCGCCGGGCTCGCCGGCAGGATGTTCGGGTCAGGCGGCGCCGCGACCGGCACCGGCGAAACCAGGAGCCTCGCCACGACCGTCCATGGCGGCGCTACCAGCGTGCTCGCCGGGCCTATCTCCCCCGCCTCGTCGGGTTCCGCGGCGACGAGCGCGCTCGCCACGACCGGTGATACCAGCGGGATCGCTGGCCACCTCGGCGGCAGCACCATCTTCGTCCCCAGCAGCCGCGACGCCGTCTACGTCCCCATCAGCCGCGACATTCGCTTACTCCCCATCGGCCAGTTTCATCAGGACCACGTCAAGTTGGGCTCCGCCTCCGCCGGCGTCCACATGATCAACTCCTCCTCCGGCGACGACATGATCAACTCCTCCGCCGGAGATTTCTCCTCCTCCCCGGCCCCGCGGCTGGATGCGATTGCTCGGCCACTGAGTTGGGTTTCTGGACACAGCACTGCGTGCTCACTCCTCTCTCCGGTGGCGTCCTCGTACGAGTCCTCCTCCGCCGCCGCCAATTCAGAGGCAGCAGCAACACAGCCACAGGATTCGTGGGATGCTCTGTGGGAAGACACGGGATTCGCGTTCTTCTGCCTTCGTGATCCCAAGACTGTGCTCTGCTGGCGATACATATATGGCGGTGACATGTACTGTTCAATGGGATGCAATTGCTTTGACGCTCACGGTTACACTGATTTGCAATCTAAGATTAGGACAGGCGTCGCCGCCGGCAGAAGCTATTCGGTGAGTTCACTGTTGAATTGAATCAATTGAGTTGTAATCGCCTGCATTTTGTGAATTGATTGATTCGATGAAAAAAAATGTTAGCAATTGGTTTTCACGTTTCAGGATCTCGACTTCTCCACCGTCAGCCAGTTCGCCAGCGTTTTCTCCTCGCAGCACCCCCCTGCTTCCGACGAGTGGAACTTCGCGGTCGGGAATATGCAGCAGCAGCAGCAGCGTTCGATGACGCCCTCCGCCAGCAGGGGCGCCACTGCCGCTACCGACGCGGTCGGAGAGGCTCCACCAGCGGACGCGGACGCGCACTCCGGCACCTCCTCCTCTGCGGTCTCCACCGACATGAGTCTCGTCAGGACCACCCCACCACCGTCTCCATCGGCGGCAGCGGTAGCGGGGTCTCCGTCTCCTACGACGCCGGGGCCAGGCAACGGGGGAGCGACACCGACTACTGGAGCCGATGAGAACAACGTCGGCGAGATCAACGACGTCGACTACCCGCGACTTCTCCCCTTCGGCCCCGGCCCCGCCCCAGCACCCGCACCCGCGCGTTCCTCTTCTCGCGCACCGGAACGGCGACGGCGACCGAAGATTACAGATCGCAAGGCGCGGCTGTGCGAGCAATGGATGCAGCATGGGAAATGCCCAAAGGGGGCCAGGTGTTATGACGCCCACGGCTTGGAGGATCAGATAAGGGTGCCAGTGAAGAGGATGACCCACCGCAAGGATCGGTGCTGGGACTACTTGAATGGACAGTGCAGGAATGGCGTCAACTGCAGTAGACCCCATGAGGTTGGTCCT
Source organism: Oryza punctata (assembly GCA_000573905.2). Classification (NCBI taxonomy): domain Eukaryota; kingdom Viridiplantae; phylum Streptophyta; class Magnoliopsida; order Poales; family Poaceae; genus Oryza; species Oryza punctata. The sequence continues at coordinate 2,269,334 of CM002494.2, read as the reverse complement.
TGATCGATCATCGCTGCACTTAGCACACGCTCCCGGAGACCCGGAGGATCGATCGATCGGAAGAAACGCCCGCCAGTTTCGTCGTCAGGTTAGAGTCTCGATGTTTTGTTTCTGTTGTGGGTGGTCAGATGATCGCTGAACCACTGCGAGTTTTTGTTGTTCGGGTCGATCGATCTTGAACCCATTTGGTTTGATTCGACTAGTGTCCGTCCTAAAAAAAACTTAATTGATGCATTGATCATATTGTTGATTTGTGTTCTTGAATTCTGGTATCTCATTAAGTATTGCTGCTTGCTTTCCTGGTCGTGTTCAGACTCAGATCAGATGAGTGATTTGTGTTCTTGAATTCTGGTATTTGGATTCCGTTATTTCCATTAAGTATTGCTGCTTGCTTTTCTGACTGTGTTCAGACTCGGATCAGATGAACAGTGTGTGACTGATCAAAGAGTTGGTAGTAGTAACATCTTACTCGGCTAATAATTGATATGCAGTTTGACATTTCAATATATATATGCACATGCATCTTACTCAGCTAGAAAGGTTCATAAACTGTTCTGAGAATCATCATCATATTTGGAACTACTAGTGCAGGAACAATACAAACTTGATGGAACATTAGAACTGAACTTGTGAATTACGGAGTATATTTCAGATATTTTCAGTTTGAGTTTTGATTTGTACATGTAATATTTCTTTGTTTCCTGCATGCAGGGGTACAGTTAAACCTATCTCAACAAAGCAGTACTGAAACTGAACCTTTTGTTTCAAAAAAGAAGTACTGCAACTGAATTTTTGTTTTAAAAGAAGTATGTACTGAAACTGAACCAGGCTTGATCGAAGTACTCGATCGGAAGAAGGGTACGTATAGAAATGCAGAGTTTGCACAAGGATCGCTTGCAATCCTTGTTGCCTAACAGGAGACACAACTTGCTTGCTGATCATCCATATGATTACGAACTCACCACGTGATACGTTTGCCAAAACCGATCACTCGATCAGTAGTACGTACTATTACTGGATCGAATTGTGGACGGCGTCATCGATCACCCATTGACCAGCACGTACGTACGTACGCCCGCACCGGCATCATCGAGACGTGTCGAGACACGTATATGCGTCGTGTCGGGTCAGCGCGCCGTTTCCGTATGAACGCTGTTGTGCGTCAAAAAACAGGTGTTGGGCTTGCCACTGGTGGCGGCGATCCATGGCAAGTGGCCCACGAGCACTCATCATGCACGCCGCGCCAAGGCGTACTACGGCATCGGCGGTCCGTTCGTCGCAGAGGACTAACACATACTAAATTTTTCTTATTAAATTTACACTAACAATCATCTCAACCGTTTAATTTAGAAAAATGAAAGTTATAAAAAATTTAGATACACTCAAATCAGGACATATCAGTATTAGTAAGAATTTAGTAAGAAAAAGTTAGTACGTATAAACTTTTCCTACTTTTTGTAGAGAAAAAAAAGTCACCTACTCCGTCACTCCTATATATAAAAATCCAATTTCTAGCCCATGTCTACGTAGTCAAAAGTTTTAAGGGACGGAGGATGTATACACTTCAATCTCATTGCCACTCAATTAAACTCAAACTCATATATAGCAAAACACAACCCCAATACTTTGGTGCAACAAAACGCCGGCCGGCCCGATTAATAGAGCAATGAAATGCAAAACACTAGATACTTGCATCATGCAAAGCAATTATTGAGGACATATGTATGATCGATTATCAAAGTACGTACATATATATACAGTATACATATGGATTGCAGTTAAAAAAAAAAAGAACCGAACATTATTAGTTGATGAATGAAGAGAAAAACTCAACTTTTAAGAAAGCACAAAAGCATATAGATATTCCATTGGATGTAACCGTTTCTAACAAGAATCGTCACGTGGTAAATAATTCAAATAATTTTATAATTCTTGAGAACAAAGTGGGATCCTGGTACTTCACCATAATGGACGGTAAAAGTTCTCAAGTTCTTCAGCCTCGGCACTAGACATATCCCCAACAAAGGCTCCAAGAGGATACCACTTGTTAGCAATTTTAAGACCATAAGTAAAATGAAGAAACGATTCTTGGTAGATGAGGCTCGAATCGTTATGGATCAACTCGTCAAAGTTGCTGCTATCACCGGGTGTCACAGCTTGTAAACAATACCGGCAAAATTTTGCAGTAGCATCATCCCCTACAGAAGGAGTAGTAGAAGAAATGTTGTTTCCGCGGACAGGCTTGTTGGCATCACTTTTGTTTACTACGAAACTCACACAACAACGTTGGCAATCCTCCGAGATATAGTCGACAACGCTATCAAAGGTGAGCATGTTACCCTGAATGACACCGTATCTTCTGAGGTTAGTTATGTAGTCGCTTGCTTCATAATTGCCAGGCAATGGACCAAGAGTTGAAAGGACCCTGTCTCCAATCCGAACAAGCTTGTTATCAACTGGACAAACCCGCTGGCAGAGGTACTTGGCCATTGGTCTTCCTGCTGGTAATTTTGGTTGTGCTATTCCAATGTATATCTGCACAACATATATATAAGGAATGTAATGAATTAATCATATAGAAAAACATATATATCTATAATAAAGGGCCAAAGTAGCCGACTTCTGTAAAAGAAAGAGGACCAATCAACACAATCACCTTGTTACGTTATTCAGAAGTTTTAGCTACTACCTCCATTTTCTTATTTTCTTATGTTTGACGCATTTGCCTTTTAGACATCATTCTCTAATAAAAGAACTGATTATCCTTTATTCTTTTATTATTTTTATCATTACGAATACATATTTTACATTTTTTTAAATAAAATGAATAGTCAAATGTAAGTAAAAAATCAACAGCGCCAAACATAAAAAAAATGGAGTATTATTTATTGAGCTAAAGTTAATAATAAATAACTGATCGATAAGGTTGCAGAATTTACTTCATACTCATATAAGTATACTCATAGGGTTAGGGTTATTACGGAGATGGATTTCCACCCCTCTAGTTTCTTGTATGTAACCTAGATGGTTATAAAAAATAATAATAAGATAGATATCACTTCTAAATATGGAAGTTCAAATTTAACAAGTTGTAACAAAAAATAAATTAAACTGAAACTAGTTAATGTAAATTCATTATTTTTATACAACTTATAAAAATTGAATTTAAACTTGCACGTTTGTAACGTGGTATATTTCATGTTAACATATCTTGTCAATTTTTTTTATAATGGTTTAGATGATATGCAAGAAATGAGGAAATATTGGCTGGAGGGATGAAAACACTTTCCGGGGTTATTACACTACTAGTATGTTTGCACGCCTGTAATAGATGCAACCAGCGTTTACCAAACCATTTTGGGTGCGGTTACCGCCACCCCACGGTTTGGTGGTTATTGCGGTAATCGCATGGTTACCGTGAAAACCACGCGGTTATCGTGAGGTATACCGTGGTTTCAAAAACTGAAAAGGTAATCGTGTGTGATAACAGCGATAACCATACGGTTTTGTAAACCCTGCATGCAACGACGTACCTTCCGGCCGTTGACGACTTGGTTTTTATCAGCGAGGGCGAGGGCGGCGTGGGAAGGTATCATGAACTGGACGAAGGCGTAGCCGCCGCGACGGCGCAGCCAGATATCGGCCACATAACCGTAGCGCTTGAAGTGGCGGCGGAGGTCCGGCTCGGTGGTGTGCTTCTTGGAGACGCCGAACACGAACAGCCTCGCACTAATCGGGATTATCTGCTGCGTGGCCGCAAACTGCAGGAGGGGCGCCCACGCCGGGGCGCGCGCGATCGCTGCTGTGGGCGGCTGCTCCGTGGCGGCGGCGTCGCCAGACGATGAGGGTGCCAATAGCTTGGCGAAGATGCGCGAGAGCGCATCCCGTGCGGCGGCGGACGCGGTCGACGCGGCCAAATCGGCGAGGCCATGGGCGAGGGAGGTGGTCCTAGGATCCATCTTGGCAGTAGGTGGCATCCAGAACGCGAAGCGAACGGCGTCGCCGACAGCCTTGGCGGCGGTGTCGAGAGCATCATCTGAAGGAGTCGACGACGACGTGGTTTCGTTGGTGTTCGACATGTCTCAACGCGCGGGGCGAGGATAGCGGAGGATCGAAAGAATTGTCAACTGATGCCAAATTAAGGTCGTCGATCGATCTAAGTACATGTAGACACGTACGGGACTCGACGTTTCGTATCCGGCCGTATATATCAAACTGAGATTGATGCGTGTCTTATCTTTAAGCGAGAACTTGGCACAGTTCGGTTCGATCGATCGGGCTGGGGCAGCTCACACAGACGTCGACGACAGGTACTCCTAGCTAGATCATCGATCGTGCCCGATATGATCATGTCAGATATGAATCCATAATCCCGTATATTTATCCTCGATCAATCCCTCTAGCTGCCCAGCCCATCACTGATTCGATCGGTGGCGGAACCGTGGATGCTTGATTTGCCGTGACGTACGTGTGGTTGGGTGCGGCCTCCCTCTCCGCCGGTGCTAGCGGCCGCCGCATCAACCAGATACGTACTCCCTTCCCTCCCTGCCCATCGGTACGGTGCCGCCGCCGAACAGCCACTCCTCATTTTGATTCCTTCACATGCAAATGTGTGCTCCATCTCCTCTCGTTAGGCACAAATGAAAAAAAAAACACTAAAATAACCGGGATAGTGTCCACCTACTAATTACACTTATATATTCTTCGAAAGTTTTACTTTCGTGATGTCTTATAATTAAAACCGCAAAATCACGAATTTGCTTTCATTGAATGAACAATTTTATCTAACTAGCAAAAATATCTGTGCGTTGCAACGGATATTATAAGAGACAAACGTAAAAGTAAAAATTACAAATTTATAACATAGTTAGTCGATTAGGCATATAGTGTTATCTCAAAAAAGAAACCGTACTGAAATATGCTGCTAGATCACCTCCTTTTATCCTCTTTGTATATTTTCACAAGCCATACGATCTGATAATACAGGATTGGATGCTTATAATTCATTTGTTGGGTGACGTGAATTTGAAGGTTTTGTATGTAACCCTTACAATTTTGAGAATTAGAAATTCTATGACCATTCATGTGTTATGGAGATCTTATACTTATAGTTTCAAAAATCAGTTGGATGAGGTGGACTCGGATATGACCAATAGCATCACTTTAAATAGTATAGATATAAAGTTTAATGATGTTCACTTGACAATAGTTAAAAGAGTGGGATGCTTGCGACTTTTGAATCTTCTACCCTATACTTCAATAACACAGTGTTGCAATTATCATTTCTTATTGATCGGTCAGGATAATCTCATCGATATCCAACTATCCAATGTTCCAACTCGTTCCCACATCACTCACCGTTTCAACCACATGCTCCTCCGCCCTCCCCGCCGCATTCGCGCTTTCATGGCCTCACCTCATCCATCTCACACATTCCACTCCATCGCCGCTCACAAGTCGCCCTCCCCTCACCGCCGCCATCCACGATTCTCCATCGCCGTCGATCCGCCACGCGCGAAGGAACCGCGCCTGGCGATGTTGCCCTTCTCTTTTGTGTTCGAGAGAGAAGGAAAAATGTTGCCCTTTTTTCAGCGAAAAGAGACTTGTTCGGGTTATAGCAATAAATCTCGGCCGACTAATTAATCAATTAGCGTGAAATTAAAACCAGCAAAGTCAAATGTTTCCAGGGTCATGGATTGACATCACAATTACACGGACGTGTCAAAGCTAATTACTGAGGGCTCCGTTAAAACAAAAGGTAAAAACAGATTATTTTTCTAAAACTAAAATGCAATGGAAAAAATTTTCTTTGCACTCCTTTGGAACAATTTACAAATGAATGAATGGACGTTTCGGTCTCCTACAAAATTACTATGGAAATATGGAATGGCCCATGGCTTCTTCGGGAGAGCCCATTCGTGTCCCTCAAGTAAAAAAGCCACATATGTAAGAAGCTTATTTTGGGCCGAAAGCAAAAATATCTCCTGGCCCACTAAACCGAGCTTCACCTTCTTTCTTCGCCCAGAGCAAAGCATAGCGACTCGAAGCTTCTCACCGCCGAGCACTGCAGCAACTGCCACCGCGGACGCTGTCGTACAGCGCAAGCTACCCCTCGTCTATATAAGAGAGCCTCTCTCTCTCTCTCTGACGGTATGACCCCACCATCCCCACCACGCCCCAGTTCAAAATCACACGCCTCGCCGCCTCGCCCTCCATCGAGATGGCCGCCGATCCCAACGGCCACCGCCGCCTCCCCACCGGTGATCCAGATCAAGCCGACGCCTCCCCGTACCGGCCAGTCTCTGCCGTTGATGGCGTCACCGACGGCGAGGGCGAGGCCACCTACTCCCACTTCCCCCCCGGCGTGTACGGGCCGACGGTCGTGGCCTACAACATCCGCGACGCGGCCAACGACGACGACGAGCGGGCTCGCCACGACCAGGGTGGCGGGGCTCATGACCACCACCACGACCAGCCACGGCAAGACCAGCGCGGCGAGGCTCACCTCCACGATCTCCCCGGCGAGAACAGCAAGTCGCCCTCCTCCTCTGCTGACCAACAGGGGAACGACACCGCCGACATGACTCCATTGGCGGCGCCGGCAGAGAGCTCCTACGACGCCAACTTCCCGCCGCTGCACGAGCACCCCGCCGCCCCCGTCCCCAACCCGGCACCCGCATCCGCACCCGCACCCGCGGTCGCGGGCGCCATGGGCTCCTCTTCCGCACCGGTGCAGGGTGACGGGGCTCCTGACAACCACGACCCCCCCCGGCAAGACCAGCGCGGCGGAGCTCAATCAGATCACCCCCACGACCTCGACAGCGAGAAGACCATCGGTCCCCAACACGGCCGCATCACCACCTCCAACGGCGGCAGCGGCAAGGGCAAGGACAAGGCGATCTCCAACGACGGAGACGAGCCCGCATCTAACTCCTCGTTCTCCAGCTCTGATGACCAACAGGGGAGCGACACCCCCACCTCCGACTCCGAGTCCGACACCGACGAAACTCCATCGGCGGCGGCAGAGAGCTCCTACGACGTCAACTTCCCGCCGCTGCTGCAGCCCAACCCCGTCCCCGCCCCGGCACCCGCACCCGCGGTCGCCGGTGCCATGGGTGTTGCCAGCCACAAGACCGTGCTGTGCATGAAGTGGAGGGAGGGGAGGTGCCACAACGGAGGCGCGTGTCGCTACGCTCACAGCGAGGAGGAGCAACGAATTGTGCCGGAGATGAGAGGCGGCGGCGGGGGCCGTCCGTGCCCGGAGATCGCCACCAAGGGATGGTGCAAGTTCGGGCTCAACTGCAAGTATTGCCATGGCGGCGTATAGGATCGAGGAGCAGCGCCATGGGAGGGAGGAGACGAGGAGTACATCATCTTACCAAGCGCGGAGGAAACGTCAGGTTAGAGTCTGGATCATATGACTGAATCCATCCGAATCTTCTGGTCAGATGTTTGCTTCTGTTGTGGTCAGATGAACCACTGCGTTTTTGTTGTTAGATCGAGTCTGGTCATGCATTTGATTTGATTCGAGTCGCGAATCCATCCGGATCTGAATTCGACGAAGGACCAGTACTGTTTGTTTCTGTTCTGGTCAGATGAATCACTGCGAGTTTTCGTTGTCAGGGTCTAGGGGAAGAAGGATTACTAGAACCCATGAATTTGATTTTGAGTCCTAATAAACTTGATGCAGTGATGATATTGTCGAATGTACTGATATCTGCTCTTGATCTGGGGGAAGATTGCTTATGAAAATTGCTTGCTGGCAGCTGCTTGGGATTTGGGAATGTGGAGTACTATATGGCTCTGCTTCCTCTGGATTTGATTTGGGAATGTTGACATTCATATAGTTATTGATTGTTCTGATTTCTGGATTCGATCTAGAGTAGAATGTTGTTTGCTTGGGAATGTTCTTGCTTGTTTCTGGTCAGATCAGACACTGCTTGTAGGGGGTCTAGGAGAAGAAGACTTATTAGAACACATATGATTGATTCTTAAAAAATTGATGCTGTTCTGAATTGTGGTTATGAATCCTGAATCCAACGGTTAATAAAATTGTGATCCTATTGGAATGATAAATTCTGATGGTGACGAGACCCTGATCTCAATGTCTTGTCACTCTTCTCAGCTGAATCTTTGCTTCTCCACCTAAGCTGAATCTGTGTTTGTTCTGATATCTGGATTCGATTTGGGGGAAGAATGATCACTAGTAAAAAGTTTCTTGATATGTTACAGGAGGCCTTGTTGTTAGCACGCGCAGGAAACATGTTCACGTCAGGATAGAGTCTGAAACTCTGAATCCATCTTAATCTGAACGAACCACTGTTTGTTTCACGTCAGATCAGATCACCCACTGTTTATTAGGTGGTACAGGGAGAAGAAGACTGTAATTAGAAAGCATTTGATCGAGTCCTAGAAAACCGTGATGCTGTTTCTGAATTCCGGTGTAAATCCTGGAAATGCAACGGTTAAAATCGCGTTCGTATTGGAATGATCAGGCTGATGAGACTCTGATCTCAATGTGTTGTCACTCTCAGCTGAATTTGTGCTTGTCCACCGACCTATAAATGCAGCCACCGGCGATGCAACCATATGCCCCTCGATGTCCATCTCCCCTTCCAGCATCCTCACCACGGTGCTCATCGGCGGCCTCGCCTCCGGCTGCTGCTGCACGCACCAGAATGCCACCTTGCACATCCTCTCCACCGTCTCCTTCTCCTACTTGTCCATGGCGTCGCAGCTCTAGATGGCCTCGGCGAGGTGGCCGGCCTCGTGGTTGTTCCACGCCAGCATCGGGAACCACTGCTGCTGGCTCCCCTGTGCGCCGTCGTCGAGGTTCCGCCGCCGGCGGACAATCTCGAACAGGAGCATGCCTAAGCTGCAGACGTCGCACGCACTTCTCCGGCTCGCGCGGCGTAGCCGGGGCACCGAGACATGCGCGTCGCTTCGGCTCACCAGCCGGGCCAGCCCGAAGTCCACCACCTACCTTGGGCGTCAAACCGCCGTCGAGGAGGACGTTGCCGGGATTGATGTCGTAGTGCACGGTGATCTTGTGCTCGTGGAGGTAGTACCGGAGGCTCTCGCGAAGCCAGCGGCAATGGCGCGCAGCGTTGGGACGGCGACGGCGCGGCTCCGGTCGAACAGGTAGGATGACGTCCAGGTACGCGTACACGAACGTCGGGCCCCCTGCCTCCCTCATCAAACCTCGTATCTGGTCAACCTCTTCGTGTTCCGTCGCGCCACGCCGGAGCGCCGCCGCCGCTCGCACCTAGCAAAGCATGCGTGTACAGGATCGTCGTCCCTCGACGATCAAACCAATGAATCATTGGAACCCCACAGTTAGGGATGGCAACAGGCCGGATCGGACACGGGTAGAGCGATTCTATGCCCAACCCGAGACTCATGTGCCAAAGTCTGACCCATGCCCGCAAGGTCTATCGGACAAAATCCTATGCCCATGCCCATGCCCACACTACTACAAAACATCAAGTAGGTGTCGGCACCTATGGTGCCGGAAGTGCTAAAACCGGCACCTATAGGCTTTTTCCCATTTTCGCGGGTTGAAATCGTAAAAAACCGGTACCTTTAAACAATTATAAGTGCCGACACCTATTCTATAGGTGCTGGTTTTTTTAAAAAAACCACACCCACAGAAATCGAGCCGAGCCGGCAATCGGATGAGCCCACCGGCGGGCCCCACCACGACGAGGCGACGAGGAGATAAGGTTCGATCTCGCGTCTCTCTTCTCTCTGTCTCCCTCCCATCTCTCTCGCTCTCTTCTCTCTGTCCCTTCTCTCCCGCTACCGGCGGCTGGTCGGCGGAGGCGCAGCGGCGACCGTGCCCTCCCCTCCGCCAGATCCGGCGGGAGGGGAGGCGGCGGCGGCGGCGGCGGGGAGGCGGAGGGTCTCATCTCCAGATCTCTCTCTCTCTCTCCACCGCGCACCACCCAGCGGCTGCGGCGCCCGACGGTTGGAGGGGAGCCCGCGGCGGCCCGGTGGCCAGAGGGGAGGCAGCGGCGGCGACGCCCACCCCTCCGCTAGATCCGGCGGGAGGGGAGGCAGCAACGCCTCCACTCCGCCAGATCCAGCCGGGAGGGGAGTCGGCGACGGCTCGACAGTGGCGGGAGGGGCGGCGGTAGCAGGTGGCGTGGCTCACAGGCAGAGGCGGCAACCTCCCCTCCGCCAGATCCGGCGGGAGGGGAGGCAGCGGTGACGGTGGAACCCTCCCCTCCGCCAGATCCAGCAAGGGGTAGGCAGCGGCAACGACGGCGGCGGGCTCCCCACGGGCGATGGTGGCGGCCTCCGTTGTCTCTTCTACCACCGGTGAGCAGCGGTGGTCAGTGCCCTGTCGCTTCTGCCACCGGTAAGCACCCCCAACCGTCTCCTTCGTTTGCCGGCTGCGCTATTGTTGATGTTTGATTCGTTGATTCAATGATGTTTCATGTTTGATTCAGTGATGTAAACTTGTTGATGAATATTTGATTGTGTGATGCATGAACTTGTTGTTTGTGTGATGTGTATTTGTCCTTTTTTTAGATTTTTGATTTATTTTGGTGGCTTTGAAGCATTGGCTCGGCTCAAATCGAGCCGACCGGGCTTTTTTTTTTTTTTGCAAATTGTATACCTCAAAGGTGCCGGTTCCTTAACCGGCACATTTGAGTCATCTCATCAGTGCCGCCTTGGTGGTGCCGGTTGGGAAAACCGGCACCTATGGGGGTTTCCCAACCGGCACCTAATAGCACTTTCTATAGTAGTGCCATGCCCGTCGGGCTCGGGAATACTCGAGGTGTACCTATCGGGCCTGCGTTCGCCGCCTGCGCCATGCAACACCGCCATCGCCGTGCGCCACTGCCGCCATCTGCGCCCATTCGCCGCCAGCCACCGCCGTCTGCACCCATCTGTCGCCAGCCATCACCGCCAGCTACCGGGCGCAGCTGCATCGCGAGCCTCGGCTAGCCGTCAACCGCCTCCGCACCGTCGCTAGCCCGTGTCGCCGCCACCGCCGCGGCGTCGCTAGCTGCACCGCCACCGCCGCCGTGGAGATTGGGGTAGGAGAGGGGAGTGGTGAATTAGGGTAGGGTTTCTATTAGTTGAGTGTATATATGTTCCTAGTTAGTGGATCAAATGGGTCAAGAGAAAAGGGTACGAGGAATAAGAGATGTGTCAAAATTAGCTAATACTCTCTCCATTCCATAATCTAAGGTATGCATGCATTCTAAGATTCAACTTTATAAACATTTGACTAACAATTAGTATAATATAAATTGAATTTTATTTGCTGAAAATAAAATCATTGGATTGATATTTTAATACTTTAATATGGTTATAATTTTTTTGCTACAAACTTTATAGTAGATGAGAAATTATAAGTCAAAAATTAGTTTTAAAGACCGTGACAAGTCAAAACATAGAATGGGGGGAGTACATATGTATCGGGTCGGGCATGGGTTACCACGGGTTAAAAACAATACCCAGTTGCTACCTGCTACGTTCTCGGGTCTCGGGCGAGCATGCCCACCGGCAAAATACTACACCCATACCCATGCTCATCAGGCTGGGTATCCACGGATACCCGGACCCGTGGGTAAAATTACCATCCCTACCCATAGAGCTAAGCTATGAAATGCACAAGCACTGTATAACTGAATCATGTAAAGCGATTATCGATTACAAAGATTCTCAAAGTACACGCAGACAGAATATGCTTCCTTTCATACATTCACTTTCTAGCCAGGATCAAGCTAAGAGCGCTACTTCTACTAAAGAGAGGAAAATAAATATATCTCCAAATAAATGTTCAACCAACAGCAGCTCTGGAGGTTGAGTATTTTGGATAAGTACAGATTATTCAGCTTTACACACATCTCCAATAAAGCATCCAACGGGGAACCACTCATCAGCAACGGCAACACAATAAGGAAAATGAACAAATGATTCTTGGTAGATGAGACAAGCATCAGTATGGACCAAGCCGTCGCAGTTGCCGCCGCTACCGCCGGGTGTCACGGCTCGTTGACAGTATCGGCAAAACTTTGCACAAGTCTCCGTTGCAGGACGAGTCCAAGAAATGTTTCCATGGACAGCCTTAGCATCGTCACTTCTGTCAACTACAAGGCTGAAGAAAAAAATTCGGCCATCCTGTGAGATATAGTCGATGACAATATCGAAGATCAACATTTTATCCTTGAGGACACCAAATCTTCTGAGGTTAGTTATATACTCGCTTTCTTCACAGTTGTCAGGCAATGGACCGACCGTTGCAATGTACCTGTCTCCAATCCGGTAAAAGGAGTTACCAATCCGACAAACTCGCTGGCAAGGGTACTTGGACATTTCATTAGCTAATCTTCCTCCTGATGACTTTGTTGGTTGTGCAATTCCAATGTATACCTGTATAGCATAGAAAAACAAGTTTTCCGATTAATCAATTGAGGTTAAACTGTTAATTTTATATGACGTAGAGGTAGTAGTAAGTAGAAACTAGGTACGTACCTTGCGGCCATTGATGAAGTGGTTCTTGTCGGCGACAGCGCGGGCGGCGTGGGCGGGTTGCATGAACTGGACGAAGGCGAAGGAGCGGCCACGGCGCAGCCAGATGTCGGCCACATCCCCATAGAACTTGAAGTGGCGGCGGAGCTCTGCTTTGCCGGTGCCCGGGGCGACGCGGCCCACGAACAGCCTCGCACTGGTCTCCGGTGATGTCCTCATCACCGATCGATGCGCCGGTGATCTGCTGGTATATAGGTTTTGCTTCTGTCTCTTAATTTCCCTATGCCTAACCTTTCCTCGATATATATAACTAGTGATATGATGCGTCTCGCGTACTGATTCTGTAACGGAGTCGTAATACGTCGCCGGTGGAGTGGCTGATCGAGCGCGTGTCGGACACGAATATGAATGGACTTCTTTTAGGTCATAGATGTGCTTCATGTTTTGCTCGTCCATCAAATTCCGTGTTGTAGTTTCAGGGATTCTTTTCTAGTTGATACACATTGATTTGCTATTAGTTTTTTTGAAAGGGGAAATTCTTATTGAGCATTGAATTAATTTTCATTGAGCATTATCGTGCTGCTTGCTCTTCTGCAGGAATCTTCATGATACAAAACAAAGCCATCCCTAGATGTGATATATTTCTGAAGCAATACACAGGGAGTTGTAAATACATGTTAAATGGGGACATACTATACAGGTGTACAATAGACGCAAGAAACAATAACCACTTATCCTCCACCCTGGAAATAGAAAACCATTTTTTGCATGCTGGTGCTTCATTTTGTATTCCATTGGGATATAAAAATGGTACAGAACAACCATTTTTAACCCAATTTTGTATTCCTCCACGGATGTAAATATGGTATCGATTGTAACTTGATATCTGGACTCATTTCGGGTTTGGTGTTTGGTACTTGTTCCACATGGTTCTTGGACGAGAGCGGTTCATCTGATTCTGAAACAATGTCATTTTCATTGATTTGAAATCGCACTTTTCTCATAATTGCGCTTGTTAATTTATCAATCAACAGATTCTTTGGCACCAGGTTCTTCAAAAAACTCTTCTAGTATATCAAATTCTGCGCGCACTTTTCCATGGTAAATGCTGCACATTTTCCCACAGTTTGTCATTCCTAATAATGTATCTGGTGACCACAAGAGCATATGCAGAACTGTGCCATTGCAGCTTCATAGAAACAAAGCAGGCTAAGAATTCTGATAGCTTGTTGGATTTTTATTGTAAACTAAATACATCAACAATCTTATTACCTGGATCTTCCAAAAACCTCCCATGTTATGAATCTCCAGAATCGGACGAATGACCATAAGCACTAGGAATAAGTTCATTTGAGGTCCCTTAATTTGTCGCTGAACTCGAAATTCGTCCCTTGAGCGCAAAGCTAGGTACAATGCATCCCCTAACTTACAAAACCGTGCAAACGAGATTCCTCGGCAGTATTATGCGCGCATACGTGGTTCCTTTGACTCGGTCTTTATCCCACATGGTGCTAACGTGGTAATTTGATTCCGGAAAAATAATTAAAATCGCGGGACCCATGTGTTAGCTACATAGAAAATAATAAAAAAATGGTAGGGCCATGTAGCCCCACATGTCATCCTCACGCATCCCTCTTCTTTCTATCCCCCTCTCTCTCCCGTGCACTGCAGAAGGGCGGAGCAGTGGTGGTGACGCAGAGGGGCAGAGCAAAGGGGAGCTATGGCAGGTGGAGCAGAGGGGCGGCGGCGGGCAATGGGTGAGCTCCTTGCCCTCTCCACCTCCTAGTCCTCCCTCTTCTCCCTATCCTCTCTCTCTCCCCTGCACTAAAAGAAGAAGGCGAAGCAGCGACGGGCGGAGTGACGGTGCGGCGGGCGGCGCAGAGGGGCAGTGGGCGAGCTCATAGCCTCCGTAGCCCTTATCAGCCAACCCCAACCCCGTCGGTGACGCCGAGGTGGCCGACCACCGCTGCACCACCCTCACGATGGCCACGGTCTCCCTGCCTCGTCGAGGTCGCCGGCCGTCATCGGTTCGCTCCGCCATTCTCCTCGCCGCCCACCCGCCCATCCGCCGCCCATCCTTCCATCCACACAGATCCAAGTCGGTGCCCTCTCCGCAACTGTCCCTCTTCTCGCCATCGCCCCTTTGCTCTGCCGGCGCCGACCACACGCCTTGCAGAGCTCGAGGAGGAACACGCCCGGGATGCGTGTAACGCCCCGGCACTCGTTAACCGATGACACCTGCTAACTCGTGCCGAAGTGCTACGCATTACCTGTGATATAGTACCAGTCCCAGGATACACTAGCTGGTACTCACAGAATAAACATGGAATCAAAGTAGATTAATATTACATCACTGGGTTTTAGTCCTTACATAAGTTGCTATCCCGGACAGGCCCAGAGATGAGCAACGCACAATACAAAAGTCCATAAAGCAAAAGACAAAAGCGGCGGCAGCTAAGCGTCTAGGCGACCATCTCGATCCACAGGCGACGGCTTGGGGCTAGGCACGATCCTTCTAGAAGTCCTCGTACTCGGCTTGCTCCTGGAGGTACTCCTCGGCAGTCGGGTCGACGTCTTCGTCTCCATCCTCTATAGATAATATATATATAGCAAGGGTGAGTACTTCACGTACTCAGCAAGCCGGGGAAAGAATGACATGCTTGGTTAAGACAAGGAGAGCTAGGGTTTTATTTGCGAAAGCAGCCTTTTTGGCAAAGTGATTTATTTCACAAAACTCTAGTGAGTGAATCAAGTTTTAGTTGTCGGGAGGAGGCTCACGCCTCGACCCATTCCACAAGTTGCTTTGCAACAACTTGTCACGATTAAGGAACAACAATTTATCTGTTTCTTCCATTAGTTCCTTCTCACTTTCACGACCATACATGGTCCACACAGTCATCTCAGGACTGCAACACCATCATGGCCCTAAGAACGCCTCGGTGTCGGACGACACCCCAGGTCACACAGACCCGTTCCTAACCACAAAGGTTAGCCGTTCGCCACACAGGCAAACTCTGGAAACGAAACCCTTCCCACCAATCATTTTCATCAAACATTTGTCAAACAAATCTACGCTATGAGAAACACCTTACACTCGCCCTTGACCGTGGGCACGGCTGTTCGAACAGTTCATTAAACTCTGCAGAGGTTGTACGCTTTACCCACACGACACGAAACTGACATCGTTTACCCGTCGGCAACGAAAGTTCGTGACAAGGCCTTTCCAAAGCTAACCCATGAAAATCGCATGCCACCTAGTTGGGCTAAGATCCATAGCCGAGTATCAGGCAAATCCAGCCGTCGTCCACCCAGGAAATACCGAGGATGCCTCCTACTCCTACTGGTACCATGCCACAATAGAGGCACAAAGACACCCATGATGGGCAAAAACATGCGTAACACTTCATCTCCTCATCCTCGGCATTCCACAACCATTGGCACACCAACTCCCATGTGATAACAATTTACTTAGCCAGAGGCATCCCATAAATACCCGTGTGGTCGCACTGTAACGTGTTCGGATGGACTTCCCAAAGGAATCGGTCCTTAACGATAACACGTAGCCAAACCACAAAGGCTTGACTCCGCATCATCACCATTTTCGCAACACACTTTATTTCACAACACCTCGGTAGAACGTACCGGATTTTTAAGCATAAAATTTGGAAATACCCAAGTTTCCCACACGGCAACAACGTGGGCATGGCTAAGCGAAACTACCTCGGTAATCGTATAACGATACCGGCGTAAACATTTGTGGAGCTATCAAAGGTATGGAATCATCAACCTATGGAATATAAGTGCGACTACTAGGTTGGTCCGTGTAACGCTCCGGCACTCGTTAACCGATGACACCAGCTAACTTGTGCCGAAGTGTTACGCATTACCTGTGATATAGTACCAGTCCCAGGATACACTAGCTGGTACTCACAGAATAAACATGGAATCAAAGTAGATTAATATTACATCACTGGGTTTTAGTCCTTACATAAGTTGCCATCCTGGACAGGCCCAAGGATGAGCAACACAACAATACAAAAGCCCATAAAGCAAAAGGCAAAAGCAGCGGCGGCTAAGCGTCTAGGCGACCATCTCGATCCACAGGCGACGGCTTGGGGCTAGGCACGATCCTTCTAAAAGTCTTCGTACTCGGCTTGCTCCTGGAGACATCCCTCGGCGGTCGGGTCGACGTCTCCATCTTCAACTTCTATAGATATATTATATAGCAAGGGTGAGTACTTCACGTACTCAGCAAGCCGGGGAAAGAATGACATGCTTGGTTAAGACAAGGAGAGCTAGGGTTTTATTTGCGAAAGCTGCCTTTTTGGCAAAGTGATTTATTTCACAAAACTCCTAGTGAGTGAATCAAGTTTTAGTTGTCGGGAGGAGGCTCACGCCTCGACCCATTCCACAAGTTGCTTTGCAACAACTTGTCACAAGATTAACAAACAACAATTGATTTATCTCCTCCATTAGTTCCTTTTCACTTTCACAACCACACATAGTCCACACAGTTATCTCAGCACTGCACCGCCATCATGGCCCTAACAACACCTCGGTGTCGGACGACACCCTAGGTCACACAGACCCGTTCCTAACCACAAAGGTTAGCCGTTTGCCACACAAGCAAACTCTGGAAACGAAACCCTTCCCACCAATCATTTTCATCAAACATTTGTCAAACAAATCTACGCTATGAGAAACACCTTACACTCGCCCTTGACCGTGGGCACGGCTGTTCGAACAGTTCATTAAGCTCTGCAGAGGTTGTACGCTTTACCCACACGACACGAATCTGACACCGTGTACCCGTCGGCAACGGAAGTTCGTGACAAGGCCTTTCCAAAGCTAACCCATGAAAATCGCAGACCACCTAGTTGGGCTAAGATCCATAGCCGAGTATCAGGCAAATACAGCCGTCATCCACTCAGGAAATACCGAGGATGCCTCCTACTACTGGTACCATGCCACAATAGAGGCAAAAAGACACCCATGATGGGCAATAAATGTGTAACACTTCATCTCCTCATCCTCGGCATTCCACAACCATTGGCACACCAACTCCCATGTGATAACAATTTACTTAGCCAGAGGCATCCCATAAATACCCGTGTGGTCGCACTATAACATGTTCGGATGGACTTCCCAAAGGAATCGGTCCTTAATGATAATACGCGACCGAACCACAAAGGCATGGTCTCGTATCATCACCATTTTCACAACTCATTTTATTTCACAACACTTCGGTACAACGTACCGGATTTTTAAACATGTAATTTGGAATAACCCAAGTTTCCCACACGGCAACAACGTGAGCATGGCTAAGCGAAACTACCTCGGTAATCGTATAACGATACCGGCGTAAACATTTGTGGAGCTATCAAAGGTATGGAATCATCAACCTATGAAATATAAGTGCGACTACTAGGTTGGTCCGTCGGTTGTATAAACAATCCGAGGCCTAAACATGTTATTCGTGTGTACTAAGCAATGCATTTTTCAATCAACATATCATTGCAAATATAGGGGCAATGTGATCAAAGGGGCTTGCCTTGCACGAGATGCGGGTCTTCTTCTTCGAAACCGGCGTCCGGAGTTTCCTCGTACACGTGCGCTATACGCGGAACGGAGAACAAATAAATAAAAAGGCAATAAAATAAGCTCAAATCAAATATACAAGTGTGCCACTGTGTAGATCTCAATTTTAGAAAAATTTAGAAATTTGAACGAGGTCAAACGGAGTTACGGTTGAATTTTTATGATTTTTCGAAGTTAGAGGGACTTTTCTGAAATTTTTGGGAAATTCAATAATAAACGGTAACGGAATATTCCGTGGAATATTCCGTTGGTTTTAACGGCGCGGGGTGGGGCCCATATGGCAGTGGCCGAGAGAGAGGAAAGGGGGGTGGGGCCCACCTGTCGGGGGGGGTCGTCTTCCTCCTTACCGAGCTAGCTCGGGCCAGCGGTGGCACCGGGCGGCGGGGCGGCCGGGGTGGGAGGGGAGGGGGAGGCCGGCGGCCGGAGGGGAAGGGGAGGCCGGGGAGCGGCGGTGGTGGCCGGAGAGGGGAGAGGGGGAGGTGGCGGCGGCCGGTGAGGGGCGGCGGCCGGTGAGAGAGAGGAGAGGGAGAGAAGGGGAGGCCGGCGAGGATGGGGAAGCGGCGGTGAGGGGAGTTCCCCCTTTTATAGTGGCGCGCGGCGCGACGACGTGACGGTGCCGCGGCGCGGCGAGCGGCTCGAGACGGCGGCGCGCGGCTCGAGGCAGGCGGCGATGGGACACCGGCGCGGCGCCGTCCGACGATGGGACGCGGCGCGGCGGCGCGGAGCTCAGCGTGGGCGCGGGGCGCAAGGCCGGGCGCGGGGCGCGAGGTGGGCGGCGCGCGACGCGAGGCTGGCGCAGGCGGGCGCGGGCGCGGCGGTGCGGCGGCGCTAGCGCGGGCGGGCGGCGTCGGCGGCGGCATTTTGCCGAGCACGTGGCGTGCGTGCCCGGCCGGCCGGAGGTAGGGGAAGGGGGAATAGGGATGGGCCGGGCCAGGCCGACGCGCGGGGGAGGAGGCCCGTGGGCCGGGAGAGAGAAAGGAGAGGGGGGGGATGTTGGGCCGGCCTGCTCAGGGAAGGGGGAAGGAGAGGGGGAAGGGAGTTGGGCCGAGGGAGAAAGGGGCCCAACAGAGGGTTTCTCTCTCTCTTTTTTTTTGGCATTTTTGGAATTGGATTTGGGGTGAAATATTTGGGGAAGTTTGAATTGGATTTTGACCAAAAATTAGGAGGATGATCAAGGAGGGAAATTTTGAGATCTATTTGGCACAAAACAAAAACCAATTTAAATTTCAAATTTTTAATTTGAGAAAAAAAATTTTAAAAAAAAAATAAATGAAAAAGGATAGGGTGCTACAGTCCGTCGGTTGTATAAACAATCCGAGGCCTAAACATGTTAATCGTGTGAACTAAGCAATGCATTTTTCAATCAACATATCATTTCAAAATATAGGGGCAATGTGATCAAAGAGGCTTGCCTTGCACGAGGTGCGGGTCTTCTTCTTCGAATCCGGCGTCCGGAGTGTCTTCGTACACGTGTTCTATACGCGGAAAGGAGAACAAATAAATAAAAAGGCAATAAAATAAGCTCAAATCACATAAAAAATTGTGCCACTGTGTAGATCTCAATTTTAGAAAAATTTAGAAATTTGAACGGGGTCAAACGGAGTTACGGTTGAATTTTTATGAATTTTCAAAGGTAGAGGGACTTTTCTGAAAAATTGGGAATTTTTAAATAAAAGATAACGGAATATCCCAACGGAATATTCCGTTCCGTTAGGGTTAGGGTTAGATTTAACGGTGGTGGGGCCCACCTGTCGGGCTGAGAGAGAGAGGGAGAGAGGGGGGGTGGGGCCCACCTGTAAGGGAAGAGGAGGCCTTCTTCCTCCTCCTTACCGAGCACGGCTCGGCCGGCGGCGGCGCCGGGCGGCGGGGCAGCCGGAGGGGGAAGAGGAGGGGGCGGGGAGGGGAGGCCGGCGGCCGGGGAGCGGCGGCGAGGTGCGGCCGGTGGCCGGGAACGGCGGTGGGCGGCGGGCGGCGCGGCCGGCGTGCGGCGCGGCGGGCGGGCGGCGCGGCCGGCGTGCGGCGCGACGGGCGGGCGGCGCGGCCGGCGTGCGGCGCGGCGGCTGTCGGGCGGCGCAGGGCGGCGCGGCCAGGCGGCGCCAGCGGCGGCGCGGGCGGGAGGAGGGAGACGGCCGGGTGGGCTGGGCCGGCGCGGGGAGAAACGGCCCGTGGGCCGAAAGGGGGAGAGAGGGGAGATGGGCCGGGAAGGGAGAGGGGGGAGGTGGTGGGCCGGCCCATTCGGGGAAAGAGAGGGAGAGAGGGGGGGGAGAGTTGGGCCGGGGGAGAAGGGGAGGAAAGAGGCCCAACCGAGGGGGGGTTTTCTCATCTCTTTTTTTTTGACAAATTAGGGATTTGAGGAAATAAAACATGAGATCCATTTTGGCACAAAACAAAAACCAAATAAAATCCAAACTTTAAAAATCCAAAATTTTTAATTGAGAGATATTTTTAAATAAGAAAAAAAATGAGGTGCTACAATGCGCTCGAGGGCGAGGCGGGTTCCCAGCGACGGCGTGCTGATAGAAGAAGGGAGGAGGGAGGATGAGGAAGAAGAGAGAGAGGAGAGAGGGGATAGAGAGAAGAGGAAGGAGTGAGGATGACATGTGGGGCCACATGGGCTCCACCATTTTTTTATTATTTCCTGTATAGCTGACTTGTGGGTCCTACAAATTTAATTATTCTTCCGGGATCAAATTGTCACGTAAGCGCCACGTCAATACCACGTGGGACGAAGACTTAGTCAAAGAAGCCACGTAGGCATCACGTCAGCCAAAACCGAACACAATACTGCCGAGGGATCTTGTTTGCACGGTTTTGTAAGTTGGCGGATGTCACACCCCAATTCGGCACCGCCGTACAACAGCACCTGACAGGAGCGTGTCGTAGGAAAACGGCGTGAACCGCTTCCTACGAGACCGCGATATCGGTACCAATCCCAGGACATAGCGCTGGTACCCACGGTGACAATTATGAATCATTGCAATCCTTAATTTAAATAGGGGACTTATTTACCTTAACTTAAGTTGCAGCTCTCGAGGGAACCCGAGATTGCAACAGACGACGCAGAAGCAACAACATCAGAGACCACGGCAGCGGAAATCAACGAACTAACACCCAACACCACAGGCGACGGCTAGGAACCAGGACGAAACCCTAATCTTCACTTTTCTTCGACTTCGCTTTCAGGATGGAGGAACTATATATATATAGAGCAAGGGTGAGTACTTACGTACTCAGCAAGTCACGGGAACTTAGGTGTTTAGTGCAAGCTTGAAAGAGGGGAAATGTTGTTTTGCAAATCCTTTATTTGGAACCATTTTGAAACCACTAAGTGATTTTCTTCTTTCTAAGTTTAGGTCGAAAAGAGACTTGCGTCTCAATTCGACTTAAGAGATGCTTTTCAACAACTCAACTGGTAATGCCCCGACTTCCCAGGTCGGTTCATTAATTCTCGGCTCACACAGCCATTTCACTTGATTAAGCGGCTCCCTGAGCCCTTTTCATTTTTTTCTCGAACTCCAAGAGTCTTGCTGCTCCACAGCACAACATTCTGCTCCCTCCCGGGAAGCCTAGTCTATGATGCCCTCAGACATCCGGATCACACAGACCCGTTTCTGACCACTCAGGTCATCCATCTGCCACATAGGCTGATTCTGGTAACGATCTCCAATCCACAACACTTTTCACAAAGCACAGGCAAACAAATCTACGCAACGGGAATCACCTTGCATCCGCCCATGACCGTGGGCACGGCTGTTCGAACAGTTTATTAACCTCTGCAGAGGGGTACACTTTACCCACATAACACGAACTTACTCCAGACACTGGCCGGTGTCGGAGGTTCGTGACAAAGCCTTTCCAAAGCTAATCCTAGGTCACCTCATGCCACATAGAGGGTCTCCCTGACAAACATCAGGCCAACTCCGGCTTTCCATACAGGACTCCCGGTTGCCTTCCTCTGTTTAGGACTCCCAGGATGTCTCTACCGCCACATCCTGGCTTTCCACCCCTATTGGCATACAAGATTTCCCAGAAGCAGCTAATTACTTAGCTAGGGTGTCCCATTCCACCGTGTGGTTGCACTTGCTATGCTCGGATGTAATTCCCACGGGAATCGGTCCTTATATGCGAGTACGGGAACAGCACCACACAGGCGCGACACCCGCATCACGAGATTTCACAATCATTTTTATTTTCAAACTCACCGACACCACGTGTCGGGTTTTCAAGGCTTCTCAAACCCATTTCCCAAGTTTTCGATAAGCAACGGTGTATGTGGAGTAATTGGTACCCGTGCTCAAAGAGCACGGATACCAAAGTATCCGTCGGTTTGGCACGCAAACCGAGGCCAAGCAAGTTAAGTGTGTACTCCTAATAATGCATGTTGCAAACAAAATAATAATGACTTTTCAATTATGGGAGCAATATGATCAAGGGTGACTTGCCTTGCTCAAGGTCTTCACGAAGCTTCTTGAAATCCGCACTCGAACGAAAATACACAACCCGCAACTATACGCAAACAATGAAAACCTACACAAGGACCAAAAGAAGGACCCTATTTAGACTAAATAATAGTGCCATTAGATAGATCGCAATTTTACGGAATTACTAGAAGTGGAACGGAGTTAATCGTATTTACGGATCAAGAGATATGAATTTCCTAAGATTAATTGATTTTCTATCTAAAGGAAAAGGAATTATAAATTCCCTGGAAAAGGAAAAAGGGAGGAGGGGCTGCTTCTGGACTTTTTCGGTCGGCATAAGGCGCGGCCCAATGGATTGGCGCGGCGCGGCCTGGGCTAATGGGCCGCGCGCGTGGAAGCGGCCCAAGGCGGCGCGGATGAGAGCAGGCCGGGAGGGAGCGAGCGGGTTGGTTGGGGCGGCCCAGCGGCGCGCGAGCGGGAGCAGGCTGGCGGCCGGGCGAGTGGGCCGGCTGGGGTGGCCCAGCTGCGCGTGGGCGAAGCAAGCCAGGGGATGCGGCCCACGGGTGCATCAGAGAGAGAGGGAGAGGCCTAAGACCGGTCAAAGGGGGTGTAGGGCCCACGGTGGGTCCCACCATCTTCTTCTTCCTCCTCTAATCTTCTTCTCTCTTTCATTCTTTTCCCTTCTCTTCTTTTCTGTTCTCCTCGTTTCTTCTTTCTTCTCCTCTTTCTTCTCTGCTGCTTGCCCGAGGGAGAGAGTAAGGGGGATGGCGCGGCCGGGCGCGGCGGTTCGAGGCGGCGCCGCGAGGGAGCGGGGTGAGGGGGAAAAGGGGCGTGCGGCATGGCTGCACGCGGTGCAGCTGGCAGCGGCGAGCGGCGGCGCTAGGGCCTATGGGAAGAGAGGGGAGAAGAAGGGGGCGGCGAGGGAGGTTACTGCGGCGGAAGGGAATCGGCAAGGGGGTGGCCGATGTGGGCGCGCGACGGTGCACGGTGGTGTGCAGGCGGGCGCGGCGGCGACCGGTCGCGAGAGCGGCGAGGAGGAGGGCGCAAGGCGGCGAAGCTCGCCGGACTACTGACGCGGCCGCGCGCGAGGAAGGCGAGGGGGAGGTGGGGCGGTGGTCGCGGTGGCGGCGTTCGGCACCGAGGTTGGCCGCACGGCGGTGACGCGGCGACGGCCAGCGGGAGCGGCACGACGCCGAGATGGTCACGGCCGGGGAGAGGATGAAGGCGACCCGGGGATGAGCAGCCCTGGTGGTTTATATAGGTGGGGAGGAGGCCGAGGGAGGAGAGGCGGGCAGTCACGGGCGCGCGCGGCTCACCGGCGCTAGCGGCCAAGCGTTGGCAGGGGAGGTGACGCCGGCGAGGGAAAAAGGAGGAAAGTGGGAAGGGAAAGGAGCTCTGCTCCTTGCCGTTTTGGTGGGAGAGAGAGGCGGGAGAGTGACACCGGCAAAATTTGAAGGGCGCTGGCGGGAACCGAGAAAAGGTGGAAGGCGGTGGCGGCCGCGTGAAGAGAGAAAGAGAAGGAGAGAGCGAGTGAGAGAGGAGAGAGAGAGAAGATTGCTGAGGAAGAGGGAGGGAGAAGCTGGGCTAGAGAGAGGAATGCGGCCCGAGGGGCTCGAGGGAGGGGAAGTAGACTTTTTCTGGGAGTTTGAATTGGAGAAATATTTTGTGTGTTTGACTCGGGGTTTGAATTCGAATTACATATTTGGACTCGGAAGCATACGACGGAGTCAAGGGGAGATTCAAAATAGGAATTTGATATTTTTGTAATTGTGAGAAATATTTGGTGAGAAATCAAAGGAGAGGAGGATCAAATTTCGGGGATTTGTTTGGAAAAGGAATTTCGAGGAGATGATTTTTGGTGGGAGGAGAGGGAACAAAGGTATATTTTAATTGAGATCCATGGCACGACTTAGACTCTCATACAAAGAACGAAATTTTCGCGAATAGGGTTTTATTAATTTAGTTTTTAACGTCTCGCAACAAGCGGGGCGTTACAGCGGATGCGTTATACTTGGTTTTGTACTCAAGGGATAAATTTTGAACTCGGCAATAAATTAATGGACCTCAAGTGAACTTATTCCTAAGCACTAATATTACATGTAAGTTCCATATGTGAGTAAGCAATGGGAGCTCTAGATAATGAACATTCCTGAGAATATATCTACCCTAAGTTTTCAGCTAGAAGTTAAATTCTCTTCACCTAATTTAAGAGATGTGATCCCGTATGGTCAACAGATTTTTTAAGTATCCGCGTTTATTTAGAACCTGAATCAAACGGTAGCATCTGGCTCGAACGTAATGCCTTTGTTTTCTAGTATCTTTTAATAATAATAATAATAATAATAATAATAATAATAATAATAGAGCTTCGTATAAGTTTGGGCCCATATTAGTATGGGCCGTAATGGGATTGCTATGCGCATATAGTCCATGTCGCTTGTGGCCCGTTTTGTTTGTCTAGTTGAGCTAGTTTATGAATCTTCAGAATATTATTGCTGCTTCTGCCGCCGCTGCAAACTGCAATTGCACGCTATATTGCCATTGAATTCTTTCCTTTTGGTGAGGAATATTACCATCGAAACACCGTCCGTCCTAGAAAAAATAACTTCTGTTTATAAATCTGGCTTAGACTATATACCATTTTCCGGTCTAAAATATCGCGTGTTCTAATTAATTAAAAATAAAAGGCATGCAGTGAACTGTTGATTCACGTCAGAGAATTAATTTGGCCTGAATAATTACACATCAGTGTGGCTGCTGCGCTCAAAACAATACAAAGACCAGGTGCAACAGAAAGAGACGTGCACAAGAACAATTGTTCTCTTGCAATGTTCGGCTATGCTTTGCTAGCTTGAGGTAAGCAAGGTTGGCTATCTAGCTAGCTAGCAAAGCTTTCCTGGCCTCTCTCACCTACCATGAAAGTGACAAAGGAATGTGCTCTTCGCACTGTTCAATGTTCTTTTGTCACTCCAAAAGCTTTGACAAATCTCCAAAATATAGCTGGGGGTGATGCATATATGCATTCCTGATATCATTTATTATTATTTTTTTGCTGCCGGTCGGCGGATTAGACCGATCAAATTTCAGTGATATATATGGGGATCAGAGAGCATATAAAAATATCATTCAATTCGTCCAAATGTTTATGTTAACACGGTTATCTGACGGCACTAGTTTGTATGATAATCTGAATAGTCTTTGAAATTAGTCCCATGTTGGCTCAAAAGTCGGTACGTACGTGGACTTATCTGGTTCGTATTTATACGCCAAGCAGTACAAGGCTGCTAGTCTGGGTCAAATTGTCAGCTGGCTGCAAGTATTTTTCTCTCTAGTTCCTTAATTATTTTTTTTCTTTCTTTCTTTCAAAGAAGAAGAAGGTCAGACGGCTGCTATATAGTAAAACAACAATTAATACGAGAGTCGAGAGTACGATGTTATGAGCTACGACAAAATACAGATGAAAAAAAAAAGAGACTTTGGCTTTATGCTTTTCAGCTTATGGATTATATACATATGTATCATGATTCTTAAACCACGGCTCTCCAAAAACATTTTACACCAACTTTACTTATATAACTTGTTTTAAGCTATTTTTTAGTTTTGTAAAATATGATATTTAATTCATCTCATAAACTATCCAATCATCCATTAATAATGAAACCTTTGTCGCTGGCCAGATTTTAGGTTAGCTCTTAGTCATCTTAGAGGTAGGTTATATAACCATATATATATTGTTCCTTAATCTCTAGCAACACCGCTACCTCTTGTCACTCATGTATCATCTCCGATCATCATGCACGCCGACATCGGTGCTGACACAGACGCTATAGTCCTATACTCACAGATACCTGGCCACGTATCTCTTCTGTTGCATCTTCTACTGAACCTTCCATGTGACGGTGCTGTCCTACCTTAGCTCCTGCTCTTTGATGAGATACATCATACATATATATCATACATGTTCAGTGTACTCCAGTTCTCCATCCTCTGCTTTCTCGTTTTCTTTAACACACTTACTGAACTATTAAACTAAACAATGTATTTTTCTAAAAAAATATTCAGAAAAAAATTGTTTTAAGAAATCATATTAATTATTTTTAAGGTTTTGTGGCTAATACTTAGTCAATCACGTGCTAATGAACCACCCTATTTTCCATGCCAGAGAGAAATCGTGTACCCCTCTATCCAAAAGAGTTAGATATTACTTTTGTCACTAAGACCAAGAAAAAATATAACTTATTTTACATGTAACAAAGATCAAAGATCAAGTAGTATATACATGCGTACAACCAATGGGTATTAAGATAGCTTCTCGGGTTCCGATCAAATATTTAATTTTTTATTCAAGTCTTGGATATAAAAAACTACATATATGATCAACTTAATTGAGAAAACCAAAATATTAAATAACTCAAACATTTTTTATGGAGAAGGTATTGTCAAACACACCCTAATAATACCTCCTAACCCAGTCAACTTTGCAAGCCCCAGCCAACCCTACCTACAACTAGCTCCTATCACCGTAGCTCTAGTTAGCAGGAGCTGATCCAGCGTGAGTGTTGGGAAACTTAAGTCCCTTCTACTCTATTAGATCACTATCGAGACAACAGTAGAGAGGAGGGGAGAGGAAGAAGAGAGGGAGAAGAACTGTGCCTCTGCTAGCTATCCTCGTATTTCTGTTGTCCATTTATGAAGGTCCCTTTTCCCCTCCCCTTCTCCTTTTTCCTATCCTATCTAGAGCACCTGCCAGTTTGCCATTTCTAGCTCGTTCCAGTACCAAATTTTACCTACATTGGCGCTAATGAAGTAGTCACATTCATAGACGGAGAAGTAGCATGGGCTGTTGGATTTTTATCCAACTATATCTGGATCATGCTAACGCTTGCAAATTATCACTCCTATGTTCTGCAGAAGTGCTAATCAGTGTTATAAATTCATGATGCCGATTAATAGGATCAAGCTAGACATCGTCGGAAGCTTGATTGTTCTCCCAAAAGCGAACGTTGTTTCATCAGTTGAAAAAATTGTTTTATTACTTGGTCCAATAATTTGAAGAGATGCAACATCCAAGAAATATTGGTTGCATCACCAACAACCCACTATATAATATTGAGTCTCAATGACTGCAATAAAAAAATTATAAAATCATTTTAATTCCAGTTGAAACATTATCTTATCGTGTATGAAACATCAAATTTTTACAACTGAAATATGTGTATTTTTTCATTATAATATAATAAAAACGATCTTGCAGTAAAAATTTAATTGTAACAAATGCAACAACGTAATTGGACCGAAAATTGGATAAGTAATTTAGAAGAAAAAACGGTTTGATGTTGGCTGATAGTCTTCATGCATGTAAGTATTCATAGTTTGAGTAGAGAGCGTGACATAAAGACAAAAGAGAGGAGTGAATTGGAGAGCACCCGACCATTTTGATTGTATTGGCGTTCGAGGTTGGGTATTTTTGTTAAATTAATAATGAGCATTGCTGAAATTATCCTTCTGTTTTATTAATTTAATAAAATTAATAAGTACTTACAATTATAACATTCAATTACTCGTAATCCCCTGTAAGATACACATTGGCAATTATTGCTGACTACAAGAAAAATAACAAAAATAATCAACAAAGGGCCTCTCGGCCATCAACATCTATCCTAATTTTACCTTTCTCCACTCTTCACAACTTCCCTCTCATGTGGGCCCTACATGCCAGTCTCCTGATTTATCGACAGATTTTTTTTTCGGTGCTCATTAATTAATTGTCTCTGCTGGAAAGCTTAATTTACTGTAACAAAAACTGAGCTACAAACTGTAAAAAAAACAACCTAATTAAGCATATATATGATCGTAGAACACGCTCGGATCGGCCAGCTCCATCACCATCCTGTAAATGTCATCGTTGCATCCATCCTTGTAGTAAAAATCGCTCGGCGCCGGCGAGCTGAGAACGCTCTGATCATGGCCAAACGCGGCCATCGCCGGCGGCGAAGGCTCCGGCGGCGGCGGCGCCGCTTGCTGAAACACTGTAGTATTATTGCTACTACTGTTCCATTGCTCCTGGAAGTAGTGCTGGTTGTTGTAGCTACCGTTCACGTTGCTCGCCGGAGCCTGCGGCGGCGGCGGCGGCGGCTGCAGGGTGTTCATGTACTCGACGACATCGTCGCCGGCGCTGTCGGACTCGAGGCTGCCGGTGATCGAGCTAGTCGAGTCCGGCACCGGTTGCGGCGCCGCCGCGGCGGCGACGGCGAGCTGCGGCTGCGGCTGCTTCTTGTGGGTAATGTTCCTCTGGAAGATTCGGCAGATGGTCCATACTTCCTGCATTTTTCGCACACAACAAAAGTTCAGTTCGTCGATCGTGCTAACATTTCGACACGTTCGAGGACACGTGTCAGTGCGTCGCGCCTACTGTTTCCACGCACGTGTGAATGGAACCTGGTCGGGTTCGCGGCAAAGTGCATGCATGGCCGACGGCGACGTCGCCGGAGATGAAGAAGAAGATGGACGTATACGTACCGCTTCTTGGAGGCTCGGAGGAGGGGAGGAGCGGCCGGCGGCGTGGTCGTCGGCGGAGGTGGGCGGTGGAGGGAGGCGGAACTCGTGCATCATCCAGTCGGTCTTGGTGCCCTTGCCGGCGCTGCCGCGGTAGTAGACGAGGGACTTCTTGAGGCCGATGCAGTCGCCGGCGGCGGTGGCGGTGGCGGCGGCGGAGCAGATGGGGCGGTCGATGCCGGTGGCCTTCCAGAAGCCGGAGCCGGTGACCCGGTTGGGGCGGATGCTGTTCCTGTACTTCCTCCCTCGAAGGCAGAAGAAGTACCATTCCTTCTCGCTGCCCACCGTGCTCGTCTCTGCATATATATGCATCAACATGGTTAATTAATTAATTAATTGATTCATTGATTGATTAATCTCCATCAGATTTAGCTTTTCATGATCGAATGATCAATCTCTTCTTGTTTGAAATTCATGTTCTAAACTTCTATATGTGTTCGTAATTGTTCTTGAATTTACTCAACCATTCATGGTCCATGGTCGATCACTAAGTAAATTATTTGTCATGTTATATAAACTATTCCTATTGCATGCTAATGAAATTACTCAATCTTATATATATGCATGTGCAGGTACTAGAAATCGCTTATAGGAACACAATATGCTCCAAGCCTCCAAGCTAGCTACCATGAGAGCTTGTCATCATGAACTATATGTACATAATATATATGTATGCATGCATGCTGTGATCTTAATTAATTAGTTTTTTTTCATTAGTAAGTATATTTGGTGATCATGAACTTAGTTTGAATGAACTTACTGAGGAAGTCGGAGGGGTCATGCTTGTAGATGTCCATCTCCTTGATGATCTCGATGCTCAGCCTCTTCCCGGCGATCTTCCGGCGAAGATAGAACGTCACGAGCTCCTCGTCGGTAGGGTGGAACCGGAATCCGGGGAGAACCAGGTCATCATCATCTTCTTCTCCCTCCACCCCTCGTAGAATCACATCACCTCCAAGTTCATCTTCGCAACCCCTCTTCATCTCTGCAGATGGCACCATTAATTTTATCTTCGATTTCAGTTCACCGTTCGAATCGTCGATTCGATCGCCTCCTCTTCTCTAACAATAATCTAGGAGAGAACGAAATTGTTCTTGTGTTGTTCTTGAAATTAATCCCTGCAAAGATATAGGAGATGGAGTCATGAAGTTTCATGGTTGCTTGGTCCGAGTCACTTGCTTTGACTTCTCTTCTCTAGCAACCATGTCCATATCAAAATATATCAGCATTGGATGCATGTGTGTGTATAAATACTAAAATTTTTGACAATTCTTTTCATTTGAAATAAATGCATATCTCGTCATTTATATAGATAAATTGCCGGTGGTACGGCCAATAGAATGACAAAATTAATATATGCAATGACGTATATTACCGGTGCCTGGTACGGTGTGTTTGGTAAAAGTTGTTGAGTAGAGTTTTAATTTAATTTGTTCATATGTTGGCTTAACTATATTGTTGTTACGGTTGAAATTATAGACACGACAAGACATGCTCTCAGGCCCGTTCAGCCACGTCCAGGGAGAGACGTGCCGCCGGAGTTTACTGAGTCATCTTGTGAAGATTAATATAGCAATATACTATATGGTTCAATGTGACTGCCGGCTTCTTAATTAATGGTGATTATATTGATCAGTAGATCTAGCTTAGATTCTTATTTACGATATATATATGAGACCAGCTGATGAACGCATTCGATCGATCTAGGCCGTGGGATAGAACATCAACGCTCGATATTGCTTAGACAGATAATAAGGGTCCCCTGTATGGTAGAGAGCTAGGTTTGCGAATAGGTAGTGCTCCTTTTTGATAATTCGTGGATGAAAGCTGATGAATGATCTGCTTAATTATAGCGGTAAATTAAATATTAAATATTATAATTCAAATAAATAGCTTACAACAAGTAGTCTAATCAATGCGTTAGAATATCTTTTTTATCAAGAAACAGATTTTTAGGAAGCATCAAGCAAATAATCGATCCGACGCAGGAAAAGTGCTCCGGAGACATTGGATCGACCTTTTTATTTTTCAATAATGGATAGAATCAAGCCTCTATATCCATAGATAAATATACACAGCCTGTTTAAATCAACTCTAATTACTTACCGTACATACTAAATAAACAGAATGATGAATTAATCAATGATACGGAGTATCTATAGACCATTGAATTGAATTAATTAACATTCTTGGATGCTACTCCCTCTATCCAAAAGTCTAAGATTTATTTCATTTTTTGTTTTTTTCAAAAATCTAAATCCTATTTTTAATCACTATATGCTAAATTAAATTATTGATCGAAACCTAAGAAATGTTCATTGGTTTTATCACATGATGAAATGAGTTAATTACTTGTTAGTCTTGGTGTCAAAAGAAATAGGTTTTAAGACTTTTGGATAGAGGGAGTACAGCACATCTACTCGTTCTTTCATATGTCATCAATAATTTACTAAACTAACACACAAAGTGCAAAGCATGCAGTGTACTGATCAAGTTGTGCCTTCGGAAAAGTAAAAAGTAATTTTGACGTACCAACCAACTACCAAGTCCGTTCACCCTGTCAATCAAGAAACCCACTAGGCCACTAAGTCTTAAAAATTTTACCTGCAGGATCTTAAAATTTGCAGAAGAGAACAATATATATACTACTACGTACTTTCAAAGGCAATTAATATAAGTGCATGCATGGTCGAATTCTCCTTGCCCGTATGCTATGTAAAACTATTTTCTTGCGTGGTTGTTGGAGACGACGACGAAAGGGACTAGTATAACAGTCGCAAGAAGGAGTCAACTTCATCAAGATTTGATGGGGTCCATTTGTGAGAAAATATTAATTTTTCGATATTCAATTGAGACACGTTACATAGTTTATGCCTTTTGGTGCAACTTTAGTATTGTTAATTAGGAAAAACAATTTGGGGCTTTCTTCTACTTACACTCCTATATAGTATGATGTTTTTTACTTACTGTACAGTCTAGCTAGAAGCGTGGGGTGTTGGTATGATAATTTCAGAGTGAACAATGGCGTCACGTCAGCACCTCGGTGTCAAGTAGAATTTATGATAATGTGAAGGCATGATTAATAGAAGAGAGAAATATTTTGTCTGTTAATTGACAAATGTTATAGTATGCAGCTTCATACCATATACCATATACCGCGTCATATATTATCTAAATACTTAAATAATTAATTGTACACATTTATTACGGATAACTAAACATACAATATGCTGTACAAGTTGTCTGTGTATCATCTGGGTATGACATACAAAGATTGTATAGATAACTACTAATCGTTTAAACCGTTATTCATGTATAATCTTATCTCAAACCATATGGAACATGTGGAATGATGGTTATCAATTAATGAGCTATATTTTACACGATTTCTCAAACAATATTTTGGTTAATTTGCTATTTTTAATTTATCATTACAACTATATACCCCTACCGTCCGCAAATATATATAAGGGACTCCAGGTTGTTTAGAAGAGTTTAACGTTAAGGCAAAATTGCTTTGATGCCCCTAGGACTTTATTGAGAAAAATCACATCTAGTGATGTAAATACCAATGAGCAATAAATGCAGCGGTTGGATGAATTGGTAAAGTAGTACCAAAAAATGTCTTATATTTGTATACAAATTTTGAACTTAAAATCCTTTATATTTGTGAATAGAGAGAACACTAAAATTTAAAGTAAAAGTATTGCATTTTTATGTAATAATGTAGTCTATTTGGTTATTTTGTTTATGAAAGCGAAAATATGACTACATCAAATTAACTGAAATAATTGTATCTATTAGTTATTTCCACTCGATTAATTTGTTTAAGTTGGTTTTTGCTCCCTTAGCTCGTACGGTCAATGTCTTAGAATATCATATTTCACTACTTAACATTGTGAAAATGTTATTTTCACATCAAAATCATATACTATATTTCCCATAGTTTGTTTTGTCTTAATTTTAACATTTAATTAAAATATTGTTTTGAAACTAAGCCAACAATTTCTTGTACCAACTGTGTTGGACTAATGCACTATTATCCTCACTAGACTTTTGGCTCCACACATTTTCCATAAATTGATTTCCTCCCTGATCTTGGATAGTCTCTGAGCCTCACACATATCATATCCTTGTTTTGAATATTCTTTTCTTTCACTCGTTCCACATATCCCAAGCAATCAAAATAAACCATCACCACACACACACACACACACAAATGCATATGCATCACAGACCTATCGATCTTCAAAAGTATGAGTTTACAAAATTAAGGAGGAATCAGGGTGATAAAACAAAGTATGGGAAGAAGTTTGGGAGTAGGGACTGTGCACTCTATATTTGATAGAAAACCTTCTAATATATTGTAATTTTAGACCATTGGATTACCTTAAGATTCATGCAAATGCCCCAAACCTTTGTCCCCTTTTTTTTCCTCCTAGCCACCGCACGACGCGCAAGAGCTTGACTTCCCGATGTCTCCTTGACTCTGCCTCATGTGCCTTCACTGTGGCCCCACCATGTTGTTGCTTGGGCTGGCCGGCTGGCCAGAAGACACCAACGGTGTCGGCAACCCCCTTCCCCCAGCTGACCTTCTCCCCCTCTTTTCCTCCTCACGGCGGCGGCGGCGGTGCCCCCGTCCCCGCCGTCTTCACCTTTCCTAACAACTCCTCGCCGTTGGATCCATCTTCGACTAGCACCCTGCTTTGCGCCCCCCTCCCCCCTATGGTCGGTTAACGTCAGCCCACCACCCTCCTCCATCCCAAATGGCTCTAGCTCCGACTCCGGTGTCCAATGCCTCCCCACAGATATCCCTCTAAGCCTGACTCTTACTAGTTAGGGTCGTCAACACCGGTCGCTAGTGTTTATCAAGGTCATTGGAGTTGGAGGAGAAGCCCATTGGAGTACAAATCGCGAAGAGGATTTGAAGGTTAGAAATTTGCAATAGTATGTCCTTATTTTTTTTGTCGGATATTGTTTTAGCAATTCTGAAAAAATGTATACGACCCGTCGATGATGAGCTGAGAATCAATGTGCAATATATCTTTCAAGGTACAGCGAGACATTGTGGACCAAACAAGTAGTTTATATGGAATCTTGTGTTTCTAGTTATGGCTCACGTGCCAGGCAATTTGAAGATCTGAACTTTCGCCTGATCTCTCTCGCAAATATCTATCAACAGCTATATTGTTGGATCAAATATATATGTCCAAAGACCCCACATATTTTTCTACTTTATTTTCTCTCCAATGTAGATTACGCAAGTGTTTTGTGTTCGATTGGTCAATGGAGCAATCCGTGATTATATATTTGCGATCTTGGTTGATGGATTTTTCCATGGATGAAAAAGAAAAGACAAGCTATATAGGAAATGTCGCCATGGTAGGTAGAAAACCTGTCAATGTGTTCAAGGACTAAATCTATTATCATTCATTCCCACGTGTGGCTAGAGATAAACCAGCTAATTAGCAAGCTAGTCATTTTTAGAAAGCCCGTCTATGACCAATAATTGATAAATTATTTATAAACACGTTGTTGAAAACCAGATAGAAACCTGATGACTTGTATCGGTTTTGAGAGGAATCGTGTGTACGTACACAAGCATCTTTTGTTTCCCATATGCTCTTGTGGGTCTAATACGCTAATGCTCAAGACAGCAACATTGCACTTCTAGTGGACTAAACTCACCTTGCCGTTTGACAAACCTTTCTTTGGAAGCTTATGGATTAATTCCTGTAGAAGTTAGTGTATGTAGTATGTGTGTTTTACACACACACACACACCTCATCCTGCCGGTCAGACCTTGGTCAAAGCCGCTAACTAACTTCCCCCCACATCCATCTCTTTTTAGTTCTCGTCACACAGAAACTGCGTAGTAACGCGACGTTCAATATGCAGTAACATGACTACTTTTCATAGTAATGACGTCAAAAAATAGCTATGATGGATCTAGTTTCGTTAAGCAGTTTTTACGAACATCATGGTGCAAACATATTAGAAAAACAAGATATGATGTGAGAGATATTGATCTCTAAAGATTGGGATTTAC
Source organism: Oryza punctata (assembly GCA_000573905.2). Taxonomy (NCBI): domain Eukaryota; kingdom Viridiplantae; phylum Streptophyta; class Magnoliopsida; order Poales; family Poaceae; genus Oryza; species Oryza punctata. Next base: position 2,234,225 of record CM002494.2, on the reverse strand, counting down.
CCTTTTTAGTTCTCGTCACTAGGGGTGGATATCGAGCCAGCTCGACTCGGCTCGGCTCGGCTCGGTTTGGCTCGTTATCTTAACGAGCCGGCTCGGCTCGGCTCGTTAAGGCTAACGAGCTCGAACGCCGACTCGGCTCGACTCGGCGAGCTTGCTCGAGCTGGCTCGTTAAGCTTGTTTAGCTCGTTAACTCAATGAACACTCCAGCATCAGTGCATGTGCATCACAGTCAGATAATAAGAAAACAAAACTACTGAATAAGATCACAGTCTCACAGATCATTAGAATTTAAAAAACTCTATGAGTAATAATTAAAATAGCATCACAGTCACAGTGGTCGGCGGCTGCGGGAGGAGCGGAGTGGTCGGCGTGGCCTGGTGGCTGCAGCGTGAGGAGCGGCGTGGTCGCCTGGTCGGCGTGGTCGCCGTGGTCACCGTGGTTCGCGCGACGCTGCAGCTGCGGCCTGCGTCGTCGGCGTGGCCTTGCGACTGCGGCTTGCGGGAGGAGCAGCCGGTGGGCAGGGGAGCGCTGCAGCCTACGGCGGGCCGGCGGTGCAAGGAGAAGGGTGAGGTAGGCAGGCAGCACTGCCGCTGCGGCGGCGCAAGAAAGGTGACGGCGGCAGCCAGCCTGCGAGGCTGCGACCCTGCTGCGGCGCAAGAGAGAGGCTCTCGGTCACAGCCTCACAGGAGTAGGACTGGATAAGGTTTTTAGAGCTAGGGTTTTTACTTGGGCTATTGGGCAGTTGGGCTAGGCTACTGTTGGGCTGCCTGGCTGCCTGTCGCTTGTCTGTGGGCTGTGGCTTGTGAGATTTTTTTGCCTATGCGAGTTTAACGAGCCTACCGAGTGACTCGCGAGCTGGCTCGGGCTCGGCTCGTTAGCTTAACGAGCAAAACAGCTGCCTCGGCTCGACTCGTTAAGACTTCGAGCTCGAGCCGATCCGAGTCGAGCCTGGAACGAGCCGATCCGAGCCACGAGCTTCGAGCTTTTTGCCCACCCTTACTCGTCACGTAAAAACTCTGTTGTAACATGGCGACTAATGTGTAGTAACACGTCAGGTTTCCGCAGTAACGGCATTTATAAATAGTCATGATAGATCTAGTTTCATTAAGCACTTTTTTACAAACATCATGACGTAAACGTATTATAAAAACAAGATAGGATGTGGGAGATATTGCTCTCTAAAGATTTAGATTTAAAAGGTTTTAGCTCTGTACAAGTATTACTACTATAGCACCACTGTTAGTATTACATGTTCTCTGTTATTGTAATTTCCATCATGATGTTACTGTTAAAAGTGCAGTAACAACCTATAATTTTTGCAGTAACATGTCATGTTACTGCTCTTCTGGGATAATGTTACTACCGAAACATAGTAATAAGGTATGGTTCCTGTAGTAACATGACAGTCAATGTGCAGTAACACAACTGCTTTCTGCAATAACGATGTTAAAAAATAGTCATGATGGATCTAGTTTTGTTAAGCATTGTTTTATGAACATCATGGTGCAAAACGGATTAGAAAAGCAATATATGACGTGAGAGATATTACTATCTAAAAATTAAGATTTAAAGGTTTTAGCTCTACACAAGCAGTACTATTATAGCATAACTGTAAACGTTGCATGTTCTCTGTTACTGCAATTTTCATCATGACGTTACTACCGAAAGTGTAGTAACAGACTATAAGTAAACTTTTACAGTAAAGTATCATGTTATTGCACTTCTACAATAATTTTACTACTGAAACATAGTAACAAGTTTTGATTTTGATAGTAACATAACTGATTTGTTCTCTCAAAGTCTGAGTAGAGACTAGCTAACATATAGTGTCATAGAGTGAATCGGTTAGAATATGTTGCCATGAATCATGAGGTTATGAGTTCAAGTCTTGATATTGCTAATTTAATCTTAGTTTTGCGATGAAGCCGGTTTTTTTGAGAGAACAAAAGGAGAAAAAAAACAAGCCAAAGAGAAAGGGAGCAGCGGGATGGGGAGGGAGAAAAACGGTTTTCTTGACAAAAAAAAGAAGAAGAAAACCAGAGAGAAGGAGAAGGAAAATCGGAGGTAAAAAAAGAAGAAAAACAGAGAAGAAGGAAAGGAGGCGGAGGGACGGGTGGGCACACTGGGAGGGGGAAGGGAGGCCGGAGGCACGTGTAGGGAGGGAGCATAGTACAAAAAACCGGACCGGGGGTCGCCCACTCTGGGCGTCGGTTCACCGGGTCACCGGTCAAACCGCTGGTTTTATTTATTAATATTATGTTTGATTTGCACTATTTTAAATATAGAACCATCATAAATTGGTGAAAATATGCATAAATAAACCAGTATATCTATTATTATATATCCACAAGATAAAAAATATAGTGTGATAACATAATAAATTCATAATGCTATATTGCAATAGGATAAATTAAAAACCGGTTCGATTCATAAAAAACCACCACCGGTTCCCATAAAAACGTTCACTGTTTCTTTACCGGTTCGATTGCAGGGACGGTCTTTTTGCTGAACCAAGTCACCAAGGTCACCGGTTCCGGTTTTTTTGATTCAACCGCCGGTCCGGTCGGTTTTTTTACTATGGGAGGGAGAGGGAGAGAAGCGTGCGCGTGGGGAGGGGAGGAGGGGGTGGGCTGGGCCGGACTGGGAGTTGAGGGGAGAGGTGTATAATAGTTATACTAAGGGGTGTATAATAGAATTGTCCTAGATAAATATCATATAGGTAGACAATAATTTTGTCTCAAATGTACTTTTGTAATTAGTATTGTATTTTGTAAATGTATTAGATAAAAATTAGTAGTTTATAAAATTGTATTTTTGGACTGTATCCATGCATGTCCAAATCAAAATATGTTTGGTGTGATCGGGGGAGACTGTTTGTTTGACAGTTATTTGGTCAATGCATGCACTCTAGTTGGAATTTGGAAGAATGTCAAATCACACTTCTAGCTACAGCAGCAAAGCCAGGGACGTTGTCGAACCCAGGTGACTAATATCATTTTTCAACGATTAACTAAGTTTTAGGACTAATTTGAAACGTAGGATTGAAAAAAAGATAGTAAAAACACGTATTGTAAGTGAAATAGAGAATGGTAAAATATAGAAAAAAAAAAGATGACAGTTTGAGTATACCAAAACCCAAAAAACCACATGAGTTGAGTTAGAGAGATAGACGTTGAAGAGATCACTTGAAGAAAATTTTCAAGAGTTCAAGCGCTTGTTAACTTTCCTCTAAATTCTCAATAGATTGTCCATTCCATATGAATTTTAAAATATAGGATATGATTTTAAAAATAAATTCAAAGGAATTAATTAGGATATTTTTTTTCATAGGATTGAAATCCTCAGAAGGGTCTTATGGACGACGACGACGATGATTTATAGTGGAGGTCGCAGAGCCGGGTGCCACTCAACTTGTCTGGGGAGCTGCCTTCGCCGCTGTTGTCTAGCTGTGTATATCCAATCAAACCAAATTTGATGCAATCTAACCGGAACATACATGACATACCAAATTTCCTGGTTAATTCATTAATTAATTTCCTAGCTTCCTTTGTACGGTCGTAGCATATGAAAAAAAATGCACCTGGAGAAAGTAACAATCCCTACAATATAATATGTGCATGAGACACTATGACTTCCAAGCACTTAAATTGATTAGTTAATTCATCTTTGACTGATGTTTTCTTGCGAGTTAATCTTCTAGCACTTTTACTGTCATAACTCAGAAGCCATTGACTGTCCTCAATTATTCGTTCTGCTAATCCCAAACCTTATCTTTATACACCTAAAGTTTGATTAACTCCATTCCATGAAGGACCGTCCTGTCAAATTCAGAGGTCCTGTACAAAATCGAAAGATAAAAACTTAATTAATGATATAGTATGATAATAATATATACTCCGTAATATATTCATACCAATCTAAAATAATCTAAAATGATAATCCATACACCAAAATTAGAGATTACCAAATTAATTACCAGGAAGAATAAGATCAAGAACTTAGCAGTCGGTATGCGTCAAGTCAAGGGCGTGGCAGCCGGCAGGCCTTAGGTGGTGTCACGGTGACGATTTCAGGCGGCATGACCGCACAAGAGCAAGGAGAGATAGGCGAGATGTCATTTACTCTTCTCGTTCGTTGCGATTGGTGATTAGCGATTGACGATACCCGTAATGGGAAGTGCTTCGCGATTACGAAGCGGAGCGATGGCGCGAACTGGCGAAGGAGCTGAAACGATGTGAAGAACAATAAATTTTTAAGATTAGTTAGGTTACCAATTTACTTATTGGATTTTATATAGTGTCGGAGTTTTGGGCTAGGAGCCTGAAAATTGGGAGCATGTACGAGCGCTCCGACCGCACGACCCAGGGACTGCCGTGTCCAAGAATATGCATGCATGCAGGTCGTACGTTGGTACATGATGAACTCATCTATACGAAAATATGACTCGGGTTAGTACAAGATAACTTTAATGGGGGCGATGACCAAGTTTTTTAACACATGCGCCGCTATGACAACTCACCTTATCAATTATGGACATATGAGTTTGGTGAGCTTAATAAAAAAAAGTTTACTGAAGTTCGAAATTCAAACCGTTTATAGGTCATCACTAGTAAAAACTATTTAAATAAATGTTTACTGATGTTTTCTTATGAAACGAACTTAGCTCGGCTAGTTGAGCCTGCTTATCCGGTTCTAAATTTAATACAGGTACTCATACTTACAACTAATTATTATTTTAATGATAGATAATATAGACAACGAGATATATGTGGTGACTTTATTAATTTTAAGAGATACGACGACCTAATCTTTCAAAGACACTTATAGTGATAAGGTGTGCGTGTGTATGTTCATGGGATGAGTATGTGCATGTGATGATTTCGTCGATTTTAAGATATGACGGTCTAGTTTTTGAAGGTGCTCATTTAACGGTAGGGTGTACGTGTGTCCATAAAAGTGAGTGTACGTATATTATGATTTTATCGATTCTTAAAGTATATCGGTCCAATCTGTTGGAGGAATCGTGATATTGGGTTTTATTTAAAAAAAAACCTCCAGAGAAGTCGTTGACTGCCCAGGTCGTACAAAGTACGTACATGATGAACTCAGGGTAGAGTTAGTACACAGGATTACATTATTAATGGGACGGTGACAAAGTTTTATTAAAACATGCATTCGCGGCTATGACGACTCACCTTAATTATGGACGTGACGATCGAGTTTGGTGAGCTTGTTAAAAAAAGTTTACTGAAGTTATAAATTCAAATTGTTTATAGGTCATCTCTAGCTAAAAACTAATTAAATGTATGTATGACCAAATCTTAATCGAGATCCTTTTCAAAAAACTGTAATACACTACTCCTACCACGTACGATTAAAAATTAAATTTCACCGGCATGTACATGCCGTCACTGACACGTGTATATATCAAAGTTACTATACAGTCTGCATGTTGATATACCCATGGTTTTGCTATTTACAAGTCGCCTGATATCCTAACCTGCTACAAATTGATGTCAGCAGCGTACACGGCCAAATAAGTATCCACGCATATATCGAACTTTACTTATTTCATGTGTCAGTTTCAGAGCACAGAGCAAGTATATTTTACATACTCTTGATGCAAATAAAGTTCGATGAAATATATAAATATGGATTTTGATTCCTTGAATGGGCATCCTCTAGATTATTGAATATCATCTGAATAGTTATAAAAAAATTAATAATATATATTAATATGAATATATTATTATGTAAATATGCAAAGTCAAATTTAACTTCTTTACAGATTGTATTAAAACGAAAATAGTTAATGTATATAGTTATATTTGTTATTTTTTTATAACTTAGAATGTTAAGTGATATATTTTATATTAATATATCTTGATATTTTTTTAAAACTATTTAGGGTGGCATGTAAAAAACAAGGGACATCCCCTCCACCTTCTCGAGGAATGAAAATATTTTCCCGGTGTGTATATATACACACACACCCTTTGTTTGTAAATATGATAATTTTTAAGTTGGTTAGCACATATTAAAGTTAAAGGAAAATATTCTATTTCAGTCATCTCAATATTAAACTTTGAATTTTTGAAGTGTTTAGATATGACCAATCAATAGGACATTATGTCTGAAATGAGAAAACACGTCTGAGTAGCAGAGCTTGCAATGTGCCAATATAATCCTTCTTGTTGTGCACAAATGCTATACTATAATGTTCAGTACTTCAGTTAGCTACAATTTCAGAACACCATATTGATCGTATACACGGTTCAATGTTTTGCACCAATTTGGATTATCAGGTTCATAGCTTGATCTGTTTGACGTAAGACCTGGAATTGTGAAATGGTCGGCGATTAATTAAACAAATGCTTACTTACAAGTCTAAATTAAGTACGGTCTTGACAAGAAGATGACCTTCATGCAGTTGAATCTCTCTGTGTTAGAAATACTCCTATATTTTTGTGACAACTTTGACAGCGAGCTTTGAAATAATTGATGGAGAAATGCTTATATATAGTCCAACTATACGGTTTTGACCGGAAGAGAAGAAAATTTGGTAGATTTTGTTCATGTGTCATAAATGAAGTTTCTCCTGTGTAACTTCATTGCCATGGATAAAATACAGAGAAATCTATGCCACCAATTAAGACCTGAAGCTTCTCTTATGTAGTCGTGTCAACTTTTAATAAAGGTTAATCCATATGTATGTTGTGATATAGAGTACTGGTAAAGAAGCATTCCGGTTTTGACCGACCAAAAGGGATCAATTATCATCAAGCTGAGTCTCAAACTCTTTAGGCTAGTTAGCATATGCCTCTTCCAGAACAAGGTCGCTGATGAACAAGTCACTAGCAGGTTGATAAAACCTTTTCTTTTACTAGAGATTCGAGCTGTTTGCAATGTATTCATAATGGCTTAGCTTATCTCTTCCTTTTCACCAACCTTTTACTTGTCTTCCCAATTATTTTGAACTGTTCTCCCTTGTGATGATTTCTACAGTAAATTATTGATATTTAGTGTGTTAGAGTTTGTGTCGAATATGTGTACGTAGTCGGTTACAATTTAGGACTTGGAGTTGTACTAGGTATTAGGACTAGAGTAAGAGTCGGACTCTATTCTAGATTCTCTCATAATAGAGGGGCGTGCCTGCTGTAACCGTATGATGACATAGCATAGCGAGAGGGAGCGGCTACCTGCGACGACCGGTCATGAGTCGTTGTAACTCTGATACACTGTAATATGCTGGATCGAGGAGGAGCGCCCGTAATCAGTGCCCCGGAGATGTAGGCTACGGCTGAACTCCGTTACCAAATATCGTGTCTCGGTGTCGTTATCGTGTTTGGATCTCCTATGGCGTTTCTTCTGCGTTTAGCTACCAATGCTGATTTTGGGGCTAGTTATGAACAAGTGGTATCAGAGACTGCGGGAGGTCCATGGATAGAGGCGCGATGGAGGTGCCCCACACCACGTGGCCTGCTTGTAATGTCCAGGGAGGGACATTGGCGCAAGGTGGAGCACGACGGCGATCAACGGAATTTGATCGGTGGATCGAACACGTCAGGCGGCGGCCTGAACCGTTCGATGGCAGCTTTCAACAGGGAGACGACCAGACGTGGTGCTCGGGTTGATGGCGGCGGATGCGATTGGTGATCCAATCGGTGGGTCAGACACTTCGGGCGGGTGGCCCAGACTTTCCGGTGAGCTACTTTCGACAGGGAGACGTGGGGCCACACGCTCGGGTTGATTGAAGCTGGAGGCGATCGGTGTTCTCGGTCGGTGGATCGATCACTCTGGGCGGGGTGGCCCGGGCCTTTCGATGAGCTACGTACGACAGAGAGATGGCTAGACGTAGCGCTCAGGTCGTTCGGTGGCTGAGAAGACGGCATGCGACTTATCGGCTTCGACTCGCGACTAGATTGACGGCGTTCAATCGGAAGTCGGAGCAGGTGTTTCCTAGAGGCTGTTTTTTGGAGGTGTCGATGAGGTATTTGCGTGATGGACTGCTACAGAGTAAGCGTACATACGACAAGCGACGGAGTCAAGCGGAGGGCAGTCAATTCAGACCGTCAGTGTCTTGATTCAATCGTGTTAGAACAGCAACAGGCATTGGTTGCAACAGATCGGTGGTATTCATCGCCGGCCAAGTTGTGCGGAGATGCCGGGTGGCTGCGCTAGAGGTCGTACTAGTACGTGGAGGCTAAGGTCACGAGAGATGGCGGTGTGCACGTGTTGGTGTCGAAGCCGGGACCATGGAACGTGGCTAGGAGCCCAAGGTAGCAGGAAAGGTTTGGTCTTTCACCGAGATTGCGCAGGACTCAATCTAGAGGCGTTGTGACATGGTAGGAGTCGGACATGTTTCCAACTCGGATACATAGCACAGCTGAGGATCAGATCAAGGGGGGGCCTATTCGAGCACGGTAGGGAAAAGGAAGAGGACTCTGATTCGTAAACAAATCGGACTCAGTTTTTCCCCAAATAAAGGCAGCACAGGACCACGGGATTACAACTCAAAGCAATCGGAACAAATCACCAAAGCAGAGGGAGATCGTACCTACGGAGGCGGAGGTGGTTTGGGACGACGAGTTCACGGGCAGCTGGAGGCGCGTCCTTGCAGGCGACGTGCGGCGGCGTGGTGCTCGGCGCGGCGTTCGTTGGAGCTCGAGCAGGAGCTTGCGGCGGCGGCGGCGGCGGCTCCCAGCGGAGGAGCCAGCGCCGAGGACTTCGGTGGCGGCTTCCCAGGTCAGCGACGCCGCGGCTCCTCGCGGGGTCGTCATAGGTGCGGGAGGCGGCGGTGCGGTGGCTTCCTGGGTCAGTGGCACAGCGGCTCCACGGCGTGTGGAGCAGGGCGCGTGGCGGCGGTGCATCAGGAGCAGGGAGAAGGTGTGCGCAGGAGGAAGGAGCGAGAAAGCCGAAGGAAGAAAAAAAAAGGGATCGATCTGATTTTCTTTGACCGCAGTTGACTGGTTTTTTGACCAAGTAAAAGAAACCGGTCCGGTTTTTTGGAGAGAAAAAACGGTTCAGTCCAGCTGGTGATTGTTCAAGTTTAGTCGGTGGGTCAATTTTACCAGGGCAGATTAATTTGGTCAAGGCGACAGTTGATTGAATTAATTATCATCGATGGCGGCGGCGATGTTTTCCAAGTTTGATTTGGTGAAGTTCGATGGCACCGGAAATTTCGTCCTCTGGCAGACAAGACTAAAGGATCTGTTGGCTCAGCAGGGAATATCCAAGGCTCTTGATGAGGCGATGCCGGACAAGATGGATGCTGACAAGTGGGAGATAATGAAGGCGCAGGCAGCTGCGACAATACGGTTGAGTCTCTCGGATTCTGTCATGTATCAGGTTATGGACGAAAAATCACCAAAGGAAATTTCGGACAAGTTGACAAGCCTGTATATGTCCAAGTCGCTGACTAGTAAGTTGTATCTCAAACAACAGCTATATGGTTTGCAGATGCAAGAGTAGTCAGATCTTAGGAAGCACGTGGAAGTCTTCAATCAGTTGGTCATGGATCTAAGCAAGTTAGATGTGAAACTGGATAATGAAGACAAAGCCATAATTCTTCTGAGCTCACTTCCATTGTCTTATGAGCATGTGGTGACAACCCTGACGTACGGCAAGGATACTATCAACACTGAGGAGATAATTTCAGCGTTGTTTGCACGAGATTTGAGAAGATCAAAGAAAAATGAGACAACGGAGGCTCCTCAGGCTGAGGGTTTGCTGGTCAAGGCAAGGCATGATCATGAAGCGGGGACGTCGAAGAGCAAGGAGAAGGGGGTACGTTGCTATAAGTGTCATGAGTTTGGACATATAAAGAGGAATTGTCTGTTACTGAAGAAGAGGAAAGGTGCAGTCGCAAGTTTAGCAGCTCATGGTGATGATTCAAGCAGCAGCAGTCTTGAGCTTCTCACAGTGTCTAACGAGAAGTCTAGTGAAGCGTGGATATTGGACTCAGCTAGTTCCTATCATGTAACATCGAAGCGGGAGTGGTTCTCTTCATACAAATCTGGTGATTTTGGTGTTGTTTACTTGGGCGATGACACGAGTTATTGTGTTGTTGGAGTGGGCGACGTCAAGTTCAAGATGTATGATGGAAACGAGGTGCTACTTTCTGATGTGAGGCATGTGCCAGGACTAAGCAGGAGCCTGATTTCGCTTGGGAGTCTACATGAGGCAGGGTGGTTGTATCAGGCGGATCCTGATAGGAAGACCATGAACATCATGAAGGACGGAAAGATTGTTATGACTGGTGAGAGGATAAGCTCATGTTTGTACAAGTTACAAGGGAGTGCTGTTGCAGGTGGAGTCATGGAAGATGGGCATGCTGGTGTTGCTGTGCATAGTCCTGAAGGCGACAAGTCTGATGTAGGATCATTGGGCTGCTTGGTGTGAGCGATGGGAAGAACCAACTCAAGTCCGGGTACACGGAGATTCGCGCATGGAACAAATTCAAGTTGGCGTGGCATATTCGCTAAGGTGGAGTTTGTTAGAGTTTGTGTCGCATATGTGTACGTAGTCGGTTACAATTTAGGACTTGGAGTTGTACTAGGTATTAGGACTAGAGTAAGAGTCGGACTCTATCCTAGATTCTCTTATAAATAGAGGGGCGTGTCTGCTGTAACCGTATGACGACATAGCATAGCGAGAGGGAGCGGCTACCGGTGGCGACCGGTCATGAGTCGTTGTAACTCTGATACACTGTAATATGCTGGATCGGGGAGGAGCGCCCGTAATCATTGCCCCGGAGATGTAGGCTACGACTGAACTCCGTTACCAAATATCGTGTCTTGGTGTCGTTATCGTGTTTGGATCTCCTATGGCGTTTCTTCCGTGTTTAGCTACCAATGCTGATTTTGGGGCTAGTTATGTAACATAGTGAGCAGATGAAAATGGGCTTCATTGCTTCATTTTACTAGCTACAGATTTCAGTGGAAGACAAGATGTATATTCATCACTTGTTTGTATGATACAAGCAAGAGTAATAGATGTCACTAATTAATACTCGAACAGTATGCATTATGCAGCTCATGTGAATTTAGTAATTATTCAGTTTATCTCAGAAAACTATCCTGATACCCTGAATCACGTTGACAAACATGGACTTTCAGATGTACACACCCACAATTGCACTGCTTTATTTCACTTGGATACGGTGCACACGTTGTGAAGGAACTGAAGTCCATGAGCTCATAACGAGCTTTAATTTGAATATGAATGTTTGCGATGAACTAAATTGAGAACATAGAATACAAGCCAACGGGGTTAAGAATAGAAACAAGCTAGTTCAACCGTGGAAAGCATTCTCAGATACTGGTTGGCTATCAACAGGAATATCCAAGCTGTTATCTTCAGGTTCAGTGGTTACTTCTCTTACATCAGATACTTCAGAAGAATGAGGATTATTCCACTCCGTGACCCCAATTGTAGGGATATCGACTCCATCATCATCCAAATCAACAATGTTCTCAGCAATGGGTATTGGATCTGTATCACTTAAGCAAGCTTTATCCACATTATCATCTTCCATGTCTACATGCTTTGAAGACGTGGAGCACAGCTCCGACCTCTCCTCACAGACTTGTTTTGTGCTAGTGTCTTGCCTGCAAAGAGAAGATATCCCAAAAACTTCTTAACTCTCCAATCAAGTTTGTTTTAGAAGAATATTATGATGTTTTTCAATGATTGAAGGAACAGGAAATTAAATAGTAGAATATACATGCTGAACCTTCGTATTTGTGACTGTAGCGCGTCCACAAGAGCTACGAGTTCTTCCTTTTCTTTTGTCGCAGAATTGAGTCTACTCGCAGCATCCTTTATTCGCATGTCAGCATCTGCTGCTGAAACTCTTGCTTTCTCTTCCGCCCTCACAACGGCTGCTTCTAAAATTACAGCATTTCCTCTAGCTTTTCCTAGTTCAGAACGCCACATTTGAGCTTCTTGAAGAGCAGAATCTCTTTCCTTGTGTAAATGCTCCCTCTCTTCTGAAAGAAGCTTTGCCTTTTCTTCTGATTCCCTTAACTGTCAATACAAAATTCAGTTCACCTTTAAAAATGAACATTCACAGATTTAACATGAGGTGGGATCATGATACTCAGGTGTATAACCATGTAAATGCACGAATAAAATATATTTATATATAATAAAATACATAGTATATAGATTAACTAAAATGGGTATTACCCTAAGCAATGACAGTTCCATTTGTTTTTCCTGATCTTGTTTCAGGCGTTCAAGTTCTGAAGATAAAAATCTTCTCTGTTCATCTATTGACTGAGCTGCAGAAGCAGCAGTTTCAGCTGCTTCAGCAGTCTCCTGTAATTTATCTGTAATCTCTCTGATGGTTGCATCACGGGCACGGATATCTTGCAATAATTGGTGAAGTTCATCATCTTTAACTCGAAGGGTCTCCTGTAGATTATATACAGTACAAAAAACAAACTTCAGTATCCAAAAACAGAAGTCTCACATTAATGATACACAACTAATACCAAAGAAGGCATCTTCAAAATGTATAGGTAGTCCTTTTTTTCTCAAGCAGTCATTAGTACTAAAAATAAGTATACAAGGACGTTCAGACAAAGATCCTGAGAAGCAAATACCAGACTGCTTCCGAGAAGCAAATGCAAATGCATATTTTTATCAATCAAACTATAACTTGAGAAGCAGTTTTTTAGTAAATTAATAGGAACCTTTCTAGCTTTAGTATGGGATGATACTTTTGACTCTCTTTTTTCAACATTTTATCACGGAAACATTATGAGCAGGTAGCCATGCACCCAGTTTTTAAGGACCCAAGGCCAGTTGTAGAAATATGCAGCGAAAATAGAATGTCCATGTGTTAGTGACTTAGTGTTACTATTAGTCCCGCTCATACCTGTGTTTGAAAAACTTTCATCGAGTACCAAAAAAACAGGAACAAACATAAGCCAAGTGGAGGAGAGGAACAGGTTTGAATGTGCCAAAGCAAACATTCAGTTTATCAGAGCTGCTGTTCATGCCAGTTTGTGAAGTTCTGTCAGACTACTTGAGTTGCAAATTTTGATATACTTCATGATAAATAAAGAGGTTCTTTTTATATTACTCACTGGTCTGATAAATTAAGTACCAATAACATGGTTTTCGAACATAGTGTAACACTTGAATATGATATTAGTTGACTACAACAGGGATATTTACTTTTAAGGGTCTAATAGTAAGCCTACATTCATCAGTAATGATTTCTTTCAGAGTTAAATAGCTAATTACTAAGTTTTGATTCAGGTATTCCTTAGTATGAAGTACGAAGAAGAGCTTACCATCATTATAGTGAGATCATCTAATTGACCTTTACTGAGTTTATTTGTAGTTGAGCCCAAAGCTGCCTGCAGGGATGCCTTCATTGCTGCCTCTACCTCTTTGGATGCTTCAATTGCAGTCGCATTGGCCACCGCCACAACTGTAGCAACTTTTCCCAATTTGGTAGGACCATTTCCACCCAACGAATTCACTGCTTCTTTGTGAGCTTGTAGCACCAACTGAGAAGCACTGCAGGTAAAACAAGAAATTTTACTAGGTTTCACGATTCACAGCTGAAACAATGGAGAAATAAGAAATAATAACACAAAGCACCAAGCAAAAGCCTTTAGCCAGCTTATAACCCATTAGCTCAGTTGTCGGATTGGTGGACAACAGATAGCAGTATAAATGCAAACAGTGAACTAAAAACCCTCTGCCTCTATGAATAGCACTACAAGCACTTCTTTGGAACAATGAAACAGCTCGATTTTCCTAGGCTCTAACCTCAATGAGTCAACGTGCCTTCCATCACAAGCCCTCAAACATTGTAATCATTTGACAAAATAAATACATACGCGGCCAACTGATCTAATGCAAACATCAGGATATGAAATTTGTTAGAAAAGTACCGAGTTTTAACATCTAGAGGTACTTATAGATCACCAAACCTCAATACCCAAAACTGCAGGCTGGTGTTGCACCGGTGTTAGCTTAACTGGATATTAACATGTCAGTTTCTCGCAACAATGTATCTTACTGTATAAGTCTTACAAAAAGTGTACAAAATGTCATTTTGCTTCAAATATATCATCGTAAATAATTACAGTAGTTAAGAAATTAAACCATTTAAATTGTTTATAAACATTTTTAAGATATCCCATAGTAGCAAACTAGTAATATAATGAAGGAAGAATGTTGTGTGCATGGTTTAAAACAATAATAAAATCAACAGTCATAGATCACAAGCTTACTGTAAAGTGGATACCCAAGCTCTTGCAGCGCTTGGAGTTTCTGCACAAAGAAAATATTCTTTTTTCTGTGGGGTTCCAATATCTAGAACATTAGTCAATGAACAAAACAAAATAAAGGGGCCCAAAATAAATATAACCCATGCAAAAGAATGTAAGGTTAAAAAAAGCTAGTCTGTGTGGATACAGAAACAGCATCCATCATATTTCGGCAGTCCACTGCAACAAATGAAACATGACTCAGTTTAGTGCTTTTGGCGTTAAGTCTGAAATGTAATAATAGACTAGGAATGAAGCATATCGTACTGAAAGTTCATTGGTGACAACGTCACAGTGCTTGTTGAATCAAACACTATTATTCCCCTCACAGCTGCATCACTTCTACGAATCCTAAATGAGAAGTTAAACTATCACTAAAAGATCAAACATTCTATGGTTCAAATATTCAAAAGGAGTTGTAATTTTGCATACTTGTATTCCATCTTTCCAGTTGCAGGATCAAGTATAACCCACCGTTCATTCCATTTTCTTAGCTGACAATTGAAAGTGTGAAGTTTAACATGGGGAAATGGGAAGACTGGCATAGTGCATTCAGTAATGCAAAGAAAGAAGATAAATGACTAATGGACTACAAATACACGAAAATTTATCAGAAGTCAAAAGGGGAACCAGCATTTGTTTTAAGAAACATCATATTTGCATCCACACCAAAGACAAAAAAGAGAAGAAATCCAAAGTTGCCAATTACATCCCTGCATTCTGATCTGCAAACAAACATCTAAATAACAGGGAGAGGCAGCAAACATCCAGACAACCTCACAAACCAAGGATACACATGAGACTTTGTGCTTGGACACTGCCTACAAATGTAACACAAGCACCTACTACTTTTATCTAAAATGTGGCACTCTCACTCTACTATGGATTTTACTTCACAGGTATACTTAAACCAGAATCGACAAAGTAAAAGTTCAGATAGCAAAATGTCAGAAACTCCTAAAACGCAAAACAAACAGAAGCTAAGTTAACAGATAAGTCCTCATACAGTAACAGGGAGGGAAAAAGCTAATTCATCATCCTAGCCACAACCAAAGTAACAATAGCAGGTTATAGTTCGCAAGAAATCAAGAAACAGGAGAAAATGCTAAGGGGGTAATTAAGCAACATGGAAAAAAAAGAGAGAGAGAAGAAATTACCGTGTCGGATCGCTTCAAGAGAGGGCCCTGAAGGAGGTGGCGGCTGGAGGTGGACGAGAGCTGCCGCCTCACCCGCTCCAAGCTGCTCTCCATCTCTCCCACCACCTGCACTCATCAAGCACGCAACAACAAAAATCCAAGCAAGAAAATCCCAGCTTTAGCGAGATTCCGGTCCAAACGAGACCACATCCCTACAAATTTCGCAGAGCTCTGCGTCCTAATCAGCGTGATCCCGAGAGAGAAATTGAAAGGACTCACCGTGCTGCTCCCGCTCGACGCCATGGCCGCGCCGGATCAGGGGGAGGAGGTCGGAACGCTGTCCCGCGCGCGCGAATTCGACGAAATGGAGGGGCCGATTCGCAAAAGAAGTCGGTCTTCGATACGCGTCCGGTTTACGTCTCCGCTTTCGCGACTCGAAGGCGTATTCTGTGAGACCCTCGCCACGTGGCTGATCCGATTCGTACGAGTGCGAGACAGCCACTTCACCGGCGTCGGTGCCACCTCTATAAATATACGCATTTGACCGCACACGACGGCATATCAAGAATCAGATATCTCCGCCGCCGTCATCTGATCGATCGATCCCGAGATGGCTGGCAACGGCGACGAGGAGTGGGTGTACGTCGATGAGGACAGCAAGGCGGCGGGCGGTGCTGGTGGAGACCTTGCCGGTGGATTCTTTTGGTGGCAAGAACGACGGTAAGTCAGGGAGCGCAGCGGAGGATGTCGCCGTTGTGGACGACGAGCTCCCCGGTGGCGTGACGGCAAGCGAGGCTGTGGGCGCCGATGACGACTCCACCGGCGTCACGTCGAACGAGGAGGAGGTGGCCGGCTCCGACGACGACGCGTACAGCGCGACGGATTTGGACAACTACCTGGAGTACGAGGACGACATTGCCGATGGGTTGGTCAGCCTCAAGATCGACGGCGACGCGACACCACCCATCTTACTCGACGACTCACCGCCACCGACAGACAACTCGCCGCCGCCGATCGACGCCGCCGCCGTGGAGGAGAAAGAACCAGCGTACTTGCCACCGACCGACGCCTCCGCGGTGGAGGAAGAACCAGCGTACGCCACCGAGTACGAGCAACTATGCTTCGACGGCCAATTCGGATACCTGAGCGGCGGTGGGTACAGTTACAGCTACGGCGGCGGCGGAAGAGCATACTACGGTGACCCATACCAATACCATTATCCCGCCACCTATTTGCCATCTTACTACTTGCCCAGGCGTATTACGTGGGCACCTAACCGTACGGCTACGGCTACGAGTACAGTCGGTACGGTTACGATTCGTACGCCAGCGATATTTTCACGCCGCCACCACCATCACCGGAGAATTAGACTAATTACTGTTACAGCATAAAACAGAAAGGTGTTTGGGTTTAGAATCATAGATTACTGCTTCAAATTCCAGACTAAAACAGAAAGGTTAGGTTTCGTTTTTCAGATTTCGATACTCGCGTTCTATTTGTTTGGGTTTAGAATATTTAAATCCGTGCTTCAGATTTCAGATTATCATTAACTGTAGTTGCAGGAACTAGGACGTCACTCAGAGCGAGACTGCTATCTATCTAAAAAACTATCACAATTTTTTTATAAAACTTCCAAATGTAACTAGGTGTAATTACACCGTAACTCATATTTAACCGTAGTATAACTATAGTGTAATTACACTAACTTATATGTAACTAGAATAAATCTATTAAAAAAATATATAACTGTGGTAGCACTTAAGGACGTGAGGTCAAATCACAACTGCTGCACTTGCCAATTTATTTTTTTTCATACTTGCTAGCATAATCTTAGAGCAAATCTAACTATCCAGAAATTAAAAATTTTCCCCTTAAAAATCTATCGACAGTAATCTATCAATTCCGTTTTGTAATACATGTTTACAAGCAACTTTTGTAATTTTATCAACGCACATCACTTGTCAATGAAAGCTTCTTTATATTTCCATCCATCCAGTTAAGCACACATGGAACACATGGCTCAACATCACCGACTCCTTTGACAGAACAAAAAGCAACAGTCGCAACATGTAGAACTTAAATTCTTTTTGATCTTGTAGCAGGAAGTTCTATATTAGCATCATGTATCATGGCATAAGCCACATAAAACAACAAACGAAAATTGATCAGATCAACCTCTACTGAAATTTCTATGAGAAGAAAATCTACTGTAAGTTACAGGAACCAAAATCACCTCATGAGCGCATCGTCAAAAAAAGGGATGAACCAAAAACTACCCATGAGCGGCATAATTAAGCTCAGTTGCCATTGCAACAAATCTAAGACGACTGCTCTTTGTGAGCGACAAAAGTATGTACAACGGTGCCGTCATATGCTGTTACTAATCTTCCACGTTCTGGATCTCACCCATCATTATACGGTTGCTGACTACATTGAATCCTAAAACTGCTGCACTCACCTTCTTCCCCTTCTTCCCTTTCTTCTTTCCTCCGTCCAGCTCCGTCTCGGTGCTGGAGGCTCCTTTGGCTGCAGAGGCATGGTTTGAACGCCCTGCACCATCCCCACGGACAGAACGGGCAGGTAGCTGGAAGGCCATCTCGATCACATCAGTTGACAGGAAGGCCTTGTAGTTGAGGAACTTATCAATGAACTCGCCATTGCGGTCAAAAGAGCCAAGGTTCTCCCGGAGGAGCATTTCTGCCTCAACCGTTGGTTGCTTGATGCAAAACTCGAGGAAGCTTGTATCTAAATGGGAAGATGAATCAGATGTTGATACTTGATCGTCCAAGCAAAGCAAGACAAATAAAGATTGATGAGTTTTGATGCAAGAGCTATTTAAATATACCATTTGTTCCAGTGAGCCTGGCCCACTCACTCTCACACCAATCCCTGAAGTCCATTGCCTCTGCAGCAAAACACAAGCAGCTGTTACAGAATAGACGATAACAAATGGTTTTCAAAAACCCCGAGTGCAAATCAACTACCATACCTGTTTGCCTGTTTGCTGCCTCTGCTTTCCCTTTACCAGCGTGGTTGGCAGTAGGAGCAGGAGAAAGGGGCAGTCTGCTGGCCCGAGATTTTTGACGGTTCAACGAGGACTGGTCTTTAATAGTGGAGCTTCTAGTCTGACTTGAAAGAGTTGGGAATTCTGACCTGGTTAACATAAATAAATAACTGTGAAAATTGTGGTAATAAGATTGAGAAATACGGGAGTAGTCACCTACGGGTAAAGTGCTCTACAGAAACTGTAACAGTATAAAATGCAACAGTAGACCTTACAAGGTGCTGCTGGAGATCAAGCTACATCACTATCACCAAATCACTCGTAACAATACCATAAACTATTTATGCTCCAAATCCTAATCCACATACGAAAAAATTGGCTTGGAGATGTGAAAAGATGTGTGTACAACAGGTATTGTAGATAACTTCTGAAGTATCTCAAGTAATGCACAAAGGATGCAAATGTGAAATCGAATGACATTCTGCTAGAGAAATAAACTAGACAAGTGAGGGGCACTCTTATCTTTTCTACTTCTCAGGAGTTGCAGCTACAAGTTCAATAATGACCCGTATGCTAGACAAAAGAAACTTTCAGAAGCATTTTTGTTCTGGCACTCTGCTGGTGCATCATAAGAGCATACATTTTCATGCAAGGTGCAAAATGAGCTTCAAAGAAATTGCAACGGCCACAACTTCTAACATGAACTACCATCAGATGATATGCTACGCAAGTGAGCACTGAGCAAGTCATTCATGAAATACTACTGATGACCACATCATTTCAGTAATCAAACATGTAGGTAAAATTACACCAAGTCCCTGTTAGCAAGTGAATGCTAACATGTACTCTATATGTTGGATAGATGTTCTTAAAAAATTGCAAAGAACGCTGCATGACAATGTGGTCCTAATTCTGCAGTTCAGTTTGGTCATTAATTTGCTCATGTATTGCTAATATTACGAAAAAAAATAAGGATATAATCATATCTGTCAATGAACATTAACAAATAAACTGAGTAAATATGAAAGACATTGCAATTGCTAAGAACTTACTGTTTCTTATCTTGTTTAGCATGCTCAGAAGGGCCCCAGAACAAATCATCTTCAGCATTGGATTTGGAACGACTGGAAGCATTAGAGCTCATCTGGACAGGAGCAACAGCCTTTGATGGAGATGAGCCAGAAGCTTGCCAGGAAGAAACATTTGCATGATTCCTTTGGTTCATAGGCACCTTTGCTGGAGTTGGTGAGGGTGGTTGCTGCTGGATAACAGCAGATCTTCTTTCTTGCTCTCTTTGGATATCTCTCAAAGACAGAGGCCTTTGCACCTTTGCTGACTCACTAGACCATGCTGGAGCAGGCACTGCACTTGCCTGATCACTCTTCCAGGGAACAAAATCTCCAAAAGACGGACCACTTGGTGGAGCCGGTAGTATTTCTTTCTCTTGATGTGATTGCTTTGAAGGTTTTCCCTTTTCAGTAGGTACAGATACAGTCGATGAATCAAAGGAAACAACAGGTGATGGGGCTTTGACTGTAGATCCTTTTGCTTTTGTCGCCTTTTTCTTGCTCTTCTTGGAGTCCTTGGCCTCAATGAAGTCAGTATCATCAAAAGCAGGAGCATCAGGCTGAACAACAGCAGAAGAGAGAGGCGGAAAAGCCATATCATTAGTATTGCCCATGTCCTCATTATCTGTGTTACTGGACCTTGCTAAAACTTCTTCTGCTAATAAATCATGCAACTGGCTTCTCCTATTCCTTGAGTCGCCAACACTTTCCAGGCCATCCACTGATTTATTTACAGCCATCAACTGCTGGTCCGAAGTGGTCAACATGCCATTCCAAGGAATTGATGGCACTGAAGTTGCAGAAACAGCTGGCTTAGCATTCTCCATCGCTAATCCCCTCTGTGCTCTAAGCTGTTCCTCAGCTTGAATTTCCAGAAGTGATTTAGGTCTAGGTCCCTGAGTAGGTTTCCACCCACGCTGGTTTGCCGCAGCAGCATTAGGTTCCCATTCACCTTTGTTAATATCATAATCCTCGGAAAAACTTTTTGCAGGTAGAACCAGAGATGATTCCAATCCTAGCGGCGGGTCAGCAGATTTAGAAGAACTTTCCACTTTGATGGGGGAACCCCAAAATAGCTCATCTGCATCATCTTGCAAGTCATGCTTAGCTCCACCCTGATCTGAACCAACTAGAGTTTCCTGCCTTGGCTGTTGAGAAGTAACTGTCTTTGGAGCTCCTTTGGCTACATCCACACCTGCCTGTTTCTTCTTCTGCTTCTTTTTCTTTTCTGATTTTTTTGTGTCCTGTGTATCAGAGGCTTTAACTTCAGTTGCCACAGTTGGTTCACTGCCACCAAGGATATTTTCTGAAGATATTTTCAAATCTTGCACCTGGTTGGAAATATGAGATGACAAAGTTTCAGGTTTTGGATCAAATGATGCCTCAGGAAATCCCTTAGGTGCACTTGGAGCTGCCCCTATGACCTCAGTAGATCCGGAGCCCAAGATATTTTCAGACATGATTCCTGTTTTTCCTATTCCAATGCCCCTTTCATGAGATCTAACCTCCTGTTGATCAGAATCCTCTTCACGCCTATTTGCAACTTCTGTTAGCATCGGGTTCACCATACTGGCTTTTAATTGTGTATTGAGATTGACCTTGTCTTCCAACTTCTGAGGGTGAGAGTAGCAATCTTTGGAAGGTACACCACCAAAAATTTCATGGGGCAATAAAGAAGGTACAGAGCTTTGAGATGGGCCTACACCCTCCATACCCTTCTTATTCATAATACTTGGATCACTAGGTTGCTGCCCCTCCTGTGTACCATGGGCAGTCAAAACCCGGTCTGCCTCAAGAACCTCTTTCATTTTCTGAAGGCCAAGATTCGAAGAATCACCAGTTGTCAATGCAGTACGTTGTGACCCATAAAGATCATCAGGTTGCTGACTGGAATGCCCATGAGGTATAACTTGAGAAAGCAGGTGCTGTTGCTGCAACAACAGCTGCTGCTGCTGCTGCTCAAGTTGCAGCAGTTGCAATCGTTGCTTCTGTTGTTGTTGCATTTGTTGTTGCTGTTGCATCTGTTGTTGCATTTGCTGCTGCTGCTGCTGCTGCTGTTTGAGCAACATCATCTTGTCCAACATAGAGAGTTGAGGTTGAGGTTGAGGCTGAGGCGTCACAGGTAGCTGTGGTTGCAATTGTAGCTGTGACAGTAAATAATGGTGCTGCAACCTAGTTAAAAGCTGTGGGTCTTGAGATATTTCAGCACGTAACTTCTCAGGTCCCAAATGAGCTATTTGTGACATGTTCAGCGGCATGAAGTTTTGCTGTTGAATAGCAGTGGTGGCTTGTTGGGAACCCTGCACACTTGCACCATGCATATTAAGTGACCCTTGAGTGAGATCCACACCATGCCCACGAGGATCAAGATTCTTAGCTTCAGGGTAGTTTGACCATGCTGGCAATCCAGAATTAGAAGCAGGTGCTTGAGGTTTCTCTGCAGAATGCAGCATCGCAAGCAAGTCAACATTCTGAGATTGCAAAGCTTGGCGAGGTGGATCAGCAACGGGAGGGTGCAATTTAGTGTGTAGAGCAGATGCTTCTATATCTTTGTTTTGCACTTGTGCAGCTGGAATACCGTCTTCTGACCAAAATGAACCAGGATTTTGCAAAGATTTTTGCCTCTCCAACAATCTTTTCTGTGCCAAAAGGTAATTCATGCTGTTCCCAGTCTCACCTCCAGACACAGTAATGTTACCAATGCCACTGCTGCCATATTCAGTCATACCTAATTAAAGAAAAAAAGGATTTTACGTTAAACCAGGATGCATGCATGATTAGAAGAATTATGGTTATAAAAAACAATAAATGGAATGAAACAGCCACTATTCTTGCTAAGAAAACCAACCTGCAGTCATAGCAAGAATTTCAGCTGAAGGATCACGAACGCTATTAGACATAAGCGACTCCAAAAAGCGATTTTGAGCTTCAATTGCACCATCTTTCCTGCTTAGCCCACTGTCAAATGTTCCAACACCGGCTGATCCTGCATGTGTGTTACTCGAGCTGACAAAATTCCCAGTTGGTAGAGTTTCTGGCATTAGCATGTCACTGGGTTTTGTTGCAGAGAACCCTGGAGGTGGTCTTGCCTTTGCTCGTAGATGAGGCATAACATCCCCAAGCAATAAGAAAGGCGCATCAGGGGGTGCATTTGCAACACGAACTAACAAATCGATACCAAAGTAACCAGCCTCGAACCAGCCAATGATGTCAGCTCCAGGAAAAGGGCCTTGAATTTGACCTTGTGGATCTTTGTAATATAAAGATAAGCTTTCTGGATTAGGATAAGTTGGAGTGACAAATCCATCAACACCTGTAATACCAGCAACTTTACTTTCCTGATCTAATGCAAAGGGCATTTGCTGTATATAGTCAGCAGTTGGTCCAGGCCTATGTTCTCCAATGAACCTAGATCTTTGTGGAACAACATAAGCAGATGTCTCTGACCGCAAGGAATCCGCTCTGGCCGGCAAATCAGTATTACCAGGAAAACCTATTATAAACCAACAGTGGCAACCTTTAGCATGGGAAAATGATTTAACAGGCACTGCAAGAACTTAAGAAAGAATGGTCTACGAAGTGAGCTGGTTTGGCAGACTTCCAACATATCTTTTAAAAAATACAAAAAACAGTAAGGACTTCATCATGGCCTACGAATTTAAAACAAAGAGATCATATTGATGGATTAGTTGCAAACCCTATAGCATAGTTTATTGAATGTCTACAAGAAGTTAAAAATGTTTTCCTGTCCAAAAGAAAAACACAGAATGCTTGCAGCTGCAAGCTTTATCTTGTCCAACCAAATTTACATACAGGAGCAAACAGAAAACTTGTTATACCATCTACAGCAAATATAAAATTTGGTTAAATGTAGAGGTACTAAAATAGAAAAGGAAATGCTTCAAAGAACGTGTCAAATTGACTGATTGTAAACAAGGTCAATGTACACAACTCCACATATTTAAGAAAACAAAATTATACTAACAAAAACCTGGAAAGTCCCCAAGTCATCAGAGAGTTGGTGGTTGACTAAAAAAAGTAGGAGAGTAAATTTCAGAAAACCCCACATTTTATGGTCAAGGTTGCAAAAAATCACATGTAATATGACTTGTGACACATACCCAACCTTTATTCAAATCTCGATTAATTTCAGCACATCTAAAACAATATTTTTCAAAGTAGTGAAGAGTGAAGAGTTAAACTATCAACCTTAGACAAGAACTCAATAATTAAAAAATTCACATACATGCTATGTTTTAAAATTTTAAGTAAATTCATACTCAACATGCATAGGGCTGGGGTTTTGTGAAACTTTATAACCATAACACCTGAGGTTTATGTGCCACCAATCAAAATAATGAACCAAACCCCCTAGGGTTTTATGCAACTTGACGATAAAACATGTAGTTTTTGTGAAATTTACTAAAAAACACTGTTCAAGGATGAGTGAATACATTATCATCTGTGTAATCAGTTAATCACTTGATGCTTATTCAACTAAATGGCATGCAGTGTACAACAAAACTGTAAAGACAGAAATAAATAAGGTACCCCTGAGACTTGCAGCTGTTTCTCCTTTGACATCTTCCATGCCTCCTTGCTGATCTTCTCTACCACCTAATTAAAGAGCGAGAATTCAATTAGTAAGATTAAAACAATATTTTTCATATGTTAGTAGTATACAACAACATAAACAAATTGCTGAAAACATGATTTTGATTGTTTTAATGGGGAAATTCAGGATTACTTTTTCCAACCGGGCCATCTTTGGAAGCCTGATGGACGCCACTGTTTATGATATCCCCTTTATCAATTGCTTTTAAGATGGCCTAAAAACATAAATAGAACTGTGAGATAAGAAACTAAAATGCAATAATGAGATCATCCCACTTGAGTCCCACTTGAGAAAATTATAGCATAAAATTACCGCTTCATCAGCAGTAGGAGCAGACAATGCTAAAGGTTCCAAAGTTTCTTCTTGCATAAATGCAGAGAGTTCCTCACAACCACCAAGGGGCATCTTGAAGTCAGTAACATGAGAAGTTCTGTATATGTCAAGCAGTTTCATTCTACTATATCTAAATGCTGTGCGATCTCCTGATGTACCACCAGGCCTGTCAGAAAGTAGGCCAAGATGGAATGGACGTGATGATCCTGAACTGGCTGTATTTGTACTTCCAGATGTGAATTTTCCACGAGAACCTGGAAAACTTGCAATTTCATTGTCTGGCTTCCCTCTACCATATCCATATGTTGCAGATGATTTTTGTGTATTCTGTGAGGGATGATGAGATGAATCTCCCCGTCCACGGCCCACAGGATAACTAGATTTCCATGATCTAGAAATATTATCATCTCTTTCAGTATCCTTCTCATGACTGTTGCTGTCTTTTGCATGAGCTATGTAGTGAGAGAAACCTTTTTCACGGGCAGCATCACCATCTTTGCCTGAATCACCCCATCTGTCACGCCAATTCTCAGACTCCTTATCATTAGGACCCCTACGAGTACTCCACTTGTTATCACGGCGTTGATCATAGTTTCCCTCCTTGTTACTGGAGTCACCCCAACGTTCCTGAGGACGACGACCATCCACAGAGTACTTGGAGGAGTCATCTGACCACCTTTCCAGTTTGCGTGTATCACCATGTTCCTTGTCTGTCTCCCTCCAGCGATTCCACCGAGGGGCTGAATTTGGTTCTCTTTCATCATCACGCCAGCGTTCACGACGCCCAGTTTCACCATCAAGCACAGAGGCCCTGAAAACATCCTTTCTTTTCACACTGAAGCTCGTGTCCTCATCATTTCCTGATATCTTTGAACCATCTGAACGAACACCCAGTAAACTGGGTTCCTGCCACAAGCAATCAACAATCTTCAGTACAGACAAGCAAAAAACCAGTAGTTAGAGAGGTTATTATACACCTAAAAGGTATCCTGCTGTTACAACCATCATGTATAGTATTAGCATGCCCAGTTCCCTAGGTCTAGTTATTAACCTAACTGCTCAATGTCTAACCTTGTTTTCTCCCACCTTCATAAGCCATTGAGGAGAAAGAGGCATCTCAGTATCCAGTCCTTGCTTGTCTGCAAAAAAGGGTATCATGAATGAGGCATGAAACATGTTCTGCTGATAAAAAAAATAATGTATAGAACACAGATTGCACCATTAATATGATTATGTTACCAACACAACCATTCCTCTCATATGTTTGTAACAAGCAAATAATTAACCAAATAAAGGACTAATAGTTGACATGATAAAATGAAAGGCATTAGAACAATATACCTCAAACCAACACAACTAGATCAGGGTTTTGGACTTTAGTTCTACAACTTTTTACCACAATATTGGGCATGTTTGGCTGCTGGGGCTGCGGTTGCACCGCAACCAACTGGAACAATCCCGCAAGCACGAAGACAGCAGCGGCTGTAGCCCTTGCTTGCCGAACAGGCCCATTAGCACAGGATGCAAACTTAAATCAAACAGGTTTCCACAACAACTGGTAGGTTTTTCCACATGTTGAGTAAACAGTAAAATAAGCTGTCATCCTCTATGCGTAGCTATATCAAATCCAACTTTCTCACACAACAACAGGGTGTGTCATTTCATAATACTCTACATGCCACGGCACATGCTAATAACATCAAATAAGTTGACAATAACAGCATAAGCACATGCAAACAAATATATATATCTGCAAGCATATACAGCAGAAATCAAAGTAACAAAATACAGGGAAGAGAATCCATCCACCCAAATCAACCGCACAAAACCCCCCACAAAACAGACCGAGGTTACACTAGAACCATTGCAACTAATCCAACCAAATCAAAAGCGATTTCACCCAACCACCCAAGGACGCCGCCCTTAACGCCCCAACACCTGCCTCACCACCAAGTCCAAGTAGGGCGCTACCATCCTTTCCCAACCGCCCAAAACCCCAAAACTCCGGGAACGGCGGGGCGGATCGAACGACCGAACTGGAACCAAATCGAACCGGCCCGAGCAACAACGGAACAGCTAGGGTTCCGGCCCGGGGGAACGGATCGAGATGGAGGGGAGGGGAGGGGAGGGGAGGAGAGACGGGGGGGGGGGGGGGGTGAGTGGGGGGAGGACCTTTGGCGATCTGCGGCGGTGGAGGGGCGTCGACGGCGAGGCGGCGGCGGAGGTCGGCATTGGCGCGGTCCGGAGTGGCGGCCATGGCGGCGGCGGCGGCGGCGGGGAAAACCCTAGTTGGGA
Source organism: Oryza punctata (assembly GCA_000573905.2). Taxonomy (NCBI): domain Eukaryota; kingdom Viridiplantae; phylum Streptophyta; class Magnoliopsida; order Poales; family Poaceae; genus Oryza; species Oryza punctata. The sequence continues at coordinate 2,207,484 of CM002494.2, read as the reverse complement.
GGTTTGTGAGCGAGAGGAGGGAAGAGGAGGCGAGCGAGCGAAGGGGAAGAGACTGTTGCCTCAAGCCCGGATAAAAAAGCCAGCCGCACGCACAGCGTGCCGCGTTTCCTCGAGGAATGGATTTTTTCGCCTAAGCCCCCTACTTTTGTAGAATTATCATGTATATATATGTTGTAGATGTGAGAAAGTTCCTAGCTCCTCCACGTAACTTTTATATCGGTCCATTTTCCGTCTCTACATATTTCACAGATACGCTGGGTTGTTTGTACTATTTATCTGTAGCTTTAATAATCTCTATCTTTGAGATATGCATCATGTATAGATTTAGAGATGTATTAGGATGACTCATTAATGCGTAGATTTGGATATGGATACAAGAGTAGCGGCAACACATATCAAAGGGCCCAACCGCTTAAGCGCCCCATGCACGGATGTACAGTTAGCCCACGAGAAACCCCTAGCTACTATAGCCCGTTTTAGGGGCTAGCAATTCGTTTGCTTAGGCCCAGATCGAATCCAACTATAGCATCTCGTCTAATATGTGGTAGTTTAGAATCTCACAGTGTGTTGGCCCACTGAGTTCAATTTTTCAACTCATATTAATGCTGGACATATGTAGGGTATGAATGCAACCCTAGTTCGATGTGATAGGTTAAAGCTAGCAAGCAACAAGCGAACTTGGAAGGACTAACTAAGTGTAGGCGACCAACATTTGAATTATATATGTTTTTTATGGCGCACCGTCGTTGACTATTTGAAAATTTTGAAGGGTCCATGTATGACCAAATAATATCATTACAAGCCAAGAATCGAAAACGTGCAAGCCCATTAACCTACTTCTGTAGACAATGTTTTAGGGTGCAGACATACAATATTACGAGAGTTGATGCTTTCAAATTCCATATGTGACCATATAATGAATTTTCGAGCTTTCATGCTTTCCATTATCATCCGTTTTGTTTCAAGACACATGATTTTTGGAATGCTAACTCAAGAGGACTCATAGAGGTTATGGGTGAAAGCGTAATTTATTACTGTTACCTTTTGAGTTTCAGCAGCTGCACATAAAAAAAAAGAGTAAACCATACAGCATGTGCCTGCAAATGCAAGAAACTAGAAAAATCTCTAGGTAATATCTCTAAAAATCAAAGGGCCTTCCAGTAAAATGGCCTGCCTAATGACCTGAGGAGTAGTAGCATGGCCGGTCAGAAACTGATGCTAGGTGTCCCCCTATCACGCACACAGAAAGTGTAACTGCCTGCCCTTCTCCTTCTCCACGTCAGATTTTCCAAACCGAACAGATTGCAGTACAAATCGTGCAAGAATAGCAAGCGCGCCAAAATGGCACATCTCGCGCCATGCCGCGGACACGGAGTCGTCACCCGGCCTCCCTGGCCTTTCACCTCAGGTACAATATTGGATTAATTACCCCCCTCTTGATCGAATTTGTTCAATTAATTGCGCGTTTTGGTCGATCCAGTGCGTCCTCTCCTAGATGTTGGTTGCCAAATTTTGCATGTAGGTTACAGTTCGCATTAATTTCGCAAGTAATTTTGCTCGATCGTTCTTGCATCGGACATGCATGACAAGCTAGGTTCTTCCTCTTTGGTTTTTCAGATCGCTTGATTCGTGTTGAAGCTTGCAATTGGAATCAGGGTCAACAATCTTTAAATTTTATTTTGTGATGTTCTGCCCGAAATCATCTGGCCGCGCGCCCGATTCATGATCATGTCTTCCGATCCCTCTCCGTCGTCGCCGGCGGGGACCGATTCTGTGGCATCGCCGTCGACGTCGATGGTGGATTTCTACTCGCCGGAGCACGCCTCGAGACGCCTGTCGACGTGGAGCTTATCGGCCGGTGGGCTCGACATGACGTCGGAGCTGGTCATCGCCGCCGTCGCGGCGGCGCTGCTCCTCGTCCTCCTGCTCGCCGCCTGCGCATGCTGCTCCCGGTGCTGCAGGAGGAGGACGGCGACGCAGCGGTGGCAGAATCACCACGCCGCAGCCTTCGGGTACCAAGGTGAGGCACACGCCACCGCACACGCACGCCATTGCTCGCTCGTTGTGTTCGTGACCATGGCGACGGCGACGGCAACGTCGCGCGCGACGACGCAGGTGACACCACGGCGTACTACTACCACCACACCGGCGGCGGGAAGCCGCAGCGGGCGGCGAACAAGACTGGCCCGTCGACGCAGAACATGATGCACCCGACGACCGCCCCGCACGGCCGGCCGCCGCTCGTGCCACCGCCGCCGCCGCCGGTGCCGGCCGACCTCGACGAGAACGCATTCGGGTACGACGAGCTGGCGGCGGCGACGTGCGACTTCTCGGAGGAGAACATGCTGGGTCAGGGCGGGTTCGGGTACGTGTACCGCGGCGTGCTCGCCGACGGGAAGGAGGTGGCGGTGAAGCAGCTCAGCGCCGGGAGCGGGCAGGGCGAGCGGGAGTTCCAGGCGGAGGTGGACATGATCAGCCGCGTGCACCACCGCCACCTCGTCTCCCTCGTCGGCTACTGCATCGCCGGCGCGCAACGCCTCCTCGTCTACGACTTCGTCCCCAACCGCACTCTCGAGTACCACCTCCATGGTACATACTTACTTACTCCATTATAAACATCACAAAACACGGGCAATTAATTCACTTATACTTCAACACGGTACATAGTTTTTTACTCCATTATGAACATGGTAAAATTCAGACAATTGACTTATACTTCAACACGGTACATAGTTTTTTACTCTACTATGAACATGATAAAAGATGGACAATTCATTTATACTTCAACATGTACAGAAAAGGGGTTACCGGTGATGGGGTGGACGACGAGGTTGCGCATCGCGGTCGGATCAGCCAAGGGGCTCGCCTACCTGCACGAGGAATGTAAGTTGCACTCCAAATTTTGATCAGTTCATCGATCAATGGTGGCTTTGGTTGAGTGCATGAGAATTTTTTTTTTTTTTGTGAAGGTAATCCTCGGATTATTCACCGTGATATCAAGTCGGCAAACATTCTCCTGGACAACAACTTCGAGCCACTGGTAAATCAATCGATCATGGTGTGTGTACTGCAACACTGTCTCGATCCCTGACTCTGAGATTCTGGATCATCGTGTTCAGGTCGCCGATTTTGGGATGGCGAAGCTGACGAGCGAGAATGTGACGCACGTGTCGACGAGGGTGATGGGGACGTTCGGGTACCTGGCGCCGGAGTACGCGTCGAGCGGCAAGCTGACGGACAAGTCCGACGTGTTCTCCTACGGCGTCATGCTGCTGGAGCTGCTCACCGGCCGCCGCCCAGCCGACCGGAGCTCCTACGGCGCCGACTGCCTCGTTGACTGGGCGCGCCAGGCGCTGCCCCGCGCGATGGCCGGCGGCGGCGGCGGCGATGGCGGCTACGACGACATCGTCGACCCGCGGCTGCGCGGCGATTACGACCGGGCGGAGGTGGCGCGCGTCGCCGCCTGCGCCGCCGCCTGCGTCCGCCACGCCGGAAGGAGGCGTCCCAAGATGAGCCAGGTGGTGAAGGTGCTCGAGGGGGACGTGTCACCGGAGGAGCTCAGCGACGGCGTGAGGCCCGGGCAGAGCGCCATGTCCAGCGGCGGCGACTCCAGCTCGGGGTCGGAGCGCGGGTCGGGATCGTACACGGCGCAGATGGAGCGGGTCAGGAGGATGGCGGCGTCGCCCAGCCCGGAGTATAGCGGCGAGTACCAGGGTTACGGCTACCCGTCGCCGGCCAGCAGCGCCGGCGACTATGCATCTTCCGGTGAGCATGATAACCAGCGGCGTAAAGCTCACCGGTAAGTTCAGTGAATCGAGCGGTAGCCGGCAGGTGTATGTCACTATGGCCATTCTTAACATGGTGAAAAAATCTTGATTCGTGAGAAGTATTTCAATACTATAGAAACAAGGCAGCAAAAAATCTGTAGTTGTCATTAGTTACCGAGACAGTGTTATCTGACATTTCAATTTTGAGCTAGATATATATTGCGTGACTTAGTAGTAGCCCAAACGAAAATATGCAAAAAAAAAAAAAAAAAAAAAAAAAAAAAAAAACATGATTCAGATTTTCCGGCTCATCTGTCTAATGGGGAGACTATGGGAAGTAAAGGATTGATAACTATGAATCATGTCCTCTCTCCGTTTCATATTATATGTCGTTTAACATTTTTTTTAGTCAAAATTTGTTACATTTAATCAAATTTATAGAAAAATTTAGCATCGTTAGTTTCATTAAATCTTATATTTAATATATTTTGATAATACATTTGTCTTGTGCTATATAAACTTAACCAAACTTAAAAAAAATTAAATAGAAAAAAGCCAAACGAAAACGGAGGGAGTAGCCTTTTATTAAAAACATATATATAATAGAAGGGGTGTTATTCTGCATGAAACATTAAATGCAATGTACAGAAAGAAACAATCGGGAATCTTCTTTAAAATTGATTTTGGAAAGGCATATCACAAAATGGCCATTTGTTTATAAATTCCTGAAAGCAAAAGGTTTCCCTGGTATCGAGTGTGATCGGAACTTAAAGGTGATAAAAGGAGGTAGCGCTCGACAGTGGCTACCGGGCAGGATTGTCTCGTGGTGTTCAACGGCATTGCTCTTCCACTGGAGCTCAAAGAGGTGGGTCAGTGAAGTTGTTGACGATGGTGGCAGAGCACGAGCGTGATGTTTGCATTTGGGCACTGCAACAACCAGTCTTCTTTACGGCTCGTCTTCTTGCTTCATCGGGAGCCATCGCTGGCGGCGGTCTCTTCTTCGGCTCCTACATCGGCCCTAGGCTAGAGGTCAGATGGGAAAGGAATAAGCACGTCAAGTTTGATTGACGTCCCTTTTTTCAATAAAAAAATTTTAACTCCTAAACTATACAAAACTATATAACTTGGATCCAACTGCAGTATAGATCTCTGTTTTCGCTTACGTGGTAGATATCCGGGCCCATTTGTCATGATCGTCACGCTGATATGCGTTGTGTGTCGCATCCCGATGGTTGCCGGAAAACCTAATCGGCGGCTATCCACGCGCTCCTCCCCCATGCGGCACGACCACGTGGCGTGCGCGGAGAAGGGGAGGGGGGCGGAAGCATGCGGTAGTTTTTTTTTTCGATTTTTCCATTTTTTTGATCTTCTGTTTTTCCCGGGTTTTTTTCCGGTTTTTTTTGCGTTTTTTTATTTTCTAACACGTATATATACGTGTTTTTTCGATTTTTCTCTTAATTTTTTAAATATGTATACCCAGTTTGTATAATTTTTTACCGGTTTTTATATATCGATGTACATATACAAAGTTTGTATACTCACGTATACAAACTTTGTATACGTACGTATGCAAACTTTTTTCTACATGTATATATATATTTTGTACATCAAAAGTGTACACATATAAATATATGTACATATTATATATACGTATGTATATACTTTATATACATAATACGTATAAACTTTGTATTGTGTAATACAAAGTATCTGCTTATACGTATGTATAGGAGAGAAAAGAGACTAGAGGGACCAACTGACCGCGCGGCTGGTCGCGCAACAGCAACACCCGGTGGTTGCTCCGGCAAGAAGCCTGGTCGGCGTCGCGGGCGTCATCTTCTCCGCCGTGAACGCGCGGTGCGCGTGGTGCCTGGACCAGGCAGCGCTCGAGCGGGCCTGCACGGGGACGTTCCTCGGCGACGCGGTGGTGGGAGCCATGGCGAACTCGTGGGCTCACGTCGCTGGTGTTCCTGTGCGCGCACGGCGATGAGTATGTTCGGCCGCCGCCGAGCCCGCTGATGCTCACGGCGCACGGCAAGCCGGCGTCGCATCCTCAGCAGGTGTAGGAATCTCTGGGTGTCGCAGTGTGTGCGTATAGTCTGACAGAGTTTGGCACGTGGAGTATATATTTTTTTTTGTTCTGAATGCTCCATCGCTTTTCTCCTTTTTTTTTTTCAACGAAAAGCTCATCCATTTATCCCAAGATCGATCAATGGCAAACCAATTTTGTTGTCTCATGATCTCATCATCATCATCGCTTGGACTCTGCTTCCTTTTTTCTTCAGAGTCAGAGGCAGAGTGTGTCCTTTGTCTGCAGACACAAATGCAAATTGACAAATTTCACTAATCATTATTAACATGAATAATGTAGCTCTGAAAAAATCACGGAAATTCCATATAGTATTTTAGTTCATGGAGAATTTAGAAAAAAAACTCACACCATGATTTATTAAGAAAATTTTATTCCCTTGTTTACTTCATTAAACTTAATTGATTTGCACATTATTACAAAACTCCAAAAATATTAAGTAAATTTTAAATGCTTGCAAATTCAGACCATGGTGTTTTTAATGAAAAAATACTTATGATGAACTGGCATTTTCATGAACTTATGACGTTTGTTGGTTGGTCTTATATGATAAAATAACATTTATCACGATACACTGTTGGACTAGCTAATGATGATTTATCCTTGGTCTCAGTGATGAATACCTCATTTTCTGTTACTAAGCCCCATCGCTTCCTACCAAACGTCATAAAACTAAATAGCATAATGACAAATAGCTCCGATATTAGGAGGAATTCGTCAAAGAAGACCATATATCTTGTAGAGTGGACCGACAGTGTCTCCTCTCTTGTCCTCACCACACCATATGGAATCAAGGACAAGGAGAGAAAAGCTATGGCCCTACTGCCTCTTGGCCTTTGGTAGCGGGAACCCATGGTTAGCCGCCGTCCCCAAACTCTATCGCCCTCACGTAGTCATGGCCTCCTTGTCGTCCTCCTCTCTCGACGACCTCAGCTTGATGACTCAATTTTGGTGGTGGCAGCATCACTAGCTTGTCATCGGAAAGGGAGGTTGGAGGAAGAGAGATGTCCCTGAGCTAGTCATTTCCCCTTGGATATGGTGGCGCCTTGCATGCTAAATAATGGCATAACAAATACCTAATCTACAATGGTGAAAAATTAGAGTTTTTCGAGAGAGTGATATTTGAGAATACACTATCCGAGAGAATGACGTAAAGTCGAAAAGAAAAACCCGGAAGAAGATGGGGCCAGAAGTAGAGGGGGATAAAAAGGCCATCTCATGCTGTTTTTCTTATCACGTAGAGTATCTAATTGAAAATGTACATGGACATAATAAAAGTGTCATGTAGTACAAAGCCACATTTTTCATTATCTTTCAGCAAATGCTAGCGTCACATAGCAAACTTTGCCACTCCATTTATATCAAAGAATGAAGTTTTTTTTTTAAAAAAAGGGAAATTCAAAGAATGAGATAGACCGCCTTACGCTAACCTACGGACTGGCGTTGTCTGATATTAGAGATCAGATTGGACATCAGGGCCCTAGTCACGTCCCCTAATACAGTGGATATAAAGGATCAAGCTTATTGTGAATTATATAGTGATGCAACTAGACATTGTATAAATCACGCTCAATAACTGTTGCATAACCACGCATGAAATGCAGTAGCATACAGAGGATGGAATTCGTCTCGAAGAAGAAAATATATGACAGGATACCATACCATGTTCAACGATACACAAGAAAGCTCTTAATTAAGTTCCTCCAATATTCTGGGACAGCGATATATATAGTAGTACTAATGTGCAATACCAAAATTAACTGCATAATCAGATAAACAGAGTGCTCTAAAATAGATAAAGGCACTAGGCTGGCCGGTGATCATCTAAACACTCAAGAAACCAGTACTAGACAACAGTATTAGATATACTACTAGTCATATTTGATGAGAAAGACATAAATTCCAACCGCAGCGCCCAAGGTAGAAGCAACTATCACCCTCTTCTGCTTCTTGTTTACAGCGATCAGCTCCTCGGTGCGCCTTGCAAAGAGAAGATGTGAATAGGTGTTAGTTAACACATGGATGCCACTAGTTGGGAGTATATCACACACAAAGTATATAGTTGGGAGTACATCGCGCACAAAGTATAAGGAATTAGGTTGCCTATTACATACCGTGCATCTTCCTTAACCAATTGAGAAAAAATCCGAGACCTCTCTTCAAAATACTTATCCCCAATCTCTTCAAAACAGTTGTCCTCAACAGGAGTTTTAGTCAGCTTCTCCTGCAATACCATCAAAGTAAGAAACAAAATCAAATTGCCTGTTAGTATTTCACCGCTAATTTGAAAAGTTCATTATTTTTTAGCAAATTAAAAGATATATTCTTTTTCGCAGGATGCAGAAACAACTGTACAGGTATACGTATGCACTACAGTCACATATCAATCAATGAATCAATATAAGCTGGTAGAAACACTGCAAGCTGATTGGTTGATTTGGTGTGCAATAATATGTTGACATGTGTCTATTCCCTCTACTATATTCCACAATCTGGAAGCAAGGTAAAAAAGGAAAAAAGAGCAAGTACATTAACAGCTTCCAAAGCTTTCCATTCTGGTGGGATTGAAATAGATCTATTGTTTCCTTTGCATAATAATTGTCTTCTTTAGTGCCAACTATTAGAATGTTGTAGAAAAAAGAGAGAAAATAATTCAAACTTGAAGAAGAAAAACCAAATTGTCCATCTAATTAATACCATGCACAGCCTCTATACTTAGAGATCAAAGCGAAAGAAAGCTAAAAATAAGATTAAAAATGTGAAACAAAGAGAAATAAAATGAACCAAGGAAAGAACAAAAAAACAGCAAGAGGGTTGCCTTCTGCTTGATAGGTCGCCCGCAACTAATTTTATCAAGTTCTAAATTTTGCTATGTCATGAAGCTGAGGGCATCAAAGTAAAACTTTCTATGTAATTCATGTGCATATATCAAAATAAATTGTGCTAAATCATATGCGTATGCACCTCTATTGGGTAAATTATGTCATTTTTACACACACCGAGTAAAAATTATGCAGAGGAGAAAAGAAAATATCCGGTTCTACCAAAATAAATTTCTATAGTAAGATAATTAGAAATCCTTTGATCTTCTAGAAGTTAAATAGGGAATAAAAAACGTGAATAAATTTTATAAGAATTAAACTATGTGCTGCGTAAAAATTGCGAAAAATATTACGTTCTAAAGAGAACATAGAAAGCATATGCATGCAAATTTTCACGTGCTCTAAGAAAAGACAAAATGAAAAAACAAATTAAGAATAGTGCTGCCCTGTTTATGACGTCCTAAAAGTAAACCACGAAACCCCAAAACCATCTTAGATGATCATTATGTAGAATATGTAGAAAATAATACTTAGATATTACATGTCAGTCTCTATGTTAGAGGTCCAAAATGTTATATAAAAACTTGAAAACTAACATAAATACGTTCTGGAAGCCTGTACAAACGTACTAAAAAATAGCCGGTCGCGTCTCCACTTTCTAGTGGTTGATTATAATCATTCTCAAGACAAATTAAACATTTTTGAAAAAAAAAAGGCTGGACTTTTTTTCCCCTCGAAACTAAAAGCTCGGCGAATAGGGATCTAATTGAACAGCGTGCGGTGATTGAATCGAGAAGACCAAGATAATTACGGAGGAGGAGGAGGAGGAGGGAGGGGGAGAAGGGGAGGGAGGACGAAGAACACCTCGGGGTGGAAGGAGCGCGACGGCGGCGCCCGGCGGAGGGTGGCTGCGACCGGCGGCCTGAGCTTCCCGACGAGAGAGCGCAGCGCCATAGCCATGCCGATGGCTTCCGGTTGCTGGGCGTCGAGATCCCGGGAGGGAGGTGCCTGCCTGGCCCTAGGGTTTCGCTCCTCTTCTCCTTTCCCCTTCGCCTTAGCCTTCTCCTTCTCCTTCCTTTCCCTACGCACCAATCAACAAACCGACTAGTGTAGAAGTATAGCTAAGCCCGGTCTATAGACTGTGGCCCCACCAGTCAGTACCGTCTATGCAAGTTGATTTTAGAAAATTTGCTTTCGAAGCCTCCAAAGTTGACTTCTTTAGATCTAGACATATAGCGGTATAGTACTCCACCCGTCCCATATTATAAGAGATTTTAAATGAATGTGACACATCATAGTACTACGATGTCAGATGTATCACGTCCCTCCAAAATCTCTTATAATATGGGATAGAGGAAGTAGGCCAAAAGACCCACACCCCGATGGCCCGAGTCACAACACGGAGATTTAGCCCGACCTAGGAACGACATGGATAAATTGTTATCGGGCCTGTGTCGATCGATCCAAATGTTGGGTCGTGCCTAGGCCTCTTCCTCAGTACGACGTGCTAGCCTGGCACAGCAAGGCCCAACGATCAACATAATTGTGACCTGACACCCCGCAGGCTATAGCCCATCGGTGGCTGGCCCAAAGAGATGAGAAAGGCAATATGGACTTTATTCTAGCCATATATATAGATGGACATATGGCCCGAGGCCCGACGACTCGGCCCAAGGCACAACAATTTGGCCTGGCTCAAGGCACAACAATTTGGCCTGCCCCAGGCATGACACGACTTGACTTGGGTTGTGCCCGTGCCGGCCTAGCCCGACAGCTGGGCCATCCCTGGGCTACCCCCTCGGCACGGTGGGCTAGCACGACCCGGCACGACCGAAGAAAAATAGTTGAGGGATCCAAAATAGACTTAATTCACCCATTTGAGGTACGCCCAAAGATAAGAGGGATATAAAATAGACTTATTCTAACCATATAAGACACAACCCAAAGAGATGAGGAAGGAAATATAAACTTATTTTATACAGAAGCACGATGTGTTACCGTGCCTTTGTGCTGGCCCAGTACGGCCCGAGTGCTAGTGCGCCGTGCCTAGGCTTGACGTGCAGCCTGTGGGCAGGCACGGCCAAGCACGAAGTGCCAATCGTGCCGTTTCGACCCGACCGCTCTCGGGCCATACCGGGTGGCCCATTTGGCCATCTATAGCCATATATAAGGCACGACGCAAAGAGATGAGGGAGACAAAATAGTCTTATTCCAAAGACGAGTACGTTGGGCTGGTTGTGCTTTTGGACCAGCACGACCCAAGTCTTATTGGACCGTACCTAGGCCGTAGGTGCAACCCTTGTGCAGGCACAACACGACATGGCGTGCCAGTTGGGCCATGCCGGGCTGGCCCATTTGGCCATCTATATATATCACTAGAACTTCCTGGATAACTTGGATAACTTTAATCAGAGCTGATCTTCATTGATAAAAAATATCAAGTCATTCATTTAATATAGGAAAAATTTGCTACAAGACACTGAAAAGTTTGTGGTCTTTGCTCTGAGACACCCAAAAAATGTGTATCTTTTCATGGACACCGTAAAAATATGGTAATTAGCTGCTAGACGCCCCAAGCATTATTTTATTATATCTGGTCTAGATGGAGAGAAATTAAGTAAACGACAAGTTTGCCCTTGGGCCAATGTTGTTTAACCCGACCGCGACGTGTGAAGCAGACCCATTCGCCTGTTCAGTCTCACGATCCCCTCTCTTCCAAACCAAAAGTTTAGGTGCATCGATGGAGGTGAGCACTAGTGAGGCGGCTGTAGTGATGGCAAATTCAAGTGGTGCTTTTAGATTCAAGTAGAGCAGGGCGGCAGATTAGCAGTAGCGGAGGCGGCGTAATCAAGCGGCTATTCAGGCAGCTGGGGAAGAATCAAGTAGCGAGATCGAGTGCCACCTTTTGCTTCACTACTGCCTTCTTCACCCTGGGCGACCCTTTTCTGCGCGACTCCCCCCAGGGGGACGACATTCCAGCACTATAACCTTCAACCCTAAGCTCACATCTCTATCAATGCTGATTCCGTGTCGCTTCAATCCGCCACCTGTTGATGACCAAATTTGGTAATTCAAGTGTCGGAGATGAAGATAGAATCAAAGAAAATCGAAGAGATTAGATCGTATCGGAAACAGAGTGAGAATCGGCTGTACTCCGAATCGGCTGTGAACTGGATCAGCAGAATCAGAGTCGGACAAGGTTAGCCGATTGAGCCGATTTCGGTAACATGACTTGGTACACGTCATCGGGTTGTGTTAGCGTGTTTCATATGGATTGCCATGCACGGATAGAGTCCCGAAGAGGCAGTTGTATCTATTAATTAGGTTATTTTATGTAGTTTCCTTATAGATATTCCTGGTAAGAGTCCGCCTAAGGGACTTGTTCGTAAGTTGGATTTGTATTAGGTTAATATGAGTCGTGTCCGTGATGGACAATGTTTGTATTTTCGGGTATAAATATAGCCCCGAGGTTTTGTAAATAATAACAACATACGTTCAATCAATCTCGGCGCATCGCCACCTTTGTTTTCTACTTTCGACAAGCTTGTGCTTTCGAGTCGTGCTGCATCAATTTGATCTTCGGCGAATAGGTATATCTTGTCATGGTGATTTGCATCATTGGAGTTAGTGCTTACATCTTTATGACACTCTAATTCTATCTTGCAAGTCTCCAAAGTTATCATATATGTTATATAGCTTAGATCAACGATGCTATCTCCTTATATCGGCTAGATCCGTTTTAGGATTTTGTCAGTATCGGCTAGTTTACTTTGTTGATTCAGGTTATATGATGTATCTACCATCCTGATTTAATGACTATTAGCTTGTTAGATGTTGTGCTTCTTTCATGCTTAATGCTGCATTGGTTAAGTCCAACCCATTGATTTGTTTTAGAATCATGATCCCTAACTTGCTTTACGGTTGTTAATAGGGATAGTATCGGAGTTTCAGCCGATCTTATCTATTTAGAATATTTGATATAGTTTTATGATGTGTTTAATGTTCTATATTTAATTCTCATTGCTTTATCATAAGATTGTATCGGATTTACGACCGATATACATTTAGATCTAGATATCAGCTATGACATTGATTTTATGTAATCATTATTTCATGTTACGATAGACTTAAGCAATTTATACTGTATCGGTTCAGTCCGATCTATACCAATTGTTTATTTCTAGAGTAATCGTGATTCTTTGATTGCATAACATTGATATCTACAGCCGATATACTAGTTTTAGGGTTATTTTCATACTTACTTATATCTTATAGCCGATTCATGCTTTATTGCATCGGCTAGGTCACATACGATATGAAATCGGCCCTATGGCCGATTGTCTATCGTTTACTAATATTCTTTGCATATTTCTTCTTGTTGATTGCAGGATCAAATCAACTGGCACGCCCCTGAACCTAAAACCCTAATTTTGGACCTGCACTAGAGTTAAGCAGATCTCTCAGGCCAGTGTGTGTTTTTTGCATCAACACCACCCCCCTCACCAGAGCTCGCCGCCGTTGACGCTGCTCGCCTCCGCACTGTCATCACTGCCCAAATACCTAGGGTTCGAGCAAAGGGGATCAAGTGCGTGGGGAGTGGGTTGGGTCTAGTTGGAACCAGTGGCGGTCGTCTTTACAAGCTGAACGACCCGAGGGGCAAAATGGTACTTTCAACGTTCTTTCTCTCTCCATCTAGACCGGATATAATAAAATAATGCGAGGGGTGTCTAGCAGCTAATTACTACATTTTTACGGTGTCCACGAAAAGATGCGTGTCTCACAACGAAGACCACAAACTTTCAGTGTCTTGTAGAAAATTTTGCCTTTAATGTAACAAGCAATTATGCTCGTACATTGCAATGCAAAAAACTAAAATTATCTGGAGTAGTAAACATTAGATGATTTGGGTATATTTTTTATGATATAGATCCAAGTCAATTCTATGGGTTCAACATAACCTTCATCACAATCTAACATGCATAGACATGAGCAATGCAAATAATCCTAAAGCAAATTCCAGCAAAAGGAATAGCTAAAACGGAGATACAACAAAAGAAAACGGATAAACTGAAAACCGAATAGATTCGGATGACAACAAATCATTTATAATGTTAGAAAATTGGAAGTGAGAGAAGACTTATATTTATTTTTATTTAAAAGGGCATGCGATAAGAAATATTGGCAGGGGTAGGAACACAAAAGTGCGGGACTTGTACTTGTAGAGTCACACTGTCGCAGGCGTTTGGCTAGCCCTCGAAGGCTTCGCTTGAATAGGAAGCGATAGGGTGTGAAGGACGAACTAACGTTTATGCGCGAGAAAATTGCATATCTACTATTATAAAAGAATGGATTCGTTGGAATACCATCACTAAAGCGGTCTTCAATAGAATACCACTTCAACCACGATGTGTTGGCTGAAATGCCATCTTGGACTATTTTACCCTTGGGGTTCTTATTTCTCCCTCCCACTCCTCATCTTCTAGTTCGGCGTTCTTGGTGGCGACGATGGACGAGGACGGCTCCGACTACTTCTAAGCCAACCGACGCGGTGGAGGCACTGGATGGTGATGGTGGCGCCCGCTACTCCCGCGCTTGCCCGACGTCCTTGGTGGTGGTGGTGGACGGGGACGGGGGACAGCGACGCCCGCTTCTCCCACCAGTGCCTGTCTAGCACCCTCGCAGAGGTGGCGGTGGATGGCGATGGCGGCCGGTACGCCCATGCCAGCCCAGTGCAGTGGCGGCAGTGGATGGTGACGACGCCCTCGGTGGCGGTGGTGACAGCACCCGCTAATCTCGCTACTCCTACGCCTGCTTGGCCCCCTCGGTGGTGGCGATGGACGGCAATTGCGACAGCAACAACAACCACTATTCCCGTGCCAGCCCGGCACAATGGACGACAACGGCACCCTCGGCTAGCAACCTCGATGGCAGTGGTGGATGGCGACGGCGACACTTGCTACTCTCGCGCCTATGCTCACCCGCCACCACTAGTTGCAAAGCTCTTCTCCTCGCCGGCTGATCTCTTCTCGTAGCCATGGGCACTAGTGATGTGTACGGAGGAATACGAGATTGAGGGAGGAAGAAGAAGCCTAGGGGTAAAATGGTCTAAAATGGTATTTCGGCCAAGTAGTCCTAGTTGAGAGTAGCATTCCATGAAAACCCGTTTTAGTAATGGTATTCCAGCGAATACATTCTTTTGCAATGGTAGATATGCAAATTTCTCGTCCTTTTGCAATGGTAGATATGCAAATTTCTCATCATGCGCATAGCTAGTCGGACAAAGGATGAAGTCGATCATGACTCGGAGATGGATGAATGCATGATGAAATCAATCTGGACTTGCGAATCACGATGATGATGATCATGAAGCCACTTGATGCTATATGCATTTTATCTCCAGCAAAACATGGACTTCTCTACTGTTCTATATAGCATATAAGTGAAAAATCCAAATAAAATAGAGTACTCTGATTTATCACCATGCATATTAAAGTAACATCTCGTGTAATTAACAATACACATTTGCTTAAAAAAAGCATGCATGCTAGAGGTTTCATAAGAAATAGTCTTAATCAAAAATCATAGTTATAATGATAAGCATATGATATAGTTGATACATGGTTCTCTTTTCTAGCTGTCTCAGTCCTGACAAAGAAAAGCACCCATCACAACAGTCCCAACAACGCATCCAGAAGCCGCCGCCATCATCATAATCCTGTTTTGCCTCCTCCGAAATGCCACCATCGGTTCCGCTACCACTCTTTGGAGTTAAAAACAAAAAAAAAAGAAGAAAACAAATGTTATTCCAATAAAATATACAGTAAAGACAAGTGCTTTTTATATAGCCTCTTACCGTGCTCTCTCCTTGATGTTCTCAAACATAATGTGAGCGTCCTCCTCAGCATTATGGAAAGTAAGGGGTTTAATCTTAGGATTTGTGTTTCTGCTCAACTTATCCTACAATTCCACACATCAAGAGTAAACATAAGTCTAGACAGTGCGAATCCAGGATGAAAATGGAGGATAGGCTCAAAATTAGTGAAATTAGTTTACCAATAGACAATAGGAGTGTTAAAAGTATATAGTGTTATGCAAACCAAACTTAACATATACTACATGATTGGATGGGGCAGAGAAAAAAAAACCTCACCGATACATGGTGTATCTACTTTGCCGTTAATCAAATACTTTTCAAAATAAGCAGAACAAATCACTAAATAGCCTCATTTCATTCACTACTATAATTTTTATTGACTGCCTCTGTTGAATCACTGTGGCCTGTGGAGAAAACGCATAGCTCATCGTTGTAGTCATCATTCTCTCCAGCGCAACTCGAAGCCGAATGGGCCATCGGGACAATAGCCTTTTCTCACAAGTTGGGCCAAATTGGGCCACCTGCTGGGCTTCAAGAGCCCAAACCCTACAACCTATTTGACCTGCCTGCTTGCGTCATAGGTTGGAGGAGGGGGGGGGGGGGGGGGGCAATTAACTGATTAATTAGTAGATAATGAGAAACAAATTTTTTGTTGGGGTAGGGTGATGCCTACGCTCGCCACCCCATGTGGCTCCTCCACTACAACTCATGCTCATGCAGACACACTTTTGGCATAAACAAATGGAACATGGCTGTGTGTATACACCCTTGGTGTAGAGTCTGGGTTTTAATCCGTTATCAGAAAACGAAATAAGTTACCTTCAGAAGAGACAATCTGGTAAGATCCTAGAACAATTAATAGCCCAAAATTGTATGGCCCGGGTGAATCACTACAGCCGCAGCTATCTCTACCCAACCCTTTACCAGCCCAACCCTCTACCAGGTTAGAGCAGCTATCAAACTTTCAGTATTTCACCCCTGTATATATCTCTTGTAAATCCACCCCCATCCCTCCCTCTCTATAACTGTCTTTCTCTCGATCTTTCTTTCTTTTTATAATCTTGTAACCTTAAAAACTCTGTAAACCGAATTTCATAATTTTTTCTCGCAGGGCGCATAAATAACTCTATAGGGATACGTTGCAGTCACATATGGTTTGATTATAGTCATTCTCAAGACAAATTAATTATTTTTGGAAAGAAAAGGACTGAATTTTTCTCGAAACTAAAACTCGGCGAATCGGGGTCTAATTGAACGGCGTGGGGTGATTGAATCGGGAAGACAAAGATAATTACGGAGGAGGAGGGAGGGAGGGAGGGAGGGGGAGAAGGGGAGGGAAGACGAAGAACACCTCGGGGTGGAAGGAGCGCGACGCCGGCGCCGGGCGGAGGGTGGCTGCGACCGGCGGCCTGAGCTTCCCGGCGAGAGAGCGCAGCGCCATAGCCATATCTACAGCTTCCGGTTGCGGGCGTCGAGATCTCGGGAGGGAGCGAGGCTAGGGTTTCGCTCGCTTTCCTCTTCTCCTTTCTCCTTCTCCTTCCCCTTCCTCTTCCGCTTGCTGTCGCCTGTCGCGCACGCACCAATCAACAAAACCGACTAGTATAGCTATAAGCCCAGTCTATAGACCGTGGCCCTACCAGTCAGTCCCCCGTCTATACAAGTTGATTAGAGAAAATTGCTTTTTAACCCTCCAAAGTTGAACGTTTTTAGATACTTCCCTCTGTTCTATTTATATTTAAAAAATGCACGTACATCGCAAAAGGTAAATTAAAATTATAAAAAATATAAAAATATCCGCTGTTTAGTTTTACATGATATGCGCCGTTTAATAAAATATATTCCTAAAGAAAGAAAGAATTTTAAAAAAAGAAAATAAAAAAAGAAAGAAAAAAAGGCCCAGTTGGACCTCTCCGGCCTGCTAGGGCATCGTGTAGCCAAGAAGCATGCACGTGCCAACAATTCTGTGGCCGAGGGTAGAAGTCATAAAACTTTTCATAATTTTTCAGTAATTTTAAGCAATTAAAATGGTACTAATGCTATTTCTGAAAATAGTATGAGATAGAAGTAAACTGATTTTAGCACAACCCAAAAACTTGCGGCCTGCTTCTGTGCTGATCGAGCACGTGTAGCCCATGAGGCGGGCCAACAGCATGGCGGCATGGGAATGTCGCTGGCCCCTGAGCCCGACACAGGATCGATTTCTGAGTCGTTCATTTTGATGGACGGCTCGGATCGGTTCCAAATCCATCAAAAACGCTAATGCCCCAAAACCCTAATCCTAGTTTCACCTTCCCCCTCCTCTCCCCTACTGGCGGCGCCTCTCCCCTCCGTCCCCTCTCCCTACCAGAGACGCCACACCCTCTCCCCTCCCCCCACCAGCATTGCTGCTCCCTCTCCCCCCACCGAAGCTCTCCCTCCCCCCACAGTCGGCCCTTTCCTCCTCGTTGGGTGCCACCGCCACCCCGCTCCTCGCCAGATCCGGCGGGTCGGTGGCTTCTCGGTGGCACGGTGGCTCAAGATCTGGCTCCTTTCTCTCCCTATCAGCATCTCCCAGCACAGCGGCGGGTCGACGACTTCCTAGCGTAACGGTGGCGCGGTGGATCCCCGGCGCAACGGTGGGTCGACGACTCCCCGACAGCGCGGCAGCTCAGGATCTGGCCCTCGAGTTCAGGACCTCCACTGCAGCGAGGCAGCAAGGAGGAGGTCCGGTGAGGAGCGGCGACGGCCTCCCGCTCGCCCCTCCCTCTCCTCTCATCATCTCTTGGGTTAATATTTTTGATGATTTTGTGATGATTCCGATTTGGATTGGGATTTTGTTTTTCGGTTGGATTGTGATGATTTGGGATTTGGAGAGGAGGTGCGCGCGATGTGGGCGACGGACTAAGCTAGACGAAAATCCTCTATTGGAAGCCTTATAACTTTTTTATTAGGTGTAGATAAGACCATTTGACTTTTTAATAGTCAAACCACTTAAACCTTAATCAAATTTATAAAAAAAAGCTAGTAACATATGGAACACTAGGGGTGGAGCTACATAGTTGAGGGGTTCCCAGGAACCCGGTCCAAAAATTTTGTTAGCTATAGTTAGTCTATTTTTATCACATGTGCACCCTCAAATCAAACTCAGGCACCCATATCAGCATAAATTCGGTTCTAAGCAGAGTAAAGCAAGTGAGTGGTACCCTCTCTATTTTATTCTATCTCCACCCCTTAGAACATCATATTAGTTTCATTAAACCTAACATTGAGTCAGCAATAGCGGAAGGGTCGGCAGTAGCGGCGCACTAGCAACGTACGCAGCGACAGTGCTAGGGGCCTAGGTGGTGATGTCTGTGTTGGTGGTGGTGTTGGTAGAGGTGGCGACTGGTTTGCTTGGCAGTGGTGATGGTGGCTAGTTGTCTCGACATCGCGCTAGGAGTGAAGCCGAGCACCCTTGGCAGTGCCAAGGGTGGTGGTGGAGGTCTGCAATGAAGATGCTGTGGCAGTGGTGGCTCCCTGACGAGATAGGTTGTGATGGCTGCTCAATGGAGGTTGTGTCTGTGACGGCGATGGCGTTGTGGCGGTAGCTCTCTGACGAGATAAGCTAAGGCAGCTCAACGGATGTCGCGGTTTGTAGCACCGGCGGCGTGGCGGCAACGATTTCCGGCAAGATAAGCTTTGGCAGCTCGGCGGAGGTGAGGTTTTGCGACGACAATAGAGGGGCAACATGATCACTTTTGTGCGATGTGGCAACGGTGTAGTGGCAATGACTTTTGAAGAATTGGCGAGATAAGTTGTGGCAACTCGGTGGAGGTGGTACTCTACGACGACGACAACAACATTGTGGTGATGGACGCGTTCACGCCAAGGAGGCATAGATTGTTTGGGCGACATGAGGCTGGTGCTTTGGCGACGTCAAGGTGGTTGGGCGGATGTAACGCCCTGAAAATTCGACCATCGAATACAAAACACTAAAATACGAAATTCCAAAAACTTTTAAAGTAAGTTGCATCATGCCTTGTTTGATCATTCGTTTATTCGATCTTTAATTGCGGTGCTCGGATTTATCAAATCCATTTAAGCGCGAACCCTAAAAACAAAAATCGACTAAGTGCACAATTAAGGAAAATATACTAAAATAGGTGGTGAGGCAATAATGTAGTAAAGAAAACAACATATAAATATTACAAATTGAATTGGGGTGATATAAATTTACTAGGAGACGTCACATAAATATATATATACATAAGCGTACAAGTGTTAATAATGGTATAAAAAAAATAATATGTATAAATTATCGACAGATGGAAATTTGGAGTAAAATAATTAGGGACACTAAAAATATCGGCCAACACTTATTTAGATAAAATTACAAAAGTTTAGGTGGTTTTTAAATGGAAAAACTACCCAAATTATCAAAAAAAACCTGGTGGCACTATTCATCTCCCGCTAGGTGTTCGACCGGGTCCTGCCGCCGCATGCCCGGCGCGCCTCGCGCCCCCGCGCCCTCGCCGCCGCCCGCGCCATACCGCGCACGTCGCCGCCCGCCTGCACGCGCCGCCGCGCCCGGGCCCCTGCCGCGCACGCCCGCGCGCGCCCTCGCGCCCCGCGCCGCCCGCTGCTGCCGCGCCCGGGCCCCTGCCGCGCGCCGCCCGCCGCAGCCGCCGCACGCGCACACGCCGCCCACGCGCGCCGCCCGCCCGCGCCGCACGTGCACGACGCCGCCCATGCCGCCCGTACCCCGCCCACGTCGCGCCGTACGCGTGGCATGCCGCGCCCTCGCCGCTGTACGCGCGCCATGCCTGCACGTCGCCGCCGTACACGCCCGTTGCCGCCCCACTCCGCACCGCGCCGGCCACACCGCGGCATTTCTCCCCCCCCCCCGCGCTATAAAAGGGCGCCCGCGCCCTCCATTCCTCCCCCCGCACCTCCCCTCTCCTCTCCCATCGGCGTCGTCGCTCGCCCCCCCGGGTCACCGCTCGCCCTCGCCGGCCACCTCCGCGCCCCCCCATGCCGCCGCCGCCGCCGGTAAGACCCCCCTCTCCTCCGTAGCCCCCTGCCGACGCGCCGGCCGTGCCCGGCCGAGAGAGAGAGACAGTAGGGAGAGATAGAGAAAAGAGAGGAGGAGGAAGGAGGAAGAAACAGACAGGGAGACAGAGAGGAAAGAGAGAGGAAAGGAGGAGAGAGAAAAGAAAAGAGAGAGGAAAAGAAAAAGAAAAAAAAGAGAAGAAAATAGAAAATAGAAAATAAAAAATAGAAAATAGAGAATTGAAGATAGGAAAAGGGTAGAGAAATTTAGGAAAATCGATAAATCCGTCGTCGTCAATTATTTTAGAAACTCGTAAATTTAAATCGGATTATTTAAATTACAAAAATACACTTAATTAGGTCATTCACTTAAATGACTATTCTTTTGCGGGATGTTTAGTCAAATATTTAGACTTCCATTTTTAGGTCTTACCATCTCGAGTGTATACTAATTAGTTAGTTCTAGGACTTCTAAATTAAGCGTTGTCGTTAATGTTTATTGCAATAACCGTTTAATCATTATTTAATTTTACTCGTCAATTAGGTTATACGCTCGAGTAGCCATTGCAATTATTTAGTAGATTACCGATCACCTAAGGTGAAAGTATTATTAGCGGGATCTAATTTATTCGAGACGCGTAAATTAAATCAGATTAAAATTCTAAATTGGCTAGCGCTAATATTTTAGGGCAACGGTGTTAAAAATCGAAATAGAATTACTCCCTAAATAAAATGGAATCGGTGTCGACGTTCAACGCTCGCGCTCAATTTCCCCTATATTTTTCTTTAATTGGATTCCGTCGGATTTTAATTGAATCCTAAGTGAATTCAATTTCTTTTCGCACGTAATTCTAGACACCGAGGGAGTGGTGAGTCCGACCGAAGATCAAGAACCACAGGGCTTCGAGCAAGGCAAGTCATCACTATCCTTGAACATGTTGATCCCAAGTTGCGAAATTATTTTTATTTACAAATAAAGTTGCATGCAATGATGAACAACCTACTTGTTATTATGCCATACCTTGATTATTGTTTATTCCCTATATTCCTTTGTAACCATGCTTATACATGAGTCCCTAGTCAATCATGACAAATGCTTAATGATGCTATTCTAGAATCGTGCATACTCATATTTATCAAATGCTTTATGCTTGGGCAATTACCTTAGGGAAGGTAATTGGGATGCGGCATGTGGAGACATGAGCGCCACATTGCCATGATATGATGACACGATCTGAGGAAAGAGAAATAAAACCAAACAAGTGTTTTCGACTGGGGCGGATGGTGGATTTGGGTGGTATCCGGAAAAGGCTAGTTCCGTCCCCGGTTAGTTAAGGACCGAGCCATGAAGTTAAGCATGAAACGACCCCAGTACAACCGTACTTCTCGGATGGGTATATACCTAGCTGACTAGATAGCCGAGCAGTGGCAGTATCCTTGCATAGATGGTTCACCCCAGTGTGTGAGGCAGGTTCGCTACGACGGGGCAACCGTTGAGGTGGGGACGCGATGCGTACCCTACATCGGTGTCACCGTTGGTAGGACTGCCACGTGTGTGAGAGTGAGAATCTAAAACTTAAGTTATAAACTTGTGCGTGTGTGAGACTCCTTTCCCCGGGAGCGCCAGGACTCCTCTCACTGCTAGAAACAGATACGCCTAGAGTGCACGAGGATGATAGTTCATGGAGCGGGTACTGCCAATGTAAGGTTATCGAAAGGCTTTGCCGTGACGCGTCTCATGTGTTGGGTAGTCGCGGAGTACGGGTAAAGTGTACATCCACTGCAGTGTGAGTAAAACAAACTATTCGAATAGCCGTGCTCGCGGATATTGAGCACCGGGATGTGCATTACACTTGGCTAGACTCTAAATTCTTAACCTGTGTGGGATGGGATATTGCATGATGAATTTTATGCTGTTGGAGCCACTCCCTGAGAGCAGGGAAGGTGGACGTCCACAGAAAACCATGACGACCAACGGCGGGAAGCCATCCTTGGGATCACAATGAATGGTAGACAGAACCGTCGTTGTTAAATTGAACTCTGGTATTAAAACTTGACCAGTTATGCTAGGTCTTAGGTTTGTGAAAAGGATTGCAAAACTAGCTTTATGCAACAGAGCCTTTGCCTCGCCTTGATTAAAATCCTTCATATGCATCGTTGCTGTCGTGACTTGCTGAGTACGGTTGGTACTCACCCTTGCAATTATAAACTTCATTAGAAGCCAAAGATGACACCGCGGAGGATCCTTACGCCTACTACGAAGAAGATGCGGAAGAAGAGGGTGCCCACTAGGTCTAGATACGGTCGTTGCCTGTGGCAATGGCGATGCCACTGCCTTCGCTCCGCTACTTATCTATATTCTGCTTTTGGATTGTATTCCGGACCGTTTGGTCCTTTGTTCTAAAACTACGCCTTCGGGCCTATGATGTAATAATTCGTACGCGACGCTTATGTATGCGCTTTTGGTAATTCAACTATGTATCGTGTGTGCCAAACTACTTGATCCAGGGAAATGACACAGAATACACGAGTGATTCCTGTTGCACAACGGGGGTCCTTACAGCGGAGTAGTTCAGTCCCCTTCCTTTGCTCATGGCAAAGTGGAGGAGCTTTTACGGTTGCTGCAGGCTGCAAAATCAACAAAGTGTGGAGGCTGAAAGGCGGGCTAGCTCCACATCTCCCCGAATGTTTGAAGTGATAAGGAAAAACTTGTGGAGGCCGAAAGATGGGCTAGCTCCACATCTCCCCGATGTTTGAAGTGATAAGGAAAAACTTGAAGCAGTCTTCTAGTCTTTCCTTTTTTGGAAACAAATTGAAGTTATTCTTCTAGTCTTTTCTTTTTTAGTTATTTGTCTTTGAGTGAATCTCGGTTATGAGATGTAGAGTGTATACACTCAGGTAACCTTTGGCTTTAGATGTAGAGACCAGATTTTATCCATTATCTAAATAATCTTCGTAAATACACACACACACACAAAGACACTCATCGTGATTACACACGTGTTATGGAATAAGATGAACATCCAGGTACCATGTGGAAGTGGAACAACCGGAAATGAGTCACAATAGTACTATACCATCTTTACATCCCAATGAATAGAGTGCCAGTATACAAAATTGACATGTATCGTTTCTTGAGTCTATAAGAGCACAGTTGTAGAGTACATCCCCGGTTAACATCTACTTCCAACAACCTTGTGTACCGGCTCAGAAACAGGTCACATACACCTCTACTTACAACCTGTGTATCGGCTCAGAAACAGATCACATACAGGGAAAGCTGATTATATTTTACTGAGATCCCTGCAGACGATAGTGGATCCACCAGACTAGCAAATTAATTCAATGCTCAATGAAAATTCCCATTTTCTAAAGAACTAAAATTGATTTGTCATGTCAATTTTTCACTCCAGAAACCATTATATATATAGGAAAATGGTTCTATACACCCGGGAGTACGTACTCCTGCTCTCATCCACCGTCGATCAACAACCAGACACAACATACCTCGTTAGCGGATCCACTCAACAGATCCGTTTTGATTTTTATCAAGAAAACTTTTTCCGCTCATCCGAATATGGAATTAATTATTTAGGGAGAAATTATCTATACCACTTATATCGCAACAGACCCAACAGCATATCACGGAGTTTTGGGACTTTGGGGGCGGCGCGGCGACGACACCACCTTGGATTGACGCTGCGACGATTCAGCGGCGACTGGGTGGCTGGTGGAGGAATTGAGGAACAAAGAAGCGATCTCTTGGAAGCTGCTCGTTCTTTCCTCCAGTGATGGCTCCTTCCTCTCCATTTGGAGATACTGAAGCAGAGGTAATCGATCTAGAGATCCTACCTCCTGTTGGTGTCAATGAAGGAGACATCATCGATCTTGGGTCAGAGGAGCGTAGGAGCAGGGAAACCATGGCAAAATCAAAGGGTCACAGTAATGGAGGTTATACAAAGCAGCAGGTTTGTATCGGTGTAGTTCTACGGCAAGATCGACGCAAGATGTCTAATTTTTTCTTGTTTGCAGGGGCACAAGAGAAAAAGTTTATCACCACTTTGCAAGGTATGCCCTACAAATTGATGCCTGTGATTGAATATCTTGATTTCTATAGACATAAATCGATGCTTTCAGTTTCGGATGCTAATCTTGTCCTGTAGATGCATTTGCTGTTTCTTTTGGGATAAACTATATTGTACCCTACTTGCTATACTAGTTGCTATACTAGTCTGTATATACTACAATGTTTCTGGAAGTGTATGTGTTATTCATTTAATTTTTTACTGTACTATTTACTGAATCTATATGGATTGGTATATACTGAACTTTTCCATAGAGTGGTATATGCTAATTTTTGTTTACAGAAGTATATACTGAACTCGGTATGTACTGCATTTTTCTATGGAATGACATATGCTGAATTTTTCTATGCAAGGATATATACTGAACTTTCCATGTATTTGCTGAATTTTTTTCATAGAGGGGTATATGCTGATTATTTTTTACAGAATTATATACTGAACTTTTCTATGCAAGGGTATATACTAAACTTTGTTTGACAAAAGTACATACTGCATTTCGAAAGTTATGCTGAATTTTCATATAGGGTGATATATACTAGCTTTGATACGTATTCAGTTTCCCATAGAGGGGTATATGCTCTCTCTTTTTTACAGTAGTATGTACTGAACATTTTTTCAATGTAGTGATATATACTGTTTTTTTATGTGGAGGGGTACAAATCGAACTTGTTAGCCAAAAGTACATACTGTGTTCTTTCCATAGATATGCTGAATTTGTACATAGAGGGGTACATACTGGCCTTTCTTACGCAGAAGTATATACTGCATTTCTATGTAGAGAGGTATATGCTGTTTTATTAAAAGTACATGCTGAACTTTTAAAGACAGAAGTACACCTGAATTTTTCTCATTCATGTAATCTATTATAATTTTGTGCTAAAACTAATTATCTGTAGGATTTGAAGGTTTCAGCAACAAGGGGTAGCCTTAATAAGACAGCTGCACGGGTGGTATCAAGGTATCGCCAAAGCAGGGTACTAAATAGACAGAACAAAGACAACAATACCTTTGGTATCAACTGTAGGTGTCAACCCAAATGCGTAGTGGATATTATTAAAGATTTCAATAACACGAAGAAGGAGCTGATTGGTGAAATTGGATTTGGTGGAATTTTGGATTTCAAACTTACTAAGGTTCACAGGCAGTATGGAGCATGGCTACTGAGCAAGGTGGATCCGAAATCATGCACTATTGTTATGGATGTCAACCAGGAGTTGCCAGTTGGTCCCAAGGATGTCAATGAAGTTTTTGGCTTGCCATGCTCCGGGGATCCGATTATCCCTTGCTCGCAAGACGAATTGAACAAGAAGAAACAAATGTTATGTGAAACTTTTGGGATACCAAACTTTTCACACCTAAAAATATCACTCTTAGAGGGAATCCTAAAGAAGAAGTATGGTACGACCATGACGATAGTTGAAAAGAGGGTATTCAAGGTGGCCTTTGTGTTATATGTCACGACAAAGCTGTTGGCTCCGCAGTCCTGCGCGAACTTCATATCTCCAAGGTATATTAGGGCTATCTCTGACGTTGACAATATAAAACAGTACAACTGGTGCCAGTTTGTCATAGATGAGGTGAAGAAAGCAGCAGAATTAATGCCCACTCGCTTTCAAAAAACGGTGCAACGATCCATCAACGGGTGTATCATCTTCCTAATGGTTAGTATCGATACCTACCTTATTAATTTAGTATATAATTAACACTCATACTGACAGGCCAAATCATCCGTGCAGGCAATCTATTTGAGCAATCTCGTCATCCGGAAGGTTGGTATCACATCTGTTAAATCATGTCACATTTCTCAGTTTGAGGACAATCAAATTGCTAGGATGATTCAAGAAGATATAGTCAGTAAACATAACCCAGGATACCCTTTCCCTCGTTATGGGAAGCTCAAGGTATGTACGATAACCAGTCTGTAATATGCATATCTTTCCCTACAAAATTAAGATAAATTTCAATGCACGTGTTGTTCAGTTGAGGAAAGCTCCAAGAGAGAACACCATGCTCGTGCCAGAGGTGTCTCCCCTAAACTTATGCTCTGATTCAAAGATCCCGTCCAGAGGGATTGATGGTGGCGCAAAATTAGTCAAATTCCTCGAGTCACACTTCAATTCATTAGATGTATCTGGAATGGTTGGCCCACAGGTATGACAACAATTAGTATATAGAATGTTACTTCATAGTTGATCCATTCAGTTGGTTTGTCTACAGGATGAAGTATCTGCAACCTAACACGGGTGTATTCTGATTGAAAACGCAGACATACGAGGAGATGAAATCTTACGTTCAGAATGGCTTCAATCAGATCGATGATATTTTGCCTAGCATATCAGACTTTGTCGACATAAGCAACGACCAAACTGCTATTCAAGTATCCAACCTGTTCAAGGGAGCTTTCAAGAGTAATATTGTAGCGGCAGTTAAGATAGCTACGAGGGCAACAGTGAGGAATGTCATTGATACTATTGAGGATATGCAAGGGCCTCTCCATCCATGGGGAGACCCATCTATCATGGGATACAGCACACCCACGAGCCACTACACACAAGCTACAAAACATGGAAGTCTAATGGACCCACCAGGTAAAGTTTGTTCACTATTTCCATCATTTAACAAAAAGAAATAGTCTTAATGCTCACTGAAACAAATTTTCTTACATACTCCATGTATCAGCTACCCAGAAATATGAGCACAATTTTGGAGGCTCACAGTGTACTACTCCAAAATCTAATGGAGCTCCAGGTTGGCAAAGAAATACTTGCCAAAAAATTAACGTGTTAAGTGCATGCTAATCATTCTAAAATATTCAGGTTTGATTAAAAGGACTAATTCTTCAGTATCGCCTACGTCGGGAACTTGCATGACTAACCAATGTTCCATTATGCTAATTGAAGAATTTGGTAGCGATGATCAGAAGAAGCGAAAATATACTGTTGAAAACCCACCATCTCACTTGCTGAAACACAAAACAAAGCGTGCAGTGAAACCAAATAGAAACCTCATGTCGCCTTTCCTATCGAAACAATGCTCAACTGAGAGGCTCGACTCTAGGATTGCTGATGAACTATATTCCTATGTAATGTCTATTTCAGACGAGGCATCGTTAGAGTAAGTCCAACTCTTCACGTAGATTTACTATTCCACACTCACCTCATATGACATTCATTGATTCTCCGTGGATTATTTCAGTGAAATATGGCTGCAGAGTTCCCATCCTTTCAGGATATCATTGAAACTACAAAACATCCAGGAAACTATAAAGGTTGGGAGCCAAATGGATTCAGATTCTCTCAACCTTGCAATTCGAATCATGTTCCAACGAGAAGTTGAAAGATTTCGGAACACAAACTATTTGGGCTGGAGGCATTTCATAAATCAAGATTTTGGGGTAACATTGCATCTCTTAAAATATTCTTCTTTGGACAAAGATCATTCTAATTCAATGACACTTTGTACTATTAGATGTACGCGGTAGCTGGAGAGGAATTTTGGGAAGCTAGCCATCAGCTTGCACACTTCTTGGGCCCCGAAGTGGTATATGATGTTTCAGATAGCCACCTGGTGAGTACGTTTTTCGTTACCGTACATTTCACACATATAATTGACCATAATGGACAAGTGGACCCAATGATATACAAATCATAATTTCGCAGATACTGATACCTATTCACCTCTTCAAACATTATGTGCTGTATGTATTTAACATGGAGAGAAAGAAGTTATCTGTACTTGATTCGCTGAACACTAAAGATCCTCTCGGAGAATCACGTTTCGCCCGGCATGACAAGTTAAAGATCACAGTGTCACAGTGTTTAATGGAATGCATGCGTCTTGCATCACCCGGGTGGGATAAGGACGTACTAAACTGGGACTTCGAGACAGTCGAAAATATACCAGAGCAACAAAACGGGTGAGTGTCTACCCAAGAAAATGGTAAACAACTCATTAACGACTTGTACTGACACTAGTTTTTCACAAACACACAGGGACGATTGTGGCTTTTATACATTCAACTACATGCTGAACTGGGATGGTAGCCGTCTTGTGAACACTTTTTCTCAGGTTTATGATGCTTCAAATATTCCCACACAACACTCCACTACAGAGTCTTCAACTATATGCTCTAACTGAAAAACATTTAACATTCCCAGGACCCGTACTACCTCCGGAGGCAATTTTTGATCCACCTGTTGACTCTGCGTGACAATGAGGCAATACTTCCTGAATATGTGGTGGACCGGATTCGACAAATTAAAGACATTTAGTTTAGATTTATACTCCTATCAAAAGTACCACAACAATTCATGTTATTTTTTTAATACCCTATTTTCATCGTTTGACATAATAATAAGATTGCTGCTATGCATCGATCAAATAACAACCTGCTTACCATCACATGGGCATGTACTGAACTATTCAAACTTTTCAGTTCTCCAAATAATAACCATACATCATGTACTTCCTTTAATCACATATACCCTTATTATGAGATCGTTCAATATGTCAATTTCAATTCAAGTCTGGATCCAATGAATTATATGGTTTATTTTTGTATACACATAGAACTCAACCCTAAATATATGCAGATACCTTTTTAACGTATTTAGGACAAAAATACCACTTTAGCTGGCTCTACACACACACAAAGAAGTATTTAACATCTCAACGCCACCCTCATTTTCCCCTAAAAGAGAGAGAGAGAAAGTACCATCGTCATAATTCTATTGTTTCCTATTAACGCATAGTTACCAAAGCGACACTTCCAAAAACATCACAATACAAGTTAAGAATGATTTAATCTAGATAGAATATACTGGTCAATCTGTATGTAAAATAATCATAACAAATTGACTATAGGAAGTAAAGCCAAATATCATTCCACACAAAAACTTCAAATATAAACTAAATGAGAACATAGACTAAAACTTTCTCTTGTACGTAGACGCCCGGCCGCACGTGCGTGAATTGTGCCCTGTTTCGTGACATGTGTGACAAAATCTGGGAGGAAACGGCAGTTCATCCTCATGACCTTCATCTTGGTTTTCTTCATCGGAATTAAAATCTTCGGTGTTTATCTGCTTTTGACTCCTTACTTCTTTTCTTCTTTTCACACTAGCCTCCTCACCACCAGATATACCTGTTCACTTTTGGTCTTCCTCTGCTTCTCTTCTTCAGTGGTGGAAGCATATCACCAGTCATATTACCACCATCATCCCCACTCGACACAAGATACT
Source organism: Oryza punctata (assembly GCA_000573905.2). Lineage (NCBI taxonomy): Eukaryota > Viridiplantae > Streptophyta > Magnoliopsida > Poales > Poaceae > Oryza > Oryza punctata. The sequence continues at coordinate 2,177,600 of CM002494.2, read as the reverse complement.
GATTGTCAACATTAGCACCAACCAATTCTTCATTTCCATCTTCGGTCAATACAGTGGGCCTTGATCTTTGCCTAGATGCTCCTTTTGGGGATGCTCCTCTACTGTCATCGTCGTCCAAACATAATAGATTTTTCAGGTCAACTAAAAGTTTATTCATGACTGACATTGCCATTTTGAATGCGTGTACATCTGTGTTTGCAACCCTAGCCACCTCCATAGACTTTCTATTCAGAATTACATGTCTAAAACTCCTCGATTGTTCAGCATCGACATCATCTTTGAACCCTTGTAGATGAGGTGGTACAAAATCCCGAGCGTTCCTCGTCCATCTTTTTAGTACATACCTCTCTGGAATATTCGATAAACCATACTGAACAAGTACCTAAAAGGACAAACCAGTGCAATAGAAAATAATCAAAATTACTTTCATAAGCCACACAATGACTAAAATATTTTAGGACCCAGTGAAAAATAAAATCTCTGATAATGGAAGAAAAAAATACCCTCAGTATGTGGCTGCACAGAATTCCCTTATGCTCAAACATCTTGCAGATGCACGAAAATTCCTCTCTTTCTACATCACAAGACACTTGATACTCCTGCCGAAGGAATGAACTAGAATCTTGTGTGCACATACGTACAACTTGAACGGTGCTTTCATCCTCCCCGGGTTTCACCATGTATGATAGACTATCGGTTAACTCATCCGAGAACAACTGGAAAACAGCTCTAGTATATATCTGGGATGCATGAATCTCTATCGGTGAGCTTGTTTTAATTTCAACCTTGTCCTGCATCGAGTGACACCAACTCTTAATCACGCGCTCAATTACATATAATCAACAAACTGGGCACAATGCATACTTACATTACTTGTTTGGAATTCCTCTGCGTCCTCCTTTTGTAGTTTCTCATTGAAAAATCGGTCATACCTCTTAACAAACCCATTCATAGAGCTAGAGGGTTTCACAAACATTTTGAACACATGGTTTGCTGACTCACTTCTCTGCGTAGTAGTCATCCCAGCAAAGAACCTATGGGCAAAATATACAAATGCCCATTTACGCCTTATGTCCCAAATGTGTCGCAAATAAACACTATTTTCTAGATGGTAATCACGAATCAGTTTGTGCCAAGCGGTTACAAACTCCTCCTCTGTCAGAGTCTGCGTGAGAACCTTGTGAAATTCTTTCTTGAATGTCCCACGCTTGGAGTAGATGTTCCCCATACATTCCTTTGCTTTCTTTAGGATGTGCCACTTGCACACACGGTGGATCGTGTTTGGAAATACCTGTCGAATGGCAGCAGCCATGGAAGGACAATTGTCTGCAATATTAAGGATATGAATAAGCATCCTCATGAGGAACACGTAATATGCTGAAAAAAACTAAAGTAAACTTTGAATTCTTGAAAAAATATAAATACTGTTAAATACCCACATACCTGTCAATATTCCAAGTGGTACCTTCCCATTCATGCACTCTTTGAATGTATTGAATAACCATACAAATGATTCTTTTGTCTCCTCTCTAAGAAGGGCACAACCAAAGAATGTGCTCTGAAAGTGATTGTTTACCCCAACGAAAGGTGCAAATGGCATATTATACTTATTTGTTTTGTACGTAGTGTCAAAGGTAATGACATCACCAAAATTCTCATAATTCAATCTAGACACTGCATGAGACCAGAATATGTTTTTCACATGACAAGCCTCGTCGAGCTGTATACTGTAAAAGAAATTCTTACTCATTTTTTGAATTTCCTTTAAGACATCAAGTGTTTTTTTGCATGTCATCGCTACACTCATCCCGCCTAATTGCATATGCCAGCCTATCCATAGCTTTCCTCGTGAATGGAACCATGGAAGCTCCGCCATGCATTCCAGACAACATACCATACATATTTGTCAGATTCATGCTATTGTCCACCATCTCTTCAATAATACCCCGAGTCCCCTCATCTATTTGATTGTGTGAATGATAATTCTTTGCAACTCCTACACTCTTTTTCATAGCATGGTTGTGCTTACAAACAACTTTAGTTACTGACCAGCTACCAGCACCACTGGGCCTATTTATCTTGATCATTGCTGGGCATCCAATTCGAACTGAAGGCTTCTTGGTTTTTGGGTTCTTTCCCTGCAGTGAACATTTAAATTAACACATATGCCATCAAATCTTTCTATATGAACATAGCCACTACTAACATACTATTCTAAATATACATACTTGGTGTGAGCAGCATATCTGCCGCATTGTTCTCTTCTTTCCCACGTTTAGACGTTCTTTATCTAGACGAATCCCAAATCCTTTACTAATAGCATAAATATTATAAAAATTATATGCATCTCTATCAGTCTTAAATCTTTGGTCCAACGCTGGAGCAAGTATTTGAGGAACAGAATAGTCAGGAGGTATGCCAGCTTGGCTATCTACTACCATTCTGAAAAAGAAAAAGAAGGCATACAGTGTTCAGAATATACCACCAATTCCTTGGAATCAAAACGATACTCGTGCGAATTATTATGGTACAAACCTTTCCGTAGGTATCTCTGCGCCATCAATTTCACTTGGGTTTCCTTCTGTCCAATCCAACGAAGGGAATTCATTTCTACATTGGAGACATAAAAGGATTATGTACTATACAGATTCAAAGTGTATACTCAAATGGAAACCTGGCAAAGACACATAGCTTGTCGCTAGAGTTCCATCCCCAGAATCATGCAAGCCAACCATCAATGGTTCATCTTCCTCCACGGCTAAACCCCTGCGTAAGAAAAAAAACAAAATGCACCAATATGAGGCGATCATTACGAGGGATCTAAAAATATTAATTTTTAATCCAACCTTGACCTAACACCATCTGGTTGTGAATCACGGGCAGATTGACAAACACCATCCACTATGCACGTGGAAGAGTTGCACTCATCCATAAGTATTTGGCTGATTTGATGATTTAGGATAGATCAAGCAGGCACCCATCCGTTCAAAAGATCAAAACCAACTTTACATTCTGAAAGAAAAAACACCAAATTGGAACAACATACCTTGACCCAGCAGTATCATACGTGAGGATTTGATTATTCACTTGTTCATCCATCCAAAAACAGCAGCGCCGTGCGGCGCTGTAATCTCGACGCGTCGCGTACAGAACAAACCAAGAAACTAGAGCCCTGGATGAACGCAGGCAGTATGCGCTTCTGTTGATGGTGATACCATTCCTCACCACCCACTAGCCGAACGGACCTATTCTCCAGCTGATTAGTTATGCATGATCGGTAATTTCCTCTGTTTTCATATTAATTACTGCTAATAAATACTAAACGGGTACCACACTCTCAACCCATTAACAAATACTGATCTCAAAGATAATCAACGGTATTAGGAGAGGGAGTATGTACACCCGGGTGTACTAAACAGTCATCCTATATATATATATATATATATATAGACACACACACACACAGTACTGCCCTTTGGACGATACCAAGAGATGCGCCAGCTTCAGCTGATTGGGAATCCTCCAGGACATGGAAAATTACTGGATGAGAACATATTTCCTCTATGTTTGAAAAGCTTTTCCTATGCTTTCTACAGAGTACCTTTCAATATGCAAATTGTAAACATGTATATTCCTTCCTTCCACTTCCAGAAGTTGTGCCTATCAATAACAATAGGAAAATACCATATTCACACTAGAAGCTAAACCCTTCAGAGGTTTAGAGGATTGCTTTCTGCACTGTATCAAGGAAAGTTGTCGGTACCATATTATCATCAGCAGAAAGCATACCATATCCAAAGTTCAGACCTGATAGTCATCAGAAGTTTAAGAAGTGTTGCTATTCTCAACAGAAATGGGATCTACTCCAGCAGGAATGGCAATAGCTGACCCATCATCAGAAGGTCTATTTGATTGGACCATGTTGCTTAACAGCCTGACACTGAGACAGACCAAAAAATTAAACTATTACTTCCTCCGTTACATACTATAAATCATTTGATTTTTTTCTTAGCCAAACTTCTTCAAGTTTAATGAAACATATTCAATACAAAGCAAACATTGTATCAAAATATATTCAATGATAAATTTAATGAAACTAGTTTAGTGATGTGGATGTTGCTAATTTTTTTATAACTAAGTCAAACCTAAATAACTTTGACTACGAAAAAAGTCAAATGACTTATAATATGAAACGAAGGGAGTAGATTCTAGTAATATGACAAAAATATATTTTTTTTTGCTACACATAAGTACCTTGCAAGCCTGCTGGATCCATTTATTTGGGCGAAGGACATGCAACTGGCAAGATGTGTGGATGTGGAACATTTTGTCCACAGAATGTTTATATGCTTATGTCTAGAAAGAGATCAAGAAAATCAGTTCAAAGCTCAGTCGACATTCACATGGCCTCAAAAAAATAAATTGTACCAGGAAAGAGTGAAATACCTTGGCATACCTTGGCGTTGACTTGCGTCTCCAATTGTTCGCATTTCCCATATCAGCATCTCTTTCTTCAGAAGCCATGGTTTGAAGCTCCAACTCAAAAGGCCGCATTAGCCATTCTTTCTGCTGTTGAGTTCTCTTTGGCTCATTTCCTGTAGAGAAGAGAAAATAATGCTTATTGGTATAACTCAAACTCTTGGGGAAACATATCCTAATGATGTCACTTCAACTCCATTGGAAAAGACATGCCAAAAACATGAGTACATTGATGGTGCTCTCTTGCTTTCCAATACAACATCATGATTATCAATAGACTAAACCTCTCATTCACTGTTTGGTTGCTCCCTCATAAGCACTAGAGAAAGAGCCCCTCATTGTCTCGTTGACTTCTCCCTCTTTACAAGAGAGAGATAGTGCCCCTCCTCTTCTTGGCCGTGCCTTCACCAACTGAGGTAGAGACAGTCCCTATGACAACCTCATGGTCACCAGAGATAGACCCCATCGTTTTCTTTTCTGCAACTTGAGTTTGTCAGTAATAGATCTCTTTCTCTTCCTGACTCCACAAGAATAGTTGACATCATCAGATACAGCTAGATTTTCATCACTTTGCTTTTTTGATCTACTTCTGTAAAACAAGCACAAAAGAAACTCGTGAGATATGAGAACAGAACATGCATAAGGAAAATGAAATTCATTAGAGCCAAGCAATGTAACGTTGTAATGTCAATCATACCTAGACGATTTCCTCCTTGAACTTGTTATGGCAGTGTTTACAACAGCCTCAGCATCAATAGATTCAGAAAAGAGATAAATTAATAGAAGCTGAAGAATTTAATGTCACACTAGGCAGCATATTGTCCCTACACGGTATTCTAGAACGTTTTTTGGGCTTTCTCACTTGAACAATAAGTACTGTTAAATTGAGATTGATGATAAACAGAAAGTAAAGTAACTTACGTATTTTTGTGCTACATATTCTACTATTGGATAAATTTGAGAACCGAAACTCAATAAAAGCTTTGAGTCACACTAACAGTGTTCTCATCACTTCCATCAACAAAGTTGGATTATAACTGAGTCCAATGGCAGGTCAATCTCTTTCTTTGTTAAAAAAGTTGGGATTATAATTAAAATGGATTTCTTTATTTGTTGAACCCAATTTGTTGAAGGCAGCTTATCTTGACACAACTCTCTACATATTCTGATGTTCCCAACAGCAATATTAGCAAGGAAGTTTCTCCTCATGATGGAACTTAGGCTTTGTTCGTTGGATGGAGTTGGGAGCTAATCTCCCGGGTACGTAAAACAAAGCGACTCATTAGCGCATGATTAATTAAGCATTTGCTATTTTTTTGAAAAATGGATTAATATGACTTTTTAAAGCAACTTTCGTATAGAAACTTTTTGCAAAAAACACACCATTTAGCAGTTTGAAAAGCGCGCATGCGGAAAAAGAGAAAAATGAGTTGGGAAAGTAGGATGAAGAACACAACCTTAATATTGATGCTACATATCATAAAATATAGCTTTATCTCAAGCAACCTTGGACCAGCAAGGCCCAAACTCATCTACTGACGCCAATAGTTTGGAGTAGTATTCATTTTTGTCATTCCCCAAGATCTATATATATCTGGATCACGAACACTAGGCCGCCTGTTTAACGACCACAAACAACTAGCATTATCATCCAACCCTAAACTGTGTAGTAAAATATTAAAATTACTAATTCACCTTTCACTGCATTGACTCTGTGCGACCAGGAATGAACTGAGCAAACTGTTATTCCAGCTGCCAGACCCAAACAACTTCACAGCTACCATGAGGCGTTTATCCTCATTGAAGACCAACTCCCCACTCTTGAACTTTGAGGATTCAATGTTTCTCTCCACCTACCAAATTTGAAGACATGTGAAATACCATCTAAAATTCCGTGCGTTAGAACTAGCTAAAGACATGTGAAATACTCTGATACCACATATAGACAGAAGCAAAAATGTGTAAATTTGTAAATGATATCATTCTACTCCTGTCGGGTATTCTCAGTCACGTCCCTGTCAAGGACTATTTCCCAGTCGGCTATCCCAATATCCCTGACAGTTTTTGGCCGTTGCGAAAGATACAGTTTCAGGTAGTGGATGGATAATTTAGCCAGATGCCCATCAGAGCAAACACTGACAAACATTTGATTTTACAAGCCACGTCATTGGGACTCAAGCATTACAACCTTTGGTTATATTTTCACATCCTTAAAGCATATAAAGTTGGCAATATCATCAACAAAAATATTTACTACTCCCTCGTTTCAAATTATAAGTCATCTGACTTTTTTTGCTAGTCAAATTTCTTTAAATTTGATTAAGTTTATAGAAAAATGTAGTAGTATTTTTAACATAAAACAAACATATTATCAAAAGATATTTAATGAAACTAATTTGATATTTTAGATGTTGCTAAATTTTTCTATAAACTTGATCAAACTTAACAAAGTTTGAATAGGAAAAAAGTTAAACGACTTATAATATCAAACGGAGGGAGTAGAAACTAATAAAGGATAAAGAACGCTTATTAAGAAACTAATTATCAAAACAAAATATCAAGCAAAAACTAATGAGAATACCCCAACAGTGCAAACAGTTAAGCAACTCAACATCACCTTCCATTATTCATCGAGTCCAGAATCATTGCTTCTTGGTATTGCTGCTTTATTCCTTTAGGATAGTTTGTCTTTCTCAACATCTGACCACGGTTGCTTCTGAAGTGACATTGGGAATACAAGGGGAATTGCTTCAGTACATTTTTGTACTTTGAAACATGCAGCAAGGCCAAGAAATAATGCAGGGGACTTCTTATCTTTATTCTGCACCAAAGATTGCTTCTTCGTAAGTATATGCTTCTTGACGGAAAATATCTAAAGCAATTAGTTAACATAACTAAGAGGACTGTCGATCATAAAATTGAAATTCCCCACAAGTTTCTAATACAACTCTCTATGGAAACTGGAAAGTATACTTCCCAAAGACACAGATCCACCATAACAAGTATACTGATACAAATTTTGATTCATATAGAACTAAGTGGCACTGACGATCAAGGGAGATTAAAACAGATGAATGGCATATATTGTCATTAAAGTGGCTTGAACAAAGATATGCTCTCTTTCAGCTCGTCGAATTTACAAGACCCTTTTGTGGGGCCAAAACATATTACTTCCATGTAGGCATGCCATAAAATGCTATTTCACATGAATGGGGAACCTATAACAAATCTAAAACATTTCCATGACGACAGTTAACATATCATACATTTCAATTATAGGGTAAATTCTAACCATGTTACAGACTTATAGGACAAAATAGTACCTGCACCACCAAGCAAACACCAAAACGAGCCTTGTTATCACATGTTACTCTAATTTACACAACAATTCCAAGCTCACTCTTGTTCATATAGGAATATACAAAAACCTTCGTGAAGTAACTACAAATGAGCGTAGGAGAATCACTTCTGCTATGTCAATCTTGTACCTTGGTGGCTTTCAGGTTGAAGGCTTGTTTAAGTATAAAGTGATAACCAGAGGTACATGCATTAAGCAAATCAAAATACTAAGGGCTCAATTGAGTATAAATAATGCAATACTCTTTTTTGCTGGATCAGGAATGCGACAAATATTGTATTCGAACAAGTATAGTAGTTTGTACAGGTTTTATTCACATGTGTTAGAACTAAGGTCTCATGATATGATAACAGTATATGTAGGGAAGCACATTCCGTAGCTTAAATGGTATAGTCGAGCATATCCGCACCACCCATGGAATGGCCTGGACATACCTGTCTACCTGTCTCCAAGCAGGTCTGCAACCTTGTCGTGGCTTCAACAATCTGCCATTTGGGTGATAGACGATGCTGTTCTGGGAGGATAAATGGCTGCATGGTGCCAGCATCCAGCATCCAGGAGCTGGCTCCTACCGTGTGGGAGCATGTGCCTCTGTGCCAAAGTGCACGCAAAAGAGGACGGGCGCAGAGGCACTACATAATCGCCAATTGGAGAAAGACAGCAGGGGAGCTCTAGGCGCACAGGCTTTCATCGAGTATCTCAACCTTTTGGGCTCGAGTGAACTCAATCGTTCTTGAGCAAGAACAGGACAACACCTTCAGCTGGAAGTGGGAGCACTCGGGGCAGTACTCACCAGAATCGGTTTATGACACACCTGTTCCTTGGGAGGTACCATTTCCCACACGCACCGATCTGGAAGAACCATGTGCCACCCAAGTGCAGGTACTTCTTATGGCTAGTTGCTCACAGGAGATGCTGGACGGCGGACAGATTAAGCAAACAGGGTCAGCCACACCCAGCGAAATGTGTCCTCTGTGAACAGCAAGACGAGACAATTGACCACATCCTAGTTGGTTGTGCAGAACCACGCCAAATCTGGTGGCTCGTTCTCAGCGCCAACGAGCAGCCACAGTGCTTCCCCTCCGACCCGCAGCCCTCTGGTGGTGGTGCAGCAGCAGGAAATCCATCAACAGGGCGGACAGAAAAGGCTTCGACACAGTGGTCATACTAGCAGCTTGGGACATCTGGAAGGAGGAAAAATAGGGTGTTCAACAATCTGTCAATTAGCTGGGGTGAAGTAGTTCATGACGCTGCGGAAGAAACCATGCTCTGGAGCTCAACCAGCGCACCAACATAGTGTAGCTGAGCACTGGTCAAGAGATCCCTAAATTCGTTGCGAGAGATAGCCCTACAATCCTCATTTGTTCCTTTCTTTTTGCACTTCTACAGAAGTTAAAATGATGTATAAACTATCCTAGCTAAATATAAAAGATACGCAAATGTTATGCGTATTCCGAGAAAATAGTTAACTCCATGTTGTTGGTCTTTTTAAAAAATTTTACTACAATAGAGCTACACAATTCAGAAGACTATAAATCCTAGAGATATCAAACATTATCCCGAAGCCTTAGCATACTATATAGAAGACGAGTTGAATAGGGTAATTTATGTTTTGATCAAGAGTCAACTGCCTTGGAAGTTTATTCCAGTAAATCATATTGCCAGGTCATATCATACCAATATTCATAACCTAAGGTATAATCGATTAGCACACCATATGGTACCTATCTTCGAACAAGAGCATGCCACGAACAAACGGAGAGAAATTAACTCACTGGATTGGTAGTGCTAGAAGCGGCGCTGTATCACGCGGAGCCTCACGAGGTTTGCATCCTCGTCCCCTGAGTCAAAGGGCTATTGCTTATACAACTTATCAGTAGAAACTGAACCCGTCATTCGTTGTTTGGTTGCTACCTTCTGAACACCAGAGATAGAACCCCTCATTCTCTTGTTGACTTCTCCCTCATTACCAGAGAGAGAGCCCCTCGTTCTCTTCTTGGCTGTGCCTTCTACACCAACAGAGGGAGAGCCAGTCTTCCGTTTCATGGCTACCTCATTATAGACACTGATAGAACACCCCACTGTCTCCACGATGACCTCATAATTACCAGAGATAGACCCCCCTCATTTTCTTTTGCACAACTTGATTGGTGTCAGCAATAGATTGCTTTCTCTTCCTGGCTCCACTAGAACAATTAGAAGAGTTGTTGGCATCATCAGATGAAGCTAGATTTTCATCAGTTTACTTTTTCGATCTACTTCTGTAAAATAAGAACAAAAGAAACTAGTGAGATTTGGAAACATAACATGCACATTCATTAGAGCCAAACTTTGTAAAGTTTTAATGTTATGAATCATGCCTAGATGATTTTGTCCTTTAATTTGCTGTGGTTGTTTGCAGAAGCCTCAGCATCTTCAGAAAGTATATTCTAGAATTTTTTTGGGGCTTCCTGACTTGAGCACTGGTAAATTGAGATTGATGAAAACAGAACATAAAATTATCGTTTTGTTTGTGCTACACACTCAGCTATTAGATAGATTTGAAAATTGAAACTAAACAAAAGCTGTGCCTCATAGTGTTCTCATCACTTCCATCAACTTCATAGTGAATAAGTGACATTAAGTCATTGGATTTAGCGTTTAGGGTTTAGCAGGTCGCTCTGTTTCTCTGTCAACAAAGTTGGATTGAAAAATGGCTTTCTTTATTTGTTGAGACGCCTTAACTGAAGGCAATTTATCTTGACACGGGTTTCTCCATCTTCTGAAGTTTCCAATAGCATAATATTAGCAAGGAAGTTTTTCTTCACGATGAAACTAATATTGATGCAACATATCATAATAAATAGTATGAGTTTAAAAACAGCTTTACCTCAAGCACATATTGTCAGTACAGTGAGGAATCTTCACGCCAGCAATCTTCGACCAACAAGGCCCAAACTCATTGACTGACACCAATAGTTTGGAGTCTTCTTCAGGTCGGCACTCCCAAAGATCTATATCTGGATCAAGAACATTCGGACATTTGTTTAACGACCACAAATAACTATTGTTACCATCCAACCCAAACTGTGGAGCAAAATGTTAAAACTACCAAGTTACCTTCATTGCATTGACTCCGTGTATGACCAGGAATGAACTGAGCAATCTTATTCCAGCTGCCAGACCCAAACAATTTAACCATGAGGCGTTTATCCTCATTGAGAGACCATCTACCCACTCTTGACCTATCACTCTATCAGGGTTTAAAGTTTTCCTCCACCTATATAGTTTCAATGTAAAGATATGTGACTACTAGCTAAAAATCAGTGCATTATAACGGATTACAAATAAACATATCATAAGTTCTAAACGTGCATATAAATATAGTTTTATTACAAGCTAATTGCACAAATGATGTAACTTCATTCAGAAAATATGGTGACCAAATCAAGAGTTAGTGGTGGGATGGCAAATTCACCACAACCACCACCATTAGGTTCTAACATATGGTAGAGGTTTCCAGCGAATGCAAAAAAAGCTCTTATTCATGATTGCTAGAACACATGCATGAGAGAGCATATTAAAATTAAAAAAAAAATGTAAGACATGACCACAGAAAGTAGCCAATAACAGAGAACAAAACCCCACATGGATTAAGTCAATGGCAAGAGAAGGGGAAAGGCACAAAAATACTTTTCACCTGTTAGAGCACTGATTGCCAGTGCAACCATCCATACTAGCTGATACAAGTTACCAGTTAATACCAAAGGTGCTGACAGCAGCTTTAAGTTGAAGATCTTCTTTAGCCCAGTCCTTAATATAGAATGATTAAGACTTCGCTGATAACGAGCGAGGCACTGGAAAAGGTGTCCTGTGAGTACCCAATGCAACTGCAATGTTAATCCAGTTATTCATTCCTTCTTGTTGGACGGTTGGTAAAAGTCCATTTTTCCTCCCGAAAAGTCCACGCATAATGATTAATGAATGGATCGACACAGTTTAGCCACCTAGACAAGGAAAGCCGAACTCTTTAAGAATCATAAATTATCCACATAGGTATAGCACGCATTGCAGAAAATAAAGAAATAACAACATCATTCAAAAAAAAAAAATAATGCAGGCGTCTTCTTATCTCTACTCTGCACCAAAAGATTTCTTCTTTTTAAGTATATATGCATTCTATTATTAGCAAATCTAAAAAGATACTTTGCTTGATCAAATGATGTAACTGTTATATATATTTGTGTGTGTGTGTGTGTAAACTCCAGCAGACGGAACATGAACTCATTACTAAATGGAAGCAATGGTCTGAATAACACAAGAATATGTATATGTATATCAAATAAAATAACACATCGACATAGTTGATGCATAAAATAACTTACTCAAGTTGCCATTCAAAAATAATTAAAACTAGCTTCTTGACAGGAAAAAGATCTTAAGCAATTTGTTAACAAAACTAAAAGGATTATTGATCTTAGAAATAAAATTCCAGAGTTAGTTTTCAATACAACTCTTTATGGAAACTGGAAAACGAACTTTCCAAAGACAGAGATCCATCATAACAAGTATACTGATATAATTTTTTATTCATATAAAATTAAGTGGCACTGATGATTAAGAGAGGTCAAAACAGATGACTGCATACATTGTCAGTAAAGTGGCTTAAACAAGTAGTGTTCTTTTTTTCAGCTTGTCGAAGTTACAAGAAAAACTTTTGGGGAGCCAAAACATATAACTTTATTCCATTTTAATTAATAAATATGTGCTACCCTGCTACAATACTTACATGTTAAGCATAGCATAAGATGATATTTCACATAAATGGGCAACCTATCTGCCTTAAAACTGTGTCCTTAGTGGAACAAAATTTGTATAAGTGCACTGTACGAAAACTATAACAATATCTAAATAAAAAAACATGGCAAGTTGACAACAATGAACTTTATAGGGAAACACCAAACGATCCTAGCTGTTACACGTCAATCTAATTTAGTTCATGCGACGCCAAACTAATTAACTTTTGTTCATACAGGAAACTACAACTATCTTCGTGAATTAACTACATATGAATGTAGGAGAATCGATTCTGCTATGTCAATCGCAAAACTTGGTGACTTTCAGGCAATAGAAGGTCCATGTCAGATATGTATCCAAAGGTATAACATTTCATTAGTAAACATCCAATAAATAGATGTAGACACAAAATGATGATTACCTTTGCTGATTGTGCACATGGCTTTCGAGAGGAAAACAATCTAACATAAGGATCCTCCTTTTGGCACAAAATTTTGCCAAATTATTTTCTGCAGCTTAACTGATAATCCAAAAGGCATTTCACACAATCCTTAAGATTCTTATTTTCTTCAATATTCGCTTGAATGGTAATCATCTTCCTTCTAATGAACTTCTGGCATGCTCTGTTCTTCTTAAGAGCATCCACTAACAGCAGGCAGCTTTAGGAAACCCAATTCAGGTAATTGTCTCTTTATTTTGCTTATCCACATCAAATTCTTCATCAAGTCTATTTCGAAAAAGATTGCCTCAGTTTTTGTATTTGTCTCTGACCCACTGGAGGTACCTGCATTAAGCAAATCAACATACTAAGGGCTCTCATTTAAGTGCAATGCGACACTCTTTTGCTGGGTCAAGAAGTACACAAAGAACAAACACAGAAGACATCTTATGGTTAATCTCCACATGTAATTTCACAAACCCCCAGCTTTTGGGGCATGGGTAACGCAAAACCCTAGGTATTACGATTCGTTTCAAGGAAACCCATGCTTTGAGGAAAAATGTTTCAGGGAACACTAGATTTATGTAAAATACCCATTCCGTGTATTACGATTGGTTTCAAGGAAACCCATGTATGTTTTGAGGCAAAATGTTTCAAGGAACACTAGATTTATGTAAAATACCCATTCCGTTATTTTATATGGTGTGTTTTAAATACATGTTCAGATAAGTAGGCTCAGGATGCACAAACCTCCAGTCTAATTTATCTTCTTCTTTACTATTGTAAAGCATCATAGCAAAAGCTCAACACGATCCTCACTAATAATAACATATTAACCAATTACATTTACACAAAAGAGGTTATACTATCGATAACTAACACATGTTGAAAATGCAGGTAATGTTAAAAATATCACATACTACCTTTTAGGATAAGTATGCATATAAGTAGGCACAAATATATTAGTCAAATAGACAATATAAGGCTGAACCTAGGGCTCTTTGAAACATTTGGCCTCAAAACATGGGGTTACTAGAAACAAATCACAATATCTGGGGTTTTGTCACATCACATTTATTCACATACATTGGTGGTTCGGTTCTAAAGAACAATTACAGTAGTACAAACAGGTTTCATTCACACGTATAGAATTATGAGGTCAGATGATTACCACCATATGTAGGAAAGCGCATTCCATAGCTTCAATGTTCAAATTAAATTTGCAACAGCCTTTTTAAAATTTCTTCCTACAGCTTCAACAATTCAGAAACAGTATAAACCCTAGAGAATTCATTCAAAAAGAAAAGTTTGTCCTGGTGCAATAGCATATTGTATAGAAGATGAGTTGCATTTGATAGTTCATGTTTTGATCAAGAGTCGACTACCTTGCAAGTTTATCCCATAAATTCGGATTGCCAGTTCGTATCAATATCATACAATTCATCCTTTTCCTGGCTTCCTGCCCTTTAATCAATCAGCGCAGTACATAGTACCTATCTGACAGCACAGCATGCCACGAACAAACAGGGTGAGAGAGAATTTACTCACAGGAGTGGTAGTGCGAGAAGCGGTAGTGCTGTATCGCACGGAGCGTCTCGAGGTCGTCGTCCTCCTCCTCCTCCTCCAAGTCGAAGTCGTAGGGCAGCCAGACGCAGATCGGGCGAGGAGGGCGCGAGGCCTTGTTGAGGAGGAGATTCTCACGGATGCTACGGACGAGCGCCAAAGCCATCGTCCTCCTCCTCGTCGTCATCATCGGACAAAGCCATTCGTCGCCGCTCCCGCCCCCGCCCCCTCTGTGCCGGCGGCAAGGCAGGCGGAGACCTGCGCGACCGCGGCGTCGGGGTCGTTCCCGGAGAGGATGCAGGAGCGGCGCAGCGCGTCCAGGTCCTTCTGGATGTCCTCGTCGATGTCCGGGTCGGAGTCATCGCCGATGCTGCTGCGGCGGCGGCTAGGGTTTAGGGATTTCGCGGCGGGAGTGGTGGGGTGAGGAGCGGGGAATTCGGGGTCTCGGGTTGCCGAAGGCGTTGGAGTAGGAGGATTTCAAATCTTCGGCGAGAAGTTTCCAAAAAAAAAAATAAAGAGGAAATCTTCCGCGAGAAGGAGAATGAAGAACCGTCGAAAGTTCGAAACGGCGCGATATTTTTCAGGGTCCTTGTTTACGCACGAATTAAATACGCCTCCCTGTGTAGTTCACGTACAATTGTGTATCGTCTGTGCTGGTCATCTCTTGTTCTGTTGCCAGTCCGGCAGCCGTACGTATATTACCGATAGAAGATAAACCTTTCTTTTGTTATATCTATATATATCCCTCCGTTCTAAAATATAAGTATTTTAAAATAATGATAAGTCAAACATTTTTAACTCGATTATTGGTAGAAAAAAATTAAAAAGATCAATCACGTAAAATTAATATTTATCATTAAACAAATTATCATAATATATATTTTTTTATTTAAAATATCGATATTGTTGATCAAAATAGTATCTCGAATATTGTGTCAAGGTTTAAAAATACTTATATTTTAGGGCGGTGGAAGTATGTTCTTAGCGTTTTGAAATAAACTCTAATATTTAAATTTTAGAATTTTGGCTACCGTTGATGAGTCGAAGAGCAAACGATCAGCTGTAAATCATGTACTAGTACAAGTTGTGTCCATTTCGTATGGAGGAAAATCATATCAACACTTGCAACGAGCAATTCGATTTGAAAGTGTTGATGTCTATTTCAAAATTCTGACAATAGTCCATCAAAACAGCCATTTGCTTAGTCCCGATTGAGTTTGTCAGAATTTATGGATTTACTTTACTTTCAGATTTCAATACCAGGCAATCAGGCTTACAGGCAGCTGATAATTTGCAGTGGTCAACAGCACTACATGTGCAGTCGAACAACCTACGATGGAAGGAATTACAAAGAGCAGATGACATAGATGAATGAAATGATTTACGCATCCAACCAGGAGATGACATAGATAAATGAAACATTTGCATAACCAAAATCCAGATTACCCCTATTGCAGGCTATCTGAAACTGATTGCCCGGTTATCCATTCACATTTACCAAAAAAAAAAAGGCTATCTTGAACTGAATGCCAATCCACAGTCACAAAAAAAAAAAACACAAGGTATCTGAAACTGAATGCCAATTCACAATAAGTGGTAGCTATCAGAAACTGAATGCCCGCGATTGTGAGAGCAAAGCTATCTGAAACAGAATGCCAATTCGCAATCGTGAGAAGAAGCTATCTGAAAGCCAATTCAGAATTGTGAAAACCTGTCCACACTCCAATGTAATATCCACATCAAACTTAAGCCAAGCTAAAGCTACACATGAAGCTAAATCCAGAACTCAAGATTAACAGATTCTCCAAAAGAAGACAAGCAGAGGTCAAGCACTTCACCATTCACATAATGAGAATTTGCATCATGCGTGCATGGGGTTTAAGACAGATAACTTGAGGTAATGGAACATTTTGATGTTCATTGCAGGTCACAAACTGCCATGACAAAGATCAAAAGGTGCATTGGTTCCAATAGAGTTATTCTATCTTACGAACGAAAACAAAATTTCATCAGATGACAGCAGATCGATCTTGATTCTTGAGGCTAGTCGGATGGATGTCTGGCCCATCTTGCGGCGGCGCTTCATCTTGAGCCGCATCATCCTCTTCTTCCACCACTGGAGATCACGTAGAGCAAAGAATTTTAGTAAAGGAAACAGTCAAACAGAGGTAAAAGAAACAGAAAAGACTAGGCAAGGCAAGCCATCAGCCATGCATACACAGAACATACGCAAAAAAGATACAGTATTCATCACCTCGGTCACTGCTGCTGCGGCGGCGCTGGCTCGGCTGGCTTCGTCTCCTCCTTGTTGCGGCGGAACCAGGCGGCCACTCGATCCCTCATCCTCACCTTCTCCACCACGCCCACGGCCACGGTGGACTCCTCCTGGGTCAATGCTGCTGATGGTGATGGCAACTCTTGCTGCTTGTCGCGGCGAAACCAGCTGGCCACCTTGTCCCTCTGAGAACCAAATGTGGTCTTGTGGACGATGTACTCCTCCATATCTTGAAGGGCTTCCTTCATGAAGCGCTTCCGGATCGCGCGCACCTCCTCCCCATTCACCAATTCCAATCCCTCGACAATCTCATGGAAATTGTTGCTCCTGAGAAACTCCTGGGTCTTCTGTTCAGCCTTGTCCATCACCCCATCGGTCAGCCTGTCACACTCTTCACCGTGAAGGAATTGCTTGGCTCTCCCCTCGGCAAACAGCACACTCATGAAGAGTAAAACCCCCATTATGATGGCGAAACACAGCAAGATGGCAATGAAGATGCCAACTGTGGTATTGGCGTTGTAGAAGACGCCGGCTTGAATGATTTGTGTGGAAGCCCTCTTCATCAGATCCTCCATGAAAGCCCTGCATGCATGAATCATCACTTGATTAATACCCCCAAACATAACAACCCAAAAATAAAGAGAAGAAAAAGAGAGGAGAATTTGTTTCCTCAAACAATTAACCCAAAAGAACGCCCAATTACTTACTCCTGTTCGCTGAACGACCTAAAGATGACCTTTTGCATGGCCTCCAGAACACGGAGGACCGACTGCTCCATCTCCTTCAGCGGCTCGAGTGGCTCCTCCACTGCCGGGTCGTCGGCGCGACGGCTCCCCTCCTCCTCCTCCACCGTGTCGTCGGCGCGAGCGCGACGGCTCAGTGGCTCCTCCACCGCCGCCGCCGGGTCGTCAGCGCGACGGCTCCCCTCCTTCTTCTCCATCGACTTGGACTGGTCGTCACCGGCGCTGCCGCTCGAAAAGCGCCGCGCTTTCTTGTCGCCCGCGACGGTGGAGAGCCCGCGGCAAAGGATCCTCGGTGCTGTGGGAGGCGGGCATGGCGACGTGGCCTGCTGGGCGCGCTCTAGCGCGAGCAGAGCACGCTCTGCAGCGCTGGAGGTCGCAAAGCGTGCCCCTTTCGAGCCCACGGCGACCTTGGCAACGAGGATCCCGGCGGATCTTGGGCCTCCGCTTCTGCCGGCGGCTGGAATCTTGGCAAGCGCAAGCGCCGTCGTGGCCGTGGCGAATCTCGTCGCCTGCTCGACCAGCGTCACGGCGGCGCCGGCGGGCGGAAAGACCGGCGATTTGACGTCCCCGCCGACGCTGGCGATGGAGGGGGTAGCGAAGCTCAGCCTCATCGCCTGGAGAGCGCGCTCCCCGGCGGCGCTGCCCGTCGCTTTGTCGGCGCCGGCAAAGGTGGCGAGGGCGGGGGGGCCAGATCCGACCAAGCGCACGCGTGCTCTCGCTGCCGCTCGGAGAAGCGCCATGGGTGATGGTCGGCGGCGGGTGGCTTCTTGGCGGGCTAGGGTTTGAGTGAGGCCCAAGGCGGCAAGACCGCGAGAGCTTCTTCTCTCCGAAATTCCGAATCCGAAGCGGAGAGTGGGAGTGGGGTTTTGTGTCTACGTGTTTTCAGCCGCCGGCGGCCAGGGATGGTGAGGCCGTGAGGGAGACATGCGCCGCGCGGAGATTGGCTGCTTGACGCAACTATATTATGTGCCCATTAAAATCATTAGGATTTTAAACTCGAACGAAAATTTAAGGCAAAATCTTCCAATTTCCTACAGTTGGATTTCATTAATTTATGGTGATATAAAATTGATGTTCAAATGATTTAAAAGTTTGGTAATAATTTATGGAGTATAGAATTTGGGCATCTATGACATGTCAACATAAATCATCACGAATGACTCATCCCTAGCATATAAAAAACTAGCTCGTTTAAAATACCCCGTCACAAATGTGAGGTAATGTGTGATGAGCATGGTGAGATGAATCGTCACAATGAGAGTTGACATCTCTAACGGTTTGTGACTACACATGGACGCTTTCAATAAAAAGCTGGGCTTCCGAGCTTCTCTAAAAAATACCACCTCAAAACAATCAATGGAGTCAATTTATTCTACTTTTAATACTTTGAAGAAGCGCTATACCCAGTTTTACGGCTCAGAGGTACGAACCAGATTCTAGAACGATGATGACTTTGAGGCTTACCAAGTTTTATCGTTAATACCCATTTCTAGCTCATTTTCATTTTCTTCATCTATGATCGAGTCTACGTTGTTCTAGCTCATTTTCATTTTCTTCATCTATGATCGCGTCTACGTTGTTCCGCTGAAATCTGGTGTGCAGATCAAGTTCGCCAAGTTTGCTTCATGTGTAATTCTATATATTTTATCGTCATCTTCATACGCTTCCAGTTGGTATTATTATATTATATTTTTATGCACATTTTTTTTGGAGATTCCGAAGATAATTGAATTTTAACGAGTTGGATGATCCGACCTCCTTAAGGCCTTGAAGTTGGGCTGGATCCTGTTGGTGAGTACCACATTTTTTATACGCAGCCGGACAGGTACCGCGGCGCTCGCAGATTGGGGGAAAAAAAAAAAGAGTTCATCTTGGAAAGGGGTGGTTGTATTTTTGTAATGTGCTATGAGAGACATGCATGAACTGAAACCATACAAGGTTGAAGTAAAAAAATGCATGGCAAGCCGGTTTTACAGGAAGAAACCACCCTGGCACCATGCATGGTGATCCTGTTGGCGAGCGCTATGAACGTGATTTGGTTGAAATAATTGTAATTGTGATTGTGATTGTATTGCGTTTGTGCAGGATGTGCAACAAGCAGCGGAGCAGCAACATGGGCTACGCGTTCGTCAACTTCACGACGGCCGAGGCGGCCCGCGGGCTGCAGCGCGCGCTCCACGGCTGCCGCTGGAAGCGCTCGGCCTTCGACTCCGGCAAGATGATCGTCTCATCGACATCCGCGCCGCGCGTATCCCGACGCGACGAGACCCCAAGATGCAATCATTCGTATCGCGACCACCACAAGATCATATCTCCTCCTGCCGTCTACGATCGACTAGTAGTAGTAGTAGTAGCTGCAGGATGGCTACTGAAAATATACTGATGTGATGTGATTTTGTGTTCGATCGATTGTTTCTGTTGGTGATGAGATGTGGTTTTGGATTTGCATTTGCAGGGGAAGGACGCGCTGGTGAGGCACTTTGGGCGGACGATATACTACGAGTGCGGCAACGACGAGTACCTCCCGGCGGTGTTCTCGCCGCCGAGGGACGGGTCCACCGCCGGCGCGCCGTCGCCGGCGGACGGCAAGGTCAAGACGATCGGCATCCGTGTGCCCCCTCGGCCGATCACGCTGCTCACCCGCCGCGGGTACGGCAACTGATCGATCGATCGATCGAAGAAATGATCAAGTTCCTAGCGTCTACCGTCTCGATCTGAGTCAAACCAAGCAAATGCAACAGCAGCTAGGTCAGGAGTAGTGGTAGTGACAGTAGTAGTAGCTTCGTTTTTCGTTTAGCTCGTTCGTTTTGTCTCGTGCCGGTTTAGTGGTAGAGTGGCACGGTCAAATCCGAAGTCTAGGCATGCCTTCCCTTTCCCATTCGGTGCAACGCAGCAGCGAGGACGGGAAGGCTGGGAGACTTTGGACTGAAGCGTAGTACTACCATGTACTGTGTACCTTCTCTCTCTCTCTCTCTATCTGGTCTGTACTACACTCTGTAGCATGTGTAATGTGGTGGTAGCATGTCTCGGCTCATGTTTCTTTGTCTGATGAGATAGTGCTTGGTACGTGCTCTGTCTCCTTTGTTGCTGCAGCTTGATCTCTGCCTCTTTTTCTTTTCTCTGCTCTGTGCATCTGCGTTGCAATGCAATGGGCAGTTTGGCACGTAGTGGTACTGCATGTGTTTTGCCCCCACATCTGTGCTACCAGGGCTGGCTTTGCTGGTCCTGTGTGGTGCAACTAGAAGCAGCCAAACTTTTGATACACAGCTTGGTCGACGTGTGTGTACAACGTGCCAGGAAGGCCAGAAGAATCTCTGCCTTTGCCTGCTCCTGTTGGGTTCTAATTCGGGGCCGCCATTAAGGGGTACAAGCGAGAACTGCACGGTGAAACAGTTTCCTCTTCCGTGAAATTAAACCAAGCCCTCTCTGGAGAAAAACTTGGTCACTGCTCAGCTCGATCCATCTGCATCTGCTTCTGCCGCTGCACATCGATCTCGATCTCGTGTAGCAGCAGCAGCAGCATCGGCATGTTTGTCCGCTTGCTGCTATCCGAGTGGCCCGTTTCTCGATCGCCGTTTCCTCCCCATCTCTCCATATCGCACAGAGTCACACGGATCGTAGTATAGGTCACAAGCAAGCAGAGATGCATATGGCTCCCTACCTTTTTTTTTCCTTCTTCCATTCTCTTGTTGTTTGCGTTGCGTTGCACCAACGAGTGAAAAAGCAGCAGCTGCATGCGAGTTTTCCAGGACGGGGCAGCCTTTGTGGCCGAGAGTTTCCTTTGGCCTGGTTGGTGAAAATGTCCCCATCCTGCCTGCGAAAGGCTACTAGTACGGTGTAGCGAGTGTGGCGTGGCGCGGATGGTGGGAGAACGGGAGCGAGATTTTGCCCGGTTTTGACGCGGGCGCTCGTGCACGTAACACCATGCAGCGGCGGCAGGGTTTGGGTAGGTTGGGTTTCAGTTCAACGTTGCAATGATCGCGCGCTAGCCTATATGCTACTGTGGTTGTTTCGTTTGTTGCTGATCCAGTGATCCTTCTCGCGTCAGAGAGGCGAGGCTGTTCGTACCACATCTGCGAGAGACAGTACGTGAGAAAGGCATGATGAGTCTGGTTGTGTTTTCGCGAGGCATTGATTGTCCGATTTGAGTCGTGACATGACTGCATGTACGTAGCGTGACTGTGCGATTTTTGTGGTTGTTGTTTGTGTGTGTGACATTTTGATTTTGAGCCGTGGCAGTGACTGAGACTGACCTTGAGAGCGGAACGAAGCCAAGAAAGCCGTATCTGTTGTCCCTTTTGCCTTTCTGCTACTGTCTCACTCTCCGGACGGCCTGTAGCACCATCTACGGTGAATCAATGACATGGCTGCCAAAAACTTACCTTCACAATCATCTCGTAATTAAGGTATCGTTCTTTTCTGGTTCTGGGTTTGGATTTTCATTTACACGCTCTTCAAATTCTTAAACGATACATAAGTTCAAATTCTTATACGATACATAAGTTCTGTGAAAAATATATATATATAATTTTTTTCTTTACATACTTAAAGTAACTTTTCAAATTTGTAGTAGTACCCTTAAATAGCTATCAGGAAAAGTTAGATTATCCATTCATCAATTTCACCTATTTTGAGCCTAAGTAGGAGTATTAGCGATCATTTGGAAATGTTGGCATTTTGCGACAGAGTGAACATTTTCCAACCTTAACCCAATCGGAAGGTTGTATCTCACTAGTACAGATTCTCTCATCTGCGATGGGTCCTCACATGTGTAGATTTTTTGGACCGTCAGAACGAAATCATCTCAATCAAGCCGAAATTAACACTATTGTAGATATACTCGTTGGAGGTGCATACACCTATAGCCCGTCACCGATGACACTCATCTGTGACGGGTACAAGGTTAGGTCCGATTGAGATTACCTCCACTACCTCAACTGGGTTCAAGTAGAAAGCCCATCACGGATCAGTATAATCGGTGACGGGCTCCAAATGCGGTCCAATTGAGATTACGTTAAAGCTTGTCACTGATAATACATATCGGTGACGGGCTTACTTTTACGCCCGTTAGAGATAACTGAGCGCCTGTTAGAGATGTCGTTTCTTTGGCCCAATTGAGATATATTTTGCACACTATAAATACTCCACCCGAGTATTATCTGAAATTATCCCACTGTGCACTATTTTGGTGGGAGGTTGAAGGGGGCAAATTTTTGTTATCTTTTTCCAAAGAAAATCAGGGAAATCATAGAAGTAAGTAAAAAGGTACTAATCATTTCTTATAAATTTAGTAGTTAACTAATAAATATGTTCATTTTTACAGCGATGGATCGAAGTTGGATGTATGCGACTATTTTCAAACGATATTGCAAGGAGTATAGAGATGACGTATTAAGTTTTATGAACGCCACGAAGGAGGATAGGAAAGAAGAAACAACAAATACATGTGTTGTCCCTGAAGAGATTGCAAGAACGAGAATATGTTTGAAAGCAGAGTGGACGTACACTCTCACTTGATACAACGGGGATTCATGAAGGGCTACACATGTTGGGTGAAGCATGGAGAGTAAGAATCGGGTAGTGGTGCAGTTATAGATAGAAGTGCAGATAATCATGAAGAAGGAGATGAAAATGATCATGAAATGTTTATACCATCTTCATTGGGTGGTGAAATGATAGCTTTATTTGAAGACAAATTTGTGCATATATATGTGTAGGTTTTACCGAAATTTTATTATGACAGAATTTTTCTTTTGTTTCTTTACGAGGATATCTCTACTACTATAAAATTTAAAGTTGTTTCTAGCTACGACGTGCGCGATCGATGAGTTGGCATGCCTGTGTAATTAAGCATTGGTCGTTCGTGCCTGCATGCTGAATCTACCAATAACGAACATGCTGATTTTAGTTCTTTTTACTCCCCCCGCTTTATATTATTAGACGTTTTGTCGAGAAAATTAGCAGATTTTTTCCATTTACGGTATAAGGTTCGCACTGTTTAAGCCATTTACAGTTGTTAGGAAAATTAAAGCATATTTTTTTTCTCATGCTCATTGAATGTTTGTTTTAGCTAAATGGAATCAACATAAAATTTCTGTTAGATATTTTTCATGATATGAATTGTTTTATGATAAGGTTTATTATAATTTTATGTCATTATTTATGATATTATTTTCTTTATCATTTCTATTCAAAGCTGACGTGATGCGGATGGGATAGTCAACCACTAACTCGAGCCAAAGTCATAATCAATTACTCACAAATTAAATACTACACATAATACAAGGTGTTATAACCCTGATCAAACGGTTTTTCCGTTTGTAACGCATGATCACTTTATGGATTATGATAGATCAATAGGGTTGTGTTTGATTTGGGGATGAAGTGGGATGGGTTAGGTGGTGATGAGTGACTTGGTGTCATGCATGTATCGCACAAACCGGCCAGACCGGATATCTAGCGGACCTGTCATATCACATCAATTTGGTTAAAGCTCAAAACCGGACCAACAGTCTCTTGCACAAACCGGTAAAACGGTTATTATCCGATGGTGCACATGCATATGTCATGCCATTTGTTTTTCTTTTTGGCAATATAATTTAATTAGAGCTTCCATTAACAAACGGCAGTAAATCTGTATATGGGCATCTTTAGCCCCGTAGAAGGAAAACTACACCAAACCCCTCAAAGATAAATAAGATTTTAACCATTTTAGCAAGTTGCACATAACTCCAACTGTTTCAAATAGTTTTAACAAAACTACGCCTATAACCAATCTACTCCATCTTGCTATTATAGTAAAATAGATTTAAAAAGGGCTCAACTTGGATGACTAAAATTTTCTATACAATAAATGTGATATTTGATTTTAGAATTTATGATGAATCAAAAAAACAATTGATAACCACAGAGTTTTGTGAAGCTCTGATATCATGCTACCAAGGTTATATGCGTGACACATATCAAAATCCTTATGGTTTATGCAACAAAGACCATAATTGATACGGTCATGTTTAATTTTAAAATACTATACCAAATCAATTAAGCTTCAACTTCTTTTTAAGATTCTTATTTTGTTTGTGTAAAAATCAAATAGTTGGAAGTGCAAATCCTATAGTGCATATGCCCAAAATAGATAATTGATTTAGTACTTACTAATTAAGTATATATATGAATTATTGGATGTGAGGGGAGAATGTTGATTGCATGCGCTCTAATAAATTTATGTCATAAATGATCGGATAAGGCTTACGAAATGCATACAAGCTCCACTGACTAGAAAATTAAGAAAGCATAGGATGCTTGGTTCTTTACCATTTTTCAGATGGAGCAGACGGAGCAGAGAGAGGCAGAGAGTTTTGATCAGACTACACGTACGTAACTTACTTCCATAGCTCGGTACGCAGATGGTTACGTAACTTGTGTACTACTAGGCAAGAGCGCCTGACATATGATTAATTAAATTTTTTAACAAAATACCCGTACGTTATAACGGATAGAACCAATTTAATTTATTCATATGTGACGGTGGATAAATAATCACAGCCCATTGTTTCGTTTGTTCATGTGCTTATCCGAATCACTTATTACCAAATAAAAGACTATTTGTGTTCAGATCTTTTATATATATATTTTTAACGACTGAAAAGCAAATACTGTAAATAAATAAAGTAGATAAAAAATCAAAAGTCGAATTCAGAATTAAGTTGTAAAATTTAAAATTTGATTCATAGGAATAAGTATAAGCCAAACAAGAACTTCAAACACAAAGCGCTCATCCCTTGCTTGATGCTTCGCGTTCTTTCTATTCCATCCCAGCCCATTCCGGAATAAGCGGCTAATATAATATGTGCGGTAGTTGTCGTCTGACTAATCGGCTCGGACACCAGACCGCTTGTGCTCGCCCATTCCGTCTCGCCCTAAATGGGATGGCTCTCTTATCTTAGTTACGCTGTGCCCCGACCCGAGTCCCCACGTCCGCTTTTATCCGCCCGCAACCTGACCAACATAATATTAGAGCTGTCCTCCCCCCATTCTATGCTGACCCGGGTTGGGGCTCGCTTTTTGGAAGCCCGTTCCCACCGTGCTCACGGCCCGGCTGGCCTGCCAGCGGTACTGGGAATTCTACCGTTTCCTGGTCAAAGCTTGATTTGTCGTCCAGCTTTATCCCAAGTCGGGCAGGATTTGATGACGGATGAAATCAGCAGCTTGATTGGCATGTTCTTTTCGAAAGTAAAACTGATTCTTATGGATTATTGTAACAGTATCCCTGGTAGTACGTACGAGCATGTGTGGAGACTGACTTGAAATCATGCGAGTCGTGCCGTGTAATACGAATAGAATCGGATGATCTGGGCAACGACATACGTGATATCCACAGTAGACATACTCTGCGAGTTTCATTCGCTTGGTATCCACATCACACAGACTCTCTTTCGCAGATCGCTCGCGGGTCGTGACTTCGCAATGAATGTTACGCGTGACAGGAATCGTATACGGACGACGTACCATAGTTTTGATAAACACATCTTCAATTTTTAAATCGCGGGCTAGGGCGAGGCAGTCCCAATCGGACATGCGGCAAAGGGCAAATCGCGCGCGCGAGGGTGCTACGGGCCCAATCGCGGCGGCGCGCAAAAACGTGTGTGGAAAAACACTTAGGCGCGGGCCCGATTACTGCGTGCGGCAAGGGGCGTGAAAAGGTGCGGGTCCATTTAATTCGCGCGCGTCTCAGATATGAGGGACACATATGAGGGACACTTTGGCATTAGAAAAAAAGGAAAGAATTTAACATAAACATAAAATTAAAACTGATTCAAACATGAATGACATCGGAAATATCTTCAAATTTTATAACAGTAGAGATAAACTTAAAAATAGTATCTGATATTTTAAAGCAAATTTTATATAAGAAAGTTTTCCAACAAAACTTATAGCTTAGTAGTTTGAAAAATATGCTAACAAAAAACGAGGTACCAATAACTAGAAAAATGATTTTTCCAACATCATGATTTTATTTTCCAGGCGGACTATCAAATCACCGTTTGCAAAAATAGCTAAAGATATAATAAAACTAGTCTCGCCTGTAAAAATCGATTTTTGTGCAGGCGTGGTCTTAAGTAGGGGTGAAAATGATCATGAAAATTCCTGATCGGCCGAGTGCCGTTTTCCTATAAGGGGTACAGTTTTCGACCGTACCATTTTTGGCTATTTATAAATTTTGTTTTTCTAATTTCTTTCTGCATCATATTAATATCGACACTGAGTAGTTTAATTGATAAATATGGTCAATTACCAACCGATCGAGCGTCGTTTCCGAGATGCTACTGATTCCGATCGTTTGCACCCCTTGTCTTAAGAAGCCCTCTTGCAAGAATGAGTTATTTTTGCAGGTGGACCTCTTAAGACCACTCTTCAAAAAAATCGATTTTCGTAGGTGGGACGTAAAGACATCTGCGTGCCAAAAGTCAGAGGCCTCATTAAATCAGTTAAGTCCCTCGCTCCCTCACTTCACCCTCCAATCTCCTCTCTTTCACTTCCCTCCCCTCCCTCTCCCTCTACTCCTAGATCCGGTGGAGGAGCGAACGGACACAGCAGCGGCGCCGGCCACAACCAGCGATGGCGGAGGGGACAACCACAACTGGCGACGGCGGCAGAGGAGGCGGTGCGGCCCTGTTGACGACCAAATTTGGTAATTCAAATATCAGAAGTCAAGATGGAATCGAAGAGGATTGAAGAGATAAGATCGTATCGGAAAACAGAGTAAGAATCGGCTGTGGTCCGAATCGGCTGTGGACTGGATCGGTAGAGTCAGAGTCGGACTAGGTTAGCCGATTAAGCCGATTTTGGTAATATGACTCTGTATACGTCATCGGGTTGTGTTAGCGTGCTTCATATGGATTGCCATGCACGGATGAAGTCCTGAGGAGGCAATTGTATCTATTAATTAGGATATTTTATGTAATTTCCTTATAGATATTCTCGGTAAGAGTCCGCCTAAGGGACTTGTTGGTTAGTTGGATTTGTATTAGGTTAATATGAGTCGTGTTCGTGATGGACAAGGTTTGTAATTTCGGGTATAAATATAATCCCGAGGTCTTGTAAAGAATAACAACACACGTTCAATCAATCTCGGCGCATCGCCAAACCTTTGTTTCTGTTCTCGACAAGTTTGTGCTTTCGAGTCGTGCTGCATCAATTTGATCTTCGGCAAAAAGGTATATCTTGTCATGGCGAGTTACATCGTTAGGGCTAGTGCTTACATCTCTATGACACTCTAGTTCTTTGTTGTGATTCTCCGAGTTATCATATATGTTATATAACTTAGATCGACAATGCAATCTTCCTATATCGGCTAGATCCTTTCTAGGGTTTCATCGATATCGGCTAGGTTATCTTGTTAATCTGGGTTATATAATATATCCACCATCCCGAAAAGGCAACCATCGGCTTGATTCTTTAGATCTTGTGCTTCTATTTATACTTAATGCTGCATTGGTTCAGTCCAACCTATTAAGTCGTATTTAGAATCATGACATCTAACCTGCTTCATGGTTGTTAATAAGGATAGTGTCGGGGTTTCAGCCGATCTTACCTGATATAGATGTTTTACATTGTGTTATGCTTTGTTTAATGTTCTATATCTGCCCCTTATATCAGGATCTAATCTAATGTAAATATATTAAGCTTGATATCAATCTAATTGGTTATAGTTTAATATATTTATTACTAGAAAATATCCTAGCATAAGGTTGTATCGGAGCTATAGCCGATACATACTTAAACCTAGATATCGGCTATGACATCAATTTATATAATCATTATTTCATGTTATCTTTAGACTTGGGCAATTTATACTGTCTCGGTTCAGTCCGATCTATCCCAATTGCTTATCTCT
Source organism: Oryza punctata (assembly GCA_000573905.2). NCBI lineage: Eukaryota > Viridiplantae > Streptophyta > Magnoliopsida > Poales > Poaceae > Oryza > Oryza punctata. The sequence goes on along the minus strand of CM002494.2, from coordinate 2,149,070 downwards.
AAAGTAATATTGATTTGTTGATTATGTAACACTGATCTTTACAGCCGATATCCTAGTTTTAGGGTTAATTTCATCATTGATTACACCTTACAGCCGATCCATGATTTATTGCATCGGCTAGGTCACATACGATATGAAATCGGCCCTATGGCCGATTGTCTATCGTTTACTGATATTCTTTGCATGTTTTTCTTGTTGATTGCAGGATCAAATCAACTGGCACGCCCTTTAATCTGAAACCCTAATTTTGGACCTGCACTAGAGTAAAGCAAACCTCTCAGGCCAGTGTGTGTTTTTTGCATCAAGAGGCCCCTCCCCTCCCTCTCACAGATCCGGCTCTCCTCCCCTCCTTCCTCTCCCTCTTAGATCCGGCAAAGAGGAGGAGCGTCGGCGGCGGCGCGATCGAGGAGGGAGGGCACCAGCAGCGCGTGGAGGAGGCAGTGCGGCCCCTCCCCTCCCTTCCTCCCTCTCCCAGATCCAGCTCCCTCCCCCTCCTATCCCTCTCAGATCCGGCTGAGGGGAGGAATGTCGACAGCGACGCGGCCGGGGGGAGGGCGCCGGTAGCACGTGGTGGAGGCGGCATGGTCCATCCCCTCCCTCCCTCCCTTTCTAGATCCGGCTCCCCTCGCCTCCCCTTCCTCTCCCTCCCAGACCCGACGGAGGGGAGGAGAATCGACAGCGGCACGCTCGGAAGGGGAGGGCGCCGGCAGAGCACAAAGGAGGCGACGCGGCCCCTTCCCTCCTTCCTCCTAAATCCAGCTCCCCCTAGATCCACAGCAAGTGACAGCGAGGCTCCCCTCCCCTCCCTCTCTCCCTCCCTCCCAGATAAAACAGAGGGGCGACGACGGGGGCGTAACCGGAGGAGGGAGTGTGGCGGTGGGTGGTGGTGATGGAGAGTTTCTGTTTTTTTGTTTGCCAAGAATATTTTCGCATACGTGTGGCTATAGCGCCTGCAAAGATGGAGAGACCGCTTGCAAAAATAATTTTCGCAGGTGGCGCCGATGGCCGCTTGTAAAAATCATGTATTTTCGCAGCTCTTCAGGTGTAGGCGGGGTAGATGTCCGCCTGCGAAAATTTGTTTTGCCCGTTTGCAAAAATCTGTTTTCTAGTAGTGAGCCCTACGTATCAACGTCTTTATCTTCTCGTGTTTTTTTTTCTCTTAGGGTGGTTGTACATCTGTTGACGCCAAACACGGCGGCCGATGAGCCGATTTCATTTCGCTAAAGGTCTTAGCCGATGCAGTTAGACTAAATCGGCAGGGAATTATGATAAAACAAGTAAAGCAAAACCCTAAATATGTTCCATCGGCTGTAATATATCTATTTGGTTTTTATCAATCCCTTTTTAGATAATATTATGGAAATAGCCGATGATCCAATATTTAGAACAAAGTGGATAATATTCTAGCTATTACTCTAGTATAAAGTTATATAGGTAAGTCAATCTAAATAAATATACCAAATAATGATCTATCTTAGATGTGATGATCTGATCTGGATTGACTAATACTCGATATATTTAAATAAGTGGTTTATTCATATAAGTGGTGAATATTCATAAAATGCAGATTAATGCATATTAGGTAAGATCGGCTGAAACTCCGATACTATCCTTAATTATGATTAATTTCAGGTTAGATTTTAAGGTTCTAAACACAGCTAGGGATGATGCATCCCAAAGCATGTAAAGAAACCTAAAGTCTAAACAATCAAATAATTAACCACTTTTCAGGATAGTAGATACCTTAGCTAATCTAATTTAGTAAAACAATTTAGCCGATACCGATATAAACCCTCAAGCGAGTCTCAACCGATATGACGAAATTGAAATACTAAACTAGATTGAACTAAGATATATGATAAATGATGATCACAAGAATGAGATTAATACATCTAAAATGATATAAAAGCCCCGATAATGCAAACCATCGAGACAAGTTACCTCTTGTCGAGAGATCGTAGCCGATGCCTCGACTTGAAGCAAGAACTCGTCGAAAAGTATAAAAAAAAGGTGGCGATGCGCCGAAAGTTGTATTGATTGGATTGTCCAATTCCATTACAATGATCTGGGGTTTATACTTATACCCCGAGTACAAAACTTGTCCATCACGGACACGACTCAAATCTTCCTTGTTGTCGAAACGACAACTGCATACGTCGAAGGACGTGGATACTCAACAGTTGTTGGGAAAGTAAAGTGTATTAAATTCAGGATTTAAAATTGGAATCCCCCTTTTACATGGCCCTAGGTGGCTATTTATACCCCCATTACAGGTCCCCCTATTAGGGTTTAGGGCTATTACAGGGGAATTTACATGGTCACCCTTACAAAGGGGACACTTACATGGGTATTCAATGTATTTAAGGTATATGGGCCTTTAATGGGCTGCCTGGCGACTACTGGCCCACTGGCCAATGGGCCGGGGCGACTGAGCTGGCCCACTGGGTCTTCTTGGATCGGGTCCGGCCTAGCGAAGTCATCCTCCTTCGGCGTACGCCTTCGCCACGCAGCTTTCGCCCAGACTGGCAGGGACCCGGTGCGACTCTTCGCCCTTCGTCCCTTTCGCCCCGATGTCTTCGCCACGGGGCTTCGCCTTGAGGGGTCTTGGGCGCCTGGAGTCTGAATCCTCGCTACCTGGTTGGTTTCGGCAGGTCCGGTCGAAGGGCCTCATGGCATACTGCCAACAAGCCCCTCACGGGCAAGGGTGAGATAGGAGCTTCGGCCGAGACCGTGCAAACCATGTAGTATGGTATGAGGCGCCCCCTTTCGACCGATGCTCCTGCCGAAACCTGTCTTTGGCTCCTGGAAAGAATGTGTGTAATATGCGTTTTTGCGAAGAAGGATTTTGTTATATAGCTTTCGCCTACCGCGAGTAGCGATGTTATCTTTACTGTTTGACTGGTCCCAATGCGAACAGTGATGGGCCTTCGCGTTCCATGGATTGTGAAGTGGCCCATACTGTTCCATTGGGCCGCAGTGAACAGTGATGGGCCTCTTCTCGAGGGCCCGCCACTGCACGGCCTGGTCCATGTGATTTTACCGTTTCGCCTACCCCGCGACACGTGGTCATTCCTGATTGGTCAGGAAGGCGAAGCGTCGCTCGGTAGGCTATATATTCTTTCCTCACCCTTTTCACCGCCGTTACCCCCTTCATTTTCACCGCAGTCATTCTCTTCTCAGTCTTTTGCTCACGGCTATCTAATTCTGAACGAACCCATTCGCCCAGCTAGACCTTTTCGCCAATCCACGCTCGTTTCGCCATGGCCCCACGCAAGCCGAACCCTGTCTCCACGACAGGTCTTGACCCAGGCCGTATCGACGAAGACACCACCGCGTTTCTGGGGACTTCGCTCATTGACGAAGATGAGCTGGCGAGGATGGTTGTCGCGGGCCTGGTGGCGGAGGGGCAGGCATTCGCCCCTGGGGATGCCGAAGTCCCAAAACCCGGCGAACACCAGACGGTCGTGTTCGCCGTTTTCCTCGAGGCTGGCCTCCGATTTCCGTGCAACATATTATTGCCGGAAATTCTTCGCCTTTTTCAGGTGGAGCTGTCCCAGCTGAGCCCTTCGGCTCTAGTCCGCATCGCCATCTTCGATTGGGCGTGCCGAACTGCTGGGTTCGAACCCAGCGCCGAGCTTTTTGGCGCCATCTTCTCGGCCACCGTGAACTCGAAGACGGTGGTCACTCCTGTTGGAACCCGGAAGACAGCGTTCGGGAGTGTGAACTTCAATGTTCGCCCCGAGCGCTCCGACCTGTGGCCGGTCAACGCCGCGATGTCGAAGTGGGATCGCCATTGGATGGCAAAGTGGTTTTACCACTCCATCCCCTTCGAGGCAGGGTCTGAAGCGGCGAAAGCCCTTCGCTGGCGGCGTCGTGCGATTTCGCCGGCCCGGAAGCTGAGGGTTGCCGTCAGTGGCGCCTTGGAGGCACGGTTCGCCTTGCTCCGCAAGGTGTGCTCCCGGCTAAGTTGCCGTGACTTGGTTGAGGAGTTTTGCATGCTGCGTGTATGCCCTCTCTCCCAGTCATGGCAGGTCGAAGTTGACCAGGGCAAAGAGGTCAACGGTCTACCAAAACTCATTCTGCCTGCCGGGGCAAATGGTGAATTTTCATTTTCCCTATTTTTATGCTTCGCTCTCCACCTCTTTTTTCTTGTTCGACTTCGTCCCTAACGATATGTCGTTTTTTAGTGTTGACCCTTGCCCAGGCCGAGACTGAAGCCCGCAAGCTGATCGGTGACGTGTCGGTCACCGAGTACGGCTAGCTGTTAACCCGACAAGCAGCTGGCCGGGCGAACCGGGTCTACACTGGCGAACTCCCCCCAAGGGCGAAACCATTCAAGGCTGACGATGAAGCGGGGCCTTCGCAGAAACGTTTGCGGGGGCAGGTGAAGTTTGCCCCCCGTAAGCGAAAGGCCCCCACCTCCGCTGCCTCCGATGCTGACGACGAGGACGAGGTCGAAGAGCAGGAGGATGCGGAGGAGACGGAGATCACGGTAGAAGCGGTCGCATACGGGGCTGGCGATAGCCGTTCCGAGACCCGGGGCTACACTCCAACCCCAAGCCCAGATCGCGTCGAGACCGGGGCGGAATCGGTCTCCTCGCCCCTTCGCCGCAAGGACGTGGAGGTCGTGAAGGCCTTGGTCGCGATCGCTGCGACTAAGGCGGTGAAGGGGGAGCCCGTTAGGAAGGTCCCTCGGGAAAAAGGGGTCGTCGCCATCGCTAATGCGTTTAGTGATGACGAGTGGTCCGACGGGACGCCCACTTCGCCCGTAGGGTGAGGCCAGGGTCCGACGACCTCCCTTGGGGCAACGGGCGGGGCTGGAGCTTCGTCTTCGGCCGATCGAGTGGTGGAGGCGGCCACCCAGGTTTTTAATAGCCCGGTTCGTCGGTCGATCGTTTCGCCGCTTACCGTTGGTAAGGGCAAGAAGATGGCGGAGACGTCCGGCTCCGACTATTCCCAGGCGCCACCCCGCTTCGCCCCTGGTGACTTTGAGACCCGGGCGGAGCTCATCCCCTTCGTCGAGGGGGTGAGCAACATTGTCGCGTCGGCTGGCGGCCCCAGTCTCTTCGCCGAGCTTAATGAGTTCGATGAGGGCTGCTCCGCCGTTAAGAGCCTGGCGGTTCGGGTGAGTTAACTTCTTTTTATTTCTTGTTCTCTTTTTGTTTCGCTGTCTTCAACATCCTGACTCCCCCGCCATTTTTGTCGTTTGCCTCCCCCGCCATTTTTGTTTCGCCAGATCCTTGCGGCACATTGTTCGACAGAGCGAATGATGAGGGCTCGCCTTGATGGCCTGAAGAACCGTCTTCGGGCCAAGGACGACGAGTTGGGCCGTAAGGGCCTGGAGATGGAGGGCCTTGCTCGGTCCCTCCGGGAGGCGAAGGCGGAAAACAAGCGCCTCCAGGTCGAACTGGACAAGGGCAGCGAGGCGAAGGCGAAAATCGATCGCCTCAAGGCCGAGCTGGCGAAAGAGCGAGGGCATTCCGCCGCCCTCACTGATTATTACAACTTGACGGAGTCGAAGATAGAGGCTCTTCGTCAAGAGGTGGACAGGACGGAGGCAAAGGCACAACGCCTCGCCCAGGAGGCGGCGAGGGCCACCGAATCCGCCAAGACTGCTTGCCGCAGTCTTCGCCTCGCGCTCAACGACATGGGGGCGAATTCACGGGATGTTCCAGGCGAAAATGCCTCCGCACTCGAGTTCTGCGAGTGGACACAGTAGGCCAGTTGCGCAGTTTCGGACTGTGCGACGGCGTACGGCGATTGCTGTGCGCGCGTGTCGGCGACTTTCGCCCTGGGCCTGCTACAGCAATCTGGGTGCGAGCACGTCGCCTAGTTTGCCGACTTCGCGAAGGGGGACTGGGAGGTGAGTGCCTAGGACATTTCGCCAGCACTTCGCACCTAGCGCAAGCTGTTCTGGCAGAAGGACGGCCGTTCTGCTGCCAAGGCCCGCCTGCTCGAGCAGCTAGCGAAGACAGAAGCGGCGGACCAAGGCGAAGAGCCGGCGGAAGGGGGTGGAGGTGGAGCCGAACACCACCCAGAGGTGTGAGGCCCTCCGCCCGTGTTTTGTAAATTTTTTGTTTTTTACTTTTGATGTTTGCCGTATAGGGCGAACAATGTAAATATGGCCAATGGCCCACCTTATTGTAGTGTCGTAATGCTTGAAATATATAACTATTTTCACCATTCGTGTTTCATGTTTTCCATTCACGTGCTTGCACTGTTTTGCATAGTCATTTCGCCTGGTTCATGCGTCCAGCTTCGCTTTCTATGTTCTCCTGCATGACTTCCCCGCTTTTTGCAGGGTCTATGCCGAAAGCTGTGCGTTCGGCCCCCTTTTGGGGATTGGTGAAGTAAGAATGAGAAGTTTGTTGCGGTGAAGAATTTGCCGAAGGCTCGTTACCTGTTTCGACCTTTTTTACCGCGAAATGATGATTAACGGCCACAACTACAAAGTTGTGAACGTTGCGAACTGGATGCGAACCCATCCCGGGAGAACGCTGGAGGACTACGATCGTGTCCACGTGGCGCGCCTGGAGGGCATGGCTCGCTTCTGGTGAAATCATCGACGGACCGATCGGTAGGAGGCGATCGCCCAACGCCGCTATAGTCTTTCTGTTGTTTCGCCCCATTCTCCCCTTAGGATAGTGTACAACATTAGTAGTGACGACGAACCATGTTCGCCAGATCATTCCTTTGGTAGTTGTTTTGGGGGCGAAGATGTAATTTAGTTGCAAGCGAAGATGTAACTCCTTTCGCCTGTATCATGTTGTACGATATATGCTTTGTCGATTTTTTTTCTCGAAGTTAATAAAGGTGTGCTTTTGTTTCCTTTTCGCCATTTTCTGCATTATCACGTCTCACGCTTTCGTTGGGCCGGAATATATCGACCCCTTTGCGTACATTGGCGAAATAGGTCTGCTGACTTTTCAGCTTTCGACTTCCATTGTCGATCTTTGGTATTCCGTGTTAACAGCGACGTAATTTTGTGTAGATCGACTATAACGGTGTTCGGTTTTTTCATCTTCCGAAACAAGCTGTCGTGGTTTCAACGTTCGGCGAGCGATGCTTCGGCCGATTTGTTTCGCCCCCTGGCTTTTTCGCTGATCGGGCGTTTGCCTTGGGGTTTTTCCACGAATTATCATGCACACAAGTAAAAAGGCAAAAGACGCAAAGATTTTATACTGGTTCGGGCCTCCATGGTGGATAATAGCCCTACGTCCAGTTTTTTTTCTTTTTTTCATTTTCTCCTTTCTTTGTATTTTTGTGCCGGAAGGCTTACAAATGGCAGATGCCGAAAGAGCTACATAACGGTACGTACATTTTTACATTTTGCCGAATAGGGTGCCACCCTTTCTAGACATAGAAACGCTTAAGAGAAGCGGCATTCCAGGAGTGATCGAACTCTTCGCCCTCTAGTGTTGCCAGGCGAAAAGAGCCCGTCCTCGACCTGTGCTTGATGAGATATGGCCCTTCCCATTTTGACTCAAGCTTCCCGGCTGCCACTGGGTTCACCTTTTTCCTCAGGACGAGATGGCCAGGTAGGAGCTCTGTTGGGCGAACCCTTTTGTTGTAGGTTGCCGAAGTGCTTGTGGCGTACTTGCGCATGTGTTCCAGTGCTTCGACTCGTACCCCCTCAAGGAGTTCGAGCAACACTTCGCGCCCATCTTCGCCCGCAGAGAACATCACCCTTGGTGAGTTAGCCCCTAGCTCTGTTGGGGTCATCGCCTCGTCTCCGTAGAGGAGCATGAATGGGCTGAACTTGGTTGGCCATGTGGGAGTTGTTCGGAGGGCCCAAAGAACAGACAACATTTCATCTGGCCATTTGCCCTTCGCTGCCCCCTCAAGCCTTTTCTTGAGAGCCTCCAAGATCTTGCCATTTGTGCGTTCGGTCGCCCCATTCGATTGTGGGTGCGCGACCGACGCGAACCTGATTTCCAGGTTTAGCCCTTCGCACATCTCTCTGAATCTGTCAGAGTCGAACTGCTTGCCATTGTCCGTGATGAACTCCCTCCGAACTCCGAAACGGCAAACAATATTTTTCCAGACAAACTTCTGTAGTGCTGCTGAAGTGATCGCGCCGAGTGGGTCGGCCTCGATCCAACGCGAGAAGTATTCGATGGCTACAATTGCAAACTTGTATCCATTTCGCGCCACCAGGAATGGGCCAATGATGTCTAATCCCCACCTGGCGAAGGGCCAGACTGGTGCGATAGGCTGCAGCTCATATAGTGGTGCGGTCTAGCTTTGGCCGTGTCGCTGGCAGCTTTCGCACTTTTTGGCCTGCTCAATGCAAACCTTCAGCACAGTGGGCCAATATACTCCCTGGCGAAACACCTTGGAGGCGACTGTTCTCGCAGCTTGGTGTGCACCGCGGAGCCCCTGGTGTATTTCCTTCACCATTTCTTCGCCCTCGGCGAAGGAGATGCAGCAAAGCAAAGGTTGGAGTATTCCAGAGCGATATAGCTGCCCTGAGACCAACTTGTATTGTCTGGCTCTAATTTGCAAGCGTTTCGCTTCTGCTTCGTCCTCTGGAAGCCAGCCCTCCTTGAGGTACTTTACGAACGGGGTTCGCCAGTCCTCTGGGTCTTCGCCCGGGTCTGTCCGGTCGATGGCCATGACATCCATAGTTTCCGCGGGCACGCTTGGTGCATACAGGATCTCGAAAAAGATGCCTGATGAACGCGGTCCCCCGCAGGCGGCGGATTTTGCCAGGGCGTCTGCGTCCTCATTCTGTCCTCTAGGTAGGTGTTCGACCGTTATCCCGGCGAAGCACTTTTCCATCGATCGAACAGCCTCCAAATATCTTTTCATCCCTTCGTCTTTTGCTTCAAAAGACTTATCAACATGACACACCACCAGCTTGGAGTCTGTTCGGATGAGCAAGCGCTGAACCCCCAATGCTTTCGCCTTTCTTAAGCCCAGCAACACCGCTTCGTACTCCGCCGTGTTGTTGGTTGCGTCGAACTGCACCCTTGCGGCATACCGAATCAGCACGCCCCACGGAAATGAGCACGGCCGCGGCGCCCGCCCCCCTGTGCGACCATGAGCCATCGGAGTGCATTGTCCAAGGCTGTTCGACAGGCTGAGGTTCGGGAGCGGACGCTGGTGTCCATTCGGCCACGAAATCGGCCAGGACTTGGGATTTGATAGCAGTGGGCGCAATGAAATGCAGGTCGAAGGGGGACAACTCTGCTGCCCACTTGCTGAGTCTACTAGAGATTTCCTTGCCCCGGAGTACTTCGCCCAGAGGATACTGCGAAGGCACAGTGATTTTGTGGGCCTGAAAGTAGTGCTTGAGCTTGCGCGAAGCCATCACCAGGGCGTAAGCGAGCTTTTCCATCTCAATATACCTTGTCTTCGCCCCTTGTAAGGCTTCGGAGACGAAGTATACTGGTTTCTGTCCTGATTTTGTCTCTTGGACCAGGACTGCACTGACTGCCACTGGCGAAGCCGCTAGATATAACAGCATTTCGCTTCCTGGTGTTGGGCTGACCAGGGCGAGTGGTCTTTGCAAATACTGCTTTAGCTCATCGAATGCGGCTTGGCATTCGGGGGTCCAGCTAAACTTTCCTGCGCCCCGGAGGGTCTTGAAAAATGGCTGGCCCCTTTCGGCTGCTTTCGAGAGAAAACGACTGAGTGCCGCAATTCGGCCCGCGAGCTTTTGTACTTCGCGTACGCTCGACGGTGGCCTCATTTGCTGAATGGCGTCAATTTTCTCGGGGTTCGTCTCGATAGCCCTTTCCAAAACAAGAAAACCCAACAACTTGCCCGCGCGAACGCCAAAAACGCACTTCTCCGGGTTTAATTTCATACCCGCCGCGCGCAAGTTGTCGAAGGTCTCTTGTAAATCAGACGCATGGTCGAAAGCCTTGCGGCTCTTTACGACGATGTCATCGACATAGACCTCCACGTTTCGCCCCAGTTGCTTGCGAAGCACCTTGTACACCAGCCTGGCGAACGTTGCTCCGGTGTTCCTCAGGCCGAAAGGCATCCTGAGGTGGCAGAAAGTGCCGAATGGCGTGATGAAGGCTGTCTTGGCGATGTCGTCTGGATTCATGTGGATCTGGTGATAGCCGAAGTAGGCATCCAAGAAGCTCATGAGCTCGCAGCCAGCCGTCGAATCAACAAGCTGGTCGATCCGCGGCAAGGGGAAGTCATCCTTCGGGCAAACCTTGTTGAGGTCTGTGAAATCGACGCACATGCGCCACTTGCCGTTCGACTTCTTCACCAAGACCAGGTTCGCCAGCCACTCCCGGTGGTCGATCTCCCTGATCACCCCGGCCTTGAGAAGCTTCTGCACTTCGGCCTTCGCTGCCTCTTGGCGATCAGCAGACATCTTGCGCAACTTCTGCTTTCTTGGCTTGGCGTCTGGCTTGACCGCTAGGTGATGCATGATGAGTTCTGGCGAAACACCCCCCACTTCGCCGGGGCTCCAGGCGAAGATGTCAATGTTTTCTTTGAGTACTTCTAGGATTTTCCTAGCTTCCTCTTCGCCTAGATCGCCCCCTAGCTAGACGAACTTTGCCAGGTCCGCCTCGCTTACTTGCACTTTGATCACCTTGCCATGAGGAGCTGGCTTCGGCACGCGGTTGACACGCGGTTCGGCCTCCACATTGTGCACTGCCCTGTTAATCACGGCCAAGTCGCCTTTTGACATAGCTGGGGGTTGAAGCCCCTTGACGATGATTACTCCTGCTGGACCGGGCATCTTGAGCTTGAGATAATTGTGGTGGGAGATGGCTTCGAACTTGTTCAGGGTTGCGTGGTCGAATATGGCGTTGTAGCTGTATGGGATATCAACTACGTCGAACAGTATCTGCTCTTCGCGCCTGTTCTCGCCTGTGCCGAAAGCAACCATCAACCGTGCCTGGCCGAGAACTTGAACCGCCTCACCGCCGAAGCCGCGAAGCGAGGCCGGCGCTTGGGTGAGGGCCAAAGTTGGCAGCCCCATCTTGGTGTATGCCTCGGCGAAGATGACATCGGCCGAGCTACCTCCATCGACCAGAATTCGCCGAACCTCAAAGCCGGCCACCTCGGCCAAAATTACCAGGGGGTCTTGATGCGGAAACAGCACTCCTTCGGCATCTTCCGGCCCGAAAGAAATTTGCTGGCCCAAGTACTTTGGGACCCCTTCGCCCGTGGCAGTGATGTTATGCACCGTTCGCAGCTGCAACTTTCTCTGCCGCTTCGACGGCTGGACAGGTGGATCAGCCCTTGTGATCACCTGGATGATTCTGCGCTGCATGTCCTGGCGCTGTTCGGCTGGGGGTGACGGCTCTCGGGCCGTCTCGCGAGGCACTTCGACCGCGGCACCTTGATGCGGCCTTGGTTCTTGAGTGTTGCTTCATTGACGAATGTTTCGACACTACTCGGTGGTGTGCGAAGATTGCCCATGATAGGCGCAATAGAGGTCCTTTCTGACCTTCTTGCGAACGGGCTGCTGATGGCTGCCACCCTGGTAGGCGTCGAACTCCTTGCGGAGGGCTTGTACTTCTTCGACAGCCATCACCGCCTTGCCTGCTCGATCGGTCCTGAATTTCCTCCAAGTCATTGGAGCTTGGCCTTGTCTCGGCGGCTGGCCCTGGTTTGCCGGCTGGGGTTGGCGAACGGCGGGGGGAGCCAGTTCGGCGACCTGCGCTTGCATCTGGGCCTGGGCAGCGGCGATGGAGGCTTTGTTGTACTCAGCTTGAATCGCCTGCCTTCGCTTGGAGTCCTCTTCGCCCCTTGCGTACCCGTCGATGATGCGAAGCAGGTGCTCGAGAGTTTGCGGCTCCTTGTTGGCGATCTTCCTTGTGAGTTCGCCCTCGAGTAGCCCGGCCGAAGCGGCGTTGATGACGGATGCTTCAGTTATATCTTGAACTTGGCATCGGGCTTGCGAGAAGCGGCGCATGTACTCCCGTATTGATTCGCTCGGCCTCTGGCGAATACCGAGCAAATGTTGCTGCGTATTCGGCTCCTCATAGGTGCCTCAAAAATTAAGGATAAAAACATCGCGCAATTCCTCCCATGAGTAAATGCTATTAGATGGTAAATTGAAATACCAAGAACGGGCAATGCCGTCTAGAGCGAGATGGATTACCTTCGCCTTGGTATTTTCGTCGCCGTGAGCGGCTTCGATCGCGGACTCATAGATACAGAGAAACTCTTTTGGGTCTGTTTCGCCCGAGTACCGCGGAACGGGTGGGAATTTGAACTGAGGTGGGATTGGACGGTTTTTGATTCCCCCGCTCAGTGGCAGCCCCTTTTCACCCCCGGCCTTACCCATGACGCTGCAGCGAGGGCCCGCTCGGCTGCAGATACGGCGTGGCGAAGGGCGAAGTCATGGCCTGTGCGTGCGGCTGGGCTGTGACGTTCGGTGGCCCGGTTCCGAACAGTGGTGCTTGAGTGGTGTTGTAGAAATCGAACTGCGGCCCCTGAACCCAGGGCGAAGCCCCCAGCTCGGGCTGGTTCGACGGCAGCCACCCTGGCGCGCCCTGGCCGGAGCCCCCCTCCGGTTGGGCCGAAGGGGTTGTGCTTGAGATGTTGTGGGGTTGATTGAGCTGCTGAAGGAAAGCTTGAAGCTGCGCTTGCAGGGCCGAAGCCCCCTCCGCCATCACTTGTGACATTTGACCGGGTGGTGAAGGGTGCACCTGGACCACAACCGGTCGAACCTACGGCCGCGCGCCAGGAAGTGGGTGCGCTGCTGCGGCCGAAGGTTGGCCGGGGAAGTACACCGGTCCTTGTGCATCTTGTGACGGAGGGGCTTGTACCGGCTACTTGGTTGGTTTCGGCAGGTCCGGTCGAAGGGCCTCATGGCATACTGCCAACATTCCTAAAGATAAAATAACAAAAAAAATCCACATGGCGGACTCTTACCATATCTCTAATTCAAACCGACATTTATATCTTAACTAGTTAATAGATACAATTGCCTTAAATGAGCTCTATCTCTATACGGCAATGACGGTTATCCCAATCGAGGCCCAAACCAAGCTCCAAACAAACCATATCGGCTACTTTCCATATCGGCTAACTTTGATCTCTGACTCTGTTTTCAGCCGATACGCTGCCCAATCGATGTGCAGTCCATCTCTCAATTCAACTTGATCCCTCACAAAATCTGTCTCGATTTGTCCTTTTCTTCTTCGAGTCTGATGCTAAATTTTGCTGTTAACAACATCTCAACCTCTTCTTTTTGCTGTTAGTTTTTTTCTTTGCGTATTGATATAACTTAGTGCGAAGGCCAAGATGATTAATGAATCAAGAGGGACAAGTCCATTTGATCCCCTCAAATATATATCTATTACATTGTGTTAAACACAGACATCAACTTTAAAATCGGGTATTAAACATTCTATTTACCACCTTGAACAAAACCAAGGTGGTTTCGATTGACATGACACTTACTAGTGTCCTATCAGCAAAAGGAAGTTAAAATAATGCAGCCCCACTTATCATCATTGACCACGGTCCCTCTAGTTACCAACATGTCTTTTATCCTCCCCCGTCATCATGCATGCTATTATCATGGTTGTCGTTGAGGTCGGTGGTGTCGGGCTTGCAGTGACTCAAGGAGGTAGGAACCGACCCGACGAAGAGCGAAGATGCTAGATCCTAGCTCCTTCTTGCTGGATCTAGCCGTTCCTTAACTGTCGGAGGGAAAAAGGAAATGGAGAGAGAGACTTAGTGTGTGGAGTGGTTCCTGAGTTACCAGACTTGTAAATGGATAGAATAGAGTGGTCCAAATTGAAATGTAAAGAATGGTTAAAGGATGACATAATATGAAAACTTGTAAGAATGCATAGTATAAACTGTAATTTACTTTTTTTCTCTAGCATAATTAAAGATGAGTTGTCCATTACCCGATAGTCTCGTGATATGTTAACTATGGCTGGGCCGGTGTAATCAACTATTACTAATAATCTAATGATATATTGATGCATAACAATACAGACTTCTACTAACACAGGCTGATTAATTATGGTTAGATAGATTCAGCTAAAATAGATAAAAATAATACCATCAATTTTGCTCAATAATAAGGCATTCGATTGTGGTCTCCTTTTCTCACTGCATGACATATGATGACTATATCAGTAGGTATTTCCAAAATTTTTTCATGTTGTTTTTTATTTTTGATCTAGATGTTAATTTGGACTGATATTTTTTTCTCATAATTAAATAGATAATAAATCATTTTTTCATATTTCTCCTATCAAATGTGAAATAAAATGTGAATAGTGCATTGTATAATTCGAAAATTATATTATAAGTGTATGTAATTTAATGTGTAAGATATGGACTTATAGTATAATATTTAACTTTTTGTTTAAATGATGCACCATAGTAGATAGGTAGTTAAGTGAACAACCATAAAAAATAAAAAATAGAGAATCCATTGTGTGTCACTGATTTTTCCCTTGTTCTACAATATGTTACTGGGTTTGTTCAGTTCTAATATACCATCGCATTTTGCTTAACTTATATAATATACCATCGTTGTCTAGTTAGCCTCCATTAGTATCGTACAATTTTATCATAATGATTGAAATACCCCTGGGACGAAAACTTCCAAATTTTGGTCAAAAATTCCAAATATCATATTTTAAAACTTCCAAAGTTTGAGATTGGCAACTTTTGTGCCTAGTTTACAATACGATATTCGGAATTTTGGGCCATATTTTGGAAATTTTTATCCCAGGAATATTTCGGTCATTAGAACAAAATTATACAGTACTAACAAAGTTTAAATGAACGGTGATGGTATATTATAAAAGTTAAGCAAAATACGATGATATATTGTAGAACTTGATAAACTCGGTGGTATATTATAGAACGGGAATAAAGACAGTGGCACACAATGGATTCTCTCTAAAAAATAATCTAATCAAATCGTTTCTTTATTTCATTCAAAACAAAATATTTCTTACCTAAACATGTTAAGAAACTTCGAAAGAAGGTAAGAAAAAAGGAAGATTACTCACTAGCCCAAACACGCGAGGGAAAAATTGCTCACATCTATATACTCATATTAGTTGATAATATACTAATATTATTAAAATTGTTCTTTGTCATGATATGGTGTGAAACTAAAATTTTAATCCCATATGCTTATGTTCTTTCATCTTTTTCTTGTTTTCTCATTATTATTTATTTTTGATAATAATATTGCTACAACTAACACTATTACTTGCACATGGATACTAGCAGCTAGCTCATGTGTGTGTGCTCTGTATTTTATATTATCTATGTTTTTATATGAGTAAACAATAATTATTATTTTTATTAATAGTATTATATTTATATAAGGTACCTGACTAGTTTTTGAAGAACTACAAAGATATTTTTGCTAAACATAATCTATAATGCTATAAAGATTAATAATATTGAACGATATATAGTCTTATAATTTTTTATGGATAAATTAAATATCAACACTTGTAATGAATTCAATGATCATAATGCACTATATATATTTTGTTGAAGTGAGTTGTGAATTCACTATTTGCTAGTTACATGCCTATGCATTACAATGAAATCAAGAGATAAAATAAGTTTAGTTTATTTCTAGTCTGGTTTTTGTGATGTATTGGGTTTTATATTTCTTTAGAGATAATATTGTATAACAATAAGGCAAAGATGAATAATGAACACACAGTGGACGCCCAGTCAAATTAACTGGGTAGGTGCATGGCGAAGCAGCAATCAAACCAATTTGCAATTGAAAAATTTTGCTTTGCAACACATGTCTAAGACGCATTGATCCCCACTTTCCAAAATCAAACAACACCATCTCGATCATGACTCCTGATATATAACAGGGATCCATCATAATGAAAAAATGAATCATTTCTGCAGATCGAAGTGAAAACCAAAAATCGTACTAAAACATATCACACATGCCAAATGAAACCACGATCACCATACAAGTTCTTAATCATACAGCACACCTCGAGATCATGATTCATGATACATAACGAAGAGCATAATAATATATAAACATAGCGCTCCATGTTCATCCAAAAACCCCAAGAAGTAACCTCGCTATGGATCAACCATCACAAATTATTACTTCAAAGCACATGCATCTTGCCAATGCATACCAAATTAATGAAAACCAACAGAAAGATAGGACTACCGTGCAGGTTCTTAGAATCTAATTGCAGACAACATATACATATAAGGTAGCAATACATAAGAATGTAATTACGGTCCGTTACACATCGATAATTAGCCTTGTGCAAATGCATGTCACAGCCTCACAAGCATGCCACATTAATACAAGCCATAATGAGCAGAGTAATAGATAACAGTAGTCTCATAAATAAAGATGGTTATCTAAGCACCCTTAGATTTTGTACCAGAAAATACACAACCACCAAGGATAGATGGTAAAGCTAACGTTCAGACAGGGAAATCACATGATTGCGAAGGGCTAACAGGGTGAAGAACACAACTCCAGAGACAGAAACAGCAGACAGCAGCACGATCCTGTAAGATCTCGCTTCATCTGCATGTTGTTTAGCCAATTCAGCAAAATACTCAACATTCTTCTCTTCAAAAGAAGAGGCACGGCCCTTGCCAGTAGGAGTTGCAGTCTTGGGAGATGATGTGCCCTACGGTTCTACATGAAGGAAGAAACATAATCAGATTGTTAGGCATTGCCAAGTGCAAACAAACAGCTGTTGATTAAAGAAAAATGCTCAGCCAGAAAATAAAGGACTAGCATAACTAGACAGTTGCACATACCCCGAACTGTTGCATCTTGCACTTGCCTAGCCATAGATACTATAGTTGTTACATACTACCAGCATGTAGATAGAGAGGGAAACTAATTCTATTTACCATAACAAACCGGATACTACTTACACGATCCTATGCATACACTCTTAATAATATAAATATTTTGCTTACCAAGCCAGCAATTAAGAGACAATATTATATGCATTCATGCAGAGGTAAGGTTTGACATGCCAGTCGAATTAAATGATGTTATATAATTTTAGGTTCAAACAAGTAACAATAATGTGCGGGAGAAACCAGTTTGCTGGTGTTTCACAAAGTTAACATCAGGCAGGCCATGAAGCAAATGAGTAGAGGAAAGAAGAAACTTTGACTGAAACTTTTTCCACAAATTGGGCTCTAATCGGTGTCGTGCGGCACTGAGCGCGAGATGAATCGAGGAAACAAGAAATAGATCCTGAGCCCAGGAAGCGAGCTGGCTGACGAAAATAGGGAAGTTGAGATGGGAGAAACAACCTCGAGGCGGTAGAGGGAGCACGATGGCGGCGGCGGCGCCCGGCGGAGGGTGTCCGGGACGGGCATGACCTTCCTCGCGAGAGAGCACAGTGCCATAGCCGCCATGCCGCGTTCCGACGTACGGACGAACGGGACCAAGGATGCGATGGCAGCTAGGGCTTGGTTCCTCCTCTCCTCGATTCTTCTTCTCTTCTCTTCTCTGCCGCCTGTGTGTTTCTCCGCTTTTGGCTGGCTTTTGCCTTTGCTCTCTGTGTGGGTTCCACCGCTCAGTGGAAAAACGACTGTAATGAAATTACGAAACCGACTTCAGATACAAGTACTACAACCCACTTCGGATCGGATTGGCTGGCACGTTCGTATTGACAGCTTAATTTTTTAATAAAAATAAACAAACCTACTTTTTATGTATATGATATCTAATACACTAATTATTTATCTCGTTTCACGTATCACTGAATATCTAAATAAAATAAAACTTATAGACGAACACAACCTAAATATATCTAACCCAGGGATCCTGTAAACCAGCAATTTAATGCTAAATATATTTAGGGTCTAGCTGGCTCCTGTTCAGCTCGTGTCCCTATCGCCGCCTCCCGTTCCCGGCTCGTTCATCTCACGTCGATCTGCTGCCACCAAGGTAATAAATAACGTACATTTGATTTAGTATCTAAGATAGCGAATTACTGATGAGGGGCGTTAAGTTCCAATAGGGGAAAAAATAACCGTAAATTTATATTATACATCAATATTAACATTAACATGAAGGTTCACTTAAAATTTGGAATGTACCCCCTCGGTTAAAAAAAAAAACTTAATGTGCATCCCCTCCAAAGAACCTCTCCTAGGTTCAGTTTTTGTGACAGAGGGATTAAACTGCAATCATATTATCACATCACTTCATCAATTTGTGTGAAAAGGCTATGGATGATTATCCTCTCACACTCTGGAGTAGCAACATCATATCAATCAGATCACATTGTGGCAGCCAATGCATGCAAAAAGGATGCAGCTCACTACTCCGGCCAAAAAAAAAACGAATTCCTAGCTATGAACCTGATACACATGTGTCGAGGTTCGTAGGTAGGATTGTTTTTTTTCTGAGACGGAGGGAGTACGTAGAGATAGTGTAGTCGGTTTGGTTCTAAACTTTTACTTTAGTACTACAGACTTTTACTCTCTTTCTTTTGCGCTACTACATAACAGGGTTGCCCTTACCGTTTTGGAAGGGGTTACCGCCCCTCCCCCACGGTAGGGTGGTTACCGCGATAACCGTGCGGTATCAGTCAAAAACCGCGTAAAATTCATCTTCAAAATTTTGAATTAAAAAATCGGCTGTTTCGCAGTTTTGGCACGGTTATCGTGCAGTTTCTGACGATAACCGTGATATTCACGAGGTTATCACCGGTTGTGTAGCAGTACACATGAAATTGAAAAGCCACTAGAAAAAAATCGAAAAAACACTTAAATGTGTGTAGAAATTAGGGATAATTGGAAGAATATATAGGATACTTACAAATCTAACTTTTGAGTGTAAAATACAAAAATTTGGTATGACCTTTTCTAAATTATGGACTTCGAAGCAATTCAATATTTCATAGCATAATAATTACAAATTAGCATTACTTGCACATCACTACCATATTTCACATAAGCAACAAATGACACATTATCATTACAATAAATGTACATCACTAAACATGAGCATATCTACTCACCCAAAAAATAATATATCAACTCTACAAAGTCATTTTCCGCATCACTAGCAAACCATATTTCACAAATCTTCATATCACAACAAACGTCAATCTTTCACAATGTATTTAACCTAAAATCAATACATTTTTCCAATTTCCGAACTAATTTTCTAATTTCTAAATTATTTTTTTGTTTTTCCCTCAAATTTGAATTTATCTTACTCCATTTCAAAAAATTTCTTCACCATTTGCCACTACAAATCAAGAAGTACATCCATGATTTTTTTTCGAATTTTTTCGGAATTTTCAATTTGCTCGAATTTTATCCAAGGTAAACTATTACCGTACCCCCACGGTAAGCGCGATAACCGCGGTTATCGTGCGGTTACCACGCGATAATGTAAACCCTGGCTACTACTATACTAGTATACTTGTACTTATCTAAAAAAAGTATACTTGTACTAGGGCGAACAATTTAAACTCTTTTTTAATAGGGTGAAGAGTTTAAAATCTGGTCTTTAAGACAAATTTGTGTAAGTATTAGCAAAAATTTATTATAATAGAATCTCATTATTTTGCGAGGATATTGTGATAGAATTTAGATAGGGTGTTTGATTTAGTGTAAATAGCTGGCCCACCCTAATTTTGGTGACTAATTATTCCTACTATTAGTTGTATTATTTTTACCCCCTCTAACTTTCCTCCAAAACCTACACTACTAAAAAACAATTTTTCATAGCACCACCCTTTTTTTTCTCTGGCAGGTAAAATAAAAAAACGCTAGTGAAAATGTAATCGAAGGTCACTGCTTGCAAAAATTAATTCTGACAAGCGGTTGTCTTCACATAACCGCTTGTAAAAATAAGTCTATTTTCACAAGCAGGCAAAGGAGCAGTTTGCGAGATGGGCTGGTGGCCGAGCAAGCAAGCCTGTGGCGAGCAATAGAAAGAGCGGCGAGGGTGGGCTCGCAAGCTGGACGATGGTGGGCGGACGAGCGTGACCACGACCTGACGCGCAGAGGAACTTGCCTCGACGATGGCTGGATAAGCAGGAAGGAGCACGACGATGACCTACCGGGCGGAGGAGAGGTCGGCTCGACGATGGTCGGGCGGGCAGGTAGGCAGGAGAGTTGGTCGGCGAAGCTCGCGAGTAGTCGGAGGAGCAGGCGTGCGCGACTGGCGGGTGAGCAGGCGACGATAAGGTGGAGGAGTGGCGCGAGCGGGCGAGCAAGCGGACGGGCAGAGCAGGAGCACGAATGAACGAGCAGGCATGCGGGTGGAGGAGCGCGATGATGGCCAAACAGGCGGAGGTGCGCGATGATGGCTGGGCGAATGGAGGAGCAGGCCGACGGAGGAGCTTGCCTCGACGATGACCGCGCGAGCGTGCATATGAGCGGGCAAGGGGGCGACAGGCGAAGGAGCGGTGCACGCAGGCTAGCAGGCCGGTGGGCGGAGAAGCATGACCGACGGGCGAGCAGGCCGGCGTGCGATGGTGTGAGCGAGCAGGAGGCCGAGCGCGCGAGCACACGGTGCGAAGCGGTGTGGCTCACACCGTGTGCTGACCCAGGTGGGTTGAACTCGTCCGCTCATTTTTACCGGATGATTTGGACCCGGATCTGAGGGGAATATTCCTCTAAAAGGATCAACCCATCCCCAAACTAAACAATATGAAAGAAGGGTACAACCCGATCCAACCTATCCCTCCAACCAAACACATGCTTAGAGTTGAATACGATTATTAAGAAAGTACGTAGAATTAAATCGGAAGATGTTGTGATTGGTTGAGAAGTGGAGATAGGTGGGAAAAATGAACGGTGGAGGGTTGTGATTGGTTGGGAAGAGAATGTTGATGAAGAAGTTGTTATATTTTGGGACAAATCATGAGTGCTAAAAGTTGTTATATTTTGGGATGAAATGAGTATCAAAAGTTGAGAAAATTCCATCCATACCACAAACTTTCTAGCAGTACCAATAAATACCATAGATTCTTCCGCCTTTTCAAAAATACCACAACGTGGAACGGAAACGTTACGGGAAGTAACGACGCTTCATTCCGGACGAAAATACCCTACGCTCATTTTCTCTCGTTTGGACGCCCCTGCAGCCCGTTCTCTCTCTTTTTTCTCGTTTTTTCTCCCCATGTTCTCTCTGTTTTTTTTCTCTTTTTTCTCCCCGTTTGTCTCCAGCAGCCCGTTCTCTATTTTTTTCTCGTTTTTTCTCCCCACGTTCTCTATTTATTTTTTCATTGGAACTCTAAAAGTAGCAGCATTTCATTGGAACATTGAAGTTCTAAAAAACTGACATCACTTTAGTAGAAATTAGAGCTTAGGGACATAGTTCACAAAAGTGACATGATGAAACCGAAACAACTAAGTTCAACAAAAGTCACACTAGGCCATCAATACAACCAAATTTTCATCACTAAGAACTTAAGAATTGATGATAGTATCCAGAAGGTTCTTCTTCCTTGCAGATGCTTGAGCCCTTGATGCAGCTACCCTTGATGCAGCCCTTTCTTTTGCTTGTCTTGGTGGAGTACGTCGTGGAATTGGCTGGGAAGCGGATGTAGCAGGTTCTTGTGAAGTTTGACCAACTATAATTGGACCCTTGTTTGTCCTATAAAAAGTAGAAATCATACATTTAGTTAGGCATACAAAGGGATCAGTAAAAAGTTTGAGCTTGTATATACCTTTTCTTAGCTCTTGGTGGTGGTGGTGGGGCATCCATTGAAGAGGGCTGAGAGGAAATAGCATGTTCTTGTACTGGTGGTGGTGGTTCTTGTACTGATGGTGGTGTGTCATTCACTGGAGGGGGCTGGGAGGAACTATTGGTTTTCCTGTTAAAATACAGAAATCATACAATGCAATCAGCCATAAAAAAGTTAGGAATATGAACCAAAATCAGGTTATACATACTGTCTTTTAGCTCTTGGTGGTGGTGGTGGTGCTACCATGCACCCAGGATCAAACTCTGGTTCTTTGCATCCTTTAGCATGGTGGCCAAATTCATGGCATCTTGCACACCGCTTTCTTCCCTTCTTAGTACAACCCTCACCACTATTTGGGATCCTAGTTGTCCTAGGTCTGCCCGCACTTCTCCCAAGTTTCGGTGGAAGCATTTTGAATCCTGGATCCACCTTTGGCCATTGACTTTTGTCTCCAATTGGTGTTATTGACCTCTCATAAGCTATTTTGAATTTATCAACTGAGAAGCACTTATCGATATAGTCTTCAATCTTTGCTCCTCTAATTGAACAAATGAAAGCTATGGCATGCAAGCATGGCTTCCCAGAGATTTGCCATTGCCTACAAGAACACTCCTCTTTGTCAAGGCAAACCCCAAATGTCAATTCCTTTTTGGTCTGCTTATCAAAAGTTGTAACTTCAGCACCATGGTCACCACTTCTCACAATAGTGTAATTCAAGCCCCTACTTTTGACATGTAGAGCTCTCACTACACTTGGCAAGATATTTCCTGTAAGGCTGTTAGCAACCTCTTTTCTTTTTGACATTTGTTTCATAATCATTTGCCTTAACTTGTTTGCTAGATCAACAAGTGGCAATGCCTTGATGTCTTTGATCCAGCTATTGAAAGACTCAGCTAGATTGTTGCAAACATACTCAATTTTACTTGTAGGGGAAAACTTACTTCTTGTCCACTTGTGAGGATGAAATGTCTGTAGGTGTTCAAAGGCCTAAAACACTCCCTATATTCAACATCCTGACCAAATACATCACTTATAGCTGATTGGAGACCCTTGTTAGCATCTGTGTGTATAACTAATCCAGTAGGTGTCCCAATTGCTATTTTTAGCCTTTGCATAAACCACTCCCAATTATCATAATTTTCCTTGTGGAAGACTCCATATGCAACTGGGAATAACCAATTATGTCCATCCACACCTACAGCAGAAGCAGTTTGTCCAGTATACTTTCCTGTCAAGAAACTAGAATCAACTCCTAAGTAAGGCCTACATCCTCTCAAGAACCCATCAATGCATGGTCCTAGGGCAACAAAAAACCTATGAAAGAAGACTTTGTCATCTATAACTTGCACATCAATATCAACTATAGAACCCGGATTGCTCCTCTCAACCTCAGCCTTAAAACTCCAAAGCAGCTGAAAACTAGATTCCCATGACCCATGTAGCCCATCCAAAGCTCTCTGCCTTCCATTCCAAACTTTGCCATACCTTAATGAGATATTGTATTTTTTCTCCAAATTGTCCTGTAACTCCTTAGCACCAAGCTTCGGTTTCTCAACCAATAGGTTCTTTGCCCTATCTGCCACCCATCCTTGAGATGCCATGCTGCCACTCATCTTGTTTGTTGATGAACAAGTATGTTTTGGACCAATGCTCCTAATCTGCATAAGATAGATAATAATGTAAGCAAAACTAATTTTAAAAGCAAGATACATTACAAAAATTAACAAGTTAGTTTGCAACACCAAATATACTGTAAATGTACTAGAATCTCTTAGTTTGACTGCATAAATCCTCCACTTGCAATCAACCGAAGCACATGTTGCTATGTATCTCGTCGTATCACTATGACTTACATTAACCTTAAACTCCCCCTTGATAGCATGTTGTCTCATTGCAAGTTTGAATTCTTTTACATTAGGAAAAGTTACATCTTTACTAAAGTTTGGGTTCTCCCTGTTATGCACATAAATAGGGACTGCATTTTCATCTAATGGCCCATCGTATTCAGGAACAAAAAGCGAATCAGATTCATTAGGGACATCCTGAGTTGCAATTGCATTTGGGACCGTTGCCTCTTTACTACACACAGGATCTTTAACTCCATACAAGTGTTCCTCATCAACACCAACTGGCTCATCTTCCTCAAACAAACAATCTGGGTCACTAATCTGAGCATTGGTCCAAAACATAGCCTGCCATTCCGTTATCTGTTGTCCAACATTCACTTCAACTTGATTTTGGGTGTCATTCTCTATTCTACTAGAGACATCTACATCTGTTGCTATATTTCTCTCCTCCCTTCCATTACCGACTACATCTATGTTGTCCTCCTCTCTCTCACAAACAACATCAACATCAACTATAACATCCACTTGATTTAGATTATTCCCTCTTCCAGGTATAGCCCTGGAAAATAACAAGATTTGATTCTACTGTTAGCTCAGAACTCACTCTTAGATCTAAATCTTTTGTACTTAGAGTTAGCACTAGTGAATGATTCAAAAACTTACCCGTGAGGGGCTTCTGGGAGCACCACCATTCAAGGTAGAGATCTCTTCAAGGGAGTCCAATACAACCGAACAAGGAGACACCAACACGGAAGAAGCAGGAGGAAGGGGAACCGAACAGGGGACCCCGACACGCCTGGAGGAGGAAGGAGAGCACATCCACCGGGAGAAGCGGCTCCCACTTCAGCATCCCCACCCGGCGCTGCCATTCCCCACCGCCACACATGTCGCCGCCGCCGCCATCATCTCACTAGGTCTAGGGTTTGGTTTCGGTGAGAAGAGAGAGGATAGAGAATCGCGAGAACACTAGTTGATGAGGACCAACGGGGGTAATTTCGTCTCCCAACATAGCCGCAACTACCATCCTTCACCTTCCCGTCCAAACCGTGCTCTCCTTGTGGTATTTTTGAGAAGGTGGAAAAATCTGTGGTATTTATTGGTACTGCTAGAAAGTTTGTGGTATGGATGGAATTTTCTCAAAAGTTATCGTAAAACTACAAATTATAAAGTTTAAATCTGTAACACTACTATTACGTTAGAGTTATAAACATTATTATACTTTTTTGTTAAATTGGTGCTAACTTTGTAGTTATTATTATTAAATATATAGTTTTGTGATACTTGGTACTAGTTTTATAATAACTTTAGTGCTAAATCTATAGTTTCGTGATAACGCTTTACATTTATAGTTTTATGATGGTTTAGTCAGAGTATATGTTATTTTACGAAATTTACTCTGGAATAAAAAAGGATCGAACGAAGCAGTAATTAATACTTCAAAAGTTATAGACAACTCATGAGTACGTTGACAATTTCATAGTGGGGTTAGGGATCCACCTATACAAGGCCATTACAGGGGTGAATTTTGGTGGGACCAGGACGGGGCTCAGGTATATGCGGGGGCGGAGGAGGAGAATTCAAACATGTATAAAAATCTTTCGGATTCTGACAAAGCATCTCCTTTAGGAAAACAACATGCAAACAAGATGCATGTATACAATTTTATTATTATCAGATATTTATTGACAACGGTTGGCACATCATATAGGAGGCATTGTTTGGTGTTTTTATCTCGTTCAAAGGTCTAGAGACCAGATATCGACATTCTGGTGAGGGTTATCTACGACAATTTCAGCACTGGAGAACAATCAACTTGAAGCCTATGATCAACTTGTTTCTCGAGATCGTTCCGGTTCCGATTTACAACAATTTGATGCCGCTGGTAGCTATGAAGGTCATTGGAATACCTGGACGAATACATACACCGACTCTTCTGCTACATCCAGTTCG
Organism: Oryza punctata; assembly: GCA_000573905.2. Classification (NCBI taxonomy): domain Eukaryota; kingdom Viridiplantae; phylum Streptophyta; class Magnoliopsida; order Poales; family Poaceae; genus Oryza; species Oryza punctata. The sequence continues at coordinate 2,123,632 of CM002494.2, read as the reverse complement.
ACCCCTACCATCCACTCGGAATCCGCGGAGTTCACTCATACTCAGAAAACGGTTTCAACCTCTCTAATCTTGATCTAGATATGATGTTGAGGTTGAGAAGATGCGAAGACATTCAAAGAAGAAGTGATCGATTGGACAAATGATATACGAATCCTTAGGGACCATCTAGTTTTCAGTAATTTAAACATGTTTACTACTCCATCCATCATAATACAAATTATGATAGATGGGATAATAAAATAGTACACGATTTGATAGGTGGGGAATAAATTAGTACAATAGTTGACACGTGAGAGAATAAACTAGTACATAAGTTGATAGGTGAGAGAATAAACTAGTACGTGAGTTAATAGATGAGAAATAAAGTGTTGATTTAGGATCACAAATCTCTTGTATTGTGGAATAAATTATAGAGGTAAAAATCCTTATATTATATAACAGACTATAAATTTTAGTCACTTTTGAATGGTCCACCAGATTGTTGTCGAGGAGAAGATGTTGTCGCTGCCAGGGAGCAGTTGACGAGATTTTCTAGTGTTTATATATACCTCAAAGGATTAGTGCCTTATGCTCTAGTAATTGTTTGTTTATTGCTTGTCAGTGCCTTGGTATGATGATTTAGGGTGTTTTTTTTCAATGTTGGCTTTTGAACTACGAAGTCCTAACGCTAAGATGATACTATTTTTATTGTAAATCATATAACCAAAAGATACTATGTATTTTAGAAAATAAGATTTACTGAAGATAAAAAAATAGAAGTAAAGATAACAAGAGTTATTTTTTTTGTTACTGTCCCTAGTTATAATTAGTTGACATGTACTCTTCAGTCATAAATACATAAATATTCGATGTTACGGCACAGTAAAACTTGCAGAGTCTAACTTGCAGCATAACAAAATCAGTCTTATATTATAATCAATCTGATTTTGTAGCTTTGGATCATATAATTTGTTTTCATGATCATAACAAGACAGTTCAAATTAATATATACCATTCTAATCATTTTATTGTAACACCGCATCAAGACAATGGTACTATTCAATACCTCCAAAGGGTTATAATATCGTGTTCGCCAATCATCGACATGGACACTATCGCCATCGTTGTACAACCAACACGCCGTTGTTGCTACTCTGCCTTCGTTGTTAAACCCCAATATTTCCAACACCATCAACAGTGTTGATTGATCAAAAGTCTTCAAATATGTTCTCCAAATAAAAAATTGAGAAATGAATTAACATTTGTGTTTTCATTTTAGCTGCCAGAAAAGATAACAAAAAATTGAGCCCCCAAAATCTCAGCATTGCAAAAATGATGAGAAATTGTTCTTAAGAAAAAGAGACCATCAGTATCATATAAGATTATTATGGTGAGTGATCAATGTTATACATGTAACAGGCAGAAACGTAAAAAAGAAATGATCAATCTAGGGTATCATCCTTTTGTTTTCCCCTCATGTGCTGGCGATGCTGCCTAGCCGGACATGCTGCTACCCTAAGTACTGACGAGGCACATGCACATATTAGTTGCCACCCACTGCCAGGGGCAACAATAATAAGATGAGCAGCTCACAGAGCTCACTGAATCCAGCTGGGAATGACTCTGTTTTCAGGGACGCCACCCTCAAGCACGGTGATAGATCTCAAGCTATGCGTGATAGAATCAAAGTTATCATTTAGAGGCATTTTGTATGTGAATATGGACCATCAACAATTATCTTAAAATGCTTTAAATATGCATCACAGAGGCTATAAGCATGCGATTATCTTACTCTTGAAGAACCAATCAATACAATCATGCATAAACTTTTCTAATAAATATCACACTGTTCTTATCCATATAAGATTCAATAATGTTTTCAGTTTTACCCTAAACATGTGCCTTTTCCTAAGATGGAAGAAACATGTCATCAGTTAATTTACAAAGTGTGCAAAATTAGTAAAATCTGTAAAACCCTGAGAAAATGATATAGCCATTGCTGCCTAGCAGCTAGAATTTTTTTTTTCAAATACACCTCCAGAATCTTAAGTAACGTGTTCTTTTTTTTTTCCAAATATGATGTAGATCAGTTTAAAGTGAAGAGGATTGGGAGCAGTTAGATGACAGAAATAGCAGAAATACGCCATAATTTATGGAAAGCAAGTGCCATTAGATAGCCTTCAACAACCATGCACAACAAAGATTAAAATCTTACGACACATTAACTGAAATATAGATAGAGACGAGCTATGACTTGTGTATTTGATTCAACTGTGCATCTTCTGTACAAACGACAAAGAGTCAACCCAATGAGCTTGTGTAAGTAAATGACCCCAACCGCACATGCCTTCGCTAAAATATATTCATTTTTAACTGGCTCAGCTAATTAATTTCCTTGTTCATTCCATCATGATATGATTGATATACAGTATAGCCCCTCAATTATCTAATTAATGAAAATAAAGAATTTAAGTAGTAGCTTATGGTTGAAGGGCATAAACAACATATCATGCTTCTTAACAAACGAGTAGACAACGATTCCTGGAAATACCATCTGGTTAGGCACTGCAACTCAAATACGATGAAAATAAATAAGCCAATTGAGCTGAAAGTACGGTAAAAGATTCTACTTTGATCTGTGCAATGGTAAATAGAGTCACCATGGACAGCAATTTTCATTTCATTTTATAGACAGTGAGTTCCCCTTCAGTCTGAAACAACAAACAGTCACAAAATGGATCAACTTTGATTTAAGAAAAAATCGTAGAATTAAATTTAGTTTCTTATGATAGACCATCCCCAATCAATTGCAACTATTAGTCTGTCACAAACAGAGAAATAATATACTATTCAGTTTTAGTTCTGAAGGTTCAGCTTTCTAAACATATCTCAATCAACCATATAAGCACACAATACTCCAAGCAAAAGAGCACATGCCAAAAAAATTATTTATCTTGTTGACCGAAAAAGCTTTCCTATTTTTCCAATTTTCTGAATTTTACCATGAGCAGAACCTGAAGAAAATATTTCAAGGTTACAATTGAACCCACGTGGTAGGCTAGTAGCCATGAAATTTGACAGAAATATACAATGACACCGTCTTGATGCGGTGATTGAAAGCGGCGGTCGTCTGTTGGCCCGGGCTATATCGATGACGGGGAGGAGGGGCAGTAGCAGCATTGGAGATTGGTGGCGGTGCGATGGCAACCTGGCGCTTGGTGATACAGTGACAATTGAGATAGGGATCAGCGGGGATCTTCAACCGGGCTATATCTACCAGATCGTTGTTAAGTCTTGTGATGCTGCTGATTATCCGGGATGCGAACATTAAGAACGATACAAGGTTGCGTATCTTCTCAGACACTGCCAATCCTTCTTTCCCAGTTTAGTTGAGTTAAAGGATGTGAGAAAAATATGCAAAACTGAAACTGGAAAAATACGCAAAACTGAAACCGGGTACAGATAGTTTCAGTGGCATTCATCTGAACAACTACTGGGCAAAATCGATAGTGTGCAAACCATAAAAGAAGATGCTTCTGATCGTTTAAGTCAAAACAGTTCGCATTGAGAGAGAGAAGATATTGAACTGGAAGGGAGAAGAGATTGAACTTACCGTCGGCGGTGAAAATCGCAGCGCCACCAGAGGATGCCCCTAGCGATGCCACCAGAGGTCCTCGCTGCACCAGAAGTGGAGGCCCCTTGCAATGCGGCAGCGGCAAGACGGTGAACGGATGCAGCACCGGTGGTGGGAACACCGGGGAAGGATGCGATCTACGAAGCAGGGAGGACTGTCGACGGCGCACGATTCTCCGCTTGAGTCACGTGGATGGGGAGACGAAGGGCGTGGGACGTGGGAAGAAAAGGGGAGGAGATTGCGGCTGCGTGCAAGGAAATTAATCATATTGTGGCATCAAAGGGAAGGGGCGGAGATCGCGCGATTCTTCGCCTGGGTGACCCGCAGGCTGCAGCGTCGTTGGATGCGACGCGATGATTTTCGTTCGTTGGATTTGATGAATAAAGTACGAAGGATGTAAGACCCAATTGGTGAATTATAGGATAGATATAATAGATGTGTAAGTTTTTCCAAAAAAAGGTATGTAAGTTTTACTTGTAATTTATTTATTATTATTTCACTCGTAGTTTTTCGGTGTCTACTCTCAGCTCATCTCATGCAAGCACTCCTAGGTTCTAGCTTATCACATCACTTCATCAATTTGTGTGAAAAGGCTATGGACGATTATCCTCTCTCTCTCTCTCGACTAGTATCATATCAATCGGATCACGTTGTGGCAGCCAATGCGTGCAAAAAGGATGGAGATGGAGCAGCGCGTGTGGAGTGGAGCGTGTGGAGCGTGTTTCACTTACACGGAGTACGTATAGACAGTAGTCGGTTTGGTTACAGACTTTTACTCCCTCCGTTAAAAAAAACAAATATATTCTAGTAGAACAAACTAGATTCGTTGTACAAGTATGAGGTTGATTTTTTTAACGGAGGGAGTACTTTTTAACTTTTTTTTACTGCTCCCCTGTTCTATTCAGTGTACATATTTGGAGATGAAGGGAGTAATATACTATACTTGTACAATAATATCTGGATGTAAGAGTGAAAATGATATAGCTGTGGTTTGAAGACAAATTTGTGTAAATACGCATGACGTTATTGATATTGAAATATGTGCAAGTATTACCAAAATTATATTATAATGGAATTTCATTATTTTGCGAGGATAGTAGGATAGAATTTAGATAGGGTGTTAGATTTAGTGTAAATAGCTGGAGCACCCCAATTTTGATGACTAATTAACCATATATAGATATTATTAGTTGTATTATTTTAACCCCCGCTAATTTTCCTCCAAAACCTACATACACTAAAGTTATTCATAACGAATTTAATATAATAGGATCTGGGAAGCTCCAATCCTTTGTTTCAACGAGCCAAAATATAGTTTTTTTTTAAAAGAAAAGGATTAGAATCTAACAAAAATCCTCCACACATTATGTTTCAAAGAAGGTCTTAGTGGTGAAGACCAGAAATTGTTGACTCAACTTAAATGCTTTTCTGGGATTATTTCATGGTTGAATTTAGAGTTGTTTACTTGACAAATTAAGTTGGGTATGTTGTCTTCCGCACCTTAACTTGTTTGTTTAAATTGATCGTGTAAACGCCGAAGGAGGCGACCCCATTTGTCCAAAGTTCTTTTCTAGACTAGATTGGAAGAAATGTCGCACATCGTGTTCAATTTTCAGTCGATAAATTATAGAGCCTCACTCCGGTGCTCTCTACTGGTAGTAGAAAACAATCTGAACCATCGATCTTATTTGATCGAAGGGTACAAATTGCTTTCTACTATCACCCTAGTTAACTGTAGTAGAAATATGGAGGGGTATTATTGTCCCAAAAACAGGAGTATGATTGTCATTTAGAATTGACTAAACTTTTTTTCCCTTTTTTTGTTTTTTGATGGAATATGAGCAATGCCAACATAATAGATAACCACATAATAATCTAGCTGGGAAAAAACATAAATAAAAATTACTCGTAATCATTGTATTAGTAAATTACTAATTTACCCTTAATATTACTGGTAGTGTAATACTACAAGTAGAGAGTACCGGAACATCGCTCTAAATTCTAATAAATGCTATCAACAAGGGTCTCATTTCACACTATGCCATCGGGCGAGCACCACTTTCAAATGTCATCGTACAAACCGAGTTATCTGAGAAAAATGTCATCACCGTTATCTTTCAAACTACCGTACTCTGTTAGCCCATGTTGAAAGACTATTGTTCCCCCAACGAAGGATTAGGCTGAAGTGAACATGATGAAAATTAAAAGGAGTTCTGCCAACTTTGCTTGCACAACCTAAAGACAGCCCACCACCTTTTCAACGACTATCCGGTGACAAGGAGAATCTGGGAAGCCATAGCAACGAGACTCCACCTTCCTAGATTGAGTCCGCTTGCCTGGACTAACGGCCTCTCATTGGAGGAATGGTGGATACACAGTATTACATCGGCACCAAAAGAGCTATGTGCGGGCATCAAGTCGCTGCTGATCTTAATCTCCTGGTTAATATGGAAGGAACGTAACAACAGGATCTTCAAGAAGGTGGAGACCCCCACCCTAGGGATTATCGATCACATAACCGATGAACTCTGGTTATGGGGAGCGGGAGGCGCAAAAGGGCTCGAGAACATACTACCGTCTAGCAGTCAACCGCCCCGAGTAATAAGTCCCTAACTTGTACTCGTAGGCCATGCTCAGTAGGTCCACTCTTAGTTGTCTCTACCCCACCTCTTGTAATTTTATCCTCCTTCCTAAGGTCTTTCTGACCATTGTACTGTTTTTCCCCCTTAATACAAGTACACCTCACGGGGTTCAAAAAAAAATAAAAAGAGCAAGGGTCCTCTCCCAGGAAAAAAAGAACAGATTCCACTGAACTTGCTTGCTAGATCCTGCGTTAATCCGATCAGGGTTTAATTTTTCGATTTCAAAGTAAAAAACCGTTCCCCACCGGTTTACTGAAATCCGACCGAAATCCGGTAAAATCGACGACTTTCAATTAAAACTATACGAAAACCAACTAATATTATAGCGGTTTCCATCAGTTTTAGTTTTGTGAACCACATTCCAACAAAGCAATTAATATGCGTATAATTCCACCAGGTAATTAAGTCGGAGCATGCACGACTATGGAAGCTGCCAACCGTGGAGCACGACGTACGGCAACGTACGCGAGTCGCTGAAGCGGATCAGGTCGCTGTCGACGTGCGCCCACATGTTGCCCGCGGCGGCGGCCTCCGCGCCACGGGCGGAGTTGCCCACCCATGGGAACGGGCCGCGGTAGCGGTTCCTCGTCCCCGGCGCGCGCGGGCGCCGCTCCGCTCGAGTTCACCTTCGCCACCCCTGAAGACACGGACAACCCGCCCGCGGTGTGGCGCGCCTCGAAGTCGAGGTCCTCGTCGGCGTCGCCGCAGACATCCATCTCGTCGTCGCCGGCGAGCCATCGCGGCTGCTGCACGCGGCAGAACGGCGCAGATTTGGCCATCCATCCGGCGGCGGAGAAGACGGTGGTCCTTCTCGATGCAGTAGGATGGCTCGGCATCGGCTGGTGGAGGGGTTGAGGTCACGCCGCCGGAAGCGCGCGCGCCACTACTGGTCCGGCCTCGGTCACGACGTTGGGATGGATGCATGCCACCGCCCGGCGCGCGCGGCTGCCAAAAGCCCTCCGCCGCTTCTGTCCGTACGTCGTCTCCTTTGGACTAGGCCGATTGTGTTTATTACGACGCTAATATATTGTTTATTTCAACATTATATTAACATTATCCACACTAGTATCCCTATGTTCAACTATAAAATCGGCTATCGCCTGCCCTTTAACTGCCTTAGCCAATTTATACCTGAGGTCAAACTCTGACAAAGCAAAAATCCACTTACCAATTCGCCCCTTCAGAACTGGAGCCGATAGCATCTATCGCACCACATCGGCCTTGCATACTATGGTACACTCATTGGATAGTAGATAATGTCTCAACTTTGTACAAGAAAAATATAAGCACAGGCATAATTTCTCCACAGGCTCAAATACCTTGTTTCTGCATCCAGGAGACGTCTAGTGAGATAGAATATGACTCTTTCCTTCCTCTCAACCTCTTGGATCAAAACTGAGTTGATAGAGTTCTGATCGGCTGATAAATACAGTCTGAATGGAATCCCTTTTTGTGGTGGTATGAGAATTGGAGGAATACTCAAATATTCCTTGATATTATCCAATGCTTGCTGCTGCTTTTCTCCCCAGACAAATTCTGGATCGGCTTTCAACCTCAACAATGGAGTAAATGGTTCTATTCGGCCAGACAAGTTCGATATGAAACACCGAACAAAGTTAATTTTGCAGATCAATGATTGCAATTTGGTTTTGTCTTCTGGAGGTTTTATATCCTCGATTGCCTCAATACTCCTCTGAGGAATTTCAATCCCACGTTCATGTACCAAAAATCCAACAAATTGACCAGCCGATACACCAAAAGCACACTTAGTAGGATTCATCTTCAACCCATACTTCCTTGCTCTTTCCAAAACTTGTCACTAATCGGCTATATGCTCATCAACTTCCTTAGATTTAACCACCACGTCATCAATATATATCTCTACCAACATGCCGATGAGATCATAAAAAATGTAGTTCATATGCCCTTTGATATGTAGCACCAGTACTCCTTAAACCAAAAGTCATAACCACCCACTCATATAAGCCGATAGCACCAGGACATCTAAAGGCAGTCTTGTGAATAACTTCGTCAGCCATAAAAATTTGATTATAACCAGTGTTGCCATCCATGAAACTGATGATTTTGTGTCCAGATGCTGCATCGACGAGTTGATCGGCTACTGGCATTGGGTATTCATCTTTTGGTGTAGCCTTGTTCAAATCTCTGAAATCAATGCAAACCCTGAGCTTGCCATTTTTCTTGATGACTGGTACTATATTAGAAATCCACTCAGCATATCGGCATGGTCTGATAAAATTAGCACCATAGATTCTTGTAATTTCGGCCTTAATAGCATCATACATTGTAGCTTTACAACGTCTTGGGGGTTGTTTGTACGGCCGATAGCCTGGTTTGATAGGGAGCCGATGTTCAACTATCGATCGGCTAAGTCCTGGCATTTCATAATATTCCCAGGCAAAACAATCCCTATACTCTTTCAAGAGTGCTATTAATTTACATTTAAATTCCTTTGACAAACCTTTACTAATATATGTCGGCCTAGGCCTATCACCTGGTCCAATATCGATTTCTTCTAGTTCATCGGCCGACATAAAACCTTGTCCTAGCTTGCCGTCGAGGTCATCAACAGTGTCCTTTGTGTAGAAATTGGAACCCTCCACGGCGCCCTCAAAACAAGAATTGGGGCTCTCCATCTCCTGTTGGTTGTATGGCATTATTAGAAACCTTTAAGTAATCTCCTTGCCAAACTTTTCCAGATAAACAATCAATTCCTTCCATCTCCCAAACAGATAAATCGGCACTAGCTATATTGACTGACCTGTCGGCTGGCACGATTTCGATTTGGTCCCCTTGCCATTGAATCAGACTTTGATGCATTGTTGAGGGAATACAACAGTTAGCATGGATCCAATCTCTTCCCAGCAACAGACTGTAGGAACCCTTCCCATCAATAACAAAAAATATGGTAGGAATTGTTTTACTGCCGATGGTTAGCTCCACATTCAAAACTCCTTTGGTCTCAGATGGATTCCCGCCAAAATCTTTTAGAACCATATTAGTCTTGATCAGATCCTTTGAATTCTTCCCAAGTTTCCTGAATGTTGTGTATGGCATTAGATTGACAGCTGCTCCTCCATCGACTAGCATCTTTGACATCGGCTTGCCATTGAAAAATCCTTTGACATACAGTGGCTTGAGGTGCCGATTATCAGTTCCTTCGGGCTTCTCAAAAACAGCTTGTTGTGGGGATAGCATCAATTTAGCCGATGGCAGATTTTCTTCGTGCTCGACAACTTGCTCGACTGCATACTCGGCTGGTAACATGAAAACCATGTTTATATCAGATGACATCACCTCTTTGCCCTTATGTTGTTGGTTCTTGTTACGATCGGCTTTGACTTCGTTAGCTGGCACCACTTTGCTCTTCACGCGCCAAACTTTTTTTCGTTCTCTGCCTCAGCCGATGTTCAATTTCCCCTTCGACCTCCTGGAATTGTTCTTTGTTTCTCATCCTTTGAACTCTCCTCTTTTGACTTTTAGTGAAGATTCCAGAAGGGCACCATTGAGGATGTACTGGCTTGGATTCTCTGGGTGAATCATCTCCATCATTGTTTTGTTGCATCGGCCCAAGTCTTTGATGAACTGGCAGTCTTGTCTGAATCAGCCGATGTATACTTGTACCCTGTCGGTTTGGTTTTTGGATGAATTGTGCATCAGAATCACTGCATCCAGGACAATCTTCAATAGATGGTAATCTCATACCTTCATCCCCTTGGCGCCTTTTTTGGTATTTGTTGATCAAACCGGCCGATCTGATGCTCCTGGTGATTTTTACCTCCATCGGCTGTATTCCAATTATATCCAGAGTGCACCATGTTAACTGGAAACGGGTATCCATCTATCTTCATCGGCCTCTTGGATTCGTCAATCTTGATCTTGCCCTGTTCAATAGCCGACTGGATCTGCTGCCTGAAAATCTTGCAATTATTAGTATTATGAGATCCTGTATTGTGCCACTTGCAATATTTCCTCTTCTTCAACTCCTCAGCCGATGGGATAACATGTCCTACTAGCAGTTGAACCTGTTTTTCTTGGAGAAGAAGATCAAAAATCTTGTCGGCTTTGGTGATGTCAAAATCAAATCTTTCCTCTTTTCCTGCACTCTTAACCCATTGACAGACCACCGTCTTCTTGTTTCTAGCCCACTCGGCTGCATTGATTTCTGGGTCATCATCTTCAGAGTCAGAGTCATAACTGTTGACATTGTTTGCCTTTTTGATGAACTTTCTTGCTTCTTGAAATCTTGTCTCGTGAGCCGATACCTTCTGAGCTAAATGAGCCAAACTCTCAAAGTCTTGGGCTGAAAATCTTTTCCTTATTGGCACCAACAAACCTTGAAAGGCCAAATCGGCTAACTGAGAATCTGTGAAGGCTAGGCTGTAGCATCTATTCCTCACATCTCTGAATCGTTGAATATAATCTGGAACTGACTCATCTGATTTTTGCTTGATTGCTGTGAGGTCTGATAGCTTCATCTCTTGAACACCACTGAAAAAGTATTTGTGAAATTGTTTCTCTAGATCGGCCCAACTCCTGATAGAATTATAAGGTAAGGATGAAAACCAAGTGAACGCCGATCCAGATAATGAGAGTGGGAACAATCTAACTCTGAGAGCCTCTGTAGCCGATGCCTCACCACACTGAGCTAAAAATCGGCTAACATGCTCATAAGTAGATACATTGTTTTGTCCGGAAAATTTAGAGAAGTCCAGCACCTTGTATCGGTTTGGCAGTGGAACCCGATCAAAATATTCTGGATATGGGTGCCGATACATGTTGCCATTGTCTCTTGGTTTGAGTCCAAATTGCTCCCTCATGACGTCAGCGATCATATCGGCCCAGGGTTGATGTGGTGTTGCTCCACCATATTGTTGCTGAAGTGGATCCATCTGACCGTATTGGATCGGCTGAGGTCGTGGTGAATGAGGTTGATAGAGATGATTGAAACCAGCCGATATGCCTTGAGGTGGCACATATGGGAGTTGCTCTGTGCTGTACTGCTGGCCTATCGGCTGAGCAATTCCAATCGGTTGTTGTGGAACCGAAGAAATTTGATAAGATGTGTCGACAGCTGGCGGTTTAGGGTGAAGAATACTCATCAATTGTTCCGGTGTTAACTGAGTTAATGCTTGCCCCCCAGTGATCGGCTGTGATCTGGTTAAAATAGCTGGGATATTTGAGCTTGAATAAGGAGCCGATGGAGCCTGAGTTTGAAGCAATTGTTGACTCGTTTGATTGCCGCCAATGTCTGTCTTCACAGTTCTGTATGCCGGGAACGTGCCGTCTGGAAAGTATATAGGTCCTTTAGCCTTTTCCTCGGCTATCGTCCCATCGACCACCGACTTGATCATGTTTGTTAAGGTGTTCACGAGCACTCCAGACTGATTGACTAAAGCATGATGTACGGCCGAATCAATGCGATCTTGCAGCGTATGGAGTTCTTCATCATTTGATTCAACCTTGGTCTGTTTGTCTTTTTCTTCTCCTGACCCGGAAGTGCTTGGATCTTGTTTTACGATCATCGGTAGCTTGACCTTAGCTCTTTGAACAACTGTGCCTTGCCGTGTGACTGTGAATGAGTGCAGATATTGGTTCTGAAGTTGATTCAACATCTGTTGCATTTCTTCTCTCTACTCTTCACTCAGCTGTTCGATCATAATTGGCAAGATGTTGTCCTCCAAAACTTCAGTGATGTTTGGCGTCATGATGACACAATGTCCCACTGGGCGTGCCAAACGCGTGTTGATGCAAAAAACACACACTGGCCTGAGAGATCTGCTTAACTCTAGTGCAGGTCCAAAATTGGGGTTTTAGGTTCGAGGGCATGCCAGTTGATTTGATCCTGCAATCAACAAGAAAAAATATGCAAAGAATATTAGTAAACAATAGACAATCGGCCTTAGGACCGATTTCATATCGTATGTGACCTAGCCGATGCAATAAAGCATGGATCGGCTGTGAGGTATAAGTATAACCCTAAACACTAGTATATCGGCTGTGGATATCAGCATTATGCGATCAAAGAAATCATTATTACTTTAGAAATAAACAATTGGCATAGATCGGACTGAACCGAGACAATATAAATTGTTTAAGTCTATCATAACATGAAATAATGACTACATAAAACCGATGTCATAGCCGATATCTAGATCTAATTGTATATCGGTCGTAAATCCGATACAATCTTATGATAAAGCAATGAAATATAGATATAGAACATTAAACCAAGCATAAAACTTATATCAAATATCCTAATCAGATAAGATCGGCTGAAACTCCGATGCTATCCCTATTGATAACCGTAAAGCAAGTTAAAGATCATGATTCTAAAACAACTTAATAGGTTGGACTTAACCAATGCAGCATCAAGTGTAAAAGAAGCACAATATATAACAAGCCAATAATCATCAAATCAGGATGGTAGATACATCATATAGCATGAATCAACAAAGTAAACTAGCCGATATCGACGAAACCCTAAAACAGATCTAGCCGATATAAGGAGATAGCATTGTTAATCTAAGCTATATGACATACATGATAACTTCAGGAACTTGCAAGATAGAATTAGAGTGTCATAAAGATGTAAACACTAACTCCAATGATGCAAATTGCCATAACAAGATATACCTTTTCGCCGAAGATCAAATTGATGCAGCACGACTCGAAAGCACAAGCTTGTCGGAAGTAGAAAACAAAGGTGGCGATGCGCCGAGATTGATTGAACGTATGTTGTTATTATTTACAAGACCTCGGGATTATATTTATACCCGAAAATACAAACATTGTCCATCACGGACACGACTCATATTAACCTAATACAAATCCAACTAACGAACAAGTCCCTTAGGCGGACTCTTACCGTGATAATCTATAAAGAAATTACAAAATATCCTAATTAATAGATACAATTGCCAACTTCAGGACTCTATCCGTGCACGGCAATCCGTATGAAGCACGTTAACACAACCCGATGACGTGTATCAAGTCACGTTACCAAAATCGGTTGAATCGGCTAACCTTGTCCGACTCTGATTCCACTGATCCAGTCCATAGCCGATTCAGACTACAGCCGATTCTCACTCTGTTTCCGATTCGATCTAATCTCTTTGATTTTCTTCGATTCTATCTTCATCCCTGATACTTGAACTACCAAATTTGGTCGTCAACAGTTAATAGTAAATTTTACATGAGTTACTAGCAATTACCACGATATCCAAGTTACTTAACTAGTTTTAGAATTTAAGAGATATCTTTCATCAACATAATCTTGAATTCTCTTAACTAATAATATATGAAGATAATATCCAATTCTATATAATCATATAAATATCTACAATTTAGATGGATAAATTATAGAGTGACATTTGTTATGAATCTAATGATCATAGTGCACTATAAATATTGCTCAAGAGAGTTGTGACTTTTACTATATACAACTGCATGTCTTATGTTGTGTTATATAACTTAAAATTAATTAGATGGGTATAACATTTTATTGGTTATTATATATGTCAATGCATTTTTCTCTAAACTAGGTTAATGTTAGATTAATTAAAATTAGAAAAAAAATAAAATAACTTATAATATAGAAAATACGATGTAAATTACAGAAAAAATAATGTTAATTATTATAGCTATTTAGAATAAAATAAAACAAAATATTAAAATATATAATATTATACATTAATAATATGCATAAACTTGGGCACATAAGCTGTTCTTATGTCGTCATTACATAATATTAAAACTAATTAACCAGCCACACCCCGGCTCGGCTAAGTAGGCAAGCATTCAAACATAAGAACTATCCAAAATCATATCTAAGATTGGTCACTAGATAAATACTAGGCCAACAAAACAGGAGTCTAACAGCAGCAACAAGTAGAGTAGCTAGGAATTCATTAAGGAATCAAACATTAAATTAAAGTCTATCGTTGCTGTCGCCTCAGCTGGAGCTGCAGGAGGCAACAAGGACTGAGGAGGAGGAGGAGGGCTCGACTTGCTGGTCGGAGCCTGTAGTAGGTTGAGGGTGAAAATTAAGTTACTGCATTTGTTTAGTGAACCCTTTAATTTAATGTTTGATTCCTTAATGAATTCCTAGCTACTCTACTTGTTGTTGCTGTTAGACTCCTGTTTTGTTGGCCTAGTATTTATCTAGTGACCAATCTTAGATATGATTTTGGATAGTTCTTATGTTTGAATGCTTGCCTACTTAGCCGAGCCGGGGTGTGGCTGGTTAATTAGTTTTAATATTATGTAATGACGACATAAGAACAGCTTATGTGCCCAAGTTTATGCATATTATTAATGTATAATATTATATATTTTAATATTTTGTTTTATTTTATTCTAAATAGCTATAATAATTAACATTATTTTTTCTGTAATTTACATCGTATTTTCTATATTATAAGTTATTTTATTTTTTTTCTAATTTTAATTAATCTAACATTAACCTAGTTTAGAGAAAAATGCATTGACATATATAATAACCAATAAAATGTTATACCCATCTAATTAATTTTAAGTTATATAACACAACATAAAACATGCAGTTGTATATAGTAAAAGTCACAACTCTCTTGAGCAATATTTATAGTGCACTATGATCATTAGATTCATAACAAATGTCACTCTATAATTTATCCATCTAAATTGTAGATATTTATATGATTATATAGAATTGGATATTATCTTCATATATTATTAGTTAAGAGAATTCAAGATTATGTTGATGAAAGATATCTCTTAAATTCTAAAACTAGTTAAGTAACTTGGATATCGTGGTAATTGCTAGTAACTCATGTAAAATTTACTATTAACTGTTGACGACCAAATTTGGTAGTTCAAGTATCAGGGATGAAGATAGAATCGAAGAAAATCAAAGAGATTAGATCGAATCGGAAACAGAGTGAGAATCGGCTGTAGTCTGAATCGGCTATGGACTGGATCAGTGGAATCAGAGTCGGACAAGGTTAGCCGATTCAGCCGATTTTGGTAACGTGACTTGATACACGTCATCGGGTTGTGTTAACGTGCTTCATACGGATTGCCGTGCACGGATAGAGTCCTGAAGTTGGCAATTGTATCTATTAATTAGGATATTTTGTAATTTCTTTATAGATTATCACGGTAAGAGTCCGCCTAAGGGACTTGTTCGTTAGTTGGATTTGTATTAGGTTAATATGAGTCGTGTCCGTGATGGACAATGTTTGTATTTTCGGGTATAAATATAATCCCGAGGTCTTGTAAATAATAACAACATACGTTCAATCAATCTCGGCGCATCGCCACCTTTGTTTTCTACTTCCGACAAGCTTGTGCTTTCGAGTCGTGCTGCATCAATTTGATCTTCGGCGAAAAGGTATATCTTGTTATGGCAATTTGCATCATTGGAGTTAGTGTTTACATCTTTATGATACTCTAATTCTATCTTGCAAGTTCCCGAAGTTATCATATATGTCATATAGCTTAGATCAACAATGCTATCTCCTTATATCGGCTAGATCTGTTTTAGGGTTTCGTCGATATCGGCTAGTTTACTTTGTTGATTCATGCTATATGATGTATCTACCATCCTGATTTGATGATTATTGGCTTGTTATATATTGTGCTTCTTTTACACTTGATGCTGCATTGGTTAAGTCCAACCTATTAAGTTGTTTTAGAATCATGATCTTTAACTTGCTTTACGGTTATCAATAGGGATAGCATCGGAGTTTCAGCCGATCTTATCTGATTAGGATATTTGATATAAGTTTTATGCTTGGTTTAATGTTCTATATCTATATTTCATTGCTTTATCATAAGATTGTATCGGATTTACGACCGATATACAATTAGATCTAGATATCGGCTATGACATCGGTTTTATGTAGTCATTATTTCATGTTACGATAGACTTAAACAATTTATATTGTCTCGGTTCAGTCCGATCTATGCCAATTGTTTATTTCTAAAGTAATAATGATTTCTTTGATCGCATAATGCTGATATCCACAGCCGATATACTAGTGTTTAGGGTTATACTTATACCTCACAGCCGATCCATGCTTTATTGCATCGGCTAGGTCACATACGATATGAAATCGGTCCTAAGGCCGATTGTCTATCGTTTACTAATATTCTTTGCATATTTTTTCTTGTTGATTGCAGGATCAAATCAACTGGCACGCCCTCGAACCTAAAACCCCAATTTTGGACCTGCACTAGAGTTAAGCAGATCTCTCAGGCCAGTGTGTGTTTTTTGCATCAACACTAACTAATATTATTAATATGTCATGAGAATTACTACTAACTTATGTAAAAAAATATAAACAATATACATTACATAGCGTGTGTACATAAAGTAGCTAGCAGTGTTTAGCTGCAAGGTATGGTAGCTAGAGCTAGCAATGTCATTATTGAAAGTAGAGAAGAATAAGATAACAAGAAGAAGATGGATAACAGAAAAAATTCAGGATAAATTTTTAGTTTTACCTATGATAGCGAACAAATTTGTGTTAAAATTATGAAATTTTAATAATATTACTAAACTATTGATAAATTTGAGTATGTTATACCATGGATGTGAGTAATTTTTTCCTTCATGTCCATGGTTAGTGAATAACCTCCTCTATTTCTTAATTTCTCTCAAAGTCCTATTAGGATGGCACGTTGAGCTGATAAGTGTACTGGTTTGAATCAAATGGAGAAACGATTTGATTAGATTATTTTAATTGGTAGCCTGGCAAGTAATATTAAATGGAGAAACGATTTGATTAGATTAGAAGGCGGCGGCGAGGAGGCGGCGGCGGACGGCAAGGGCGAGAAGGAGAGGAGGAGACGACGTCGGGCTAAAAAATTGGCAGCCTGGCGGTGTGGCTCCACACGAACTCCGCTATTCTGAGCTGCGCTTTTCTTGTCCTTGCCTATCGTGTAAAACATATATCCGCTGATGTCGTACCCTTGCCATGAGGTCACAAGGCTACTTGAGCCAGTCGCCAGCCTGTGCAATGTTTTTTCCTCGAGCGATTCACCGAATGGCAGGTTTTTTGCCTTCAACCATTCAGGAAATTTGCGCTTCTATTCCTTTGAGACCCAAGTCGCCGGTCTTCTAGGGTTGTAGGTTCTTATCTCGTTCATGTGTTCCTCAATGTACGGCTCGAGGATGGTGAGTTGTTACAGCACGCTACTATGTGCTTCCGGTACAGCTTTGTAGTCGTCATCATAGAACCTTTTCTTGCCTAAGGTCCCCTTCCTAGTTAACCGACCCTCGTGTACGGTGGGGGTATACCAATGGGTGTTGCGTCCTTCATGTAATCTATACAACATTCAACTACCTCCTCAGTTGTGTACCCCTCTATCATTGATCCCTTCGGATGAGCTCGGTTATGGACATACCCTTTCAGAACCGACATGTACCTCTCATACGCCCACATCTCATGTAGGTATAGAGGACCAATTTCTATAATCTGAGAGACGATGTGGACAATCAGATGCTCCATCATATTGAAATAAGATGGAGGGAAAAACATCTCAAGCTGGCATGCTATCTCGATTGTGAATGTTTGAAGGGGACCTAACTCTTCAGGATCCAAAACCTTCTATGATATTCGATTGAAAAGGTAGCACAACTTTGGTATCACTAACTTAGTGTGAACTGGCTTGACCGCTCTTATAGCAATAGGTAGGAAGACAATTAACATCTTGTGACAGTCAAGAGCATTGTACCTAGAGATGGTCAAATCTTTCATGGATACAAGTTTTCTGATGTTCGATGAGAAACCAGTCGAGACTTTCAACCTATGCAAGCATCTACAGAAAGCATTTTTCTCTTCTGGTATCAGTGAGTAGCATGCCAGAGGAATATCGATCTTCCCATTTGCCAGTTCTTTTGGGTGAAGGTCATGCCCTATGTCCATATTGACCAGGTTGGTACGTGACTTCAGCCCATCATTCGTCTTACTCGGGATGTCTAGTAAAGTGCCAGTGGTGCTATCAAACACATTCTTCTCAACATGCATTACATCAATGGCATGACGAATCTCCAGGTCTTTCCAGTATTTCAGATACCTAAAAAATATTGAGTGCTTCTTGTGTCGTACATCCATGCCCGATCCATCTCCTAGAAAACATCTTTCATGAGTTGAATCGTACTATATTTAATCATATGAAAAATGATACAACTGGAACGAACATTATATTACTCTTCATGGTATAGTGATTCCAATAACATTAATTTAAAATAATAAAAATTACCTAGAATTACTAGATTTGCAAAACTAGTATATTCGTCGCATTCCACTAAAAAATTTGAAATAAACGGAGTGAACTAAACAAAGAGTAAATTAAAGTTCTACGAACAATTTAAACATACATACAATATTTTTAATCATTAATAAAAAATTATCCATTTCCAAAAATGAAAAAACTCTTCGCTTTTATCCGATGACAAATGAAATTAATGGAAGCAAACCTAACAAGGAATCGGACTACTAAATAAAATCATGTAATGCAAACAATATATATTAGCTCAAAAATCACAAAAAGTGCCTACGCTAATCCATTTATAAGAGTGCAAATTTCTTTGCATCGACCAATAAAAACTGACAAAAATAGAAGCAAATAAAGGAGGAGAACAAGCATTACACCTTTTATATGGATCCCAATCAAATATTTGAGGTCAAAAACATTTCCCCCTAATTTGTACAAGTTTAGGAGAGAGAAAACACCGGAATAAATGGGGCATGGTCGGGCTGGGGAGATATATATGGACGCATCATCGCGTGCGGTCGGGTTAAGTGGCCCGCACGGGAAAATGCATTATCCCGTGCGGGCGTCTTAAACCGACCGCACGGGATAATGCCCATTATCACATGCGGGCGTCTTAAGCCAACCGCCGGGACAATGGGCATTATCCCGTGCGGTCGGTTTAAGATGCCCGCATGGGATAATGCATTTTCCCGTGCGGGCGCCGGATGCCCGGTTTTTCCAGGTGGCGCCACTTACGGTCCGCCTAGAATCTATCGGGGCCAGCATCCAGGAAAATCTTTTGTGTACTAGTGCGATATTCCCAAATTTCAGTGGCACGTAGTCGATATCCATATTTGCAGTGGTATAGATCCAACTAACCCAATAAAAAAGACCTACCAAAACTTGTCTAACTCTCGATAAACCCCAGTTCACAGGCACACACAAATAACATTCTATCAAACCTAAAATCCCTTCAACCCCCCCCCCCCTACACACACATGACTGCACAGCAATAATGATGGTTCTCTACTTCTCTTCTCCCTTTATGATATATTAATCATTTTACGTGTTTGAATTTATTTGGTATTTTTTTTAAGTATTGTAATACATACGAGTTGAAACAACACTATTGCGTTATTTCTTTTTCCAAATTTTAGGCCGTTGTTCGTATCATACCATCGTTTCGGCAACTCTATACATCGAGAAGAAATTGGCTCCCACGAGTACCATGGCATACCGTCAATTTAATGCTTAATAAACAACGATCTCCTTATAAGGTATTTTTTTGGTTGTCAGTCTGTTCAGTAATATAAGTCGAACCCATGTAGTAGTAAAAAATGAGCAAGAAAATTGATTTAGGACAATACTACGATCGTACATGTATTTTGCCAGTTTTAACATAAAATGTGTATAGTTCAATTAACGCAAGGAAGTTAATGAAACATTTTTTTCCTCGTATGTCATTGTGTTTTTCTATGAACTCGACGAGATCAGTACTTGACCAGTTGAGCTAAAAGGTAAAGTTAGCTAGTGAGTGGGGTACTACAGTAGCTCCCAGGCTCCCAACTAGTAGTAGAGTGAGACACTGTAGTTCCACACGTCCACTGTGACAAGATTTAGCGTACGTCACATCGCCACCCGTAGTTCGCAGAGCAGGCATCACGAGTGAAGGCTTAATTATTTTGGTGTCTAAATAGATAAACCGACGCTCGGACAACATTTTGCAAAGTGATTCGTTCGCTGATCTAGAGGACTTCAATATACTTTGGTGATCAGTTTCAGACTTGAGACATATCCGAGGCTTGCGTGTTGACACAGTATACTATAATGTGATGTGATGAGGACTATAGTTAATGCTAGTTGTGTGGATGATTTGCAAAAAAAAATAATCAACTTAGTTATACTTGAAGAGGTTACGATAGTGTAAATTGCATTAACAGTTGGGTACCGTTCCTGTTTTCGAATGGAAGTCATGCTTTAGATCACTTTGATCGGCTTGCTCCTTACGATCAAAATAGAGGGTACACCTCTTCTATTCTATATTAAGTTTTTATTTTTTTTTGGAAGGGAGGGAGAAGTAACGAGTACCGTAATACATCGCCCGTCTTGTTCACGCAGGCACAGGCCAATGCACGACAAGGTAGGAAGCTGGGTAGGAGTATGTGCTCGCTTGCTTGCTTTGTAAAGTAGTACAGGCAGGCTTCTGCCGCAGTGGGCCTACTCTGTATATCACGTCAATTAAGGAGTAGTACTGTAGCAGAGGTAGGTCTTCTCTCCTGCTAGCTCTCGCGAAATCCTTTCTTCCTTTTCTTCTCAAGAAACCATGGTATAATTCCTTCTCGGTTCCGTCTGTCCGGTGGTGTTTTTCAGTGAGGTTAACGCTACACCACGGTTTGGTTTGATGGTTATCACGAGTATACTGTGATTTTAAAAACTGAGAAGATTACCATGTATGATAATCGCGTGATAGCTGTGCAGTTTTGGAAACCCTGGTGTGCACTACGGTTTTCTTTTTTTTAACGACTCACACCAGACAGTATGAAGTTCATATTGATAGAATAGGAAAAAATACAAGATTACAACACCGGGAGCAGTGGCGAACCCAGAACAAAAATTACCGGGGGTCCAATACATACTAATTATCTAAATTTTTGCTTATATACTAATTAATATCATATAACTTAGTTAGAATTGAATAATTTACCTGGGGTCCGAGGACCCCGGGAAAGTATACATAGGATCGCCACTGACCAGGAGGCCGTAACCAGGAAATCAAGGGTGGCGGAAGGGGCAAGCGCTCGCGCGTGCCACGTCGGATTTTTACTACAGTAGGTTGGAATTTTGCGAAAAAACCCTCCAGTTTGTGTGTGATTCGATGTAGGTACCTCACAAATAGTACAACATCTGAGCCGATATTTTACGTGTAGGCCCTTCGAAAAACTGGATATTCCATATGAAGGAGAGAAATTTCACGAATTAGGACCGCGTTGTAAAAAGTGGAAGACGATAGGCTTTTTCTCAAAACAACGCCCACTAACACCAACCACCTCCCCAAACCCTAGGACAAACTACCACCCACGCACCGAACCGGTCGCCACTAGGCCAACAAAGAAACTACAGCTGAGATCATCCAAAATATAACCCTAACAACCGACACCAAACGCCACTCTAACCACCTCTTTGGGATTGAGGGAGAGAGGGTGAGAGATAAGAATGGAACCACTCTCCCCCTAGCCCTCCAACTTGCATAAGCTAGAGCGCCGACACAAGAGGACGTGAATCTAGAGAGCGATCTTGCACCAGTTATCTGCGAAGATTTGGCAAGGGGCTGCCTAGACAACATCTCTAGGGAGAGGAGCGGCGAAAACACCGCCGTCGCCCGTCCGTCAAGGTCTCAAGGAGAGACGAGACTAGGTTTTGACCCAGCAGTCCCACTGGAGGAGATGCGACGGCATGTCAACATCCTTAAGAGGGGAAAGAAGCTCGAAAACGCCATCGTTGCCGGCCCGGCCAAGGCCGGTCTAGGTTTTCACAAGCGCCCACCGTCTGCGAATCCATAGCTGACGCACTGATGCTCCACTACCATCAAACCTTCACCGTCATGTGGGCACCGCTACACCGGCGCACTCGCCGGCCAGCCTCCGTATGGCGCCACACCGCATTGGCATCCGCCACCCGCCGATAGAGCCTCCTCTCGCATTGTGCCGGCCTCCTGTCGTGCCTCTAGTCCCGCCGGCCAGCCACTGCCACGCCGGCTCCTCCATCAACCAGCCACAGCCGTCACCCACGCCTCTCGGCGGCTAGTCACCTACATCTCCTGTCGCAGCCGCCTGCGCCTCCTACTGCAGTCATCATCGCCCGCGTCCCACCACCGATGTTGCGCTCGCACATGGTCATTAGTCTCCTCTTTACCTATCGCCGGTCTCCTCCTCCACCTCCACGTCCGGCTGCTATCGTCGACGACGCACCGACCCACCACGTCGGCACCTCGTCCTCCCGTATGCCTCCAGCTGGCATCACGCCCGGCACACGATGGCCTGGGTACCACCGCCGCCAGCAGTCGTCACCGCCACGCGGCAGTCGTTGCCACCACTGCCAGTCGCCACCGCCACCACTCAACCCAGCCACTAGCCGCCACCCTGCCAGATCCGGCTAGAACGACGCGGATATGGACAAGGTCCATCGCCGTCAGTAGGCGCCGTCACTGCCGCCTCCACCGCCAGTCGCCGCCACCACCACCCCTCAGCCCCGTCGCCAACCTCCACCCCACCAGATTCGGCCGAAAACGGTGCGGATCTGGTCACCACCACCGCTACCCCGAAGAGCTCCCCCGGCCGCCGAGTACAAGGTTGGTGAAGTGAAACCCCGCTGCTGTCGTCCTTGTGGCTGCGCGGCTTAGCCGGCGCCCACTCAGGTGGTGGTGAGGTGGAGGAGAAAGGAGGGGGAGAGGGGTGGCAATGGGGTCGTCGCCTCCCGAGCCGTCCATGGGGAGGGCGACGCGAGAGCGGTTTCCTTGTTCAGAATTCCACCACTATGGTTTTCTGGTTTCACTGTGCGAGATTACCGGCTCACGCGATCACCTACAGGAGTAAGAGTAGCTTTTGAGCTGCTGCTGCTGCTCCTACTCACAAGCGCCGTGCCATATGAACAAAAATGACCTGATCATCCGGCGAGAGGACAGAGGAGTACGTGGTGCGTTGTTCGTTTTTTTCCTTTTTTTCTTTTTTGAACGAACTTTATACTATAGTGGTGCTTCGTACAGATGATTTTGTTTTGAGACATTCCTTTGCCTTTTTCCTGAAGAGCCTCGCTCCGATGCTCTCTGATAGTAGTAGAAAATAATCTAGACCGTTGATCTCATTTGATCGAAGGGTTCAGATTGCTTTCTACTACCACCCTAATTAACAGTCGTAGAAATATGGAGGGATATTATTATCCCAAAAAATAGGAGTATAATTATAATTTAGCAGTAACTAAACTTTTTTTTCTTCTTTATTAGTTTTTTGATGGAATATGAGCAATACTAATATAATAGATAACACACATATCGATCTAGTCGAAAAAACATAAATGATAAAGTTACTCGTAATCATTGTATTAGTAAATTATTAATTTACCCTTAATATGATACTACTAGTAGAGAGTAGCGGAGCATCACCCTTTTCTAAAACGTATACCGTGTGTACGTACTGATCCACGTAGGGGTGAAAACGGATCGGATTCGGACGGATAATAGCTATACCATATCCTAAACCATTTTTTTTAAACGTATGCGGAGCGGGTGCGGATAACGTGCGGATGCGGATGCGGAGCGGATTATTTCGGACGTCAGATTCGGTGCGGACTCGGTTCGGAAACGGACAAAAAGTTATCGGATGTCAAGTTTGTATTCAATCCATACAACAAGAGGGCGCCAATACAATTAGCCGCAATACGATGGCAAAATAACATCTAAACATGATCTCAACTCTCTAGGAAAAATCAACCAAAACAGATCAATAATATAATTTTGCTTAATGTAACACATCCAGTAAAATAATCCAAGATACATCCATCACCCACCGGCGCGCTGGGTCGCTGACTCGCCGTCGCGCCGCCACTCCCCTACGACTGAGGGCTGCCAGGAGAGAGAGAGAGGGATCTGGGGGAGGAGAGGAAGGATTAGGTTAGGGTTAGAATAGATGGGCTATTGGGCTATATCATAGATGGGTCTGAAAGTTGCGGATTATCCGTCAAACACTATATCGGATAATCTGATTAAAAAATCGGATAATCCGAATCCGTCGGATATCATTGATACCACATCCGCATCCGCATCCGCATGATAAAATCCGCATCCACATCCGCATCCGGCCGGATATCTAACAACCCTTACCATATCCTCACATCGAACGGATTCGGAGCGGATCGGATCGGATAATATCCGCTCCGTTTTCACCCCTAGATCCACGAATTTTTACTCCATTCCATATTGCCGCCTTGCCCGTGGTACTGTACGTACGTAGTACTGTATCATGTGCACGCATAGTTTTTTTTTTTCAGAGAACCGTATGTTACAATAGAAACATAAAAAAAAAAACATTAGGCTTGTTCATTAGAACTAATTGCTGCTGCGCTGCCACAACATCTACAACGGCTGCGGCCGGATAAGCTTACTACGCTGCTTGATGACCATCCGCTGCAGGTGATGCCGCCGTACGTTCGGCTGGGGCTGTGTGCTGTACAGCCAAAAAACGCTGCATGTTGATCTACGGAATGTGCCAATTGTTTCGCAATGTTAAGCAAGTTACAATACAAAGTATCATTTATACTATAAATTACTCTACATCATTTACGACCACAGCTACTGTTGAAAGAAGCAGAGGTGAATTTAGAAAATGCATAGAGGAGAGGAGATTTCTTCCTCCTCCAGCCCCTCCCCCTTATTCTTCATATTGTCCCTCTTCTTTCCCCTCTCATCTCCCCTTCCTTCAATGGTGATCCAGGGGGTAGGGAGGACTTGAGTTCTCTAGCACCCACGCTGGATCAGTCCCTGGGATCGAGATCGTCGTAGTGTCTCATCCAGGTTAGGGTAAGTATTCTTAACCTCAGTTGATGAAGTGCCATTGCAAGGTTCTGTCGGTTGGGTGAGTGGATGACCTAACTTTAATTATCATAAAATATAGGGTTCATATTATGAAACGGCAAGACACATTGACGTGTAGGCCAGTAGACTTAGGCTACGATCATCTCTGGGGTTGGGAACTAAACTGCAGTGCACACAAAACGAACGACTCGTCAGTACGCAATTAATTAATTATTAGCTACTTTAAAAAAATGAATTAATATGATTTTTAAAGTAACTTTTGTATAGAATTTTTTTTTGCAAAAAACGCACCGTTTAATAATTTGTGAAGTGTGTACGTGGAAAATGAGGGGAGTGAGTTAGGAACTTCAAGCAACCAACACAACCTTATTGTGGCAAAGATAGAAAAATGAGATGGAGCAGCATTCCAACCCAACCGCTCCTCAGTTCCACCGTCGCCCGTCGGAGTAAGAGTTTGTACCAATTACTAAACGGACCCTTAATTAGAATGGATCTAAGTGCCGTATAAAAACATTAAATGGATATATTCGAGGTAGTGGTATATCTATTAATTGCTTACCCACACTTATAGTTACCCAAGTTACAAATGATGAATCATTTGAGCTATTTCAAAACAATGTACGTAGGAGTTGTGTGAATGATGATTTTAGACTTGGTAGGTGTGTACAGAGAGACTGCTTGCCTAGATCGATTAAGGACCGCACTATATCTCATCAACTAAGAAATATTGTGCAAACACATATGTTATTTGTAGTGTAATCTTAGTTATACAGTTGTTTATTATCTAACTTTGTATTTGGAGGTCGTATTAGTATGCACGATGAATTGACATCCCTCATGAATATATTTTTAAAAGTATACCTTGGTTTATTAGACATTAAATTCATGGTAATGGTCGGGTAAAAAATAATTAATGTTTGGGATAAGTTTCAGACAAAGTTATAAAATTATGATTATCTATAATTTCACAAGTTGTATATATAGAATTATAGATTTGCCTAAAAATTACTACTACCATATTATCATTGAACTTATTCTAATATAAAATTATCGAGTGATTGATGGGTTTAGTCCTAGGGTATTATGCTCATTTTGAAAAAACAAATCTTCTTAAAATAGTCAGAAATGATAAATAATAGGTCTAATGTCCACCCAAAAAAACCACTTTTATATCGTCCATAATCTAAGTTGGGTTGTTGCAGCGTCTAAAAACACCACATTTACATTTCTTAGTGTACTATAATAAAATTTGCCAAAATTATATTTAGTGAGAGCATATATATAGGATAACTAATTAAAAGGCAATACACAAGGAAAAAACCACGGTGAAAGACATTAAAATCCTTTTAAAATTCAAATTTTGACTAGGGCTCATGACGAGACGATGGAACTGTGCTACATTCTCACTGATGCATGCACTTACTAATCTTTCAGACCAATTTTTATACAGCCGTGTATCCTTATGATTTCATTAGCATCAAGTGACTTAATTGATCACTTTGCCGCAAGCCAAAATGAAAAGAATAAAGAAGAAGAACAATTCATACGAGGAGTATACGTGGGTGAAGTAGCAGTAGCCGATGAAGTGATGGCGATGGGAGTCACTGCTTTGTTTGGTTGGGAGACGGACGCGCTGCGTTTCGCTTCGCGCGGCCACACTCGTGTACATGCCGCCCTCCACTCAACAACAACAACTAGTGCTCTCCTCTTCTTCTCCAAGTAATCCAACTATTCATCTTACTTTGGTTTTGCATTACCTTCTTTACCCTTGGCTGATCTAGCTGGGAACTTAATTTCTGGCCAAACTTTCTCAAAATTAGTTTCTCCTTGGTTGCATCGCGTTAGTTTTGTTTTGCCTTAGATCATAAACTTCCATGCAAATTGTAGAGTTGTATATGTTGATCTGAATTCATTAGCTGTATATCTTACTAGTAAAGTCTCTCTGAAACCGCTCGAATGATTTTTATGATTATGGGGATCAGGAGAAAATTCGCACGACATGAAAGAACAAAACTACTTTATTTTGTTTTTTCTTTAATATAATCCCATCCGATCCAAAATTGTTCATGTTGTGTTTGTAGTGAAAGAAGGAAAAGTGTTATACCTCCTTTGAAACGTGGGATTTGGAAGGATTCAACTTGTCTGAAGAATTTCCAAAGTTTCCATTAAACCTACGATATACCATCCAATAGAGGTACCCAAAATTTCTGCGAAATGCTTCATTCTGTATGTTGCGAGTTTTATCTAAAGATTATTTAGGAGAAACCATTTCCTTTAGGTACCTGAAAAATAAAAATATACGCTAAACAAAAATTTCAGTAGCAAAGCATTTGAAGATTCCCAAACGAGAGGGAAAAAATATGAAAAAATAAGAAAAAATGGAAAATAACCAATGGCATTATCGTAAATAAGTAATCAATACCGAGGCATAATCGTCCCATCAAAACCCTCCCCTCCCGAGAATAAACAAACAACCTTCCCCTCTACCACCCTCCCCACCTCGTCGTCTTCCGCGCCGCCCTCTCGCTCCGCCTCCGCCTCCGCCTCCGCCTCCGCCTCCTCGCGCGCGGCCGATCTCCATCGCCGGCGGTGCGGTGCACCGAGATCCACCCGAGATGTGGCGCGGCTGCGTCTCGCGTGGCCTCAGGAGCCTCTCCAAGGGCAGGGACTCCTCCTCCACCGCCCACGTCTCCGCCGCCGCTAGGCTATTCTCCACCACCTCGGTACTCCCCTCGATCCCCCGACCTCAGTTGATCCGCGCGAGTGTGTGTGTTCGGATTGTTTTGGTGGGGATTCGTCGCGGTTTAGATGCGCTCTATTTTGGGATGGGATTTATTTTTTATTTTTTTTGGCTGCTTGTGGTGGTGTGGGAGTTTGATTTGGTGATGCGATGAGAGGGTTTGGTTCGAGAAATGGGCGGCGATTGATGTTTTTTTTTTTGTTGTTGTTGATGTGCAGTCGTCGTACACGTTGGTGGATCACTCGTATGACGCGGTCGTGGTGGGAGCCGGCGGCGCGGGGCTACGGGCGGCGATCGGGCTCTCCGAGCACGGATTCAACACCGCTTGCATCACCAAGCTCTTCCCCACGCGGTCGCACACCGTCGCTGCGCAGGTACTGTGAAAAAACTTGATGCAACACCTTTACTTAGGCTTGCATTTAGTGACAATAAATTTGTTGTGCATCATGCAAACAGTGGGTATTGTGAGAACTGAGATGCTGGTTGTGATGTGCGTTCATTTTGTTTACGATAATTTATGTTGGATGGTTAGTTTTAGAATTAGTTTGATATGATGCTTTATGTCCATTTGTGATTTATGTGTGAAGTAGTTTCCATCTGTTTAGGCTGTTCATTTGTCCTATGGCATGATTTTTGTGTACTGCAGTATGCTAACCGAATCAGTGCAAATGAGATAAATATGGTTAGGTAGTAGCTAAAGTACTAGGGCCAGTTTGAGCATAGCTCCCTGTCATCAGGGGAATTCACTGCACACCAATGGTCAACAGAAAAAAAATGCTTTGTCAACGGAAAAGGCCAATTATTTTATTTCATCTGCTCTTGAGATCAGCACTCAGTGAATGGACGTGTCACTAAGACGGTGTGTTTTATAATCAACAATCATTTTAAAGGAATAAATACAGTGTCCTGGACTTTTAGTCCTGCCATTCTTGGTTGTCTGTTTTAATCTTTTCTATGTATTTAAGATAATTTGAAGAGCAGTTAATTCTGTTTCTCCATCATTTGAGTCAGATATGAATTTCACAGTGGATAGTTATGCAGATCTGACGTATTCCTTGACTTGCGATATTACTGTTACCGATATCGATGCTATACAGATCAATTTTTAATTGATTAATGCCTATATTACTGTCCTACCAAGTTATTTTGTGTGTTTTGCACGTTTGAATCTTTTTTGTGCTTCTTTTTTTAATACTTTTTGTTGATATGAGTCATTCAGCAACAGTTTTTTTCCGTATGTCTAAATGCCTAGGTTAACATCTAACTTTTCAATTTTGTTAGTTGATGTATTTTGCTCCATTGATGTTCATCATTAGAACCTTCTCATTTTTTTATTGTTCTGGAATGTTTATGAGCTTCATTCATGTACTAATTTGCAAGAGTGTATGTAGGGTGGCATAAATGCTGCTCTTGGAAACATGACGGAAGATGACTGGAGATGGCATATGTATGACACTGTCAAGGGTAGTGATTGGCTTGGTAAGCTGCTTTATCAGGACTTCTTATTCCTGGTGCCCTTTTTACTTCTTTTAGGCTACAGAACACCTAGAGGTTATAATAAAGAGTTATTAACATGGAATAGCATCTTTTATCAACTACTCTATTGTTCTACAATTTCACTCTCTTTCTAACATTTTGTTCTTATCCATTTCCAGGTGACCAGGATTCTATTCAATATATGTGCAGAGAAGCACCAAAAGCAGTTATAGAACTTGAAAACTATGGGTTGCCATTTTCGAGAACTGAAGATGGGAAGATATACCAACGTGCCTTTGGAGGCCAGAGCTTAGATTTTGGGAAAGGTCATAGCTTTCTAAATTTATTTTGAAAAGACAACATTGACATATATTATTCCAGTCCCTATAACTGTGTGCTTTCTTCAGGTGGGCAGGCCTATCGATGTGCTTGTGCTGCTGACAGAACAGGACATGCTATGTTACACACTCTGTATGGTCAAGCAATGAAGCATAATACTCAGTTCTTCGTAGAATATTTTGCACTAGACCTTATCATGGACAGTGAAGGTAAGACGGCTAGTTTTTTAGATAATCAGATCCTTCAACCCTGTGTCTATGTAGTCTATGCAGGACTCAAGTGTATGATAGAGGAATGTTCTAATTACTATCTGACTCATAAACTCCTAGCTGTAATCCATCATTGCTAAATTGGTTTCTTTTGATAATTATTTGAGTAAATTGCACTTTGCACCGGGTAGAGCATACCTTGTTTCACTTTACACCGGGTTTAACACATACTTTCACTTTACACCAGGGTATCTCAAAATAGATTTCACTTTGTACTAGGTTGTGTCATATAATTGAACAAAATGTTGTAAAATATGAGGATATCTTATGAAACTTCAATATAGACCATGTTTCACAAGTTCTCTTTCAGATTTTATGAAACTTCAGAAAATTTTGATAGGTATGATTATGTATCCTAGTGCTAAGTGAAACTTATTTTCAATACAACCTTGTGTAAAGGAAAGTATATGCTAAATCTGGTGCAAAGCGAAACACAGTATCTTTTACCTGGTGCTAAGTGTAGTTTACTCTAATTATTTTGTTCCTTGTGTGAGGCTATTTCGAGCATAACACAAGTTGTTGGCACTTGACATTGTAGCTTCCTCTTCAGTAGTTGCAAATATCTCATTCATATCCTTGTATTTATCTTGCTGCTTCTTGTATTAGGACTTGTGAACAGTCCATTACTCCATGCCATAGAAGCTCTATTGATTACTTTGTAATAATATTCAGGCACCTGTCAGGGGGTTATTGCTTTGAACATGGAGGATGGCACCCTTCACCGTTTCCGTGCTACAAATACAATTCTGGCCACAGGAGTAAGATATCTCACAGATTTGAATTTTGGATGACAAATGTGCTAGCTTTTCTTGACTATGGCTATTCATTTTTTGTTTTTGTCTTGTGGAAACAGGGTTATGGCAGAGCGTACTTCTCAGCAACCTCAGCTCACACATGCACTGGAGATGGCAACGCTATGGTTGCACGTGCTGGTTTACCTCTTCAGGTTAGTCTAATTATTTAGTGCTGAATTGTTAGTTACTGTTCCATGCTTCTATCCTGATTACATTTGCCTGATATATGTTTGCAGGACCTTGAGTTTGTGCAGTTCCATCCTACAGGCATTTATGGTGCTGGATGCCTTATCACTGAAGGTTGCATACTCCCCTTTTATTCATGTGCTTAGCTTCTAAGGACTTCTCTTGTTTATCCTAGTTTATGGGCAGACCATTTATACATTTGATGTTGCACATATGTTATTTTACTGACGATCCCCGCGCCTTCATTCTCATTTGATCATCAGGTTCCCGTGGTGAAGGTGGTATCCTTAGGAACAGTGAAGGCGAGCGTTTCATGGAACGATATGCTCCTACTGCAAAAGATCTTGCTTCTCGAGATGTTGTTTCAAGATCTATGACAATGGAAATCAGAGAAGGCCGTGGTGTTGGTATGCCCAAGTCCATTCATTTAACACCTGAGGTACAGAACCGTGTTGGCTGCTTGGATGAAACTTATATTTTGTTCTGGTTACTTCAGGGCCATTGAAGGACCACATCTATTTGCATCTTAACCATCTGCCTCCGGAAGTTCTTAAGGAGAGGCTCCCTGGTATTTCTGAAACTGCTGCTATTTTTGCTGGTGTTGATGTCACCAAGGAGCCCATTCCTGTCTTGCCTACTGTGCACTATAATATGGGTGGGATCCCAACAAATTACCATGGAGAGGTTTGTGTTGAGAACCAATAAACATTACTATGGATCACTTTTTCCTTGCTGATTTTTAATAGAAGTTTTTCTACTCTGCATATCAGGTAGTGACTATGAAGGGTGACAATCCTGATTCTGTTGTTCCTGGTTTGATGGCTGCGGGAGAAGCGGCATGTGCATCCGTTCATGGTGCAAATCGTCTGGGTGCAAATTCACTTCTTGACATAGTTGTTTTTGGCAGAGCTTGTGCAAACAGGGTAGCTGAAACCTCAAAGCCAGGTTAATTTCTCTCATGTGCTACATAACTCGTTGGCTGATTTGCTCATCCTGATGCATCTAATGTCTGTGGTGCAATAATAGGTGAGAAGCAGAAACCTCTTGAAACAAGAGCTGGAGAAAAGACCATAGCCTGGTTAGACAAGCTGAGAAATGCAAATGGATCATTGCCAACTTCCAAGATCCGTCTAAACATGCAACGTGTTATGCAAAATAATGCTGCTGTCTTCCGTACACAAGAAACACTCGAGGAAGGTAATGCAGTTTTGCACGTATCCTTTGTAGCTTAAGGCATCAACACTGGTGATATAGAAATATCTGTTGTCACCATAGATCAATCCTAGTCATTGACAATAGGAAGCAAGGAAGGCAGGATTTAACAGTAGAGTAAACCCCAGTAGAAAGTCATGATTCTTACTGTTGTGTATCAATGTGTTCTCGCAGACCTTTATTAGGTTGTTAGTTGATTAGCAAAGTATAGGAAAGGTACCATGATATAAAAAGTTAGTGATTGAAGCTTCATAATTAGCTAGGACTAGTAAGCAAGCATGTCATAAATAGTTAAGATACCAAGATCCGATTCATAAATATTTCCCACTGACCTCGGCCTTGCTTTATTAGGTTGCAAATTGATTACCAAAGCATGGGAAAGTTATCATGATGTGAAGATCAGTGATCGGAGTCTCATATGGTATGCCATTTCTTACAAGGATTGTGCTGACTTATTTTGCTTGCTTGCTATCTTGCACTGGCTATCTATAATTCACTATTTGTTTCACAGGAATTCAGATTTGATAGAGACCATTGAGTTGGAAAATCTCTTGATCAATGCATGCATAACCATGCATTCAGCGGAGGCTCGGAAGGAAAGCAGAGGAGCTCATGCTCGTGAAGATTTCACGGTTTGTACTTCTCTGTTGTCCCTTCTTTTTGGTGCCTTGCACCCACATGCTTCTATGTTGTAGTGACAATTGTTTCTTCCTTGCTGCTTACAGAAAAGAGATGATGAGCAATGGATGAAGCACTCCCTGGGGTAAGCATATTCTGTCCATCAAGCAGTATGGTAGTTTTGATTATAGGTTTTAGCTTTAAACGTTGTCATCACAGCACCTAAGTTAAATATTGAGACAAATTATAGTACTCCAACTGAATGTCAACCTTACTTATCATTGGCTGTAACATGACATGCATCATTAGGTGTTAAAACACTGTAGAATGTGAAATCAGCTAGTTATCTCTCTGATGGTATATTTTTTTTATATCTGTCATTGTTTCATAATTTGATCCTGAATTCTCGATGTTTCTTGTTATACAGGTACTGGGAGAATGAGAAGGTTCGCTTGGCATACAGGCCAGTCCACATGAACACATTGGACAGTGAAGTCGAGTCATTCCCACCCAAGGCGCGTGTTTATTAGTTCAGGATTCACGCAGCTCAGTAATTCTGTGTGGTGTTAATAATTCAGGGGCTGGGCATTCCTAGCTGAAAGTGCGACCTGAATTCCATCTTTTTTTCCCTCGGTATTTTATGTAATTTGCTAGAAAATAAAGTACAAAACTCATGCTAATGCTAGTGCCTAACTGGTCCTTTCTGGGCAACTTGTATAAATGAAATTTTGTACTGCTTGCCAATCATCTTCGCCTCACGCAAGTACATGTGGTCATGGACTCACGGTCCCCTGTGCTTGTCAATGGCATGGAAGCAAAGCATGTTTTTTCTATATTTCTTTACATCACATTGTGATATTACAATTTTGCCCTGCTTGCTCTATCTATATATCTGCTTCCCAGTCGTCTTGAGATGATGATGATGCTGCTGCTGCTGCTGTTGCTGTGGCTTCTGCTCCATTGGTTGTGGCCGGCGAATCTGATGCCTCAACATTTCCAGCTTCAAATCTGGCTCTCCTCTCGACGGCCTCTCGTACCCTCTCTGCAAAATCTTCGTCGGATCCAGTTAGCATGTATCTCAGCTTCATGTTGATCCTGTTCTCCACCAATGTTTGATGCCTTGGCACTATTCTGTCCTCCAAAGAGTAGCTGAAAAACCTGATAAATGCATTGTACAATTGATAAGCATTTCACAATTGATTCACAATGATCTCATCTTTTGATGCAATCAAACATGAACCCTAGAACCCCCGCAAAAAAAAAAAAAAGAACCCTAGACCGACCTACCGTGGAAACTCGACGAGATCGACCAGCGGTCGCACCATGACGCGCCGCAGGTACTGGTATTTTGGCCTCAGAACATCCACGTTGTACCTGAGAAGCGTTGGGAAATCGGTGACCATCTGACCAAGCACAAAGTGGTAGATGCCCAGTGATCTCAAGTACTTGACGCTGACTTCGAGCTTGCGCACAATGCTACAACCCAGGAGCTGTGGATCCAGGGCGATGACCTTGCCGATGTCCTCCTGTTTTACTGCGGCTTTCGTCATCAGGAATATTACCTACAGGTGGGATAAGCATAAGCCAAATGGAGAAGAGAAAAAAAAAACATGTAATTATGTAAGGAAAAAACATAGAAATACTACGTTTGGATGAACTGGGAAGAACTTCAAGAAGGCTGTTCTAACTGTGGGGTATATGCAGTTGGTGCAGCGTTTTCCCTCGGTTATTGATGAAATAAGAGCACTGGTTGAGAGCTCAAGCAGCAATGAAATGGAGTTATAATTGATGTGGTATTCGTTGAGTTTAAGCTTGTTTAAACATCTATTTCGTAGTACTTCGTACCTTTTCGTCTTATAAAATTAGGTTTTAGAGAAGGTTGAGCATTACAAATGGAGGTTTGGTGAGATTTGACAAACTGCACTTATATGATATATTTAGCTGCTCTAAGCATTAAACTACTACTGAGAATCTGAAATTATTCTAAACAAAGGTGACCTTAAATGCAAAATATCCAACAAGGCATGTCAATATTGATTAAAAGAAATGAAAAATTGATAGCTCAGTATAAGAACGAACCACTGGGCGTATTTTCTTGTATAGGCTATAAGTTAGTACAGGGGGAAACTTCACAAGCACACCACCAACTGCATCACTCCTCACACCAATATCCTGTAGAAATTGTACCTAAAACAAATGATAGGATAGAGGTAAGAAGAATCACATTGTTCAGATCTCAGCATATTAAGAGCTACAAATCCGCTTTGTGCATTTGCTTAAAACAATATGCTGTTACTCTTTATGTAACGATCAAGAGTATATTTAGTGAACACACTAACAAGTCCATAATATGTTGCTGTGAAGTAATAAGTAAAATGTATCCAATTGATGTGAAATTTGGAAATACAATGCATGCAAAGCAATCAAAAGAGTACCTTTGGTGCAATTACTGTTTCCAAATCAAGACAGAAGATCGTAGGCTGGACCACCAGCATACGCTTCATGCCATCCCGTGAAATGTTTAGATGATACAGGTACTTCACAAGAGGCTTCCACCTTTCTTCAACGCTGCAGGCCATGAGCTGTGGCTTGAAAGCCATCAACTTTCCAAGTTCTTCAGTGCTCAGTCCAAATTCTTTCAGATATTGTACCTGTGATCCATAATGCTATTATCTTCAATGAAGTGACATATAGAGAATACATAACAAATCCTATTTGACTAAAACTAGAAAATGAAGCTCATAGCAGAAAAGGAATGTTGAGAATACTCGGTAACTTTATCTGAACACCTTCCAGAATTACAAGAAAAGTAATTTTAACCAACTCATCATCAGTTACATTCATTCATATCCCGAAAGGGGAAATAACCAGATTGTGACCTCAGTTTTGTTCAATTTAATAGTTCAGTTTTAATCAGAAATCAATTTTTAATCATCTGAATATTAAGTTGATTCTTACTTACTCATAGTTATCAATGAACAATTTTTGCTCATATTAAGACACACGAAATGATAGTGCTGAAATAATTGCTAAAAAAAAATTCTGAATGAAACAAGGAGCCAAAAAAAGCACAAAACAACTTTTAATGCACATCAAACACCTTACTGTTCATCTCTTCTAGGCTGAAAAATCCAAGAGCTTTTGGATAATCATAAACCATTGTGCCGAAGTCATTATCATTCATTCCCATATCTGTATAAAATCTCACTCGAGTCTCCAGTTCATCCATGGACAGATTCAGCAACTGTGGACACCTACCAACCACATGACCAATCCAATCTTTTCTAACACCGCAGCTCTCCAGGTAGTAAATAATCTCTTCCAGTTCTTCAAAACTGCGGCTCAAAAAAGTATCACCTTTTGCAAGCACGCGTCCTAGATATTCTCCTTTCACATGAATGGACCTCAACCACTTTATCATCCTTCTCACTTTCTCCAGATTGCCAGAAGATGAGCAAACTACTTTTGCAATTTGGGGATAAGTCATGGAGTTGTGCTTGAACCACCTGAGGGATGCAACGTCAGGATTGAAATTCTACTTATAAAACACCATAAACATTATGCAATATATTACGAATTTGTGCGCTAGCTTAGGAGTTTAACAAGATGCCAGGAATGTGAGTCTATTCGGGAATTAGCACAATCATAAATCATGTGAGTTCAAATCAAATTTTAAAATAGGTACTAATAATTTTACAGTGCATCGAATAAATGCAGTTC
This sequence comes from Oryza punctata, assembly GCA_000573905.2. Taxonomy (NCBI): domain Eukaryota; kingdom Viridiplantae; phylum Streptophyta; class Magnoliopsida; order Poales; family Poaceae; genus Oryza; species Oryza punctata. Next base: position 2,087,173 of record CM002494.2, on the reverse strand, counting down.
TGACAATGAGATAGGAAATCAAATAAATTCAAGCTAAGCCAAGGTTCAACTCAGAATGTTTGAGACTTTCAGTACAGTTCTATCCTGGTCAGTTTCTCACCATAATCATACCTACAAGTTAAGTGCTTGTAGCCCAGGTCACAGGCTGCTAATTAGACATAAAAATTCAGCTCAAAGACTTCAAATGAGGCCTGAGGGAGCTCACAAGTCACAGCCAAGATGGTGGCTGTCATGATCCATCAGTATTATGTGCATAGTAACGAACTAATTATTCCTAAGCTCTAATGATTTAGGCTAGTTCATGCTTACACCTACTCCCAACACAGAATTGTCACTTCCCTCTAATTCTTTTCCATACACAATCTACCAAAATTGCATTTGTATGATCCGCAATGCTTCTGAATTTCTGATAGTTGTGTTACTTCGAATTCAATTCTTGTGCATTCTGAAACAGAAATGAAGTGAGGCGCTATACAAGTAAACGGAAAACATCAAAGCTGCATCCTTACTTGACTAGGGCGACAAGGCCGGATTCCTCGATGTATACTCGCGCCCGCGCGTTGAACGACTGGTGCGCAAGCTCGGGGCGGTCGCGCCGCATGGCGGCGGCCTCGACGACGACGCGGTCCACGAACGGCGCCATCCGGGAGGTGAGGTTCCTGATGTAGGTCAGCCCGCCCACCTTCCCGCCGCGGAGCGCTGCCACGAGCACCTCCCCGGCCACCGCGCGCCGCACCTCGAGCGCGCGCCGCAGGACGGCATCGTCCGCCGCCACGGCGGCGAGACCGCCGCCCGCAGTGTCCGGGAGCGGGGTGGAGGCTGGAACGGAGCCAGGGAAACGGTAGGTGCGGCGCGGCGCGAGGGAGGCCTCCTCGGCGGCGACGAGGGAGGTGGAGGGCGGCGGCGCGGGAGGCGGGAGGTTTGGGTAGTGGGTGGTGGTCGGGTTCTGGAGGCGCGACGCCGAGGCGGAGGCGGCGACGAGGCGGAGGCGGCGAGGTGGGGAGGGTTTGTGCGTGTGGAGGTGGAGGTGGAGGCGGTGGTGAGAGGGAGGGAGAGTGGCTGCCGCCATTGGAGCGGGAGGTGGAGCTTTGCTTGAGCTCTCCTCTATCCTCTCCTCTCCTTGCTTCGAGTGAGCAGTGGAGGGGATTGGATTGTAAACTAAATTATTTACAGGGTCTCTTTTAGAAATATCGCACTCTGGCTTCCCCGCATTAAATGGATCAATCTGGACCGCAGATTGTGGATCCGACGGCTGCTTCTACTCCCCTTGAGGATTAGGAAGTTTTGCGTTTGAGTCCCTGTTTATGGTCGCTACCATTCTTAGCGGTCCAAAAATTTTCAAAAAAGAACCCTGTTTTCGATGGTAGCGACACTAAAGTTTACACCTTAGTCCCCACGTTTCGACAAATCTCGTTTTTGAAACGAAACACACAAGAATGTGCAAGATTTCGAGAAATCTTAGTTACTACACTCTCCTAGTAGTACCTTTGATATGATAAGGAAAAAATGGTAAATGTTATGTGCACAAAGAGAACATCAAGTACCATCTGTTCAGTAAACCAAGACGATTCTTCAACATATGAAGGGAAAAAAAAAAAGAAAAATAAAACCCCCGAAAACTTCTCTATATGCACAATTCTCACTTCGAGACCCCGAATCATGCTCATCAGAAAGATCAGATATACACAGGTATGAAAGAATCACGAATTCTTCGAAAGAATCGGTGTAATTCCAGTCCTACACAACAACATTCTCCTCGAACCCTTCTGGCTCCGGAGCAATCTCCCGGGAAGCTCTCTTGAAGGAGAAGGAGGTCTCTCCCCCGCTTCCATGTGATCTGGTTGAATGTTTCCTGTCAAGCATTTGCCCGGATGATGACGCGGTTTCGAGGCTCTGGTACCGGTTTCCTTGAAGGAAAGCAGATTGCCAGGAGCTCCGGGATGATGAGCTCCGGAGTCTTGCTGAATTGGAGCGGGACGCCATTCGCAGAATCTTTAGCGGGTTCTCCAGGGCTCTCAAGACATAGCGAGCAGAAGGCCGCCTCGATGGCTTTGAATTAAGGCATGTCTTCGCGACGATTGCCATTGCCCACACCTCTTCAAGATGATCCTCGTCGACAATGAGCAAAGGATCAATGATCCTAGAGATGCTCTCCTTGTCGTTCATGTCGATACGGTTTAGTGTGTTCATCATCCATTCTTCGGAGGCAGCATTATTTGATCCACTAACACCAAAGTTGCCTGTTACTAGCTCAAGCATCACCTTTCCGAAGCAGTAAACATCATAAGAACAAGTTGCTGGTGGGCCTGTCATGTAAAAAATGCAGAAGGGAATGTTAACCATGAAACTTCCTTGTGCGCATGTACATGAACCACAGAACTTGAGTGGTAATAAATAGCCATGTGTAAGATTTATGTACCTGATGTGTTCTTGTCAAGAGACCTACCACAAGAAAGAACCAAATATCATTGTCAGTTAGGAGCTTTAGTTAGCAGTAAACAAGAGATTTCAGAAAGATGTGACTTGTTTCAAGCAGATAAAGATGGAAGTTTGCTAAACTAAAAGACAACAGGATTAGAAGGAAGTAGGTGTATGTGCTTTTAACATTGAACTACCAAGTACCAACTAGCATGCAATCAGTATATAAAATAAGTTGTTATTTTAGGTTATCTGTAACCAACAACCCCTTTGTGCACATATTATTATTTGGCGTGCTGTCTAACAGAAACAGAAATAAACTGAGATAGCTCCAGAGTTCTCCGCCATCCTCATATTAACTACCGAACTCAAGATCAGGAAAAGAAACAACAATAAGCAATTACAGTAACGCAGAAGTAAACTACATTAATAAAGATCAATGGGTCCATAGCTCAGTGGTAGAGCATCTGACTGCAAATCAAGAGATCACCTGTTCGAACCCAGTTGGGCCAGATCAAGACATCACCTGTTTGAACCAGGCTGGGCCCTTCTGTTACTTTTTTTCTTTCCAAAAAACTACCTAACCTTAATAAGGTAAGTAGGGAATTGCACTCTCTACATAGGATCATCCATGATCTCAGTTTTGTTTTTTCTTTCCTCGCATTTTATATATTTATGTTATTTTCAAATTTAAACTACAAGTTCAGAGAAAAAAAGTAAAATCATCAAATTTGGTTATCAATGATTACGAGAATCCAGAAAATCATAAAACCATAATATATTCAGCCACCAATGAGTGTAGTTTTTCTCATCTCACCGGTAGCATGTAAAAGAAAATGAGGACAGGTCATAATTATACCTTGATGATCTCAACAACCGAGAGAAGACATTCTGGCTTCCCCCACTTTGCTGGGCGCATACATCACTCATACTCCCAAGTCGCACTTCAAATTTATCATCAAGAAGAACACTACTTGCTTGGATATCTCTGAGATTATAATAAAGAAATCACAACATAATAAATAACAACGTGAACATAATTTCAAAAAAGATTGAGGTATACAAAACATGTATCAACTTGGAGGTAAGGCTTATTGAATCGGAAAAGTTGAGCTGACCTACTAATAAAAAAAATCCTATTTAAGGTAACATAAGACAGCAAAATTAGAAGAAATTAAGACAGGCAAGTGGGAAAAAATATGACTGCTACCAGTTATGTCAAAAGCACCATACCTACATTTTCCTGGAATTGTTGATGACATACACAGAACACTACACGTAAAATATTAAATGCACATCTAAAGCTTTGATAGAGACTTGAGAACTTGTTAGAGTTGATCACGAGTAAAAAGAAACCATATACAGTTTCAAATAGTTAGAACACATAACTGAATGAAGAAAGAGACACAAACAAATCTACTGAATCGAGAAAGAGAAACAAACAAAACTAACATTTTTATACTACCAATAATATTACCGAAAATGACAAGTCATATCAAAATGTATAATTTTAATTACACTGGGTCAATGCTTCTAGGCAACAACACAACATGCATAGATAAATCCTATTCAAGTCCCCAAGCATGATATTTTTGTCCGGGCCTATGAATAGTTTATCACCAAAAGAATTTCCATTTGCAGGATTCTCTCTTCAGCAAAAGTGCTTCAATGAAATATGAAAGGCTAAAACTTAAATCAAACATAAAGCGTGTGACCCACTGAGCCTTCAATAACTTTCTCAACTATGACCCTACCGTTTTAAACCAAATTAAATTAGGACAGAAAGACTAATATTAGGCTGCACCAGCCAAAAATAGGATATTATATGGTGTAGCAAATGAATTTCCTATATGTCTGTGGATCATATAGAATACTGAATTACCTGTGGACTAACGGCGGGCGGCACTCATCATGAAGGAAACACATTGCCTCAGCCACACCTGTTGCGATCTTCAGTCTTGTTATCCAATCCAATGATGGCAAGCCATCTTCTGTGTCCACAGGTTTCTTGTGCAATGCACTAGTCAAGTCCCCCTTAGGCATATACTTGTAAGCCAGAAATTCTTCTTCATCCTTTGCCAAATGTCCGAGCAACGGAACAATCCTCTCATGGGAATACCTTTTATAGAAGTCCAATTCACCTGCGTGCTTGTTTACGCTCTGTGCGTTGACCTTTTTGACAACAACCTGGGATCCATTCTCAAAGACACCATGGTAAATATCCCCCGAGTGCCCATGCTTGAGGAGGTTGTCATCTCCAAACCCGCCTGTGGCATGGACCAACTGCTCAAAGGTGAATTCACCAGAAACGACTGTTGGATCCTTATGTCCAGAATTGGCACTTGGGGACACTGCTACTGGTGATGATGTCACCGGGTTTACACTACTATCCCTCCTGCGCACGCCACGTGTGCTTTCCTCATTTGTATCCATCCCTCTCCCGCGCCCACCTCTTCTTCCCGCCTTCTGCCTTGCCAAACAGAATACCAATGCACCAAAAAACACCACCATCAGCGTTGCCGTGGCAGCAATAACTCCAATGAGTACACCCTTGGATATCCTACTCTTATTCTTCTTCGTCGTCGTCTCCGGTGATGTCTCCGGCGAAGGTGCGGGTGCTAGAGCATCAACAAGCCTCACCCCTGCCCTCCTATAGAACTCTTCACAATCAACACGGTTACGCTGACCTGGCGCACCAGAGAAGCAATTCATCCTAACATCTACATTTCCATCAGACACATTCCAAACCCCATCGAAGTAGTTGCTTGACAGGTCCACCACCTGGAACCTCCCCTTGAGGGCCCCAATAGCATCGCTGACCACACCATACAGCGAGTTCCCAGAAACGTTCAACAGCGAGGCGGCTCCACCACCGGCGACGACGGCGGTGACATTCGGCAGCTCGCCGGTGAAATTGTTGCCGGAGAGGTCAAGAAACCGAAGCCCGGTGACAGACAGCAGCGACTCCGGGACGGGGCCGGAAAGGCTGTTTCCCGAGAGGAGCAAGCTCGTGAGGTTCCCGGACACGCCGAGATCGGCGGGGAGCGTGCCATTGACCGCCGCGGAGCGGAGGTCGAGCACGGCGAGCGACGGCGGGAGGCTGCGCCCGAACCAAGCCGGCATCTCCCCCGGGAGCGGGAACCCGGAGGCATTGAACACCTCCAGCGCCGTGAGGTTCCTCATCCCGTCGACGGCGAACCTCGGCGCCCGGGCACCCACCCGCGTGCGGCGGAACCCGGCGACGGTGACCCCGACGACGCGCCCCCCGCGGCAGGTGACCCCAACCCACCCGCCGCCGCACGGGTCAACCCTCGCCGGCCACTCCCTCGCCCGCAGCCCCAGCGACGCCCGCAGGCTGAACAGCCCCGCCAAATCCGACCCCGACGCCAACCTCTCCTGCTGTTGCTGCTGCGCCACCGCCACCTCCACCACGACGAGGATCACCAGCACCAAGCGCCGCAGCCGCAGCAGCGCCATGGGAGATGAGATGCGTGCTTCGTCTGCTCACCGCAGCGCCGCCATGGATGGGATGGACGGATGCACGCGCGAGGTGTTCGCCGAAATGCGTAGGTGGGGGAGTTGACTGCGGCGCGTGGGGGTGGAGGTGGCGACGAGGCGAGAAGACGAGACAAGAAACCGGCATGTGTGCGAGCGACTAAACCACCCAAAAAAAAAAAGAGGTTTGGTGGGGCCCACGTGCCAGCCAGCCGGCCCACGGGCTTCGCGCTGCCTTTTGCCACGGATTCAATGCGCCCGTGTGTCTCTGACTGGTGGGGAGGTGGCCGGCGAGGGTTGGGGTGGGTCCCACATGGCGGTGACCGGGAGGGAGGAGACGGCGCCGGCGGGGGATGCGGGTGGGGCCCGGTTGTCAGTGGGGGTGTGGCTGACGGCGGACAGGTTTTACCGTTTCGTCTGGGATGGACGGGGACGGCGCAGTTTGCCCCTTTTATACAGTTTCTGGTTGGCTTTTACTACTAGTACTGAGCTGTAAATTTGTTGGTATGAATTTTGACAAATTTGACGAGTTCACGCCGGCAACCGGTGTAGTTTGTCTACTTCGATTGAAACTGTTTGTAAGCTTGTTTAAATTTAAACGGTGTTCTTTTCTATAGAAGATGTTTAAAAAAAGAGAGTGGATGAATGGCGTGGTAGAGTACTCCTACATGGTTGCATGCAAATGCTCCTGTTGTGGCTAGCAGCTGCTACACGTATGTACTATACAAAATGTTAGGTTGACATTGTGAGGTCAGAGTCCTTGGGATTAGAGAATATATATACTACTACTATACTTTAATTACATTAAATGGACTCCAAGCACTCCGGCCATTAGGAACATGAGAGGTGCAAATCACCAAAAGGTTTCAACTTTGAAACCATCAACGTTACCGGTTCTTTGATCCTTTAGGCTGAGTTCTTTTTCCAACTTTTCCAACTCACCTCTCTCGTATTCTGTGTGCACGTTTTTTAAACTGCTAAACGGTGTATTTTTTACAAAATAATTTTATATGAAAGTTGCTTTAAAAAATCATATTAATCCCTTTTTCAAAAAAATTAGTAAATACTTAATTAATCATGTGCTAATAAATTACTCCGTTTTTCATACGGTGCTAATGAGTTCCCAACCCATTTTACCGAACAAACCCTTAGTGTAGTTTGTACCTAAATGTACCTAAATGGAGGTGATTATTACCTCTAATTTTAATTATATCATTTACTTATCGAGTAAAAGGTAACATATGTATATGATATACAAACCTTTTTTTAGTGGTTTAGGTATACTATATCACTTTCTATTTACACTTTTTTAGAAGTTGTGTACATATTGTCTTTTATAGGGATGACTCATCTCATTCTGTCTCTTCAGTTCTTTCTTTCACCTTATCATCCAATCCACTTTTAAAATAGCACATAAAACTTTATTATACTTTCTGTAATGCACATCTTCTATCCTCTGGACAACCAAACTCACACGGCTTTGTGGTGGTGTTTGGATGGGGGGTGACTAATATTAGTCACCTCCCTTTTAGTCTCTTTTAGTCACCAAAATGCCAAACAGGGGTGACTAAAAGTGACTAATGGACTAAAATTCTCTAGTCACCCCTACCCCAGCTTATGGTGACTAAAACTGGGTAAAAATAGAAAGTTTGCACGTAGTACCCTTTCCTTTCCCCTCCCCCCAATCGATCAAACATTAAATGTGGATAAATCTGTTTTTTTCATAGCTTTAAATGAAGTTTAGTCACCTTCTCCAAACAGGGGGTGACTAAAGATTAGTCACCTGACTAAAATTTAGACAGACTAAAAAATTTTAGGGGGTGTTTGGATCCCTTTAGTCACCTGACTAAAATTTAGACAGACTAAAAAATTTTAGTCACCTCCTGTTTGGAAGATGGGACTAAAGTACATTAAAGTCCAGATTTACCTCCCCTTCTCTCTCCTCTCCCTCCCCCTTCTCTCTCCTTCTCTCTCCATGGGATGAGCAATTAATTAGGTGAGAGAGGGGATTAGTCACTAGAAGTTGGGTCACCCTTGACTAGAGACTAGACTAGTTTTAGTCACCATTTAGTCAGGGGTGTTTGGAGATTTAGTCCCCTAGTGTGACTAAAATTAGTCAAGTAGTCTCTAGTCAGGTGGATCCAAACACCCCCTAAACATTTTAGTCCCTGACTAAACTATCCAATCACCACCTGTGATTGATGATCATATTACATCATCGTACAACCGCCAGCTTTGTGTACACCTAATAACACTTCATTTATTTGGTCGGTGAGGAACTTCACTTGTTAGCTGTCACTGACAAATGGGCCTCACCATGCCCAAGCTAAATAAAGGACCACCTGTCAGTGTCCCGGATAGTTAATTGCTACTACTAATGAAACCTCTTGATTTAATTTGTTTCCAGTGCAGGATGTATACAGTACTCTTTTGTCATATTCTCCATGCATCCTAGGATCCGGCCAGGCCATCCAGACAAGCTTTTCTTCTCCAAAAGGTTCGACGAGGTTGATCATCACATCAAACCACATCTTAATTAGACAGTAACCTCATCTGTATCGAGTATGACGCCCGTAGAAGTCACTGATGTGAGAAGTTAATTATCTCAATCGGGCATACGATCATTACGGATGAAGTTATCTCAATCGGGTCTCAACTAAAACCCGTCACTTATAACTTTGATCCAGACGACCAGTCAAATTAGAGCCCGTCAAGGATGACCTATCTCAATCGGACCCTAACTAGAGCCCGTAACGGATGACTACTAATCTCAATCGGATCTAAATTAGAGATCGTCACGGATGACTGCTAATCTCAATCAGGTCTAAACTATAGCCCACCACGGATGACTATAACTCAAACGGACTTTAACTTGTGCTCGTCACGAATGACTATAACTCAATTGAGCTTTAAGTTAAAGCCCGTCACCGATGAGTATAACCCACAAAAAATTAATTTTGTTTTTTGGCTAGCCTTAAACCTTTGCTAGCCATGCCTGTTGTAAAATGACAGAAACAGATATATTCCCCAACATTTCCAGCATATACACATCCCTAGCATCCCCATTCACATACACATATACCATTCACATATATTTCACACATCCATTCACATAACATCAATATTATTCACATATTTCACACATCTATTATTCACATATTTCACATAACATATTCAAGTGGTAAGCATCATAACCTACAAAACCGAGTTAATTGGAACAAATATATATTTAGCAAGTATTTACATAAACATAACAAATATATACATAAATATAAACATCAGTGTTACATAATCACATGTCTTTGACAATTCATTTAAGATGTTCAACAATGTTCATCATTTAATCTTAACCCTAAACATTCCTTTGGGGTGAATTATTTCGTAGAGGATGAAGCCGGCTATCTCCTCACAAATATCCTCGAAGCTGCTAGCCGGATCCTTGGAAATTTTGTCCTACATGTACATAATTCGAAATTAGTCGATCGATATATACACACACACACTTCGATGTAGTTTGTATATATCACAATTGAGACCACAGACCCCAAATTCAGCCAAAGTCTTCACCTTATCTTTGTACAAAGGCGCATGTTGTGGCACACGTGGAATCCGCACTGGTCACCTAGTTGTTGTTTTACCGAGAAGTCTTTTTTGTGGATAAGGGCGTCATGTCCTGTCTTACGAGGTGCGCTGGGGTCCGAAGGTGTCTTGATCGGTTCTGTAAATACACTAACTCGATCAAATCACTAAGTCTTAAAATGGCTAAGAACTTTTAAGTTCTAAAATCACTGAGTCCTAAAATGGCTAAGAACCCTAAGTCCTAAAATCACTTAGTCACATAATAAACAAAATTGCACATCTCACAATAATAAACTAAATTGCACATCTCACGTATAAATAAACTAAATTGCACATCTCACATATAAACAAATTATTACTAATACTATAATACGGTAAATCATAGGTGCATCAGAAATGCTATCTTTAAATTATCACAAATGTATCACAAATTATTTCTAAATTCATCACACCATTTGATACGTCTTGGGTCTTTAAAAAAACAGAGGACGCACAAGAGAATTGAAGTAGTGCTTTTTCTTTTTTCTGATTATGGAAGTACTAGCTAGAGCTAGTGGAGCTACCAATTGGGTGGTGGTGCTTAATATATATATGGAGTATATGATTATACCATCCATAGTTATCCTTAATTACTCCCTCTCCACATATCGTACTACAACAGACCGGCGATAATCAATCAATGCTGGCTAGCACAACCAGCACTTGGTGGGACGATCAATTAATATATCAGCACTAATCTTAATCATCTAGCTACTAGTACGTTGTTGCTAAGACAAATTAATCATCCAGTGCAGTGAGTTCGTTTCGTTAATGAATGAAGAAGATAATCAATCAAAGTAAGAAAGTAGTACACACATGCGCATATACTCGGCTACTCCTAGTATAGGTAGGTAGATATATAATTAGGTAGTTACCTGGACGACGAGCGGCGGCACAACGACAAAAGGTGGCGGCGTCGAGTCCGTAGAGCAGCTTCCTCCACGACTTGTACGGCTTGGCGCTGGTATGGAGGAAGTCGGCGGCGGTGAGGGTCGGCAGGAAGGCATCGGTGAAGAGCACGCCCAGGAGGACGGCGGCGCTCGGTGGCGGCGAGGGAGGACGAAGGCATCGGGCTCAGGAGGGTGCGAGGGAGGGCGGTGGCGATGGTGGTGGAGCAGAGGACGGCGGGGGACGGCGTGGAGGAGGTTAGTGGAGGACGGCGGCGCTTGGTGGCCGGGCTCGGGGATGGCGGCGCTCGGTGGCGGCGAGGGAGGATGATGGCGCCGGGCTAGGGAGGGCGTGAGGGAGGACGACGGCGGGCTCCCAGACGGCGGTGGCGGCACGAGGGCTCGAGGACGGCGGCCGATGGCGGCGGCAAGCTCCCAAAGGGTGACGATGCTAGGGTTCTTGAAGTGACGGGGCTTAGAACCCCTAGTCTTAATACGGTCAAACAAACATCTCAATCGGGTCTAGTATAGAGCCCGTCACGGATGAGTCATCCGTGACGGGCGTTAGTTAATGCCCGATTGAGATGACGTCATAAATATCTGTGACGGTCCAAAACCTAACAACGGTGACGTTAAGTTATCTTTATCGGGTCTAAATAAAAGCCCGTCACTATGAATGTCATCTGTGACGGGTCTTATTTATCTCCATCGGATCTCAAGTTGGAGCTCGTCACAAATGATGGTTATCGGTGACGGGTTTCTTTTAGAGCCCGATTGAGATATTGAAGGTTATCTCAATCGAGTCTAAGTTAGAGCCCGTCACTGATATGTGTCATCCATGACGGGCTCAAGTTTTATGCACATTTAATATGTCTGTGCGATCATATCTCAATCGACCTCTTTTTAGCCCCGTTTAAGATGTATTCGTTATGACGGCCCGTAAAATCCAGTTAAGTGATAGGCCGTCACATATAAGTGCATCGACCTTGGTGAGATGAGCGAGCTCTAGTCCAAATTTTCATCCACCAACTACTCATCAGCTACTCATTCCGTTTCATATTATAAGTCATTTAATTTTTTTCTTATCAAAATTTTATAAGTTTGACCAAGTTTATAGAAAAATATAATTAATATTTTCAACCCAAACCAAACATATTATCAAAATATATTCAATATTAGATTAAATGAAATAAATTTGATATTTTAGATGTTGCTAATTTTGCTATAAACTTAACCAAACTTAATAAAATTTGATTAGGAAATACTTTTTATAATTTTCAGCTCTTCCAAATAGGCCATCTCCACCAACGAGGTTGCTATGGGCTAAGAGCATCAGTAATGTGTGTTTTATTGAGGTACTAGGAGAATCATTTTTCTTTCAACCGGTACTATGCATTGTTCAGTATGCGATCTAGAAAAAAAAAAACTGAAAGAGTAGCTCCTTCCATTCCCTTGAGACCGAATGCTTCAAATTATATAATATTACTTTTTAACTGCTCACAAATGAAGAGAAGCAACGAGTGGTTAGAAGGGGCCTGGTTTCTATTTTTCATTTAGTTAATTAGTACACTCGTGAGCCCCACATAATGATATGAGAAAAAAACTATACACTGCATGAATCTTTAGGACATTATACACACTAGTGATTGTCTAATTAATTTGCATGCTTCCCGCCATTCCCATACTCATATACTCTACCATCAACGCATCTCAAATGCATATGGGGGCTCAAGCTGATTAGTTGCCTTATCTTAGATAAAATGTAATAACAATTTAATAGTTTTTATATTTTTTTTAGAAAAATGTTGAAAACAGGATTGTGAAAAATTATACAATTATATAAAGAAAAACTAACCCATACGAGATGCATGCTACTGCATAACCAATTCAAGAACAATGCTGTTGTTTGAACCATTGGTTTAATTTTTGTTCTAGGTTTCTTGGAGAGGTACCACTCATATCAGTACAAATGGTTGAGGTCATACAGTGGCATGTTCGTCACAGTTAGTCCCTATTTTTTTACAAATCGATCCTTTTATAAAATTTAATTTTCAAAAATAATCTGTGTGAAAAACTTATTGCAAAAACAACCATTTGTTTAGCGTCAATCTTAATGGCGCAGAGTTATAACAACAACATCACATACTAGCACTAATATTTGTGGCACTGAGATGTTATATCTAACATCTCAGTATCATGGTGCTGAGAAAACAATTTATTTTTTAATAGGTTTTGACACGGTCTATCATTGAAATAAGTTTTCAAATGGGTCAATATGTCAAAATTTCAGCAGTTAGTCACCCGCCGTTGGAAAGGCTCTTATTGGGCCCTAATGGGCTGGACAGCTGCAGCGCAGAACGCCGGCGCAGCCTGCGTCGGCCATGCATGGCCCATGGGGTGAGGAGCAATGCATGGCGCCGCCGCTGGCTCACCGGCATGCGCCGCCACGCACGCCGCCGGCGAGGTGTTCGTGGAGCTCGCTCTGGGGTGGTACTTCGTCTCGCTGCTCCACCTCCGGTCTCCGTCTCGCCCACCGACTTGTTCTACTGTTTACATGTCGGCTCTTTGATTTTTGATTTTTCCTCATGTCTCCTGTTTGCATTCTGTACGCAACCATTGTTTGATTGTTTCCTTGTCTTTGGGTTTTTGAGCTACGACCGATGATTCGTAGAAGAATAAATAAAGCAACTAAAAAAATAATATATGGTTAGAATTTTATTTGTATTATTATTAGTTTTAAAGATAAGAGCAGAAAATAACGATAAAAAAACTATAAAATCAACTCTAAAATTAAGTTTTAAAATTTAAATTTGACTATGAATAATAAGCCAACAAGCAAACGATAAGACTAATAAACCAAAGCATGAAGTTGTCTGAAATTCTCTATGAGTGAATATTTGCCAGGAACTAATTACTTACTGTTGAATTAGAGATATCGAGCAAACTTGGCAGGCAACATCATCTGTTAATGTTATCGTCAAGATAAACATCTGATAGAAACACTGTTATTACCTGCACTGATACTCTGACATTTAGGAGTAACCGGTATGGCACCAAAACAAAGGAGTGACCATAAACAGTAGAGTTGACAATCTGACATCACGAAATTCCCATCAGGTCACTTGCCCAGGCATCAGAGGCAATTTGCACATGATCATACAACAATGAACCAACATTACTGAACCAATAATGTTTCGTTTAACAAAACATCTGTAGCATTACAAGCAGTCCCCCATCCTACCTTTTTTTTCATTTTCTTTCTCTTCCCCTATTTCTTCTATGCTAGAGTATGTCAGAAGGCTTCTTGTGTTGCTGTACAATTTATACAGAGAGGTAGAATAAGATAATAACTACACTGTACATTACAACACTATGATCTTAAGCTAGGCTACAATTGATCAACTAGCAGATCCTGAGGTTGGGGAATCTGGGGGTGTCCGAGGGATGACGAAATGGTCGACGACCCGCACCGCATTGGTTGGGTCCGAGCCGGAGGCGGCCCTCCATTTGCTGGGGAATTTCCTGGTGTAGCTCATCTGGAATGGCTCCTTTGGCTCCATGTCCCAGTCTGGATCCAGCATCCATTCTTTCGGCACCTGGTTGATTCACAAATCACAACAGCTTGTTTCGGTTCTTTCTAAAGAGAAAAATGAATATGGATCTCAAACTCTCATTGAAGGCATCCATAACTCGATGTTTTACGGATGCCTCCCAGTAGTTAAATAAACATCTTAGTCTTGTGGAGTTCAAGATGCATCAAAGATGTAGGTGAGTGAGCATATTTTGATCCGTGCATTGCTAAGTTGACAAACAGAAATTAAATCAGCATGCTTCTTACCTTGTCGACAGCCAAGGTGAAAACTTCAAGGTCTCCATTCTTCTTGATATGGAACCGTGTAAATGCCTTGTAATTGGCTATGCGCAGTGAGGAGAAGGCCTCATCGAAATGAATGTGAAACCAGTTTATGCATATGTATAGGTAGCTCCCAAACACCAGTGATACAACTGGTGTTGACAAGACCCAAAAGTACAGGAAGACGCAAACATAGTAGATGATTGCTCCTCCTCGAGGAAGGGACTCTATTCCTTTTCTGCAGATTGCGCTCCTCGTTACTGCCATAACCTGATATAGCAAATATATATTACAGGGTTGAAAATGGTACAGGAAGTCAGAAAGAGTGATTCTGGTATTTTTATGAAGAATAACCTCAGGGATGTCAAATGCAGACATAAGGTACTTAATGCATGCAGGGTAAAGACCAAAAGTCCATTGTTCCAGACGAGTGCGAAGCCCTGTGGGATCAGGAAAATGCTCACTTTCCACCTTGCGGTACCACTCGTAGAGGGTATGATAGCCTGGATAAATACAGGAATAGAAAATGAACATTTCAGGCATTAAATAGATGAGACACAAAATAGAGGTACAAACAAACATGTGCCACGTTGCCAACTGAAAAAGGTTTGAGAAACCACTTCAAGAATATACAATGGTTGCAAGTCAATACACTGTCCTAGTCTCTTCTCCAAACATTTCTGCGGGTAGATAACTTTAGGGTGACTATCATTGCCCATATTGTTGACAATAAAGTTAGCACAAGTCCAGTCAAAAAAAAAAAAAGTTAGCACAAGTTCTTACAAAAAAGGTGGACCTATAACCAAATAAACTGGTGTTAAATAAAATAGACTATTATGAACTGCACTAAGATTCTGATGGCTATGGTAAAGCTTGGTGAAAATGGCATGCTTCCTTCTTAAACCAACGGAGAAATCAGGGTTTATAGCTTGCAAGAACTAAAGATGACAAAACATTACATGATATATCAAGCAACAATGCATGCAAAAAAGAAAGAATGAAACACCAACCTGATGTTGCCAATAGATTGTTGCGGTTGCATATCTCAATTGCCAATTCCATAAGAAGCATCAGTAGGACTGCTGAAGTTAGATGAGCAGCAGCATGAAGAAAACCAAGCAAGGCACGTCTTCTGCGGGATAGTTTTGTGGGTACGAAGAAAAATGATACCATCAATAGAGTAACAACACCAGCCAGGGATACATAGGAATGCTCCAGAATCTCAAAAACCACATTCCACATTGCAGAGAAGAAACTATTGACACGGTCAGCCCAAGAGTCTTCACGTAAGATACGGAAGGAGTCACACTGAACAGCACAACATTTTACTTATGTCAGGCCACAAAAGAGCAGTAATTGAGAAACTTCTAGCACTGCTCTAATACAAATTTGATATTCTAGTGTCCAAAGTTGATAATGTGGTTCTTGTTGCTTTAGCTTTTATCATATGGTTCGTGCACATTCATCGTCTAAATGAGCATTATTTACCACCAACTATTGGTCCATAGAATTCATGGAGCAGAGTACAAAGAAATCCTACAGGCAACTATACCTACAAAGTACAACTATAAACCTATGAGATAACGTGTTCCTGAAGTCTCAGATATGTTAATGTGCCCTTGGAAATAGGCCTGAAATGATTCTATGAACAAATCCATAATGATTTTCCTAAATCTTTTAGTCCACATAACAAAGAACAAACCTATATAGAGAATATCAGGCATTATTCTTAAGTCCTAAAATACTCAGGAGAGTATATGTCATGCCCAATATTAATGCTAAGTAGAAGTGCATAATCATCAATAAACTCATACCACCAAGGTTAATTTTCTGTTGCAAACATATATGATATTACTTTGATCAGACAAGCATATACACTGTTGGAGGTCCTTTTAGACTATAAGTGTTCACATTAACCACATTGCATAAGCACAATGATTTCCTACGAATCAAATAATTCATAAATAAAATAATTTAGTCTCTCACCTGAGGAAACATCGAGAAAACCAAAACAAAGTACACAAAACCACCAATCACATCAAACTGCCAATTCTTCCTTCGGAACTTCAAGATATTACCAAGTGCAATCTGGAAGGACAAACAACGGAGAGAAGTCAATTGGCGATAAATGAATCAGCTCATGAACATGAAAGGGCAAGCTCTGCTATGTAATGAACCAAATGAATGCACACAAGCAGGAATCAACCTTACCCTGCTAGAATCGTCATAAGAAGGATATGCAACCTTTGTTTCATATTTGTTCCCATAAAATTCTCTGAAATTCTCAAAGACATGTGTTGGATGCAAAAAGGCCCCACCACAACCATTTACAAGTAAGTGTTGCACATGAACTGGTTCTTTAGATTCAATGCAAGAATGACGCATATAATGGTGCAGATCCCCAGCCATCCGCAGTTTACATCTTCCCTTGAGGTATTCGCGTATTAAATATGCGACATTTGTTCCAGTTTTATCACCCCAGTACCAATCAAGAAGCCAATTTGGCTCATGAGTTATAAGAATTACAGAATCACTTTCTCCAACCTACATAATTACCAGTAGTATTAGTCACTAAGAAAACCCACACACAGTAAACTTCACGTGAAATTATGCATAACTTTATGATCACAATAACAATGTCTAGTACGTATTACTGATTTGTAGAGTAATGTCACTGGTTTACTACAATCAAATTACATTTTCACCAGAAAAACTGAATCATCAAATTCACAAATGTAGACCATAGCATATGCCACAAAAAAAATTTGTCAATAACCTAAAGATGCCGCAATGTAATTACCTTCTGTTGACATAGCTCTGCAAAAAACTTGAATTGATAGACATCAATGTCACCATGAAGAGCTTGGTCAAGGCCAAAAACCCACCACCCATTAGGAAGCTTTAAGGCAAAATAACTCCTCTTCTGAGGTAGAAACCACCCACCCAGCCAACTTTTATGACAGATATACCTCATGAATGTGTGCAGTCCATCAAACCAATCTGCTCAAAACAATGTAGATTTTGTCAGTCCTGTTTTTCAATAGATCAACCCACAGTAGCGTCATGGAAATATAATTGGATATTCCATACCAAAACATCATTACCATAACAAATAAATCGCATCAGCGAATGGCAAGGAATACATGGTAAGAAAACTTTGTAAACCATGATGCTACTGCATAAAATTACAGATGTGTAACAGTTACCATGGTTTCCAGGAATCATAAAACACTGTGGTCCACGATATTTCCTGAGCTCAGAAACTCCAAGGGGAAGTTCAGGTTTCTCCAATGCTATATGTTCAGATTTATACCAAGCAGGAGGCTGGAGGGCATACTCGAAAGGGCAGAAAAAACGCCGTTCATACGAAAATGAAGACGGATTTGGATATCTGTGGGAAAAGGAACAAAATTATCATCTTCGTGGAGGAGTACACTAATATCAATATGGAAACTCCAAAACTGTATAAGTTAACTAATAACAATGGAAAGGGTACTAATGAGATGACACAAAAACAATATGTGATATCATCCATAGCTAAAATGTCAGCTTGCAGAACTAAAACATTCTGCGATGAATTCTTTTGCTCGCCATGTCTTAGGCCATGTTAATTGAGAATTTCTTACAACATAAATTGTATGACCAAAGATAGAAACATACGCTAGGTCTCCACCAATAAGGAGTAGCTGTCCACGGGGAAATGTCTGCCTGGAACCATCCGATTTTATGACTAAAGAAGGTTGAGCAAGTAACCGTGCTACAGCATAAGTTGAGTTTCCACCATCACCAGTATCTGCAATGAAATCAAACCAGAGTTCGTCTTTTCCATCAAGATGATCATAGAACAGGTCACTACTCTTAGATTCATCTGGAGTTTTGTTCATAGCAGCCTGGTCAAGAATTAAAAAGAAAATATCAATGGTCTAGTTAACAGGACAAATGATCTTAATAGGAAGTGCAAACATAAACCAAAGGAAGTATATATATCATTCTAGTGCTATCCATTTAACAGGCAACATAGTGGAAAAAAACATAAGGAAAAGGGGATCATGACTTCAAGAGATAAGGAAAAGCTGAAAAATAATAATCAAAATAAAAAGAGGAACAAGTTTCAACTTCAACAGGTCACATACCTGCATCATCCGCATGTCAAACCGACCAACAAAGAGAGTCACAGATACCATGAGGTCAAAAACGGTTTTAAATAAATCAGTTGATGTCCTGCAGAGCAAATCAACAAATATTTAGTCACTGTGTACACTAAGCGAGGTAGCAAGAAGTAGTGTCATCAGCATACCCAGAGTACCAAGGAACCATGTCCTCAAAATCTGGTTTCAGCTGTTTCTTCAATTTCTCGTACTCCGACATTGTCAAAGGATGAGTTAGAGCCCATCTATAAGCAACTCGAATGAAACAAAGATAAGAAAGTGAGTTAAGAAAAACTAAATAAACCAAGGAAATAATTAGTTTCTTTATTATTTGGCCATTATACAAAAAAAATTGAACTCAGATCATTATATTTCAAATGATCCAGTTTGTGGTAGAAAACCCAAAACACGGCCATTACACAGTGTGAACATGGTTTTTCCCTTTTTAGTTATCTCCTAGATTTCATAAGCATGTGAACATGTCTGAATATTCATGTAGCTGAAAGTTAAAAAACCGAACATTAACATATTATATACAGCTCTGTTATATGAACAAACGGTGAATTTTAGTTCCCTTTTCCAATATCAACTGTTGCTTTCTCAAGATGAAAGAACCCATATCTTTGTCTTCTAAATTTCCATAGTACACACCAGTAGTGAGCTATCAGGCGGATGCGTTAAGATAGTTGACATACCCGGTTGACCGCTCCACGACATAATTGGCTATGTAAAGACCAATGAATGTAGCCCATAAAGAGTAGACAGGTGAAATGTCATTGGAATATCCTGATCCATTAGAAGCTAACTGGAGCAAACATAAAAGATAAGAATAAACTAAAAAAACATCAAGAGAAACACAGAAGGTGAAGCAATACTAACTTCTCCATAAATTGCCCATTTAGATAGGAGAGGGTAATCGCTAGCAGAGCCAACCGGAGCAAACCAGGATGAGCAAATTTGCTCTTTAAACTTATGCATGCGCAATAGCTTTGAAATCAGTGAATTGTCATCATGTTTTTTCCACAGAGAGAACGCAACCCAGCTAGCAGTTCTACGATCAATGGATTTATCTCTTGTAATAGTTTTGTTACCACAGTGGCTGTAAAGTACGCAACAAGCTATACTTATAACCTGCAACACAGCACAAAATGCAAAAACATATATAAGGGACAGCTGCGCTGGTAAGTGGTAACTAAATAAGATTAGGTGAAAATGAAAAAAAAAACACTTCTATAATTATTGTATCCAAAGAAACTTACTGCACAATTTTGGATTATAGTAAGCATCTCCGGTTTTTTCTCGGCCATACGAGAAACGAGGCCCAAATACCACAGGCCAAGAAAGATGACATGAAATACGATCAAGAAAATTAGAGAGGAGATATAAATGGAGAGGAAAAGAGAAAGGTTCATCCGTAAATCCAACCCCATTGACTGAAAACTGGGGAGATGGTATAATGCTGCCAAGAATATCCAAGCAATATACCTGCAGCAGGGTTCAGGGAACGGATTTAGAGAACAAATACACCATGTTTTGCTTAATTTACCTTCTCACAGACTCAAGAGGTTGCTTACCAACGACTAAAATTTGAATAGCTCGGTTTGATAGTCTTTCTAATAAAAGGTGATGAGAAGAAATAGAAGAAACCAATTAAACAAGCATACATCGACCACCATTTGAAATTCTTGTCCAACTTCATTATAAGAGTTTGCAAGTTATCTGATGAAACGAAGAAAAGCCAGATGGCAAATACAGCAATCATGAGATGCCTTGAGTGCTCATGTGGGTATGGGTATCTATGAGTCAGGATAGTCCTGACCCTCTCCATTTTGAGGGATTCAATCAGACGACCAGAGCGTTGCTTGCGCAGTTTCTCTCTTCCCATAGAAATATGGCTCCCTGTGTCACTGGGAATTCATACTTGAAACCGAAGCAGAAAGTGTGAGCACTTTGTCACAGGAGAAATGTTCCAGACTTGAGGTCAGAGCTGCATAAATAAAAAAAATGCTGATGTATAAACTCATTCAAGCCAGTAGTTAACTCAAACATGAACATCAGAAATCATTTCTAAAAGATATTCAGAGGCATAAGACAAAAATAAAACAATACTAAGATAAACAGAAACGTGAAGTGACGCAAGAAAAAATCCATTTTTTTCATACGAAACTAGAACGTGCCTTGCTGCTCATAAATTAACAGATCAAACCAATTTATTCAACGCCCTGCCCTGAATTCAACTTAAAAGGAAGTATCCTAAAAAATGTGTGGATTGTTTGCTGCTCCCACAGGCAGAAGATACCACGATTTAAAGACATTAGCATGATATTCTACAAGGTACATTTATTTAATTAGCTCTACAATAAAACCCCTATTTTACCGCAGTCGTTCTGGTACCAGGTCTTCCTACAATTATTCCCTTCACTCTTCAGGGGGAGAGAACACACATGAAAAAAAAGTTCTGGTACCAAGACTCCAACAATTGTTCAATTGTCTCTTCAGGGAGGAAGAACACACATACAAAAGACAGAAGTTCTGGTAAACCTCCTACAATTGTTCACTTGTCTCTTCATTGGGGAAGAACACACATGCAAAAAAAAAAAAAAAGTTTGTTGATCTGTACTACATGATGCTTTCTACCTTGGCACATTTGCAAATAGCCAAATGGTGACGTTCACAAATCCAAACATTGTGAACACATTATGTCATTCAGGAGGAAAAGGTGGGTTCTTGGTGGTTGCCGGTCGGCCCAATTCGGTGCCCCGAAGTGGCAACCTAGGTTAGGATGTAGAAAAACAAAAGGTGGGCGCTTTGCAGGCTGCCGCTCGAGGAGAGAGGGTGCGGCTCAGAATTCAGACGAGGAGCTCACCTGTGGCCGGCGGCGGCGGGGAAGGTGGAGACGCGATGTCCGGGAAGTCGCGAGCCGAAGCGATCTGGGCGAGGCGACCACCAAACCCCGGCGTGGCGGCGGACCAGGGCGCGCCTCGTGGCGACGAGAATTGGGGCGACGGCGAGCGATGGACGCGGACGGCGGCGGCGCGAGCGGAGAAGCGGTGCTCGTGTCGTGTCAGGGAAGAACAAGAAGAGGAACGAGCAAGTAAACACGAAATGGAAATTGGAAAGAAAAAGTGGGTAAGAACACAGAAGAAGAAACAAGGGAAATTTTATTTGGAAATTTAATTTGCTGTTTCTGCTGCTGCTGCTTTGGTTTGGTTTGGTTAACTTGCAAGAAGCAACAAACCTGCACTGCACTGCAGGGCACTAAGAAAGAGAGACACACGTAGGTTCTACATATATTTCGGTTATCAGACACATATTATATTTCGGTTCAAATGATATATTCAGTACGAAAATTTTCTATATAGAAGTACTTAAAATTATCAGAGATATTTATTTCTTATATTTAAAACAATTAAAATATATTAATAATTTTCTTATGTTACGTTTCCATAGTACAATATAAAAGTACTTAAAATTATCAGAGATATTTGTTTCTTATATTTAAGTCGGGTTCATTGGTTTCGTTGGGACTTGGGAAGCGCAGATGATTAGGTTAGGTTGCTTAATTGTGGAGGAGTTGACAATGAGTTGCCTGGACCTGGATGGAATAGTACTGGTACATTCTTTTGTTGCAAGGAATAGATGCTGCCTGCTGATTGCGTAGTCAAGTTGGTATATCATGCTTTTGTTAGAACTTTTCTGCGCTCTAAATTAGAGCCTGAGAAACTCATAATTTTGTGAAAAAAAATCCTCAAACAGGAGTTACTACTAGTACCCAAAAAACCATGATCACTTCGGTGGAATTCTTCATTTCTTCCATGCTAAGATTGCTGCTTGTCTATACTTAGATTGTGTTCGGGATACGAGGTTAGAAACTCACCTCTCACGCACGTAAAACGGAGCGATACATTTTCTTATAATTAATTAAATATTTAATAATTTTTTTTGAAAAAATAGCTTAATATGTTTTTTAAATAACTTTTATATATTTTTTTTTCAAAAATACACCGTTTAATATTTAAAAAACGTGCGTGTTGAACACGACGGAAGTGAGCTGTAAAAGATAAGAACACCGCCTTAGCATTATCGGAAGAATACACATGTAACTAGTACTAGTGTAATGGATGATGTTATGAACAACAAGAGTGACATGTCCATGTGAGGAGTGATAAATAAATAAATAAAATTAAAATGAAATCGTTGCCGAAAGGTAGAAAGGTCACTCGGTGGCCTACGTGTCAGAAGCACCAAGGCGGCACCAAAGACGGACATGTGGCTACCCTAGCTGCGGAGGTGCGGTGCAGGGACTTTTCCGCGCGTGCCTTCGGCGGCATCCAGAGCACGCTGCCGACCAACACAACTCACCAAAAAATGCTTCATGTGTGCTACTGACCGCTACCATCAATGTGTACTCCTTAAAAATAAAATTCCAACCTTTTCTACTTCTACCGTTCTGCAACTTTTACTCCTTCCATCAACCAAGAATTAAACTAGACAGATCTCAAGGATGTGTCACGTACGACCATAAGTTGTGTTTTAGATAGAAAAAGGTTAAATATGGTAACACATTCTTCCTTCGTTCCAAAAGAAAAAAGAAAAAGATAACCTACTTGAAATTTGACACCAAGTAAAACAATGAATATAGATAACTCTATATTCAAAATTCGTTATCTAGATTTTATCAAATCACCACCTAGATTAATTTTTTGACGGATGAAGTATAACCTACAATCTAGTAGTACCACGAATTCCTATTTACTACTCTGTCAAAAAAAAAAAGATAAATTCTAGCTACAAATCTGGACACACATATGATATTCGTAATTAGGATTATAATTTTTCGTTGAGACGGAGGAGTATGTTACTGATTGGGTGTATGCTAGTACTCCCTCCGTCCTATTTTTTAGGACGAAGGGGTATCTTACTAGATTAGGTGTATGCTAGTACTCTCTGTTCTAAAAAAAGAGATTTTGGATAGATGTGACACATTACCATAAATTTAGATAGGAAATCTGTACAGATTTGTAATATTAGGATGTGTCACCTGTTCAGATTTCTTAAATTTTTGGAACGGAGAGTATTATGTTACTACTCTGTTTTAAGTTTGAGGGAGTATCAACGTTGTTGTTTGTCTTTTTGTTATTGGCTTATGTCATATACAACCGAAATGTAATTTTAAAATTAACTTTGGAATTTTCTTATTATAGTCTATTTTACATCACTAGTTTTTATATCACAAATAATATAAATACAAAAAGTTTATTTATAATATTTTTAGTTGATTCGTCCATTTTTCTATGCCTGGTCACTTTTATCAGCCGTCCTAACTCCTAAAGTATTCCTTTGTGGATGGGCTCATTTGGATCGTACTACAAATTTTCATAAGTTTAATTTCCGTGAGATTCCTTCAATAATGAAAGACCTGAATACGTGTGGCTTGATTAACTTTTCGCTCAGCGGGGCGAGTGCTGACTAAAGTTTTATGCTGCCTTCTCCATTTTCATGAATCTGTGGGCTTCGTCATTGTTTTTTTATTCTCAGTTTTTGTGTGTTTGTCTCACTTCTCGTTTGTTTTGTTTCAGTTTCAATTTCCAACCTTTTCTATATTTGAAAATAAAGGAATTTTAGAAATTTATCTAAACTCTTTTCACTCCAAGCTCTATTTTTTCACTTATTCATATGTTTATCTGAATTAATTATTACTAAATAGAAAATTATTTATATGTAAAATTATATATATATATATATATATATATATCCTTATCAACTCAAAAACAAATGTTGTAAATAAACTACGATGAAAAAACCAAATTCAAAATTAAGTTCTAAAATTCAATTTTTGACTTATAAACATAAGAATAAACAAACAATGAGGCTCCTCGTATTTCCTTGCTTTCTCCTTCATAATAATTACTCACTCCTTCCAATATACTCCATAAAAAGACTTTTAGGGAGTTTTTTTTGGAGGAATTAAGGATAGAACAAAAGTGATATAATGTTACTAAATGAGGGGCTGTGGAGTGGAAAGGTGGTTTGCGTGTAATATTAGATAAAATTAAATAAGTGATTTGTGAGAAGTAGCACACTAGAAGGTTTTATATTTTACTAGAAAAAGTGCCTGTGCGTTACAATGGGAAGTGTAAAAGACCAGAAAATTGAGGAAAAGTTGAGAAAGATTTACATTATGTAATTAATTGAAATACAAATTTCCTTAAAATTTTGGATATTTTTAAGGTGGTAGGTGTATAATTAAATTAATTTACAAGTAAAATAAGTGTGAAAAATAAAATGATATGGTTGGATTTAATTTTGTTAAATTCTCCATAATTAATTACACTCTTTGGAATTTTATTGAAATTTTCAAAGCTTAATTGCTAATTTTGATAATAAAAAATAATTTCAGCATTTATTTAAATTAAAATTTAAATAAAAGTCATCCTTTCTCTCTAGGCCATTTTCAACTTATTTTATTCTTCCAACCCGTAACCAAGCCGGTCCACTTTCCTCACTTCTCATTCCCTCCGTCTCAGCCCGCAAGCATCCGTTCGACCCAACAAGAAGTCTAATTGGGCTCCCCCTACTCCTCTCACTGCGTGGTAGGCCCTAACCGAAAGTCTAACCACATATTTTGTTTGACCGGCTGGCTTGAGTGCGGCCCATAAAGTGCGCGTGGCCCAGCGATGGAGGCCGACCCGACGCTGGACAGATCTGAGTCGTTCGTTTTGATGGACGGCTCAGATCGGTTCCGAATCCATCAAAACCCCAGGACAAAGAAACCCTAACCCTAATTCCTTTTTCCCCCTCCCCTACCCCTACCACCGGCCGTCTCTCCCCCTCTACCACTCCCTCTCCGCTGCTTCCCCTCCCCCCACTGACGTCGCCTCTCCCCATCCCTTGTCCTCTCCTTACCGGCGGCATCGCTCCCTCTTCTCCCGTGTCGCTGGCACGGCGCGACTACGGCGAGAGCACGACACGGTGCAGCGACGGGAGGGGGGTACGATGCGGAGACAACGGCGATGATCGTCCCTCCCCCTCTCCCTCTCCCCTTGGGCCTTGACGGCGGGGGTATGGCACGGAGACGGTGCGGAGATGGCCACGGGTGACGACGGCGGTGATGCCACTTCCCGGCGAAGGGCCGGACGCACCTGTGCGGCTCCCACCGGTGGCTTAATGCTCCATGAATCCGTATGTGAACAGATTGAAATTTCCTGTTCGTTCTCTTCTGGGTAACCGAACGTGACTCCGCGTGTGAGCCCCGGCGGACGAAAACAGACTAAAACGGACGAAAAATTTAGGTGACGAATGGAAAATTACCGATTTTTTAAGTAGTTAAGATATCAAATTCTTTATCAGAAATTTCAGATCTAATTTCAAACACTAGAAGAAGACACATTTTGAGATGGAGGGAGTAATCTTTTCCCTTTTCTTTTTCATCCTTCCCATTTTTACCTTTCTCTTTTTTTATTACATAAATTCCTCCCATCCATAAGTTAGGTGCTTATTATGGCCTTCCTTCATTATTCTACAGGCTGAAGCCCAGCCCAATTTTCTCTCCTCTCAGGCCATCACACTGGCCCATCTCCTTACCCACCCATGGGCCTGAAAGCCCAATCTCCAGGCCCACCTCAGAGGCTCTGCCTCTGCGCCACGCCGCCGCGCCACCCCGACGAGCTCCGCGCCGCCGCTGAACCCCGCGCTCAATCGAAGTCTCAAGCCTCGAATCGCCGCCGTTCTTAGACATGGCGGCCGTCATGCGAAGAACCGCGTCCCCCAAGGCGGCGGCAGCTGCTGCGGTGGCGTCATTGCTCCGGCGCTCCGCACCACCGCGCCACGCCGGTCGGCTCGCGCGGTTCCTCGGCGGCGCCTCCGCTGCTTCCTCCGGTAGTAAACAAATCAAGCTCCCCACGCTTCCCATCTTGATCTTGATGTGGCGATATGAGGTAGCTAGCTTCTTCTTGGATGTCCAGATGCTGCGATTGCTTCGGGGGAGTTCGTCCCGTGGCACAACGGCGGTGGCGTCTTGCACAGGGCCGCGTCCGTTGACCCAACCGCGGTAGTGGAGGCCGGCGCCGTCGTGCACTCCGGCGCTGTTCTTGGGAAGGATGTCGTCGTCGGCTCAGGCGCCGTGGTCGGGCCCTCTGTGTCCGTCGGTCAGTCAACCAGGATCTGGTAATGGTGTTTCTATCTACCATTTGATCTGAATACAAGTGGAAATTCTGCTTGATTTGGTGATTTGATTTGCTGGTAGTGAGCTTTCTGCTTGCTTGTTGTTGATATTTGCAGGTACAATGTTGTTTTGAGCAATTGTTCGGTGGGCGAGTTCTGCACTATCCACAATGGAGCCTGCATTGGTCAAGACGGTGAGCTTAGATCTATGTATTCAGTTCTGAACGATTGCATGATATGAACAAAGCCATGATGGTACTAGTAAGACTGCTGCAATCTTGAATTCTTTCTGCTACTTGCTCACATGGTCATACTAGGAATAAGAGTTCTCAAATTGTGAACTATCTTTAGAATTTCACTACTTTTCCCCTAATTACATTTATTGATTTGGATTGAAGTCCAGTCCATCTATTTAAATGTCAACCTTCTGGGTTTCCTTTGTTTTCATGCTATTCTTGGTTAATAGTAAATATTGATTTGTGTACTCCAATCAAACATTAGAACTTGTATCCTGATGCTATTTAGTCTGATGTATCTATTGCAGGTTTTGGCTTCTTTGTGGGGGAGGATGGACAGGTTAAGAAGAAACCGCAGGCTAGTGCTCAGTAATAACCTTTTCTTAGTAAACTTTCTGCGAAGATGACGGGTTAGTAGTTTCAAAATGGAAGGGCAGTGAAATGGTTAACTGAAGTATTCTAGGATCACGAAGAGGGTTCATTTTGTATTAAAAGGATAAGGAAATGCTCAGTCCTCCATTTATCACGTTCACCCAATGTGCTTACCTGGTATCAGAGATACAGAAAAAAGGAACTGAGAACATGCCAGTGACATAGGAAAAATATTTCTGATACAAATGTATAATGACTATTCACTCTCATAGACGGTATTTAGATATTTTGCTTTGGACTCAAT
Source organism: Oryza punctata (assembly GCA_000573905.2). Classification (NCBI taxonomy): domain Eukaryota; kingdom Viridiplantae; phylum Streptophyta; class Magnoliopsida; order Poales; family Poaceae; genus Oryza; species Oryza punctata. The sequence continues at coordinate 2,059,679 of CM002494.2, read as the reverse complement.
TGAAATATCAAATGGCCACGTGTTGAAAAGCTTTCTGCTTCTCCAGATATTGCATGCGAAAATTGGAAATCATGTGGAGATAGGCGCAAATACATGTATTGACAGAGGCAGGTAATTTATCAGCCTTGATATGGCAAATTTTCCTTTGGCCACTCCATGGTTGACTTAAATATACCAAACATGTCCTAATATCAGCTCTTTCTATCTGATTCTATGTTTGGTTGAACCTATCTCGTGCGGAAAATTTTCATCATTATTTCCTAAGTTCAGTTGGAGAGATACAGTGATTGGAGATGAAACCAAAATTGACAATCTTGTTCAGGTATTGGATATTCTGCTTTACGTGATTGGACTCCCCCCATCCCTGTCCTCCAAATTGACAGTTCCTCTTGCAGATTGGTCACAATGTGGTCATTGGAAAGTGTTGCATGATTTGTGGACAAGTAGGAATTGCTGGTTCTGCGACGTATGCATTCCTTCATCTCATTGACTAAATGTTTATTTTGCCTACCTTTTGAGATTCAGTAACCTGTCATTGGCATTTATCAACAGATTGGGAGACTATGTAACATTGGGTGGTAGGGTGGCAATTCGGGATCATGTATCCATTGCTTCAAAGGTGCTGTTTTCCCATATCTGTACTTTTGGCACAGCTTCCAGTTAACATGATTCAATAGTACTTCAGACTCTTTTCAATTTTGTGTTTATCATAGATTAAAAAGGTCCTTCACTAATCAGAAATATATTTTCCTCGATCCTGTTACAGGTTCGGCTTGCAGCAAATAGTTCGGTGACAAAGGATATTCAGAAGCCTGGTGACTATGGCGGATTTCCAGCAGTAAGCCTTTCGTTTTATAGCTATGACATTACATGTTTAACTTCTTCCTTCACTCGCAAACGTTCGCTCCCATTGAATTTAGGTCCCTATAAATGAGTGGCGTCGGCAAACTGCAAATTTGCGCATATTTTCGAAGAAAGATGGTGGTAGAAGATAGCATCTACACAATCCTGTGAACGAAATGCTATAACCTGTTTTTTTTAGTAGATGTAAGCTTGTAGTTTGTTCAGTGAAGCTGATGTAATACCCCATTTTGTCAAATGGAATCATTGATATCTTTTACTCCCTCAACATCTGAGATGACCCATCTTGTAGAACAAGGGCCGCCATATTCAGCCATCTCAGTATTTGAAATTTGATTTTGTTATCTTTTGGCTTGTATCAACAACAGTTCTGGAAGGCCATTTTTTTTATTGTCAGATACGTTAAGCTATCCATCTCAACGTATCGTCCTCTATTGAAGTACAAGTAAATTGTATATCTTTTCTCCTCAGCTTATGCTTCAGCTTATTACTGTCTTCTGTTTTGTCTAGCCATTACAAACCATAAAGCCTCTCAGAAGGGACGAACGCTGGGTGATACCACATCTGAATTTACTGTTGTCTTTTTAGGGCCTGTTTGGCACAACTTCAGCTCCAGCTCCACCTCTCTTGGAGCTGGAGCTCAGCCAAACAGTTTCAGCTCCACCTAAACTGGGAGTGGAGCTGGGTGGAGCTCTCTCACAAAATAAACTAGAGAGGTGGAGCTGGGTTTAGGCAGCTCCACAACTCCACTCAAACCTAACTTCTAGAGTTAAATTTAAGAGTTGGAGCTATACCAAACAGGCCCTTACTGTGTGTCCATGCCACGGGTTATACGTTGGTTGGTTGAGCTTGGTGACGATTTGGCTTCTGAGCTAAGAAAAAAAAGGAAATTATCTGCTCCAGTAAAGAAACTAAAGAAACGAAAGCGTGTACGAAACCTCAATCGGTATCTGGTCTTTTCCCGCAATCGCCTCATCTCCTCCACGTCGCGTCGCTGTTGCCTTCGCCTCTCTTCGGTCTCCGTCGCCGCGGCGATCACTGCCCTCCCACCTGCTGGCGTCGCCCTTTTCTCCCTCCCCGTTGCATCATCCTCTCCGACGCTGTCTCTTCCTCCTCGATGCCAGATGGGGTAAGGAGCTCAACAGCTACAAGCTCAACCTCGGGGGTGAGCGCAAGATGGAGACTTGAGCTCCGGTCTCGGCAATAGATCAACTGCAAATCGAGGTTGCCCTCTTCTCCTCGTGTCGCCGCCGACCAGCGCAGATGGAGGTGGTGTGGACCAGCGACCGTGGATCAAGTGAAAAACTCGATGGTTGATGGAGGAACAACCTCGATGGTAGATTGACCAAAGACCTAGACGGATCTAGCCACGAGGCCTCACCGTTGCTCGGGTCATGGTCCACAATCCCCCTCATCCTCTCTCCTCGCGTCCCCACTCCTCCTCGATGGTGGCGGTGGCAACTCCTCTGCGGCCAACAAGCGTGTTGCGAGCGGCGGTGTAGGAAGCATGGTTCATGGGAGAGTTGTTTGCTTTTGGAGAAGAGGTTGCACAACAGTCATGGGTAGCTCGATCGTCGTGACCTCATGGGTGGAGCTACCGAGAGGAATTTCATTATGGCAAGCAGCAGTTGCAGTGAAAGCTCGGAGGATTCAACCTTCATGGTTGATCAGTTAATACCATCTTTTGTAGCCTCTCTTTCTCTCTTCCTTATAGGATCCTTCCGATCCATAACACTACCATCTTTCTTTGTTCTTATGCTTCGTACAGAATGCTTATATGATGTTTGGGGCCAAGAAAGTAATTTGGGTCATGCAGATACAATCATTTGTTGAGAAATAACTTGTCAGATGATCCTCTCCACCTACCCTTTTACTCCTCAGGTAATATCTTGGTTACTGTATGTACTGGCTGCTAGATGAAATTCCCTTGAGAAAAAATATTTATTCTTTAATAGATTTTTGTAGAGGAGAAAGAGAGTAATTTTTGAAAGTTAAGAATATGAACTTCAATTTTTTTTTTGTTTGGAAGATTTCACTAATTTGTAAGTGCTGACCATCTAGAGTAAGAGGATGCCTTAGAGCACTGATATGATGTAAAATGGTAGTTTACTCGTAATGGTTCTCTCTTTATTCCATTAAACGTTCTGTTTTCTGTCTGAAAGCTAAAAACGTTCTGTTTGTTGTATGAAAGTTAAAGCATTTGGATGATTATAGAGGAAAGGACGGAGGGACGGTGACAATTTTGAGGTAAGTACTCACTAATTTTGTTATTTTCATCTTCTTTCTATAGCAAGCTTGAAAAAACATGTTACCTTCACATGGGTGGACGATAAGAACAACAATGTGGCAAATGGAAGGTGAGGTTGATGTTCTATGCGTTGGTTACAGAAATGCTTGAGACAGAAAACCATCATGTCCTATTTTGGATTTTTACAGTTATTTTCATGTTCTCTTCTGTCCTATAGACCGACAAGTGTGATAGTAGGAAACTCAGGCTAATGTTTTTAGCTGTTAGAATGGGCAAATCAATGGTTCTTGATGTATTTCAATTATAACCTTAACTTCCCATTTTACCATGAGGATCCATGTGTTTCTTTTCCTTGATTTGTACCATTATTTAAAGAAATTGTGCAAAAGAAAAACCTATAGGAAATAATGGAAAAACGCAAGACTTAATGTTGTAATGGATTGGAGTTTATTTAAACTTAACCCAATGATAATCATTTTATGTAGAAACTAGTATTGTTTTCATTGGGTTGCTAGGTTCTCGATGAAATTCTTATTTGAGTAGATTCGTGTTTTTGTGTATAAAAGTTTCTAAAGAGAAAAAAAGAGCAGTTTTGAATGGGAAAATTGTGTATGATGAAAAAAATATTAGAATTGCAATTAGCTATATATTGATCTTCACTATACTACACTAACATACTAATAGGGTACTTGTGGAAATGCCTCCCAACTATATAATAATCCACTTATGCCCTTTAATCATGGCAAGTGTTTATTAACGGTATGCCAACTTTATGCAGTTCTAATGATGCTTTGAAAATCTTAAAAAAATGCTAAATCAACCAGCACTACTGGTTAATTATCTGTCAATCTGATTTATAGTACCTTCGATGTTAGTTTATGCATTCCTTTATAGAAGATGATTTTCCATTTCAATCTGAATGTGCAGAAATTGGTACTAAATTGCAGTGGTATATATGTTATTTTGAAGTAGCTCTTCATTTGACAATATTTTAGCAGTTTAAAGAGTTAGCAACTACTTCAAGTTGTGAGTAGATTTTTTTTCACATCTCCTCCCATATCAATTTATTATTACTTCAATGATTTTTTTTCTATCAAAGTTGGTTACCGTAATAAGATTCAAATCAGTATAGTCTTTATAACCATAGAGAGAGAGAGCACCAACCGTTGGTACTGGAGGGGTCTTCGAATTTCATGTTGTAATTGTTCTTTCCTTTTTATTTTGGTGTCAACAGATCAAGACAATGTTAAGCAAGAGTTTGTGCATAAAAGATAGCTGCAAAACAAGGTGAACAATTTGAGAATTACCTGCAAAGAAATTTAACTGTTTTAAAAAACTTTTTGGTTGCTTTAATTAAACTCATATTTCAATGATATTATTGTAGGCTTATATTCAGCAACTTTAGGACATCAAGTTGAAGCTGGCTCAGATGGATCAAGGTCTCCAGCGCGCGTGCTCGCTCCTTGGTGCTTTTTATATTCCTTCGTGCCCTAAATTAACTAATGATAATATTTATAGAATGTACAATGTGCACCATAACCTAAATTTTTCAGCTGGATTTGTTCAGAAACTTGCTGGGAGGAGCTCCAAGTGGAAACATCAACGCAAGTGTACTTCATAAAGTAATTTTCAGTACACTACATATAACGTTGCTCATGGATAGAAAGGAAGTCAAAATTCAGATTCAACCTGCAGAAGGTGACTCAACCACCATGCTTCTTCTCAAGTTGACAAACGAAAAAATTGTGGCAAGTAATATGTTGTAGCTAATCTACATGTTCCACTTCTACAAGGCGAATGGCTTACAAGCAATCATCCATATCCTGTATTCTTGTGAACCACATAATAAAGGACCAACTATTAACTATAAGCTACATATGACAATCTGTGATGTTTACCTCTGCTGCTACGAACATTGTACAGCTTAGAATCACTATTACCAACTACTAATGAGGAACAAATCTATGTGTCTTGTTATGTTCATACCCTTCCAAAACGCTTAACTACTCAGAACTCCTTTACTGCCTAAATTGTTATTATTTGTGTTATGGTTACGGATAAGACATACCTCCTATACTATACTATGACTGATGGAATATACGAATATGGTATACCTTTGCGTGTACGGTTTATTTTCGTATACGACAAGTAAATTACCGAAGGATTGTGGAATTTACTCTCAAGAGCAAGTGATTAACGGAGTCCTACTCAGAGATGATCAGAATTGTACCATATCGTGCGGGATTTGTAGTCTCCGAGTCTTACCTGAAGACTAAGGTGATTCACGATATAAAAGTTAAACCCCGTAAGGGGTTTAGGGATCGAATCATACCGCCAACACATCCACCATAGTCTACAAGCCGGAGGACGCAAAGCTTACTCACCGGGAGATCTTGTCGAATTATCTCGACAAGGATCTCACCGGTAAGGTCGGAATCGTCGGTTCTCATTGTACTCTGTGGTTTTCCATATCAATCTCATATAAACTGGATTAGGGCTATTACCTTACGAGGGGTCTGAATCAATATAATCTTTATCTCCTTATTTGCTTGATGTCGTTTCGTGTAGATCTTAGTATCAACGTACCCCAATACCCTATACATCCGGTCTACGGGTATCACCCATCGACAATTTGCTTAATCAGTATATTTTCAGATGTATAAATATTCAAAAATCATGTTTATTATTTCAGTTTATGCTCATCGGTTCATTTACAAAGTTATGTCATAACCTGATTCACCCAACTCTATGCAAGAGACGCGCCCCAGGCTCTAGTAAACTATAACTAACTAGTACTACTAAAGGTCGGAAACGATATTATTATTTTATTGTTTCTATGGAAATGATTTCAGCACCATTATGATTTTTCTATATTTACACGATGTTGGCAAAAATTAGAAAAAAGCTAAAATTTATAAATGGCTTGAATATAAACGGCTGCGTATGATTTTTTTTCTATATTACTTTTACGAAAACATTTTACGAAAATAGTATCGATATAGTTGGAACTTTCGTCCCGTTTTCACCCCTGCCACTAAGCTCCACTACAAATATGCTTTGTAGTACTAGTAATAAACATGGATATGGCGCAAACACAACACAGATACTACTGGTATACTACATGAGAGAAGCTATAGAACATGAGTCATGAAAGCAGGAATGATGCAGGTTGCAGAGGAATGGATTTCGCAGAGGAAAAAAAAAAGGGACTACAGTAGTGGCCCATGCTCCGACGCGCGAATCCGGCCGGCCGACCACCCTGCGCCATTCCGGCCTCCATATGCCGATAAAAACTCAACCTTTTGCCTTGCATTGGCTCAACACTGCCCATCTTTGTTGGCCGGACACGCCGTACAAGAACCAAGTTTCACCTCAACTCCGGCGAATCCTATGCCAGTAAAAAGAAAGAAAAAAAAAACCTATCAAATGCATGCCTAGCTACTGCCAATCTGATCAATAACTTCATCAAGTAGTAACGCTGGTTTAGTGTTCGTACCATGCATTTATACGGGTCAAACGATAGATGCTGACTGTCGTATTCGTATAACTTGCCTCACTGAAAATATACCACACATCTGTTTCACATTGAAAATTATTTTAGTTTTGTCAATTTATAGAAAATTTCACTGATATCTACAATAAAATAATAATGCACCGCCAAGAGATATTTCATTGTAGATTTGATAAAATCTAATTTGATGTTACAAATGTTTGTACATTTTTCTATAAACAAAGTTAAGGTCAAAGAAGTTTGACTTATGTTAAAATCAAAATGACTACGATATGGAACGGAGAGAATACGGAAATTCACCTTCACAAGAAGGTTTTATCATAGTAAGAAAACCTTTTTGTATTTATTATAATATAAAATTGATGGTCAGAATTTGACAGAATTTTATGCTAAATCAATTATTTATGATAGGAGAGAGTTACTCCTCTCTCTTTACTTCTCTACTAATAAATTAAATGGGTAGCCAAGGCGAGCTAAAAATTAATACTATACGGACAGTGGATTGGAGCAGTACAGATCAAAGATTGGAAGCTTAATTGGCGAGCAGGTGGATCAAATTAAAGCGCGGTTTGAGAATCCAACGGTATCACCGCGGCCTTGTTTGGAATCTTGCATATATGGCGGCCGGCCGTTCGTCGACTCGCTAATCTTCTCGTCTGATTGATTGGTTTCTGTCTCCTTGTCTTGTCCTTGGATAATACTCCTGTATACTGCAAGGCTGGATGATCAGTATCGATCAGATCCATCTACTCTCTCATGTACGTGTTCATTGCATGCAACAGTAGTAGAGTATACTTCTTCAGATAAAAGGACAATCATTTTTCTGAACTTTAGCTATATGTAGGCCCTAATATAAACAGCCAAACTAGCTTCAGACTTCACCATGCATGGAGCATAGAAGAATTTAGATTTTCTGATCATGGCAATCATCATTATCATTAGGAGCATATATTAGGCTATATCAGCTAGCTTTGTTGAATTAATCTGCCAGCAAAGTACCTGCCAAATTACACTACTACCTTGACTTCCTCTGAACTTTTAGTACTAAGCATTTGTAGGTTAATTAATTAGTTCTATCTAAACTACACTGTGATCGATCCTTTGAATATATCGAGCTGTACAGCATTGTTCGACTGTTCTTTCTTCTTCTTCTTCTTCTTCTTCTTCTTCTTTTGACAGCGTACGGAATATTGGCAGATTAATGGCCGGCCGGATGATGGGTTGTTCTGAACTCGTGGTTTCTGAAGACCTGCAAGCATGCGTCAAAGACTGTGCAAGTTTCAGACTTCGCAGCAGTATTTTACTCCTATCGAGAGCACGCATCGGCGTGGTTTGCAACAGTAGAATTCTACGTACTCCAATGTATACTAATCAAAGATATAATTAATAATACCACTAGCTTAATTAGGGCTCAATTAATTAATTAAGGGAGTAGATGATGAATGGTGTAGGGAGCACTGATCCCTGCAACTGATGAGATGAACAAGATCACAGATGCTGACATATATATCGCCACCAGTAGTGTACTACTGCTGCGACTGGCGTTGAGACATCATGGTCATCGTAATAGGCCGGTCACGAATTATTGCAAATTAAACCGAACTGTTAGCAGACAGTGTCGTTGTGTACTTAACTACTAGTCTTCTAATTAAATCTCGAGTTTTTAATTTCATGAACGTGCTTAAATATGATCAGAGCAAAGATAATAATAAACTATAAGCCAACTCTAAACTTAAGTGGAAAAGAGAAATAAAAAAAATAAATATTAACTCTCATGCAAGAGTTAGCTATACACTTACTCCAAAATATTTACATTAAATTTACAGTAAGAGAAAAAGATAGGAGAAAAAGAATAGAGTCACATATATTAGTTTTAGTATAAGTTAATAGTTAATAATTAATTATACTATTAAACTTGCTCACATAGTGACAATAGTCCGGTGGATCGTGTGCAAGATTTGTTTGTTCGATCAGCTCCTTTTAAGTCCAAGGTACTGTAGAATGTCTAAATACTAATTAAGCCTATAACAAATCAATGATCAAATCGTGTAGTGCTCATCAAATAATTATCAACGAAAAACCTGCTAATAGTAATACTCTACTGTATACTCCATTAATTAACTACAACTAGGGCTCTAGTATTTGATCTGAGTTCATGTGGTTGTTGGAAGAGGGGACACGATACGGCTGGCTCGAGGCAGTGCAACTCTATCAATTATTAAATCGATTCCTACATAAACCCAAAGTTTTAGGCTTAGCTAGTATAGTCCTAGCATGGTTACATCGATGGGAATTCTCTGTATTGTTGTTGATGTACTCCCTCCATTCTAAATTAGATATCATTTTAATTTTTTCTTGCAATATTTAACCATTTATTTTATTTAAAAAATTAGTGCAAATATAAAAAAATAAATCATACTTAAAATATTTTTGATAATAAAACAAATCACAAACAAAATAAATAATAATTCTATAATCTTTTAAATAAGATGAATGGTCAAACGTTACGAATAAAAGTATATTAAGATGGAGGTAGTAATAACACAACCACTGACTACCACTGTATCAGTTGTACCGTAGAGGATCATGTGTTAGTAGGACTCCACTTCACTAGACGCTAGTGACATTTGTTTATAGTGATTTGCTCACTAAACCGAGCCCTGATCTACAGGGAAGACGACCTGATTATAATTAGTCGCGCATAGCCACAAAAACTCGTGTCCAAATATTTTTGTCTCACATGCCATGTCTCATGCATCGCGATTGCTGGCTTGCACCGTTGCACGACTTGCACGGGCAATCTCGAATCTTGACAAAAAAAAAATTGGAATCCCTACCTATTGATTTGCACACATTATGTTTTCCTAGTTACTGTTATCTCCGTTTCTTTTACAGGTCATGGTACAATCCGTGGCATAGAATGGTGTATTTAGAATTGGGATAAGAGCCGTTTGGATTGAGGGTTAGTTGAACGATTAGGGTGATTTTTGACAAATGTTATAGTTGAAAGGATGGAATTACCTTTGGTACAAACACAACATAAAAGGAGGCAGAGCGCAGGTGCTAGTGTCCAATACCTAACAATGGTCAAAACGCCAGCAGAAAAAGATGATACATTTGTGAGTCATCAAGCTTGCATGCATGGTATTTCTCTGTAAAGGAAAAAAAATGGTGTGCATGCTCTCTCAAGTAAGGAACCTGCAAAAGGCACAGAAAGTGTATGTTTTGTTAGGAGTAAGAACACATAAAACTACACAAAATTACTTACAATGATGACCTTTATGCTTCCAAGCACACGTTTGTGTTCTTTTAGGTTGTATACCTTTTGACTAACTCGTGAGCATTGTTCGATATCAAGTGGGAAGTTCTCTCACTTATACCATGCATGCATGTCAGGTACTAGAACGAGTGATTATTTAATTTGTTATTTTGAAGTGATCATATGAACTCAATGTTCTCTTAAATTTACCGTGAAATTCCAGTATTCCAAGCAAAAGCCTAAATGTCCCTTTGAAATGAAGGAAATAGGTTGAGAAATTCTATTTAGAGGTCTTAGAACAAACAAATATTTCATATCCTCCAAAATGGTTTAATTTTTGAGAAATTTTGGAGAAAAAAATACTCTGGATTTCAGATCTTTGTTTGCACATTTCCCAAGCTTTCTAAATGGTATGTTTCGCGTAAAAGTTTTTTATGTAAAGTTTTTACTGAATACTTTTCTAAAGCAACTTTTCATTCGTTTATATCCTTAAATAGTTATCACAAAAATCAAATAATCTATTGATCCATCAATTTCAGCTATCTCAAACATGTCTGTCTTTCCAAATCTTATATTTTTCCTCTGAAGCATCCAAACATCGCCCTTATGGAGTTTTAATGTACAATGATGCACTACTATACAGTACTGTTTTTTTGGAGGAATACAGGGAATCTACCTAGCTGGTATACGTACTATTTTGCATTTCTGCCGAGTCAAAGATGTTGGTAGAGATATAAAAACTCGAATGAACAAGATGTATACATGAATCTGTATGAAGTTAGCCGACAGAGCTGTTAAAGTACCAAAGTTGCATCATAGGAGTAGCAGCTACCAACATGATCAGAATTGATGGACCACATTGGATTCAGCTTGGAAATAATGGCTAAACCTGAACCTGATGAACAAGCATAAATGATTCATACCAATCCAAAAATTGGTTATGTTGAATTGCTGATGATAACTGGTATTGGATGTGAGGTCTTACCTGACTGGGCCGTTGTATGAATTTGACAGGGTTTAATTGGATATCTGCCCCTGAGAATGGCTTGCACGTTCCTCTAAATATGCAGTTGTCTCTTTAAGTGCATCTTCTAAACTTCTAATGATGATTATGGAACGATGTCTTGTTAGTTTAGAAAGTGATGTCTTTGTTCATGGTATACTTGAGGGATGAGATCATGGTATTTGAGTTTTTTCCAGTCCCTTTAGAAAAATGATAATCTACATTTGTCAGGGGAAATTGTAGGCCAAAATGGCATGTCTAAAATGGTCATAAAGTCATAAAAACTTCAATTAAAAAAAGACCTTAAACACAGTAAACACAAGAGCCTCACTCCGGTGCTCTCTACTGGTAGCAAAAAAAACAATCTGAATCGTTAATCTCATTTGATTTACTGGTAGCAGAAAACAATATGAACCGTTGATCTCATACCACCCTAGTTAGCGGTAGTAGAAATGTGGAGGAGCATTATTGTTTAAAAAAATACGGGTATAATTGTTATTTAGCAGTGACTAAACTTTATTTCCTTTTTTTAGGTTTTATGGGATATGAGCAATGTCAATATAATGGATAACCACGTATCGATCTAACAAGGAAAAAATATAAATAATAAAGTTACTCGTAATCATTGTATAAATTACTCATTACCCTTAATATTACTAGTAGTATAATACTACAAGTAGAGATACAAGTAGAGAGAGTACCGAAACATCGCTCTAAACACAAATATAAATATAGTACTAGCTCCAAAATAATCCTGCAATAATTGGTACAAGGTTCCTATAAAAAAATATATATGCCTTAGATTGATCACAATCAAGCTAAATCAAGGTTACTATTGATCCATACAACGTGACAATGCTACCTAGCCTTTTTGAAACTTGGCAGCAAAATATAGTATTTATCCAAGCAACAAAAAGGAGAAAAAAGTGTCACCTCAGAAAAGCAACTTTTGATAAATAAAATCTCACTTGAACTACAAATCCACACTTGTCTGTCCCATCCTAAAAAGTTAACAACACCCAATTTCACACTCAAAGACACCAGACACCAGTACAAGTTCACAACAGCAACACACCATCCATCCCCAGTCCAAAACCTCAAAAAAAACCCCACAAATTTTATGCAAGAAAAGATAGAAAAAAAAATCCATCAAGAAGGGAGTAAAAATTCAAGCATAAAATCCAACAAAGCATCACATGTTTTTTCCTCATAACAAATAAAAATAAATAAAAAAGAATCACATGCGTTTTTTTTTATAGCAGTAGTAGCCACCATGAGACGAGACGACTCCATTTGCAAGGGAGCCAAAAAGCTCTCACCTTTGCCTCACACTCTCTTGTCTCCACTCGCCGAGGGACACGCCGCGCCGCGCCGCGCCGCGCCGCTCAATGCGCCTCCACTACTACCGCCTCGCCGTCGTCCTCCTCGCCGCCGCGGCAGCGGGGGCGACGGCGGCGGCGGTGGCCGATGGCGAAGCCGACGCGCTCCTCGCGGTGAAGGCGGCGCTCGACGACCCGACGGGCGCGCTAGCGTCGTGGACGAACACCACCACCGCCAACCCGTGCGCGTGGTCGGGCGTGACGTGCAACGCCCGCGGCGCGGTGGTGGGGCTGGACGTGTCCGGGCGCAACCTCTCCGGCGGCGTCCCCGCCGCCGCGCTGTCGAGGCTGCAGCACCTGGCGCGGCTCGACCTCGCCGCGAACGCTCTGTCGGGACCCATCCCGGCGACGCTGTCCCGCCTCGCCCCGTTCCTCACCCACCTCAACCTCTCCAACAACGGCCTCAATGGCACCTTCCCGCCGCAGCTCTCGCGGCTCCGCGCGCTCAGGGTGCTCGACCTCTACAACAACAACCTCACCGGCGCGCTCCCGCTCGAGGTGGTGTCCATGTCGCAGCTTCGTCATCTCCACCTCGGCGGCAACTTCTTCTCCGGTGGGATTCCTCCCGAGTACGGTCGGTGGGGGAGGCTTCAATACCTCGCCGTCTCCGGCAACGAGCTGTCCGGGAAGATACCACCGGAGCTAGGCAACCTGACGAGTCTCAGGGAGCTTTACATCGGCTACTTCAACAGCTACTCCGGTGGGATACCACCCGAGCTCGGCAACATGACCGACCTCGTCCGCCTCGACGCCGCAAACTGCGGCCTCTCCGGTGAGATCCCACCGGAGTTGGGCAATCTCGCGAATCTGGACACGCTGTTCTTGCAGGTGAACGGCCTCACCGGTGGCATCCCGCGTGAGCTAGGCAAGCTCGCGAGCCTCAGCTCGCTGGACCTGTCCAACAACGCGCTCGCCGGCGAGATTCCGGCGGCGTTCGCCGACCTCAAGAACCTCACCTTGCTCAACCTGTTCCGGAACAAGCTGACGGGGAACATCCCGGAGTTCGTCGGCGACCTGCCTAGCCTCGAGGTGTTGCAGCTATGGGAGAACAACTTCACCGGCGGGATCCCTCGCCGCCTCGGACGCAACGGCAGGTTCCAGCTGCTCGACCTCTCGTCGAACCGCCTCACCGGCACGCTGCCGCCGGACCTCTGCGCCGGCGGCAAGCTGGAGACGCTCATCGCGCTCGGCAACTCGCTCTTCGGCGCCATTCCTGCCTCACTCGGCAAGTGCACGTCGCTCACCCGTGTCCGCCTCGGCGACAACTATCTCAATGGCTCTATCCCTGAGGGTCTCTTCGAGCTCCCGAACCTGACGCAGGTGGAGCTCCAGGACAACCTCATCTCCGGTGGCTTCCCGGCTGTGTCCGGCACCGGCGCGCCGAATCTTGGTCAGATTAGCCTCTCCAACAACCAGCTCACCGGAGCATTGCCGGCGTTCATCGGGAGCTTCTCTGGTGTTCAGAAATTGCTTCTTGATCAGAACGCGTTCACCGGCGAAATCCCGCCGGAGATTGGGCGGCTGCAGCAGCTGTCCAAGGCTGATCTTAGCGGCAATTCGTTCGACGGCGGCGTGCCGCCGGAGATTGGGAAATGCCGGCTGCTCACCTACCTTGACCTCAGTAGAAACAACCTCTCCGGTGAGATACCGTCGGCCATCTCCGGGATGCGGATACTGAACTATCTGAACCTGTCAAGGAATCAGCTCGACGGTGAGATACCGGCCACCATTGCTGCAATGCAAAGCCTCACCGCCGTGGATTTCTCATACAACAACCTGTCCGGGCTCGTGCCGGCGACAGGGCAGTTCAGCTACTTCAATGCCACATCCTTCGTCGGCAACCCGGGATTGTGCGGGCCGTACCTCGGGCCATGCCATCCTGGTGCTGCTGGCACTGACCATGGCGGCCGCAGCCATGGTGGACTGTCCAATAGCTTCAAGCTGCTGATTGTGCTAGGACTGCTTGCCCTGTCAATTGCATTTGCTGCCATGGCGATCTTGAAGGCGCGGTCACTGAAGAAAGCGAGTGAGGCACGTGCTTGGAAGCTAACCGCCTTCCAGCGTCTCGAATTCACCTGCGACGATGTTCTTGATAGTCTTAAGGAGGAGAACATCATTGGCAAAGGTGGAGCTGGGACCGTGTACAAGGGGACAATGCCGGATGGTGAACATGTCGCGGTGAAGCGGCTTCCCGCCATGAGCCGTGGTTCCTCCCATGACCATGGGTTCTCTGCGGAGATTCAGACGCTCGGGAGGATCCGACACCGCTACATTGTGAGATTGCTTGGCTTCTGCTCGAACAATGAGACGAACCTATTGGTTTATGAGTACATGCCCAATGGCAGCCTGGGGGAGCTGCTCCATGGCAAGAAGGGTGGCCACCTGCATTGGGACACTCGGTACAAGATTGCTGTTGAGGCTGCCAAGGGGCTCTGCTACCTGCACCATGATTGCTCACCGCCGATACTTCACCGTGATGTCAAGTCGAACAACATTCTCCTTGACTCCGATTTCGAAGCGCATGTTGCTGATTTTGGGCTTGCCAAGTTCTTGCAGGACTCTGGCACATCAGAGTGCATGTCTGCAATTGCTGGCTCTTATGGTTATATTGCTCCAGGTAAGAGATTGATCTTTGGTTCATTTGTGGTGCCTTCGTATATGGTTTAAATTCTCTTGATTTTGATATACCATTATTGTGTTTCCGCTGCAGTCTTGCTTTAACTTGTTAAGAATTGTCTTGCTATTCAAGCAGAGAATTACTGTCTCCAAATTGACCAATCATGCATTCTCTTGTGATTGTGGATTTACAGAGTATGCATATACGCTCAAGGTCGATGAGAAGAGTGATGTCTACAGCTTCGGCGTTGTGCTCCTTGAGCTGATCACCGGGAAGAAGCCAGTAGGGGAGTTCGGTGATGGTGTCGACATTGTTCAGTGGGTCAAGACGATGACGGACTCGAACAAGGAACATGTGATCAAGATCTTGGACCCTAGGCTCTCAACTGTGCCGGTCCATGAGGTCATGCACGTCTTCTACGTCGCATTGCTTTGTGTTGAGGAGCAGAGCGTGCAGCGACCGACGATGAGGGAGGTGGTGCAAATCCTCAGTGAGCTTCCCAAGCCGATATCGAAGCAAGGAGAGGAGCCTCCTAGTGGTGAAGGTGCTGTGTCTGATCGTGTAGTGCCAGCTGAATCTACAGAGGCCAATGAAGCCAAAGAGCAGCAGCAGCTAAACTCACCATCTTCACCGCCACCTGATCTCATCAGCATATGAAGAAATGTTGAACTAAATTTTTACAATTCAGTTTGATTTGGTGAAGTTTGGGTTTCTAATCTGGAATGCTTAGGGTATGTGGTATGTAGGCCTTTGCATTTAGGGAGTGGAATTGTAGGCCACTGAATTTCTTGTGTGGCATGTATCTTTGGTATCTTAGGTATTTGTGTTGTAAATATAAGCTTCTTAACCTCCAGTTTCCTGTTACAATCAAGAAACTTTGTAGGGAGTTAAGAGCTTAGTTATCTGAATCCTTTTTAGCTTCTTTTTTTTTTTCAGTTTGAGCACCAACCAAATGTCAAATGCTATCTCCATCCAATGTGACAGCATAACCTTTTAACTGTGGAATCATGATTATCAAGGTGTTCTGTTATCTGTACTTGAGAGTGTAAACTGCTGAAGTGAGCAGGTGTTGCATTCAAGAGTTGTACTCAAAAACCTCAAGTCTGAAGGCAAAGAACAAATGTACTTTCACATCTGATGAACAAGAACCACTCATTCAGATTTGGCCAGTTAATGCATATCATACCTTGCTCCACTGTATAAGATGCTTCTCCTCAACTGTTGAAATGTACCCTGGTGATACCAATGCTTTTGTCCTTGAGCTTTGCTTGCTTAGCTTAATTTACTGAAGATTATGCTACTATGTTCATTCACCATTCCTTTTTCATTTACCGAATACTTTACTGCATGCTACTCATCTTTTAAGGTTCATCATATTTCGAATGCAGTTTACTAGTAGAGGCTATACTAATTCAAATCACTTCAAATCTCCAATAGCAATAATCAGCATAATGAAGGGTTTGCAAAAGGGTTTGGGCAAATTCAGAGTGAAACTTAACTACATCAACCAGGTGTATTTTGTTCAGTAACAAACTACAACTACTACCAACCTGTGGTTGCAGAGTTGCAGGTCAGGATCAGGTCAGCAGTATGGGAGCAAAACTTTAAAGTTAAGTGAAAGCGAGAGAGGATTCATCAGAGTAGCAACACTCAGCATCTTGACTTGATAAAACTTAGGAGTACTTCAGATGCCCAATACTACTATCTCTCTGTAAAGAGGTCAAAATGGGTGAGCTGTGAAAGATTGAACATGAGACCCATGATAGCATGGTGGCTGATGCCAGCCTTCACTCACTCCAAAGTGGGCCCCACATGTCATTGACTTTTCATGCTGGACCAGCAACTCTGCTGTTTTCTTCAGAGAAGCCTAGGAGGCTCCAACTGCAACTATACCTCTTTTTTTTAGATAATAACTGCAACCATACCTACACCCTACTAATTGCACATTTGGCATTTGCCTCCCTGACCATAAGGTCCATAAACACATCCTTGAACTATCTACATTCTAGCCATTTTTTTTAAGATAATAGAAATGATTTGCATCTTCAGACTCTGCTATTATACACACAACCAATGAGTTTTGGTGTAAAAAAAATAGACATATGGTGAAAAATTTTCAGCAAAGCATCAGAGCTACATAGTGAGATGTTTCAGTTTTTTGTAACAATTTTTTTGGAAAAATTTGGGATGTTTTCCAACTGATGACCAATATAAATTTTCATGATTTCATGAGCATCAGATCTCCCCGGTCACAATCGCAAGGAAGCAACACCATGTGTTTAGCCCCGTACAACTGCTCTAATCTTATCCATCACTCAATCATTCAGACACATATATGCACACCAACTTGAGGGTCCTCTTGTTAAGTGGGTTCCTGAGCATCTGCAATTGCACAATTATCATAGTCCTTTCCAACTTGATGTTCTTGTCGTCCTATGAAGAGAGCACGCCACTCCTACTGCAAAGGTGACAAGAAATCTAACCAACAAGCCTAAACCTATTTTGTGATCTCCAAAAAAGCCTATCTTGGCCACTATTTACTTCTACAAAGTTAAAAGAGCAATTTTACAGTTTTTAAAGAGATAAATGAAGGTTCGATATTATTTAGCTTTAATTTGCGATGTCCTCTAATACCCTAATAATTTGCAGTATCTCCCACTATCTTTCTACTCACGCCTGCTTAAAATATAGCGACTTCTAGCATTCAAAATTTGTCACAGAACATAGCAACTTCTTCATCTACTCCCTCATCTCAACAAACCACCACCATCTCTCATTTAATTTCTCCACATACTTCTTAATATCAACCAATCACAACAATCTTTGATTTAATTTCACCTTAACCTTAATTTCTGCTATATCTTCTAGAAATTCTTATATTTTGAGATGGAGAGAGTAGTTAAAACATAAGAGTACTATCCTCTACTACCCTCTTTTCACATTGATTGAGAGCAAAGGAGGCTGCCTCCTTGAAGGGAGTCCATGAATTAAACCACTGAAAAGCCATTGCACCAACTGCCACATGTACACTTTACAGATGAGCATGCATTGCATTGCATGCATGCATGCATGCATCGATGATCACTGCAAGTACTCGAATCACATTATTAACAATTCTCATGTCTTTTGGAGCAATTCTTGATTCAGCCAGCCAGGCCAAGATCGATGTCAAGATAAGATCATGGCTCACCGCACACGCACCCACAGATCTTCGATTGCTTATGCCCTGCCGTTTGGCAACAGCTATCATCAGAAAGTTCAGAGTAAGATGAGTATAAGTTGGTCACACTGACCCTTCTACTTAATTCTGATCAGTCAACATCACAAACTTGACACTGCTACTAGTTTCTGATGCTTTTGTGCTGTCCAAGCTCCAGCAATACATTTGTTAGATTCAGAACTACTACTTCAGAGCAGTTTAAATGATTTGTTTGTTCTTAAATTTGTTTTGGACTGACTGCTTCTGTAATCCATCCACAGTGTTCTGTGGGGAAAAAAAAGGAGGCCTTTTGGTGGTCCACAACTGAAGTTTGTGTCTTTTTTTTTGCAGTGATGCTGCACATTGAAAAAAAATTGTGAATAATGGGGGACCATATATAGTACTACAGATTAATCACATGTAGCAGCTTGATCCTATAGTGTCATACTGTCACACTGTTGTTTTCTTCTTCATCTTCTCTTCTGCTCATCAGATGGATGATGAGAGGATAGAAACAGTTGTTACAGGCTTACAGTTACAGCTCTGAATCATATTTTTTCTGAAAGAAGCTGAAGAATGCTTTTTTCTCACAAGCTCCTAGGTGCAGTTCTTGCATGCATGACTTGCTGCATGTTCAGAAGAAAAAAAAAAGGAGAGTTTAACTATTTTACTTCTAGAATCTAGTAGGTGGCTCACACAAATGTGGTGTAGTATAAGTATAACTGTATGTTCTGATCTTACCAGTGTTTTCAGCAATGACATTTGCATACCTGTAACTTCAGTCTAGTAACACAAAACAAAGAAAATGTTTCTTTTTTACTTTCACTTGTAGTTCTCAGTAAAATCTAATTTTAATTTGTGGGTGAAGAAATTTCATCTAAAAGGATCAACATTAATCTACTATAGTAGCAATCCAATTATAGTCTTAAAGCCGGGTAAAAAAAGTTTTGCATTAAAAAATCTATAAAATTTGCGGGTGAAGACTGAAGACTGACGTGTCCTTGTTTCAGAGAACCAGAGACAGATCTTAGTGGAATCAATCGATTCATAAGATACACACGATCGACCAACCCTAATTATTACATGGTTTAATCATTTAACTGGATAGAAATGACTAGAAATGCAGGTTAAACTAGAAGACACAAAAAAAGATCCGAATTTCTGCAGGTACTATTTTCTGCAGGCCACCCTGTGGTGCTTTTTGGAGGCAGTAATCAACTCACCTCACTTGTTCTGCACTGAAGTTTACTGCGTGCATAGACAAAGTAGGACTGAAAATGTTTATTTTCCCACACATGTATAGTAAGCATCATCTCAGTTACAGTAGACGATCTGAACAATACTGTTTCTATCTAATGAAATGATGTTTGGTTGCTGAAAATGGTTTAATTTGTACTTCCCTGCACTGACTGAACCAACAATCTTAATGCACTGTCCAAAGACTCAAGCTTTGGATTCTTCTTGAATGCAGTGAATTCAGAGCAAACATGTCTGTACTCCAACCTTCAGAAATGGGAATGGCACAGGAACAAAACTAAATGCAAGTCAACATGTTAGAATTAAGGATCAGAGAACTCATGCAGAGCCAAGGGTGTTAATTAGTGAGCTCTGGAATACATTGAATCCATATGATAAGATGGACCACCCAAACTTGATTGAATTCGGTTCAGTAGCTCATACAAGCCTGGCACCATGAGAAGCACATGCAAGTTCAGGTGTGTTTCTGACAACTTGGAATTGATCAATTGACACCTTACTTTTTTTCATGGTAAGTTTCAAGATGTTCCAAACAGGGTACACTGTTAAAATTGTTAATTTCATACTTAGATCTGTTCTGTATTAAAAGAAAACTTTGATATCTCAGGAGGTCCATTTGAGACCCAAAATTGTTGAAGGTTCACAGATTCAGGAATAGCAATGCTCATAGCAGAGGCCCAGTCACTTGCAGTGATGGCCCTTCAGAATCAGGGTACTTGTTCTACTTCCAAGGCATAATTTGGGCCCATTAACATAATATAATCCAAGCCCAGAAGCCCTGCGAATGCAATAGCAAAGAAGACAAGCTCAAATAGAATTGTCAAAGGATAAAAAGCAACAAATTTAACCTGCAAAATGTATCAAAGTGAAAAGCTTGAAACCGGAAAGAATATGTATACAATATTGTATATAGTAAACTAATCAAGAAACCAGATAGACCATGAAAGAATGATCACATATTAGGTGACCACCTTTTGTCATCTTCAACAGGTTTCCCACTTCTTTGGAAAACTAGGAAATAGGAATTATCAAGTTTCGTTGTTCTTCCTCAGTAGTCAACTCAGTTTTTTTTTAAAAAAAGAAAATCGATCGCGAAAAGAACAGTTGCTATCCTTCCTTTATATTCTAAAACTGATCAATTAGCCCTGACCAAAATATGTGCAGCCTGAATATTGTATGAACAGACACCGCGCTTTCATCTCCACACATCTCAGATTGACAAGATCCAATTCCACTAATATTTGACTACAAGGTTAGTCACTCTATATTCAAAAGGCAGCATCGTAATTGAGCTGATCTGAGGTGAAATATATAAGCACATGGTCAAAACCAGATGGATCAATATGCCATGGTCAAAAAGAGATTAGATAGCAGCAAAGCAAGAACAATACTACTAGTTTACTACAAACAACACCTCAGATAATTACAGAGCCAACTGGAACATGTTCCTATCTGTCTCCCTTCAAAATGCAGCATTGGACATTAACAACTTTTCGTTAAACTTTTTCCCTGATCACCAACCTCGGTTTGTTGGGGCTGAACTGGCAAATTGCAACTGATCCTGTCATCCTGATGTGAGATGATTCATGAGCATGTGTTCTGCAGGCCAGATTGAGGACTTGTCCAACATTCAGACTGCTTTAAGATTCGATGCGACATGGATATCTTATTCCACTAACGTTTTACTGATTGCAACCATTTCATGCTCTGGGAAATTCAGTGGCATCCAGTAATTGTTGCCATTTGGACACAGCATGGACACATGGACAAGTCCAATTTGAAGTGCTTAGATCTTTATTTGTACGGTTTGTTGGACTCATTTATTTAATCACATCAGATGCATAAGTTGTTTTGTGCGATTATGTGTCATCAGTGACATGGAAGCAAATGAGTCTGAAAAATACACTCAACCATGCAGAGTTTGAAGTTGGTGAAATCTGATGTGAAAAGACAAGTGTTGTGAAGGACAAAATGAAAATAAAAGAAAAGATGAGTTTGGAATACACTCAACCACGCACATTTTGATAGTTGGTGAAATTTGATATGAGAAGACAAGTGCTGTGAAGGACAAAATGGAAAAAAAATGCATGCTTTCGTTGAGAGTCGAACTCAAGACCTCCCGCTTACTAAACGGGTGCTCTAACCAACTGAGCTACGAAAGCGAGCTAGTAGAATTATTTTGTTAACATTATTGAACATAGATGATTATCTCGCAATAGGATCGGTCGATCTGACGGTCAGTGAGTGCAGGGCGGCGCCTCGATGTCTGCATTTTAAGCTGCAGGAACGAATGTTGTCATGTCACCTGATGCGGTGCATGTGATCCGATAGTTTAGTACAGATCGTGACAGACACGAGTGTTCCTCGAGCCACACACCGGCCGGAATCAGATTAATCAGCACAACTGCTATATTATATGGAAGTATTTTCTTTAAAACGTGAAACTTATGATGTTTAACTATATGAATTTGTACAGATCAATAGTCAAAATATAAATGTTTAACTTAGAAAAAGATATAACATTATGCAATTTAAACGGAAAACTCCACAAAACACTTAGTATCTTGTGGAAAACCCTCAAAATACCAAGTAGTATTGATGGTGGGTAGTTAAGGGTTTTTGAATAAATAAAACATTTCTGTTCGTGTACAAAAGATAGGTGCTTCCACCATCCCACAAAGACTTTTGCAGCAAATATAAGATAAACTAGTACTACCCAAAAAGACTTTAATTTTTGGCAAGTTAATAGCTATGAATCTAAAAGCCAGTTCATGTCCATTACTAGGAATGAAGTTTTTTAGGGACGGATGCAGTAAATAGGGAGAAATGATTATAGTGATCCTCATTAATACTTATGGTCATATTTCTTAAGCTCCAATTAAATACTTATGTCTTAACTTAATTGATCGAAACCCCTAGAAATGAAGTCTTTTTAGGACCTATTTGAGGGAGCCTTGGTCTGTTTAGGAGAATTTAAGATTCTGAGAAATAACTAGTTAGTAGCTAGTTTTTGAGAGTTTGAAAAAACTGGATTTCTAGATTCTATAGCTATATGTTCTCAGAATATAGGTAAGAATCTAAGCTTTTTAGGGAGCTAGAGAATTTGAGAGAAGTTACAGCTGCTAGAAGCTCCCTCAAACAAGGCCTTAGATTCTGAGAAGCATCTGGTGAAAATCTAGATGATGGGAGTTTTGGATTCTGCAACTATAACTTTTTAGAATCTGGACCCCTCCAAACATGCCCTAGGACAAAATTTAAAACTAGAAATCAACTTATTTAATATTACAACAAATTTCGAACTATAGGAATAAACAGTTTTGGGACGAATGAAGCAATTAATGATCGCACATATACACATATATACAGATCGTGGTATACATGTATGTCCTGGCTTCTAGACGGTGCCAAGGGCCAGTATACCTACAGGGGTACCATATGGATGCAAATGTGACTTTGTTCGATCGAATGCCTGATGAGCCAAATTGACAAACCGAGAAGTGCTATCTATCTATCTGGCCCATGCATTGCAGCAGCTGCCTTTCGACACTGATCGATCGATGCATTGGACCAGTGCATCCACTTCAGTTACGTTCTCTGCAGGATTCATCATTTATTCTGCTGTCTCCCTATAGCTCCTTCAGGCGATTTTCTGGCCCTGAATTTGATCCCCAGATCCATCACATTTCTGGTGTATAGTTCATCGATCGATCGGTCTGGCCATCGATCTCATGTGATATACGCGCACTAATTCACTGTCAACGATAAGGTTTCTAGGTACATATATGTGTGTGACGTCAGGATTCCGATCGTCGTCGACGTCGGCATGCACGGCCGGAGAAGAAGTGTACGTGCAGGGAATGTACGACAGGGCCCACACGTCAAAACAACCGATCGAATTAGGTATGGCTCGGATTATTCGATCTAATTTGCATTGCTACCACATATATATGGTTGATGAGATCGAGATGCCATGTGTGCTCTCATTCAAGCTGAGTAGAACCACTGCACTATCAGTGGCGGAGCAGGAGCTTAAGTTACGAGGTGCGAATAGTGTATAAGCTTTTACAGTTAAGCGGTGCTAAATTAGTAATTTATTAATAGAGTGATTAGGGTAACTTTATTATTTATGTTTTTTACGTGCTAGATCGATATGTGATCATCCATTACACTCACATCGCTCGTATTTCATCGAAAAAGTAAAAAAAAGGAAAAAAAAGTTTAGTTACTACTAAATAACGATTATACTTCTCTGCACCTCTTTTTTTTACAATAATACCCCTCCATGT
Organism: Oryza punctata; assembly: GCA_000573905.2. Lineage (NCBI taxonomy): Eukaryota > Viridiplantae > Streptophyta > Magnoliopsida > Poales > Poaceae > Oryza > Oryza punctata. Next base: position 2,036,059 of record CM002494.2, on the reverse strand, counting down.
TTCTACTGTCACTGACTAGGATGATAGTATAAATAGATCTTAACCCTTCGATTAAACGAGATCAACGATTCAGATTGTTTCTACTAATTAGTAGAAAGCACATGAGAGAGGCAGAAGCTAGCGGTCACATGAGAGAGACATTGTGTTGTACTATAATAGACAAAAATATTCACAATATATATACTTTATATACTTTGATGGGTTTCACTACTTTGATTGATGGAATAATAGGATAAATGATGGCACATAGGCTAGTGTCCTTAATCATCGTATATAGGCAAAAATCATATTTGTGAGAGGCAGGCTTTGATACGCGCATGCAGGGGGAATCTATAGTACATACTATAGGGCCGCATGTGGTGGGCTAGGCAGTAGACATACATTGTCTATATACATTAAGGATAATAGAGGCAAGCTATTTCTTGAATTAATAGAGAAATCTATAGAGATTGTTAATGTTTGCTACTAGTATCTTAAAAAAATACACACCTATATTTTAATTAATACTTTCTCAACGGTTAGAGAAGGTTACCATCGATCGGTAGGAGCGGATCTAGATGGCTTAAGGCTTTTGGACTAAAACCCACTGAGATACATTATATATTTCATTTCATCGCGGTAATTTTTCAGTCCTAGGCTCTTCATAGCTAGACGTACACCATGAGTCACTAATTATTAACTATCTTATGTGATATGAGCGAATTGCAAATTTAATTACCCAATTCAAAAAGTAAAAGATTTGTCCAAGGATATATAGTCTAAAGTGAACTTTGATAATAAAAAGTGGTCCAAATTGTAATTCAGTCAAAAATATATTATAAATAATATCGATCAGCAATAGCAACCATGCAAATATATACTCTTTTGGTGATTTAGGGTGTTTGGTTTGAGGATTGAGATGATCAATTGATGACTTGATTCTGAATGCTTCGTTTGGTCTCTATACATGTAATGGAATTGGTTTCCCCATCATTACTTCACTCATCAAAAGCATATACCAAGTAAAAAAAAATATGACACGGTTCACTAAATTCGAGGTATGATCTCTCATGATAGGTGACCCATCCTAGATGGTTATTTGATTCCTCAAACCAAACAGACCGTTACTGTACATACGTTGATCATATTGTGTCGTTAACTTTGAGTCAACACTGTCCTGAAAGGCTCAAACCAAAGTTGCTCTCATAATCTTTGGGAGTTCTTCTCATCTTCCAATGGTAGCTTTAATCCATTAGAAGAAGCTAGCAAGGGCACGCGCCGAGAAAATTCCATCCAGGCCAGCCGGCCAATAGACATGATTGATAGATCCACCATGGATGGCTGCAGACACATCTGCTGGTTGCAACGATCGAGCTAGCTTTTTAGACTTTCTTGTGCCAGGATTTTCGGCTTTATTCCCATCCATCTCATGTTTTCAACACATGAACAGTAGTATTATTCAGAGATGGACCATGATTTGATTTGTTCACCGTCCCGGTTATACAGTAATTCCTTCGTTCCAAAATATAATTATATATTTATAAAAGTTGAGAACATACCTATCTATATAAATTCTCATGCATATCAACTAGCAAATACCACGAAAATTCTAGAACATGTACTCAAGGTTTTAAATCTCTGGCTATAATTGCCGCTATCTCCGGTTATAGCTGTTTGAGAAGGTTTCTAGATATTTGCTCCTATGTACAATTTAACCACTATAGCTTTATTTAGCCTGCTATATCTGTTTGATAAGACCAACACTAAATGTCTTAGCCCACTATTTAAAACATTGCATGCACTATCATAATAATATTATACGTATCTGTAAAGTCTCATATTCAAATTCATTATATTTTAGTCGTATCAAAAAGTGAAAAATATGATATTTTTAAGAGTAAAAATCTATAAGAATTTTATCCTTTCTGTGATGGCTAAAATATAATGAATTTGAAGATAATATTTCACATATAGGTATAATACTATTGAAAGTATATGTCCAACTTTTTATAAATTTTCTATGACATTTGTTTGTTGGTGTGCACGGAGTGTGTACGAGAAACTTGTGTGCATTGAATACGTTCCTATGAAAGTTTTAGGAGAAATTAAGATTGAGGTGATAAACAATTATGATTGGTTGAGGTGAGAATGTATATGAGAAATAAAAGATAATAGTGATTGGTTGAGATAGTTAAGGAAGTGAGTGAAGAAATGTTTATATTGTAAAATGTTAAATGCATGCTTAAAATAATTAAAACTTAAAACAATCCAAAAGTAACAATAAACAGAATTGAATTGAAGTTGACATTCACACAAGCTAGCTCATGCCTTCTGAAAGTGCATCTAGACCCCTAATGATTTTGGTGATTAATAACAAAGCGATTAGAGATGACTAACAATTTTATTGAGTAATGTCTGAAGCAATGTTAGTTCTCGATAAAGCATGGTTCAATGCAAAGACCCGTGAAAGCGAGAAAACAATGTGATGCGGCATATGAGCAAATGGTATAATTTATATTTTCCTTTGTTTGTGTCATTAGGAAAGCCGTACTATAAAGGAGGATGATGCATTGGTGATGAGGAATGAGTTGGGTGCTCAAAAATCTATTTTTCCAAGTGATATCTTCTCATTTGTGCTTTGTGTTTTTCGAACTTGTCCGATGTGCCATTTCGGAATTTCCGAAAAAGTCTGAGAGGAAAACATGCTTCGGGTTGTTTTCGGACTTGTACGAGAACAACTTTCGGAATTTCCGAAAAAGGTCGTGCAACAAACCATCCCTCTAGACGTTTTCAGACTTGTTAGAAAGGCATTTTCGGAATTTCCGAAAATGTGCAATTCCAAACCATCCCTCGGGACATTTTTGGAGTTGTCCGAAAATTGTTTTCAGAATTTCTGAAAAAGCCAGTGAAGGTATACATCCCTCGGGTTGTTTTCGGATTTGTCCGAAATTTATTTTCGGAATTTCCGAAAATTGGTTTGGTACTGTTCATTTTTGGATTTGTCCGAAAAGTTTTCGGAAGTGTCGAAAATCCCAGTTGTTTTCTTTGTGATTTGCTGTTTTGGAGATTTTCGGACTTGTCCGAAAAGTTATTTCGGAATTTCTGAAAAATGATATTTTTGCCTATAACGGGCAGATCTGTGAGTGGGAGTATAAATCGCCCACTCCCCTTCTAAGTCAAGTTGCTGCTCTCATTGCAAAATTGGTGCACTTGGCTTGCTACTCTTGAGATTCACTTTTGAACCTTACTTGCTTGATTCCCCTCTCCACCAATCTTCGATTTGGATTTGGTGTGTGAGAGAGAGTTGCGGTTTCGAGTTTGTGTGACTGCTTGGTGTTGACTTCGTGACGATTTGTGAGCACTTGATTTATTCCCAAGAGATCGTTGCATCATCTATTACTCTTGGAGGTTGAGAACTCCTAGACGGTTAGGTGTCACTCTTGAGCCACCGGTTTACTTGTGGTTGGCTAGGAGAAGTTTGTGAAGGTCGGATCTCACTTCCGAAAGGGAAGAGATACCACTAGTGGAAGGAGTAGTGTTTTGTGCAACCTCTTGAGGAAAGAGTTAGCAAAGACCCGGCTCTTTGTGAGCTTCTCAACGAAGAGTAGAATCCTCTCAAGGATTCGAATTTTGGGAACAACTCATCTTACAAGAACCTCGGTGAAATCCCTCTCTCCCTCCTCTAGATTTACTTGTTTGTACCGCTATAATTCTAATTGCTGCTTGTGCTAGTGATTTAGTTTTGTGAGTAGCTAGATCTAGCATTTCTTTAGTAGTGCGTACATTCTGTGATTTTTGGAATTTCCGAAAAGCATTCTCGGAATTTCCGAAAAACACTACTTTCGTATTTTCTTAAGTTTTCAAATTAGCCTATTCATCCCCTCTAGATCTAAGTGACCCTTTCACCTTCATTCTAACATATCTACTAAAGTGCCTATGCATGCATGTGACTTGTGTCAATGTAGTGCGATAGCTTTAAGCTAGATAGGAGGAAGCTTCATGCCAAACACTGTTGGAGATGCAAGGTAAAAAAAAAAAAAGCTGTATGAGCTAGCATCTATCTGGTTTCAAACTCATCCACAATATATGGTAACTGTGAACTGTGAAGAAGGTACACATGCACTCTTTAATTTGTCAAGGCAGCAGACCCTACTTAGATAGCCAATTGGTCCCTTCGATGTGGAGACATGGAGTAGTGACCCTCCACTTGCAGATCAAGGCAGTGGTGATTGTGATTCCATGTATCCTGACCTCCATAACAAGATTCCAATCGAACTTTTCGTACTTAAAAATCACTTTATATAAATGCATATATACTTATAATTTCATCACAATTATTTTGTGCTAACATTAACGATTACATATGTAACGGCAGAGACAACTCTTGGACTGGCTAGGTGATGACCACTTATATAGGCTTGATGTCGTCATCATGCATCATGCCAAGCTATCTGAAATAACTATTGTATAAAAATAGGCGATAATCAGTAAGAGCTCTTTGTTGACTAGGTTTTACGGTATTGCTGTCTCTGTTGCTAACTATGTATAAATGTGGTTTGAACAAAAAAAAATAATTAGAGGTCAATTTGAAGGTTATGCATGAGCTTTACTCGTGTCGTTAATTAGCAGCTTGATTCATGCATGCTTGGTAGTGGGGAGCATCATGATTAATCATTTCGGAGAATTAATAATGACGATATGTTGGTTCGTTAGGTGAAGAAGAAAACCCGGACATTCCATTGCAACCGTCCAGCCCCATGGGAATGAATTGAACGTGGAATAACCTATCTAGCTTCCTTTTTTCTCTCTCCTTTTTCTTGTAGTATATATATAAATACGCATGGTGGCTACCAAATGGTCATATTTTATTTTATTTTTTCGCTCTTGAAAACGTGAGGCCGACAAGCGGGTCCCACTCACCACTGCCCACTATATATAGCTACTGGATTTCCTGCAGCTGATGATCGATCAGTGATGAGCCACTTGGTGTAAGTGAGAGACTGGTAGCCATGCATTCTGAGCCACTCACTCTCCCGGTGAGATCTGAATCTCGCTTTCCTGGCCGTCCACGTGTACATTACTTGGTGGGGTAACGCATCTCATCACCATCTTTTACTTGTAACTTTTTTGTTTCTGGGGTTGAGAATTCCAGCACTGCCTGCAAAGTTGCCACTGCTACGGTGTCGTAAGTGGGATGCTACGTGAACGTGAATCTATTTTATGTGAGACCTACACGGTATTATGCACCGGAGACACATTGTTACAAAGTACAACAGAGGATATGGTGGAGTCATGTATATATAAATTCATCCGCTAGAGTTTCAATCTTAATGTTAAATCTTAATGTTAATAAGTCTAGTAAGATTCTAATAGGAAGATCAGAAATATACGGTTGGTTTTGGTTTTGGTCGCTACGAGCTTTCGTTAAGTAGGTGCATCCGTTGGTATATATGTGTGTGTGGGGTGTTTGTTGTGTACTGTATACGTATGCGGATATTCTGTAAATCGAAATAAATTAAGCTTGTCACGTCCTGGGCCTGTGTAATAATGTAAGCTAGTAACAGCAATGTTCTAGTAGTTGCAGCAGCATCAGAATATATAATCAGGCCGAAATGATTCATTCCTCTCACCTTTAATCTGAATTTCCCTTTGTCTTTAAATTTAGGCCATCAATCATGCCCCTGATCGGCTTGATTGTTCTTGTTTAGTGATCGTTCCGTGTGGATTATATTTTGATTGATTGATATTGATTCCTTCTCCATTGTTTTGCACTGCTTGAAAATTCGTGTTGGGTCCCAAACAGTCAAAAAGGAGTTTTGGCTCACTCTCACTAGTAGCTAGTACTGGGTTCCTGAGTTTATATACTCTCCACTAGAATTATTGAGGACTTGATCAGAAGATGATTGTTTATTTGTTTTGTTAGGAGATGCTTGAGAAGCTTTCTTATTTACCACACACATATCTACACACTACATGTACACAGAACCTTATTGAGAATTCTACAACTACAGCTTCTTAAAACCTAAACTAAAAGTTAAGATTAAAAGCTGGACTGTTTGGTGAAGTTTCTGATTCTAGAAGAACCTGCAGTAGCTATAAGCACCTCCAAACAGACCCTGAATCTACTAAGAGCATATATGTGTAATCAATTGTAAATAGTAGGATTTGTATCGTGATAAGTGCCCCTCTATTTGTTTACGTACATCAAAATATATATATATATATATATATATATGTACATACATACATACATATACAAACACACCCATTACTCGACCACCACGTATCTATCATGAGGTGGTTTTTGATAGCGCTCGTTTTCATAACCTCTCAATGAATTGTTTAAAATGTTTCAAATTAGTAATTAGTGACATTTGACCTCTGCTAGATACGTACGACGTACATCACGGAGTCGTAAAGCACAAGATACAAGACACGAGTCGCTTTTTACGTGTGGCAGCATGCTGGTGTCTACGACCAGCCCCGTGAATGACTCAAGATTCTTGACATTTTCACAAAAAACCGATCGATCCGCAATACACTATTATCCAACACTGAAGTCTCTTTCTATGTGCGATCTAGTAGTTGCTAGCTAGTAATATTATTATTACTACTAATAACCACACTGGTTAATTATGTACATAATTTTTTTTAAGAAATTGTGGTTAGTTATATACATATAATTAAGTTATGTTCGAGGATATCTGTACACAAATATTGCTTGCACGCTATCTACCATCTATATATACATATATATGCATCGATGGTAACATCGATCGAATAAAGTTGGAGCATGATAGCTAAGTTGATCGATGTAAACACATTTGTTTTTGTCGTCAACTGTTTGTCGTACCGAATGCTAGCCTCTTGGGGCAATCTTGTGGCTGTCGTCGTGAGCCAGATTGAATAGCAGAGATTAGGCTATAGCCACCTCTTTCGCAAAAGCTTGGAATATATAGATATACGTACGTACGTACATACATAGGGTTATATATATATATATATATATATATATATATACATATGTATATATACATATTATATATACATATGTATATATACATATTATATATACATATGTATATACATATTATATATACATATGTATATATGTATATGTATATGTGTATGTGTATGTATATGTATATGTATATGTGTATGTGTATGTATATGTATGTATATGTGTATGTGTATGTATATGTATATATATGTATATGTGTATGTATATATATATATGTATATATATATATATATGTGTATGTATATATATATATGTATGTATGTAATGTATGTATGTATGTATGTATGTATGTATGTATGTATGTATATGTGTGTATGTATGTATGTATGTATATGTGTGTATGTATGTATGTATATATATGTGTGTATATATATATGTATATATATGTGTATATATGTGTGTGTATATATGCAAATACGTGTATATATATATAGAACACTCATATGGAGCACCATGGTATGAAATGCACAAGTTCATTCAAATTTTTGAAAATTTTCAAATTATAAGCATATACCTAGGTATAAGAATTTGATTCATACCTATACCTAACAATAAAACAACTCAAATTCAACTTTATTTGATTATACATTATTACATACCTACCTAATTATATGTTTGGATGTTATATACCTAGGATCAAAATATAACCAAAACAAGTTCAAATTCAGTTCAAACTTATTTTGAACTAGTTAGTAAAGTAGTTAATGTTAATACCTAAACATTTAAAAAAATTCATACTCATTTGAATTGGGTATATACTCAATTTGAAACATGGAACCCGGGTATCATGGAGTACCAAACAAATTTACTATATATGTGTGTGTGTGTGTGTATATATATATATATATATATATATATATATATATATATGCTAATTGAAAACGAAGGGAGAATTATGCAAGAACAGTACATGGCCCAACTGTAACTGAACTGATAATGTAGCTAGCACATGGTTGCATGTAAGTGTGTGACCACAGGTGAAGAGAAGACTCGAGGCTAGTGTTGACGAGGAGACAACACCTCGTACATGTGTCGGACTAGCTTGTAATAACTGCTTAAATTATTTTCTCCTCCTATTTCCAGCAGCATGCGGATGTCGATCGTTGTGTAAATTTTAAACTCTACACCAATTAGAGAGAAGCACATAGTCAATATATATAAATGCCATTAGTTCCATAATTCCACACAACCACCAGTCAACCAATATATATTGAGGTGGTGTCTAGTTTTCATTCACATGAAAACACTCACAAATTTTAGGTACCTGAAAACAACCCCAAATTTTCAATCCCTTTAGATGAAAAACACATTAACCTTATCGATCCCTTCCGAATGACATCCTTTCTGTGACGCATTCACCTGCTCGCCTCTTCTAGTGTCGCTACCTCCCCCGTCCCAATGCACTCCCCATAGCCTCGTCGGCTCCAAAAGGCGCCAATAACGATAGAAGGGTCCATCACACCTGCTTCCGCTCCCTGCCCTCCCCACCTCCCGCCTCTCCTCCTTCCTAAACAAGATGGCAGCGAGATTCCCCAGCTGTCTTCGCTATGTCCAACAGCTTGTATCGTTGGAGACATTACCACCGCCCCTACCTCATATCCACTTCGACTTCCACGCTCCTCCACAGATTGCCATCCCTTTAAGCCCGGAAAAACCTTCTCTTCCCACTACCCCAACCCTCCCACCCGATCCCGACCCCTGATCCCGAAACCTAATTCATAGGTCCTCTACTGGAGTCATCGGCAGGGGAGAAGAGAAGCTCTCCATTGCTGAAAGAATGGCAGTCGTCACCGTCGCTGGAAGAAGATGAATTTCGTCACTATCGCCAGTAAATTGCCCCGCCTCTTCCCTGGTGGTTGGCGCCCAAAGGGGATTGCTAGGTTAAAAGCAATTAACCCCCATTTATTAATTAGCTAACACTTGAATTTATTGAAAACCACCCATTACATACATATGCACATAGAGAAATCATGTTAGCATGCTATGAGACAAGCTTATTATTAGCTTAGGTGGCCTGGAGCATAGCTAGGGTAGCTGCAGGAGGCAAGTGCTAGCAACAAAAGAAGAGGAGGAAGAAGAAACATGTCGATGTACTTGGGTGATTTGCAATGCGTCGCCAAAGCAAACCCAATAATTGGTTGGTCCAGATGCTTGATAGACCATAAAGAATGGACGGCAGATAACAGGTATTTTTCAAGAAAAGAGAAAAGCTCCAATCTTGTCAAGTAATGCCTCCTCAAAATTAACTTTATTCTAATTTTCTCCCCCCTGTCATTTCATTGTTGGTATAGTACGTAGTATATATTTCTAGCCCATTCCATTATTATTCTAGCCATATAGATCGTAAACTACATTCTAGTGTTAGTGAAGTACTCCAGTAGAGAGATGTACTTTTGTCTGAGAAAGATATCCTCTCATTTGTTACATATATTCATGGTTATATTTATTATTTTTATTAAAATATGTGTAAATTAATCAAACTTGCTGTATATGCTCGTGAAATAATATATCACAAATTTATTAATCTATTTTCTTATATGTTTCACAATTTTATATATATATATATATATATATATATATATATATATATATATTATGACATGCAAGAAACGGGACACATGGATATTCCCTCTAGAAAAAGAAAAAGAATACCTCTCCCAGTGTAGAAGTACGAGACTAGAGACAAGAAGAGAAAAGGAAAAAAAAAAAAGAAGAAGAAATACCAAAAAAAAAAAGGCAAGGAGAGAAAAGACACAGGAAACGCCACACGGATCGCCTTTCCGGCGTAGAAAATCCACCTTTCGTCGTCCTCGCGAAACCCAACCCGCACACGCTCTCTCCTCCGCTTACAAAAGGGCCTCCTCCTCCCCCATCGCCATTACCACCACCTCCACCTCCACCTCGCACAAGCCACCGCTGCTGCTGCTGCGCACGCAGCTTGTACGTACGCTCGCACGCGCGCGGTGGTGACAGGAACAAACAGGTAGAGCTAGCTCGTCGGAAATGGGGATGGAGAGGCAGGAGAAGGTGGCCGCCGCCTTCAACCTCGCCGAGTCCGGCTACGGCGACCGCCCCGACCTCGACGACGACGGCCGCGAGAAGCGCACAGGTGGGGTGTGATGGACCTTTGCATGCATGCATGCATGAGCTAAGCTAGCAAAGCTATATAATGGTGGGAACTAAACTAACAATGGCGGACGGCGAACAGGGACGCTGGTGACGGCGAGCGCGCACATAATCACGGCGGTGATAGGCTCCGGCGTGCTGTCGCTGGCGTGGGCGATAGCGCAGCTGGGGTGGGTGATCGGCCCGGCCGTGCTGGTGGCGTTCTCGGTGATAACGTGGTTCTGCTCCAGCCTCCTCGCCGACTGCTACCGATCTCCCGACCCCGTCCATGGCAAACGCAACTACACCTACGGCCAAGCCGTCAGAGCCAACCTAGGTAATTTAATTAATTACACCTGCTAGCAGCTAGTTAATTAGTTAATTAATGTATTAGTTACCTGGAGTAGAGTTGATGAGATATTTTGGTGCATGGATGGATGCAGGTGTGGCCAAGTACAGGCTCTGCTCGGTGGCACAGTACGTCAATCTCGTCGGCGTCACCATTGGCTACACCATCACTACGGCCATCAGCATGGGGTAAGTACGTTTTTACTCTACTGTCTACTATGAGTAATTAATTACTCTAGTAAATTTGGCTAGTCCTTCCTCTAGAGGATCTTGGTTTTTAGCTATATATATGGATCAGTGTAAGTAGTACGTTCTGTTCAAATTTATATTAAAAAATTATTATTATATTTTAGAACGGAGGGAGATCACGTACACAGTAGTAAGCTTAATCCTTTGATTAGGACACTCCACTAACCCATTCTTCACGTTACTGCTGCTGAGAACTGTAGATTGTAGAGTGAGTAGAGGTAGATGAGAAAATTCAGCTAATTTAATTTAATTAGCCGTGCATATGAATGATGTACATGTCCTCCATCATATCTCTGCATGCAGCCTGCCTCTCTGTTAATTTGTTTGTTTGTAACTATATATATCTAGGTGTCAGGATAATGTTTTGCATATCCCAAATTCCGTTGAGCTTTCGTCAGCTTCTTAATTTAATTTCTGGAGCGCAAATATCTCATTTCCACATGCCTTCAGTTACATGCGGCACGCCTGATCGCCTAAAAACCTGTTTTGGCCATTTGTAAAAATTGTTTTCATAGTCGCCATGTTTGAGTAGGTGTGACAGTATGATTAGAGCAATATAATTAAGAGGCTACCCATCATAATTCTCGAAACCAAAGCAAATTGTAATTAAAGCATTCATTCTATGAAATGTCGCGTGTTTGCTGTTACAGTCAAATTAATTAGGTTGAGTATGTTACGTGGTCTTCTTGAGGATCCAACAAAGGCACAAAAAGCAGAGTATATAATGGGAGAGAAAAGTTGGGGAAGATAACATAACTTGACAGTTCAAAAGTAGTTGGAAAATATTCAGATTCTAGTGAGTATCCAAAACTTTTTCCATTGAAAAAGAAACAGCGAGCTAAAAAGGAGTGGTGCTTGCTCTGCTCTGCTCTGCATATTGGCATGGCTATGGAGAAGAATCTTATTCGTGATAAGCATCTACTGCCACTAATGATTGATGAACAAAAAAAAACGAAAATCAGATACTTTCACTTTCATTTCATTTTCAGTACACTCCTTTTTTCTTTCTGATATGATTTTTCGTCAGTACTACTCTGAATTTCTCTGAATATTAACATGGTTTACAAATATGTTGATCTGCAGGGCGATCAAACGGTCCAACTGCTTCCATCGCAACGGCCACGATGCAGCCTGCTTGGCGTCTGACACGACCAACATGATCATATTTGCAGGAATCCAGATCGCCCTCTCGCAGCTGCCGAATTTTCACAAAATTTGGTGGCTTTCCATTGTCGCTGCTGTCATGTCACTGGCCTACTCAACCATTGGCCTTGGCCTCTCCATAGCAAAAATTGCAGGTAAATACATACTCCCAACTGATATGGCTGACAAAAAGAAATTTATGTGGCTATCTTAATTAGGATTGCGAGAATTGTTTTTTTCTAGTTTGCGTGCATAGAATTAAAACTGTTTACTAAGAAAATACGATAAAATTCTCGTAAGACCGCTACGTTCCAAATTAAAGGAGACCGAAGTCCTCGGTCTGAAAAAGGAGACCAAAGTCTTTAATTTACTTCATCTATTCTGTTTCCATGTACACATCATGCAATTAATTCACAAGGGAAATGAACAAAACAAAGAGGATATGATGCTGATATATGTATAATATATATTTTTGGTAGGGCAGAAACAAAATTGAGGCGTGCAAAAAAAAATACACACAAAGCTAGGGACACTTGACATGTTGATCTTTGTTTGTATTTGGGCCATGATGCAGTGCATTTGTATGATTGAATTGACGTGCTGCTCTGCAGGTGGGGCCCACCCCGAGGCAACCCTCACAGGGGTGACTGTTGGAGTGGATGTGTCTGCAAGTGAGAAAATCTGGAGAACTTTTCAGTCACTCGGTGACATTGCCTTTGCATACTCCTACTCCAATGTCCTCATAGAAATTCAGGTAAATTAATTTTAATTAACATCTGCTTATATTTCTCTTTGATACAAACATGAGTGATAAGCTATCTTTTTCAGTGCAACAAACATAGACAAAGTAAAAATGACAAAAGTAAATTGATGGAGTAGCGAGAGAAAAAAAATCTGAGGAAAACTTTGGGGTTGTTCCGTATGCCCGTGATCTTTTGGGCTCTGTCAAAGAGGACAGGTTCTGAAAGATAGCAGTATAGGTGAACCCTACAAGAGGACAGATTTTGCAGTTTCCTGCACATGAAAAATACTCTTAAAAATACAGATATATTCCTTTTCAGAATCTTGGTCATGCTGGTCAAAGAAGAGTCTCTGTTCTTCATTGAACCCAGCGGTTTGCCAATTGCCATGAATTTTGCAGGTCCATTATTAATTATAGTTAACCTGTCGACCATCAAATTTCAGATCATGAATCGGTAAGTCAGAAATTCAGAGTTCACATGCAAGAACATTTCTGAAAATGACTACTTAATCGAATTACTAATGCTGCATGAGCTTCAAACCTTGAAGTGTCTTTGTCCTCGATCAAAATACTGTCCCTTTTTTTTGGCGTTTTGATGGAGGACAAAAATGAGACAAGTCTCGAGGCAATACATTTCACTGCATTAATGGCACATTTACGTCTCATGCAAATCTCAACGCAGCTCCTAGCTAGGTCAAACTTGCAATTAAGCAAAAAATTTACACCACAACTATCCTAAAATAAATATAGCAACCTTTGAGACGGATCATAGTAGTACTAATCTAAACATATGACTGACTATGAGATACAGGATTGAACCTAAATGTTGTTATATTTTGGTACGAAGAGTCGGAGAGGATTTTTTTCTTCACTTTCTCAACTCACCTAACTCGTTTTTAGTGTACACGCTTTTCAAACTACTAAACGGTGTGTTTTTTACAAAAATTTTTTATACGAAAGTTGCTTTATAAAACCATATTAATTCATTTTTTCAAATTATTTTTAACTAATACTTGATTAATTAAACATTAATATGCAGCTTAATTTGCATGCAATAGTAAGAAAATAATTTGCTGTGTTTCGAGGGGGTTTCTGATGAAAAAAATGTGTGTGCGCGCGCGCATGCAGGACACGCTGCGGTCGAGCCCGCCGGAGAACGAGGTGATGAAGAAGGCATCGTTCATCGGCGTCTCGACGACGACGATGTTCTACATGCTCTGCGGCGTCCTCGGCTACGCGGCGTTCGGCAACCGCGCGCCGGGGAACTTCCTCACCGGCTTCGGCTTCTACGAGCCCTTCTGGCTCGTCGACGTCGGCAACGTCTGCATCGTCGTCCACCTCGTCGGCGCCTACCAGGTCTTCTGCCAGCCAATCTACCAGTTCGTCGAGACGTGGGCGCGCTCACGGTGGCCGGACAGCGGCTTCATCAACGGCGAGCGCGTGCTCCGGCTGCCGCTCGGCGCCGGAGACTTCCCCGTCAGCGCGTTCCGGCTCGTCTGGCGCACGCTCTACGTCGTGCTCACCGCCGTCGTCGCCATGGCGTTCCCGTTCTTCAACGACTTCCTCGGCCTCATCGGCGCCGTGTCGTTCTGGCCGCTCACCGTCTACTTCCCCGTGCAGATGTACATGTCTCAGGCGAAAGTCCGGCGGTTCTCGCCGACGTGGACGTGGATGAACGTGCTCAGCCTCGCCTGCCTCGTCGTCTCCCTCCTCGCCGCCGCCGGCTCAATCCAGGGCCTCATCAAATCCGTCGCGCATTACAAGCCATTCAGTGTCTCGTCATGATCAAATAATTAGTTATTAATACTGATGATGATGATGATGATGATCCATCGATGAAGTGAAGCAAGCAGAACAAATATATATATATAGCCAGATCGATCAATGCAATGCATGCACAGTGATGATCGATCAAGATCGTGAATGATATATAATACATAGTTAATCAATCAGATATTAATTACGTCGTGTTCGTGTGTGTCTTTCAGAGTTCAGACTGCAGGTTGATTTGAGATGAGTGCTCATGTGTGTCGTCAGATGTAATTAACTATGTAAGTGGTTATTTAGCCTGATGATGATGATGATCAAGTCTGAATGGATGTCATGTAAGTGGTAAATTTGACATGAATGTAACAAAGTAGTAGCTAGTTGCAGACTTTCAGTAGCCTAAATGGATGATCAATCTGAACTTCAATAACAAGTTAACAGCTAGCTTTCCGTTGACAAAATTGCCATATGCTTGAATGTAAGGTGAAGACTATTAATTACTCTTCAGGTGGTCTAGTTTATTGTAGCTAACCTCAATGGTCATACTATCACAACCATGAGTTTCAAATTAAGTCTGACCATGTAAATGACATACCAGTTATTATTAATTGTGCCATGATTGTCAGTATCAACTGTCATTGTTGAATCCTGCCTCTGTAAGGAGTCAAAAAGTTAAAAGCTTTCAGTTGACTATATTTCCCTGATTAAGGTGGAAAATGGGACATATATATGCTTGAATTTGTAAGGTGAAGACTATAATTCTTCAGGTGGTGTAGTTTATTTTAGTTAACCTCAATTTTGTCAGACCGTCACAAAAATATGAGTGTCAAAGTCTGACCACATAAATAAACGTATCATTTATTATTGCGCCATGATTTATCAGTCGATCTCAATTGTCATTGTTGAATCCTGATTCCTGCATCTGTAAGGAGTCAAAAGCTGAAAACCAAGGTTACTGTCAGTCATGTTGAAGCAGGGGTACAGAACAGATTCACCATACGATCTTCTTCATCTTCTAGTAATTAACTTGTATTCTGCTTCACTCAACTGGACAAAATAGCCCAACTGGTTAGACTTATGAAAAAGCAAAAGAAAGAAAGGGAGAGGATATCAAGACTGGCAACATCTGAAAAATGTATACACCATGACTTGCATCATGGTATTACTCATTAGTCAGAATCAGCAGGGGATCAAGTTTCAAGCAAAGTGTTAGCCAACAACTACTACTCGCCAAACTCTTTACAATCTTTTACAGCATTCAACTCTACTCAACGACTGAAAGTCCAAAAGGGAATTAATTGGTTTTCACCCAGATGATCAGCAAGTTCGTGCTGATGATAGCTAGCCTGAATATGATGTCACAAAGGCATGCAGAGAAAATATTTTCAATTTACAGCTGCACACAGGATGATGCATTGGATGTTGCCGCTGAATCTTGTGTGAGGTAGGCGTAGTCTGATAGTCATAGCGGCGCAGTCCTAGGCAGAGCAGAATATACGTATAGCAGATAGATAGAGTAGAAACGAGTGCAAAGTCAAGGATGCAGCCAATGCTTACGACGACGTTGGATTTGGATATATTGGTGTGAGGTCCAAGGATTGAGTCATTACTGAGACTGCGTTTGAGGATGATTTGATCATCTTTCTTACACAAATATTGGCACCTTGCTAGCATGCGTGCATGTCATCTATAGACTGCTAGAGGCTTATCCTGCATGCTGATTCCTGAACCGATTGACCTTCAGAATGGCTCTATATGTATCCAGAGTAAAGTGGCAGATATGATATGATATTCCCTCCGATTGTATATGTGTGTTGTGCTAATAATCTTAATTTTATTCTAAATACAAGTTAGGGTCTATTCGGTTTGGAGGTATTTTGTGGAAATTTTGGAAGAATTGCCTGTTTCCTGTGAAAATCCAATAAAATCCCTACATTCTGAAAGAGCCCTTATCCTGAAATTTTGAGTTCGTTTTCACAATTTTATCCATCTTTGCATTAACTAGTAACGTAAGTCCAAGGCATGTTAAAGCAAGAGTCTGGTATAGGATCTTAATTCATTTGGCTGTGTTTTTTTATACACTTTCCCAACTTCATTCCATCATTTTTCACGTACATGCTTTCCAAACTATTAAAAGGTGAGTTTTTTTGCAAATAGATTCTATAGAAAGTTGCTTTCAAAAATCATATTAATATAACTAATCATGCATCAATAAGCTCCCTTTTGCGTGCTAGGAGGGAAGTTCCCAACCTTGAAGTAGTTACATGTAAAGAGGGGAGAGAAGAGAGAAAAAATCAAATTACAGATTTGTAACAAGTTCCAAGATATTGCGTGTGTATAAGAGGTGAATCAAGTATTAATGGTGCAATATATATTTATATAAAATTATTGTATGCGTAGGCTATTAGAGCCACTGTAAATAATGTGTCAAATTTTTAAAGCTAGCAATTAGCTATACTATTAACTTGCTCTTAGAGATTAAGCTCTTACAACTCCATATATAATAAAATTTTCTTTTATTGAACGGTAAAAGCCGATATTAAGCCAACGTTAAGTTTAACATGGATGTTTCTATCTCCTTTCCTCTTTATTTGCCATGTTAGCAAATTTATCATGTTCATAACATTAAGACCCTGCTATATATTAATTGATGTTTTACACGTCTAAACGACCTACATTTGAAATTAGAGGGGTTAGGTAGGAATACCGTACAGTGCATCTTGTTTTGTTTTTATGTGTCCTCTTGTTTTTGTTTTTTCATAGCTTTTGCTGAAGTCCTCTTTTGGAAAAAAAAGTACACCGGAGGTGCCTGAACTTATCACCGAGATAAAAAACATCCTTGAACCGTAATACCAGACACCCGAGGTCCCTAACTTTACAAAACCGGACACCTGAGGTCCCTCGACGGTTTTCAACCCGGTTTTATCCGACGTGGCGGCTGAGTCAGCGTGGGACCCACGTGGGCCCCACATGTCAGCCGGCCACGTCAGCCTCATCCCTCTCCCCCCTCTTCTCTCCCTTCCTCCTCTCTCTCTCACTCTTGTCTCTGTCGGCGGGGGAGCAAGACGGCAGCGGCGGGGAGCAAGGCGGCAGCGGCAGCGGGAGCAGGGGAGCAAGGCGGCGGCAACCGGCAACGCGGCGGCGGGGTGGGGCGGCGCGCGGGCGGCCGGGGGAGCAAGGCGGCAGCGGCAGCAGGAGCAGGGGAGCAAGGCGGCGGCGACCGGCGGCCGGCGACGCGGCAGCGGGGATGGGGCGGCGCGCAGGTGGCCGGGGAAGGGGCGGCGCGCGGGCGGCGGGGGTGGGGCGGCGCGCGGGCGGCCGGGGGAGGCGCCATGTCCTCCTTCCGCACAGCGCATCTCACTGGCCGTCGATGGCGCTCGCCACCTACTCCGCCTCCACCGCGGGAGGAGGACATGGCGGCGCGGTGGGGGGATTCGTACCGGCGGGCACCGCTGTCGCCGCCCTCCTCCTCCTCCTCGTTCGGGCCCGCTGCCGCGTCGCCCGCCTGCGCCCGGGCCGCCGCCGCCGCGTCGCTCGCTCCACCCCCGGCCGTCCGCGCGTCGCGCCTCCCCCGCCGCTGCGTCGCCGGCCGCCGGTCGCCGACGCCCTCCTCCTCTCCCGCCTCGCATTGCCGGCCTCAGCAGCCTCGGAGAGAGAGAGATGAGATGGGTGAGAAGAGAGGAAAAGAGAGAGAAGGCTAATGTGGCAATGCTGACAGGTGGGCCCACGTGGGGCTCACGCTGACTCACCCGCTATGTCAGACAAAACCGGGGTCAAAACCACCAGAGGACCTCAAGCGAACGGTTTTGTTAGTTGAGGGACCTTCGGTATCTGGTTTTACGGTTGGAGGATAATTTTGTAACTCGATGACAAGTTGAGAGATCTTCGGTGTACTTTTCTCTCCTCTTTTTGAGAGAGAGATTCTGAAGTATACTACTTAAATCCACGATTCCTACAAGCCATTACTGGGCCTACTATATTGGGCCGTCCTTATGGGCCTTACGGTTGATGCAAAGCAGCCGAGTGCAATGTCCGGCCCAGCCCATTAACCTCTCCTGGTTGCCTTGCTTACCCTAGCCGTGCCGCTCATTCCCCCGCCGCCGCCGCCGCCGGAATTGCTAGGGTCCGCCACCGCCGGCCATCTCCAGCATTCGCCGGTGTTCTCAACGACGTGGAGCAGAGCAGGTGAAGAACACGTTAATGTCCCGAGACATATTTACGTTTCTTTTAGCGTCCTGTTAGTCTTCTTCTTGATGTAGATAGATATGGTTGCAGTCCAGTCCTTTCCTCTCCTTACTTGCGATTTCTTTTACTGTCTCTGAAAATTTCACGTATGTTTGTGTGGCTAGATTCTGCAATGTGATACATGAGGATGATATAAGATTTACCAAAAACCTTTATCTTGCTTTAGATTGCTGTTATTTTGTACCTTTTGCACTTTGTTTTTGTCATAATCGGGTCGCGGTTTCAGTTGTGACATACACTGTATTTTTTCTTTTTTCAGATCATGAGTGTAGTAACAAAATTAAGCCCGGTTTCACAACATGTTAAGTACTTCTTGCAGATACATGCTCACTTTATTTCTCAAACAAAATAACTGTGCATTACTCGAATAAAAATGAGGATACAAGACATTGCAATGATGCAAGAGGATCATACTCACAAAACAAACTTCATGAGTTTGAACAGACATGTATTCTGTTGCCTCAGAGAGGCCTAACTAAGAATCTTAAACAACGGCACTTAAGTTTTGCCCCAAAGAGGCCTGACTAAGTAGTTTAAACTACAAAACTTTGCTAAATAGAATGATAAAAAAACTAATTCAGTTCCATGATACCCTGCAATAGCGTTAGCATATCCCCCACCGGAAGAAGACTCTAGCAGCATATCATAGAACCACCTTCTGCTGCCACACTAGGTGCTCGAGGAACGCTGTAGCCATCAGCAACTTGGCCTATAAATTTCCATCGATAGTGTCCAAGTCAGCAAGCCAGTCGATGTCAGCCAAAAACTGGTCATCAATAGGAGGAGAACACAATGGTTCAGCAGTAGCAATGCCATCATCACTGACATCAGCCAACAACTCCGAAAGGAAATTGTCGCTGAAGGTTGGGGTATGGACCGCATTATCATTCTGAGTTTGCTCCACTGGAGTGTTTGCTTGCACTTCAGAGGGTGGCTGATCCCCATAACGCATTTGCCATTGTGTCAGCAGGGGAACCGCCGATGATTGATTAGTAAGTGGCTGTTGCACCAATGGAGCATGCATTGGAGGAGGTGCCACTGTGTTTTGTGGCAGTGATACTGGTGGTAATTGTTGGGATGGCACTAACTCTGGAGAAGGAAACCGTGAAGGCTGTAGTGGGAATATGTGAGACCATGGTGAGCCCGGCACTGGAGGCGGAGGTATCATCGGAACTCCTGATGTCCCTCCAGGAAGTAATGGAGTGAATGGACGGTGCGAGGCCAAGAAGCATGAACACGAGGGCTGCCGACGTGCCCATGCACTTGATTCACCGATTTGCAGCTTGCTGTCACGACGTAGGGGAGGCAGCCGCTGCTTGAAATCTTGCTGGAGCGGCAAGAGTACATCTAAAAGTTCACGCATATCATCGTGGCTGAGATCCTCTACCCTGGAGAACATATGCTTGGCCTTACCTGAGCTCTCTTCTTGGGCCTTCTTGAAGCGCTGGATTGATTCTTCCGTCTTCTTGTCCTTCTCTTCTTCTTCATTCTCTAGCTGGACCAGCTCACTTTGCATCGACGTAAGCTTGGCCTTCAGTTGTTCATCGGCAAATGGCTCTGCCTGTGGATATTCAGATACAAAAGCATCGAAAATGGGTTTCACTGATGGGGCCCCAAAGAATTGTGCCTGTTGTAAATAATGCAATAATATGAGCAAATATTTCAAGCAAATTCCATTCAACATTACAATAATAATAACAGAATTCAAGGTACAGCATGGTGATATATTCCTAAGCATAGTGGAACAACAGTACCTTATTGTTGTCATGTAGGCAAATTGCGACGCTCGCATCAGTGAGAAGGGAGAGATCATTTGCAAGCTTGAACAGCCCATCACGCCTCTTGCTGAGGGTGAGGCTGCGATCTCTATCTTCTTCGATGTACCTCACGCCTTTCCTTCTACCCCTCCTCGCCATACTTGACTAGTAAATAGAGAGAGAATACTGTATAGTATACAGCGTAGCTTGCTGGCTACATATATATAGCGAGAAGGGCATCCTCAAATAGAAATCAAATTAATACGATACCAACAATATCTAATTATAGTTTTATGGTGAGAAAGACATTTTTGGATGTTGAATGGCCTAAAAATGAAAGTGATTAACTACATACCATGTAGCTAGGTTGAGGTATATGGTAAGAAATGCATCCTCCAATGGATAATGGAAACTACCGCGTGTAAGTTGCAAATAGTTCCTACAAATCTATAGCGAGAAAGCCATTTTCCAATGGAGGATGGGAGCTACTAGTTGATTATAGCTTGTTGGAGACCTATTTTGAGAAAACCATTACTCCAGTGGAGAATGGAAATGGCTATGTTGCAAATAGCTTAGTGGAGATGTATGAGGGGAAGACATTCTCAAGGGAGAATGGGAATTGCAATGTTATTGCTGCAAATAGCTTGCTAAAATCTATGAGAAAACCATACTCCAATGAGAATGGATTCTACTATGTGAATGCCATAGAACTTCCTATAGATCGCATTAACCAGGAAATGTGCTCCAATGATTGAAGCTTCAATCCTTGGAAATTGATGCTTAAATTCTCTCTCATGAATGTCCTGGAATGGAGAATGAAATCTACTAAGCTATAACTGCAAATAGCTTGCAGAGATCTCCATTTAGCAGCAAAGGTATCATCAACAATTGGATAATAGATGGAGTACTATTAGTATTAAGTGATTACTTCAAATAGTTTTATAGAGATCTACGTTGTATCCTCAATTGGATAATAGATACTAATAAATGGTTACTACTGCAAATAGTTTTATAGAGATCTATGTCGAGCAAAAATGTGCTCCATTGATCGATAGAGGCGATAGGCACCTTATATAGAAGGAAGTAAGGGTTGTACATATCAAGAAGCTTATGTTTTATTCGTTTGGTGGATAAACATTCTCATAAAAGCTCCACACAATATCACTGACAGGTGGTACATCCTTCACATTGGCATGGTGAGCTCCATTGTCAGTACCAGTTACGAAGTTTTTTTGCACACAATACTTTGTCTTTAGCATGGTAACATAATTCTAATTTATCAAACTGTCCGCAAATGCGTAATTCTACCAATACATGCTGATGAGAGTACTTTTTTGGACATTCAAATATTTGCAGATAATCCACACATGCCAAAGGAAAGAAAACGAAAAGCAACTGGGAAAAATAGGGATAAAAGTTATTTGATTTATAGGTAGAAGAGTATACACAATAGTAACTTTTATGTATTATTCTAAATCGAGCAATAATTAATTGAATGTGAGAAACACCCAGGGGTCTTCGGCTAGCTCCAGAAGGTGGTGGAGCTAGCCGGTCTTGGTTCGAAGCCTCACCCCTTCTAATTATTTGATATTAGGTCCTTCCCTAATATTCGCGTTTTAATAATTAATTTAATGTCTATTGGCAGTGAGTAGAATAAAACTTGTATCAGATGCAAAAAATTCCTTGGGGTCTCTTCCTAGATCATCCCTTGCACATATAAATATTTTGATCATTGAATAAATTATATGGTGTACGTTTCTGCCGATTAATAATTGGGGTCCCCTAAAATATTTTGGGATTTCTATACATAACAAGAATTTAAGAAACAGTGACAGAAGGTAGAAGACAGATTGTTGTTGGAAAGATAAGATTTCCTTCTCTGGTATTCCTAAAGAAGTGTTGAAAATAACATACTTGCTCAGATTCAGACAATATACTAGAAAATGCCACCTTGTTGCTGGACCCTATTGTGCAAACCTAATAATACTAGGTTAGTGATCCTTGATTTGAATCTTATGATATATGTCTGCTTTCTAATTGGCTGTGGAAGTTGTAGAATTCTGAAGGACCTCGACAAGAGATGATAAGGTAAGTATGCAGGCAAAGTCCACTCCATTGATCACCGCAATTGTAAACCTTCTGATTCTCGTTTTATCTTGTTTGGTGGCTGTTTAGGATGTGTTTTTCCCGTTTTGTAAAAAGGTAACTAACCGGTAATGATCTGCATAGTCATTTCTGGGAAGCAGACAATTTCCTGAACTCTAAAGTTAATTTTAACAGGGTTAGCTTTGGGTTTTTGGTGATCTGAAACGTCAAAAATGCTGCTTGTTTTCGGAAAGCGTTGGTCACTGCTCCTACTGAGATTGTGTTCAAATGTGCTATTGTATTGAGTTTTGGCTTCCCTTGCAGAAAGAAGAACGGCGTGTAGAACTTCATGTGGGATTACAGTGAGCAAGCGGGAAGCCAAGCACTCCCAGGAGGCAGTCTGCACATTTAACTGGAATATTTTTCCTTTTGGAGTTGTTGAATGCTGATTGTTGACTTCTAGAAAGGTACCAAATTTGGCTCTCCATATCTCCACAGAATTCCCTCTCCATATTCCGGTGCACTCCAACAGACTCTCCATATCCCAATGGCTAGTTCGCTCTCCATATTCCTGCATATTCCAACACACTCCAACAGACTCCATATTCCACTCCACATTACAACTAGTTCCAACAACTAGTTCCCAACAGCTATTTTGCAACACTATATGTAGGCTCCTTCTCTACCTCTCTACCAGACTACCACACCATCCTTCTTCCTTGTTGCTTCTTCACCTCCACACCACAAATGAATCACCTTGTCTTGAGCTTATCCATGCAAATTGCGTTGGAGTCGTTGTCGTTGACGAATTCATTGCTGCAACAGTACTCCTAGTGCATGCACACTGCCAAACCAGGAGACGACGACGACGACGATCTGAAGGCAGCACTAGGCGGAAGCGACAGAGGGAGGAGCAGGCGCTGGGGGGAGCCAGCTATGCACAGGACGAGGCGGCTGAGCTCAATGAAGCTCAGGAGGATGCGTCACCAAGGGAGGAGGCGGCCCTGGTAGGGGTGAGGCGGCAGCAGACGGAGGAGCCAGTGCTGGGGAGAGCCAGTAATGCGCAGGACGAGGCAGCCGAGCTCAGTGGAGCTCAAGAAAACGCGCCGCCGAGGGAGGAGGTGGCGGCACAGATCCTCGAGCCTCAGCCCGGCGTGCCGCTAGAAGATGGAGATGATCATCAGGATGTAGAGTCACAGGGGCTGCCAGATTCAGCCACCTAATTCTCTCATTTACATTTAGCCAGCCAGATGGAATAGCAATGCAAAACCAATCTGTTGGAGCACCTGTTTTTGCATGTTTGCTTCTTTTTTTTTGGGGGGCATGGAGAATGAGATAGCAAGTCCCTTGGAGATGTTCTTATTCTGGCTGTTGATGCTTGTGGTTAGTATAGGTTGTAGTGCTCTGCGCATGTTCTTTGTGGAGAATTCTGGAGGATGTTCAGTAGCATAGCAATGTCTGTCCAATTGCATAAGCCATGCACTCTGTTTCTACTCATTGTTCAACTCCTGTTAATAAAAATGGGTCCCTGCGTATGCTCTGATTCATTGCTACTCTGGCTACATACATCCAGTTTTGAAGTTCCATTGATATTTGACAAATAACGAGCCATCTGATCGAGTAAACTGGTCATCTACTGCTTATTTTGAGAGGTGAACGTATATTTGTTACATACAGGTCAATTCAGATTTTTTTTTTTGTGTGTGTGTGTGTTTGTAGCACTGATGTATAAGTGTCTCATCTCATATCAAGATGGTTTGAATAAAAATTACTGTCGTAATGAATTCGCCCGTGGTGTCAGTTCTGTACAACAAGCATTTGGCATACAATATTTATGTATATATGCTTAGAAAATTTTCTGTGCATATTCAAATTGATGGCATTTATATATTTACATGTCAACTGATACTGGTACGACGCCCAAAACTTGTATCTTTTTCTCCAAATGGTCAGCAACATTGCCCTGCAAAATGCATGCTTCTGCCATTTTACTGGGTCAAGCAAGACAAGTGATAGAACGGTAAATGAACATGAAAGAAGCCAGAATTTCTTTACTTTCAAAGGAAGAAATGAACCTCATATACATCCACTATTGACTTGGTATTATCTTCAGAAGCTCAATGTCAAACAGGAGAGTTTTATCTATCAACCCTTGATTCCTCAGAACAAAATCCAGAGCTCTTTGTCCCTGAAAACAATGTTATGTTAGTTATTTAAGAAAATTGATCGACATAATTTGTGCAGCCATGCCAAAAAAGAAGAAGAAGAGATTACCGAGAATGTCGTTGGTTTTGGACCCAACTTGTTGTAGTCATTGTCTGGGTATCCAAGATCTGGTGGTACTATTATCCTGAAGTGTAAAAGTTTCATCCATGTTACATTTGCATGTCATAAAATAAACTATAAAGATCTACCTATATCGAAACTGGTTCTTCAAAAAAGATAAAATGACTCCTGACCTCCTAACTCCACCTGGAGCCATGTCTGATATAGCCTCCTCAAAAGCTGGTATGACCTAAATGTTAAAAATGCAATGTCAGAAAGGCACTTGTACAGACAGCAGCTACATGATTCTCAACTGAGCAGAATTACTACATCTCTATGGAGTTGAGCGATTTTCAGCATTTGTATATGAACAATTGAGTTGTTAGTTTTCACTAATATGGCCATGATAAAAAGGAAATAGTACGAACCAAACAATGATACACTAGATGCTGGCTAGATTAAATTTGTAAGTCACCTGTCCTGATCCAATCTTAAATTTGAAGAAGTCTTTATCACCACCCTGCAATTCATATTATAGTACGTGGAATCAGTCAGATTAAATAAATAATTAGATTCATATCTAAACAAATAAATGTGCTGCAAAGCGTTCCAATCTTATTGAGTGTATTCCTTCTGTAGTATAAACTACAGTCTACTGATGGCAATATGTACCTCAAAGGAACCACCTTTGGTCTTGTTTCGAGCTTCAAAAATGCGACCATAGTATCCAATTGTGTAGCCATCCCAATCAACCTTAATTAAGTGCACTCACACAATCCAAATCTATATCAGGGTTGGCATATCAACAAATGATAACACTAACGGTTGAGTATAACACTTGCAAATACACAGATTAGCTACGGGTGAACATTAAATGTGGTGCTTATATAACTCACCACTACTGTCTCCCCTTTCTTTGGAGAAGGCCCATCACCAACTCTCAAGTCCTACAATTTACCATTATAATTATGAACAGAAGTATGGAACATGTGTGGCCATGTCCCGATAATGCTACAAAATGTAAATCACTCCATAGAAGTATATATTCACCTTGTACTGAAGACCTGATTCTGTTTCAGTGTAATCTGGGTACTTCATCTTCGTCTTTCCATAATCCTTCCCACGAAGCGCAGGCACTGAAATTGCAACATCAAAGAAGCAAGACATGATTGACAGTATGTGCTAAGAGTGATTCCATTCTACCTAAAAAGTAAACAGATCACTCAATCGATTATTGAGTTTGATAAATGACTTACTATCAGCAAACTCAGCTTTTGCTGCCCCCTTGTCGAAAGCATACTGGAAGGAGCCAATGCTAATACTGATTGCAGGAATCAACAGTAGTCTCCTTCTATCCAACATACCAACTGTACAGAAGTAACTAACAGAGCCTTGTAATAAGCAAGAACACTGCATTTAATTTTGAAGTCAAAATAATCCATTGATGCTTTTGCCAGTTTCTTCAAAAAAAAAAAAAAAAAAAAAAAAAAACTATCGATGCAATATAATTACTCTTGCAACAGATGCTCTTCGTTTATTTTTCTTCATCCAGTAAAGCATGCATATCATGCTTTACATCATTGTTAATTCCCAAGAAATTTATCTTTTCAGAACTCATGTAAACTACATTGAGCTTTTATATTGTACTTGGGACTTGGGGGATGTACTATTATATTCAGGCTCCAAATGTTTTGCCATTTTTTTACTAGTCCCAATTGAGGAAGTACTATAACACATAGTTTGATTTGGATAGGCGAAGTTAAAAATGCATCCCCAGGTCTAAAGTGGCACTATCACAAATAACCAATGGCTTCTTAAACCTTAATCAATCATGGTTACAAGACAAGTATACATGAGAAAATGCTTGGAAATGAGTTCATATAAATCAAGCTAGTGTATTGGCCAGCACCCACAGGACTACAAATTCCCAACAAATTTCTTCACTACTTCACACTTTCAAAGAAATTTCTGCAGTATTTCTCAACAAGAACAGTAGAACAGGGTGGGGGATCAACGCGACGCGACGTGAGCTTTACCTGACACTGCCGGCGCCGGAACGGTCGTCGACGGTTGAGGTCCATGGCGAGCCTTCGTCTGCGGAGAGGCAGGGAGGGCGGCGAGCGCGCGCACCAAGTCCATCGGAGTCGCTGGAGCTCGTCGTCGGAGGAAGGCGATGGCGACGGCGATGGCGCCGGCGAGGGGCGTCGCGTAGCCGCGAGGAGGAGATAGGCTCGCTTGCGGTTTGCGGCTTTGCTTGCTACTGCCTCATGCGTCGGTTGGCTGGGCTGGGCTGGGCTTGGCTGGGACGGCCCAATTAGCCCATTTCTTCTCTCGTTATATATATATATATATATATATATATATATATATATATATATATATAGGAATGCGCTAAAACACACCCTGAGTGCGTAATAACTAAAACGCGTCCCTCATATAGTAATTGGTTTACTATATCTCATATGTTGTTAAATACCCGATAGTAATAGTTTTACTATTAAGCTTAACTCAGGGAGTTATCATGATTGCACTGTTAGTAATAAATTACTAACGTTGGGTGTGTTTTAACTATAACGCACCCCGGGTGCGTATAGTATATATATACGCACCCCAACGTTAGTAATTTTGTTACTAACAGTGCAATCATGACAAATCCCTGAATTAAGCTTAATAGTAAAACTATTACTATAGGATATTTGACAACATATAACATATAGTAAACCAATTACTATACGAGGGGCGCGTTTTAGTTATTACACACCCAGGGTACGTTTTAGCGCATATATATGTATGTATGTATGTATGTATGTATGTGTGTGTGTATATATATATATATGTACATATATATATATATATGTACATATATATATATATATATATATATATATATATAGTCTTCCAAAATTTTGGTATATTTTTGTTATTCAGATTTTTATAGCTGTGTAATAATACTCCTACATATGAACAGAAGTAGTATGCTTATGTAGTTCATCTGAACAACAAGGTTTATTGAACTTTAGTGTATATGTACTTTTTGGGAGAAAAAATGCAGTTTGATACCTTATCGTTGAATTAGATTGGAGGTCTTAATGTTATAATGCATATTTTTTTCCAGAATATGTAAAGTACACATTGTGCCCAGAAAGAAAAACAAACAAATAGATCATTTTTTTCAGACAGAGCGAATGAATAGAATAACTGATATACCACCAACATCATTTATATTCAATATCTGACAATTAAATGTTAGTAAAACGGTTCAAATATTGGGTTGTCAGACGTCAGTACAACATCAGAAACCTTGTACCACTAGATCATACAACCAGCATATCAGAACCAATTTCTAATCAGAATGCATAAGAACATCCAAAAAATGAGACTAAGTTCTGGGCTGGCCCCTTCATTAGCCAATTATCTCACTTATCAAGTGGTAACAAGAACAATGCAAGTTTCCCTGCAAATATAGGAGAGACGAAACAAGTGGCACCAATTAAGCACTTGCTTTCTACTTAGTATTTGATTAATTTGTGGTCAAAGTACAGTCCCTAGCCAGGCTTGACTACAAGCTCGATCGATCGATCGATCGATTCATCGATCATCTTGTCCAAATCCCTGCATCCTAATTGCCAGTCAGGTCGATCAGGATTAATTACTACTCCTAATCCATTGATTGATCAGCTCAAGGTCTGCAAGTTTTTGTAACGGTTCACCTGTCGCCGCATGGATCGGCTACCGGTATCAATGTAGTGGTCAAAGTATCCAATTCAACTGAAACAAAATCTGCAAGTTAATTAGCCTCTGACACAGCTCTGACCTATAACAAGTTAACACCGAGGGTTTAAACTAATCATGCCAGCACTGATCGAATCGGTTTGTAAACTGTATGTTTAATTATATTTCTCTCTTCCATTTGTAATTAATCAAATCGGACGCATGCTGCAGCAGTAAACTACTCGCACGAGGCCTGCAAGTTTGTTTGTTTTTTCAGAGGTTTGCAAGTTGCTGCAAATTGCAATGCAAGCACACTACTCAATCGGATAAAATTAATCACATGATCTCCTGGCGTAAAGCCAAGCCCAGCTTGGTGATTAGTGGCGTGGTTAGTAGTAGTTTAATTGTACAATAGACGAGATCAGAAGAGCACAGGTGGAATCCTATGTTGTTGTACTGTTCTGCCTTGTTGTGTGATGCCTGCTCAGATACAGCATACGCAGCTTAATTACTGAATTATTCTTCTATTGAACGATTTGTGCCAACATAGCCAAGCAAAGCATAAGATCTTGAATGATGCTCCGGTACTCTCTACTTATAGTATTACTAATATAATGATTATGGGTAGCTTTATCATTTATGTTTTTTCCCGACTAGATTGATATGTGGTTATCCATTATGTTGGCATTACTCATATTCTATCAGAAAGCTAAAAAAGATGGAAAAAAGTTTAATCGCTGCTAAATGATAATTATACCCTTATTTTTTGAGATAATAATGTCCCTCTACATTTCTACTACCACTAACTAGGGTGATAGTAGAAAGTAATCTGAACCCTTCGATCAAATGAGATCAACGGTTCAAATTGTTTTATACTACCAGTAGATAGCATCAGAGTGAGGCTCTAGGATCTTTAGACCATGTTTAAGGAGCTTATGTTATAGTTTCTCTCATAATCTCCAGCTCCTCAAACCATCCAGATTATCTCCCATATTCTAGAAATCTATACCTAATATAAAAATTTGTAAGGCTTCCGTAGAGGATTTTCGTCCGTCTTGGTCCATCGACCACATCACGCACACCTCCTCTCCAAATCTCAAATCAACACAATCCAAACCAAATACATACAAAAATTCCAGTCAAAACCCAAGTCGGAATATATATGATTATATAATCCGAAAAATAAATTAGAAGTGCAAAACCATACAGATTATCCCCCATATTCTAGAAATATATTATTATATAATTCAGAAATGAATTAAAAGTGGAAACCTTAATGTTTCAGCTTTTCTAGATTCTTGTTAGCTGGTTACTCATAAGTCGTATCCCAGAATCATGAG
The DNA here is from genome assembly GCA_000573905.2 of Oryza punctata. Classification (NCBI taxonomy): domain Eukaryota; kingdom Viridiplantae; phylum Streptophyta; class Magnoliopsida; order Poales; family Poaceae; genus Oryza; species Oryza punctata. The sequence goes on along the minus strand of CM002494.2, from coordinate 2,006,302 downwards.
CTTCTTCGAACAAAACCTTACCTTAAGACAGGGTAATTACAGATTAATCACCTGACAGAGTGACAGTAGTACAATTGAACCTAACGGTAGATCATATCAATCATGAACAACACAGCGACACACACTGAATTGCCTTCAAAACTAATAAAAAGTCCCTAGTACTACAACTATAGCTATTAGAAGTTTCAAAAAAAAAAAACTATAGCTATTAGGATGCAACTAAGGGTGCACTTTTGGATGATTAAAAGTGAACCCTTTTTCAAAACGTCAAACTGTTGATAAAGAAAAGAGGAAGGATGTTGTGGGTCTAAGCTAGTACCACTACTGTAATCTAATGAAGCTGCATTTGCAGACAAAAGCTCTCCTGCTGGGGCCAAATGACAAAGAAACCGAACCCAACCGCTGGCTGTCAGCAGCTAATTGCCAATCAATTTAAGGTGATGGCATTAAAGAAACGATTGCTAGCTACAACAGATAATTGGATGGTAGAAGTAGATGTGATCAACAACAGCTAAGGTGCAAGCAGGAGAATTAAGTTGCCATTTGTTGCTCCAGCTGGCAGCAATCAGGACAGGGCAGAAAGCAGGTCAGACAACGTACTTAACGTCATGCTTAGCTTAATTAGCTCGGTATTGATGATAGTGCAGGCCCCAAACAATACATGTTTCAGAGATTTGGATTTAGAAGAGCAATACTAGCTCAACAATTCGATCTGAATTATACAGAATATCACTCCCAGCAAATATACTATAACAACTTTCTGTATTAAAAAAAATCTAGATAACAATATAAAGAAAATATCTACTCCCTGCGTTCCTACGTATTACTTGTCACCAAGAACTATTCAAATTGCAACTTTAGCCACTTGTCTTTTTTAAAAAAATAAAAATTTAAAATATATTATATTAGGTTTCTTGTAGTGAAACCGCTCACCCAGTTCAAGTATCAGACTTCACACTATACTTGTATTTACGTTTAATTATTCTTTCAATTGTATGCGGCATATCCATCAATAATGAAACATCTGTGGTGACTTCGTCAATCACAAGATAGGCTGGTCCAGACTTTCGGAGTCGGAGGTGCTAATAGAAGTAGAGTGTGCGTGTCTATTCATACGGATGAGTGCACACGTTTTATGAGCATCTGCCTTTGCACTGTATTCTAAAAAAATCGGTCTGCTTAGCGTTAGCATTAATCTTCATTTACCGTAGTCTAAGCAAATAAAAATTAGTACTCATTTCGTTTCAAATATAGAAAAAACTTAGAACAAGGTGGGGTATCATCTAGTATTATTAATTCGAATAGGTCACATGTCTAAATTGGTATGGTATCCTATCTACTACTGTATATTGTTATATTTTGAAATGGTGAGAATAGCAGTTAAAGTCAGAGCAACGAAATAAAAAAGTGACAATTACTCTCTCAAAAATTGGAGTACACATTAGCGATAATATTGTGGAAACCGTTCCCCCCAAAAAAAAAATTGTGGAAACCGTGGCAATGTGGAAAACAACAAGCACAGGATGCGGATAGTACACGTACTCTCTCCTACCTGAAAATAACTGTAGCGGCACGAGCACGAGCTGATCAGTGTACAGCGTCACACGTACAGGTGGGCCCACCCCTTTCGTTGGCTCTGCAACCCAAACAGCTGGTGGTCCAGCCTACTCTACCGCAGCATGGGCGTTTCGAATTTGAAAAAAAAAAACATATTAATAATTTCAAAAATTTTAAATCAAAACTAGAACAAACCCCATCCAGTACAGCCTGTTCCCAGCTGGCCCCCTCCTCGTCACCCCTTCTTATCCTCTACGCAGACTCTCGCCGACAGGTGGGGCCATCATACATCGGGCCCACATGACATTGACAGTAGGGTAGCGTGAGCTTGCGGGACGGATAGATGCGGCTGTCCTGTACGCACGCACGGATTCCTTTTTCTCTTTTTTCCCTTTCGGATTTCATTTTTTTTCTCATCATGTTTGTTTGGTACTCGTACGTTCTGCCTCTATCCAGTGCCCTGCTGTCTGCACTGCACGACAGCAAGATTATCAAAAAGAAAACAAAACCAGAGATAGCGTACTCTGATCCTTTTTGTGCAGGTCAAATCGACAGGCTGTTTAGGTTTCGTGATTCGTCGAGCTGGAATTTAAACCGCACCATCCGTATCAGCCACTGACATTCTGTACTCCCGGTTTTTTAAAAAAAACATCAGTAACCTGTGAGTAGAAAAAATGCAGTAAAAGAAAAACTCTGTTTTTACTACTGGGGTTCCGTTATTTTTACCCACGACCGTTAACGACTTGACTCCACTACAAATTGCAACAAACCACCCGAGCCCCGCGGGCGCGGGAGTTTCACGTCCGGGTCTCCCCACCACGAGAGCTGACGCTGACACTGACAGTGGGGCCCACGAGGAGACCTCGATCCCACTCCACGCACAAATCATCACTCACCGACACCGTGGGTCCCCTCCAAACTCCGGCTTCGCTTTCCTCCTCCCACGCAACCCTCTCCTCTCTTTTTTCTTTCTTTTCCATCCACTTCCCCATGGTAAATATATATATATTTACAGCCGAGTTCGAGTTTGGAGTATGGTTGACGTAAAAACACGATAATTTTGAAGATCTGCTTAGTTCTAGTGTAGGTTTAAAATATTGATGAGATGCGAGCATGCCAGTCAGTTTGATCTTGTAACTGATAAGATATGTAAACAACAGATAAAACAACCAATCGGCTTACAATCAGATAGAGTGATTCCAACTGATACCGATAAGTGATATGATAAAATAAGCATTGATCTAAAGGTTAAAGTGTTTATCAGCTGGAGGTCCGATGTCATTAAATCAGAACGATTAGATAAACAGTGAAACCTTTATTGTCATCGGTTTAAACCAACTTATAAGTAATCCTTGTAAGCCGATGCAACACTAAGTATGAAAAGAAACATAATATCTAAACAATCAAGCATTTGATTGATTTTCAGGGTGGTGGATACATTATATAATCTAAGCCAACAAAATAATCAAGCCGATATCGACAAAACCCTAGATGGAGATCGACCGATGCAAGTAGAAAACGTTGTCAATCTAGATTATATAACGTATATGATAACTCATCGGCTAACATTTCGATAAAACATTAGCATGAACCTATCGGCTTAACAAGATTTATATTATCAACAACAATGTAGTAGATCGAACCTAACCAATGTAGCACGAGATTGTATATGATAATCTAATATTTGATGAACCGATAGATCTGTATAATGTGATGGATATAACAAATCTATTTAAAACAACATTGTGATTGTAAAGATATATCAGCTAGGACAGAAGATCAGACCTAACCGAGATAATCCCAACTAAACTGATGCGTCTCTAAACACAGTGGTATTAAAAATAGAATTGAAATATCAGGTAGGCAAATATATCAACCGAACCTAAGAAATACAAGAGATCGAAACGATGCAGCCTTGAACAACACCAATATAACCGATATACTCCCTCCGTCCCAAAATATTAGCATTTTTGGATCTGGACACAGTCTTCGAGATGCTGCTTTGACCAATAATATCTATAAAATTAAGATGTTTTAAATAAAAAGAGTTATATATTATGATAGTTTGTTTAATGACAAATTTAGTAACATTAATTTTACGTGATTGATCTTTTTTATTTTTTTCTATCAATAGTCAAAATTAAAAATATTTGACTTAGTACTATTCTAAAAATGTTTATATTTTAGAACGGAGGGAGTATTCATCAAGGCCCGACGGAACATAGGGCTTACCCCTTCGCCGGAGATCGAAAGCCGATGCAGCCCCGTGTCAGGTGTCAAATTCCGTCGGTTGATAAGTAAAAACCTCAGAAAGAGGGTGGCGATGCGTCAATAGTAGTTTTATTGATCTAGAGATAATTTACAGGGATCCTGGGAGTACATATACCCATAGGTAGATACTAGTTCATACAGTACACGATACAAACTTTTCTAAAGATAAAAGAAAAAAGATAAAGTTCTTATCGGACTTAAACATATTTTTTAAAGATAAAAGAAAACTAACAAACTCTTCTTATTAATAGATAAACTACTATACCGTATTCTCCTTGAACTCGGACTTTTATAGATAAATTTTTTTAATTGATTAATTTTCTTAACCGAATTCATAAAAAATATAATATCCATCGATCGATTTCAGAACAATAATAACTTTAAACCTTACCAAATTTCTCCTTAACGAGTATTTGCGGCCAGCCAGCCACAGCGATGGCCCCGCCGCAAAAGCGGCCCGCAACCCGGATCCGGTGCGAGTGCGACCGCGCCACACGCATCCCCACACCACAGCCAGCCTAAACACACCCGCACGGAGAAACCTGACAGCCACTGACAGGTAGGGTTTCCAAACACCAGGGGCCCACATGGAAGTGAGTTGGGCAAGAGCTGGATGGCGTCAAATAATAGTGGATCCAGGCTGGCCACGGCAATGGCGCGCGAGTCTTATACCCTATGATCCCTCGTCACCACTCCTTCCCCCATCGCCTCCTCCTCCGCCATCGCCATTGCCGCCGCCGCCGACGACGACGACGAAGAAGAAGAAGAAGAAGAGGAAGCTTCGAGTGGGTGGAGCAGCATTTCGATGGACCCGTGCCCGTTCGTGCGGGTGCTGGTCGGCAACGTCTCGCTCAAAATGCCGGTGGCGCCGCGCCCCGCCGGAGCTGGAGCCGGCGTTCACCCCTCCACCTCGCCGTGCTACTGCAAGATCCGCCTCAACAAGATGCCGTACCAGACCGCCGATGCGCCGCTGCTGCTGCCGACCTCCTCGGAGACATCGGCGGCGCCGGCGACGGGCGTGCTCGCCGCCGCGTTCCACCTCTCCAAGGCCGACCTCGACCGCCTCACCGCGAAGCCGTCGCTGTTCGGGTCGCGCACGGCGAGGCTGAAGATCGTGGTGTTTGCTGGCCGGAGAGGCATGACTTGCGGCGTCGGCGGCGGTGGCTCCGGGAGGCTGCTCGGGAAGGTGGTCATCCCGCTTGACCTCAAGGGCGCCGCGGCGAAGCCCGTGGTGTATCATAGCAGCTGGATCTGTATCGGGAAGCGTGGGCGCAAGCCTTCGTCGGTGTCGGCGGCGAACGCGCAGCTCAACCTCACGGTGCGCGCCGAGCCCGACCCGAGGTTCGTGTTCGAGTTCGACGGCGAGCCGGAGTGCAGCCCGCAGGTGCTCCAGGTGCAGGGCAGCATGAAGCAGCCCATGTTCACCTGCAAGTTCTCCTGCCGCAGCAACAGCGACCTTCGCTCCCGGTAAAATTTCTTGCCCTCACGGTGTTCGACCAAACTCCCAATCAAATGTCGCATCGTTCTTACGACAAATTTCGTACGATTCAGGTCAATGCCAGCCGATACGGGGAGCGGGGGGCGCAACTGGCTGACGGCGTTCGGATCCGACCGGGAGCGGACGGGGAAGGAGAGGAAGGGGTGGTCGGTGACAGTGCACGACCTGTCAGGATCCCCGGTGGCGCTGGCATCAATGGTAACGCCGTTCGTGGCGTCGCCGGGGACGGACAGGGTGAGCAAGTCCAACCCGGGGGCGTGGCTGGTGCTCCGCCCAGGCGACGGGACGTGGAAGCCATGGGGTCGCCTGGAATGCTGGCGCGAGCGCGGCGCCGGTGCCGCCGCCGGCGACAGCCTCGGTTACCGGTTCGAGCTCGTCCTCCCCGACCCAGCCGGCATGGGGGTGGGCGTTTCCGTCGCCGACTCCACCATCCTGGCGTCGAAGGGTGGCCGGTTCGCGATCGACCTGACGGCGTCGCAGCCGTTCGGGCGGAGCGGGTCGCCAGCGTGCAGCCCGCGGGGGAGCGGCGACTACGGGATGTGGCCGTTCGGCAACTGCCGCGGGTTCGTGATGTCGGCGGCGGTGCAGGGGGAAGGGAAATGCAGCCGGCCGACGGTGGAGGTGGGGGTGCAGAACGTCGGGTGCGCGGAGGACGCGGCGGCGTTCGTGGCCCTCGCCGCCGCCATCGACCTGAGCATGGACGCGTGCCGGCTCTTCTCCCACCGCCTCCGCCGCGAGCTCTCGGCGTCGCGCTCCGACCTGCTCCGGTGAGCACGAGGCTGCATTGCGGTTGATCGATCGATCGGAATCGGAAACATGTACAGCTAGCGCTAGTGTTCGTCGTCGTCGTTCTGGTCTCTTGTCGTTTTTGTTGGGGTGATCAGATTGTGTGGTGTGTTTTTGTTTTTGAAATCACTACTCGTGATTTTGTGGGGTTTTTTTTGGGTGGTGAAGTGGTGATGGGGGGGTTTTGTAATTTTAGTAGACTTCTAGCTGCTTTTTAAAGTCTACTAGAAGCAGAAGAGGGAGGAAGAAGAACAAGTTCGGAACCAAGATGAATGAAGTGAAACTTTTCGTGTCTGCGTTGTCGACTTGAGTTTTTTTTTTTTGAATTTGAAATTTGGAGTTTTTGCTCCTGCGAACAAAGAAACGATGGATGGACATTGCGTCCCAAATTGGACCCGGCAGTCAAAAAGATGTGCGACTGTTGTTGGAACTTGGAAGGAGCCATGGAACTCGCGGGTGGAGTGGAGGAGGGAGAGGAGCCCGAAGTGTGCCGGCCGAGCTGGGAAAGGGTGACTGGGCTGTGGGGCCCACGGCCACATGGGATGTCTCCGTTGCTTGCTTTGGTCACGCTGCACGGCCCGGGCCCACAGGGGGTTGTACTCTTCCTATCTGTCTTGAGTATGTGGGTGGGCCCGGCGGGTGGCAGGGAGAGTGTGGAGTGAAGCTGTGTGCTGCTGGCGATGCGAAGTGGTGGTTGGGATCGGTGCCGTCGCGCCGCGCGCCCCATGCCCGCAACTCCACCCTCCAATCTTCAGGGGAAAACCGAGTAATAATTCAATCATATTAATTTTAAAAATAAATTAATATGATTTTATAGAGTAATTTTTATATATAATTTTTTCTTTAAATAATGCGCGCGAAAAACGAGTAGGAATTGGTAAAGAGTACTTACTCTCGAAGGTCTAAGGCTGAGTTCTTACTAACTCAGCTCCCTTGTATTTCACGCGCACATTTTTCAAATTGCAAAACGGTGTGTTTTTTCAAAAAAAATCTATATGATAATTGCTTTAAAAAACCATATTAATCCATTTTTTTTAAAAAATATTAAATACTTAATTAATTATAAGAAAATACGTCGCTCCGTTTTGCGTGCACGGGAGGTGAGTTCCCAACCTCACCTCCCGAACACAGCCTAAGAATCTTAGAGAAGACCGAATACACTATTACTTGGACTAATTATCTAATCAGGTCCCCGGGATCATGGGGATACCTCTAAGCCCTCACTAAAAATTTCTTCCGTAGATACATGGGATGTGAGGGTTAGAGACTCTTCCTAGTTTGTTCAGCCCCCCAAATTTTTTTGATCCACCCACCGTTGAAGCTATAAGTTTATGTGAACAAGAGAGATAAAAATAAGTGTTAGCTAACTCTAAACACGATTCAAGATAAATGCATTAAATACATATGTGAGAAAAGACGAGAGTAAATAAACCGTAAAGATAACCTTATTATACATACACATATTTTTTTTGAAAGGGCATACATATACATGTTAACTTTGATGTGAGCTTGTAGTTAATAGTTACTTTACTAAAAGTATAGCATATTTTCATAATGAAGAAACCATAGTCTGTGAAATCTTAAAAAGACTAAAGAAAAGTTCTTATATGCTAAAGAGCTCTAGTACAATTATTTGCCCACAAACTGCTGGTACCAGTACATGGACCAGTGGAAAAGGAATTCCGGTACAAATGTCTTCTTGATTTAAACGATTGACACCTCCATTTTGGAAAATAGATCGAATGTGATTGAAATTGAATTGAAGCAAATCAAGAGGACCAGGCCCAGCTGTTGTTCAGGAGCTTTCAGCCAGCCAGACATGAGACAACCCTCCCAAATCCAACTAAACAGCTTAATACTTCCTCTCTACCAATCTCTCGTCTCGACTTCTCCTAAACAAGGATCCAAATCATGCCAGCTCAACCCCCTTGCCTCATCAATTCACATACCTATATCCACCACTCTGTCTCGTCATCAAATTAATTAGTATACTAATCAGCTGGTAGCATGTTAATTACGTCTTGTTTAGCTAATCATGACAGCTTAATTCAACTTGTTCGCCACTAATTTAATTTAGTTTATTCTGATCATGTCTTGTTATTAACAAAAGCTTTCGCTTGCATTGGAGCCATCTGAATCGTATAAATATTCTTGAAAAATTATATAAAAAAGGGGGATTGCAGCTGCTAGCTAGCTGTTGATGATGCGGACCACTCCTAATTATGTGAAAAGTGTTATATGTACCTACCTGCAATCCTGTAGTACTCCTACTACTTATAGCTGGGATTAATTATGATGAATTTGCCTTTATGGATTAGTGTTCAATAAAGCTTGTACTATCCATTAGACATTTCCCAAAATAAAGAACATATGAGTATATGTTTATGTTTGTTTAAAGGAGATAAAAATGGATTGACCTGAAAAATTGTTTTTTTTCATATAAATTAGTGAGATTGCGACGTGCAAGGCGATATTGGCACGTAATATATATGTGTCGTTGGGACTGTAGTACATTGAATCTTAGCTGCAAAGTTTTTTGAACCAGGTCAGTATATCAATATTAGTTTCATTGTCAAAAGCAGATAGGTTGTCATTGTATTGCTATTAGCGAAATCCTATCATAGTGTCTTCTAAGGGCGACTAGAAACAGTGGCTCTATCAGATCCCTGTATATGAAATGAAACGAACTAGTAGAAGAATATATATGGAGATTAGCTGTACACATATGCCTTTGGAGTCAAATGACTGTAAAATAATTGATGTTTATGATTAATAAACATGTTGGTCCTACGACCCAGTAAGATGATCCGGATCTTGTTTCTTCCGCAGTGTATTGCAATGCCCGATGAAGAAATGATACGATGCGATTTGAATAGTTAGCTTATTGGCACATTGCAGACTCACACGTGCATTCGTCCCCCACGTGTATAGTATCAGTCTATCAGATTATCAGAATATGATTCTTCTGTGCATGCATGGATGGATCAAATTCCCTTCACAATGCACGTATAGGAAATTAGGAAATTGATATACAGTAGTATATAATAGTTTAAATGTTAGCTTGGAGCACTGTACATGCATGTTCTGCAGTAGCTTTCTTTGTTACTTCTTGGAGCACTGTACATGCCTGTTGATCGTCCATTTTTTGTTTCTCCAAGAGAGCAACGCCAGTGCGTATGTTGGTGTTTGCTTCTTGCAATGAAGTCTCATGTCTTAAAACCTTCGAGAGAGAGCATACAGAAAGTCTTTACTAAGATTCGATCAGAAGTTTAAAACGATAACTTCTCAGATACTTGGTTTAAAAAAGGCATGCACAGATTTATCTTAAAAATACTACATATAAAAGATCATAACGCGCTATCAAAGATAATTTTTTTTCATACGAGTCTCTAACTTACATCGTCCACGTATAATAATATTGATCCGAGATGAGGTTAAGACTCGTATGAAAAACCAATTTTTATAGAACCTCCTAACAGACCTGCCTGCGTATATGTTAAGAGGCCTATCTAACCCGTCCCCTCCCCCGCTCCTTCTCTCTCCTTTCTTATATCTCTTAAAAAAATATTTACTCCACACTCTCCCTTCCCCTCTCCTCACCCCCTCCTCCAGCGCCTCCCTTTCTCATCCCTTCATCCACCGCCCGTAGTCCTCGGCCGTGATGATAGAACGGTGGTGGCTATCACGATGACGGCGAGCGGATTCGGCGCCAGCGGACAGGGCAACGACGACGACGGCTCCTCCACCACTCCCTCTACCTATGTCTTACTGTCTCTCCGCTCCTCATCCTTTCTCTCACACTCTGCAGACCGACGAAGGCCTGCAAGGAGGTCGGTGGATCGCAGGGATGACGTACAACAACAAGTCCAGCGACGCACGAGGAGATCAGCAGAGAAGGTGTGCGTAGATGATAGTGCCGGAGGCATCTCCGCCGCCTCGAGTGTAAGCCCCCCTCCCGGTAGATCCATGAGGTCGCAACAAAGAGATTGTTGCTGAAAATGATTATTTTTAAGAGTGTATAAAGCATTTCTACAGGACCATTTCACAAAGTATATTGCTAGCTCGAAATTAATGAGCTGATCCAAACAACCAGTACCATTAGTGGTTAAATACATATGTACAAGCTATACATATATTAGCTAGCAAAGGGTGGTTCGATGGATGGTAGTAGTTTTCAGGCCCAGCTGTTGCTCACCACTCTTTCCTTCCACAGATACACATCAACAAACGCAACACGTACTAAATCAGGAGTAATTAAAAGCTATTGATACGGCAGCATCACAAGCAAGCTGGAGCAGTAGTAGCTCGATCGCGAGCAGCTAAATCCGATATAGTCCTTAATTTGGTTAGTTATACCAATCGAGGTAATCATGATGAGGATCCAATTGAAGATCGACAATTAATTGCTGCAGTGGAGTAATTGTAGTGTACTTGTTCAGGTTAATTGAGCTGGTAGCTAATAGGAGCAGTGTTCTTCATTAAGGAGAGTATATTGGTATAGTACTTCTATTTACTGTACTAGCAACTTAATTATCGATAAACCTTGGCCAACCATATGCATGTACCAGAGCTGTTTCGATTAATAATTTATGCAGCTCATATATGCATGAGACAGGCAGCAGTATATATGCATGCACGTACAGATCGATCGATGTTTATATTTAGTTTGTAATTAATTAAGTACAACGTACATATTACTGTACCAGTACAAGATGTTCCTGTCCGGGAAGGCTCGCTGACGAGTGGGCCCCACGTGCAGTGGGTGAATTAGCATCAGCTGACATGTACTTACCTGTGTTCTGCTAGTATATAGGCTCGCACTACTTTGAAAAACGAATTTTCTCAACACTTAATTTTTATTTTTCAAGCTGCTTTGATTGATTACTAGCTACGTGGCGCCGCCGCGCAGACTGTGATTGATTTAGTGTGGATTTGGGAAGTTTAGGATTGGATTTGGTGTATTTAGAATGTTTGGGGTACGATTCGAAGAAGCTGTCGTCGTCTGCGGTTTTTTTTTTTCGCTAAAAGTGGTTTGTGTACGTAGACGACGGCGCAGCATAATTTAGCCATTCGTGAAAATATTTTTTCACCGAAATTAAATTGGTTTGTGTAGACAGTACACCAGCACATTGACGGCATAATTCAGTTGCCTGTGAAAATAAGTGATTTTCACGTCTTAATAAGAAGGCGGTATATCCAGTCTTGAAAAATCGATTTTGTAGCGTAACGTACTAACGTACATGCATGTATTCAGTAGTACCCGATCGACCGAGCTGGATCCTACTCAAGGGCATGCGTTAGATTGGGAGGAATTGAAGCTTGCAAGCAAACTAGTACTTTATTTCGTTTTCTTCTCGATCTCGTTAATCATATATGCAGGCAGAGGCAGCTGGTTTTCAGGCTTGGCTTTAGAGAGGAGCAAGCTAAAAATAAGCTTATACTCGTAGCTATCTGTACGTAGTGCATGACAGAGGAGCAGCAGGACGATGCAGCAACAGAAGAGAGAGAAAGGAGGCTGGAAACTTGTTCGATCTTTGTAGGTTAATTTGCTTCAACGGCAAATGAGCCATCGCCCTGATTGACAATCCGGATTAGGATTATTAATTCCCTAGACTTCAGTTCAACTGTCAGAGGTATCTATATACGGTCAATCACGAATGGACAAGCAGATTAATTCGATATTATAGTACTTGGTGAGCAGTAGATCCACATTAGTATTAGTATTTGTGTTGATGCTACTGTACCTACGATGTATGCACTTCGTATTATTACTGTAGCTCTAGACTTGTTTTAACTAGGCATCTCCGTCCTGTTTGGAGAGAAGAAAATCACTCGTTCCAAATTATATTAATTCCTGCACTTTGGTGCGTTGTTTCCTGCTCCCTCCCCACGTGGACAAGGGGGACGGGCCTACTATCGAGTTCTCGTGGACAAGTGTTCATAAAACCGATAAAATTTCACGAAAATCGATCAACTTTCGTGAAATCACTAAATCTCGTTCTGTGAAAACCGATCGATATTAATCGGTTTTCATATGGTGTCGATTGAAAGTCGTGGGTTTTTCGTGGTTTTCGGGGTTCTTGATCGGGTTTCGGTGATGCATGTGCATGGGAGGGATGGCCTCGCACTTGGTCTAGACCTAGGGGGTGAGAAATCTACAGCTCTGGATCGTGGGTGGCTAGGGTTTTCTTCGTATATATATTTGTACTGCTAATTGGGTCATTAAGGTGGACTTTTAAATATATACGGGCTATGGGCTATGGGCTTACCTACTTGGGCCCGTATGGGGGGATTCAGGGGCACATAGGCTAGGGAATATCCTTGCCCCTGCTCAACTCGACGTGGAGTGTTTTCAGCGATAACAACCCCATGGAGAGTGATATGGCACCATTTACAGATTCTAATAAAGTTTTTCTTTGTTGGGTAACTAGGGTCTGTTGGATGTCAATCGGATGGTTCTCATCACTACTCTATTATTTAAAACAAAAATCCCTTTCTTTCTTACATAAATGGATGAACAATTAATTATTCTAACCTATATATATATATATATATAAACTACATGAAAAAATGTTACAATTCATAAAAAACAAAATTGCATATAAAAGTATTCAAACTAAGATAAAAATAACTAAAACTATATATATATATATATAATTAAAAATAAGTATAATTGTACATTACAAACCACTACAATTTTATGCATAGAAACGTGGAATTTTAGATGGTTGAAAATTTCAAATGTTTAGGCACCTAAAATCTAACAATTCCAAAAATATCCAATTTACCCTAGATCATGCAGAGCTTTCTCAGCCTTCAATCAATCATCTAAAATTAAAAGAACACTACCAAATTGGTACCAGAAATATATAACCAGATAAACGTACGGTAAATTAAGCTACTGGTGGTGATCATGGTTGTCTTGTGCTTCACCTTTAAACCACATCCCAACGAGAAGGGCTACGCCATAGAGAGAAGCAACAACCTTGAGCATCCTCCTAAACTTCCTCCGGCCTGCATCTCGTCTCATCAGTTCATCCACAAACCGATCCCGATCTGCGCAACGGCTACAGTAATTATCGCCTCGTCCTCCTCCTCCATAATTACCATCAGGCGAACTTGTGCAGCTCATCGGTGATCAGCTAAATTAATTAACCTACAGTTTAATAACACAAGAATTAAATTTAAAACACTTATAGTATCAGATATGCTGGAGAGATATATGGCTGGGGATTGATTGTGATTGAAGGAAGAGAAAGAAATAACCGAGTTGAATAATTTACCGATTGATCGATCCACGGCGCACGCCGGCGAGGTGTTTAAGGAACAAGATTGATGGATGGCTGCAAGCCGCGGTTTATGTTAGTGAGAATACGAGATAATCACCGCACAAATCGGTTGAAATATCAATGTTACGTCGAGCTAACTGTCTTATCTTTATAACCGATTTATAGCAACAGAATGGAACATTGGCACGATGACTAGATGCAGACCAGACCGTACTTCGATCGCTGCCTCAGTTAATTGTGGCCCGTGGTACTGTTTATATGGGCTTCTTTCTTATAATGTTTGGGCTTTTTCTCTCTCTTGCAGCCCATTAGCCAGCTACACCCTTAGTTCTAAAAATACTCAAATCCATGGGATATATCTAAATACATGATATGAGTTTTTTTTGAACGGAGGGAGCAGGACATATTAACAATTATTTTTGAGGGTATATACAAACAGTACCTATTGAACTGTCGACTTTTTTCTTTTGCCTCTTTACAGTCGTTTTTCTCCTTCTTAAACTGAACTACGTCCTAATTAAGTAAAATTGGGAAGAGAGAAACGAATTAACGTAGCCTAAAGCCTCAGAGTATCCGGTTCCCGTAGATCTTCAAGTTACTCAAAAGGAGGCATTGGATGACAATTGGATGGTTCTTATCACTACTCCAATATTTATACCCCTTCAGTTCACTACTCCAATATAAGCATTCGCTAGTACTGTTTCTCTTATCAATCACCTTTGAATCAAATTTCTCTCATTTAAAGAGGGACGCCAGAGTCTTTTCTCCTCAATCCTAATACCTTCATAAGAAGGTACTTATGTTTATATTTATGAACGGAGAGATTACTTAAACAAACTCCCTTGTTTCTTGAATATTTGCCTAAACTATTCTAAACGATTAAAAAACGACATGAAGTAAATTTACAATTCATTAAAAAATACAAAATACATAACACTATAACTTTAGGCTTGTTAATTACGAATGCACAATCTCATACGTACTATTGAAAAACTACAAATGTTTAGACGCTAAAATCTAACGATGCCTATGTATTATGCCTATAATCAAGTAGCTAGGTAATACACAGCTCGGAACCTTGAATCAATCGTCACCTAAAAAGAACACTATGTCCACGAGAATGGCGTATCCATAGAGAGAGGAGCCTCACTCCGGTGCTCTCTGCTGGTAGTATAAAGCAATCTAAATCGTTGATCTCATTTGATTGAAGGGTTCAGATTACTTTCTACTACCACTCTAGTTAGCGGTAGTAGAAATATAGAGGGGCATTATTACCCCAAACTTGACCATTCTCCTAAACTAAGGTGGTAATATAAATAAATCTAAACCCTTCGATCAAATAAGATTAACGATTTAAATTATTTTCTATTACTAGTAGAGAGCACCGTAGTGAGGCTCGTAGGTAATATAATAGGTTTGGATTCCTAAACGTCAAACTTGCTACCACATACTACTCTGTCCTAAAAAAGATCAATCCTAGCTACAAACCTGAACACACATGTATCCAGGTTCATAGTTAGGATTAAGTTTTTTATGGGACGGAGGGGTAGGTAATAGACCTGGTGCATATGGTAGAGGTCCCTTGAGGCCTTGTCATTGCCTGCTTTGCAACCTGGTCTAGAGAAAAAAAGGAGGAGGAGGAGGAGATGCACGAACGGCGATGCCACGCCAGTGGAAGAATCAAGGTGATGTCATCTTCCTCTAGGCAGACCTGGTCATGGGAGCTCATCAATTTTATATAATTGGCACATTGAAAGTCCACGTCTTTGGACCTGGCCTGGTCGATGTCTTTAATCTGGTGAGAAGGCAGGTAACCGTCGTACTGCATGACTAGGTTCATGCCGTGGGTGCGAGCAGAGCAGCCGGCCCGAGCTACAATAATTTCCGCTCACAAGTTGGAACGTACTCATCTCATTTAATAGAAGGTACCTATCTTCCATATTAATTACTAGTCTTTTGAGTGTATTACATGTGGAGTCTCTTAACAACTATATAAAGGAGTTCCAACAATGCAATAGCTTTGCCTCCTTTAAGCTTAGGAAAGTAGAGGACAAGGAAGCTAGGGAGCAGTGCAGAGTGCAGACATGCAATAACTATATTAATGACTTTTAGTTTCTTTTAGTCACTAAATCCAAACAGGAGGGGACTAAAGTTTTTAGTCCTGTGACTAATTTTAGTCCTAGGACTAAAGGATTCAAACAGGATCTATATAGTATTGAAAGTCCACATCTTTGGACCTGGCCTGGTCGACGTCTTTAATCCGGCGAGAAGGCAGGTCCTACTGCATGACTAGGCTCAGCACAGCAGCTGGCCCAAGCTACAACAATTTCCGCTCGCAAGTTGGAACGTACTCATCTCATTTAATAGAAGGCACCTATCTTCCATATTAATTACTAGTCTTTTGAGTGTTATATTGAAATAGGAGTACTACATGTCGAGTCTCTTAGGGGGTACTTGGATCTATGAGACTAATTTTAGCCTGACTAAAATTAGTCTCTTTGAGAGCTAAACTTCCAAGCACCCCTTACTAAAGAGGAGCTAAAACTAGCCTTGAGACTAAAATTCTTTAGTCAAGGAAACCCTACTAAAATGTGGATTAGTCATCTCTCTCCTCATTTAACTCTCTCAAAGAGAGAGGATAATAAATGCTCATTAACTGATTTTAGTCTCTTTAGTATTTTAGATCCAAGCATGGGTGAGGCTAGCAAGTTTTAGTCCCATTACTTTTAGTTATGGGACTAAGAGGTATCCAAGCACTCTCTTAGTCATCCCCAATCCTCCATATCATCTAGTATCCATAGCATTTAATACATTGCCACATAAGCAAAAATCTGATATGAAATGAGGAGAGAGGTAAAAGGATGAAGAAACCATGTCTCATGCAAGAAACCATGTCTACACAAGATCAAGAATACAAATATGGAGATAGATGGATAAAAGGAGAGAGAAAAGAGGTGATTGGAAGAGAATTTAATTTTAAGACACCATACATTAGATACATAGTTTCTATACATAGTGTCTATATGACATAGCATGTATGAAAACTAGTTGATAGTTTTTGGGTTAGGGATGGTCTTAGAGTTCCAGCAATGCAATAGCTTTGCCTCCTTAGCTTAGGAAAGTAGAGGACAAGGAAGCTTGGGAAAGTAGAGGTCATTAATTACACTGTACAAAAACCATTTTAACCTTAACCATGCAATCTGCAAGGATAGGAATCAGATCATGCAGGGGTAGTAGGTGGAAAATAAAGATTTTAGTCCCTATAAACTCCTCCCATAGAAACTAATGGACTAATACACTTTTAGTACCTTTTAGTCACCCTTGTTTAGAATTTTAGGGACTGAAAGAGATTAAAGTGGAGGGACTAATGGATTAGTCCCTTCAACTAAACAGGTCATAAACAACTATATAAAGGAGTTCCAACAATGCAATAGCTTTGCCTCCTTTAAGCTTAGGAAAGTAGAGGACAAGGAAGCTAGGGAGCAGTGCAGAGTGCAGACATGCCCGAATTCAGCAGGTTGTTGTGCTTCCTCCTCCTCATCGATGTCGCCCTAGGCGGCGTCGACGATGGGTTTGTGTATAATGGATTCTCAAGCAGCAGCAGCAACCTCCTCCTGGATGGTGCCGCTTACATTGGGGAAGACGGCATCCTGACTCTGACGAATTCCAGCGAGTACAACGCCCAGGGGCTCTGCTTCCACCCCCAGCCTGTTGCCTTCTTCAATTCTTCCTCCAATGATCAGATTACTCGCTCTCTCTATACCATGTTTATCTTCAGCATCACACCGGACAGGTCCACAACTTCTCCCGTGCCTTCAACTCCAACAATCCTTTCCTCACAGTGGAGCTCGACAGCGTCTATAGGATGGACGACCAGAATAACGTTCGGGTTGATCTTGATAGCTTGGCACCCATCGCTTTTGCTCCTGCAGGCTATCGTGTTTATCCCTATAGCTTCCAACCTCTCAGCCTCACCATTGGCAACCTGATGCAGGCATGGATAGACATGTACTATGGCAATGAAAGCTTCCGGGTTGAAGTCACCTTGGCTCCGTTTCCAATGAACAGGCCTTTCCAGCAATTGCTGTCGTGTGAGCTCAACTCTTCAACCGCCGCAGCTATTGTCGGAGATGACGGGTACGTGTACGTTGGTTTCTCATCTTCCACGAGCAACAATAAAATTGCCGCTCATCAGGTCCATGGCTGGAGCTTCATGGTGGATGGACCGGCGAAACCTCTGGACTACCAGTCGATGATGGCACACAAGCATAGACCACCGCGTGCCAACCACCGGAGCTTGCTCAGATGGTTGCCGGCGACCTTATCCTTTCTTCTCCTTCTCATCGCTGCTGCTTCAGTCATCTGGTACACCAAGTGGAGCAAGAACAGCACAGAAGAAGAGGGACACCAAGAGTGCGAGTGGGAGGACGGATTGGGTCCTCGACGCTTCGCACACAAAGATCTCCGGCGAGCCACCGATGGGTTCAGTATCCGTCGGCTGCTCGGGAAAGGCGGCTTCGGGCGAGTTTACATGGGGGTGCTCGCCAACGAGATCATCGCGGTGAAGATGATCTCCTCTGCTGACTCCGACCAAGGGATGGCGCAGTTCACGGCCGAGGTCATCACCCTCGGCCGCCTCCGCCACCGCAACCTCGTCCGCCTCCTCGGCTACTGCCGCCACAAAGGCCAGCTCCTCCTCGTCTACGATTACATGCCCAATGGCAGCCTCGACAAGTTCCTGCATGACGACCACCATGAGCCGTGCAAGAGGACTCTGAATTGGCCTCGGCGACTTCACGTCATCAAGTGCGTCGCGGCTGGATTGCTCTACCTGCACGACGACTGGGAGCAGGTCATCGTCCACCGCGACGTCAAGGCAAGCAACGGGCTACTCGACGCCGACATGAACGGACGCCTGGGCGACTTCGGCCTCGCCAGGCTGCACGACCACGGCGCCGACGCGCACACCACGCACGTCGCCGGCACCAGGGGTTACCTCGCCCCGGAGCTCACCAGGTTCGGCAAGGCCAACAAGGCCACCGACGTGTTCGCGTTCGGAGCCTTCGTCCTCGAGGTGGCGCGCGGGCGGCGGCCGATGGGGCACAACGCCCGCGGCGAGCTGCTGGTGCTCGTCGAGTGGGTCCGCGGCGCGTGGGCGGCGGGCGGCTCCGTCGTCGACACCATGGACCCGAGGCTGGAAGAGTATTCCACCGACGAGGCGGAGCTGGTGCTCAAGCTCGGGCTGCTCTGCTCGCACCCGCTGCCGGCAGCGAGGCCCGGCATGCGCCTCGTCATGCAGTACCTCGACGGCGACCTGCAGCTGCCGGAGTTCTCGCCGGACTACCTATGCATCAAAGACGTCGACCAGGTCCAAGGTGACGAGTACTCTCCTTCGGTGGCCACCATGATCACAGGTCTGTCCGGAGGAAGATGACGTCCAGTTCAGTCAACGGAATTAGTTGAGAATATTGTAATATTAAGGCACGAAAATTAAGTAACATATTAATTTTATGGTTGTCTTTACTTAGTGGTATTCTACAATCAGTATTTTCACTAATAAAAAATAATAGCAAACCCCTGAAAATCTGGATTCTGTCAGTCGATTTCCCTGACCGCTAGATTAGCTTGAAAATTTATAAATATTTAAACGCTAAAATTTAACGATATCTATTTAACATGTAATTTATCCCTATAGTCAAGTAGAGAATACACAGCTCGGAACCTTGAATCAATTGTCACCTTAAAAAGAACACTATCTCCATGAGAATGAATTCTCATGGGAGACGGATTCTAATCACCCAGGTGGACGTTTACTCGTTTATTGCATGTCAATCAAATGGTTATCAAAAAAAGATAAAAAAATTGATAAGATATCTGAAATGGCCACAATTCAGTCACCCATAATAATTTCCATAGATGAGCTAAATAAAGTAGAGATTACATATCTGACATGGCCACAATTTGTAAAACTTAAAATGCAACATCATTGAGCCACATTATCTGGAAATTCTTGACCATTGGATGCAATGATTGATACAATACCTGCCATTAGATCATAGATAAGTATCAGCACAAGTATAAGATATTTCAAGAAACTTCCATGTGAGCAAGAGTCAATGCCCTACCACTTTTGCATCTTATCCCTAAAAATTCTTATATCTGTTGGTTGAGTTTGAACTTAGTACAAGAATACATATAACATAGTAGATCTCTGTTTTATCTTGGCATACAAAAGTTTACGATGCAATGCATCTTTCAACTTTAGATATGCTACCTTTCAATTTACCTATAATGTGTGTCTTAGAGAGGGTCATGGTCATAGAGAGCTTCTACGATTGGCTACAAACGTTAAATTGAAGCTCCGACTTTTTATCTCCATGTTTCGTATCCTTTGTGGAGGAAATTGAAACTCCGACTTCTTATCCCCATGTTCATGTGTTGTATCCTTATATATGTTGTTTCCGTCAGCAATATATATCTTTGGCTATTGTCCTTTTTAGAAATTTATCTTTGGTTGTTCTTTTCATCTACAATATAATATCTTTGGCTATTGTTTTCATCTGCAATATAATATCTTTGGCTATTGTTTTCGTCTGCAATATAATATCTTTGGCTATTGTGGAGGAAATTGAAGCTCCGAACTCTTATCCTCATGTTTTGTATCCTTATATATGTTGTTTTCGTCATCAATATAATATCTTTGGCTGAATGATAGCTCAGCTCAGCTAAATAGCAAGCAGTTTCTCTGAAAATTAATTCGATGAACTGAAACGTGTTCATCCCCTTCCAAGAGAGAGAGAGAGGTTTGCTTAAAAGCAAGTCCGCCATGGCCAGCGCATGACGGACGAAAATTGGATGTGAGAAATGAAGGACGACAACGGGCGAAAATCAGACATTATCAAAATTTTTTTGGTAGATAAAAACAAAAATAAAGATTTGCTTGTGCATAGCAACAGCAAATTTAATTACTGTAACTTTAGATTCAAATAAGTGTTTTCTTCCTCTGCCTCTAAGGCCTTAAAAGTAACATCATGTATTTGATTGAATTGGTTAATAGGATCATACTTCTTGTCAAATGGTAGTATAGTTGTAACCACCATAGTTATTAGGATCGGACCGGTAATTGAACCGGTGAGGATGTCGGTTCACTGGTTCATTGGTTCAGCCGTTATAAACCGGTTGAACCACCGGTTCAATTGTTTTGAATTGGCCACAAACTTAACAATATATGCATAGTTATATACAGATATACGCTATCACACGTCTGTAATATGGACCTTGGAAAGCAATTATCAAGCACATCACATCTCTATTAATATAAAACACACCAGTTTCATCAACACAAATCTTTTCTAGCCCTTAGATCTATTCATCCAACGGTTCCTATCAAGAGTTGGATCCATCCCTGCAATTAGCGATCTCCCATGTCGAGGAAGCAGCGGTTATGGCGATCGATCAAAGCAAAAAAGGAAAAGGAAAAAAAAAATTCTTCGCTCCCATTAGTGCGCCAGCCCGCCGCCTCCTCCTCCTCGTGCGCGCCTGCCGGATAGCCATGTGCCGCCACCGGCTCCGGGCGCGCGCCCGCCAGAGCCGTGCGCCCTACCCCGCCGCCTTCTCGCATGGAAGTCACAATCCCCTTCGAAGACATGGAGAATATGTCCACTTCGACTCCCTTAAATATAGGTCCAATCTAATTTGTATCCGTCAACTGTAATACAGTTATCTTGACCCTCCAATTACTAAAAACCGGTGCAAAATGACTGCCTCGGTGGTTTTGTGAATGGTTTTCGCTGATGTGGCACATTAACTTAGTTTGACCGGCTAACTCAACATGTGGGGCCCACGTATCAGTCTCCTCGTCTTATCCTTCTCTTTCTTTTCTCTCTCTCTCCTCCCTTCTTCTCTCTTCATGGCACAGGAGACATAGGCAGGAGGCGCTAAGCCGGTCGGCGCTGGTGGCCCCGAGCCCCGAGCCCCTGCCGCCAGCTTTCCCAGCCTCCGCGAGGCCGCCGCAGCCATGGCCGGTGACAAGTCCAAGAAGAAGAAGGGGACCACCTTGTCGCTCTCCAAGTTCACCATGTGCGGCAATGGCAACGGGATGGAACGGGGCTGAACAGCGGCGGTAGGCGACAACAGGGTGACAACGGCAAGGGAGATGGGCGGCAAAATCAAGCGGTGCGGCGACGAGGAGCGGCCATGCGTCCTGAGCACGACTCAGGCAGCGGAGACAGCGATGTCACGGTGGAAGAAGTCGATGGAGACCTCCGCTGCTCCACGCACCGTCCTCGTCCTTGTTCCGCACTGCCGATCCTCATCATCTGTGGAGGGAGCTTGTCGTCGGAGGAAGAAGGCGTGTCGTCCCTGTTTCGCGGCGGATGTGGTTGGGGAGGGGGCCTGTGTCAGAGAAGGAAGACGCGTCATCATCTCCCTCTTCCGCTGCGGCATTGATGGAGGAAGGGTAGGCGCCGGCATAGTCGGCGAAGCGGGGGATAGAGTAGGTGTTGTTGTCGACACGGTTGGAGGCACCGGGGCATGGGCAGTGGTGGAACATGGCGAAGTTGCGGGGCTTCTAGCTGCGTCCCCAGCTCATGGCGACAGCGGTGATGACGACGGTTGCTTCGTTGGTAAGAAGTGGGTGAAGGAAAATGTGGGTTGCCGCCGCCGCTCAGCCTCAGTTCTGTTGACAATGTGAGAAAGGGGAGAGAGTGTGTGGGATAGAGGAGGAAGGAGAGAGGCCCACTTTATTTTTAATTTTCTTTGATGACTAGGATGACATGTGCATGCCATGTCAGTGAATACCACTCTCAATACTATCTTGGAAGTGAAATTGCATCGATTTAATAATTGGACAGTCAAGATATTCGGTATTGCGGTTGAGAAATACGAATTAGATTATACCATATTTGGGAGTCCAAGTGGACTTATTCCAAGACATGGTGGACGGAATGGGCTGCTGCGAGGCTGCCATCCTTCCAACCTCACTGTTTTTCACCGACAGATGTGTTGAAATCACTAACTACTGTACTTCATATCTATTTATAACCCATTAATTCTTGAGTGTACAAATATTACTAGAGATAGGTATAGGCATCAACTTCATTTGGGAGGGAAAATAAATTTCAGGTGCATGCACAGCACTCTAATTTCATCGAAAAATCCCAAGAAGTATCATCACAAATTGTTACTTTAAAGCACATGCATGCATCATGCCGTTGCATTGTAAATTAGTGAAAATCAGTATAAATTGGTAGGATTACCATGCAATTTCTTAGCATATACTTCAATGACAACAGATATATAAGGACCATAAGGTAATAAATAGGACAGACAGTTCTAACTCGTAAATCTAACTTCACGAGTAGAGACTGGAGTATAGCTCTTCTGTTCATTTTTTTATAAGAAAAAAGACACATCGAGACATGAGTACGTATATGTAGACACCGGATAGGCAGTAAAAAACTACTAGTCGTAGATGTTACTGTTTGCGAAGTTTTTCCTTCACACTATTGCGCATAGATGACACAATGAAGAGGGCAATACAATATGCTGGAACAGCAACCGTTATCATCATCCTGTCGAAGCTTCTCCGTTCTTCATATCGTTTAACCAATTCATCAAAATTCTGAGGTGGATCGTATTCAAAATAATTGCCCCAGCGCCGCCCGGTAGGAGCTTCAGTCTTGGGCAATGTCGTGCCGCCCAGCTTATTATCCTACAGTTCCATCAAGGAGACGAAAAATAATAATAAACTACGATGAATAAACATCAAAATTAACCCTTAAAATATCAGCCTCACTCCGATGCTCTCTACTGGTAGTAGAAAATAATATGAACCGTTGATCTCATTTGATCAAAGGGTTCAGATTGCTTTTTACTACCACCCTAAATAGCGATGGTAGAAATGTGGAGAAGCATTATTATCCTAGAAATAGGTGTATAATTGTCATTTAGCAGTGACTAAATTTTTTCCTTCTGTTTTTGATTTTTGATGAAATATGAGCAGTGCCAATATAATGGATAACCACGTATCGATCTAACCGGAAAAGAAAATGATAAAGTTACTCGTAATCATTGTATTAGTAAAATACTAATTTACCCTTAATATTAAGGGTAGTTTAATACTACAAGTAGAGAGTACTGGAGCATCGCTCTTAAAATATTGGGTTAATTAGATCCATGCCATTAAACATATTCCGGTTTTAAAATATGCCATTAGTATTCACGTATTTGGAACCATACCACTATAATTTCACACATATTTAAAATATGCCACTACCTACCTCTTAGATGCATTTATGAAAAAATTTGGACCAAATTACCCTTCTTTTCATCTTCTTCCTTTTTCTCCCCTCTCCTTTCTTCCACAGCTCAGAGATCAGCGATGCTAGCGACAAAGCGAGCGGCGCGGCGGCGAGCAGCAGAAACAACGGCGGCGGAGCGAGTGGCAGCAGCAGCAGCGAGCGAGCGACAGCAGCAACGGCGGCCGAACGAGCGGCGCGGCGGCGGAGTGAGCGGCACGACGGCGGAACGAGCGACAGCAGCAGCAGCGGCGGGGGGGGGGGGGGGGGTGGGGAAGGGAGCGGCGGAGCGAGCGAGCGACAGTAGTAGCGGCGGCGGTGGCAGCAGCAGCGGCGAGCGAGCGACGGGAAGAGAGAGAAGAGAGAGGTTGAATTGAACATGAGGGTATTTTTTCCCAATACATGCAAAATACGTATATTAGTGGCACCACTAAGATTTTAAATAAGTAGCAGTAGCATTGTTACAAATACATAAATAGTAATAATATATTTTGAAATCGGAAAATTTTTAATGGCACATATCTAATTAACCCTAAAATATATATAGTTACCGTCATCATCCTCGCAAATCGCCTCCGTTCTTCTTCCAGTTCATTGATAAGCCCATCCCGATCTTGGCAACCCTTACAATAATTACCTCCTCCACTAGTCTTGCGAGATGTCCAGCTGCTCATCATGAGCTTATTATCCTATACATACAGAAATACAGATACAGTTCCAAGACGGATTGAACAAGAGAAGAACATATATCAGACATGCCGGAGACTAATATATATGGCCGGAGGGAGAGAATTGAACGAAGAGAAGAAAGAAACAAGAACCTGGTGGTGGAGAGAACGCGGTGGCCGCCGGCAGAGAGTCGTCGTCGTCGCCGCCACCGGCGCCGGGAGCGTCCTCCTCGCCAGAGACAGGGACAGAGAGCGCAGCGCCATAGCCATGCCGATTTACAGATCGATCGATTGAACATGGAAGAGACCGTACGTTTATACGTTGCGTACGTCCGGTTCTCCGAGTCCGTCACCAATTCTTGCTTGTGCTTGTGCTGTAAATTACGGCCTTTTTTTTTTGTTTTGTTTGGGCTGTAAATCAAGTTCGATCTTGGGTCTGATATCAAGGTGCCAGGTCTGTTGCATATGTATTAGACCTGGTAAATTGGACTTGGTTACTACACACATAATAGGCCTGGTACCTATTGGAATCAACCATATATCCATCAGCTAGCGAAAGTGATCGATAGAGCAGATGTCCCTCGAGGCCCTCGCTGTCGTCTGCTACTGAACCCATCGGTGGCTCGCCGGAGATCCTTGTAATTGAAACGTCGAGGACCCAACCCGTCCTCCCGCTCACACTCTTGGTGATCCTCTTCTTGTGCTCTATTCTTGCACCACTTGGTGTACCAGATGACTGAAACAGCGATGAGAAGGAGAAGAAAGGATAACGTCGCCGGCAACCATCTATGCGCGTGTCCCATCATCGACTGGTAGTCCAGCGGTTTCGCCGGTCCATGGTGGAAGATGAGAAACCAACGTACACGTACCCGTCATCTCCGAAAATAGCAGCGGCGGTTGAAGAGTTGAGGTTGAGGTCACATGACAGCAATGATGCGAGAGGCCTGTTCATTGGAAATGAAGCCAAGGTGAGCTCAAGCCGGAAGGTTTGTCCGTCATAGGTCATGTCTATCCATGCCTGCATCAGGTCGCCACTGGTGAGGCTGAGAGGTTGGAAGCTATCTTCATTTTAGGGATAAACACGATAGCCTGCAGAAGCAGAAGCGATGGGTGACAAGCTATCGAGATCAACCCGAACGTTGTCCATCCTATGGACGCTGTTGAGCTCCACAGCGAGCTTGTTCGAGTACAACTCCCCGTACCAGGAGGAAGTTGTGGGTAGGGGAGATGACGAAGGCCATTCCCTAACAGGAGATGCTGGACATGTTGCCCGGTACGGTGTGATGCTGAAGATAAACATGGTATAAATAGAGCGAGTAATCTGATCATTGGAGGAAGAATTGAAGAGGGCAACAGGCTGGGGGTGGAAGCAGTGCCCCTGGGCGTTGTACTCGCTGGAATTCGTCAGTCAGGATGCCGTCTTCTCCAAATGCAAGCGGCACCATCGAGGAGGAGGTTACTGCTACTGCTTGAGAATCCATTATACACGAACCCATCGCCGACGCTGCCTTCGGCGACAATGTGACATCGATGAGGAAGATCAGCAGGAGGAGGAGGAGAAATCACAACTGTTGGTCTAAATTCATTCCACGTGGAGCCTTGCTCTCGGCCCATTACAACCTAGAAAGTACAACAAATGTGAGCCATTGATTCATGTGTTGATCAATTGTAGGAGATTGCCTCATCTCTTTGTGATGGAAAGAAAAACCTAGCCTCCATTGAGAGAGCTGACAGCAGCAGCCATTGAGGAGGAGAAGAAACTAGCAAGACACAAGAGAGGAAGAGGAGAGTGGAGAAGAAGAGTTGCAATTTGTTCAGCTTGGTGGCTTTTACCACATCTTCATAAGTCAGCGATTGGAGGTTCAAACATGGTTGGATTGGCACCAAACTTGGTGATTTGTTCCTCACTTTAAGAACTTCAATCTGGTCAGTTTGTATGAGGATTGGTAGAGTAGAGCACCGGATTTGAGGGGTGGTTTGTGTAATGCCCCGCTGCGAGATGTTAAAAACAAAATTAATAAATTTCTATTCGTGAAAATTCCGTTCTTTGTGTGAGAGTCTAAGTGGTGCGATGGATCTCGATTAAAATCTACCCTTGCTCTCTCTCCTCGTTACCAAAAATCGTCTCCTCGAAATTCCTTTTCCAAATAAATCCCCGAAATTTGATCCTTCTCTCCTTTGAATTTTCCGAGTTCAAATATGTAATTTAGAATCAAATCCAAGTTAAAATTCTAAACTTAAATCTCTTCATTTTCAATTTCCAGGAAAAGTCTAGTTTGCAACCCTGTTCCTTGGGCCGAAACCTTTCCTTGGTCCTTCTCTCGGCCGATCTCTCCCTCCCCCTCATGGGCCACACCCGGCCCGGCCTAACCCCCCCCGCCGGTCCGTTTAACTTCCCCGGCCTACTCCCTCATCTCTCTCTCTCCCTCTTGTTGGGCTATCCCCGGCTTGGCCCAACTCCCCGCCTCGGCCCACTTCTCCTTCCAGGGCGCGTGCGCCTCACGTGCCGAGGGAGAGTGCCGTCTCCCTCGCGCCTCTCTCTCTTCTGCTGCGTTTGCCGCTGGCGCCGTTCAATTTTTGGGGCGCGCTGTTCCTTCCCGCGCGCGCCGCGCATCGTGACCGACCGCCTAGTCGCCGCCGCCATCACTCCTGGCCATCGCCTGCGCCGGCAGCCGCCGTGTCGCCGCTCCGCGCCAAACCGGCGGCCACCACCATTTGCCATCACCACCATCATCACCTCAGGCTCGGGCCCGACTGCTCCACGCCGCATGCGTCCAAAGCCGAGAGGCAACAGCTTTCCCTCTCCCGCGCTCCTCTTCGCCCAAAGCAGCATGGGACAAGCTCCCCTTCTCCTCTCCTTTTTCTTTCCTTCCTCCCTCAGACCGGCGCTACCCGGTCCGCTGCTTAGCTCCTTGTGCAGCGGACAGCGAGCCGCTGACGCCGCCTCTGTGCCTCGCCACCCCCGCCTACCACGCCCAGTTTCCTTTCACCTGAAGCCTCATGGGCGCCTATAAACCCCCTTCCATCTCTCGTTTTGCGTCTCCACCTCCGCCGCTGCAAACCGAGCGCCACCGCCCTTCGATCGCCTCGTCGCCTCTTCCTTTTTCCCCGGCCATGCTCCCCTCAGCATCGTGCCGCACCCGCTGGCCCCCACGATGCGCCATCGCCGGCAGTGCTCCGCAGCCGGCCGCCTCCCCCACCATCGGGCAACCGCCGACGACGCCGTTCCCCTTCCATCGGTGAGCTCCATGCCTCCTTCTCCCTCCTACAGCACGGGCGCACACAGCGGTTGGCCTCTCCATAGCTGGACCCCTCTCTCTCTTCTCCCGGTGTCGCGTCGTGCGCCATCGCTCTGTGCCGAGCGGTGCTCGTCGTCGCCATCGTCCTCCGGCGCTGCTTGTGCTCCAAATCTGTGGGGAATGGTTTCCCTAGCTCGTGTAGTAGCTCCTCTCCCGGTAAATCAAACCCTTGCCACACCGGCGAGGTTTTCCCCTTCCGCTCGCCGGCGATTGCTGCCGCCGCAATCCGCTGTTTTCGGCCATCCTCCGGTGAATCCAGGCCATTGGCTCATCTCCCCTTGTGTCACCCTCCACCCCGGTGTGCTCCCCCTCTCCGGTCACTGCGCGTGCCGTTCTAGTGACCGCCGATGCCGCCCGCCGTTGGATCCGTGGGGGTCGTCTTCCTCCCCTCGCCATCCGACGTGGCGGCCACATAGGCTTGACCGGGTCAAGCCGACCCCGGTCAGCGGCGCCCAATCAGCCACCTCCTCTCCCGCCCGCGTGGGCCGCCTCTCAACCGCCGGCCGGCCCGTGCCGCGCCCGGCCGTGGGCCGCTTTCCCTCGCGCGCGGCCCACTCCCCTCCGGCCTTGCTCGCTCGCGAGCGCCACCCCACCGGGCCGTGCCCTCCCGTGCCCTGCCTCGTGGGCCGCTTCATTACGCCGACCCACCCCCTCTTTCTCTCTGTCTCGGCCTTGCCTCCCCCACCCGACAACCCAAAAGTCCATCGTTGGTCCCTCATTCCTCCCTTTAACCAAATCAGCCACCCGTCGATTGAAGTCCTACACCCTCCCTCACCTTTTGCTGGCCCCACATGTCAATGAGTGTAAGAAATATTCTTGAGAATATTTATTTTCCATAAATTCAATAATTCCATTTCCTTTGTCCAGAAAATTCAACAAACCATTTATCTTATTCAAGAAAATCAAATAATCTTCCAAAATTCATATATCTCGATCCGTAACCCCGATTGACTCCGTTCCACTTCCAGTAATTCTGTTAAATTGAGATCTATCTAATGGCACTATTAATTAGTCTAAATAGGATCTTTATTTTGGTCCTTGTATAGGTTTTCCCCGTTTGTGTATAGTTGCGGGTTGCGGATTTTCGTTCGGGTGCAGATTTCAAGGAGTTTCGTGAAGACATTTAGCAAGGCAAGTCACATTTGACCATATTGCTCCTATAATTGAAAAGTCATTATTATTTTTGTTTGCTACTTGCATTATTAGGAGTACACACTTAATTTGCTTGGCCTCAGTTTGCGTGCCAAACCGACCTACCCAGTAGTCGCACTACTTTCTGTAGGCCAAAATATCCTGTTTCCTTGTCGCTCCACCTTTGTGGTACTTCGGTGTCCGTGCTATCTGAGCACGAGTACCAATTACTCCACATACACCGTTGCTTGTCGAAAAATTGGGATATGGGTTTGAGAAGCCTTGAAAACCCGACACGTGGTGTCAGTGTGTTTGAAAATAAAATGATTGTGAAATCTCGCAATACGGGTATTGCGCCTGCGTGGTGTTGTTCCTGAATTCACATATAAGGACCGATTCCTGTGGGAATTACATCCGAGCATAGCAAATGCACCACATGGTGGAATGGGACACCCTAGCTAAGTAATTAGCTGCTTCTAGGAAATCTTGTATGACAATAGGGGTGGAAAGCCGGGATGTGACGGTAGAGACTTCCTGGGAGTTCTAAACAGAGGAAGGCAACCGAGAGTCCTGTTTGGACAGCCGGAGTTGGCCTGATGTTTGTCAGGGAGACCCTCTATGTGGCATGAGGTGACCTAGGGATAGTTTTGGAAAGGCCTTGTCACGAACCTCCTGCACCGGCCAATGTCTGGAGTAAGTTCGTGTTATGTAGGTAAAGTGTACCCCTCTGCAGAGGTTAATAAACTGTTCGAACAGCCGTGCCCACGGTCATGGGCGGATGCAAGGTGATTCCCACTGCGTAGATTTGTTTGCTTGTGCTTTGTGAAAATATTTGTTGACTGGGAATTGTTACCAGAATCAGCCTGTGTGGCAGATGGATGGCCTGGGTGGTCAGAAATGGGTCTGTGTGATCCGGGATGTCTGAGGGCATCATAGACTAGGCTTCCCGGGAGGAAGCAGAAAGTTGTGTTGCGGGGCAGCGGGACTCTTGGAGTCCGAGGAAATGAAAATGGCTCAGGGAGCCGCTTAATCAAGTGAAATGGCTATGTGAGCCGAGAATTAACGAACCGACCTGGGAAGTCGGGGCAATACCAGCTGAGTTGTTGAAAAGCATCTCTTAAGTCGATTTGAGACGCAAGTCTCTTTCGACCTAAACTTAACAAGAAGTAAATCACTTAGTGGATTCAAAATGTTTCCAAATAAAGGATTTGCAAAACAATTTTTCCCCTCTTTCAAGCTTGCACTTAACGCCTAAGTTCCATGACTTGCTGAGTACGTAAGTACTTACCCTTGCTCTATATATATAGTTCCTCCGCACTGAAGGTGAAGTCCAAGAGAAGTGAAGATTAGGGTTTCATCCTGGTTCCCAGCCATCGCCTGTGATGTTGGGTATTAGTTCGTTGATTTCCGCTACCGCTGTCTCTGATGTTGCTGCTTCTGTGTCGTCTGTTGTAATCTTGTGTTCTCCCAAGAGCTGCAACTTAAGTTAAGGTGAATAAGCCCCTATTTAAATTAAGGATTGCAATGATTCATAATTGTTATCGTGGGTACCAGCGCTATGTCCTAGGACTGGTACCGATATCGCAGACTCGTAGGAAGCGGTCCCCGCCGATTTTCCTACGACGCGCCCCTGCCAGGTGCCGTTGTACGGCGGTGCCGGATTGGGGTGTGGCAGTTTGTCAACTCGAGTGACTGCAGTTTCAGCTTGTACAACAGTTGGTAGAAAGTCAGATTGAGGCGTCAAACGGTATCCGATTGGGCTGTTTTTTGGATATCTTGGAAGAGACTCATAGACCGTCATTTCTGCCAGGTTTCGTGCATTTTGCATCTGTGGTTTGGGAGATCTCAGCTGAGAACCAAAGATGACAGAATCTACTATCTCTGCTTGTTTGTTGATATGCCTCTTGTTAGTTTTGATGGTTGATGTTGATGATGCCAGGTGTGCAACTTGATCTAGCTACTGTTGTGATGTGGCTCTAAATGTTCTAGAGAAGATTCCATTTATATCCATTGTTGATTATAGTGGAAGCTTGAAGTGGACAGTTGGTCCCGTGGTTTTTAACTCCTCACACCGAGGAGGTTTTTCCACGTAAATCACCGTATCTCGTGTGCATGCGTTTATTGTTGTTCCGCTGCTGATTTTCTAGTTGAAACTATCCTCAAAGTTCATGGCAAGATAAGAGATTAATTATGTGAAATATATTTGCCGGTTGGTGAATTGTAGTTTACATATAAAGTGTTTTGGTCTAACCCCAACAACAACAACCTGCTGAATTCGGGCATGTTTACTCTCCTCTCCTCTCCTCTACTTCCTTTCTTCTTCTCTTCCCTTCCTTTTTTAAGAGAGAGGAAAGCTATTGCATCCGGATTATGTTATAGAGACCCGATGTAACATATACTTTTATATCATCTAAGAAAATAAACTGAAACCGTCTACTCCCTTGGTCCCCAAATCAACAGAACGTGAGCGTAGTAACTATAGCACTCAGACTGCAAGCCGGTCTGCACGCATATACGTATATATCAATGACGAGTTGCGAGGTGAAGCTGTAAAGTGGTAGACGCGCGATTATCGTAATAAGTAGTACGACTGTAGGACAGGAACAGCTGGTGAGCTGACATGTACCTAAGGGTCCAATAAGTTGTACTCCCTTCATTTTATATTATAAATCGTTTGAATTTTTTTCAACAAAGTTCAATCAAATTTATAGAAAAAATTAGTAATATTTAAATATTAAATTAGTTTTATTTAATATAACATTGAATATATTTGAGAATATGTTTGTTTTAGGTTAAAAATACTAATATATTTTTCAATTAACTTGATCAAACTTAGAAAATTTGACTAGGAAAAAATCAAACGACTTTATAATATGAACAACGCTAATGATTATACAAGTTGTTGTTGACTGACTTGGCTCGACGACTATTGACGCGGGCAGTCCGATGAAACCAACACATATATCTATTTGTATTATAAAAGTTTAAAATATTTCTATAATTTTAATACATCGTCCTATTTCGATACAAATATCGGTGCACGCATACAACTTCCGCGTATGTTTACGCCCGCATCGATGTCCCATTGTCACCCGCCTCAATATTACTTGCCTTAATACTTTTTACAAGTACGAGCCCATCTCAGATTTGCCTGAATGGCATGTCCGTTCTATTCTTTTACTATAGAAAGAAAAACCCATTCTGTCAATTAATCAAATCGATAACATATCTATTTTTTTATCTTTTGAATAAAAGTAGATGCTGTTCATTATTAAAAAAACGTGAAAAATGAATTGTGGGCTTGGTCTTCATTCATAAGTTAGCAGTAGTTTTTCATTGAAAAAACAAACCAAAAGTACATGACCGTGTTTTTTTGAACAAATTAATTTGTTATAATGTAAATGGTAGTTTGATGAAAACTTGCCGTAATATTCATTTGCAAATGACATTTGCAGATACTTCCTCCGTTTCATATTATAAGTCGTTTGACTTTTTTCTAGCCAAACTTTGTTAAGTTTGACTAAAATTATAGAAAAATTTAGCAACATCGAAAATATCAAATTAGTTTTATTAAATCTAAAATTGAATATATTTTGATAATATGTTTGTTTTGTGTTAAAAATACTATTATATTTTTCTATAAACTTGACTAAATTTAAAGAAGTTCGACTAGAAAAAAAGTCAAACAACTTATAATATGAAATAGAGAGAGTACATCATACTGGATGTCGTTTTGACATATATGATCTCTAAATTTCAATTTAGGGTATTGTTTGCAAATATCAATTAGGATAATTTCACTTTATTTGTGTGCGTCTCAATTATCGAGAGATTTGATTTGTATTATAAATTTTAATCTTTCCAGTTGCAATGCACGGACACTTTTGTAGGGAACAAAAGTTGAAGAGTCATGATGAATAAACAACTCAACTCCACTTCTACTAGAAACGAAAATTTCAAGAACCAGCAATAGAATCAAGGCAGTCACACCATGCCCATTCTCGTCTTGCTCTACACAGGCCTCTTGATCACTGGCGTGATGATGGTAATTGCCACCTTTCCTGAATTCACATACAACGGATTCACCCACGCCAGGAACCTCCTCCACGACGCAAGTCATATATATACTTGTAGCTAGCAAAGTAGAGTAATTCACCATGTATATTATCAATCGCCATCACTTACCCTTCCCTAGCTTCATGCCAACTAGCTTGCTATCACCTTCCTCCTGAGAGTCCTGACATGAATGTTCCATGGCTCACCGTCGACGATGACGGGTACGACATCACGTACGAGTCGAATCCTTCGTTGGACATCATGGCTTGCATGCCAAAGCTTAGGTTTGCCGGCATCAGCTCTGGCAGCTTCATGTCTCCGTCGAGGTATTGCATGACTTGTCTCATGCTAGGCCTTGCCTGAGGAACCGGGTGCGAGCATAGCAGTCCTAGCTTCAGCACCAGACATGCTTCATCGCAATCAAGCTCACCTTGTAACCTTGTATCTATAGCCTTTGTCAGTAAACCCTTGTGCCAATGCTCGAGCACCCGGTCAACCAGCATTATCCGGTTATCCTGCCTGTTGTGCTCAACAGGTCTTCGTCCACAGGTGACCTCTAGAAGGAACGCACCAAATGCAAACACATCGGTAAGAGGGGATGCCTTACCGGTGCGTGCTAACTCAGGTGCTATGTATCCCATGATTCCAACGACATGTGTGGTTTGTGGGTCGATACCGTGGTCGTACAACTTCGCTAGGCCGAAATCCCCTAGCCGTCCATTCATTTCACCGTCGAGGAGCACATTACTTGCCTTGATATCTCGGTGAACCACAACCTGATCCCACTCCTCATGAAGGTAAAGCACTCCAGACGCAATGCCTTTAATGATATGAAACCTATGAGCCCAATCTAAGTTGTTCTCTCCTTCTTGTCCATGTAGGTACTTGTCAAGGCTACCATTTGGCATGTATTCGTATACCAAAAGAAGTTCACCTTTTCGTCGACAGTATCCAAGTAGTTGCACTAGGTTACGATGCCTGAGACGGCCAATGCTAACAACCTCTGCAATGAACTCCTTGATACCCTGCCTCGATTCGTGGGATATCCTTTTCACTGCAACCTCCATCTTGGATGATTTAAGCACACCTTTGTACACGCTCCCAAACCCCCCTGATCCAAGTAAGTACTTGTTCTTGAAACCTTGTGTAGCATCGAACAAATCCTTGAAAGAGAATCTATGTGGCCCAAACTCAACCTCCCAATCTTCCCGCAACTCAGCGTACCTCGACCGCCTCCGCAACAAGTGAAGGACGATCACACCAACAGCAAGAACAAACATCGCGGTGGCTATTGGCATGGTGATCTCCATTACTTTGGATGAACTCTTTGGGCTCTGTCTTGGTAGCTTTGGTAGCTTGCTTATGTCGATGTCCGGAGCAACTCCATTCATGGCAAAGCTCCAGCCAAGCACGTAGTACTGTGAGTCAATGTCTCCTGATGATGATGAGAAGCCAACAAATGCAGAATCAGTAAGAACTGTAGATAAATTGTAGATCACTGAACCAAGGGGCCTTTTGGGTTTTGATATCTCAGTCGGAGCAACGGTCACGTTGATCCGTGTGGTTTCTTGGTCGTAATCGATCCAGACTCGCATCGGCATATGGCTGTTCAATGCCAGGTTCTTGAGGTTACCGTAGTCGCTGTCGTCGTAGTAGCCGGTGGGGTAGGATTTCACGGAGCGGATGCTGTTGATGTCGACGCCGACGTGGTTGTTGTTGATGTCCATGAAGTCGGTGTTCTGGATGGTGTCGAGCTCGACGGCGAAGAGTTGGTTGGCCATGTCGCCGTCGGTCTTGTTGCTGAAGAGGCCTAGGTAGCTCCTCGGCGCTGCGGCAGAGAGGTTCTTGGTCGGGGAGACGAAGAAGGCCATGCCATGGGAGCTCAGGTTGGGGTAGATGGAGAGGATGGCGAAGACGAAGGAGACAGAGAAGGAGTGCACGTCGTTGCCGTTGCCATTGCCACTGCCACCATCGGCGGCGGGAAGGCCGCGGAATTGCAAAGGATCAGGGTGGAACGCGTGGGCTTTGAGCGCGCCGGTGCCATTGGTGAGCTGGAGGAGGCCGGCCGGAGTGACCATGGCCATGCCGTCGAGGGTGAGGTTGGCACCGGCGAACCCGGTGTAGACGAACTGGCCATCGGTGGTAGCAGCAGTAGAATTCATCGCAAGGATGCTGAGGCCAAGAAGTAGAAGCAGCATGGATATTGTGTTGTTCATGGCTGGGTCGTCGTCGCCGGGAAGAAGACGATCGATCGAAGCTAAGAATTGAATGATCAGACAAAGCTTTAGATAGTGCAGAGATGATGGCCTAGCTAGCTAGTTGCATATCTGCATGTGTGGTGGTGGCACTGTCTTTGTCTGTGGAGAATTTATTGGATTGGAGAAATTTCTGCCTTGGTAGGCAGGGCATGGTGAATGTAGAGTTGTAGACAACTAACATGTCCATCATTGTCTGTAAAATTGACAGATATTTAGTGGACGCTGTGTCGTTGTCAACTTGACCTGGTTCCAAGCTAGGTTTTAATTCATTACTCCCTCCATTTTCGTGTTACAAGTTGTTTTATTTTTTTCTAATTAAATTTATTCAGTTTGATCAAATTTATAGAAAAAGTAGCAACATAAAAAAATCAAATTAGTTTCATTTAATCTAATATTGAATATATTTTGATAATATGTTTGTTTTTTTGAAAATACTAACAAATTTTTCTATAAACTTGATTAAATTTGGAGAAGTTTAATTAGTAAAAAAATCAAATGACTTATAATATGAACGGATGGAGTAGCTATTAACCATTATAGCTTTATTTAGTCCGCTATTAATTATTTGAGAAGACCGGTCGCTAAATGTCTTCGATGGACGGCCCAATAATTTCCGGCCGGAGGCAGATAAATCTGATCCAATTGTTTGCATGGGCCATGTGTGGCCTTGCAGCTCGCCGTGCAGCACGCACGGTGCAGATCGTCAAGGAAGCCGTCATTGGCTGATGGCTCCACCGACTGGGTGTGGCCATTCGGTTTTTCAGATTATGGCGAAATTCAGTTAGTCATAACTCGAGACCGAATTGTTGTTGGGAAAGGACAAGACCGATGATTTCGGTTTTGGTCTCGGTTATATCTGAACTAGTGCTCCATGCAAATTACACGGCTAGCATCCTTATATTTTCTCTCATATAATATTCTATATATTTTCTTATTTTATTA
This sequence comes from Oryza punctata, assembly GCA_000573905.2. Classification (NCBI taxonomy): domain Eukaryota; kingdom Viridiplantae; phylum Streptophyta; class Magnoliopsida; order Poales; family Poaceae; genus Oryza; species Oryza punctata. Next base: position 1,970,249 of record CM002494.2, on the reverse strand, counting down.
TTAAAATATATTAAAATAATAACATAACTTAAATTTTGTACTAACTTTATCAAACTATCAATGTGTAATATTCATATTGTGTTGTATACACATGATAGTTATTAATTATTTTTAATACTGAATTTTAGTTTCTCAATTATATTCTATATGGCCTCTAGACTCCTCTTCCAACATTCTTTATTTTTTAATTATGAATTTTGTTCCTATATTTCTTATTTTGAATTCAAAATTTCAGTTATTTCTAAATTATACTCCTATATGAACTCTTGACTCCTCTTCTAATATTTCTTATTTTTCAATTCTAAATTTTTGTTATTTGTAAATTGTAATTCTATGGACTCTAGACTCTTTTTCTATTATTTCTTATTTTTAATTATGAATTCTCAGTATTTCTAATTGTATTTCTATATGGACTACAAACTCATCTTTAAATATTATTTATTTTTTAATTTCGAATTTCAGTTACTTCTAAATTGTATTCCTACATGGACTCTAGACTATTGTTCCACCATTCCTTTTTTTAATTTCTAATTTTAGTTATTTGTAAATTGTATTTCTATATGTACTCTAAACTCTACTTTTAATTTTATTATTTTTATTCGGAATTTTAATTAATTCTAAATTCCTATATGGACTCTATACTCTTCTTTTAATATTCCTTATTTTAATCCCTAATTTCTATTATTTCTAAATTGTATTTGTATATGGACTCTAAACTTATCTTTCAATAATTCTTTTTTTAATTTCGAATTTTCGTTATTTCTAAATTGTATTTCTGTATGGACTCTAACCTCTACTTTTAATTTTCTTATTTTTTAATTCCGAATTTCCATTAGTTCAATTGTATACCGGTATGGACTCTAGTCTTCTCTTCCTATATTCTTTATTTTTAATTCCGAATTTCAGATAATTTTAAATTTTAAATTGTATTTCTCTATGGACTCTAGTCTTCATCCAATATTGTTATTTTTCAATTTTGAATTTTCGTTATTTCTAAATTGTATTTCTGTATGGACTCTAACCTCTACTTTTAATTTTCTTATTTTTTTAATTCCGAATTTCCATTAGTTCTACTGTATACCGGTATGGACTCTAGTCTTCTCTTCCTATATTTCTTATTTTTAATTTCGAATTTCAGCTACTTTTAAATTGTATTCCTATATGGACTCTGTTTTTTCTTTTTCTCCGATTAATATGAGAATTTCTAGGCTATGAGAGCAAACGTGGAGGCTTCTTTTTCTATTCCTTTAATAAGTTAATAGATTTTGATAGATTCTAGGAAGACCGAAAATTTGACAGCATTTCTTCTCTCTTATAGGACATCTTTTTGACAATTCAATAGCAGAAGTTCTCTGTCAATGGTGAATACATCTTCTGTATATATGATGTGTTCTTCCTCGGTAAAACCCTATCTCTCGGAGCTAGGTTTCTTTGGAAAACGATAGCTCTGGGCAGATGCAATTCACTACTACAGAAATGGTTTTTCTGTACGAGGGAGGCTTTAGGTTGCATGCGGGCCACTTGTGGCCGCGCCTGCAAAAATCGCCCCCCGGGGGCGGGACAACCAGCCGCATGCGAAGATGTTGCGGTTGCTTAAGACAGCCGCATGTGATAATAGGCATATTTTCACATGCGGCTGTCTTAAGCGGCCGCATGCATTATCCCATGCAATAATACATCTTCGCATGCGGCTGTCGTAAGTGACCGCATGCGATGATGGGCCCATATATCTTGCAGCAGAGACCCGACATTGAGCATTTGAATCCGAAGTTTTCTCTCTCCTATTGCAAGCAACAAATAGGAGGGGAGGTTTTTAACTCGAAATCTTTGCTTGAAGTCTATATGAAAGGTGTAGAACTCTCTATCCTCCTTCATTTGGCTCAATTTTTATTAAATTTCGTTAGTGGAAATTGGAGTTTTTTAAAAAATTGTGATAAGGTTTGTTTTAGCTAGTTTTTGCAAAATCTAGCTTTGAAATATATATTTTGATGGGCAAATTTTGGATGTAAATTTGTGTACATACTAGTTACTTGTACTGTTGTTTTTTTTGAGCGATATAAATGTATTTACACGTTTTTATAAACTAGCTGCGGTCTATTATTTGTATTTGTATTTTTTTGTCTTTAGATATAGATCGGTCGTCATGGATGTATGAGATGCGGAGAACTCACCCAATATTTATGAAGGAAGCATCTAAATTTATTAATCAGGTTAAGGCGCATGCTTTGAGAGGGAATATGACAAAAAGTTTGTGTCCGTGCCGTCACTGTAAGAATCAGAAATTGGTGGTAGATCCTGATGAAATATTGGGACACATAATGCAGCATGGATTCACCGCCAATTACAAGGTTTGGACATATCACGGGGAAATCGCTGATCCCCAAGATGACGATGAAGATTTAAGTTTCGAGATGAATGAGGCTGAGAATTTAGTAATCGAAGACATGTCCCGTGAAAGGATGAATATAAATGTTTGCACAAATAGTGATGATTTTGAGGATGGTAATGATCTAGAGGATATGCTACGCCATGTTGAACCAGAGGATCTAGCGGCAGATCATGCGGGTTAGACCATTGGCAGGCATTGGAGAAGGCATCGAAGGATCTTCTTTACGATGAAGCGAAGGGATGTGATAAGGATTTCACAGTATTGCGTTCAGTGCTTGAACTTCTGAGATTGAAGGCTAAATACGGATGGTCGGACACAAGTTTTAATGATCTTATGAGTTTGTTGAGTGTGTTGCTTCCTAAGCCTAACTTTATACCATCGAACACATATCAAGCGAAGAAACTCATATGTCCTTTAACTCTTGGTGTTGAAAAGATTCATGCATTGTTCAAGATGTTACGGTGCCGATTTGCAGGTTACACAGCTGATGAGGCAGGATATGCGAGAGCCCACGACTTCATCTGGCAACTGCTGCGTACAAGCCATGACCACCGGCTGCTTGGAGTAATTACAAATGAGCTTTCTTTTCTTCATGATTTCTACTTTTCATCAGTCCCAATCTCCTATTCCAAGCGTTGCCTGCCTATCTTGAGCCTCCTCATCTCACTCTTCACTATATGTTACTTCTTATTACTTGTTGGATTAGCTGTGGATTTCTGTTATGGAATTACTATATGGGGTCAGGTTCAAATCACAAGAGATTGCTTTAATGCTACCAAACTCATAACTAGTGTTGATACTTTTGCTGGGTCTTTGTTGTATGATCTAGTGCCAATATTTGCATTGCTTGCATTAGTCATGCTTGCGGAGGCAAGGGAGGTTGCTTCCTGCATATGCTCCAACTGGGCCAAAGTTGCGCTCATCTGCTGCCAGCTTAATATTAACAAGCAGCTGCTGCCATATCCATATCCTACCAGATTGCAAAAATGTCTTGTCTCTGCTGTGTTAAGATTCAGATGCAACTTGTTGAATCCATTGGACGACAAGATGAGACAATTGCCATTCCATTCAAGGAAACACATTAACATTACTGCTCTTCTTATCCGTCCTCTTCATCATCTGCTTATTGGCAAAACAAAGAATGTCAAGGTACCAACTGCTGTGAAGGCTGCTATCGTCACAATGCACTACGAAGCAACAATGGCCAGCTCAGCAATGGCGTAGGGTTTCTGCAAGATCATGGCGGCCGCGACTTCCTCTGGGCTTGCACCGACGGCGAAGCCACCTCTGATGTCATCCTCTCATGGCACATCGCCACCAGCATCCTCGAGGCCAAGCTCCATCACCACCATCCTCTTTCTTCTTCTTCTTCGGACAACCAGATTATTGTAGCAACTCACCTGTCGCGCTACTGCGCGTACCTGGTGAACTGCTGGCCGGAGCTTCTCCCCGACGACGACAAGTGGAGCAAGAGCTTGTACGACGCCGTCACCAAGGACTCGGAGCACGGCGTGGTGAAGAAGGGCGTGAGGCTAGGAAGGCAACTGACGGAGCTGAAAGGCGAGGAGGCATGGAGCTTGCTCGCCGGCGTGTGGTCGGAGATGATCCTGTACGTGGCCCCGTCGGACAACCTCAGCGCGCACTCCGACGCCATCGCACGCGGCGGCGAGCTCATCACCGTCGTGTGGGCGCTGCTGATGCACCTCGGGATCTACAAACGGCCACGTACAAGGCCCGCCGCCGACGCAAACTCTGTCTAAGCATTATTGATCTTTAATTTGTTGCTCTATGGATGATTACTCTGTGTACGTGCATGTGTATGTCGGTTAGTTATCATGTCCACAAATATATTGTTTAATTTTCATAGTTTAGCGAATAAAGCCCGGTGTGACTCTCTTTCTGGTCTTTGGCACGACAAAAGTTGTAATTTCATTTCACGGTTATTAGTCTGTGAGGACTCCGTGGTTGAGTAATATATTTCCCTCCCCCCCAAAAAAAGAGATGGTACACAAATTAATTAATGTATTGAAAATATAGTCTACAATACCTAAAATCTATTTATTTTTAAAAATAAATATCTAAAATTTAGAATTTGGCGGTGGGTACCGAAAGAACGGAATCCCTGTATATGTTTGGTTTCCCTTCAATCCCCTCTAGTCCCTCCTCTTGAATTAACCGAACAAGCCCTTTCTCCCTCTTTCTACATTTCCATCCTAGGGTCATCAGTACTCCAACCAGATTGATGTGTAGGAACGAAGCGGATCTGATCTGATGTGTTAAATTTCACTTTGATGGTTATACTATCTTGGTTAAATTTAGTACATGACCACCCTGAAAACAATCAAATGCTCGATTGTTTAGACCTTATACTTTCTTTCATCTTAGTGCTGCATCAATTGGGTTTGACCTACTAAATCGTGCTTGGATTTCTAAGAACTAACTTGCTCTTTGGTTGCCGATAAGGGTAGCATCGGGGTTTCAGCCGATGAGTTATCTAAAATGTTGCATCGGCTTATAAGAATTATATACAGGGTGATTTTAGCGATTACAACAAAGCCGATTGGTTCATTACTTTATTATATTATCATCGGTTGATTGGATTGTTTGTTCAAGTTCTTTTATTGCTTATCTAAGTGTCATAATATACACTAGCATGGTGGTCCCCCAAGATTGCACGGCTAGCATCATTATATTTTTTTGACACGATAATATATATATATTCAAATTATATCATTAAAATATATTAAAATAGCAAATTAATTTTAAATTCAATACTAATTTGACCAAACTAACCAATATATAATATAATTATATTGTATATACGTGATAGTTATTAATTAATTTTTATTCTAACATTTAGTTATTTCCTTCTTTCAATTCTTATTTTAAATATTGATTTTTAGTTATTTCTGAATTGTATTCCTACATAAGCACCTCTTTCAATTTTTTATTTCAAATTTTTGCGATTTGTAAATTGTATTTCTATGTGGACTATAAACTCTTTCTACCAATATTCTTATTTTTAATTTTTAATTTCAGTTATTTTAAAATTGTATTTTTATATGGACTCTATACTTCACTGCTAATCGTCCTTATTTTATTTAATTTCTAATATTCTTTTTATAAATTATATTTATGTATGGACTCTAAACTTTACTTTTAATTTTTCTTGTTTTTTAAATTTGCATTTTCAATTAGTTCTAAATTACTATATGGACTCTGGACTTTTCTACCAATATACCTTATTTTTGTTATTTTGAATTTTCATTATTTATAAATTATACTCATGTATGGACTTAGACTCAACTTTTACCAATATGAACTCTAGTCTCATCTTTCAATATTTTTTAATTTTTAATTTTGATTTTCTGTTATTTCTTATTATATTTTTATATGAACTCTAAACTCATCTTTTAATATTTCTTTTTTCAATTTCGAATTTTAGTTATTTCTAGATTGTACTCCTAATCCTATATGGACTCTAGACTCTTCGTCCAATATTCCTTTTTATATTCCGAATTTTAGCTATTTTTGAATTGTATTTCTATATGGACTCTAACCTCTAGTTATTTTCTCTTTTTTAATTCCGAATTTCAATTAATTCTAGATTGTATTCATGTATGGATTCTATTCTCCTCTTCCAATATTCTTTTATTTTTAATCCCAAATTTATTTTTTTATTATGAATTTTTGTTAATTATAATTGTATTTATACATGAACCCTAAACTCATCTTTTAATATTTCTTATTTTTTAATTCCGAATTTTAGTTATTTTTGAATTGTATTTTTATATGGACTCTAACCTCTAGTTTTAATTTTTCTTTTTTTTTAATTTTTAATTCCGAATTTTAGTTAGTTCTAAATTGTATTACTGTAAGGACTCTATTCTTCTCTTCCAATATTCCTTCTTTGATTCTAAAATTCAGTTATTTTTAAATTGTATTTTGACATGGACTCTTATTTTTCTTTTTCTCCGATTAATATGAAAATTTCTAGACCGTGAGGGCGAACGTGGATGCTTCTTTTTCTATTACTTTAATAATATAATGGATTGGACATATAGCCGATTATTCAAAACCCTATCAACATCGGCTAAGTATCATTATATCGGCTTGTTAACCGATGGATTATTTGATTGTCAATATATCTATCTTGTTAGTTGCAGGCTCAAACTGACTGGTACGTCCGCATCTCATCAATATTTTGGACCTACACTAGAGCTAAGCAGATCTCCCAGGTCGTTGTGTTCGTCGACTCAGTTCGCATCAACACAGATCTGGCATCATCGGCCGAGAGTGGATTTTTCGGACTCTTCTGGATAAGCTTTCCATCGATTGATTGTACTCTTTTCTTAACCGAAACCACCAAAGAATCTTACCAAATTTTAGCATTAACAATAGCACATCACACCTTTGGATTTCTTTGTTGAATCCTTTTATTTGAATTCAAAATTTGTTCCTATAAAATTTTGATGGAACTGAAGGACAAGATCAGGATTGGCCCAAGATCTCTGCTGATCCCGACCCATCCAAACAAAAAAATCCGATCGGATTGGATTTAGACGCAGTACTTTGATCCCCTTAGAACATCCTTCTTCCATCTTTAACCTCTGAGACAATGGGGGCCCGGCCGGCCTTTATTTGTGAGCTGCTGCAGCTGGCGAGGAGCATTTCCTTCTAGTGCAATATGTGCAACAATATGCATGATAGATCAGCATGAGCAGAAGCAAAGAACCATGTTCCAAAATGAAAAGGAGAGATCGAGTACGCATACGCAATGCAAGCGATCCAATATGTTCCAAATCTCTTTAAGAAAAGAGGGACGTGTCAGAGGAAACAAAAAGAAAAAGTGTGGCAATGCAAGACAAAGCAGAGCCATGCAATTTAATAAAGCACTAAAACATCTCACACATATATACTCCCTCCATTTCCAATTGATCATCATATTATAGGAGTGCATAAGACCAAGATTAACTCCCCCCATACTACATTTAGTTGGGAAAAAAATAAAATGCATGTACCATCCTCCAATACTTCCTAGCCACTAACAAACCATGCAAGATATTGCATGTTTGTTGTAAATGGTTGTGTGCATGAATGCATGCATGCATCAACAAACATTTACTTCCATGCACAGATCTAGTGATGGAAAACTAATACGATGTTTATTTACGAATAACTTAAAAATATATATATATATATGGTGATTAACTGGGAATTGGGGGAGTACGTAGCTTAGCTATAGTTTCCGAGAAAGAAGAACCCTTGAGCGACAAGCATGACGAAAAGGAAAAGAGAAAGGCAAATGGCATATATGCATATGCATGAGATCGATGGGATCTTTGCAAATAGTACATTTGGAGTAGTATTTAGCAAATCCATGTCCTGTCTCGATCGCATAATTAACACAAATTAACACGATCGAGCGACCTGCTCTGCACTACTGCTATATATATATATCTGATAATTATTAGTTCATCCTATACTCATTCTAGCTGCGGTTCGATCAGGTCGTCATCCGTTCGATCGTATATACATATACCAGGTAATCTCGCTCATTTCGCCCTTAGTTTTTTTTTCTAGCTTGTTTCAAAAACAATTAATTAATAAGCTTGGACTCACGCATCTTCCTTCAATTAGTTAGTTTGGCGCCAGTTTTTTTAATTGTAATACTCTTACATACCTGTTCTTATACCAGCTAGCTAGCTAGCTAGCTACCGTTTTTATAACACACACACGCATGTTAGTTTTTAATTAATTGTTTCATGTTGTGAGATGATGTGCACACGAGCTTGGTACATATATAGTAGTACTTTTGTGCAAATAATTAAGATCGGAATTGTTAGCTAGATTTCTTGCCCAAGTTTTTTAATTTCCCTCTTAATTAAAACTACTTTCGATTTGTGGACCTGGGATTCGAACTCGATCTCGATGGTAGCCAGCTGGCACACTACGCGCGCATGTGTTTCGTGACTAGGTAGTTATATACAAATTACACTATAACTAGAATATATATATATTTACAATATAATTATATTTGAAATATTGTTTACAAACACTAATGGGAGTGGGGAAGGGAGTTTATTTACTCCCGGTTGGCAATATTTTATTGTCTCGGTTGTGCAACCAGGAATCCCAATCCGGGTTAAAATAACCAGATTAAAGATAAATATCAAATAAAAAATGCGTGGGATGTAGGATTTGAACTCAAGATTTGAATAGAGATACTTTCTTTTTAAACTAACCCTGGAGATATCTTTAGTTCGGGTTGGTAACACCAACCGGAACTAAAAATATCTTTAGTCCGGGTTGGTATTACCAACCGGAACTTTTGATTATTTTTTAATCCGAATTAGTATTACCAATCGAGATTAAAGATCCTCTATCTTTAGTCCCGGTTGGTGTTACCAATCGGGACTAAAGATTAATTTTTAGGCATCAACCCGGACTAAAAATCGTAAAGTGCCGTTAGACTTTTGAATAAGTGGTAAAGATATTCTTAAGCACCGGTTACTATTCGAACCGGGACAAATGTGTTTTTTTTGCCAGTAGTGAAAATAAAATATGTCATTAAGAGTAGCATATATAATGATATTACTACTAATGTTGAGTTAGCACTACTGGTAATCATCAGGTGGCGTTTGATGGAGACGATGCAGCAGAACGCAACTTCATTTCTCAGAAGCTGTAGTGATGATGAGGTGCGGTTGTTGAAGACGCACGCGAAATGGGAGATATGGCGAGTGAACTCTCTGTCGGTGGTGAACGTCATGTTGATGGGGGTGGTTGTCGGGATTGGAGCGTATGCCCCGCGCTACCGACACCACCCCTTGACTCGCTTCCTCTTCCAGGGTGCCGCTGCACTCTTCATGCCTATAGTGTCCTATGTTGTCTCTGCCAGTGGTTATGTTACCTTTGTCATCTATGCTGCAGGAGGACAAATTTTTCCTCGACCAACCACAGTGACCTGCTTAGGGTTCTATCACACGCTTTTTATCTTACAGTGGACACTGCTTGTTCAGATTGCCGCTATCAACACCATACCAATAGTGGCAGCTGATGCTAGAGAATTAGGCCGAAGCATTGCACCATCTGCATTATTGCTTATTCATGCAATCTGGACTTGCTACCTGGTCATCTACTTCCTGGGGACGGGCTTTGGTCGTGGCATAGATTTTTCTGTCAGAAACTTCTCATCGGCACTAGTCAAAGTATTGGTCGAATGGAATAAAAATTTAGGTATTATATTTATGCTGGTTTCAGCGTGTCTTATATTTGTCAAGTTGGTTTTCAAGTTGGGTGCATTTTTCATGGCCCGAGAATCGTTTGCTCTTGGACGGAATCCTCGGCTTGTGCTTGGATACATGAAGGTCGACGTCCTACCACTACTTCATGATGTAGCATCGTCTGCAGGCCCTAGTGATCATGTACTGCCTCCTCCACCACTTTTAGTTATGGGAGAGGACATTGTTAATGTACAAAAAGGGCCCAATAGTTACATTCTACAGCAGAGAGCTGCAGGCTTGGTGACCTTAGATAAAGTTTGGCAGCTAATGGATGACTACACGAATTCTCTGACAAGCAGGACACAAGGACAAGCTGGTCGCCTCCTCCTCAAACTCGAACTCAAAGATGTTTGTCTTTCATTTGCATTGTTCAAGCTGTTACGTTGCTGTCGATTTGCAAGGTGCACAGCTGATGAGCTCAAGTTCACCAGGGTCGAGAATTTCTTTTGGAAAGGCCTATTGGTCGGTGTTGGCAGTATGCCATGAGGCCCCTTCGACCGAGCCTACCGTGAACCAACCAGACGGCAAGAATCCAGTCTCCCAACGCCCAAGGACCAGGGGGCGAAGCTCCAACGCGAAGCCCGATGGCGGAACCCAGCGGCGAAATCCGATGGCGAGGAGCTACAAAGGGTTCCGACCAGCCAAGCCGAAGCCCACATGGCGAAGGCATGCGCCGAAGGAGGATGGCTTCGCCAGAGCAGACCAGGTCCAAGAAAGGCCAGCAGGCTGGCCCGATCGCCCCGGGGCATGGGCCAATGAACCGGAAGCCGCCAGGCGGCCCATCGAGGGCCCATGTGCCTGGATTACACTAAATACCCATGTAAGGGCCCCTTTATGAGGGTGACCATGTAAATTCCCCTATAATAGCCCTAAACCCTAATAAGGGGATCTGTAAGGGGGTTATAAATAGTCACCTAGGGCCATGTAAAAGGGGGAGATTTTTGGATATACAGAATTTATTACACTTCACCTTCCCAACATTTGTAGAGTATCCACGTCCTTCGACATATGTGGTTGTCGTTTCGACAACAGCTGGCGCCGACCGTGGGGACCTCTGAGCGAAACCACTGAGAGCGAATGCCACCGAAAAAGGTCTCAAAAGAGAGGGTTGTGAACCCAAAGGAAGGCACGGCCGAAGGAGGGATGGCCGCCGACGAAGGCATGGAGCCTCCGGCGCCTGCCGAGGCGGCGGCCGCGCCGGTGGTTTCGGTGCCCGCGCTGCAACCACCGCCCTCGGCCTCGGCCACCCCGGCGGAGCATGTACTGGAAATCCCTTCGTCAACGCAGCCAGCTTCGACAACAATCGCCGCTGCGCAAGTCGATCCTGGCCTTGACGCACAAGCCGAAGCAAACATGGAGGCCATGCGGCAAAACATGGCACGACTCCAGGACATGCTTCGACAAATGCAGGAGCAGCAACAGGCATACGAAGCGGCACGGCAGACCAAGATCGCTCCGGCCCCCATCCTCCAGTATTCGGCAAGTTACATTCCGCCTCAAGCCTATCAGCAGGCGCTGGTTCGGCCTCCCGCGGTCCAGGCACACCCTTCGCCCGGTCAAGTGTCGCGGGCAATGGCGGAGGGGGCCTCGGCGCTGCAGGCACAACTTCAGGCTTTCCTTCAGCAGCTCAACTAATCCCACATCTCAAGCATAACCCCTTCGGCTCAGCCGAAAGGGGGCTCCGGCCAAGGCGCTTCAGGGTGGCCGCCGACGAACCCACCTGGGCCAGGGGCTTCGCCCTGGAATCGGGGGCAACAGTTCGACGTCTACAACACCACCCAAGCGCCACCGTTCGGAAGCGGGCCGCCGAACGTCGCAGCCCAGCCGCTCCCCCAGACCATCACCTCGCCCTTCGCCACGCCGTATCCACAGTCGAGCGGACCTTCGCTGCAGGGCACAGGGGGCAAGGCCGGGGGCGAAAAGGGGCTGCCACTGAGTGGGGGATCAAAAATCGTCCGATCCCACCTCAGTTCAAATTCCCACCCGTTCCGCGGTACTCGGGCGAAACAGACCCAAAAGAGTTCCTCTCAATCTACGAGTCCGCGATCGAAGCTGCTCACGGCGATGAAAACACCAAGGCGAAGGTAATCCATCTCGCCCTTGACGGCATCGCCCGTTCTTGGTATTTCAATCTGCCATCCAATAGCATTTACTCATGGGAGCAATTGCGTGATGTTTTCATCCTCAACTTCCGAGGCACCTACGAGGAGCCGAAGACGCAGCAGCATTTGCTCGGCATCCGCCAGAGGCCGGGCTAGTCAATACGGGAGTACATGCGTCGGTTCTCGCAGGCACGATGCCAAGTTCAAGACATAACGGAGGCATCTGTCATCAACACCGCTTCGGCAGGGTTGCTCGAGGGCGAACTCACAAGAAAGATCGCAAACAAGGAGCCGCAAACCCTCGAGCACCTGCTTCGCATCATTGATGGGTACGCAAGAGGCGAAGAGGACTCCAAGCGAAGACAGGCGATTCAAGCCGAGTACGAAAAAGCCTCCATCGCTGCGGCCCAAGCCCAAATGCAAGCGCAGGTCGTCGAACCGGCTCCCCCCGCGGCTCGCCAGCCCCAGCCGGCGAACCTGGGGCAGCCCCGGCAAGGCCAAGCTCCCATGACCTGGAGGAAATTCAGGACCGACCGAACAGGCAAGGCGATCATGGCTGTCGAAGAAGTACAGGCGCTCCGCAAGGAGTTCGACGCCCAACAGGGCGGCAGCCATCAGCAGCCCATTCGTAAAAAGGTCAGAAAAGATCTCTATTGCGCCTATCACGGGCGGTCTTCGCACACCACCGAGCAGTGCCGAAACATCCGCCAGCAAAACAACGCCCACGAACCAAGGCCACATCAGGGTGTCTCCGTCGAAGCACCTCGCGAAGCGGTCTTGGAACAGTCGCCTCCAGCCGAACAGCACCAAGACGTGCAGCGCCGAATTATTCAAGTAATCACAAGGGCCGATCCACCAGTCCCGCTGTCGAAGCGGCAGAAGAAGTCGCAGCTGCGAACGGTGCATAGCATCACCGCCACAGGCGAAGAGGTCCCGAAGTACTTAACCCAGCAAATTTCTTTCGGGCCGGAAGATGCTGAAGGAGTGTTGTTCCCGCACCATGACTCGTTGGTGATTTCGGCTGAAGTGGCCGGCTTCGAGGTCCGACGCATTCTGGTCGATGGAGGTAGCTCGGCCGATGTCATCTTCGCCGAGGCATACGCCAGGATGGGGCTACCAATCTCGGCCCTCACTCAGGCGCCGGCCTCACTCCGCGGTTTCGGCGGTGAGGCGGTTCAGGTCCTCGGCCAAGCACGGTTGAAGGTTGTCTTCGGCACGGGCGGAAACCGACGCGAAGAGCAGATATTGTTCGACGTCGTCGACATCCCGTACGGCTACAACGCCATCTTCGGCCGTGCAACCCTGAACAAGTTTGAAGCCGTCTCCCACCACAACTACCTCAAGCTCAAGATGCCGGGTCCAGCAGGGGTGATTGTTGTCAAGGGGTTTCAGCCTTCGGCCGCGCTGAAAGGCGACCTGACTGTCATCAGCAGGGTGGTGCACAACGTGGAGAACGAACCACATGCTAACCGGGCTCCGAAGCCAGCCCCTCACGGCAAGGTAATCAAGATGCAAGTGAGCGAGGCAGAACCGTCGAAGCTCGTCCAGCTGGGAGGCGATCTAGGCGAAGGAGAAGTCGCAAAAATCCTGGAAGTGCTCAAGAGAAACATCGACATCTTCGCCTGGAACCCCAGTGGGAGGCGTTTCGCCAGAGCTCATCACGCATCACCTGGCCATCAAGCCAGACGCCAAGCCAAGGAAGCAGAAGCTGCGCAAGATGTCCGCTGATCGCCAAGAAGCAGCGAAGGCCGAAGTGCAAAAGCTTCTCGGGGCCGGGGTGATCAGGGAAATTGATCACCCGGAGTGGCTGGCGAACCCGGTCCTGGTAAAGAAGTCGAATGGCAAGTGGCGCATGTGCATCGACTTCACAGACCTCAACAAGGTTTGTCCGAAGGACGACTTCCCCTTGCCGTGGATCGATCAGCTTGTCGATTCGACGGCCGGCTGCGAGCTCATGAGCTTCTTGGATGCCTACTCCGGCTATCACCAGATCCACATGCACTCAGACGACATCGCCAAGACTGCCTTCATCACGCCGTTCGGCACTTTCTGCCACCTCAGGATGCCTTTCGGCCTGAGGAACACCGGAGCAACATTCGCCAGGCTGGTGTACAAGGTGCTTCACAAGCAACTGGGGCAAAACGTGGAGGCGTACGTCGATGACATTGTCGTGAAAAGCCGTAAGGCCTCCGACCATGTGTTCGATTTGCAAGAGACCTTCGACAACTTGCGGGCGGCGGGTATGAAGCTAAACCCTGAAAAGTGTGTTTTCGGGGTCCGCGCCGGCAAGTTGTTGGGTTTCCTTGTTTCCGAAAGGGGTATCGAGGCGAACCCCGAGAAAATCGACGCCATTCAGCAAATGAGGCCACCATCGAGCGTACGCGAAGTACAGAAGCTCGCGGGCCGAATTGCGGCACTCAGTCGTTTTCTCTCAAAAGCAGCCGAAAGGGGCCTGCCGTTTTTCAAGACCCTCCGGGGCGCAAGCAAGTTTAACTGGACTCCCGAATGCCAGGCCGCATTCGAAGAGCTAAAGTTGTATTTGCAAAGCCCACCCGCCCTGGTCAGCCCAACACCAGGAAGCGAAATGCTGTTATATCTAGCGGCTTCGCCAATGGCGGTCAGTGCAGTCCTAGTCCAAGAGACAGAATCAGGGCAGAAACCGGTGTACTTCGTCTCCGAAGCATTACAGGGGGCGAAAACGCGGTACATTGAAATGGAAAAGTTCGCTTACGCCCTGGTGATGGCTTCGCGCAAGCTCAAGCACTACTTCCAAGCCCACAAAATCACAGTGCCTTCGCAATACCCCCTGGGCGAAGTACTACGGGGTAAGGAAATCTCTGGCAGACTCAGCAAGTGGGCGGCGGAGCTACCCCCCTTCGACCTGCACTTCGTGGCGCGCACCGCCATCAAATCACAAGTCCTCGCTGATTTTGTGGTCGAATGGACTCCAGCGTTCGCCCCTGAACCCCAACCAGTCGAACAGCCTTGGACAATGTATTCCGATGGCTTGTGGTCACATCGGGGGGCGGGCGCCGCGGCCATACTCATTTCGCCGGGGGGCGTGCTGATCCGGTATGCCGCAAGGCTGCAATTCGACACAACCAACAGCATGGCGGAATACGAGGCGGTGCTGCTAGGCCTAAGGAAGGCAAAGGCAATGGGGGTTCGGCGCTTACTCATCCGAACTGACTCCAAACTGGTGGCTTGTCATGTTGATAAGTCTTTTGAAGCAAAAGATGAAGGGATGAAGCGATACTTGGAGGCCGTTCGGTCAATGGCAAAGTGCTTCGCCGGCATAACGGTCGAACACCTGCCCAGAGGGCAGAATGAGGAGGCTGACGCCCTGGCGAAATCTGCCGCTTGCGGAGGACCGCATTCGCCAGGCATCTTCTTCGAAATCCTGTATGCACCAAGTGTGCCCAAAGGAATCGAAGATGTCATGGCCATAAACCAGACTGCCACGAGCGAAGACCAGGAGGACTGGCGAACACCGTTCGTGAAGTACCTCAAAGACGGCTGGCTTCCGGATGACGAAGCAGAGGCGAAACGCCTGCAAATCAGGGCCAGGCGGTACAAACTGGTTGTGGGGCAATTGTACCGCTCTGGAGTGCTCCAACCTCTACTTCGCTGTGTCTCCTTCGCCGAGGGCGAAGAGATGGTGAAGGAAATTCATCAGGGGCTTTGTGGGGCACACCAAGCTGCCAGAACTGTCGCCTCCAAGGTGTTTCGACAAGGGGTGTATTGGCCAACCGTGCTGAAAGTTTGCGTGGCACACGCCAAAAGGTGCGAAGGCTGCCAACGGCATGGCCGAAGCCAAACCGCCCCACAGTATGAGTTGCAGCCGATCGCTCCAGTATGGCCCTTCGCCAGGTGGGGGCTGGACATTATCGGCCCATTCCCAACAGCGCGAAATGGTTACAAGTTTGCGATTGTGGCCATCGAGTACTTTTCTCGCTGGATCGAGGCTGAACCACTCGGCACAATCACTTCGGCGGCAGTGCAGAAGTTTGTGTGGAAAAATATTGTTTGCCGTTTTGGAGTTCCAAGGGAATTCATCACAGACAATGGCAAACAATTCGATTCTGACAAGTTCAGAGAAATGTGCGAAGGGCTAAGCCTGGAAATTAAGTTCGCATCGGTCGCACACCCGCAGTCGAACGGGGCGGCCGAACGCGCAAATGGCAAAATCTTGGAGGCGCTCAAGAAAAGGCTCGAGGGGGCGGCGAAGGGCAAATGGCCAGACGAAATGCTGTCCGTCCTTTGGGCTCTTCGAACAACTCCCACGAGGCCAACCAAGTGCAGCCCATTCATGCTCCTTTACGGAGACGAAGCAATGACCCCAACAGAGCTAGGGGCTAACTCACCAAGGGTGATGTTCTCGGGGGGCGAAGATGGGCGCGAAGTGTCGCTCGAATTCCTTGAGGGGGTGCGAGTCGAAGCACTAGAACACATGCGCAAATACGCCACAAGCACTTCGGCAACCTACAACAAGAAGGTTCGCCCTACAGAGCTCCTACCGGGCCACCTCGTTCTGAGGAGAAAGGCGAACCCAGTAGCGGTTGGGAAGCTCGAGTCAAAATGGGAGGGGCCGTATCTCATCAAGCACAAGTCAAGGACGGGCTCTTTCCGCCTAACAACATTGGAGGGCAAAGAGTTCGATCACTCGTGGAACGCCGCTTCACTCAAGCGTTTTTATGTTTAGAGGGTGGCACCCTGTTCGCCAACATGTAAAAATGTACATATTGCCATGTAGCTTTTCGGCACCCTCCATTTTGTAAGCCGTTCGGCACAAAAATACCAAAAAAAAGAAAAAAAGAAAAAAAAGGAGAAAATGGAAAAAGAAAAAAAAACTGGATGTAGGGCTGTTATCCACTCTGGAGGCCCGAACCAGTATAAAATTTCTGTGTTTTTCGCCTCTTTTACTTATGTGCATGATAATTCGTGGAAAAAAACCCCAAGGCAAACGCCTGATCAGCGAAAAAGCCAGGGGGCGAAACGAATCGGTCGAAGCATCGCTCGCCGAACGTTGAAACCACGACAGCTTGTTTCAGGAGAAAAAGGAAAAAAAGAGCCCGAGCACCGTTATAATCGATCCACGCAAAATCAAGCCACTAAACGCAAAGTGCAAGAGATCGACAACGGAAGTCGAAAGCTGAAAAGTCAGTGTGCCTATTTCGCCAATACACGCAAAGGGGTCGATACGTCACGACCCAACAAAAGCACAAAATGTGACAATGCAGAAAATGGCGAAAAGGAAACGAAAGCACATCTTTATTAAACGTTGAAATTACACTCAATAGCTTACATTGTGTAACGCGATACAAGCGAAACGATCTAAGCGTTCGCTTACAAGAAAATTACATCTTCGCCCCCAAGGCAACTACTAAAGGAGTGATCCGGCGAACATGGTTCGTCATCACTACTGATATTGTACACTACCCTAAGAGGAGAGGGGGGCGAAGCTACAGTAAGGGCGTAGCGCCGCTGGGCGATCGCCTCCTGCCGATCGGTCCGCCGATGGTTTCGCCAGAAACGGGCCATGCCCTCCAGGTGTGCGACATGGACACGATCATAGTCCTCCAGTGTTCGCCCAGGATGGGATCGCATCCAGTTAGCGACGCTTACAACCCTGTAGTTGTTCCCATTGATTGTCATTTCGTGGTAGATAGGCCGAAGCTGGTATCAAGCCTTCGGCAAATTCTTCACCGCAATGAACTTCTCGTTTTTGCTTCGCAATTCCCCAAGGGGAGGCCGAACGCAAAGCTTTCGGCACCAACCCTACAAAAAGGGAGTGTCACGAAGGCGAGCGGAATAAGAGAAAAGCGAACGCGAAAGAACTAGGCAAGACAATCGCAAAAACATCTCAAACGGTTCGCGCGTCGCACAACAACGATACAAATGGCGAAAGGAGTCATATATTTCCACTAGTTCAAGGCCTCAGCCGTATTTACATAATTTTCCCCTAAAAACGGCGAAGAAAAAAAGGAAAAGTTTACAAAAATAGACGGCGGAGGGCCTCACACCTCGGGGTGGTCTTCGGCTCCTCCTCTGCCCCTCGCTACTGGCTCTTCGTCCTGGTTCGCCGCCTCTGACTTCGCCAGCTGCTCAAGGAGGCGGGTCTTAGCTGCGGAACGGCCCTCCTTCAGCCAAAACTGCCTTCGCCAGGCACGAAGGGCGGGCGTCATGTCTTGGGAGCTAACCTCCCAATCCCCCTTCGCCAGCTCGGGGAATCGGGCGACGTGTTCGCACCCGTTCTGCTGAAGTAACCCCAGGGCGAAGGCGGCCGACACGCGCGCACAGCAATCGCCATATGCGGTGGCGCAATCAGAGACAGTGCAGCCGGCCTCCTGGCTCCAATCACAGAAGTCCAGGACGGAAGCGTCTTCGCCCGGAAAGCTACTCGCCTTCGCCCCCATATCCGTAAGGGCAAGGCGAAGGGTGCAGCAGGACGCCTTCGCCGCTTCGGTCGCCCGGGCAGCCTCTTGAGCAAGGTGCTTGTTTTTCTCCTCCGCCTTGCGCACCCTCTGGCGAAGGGTTTCCATCTGGGGCTCCGTCGTGTCATAGTAGACAGTCAACATGGCGGTATGCTCCCGCTCTTTCGCCAGCTCGGCCGAAAGGCGATCGATCTCAGCCTTCGCCTCGCTGCCTTTGTCGAGCTCGGCCTGAAGGCGCCTGTTCTCCGCTTTCGCCTCTCAAAGGGATCGGGCAAGCCCCTCCATTTCAAGGCCTTTTCGGCCAAGTTCGTCATCCTTCGCCCGGAGCCGGTTTTTTAGGCCGTCTAGGCGGGCCCGCATTGTCCGCTCAGTGGAACAATGGGCCGCCAAAAGCTGGCGAAGAAGAAAAAAGGGGGGCACAACGTAAGCCAAGTGCAGAAAGGGGAGGTCGAAAAACAAAAGAAATTCGGAGGACACCGAAACTTACCCGTACGGCCAAACTCTTCACGGCGGAGCACCCCTCGTCGAACTCATTGAGTTCGGCGAAGAGGCTGAGACCGCCAGCCGGTGAAACAATGTTGCTCACCCCCTCCACGAAGGGGATGAGCTCAGCCCGGGTCTCGAAGTCCCCGGGGACGAAGCGGGCCGACCCCTGAGAGAACTCGGAGCCAGATCCCTCGGCGGCTTTTTTGCCCTTATCCGGGGCGAGTGGCGAAAGCGGCCGGCGTATGGGGCTGCCGAAGACGCGAGTGGCCACCCTCACCACTCGTTCGGCCGACGCCGAAGCACCAGCCCCGTCGGCCGCCTCCAGGGACGTCGAAGGCCCCTGCCTTCGCCCCGCAGGCGAGGTTGGGGTCCCGTCAGACGACTCCTCATCGCTGAAGGCGTTGGCGATGGTGATGACCCCCCTTTTCCGGGGGGCTGCTTTCGTCACGCTGCCTCCTGTCCCCTTGGCCGCGGCGATAGAGACTAGGGCCTTGGCGCCGTCCACGTCTTTTCGCCGCAGGGGCGAAGAGGCGGACTCCGCCCCGTTGTCGGCATGTTCCGGGTTGGGAGTCAGCGTATAACCGCGCGTCCCGGAGCGGCTATCGCCCGCCTCGTCAGTAGCCTCTTCGGCCACGGCGTCGGCCCGTCCCGCTCCCTGCTCTTCGACATCCTCGTCTTCGACATCATCCTCTGAAGAGACGGGAGCCTTCTGTTTGCGGGGGGCAAATCTAACCTGCCCCCGGGGACGCTTCCGAGAGGGGCCGGCTTCGCCATCCGCCTTAGATGGCTTCGCCCTCGGAGGAAGCTCGCCGACATGGATGCGGTTCGCCCGGCCAGCTGCTTGCCGAGTCAGCAGCTGGCTATATTCGGTTAGCGAGATATCGCCAACAAGCCGTCTGGCTTCGGCGTCGGCTTGGGCCAGCGTCAACACTGGAAAAAGACAAGACACAAAGTTAGGAGACGAAGCGAAAGCAGGGTAAAAAGGCGAAACGTAAAAAAAAGGGAAGAAGGAAAAAGAGAGCTCACCATTCGCCCCTGGGGGCAAAACATGTCTGGGCAGGCCGTCGACCACTTCGCCTTGATCGACTTCGACCTGCCACGCCCGCGAAAGCGGAGGAATCCGCAGCATGCAGAACTCTTCTACTAAATCCCGGCAACTTAGCCGGGAACACACCCTGCGAAGCAGGGCGAAGCGGGACTCTAGGGTGCCGGTAACGGTAACCCTAGGTCTCCGCGCTGGCGAAATTGCGCGCCGCCACCAACACAGCGCCCTCGCCGCTTCGGAGTCCGACTCGAAGGGGATGGAGTGGTAGAACCACTTCGCCATCCAGTGGCGGTCCCATTTTGACATGGCGGCATTGACCGGCCACAAGTCGGCGCGTTCGGGGCGAACGTTGAAGTTCACACTCCTGAACGCTGTCTTCCGGGTCCCAGCGGGCGTGATCACCGTCTTCGTGTTGACGGCGGCGGAGAAGATGGTGCCGAAAAGATCGGCGCTGGGCTCGAACCCCGCGGTCCGGCACGCCCAGTCAAAAATCGCGATCCGCACCAGGGCCAAAGGGCTTAACTGGGGCAGTTCGACTTGGAAGAGGCGAAGGATCTCCGGCAACAGGATGTTGCACGGAAATCGGAGGCCGGCCTCAAAGAAAACGGCAAACACCACCGTCTGGTGTTCGCCAGGTTGAGGCACTTCGGCTTCTCCAGGGGCGAACGCCTGCCCCTCCGCCACCATGCCCGCGTCGACCATCCTGGCCAACTCATCATCGTCGACGAGCGAAGCCCCCAGGAAGGCGAAGGTGTCGTCATCGATCCGGCCGGGATCGGGACCGGTCGCGATAACGGGGTTCGGCTTGCGGAGAGCCATGGGCAAAATAGGTTGTTCGAAAGGAAGCCGAGAACGAGTGGAGAGGGAAGTGACTGCGGTGAAAATGACAAGGGTGGCGACGGTGAAAGCGGGGGGTGAGAATATATATCTCACCAAACAACGCTTCGCCTCCCCAGCCAATCAGGGGTGGCCACGTGTCACGGGGTAGGCGAAACGGCAAAATCCCATGGATCAGGCCGTGAAGTAACGGGCTCCCAAAAAGAAAGCCCACTACTGTTCGCCGCGGCCCAACGGCCCATCACTGGTTCGCTAAGGCCCATCAAAGTGACATGGGGCACCCCATTGTTCATAAAAAGCGAAGGCCCAACACTGCTCACACTAGGACCGTTGGAAAAAAAAAATCAATCAGAATCAAATCCCCACGACTGCTCGAGAAGGGCGAAGACCACACACTATGATCCTTTTTCGCATGTCTCAAGCTTTTTGCAGGATCCAGAAAGAGGGGCTTCGGCAGGAGCATCGGTCGAAAGGGGGCGCCTTATACCATACTACACGGTTTGCACGGTCTCGGCCGAAGCTCCTATCTCACCCTTGCCCGTGAGGGGCTTGTTGGCAGTATGCCATGAGGCCCCTTCGACCGAGCCTGCCGGAACCAACCAGATGGCAAGAATCCAGTCTCCCAACGCCCAAGGACCAGGGGGCGAAGCCCCAACGCGAAGCCCGATGGCGGAACCCAGCGGCGAAATCCAATGGCGAGGAGCTACAAAGGGTTCCGACCAGCCAAGGCGAAGCCCACATGGCGAAGGCATGCGCCGAAGGAGGATGGCTTCGCCAGAGCAGACCTGGTCCGAGAAAGGCCAGCAGGCTGGCCCGATCGCCCCGGGCCATGGGCCAATGAACCGGAAGCCGCCAGGCGGCCCATCGAGGGCCCATGTGCCTGGATTACACTAAATACCCATGTAAGGGCCCCTTTATGAGGGTGACCATGTAAATTCCCCTATAATAGCCCTAAACCCTAATAGGGGGATCTGTAAGGGGGTTATAAATAGTCACCTAGGGCCATGTAAAAGGGGGAGATTTTTGGATATACAGAATTTATTACACTTCACCTTCCCAACATTTGTAGAGTATCCACGTCCTTCGACATATGTGGTTGTCGTTTCGACAACAGTCGGTACACATGATGATGATGATAATGGAAGCAGAAGCAGTAGGGTATTTAAGGTTATAGCAGATGAGCTCTCATTCATTCACGACTATTACTATTCATCCATCCCTACCTTTTATTCAAACACTTGCTGGCTTCCTATCCTCACCTTCTCTACCTCACTCTTCACCTTGGGTTGCAGCTTATCTCTAGCCGTTTTGTTGACCCTTGTTGCTGTTGCAGATTGGTTGAATTCATCCGGTTTCCAGTACCAACTACTCTGTACTATGCCATGCAAACAAGTCGGGAAACATAGCCGCATATATCAGGAACTTGGCGGCATATATCAGGAACCTTTTGGAAGTATCATATTTGATCTAGTGCCAGTTATTCTTCTTTGTCTGCTACTAGTGCTTTCCGAGGCGAGGGATATTGCTTCTCTTTTCTGCTCTAACTGGACCAAAGTTGTTCTCATCTGCCGCTACCTGGTGCTGGGGCCAGTAGTAACAACAAATCATCACCAGATCGACACGATATCGTCGTCTCCTGCTCTAGTTAATATGCCAACACCAAGACGATGGGTTGGATGCTTATTATTCCGATGCAATTACTGCAAGCTGGTGAATAACCCATGGAAGGACAACATCAACCTCTGCTCAATCCTGGAGATGACAACAAAAAAGCGTTCGACGCCATGTCATCTTCTCCCGATCCGGCGCCTCATCCCCACTCTGCCACTGCCAGAGAAAGCCAAGAACGTCAAGGTGCCAGACCAGGTGAAGTCCGCCATCATCGACAAGCTCAGGAGCAGCAAGGGGAGGCAGCTGACCAAAGGCACGGCGTCTCTGGGCAGCGACAACAACCACCTGCTCTGGGCTTGCTCCTGTGGCGCCGAGCGCAGCAGCACAACCGACGTCCTCCTGGTGTGGCACATCGCCACCACCATCCTTGAGGTAAGGTATCCAAGTACTACAACTGACAGCAGCAGCAGCAGGGTTGTTGCCACTCACCTGTCAGGCTACTGCGCCTACCTGGTGGCCTACTGTCCTGAGCTACTCCCCGACGACGATGGATGGAGCAAGGACCTCTACAAGGACGTCAAGGAGGACGCTCGGCGTGCCCTCTCAGCTGGCCGTGTACCGGTGTCGACGCCGGAGGAGGAGTGCAAGAAGCTGATCCGATTGCTGAGCGCAGGCTGCAGGCACGAGGTGTTAAGGAATGGCGCGAAGCTCGCGGAGCAATTGGTGGCGTTGGTCCAAACCCAACAAGAAGAGGACGAGGGGAAGGCGTGGAAGGTTCTTGCCGGGTTTTGGTCGGAGATGATCCTGTACCTGGCGCCGTCCGACAACCTGGACGGCCACGCGGCGGCCATCGCACGCGGCGGCGAGCTCATCACGCTGCTCTGGGCGCTGCTCACCCACGTCGGCATCATCACCAGGTCCAGCACCGCCACAGCCACCGCCACCCCGGCCGCCGCCGCCGCCGCCGACAACGAGAGTGCTTCATCTGCTGTTTAAGTTGTGTCGTTTATTTAAGTGCTCATTAATGCGTGCTTTCTTTGCCTTGTTGGCTGTTTTCCTGTTTGTTTCGCTATGTCTGCTAGCTGCTTCTGATTTGTTTATTACAGCTAGCTTGTCCAGCGTGTGATTAATTCAAAACTAGCTGACTGGCCCGCGCAATTGCGCGGTTAGTAACCATAAAATTATCTATTTTTTCCCCTGATTTTATTTCAAATTTGTAAAATAACCATGTCGTTGTCTTACGACAAAGATCGAATCTTATCATCCTAAGTTTTCTAGTTTTATAGTTTTTTAAAAATCACACCAGTCACTAACCCTTACTCCTCTATTTGTTTGCCTAACCTATCACGATTTCTATTCATCCTCCCTGTAACCTTTAAAAATTGGACCTTTTAGTTTATAGAGTTTATTGTCTCGTCGGGTTTTGTTTTTATAATTTTTAGAAGTCCTATCAAATGCCTCTACTATATTCCTTTACAGCCCACCCATTACCTCCCCTCTTTAGTGTTAGTGGGATTTTAGAAATCGAAAATGATTATCGTTGGTTTCATTTTTTACTTCTAAAAGTCCCGCCAATCGTCGTGACTGAGCTGCTTAACAACATGTCTGCTATCCTTCTCTTAATCGTTATAAGGATTCTAAAAATCAAACATAATCATTTTTTATTTTTGATTTATAGTTTTTTAGATATCACATCAACCACTCCCACCTTACTCCTTTATGAGCTCCTTGCTTCTCCCCCACTTTATTTCATTTACTACCATTGTATTTTATACTGATTGTTCTTTCAACATTCAATATTTTTTATTCTCATTTTTTATTTATAAATTATATTCCTACTTGAAATTTTAATTTTGGTTTACAAATTTTCAGAATTCATTTTATTTTTTATTCTCAATTTTACATCATATTGTATACTACATGTATTGTTTATTTCAATAATCATTTAATTTTGAATTTTAGATATTTCAAAATCGTATTCCCACTTGAACTATCTTTTTTATTTTTCTAATTTCAGAATTTATTTTTATATTCTGAGTTTTAGTTAATCTCGTATTGGGTTATGAGTATAATCTACTTCTAATATTATTTATTTTTAATTT
The DNA here is from genome assembly GCA_000573905.2 of Oryza punctata. Lineage (NCBI taxonomy): Eukaryota > Viridiplantae > Streptophyta > Magnoliopsida > Poales > Poaceae > Oryza > Oryza punctata. The sequence continues at coordinate 1,945,957 of CM002494.2, read as the reverse complement.
TGAATTTTAGTTATATTTAAATTTTATTCCTAATTTAAATCTCTTTATTTTATCTAAATTTATGTTATTTATAAATTGTATTCCTACTTGAACAATCAATTTTATTTTTCTAATTTCTGCATGTAATTTATTTGCTATTTTAAATTTAAATTAATCTCGTGTGACGTTATCTGGGATCTCTCCTTTTAATATTTCTTCTTTATTCTGAATTTCAGTTATTTTTAAACTTATTCCTACTTGAAATCTTATTTTTATTTTTCTAATTTTAGAATTTTATTTTATTTTTATTATAACTTTAAGTCAATCTCGAGTTGGGTTCTAGGTGTTCTGTTTTTTCAACTTGCCTTATTTTTTATTCCTAATTTCAGTTATTTATAAATTGTCTTCCTACTAAAACTCTTTTTTTGAATTGAGTAATATATTTTTTGTCTTTAATTTTAGTAAGTTCAAATTTGTATTCCTATTCGAACTCTTTTTTTCTTTTTTCTAATTTTAGAAATTTATTTATTTTTATTCCAAATTTTAATTAATCACGTATTGGATTCTTATATAGACTCCTATTTTAATATTGCTTATTTTTAATTTCGAATTTCAGTTATTTTTAAGATTGTATTTCTACCTGAATTCTTCTTTTCTTTTTCTTCGATTAATGTGGGAATTTCTAGCCTACACAGTGAATATGGTACCTTTTTTTCGAGTTGTCTCAATAATATAATAGATGGAACATTTCCTTCCCTTTGATTCCTTCCTTTTTTATTTTCTCTCTCGAGGAGCAATTTTTCTTATGTATGGTTGACATTAAAGCTGAGGTTTGTGTCACTAAGCTGACTGCTTTCCTTTTGATTTCTTGGTGGACAATGGAATAATGAATTGATTTCTTTTTCTTGACAATCCAGTGATGATCAACGAATACAGTAGTACGTAATTTGTTCGTACTCCCTACGTTTTATAATCATTTTAGAATATAAGTTATTTTGAGTTTAATCAAAGTCAAACAGCTACGAATTTGATTAAGTTTGTAGAAAAAAAGTATTAATATTTTCAACCAAGATAAATATATTATGAAACATATTCAATTATAGATTGAAAGAAACTAATTTGATGTTGCAATTATTACTATATTTGTCTACAAACTTTGTCAAACTTAAATTATTTTGACTTAAACCAAAGTTAAAACGATTTATAATCTGAAACGGAGGGAGTAATTGTTAGAAAGTTGGGCCTCGCCATGAGCTTTACGGCTGTGCCTAGCGATTGCCGCCTAGTCCAACATCTCCTTATCCGTTCTATAAATGGATTGTAGAGATAAGGATTAAGGCTGGCTAAATATATTGCACCTTAGGTTTCCTTCAATATTACGTGGTGATTATCTATCTATCTATCTATCTATCTATTATATTATTAAAACAGTCTTGAAAGGAAGCACCACGTTCGCTGTGGAGGCTAGAAATTCTCACATTAATCGGAGAAAAAGAAAAATGAGAGTCCAAGTAGAAATACAATAAAAAAATAACTAAAATTCGGAATTAAAAATAAGCAATATTGGAAAAGGAGTCCATATAAGAATCCAATACGAGATTAGCTAAAATTCGGAATATAAATAAAATTAATTCTGAAATTAGGAAAATAAAAGGAAGAGTTCAGATAGGAATACAATTTTGGAAATATACTGAAAATCGGAATTAAAAATAAGCAATATTAGAAACATAGTCCATATAAGAACCTAATACGAGATTAATTAAAATTCAGAATAAAAATAAAATAAATTCTGAAATTAGGAAGTGGAAATAAGAAGGTTCACATAGGAATACAATTTAAAAATAACTGAAATTCAGAACTTAAAAATAAGCAATATTGGAAGAAAAATCCATATAGAACCGAATACGAGATTAATTAAAATTCGAAATGAAAATACATTCTAAAATTAGAAAAATAAAAATAAGAGTTCATGTACGAATACAATTTAAAAGTAACTAAATTTCAGAATAAAAAAATAAGCAATATACACCATCTATAGTACGAGTTTAATTAAAATTTGGAATAAAAATAAATTAAATTTTGAAAATATAAAAATAATTATAAGTGCTCAAGTAGGAATAAAATTTATAAATAACATAGTATCGGAATAAAAAATATGGAATTTTCGAAAAACACAATCCATCTAGAAACACAATGATAACAAAATGACAATAAAGAGGGGATAAACAACATGACCGTAAAGAAATAGGGTGACAGCGGTTGATGGGACATTTAAATACTATAAACAAAACCCCTATAAAATCCAAATGACGATTAAGAGGAGGGACGATGGATGGGCCGTTGAAACAACACGATCACTGTGGTTGGTGGGACTTCTAGAAAATAAAATATAAACCCCAATAATAATTACGTTTGATTTGTAAAATCTCAATGATAATAAAGAGGAAGGTAGTAGGCATAAAAACTGTAAACAAAACCCTAAATAGAATATGAATGAGCGATTAAGAGGAGAGATGGCGAGCAACCCGTTAAGCAGCACAATCACGGTTGTTGGTAGGACTTCTATAAAGTAAAAAATAAACTACAATGATAATCATCGGGCGGACCGTAGAGGAATATAATGGCAATGCTATTGATGGTTTGGCGGGACTTCTATAAAGTTCAAAATGAATACTGACGATAATTATGTTCGATTTTTAAAATCTGATGAGGTGGCGGACGGGCCATAGAGGAGTAGAATAGCGGCGTTTGATGGGACTTGTAAAAATTATAAAAATAAAACCAAGAAGATAATTAACTCTAAAATTTATAAGATCCAATTTTAAAGTTCCAAGGTGGATGAATAGAAGTTGTAGTAGATCGAATAAGCAGATAAAGAGGTGATAAAGAAGAGGTAATGACTGATGTGACTTTTAAAAACTATAAAATTAGAAACATAGAGATGGTAAGGTTATATCTTTTAAAGTTCTAAGATAACATGATAGCTATTTAACAAATTTTAAGTAAACTCATATATAAAAAAGATAATTTTGTATAGATACTAGCCGCTCAATTACACGGGCCACCTAGCTAGTTTCACTAACAGTAACGTTGATCAATGGTAGCAGTGTAGCATTTCAGAGCCAGCTCATGTGTGCGGTGTGGAACCTGAAACAGCTCCACATCACTTCATGAACTGTGCTTTCGCGAGACAGGTCTAGAACATGGTTTGAATAGATTGGGTCTACATATGTCAGCCTCCTCCTCCTTTTGGTAGAAATTTCTTGAGTTGGTGGGAAACTTATGAAGATCTTTGACGGAATAATCATTTACACGGCATGGGGCATTTGGTTGCAGCGAAATGATACAATTTTCAATGGAAAATATAGCACGGTGAATCAGGTGGGCAATGGAGTAAGCTCAGATGAACACTTAATTAGATGATACTACACCGCTTGCAAATGCTTACTGCCGTTGGTTACCTAAAATTTTTGTATCTGTCCTCTCCACCCTGGGTCCTATGTGTCCTCTTGTAAGGATGATCCCCTGTTTTTCTCCCTTTCTGTTAATGAAATGGTAGAGCTCCTGCCCATTAATTCCCTTGGGGGAAAAAAGAGAGATCTGAACTTGGCTTTTCAAGTTAGTGGGCTTCATCTACTCAGCCTGTCAAATAGTACGAGGGCTCTAGGCTGGGCCGTTTTACAAGGCTATGCACACTTGCCAACGAACGAACCAACAAAGATATGTGTCCGTTTTTCAGTTTACCAGTGCAGTTAACACGGAAAAAAAAGAGCAAACTAGTATTACATTTTAGGGTGGAATAAGTTCACCGGAGGTCCCTCAAATTGACATCGAGATTTTTTAAGGTCCCTAAACTAGAATACCATAAATGTGTACCCCTAAAATTACTAAATCCGTCCGACGAAGGTCCCTCGGCAGTATTGACTCAGTTTTTGCCCGGTTTTGCTGACGTGTCGCGCTGTGGGACCCACTGGTCAGTCCGCCGTTGGGGAGTTAATAGATGGGGTTAAACGCTCTGTCCTCGCCGTTTCCAGGCGTTGGCGCGACATTTTCCTCTTCTCGAGCTGAAACCCTAGCTTAGGGCGGCGGCGGCGGTGGAAGCGGCGGCGGCGGAAGCGGCGGCGGCAGCTTGGGTGACAGGAGGAGGTGAGGCTAGGCGATGGTGAGTTATTGCAGTGACCGGTCGTCGGGGTCATCGCATCCCAGTAGTCGTGCTCCCATCCCGGTGCGAGTTGGGCCCTATGATTATCAGCCGGCGGTGATGTGCCTGTGTGGTGCGAAGGCGGCGCGGTGGATTTCCTGGAGCGTGGACAACCCAGGTCGATGGTACTACCGATGCCGCAATCGGGTGAGTGATGTAGATTTCTTTTGTTTGCTTGTTTTTTGTTTGAGCTGGCTGTATGGTTGGGTGATTTGGGATGTAATGTTTTCAGGGTGCCGGTTGTGATTTTTTTGACTGGTATGAGCCCGCAACAAGCAGTTTTTTGAGGGAGCTGTTGAACAACCTTCGTGAAGCCGTGTTATCGCTAAGGAGGGAGAAGAATGAGCTGCAATGTTGTGTTGAAGAACTGAGGCCGAAGGTAGAAGAGCAGTGCCTAGAATTAGGGGTAGCAATGAATGAAGTGGCACAATTGAGGCTTGTGGCAGCTGATAATGAAGCTAACATGGCTGCTATGAGGGCAAGTAACAGTAGGCTAGAGAAACATAGATTTTGGCTTGTACTGATGTTGTTGGGATGCATGTTTGTGTTGTTTGCTGTGATTTTAGTTCAGATGTGAGGTGCAATGTGTTAATCTATGTGTCAAAATGCTGGGAGCTGAAAGCATTTTGCTGTATTTTGCTAAGAAAATGAGCTGTGCTCTTTGACTATCTAATTTAAGTGAATGGATTTGTGGTTGGCTGAATTGTGATTGATATTCAGTAATGACACTGATATTGCATATATTTGACTGAATATCAGCTATTGCAGTGACAGAGTATTGGTAACTTTGCACATAAATTTCAGCATAACAAATTGATAAGAGTCAGTTCATCACATCAGATCAGCTCAGTAAATGCCATCTCATATCAGATCAGTTTATGACATATAATTTGAGCAAAGTCACTCAATTTAGATGATAACAATCCACATAGCTTAGCTGGTTTACAGTCTGCCAGAACAAGCACACATCACAGCATAGTTGGCAAGCGGTCTACCAAATTACAGAAACTAAACAGATAGGCAAAGTTGGCTAAGAGTCTGCCAAAATACACAAAAGGCACAGAACATTGCATAGTTAGCTTCATATGGCATCACAGCTTGTCAGTTTCCCATGGGGGAATCAGCATCAGTGGACCTGCAGGTGTTTTCTTGGGCTTGGTAGTGGCTGGTTCTTGAGCTTGCACATAAACACTTGCTTTCCCAGAAGTGATCCTCACTGAAGCAGAAGAAGAACATTGAGAGTGTGGCACTATGGCCTGAAGGTTCACACTGGCTGAACCACCTCTTTCAGTTGCCACCCTAGCACTGGCTGCAACCTTCACAACTGAACTGTTTTTGTTTGGTGACTGGAAGGAAAAGAAACAAGTGTTGTTGGCAAATGAATGTTAATTTCAAAAGTTTAATTGAATGAGGACTACCTGACATACCTTTTTTTGTAGGAGATGTTCTCTTCCTAGTGTGGCAAGCAGATGTGCTAGTACTGAGCTCAGCTGCCTTTCTTTTCCTGCTTTGTGCAATGCTGCTAGGTGTGTTTGACAACACTAAGTTGTTATTTGCAGTGACTGTATTTCCTGGAGCCGATGTTGCAGCTGCAGATGTGCTACCACCTACCCCACTGTGCTTGTGACAACCCTTGCTGTTGTGACCAGGTTGCTTGCATGATCTGCACCTCATAATTGTGCCAAATTTGGAAGCTTTGGTAGGTTTAGCTGGCTCATTAGGCTCCCTTCTCCTTTCAGTCTTAGGCCTCCCTGGCATCTTTATGTATCCTGGGGCATTGAGAGGCTCTCTAGGATCATCTGGCCAACTAGTCATGCCCTCTACTGGCTGCAAGCAATGGGAATAAGTTTTTTTTTGAAAGATGCCACTGAATAGCATGGAGCAACCCACCCATCTAGTGTGTTGGTCCTATAGTAGATGCAAGCAATTGCATGAGGACATGGCAAACCTGACAATTGCCAATATCTGCATGAGCACTCCTTCATATCTAGGTTAACTATGAACCTATGCTCATTATGCTTGACATCAAAACTGTCAGCCCCATTGCATATAGCATGGCAGAATGCAGATTCAGCAATGTACACATTAAGTTTTTTAAGTATACCAGGGCAAATGACAGTACTCCATCTATCAGAACATTTTCTTTGTTCATGGATCCTAACCATTACTTTCCTTCTAATGGTTTCAAGCATTGTTATGATAGGAAAGAATCTAGCCTCAAGAATCCATTTGTTGAAAGATTCACAAATGTTGTTATCAACAGAGTCACAATTAGATCCTAACCTGAACCAAACCCTACTCCAATGCTCTGGGTGTGTGTTCAATATTGCTTGAGCTCCAGCAGGGGTCAGTTGGGCCAGCTTTGCTCTAGCCAAGTTGAAAAGCATTCTGCATGATGCTTTGGCACACTTCCAGAATTTTTTTTGAAACTCTTTGTCATTGAAGTGCCTCTTCCAATTGGCGTAGATATGTCTGGCATAGTTCCTGTGCTCAGCTTCAGGAGCCCACTTAGAGACAACATTAATTATTCCCTGCATTTGACAGTAACATGCACAAGACATTAGGTATGCATTGTGTAATGACAGAATTAATAGAAAATAAAAGCAAACAGTGGATTAGGAGCATTACCTTCTGCTAGTCAGAGATGAAGACCCATCCACTTCCATCACCAACATTCAGATCACTGCACAGCAAGTCACAAAACCAATCCCATTCTTCATTGTTCTCTTTATAGACCACAACCCAAGCTATTGGGTACATCTGATTATTGGCATCCCTCCCTATAGCACACAATAGCTCTCTATTTGTAGATCCCTTGAAAAAGCAACCATCAAGCCCTATTACCTTCCTGCAACCAGCCATAAACCCTTTCTTGCATCCATCAAGGCAAATGTAAATTCTTTTGAACACAGGTGGTTCAATACCTATCACTCTGTTGATGACCACAGTGCTACCAGGGTTGGTCCTAAGCAGTTCTTGCTAATAATTGTAAAGCTTCTGGTACTGGCCCTTGGTCACATCAAATGCCTTCTGCATCACAAGTCTTTTGACTCTCTTAAGCTTGGAAATTGATGCATCAGCAAACATCTCTTCTTGAACTGTTGCTTTCATATGGAATAGTGGCCAACCAGGGTTAGCAACAATGAACTTGCCATATTTTTCTGCTATCCTAACAGATGAAACATGTCTACTATCCCTCCTTGGTGGGCATGCATGCATACTGTCATAAGTGGCAATCTACCAATTATCACTTCTTGTAGTCTTGGACAGCAAACACACCCAAGGACAGCTAGCCCAATCACACTTTGTCCTCACCCTCTTGTGATCATCTTTAATAAAATTAATCACTTTCTTTTCAGCTAGGGCATATTTTATAATGGTCATCTTGAACTGATGCTTAGAGCTGAACTTCATTCCTAGCTCAAAAACAGGAACCCCTGGCTGCTTCTTAAACCTTGGGAACTTGCCCTTTCTTCTGACAAGCTCACCATCACTGCCAACCTCATCATATGAGTCTTCATCATCACTATCTGCATATGGGGTGTCATTGCCATCTTCTAGACCTCCAGCAGTTCTAGCTGACTGACTTTTAAACCCCTCAAACACAACCTCATCCAGCTCATGAACCTTTCCAGCTCTCATCTTCCTCTTCAACTCTTTGTAGTGTCTTTCTATCTCCCTAGCCTCTTCATCATCCTCAGAAGGGCAATCATCTCCTCCTACATAATCACTATCATCCTCACTGTCAGAAGGCAGGACAGTGTTTATGGGTGAGGTTTCCCTAGAAGGTGAGTTCTCCCTCTTAGGTGCATTTTCCCTCAAAGGTGACCTTTCCCTATAAATGACAATCATCCTGTCACTACCACTTTCATCCACTTCCATTGCTTTAACTTCACCAGCACCCACAACAGCTTTGCCCTTCCCTTTGTCCACAATAGCTTTGCCCTTATCTTTGACTTTCACCTTTCTATCCCCATCCTTATCCTCATCTCCCTCTTTCTCTGATTCTTCATCCAAATCCAACTCCATTTCAGCCTCATAATCACTGTCTTCCTCTTCATCAACATCAATTACAATGGGCTCCTCAGCATACACCTCAGCCACACCACCCTCACTTATACAGACAGACATGAACCCACACACCTCATCATCCATCAACAACCGCAGTCCTGTCCCTAATTCTTCCCCAGGAAATAACCAATGCAGTAAAGTCCCATCTACAAATTTGCAGTGATCTTTTAGGTGTCCAAAAAGTTCAGGTAATGACACTTTATCCCTGTCTATGTATGACATTGCTTCTCTCCCCCCACAATACAACTTCTGTCTCCCTCTATTGACAAATTCCCCATTGAAATGGAACCTTACTACTAGAGTGCCCAAGGGATCCATGCTGCCAGCTCTGAAAAATTAAAAAAAGAAGCACTTTACTACTGTACTATTAAAACTACACTACATCCAGATCCCTAATACCTAGTTAACACCTAACACCGATTAAAAAAGGACCACCCCAACACTAACCCACACAGATTCACATGGGTATACAAAAGCATTACTACACCTAGTGCATATGGGATAATATACTACTTGACCTCTACACCGAATCCCAGACAAAAAACGAATCTTCCACATTTTAAAATCTTCCCCCAAAATCAACACAGTACCAGCTACAATAGCACGCAATGCCGAGCCAAAAACGTACTAACCGGGGTGGAATCCGCCACGCGTTTCGACGAAAACGATGCCCGTCACCGGCGCCACGGCCAGCTTGCCGCCGCCGACAAACCAGCCGTCGCCTTCAAGTCGCCTCCTGGTCACCGCTCAGCTAGGGTTCGAGCAAAGGAGAGATAAATGGAGGTCTCGCTAGCTGCGCTCCCCTCCGTTAACCCCGTCTATTAACTCCCCAACGGCGGACTGACCAGTGGGTCCCACAACGCGACACATCAGCAAAACCAGGCAAAAACTGAGTCAATACTACCGAGGGACCTTCGTCGGACGGATTTAGTAATTTTAGGGGTACACATTTCTGGTATTCTAGTTTAGAGACCTTAAAAAATCTCATTGTCAATTTGAGGGACCTCCGGTGAACTTATTCCTTTTAGGGTTAATTAGATCCATGCTATTAAAAATTTACCGGTATTGAAATATACCAGTACTATTTACATATTTGTAACAATGCCACTGCTACTTGTTTATAATCTCAATGGTGACACTAAGATATGTATTTTGCATGTATTGGATGAAAATGCCCTTATCTTCTATCTCTCTCTCTTCTCCACCGTGCCGCTCGCTCCGCCGCTGTTCCCACCACCGCGCGCCGCAGCTTGCTCTGCCACCGCCGCCACCATTGCCCATTGCGCCGCCATCTCCAAGCCCCCTCCGCCACCGCCTCCTCCACCCGGACTTCCTAATTTGCCGCCTTCCCCACGGTATCATCCCCCACGACGATGCCGACGCCGACCAACCGGACGCAACCAACCGCAACCCCACTTCTTCATCCCGTCTCTCCTCCTCGGTGTGTACCACCACCTCAAAGGCAAATTGTGCACCCCACTGGCCTTCGCGCCCGCCACCGCCGCCGCCACCAGCTAATGTTGACAGCCATGGCGTCGGCGTCGGAGGCGGCGCATGCTTGTTGGTTCCTACCAGCCTTTGTCGTCACGGAGGTCTCTCGACGTGCTCCGTCAGCAATGCAAGGTCATCAGCCACCAGGGGCAGTGTCACCGCCACGGCGACGAGCGACGCGGCGCCAAGCTCACCGTGTGCAACCCGGCATTGGTCGAGCCGCCCCTGCTGTTGCTCGCTCTCCCGCCGTCCCTGCCGCTCCTACTGCTGCTCTCGCCGCCGCTGCTCGCTACTGCCACCCGCTGCTACTCGCGCCGCCGTCCCCGCTGCTCCTGCCGCTACTCGCTACTGCTCCACCGCTGCCGTCGAGCGGGAAGAAGAAGGGAGAAGAAGGGGAGGAAGGAAGAAGAAGGGAGAAGAAGGGTGATTTTGTCCAATCTTTTTTTTAAATGCATCCAATGGGTAAATAGTGGTATGTCTTAAATATATGTAAAATTATAATGGTATGGTTTCAAATACTTGAATACTATGATATATCTCGAAATCAGTATATTTTTAATGGAATGGATCTAATAAACTGTACATTTTAATATGCTGTGCAGCAACCTCAACAAAAATGTGTGCCGGTTAACTCCAATGACAAGGAGCTGTATATATTTGTATATGAAGTTGCATGGAAAATGAATAAACAGCTAATATATCAAGCGCTTACACACTGTATTGTATTGTACATGTATGATACATATTGGTTATATATACACAAGTACATTTCTCGTTTGATGCATAGACTAGGAGTTCATCACCATTAGCTACTATACGTAGAGAAGAAATGCATGATGCATACACATTACTTAGCTTAACTAACTTCAAGTTTAACTGGAACCGCAAAATAATAAAAGCACAAAATATATATATCGAGGCCGATCTTCCCGTGTGTTCAGTGAACTAATTAACCTCTGTTTGGGTCTGCTCTGGCTCAAATTACCTACATTTCTTCATAATTTAATCCATATCAAAATTTCTCTTTTCCTTGGTATCGGTTAAACTCTCTAGTTGTTGACACTTACTTGACAGTGTCATCTCCCACCAGAGAGACCGGTTATACTCGTTTGCACCGACAGATACTGTCTTAATGGATTCTCATCAAGCTGATCACCTTCAACCTGCATCTCACTGAAGCTCCGGATTCTCCGGTAACTCTCCGGCATCTCTGGTAACAGTGCATCGCCGCACAAATATTGCATCACAAGCCTCATGCTTGGCCTTTGAGCTGGCGATGGGTGAGAGCAGAGAAGCCCAAGCTTCAGCACTAGCTCTGCCTCCTCCGTCACAAACTCTCCTCCCAATCTGATCCAACATGCAGAGGATCAGATCACGCTGCCAGAATCTGAGCACAAAGTCCACCAACACTTGCAATTCTCCTGATGAGTTCATGCCAATCGGGTGACGGCCACAGGCGACCTCAAGGATGAATGCACCGAACGCGAACACGTCGGTTGCTTTGGTCGCCTTGCCTAGCCTCGCTAGTTCTGGGGAGATGTAGCCTCTGGTTCCTGCCACACACGTCGTGTGTGCATCAACTCCATGGTCGTGCAATCGTGCTAGGCCAAAATCGCCTAGTCGACCATTCATCTCACTGTCGAGGAGGACGTTGCTTGCCTTGACGTCACGGTGGATGATGACCTGCTCCCATTCTTCGTGTAGGTAGAGAAGACCTAAAAAAAGTGAATATTAGGGAATGACCTAATATCAAATAAATAGAAGGGTTAAAGCTTCGAATCCAGATCAGCTAGTCCACCACCTTGTGGAGCTAGCTGGAAGACCCCTTGGCGTTAGGTAGAGAAGACCTGATGCAACGCCCTTGATGATCTCAAACCTTTGAACCCAATTTGGCGAGGGTTTATCCTGGTCATACAAGTACTTATCAAGACTTCCATTTGGCATGTACTCGTATACCAGTAGAAGTTCACCCTTGCGACGGCAATATCCAAGCAACTATACTAGGTTCCGATGTCGAAGTCGGCCCATGCTTACAATATCCGTGACGAACTCCTTCATCCCTTGTTTTGAATCATGGGACATCACCTTGACACCAACCTCCAATTTGGATGATGGAAGAACTCCTTTGTACACCTTCCCAAACCCTCCTACTCCGAGCAACTGATTGTCAACAAAGCCATTAGTAGCTTTGAACAACTCCTTGAATGAGAACCTATATGCGGACCGAACTCGACCTCCCAATCCTCATGTAGTCCCTGGTACCTACGACATCTTCTCACAATTAGATAGATGATAACAGGCATCGATATTGCACCACCAAGAGCTGAGGTATATATCAATGGAAGTGTCAAAAAATCTGGCCAATAAATCGAGCTCCCCCTCCCAGTATCATAGGTGACATGATCAGGTAGATCAGATGTGTTTATCTTGGGTAGCTTGGAGTATTGCAGTGATCCAGGTTTTCCATCTAGCCTGAAGGAGAAGCCGACAATAAAATGATCGTGAACATGATCACTAATATACAAGGCCACTGACGACGATGAAGAGAATCCAACATACATGTGGTCCAGCAACACTCTTGAGAGATTATGAGTTGCAGATAAGAGAGGGCATTGGGCTTGGCCATGGGGACTGGAGCTAAGGTAACATTGAGCTGCATGAGCCGGTGATCGTAATCTATCCATACTTCCTTCTCCTCACCACTCGTCAGCTGCAGAGGGTGCAAAATAGAGTAGGGTTCATCTGTGTAGTAGCCGGCCGGAGAGGACTGAGAGGAGTTCAAGCTGTTGATGTTGATGCCAACATGGTTGTCATCGATGTCCCGAAATTTTTCGTTGTGTAAGGTATCTAGCTCTACAGACAGGATATGGTTCAACGATTTGCCATTGTCATCTTCAGTAGGAAGACCAAAGTCTCCAGAAATACCTGTTCTGGTGAAGTTGGTATGTGCAGCTAGGAAGAAGGCAATCCCATCAACCTTCTCCAAAGGAATCGTGTGAAGCATAGCGAAGATAAAGGTTGCAGAGAAGGAGAAGAGGGAACCGTCGGCGGAGTTGCGCAATTGGATAGGAGAAGGGAAGAAAGCATGGCCTTTTGTGTATGCATATGATGATCCATTGGCCAGCTTGAGGATTCAACCATCAAGCACCAAACTGCTATTGCTGAATCCTTTAAACACCAATTTGTCGACCGCCATGGTAAGAGGAATCATCATGAAGAGAACACTAGAAACCAATCTACTGGAAAACATTGGACAAGAGCTGTCCATGTTTATGTATCCCCAGTTAGGATGATAGCAAATCGATCAGCCAAAAACATATAGTGTATTTGTAGTAGTAGCTAGCTATATCCTATGCAGGCCTGTTTACCCAAGAAAGTTCAGAGCGAAGAAACTCTCAAGAATTTGTGTGTTTCAGTGTTTACGGCGTGTGGGTGGGTGAGAATAGATAGGATTCTGCAACCGGCCTTCATGCGGTTGAAATGGCGAAATGAACATTGTTAGTGAGTAGTACATGCACTTGCCCCAAGTTGAAAACATTAGGAGAGGGAACACACACACGGCTTCCTGGTATGTACGTATCCATGCATACATGCACGATTGCATCTGAGCATTAAATTGTTTCTTTTTTCGAAACAGAGTTATTACAGAGTTATTACATGCATCTCACTGTCAAAACTACAAATATGATCACCCGTGTTAACTTTAGAACTTGAATATAAGTTGAACATGTACCATAATGGACCACGTAGATCTTTTTAATGCATTAGCAAATAATCCTCCGATAAAAGAATTAATCCTGTCCTTTAAAAGAAAAAAGAATCATGATAATTTACTCTCTCCATATATATTTGACATGTATAATAACAAAATTTAGTTAAACTTTTAAAAACATCATTAATAATTTCTAAAATACCTATTCTAAAATCATAAAAATAGCATATTGTTTTGCATGGAAAAATACTATTACGACAACATAAATTTTTGGGATTTTATAAACTTATTTTAAGGTAAAACCATGGTCAAAGTCAAATTTTGAAGACCATATAATAGTCAAACATTAAATATTTATTGACCAGAGAAAGTAGAAGCTGGTAGCTACTGGTACTCTCTCCATCTCACCCACTAAGACGCACACACATTTTATCCATCCCACTCACTAAGACGCATACACACATTTCAAGATTCAACTCTCTAAATATTTGACTAATAAATAGTTTATTATAAATTAAATTTTGTTTAATCAAAATAATATCATTGAATTGTCATTTAAAATTTACTTTCATATGATTATTATTTCGTTGCTGTAAAACATTATGTATGAGAAATTTAAGGTTTAAGATTAGTTTTAATGATCGTGCTATGTTTGACTGCGCCTTAGTGAGTGGGAGAGAGTAGAAGATTAGAACTGCTAGGGTTATCTATATTTGACCTGAATTTAATTTAAATCACTTTCATTTAACTGGAATTCCTTACCCTCGGACCATTCCCAAATTAATTAGGTAAGCAAGCGAAGTCATGCATGCAGGACTACGAATGAAAATAACGGAGTGATGTCTACGGTTTCTGTACCATCATCCTAAAATATAATAATCTAATATAAAATTTGACATGACCTAATACTACAAATCTAAATTGAGATCTATTCAAATTCCTTTAGATAAAGCCAAGCTGTCATAAACAAGAGTAGTATATGTGGTTTCATCTAAAACTATCGACCAAGCTGGATCATTTGACAGAAATAGAAAGTCTGAACAGCTCATTCATTCTAAAAAGAGAGGGGAGGGGGGAGGGACGAGTCAATGTATAATGTATAATTCAATAGTAACATTTAATGTTTTGAGACGAAGTGATCACATAGAAAAAGAATTACACTATTTTCTAATGTACCAATAGTGTGATGACATGGTAAAACGAAACGGCTGGAGACAGGAGGCCTGACCGAGTGTCGTGCAAGGCCGCCGTACGATTGACTCAGATGATCACGTGTGAGTGAATCTGCATGCTTGCAAATGCCCCGGCCCCTACTAAGATGTCATGTACACGCCTGGCTCCACCTTGTCTGCATGTGTCTTCTTCCACTTGTCCTTCCATGGTCTATAGCTGTTTATAGTTGAGAAGAAATCTCACTAAACCCATAGGGGCAATAAGTTGCTTTTTTCCCGGAGAAACAAAATCACTAAATCCATGGTCTATGCCACAAGTCACACAATTTTACACATGACATACGTGCTTGGGAATTTTTTTTTTGAACTTTTTAATTTTCAATTTTAAAAATAAACTCTTTCAATACTTATTTCCAACATCTGATCGTACAAAAATCACTATAGGTGCCGGTTGGGAATAGGCAATAGGTGCCGGTTTCCCAACCGACACCTATTGGTCGGCACCAATGATACTAGGTCATTGGTACCGGTCGTAGAACCGGCACCTTTGTGCTCTCCCGATTCAAAAAAAAAAAAGAAGTCGGCTCCAAGCCGAGCTGAGCCGAAATCAAATCCATCTCACATATACAAATCAAATCCATCAAAGATCACAACAATGACAGTAATAATCCCTAATCCAATCCATCACTAATCACAGATGAACAACAATCCATCAACAATCACATGAACTGAATCACAGATGAAATGCATGAACTCACTCTCACCGGCTCCTGGTAGTCGTCCCTCTCCACATGCCGCCATCGCCGATCCGCCAACCTCGCGCCGCCGCCGGGCATGGGCCGCGCCGGCCTTGGGAGGACCAGATCTGGCCAAAGAGGCACTGGATCCGCCGCCTCTCCGCGCGCCACCCATAGGGACGCTGCCCGTCACGGGGGGCAGAGGGGGAGGGCCGCCTCTTCGCGCGCCACCCGGGGACGCCGCCCGTCGCGGAGGTGGGAGGGGAAGGGAGAGTGGAGGGCGGCGGAGGATGAGGTGAGGGGGAGGGGGCCGGAGGGGAGGCGGAGGAGGAGGAGCCGAGGGGAAGGGAGGGGTGGACGCCAGGGAGGGGGCCGGAGGGGAGGGAGGGGAGGGCACAGCGGCGGAGGATGAGGTGAGGGGGAGGGGGCGCGGCGGAAAAGAGAGGCGTGCGCAGGGTTGTGGATAAGGAGACATGTGCGATTGTGTGGATAAGGATACGGGCGAGTGGATCGGTATAGGCGCCCAGCTTGGCTCGCCCGTATCAGCTCGGTTGGGTATAGGTACTAGTTGTTTAAAAGAACTGACACCTATTATATATTATAGGTGTCAGTTTTTATTTAACCGACACCTATAATATATTATAGGTGTCGGTTCTTTTAAAAAACCGGTACCTAAGGTATTGGTACCGATTTTAAATAATTAACCGACGCATATTATTTTTAAAGGTGTCGGGGTTCTTATTTTTTCCCCGTGCAGAGGTAGGAAAACACCTATAGGTGCTGGTTTTAAATGAACCGGCACCTATAAGATCGGTCCCTATGAGGGTTTTTGTAGTAGTATGAGTCTTTTGATCACGCTAGCAGGACTGTCGTGGCAAAATAACATTGCCACGCCAGTCGAACTGGCTTGACAATGTTATTTGGCTATACCGGTCTGACTGGTGTGGCAACGTTATTTGCGTGGTAGGAGAAAATTGTCACACTCGCTATGTGTGACGTGTCAGTATTGTTTTTACTATGCCAAGCAAGCTAGCATGATCAAAAGTTCAGATTTTGGAAAGAAGTTCAAAAAAAAAAAAATCTGCTTGGACTTCTCTCTCCACGTGTTGTACCATTCTTTTCAGATTATTCTTTGAATGCGCGGGCATATATCTTAATCTGCCTAGAAAGCAGGCCACACATATTACTGTAAATTTGTAAATTAAAAGTAAAATGTGTTTCTGTTCAGTAGCTCTCTTTTAAATTACTTAACAAACCTCAAAGATTTTATTGCTGATCTGAGGAATGTGTTTTCACTAGTACAGAACCCCTATAGGTGCCGGTTTCCCAGTCGGCACCTATTCATCGGCACCTTTGCCTCAATCTTATTGGTGCCGGTTCTAAAACCGGCACCTATACTATTAAAAAAATAAAAAAAAAGATGGCCCCCTACACTGTCGCCGGCCTTCTCCACCGCCGCCACCACCACCTCGCCCGGCCTCCACGCCGCCACCTAGACGTGCCTGTCTCCACACCGTCAGCCGCCACCCAACACCGCGCCGGAAGAGGGGGAGGTCCCCCGGGAGAGAGGGTGCCAGCGAGATCCAGTGACCGCGCCGCTAGCTCGCCGCGCTAGTCGTCACCCCACGCCGTGCTAGAGGAGGAGAAGGGAAGGGGGGAGGTCCCCTGGGAGAGAGGAGGCCGGCGAGATCCAGACCCCCTCCACCACCACCACTGTCGCCGCCACCTCGCCGCGCCGGCCTCCACCTCACCCGCGCCACCGCAAGGAGAGGAAGGTGAGAGGGGGCGAGCCTCCTGCAGCCGTCAGCCGCTGTGCCAGCAGCGCCCACGCCCGCGCCAGCCGGTCTTCTCCACCGCCGCGCCGCCACTTCGCCCGTGCCGACCGGTCTTCTCCACCGCCGTGCCGCCACCTCGCCCGCGTCGGCTGGCCTTCTCCACCGCCGCGCCGCCACCTCGCCCGTGTCGACCGGTCTTCTCCACCACTGCGGCGCTACCCTGGAGGAGGAGAGAAGGGGGGAGGGCCCCCGAGCAGGGAGAGGGCCACCGCCCATCCTTCTCCGTCGGCTTCCACCGCTACTCCGTCACTGTCGCCGCGCAAAGGGAGAGGACGAGAGAGAGAGATCGATGGATGGATGGATAAGGCCGGCCTGTGTGTGGGGGGTATGGATGGATATAAGGCCACCCGGTGTAAATAGGTGCCGTTTTTTATAGAAAACCGGTACTTATACTAATTTTATAGGTGTTGGTTCTGGTAAAAAACCGACACCTATATAATAGGTATCGGTTTTTCTCGAGAACCGACACCTATATTTATATTATAGGTGGGAAAAAGCGGCACCTATAAGATCGGTCCCTATGAGGGTTTTTGTACTAGTGTTTATTTGTACGCTAGGCCTTTCTTTACTTGGTTCGTATGGGGCAACATGCAAGAAATATTTTAGTTTGCACAATTTAGATTTCTTTTTTACAATTCAAATCAACTAATATTCACCTTCGCAATGGATGACACATCCCTATGTGCTGCTAGTAAAAAAAAGGATAGTATTAGAAAACTTACTCGCTTATGTTAACTCATCTTGCAGTCTCATCGTTTTGTTTATACTTATACTTATAAACTAAAATTTAAATTTAAAAAAATATTTTGAAATTGATCGATTTTGTGGTTTTTACGCATAGCTCATGAGTGTATGCAATGGATGATTTTTCTCATGTATGATATTGGTTTGCTTATAGCCACGTGATTAATTACAATAATCTGTTGCTGAGGCCGCTTGCTGGAATCTGCTTTGTTGGCAAGCTCCAACGTCTACGCTGCTCGTAGTCGTAGATAGAACAATGCAAGGTTATAATTCTCATCATCGTTAATTGTGGCGTTGCTTCATCAAATCATCCTGGTACCTTACAATGCACCACATTGCTTTGCTTGTGAAATCTACTGCACCTCTGATCCGAACGTCGTCGGAACGCTCTTTGCTGGTGATCTCCGTGGGGCGTCGATGCTTATCATTCTTGTTGTAAAATGTGAGAATGAACAGTGAAACTGTAAATTCAGCTCATTTCCATTGATCTCAAATGTCCCATTATATAGGGAGATTACAAGCCTAGGATTCTAGACATTTAGTATATTACATCAATATAGCAATTAGAGGTAATAATCAAGATTTATATGGCTGATTTATGTGGCTGTTACAAGGTACATAATACTCCATAATACTCTTAGATTGCTGCTCTTGATGAGGTCAAATAATGGCCAAGTAATGGCTCTTGTAACACTCCCCCTTTTGATCGAGTCCATCTTGAGATCAATTTGTTTTAATTCCTTTGAAAAAACCCTGTGGGAAAAAAATAGGAATAATTTGACTGGTGATTGCTCTAACATAAACCTGCAAGGTTTAAGGAGTAATTGATGCCTTGTTTTATCTCTAGAAAAACCCCTGTGGGGAAAACATGAGATAAGATATATACTTGCATTAATTATTGTCTCGTTAAAAACTTTGTATGAGAAAAACCTGATAGTAAAAACTCATAAAAGAAAACAGTACAATGTGAAGCGTTTAACTAGGCTCATTATTCATGGAGTCTCCCCCCTGAAGTTTGCAAGTCTCTCAGCCGTCTCATACCAATTCCCTTAACACATTTCTCGAACGAGAAAGCGGGTAGAGATTTAGTGAAGAGATCTGCCAGATTGTCACAAGACTTTATCTGTAAAATGTTTATTTCTCCACTTTGCTGAAGCACATGGGGATTAAACAATTTGGGAGCAATATGTTTGGTGATGTTGCTCTTGATGTAGCCTGTTTGCATCTGTATAACACAAGCAACATTATCCTTATAGATAATGGTAGGTGATTTTGAGGAACCAATACCACAAGATTGTTCAATGTGGTTTATCATTCTGCGGAGCCACACGCATTCACGTGATGCCTCACATAGTGCGATGATTTCAGAATGATTTGTGGAGGTAGCCACTAATGTTTGTTTAGATGACTTCCATGATATGGCAGTTCCTCCATGGAGGAATACAAATCCTGTCTGTGATCGGGCATTGTGGGGATCAGACATATAGCCAGCATTGGTATATCCAACCAAGCTAGAGGCATCAGTTTTATAACAGAATAAGCCAAGATCCTTAGTACCATTCAGGTAACTAAGGATTTGTTTTCCTCCGGTCCAATGACGCTTAGTTGGGACAGCACTATGTCTTGCTAATAGATTTACTACAAATGCAATGTCAGGCCTGGTACTATTTGCAAGATACATGAGAGCTCCGATGAGACTGAGATAGGGATATTCCTATCCTAATATCTCTTCTCCTTCCTCCCGTGGTCGGAAAATATCCTTTTCTTTATTGAGAGATCGAACAACCATGGGGGTTTTATTTGGGTATGCTTTATCCATATTGAATTTCTCCAATAATCTCCGGACATAGACAGATTGATGCACTAAAATTCCCGAGTGAAGGTGCTCGATTTGCAAACCTAAGCAAAATCTGGTTTTACCCAAATCCTTCATCTCAAATTCCGTCTTAAGATGGTTGCGAGCTTCATCTATATCTTGAGTGTTGCCAATGATATTCAAATCATCTACATACACTGATATAATGCAAAATCCTGTGGAGGATCTTTTGATGAAAATGCATGGGCAATCATTATTATTTGAATAACCCTTCTGCAGAAGGTACTCTTTCAGTCGGTTGTACCACATTCTACCTGACTGTTTAAGACCATAGAGTGATCTTTTGAGTTTTACACAATACATATTGCGATTTGTGCTATCATTCGGTATAGGGATCCCATTGGGGACCTTCGTATATGTGTCCAAATCTAGTGACCCATATAAATATGTTGTCACGACATCCATCAACTGCATAGATAGACGCTTTTGAATTGCCAGTGATATTAAATATCGGAACGTAATTCCACTCATGACTGGAGAATATGTTTCATTGAAATCAATGCCGGGTCTCTGCTTGAACCCTTGTGCTACAAGCCTTGCCTTATATCTCACCACCTCATTGTTCTCATTCCGCTTCTGGACGAAAACCCATTTGAAACCCACAGGGAAGGTTTTTGGAGGTGTAGGTATTACTGATGAGAATACCTCTCTTTTATTGAGGGAGGCTAACTCTGCTTCAATCGCTTCATTCCATTTGTTCCAGTCCGAGCGCTTCTTGCACTCTACCATGGATTTTGGATCTGGATCATTTTGGATGGTTTTTGCAACTGATGAGGCAAAGTATATGTCGACAATTGTAGTCTTACGATCGAATAATTCTCCAGATTCAATATAGTTTATGGAAATTTCATGTACCCCAGTTGTCAGCTCAATATTTCCCAATATGACCGCGTCGGGGTGTTCCAATGTTCCATCATCAGAAATTGAGTGCACTGTTGATGTGGGTAGTGGATTGGATAGATCCACTTGGTGTCTCTCAACATGAGGTTGAGTTTCATTTACTGTGTCAGAGGATTCTTTCCTCTGTTTCCTCGTGCGCTTGCAAGGATTTGCCGTACTTCTCCCACTCTCTTTTGAGGAAGGGAGTTGAATAGTTTTATTTGGTACCTCTATTCTTTCTGGCACATTCCTTGCAGGAATGTATGATTTTGTGACACTTTTACTCACAGTAAATGAGTCTGGCAAATTGTTTGCAGCAACCTGCAAATCAATGATTCTTTTAACTTGAAGTTAAGATTCTGTGTTACGAGGATCCTCCTTTAGGGTGTCTAAAGCATCCCAATTTATTTCCGGGCATTTAGTGTGATACTTGAATTCTCCCCCTAATGCTAGGAAATGTTCTTCATTGAAGATACAATCGGTGTACCGAGCTGTGAGTAAATCCCCTGTAAGGGGCTCCAGGTATTTAATGATCGACGGAGATAGATACCCCACGTAGATCCCCATTTTCCTGTGAGGGCCCATTGATGTACGCTTTGGTGGTGAGATCGGTACGTATACAGCGCAACCGAATTAACGTAGATGGGAAATATTAGAAGGATCACCACGAACCAATTGCAGCGGGGAAGCTGTATGGTATGCAGTTGGACGTAATTGTATTAAGTCACCAGCATGTAAGAGTGTGTGACCCCAACATGAGGTTGGTAGGTTACAATTTTGCAATAGTGGTATGACAATAAGCTTTATTCTCTTGATAAGAGATTTAGCTAAACCATTCTGTGTGTGAACATATGGTATAGAATGTTGAACTTCAATTCCTAAAGTCATACAATAATCATTGAAGGCTTTGGAAGAAAATTCTGCAGCATTATCCAATCTGATTGATTTTATCTGGTGTTCAGGTTGACTTGCTCTGAGTCTGATGACTTGTGCAATCAATTTCGCAAAAGCATGGTTCCGTGTCGATAATAGACACACATGAGACCATCCTGTGGATGCGTCTATTAGAGCCATGAAGTACCTGAATGGTCCAGACAACGGTTGAATGGGGCCACAAATGTCACCTTGAATGCGTTCAAGAAACTTTAGTGGTTCAACTTTTATTTTAAGATGTGAGGGTCTCAAAATTAATTTCCCAGTTGCACATGAAGTGCACACAAAATCTGAAGATTCCGGGAATTTTCTGTCGCTCATACCATGTCCACCTGAATTCCTCATGATTTTTCTCATCATCTCGATGCCGGGA
The DNA here is from genome assembly GCA_000573905.2 of Oryza punctata. Taxonomy (NCBI): domain Eukaryota; kingdom Viridiplantae; phylum Streptophyta; class Magnoliopsida; order Poales; family Poaceae; genus Oryza; species Oryza punctata. The sequence continues at coordinate 1,923,954 of CM002494.2, read as the reverse complement.
TGGCCAAGGCATTCATGCCAAGTTTTGAATGCATCTATATTCTGAAAAATCACTTTGTATGCAACATAAGGTACGGGTTTGATGTATGTGTAGTACAATCCAGACGGGAGAGAAGGCACCTTTTCAAGTGTTTGTTTGCCATATCCAGTATCTTTTGTCAAGAGGAGGAACTCCTCATTGTTTTCTTCATATGTTTCCACATGAATCCCATTTTTCGGATATCTCTATAACTTAGTAGGGTACGTGTTGAATCGGGAAACAATAATGCTTCCTCAAATTATTTGTGTACCCATTGGAAGTATGATAGTGGCTCTACCAGAACCGACAATCATAGCATCGCGTCCTGTGATGGTCAAAACCTGTCCTTCTCTCTTTGTGAGAGTTTGGAAAAATTTGATTTCCCTAAGTATAGTGTTAGTGGTACAACTGCCCACTAGGCATATCTCTTCTTCCATTGGATTGACTCCCGTAATAATCTATATAATGCAGAATTTAAATTCGTAAGAATAAAGGCAAAATATAGAAAAAAACACATAGAATATATTAAGATAGCCTGGTGCTTTATTACAATTGATAAATGGTGTAGCAACATCATGTCTTTATTACAATGATTACTTTTGCAAATTTAAATTAAAGCTATGGAGCCTATTTGAGGTCTCCAAAAATGTCGTTGGAAACGTATTCCACGAGCATGTCGTCGATGTCCATAGAGCCTTCCTCTTCACTTGGTGGAGTCTTGGTTTTGCTCGGTCCCGCTCCATTAGGGATGGGATCCATAGCTCCAGTCTCCTTTAGTTGAGAGGTGAAGTGTGCTTCATGCTTCTGTGTGTTCTGTGTATGACCCATGGACTTCATGTACAGATCAACAAGGTGTTTAGGAGTCCTGCACTTCTTAGCAATATGATTGTAGCAACCACACCTAAAGCAGGTGGTTTTGTTGCCACTATCATTTTTGGGCTTAGAATTGCCTTTCCCCTTTTCGGCGTTCCCACGTGGCTTTTTGGTTCTCTTGCGCTTGCCCTTGCCAGAGGAATTTCCAGTCTGTGTATTCCCATTCGGGATATTTTTCTTTACATTCGCATGTACTTCAGGCAATGGTGCAGTGCCCAACGGGCGCTGGTTTGAGTTCCATACAGTGAGTTCATGGTTCTTTTCTGCCTGTTTCAATGTCTGAATGAGTGAAGAATGGACTGTGAAATTCTTCTTACTGTTGTTGACGATGAAATTTGGTAAGCCTCGAAGTCATCATCGGCCTAGAGTTAGTATCGGCTTCAGAATCCTGGAATTGGATGGAGCTATTAATCGCCAACAGTCGGATTCTTACCAAATTCGGTTAAGGAAATTAATCTATTAAAGGAAGCTTATCCAAAAGAGACCGAGTTCAAGGAGGATGCGGCATGGCAAGTTTATCTATTAATTAGGAAGAGTCTGTTAGTTTCCTTTTATCTTTAGGATAGTGTGTTTAGTGTCCAATAAGGACTTTATGTTTTTCCTTTTATCTTTAGGAAAGTTTGAGTCGTGTCCGATATGGACTAGTATCTACCCATGGGTATAAATATGTGCACCCGGGGTGCATGTAAATTATCTCTCGATCAATACAACTTCGGCGCATGTTGATGCAAAAAACACACACCGGCCTGAGAGATTTGCTTTACTCTAGTGCAGGTCTAAAAGTTACTTTTAGGTTCGAGGGCGTGCCAGTTGATTTGATCCTGCAATCAACAAGAAGAAATATGCAAAAAAGTTAGTAGACGACAGTCCATCGGCTAGCTAGCTGATTTCATATCATGTTGTAACCTAGCCGATGCAATAAAGCATGAATCAGCTATAAGGTATAGTCAGTGATAAAATTAACCCTAAAACTAGTACATCGGCTGAAAAGATCAGTGTTATATAATCAATATGTTAATATTACTTTAGAAATAAGCAATTGGGATAGATCGGACTGAATCGAGACAATATAAATTGCCCAAGTCTAAAATAACATGAAATAATGATTATATGAACTCATGTTAAAACCGATGCCTAGAATTAAGTATGTATCGGCTATAGCTACAATACAACCTTATACTAGGATATTTTCTAGCAACAAATATATTCAACCTTTACCAATTAGATTGATAGTAAGTCCAATATATTTGTATTAGGTCAGATCCTGATATAAGGGGCAGATACAAACAAAGCATAAAACTATGTAAAACATCTATATCAGGTAAGATCGGCTGAAACCCCGATACTATCCTTATTAACAACCATAAAACATGCTAGATATCATGATTCTAAATACGACTTAATATGTTGGACTTAACCAATGCAGCATTAAGTATAAAGAGAAGCATGATATCTAGACAATCAAGCTGATGGTTGCCTTTTCGGCATGGTGGATACATTATATAACGTAAACCAATAAGACAATCTATTTCTTACCAGCAAAACCCTAGATAGAGATCAGCCGATACGAATAGATTGCATTATCAATCTAGGTTATATAACATATATGATAACTCGGAAGTTTATAAGATAGAACTAGAGTGTCATAAAGATGTAAGCACTAGCTCCGATGATGCAAACCGCCATAACAAGACCTACCTTGTCGTGGAAGATCAAACTGATGCAGCACGACTTGAAAGCATGAACTTGTCGAAAATAAGAAACAAAGGTTGGCGATGCGCCGAGATTGATTGAACGTGTATTGTTTATTTACAAGACCTCGGGTCTATATTTATACCCGAAAATACAAACATTGTCCATCACGGACACGACTCATATTAACCTAATACAAATCCAACTAACGAACAAGTCCCTAAGGCGGACTCTTACCATGATTATCCATAAGGAAATTACATAAAGTATCCTAATTAATAGATACAATTATCTTTCTAGGACTCTATCTGTGCGTGACAATCCATATGAAGCACCCTTATTTAACCTGATGACGTGTATCGAGTCGTATTACCAAAAATCGGCTCAATCGGCTAACCGTGTCCGACTCGAACTCTGCCGATTCTACCCGCAGCCGATTTGGACTCCACTGATTCTTGCCCTGTTTCCGATACGATCTAATCTCTTGGATCTTCTTTGATTCTATCTTCATCACCGATACTTGAATTACCAAATTTGATCGTCAACAGCGCATCACCACCTTTTACCTTTTTACTTTCGACGAGTTCTTGTTTCAAGTTGGGCTGCATCGACTTCGATCTCTGACGAGGGGTAAGGCTTGTTATGGCGGCTTGCGTTATCGGGATTAGTGCTTCCATCGCTTCGACACTCTAATCTTGTTTATGTAAGTTGTCGAGTTATCATATACATTATATAATCTAGATTGACAATGTTTTCTACTTGCATCGGCCGATCTCCATCTAGGGTTTTGTCGATATCGGCTAGATTACTTTGTTGCCTTAGATTATATAATGTATCCACCACCCTGAAAATCAGTCAAAAGCTTGATTGTCTGGATATTATGTTTCTTTTCATACTTAGTGTTGCATCAGTTAAGTTTGACTTACTAAGTCGTGCTTAGAACCATAATCTCTAGCCTGGTTCTTGATTGCCAATAAGGGTTTCATTGGGGTTTCAGCCGATGAGTTATCTGGACGTTGTATCGGCTCACAAGGATTACATATAATTTGGATTTAGCCGATCGCAACAAAGGTTTCAATGTTTATCTATTCATTTGGATTTCTTAACATCGGACCTCCAGCCGATGAATGCTTCAACCTTCGGATCAGTGCTTATTCAATCTATCATTACTAACCGATTGGTTTCTACTGAATTACATTATTGTTATATTACATTATCATCAGCCGACTATCTTCATGTCATTATTTACTCAAGTATCAAGATTTATACTAGATATCGGCTGAAATCGGCATCGGCTGGAATTACTATATCAGCTTGTCGGCCGATCGGCTCTTTGATATTCAATTTATATATCTTGTCAGTTGCAGGATCAAACTGACTGGCACGCCCGCATCTCATCATTATTTTGGACCTGCACTGGAGCTAAGCAGATCTCCCAGGCCATCGTGTTTTTACTTCAACAACGGTATTGTTGAGTAATGATCCGTTCTGATGGGAGCATTGTAGACAGAGTCTTTTCAATTTTATCCGCTTCAGAAGGTTCTTTCTCACAAAACCGGAGCTTAGAGCATATCTTATGAACAACATGACTGAACTCATCTACAGTTTTGAAATCCTGTAGGCGTAGGTGGTTCCACTCATGCGTTGCCTCTAGGAGGAGGATAGCTTTATGCTATTCATATCGATTTTTGAGAGCTTTCCACAAAGCACGTGGGTCCTCCTCATACATGTACTCCATTCTCAAATCCTGATGGATATGATTCCTTATCACTTTTAAGGCGAAGAATTTAGGCATGTTAGTGGGGGTAACGCTTCCCTCAGCCGTTTCATCTATACATCTGTATAGTCCATTTGTCGATAGATTTACTTTGACATCCATCGCCCAAGAAGGCAAATTGGAACCATCGAGAGTGAGAATATCAAACTCTTTGGTTGCCATCTCACCTACATTTTGATAGCCAAAATTTTGAGAAATTATGGCATAATTGCATTAAAATAAAATAAAATAATAGTAGTAATAATAATATTAGGGCGATAAAATAAATATTGCAAAGTAATCGTGAAATAAATAACATGGAAATGCATAGAGTGCTGAAAATAGACTCATATTTATAATAACAGAGAATTACAAAGTGTTAAGAGCAAGTGTACATTCTCTGATTATTTGCTGAAAGTAAATTGACCAAAGGTCAGGTACTAAAATGTAAATTTCAGAAATATAAAGATAATTGGGTGGTGGGCCGAAACAATCTCAGTTTCGGCCCACAACCTCTTTTGGTCCAAGAGGCCTTGAGGGGGGGCGCACGGGCCGGCCTGGCCTGGTGGCTGGCGCGGGGTGGCGGCCCACTAGCAGGGGCGGCTAATGGGTCGGCCTGGCCCATCCGGTTAAGGGAGGTGGGGGTCGGGTTAGGCAAACCCTAACCCTTCCTCCCTCCAAGCCACCGCCGCCTGCCGTCAGGGGGGGACCCGGTGCCGCCGCCGCAGCTGTGGGAGGGGCCGGGCGGTGCCGCCACCGTCGGCACCGCTGCCTGCAGCCGCCGTCACCGTGGGAGGGGCCGGGTGGCGCCTCCACCACCGGCACCACCGCCTGCAGCCGCCGTCACCGTGGGGAAGGCCAGGCGTCGCCGCACTGCCGCTGCCATGGCCGGGAGGCCGGCACCGCCGTGGGAAGGCCGGCACGGCTGGTGCGCGGCTGCCGTGGCCAGGAGGCCGGTCTGCCGCCGCCACCACGCAGCCAACCCGCCGCCAATCCACCGCCACCTTGCACCCCCCTCCCCCCACTTCCTGGAACTCTCGACTCCCCGTACTCAGGCCTCCCCCTCACCCGAGGGTGGGGGACGGCTGGTCTTGCCGCTGCTGTTCATCTTGGCTGGGATATGCCCGGTCTTGATGATGCGACGGAGGCTGGGGCGTGCGTTCGTCGCCGCGGCTGCGGTTGGGCGACCGGGGAATGGAGGGATTGGTGGTGGGGATGGAGGTGTGAGAGCTGAGCCGTTGGAGCCACCCTTTGCCATGTAGAAGGGTGGGGCTCCGCGGCGTGCGGCGATGGTGCCTCTGGGGAGGAACTCCGGTGGATCGGTCGGTGTTGGTGTGTGCAGCGGTGTCGCCGCTGAGTAGTCCGGCGACGGTGATGGAGAAATGTCGCGGCGGAGATGTTTTGTCCAACCGTGGTGAGGACAAAAGGATGTCACCACATCGGGCATCTCCTGCTGCGTCCGCACCTTTGCTGTCCACCCATGGGACTCGCAATAATGCGGTGACTCCACTAGAATCCGTTCCGGCGCCGTGCAGATCACCGGAGGCCCTCGGCGAGTTGCGAGGGTGCTGGAGTCGGTGCTACCAGCTCTGGTGGTTCTGTGAGTAGTGGCGTCGTCGTCGCGGCGTCGTCCTCCACGTCTGGCGAGGCCAGAGGGAGGAGAACGGGGGCCATGGCTGGCAATGCCGGCACCACGGCCCCTGCCGCGTCGAGGACGGTGCACCGGAGCCCGGAGAATCCTCTTGAGTTGTTGCATGAGACGACAGAGGTTGCGGGGAAGGGAGGATTTTCAGCATTGAGAGGAATGGGGTGAGCCATCTTACCCTTCACGTGCGGTGAGTTTTTCACCGTTCTTGCTTGTAGAGCATGCTGATAACGTGTTGTAAAATGTGAGAATGAACAATGAAACTGTGAATTCAGCTCATTTCCATTGATCTCAAATGTCCCGTTATATAGGGAGATTACAAGCCTAGGATTCTAGGCATTTAGTATATTACATCAATATAGCAATTAGAGGTAATAATCAAGATTTATATGGCTGATTTATGTGGCTGTTACAAGGTACATAATACTCCATAATACTCTTGATTGCTGCTCTTGATGAGGTCAAATAATGGCCAAGTAATGGCCCTTGTAATAATTCTGAACCGACTCTCGCCCTATACAGAGAGGGAGATAGAGGTCGAGAGTTTTTCTTAAAAAAATGATAGATCTAATGATTAAAACTATGAGCCCACCAATCTAATGGATAAGAAGAGTGGGTCCACCAATTTAAGTGAAAGCTAATCTAATCTAACGGTTTATAGCGTTGGGTTCATCAGATCAAGTGAAAATTAAAGGCTGTATGTTTTGTTTTTTTTGTTAGAATTTGTAGTATTTTTTCTAATTTATTAGAACGCCACGTGGTAACTTGAGAGTGTTTAAGGAAGTTTAATGGACTTTTATTATATAATATATAGATTATTTGCTTCAAGCTTTAATATATATATATATATATATATAGAAAATTTCTCTTTCTACCGCATTACTTATCACTTAATTTAAGTTGTTTGTTAAGTTTATTTATAAAAATATTTAATTTCTCTTTTAATCAAGTAGATATTTCACGATTATAATCTGTTCAATAATCTGAATCAAATGAGTCGTCATTATAATATAATGTGTACTCGGTACTTCAATTGATTTTAAATAAACATGTCACCAACTACAAAATTATAAATCCTGTCGAGCTCTGCAACTTCAACTTAGATTTAGATGTAGAGTACGTCTCCATCTCAGTTCAACCGTAGACGGTCTTAAAATTAAGATGGTTGAATTAAGAAAGTAGTGCTCAAAAAATGCTTATGCATGTGAATCAAATGCCTAGAAATACTCCTATCTGAAGTGGAGTGGCATGGTGCAGCATGTAGCGATGGCAGTGACCAGTCCAGCCGTGCCATGAAAGGGAGAGCATACCTGACCTGACCTGACCGGATCGATACATGCATCTTTCTATCTACTCCTATCTCTCTATCTGCATCTGCTCTAGCTAAATGTTGCTCTGCTCACATTGTCACTATAGTCACATGCATATGGACGATGGACACACCTGTTCTGCCTCTGCATGATGTGCAAATCTGCATCATCCGCCGGGCTAGCAGCCATGGCTCTGGTCAAGCTCTCTCTCTGCCTCCCTGGCCTGGCCTCCTCCTTTTCCAGTGGTCCGCCATTGCTTGCTGAAGAAAGGTCCAATCATCACAAAACTTTTCTTCTTCTACCTTTCTCTCTTTCTCTCCTTATTTTATTTCTTTTAATTTATTAGTCAATGCGTTTCCTTCAATCCTCCCCAGGAATGAGCAAGTTAACAAAACAGGTCGGTTTTCATGAAACCTTTGGTTTTCGATTTGTGGAAATCCATCGGCGGTTTTGATAAACCGGTAGGGAGCGGTTTTCACTTTGAACTTGGATAGGTGTACTAACTTGTTGTATAATCATCATTTTCGTGGCCGTTCGCCTTGTCTTCAAGTACACCAACAATTGAGGGTGTTTTCTAGGCTTTATCCTCAGTTTGAATTATTTTTATATGCTGTTTGTAGTAATATTATTGCATTTGTTGAACAAATGTGATGCCTTCTGATTAATTAATATTGAATGAAAAAAAATACAGCTATACTACTTATTTCACTGTAGCAATGACAACTACCTAACACTGGTCTGATGTACTATCTGCTGTTCTCTCACACTCACACAATGAGAGAGAGAGAGAGAGCAGAGCAGATGTTTGTCCCTACCATAGCCATGCCTCATTTCATTGGCTTGAATGCACACAACAATTTAATATCCTCTGCCTCCAAGTCAGGGCCAAATCAAAATGCATTCAATGCCTAAATCAGGCATTCATTCATTCATTCAGTTTCACAAAATTGCTGCCTAGATGTACAACAAACATGCAGCTTTTCATCTCCATCTCCCCACATTTTCAATCTCTGGCCGCTACTAGCTAGTAGAACAACAAGAAAGAAAAAATCAAATGAACAGGCAGAGGAGCAAGTTGTTTACATTTTGCACAATGTTGAAGTGATCTGCCATGAGTTGGAACATCATGGATCAAGGATGATGCCTCCACACTTGCATTTCCAGCTCAATGGCTTGTAGTTTGAGAGGCCATTCACCCTGTAGGTGAACACTGCAGCACTGATGGCAGTAGCACTCACCACATGCTGTTCTTGCTCGGCAGCAGCAGCAGCAGCTTTGGTTTGTGTCTTCTGAATCACCTGTGGCACAATGGGCACTTGCACTGCCTCACAGTGGCCACAGGACATGCACACCCTCTCACACCTTGGTGGCCTTGATCCTATCAGCCTCCTCCCTTCCATCTCCATCTCCATCTCCATCTTCTTTCCAATGGTTTCATCAGGCTCCTCCTACTCAACATCACACACATATGCAAACTCAGATTAATTGAAAAAAAGAACAATGTGACAGAAGCAAGAACTCATTTTGTTGGTTGTTTGATTGATTACCTTGATGGTGCCAACTTCTAGTAGCTTCAATGGCAACCTTCCTATGCATATTAAGAAGTACAAATATGGTTGAGTGAGAAGCTAATCATCATCATCATCAAAATTCTAGAAAGAAAGCAAAAGAGTGAGAGAGAGAGAGGGATCTTACTTGCATCTGAATGTGCCACCTCCATGGAGAAGATGAGGAGGAGGAGGAGGATGGGAAAGAAGAGAGGCAGGGGTAAGTGAGCTTGGGTGCATGGCAAGAGATGGACCATCTGGTGTGCAGTTGCTTGAGCCTTCTTCTTCCCTCACCTAAATCAGGCAGTGACTGAATGCCTGAATCTGAACGAACAAATGTATGTAGTAACAGCTAACTATATGGACGGATGGATCTCTCCAACAGCAAAGCTGATCTGGATCCTCACCTCACACCACACAGCTGCAAGCTAGCTAAGCTATGCTATGCTAGGCTTGTGTGTAGTGTACTGCAGTGTTTGGTTGGATAGGTTGGGGGCAAGCAGAGTAGCTGAGCAAGAAGAGGTAGAGGTGGTTGAGGAAGAAGAAGATAGGGTGTTTGGTTTTGCAGCTACTGGGAGTGAGAGGTGTGAAGTGAAGAGGCCAGTGAAAGGAGTAGCTAATTGGTGAGGCAGGTGGCTGGTGTTTCCAGGTGTCATGGAGGTGAGTGAGTGCAGCATTGATAAACCTCATGTGGTGAGTGGTGAGAGGTGAGTGTGTGTGTGATCAGGAAGAGCAGCAGTAGTGCAGTACCAGTGTGTGTGCTGCTGCTGCTGTGTAGTAGAGTAATGTCAAGTGTAGGTGCTGAATTTATTTGTGTTGGTAGTGTTGGCAGAGTGCGCGTGTGCGTGTCGTACGTGACAGCCCTAAGCTTACTAATACTAGTACCAATTTGTTTTGCAGATAGGACTGTCTTCTAGCAGTAGTTGAGCCTGATGATCAGCTGAAATTATTTGAAGAGCTAGGTAGCAATGTAGCATCAGCCAAAGAGAGGTGAAAGCAGAAAACTAGAGAAGTGAGGGTCAGGAATGCCACAATTTTTAAGTTTATGCTCTCTATTTATAATATTATACTACCAATAGTATTAAGGGTAAATCAGTAATTTATTAATATAGTGATTACGGGTAACTTTGTTATTTATATTTTTTTCCGGCTAAATCGATATGTGATCATCCATTGCGCTGGCATCGCTTATATTCTATAAAAAGCCAAAAAAGAAGAAAAAATTGTTACAATGATAATTATACCCCTTCGCACCTATTCTTTTGGATAACAATGTTACTCCATATTTCTACTACTTCTAACTAGGGTGGTAGTATAAATAGATCTGAACTCTTCGATCAAATAAAATCAATGGTTCAGATTATTTTCTACTACCAGTAGAAGAGTACCGTAGTGAGGATCCAATTTTTAATATTTTAATGGGACTATTTAGTTTTTAGTCGCCTGGAAATATTAAAAAAGTTCAGGCACATTTGGCTGATGCTCTTCTAGAGGTTGAAGACGACTACCTGGCTGTTGTATTTTCAATTCAACACGAAGGAGAGCAGGTGACTGAGATTTGGGGAAACTTCAGTCACCTGAAATCTAGCTTTCCTATTTCTTAAATAAGAATTTTGTCGTGATTACTGAAAGTAATATAATTCGCGGTAGGAAAGAATCGACAGAGGGAGTAAAACCTAAATCTGACTTGCTAGCATAACAGATGGATCTGCAACATTGTCAAAAACAGTGAGCATATGAATGCAAATAAAATTGTTCTACTGATATCATCATCACGAGAGGAGGGCAAGACAGGCCGGCAGGAAGTGTAGTGCCAGATTAAAGGAGCAAAAGCCATGAACACATCGAGAGGTACAGCAAAAAGGACGTGAGAATTGAGAGAGAGCTGGGAGATGAACATGAACATGACCACTTGATTGATTGAGTCCAGGATGACATGATCCAAGAAAGAGCAAAGGTGTTTGTGGGGGATTCTCCCAGGATGCCGACAATCTGCACACAGCTAAGCTACCTAGCTCACCCCCACCCCCAGTCCCCCACTGCACTGTACTACCAATGCTACATGCAAACTAAATCTTACTACTTTCTTTCAATTCAATTTCTTCTTTGACAGCAAGATCATATCTGCTTTTCTTTACTACTTCACTTTACTGCAAGTCCGTCACACATTCACTCACAGTCACCTACTGTTTGCCATTCTTCTTCTCTCTCTGTCAATTGCTTCGTCCTGCCAAATGGGATCTGTTTCGGAATTTGTCGGAGCCAAGCACATTACTACAATGAGATGCACTTTGGATTACACTAGTGCTGATTTTCATCGGTCTGGGCCTGCAGATTAATTGGACAGTCGATCAGGCTCATGGCTACATATCATGTGTCTGCATTATCTGTCTCTGTTAATTAAGGCCGATCTGTTTTTTTTTTCTTAGCTAAGGTTCATTCACTAGATCTGGAGTGGTCTCCACTGTCAAAATTCACCGTCAAGAATGGTTTGGGCCCGGCTTGTTGCTTTGGTTCACAAGGCCAAAAAAAAAAAAAAAGAAAGGAAAATAGTCTTCTTTTGTTTTTCTACCTTCAATCCAAAATATGGTTTTAGATTGTGTTGGCCAAACTGTTACCTTTGACTATCAATATTGTGTAGACTGGAGACGTAATGTTGTTGTTTGTATTCGTCAGGAAAAATACTTTCATAACTTGTAGCCACTGCTAAAATTTTAATTTTAAAACTTAGTTTTAGAGTTGATGTTACTTTTTATACCATACGTAGTCTATATTTTTCAGGAGTGGCTTTTAAATCTCTAATAGAAACATATATAAAAGTTTTATTCATTAAATGTTTTCAGTTGCTTCGCTCATTTTTCTAAGGCTAATCAACTATATTTCAACCGAACAAAGCCTATAGTTTTCTAGAAATTGGTGCTCTGATCAAAGTGCCTGCTTTATAGACCTTGTCAATACTCTCAATGACTTGAATTTTGGATAGGACGGGGTATTTCCACTTCTATATAGTACACACTTTGATAAATAGAAACTTATTACTAAAACCATATATAAATTATATGATATATAGCTAATATACCCTTCAACAGTTTCTCAAGGGAAGGAAGCCAATATACCCTTCAAAAGTTTCTCAAGGGAAGGAGGACGGTTGAAGCAAGGAGGGAGGATAATGAGAAGGGCGAGGAAGAAAAGTGGATGAGATGAACCAAGAACCTAGTCACTTTAGAGCAGTATGCGGATATTAAGGTGTGCGAAATTGTCATCCAGATTATTATCCTTAGACATTCCATTTTCGCAGTCTTCCGTCTTTTCCTTATCTTAATTTGCTCTCGATAAGCTTAGCAGCCCAACATGCTATGAAGTTGACCATTGAATGGTCTCCAAATTATTCATAAGCCAACTCCAGAGATGGTCTTAGGAAAACCGTTTCTCTAGTCTATAGGAATCTTTGACTACTAAATTACTGTTCTTTTTTCGACTAATTGCACATATCCAATATACCTGGTAATCACTAAAAAGAAAGAAACATGACTGAATCACCTTATCAAGTATCGAAACTATTTGGGAGCAAAATGTTTTGACAAATTATATACCCTCCTGAAAAGACTTATTCCTTCTGTAAATTAAGGATTAGTTTGCACAAACGATTGGATGGATGTCGTTATAATTCTGAATAGACTGAATCATCGATACATACTCTTATTTGTTCCATTCATTTTTTCTAGAATGCTAATTTGTTATATTTGTGATGACCAGTCAGAGTTGGGCAACTCATGTTAATTCATAGTTCAAGCTCAACTGGAACTAGAAAATTATGACTTACTGATGCAAAGATAACTTAATTTTAATCCAATAGCGTGTTCCCACGTTGATTTAGATTATGAGAGGGACGTAAATGTGTATGATTAATTAACCATGGTCACTGATTTTGAAAGGACTGAACTAAAGTATTTGCATGACCATATTCTTCAGCGTTGATCGAGTAATTAACAGTTCATAAACAGCTCAGGTTCAGAACTGAAACAGTAACTTGATACTATAAAAAATAGTGCAACTTCCACTGTATATATATTCTGCCTTAATTATAGAATGCAACTGCAGGCAACAAACCACCTGCACCGTGGCTTGAAGCAAACTAGCTTTTTCCAGAGCAATGGGTGGCATCAAGATCATAACCAGAACATTCCTTCTCTTCCTTGCTCTCAGCCATAAGTTCTTCGCTGCTGCCGGAGAAGAGGAACGATTCCTCTACTCTGGCTTCTCCGGCAGCAATATCCTCGTCAACGATATGGCCATGGTCACCCCAAATGGCCTCCTCCAACTCACCAATGGCACGGCACAGTCCAAAGGTCATGCGTTCCATCCAACACCACTGCACTTCCACAAGCACGGTCCCAATGGTACGACCGTGCGGTCGTTCTCTGTCTCCTTTGTATTCGCCATCCGCTCTATCGCCCCTGGAGTGAGCGCGCAGGGCCTCACCTTCTTCATATCCCCGACCAAGAACCTCTCAAGAGCCTTCTCCAACCAGTTTCTTGGCCTCCTCAACAAGAAGAATAATGGCAACACAAGAAACCATATCTTTGCCGTTGAGCTTGACACTGTTCTAAACAACGATATGTTAGACATCAACGACAACCATGTTGGCATCGACATCAATGATCTTAGGTCCGTGGATTCCTACAACGCTGGATATTATGATGACAAGAATGGTACCTTCTGCAACTTAACTCTTGCTTCCTTCGATGCAATGCAAGTATGGATGGACTACAATGGCGAGAGGAAGTTAATCAGTGTGACCTTGGCCCCTCTTCATATGGCTAAACCAGCAAGGGCATTGCTTACATCCACTTATGACCTCTCACGAGTTCTCAAGAATCAATCATATGTTGGTTTTTCATCCTCAACGGGCATTCTTGATACACATCATTATGTGCTTGGTTGTAGTTTTGGTATGAACCAACCAGCTCCAGTCATTGATGTCAAGAAACTACCAAAGTTGCCTCGTTTAGGCCCAAAGCCACAATCCAAGCTATTGATAATCATCCTTCCTGTAGCTACTGCAACATCAGTACTTGCTATTGTTAGTGGCATAGTTGTACTTAGACGACGGCAAATGAGGTATGCTGAGCTGCGGGAAGATTGGGAGGTTGAATTTGGTCCTCACCGGTTCTCATACAAGGCCCTGTTCCATGCTACGGAAGGGTTCAAAGACAAACACTTGCTTGGCATCGGAGGTTTTGGGAGAGTCTACAAGGGAGTGCTTACAAAATCAAAGTCGGAGGTTGCAGTGAAAAGAGTGTCACATGAGTCAAGGCAAGGAATGAGGGAGTTCATTGCTGAGATTGTTAGTATTGGCCGCCTTCGTCACAAGAATATTGTGCAACTACATGGCTATTGTCGGCGTAAAGGAGAGCTTCTATTGGTGTACGATCATATGCCAAATGGAAGCCTTGATAAATACTTGCACAACCACGATAACCAACAAAACTTAGATTGGTCTCAAAGGTTCCACATCATCAAAGGAGTGGCATCTGGCCTACTCTATCTCCATGAGGATTGGGAGAAAGTTGTTGTCCACCGAGATATCAAGGCAAGCAACGTGCTTCTTGATGCAGAGATGAATGGTCGGCTAGGCGATTTTGGCCTTGCAAGATTATATGATCATGGCAGTGACCCACAAACTACACATGTGGTTGGCACCATGGGATACATAGCTCCAGAGCTAGCACGCATGGGCAGGGCCTCTGTTCTCACCGATGTGTTTGCATTCGGCATGTTCCTTCTTGAGGTGACATGTGGACGAAGACCTATTATGCAAAGTGAAGAGCAAGATTGCCCTATCATGTTGGTTGACTGGGTGCTTGTGCATTGGCGCAATGAATCACTTACTGATGTCATTGACAAGAGGCTTCAAAATGACTACAATATTGATGAGGCATGTCTAGCACTGAAACTAGGGCTGTTATGCTCACATTCCTTGCCTATTGCAAGGCCCAATATGAGGCAAGTCATGCAATTCTTGGATGGTGATATATTATTCACAGATGAGGAACTGGCACAACTCGTAAGCCATGGAGGGCAGGAGCATATCATCGTGTCTTTTCCGCCACCATCGACAAGCTTTGGTACAATATCAACTGATCTCTCTGGAGGAAGATAAGCTCTCAATACAAGTTTGGACAAACCTAACATAAACTTTAGTCAGAATCAACCGAAGCCTCCATTAGGACAATATGAAGTAGGCTTAGCATAGCACTCCATTTGATTTTTTTTAGATAACTGGACTCCATATCTTAACATTTCATAATTTTATAATAGCGATTTACACACATGGGAAATAGGCCTCTCAACATGTGTTTTACTTTGTTAGTACTAGTTGTTATTTGCATAGTTGATAGTAGTGGTTGCTAGAAAAATTTTGAGCAGCGTTGAGGGAATTCTAATGTATATGTGGTATTATATATGTAGACACTGAGGTGTAACCTATGGTTATCTCACTCCTTTTCTTTCATTTTTTTTCACACTAAAGGCCTATTCAGATTGGAGAAATTAATTCTAGCGAGAATTTTGGTGGAACTGAACATTTCCTTAAAAAAATCCAACAAAACTCCTGCACTCCGATGAAGCCATAAACATGTTGAAATGGCTAGTGTGCCGGATCGACAGCTCAACTGTGAGTTCCTTTCCATCTTTGAGCCGTCGTCCCCATCTGCCACTGTTCGTAGGTGAACCGATTCTAACGTGAAGGCGATGGCCTCTGAAGCAGTCTGTCTATGTCCTCAGTCTCACGGCGGTGAACATGCATGGTCTGTTTTGACTCTGTGTATCCATACGTGTAGCTGGGCGATATGTAAAGATACTGACCTGTTAGGCTGTTACACCTGTACATGTACTCAGAAGATTAAATCAAGCAACTATCTGAAAGTACAGGCTGATGTGCATGTTTTCGCTTAAAGAAAAGCTCCCCCATCTTTAAATAACTGAACATCTATGGTTGTTTTCTCTTTGATCGATGATTATTCTTAAATGATTATACTACGAACGAATGATAGCTACCTTCTTGATTATATTTAACGCGAAATACACTTTGTAATATTTGTAATTTTTTTAAAAAAGGACTAGTGATGAAAATGAATAATACCTGCTGTCTATTATTTAAAAACGAAGGTAGTATCTGGGATCTTCTCTTTTGTCGATCTTACCATTTCTTTTCTTTTCTTTTTAGCTAAACTAGCACGGTGACCTCCACAGCTTGCACGGTTAGAATCGTTATATTTTTTTCTCACAAAATAACATATATATTTTTCACATTTTATTTTTAAAATATATCAAAATGATAACATAGTTTTAAATTATATGCTAACTTGATCAAACTAATCAATCTGTGATATTCATATTGTATATATTATATATACGTGATAGTTATTAATTATTTTTAATTTCAAGTTTTAGTTATTTCTAAATTATATTCTTATATGGACTACATACTCTTCTTCTAATATTTATTATTTTTTAATTCCAAAATCACATTATTTATAAATTTTATTCCTATATGGACTCTAAACCCTTCTTTCAATATTCTTTTTATAATATATTCCTAATTTTTTTAATTTTGAATTCTGTTATTTATAAATTATATTTCTATATGGACTCTACACTTTTCTTCCAATATTCCTTATTTTTAATTTTTAATTTTAGTTACTATTCTTATATGGACAATACACTCTTCTTCTAATATTTCTTATTTTTTAATTCCAAATTTCAGTTATTTCTAAATTGTATTAGTACATAGACTCTATATTCTTGTCCCAATCATCCTTATTTTTCTTTAATTTTGAATTTTAGTTATGTCTAAATTGTTTTTTCTATATGGACTCTAAACACTACTTTTAATTTTTTTCTTTACTTTTTAATTTCGACTTTCAATTAGTTCTAAATTCTTATGTGTACTCTAGACTTTTCTTCCAATATTTACTTTTTATTCCTAATTTTTATTATTTTTAATTGCATTTCTGTATGGACTCTATACTCGTCTTTCAATATTCTTTAATTTTTTAATTCTGAATTTCAATTATTGCTAAATTGTATTCATATATGGACTCTAGACTATTTTTCTAATATTCCTTATTTTTCAAAAGTTTCGAATTTAATTATTTCTAAGTTGTATTTCTATATGTACTCTAAACTCTAATTTTATTTTTTTTAGTTTTTAATTCCGAATTTCAATTAGCTCTAAATTGTATATGTATTTTTATATGGACTCTAAACTTATGTTTCAATATTCCTTTTTTAATTATGAATTTTAATTAATTTTAAATTGTATTCAAGTACTAATACAATTCGGAGACGACGTAGAGTTTGATTATGATTGGTTTGTCTCTCGCTGTTTCCAGCGGTAGTGTTTCACACAGATTAACGACACAGGGTTTGATTAGTATTGGTTTGTCTCTCACTGTTTCCAGCAGTGGTGTGAACACATGGATTCTCAAAACATTATCCGTTTCCAGTGTCCTTTGGTTTTTCCTTTTACTTTTTCGTTTTTAACTGATCCTAATCTCGTTTCCACTTTCCAGTGTACGGATATGCTTCGTGCTTTTTCCTTTTTTTAGTTTTAACTTATCCTAATCTCGTTCTTTTTTCTTTTTTCTTAATTTTTTGATTAACGTGAGATTTTCTAGCCAACAAGAACGAAGAACGAACGTGAAGGCTCTTTTTTCTATTATTAGTTTAATAGATGTGCTTTGTGTTGTTTAATTGAGGGGGCTTGTCCCATTCTTTTGGTAATAAGTCCACTTTGAGTCCTTAAAAAAGTGACACGAATCTAATCCATGACCCGAAACCGCAAAACCAGATATCTTGACCCCTAAACTATTAAATTGGTATAATTTGACTCCCTTGGTGCTTTTGGAGGGCGGTTTCGATGACGTGGCGTCTACGTGACGGTGTTGACGTGGTCTTCGTCCCACATAGAGTTGACATGGTGCCTATGTGACATTAGAATTAATATATATGTGTGCCATTTATCAGTCACATAAAAAAATTTGTGGAGCCCACTTGTCATTCTCTCCTCCCTTGCCTTCCTTCTCTTCTCCATTCTCTCTTTCTCACGTAGGTGGGCGGCGACGGTAGGCGGCGCTGCTGCGGGAAGTGGAGGAGAGGGCAGCGGCGAGCGGCAGCAGGGCGCCGCTCGGCAGCAGGCGACGCTGCGTTGGGAGGTGGAGAAGAGGGCAGCGGCAAGCGGCAGTAGAACGCCGCTCGGCGGCAGGTGGCGCTGCGGCGGGAGATAGAGGAGAGGGCAGCGGCGGACAGCAACAGGGGTGCCGCTCGGCGGAGGGGCTCGAGGGAGGCCCCTACTCCGTCCCTGGCTTTGCTGACGACGCTAGTGATGGCCCTCCTTCGTCGCCGGAGAGGAGACCTGGGGAATGGTGTGCCGCCGGTGCCGGAGAGGGTGATGGTGAATTGGCGTGCCGCCAGCGCCAAAGAGGGGCTTGGGGAACGGGGAATGGTGTGCCGCCGCTGCCGTAGATGGGCTGTGTAACACCCTGAAAATTCCGGCAATAAAAATCACTAAAATTTCGAACTTTTTAAAACTTTTGCATCATGCTGGATGTTATGGTTGCTGTTGTTTGCCAAAACTATAAATGGTCATAATGAAAGTAAGGTAAAGATCTATATTTGAGTAATAAATATAATTCACCAGAATACATAAGTTATTATTAACCCTATAAATATTTTTGCACAAGAGAGCAAGCCAAATAAAGTGCAAATCAAATAATAAATACTTTAACCATGTGATGAGTGTCATAAAATATAAGTACACATGAAATAATGGTCACCGCTACAATGACCCTATTATATATGGGTGTTTCATTGGAATATTTAATTTAATACTTAAAACAATTTATCAAGTCTCCCGTTGCATAAAATTCGCTCATATAAATAATTGGTCATATAACTAAATTAATCTCTATATGTAAAATAGGCTCATGGGGATATTTGATTCAATACTGGGATCAATATTGTACCGACTCAGAATATCCCATGAAATATAAATACACATGAGATAATAATCGTTCGAATAAACTAAGCCCTATATAGAATCGCGGGCGTATTTAATTCGATATGCGCTGCACCAAAATCCAAATTGCATTGGGAGATTGCAATTAAATATATCAAACCCACATAAAATAAACTAACCCATAAATAAGTTGAGACAAATGTGCTATTGTATTGGCGGAAGCCACCTTAGAATATTTTAATTAATTTTAGAAATATCGAAGCTTCCGAACTATCTAGACCAATTTTAGAGCTAACCTCATTTAATTAATACGAGAAAGATATGTTCGCATCAATGCAACTTTTAGGGTAAAATCCAAATTAATATAACGCGAATTTAATTGTGGGTGAATAAATTCCAAAACATAGGAGCTTTTAAAGGACAAAACACGAAATAATCTATAATAAATATTAAATAATGGACAATATTAAATTTTGGTCAAATCCACATTTAGATGCCCAAATTTGTCATTCAAAGGCCTAGGAGGAAACACAAATTCAAATTGCATTTTTGTTCAATTTTTAAATCAACCGAAACACTAAAAATCTAATAAAACAGAAAATGCACTATTCATCGCCCTAAAGGTGTTCGACCTAGTCCCCTAAACCTATTCGGTCCACCCCTAGCCGCCTATCGCGCCCCTGCCCGCGCCGCCTGCGCACGCGGCGCGTCGCCATCACCGTCGCGTCTGCCACGAGCCCCGCACCCGCCCGTTCGCCCCGCGCGCCGCCCGCTGACCGCCACGCGCACGTCGCCCCGCCGTCGCCCGCGTCCGCCGCACCAGGGCCGCTGTCGCGCACGCCCCCGCGCCGCGCCTATGTCGCCGCCGTACTCCCGCCCACGTCGCGCACGACGCCACCCTCGCCGCCGTACTCCTGCCCACGTCGCGCCATGCCGCGTCGCGTCGCCGCGCTGACGCCGACCTCCCCGTGCCGCACGCGCGTCCCATCCGCGCGCCCCCGCGCCGACCACCGCCTCCCCTTGCCCCCTATAAATCCCCCCCGCTCCTGTCCGCCACCGCGCGCTCGCCGCCCCCGTCGGCCACGCCGCCACGCGCCCGCCCGCTGCACGCTATCGCCGTGTCGCGCCACGCCGCTGCGTCGCCCGCCCGCCACCGCACCTGCCCGCCGCCGCGCCGCCCCTTCTCCATTCGCCGCTGGGCGCCGCTCGGCCGAGCAAGCCGAGAGAAAGAGAGAGAGCAGAAGAAAGAAGCCGGAGGAAGAAGAAGGAGAGGAAAAAAAAAAGAAAGAAAAGAAAAAGGGAGAGAGAGAGAGAAATATCTCAGGTGGGCCCCACTGAGGTTAGTGCACAGTAACTTTTCACAATTTCTCGGATTAATTCAAATTTGAATTTTTAAACAGGCGTAACTTATTCGTTTTAACTCCGATTCGAGTGAAACTTAAACCTAAATTTATCTAAATTCATGCTCTTTCTAATGGTATATAATTCACTATTTAATTAAATATATTTATAATTAAAAAAATAATTAACATCAAGAGGTGGAACGAATCATTAACCTAAATGGTGTGCTAATAAATAAAATTTATCTTGTACAGTAAAATAATTATATTTAACCTAATTTTTATCACTGTAGCAATCACATAAATTAAGATTACATCTAGTGTTTCGAACTAGTTGGAGTATATGAAAATGCTAGGCCGTTTATTAATCTATGTCCAAATATAATTAAACCCATGGCTTATAAATAAAGTAAATAAGGTTTAGCCTTGTATGTTTTTAACTAAAGTATGGGCGTGCCTAGATAAGTATATAGCTTATATATGTGGAATAATAACAGAACCGATATGATTAAGTCGCCTAAATAAATTTTCCTAATACAAAATCATATGGAGTAGTATATATTGAGGTTGGTAAAGAACCTTAGTTGACTAAACCGTACCAAGATATTGGACTCGTACTATCACTTGTTCAGGATAACTTGTATTAAACCGTGCATGACCAAGGAATAATCAAGCCATAATATATTTATGGGCACACCCTCATTGTACACCCAAATTATAGTACAATGGCACTTTGTGGTGTACCTCTAGACTAGATATTATATGATATGTGTAAATGTTAGATAAATACTAAATTGAGAGTCATAACAAGTAACCATTTAACCCGCTAGGTGACGATAAGTTTGATACGATAGGCGTAGGACTGATACAATCTACAGAGCATGGATCTTTATCGACATTTAATTATACTCAATTAATTAAAATGCACACGTCATACATTCATTCAAAGAACCCTAAATCTATTGGCAGGATAATAATATGGATAGTGCGCTGTGATGATTCGGTTGATCCTAGGCCTATTCATCGGCAAAAACCAAACCTAAGCCTGTAAGACCTGACCATTTTATTTTGATAGCAGATAATTTAGCCATCCTAATTGCACATGCGGTAAATCCGTGTTTACACCTACGGTAACACAGTCACTTATGGTTGCACCTACCAAACTATAAATTATACGATAAAATATCTGAGATAGAGGGAATACCAGTTATAAATCTTGACCTCATATAATAGTAGCCCAACGGTGGATTAGGTTTGTCCCTTATAAAATTATGTAATAAGATAATCTGCACATCTAATATTATCAACCCCACGAATCTAATATATAAAGCTGGGATAATCATTAAACCTTTTACAATGATGAGTGAAATATGTCCATCATTTAATAATAACTCCACTAATAAAATAATAACATAGATGATTCACGGTTGTTATCTGGTTGATCCTAAGTCTATCCAACCACAAGACCGTACCACAAATTTTAATTAGATAGAATAAAACCTCCTTTAGTGTATGATCATTGTATTTAGATAGAAGCACGAGTAGCATGAACAGCCCTAGGTATGACTCCGATATTTATAATTGTTTGCGCATGTTGATTGTTGGTTGAACATTGGTTTTTCTCGCGTATTATAGTATTGGTGTATCGATTAGTCGTGAGGCAACGTATGCAGCTTCCAGGAGGAGAAGGTTGATCAAGATTATAGAGTAAGGACTATCCTGAGCAAGGCAAGTCATCACTATTCCTTGAACATATTGATCCCAAATTGCGAAATTATTTTGTTTGCAAATAAAGTTGCATGCAATGATGAACATCCTACTTGTTGTTATGCCATGCCTTGAATATTGTTCACCCCATATCCCCTTGTAACCATGTTACGTATGAGTCCCTAGTCAATTATGACAAATGCTTAGTAATGCTATTCTAGAATCATGCATACTCATGTTTATCAAAACGCTATATGCTTGGGCAATTACCTTTGGGAAGGTAATTGAGATGCGGCATGTGGAGACATGAGCGCCACATTGCCATGATATGATGACATGATTTGTGAAAGGAGAAATGAAACTAAACAACTGTTTTCGACTGGGGCGGATGGTGGATTTGGGTGGTATCTGGAAAAGGCTAGTACCGTCCCCGGTCAGTTAAGGACCGAGCCATGAAGTTAAGCATGAAACGACCCTCGTACAACCGCACTTCTCGGATGGGTATAGACCTAGCGGACTAGATAGCCGAGCAGAGACAGTATCCTTGCATAGATGGTTCACCCCCGTGTGTGAGGCAGGTGCGCTACGGTGGGGCAGCCGTTGAGGTGGGGCCGCGATGCGTGCCCTACGTCGGTGTCGCCATTTGTAGGACTGCCACGTGTGTAAGAGTGAGAATCTAAACTTAAACTATAAACTATAAACTTTACGTGCGTGTGAGACTTCCCTCCCCGGGAGCGCCAGAACTCCTCTCACTGCTAGAAACAGATACGCCTAGAGTGCATGAGGATGATAGTTCATGGAGCGGGTACTGCCAATGCAAGGTTATCGAAAGGCTTTGCCGCGACGCGTCTCATGTGTTGAGACGAGGCTCATGTGTTGGGCAGTCGCGGAGTGCGGGTAAAGTGTACATCCACTGCAGTGTGAGTAAACTAAATCTATTCGAATAGCCGTGCTCGCGGATATTGAGCACCGGGACATGTATTACACTTGGCTAGACTCTAAATTCTTAACTTGTGTGGGATGGGATGATGCATGATGATTTTTATGCTGGTGGAGCCACTCCCTGAGAGGAGGGAAGGTGGACGTCCTCAGAAAACCATGACGACTCAATGACGGGAAGCTATCCTTGGGATGACAATGGATGGTGGACAGAACCGTCGTTGATTAATGAACTATGGTATTAAAATTTGATCAGTCTATGCTAGGTCTTAGGCTTGTGAAAGGATTTACAAAATTTGCTTTACGCAAAAGAACCGGAAGCCACTCCTTGAAATACCCTCTATCATATGCATTCTTGTGTGGTGGCTTGTTGAGTACTTTCGTACTCATTGTTGTTCTATATATATCTTTTAGCAGAGTGCCTGAAGAGAAGCCCTTGTTAGTACGCTTGCGTACTTAACAGGATGATCGGAGTGCGGACCCGTTCTAGGTCTCGTTTCCCCAGTCGACTGCCTGTGGCATGTCAATCGGGCTCTTGTATTGTTTTGTCTTCCGCTGTTCTATGATAGTTGTTGGCCTGCCTGGCCCTAATGTAAGTACTTGACTCTCTTTAGACTGAATTCATTCGTGATATGTTGTGATCCGGCTATGTATGTGTGTACCAACTACTGATCCAGGGATTGGTACGGATAAACACATCAGATCTCCGATTTGCAAAAATTGGGGGTCGACAGGCTGGAGGTTTGGCGGCTCTTCGCCTCCCACCTCCCGCCTCGATGGGTTCTTCGAGCTTGAGCTGCCGCTCCTCTCCCTTGAGCGCCTGCTGCCGCGACCACTCCAACTCCCGCCTTCCCACCTACCCGAAGAGAAAGGGGATAAGTGGAGCGTGCCAGAGGCGGTGTGGAGGAAGCGGGGCGAGCGGATGGACGGCAACGTCGACGAGGACCTGCAGGTTGGAGATGCTAGAGCCGTCGTTGAGCTCATGGAAGGTGAAGGAGCCCTTCCACTGCTCCCGCACGGTCTTGACCCACCCACCCATGATAACATGCTCGCCAGATGCAGGTGCGGGTGGTGGCGGGCTCCAGGTCGTCGGAGAGGGAGGCCGTGGCCATGGCGGCCACCGTGGTGTCTTCGTCCATGGGGGATAAAAGGGATGGATCGGATGCGAGTGCGGGCGGTGGCGGGCTCTAGGTCATCGGAGAGAGAGAGGCCACGGCCATGGCGGCCGCTATGGTGTCTTCAGCTATGAGGAAAGGGAGGGTTTAGGAGGAGGAGGCGACGGAGGCTGCTCCAGCGCCTACCCTCCTGCCCACCACCGCTGCTCCGGCCCTTGTCTACCCTGCAGGCGGGCGAAGGGGAGAGAAAGAGAAAGAGAGAGAGGACGGAGAGGGAGGAGGAAGAAAGGAAGGAGAGGATGACAAGTGGGCCCCACAATTTTCTTAAATGACAAATGGTCCCATATATTTTTTAAATCTAATGTGACATAAGCGCAACATGGGAAAAAAACCAAGTCAACATCGCCACGTAGACACCACGTCAGCGAAACCGTCCTCCAAAACTACCAAAGGAGTTAAATTACACCGGTTTTAACAGTTTAGGGGTTAAGATATTTGGTTTTACGGTTGAGAGTTGTCAATTAAGATTCGGGTCACCTTCAGGGATTCAATGTGGACTTATTGTTATTTTAGTTCTCACTTCTCACGGAACGGAAGGCCCTAAATTTCTGAAATTTCCATGGGCCTTCTGCCTAGGTTGCGCAAATTCGGTTTGTGTACTCTGTAGTGTGAAGTGCATGACGATAATAGTTTTTTATGGTCTGTAAGATGTGACTGTGACCCGTACTTTTGAGACCTTTAATTCCAACTTGGAATATTATCCAATTACTTATAGTTACTAATCTTCCAACACTGATAATGATTTGCCCACTCAGGCACTCATGCTTCAAAATTGAAATGTTCATTTATTTGCATGGATTTTTAAACTCCGTATGAGTAGAAGTAGAGAGCATAGGGGGGTTCACGAAGTACCTCATCCGTTCAATTTTTTTATGTTTCAAACTTTAAATATCATTAACAATTACCTAAGTATAATACTACAAAGTTTTTTTTTCAGAAAATATCATTTTTCATATGCCCAAAATGGTCAAACTTATTTTTAATTAAGATAAAATAAGTTATTATTGAACTCACAATTACATCAAGGTGACAAAACCAAACTGAAATTAACTACGATGCAACCAAAAGTTTATTACAAAAGGAGAAATCAAGATATCAAGAAAATTATAAACATAACTATACTATAATCATACTATATAATATTTGATTATAGACAGCTATATATATAGATAGTCGTTTGCTCAGAGTGCTACTATGACAACATGGGCCACAGCCAGATGAGTGGGCTAACAAAAAAATGATATTTTTTTCCAGCATTTTGATTTGGATGTTACTTTGAACCAATTTAAATTTGAGTGAAAAATCTATACTATTTAGGTATATAGATAAGTTCTTTGAAAGAAAAAGAATTAATGTATAGCTATTTTTAAGAGAGAAAATTTTAAGTTCGTGTTTAAAACTCTCTCGTGAAACTATATATAATAACCTTCTAATGAGAATCTTTTGTGGAAAAAAAGTATCTCTAGCTCGTATCTAACTCTGATCATCCCCTGCGACACCAGCATCTCGGCGCCAACGGCGAGGAATTCCGTCGGTATCTAATGCTTAATCAACGACCTCAAATGGTATTCAAGATGATAATGTGACCTAACTTCTGAGAGTTTTAATTCCAAAACCTACAAATCTGCAATATTATTTGTAGTGACTACTCTTCCAACTTCAATAATGATTTTCCCACTCAGGCTTCAGAATTGAAATGTTTAGCTGCATGGATTAATATTAAACTACTTATAAGAGCAGATCAGTACAAGCTGAGAGTTACTGAAGTACTTCATCGGGTCATAAAGGAAATTGTTTTCATTCAGAAAAAAGGTAAATTGTTAAATTAAGAAATAGTTACATAAGTATATAGTGATATGAAAGCTTTTGTTATAACAAACTTGGCCGTACCTTGATATGCCAAAAGGCAGAACCTACACTAGTAGAAAATATTTATAGTTAAAGAGCTTATTGATTACATGGATTTTAAAACGTTCTTCCACAAATATAATTGATTGTAGTTTGTTTAGCGGATATTAAGGTTAAGGAGAAAATAACATCGGTGTCCATCATTAAGCGAGAGATGGTTGGGCGTAAGACGAGAAGAAATTCAAATGAGAGATGATCGTAGGAAAATAGTACTAAATGGCTTATATTTTTGAAAAAATAGTGTGGGAGATGCGGTTCTCCGGACAGCACCCGGGGGGTGCAGACCTCGCCCCTAATGAAGATTCGACTAGGGGGTTAGTCATCAATGACGAATCGTGATGTCACGCCAGTGCGCATGAGCTAGCAAAATCCAAGCCGGCAGAGAGGATTATGCAGGTTCGGGCCACTTGGAGGTGAAACACCCTACTCCTATTTGGTGATTATTGTTATCTGGATCTGGTAAAGTACAAGCTAGCTCTTTTACAAGTATGAATCCAAGTAAGAATTAACCAAAAAAAAGTCCTTTCTAAGTGGCACATCCACTTTCTTTTATCTAAGGAGGGGCTTAACGATCATTTTCTAAGTTATTTTGAAACTTGTTCCTTGAGTTGTCTTGCCGCTGCCAGTTGGTTCCCTTCAAATATCCCCGAGAAACCTACCAAAATCCTATTGTTAAATTGCCCCGGGCTCTCCGGGCACCGGCCTAGGCCAGCTGGGCTTTCACATTGTCCACCACGTGTTATGTGGTGGGCCTAGTGAAGCCCCCAACCTCACCAGGATGGCGCCATGACTCCCTTTTCACCCAGTTGGCAGAATTGGGTGTTGCCGAGCATGCGCGACACGTGTCCAAACTCGCGCTTGTCCCACATGACTCAGCGGTGCCATCTTTTCCACATCTTTTCAATCCTATCAGTTTGGAATATTTTTCCTAAATCTGTTTCATTTATGGCTATGACCATTGGGTCGCAGCTGGCAAGGCGGTCGGGGCAAGTAGTCGCCCGCGCCCCTGTGCCCTTTAACAGGGGGGATTGGATATTTTTAGACGAGCTTCTCAAAGATGTCTTTGATGAGGGAATATGTGGATCTTATATGTCTTGATGCTTCTCTCAAGGAGAAACGTGTGACTCTACGAGAGCCGCGGAGGGTTGGGTCCCAAAAAAGGTTGGATCCTGGACTCCTCACTGCCTACAATCTTTAAGATATAAATCTAGTATGTCTCGACGCTTGTCTCAAGGAGAAACGTGTGACTTACAAGGGCAATAGGGTGTTGGGCCCCAGACTGGTTGGGTCCCGGGCTCCCCACTGCCTACCAATCTTAAGATGTAGATTTTGTAAGTCTCTACGCTCTTCTCCGCGAATAATGCAAGACTTATGAAGACAGAGGGGGACCTAGGATCCCAGACTAAGATGGGATTCAGGTTCCCTTATGTTTATAATCCTAAGATGTAGATCTTATACGTCTCTATGCTCCTCTCAAGGAGGAACCCGAACCTTACAAGGGCAATGAGAGCTCAGGTCCCAGGCATGTCGGGTCCCGGGACCCCCATTGCTTACAAACTTTAAGATATAAATCTTATAGGTCTCAACGTTCTTCTCCTGGAGGAACGCGAGTCCTATAAGGATAGATGGGGACACCGGATCCTAGGCTAAGCTGGGATTCGGATCCCTTTATGTTTATAAGCCTAATATGCAGATTTTGTACGTCTCTACGCTCCTCTCAAGGTGGAACATCAAACCTACAGGGTGTCACGCCTAGAAATTTTGCCCAAAATTCCAGACTATTTTGTATATAAATCCCTATCCAGGAATCAAGCCAGGGTACACAAAACGACACATTAATATACATATCCAAATGTAAATAAAGCATAAATTCTTATAACAGAGGCACTTAGTCCTCACACCGAAAAGAAAGCAACAGTAGCGGAAAAAGGTGATCCTAGCGGGGCTTCAGCTCCACTCCACAGGAAAAACTCAACTAGGGTACGAGTCTTGGTCCTCTAACTTCGTCTTCAGCTCAAAAGCACTACACTTCTGAAAAGACGGAATAATAGCAAGAGTGCAAGACTGAGTACAACCACCGTACTCAGCAAGCCACACCAATGATGCATTCGTGCAAGGGGAGACAAGGGAGGTTTGTGGCTATTTGCATAAAGGCGGTTGTAAACATTTATATTTAGAAAACAGTAAAACAGTTGATTAATCAAAACAAGATTATATCTCCACTGAACAACACTACACCACATTGAACAGGCCCAACCATTCCACATGAACTAAACCAGTTCATTAAGTCAAGTTAATTAATAGAATGAGACTAATCACGACGAAGCTAGTCGATCGCCCATAATCGCGGGCATTGCTATTCGAATAGTTTTACTCTAGTCAGAGGTGCACAACTGTACCCACTAGACACAATCCACCGTCATGTCACCGTGTCCAGCCGGGCACGTCACCATGTCGAGTGATTATGATAAGACCCTTCACATAACTCCCCCTAACCAATCGTACCCACCTCAGGTTTCGCCCCTACCTTTAAAGACCGCAACACGGTCCATCCAAACTCCATCACACCCACCCTTGCTTCAGGTACGTCAGAAAGGGGAAAGCTATACTACAAGTCAAGCGGTTTCCCATTCTTGCTTGTGGTAAGCGCGATAAGTCTTTCAAGGGTTTCCCGCGAACCGGTTCTTAATTTCCATGGGTGCGACTAGCAAAACCCATGCACCCACAACCCACTATTAAGTCATATTTGAGTTGGATAATTACGACCAATAAAACATGGCCAAGTGTCTCTAGCTCGCAGGTCAATAAGATACTAAATGTATATAGTGTGATTATCCCATATTGCGAGCTAGTGGTAATTAAGCATGGCTAGGTATAACATAATTCTAGCAAGATGAACATAAGTGACACAAGCTAGTCAAATTATCACCAAAGTTTGACAAAGGACGGATAACAAGTAAAGATGGAACAAGAGCAGATAGGTAATTTCATAATCCCATGTAATTAGTAAGACATGCAATTTTATTTGCAAACGATAAAACATTTATAAATTAGGTTCCACATGCTCAAGAGGAATGTCTGACTTGCCTTGCTTCTTCAATTGATCTTCTGAACTCTTTTCCTCGTGACTGCGATCTTCCGAAACAGCGGAAACTACAGGCTGACACACAAAACAAGGAAAAACTCTAATAAAAACCAAGTAAACAATACATGAAAAGTAAACAAACATGTAGAACTCAATTTTTGATGAATTTTGCATCTTGAATGGCTCAATTTGGAGTTTGTATGAATTAGTTATGAATTTTATAAGTTTTGAGCCATTTATTGCGCAATTATAACGATTTAGAATGTCAGCCGAGGGGGATTAGCTGGCACCGGCAAGTGGGCCCCACCTGTCGGTGACTCAGAGGAGGTGGGTGCACGGTGGACCGGGTCCAAGAGTGCATCGGCCGCAGGCGCACCATGTGGCAGGCACGGCGAACCGGCGGGGGAGGTGGCGCCGACATTGCGCCACGGTGGCACCCACACGGGGAGGCACCAAGGCGACCACGCTGACGGCCCAGATTCACCAGAGGGTGAATCGGACGGCCACGGGAAAGTAGACGGCGCTAGTCAGCCGACCGGTCGAAACGCAGCAGCGCCTGGTGCGATGGTTGCCAACAACAACTACCAGGGCAGTGGCACGCGCGGGAGACGGTGGAGGAAGCGGGATGGGAGAGGGGGAAGCTCACCGTGCGCACAAGGCGAGGAGGCGGCGCGGGAGCTCGGCGGTGAGGTTGAAGGCGGCAGTAGGCTCCATAGGGAGGCGACGCAAACGGCGGTCTAGCAGGGGCCGATGGTCGAGGAGTGGCGGTCGGGGACCTTCGGATCCTAGGGAAGGAAATGGATAGGTTAGGTGACAGAGAGAGGAGTGGAGGTAGGCGAGGTGTGAACTCGCCCCTAGCAAGGACAACGTGTTTCCGGCGACAATTGGTGGAGGCGGAGTGGCGGCTGAGGTGGTGCTCGGCACGGCAATGCCGACGGTGCAAGCGGAGCAGTGCGGAGGTGTCTAGAATGGCGGCGGTGGCCGGGCGAAGTGCGGTGGAGAGAGAGAGAGTGTAGAGTGGGGAGAGCGAGGGAGGGTGCGTGGAACTTGTGCTAGATGGGGAAACAAGAGAGGGTAGTTCGGGGGTGGGTTTTATAGCATCAAGAGGCAGCGGGGAGTGGTGGATTTGTGGGGGGGGAGGAGTGGGGTGGCGTCGTGGGGTGGTGGCGCTGACTTTCGCGGGATATGGGGCACGGGCGCGGGAGGTGGACGAAGTGGGGCCATGACCGCGACATCTCGGTCGGGAGCGGGCGCTCGTGGTGTGGAGCGACGTGGGTGGAAGCGGCAGAATGGTTTGGGGATGACAGGTGGGGCTCACGGTCCCATCGGTCGGCGACAAGGGAGAGGAGAGGGAGGTGAAGTTGATAGGAGAGGGAAAAGGCGAACGGGTCGAGCCGAGCGGACCGGGCTTGAGGGAGAAAAGAAGGCCGAGGCTAGGGAGGAGGAGACTTTGGGCCGGAAGGGGCTCAAAGTTAAGGTAGGGAGATTTTATTTGTTTTTCATTTTATTTAATTGGTTAAATGAACTTTGTGATATTAAAATTACTTATTGGGCTCTGAAAATTCACGGGAAATTTCAGAGTGTACTTTAGGGTATGGAGAATATTACAAAAATATTTCCAGCCATGACTTTTAAAGAAAACTTTTAATTACCTCATTAATTCACTTGATTAAATTGCTTTTAACATTTAATATAATTTCTAGAAATACATTACTTAATATTTTTTAATCCTGAACGAAAATCGGGGCGTGACACAAGGGCAATGGGGGGTCGAGTCCTAGGAAGGTTGGGTCCAAAGTCCCCCATTGCCTACAAACTTATAAATCTTATAGGTCTCAATACTCTTCTCCGCGAAGAACGCGAGTCCTATAAGGATAGAGGGGGACCCCAGATCCTATGCTAAACTAGGATTCGGGTCCCTTTATGTTTGTAATCCTAATATGTAGATCTTGTATGTCTCTACGCTCCTCTCAAGGAGGAAAGTTAAACCGACAAGGGCAATGGGGGATCGGATCTTAAGCAGGTTGGGTCCCAGGTCCCCCATTGCCTACAAACTTTAAGATATAAATCTTATAGGTCTCAACACTCTTTTCCACGAAGACCGCGAGTCCTATAAGGATGGAGGGGGACCCAGGATCCCAAGCTAAGCTGGGATCTAGGTTCCTCGGCCTCCGCTCTAAAAGTGGGCCTCACTTCCCTAGTCGTTGATACGCGGCTTAACTTATGATGGTTCAATTAGAGTCTGATATTTTGGTTGATAGAGTGTATGCGCTAATTTCCCGGGGAAAGGGGTACCCCAGTTCCCATTTCACTGATAAATAGAAATGGTGAAAATACCTTATATTTGTGGACAAAAGAAGAAGTTTGCATATTCTAGTACTCCCTCCGCCCATAAATATAATCATTTCTAGCACATTTGTACTATATATAAGCACTAATGTATTTTTGAGACGCTGATACCAACACATGACAATCCATGAATATTCAAAATCCATACATTTTATCCAATCAGTTGTTTAGGAGGGGAATCAAAATTTGACCATTAAGATGATTGAAAGAAAAATTTTCCCTTTAATCATAGTATGTACTAAACAATCTAGAAATATTTATATTGTGGGAAGGATTAATATTTATATTCAGTTGGCAAGACCAAACGATATTGTGGGAAGGAGTAGTATACAGGGCCGACTTAGGAGAAGGACCATGAGGGCGATGGCCTAGGGCCCAGCCAAAATGAGGGCCCCGACCTAGGTATATACCATGTGTAGATGTGTAGCCCAATAACTTAATAGGTCTCTTGCATAGCCAGCGACGTATAGAAACACAAAACTACCCCCACACCCGATGCCCCGCCCTCGTTGTGACGCTCCGCTCGCCTTCCGCTCCCACCGCATGGAACTCGCTGAGTCGCCGTAAGGCAGTGAAGAAGACGGACGATAATATGTAACTGATGCTAGAGTAGGTGATGGTCCAATCCATCGATCCTTCTTCTCACGATTAAAATTGATATGTTCTGCTAATCTTATTTATTTTCCTCCATTCTATTGCCTGTTAGGTTAGGGGTTCTAGGTTCAACCGATCAAGTGATTAACTAAATACTGAACGCACTCTACTTCCTTCTGGTTTTCTGCTCATTCGATCACCCTTCGTAAGCTAATGGTATGAGGTGGAATCATATACAATTTAGTCTTTATTAGGGATTATGGATTCTATGGACTTTTCTCTCTGAATGGAAAGTGCTGGAAGTAGCTTTGCCAAATGATTTGATGTCAGCATGTGAAATTCTTCAGTTCATTACAACTACATATTGCTAAATGTTTCTGTCGCCTATCAAATCCTCTTAACTATACTTGTCACTGTAGGATCAGCCAAAAGAAGTTTTGTAAATTTGAAATTACTAAAGAACTATTTGAGGTCAACTATGTCACAAGAAGAATTGAATGACTTGGCTATATGCAGCATTTAGAATAATATCTTGGCTTAGCCTCCAGAGCCCTCGAAAATGGAGGGTCGGCCCTGGTAGTATATATAAAAACCTTGCCTAGGAGATTTTTGTATGTTCAGTTGGCAAGACCAGACGATCGATTGGATGTCATTTTCACTGGTAATTTGCAGGAAGGCGCAGTATGGAAAAACTGACCTTTCCCCGTCAACACAGCAGACCGAGACTGAATGACAGCACACACAGTTTAGACTTGACATGAAGCTACGTTGACTGAAGAGCAAGGCAACCATATGTGTACCACTGTACCAGCAAACCACACTGCAACATTGTAATGCTCTTCCAGGTTTTGTTTGGAGCCATGCCTGGGGTTGTCCCTGGCAAGAATCGTCGGTGCTTTCCTGCGGTACTCCATTTCATCACCATCATCCTGATAGTTATCACGTTTCCATCCTTCACTACAGCCTCACCGTCGATGGAGCTGCCATGGTGCTGCCAGGGGGCTTGCTACAGCTGACCAACAGCACAGCCAATAGAGAAGGCCATGCCTTCCATCCGACTCCTTTCCGGCTTCGTAAGTCGCCCAACACTACAGTGCAGTCCTTCTCTGCCTCGTTGGTGTTTGGCATCATCTCCCCTTACATTGATCTTGGGTCACATGGTATGGTCTTCTTGGTTGCCCCGAGCACTAATTTTTTTTCTGATGCGTTACCTTCACAATACCTGGGGCTGTTCAACACTAGAAACATTGGCAATTGTAGTAACCATGTTTTTGCCATTGAGATCGACACCATATTTAGTAGCGAGTTTATGGACATCGATGACAACCATATTGGCATCGACATATGTGATCTTCACTCCATGACATCTCATTCAGCGGGCTACTACGACAACACCACTGGTGGCTTCCATAACTTGAGTCTAATCAGTGGTGAGGCGATGCAAATTTGGATCGACTACGATGGAGGAGCAAAGCAGATTGACGTGGCCTTGGCTCCATTCAAAATGGCCAAACCCACCAAGCCACTACTGTCAATGTCCTATGACCTCTCAGCAGTGATCTCAGATGTTGCATATGTAGGTTTATCAGCTGCAACAGGCATAGCAGGGTCGGGTCATTATGTTCTAGGTTGGAGCTTTAGCATGAACGGACCCACTCCTCCTTTCTACACTGCTCAGCTACCAGACCTACCTCGTAGAGCTCAAGAAGCTTCTCGGCGCAAGGTATTGCCGATAATTGTTCCTATAGCAACTTCCACATCTGTCTTTCTAATAACCTTGGTCGTCTTCCTATTTGTGCGGAGGCGTTTGAGATATGCTGAACTGCGTGAAGATTGGGAAATTGAGTTTGGACCGCATAGGTTCTCATTTAAGGACCTATATTTTGCCACCGAAGGATTCAAGAATAGGCACCTCTTAGGCACAGGAGGGTTTGGAAGGGTGTACAAGGGTTCTCTTTCCAAATCTAACATGCAGATTGCTGTGAAGAGGGTGTCCCATGAATCAAGGCAAGGCATAAGAGAATTTGTTGCAGAGATTGTTAGCATCGGCCACCTTCGACATCGGAATATTGTGCAGTTACTTGGCTATTGCCGGCGCAAAGGTGAACTTATATTGGTCTATGACTATATGCCATATGGTAGCCTTGATAAGTACCTGTATAGTCATAGTAACCATCCTACTTTAGATTGGATTCAACGTTTCCGAATAACCAAAGGTGTTGCATCTGGTTTATTGTACCTTCATGGGGAGTGGGAGAAAGTTGTCATTCATCGAGATGTCAAAGCTAGCAATGTGCTTCTTGATGCAGAAATGAATGCACGCTTAGGTGATTTTGGCCTTGCAAGATTATACGACCATGGTACTGACTTGCAAACCACACACCTGGTTGGCACCATAGAATATCTTGCCCCTGAGCTGGTACGAAAAGGTAAGGCTTCACCCTTCACTGATGTTTTTGCCTTTGGCATATTTGTTCTTGAGGTTACCTGTGGACGAAGACCCATTGAGCATAAGATGAATAGTGACAAGCTCCTGTTGGTAGACTGGGTGATTGATTGTTGGAGAGAGGGATCACTTCTTGAGGCAATGGATCCAAAGCTCCAAAATGACTATGATGCTGATGAAGCATGCCTAGCTCTAAAACTAGGATTGCTTTGCTCACACCAATCACCTGCTGCAAGGCCAAGCATGTGGCATGTCATGCAGTATCTTAACCATGACTTGCCATTTCCAGAGTTGACGCCGATGGACATGGTGCAGAACCTTCAGGTGGACTCACCCTTTGCATATTGCCAATCAGTGGTGAGCGATGGCACCATCTCTGGCCTCTCTGAAGGGAGGTAGCATCCATCTACTGCCATATGTACTCAGTTACTCGATGATGTTTCTTTAATTTTGAGGTATATTATATTTCCTCGCAGTTACATGTTATACATGTATGTATAATATCTCGTATGCTTGTCATGCTTCTAAAATAATAAAAAAATAGTACTACTAAATGCTTATTTAAGAATTGGTATGTGTAATCAAATATGTATTTCTTAAATAAGCATATTTAAGAATTGGTATCTGGACTATGTATTTCTAAAATAATAAAAAAATAGTGCCTTTTTCCCGGTAACATCTTCAAAATATGTTACTCCCTTCGTTCCAATTTCCAAAATATAAACATTTTTAGCTTTGTATGATACATAGACACATAGTCCAGATATACATAGCCATGTAGTTAGTGATGTTAAGAGTTTCAGAGAAAAATCAGTTTAGTAATCAGCCATAGTTAGTTTCGATCAGTGATCTGCACAGATGATTGTTCAGAGCTTGTCAGCGTCAATGGCTCCGCCTTCCTCCTCGCCGGAGTCGGCGACGACGAACCTCCTCCAGAACCAATGGCGCGCCCACAGCTTCCCAACCTGCTCGATGGGCAATCCCTTGGTCTCCGGCAAGAGGAGGTAGACGAATGCGGTCATGGCGACCAGCCACGCCGCAAAGAAGAAGAAGATGCCGGCCTTCATGTGGCACAGCATGGCCAAGAACGACTGCGCCACCGCCGTCGTGAGCAGGAAGTTCACCGCCACGGCGATGCTCTGCCCGGCCGACCTCACCTCCAGCGGGAAGATCTCGCTCGGCACCAGCCATCCCAATGGCCCCCACGACCACGCGAAGCCGGTGACGTACACGGCGACGAGGACGATCAGCAGCAGCGCGCTCGCCTGGCTCAGCTCGCCGTCGTCGCCGAGCTGCGCCGCCATGATGGCACCGATGAGTAGCTGGGAGATCACCATCTGGGCGCCGCCGGCGAGGAACAGCGTGCGACGTCCGAACCGGTCGACGGCGAACATGGAGGCGAGCGTGGCGCCGACGCCGACCACTTGTTTGATGACCACCGCAAGCAGCGCCGCGCTCTCGCCCATCCCGACGGTGCGGAGGAGCACCGGCGCGTAGAACGCGATTGCGTTGATCCCGGTCATCTGCTGGAAGAAGGGGATCATCACCGCCATGACCAACTGCGGCCGGTAGCGCCGCTTGGTGAGCATCAACGTCAGGCCGCGCCTCGCCGTGACCTTGCATCTGTCGGCGGCGACGATGTCGTCAAGCTCGTCGTCGACTCCGGTGCCGTCGCTGCCTCGGATCTTGCTCAGGAGAGCTCTCACCTTGTCGTGGTCCTCGCCTTGCTGGACGAGGCTGTTTGGCGTCTCGGGGAGGAAGACCGCGCCGACGGCGAGGAAGGTGGCCGGGACGGCCGCGACGGCGAGCGACACCCGCCACCCCCACCCGCCGGCGATCTTCTCCGTGCCGAAGTTGATCAGCTGCGCCACGAACGCCCCGACGCTGACGCAGAGCTGGAACCCGTTGCTGAACGCGCCGCGCCGCGACGGCGGGGCCATCTCGGAGAGGTAGAGCGGCACCGCCTGGTTGCCGAACCCGATGCCGACGCCGAGCAGGACGCGGCCAAGGATCACCATGGCGAGGTCCACCGCGGAGGCGCCCACCGAGGCGCCGGCGACGATGGCCGTGCCAGCCACGAGCATGGACGCGCGTCGCCCGCGCCTGGCGGTGACGTACGAGGCGAGGAACGTGGTGACGAGGCCGGCGACGTAGAGCGACGACGTGAACGCCGTGAGCAGCTGGCTGTCGAACCGGCAGTAGTTGCTGACGCGCTCGCCGCCGCCGCCGCCGTGCATCCGCCGGTACACCTCCGGGAAGAAGCGCTTCAAGAAGGCGTCCATCGACGTGACGCCGCCTGCACCACCAACAGCCGCACGTCGTTGATGGCGAGCTCGTCGACGATGAGTGGGAGGGAGGGAGAAGGGTGGGTACCGGAGACGCCGATGTCGTAGCCGAAGATGATGCCGCCGAAGCAGGCGGTGACGCAGGAGAGGACGACGAAGGAGGTGACGTGGCCGTCGTAGGGGTGGTGATGGATGAGCTCCTGGATCTCGGGAGCGGCGCCGGCGGCGGATGCCATGGCTGAGCTCGAGCACGCCGGCCGGCGGCGGCCGGCAGCATGGAAGGGTAGTGTAGACTGTAGACTGCTCGCCTTGTTCGGTGCTTTGCTTATCCACTTTTTTTTTTTCTCTTTGTTTTTTTCTTTTTCGTTTTGGCAAATTAAGTTGTCCTTGCTTTGGT
Source organism: Oryza punctata (assembly GCA_000573905.2). Classification (NCBI taxonomy): domain Eukaryota; kingdom Viridiplantae; phylum Streptophyta; class Magnoliopsida; order Poales; family Poaceae; genus Oryza; species Oryza punctata. Next base: position 1,886,867 of record CM002494.2, on the reverse strand, counting down.
TGTCTTGTTCACATGTGAATGATTGTGTGTGGGTAAGCCATCAACATCCGGCATCAGCAACAACTCTTCAGTCATCAACACTATTCTGGAATGGAATTCCAGGAATTTCGGAAACTCTGGGTATCTCGTCCCACGGTAGGATATTGTTTTGACCGAAATATTACAGCTTTTGTTGTGTTTGGCTCTAACAGTTGGAACTTTTTGGGTACGTAAAATGAAATAACTCATTAGCAAATGATTATTTAAGCATTAGCTTTTTTTAAGAAAAAAGATTAATATGATTTTTTTTTCTTTTTTTCTTTTTTTTTTGCCGAGCTGTGTTTGTTTTGGTTGTATTGTGGCACATCTGAATGATTGTGTGGGTGAGCGATCAACATCACCATCAGTCCATCACCGATAGGGTGCCAATTAATTAATGGACTTAAATCCAACCCAAAACTTATATACTTTTTTTTCGTGCTGATAGTACTCACCGTCCGTCCCAAAAAAATTCAATCCTAACTACGAACATATATCCAGATTCGTAACTAGAGTTTGTTTTTTATAGAGTAGTATCATTTTGTATAAGTACACGATCTCAAAAAACAATTTTAATCACTATTTTTATTACGACATATATAAACATATAAATAAATATATGATTTTATTGGAGCACTTTTTAAAACCAATTTATGCATATAGTCACCATATTTATAAGATAAATATTTTAGATGTTATCTATAATCAAAGTTTTTAAAGTTTAACAATAGTTTTATTCAAAACGAGAAGTATTAACCTGGAGGGATTATTAAACATCACATATTTATAACTAGAGCAGAGTAATTTTCAAAGGGTAATTTCACATAATTTGATGGTAAATTTTCAAAGGGTAAACATCACATAATTTGACATACCGATAGAGTGAACGGAAGTTTTATGTTTACGTTTAGTATGCAACATAGGAGTACTTTGATAATTTGACATCTCTTTCAGTATGAAAAGACGAGTGGCCAGTGTTTCATATATGAACAGTACTCCGGAGATAAATAAATAAATAAGGTAATACAAATATTTTTCCAGGTCAAATAAACTCAGGTCGTGTTTCTTTCCAATCGTGAAGGGTACGGCGCTGCAGCTTACAACCTATAAAATTACCTTACCTGCTTACGGTAATGATAGTGCACCTGCGCAACAAGTACTAGATTCACAAAATACAAGTCGATCAAGAAGCGATCGATGAGTAGCACAAAGCTCATCTTGTTCTTCCTCCTGTTCCTAACCCTTAATCTTTCAGCTTCCAGCACCGGTGGTGACCATGAAAGATTCATGTACGCCGGCTTCACTGGTGCCAATCTCACCATGGACGGCTCAGCAAAAATCATACCAAGCGGCCTCCTTGCACTGACAAAAGACACGTTCAGGACTCAAGGCCACTCGTTTCACCCAGCTCCGCTCCGCTTCGGCCAGTCTAATGGAACGGTGACATCTTTCTCTGTTTCATTTGTGTTTGGTATTCTCTCCTCATTTGATAACATAAGGGGCCATGGCTTCGCCTTCTTCATAGCTCCCACCAATAATTTCTCCTCCGCTTTCCCAATCCAGTTCCTCGGCCTTCTCAATGATACAAACAACGGTAGTTTGAGCAACCATCTCTTAGCCATCGAATTTGATACCATCCAAAATGACGAGTTTAGGGACATCGACAACAACCATGTAGGCATTGACATAAATAGTCTAAATTCTGTGCAATCCTATCACGCTGGCTTCTACAATGACAAGAGTGGCATATTCACAAACTTGAGCCTCATCGGAGAAGGGCCAATTCAAGTTTGGATAGACTACGATAGGTACACCACATTAACTAATGTGACCATAGCTCCTCTTGGTATGGCTAGACCTATAAGGCCACTACTTTCAGTTACCCATAACCTTTCTACGGTGTTTACAAATCAATCGTATATTGGTTTCTCATCCTCAACAGGCTTAAGCACAGCTCATCACTATGTTCTTGCTTGGAGCTTTGGTATGAACAATCCCGCTCCAATCATTGACTCCACTAAGCTACCCAGGCTTCCTGAACCACCTAATAGTGGTGCGAGAACTCAATCCATTCTCTTAATCCTTCCACCAATAGGATCAATTATATTAGTATTAATTATTGGCATTGTAGTTCTACTTGTGAGGAGACAACTCATGTACAAGGAGGTACGCGAAGATTGGGAAGTTGAGTATGGTCCACGCCGGTTTGCTTACCAAGATCTATATCGTGCAACCAGAGGATTTAAGAACAATAACTTGGTAGGAATAGGTGGGTTTGGAAAGGTGTACAAAGGGGTTCTTCCAATATCGAAATTACAAGTTGCTGTTAAGAGGGTATCATATGACTCAAAGCAGGGTATTAAAGAATTTATAGCTGAAGTAGTCAGTATAGGGAATCTCCAACACCGTAACATTGTACAATTATTTGGATATTGCCGGCGCAAGAATGAACTCCTTTTGGTATATGACTATATGGAAAATGGAAGTCTCGACAAGCACTTGTACAATTTTCAGCGCCAACCAACTTTGGATTGGTCACAAAGGTTCAAAATTATCAAAGACATCGCCTCAGGCCTGCTCTACTTACATGAGGAGTGGGACAAAGTTGTAATTCATCGAGACGTTAAGGCAAGCAATGTGCTTATTGATAAGGTGATGAATGCAAGACTAGGAGATTTTGGTCTCTCACGACTATGTGACCATGGCAGTGACCTACATACTACAAATGTTGTTGGCACAATAGGATACTTAGCTCCAGAGCTAGTTCACACAGGCAAAGCAACTACACTTAGTGATGTTTTTGGTTTTGGCATCTTCCTTCTTGAGGTTGCTTGTGGGCAAAAGCCCATCAAGATAAACTCGGAGGGTAGTCATCTCGTCTTGGTCGATTGGGTGGTTGAGAATTGGCATAAGGGATCACTTCTTGATACGATGGATACAAGGCTCCAAGGTAACTACAATATTGATGAGGCATGCATTGCACTAAAACTAGGATTATTATGCTCACACCCATTTCCAAATGCAAGGCCAAACATGCGGCAAGTTCTGCAATACCTCGATGGCGATGTGAAGCTGCCGGAGCTACATCGAGCACACTTCAGCTATGGAATATCCTTTGATGTAGAAAGAAGAAACTCTCAATGTTCAGCTGCTTTCTCAATACACGCGGAAGACGACTTGGATAGCTGTATTAACTAAATGTGTTTACTGATGATATTCAATGTGTGCTGATAATCTGGTGCAGATAATTTGGAAGGCCTAAAGGATATAAATTAAATATTACATATTTGATATTGATATTTTATTGAGGACTAGCTAATATGTATTGTATTTAAAGAAATAAGAGGTGCCTTCTATGTCCAAGTTCCATGTGCTGCAAAATCCATTATATTATTAAGAAAGAGTGAAAAGAAACAACACATTCCAAGAACCTAGAAAATACTATATTAATAGGAGGAAAAGATAAAGGAAAGCTCCACGTAAAATTGGGAGGATCGAAAAATCTGCTAGTTACAATTTAATCAACTCAATATTGAGTCAAACTAATCAACATGAAAGGTAAACTTTTGTAGATAATAGTAAGCTATATATCAAAATCTCAAATTTGGAACCATGTAAGCCAAGCGGCCGGGTCGTTATGATAACAGCTAGCCTAAGCGAACAAAGCCTTCATGAGCTTTGAGCTCCCTAATTACTCCACCTAGTATCACGAATAAAAAAAACAGCAACGGCGACGAGTATTGTTGTTGGTTTAAACCTTTGAATTAGCGGTGCCTGTCAGTATGGACCATACGTTAAGAGACGGTAGAGATAGTTCAGAACCCCTGCCTAGTCCATCTAGTTTTCATATATCCACTTCCATGAGCGATGCTCCGATGCTCTTTACTGGTAGTATTATACTACATAAATTAGTAATTTACTAATACAATACAATGATTAGGAGTTACTTTATCATTTATGTTTTTTTCTGGCTAAATCGATCTATGATCATCCATTGCGTTGACATCACTCGTATTTCATCGAAAAAGTTAAAAAAGGAGAAAAAAAAGTTTAGTCACTGCTAAAATAACGATTGTACCTCTGCACCTATTTTTTTCTAACAATAATATCCCTCCAGGTTTCTACTACCCCTTATAATGAAAGTGAAGGACCCACAACAATGACAGAACACCACGAGTAATCGACCCGTTTCCTAAGCAGAGTTTCGCGAAACCTCCCCAACTGGGGTGATAGTATAAATAGATCTGAACTCCAGGGTGCGCAATAACTAAAACGCTCCCCTCACATATCCCCTCCCCTTGCATACGCTCTTCTTTTAGTAATTAAATTACACTAGTCAATTACCCGCAAATATATTGTTAGGCTAGTTCGTTATAGTTAGTAATGATTTTACTATCTAATTAAATAGACCCTTCTACTAGTAATGTTTTTATTACCTAGTCATCGGTAATAATATCATTTACTTCTTAGTCAATTTCAGTAGCTCGGTACCTTATTTGTGGTAGTAATATTTTTATTGCCATGTATCCACCCAATAGTATTTTTTCATGAATACTTATTAGCGCATAGTAAATGTTTTGCTATAAGATAATATGATAATAGTATTTTTTTACAATAAACATACATGAATACAATAATATGGTGTGAGTAAACATTTTACACTATGACAATATTACATAGATCTATAGCCTGGACGGTGGTAGGTGGTAGAGATGGATCTGGGAAGACCGGATGCGCCACCGATGCCGATGTCGGCAGTAAGGGCTTCGGGGATGTAATTTTCGGCTGAACCTCGTTAACAAATATCTTGTCTTGATATCGTCATCGTGTTTGGATCTCCTACGATGATTCTTCCACATGTGGTTTCCGATGTGATTTCGGGGCCGATTCTATAACAACCTTAATTTTATCTTTATATTATTAATCTATATTATCTTCCGTCTTTTCCTTCAATCATTGGGGAAAATCACCTTATTTTATTTTTCTTTTGAATCAATCTATATATGATTTAATTGGTTCTAAACCACATTATCTTAATTGTTTATAATTTTTTTCTGTGGCCGATTGAAGATAAAGATTATACAAACTATATAAAGTTAGGTTGTGTAGCTATCTTACATGTTATTTATATTATTATCATACATAACTCTCACAGTAATGCACGGGTTTTGATAATGGTAACACCATGATTTTTCTCAAGGCTCTATCAGCCACATCCCCGAAAAAAAAATTTCTCCGTTTAGTGAAGTGATGACGACAGTGCTAATAAAATCTGGCCGTCGTTCCGTCGCCTGCCCGGCGTTTCTATTTAATTAACTAATTGATACCCGAGCATTGCTGTAGGATTTTGTAAATTGAATGAGCTAACACATATATTTGATGTGTTAGAAATCTTGGTTTTTATTTCAGTGTAGCCCAAACTAACATATATTTATATTATAAGAACACTTGTGATAGAAAAATGATTTTTGGTTTCAACTTTCTTAAGATTAGTAGAAGTAATGTAAGGGATAATAACCACAGAGTCCAATAGGGCAACTTATACAAGACAACGTACATATATAACAGGGGAAAAAGTAAAACAGCAAACAACAGAGCACGTAATGCAGCGAGAAAATTGAATGAAGAGTAAAAATATAGGATTGGATAGATATATGTTAAAATATTGTGAGACTAGTGTGAGGATAATTTGATATACTTGCATGTTGAGCTCTTGAATGTAATAAATTGTAGATTTTGCATGTTAAGATGTAATAATTGTTAGTGCATGATAATGTCACTACTACAAAAATAATCATTAGTGCCGGTTCGTAAGGCCTAATAGGTACCGGTTTCGGACCCGACATCCTTTGGTCGGTACCAATAATTAAAGTCATTAGTGCCGGTTCCGAAACCGATACCTACAAAATATTATAGGTATCGGTTCCTGTAAACAACCGGTACCTATAAGGTTTTAAGGGCCGGTGCAGTCACCACATAGGTGTCGGTTCTTTACAAGAACCAACACCTATAATAGTGTAGCCCAAAAAAATAAATTAGATGAAACATACAGAATATTTCCTAAAACACAGAAATCACAAAAAAAACAGAATATTACATTCACATCCTCCACACATATAACAGAATATTACATTCACATCATGCACATCCACATCCTCCACATTCCCAAGAAGACTCATTTTAAAATCCCATCCTCCCCTCCCCGGTCTATATGATCAAAATTATAGGTGTCGGCCGTGCACTAAAAACCGGCACCTATACAATAGGTGCCGGTTTTTAGTGCATGGCTGACACCTATGTCACTTTTGGACCATTGGCGGGAGAACTTTTAGTGCCGATTTTTAATTCAAACCGGCACCAATGTACCTTCCACCAAAAACGGCACCTATAGACCATTATAGGTGTCGGTTATATGGATCGTGGGCGGGAAATGTCTTATAGGTGCCGGTTTTTGGTGAACCGGCACCAATATAGCCGACACCTATGTAAGTTTTTGTAGTAGTGTGTGGCATGCTTGCATGTTAAGTTTTAAGATGTAGTGGCTAGAAAGTATAGATTAGTTGTGATAGTGCTGGTAGGCGAGGTTTTTTGTCTTTAGGGAGGAGCTGGTTGTGGTATCATCGGTGTGCACCACAAGGGGAAGATGAAGAGATCAGGGGAGACACTGACTCATGGGTGCCAAGTTGGTTTTCCTGCTTGCAAGCTGACCCAGACGAGCTGAGTTGAGCATATATATCTACTCGTATTTCTCTCAAAGTCTCGATCTTATCTCCCTCGTCGCTCTTTCCAAGCCTCCTCCACCTCCCAATCTCCTCCTAGCCTTCTCTAGGGGTGGCAACGAGTGGGGCGGGGCTGGGTTGGACAGGAATGGCTCCACCCCCGCTCCCCGCAATTGCCCCTGGCCCCGGCCCCACATGGCCAACTGGGTGGAAAACCTCACCCGCCCCGCCCCCGCAGGGGACCCGACGGGTGATCGGGCCCCCAGCTATATCTCATCCTAAAAAACAGTCCTCATACATTCAGTCATTCACAGTGAAATCACACCACTTCACAACTTGTAGTACTAACCCAAGCTAGAAAGACCCACATCTGATTACAATATACAGACCAGAAAGCCTCACAATGAAATCAATATATTTTAGCACCAACTCATGCGATAAACCTCCAGATCTGAACTAATTGAGCACCAAAACATGGTCTACTTCTACGGCACCAAACTAAAAGTAGTAAACCAGGAGGCATCAGTGCTTGTTTGTCATATGGTTGGGTGGCTACAGGCTGGCCTAGATGGCAGCTGGAAGAAGGGATGGTGCCAGGAAGGCTGGACAACAGCTGGCTGGAGGGACGGTGACTTGACGAGGCGGTGACGCTGCGTGGAGATGAATTGGCGACGATGTGAAGGCGTGGAGACAAGAGGACACAATGAAGAGGCGGTGAGGCAAGGGGATGCTGACATGGATTGGGCCACTGACCGCCGGGGACGAGCCAGCCGGAGGAGCAGCTGCTGGCACTTCTTGCTGCAGTTGTGTCGGGGGCTCGGGTTCAGTCCACATGTTGAGGGTCTGAGGGGAATGGATATGGGGAATTAGGTTGAAGGGGAATTAGGGTATTGAGCTTATATATGTGAACATGGAATAGGCCAACTGGGCTTTTGTTCATGGGCTAGTTTTACAGAGAAACTCATACCCCGGGGCCTCGCTAGGTGACCCGCGGGTTACTCTTGATCCCCGGCTCTGACCCTATGAATTTGCGTGGCCCCGCCCCCACTCACCTGTGGGTGAGAAATCTCGCTCGCCCCCGGCCCCATAGGGGCAGGTACCCGGCGGGTCCCCGCCTCCACGGGGGAAATTGCCACCCCTAGCCTTTTCCTATTCTTCTCCTGCTTCACCTCCTCTCTCTCCTCAACGCCTCTCTAGGTGTCGCCGCCTCCTCTCTTGCCAAGCTAACGAGCGGTGCGGTGGCACGGCCATTGCCTTCACTCTCCACATCTCCGACAAGCAGAACTGCGGTGCTCCTCTCTCCGCAGCCTGTGAGCAGAATGTCACACCCCGATCCGGCACCGCCGTACAACGGCACCTGACAGGAGCGTGTCGTAGGAAAACGGCGCAAACCGCTTCCTACGATACCGCGATATCGGTACCAGTCCCAGGACATAGCGCTGGTACCCACGGTGACAATTAGGAATCATTGCAATCCTTAATTTAAATAGGGGACTTATTTACCTTGACTTAAGTTGCAGCTCTCGAGGGAACCCGAGATTGCAACAGACGACGCGGAAGCAGCAACATCAGAGACCACAGCAGCAGAAATCAACGAACTAACACCCAACACCACAGGCGACGGCTGGGAACCAGGACGAAACCCTAATCTTCACTTCGGCTTCACCTTCAGAGCTGGCAGAACTATATATATATAGAAAGCAAGGGTGAGTACTTACGTACTCAGCAAGTCACGGGAACTTAGGTGTTTAGTGCAAGCTTGGAAAGAGGGGAAAGTTTGTTTTGCAAATCCTTTATTTGGAATCATTTTGAAACCACTAAGTGACTTTCTTCTTTTTAAGTTTAGGTCGAAAAGAGACTTGCGTCTCAAATCGACTTAAGAGATGCTTTTCAACAACTCACTTGTAATGCCCCGACTTCCCAGGTCGGTTCATTAATTCTCGGCTCACACAGCCATTTCACTAGATTAAGCGGCTCCCTGAGCCCTTTTCATTTTTCTCGGACTCCAAGAGTCCTACTACTCCACAGCACAACATTCTGCTTCCTCCCGGGAAGCCTAGTCTATGATGCCCTCAGACATCCCGGATCACACAGACCCGTTTCTGACCACTCAGGTCATCCATCTGCCACATAGGCTGATTCTGGTAACGATTACCAACCCACAACATTTTTCACAAAGCACAGGCAAACAATTCTACGCAACGGGAAGCACCTTGCATCCGCCCATGACCGTGGGCACGGCTGTTCGAACAGTTTATTAACCTCTGCAGAGGGGTACACTTTACCCACATAACACGAACTTACTCCATACACTGGCCGGTGTCGGAGGTTCATGACAAAGCCTTTCCAAAGCTAATCCTAGGTCACCTCATGCCACATAGAGGGTCTCCCTGACAAACATCAGGCCAACTCCGGCTTTCCATACAGGACTCCCGGTTGCCTTCCTCTGTTTAGGACTCCCAGGATGTTTCTACCGCCACATCCTGGCTTTCCACCCCTATTGGCATACAAGATTTCCCAGAAGCAGCTAATTACTTAGCTAGGGTGTCCCATTCCACCATGTGGTTGCACTTGCTATGCTCGGATGTAATTCCCACAGGAATCGGTTCTTATATGCGAGTACGGGAACAGCACCACGCAGGTGCAACACCCGCATCGCGAGATTTCACAAACATTTTTATTTTCAAACGCACCGACACCACGTGTCGGGTTTTAAAGGTTTCTCAAACCCATTTCCCAAGTTTTCGACAAGCAACGGTGTATGTGGAGTAATCGGTACTCGTACTCAGAGAGCACGAATACCGAGGTACCACAAAGGTGGAGCGACAAGGAATCAGGGTATATCGGCCTACAGGAAGTAGTGCGACTACTAGGTAGGTCCGTTGGTTTGGCACGCAAACCGAGGCCAAGCAAGTTAAGTGTGTACTCCTAATAATGCAAGTTGCAAACAAAATAATAATGACTTTTCAATTATAGGGGCAATATGATCAATGGTGACTTGCCTTGCTCAAGGTCTTCACGAAGCTTCTTGAAATCCGCACTCGGACGAAAATCCGCAATCCGCAACTATACGCAAACAATGAAAACCTATAAAAGGACCAAAAGAAGGACCCTATTTAGACTAAATAATAGTGCCATTAGATAGATCTCAATTTTACGGAATTACTGGAAGTGGAACGGAGTAAATCGGAGTTACGGATCAAGAGATATGAATTTCCTAAGATTATTGGATTTTCTGTCTAAAGGAAAAGGAATTATTAAATTCCCTGGAAAAAGAAAAAGGTTGAGGGGGCTGCTTTTGGACTTTTTGTTGGCCGGCAAGAGTTGGGCGAGGCGGCCCATGGGCGAAGCGGCCCATGGCCGGGCGTGGCGCGCGGGGTGGGAAGGCCTGCGGGCCGGGGAGAGAGAGGCGGGCGAGCGGGCCGGCGGGGGGGGGGGGGGGCGGCCCAGCTGGCGCGCGAGGCTGGTGGGCAGGCCGAGCGGCGAGTGGCCGGACCAAGGCGGCCTAGCAGGCCGGGAGGTCGGACCGGGCGAGTGGGCCGGCGAGGGACACGGCCCACGCGGCGCATGTGAGAGAGAGGGAGACCGGGAGGACCGGGTCAAGGACGTGGGGCCCACGGTGGGTCCCACCGTCATCTCCATCCTCTTTCTCTTCTTTCTTCTCTTCCTCTCTCTTCTCTTTTTCTCCATTCTTCTTTGTTCTGCTTCTTTCCTCATTTCTCCTCCTCTTTCTTCTCTGCGTGTCCGAGAGAGGGAGGCGGCCAGTTGGGGGGATGCGGCCGGCGAGGTGGGGCGGTGGCGCGGCCGGGCGCGGCGGATCGAGGCGGCGCCGCGAGGGAGCGAGGTTGGGCGCGGCCGCGGTGAGGTGCGACGGCGGCCGGCCGCGAGAGCGGCGAGGAGGAGGGAGGAAGAAGGGCGCGCGGCCGCGGTGGAGTTGGGGAGGAGAAGGAGCGGCGAGGGGGGGTTTACCGCGGGAGGAGGGGGAAGCGGCCGAGCCGGTAGGCGGGGAGGCGGCGCGGGTCCTCGCCGCGCGTCGCGCGGCAGTCGGCAGCGAAGGGCGGCGACACGGAGGTGGCGAGCGCCGTGCCGGGGAAGAGGAGGTGCGGCCGGCGTCCGTGGCGGCGACCGGCGAAGGAAGGGAGGTGGCGCGGCAGGCTACTTGGGGTGGAAGAGGAGCGGTGGCGGCACTCTTATAGGGGAGAGCGCAAGGCGGCGACAAGGAGGTGGCGGTGGCGCTCGGCTGCGAGAAGGGGAGGGCGGCCGAAGGGGAGAGGAGAGGGGTTTTATAGGAACCGTGGGTGGAGAGACGGGCGGCATCACGGGCGCGCGCTCAGGCTTGAGCTCCACCGGCGCAAGCGGCCAAGGCGGTGGCAGGAGAGAGGGCGCCGGCGGGGGAAAAGGAGAAAACGGGGGGAGAAAGGGGGCGCTGCACTTGCCGTTTCGGGTGAGTGTGAGCAAGAGAGAGGGAGGCGCGTGCGAGCGGCTGCTGCTCTCGGCGTGCAGGCGACGCAGGCGAGCAGGCGACGGCAGGCAGGCTGGCGCGCAGGGTCGGCAGGCGGGCAGGGCTCGGCAGGCTGGTCGCAGGCGGCGACCGATGGTTTGAACGGCGCGGGCGGCAAATCCAACCCGGCGAGAGAGAGAGAGGGAGAATTGTCGTGGGAGAGAGAGAGGCTTGCTGCAGAGAGAGAATGAGAGAGAGAGCTGAGAGAGAAACGAGAGAGAGATGACAGAGAAAGAGGAAGAGGGAGGCAACGTAGACTTCGGCTGAGAATTTGGTTTGGAGGGATTTGGATTTTTGGATTTGATTTTGAATCGGAATTTGGAAGGAGAGAGAAACGAGACCTTGGCACACATACATATAAACAAAACAAAATCAAAACCAAATTTTTGCAAATAGGGTTTTAGAAAATTAAGTTTTTAACGTCTCGCAAAAAGCGGGGCGTTACACAGAACCACCGCCTCCTCTCTCCGCAACCTGCGAGTAGAACCGTCGCCTCCTCTATCCGCAGCCTGCGAGCAGCGGCAGATCTGGTGGCGACGGCGGCTTGCGCGTGCGGGCGATGGGGTCTCTCACATGGGTGGATCCAACAGCGGGGGAGGGGGGAGGGGGACACCCTCCCCAGCGAGCTATGGTTGCGGCGGGTTCTATGTCTTTTGTTCTTGAATCTTATGCCTTGGTTCTAGGATGTTGATTTTGCCTTGGTTCTAGGATGTTGAGGATGAATGTTTGATTTTGGGATTTTTTTCGATTTATTTTTGGTGGATTTGAAGCATCATCTCAAATTGAGCTGAGCCTATTGTTTTCTTTAAATCATACAACTCATAGGTGTCGGTTCTTAAACTAGCACTCATCATCAACGCCGCCTGATGGGTGCCGGTTGCGAATCCGGCACCTAAGAGTGATTCCCAACCGGCACCAAAGTCGATTTCTGTAGTAGTGGTATTTGGATAATTGCCAAAATGCAATATGGCATATAGTTGAATCCCCCTAGTTTTGCATCTAGATTTGTGCACACAAGTGAGTGGATTCGGTGATGTGGCCGCCGCTTCACATATATAGTATGTTACCACGGGATTTTTAAAAGTTACATGCAACTTGTATTTTAGTGACATGCAAGTTATAAGTTATAATGTAACTAGCATGGTGACCCGTGCAAATTGCGCAGCTAGCATCCTTATATTTTCTCTCATATAATAGCATATATATTTTCTTATTAAAATATCTTAAAATAATAACATAATTTAAATTTTGTGCTAACTTTACTAAACTATCAATGTGTAATATTCATACTGTATTGTATACACATGATAATTATTAATTATTTTTAATACCAAATTTTAGTTATTTCTCAATTATATTTCTATATGGACTCTAGACTCCTCTTCCAACATTCTTTATTTTTTTAATTATGAATTTCCATTGTTTATAAATTTTATTTCTATATTTCTTATTTTTAATTTAAAATGTCAATTATTTCTAAATTATACTCCTATATGAATTCTAGACTGTTCTTCCAATATTTCTTATTTTTCAATTCTGAATTTCCGTTATTTATAAATTATATTTCTATATGGACTCTAATTCTTCTTGTAATATTTCTTTTTTTAATTCTGAATTGTCATTATTTCTAATTGTATTTCTATATGGCCTTTAAACTCATCTTTCAATATTATTTATTTTTTAATTTCGAATTTTAGTTACTTCTAAATTGTATTCCTATATGGACTCTAGACTCTACTTTTAATTTTATTATTTTTGTTCCAAATTTTAATTAATTCTAAATTCCTATATGGACTCTGTACTCTTCTTCTAATATTCCTTATTTTAATTCCTAATTTTTATTATTTCTAAATTGTATTTATATATAGACTCTAAACTTATCTTTCAATATTTTTTAATTCCAAATTTTATTTATTTTTAAATAGTATTTCTATATGAACACTGTAGTCTTCTTTCAATATTCCTTATTTTTTAATTTCGAATTTTTGTTATTTCTAAATTGTATTTCTATATAAACTGTAAACCTCTACTTTTAATTTTCTTATTTTTTTAATTTCGAATTTCCATTAGTTCTATTGTATACTGACATGGACTATAGTCTTCTCTTCCCGTATTTCTTATTTTTAATTTCGAATTTCAGCTTTTTTAAATTGTATTCCTATATGAACTTTATTTTTTATTTTTTTCGATTAATATGAGAATTTCTAGTATGTGGGACAAACAACATGCACGCATGTTTGTGAAAACAAAAGAGAGTGAGTGACAAATTTAATAGCATAAAACACGAGTAATTTAGAGAGTAAAATCATTTGCACCTTATTATATACTTCATCTATCTAAAATAACTTGAGTTAAAATAAGATATGATTTATCTTAATACAATAAATCTGGATATATGTCACATCCTATGTTGATTAAGAGTATATATTGTTATACTGATCAGGCGACTCGAGTGCTCCAAAGAAAATCTGACACAGTATACTTTACTCATTCGTTTTCTTTCACCTTAAGTATACTGTCAGGCTTTGAATGAGTATCTCCATATCGTTTTCACCTGCACGTAAATAAAGGAAAATCGCAGCTCCTCATCCAAAACCTGACAGTCTGAATTGGCCTTTTTTATTTTTAACTTTTCGCAGGCCCGGCAAAAGGACGCTGGCCGGCCGTATTTTATTAAGGGCAAGATGGAAACAAAGTTTTCTGAATTGACATAGTATATCTATCTTCAGATCGTTTTCACCTGCCACGGCTTTGTTGAGATTTTACTAACCCTGCGTCTATACAGGCTTTACGTACGTACGTACCAGTGTTTCATTTGCGGCCATCAGCAAGAAGAGCCGGACTACGGGGAAAGGTGACTGGCCACCAACCATTTCGCCTTTGCCGGAGCAGCTCAGCTGCTGCAACTGCGGGCCTTTCGCTAGCGAGCGATGCGGATGAATCACACTTACCATTCTTGCAGATTGCAATCCAGTTATCTTCTGATGTTTTCTCTTTTCTTTTTTTTTTTAACGAAACTTTTCTTGTTTTTTTAGAACTATCTGCTGGGTACTCTTTACATATGCTGCAACATTGTGCTTTCTTTCTATTTGTTAGGAATTCACTGTTCTTTCTTTTGATTCTGAAAATTGCAAGGTAGGGTCAGTAATATGAAAGACACACGGAGAAGTGTTGTGATCTCTCGAAAGAATATCCTGTCATTGTTTATATGTCACTAAAAAAAATTATATTTTTCTAACTATTTTTTACAACTATTTTAAAATTATATTATTCTATTTATAATTTTCAAATAGATTAATATAGTTTTTTAAAATAACTTTCATATACTTTTTTTTAAAAAAGTATCATTTAACCGTTCCGTAAGCGTGGCGCACGTAATCTTTGTTGCATTGAACTCTACCTAGTGTGGTTTCTCTTGGGCCGCGATAGTCACAGCCAAAGGTGTGCATGCCTATGTTATACTACCCGGGGTCACAGGACCCCGGGTAGCTTATTCAAATCCTAGCTAAATTACATTATGTTAATTAATATATTAGTTAATAATTATTGTTGTAGCAGGGGACAAACACCATCCTCCTCGTTCGTCAAAACACTAAGAGAATGGAAATTCCAGGTTCTAGATGCCCAATCGAGAAAATACCCATCGAGTGGGAAAATACCTCTCGAGCGGGAAAATACCCCTCGAGTGGGAAAATACCTTCCTAGTGGGCACTAAAATAATTTATATCCTGTCATTATTTTATATGTCACTAAAATAATTTATTACTCACTTGTGCACACAAGTGAGTGGATTCAGTGTTGTGGCCGCCGCTTCACATATATAGTATGTTACCACGGGATTTTTAAAAGTTATATGCAACTTATATTTTAGTGATATGCAAGTTATAAGTTATAATGTAATTAGTATGGTGATCCGTGCAAATTGCGCGGCTAGCATCCTTATGTTTTCTTTCATATAATACCATATATATTTCTTACTAAAATATCTTAAAATAATAATATAATTTAAATTTTGTGCTAACTTTACTAAACTATCAATGTGTAATATTCATATTGTGCTGTATACACGTGATAATTATTAATTATTTTTAATACAAAATTTTAGTTATTTCTCAATTATATTTCTATATGGACTCTAGATTCCTCTTCCAACATTCTTTAATTTTTTAATTATGAATTTCCATTGTTTATAAATTTTATTTCTATATTTCTTATTTTTAATTCAAAATGTCAGTTATTTCTAAATTATACTCCTATATGAATTCTAGACTGTTCTTCCAATATTTCTTATTTTTCAATTCTGAATTTCCGTTATTTATAAATTATATGTCTATATGAAATCTAATTCTTCTTCTAATATTTCTTATTTTTTAATTCTGAATTGTCATTATTTCTAATTGTATTTCTATATGGCCTTTAAACTCATCTTTCAATATTATTTTTTTTTAATTTTGAATTTCAGTTACTTCTAAATTGTATTTCTATATGGACTCTAGACTATTATTTCAATATTTATTTTTTAATTTCTAATTTTAGTTATTTGTAAATTGTATTTATATATGTACTATAAACTCTACTTTTAATTTTATCATTTTTGCTCCAAATTTTAATTAATTCTAAATTCCTATATGGACTCTGTACTCTTCTTCTAATATTCCTTATTTTAATTCCTAATTTTTATTATTTCTAAATTGTATTTACATATAGACTCTAAACTTATCTTTCAATATTTTTTAATTCCAAATTTTATTTATTTTTAAATAGTATTTCTATATGAACTCTGTAGTCTTCTTCCAATATTCCTTATTTTTTAATTTTGAATTTTTGTTATTTCTAAATTGTATTTCTATATGGACTCTAAACCTCTACTTTTAATTTTCTTATTTTTTTAATTCCGAATTTCCATTAGTTCTATTGTATGCCGACATGGACTCTAGTCTTCTCTTCCCATATTCCTTATTTTTAATTCCGAATTTCCACTTTTTTAAATTGTATTCCTATATGGACTCTATTTTTTATTTTTCTTCGATTAATTTGAGAATTTCTAGATCATGAGAGCGAACGTGGAGGTTTCTTTTTCTATTCCTTTAATAAGTTAATAGATTACATTATAATTGTACTATATTTACATTTACATCGGAGGGACGGATTTTGAGAGAGAGTTCCAAATGGTGAGCTTTAAGTTCCAAATGGTCAGCTTTACGAGTGAGTAATTTTCTTGTAGCGGAAATTAAGTCCATCAACCTCGTGAGACTTTGACTTGGTATATATATCACACTTTAATTCGCTGAAAGGGACGTTAACCTAACTAATATAACTAGCCGGATTTCTCATGTAGTTTAATTTGTCTGTAGCTAAAACTGAAGTTTATGTTTTATAAAAAATAGTTTATTCAAAATAGAATTATATATATTTCGTATTACGGTACGTATTTGAGAGTAAATTATGTTTTCAGTGCCTATATATAGTAACATCAAAATTCATTTTTTAGAGAAGAGGCTCGCGCCCAGCTTTACTGAAAGCATAAGAGTTCATATACAGAGTTTGAAAAAGAAAACAGAAAGACTTGCTGGGGATTCCAGCGAACTGGGAAGGCACCGGCCGATCGATAGGCCCCTGCTGCTGGCACAGCACAACAAGCCAGTAAGAAGCACACAACACAAAAGCTGAGATCTAATTCCAAAGCGTCAGCTGGTGTTTGGTCATCTTGTCTCTTGGATACTGGCAAGCAACGACGCCCTTGCAGACTCCAAGTCGCTCCTCAACTTCACTGGGATCAAAATTCCTTTTGGCATTTGCCGACCAGCCTGCAGGAGGGTTACTCGGTGGGTCTGCCATTGCACCCACGCACACGTTCGAATTATATTGAAAGCACATCACTTTTCGACAGTGACTAACATGGAAATTGAAGACTATATGGAAGACTGACTGACGCCACAGAAGTCATCCCTACACAACTAATGTTATCCTTGTCGTCGCAAATAAATTGGGTCGACTTGTACCACCAATTGCACACCATCTCTCATGGTCCATTACATTGCAGTTGCAATCATCTCTTGCCATGGAGCATTTTGCCTGCTTCCTCCTCTTCCTGACCCTAAACCTCGCATCCTTCACCTCCATGGCCAGTAGTGGACAGGACCAGTTCATCTACAATAATGGCTTCTCGGGCAGCAACCTTATCCTTCATGGTACAGCCATGGTTGCACCAAACGGAATCCTTGAGCTAACCAACGGCACAAATACTTACGACCCAAGCTACGCATTGTATCCAACGCCATGGCAATTCCGGAAGGTACCTTTTGGGGCAGTGCAGCCCTTCTCAGTCAACTTTGTGCTCAACATGGTTCCTGGTGTTTTGTGTGCCAACACCATGGCTTTCATGATATTTCCGAGCAAGGATCTCGAGTATGGTCGGATAAGGGGGAGCAAGCTCGCAATTAATCTTGTAAGTTGTCAAGACAAAAGGTTTCTGGAGAACAACGAGAACGACATCAGCATTTCTATCAACAATAGTTTCAGCAGACCGCCAGAGACCCATCCTGCTGGCTTCTATGATGACAAGAACGGCATTTTCAATGACTTGCCCCTTGTTGGCGGCAAGGCAGTGCAAATATGGGTGGACTATGATGGAGATGCCACAAAGATCAATGTGACCATAGCCCCCCTCAAGCTAACCAAACCATTGAGACCAATGCTGTCAACAATCGTCAACCTCTCAACAATCTTAGATGAAGGTGTATCATACATTGGCTTCTCTTCGGATGCTTATTGTGTCGGTACATTGAATTATGTTCTTGGCTGGAGTTTTGGAATGAACAGTCCTGCTCCGACCATAGATATCACCAAGTTACCAAAGTTACCTCGATTTGGCCCAAAAGTCCGGTCTAAAACATTGAAGATAATCCTACCGATAGTCATCACCACAGTCATCCTACTTGTGGGAGCAACAGTCACAGCATTGGTGTGGAGGCGAATGAGGTATGCTGAACTATATGAAGATTGGGAGGTTGAATTTGGGCCGTACCGCTTCTCATACAAATATTTGTTCGACACAACTGAAGGATTTAAGAATGAGAAAATTCTAGGTGTTGGAGGATTTGGGAAGGTGTATAAAGGTGTGCTTCCAGACTCTAAATTTGAGGTTGCTATCAAGAGGGTGTCTCATGAATCGAAGCAAGGAATAAAGGAGTTCATCGCTGAAATTGTTAGTATCGGCCGCATCCGACACCGGAATCTTGTTCAATTACTTGGCTATTGTAGAAGAAAAGGTGAACTCTTATTGGTCTATGACTATATGCCAAATGGAAGCCTAGACAAGTATTTACACTGTAAAGAGGGCAAGTACACACTAGATTGGGCTAACAGATTTCAAATTATTAGAGGTGTTGCATCTGGATTATTCTATCTCCATGAGAAGTGGGAGAAAGTTGTCATCCATCGAGATATCAAAGCAAGCAATGTGCTTCTTGATGCTGAAATGAATGGTCATCTAGGAGATTTTGGCCTTGCAAGACTATATGAGCATGGCAATGACCCACAAACAACACATGTGGCTGGTACCTTTGGATATATAGCACCAGAGATGGCGCGCACCGGTAAGGCATCCCCTCTAACAGATGTATATGCATTTGGCATTTTTATTCTTGAGGTAACATGTGGGCGAAGACCTATTAACAATTATGCGCATGATAGCCCAACAATATTAGTTGATTGGGTTGTTGAGTATTGGCAAAAAGGATCACTGACAAGCATACTGGACGTCAGATTACAAGGAGACCACAATGCAGATGAGGTAAATCTTGTTTTAAAGCTAGGGCTGTTGTGTGCAAATCCAATTTGTAGTAGAAGGCCCAGTATGCGACAAGTCATGCAATACCTCGACAGTGAGATGCCACTTCCTGAGTTGATGCCCACAAACTTGAGTTATAGCATGTTGGGATATTTGCAAAACGATGGTTTCGACCAGTACAAATCAGTGCCATCTACGGTTTGCAGCAACAACCTGACATCGAGCCTCATGACTGGAAGATGACACAAATGGATGGGATTCCCGGTAGTGATTGTAAGCTGGTGTTCCCAGCCTTGCCCTAATGTTGCTTTCTTAACAAAATCAGGACCCAGAAGGTTTTTTCAAATTTGTGGATGCCCACTGTAAATTATTTATTCTACTAAGAAACAGGGGAAGAAAAAGTAAATATTAGCTAACCAAAAAACGAAATCAACATCCTTGTTCGCGCCATATTTTCTGTTCTTGTGCCATTTTAGTTGTCTTGAAGTTCCCTTTCATGCATATTAGTTGGCCGGTTCAACCAAAATTTATGTTAAATCTGTAACTGTAGCTGAACTGATTTTAGTAGAACGTGGGATGGCCACGGTTGCATGTAATTTCCCCTAGCTTTGGGTGAATAGAAGAACTAGCTTTGGGTGAATAGAAGAAGAGAATCCCCGAAAAGCTGCAGTGAGATCACCGAACAAATTGTGTCTTTGATTCTCTGTTTTTACTTCAGCTTCATCAGAATTAGCCATTGTCATCCATTACTGTTCACATACGACAATGTGCAGAGAGCATGTGAGCTTTAGAATTCAAGCATTTTCAGATTGTGTTCCTTATTTATTTCTGACAACTACCAAAGTTGATAGTTGATTGCGGTAACGGCAGGCAACCACTCAATAAAGCACAACCTTCGGTAAAAATTAAAAGATATACTTTTCTGAGGAAAAAAATATAGGATATTGGTTAGATTACTACCAGCAATATCATAAGAAGCCACATATTAGAGTCCTCATCGAGGCAAGTACAAGGTAGGTATTGATTGCATTGTCAACTGGCAACCTCTGTCAAGCAGACCTAAGAAATCTGGCACATAATTTGATTGATAGGATTCTCCAAATGCAGAGTAAAACAACCTCAATTAACTTTGCTTTCTTAAAATCCTATAACATTTTTTACCTTAGCTTCTTGTCTCACAGTCATGTTTCTTGCATGCTAGGTAGTACTATTTTACATATAAACAGTTGGAGGTAACTCATGGTACTTTTGATAAAATATTACCTCCAATTTATCAAAATGGAGGGATTTAATTTGGTTTATAATGGAAAATAAATCTGTATATGATTTGTTAGTATGACTAATAAAAACCTAATTCAACAAATTCTGTTGTTTAGTGTGTCTTAGTTCTTGTGCCAAACATCTCAATTAAATCCATCCCTATGATGATCCCAATCTCGATCCAAAAATTTCCATCGAAATGAAAATCACTGGTTTGGAATTATAAAATCGGTGTATCCCTCCTAAGTCGCTCACAGAATTCATTTGAAATTCTAATTCAAAATCCCAAAATTTCCGTAAACTTAGTTTGTAAATTTGTAAACCAAATTCAAAATTCCCCTTGAAATTTCTTTCCTACCAAAATTGGTTCTCTCCAAAAATCAAAAATCCTGAATTTTCTAAAATCTGAATATCGTCAAAAACTTCAAGACATTCTTTCTGGAATTTACCCTTAGTTCCCGAATTTCAAAGTTAAAATTTGAATTCCTAATTCAAATCCTAGCCTGATATCAATATTATTAAGGAGGGTGAGCATGTCTTGGAGAGTCGAATGCGCACTGCGAGCGAGGACACTGACCGCACAGGAGAACACGATGAACTGACAAAGGAAGTGATCGATCCAGGCATGGTATCGTAGGGGTTGGTTCATATATATTGTGCTCATGAGCTTTTGGATTTCGGGAGCGCTGCCAGGTGCTATAGTACTTGAGCAGTCCGGCTCGCCGTCAGCAAATGGAAGGACATATTGTAGTCTGTTTGCCTTGTTCGGTGCTTGTTTATCCTCTATCTTTTTTCCTTTTCTTCTCCTTTTTTTCAGAGTTGTGCTTGCTTTGGTTGGTGAGTTGTTATGTGAATGATTGTGTGGGTGAGGCATCAGCGACACACTCATCACTGTCTCAGCATCTTGGTGTTGCTCTCCCTGCACCTCCACCCTCTGGTCTCCTCTCCTTCGCACTGTTTAGAGTTGTTTTTTCTCTTTATAACAATTTTGTATCTTGTCACAAATAGAGCTTTCATGAATGCAATATCTACGCCTTCATGCAAATAGTTAGCATATTCAGAAGGCTGCATATATTCATTTAGTTCGTTCTATGACAACTCAAAGTCAAATTAATGTACTACTACAGAAGAATACCCAATGGGTGCCGCCGTGCTGGTTAGGAACCACATAGGTGCTAGATTTTTCCAACCGGCACCCCTCAGGCGGCACCGATGTGGAGAATCTAAAGTGCCGCGGCTCGCATCTGCTCAAATCGAGCCGATGCTTCTAGCCAAGAACAGGTACAGAAACTGGATAACAAATTCTCACATATCCAACAACAAGAATCATCCCAGAAAATTACGACATAATATTCATCACAAAAACCATAGCCGCCGCTGTTCATAGGAGGCTGAAGCGTTGCCGCTCACCACCACTGTCAAATCCAGAAGAACATGGTGAGGAAATTTTTTGAAAGGGTGGATGGGGAAGGGGAGGAGAGGTACCTACCTATTAGTCCGCCGCCATCATTGCTCATTTCTCAAGGGTAGGCAAGGGGGCGCAGATCCGGCGGACCCCAAGTCGGAGGTGGCGCTGTTGTTGTTGGATGGGGGGTGGCACTTGGCTCTTCGGGGGAAAGAGCGAAGAATCGAGAGAGAGGGAGAGAGGGAGGAGGATGAGGAGGAAAAACCTGTAGGCTGGGTGTTCGGCTCACTTAGAGCAAGTTTAATAGTAGGCTATAAGCATGCTATAAGGAAAGAATTTGAAAAATAAAGAGGGTTGGCTCTCATGGAAGAGCTAGCTATTCACATATTTCAAGATGAATATATTAAATGCATAGGTGAGGGATATAGAGAGAAGAAGAAAAATAGAGATAAAATTATAGCTCATCTACTATACATGTTAACTCTAATATGAGTTATAAGCTCATAGTCGGCTTTACTATTAAACTTGCTCTTAGCTCCATCCGAAGTGCTGGTTTTTAATAAAACTAGCATTTTTATCCCATATAAAAGTTCCCATTTATTTAAAAAATGGAACCTACGAGATGTTTTTCTCGAAAACGCAGGAGAACTGCATTTCATTTCATTAAAGGGAAGGAAAAACAAAGTACAAAATATTTACAAAGACCACACCCAAGATCACACCGGGGAGCGCTAGCTGCCCAGGTTAGCCGTCCCACTAAGGAGCTTTTGAAGTGCCAAAGCTCCTGCAGAACACCAAAGATTTCTCTCGTTTTCAACTACTTACAAGACCGATGCAACTCTAGGATTGGTGCCATTGAAAACACAGTCATTACGATGCTTTCAAACCTACAAGATGTTATAGGT
Organism: Oryza punctata; assembly: GCA_000573905.2. NCBI lineage: Eukaryota > Viridiplantae > Streptophyta > Magnoliopsida > Poales > Poaceae > Oryza > Oryza punctata. The sequence goes on along the minus strand of CM002494.2, from coordinate 1,864,267 downwards.
GCTAGTTTTGGATTTTAGAGCCACGTGAGGGAGGGGAAAGCTTTATATGTGCTAGTTTTAGATGAACCAGCACCTATAGTGCTGCCCTTTTTTTTTGCGTTTCTGTAGTAGCGTATTCTCCATATAATATCATGTAAATCCTATTATAATCATAGGAAGTCCTAATAATAAGGATGTTTAATCTTCTTACAAAGATTGTACAAAACTAACATTTTGAGAGTGAAAGAAAAGGATCTCTTGACTTGTAACTACGATCTATTTCTTCTTCACCTGCCATAATATAATCTATGCTGGTACCATAGTCTGAAAGTGACATCTTCAATTTTCAAGGTGGGAGTGATGCAACTTTTCCGAGAAAATGGCGAACACCTGATGTCGATGTTGTTGGACTTGATGGCAGCCAAGACATGTAATTACTGATTGCTTCTGCCATGTCTTGGCCTGAATCCTAGAATTTTCCATGGTGAGCTGGACATGCTCCAACTGACTAGGTAATAACCTAGCTTTGCAGGATGTGAGTGTGCCCTATATATAAATGGTTGCAATGCAAGCCATCTTTTAATCAACCAATTTGCCACAGCTATGACTAGTAGCATGAAGCACACTTCGCCTATCATCGTCTTCCTTACCATAAGCATTAGCCTTTCAGCCATCAGTGCTAGTGGAGATCATGACCAATTCATCTACACCGGCTTCACCGGCAGCAATCTAACTCTAGATGGTGCAGCAAAAATCACAGCAACCGGCCTTGTTGGGTTGACAAATGATTCATTCCGGATCAAAGGCCATGCATCTCACCCAGCTCCGCTACACTTCCGCAAGTCCCCCAATGGCACGGTGCAATCTTTCTCTGTCTCCTTTGTATTTGGTATTCTCTCTTCATTTGGTGACATAAGAGGCCATGGGTTTGCTTTCTTCATTGCCCCAAGCAATAATTTCTCCGCTGCCTTTCCAATCCAATTTTTGGGTCTTCTTAATGACACAAACAATGGCAGTTCGACTAATCACCTCTTTGCTATTGAGCTTGATACCATTAGGAACGATGAGTTCGGGGACATCAACGACAATCATGTTGGGATCGATATCAACAGTCTCAACTCTGTAACATCCGCTTATGCGGGCTTCTATAGTGACAATAATGGCGCGCTCACAAATGTGAGCCTCATAGGAGATAAGCCAATGCAAGTTTGGGTAGAGTACGATGGAAACACCACACAAATTGACGTGACATTAGCTTCTCTTGGTATTGGAAGACCTAAGAGGCCATTACTCTCTTTAGTGTATAACCTCTCAACAGTGCTGACAGATCAAGCATACCTTGGCTTCTCATCCTCAACAGGCTTAAGCACAGGACATCACTATGTTCTTGGTTGGAGTTTTGGGTTGAATGTTCCTGCTCCGATCATTGACCCCACAAAGCTACCTAAACTGCCTAATCTTGGTCCAAGACCTCAATCCAAACTCTTAGAGATTGTTCTACCAATAGCATCAGCGGTATTCGTACTAGCTATTGGTGTTGCTATTGTTCTACTTGTGAGGAGACATCTTAGGTATAAGGAGGTACATGAAGATTGGGAGGTTGAGTATGGCCCACACCGTTTCACATACAAAGATTTATTTCATGCCACTAAAGGATTTAAGAACAAAAACTTGGTGGGCACTGGTGGATTTGGAAGGGTATACAAAGGGATGCTTCCTAACTCTAGACTAGAGGTTGCTATAAAGCGGGTTTCATATGAATCAAAGCAAGGTATAAAAGAATTTGTCGCTGAAGTTGTAAGTATAGGCCATCTTCAACACCGTAGTGTTGTAAAATTGCTTGGATATTGTAGGAGAAAAGGTGAACTCCTTCTTGTGTATGACTACATGGTAAATGGAAGTCTAGACAAATACTTGTATCAACAAGAGGGCAAACCAACTTTAAATTGGGGACAAAGGTTTCAAATTATCAAAGACATTGCATCTGGTTTGCTTTACCTCCATGAAGAATGGGATAAAGTTGTCATTCATCGTGATGTCAAGGCAAGCAATGTGCTTCTCGACAAACAATTTAATGGGCGACTGGGAGATTTTGGTCTTGCAAGATTATATGACCACGGCACTGACCCACAAACCACACATGTTGTTGGCACGATAGGATACCTAGCTCCAGAGCTAGTACACAGAGGAAAGGCAACCACTCTTACTGATGTCTTCTCATTTGGCATATTTATTCTTGAGGTTACTTGTGGGCGAAAGCCTATCAAGGAAGACTCACAAGGCAGACAACTTATCTTGGTTGATTGGGTGCTTCAGAACTGGCACAAAGGATCACTTCTTGATACAGTCGATGTCAACATCCAAGGTAACTATGATATAGGAGAAGCATGCCTTGCACTAAAGCTGGGATTGATGTGTTCACACCCATTTCTTAATGTTAGGCCCAATATGCGACAAGTTATGCAATATCTCGATGGGGATGTGCCACTACCAGAGCTACAACTGGAGCACTTCAGCTTTGACATGTTAGCATTGAAACAAAAGCAAAATGAAGGTTATGACTCATCTGCTATGTCTTTGTATCCATGTCCAATGATGACAAGCTTTGGCTCAACATCTAGCTTCTCACTGGAAGGAAGATGATGCCTATGGCTTCATTTAATGTTGCTTAATGGCTTTCGCTAGCTATGCACTTGTAGCCTGTATTCTGATGTAAATGTAATGGGTTGCTCTTATCAGTAAAGTGGATAAAGTTGTGATACATTTTAAGAGTTTCCTTTACCTTTCAGTTTCATCAAACATATCCCTTGTTTCTTGAAATTTCGAGTCCTTGGATGCAAGCACGCACATTATACACTTCACATAACACTGTCACTTAAGTAATCCTCTGCGTAGACTGCCCATGTGCCCCCGATAGTGGCTGCTACTGTTATTTGGTTGCAATAGTTGCCGCTACCACTGCTATTTAAGTACCAGAGTTGTAAGCCGGTGATAAATACTATAATTATAGAGAAATTTTACATTCCTTGAGAGGTATCAAAATTTTTAGTGTAAATTTTGTACCTCCTACTACTGGAGGCACCGAGAGATACCAAATTTTACACTAAAAAATATAGTATTTCTCGGTACCTCCTCAAGTAATGTAAAATCACTCATAATTACAGTCCATAAGAAGGTATCGGGAGGTACCATATTTTTTAGTGTAAAATTTAGTACCTCTCTGTATTTCTTGTACTAAGAGGTACAGAAATTTGCATTAAAAATTTTTGATAACTCTTTGTACCTCTTAAGAACTATAAAATCTCTCTACTTATATACATAGTGCCCATTGAGCTTATCTCAGGAATCAGGAGGGGAATGAAGGAAGGATGTGAATATGTGATCAACATTGAGAGCATGAGAGAGAGGATGGTGTAACGGAAATAGGCTGTGGACATTAGATCTAGACCATTGGTACTCAATCTGGTTGTCCGGTATTATTAGATTGAACTCTATTTTCTTTGTAAAGTGAATTCAGGGAGTTATATAAGAGAATTTTCCTCTTATATATCAATACAGCACATATCATAATCTATTCCCACCAAAAATAAGTAGCATATCCTTCTCATTTCCCTTAATTGATGAAAAATTATAAGTTTTCATCATTGCTACATGGATTTTGCTATAAATCTTGGCAAATACTGCAGGACCGGCAACCGCCAGGTGGTTACTGGTTTTATCGGATGGATATTCAAATTTAGTTTTTTAGAGGACTATTGACAGGCAATACCCGGCAGCTTAAATTTTATAAAAATACATCAAAAGGTAAAACAGAACTATTTGATTTTTTTTTGCTGGGCCGGCCGAAGGATTAGGCCGATCAAATATTATTAAGATATGAAGAAGGATTTACAAAGGGATACAAACATCGACAGGGAAGCCTGTCGAGCTGGATGCCTAGGTATAAACCTATCACCGGAGAGAAAGGAGCAAGCTCATGCTTATGCCCAACAACTCTGTTACAGATTTAAACAATCCCGCCTCATGCCACACCTCGATCTCCTCTTTAACCACCGTGAACAGGACCTAAACTATTTGAATTTAAATTTTTTTAAAAAAATTATGGGTGGTAAATGGTAAAAGTTACAACCCAGTACCAGTATGACTTGGGATGCCTGGGAAATTTGAACCTTATAGCAATTTCCATCTTAGTAGTAATCAAAATTCTATTGATCAACCTTTTCATGCTCAGCATTAGACAAGATGTTGATCGAGCAAGCTTGGCCTACCATGGTGACTGTTCAATAATGATGGTTACCAAGCATCAGTGTCACCAGTTGCATCATGAGAAGAGAATTTCCTTCAATTTTCCATAAAGTCTCCATGCCTGTCCTATTCAGGTGAATTTTTATTGATGCCTCATCTCCAGGAATGTAAGTTTCTGCAACTATTATATGAGAATAACAAGTTTGATTTTGACTGGGAGCATTAACATTTTATAGAGTAGTTGAATTGTAATTCTACAGATTTTGATTTTGACTCTTAGAATTCTACAACACCAGTAAATATTGCGCATCTCCCTGATCACAAGCTATCTGTAACAAATAAAAAAAATCTACCCCCCAAAACAAAAAATAAGATCCCATCAATACAATCTATTCCACATCCTCCGTTCTCTTTCCATGTGGACAGGAATCATTGTCCTTCATTTGACAAATGTACCATAGTGAAAACTAAATTGAACGCCAGGTGTTCACAAAATTGACCAAATATAACAAACTGAATTTGGCCGGCAGTGACGAAGGAACCTTCTCAATGAAGCTGACCTTAACTAAACTACATAATTCTACTGAACTTTTTCCTGCCTTGACTAGAGCTAGGAATAGCTCCATTCAACAAAGGGATTGCCAAAACAAAGGAGCAAAACTGACTTGACCTGTTCAAAATGAAAGTGGAGTGATTGGAAAAAATAATAATAATATTGACATGTAGAATGTTGTCCGATTCTTAAGTGAACAGTGTTGTATGCATCTTATCTTGGTTGATTGGGTGCTTCAGAACTGGCACAGAGAATCATTTCTTGATACAGTCGATATCAAGATCCAAGGTAACTATGATATAGGAGAAGCATGCCTTGCACTAAAGCTGGGACTGATGTGTTCACACCCATTTCCTAATGTTAGGCCCAATATGCGACAAGTTATGCACTATCTCGATGGGGATGTGCCACTACCAGAGCTTAAACCGGAGCACTTCAGCTTTGACATGTTAGCATTGATACAAAAGCAAAATAAAGGTTACAACTCATCTGCTATGTCTTTGTATCCATCTCCAATGATGACAAGCTTTGGCTCAACATCTAGCTTCTCACTACAAGGAAGATGATGCCCATGGCTTCATTCAATGTTCTTGCTTAATGGCTTTCGCTAACTATGCGCTTGTAGCCTGTATTCTGATGTAAATGTAATGGGTTGCTCTTATCAGTAAAGCGGATAAAATTGTGATACATTTTAAACCATTCAGTTTCATCAATCAAATCCCTTGTTTCTTGAAATTTTTCTAATGTTGGTTTTGGGAGTCCTTGGATGCAACCATGTACATTACACACTCCACAAGAGTTGTAGGCCGGTGATAAATGCTATAATTATATACGTAGTGCCCATTGAGCTTATCTCAGGAATCAGGAGGGGAATGAAGGAAGGATGTGAATATGTGATCAACATTGGGAGCATGAGAGAGAGGATGGTGTAACGAAATAGGCTGCAGACATTAGATCTAGACCATTGGTACTCAATCTGGTTGTTCGGTGCTATTAGATTGAACTCTATTATCTTTTGTAAAGTGAATTCAGGGAGTAATATAAGAGAATTTTCCTCTTATACTGTACAGCATATATAATAATCTATTCCCACCAAAATAAGTAGCATATCATTCTCCATTTCCCTTAATTAATGAAAATTTATAAGTTTTCATCATGGATTTTGCTATAAATCTGGGCAAACACCGCAGGACCGGCAACCGCCAGGTGATTACTGGTTTTATCAGACGGATAATAAAATTTATTTTTTTAGAGAATACTGACAGGCCATGCCCAGCAGTTTAATTTTTTATAAAAATACATCAAAAGGTAAAACAAAACTATTCGAATTTAATTTTTTAAAAAATGGTTATGGGTGGTAAGAAGTTACACAATACCAGTATGACTTGGGATGCCTAGGAAATTTGAAGCTTATAGAAATTGCTTACTTCCATCTAAGTAGTAGTCAAAAACCTATTGATCAACTTTTTCATGTTCAGCATTAGACAAGATATTGATCGAGCAAGCTTGGCCTGCCATGGTGACTGTTCAATTTGGCTGTGTACATCCTCTCATGGATGTAGAGGCTGGGTTTTTTAATCCATTATCTAAAAAATGGTGACTGTTTAATAATGATGGTTACCAAGCATCAGTGTCACCAGTTGCATCATGAGAAGAGAATTTCCTTCAATTTTCCATGCCTGTCCTATTCAGGTGAATTTTAATTTATGCCTCATCGCCAGGACTGTAAGTTTCTGCAACCATTAGATGAGAATAACGAGTTTGATTTTGACTGGGAGCATAACATTTTTCAGAGTAGTTGAATGGTAATTCTACAGATTTTGATTTTGAAGGTTAGAATTCTACAACACCAGTAAATATTGCGCACCTCCCTGACCACAAGCTATCTGTAACAATTAAAAAAAAATCTACTCCCCCCCCCCCAAAAAAAAAAAAAACAAGATCCCATCAATACAATATATTCCACATCCACTGTTCTCTTTCCATGTGGACAGGAATTATTGTCCTCAATTGACAAATGTACCATACTGAAAACTAAATTAAAGCCAGGTGTTCACAAAATTGACCAAATATAACAAACTGAATTTGGCTGGCAGTGACGAAGGAACCTTCTCAATGAAGCTGACCTTAACTAAACTACATAATTCTACTGAAGTTTTTCCTACGTTGACTAGAGCTAGGAATAGTTCCATTCAACAAAGGGATTGAAAACATAGGAGCAAAACTGACTCGATCTGTTCAAAATGAAAGTGGAGTGATTGGAAAAAAAAAATACTATTGACATGTAGAATGTTGTCAGATTCTTAAGTGAACAGTGTAGTATGCATCTTATTTCTTTCTAGAATGCTCTGCTACATAGTACATTCTAATAGCTAGTTATGATCTTTTCCTTCACTTCTACTAGTAAATGTTCTTTTGGTATTTGATATATCAGTTAGAAATAAGATATGCCAAAGCCAGACATATTCTACAAAAAGGAGGGATTATTTTCATCTGAAATTTTGTAGCAATAAATTGAGAGATTTGATTGCTAAAGAATTAAGACTCTTAAGTTGTTCAGACAGACAACATGGGAAATTCAGAAACTTGATAGTACTCTGTAAAAATATTTCCTAAATTTATTTCACATGGATGATTGAACAAATAATTTCTCAGTGCAGACAAATGACTTGGCTTTCATGAAAGGCTCGTGGCCTAGATAGTTTCAAGACAAGGATAAACTTGAAAAACTACACAGACAATTGACTTGTGCGTCGGAGGCATGACTGGTCAAGAATTGCTCATAATACAAATAAATCATGTACTCGAAAGTAGAGTAACAACACAAAGCACCTCTCAAGCCTCAAGGTCTAGGAGAACTCCCCAATTTCTGCTCTTGTTGAGGTTTTACAAGTAGCAAACATACCTCATATGGAGCATCTATCCTTCCTTTTAGCCCTCATCTCCCTAGCCCTAAACCTTGCCATCGCCATGAGTGAGGACCAGTTCGTCTATTCGGGCTTCTCCGGCAGAAACCTCACCCTTGATGGTGCAGCAACAGTTACAGATGATGGGGTTCTTGAGCTGACCAATCGCACCGTTCACATCAAAGGCCATGCATTCTACCCAACTCCATGGCAATTCAGGAAGACGCCCAACGGGACGGTGCAATCCTTCTCAATTAACTTTGTGTTTGGCATGATTCCTGTCTACTCTAATGAAAGATGTACCGATGGCATGACATTTGTGATCTCTCCAACCAGTGATATGTCAAGTGCTCAGGACTCCCAATACTTGGGTCTACTCAACAAAACATCAGATGGAAAAGCAAGCAACCACATATTTGCAGTCGAGCTTGATAGTAGCCAAAATAACGAGTTCCAGGACATCGACGACAACCACGTCGGCATCGACATCAACAATCTCACCTCAGTTCCATCTCGGCCAGCTGGCTTCTATAGTGATAACAAGAGTATCTTCAACAATTTGTCCCTCTGTAGCTACAAGCCAATGCAAGTATGGGTTGACTACGACGAAGAGACCACACAGATCAAGGTGACCATGGCTCCCATTGAGGTAGGCAAACCATTGAGGCCACTATTGTCAAAAGTTCATAACCTCTCACTTGTGCTAGAAGAACCATCTTATATCGGCTTCTCGGCTTCAACTGGCCCAATCAACACATTATATTGTGTGCTCGGATTGAGCTTGGGTATAAACCGTCCTGCCCCAGCCATTGACATATCCAAATTACCAAAACTACCTCGTGTTAGCCCAAAACCACGGTCTAAACTACTAGAGATCATTCTACCAATAGCCACAGCAACATTCATTCTCATAGTGGGAACCACCATTGTTCTTTTGGCACGGAGGCGAATGAGGTACGCTGAGCTACATGAAGATTGGGAGGCTGACTTTGGGCCACACCGCTTCTCATACAAGGATTTGTTTCATGCTACAGACGGGTTTAAGAATAGCAATCTACTTGGTCTAGGAGGATTTGGGAAGGTGTATAAAGGTGTGCTTCCAACTTCTAAGTTGCATGTTGCTGTAAAAAGGGTGTCCCATGATTCAAAGCAAGGAATGAAGGAGTTTATCGCTGAGATTGTTAGTATCGGCCGCCTTCGACATCGCAACCTTGTGCAGTTACTTGGTTATTGCAGGAGAAAAGGTGAACTATTATTGGTATATGAATATATGCCAAATGGTAGTCTTGATAAGTACTTGTACTGCGAAGATAACAAACCTACGCTTGATTGGGCTCAGAGGTTTCGAATCATCAAAGGTGTTGCATCTGGCTTGTTTTACCTTCATGAGAGGTGGGAAAAAATTGTCATCCACCGTGATGTTAAAGCAAGTCATGTGCTTCTTGACGGTGAAATGAACGGTCGCCTAGGTGATTTTGGCCTTGCAAAGTTATATGACCATGGAGCAGACCCGCAAACAACGCATGTGGTCGGTACCATGGGATACCTAGCTCCAGAGCTCGCACGTACCGGTAAGGCAACACCTCTAACAGATGTGTATGCTTTTGGCATTTTTATCCTTGAGGTAACATGCGGGCAAAGGCCTATCGACAATTATGCAGATGACAATTCACAAATGTTAATTGATTGTGTTGTTGAGCATTGGCACAAAGGATCACTCACAAACATGCTAGACAAGCGGTTACTTGGTGACTATGATGCAGATGAGGTATGTCTTGTGTTAAAGCTGGGTTTATTGTGTGCACATCCATTTTGCAATGCAAGGCCCAATATGCGGCAAGTCATGCAATACCTTGATGGTGGCAAACCACTCCCAGAGTTGATGCCAACAAACTTGAGTTATAGCATGCTGGCTGTAATGCAGAACGAAGGTTTCGAGCAATATACATCATTACCTTCCATAGCAAGCAGCAGTGACATAACATCTAGCATCTCAAGTGGAAGATAGCATGGTTGGATTGGCCACGCAAACAACACATATTACATTCACCAATTCTCTGTTTTTTTTATCATTTCTCTTGTTTCAACACATTTACCTCTTATGCAAGGGTTCTGCTGTTAGATATTGTAAGTAGTTATAGAGTTCCTACTTGTATATATTTGAAATTCAAGGACTACTAGGTAAACTGTAAATCTTATATCCTTATGTGCACTGCAGATGCAGATATATGAGATATTGATCAGATATATAATGCTGTGATTCATATTTTCAACTAAATATATACTACTGTAACATCCCTACTCTCTCTCTCTCTCTCTCTCTCTCTCTCTCTCTTTCTCTAGATTATCATAATATTGTTGCTCTCTCTGCCTTCTCCTCTGGGGTAAAAAATCGAAGTGTGTATTTTCAGGACTCTGAACTCCGAAAATCATCAATCTGGAGAGCTAATGGGTTTCAGTGGCCATAAATGCAGCACAATACTGCATCCCTGATGCTTGCTGGTTCAGATATCACTTTGGCATATCAAAGAACTCCCAGCTTGTAGGTGAATTCAGCTCTTCACTTGCTGGATATTACATCTAAAACTATGTCTGTGTAATGCAGAATATAGACATCCTGAAGATATTTCTGCATAACTGAATATAGATATACTGGTAAAAAAAACTGAATATAGACATAGTTTTTAGCCTGGCTTAAACTTGTCAAATTTAAACATACAAAATTTTCGAAGTGTGCTTCTCTAAAGATGCATATATAACTAGACATGCAAGGTTTTTTTTTAAAAAAAAAATACTACACATGCAGTTACATATAATTAATTGAAAAAAACTAAGATTTAATTGGAAGTCATCATTGTCTTTGGGACCAAATGAAAACCCATTGCAGATGCAATGGGCAAACAAACTCAATTAACTTCGATCCTTAGATCCCTCTGCCTTGGGTAATTAAACTTGGGTCAATTCAGTCAAGACTATATGAGCATGATCATGTTACTACAAATTGTTAAAGAGGTCAATATCCCTGTCAAAGGTGCTGTCACAATTTAATTTGGTAGCACAGACAACACTTGTGATAACTAGCCTACACATCAGGTTCCTTGAATCCTAGGCAAGCTTCAGCAGTCTAAGAAATATTTGTTCACACACTCAACATAGCATTCATTAATCATGTTCCTATTTGTTAGGCCTGCGGTCGCAGAAGCCGTCCACAATAGCATTAATAATAAAACTTGTATTGTTGTTCATTATTTTCCATTTTTTAAAGAAATGAATGGGAAAATTCTCCTATTTTGAGTTCAGCCCTTTGCTTATGATTTCAGCCTTTCTCGATCAAATGGCTCAAAATTAAGAACAGTGTCAAGAAGCTCCCCTGATGCAAGTGCTAGACTGGTCTGAAAAAGATGCAGAGATGAAAAGGAGAGAGGCGGCTAATTTTAAGTAGTAGAAAGTGTTCCCTTTGCAACAGGTTCTTTAATTCTTTCTTTTATAAAGCAATTAACTACTGAGGGAGCAATACATCATTGAATGAAAACAAGCTTGAAAAATAAGAGCAATCATGCAATAAAATTTATTCAGAAAACCCAATTCGAGAATGGTTAAAAAAATGTGTGACAGAAACATTAAAGGCGATAACCTGAATTTCCCCTGAAATTATTAGTACTCTATTAGTTTTGGATGCCCTGCAACCTGCAGACAATTGTTCTTGTTCAGACTTCAGAGGATCCTTTAAGAGAACCTGTCCACACAAATTTCGTTTTCAGTATACCTAATTACTTGACCCATTCATACTCCCAGATCATAACACCTGCGGGAAAAAGCAGACAGCAGACGACTCCCATAAAAGCAAGCCATCCCTACTGCCTAGGCAAATGCAAAATATAGAGTGCCAAATGCAAAGCAAGATTCAGAACTAGTGAAGCTTTTCTTGCATTTTCATTGGGTCACTGAAGCTCATGCTGCCATGAATCATTTATCCTATCTTCTACAGTTCTTCTTATTCCTCTTCATCTCTAATCTTTCAACTCTCGCCACCAGTGAAGACCAATTCGTATACTCTGGCTTCAATGGTGCTAACCTCACCCTCGATGGCGTGGCCTCGGTCACACCAAATGGCCTGCTTAAATTGACCAACGGAACCTTACGGCTCCAAGGCCATGCCTTTCACCCAACTCCATTCAGTTTCAAGAAGAAACCCAATGGAACAGTGAATTCCTTTGCTGTCTCCTACATATTTGCCATCCACTGTCTCCGACCTGACATCTGTGGCCATGGCATAGCCTTTGTTGTTTCCGCGAGCAAAAACTTCTCAACCGCAATGGCAAGCCAGTACCTTGGCCTTGTAAATGACCACAACAACAGCGATCCAACCAACCATTTCTTCGCTATCGAGCTTGACACTAACCAAAATGATGAGTTCAAGGATATCAATAACAACCATGTTGGAATCGACATCAACAATCTCACATCAGTGAATTCCAGCAGCGCGGGATACTACAGTGACAATAATGGTAACTTCAACAACATTATACTCACTAGTTACAAGATGATGCATGTGTGGTTGGAGTACAATGGGGATAGCAGACAGATCAATGTGACCTTAGCTCCAATAAAAATGGCCAAGCCTGTTAAGCCACTACTCTCTACTTACTACAACCTCTCAACAGTGCTCACAGACATGGCATATGTTGGATTCTCATCATCAACAGGCTCATTCTTTGCGCAGCATTATGTGCTTGGCTGGAGTTTTGGCATCAATAGACCTGCACCAGCCATTGATATCAGTAAGTTGCCAAAGCTACCATATGAAGGTGAGAAGACCCAGTCCAAGGTCTTGGAAATCACTCTGCCAATAGCCACAGCAACATTTGTTCTTGCAATAATAACTCTCATCATTCTATTCATCCAAAGGAAATTGAGATATGCCGAGGTACGAGAAGATTGGGAAGTTGAATTTGGGCCACATAGATTCTCATATAAAGACTTGTACCATGCTACAGAAGGATTTAAGAACAATAATCTACTTGGTATAGGAGGGTTTGGAAGGGTATACAAGGGACATCTTCCAACGTCTAAATTGGAGATTGCTGTGAAGAGAATCTCTCATGACTCCAACCAGGGTATGAAGGAATTTGTTGCTGAGATAGTCAGTATAGGTCGCCTCCAACACCGCAATCTTGTGCAATTACATGGCTACTGCCGGCGAAAAAGTGAACTTATTTTAGTGTATGATTATATGTCCAATGGAAGTCTTGACAAGCATTTGTATGGTCAAGAGAACAATACTACTTTGACATGGGCCCAAAGATTCCAAATAATCAAAGGTATTGCATCTGGATTGCTTTATCTCCATGAGGAATGGGAGAAAGTAATACTCCATCGAGACATCAAGCCAAGCAATGTACTTCTTGATGACAACATGAATGGACGACTAGGCGATTTTGGCCTAGCAAGGTTATATGACCATGGCACCAACCCTCAAACCACACATGTTGTTGGTACCATAGGATACCTAGCTCCTGAGCTAGCACGAACTAGCAAAGCAACTCCCCTTACCGATGTATTTGCCTTTGGCATGTTTGTTCTTGAAGTCACCTGTGGGCGAAAGCCGATTGACCACACTGCACAAGACAATCAACTGATGTTGGTAGATTGGGTGCTTCATTGTTGGCACCAAGGATTTCTGAATGATGCAGTGGATGTCAAACTCCAAGGTGTCTACAATATTGATGAGGCATGCCTAGCTCTAAAGTTAGGACTGTTGTGCGCACACCCTTTCATCAATAAAAGACCCAGTATGAGGCATGTTACGCAGATTCTCAACAGAGAGATGGAACTACCAGAGCTAACACCAACACACATGAGCTTCAACATGCTCTCCTTGATGCAAAACCACGGTTTTGATCCAGAGACCATGACAAACCAGTTTCTAGTGTCAAACAGTACACTATCTGACCTCTCAGAAGTTAGATCTCACACATGGTCTCCCTATGATGTTTAATTCATCTCTGTATTTTCGACTCTTCGTTTTACACTAGCATATGATTTCCTGTCATATATAAGTAAAATGGGGCTGTAATCATATACGTGGGATGCCCAGGTACCTCAATGCAAATGTAAGAGCTAAACAAGGTCGATGCTGCGGGATTGGATTAACGTGGCCTTCAACCCCCCGGGGCAGCAACAGGGTTCACCTTCCCCTTATGCCCGGGGTTACCACACCCCCGCGGTTTCGCGGTTACCGCGGTAACCGCAAAAAACCGCTCAAAAATCACGATCAAATATTCGAATTCAAAAAATTGGCGATATCGTGGTTTGGGCGCGGTAATCGCGCGGTTTGCCGCGGTAACCACGATATCATGGTGGTTATCGCCGGCTGTGCAGTTTGTTGAATATGGAAAGGAAAATTGGGAATAGAAACAAAAATATTGTTAAATGCGTGTAGAAAATGGGGATAATTGGAAAAATATGTACAATACTTAGACATTTAACTATTGAGTGTAAAATAAAAAAATTCTGCATGATATTTGCTCTATTATGATGTTCGAAGCATTTCAACAATTCATAGCATAATAATTGAACAACAACAATTCAATAACATCACATTTGAAAGCATTACGAAGTCCACACAAAGCTGAAACCTTGAGGGTAATAAGATATGCAACACGAAAGAAAGTTGTAATTTGAAATAAAGGATATAGAATGACATAGCTAGGTGTTCCACTGATTGTAAGCCATATTGTACTCTTCAGTAGACATGAGCATCAAACCGTGAGAGTGTAGCAACCCCGTCTTGTAGTCTTGCCAAGTTTGACCTGTCCATGATGCTGTTGATTGCCACTGAGCGTACAATTGAGCATACCACTCGGGCTCTCTCCATTCATACACCCATGTAGGAGCAGGATAATCGGAGGCTTGGGGACGGTTGTACACGTACGGTTGATAGCCACCTTCAATGTTGGAGGCACTGAATGAGCTATAGCTATCCTGGGGCATGTTATACTGTTGTTGTTGGTGACGGTCACTTGGATTAATGGTAGTTCGTTGCGAGGTTGGAGCGCCATGATCCCGGTCCTGGGTAGCGTGAGTGAAGTCTGCCTCACCTGTAAATGAAATGGTACGAAGAAGATTAATGAGTCGTGAATGACAATGAGAAGGTTGTAAACAAAGTGAACAACATCGTACCAGTGAATTGAATCAGGCTATGGTGATTTGATAGAGGCGTGTGACCCTTGGAAGGCACATCAGTAGTGCCTTGGCCTCCTTAACCAGCATCATCTCCATCATCTGTATCAGTTTTGGAGCTACTGTCATCGGACTCTTGGTACTCCGGCTTCCTTGAGTCTCTTCATCACTATTGACAATCGTAGACCGTGTGGATGTACCTTTGCCCTTCGATTTTTGGATGGAGGTGCTTTTGGCCCCTGTCAAGTCTTTCTTTTTCCAATGTGACTGTCACCTATGTTTTCATCAGCCCACTAGGCAACACTAGAAGCCCCGGTAGTCCTGCGGAGGTCAGTCAAGTCCACTTGGTTAGCTACAAGTGGACTTGGCACCGGGGCTTCACTCTCAGTTGAGTCCTCATCGAGTTCAGGGCAAGCATTAGAATGAGCATTGTCCATCCAGTCTTTGATTTGATTGTTGGTGTCATAGAAGGAAAGGTCCACTAGTCTCTGAAGGGGATCATCATCATCCTTCCTAATGTGGGCATTTGCTTGTTGTTTGCGAAGGCGAAGATTGTAGTTCACATACACAAGTTTGTTCACCTACTTGTGTGTAAGCCTGTTACGGACCTTTGTATGTATGAATGCAAATGTGCTCCAATTCCGTCGCATCCACTTGAAGAGCAGCATTGACTAACCAATCGCAAAGCAAACTTCTTCAAGTTCGGCGTGTCTGAGGGGAACATGGACCACCATTGTGCTGCAAAATACGAATAACATGTCATTCAACTGTTCTTAACACATCGGAAAACACTATGATTTTTGTTCCTTACAATGCTAATAACATACCAGGTGAAGTTTTACCATCCAACGCCATCTTTCTTGCAAGCGGCTTCCCAAATTCGCCACTCTTATGACGATACATCTCTACCTCCAACAGAGTGGCTGCGGCCGTGTCGATGTCTGTTAGCCACTCGAAAGCTTGACGGAGGTCTTGGAAGACGCTCGCAGTGCAAGTGTAAGCATAGTGCGTCCTTGGGTTCAAAGCCGCAGCTAGAAAAATGTCAGCACAAATTAGTTTAACAATCGAGTGTTACGAATTGAACAGTAAGTAAAGACCGCTACTTACTAGCATTGATGAGTGTCTCAGTGGTGAGGTCGTGCATCCGTCTATCCACAATATCCATGTAAGCATTGTACTTCTCCCTCTCACGAGCGAATAGACTGTCATACTCCATTTTCAACAATTGATATCTCAGAAGAACCTCACTCAAATTTGGGTTCTTGTCCTCGTTAGCAAACCGAAGGAAGGAGTACATCGGTTGCACTGAATTCACTACCGCCTCCAAGTTTTCCCACCAACTAATGCTAGATAGGCAGGCATGTGCATATCTACCATCCTGTGTCCCACTGAACTTACTTTGCATGAATCCAGACGAAGCCATCCACTGCATGAAATGATCTCTCTTCCTAAGGAAACTCTGCAGGAACATGTAGTTGGTGCCGAAACGCGTAGAATTCCACTTAACCAATTCACCACCTATCGCTGCCACCATCATAGCATGCAACTTAGAATGATTGTATAGCCATCTGCAAATTTTTCTACCACTAGCAATCACCGTCTCATGGTCTTGCATCTTTCCAACCTCCTTAAGCATTAAGTTAATTGTGTGAGCCACGCATGGTTGCCACACAATAGTTGGGTACTCTTGCCGCAACAATCTACAAGCCTTCTTGTAGTTTGACCCATTATTAGTGATGGTGATGATCTGTACGACATGTTGGTGGCCTACTTCGCGTATCACCTTCCTCATCTCCTACATTTTCAATTCAAAGAGTCCAAATAAGTCCACCACATATAACTTACAATCACAGACTAGTAAAATGTTTTACATCCAGCTTTTTACCTTAAGTACAAATTGAGCATCCTGGCTTTATCCCGTCGCATTGATTGACTTGTGAAAGAACATTATTCCATTGCAATATATCAGAAAGTTGATGACAACCATACCCGTTAGACCTGTCCATGAATCACACATCAAAGTAACACCATACTCATCCCAGTCGCGCTTGAATCTCTCAAATTGCTTCTTCACATCTTTCTCTGTGGCATCCAGGTACTTGCCATCTATCTCCTTGCTTGATGGAGAAGGTATATTTTCACCTACATATGACATATGAAATGTTAGTTCATGAATTATTCACAAATATGTAAATTGACATTAAATGGTTACGTACCCCACTTCTGTGTCTCTCTCACGGCGCTGACAAAGTAAGGATTATCAGCATTTCTTGCAGCAATGCCGGAGGTAAAGAAGAACCTAGCCCAGGACTCACCAATAGCTTCCCTAGCTTGCTTTCCCTTCTTCGTAAAGAAACCTGTATCAATGCATGTCTGCACAGGGGACTTAGCAGCTGCTAGATTATAATCTCTCAAAGCAGGTGACTCCCTATGAGATGTAGCCCTACGCAACAAATTGGCAATTGGGTTACTTCTACCCGTGCCTCAAGCTGAGCGGATCCACTACCACCGCCATGCTCATATGTGCCACCTCGATGCTCCACATCCCTCCTGTAGCTCTCCTCTTGCCGTGAGGCATTCATGGCTGCTTCCATTTGTTCCTCCTCATCGGCATCACCAGTAAGGTCATAATAGTTGACCCCTGCCGCTTCAACCCTTCTTGACTTTTCAGTCTTACGCCTGCTACCGGTAGCTTGTATCCTATCCAACTCGCGCTTGAAGAAGTCACAGACATCTGGAGGCACTGAATTGCAATATGTTGTCCCCTTCCCTTTTCCAGCCAAATGAATTTTTAGTCTAGTTGCCCCACCACCGCTCTTATGCTGATGACAATACTTGCAACGAAATCCATGGCCTATGCTCTCCCCGTGCTCCCACACAATGTCCTTACTATCTGACATCTTCACCCCTAATATGAAAAAAGAATGTCATCACTAAACACATTATCATTACAGATAAATTTACATACATCACTAAACATAAAGATTAGAGAAGAGATATGGAGAGGGGTGGTATGTAGTGAAAAATAGATAAAAGATTATTTGCATTATTTGAAAATATTGAATTGGGGTAGTTAAAGTGAAACTTTAATAAAAAAACTGATCCATTATGTAATTTACTTTGTTTTTTAACAAAAGGAGTAATAAGTCACTATCTACTAGAGGTGGTTACCATAATGTCTACGTATCAAAGAAAAAACTAACTAGAATCATATCCATTTAATAACTTCACTACTTTAAAACTACTTACATTCTTAGCATATAACAGGAAAATAACATTCAAATGTTTTCCTTTGTATAATATTCTACATAATGTCCTTCTACGAAAAAAATAAACAATGGTTTTGTCCTATTTTAATCCAGTATATTTTTACATTTTTATTTAATGTTTCATTAGTTTTTCTATTCTCTATTGATCTTGTTGGCAGTATGCTAGGAGACCCTTCGACCGGACCTGTCGAAACCAATCAAGCAGCGAGCATTCGGACTCAAGGCACCCAAGACCCGTCGAGGCGAAGACAACGGGGCGAAGGGGGCAAAGGGCGAAGAGTCACACCACGTCCCCGCCAGTTTGGGCGAAGGCTGCATGGTGAAGGCGTACGCCGAAGGAGGACGACTTCGCCAGGCTGGGCCCGATCCAAGGAGGCCCAGTGGGCTAGCCCAATCGCCCTGGCCTACTGGCCGATGGGCCAGTAGTCACCAGATGGCCCACGGAAGGCCCATGTATCTTAATTACATTGAATACCCATATAAGTGTCCCTTTCATAAGGGTGACCATGTAAATTCCCCTGTAAAAGGCCTAAACCCTAATAAGGAGACCTGTAGTGGGATTATAAATAGCCCCCTAGGACCATGTAAAGGGGGGATCCCCAAGAAGATCTTGAATTTAACACACTTTACTTTCCCAACAACCGTTGAGTATCCACGTCCATCGACGTATGCAATTGTCGTTTCGACAACAGCTGGCGCCGACCGTGGGGACCTCCGAGCGAAATCACTGAGAGCGAATGCCACCGAAGAAGGTCTCAAAGGAGAGGGTTGCTAACCCAAAGGAAAGTGTAGCAGAAGAGGCGATAGCCGCCGAAGAAGGGGCACAACCTTCGGCACCCGCCTTCGGCCCCGGCCACTTCGGTGGAGCAGGTGCCGGAGATCCCTTCGGCAAGTCAGCTGGTTTCGACCACACTCGCTGCTGTGCAAGCCGACCCCAACCTCGAGGCGCAAGTCGAAGCCAGCATGGAGGCCATGCAGCAAAACATGACGCGGCTCCAAGACATGCTTCGCCAGATGCAAGAGCAACAGCAAGCATACGAAGCAGCACGGCAAGCCAAGGCTGCTTCGGCCCCAGTCCTCCAGTACTCGGCAGGCTACAACTCGCCTCAAGCCTACCAGCAAGCGCCGGTGCAAGCCCCTCCGTCACAAGCCGCACAAGGACCGATGTACTTCCCCGGGCAATCTTCGGCCGCAACAGCGCACCCACTTCCTGGCGTGCGGCCGCAGGTTCGACTGGCTGTGGTCCAAGTGCACCCCTCACCAACCGGTCAAATGTCACAAGTGATGGCGGAGGGGGCTTCGGCCTTGCAAGCACAGCTTCAAGCTTTCCTTCAGCAACTCAATCAACCCCACAACATCTCAAGCACAACCCCTTCGGCGCAACCGGAGGGGGGCACCGGGGCCAGGGCGCACCCGGGTGGCTGCCGTCGAACCAACCCGGGCTGAGGGCTTCGCCTTGGAGTCAAGGGTTGCAGTTCGACTTCTACAACACCACCCAGGCGCCACCGTTCGGAACCGGGCCACCGAACGTTGTAGCCCAGCCACACGCGCAGGCTATGACTTCGCCTTTCGCCACGCCGTATCCGTAGCCGAGCGGGCCCTCGCTGCAGGGCGTCATGAGTAAGGCAGGGGGCGAAAAGGGGCTGTCGCTGAGCGGGGGAATCAAAACCCGTCCAATCCCACCTCAGTTCAAGTTCCCACCTGTTCCGCGGTACTCGGGCGAAACGGACCCAAAAGAGTTTCTCTCTATCTACGAATCCGCGATCGAAGCCGCTCACGGCGACGAGAATACCAAGGCGAAGGTAATCTATCTCGCTCTAGACGGCATCGCCCGTTCTTGGTATTTCAATTTGCCATCTAATAGCATTTACTCATGGGAGCAATTGCGCGATATCTTTATCCTGAATTTTCGAGGCACCTATGAGGAGCCGAAGACACAGCAACATTTGCTCGGCATTCACCAGAGGCCGGGCGAATCAATACGGGAGTACAAGCGTCGCTTCTCGCAGGCCCGATGCCAAGTTCAAGATATAACGGAAGCATCCGTCATCAACGCCGCTTCGGCCGGGCTGCTCGAAGGCGAACTCACGAGGAAAATCGCCAACAAGGAGCCGCAAACTCTCGAGCACCTGCTTCGCATCATCGACGGGTATGCAAGGGGCGAAGAGGACTCCAAGCGAAGGCAGGCAATTCAAGCTGAGTACGACAAAGCCTCCATCACCGCTGCCCAGGCCCAGATGCAGGTGCAGGTCCCCGAACCGGCTCCCCCCGTCGTTCGCCAACCCCAGCCAGCGAACCAGGGGCAGCCGCCGAGACAAGGCCAAGCTCCCATGACTTGGAGGAAATTCAGGACTGACCGTACAGGCAAGGCTGTGATGGCTGTCAAAGAAGTACAAGCCCTCCGCAAGGAGTTCGACGCCCAGCAGGGTGGCAGCCACCAGCAGCCTGTTCGCAACAAGGTCAGAAAGGACCTCTATTGCGCCTATCATGGGCGATCTTCGCACACCACTGAACAGTGCCGAAACATTCGTCAACGAAACAACGCTCAAGAATCAAGGCCGCATCAAGGCGCCGCTGTCGAAGCGTCTCGCGAGGCGGCCCGAGAGCAGTCACTCCCAGTCGAACAGCGCCAAGACATGCAGCGCAGAATCATCCAGGTGATTACAAGGGCCGATCCGCCAGTTCAGCCGTCAAAGCGGCAGAAGAAGTTGCAGCTACGAATGGTGCATAACATCACCACCGCAGGCGAAGGGGTCCCGAAGTACTTGAACCAACAAATTTCTTTTGGGCCAGAAGATGCCGAAGGAGTGCTATTCCCGCATCAAGACCCCCTAGTAATCTCGGCCGAGGTAGCCGGCTTTGAAGTTCAGCGAATTCTGGTCGATGGAGGTAGCTCGGCCGATGTCATCTTCGCCGAGGCATACACCAAGATGGGACTGCCAACTCCGGCCCTCACCCAAGCACCGGCCTCACTTCGCGGCTTCGGCGGTGAGGCAGTTCAAGTTCTCGGCCAGGCACGATTGATGGTTGCTTTTGGCACAGGCGAAAACAGGCGCGAAGAGCATATACTGTTCGATGTGGTCGACATTCCATACAGCTACAACGCTATCTTCGGCCGTGCAACCTTGAACAAGTTCGAAGCCATCTCCCACCACAACTATCTCAAGCTCAAGATGCCCGGTCCGGCGGGGTAATCGTCGTCAAGGGGCTTCAACCTCCAGCTACGTCAAAAGGTGACTTGGCCGTGATTAACAGGGCAGTGCACAATGTGGAGCCCGAACCGCATGTCAAGCGCGTGCCGAAGCCAGCCCCTCATGGCAAGGTGGTCAAGGTGCAAGTAAGCGAGGCTGACCCGGCAAAGTTCGTCCAGCTGGGGGGCGATCTAGGCGAAGAGGAAGCTAGGAGAGTCCTAGAAGTACTCAAGAAAAACATCGACATCTTCGCCTGGGGCCCCAGCGAAGTGGGGGGTGTTTCGACAGAACTCATCATGCATCACCTGGCAGTCAAGCTAGACGCCAAGCCAAGAAAGCAGAAGCTGCGCAAGATGTCCACTGATCGCCAAGAGGCAGTGAAGGCAAAAGTGCAGAAGCTACTCAATGCCGGGGTGATCAAGGAGATCGACCACCCGGAGTGGCTGGCGAACCTGGTCCTGGTGAAAAAGTCGAACGGCAAGTGGCGCATGTGCGTCGACTTCACGGACGTCAACAAGGTGTGCCCGAAGGATGACTTCCCTTTGCCGCGGATCGACCAGCTTGTTGATTCGACGGTTGGCTGCGAACTCATGAGCTTCTTGGATGCCTACTCCGGCTATCACCAGATCCACATGAATCCAGACAACATCGCCAAGACAGCCTTCATCACGCCATTCGGCACTTTTTGCCACCTCAGGATGCCTTTCGACCTGAGGAACGCCGGAGCAACATTCGCCAGGCTGGTGTACAAGGTGCTTCGCTGGCAGCTGGGGCGAAATGTGGAGGCCTATGTCGACGACATCGTCGTAAAGAGCTGCAAGGCTTTCAACCATGCGTCCGATTTACAAGAGACCTTTGACAACTTGCGCGTGGCGGGTATGAAACTAAACCCCGTAAAGTGTGTTTTTGGAGTTCGCGCGGGCAAGTTGTTGGGTTTTCTTGTCTCTGAAAGGGGCATCGAGGCGAACCCCGAGAAAATTGATGCCAGTCAGCAAATGAGGCCACCGTCGAGCGTACGCGAAGTACAAAAGCTCGCGGGCCGAATTGCAGCACTCAGTCGTTTTCCCTCGAAAGCAGCCGAAAGGGGCTTGCCATTTTTCAAGACCCTCTGGGGCGCAGGAAAGTTTAGCTGGACCCCCGAATGCCAGGCCATATTCAACGAGTTAAAGCAGTATCTGCAAAGCCCACCTACCCTGGTCAGCCCAGCCCCAGGAAGCGAAATGTTGCTGTATCTAGCAGCTTCGCCAGTGGAAGTCACTGCAGTCCTCGTCCAAGAGACAGAGTCAGGACAGAAACCAGTATACTTCATCTCCGAAGCCTTACAAGGGGCGTTGACAAGGTACATTGAGATGGAAAAGCTTGCTTACGCCCTAGTGAGGGCTTCGTGCAAACTCAAGCACTACTTCCAGACCCACAAAATCACTGTGCCATCACAGTATCCTCTAGGCGAAGTACTCCGGGGCAAGGAAATCTCTGGTAGACTCAGCAAGTGGGTAGCAGAGTTATCCCCTTTCGACCTGCATTTCGTTGCACGCACCGCTATCAAATCCCAAGTCCTAGCCGATTTCGTAGCCGAATGGACACCGACGTCCGTCCCCGAACCTCAGCCCGTCGAACAGCCTTGGATAATGCACTCCGATGGCTCGTGGTCGCACAGGGGGGCGGGCGCCGCGGCCGTGCTCACTTCGCCAGGGGGCGTGCCGATTCGGTATGCCGCAACGCTGCAGTTCGACACAACCAACAACACGGCAGGGTACAAAGCGGTGCTGCTGGGGTTAAGAAAGGCGAAAGCATTGGGGGTTCGGCGCTTGCTCATCCGAACAGACTCCAAGCTGGTGGCGTGTCATGTTGATAAGTCTTTTGAGGCAAAAGACGAAGGGATGAAAAGATATTTGGAGGCTGTTCGATCTACGGAAAAGTGCTTCGCTGGGATAACGGTCGTACACACCTAGAGGCCAGAATGAGGAAGCAGACACCCTGGTGAAATCTGCCGCCTGCGGGGGACCGCATTCACCAGGCATCTTTTTCGAGATCCTGTATGCATCAAGCGTGCCCACGGAGACTATGGATATCATGGTCATTGACTAGACAGATCCGGGCGAAGACCCAGAGGACTGGCGAACCCCGTTCGTAAAGTACCTCAAGGAAGGCTGGCTTCCAGAGGATGAAGTAGAAGCGAAGCGCTTGCAAATTAAAGCCACGCAATACAAGCTGGTCTCAGGGTAGCTATATCGCTCTGGGGTACTCCAACCTTTGCTTCGATGCATCTCCTTCGCCGAGGGCGAGGAAATGGTGAAGGAAATACACCAGGGGCTCTGCGGTGCACACCAGGCTGCGAGAACAGTCGCCTCCAAGGTGTTTCGCCAGGGAGTATATTGGCCCACTGTGCTGAAAGTTTGCGTTGAGCAGGCCAAAAGGTGCGAAAGCTACCAGCGACACAGCCGAAGCCAGACCGCACCACAATATGAGCTGCAGCTTATCGCCCCAGTCTGGCCCTTCGCCAGGTGGGGGCCAGACATCATTGGCCAATTCCCTGTGGCGCGAAATGGGTACAAATTTGCAATCGTGGCCATCGAATACTTCTCGCGGTGGATCGAGGCCGAACCGCTCGGCGCGATCACTTCGGCGGCAGTACAGAGGTTTGTTTGGAAAAACATCGTTTGCCATTTCGGAGTGCCGAAGGAGTTCATCACGGATAACGGCAAATAGTTCGACTCTGATAGGTTCAGAGAGATGTGCGACGGACTAAACCTGAAAATCAGGTTCGTGTCGGTCGCACACTCGCAGTCAAATGGGGCAGCCGAACGCACAAATGGCAAGATCTTGGAGGCGCTCAAGAAAAGGCTTGAGGGGACAGTGAAGGGCAGATGGCCAGATGAAATGCTGTCTGTCCTTTGGGCCCTCCGAACAACTCCCACAAGGCCAACCAAGTTCAGCCCGTTCATGCTCCTCTACGGAGACGAGGCGATGACCCCAACGGAGGTAGGGGCTAACTCACCAAGGGTGATGTTCTCTGGGGGCGAAGAAGGGCGCGAAGTGTCGCTCGAACTCCTTGAGGGGGTACGAGTCGAAGTACTAGAACACATGCGCAAGTACGCCACAAGCACTTCGTCAACCTACAACAAAAAGGTTCGCCCAACAGAGCTCTTATCTGGCCATCTCGTCCTAAGGAAAAAGGCGAACCCAGTAGCGGTTGGGAAGCTTGAGTCAAAATGGGAAGGGCCATATCTCATCAAGCACAGGTCGAGGATGGGCTCTTTTCGCCTAGCAACACTAGAAGGCGAAGAGTTCGACCACTCCTCGAACGCCGCTTCTCTTAAGCGTTTCTATGTCTAGAAAGGGTGGCACCCTATTCGCCAAAATGTAAAAATGTACATATTGTTATATAGCTCTTTCGGCATCTGCCATTATGTAAGCCTTCCGGCACAAAAATACAAAAAAAAGGAGAAAAGGAAAAAAGGAAAAAAACTGGATGTAGGGCTATTATCCACTCTGGAGGCCCGAACCAGTATAAAATCTCTGTGTCTTTCGCCTTTTTTACTTGTGTACATGATAATTCATGGAAAAACCCCAAGGCAAACGCCTGATCAACGAAAACGCTATGGGGGTGAAACTAATCGGCCAAAGCATCGCTCACCGAACGTTGAAACCGCGACAGCTTGTTTCGGATAAATTAACCGAACACCGTTGTAATCGATCTATGCGAAAACATGCGCTACTCCCACGACGGGGTACCAAAGATCGATGACGGAAGACGAAAGCTGAAAAGTTAGCATACCTATTTCGCTAACACACGCAAAGGGGCCGATATATCTCGGTCTAACGAAAGCACGAAAAGTGACAATGCGAAAATAGCGAAAAGGAAATGAAAGCACATCTTTATTTACTTCGAAAAAATAATCGAAGAGTACATATCGTACAGCAGGGTACAGGCGAAAGGAATACAACAAACTATAGCTTAGATTACAAGTAAATTACATCTTCGTCCCCAAAACAACTACCACTTCCAAAGGAGTGATCTGGCGAACATGGTTCGTCGTCACTACTAATGTTGTAAACTACCCTAAGGGGGGAAGGGGGCGAAACAAGCGAAAGACTATAGCGACGTCGGGCGATCGCCTCCTGCCGATCAGTCCGTCGATGATTTCGCCAGAAACGAGCCATGCCATCTAAGCGCACCACATGGACATGATCGTAGTCCTCCAGCGTTCGCCCGGGGTGTGTTCGCATCCAGTTGGCAACATTCACAACTTTGTAGTTGTTGCCGTTAATCACCATTTCACGGTAAATAGGTCGAAGCAGGTAACGGACCTTCGGCAAATTCTTTACAGCAACGAACTTCTTGTTCCTGCTTCGCCAATCCCCAAAGGGGGGCCGAACGCATAGCTTTCGGCGTAGACCCTGCAAACAGTAGGAGGTCTTGTGGCGAAACGCAGAGAGCGAAGCTGGAACGCATAAATCGGGCGGAGAAGTTTTGTGAAACAGCGCAAGCACGGGAAAAGAAAACATCGAACATAGATGGCGAAAATAGTCATATATTTCAAATATTACGACATTCTACAGTAAGGTGGGCCATTGGCCATATTTACATTGTTCGCCCTATACGGCAAACATCAAAAGTAAAAAAAATATAATAAAGATTTACAAAAAAACGGGCGGAGGGCCTCACACCTCTGGGTGGTCTTGGGCTCCACCTCCGCCCCCTTCCGTCGGCTCTTCGCCTTGATCCGCCGCTTCTGTCTTCGCCAGCTGCTTAAGCAGGCGGGCCTTGGCAGCAGACCGACCATCTTGCTGCCAGAACTGCTTGCGCCAGGCGCAGAGCGCTGGTGAAATATCCTGGGCGCTCACCTCCCAATCCCCCTTCGCGAAGTCGGGGAACTGGGCGATATGCTCGCACCCGGATTGCTGCAGCAGGCCCAGGGCGAAAGCTGCTGAGACGCGCGCACAGCAATCGCTGTACGCCGTCGCACAGTCCGAAACTACGCAGCCAGCCTACTGGGTCCACTCATAGAACTCGAGTGCGGAGGCGTTTTCCCCCGGAACGCCCCGCGCTTTCGCCCCCATGTCGGTAAGCGCGAGGCGAAGAGTGCAGCAGGCAGTCTTAGCAGACTCAGTTGTCCTCGCCACCTCCCGTGCAAGGCGTTGGGCCTTCGCCTCCACCATATCCGCCTCCTGACGAAGAGCCAACATCTTCGGCTCCGTCAAGTTGTAGTAATCGATGAGGGTGGCGGAATGCCCCGCTCCTTCTCCAGCTCGGCCTTGAGGCGATCGATTTCCGCCTTCGCCTCGCTGCCCTTATCCAGTTCGGCCTGGAGGCGCTTGTTTTCCGCCTTTGCCTCCCGGAGGGACCGAGCAAGGCCCTCCATCTCCAGGCTCTTGCGGTCCAGTTCGTCGTCCTTGGCCCGAAGACGGTTCTTCAGGCCATCAAGGCGGGCCCGCATTGTTCACTCCGTCGAACAGTGGGCTGCGAGGAGCTGGCGAAACAAGAAAAAAGGGGGGGCGAATGGTAAGCCAGGATGTTGAAAACAACGACACAAAAAGAGCATAAAATAAAAAGAACTTAGCTTACCCGAACCGCCAGGCTCTTAACGGCGGAGCAGCCCTCGTCGAACTCGTTAAGTTCGGCGAAGAGACTGGGGCAACCGGCTGGAGCGACGATATTGCTCACCCCCTCAACGAAGGGAATGAGCTCTGCCCGGGTCTCAAAGTCGCCGGGGGCGAAGCGGGGCGGCGCCTGGCAGTAGTCGGAGCCAGACGTCTCGGCCATCTTCTTGCCCTTGTCGAGGGTAAGTGGCGAAACGATTGGCCGGCGAACCGGGCTATTAAAAACCCGGGCAGCCGCCTTCACCACTCGTTCGGCCAAAGCTGAAGCTCCAGCCCCGCCCGCTGATCCAAGGGTGGTCGTCAGACCCTGGCTTCGCCCGGCGGGCGAAGTGGGTGTCCCATCGGACGACTCATCATCGCTAAAAACATTAGCGATGGCGAGGACCCCTTTTTTCCGGGGCGCCCTCTTAGCAGGCTCCCCCTTCACCGCCTTAGTCGCAGCGATCGCAACCAAGGCCTTCGCCCCCTCCACGTCTTTGCGGCGACGGGGGAGGAGACCGACTCCGCCCCGGTTTCGACGTGCTCCGGGCTGGGAGTCGGGGTGTAGCCGCGCGTCCCGGAGCGGCTGTCGCCAGCCTCATCCGCGACCCCTTCGGCCACGAACTCGGTCTCCCCCACGTCCTCCTGCTCTTCGACGCCGTCCTCATCATCAATGTCGGGGTCGGGGGAGGCAGGGGCCTTTCGCTTGCGGGGGGCGAACTTCACTTGCCCCCGCAGGCGTTTTCGGGATGGGCCCGCTTCGTCATCAGCCTTGAACGGCTTCGTCCTGGCGGGGAGCTCGCCAACGTAGACCCGGTTCGCCCGGCCAGGTGCTTGTCGGGTTAACAGTTGGCTGTACTCAGTGACCGACACGTCGCCGATCAGCTTGCGGGCTTCGGTGTCGGCCTGGGCAAGGGTTAACACTGAAAAAAGGCAGGCTGTTACATAAGAGGCCGAACAAACGAAAAGAAACAAAAAGGAGAATAGGAATTTACCATTCGCCCCGGCGGGCAGGACGAGTTTCGGCAGGCCGTCGACCTCTTCGTCCCGGTCAATTTCGACCTGCCACGATTGGGAGAGGGGGCATACGCGAAGCATGCAAAACTCCTCAACCAAATCACGGCAACTCAGCTGGGCGCAAACCTTGCGGAGCAGGGTGAACCGTGCCTCTAGAGCGCCGCTGATGATGACTCTTGGTTTCCGGACTGGCGAAATCGCCCGGCGCCGCCAGCGAAGGGCTTTCGCCGCTTCGGACCCAGCTTTGAAGGGGATGGAGTCGTAAAACCACTTCGCCATCCAATGGCGATCCCACTTCGACATTGTAGCGTTGACCGGCCACAAGTCGGAGCGCTCGGGGCGAACGTTAAAGTTCACACTCCCAAACGCCGTCTTCTTGGTCCCGGCAGGGGTGACCACCGTCTTCGAGTTTACGGTGGCCGTGAAGATAGCGCCGAAAAGATCGGCGCTGGGCTCGAACCCAACGGTCTGGCACACCCAATCAAAGATGGCGATGCGGACCAGAGCCGAAGGGCTCAGCTGGGGCAGCTCCACCTGGAAAAGGCGAAGAATTTCCGGCAACAGTATGTTGCACGGAAACCGAAGACCAGCCTCGAAGAACACGGTGAACACGACCGTCTGGTGTTCTCTGGGCTTCGGCACTTTGGCTTCCCCGGGGCGAACACCCACCCCTCCGCCACCAGGCCTGAAGCAACCATCCTCGCCAGCTCATCTTCGTCTATGAGCGAAATCCCCAAAAACGCGGTGGTATCTTCGTCGATTTGGCCAGGGTCGGGACCTGTTGTGGAAACGGGGTTCGGCTTGCATGGGGCCATGGCGAAGTGAGCATGGGTTAGTGTTGACGTAAAAACACGACGGCCTGGGAGATCTGCTTAGCTCCAGTGCAGGTCCAGAATAATGATAAGATACGGGCGTGCCAGTCAGTTTGATCCTGCAACTGACAAGATATATAAATTGAAGATCAAAAGATAGCCGATCGGCTGACAAGCCGATGGAGTGATTCCAGCCGATGCCGATACCAGCCGATATCCAATATAGATCTTGATACTTGAGTAAATAATGACATAAATATAATCGGCTGATGATAATGAAATAATATAATCCAGTAGAAATCAATCGGCTAGTAATGATAGATTGAATAAGCATTGATCCGAAGGTTGAAGTATTCATCGGCTGGTGGTCCGATGTCAATATATCCAAATGATTAGATAAACAATGAAACCTTTGTTGTCATCGGCTAAATCCAACTTGTATGTAACCCTTACAAGCCGATGCAATGTCCAGATAACTCATCGGCTAGCACTCCGATAAAACATTAGCATGAACCTATCGGCTTAACAAGATTTATATTATCAACAACAGTCTGGTAGGTCGAACTGAACCGATGCAGCACGAGATTGTATATGATAATCTAATACTTGATGAACCGATAGATCTGTCTAATGTGATGGATATAGCAAATCTATTTAAAACAACATTGTGATTGTAGAGATATATCGGCTAAGATAGAAGATCGGACCGAACCGAGACAGTCCCAACTAAACCAATGCGTCTCTAAACACAATGCAATTAAGATAGAATTGAGATATCAGGTAAATATATCAACCAAACCAGAGCGATCAAGAGATCGAAGCGATGCAGCCTTGAACAACACCAATGTAGCCGATAAATTCACCAGGGCCCGACGGAACGTAGGGCTTACCCCTTCGCCGGAGATCGAAAGCCGATGCAGCCCCGCGTTGATCGAGAGATAATTTACATAGACCCCGGGTGTACATATTTATACCCATGGGTAGACACCAGTCCATATCGGACACGACTCAAACTTTCCTAAAGATAAAAGGAAACACATAAAGTCCTTATCGGACACTAAACACATTTTCCTAAAATTAAAAGGAAACTAACAACTCTGCCTAATTAATAGATAAATTGCCATGCCGCATCCTCCTTGAACTCGGTCTCTTCTAGATAAACTTTCTTTAATATATTAATTTCCTTAACCGAATTTAGTAAGAATCCGACTGTTGGCGATTGATAGCTTCCATCGGCCGATTCTAGAACTCTGAAGCCGATACTGACTCTAGGCCGATGATGAGTTCGAGGCTTACCAAATTTCATCGTCAACAGTTAGCGAAGGGAGCTAGCTGGCGAATGGGTTCGTTCGAGTCAGAGAGCCGTGAGTAAAAAGTTGAGGGGAGAACGACTGCGGTGAAAATGATGAGGGTAACGGCGGTGAAAGTGAGGAAGTAAAAATATATAGCCTACCAGGCGACGTTTCGCCTTCCCAGCCAATCAGGAACGGCCACGTGTCACGGGGTAGGCGAAACGGTAAAATCCTATGGACCAGGCCGCGTAGTGGCGGGCCCTCGAGAAGAGGCCCATCACTGTTCACTACGGCCCAATGAAACAGTAAGGGCAACTTCGCTATTTATGGAAAGCGAAGGCCCATCACTGTTCATTTAGGCCCAGTCAAACAGTAAAAATAGCTTCGTCATATGCAAAGAAAGGCGAAATCTATATGTTCATCATTATTAATTCTTAGCACGGGGCACAAGTCAGGTTTCGGCAGGAGCATCGGTCGAAAGGGGGCACCTCATACCATACTACATGGTTTGCACGGTCTCGGCCGAAGCTCCTATCTCACCCTTGCCCGTGAGGGGCTTGTTGGCAGTATGCCATGAGACCCTTCGACCGGACCTGCCGAAACCAATCAAGCAACGAGGATTCAGACTCAAGGCACCCAAGACCCGTTGAGGCAAAGCCCCATGGCGAAGACAACAGGGCGAAGGGGGTAAAGGGCGAAGAGTCACACCACGTCCCCGCCAGTTTGGGCGAAGGCTGCATGGCGAAGGCGTACGCCGAAGGAGGACGACTTCGCCAGGCTGGGCCCGATCCAAGGAGGCCCAGTGGGCTAGCCCAATCACCCCGGCCTACTGGTCGATGGGCCAGTAGTCACCAGACGGCCCACGGAAGGCCCATGTACCTCAATTACGTCGAATACCCATATAAGTGTCCCTTTTATAAGGGCGACCATGTAAATTCCCCTGTAAAAGGCCTAAACCCTAGTAGGGAGGCATGTAATGGGATTATGAATAGCCCCCTAGGACCATGTAAAGGGGGATCCCCAAGAAGATCTTGAGTTTAACACACTTTACTTTCCCAACAACCATTGAGTATCAACATCCTTCAATGTATGTAGTTGTCGTTTCGACAACAGATCTTATGAAGCAGGTAAATCCTACAAAATTACTGAATCGGCGGTTTAACAGCGAAAATCGTGGAACGCCCGCGATTACCGCGCGGTCTGGAGTGATTACCGTCCAAAACCACGCGATAACCGCGTGTAAATAGCGACTTACCTCGGTCCCACGCTCGTAGACGGTTACCGCGCCAGACCGCGCGATTACCGCGGCAAATCGCGCGGTTTCGCCGCTCGCCGGCGCGTCCAAGCCGGATCTGGTGACGGCGTGCACTCTTCTGTCGCCCAAGAGCTCCACAAGCCGACTGGTATGGATAGTGATAGGAGAGAGGAGCTGGGAGATATTTTCTCCACTAAAGAGCCTTAATGGGCCGAATGAACAGTGCGAACTGCAGCCCAGTCTGTTTTAATTTTTACAATTTTTTTATTCATTTTCAGTTTAGCCATATAATTTTAATTTCTCTAACTAGTTTTCAAAAAAATTATTCACCATATAACACTAAAATTCAAGAACTACATCCAAAATTTTTTCTGGTTTTTTTATTTTTCGGAAATTTTGAATTTGGATGAAATTCGCTAAACCCTTACATCCGGCTACCACTACCGTCCCCCGCGGTAAGCGCGGTAACCGCGGTTACCGCGCCTTACTGGCGAGCAATGCTTGCAACTAGCAGAGTGGTGACTCCATGTTTATGCTGGTGTGTTGACTAGTTTGGAAGGAACACAATGCGAGTCTTCGATCAAAAGTTCAAGGTGGTGGAGCACCTTACTGCAGATATCAAAGAGGAAATTTCAATTTGGAGATCAGCTGGCATATTTCCATCTTGCGAGGAGTATCCCTTTGTAAATATTATTTTTATTTTTTCCTCTCTCCTCTGTTTCTTTGGGGATCCTCTCCCAAACTCGACAGTCTAATGTTGTGATCAACTTTGTAACACTCTCCTTTAACCTTAATGAAATTTGGTCGGCATTTTCTTAGCCGACCCAGCAAAAAAATAGAACTAAACAATGAAACCAACCTGTTTCGGTTGCATAAGTTGATCTCAATAGTAGTTGTTTTACCAAGGGTTTGCATACTTTCCTATTTAATTAGTGCATATGTGCATTATCTTTTTCTTTTTTGTAAGGAACGTCAGTCCAACTTAGAGAAATAAATGTGTTGAAGTTTCGATCAAAGATCTATAATATATGGTAAACAAACTAGCTAATGGCTATGTATTGTATATTATTTTGAATTTTGAATAGTAAGACAGTAAATCTTGAGAGAAAGATCTTTTAGATGGTTTCGTCTGAATTTTCTCCATTTGCAAAAGAACATTGTGAATTTATTGTTTGCCATGTCATTCGTGGTGGATCAGTGTATTTATTTGTATTTATTTGCTTTACAAAGAAGAGTCTAATCCATCTGTGCATTCACCTTCATAAATGGGAGAGTAAGCAAGATACAAAATCAAGATCAACCCATTTTGCAGCCTATTAATTTGAGCC
The DNA here is from genome assembly GCA_000573905.2 of Oryza punctata. Taxonomy (NCBI): domain Eukaryota; kingdom Viridiplantae; phylum Streptophyta; class Magnoliopsida; order Poales; family Poaceae; genus Oryza; species Oryza punctata. The sequence goes on along the minus strand of CM002494.2, from coordinate 1,831,655 downwards.
ATATGTTATGCATTCAAAGTCTCTTGTATTTTAAATAGATTGACTAATTTTTACCAAATTTCTCAGATCTTTATCATGAGATATATATGATGTATGCAGGTTCAGAATACCAGCTCCAACCATTTTATTCTATGTGAATAATTTAGAAAACGGGGCTGGATGAAATTCAGAACTCTTAAAGAAGTTTCAGAATTCAAAATGAACTCTAGAGCGTAGAAACTATACAGCTCTATTTAAATAGTGTCCAACCTGTTTGATGTGGAGAAATTTGAGGCATTCAGAAAAAGGTCAATTTTGAAACAGAGTGGTTATCAGCTAATAACCACTATATTTTTCTGAAACTTGTTCCTGTATGCTTGAATCCTAGAGAACGTTTTGGTGTTTCTAATGAGGTCTATATATATTGTATATGTTTAAATCATGTTTCCAAGGTATTTATCTGAATAACAAATACTTCTATAAATGTTTTGTTATGAATTACTTGATTGTTATAGGGGCAAACATCAATGTCATCTTGAAACCGATTGAGTGTAACTTGATTACGGTGACAACCGGCAATCTCCATAAAGCACAACATTTTGGTAAAAGTTAAAAAATAATCGTTGGACTACTACAAGCATATTATAGGAAGGCACATACCAGAATCTTCGTCAAGAAAAATCAGAGGTAAGTATTAATTGCACTGGCAACCGGCAACCTATGTCAAGCACACATAAGAAATCTGGCACATTATTTGATATAAACGATTCTCCAAATGCATAATATAATAATCTTAACTTTGCTTTCTTAAAATCCTATAAAATTTTCATCTACTTGTGTCACAGTCAAGTTTCTTGCATGGTAGGTAATATTAAGCCAATATATATAATTTTTCATCATTAAAAATGAATACTTTATTTTTTATATTCCAATATGTGCAACTTAGAACCTCACTTTCTTTACAAAAGAGTAAAGTTCTTAAATTATAGATAAAGGTTGAAAAAAAAACTTACTGACAACCATTCCGTACAAAAGATGGTTGTTTTCACATTTATCACACATCTATTTTTTTAGGGAAAGCACACATTTTGATCAATACACATAAAAATCACTTTCTCAATATAAAGTACCAACTCTTTCAGACAGAGACACTTGTGGAAATAAGTGCAAGGCAACAGGACTTGCCCTAGTTGTAAATTAATATAAATTTCCTAACAGTGTGTTATTTAAAATCACAACGAAACATGGCTCATGAAGTGCTCCACCCATGCATCTTCCTCGATCTTTTTGTTCAGGTTAGGCAAACATCTCGCACAAAGTTTTGCTTTCTTTTCTTCCTCGTTTCCTTTGGCATCAACCGTGCATCCTTCACCAATACAAGTGATGATCAACTCTTATACCTTGGGTTCACTGGCGCAAACCTCATCACTGATGATACAACCGTAGTCACGTCAAACGGACTACTTGAGCTTACCAATGGGACAGTTAATCGCAAAGGTCATGCATTCTACCCATCTCCATTGCACTTCCGCAAGTCACACAACTATAAAGTACATTCTTTCTCAGTTTCATTCGTGTTTGCCATCCGCTCTAGCTATCCCAGAATGAGCCTACATGGATTGGCCTTTGTTGTTTCCCCAAGCACAAACTTCTCCAATGCATTGGCTAACCAATACCTGGGCTTCTTAAATTCTCAAAACAAAGGCAAAGCAAGCAACTATATCTTAGCTATCGAGTTTGACACTGTCTTAAACATTGAGTTTGAAGACATCGACAACAACCATGTAGGCATTGACATCAATGACCTCCATTCAGTAAAATCCCACTCTGCAGGCTACTATGATGATAGAAATAGTAGCTTTCAGAACATGAGTCTTATTAGTGGTGACCCAATGCAAGCATGGGTGGACTACAATGGAGAAGACAAGAAAATCAGTGTGACTATGGCTCCTATTAAAATGGCAAAACCTACAAGGCCACTCATCTCAATGTCCTATGACCTATCAACAGTTCTTAAAGAGCCATCGTATATTGGATTCTCAGCGTCAACCGGTGCAGCTGACTCACGACACTACATCCTCGGTTGGAGCTTTGGCATGAATAACTTAGCTCCTATGATTAATATCAACAAACTGCCAAAGCTACCTTATCAAGGCTCAAACCCTCGATCAAAGCTCCTGGCGATCACTCTACCAATAGCCAGTGCAACATTTGTGATTCTTTTATGCAGTGTATTCATTATAATTGTGCGGAGACGATTGAGGTATGCGGAGCTAAAAGAAGATTGGGAGGTTGAGTTTGGACCACATCGGTTTTCATATAAGGATTTGTTCCACGCCACACACGGATTTGACAATAAGCACTTGCTTGGTGCAGGAGGATTTGGTAAGGTCTACAAAGGAGTACTTCCATCATCTAAACTAGAGGTCGCGGTGAAGAGAGTGTCTCATGAATCTAGACAAGGGATGAAGGAGTTTGTTGCTGAGGTTGTCAGTATTGGTCGCATTCGTCATCGCAATATTGTTCAATTGTTGGGCTACTGTAGGAGAAAAGGTGAACTACTTTTAGTTTATGACTATATGAAAAATGGTAGCCTTGATATATATTTATACAATGATGAGCTCAAACCTACATTGAGTTGGGATCAACGCTTTCGAATCATCAAGGGTATTGCATCTGGACTGTTCTATCTCCATGACAAGTGGGAGAAAGTTGTCATCCATCGGGACATCAAGGCAAGCAATGTGTTGCTCGATACTGAAATGAATGGAAGGCTAGGTGACTTTGGCCTTGCAAGACTATATGACCATGGCACTGACCTACAAACAACGCATGTGGTCGGTACCATGGGGTACCTTGCCCCAGAATTGGTATGCACAGGTAAGGCATCCCCTCTCACAGATGTGTTTGCCTTTGGTGCATTCCTTCTTGAGGTTACCTGCGGGCAAAGGCCAGTTAAACACAGTTCACAAGACAATCCTGGTGTATTAGTTGATTGGGTACTCGAGCATTGGCAAAAAGGATTGCTAACAAATACAGTGGATGCAAGGCTGCAAGGCGACTACAACATTGATGAAGCATGCTCCGTGCTAAAGCTAGGTCTATTATGCTCACATCCATTTACCAACATGAGGCCCAACATGCAGCAAGTCATGCAATACCTTGATGGTGATGTGCCACTCCCGGAGCTGACACACATGGATATGAGCTTCAACATCGTCTCCTTGATGCAGGATGAAGGGTTCAACCCATATACACTATCATATCCTCCTTCAGGGACTAGCATCGGCACAATATCTAACATATCTGGAGGAAGATGATAAACTTGGTGCTTTCATGTGTACTTTGTGTGGCAATATCAGTGATGTTATGTATCGAGTCATTTAATGTTGGGGCAGAGCTAGATTATTACAGGGTCCTTTTATTAATCTTGTTTAATAATAGTGTACTATTTAGCTTACTGCATGCCAGTTTTACCATTTACATACTATAATGTACTATTACGAGCTTACTGGAGAGCTAGATACCTAGCAGCTTTATTGTATCATTGTAAACATTTACTCCCTCCGTTTCATATTATAAGTCGTTTGATTTTTTTCTTAGTCAAATTTTTTTAGATTTGATCAAGTTTGTGGAAAAAGTTAGCAACATGTTTGTTTTAGTTTCATTAAATTTAATTTGAATATATTTTGATAATATGTTTTTTATATTGAAAATGCAAGTATATCTTTTTTATAAAATTGGTTAAACTTAAAGAAATTTGACTAAGAAAAAAGTCAAACGACTTATAATATGAAACGGAGGTACTATTAATTGTTTTGTTGAGCAGTTAAGGTATGAAGCCAATATTGTCTGTTTTGCATAAATCAAACAGTATCTACATACTACGACTGTACTGCATATTGTTATATTGACCACCAGAAAATTAAATAGGCATGTCCATAGTAGAGGCAAAAGTGGGTTGTGCCCTCCCGCCCCCGCCCCACCCAAAGCAATTTGGCCCACAAGCCTAGAGTTCAAAATATAATGGAATAAGTCTACTTTACCTCCCTCAACTCATGCATGCCCTGGTTGAATCGCATCCCTCAACCGTAAAACCGGGTATAACCCATCCTCCAACTCACAAAACCGTTGCAAATTGACTCCTCGGGTGGTTTGGGAAGCGGTTTCGTCCGACGTGGCATCTTTGACCCCGTTGACTAGCTGAGTTAGCAATGTGGGTCCCACATGTCAGTGTCTTGTAGAGTACGTGTACCGTCCGGCCTTTGTTGTTACTACTGCCTGGTGGCAGTGGTGAACCTAGAACAAAAATTACCAGGGGTCCAATACGTACTAATTATCTAATTTTTTACTTGTATACAAATTAACATCATATAATTCAATTAGAATTGAATAATTTACCCGGGGTCCTATACCTAGGAACGCCACTGCCTGGTGGTGGTGCGCCGTGCGTGGCGGTGGTCATGGCACTGAGGGAGGAGGAAGCACCCACCACCGCTCACGGGGATGAGGTGACGGATGAGGGGTGCAGGAGGGGAGGCGGCGGTAGGGAGGGAGGAGAGGAGGTGACGGGGGGAGGGAGGAGAGGAGGGCAGGGATAAGGTGGCGTGCGGGAGGGGAGGCGGTGAAAGGGAGGGATGAGAGGAGACGGATGGTGGATCCCGGCGAAGCCGCCACCCCAACCGTCGCCGCATCTTCCTCCCCGTGGGATGACCTCCCCAATGACTTCTTCCTCTCCGTCTCCATCTTCTCCCCATCCCCATCCCCATCCACGTCCACTCCTCCTTCCACCTCCCCACGTGTTGCCCTCCGCTCCTCCCTCCCTCCCGCTCACATCCACCCCTCCTCCTCCATCTCCTTCTCCTCCGACTCCCTCCACCACTATGCGTTTCGCCCACACCACCACCACCTCCACCCTACCTACTCCATCTCGGCCTTCTCCGCATCCGCCTCAACTATGGTCGCAGAGTTCATTGCTCCGGCCTACGTGTCCCGTGTCGCCGCCGACCACCCGCCACCACTCGACTCATGCGCGTCGTGGTAGGCGAGCCCTCCCCTCGCATGCGCTGCCATCCACTTGAGACTTCTCCGCCTCCGCCTTGCCTGCGATCACGGAGTTTGCTGCTCAGCCTCCGCGTCCTGCACTACTATGCACGCTGACCCACGTGCGTCGTGGTAGGTGAGCCTCCCTGCGCGTGCACCGCGGCTGCCAAGCTCGCAGAGCTCCATCTTGCTTGCCACCGCCACCATCCACCGGAGAGAGAGAGTAAAGAGGAGGAGAAAGGGTAACTGACACGTGGGCCGGAAATTCATTTTTGTTGTTTCACTCACTGACATGTGGGTCCCATTTACTTTTGTTTTTATTTTAATGCCTCGTAAGCGCCACGTCCATGCCTCATGAGTGAAGACCAAGTCAACCTGGCACGTTAGTCCACGTAGGATGAAACCGCCTCCGAAACCGCCCGAGGAGTCGATTTGCAACGGTTTTGGAAGTTGGGATATGGGTTATATAAGGTTTTGCGGTTGAGGGATGTGATTCAACCAAGGCATGAGTTGAGGGAAACAAAATAGACTTATTCCGAATATAATTGATGTTGATTTCTAAAATCGGTAATATTATTTATGGGATGCACTAGATCGAGGAGAGATGGTGACACAGATGTTTATACTGGTTCAGTCCCTCAACGAGAGGTAATATCCTAGTCCAGTTGGGAGTATATTGGATCTGTATCGTGGTGCGCAGATCAGCAATGGAGTAGCTGTGGGCGCATGTATATGGGAGTGAGTCTAAACCCCCGGCAACATGGTATGCCGGGCTGTGGAGATGCCTAATCTCAGGACCCTTACCCCCTTTTATATAGGATGAGGGGAAGGGTTACAAGGAAAGTATCTAGTTGATTACAACTAGATCTCCCTATTCTATCTATCAAAAATATGCATGATCCTCGGGATTTATATTTTATCCTAAAAATATCTCTTACTTAATTTACAAGATAGCCATATGGGCCTAGGGCTCTTGCCCACCCTATGCCACATGGCCCAAAGGCCTCTCCATGGGTGCCGGGTATCATATACCCCACAATTGATTTACCTAACTAGTTCGCTTTGAAAAAACTAAATGCAAATATTATATATTGCGGTCATGCATTATTTAATGAAAATATAATTGGTGTACCATAAAGTATTTATTTTCTATTAGAGTTAAATGTAAATATTTTAAGAATAAAATGGAAATTAAATTGAAGCAGGCTCTATAACATCGCATTAATTCTAAGTCTCTGAATTCTAATATTAGGGTGCCATGTTTCCAAGCTTGCATAGATGTATCACTAAGATCTAATCTTTATTCTTTACTAAACTAAATGTAAATACAGAGATCATGTATTCTCAAAGGCCTAATACAAAAACAGGTGAACTGATCAGTAGAAATAAGGATGCCCAAGCCCAATTGGCCATACTCCATATTTGTGTAGTTATCCGTGGCATCTTTTTACAAAAGAAAATGGTATTAGAAGGGTCCACTGTCAGCGATTCAGCAAAACATGAAGACAAAGTCACTGTCCGTGGAGCCGAGAAACCAACTCTAGAAGCGATGATGAACATTCAGTCAAAGCACAGCATTAATTTCACACCAAAAGGATATGACTAGCTAATCCTTGTACTCCTTGCGTTCTTTTAATAGATAAAGTCACTGATTTTTTAATAACCGTTTGGTCATTCGTCTTATTCAAAAAATTTTGTGTAAATACATAAGATACAAATTATGATTAAAATAGTTTTAGTGATAAAACAACTCATAGAAAAAATAAATGATAATTATGTAAACATTTTGAATAAGATAAATGGTCAAACGTGTGTGCAAAAGTTAATGACACAATCCATTAAAAAAATGAAGGTAGTATAATCTACTGCCAAATGAACTATATATTGATCGGTTGAGGATGCTAGCTCCTGCTGAGGACTAAACATAATTTAATTTTTAATAATAAAGATGGTTACATCTTTGACCTTTAGATCATAGACCTTCAACCAAATCAAAATGCAGTGTTTGTACCTTTGTATCAATGCTTCAAATTGCTAATACAGTAATATTGCTTATACTACTTTTCTTGCAACGAAACATTGTTAATAAGTACGGCCAAAACTTGACATGCTCTGTTCTGTCAGATCATGACCCCTCCACATATAAGTCCAGGCGTGCTTAAGAATGCACTATTAACTTCTAACGTGAAATAGTGTATAAGCACGTGTTACAAGACTTAGTTGTGGAATAAGTCAAGAAAAAGAATAGTTGAGCTTACTAAGGATGGTTAGTTGTATGCAGAAAGTCTCAAGGGCAATTTCTTCGAACTCATACCAAATCTCTAGATATTGGCTTATTGGCCTCTACCATGATATTTATATAATTTCCTTGTCAATTCATATTCCCAGTAGTGATCAGCATGCAGTCCCCATACCATGTGCTTTTTCAACTTGGAATTTATGCACGCAGTCCAAATCAAGCTATCAATTCTATCTGCAATGGACAGGTAATTAAATTTAACAAAATTTTGAGTATTTCTTTTAAATGATTTCGGCTAGGGGCTAGCTTTAAGGCAACTAGGCAACTTTTTGTCTCTGTCTGATCATTTTTTTCCCCGCGAATGAGCATAAGGCTTGAGCATGGAAGGAGTAAATATGTCTGATCATTTGGTTCCCAAGCTAATGTTATGTCAGCTGGTCCTTATTTTGCTGACAACAATTACCTGGTACCTGCATTTTATCAGAAGTTAGAGAAGATTTTGTAAGGAACAAACTTGAGGTCAATTTCAAAGGAAAATAAAACATGAGTTAAAATTAGGATAAGCTCTGAGACAGATTTTTGACCAAGCAAAGAAAAGAACAACTTGGTAGTTTGCATGTTAACCTAGCTGTATCACTTTCAGACAAGGACACGAAAGGAAGACTATGCAGAAGATTCCTGCAGTTTAGCTGCATATATGATAGAATGAAACCTGGACTAGCTACTTTCGGTAGAGCCAAGTCCTAAACACCTCTGTACCTTTTTGCATCTTAATTCTTTGGTTGTTCACAGGCTACACATGGAGAATCAGCCTGTGCTCTCCAGTGCTGTTTTTATCTTCTATGTTAGCCTTCTTGGACCCTTCTGCGCCAGCGCCGGTGGAGAGAGCTTTGTCTACTCCGGCTTTGCCAGCGCCAGTGCAGCCAACCTCACCCTCGACGGCTCAGCCACGGTCACCACCACAGGGCTCCTTCAGCTGACAGACATGCCCAATATCCAAGGCCATGCATTCTACCCAACTCCGCTTCGGTTCAAGAAGCAATCAAATGGCATAGTCCAATCCTTCTCTGTGGCCTTCGTGTTCGGCATCATCTCCCCGTACTCCGACGCGAGCACTGACGGCATGGCCTTCGTCGTGGCCCCAAACAAGGGCTTCCCTGGTGCCAAACCGGCGCAGTTCTTGGGCCTCCTCAACAGCAGCAGCGACAACAGCACAAGCAACCACATGTTCGCCGTGGAGATCGACACCGCCCAGAACATCGAGTTGGACGATATCGATGCCTACCACGTCGGCATCGACATCAACAGCCTCCACTCCGAGAAATCCCACCACATCGGCTTCTACAGCGACCAGCATGGCGGCCTCTTGAAGAACCTGACCCTCATGGGCAGCAACTGCAAGCCAGTCCAAGTGTGGGTGGACTACGATGGAGAGGCCACACAGATCAATGTCACTTTGGCTCCCATCAAAGTGACCAAACCTACACGGCCACTGCTCTCAATCACCTTCAACCTCTCCACAGTGCTCACTGACCAAGCATACATTGGCTTCTCGGCAGCAACTGGTCCGCTCACCTCACAGTACTATGTGCTTGGCTGGAGCTTCGCTATGAATGCTCCTGCTCAACCTATCGAAATCTCCAGGTTGCCGACGCTCCCCTGCCCTAGAAATAATAGGTTGCAGAAGATTTTGCAGATCGTATTGCCAATTGTTGCTGTAGCATTGATCTTCATTGTAGTCATGCTACTTGTGAGGAGGCAGCTGAGATATGCGGAATTAAGGGAAGATTGGGAGGTTGAGTTCGGGCCACACCGGTTCTCATACAAGGATCTGTTCAACGCCACAGAAGGTTTCAAGAGTAAACACATACTCGGCGTGGGAGGGTTCGGGAAGGTGTACAAAGGAGTGCTTCGGACATCCAAACTTGAGGTCGCTGTGAAAAAGGTATCACATGATTCAAACCAAGGGATGAAGGAGTTTATCTCTGAGGTTGTTAGCATTGGTCATCTTCGGCACCGCAACCTTGTGCAGCTACTTGGTTATTGTCGACGAAAGGGTGAACTCCTACTAGTGTATGACTATATGCCTAATGGTAGCCTTGACAAGTATCTATATGGTGAAGACAACAAACCTGTCTTAGATTGGGCTCAGAGGATGCAAATCATCAAAGACGTGGCTTCTGGCTTATTCTACCTCCATGAGAAGTGGGACAAGGTTGTCATCCACCGTGACATCAAAGCAAGCAACGTGCTCCTGGACAGTGAAATGAATGCCCGGTTAGGTGACTTTGGTCTTGCAAGATTATATGACCATGGCACCAACCCACAGACCACGCACCTGGTTGGCACCATGGGATTCATAGCCCCAGAGCTGGCACGCACAGGAAAGGCATCCCCTCTCACCGACGTGTTCGCCTTTGGCACATTCCTTCTTGAGGTCACCTGCGGCCGGTGGCCGATCAGCAACAGTGCGCACCACGGCCGAAAGATGCTGGTTGACTGGGTTCTCCAGCACTGGCACCGGGGTTCGCTGCCAGAGACGGTGGACCCGAAGCTGCACGGCATCTACAACGTCGATGAGGCATGCCTGGTGTTGACACTTGGGCTGATGTGCTCACACCCAATACCCGGAGCAAGGCCTATCATGCGGCAGGTCATGCAATACCTTGATGGAGATGCACCGCTACCGGAGTTTACACCGGCAACCCTGAACTCCAGCTTGCTGGCAATAATGCACAACGAAGGGTTCGACACGTATGTCGCGCGGTACCCATGGTCGGCGAACAGCTTGGGCACCATGACACCTGACATCTTGTCTGGAAGATGAGACCTGCAGATAATGCCCTCTCATGTTGTTTGAATGTTCAAGTGCTTGCTAGCTTAGGCAAATGACACAGTTATAGAATGTCCTTTGTTGTAGTATCATTAGATTTATTTACTTGTAGATGTGCAGCGTATTTTTGTTTAAATGTAAATCAGTGCAAGTTACTGTGGCTGGGTAGATTGGATTGATTCTATGGTGAATACAAATGGAGGTCTGTAAACTGTAAATCTATGTGGGTTACATGTAAGTCATGAGTTCCATTGTCAACAGACTGAGATATTCACAGGGTTGTTACCTGTCACTGCAATCGATGTCTGTCTGGAAAAAGAAGCGAATTAAAATATTGAAGCAGGCCCAGCCCAGATCGAGTGACACTGCTTCTCTCTACACATCCACCATGGGCCCAGTCGCCCAGATGGTTGCTCATCAGGGATTCCTCAAGACATTCAAAGAAAATGGCCCAGAAGTTTGCAGAATCGACAATGCAATCTTACACAGCTTCAAGCCTTCAAAGAAAGGATTCAGGATTCCTCAAGGAATACAGCTACACCAATCCCTGAAAGTTGGAAGGAAAAAAGAAGAGGCTCAAATTTAACACCAACTGCTGTCAATCTAATATTAAAAGTTCAGAACAAAGGTGAAATTCAGAGACTTCATTTTATTTCAGAATGTGCATATGTGATCCTGACACCAGCATGAAACACCAAGCTTGCAGACTTCCACCAGAACAAATGGCACTCTCACCAAGAGGGGAAAACACAGCCCAAGAAGGATAGCTTCGACAGATCACCAGTTGGTCTGTATGCAAAGAAAATGATGTCACTTTCTGTTTGTCCAGAGAAGACAAGGCAGACCATGCAAAGTCATCAATGCACTGGGAATTTTTCAGACAACATACCTTTACTACTTACATCACTGGGTTGAAACTTGATTCCCAGTCAAGGATGCCGCCTCCAAGTTCAGAAAAATATAGCTTCTGTATGAATATTCAGACTATTAAGATATCCCATTGGCCTTTTGTGCGTACCACTTGTTGCCTGCAATACTGTGACCAAAGGAGTGGGTTGACTATTAGTAAGCACCAATGAAAAATTGCGTGATTGAAAGAAATGTTTAATAAACAAATGATGTGATGTCTGCTAGAATTTTATGAAGGCTTCAATATGGTCAGCATCAAATTTATTGTCACATGTAAACAAAGCCAAAATTCTGTAGCAAACCTAGCAGTCTAGAACTAACCCTCTGGTCATTCATACGTCAAACAAGTACAGATGTATAATCTCATGCACCTTAATTAGTTTCTTAGTGGCCCAGACAAATAAATATAATTTCCATTATTAATTCAAATAAGCATGTTATTTTCAGCATTTATTGCTTGATGCATACTTTGGTGTAGGCGTGTAGGAAGCAAACAGGAAGAAGACTAGGAAAAGTATGCAGAGGATTTGGACAAGCAAACCATAACTAATTACAAATAGCCTAGATCCAGATTAAATTGAGAATGCATGTCAGTGTGGCACTGCAAACCACACTGCATGATCCACAATATGCAAGTAGAAGAAAAGCCTAGCATGAAGATTATGCTGTTCAGCCTGCTAGCAGTTCTTGCAGGGTGCAGTGATGCTGTTGACCAATTCGTCTACTCCGGTTTCACCGGCAGCAACCTCACCCTTGATGGTGGAGCCAGAGTCACGCCGAGCGGCCTCCTGGAGTTGACCAACGGCATGGTTCGGCTGAAAGGCCATGCCTTCCATCCGACTCCACTGCATCTCCACGAGTCGCCTAATGGAATGGTGCAGTCCTTCTCCATATCGTTTGTGTTTGCTATCCTCTGTGACTACCCTGATTCATGTGGGCATGGTCTCGCCTTCTTCATTGCTCCAACCAAGAATTTCTCAAGTGCATTCTGGACCCAGTATTTGGGCCTTTTCAACAACAAGAACAATGGAGACCCAAACAACCACATCTTTGCTATCGAACTCGATACCGTCCAAAATGATGACTTACAAGACATCAGTAATAACCACATTGGCATCAATATCAACAGTCTTTACTCCATGAAATCCCGTGATGCTGGCTTTTACGATGATGAGAGTGGCGACTTTAAGAATTTGACACTCATTAGCCAGAAGGCGATGCAAGTTTGGGTAAACTATGATAGAGAAATCACACAGATCAATGTGACCATGGCCCCCCTCAATGTGGAAAAGCCTGTGAAGCCACTGCTTTCTACTACCTACAATCTATCAACAGTGCTCACTGACTCGGCATATATTGGCTTCTCATCTTCAACAGGAACAGTCAGTGGAAAACACTACGTGCTAGGTTGGAGCTTTGGCATGAACAGCCCGGCTCCATCAATTGACATTGCCAAGCTTCCTCGTCTGGGTCAAAAGGCTCGGTCCAAGGTATTGCAGACAATTTTGCCAATAGTAGTTGTGGTGTTCCTCCTTTCTGCAGGCACTACCATTTTTCTGTGCATGCGGAGGAATCTAAGATATGCTGAGCTACGCGAAGATTGGGAAGTTGAGTATGGGCCAAAGAGGTTCTGTTACAGAGATTTGTTTCATGCCACAGAAGGATTCAAAGATAAGCACCTACTAGGTACAGGAGGGTTTGGAAGTGTGTATAAGGGGGTGCTCCCTATATCTAGATTGGATATAGCTGTGAAAAGGGTATCACATGACTCAACCCAAGGCATGAAAGAATTTATTGCAGAGATTGTTAGTATTGGTTGCCTTCAACACCGCAATCTTGTGCAGTTACTGGGATATTGCCGGCGAAAAGGTGAACTTCTCTTAGTGTATGATTATATGCCAAATGGAAGCCTTGACAAATACCTATATGGTAAAGAGGGCAAGCATACACTAGATTGGGCTCAAAGATTCCAAATCATCAAAGGTGTAGCATCTGGATTACTCTACCTACATGAAGAGAGTGAGAAAGTTATCATTCATCGGGACATTAAGGCAAGCAATGTACTCCTCGATAACGACACAAATGCACGGATAGGTGATTTCGGTCTCGCAAGGTTGTATGATCATGGTACTGATCCAGAAACCACACGAGTGGTGGGCACTATAGGATACCTAGCTCCAGAGCTAGCACGCGGTGGCAAGGCGACCCCTCTTACAGATGTATTTGCCTTTGGCATGTTCATTCTTGAGGTCACCTGTGGGCAAAAGCCTGTCATGCAAAACACAGAAGACGACCAATTGGTTCTTATTGATTGGGTGCTTGAACATTGGCATAAAGGCTCACTCGCTGATACAGTGGACATCAAACTTCAAGGAGAATACGATATTGATGAGGCCTGCCTAGCACTAAATATAGGGTTGCTGTGCTCCCACCCTTTAACAAGTGTAAGGCCAAATATGAGGCAAGTCGTGCAATACCTCAACAAGGACATACCACTACCTGAGTCAATGCCAACACATTTAAGCTTCTTCATGATGGCCTTCATACAGAACAAAGGATTCAGTCCATGTATCATAACAGATCCTTCATCAGCAACAAGTTTTGGCACAATATCTAGCACCTCACTCTCAGAAGGAAGATGAATAGATGAGGCATGTGATCTTCAATAGTTTTAGGTGTGCTTGCTTATATGTTTGGAATGCTTTTTACCTATCTACAGAATTTTATTCTCATAAGATTTATTTCCATATTTTCATGTGCCGGTTATGTTTAGTTTAATATATTTAACTGGGATTATAAATCTATTTGATGGTAAAATCAAGACCTTCTAAATAGAAGATGCAGTGGGTACACAAAGTCACAAACTTGAGCAAAATGAGGCACATGAACAAAAAAGAAGAAAACAGAAAGGGAGAAGACAGACTACCAAAACTAGAATTGGACAATTTCATCATCTTCTCTAGCAAGGGATGCAGACATATTTCCCTTGCATAAAAAACTGAACAAGAAATGACATAAATTATTGTTCTTCTAAAAATTTTTCTTCTATTTCTGTGCCCCATGTACGAGCCAAGGCATTACTATTAGTATTTAACTATGGAAAACACAGCAGGGAATAAAAGAAAATCTGGGGTGTATCAGGTCAGAACAAACATTAGATCCTACAAAACGAAACATGGATAAGTTACCTTAAGATCTGCTTGCACTTGTCAAGATATGAAGAATTCCAGTCCTCTGCAACAGGACCAATAATAAAATGAGCTCCCCAGAAAATGAAGATTGGTTTCCAATGAGCAAAATTCAATGAAGGTTCTCCACTTGGTACTTGTGAACACAAGATTTGTTAAATAACCGTCGCTGTACTCAAGAAAATAAAACAGTATGGTAAAAAAAAGTTGTTAGCAACACAAGTTATTTATGTTTATCTAAACGTTTATGTACCCATTAGATTTCCCATTTGTTTTGATTGAGTCCTTCAAAAAAATCTGTCTTTCAGAATTAAATTCAAGTTTAACTTCCTCTTGTTTTGGAGATTAAGTTTAGACCATATAACTGGACAAAATTTTATTCAGCTAAACACAAAGTGCACACATCACAGTTGCAAACATGACCACAAGACTAGGGAAAGTGACTGCGGTGATGGCAACAGGAACCAACCTGTAGGCGTGTAACATAGGATGCATTTCTTGATACATTCAACAAATGCGAAATTCAGATATTGGAAATCAGAAAGGAACATTTTCATTGGCCAGAATTCGTCGTCAGAGATACATCAATAGTTATTGACAGGTCGATAGTACTGTTGGATCTCAATAAGCACTTGGTTGGCAAAATTGAGGTATGAGATTCAGCAGCACTCAAAGGTTGGGTTGTTTTTCTTTATTAAATTTGACTAGTCAATTTTTCCAAGGAAAGTTGAAACTGTCTTTAGTTATAATAAAAGAAGGTGATAAATGTCCCTTTTGTCAAAGTGATCTCTATCAAAGTAACAAGTAGTCAAAAGAGAAGCTATTCACTTGACAAGACTCTAGCACAGAAAAAAATACATAAAGCAATATACAGAAATCATAATTCATAGCTGGCTGAGTCAATACTGAGAAAAATAACAATAGTTTGACTACTACTAGAGGGGTAGACAACCGCAAGCCATTGTTCACAGTTATCTTATAAAGTACTTTGTTCTTGCATCTTTCTAGAATCTAGAGTTGTAACAGGTTGCATTCATGCCTGGCAAGAAGTACAAGTGTTTTATTTTATGCCAACTCCTATTCCTTGGCCTCGACCTTGCCTCCTTCACCATTGCTGAGGAGCAGTTCATCTACTCTGGCTTCAGTCAAGCCAACCTAAGCCTTGATGGCACAGCTACAGTAACACCAGAAGGGCTCCTTCAGCTGACCAATGGCACCTTTAACCTCAAAGGTCATGCACTCTACCCAGCTCCTCTGCAATTTCGTAGGCATCCAACTGGCAACGTGCAATCTTTTTCGCTCACCTTCATCTTCAGCATCCTCTCTGCTTTACCTGACAAAGGTGCAGATGGCATGGCCTTCTTTGTCTCCACAAACAAGAGCTTCTCCAACGCACTGCCAGCCCAGTATTTAGGGCTCCTCAATGACCAGAACAATGGCAACACAAGCAACCATATCTTCGCAGTTGAGCTTGACACTATCCAAAACAGTGAGTTCCAGGACATCAGTGACAACCATGTTGGCATCAACATTAATAGTCTCCACTCTGTGCAATCCCGGGATGCTGGCTTCTATGATGACAAAAATGGCGTGTTCAAGAACTTGACGCTCATTAGCCGTGAAGTGATGCAAGTGTGGGTTGAATATGATGCAGGATCCACACAGGTTGATGTAACCTTGGCTCCCATCAAAGTGGCCAAACCTACAAGGCCACTAGTCTCAGCCATCTACAATCTCTCAACAGTACTCCCAGGTACAGCATACATTGGATTCTCATCAGCCACTGGGGTGATCAACTCAAGATATTACGTGCTTGGCTGGAGCTTTAGCATGGGTGGAACTGCTTCAGGGATTGACATCAGGAAGCTACCAAAGTTACCTCATATTGGACCAAGGCCTCGCTCAAAGGTTTTGAAGATCATTATGCCAGCCACTATTGCAGTATCCATCTTTGTTGCAGGGGCTCTCTTAGTTCTTCTTGTGCGGAGGAAATTGACATATACCGAGCTACGGGAAGATTGGGAGACAGAGTTTGGGCCAAATAGGTTCTCATACAAGGATTTGTTCCTTGCTACAGAAGGATTTAAGAACAAGAACCTACTTGGTACAGGAGGATTTGGAAAGGTGTATAAAGGCATACTTCCAACGTCCAAATTGGAGGTTGCAGTTAAGAGGTTGTCACATGAATCAAGGCAAGGAACAAAGGAGTTCATCACTGAGATTGTTAGCATTGGCCGCCTTCGACACCGAAACCTTGTTCAGCTACTTGGCTACTGCAGGCGAAAAGGTGAACTTTTTTTGGTCTATGACTACATGTCAAATGGCAGTCTTGAAAAATACCTATATTCTGAAGACGAACTGTCGCTAGATTGGAATAAGAGGTTCCAAATCATCAAAGGAGTTGCATCTTGCTTGCTCTACCTCCATGAGGAGTGTGAAAGAGTTGTCATCCACCGAGATATCAAGGCAAGCAATGTGCTTCTTGATAGGGAATTGAATGGGCGGTTAGGAGATTTTGGTCTTGCAAAGTCATACGATCATGGTACTGACCCACAGACTACACGTGTGGTAGGTACCATGGGTTACCTAGCCCCAGAATTGGTACGCACAGGTAAGCCGTCCCCTCTTACGGATGTATTCGCATTTGGCACATTTCTTCTTGAGATCACCTGTGGACAAAGGCCTGTCAAGCAGAATGCACAAGGTGACCGATTCATGTTGGTTGATTTGGTACTTGAGCATTGGCAGAAAGGGTCGATGATGGAAACAATAGACAAGAGGCTACAAGGAAACTGCAACATAGATGAGGCATGTCTTGTGCTGAAACTTGGGCTCTTGTGCTCACAACCATTCGCTAGGTCAAGGCCCAGTATGAACCATGTCATGCTATACCTCAACGGAGACATGCCACTTCCAGAGTTCACACCAACTGACATGAGCCTGAACATGCTAGCATTGATGGAAAACAGGGGATCAGACCCTTCCGGTGTGTCATATCCACAGCTGATGACAAGCATTGGTGCAATGTCAAGCCTCTCAGGAGGACGATAGAAAAAAAAAAGATCCTTAGTCTATTGCATTATACTGGGTGTTTTCTTGTATACTTTCTCTAAATGAACATCGGCCAATTCTGCCCATTGGACATTTGATTGTCAGTCAACAATTCAGAATATGGCATATAGATAGTAAAAGTGTAAGCAATATGATATCTGAATCCTTTATTCAGTTTTTAGTGTAGGACCAGACAAGAATGATCATGTATGTTGGGGTAACAATTAGCCCAAAACCTATAATAGCACTGTAGTTGTACTTGGATGGAATCATGGAAGCATATTATTTATTTTTTGTTGTTAATTTAGCATTACCAGTTTAGACCCAAAATCACACAAGCATTCACATGCCATGGCATCTAGAAAATGGTAGAACTGCTCCCAAATCGAGAAATGAGAAATTGAAGGCAAGCAGGATTACGGGAGAATACCAAGTGCCACCTGAGCCGAAGAAACCCCACGCAGACACCGTTCCTCTGCCGCCTGCCGCCGCCCACGAGGGCGTCGCCGTCGGGCATAGCACCGGCGGCAGCCGGCAGGGTCTGCTGGTTGGCTGCGAGCGATGAGGCCAGCCTTGGCCTTGCCTCGCGACGCCCTGGCCGAGCCGAGGCCGTCGAGGAAGGCAGCGGGCGAGCAGCCGCCGGCCGGCGAAGCAGAGAGGCGGCGGCGCGGCGGAATCGGCTTGCTCGCCGCCGGTGCCGGTGTGGGACGATGACTCCCAGCCCAACATGATTTTCCTTGGTTAGTGTATTGCATATGATTGTGGGCTCCGGCCCAGCCTATATTTGGCCCATGATTTCGTGATCAATAATAGCCCATTATATTATGTAAGCTCGGAAGTTCCTACTTTTTAGATATTACTCGAAATGTATATAATTCATCTACCTCATTTTCTAAAAGTTCATTTATCTACTTTCTCTGTTTTTAAATAATTCTATCAATATTGCTTTCGGAATTTGACCGTTTTATTTATATTATATTATATTATATATATATATATATATAGAAAAACTATTCTACACCCGGGTATAGAATACCCCCTCCCTCCTAAGGGCCAAACCCACCTCCCCTCCCTTCTAAGGGTTTAAAACCCACCTCCCACCTCAGTCAAAGCACCCCCACGTCGGTTAAAGCCCGGTCAAACTGCATACCAACTCCCCCCACCACCCACCTCTTCTCACTACTACAAAAAGGATTTTTCCGTGCAGTCAAAAAGGGTTTTTCCGTGCGAAGGTTTTGCCTGTCTGCACCCAGGTGTCTGGGAAAAAATCAATATTTTCGCGTGCGGGCGGCCCAACCGCACGGGATAATCATTTTCCCGTGCGGTTGGATTAAGTGGACCGCACGGGATAATCGATTATCCCGTGCGGTCAAATTATACCGCCCGCACGGAACCCAAAAAAAGCAAAAATAAAAAAAATAAATCAGGACCGGGCGCCGCCGCCCTGCTGTGGCAACGCATCGTCGTCATCGTCGGAGCCGGCAACGTCGTCATCATCGCCATCGAGCGGGGGAGGGCGGGAGAGGCACGCCGCCGCCGGATTCGGGCGGCGAAGGGCGGGAGAGGGGCGCTGCCGCCGGATCCGGGCGCCGGCCACCTCGCTCCGCACCGCCCGCGACTCCGTGCGCGCCGGCCATCGAGCCACGCTGAGGAGCGCGCCCGTGCACCTGCCGCCGCGCGCGCCACTGCTGCTAGGGCTCACCGCCTCCGCCTACGCCGCGTCGGCGATGTCGTCGTCGTCGTCCAGGCGGAGGCCGCCGCGTCCGGAGCTAGGGCTCGCCGCCCCCCTCCTCCGCCGCCGCCGTGCCCCCCTCACGGCCGCCGTTTCGTGGCGCGCCAGGGAGAAGGTGCTGCTCGGCCGAGGACGAGGCACACGCGGCCTGTGCGCTCGGTGGGGAGGGGAGGAGAGGAAAGAGGCAGAGGGAGAGAGGAGAGAGAGATAAAAGGCAGAGAAAGAGAGAGAGAGGAGTGATTGAGGGAAAATTTGAAGTGGGTGGGAGGGAAACAAGGGAGGCATTTTCCCGTGCGGTCGACTTAAAAAGCCCGCACGCGAAAATCGATTTTTCCGTGCGGTCCTCTTAAGTCGACCGCACGGGATAATCCTCTTATCCTGTGCGGTCGGATTAAGACGCCCGCACGGGAAAATGCATTTTCCCCGTGCGGGCGACAACCCAGCGCCGGTCCTCCTATTTTTCTGTGCGGTTTCACTTACGAACCGCATGGAAACAAAAGAGGGTGGCGTGCAGGATAATCAATCCTGTAGTAGTGATCTCAGCTCTCGTCTTGCGGAATAGTGCAGTAACGTGACAGCCATCGTGCAGTAACGCTATGTCTTACGTGCAGTAACAACATTCAAATTTAGTTGAAATATAGCCATGATAGATCTACTTTTGATAAGCACTTTTTTCTAACAACATCGTGCAAACGGTTTAAAAAAATCATACATCATGTGAGAGATATTGTTGTTTGAAGCTTGGGTTTCTTTGGATCTTAACTCTCCACAAGTAGTAATACTACAGCATTAGTTACTACTATTTATTGTGCGTTTTACTACAATCTCATCACGTCGTTACTATAGGTGTGCAGTAAAGACCATAAGTTTTGTAGTAACAATGCGTCTTACTGCAATTCTTGAATAGTGTTACTGCATAAACATGTGGTAACATATACCTGCCATGTATTAACAATTCCACTTTTATGCGGTAACAATTATATTTAGCATGTGAAACTTTTAACCTATATTTTTTTTGATTCCTAGTTTACTGAACCCATATATTTTTGTTTCAATTCCTGATTTACTGCAATTCACCATAATACTACTATCAAAAGTGCAGTAACGTCATATACATGCATGCAATAACACTATATTAGAGGAAGGAGACCGATTTTCTTGAGAAGAGGGAGGAAGAACGGTTTCTTGAGGAGGGGAGTACATAGATGCATTTTGAAATTTAACCCTACCATGCAGTAACACTATAGCATCATGGTGAAAACGGCTTTAAAACATAATACATCTCTGGTGAGATATTGCTTTTCGAGATTGGCATTTTGAACTTTAACCCTCCACATGCAACAACAGAATGTGTAATTTGTAGTAACAATGGCATATGCATACAGTAACATGGTTTTACCAAATATATAAAATTATTCAAAACACTCCTATATCAATCAGACCTCGCTCAAAGCCACCTACAGACTTTACCTATAGCCCACCTATTCGATTTTCATCTCGTAAAAATGACATAGTAAAACTACAATTATCGTGCAGTAACATAGCTACTTGGAAGTGGTAACATGCACCTATCTTGTAGTAACACATATACTTTTGTGCAGGAACAACTAGATGGTTAGCATGTGAGGTTTTAACCCATATATTTTTACTTTAATTCCTAGTTTAACAAATGAGATATAGTCTAGCGGTTGTTCTTATGTTGATTTAGTTGAAGGTCTTGTGTTCAAATCCTATTGATTGCAAATTTTTATTTTATTTTTTCTCTCTAAAAAAGAGAGAGATTAGGGGAGGAGGGGGCGCCGGGAGCGAGGGAGCGAAAAAAAGAGAAAAAGAGAAGCGGAAGGGGAGGAGGAGGAGGGGAGGGCGCTGGGGGGAGAAAAAAAGAAAAAGGAGAAGGGGTGCAAATTTTTATTTTATTTTTTCTCTCTAAAAAAGAGAGATTAGGGGAGGAGGGGGCGCCGGGAGCGAGGGAGCGAAAAAAAGAGAAAAAGAGAAGCGGAAGGGGAGGAGGAGGAGGGGAGGGCGCTGGGGGGAGAAAAAAAGAAAAAGGAGAAAGGAGAAGGGGTGCAGGGAGGGAGAGGGGATAGAGGAGGAGGGGGAGAAGGAGGGGTATAGAATAGTTATACTATAGGGGGGTGTAGAATAGTCTTACCCTATATATATATACACACACTGAAATGGATGCCATATGTTATTAAAACTTATTACGTCCTGAATATGATATTTTTTTGCTCGTTTTAGCCTGAAAATTTAAAAATAAGTTGATGGTTAAAGTTTTCATAAACTTCTATTTTAAAACGAAGGGAGTTATAATCTGTCCAATAGTCTACAGAGAGAGAGAGACTAGAACAGAGGTGTGTTGACACAAGATGTTCCCTCTCAAATTTTAGCACAACACAGTCAAGTCAATTCACCTCAAATTTCACCGGACGGCGAAAGAACGCCGGCCAAATTTATTAAAGTTTAGAGAAATTTAGTAAATTAAGCAACAATGGTGGTTGTTGCAAACAAGAATAGCCCCTAAACTAATTAAATCATTCTAATTTCACTTTGACCTCACACGCTATTATTACTAGCGTTGAAGCTGATTCTTTCTTGAAACATGAAGCCATCATGCATCTTCACGTGAAGCTCATCTGCCTCCTCGTCCTCGCCGGAGCTAGCCTCACCGCGTGCAGCGCCGGCGATAGCAACGACGACCAGTTCGTTTACTCAGGCTTCACCGGAAGCAACCTCACCCTCGACGGAGCCGCCGTGATCGCGCGCACCGGTCTTCTCGAGCTCACCAATGGCACGCTCCGCCAGAAAGCCCACGCCGTCCATCCTGTCCCGTTCCGCCTCCGCGGCGGCTCGTCGTCGTCGTCGTCATCGACGGTGACACGGTCCTTCTCGGCGTCCTTCGTGTTCGCCATCTTATGCCCCGACGTCGACGCGTGCGGCCACGGCATCGTCTTCTTCGTCGCGCCGGCCAACCACAGCTTCTCCGGCGCGTTCCCCAGCCAGTACATCGGCCTCTTCAACAGCAGCAGCAACGGCGACGCCGCGAACCACCTCCTCGGCGTCGAGCTCGACACCGACCAGAACAACGAGTTCCGCGACATCGACGGCAACCACGTCGGCGTCGACATCAACAGCCTCACCTCCATTAACTCAACCAGCGCCGGCTACTACTACGACGACAACAACGGCAACTCCGGCGACCATGGCTTCCGCAACCTGACGCTGGCGAGCCACGGCAAGGCCATGCAAGTGTGGGTCGATTACAACGGCACGACCAAGCAGATCAACGTCGCCATGGCTCCCCTCAAGATGACCAAACCTTCAAGGCCATTGCTGTCTTCTACCTACGACCTCTCCACGGTGTTCATCGCCGACGAGCCCTACATGGTAGGCTTCTCGTCGGCGACGGGATCGTTCAACTCCAGACACTACGTTCTCGGTTGGAGTTTCGCCATGGATGGACCTGCACCGGCCATCGACATCGACAAGCTGTCGAAGCTACCTCGCTTCGCCCCCAAGCACAAGCCGAAGATGGTAGAGATAATTCCAACATTGGCGACAGCTACATTCATTGTCGCGTTGGGGATCGTCTCTGTTCTTCTGATATGGAGACGGATGAGGTATGCCGAGCTGCGGGAAGATTGGGAGGTTGAGTTTGGACCGCATCGATTATCCTATAAGGATTTGTTCCATGCCACAGATGGATTTAAGAGCATGAATCTGGTTGGTGTCGGAGGATTTGGGAGAGTATACAAGGGAGTGCTTCCATCGTCTAAATTGGAGATTGCTGTCAAGAGGGTATCACATGATTCGAAGCAAGGGATGAAAGAGTTCATTGCCGAGGTTCTTAGCATTGGTCGATTACAACATCGTAATCTCGTTCAATTGCTTGGTTATTGCAGGCGAAAAGGTGAACTCCTTTTGGTGTATGAGTATATGACGAATGGAAGTCTTGATAAACACTTGTACAGTGAAGGTGATAAGCGGGTTTTAGATTGGGATCAAAGATTTCGAATCATCAAAGGAATTGCATCTGGTTTGCTCTACCTTCATGAGGAGTGGGAGAAAGTGATCGTCCACCGGGATATTAAGACAAGCAATGTTCTCCTCGACAATGAGATGAACAGTCGATTAGGTGACTTTGGCCTGGCAAGGCTTTACGACCGTGGTGCAGACCCACAAACCACTCATGTGGTTGGTACCATAGGATACTTAGCTCCAGAGCTTGGTCGTAGCAGCAAGGCCACTCCTTTGACCGACATATTTGCTTTCGGCATATTTATTCTCGAGGTTACTTGTGGGCGAAGACCCATCATGCAAATTCCACAGGATGATCAACATGTGTTAGTTGATTGGGTGCTCGAGCATTGGCACAATGGATCAATAATTGAGACAGTGGATACAAAGCTCCAAGGAAACTATAATGTAGATGAGGTATATCTAGTACTAAAGCTTGGATTATTATGCTCACATCCTGTCTCCAATGCAAGGCCAAATATAAGGCAAGTAATGAAGTATCTAAATGGGGACATGGCAATGCCAGAGCTGGTGCCAACACACCACAGCTTTCATACACTTGCACTGATGCAGAACCAAGGATTCGACTCATACGTCATGTCATACCCTTCATCCATGGCAAGCATGAGCACCATGTCCAACAACCTTTCAGCGCAAAGATGAATTACAGTGTTAACATATTGTACTTACGTAAATTTTGCATGCTTAGTCGCTTAGATACTCAAGTGTGGCCTCCATTTTGAACTTTACTGTTTTTTTTTTAAAAAAAAGTTACTGAAAAAGAGAATTCCACTGAATTTTATTATACTGTTTAATGAAATTCAGGCCAAAAAGTACCGAGTGAAATTACTGAATTTTGCAGTGGATAATGCAAAAAGAAAGAAATTGAAATCCAAAAAAGCCTAAGTGCAAGACATGATAAATTTGTGATTGTCTAGAAGATCAGACCAAAGTGTTGAGGTACGATACATCCCTATATATCTTGTTCAGCATCTAGTTTTTTTTAGGTGACTTGTAATTTATCAGAGTAAAGTCAAGAGAGTTACTGATTTAATAGATCTAAACACTATGATGGAATATAGTGGTGATGTTGAGCGCTTCAAATCATTTTCATATATTCTTCACCCGTCCTATGCATACTAATACAAAGGCAAAAAAACCAATGCCATGACTTTCAGTTTAACAAACAATACATTTGTTCTCTACTTTCATAAACTCCAATGCAATGATTACATAAGAGATGAAGTTATTTTGAGATAAATAAAATGGTGAAAAATAAAGTTATTTTGGATCAAGGGAGTAATAATGACAGCCCCCAGTTCAAGATCACTTATTAACTAGACTTAACTGGACAACGACCTAGACAAACCAAAGACCAAACAGTATCAAGTCATCGTGGAAGTGGACATGTCAGAAATTAAGTGAAAACTACAGCATTGGCCAAGTGCAAACCTACTATGGCTAGAGGCGCACGGCATTCCATTCTTCAACACGATTATGATTGATCAGTCAAAATCATGTGGTCCAACACGATTATGATAATTGATTCCGGAAAAGAAAAATTCTGACCAGAAGGAAGCATGAATTTTCGCTCAACTTCCGCTACACATTTGCTGATCTCTCTTAGAAGTTTCGTTGACGTGTCATGTGATGTCGTTGCTAATCAAACCTGGCATCTGTTTCCAGGAAACAGTCAGGCAAGTGCAACAAATAAATGTTTTGATAAGTTCTTTATTATAGAAGTTCTGATAAGCTCAAATGGATCATAAAAAAGAAAATTCCATCACATGCTTTGACTACAAGAGGGCAGTACTAGCACCAGAAAACGATGGTCGATGGATCGATTTCCAAATGAAATCCAGAGCACTTGAGACCATATGTAACAAGAAGCCACCGCACTAGTAAGTAAACTTCAGCTGCATATCAGTTTTCGGAGGAACAATTGGCAAAAACAAGTGCACCGTACCGCGCCTTTCATGAAGATTACACTCTCCTTTCTTCTCCATATCCTGCTGTTCCATGGCTTTAATCTTGTGCTGGCCGTCAGTGCCAGCAATGACCAGTTCGTCTTCTCTGGCTTCTCCGGTGCCAACGTCACCCTCGATGGCACGGCCACGGTCACAGCAGGCGGCCTCCTTGAGCTGACCAATGGCACAACCCAGCTCAAAGGCCATGCCTTCTTCCCAGCTCCCTTGAGCTTCCGCAGGTCACTCAACAGCACGGTGCAATCCTTCTCGGCCTCCTTTGTGTTTGCCATCCTCACAACTTACCCCAACCTGAGCTGCCATGGCATCGCCTTCGTCATCGCGCCGAGCAACAACCTATCCACAGCGCTGGCAGCGCAGTACATGGGACTCACCAACATCGATAACAATGGCAACATGAGCAACCGCATCTTTGCTGCGGAGATCGACACCATGCAGAATGTTGAGTTCCAGGACATCAACAACAACCACGTCGGTGTTGACATCAATGGCCTCCACTCGGTGGAATCACACTATGCAGGCTACTATGACGAGAATGGAAGCTTCCATAACATGAATCTTATCAGTGGCGATGTTATGCAGGCGTGGGTGGATTATGATGGAGATATCGCTCAAATTAATGTCACCATAGGTCCAGTTGATATGTCTAAACCAGGAAGGCCACTCATCTCTACCATAAGCAACCTCTCAAATGTTCTCATGGAGCCATCATTCATCGGATTCTCCTCCGCGACAGGCCCAATCAACTCTCGGCACTTTATTCTTGGTTGGAGCTTCAGCATGAACAAGCCTGCTCCAACCATTGACATTGCCAAGTTGCCGAAGCTACCTCGCCTTGCTCCAAAGCCTCAATCCAAGGCCTTGGCAATATTACTTCCAATAGCTACCGCAACATTCATCCTTTCTGTGGGCATCGTTGTGGTTTTTCTAGTACGGAGAAGACAGAGATATGCCGAACTGCGGGAAGATTGGGAGGATGAGTTTGGACCACATCGGTTCGCATACAAGGATTTACTCCATGGTACTGATGGATTCAGTGACAAGCATATTCTTGGAGAGGGAGGGTTTGGCAGGGTGTACAAAGGAATTCTTCCAAAATCAAAATTGGAGGTTGCTGTGAAGAGGGTATCCCATGAATCAAGGCAGGGAATGAAAGAGTTTGTTGCTGAGGTAGCTAGTATTGGCAGGATTCGACACCGCAACCTCGTGCAATTACTTGGTTATTGCCGCAGAAAGGGTGAGCTCCTTTTGGTATATGATTACATGTCAAATGGCAGTCTTGACAGATATTTGCATTATGAAGGGAACAAGCCAGTCTTGGATTGGGTTCAGAAGTTCCAAATCATCAAAGATGTTGCATCTGGTTTACTCTACCTTCATGAGAAGTGGGATAAAGTTGTCATTCACCGGGATATCAAAGCAAGCAATGTACTACTCGATAAAGAAATGAATGCACGACTCGGCGATTTTGGCCTAGCAAGGTTGTATGACCATGGCACTGATGCACACACAACGCATATGGTTGGCACCATGGGTTACCTCGCACCAGAGCTAATTCACACAGGGAAGGCATCAACTCTTACAGATGTTTTTGCATTTGGCACATTCCTTCTCGAGGTCATATGTGGGCAAAGGCCTATTAAGGAAGATGCACATGGAAATCAAATTTTGTTAGTCGATTGGGTACTTGAGCATTGGCACAATGAATCCCTACTTGACACAGTTGATCCAAGGTTACAAGGTGATTACAATGTGGAAGAGGCATGCCTTGTGCTAAAGCTTGGGCTACTCTGCTCACACCCTTCTACTAATGCCAGGCCATGCATGCAACAAGTTGTGGACTACCTTGAAGGAGACACACCAGTTCCAGAATTGACATCAACATACCAGAACTTCAACGAGCTAGCCTCAATGAGAAACAAAGGTTTTGACCCATACATCATGTCATATAATCCATCATCAACGGTGAGCTTTGACACTGTATCTGACCTATCAGGAGGAAGATGACATACATGGTACTGATTAATGGTATCCTACTTACTTAGCAAATCAGCGTGCCACATGATATATTTTGTTAAGATGTAGGTGAAAACTAGCAGGCTAGGATAAACCACATTTATCCTTGATGGAATGCCGAAAGTAGCAAACAAAGAGGACTTCAGGAGGTAATTCTGAAGGAGAAAGCATCAGTGAACAACAGAGACACTGTTTTTCCCCATATTTAGCTATATGATGATATGTTATTTTTCATTTCGAATCTGATTTAGTGAATTCACAAATCACAATGTCTGAACCCCTTGTTGTCCAACTGTTCTAATCTTGTGTAGGAATTCATATATAACAGTTAACTAAGGTTGTAAAACATGGGGAAAGATCTGCACAAACAAAAATATACTTTCCTCCAATACGCTGCTCACTCCAGCTGCACCCAAATCTCCATTTTGCGCATCTGATTAATGCATTTATATCGACTTTTACCATGATGCAGCAGGCAGGGACAGCTGGTACATGGTTCTGACCTGAAATTCAGGCTTTCAGAGATGGAATTGCAGCTCGTTGTCATTGGTGGCAGTATTGTTCATGGCCAAATTTAGCAGGCCTTGCAATTGTGATTTAGCTCATTGTTTTTCCTTTCAGTTTATTGTACCAATTGAGACTGTATAAACAACACGAAGTATTCACATGGCAACCTAGCCCTACAATTCCACCGCGTACAGCCTCAACCTAACTAGGAAATTGGTATAGAACTGATCCCAAATCAAATAGATGACCACTTGAAGGCAAAGAGGATTAAGGGAGCATACCAACTGCAACTGAGCCGAAGAAATCCATGGAGGGAGGCCGCTAATCATCCACGCAATGGCTCCCCCTGACGCGAAGCGGCGGAGGGCGTCGCCGTCGTGCGCGTCAGGCGACACCAGCAGGGCTGTCGATCTGATGAGCAGGCAAGCTTCGGCCGCGCGTGAGGACTCCATGGCGGAGCCAGTGCGTCGAGCCGAGCGAGGCAGTTGGCGGCCGCCGGCCGGCGAAGCGGATAGGCGGCGGCGCGGTGGAATGGTTTGCTCGCTCGCCGGCGTTGCCGCCGGAGTGGGGGTGTCCACCAAGCCGAATGAGATGAAGCCCAATGAGGCCCATTTACTAGTACGCAAGGTTTTGGGCCACGGCCTCCTAACTATCACCCCCTGTAATTTTCCTTCCAGAAGTAGTAATATAATCAGATACTAACTTCCTCTCAAACTCTTTAGCATTTACCTTCAATTTTGTTTTATTACATAAGTCTTTGAAAAAACAACTCTTTTCCTTCCATTTTCATCGGCAAATTTGCATTTATTACTCAAACATAAATATGGATAATCATTTATGCAATATATTATTAAGGGCTCCTTCAAAATGCAGATATTTTACAACTTTTTCAAGAAAAAATGTTCAATTCCCATGAAAATCCCAAAAGAAAATTTCATTCCAAATGAGGCCTAAAAGCTTGTGATTTTTTTAGATAATGGAATATAATCCCGGCCTTTGCTCAAAGAGCTACAGCCAATTATTACACAAATTCAAGCGAAGCAAAAACACCCGGCAAACAAGTCATAAAAACATAGGCCTAAAAGGACAGAAACAGACGGTAAGTACTAAAACCAACGCAAGAGAAGATTACAAAATTATTGAATTCTATTTGTGAATCTCCATCCGAAGTTGGCAAAAAGCTGCATAACCGTTGACTCAAGATTACGACATGCATCTCTTATTAACTTGATATCTTCCTCACACTTTTACAGTTGTACCCAGGACCGGAGCCAGTGTGTTGCCCTGAAAAGAACCTGCATATAAGATAGAGATGGTGATTTGTCAAAAACCATATCATTTCTACTCAACCATAGAGTCCAACATATAGCGGAGGCTCCTACCATAACAAGTTTACTGGTTTTTTTATCAATCCCCACAAGCCAATTCTCAAAAATATGAGATATACTATGTGGAATATTTAAACCAGAAGAAACTTGTAGTGCTCTCCAAACAAATTTTGCGTAATGACATTCCATAAATAAATGTTGGATAGTCTCGTTTTTCATACAGAAGCAACATTTCAGACTACCATGCCAGTTCCTTCTAACCAAGTTATCCATCGTTAAGACAACCCCATTAAACAGGTACCACATAAATATCTTAATCTTAAGAGCCATTTTAAGTTTCCAAATAAACTTGTTCCTCTCAATGTAGCCATTATTAATTAAAGCTAAGTACATAGAACGAACCGAGAATTGACCATTTTGATGAAGATTCCTGTTGACGACGAAATTTGGTAAATCATGCATCGAATTTGGAGTTAAGACCGAAGCGGATTTGGAAGCAAATCAGTAACAGAAACAGAGTATAAATCGGCTTCGGAACTGCATCGGCTACGGTGTGCATCGGCTGATATCGAATCGGACAAGTAAGCCGATGTAGCCGATTCCGGTAAGGGGATGTTGGAACCATTGTCGGGTTCGTTTAAAGTGCTTCATGAGGATTGCCACGTGTGGATTGAGTCCGAAAAAGGCAATTGTATCTATTAATTAGGAATAGTTTGTTAGTTTCCTTTTATCTTTAGGAAAGTGTGTTTAGTGTCCGATAAGGACTTTATGTTTTTCCTTTTATCTTTAAGAAAGTTTGAGTCGTGTCCGATATGGAACAGTATCTACCCATGGGTATAAATATGTACACCCGGGGTCCATGTAAATTATCTCTCGATCAATACTACTCTCGGCGCATCGCCACCCTCTTTCTGAGGTTTTTACTTATCAACCGGCGGAATTTGGCACCTGACGCGGGGCTGCATCGACTTTCGATCTCCGACGAAGGGGTAAGCCCTACGTTCCGTCAGGTCCTGGTGAATTTATCGGCTGCATTGGTGTTGTTCAAGGCTGCATCGCTTTGATCTCTTGGATCGCTCTGGTTCGGTCGATATATTTACCTGATATCACAATTCTATCTTAATTGCATTGTGTTTAGAGACGCATCGTTTTAGTTGGGACTGTCTCGGTTAAGTCTGATCTTCTATCTTGGTCGATATATCTCTACAATCACAATGTTGTTTTAAATAGATTTGTTATATCCATCACATTAGATAGATCTATCGGTTCATCAAGTGTTAGATTATCATATACAATCTCGTGCTGCATCGATTAGGTTCGACCTACTAGATTATTGTTGATAATATAAATCTTGTTAAGTCGATAGGTTCATGCTAATGTCTTATCGGAGTGCTAGCCGATGAGTTATCTGGACGTTGCATCGGCTTATAAGGGTTACACACAAGTTGGGTTTAGCCGATGACAACAAAGGTTTCACTGTTTATCTAATCGTTTGGATTTAATGACATCGGACCTCCAGCCGATGAATGCTTCAACCTTCAAATGAGTGCTTATTCAATCTATCATTACTAGCCGATTGGCTTCTACTGGATTATATTATTTTATTTTCATCAGCCGATTATCTTTATATCATTATTTACTCAAGTATCAAGATCTATACTGGATATCGGCTGGAATCACTCCATCGGCTTGTCAGCCGATCGGCTATCTTTTGATCTTCAATTTATATATCTTGTCAGTTGCAGTATCAAACTGACTGGCACGCTCGCATCTCATCATTATTTTGGACCTGCACTGGAGCTAAGCAGATCTCCCAGGCCGTCGTGTTTTTACGTCAACAATTCCATCTAAAAATATCATTCTCCTTTGCCAAATGAATATGCACAATTGAAACACACAAATTATGCCAATTAGTCAAATTCTGCCCTACTAAGGCTCTCCTAAAAGAAACATTTAAAGGAACAGAACGTATAACACTTGCAACCGAGGAGTTTCTCCCGCGAACTATAGTATCTAAAAGCTTGTGATACTAAGGGCTTTTGTTTCATTGTATGTTCTCCACATTCCTTGTGTGTACAAGACTCATATTACACAATACGGAGTACTTGTTAGCAAGCTTTCCAATCAATTCCATGGAAATATATCTTCAATCTACGTCTGAAATTATACACTTGGGAAAGCAAATATCAATCCTCCTCTTATCTCTATTCCTCTTAAAAATAGTCAAATTCAATTCCTTGGTGCTGGTGACATATGAACATTTGCACGGGTTTCAGATCTTCAGATATATCTGTCAGCTAAAGTCAATATTAAAGTCTCAATTCTCATCTACTCTCTTCTCTCCTTGTTTTACTCTTATCGTTGTCATGATATAACGATATAGTAATTCCTCCGTCCCAGAAAAATTTAACTTCTATACATCCAGATTCATTTCTAGATTTTTTTTCAAGAGGGAACAGTAACGTAGTATGGACACTTCTTCAGGCGATGACGACGCTGCGGGGAGAAGAAGAATTAACCGAGCTACACTCTCTTCTTGCCAAGGCTATCATCCATGGCGAAGCAAGCAACCATGCTTCTTCACATGAAGCTCATCAGCATCTGCCTCCTACTGCTTGACGAGCTCGTCGTCGCAGGTAGCGACGACGGCGGCGGCCGGTTCGTCTACTCCGGCTTCGCCGGCGCCAACCTTACCCTCGACGGCACGGCCACGGTCACGCCATCCGGACTCCTCGAGCTGACCAACGGCACGCTCCAGCTCAAGGGCCACGCGTTCCACCCAACGCCGCTCCGTTTCGGCTCCGGTACCGGCGGCGCCGGCGCCGGCGCCGGCGATGGGGTGGTGAGATCCTTCTCCGCCTCCTTCGTGTTCGGCATCCTCTCCGCCTACCCGGACATGAGCGCCCACGGCATCGTTTTCCTCGTGTCACCCACCACCA
This sequence comes from Oryza punctata, assembly GCA_000573905.2. NCBI lineage: Eukaryota > Viridiplantae > Streptophyta > Magnoliopsida > Poales > Poaceae > Oryza > Oryza punctata. The sequence goes on along the minus strand of CM002494.2, from coordinate 1,799,889 downwards.
ACTTCTCCGCCGCGCTGGCCAGCCAGTACCTCGGCCTCGTCAACGTCACCAACAACGGCGACGCCGGCAACCGCATCTTCGCCGTGGAGCTCGACACATTGCAGCAGGACGAGTTCCGCGACATCAACGACAACCACGTCGGCGTCGACATCAACGGCCTCGTCTCGCTCCAGTCCAGCAACGCCGGCTACTATGCCTACGACGGCGCCGGCGCCGGCGCCTTCAGGAACCTGACGCTGATAAGCCACGAGGCGATGCAGGTGTGGGTCGACTACGACGCCGGAAACGCCCGGATCGACGTCACCTTGGCTCCGCTCGCCGTCGCCAAGCCCGTCAAGCCGCTGATCTCCGCCGTCTACAACCTGTCGTCGGTGATCACGAACACGGCGTACGTCGGCTTCTCGTCGGCGACGGGCTCGTTCAACTCGAGACACTACGTGCTTGGCTGGAGCTTCGCCATGGACGGCGGCCCTGCTCCGGCGATCGACGTCGCCAAGCTTCCCAAGCTGCCACGTGAGGGCCCCAAAGCTCGGTCCAAGGTCCTTGAAATCGTCCTCCCAATAGCATCTGCAGCTGTCGTCCTCGCCATGGGCGTTTTGGCAATTCTACTTGTGCATAGGCGGAAGAGGTATACTGAGCTACGCGAAGATTGGGAGGTTGAGTTCGGGCCGCATCGATTCCCCTACAAGGATTTACACCGTGCAACACAAGGATTCAAGAGTAAGTTCCTACTCGGCGTAGGAGGGTTCGGAAGAGTTTACAAGGGTGTTCTTTCGAATTCTAATGTGGAGATTGCCATCAAGAGGGTGTCACATGACTCGAGCCAAGGCGTGAAGGAATTCGTCGCAGAGGTTGTCAGCCTAGGCCGTCTCCAACACTGCAATCTCGTGAGGTTACTTGGCTACTGCCGACGAAAGGGTGAGCTTATGTTGGTATACGAGTACATGTCGAATGGGAGCCTAGATAAATATCTGCATGGTCAAGACAATAAACCAACTCTAAATTGGGCTCAGAGGTTTCAGATCATCAAAGACATCGCATCAGGTTTGCTCTACCTCCACGAGGAGTGTGAGAAAGTAGTCATCCATCGAGACATCAAGGCAAGTAATGTGCTCCTCGATAATGAGATGAACGCACGGCTAGGTGATTTCGGTCTCGCAAGATTGTACGACCATGGCGAAGAACCACAGAGCACACATGTCGTTGGCACAATAGGATACCTAGCTCCTGAGCTGGGACGCACCAGCAAGGCAACCCCACTAACCGACGTATTCGCCTTCGGGACATTCATCCTTGAGGTAACATGCGGGCGAAGACCTATCTTCCATGACTCACATGGCACCCAGGTTATGCTGGTTGACTGGGTGTTGGATCATTGGCACAAACAATCAGTCGTTGATACGGTTGATCTGAAGCTCCATGGTGAATTCGACATTGACGAGGCATGCCTGGTGCTCAAGTTAGGGCTCTTGTGCTCACACCCGTTCATCAACGCTAGACCAGATATGCGTCAAGTGATGCAGTATCTGAAGAAAGAGATGGCCCTGCCTGAGCTGATGCCAACCAGCATGAGCTTTCACATGCTTGCACTGATGCAGAACGACGGGTTTGACTCGTATGTTCAGTCATATCCGTCTTCAAATTTAAAGGGAAGCATCAGCACAACTTCCTCTAGCCTCTTGCGAGGAGGATAACAGCCACACCTATATGCTATATAAACATTAGAGAGAGAGAGAGAATGGATATGTTTCCATTTGTTTAATTGACTTTATTACTGTGTTAAAAATAATATGTAACTTGCATTAATAAAAGATCTAATCAAATCTTTATTATGTTAAAAAAATATGCAATTTGGATTGCAAGTTCTAACGACTACTAGCTAGTATTAATTAGGCTTATTGTGTATATGTAATTTTATGATAGTAAAGTATTTTGGATCCTCAGCTAGATTTGTATTTCAACGTGCTTTTAATTCTGTGGGGATGATTTTTCTAGTTATAGTACCAACATATTACAAAAGAAATTCCGTACTAGTTTTAATCCTAGTGGATGGTGCGAAATCTTCGAGTTTAGCCGGCTACGAGAGAGAGAATCATTAAGAGATCATGTATGTATACATCTCTGAAAAAGGCAGATCCAAGGAAAAAATATCGGGTGAGACAATAAACTATACAAAACTTCAGTGCTATTTCCATGGATGTATGTATATGACAAAATAATTTCAAAGATAGCTCAATAATTATAGTATTAATATCACTAATGAAAACTCAAGCTCCCTCCACCACCATGGTTGATCCGCTTTCGTGTAATTTCTCTATCTACAAAAATAAATTTAGGATTGGATACGATACATTCTCGTATAGTAGATCTGAATTAAAGTATATTTAGATTTGTAGTATTGGATTGGTTTTTTATGGGACAAGTTACGACTTACGAAAAATGGAACACGCTAGCCTGACATCTCAACGTGAACTTGACACATCTCACATCGCTGACGCCAGCAGAATTGTAATTAAGCACATGTGATGATATGGACGGCACTGCATATACCTTAATTAATTAGCCCTAGTCAAGCAAGTACTAGAATCACAACTGTAGAATTTAATGATCGACTCGTAGTACTAAAGTGTGAACTCTGAACTGAATGGGCCAGCCGGAGTAGTTGATCATTGACTGACTGATCAGCTCGATCTTCACGTCGTACCTCACCATTTGATCTTTGTCTCAGTTCAGATTTCAGGACGCCCAAAAGATATTTTGGATCTCAAAAAATTGTTACTAGTCACGTACTATCGCATAATATCTAGACCGTGTTCTTTAGGCTGTGTTCTTATGGGTTGGGGGTTGGGAACACATCCTCTGCACGAAAAACGGAGTGGTGCATTAACACGTGATTAATTAAGTATTAGTTATTTTTTAAAAAAATAGATTAATTTGATTTTTTATGGTAACTTTTGTATAGAAACTTTTTGTAGAATACACACCGTTTAGTAGCTTGAAAAACGTGCACCCGGAAAACGAAGAGAATGGGTTAGGAACACGGTGAAAAGAACGCAGCCTAAGGCTGGGAACCCTTTTCTTCGTACTTAAATAAAACAAAAATGATGAATTAACACATGAATAATGAATAATTAAAAGTACTAGTTAAAAAATTCAAAAATTAAATTAATATGACTTTTTATAGTTATTTCTCCGTAAATTTCTTTTAAAAAACATGCAGTTTGGTATGTCGAGAAATATGTGCGCAGAAAACAAAGAAAGTGATGTTGAGAACCATGACTTATAAAAGCAATTTATAGTGCAGGTGGATATGACCTCTAATTTAAACTAAATCATCTACTTATTAAGTCAGACGTAACAAGTACAACATATCACATCTAATATTCAAACCTCTAATTGACTCTCACATCATCTTGCATTTCGTTTAGAGATTGTGTGAAAGTTGCTCTTTATAAGGATAACTCGTTCTTTCTCCTATCTTCTCTTCTCTACCTCCTCATCTAATTTTATATGATAAATTCAGGGATGATATATATAGGCTTTTATACTGTACTTGCTCTAAGCTGTCACACAAATATGGGTCAGTCTGGTATGGTCCAAACTGATGGCGCACGAGCAATTAATTGAGTTAACGATCACTCACGCCATTATGAATTATGTGTATTATCTTGAATCTTCCAGTGAACATATTGTGTCGTTCTCCTGTAGAAAACTGTCAAAAGTTCCGTGGAAATCTCACATGATCTTTCCACAGTTCCAAACGACAATTCTAAGGCTTTTCCAGAAGATGATTTACTCGATTTCAAAAAATGACATTAGGATGCAAACAGGTCAAACATTGCTTAAGACTAAGCTCCATAGTTTACTCTAGCTTATCGTCCAAATTTAAATTTTATGATCACTAAGCCGATTTACCATATTAGTGAAGGGGCTCGAGTTTACAGTACTTACATTATGTTTTTTCTTCTTTCTTCCTTCAATTTCTGTTCTTTTTTCTTCTCTTTCGTCTTCCTTCCTCCTTTCACCGTTTCGTTGTATAAAATATCTCTCGTGCTTAATATAACACCAGCTTAGCTTGGCTTCGGTTTCAAAAAGGAAAATTTTAAAAGTAGATTTTGGAGATGATTTTGATGTTGTATTATTGTAGTTTATTTTTCAACAAGCTTTTAACTAGTTAATTAAAAATAAATATACAAAAGTTTTATAATTTTTTATCGGTAATAAGTACAATGGTTTATAATCAATTACAGGTGAAACGATGGGTCAATAAGTGAGAAAATACGGTTCGTGCTATGATGGAAATTTTGGTGCACGAATTTACCCACTAGAGTTTAAATTATATTTGTCATAAATATGACCGTGGATCTTTCGTTGATGCAGAGACTAGAATTATGCTTCTTTTTTGTAAAATTAAGAAAAAACTAACTTATTTTCCTGCTCAACACAACAAGTCATCTATCAAGTATGAACAACATACATAGCCTATTAGGGTGGAAGCAACAGATCAAAATCACATCCATCATCCATGACACATATATACTCACATGACACAAATTAAGCAATATACTCACTTTGAGACCACTTGAGAACATCTCCTGAACCAAAAATGTCCTTCCTGCTTCTTCTCCTTCTCCTACTCTCCCTCAGCCTCAACCTTGCATCCCTGAGCACCGCCACTTCCGGCGACGGCGACGGCAACCAGTTCATCTACTCCGGCTTCCATGGCTCCAACCTCACCGTCGACGGCGCCGCCTCCATCACACCGGAAGGTCTCCTCCAGCTAACCGACGGCGCAGCCTACCTCAAAGGCCACGCATTCCACCCATCTCCGGTGCGCCTCCGCGACGTCGCCACGACGACGACGACCACCGTCTGCTCCTTCTCCGTCTCCTTCGTCTTCGGCATCGTCTCCGTCTACCCCGACTTCAGCGCCCATGGCATGGCCTTCGTCGTCTCCCCGACAACCAACCTCTCCTCCTCCCTACCGGCCAAGTACCTCGGCCTCACCAACGTCAAGAACGACGGCAACGCCAGCAACCACATGCTCGCCATCGAGCTCGACACAATACAGAGCGTCGAGTTCAAGGACATCAACGCCAACCATGTCGGCGTCGACATCAACGGCCTCCAGTCCGTCCGTGCATACAACGCCGGCTACTACGACGACATCACCGGCGAGTTCAGGAGCTTGAAGCTGATCAGCCGTCAGGCGATGCAGGTTTGGTTGGACTACCATGGCGGCGAGAAGAAGCAGCTCGACGTCACCTTGGCTCCTCTCAGAATGGCCAGACCTGTCAAGCCGCTGCTCTCGGTCATCCATGACCTCTCCACGGTGCTCACCGACGTCGTCTACCTCGGCTTCTCGGCGGCGACCGGCCGCGTGAATTCGCGCCACTGCGTTCTTGGCTGGAGCTTGGGGATCAACGGACCAGCTCCCGCCATTGACATCGACAAGCTGCCCAAGCTTCCTCGTGCTGGACCCAAGCCAAGATCCAGGGTCCTGGAAATTGTTCTACCGATCGTCACTGCAACGATCGTGCTGGTTGTGGGTGGCGCCATTGTTATGGTAGTGAGGAGGAGATCGAGGTATGCGGAGCTACGGGAAGATTGGGAGGTTGAGTTCGGGCCACATCGATTCTCATACAAGGATTTGTTCCGTGCAACGGATGGATTTGCGGATAAGCATCTACTCGGCGCCGGAGGATTCGGCAAGGTCTACAGAGGAGTTCTTCCCAAATCCAAATTGGAGGTTGCGGTGAAAAGAGTGTCCCATGAGTCGAGACAAGGGATGAAAGAGTTTGTTGCGGAGATTGTCAGCATCGGACGCATTCGACACCGTAATCTTGTGCAGTTACTCGGCTACTGCCGACGAAAGGGTGAGCTTCTTCTGGTGTATGCGTATATACCAAATGGTAGTCTCGATAAATATCTGCATAGCAATTACGTGGAGGATAAGCCTATATTGAGTTGGACTCAAAGGTTCCAAATTATTAAAGGCATCGCATCTGGTTTGCTCTACTTGCACGAGAGGTGGGAGAAAGTGGTAGTGCACCGAGACATCAAGGCAAGCAACATACTCCTCGATAAGGACATGAACGGACAGCTAGGTGACTTTGGCCTAGCAAGGCTATACGACCATGGCACGGACTCACGAACCACACATGTGGTCGGCACCATGGGATACCTAGCACCGGAGCTCATCCGTACGGGCAAAGCCTCCCCGCTCACCGACGTGTTCGCCTTCGGTGTCTTCCTCCTCGAGGTCGCGTGCGGGCACAAGCCCGTCATGGAGAACCCTCAAGGTGGTCAAGTGGCGCTGGTCGACTGCGTCCTCGAGCACTGGCGCGACGGGTCCCTCATGGACACGGTGGACGCGAGGCTGAACGGCGAGTACGACGCCGGCGAGGCAGCGCTGGTGCTGAAGCTGGGCCTCCTATGCTCGCACCCGTTCGCCGCGGCGAGGCCTGGGATGGCACGGGTCGCCCGCTGCCTCGCCGGCGAGGCGCCGCTGCCTGAGCTGACGCCGGCGGACATGAGCTTCGACGTGCTGGCCATGATGCAGGACAAGGGGTTCGACACGTCCGTCGTGTCGTACCCCGATCTTGTGATGAGCTTTGGCACTATCTCTAGCCTCTCAGGAGGAAGATAGCTAGGGCATTTTGTTTGTAAGTTCATGGTGCTTTGATCAGGATTCAGTAGAGCTTTGAGCATTTGGTTGGTACAAGTCCATCGATCACGACCGGCGGTTGTGGATTTATTTTATTTTGAACTTCTTTAGTTAAGCTAGAATAATTTTTGAACTGATTTAGGCCAACTCTAGACCTGAAGTGTAATAGAGTGACAGAATAATGAATGCAGAGGACTCTGTTTTCCACTGGTGTCATCTACGAATTAAGATGCAGTCGTCAGAAGCATCATGTAGACTGAAGAAAATAATTGGAGTAATCTCCATCTTCCGCATAGCCCAACCGAACCCTCTTTGCTGCCTGAAACATTCATATGTCCAACCCAGATTTTTGTAAGTTTAACCTGATGGATATCTGAAAACATGTCTTGATTATACAAGATAGCTACCAGTATCCATCGTACACAAGATCAAAGGTAACAAAACACATTATATCGGCCACAAACGACATTACCCTCGTTTTTTTAGGCTGTGGGATCAAACGCGCGAATTCGCTAAAATATCCCCGTATCTTGAATCTGACCTTGATCTTGTCTCCACGCAGCTTGCCATGGATCTTCTCGCGTATGATCTCCTTGCTTTCTGGCAGACAACAGCTTGGTACGTTGAACACAACCCTTTCAAGCAGCGGCACATTGCATCTCAGCAATTGGTTCACAAATTCCACTTGCTCATCTCTTCCTCTGAACTCATCGATTTCTATCTCCTCTTCAAGATCACAAAGCATGATGATGTTGTTGTCAGCAAAGAGATCATCTGTCAACGTTCTGCAAGGGCAATAAGATAGCTCGGGTGGACATGGACGCTTCTGAAAAAGATAATAGGTTCTTGTTATTACACAGGAAATACATACACCTTCATTTTTGTAGAAGTAATAAATTATCTTTCAAGCTGAAAGAAATACACCACTGCTAAGATTTCTTGCAAGCTTGAATTAATTAGTTAATGCTGTTAGAGTTTGTGTCGAATATGTGTACAAAGTCGGTTACAGTTTAGGACTTGGAGTTGTACTAGGTGTTAGGACTAGAGTAAGAGTCGGGCTCTATCCTAGGCTCTCTCTTAAATAGAGAGGCACACCGGTTGTAACCGCAAGGCGACAGTAGCATAGGTGTGGGTACGACTGGCCGGCAGCCTAGTCGGTGGAGTGTCGTGGATACCCAAATACACTGTAATATGCTGGATCAGGGAGGAGCGCCCGTAATCAGTGCCCTGGAGATGTAGGTTTCGGCTGAACTCCATTATCAAATATCGTGCCTCGGTATCGTCATCATGTTTGGATCTCCTATGACGTTTCTTCCGCGTTTGGTTTTAAATGGTAATTTCGGACCGGTTTTGTAACAAGTGGTATCAGAGCCTGCAGGAGATCCAAGATACAGGTACGAGGGAGGTGCTCCACGCCGTACTAGGTTGCACACAGTGTCTGGGATAGGACATGGCACAAGGTGGAGTACGGCGGCGATCAACGGAATTTGATCGGTGGAGTCGAACACTTCAGGCGGCGGCCTGAACCGTTCAATGGGCTAAAATCAACAGGGAGATGACCAGACGTGGTGCTCGGATTGATAGCTGTGGGAGAGATTGGCAATCCAATCGGTGGTGTCGGACACATTGGGCGGATGGCTCGAACTTTCCGGTGAGTTGCGGTTGACAGGGAGGTGGCTAGACGTGGCACTCGGGTCGATTGGCGGCTAGCTAAGACGACGTGGTTGGCGGCGGCTTCGGCATGCTACACGGGGATGGCTTCGCGGCAGGGTGTGCAAATTATTTGTCGGTGATGAGTTCAAGGTGGAGCATGACTCGTACACGGGTGGTGTGCAAGGACGGCAACTACTACAGAAGTACCGGTGCTCAGGGAGGAGCGTGCGGTATGGCTGCAGCAGCAAGCCGTGAGGCGCATCATGCACAATGGCAAACAAAGGCTGGATGCACAAATTTGCCATTGGTCACATGCAGTGACGCACGGGAGACAGCCAAGAGCATTGGGCATTAATTAATGCATGCCTGCGTAGGCTCGTCGGGTAGCTCAGCGTGAGTGGCAAAAAGAAACAACCCAAGTCCAGGTACATGGAGGTTCGCGCAAGGGACAAATTCAGGTTAGCGTGGCATATTCGCCAAGGTGGAGTTTGTTAGAGTTTGTGTCGAATATGTGTACAAAGTCAGTTACAGTTTAGGACTTGAAGTTGTACTAGGTGTTAGGACTAGAGTAAGAGTCGGACTCTATCCTAGGCTCTCTCTTAAATAGAGAGGCACACCGTTGTAACCGCAAGGCGGCAATAGCATAGGTGTGGGTACGACTGGCCGGCGGCCTAGCTGGTGGAGTGTCGTGGATACCCGGATGCACTGTAATATGCTGGATCGGAGGAACGCCCGTAATCAATGCCTCGGAGATGTAGGTTTCGGCTGAACTCCGTTATCAAATATCGTGCCTCGGTGTCGTCATCATGTTTGAATCTCCTATGGTATTTCTTCCGCGTTTGGTTTCCGATGGTGATTTCGGGCCGGTTTTGTAACAAATGCAGGGTGAAACTAATTGTTTTACTTCATCCGTTTCCATTTATTTGTCACCATTGATCAGGTTATCTCAACGAATTTGACCATTTTAAATATCATATTTTGATGTAACAGAAATGTGTTTAACATGCAACATACTTCGATAATATGTTGTAGTTTCTAATATTTATAAATATACATTGCTGAAATAAGAGCATATCTCCAATGCATCACACTCAGGAAGCTTGCTCATTTCCTCGACGAACTTCTCGAATTGCTGCGACCACTGCCAAACTCACGACCACCATTATAATCCATGACCTGATAACTTTCGATGTAGAGACTGGATTGATTTCCATTATAACAATTCAATAGTAGGAGCCTGTATTGGAAAAAAAAACATTAGGAGGCAGCAATAGCTAGTTTATTCTACATAATTTTCACACATGAACAGTGGCGGAGGATGAAAAAAAAATAAGGTGTGGCCGATGGTCAAGCTTGCATAACTGGTTTCTTTACAATATCGTGATATTAATATTATGGTTTAGTAATTAAACCCAACAAGTCATCATTTAACAACCCATTTGCATACATGCGTAAAAAGAAGGAAGCATTCAAAAAAGAAAAAAAAGTCATTATCTACCTTCAAATACTATGCAGTTCAGCACTCACAAAACAACAGCAAAAGGCAAAAGAAGTTAGCACCTAGCAATTAGCCAGTGAAAAGTTTGTAGATTTTGTAATGTACTCAAATTCCCAATATCTATCCGATATATTTCTATTTTCATTTCAATCAATGTTTTTCAAATATCCAATTGAAAAACACAAGTTGCAAATTCAGAGAAACGATGAACGAGCGATTGACAGTTCCGTCCTCACTTGGCATGGCGGTGACGATGACGGCGATGACTCTCCCCGTCCTCACTTGGCACGGCGCTTTCCATCCTCCCTTTGCTAGATCCGGTGACAAACGACGGCAGCGACCACTTTCGTATGTGGCCATGGCAACCCAGGGGAAAAGCAGCCACCACTACTGTCGCCAACCACGCAGCCCGTCGCCGAGAGCCGCTAGCACCACCGGTCCCATCCGTCGCCGCCGGTAAAGCGCCACACGCTCCATCAGCCTCCGTCGTCATTGCCACCATGGGGGATCGAATTTAGAGGAGAAGGATCCGACCGTCCTCACTTAGCGCGGTACTTGGCGGCGACGCTATCCAGTGACAACGACAGCGATGGCGGCGGCCACCTTCGCGTGCGGACATGCCGACCCGCGGAAGAAGCAGCCATCGCTACTATCGCCAACCACACAGCCCGTCATCGAGAGCTCCGCTGTCCATGCCCCACGCTGGAGCTCGTCACCGGCGGTCGTGTCCTCTCATTGAGCAGGTCCTCGCCGACGTCCACCTCCTCCTCGATAGGCAAGGGGACAAGAGGATCCCGTAGGGATGGGATCTCCGCATGTAGCATTCCCATAATTTTTATTATAAAAACGATTAGGAGAACACATACAAGAAAAAAACATTAGGGGGAGCTAGTTCTTAATTTACGATAATGGTTTAAATCTTATGAGATTAAAAAAAATAGAAATGTTACTAGACGGTATCCCGTTCAGATGGAAGTTAGGTATCAGGGTATCACGTGATACCTCGCAATTATCACTTGATACCTGAATCTGATACCTAACTGATACCATCCCGTCTGAACGAGATTTCATTATATAGCAACCTAAAAAAAGCGTCAAAATAAAGCTTAGAGTGAATTAATTAATTCAAGATAAATTTGGCACCGTTGGAATTGCAAGATGAAGGTTCGGCTTGCCGATAGTGTCAAACCGTGAAAAAAACTCTGCCATTGGAGAGGTTAAGTCGATCTCCAGCCGCCGGAGATTGCGTCTAAGCTGGGTGTACTCGTATCGGTCCATGTCGTCGGTGTGCACCACCTCTTCCAGCTTCGCGGTGGTGACGCACGCCTCGACGACGTCGTACACGCACAGGACCCGGAGCTCCGGCGCGGTGACGTCGAGGCGGCGGGTGTCAAGGACGCCAAACTGCAGCCGCCGTAGCGAGGAGGAGGAGATGGCGACGTCGGAGGCGGCGGCGACGAGCATGACGTTGATCAGGTTGAGCTCCTCCAGGCGAGGGCACTGCGACGACAACACGAGGCGGCCCAGCTCGCCGCTGTCCATGTGGATGCTTTTGTATCGTCATGGTGGTCAGCGCGGCGAACGTGCCGGCATGCGGCGGCCGGAGGAGGAAGTAAAGGTTTTCAATTTCGGAATTGTTTTTTCTACCGGGGGACCGAAATTACCGAAATTTTGGAAATTCGAAACTTTTTAGCCGAAATTATTTGAAATTTTAACTGATTTTGAATGAATTTAAATAAAATTTGATCAGACTCACAAAAATTTGCAAAAAAGGGAAAATTTTGGGCGATATACGAGTTTGCCGGTGGGGGGTGAAATTTCGGAAATTTCGAAACAAAATTGCAAACCCTGGAAGAAGTTCGCGACGAGCTGGAGGCTGATCGCCGTCGCCGCGCCGCGCAGACGGGCAGGTCGAGCTGATGCTTAGGCAACCATCCGTGATCTAAGCCCAGGAGACGGATGAAGACCTCGCCGGCGACGCATTGCGCGGCGAAGCGCAGCCACGGCGCGACGTGGGCGGCGCGGAAGCCAGCGGCGTCAATGCGGATGTCACTGACGTCGATGTCGAGGAGGCGGAGCGTCGGGGCGGAGTAACCCGCGAGGGCACCGTCGACGAGGGGGACGGCCGAGGTTAGGGACGTCATCCAGGCGGAGCGGCGGAGGTGGAGTTCGGGCATGGTCGCCCAGAAGCGGCGCCAGCGGCGAGACAGGACGGCGGTGCGCGCGGCGGCGCGGGCGCAGCCGAGGGAGAGGAGGATGCTGTGGAGGAGGTCGTCGGGGAGGGCGCTGATGCTGTCCGTCGGCGTCGGGATCACGCCCTCGCATTGTCTGCGGCGGCGGCGGCCATCGCCGGAATCCATGCACGCACACGCGGTGATCGAGAAAGGAATCTGATAGTGAACTCAGGTGTTGGGTTTTATTTCGACCTTGAATTTGGGCCTTAGGTTGGGCCTTCTGATGATGATAGCATGAATTTATATGGGCCGCCTGTGGGTTTTGATTTGGACTACCGGGCCTTAATAGTTTAGGCATGTTTGATTTAAGAAATAAGTTCACTTGAGGGCCCACACGTCAGACAAACAAAAGAAAAAAATAATGGAATCCACATGTCAGTGGGTCCCACCTCCTCACGACGCCATCGTCGCCTCCTTCTCCTCTCTCCCTCCCGGCTATCCTTTGGCGGCCGGCGAGGGGGGCGGAGATGGACGCGGAGAGGGAGAAGGGCGGCAGTCCGCGAGAGGCGGCGCTCGCCACCACCCTCTCCGCGCGCTTGCCGGCCTCCCTCACCGCGCGTGCTCGCCGGCTTGCCCCATATTCTCCCTCTTCGCTCCTCGCGCCTCCTCCTGGAAGTGGCAGCCCCCTCCTCGCCGGTCACCGATAGCAGCCACCGTCGGACACCACCACAGTCGTGCGCGGGCAAGAGAGAGGGAGGGAGCATCCGCTGCTAGCCGCATCTGGTGCTGGGCTCGTCGTATTCCGGCTGGAGCGGCTCGGACGACGATGACAGCGGCAGTGGGGATGACTTCGACGACTCTCCCGGCCTCCCCGTCCCCTCGTCGGTGAGGGGGCGGAGACAGACGACGAGAGCATGAGAGAAGGGTGGCGGAGATGGGGTCCAAGATCTGCGTGAGATCGGAACAGGACACTCGGCGTCGTCGTCCTCCTCCTCAACTCCGGAAGGGGCACCGCGAGCTTCTCTCGCCGGCCGCCACCCTTGCCGGTCACCACCCTTCTCCCGTCTCCCAGTTGGCCATCGCCCGTTGTGCACCTCTCCCTCCGTTCGCCACAATCGAGCCCCACCCATAGCGCTCGGCCATCGCCGGCCTCCCTGCCTCCTCCGTCCCCGCCTGCCACGTCAGCCGCCGCACGCCGCTCCCTCCTCTCTCGTCTCCCGCTGGCCGCCGCGCGCCGCAGTCTCGCCGTGACGCCTAGAGAAGGAGAGGGAGAGAGATGAAGAGAGGGAGATGGGGAGAGAGGAGGAAGAAGAGGAGAGGGTGAGAATGACATGTGGAGCTCACGTGGGCTTCACTATTTTTTAATTAATTTTTTTTGTAACTGATATGTGGAGTCATAGTTTTTATTATTTTCTCAAATCAAATTACCACGTAAGCGTCATGTCAATGCCACGTCAGATTAAGACCGAGTCAAATTAGCTACGTAGGTACCACGTTAGTTAAAACCACCATCCAAACCGCCATGGGATCTATATTGAACCGGTTTTGATAGTTGAGAGATTTGTTTTATCTGGTTTTACAGGTGAAGGACGAAAATCAAATTCGTTGATAAGTTAAGAGATCTCAATTGAATTTATTCCTTGGTTTAATGTGTCTTAACAAATTTGTCGATTACTCTCTCCGTTATAGTAGAATGTAAGTTGTTTTGAAGTTTATTAAAAAACGTAGCAATACTTTTAACAGAAAATAAACATATGATAAAAATATATTTAATGATGGATTAATTGAGATCAATTAATATATTGTAGGTGTTATTATGCTTTTCTATAAACTTAGTCAAAAATTTTAGATTTAGGAAAAAACCAAAACATCCTAATGAAACGACGGAGGGAGTTCTCAATTATCGTCGATGGAATGGTGAGTTTTCTTTTATGCTTACGTACCAAATGGTACTCTCGTTAAATATCTAGCACGTAACATGAAGAGGATGAGCCTATATCAAGATTTCATATCATCAAAGGCATAGCATCTGATTTGCTATACCTGCACGGAGCTGAGAGAAAGTGGTAGTGCACCGATACATCAAATCAAATAACATACTCGATAGGAACATGAACGGATAGCCAGGTGATTTTGACCTAGTCAAAAAACGGAAGAATTATATAGATATCGACTGATCAAACTATTATAGCTCAGAGTACGTTATTAACTTTATATATAGGTGTCATATGTAACCAGTTTCCTATCAAAATTTGGTAAAGCTTATTTACAACAGAACAAACAAAATTACTCCATTTCTGTTATGATTTTAAATGATACTTATTGATATTGTAGATCACAACTATGGTATTTGCATGGTATGGGAATCGTTGGTACCAAGATATATGCGAGATTAAGGTAAAAGAGATAGGAGACAAGATTTTTTATATAGGTTCGGACCCCCTCAACTGATAGGTAATAGCTCTACTCCTGTTTACCGAAGCCAGTGTTGCTCTTATTCGTCAGAATCGCTCAAGTACAATATTTGGGATAACCTATCTAGTCGTCGTCGATACGACGGCATGGATCACCACCCGTAGTCTGAACGATGGGGTAGTCTTCATCCTCGAATACGAACTTCGCGAGATCAGAGATAGCGCTAGATCCCTCTTATCGGCCTCCGCGGACACTAGATTGGGTGTGTCTAGGCTTATCTCTGATGTCGATGTCTGACGACGTGTCTTGGTGTCCATTCTGACTGTTCCGTTCCTCTCCCCTCTCTCCTCCTAGGGGATCTTGTATTTATAACCATAGATGTCCCCTTATCCAATTAGAACTAGGGAAACTAATATGGATACGATGTGAGTAGTCTTTGTAGTTTCCGTGTATAACTCTGCTTTTCAATCCTTACCCGGAAGACATGATTCCGTATAAGATTTGGTATATGGTAGGTCCTGCTGAGCTTAACCCAAGATTATTGGGTATGCCTTATCTATAATATTGAAAATATTGTGGTAACTATCTGCAGGGGACATTAGCACAAGAGTCCTCTCAACTGAACTAGAACCCCATAAAGAATAAGAAATGTGACATGACTGATTTGAAATAAGTCTTTCATCTAAAATTGTACACCCTCTGTAAAAGAATATTTAATTTCTGAGAATAAATTCAAACAAGACCATTACTGGAAGTTGGTTGATACTCCGTTTCAGATTATAAGTCGTTGATTTTGGTCAAAGTCAAACTACTTTAAATTTGACCAATTTTACTGACAAATATGTTAATATCTGTAATATCAAATTAGTTTTATTAAATCTATAACTGAATATATTTTTATAATATATTTATCTTGTGTTGAATATGTTATTACTTTTTTTCTATAAACTTAGTTAATTTTGAAGCAGTTTAATTTTGACCAAAGTCATAACAACTTATAATTTGAAACGAATTTAGTATCTTTTAAGGACCGGGGGAGTACTGTCATAGCGAAGGTAAGCCGTATAGGATACCAATGAGTGATGGAGATTACCTTTTGCAATTTGTTGGTGCAAAAGTGAAAGAAAACAAATGTTCAATATCGTTGGCACACCGTCAAACACGTGGCTATGACTTTTGCTCACCAACTTTCAACGAACCACAGTCAAAAAGTTGGAACGTTGTTTATACTAGGGCAGCGCACCTAGACATTGTTATTAATATCCATCACTTTCTTTGATTACACGAAAAATTAATATATACGCTGGTACACACTACACATGTACTCACACAAGTTCATAATAATTCCCTAGCTAGCTTGCTAAAATTATTTTAAGAAATACAGTATTATATATTCAATATTCATGGGTAACACAGTTTAAACCCTAATTAATAAAGTTATACACCCACATCTCTATTGCTACACATCCATGCAGATCCCCCCCCCCCCCCCCCCCCCCCCCACAAACCAACTCTCTATTTTGTTCGGAGAGAAAAAAATGATTGGTGAGATTAAAGGATCCACGTATCAACCATCTCCATCAACGCTTTGTTTTTTTATGAAGGAGAAAAGATAGTGCCAGAACAAAAGTGGTCACATGTAATAAAAATATAAAGTAATTAAAAATGATATATCCAAAAAATGATGATAATATATAACGGATTAATGATAATTTTCTTTAATTAAAATACGGTTGTAACGTATTTATAGGATCTTCCTACTACTTTCAAGATAGAGATCGAAAACAATGCAAACGCATATTTTCGATTATGTATCCCTGTTAGTTGAGCTTCTGATAATGTTGGGATGACATTAATTACCAATGTCTCTTTTTAATATTCAAAGGAGTTGTTCGGTTCTTTCTGGGGTAGTGGCTACTAGCACTTGGCAATATATTTTCCTTACCGACGTGGACAGCTCACCTATAGATTAATTAAATTACTCAACTCAACTTCCTACTAACCTTGAGCTAGTTTCGAGGTATGTAGCTGCTCATTATATGTACCATTGTATAAACGCTTTGCAGATTATCATGAGCTCACTTGTTCATTTCCTCCTAATTAAACCCCTAGCTAATAACCACATCAAATCACCATGTCCTTTCTGCCACTCTTCTTCCTTGGCCTTAAGCTAGCATCCATCACCAACGGTGACGATAACCACCAGTTCGTCTACAATGGCTTCGCTAGTGCTAATAACCTCTCCCTCGACGGCGTGGCCATGGTGACTCCTGATGGCCTCGTCGAGCTCACCAACGATGGAATCCGGGTGAAAGGCCATGCTTTCTATCCGTCTCCTCTGCACTTCCGCGAGTCTCCTAATGGCACGGTGCGATCTTTCTCTGTCTCCTTCGTGTTTGGCATCGTCCCTACCTTCTCTGACCTGAACAGTGGCCATGGCATCGCCTTCATCATTGCACCGAGCAAGAATTTCTCGGATGCAATTGCGGCACAATACTTTGGCCTCTTCAATAATGAGACCGATGCCAATGATAGCGGCCACATCTTCGCAATCGAGCTCGACACCGTTAAGAACGCAGAGTTTGGGGACATGAACGATAACCATGTCGGGATCGATATCAATAATCTCACCTCTTTGCGATCCTACCCTGCCGGATACTATGAAGAGAGTGGAAGGTTCAAAAACTTGACCCTTGCATCCATGGAGGCTATACAAGTGTGGGTTGATTATAACAGAGAAGCTACTCGGATCAACGTGACCATGGCTCCTCTTGCGATGGCCAAACCTGTGAGGCCATTGTTGTCTGCTACCTACAACCTCTCAGGATTGCTCATGGACCGTTCATACATCGGCTTCTCTTCCTCGACAGGGGCAGCTAGTGCACGACACTACCTTCTTGGCTGGAGCTTCAGCATGAATGGAGTAACTGCTCCGGCCATCGACATTGCCAAGCTGCCAAAGCTACCTCGTGTTGGTCCCAAGTCCGATCCATCCAATCTGTTGCAAATCATATTGCCGGTAGCAACCGCAGCATTTCTCGTGGCTGCGGGTGCTACCGTTTTTCTCCTTGTGCGAAGGCGTATGAAGTATGCTGAGTTGCGAGAAGATTGGGAGATCGATTTTGGGCCACACCGGTTCGCATACAAGGATTTGTTCCATGCCACGGAAGGGTTCCAGAACAAGAACTTGCTAGGCATAGGAGGTGCTGGGAGGGTATACAAGGGGATGCTTCTAGGGTCCAAATTACAAGAGATCGCAGTGAAGAAGATACCACACAATTCGAAGGAAAGCATGAAACAGTTTGTAGCGGAGATTGTTAGCATAGGCCGCCTTGAGCACCGCAATCTTGTTCGCCTCCTCGGGTATTCCCGACGTAAAGGTGAATTGCTTTTAGTGTACGAGTATATGTCAAATGGAAGCTTGGAAAAGTACTTGTATGGCCAAGATGGTAGGTGCACTTTGGATTGGGGTCAAAGGTTTCAAATCATCAAAGGGATCGTGTCCGGGTTGCTTTACCTCCATGAAGAATGGGAGAAAGTAGTTATTCATCGAGATGTGAAGCCAAGTAACATACTCCTCGACAACAAGATGAATGCAAAGATAGGTGACTTTGGTCTCTCAAGGTTACACGATCATGGAGCCAATCCACAAACCACACATGTTGTTGGCACCATAGGATACTTAGCTCCAGAGATTGCATTGACAGGCAAGGTGACCCCACTCGCCGATGTATTTTCCTTTGGCATATTAGCCCTAGAGATTACATGTGGGCATAAACCTATGAAGCAAAATGCACAAGGCATCCAACAAACGTTGGTTGGTTGGGTAGTCGAGTGTTGGCAAAAAGGATCACTCGTTGATGCAGTTGATGCCAACCTCCAAGCTGACTATGATATTGCTGAAGCAAGTTTAGTGCTAAAACTTGGGTTGCTATGCTCACATCCATCTGAACACCCTAGGCCGAATACGAGGCAAGTGATGCAGTATCTCAACGGTGACATGCCACTTCCAGAGACTATTTCAACAATCCCAGACTTTGGCATGTCTCAGGAGAAAACCTCCAACTTGTATGTCAAGTCATATTCGTCACTACTAGTGTGACTACTACTAATATAATGTCACGTCCTCTCAGAGACTGATTAAAGATGGAAATCATGATTTTTGAATTGTTGAGTTTTCTCTTTTTTCTTTTTACATAAGCACGTATCAATTTTAGGGGAATAAAGTATGAACGTTTACCCAAACCAGTATATTTAATTGTCATTTTCTTTATTTTTTTTTGGAGGGTTTTGTTTTAACTAAAATACTAGATAGGATATCCATATGGAATTACTGATGTTTGTATTTGACTAGATTTAAGCTTATGTCGGATCTAGAGGTGGATAATAACAAGCCAGCCTGTGGCTAGCTCGTTTTGGCTGATTATGATAACGAGCTAGCTTAGCCCAGCCTAAAATTAAAGATGCCTCGTTAATAAGCTCATTAGGCTAGTTAACAAGTTACAACACAATTACATCACCTTTATAATTTTAATATTTATCCATTTATCATATGTTAACATAATAATAAACACATTAAATAATTAGTAAATTATCCACTAAATACGAACAGTGTTGGACTAAGGACTATTAAGAAGCACTAATTATAAAAGATGTGAGCTGTCTCGTTAAGCTAATGAACTAAAAACCAGCTTGGCTTAATTCTCTATGTCGATTCGAGCTATATGCTTCGAGTTGGATACAACCATTTTCATCATGAGCTCCTTCAGAGTCATCCAACAAACTTTATTAACTTTTCAAACCTGTACATAATGTAATAGTCAAATAAAAGTAATTGCAAATATCATCGATATGGGGGGTCTCAGTTGGAGATGGGATTGCACGTGTTTATGGATTGAACGAGATTCAAGCTAGAGAAATGGTGGAATTTGCCAGCCCTTAATTAGGAATTTCATAGATAGAGGACGGGAAAAAAGAGAGAGACTGACTAACTACCCGGATCAATGCTGATTGACGACTGAATAAATAGCCGGAAGCAACAACTGCACGAGAGAGAAAGGATTCATCGTTGTAGTTGGAAAATTTCTTTCAACTCTCATCAGCTACCATGTGCATGCCTCTAGGAGGTCTCAAGGAGTCAAGAATTGTGTAGTCTAGGGTTAGATGGAAAAAAAAATACAGAAAACATTGACTGACCTCGAAGATTTGTTATGGAAGACCGACCCAACCATTGTTGAAGAGGTAGTTTTACCATCATTAAGAGGTACTAGCTAGGAGGTTGTAAAACTCAGTAGCCTTTAGGTACTAGGTATTTCAATCGAGGTACTTTCTCAAATACCATAAAATTCCTCTTGTCAAAGAATATCGCATCCCTGCACTATTGAGCATGGCCTATGAAAACGATTTCCTTTCTTATCAAAGAATATCACGTTTCCTTTCGCCGGAGTTTCGTGCACCGCTATGAAAACGATTGTTTACATACGGCTAAAAATGATTTTCACAGACAGTGAGGCCATAATCAGCGGTTTGAGCATTATTTACACAGGCGACCGTGACCCCTAGGCCAAATTTATCACAAGCGGCTTAAAAGACTAGGTGTCATGTAAGTAAATTAATGAGGTGTCTGTGAAAATGATCTTTTGAAGTAGTTGTATAGTAATGGTGTTTTATTCATCTGTACATTTCAATTAAAAAATGTGCATATAACTATCTAAGTGTAAGATATACACCTCATTCTTTAATACTATACCAGATTGTTAATTTAACACGAGTTACAATATCTCATATATATATATATGTATATATATATAGTATAGGATACTCATATGGGGCACCATGGTGTGAAATGCACAAGTTCATTCAAATTTTTCAAAATTTTCAAATTGTGAGTATATATCTAGGTATAAGAATTTGATTCATACCTATACCTAGCAATAAAACAACTTTGATTATATATTATTACATACCTAACTAATTATATGTTTGGATGTTACATACCTAGGATCAAAATCTAACCAAAACAAGTTCAAATTCAGTTCAAACTTGTTTTGAACTAGTTAGTAAAGTAATTAATGTTAATACCTAAATATTAAAAAAAATCATACTCATTTGAATTGGGTATATACTCAATTTGAAACATGGAGCCCGAACACCATGGAGCACCAAACAAATTTAATATATATATATATATATATATATGCGCTAAAACGCACCCTGGGTGCGTAATAACTAAAACGCGCCCCTCATATAGTAATTGGTTTACTACACATTATATGTTGTCAAATACCTGATAGTAATAATTTTACTATTATGCTTAATTTAGGGATTTGTCATGATTGCACTGTTAGTAACAAAATTACTAACGTTGGGTACGTTTTAACTATAGCGCACCCCGGGTGCGGTATATATATGTATGTATATATGTGTATATATATATATATGTATATATGTATATATTTAAAACGTACCCAACGTTAGTAATTTTGTAACTAACAGTGCAATCATGACAAATCCCTGAATTAAGCATAATAGTAAAATTATTACTATCAGGTATCTGACAATATACAACACGTAGTAAACCATTTATTATATATAAGCCTAGCTTGTTAGCCCAAAAGGGCCGAAAGATGTAGTAGCACTTTAATTTGTGGGCGTTTTTCTAAAGCTTATAACTTAAAAGACCCAAAATCAGCTCAATGTATGGCTAACTTCCCACGTTGCGTGGGCAGCTAATCATGCATATATATCATCTTTTTACACTCGTCGTCACGCATTTCATCAAAAGGGTTTAACTTATACGGAGTATATACTTAACCCCAAAGTTCAACTTCTAAGAAAAATGGGTTGAGTACATCGGGTGGTTCTATCCCCCCCCCCCCCCCGCATCACCCCCGCGCTGGTGACACGGGGGGCGAAAGCCCTAGCACCACCGCCGCCTTCCCTCTCCCTTCTCCCCCACCTCACCGCCGCCGGAGCTCGCCGCCGGAGCTCGCCACCGGAAAGCCGGCGGGCGAGCCATGATGGCGGCGGCGGGGCTCCCTCTAGGGCGGCGACCCCTCTCAGGCGCGGAGAGGCGGTGAACGGCGGCGGTTGGGGGAGCGACGGCGGCAGCCCATCCCGGCGAGGAGGCGGCGGATCCAGCGCCGCCTTCGCCGGATCTGGCTATCCCCTGGCCGGATCCGGCCGGAGGGTGTGTGGTTGGTGGCGGACGAGGCCGTGGCGCGGAGGCGCGTCAAGGGCGGCAGCACCGGCGCGACGAGGCAGCGGAAACAACGCGCCGTTGGCAGAGGAGGTGGCGGCGACGATGCGACGACGTGCCGGCGACGACGCTTGCACGGCTGCTGGCGGCAGCTGCCGCGGCGAGGAGATGCGCGCGGGAGGCGGAGCTCGCGCCGCCGGGCCAGGTGGCAGCGGGGCGAGCGACGGCGGCAGCACGGCGGTGATGGCGGTGCAAGGCTCGACGGCAGCGGTGCCGATGGCTGCCGCGGCTGTGGCCTGAGGCAGCCGCGGCAACACCCGTGGTGGCAGCGGCGGTGGCTGACGGTCAAGAAGCTCGGCGCAGTGGTGGCATCAGTGCCTGGCCGGCGACTGCTGTGGCACGGTGGGAGGAGGCACGGTGGTGTGTTCGGCAGCAGCGGCTGCGGTGGTGGTGACTACGGTCACCGGAGGCATGGCGGCCTCGGACGGCTAGCCGAGGGCGTGGCAGACGGCTGCATCTGGTCGGCGCGGCATCGTTTGGAGGAGGGGTCGAAGACTGGCTTGGCGCAGAGTGGCGCAGCCGATGGCAGTGGAGGCCGGCTCGGCGCGAGAGGCGCGGGCGGCGCGACCGATGGAGAGAGGCCGGCTTGGCGCGAGAGACGCGTCCGGTGGAGGAGGCTGGCTTGGCGGCCGGTGGTGGAGGAGGCGACCTCGGTGTGAGGAGGAGCTGCTGGTGGGTGTGGCGCGGTCTTCTACGCTTGAAGGCTGGCCGGCGGGGGACGTCGGTGCAGGGGTCCCACATGTCGGCAGAGCTTGAGTGGTGGTGGAACATCGGTGCGTCAGACGTGGATTCACAGGTGGTGAGCGGCGGGTGAAAACCCAGCCCGGCCTTGGCCGGGCCGACAACGATTCATTCCCCCTCCTGAGGGCGTTGTCGTGCTGTCTCACCCCCCAAGGGTGGTTGCCGGGCGAAAGCCTAGTCTTTGGCTCCTTTAGCCCCGACGGATGGCGGCGGCGGTTTTTTCCGTCGCTTCTCTTCTTGAAGACGCCGTTTTGGCATCCCCTAGGGGGCGATCTTGTCTGTGTACCTTGGTTGGTCTAGCGGCGGTCGGTCACGCTTAGCGGCGGGCGGTCCGGTGCTAATCTTCTCCCGGGTTATGTGTTGGCGCTGTCGGTGTATGGGTGGTGGTATATTTTTTTCCTTTTTCCTGGTTACGACCCTACAGGGTTGTAATCTTGTAATTTTTTTCTGATCTATCAATAGAACTTCGCACCGTCTCGTGCGAGTCGTTCAAAAAAAAAGAAAAATGGGTTATATGTGTGTGTGTGAGAGAGAGAGTATAACTCAGCTTGATATAATATAATATATATGCACCGTCCGGCCGGCGGCGCTTAATTTTTGAACTTTTGGTAAGTAAACTAGGTATTTGGACTAAAAGATCGATGACTAGGTTTGTACTTTTGACCACTAAATAATATGGAATGGTCATAGAGAAATGATGCTAACAATTGCTTGAAGCAATCAAGTTCCTTTCCAACGACTCCATCAGTCATCTTTCTGCCTGTAAAAATCTACAAGGAGCATATAGTGGCATATGTCTTGGACCTACATGATGTGCATGTGTAGTAGTAGTGGTGGTGGTATATTATAAGTGTCTGGACACTACGTATATACTATCTCCTCTCATTTATAAATAGATGTCATGCATAGTTATATGTTGTGAATCCTCGAAATCTTATATTTATAAAGTGAATATGTCACCAACCCCCACCTACTGATGTTGTAAAGCTTTTAAATTACATGATGAACTTCTTAATATTAAAAACAATTAAATATAAATGGATAGCCACATATAAAATCAAATTAAGGTGAATATTTCCTATAGAAAAAAAGACTGGTACCACATTTCATGGCAAATATATTTTTAAATATATTTCATTTAATCCGTTGCAAAGCACGAGCATTCAACTAGTTACTAAAATACACAGTGAGAATGATAATTCATTTCATCTAGTTATATATATTTTACTAAATGTTTATAAATATTTTAAGTCAAAAAGTTTGTTATAAATATATGCAAGATTTGTTACCGACAAGCTGATATAGGTATAGAAGAAATAAAAACAAGGTAGTAGCACTGCGTACTTCTAAAAAATATACAAACGTATTGATATACATGTCTAAAGACTAAGTAACGACCAGTTTGTGTGAACAAAGAATGTAGGGCGTCAACATGTTCCGTATACACAGGAATTCTCCCACGAAGTTTCTTGTGGCAATTAACTATATGTGTCCGTTGAATTAGGTGCACTAAATTTGACCAAGCTAGCTAGATGACACCAGACTACTTTGACCTTTTTGACCAAGTACGTCTGTAATGCATTCTGGAGAAAACTCAAACAACTATAACTCACAAATGACATTAATTTACTCTCCACTCTACACTATCTAGACAACGTTTTGGAAGACAAGTGCAGAATTGAGCTACATTTGCCTCTACTTCAACTTATCCAGACAAAAAGAGCTATATACATGCGGTGTTCTAACTGCATCGATCTTTGTTGATTTTTTGCTGCAGTTACACACACTGCCCATTTCAAACCCTGCCATGAAATACACCTCCCTTCTCTTCCTTTGCCTTGCATCCTTTGTCACTGCTAGTGAACACCAGTTTGTCTTCTCCGGCTTCACCGGCAGCAACCTCGCCCTTGATGGCGCCGCCACCATCACAGAAGATGGGCTCCTTGAGCTCACCAATGGCGCCGATAATATCAAAGGTCATGCATTCTACCCAACTCCGCTGCGCTTTCGGAAATCGCCAAATGGCACGGTACAATCTTTCTCGGTTTCATTTGTGTTTAGCATCCTTTCAAAGTATGCCAATAGGAGCACCGATGGCATGGCCTTCTTCATAGCACCAAGCAAGAACTTCTCTGCTGCATTGCCTGCGCAATACTTGGGTCTCCTCAACGACCAAAACAATGGCAATAGGAGCAACAATTTGTTCGCCGTCGAGCTCGACACCATCCAAAACAAGGAGCTCCAAGACATGGATGACAACCATGTAGGGATCGATGTCAACAGCATGAAGTCCTTGGATGCACACTATGCTGGTTTCTATGAAGACAAGAGTGGGATCTTCAGGAATCTTACTCTTGTGATCCATGAGGCAATGCAAGTGTGGTTTGATTATGATGGTGATGCCAAGAAGATTAACGTCACCTTGGCTCCTGTCAAATTGGCCAAGCCCAAGAGACCTCTACTGTCTGTCACCTACGACCTCTCAACGGTGGTTGCAGATTCAGCCTACATCGGTTTCTCAGCTGCAACTGGAGGTGTAGTCAACACAAAACACTGTGTTCTTGGATGGAGCTTTAGGATGAATGGCCCTGCTCAAGCTATTGATATCTCCAGGTTGCCCAAGCTGCCAAATCTTGGCAGCAAGAAGTCCCATTCTTCCAAGATCTTGGTAATCATATCACCGGTGGCAACCGCTGTATTGATTTTCGTTGTTGGTGTTCTCCTTGTTCTCTGTGTACAGAGGCGACTCAAGTACACTGAGGTTCAAGAAGATTGGGAGGTTGAGTTTGGTCCACATCGTTTCTCATACAAGGATCTGTATGGTGCCACCGAAGGATTCAAGGATAAGAACTTACTTGGCGTCGGAGGATTTGGGAAGGTGTATAAGGGAGTGCTTCCGGTGTCTAAACAAGTGGTGGCTGTGAAGTGTGTTTCGCATGAGTCGAGCCAAGGTATGAAGGAGTTTGTTGCTGAGATTGTCAGTATCGGCCAACTTCGACACCGTAACCTTGTGCAGTTGCTCGGTTATTGCAGGAGAAAAGGTGAACTCCTTCTGGTCTACGATTATATGCCAAATGGTAGCCTTGACAACTATTTGTATTGTGATTTGACCGAGCCAATATTGGATTGGGCAAAAAGGTTTCACATTGTCAAAGGTGTCGCGTCTGGACTACTCTACCTCCATGAGAAATGGGGAAAGATTGTAATCCACCGAGATATCAAGGCGAGCAACGTGCTTCTTGATAAAGATATGAATGCACGGCTCGGGGACTTTGGTCTCTCAAGATTATATGACCATGGAACCGACCCACAAACTACACACTTGGTAGGTACAATGGGGTACCTAGCACCAGAGCTAGTATTCACAGGCAAGGCATCTCCAGTCACAGACATATTTGCCTTTGGCGTATTCCTTCTCGAAGTCACCTGTGGACAAAGACCAATCAATAACAATCAACAAGATAATCAACAACCAATTCTGGTTGATTGGGTCCTTGAGCACTGGAAGAAAGGTTTACTGCCTGAGACAGTAGACAAAAGATTGCAAGCAGGCAACTACAATGTTGATGAGGCATGTCTAGTGCTGAAGCTAGGTCTACTGTGTTCTCACCCAATCGCCATGGAGAGACCTACCATGAGTCAAGTCCAGAGATACCTCGACGGCGACGTGCCGCTGCCGGAGTTGGCACCGGCGGAGCTGAAGTTCAACATGGTGGCGCTCATGCAGGGCCAAGGGTTCGACTCGTATGTCATGCCATGTCTGTCTTTGTCATCGGTCGTGAGTACTGAAACCTCAGCAGAGGTAGACGATGACACTGCTAGTTTTGTCTGATGTTATTGCAAATTCATGCCTAATTGGCAGGTTTGAATATTGTACTGTTGCAAAATGGATGTTGTGTTATTTGTTACAATCAAATTGAAATCAACTGTAGTTTTCTTCTCCTGTGATTATATGTTTCCTTTTACAAGTAAAAATAGTTTTGAGTCAGATTCATCTGTTGATTGAGCATCCTGAAATCATACCAATCTTATTGGATTAGCACCACCTAACATAGGCTGAAATGGAATTGGACCCAATGGGACCAGCCCAAAGTAATGAAATAAGCTCATTTGAGGTCCCTTAACTTTACACCGAATCCGATTTCCCCCCTTAAACCCAAAAACCAGTTACAACCGGTCCCTGAACTGTCAAAAGTGACGCAAAAAAGGTCCCTCGGTGGTTTGGAAAGTGGTTTTGGTTGACATGGCGCCTACGTGGTTGGTTTGACTAGGTCTCGTCCCACGTGGCATTGACGTGACAACTGAGTCAACGTGGGACCCACATGTCAGGGTGACCACGTCATCACCTTCTTCTCGTCTGGACAGGCCGGTCGGCAGGTGGGGACGAGGCCAGCTGCTGGCGATGCAAGAAAGGAGGTCCTGCAGACGGCGACGTAGCGGTGATGACGACACGGGAAAAGGGGAGGGCGTCAGCGGCAGGAGAGGAACGTGGCCGCCATAGGCCCCGGGGGGGAGGAACAAGGCCGGCCGCCAGAGAAGTGCCCCTTCCTCTGTCGCGAGCCCCTACCATGCCATCCTCCTCTCCTCCGTCCTGGACTCCTCCGCCACCGCCACCACACTCATCGGCGCAAGCGCCGGCTCCGGATCCACGAGCTCCCCTGCTCAATCCGCAAGCTCCTCGTCTCGGACGCCAACACTAGTGTGGCGAACGTGGCCCGCCGCTGGAGCTGTGCCCCCTCATCTGCTGCCCATAGCCACCGGAGTCGCACGTCCCCGCCACGCTGTCCTCCTCTCCTCCATCCCGGACTCCGCCACCGCCGCCACCACACTCGGCGGCGCAGGCGCCGACTCCGGATCCACGAGCTCCCCGTCTCGGACGCCGACATCGGCGCGACGAACGCGGCTGGCGGCCAGTGGGGAGGAACGCGGCCGGCAGGGAGGAACGCGTCCGGCCGCAGTGCGCCGCTCCCTTCTCTCCCGACGACGCCACGCGTCACTGCCTCCTCTCCCATCTCCCGCTAGCGCCGCGCGCTGCTCCCTCCTCTCCCGTCTCTCGCCGGCCGCCGCACGCCGCCCCTCCTCACTCGCGCTTGGAGAGAGGAGAGGGGAGAGAGAGATGAAGAAAGGGGAGTTGGGGAGAAAGGAGGAAGAAGAGGAGGGAGTGAGAATGACATGTAGGGCCCACGTGTACCCCACCATTTTTAATTAAATTTTTTGGTGTAACTGACATGCGGGCTCAAATTTTTAATATTTTTCAAATCAAATTACCATTTAAGCACCACATCATTACCACGTCAGGATGAAAACCGAGTCAAATTAGCCACGTAGGTACCGTGTCAGCTAAAACCGCCCCCAAACCACTATAGGACCTATATTGCACCAGTTTTGATAGTTGAGGGACCCGTTGTATCTTGTTTTTCGGTTGAAGGATGAAAATTGGATTCGTTGACAAGGGACTCGAACTTATTCCCAAAGTAATTAACCTATCGTGGCCCATTTTGAGCCTATTTCCCTCCAGCCCAAATCATACATTTTGGCCCATGAGTAAGCCCCAAGGGCCAAGGCATGGCAATAACATAACGGCCCATAAGGACATGGGGATAAAGATGGCCGGAGTGACCCAAGGATGAATACCTTCAGTGACAAGATACAGTGTTTCAGTGATGTAAACTGTGTTGGTTAATTCTTTCAGATTATTACAGTTTACGAAAAGCAGATTAATTCAGGAACCAGTAGAATGATGCTCATTAGTTCTGGTTTAGAACAATGACTTTTTTTACGCGTGATTGGACAGATTTTATATATTATAAATCTAAAAAATCTATCAGAATAAATCAATAATTTATCCGAGCAACACTAATGTAGTGGGTTTAAAAAGAAATCATACTTTTGAAAGGATGACACGAATCACAATAGGCGCATAAGACATGAGCCATAATCTAAAAAGAACACCTTGAGTCTCCACAGATGATCCCACAGTACTGCTTCCATGTCACTGTCAGCACTGTTCATAAGCAGTGCAAGCACTGTTGATATGAATCAAGTTGTGTGATTGACATGACATTATATAACGAAACCTAATATTCGTGCTCAGATTGTGGGAGCAATTAATGGATAGAAAAAAAAAGTTATAGTTTTGCCCTAACTCCCTGTAGCCACAACGGATGGCAGATGAAACTTGACAGCTCCAGTCCCTGAAATTTATGTGAACAGATAAGTACTACAGTATTAATTTGTGTGTGAATTTTTGTTGCTTTGATGCGACTGATCCTTCAACTCGTTTCACCATTTTTGAGCATTACTGTCTCGATGGATATGTAGTAGGAGTATGATGTTTCATGTTTGCAGGTTGCAGGTCGCACGCAGATGGATGCAACTTGTTCAGAGTCAGTGTCTAGTGATGTGTGTGTTAAGGAAACCAGCGGCGACTAAATTAATCATAAATAGAATGAATGGTTAATTTCTTCGCATGACAACACTATGCCTCCAACTGACAGCAGCTTTAGTAGTTTCTTGATCGGATGTAACTGTTATCTGGATGCAGTTCATCCAGCCATCAGTTGGTGGGGGAACAGAGTAGCCTTTCAAGCAGTGAAAGAAAATCAGAACAACCTTCTTATAGTTACATCATGTAATTGGAATGTTACTAACATTTTCCTGTACTTAGGCATCAAAACTTCTCTTGATCCAAGGAAGTTGCAACATGCCTGTCAGTGTTTTCTTCTTCTACTAGTACTAGTTTCCTCTGAAATGAACAACAGATAGATGATGCTTCTGTTCTTGCTTCTGTGTTACTGTCACAGGGTACTATCACTACTGTTTTCAGGTGAAACAGTGATAACCAAATGTACTTAATAGTAGTAATAGTAGTAGTACTAGTACAGATCATAAAGATGAACAAGCTGCAACCAATATGCTAGTTATTTCAGCACTGAAAGCGATGATGACTGACGAGTTGGTTAGGTCATCACTGATGCAAACAGTGGAATATATGATTCGAACACTGCAATAATGCAGCTGATGGATGATCACTGCATGCATTACTTTGCATGTGGCTCTGTGAGTCTGTGAAAGAGTGAGATAGCAGTAGATGGCACGATTATATTTGCAAGGTCAAGGAGAGCTGTTCCAGGTGCAAACATTCCTGGTGATATGATAATGAAAGCTGCTCATAGGGAATCTTGTACTACTGTTGAGTCATATATGCAATCTGACTGAACACTGAAGAGTAAGTGCCAGTGCTGCTGCTTACCACAAAATGACGACAAATTTGGCATTCTAGGACAGATATCTGGTGATTGTTTCAATCAGAATAGAGCTTGATGGTTATTTGGGAAATTACTATAGCACATATCATGCATAGGGACGCTGTTGGAGAACAGGAATTTATATTTGCAAGGTCAAGGAGAGCTGTTCCAGGTGCAAACATTCCTGGTGATATGATAATGAAAGCTGCTCATAGGGAATCTTGTACTACTGTTGAGTCATATATGCAATCTGACTGAACACTGAAGAGTAAGTGCCAGTGCTGCTGCTTACCACAAAATGACGACAAATTTGGCATTCTAGGACAGATATCTGGTGATTGTTTCAATCAGAATAGAGCTTGATGGTTATTTGGGAAATTACTATAGCACATATCATGCATAGGGACGCTGTTGGAGAACAGGAATATTGCCTGAATGTATGCCTAAAATTTAGGAGGTGTGCTATTGGAAAAAACTGATTTAGGAGTTAACACGTTGGTACTAGCGATTGAAATATAAAAGAATCTTTTTTTCCCTATATATACAAAGGTTAGCTCAAGCACTCTTGAACTTAATTAGTTTCTAGCTATAACATTTTGGGCTAGACAGCTGAATTAATTTCTCTCGAGAAAATCATTGAGACTGAACTAAGCAGATGTTCCATATATAGGGGAGGCAAATAGGGTAGTTTGTCAGTCAAGTACGAACTCCATCCAAGCTACCTGATCATGCATGAACAATCATCAGATTGAGTCAGAAATAATGATTCAATAGTTTTATTTTTCATCCAATGCATTACAAATCCTTTGCAACTAATTTGCGTACGTGATAAATTGCACGGCATATAATAATCAGGGGTAAAGAGGAATATTTTTTTAATTATCATCTGGAAATGTATACATAATTTCTAAATGCTCACCAAGCATGCCTGATTACCAAACCCAGAAACTATAAAATTCACAACCTAGGAAGTAAAACATGCATCCAGGTCCGGCAATTTCACAAGCAATTTCGATTTTATTCGAACCATCTGTCTAAAATGAGAAGCAATATATATAATTGATTCAGATAGGCAACTTTGAAAACCAATCTGAAACGCACAACCATACAACATATAGACCATCACCAAATTAATTACCAGCGTACGAGCAAGTTGAAATTCCGATACACCTAAACTTTTACAAGCCATCGAAAGGAAAACAACAACATTACTGGAGAACTATAAGCCATCAACACTACATGATCGAGACCTTGTCAATCCACGGTGAAAGGTAATAAACCAAAAATTCCATAACAATGTCCATGCATTGCAACGCATGCTGAATACATTCCATGATCAATTTTCTTGGCATTGGATCTCATCAAACACGCCGATGAGAGGTTCACGAACCGAGGCGGTACATTCCATCTGCCATGAACGGGCCATCCATGTACAATGCAGCAGCATTCTGTGGGTGAAAGCCTTCCATCATGACGAACGGCATGTCCTCCGATGGCTTCCAGTGCCGTTTCCTCTGGTTGATGAACCAGTTGTTGATCTGTTTCTGATCTAGTCCCGTCGATTCCGCAAGCGCAATCTTCTCCGTCTCCTACTCACGGCATCGGTTCAAAGTTAGTAACAATGCGATAATAACATAATTCTGATAATAACATAATTCTGACAATTACTATATATTATCAGGTAATTGTGAATGAATTAGGTTGAGGGAATGAGAGTATCATACTGAGGGGTAAGGCCACTTGTAGTGCAGCTCCCACCAGTGAAGCAGCTTCTGCCTGGCCTCCTTAGGCAGCTTTCCTTTCTTCTTTTTCTTGGAAAATTCTTGCCTTAGGCTGCTCAAGTAGCCACTGTACTTCTTCAGAAGCTGAAACTTCAGCTCCTTATCCTCAGCACGCGGGTCGATCTCGGGCGGCTCATTTTCACGGCCACTTGGGTCCATGTCATCCTCAGAAGAACCAACACATTCAGATTTACCATCTGCAGACAAAAGGTGGTTAATGTAAGAGATCATACTACATTTTGTTCATCAGATTTCTATTGTATTGTTGGAGTGAGCTTCAGTCTAGACCATGTTGGTCAGCAATGGAACAGACACAAAGCCCATAGCTGTGGGTAAACAACTCTATCCATTTTGGAATGCAAGAGTAGGGTGCAACAGTGTATTTGACTACTGGTAGAGTAGCTACAGTAAAGAGTATGGATTTCAAGAAGGATACTGTCCTACTAATTTCCTAGATAAAAAAACACACTACAAAAAACTGTAAACAACTTTGCAAGTGAAAAAAAGAAGGATATTCAATACATGCATGCAAATATATAAGATAAATACGACCGAATGAAACAAAAATAAATAAAACAAACACTGATGTTGGTTTATTAATTTGTCAGGTTTGAGTTGTGCCAGATCAACCAGTTGAAAGATTGACCAGATTGTGGTGTGCTGTTTATGGTTGTAAAACAGTGCTTAATAAACCAAATAGTAGAAACCACTGAACTAGGTAGAGTCTCAGGCTTAGACGAAAAAAATGATACTGAATGAAACTTGGTCCTATCACCTATGTTCTTTTGCTTTATACAAATTAAAAGCTAGGTCTTTGGCCTAGCTTTGGCCTAAAAAACTTGGTCCAATGGTCAAAGGAATACTTATTATGGCAGTAGATAAAGAATCATTTAGTGGAAAGAAATAAACAATTGACAGAGCATTTCTCTGCTCTAAACAGAATGGTCACATGCTGACCATGCGTCCTACAGAATATAACATATAACAAAGAAATGGACAAAATAAAAACAAAAAAAAATTACTACCATACAACCAGAAACAAATATATCGCTTATGAAGCGTTGTCTTGGGCTATGTAATTGAATAATTCGGGGATCGACTTCAAAATAAATAAAGATACATATGACCATAACTTAACTTCGGATGGGCAATCAAAATAATTGATCTATACATAGGAAACTGTACAGTGACAGTTGTTGATCTGACCAGGATGTGATACAAGAAAATAAAAGATAATATATGTGGCCCCATATTATAAAAAAATGGCATCCATGTACCCAACATACGAGTATTCTACATCTTCCACCGAAAACATGCAACTGAAGACTATATTGTGGGTGCATAAAAAGCAACTGAAAAGCATGGAGACTCTTTAGACTTACAGGATTAGGTAGTAGTTGTTATCGTCCCATGTCTTACTTGATTAACCTTTAATTCTCATCATGAATAATGTCAAGAAAACATTTTTCAGCACCTTTCAAAATTTAGAATTCATTAGTTCTTGAACACATTCTCATGGTTGTTACTCTGTTATGGTATTTATTCTCATGGTAGCACAATGACTATAAAGTCTGTAATTCTCTCGGTAACCCGCTATAGAAAATTTTCATCGGTTCAGAACTACTAGAGGGAAAACCAGATCCTTAAAAGTAAAGTTTCAAAGGAACGAGCCAGTGTTTATAAACCACTGAGCGTCTTTCACATAAGCAATTAGTCCACTATGTCGTAATACTTTCTTTTTTTTTAAGATGAGACCCTATGTCATACTTGATATGAGTGAGGTACAAATAACATGAAGGAAGGACATGGCATGACAAATACATCAATGTTGCCCTATGCTTCTATGCAGAAACAAATTATTCATGATGTATTTATGCATTAACAGTGACAAGATTTTAATCTTTTAATAACATATGGCACTTGGTGTTTGTTAAGAAAACCTTCAAAATTGTGTGAATGAACCCTTTGCTTTTTATTGCGGTACCTATGGAAAACACGCTAGCTTCTTTTGAGGAGAAACACGTTAATTAACTTGTGGAATGAGTAAACATGATAATTCATTTGAAAAATACATTTCTCAAACAGTTTTGATGAAATTATAAAATCAAAACCCTTCCATAGATTTTGGACACAATAATAGTAATTTTCCAAGTTTCAGCAAAGTGAATCTAATTAAGAATCAAGAGTACTACACGGCAAAAATAGAAAACCGTAATATAGTAAAAATAATGGAGTGGAAACTGACATTTATGAATGACATAGAAACCGACAGTTTGTTAAAACACTGTTAAGTGACAAGCACAGGAAATAATCAGATAAAAAATTAGTAAATGCATTTGCAAAATCATATTTGTTTAATGTATAAGCTAGTGTTATTTGTTTTAAAAGGCAGAAGTTTCACTAGTATAGTAGGAAACTGACCAACTGTCACAACTAATACCAATATTGATGCGATACAAACAGCATGCTGATCTAGCTAGAACCTTGCTGAGCAGTGCAAAGGTCCCTGGTGATTGGTTAAGATATATAGATGTGCATAAGTGGATGTGGATTTGTTAGGACAGTTGTCATACAGACTATAACAAACAAGAAAAATAATAACAATATATTAGCTGGTTCTTTAAATCTCAAATGGAACACATAACTGGCAATAAATAACCAGGCACGCACGATGATGAGATGAAATCTATCAAAAAAGCAATCATAGAAGTAAACCAGCATATAGCAAACTCATTGACAGAAGATCTTTTGAAGTGGCCTCATTTCAATAGTTGAGATTCACAAATTCTTATTTGGGCAATTAATTATATGTGCAAACTCAGCATAGATGCGCTAAGCTTATATAGAGAATAAAGAACCACCATGTGAGGTTGAGCATCACATTTGAGATAAGAAACTAGTAATCTCTCCCAGTTTTTTTAGATCATAGAGAAGAGTTCACATTTCCAGCCTATGTGCTGGGTGAATTTTTCCCAATATAAAAATGATCATAGAATAAATTTGTATATTGTTCATAAAAAACTTCGATAATATTATGGTTCTGTAACATTTCATTAAGGTACTTCCACTAATATTGCCTAATTAAAATTGCATCTCTGCTTAATCAAATTGAATCTTTCACAAAAAAAAAAGAAAATTGTCAGCTACAAAAGTAGTACTAGTAGCTGGCAAACTCCTACAGCGGCCTTAATTCCATCATGAATCAAATGTAACTGACATAGTTTGATCTACTACCAATCAGACACTCTTCTCCAATATACATATATGCACAAGAAAATAAAAAGCACAGTAGTCTATCAACAGTTCATCAGATCTCTCTCATGTTATTGATTATATCCTGCCCTGCAGCAATCGACAGTACAACCCCCCGGAAAACACGAACGCCCAGATGAATCTGTGCTGCATCCCAAAACCATTACAAGGATCCAGATGAGCCGGATGTAGAACAGCTGCAGCTACAGTTGACGGTTCGTACAGTGATGCTGCAACATTGGGTACCTAGCCCATGACAACAATTTCCAATGCATGGCTATATCTACTTCCACTAGAGCAAGAAAAGAATAATACTCCTAGTAGTTGAAGAGATCCGGGGTAGATGCATGCATGCTATCCAATCAGCGGAAACCAGAGATGATTATGGCGATTCTGAATGGTGATTAAGCCAGTAAACAATGGTTTGAGGAAGAGTATTATAAGTAACATAGAGATGTATGGCAGTACAAGCTAGCTAGCTAGACAGGCTGATTCTCCTCTGCCTGCATGCCTTGGAACCCTAAAGACAAGGCTTCTAGTCACTTGTCATCTAGTAGAGCAGTAAGAAAAGAAAGAGAAGAGACAATTCATGGCCAAAAGAAAGGGAAAAAGAAATGGTTGAGTTGAAAGGCTAGCATGTGTTGTGTTTGCAACTAGGCTGGGTGCCATGGATGCAATAAACAATGGAAGTGAAGCTGCTGAAACGAGAGGAGGAGAAGCTTGAGACATGGTTGCTCACAGTGCCCTCGTTGCCAACATGATTAGATTAATCACTCGACTAGACCGTGCTAATTGTTAATTTAATTTTGTTAGTGCATGTTGCTGCAAAGGCGTCTTCTTACTAACCCCAATAAATAAATTACTAATCCACAGGGCTTTGGATGGATAGCTACTAACAATGGCAATCATCCAAAGCAACCACCTCCATTATCCGGATCAAACTATTTCCTAATGCGGTAAGCCGCCGCCGCCGCCGCCGACGAGATCGTCGTCGTCGTCAGCGCAGCAGCAGAAGCAGCGTGCCGTGCAAATAGAAATAAAACCGCAGGCGAGAGCGCAAAGAGGATGCATGATTGGTTAATTTACCGGCGAGAAGGAGGCGTGCCGAGCCGGCGAAGCCGCCATGGGCGCCGCCGGCGATGGTGTCGAGCTGCGACTCCACCCTCTTGAGGAACTCCATGGCCTCGTCGATCGGCCGCGTCAGCTCCTCCCTGTACTTGGCCAGCATGTTGCAGTACGCCTCCTGCAGCAAACATTAATTTTACCCGATCAATGCAATCATCATCATCAAGCTCAGGCCTCAGCTCAGGGATTGATTGATTGATTCAACGTCGTACGGACGGGTCAATCATGAACTAAGCTAGTAGTTGGTGTGTGTGAATGAGGTCGCCGGAGTTGGGGACGAACCATGAACTGGTCGAGCTCCGGGTCGCGCGCGTCGTGGCGGCCGGGTGGACGGGCGTCCAGCTTCGCCGCCGTGGCGGTCAGCCTCTCCAGCACCTCCGGCGGCGCTCCGACCTGCGCACGGTGAACCAAAACCAAAATCATTTCCGACTACGACTTTCCAAGATCAAAATTGCAGTGATCGATCGATCTTGTTGTTTAACAAATTAAATCAGAAAAAAAAAATCGTGCGTACTTTTTGGCAGTCGAGGTAGGCGGCGAGGAGGGCGGAGTACTGCGGGTGCGCCATGATCTTGGCCTTGATGGCCTCCGCCTCCGCCGCCGAGATCTCCCCACCTCCGCCTCCGCCGCCGCCGTGCTTGCTGTGGTGGCCGCCGTGGGCGTGGTGATGGTGGTGGTGGTGACTGCCGTACTGCGACGGCCCAGCCGCCGCCGCCGCCTGGTGCAAGGCGAGCGGCGTGCCGTAGTACGCGGTGGCCGCCGCCGCCGTGGACAGCGGCAGCTGCAGGAACGACGAGGCCGCCGCCGCCGCCTTGCCGCTCCCCCCGGCTCCTCCTCCAAGATTCCCAAAGCTCTGGTCCATCAAAACACAAGAAGAGAAAGCAAAAGAAAGCAAATCCGATGGAAACCCTAGCTAGCAAGAGCCTCTCTTTCTTCGTCCTGGAGGTCGAGCTCTCTAGCTACTAGCTCCAATGGCGAGAGAGAGGGAGGAGATGGGGGGGAGAGAGAGAGAGAGGTGGAGATATTAATGGAAGGGAAAGGTGGAGATGGTATACTACGGCGATGGCGAGTAGGAGTAGTGTATAGTGTATG
This sequence comes from Oryza punctata, assembly GCA_000573905.2. NCBI lineage: Eukaryota > Viridiplantae > Streptophyta > Magnoliopsida > Poales > Poaceae > Oryza > Oryza punctata. Next base: position 1,762,986 of record CM002494.2, on the reverse strand, counting down.
TGCGCGCGTGTGGGCGATGGCGGGTGGCTATCCTTTTTCTCGCGTCAAATCACGGCCAAGACGAGCTGGGAAGGGAGGGAATATCATATGGATCATACCCTACTTCTACTGTATACGTACTCTACTTAATTATTTTATGCACGAGGTAATTTATAAGTATTTCTGTTCTGTTTCATATTAAAAGTCGTTTGATTACTGCTGAGTTTATGTAAAATGCTTGATTCATGGTGATCAGAGTGATTATCTCCGTACATGCATCCATGATCTAGATGGTGTTTTTTTACTATTGAAGATAAAGTTAGAGCATGCAAAATAAAAAAAATGTTAGTGCAATATCAATTGAGATTTAATTATTACAAACTTAATAATTGAATCAATTTGATATTTTTAAGTAACTTCTACATATAATTTTTTTACGAAATATATTATTTAGTAGTAGTAGTTTAAAAACTTGTTAACAAAAATCGAAATCGAGATATAGTCTGTATGTTAATAAAAAAAAAAGACGGCAGCCTTACTAAACTATGCTACTGGAGTATACTGTAATTGTAGTCCATCAGATTACTGTTGAGGGTTGTGTAAATATGTTTGATTACTGTTGATCAGGGTGATTATCTCTGTCCATGGATCCATGATCTGTGTGTTGCTCTTGTCATTTAATGCATGGGGGAATGGAGGACACGTTTACTCCTTTCAGTTACACACATGCAGCAGCAGCAAATGCCTGGTTGAGTTCGGTGTGTGCTGTGTTCTCTCCCGTTCTGGTCCATATATGTGTCACCTCACTGTTTTTTTCTGTTGTTCTCACTGGCTGCCTCCTCTTTTTCACCACCGGGTGAAGATGAAAAGATAGATTCTTGGGAATGTAAAACGTTCTCACAACTTTCTCTCTCTGTGTCTCTCTCCTCTCTTTATGTATGCCATACTGCGATACGTTAGTTATTTTATTAAGTTTAAGAACTTGTAATACGAAAGTAAAATAAAACAGACTTGCAAATTTATTACTGATTTTTTAATTTATAAAGATACAACTTGAATGATAAACCTGTTCAGATTTATATTACTAGGATATTATCATTCATCCAAAATTTCTTATATTTTAGGACGGAGACAGTAATTCTGTTGGTATTTTTACTATATAGATTCATACCAATAATAAATTTGTAATTGTCCCAAAATAAAACTATATAGTATTACTAGTATCCAACATTCAACAAATCGTTCTCCAAAAACCTATCATATATAACATAATTATAATATAAATGGATGTAATTATGTAAGTATGTAGGATGTAAATAAATTTACAAAGCTGTGCTAGTTCAGGGGGGACGCGAGCGGGACCCGTGGTTGTGTTGGCAGGGGTGAAAACGGTCACGGAAATTTCCCGATATACCAAGCATTCCGTATAAGGTGTACCATTTCCGACCATATCTTTTTTACTATTTATAATTTATTTTTTAATTTATTTCTGCATCGTATTTAATATCGATACTGATCAATAGTTTAAATAATAAATATGGTCAATTACCGATCGATGGAGCGTTGTTTCCAAAGAATGCTACTGATTCCGACCGTTTTCACCCCTTAGTCGTGAGCTTGACACCCAACTCACGCAATGTGTTTTTATTTTTACCCCATCCAGCTTGCACAGATCTGAAAGCCTATCTGATGGCTGAAAATTTGATAAATTTCCTTCAAAATTTTTGTTGAATGTTAATTAAATAGCAAAATCCAAAAATGACATGGTTATAGAACCTCCTTTCGGATCAAACGGGCAATACATAGGCGTGACATTTTGCCATGTTCTTTCCATATTATTAAAATGAATTAATTTTCCCATGCTTTGAATAGTATGTTATCTTTACTTATAAAAACCTCTCAAGCCGCGCCATAAATGATGGAAAAAGAAAAATGCGACTATTTACGGTTAGCATTTTTTAAAGGCAGTTAATGGTACAAATTAGTCTGCATTTTAAGCTTGTTAAATTCCTCTCAATTCAAGTTTTTTACTGTATAAGGGCATCCACAATGTAGTATAAAACCAGTCCATAAGAAATAAAATATTTCATTCAGCTACCTAACAACGTTGTAGAACTAGTCCATAGCAAGGAAATAGTTAAAGGTACCCATAAGCATATGAGCTGTCCATATAGAATAAAATATGTTATTTATCTCTATTTTCTCTCTCCTCCTAATACTAGTTGCTATCTATATACATTGTGAATATTACAATAGTTAAAGACCATATATGTGGATCCCATCTATATGGACTACTTTTACCATATACATTGTTGTTGCCCTAAGAAGCAGATGTGTGATGACCGACGACTATGATTTTGGAATGTGTACGGTCAATATTTCTAAACTTTCACCATCGATTACACTAAATATTTAAATTAAACTCTCAAAGTGGTATGGTTAGATTTGTCTTAAAAAATATTTTCAAAATATTATAATGCTGGGGATGAAACGGTTGGAAAACAGCTTCAACCATATTTCCATGACATTTTTTTTTCTTTTGGAAACAGAATCGAAAACATACTAAATCTAGGAAAAAAGATAGTAGAAATACCATAAAATAAACCAGAAAAGTAACTATACAGACACTACAACAAAATCTTTCGTAGAGGTACTTCTGTATAGGCGATCTTAGTTTGGTCATTAAAATCAGGACTAGGAGTTCTATAGTCTAGAAATACTTTTTAAAGGCACTTGCAAGATCATGTAGAATATTTGTACTCTAAAGATACTTTAGAGGCATTTCTAGAACATTTTGTTATATTTACGTTGTAGAGGTATGCTTTTAGCACTTTAAAGTTTGCCTCACTACATGTAAAGGCATATTGATAAGGCATTTTAACTTCTATAGAGACATTTTTTCGAATATTAATATATACCGAGCAACTACTGATGCAAGTTACATATTTATAATCAATGATATGAGGTTGAATTGGTTAGTGCATTGAAGATAAAAATTATATACTCGAGAGTTCATGAGTTCAAAATAGAGGCATTTTAAAATTGCCCCTATAGTATTAGAAAAATATCTCTACAAGATATTATGTTTTGTTGTAGTGACAAAAATATATCATTATTTGATCGAAAAATGGTAAAAAAAATGTCAGAAACTTTAAATTGTAATATGGCTAAAAAAACTCAAGCTTACACTGTGTAAATTACAAATGGTCTCAGCTTTAACCATCTCTCCTTTAAGTGTACTCAAATTTGGATTTCATTGAGAAACTGACGTGCCTCTAAACTATAGGTTAAACAGAGATATTGACCATAGATATTGAGGATTTGAGGTATTTAGAAATATGGTAATTACCATATTACAGAACTGATAATTTTCACAGAAATAAGATAAAATAAGAAAAACAGAAAAAAATATGTTTTCATTTCCATATATATCTTTACCTTCTACATTTCCTTTTCCGTCTTTTATCATTTTCATATGTTTTGGTTGGTAGAAATCGAAAATGAGCATTGGCCAGTCATAAATTTCCGAGGACCATTCTCACCCCTAAATTTTGACATATGATTCAATATTTTTTATATTTTACACTAGTAAAGTAGAAATTAATAATCAAAACAGTATCTTAAGACACAAAGGTGCTGATTAATAGGTGTCGGTTGGAAAAACCGGTACCTATGAGGGTTTTCCAACCGACACCTTTATAGCTATTTTTTAGTTGTGCTTGGTGACACAGTAAAATTATTTGTGACGCGAGTTAGGGTACATTTGAATGAGCCGCATAGCAAAAGCATAATTAATTAATTATATAAAGTTAAAAATATATTTCAAAAGTACTCCATTGTATAAAAGTACTAATTTTGTAAAAAACATATCGTTGCCCGTACGTGATAGTCCGGTAGGAGTAAGCAAAAAGGAACACTCCTTTACTGTACTGTGCAACTTTTCTCTCCGATTCTCTCTTGTTTTTCTTCCAACAAGAGTCGTGGACAATGGATAAAAATGGAGTTAAAATTACTACTCCTTGGGTAGGAGTAAAAGAAATACTCCTACGCGTGCACCAATAGACAATGCTTTGGAGAATTAGCTGAAGAGATACACTGATTGACGGGCGAGAGGTGAAGTTTAGGGTAGGGTGCTATGATAGGATGTGAAGCGTTGGTCACTCACCAGCTGCTTCTGCTGGTCTAGCTAGTGAATGGACAGAGGCGATAGGGTTTAGAAAATCAAACCCCCCCTTTTGTTTCACACCACTGATTGATGAGTGTAAGAATTAATTAAGCTAATTAATAGGCTATAAATTAATAGCAGTCCTATTTTTTCATTAACTTGACCAATCGATCGAGGTCAAGATCGAAAACGCTTAATTACATGAGATTAGTACTGTCATCAACTGCTGTTGTTAGCAGTAGTACTTCCAGTACGTACGAAATCATTTTAAAGGGATGTGGTCCTTTGTGAAAGCGCAGGGGACAAAGAATGTTAGCCATGCATTTTCCTTTCTACTGCAATAAACAATTGAGTTCGATCCATCGTTAGCCTTTACACTCTGGATTAAAATATGGAGCTAGTTATATGTTGCTTCATCAAACTTGTCATTTCGATCTCATCCGTTATGATCGACTCTGAAATGGAGCCGTAAATTGACAGGATGGAGTAATGCTGCTGCACTCTCTGTAAAAAAACGATGGAAAAGACAGTTTTGACTATAATATTTTTCTTGTTGGACCGTACCTGCTTCACGATACCTCTGTCGGCAAACCACATTGCAAGTTTGAGCCCACTTCACAAGATGGTATTATCATTTTCGGTATTCTTTTGAATTTCTGAGAAAAAAAACTAGTAGTAGCGAAAATTAAACTTTCTGAGCGTGTTTTCCCGATGAAAAATTCATAGAACAGTCCCCCCCCCCCCCCCCCACAAAGTTTTTTTCTTTTCTGCTCATGTTTATCTGTTTGATTATGTTCAATATTTAGAGTGGCAACTAAGGAAATTAAAGAAAACGATCGGTGCTAAAATTAGTACCCTCCATCCAAAATATAAAAACTTCTTAAATTTATAATTTGTTAAAATATAACTTCTCTACCTACATTTTCTTTTTTAACCAATCGTATCATTTCACCTTTTAAAATTTCTCCACGTATTTTCTCTTTTCTAACTAATCATAATTAACATTTTTTCATATAATTTTATCTATTTTTCGTAGATATGTCTAATCCTAAAATTTTGTATATTTTAGGATGGAGGGAGTAGTACTATGAAGTAGTATTAATATTGTTAAGAGTGGTGGCTTCATATCCATATCCATATCTAAGTTTGTAGTTAGAAGTTGTTTTTCTTGGGATGGAAGGAGTAGGAAAAAGGAACCACGTATATCCTTATCATGATAGAATTCAATGATAATGCTATTAATTGATAACAGTTACTACGACTCTATATTTCGGTTGTTAGCACGCATGCACTTCCACAGCATGTCCATGATCGATTAGAACAATTTGTTTGATCACCTGTTTAAATTAATTAAGAGCGGCAATACCAAACATGCATGGCTAAGGGTCATATAGATTTGGTAGGTTCTCTCTTTCTTTTTTGCGATTATATCGATTAGATTTGGTAAATTTTCAACATCCTAGTGCAATAACTTAGCAATTAGCTTGGTTCAATCAAGGATCCTATACAATGCTGATGGAAAAGCATATAACGAGTGTGTTTTTTTGTAGGACTACGAATCCAACTTTACAAGGTGCACGCGATTATATTATTTGTACATGTTAATTTCTAAATTTGAGCGCTGACCATAAATTTCCTTGCCGCATGTTGTTTATCGGAATTGATTAACCATATGAAAGTATATAATTAGTAATTAATTAGCTGAATACAGACATAGTGCTATCAATAATTATGTATGGCTATCAGCTGTATTGGCCTCTCCCATCCTATCGTTTGCCCTACGGCTTATAGACGTTACCAAATTTAAATTTTAAAAATTAATTTTATGGTTGATTTTAGAGTTTTGTTATTGTAGTTTATTTTCATCATTGATTTGTAAAGCGCTAAGAAGACGTATATAAAAATTTTATATGTAAATTAATTATCTTTTTTGGTGCTGATAACCGTACGGCTTATTTTTGTTGGTGAAAACATAATGCCAATCTATTTTGGACCGGGAAATTTTGTGGAAGTTAGCTAATTAATCCCTGTGAAATATTCTTACAAAATTCTGCATTTCTTGGGAGCCATATATAGCTAGCTTGAATATTGAAATTCGTGGCCAGGCACTGTATAAATTTAAGACTACTGTTACGGTGGTAATTTGAAATCGCCATTAATTAACTGGCCGTACCAAGAACTCCTGTGCATATATCCACATATCGAAAACACCAGAGGCAGAGATTGTATTTAGTCTACAATTAATTAACCGGCCGTACTAAGAAACTCCTGTGCAAATCCACATGAATCCACATGCAAGAGCTTGATTTAATCGGTATGATTATATAATTTCTTTTCATGCATGGTACGTCGGCAAGGTTCAGCTTATTCTCTCCAGAAACTTGTGGTTGATTGCAACCCAGCAATTGACAAACGATTAATATAACTTATAACCTGTCATTGCTAGTACTGCCAACCATTAACCATTTATTAATTAACCTATCTAAGTACTGTATATGGTAACAATGACACATTTCCCACAAATAGCAAGGGACAATATATAATAACAGGATAAGGATCAATGCACTGTAACCTACGGCTCAATACATTTTAATAAGAAAAATCGTAAAGCAAACATCCAGCTAGCCTAGCCGACCTGGCAAATCTTGGCCAATTGTCATTCGATAGCCTCTAATATCTGTACATTTTTATAGTAGTATATAAAACAACTGGATTAATTACATATGCACGTTGCTAAATTAATTAGTCTAGTGGTGGGCCTTAATTAACCCTTACTGAACGCAATCGTAAATAAATCAAGGAGGAACAGAAAATGCAATGTATTAGGACAATCTCGATTGTTCAAGGCTCTTTTCTTTTATCATGTGCATTGTACGTTTTCGTTATGGGTACACGTCCACTTCGAATTGATTAAAATTTTTCTTGTTGGTTGGAAGGAAATAGGAATATTAATATTTAAACCAGCTTAAACGATAGCTCCACTTCTATCTCTAAAAATTAAAAGCACAGTACAATGTGCCAACGTTACTATATGTTAATTAGCAGTACTCACAAACATAGTTCAAAATATTGTAACATGATTAGCTACACGAGTTTAATTTTTTTTGCAAATAAGGACAATGTGACTTTAGCTAATTCAGCATGGTCCTTCTAAAATTGTGCAGCCGCAGATGCATGCCTCTAAACATTAGTTAACTACAAATGCTTCATGGGCCTTGTAGAGGGTTCAAGGAATCAAGGTACTGCTAACCAATGGTAAGAAATTAAAGGAAAAACACATTTTTCTCATCCCACAATTTTATTTTGGCACAATGCTTCTTTTACTATTATGGATTTTGGGTTGGCACAATACTTCTTTTGAAATTAAACGGTGCGATTTGTGCAAGAACATTTATATAAAATTTTCTTGGAGTACTTTCTAGAGCGACTTTTCAACTTTGTACCAGTTAATTCAATTTATTCTTTTATACCGTCAAATAGCTAAAAAAATTAAACAATCCATTAATTTTAGCTATCTCAAACGGGCCTTTGTCGGATGTGTACACCCCCAAATTAATGCAGAGGTCGGATATATTTTATTACCTAATAAAATTTATACAGTAGCATCTAAAAAGTACGGTATGAAAACGCAAGTCATATGGTATCCGTATATATGTACGATGAGCCAATTTCCACTGGGACGACTCATTATCTAAAAAAAAAAAAGGGGGACTCACTTTTTTTCCAAAGGAGCCCTGCAAAGGCTTTTGAATCTTTGTTGGTCAATGCATGCATGAGTGTACTCCGCGTCTGCGTCTAATCATATATATACATATCAAAGCCATATACGATGTGGTATAAATTATTTCACATGTACACCTGACAGCTTGTTTTCTTTGTCTCCAGCATCTCTCTGCTCTACCCATAGCGCAATGTACCCTCTATGGAACAGATATACTGATATATAAGTTCATGTATTTCTTGGGTTTATCAGTGTTATATGTTAATTTCCTCCATTCCCTATAAATAAAATTTAGCTGCCCTCTCCGCATTTCACACTATTTATTCTCGGAAAAAAAAGCACGCGACATAATATACAAGGGAGGACGTACATCATTTTAGTTAGCGCATATTCCGGCTAATTGAATGAAGTAGTAGTCGTGAATTGAGAGATGATAAATTTTCTGACCTACTCATAAATTTATAAAAGAGCTAGTGCTTCGAACCTTAATCAAGGATTGTGATACGTATTTTGCCATAGCAACTAGAGTTAGGACTTGAGGTGAACAATAGGATGCATTTGCTACCTTTTATATTTATTGATTTGGATTTTTGGCACGGCCTCATGGTATTGGATTACCGTAGCACTTATTTCTTTTACTGTTACCGAAGTAACTCTTCATTATAATTATAATGTAAGGGATATGCATGGGATTCTAGATCCATAAGAGCAAGGCTAATAATATAGTTAGCTGCTGGTTGTATAGATCTTTATAGTCTATCTCTTAGCTCACTCATATAGTGGTTAGCTCTTAACTATAAATACATGGTCCACCTGTCTTTCTCACAAATTTTCTTGGTTCCTATGCCTAAGCTGGCTATAAGTTTACAGCCCGCTTCTCCTTTCTCTCCTCTTCTCTCTCATCCAACTTAGCAATTAGCGTTCTTAGATCCCACTATTATACTTGCTCTAACTAGCTAACCTATTCAGTGCTTCGTTTATTGTCCCCACCCCTTTTGTGCAGACATCACCACCTTCCGAGGTCCACCTATCTTATGCCTCGTTTACCTTTTTTTTTTAATCACGTCTACTATGCCTCTCAGAAAGTAACTAGTTTAAATTATACTATATTTTTTGAAAAATAGTTTAATTCGTATCTACGATCATTAGGAGATCGAATTTATATGATCTTGGAAAAAGGGAAGCTACGTACTAGTAATAATTCGGTGAAGAAATGGGTGTAAATCACATGCACGATAAAATCCTTTCCATACACGATGAATATTTTCTCCTAACAGATTCGTAGAAGAACCAGAGTTGCTACAAAATGTAGGATAATGATTGAGCAACAAGAATTCTTGATAGACTGATATGCGTACGTAGACAGCATTTCATATCAGTCCGCTGGGACTACTGCTACAGTGTATTCATACCCTGTGAAAAAACACACACAAGGTTTTCTAAAAAGGACAAGTGGAAATCTGTCATACATAACGACATGATCAGAAAACCAAGAAGATCATAGTCACAAAAGCACAAGCTAGCTAGGAGTGTACAGTGCACAACAGTGCCTCAGAGATAACCTCACCTCACGTGTAGAGTTGATCACCATGATGACACTGTCTTAGGAAAAAATATAAAGAAACTTATAGAAAAATAATGGTAGTTAGGAAAAAAAATTGAGCACTGGTAGTAAAAACTTGATACCATGTTGTTGTCTATTATAAGTTGGCCTTGAATCAAATACTAGAGCAAATAACCCTACTGAAATGTTAGCTGCAATTTAGCATCTACTTATACGTCTCAACTTAAAAAAAAAAATTCCAGTAACACTTAAATATTTGACTTCTTAGAAAACTGTATGTGAAAATGTATTTGCGCAGGTGAGTGATATTAACCCTGAGGCCAACCTTTGACAAAGATGTGTGGGCATACCTTCTATCCAAATGTAAAAGAAGAATGCAGGAGACATGGAGAAATGATTTCAGCAACTAAAAGATCCTTAATTAGGATTCTTCCATCCTCGGGATAACAGGTTATTCTTCTAATTGTTGAGAGTGAAAAAATAGAAGAGCTATACATACGTAATACGTCCGTATGTATAGTATGTATATATGGTACAGTACATGTATCGGTAATATTCACATGCATTTGCATGTATAATACTCTTTTGGTTACGAATGAATTTGATTTTTTATAAGAGGGAGAAGTATGTCTGCGTTTTTCCTGCACGTCCTGTCCGATCAGAGTGGAAAGGTAGCAGTGTACTCTACTCCTACACCACACGAGCTAGGCTAGCTAGCTTCATCCAAAAGGGTGGCCCTTCTTTTGCATTGCACACTGTGTCATGTACTGTGTAGGAGTATCTCATTTTCGCCCAACAGATTGCAGCTGTGATAAATTAAGATGGCATGCATATCATGCATCTTGAAATTTGCAGCAATTTTACCACTGCCTCACCATACATATAATGACCAGAGATCACTGGAAAAGGACCGGCAACCAATACCGGTTCACAGCTTGAGCCAGCCACTAAGTGTGCATCATTATTGGTTAATATCGTGTTAGACGGTTTTAGATATAAACTGACCGTGTTGCGCATTTACGTCTAGTGTTCTCTGTTTAAAAAATCCATCACCGCTGGTTCAGTGTGAACCAACAATGATAGACTATCACCGCACATCCATTTCGGTTTCTCGTAAGAATCAAATATGAACCGTCAGTGATGAGGGTCGAAACTCAAAAAATTGTAAACCGCTCTCAGCTCTTCACTCTCCTCTCACACTCTCATAGAACCACACCACGGAATATGTACGTACGATGGGCGTATGAATGGTGCATGTATCTAATTGTTTGTATTCTTTGGGGATTTTTTTGGTCGGAAACAAGTATCGAAACCTCAAAAAAAAAAAAAAGGAAACAAGTATCGGTGCTATTTCATCTCTTGTGAACTACTGGTTGTAAACCAGATCATCACTAGCACTTGTAACCGGTATTGACGAGGTATTCCGTACAATTAGATGCAATGCAACCTACAAGGCCATCAATAATCAAATTAAAACACGAGATAAGTAAGAGTACAGGAGCACCATATAGCTAAGGCATCATGCATGAGTTGTCAGTGAAAGGCAAACACTCCACTGCCGATATGGAATCTTGGCTCATACCAGTAGTGCAGTGATAGTATTTTCCTGGAGCTGTGAAAGACAGGAAGAAGAAGAAGAAGAAGATGCATTTGCTCGCTCACGGGTACAACGACGGCAATTGCGTGCGTTCCATTTCGAGCTGGATCGATCGATCGGATTCCGCCGGTGACCACACATCTCACACACGTACGATCGATGGGCGATGGCGACCACTCGTCGTCGACGACGTAACGCCTCTCCTTAAACTTTGATCCAATCGATCTCTGGAGTCGAGTCGTCGTTGCTGCTTGCTGCAGAAAAGTTGAGCAGTCGCCAAAAAGGCTGGACAACACCAATGCAAAGCTAGGTCAGGCCAGGGAATCGATACCCCAATGCAAGTAGAGTTATAGGAGTATCTCTCAATCAGCCGGCATTGGAGATCTTCTTCAGTTCAGACAAAACTGGTCAGTCAGTTCGATCGAGTTTTGCTGCAAAAATATATAACAAGACCACGTTGCCCGTGCATGCGTGCATGTGGCACTGCTTCGCTTCGCCGCCTTGCTGTTGAACCCATATGGACCGAATATATTCAAATATATCAGGCTACTTTGGAACAAAGAATTTTAAAGGAATTTAACCCTACCAAAAAAAATTCTATGTGGATCATAGGAATAGCTATCAAAAAAATCGTAAGAAATTCCTTTGGATTAGCCCAAAACATACGAATTTTAGAGGAATTCTAACATGGGCTGTCTCTGTCTTCTGATTCCTTTCCTGCATTTCTCATGTGCTCTATCGAAATGGTTATACCTGTAGTTTTCTGTGTTCTTCTAATCCATAGAATTTGAGGTGTTAGGATCTTTAGCTCTGTATTTTTTTTAACTTCCTACGTCTTGAGAATTATGTGTTCCAAACTTCCAATGCAGTCCTCATGGGCTGTTATTAAGACTCCTTTTGGGATTGATTCTTTTTTTAAATAATTATCGAAATTGAACAAAATCATACACAATTTTTCTAAATCTGTGTTCTGTAGGAGCCCCTAAATTCTATGGAAATATAAATTAAAGAGGAGGAATAAGTACACAGTAAATTAATATATACTCTCTTCGTCTCAAAACTATAGTAATCTTGGACTAAATGGAAAATCCTAGTTTTAGATTCGTATTAAGATGTATCACACATAATCCTATATTACTATATTTTAGAACGAGTGGGTAGTACATTACTACTACAAAATCCACTGTGTGGTTTTATATCTGGCCAATAAAAAATTTAAGTTACGATGTTTTGACGAATGCAAGTGGTATAATTATACTCCTATGTAGCATGCAAATTAATTTGATAATACATCTTTAAATATTGATAGTTTTTTAAGTAAAATAAGAAATGAAGGGAGCATATATCTAAAGGGTTCCTTCCTAGCACAAGATTGTGAAAACACAGGAACATGAAAAACACATAAAAGAATTCCAAAACTGTCGTTAAGATGACATACAGAAAAAACGCAATGAAACTTTGTGCCATTAATTAAGAAAAACTCGAGGTAGAACCTCATGCTAGACTTTTTTCCAAAATTTCTATGAAATATATCATTTCATATGAATTTCAAAGGTTTATAGAAAAACTATTGCTTGTTATAAAGGATCACATAGGGATTTTTTTACATGGAAATCAAATCCTCTAAATTCTGTTTAGTTTTTTTTTTTTTTTTTGTCATAGTAGCAAAAGGAAAAATCAAACAATTGGAGCAGTACACAAAATACTCTACTCCTACTAGTACGATTGAACTTTGAGGGCACAAGTAGCAGCTGGCTGGGACTAGTCATGGTGATGCACAGGTTTTATCAGTTAGAGAATCCAGGGGATAATGGTCAAAAGAATCTTATCGAACAGCTGGATGGGACTTAAAGCAATGCACCTACGATGTGTGCTTTTTCAAGCCCGATGACCTACGCCAGATTCATACATGTAGGTGTACTCCCGTATATGCTGCCTGCATGTCTTCGCAATCTTCGTTTTGTTCATAGAATATCAACAGTATAGTACCTCCATCTTATAATATTTTTTTCTCTTATAAAGATTAAGGATAGAGGAAAAATACATTATCCCTATTAAACGAGAGTTTATTCGTTGTGGATGGGTAGCAGCGGCATATATAAGATGAGAAAAAAATAAAATTGAATTTGTTACGGTGACAATTAGTACATCAAAACCCTTATATTATGCAACAAAGTTAGGATCTCCTTTAGGAAAAAAGGATATACGAAAGATTTTTGAAGGATTTGAATCCTAAGAATAAAATTCATACGAAGCCATTTGGAACAAATGATTGATTTCTAAAGTTTTGTTTGAAAGTCCTATGGAATAAACCATTCCTTTAATTTGGAATCTTGGAGAAAAATAAACATGAACTCTTACCTCATGGCTTCTTTGGAACCCAGAATTTTAAAGATATAAAGTCATACTCTACCAGTTAAGTGAAATTTGCAAATATAGGAATAGTAAGTCGTACTCCTACCAGTTAGGAGTATGTGAAAGTTTCTCCATATATTTTCCTCGAAAAAGAGCACTTCTATCTGTACAAGTACTCCGTATATTTAGCTAGCTATACGTACATACATTGTGGAAAGGTGCTTGGTTGTTGAATACATTTTTTCTCGAGGGAAGAGCTGGTCAAAATGACATGCGCGGAGATGATTGCTAGTCCATCTTCAGTTTCAGATCCTACGAGCTGTCGCATGGAGATGCAGATAAATGCAGATACCTGCCCCCCTGAAATTACAAGACACGCATGCAGTTCCATCCATCAGCTGAATGCAGAGATAGCTGTGCCCTCTCTCTGCAGATGAATGAATGTTTTAGTATAGTTGAACAACTGAAAAGACCCAAAAAGGCTGTGGACTCATTACCAGCTCAGCTGGCTGGGTACCTACACAATGTACTCTACGTACGATCATTGAGAATACTTTACGCCACCGTCTTGATCACTTGATCAAATGAAAAGAAAAAAGAACAGAGCAGTCCATGCAGTCTGCATGCAGATCTACAGCTTGGATGCATTGATTGATTCTTAATCAAACCGTATTGATGCTTAATTTATGTCAGGCCATAGTTTTCGTGCAGGAATTAATTAATTTATTTTAATTATTACTTTCATATTATGTGAAGTGCATGGATTTATTTTAATTGTTACTTTGATGCTACTATGTTAATCCTATTTTCATTCAATTTGTCACCGTTTTTGTTGGAATTGAACATAATTAAGCTAGGTAGTATATCATTATTTTTCATTTATTTTCTAACCTCGTCATCAGATTCTTCGTGGTACTATATATATATAAATTTTGGAACAGAGGCATGGAGAATAAGCCATATTTAAGCGGTTCGATATTAATTTCAAGAGTTCAATTAAGAAAGTTGATTGTGACATAACCAGAAACCTTAAAAAGTTGTCTACTAGAAATAAAGGTAGGAAAATCCTATTGACCCTGGCATTTCTGGGTTACCTTTTGCTGCATGCATACGTATTTCTTAAAATAAAGTTATTTCGATTAATATCGTGCAGACACGTCATTCGTCTTTAAGAACTTAATTACGTGCTCTCACGTCCAACTTCCATGTTCATGATCGAGATGTTTGTCAATTAAAAGCCCAACACTTGTGGGTCCAAGAAGCTTAATTATGTCAATGCAATGACAGGTGCAGATTATGAAACGAAGTCATTTGCATCACTAATATCTGGACAAATAATATTTGTCATCAACGTAGGAGAGATAGATACTGGTGGCATCTAGTAGTTTTTGAATTATGAGCCCAAGGTTCCTTTGCAAAAACGAAAGGTATATATGCGGCCACCTAAATAAATTAAAGTCTACGCGGGGATGAACTATCCTAGCTAGCTATCTCGATCTAATTAACCCTTCTCCGAAAAAATAATTCTTAATTTAAGAAGAGAACTAATATTCTTGGTGTATGTCATGCTAACAGCATATATACGTATGCAAAAGAAGAATTAACAACATATAAATAACGAATGGAAAAAAACATATGTATTGAAAGGCAGGGATTGAAAAAGTGCAACTAATATTATTATTCTTGTTAATTAAATTGATAACCTTTCTTGGTAATTCATGAACAAATATACGGCTAATGTTCTATGAGCAGAAGACTATGGTTTTTCAAATAAACCGTGAGCTTATTAATAAAGTTTGCGTGCTTATGTAGAAGATGTGTAATGATGTTTACATCTAATCTATAGATTGACTATGTAACAGATGTAGACGTATATTATGAGTGTTCAATTTTATCTTGTGTACTCATAATATAAATTTTAGTACAAGATATAATTTTCTCAAATTTACTACATCGGTAGTAGGTTGGATCAAATACTATTCGTGAACCATTTATTTTTCCTCATTCCTATTCTTTACTTAAAATTATTCCCTTCAATTTCTTGTACAGGCAGATAATATGATGTTGGAAAATCCATTGAATAAAAAAAAAACCTTCCCTCAGCGTTCAGCCAACCGGCATGTTTGGGCATGTGTTACAGTGAGAGCTCTAGTGCCATAGTACTCCTCAAGTACATTTAGTAACACAGAAGTTCTAAAAAAAAAAGAGTAACACAGTAACAACCTTTAATTAGGATACAGTACAAAATGTGTGAAGCATGGACAAATAAAAAGAGGCATGGAGAGATAAAAAGAGTGAGATCAGAGAGCCAGTAAAGGCAAAGGTGAAAAGGGGCAAGTCTCCGAGGGAAAGCGCAGAGAGAGTCCAGTCCAGTGTGAGTTTTTGCCAATAATCCTACTCCTACGAGGAACAATATAGTTCAGTGAAGCAAGCAAGCAGCCATGGAAAGAATGGGGAAAGAAAGCAGAGAGAGAGAGAGAGGAAGAAGAAGAAGAAGAGGAGGCAGCTGCAGGAGAAGAGAAGAGAAAAGGAAAAGAAAGAAAAAAAAAGTCCCGCGAATCGCGCGGGGCTCTGGGCAGTCTGCGGCGGTGCAGTCTCCCGTCGCGTCGCTGCCGGAGGTAGCCGGGCCCGCTCGTCGGCGTCTCTCTCACCGGCCGGCCGCATGTGCATGCTACAGCGACGGCCACTGTAGCGAACGCAAAAGATACGATGCTGCTAGCTGATCGTGCACTAGTGGTAATGGATCCGTGCCTGACACTGCACGACTACTAGTAGTGCTATAGTGGTGCTAGTATTGCTCCAGTATTGCATATTGCATGCAGATGCTCCTCTACTTCCAGGTTTCCCATCCGTCTTTTGCATCTAAGTCCTTTTAGTTTCTTCGAATTCTACACTAGCCCTGTTCTTTTCTTGGTAAGATACGAATTTTAGCTTCGTTTTCTTTCGTACGTTTATTGAACGGCTAAACGATGTATATTATAAAAAAACTTTTTATTGGGTTTAGTATCACGTCAGTAATTGATAATGAATGATAACGACTTAAAAATGTGGGAGGGGGCAAATCTCGAGTATTTCAGGTTATGTAGACTCAAGATCTAAAGTTGTATCTTCGGTTAAACCTGTGATGGAGTAGGTCTAATGTGACCTGGATGACACATGGTTAGTGGATCGAGTTGCACAATCTAACACTTTCTATATAAAAGTTATTTTTATCAAATAAATCTATTTTTCAAGTTTAAAATAATTAAAACTTAGTTAATCACGCGCTAGCGATTTTCTCTTTTTTCATGCCCGTAAATCTTCAACTTCAGTGAACTCAACGGCGCCATAAACAATATTTGTTTCCTGGCTCTTTTTGTGTTGAATAGCTAAATAGCTGAATGATTTTTTATAATTATTTGAATGCACAAATGAACAAATAAACCCTTAGTTTAAAGTTGGAAAATGGCTAAAATATTACTCTAAAAACATTTGCATAGATAGTTTTTTTTTTTGCAAAAATCAGAATCATTCGAGAAGTAGCTTTACTTTTTCTCCTATTCTTGCAAGGCAAAATTTGATCATTGTCAAAGATTTAAGCAATGTATGTTCATTTGAATTGTTGGCAAAAAATTTTGCTGGCTAATATAAGCTTTTACTTGGTTTACCACCAAAAGGATATGGTAATCTGGCAAATGTGTTGATTTACGTACCCACAAGGAAATGTGTCATAAATATCAATTTAGTTTAGCTAGGTACTATACAAACAAAATGGGTTTATTTGCATTTTTGTTGGTATGGTTGATTAGGATTGAGAACGGATCATCTTTATTGTTACTAACTTTTTTCGTCCTTTTTAAGTCTCATGATTGTCAATCATAAATTAATCAACTGGTTTAATTCTTTTACTTCCCCTAGTAATTAAGTCCTTATTTGTAACTGGAACGATTTTTTTCCAAAGAAAACTGGAATGAAATCAGCTAAGCCCTTATATATGTTCGGAACAAAGAAAAACAAAATACTACGTGAAAGACACGCTAGAAAACAAACCATATAAAACAAAAAGATGAGGAATCATTTGTTATATAGACAGTTCACATGGACGTGCTGTTAGGGACATATGAATGATAAGGTGTGAGAATTCATGCACGCATAAAACATTTGTTCCTTTATTGGTTCCATGGGAATTTTTCTCCTAATTTGCTTTGTGCTCATCATATGCTTGAAAAGAAAATCGACATGAATTGCGAGGAAGGCAGTATGAAACGAATAATAAATCCAGCATGATCTAGTATGAAGGGCCGATGAAGAAAGGTATCTAGAGAGTTCCAAGGTAAATTGATCTAACACAGAATGATATCTTTTTTAGTATTTTGAATCTAGTTAGGATGCTGCTCAGATTCATAATATTAAAAAATATCACATCCCGTATTAAATTAACTTATTTAATTTTAAGATGGAGAGAATAATATTATATACTGTATACATACCATGATACTACCGTACGTACATGACATGATGCGTGCTAATGGGACTTTGATCGAACAGTGACATTCACCAAAGTGATCAAATCAACATGACAAACAAGAACCTGATGACTGACGGCACTGCAGCTTACGTGCTTGTTTGCCTTACCTGAAATGCTGGATTTTAATCCACCCAACTTTGATCGCTTATGTTGTACTAGTTGTGCACATGACGAAAATTACATATGGCTCATGTGCATGCATATATTATGTATCTTTCCCTTTTTCTTTCTTTTTTCTCGACAGGGTCGATAGGCCTTCATGGATGCATGTATATGACAAACATATTGATGGGTAAACACATTAATTATTGTTATGACTTACCTAGCTTTGGGAACACATCGTTATCTAAAAAAACCATTGGGAGCATACACATACCATTATCTCACTAATCTCTTAAGCATAAAGTGAGTTCAACTACACTTTGTGGGCATCAATCGATCAGATATTATCTACACAAAAAGGGATGCATGAATGTCGTGCAAGATTTGGAGGCAAAAGGTGATCCATATGCTGACCGCAGTATTATCAGGAGACAACTCAAATAGGTAAAGGCAATAATTAAACTACGAGCTAGGTAGACAAAGCAAATTATTGTAAATAATTAAACTTGTATGAGGTATATATAATATATGTACATTGTGAGACGACGCGATGACATGATCGGATGATGTTGTGGTATGTTATGCACACTCCACTAGCTAGCTAGCTAGCGATCGATCGATAGGAGCATGCACGTCGAATTAGCCTGGTGACATGGTGCTTGTAGAAGAACTAAGCAATGACCGATATCTAGTGGTACCATCTTGAGTGCATATCAAGAAAATAGCTTTGGTAATAGTCTGGTTCTATAGTAAATAGGAGTAGCCACATGGCATGCATGAAAAATAGTGTCTGATTGTTTATATGCCATTTGATAAAAATACCTCACAAAAAATCTTTCGAATTTTGAACGATCGGATTGTTTTAAGATTTAAGTAATTAATATATAGCTAAACCTAACGTACCTCACCCCTCCTCTCCTCCCTCATTGCCCCGTCTCCGAATATGCGTTGCTAATAGGTCCGTCACTATTGGTCATTGCCTCCTAATTACAAGCTCGTTTTGTCCCCGCCACCAACCCGTTGCCCTCCATCCCACGCCTCCAGCACCGCCGCTGGTTCCTTAATATTCGTCCGAGTCTATCCACAGTTGGGCCATCGCCTCCACAGATATCTCTCTAGCTATATCCTGCAATCTCCCACCTTGTTCTCTCTATGCATAGAAATTTAACATTATTTTCAGAGGACTTAGTTCAATTCTTCAAAAAATCGGAGGAATTAAATTTAAATCCTGAGAAAGATCATGTAGAATATATATCTATATGGGTTAATTAACTACTAGTACTACCTTTGTTTTGCACATGTCAAATTTATATCCATATGGGGGGCTACCGTGTGATATTATTTCAAATTATTACTGTTCAAATCTACTTGTCTTCATTACTTTCATCCAAATCTACCAGTGGTTATTGGCAAAGATCAGTCATCATGAGAGGCTAGCTGGAAATACAGCAAGAGGTAGGGGTTTGCATGTAAGAGAAGTTGATGAACAGAGAGAGAAAGACAGTGGGAGCAATGAGAGGTACAGCCAATGGAGATCAAGGGGGGAGAGACAAGGGTGGGCCCACCACAGCGACTGGTGGGCCCCACCCCCTGTCAACTCGAACGTCCCTTCTGTCCCCTCTCTTAACTCAGTCAGTCACTCCACTGCAACCCTTTCTCTCTCTACTTTCTTTACGCCTTTTTCACCTCTCTCTCTCTCTTCTCTTCCTGTTAATACTGCTAGGATTTTCGATTTATTACTGTACTGTACAAATTCTTTCTGAATCCGAATCGTGTTCGTGTGGTTTTCGATTTGATCTCATCAGCACTACACCGGCTAGGCTCCTCTCTTTCGATCTGTTTTGTATTTGTGGATCGAGGTTAGAATAATTTAACACTACCTTTAGGTTGAAACAAATCTTCTACCGTCACCTGTCAAAATATAAATGGAGTAATATTTACAAAATTAAATGTTGTTGATTCGAGAAAAGGAATACCACTCTTGAGTGGTTATATTTTTGCAAGAACCGCTGAGGATACGTGGATTTTCAAAACTAAAATTTAGTTTGTTTTTTTTAATATGACAGGTTATCAAGCATCATCTCGAGCCAGAGCGAAATGATGAAAACAACAAATATCATGAGGTTTTTGTCAGTTATCACGTGGTCACTTGTATATCGGAATAGCTTGAATCACACTTTAAATAAATCTTCAAATAAGTCCAAGACTCTAAGTTCTAAACGACTACTTCATCGTTCTTCGTAAGTATATTCCTTAAACTGTTAAATTGTGCGTATTGTGTAAAAGTTTTTTAAATCAAATAAATCCATTTTTAAATACTACTCGATTAATCATTCGCTAATAACTTTTCCATTCTAGGCGGCTTAATTTATTTGACAGGAATCACCATCCTTAATTTATAGCCTTCTTTGAAACATCGAATTATATATTTTGTCACTTTTAGGGAAACCGACTATTCCTCACAAAAGTTCCTAGTACAGAATTAAAGCATCCAGTGGATCCCCGAGGTGTAGCCATTGGAAATTAATTGAAAATCACAATCCCTTACGTATTCTTCTCATATAAAATTCAACTTAGTTGCATCGACATGATAAACTTATGTTACAATCCCCATTAAAAGTTTTGCTCCGTAGATTGTGAAATTTTGTCAATAATGGAAACGAAAGTTGGACATTTTTTCCCTTACAGAGAAACGTGCACGAACTCATTCATTATCTATTTCTCTTTTCCAAAATAAACAAATCAAAAACTAAAATGTGACATTATCTAATACAATTAGATATGTTCCTATCTACGTTTGTTTATTGTATTACAAAATGTTACATCCTATCTGAGAAGTAGACGCCTAATTACTCTGCATCCATCCGTGCATAAATGTACTTAAAAACCCAACTTTGGGCCCAACCCATACAACTCACCAACAATTAACGCGGGCCCAAATTACATGGGTCGGAAACACTGCGCTCCGGCCCAAAATCTGTTGGATTCGGCCCATAAAAGTTCTCCCCCACCTCCCCCGTCTCCGCCTCCACCTGCGAGCGGAACAGCAGAAGCAGAGCAGAGCGGCGCGCGCGCGAAGAAGCCACCGCCACCGCCGCGGCCGCCATGGCCGCCGCCCCCTTCCTCGGCCCCGACTCCCCCGTCCACAACACCTCCCAGACGGCCTACGTCTCGCCGCTCGCGCTCCTCGGGATCCTCGTCCACGGTACGCGCGCGCGACGCGCGTCGAACACCTTGTGTTTCTTTGGGTTTTGGTGCTCATGTCATGTGCGGCGGTGTGCAGCGGCGCGGGAGTCGCCCGCGGCGGCGATGGGGGTGCTCCTGGGCAAGGAGGTGGATGGATTCTCGGTGCGCGTCGTCGACGCCTGCCCGCTTCCACGCTGCGCCGGTGGCGGGGCCTTCACCCAGGCCATCGACCGGTGGCGGTCGCCATGCTCAACAAAACCGACAGGTAACGAGCGCGACGCTGATCTGTTCTTCTTCTTGTGTTCTTTCTTGGTCACGTCGTGGACTCTTCTTTGCTTGCCTCCGTCCATCTTCATGTTCTCCGCTTCTTGTTCCGACGGTGAGATTCTTGGTCTTTACTGAAACTAAGATGTCAAAATGTTCGAGCCGTGATCTTCAGATTCGTTTCCTGCATTTTAATTTCATTAAAGAACGGGGAATCAACTGGTGAAATGCATCGTATGTAGCAATGCCGCCCAATTTCTTCAGGATTTGTTAGTAAAATCGTGGAATCATGCGTCAGGGTGATGTTTAGCCATCAGGTGTTCGAGCAATTGACCAAGAGACTACATGGCACAATTCTTGGGGCTGCACTTTCTGTATGGCCTGATTTAATCTTTTGTTTTGTTACTGCAAGAATTCAGAAACTTGAGTTCTGTAACTAGGGACCCGTCTGTTTACCGCTTCTTGTTTGGATGGTGAGATTCTTGATCTGAGATGTTGAAATGTTAATCCCCAGAATCGTTGTCTGCATTCTAATTTCAATAATGAACTGAGAACCAACAGGTGAAATGTATCGTATGTAGCAATGCAGTTCAAATTCTTCAAGATTTGTCAGTAAAATTGTGCAATCAAGAGTCGGGGTGATGTAATGCCGTATAGGTGTTCGACCAATTGACCAAGACACTAGTTGATACAATTCTTGGGGCTGAACTTTCTGTATGCCTGACTAAGTCTTTTGTTTGTATCTGCAATGATTCAGAACTTCGGTTCTGTAGCCAGGGAATCTTCAGCATCTGTTTAGTTGATGCTTCTGATGTTTGTTATTAAGCCTGTCTGTTTCAATTATCTGTCCTCTTATTTTCTGCATATTACGGGTTTGATTGTTTACCCTCAGTTTATTTTTATGTCCACTAATTTGGTAAATTCCTGGTGTGACGTATTGTGTGACTGAGAACTTGTGGTGGATGGAAAGTAGTTAGCATGATATTTCCCGTACAATGTGATATTAGTTTCAGTACATTATGTTCAGTACAGATGGTTAGATGCAAGCTAACCTGTTCACTTGGTAAAAATGTAAAACCAGTTAGTTTTGCTAAGGGCCTTTTTACCTTTCATGGATGAGTTTCCACATCAGTTTGATGTGGTAATGCTATCCTAGCAAACAAAATGCACTGAAACACATTATGATTTACAGGCTCGAAGGTGTTGTGGGGTGGTACCGATCAAATCCCGGCTTCTATGGCCGTCCCTCCAATCACGATGTTGTTTTTCACAAGGTATGTTGCTATGTTCATTGTGTCACATTGTTGTCAATATGTAAACCATGCCTCTGCTAAAATTTTGACCTGTTAACGCCTGTCTGGTAACAGCAATTCTGTAAGCCATTGACTACATAAATCTCAATCTGCAGGTCTTTGAAGAGCTGAACCCCAGAGCAATACTCCACTACAACACATATGGGCTTCTGTGACGAATTCCCTATGACATCGGAGGTAGTAGTCATTATCTCATTGTATTTTATGACGTTCACTATAGGATGATACAGGTTAATGACGAAAATTATTTGTTCATCGCTAAAACCAACTAAAAATCGTGGCTAATAGCATATTGCGACGAACTATATTTTGTCATAGGCCAACCAGAACGTCACAACTTCATGGAGGTCAAGGCAGCGTTGTTTGACACAAAGATTCGTTCTGATTCTTCGAAAAATGGAAAGATGAGGATAAGGGAAGAATTTTCCCTCAATCAATTTGAGGAGATCGGCAGCTGGTGGCCGAATCGGATGCGGCACCAGGCGCTGGAAGGAGTTCGGACGGAGGAGGAAGATGACGCCCTGACGGGGTGGACCTGCAGCCTCAGTACGGTGCGAGCTGGGCCAGCTGGCAGCTGGGCCTCCAGCATGCTGGCCCGGAGGAAGAGGGGAGCGAACGGATACGGGAGTAGGCGAGCTGGGCCTTCAGGAGAGGACAGGACAAGGAATGGGCTGAACCCGCGGAGGGAGAAAAATGGGCCAAAATGACCCGAAGGAGATAGGAGGATTTTTGTTTATTTTTTAATTAAATAAATGCTAAAATAATCTTTGTATCATTAAAATTATTTCTTGAGCTCTGAAAATTCCAAGAAAATTCTATAGAGTGTTTAAGACAATTATAATTTAATAAACTTACTCCAAGGCTTAATTTATTAAGGTAATATTATTTCTCACATTTACTTCACTTGTTTAATTCTATTGCACTTTAATATAATTTCTAGAAATAATTTATTAATCACTGAAACAGAAATCAGAGTGTGACATTAATTAATATTGTCAACCGGATTGAAGCTTAATGTTGGTCACGACTTATATCTTGGACATATATGGTATAGCTGCAGTACTAATCAAGCTCAAATCATGCTCACATCGGCCATAGATTGATTAGGTGATAATATAGCTATATTAAGCAATTATAATAAACTGTAGTGCGTCCAGTTTTCTAAACAGAGTCCACAAGTAAAACCAACGGTGTTGATCGGTTTAATTAAGATATCCTTTAATTAGCATTATAGGGTTAATTGGATACATGCCATTATAACTTTGCTCATTTTGAAATATACCATTATAATTCATGAAATTAAAACCATACCCATTACATGTATTTTAGCTGTACCACTTCTTACCCCTCGTTACAATTTCTATTTTTTGTTGACCAAAGTACCATCTTCTTCCTCCATCCTCTTTCCCCTTCCCCTTTCTTTCTCACCTCTGGCATGCTATCATCGGCAGTCGGTTGCCAACCCTCCCCGTACAGGCCTGCTCACCGCCATCCCTGGTCATCCACCGGAGCGAGCTTGCGGGTGATACATGTCGTGTAGAGCATCAACAGCTGCAGGCTGCACCGCCGTGGCACGTATGGCACCGGGATTTTCTCTTCTTCTCCTTAGAACGTATTGTTTAAGTAAGGGTTTAAATTCTCGAGGGAAAATATCAGTAATAATATTCTATGGAACTATGTCTTTCTTTATCCTAACATATAAATGAGCTTGACAATATATATTCTATAGTTATGTAAATTGTTTCATCTAGACTCTTGGGTACTAGCAAAATATTTTCACTGCATAAGGTTGTAGTACCAAGTTATTTATCACCATATAATCGAAATATTGTCTGTCAGGGGATATTTATACAACATGCAGTTGGTTGTATATTTTTAGGAAACATGGCACTTTTATAAAAGAGTAAATTTCAGAAAACGCTATGTTTTAGGTTAAAGTTGTAGAAAACCACAGATATTATGACATGCTATCCTTAACTCCAGGAATTATGTTTCTAAAGTTTCACAAACCCCCACCTTATGCATTTGAGCGTGAACTTACTTAAAATTCTAAATCATAGAGTTTATATGAAATTTGTAATTACTGAGTTCTTGACTTGGGTTGATAGTTTAAATCTTCATTACTTTAAAAAATTGTTTAAGATATACTAAAATTAATCAAGAACGCAATAAAGGTGGGGTTTTGTGAAATATTTAGATCATAAAACATGTAGTTTTGTGCCACACATCATAATACCTGTGGTTTTCTGAAACTTAAGACCATAAAATGTGGGAAAAGAAATTTACTCTTTATAAAATCTAACATGCTCTTGGCTACTATAGGAATCATGATTAGTTAGACAATGTGTATAGCTAAGCCACGTGTCTTATGTATCATAGCTAAACTGGTTCAAGATATTGCATCTGGCCTAATATCATAGGTTAATTTGTTTGTAGAAAACTATGATCTCAGTTTAATGACGCCTAGTTATCTATTGCTGGCTTGAAAAATCAGAATCTTAAAACCATAACTTGAAAATCACAACCTGAAAATGAACTATGGTTGACTGATCAAGTCTTGTATTCAAATGAAAATCATAGAATGCCTTTTCCTCTTCATCTATAAATATTGTGAAAATCATAAAATGGGTCTTTTCTCTCCATCTATAAATATTATGTATGGCTTGTGGTATATGTGATAGAAGTAAGCTTATAGTTTGCCTTATGTCTGAAAAACAAACTTAATACTCAGAATGGTTGGTGCCAGCAAAGGACGGGCTCTCGGAGCTATATTCTGCATTGACATGTCGTGGTAAGATACACAAACAATGTGTCAGTTCCTTTTTACTGTTATTTCATAAATGAGAATATTGCTCCTGATCTACTTTGTGCATAAGTTCCTTTGATCTGTTTTACTAGTATGAGGTGTACCGAATTCTGTTCTGGTGCATAATAAGTAGATTTTGAGTATGTAAGCTACACATGCATTTTTCAGGAGTTGGTAATATTTATGTACCATCACCCACTATGTTTTTTATCTAGCCAGCTGCATTTTAACTACATAATCTCTTGTCGTAGTTTTGCCGACATGATGGGTATGCACACAGCACCCATATGTCAATTCACACATATGGATGACATTATGGATAAGAATACTTTAAAATGGTGGCATGCTGTATTTAGCACATTTAATATGCATGTGAAAAAACTTTCGGAGAGCACTGTCATGTTGTATTTTCAAACTGTTTGCATGTAATTTCTGGAACAAACTAACTATGAAGATGTGCTGCTGACTGCAATTGATCGTTCCAAGGCACACCATTTGTCACATCCTGATTTTTGTTTCAGGATTTATAAATTATTTCATAGAATTTACATTAAATGTTCATTAATTTACAAGTGAAGTTAAATATGGGAAATGAAATTTCCTAAACAAAACATGACTGGACTTAATTTTTTTATATTCTCCATGGTTAATTCTACTCTCTGGAATTTTCTCGGATTTTTCAAAGCTAAATTACTAATTTTAATCATACAAAGAATATTTCAGTAATTATTTACACAATAAATTAATCATTAAATGATCTGGTTATAATTTTGTTAAATACTTTGAGTATTTAAGTATTTTCAAAATTTTTCTTGGAATTATTTGAGCATTGGAAGTATTTTTAAAAGTTCCAAGATAATTTTAGTGATTAATTTAAATAGAAAGTAATTAAAAATCCCTTTTCCTTTTCGGGCCAAAATAGGAAAAGTCCTCTCTCTCGACCCATTCTTCCTTTCCTCTCGACCGGCCTTTTTGTCCCCAAAGTCCGATTTGCATCCTTCCTTCAATCGGGCCGAGTTAACTAAACCGCATCAGAAGTCTAATTCTCATCCCCCTCAGTACAATGTCTTCTTCAACCTCCGGCCGAAGGCAGTGCCCGACTCGACGCCGCTTTCCCCTCCAAATCCGCCCCCTTTCGATATTTTCTTAGTTGAGGGTAAATATTTCCCTTATCCTCTTCCGTTTCCCCCAAGGAATAGGATTTTATACTTTTGAATCGAGTTCAAATCGACCGAATAAAACCTATAATCGAGTTCAAATCAACCGAATAAAACCTATAATCGAGTTCAAATCGAGTTCAAGTGCGATTTCTTGCATTCCAAGCCCGATCTCTCCCTCCCGTGCCTATAAATAGAATCCACAAGCGCTCCTCTTTTGTTAGCCACCCTCGCCTAAGCTCGTCACCGCCCGTAGCGCCGTCGCCATCGCCATCCGAGCGCCGCTATCGCTGCCGTGCCTCCAGCCGCGTCGCCCGTCACCGTCCATCGCTGCCTTCGGTCGTTGCCGCTGCTGTTGGATTCACAAGGAAGAGAAGGAGCCCTGTGTTGCCGCCGCCCGTCATCGGAAGGCCGCTGCCATCGCGGACCTGACCCTGTCGCCGCCTCTACCTCGCCGCCGGTCGTCTTCCGTCGTTGTCCGTCGTTGCGCTACCCCTCGATGAGTTCCTCGCATCGCGTTCCTCGTCGTTGCCACCGTCCCGAACCGCCGGCCGTCGATCTCGCATGGCACACCACGTCGTTTGCCTCATCAACGCCACCTCACACTCTTCGCTCGCGTGGTGCTCGCGTGTCCTGCCCATGTGGCATCTATCCAAATTCAATCCGAGCCATCCGATCTTAGTCAACTCGGTCAAGATTGATCTCAGCTGTCCAAAATCAATACATTCTTTCCTTCTCTTTTCAATGGCATATTGTTCCTTTTTACTACATGTCACTGCCGACGGGCGATAATATCAAAGTTAGTACTTATGTGCTTCCAGTGCTAACGGTCTATAATATCAAAGTTAGTACGTACATACGTAATTTGTTTACAAAATTAATTAACTTTGTTATTTTTTAAGTTGTTTAGACGATGTCTCAGCAAGGTGAACCAATGTCGACGACAACTAGTGGGTCCTCAAGGGCACGGAGTCGTAGGACAGGGAATAGAATCCCTAAGGAACGGTACACCATAGCAGAGGTGAACCAGGTTGGACTGCCGACGCGTCCTCGGAGTGTCCTGGCCAAGTTTAGATCGACCTGCGGTGTCGTAGAGAGGGAAAACTTCACAATCCTCGTGGATGACATCAAGCATGTGCCTGAAGCGGAGAAGAACACTGCTTGGCTCAAATTCAAGGAAAGCTTCGAGTATCCTGCAGCCGACGAGGCCAGGCTCAAGCAGGCTGCTTTCAAGGTTATGGGCAATGGTTGGAAGAACTTCAAGAGCAGGCTGGTCACGGAGTTTGTCTTAAATCCGATGACCCCTGATCCAACAGTGCAATGGCCCTTCATCACGGCTGACGCTTGGGGGCAATTCTACAAGAAGAAGTCGATCCCCGAATCCCGGGCCAGAAGCAAAGCTTATCGAGCACTGCAGGCCAGGAACGTGCACCCACACCGACTAGGCACCGCAGGATATGTCGGGAAGCTGGAGGAATGACAGGAGGAGGATGAAGCGGCAGCGGCAGCGAACACACCACCGGTGTTTGCCGATATCCCACACCCACGGGCAAGGAACTGGGCCCGGGCGAGGTACCAGAAGAATCAAGATGGGACAGTTACGCTTCCAAATCCCCAAGATCAACAAGTGTACGATAATATAGTAAGTGCCTAATCTCAATATTTGTTCGCATTGTTTTTACTGAACTTTTCATTGAATCCGAACTCAATTGTACTGCAGAAGAAGTTGGTTGCCTCCCAAGAAGCCTCGCAAGAGTGCAGCTCTCAAAGACACGAGGATGACATCCTCAGTAAAGTGTTGGGCAACAAGGAACACCGTGGATGGATAAGGGGACTTGGCGCCAATGTGACGTGGAAAGTTGGATTTCCTGACTACGTGTGGCAGTACAAGAAGCGGACAGTCACGAAGGCGCAGAAATATGCCCACCTTGCCGCCCAGATCCGGGAGCAGGTCAGAGCCGAATTGAGCTCTGAATTCGACGAAAAGCTTGAATCGATGAGGGCCCGTATCAGGCAGGAGATTCGAGAAGAGCAAAATATCCCGGAGGCTGCTGCTGCTGCTACGCAACAAGATTTAGCAAGCCCCACTCAGAGGCGTAGCAGTTGTGCATCAACTGAGGCGGGGGAAAATCCGCCATCGGTCCCCACCGCCGTCGACCAAATAACGGTACATCTCTCGTCCGCAACGCATAGAATTCTTAACAAAACCATATGGTAAGTACTATTCTAAAAATATGTATGAATCTATCGCAGGAACCAACTAGCTGCACCCTGACAGTAAGGGTGATGCCGACCTTCTCGGTTCCTGCAGCTGAGGGCCTTGCTTTCAAGCCGACCCCGGAGAGAAGAGTGCATAGGGCGCAACTTAGGGGTGATTGTGCGAAAGTGCAAGTCGACTCGGTGAAGCCAGAATTCGATCATTTCCCACTAAGGCATCCACCGAACGACGAGGTCCTAACCCTTGGAAATGCACGTGGAACCTTCATCCAATGGCCCAAGGACCTCATTGAGATAAGGGTGATCCCGAGGCCAACTACTGCACCAAGCGGTCGTCTGATAGTACAACCTGCCCCTGCTCCTTCAGCCCCTCCAGCTCCCGCTCGTCACGAACAAATTGATGATGTCGAGTTACAGTACGACACAGACTTTGGGGACGAGCCTATGGAGGTTGACAGCGCGACGATCATTAAACCCCCACCCATGAAGAAGAGCAGGAAGACGCATTCTTCCCCCCAGAGAACAGCTATCGAAAAACCTGCTGCAAGGGGGTGAGGAAAAGGAAAGCTGCAGGGCTCATGTCTTGCTCCAACAAAGCTAGATATGAGCAAGGGGCTGGTAGTACATAGGAAGCCTGTACCTCCATCGTCCTTCCAACTAGACATGCCATTGGTTGGAGACAACATGCTAGCAACGATGGGCACTGCCTGCAAGGAGCTTCACATGTACTACACGGAGAAATCTAACGTGAGGAGGAAGAATAGAGAAACTGATATAATAGGCGAACACGCCAGAGCGCCATTCCTTGGGCCACCAAACTATATCGTGTAGATTTCAAGGATCTATTCGACCTCTACAGGCTCCGCTCGGTGGACACAATCCTCCTCAAGTGCTACTCCTTGTAAGTACTCTTGCTCACGAAACTTAGACATCTCAATTCGTGTAAAATGCTTATAAGAGAGTTTGTCTTGCGTGTAGGTATAGTTGGAAGTGGTGTCTCAAGAATGCACCGGAGGTTGCCTTCCTTGATCCTCAGGTAGTCAATGTCACAAATCTTGAATGGGACCGTCAAGGAATGGTAAACTACTTGTTTGACACCTTCTGTGCCCGACAAGACAAGGAGTACATCATGTGCGCCTATAATCAATAGTAAGTGTGTTCCCTAAATACATTGCATTACACGTCTAGCTTTAGCATTAACTTTAACTATTTTAATACCGCAGTGGACATTGGATCCTACTGGTAATAACGCCTAAGTGGAGTACTTGCTACTACTTAAACTCCAGAATTTACAAAAAAGCATACGATTGGACCCCGATTCAACTCGTGATAGATGAAGCGTGGGGCCAATATGTGCAAAAAGGGGGCCTTCGAAAGACAGGGCAGAACACACTTATCCACAAGGACTTCCGAGTAAAACAACAAATAGGCGACCAGTGCGGATTCCATGTCTGCCACAACATGCGCCTACTGTGCAAAGATAAGGTGAAGACTTTGGCTGAATTGGAGGTTTGTGGTCTCATTCGTGACATGTTCTAACTAAATTGAAGTGTATATATATATATATATATATATATATATATATATATATATATATGTAAAGAACGTTCGACTAATTTCGAATTATGTACATGTAGGACAAATTTTCAAAGGATGTGGGTAGCAGCTTTGAGGATATTCGTGAGGAGATTGCCGACTTCATCCTACGCGAAATTATTCACCCTAAAGGAATGTTAGGGTTAAGATTAAGTGATGAACATTTTTAACATCCTATTTGAATTGTCAAACACAGGTTATTATGTAATATTGATGTTTATTATATTTGTTAGCTCTATGTAAATTCTTTCTAGATAAATATTGCAGGTTATGATGCTTACCACTTGAGCAATATGCATGTGTGAATATGGATGTTATTTCTGTAAAATATATGTGAATGGCATGTGTGAATGGGGATGCTGGGATGTATATATGTGAATGTCATATCTGTTTGTGTTATTTTGCAGCGGGCATGGCTAGCACAGGCCTGAGGCTAGCCAAAAAACAACATTTTTTTTGTCATACTCATCGGTGACGGGCTGTAAGTTAAAACCCGATTGATTTATAGTCAACCGTGACGGGCTGTAACGTAAGGCCCGATTGAGAATATAGTAATCTGTGACGGGCTATAGTTGATGCCCGATTGAGAATAGTAGTAATCTGTGACGGGCTTCTGTTTAGGCCCGTTTGAGAGAGGCAGTCATCCGTGACGGGCGCTAGTTGTAGCCCGATTGAGATAGGTTATCCGTGACGGGCTCTAGTTTAACTGGCCGTCTGGGTCAAAGCTATCGGTGACGGGCATTAGTTGAGACCCGATTGAGATAACTTCATCCGTAATGGACTTATGCCCGTTTGAGATGAGTTCTCACATCACTGACCTCTACGCTGTGTCGGGTGCCATACCCGACATAGATGTGGGTTGTAGCCCGATACAGATGTGGGTTACCGTTGTAGTGGTACGTACGGTCAACGGCTTTATTCTGACCGGCACAAGTACAAACATATATATACGCACATGCTTATACGTACATGCACGAATTATGATACCACGTACGTTACTTGCATGCATGCGAACTGCGAACTGTGTTTGAATGGTAAAATAAAGAGGGTATGGATTTTGATATCTCGATGGGATATCCCCTCGTTATTTGTATGTTATCTAAATAATTATTAAAAAAAATTAAAAAAATTGATAACATAGATTAATATGAACTATATCACTCCACAAACATACAAAACCAAATTCAAGTCCTAAAAGTTACAAAAAAAAGAAAAAATAACTGAAAATAGTTATCGTATATTCGCATCCATACTTGTTATTTTTGTTACAATTTGTAGAAGTTGAATTTTAATTTACATGTTTGTGGAGTGATATATTTCATATTAATATATCTTACTATTTTTTTTCAAATTTTTTATAACTATTTAGGTTACATGTAAAAAACGAGGGGATATTCCTCTAGTGTTGAAAAATCACTTTCCCAAATAAAAAACAAGGACTAGTACATACACGTACGTAATCCCTGCAGCTGGCCGGATCAGCGTGTGTGTATATACATATACACACATATATATACATATACATATATATATACATACACATACACACACACACACATATATATATATATATATATATATATATATATAGAGTATATTAGCCGTATATACGTACGTACGATGAGCTCCGTAGTAGTAATACTTAGTAGGGAGATTTGCCGACGACGTTGCCCGGCGGCGAGTAGTTGCAGGAGATGAACACGCCGAGGTTGTTGTCGCAGACGACGCGAGCGCAGCCGATCGTCGTCGAGTCGCGCCACACCACCTGCGTGTAGTGCCCGCACGACTGATCCGCCGGCGCCGAGCAGCTGTTGCTGCCGTGGTCGTACCACTGCTTCTCCTTCGCCCAAAGAGCCACGGCGTCGGCAGCCGACCAGTCGCCGCCGGCGCCGCCCCAGAAGAGGTTCTCGCCGTACTTCCCACCGGAGTCCGAGTGCTGCAGCTTGCAGTCGCCGCGCCGCTGGTTCGCGTACCCCTGCGCGTAAGCCGCCACCGTGTCGTCCCAGCTCACCGGCCCAACCCCGACGTCGGACCTCGCCGCGTTGTGCGGGTCCACGTAGTCCTGCGCCGAGTTCTGCGCCATGGCAGCTGCAAGCATTGCAGCTACGAACATGCAGCAGCCTACAGCACTGCAGCTTGATGACCCTGCCATTGATTTGATGCTAATTAATACGTAAGCTTTAACGCCAATTAATTAAGCAAAGAGATTGTATGTATAACAATTAAAGCTTATTGGCTGGAGTGTGACTGAGCTATGTATGGTTATATATCCCGGGTATTTATAGTGTTAGCTCGATGACTTGTGCATGCAATAATGTACATTTGTTCTCTGGTCAAATTAATTTATTCCGAAGAGATCTCGATGGCCAGTCATAATAAAAGTTCTATTCTTAATAGAGTAAATTTCACAAATTAAACTAGAGGTACTTTGATCAATATCACAAAACAACACATTTAACACGATATATCACAAAACTATAGATTTACCACTAATTTTATCACAATACGGTGAAATGTAGAAAAACTATAGATTTACTAACAAAGTTATCATAAAACTATATGGTTAATATAAATTAATCACAAAACTTTGACATCTATAATTCAAACATAGCATTAGTGCTAAAAACCCAAAATATATAATTTTTTGATAATTTTATTATTAAATCTGTAGTTTTACGATACTTAGACATAAATCTGTAGTTTTGTGGAAAATTTATTGTTAAATTTGTAGTTTTGTGGTACATCACCGTAAATCTATAGTTTTGTGATAATTTGATCAAAGTATCTATAGCTTTGTGAAATTTACTCTATTAAATATGGTGTCATATAAGTATTTTTATAATTAGTATGATAAGAAATTAATAAAGTGAGAAATTAAATGGGTTTCATCTAGATGAAATTATGTGTGTTTTGTTTCTAATATACTTTGTCCATCACATATATTGCTTTTACGACCTCATCGTTTCGCTTATAGTTATGCTTATCAGCCAAAATTTGAATTTTCAACCTTAAATTTGGCCTTGATTTTAAGGCTTTTTCATCGAAATTTATTTTTCAGACTTAACTTTTAGATCACTAAGAACACAAATATAAAATTTTCATTTACAAATTATTTTTTTGCAAATATGCCGTTCAGCTTATTCCCCAAATAAGCTAAACGGTGGAGGCCTAAGAATAAAACAATTAATGTATTGTATGGACTATTCCATTTATTAATTAAATGCCTTGTTGTTTATATGACAAACGCATAAAATGACATCTTTCATTGGAATTTACTTGATGGAAAAAAATAATTCCACGCACGCGATAAGTAGGGTAATTAATTGGAAAAGGGACGTGCATTCATGCCCTTTGGAAATTTTTGAGGTTTAATTTAATTAGTTCATACTAGTTTACATGGCTCCGCGTGCACGCATACGCGCAGAAGCTGAAGATTATAAGCTACTATCTCCATCCCAAAATAAGTTCATTTTTCACCGATTCCACACATATAAATACAAAAGCAAAATAGCAAGAATACCACTACTTTATCAAATCCGAATGCAACTACTCCTTCCGTCCTTAAAAAAAAACCAATCTAAGTGCGAATTTGACACCACCTATAGGACAATGAAGACATGAGATGTCCAGATTCGTTGTCCTATGTGATATCAAATTTTCACTTAGGTTGATTTTTTTTGAAGCGGATAGAGTATTTCTAACTTTATTTACTCCTAATACAATTAATTTCTACTTTAACAAACTCCGATATAATAATTATTAATAATAAACTTATTTTTGAATAAATGAAAGAAGCTAAAATGAACTTAATATGGAACGAGGAAGTAGTTATCATGGGACCGGGCGTGTCGTGTTTAACTGGTTAAGTATGTGTCATATATTCATATAGCTTGCGCGAACGAACAGCAAAACTGCAACTGCCGCTATCGCCTCCATTCGAAGTCGTTGGTCAATCGATCTTGATGCATAGAAATTTAATGAGAAAAGACCCAGATACCTCAAACAACGACTCAAGTGACCTACCAGCTGGCCTACTGCTCATACTAAATTTATCTTCTTTTAAGAATGTAGGAGTATTTATATATAGGCAAAGAGCAAAAATATTTTGTAACAATTGCACATATACATTAATTAATTTCCCAGTTAATGGATATAATTTTTAAAATGAATACTCCAAGTATAAATGGACAGTTATTGGCCAAGTATATACTAGCTCCAAGAGCAAAAGAATATAATATTGAAGCGTAACTAGCGCTAATTAATTAGCTTGCATTATTCATCGAGATGAGGCATGCAATCTTGTCTTACGTACGTGTCGCGAATCTTTTGAGGTTTACAGTTGCCAATAGGACCGGTCGTTTAATTTAATTTGATTTGTTCCGGTCGAAATAACGTGTGATATATGCAACGCTGGTCGAGATGATAACTACTATTAATTGCATGCATGTCGTCGACCTGATGATCGATCCATGGTCATGCACAGAAATTTCCCAAATGTACGAGATTAGCTAGTCTCTCTTTGTTTTGTACGTGCTTTCGAGTTTCGAATAGCTTATATTTACCACACATGTAAAATTTCCGAAAGACGA
Organism: Oryza punctata; assembly: GCA_000573905.2. Lineage (NCBI taxonomy): Eukaryota > Viridiplantae > Streptophyta > Magnoliopsida > Poales > Poaceae > Oryza > Oryza punctata. The sequence goes on along the minus strand of CM002494.2, from coordinate 1,727,868 downwards.
TTTAGCTGCTAGAGTGCTAGTCTTTCTTTGTGTTGTCCGTACTTTCAAGTTTCAAGTAGCTTATATTGTACCACATGTGAAATTTCTGACAGACGATTTAGCTGCTAGTCTATTTTGTGTTGTACGTGGTTTTGTGTTTCGAGTAGCTTATATTTACCACATGTAAAACTTCCGAAAGACGATTTAGCTGCTAGTCTCTCTTTGTGTGTACGTGCTTTCGAGTTTCGAATAGCTTATATTTACCACATGTGAAATATAAGAGGGAGAGAGGGAGACTAGCCGAGGGAATGGCCCGAGCAAGGGTTTCGGCACATGGGACTTTGAGGGAGGCTAAGTAGACTTTTTCTAGAAAAATTCATTTTAAGGGAGTTGAAGGGTATTTGATGTCGGATTTGAATTCGAATTACATATTTGAACTCGGAAAAATACGATGGAGTCAAGGAGGGGATCCAAAATAGGAAGTTTGACATTTTTGTGATTGAGAGAAATATTTGGCACGGAGTCCAAAGGAGAGAAGGATCGAAATTCAGAATTGATTTAAAATAGGAATTTTGATGAGACGATTTCTTTTGATATCGAGTAGAGGGATTTAGGATTGAGTTGGGCCGAGAGGAAAAAGGAGAGAGGCAGCGCAAACGAGATAGACTTTTGGTGGAAATTTCTTTAATGAATTCACAGGGCATAAGAAATGGGATTTGAATTCAAACAAGATGTTTGGACTCAACAAAATATAGAGGAGCCAAGGGAGGGAGATCAAGGTAGAAACTTAGTATTTTCGGAATGGGTTTGTATGTAGGGACTTGTAGGATTATTTGGGGAGAGAAATTCAAGGAGAAGGACACAAATCTCGGAATTTGGGGTTCAATTAAGGGAACCACATTTAGATCCGTATTTTGGGGTTCGGAACAACTGCTCAACAAAGCATTTGAGAGAAAAGCTGAGGGGTCAAGCCGAGAGCCTTAAATCGGGGACTTGATATTTGGGATAGGTTTGTATTTGAGCTAGGAGTTTATTTGAGAGGGATTCACAAGAAAGGGGAAAAGAGGAATCATGGAAGTTGGTACGAATATTTGGGGAGGGATTCAAAGAGGAGATAATATTCGGAAATGAAACAAAAGGGAAACATATGGTTAGAGAAGGAGAGGCTGTAACTCGAGAGTTTGAATTTGGATTCAGAAATTGACCTTGGGGCGTCTATTCGGTAGCAAGGAATTTGAGAAGACTTACATCGGTTCAAATCTTAGGAGGGGTTATTGAACTTGGACAATTTTGGGAGAAATTGGCCGAATAAGATTTAAGAGAGAAATTCGAATACGATTATTTGAATATCGAGAATTATTTTAGTAAATCAAGGAAAGAGGTTAGGATTTTGCGAAGTGGATGCTTGGTCCAGTCCGGATTCAGGAATTTGACGAAATCTGTGGTTAGGGTTTCAGGAGTGAAATCCGAATATAAGGATTCAGACTTCAGAATCATTTTTGAAACAAAAACAGGGATTCGAATATGCCGAACTTTGAGATTTGTAAAAATGGGACCTTCGTAAAGAGTAACCGGAGATGATTTGAGTGCAGACTCAAATCTCCGATGAACAACTGATTTGGAATTATTTAGAGGTGAGAATTTCTCGGTGGAGGTTTAGAAAGGAGATATGAATACGAAGATTCAAATCATGAGATTATTTTTGGAAGGAGGTTTTTGAGCAGGTGATTTTGACATCAGGGAATTTAAGACAAAGGACGGTTTTAAATTGAGATCTACGGCACAACTTAGACTTAACACTCAAAGGACAAAATTTTCACATATAGGATTTTCGTAAATTAGCTTTTTAATGCCACCTGAAAATCGGGGCGTTACACCATGAAAGTGTTCATTATATCTTCTTCATCCACTTTAAAGAAAACATCTCGCTCAATGAATGTGACTAGACAATCATCCAAAAGGCCGTCACCCATCTTATTTCTTAACTTATGCTTGATGAAATTCATAGCAGAAAATGCTCTTTCAACACTCGCTGTCGCAACTGGTAGAATCAATACCAATTTAAGAAGCAAGTAGACCAAATCATAAACGATATGCCTCTTTGTTTGACGAAGCTTGACTGAGAGATCAACAAGATTGTTTAGGCCTTTGAAACCATCGTCTTTTCTCATATCATCAATATAATTCTCAAGTTGCATATCAAGTCTTAATAATTTAGAACTTGAAATATCATTAGGGTAGAATTTGGCAAGTCAACTTACCTTGTGTGCATTAAAAGAAAAATAATGAGTCAAGGCTCAACAGGATTCAAGAATGTCATACAATATACAAATTGACAATTATACATACCTTTTGAGCATCAAAAAGGCGAATGAGTCAGTTGGATTCAAGGCTGCCATACAGGAAAGCAACTCCATATTAACCTCATCGAAGAGATTGTCAAGCTCTTGCCTAATTTGATCAATTATCCCAATATATACTTCTCTTCTAAAGTGGTCATCATTTGTTTGATTTCCAGCAAACCTTGGCGATCTTCCATAAGGCATATAGACACCATCTGTTTCAGTAACTTCAACGCCATGTTTATTGCAGAACAAAGTGACCTTTGAAGGAATGCAATCCACCCATCAGACTCAACTCTTGCATTCTACTCTTTGCCAAATGAATGAGTGTCATTGCATTAAGAATAGGCAAAATTTGCTACAGGGCATTCAAAAAATGTGTAATTAGCTGATGGACATCGCAAGAATGCAAATTTGCTGTCGGACATCACAAAAACTAGTAATTAGCTAATGGACACTCGTGAGCATATCTTATTATTTTCGAAGAAATTGAAAAGAGAAACACTCTTTAAAGACAATTTTGCCCTTCTGCTTCCTCGACTAGCACCACCGCCATCCCAGCCACAAGTTCTGCAACTTCCTTCGTCCGTGCAGATTTGCAGGTCGATGCCGCCGGTCTCGCCCCTCTCACGATCTCTCCCCCAACCAATGCTTGTCCCCTCTACTCAGTGCCATCGCAACCCCCATCAATTTCCACCTGATCCGTAGTCAACTTGAGCAACACACGTGTTCTTGGGCTGCAATAGAGACGGTGGCGGTGGTGACGCACACCGGTGTCAGCGGCGGCCACAATGCATTCCGATGATAGGGCGCCCCATCCTCAGGCAATGTTAGTAGCCGCCGGATGGCAGTAGCCTACTCCAATGGCGATGGCAACTATTGCATATGGGAGCATCAATCTTGCAAACATCCACATCGACTTTATGGAGGACTCGATTTGTTTTTTTTTATCTGGAAGAATTTGCTTGCTTTTCCGAATATCAAAGATTTGGAGTCTTGTTTTTTGATTGTGCTTGTGGTGGTTGCCGGTGGTGAGCCATTCCAGCGAGGTAGTGGGTGCTGTGTGTATGTGGGTGTTGATTCTGTAATTTTGGGAATTTATGGTTTTGTTGTGTGTATGTGGGTGCCTTTTGGATGGAGAAGGATGGGAAGATGGACGCGCTGAAAAGTAATTGCCTATCGGAGGAGGCGGCCGACGAGGGGATGGCCGCAACATCACGGCGTGGGAGAAGGTTGAGAGGGATGGGTTCTCTATCGAGGATCTTGCCACTGCTGAGATCGAAGGAGCGGCATGGACATGCCCGGCGGCGGTGCTGGCGGCCGGTGCCGCCACGCAGGACATTGTCTTGGTGAGCTCCGAGCGCAGTGCCGCCGAGCGGCCTGACGCGTGGGCTGAGCAAGCAGTTCTTGTGTCGTCGTCGATGGCGGCGCCGAGGGCACAGACGACCGGCTCGGCGTCCCACCACGTCCTTGGCGACCACGGCGACCGGAGCAGGAGCGCCTTGGGGTCCAGCTGCATTGTGGCGAGGTAGTAGCGGCAACACGGCGAAGTAGCGGCGGCGTGGTCGACTACCGGCGACCAGCTTCGGCTTGGGCGGTGATGGATTGAAGCTGCGCAGGGGTAGAATCGTACTCTCACATCAGTTTCTCTCTCCAATTCCTCAAGAAATAATAAAATATGGCCGCGAGTGTCCATAAGCTAATTACCAGTTTTTTGTGGCACCTAACAGCAAATTCGCGTTGTTGCGGTGTCCATCAGCTAATTACACGTTTTTTGAATGCCCTGTAGCAAATTTTGCCTTAAGAATATCTTGCTCTCTTCTTTGCAAACACTCAGAAAAATCATTTGTGTATCCAAGAATGACAAGCATCAAGTGTGCAGTGAAAATAAAATCAAATGACTCAAAAACTCCAACTATAGCATGCATTTTTGGTCATTTAGTCCTTTATGAAGTATCTTGTCCAAGGTTTATAAGTACATCATGAATTGCAGGAAACATAACAATAATATTGACAATGGTTTTGTAGTGAGAACCCCATCGAGTCTCACCAGGCCTAGATGACACCATCTCTTGATTTAGCTCACTACCAGTTTCTAGTACACCATTCAATTGATTTGACAACATCTTGAAGTCTAGCATTTCGAAGCATGTCATGTCGCTTACTAGAAAGCCCAACAATATTTAGAAAGAGAGATACTTGGGTAAAAAACCAAACACAATCATCATTCCGCTTAGCAATAGAAACAAGAACAAGTTGGAGTTGATGTGCAGAGCAGTGGATATAATAAGCAGAAGGTGAATCTTGCATTATCAGTGTTTTCAGCCCTTTAATCTCTCCTTTCATGTTGCTAGCCCCATCATAACCTAGGCCACGAATTTGACTTACAGTCAAATGGCGACTAACTAGTAATTACTGAATTGCTTCTTTAAGTGTTAAAGAAGTGGTATTTTCAAGATGCTCAACTCCAAGAAAGTGCTCGCATGGCCTCCCCAAATTATCAATATAACGCAAGCAAAGAGCTAGTTGTTTTTTATGAGATACATCACTAGACTCATCAGCTAGAATTGCATAGTGCTCATCACCAAGTTCTTCAATATTTTTTTCTAGTTTCTATGGCACAACAATGAATAATATCCTTTTGTATTTCTGGACATGTCAAGGTGCAATTACCCAGGAAATTCTTTAAAACGAACTTATCCACCTCTTTACTATTTGATGCAAGACATTTGAAAAGTTCAATGAAGTTTCCTCTATTGCTAGACTGTTCACTTTCATCATGTCCACGGAATGCCAACCCTTGATGCAAAAGAACTTCAAACATCTAAGTGAATAAGTCAATCTGATCTTGTAGAGACGTAATTCCTCACTACAATTCTCAATTCTATCATCAATTGCAGCAGTAGGATTCTAAATTATACCTCTCTTGAGCTGCATTATGCACACTTCCTACTCCACCCACATGTTTATTAAGTGCATCATCTCTATTTTTATTTCTAAAACTATCATTAGTAAATGCATCAGTTCTACTGCCTTTGCCTTGTTCTCTTTTAAACAAGTAGCATACAAAGCAATATGCAGATTCATTCTTGATACTATATTCAAGCCAATGATATTTATGAAGCCAATAAACATTGAACTGACGATCTCTATTTTCAATTTTTCTTTTCTTAAAATCATGCGGAAAATGTTTAAATGGACCTTTAAGAATATATGCTCTCCGAACTGCATCTTGATCATTGGCAGGATACATTACAATGGGTAGTCTATCCCCTGGATCATGTGGAAGTCGGTCAGTGTCATAAACTGGTGGAGGTGGTGGAAGAGGCGGTGGCGGCGGTGACACATTCTTCCTCAACGTCTTCTTATTGAGTGTGCTCCTCTACCATAACCAGGGAAGAAGACAATTCAGAAGCATTCTTCTTTGCTATATATTTTCGAAAAAGAGATGTAATGTCTCCATCTTTCTTCATAGTTTGAACAATCAACAATCTACAATATAATACTACAAATTAATATTACAATGCACTTTGTACAAGAGTTAAAATTTAAAACTGAAAAATTGAAAAAGACCTAAAATTGAAAACTGAAAATTGAGCTGTCGGGCGTCGGTTGCCGGCAGCCGGCAGGCGGTAGCGGGCCAGGTGGCCAACAGCCGGGCGACGGCGATCAGCCAGCGCGACGGCGCTCCTTTTGGTCCTGGCTCGTGGGGCGGCCGGCGTCTAGTGGCGGCTCTCAACCGCGGCGGCGTCCAGGCGGCTGACGGCGGCGCTCGGCCGCGGTAGCATCCAGGCTAGCAATGGCGCTCGGGTGCTCGGCTGTGGTGGCGTCCAGGCGGCTAGCGGCGGATGCAGAGGCACAGAGTCATGTTGTCGCCCGTCGTGCAAGGTCTCGCTGTCTCGCGGACGTCGGACGCGGAGAGAGAGGAAGCACGAAAAATGAGGAGTCGTACTCGTCAGTCGTGCATCGTCGCGAGCCGCGAGGATAGGATCTGCGTCGATACGATCTTTCCAATTCCCTCGGCCTGGCCCCACCTCCGCATGCAGAGTCACCAATTTTTGTTTTCACCAATTTTTTTTATATACCGGGTTTCATCGCTGTTTTTTTGGTGCTCCGGGACCACCCAGATCACCCATTGGATCCGCCACTGGAGACGATGTACCGGAGACGGTTCAGCTTCGTCCTCCTCAACATCTCCACGCCCTTGCACCCGCTCTACATCCTCGTGTAGCGGGTGTAGCGGTAGATCACCACGATCTCCTGGCCGTTACCGGGGGCTGGGTCATCCCCTTCGATGACGACGACACGCATGAAGCTGACGAGTGCACCAGGTGGTGGAGAATTGCGCCTATCTTCGTTTCTGTCGTAGTGCCAAATTTTAACGTTAATAACATGTAACCGTGAAGGACAGCTAAAGTGTACATGCATACATGGTACACTAAGCAAATACGGCTGACAGCTTTATTTATTTATTGATCGAATTTATTCTCACCAGCATAAGTATATTATACGTACACATATACGTATGGTACTATACGATATGACACTATACATGTCCATACATTCACGGCCAGCTCGCTCAACATGCATAAACACGTACGTAGCATACGATATGATTAATTAGTGAGTGTGATGATAAATTAATTATAATTAGTAGGGAGATTGGCCGACGAAGTTGCCCGGCGGCGAGTAGTTGCAGGTGATGAAGACGCCGAGGTCGTTGTCGCAGACAACACGGGCGCATCCGATGGCCGTCGAGTCGCGCCACACCACCTGCGTGTAGTGCCCGCACGAGTTCCCCTCCGGCGCCGAGCAGCTATTGGTGTCGTGGTCGTACCACTGCTTCTCCGACACCCACGACGACACGGCGTCGGCCGCCGACCAGTCGGCGCCGGCGGAGCCCCAGAAGATGTTCTCGCCGTACTTCCCGCCGGAGTCCGAGTGCTGCAGCTTGCAGTCGCCGCGCCGCTGCTCCGCGTAGCTCTCCGCGTACGCCGCCACCGTGTCGTCCCAGGTCACCGGCCCAACCCCGACGTCGGACCTCGCCGCGTTGTGCGGGTCCACGTAGTCCTGCGCCGAGTTCTGCGCCGTCGCCGCCATGGCCACCGCCGCGAGCACTACCAAGCAGCAGGCTAACCTGCTCGATGAACTCGCCATTGAAGCTACCTTAATTTGATTTGTTACTAGTAAAGTGTAGACAACGAAGAGATGGAGAGAGATCACTACTATGGTTGTGTAATTAGATTTGGTTATACATTGTCATGTACTTATAGTGATGGAGCGATGACTTGTGCAAGCCATAATGGAATAGTAAACTGTAGAAAGTTAATGTTGCTGATCTATATTTTTTCTCCAATGGTTGGCAGGAGCAAAGAATTTCCATGCACGAAATCGACAGGATTATATTGGATTAAAATGTCAATAGTTATACTTACACTTGTCCATGGAGTCTAGTATTGCAAGGGGGGAATATTTATTTAATTTGAAAAGTTGAAGAAGTTGCTTCATCGTTCATGTGGCTGCGTGCGTGCATGAACAGATCAGCCAATATATAGCTTAGCTTAGCTAGGGTTCAAGAAGATTAATTAATTATTTCATTAAAAATCGCGGGAGTTCGATCCGTGTTTGGATATGACGTACGTATATAGTTAGCGTGAATGACCAACCAAACTACAAGTTGATCGATCGATGCATCCATTGCCTGACGGCCTGTGAGATAATAGTACATTAGGAGTTTGTGGAAGAATATAATGCAGATAGAGTAGCACTAGATGCTGATGCTGTGGAAGAGAACTCCTGGCCGGTAGAGAAATTCAAACAAAGGTAACTATCATTTTGACACGCATGCATTTTGTCTGGATTATTTTAGAATAATCTATAGATGATATAATCTTGTCCTACGTGTTGCTAATCTTTTGATTGAGGTTATCGATCCTTGCCAATTTGGAGTTGCTTAATTGGATCTGTGATATATTACACTACCTTCATTTTTTAATAGATGACGCCGTTGATTTTTAAGTACACGTTTGATAATTCATCTTATTAAAAAAACTTATATAATTATTATTTATTTTATTGTGAGTTGTTTAATCACTATAGAATTTTAAGTATGATTTATATCTTATACATTTGTCTAAAATTTTTAAATAAGATGAATTTTAAATATATATTTAAAAGTTAACAAAGTCATCTGCTATTAAAAAAAGGAGGGAGTATTGATTAAAGTAATTAGTACGCATCGCTGAGGTGACGACTAACATTACCTTCACAAAAGCTTTCACAACACGTACGACTAGTATTACGCAGCGCAACATGTACTATACCTCCGGTTCTTTTTTCTAATGAACTAACCCACGTTAAATATAAAGGATGAAGGGAGTATATACGTATAAATATATAGCTACACAATCAATTGAGCTTCTTTGGGAGAGCTAGCATCAACAGCGCGTTGGTTAATAAGTTGTGGGTATAACACTTTGCCCATTAGATTATAATTCTCATGTTGTCCACAATAATACACACACGAGTAAAATTCCAGTTCTAATTAATTAAAAGGGTGTATCTAACAAACTGCCGTAAGTTTTTGAGTGAAATTTTTTTAAATGTAACTATAGTATAATTATAGTATAATTGAAGAGTAATTATATTATAACTAAACTGTAACTACGAATATAACTTATACAAAATCTGTATTCAATTATGTTTTGATTGGTTAATTAATTAGCATCGGGATTTTATGCATGATGTGTGTGAAAACTTTTTTCAAAAAATTTTTCCAATAATTTTCTATGTCATGTACAAATCTCAAGGCAATATGATGCCTATAAATCAAAAAGTTTTAGGGGCAGAACTTATGAAAAATTTCTAGCAATACCGTTAATTAATATAACTCTAGTAATGACTAATGAGTCAAGAATTTACCATTGGTCTCCGAAATGGTTCACGTGATACGTGTGCGCGCGCCTTTCAACTAAAAGATTAGTTTCTCGATCTAGCTTTGGAGTCCAACTACCGGGTCCATAATACATCTAGACGATCGCATGCGTGGTAACGCTACTATATGTATTATACGTACGTACGTTAGTTCACAGTACATTGGAAATACTCAACGGTAGAGCACAACAAATTGGCCGAACTTATTCCGCACACACGTAGAAAATTTTTCCAGAGGCACCAGAGACTATTAAGAATAGCTACATGGAATTATTTACCAGATATTTATATAAGAGAGACGACTAGTTCAACAGTCAACCGTAATTAGTGCAGTTTGCAATAGTAAACACGAACTGTACTATAAGAGAGACCATTAGTTGTCTAGTTCAACAGTCTCGGCTGACAAGTGGGCAGACATGGGTGCCGATCAATTTAACGTAGAAAAAAAAACTCACTCGTCCATATATTATATGTACCGCTATGCATATATAGTTTTTAAGCCCAAACATATACCACTACACATACACGCATAATTAACGGATGCATGTACAAAAGTTTATACGTATACGTACTCGATGGTATGATTTGCCTCATGCCCTAACACGTACATTTTTACTCTATCGAGTAGTTGTGATTTCTAGCTTTTTTTAATTGATCTCTCATATTGTAAGATTTTTAGAAGTACAGTACAGATGCAAACGCTCACGATGCATACATACTCACTTTTACCATATGAGCACCTCCGAAAGGTTTGATCGATATATCTTGAATAATTAGCAATGAATATACAAACACCCATATGATGTATAGGACTTGAACCACAAGAAATCTAATTAATTAAGCTATGCTCACTTCGCTCAAGAGTTACTTTTAGTTTTGTTTTAAGTTGAACTTATCTAATCTATTCAATTGAGTTTTAAAAAATACATAAACATTTATATATAACATTAAATTAGTTTTGTGAAAAAAAACATCTCATTACTAACACATTTATTTGATATATTTTATATAATTTAAACAAATTTAAATAATTTTGACTAACAATATAAAACGGGAAGAACGAGTAGTAGTTAAAAAGCTGATATGGAGCTAACTACTCCATCGATTATCGTGTACCAACGGAAAATCGTTGACGGCAGGCATGATCGAACTACTTGAATGTTTGCGTGTGATCTGCCACGTCAATACGTCATGATCGATACGATCTTACGTGATGCAAGTGTGTAGACACGCGTAAGTACGCGTACGTGCACACTTTAACAATTTAATTTCTGTTTTGTGTGTGGGTAGGGTACACACGTTAACATTTTTTAGCTCTTGCTCTTTTTAGTGATTTGTGCTTTGTAATTAAGCTAGCTAGTAAAAGCAATCAACTCAAGGAAGGGGTCCAGAGGAATTGAATATTGCATGTAGATAGGTAATTAAGGATGACAGGACATTACAGGTTAATTAATTAATTTGATCGATTAACTAATTAAAGTACGCAAATTATATTCGAATATTTCATGCTAGTACGTTCATCTGTGTTTTATACCAGCCGCCTTTGGTAGCATTTTCACTGCTACAAAATACCTTATAGGAAAAGATTTATAGGTGCCGGTTAACCGGTACCTATGCACCTTTTCTCACCACACTACGATGAAGAAAATAAAGAACCAATACATTTAAACACTATAGGTACCGGTTCTATAGAAAAAACCGACACTTCTGCTATAGGTGTCGGTTATAGGTACCGGTTAATTAAAGAACCGATAACTATAATATATTATATGTACTTTTTAAAACAAACCGGCACCCATACTAAACTGAGCCGAGCCGACGAGCCGACCGCATCCTTATCTACTCCGCCCAGCCAGCACCCGCACCCATCCATCCTGCGTCCTTATCCTCTTTTCTCTCCCTCCCCTTTCGCGCGACTCTCTCAGCTCCCTCCCCTCTCTCTCGCGATGGCTGCCTAGTGGAGGTGGCGCCACTAGCAGCGGCGGCCGCGCCCTCCCCTCCGCCAAATCTAGCGGGAGGGGAGGCGGCAGGCTCCCGCGGCCGGCGGCGGGCTCCCCATGGGCTGCGGCGGGCTCCGGTGGGTGGCGGCGGGCTTCCCTCCGCCAGATCCAGTGAGAGGGGAGACAACGGCGGTGGCGGCGCCGTCCCCTTCACCAGATCCGGCGGGAGGGGATGCGGCGAGCTCCCCAAGGGTGGCGACACCCTTCCCTCCACCAGATCTGGCGGGAGGTTACTAGTGTCACATCAGTCTCTCTCGGCCGTTGGATTAGCCTCGGGCCGATCCGACCCTTTGTTCGCCCGTGGACCACCATAGTCTCAGTCCACGGTGCAGCTGGTCGCTACGGTGGACTGAGTCCACCGTGGGCTGGACCTTTGTGCCACTAGCATGTGGGGTCCGCCCATCGGTGCCGGCCCCTTGATGACTTCAGCTACGTCCTTTTCCTTTGGGAAAATAATAAATAATTGCGCAATATTTCGAGTTAATTTCAAGAAATTGGTTTAAATGGCTCAAAACTTCTGAAATTCGTAACTAATTCATACGAACTTCAAATTGAGCCATTCAACTTGCAAAATTCGTATAAAATTGAGCTCTACATGTTTGTTTACTTTTAATGTACTGTTTACTTGGTTTTTATTGGTTTTTCCTCGTTTTGCGTGCCAGTGTGTAGTTTCCGCCATTTCAGAAGATCGCAGTCACGAGGAAAAGAGTTCGGAAGATCTTTCAAAGAAGCAAAGCATGTCACACATTGCCCTTGAGCATGTTGAGCCCACTTTATAAAATGTTTTGCTAATTATATGGGATTATGGAATTACCGATCTACTCGCTTGTGTCATATTTACTCGTTATCCGTCCTTTGTCAACTTGGGTGATAATTTGACTAGTTTGTGTCACTTATGCTGATCTTGCTAGAATTATGTTATGCTTAGCCATGCTTAATTATCCCTATTTCACAATATGGGATAATCACACTTCATACATTTAGTATCTTGATGAGCTACAAGCTCGTGACATCTGGCCATGTTTTATTGGTTGTAATTATCCAACTAAAATATGGCTTAATGGTGGGTGTCGGTGCATGATTTTGCTAGTCGCTGTTGACGAAAAATCCATGCTCGGTCGATGGTGCCAGGTTTGTGTTGGCACGAACTAAGTCAACGAACACCATGCCCTAGGAGTTCTGCTTAGCTCCAGTGCAGGTCCAAAATATTGATGAGATGTGGGCGTGCCACTCAGTTTGATCCTGCAATTGACAAGATTGATAAATATTTTAATCACCAAATAGCCGATAGAGCGATACCAGCCGATGCTGATACTAGCCGATGCCGATACCAGCCAATGTCGATAGGTTTTTGACCAATCGGCTATCCAATTTAGATAATAATATAAATACAATCGGCTGATAATAATGTAATGAAATAATAATATAATCTAATAGAAACCAATCAGTTAATAGTGAAAGAATAATTGCTTGATCCAAAGGTTAAGCATACATCGGCCGGAGGTTCGATATCACAAAATCCAAACAATTAGATAATCAATGAAACCTTATGTCATCGGCTAAATCCAACTTGTATTTAATTCTTGTGAGCCGATGCAACGTCCATATAACTCACAGCTGAAACCCCGATGAAACCCTTATTAGAATTAAAGACAGGTTATCCTTTCTGATTCTAAGCACGACTAGGGATGATGCATCGCAAAGTATGCAAAGAAGTATAAAGTCTAAACAATCAAGTCTTTGACTAATTTTCATGGTGATGGATACCTCAGCTAATCTAATCTGGAAAAGCAATTTAGCCAATACCGGCAAAAACCCTAAAGCAGATCTTAGCTAATACAACTAAATCGAGCTACCAAACAAGATTAACAAAGATATATGATAAATAGGTAGACAAACATACCAACCAAACCAGAACAATCCAAGAGATCGAGAATGATGAAACCTTCAATAACACAAACGTAGCCGATATGATTGTCAGGGCCAACGGAACTTAGGACTTACCCCTTCGTCGGAGATCAAAGCTGATGCAGCCCCACATTAGGTGCCAATTTTCGCTGGTTGTAAGTAAAAACCTCGGAAAAGAGGGTGGCGATGCATCAAGAATAGTGTTGTTGATCGAGAAAAGATTGCAATGAAACCGGATGTACATATTTATACCCATGGGTAGATATGAGTCCTTGTAAGACAAGACACAACTTTCCTGAAGATTGAAGGAAAGCATAAAGTCCTTATCGGACACTAAACACACTTTCCTAAAATTAAAAGGGAACTAACGACTCTGCCTAATTAATAGATAAATTACCATGCTACATCCGCCTTGAACTCGGTCTCTTCTTGGTAAACTTTCCTTTTATTGATTAGTTTCCCTAACCAAATTTGCTAAGAATCCGACTGTTGGTGACTTGATACATTCATTGTTCGATTCCAAAACTCTGAAGCCGATACTGACTTTAGACTGATGATGACTTCGAGCTTACCAAATTTTAGCGTTAACAGTCGCACCCATGGCAATTAAGGACCGGTTCGTGGAAAAGCCCTGGAAGACTTACCGCGCTTACCACAAGCAAGAATGGGCAACTGCTGGACTTATAGTATAGCTTTCCCCTTCCTGACGTACCGAGGCAAGGATGAGCGTGATGGAGTTTGGATGGACCATGCTGCGGTCTATGCGGCTTCCGGATTCACCAAGGCACAAGGGGGGCTGCCTACCTTGGTTATAAAGGTAGGGGCGAAACCTGAAGTGGATACGATTGGTTAGGGGGATTTGTGTGAAGGGTCTTGTCACAATCACTCAACATGGTAACGTGCTCGGCTGGACACGGTAACATGCCAGTGGATTGTGTCTTGTGGGTACAGTTGTGCATCTCTGGCCAGAGTAAAACTACTCGAATAGTCGTGCCCGCGGTTATGGGCGATCGACCAGCTTCGCCGTTATTACCCACTTTATTAATTAATTTGACTTAATGAACTGGTGTAGTTCAGGTGGTTTGGTTGGGCCTGTTCAACGTGGTGTAGCATTTTTCAACGGATATTTAATCTTGCCTTAATTAATCAACTATTTTACTGTTTTTAACTATAAATGTTTACAACTGCCTTTATGCAAATACCCACAACCACCATTTGCCTCCCGTTGCACGTCTATATAATTGGTGTGACTTGCTGAGTATGGTGGTTGTACCCAGCCTTGCTATTATTTCCCCCTTTTTCGAAGTGTAGTGCTTCTGAGTTGAAGACGGTGTTAGAGGACCAAGACTTATACCCAGTTGAGTTTTTGCCTGTGGAGCGGAGCTGAAGCCCACGAGGATCATCTTTTCCGCTGCTACTGTTTCTTTTCGGTGTGAGGACTAAGCGCCTCTTCTGTAAGTATTTACGCTTTATTTACGTTTGGATCTATATACTAATTTATCATTTTGTGTGCCCTAGCTAATTCCTGGATAGGGATTTAATAAACAAAATAGTTTAGAAATTTGGGCTAAATTTCTGGGCATGACAACGCGGCGGGCTCCCGCGGCCAGCGGCGAGCTCCACACGAGCGGTGGCGTGCTCCCCTCCGTCAAATCCGGCTGGAGGGGATCCGTCGGGCTCCACCTGGGAGGTAGCGGCGGGCCCGAATGGGTTAGCTGGACTATGTAGCATCCACCGAACGAAGAAATTTTGACCCTAGGAGGTGCACGTGGAACCTTTATCCAATGGGCCAAAGGACCTCATTGAGATAAACATGACTCCTAGGTAAAATGCACCAAGTACTCGTCCGCTGAAAATACCCGCTCCAACTCTTCCTTCAGCCCCTCCCGCTATTGAAGAACAAGATAAAGATATTCAATTGCAATATGATATGGATTTTGGGGATGATCCTATGGAGGCTGACAACAGCGTTCCCCCTCCTATAAAAAAGATTAGGAAGGCACATTCTTCTCCACCATTGGAAAAAACTAGCAAAAAAGCTGTTGCAAGGGGGAGAGGAAGAGGAAAGTTGCACACCTCGCTTCTGGCTCCAAAGAAGCTAGATCTAGACAAGGCGCCATCAGTTCCTCCTGCGAAGCTTTCTCCAACTAACTTCCAATTAGGCATGCCATTGGTTGGAAACAATGACTTACTACATGGAAAAGTCCATCGCAAGGAGAAAGAATAGAGAGAACTCTATAACAGGCTATCACGGCCTACAACCATTTCTTGGTCCAGAAGCCTATATTGTGGTAGACTTTTCAGATCTTTGACCTCTACAGGCTACAAGCGGTAGACACCAATCTTCTTAAGTGCTACTCGTTGTAAGTATTGTTGCATACAAAATATGGTTATAACAATCCTTATAATATGCTTATATTTGTCTTTGTCCTGCTTGTAGGTTAACTTGGAGGCATATTCAAAGACATGAACCGTATGTTGCTTTACTAGATCCATCTATGATCAACGTGATAAATCTGGAACATGATTTAGAAAGGATGACATAATATATCAAGGACTGCTTGTGGGCCCGGCAGGACAAAGAGTTCATTATGTGTGCATATAATCAACAGTAAGTGTGTACTCTAATTAAATGCAAATCCAAGACGCGTATAGTTTTAGTATTTAACTTGCAATATATTAATGCCACAGAAAGCACTGGATTCTTCTGGTCTTAGTGCCGAAGTGGAGTATGGTATACTATCTTAACTCCAAAATGATTCGGATATATACGATTGGTTGAGGATTAAATCTGCATTAAATGACGCGTGGGGCCTATATGTGCAAAAAGACTGAAGGCATAAGGAAGGAAAACCCAACCTCACTCACAAAATAACTTTCCATGCCATCAACAAGTTGGTGAGCAGTGTGGGTTCCACGTGTGCCATAACATGAGGAGCTTGTTAGAGACAGTGATATTGCTCAACTTTGAGGTTGTGCTTCAATTGTATATGCGCCTATATATTATAAGTACTTCGAAGTATATACATATACATTAACTTGGCGCCTCACATGCATGAAAAAATTTCAACATTCCGCCTCACAACTTCGAAGTTATTAGAGATGAGAAAGCACGTTTCATACTAGATGAAATCTTATCAATCAAAGGAAGCTTTAGTTTACAGTAAATTTTCTCTAGTGGGAAATTAACACAAACCATATATGACAAATTCAGAGTTAACAAAGGAATGCAAATCACAGAAACGCTTGAACACGTCATTAGGAATTCTTTTCAGTAGGGGGATTGGCCGGGGATGTTGCCCGGCGGCCAGTAGTTGCAGGCGATGATGACGCCAGCGTCGCCGTCGCAGGCAACGGTGGCGCAGCCGATGTCCGTCGAGTTGTACCACACCACCTGCGTATAGTGGCCGCACGACCCGCCGTCCGGCGCCGAGCAGCTGTTGGTGTCGTGGTCGTACCACGGCTCCTCCGACGCCCACGTCGCCACGGCGTCGGCCGGCGTCGAGCTGCTCTCGGAGCTGAAGTACAGGTTCTCCCCGTATTCCAGGCTGTCCGATGGCTGCAGCTGGCAGCCGCCGGCGTTCAACTCCGCGGCGTAGCTCGCCGCGTACGACGCCACCGTGTCGTTCCAGGTCACCGGCCACACGCCCACGGCGGCCCTCGTCGCGTTGTGCGGGTATACGTAGTCCTCCGGCAAGTCCTGCGCCCTGCAGCTCGGCGGCGCCATGGCCACCGCAACTGATGCAACTAGTAACAGGCAGAGGGCTACCGATCGCGAGCCGCTCGACGAGCACGCCATTGGCATCGATCACTTGAAGAGGATGATCAAGCTAAGCTCGACGAAGAGAGGATATTGTTATGTGTGTGTGTGTGAGCAGTTGCTATATATATATGCAAGGTATTTATAGTGCTGAGCTCTCGAAGACTTCTACAAAATATAAATGTACCTGAGACTTTTTTTTTTTGAGATAGGAATGTACTTAGGACTTAGGAGAGCACATGCAATAGTACTAGGAGTACTTATAGTAATTAAACTGAATACTCACAAACTCAAATTGCAATAGTAAACTCAAACTACAAGTTGATCGATCGACGCTTGCACGCCTCGAGAAGGAAAAACGTAGGACCAGTTGGGGAAGACTAGCTAGCTAATTAAATCCTCGATGTTGTACTGGAAGAAGATTTGACCAGTTGAGAAATTAAATATTACTACTGTTTGATATTTTTTTAATGGATCTAGAATCCAATTAATACTTCGCCTATATATCCAACTCCAAAATCCAAATTTCACTTAACTATGTCTACATCTCTCTGCCCACGCACACACTCTTCATTTATTTCCTTTGCTAGCAACATTGATCTGGCTTTAAATTTTTTTCATACTGTCCCTCCAATGCAGTGTGCTCGATATCAACTATGGTTAAGAGATGTTAAAGACTGAGTTTAAATCAACTACTCGCCTGGCTACTTCTGTCTTTCGTAGGCACACTTTTTAAACTATTAAACTGTTGTATGTTTCGTGAAAAATATATATATGAGTTTCCTAAAAAACAAATAATCTATTTTTGTAAATTTGTAATAGTTAATTATACTTAATTAATCACTTCATGATCAAGGCAAAAATGACATAATATATAATGTTATCTATCATCAAGCAATCTATTTCCCATTCCAACTCTCAATTTTCATCTAATTTATTGACTTACTGTTGACATATCAAATAGCAACGAGCCAACGAGTGTGTGACAGCGACAATTTTGGTGTACGAATCTTGAAACGCATCACACATGATTTATTTTTCTCAATAACATATATCATGGAGAGTGTGTCGATGTCATATAGTTTACACTCAAGCCCTAGGCTATAGAAAGAAATGCAATGGCCAATGGAGCCTAGCTAGATCATCTAGGCCAAGGCGCAGGTATCACTACTACGAAAACCCTCGTAGGGATCAGTCTTATAGGTGCCGGTTCATTTAAAACCGGCACCTATGAGATTTTTCCCACCCCTCCGCACGATGAAAAAATACAGAACCGGTACCTATACTATAGGTGCCGGTTTTTCAATAGAACCGATACCTATATTTATATTATAGGTGTCGGTTCTAGAGAAAAACCGACACATATACTATAGGTATCGGTTTTTTAACAGAACCGACACCTATAAAATTAGTATAGGTACCGTTTTTCTATAAAAACCGGCACCTATTTTAAAAACTGAGCGGCTAGCCATCCATTTTTGACCGACCAAATCGCGGTCCTTATCCACATCTCTCTCTCGCATCTCTCACCCCTCCTCTCCCTTTGCCTTCCGATGGCAGGAGCGGCGGCGACAGCCGACGGAGGATGGGCCATGGCCCTCTCACGGGGGCCCTCTCCCCTTCTCTCCCCCTCCAGGGTGGCACGGCGGTGGATAAGGCCGGCGTGCGGGGCGAGCTAGCGGCCGGCCCAGGTGAGTTTGGTGGCCGGTGCGGAGGCCCCCTCCTCCAGCGCGACGTGGGTGAGGTGGCGAACGGCACGGAGGCCCCCTCCTCCAGCGCGGCGCGGGTGAGGTGGTGGCTGGCACGGTAGCCGGCGCGACGAGATATAGTATATTAGCCGTATATACGTACGTACGTATACGATCGATGAGCAGCAGTAATAGTACTACTACTTAGTAGGGAGATTGGCCGACGACGTTGCCCGGCGGCGAGTAGTTGCAGGTGATGAAGACGCCGAGGTTGTTGTCGCAGACGACGCGAGCGCAGCCGATCGCCGTCGAGTCGCGCCACACCACCTGCGTGTAGTGCCCGCACGACTGATCCGCCGGCGCCGAGCAGCTGTTGCTGCCGTGGTCGTACCACTGCTTCTCCGACACCCACGACACCACGGCGCTCCGCCGTCCAGTCGCCGCCGGCGGAGCCCCAGAAGATGTTCTCGCCGTACTTCCCGCCGGAGTCCGAGTGCTGCAGCGCGCAGTCGCCGCGCCGCTGCTCCGCGTAGCTCTCCGCGTACGCCGCCACCGTGTCGTCCCAGGTCACCGCCCCAACCCCGATGTCGGACCTCGCCGCGTTGTGCGGGTCCACGAAGTCCTGCGCCGTGCACGGCGGCGTCGCCGCCGCCATGGCCACCACGAGCACTGCAGCTACTAGCAAGCAGGAGGTTGCCATCTTTGATGCAAATTAATTAAGCTCTTTAATTAGCACAGATTTGTATGTATGATTAGCTTGTTGCTTGTGTGAAATATATGGCTGTATAAGCTGGGTATTTATAGTGCTAGTTCGATGACTTTGCAATGTACATAAGCCGCTGGCCGTTTTCCTACGACACGCTCCTGTCAGGTGCCGTTGTACGGCGGTGCCGGATTGGAGTGTGATACTTGTCATTCACACCATTTTTACCTTCCATTGCAAGAATTCAGCGTGGTACCTAACTGTTGACATAAAAACACGACGGCCTAGGAGATCTGCTTAGCTCCAGTGCAGGTCCAGAATAATGATGAGATTTGGGCGTGCTCCCGTGCAGGTCCAGAATAATGATGAGATGTGAGCGTGCCAGTCAGTTTGATCCTGCAACTGACAAGATATATAAATTGAAGATCAAAAGATAGCCGATCGGCTAACAAGCCGATGGAGTGATTCCAGCCGATGCCGATACCAGCCGATATCCAGTATAGATCTTGATACTTGAGTAAATAATGACATAAAGATAATCGACTGATGATAATGATATATTACAATAATATAATCCAGAAGCAACCAATCGA
Organism: Oryza punctata; assembly: GCA_000573905.2. Taxonomy (NCBI): domain Eukaryota; kingdom Viridiplantae; phylum Streptophyta; class Magnoliopsida; order Poales; family Poaceae; genus Oryza; species Oryza punctata. The sequence goes on along the minus strand of CM002494.2, from coordinate 1,707,962 downwards.
CTAGTAATGATATACTGAATAAGCACTGATCCAAATGTTAAAGCATACATTGGCTGGAGATCCGATGTCATTAAATCCAAACGATTAGATAAATAGTGAAACCTTTGTTGTCATCGGCTAAATCCAACTTGTAAGTAATCCTTGTAAGCCGATGCAACGTCCAGATAACTTATCGGCTAGCACTCCGATAAAACATTAGCATGAACCTATCGGTTTAACAAGATTTATATTATCAACAATAATCTAGTAGGTCGAACCTAACCGATGCAGCACGAGATTGTATATGATAATCTAATACTTGATGAATCGATAGATCTATCTAATGTGATGGATATAACAAATCTATTTAGAACAACATTGTGATTGTAGAGATATATCGGCTAAGACAGAAGATCAGACTTAACCGAGACAGTCCCAATTAAACCGATGCATCTCTAAACACAATGCAATTAAGATAGAATTGAGATATCAGATAAATATAGCAACCGAACCAGAGCGATCTAAGAGATCGAAGCGATGCAGCCTTAAACAACACCAATGTAGCTGATAGATTCACCAGGGCCTGACGGAACGTAGGGCTTACCCCTTCGCCGGAGATCGAAAGTCGATGCAGCCCCGCGTTAGGTGCCAAATTCCGCCAGTTGATAAGTAAAAACCTCAGAAAGAGGGTGGCGATACGTCGAGAGTAGTTGTATTGATCGAAAGATAATTTACATAGACCCTGGGTGTACATATTTATACCCATGGGTAGATACTAGTCCATATCGGACACGACTCAAACTTTCCTAAAGATAAAAGGAAAAACATAAAGTCCTTATCGGACACTAAACACACTTTCCTAAAGATAAAAGGAAACTAACAAACTATTCCTAATTAATAGATACAATTGCTATTTTCGGACTCAATCCATACGTGGCAATCCTCATGAAGCACTTTAAATGAACCCGACAATGGTTCCAACATCCCTTTGTCGGAATCGGCTACATCGGCTTACTTATCCGATTCAATATCAGCCGATACACACCGTAGCCGATGCAGTTCCGAAGCCGATTTATACTCTGTTTCTGTTTCCGATTTCCTTCCAAATCCGCTTCGGTCTTAACTCCAGATTTACCAAATTTCATCGTCAACACTAACTTTTTTTCCCCTGTTCGCAACCTGGGTACAAGGACGTTTTGTGGTCCGCTAACATACGCTCCAATTCTGGACCTCCTTTTCACTTTCGCAGTCCTTCTTTACGTCACACAACATCTGACCAAGATCATCCGCACCGTCGTTATCTTCATCAGACCCGTCCGCCTCACCTGTTGTATTTCCTTCAAATCCACCGTATTGAGCTTAGTACGGAATGTTCGCGTCTTCTTTTTCATTATCTTCCATTGCAACCCATAACTCTCTGTGCGAGGTCCAACAATTATAGTTAGGCATGAATCCCAACTCAAACAAGTGGACATGAATAGTTTTTGATGTAGAATACTACTTTTGTTTTTTGCACTTTTTTTATGGTCAACGTATAAAACCTTTATGCTTATTGGCATTGGCAACACTAAAAAATAACGCACACCTTCAATAAACTCTGACCACCGTCTGTCCGCGGTGTACATCCATTGCAGATCCACCTACCTGAAATGCACAAAAATCGTAAAAAGAAATCCACGAAAGTCAAAGTAATTAAAAAATCGTACAATATATAATTAATCATACAAAAAATATACAATAATCCTACATATTATTCATGTTTGAATTATTTTTAAAGTTCTAAACATATATTTAATGTGTCGTACTTATTTCTAACTATTTAAAATATTTTTAAATTAATTTGGTTTTCTATTCTTTTATCGTAGTTTTCTATGTTTTTCCTTCGTCATCTCTGTTATAACTTTTTTATCCACTTGTTTCTAATTATAAAAAGTAACCTCATTTTCCCTAAACAAATTTTCTCTCTCATCATTTCTATAAACCCTTTTAGAGATAATAATTTATAGAAACATAGTTATAAATGTAATATGCTAAGCATACATCATTAGAGGATGAAGTTGCTAACCTCTTAGAACACTCTGATTTATATATTATTACCAAAACACTTTCGCAAAAAAATTTGGCAGCACCTCCCTTCCTCCCGACCTTTGTAGCAATGGCTCGAGTTGGAGGAGGAAGAGGGAGTATATAAAGATATTTGATCTTTAGTCCCGGTTAATAACACCAACCGGGACTGAAGTGTCCATTTTTAGTCCCGGTTTGTAACACCAAACGGGACTAAAGATGCTCGGCGGTCTAATATCGCCTAACAAAAAGTGAACCAGAACTAAAAATGATCTTTAGTCCCGGTTTAGTCCAGGCGCACTTTTTATCCGGATTGAAAATTATCTTTAGTCTCGGTTCATATTCGAACCGGGACTAATGTGATTTTTGCCATCCGGGCAAAAATCACTTCTGCAATAGTTAATTATAAGTGTTTATGAAATATTATAAGTTTCTTATATATATTATCGTTACACCTTATTGAAAAATAATAGTCAAAGCTGCACGCACTAAAGACCTAATAAAGTCTATACTGTTTCATATATAAATCTTAAAACGAAGAATTTGTATTTACAATATAGCTTTACCTGGCGTAAGTTTAATTATATTGCTATAACAAAAAAATTTCTTAATATATTACCTATTTGTGCAAAAGAGTTACACGATCGAAGTTAATTTATGTCCTATGAACTGAAATTTTAAAATAAGATTCTTTTATGACTGGTTCACTACAACGGTAACCCTTACCTGTGTCGGGCTGCAACCCACATCTGTGTCGGGTATTGCGCCCGACACAGCGTAAAGGTCAGTGATGTGAGGAATCATCTCAAACGAGTATAAGTCCGTCACAGATGAAGCTATCTCAATCGGGTCTTAATTAAATTCCGTCACTGATAGCTTTGACCCAGACGACTAGTCAAACTATAGCCCGTCACGGATGACCTATCTCAAACTTTTATTTTGATCATTTCTTCATCCGACAAAGTGATACTAACAGTGTTCACAAAATTGACGTATCTCTTATCTGGTTTTATAAACTATAACACATATATGTAAAATTTATGAACAATATAATTAACACTTTGTCGGATGAAGAAATGACAAAAATAAAAGTTTTAGATCTTGATGAGTTATACAATTTTGTTGTTGATGACTTTTTCAATTGAAATCATTTAGTATTTGAAAATGTTGTTTGAAGTTGTCATATTTTCAAATTCAAATTCAAACTGTTCAAAAAATGTTATATAGAAAAATGACCAAACTAAAAGTTATAAATCTTGATGAGTTATACAACTTTGTTGTTGATGACTTTTTCAGTTGAAGTCGTTCACTAACAAAAAATTCTATTTGAATTTCTCAAACTTTGAATTTCAAATTTCAAATTGTTCAAATAGAGTCAGATGGAGAAATGACCAAAGTAAAAATTTTGCACCTCAATGAGTTCTACAACTTTGCTTTTGGTGACTTTTCTATTTGAAATTATTTATTAACCCCAATTTTTGTTCGAAGTTGTCAAATTTTGAATTTGAGTTCAAATGAACTTATTTGTACAAAGAACCAATACAATAGTTGTAGGCATTAGTATATAGCCCGTCACAGATGAGTCATCTGTGACGGGCCTAGTTGTTATCTCAATCGGGCCTTAAGTTGGTGCCCGTCACGGATGATGGTCATCTGTGACGGGCCTAAACTATAGCCCGTCACAGATGACCCTTATATGTGACGGGCCTAAAGGGTCATCTGTGACGGGCCTAGTTGTTATCTCAATCGGGTTTCAAGTTGGTGCCCATCACGGATGATGGTCATCTGTGACGGGCTCCAACTACGGCCTGATTGAGATATTTAAGGTTATCTCAATCGGGACCTAGTTTAGACCCGGGAAAGATATGTGTTATCCGTGACGGGTTTCAGTTTTATGCACATTTAACATGTCTCTCCGATCATATCTCAACTAGTCTCTTTTTAGGTCCATTTGAGATGTATTCTTTGTGACGGTCCGTAAAATTCAGTTATATTACAGCCCGTCACAGATGAGAGGATCTGCACTAGTGGTTATGTAATACACACAGTTAATTCACCAAAATTCAATACGCGATTGCGCTCGATTTGTGTTCCAGTGGCCCATGCGTACGTATTTGCGCATATGTGTCTAAGAAACTCATTCTTTTTAAGACAATTAATATGGTGTGCCAGAAAATCAAACCTCTAGTTGATTCACCTGCCCATGGATGCGTAGCTCCCTTGTTGAGCAGCGTCAGCGAGCAGTGGTGACAGTTCAGATAATGAGAGTGATTTAATTCAGAAAGGGAAATTAACACGCCATAATATATATTGCCGTATATATCACAGCTGACGGCTTTATTCCCACCGGCACAAGTACAAACATATAGATATATATACGTACATGCACGAATTACGATACCACGCTACCTGCATACATGCGAACTTTGTGTGTGAATTGTAAAAATAAAAAACAAGGACTAGTACATACACGTACGTACGTACAGTCCTGCAGATCAGCGAGCCGGTTCAGCGTATAGTATATTAGCCGTATATACGTACGTACGTACGTATACGATCGATGAGCAGCAGTAATAGTACTACTACTTAGTAGGGAGATTGGCCGACGACGTTGCCCGGCGGCGAGTAGTTGCAGGTGATGAAGACGCCGAGGTCGTTGTCGCAGACAACGCGGGCGCAGCCGATCGCTGTCGAGTCGCGCCACACCACCTGCGTGTAGTGCCCGCACGAGTTCCCCTCCGGCGCCGAGCAGCTGTTGCTGCCGTGGTCGTACCACTGCTTCTCCGACACCCACGACGCCACGGCGCTCGCTGTTAGTGATTTACCCTAGAGGTAATCATAGAGATGATTGTATCACATACTATGTTTACATATTTATCTGATATTGTTCCTTGAAATAGATAACTCATTATTGGCTAATGAATATGTGATTCATTTATAAGACTTTTTATATTATATGTTGCTATTTCTAAAGGATCCCTGATCAAATATCATATGTGGAACAAATATGGTTAAATGATCAGCACATGTATTGATTGATGATCATGTCTCATGGATCATGGTATGGAGATACCAAATTGATAATGTGGACACATGTTGGGGAACATGTTGTTGGATAGACCCGACATGAGACACTGCAAGAACTATTTGTGTAGTGCCATCAGTGGTCTCGATTAGTGTTGGTATAGAATTCTTAGACCTGAGATTATCATGATTTCCAACATGTGTAGTGACTTACTTAGGGACTGCTAAACGCTATTCCGTAACTGGATAGTTATAAAAGTAGTCTTCGGGTGTGCTATGAAACATGTAGTGGGATATGAATAATCAAGATGGGATTTGTCCCTCCTATGGAGAGATATCTCTGGGCCCCTCGATGTTATAGATTATGGAAGTGCATGGCCATGTCAAAAGTGATTGAGGAGTCAATCGCAGGTTATATAATCTATCACAGGATCGAGTGAATGATTGAGCTATTAGAGGATGGCACATATCTAGCCTTGAGCTTAATCGATATCGTGAGGCAAAGGGATTCATACAAGTAAACACTAAAGGTTCAGCCGATATGATCTTTATGTATGCTCGGTGGGTCAATACGTTCTGCTAGGGGCCGCTGTTGACACGTGGACCAAAAAGGAGTTTTCGGGTTGCACCCGAGTGTGCATGAACCTACAGGGTCGCACGCTTAAGGGGCCGGAATAAAGGGATTGGATGGAGATCCATTATGCGCTCAATTTCGGATAGGGATCCGAGTAGGACTCCTATGTGCCTTGGAGGCCCGGACTTGATCCCTATATATACATGAGGGGGTGTGGCCAGCGGTATTAACAGATCACGCCACGTGAAACCCTAGCCGCGACTTCCCTCCACGTGCAAACCCTAGCCGCGCGCGGGTGCTAGCACATCTGCGCGTGGTGTTACTTCCCTGGACGTGTGGATACCGGTGGAGGCGCCGCTGTCCTGCGGTGCTGATCGGCGTGGGAGCACGGCGAGGAGAACGCACGAGGAGGAGAAGGTGCAACTGCGATCGACTACTTCCTCTACATCGGCGCGCGCTACATCGCGAGGATTCCTTCGGCTCCTTAGCGCATACTTCCGCTGCACAGCGCGTCGAGTGGTAACGATCTATGATCTCATACTTGCATGGTTCCTGGTTTACGCGGTAAAAAAATTTTGTTTTATGCTATCGTAGCCTACGCGTATCTCAACACTCGCCGCCGTCCAGTCGCCGCCGGCGGGGCCCCAGAAGATGTTCTCGCCGTACTTCCCGCCGGAGTCCGAGTGCTGCAGCGCGCAGTCGCCGCGCCGCTGCTCCGCGTAGCTCTCCGCGTACGCCGCCACCGTGTCGTCCCAGGTCACCGCCCCAACCCCGACGTCGGACCTCGCCGCGTTGTGCGGGTCCACGTAGTCCTGCGCCGAGTTCTGCGCCGTCGCCGACATGGCCACCGCCGCGAGCACTGCAGCTACTAGCAAGCAGGAGGTTGCCATGTTTGATGCAAATTAATTTAGCTCTTTGATTAGCACAAGCTAAAGAGGGAATTAATTTTTGTATGTATGATTATAGCTTGTTGCTGGTGTGAGATATATGGCTGTATAAGCTGGGTATTTATAGTGCTAGCTCGATGACTTTGCAATGTACATATATATGCTGGTGGTCAAATTATTTTATTCACAAGAGGAGCAAATAATTCCATGCACGCGATCAATCACTTTACTTCATAGTTTACGTACGTGGCTAATCGTACATGCACACAAATTAATTAATGAAAGGTGAAAGATCACTTGCATGTGTTAAGGTTGAATACGTCGTAGCTATAGCGCGAATGACTGACCAAACTACAACTACCACTATCGCCTCAATGCAAGTTGTCTTTTTTTTCTAGTTTTGATCGTTAGCTCTATGCAAGTTGTTGATCGATCAATGCATAGGAAAATAATGAGAAAAGACCTAGATACCTCTAGTAAATCAAGTCTAACACATTCATTAATTTGCAAAACCTGCGTCTACGACATTTCCCAATCGGTATATGCCGATGGTTATAACCCGGTCCGAGGAGTACTTATATATACGTTGTATTTTGAGAACGCATGAATGGGCTGATATGAGAATGCAAATGAAGCTATAGCAGGAGCAAGGAAGACATGTTTATTTATACAGGTTTAAGGTCATTGAGATGGATAACAGCCACACTTTTATTGGTCGATGATCGGTGTTACCATTATATATCAATCTCGTAAGTACAAAGTATGTGAAGAAAAGCCTAATCTAGTCTATCAATGTATCGGTCACAAGTACAAAGTACAAGTACATACGTTCACGTTTTTATAATTAGATGCTTGGGCTGTGATAGCACTCTAATTGATCACTTTATTTTAGACCAACTGACATGATAGCTATGATTAATATGTATACACATGCATGCGAATCCACATATTGGAAAACTATTCTAGCAAAAATGGACAGATTTTGTGAAATAGAGGAAGCAATATCTATAGCTAAGTCGTTTGACGATCGGCCTAATCGGTTATCCATATTTCTCCATAAGCCATTAGAGAATAAAAATTAATTTGTAGGTAAAACTTTTGTTTCATGTTTTTAGTGATTTAAAAGTCAATATGCTGAAAAAGTGCGCTGAAAATATTTTAAAATCAACTCCAAAATTAACTTTGAAAGTTCAAAATTTAACTTTGGCTTTAAACAACGATGGAACTCGATGTTGTGGAATAAGCAGAAGCTTGCAGGTAGTGATAACATAATTGATGGCTTGCATCGTTCATAGATAAGGCAATTTTTGTCTTGCGTGTTGCGATCGAATCTTTGAGGTTACACTTGCCAATTTGGAGTAGTTGTTTTATTTTAATTTATAAAACTCTATGCGTCGCTGGCCGCCGAGATGTGACTACCATACTACCATTACATGAAGTCATCTTGATGATTGATCCATCGGTCATGCCGGGGCTAAAGATCGATACTTTAGTCCCGGTTAGCATAACCAGTCGGTGCTAAAGATCATGATTTTTATATAGTCTCTTCCTCCTCCAGTCTGAGTTATTGCTGCAAAAGTTTTCAAGGAGAAGGAGGGGTGGAGGTGCTACTAAATTTTTTTTGAAACATTTTGATGATATTATACAAATCGAAGGGATCTAAAATGTTAGCAATTTCATACTCTGTTAATGCATGGTTAACATATTATATTTCTATCTATATTTCCATACGTCATTACCTATCAAATCGATATATGGAAAAAGATGAGAGATAAAATTGATGTAGGGAATAAATTAGAAACGTTTGGATAAAAATATTAAAAACAAAGAAGGAGAAATATAGATAATAAGGACAAAAGAATGAAAACTAAGTCCATTTAAATATCATTAAAATAATTAAAAATAAGTATAATGTATTAAAAATATGTTTAGAACTTTAAACAACTTTTGAATATAATTAAAATAAGGATAATAAATGGAGAAATATATTGATATTTTTTTAAAATAATAGGATTTATATATAATCTTTAGAAATAAGAAAGATTCATTAAAAATGTGTTAGTTTAATTTTGATGTTTTAAATTATTATACGACTATTTAATTAGTTTCACTTTTGTGGACTTCCTTTACATTTGTTTATTTCATGTAGATGAATCGGTAATGGATGTACACCGCGGACCGATGGTCAAATGACTTTATTGATGGCGTGCATTATTTTTTGAGTGTGGCCAATGCCAACAAGAATAAGGTTTTAATATGTTGTCCTTGCAAAAAGTGCAAAAACCAAAACGAATATTCTAAATCAAGAACTACTCATGCCCACTTGTTTGTGTCGGGATTCATGCCTAGCTATAATTGTTAGACCTCGCATGGAGAGTTAGGGTTTGCAATAAAAGAAGATGAAGAAGACAACAACATTCTGGAGTGGGCTGAATACGGTGGATGTGAAGAAATACAACAGGCGAGGCGGATGGGGTTGTTCAAGATAACGACGGTGCGAATGATCTTGGTCAGATGTTGTGCGACGTAAAGAAGGACTGCGAAAGTGGAAAAGAGGTCCAAAATTTAGAGCATATGTTAGCGGACCACAAAACGTCCTTGTACCTAGGTTGCGAACAATGACATAAAAAGTTGGGTACCACGCTGGAATTCTTGCAATGGAAGGCAAAAAATGGTGAGTGACAAGTCATTTGGCGAGTTATTGAAACTTGTAAAGAACACTCTTCTAGAGGGAAACGAATTGCCCAAAACAACGTACGAAACTAAGAATGTAGTCTACCCTCTAGGTCCGAACGATTGTATCCTCTGTCGTAGTGAGGAGTACGAGAACCTAGAAGCATGCCCGGTTTGTAAGGCACTACGATATAAGATTAGATGAGATGACCCAGGTGATGTTGACGGACAGCCTTCGAAGAAGAGAGTTCATGCTAAGGTGATGTGGTATTTCCCTATAATAACACGCCTGAGGCATTTGTTCAGGGACAAAGAGCATGCTAGAATGATGCGCTGGCACGCAGAAGAACGTTAACAAGATGGATGCTGAGACACCCCGCTGATGGGTCGCAGTGGCGAAAGATCGACAGAACATTTCAAGACTACGAAGAGGATGCACAAAACGTATGATTTGGTTTAAGTACAGATGGCATGAATCCAATTGGAGACATGAGCAGCGATCATAGCACTTGGCCTGTGTCATGTGTATTTACAACCTCCCCCTTGGTTATGAATGAAGCGGAAGTACATCATGATGCTGATTATTATTCAAGGCCCAAAGCAACCTGCTAACGACATTAATGTGTACCTAAGACCATTGGTTGAAGATCTGAAACTGCTGTGGATGAAAGGTGCTCCCGTGTGGGATTAGGACAAACAGGAGCAATTTAACCTACGAGCGTTGTTGTTCGTAACCATTAACGATTGGCCTGCACTTAGCAACCTATCTGAACAATCAAACAGGGGGTATAACGATTGCACCCACTGTATAGATGATACAGACATTATGTACTTCAAGCATTGTAGGAAGGTTGTGTACATGAGTCATCGTCGATTTCTTACTGCAAGCCAACCTGTCCGAAAGAAAGACAAACATTTTGAACAGTAGGCAGATCATCGTCTGAAGCCTAAACATTGTAACGGAAAAACCGTGTTTGCGTTGGTGAAAGATCTGAAAGTTGTATTTGGAAAGGGACCTGACAGCCAACCTATAGCAAGTGAAGATGGGCATGCGACGATGTGGAAGAAGTCTATTTTTTGGGAGTTACCCTATTGGAAAGTCTTAGACATCCGCCACACAATCGACATGTTGCACCTAACTAAGAACCTTTGCGTCAACCTGTTGGGCTTTCTTGGTGTATATGGGAAGTCGAAAGATACACTTGAAGCACGTAATGATCTCAAGAATATGAATCAACGTGACGACCTTCATCCGGAACCGAAGGAGAAAGGAAACCTTAACTTGAGTTCAACCAGCTACACTCTGAGCAAGGCAGAGAAGGAAAGTATGTTTGATTGCTTAGACAACATCAAGGTACCGTCTGAATACTCCTCGAATGTAAAGCGAATAATAAGCATGGAAGAGAAGAAGTTCACAAACCTAAAGTCTCATGATTACCATGTGTTGATGACACGGTTACTTCATATTATAATTCGAGGTATCCTTCCTAATAATGTCCGGGCAACAATAACAAAGTTGTGTGCTTTCCTGAACGCAATTGCGCAGAAGATCATCGATCCAGACAGATTATCAACCCTTCAAAATGACATGGTGCAATGTCTTGTTAGTTTTGAGATGATCTTTTCACCACCCTTTTTCAATATAATGATGCATCTTCTATGTCACATTGTCAAAGAGATCGGTATTCTCGGTTCTGTGTACTTACACAACATGATCCCTTTCGAGAGGTACATGGGAGTTTTAAAGAAGTATGTTCGTAACTGTTCTCGTCCGGAAGCAAGCATCGTGAAGGGCTGTGGAACAAAGGAGGTCATTGAGTTCTGTGTAGAATTTATTGAAGACCTTCATCTAACCGGGGTCCCCGAATCAGGCCATGAGGGGAGGCTACGGGGAAAAAGGGACTCTTGGAAGGAAAGCAATAATGACGGTAGACAACGATTTATTCCGTAAAGCACATTTTACGGTTCTACAACAATTTTCGTGAGTGGCTCCTTACATTGAGGAGCACTTGACGGTTGTTCGCTCCAAAAACTTCAGTAAGTCTGATGTCTGGATAACATGCCATCACATTGATTCTTTTCCCGCTTGGTTGCGACAACATCTCATCGGTAATGAGACGATTGACCAACAACTAGCCTTCTTGGCGACGGGACCATCTTGCTTGATCTCAACATTCCAGGTATATGAGATCAATGGGTATACATTTTACACAAGATCCCAAGACAGAAAGAGCACGAACCAGAGGAGTGTTTTTCGTATCGATGCCATGAGATACGATGGGACAACTAGCACGTATTATGGTGCCATCAACGATATATGGGAACTCAATTATGGTCCTTTGAAGGTCCCTCTGTTTCGGTGCCAATGAGTTAGGTTTACTGGTGGAGGCGTAACAGTTGATGACTATGTGTTAACGATCAAATTTGGTAAATCATGCATCGAATTTGGAGTTAAGACCGAAGCGGATTTGGAAGGAAATCGGTAATAGAAACAGAGTATAAATCGGCTTCGGAACTGCATCGGCTAATATGGAATCGGACAAGGAAGCCGATGTAGCCGATTCCGACAAGGGGATGTTGGAACCATTGTCAGGTTCGTTTAAAGTGCTTCATGAGGATTGCCACGTGTGGATTGAGTCCGAAAAAGACAATTGTATCTATTAATTAGGAATAGTTGGTTAGTTTCCTTTTATCTTTAGGAAAGTATGTTTAGTATCTGATAAGGACTTTATGTTTCTGTTTTATCCTTTAGAAAGTTTGTTTCTTGTCCAACAAGGACTCTATAGACCCAAGGGTATAAATATGTACACCCGGGGTCCTTGTAATCTATCTCCACGATCAATACAATTCGGTGCATCGCCACCTTTTACCTTTTCTTCTTTTTCGACGAGTTTATTCTTGTCATGGCGGCTTGCATCGGCGGGGTAGGGCTTCGACTCTCTGATCTTGTCAGTGTAAGCGCCTAATCTATCATATATCTTAGTTAATCTAGTCTTAGTATCTCGATTTTACGTGTATCGGCTGTTATTTGCTTTAGGGTTAATGCCGGTACCGGCTAAATCACTTTACTAGATTAGATTAGCTAAGGTATCCACCACCCTGAAAACTAGTCAAAGGCTTGATTATCTATATATTATCCACCACCCTGATATTATGTTTGATCTACTAAGTCGTGCTTAGAACCATACTCTCTAGCCTGTCTTTGATTACAATAAGGGTTTCATCGAGGTTTCAGCCGATGAGTTATCTGGACGTTGCATCGGCTTACAAGGATTGCATATATATTGGATTTAGCCGATAGCGACAGAGGTTTCACCGTTTACTCAAATCTTGTGGATTTTATGACATCGGACCTCCAGCCAATGAATGCTTCAACCTTCGGATCAGTGGTTATTCCATCATATCATTGCTAGCCGATTGGTTTATACTAGATTATATTATTGTTACATCATATTATTAGCCGATTGCCTTTGTTTACATCAAGAGTTGTTATTTATTATCAGCCGATCATCTATTTGCTCGAAGTATCAGATTCTACATTGGATATATAGCCGATAGCTCAAAACCCTATCGCTATCGGCTATCATTGACATCGGCTGAGCTATTCTATCGGCTGCTATCGGCATCGGCTGTATTTACTCCATCGGCCTGTCGGCCGATCGACTGTTTTATCTACTGTTCTTGTCAGTTGCAGGGTCAAACTGACTGGCACGCTCGCATCTTATCAATCTTTGGACCTGCACTGGAGCTAAGCAGATCTCCCAAGCCATTGTGTTCGTTGACTTGGTCCGCGTCAGCACAGTCCCAGCACCATCAGCCGAGCGTGGATTTTTCATCAACACTATGGGATGACAACGGTTGGTCTGAACAAGGTTGAATACTAAGATGAACCATTCATCCTAGCCAATGATGTAATGCAAGTTTTCTATGTTATGGACATGGCTAGCAAACCAATCAAGGGGAAAGGGCTAGATGAGCCAAAGCGCCACGTGGTTCTCCCAGGTAAATGGAAAATCATCGCAGTGGAGGATAAAACTAACGAAGATTACGATCAATTTGACGAGCAACCTCCGTTCATGGTAACGGTTGATCCGAGCATCCTCCTATCAAATGAGGACACCCCTTACTCACACAACGATCATAGCGAAGGAACATTTGTTAGGGGAAAGTACATGAGGTCAATCATCACGCTGTAAATTATTTTTAATGTATTGAACGTCCATCTGTTTCAATTGATTTATATTTGAGCTAGGTTGTTGTATGGACGATGTAAAGATGGGGTTAATCTATTGAAAGTCCATATGTTTCAATTATTTTTGTGATTTTATTACATCTTTAATGCATTTAATCGGTCATGGGTTAATTATATATGATTTTTAAAATTTAATAATATTTTTAAACAATTTTAAATGTTTTCTCATTAATTTTTTGATTTTATTTCGTATTTAATGCATTTAATCGTGCATGGGTTAATTATATATGATATTTAAAATTCAATAATAATTTTAAACTATTTTAAATGTTTTTTCATTAATTTTGTGATTTTATTTCATCTGTAATGCATTTAATCAGGCATGGGTTAAATATATATGATTTTTAAAATTTAATAATAATTTTAAACTTCTTTAAATGTTTTCTCATTAAGTTTGTGATTTTATTTCATCTTTAATGCATTTAATCAGGCATTGGTTAATTATATATAATTATTATAATTTAATTACAAATTTAAACTATTGTATATTTTTTCTCATTATTCTTAACTACTACTGTTTCAAACCTATATTTAATGAAATTATTTTGACCATGGTTAGATTTATAAGTTTCAATCCTATACATGTTCATTAATTTTTAATTCCGGTTGTTATCCCAAGCCAGGACAAAAAAGAAATTTGGAAATAACGGGAATTATCTTTAGTCCCGGTTGGTGGGATCAACCGGGACTAAAGATCCATCTTTAGTCCCGGTCATAGTGGAAAAATCGAACCGGGCTAGCGGTTCGATGTCATAGTGGAAAAACCGGACCAGGCTCGCGGTTCGACCGAAAAAACCGGAACGAAAGGTCAGCACGGTTCGGTTGGATGAAAAGACCGGATATGCAATTAACCCGCTTTAGACCGCTAGAACCGGCCGATTCTCAAGTGAACCGGTAATAAACCACTCTGGTTGGACCGGGACTAAGCACATGTCATCGTTATAAATGGGCGAGAAAAAGGCCCGGTTAACTCGCCGACCCACAACAAATGGATTTTTGGGCAAAAATACCCTAGAAATGGTGTGTGGTGGGGAGTCGAACTCACGTGGTTGAGTTAGTAGTTGACACCAGTAGCCACCCGGGCTACCCGCTGTTACGTTTATGTGGGAGAACAGATTTAATATTTAGGTTAGTGAACCGCGGTTTGACTGGCTGGTTCACCAGTTAGACCATCGGACCGGTGAACCGAGAGGTTGACCGGGTCATCCACCGGTCCGGTTTTTTCAACTATGGTCCCGGTTGGTGCCATCAATCGGGAGTAAAGATTGGGGTATATATATGAGGGTTGTTCGTCTTCTCTGATCCACACTTAGCAGTTTGTCGATCCACTATCAATCTCATCGCCGCGCGCCATCATCTCAGACGCCGCTGCTACCGTCATCTTGCCACTGTCATCATCACCGCCCTCATCGTCACTGCGGTCGTCGTCTCCACAAGATTAGGACAGATCCAGTAGCCTCTCGATCTCCCACTCCGATCTCTCTCATCTGGCTCCTCCACCTCCACCTCGCCCCGTCGTCGTCGTTGTTGCCGCCGTCGCCATCGCACGCAGCCACCACCGCCACCACCACTACCGCCGCCACACCACCACAGTCGCCACCACCACCGCCACCACCACGGCCACCGCGCGCCTAGGCCACCACCGCCACCGGCGCCACCACCATTAACGCCGCGACCAACCGACGACCGAACGTCCAACCGAACGAATGACCGAATGACCGACCGAACGAATGACCTCACGAATGACCTCACGACCGACCGAACGAATGACCGAACAAACGACCTCACGACCGACCGGACAAGCGAACGAGCGAACGAACTACCGAATGAACGACCGAGCGAGCGAGTGAACGACCGAATGAACAAGCGATTTGACTTAGGATGTTCTGAATTTAGACTTAGGACCATTTAGTCCTAAGTATTAGTCTTTGGACCAATTGGTCCTAACTATTAGACTTTGGATGTTTTGAATTTAGACATAGGACCAATTGGTCCTAAGTATTAGACTTATGACCAATTGGTCCTAATTATTAGACTTAGGATTGAATTTAGACTTAGGACCAGTTGATCCTAACTATTAGACTTAGGATGTTTTGAATTTAGACTTAGGACCAATTGGTCCTAAGTATTAGGCTTATGACCAATTGGTCCTAATTATTAGACTTAGCATGTTTTGAATTTAGACTTAGGACCAATTGGTCCTAACTATTAGGATTTTTTGATTTTCGACTTAGGACCAATTGGTCCTAAGTATTAGACTTAGGAACAAGGAGGGTCCGATTCAGGATATTGGCTAAACACAAGCACTCGCTCTTTCATGACTGAACAAAAACAGATAATTTCCAAAACAAATCTTATCTTGACATCTATGAATGGGGAGTCCAAGCAAGATTTGTTTTGAAAATTATTCGTGTTCAGGTATGAAAGAACGAGATGTTGTGTTCACCCAATATCTTGAGTCACTATCTCTCACTTAACGATGTATATGCAGATGTTTTTAATTTAGACTTAGGACCAATTAGACTTAGGCAATTATCTTGCGTTGACTCCTATATGCAATGTACATGGTAGAACTAATTATTTTTTGTCTTGTCGGAATTATGTGGTCAAGTTGCTGACGTGGATGAAGCTCAAGCTTACGTGGTCCCAAGGCCGCCAAGCAAAACTAAGGCAAGTTACATTAAACTATAAAATTTTTATATTATATGCAACTATTTACATACGGACCTAATTTAGTTAATTATTGCGTACACAATGCAGTACAATATACATGTAGGTTTCGTATTTCTTAAGTAGGTGAAATTTCATTAGCTATTCTTCGTAGTTCTCGAAAATGTCAATATATATATAACAATATACACTTAGGTTGCATATTTCTTACTTAAGTGAAATTTAGAAGTTCTTCGTAGTTATTGTCAATGTCGATATTCTTACTAAAGTAAAATTTGATGGTACGAACATACGGTAGATCGCGATGACGAGTAGATCCTATTAGACACGGTTGCAAAGGGCAGCAGCCAATATTGGGCGGATGAGGAGGGGAACAAGGACACCAACC
This sequence comes from Oryza punctata, assembly GCA_000573905.2. Taxonomy (NCBI): domain Eukaryota; kingdom Viridiplantae; phylum Streptophyta; class Magnoliopsida; order Poales; family Poaceae; genus Oryza; species Oryza punctata. Next base: position 1,691,451 of record CM002494.2, on the reverse strand, counting down.
AATACTTGAACGAGGAGGGGAACGAGGAGCAAACCGACCAAAAGGACCTTACCATCGGACTATGACCGATTAATGATCAAGTCTTTTTAGACGTCCAAAGGAAAGAAAAAAGAAGTCCCTTGGCTCGGAATTGAGCCGATTCCATCTGAGCACGAAATAAGTATTGAAGGGTTTATGAAAGATACAAAACTACCTAAGGCGCAATTGGTGAGCCTAGAGCCTATCCAGACAGCGAAAGTGGCAGATCTCGCATACAAATTTACCTTCGGTGAACCACTCGTCAAGCCTGAGGAGGTGAAAAGTCTCTCTACATAGATGTGCCGATTTAATCAATGGTACATGGAACTAGCAGCCCAAGGTAGAGAGATGTTCAGGGTGAGGGTTAGACACGCCGATTATTTCAATGGAGATGATACTATGTGGGTCCGTTTCGAGGACGCCTTCTTTGCATTCCACCTAGACTCCCTCGACGTCTGTCTTATGAGTATATGGGCTTTGTAAGTGTCATTCAATTTTATTTTGTTACTTCGCTCGTCGTAGGCTCCTTATAATTTTTATCGTGTTAGGATACCTGATCACATATTTTTTCCTCTGTAGAATAGAGATTCAACGATACCGTAAGCAGGGAACTTATACGGTTGGTTTCATAGACCCCTACAGATTTAATATTAATAATCTGGAAAAATATGAAAAAGAAACATAGGACATCTTAAAATTCCCGGTGCAGCAACATTACAAGACCTTTATACTATTGCCTTACAACACAAGGTGAGTTTTTACCGTCTTTTGTACCAATTTCCTTCTCCTATTCAAACCATGACATGTAAATCATTTCACGAAATTTGCAGTATCCATTGGGTCCTTTTGGTCATAGAAGTTCCTGCAAGCAGGATCCATGTCTTCGACTCCGTGCACAAACCCAAGGAAACCTTTACCCAAATTTTTGATGTGCTTAATAGGTACTGCCATCCATTCCACTATCATTATGATTGCTGCTATCAGTACTATACGGATCTCGGATCAGTAATCAGATGTTGCTACTACAGGGCATGGGCACGGTTCCGTACAACCGTCCCCGGGATGTGGAAAGAAGAACTGGGTATGAGGATGAACTATCCGGTAAAGACATGGTCCAAAATTATATATTCTCATTCATCCTACAAAAGTAATATATATTTCATAAGTTTGTTCCTCTTTTACTGTGCATAATAAGGACAGGGGAACAACTTATGCAGCTATTACATTTATCACTACATGCACACCTTAGCGCACAACATCGCCACCGACAAGATATAGAAGTACGTAAATATCATTCATGATTATTTACTATGTTTCTTATTGACTTCATATGTTTATATCGATTTGTGTTTCAAAATGACAAATTGATTGGATGAAGGAGAAACTCTCCCACGCGGACTTCATAAAGGTTGTTCAAGAACAAATGATAGGATTTATTATGGACGAGATTGCTAATCCCACGGGAGAATTTCACGAAATGGAGAACCTATTCATCATCATCACCCTATCTCTTAGCTTTTTGTAACATATGGTGGAATATTAGAAATTAACAACAATTATAATATTTATACTTATATACCAATAATTACACGTATTTAATTACTAATATGTCTACGTATATTAATCATACATAGGGAATAACTTATATTTCTTTAGTTTAGTTTTATTTTTATATCTCACATAGATATATGCATGTATATATGTACTTACTTATAAATATAAATATATATGTCTTCAATATGAAGACATATATATTTATAATTAATTACATCTATGTAATCTTTTGTTCATCACATCGCTTCTTTCGTCCATCGTCTCGATCGAATCCTGTTCGCATCCTGTTTCTCCGAGTATTTCGTTCATCCATCGCTGGAGGAGAATGGATAAAGTCACACCATCCGGCCTGACCATTCCAATAACGATCCAATTATGGGCTTAAGTGGTGACCCGGCCGACGAATACCAAAATTTACGTTCGATAGCCACAGGCCTTGAACCACCAGCGAGTGCATTCATATAACTAGCTATACTATACATGATTACATGGTACTCGTAAGTATAGTATTTCTATCCAAAAACATGCACACCATAAGTTCATATGTGTGCATAAGTATGAGCAGAGAAAATTCTTATCTTATCTTACCTCTCTCCACCTACACTTAGGTCATGTTCTTTTCTTATTAAGATTCATATTTTATCTCGGTTTCCGTTAGCACGTTTTTCAAACTACTAATCGATGCGTTCCGTGCAAAAACTTCACTGGTTTTTTGTTCGATTATTTTTTTCGCACGTGGAAGGGTTTATTTTGCGTGGGCTTCTGGTTTTTTTGGTCTTTTGTGATCGGTTTTTGTCCAATCTCGCACTTCCCGCCATCGCCTGGGCCTAACCCTGGTGCTGCCATGATGTGGATCTACCTCCCCTTGCGTTTCTCCTTCGATTGATTGCAAAAGTCGATTCCCCACTACTCTCTCATCATTTTTCCTTTCAATTTGGTTTTAATTTGCCGGATTTAATCTCCATTTAACACTAGCCAATGATGGCCGACTAGTGAGCTTTCCTGCCTTTTTATCCCGAGTTTTGCAAATTCTCTTCGATTTTTGGAAAAACGAAAAGAGGAGATCAAGTAGATCAAAAATCCTCAACCAATTTTTAGAGATCAAGAAAGATTTGGCCAAATTTAATGGGAGGTTGAAGACAGTAGTAAGCTACGCGAGTTGTGCTTACGGCTCCACTTGTAGGCTGGGCCGAAAAGAGGTAGGCCGAACGGAGGGAGGTACCGGAATAGGCTAGGGCTGAAAAAGGAGGAAGGAATGGGCTTTCGGCCTAAACCCAAGGAAGGATTTTCATTAACTTTTTCTATTATAATTTTATAGAGATTCCAATGTTTCAATTTATTACTCAGCTCCTAATAGTTATTGTATCATTAAAAAAACATCTTTACCCGTTGCAACACACGGATATTTTTTTCTAGTATATAAATACATAAGTTCACTCAAATTTTTCAAAATTTTCAAATTGTGAGTATATACTTATGTATAAGAATTTGATTTATACCTATACACCTTGCAACAAAACAACTCAAATTCAAGTTTGTTTCACAATCCATTATTACATACCTAACTAATTATATATTTAGATGTTATATATCTAGAATCAAAATCTAACGAAAATATGATCAAATTCAGTTCAAACTTGTTTTGAACTAGTTAGTAAAGCTGTTACTATTAATACCTAAACATTTAAAAAAATTTCATACTCATTTGAATTGGGTATATACTCAATTTGAATCATGGAGCCCAGGCACCATGGAGCACCAAACAAATATATATATATATATCATATATCTATGTGCTTATAAATATATATTTACAAATATAAGCATGTATATATTATATATATACACATATATCACGTATATAATATACAGCAAGCAATTAAAAGCATTTGAAAAAAAAGAAAAGAAAGATGTTTAGTATCAGTTAGCAATACCAACCGGTTCTAAAGATATATACTTAGTCCCGGCTATTTTAATCGAGACTAAAAATGTATATCTTTAGTTTCGAATTATGCTTCCCAGTTGCACAACCGACACTAAGAGCTTGTGAACCGGGAGCAAAGACCGATAGTAGTGTAGTGATCAGTCTCTGTATGATATACATACTGTAAGTACAGTACTTAGCTCATTTTATGTTTTTCAATTATGCAAAAACGGTTGCCAAGACCGTGTATGTTCTCTAAAATTCTTTATTAATTAGTCTATAAATGATCGTCACCGGTAAACAAATGGTATCTCTATGAGAAACTCGATTGGGCTAGACCATGGCTAGCTGGGTTAGCCACTCTCCAAGTCTGGGCCCAATTAAGCAAGCCCAAAAGACAACATTGGCAAAAAGCATTCAACAGCTGCTGCGCTTGCAGGATCATCGAACGACACATTTGAAATGACGGCTTCTCCCTGATGCTTCATCTTTCTTTTACTGAAGAAATTTTATGGTACTTGATAGATATCAAGAGCTACTAAATTTTATAACTGAAATACTTGGATGTATTAAAATTTACATTAGAAAGTACCTCCCAGTATAACTCCATCAAGAATCTTAAAAAAATCATTGTTTTATTATATATGCTCTATGTCCTCGTCGGCGGCTCTGCTTCTTCACATGGAACTTTCTAGAAGTATGTATCTTAGTTTCCACTTCGACAATTCCTCCAAATACCTTTTGAGCTGTACTAGATATTGTTGCGATTTCGATTCAATGTGAGATAAAAGATCCTAACAATCTCATACTAATAAAATTAATGAAACTAAATAACTTTCACCAATCCTATTCCATAGTTTACATGTGTTAATTATCTCTCTCCATCATACACACCTCTCTACCTGGCAATAATTGTTTTCAGCTTGGAACTATCGATACGTGACATCGACCCGCATGTGTATATATATTCATCCGCGGAATTTTCTTTGAGCCAAATATATATCTCTCTCAGCGAGAGATTTGCATATATTGGTCTACACACTAGAACGGTAACCCCCATCTCAATCGGGCGGTAACCCCCATCTCAATCGGGCATAGCGTCCGTCATAACCTAGAGGTCACATATGTGAAAGTTATCTCAATCGGGCAAACGACCGTCACGGATGAAGCTATCTCAATCGGGTCATAATTAAAGTCCGTCACTGATAGCTTTGACCTAGACGACCAGTCAAACTATAGCCCGTCACGGATGACCTATCTCAATCGGGCCTAAACTATAACCCGTCACAGATGACCCTTATCTGTGACGGGCCTAAATTATAGCCCATCACAGATGACCCTTATCTCTGACGGGCCTAAACTGTCACAGATGAGTACCCAAAAAAATAAATTTTATTTTTTGGCTAGTCTCAGGCCTTTGGTCCCGCCTCTCCCAGGTCTTTTTTGTCCTCACTCGTGTGCACCCGGGAAGAACTTCCCGATCGATCACCCATGCCGAAATTGCTTCAGACCAAGCACGCTTAACATCAAAGTTCTTTGGAAATTGGTTTCCGGAAAAGTAGTTTAAACTTTTTGGTATGAGTATTCTATTAATCCTATTAAGCCTTAGGCCAGGATGTCACACCCCAATATCACCCATTCATATACATTTATGTACATACACAACCATCAATATATTTAACACAACCACATTCACATAACATCCATTTTGATCACATATTTCACATCCCCGATTGAGATGACCTATCTCTATCAGGCATTAAATAATGCCCATCACCGATGAGTATTTTCCATTTTCCATATGAAATGTTTATATTCAATTTATGTGGTATTTTTTATTTTCAATTAATGAGAACTTTAAATTTAATTTTAGATTGATTTTTGTGTCAAATGTAAAAATCACAAACAAACAAAATTGTATAACTCATCGAAACCTACAACTATTATATTGGTCCTTTGTACAAATAAGTTCATTTGAACTATTCAAATTTTGAATTTTCAAAATTTGATAACTTCGAACAAAAATTGGGATTAATAAATAATTTCAAATAGAAAAGTCGCCAAAACCAAAGTTGTAGAACTCAGCGAGGTGCAAAATTTTTATTTTGGTCATTTCTCCATCTGACTCTATTTGAACAATTTGAAATTTGAAATTTAAAGTTTTAGAAATTCAAATAGAATTTTTTTAGTGAATGACTTCAACTGAAAAAGTCATCAACAACAAAGTTGTATAACTCACCAAGATCTACAACTTTTATTTTGGTCATTTTTCTATATAACATTTTTTGAACAGTTTGAATTTGAATTTGAAAATATGACAACTTCAAACAATATTTTCAAATACTAAATGGTTTCAACTGAAAAAATTATCAACAACAAAGTTGAATAACTCATCAAGGTCTAAAACTTTTATTTTGATCATTTCTTCATCCAACAAAGTGATACTAACATTGTTCACAAAATTGGCGTATCTCTTATCTGGATTTATAAACTATAACACCTATATGTAAAATTTGTGAATAATGTTACTAACACTTTATCAGATGAAGAAATGACAAAAATAAAAATTTTAGATCTTGATGATTTATATAATTTTGTTATTGATGACTTTTTCAATTGAAATCATTTAGTACTTGAAAATGTTGTTTGAAGTTGTCATATTTTCAAATTCAAATTCGATCTGTTCAAAAATGTTATATAGAAAATGACCAAACTAAAAGTTATAGATCTTGATGAGTTATGCAACTTTGTTGTTGATGACTTTTTCAGTTGAAGTCGTTTACTAACAAAAAATTCTATTTGAATTTCTCAAACTTTGAATTCCAAATTTCAAATTGTTCAAATAAAATCAGATGGAGAAATGACCAAAATAAAAATTTTGCGCCTCGATGAGTTCTACAACTTTGCTTTTGGTGACTTTTCCATTTGAAATCATTTATTAACCCCAATTTTTGTTCGAAGTTGTCAAATTTTGAATTTGAGTTCAAATGAACTTATTTGTACAAAAGACCAATACAATAGTTGTAGACATTAGTATATAGCCCGTCACTGATGAGTCATCTGTGACGGGCCTAGTTGTTATCTCAATCGGGCCTTAAGTTGGTGCCCGTCACGGATGATGGTCATCTGTGACGGGCCTAAACTATAGCCCGTCACAGATGACCATTATCTGTGACGGGCCTAAAGTATAGCCCGTCACAGATGACTCTTATCTGTGACGGGCCTAAATAGGCCGTCAGAGATAAGGGTCATCTGTGACGGGCCTAGCTGTTATCTCAATCGGGTCTCAAGTTGGTGCCCGTCACGGACCTCAAGTTGGTGCCCGTCACGGATGATGGTCATCTGTGACGGGCTCCAACTACGGCCCGATTGAGATATTTAAGGTTATCTCAATCGGACCCTAGTTTAGGCCCGTCAAAGATATGTGTCATCCGTGACGGGCTTAATCGGTCTCTTTTTAGACCCATTTGAGATGTATTCTTTGTGACAGCCCGTAAAATCTAGTTATGTTACAGCCTATCACAGATGAGAGGATTTGTACTAGTGACAATGTGTTGATCATGTCTAATATAGTAATCTCTATCATAATAATCGGGCCTTAATTAATTAACTAGTACGGACAAACCTAATAAACTCAAAATGAAGGACAAATTAACCAGAAAAACCAGCTACATGACGATGCTTGTAACCGTGAAGGACAGATAAAGTGTACATGCATACACGGTACACTAAGCAAATACGGCTGACCGCTTTATTATTTATTTATCGAATTTATTCTCACCGGCATACGTATATTATACGTACACATATACGGTACTATAAGATATGACACTACACATGTCCATACATTGACGGCCAGCGCGCTCAACATGCATAAACACGTAGCATACGATATGATTAATTAGTGAGTATGATAATTAATTAATTAATTAATTAGTAGGGTGATTGGCCGATGAAGTTGCCCGGCGGCGAGTAGTTGCAGGTGATGAAGACGCCGAGGTCGTTGTCGCAGACGACGCGGGCGCAGCCGATCGCCGTCGAGTCGCGCCACACCACCTGCGTGTAGTGCCCGCACGAGTTCCCCTCCGGCGCCGAGCAGCTGTTGCTGCCGTGGTCGTACCACTGCTTCTCCGACACCCACGACGACACGGCGTCGGCCGCCGACCAGTCGGCGCCGGCGGAGCCCCAGAAGATGTTCTCGCCGTACTTCCCGTTGGAGTCCGAGTGCTGCAGCGCGCAGTCGCCGCGCCGCTGCTCCGCGTAGCTCTGCGCGTACGCCGCCACCGTGTCGTCCCAGGTCACCGGCCCAACCCCGACGTCGGACCTCGCCGCGTTGTGCGGGTCCACGTAGTCCTGCGCTGAGTTCTGCGCCGTCGCCGACATGGCCACCGCCGCGAGCACTAGCAAGCAGCAGTATAACCTGATTGATGATGAACTTGCCATTGAAGCTACCGTAATTTGATTATAATTTGTTAATAGACGAAGAGATGGAGAGAGATCACTACTATGGTTGTGTGATTAGATTTGGTTATACATGGTCATGTACTTATAGTGATGGAGCGATGACTTGTGCAAGCCATAATGGAATAGTAAACTGTAGAAAATTAATGTTGCTGGTACCGGAAAATCTATATTTTTTCTCCAATATGGGTTTGGCAGGAGCAGAGAATTTCCATGCACGAGATCGACAGGATTATATTGGATTAAAATTAATGGCAATAATTACTTACACTTGTCCATATAGAGTATTGCGAAAGGGGGCATATTTAATTTGAAAAGGTGAAGAAGTTGCTTCATTGTTCATGTCATCATGTGGCTACGTGCATGCATGAACAGAGCCATTTTTATATATAGCTATATAGCCACTAGTGCAGATTCTCTCATCTGTGTCGGGCTGTAATATAACTGGATTTTACGGACCGTCACAAAGAATACATCTCAAACGAGCCTAAAAAAGACTGATTGAGATATGGTCAGAGAGACAGGTTAAATGTGTATAGAACTGAAGCCCGTCACGGATGACACATATCTGTGACGGGCCTAAACTAGGGCCCGATTGAGATAACCTTAAATATCTCAATCGGGTCATAGTTGGAGCCCGTCACGGATAACCATCATCCGTGACGGGCTCCAACTTGAGACCCGATTGAGATAACAATTAGGCCCGTCACAGATGACCCTCATCTGTGACGGGCCTAAACTATGGCCCGTCACAGATGACCCTTATCTCTAACGGGTCTAAAGTTTAGGCCCGTCACGGATGATGGTCATCTGTGACGGGCCATAGTTTAGGCCCGTCACAGATGACCATCATCCGTGACGGGCACCAACTTAAGACCCGATTGAGATAACAACTAGGCCCGTCACAGATGACTCATCAGTGACGGGCTATATACTAATGCCTACAACTATTGTATTGGTCCTTTTTTACAAATAAGTTCATTTGAACTCAAATTCAAAATTTGACAACTTCGAACAAAAATTGGGGTTAATAAATGATTTCAAATGGAAAAGTCACCAAAAGCAAAGTTGTAGAACTCATCGAGGTGCAAAATTTTTATTTTGGTCATTTCTCCATCTGACTCTATTTGAACAATTTGAAATTTGAAATTCAAAATTTAAGAAATTCAAATAGAACTTTTTGTTAGTGAACGACTTCAACTGAAAAAGTCATCAACAACAAAGTTGGATAACTCATCAAGATCTATAACTTTTAGTTTGATCATTTTTCTATATAACATTTTTTGAACAGTTTGAATTTGAATTTGAAAATATGACAACTTCAAACAACATTTCCAAATACTAAATGATTTCAATTGAAAAAGTCATCAACAACAAAATTGTATAACTCGTCAAGATCTAAAACTTTTATTTTTGTCATTTCTTCATCCGATAAAGTGTTAGTAACATTGTTCACAAATTTTACATATATGAGTTATAGTTTATAAAACCAGATAAGAGATACGTCAATTTTGTGAACAATGTTAGTATCACTTTATCGGATGAAGAAATGATCAAAATAAAAGTTTTAGATCTTAATGAGTTATTCAACTTTGTTGTTGATAACTTTTTCAGTTGAAATCATTTAGTATTTGAAAATATTATTTGAATTTGTCATATTTTCAAATTCAAATTCAAACTGCTCAAAAAATGTTATATAGAAAAATGACCAAAATAAAAGTTATACATCTTGATGAGTTATAAAACTTTGTTATTGATGACTTTTTCAGTTGAAGTCGTTCACTAACAAAAAATTCTATTTGAATTTCTTAAACTTTGAATTTCAAATTTCAAATTGTTCAAATAGAGTGAGATGGAGAAATGACCAAAATAAAAAGTTACCACCTCGATGAGTTCTACAACTTTGGTTTTGGTGACTTTTCCATTTGAAATCATTTATTAACCCCAATTTTTATTCGAAGTTATCAAATTTTGAAAATTCAAAATTTGAATAGTTCAAATGAACTTATTTGTACAAATGACCTATAGGTATCAATGAGTTATACAATTTTGTTGTTTGTGATTTTTACATTTGACACAAAAAATCGACCTAAAATTAAATTTAAAGTTCTCATAAATTGAAAATAAAAAATACCACATAAATTGAATATAAACATTGCATATGGAAAATGGAAAAATACTCATCGGTGATGGGCATTATTTAATGCCCGATAGAGATAGGTCATCTCAATCGGGGATGTGAAATATGTGATCAAAATGGATGTTATGTGAATGTGGTTGTGTTAAATATATTGATGGTTGTGTATGTAAATAAATGTATATGAATGGGTGATATTAGGGTGTGACCGACCGGGAAGAACGGTGCACACGAGTGAGAACAAAAAATACCACATGGGAGAGAGGCGGGACTGCATGACACGCCTAACAAATGCTTGAGACTAGCTAAAAAATAAAATTTATTTTTTTTGATTATACTCATCTGTGACGGGCCTAAACTATGGCCCGTCACAGATGACCCTTATCTGTGACGGGCTTAAAGTTTAGACCCGTCACAGATGTTTTTTTGATTATACTCATCTGTGACGGGCCTAAACTATGGCCCGTCACAGATGACCCTTATCTGTGACGGGCTTAAAGTTTAGGCCCGTCACAGATGACATCTGTGACGCGCCATAGTTTAGGCCCGTCGCAGATTAGGGTCATCTGTGACGGGCTATAGTTTAGGCCCGATTGAGATAGGTCATCCGTGACGGGCTATAGTTTGACTGGTCGTCTGGGTCAAAGCTATCAGTGACGGATTTTAATTAAGGCCCGATTGAGATAGTTTCATCCGTGACGGACTTATGCCCGTTTGAGATGATTCCTCACATCACTGACCTTTACGCTGTGTCGGGCGGCATACCCGACATAGATGTGGGTTGCAGCCCGACACAGATAAGGATTACCGTTGTAGTGAGCTTAGCTAAGGTTCAAGAAGATTAATTAATTGATTAATTATCTCGTTATATATATCACGGGAGTTTGATCCGTGTGTTTGGATATGACGTACGTATATAGTTAGCGTGAATGACCAACCAAACTATACAAAATTGATCGATCGATGCATCCATTGCCCCTGCAGACGGCCTGTGAGATAATAGTACATTAGGAGTTTGTGGGAGAATGAAGATGCTGATGCTGTGGAAGAAAACTACTGGCTGGTGGAGAAATTCATACAAAGGTATAACTATCATTTGACACGCATGTTGTCTGGATTATTTTAGAATAATCTATAGATGATACTTTCTCCATCTTTTTTTATGTCGTCTGTATATGTTACAAAATGTGTTTTAATGTTTGACATTGGTATATATTTTGAAAACCTTTTTTCCAAGTTTGCTCCAACCTTGCGATCCAATAGTCCGGAACCTATCACCGCCATCGCTGACGTCGGCTTCTTCTCTCCTCCACACCCGCTGCATCCTAACTCCCTGTCGCCTCCGCCTTCTCCATGGCCATGACAGCGTGTGTCTACAAGCTCGTAAATGAAGTGTGTGGCTGTTAGGATCGAGTGAATGATTGAGCTATTAGAGGATGGCACATATCTAGCCTTGAGCTTAATCGATATCGTGAGGCAAAGGGATTCATACAAGTAAACACTAAAGATTCAGCCGATATGATCTTTATGTATGCTCGGTGGGTCAATACGTTCTGCTAGGGGCCGCTGTTGACACGTGGACCGAAAAGGAGTTTTCGGGTTGCACCCGAGTGTGCATGAACCTACAGGGTCGCACGCTTAAGGGGTCGGAATAAAGGGATTGGATGGAGATCCAATATGCACTCAATTCGGATAGAGATCCGAGTAGGACTCCTATGGGCCTTGGAGGCCCGAACGTGGTTCCTATATATACGTGAGGGGGTGTGGCCGGCGGGAAAAACAGATCACGCCACGTGAAACCCTAGTCGCCACTTCCCTCCACGAGCAAACCCTAGCCGCGCGCGGGTGCTAGCACATCTGCGCGTGGCGTTCCTTCCCTGGACGTGTGGATACCGGTGGAGGCGCCGCTGTTTTGCGGTGCTGATCGGCGTGGGAGCACGGTGAGGACAACGCACGAGGAGGAGAAGGTCAAGCCGCTGCGATCGACTACTTCCTCTACATCGGCGCGCGCTACATCGCGAGGATTCCTTCGGCTCCTTAGCGCATACTTCCGCTGCACAGCGCGTCGAGTGGTAACGATCTATGATCTCATGCTTGCATGGTTCCTGGTTTACGCAGTAGAAAAATTTTGTTTTATGCTATCGTAGCCTACGCGTATCCGAACAGTGGCCTCACCCTCGCCGACGCTCTTTATGGCCGCCTCAGCATTGACCAAGACCCCGCGGCGCGGCCTCGCTCGCCGGCGTCCATCTTCGTCATCACCGTCACCGTCACTACCACCTCCGACTCATCCATGGCAGCCTCGTCACTCCTTCTTGCTCGCCATCTTCTTGGGTGTGGAGCGCTGGGGTGCCGGCGTACGCCGGGAAAGAAACGCAATAGCAGCAGGAGAGGCGATATTAGGGCAAGGAAGGGCAAAAGAGTAATTTCATGCATTCCTTTATTTTTCCAAAGCTGTCTGAAACGTCATAAAAAGATATGGAGGGAGTATAATCTTGTCCTACGTGTTGCTAATCTTTTGATACAGGTTATCGGTCCTTGCCAATTTGGAATTGCTTAATTAGATCTGCGACATACTATATATATAGTTAATTAAATTAGTACTATGCATGGCTGATCAGGAGACGACTAACATGTAACACCCCGCTTTTTGGCGAGATGTTAAAAACTAAATTAATAAAACCCTATTCGCGAAAATTTCGTTCTTTGTATGAGAGTCTAAGTTGTGCCGTAGATCTCAGTTTAAATCCCTCTACTCGATATAAAAAATTTGCCTCCTCGAAATTCCACTTATAAATCAATTCCGAATTTGATCCATTCTCTCCTTCGAATTCTCACCAAATACTTTTCTCAAATACAAAAATATCAAATTCCTATTTTGAATCTCCCCTTGACTCCGTCGTATGCTTCCGAGTCCAACTATGTAATTCGAATTCAAACCCCGAGTCAAACACAAAATATTTCTCCAATTCAAACTCCCAGAAAAAGTCTACTTCCCCTCCCTCGAGCCCCTCGGGCCGCATTCCTCTCTCTGGCCCAGCTTCTTCCTCCCTCTTCCTCAGCAATCTTCTCTCTCTCCTCTCTCACTCGCTCTCTCCTTCTCTTTCTCTCTTCACGCGGCCGCCACCGACTTCCACCTTTTCTCGGTTCCCGCCGGCGCCCTTCAAATTTTGCCGGTGTCACTCTCCCGCCTCTCTCTCCCACCAAAACGGCAAGGAGCAGAGCTCCTTTCCCTTCCCACTTTCCTCCTTTTTCCCTCGCCGGCGTCACCTCCCCTGCCAACGCTTGGCTGCTAGCGCCGGTGAGCTGCACGCGCCCGTGACTGCCCGCCTCTCCTCCCTCGGCCTCCTCCCCACCTATATAAACCACCAGGGCTTCCCATCCCCGGGTCGCCTTCATCCTCTCCCCGGCTGTGACCATCTCGGCGTCGTGCCGCTCCCGCTAGCCGTCGCCACGTCGCCGCCGTGCGGCCGACCTCGGTGCCGAACGCCGCCACCGCGACCACCGCCCCACCTCCCCCTCGCCTTCCTCGCGCGCGGCCGCGTCAGTAGTCCGGCGAGCATCGCCGCCTTGAGCCCTCCTCCTCGCCGCTCTCGCCGCCAGACACCGCCGCGGACGCGCGGCGCGGAGCCCACGCCGGTCGTGCCGACTCCCTCCTCTTCCCCGGTCCCGACTCCCCGGCTCGGCGCCCCTCTCCTCCCCGCGGTAACCACCCTCGCCGCCCCTTCTTCTCCCCCTCTTCCCGTAGGCCCTAGCCGTCGCCGCCGCTCGCCTCCACCGGTCGCGCCGCGTGCCGCCATGCCGCACGCCCCTTTCCCCCTCACCCCGCTCCCTCGCGGCGCCGCCTTGAACCGCCGCGTCCGGCCGCGCCACCGCCCCACCTTGCCGGCCGCGCCATCCCCCTTACTCTCTCCCTCGGGCAAGCAGTAGAGAAGAAAGAGGAGAAGAAGAACGAAGAGGAGAAGAAAGAAGAAACGAGAAGAACAGAAAAGAAGAGAAGGGAAAAGAATGAAAGAGAGAAGAAGATTAGAGGAGGAAGAAGAAGGTGGTGGGACCCACCGTGGGCCCTACACCCCCCTTTGACCGGTCTTAGCCCTCTCCCTCTCTCTTTGATGCACCCGTGGGTCGCATCCCCTGGCTTGCTTCGCCCACGCGCAGCTTGGCCGCCCCAGTCGGCCCACTCACCCGGCCGCCAGCCTGCTCCCGCTCGCGCACTGCTGGGTCGCCCCGGCCGGCCCGCTCACTCCCTCCCAACCTGCTCTCATCCGCGCCGCCTTGGGCCGCTTCCACGCGCGCGGCCCATTAGCCCAGGCCGCGCCACGCCAATCCATTGGGCCGCGCCTTATGCCGACCGAAAAAGTCCAAAAGCAGCCCCTCCTCCCTTTTTCCTTTTCCAGGGAATTTATAATTCCTTTTCCTTTAGACAGAAAATCAATTAATCTTAGGAAATTCATATCTTCTCAACCGTTCATCCGATAGACCCCGTTCCACTTCCAAAATTCCTCAAAAATTGAGATCTATCTAATGGCGCTGTTATTTAGTCTAAATAGGGTCCTTCTTTTGGTCCTTGTGTAGGTTTTCATTGTTTGCGTATAGTTGCGGGTTGTGGATTTTCGTTCGAATGCGGATTTCAAGAAGCTTCGTGAAGACCTTGAGCAAGGCAAGTCACCCTTGATCATATTGCTCCCATAATTGAAAAGTCATTATTATTTTGTTTGCAACATGCATTATTAGGAGTACACCCTTAACTTGCTTGGCCTCGGTTTGCGTGCCAAATCGATGGACCTACCTAGTAGTCGCACTACTTCCTGTAGGCCGATATACCCTGATTCCTTATCGCTCCACCTTTGTGGTACCTCGGTATCCGTGCTCTCTGAGCACGAGTACCAATTACTCCACATACACCGTTGCTTGTCGAAAACTTGGGAAATGGGTTTGAGAAACCTTGAAAACCCGACACGTGGTGTCGGTGTGTATGAAAATAAAAATGTTTGTGAAATCTCGCGATGCGGGTGTCGCGCCTGCGTGGTGCTGTTCCCGTACTCGCATATAAGGACCGATTCCTGTGGGAATTACATCTGAGCATAGCAAGTGCAACCACATGGTGGAATGGGACACCCTAGCTAAGTAATTAGCTGCTTCTGGGAAATCTTGTATGCCAATAGGGGTGGAAAGCCAGGATGTGGCGGTAGAGACATCCCGGAAGTCCTAAACAGAGGAAGGCAACCGGGAGTCCTGTAGGGAAAGCCGGAGTTGGCCTGATGTTTGTCAGGGAGACCCTCTATGTGGCATGAGGTGACCTAGGATTAGCTTTGGAAAGGCTTTGTCACGAACCTCCGACACCGGCTAGTGTTTGGAGTAAATTCGTGTTATGTGGGTAAAGTGTACCTCTCTGTAGAGGTTAATAAACTGTTCGAACAGCCGTGCCCACGGTCATGGGCGGATGCAAGGTGATTCCCGTTGTGTAGATTTGTTTGCCTGTGCTTTGTGAAAAGTGTTGTGGATTGGAGATCGTTACCAAAATCAGCCTATGTGGCAGATGGATGACCTGAGTGGTCAGAAACGGGTCTGTGTGATCCGGGATGTCTGAGGGCATCATAGACTAGACTTCCTGGGAGGAAGCAGAATGTTGTGCTGTGGAGCAGCAGGACTCTTGGAGTCCGAGAAAAAAAATGAAAAGGGCTCAGGGAGCCACTTAATCAAGTGAAATGGCTGTGTGAACCGAGAATTAATGAACCGACCTGGAAAGTCGGGGCATTACCAGTTGAGTTGTTGAAAAGCATCTCTTAAGTTGAATTGAGACGCAAGTCTCTTTTCGACCTAAACTTAAAAACAAGAAAGTCACTTAGCGGTTTCAAAATGGTTCCAAATAAAGGATTTGCAAAACAATCTTTTCCCTCTTTCAAGCTTGCACTAAACACCTAAGTTCCCGTGACTTGCTGAGTACGTAAGTACTCACCCTTGCTCTATATATATATAGTTCCTCCATCCTGAAGGCGAAGTCGAAGAGAAGTGAAGATTAGGGTTTCGTCCTGGTTCCCAGCCGTCGCCTGTGGTGTTGGGTGTTAGTTCGTTGATTTTCGCTGCCGTGGTCTCTGATGTTGCTGCTTCCGCGTCGTCTGTTGCAATCTCGGGTTCCCTCGAGAGCTGTAACTTAAGTTAAGGTAAATAAGTCCCCTATTTAAATTAAGGATTGCAATGATTCATAATTGTCACCGTGGGTACCAGCGCTATGTCCTGGGACTGGTACCGACATCGCGGTCTCGTAGGAAGCGGTTCGCGTCGTTTCTCCTACGACGCGCCCCTGTCTGGTGCCGTTGTACGGCGGTGCCGGATTGGGGTGTGACATAACATTATTACCTACACAAAACCTTCCACAACACGTACAACTAGTATTACGTAGCACAATGCATGCACTACCTCTGATTTTTTTTGAGTAAATTTTATTTTTGATTCCCTTTTATTACCGATGTTTTGCTTTGGACCACCCTAAAATCAATGTTTTCACTTTGGATCGGGTATCTCTACCTTCGTTTCGCTTTGGATCACTCTCACTCCTTTATCCATCTACATCCAACTTGTAGTATGCCGAAGAAATGGTTTTACATATAGTCGTGGAAATTCATTGGTGAGTAGGAGATGATGTAATCGAGATCGTTTATAGTTATGGAAGTTCATTAACGAGTAGGGGATGATATAATTGAGATCGTTCATATGCTTGGGTGGTCCAAAGTGAAAAAAAATAAATTTACCTGATCCAAAGTGAAAACATTGCTTATAGGGTGGTCTAAAACAGAATATCGGTAAAAAAGTGGCTCAAAGTGAAATTTACTCTTTTTTAAACATTGATTAGTTTAAAAATAAACTACCCAGCGTTAAACATTAAGGGATGGAGGGAGTATATACACACATGTAAATATGTGGCTACACAGTCAATTGAGTTTTTTTTTGGGAAAGCTAGCATCAACAGTATGCTGGTTAAGTTGTGGGTATATCACTTTACCTATTTGAATTCGAATCCTCATTATGTCCAAAATTATATGGTTTAATTCCAATTCTAAAATAACTCTAGTAATGAGTCAAGAATTTACCAGTGGTCTCTAAGTAATGCATGTGTGCGCGCGCCTTTTATGATAATTAAAGTTTCTCTAGCTCGGATCGGAGTCAACTGCCGGGTCAATAATATATATCAAGACACATGCGTACGTGTGGTGACGCTACTAGCAGTATACGCTATTGTACGTACGTAGTTCACAGTACATTGGAATAATCAACTATAGAGCACAACAAATTGGCCGAACTTATTCCACACACACGTACAATATTTTTCCAGAGGCACTATATTAAGGTTAGCTACTTGGAATTATATAAGAGAGATGGCTAGCTAGTTCAACAGTCAACCGTAATTAGTGGAGTTTGCAATAGTAAACACGCACTATAAGAGAGACCGCTAGTTTAACAGTCTAGGCTGACAAGTGGGCATTCACCGATCGAATAACGTAGAAACATATATAAAACCTTACATATCCATATATTATATGTACCGTTATGCATAAGAGTATCTTTAAGAGCTCTTGTATATCCCGTTGGCTAAAGAGAGAAAAAAATTGCATCCAACAGACTACCTAACTGGATAACTATCTTTTCACGCTAGCTATCTCCTCCCATTCGCTAACTATATTTACCTAGCCAGACAGGCTCTCCATCCACGTTCGCCAGTTTTAAAGAGACTGTTGGATTACCCATGTTTTTGGGAAGCTTTTTATTTTTTAGTTAGTCTCTTGTTCTTTAAATTTAGCTAGAATTATTGCTAGTCTCTTGGAGATGCTCTAATTCTTAATCACACTACAGTACATACATGCATCAGGGGCACATGTAAGCCTAAAGCCGGTTGGACTTAATCCTAAGTTTACCTCCATAATGTTTAAATCTTGCTAAATCATCATGTATTTTTTTCTTTTAGGAAATCCATATCTCATTAGTTGATCCTTACGCGTCCTACATTTATATAAATAATTTTTTGGTTCCGCTACTACTAACGCGGATGCATGTACAAAAGTATATATGTACTCGAGGAATATGCATCAACTCAAAGAAGGCATCTAGAGGAATATGCATGTAGATAGGTAAGGATGACAGGAAATTGCAGGTTATCTAATTAACTTTATCGACTAACTAAAGTACGCAAATTATATTCGAATATTTCATGTTCGTTTATTCATCTGTTTTACATGTACACCAGCCCGGCTTGGTAGCATTTTGTTGATATGGGGCTATGGGCTGTTAGCCCAACTTACACTTACCTGTGAGAGCCCAACTCAAGGTTCGAGAAGATGAAAAGGCCCAGCTAATTAGATCGATGTTGGGCCAGTCCATACAGTGCATATCACCCGGTCGCAACCCTTTTTTTTTCTTTTTTATTTTGAGAGCAGATGCTTTCATTAACCAAATTAAAAAGGATCTATTAATGTTTTTTTTCCTGTCAGGCCTGCAAGCAACCACAGAAATAATTTCGGACAGGGTTTAATCGTAATTCCCTATGTGTTTTCACTCACAGGATAGATCCTGATTCGTACTATTTAACAGCCACCTCTATATATCATATCACTGTACGTATAAGGGACTCTTTCGATGCCTCCCGAAAAAAACCCTTACAGCCCTCGAAGCGGACCACCGCTAGGACGATGGCTCCGGTGAGGCGTTTTCTCCATCATTCCATTCATGGCAACGGTGAAGGCGCGGGTGGCTTGTCTATATCTGATAGGCAGTGGAGGTGGGTGGTGGCTCGCCAATTGGGCGCAGGGGATGTGGGGTTTCCGGTGGTGAAGAAGCTGAAGCCGGCCTATGCAGTGGTGGCTGTGGGCAATGCCCAGCGATGATATATAGGGACACCATAGAGGAGGAAGATGCAACGGTGGTGGCGGTTGGTAGCTGGCCAGCTTGACGACATGTAGGATTGTAGGTACAGTAGTGGAGGTCAGTAGCGAAGACAGCATGCACGGTGGCTCGTTCACGTTGCGGTACGGTAGGGAGGTGAAGGTGGGGGCTCTCAGATGATAATGGAATGGTTGCGACGGACTCGTTTATCTTATGGTGGGTGTAGGTTATCCGCGACACGTGAGACTACAAGGTTGCTAGACGGACTAGTTATGTCCCCTTCCTTCGCTTATGACGAAAGGAAGAAGGAGCTTTTGTGGTGGTTGTGTGGCGGCGGGAGGGCGGGCTAGCTTCCGCTTTTCCCTGTTTTAAAGCATGAAAAAAAAGCTTCGAAGTCTTCTTTTCTTTTCGTTTTTTTATCTCAACTTTGAGATTTAGGATGCATGCACTCGTGTAACATTTACCTTCCTATTGCCACTTTTAGATATAGAGTCGATCTAGATTTATATCTATATCTATACCTAATTAAAAATAGGTAAAGATTTCGTACGAGTTTTTTTTTGTCTGTCTTCTTTTTTCTTTTTCGCTGGTATTTTTTCATTCACGCGATTTTTTTCGAATTTTTTTCCGCTTCGTTTTCTCCCGGATTTTCCTGTAGCCTTTTTTTTTAATCTCATCCGATTTTTCCACGCGCGGGCAGCGCCTCCAGCCACCGTTGCCGGGCCACGTCGATTTGTCTCCCAGTGCATTCTCTTCCCCAACTGATTGCAAAAATCGTTTCCCCACTTCTCCCTTATCATTTCCCTTTTAATTCGAATTTAATTCGTTGGATTTAATCTCAGTCCCCGATGATGGCCGGCCCGACCTTTTCATCCCGAGTTTTATGGATTCGTTCCGATTTTGGGAAAAATGGAAAGAGGAGATCGAGTGGATCAAAAGTCCTCAACCAATTTTTGGAGATCGAGAAAGATTCAGCCGGATTTGGTTGGGAGGATCGGCTTAGATATACTGGGACAACGGGACTGGCCGAAAGTTGAAGACGGTTGTGCAAGTTGAGCTTGTGGCTCCACTTATGGGCTGGGTCGAAGAGAAGTAAACCGAGCGGAGGGAGGTAGCAAACTAAGCTAGGGCTCAAAAGGAAAAAATATTGGGCTTTCAGTCCAAAACCAATTAAGAATTTTCATTGATTTTTACAATTATAATGTATATAACGATACTAATGTTTCAATTTATTGCTCAGCTTCTAATAACTATTGTATCATTGGAAAATAACTTTAACCGTTGTAACGCACGGATATTTTTTCTAGTCCGTTATTAAAAAAATCACTGTACGTACAAGTTAAACCCCCAAAGGCAAATCTGACATGCTTTATCCTCACCGGCACGCACGTTACATACATAACATGCATAACCATATACTCGCCCCGATCTTTTTTATTTGACATTGGTTGCAACCAAACGTTAAACCTCGAGGGATGTAAGGTAGTATTATACGGAGTACTTGCATATAACTAAATGCACGGCTAACGACGACGACCGTATCATGTGAAGTACTGTAAAATAAAACGAACGACGACTATCGTATTACATATATACGATAGTCCTGCATGCAACTGCGTTGTGTGGACACTGGACAGTCGTTAGTAGGGGGATTGGCCGATGTAGTTGCCCGGCGGCGAGTAGTTGCAGGTGATGAACACGCCGAGGTTGTTGCTGCAGACGACGCGGGCGCAGCCGATCGCCGTCGAGTTGCGCCACACCACCTGCGTGTAGTGGCCGCACGACTGCCCCGCCGGCGCCGAGCAGCTGTTGCTGGTGTGGTTGTACCACTGCTTCTCCGACACCCACGCCGACACGGCGCTCGCCGCCGTCCAGTTGCCGCCGGCGGAGCCCCAGAAGAGGTTCTCGCCGTACCTCCCGCCGGAGTCCGAGTGCACCAGCTTGCAGTCGCCCTGCCGCTGGTTCGCGTAGCTCTGCGCGTACGCCGCCACCGTGTCGTTCCACGCCACCGCCGCCACGCTGACGTTGGCCCTCGCCGCGTTGTGCGGGTTCACGAAGTCTTGCGGCGAGTTCTGCGCCATGGATGGCGTCGCCACGAGCGCAAGAACTGCAGCTAGTGACAGCCACGTTACTGGGCTTCTTGATGATGACCACGCCATTAGTGCTAGTTAATTAATTAAATCTCTTGAATACAAGGTAGATTAAGAGATCGAGAGAGAGATGATCACTATGGGTATATATGCCTGGTATTTATAGTGTTGGATCGATGATTAATTAATATGCAAGTAACAGTTCAGTATTCCTCAACTGAAGAAATGTTCAGAGAAGGATATATATGTATGTATATATATATATATATGTATGTATGTATATATATGTATGTGTGTATGTATATGTATATATGTATGTATGTATATGTATATATGTATATGTATGTATATATTATGTATGTATGTATGTATATATATATATATATATATATATATATATATATATATATATATATATATATATATATATAATTTCCCAACAGGGTAATTGGCTGGGAAAGATCTTAATTTGCAAGCACGTCGTCATTGACAGGATTGGATGAACTTGGAAACAATTACTTAGACTTGTCCATGGAGTAGCATTTGCAAAAGGGACATGTCTATTTTGGAAAGTTTAAGTTACTTCATCTCTCGTTCATGCATGAATGTGGCTACGGGCATGCACAGATAGGTAACTACCATATATGGTTGACTTGCATTATTGACAATCGATGAGGGCAATTTTTTTTAATTTACCCTTACCATAGTTTTGAGTTGTTTGATTTGATTTAAATAGTCGATGAGGGCAAGATGCCCGGCAGCCTCCGGTCAACCTTCCCCCTCTTGTCCCTCTTGCCTAGTGTTTCTCAAAACACAGCTAAGCGCTTGCAGAGTTGGAGTGACCGGTACGTTGCCAGTGTCCGCCTCCAGCTGTTGATGGCGAAGGAGCTTGTCTTCCAGCTTGGTCGCGTAAGAAAGTCGGTCACTCCCCCCTTTGGAGACCTGGTTGTGGCGGGACTAGAAGTGGAAGTGCCTCGGGCTTGCCTCGCTTGAGTGTACCATCGTGCGCTAGCGTTCACGGCTGGTCTGGCTCAAGGAGGGCAACACTAATACTAAGTTCTTTCACCTCCACGCTAGAACCCGAAGGCGGAAGAATTTCATCACGCGCCTTCAGGATGGTGACCAGCTTGCCGCCTCTCATGATGAGCTGCAAGAGCTCGCCTCTTCTCACTTTTGTGCTATCATGGGATGAGCATCGAGCGTGATCTCGCTCTTGACCTCCACTCCCTTAGCCTCCGCCCTGCGCAGCTTAGGGGGGCTAGATGGCCCATTCTCGAAGGATGAGGTGTGGGCGGTGATTAATTCTCTGCCTTCAAACAAGGCGCCCGGTCCCGAAGGTTTCACGGGCTAGTTCGACAAGACTTGATGGCCGGCGATCAAGTCGGTGATCTTGGCGGCTCTCAACTCCCTCTTTCTGACTAATGGTCAGGGTTTTGCTTCCCTCAATGATGCACTCATCTCCCTTCTGCGAAAGAAGCATGAGGCTGTTGATGTCAAGGATTTCCGACCGATTAGCCTCATCCACAGCTTAGGGAAAGTTGTTCTCAAAGACCTTGGCCTCCCGTCTCTCTCCTCACCTTAACGGGCTTGTGACGGTCAATCAGAGTGCCTTCGTCAAAGGCCACTCCCTTCACGACAAATTTCACTATGTCCAGCTTGTGGCTAGGGCTCTCCATGCCAGGTGCACACCCTGACTCCTTCTCAAGGTGGACATAGCGAAGGCCTTTGACACGGTCAGCTGGCCATTCTTGCTTGAGGTGCTTGCCCACCTAGGGTTCAGTCAGCGCTGGTGTTATTGGATCTCCCTCATTCTCAGTGCCTCCTCTTCCTGGGTGCTGGTCAATGGGGTGCCTAGTCCCCGCTTCTCTCACCGGAGGGGTCTTTGCAAGGGGGATCCTCTATCCCCCATCCACTTCATCCTGGTCATGGATGTGCTCAATGTGATGCTTCGCAAGGCCTCCTACTTGGGCAGATTCCTTCCGCTCAATGATCACGCCTTACGACATCGCACCTCCCTCTACACCGATGATCTAGTTCTCTTCCTCTCCCCAGTTCGTCAGGATCTTGAGTTCATCCAAGGCATCTTTTCTGTCTTTGGTTCAGCATCCAGGCTGCGCACTAACTTTGCCAAGTGCTCGATTACTCTGATTCCTTGCCCGGCTGAGGACCTAGAGCTCGTTCAGTCCTACTTTCCTTGCTCGATTTCTGATTTTCCTTGCACCTACCTCGGTATTCCACTGGCGGTTAGCAATTAGTCGAAACCAGCCCTGCAACCGATCGTGGATAAAGTCTCCCATCGGCTTCCCCTGGAAGGGCCGACTCACCACTCTGGCAGGCCACTCTGTGCTGGTCCAGTTTGTTCTCTCCTCCATCCTGGCCCGTGTCTATGGCGATCGGCCTGCTAGTCTAGGTCATCAAAACCATTGACAAGAAGCGTTGCGCCTTCCTGTGGACGAGTACAGACTCGACCCATGGGGGACAATGCATGCCGAGTGTCCTGGACGAATATTTGTCATCCCAAAGGTTTTGGTGGATTGGGCATTCCTGACCTCAAGACAGCAGGGTTCGACCTGCGTGTTCATTGGCTCTGGCTTCAGCACTCAGGGCATCCCTACAAGGATGGCCTGAAGGACCCTGTCAAGCGGAGCGTCTCCGACATGTTCGCAGCGTCCACCTTCTTCGTGCCGGGAGATGGTGAGTCAATGCTCTTCTGGACTGGCCAATGGATCGACGACCGCTCGGTGGCCTCCTTGGCTCCAGATCTCTTCCTCATCATGCCCCTGCGTCTCCGGGGTTCCCGCACGGTTGCTTCTAGCCTTGCGAACAACTACTGGGTTAGTGACATCCGCGGCACCCTCACTGTCCTAGTCATCTCTCAGTTCCTTCTTGTCTGGATGCGGTGCTTCCTATACACTCTCGCCGGGTGTCGAGGATCTTCTTGTTTGGCGTTGGATGAGTGACCAGCGCTGCCTGGCGCTTTCAGCATAACATGCGTTTTTCTTTGGCTAACACTCCTTTGGTTGCGCTGATCTGCTATGGCACGCGAAGGGCCCTGCTAAATGCAAATTATTCCTTTGGTTTGCATTTCAGCAACGATGTTGGTCGGCCGATCTCGCCCAGAAGCGTGGCATCGATAGCCACTCAGCCTACCCATTTTGTGCTCAGGATCTTGAGAAGGCGAACCACATCCTCCTCAACTATGTGTTTGCTCGGCAGGTCTGGCACCGCGTGCTGTCTCCTTATGGTTGGGCTGCCCTCTCTCCCCCGGCAGCTAGCTTGAGGTCTGGTGGCCGTCTTCTAGGGTCTGCTTACCTGAGCATCTCCGAGTCAGCTTCGACTCTCTGGTCCTCGTAGTCTCTTGGCAGTTGTGCAAGAAACAAAACTCCAGGGTTTTCGACTCTACGCTCTCTTCGGTCTCAGTGGTTCTGGAGTCCATCCTCTCGGAGGGCCATCTGTGGTCTTCCGCTAGCGTTGCTGTTTTTTGGAAATTTCTTGGGACTATAGTGTGGCTCTACCCCCCTCCTACTGATCGGAGTTGCGTTTAGCCACCGTAGTAGTTTTTCTTTTTTCCTTGTTCCTAGCTGTAGCTTTTTGTTTTGCTTTTTCTTCCCTCCCCTGCCTTTGGCCTGTCCGGCTGAATGCGTTCTGTAACAAACACTCTTTTTCCTTCTAATATATTGACGTGCATGCAATCCTTTTGCGCATTCACGAAATTATGATATGCATATCGCTGACACCAATAAGACGATTAATACTAGAGATGAGTAGACGACAGGTACTTACGCACATGGGATCCGAGCTTAAAACTTGCACCCTAGCTGAACTTTCCTAGGGGGAGTGTCTAACTTCCCCACTGGTGGAGTTCCATACTCCGACAGAACTCCACTCCTAGGGTGTTATCTTAATCAATGTAATACACACTGTGTAGTGCCCTGTGTCTATATCGGAAGATGACTGGAATGCCCCCAATTCAAAACCGCATTCATGTAAAAGCTCAAGAAAGAAGATGCACTTTCTCATTGTCATATGAACTAAATGAGCTCCCGATAAGGGGCAAAGGAGAGAAAGATGCCCCTCCATTCACTACCATCTCTCTCGCTTTCTGAACCTCTCATCATCTCCTCCTCTCTACTGTATACTAGCAAGGATCTCCTCCTAGGAAAAGGGAGCTCCTTGTCTTGTTTTTTGGGATATAGCTAGCTTCAGTCACCAAAACATGCACCTAAACTCTAGCACGAGCTAACTAGGGATTTTTTTTCTAATATTGTTCTAATAATATTTTTCTCATATTATTCTAATATTTTTCAAATATTGTTCTATGTAATAATATAGGTAGATAGTAATGACAAAGTGGTCTTATATCATGGCAATGGGATGTCCTATCTTTTGTCAGGTGAAGATAACTATGATTTGGTAGAAACTTGACACACACGATCCGGCTTCCGATCAACATGATATGAACCCTGCAACCGCAGCACCACGTCTCCTCTAGTTATCAACCGTGTTGAAACCCGATTGACCTCGCCAAGATGGCTAATCCATGCGTGTGAATCGAAGAACACAAGCAAGAACAAGAAGGACAACAACTCAATTGCATATGTATGATTAATCAAGAACTCGAAATTGGGGTTCGACAAACCCAACTAGCGGCAAAATTGCGATGGTAGAAATAATCTAAGCAAAACCCAAACCTAACTCAATGACTGCTACTAAATATATAGGTTCTAGGGTCGACCTTGGACCCCTGGACGTGTCCCTATTGGACTTTGATAAGATACACGGTCCAATGGACCCAAAGTTGGTGACGCAGCACCCGGACAGATTCTGAATAACTTCTTGTTTCGACGATTCCTGTTGACTTGGAAGGAATTTTGAGGTGGGGCCAGAATCATTGGAAATGTGGTCTCGTTAGTTTTCCATATATACGTAGAACATCGAAATCAGAGTCCAGATGCAATCTGGGCAAAGATTTTAGTATGGTTTGCTTCTAGAGCCCGAAGTGGACTCGAACTTGATATGAGTTGGACCTCCATCTTAACTTGAACGTCCATGACGACCTTGTACATCTCCTAGCCTCTCCCCAAGTGCTCCATGGTCTTTCCCATAGTTTCTAATTATAATTAAATCATTAGGTAGCAATCTATTCTAAAAATTAAATTAAAAAAATCAATCCTTAAAATCACATAAAGAAGTACTTAGAAACGAGCACACCTGTAAATTCAATTATCGGGTATGAGCTCTAGTGATTGGACCTCACATAACAGCTTGAGGAGTATTGCGTGCATCCAAAGGAGTGATATCCTCATCACTATAAATATCTAAAATTTGTATGGAATAATTTGAGAGTGACCTTCATTGTGTACAAATGCATATACCTTGTGTTCGATAAGTTCAAAAAACTGGTAAGGGCGTAGTTATTTCCTAATTTATATATTAAAAATAAATAATTACGTAACATTTATAACCACTCAGTGGTCACCCTGAAAATGTGTAGTGGATACTCACCGTTATTTGAAAACAGAGTAAGTATGAAATTATTAGAACATAATACTACGTGTCTACAAATGTTATTTCAACAAAACTGTAATGATTATTGTTTTATTAGTGATGTTTCACTTCTTCTATCATTTACAAGTAATTAAGAAGAATAAGCTATTGATGCAGAATATAGGTTTACCCATCTCGAGATAAACCATGTCATGTGCCAAAAAAATTTTAGCGTCAAAAAAATGGTTTTGTTTTTTTACTCACATGGATATACATTAGGATGCAGGGTGACATTCTTCATAGTTGGTTTAGGTTGCCGCTGCCAGTGCGAATGACAACTCGTGGACCTGAGGTAGATCAATATGCTTAAGCCAGCCCCCTCCCTTGCACCAATTGCTTCACTGTTCATCGACCGATTGGCTCTTTTGATCGTCATATTCTTAGCGATCTTTTGTTTGGATGTTACCTCTAGAGATAGGCGTCATTTTTTTCGAACTGGCTTCACCATTTTCGAAGCCACCTTCCCTAGGCGACCTTCTACATGGCTCCAGGTACAAACCAATCATAGCTTCTTCTACTAGTACACCTGCTGTTTGCCACATTTGGTCTCAAACATTGAAGCAGTAGTTGTAATCTTGTCTAATTTCAGGTCAAGTCCACTGTTGTTTGCCACACCCATTCCAAGTTAATCACTAGCTGGCCAAACCCATATCCCCTACAACAGAGGCATGTGCTGAAACAATATGAGATTTCTGATAGGACAAGGTGCTGCTTCCTTGGTGCTACCTGGAATAATATCTTGTTTGTTGTTCTGGTTGTTACCGTCTGAACCAAGGTTTTAGTTTTCCAGTGTCAAGGTAGTTGAGCTTATGTTTTTGGCTAGCTAGCCCTATGTGGTTGTTGATTCGTGTGCCCGATTGTAAGCTTGACCATCGCCGCCGCCGATGCACCTTGTCGTTGGGTCGCCGTGAGCACCAACGACCGTCAATGCCCCTTCTCTCTGACGCAGATCTGGCACGCCGCAAGGTCTTTAGCCACTTGCTCTGGTGACGGCGAGGCGGAGGAGGAGGAGGAAGGTGGCGGTGACTAGGGTTTGATCTCCGGTTGTTTGTATACTCGAAGTTTATTGGTCAAAAGTTTATATATCTGATTCACATTCAAATTCAGATTTAAATATTTTTTTATATAGAATATTTCTATACATAAAGTCTATACGTATGAAGTTGTATATATTTATAAGTATAAAGTTTATACATATGAATATATTTTTAAGGGTATTAGATTTTTTTTCTATTTTTATTTTTTTTAACTTGTTTTTAAATGGTTTGAAATTCATGGTGTAGTAGGAAGGGGAGGAAGGGGGAGATGTGCGTGTTAGAGGGAGGGATGGGGGTGCCTGATCACCCAAGGCGACCACCCGCCCGTTAGACCTCCCCGCAGAGACCTCGTCATCGTGTTCACATGTATCACTATCAACTGATCTGTTGGCGAGTCGTAGTTGGATCGTTGATCCTGATCGATCTCACCTTCGTTTTAACACTTGCGGCAAATTCAATTATTTAATTATCAACTATATATGAAAGATTTATTTGCGCAAATTGCTTATAAACGTACATTATATTTAGCGACGGACACAATTAGCCTTTGTTCGGTAAAGTGGGTTGGGAACTCATTAGCACCGCATGAAAAATAGAACGACTCATTAACACATGATTAATTAAGTATTTACTAATTATTTTAAAAAATAAATTAATATAATTTTTTAAAGCAACTTTCATATAAAAATTTTTTTGCAAAAAATGCACCGTTTAGCAATTTGAAAAGCGTGCACGCGAAATAGGAGGGAGGTGAGTTGGGAAAGTTGGGGAAAGAACTCAGCTTAATGGCAGTTGGAGTACTCTCCCAACAAATTAACCCTTTTTTTTCAGATCACCATCCAGTAGAGATGCTTATAGAAAACCGAATTGAATGACATCGATCTCACACAAGGATTCCAAACCATGTGTAGACACGGTCCTTATATGTGGCACATGCTATTATCAACTTTTTTATAAAACTGATTTGTTTAATGGCTGAATTGTCACGCGTAAATACACATTGTCTAGTAAATTATTCTTTAAGACAAACAGCCTAGTTAACTATGTGCATGACACTATATCGATCATTAGTCTTTGATGTTTTCCACGAATGATGTAAGAGTTTGAAATTATATATCAAATGAGTCAAACGACGGTAACACGTTCTCTTCTGGAGCCTGTGGTTAGCAGGAGATACGATCTACTTCTTTTTCCCTCCGATAGAAAGTGATGTATGAATCAAGTTGCTATATCACTTTTCGGTTATTTATTAACTACTCTGTGTGTATAAAGTACACAATGGTGGACGGTAATTAATCAAAATTTTGTAGATTGGCTTACCTTAACGTCGGTCCTGTTACGTGCCAACAAGTCGATAGGTTTCTCGTGAGGTATCAGACGAATTTTTGACGGTTCGATATGCTCTGAGATCTGTGTGTTTTCATGGGCCAGCTGACCTTTGCACCTGGGCCTGCAGATGATGGGTGAGGGAAAATCAACATGCATGCAACGGGCCAACGGAAGTTTGCTGGTGGGCCTACATAGGCTAAAAGAATAGTTGGCTTGTTAGTTTTTAAGGTCTGTATTATTTCTCATATGCTATGTTTTTTCTATTATTATCAATTATTTCACTACGGTGGATATCTGTCATGTTAAGATTGGAAGTTTAAAATTATGGTGATTACTTATGAAATTTAAAGTTAATACCAGTACGTGTACTTTTACAGCGGAGACATGGAGTGGCGAGCAGGGGTCTCAATCGTCTCCATCAAGCAAGGTAAAACTACACTATATTTACTGTCAGTAGCACATCTCCCTATTGATGGCCACCTCAAACAAATAAAATTCAGTGTTTCTGCGCATTTAGCAAACCCGTTTTTTATTTAATTAGGAAAAAAGATACATATGTTTACATACTGGATGCATATATGTAGATTCACAATTAATATGTCTTTATTTTAGATAATACTTAGACAAGTAGCATATAGATCTGCTGTATCATGAACAGATCAACTTATTCCAATATTAACTATATATTCATGTACATACGTAAGTATATACGTACGTACGTATAACATATACCAGAGTATATCTAATAGGGCCTTTGGTTGTCGATGTTGCCAGGCGGGCTGTAGTTGCATGCGATGATGGTGCCGATGTCGTTCCTGTTGCAG
The DNA here is from genome assembly GCA_000573905.2 of Oryza punctata. Taxonomy (NCBI): domain Eukaryota; kingdom Viridiplantae; phylum Streptophyta; class Magnoliopsida; order Poales; family Poaceae; genus Oryza; species Oryza punctata. The sequence continues at coordinate 1,661,653 of CM002494.2, read as the reverse complement.
GTGACACGGGCGCAGCCGACGTACGACGTGCGCCTCCACACCACCTGCGTGTAGTGCCCGCACTGGTGGCCGACGGCGCATTTGTTCCTCCGGTAGTCGTAGTACGGCCTCTCGCCCACCCAGTAGCTCATCGCCTCGCCCGGCGTCCCCGAGCCTCCGACGCCGCTCCACCACAGGTTCTCGCCGTATGGCCCCTGGATGTGCTGCTTCCGGCAGTAGCGGGCGTGCTCCAGGGCTTTCGCCGCCAGCTTGTCGCTCCACGCCACCGTGCCGACGCCGACCGCCGCCCGGGCCTTGTTGTGGAGGTTGACGAAGGCCGCCTTCTCCTGCCGCGAGAATTGCTGCTGCGCCGCTGTGGTGGTGGTGGCCATAACCATGGCGAGAGCCGCCATGGCCACCACCAACTTTGCTACTGATCTCATCTCCATGCCCATGGTGTACGTACGTACACCAATTCAGTTCACTTCTTCAGCTAGCTAGACTCCTGTATGCAGAGGCGATGATGATTAACTGTGCAATTAGGCAGTATTTATAGGCCGATCACGTACTGAGCGATCGATCAACACGTACGGATAATAAGTACGGACAAACATATAATGCTCGCTGGTAGTCTCTGATCTGCATATATATATACCTCGAGATCGATCGAGCTGACATCGCCGATGCACACTGGTTAAGAATGATACCAAAGGCGTTAATCCGATCCAGCAGACATGGTCAACGTCAATCCACCGGAGACAGACTTGGTATATACCAATCGGGCATTTTGAAATCCCTATGTAGAACTCGTCAGATAACGTCCCTCACACATAAACCGTTCTGTTGGCGAGTTGGATCATCCGATCCTAATCTTACCCACGGTTTACACACTACTACAAAAACCTTCATAAAACCTTCATAGGTGTCAACTCTATAGGTACCGGTTCATATTTCAAACCGGTATCTATGAACCATTTTCCACCTTTCCACGATAAAAAAATTATAGAACTGATACCTTTAAACATTATAGATGTCAATTCTTAAGAAAAACCGATACCAATATTATAGGTGCCGGTTTTTTAAAAGAACTGTCACCTATACTTATATTATAAGTATCGGTTCTATAAAAAAATCAATACCAATACTATAGTAATACTGTAGGTATCGTTTTTTAATAGAACTGGCAATTATAAAATAAGTATAAGTGTCTGTTCTAATTAAAAACCGACACATTAAGAAAACCGGGCCGCCCATCCTTTTTATCTCTCCTAGTCGGGCACCTTATCCACATCTTCCTCTCATCCACGCGCCTCTACCCGCACGCGCGCCTCTGCCTCCAACTCTTCTCTCCCCGGCAACGCTGCCCCTCCTCCTCCTCCCCCCTCTATCCCCACCACCACTTCCCCTCCTCCTCCTCTCTCCCGCGGAGCCTCTCCGAGCCACGCCGTCCCTCATCCTCCTCCCTCTCCCCCTGCCGCCACTCCTCCTCCTCCTCCTCTTCCTTCTCTCCCGGCGGCATCCCTCCTCCTCATCGCCGATTCTGAGCCACGTCCTGCCGGATCCGTCCACCTGGAAGTCAGAGGCTGCCGGATTCGGCCACCACGCGGCAACAACGCCTCAGCAGCACCTCTGTGCGGCGCCGGTGGCGAGGAGGTCGACAAGGATGGCAGCGGCGCTGGAGCCGACACCGAGGTTGGACAAGCAGCGACGGCATTGGGGCTTGACTTCCGCCCTCACCCTCCGTCTCCCGGGCTCCGTCGCTGCCGCCCCCGCCCCGACCACAAGCTCTCCTCGTCCTATGTCGCCGATGCTGCCGACAACTCCTCCTCCCTCGCCACAACTCAATGTGTTTGTGTGTTTTGTGTGTTTGTGACGTGGAGTTCCTCATCGATCGATTGTGCCATGTTTTGGGGATGGGGATGATGTGGATCTTGGGTGGTTGTTGGTTGTTGCATGAGGATGTCAAGCAGCAGCCGCCGTCGCTCGAAGCCCTTGCCATTGACCGCGAGCATGGTGCCTCCGCGTGCGTCTACCGCCGCTTGCGAGCACACAGGCGCCGCTTTTTTTGATTCTTCGAATATTATAGGTGCCGGTTGTGGGCTGAGAACCGGAACCTATAATATCTATAGGTGCCGATTTTAAAACCCACACCTATACCCAAGGGAAAAGGTGCCGACCAATTGGTGTCGGTTGAGAAACCGACACCTATTGCCGGTTCCCAACTGGCACCTATGGATATTTCTGTAGTAGTGACACTTTTTGGGAAACACTGAACTTTCTTGAGTTCCAGAACTTTCTTGCAGGAAATTATTTAAACTTATAACAGAATTTGAATAAATAATTTTGACCAAATTCACAAAAAATTAGAAAAATTCGAGAATTTCAAGTGAGATAGTAGATTGCCCCAGGGTGGGTTTCGGTACTGTTATCACCTTCTTTTAACACTTAACTTGTGGTAAATTTAATTATCATCTATTCTATGAAAGGTTTATTATCATATATCACCTATTCTATGTACAATACCACATTGCAACACACTTGCGCTTTCATCCTCACTTCACACCAAAAAAAATTGAACAAATGTTATAGCCATCGGACTAGCCATCCTTATAAACTAGTGTCACTCTCTTTTGGTAAGCGGTGGGACTAAACATTTCCTTTGCTGATTGCTGTAGCAAGCGTGTAGGATTGAACACAAGAACCAAACCAACTAGAGAGGGTGAATGGTTGTAACACCAAAAACCAAAAACTTTTAGCGAAAATAAAAGTTACTCTCAAACTTGACGGAGTCGTTGACGTAGTCCAGTCTGACCACTAGATCTACTCCGGTCTGACCGTAGTACCACCGCCGGTCTGACCGCTTGCTAGCCGTCGGTCTGACCGCCACCTTGCCACCTGCTGCTGCTCGCCGCCGTTGGTCTGACCGGTTCCACACCACCGGTTAGACCGCTGCAACTCCGCCGGTTAGACAGCCCCTGTGCCACCGGTCAAACCGTCGGGATCCAGAAACATCGGTAGATGAATACTCGAAGATGAAGATTAACCTATCTCGGTTTTATTGCATCAACTAGTGTTTACAAAGTGCACCAATAGCACTTCTCACCAAAATCTCGAACTAAACTCAAAACCCTAACTTTTCTTATAACTCAACTCTCTCTAAATCGATACCGAGAGGACACAACCTCCCTCTCTATTTATAACCAGAACATCGCTACCCCTAGCCACGAATCCATCTCCTACAAGAAGTTCTAATCCCATAGGAAACCTTCCCGTACAAGAAACAAATTTTACAAAATCTAATCTTCCCAAACTTGGACTCCAATCCAAATTTGACTTCACTTTCCACACACACACAACACCACATGTATGTCATATGGAAACCTTCACCTTCACGTGCATTGTTCTCTAGCATGAGCATCCCGCATGATACCTTCACCTTCACGTGCATCTTTTACCGTCTGGACCTCAACTTCTCCCAAGCCTAGTCCTGATCCATCACCGGATATACTCCTATGGCCTCAAGCAACACCTGCACATGAACAACAAATAAACTCTATACCCGAGTATAAGTTCGCACAAACTTGACTCACATCAGCACACAATAGTATCGTATCTCATACGAATAGAAATCATCTAGAAGTCATATCCGTGAAGCAATCTAGAAATTCCACGAAAACAACCGGAAACCGACTCCCTTCCAGAGTGTTGGTCTGACCGTCGGGCTACCCGGTCAAACCGCCCAATCACCATTGGTTTGACCAATGTACTCCACCCGGTCTGACCGGCCACATCCAAAGCCGACAACCGAAAACACTATTCAACTGTATTTTCATAAACACTCACCTTTGATAATTGTTCATCATCAAGATTAAACATCACATGATTCTACAAAGCGTACTTTCTCTGTTTCACATTCTAAGATATTTTGGGTTTTAAATAGATCCATATGTGTTTGATATATGTATCTAAATACATATAGATATTAGCGAATCTATACAAGAAATTCAAAGGCCAAAATGTCTCACAACATCAAACGGAGGACTACGCTACCGCTGCTGCTGCAAGCAATCTGGTCCAAATTGTTCCTGCTGCTCGCTGCAAGGCCCAAAGGCCAGCACGGCTGGCTAGCTACTTTTGCTCTCTTTTTTTTCCCTCCAATTATTCTGGGATGGCACTACTCACAACCACACATTTTAAAGAGAAAATCCAAGAAATATCATTGACAAACACCCAATTACAAGAAATGCTATTGTCATGTGCGGGTTTCATGAAATGTCATCGTACAAGAGATTTTGTCCCAGAAATTCCATCGCCGTTAGGGTTCCGTCGTCCTGTGCCATAAAACACATATATGTATACGAAGAAGAAACATATAGTACGTTAGATATTAGCGTAAAGAAACAAAAAAATTGAAACATAATAAAATAACCGAAAAACAAAAAAAAATACATTTAGTCTCGGTTTTTAACTCAAACCGGGACTAAAAGCCTCTCTAAAACCGGGACTAAAGGGTTTACCCGGGCGGCCCGGGGGACCTTTAGTCCCGGTTCTAGCTACGAACCGGAACTAAAGGACCCCTTTAATCCCGGTTTTCCCACCCGGTTGGGAAACCGGGATTAAAGAAACTAGATCCCGTTTCTCTACTAGTACGAGCCGCCATGGCCACCACCAACTTTGCTACTGATCTCATCTCCATGCCCATGGTGTACGTACGTACACCAATTCAGTTCACTTCTTCAGGTCCTAGCTAATTCACGAATTGTGTTTCTGCAACTAGCTATGTACGGAGTATATCTCTAGCTAGCTAGACTCCTGTATGCAGAGGCGATGATGATTAACTGTGCAATTAGGCAGTATTTATAGGCGGATCGATCGATATCACCGGGTGATCTCAACACGGCTAATAAGTACTACAAATATATGATGCTCTTTGGTAGTCTCTGTAAATACCTCGAGCTGACATCGACCGATGCACCCTGGTTAAGAATGATACCAGGTGAAACGGTAAACTCGTCAATATATACGATCCAGAAGACAAGGTAAAACGTCAATTCAGCAGACAGACTTGGTATATATCCTCGACCATTTTGAAATCCCTATGTAGAACTAGTCATCGTCCTGACATGCATAAACCGATCTGTGTTGCCGAGTTGGATCATCCGATCGGATGGTCACCCACGGTTTACACTTTTCAGAAAGACTGAATTTCGGTGGTCACCAAATTAAAGTTCATGATTCTCGGTATTTTCATAATATTTTTCACGATATTCTTTAAAATTGTAACCGAATTTAAATAAATTTTGACCAAATTCACAAGAAAATCCAAAAAATTCAGGCGAGATAGTTGCTTGCCGGATGATTTGAAATTAAAAAAAATCCGAACCGACATTTCAATAACTGATCTCACCTTGTTTTAACACTTGTGGCAAATTTAATTACTATAATCTATGAAAGATTTATTTGTACAAGATTACAAATCATCTCTTTAGTTTGAAGTAAGGATCAGATATCAAAAAACCGAGGTGATGATGATTTGAAACCGAGGGCTTATACTGGTCCGTAGCAGGTTGTGGCAAAATGTGGTGTAGTGATGGCAATAGGGTGCCCGATCTTGCGTCAGGTGAAGATAACTATCAATTTGACGGAAACTTGACACACACGATCCGGGTTCCGATCAACACGATCCGAACCCTGCAATCGCAATACCACGTATCATTTGGTTATCAACCGTGCGCCGAAACCCGATTGACCTCGTCGAGAAGGCTAATCCCAGTGTGCAAATCGAAGAGCACAAGCAAGAACAAGAAAGATAGAAACTCAATTGCAGATGAATGATTAATCAAGAACTCACAGTTGGGGTTCCACAAACCGATGAACGACGAGACTGCAATGGCAGAAATAATCTAAGCAAACCCCACACTAAACTATGACAGTGTTAACACCAAAATTTGATACGGTTTTTTAGTGGATTCGGTTAAACCAAGGGTATAAATATGTACACCCGTAGTCTTTTTAAATTATCCATAGATCAATACAATTGTATTTCGCCGCATCGCCAACATTTCGACGGGTTATTGTTTCGAGTAGGGTTGCAATGGTTAAATTCGATCTCCAACGCCAACTTTGCTGGTATCAGCGTAGTAAATTAGTCTGTATGTATGTACTAGTTATTTTTCAAGGTATATGTTAATATCAAGTAGTAAATTAGTAATGAGCACTCTAACATTTTACCCCTCGGCCACTTAGCGAAAGGTATTTTTTCCTTAACTATTAAATTAGGTTTGCACTTACTTTGCATACAATATGAGCTTCCTTGATGCTTTTATTTGCGATCGATTTACATGGACACTCTATCCTCACGGGCTTCAAGCCTGACCTGATGAGGCTTGCATGGAGGCCTTAGATGGGCCTCATTGCCAGCCATCTATATAGGCTTGAAATATTGGGTCATACATATGTGTGGGCTGTCGGCTGTAAATTCAACGGGCCAGATTAAGCCCATTCAAACTTGGCCCCAATTGGTGGTTTCGCAACATAGGTCGGTCCAGATGTTCAACGTGCTCTAGTCCTTGTTTGGAGAACTTAAACTTGTGAGAAACAACGGGCTTGTAACCAATTTCTACGAAACAACAGGATTGGTAGATGGAAGTTTATCAAGATCAAGCTGAATTCAAAGAGAAATCATGAAGATCACGGTAAGGCAATTTCATATTTAGTATATCTCTTAAATAGACAGGATTAGTTATTTTGCTTTTCTTATTAGGAGTCTTATCTCGTGTCCTATCAGGACTTGTATCAACCAAGGGTATAAATATGTACACCCTGAGTCTTTGTAAATTATCCACAAATCAATACAATTGTATTTCATCGCATCACCAATATTTCGACGGGTTATTGTTTCGAATAGGGTTGCATCGGTTAAATTCAATGTCCAGTGAGAAAGTAAGTTCCACCAACTTAGCTTGTATCAGCGAGGAAGAAAAAATGTACCTTTGATTGATGAATATATAAGGTAGCCAGGATCATATATATGATGGTGATGTCCTCATAAGATAGTACAACAGTGACGGACACAATAACAAGCAAACTCTCCAAACAATCCTATCTCCGATCACCGGAGAACCAATCACCTTTGTCCCAAACGCCGACAGCATCCCCCATCCTCTTTCCCATCCTACACTAGATCGGGGGACACTAGTGAGAGTATGGATGCCGGCGAGGTCACACCCATCAAAATTGGTGAGGTCAATAAACTGGGAGGCAACTGTGGCGGTGAGGTCACTGTTGTCATTGCTGAGGAGAAAGAAGAGGGAAGTTATGGGGCCCAGGGGGATAAGGTCTGACGCACTGGCCGGTGATAAGACGGAGCGGTCGTTCTGGGCGTGGAGTTAACAAAGCGGACGGGGGGTGGTCGCAAGGTGCTTCTAGCCAACTCTTCATTGCTCAGCTGTATTGTCTGCTGGTATGCCATCCTCGGCTGATACCATGTCTTGGGCATGATAATGGGGTATCATGGATGACACCTATCAGGGTCTGGTATCCAAGTATTAGCTAGTACCCATAGGTACCAGGTACCAAGGCTACCAAGTTTTATGTACTAGTTACTAGGCTACCAAGTATCCAAGTTTTAAGTATCATGGTGCGAGGACCGAGGAGGGAGCGTGTGTTGTCACCGCCTAGCTGGTCAGTGAGCCACCTATCGTCGGCTCCTCCTCTCCTCTACTCCCTTCAATTAATTATCTCCTCAAAGCGCTCCCTCCTTCCCTACTGTCAATGGCCGGCGAGGCAAGGAGCCGGGGAGTGCAATTGTGTAATTGTGTTGTTCTTAGATGTGTTGCTCGCTGAGGTATTTATAGCTAAATCAGGAGAGCTAGCTTAGCTCATTGATTTGCATGCAATACCATGGCTGATTTCACTACCAATATATATTTGGGACGTGGCAATGAACTTTCCAATTATTTTCCAGATCTTTAATTTTCGAGTAGCAGTGTACCCAACGTACCCACGAACATACGATGATGCTAATATGACAGAGGTTGGAAAGACTTAGACTTGGTCTTGCACTGTCACGTTTGCTTCGAGTAGTTGTTAATTACTTGCAATAATTATAATTAATTGGTCAATTCTAGCAAACTGGTAGCCATGGATGGATCCACACTACTTTAATACCATGGCACGCGTTACCCTTAGCTGGGCAGGTGAATCAACTTGATGTTTAATACTTTCTTTAGCTGGGCAGGTGAATCAACTTGATGTTCAATTTTCTGGCATATATATCGATATCACGCTATCCGAAGAAAAATCTGGCATGTCAAGTATTGATAATAATGGGTAGCAAAGCACATCCTTTTTAACACATGATTCCACTGGGAAAAGAACCCGCAGGCAAACCTATGTAAATTTATTGAATTTAGTGATATCTATATAGTATATCTCCAATCATAAGTTAAGAATATAATGTTGTTCAGGACTTCTTAAGATCAAAATGTCACCCAAATATAGTCATATACACTTTTAAAAATTTTGACAACATAGATCAATGTATGTTATCACTTAACAAACATACGAGTCTAACTTACGTTGAAACAACATAACTGATTAAACTTCAAATAGTATAGTTGTTGTAACGCCCGTTCCGTCACGGCGTTAGCGCGAAAACCTATTTTAATAAAAGCCCTATTTGCGAAGCTCGCTCTTGTTCTGGTCTTGTTGTTATCTGTGTGTGTGCCAAGATCTCTATTTCCCTCCATCCAAATCTCCACCCCGGGTTCAAATTCTAAATTCAAATCCCTCCAAATCAAATTCTCTCTACAAAAGTCTACTTTTGCCTCCCTCCTATTCCTCAGGCTGAAACCCTCGATCGGTCCACACCTCGACCCGCCCTTTTCTTTTTCCCTCTTCCCCCTCTCTCGTGGGCCGCGCTTGCACGACCGGCCCACTCCGCCACCATGGCCCGTGCGCTGCACATGCGCCGCGCGTGAGGGGCGAGAGAGAGCGCGGTCTCTCTCTCTCTCGTTTTCTCCTTCGCCGGAAATCTTGCCGCCGGCGCTGTTTGAAATTTTCGGTGCCCGCCCGTTGGAGCCGCGCGTGGCGCCACTAGTGGCCGACCACTCGGTCACCGCTGCAGCTCCGCTCTGGCCGCCGACGTCGCCGTGTTCCCACCCCACTCCAAGCCGACCTCACCGCCTTTTTGCTGTCACCGCCGATGTCATCTGGGGCCCCGGCCGCCTGCGCACATACGACCAAAACCGAGAGCTGCGGCCGCTGCAACTCTCCTCCTCAATCTCCCTCTCTTCCCAAAACGACAATGGATAAGGCTCCCTTTCCTTCCCTCTTTTTCCTTCTTTCCTCCCCGCCGGCGTCACTCCCTCTATCGTTGCCTTGGCCGCTAGCGACTTGGAGCGGCAGCTCCCGCGCGCGCCCGTGAACCGCCTAGCCACGCACCATCTTCCACCACTATAAACCCCTCCCTCACCCCGTCGGCCGCCCTCGCTCTTGCCACCGAACGCAACCGCCGCCTATCCCACTGTCTACGTCGCTCGTCGCTGCGCGAGCTGAAGGAGTCGACGCGCTCACGGACGGGTGACGTGGACTCCGGCCATCCCTCTCCTTCTCTTCCCTGGCCCGAGGCCGAGGAGATCACGCCCCGCGCCACAGGCTGTTCTTCACGGCGCCCCTCCTCGCCGAGGTAGCCATTCCCTCTCCCCTTCTCTCCCTCGTTCTTAGGCGCCAATAGCACGCCGCCGTTTTCCCGTATGCGTAGTCACCGTCCCCGCGCCACCACCGCTCGCCGTAGCTCGTCGCCGCGCCATCGTCCTGCTCCGTGCACGAGCTTGCCGTCGTCGGCCCTCCTCGGCGCCATTCCGTCCCATCCATCGCCCGGAACACACTCCCGAGCCTACTACAATGCTCCCGCCACTCGGAATTGCCCTCTCATCGCTTCGACGAGACTTACCCCTTCCGCCGCCAGCAATGGCCACCGCCACGATTCACCCTCTCTAGTGACCCGTCGGCTAATCGGAGCCGTGAGCTCGCCTTCCTTCGCCCACGCTCCACCCGGCCGCCCCTCTCCCTTTTCCGTCTCATCTTGTGCCGCGCCGGTGAAGTGCCGTGCCGCCCACTATCGAAATCCGGCGTCGTCGTCTTCTTCCTTCCGCCAGCCGACGTGGCAGCCACGTAGGCGCCACGTCGCCGCTCCCCCTTCCCCGCAAGTGAACCCGCCTCCCCGTGAGCCGAGCCGCTGACCGTCGGGCCCCACTCAGGGCCCCGCGCGGTGGACCGTAGTCCACCAGCCAGCCCCTCGCGCGCGCGCCTCTTGGGCCGTGACCCACCAGCCTCCCACGCCCAACATGGCCTTGGGCCGCCTCTCTCCCCGCGGCCCGCTAGCCCCTCCCCCCGCACTGGCCGGTCCCTTCTCCGGCCTGCTCGCCCTGCTGGCCCAACACCCCTTGGCCTGCCTTCACCCGCGCGTCGCTTGGGCCGCTATCCCACGCGCCGGCCCATTTATTCGGTCGCGCTCGCATCCAAGACCTCGGGCCGCATCTGGCCGCTCGAGCAAGTCTTATTCGCACCCCTCATCCCTTTTTCTTTTTCAAGGAAATTAATAATCTTTTTCCTTTAGAAATAAAATCATATAATCATAGGAAATTCATATCTCCTCAACCCTTCATCCGATTGACTCGTTCCACTTCCAAAATTTCTAAAAAATCGAGACCTATCTAATGGCACACTTAGAGGTCACTATTAGGGTTTTCTTTTCGCTGTTTGTTGAGTCGCCTCGTTTCACGTGTAGCTTCGGAGCCTAAAGACTCGCAGTGCGCAAATTTTGAGGAAGAAGCTCAAGGTCTCGAGCAAGGCAAGTCTCCTTTGATCATCTTGTGCTTATAAATTTAAAACTAAGTATTTCCATTCCGCAAACTATGCATTAATAGGTCGCACATGTTGCACTGGGCCGCGGTTTGCGAGATAACCTGCCGGCCCAACCCAATTGATGCACATACCCTCCTTGGCTATTGAATACCTGTACCACCCTTGTCAACTATCGGTTCCCGATGTTTGAGCCCTCGGGCACGTACATCAGGGACTCTCTCAAAAATTTAAAACTTTCAACGATGGGTAAAACTTGGGTTTACAAAACACTTGGAAAACCCGACACTTGGGTCGGTGCCTGCGAAATAAAACGATTTCTAAAATCGCAGTGCAGGGGATGTACCGGGAGTACGCTTTCCCGTTCTCGCACTTAAGGACCGATTCCTTTGGGATTTCATCCAAACATAATTAGTGCGACCACATGGGTGGAATAGGACACCCCTGGCTGAGTAACTAGCTAGGCCAGGGAAGTCTTGATGCCAAGGGACAAGTGGATTCACCGGGGTGGTGTCTGGGAGGACCCCTGGGCTTCCTGGCACAGTATGGTCTGGGACCTAACCTGTTGGTTGTCCAGGTGACCCCTCCCGTTGGCATATGGTGACCTTGTGCCGGCTTTGAAAATGTCTTGTCATGAAAGCCTCAAAGTCACCAGGCGTGGCTGTTCTGCACGGGCTGGGTGACCCAGGCTAATAGCACTTGGCCTGTGACCATGTGTATCTACAACCTCCCACTTGGTTATGCATAAAGCGGAAGTACATCATGATGCCGATTATTATTCAAGGCCCAAAGCAACCTGATAACAACATTGATATGTACCTAAGACCATTGGTTGAAGATCTGAAACTGTTGTGGAAGAAACAAGATGTCCCCGTGTGGAATAAGGACAAATAGGAGCATTTCAACCTATGAGCTTTGTTGTTCGTAACCATTAACGATTGGCCTGCACTTAACAACCTATCCAGACAATCAAACAGGGGGTATAAGGTTTGCACCCTCTGTACGAATGATACTGACAGTATGTACTTGAAGCATTGTAGGAAGATTATGTACATGAGTCATCGTCGATTCTTGTTGCAAGCCACCCTATTCGAAAGAAAGACAAACATTTTGAACAGAAGGCAGATCATTGTCTGAACATTGGTGAAACAGTGTTTGCATTGGTGAAAGATCTAAAAGTACTATTTGGAAAGAGACCTGGCAACCAACCTATAGCGAGTGAAGATGGGCACGCGGCGATGTGGAAGAAGTCTATTTTTTTTTGGAGTTACCCTATGGGAAGTCTTAGACGTCCGCCACGCAATCCACGTGATGCACCTAACTAAGAACCTTTGCGTCAACCTGCTGGGCTTCCTTGGTGTATATGGGAAGTTGAATGATACACCTGAAGCACGTAATGATCTAAAGCATATAAAACAACGCAACGGCCTTCATCCGGAACCAAAGGAGAAAGGAAGCCATTACTTGAGTCCAGCCAGCTACACTCTGAGCAAAGCAGAGAAGGAAAGTATGTTTGAATGCTTGGACAACATCAAGGTACCGTCTGAATACTCCTTGAATGTAAAGCGAATAATAAGCATGAAAGAGAAGAAGTTCACAAACCTAAAGTCTCATGATTGCCACGTGTTGATGACACAACTATTTGCTATTATAATTCGAGGTATCCTTCCTGATAATGTCCGGGCAACAAAAACAAAGTTGTGTGCTTTCCTGAACACAATTGCATAGAAGATAATCAATCCAGACAGATTATCAACCGTTCAAAATGACGTGGTGTAGCTTTGAGATGATCTTTCCACTATCCTTCTTCAATATAATGACGCATCTTCTATGTCACCTTATCAAAGAGATCAGTATTCTCGGTGCTGTGTACCTACACAACATGTTCCCTTTTGAGAGGTACATTGGCGTTCTAAAGAAATATGTTCGTAACCTTTCTCGTTTGGAAGAAAGCATCACCAATGGGTATGGAACAGAGGAGGTCATTAACCTAAATGGCTGCCTCCGCAAATGACAACCGTGGGACAGGATAGTTGTCCGCTTGCGAAAATAGATTTTCGTAGGCGGATCCCTTAAGAGGTCCGCTTGAAAAATACCTTTATTTTTTCGGGCGGACCTATTAAGAGGTCCACCTGCGAAAATCTATTTTTGCAGGTGGACCTCTTCAGAGGTCTGCCTGCAAAGAGGTAAAGCATCTTAAAAATCTCTCCCCTTTCGCAGCCAAAATTTTCTAAGTTCCCTCCCACCTCTCCTCTCCTCTCCCCTCCCCTCTTCCCTCCCCTCCCACCTCTCCTCCCCTCTCCCCTCCCATCGGCGACGGCGGCTACCGGCGGTGGCTCCAAGCGGTGACGGCGCACCCTGGCGCAGTGGCCGTAGGGATGGGGAGGGCGGTGGCGGCGGCTACTCCCGGCGGTGGCTCCCCTCCCTCTCTCCCTCCCAGATCTGGCCGAAGGAGGAAGGGGGACAGGGGTGCCAGCAACGCTCCCCTCTCTCCCTCCCAGATCCGGCCGAAGGAGGGTAACCGGTCGGTAGCAGCAATAGCGGTGGTGGCGATGCTCCCCTCCCTCCCTCCTCCCAGATCTGGCCAGAGGAAGGGAGCTGGGCGATGGCAGCGGTGGAGGCGAACCTCCCTCCCTCCCAGATCCGGCCGAAGGAGGAGAGGGCAGGGTGGTGGCTGCGGTGGAGGCGGACCTCCCTCCCTCCCAGATCCACCCGAAGGAGGAGAGGGCAGGGCGGTGGCTGCGGCGGAGACCTCCCTCCCTCCTAGATCTGGCCGGAGGGGGAGGACGGTGACAGCGGCCTCCGCATGCAACGACAACAGTCGAAGGGCCCTCCCCTTCCCCATTTCCCTAGTCCCTCCCGGATCCCGCTCGAGGGGAGGGTGGCAGTGGCGGTGGTGCGGCCCTCCCCTCCCTCCGGCCGGATCTGCCGCTGCGTGCGGCAGCAAAGGCGACACGGAGGAGGCTGGCGGCGGCACGGCACTGCGTTGCAATGACGACGATGATGTGTTTGTTTGTAGTTTTCATGTAGATTGATGTTAAATTGCAAGTTGATGTTGTGGATTTGATTGCAATGCTCTTGTGTTGATCTATGGATGTTCGTGATTAGATTTTGTTTCCTGGATGAAGATTTATGAGAATTTGTGATTTGTTATGGTAGCTAGAGTGAAACCCCAGGGAGGGGGTGGACATGGCTAGTGGGGAAATTTTTTTTTGGCGCTGAGATTTTTTTCGCAGGCGAGGCTACTGTAGCAGTGTAGCGCCTGAGAAGATTGGAATTGCCGCCTACGAAAATGATTTTCGTAGATGGTGCTTGATCGGCCTGTAAAAGTTGGAGATTTTTATAGGCCTTTAGGTATAGGCGGAAGATTTGCTCCTGCGAAAACGTGTTTTGGCCGCCTGGTAAAACGTTTTTTCTAGTAGTGTTATCTATCATCATGCAATCTATTTCCCATTCCAACTCTCAATTTTCATCTAATTTATTGACTTACCGTTGACATATCAAATAGCAATGAGCCAACGAGAGTGTGTGACAGCTACAATTTTGGTGCACGAATCTTAAAACACATCACACGTGGTTTATTTTTATCAACATATATCATCGAGAGTGTGTCAGTGTCATACAGTTTACACGCAGACCCTAGGCTATAGAAAGAAGTGCAATGGCCAATGGGGTCTAGCTAGATCCGGCTGCCTAGAGCGTGGCGATCACTAGATCCAGCCGATTGGAGCCCGGCCAAGAGCTCAACCTCTCCCACTTTTTCAACACATGTAGCTCCCCCGTTGAGCAGCGTCAGCAGCGGTAGTGATAGTTCAAATAAGGCACCGATGATTCTTCCCATCAGTATCATTAATGAGAGTGATCTAAGTAAAAAGGGAAATTAACATGTTAAATTATTGTCGTATATATCATAGCTGATGGTTTGTCGGCTTTATTCCCACCGTCAAAAGTACCGATACATATGAGGCTTTTCTCGCTAACCCAAGCCCTCAGGCGGGCTTAAAATTTAAAATATGTAACCTATATAAATAATACTGAATAAATATATTTTTAATAAATTGATATTTTTATAAAGGATAAAATTGTTCTTTTAGAAAAAAAGATACTTTTAAGATGGAGTCGAGTCGAACCACCACTCGAGCTGCCACCAGGCAACCGATGCAGCGTCCACCTCTCCCATCAACCGTCAGCGAGCGGTGGTGACGGTTCAGATAAGCTGGGCACCGATGATTCTTCCGATCAATATCGCTAATGAGAGTGATTTAATTTAGAAAGGGAAATTAACACGCCATAATATATATTACCGTATATATCACAGCTGACGGCTTTATTCCCACCGGCACAAGTACAAACATATATATACGCACATGCTTATACATACGTACATGCACGAATTACGATACCACGCTACCTGCATGCATGCGAACTTTGTGTGTGAATTGTAAAATAAAAAACAAGGACTAGTACATACACGTACGTACGCACAGTCCTGCAGCTGGCCGGATCAGCGTATGGTATATTAGCCGTATATATATACGTACGTACGTATACGATCGATAGTCAGCAGTACGTAATACTTAGTAGGGGGATTGGCCGACGATGTTGCCCGGCGGCGAGTAGTTGCAGGTGATGAAGACGCCGAGGTCGTTGTCGCAGACGACGCGAGCGCAGCCGATCGCCGTCGAGTCGCGCCACACCACCTGCGTGTAGTGCCCGCACGAGTTCCCCTCCGGCGCCGAGCAGCTGTTGGTGTCGTGGTCGTACCACTGCTTCTCCGACACCCACGACGAGACGGCGTCGGCCGCCGACCAGTCGGCGCCGGCGGAGCCCCAGAAGATGTTCTCGCCGTACTTCCCGCCGGAGTCCGAGTGCTGCAGCGCGCAGTCGCCGCGCACAGTCGCCGTACTTCCTTCCCCTCCGGCCTGAGGTTACCGCCCCCGGCAGCTTCGTGGTTACCGCGGTAACCGCGAAAAACCGTGTAAAAATCGCATCCAAATATTTGAATTCAAAAATTCGACGATATCGCGGTTTGGTGAGCGGTTATCGCGCGGTTTGCCGCGGTAATCGCGGTATCGCCACGGTTATCGCCGCCTGTGCAGCGTGTTGAGTATGGAAAGGAAAATAGGGAATAAAAACATAAGTATGGTTAAATGCGTGTAGAAAATAATTAGACATTTAACTATTGTGTGAGAAATATGTATAATTCTTATACTTTTAACTATTGTGTGTGAAATAAAAAAATTCGGCATGACCTTTGCTATATTATGGAGTTCGAACAATTAAAATATTTCATAGCATAATCATTGTTCAACAACAATTCAACATCATCATAAAGAGTGCATTACGAAGTCCACACAAAGGATATAGAATGATATAGCTAGGTGTTCCACTGATTGTAAGCCATATGGTACTCTTCAGTAGACATGAGCATCAAACCGTGAGAATGTAGCAACCTCGTCTTGTAGTCTTGCCAAGATTGACCCGTCCATGATGCTGTTGATTGCCACTGAGCGTACAACTGAGCATACCACTCGGGCTCTCTCCATTCATACACCCATGTAGGAGCAGGATAATCGGAGGCTTGTGGACGGGTGTACACGTACGGTTCATAGCCACCTTCAACACTGGAGGCACTGAATGAGCTATAGCTATCCTGGGGCATGTCATAGTGTTGATGATGGTGACGGTCACTTGGATTAATGGTAGTGCGTTGCGAGGTTGGAGCACCATGATCCCGGTCCTGGGTAGCGTGAGTGAAGTCGGCCTCTCCTGCAAGTGGAATAGTATGAAGATGAGTCGTGAATGACAAGGAGATGATTGTAAAACAAAGTGAACAACATCGTACCAGTGAATTGAATCGGGCTATGGTGATCTGACATAGGCTGGTGACCCATCGAAGGCACATCAGTAGTGTAACGCCCTAAAAAAAAAAATTCGACCATCGAATACAAAACACTAAGATACGAAATTCAGAAAAACTTTTAAAGTAAGTTGCATCATGTTATGTTTGATCGTTCGTTTATTCGATCTTTAATTGCGGTGCTCGGATTTATCAAATCCGTTCAAGCGCGAACCCTAAGACAAAAATCGACCAAGTGCATAATCAATGAAAATATCCGAAAATAGGTGGTGAGGCAATAATATGGTAAAGAAAACAACGTATATAAATATTACAAAATGAGTTGGGGTGATATAAATTTAGTAGCAGACGTCACATAAGTTTAAATATATGCGTAGGCGTACAACCGTTAATAATGGTATAAAAAAATATATATATGTATAAGTTAGCGACACATGGAAATTTAGGGGAAATAATTAGGGACACTAAAAATATCGGCCAACATTTATTTATATAAAATTTCAAAAGGTTGGGTAGTTTTTAAATGGAGAGAATACTCAAATTATCAAAAAAAAAAAAAAGAAAAAGAAAACCTGGCGGCACTGTGCATCGCCCGCCAGGTGTTCGACCGGGTTCTGCCGCGCGCCTGCCCCGCACCCGCGCGTGCCCTTGCGCCGCCTGCCGCCGCGCGTGCCGCCCACGCGCGCCCCGCGCCACCGCCGCACCCGGGCCACTGTTGCGCGCCGCGCCGCCCGCCGCGCCGCACGCGCTCCCTCGCCCTGCCGCGCTCACGCCGCGCGCCGCTCGCGCCCTCGCCGCGCCGCCCGTACCGCCGTCGCCGCGCTGCCCTGCCGCGCCGCCCGCCTGCGCGCGCCGCCTGCTGCCCGTCTGCCTCTGCCGCATCTCGCGCGCCCTGCCGCGCCGCTGGCCGTCCTCGAGCCGCCCGCACGTCGCCCCGCGCCCGCACCCCTGCCGAGCGCCACCGGCCGGCTACCCTCGCGCACCGCCCGTGGCCGCCGCTTCCGGGTCGCCGCCGCACGCGCCGCCCCGCGCCGCACGCGCGCACGACGCCGCCCCGCGCCGCACGCGCGCACGACGCCGCTCGCTCGCGCCCCGCGCCCTCACAGCCGCCCGCGCCATACCGGTCGTACGCGCCCGTGCCGCCGTACCCCGCCGCGCCATACCGCCCATACGCGCCCACGCGGCCGTACCCCGCCGCGCCATGCCGCCACGCCGCGCGTCACCGTCCCGTACACGCCCACGCCGCGCGCTGTGCCACCGTACCCCGCGCCCACGTCGCCGCGCCGGCCTCCTCCGTGCCCTCTCGCCCTATATAAACCCCATCCCCTCGCCCTTTCCTTCCCACGCCATCTATTTCTCTTTTCTTCCCCTTCCGCTCCACCACACCGCCGGGTGCCGCCGCCGTGTTCCGGGCCGCCGCGCGCCCCGCCGACCGCCGTGCGCCGCAATCCGCCGCCGGTAAGCCCTCCCCCTTAACCCCCTTAGGTGGGCCGCAAGAGAGAGAGCGAGAGGGAGCGGCGCCAGTGGGCCGAGAGGAGAGAGGAGAAAGGAGAAAGAAGAAGGAGGAAGAAGAAGCAGGGGAAAAGGAGAGAAAAGAAAAAGGGGAAGAGGAAAAGAAAAGAAAAGAAGAAAAGAGAGAAAAGGGAGAAAGAATAGAGAAGGGGAAAAAGAAAAATGGGGGAGGAAAAGAAAAATAGGGAAAAATAAAAGTAGACCTAGGAAGGAAATTTAGAGTAGAAAATGAAATTTGGAGAAATGAAATTGGGGTGAAACCACCGGTTATTTTGGAAAATTATACAAGGAATTAAATAGGATTAATTAAATGCAAAGGTTCACTTAACTTAATAATTTGTTAATGGTTATTCTTGCAAGACGAGTAGTCAAATATTTAGATCTCAGTTCTTAGGATTTACCAACTCGCGTGTATACTAGTAGTTAAATACTAGGACTTCTAAATTGAGCGTTGCCATTAATATTTATCGTAATAACTGTTTAGTCGTTATATAATTTTTCTCGTCAATTAGGTTATACGCTTAGGTAGCCATTACAATTATTTAGTAGAACACCAATCACCAAAGGTTGAGTATCATTATCGGATCTAATCTAGACGAGTCGTGTAAACTAGATTGGATTAATATTTTAAATTGGCTAACGCTAATATTTTAGGATAACAATATTAAAAAAAATCAAAATAGGATTACCTCTTCGGTATTCAAACGTTCGCGCTCGATCTTTTCCTTATATTGGATTTTGTTGGATTTTAATTGAATTCTAAAGGAATTCAATTTCTTTCGCACGTAATTATAGATTCCGCAGAGACTGTGAGTCCGACCGAAGACCAAGAGCAACCGGCGTACGAGCAAGGCAAGTCATCACTATTTCTTGAACATATTGATTCCTAATTGCGAAATTATTTTGTTTGCAAATAAAGTTGCATGCAATAATGAATATCCTACTTGTTGTTATGCCATGCCTTGAATATTGTTTACCCCATATTCCCTTGAAACCATGTTTACGTATGGGTCCCTAGTCAATTATGACAAATGCTTAGTAATGCTATTCTAGTATCATGCATACTCATATTTATCAAAATGCTATATGCTTGGCAATTACCTTTGGGAAGGTAATTGAGATGCGGCATGTGGAGACATGAGCGCCACATTGCCAGGATATGATGACATAAATTGTGAAAGGAGAAATGAAACTAAACAACTGTTTTCGACCGGGGCGGATGGTGGATTTGGGTGGAATCTGGAAAAAGGCTAGTACCGTCCCCGGTCAGTTAAGGACCGAGCCATGAAGTTAAGCATGAAACGACCCTCGTACAACCGCACTTCTCGGATGGGTATAGACCTAGCGGACTAGATAGCCGAGCAGAGGCAGTATCCTTGCATAGATGGTTCACCCCCGTGTGTGAGGCAGGTGCGCTACGGTGGGGCAGCCGTTGAGGTAGGGCCGCGATGCGTGCCCTACGTCGGTGTCGCCATTTGTAGGACTGCCACGTGTGTGAGAGTGAGAATCTAAACTTAAACTATAAACTATAAACTTTACGTGCGTGTGAGACTTCCCTTCCCGGGAGCGCCAGAACTCCTCTCACTGCTAGAAACAGATACGCCTAGAGTGCATGAGGATGATAGTTCATGGAGCGGGTACTGCCAATGCAAGGTTATCGAAATGCTTTGCCGTGACGCGTCTCATGTGTTGAGACGAGGCTCATATGTTGGGCAGTCGCGGAGTGCGGGTAAAGTGTACATCCACTACAGTGTGAGTAAATCAAAACCTATTCGAATAGCCGTGCTCGCGGATATTGAGCACCGGGACATGTATTACACTTGGCTAGACTCTAAACTCTTAACCTGTGTGGGATGGGTTATTGCATGATGAATTTTATGCTGTTGGAGCCACTCCCCGAGAGCAGGGAAGGCGGGCGTCCACAGAAAACCATGACGACCAACGGCGGAAAGCCATCCTTGGGATCACAATGGGTGGTAGACAGAACCGCCGTTGCTTAAATTAAACTCTGGTATTAAAACCTGACCAGTTATGCTAAGTCTTAGGTTTGTGAAAATGATTGCAAAACCAGCTTTATGCAAATGAGCCTTTGCCTTGCCTTGAATAAAAACCCTGCATATGCATCGTTGTTGTGGTGACTTGCTGAGTACGGTTGGTACTCACCCTTGCAATTATAAACTTCACCAGAAGCCGAAGATGACACCGCGGAAGATCCGTACGCCTACTATGAAGAGGATGCGGAAGATGAGGGTGCCCACTAGGTCTAGATACGGTCGTTGCCTGTGGCAATGACAATGCCGCTGCCTTCGCTCCGCTACTTATCTATATTCTGCTTTTGGACTGTATTCCGGACCGCTTGGTCCTTTGTTCTAAGACTACGCCTTCGGGCCTATGATGTAATAATTCGTACACGACGCATATGTATGCGCTTTTGGTGATTCAACTATGTATCGTGTGTGCCAAACTACTTGATCCAGGGAAATGGCACAGAATACACGAGTGATTCCTGTTGCAAAACGGGGGTCCTTACAAGTAGTTCCTTGGCCTCCCTGACCAGCGTCATCTCCATCATCTGTATCAGTTTTGGAGCTACTATCACCGGACTCTTGGTACTCCGGGCTTCCTTGAGTCTCTTCATCACTGTCGACAGTCGTAGACCGTGTGGATTTACCTCTGCCCTTCAATTTTTTGGATGGAGGTGCTCTTGGCCCCTGTCGAGTCTTTCTTTTTCCAATGTGACTATCGCCTATATTTTCATCAGCCCACTGGGCAACACTAGAAGCCCCGGTAGTCCTGCGGAGGTCAGTCAAGTCCACATGGTCAGCTACTAGTGGAGTTGGCACCGGTGCTTCACTCTCAGTTGAGTCCTCATCGAGTTCTGGGCAAGCATTAGAACGAGCATTGTCCATCCAGTCTTTGAGTTCATTGTTGGTTTCATAGAATGAAAGGTCCGCAAGCCTCTGAAGGGGATCATTATCATCCTTCCTAATGTGGGCATGTGATTGTTGTATGCGAAGGCGAAGATTGTAGTTGACATACACAAGTTTGTTCAGTTTCTTGTGTGTTAGTCTGTTACGGACCTTTGTATGTATGAATGCAAATGTGCTCCAATTCCGTTCGCATCCACTTGAAGAGCAGCATTGACTAACCAAACGCAATGCAAGCTTTTTCAAGTTCGGCGTGTCTGAGGCGAACATAGACCACCACTTGATGAGTCTGCTATGGCTCGAATGGATGAGGATAGGAGTGAGTCGATGTGAGATATTTTCTCAGTTAATGGGCCTTAATGAGCCGAATGTACAGTAACAATTCTCAGCCCACACTGTTTTTTACTTTTAGATTTATTTGAATCCTTTTCGATTTAGCCATATAATTTGAATTTCTCTAACTAGTTTTCAAAAATTTTATTCACCATAAGATTCTACAATTCAAGAGCTTCATCCAAGAATTTTTTCTGATTTTTTTCGATTTTTTTCGAAATTTTTGAATTCGGATGAAATTTACTAAACCCTACCGCCGGCTACCGCTGCCGCACCCCCGCGGTAAGCGCGGTTACCGCGCGGTAGGGCAAACCCTGCTCCGCGTACGCCGCTACCGTGTCGTCCCACGTCACCGCCTCCACGCCCACGTCGGCCCTCGCCGCGTTGTGCAGGTCCACGTAGTCCTGCGGCGTGTCGGCCTCGGCCGCCGTCGAGGTGGCTGCCATCATGGCGAAAACAACCGCAATGGCAGTCGCCACAGCAAAGCCAGCTCCTTTCTTTGGAACTCTCTCCATGTAATTACCCAGCTGCTTAATTGCTTAATTATATTATATAGCGATCGATCGAGCTGCTAGCAGTAGCAGTAGAGGTGATACATAATTAGCATGCAATTCGGTAGTATTTATAGACGAACGTACTGGCTCTCAAAATGGCGGTACGTAATAATATATATAACAAAAATATATGATGATGTATATATGTTGTAATATAATGCTCTCTAATATAGGCACGTACATATATTGATCATCGCAAGCTGACGTAATATAATAATAGATATGCATGGATACGCACATTGGTTAGATACGACACTGAGCCACGGTAAATGTATCCAAACGGACACTTGTACATAATTGATCAGTATCGACGACCTTACATGTTAATCGTGGCTGAGGTTTAACCGAGGTAAGCTACTATTAAGTTCAATTAACGAACGGGCCGGCGACAACTTCACTTTCAAACCATATATATATATAGCTAGGCCCACACCAATCTCACAGTCCTCACATCACCTAATTTGTTGGCTAGTTCGTAGTCAATCGTCCTCTCACATCTCTTTTTCTCTTAACACTTGCAGTAAATTCCTCTCAAAAAAAAACACTTGCAGTAAATAAATTATTATTTACTTATCAGCTAATAAAGGACTTAATCCTCCCAAAAGAAAAAAACTAATAAATGAGTACTCACAAGCGTTGTTGATTTCTTCTTAGAGATTTCAATACATATATGAGCATGCATCAGCTATCTAGAGATAGTTCTGTTATTTTATTTTACAAAGTATATCGATGTACATATACCTCGTTCGGCCCTCTGATATTACCCGCTGCCCTTACTATGTATGTATGTGTACACACACATACATACATACATATATATATATATATACATGTATGTATATGTGTATATATATATATATATAACACACACATAGGCGCGATTTCCCCGTCAGTTTTCACACACCGCAATTTGCATGAACGCTACGTGGCATTAGGGTTCAGGGGCTAACAGGTTATCTGCATGCCTGGTTAATTATGTCGTAATCATACAGGAGTATATCGCCCAATGTCAACTATGCAACTAAATTAGTTAAGGAGATGTCATATATTTGTACATATACCACCACCCCACACCAGGACCAATATAATTAGAAATAATATGCATGGAAAATGCATGCTACATGTACGATTTTCACTTACGATATCAGCACGATGAAACGCGGAACAAATAGAAGGCACGGAACAGGAATACATGATGACGAGAGTCGCTCATGGGCCTAAGCCCATATACAAAGTTTACAAACTCATCACCGTCTGTTTCCTCTTTTCTTACATACTAGTAAAAATATCTGTGTGCTGCAATCTACCTATTTCAGTTATAATGACTTTGACTGTTAGATTGTTAGATCATAGTGGTTCAAATTATAAGGATTGTTCTATCTATAAAGAAAAAATTAAGAGTTTTATACCAAATTCAATTATAGTTTTAAGATATGTTTTATAAGAACTAGAATTGAATCAATGGATATGGATATAGAATCTAAAAGTTATATATGTTGGTATCCTATTTGACTTTAAAAAAACTAGCTCCATATAAAATTACATTAGAAAATTCGGTAGTTTACATGGTACATAATTTTTAGGGTGTATTCTATACTCTCTCTTCCTAACTTTTACTTACTCATTTTTCGTGCGCGAAGATTCCTGAACTGCTTTTGTTGCAAAATTTTTTGACAAAACCCAATGTATTTTATAGTAAAATTTTATAGCTTCTTGCCGATGCGGTAATGGTATTGGTCGAGCATACATGTTGGTCGTCTTGTGCAACAGCAGTACAGCACTGACACTGGCCATCCTCACCGCAGGTTCGTAGTTTCCCCAAGGTTTTTCCTGCGCTGGCCGTCCAGTTGCATTGTCGTCGAGCGTCGACTTGGGTGCCGCTCCGATCCCGGTGATAAACAGCAGTATTTGGCTTCATTGACTCCACCGCCGCCGCGTCCTCCACCTCCCAACCAATTTCTTGGCTTCTAATTTTCAGAGAAACTATGAATTTGAATTGAACAACGCAAACAACATCTGGTTGGTTCATGGGCAGTGCTCTCGTACTCGCCGTTGTCGCGCATCGTGCGCGCGCGTTCTGGTGACGGCTGATGGATGGGTCACGCCATCAGAAGCAATCAATCCATAAAACATTGCCTTTGAAAACAACCCATGATTCCTGGACTCCCGGTTGGAGGAAAAAAATTAGGAAATGTAATCTCCCCTACCTTGGGGCGCAGGAGGCTAGCAGAATCGGAAACGCATTGCCGCACAAAGGGCGACGATCGACTCGAACGAGCAACGAAGGGTACGGAGGAATAATTTTGACAAAAACGATACAAAGGGTGAGCTGCCAGCGAGCGCATTGCGAGTCGGATATAGACAATGACGGACGAAAAGGAGGATTAGTACGGAATCATCTTCAATTTTTATTAAAGATATACGGTATAAACTTCGATTAATATCTGAACTCACGGTCTGATCTAACCTATAACAATACTAATCTAGGTTGCACGCAAAGAGGTATGTCCATTTACCTGATTTTCTTTGGCCTCACAAACATATTCTTTGGTACGCTAGTCCCTCTTTCTTTTTCCTGTGCAATGTTTAAGAGCAAGACCATGTAACGGAACGCTTGTATATTCTTTTTGTATTGTTTTAATCTAAATTTTGCTTTGCAATTAAAACATGTCATCGTAAACTTTTGTTTGCAAATTTTTTTAATATGCATATGGGCCGAGCGATGCAAGATAAATCCATCCATGTGGGACCAAAACTTACGTACAGCCGTTACTGAACGCTAGGAGAAGTGTTAAGTTTCATCGTATAACTATCGTAAAAAACATATCTTACATATAGCAACGTTCTAATATGCATAGGATAACGAATTTACCAGTATTGCATTTGACATTTATCTAAATACCCCTATTAGATTTCCTTTATATTTTTCTATCTAAGGTGATGGCTTCTTAACTATTTGCCACTTCTACCTACATGGTATGCCAACGTGATAACCCAGTGTAAATATCGATGTGGGACCCACTTGTCAGTCTCACAAACTCTCCCCTTCCTCTCGGCGGTTGACAGCCGCCCTCCTCTCGGTGGTAGTGCGGGTGCTTTGCAATGGCGGGACCACAGGACGGCGATAGACAGGCTTCTCGAGATCCCCCGCCACCGAGGAGAGGGCTACTGGAGCTCGCGGGACGCTAGGCATAGAGGGAGCTTGCCAGCACCAGGCTTGGAGGGAGGTAGGGAGCTTGCGGAGGGAGGCGTGTGCGCGAGAGCTTGCAGGCGCTAGGCTCGGAGGGAGGCATGGAGGGATGCATGCGAGCGGGATCTCGCCGACACTGGAATGGGAATGGGCTCCTCCTCGTCGGCGAGCTGGAGGATGACGAGGAAGATGAAGTGAAGGGGAAATGCTAACTTATGGGTCCCACTCTGCTTTTTAGGGTTGCAAGCCACGTTGGCACGCTACGTAGGTAAAAGCGGCAAATAGTTAAGAAGACACCATCTAAGGGAAAAAATAAGGGCAAATCTAAAAGGGATATTTGGATAAGTAACAAATGCAATAGAGAAGCACGCGCCCGGCTCAGGAAAGGGTAGGGGAGGCCGAGGTGCCCCTTCGCCGCGAGTTCCAGCTCGAGATCCGCAGCCACTGCCACGTGAGCTCGAGCTCGACATCTGGTCAAGCTGCGGTGGCCGGTCGGTGAGGAGTTCAAGACGTGAGAGTCCTGTAAGAAACCGCAGCGGAGCGTCCCGATATGCGTCACCGGTGGCGGTGCTCGCTGAGGAGGAGCGACACGGCAGCGGTGGCGGATCTCGGAGACGGGGATTCTCGACGATGCAACGGTGGGAGCTTGTCTAGGCAGCACCGCTGACATGGAGCTCGACCTCCATGCCATCGGCCACCGCGCCTGGAAGACAGGAGCCATGCGACGTTTTGCCCAAGCACAGCAGTCAACGCCACACTCCAGCCGCCATTCCTCTAAGACCGAAGGCCTCCCTCGCCCGGCCAACCCCCCTACAACTAGAATCCTACCCGCGTCGTAGGGTGGCTCGTCTACGTGTACCAACGCGCACCGAGAGTTGCGCCACCGCGGTGGCCGCGGAGATCAAGGCGTCGGCGCACTACGCCGTGGTGCCGGACCACGTGATGAGGAACGTGACCGTGGAGAAGTTCCTGTGGGAGATGGCGCACGAGAAGCCCATCCGGTTCACGCCGCAGCTCGGCGCTGGCTGCTTCGAGACGGTCTACAGGTGTGCCCTCCCCAACGGCCTCGCCGTGGTGGTCAAGGTGCTCCACGGCGGCATGGACAGGAGGTCCAAGGAGCATGTAGTTCATAGCGGAGGTGGGCACCATCGGGAGGACGCACCTCGTCAGGTTCTTCGGCTTCTGCTTCGACGCCACCTCTCATCTACGAGTACATGGGCAACGGCGCGCTCGACGCCTACCTCTTCGACCGGACCCACGCCGTCGGCGTCCCGGCGTTGCGTGCCATGCGCGAGGCCTCCGGTACCTCCACCACGATGAGTGCTAGGACATGATCGTGCACTACGACATCAAGCCCGGTAACGTCCTCAACGGCGGCATGACGCCCAAGGTAGCCAACTTCGGCACGCACGTCTCCGTGTCCGGCATGCGCGCGCTTAATCTTGTCATTAGAGTATTTGCATGGTTATTTTTGTTTACCATTAATAAGTGTTTGTATAAGTCATATGCTAGAAGATATGTGTACGTAGGTGAGATACATGCATACTGCACAGCTTGTTTGGTTCTAACTCATGGGTGAGATGCCGAAGTGCCGTGCAAGCTAGCGACTTGTCTGAATAAGTCACAGAAGACAAAGCCCAACTGCAAGTGGAAGTGCTGCACGAAGTAGCCGGATCGCAGGCAAGGCGAGGTCCCATGTTGCCAAGTGAATTGGTCCCAGCAGTAGATGGCGTGAGTTGTGGCTGAGTGGGTTTGGCTTACGAGTCTATATAAACAAGAAAACGATGTGAGCTAGTTGGCTGGATCAACCAAAAGGCTTTCTAGCTTGTGTGCCCTCTGTTCATTCGTGTGTGTGTGTCGCAAGTGAAAAATACGTGAGTGTTTGTGATAAACACTACAGAAGAGAGGGAGTGATTCCAACACGCGCGGCACCCCCGGGCTACGCCATGCCGGAGATGTGGATGCGGTCGGGCGTGACGGAGAAGTGCGACGTGTGTAGCCGTTGAGATCGCCGGCCAGAGGAGGAACTTCGACGGCTCGCCTAACTCTCGAGATTTCTCATGGCGGCGGCGGTGGCGGTGGTTCCCGATGGTGGCTAGCTTGGACCAAGTACGAGCGCATCTGAGCAGTGAGATCTGCAGTAGCGACAGCGAGGCCGTGGTGACCATGGCCGTCGACGAGCTTTTGGAAGTTGACATGGCCATCGAGAAAACGACGGGTCGCCCTCCATCGAGATGGGCGATCCTCAACTTTGTCTCCCGCTCGCCCGTGCAGTATCCGAATTTGTTTTGATTCCAGTCCTGAATCCATCCGAATCCGAGTTCGACCAAGGACCAGTGCTACTAGCTGTTTTGTTTCTGTTCTGGTCAGATGAACCACTGCGTTTTTGTTGTCAGATCGAGTCTAGGGGAAGAAGACTTCATTAGAACCCATGCATTTGATTTGAATTCTAGTATTATCTGTTCTGGTAGCTGCTCTCGATCTGGGGGAAGATTGGTAATTACTACAACATTGCTTTCTTGCTTGGGAGTTGGGGATGCGGTCTACTGCTTCCTCTGCATTCCATTTGGGAATGTTGATGCATTATTGATATTGTTATTGATTGTTCTGATTTCTGGATTCGATCAAGAGTACAATGTTGCTTGCTTGGGAATGTTCTTGCTTGTTTCAGGTCAGATCAGACACTGTTTGTTAGAGGGGGCATAGGGAGAAGAAACTTGATTGAATCCTAAAAACTTGATACTGTTATGAATTGCGGTATAAATTCTGAATCCAACGGTTAATAAAATTGTGATCCTATTGGAATTAATGATCACTTTTGATGGCTGACGAGACCCTCATCTCAATGTGTTTTAATGGAGTATGTTATGATTTTTTTTCTCATGATCACTGATATTGTTATTGATTGTTCTGATATCCAGATTCGATTTGGGGGGAAATTGATTGTTCTGATACAATGTTGCTTAATACTATGTTCGGAGCCAACTGCGACTATGCATGCCCACGTCGGTTTATAGTCCTAGGGGTGTTTGGATCCAGGGACTAAATTTTAGTCTCTGTCACATCGAATATTTGTACACTAATTAGAAGTATTAAACATAGATTAAGGATAAAACTCATTTCATAAGCTAGACTAATTCGCGAGACGAATCTATTGAGTCAAATTAATCCATGATTAGCCTATGTGATGCTACAGTAAACATGTGCTAATTATGAATTAATTAGGCTTAAAAAATTTATCTCACGAATTAGCTCTCATTTATGTAATTAGTTTTATTATTAGTCTATGTTTAATACTCTTAATTAGCACCGAAACATCCGATATGATAGGGACTAAAATTTAGACCTCGATCCAAATACCACCTTAATTCCATTTGTTTCAGGTCAGATCAGATCAGCCGCTGTTTGTTACGAGGACAACAACACATTGCATTGAATCCTAGAAGATTTGATGCTGTTGAGAATTGCGGTGTAGAATCCTGAATATAACGCTTAAAATTTTGACGAGACCCTGATCTCTGTGTGTTGTCACTCTGCGACGACGGGACAATTTCCATCGGCGACCTCATCGCCCCAGCCGTCTCCTTGTCCATCGTGTTGCAGCTCTCGATGGAAATTTAAGATACTACCCTTGAATGATTGTGAGCAGTTCATTTCTTTAAATCTAGTAATGAATCTGATTATATCTTGGCATGTGTAGTAGAAATTTTATAGAATAAAAATATATAATCGAATGGTAAATTCACATGCCATATAACATGTTAAAATAAAGGAGTAGGTAAAAGATATCTTAGCGAAATGTTGAATAAAATATTATTTATACTCGTAGAAATCTATATTAGTACAGTACGTAGTATCGCTAGTTGGAAGGAGACAAGTCCGTGGACGAAATGGAAGGGACATTCGTGGTACGTACGTGTCAACAGCATCAGCAGATTTGTTTGGGATGGAGACCTCCTTGTGCGCTTCTGCCTCATCGCCTTGCACACTGTTTGTGGTATAATTTGATTTATAGTTAGTTTGTTTGGGCATGCCAAATTATTTACAAGTCTGTACAAGTGGCTGATGATTTGCCTGGAAAATCCATTCAATTTGTGCTTGCAATAATTAATGTGCATGGAGACGTTGAATTCATGGTGCTGGCCTGGGAGTCATGCTGCAGAAGACAATATCTGAGCCATATAAAGGATGGTGGCCAGTTGGATAAACGATGGAATTTGATGGATGCAGTGATTGATGCACACTGAAGGCTAGTCACTTTGGGATTTTGCTTGTGCTGCTAGTTTATTGGACGCTGTGGTTGCATATGATTTTGTGCAGGAGCATCTACCGAGGATTCGATGACTGCGTGGGCTCGTGCGATGCTATTGCTTCACATATACAGCAGCAAGGAAGTTAGAAAGATTTACTTTATTAGTTTGTTTCCTATCCGGTTAAGATTTTCTATATTTTTGGTGGGACCGGTTAAGGTGCCAAAGCCACATATACCTGTATATAAATGACCGATTGGATGGACCCCGAACGATTTATCGATCTACTATTTTTTCCCGTTCTTTACTTTTCTGTTATTTTCAATTTGCTTTCATAGCTGAGTTCTAGCTACCCTATAATTTGTTTAATCTTTACCTTTTGCGTTGAAAAACTATCATGCTTTTCCACGAAATTGAGAAGGTTATCCTTTGCTAGTTTACTTGGAAGCTAATCATTTATCGTCGGGTAAGTACGATATTTATTTTCTTTACTAATTTGCTCGTAAATTAGTTGTGTGATTTTAAGAACATGAATTAATCTCGAAATCGGTTTAGTTGACCAGTTTTGATCTATCGATTTTGGCCAACACAAAATCACCTAATGATTTGCGGTGTAATCAAGAGTCACCAAAATCGTTGTCTCCAGTGTTGTTCTTCTTGAGAGGCGTCGGTGCCTTGTACTCCGTCTCCCCGTGCAGGAACTCGACGAGCGGTGGGTCCTGCTACATGAAATTGGTGGCACGGTCAGGGACAGGGGTGGCACCGCCACGATGAGCGGCACTGTACACGGCAGCCTCCACGAACCGTGTCTCGGCGTCCCGGCCTGGTGAGGATAGGAAAGAGTGGGAGAGATGAGGAAAGAGTAGGTTGCTGGCATATAATGATATAAGGCCTATAATCATAGAAAGCCTACATATGTGCTCTCACACTAATTCAGTATAGTTGATCGGAGTCAAAGCGTTACGTCGAACGAAACCGGGAGCCATTCTGCCTTGACACAGTTTTGTGAGTTTCGCGACGGGTTATACTGGTATTGCGGGTTTTAGGGGCAAAGTTTAAACTTAGCAATAAATTTAGGGATGTAAAGTGAACTTTTGCTGTTAGACGTAGATCGACCGCTCCACGTACGGAATTGTCTCATGGATTCAAATTCAAATTATCCTATGAATTCAACTGTTCAGTAGGCATTTTTTTTCCTCGGTAATTCAGCAAACCCGTATTTATTTACTTAGGAAGAAAATGCATACATTTACACACCGTATACATATATGCACCTAGATACTTCCTCTGTCCTAAATTATAAGGCCTATATTTTCTTACACGGTCTTCAATGATATATTTTGATTATTTGTTTATTTCATGTTATGTTTCCAATAAATATGAAATTAGCATCACATGAAAGTATTTTAAAATATGAATTTAGTGATATAACATGCATAATATTTAGTATACATGGGATTAGTATAATCATTAATTTAAAGTTATCGTGTTTGATTTTTTTTTGAAGTCCTATAGTTTGGTACGGATGGAGTTCTACGTACAAACATTTGATGCTTCCTGGTAGTCTTTGCATATAGCTCGAGCTGACAACAATCGACCGATGCACACTGATTAGGAATTAATGGTACTACCAGGTGAAACGGTAAACGCGTCAATCTGACCTAGCAGACAGACTTAGTATATATCTCATCCCCAGAGAGGCAGAGACCTCGTCATCGTGTGCACATGTATCAACTGATCTGTTGGCGAGTCGTAGTTTTGGATCGTTGATCCTGATCGATCTTACCTTCTTTTTAACACTTGTGGCAAATTCAATTATTTAATTATCAACTATATATGAAAGTTTTATTTGCATAATTTACTTATAAATGTTCATTATTAATTAGCGACAGACACAATTAAGGGGAGATCTAATGGGCAGGTGGTTACCTTGATCAGCACCCCCGTCCCTCCCCTAACGTGCACACGTCCCTCCTTCCTCCCCTTCCTACTACACTATTACACTATAAACTTCAAACCATTTAAAAAAACAAGTTAGAAAAAAATAAAAAAAATCTAATATTTATAAATATATTCATGTGCATAGATTTTATATTTATAAATATATATCAAAACTTCGTACGTATAGACTTTATGTATAGAAGTATTCTATATAAAACATATTAAATTCGAATTTGAATCAGATATATAAACTTTTAATCTATAAATTTCAGATATATAAACTTTAGATCTATAACTTTTAGACGTGTAAATTTGAGGTGTACAAATTTTAGGTATATAAACATATTAAAATAGTAAAATAATACGGTAAAAAAAAAAGTAACGTGGGGGCGCCATACGCGATCGATCGCGCAATAGGATTTTCGCACTAGCAGTAGGAGTACTATCCCAACTAATTAACCCTTTTTTTCCAGATCACCATCCAGTAGAGATGCTTCCAGAAAACCGAACATCGATCTCACACATGGATTCCAATCCATGTACGTACGTGGACACGGTCCTTATATGTGGCACATGCTATTATTAACTTTTTTGTAAAGTTGATTTGTTTAATGGCTGGATTGTCTAGTTAATTATTCTTTAAGACAAACTGCCTAGTTCACTATGTGCATGCATGACACTATATCATTAGTCTTTGATGTTTTCCATGAATGATGTAATTAAGAGTGAAATTATATATCAAATGAGTCAAACGACGGTAATACGTTCGCTTTTGGAGCCTGTGGTTAGCAGGTGATATGATCTACCTTTTTTTCCTCCGATAGAAAGTGATGTAGAATCAAATTGCTATATCACTTTTCGGTTATTTATTAACTACTCTGTGTGTATTGTACGATCGAACACAAGTAATCAAGCTACGAATTTAACTATAACTAGGAGTCCTAATCATGTAGGAAACCTATCAAACGAGACAAACAACTGTCCCATACAACTTCAAACTCCACACTTCCCAAACTTGTACTCCAATCTAAATTTGACTCTCTTTCCATACGCATACAACACCATTTGCATACCATATGAAAACGTTCACCTCCACGTGCATTATTCTCTAGCCAGAGCATCCCGTGTGGTATCTTTGACCGTCTGAACCTTAACTTCTCCTAAGCCTAGTCTCGATCCGTCACCAGCTATACTCCCATAGCCTCAATAACACCTGCATATGAACAACAAAGAAACTTTATATCCGAGTACAAGTTCACACCAACTTAACTCACATCAGCACACAATAATATCACATACGAATAGAAACCATCTAAAAATTATAAACATGAAGCAATCTAGAAATTCCACGAAACAACCCGAAACCGACTCCCTCGTTGGAGCTGGACATCCCAGCACCAGAGGGGATATAACTACTCGGAGATGCGGTGAACCAGTTCATCCTTTGGCATCGTCGAGACATCATCCTCACAGGATAGGCGACTTTGACGACCTCAGCTCCATCGGTGCCACAGACGGCTGCCCCTCCAGCACCGCCATCCCCATCTAATTCCCCAAGCCCGCCAGGATCTCCTATGCTAGCAAGATCTCCGTCCCCGAAAAGAGTACCTTCTCCACCTGCAGAGCCTGCCGCACCAGCTTCCCCAACTCCGCTATCTCGGCAGCAGTCTCCTGCTCACCAGTCGCTTCCTACTCCACAATCTGCTCTCATGCAACCTGTGCCACCTTCCCAGAAAGATGCATCTATCCAAAAGCCAAATACTTCGCAAGCCCGCAAGCTCATACCACAAATGGTTTCCACGTACAAACCAAAGGAAATGGCAGAGTACGAGGCAAGAATAGTTTTCAAGTCATTCAGGGGACAGGGTCCGACAAAGCCAGGCCAACCTGAACCGCAAACGGATGCAGAGAAAAGCGTACTAGGTCATGCAGACAATATGCAATCTTGGGATTCTACAGAAGTGCCAAAGGTGTACGAGTATGGCAAGTCATTCTTGCCGTACCACGTCATGATCGAACTCCCATGGCCAATGAGGTTGCTGCATGACTGGGATCTAAGAGCAAGTGAGAAGGGCCACGAGATAATTAGTGTCAAGGTCCCGGATAATGCTTTCGTCAACGGACCCAATGGAAACTTTATCATCACTTTCAATGACCTGCACGCATTCTTTCAGATGGAAAAAATGGGTATCAATCTCGTCGGCGCGTGGTGCCTGTAAGTTTCCCGGCTTGTTTGTTGTAGCGAATGTTTGCCAAAAAACTATTAAGTCATTTAACTTGCATAATTTTCACAATGGGTAGATGCCCAAAGAATGGTGCATTGTAGCTACTTTCATATATATATGCTAATTAATTATTCGTATCGATGTTTTATAATGTTTAACTTGTGATACTTTCGATATAAAAATCAATCGTGTTTGTAATTGATCATGAATAACTGCGACTATATTTGGTACTGTACCATTCATAAACACAACTAAAAATAAATACAAGTCTATACGAGATCTATCCAAACGGCTAGTGTAATCTAGAGCGTTTGCAATAATAAGTGTTCCCATGCGGTCCACTTAAACCGCCCGCACGGGATATTAGATCTTCCCGCGCAGTCGGTATAACACAACTGCACGGGATAATCTATTATCCCGTGCGGACGTGTTAAGTGGACCGCACGGGAAGATTTATTTTCCGTGAGGTTGGGCCGCCCGCACGCGAAAATATTTATTTTCGCAGACCGCTAGGTGCAGACGGTCAATACCTCCGCACGGAACACCGTGTTTTGACCGCACGGAAAAACACAATCTGTAGTAGTGACACTGGATACATATATAAGTAGATAGACAATATATCTTTATTTTAGACGATAGATAGGTAACATATATCTGTTGTATCATGACTAGTCATGACTAGAGCTTATTCCAATATATCCTTTAGATACATGCATGCATGTTCTCGTATACCAGATTATCGATCAGCTAGCATATCTAATAGGGCCTTTGGTTGTCGATGTTGCCAGGCGGGCTGTAGTTGCATGCGATGATGGTGCCGATGTCGTTCCTGTTGCAGGTGACACGGGCGCAGCCGACGTACGACGTGCGCCTCCACACCACCTGCGTGTAGTGCCCGCACTGGTGGCCGACGGCGCATTTGTTCCTCCGGTAGTCGTAGTACGGCCTCTCGCCCACCCAGTAGCTCATCGCCTCGCCCGGCGTCCCCGAGCCTCCGACGCCGCTCCACCACAGGTTCTCGCCGTATGGCCCCTGGATGTGCTGCTTCCGGCAGTAGCGGGCGTGCTCCAGGGCTTTCGCCGCCAGCTTGTCGCTCCACGCCACCGTGCCGACGCCGACCGCCGCCCGGGCCTTGTTGTGGAGGTTGACGAAGGCCGCCTTCTCCTGCCGCGAGAATTGCTGCTGCGCCGCTGTGGTGGTGGTGGCCATAACCATGGCGAGAGCCGCCATGGCCACCACCAACTTTGCTACTGATCTCATCTCCATGCCCATGGTGTACGTACGTACACCAATTCAGTTCACTTCTTCAGCTAGCTAGACTCCTGTATGCAGAGGCGATGATGATTAACTGTGCAATTAGGCAGTATTTATAGGCCGATCGATCGATATCACCGGGTGATCTCAACACGGCTAATAAGTACTACAAATATATGATGCTCTTTGGTAGTCTCTGTAAATACCTCGAGCTGACATCGACCGATGCACCCTGGTTAAGAATGATACCAGGTGAAACGGTAAACTCGTCAATATATACGATCCAGAAGACAAGGTAAAACGTCAATTCAGCAGACAGACTTGGTATATATCCTCGACCATTTTTAAATCCCTATGTAGAACTAGTCATCGTCCTGACATGCATAAACCGATCTGTGTTGCCGAGTTGGATCATCCGATCGGATGGTCACCCACGGTTTACACTTTTCAGAAAGACCGAATTTCGGTGGTCACCAAATTAAAATTCATGATTCTCGGTATTTTCATAATATTTTTCACGATATTCTTTAAAATTATAACCGAATTTAAATAAATTTTGACCAAATTCACAAGAAAATCCAAAAAATTCAGGCGAGATAGTTGCTTGCCGAGTGATTCGAAATTAAAAAAATCCAAACCGACATTTCAATAACTGATCTCACCTTGTTTTAACACTTGTGGCAAATTTAATTACTATAATCTATGAAAGATTTATTTGTACAAGATTACAAATCATTTCTTTAGTTTTAAGTAAGCATCAGATATCAAAAAACCGAGGTGATGATGATTTGAAACCGAGGGCTTATACTGGTCCGCAGCAGGTTGTGGCAAAATGTGGGGTAGTGATGGCAACAGGGTGCCCGATCTTCCGTCAGGTGAAGATAACTATCAATTTGGCGGAAACTTAACACGCACACAATGCGAACCCTGCAATCGCAACACCACGTATCATTTGGTTATCAACCGTGCGCCGAAACCCGATTGACCTCGTCGAGAAGGCTAATCCCAGTGTGCAAATCGAAGAGCACAAGCAAGAACAAGAAAGATAGAAACTCAATTGCAGATGAATGATTAATCAAGAACTCACAGTTGGGGTTCCACAAACCGATGAACGACGAGACTGCAATGGCAGAAATAATCTAAGCAAACCCCACACTAAACTATGACAGTGTTAACACTAAAATTTGATACGGTTTTTTAGTGGATTCGGTTAAGGAAAGAAGTGGATTGGTAGATGGAAGTTTATCAAGATCAAGCTAAATTCAAAGAGAAATCGTGAAGATCACGGTAAGGCAGTTTCATATTTAGTATATCTCTTAAATAGACAGGATTAGTTATTTTCCTTTTCTTGTTAGGAGTCTTATCTCATGTCCGATCAGGACTTGTATCAACCAAGGGTATAAATATGTACACCCGGAGTCTTTTTAAATTATCCCCAGATCAATACAATTGTATTTCGCTGCATCACCAACATTTCGACGGGTTATTGTTTCGAGTATGGTTGCAACGGTTAAATTCGATCTCCAGCGAGAAAGTAAGTTCCACCAAGTTTGCTGGTATCAGCGTAGTAAACTAGTATGTATGTACTAGTTATTTTTCAAGGTACATGTTAATATCAAGTAGTAAATTAGTAATGAGCACTCTAACATTTTACCCCTTGGCCACTGAGCGAAAGGCATTTTTTCCTTAACTATTAAATTAAGTTTTCACTTACTTTGCATATAATATGAGCTTCCTTGATGCTTTTATTTGCGATCGATTTACATGGACACTCTATCCTCACGGGCTTCAAGCCTGACCTGATGAGGCCTTTCATGGAGGCCTTAGATAGGCCTCATTGCCAGCCATCTATGTAGGCTTGAAATATTGGGTCATACATGTGTGGGCTGTCGGCTGTAAATTAATTCAACGGGCCAGATTAAGCCCATTCAAACTTGGCCTCAATTGGTAGTTTCGCAACATAGATCGGTCCAGATGTTCAACATGCTCTAGTCCTTGTTTGGAGAACTTAAACTTGTGAGAAACAACGGGCTTGTAACCAATTTCTAAGAAACAACGGGATTGGTAGATGGAAGTTTATCAAGATCAAGCTGAATTCAAAGAAAAATCGTGAAGATCACGGTAAGGCAATTTCATATTTAGTATATCTCTTAAATAGACAGGATTAGTTATTTTCCTTTTCTTAGGAGGAGTCTTATCTCGTGTCCTATCAGGACTTGTATCAACCAAGGGTATAAATATGTACACCCTGAGTCTTTGTAAATTATCCACCGATCAATACAATTGTATTTCATCGCATCGCTAACATTTCGACGGGTTATTGTTTCGAATAGGATTGCATCGGTTAAATTCAATGTCCAGTGAGAAAGTAAGTTCCACCAACTTGGCTTGTATCAGCGAGGAAGAAAAAATGTACCTTTGATTGATGAATATATAAGGTAGCCATGATCATATCTATAATGGTGATGTCCTCATCAGATAGGACAACAGTGACGGACACAATAACAAGCAAACTCTCCAAACAAACCTTTTTTTTTATCAGACTCTAGTAGAAACGCTTCCGAAAATCAGGCATCCCACGTATGGAATCCAAACTATGCATGTAAGGAGGTCCATGTATATGGCACGTGATATTAATTATAAACTTTTCAAGTTAATTTGTTTGCTGCTGGATGGATTGTCAAACCCAATACACTGTCTAGCTAATTATTCTTGTAAGACAAACTGCCTAGTTAACTATGGGCATAGCACTATAACTCTAATCTTCGATGTTTCCGATTGATAAGGTGGGAGGTTGAAATTATGAAATGGCAGACGCACGTTCTCTTTTGGAACCTGTGATAACGTTAGCAGGTTATATGATCTGCTATTTTTCTTTCTGAAAGTGATGTATCAAACAAGTTGCTATTACTTTCGGGTTATTCAACTATTCTGATATATATAAAACAAAAAGGTACACATCGATCGGTGGGCGGTAATTAATCAAAAGAATATGAAAATGACATGGTATGTATTACGTGTGAGTGGATAAAGGGATGCGTTGCATTGTTCAAATTTGCGACTTCTGATTGATCCACCGAATGACGATTTTAGGTGGACGGCCCATTTTATCATAGTAAGTGAGTCGATCGGTACAAGAGAAGAGATAAAAAGGAGATGAATTTTTATCTCGAGAGAATATTTTCTCGTTTTTCACATGTCACCTGAAATATCATAAAACATTTTTAAATAATTGACAATACATTCACGTTCAAATTCTTAAAAGTTGAATTTAAACATGATGTTTGTAGAGTTATATATCTCATATTATTATATCTTGTTAATTCTTTTTTAATTTTTTATGACTATTGAGGTGTCGTGCAATAATCCGCTCGAGGGATAAACAAATTAAACTAAAAGTATATTATTTCTATAAAGCCTATATAAAAGTGGGATTGTCCTCGGTGATTTCTTAAGACGTATATCTAAGATAATGGTTCTCTCCAAGCTTTTTTAGTTTCCTGATTGCGGTTCGTTAAAAGGACCATATGTTAGAATGATTTTCTCTAATTGTCCATAGACACATGTGGAAATCATAAACCTACCGGCCCTAAGTCACAAGTGGGTTTCGTACGATTGTGTGTAAATAGATTACCATTCACATGTAAAAATAGTTGCATACAATTGCAAGTAGGGTAGAGAAGGAAGATATGGAATAATCTATTAAGAAAAGGAATTAAATGTCCTGATATAAATCAATATCGTATTATAACTCTATCTACCATATACTCTAAAACGGTGTTTAACACTGTATAACTTGCTTGATATATTATTGCATGGCTAGTGAGTTTGAAAAGAAAAACCATGCAAAGCAGTAGAAGGAAATTTCAGTATCATAATTTCAATAGAAGGATCCAGTCTAGGACGGGATACCTTAATATCGAACCATTATATTCCATCGATGCAGATCTGTTTATCCCACATCTTTCTCTCAACCTGCCGCTCTGTCCTCCTCCTTCCTCCCTCCTCAAACTCATCCATCCACATCGATCCTATCTCCGATCACCGGAGAACCAATCACCTTTGTCCCAAACACCGACAGCATCCCCCATCCTCTTTCCCTTCCTACACTAGATCGGGGGGCACTAGTGAGAGTATGGATGCCGGCGAGGTCACACCCATCAAAATTGGTGAGGTCAATAAACTGGGAGGCAACTGTGGCGGCGAGGTCACTGTTGTCATTGCTGAGGAGAAAGAAGAGGGAAGTTATGGGGCCCAGGGGGATAAGGTCTGACGCACTGGCCGGTGATAAGACGGAGCGGTCGTTCTGGGCGTGGAGTTAACAAAGCGGACGGGGGGTGGTCGCAAGGTGCTTCTAGCCAACTCTTCATTGCTCAGCTGTATTGTCTGCTGGTATGCCATCCTCGGCTGATACCATGTCTTGGGCATGATAATGGGGTATCATGGATGACACCTATCAGGATCTGGTATCCAAGTATTAGCTAGTACCCATAGGTACCAGGTACCAAGGCTACCAAGTTTTATGTACTAGTTACTAGGCTACCAAGTATCCAAGTTTTAAGTATCATGGTGCGAGGACCGAGGAGGGAGCGTGTGTTGTCACCGCCTAGCGGTCAGTGAGCCACCTATCGTCGGCTCCTCCTCTCCTCTACTCCCTTCAATTAATTATCTCCTCAAAG
Organism: Oryza punctata; assembly: GCA_000573905.2. Classification (NCBI taxonomy): domain Eukaryota; kingdom Viridiplantae; phylum Streptophyta; class Magnoliopsida; order Poales; family Poaceae; genus Oryza; species Oryza punctata. The sequence goes on along the minus strand of CM002494.2, from coordinate 1,622,083 downwards.
CGCTCCCTCCTTCCCTACTGTCAATGGCCGGCGAGGCAAGGAGCCGGGGAGCAGCTATATTTGTGTCATTCACACAGTCGTAACGTGGAAGCTCAGCCTGAGAAAAACGAAGGCGAGTCAATACTAAAGTACCCCGTCCCCTAATCTCCCTCTTTCAATATAAGAAAATCCTTTATTCATCATAGTAAGTACGAATAACTTACTATATATATTTTACATCGACGTGATTTATTCCATATACATATCTGATGATGCGTACATGCATATGTAGACATATATAGGCGCACACACACACAATCCGGTTGCATCTGACTAAATTAAGTACTCACTTAATTATATAGTAATATACTAGAATATATATAGTCTAGTATGGGCGCTGATCGGGCCAGTTGCCGGGCGGGAAATAGTTGCAGCTGATGATGACACCGCCGCCGTTGCTGCAGACGGCGCGCGCGCAGCCGATCGACGTCGTGCTCCGCCACACCACCTGCGTGTAGTGGCCGCAGTCGATCAGCGCCCCTCTCGTGCACGTGTTGCTGCTGTACACGTAGTCCGCCTTCTCCTTCATCCATTCGTCGACCGCGTCCGCCGCCGTCGACGCGCTGCCGGCGCCGCCCATGTACAGGTTCTCGCCGTAGCCCAGCTGCTCGCTGTTGGAGTGCGTGAAGCTGCAGTCGGCGGCGAGCACCGCCGCGTAGTTCTCCGCGAACGCCTGCAGCGTCGTGTTCCACACCACGTCGGGGAGTTCGACGCCCTCGCCGCGGCGGGCGGCGTTGTGAGCGTCGAGGAAGTCCTGCGGCGAGCTCTGCGCCGCCGCCGTGCTGGCCATGGCGAGAGTCGCCGCCAGCAGCACGAGTACTGCAAAGGCTTTCTGCTCCATGCTGATCGATGGATTTGCGCTATAGCCGCTCGTAAATTCGCAATGCGAATGTGTTTTAATTTCAAGCTAGCTATAGCTGCTAATGTGTAATTGTGTTGTGCTTAGATGTGTTGCTCGCTGAGGTATTTATAGCTAAATCAGGAGAGCTAGCTTAGCTCATCGATTTGCATGCAATACCATGGCTGATTTCACTACCAATATATATTTGGGACGTGGCAATGAACTTTCCAATTATTTTCCAGATCTTTAATTTTCGAGTAGCAGTGTACCCAACGTACTCACGAACATACGACGATGCTAATATGATAGAGGTTGGAAAGACTTAGACTTGGTCTTGCACTGTCACGTTGCTTCGAGTAGTTGTTAATTACTTGCACCAATTATAATTAATTGGTCAATTCTAGCAAACTGGTAGCCATGGATGGATCCACATTACTTTAATACCATGGCACGCGTTACCCTTATACTTTCTTTAGCTGGGCAGGTGAATCAACTTGATGTTTAATTTTCTGGCATATATATCGATATCACGCTATCTGAAGAAAAATCTGGCATGTCAAGTATTGATAATAATGGGTAGCAAAGCACATCCTTTTTAACACATGATTCCACTGGGAAAAGAACCAGCACGCAAACCTATGTAAATTTATTGAATTTAGTGATATCTATATAGTATATCTCCAATCATAAGTTAAAGAATATAATGTTGTTCAGGACTTCTTAAGATCAAAATGTCACCCAAATATAGTCATATACACTTTCGAAAATTTTAACAGCATAGATCAATGTATGTTATCACTTAACAAATATACGAGTCTAAATTCAACGTACGTTGAAACAACATAACTGATTAAACTTCAAATTGTATAGTTGTATTTCAAGCTAGCTAGCTAGGTATATGTCAACGGTTTTGCTAGACTAGTGTCGACAGAAATTAGAGGACGAAGCTTTCAAATTTTCAACCGCCACCACATATGCATCAAGATTGCTAACATGAGAGGAGAAAGAATCGTATGTTTCTTCTCCGTGTGTGTGGTAACGATCAAACTCGAGACGCTCGACTTGAACGCTAGCTACACTAACCACTTGCACCAGTGCGCTTTTATGATAGGTATATCATAAGTCACATGCGGTTTGGTAATTAAACGATTGCATAAACGGGTACATTATCATATCCGCCCGTAAAAAAAGTTTTCGTACCGTGCAAGTATAGGGTATGAAAGAGAAGAAACATAAGAATCTACAGATAAAGTGTAAAGGAAATGTCCTGATACAAATCAATGCTGTATTATAAATCTAACTTCCATATATTTTAACTGGAGTTTAAATCTCTAACCCTATATATATGATGACGTTCCTTGATATATTAATTATTGCATGGCTAGTGAGGTCGAAAAGAAAATCCATACAAAGTAGTAGAAAGCAACTTTGAATATAACAAATACTTTATTTATTACTAGTAAAATGTCCGTGCTATCGCTACGGATATGCTATGTTTGGAAGGAGCTCATTAGGAGGATCTTTTTTCTATATAAACATAATAATCAGTACTACAGCATACAATATGATTATGAGTGACCTTTATCTATTATATTATTCATTTGAACCAAGGTAAATAGACAAATCATTTTCTTTATCAAAATTATGTCCAACAGTATCATCTTTCAAGTAAAATGAAACAAGCCTCAACATTAGATCTACCTTGTGAGGTCATGTTCTTTGACCTACATTGTATGATTGCTAAAACAATGTGCACCCTGTTGAGTACAGTGTCATCATGTCAAGCTGCCAGTAATTACAACAGAAGCCTGTGTTATTGCCCTCGCAACTCTATGAATCTCGTATTGTACAAACGTTCGCGAATCCGTAGTGTTTTCGCTCCTCATACTGACTATGGCATTGTCTACACCAGGATAAGATAGATGCACTTTCCCAGTTATTAAGATTTGAAGGTCCATAAACCTATGAAAAGCAACAAGCGCCAATTAGTACAATATACAGTCTGCAATCTGAAACCCATGATATCATGTTGTAATTCAAATGAAAAAACAAATCTAAATTGAATTCACTCACCAGATATCCGAACCGTTCTTTCTTGATGAGGCCTTTCCCTGTCGGTGAATGCCCGTTCTGCCTGCATAAGCCAGTCATTGAGCATCCGTATTTGCAGTGAGTTCTTGCTGAGTTGGTTGCTCAACAGTTGCCTTAAGTCCCTAAGAAGAACCATTCCTCTTAGTCATGATGAAAATCTAACCTGAAAAGTAGTCTGGAAGAGAGAAATACTAAATATACAATTAGCTCTGTCCATTTACTCTCATAGCTGCCATATTCAGAGCTCTTATTGCATTGTGCAGTGGAGAGCATCTGATAGCAGTTGCAATAACTTCATTCTCTATTACCCTGTATATATGCCATGTTGTAGGTTATCTTCAGTATGAAATAATCATTCTGGAGCTGCCCTGTTTTACAACTAAACAGGATTTAGCAGAGTAAATTCAAAAGCATAGCAAATCATAATGTAAAAAGGGTACCATAGAAACCACAAACATAATGATGCAGTCTTGTCAGTAATTGTCGACAAGGAGGACATGGTTATAGGGTAGAATAGTTCGTTTGAAATATAGGAGACCAACTTTATCACAAGCTCATTAGCCACTTTTGCAAGCAGAACGTTAACAGAAAAATCATAGCACTAAATTGTATAAATTTTCCTTGTAATTTGTTGTTATCTAACTTTTGCTCCCTATGCCAAGAGTCAACTAGTAGAGTGAAGTAGTGAACAATATGTTCATACCTTGCAGCAAGACTACTTTGTAAGTGGAGTGAAGTAGTCAACAAAAGCATTGGCATCTTTCCGAAAATATTTGACCCCTTTGACCAGAAGTGAAATGCTAGAAGCTAGTTGGCTGGCACTGGCTGCGCGGCCTCAGTCTCCTTTCTCGATTACTCAAACAGTGCAAATGTTGTTATCTCTCCCCCTAAACTTGGAAGAACAACCTCAAAAAATGGTTGATCTTGTCAAATTTGTTCATGTTAACATTGTGATGAAATACACAAAGAGTACATGTATGGTATACCACAAATTGAGCTTTCCTTTGTTTTCTGGCTTCTTTTGGAGTTAAGGAGTACTAATTGTGTTTGATCCTGATCATATTCACTCCTAGAAAAAAATTTCAACGACAAAGAACTGTATGGGAATTGTGCATATTAATTTCATTATACATTAGCCAAATGGCGTAAAAAAAATATTCAAAAAAACTACATTCTGAATTTTGGGTAACTTTCTATTGCCTAGGTGAAGGTCTTTACAATTTTGCATTGCCTAGGGGAAGCAGATTCTGAATTTCGGGTGACTTTCTAGATTCAATTTGATATGAGGCTACAAAAACTCTCATTGATATTCAGAATACAAATCATAGAAACTCGTTGATTTCACCAATTCCAGTTTTGAATTGTTTCCATCAATTTCTAGATCTTGATGGTTTAAAAATGTATCTAACTAATACATATACTTGACTCTAATCTAGAAGAAAATAATATATTGGTATACACTGTACTGACCAATCAACGAATTTTTTTTTCTAGAACAACAACTGAAATTTGCACTGCACTTGAGTGAAATAATAGCGAAAAGAACATAGGGAAATCAAGAGCGGGCTGCTGCTCACCGAGTCGAGGAGGACATTGGATGGCTTGATGTTGCGGTAGATGACCGGCTTGTCAGCGTCGGTCTGTGTCCTCCTCATCCATGGCATGGGACGCGTGGAGGCGGCGGCGCCTCCGGGTGGACGCAGAGGCGCGGACGCGGCGCGTGGAGGCGGCTCCGGATGGACGCGGCCGCGTGGAGGTGGTGGCGGCGGCCGCGCCGCCCGCGTGGAGGCGGCGGCGGCGGTGCGGAGCGGTGGCGGCTATTTTATTTTATTTCCTAGCCGCTGTTTACTGATATGGGATCACTAATTGCAAGCGCAGATTCAACTTTTGATATGAGCCGTTAGATATATAGATCTAATTCTAATTAGGAAAGATCAGTATTTGATGATCTGGTATTTTTATATTAATAGAGATGTATGTACTCCTTATATACGAATAACGTACTGTATATGTTTTACATACATGAACTTAGTTTATTCCATATATATATATATGTATATATGTGTATATATATATATATGTATATATGTATATATATATATATGTGTATATATATATGTATATATATCTATATGTGTAAATATATATATATATGTATATATATATATAATATAGACACACACACGTGTGTGTGTGATGCGTACATGCATGTACTCCAGTAGTCTACTAGTACGGGCGCTCGTTGGGGAGGTTGCCGGGCGGGAAATAGTTGCAGCTGATGATGACATCGCCGTTGTTGCAGACGGCGCGCGCGCAGCCGATCGACGTCGTGCTCCGCCACACGATCTGCGTGTAGTGGCCGCACTCGATCAGATCACTCCCTTTGGTGCACGTGTTGCTGCTGTAGACGTAGAACGCCTTCTCCTCCATCCAGTTGCTGACCGCGTCCGCCGCCGTCCATGCCTTTCCGGCGGGGCCCCAGTACAGGTTCTCGCCGTAGCCACTGTTCGACGAGTGCCTGAGATTGCACGTGCCGGCGCTCGCCGCCACGACGCTCTGCGCGAACGCCTCGAGGGTCGTGTTCCACACCACGTCGGGGAGGCCGACGCCCTCGCCGCGGCGGGCGGCGTTGTGGGCGTCGAGGAAGTCCTGCGGCGAGTTCTGCGCCGCCGCCGTGCTGGCCATGGCGAGCGTCGCCGCCAGCAGCACCAGGGCAAAGGCTACTTTCCGCGCCATTAATTGCAGATGTTAAGAGAAAGAGAAGCTCGATTGATCCAGCGGCAGCAGCTCGCAGATCTCGCGCAATTAATGCAGAAGAGTTTCTCAAGCTAGCTAGAGATAGCCTGCTAGCTAATGTGTGCGCGATTGTGTTGTGCTGATCGATATGTGTTGCTCGCTGATCAGGTATTTATAGTTATATCACGAGTATCTCTTAGCTCGATTGCATGCAATACCATGGCTAGCTAATTGCACTATTTGTATTTGGCACGTGGAAACGGACTTTCCAATTAATTATTTGATTAATTTCCTCATCTTTTTCGAGTAGCACGTACGTACGATGCTACTAACTACTACCTCCGTCAAATTTTAAATGCAACAGTGGATATCCGTGTTCAATGTGACCATCCGTCTTATTTAAAAAATTTATAAAAAAATAAAAAATATTAGTCACAAATAAAGTACTATTCATATTTTATCATCTAATAATGAAAATATTAATTATAAAATACTTTCAAATAAGATGAACGGTCAAACGTGAGATATAAATAGTGTAAAACTACACTCTTTTTAGGACAGAGAGAGTAATAGCTAGCTTATGTGAAAATTGACCGTATAGTATAATCCTGTACATACGTTTTTGAACGTACGTGCAGCATGCGAGCTAGGGAGGATGCAAAGACTTAGACTTGGTCTTGCACTGTCACGTTGCTTCTAGTAGTTTTTACTTCCCCTAATTAATTGTATGTGGTCAATTGTAGCAAACTGGCCATATGCATGCATGGATCCACACTAGTTTAATCTCTTGGCACACGTTACCTGGATATTACTAATTTCTTTAGCTGGGATAGTAGGTGAACCAACTTGTTTAATTATTCTCTATCATATATTAATATATCGATATCACATTACCTGAAAATAAATATATCTGGCGTACCAAGTATTGATAAATTAATAATGATTAGCAAAGTAAAGCACAGCTAGCTTTTTTTTTACACGAGTCCACTCGGACAAAAAACCTACTCCTATATAGTTATTGAATTTAGCGGTATTTATATATAGTACACCTCTTACCATAAAAGAACACTATTAATATAACTTCTTAAGATCAGGACATATATACCACTCCTATATATCTCATATAACTTTAATCACTTAATTCTTTTTCATTAATAATAAAGTTACACATGCATGCACTAGTACTAGCTATATATAGGTGGGTCAAACTATTCAAAATTTCCAATGCATGGATCCACTGGAATTTACTCTCTCCATTTCATAAAAAAAAATTTAATATATGACATCATTGATTTTTTACATCATGTTTGATCATTCGTATTATTCAAAAACTTTAAGTAAATATCTTATCTTTTGTTGTGGTTTGATTTATCACTAAATGAACTTTAAGCGTTACTTATATTTTTAAGATTCGCATAAAATTTTTGAATATGACGAATGGTCGAAGGTTGTAACAAAATTTAATTGTATCATATATTAAAAAACGGAGGGAGCATTATAAGTCACTTTGACTTTTTTCCTAGTCAAACTTATTTAAGTTTTACCAAATTTATAGAAATATTTAGCAACATCTATAACACCAAACTAATTTCATTAAAACTAAGTTTTAATATTTTGATAATTTTTGTTTCTTATGTACATGTTGAAAATGTTGCTATATTTTTCTATAAACTTAATCAAATTTAAAAGAAATATGACTAGGAAACAGAGTCAAAACAACTTGTAATATTAAACGGAGGGAGTAGATAACATGCTTTCCTGCCGCTTTTTTTTCTCCTTTCTACCGTGTGACGTTCATCAGGAAGTACACATGCCCGGATCGACTTAATTAATTTGATCCACTTGATTAATTTGATTGCTAACTGATTTTCCACCGACCAATTCTTACATGTCAACATTTACCAAATTGCGAGAAAAAGTTTTTTCTGTCTCTAAGCATGCGCCTGCGCCGCGTGATAAGTTTTCTTTCTATTTTTTCGCCCTTCTTCCTTTTCAGCAACGCATAGTTGAGGGGTCCGATCTCAATTCTTACAGGGTTGGCGTCTTGGGTGGCTAGTGAGATGGTTCTTCGGGCACAGTTAACGGTTCCTCGGTATTTGGATAGCCAATCCATGCCCAAAATAATGTCAAGGTGCTGAGAGGGGAGGACTATTAAAGTGGTGGGGATCACCGTCCCTTGCAAAAGGAGCGGCACATTTTTGCAAACCCGGGTTACCATCAAATCCCCCCTGGTGAGTGTATGACCATAGGTTTATTTAACTCAGAAAGCCCAAGTTGATGACATCGAACGACTTTTTGGAGAGATGAAAGAATGAGATGCACCAGAGTCAAAAAGGACCAAAACCGGGACAGAGTTTATAGTTTTTCTTTTTGGATAAGTTTATATACCAAAATAAAAGTACCGAAAGTTTATATACTTGATCCAAATTAGGATCGAACTCTAAATTGCTCCATTTGAACACTAGCTATGCTAACCGCTTGCGCCAGTACGCTTTTATGATAGCTATATAGAAGTTATATTGTAGTTACAAGCTATTTGATATTTGTAAAGCCCCTATGAAAAAAATGGGACTATTAAGAGTCCGCCTGTGATAATGGTTTTCTCTAAGCTTTTTTCCCATTTTCATGTACGGTTGCGGTTCCTTAATAGGACTGCTTGTTAGAATGGTTTTTTTCCCGAGTGATTCGTAGACATACGTGTGGAATAGTTTTATCTAGACGGTTAGACACCTGTGAAAATCATTCATTCCCAACTGCCCTAAGCCACAGAAGGTTTGGTAAATGACTGTATAAATGGGTTACCATATCCGCCCAATAACAGTAGTTTGTTTTCGTACCCGTGCAAGTAGGGTATGAAAGAGAGAATCTACCAAAAAAGTGTAAAAGAATGTCCCGATACAATTCAATGTTGTATTATAAGTCTAACTTCCATATACTTTAACACGGAGTTTAAATCTCTAACCCTATATGTATATGATGTTTCCTTATATATTATTGCATGGCTAGTGTGAGATCGAAAATAATATCCATACAAACGTAGTAGAAAGCAATTTTAATATAACAGATCCTTTATTTATTATATCAAGCTAGTACGAATAACGTAATGTATGTGTGTTACATGAACTGATGCACGCGATTTATTCATATATATACATATATATATATATATATATATATATATATGTATATATATATATATATTTGCATGTAGTAGTGTACTAGTAAGGGCGCTGATCGGGGTAGTTGCCGGGCGGGAAATAGTTGCAGCTGATGATAACACCGCCGCCGTTGCTGCAGACAGCGCGTGCGCAGCCGATGGACGTCGTGCTCCGCCACACGATCTGCGTGTAGTGGCCGCAGTCAATCAGCCTCCCTTTGGTGCACGTGTTGCTGCTGTAGACGTAGGAAGCCTTCTCCTCCATCCAGTTGCCGACCGCGTCCGCCGCCGTCGACGCGCTGCCGGCGCCGCCCATGTACAGGTTCTCGCCGTAGCCTAGCTGCACGCTGTTCGAGTGATCGAGACGGCAGGTGGCGGCGAGCACCGCCACGTAGTTCTCCGCGAACGCCTGGAGCGTCGTGTTCCACACCACGTCGGGGAGGCCGACGCCCTCGCCGCGGCGGGCGGCGTTGTGGGCATCGAGGAAGTCCTGCGGCGAGCTCTGCGCCGCCGCCGTGCTGGCTATGGCGAGCGTCGCCGCCGCCACCAGCAGCACGAGTGCTGCAAAGGCTTTCTGCGCCATGCTGATCGATGGATTTGCTAATTAATTAGCCGATAAGCTCGATCGAGCAGCTGCTGCGAATGTGTTTTTCCAGCTAGCTAGCTAGCTGCTAATGTGTGTGAGATTGTGTTGTGCTGAGACCTGTTGCTTAATGAGGTATTTATAGCTAAATCATGAGAGCTAGCTTAGCTCGATTGCATGCAATATCATGGCTAGTTGCATTAATTAATAATACGTACGTGCAGTATATATTTAGCACGTGGCAATGAACTTTCCAATTATTAATTTTCCTCTTCTTTTTCGAGAATATATATACCAGTACTACCTAACTCACGTACATATATACGATCCTAATACGACTATACGAGAGAAGTTGGAAAGACTTTAGACTTGGTCCTGCACTATCACGCTGCTTCTAGTAGTTGTTAATATATTACTTCCACTAATTATAATTTAAGTGCTCAATTGTCACAAACTTTCCATGCATGTATCCACACTATACTTTATAGTCTTTGGCACACACGTCACATAGCTGCATATATATGTACTTTCTTCGTCTGGGAAGGCAGGTGAATGCAAACTTGATGTTTAATTTTCTAGTATATGTATATATCCATATCACATTATCTGAAACTGTGTGCCTTTTAAGTTTGTAAATGGCTCCCAACCAATGTGCGTGATAGAACCCTGTGGGCCACCTTGGCCATAGCCCGAGGCCTGAGTATAGAGCTATTCATTTTCACCATGTATATTTTATTATTTTTCCCAACACTTCATGAGCTGGTCGATCGAGGGCCTGGCCTAAACCTAGGTCCATCCCTTATCTAACTCTAATCTAATGCATTAGAGGATTTTAATTTATTAAATGAAATTATTATTAACCTTTTATTAGCATATCTAAATTGTTGTATCTAATTGTTACTTATATGTGGATCATTTGATCCCACACCATTTTTTTCCTAAGAAAAACAGAGAGTTGGTGGGAATGGTTGACACGTGGATCCTCTAGTCCAAAAAATCATTTATTTTCGAAAAGAAAGTTGAAATTGGCGGTGGAGTGGTGTCAGAACAGCCACCGCCACTACTCCATTTAGCCCTACTCATCTAGCCTGGTCGAGAAATACATACATACATACACACACATATATATATATATATATATATATATAATAAAGGCGTTCTTAGAAATATTTGACAACACGCCGATGACAAAGTGAAAACCGTGGTGGAAAAGGTTTTTAATTCATATTTTTCTTTTTCTTATCTAAAGAAATGGTAAAATGGTAGTTCTTTTCAAGATTAAAAGGACATCATATGGCCAGCTGGGGGCACAAGATATATCGTTGAGTCCAGAGGCAATACTAATATTTGGCACGTTGCAATGAACTTTCCAATGATTTTCCTGATCCTTTTCTCTCGTGTAGCCGCATTATACCTAACTCACGAAGACGTACGTACGGTGCTACTACGTGTTAGTAAGTACGAACAGCATGCGAGAGAGGTTGGAAAGACTTTGACTTGGTCTCTTGTACTGTCACGTTTACCTCTAGCAGTTTTTACTCCTAACTAGTATTAACTAGTAGAATTATTAGTGGTCAATTAAACTAGCCATATGCATGCATGGATCCACACTGCTTTAGTCTTGGCACACGTTACCTTCATACTTTCTTTAGCAACTTGATGTTGAATTTTCTGGCCTATCCATGTCACATTATCTGGAAAAAGAACATCAGGCATGTCAAGTATTGATAAATAATAGGTAACAAAGTACAGCCTTTTTTACACACGAGTGTGTCCGCTAGGACAGAATTCATGCAATTTATGTATATGTACAGCTATTGCAATAACTTAGTTACGTACGTGATGTTTATATAGTACACCTCCGATCATAAAAAACTAGAATATTACTACTACTTTGATCACTTAATTACTTAACACTGGTAAACAAAACGTTTGTATTCAACGATCCATAACCTGTTTTCAGCAGCAATTATTCGAATCACCTGTAACTGCAAGGGCCTATAAAAATTAAGGATATTTGCACGGATGAATTTCACGACCACACGTAAAAGTTGATTTTCACATGCGGCTCTTTGAAGGAATTAACCATCCATGAAAATGAATTTCTGGTCTCTTATTGTTGTAAAAAAACAAAACAAAATATTTTGTATTTTAACAAGCATATATATATATACACGGTCACCCCCTTTATTTATTTGTAATTAAAATACACACGGGATACATATATCTGTATCTGTAGATAGTCAATACGTCTGCACCATAACGTAATTATTCCCAACACACTGATCATGCATATACGCATGCCGATACGCATAGTATGAGTACATATATACGAACATACATATAGTAGTTCGCACATATATATCTACTGAGAGTAGATCGATTACGTACAATATAGTAGCAATAGCATATACGTTACGTACGTATACGGTACTAGTATCTATCACCTGCATGCTAGCTAGTACGGTCTCTGGTTTTGGACGTTGCCCGCCGGATAGTAGCTGCAGATGAAGAAGACGCCTCGGTTGCCGTTGCAGGCGACGGCGGCGCATCCGACGGCGGTGGTGTCGCGCCACACGACCTGCGTGTAGTGGCCGCACATCGCGCCGCCGATGCAGCTGTTGCTGGCGTAGTCGTACGAGCTCTTCTCCTCCACCCACTGGTTGACGGAGCTCGCCGCCGTCCATGTCTGGACGGAGGGGCTCCATGATAGGTTCTCGCCGTACTGGTAGTTGTTGCGGTCGGAGTGCTCCAGCCTGCAGTCGCCGGCGCGCTGGTTGGCGTAGCTCTGCGCGTACGCCGCCAGGTTGTCGTCCCACGACAGCGGGGGGACGCCGACGGCGCTCCGGGCGGCGTTGTGGATGTTGACGATGTCGGCTGTCGTGCTCTGGGCCGTCGATGTGGTGGCTGTCATGGCAAGAACCATCGCCATGGCGGCCATCACTACTGCAAAGCTCGCTCCTTTCTCCATTGCAATTTGCAGTGTTCGATTGACTGCGCAACTAGAGTAGAGATAGCTAGCAGAGGTGATGATTAATACATGCAATTCGGCAGTATTTATAGACGGGCTGGCCCTCACCGTGGCTAATATGTAGTGGAGTACATATTAAGGCTATCGAACAATGGACTTAATTACGCACATGGCAGAGAAACGGTAAACGTCGATACGCGGACTGGTCCCTTATTAACAGAAAGAGATGGGAGAAGAGCTGACAAGACCTGAAAGTCATGAAAAAAGCACTCATATGGGAAAGTGGATTAATTTGGGAAATGGAAATGGAAGAAGGGATGTGGCAAAAGTTATTACCCCTTCGTATTTTAATGTATGACGCTGTTGATTTTTTTAGATCGATAAATTTGATCATTCATTTTATTCAAAAAATTTACGTAATTATCATTTATTTTATTGTGACTTCATTTATCATCAAATATTCTTTAATCATGATTATCGATGTTGTAGATCACGACTACAGTATTTGCATGGTATGAGGATCGTTGTACCAGGGCATATGCGAGACTGAGGTAAAAGAAACAAGAGACAAAGATTTTTATACAGGTTCGAACCCCTTATCTGACAGGTAATAGCCTACTCATGTTGACCGAAACCGATGTTTTTATTATATATCAGTATCACTCGAGTGCAATGTTTGGGATAACCTATCTAGTCGTCGTCGACACGGCGGCGTGAACCACCGCACGAGTCGACCACGGGGTAGTATTACTCTTCGAAGATATCGATGTCTAGCGGTATGTATTGATGTCTATTCTGACTATTCTGTCTCTCCCTTCTGACTGAGATTATCCCCTCTCCTCCTAGAGGGTCTTATATTTATACTCACAGATGTCCCCTTGTCCAAATAGAACTAGGAAGATAAATATGGATACGATCTGTATAGTCCTCATAGTTTCCATATAGAACTATGCTTCTCCTTCCTTATTCGGAATACCTTCCATATGCGAGACCTGATTCCGTCTAAAACTTGGTATATGGTGAGCCCCGTCGATCTTAACCCATGATCATAGGGTACGCCTTATCCATAACCCTGACAATGATATAAATATTTTTTCTATTTGTACAAAAATTTTAAATAAAACGAATGGTCAAACGCTAGTAGAAAATCAACGGGTCGTAAATTAAAATAAGGAGAGAGTACTACGTACGTACAGACCAAGTACTTACAAGAGAAAAACTCTTACCCAAAAAGTCTAAAAATAGGAGTGGGATGAGGGAGAAGTTTTTTTTTTGTGGAGTCTTAGCTAGGAAAGAATGTGTCGATCGGAGAATTTTTTTTAAAAATAATATTATTTTAATGAAAAATTGCAAAAATAGAAGTTGATCAGCTAAAATCGCAAGTTGGATTGTTGGTCAACAGTGCCACAGTATTCGGAAGGGGGCCTATCGAACCCTGGACGTTTGATAGATCCTGCATGCACAGTGGTGCACAGTGATTTTAGTCGGTCAATCTCTATTTTTGTAATTCTCTGTTAAAAACGTATTGTTTCTAAAATATTCTTGATCGGATGCTGGAAACTTTTGGCACTTCCCTGTTTGGACGCTTTTCTAGTTGGTTTGCTCTTTGTCGTTCCATGAACAGTAGTCCATTTATTTCATATATTTAAGTCGTTTTGATTTTTTTTCTAGTCAAACTTATCTAAATTTGATTAAGTTTATAGAAAAATATAGTAACATTTTCAACACAAAACAAACATAATATCAAAATATATTCAATGTTAGATTTAATGAAACTAATTTGATGTTTTAGATGTTGATAAATTCTTCTATAAATTTGTGATTAAAATTAATAAAAATTTTAACTAGAAAAAAGTAAAAAGTCAGAACGAATTATAATATGAAATCGTGAGGGAGTATCATGTTATTCTCCCCTGGATAGAGTTATCTGTATGTTGGCTGGGTGCAGTATGTGAGGGATGGTGCCAATGCGGTAATACTCTTGAAAAGACTTACCAGAAGTTTGGTTTTTCGTCTTTAGAAAAACTAACTTACCAGAAGTTGTTTTTTTTACCAAGGGTGTAATTTACTTTCTCCGAGTTGCTTAGTGCTCTTTTCGTTTAAAAAATCCAATCTAGAAAATGGAACATAGTATAATATAATGAATCTGGAGTGTCATCTAGGTTGGGTTTTTTAAGAGAGAGTAGTCACTATAGCTTTAACTGTGTTTTTAAGGATTCTATAAATTGAATGTATTATATATATTAAATTTGTTTGGTGCTCCATGGTGCCTGGGCTCCATGGATCAAATTGAGTATATACCCAATTCAAATGAGTATGAAATTTTTTTAAATGTTTAGGTATTAGAATTAACTATTTTACTAACTAATTGAAAACAAATTTGAACTGAATTTGAACATGTTTTCGTTAGATTTTGATCCTAGGTATATAATATCCAAACATATATAAGTTAGGTATATAATAATGGATTGTGAAATAAAGTTGAATTTGAGTTGTTTTTGTTGCTAGGTATAGGTATGAATTAAATTCTTATACCTAGGTATATACTCACAATTTGAAAAATTTTAAAAAATTTAGTGAACTTGTGTATTTTATACCATGGTGCCCCATATGGGGGTGTATATATAAGAATCATATGAGTATATATATTTTTTCCTTTGACTTATAAGTATTTATGAGATATTATAAGTTTCTTATATTATCGTTACATCTTAATTGAAAAATAATAGTCAAAGCTGCACCCACTAAAGACCTAATAAAGTCGATCTATACAGTATCATATATCTAAAGACGGAGAATTTGTATTTACAATATAGCTTTACGGAGAATTTCTTTTTAAGACTATGGAGTGCCAAAAAATCAAACCACTAGTTGATTCACCTGCCCAACTAAATGAACAGAAGAAAGTATACAAGCACGTGTGTGGCAAGACTAATTAAAGTGTAGTGTGGATCCACGCATGACCAGTACTTAATTTTCTTGAATGGCTACCAATAATTAGTGGAAGTAAAAACTACTCCTTCCATTTTATTATAAATTGTTTGATTTTTTTCCTAAAATTTAACTAAGTTTATAAGAAAATTTTAGCAACATCTACAATATCAAATTATTTTCATTTAATCTAACATTGAATATATTTTCACAATATATAAATTTGTTTTAGGTTGAAAATACTAATATATTTTTCTATAAAATTAGTTAAACTTAGAGATATTTAAATATTAAAAAATCAAACCACTTTAATAAAACGTAAAACGGAGGAAGTACAAATAGTACAACGTGGCAGCGCAAGTAAAATAAAAAAAAAGAAACATGGTAGTGCAAGACCTAGTCAAGTCGTTCCATCCTCTCGCACGCAGGCTTCGGCCTTAGGAACGTGAGCGCGTGTATATATATATACGCTAATACCTAAACATTTAAAAAATTTTATACTTATTTGAATTGGTTATATACTCAATTTAAACCATGGAGTCCATACACATAGGCACCAAACAAATTTACTCTATATATTTATTTATTTATTTACGCTAAATATTTTTTAGAGATACTCTCTATATTCCGCAATATGGATTCAAATTTTATATACAAGTATTTCTAGAATATTACTTAATTATTTTTGTCAGGGTTACATATAAGGCATGACTCCTATTTTAGGGTTATTAAGTATACGGATACGGATATCCTCAAGTATACGGGAAGGTTTCTTAAAAATTATGGAATTAGCCTAGTCGAGTACGGGAACCTTGTCTTCGGATACAAGTAATAGAGTCTTATATGGAGGGGACAGGGGTTCGATGATCTCGTATGCGAGCAGGTTTACTCCAAATCCTATTTGGAGGTGAAGGTATCTGCGGTATAAATACAAGACCCTCACGGGGTGCAGGGACATCGACTCATAGCTTAGCTATACCCACGGTGATTGCAATCCGGAGGACTCGAAGTCTTTGCTGATTGATCTCGTCAAATTGATCTCGATAAGGGACTAGGCGGTACTCGTCAATTCCGTTATCTTCTATTATAATCTTTGTGGTTCGGCATAATCTCATATAAACTAGATTAGAGCTATTACTTTTCAAGGAATCTGAACCAGTATAATCTTTGTCTTCTTGTGTGCTTGGTGTTGTCTCGTGTAGACCCTCGTATCAACATACCCTAATACCCTTAGCATACGGTCTACGGGTATCCCCATCGACAATTTCATCAATTACATCCCCATTTAAAATTTCATCATATCTCAACCACTCAATCACTTTCGTTCAATCCTCATTGAGTGATAGACATTATATAGTTTTTTTTCTTTTCAAACCTTAAACATCTAGAAATACTCACTTCTTCCCAAATTGATCATCATATAATAAAAACCAAAATTTCTCAAATTAATCATCATATAATTATGTGGACACGGATTTCATCAAAGTACCATTAATGCAGTAAGGGAGAATGTGTGCATGTTAAGGGTGTAATTCTGCATTGTGTTTTAAATAGGTACATGTATTATTATGGGAGAATGTGATCATACTATGCATGGGGTTTTAATCGATGCCGTTCAAATTATCATTGGTCTTGGTGGAGAAATATTGTCACGCCCCGATTTTTGATCAGGACTAAAAATGGTTAAATAATGCATTTCTAGAAATTATATTAAAAATTAA
This sequence comes from Oryza punctata, assembly GCA_000573905.2. Lineage (NCBI taxonomy): Eukaryota > Viridiplantae > Streptophyta > Magnoliopsida > Poales > Poaceae > Oryza > Oryza punctata. Next base: position 1,605,013 of record CM002494.2, on the reverse strand, counting down.
AGCAAAGTAATCAAGTGAAAAAATGAAGGAATTAAAATTTCCTTTTAAAAATCATGGCCGAAATATTTTTTGTAATATTCTCCATACCCTAAAACACTCTCTAAAATTTTTTCGGGAATTTTCGGAGCTCAAGAAATAATTTTAATAGCACAAAGTTCACTCAATCAATTTAAATATAAAGAAAACAGTTAAAACCCTCCTTCTTCACTTTGGGCCGCTTTCGGCCCAAAGTTTTTCTCCGCTCCCGCGGCCCTCTTCCCCCTTTCCCTCAGGCCGGCCCCTCCCTCCTTCCTCTCTCCCTCGGCCCGTTTGGCCCCTTCCCCGAAGTCCGCTTCAACTCCCCCTTTCCCTTTTCCTTCTCCCTCCCTGTTGGGCCGCCGGCCTACTGTCCTCTCTCTCCCACGCAAGTCCGGGTCGCCTCCCTCGTCTCCCCGAGCCACCGACAGGTGGGGCCCACCTGTCGGGGTCATCCCCAACCTCCGGCTCCAACCACCCACGCCGCCCTATCCGGCCGCAACTATCGCCGGCAACTCCACCGCGCCTCCCGCGCCCACCTCCCCACTTCCCCCCTATCCGGCCGCCACTCCTCCCTCAACGCCGCCCCACCCGCGCCCCTTAGCCCCGGCCGTGCTCTGCCGCCCCGCCACCCGTGCTATCCACGCCACCGGTCGCCGCCGCTCGCGTCGCGTGCGCCGCCGCGCTCTGCCGCCACCCGCGGGCGCAGCCGGGCAGACCGCCGCCGCGCTACCCCTCCCCTGCCGCCCGCGCCGTGTCCGCGCGTCGCCGCACGCTGCGCTGCTGCCCGCTGCCGCCGCGAGCGCCGTGGCCACGCGCCGCCGCACGCCGCGCTGCCGCCCTGCTCCCGCGCCGGCTCCTACTGGCGCGTCGCTGCCCTGCAAGCACCGCTCGCTGCCACCACGCGCCGCCCACCGCCGCGTCGCCACGCCACCGCGCCAGTCACCGCCGTGTCGCCTCGGCCGCCGGCGCGCTCGCCTCTGCTGCGCCGCGCCGCTTCGCCACCGAGCCGCCCGCGCGTCGGCCGCCGTTCTCCACCGGTCGCCACACACCGCCGCCCGTGCCGCTGCTCCCGCGCCCGCGCCGTCACCATCCTCGCCGTGCGCCATGGCCGGCTGCACTGCAGGCCGTGGTGAGCAGTAGCTCCCTTTCCTTCTCTTCTCTTCTTTTGTGCTAGTGACATGTGGGTCCCGCAACCACAAACACCCCAAACCAATCTAAGCCATCCAAATCCCTAGATTCAATCTCAGCCATTAGATTTACATAAATTCTAGTCTATACCACACCAGCCCTAGACCTATCCACATCATCGCCATGTCATTCATCTTTGTCCACGTGTCGCCATGTGTCTATCCACATCATCCAGTCCACATACACCGAATCCACCAAATATTCTATGCCGCTTACAGTGGGCCCCACCATATTTTCTTCTCCAAAAATAATTCAATTCCAGAAATTAAATATTCAGGGAATATTCTTGGAATATTCCTTTTTCTTTTATCCTCGGTTTTCTCTGAATTTAATCTTCCGGAGGTCATAACCTTTCCGTTTGAACTCTGATTCGATCCGTTCTTCTTCCTAAATTTCTCTAAAATTGAGCTCTACATGTTTGTTTACTTTTCATGTACTGTTTATTTGGTTTTATTAGTGTTTTTCCTCGTTTTGTGTGCCAACGTGTAGATTCCGCCATTTCGGACGATCGCGTTCGTGCAGAAAATAGTTCGGAAGATCAATCGAAGAAGCAAGGCAAGTCACACACTCCCCTTGAGCATTTTGAGCCCAATTCATAAAATGTTTTACCATTTACAAATAAATTGTTTTGCTAATTACATGGGAATAGGGCTTACCTATCTGCTCGCTTGTGCCTTATTTACTTGATGTCCTTTCTTTGTCAAACTGGGTGATAATTTGACTAGCCTGTGTCTAATGTTGACCTAGCTAGAATTATATTATGCTTAGCCATGCTTAATTACCACTAGCTCACGTAATGGGATAATTACATGATCTATTTCTACTATCTTGATGAGCTGCAAGCTCGAGACAACCGACCATGTTTCATTGGTCGTAATTATCCAATTAAAATATGGATTAATGGTGGGTTGTGGGTGTATGGTTTTGCTAGTCGCACCCATGGCAATTAAGGACCAGTTCGCGGGAATCCCTGGAAGAGACACCGTGCGTACCACAAGCCAGTGTGGGCAACGGCTGGACATGTAGTGTAGCTTTCCTCTAGCTAACGTACACTGGCTAGGGTGAGCGTGATGGAGTTTGGATGGGCCATGCAACGGTCTATGCGGCTTCCGGATTCACTGTGGCACAAGAGGGGCTGCCCGTTGCCTGTTGAGGAGCAGGGGCGAAACCTGCGGTGGTACGATTGGTTAGAGGAGGGTTATGCGAAGGGTCCTATCACAGTCCCTTTCCGGGGTACCGTGGTGGTATACCGGTACACGGTAACGTGTCGTGGGGCTGTGTCTTGTGGGTACAGATATACACCTCTGGCCAGAGTAAAACTATTCGAATAGCCGTGCCCGCGGTTATGGGCGATCGACCAACTCACCGTGATTAGTCTTACTCTAAAATAATTTGACTTAATGAACTGGTATAGTTCAGGTGGAATGGTTGGGCCTGTTCAACGTGGTGTAGCGTTGTTCAGTGGAGATGTTTAATATTGCCTTAACTAATCAATTGTTTTACCATTTTCAACTATAAATGTTTACAACCGCCTTTATGCAAATAGACACAAACCCTCCTTATCTCCCTTTGCACGAATGCATCGTTGGTGTGGCTTGCTGAGTACGGTGGTTGTACTCAGTCTTGCTATTATTCCCCATTTCAGAAGTGTAGTGCTTCTGAGCTGAAGATGAAGTTAGAAGACCAAGGCTTATACCCCAGTTGAGTTTTGCCTGTGGAGTGGAGCTGAAGCCCCGCTAGGATCGTCGCCTTTTTCCGCTGCTACTTTCTTCTTGGTGTGAGGACTAAGCGCCTCTTTTGTAAGTATTTACGCTTTATTTACGCTTGGATCTGTATATTAATTTGTCGTTTTGTGTACCCTGGCTTGATTCCTGGACATGGATTTATACACAAAATAGTCTGAAAATTTGGGGATAAATTTCTGGCCGTGACAAATATTATATGATGATTAATTTGGGATGGAGGGAGTACTAAATACGGAGTATTTAAGGAACGAAGGGTGTATGGATTAAAGTTTCCAAAGTTGGTGTCACTTGTATTAAATATGGAGGGAGTAATAATTATAGTCAAAGTTAAAATTATATCGAATCATTTCAATACTCCCGGTCGGAGTAAAATATACTCCCTCCATCCCATAATATAACACATGTACGCATTTTAAGATTTAACTCTTAAAATATTTGACGAATAATTAGTATGAGATGAATTAAAGTTTATTTGTTGAAATTAATATCATTGGATTAATGGATTGATATTTCAATTTACTTTAATATGACTATAATTTTATTGCTATAAATCTTATATTATATAAGAAATTATAAGCTAAATTTCAGTTTTAAAGATCATGTTGAGTTTAGATCGTATTTTATATTATGGGATAGTGGGGTGAGGGAGTAGTATTGATAAATATGGAGGGAGTAATAAATATAGTCAAACTTAAAAGGATTCTGTAGCGACCGATGTCTTGATCAAAGAACCATGCATCCCAATTTTCGGATGTACTGCAGGCATCGATTACATCATTACATTAATTGTTAACTCATGTATATCCATATATAAAAAGAAAATAAGTTTAAAAATCCATCAAAAACATACTTTCTCCCACATCAAATTACTTACCGTTTTAGTTTATTTTAAATTAAAAAAGAAAAGGAATATTTTTTACAATTATTTTTTAAAATTTGTATAGTTTAACTATATGTGAATTATATTATTGAAAGTATTTCTCATGATAAATTAAAACTATATGTGGTCAATTGTAGTAAACTGGCCACATGCATGGATCCAAACTACTTTGATCTCTTGGCACACTTTACCAGGATATACGTAGTACTTTCTTTAGCTGGGGGCAGGTGAATCAACTTGTTTAGCAAATTACGTGAAAACAAAAATCTGGCATGTCAAGCATTGATACTAATGGTTAGCAAATTAAACCACAGATTTTTTTTTTTACACGATCGAGTTCACTTGGACGAAAAAAATCAAGCAACCTATACAGTTTATTAATGGTACTCCCTCCGTCCCACTCACTGAGGCACGGTTTTAAGAACTAATTTTTTACTTTAAATTTCTCAAATACTACTATGTTTGTAGCACAAAATAACAATCATATGAGAGTAAATTCAAATATCAACGCAATGATGTTATTTTTATCAAATAAAACTTAATTTATAATAAAATATTATTTGTCAGATATTGAGAGAGTTGAATTTTAAAATACGTGTGCGAAGGAGGGAGTATTATATAGCACCAGGGTTTTAAATCTCTTGCTACAGTTTGCCGCTATCTCCGGCTACAGTTGTTTGAGAAAGATTTAGCTATTTGCTCTTACATGCAATTTAACCACTATAACTTCATTTAGTCCGTTATTTAGTCCGTTATAGCTGTTTGAGAAAGTCAACAGTAAAATATCGTATAAAATACTATAGAATACACCTCTTATCTTAAAAGAATACAATATTTGTCCAGGACTTCTTAAGATCAATACATGCTATTCCTATTTCATATCTTTGATCACTAAATTCTTTATTATAAACAATAAAGTAACACGTGCACTAGCTAGTAGTAGCTTATATAGGTGGCTGGAACCATTACACTACTGGAGGACTACTATCTTTCGTCGATAGGTTGAAAACACAGAATATCTCAACGGTTACTAAGGATGATTTTTACTATCGGGTAAATAGCTAGTCCCGCCCCGCTATTCAAATATTTAAACATATCTCGGCTATTCAATTTTCCAATGCATGCATCGACTGGAATTTTTAACATGCATTCCAGGCGCGTTTTCTTCCTTTCTACCCTGTGAAGTACATGCCCGGATCGACTTAATTTGACCCACTTGATTAATTTGATTGGTAATCGATTTCCCACTGAACAATTCTTACACATACGTCTAACTAGGTGAGACATCATAGCATGTCGACATTAATTTATCAAATTGCGGGCAAATATTATTTTGTCTCTTAAGGGAATATGTCCCCAAGCTTGTTGCTTAAATATCATCCAAATAATAGTTATATTTTTTTGAAAAAAATTAACAATATAGATCAATATCTTATATCACTTCAAACCACTACTATAGAGAGGACGATAGATGCCGGTTGGAAAATCCTATAGGTGCTGGTTTTTCCAACCAACACCATGGAGGCGACATCTTTGATGAGTCTCCTCATTAAACCAGTACCTTTGAGGTCCCCGGGATGAAAAAGAAGGCCGGCTCGATGCATCGGCTCAATTCGAGCCGATGCACCGAGCGCACTCCCCCTGCTTCGCCCCCAAAATAGCCCGAAAAATCGATCCAAAATCCAAAATCAATACAAAGTCACAAGAACACAAAAACAACAACACAACAATCACCTTCGATGCCGCCCCGCCCACCGCCGGTGCTGCCCTGCATGCCACCGACGTCGCCCCACAACCCACTGACACTAGATCCATCACCGACGCTACCCTCCCAGCCGGATCTGGTGGAGGGCGCCATCGCCGCACCTCCCACCAAGCCACCGTCCCCCTTCCCGCCGGATCTAGCGGACAGGAGGACGCCGCCGGGTCATCGCCGACTCCTCCCGGCCGGATCTAGCGTAGGGCTCCTCCGCCGCCGGGCCGCCTCCTCCCCTACTGGCCAAATCTGGTGGAGGGGAGGCATCGCCGCCGCCTCCACCGCCAGGTCACCGCTGACGCGAGAGAGCCGAGGGGAGGACGCATGAGAGAAGGGAGCCAGAGAGACGTGTGGGAGAGAGAGAAGCGTGGGCAGGCATGCGCGGGCGATCGAGTAGATAAGGACGATGCTTGGCTTGCCAGCTCAGCTCGGTTTTGTATAGGTGCCGGTTTTCCATAATATATAGGTGTCATTTTTTAAAAAAAGGGCACCTATAATATATTATGGGTGTCGTTTTTTTAAAAAAAAAGGCACCTATAATATAGGTGTTGATTTTTGTCAATAACCGACACCTATTAGAAGAGAAAGGTGTTGATTCTTAGGGTTTAGATGGGTGGGCGGGCGTGTGGGCGGGAAAGGTATTATAGGTGCTGGTTTTACCACTTTCGGCACTATAGGTGCCAAACTTGTATTAGTTGTTTTGTAGTAGTGAACTTTCAAGTTTAAATTTAATGTATACATGAGTTAAAAAAATAAACTCTAAATAGTATGTTTGTACTACCTCCATCCCATAAAAATTAAATTTCTAGATAATTAAGGATATATTAGGAGGATAGACAAATGACTACAATAACCTTATTTAATGAACACAGTACATGCACATATTACAAAACTTTATTAAAAGGAGAGTTGAGATAATGGGTTAGAGATGAGATGCAAGGAAGGAGGATTAGAAGAAAATGTAATCAATTTGTTAGGTCCCACATTAGTAGAAATATAATTTTTATGGGACAAATATTCAAAGGTAGAAACAATTTTTATAGGACGGAGGTAGTACTAGTTATTTTTCAAGATATATGTTAATATCAAGTAGTAAATTAGTAATGAGCACTCTAATATTTTACCTCTCAGCCACATAGCGAAAGGCATTTTTTCCTTAACTATAAAATTAGGTTTTCACTTACTTTGCATACTATATGAGCTTCCTTGATGCTTTTATTTGCGATCGATTTACTTGGACACTTTATCCTCATGGGCTTCAAGCCTGACCTAATGAGGCCTTAGATGGGCCTCATCGCCAGCCCATCTATGTAGGCTTGAAACATTGGGTCATACATGTGTGGGCTATCGGCTGTAATTCAATGTGCCAGATGAAGCCCATTCAAACTTGGCCCCAATTGGTAGTTTTGCAACATAGGTCGGTCCAGATGTTCAACGTGCTCTAGTCCTTGTTTGGAGAACTTAAACTTGTGAGAAACAACGGGCTTGTAACCAATTTTTAAGAACCTAGAAAGGTTGGGTTTCCAAGGTTTTTATTCTAGTTTATTTTTTAGATTCTATAGGTACAGATTCTTATAATCTTAGTGATAATCTGAATTATTTAGAGGAAGTTAGAGATTCTAGGAGAAGTTGTAGGCTTGTAGTTGCTAATTTTTTCCCAAATAGGCTCTCCTAGTGTTCCACCACGACACCGTTTTAGTCTCTTATTGTAGGGTCGTCCACTTACACAAACACATGATGCAAAACGAGCACGGAAAACCGGAAGCACAGACGACCTCCTTCATCATGGATGGTCTCCACAATAATAAGTTGGTTATGCATGCAGGCACATTGAAATGTATCTCTTTTGCAATAGGTATAATTATAAGATAAATGGATTGGGATAGAGATTGTGCTACAACTGTCTCCTTTGATTGAAGCTCTGGATGCACACAAATTTAGGGAGAAAACTAGTACTACCGAGAATATTCTTGTATCAAGGTGGTGGTCCTCCATTCTAAGGCTCAACCATAGTTAAAAGAAACCCCTCATTATATATTTTCTTAAAGTGTGGGTTAAGGCACGGTCCGTGACAACGGAAGCCTCGTATAGTTAAAAGCCATTGGCACTTTTCTCAATAGCTGATGCAATGTTCTTGGATTTCTATCGATTTTTTTAATATAAAAGAAAGTCGAGTTATTTTAAGTAGCATTATATGGGCATACATCCATGCGAGTCGTAGACAGTGGAATTTTCCCATTTATTTTATTCTTTATTAATTTATACGAACAATAACGTACATATATATAAGATCCTCGTAATTATTATTCCATACATTATGTTATATATATAACATCACATATACATATTAATAATTAAAGTATAATATTAAGCAGAGAGGGTAAGGCCACGCTCGAATGGGCGTTCTCCCTGGAAGTTGCCGGCGGGGTTGTAGTTGCAGGTGATGAAGACGCCGCCGTTGTCGCAGTCGACGCGGGCGCAGCCGATCGCCGTCGTACGGCTCCACATCACCTGCGTGTAGTGGAGGCACGAGTCCCACGAACCCAGGCAGCTGTTGCTGTCGTAATCGTACAGGTCCTTCTCGCCCACCCACATGTTGACGGCGTCCGCCGCCGTCCAGTCGCCGCCGGCGGAACCTCCGAAGAGGTTCTCGCCGTAGCCGGCCTTCTCCCAGCTGCCGGAGTGGATCAGTTGGCAGTCGCCGGCGCGCTCCGCCGCGTAGTTCTCCGCGTACGCCGCCACGGCGTCGTCCCAGACCACCTCGCCGACGCCCTCCACGCTGCGTGCCGCGTTGTGGAGGTCGACGAAGTCCTGCGGCGAGTTCTGCGCCATCGCCGGCGTGGTCGCCATGGCCGCCACCACGACGACGGCGATGGCTGCCGCTACTACTCCTGATATCTTTGGTGTCTCCATATGCAACACTACTACACTACCAGCTATGTCTTAATCTATTTTGTGTGTGTTCGTTGAATGCTGATGCAATTTTACTCGAGATCAAGGTATACATATTTATAGCCAGATGAGCTCCCAAGATGTCAGTACACAATAAATCGATTATTAATCCTACTATTTGCATGGCAACTTGCCAAGTAGCCATGATGCTTTATTACACTACGTACTCTTTGAACGAATAGATTGCTTACAATATATATTTTTTAGTAGGGTCTACTAATTAATCTCTTTAATAAGTGCTATTCCATACTTCCTCGGCAGTCCGGCCCATGTATACCAATTTCATTTTTAGTTTCTTTCCGATTGTCTTAAAATAAATTTATTTTTAAATAATTATTACATCGGAGTAAACTAATTGTATTAAGATTTGATAAAGTATAAGTATTTTTTTCTTTCGTATCATAAATTTATTTTGGATAAACTTATTTTAAAACGGAGATAGTATTTTCTTCACGGTTTAGTCATCTAATCAGAGTTCAGTAGTTATCTCTCCTTCTTCGTGCATGCATCGACGCATATTTTATTAATTGATCATTGTTAATGATTTTGTGTTTGGTACATGCATCGAATTTATGCGACGTGTTCTTCTTTTTCTCCTTTCTTATTGGGTTGCCGTCCTTGAATGGTAGTCATTGGAGGGCGCAGCACGTTGCTCATGTGCTCGCGATGGCTAAGGCGATGATCCGACTAGGCATGTCTTACATCTTCGATTGGTGGACTAGTTCGTTGATTGATCTCAGTTTGGCATATAGGTGTATTATTAGTTTTTTATATATAATTTTATTGTTTGGTGCAACTTGTTGTGAAGATATATATTTCAGTGTTTCAACAACTTTATTTTAAATATTTAATTAGTTGTAAGTTAAATGATGATTCTTATGCCTTTAGAAAACCCTAAATACTACTCCATCGATCCCAAATTATAAAAGTCTATATTTTTTACACGGTTTTCAATAATATATTTTGATTTTAAATTTATTATATGTAAAGTTTCTAATGAATATGAAATAGTATTTTAAAATATTAAATCTAGTGTTATAACATGCATAATACTTACTATAGATATGGTTAGTATGCTCCTTAATAAGAAAATACCGAGTTTGATTTTCCTAAAAAAGGATGTTCTATAATTTGGGACGGAGGGAGTAATATGCTAGAGACATAAAGGTAAAAAAATATTTTCCCAACATATTTAGTTTATGGAACAAACCACAATGGTTACTGAATAACATTTCTACTTTAAGAAACGAAGTCCACCAACCATATATTAATTAATTACGCAGTCCTGATCAGATCAAGGATCGACCCAAATCATGAGGGGTATGGGTCAATATTTGGTGGCAAAATTCTCCATCTCCATCCATGCTGTCTGAAAGAAGTCTACAAGGCCAAGTGGCCAACTTCAATTATTCATGCATGCCAGCAGGTGCAGAGCTTTTCGATCCCTAGTGGGTCACCCTAGGAAAGAAAAATGGAAGTTCAATCAAGAACGGAAGAGATAGCAAATTTTCAATCATACATTTATGTCAGCAAAGCACATCCTCATTACGTATTTGCTAAGCCTTCATTATTCCAAACAACCACTAGGATCAATATAATCATGATAGTACATAGAGTCATTTACCTTCCTCGGTAATATTTTTTAGATAATGGATATTAAACTCTGCCTTTGCTTCAATTGCAGCTACAATAATTTATTACATAGTTATTGACATAAAGTCCAAATACAATAAAATAAAGCCCATTAAGGCTGTGTTCGCTAAGGCTGCTTCCCAACCAGCAGAGTGCACACGAAAAACGGAGCAGTCCATTAACACGTGATTAATTAAGTATTAGTTAATTTTTTAAAAAAATGGTCAATATTATTTTTTTAAGCAACTTTCATATAGAAACTTTTTAAAAAAAATACACCGTTTAGCAGTTTGAAAAGCGTGCACGTAGAAAAAGAGAGGGTGAGTCGGGAAAACTTGGGAAAGAACAAAGCCTAAGGCTACGTTCTTTCCTCCCCTTTCCCAACTCCTCTCCCTCGTTTTTCGCGCGCACGCTTTTCAAACTACTAAACGGTGTGTATTTTGCAAAAAGTTTCTATACAAAAGTTGCTTAAAAAATCAAATTAATTCATTTTAAAAAAAAATTAGCTAAAACTTAATTAATCACGCGCTAATGGATCGCTCCGTTTTCCGCAATCATTGTACGGGTTCCGAACGCGCGCGCGCGCGAACGCTGCCTAAGTCGTTAACTAAACTCTAGTTCCAGTTTTACTTGTAAAAATGTTTTCTGATACCTTTACTGTCAACCCCCTCGTCCTAAAACTTGAAGAGACACGTCGTAATAATATAAGATGTATCTTATCAGCTATAATACTGTTATATTTTATATATTAGAACAGAGATAGTATTTACTACTTACTCCATGAGAGGTTGAGTATAGTAGAAGGTGGTTTTGACAGACTTGGCATACTACATCAGCTACCTTGAAAGTTTGGCCCACGAAAGCCCCATATTTAAATGGGCTAGTTTTCAACCCATGAACTTGTGTGTAGGCGGGAAATCTCGGCTCGGCCGGATTTAGTCCTTAAGAATGGTCCAGGATCAAGGCCCATACAAATGAGGCCCAGCAGATTGTTTTCGGCTGGAAATCCTCATGATCCACAGAGTCACTGACAGCGGGACCCCTGAATGCGGTCGTCGGGCCCACTTGCAGTCACACACACAGGCTCCGCAACGAGCACACGCGAGTGGGCAACCGATCGATCCCCAATTCGCCGAGCGCGCACACACGACGGCGGCGGCGGCGAGCTGGCGACCTCCCCCTCCGCCGCCATGGACGGCCGCCGCAACGGCGAGCACCAGCCGACCCGGTGGCCGGCGGGCACGGGGGTGGAGGAGAGGCACCCCGCCTCCTTCCCCTCCTCCATCCTCCTCTTCGCCCTCGTCGGCGCCACCGCCACCACCGCCGCGGTACGTGCCGCGCACTCGCCCTCGAGCCCCAATCCGAGCCGAAATGGATGTGCGCGTCGGTCCATCCGATGCGCGATGCTTCACCCTAGCTCACTGGGAGTCTAAAATGATTGAGCGGTTTATGTTTTCTGTGTTGATGTTAAACGCTTCTGGATTTGTGATTTTGTGCGTTCGTCTTGTGGATTTGTAGTTTGGTCAGCTGCGCAGGACGATCAGCTGGTTCTACACGCAGGTACGCCGAAATGTCTCTCCATTGGCTTTAATTTTGCCATGGGTTTGTAAGCTGCATGGCTCTATGGAAATTTTGGGCGAGAGGTGTTAAATTTGGTATACTTTGAATGAAGCTTAGTAGGTCGGAGCCTTATGTGTACTGGCAAGACATACCGCGTCGACCGAATCGGCGTGGCGAAGCCTGGGGCCAGTATTACCAGAGGATGAGAGAGAAGAATGAGGATCAGAGGGAGAGAGTGGTCAGTTCTCTGATCTCCCATAAGACATCAGAAATGTGTTTTGCCCATTTGCATTTCAATACTTATGTTTATCATTTCACTACGCCTGCAAAAAAAAAATGTTGGATTAGGATTATACCTCAATGATTACCCATGGTATTTACAGATTAACTCATAAAAAACAAGCGTTGCTTTAGAGATTTATGAGCTGCCATTATTGACGATCACCTCAGGTTGTTCCTAAATAAACTATATATCTTAGTAATATCTGGTAAATATACATGGTCAAGAAAATATTTGGTAAATATATCTAAAATATGCCTGAGAAAGGAAATAGCTTTGTTACTATTTGGTGTTGCTTTGTATTCACACGCTGGTATGTTTCAACTAATCCTCAAGCAGCATTAGTGCTTTATGTAGGAACGCATAAGGCACATGCAAGATATGTTCAAGAAGGAGAGAAGTAAATGTCGGGATTACCGAACTCGGGATGGCCATAATCCAAGCTACTATCAGAATAGTCGAAGGGATGAGTGGTACCGGGATGCAGAGTCATTTTATGCTAACCAAAGAACAAATTTCAGATCGATGCCCAGGGAAGCTATAGGTTACACTATGTCACAGCACTACTCTGTCTTGGGTCTTGACAGGTATGAGTACACTCACTTTTGCAGCAATACTTAGTATACCTGTCAGTTTGATGTACTGCTCCCATAAAAAAAGAAATTGCATGCCATGATATGCTAGTTTGTTATTTATTATTTCATTGGCTCTTATACACTCCTGTAGTCCTGTTTCTGATCTCTCGTGATCAGTAATCAACCATGAAACTACGATGGGCATGTAAGTTTTTTTCGAGAATACACATAAGCTGTGCATATCTTTGTATTGAGACTTGAGGGGATCACAGCAAGTTTACATTGAATGAAACCACGATGGGCATATATAATGTACTAATTGACCAGCTATTCTGAGTTTTCTCCTATGCTGATTACTCACTACCCTCAAATCATTACATAAACACACTGTATGGTCATTTGGTATCTTAGGTATTGCCCTTAACAAAGTTTACTGCCTTTTATTTGACAGGTCAAGATTGGAGCCATTCTCGGATGCTGAGATTAAGGTGCGTGCCTTATTTTACCAAGTCTTTTTATTTCTTGCAAAAATCACAGAAGGAAGATTGCCATCGTGCTCTGGTATATTCTATAGCGTTGAATTCGTATTTTTAGACAAGTCAAGACAAGAAAAAAAGGTGACCAAAAACATCCTTTCAGGCACATAGACGATCACTAATTTACTAGACCATTCATCTATTCTTTATACAGGATAGCTAAGTTAGGTAATGAGGCATGCCTGCAGAAGAAGGCATTTTCCTGTTCAATTTATCACTCATCCCCTGTTAACTGTTATGTGCAACACTGAAAATTCGATGATCATTGGTACACTGTAAAACTTAGCTAATATACTGTTTACATAGTTCTCTTTACTAGTATGATCAGCAAATCTTTTGAGAATCTGGATATGTCTTGCTTATTTTCTTTATGGCATGCATTCCAGAATGCATTTAGGAGAAAAGCGATGGAGTATCATCCAGATCAAAACCAACATAACAAAGGTGAATGCAGCTCCTTTTTCTTCTCCTGTATGTAAAGCTAACATGTGTCCAATACATATGTCCTCATATTTGTCCATTTTATTTCTGTCAGAGGTTGCTGAGGCAAAATTCAAAGAGGTCATGGATTCCTATGAAGCAATAAAATTAGAAAGGCAAAATGGAAGTTTATGAATACACTCACAATGGAGGTCTGTTGTATATAAGGCGTTTGACAAAAGACAAAACATGTCTCAGCTTGGTTGCTCTTCTGCTTCTTTTTTTCACTATTATGTAAGCAACAACAAATAGTGTATTTGTTGTGGGTGCTGAACAGCAGATTGATGCCAAGATATCTAGCTGTCAGACCAGCTGTTATAGGACATGTTGTCCTTGATAAAAAAAAATCCTCGTGTAGAAGTTTTGCTCTCACAAATTGAAGACAGAATTTTTGACTTTTCACAATGAGCAGATTTGCTGTCTTTTTTAAGCATGCCTGAGAATGTTAATTGTTACAGTGACAGTCCATAGTTCATAGTTAAAAATTGACTCTGGGGTCAATGAGTTCAGAGGAATGGGTGGTGCAATTGCTGTGAGTTCTGCTCTTGGAGCTGAGAGCTCCTAAAGGAAGAAGTTCAGGCTTCGGTATGCTTAAAGGAGTAAATTCAGATATATTTTCTTTCTCCAGGTACAAAACATTATACGATCTTTATAGCCCCTATTTTCTACTTGTCTGTACACTACTCATATAAGATCATGTGGAGAATATCATACAATCACAACTCATACCAGTATTCAGGTGGACATTGTAGGTTCCAAATTTCTTCAGGAAACATGAGTTGAAGCATCACAGAACAAGCTTAGCAGGCATCCGTTGGGATCTCTGAAACGCATGTTCTTGTGTTTGTCATTGATGCTATTATCTGCAGTCTGTCCTGTTACTGCCTTTGTACTACCATGGTAATAAGAACCGAAATTATGATGTCTCTGACACATCAGTTTTTTTCTGCAGCAAGGGTGTCCTTGTTCTCCTCAAACTTTTGCAACAAGGTCTCAAAGTCGAAGCCTCGAAGCCACCCAAGTTCTGAAATCGAACTCAAAGTCGCAAATAGACTCAATAAATCTGACGCATGAGTAGGGCAACCTTAACAAGATTATAAGCTTTGGATCCATGATTAGGCATGGTTTTTCACAGTTTGCAGATCCGACATCAATCCTCCAGTCCAGGTACAATTCTCACGAGATGCTGTCTGTCCCAAAACAAGCGTGATGTTGCAGAGAGAAGGGAACAAAGGAGACTGGATGATCTGATCTGATATGGGACAGAGACGATGGGTCACATAATAGAGAGGGGAAGATCTGATAATATGAGAAGGGTTCAGTGGATGTGGATCACTGGATGATCGATCAGTCTGCAGCCATATGAATGTCTAGGGTGTCCTGTCCAGGTACAGCTACAGTTTCTCTCTTTCTCTCTAGCATCAAGATGCTATGCATCTCTATACATGGAGGCCAGGCTCTAGAATGGGTTTTCTAGCTTGTGACATGCAAGCTGCAAACAACAAAAACTACAAAGGGTCACAGGATTCTTTTATCTCGTATTTTCGTTCCATTCATCCATTATATTGCACCCTTCTAAGGTTGATTATAATCTACAAAGTTATCGTTTGCATGTTTTCCCAGCTTCTAAACGGTATATATTTTATAAAAACTTTCTTCGTAAGTATTTCTTATAATACTTTTTAAATTAGTTTATTAACTTTCTCATATTTAATTTCTCATTTGTACAAGAATCGTATCCTACGCGCACAAGTCTTCTCGTGTATACCAACTAACAAAGATTATCAAAAATTTTAGAAATACTTATACTTTTAGTAGTATTACATATATGTGTAAATTCCATCTTGACATTTATAATATATAGGGAGGAAAAAATATAAAATTCTAACATAATTACACTCTTAAGACTAACAAATTTTTTATCTTTTTTTTTGTTAAAGCTAAAATATAGTGAATTCTAGGTAAAGATTTTTACATATAAATGTAATACTATTGAAAATACATATACTTTTTTAAAAAAATTGATGAACTTTGTTAATTGATGTGCAAGATATGTACACGAAAAAGTTTGTTTATGTGTATAGGATATATTCGCGGTCCATTTATACTACTAATAATTATAAACTCAATTTCATCCATAATCCGTAATCTGTCGGAGTGCACCCTTACCTTCCCCCTTGAAACTTTAGGTGAAGCTTGGGGGTACATAAACATAATAAATCTTCGTGGGCATATTACTGGTAATTACTAATGGTTTATGTTCTGAATTACGTGAGCATATATAATGTCATCAGGGAATAAAGGCAGTAACATGATTTCTGTAAAGTAGTACGATAAATTTCTTCTCAAATACTACTAACTAAATAGGCACTAGCATATACTGTACATTTCTATGTTGTACGATGTACAGTACACCGACACGCATATCCTGTGTACTTTCTATGACTACGTGTATTCTCGATTCTATGTGTTAATGTCAACGTGTTAGCACGCATGCAGCAGCTGGTAGCACTAGTAATCCACTTGTTGATTGCGGCAATAGTACATCGAAAGATGGATCGGATTGACTCATGCCATGTGGCATGTTTGACCTGAGTTCCGAGACACGTGTATCAGCCATATGACACCAAACCAGGTGACACAAGAAGCTACTATAGCCATGTGTAGCCAAATTCAGTCTCAACTGTTAACTAACTGAACATCGGTTAACCAAATTGACAAAAAGAAAAGGACCGAAAATTGCCAAATAGAATCAGCAGCCCTACTAGCAATGCTAATCCACTAAAATCCCCATGTATTATCTGCATATACTCCCTCTATCTCTAAATATAAAAGAGTTTAGTTGAATATTATTTAGATTCGTAGTATTATGATACTTTACATCTAATTAAAATTTTTTATATTTAGTAATGGAGAAAGTAGATCATTTGTAATGAGGTGATATGGTAAGTTGTGAGATTAAATCATCACATCAATTGAAAGAGTGATCTCACGAAGATGCATATACCATATAAAACGAACACACCATGGTCTCGACTTGAAAATTAGCTTAACATGCGAGTCACACGGTCTCCAAATGAAACATGCATAGTGTGAATAATGCTCTTGTCGTGTTCTTTTTTTTTTCCATTCAAGATAGAGAAGGGAGTGCTAGTAGGATTTCTCTATATTGTTCATTTCATTTTTATAAATTCTACCGGTAGTAGTAGTAGTATTTTGTTTTGGTTTTGTCTATCTGACAAGCTGGTCTCCTAAATGGGTAAGAGTACGGATAGAGTTGTATACCCCACAACCGGGGTAAAAATTTCTGAACCGGATAGACTAACACGTCTGCAATGCGGGTCCCACCGCCAGCTGTGCAATCCCCTGAATTTGTATTGCTTGCAGGCAGCAATATGCAACGTGGGAGTACACCGCATTTTCTTTTCAACAGGAGACTCCTTTGGCAATATGATTGTTTATATCCACAAATGTACACACAGCTCAAGGAAAGAAAAAATCTAGCAAGAGAATTAGCATAAAAAAAAGAGAGCACTATGAGTGTGAAAAAATTGCAATAGTCATGTTTTTATTTTTTTTTCATCCTTTTTGATAATGCCATTCAATCAAGCATGATTATGGTTTGATATTCCAAACGGAAGGTCAGAAAGGCTGAGTTCTAAACTCCTACTCGGAATTGTTGTTTTTTCTCGAATCATTAAATGGTGTGGTTCACGTAAAAGTTATCGTTTGTTAAGAAAATCAAATAAATCTAATTGTTAAGTTTATAGTGATTATAATTTGATTGGTCATGTGCTAATAATTTATATATTTTTGTGTGGTGCCGAAAATCCCAGATGAGCTCTATCCCAGAGGCCAAAGACATAAACTATTCATATTATCTTGAAAAAAATTAAGAAGAGTGGAGTGACTAGATTTAGATCGTCGAGTTGAACTGCATCCAAATTTCAGATTTAGGATTGATTTTCGGACTGGTGGAATTTCGTGATCAGGAGTACATTTTTTTCCCTATGTAATGCAAGCTATAAAAATATATATTAGTTCCGTACGCTCTCTGTAAAAGAAACAATTCTTGACTATGAACATTGACCTGTATGTACATAGCTATAAGTTGATTTTTTTTTCTTTTTTCAGTGTGAGCGCTGAAGCATGCTGAGTCTAAACCGAGTAGTATGTAATTACACTTTTTGATCAAGATCAAATCTTTTGGATTCCACCAATATTCCACAAAGCTATTAAATCATTCAATTGAATTCCATTATTGTTATTATTATTATTATTATTATTATTATTATTATTATTATTATTATTATTATTATTATTATTTCTCTCTCTCTCTTCCTCCTCCTCGCTTCTTCTTCTTAAGCTTTTTCTGGCATTGCAACGGCGGCAGTGGAGCTCGCATCGCATCGGCATCGAAATTCGCATTGCGGAGAGGTGTGGTGGCTGGAGGCGGCTCCGGTTGATCGGCATTGGCAGCTCGAAAGAAGGGGAGCCCCAGGAATAGTGTGCGTTTGTGTGTCAGTGAAGCTTGCTATTTTGGGAGCTCAGCGAGTGGCGGGAGTGTCGTCGAGTGTTCGTCCGTCCCGCCGCGTGCATGGCGCCGTGGAGCGGCTTCTGGGCCGGCAGCAGGCCCGCCCTCGCCGGCGGCGGCGGCACGCCGGTCGTCGTCAAGATGGAGAATCCCAACTGGTCCATCTCCGAGATCGACGCCGACGACGACGGCGGCGGCGGCGGCGGCGGGGAGTTCTTGGCCGGCGGACGGCGGCGACGCAGGGGCAAGAACGCGAAGCAGATCACCTGGGTGTTGCTGCTCAAGGCCCACCGCGCCGCGGGGTGCCTCGCGTGGCTCGCCTCCGCCGCCGTCGCGCTCGGCGGCGCCGCGCGCCGCCGCGTCGCCGCCGGGCGGACGGACGATGCCGATGCCGACGCCGAGTCGCCGGCGCCGCGGTCCCGGCTCTACGCGTTCATCAGGGCTTCGCTCCTGATGTCCGTCTTCCTCCTCTCCGTCGAGCTCGCCGCCTACGCCAACGGCCGTGGCCGCGTCCTCGTCGCCTCCGTCGACTCGTTCCACTCCTCCTGGGTGCGATTCCGCGCCACCTACGTCGCCCCGCCGCTCCAGCTCCTCGCCGACGCCTGCGTCGTTCTCTTCCTCGTCCAGAGCGCCGACCGCCTCGTCCAGTGCCTCGGCTGCCTCTACATCCACCTCAACCGCATCAAGTCCAAACCCATCTCCTCGCCGGCGGCGGCGGCGCTGCCGGCATTGCCCGACCTGGAAGACCCCGACGACGGCGGCTACTACCCCATGGTGCTCGTCCAGATACCAATGTGCAACGAGAAGGAGGTATACGTACAAGCACAAACACCTCTCACTAATTGCCCCCAAACATCCAATTCTCACCAAAACATTCCGATTTGGTTCAATTTCAGGTGTATCAGCAATCGATTGCGGCGGTCTGCAATCTGGATTGGCCAAGGTCCAACATCTTGGTGCAGGTGCTAGACGACTCCGATGATCCAATTACACAGTCATTGATCAAGGATGAGGTGGAGAAATGGCGGCAGAATGGCGCGCTCATTGTGTACCGCCACCGTGTGCTCCGGGAGGGGTACAAGGCTGGCAACCTCAAGTCAGCGATGAGCTGCAGCTATGTCAAGGACTATGAGTATGTCGCCATCTTCGATGCGGACTTCCAGCCATATCCTGACTTCCTCAAGCGCACCGTGCCGCATTTTAAGGTGAAATTCAGTGGTTGAATCATGTGGAATTGTGTGCATTGTTGATATAATTCTGAATGTGATCAGTTGCATTTGGTGGTGGTTGCAGGATAATGAGGAGTTGGGGCTGGTTCAAGCTAGATGGTCATTTGTGAACAAGGATGAGAACCTCTTGACGCGATTGCAGAACATAAACCTGTGCTTCCACTTTGAGGTGGAGCAGCAGGTTAATGGCATATTCATCAACTTCTTTGGGTTCAATGGCACAGCCGGGGTATGGAGGATCAAGGCGCTGGAGGATTCGGGAGGCTGGATGGAGCGTACTACGGTGGAGGACATGGACATTGCGGTCCGCGCGCATCTCAATGGCTGGAAGTTTGTGTTCCTGAATGATGTGGAGGTGAGGAACACGGTGAACTGCACATAGAAACTGAATTGTTGCATCATCGTGATCATATTGCGTAAGCTTACATATTTTGTGCTGAAGTGTTAATTTCATCTTTGGACAGTGCCAGTGTGAACTACCAGAGTCTTATGAGGCTTACAGGAAGCAACAGCACCGCTGGCATTCGGGACCAATGCAGCTGTTCAGGCTATGTTTACAGGACATCATTAGATCCAAGGTATTTCCATGTGCTGTATTCGTATTGCATAATTGGTTGCAGTGTCAATGCTTCTTTTAGATAATAATAACAGTGTTAGTACTTGTCTGTGATCATACATACGACCAAGCTCACAAATTTTTACTGGTGCATTTAAGTGTAGCGGATATTATCATTGTACATTTGAGGTACATACTTATGAGAATAGGTTGCCTTGTGTACGATATGCCGTTTCATGATGGATTCCTTAGTTTACCCGTAAAATTTTGTCAGCTAGATCTAACTGTAATTTTAGAAGATACTACTGCCAGTTGATAGTATAGTCCAATTTCAGATATCCCAAAGTACTACTACCTGTATGTACTTCATTATAATTGTGTTAGTTTTGTTGTTTCAGATTGCATTCTGGAAGAAGGCCAATTTGATATTTCTCTTCTTCCTGCTTCGCAAGCTCATCCTGCCCTTCTACTCCTTCACACTTTTCTGCATCATCCTACCAATGACAATGTTTGTGCCTGAAGCTGAGCTTCCTGACTGGGTTGTCTGCTACATCCCTGCCCTGATGTCCTTCCTTAACATCCTCCCCGTGCCAAAATCATTCCCTTTCATCATCCCATACCTGCTCTTCGAGAACACCATGTCTATCACCAAGTTCAATGCAATGATCTCCGGGCTATTCCAGCTCGGAAGCGCATATGAATGGGTGGTGACCAAGAAATCGGGCCGATCATCGGAGGGTGATCTTATCGCATTGGCGCCCAAGGAGCTGAAACAACAGAAGATCCTTGAGCTCGCAGCAAACAAGGAGCAGTCCATGCTGAAGCAATCCTCTCCAAGAAATGAGGCCAAGAAGAAGTACAACCGGATATACAAGAAGGAGCTTGCCCTCTCATTGCTTCTCCTGACCGCCGCGGCTCGCAGCTTGCTGTTGAAACAAGGGATACACTTCTACTTCCTTCTGTTCCAGGGATTGTCATTCTTGTTGGTCGGCCTGGATCTCATAGGTGAGGATGTCAAATAATTAAGCTGTAGTGTAGACAAAAACAGAAGATGTTGAACAGCTATCCATCATGAAAATGTAGTTGTACTTTTACTACTTTTGTTAAGGTGTAGGAACTAGGAATCAGATGCGAATGATCGTTCGGAGGATTAGTCTGTGACTGTAAGTCATGTGTAGATAGTTAATTAGTCCTTGCCATGTAAATCAGTTAGTTGTTTCAGGTCACTTGATTCTTTTGTAACTAGTTTGTGATCAGGTTTTAGGTTACCTTACAATGCAACAGATGTTTTTTCCCTATCTGAATCTGATCGATGCATGGGGCTGAAAACATCCCAGATCTCAAGAGTGATGTGCAGGGCTTATAATTCTTTTCACCTGTTCTGCATTGTGTCACTTATGCTGATCAATTCAATGTATTTGTTAAGAATTCAGAGTGATGCTGATCAATACTAATAAGCTACAATGCACATGTCCTGAACCTGAAAGAACACATCTACTCATGCACAAGTGGAGAGTTGAAATGCAATTGCATACAGATGGCATCAAATAATATTTTGCACTGTGTTTTGGCTGGATGAGCTGTGTGAATCCTGTGATGAGTGTGAGTGAGCAGGGAGCAGTAGTAGTTGCTGTGAATCTGTGATCGGCTGCACTGTACTACAACTTCTTTTTCTTTGGCTTGCCTTGTCTGCACTGCAGGTCACACTGCTACTGCAGTACAGCTTAGCATCGTCCTGCGATCCGGTGAGATCATCTCACATGACTGCAGTCATATTGGTTCGTTGGTTGGTTCATGGTTGGTTGGTTTTCAGTTTTCAGCTGCATTTGGTAGAACTAGAAAAAAGTAGTTCTCACTTGTTCGTCATTCTGCTGAATTACTGCTTCTACACTCTCCAAGTTTGGACCGGCCCATTCAGGCCAATCAAACACGGCCCAGCCGAATCATTCAGAAACATTCACAGAAAACCACAGTTGACTGACATGTGGGCCCCACTTTCAGTGAGACTGGCTTTCAGTTTCAGGCCAAGAGCTTAGCTTAGCTTGCAAGAACAAAAGGGATTGATTAATTAATTTGGTGAGGCTATAATTAATTATAATAGAACATATGGTTTTGGATTTTGGAGGAGATGCACCGCCTCGATAGATCTCCGGCCTCCGTGTTACAAAAACCCTTCTTCTCCGGCGCCGATCGAGCTCTCTGATACATGGCGACCGGCCGTCGCCGGAGAAGAAGGAAAGGGGGAGGAGGGGGGGGGGGGGGAGAGGCCGCGGCCATGGCGTGCGTCGGTTTCCTCGCCTTGAGTGATAATTAATACTCCCACTAGCTGCTACTACTACATCGCTAGCTAATCACGTCGCCGAGCAACCAAGAACCCTAAATTAACCAACTAAACACAAGCTAATTAAGCTAGTGTCGTCATCGTTGCCTAGCTAGCTTACTACTCCGGTGAGTGGATGGCGCCATGGAGGCGAGGTGATCAGGCGTCGGTCCACGCGGCGAAAAGGGGCATATGGGCGATGGAGACGGCGGCTGGCCTGGCGGACGCCGGCGGCGACGAGACCCAGGAGCCGAGCGGCAGCGGCGCCGCCATGAGCTTGGACGCCTGCTGCGACGCCGCCGTCACGCCGGCGGGCGACGGCTTGGCGAAGAGCATGGAGAGTCCCCCGCCGCGGTCGGGGCTCCCCTCACGCGAGTTGCTCAGGCTCGTCACCAGCGACGACGCCGCCGACAGAGACATGTGCTGCTGCTGCTGCGCCGCCGCGGCGGCAGCGTCGACGGCGACGAGGTCGTGCAGCACGGAGAAGGCGGCATGATCGGCGCCGGACAGCACGACGTCGTCGTGCTGCTGCTGCTGCTGCTGCCTCGGGGCAGCAGCGTTTGTGGCCTTCCAGAGGGTGTCGGCGACGGCGATGTCGCGCTGGTGGTGGTGCACCGGGATGATGGCAGCGGCGGCGGCGTCGGAGGAGTGATCGTCCTTGGAGGAGGAGGTGGTGGTGGTGGTGTTGCGGCGGGCGAGGTCGGCGGGGAGGAGGGTGTTGCTGGCCATGATCTTGTCGACGTCGTAGCGGGTGATGTCGAAGTTGGTGACGGCGTTGAGTCCCCGGAACTTGATCGCCGCCACGTCGTACGCCTCCGCCGCCTCCTCCTGCGTACCTGCAACCAACCAAACAAACCATCCATCCATTCATTATCCATAGATCGATCGAGCTCGCTGCCACGCAAGCAATGGAAATTACTACTACCTCGGTTTGTTTTTTATGTACTTCGTTAACTTTTCACATATACTATGTATATGTTTACAAGTTAACAGTATCATCTATTGAAAAAACAGAGGTGGTATGAATTATGAAATATGCAATGTATCTACGTAAAAATGGTCAAAGAAAGCAAGGAAGAAAGCGAGCCGAGCAGTGCAGGCGCGTGCGATGGTTGGACAGTGTAAAAACTAGAAAGGATGCAGATGCAGATGCAGGCCCAGGCAATGCAAACTAGGTCAGGTCAGCCTTATGCAAAAGTGAGAGAATCGCAGCTGCACGCACAGGCCCATACACACATTCATCCCTCTCTCTCTCTCTAAGATTAGTATAGAGAGAGAAACATTCTTTGGCAGGGAGCTAGGCATGATGAATATGTAAGCTTTAGATCTAGAGAGAGAAGATATAGCCAGCTTTGCGTTGCATGGCATGCGATGGAAATATGAAATGGAGTAGTAGAGTATATGCAAAATGCGACATGTTAATGATCATTGTGACAGGACGGGCCTGTGTCCCCGGAGCATGACAGCCTCCGCAGGCAAACGCAATGCCCACGCAACCTCTCATCATCTCTCACCCCAAGTGATTAGAATACATCTCCCACACCACACTGCATACTCTGCTACATCCATCCATGCATAATTGCATATCTATCTATACATCTTCGTTTTATAAAAAATCAATTTTTAACTATAAATCTAAAGTTTATGTTCAGATTCGTGGTAAGAATCTGACCATGATTGACTGGTAGTAGCTACCACTCATGTATGTGTAGGATCTAATTAAGCTATAAATCTACATTATGATCGATTGGTACTAGCTAGTACTCATCATGCATGCATGGAGGCAGGGCATGCATGCAAAAGACGATCAATCGATCGATCGATCGACCATGCATGCATGCATGCATTTGCAGACGTCGTCGTCTGCTATATGTAGGTACGTGCATGCAGAATTATTATTCAGATCGACCTAGAAAAATAATTAAGCTAGGCTAATTTAATTAGGATCGATGATTCGTACTGAAAGTGCCGAGGTAGAGGTCCTTGTTGCCGGAGACTCGGCCGATGCGTGCCTGCCACCGCCCGTGCTGATGATGCCTGCATATATATATGCAACCAAAACACATGTACAAATTTTTATTCTGATTTTTTCTTCTTCTGAATTTACGTACGTATACTCTCTCTCACCAATGCATAATGTACGTTTCAGTAAGGAAATGTGCAGTACATAAACAAAATGTACCGATCGATAGATAGATCGATCCATGTGTGTGTGTGTATGTATTGTTACCTTGTGACACCCCTGTACATGGAAGCTCCCCGTGAGAAACCGCTGCTTTTCCTGCATCCACACACCAAAACAAACACAAGTTCAGACTTCTTCAGAGTTCAGACACTGGCCGGTAGGAACGTTAACTATAGTAGTACTATACTACCATTCTCTGCACATTCACATGCATATATTTATAGGAACTTGCATGTTACCACAAGTAACAAAAGTTTGCATCATTGTTGTTATTAATCATTATCCCAAATTAGAGGAAGATCTCCTTAATTAATTATTACACAAATAATAGTTCAACAATATATATAGTGCATATTGAGGAGTCAAATTTGTTTGTACTTAATCACATAGTGCATACTATTCTTAGTCATATTTAAATTTGCATGTTCATGAAGTGATATATCTAATATCAATCTATCATGTAGAAAAATAAATGTTTTGTTGACATTTGGATGGTATAAAAAAACGAGGGGTTGATATTCCCTCGCTCGATGGACAAAAATCCACTTCCCTTAGTTTTATGTGCACCTCTTCAAACAAATACATATATATTCTCATCATGCACTCATCACTCTCTATCTAAAATATAGCACTAGCTAATTTGTCCTATAATCCACGTATTATTCATCCTTTTGATATATTGGTTACTATAATTTTAGTTTTACATATATACTTTCACAGTGTATAGCTCATCATTTCTTATTGCGTATCAATATTAAAAATAAATCCAGATATTCCATGAGTGGCTTTGAAAGTGTCTAAATTAAATGTCCTACATTTTGGTGCTGATGACACTATGTATATATATGCTGTTGTGTTACCCTTTTAGTTGACTACTTTGTGCAAGCATGACATTATGTATGAGATGTAGGTTTATATACGTCCATCTGTCTAGTCATTTTTCTGAAGAGTGCAGGTTAAGTGATTAATTTATTCATCATTTTGGCAGCAAGAAACATCAGTTTTTATCAATTACCTCCTTAAGTGAGCCACATACTCCTGCCTTGTCATGTTCTTCATCTCCTCCAGCTCCTCCTGGTAGTCCTCCAGCTGCATACATGTATATGCATGCACATTATTCAATTAACCAACCAATTAATTACAGTGCTTACAGAATTAAAAATCTCAATTGAATTAATTAATTACCGGGAAGTTGATGTGTGTGGAAGGGCCCCAATACTTGAGCGCCGCCAGGTCATACGCTCTCGCCGCTTTCTCCTCCATGTCATACCCACCTAATTAAATTTCACCCCCAACCAAAGTAAAAGAACAATTTTTTTTTTTACTTTTTACCACGTAAGGATGCTCAAAAGTTACATGATGCACTGTTACTTACCGAGATAAACTGAGTGAGGCGCAGCAATATCAGCAGTAGCACACAAAACCAGCAGCAAAGAACAGGAGCAGCTTGTTAGTGACTGGTTAGGCAGTAATTTACGATTAATATGACACTAATGATGGTGATTAGTTTACTAATTAATTACCTTGCCTCCCTTTCCTTGTCTGGCCTTCCTTCTTGCAGCTGTTGTCCCATAGGTGCGCCTCATATCGCCCAGTCCACCTATGCCTGCTTAATTAAAAACACCTCCACTAATTAACACGCTAATCACTCTGCTTAATAGTATTAATACGAGGTTAACTAATTAGTCAGCTAGCTTAATTACTACTGTGTTAATTACTAGTAGTAATTGAGTTGATTTGTACCTGGTGACGCCTCTGTACTGCGACGTCCTCTGCCCGAACGTGTCGATGGACTTGCGGTGGTGCACCGGCTGCTTCTGCCCGCCGCCGCCTGCGCCGCCGCGCTTGCGCCCACCGTCGGCGGCGGCGGCCACGGCCGCCATGCCGTACTCGCCGGCGGTGATGCAGCTGGAGAGGGAGCCGGAGCTCATGGACAGGGCGAGCGGGTGCAGGTGCTGGTGCTGCGTGGCCGTGGCGGTGGCTGAGGGGAGGACGTTGTCGGCGGCGGTCGCGTCGGCGCCGGCCGTGGCGTACGCGGTGGCGGCGCCGCGCGCGGCAACCCAGCTCGCCATGGCGGCGGCGGCCGCGGCCGCCTCCTCGTCGGCGGCGGTAACGAGCGACGGCGCGGCTGGACCGCCGTACAGGTCGCACGCCTGCAGGTAGCCGTGGTGGCCGTGCCCGGTGGCGGCGGCGGCGCCGCCACCGCCGTAGTAGAAGCTGGAGGTGTTGTCCAGGCTCAGCGCCATCGCCGGTTGCGCCGCGCCGAGGAAGTCCTCCAGCTTTGGCCCTGAGCAATCAACCGATCGATCGATCACGCCATGAATCCAAGAAAGCAAGAAATGGATGGATGGATGGATCGAACAAGCAATCGAGCATACCGTGATGATCTTGATCGGTTCTCCGGAGAGCCTCCATGATGCAGAGCGAGCCATCGGACTTGAGCGGCATGGAGGCGAGCTGGGAGTAGTACCCATTGGTGGCGGCCACGACGTCGCCGCCGAGGCCATACGCGGCGGCGGCGGCGGTGGTCACCGAAGGGAAGAACAAACCATGTTGCTGCTGGTGGTGATGCTGTTGCTGCTGCTGGTGGTGCACGTGGTGGTGTTCGTCCATGGTGGAGGAGGCCATGTGTGGCGACAGCGAGAAGCCCAGCCAGCCACTCGCCGCCGCGTTCGTGCCGGCATTGCCATTGTTGCTGTTCGTCATCGTGCAAACTAACTAAAGCTAATCAAATCAAGAAACAAACGAGCTGGAGATCGATCGTGTCAGTGTCAATGGTGGTGGCTTGAACAGATCGATCAACCAATCACTGCAACGACTACTCCCGCCATTGCCGCGATTGGATTGGAGCTATGGATGAATGAATGGATCGATCGATCAAGAAGAATGGTGGATTGATCCAAGGAGTGGGAGAGGAGGAGGAGGAAGAAGAAGTGAAGTGAAGTGAAGTGGAGGAGTGAGGTTTGTGAGGTGTTGAGTTTGAGCTTGGCTTTAAAGTAAGCAAAAGGAATGAGCTGCAGCTTATTACTCTCTTGCCCTTGACCCACACACATTTACACTACACACACATACAACATATATGCAACCAAAAAAAATTAAAAGAAAAGGATAGAAATGAAATGCTTGGATGGATAACATTCTCTTCTACATCCCTCAGCTTTGCTTGGGATCTGTGTAGCAACCAACAACAAAGAAAAAACCAACCTCCTCTTCTCTCTCTGAAACTCTTTCTCTCTCTGCCTGTCTGTCTGAAAGAAAAGAAAAGAGATTGAAAGAAAGAAATGTGAATAAGCATGTATGGCGTTGTTGGTGTAGTGCACAGTTGAGCTAGTAGTATTGCTGTACAATTAGATGCATGTCTACATATGTGTATGTATGGGTGTAGGTATGTGGTAGAGCAACCTTTTTGTTGTACTAAGGTCCAGCATGCAGAGGCATATCTATATGCAACTATACTAATACTACTAGCTGGTATAGTACTGCACAACTAGTCACCTCACAACAGTTGAGAGCTGAGCATGCATCCTCCTTCACTCTGACCTCAGTGCAATGCAATGCCATCCCAACTGTTTTGTGTGATCTTAAAAAAAGGTTGAGTTGAGCATGCTTCAATTGCCTTTTCAAAAAAGGAAGAAGAAGAAGAAGAAGCAGAAGCAGAAGCAGATTAATTACAAGTAATTCACTATGTTAGTATTCTGAAGTTCTTTATTGCCAGCTATATATTGGAAAGGGTTTTTGGTGTTAACTCCATGAGCTGTATATATACTTATACTGAAGTGATATATGTCTTGTAGTATATATTAATCATGAGGTATATACAAATGTACATATACCTGGCAACACCTCCCAAATGACAGTAAAAAGGTGATCAACAGTAGAATATAAACTACTCTAGGACTACTTCTGCACAGCACTACTACTCTACTGCACAAAGTTCAGAGTGACAACAGAAATGAATAATTCAGGGAAGAGAAGAGGAAAGAGTGAGAATATGGTAGAGTATATCCAGCTAGCTAAACTGTTCCTTGGCTCTGAACTCTCATGGCCAAAGTACAAAAGGCCATTTACTTGTATTGGATTAAATACGTATGTACAGAGGCCACTTGAATACAGTGATATACGTACACCATTCCACTTGTGTATCTCTGCTGCATTGACAACACATGGGATCTTGTGTCTACTCAATACTCCTATTTGCTTGCATATGCAATAACATGTGTACACACACACACACACACAGTTGCAGTAAAAATACACACACAGTCACATATAGATCAAGATCTTCAATTCATTCCAGCAGTTATATTTCAGGCATAAATGTTGGCTGTGGATATTTGGCACATCCAAACTGTAATGTCTGATCTTTAAATAATTCTATATATTGGCAATGCCAACTAGCTCCTTGACTTTCATACATGCAACCCAATTATTGCTCATATACTCCACTTCACTATCCTTTATTATTTACTACAGTTAAAAACTGCAGACAGCTACTAGTAGCTAGCAATATATAGAGAGAGGAGTACTGCCTTGAAATTTACACAATAATGTTGCAACTATTCATTCTGATCAGAATTAATTAATCAAAGTTCTTCTTGGAAAAAAAGCATGTAAATGTGTGTAGCTAGCTATAGGGGTGTTGCAACCAATGGATCATATCAAAGTGCTAGCTAGAATAATCATGCATGGCCATGGCCAATTGTGATTGACATGATATTGCTTCAAGCCATGAAACAGAAAGAAGGTTCTTGGCGTATCTACAAGCCCAT
This sequence comes from Oryza punctata, assembly GCA_000573905.2. Classification (NCBI taxonomy): domain Eukaryota; kingdom Viridiplantae; phylum Streptophyta; class Magnoliopsida; order Poales; family Poaceae; genus Oryza; species Oryza punctata. Next base: position 1,575,818 of record CM002494.2, on the reverse strand, counting down.
ACATATATACACCAAACCTGAAGATTCAGGCTACAGTATGATCATACAGTATTATTACAGAGGCAAGTTTTGTAAATAGAGGAGGGTCAGAGGGTTTGATACATACATATACTACATGTCAATGTGAAATATAATAGTGAAGTGAGCTTGCAGCTTGCTACAATGTAACATGTATCTCTGCATGCATGTATGCTGCAGAGAACACTGATCCTTGCTTGATAGATTAGCTAGCTTGCAGGTTGTTTTCTTTTGAATTTGGGGGTAGTCAACACCTGCAGACAAAAAAGAGAGATGTCGGTCAATAGGATGTTCTCATGAATGATGTAGGGAAGAAGGGGCCATGGAGATAGATAGATAGATAGATAGAGATGGAGAGAGAAAGAAAGAGAGAAAGAGAGAGAGATGAAAGGCTGTTGCTAATTGGGAGGTATCAGTACTATTCACCATCTCCTTTCAGCATGCTTGGCTACATGTTGGCAGCCACACTCTCTCTATCTGGGCCCTTCTTTGGACTTTTGCACAAGATAAATGAGAGTGTAGCTAGAGCTAGGTCCAAATCAAGAGAAACAATGGCCTGGAATCTTTTTTTGATCAAACATTGGCTGCACCATATGAGTGCAATGCATCTTCATATATATATAGTATGGAATACTTCTTCTTTTACTTAACTTTTTTTTATAACAAAAGTGTACTTTGAGGTGTTATATATGGTAAAAGTGGCTGTTTTGTTTCCAAGTTTTGTCAAAAGGAAAAGTTTAGCATGGCCTAACAAATTTTGCTTTTACACCCTCTTTTGTAAGTTTGAACTCAACATCTATACTAGGACTTCTTCTCAATGGCTTGCATCTGCAGAGGGAAACATCCTAAGACAGATATTCTCTGGTACATGATTACGTAGGGAGGTCTAAGAGGAATAATGAGTGTGCTTCACAAGGTTAGGAGCTCAGCCTAATTTCTTAAAGATTCTCTATGGGATCCTCTCCACTATCATGGTTTGTGGCTCCCCATATGCATGCATGTGATTTTGTTGGCATGGCTTCCTGATGGACACATATCTATAAGATATGCTTCTTTAAAAGACTGTAATGGGTGGTGATGAATAGTAAGTCTGCAATCACCTACCACTATTACCATGTGAGATTTTCGAATAGTGAGGGACTCCTTATAGACACAGACATGTACAAATACATATTACCTGTAAAAAATAACACACAGCTTGACATATATGTAAAACATAAATGATGAAATATTGATTGCAATGGAATATTTTTATTATGATTTTTTGGGGCTTTAGAGTTTATGGTGCAGTGGTTCTCTTTTTTCAATTCTGATGCAAAGCATGGGCATTCAGCGAGTACAAGTAAATTTAAATATTAGGCTATGCATTTAAATGTGGATTATATATATCTGAAATGAATGTTCAATGAATTGGCCATCTTTTTTCACAGCTTAAGCTTTCTAGTGAACAAACATCCAGCTTTATATTGGTGCACAGAACTCTATATAAAGTGAAAAACGAAACTGCAATTTGGTCGGTTCCCCTATATAATTAAAACTCACACGACTAGATTCTATCCATTTTGATGATCCATTTCTGTTGAGATTGCAAGTAATTGAAGCATGCATATTCTAAAATTATATAATAGTACACACGCATATTCTGGATTTTCTGTTTAGCAGAATTCTAGCTAAATTAAAGCGGTATGAGCTATATATGTTTGTGTACGGATTGACAAAGATTTGAGCTTTTGACACTCTGAAAGTGTGAAAGAACATGGCATATTGGCATATATGTATGTCACAGAGGATCCAAGAATGAAGGAATAATGGATGGAATGGAACTAGGGATCCATGCACCCACTCCCCTCACTCAGCTTTGATTAAGGTAATGATGGCAAATGGGCAGCTGCTGCTGCCTCTGCTGCTACAGCCCATGCAAGCCCTTTTGCTTGGAGCTAGCTACCAGCACAGTGTGGAGTACTGCATACAGTTCACATCACATTCAGGCCACCCTCAGTTAATAAGTCTCAACTTGAAGAAGCCAACACATGCATACATACAGCTAGCTAGCTGGACAATATTGCAAATGCAATGCAATGGTAGTAGTAGAACTGAGCTTAAATGGGGTAGAAAAGGAAAGCAACCAAGATAAATGGAGATCCTCCTTTTGCTCCATGCTCCAGTCCCTTTCATGCAGGGGGGGTTGGGACAGCTTCTTCAGGGTCTTAAAGAGGCTTTGCAGTGTTGATCTGGAGTGGACTACTAGCTAGCTACTCCTATATTACTCCTCCCTTGCATTTATGCATTGCATATATACTCCTATCCCTGTCTCTATGCATGGGCAATGGACAGTTTAGAATATTTTCCTTGTGCCTTTTCTTTTTCAATGCCAGAAGTTAGTACTCCATCACTGGCCCCTTTGGATGAAATGTCATTGTTGCATTTATCTCCAGAACATAGCTGGGTCCATTTGGGAAGCATACAGTATTAGCATTACATTAATTGGGGGGGGGGGGGGGGGGGTAGATATACAGCTCCACCACTTGGTTAATATATACCCCTTTAAATTGGTCTAAATTATAAGTTTGTTTTGGACAATATCACAATCTCTTAAGACAGCATTTTGTTTGTAGTTTCTGTAAATACATGTTATTTGAATGTAAATATATTTTACATATAAACCTTGTGTTTCCAATCTATGTAGTTCTTTGTGCATTCATATAGTCAAAGTTAAAAAAATCTAGCCAATACAAATCCTAAAATAACTTAAATTTAAGAGTAAACTGAGTATATATGTAACTAGTTTATTCTTTTAAAAAAACATGGTTAAATGTTTGAGAAATTTTATTATCGTTGAGAGGTACCAAAGTTTTTAGTATTAATTGTGTACCTCCTGATAGCTAGCTAAGATGCTAGAAGGTACCAAACTTTACATAAAAAGGTACCTCGTTAAGGGCGGTAAATCAATCTAAATATCTACTAAATGTTATAGTTAGATCAATGGAGATGGATTTTTTTCCCTTTTTTATTCTTTCTTTTATTTGACCATGTACCGGCCAAAAGAATCAAACTAGACCATTCGATCTAAAAAGCAACTAATCAATAGGTCCACAAGGACAACAGTGAACTACAAAAGCAACTTCAGGTACGTAGACAAAATCCTATAGTACTCCCCATGTATCGTCCTCCATACAATAAAAAACCAAGCGATCGATCAGAGGAGACAATATATATAACATATATATGTATATATATGTATGTATATGTCTGGCTTTCTTAGGACTTTGGCACGATAGTGTGAGTACTGCCTTTGTGTCATGCAGTAGATTGCCATGCAGGGCCCCACATGGCATACCTGTGATGAGACAATTCATGTATGGAGGCATCTGTGTCCATCATGCAAACCCTAAAGGCACATCTATATTCCATCATATGGATGGAGCTAAAAGAGGCCAAAGCGTGTAGGAAAACCATTATAAATAGAAAACCATCAATCAAGGTCACACATTGCATGCAAAAGAAAATAATGATCATGCATGGGGATTTTAGCATGGGTTAACAGCTACTTGGAAGATATTAAAGTACAATTTAGAAGGGCGGTTTGGAAAAAGAGGACGCATCACAAAGTTTCGCGGTTTGAAAATCTTCTCGAATGCATCACTTACATTTCTTTGGTTGTGTATATCTACTCGTGGATATAGAGCTTCTATTTCTATCCATTATTAAAATAAATCTCTTACATATCAAGGTAGAGTAACTAAGTCGCATTCTACACAATCAAAGATCAGACATACAAACCATTTTCATTATTAAAATGGTCAAAGTTAACCGTTAGTATCCTTTTTAAGAAGGCCAACCATTATTGTTGTATGTGTTGTAAATGATTTCCTTTTAAGACTAAAGATATTTCGTTCGTTCTAAGATATAAGAATTTTTACGTTGAAAATATTTTTCTCAAAACATGAGGACTAATACATGAATGAAACTCAACGCGCGCTACGAAAACACAAAAGAATTATACTATCTTGTTATTGTTTGAAGGTAAATGACTATAATTTCGTCACAAAAATGAACATTAGAGAGTAAAAAATAACTCGTACGTCAAAAGGAAAGGAGAGGCCAAGCTATACCAGACATCAAGGGCAAGTACGTTCATACATAGTTAGAAATGTCATCATTGATCCATGTTGGAATCAAGTGCATGACTAACTAGTTAGGCGGGCATGCATGTAATTTAATCAGTTCAAGGAATGTACGTAAATTAATCAGCACACATGCATATACACAATTAATTACATAACCAAGTAGTACTACAAACACAGAGCGATCGATTTTACTATATGATTTTTCTAGGCGATTCTTTCAGACTTATGCCTTATCCTGTCTCACTTTTGGAACGCATTTTGCAGCATTCCCTCTTCAGACAGTATAGTGTGAAGCAAACCATATGCATATTATTCTTTCTTTTCAACTCGATCTTTTTTTCTCCTCACGCCGGCCGGCAGCAGCAGCATGCATCACATTCACATTATCAGCTGCAGCTATAAAGTTCTTGCTCGAGCCTGCTGCACCTTGTTGTTGGTCAATTCCAACTTTCACTATAGCAGCCTGACCATGTTTGAAACAGATTTTGCAGTGATTATTGAGACAGATTGTTTACTTGATTAACGTGATAAAATATTTTTTTAGGATGACAAATTATTATTTTAAGAAATAAACTTTATAAATAGTTTAAAACGAGTGGTCTAAACAATGTGATAGTCTGTGGCATAGATCTGGAGAAAAAAAAAGGCTGAAAGGAACAACGCTATGTACCGTTATTACATACCAGCTGGTTAATCTTAATTAACCAGTATTGATGGTAAAAACTCTGAAAATAATCAGGTTAATAAAATTATACTGAGAAAAAAGTATTAATGGTAAAAAAATCTTAACCAGCACACAAGGTTAACATACAAATTAAGGATAAAATGCATGCCATATATATTGCTAACTGAAGACATTAAAATGCAGAGAAATTAAAGAACTAGTAAATATTAGCTAATTAACTAAGAGCAGAAATCACGAGGGTGAGCAGTAGCAGGGGGTCAGAACTGTGAGATGAACACTAATGAACAGTCCAGCACCTGCAAAAGAGATGAAAATATAGTGATAAAAATGAAGCAGATTAAATGAAAACAAAATTAAACTGATCGATGATCAGTATCAGGCCTCTTGCATCTGTTGCCCAACAGTCGCAGCTCTGATCTCATGCATGCATTCCCATATATGGCCTGACACGGGCAAAAGAGCAAAAGCTACACAAGTTAGTACTACTGGAACACTAGAATTCAGTAGATCATATACAAATTGTCAGTAAAAAAAAAAAACAAAAACACTACACTTTCCCTAGCTAATGTCTGAAAGATTCCAAATGTACTGTGAGATTGTTCAGTAATTTTGTTTGTGTTTGCTTGTTAATTTTAGACACACACATATATATATATATATATATATATATGTGTGTGTGTGTGTAACAGAGCCTAATTCGTATATATTTTTTTCAAGATAATAGATAGAAATCGGGCCAATATCCACAGTTGGATATATACAACCAAGCCTGTGTGTATATAGATGTCTTGCATGAATTGTGGGAATAATACAGCATGAATATTTTAGGTTTTTGACATGTTGTTGATAGATTGAAAGAAAGATACCAGGAATCCAGGATCAACTGTACCTTGCTAATAGCTATGACAAGCACTACTAGATCAACATTTACCTCAGAGACAGTACTAGATTTCTTTTGCTTTTAAGGAAAAAAGAGAGACAAACATACTAGTAGCTTCTACTGATAGTATTTGTGTATATGCATGTTTGTTTGGTCGGCTTTTGGGATGAACCCTAGCAATAGGCTACAAATGAAAGCAAATAGAGAGCATGCACACACAGTACTGCATCCTCTCTCTGCTTGCATTTAAAGATGGCCTGCATCTGCATGAGCATGAGAGAGATAGAGAGAATTCAGAGAACCCTGTGGTTTTTCATTGTCCCTTCACGAGTGGATTCAGGCAGAGGCCACACAAGATCCAAACAAAATCTAAGCTAGATTCATTTTACTACATCTCACAACCTCTCTCTCTCTCTCTGCTTGTCTGTCTGTGTGAGTGTGCAGTGCAGAGAGAGAGAGAGAGAGAGAGTAGCAGCTAGCTAGAGAAAAGAAAGAAAGATGAAAGAAAGAAAATTAAGCAGTAGTAGTACATGCTGCCCAAGTGCCCAACCAAAGAGAAGTGTACTGAAAGGGAGCCTTGGATAGTAACTATACATGACAGCACTGCACAACAGCTAGCTGTTGGAAATGTTGCCTTGCCCCTCCCTTAGCTTCTCTTCCTCTCTGTTTTCTTTATGTCTCTTGTCAGGTAACCAAACACAAACACTAGTTGCTACTATGCCCCCCAAAATACTGAATAATAGTAATAATGAGCTAATAATTTGTTTGTTGAGGGCCTTGGATCCATATATGTATATGTGTATCAAAGATGGACACGTCTGAATACTCTGAACTTCTCTTTTTGGGAGAGGTAACTGAACTGATGAGATGATTAATTAAGTTTATTTAGTTCCATAATTTGCTAGCTAGGATGTTCTTTCTCAAGTATAATCAAGATGATAGTATATATGAATCTTGGATCCATCTCTGAAGGGTGTGTGGTGTCCAACGGTGTCCTTTCTATGAGCTAGGACACTTAAATTCAGAGTTCAGAATTCAGATCTCTCTCTCACACACATGCATGGCTATAGCTGTAATCCTAGCTATACATGACGCTGTTAGTGTTAGCTAGCTACCTCTCTGATCATCAGCTGGGCTACCACTCACTGGCCACTGCATGCACCTGCAATCCTGCAATTGCACAGAAGCTGAGAGAGAGCTCACCAGATAGATGCTCATTCATACACACATAATGTCTTAATTATATACATGTGCATGCAAAACCACATTCTTGGGGCTTTGCCTGCCTGCCTGCCCTGGCCCTGAATCTGAATTCATCCCAGCCTTCACCAGACCACCATTTGTTGCATTTGCACAAAATGTGGTCCAGTTTGAAGAGCAGAATTGAAGCAGAGACAGACAGGCTATAAGGGGGAGGAAGAATGCGTTTTGCATTCAATTTCTTGTGTATGTTTGTGCCTCCTCCTCTTTTGTTTTGTAGGAGGAGCATGCAAACGTTTACCAGTAGTGCCGTGAGCCCATGATCAGTACTATCGGCCAGGACAGCGAATATCTTGTAATAACAACCAATGGAGATGTGCATATATGGCAGAAGATCATAGCATGCATTTGTGTGTGTATGTATGCATGTAAAAGCCCTGCAAGAAAATGGTCCCTCTAACTTTGGAGCCAAATCCATTTTCAATCCTACTCCCAACTTTTGGGCCATATTTTACATAGATTCTGAACTTTCAGCATACATACACTTTAATCTTCAGTTTATAATTAGCATGCAGCAGCAACAACAACAACATTAGCCATTAAGTTGACAACTCATGACTCATGATGATTGCATTAATAAAGCTTTATATATGTTTGGTATTATTAGTCAACTAGTACTAAAATTAATTCATGGCAACATCATGCTAGTCACTAACATAAACTACTTTGCAAACTATCTATCAAATGTCCAATGCATGATGATGCATTGATACATGACAAGAGAAGAGAGGAGGTAGTTGCAGATGGCAGGATGCTAGTGGCTGATGGAACTGGGCAACAAAGGAGGGGTTGGTTAGGGTTAAGCAGAAATGGACATGCCTAAGAGCACTAATTCTGGCAAAAAAAGAAGTCTGCATTGCATGCAGAGTAGTAGTAGTAGAGAGAAGAGAGGAGGATCAAACAAAGAAGAGGAGAGCAAAATGGCATGTGGTGAGTGGGGTTCACCCTGCTTGCAAAGGATGGACACACAGAAACATACTAGCCAGTACTGTGCAATGCATGCCTCCACATTCCCCACTCTGATAAAAGATGGCAGGCAACAAGGCAGCAGCAGCAGAATTCAGAGAAAGAAAAATTCAGAGAGAGAGATGAAGAGAGATGAATGCAAAAGTAGCAGAGTACCCTTTAGGTTTAGGGACCCCATTTGCATTGCATTGCAGCTGAGCTGCTGCAGCTGCATGCAATGCAAGGCTGATGAGAATTATTAACTCACTTTGGTTCCTTATGCAATGCAATGCCTTTCTCTTTTCTTTTTTTTTCTTCTTCTTCATTTTGTAATTTGTTTTTCCCCTGAATGCATGGCCTGTCTAAGTATCTAGCTCTAGTATCTAATCCATATTGTTCAAGCCAAAGATCAGAGAAAGATACACATACAGAGAGAGATAGTAGAAAAGAGATGCATAGCAATGGCCTACAAGGAAGGAGAGAGGACTAGTTCCCATGCCACTAGATTTTGTTCTCCTGCCAAGCACTCTCAACCAAGATATCCCCCACATTTTACATGACTTTTTTTCCTGAGGGCTCTGAATTTCTGCGTCAATATACTCCACAATTAGGCAAAAGCTGATTTGAGGCAGTTCAGTTTTGTCCAGTATATACATTGTTTTTGAAAAGACAGTATATACATTGTTCATGCATGAATAATATAGTTCTTTATTTCCACTATATTAAGGACTGGATCGTGCATGAACAATATAAGGACACTATATTAATGACTAGTTCATGATCAACCATCCATCTTCAAGTTCTTTAATTTGATACCAAACTAACTAATTAAGGAATTATACTTGGATCAGCTGGTACACTAATCAAAGGTTCTTGTAAATGAACACAACTAGAGAGCAACTCTACTGTAGTTATATGTGGTCAAAAAGAAACAAACAATGGAGAAAGAAGAGCTCAAAGCTGTTCAAAATTTTGTTCTGAACATTGAAAAGAGAGAGGAAAAGAAAAAAAAAACGTTGGCTGAAGCTGCCAAGGAGAAACAGTAGGTTGCCTTGTACATTTGTCAATTAATTCCGAGCAGGCTGTATCAGAGTTTCTAGTTGAGGACAAAAACTGTGTATATATACTGCTCAAAAGATGCTGCTGCATGCTGATGGAGATAAGAGTGGCAGAGAGGCCACTGCATGGACACATGATATTTCACTGGAAAATGTAACATGCCTGGGGCTCATTTGATGGCCATGCATCCCTATTCCTAGCTTGTTTTATCAATTCATTTTTATCTGAAACCAGAAGAGACCTGGTCTCCAGCAATGTTGTTGATGCAGTATGCACTTATATATGCAGTGTACCTTCTACATTGACGTGTCGCTGTCTCAAACAGTGGAGGATTTATTAGCAGCTAATTTTCCGTTCAAAAAGCAAAGCATATGAATGCATGATCCTTTGCATTTGTCAACTAGTTGCAGGTTTAGTGTAGCTGAAAGCTAAAGTGGAATGTTAAGCAGAAGCTAAGGAAAGTGGCAGTAGTATCATGATTTCCATCAATAATAACATGTTCCTGAGTACTGGCCATATTGCCGGTATCTTTAATTCTGCAAATAAGAGCTTTATAGGAAAGCAGATTTATGATCCAAGCTTGCTAACTAAAGCTTCTGTCTGCATGCGGTAGTCTTTCATTTCTGATTCTGACAAGGTGATTATGCTTGCTCATGTCCTTCAGGAGCTTCAGAATATCATAAGAGGCCTTCTGATGATGAAAAGGTTCTTTGACCATAGGATTATTCAGAGTGTAAATACACCTTCCTATGCTGTTTTGTGTGTACTTGATTGAGGGTGAGTGTTAACAGTCAAAACCACTTTCTCACATTCTCAAAATGTACAAAAGGGCTTACTGCATGTAATACTCATAGTCATAGTTAATGTGTGCACCTTTTTCTCTCAAGAAAGTAAAGGCAAGCACATTTGCTATTGATGATGCTTAACCCTACAACTTCTGAAAAGATTGATGCAGTTGCCCTGCATGGAGAGCAAAACAAAACATTTGCTCCCCACATCTTTTTTCTTTTTTTTTTCTTTTTTTTTTTTTTGCATCTTCTCTTCAAACTTACCCTACCAAACTGGCATCAAAAGAAGAGGGAATATTAACCTTTGGAGTGGTGACACAAGAGAGGTGAGTGGGCTTGTGGCCATCCCCTGTTTGCAGCTTGTGTCCAAGCTTGCCATCTCCAAAGAAGCTTCACCTCTGCAAGAATGAGACTTGTCCTAAAGGAAAGGAAGAAAAAAAAATATGGAAAGGCAGGTGTAGTGTAACTATTAACCAAAAGGGACTCCAAAGTTCCAATCAATCAAGTTGCTTGGCACACCTAAGATGCACTAAATATTATGGTGTCATTTCAAACAAGGCAATACTCCTACACAAACACACCCCCTTGAATATGGACATTACAGTGTCAAACATCTATCAAGCATCCCTCACATCTTTCTATCTCAAAGCATCCATCCATCCATCCATCCAATCCTATATCCTATCCCTACCTATATCTATCTAGTAGGGTACCATGGGTATGAAAGGAGCTTGTGATGAATGAAGGGAAAAAAAGCTTCAATTCAATTCATCCATGTATGCATGCACACATCAGGACGACGCCAAAGGGACAGAGAATGACAAGGGGTCATTCCTTCCTCCCCTGGTTGGGTCTTTTGTTTGTGAGAGAGCATGAGCAGCTGTGGCCTTCTTCTGTGGGCCTTCACATGCCTACAAGCAAACCCCTACTAAACTTTGTAGTACTAGTGATGGACCTGGAACTGCTGCTGTTACTACAAATGCCTGCAGCAGCAAGTATCCTCCATTGCACATCAAACAAAACCAAACCAAGAGAGCTTGACAGAAACATCTCCCTTTTGCACAATAGGAACATCAATGTATCCACTGGATGTGTGGAGATTGCAATGGACCACCACATGGATTCTTCACTTTGCTTGCCAACAACCAACAAGATGCTGCACAGACTCTCACCAATTCACAACAGCTGATTCTGGTACTACTGCACCAACTCTCACCAATTATGCATACAACATGCAGACAGACAATACAGGTAAAACAGGATAATATAGCGACACAAAAACGAAATAGCACAAGCAATTAGGATTGGATGTTCTGATCCTGGTACATTAAATCAACAAAGAATTTAAACATCGGTACAAGAAGCAGTGAGGTCAACTTGCACGTTTTCAGTGTACAAGCAGATGAAGCAAGGAATGAGGGTGGGTAAGTTGAAGAATTCCAATGATGTACTTGTCAACCAAAGAATCTCAGCTCAAGTCTTCACAGTTGAGGGTTCCCAAAATGTCGAACTCTGGTGTCATCAATTTAGAAGTAAATTGTCCTGTCTCAAAAAGAAAACAAGCAAATAGTTCATAGGAGCATCAACACCAATTAAACATAATAATTATGAAGGACACCAATTCAGTACAGTAGATTATTCACAAATTGAATGAACATAGATTGGACAATATGTTAATCTTTAAAAGGATAACAACTGGATTCAGTACAGTAGACTATTCACAAATTGAGAAGAATAAACAGATTGCCTCTTTAACAAATATAGATTGGACTACATGTAAATCTTAAAAAGGATAACAACTGGATATTTTCACAATGAAGAGAATACAGATTCAGGATTATGGACGAACCAATAAGGACATGATAACTGCAAGTGTAAAGGAAATGAGAACAAGCAAACAAGCCAAATACTGTTAATATATAGCTGAACAAACTTGTTCAAACTTAGTTTGCCAAACCACCATGCATGCAGTGGAAATTCACATAGGAAGCCAGCCAGCCAGGCAAGGGCAAAACATAACACTGATCTGGGTAAACCCATGGAACTAGGTTTCTACAGCCTTAAATTGTTAACCATGTGTTAAGAACTGCTACAAAGCACTATCTACTATGCAAGTGGTGTAGAGGCATAATAGATGGAAAATAGAAAAATGCTAGGCAACACAAACTTAATAGTAGGAAATCAATAACTGTGATGAAAGTGGTACTTAAACAGCCTTAGAAACTGTAAAACAGCAAACTTGCCCAAAACCTTGGCAGTTGGGATAATACATTCAGTCAATAACATGAATTTACATCTTTGTTTAGTTCTACATTTAAGTAACAAGGATTCATTCATTTAAGCACGAAAGATATCAATGCTGATCAGCATAGATGCATAAAAATAACTCCCATGTTACATATTTTATTTGTGAGGTATCGTGATGTATACACTAAAGATACATAATTACTAGCATAGACCATACTTGTAATATCGGGGAAAAACACTGATTAAGGAATATACCGAATTTAAGCATGAACTACACTCACAAGTGGCCTTTCAAGGAACAAAATCCTAGCACAAGCTTTCAAGCTATACATTTCACTCAACTCATTGTAGGACATAATTACTCAATTGACATGTGATGAATCAACATAAATCTTCAGTTTTTCAATGCATTTCATTAAACACAGGTTTAATCGGATATAATAATCGCAGTTTAGTTCAGCTATTGCTGTACTGGACTTTGGTGTCTAGCTAGTGCTGCCCCTGTACTAAAAAAAATACATAGCTGTAGTCTAATCAAATAAACTAGATGCCAGCACAGCCACATCCATGACCATCTGGCATGGTATGCAACAAATAAAATCCATCTGTTTTGTTTCGAAGGGTAGAATGCTAAGCTAGAGTCTGGCATTAAACTTATTACATGCACTTTGCATAAGTATACAGTGTCTGGAATATGTTATAGGTTCCCAACATTTAGCTAATAGGGCATATACTGCATGATTAGCTATCGACAAAGAACAATCAAGGGATCAAATCAAGCTACATAGATTGGAGGCGAGGCATCGTATTAACACAAAATCACCAGGTAGTCACTAAAACCTCACAAGTAATAATTTATGATTGAAGCATGATTGGAATAATTGAAGTACCTAGCAGCCATCGTTTAACAATTATTGGAATAGTCATAGTTCTTCATGAATAATTGAATAAGATTAGTTTTCATGTGTGACTATAGGAGAAAAGGTTAAATCTGAGGGTTATTAGAACTCACCAGAAAGTCATTGTGAACCTAGCTTCATAAACTCCAGTTTTGTTGCAACAGAAGCAGCACTGTCAACTTCTTGTACATCTACTGATGTTTGATCCTTTTTGCTATCACTCCCACCATTACTATCATGCTGAACAGAGGTTGCAGCACCCGCATAACCTCTGTATAGAACGCCGTACCCTGGATACATTGGAGGATATGCACCATAGACTGGACGCCTTGTCATCATACCTGGAGGAATATTAGCGGAGACTCCCATGTTTGAATATGCATTGGCATAGGGATAACCTCCTCCCGTACCATAATATACACCAGGATAGTAGGGATGTGGTGGAACAGGTTGAGGCATATTATAGCTGTTGTAGAAGCCATATCTGTCATTGTATGGTTGGTATGAGGGACCATCAAAACCAACATGACCCCTTCCACCAAAGTTTCTTGCGCCACGACCTCGGCCATTACGGTAATACGAAGCATCCTTGGGGATGGCAATCTTGGCTTCTACCCTTGTTCCTTTCAAGTCATGAAAACTGTGTTCTATCACCTTTCTCACTGCTTCCTCTGAGTCAAAGGTGACGAAACCAAACCCCCTAGACCTGTTTGTCATACTGTCATATATGACTACGACATCTGTTACAGTGCCAAAACTCTCAAAGTAAGTCTTGAACTCCTCCTCAGTGATATTGTCCCTCAGACCACCAATAAAGACCTTCTTCGAAGCATAGTTCATGCTGTCACCGCCATCCTCGGTACCACTCCCAGGTGCTGGCTGGTGGCCCTGATCCTGACCCTGTTCCAAGTGCTGATGCTGCGAAGATTGGTCATCTTGGTTTCGTTGAGGCCTTGCCCTAGCCCTCTTGACATCAACCTGAGCAAAAGGACCACCAAACTTACATCAATTAATAGTGCAATCAACATCAAAGCCACAAACTTTCCCCATCTAACAAGTCAAACTACACTGAAGATGGAGCAACTAAACAGAGTCTGGGTAACGTTGCTTTCCTTGACTACATTTTTTTTTTTTTGAGAAACAGTCCATAATTACAATTTAGCGAGGAATACGAAGAAATCGAAGAATTTGATCCCATGCATGATGGTACTACCAGATTAAGCAAAAAAAAAATTGACACGCAATAGGCTACCACCAACTTCGCCAATATTAGTAGATCTTCACAAACTACCACCAAGTTCCAAGCTTTCGACGGCGAATCACACACCGCGCATTCTCCAATCTCCACCACCACATAAGTAAACGAACGAGGGGGGCAAGCAAGCAAACAAGCAAAGTAAGCAAAGAGTAGATCGAATCAGTCCAAAACTCACGACGCGGCCGCAGATGAGGTGCCTGGGGTGCTCCCCGTCTCCGAGCGCCCTGGCGGCATCCTCCTCCTCCTCGAACTCCACGAACCCGAACCCTCGGCCATGGCCGGTCTCCTTGTCCCGCATCACGATGACCGACCTCACCGCCCCGTACTGCCCGAAGTGGCCCCTCAGCTCCGCCTCCTGCGCCGACGTCGGGATCCCTCCCACGAACAGCTTCCTCCTCTCCCCCACAAACCCCGCCGCCCCCTCCTCCGCCGCCGCCGCCGCCGCCATCGCCGACGAAACTAGGGTTTTGGAGTCTCGCGAGAGAAGAGAAGAGAAGGGTGGTGAAGCGGCGGACGTGTGGGGTTCCGACTTAAATTCGATTTATTTATTTATTTTTAGGTGGATTTAGTTTCCGTAGGGGGTTAAGAGGTGTATGGACGGTTCAGATTGATCGGAGGAGGGATGTGAGCCGTCGGATCTGGGGATTAATGGGGCGAGGTGGAGTTGGACTCGGTGGTGGACTCGAGACGCGTCCGTTGACCGCGCCGGGGCTTCGTGTTGACCAGGGAGAGTGCGTGTGCCTGTGCGTTGAGTTGGTCTCCTCGTCTCCTCGTACGCTACGCGGAGTCCATGACAGGTGGGTCCCACGTGAGGTTGGAGTAAGAGTTTGGCACGGGTTAGTGGAGGTGACATAACTGGATCCGGATAAAAATATGGGAAAAAATTTGGTTGATATACGTATATGGTTTCAACTTGTTTGGAGCTCTATCTCCAAGCGATTCGTGATAGATCAGAGATTATGTATTAGTGGTATCAAATTAGGGATTTTGTTGATAATTTTTTTCCAAAAATTTAACAGATATAAATACAATATAATTATAATGTAGTTACACGGTAACTTACATGTAGCTACAGTATAATTAGTATAATTTGTATGTAATTTTCAAAAATTTCAATATAACACATTATTTTCACGAAGTAAAACTTAGGGGATAGAAATACCCTCACCTCATGCATGCGCTCAGTTTCATAGATATTGAAGTAAATGTAACTGTTTAAAATTATATGAAAGTTACATGTAAATTACATTATAATTAGACTGTATTTACATTTAGCAATTTTTTGGGAGAAAACTTGTCAATATTTTTTTAGCAAAAGCGTTAAAAATAGGGGAGAATTCCTTGAGCTCATGGTATAAATCTGCATGTCCGCACACATGTGGTTCAACCGTGAACTAATCTTTCACGGTTGAAACAAAGGTGTACTTTCTCACTTTGTGCTCATGCATTGTTATCAAAGTGACGTATAATGTATTGGAATAACCATTGCACCTAATTATACGCTTACGGCGTTTTAGCATCATGTGTTTGATATGGCATCATTCGTACCGTGATGCAGGAGTTGACGTTTTTTGCAGCATCTATCTTCAAATCATGTACTCTACCTGTTATAGTATACTCACTGTATGTGGCATTATAAACCTATATTTTCATTGGATGCCATTCCAATCAAATAGTAGAATGTGTTCAAAACCTTAGCCGGCAGATGAGGTTTTCTGATGTTGTGTTAGATTTTCCAAAGAAACTATTACAAGTATGAGTTAGGAAAATCTCGAGTCAAAATGAAAAAAGCTGTGAGGCCTCAAAACAGTGAAGCCATCCAAAAACATTGGGATGTGGTTTGAATTATCAACCTTCCATTGAAATTTACATGTTATGTTTTCAATGTGAGCTTCTCTCTTTTATTTTTGGAAACATACATTTATTAGATGCATTTACTCCTCCATTGATTGGCCTTAGGATGGTACAATATTCCACCGCCCCTATTATTTATTTAGCTTGTCTGTCTGTATGTAACTGTACATATTGATGGTAGCCTAATTAAGTTTTATTTATTGAACAGTTTTACATTATGATAGAGGATTATTTTAAACTTTTTTGCAAGGGAAGAGGATTTACCATTTTTCCATGTAGGTGTATTTGAAGACCAGCCAGTAGCCAACAATGTTACTTTATAAACTCTTGTATGTTAATTTTTTTAAGATAATAGAAGTTTTTATTGAACTCAGTCAATTTCATCCAGATGATACAATTTTCCTGAAAACATTTTCGGACTCTGTATGTCACTGGGTGTGGAAAGACTAAAACGATTGTCAAAAAGAAAACAAAATATTTGGTCATAGATAGATAACAATGTGCACGGTGAAAAGAAGTTAGTGCATATGACTGCGTGTTTGCCTAATTCCGCTCAACTTTATTACTTTTTCAAAGCCCATGAGTACCAATTTGCGTTGAATCAAATATTCAAATGTAAGTTTTGACCGACTCATTAGATATTTAGAGGTCGGGTTACGACAACAGAGGCGGATCAATTCAAAGTTGAAAGTGAAGATTACGCGAAAAGATGTAGTATCACTTTGGCTAGACGTGACAGTAACCCTTTCTTCTTCTTCTTTTTTTCTTTCTGTAAAATCGTCATGTTATCACGGATGTTAATTAGACGAAATTTATGTGAGAATTGGTCCAGTAAAGTTTAGAAGCTGGGCCTGTAATATAATAATGAGCCCATCTCGATGGGCTAAAATATCAGCCCATGCAAATGGGGACTTATTGGTCTGGATAGCGTACGAGTGACGCATCTGCATGGGCCGAGAAATGGATGCTCCGCAATAAACAACGAGACAAAACGATTGCAAATTCCACTCAATTCTCTCTTCATATAGTGACAGTAATAACAGATTAATTTTACATGATTTGTCTCATCTGCTGAATGAGCTGGCATAATTCGTCAGTCTGGCTCCTTAATAACATGAATGCAGCATGCTCATAAATTCATAATTCACATTTTACAGTAGGAAATGCCATAAAGCTGATAAATGACGAAAGCAACATCTATACACGTTGATCAACAGCATTCTTCTCATCGATCACCAGAAAGTGAAATTTCTGTCAGAAAATGTATGCAATTACAGTCAACTAAACAGCAGCGCAGCAGCAGCATCTCAGATTATGAGTACAATGCAACGGCCAAAGACTGATATACCTGCTGTATTTTTGCTAGAGATTAAAATAAACATCGATGCATCAACTGATGTATTCTCAGGCAAAAACAACCACACGTGCATACACAGATGCACAAGAAACCAGTAGATCTACGGAATCACAACATTTGTGCAGCTGCCACTGCTAAATGCAAAATCACTACATTAATAATCGCTAAGAAAATCGCAATATTGGTTGAGGCGTTCAGCCATGGACCGTCTTCTTGTACTCTTCAACAGAATAACTCAATACCAAAAGGATCCATGGCTCATTGCACCGTAATTGCACCGTAACAAACGTAATCACAAATTTACATTACCCTTGGCTTCGATCAAAATTTCCAACCGATTAATTAATCATATGCACAGGACACACGAGAAGGCAAGTTTAGAATAAAGCATTACAGTGAGAGTAGAATATTTATAGTGCGAGCATTATATCAAATATAGGAGTGAATACTGTCCTCACTCCCATGGTACAAACCAGAGAGCTCTTTGTCAAGTGTCCGACAAATTTAAACTTTAAGCTGTAACGAAATTAAGAGAACAAGAATAGCTTCAGAACAGATGTGACTTCCAAAACGCCAGAAATTGATCCGTGCTTCAGAACTTGCAAAACTTTGCGCTGAGAACTATCCTGGAGAACTAGAACTCTAACCTCTACCAGCCCTGTTCAGGCTCACCATGCGTGCACCGCCATCACCTCTTGCCATAGAACCGGACTGGTTGCGAGACCTTCCACCATCTTGGAAGCGCGAACCACCACCATAGCCTCCACGGGAACCCTGACTACCCCTGTCCCTCTGGTAGCCACCACCACCTCTTCCAGGGCCTCCAACTCTGCCAGAGTATCCAGACCTCCCGCCGCCTTGCCGCCCTTGTGATGATACGAAGTTCTCCTGCCACTTGCCCAAGTTGGATGAGTCCTGACCATCACCCCTACGCCTGGGTGGTGCTCCCTCAAGGGTACCCCCAGTTTTGGCCTCATATGCCCTCTCATTGCTCTCCACAAGGACAGAGAGCTTATCAGACATCTGGAAGAGTAGTCCCTGAAGCCTAGTTTGATCAACGTTGTGGAAAATAATGCACTTTGTTGGTTGATCCCAGCTGGCATGAAGCTCTTCATGCATCATCATCTTGCTAACAATACTATGAGCTTGTTGCTCACTAAGGTCAAACATTGTAGTGAGCTGGTCAAGGCTCAGGGACTCATAACAAGAAGAGTATGACAAGAGGTAGGTTCTAAGGGCTTCTTCTTTGATCTTAAGTTTCAGCATCTCAAGAACATGCTCCTTGTTCCTCAAAAGCTTCCAGATCTCCAGCGAATTAATGACATCGAAAGCCTTCTGGTAGTCACCCTTGCGGAGGGCTCTTGTTGCAGCCATTACATGGTCCCTCACATTTTCTGGTGGCCCGACAAAAGTCTGCCTCTCACTGATCTCAAGAAGCCTGCGGAATGTTCTGTTCATAGACTTCCTCCTGTCGTAAGTACTGGCAGCCATATTGGGGACCTCAATCAGCATGGCACAAATCAAGTGAGTGGCTTCCAAAAGTTCAAGGTTTATATGCATATGGTAAGGCATTTGCCTTCTCCTCTCAAGCCTTTCCTGCAGGAATTAGAGCAATTATAACATTAACCTCATGATCAAAAGTACAAAAGATGTATAATGCCTCTTTAGGCTATCATGCAGGAATAACTAAATCTAACTAGAATGATCTCAGATTTGTGATAAACTACATCCTCAGAAATATCTTGGAATTCATATGACTAGATTGTTGGGTTAATCTTGTCGCATGTGTGAGTGGCATGTTTTGCTTCATGTAATAAGTACAGTAGCATATGGTGTCAAACAGATCAAGCAGTAACACGTGTAAGAGAGACGACGGTGCTCAGGTTATTGCACGGCATGAGGCGAACGTGCCACGTGTGCAGGTATTTACATGAGAATAAAATAAGTGCATATTGCAGGGAGTTCAGCAGTAAACCTGTTCAGGAGTTTTTTCATGATATCGGCTTTGTTGCACACCTTGTGCAAGCAACTCCTTCACTCTCCCAGTTGAATATAACTCAGACAAGCAACCATGAGCTTCAATTATCAAACCAGCCCTAAAAGCACACAGCCCCAACTGGGCCATGACTCTGTTGAACAGAATCTGTGATGATATGTCCATGAGTTGAACCCCATCTTGTAAATGGCTCATTAAAAGCAAGTCACGAGCCACAGAAAATTTATCAGAGATAGCATGGTGATAAATGTCACACAGCATTGCCCGGGCTTTGGTCCTTTCATCACCATACTTGTAAATCACAGACATCAACGTGTCCATCAAAGCTCTGCCACTCTCTGGGAAAGTAGGCTTCCTAGGCACGACCTCAGGGATCACAACAAATGGTGGAGGCCCCCTATTGTCATCAACTACTTGACGCTCCTCATCACCTTCTGCATCTTCATCCTCCTTACTGTCTTCATCCTGCTCTGCCAGCTTTCTCATTGCATCATATACCTCCTGAGGTTTGTAGTAGACCAATTCAACACGACGCAGTGCAACCTTAGCTTCAGCCTTAAAGTTAACAATACGTTCCAGGTAATCTTGGACATTCTGTGCAACAACCAAAAACAAAGGTTCATCCCTGAGCCTCTGAATATAATCTTTCGTGTATGGATCAGTGCACTGCAAACTTTTAAAGAACTCAGAATCCAATCTCTCCAGGAATGCAACCAGGTCACCCGTCACATGGATTTTTCCATCATAGTCGGCACCCTTCTGAGTTTCCTTCTCATCAGGCTCCACAGAGGTGTCTACTACAATATTAGGATACTGTTGCAGTATATCAAGCACAAGCAGCATGTTATTAACACACTTCTTCCACATATTGACTGGCATGTGACCAAGTAAGCTAGGGTTGACATCAAACTGGGCAGAAATCACATGAAAGAGAATTTCAAGCTTCTGAGCAGGTGTTTTCGCCACACGGGTCAAAAAGGTTAGCTGCTCAACACGCTCAATCCTCCCTGTGCCTTTTTTACCCCTTGACGCCACAATCTCCTTGAGCTTTTTATCAACAATATCCCATGTAATCTCACTTGGATCTTTCAAAAACTGCTTGTCCATAAGCTTATCTTTCTTGCTTATCTTCTTTTCCCAGGCTCCGCCACCCTGGTCACCCTCCTCATCATCATCTCCTTCCTCCTCTGATTCAGACATAGCCATCTTTTCAGGATCCTCAATATCTGCATCACTAGCATCATCCTCTGTCTCATCATCATCATCCTTGTCTTCCACATCATCATCTTCAAAGCCCTCTGGATGCTCTCTGCACTCTTGGATCAGGTTCTCATACTGCTTGTTGTTCTTCTTTAGTTTCTGTTTCATTGCATTGAGTGCCTTTGCATTGCTGCTGCTCATCTTCTTCTTGGCCTCTTTGTTTGCTAGTGCCTCAGCAAGGAAGTCCTCCAGTAATACAAGAGCCTTGATGTACATATTTGGAACTGTGGTGGATTCATTGACACGAACCACCTTCTCAAGCTGCTTGTTGAGCTTCTCGAAACTCTCTTGTAAATTCACCCAGTCATTGATCTTCATTGCATTGCGCATCTGATCAACAGTAATTTTCAACTCCTCATTGCGCTTATCCTTCAAGGAGCGGACCACACGCTGACCAGAGTCAGACTCGTCACTGTCGCTTGCATTAGTGGTCCTCAAATAGCGGTTCTGGTTTGAACGCCCCCCGGCATCACCGCCTTCATCTTCACTTTCACTTCCTGCTTCGGACTCAATCTCCTGCTCCTCCTCCTCAGAGTCGCTGTCTCCCTGAAGTTGGGTAGATTGTGCAAGTGGTATTAAATTATCGCAACCAACGTGAACAAGGTTTATAACTATTAGTACGGCAATACATGCAAAGAACCAGTACAGGTACAAAACAAAAAAGATGAGTACCTGCCCCCAAAAACGGGATGCCATGGCTGCTGCTTTGGTCTTTTCCTTCTGCTAGCTTCAAGCTCTGCAGAGTAGAAGTTGGGGACTTGAAAGTTAGCATGAATTGTATTAATTTCTAAATACAATTAAGCATGACTTGAAAGTTTTAGAAATAAAACAGGGCGTATCAGTGTATGATCAGATGAAACAAACAAATTACATAGGACAGTTTCCCCTAAAACGTGAAGCGTTCACGGATGAAAACGCAAAAGGGTAAAGCGCCACAAAAAATCGTCGCATGGATTATCAGTGAAAAGAGCTAAATCAAGTGAAACTCGCATCAACCTGACATGCCAGGAAGGACGTGCGGGCACGAAGAATCGAACACGAGAACCTACCGGCCGCGGAATCAGCGAATCAAAATCTAGATCCGATCTCAACATCCCTAGAGCAGAAAACGTCCACACTAATCGCGCTAGAAGAGAACCTAACCAGGGCTCTGCACTGCGCAGGATTGCACCGCCCGCGAGAAGTGTAGAGAGTCGGGGAGAGAGAAAGGGGAAGGGAGGTTACCTCTACGCGGAGAGTAGGCGGCGGCGCGGGAGAAGAGAGCGACGGCGACGGCGACGGCGACGGTGGCGGCGGCGGCGGCGGCGCGGAGTTGGTTTAGGGTTTGCGGGGTCTCGACTCGCCTTCTCCTGGGAGGAAGTGGAATTACCGGATTGGGATTGGGTTCACCTCATGTATCGGGGTTAAGTTGGGCCCTCCAGATGCTTTGCCAATGGCGGCGGATCTCAATATGGGAGGTTACCCGTCAACCCATCAAAATGGGCCTCCTTGCACCCGAATACAAAGGGAAAAGTCCACTTTGCCACCCTAAAGTATAGTCCTAATATAGAGTATCCCTCAATTATTTGGGTTAATTAGATCTACACCATTGTAATTTTATGAGTTCTGAAATATGCCATTATAATTTACGTATTTGTAATGATATCACTACCTTCTGTTTGTAATTGTAATAGTGCTATTAGCATACGTATTTTACATGTTTTGGACAAAAATGCCCACACTCTCCTCCAATCCCGATGAGAAAATCAAAGAAGTTGCATAGAGCTTTGTTCTAGCCCTGCTCCTTTCCCCAGCAAGAAGAACATGCCAGGGGCTGATGCTGCAGTAGCTCATTGCTCCATGTTGCCGGCGAGGGGCCAAAGCTGAAGCCAAGCAGATAGCAAGGTCTCCTGCGTTGTGACGTTCATGAGGTGTTCAAAGAGTGCGATCGGAGCTCGAGTGCGGTGGCGCTTCCGACGGTAAAGTCGAGCAGCTTCCGAATCCGTGGTTGGGAGCGTGTTCTCTCTCCTCCAATTCCGGTGGAGAGAACATGTGGAGGCGTGACTCCAACGACGGGCGGTTGTGGGTGCAGATCCAAATCGGTGGTTTCCCCACGCGGCGGTTTCCCGGCCGCGGCAACTTCAAGTGGAGGATGACCGGAGCTCGATTGCGAAACCAGTCGATGGCTTCCTCGCACTGGCAGCTTTCCAATCCGCACTTTGGCGATTATCTGTGATGAAGTTTGGCAGCGACTATAGTCGGGCAACGATCTAGGGTAGGCGGCATTGGGGAAGCTCGCGGCGGCGGTGAGAGGAAAGGGGAAGGAGGCCATTGTGGGGACAAAGGCGGAGGGGTGACCATGGTGGCCGGAGTTCACCGGAAATGGGAGAGAGAGGGGAGGGGAAAGGTAGAAGAAAGGGGCAATTTAATCCAAATATTTTTATAACTGTACCAAAAGAGTATAAGTAGTGGCATGACGTTGTTACAGATACATAAATTATAATGGTATATTTCTAAACCGAAGAATTTATAATGGCATAGGTCCAATTAACCCATTATTAATACCAGTACATTTTGCCTTCCTGAGCAGTTTTGACGGTGGTTTAGTCCAATGTGACGTTGTGGCATGGTTTAGTTCGATATGGCGCTTGCATGGCATTGGGCTCCCTTCTTCCTTCTTTTTTCCCTGTCTTTGTCTTTGTCCTTTCTACAAACAAGCAGAGGCACGGGCACGAGTATGGCACGATGGCAACTCGATGGAATAAGTAGACCGCGACTGAGTGAATCCAACAGCGAAAACGGTGACGAGGAAGGTGCTCTGGTATTGATAATTAGGGAATGCGTTATACCCGGTCTCCCTCTTAGGGATGTGCATCGATCTCGGCCTATAGTTAAAGGAGGCAATATAGACTTATTCCATAGCCATAACTTTTTTTATGGGTAAAACAAACTTTAGATCCCTGAACTTCGTCAAAAAGACCATTTTTTAGATATCAACTAGCAAAAATGCTTGTGCATTGCAACGGGTGAAGATAAGTTTCAATATTGATAAAAACTATATCAATTTAAATGACATGCCAAAACTAAGATAAACAAAACAATAGCAAAACAAAGTCAAAAATCATATATATCTTTGAACTGGGTTGCACTCACTTCATGCGTCGTCACACGAAGAATCCCTTATGTACACCTTTCCATAGCCTCACAAATCAATCGGGTGACTATTTCATAAGTTGACGTATGTGCATTTTGCTACACCTCGTGGACCAAAGATTGAAATTTTCATTATTTAATTAGTAAAAGTATTTTTACTCTAGATGGAAAGCATTTGCAAAGTAACAAAATTGCCGCATACAAAAAATATTTACGAGGAGAGAAAAAGGAGGAGAAAAGATAGGAGATTGGAACGAGAGGGATAGGATCAGGATTATTGGGAGAAAAGAAAGGGAGAAAAATAAAACAAAAAAGGGAGAGAAAAAACGTTAATTGGGGGAGGGGCGTACACGGTGCCGAGTGGAGGTGTGTGGGATGTGGCGGCGGGATGGTGTGGACCAGTTGGGTTGGGCTGGAAGGAGGAGGGGTTGAGCTGGGATAGGAGTATATAACAGTTATACTAAACTCATGTTGAATTGGATGCGGATGAGATATAACCAACTCAAATACGGATGGCATACCAGAATTCCGGCGGGAACATCTTCAATTTTTATAATTGTAGATATTTGCATTACCGGCTTTTTAGAGAGCCAAAAAGGTAAACACGGGTTCACATATTCATTACAAAGGAAACAGTAGAAACTAAAAACTAATTTTTCACCTTTCAGCATGAAACCACTTGTTTTTACCATGAACTCCGATCCAATTCATATAGTCTTATACTACTTAAAATGTTAGTAGTGGCAAACTGGCAATGTTCGGTCTGCCATACCACCTATAACATTGACATTTGGACACCACAATCTATACTATTACACTACTCTCCAACAAGCAATCTCCCATTTCGCTGTTGGTTCTCTCTAAATT
The DNA here is from genome assembly GCA_000573905.2 of Oryza punctata. Taxonomy (NCBI): domain Eukaryota; kingdom Viridiplantae; phylum Streptophyta; class Magnoliopsida; order Poales; family Poaceae; genus Oryza; species Oryza punctata. The sequence goes on along the minus strand of CM002494.2, from coordinate 1,551,186 downwards.
TCAAAATCACTTACTTGTTCAACACGGAAAATCACAAAAGTACTACTTTGTTGATGCAAAAAAACACACTAGCTTGAGAGATTTGCTTAACTCTAGTGCAGATCCAAAAGCTTACCTTCGGGTTCTAGAGCGTGCCAGTTGATTTGATCCTGCAATCAACAAGAATAAACAAAGAAATATTGTTAGTAAACGATAGCTGATCGACTACAGAGCCTTATAACCTAGCCGATGCAGGAAAAGTGAATCGGCTATGATGTAAATCTATAAGCACAAGTAAAGCCTAAAATCATCTCATTGGTTGTAAAGATCAACGTTATATAATTTATACATCACTATTACTTTAGGAATCAGCAATTGGGATAGATCGGACTTAACCGAGACAATATAAATTGCTTAGATCCAAAATAACATGAAATAAAGATTATATATGTTCATGTCATATGTTCAAGCGTAAGCATGTATCGGCTATAGCTCCGATATAACCTTATACTGGTGTTAATGACAAAATTTGGTAAGCCTCGAAGTCATCATTGGCCTAGAGTCAGTATCGGCTTCAGAGTTCTGGAATCGGCCGATGGAAGCTATCAATCGCTAGCAGTTGTATTCTTGATGGATTCGGTTAAGAAAGTTATTCAATTAAAGGAAGTTTATCTAGAAGGGTCCGAGTTCAAGGAGGATGCGGCATGGCAATTTATCTATAAATTAGGCAGAGTCGTTAGTTTCCTTTTATCTTTAGGAAAGTTTCTGTCTTGTCCTATGAGGACTCATATCTACCCATAGGTATAAATATGTACACCTGGAGTCATTGTAAATTATATCTCGATCAATACAACTACTCTCGGCGCATCGCCACCCTCTTTTCCGAGGTTTTATTTATCAACCAGCAGAACTTGCACCTGACGCGAGGCTGCATCGGTTTTCGATCTCCGGTGAAGGGGTAAACCCTACGTCCGCTGGCCCTGGTGAATATATCGGCTACATTGGTGTTGTTCAAGGCTGCATCGCTTCGATCTCTTGGATCACTCTGGTTCGGTTGTTATATTTGCTTACCTGATATTTCAATTTTATTTTAATTGAATTGTGTTTACAGATGCATCGGTTTAGTTGGGACTATCTCGGTTTGGTCTAATCTTCTGTCTTAGCCGATGTATCTCTACAATCACAATGTTGTTTTAAATAGATTTGTTATATCCATCACATTAGACATATCTATCCGTTCATCAAGTATTAGATTACCATATACAATCTCGTGTTGCATCGGTTAGGTTCGACATACTAGATTGTTGTTGATAATATAAATCTTGCTGAGGCGATAGGTTCATGCTAATGTTTTATTGGAGTGCTAGCTGATGAGTTATCATATATGTTATATAATCCAGATTGATAATGTTTTCTACTTGCATCGGCCGATCTCCATCTAGGGTTTTTTCGATATCGGCTAGATTACTTTGTTGGTTTAGATTACATAATGTATCCACCACTCTGAAAATCAGTCAAAGGCTTGATTATCTAGATATTATGTTTCTTTTCATACTTAGTGCTACATCAGTTAAGTTTGATCTACTAAGTTGTGCTTAGAACCATAATCTCTAGCCTGCTTCTTGATTGCCAATAAGGGTTTCATCTGGGTTTCAGCCGATGAGTTATCTGGACGTTGCATGGGCTTATAAGGATTACATATAAGTTGGATTTAGCCGATCGCAACAAAGGTTTCACTGTTTATCTAATGATTTGGATTTATTGACATCGGACCTCCAGCTGATGTATGCTTTAACTTTCGGATCAACACTTATTCTATCATTTCATTTGTCGGTATCGGTGGAATCACTCATCGGCCTGTCAGCTGTTTGGCTATTTTATCTACTGTTTACATATCTTGTCAGTTGCAGAATCAAACTGATTGGCATACCCGCATCTCATCATTATTTTGGACCTGCACTGGAGCTAAGCAGATCTCCCAGGCCGTCCTATTTTTACATCAACAACTGAGATATCATCTTATAATAAATATATTAAACTAGTACAACTAGATTAATAACAAGCTTAATATATTTAAATAGTTCAGATCCCAATATAAGGGGCAGATACAGCTTGTTAAGCAAGATAAAAGCAAAATAACTATATCAGATAAGATCGGCTGAAACTCCGACACTATCCTTATTAACAATCATAAAGCAGGCTAAAGATTATAGTTCTAAACACGACTTAGTAGATCAAGCATAACTGATGCAACACTAAGTATGAAAAGAAACACGATATCTAGACAATCAAGTCGAGATTGTCTTTTCAGGATGGTAGATATGTTAAATAATTTAAGTCAATAAAATAATCTAGCCGTTATCGATAAAACCCTAAACAGAGATCGGCTGATATAAGTAGAAACATTGTCAATCTAGATTATGTAACATATATGATAACCCGACGTTTCACAAAAATAAGATTAGAGTGTCATAATGATGTAAGTACTAATCCTGATAATGCAAACCGCCATAACAAGCTTTACCTCGTTTCGAATATCGAAATCGATGTAGCCCGACTCGAAAGCAATAACTCGTCGAAAAGTAAAGTAACAAAAGGTGGCGATGCACCGAGAGTATATTAAACTCGTGTTAACTATTTACATGGTCTCGGGCATATATTTATACCCATATACATAACTTATCCATATCAGACTCGACTCAAACTTCCTAACTTAACTCTAACGACAAACAAGTCACTTAGGCGGACTCTTACCAAAATATCTCTAAGAAAATTACATAATATCTTAACTAATAGATACAGTTGCCCAATCTCGTACTCTATCCTTGCTCGGCAATATCTCTGAAATCCTCATCTTGCAATCGAAACCGACTATATCGGCTCCCTTATCCGATTCCAACTCCCATCGACTAACCATCTCCAATCCGGACTCAGCCGATACCATCCTAGCCGATACGAACTCTGTTTTCGGGATTATCGCGTATCTTCAAATTCGCTTCGGATTGGATCTTGACTCCTATTCATACTCTTGCCAAATTTCATCGTCAACATACTTGGACTAAATATTGCTTAATTGACTTACAAAGTGTTGACGATGAAATTTGGTAAGCCTCGAAGTCATCATCAGCCTATAGTCAGTATCGGCTTCAGAGTTTTAGAATCGGCCGATGGAAGCTATCAATCGCCAACAGTCGGATTCTTACCAAATTCGGTTAAGGAAATTAAAATATTAAAGGAAGCTTATCCAAAAGAGACTGAGTTCAAGGAGGATGCGACATGGCAATTTATCTATTAATTATAGCATCCAACGCCGCGAGGAGGGCCTAGCGGCGCGTGCCAGGAATCTGAGTATCCGCGCCGATGAGTTCAAGGCGCGGGAGGAGACCTTCGCGACGCATGAAGCCGCCACCGGGTATTTGGAGGTTGCGCTCCATCTTCGCGAGGCCGCCCTCACTGAGCAGGCCCAGGCCCTCATGGACTCCGAGGCCGTGAACCGGCAGCTGTCCGAGGGTTTGCGTGTCCGAGAGGAGCGCGCAGCCCTGATCGCCGGGCGTGAGGCGGAGGTCTCCAGGCGCGAGGAGGCCGTGATGGCGTGGGAGCTCGCACAGATGGAGAGCGCCCGCGCCGAGAGGGCCGCCTTGGACAAGCGCGCCGAGAGGGCCGCCTTGGACAAGCGCGCCGCCGAGCTCGAGGCGCGCGCCAAGGAGGCCGAGGAGATAGTTCGGGGTGCCGGGGCGCCCGAGGGGCAGAGCGACATCGCCGCTCGTCTCGCCACGGCCGAGGAGACCGTCGCCACGCTGCAGGAATTCCTGACGGCCCGCACCGCGGAGCTCGAGGCCCTCAAGCTGGGCAAGGAGATGGGCCCCAGGATGCTCTGGGATGCTATCGCAAAGCTGGAGCGCACCGGCCGTGAAGCGGGCATCTGGCAAGGCCCTATCTACGGCTTCGACGACACCGCAGCCGGGGTCGCCCACCGTCTCGCTGACAAGGCCGAGGACATAGGGAGATTCCCATAGGAGATCGAGGAGGCCTAAGGCCTCCTCGAAGGGCCTTGCTGAGGGAACGGTGGAGCTGGTACTAGCCAGCTGCCAGGCTCGTGACCCGGACTTCTCCCCGTGGGCCGTCTTTTACGATTTCCCGCCGGGGACTGAGGCAGCGGCCCGCGCCCGAGTCTGAGACGCCGTCCGGGAGGTTGTCCACTCCTTTGAGGGGATGGCCCCCCGGTTCGCCCCTCCGTCGGCCTCTGACGACGACGACGACGCTGGCGGCGACAGCGAAGATGGCGGCGAGGCGTGATCCCACAGGCCGAGGCCCGCGGCTAGCAGCCCCTCCACTTTTCTTTGTGCTTGTATATATTGGCCTTCGTGCCGACCATGTAATAATTTACTTTTCGCCTTATGTTTGCATGTCTATTTTCCTGCAATGAACATTTCATAAGTTTGCGTTAACTTGCGATTTTATCTTGTGATATAACTGTACTTCCCTTGTTGACCCATCCGGCATTTCGACTTAAGCGGGGGTTCGGGTCACTATCCCAAATGTCGAGACTGGCCAGGCCGAGAGCACGATGACCGGGGTAAGTGCGGATCCGATTGTGGGCCATTGGCGAGTTCCCCCGGAGTTCAACGTGTCTCGGGGCACGGCTCGCTCTGGGCCCCGTCAGCGTCTAGACGGTGCGAACCACTGGGAGCGACACGAACACAAGCGTCCCGAGTTAAGACAAAACACCCAACAGGTCACGCAAAGAAGAAATCACAGTTGGACCGAACGATATATATAAGAAAGAAATTTGCTGCTTATAAAATAAATGCGAAAGGGGAATGTATTATTGATAGTGGGAGCCCCCGGCCAACTTCGGCGTGCCCGAGGGGGCACGCGGGGTTGGCCTGAGCCCGAGGTACAACACAGCGACTCCATTATGGGTAGAAGCAACGAAGGTGCTCGATGTTCCACGGGTTAGGCAACTCGGTGCCATGCTCCGTGGCCAGCCTGACCGAGCCCGGCCGGGGGACGCCGATCACTCGAAACGACCCCTCCCACATGGGTGAGAGTTTGCTCAGTCCAGCACACGTTTGGACGTGGCGTAGGACGAGATCGTTTATGCTAAGCGATCGGGCCCGGACATGGCGCTGATGATAGCGCCTTAGGCTCTGCTGGTAACGCGCGGCCCAAAGGGTGATGCGCCGCCTTCCTTCTTCAAGGTAGTCGAGGTCGTCCCGTCGGAGGTGCTCTTGATCTGCCTCGTTGTACAGGGCGGCTCGCGGAGATCCCAGGGTGAGCTCAGATGGGAGGACCGCCTCCGCGCCGTAAACTAGGAAAAACGGTGTTTCCCCTGTGGCACGGCTCGGGGTGGTCCGGTTGGCCCATAGCACCGCTGGTAGCTCATCGATCCACGAGTCGCCGTGTTTCTTGAGGACTTTGTACGTCTTGGTCTTGAGGCCTTTGAGGATTTCTGCGTTGGCGCGCTCCACTTGACCATTGCTCTTGGGGTGGGCGGGAGAGGCGAAGCAGAGCTTGATGCCCATGTCTTCGTAATAGTCGCCGAATAGTTCACTTGTGAACTGGGTGCCGTTGTCCGTAATGATACGGTTGGGCACCCCGAACCAGGCAGTTATGCCCTTGATGAACTTGAGGGCCGAATGCTTGTCGATCTTGATGACCGGGTAGGCCTCGGGCCACTTGGTGAACTTGTCGATGGCGACGTAGAGGTACTCGTACCTGCCTAATGCTTTCTTGAATGGACCCAAGATGTCCAGCCCCCAGACCGCAAAGGGCCATGAGAGCGGGATGGTCTGGAGGGCCTGGGCCGGCAGATGCTTTTGCTTGGCGTGGAACTGACACGCGTTGCATCGCCTGACCAGATTGGCCGCATCTTGGAGCGCTGTCAGCCAATAGAAACCCTGCCGGAAGGCCTTACCGACCAAGGTACACGAGGCAGAATGAGCGCCGCACTCGCCTTCGTGGACATCGGCGAGGAGCTCGATGCCATGGTCCCGAGGGATGCATTTGAGGAGGACTCCATTGGCACTGCGTCGGTAGAGGACCCCCTCTACCAACACGTACCTCTTGGAGATGCGGATGATTCGCTCGCTCCCCTCACGATCCTCGGGAAGAGTCTCATCTTTGAGGAATGTCTGGATCTTAGTCATCCAAGCGATTTGTCTTGGGGGGTCGGGTTCAACCCCCTCGGGCCTCGGGGCCTGGACTCCATCGGGCCCCGAGGGCGGCATGGCAGCATCTGAGTCCCCCGGGGGATCAAGACGTGCCGACGGCTGGGTAAGCCTTTCTTCAAAGGCACCCGGTGGGGTTGGGGCACGTGGCGAGGCGAGTCGTGACAGCTCGTCGGCGAGCGCATTATCTCGTCTGGGCACGTGCCGTAGTTCTAACCCGTAAAAATGGCGCTCCATACGCCGCACCTCGCGGACGTAGGCCTCCATTTGCGGGTCGGAGAAGTGGTACTCCTTGGAGACCTGGTTCACGACTAACTGAGAGTTGCCTAGAACCAAGAGGCGACGGATCCCCATTCCAGCCGCCGCTCTAAGTCCCGCAAGTAGCCCCTCGTACTCCGCCATATTATTGGTTGCTCGAAAATCTAAGCGAACCAAATATTTGAGGATGTCCCCGTTTGGTGAGGTCAAAGTGACCCCGGCACCAGCTCCCTGGAGGGCGAGCGAGCCATCAAACTGCATCACCCAATGAGAGTTGGTCGTTTGCTGTGAGAGATCAGCTCCAACCTCAGGTTCGGGGAACCCGAGGTCGGGTTCGGGGGTCGGGCTCCACTCTGCCACGAAATCGGCGAGGGCCTGACTCTTAATCGCGTGGCGTGGTTCAAAGCGGAGGTCGAACTCAGAGAGCTCAATGGCCCACTTGACCACTCGCCCAGTTCCCTCTCGGTTACGGAGAATTTTCCTAAGGGGGTAGGACGTTACCACCGTGACCCTGTGCGCCTGGAAATAATGGCGCAATTTCATCGAGGCCACCAGAACTGCGTAGAGCAACTTCTGGGCCTGAGGGTACCGAGTCTTGGCATCTCGCAACGCCTCACTAACGAAGTAAACTGGCCGCTGCACCTTTCGGCGGGGCCTAGTTTCTTCGCCATGGGCGTCGGATCCCGCACATATATGACGGGAGGGGCCACTCTGGGCCCACTCCATCTCCATGCCGGCAGCCTCGGGGTCAGACAGCGTCGGGCCACTCCTCCCCTCAGTGGCCTCGGGGCCGTCCTGGGGACCGGGGGCACCTAACAACATCTGACGAGGGGACGGAAGGCCATCGTTCACCTGGGGGGGCCCGGGGCCCTCGCCTGGCTGACGGGCTCCTTCGTTGGTCTCTGGCCCGGGCTGTATCGACATGGGTCGGTGAAGTGCGGACCAAGGGCATTCCTCGACGCGCTCCACCATTAGCGTTGCGCTGACTACTTGTGGGGTCACAGCCAAGTAGAGCAACAGCGGCTCCTCGGGCTCGGGGGAAACTAGGACCGGGGGGAACTAAGATAAACCTTCAACTGGGTGAGGGCTTGCTCAGCTTCCTCCGTCCACCTAAATGGCCCGGAGCACTTGACGAGTTTAAATAGGGGTAGCGCCTTCTCTCCCAACCTCGATATAAATCGACTAAGGACAGCCATGTATCCCGTGACGCGCTGGACATCCCTAAGCTTGTTGGGGGGCGCATCCTATTTATCGCACTAATCTTCTCGGGGTTGGCCTCTATGCCTCGGGCCGAGACCAAGAACCCAAGAAGCTTGCCCGCAGGCACGCTGAACACGCACTTTCGGGGTTTAGCTTCATGCGCGTGGAGCGGAGACTCTCGAAGGTCTCCGCTAGATCCGAGAGCAATGTCTCTTGGTTGCGCGTTTTCATAACGAGGTCATCGACATACGCCTCAACATTACGCCCTATTTGACTACCCAAAGTAATACGAGTAGTGCGTTGAAAGTAGGGCCTGCATTCTTTAAACCAAAAAGCATAGTTGTATAACAATAGGTGCCTACAGGAGTAATGAATGCAGTTTTTTCCTCATCCTCCCTAGCCATGCGAATCTGATGATACCCTGAGTATGCATCTAAGAAACACAAAAGGTCGCACCCTGCAATGGAGTCGACAATCTGATCTATGCGCGGTAGGGGATAAGGGTCCTTAGGACATGCCTTGTTGAGGTCGGTGTAGTAGATGCACATCCGGAGCTTGTCATTTGCCTTGGGGATGACGATCGGGTTCACGAGCCACTCCAGGTGTATGACCTCTCCGATGAATCTGGCCTCCAGCAGACGCGCCACCTCTTCACGGATGAAGGCTTGGTGCTCGGGGGCCTGTCGCCGTACTTTCTACCGGACGGGCCTTGCGCCCGGCCGCACGGCCAGACGGTGCTCGATCACCTCCCTTGGAACCCCGGGCATGTCCGACGGCTTCCACGCGAAGACGTCAGTGTTTACCCGCAGGAAGGAGACGAGCGCGTTTCCCCATTTGTCGTCCAGTTGACCGCCATTCTTGATGGTCTTGGACGGGTCGCTGGCCAATGCCACCTCCTTCACGGGGACCTCGTCGCCTGAGGTCATCCGCTTCCTCGGGGCACGAGACGAAGAGGCCTCGGGCCTCTCGTCTCCGCCCGCAGGCTTCGGGACCGCGGCGAGGTCGCTCGCGCGTTGCTCCGTGCAAGCCAGTGCGATCTTGAGATCACCGTAGATGGTGATGGGGCCACGTGGGCCCGGCATCTTCATTTGGAAGTAGGCGTAGTGGGTGGCCGCCATGAACCTCACCAACGCGGGCCTCCCCAGCACCGCGTTATAGGGCAGATTTAGATCCGCCACATCAAAGTCAATCCGCTCGTTGCGAAAATTGTCGGGGTCACCGAATGTGACCGGGAGGTCAATGTGACCTCGAGGCCATGTGTGCCCCGGCGTCACGCCGATGATCGGTAGGGACGACAGGAGCTTCATCCCCGAGACCTTGATGAGATCATAGGCCGTGAAGGAAAGGATTTTGAGGGCGGCGCCACCATCGATAAGGACGCACCTCAACTTGACATTGCAAATGGTGGGAGAGACCACCATCGCAATCTGTCCACGCCGGGCCACGCATGGGGGTGGTCGATCTGGTCGAAGGTGAGTGGGACCTCCGACCACCGAGCCCGCCGTGCGGCCTCATGAGTGGGCACCGCAGCCAGAAGCTCGCGCTTCATGGTCTTGAAGCTGCGGCGGGAAGCATGAGCACATGCTCCCCCATCCATGGTGGCGACGGTGGCCTCAGGCTCCTGGAAGCCCAAGTCGTCGTCGCCATCATCATCAGCGGGGGCCTTCTGCTTGGCCTCACCTCGCCGATCGCAGGTAGGGGCCGTGGGACCCTAGCCCCCACGGCGCTCCTGTCCCCGCTCCTCCCCTCACTTCTTGACGCGCTCGGCCAAGCCCTTGACCGCACAACAGTCAGTGAGGTCGTGGAGGGAGGTGTTGTGCACGGAGCACCACTTGCCCACTCGGCGCTCTCGACTGGGAGCACCGGCGTTTCTCCCGCCGTCGTCCACGGCCCTCCCCTTACGCGGGGGCCGCGAAGCGCCTTCGGCGGCGAGGACATGCCCCTCGTCGCCGGAGCGGGCAGTCCTCTTCTTCCTCATCTTTTCCCGCTGCCCAGAACGGGCAGCGAACTCGGGGGCAGCCGCAGGCGCCGCGCAAGAGCTGGAGGAGTTCCAAGTCCACGCCTCCTACTTCCGGGCCACACGGTCCGCGAGCTCGAAAAGCTGCGCGGTGATCTGGGGCTCCTTGGAGGCAATTTTCTCCAGCATGCGGTTATGCCGCACGCCTCCCCTGAACGCATATATCACCGCGTGCGCGGGGATACAGGGGATGGTATCGCGGACCTGACAGAACCACTGTATATATGACCGGAGGGACTCGTCGTCCCTCCACTGCACTGCGTGCAGGTCAGCTTCTTCTCCCGGGCGTGGATATGTGCCCTGAAAGTTCGTGGTTAACTGTTAGCACAATTCCTCCCAGGAGTGGACCGAGGCGGGTGGCAAGTTCAGGGAAAGAAGTTCGCCATGACCCTGTCGTCACCCCCCGCCGCCTCTATTCCAGTTGTATAGATCTAGAGGAACTCGGTGGGGTTGACGCTACCGTCGTATTTCTCCGGGATGCTGGGCCGGAACTTTGGGGGCCATCGGACATTCCGAAGACTCGCCACAAAAGCACGGCATCCAGCCCCGACGATGGGGAAATGGGGGCCTACCCTTATGGCCGCTGAGGCACGCGTCGGCCGAAGACGCGGCGCCCTCTCCCGTTTGGGTGGCGCGGCGCTCATCGCGCCGGCGCTCGATGTTGAGCCGGGCATCCGGCCCAGCATATATGCTCTCGTGACGCCCGCGAGTAGCCGTGGGCGTCGACGAGGGAAGCGTGGACGAGCAGCGAGCGTGAGCCGCTGCTCGCCGAGCTCTTCGCCGTGCTAACGAAGAGGTAGCAGTCGCGGTACCAGACGATCCGGCTGTCGATGAGCGGCCACCGGAGTCCAGCTGTTGCTGCGCCGCCTTGACCAGGTTGGTCACGTCGTCCAGCCAACGCTGGACGGGAGCCTCTAGACCTGCGGCGATAGGCGGGTGGCACAGGAGTGCTCCCGCCGCCTGGAGGACGCCCTGAGGGGTGCCACCATCGCCGTAGACCAGACGGCGGCGCGCCTTGGGGCGGCGCCGCCAGTTGTCACTGGGCTGCGAGGAGGTGGCAGAGCCCTCCAGCACCTCCTGCGCTTTCCCCCGTCCAGGACTCCGATGCGGAGGCGGCGACGGGGTGTGCGCTCGACGACGGGGATGGAGCTCTCCGCTATCGTTGCTAATGCTCGATGTGGGCGTGTGGAGCACCGCTTCTTCAGCCATAGGGCTGACTCGGCGAAACTTGGCACGCAAGAAGATATGGGAATCAAGAAGTGTGTCTACGCGCCCCTACCTGGCACGCCAGCTGTCAGAGGAGAAACTCTGCAGCGGGGGACTGTGGAGACCCCCTTTTTGAGGTTCAGCCCAGGGTGCAAAAAAGAGGCACTCCCGGCCTTGATTCCGGTGCGCTGGTGAGATGGAGGAGTACAGAGAGAGAGTTTCGCACAAAAAAGGGCAGTGACACGCGAGAGATTATACAGGTTCGGGCCGCTGGTGAGACGTAACACCCTACTCCTGTGTGATGGACTATCTGTGTGTTTCTTGCTCTCAAGAGTCGAGCCAGAAAGATTCAGCCAAAAAAACCCCTTTCCTCTAGGCCTCGGCCTCCTTTTATACTTCAAGGGGACACCACATGGGCCGGACAGGCTAAAATCTAGAGAAAAGGAAAAAGCTGTCTTACAATTAAGGGTTATACTGTAACTTGCGGCAGAAGTCCACCGTCCTGTAGCACCGGTATGGCTCCTGTCAAATCACCCATCCACGTGTGTGACACCGCACGTCATTCTTTGTTAAACTGCCGGGGACTTGCTTGTCCCGCCGTACGGGGTGAGGCGTGCCAAGTGATTAGACCCGGCACACCAACTCCGGCGATGTGTGTGAGCCGAAACGGCTCACATGATTCTCGATGTGACCTGATGGGAGACGTAGCATACATATCGGGCGTGCGGCAGCATGCCCGGTACTGTGCTGCGTCCCATCGGTCATTCGGACCGATGTCAGGCCGGTCAGCCGACCGTGACCGGTGTCAGGCGCGCGCGTGCTTGTCATTCCGTATTTAACGCGGCATGCACGCGCGCAGGTGCAATCTGGCTGCGCCGCCATTAATGGGGGTAGGTAAGCGTTGGGAGCGCTCACCTACCCCGCCACACGTGGCGGCAGCCCGAGGGGGTCGGGGGAGCCCGACCCCTAATCTGGCAGCCCCCGAGGGGCGCCGGGACTTAGAGTGGGTGGCTGCCACGTCACCCTCGGGCCCGGTCCCCCTCGAGGGATGGCCACGTGGGTGAACGGGGCCGCCGCAAGCCCTAAGTTAGCATACCCCTGGGCCCATGACACCGACACCCTCCGTCCTAATTTGTAGCAACCTAGGATGGGTATAATCCTATCCTAAGACTACGAATCTGGATATACCCGATGCCCAAATTCGTGATCCTAGGATGGGTAGATTGCTATATATTGGGACGGAGTGAGTACTTAATATATTGTCGTCCATTGACTACATGAAATTGCCAGTTGGTCCACGGTGGTTGTTAGTCAAGATGATAGAGAAGGGCCTTTTGGGTGTTGCTCCATGCCAAGCTCGTCGTGGACTCCATGATGCACCAACAGGTTGTTGCGAACCAAGACTTCAAGATCTACTGCTGCATTGATGGAGTTTCCTGTATTGAAACAGCTTGATCTGGCAGTGCACCAGTTCAATCGCCACCGCCCTAATCCTAATTTGCCCAAGGATGGTTGGACATCGAAATTGTCCTTTGCAAATGTAGCTTGCAGTTATAACCATGTTGATATCCCTGTTCGGGTTGAGCATAGACCGCATGTGCGACGCTCATCAACAAGGTTGCAGTCAGTGCTCCTTAGATTTGATAGTGGAGTCCATGTCAAATCTTTATTTTGTTAGGTGAAGCCCACTCAAAATTTATGACGCAACAATAAACCTTGAACGGTGTCACTCACTGTGAAGGCAGCCGAATGGGAATCGTCCGTGTATCAAGAGGTGTGCATGTTAATAGTAGAGGCATGTGGATGAGTCGTTACGGTAATGTGGTAACCGTGTCGATCCTATCTATTGTTGTTGTATGGTGACTTTTGTATGGTTAGTTCAATTGCTCTTTCCTCATGAAAGAATGGTCTTGGTCTATTGTTGTAGGGTTACCTTTTGCATGGTTATTTTTCTAATTCAGCTGCTATTTCCTTATGAAAGGATGGTATTGGTCTATATGATCCTTTATCTCAGATAATTTTCTTCGGATTCCCAAACTCTGTCTTTTGATTTAATAAACTTTCTTTTAAAAAAAAGACTTAGGCCCCGTTCTTTTTCTTATCTTCAAACATCAATTTCCTCGTTTTCTGTTAACATGTCTTTCAAAGTGTGTTTTTATAAAAAAAATTTATGTAGTAGTTATTTTAAAAATTCAAATAAACCTGTTTTTAATTTTATAATAACTAAACTTAATTAGTCCTGAGCTAATAAGCTTTTTCGTTTTACAGCGCTGAAAATTTCTCTCAAACTTACTGGAAGACAGGGCCTTAGTTGGATGCAGCCGCAACATAGTTTTTCCTACCGATTACTAGTATTGTTAATGTGTGAAGGCGTATATATTGATTCCGGTTGTGAAGAATTTCACAATTATATCCTAGTAGCATCAAACAATTATTTTTTAAAGAAAGTGGTTGTGGATTGTGGTAAAAGATTATATTATCATACATATACTACCATTTCTAGTATTTTGTTTAAAAGAAAAGAACTTATATGTATATAGATTGAAAAACGAAAGTTTGCTACAATCTGACAAGTTTTCTAGGAACCTCTTTTGTTATGGTAAGTATTTTGTATTATGCAATGTGATTGTGAGTACAACACTCTGTAAAACATAGATGTTGTCACGTGGTGGCAGAGCTATTCCTCCATTCATCTTGGTCACCAGATAATGGTCGAGTGTTGCTGACGTGGCATGCCATGTCAACCCAAATACGGTGACTCACTGGGCCGTGCTCCCGGTCCACGAACGCTACGATCAGTCAGTCTAGGTAGACCAAGCGTTGTGGGTCCGTGGACGCTTATGTGGCTTTATGTGGGATGGTGATGGTGTGCCTTTGCCCACTGAATAAAGCTACGTTGCACTAAATTGCAGAAGAATTGTTAAGTTCATGGCATTGACTTTGGTTTTAGCTCTGCTTAACCAAAAATAAAAGTTCCCTTCTTCTTAGAAGAGCAAATTAAATAATGATTCTTACGGAAATGGTAAATCATGGTTCTCATGGAAAAATAAAAGCTTCCTTCATCTTAGAAGAGCAAACTAAAAAATAAATAAATTTCACAAAACTACAAGTATTTCGATCAAACTATCACAAAGGTATAAATTTAAATTGTTATATCACAAAACTACATATTTAAGTGCAGTTATCACAAAACTACATACTCCATTCGTCCCATTTTAAGTGTAGTTATCGGTTTTTTTACGCAACGTTTGACCATCTGTCTTATTTGAAAAATTTATGAAAAAACTAAAAATAAGACACACATAACATATTATTCGTGTTTTATCATATAATAACAATAAAAATACTAATCATAAAAAATTTTAAATAATACGAACGATCAAACGTTGAACACCAAATTATTTGACTGCACTTAAAATGGAACTAATGGAGTATTTAAGTCTAAGTATCGTAAAACTACATTGTTATATTAGAGTCATAAGACCACCCCCAACCCAAAAACTATCAACTAGTTTTTATACTTGCAATATCAGACACTATATATAGATAAACTATGTATCCAATGGATGATGTCTTGAAATTAAATTCTCTTCCAATCATCTCTCTTCTCTCTCCTTTTATCCACATATCTCCATGTTTTTATTCTTAATTCTTGTGTAGACATGATTTTTTAAATGAGATATGGTTTCTTCATCCTTTTACCTCTCCCCTCATTAACTCTATTGCCACATCATATTTTTCTTATGTGGCAATGTATTAAATGCTATGGACACTAGAAGACATGAAGGGTTAGTAATGGTCTAAATATTACTCCATCCGTTGCAGAATATAAAAAATTTTAAAATTGAACACGATTATCAAGAGAGTAGGTAGAATTAAATAGGGAGATATTATGATTGAATGAGAAGTAGAGGTAAATAGTAAAAATGAATGGTGGAGAGTTATGATTAGTTATAAAGAAAATGCTGGTGGAAATATTGTTATATTTTGAAGTAAATTCTAAGTACTAAGAGGTGTTATATTTTAGAACGAATAGAGTATAATTTTCTAACTACATTGATTCTAAACATAGTTTTATGATAACTTTATTATTAAATATACACTCTATCATATATGTGCAGTTTTGTTAAATCAATGTGATACAGTAAGTTAATTTAGTTTGATTATAATATCTGTAATTTTCTAAATTTTACTCTAAAATAATAATATATGTAATTTTCTAAATTTTACTTAAATAATTGCTCAAGAAAATGATGATGATGATAGCAGTGACTCCGTCAAAAGAATCTATTACAACGTGAAATCAGGGCCAAAGTGACCGGACTCACTAGATCCTCACCCTATCACATCGAATACTTATACTACTAATTAGAATTAGACGTAATTAGAATTAGACGTAGATTAAGAATAAAACCTATTTCATACTAATTCACGAGACGAATCTATTTATACTAATTATAAATTAATTAGACTTGAAAATCTTATTCTCCCACGAATTAACTCTCATTTCTACAATTAATTTTATTATTAGTTTATATTTAATATTCTTAATTAGCACCTAAACATCCAATACTAAATGATCACTTTATCTATCCAATACCAATACTAAATGATCACTTTATCTAGACGTGACAGTAACAATCTATTTTTATTTATGAGAGGTTGATTCTTATTCTTTTTTTTGGTAGTGTTTATCACGGACGTTAGTTAGACGAATAAAAATCCATTTTTGATCGTGTTTATCATCGGCAGTTAATTAGACAAAATCTCAGTACAGAATCCGCACACATTTATTTTTATAAAATAGGGACATATTGTCCGAGGTGTCGAGTTTAACATTCCTTTTTCATCATCAGCAGGTGATATTGCAAGCAGGTAGGTAATATAATATTGCAAGCAGGGCGTAGCTGTAAATTGTAATATCGTTAGTATTTTTGTTTAGCAAACAGACTAGAGTATATTCTAATATCGTTAGTATTTGGGTTTAAAAGTCTACAGATTAAACATATTGGCTATTAAACTACATTTCAGTGAATTCCCAACTTCGAAACAGAAATTTCCAAAAAAAGGGCAGACAAAAAAGACGGAAGAGCAAACGATTGATTGATAAAAAAGGAATGGTTTTTGGTGCTCAGATTCTATGGGTGTATAGGAGTCGATCACGCAGATCTCCCATCAGGACGAGGAATGATTTTATAATCACTGCACCACAACCAAACCATCTCCCAAAACAATCGTATCACTCACAATAAACACAAGCAGACAAACAAATGCTTTAAACCACACGGATTTGATGATTTGAACAGAAAGAACCAAAAGGAGAATATTTGAATAGATAGAAGATAATTTGGAGGCGAGCGTAACCCAATATCCAACTGGAAAACCCACGGATGAGGGCTCTAAGCGCCACCTGATTTCATCTCGGGAGCTTTCAAATCGAAACGAAACCGAGATCCACCCTACACGACGGTGGCCGGCCTTTGGGACAGTGCTCCCATGAACAGGTGAACATCCAAATTCCAAACCACCACCAGATCAAACCAAACCGGTCATCTAAACGAAACAAGATCACATCTAAACGAAACAAGATCAAGAGAGGGAAACACCAAACAGCAGAAAATCTAAGATCGAAGCAAAGCTAAGAAGAGGTGAGAAAGGAGAGCGTGCCGCCACGAGCGCGAGGACGAGGAGGTGGAGAAGAGAGAGGCGTGGTTGGGTTTATATAGTGGAGGATGGACGCGTGGAAACCCTAGGCGACGGGTTCGGCCCATGGGCTTTATTCTCTCTTCGTGGAGAGCAATGGGCCGAATGTATTGAGATTTTGGGCCTAAAGTGTTGTGCAGGGGGTTCCAAATAGCCGGCCCACTATTTATTTGTATTTTTTTCTTGTCAGAGACAAACACACCGACCGACAATTTTCTCCAAAAAGAACTGGAGAGATATTACGAAATGGAGGGCATATAAGCCTCTCTCAATTTACATAATACCCTTCTAATAAAACCCATATTTATACTCCTCCTAATTTTCTAGTTTTTTTTTTAAAAAAAAGAACTTGAAATTATGCGCATCAACTTAACACGTGTCGACGTGACGACGGAAACCTTGAAGCTACTACCATTCCCATGGTGTTTAATCTCTTCTCCTACGTCATCAACGACGCCACGCCGCCGTTCGGCAGCTGGGGTGGCACGGCCGCCGGCGCGGTGCCGCCGTTCGCCGTCGTCCGCATGAGGCGGGACAGCCCGATTAGCACGGCGGCGTTCCGCTGCGCCTCGCCGAGGCGGCGCCGGAGCACGCTCGCCTCGGCGTGGAGGCGCGCGTTCTCGCCGCGCACGGCGAGCGCCTGCCGCGCCGTGGCGTCCAGCCTCGACGCCAGCGCGCTCCGCTCGGCGCGGAGCTCGTCCGCGGCGCGCTCCAGCTCCTCCACCCGCTGCCGCCTCCGCGCGCGCGACCGCCGCGCCGACTCCCGGTTCGAGATCTTCCTCCTCAGCCGACGCCGCCGCTCCTCCTCATCGTCCTCGCCGCCGCCGTCACAGTACAACAACATATCACCACCATTCCCATCGTCGGCGCCGGCAATGTTCCCCGGAACGGCGCGTACCACCGGCGACAAGCCGGCCGCATCCGAGGCTACACAATCGTATCCGAACGCCGCCGCCGCGTCGACGCCGAACAAGCCGAAGCCGACGTCCATGTCCGGGAGGCCGAAGTCGAGCTGCATGGCCTCGTGGAGGGACTGCATTGCGGCGAGCAGGGACCTATCTGTAATATCCGAAAACTTGTGGGTTCGAAGCGCGAGTAGTAGGGAAGGCGGAGGGGAGGGAAGACGAAGAAGGCGAGCGTTATTTATAGACACCAAAGGCCACTCCTACCCACAAGCTTCAGGTGGGCCAGTGTCAAGTGGGCCCCACTGCGACGTGGACGTTGTGGCGATTCGCCCGTCACTTTAGTTTCGGCGCGACAAAGCCGACCTCCTCCTCGTACGTATAGTGTACTGTGTACGTACGTATGCATTGGCATTGTACGTGGAGGGAGAGCACGTATTGTACGTATTGGTTTCCCGCGTGGAATCGACGGCTGAGGAGGGAGGTCAGTGTGCGGATGGACGGTGGATGATGTGGGTGATCCGGTGAGCTCTACCTTAAGAGCGAAGTAATGGTGGGGATGGCACGGCGGGGACACGTGTAGGGCTCTCCTTCGTCGCTGCACCTCAGGTGTTTCTTTTTTTTTTCAAGCTAGCTGCGAGCCCATGCAAGTATATATACTTAAGAGTACGGTATATATTGCTATGACCACAAACGTTAATTCTCTGTGTATTTTTTTAAGAAACACAATTACCCTTATAAGAGCATCTCCAAAAAACTAGACCGATATATCTTGAGATTAATGAGATACATCGTTTACCATTGAAAGAATAATTAACAGAACCGATCGAGTGGGTGTGTGCGTATGATGAGGCTATGAACTATATATGCTAGCGGAGATTACAATAACTTATTAGGGTATTCTAAAATACCGGTGGATATATAACGGATGAAACAAAACTTGCTTGTGACAGTTGATCCATGACATAAACAGATAAATTAAATATATTGGAAAGTTGAGAGACCAATTTAAAATTATCTTAAAATTAAAGTAGGATTCTGTTAAATTTTGTACTCCCTCTGTTCGTTTCTATATGATGTTGGTTAGTTTATTTTTAAATATATTTGATCGGAGACAAAAGTAATAGTGGTTTAATAAGATTTTCTCATAATATCAGTGATGAGGCGTTTACCATCAAAGCTGTAGGTTATGATCTATCAAAGATGACCCATTTCCTAAACATGCAGTGTTCTCAATTAATCCGATGTTGCATTCTAAGTTAAATAAGTTGCCTCTCTTTGGGGGGAAAAGATAAGAAAGCGAAACGAGTCAAGTTGGCTGCTGGTTGAATACAGGCGGGCATGGGTGACAACGATGCAAAACGAATATCTTCAAACCAGTGAATACAAGGGAGCGATTCCCTCCGTTGATTATTCCGATAATATCTAATATCTCGATCAACGTTACTGTCATTTTTTGTTTTTTGAGCTATCTACGATCGCTAATTCGCTATATGCATGTAGGCGCTTTGATCTAATGACCCATCAATCCATTTCTTTCATCTCTTTATGTGTTGCTTACCAGCTATAAATTGGCTAAGAGGTTCAGTGTTTTGGGTTATAAACTTTTTTCCCTTTCTCAAAAAGAAAAAAAAAAACATGACAACGTTAGATTCCTTCTTTCTGTGATATTAACTGCTACTATGAACTTTACAGTATATATGATATAGCAATAGGTTTTATCTTGTCAGCTGGGGTATTATATATTAAGTAGTTTCTATAATCAAGCTGTGGTTTTGTCGTTTGCACTCGTTCGGCCCACAACCTCTATAATAATTGGTTATAATTTATTTTGAAACAAAGGCTGAAATAAATCTTATTATAAAAAAGATATCGTATAGGCATATGTATAAATACTTGTCAATGATATAATGTACGTTGTTAACACCAAGCACATGCATTTCGTTAACGAACAATCATTAGCCAATAATAATCCGCTTTCTACTTGCTAATCTTCAATTCCCACCAAACGTATCTCAGGTAGGCCATCATCCTGAAGCCCCCTGAACTACACTTGGCTTAACTCTATTCAGAGATAGCTAAAGTGTGTTTAGTTCCATCAGATAGCGTGTTAATTCCCTGATGGGTGAGCAGCGATATGATGGTTCATCGATCAAGCAGAAGCTTGCCACGTGGACAAATGAACCTGACATGCATATTGGCTTAATTAATTATATTGATTAGTTGTTTGGTTAGATTAAGTGTTGCATGCTGACATGATATACTGCAAAAGTGGTTTCAGAAAAAGAAAATGATAGTACTCAAAGAAGGAGACAGGAAACAACCGGATGGAATGTGCCCTTTAATTATTTATTATTTGTGTTCGTCAACTAAAACTAATTAAGCTAGCCATAAGCAGTATATGAGAATATATACAAAAAGCTACAGCAAAGTTGAGAATTATTTGAGCATTGGGTGCACTTGGTACTGTACACATCATGGAGCAGCTTCCTCTTTTGGGATTTTCTTTGATTTTTTATTTTCTCTGAAATCATCCAGGGATCCGTCCGATGCATGCATGAAGCTTGCACGCCTCAAAATTGTACTATCCAATAACAAAACTAATTAAAAGATCTAGCTAGCTAGCTAGCGCCGAAAGATCGAATTGCATGTATTGATCTTTCAATTTATCCTGAATCTGTCAATGAATCCAATGAAAATAATTGTACTACTGATCTGTTAGAAACTTAATTAGAACAAACTGATTTACATCTATCGACTAATATATATATATATATATATATGTATATATATGTATATATGTATGTATGTATGTATGTATGTATGTATGTATGTGTGTGTATGTATATATATTGTTTACAGAACATGGAACTAGCTAGGCCGGCTTCAAAGTTCAGATTCTTAGAGTTCAGATATCTCATCTGAAAAAAAAAGGATTCTTCAGAAATGTAGTATTCCTGGTCAGGGGAAGGACACGCTCACACGCAGGGCTCTGCTTTGCATGCATATGTTCGTCAAGAAAAGCTGTATTAGTACTTGTACTATACACGTGTCTTGCTCATAGATTTGTAGGCTTCTCACCTGTCATCTTTGTACATGGACACACTACTACTGCTACTACTAGCTGATCTATCCTGTTTCTTTTTTTCGAATAAGGATCTATCCTGTTTCTTTTTTACTGGAACTTGCAGCTACTAGCTAGCACTGGTACTCCATTCCATTCATGGTGTCATCGACATAATCAGTTCAGATTGATTATGAGCATGAGCATGAGCATGCATGGAAGGTTCTCATAAAATAATCAAGAGGCATTTGCTTTCTAAGCTAGCTTTCGTTATTCTGGATCATCATCCTTTGTGATATCCTCTCTCCTTCCTTTAGTCTTTAGATAACAATAGATAGGAGTATGATGTTTTGGAGAGACAATGTATAATGCAGAGTTTAAGCAGCTTAGATAGATATGGCTATGGAAATTCAGATATGCAGCTGCAGAAGGAAGGAGACAGGAGGCTGGTAGCTGCTGTGCGAAAGCCAATCACAAGGGCCCTAGCTACCATACCATACCACTGCATGCAGTGCAAAGCTCAGCTTCAGGTCGGCGTCACAGTCAGAGTATCACTTGAAAACCGACACGTGGCAATGCAAGAACACGGATTCTGTACGGGAGTGGATGCTAATCCGGATGTTTCCTTATATACTTTTTTATTTCAAATTCGATACAGATAGTTATGAAAAATTATAAAAAAAATTTAACAATACTGAGTATTGTGATATCCATATGTCCACTAAAAATCAAGTTCAAATTCGACTTATACATTAATAAACAAAAAAGACAAATTCAGATATAAGCAGTACGCTACTATTCATACGTTGAATTTGTCTTTTTTTATATCTCGACGTGTGAGTTGATTTTGGATCTAAGATTTTATGAAGTTGTTTACATATGTTGTATGAGTTGTTAATTTTTTTCGGAATTTTTAATAACCGTTTAAATGGTTTTTAAATAAACGAGAGGATATCCCATCGAGGGGTTTCCCATTCTGTACTTGCAAATGCAGTGTTGTGTGACAATTTGTGGTGCAGGGTTCCTTGGCGATCTTGATCTCGGTTGGTCCCTGAATGTATAGGTGCTAGGTCTCTTTCTTGAGGCTTTTGGTATTGATCTGCATTTCATGTTGACACATGTCTTCATGAGTGTCTTCTCTTTAGTGAAACGGAAACCGAGCAGCATGCATATAGGGTACGTGTGATGTTGAGGAATGAGGACGATGGTTCAGAGGGTTCAGATATGCAGAACGAAATGGAATAGCGCATATTGGAAGAATGGACAGTGCACCAACTGCTGCAGCAAAAAGAACAGTGCTGTGCATGAAATTAGATGCAGTACAGATTCGGAATAAGTTCATCGGAGGTCCCTCAAATTGACATCGAGATTTTTTAAGGTCCCTAAACTAGAATACCAGAAATGTGTACCCCTAAAATTACTAAATACGTCTGACGTAGGTCCCTCGGCAGTATTGACTCAGTTTTTGCCCGGTTTTGCTGACGTGTCGCGCTGTGGGACCCACTGCTCAGTCCGCCGTTGGGCAGTTAATAGACGGGGTTAAACGCTCTGTCCTCGCCGTTTCCAGGCGTTGGCGCGACATTTTCCTCTTCTCGAGCTGAAACCCTAGCTTAGTGCGGCGGCGGCGGCGGAAGCAGCGGCGACAGGAGAGGTGAGGCTAGGCGATGGCGAGTAATTGCAGTGACCGGTCGTCGGGGTCGTCGCATCCCAGCAGTCGTGCTCCCATCCCGGCGCGAGTTGGGCCCTATGATTATCAGCCGGCGGTGATGTGCCGGTGTGGTGCGAAGGCGGCGCGGTGGATTTCCTGGAGTGTGGACAACCCAGGTCGACGGTACTACCGATGCCGCAATCGGGTGAGTGATATAGATTTCTTTTGCTTGCTTGTTTTTTGTTTGAGCTGGCAGTATGGTTGGGTGATTTGGGATGTAAAGTTTTCAGGGCGCCGGCTATGATTTTTTTGATTGGTATGAGCCCGCAGCAAGCAGTTTTTTGAGGGAGTTGTTGAACGACCTTCGTGAAGTCGTGTTATCGCTAAGAAGGGAGAAGAATGAGCTGCAACGTTGTGTTGAAGAACTAAGGCCGAAGGTAGAAGAGCAGTGCCTAGAATTAGGGGTAGCAATGAAAGAAGTGGCACAATTGAGGCTTGTGGCAGCTGATAATGAAGCTAACATGGCGGCTATGAGGGCAAGTAACAATAGGCTAGAGAAACAGAGAGTTTGGCTTGTACTGATGTTGTTGGGATGCATGATTGTGTTGTTTGCTGTGATTTTAGCTCAGATGTGAGGTGCAATGTGTTAATCTATGAGTCAAAATGCTGGTAGCTGAAAGCATTTTGTTGTATTTTGCTAAGAATTTAAGTGAATTTAAGAAATGTGGTTGGCTGAATTGTGATTGCTATTCAGTAATGACACTGATATTACATATATTTGTCTGAATATCAGCTATTGCAGTGACAGAGTACTGGTAACTTTGCACATAAATTACAGCATAACAAATTGATAAGAGTCAGTTCATTTGTTGAAAGATAATTTGAGCAAAGTCACTCAATTTAGATGATAACAATCCACATGGTTTAGCGGGCTTACAGTCTACCAGAGCATGCACACATCACAGCATAAGTCTGCCAAATTACAGAAACTAAACAGATAGGTAAAGTTGGCTAAGAGTCTACCAAAATACACAAAAGGCACAGAACATTGCATAGTTAGCTTCATATGGCATCACAGCTTTTCAGTTTCCCATGGGGGAATCAGCATCAGTGGACCTGCAGTTGTTTTCTTGGGCTTGGTACTGGCTGGTTCTTGAGCTTGCACATGAACACTTGCTTTCCCAGAAGTGATCCTCACCGAAGCAGAAGAAGAACATTGAGAGTGTGGCACTATGGCCTGAAGGTTCACACTGGCTGAACCACCACTTTCAGTTGCCACCCTAGCACTGGCTGAAACCTTCACAACTGAACTGTTTTTGTGTGGTGACTGGAAGTAAAAGAAACAAGTGTTGTTGGCAAATGAATGTTAATTTCAAAAGTTTAATTGAATGAGGACTGCCTAACATACCTTTTTTGTAGGAGATGTTCTCTTCCTAGTGTGGCAAGCAGATGTGCTAGTGCTGAGCTCAGCTGACTTTCTTTTCCTGCTTTGTGTGCTGCTGCTAGGTGTGTTTGACAACACTAAGTTGTTATTTGCAGTGACTGTATTTCCTGGAGCCGATGTTGCAGCTCCAGATGTGCTAACACCTGCCCCACTGTGCTTGTGACAGCCCTTGCTGTTGTGACCAGGTTGCTTGCATGATCTGCACCTGATAATTGTGCCAAATTTGGAAGCTTTGGTAGGTTTAGCTGGCTCATTAGGCTCCCTTCTCCTTTCAGTCTTAGGCCTCCCTGGCATCTTTATGTATCCTGGGGCATTGAGAGGCTCTCTAGGATCATCTGGCCAACTAGTCATGCCCCCTACTGGCTGCAGGCAATGGGCATAGGTTTTTTTGAAAGATGCACTGAATAGCATGGAGCAACCCACCCATCTAGTGTGTTGGTCCTATAGTAGATGCAAGCAATTGCATGAGGACATGGCAAACCTGACAATTGCCAATATCTACATGAGCATTCCTTCATATCTAGGTTAACTATGAACCTATGCTCATTATGCTTGACTTCAAAACTATCAGCCCCATTGCATATAGCATGGCAGAATGCAGATTCAGCAATGTAGACATTAAGTTTTTTAAGTATACCAGGGCAAATGAAAGTACTCCATCTATCAGAACATTTTCTTTGGTCATGGATCCTAACCATTACTTTCCTTCTAATGGTTTCAAGCATTGTTATGATAGGAAAGAATCTAGCCTCAAGAATCCATTTGTTGAAAGATTCACAAATGTTGTTATCAACAGAGTCACAATTAGATCCTAACCTGAACCAAGCCCTACTCCAATGCTCTGGGTGTGTGTTCAGTATTGCTTGAGCTCCAGCAGGGGTCAGTTGGGCCAGCTTTGCTCTAGCCAAGTTGAAAAGCATTCTGCATGATGCTTTGGCACACTTCCAGAATTTTTTTTGAAACTCTTTGTCATTGAAGTGCCTCTTCCAATTGGCATAGATATGCCTGGCACAGTTCCTGTGCTCAGCCTCAGGAGCCCACTTAGAGACAGCATTAATTATTCCCTGCATTTGACAGTGACATGCATTATGTAATGACAAAATTGTCAGAAAATAATAGCAAACAGAGGTTTAGGAGCATTATCTTCTGCTGGTCAGAGATGAAGACCCATCCACTTCCATCACCAACCTTCAGATCACTACACAGCAAGTCACAAAACCAATCCCATTCTTCATTGTTCTCTTTATAAACCACAGCCCAAGCTATTGGGTACATCTGATTGTTGGCATCCCTCCCTATAGCACACAATAGCTCTCCATTTGTAGATCCCTTGAAAAAACAACCATCAAGCCCTATTACCTTCCTGCAACCAGCCATAAACCCTTTCTTGCATCCATCAAGGCAAATATAAATTCTTTTGAACACAGGTGGTTCAGTACCTATCACTCTGTTGATGACCATAGTGCTACCAGGGTTAGTCCTAAGCAGTTCTTGCTGATAATTGTAAAGCTTCTGGTACTGGCCCTTGGTCACATCAAATGCCTTCTGCATCACAAGTCTTTTGGCCCTCTTAAGCTTGGAAATTGATGCATCAGCAAATATCTCTTCTTGAACTGTTGCTTTCATATGGGATAGTGGCCAACCAGGGTTAGCAACTATGAACTTGCCATATTTTTCTGCTATCCTAACAGATGAAACATGTCTACTATCCCTCCTTGGTGGGCATGCATGCATACTGTCATAAGTGGCAATCTGCCAACTATCACTTCTTGTAGTCTTGGACAGCAAACACACCCAAGGACAGCTAGCCCAATCACACTTTGCCCTCACCCTCTTGTGATCATCTTTAATAAAATTAATCACTTTCTTTTCAGCCAGGGCATATTTTATAATGGCCATCTTGAACTGATGCTTAGAGCTGAACTTCATTCCTAGCTCAAAAACAGGAACCCCTGGCTGCTTCTTAAACCTTGGGAACTTGCCCTTCCTTCTGACAAGCTCACCATCACTGCCAACCTCATCATATGAGTCTTCATCATCACTATCTGCATATGGGGTGTCATTGCCATCTTGTGGACCTCCAGCAGTTCTAGCTGACTGACTTTTAAACCCCTCAAACACAACCTCATCCAGCTCATGAACCTGTCCAGCTCTCATCTTCCTCTTCAACTCTTTGTAGTGTCTTTCTATCTCCCCAGCCTCTTCATCATCCTCAGAAGGGCAATCATCTCCTCCTACATAATCACTATCATCCCCACTGTCAGAAGGCAAGATAGTGTTTATGGGTGACCTTTCCCTATAAATGACAATCATCCTGTCACTACCACTTTCATCCACTTCCATTGCTTTAACTTCACCAGCATCCACAACAGCTTTGCCCTTCCCTTTGTCCACAGTAGCTTTGCCCTTATCTTTGACTTTCACCTTTCTATCCCCATCATTGTCCTCATCTCCCTCTTCCTCTGATTCTTCATCCAAATCCAACTCCATTTTAGTCTCATAATCACTATCTTCCTCTTCATCAACATCAATTACAATGGGCTCTTCAGCATACACCTCAGCCACACCACCCTCACTTATACAGTCAGACATGAACCCACACACCTTATCATCCATCAACAACCGCAGTCCTGTCCCTAATTCTTCCCCAGGAAATAACCAATGCAGTAAAGTCCCATCTACAAACTTGCAATGATCTTTTAGGTGTCCAAAAAGTTCAGGTAATGACACTTTATCCCTGTCTATGTATGACATTGCTTCTCTCCCCCCACAATACAACTTCTGTCTCCCTCTATTGACAAATTCCCCATTGAAATGGAACCTAACTACTAGAGTGCCCAAGGGATCCATACTGCCAGCTCTGAAAAATTTAAAAAATAAGCACTTTACTACTGTACCCTTACAACTACACTACATCCAGATCCCTAATACCTAGTTAACACCTAACACCGATTAAAAAAGGACCACCCCAACACTAACCCACACAGATTCACATGGGCATACAAAAGCATTACTACAGAACATTGCATATGGGATAATATACTACTTGACCTCTACACCGAATCCCAGACAAAAAACGAATCTACCACATTTTAAAATCTTCCCCCAAAATCAACACAGTACCAGCTACAATAGCATGCAATGTCGAGCCAAAAAGGTACTAACCGAAGTGGAATCCGCCGCGCGTTTCGACGAAAACGATGCCCGTCGCCGGTGCCACGGCCAGCTCGCCGCCGCCGACCAACCCGCCGTCGCCTTCAAGTCGCCTCCTGGTCACCGCTCAGCTAGGGTTCGAGCAAAGGAGAGAGAATGGAGGTATCGCTAGCTGCGCTCCGCTCCGTTAACCCCGTCTATTAACTGCCCAACGGCGGACTGACCAGTGGGTCCCATAGCGCGACACGTCAGCAAAACCGGGCAAAAATTGAGTCAATACTGCCGAGGGACCTACGTCGGACGTATTTAGTAATTTTAGGGGTACACATTTCTGGTATTCTAGTTTAGGGACCTTAAAAAATCTCGATGTCAATTTGAGGGACCTCCGATGAACTTATCTCTACAGATTCAGAGATGCAGATGAAGCAGATGGAGAGGAGATAGTAGTATGCTTTGTGGGCTGGAATTTCTTGAGCAATAATTGGAGGCCCATTCGATTTGCAGAAGCTGTTGCATGCTCGTTCAGTCACCTCTTCGCAGCCGAGGTAGATGGATAAGGGCAGGTTATGCATGATGTTTAAAGCATTTTTTTATTAAGTGGTTTAGAACAGGTTAAAATTTAAAAGTTATTAAAAAAATATTTGAAAGTTAGTTTTGGATTTTTTTTAAAAAAAATATATTTTGTAGTCATTTTTAATACTTTCAAATTCAAGTGAAATTTTGCAGTAAACCTACTCAACTGAAATTTTTATTTTAGATTTGTAACTCTTACAATGAAATTTAGGATACTATGTACAATATTGACACGTATGACTCAGATATATAAGGCCTCAAAAGTACCAATTAACCTATACGATCGAAGTTAATTAGTTAAATGAAGGCGCAACCGGGACTTGCAATGTCAAACCACTCAAGCGATGAACATGCACATATGTCGAAAGGGTCCAAATGTCGATATTAAGGTTTGTTCGTACCAACGACTTAATCTTCCGTACGACATCGAAAGGTTAATTTGAAGATTCAAAGCAGAAACTAAGCATTTTTTCTAGATGGATCAAGGAGGACAGGGGCAAATAAAAATCGACTTAATAGTATACAAGTACTCGAATTAATAATTAATCGATCTATCAAATTTATAGTCATGCAATCGATAGACACTACATTCAACGGTGGTTGTGCCAAACCAAATTACAGTAAACATCCCGGATCAAAAGACAGAAAAGCTAAAATTTCTTAAAAACGCAATAATTGTGCTTAAGGACAATTAAAATCGTCGGGCAAAAAGGCCCAGATTAATGCATTGCAGAGTGCTGATCTTGTACTTGTTACATGCATGTGATGTGATATATATGCTCATCGCGAATATGAAAGTTCGAAACGAAATCGATAGTATTCATAATTTGAAATCAATTCGTGTACGCAAATTAAAGCATCTCATTCATTCGCCAAACTGTTTTTATCTTCTCCGTTTTGGATAGACGATATGACTTATGAGGACTTATATATAGCACGTACGAACATATTCTCTATCTTGGCATGCATGCGCAGATGCTCGTACGTACAACCTTGGCCTTTACTACACGTATCATTGAGGATACAAGCTAGCACCCGCTCCGTTCTTAAATATAAATATTTTAAATTGTTTAACAAAGATTTTAAAAATATGAAGAAAAAAATCTCTTTCAGTCATCTAATTGGTCAAATTTTAAATTGCTTATATTCCCTTCTTAAGCACCAGCTGATAGCTAATCTGAAAATATTTGAATTCCCATGTATTAAAATCGTTGTTCCAGAAATACTTATATATATTGTGTACAATTTTTTTAAGGATATAAAATAAACCTAATTAACCTTTATATCCAACTGCATGTACACGGTCGTATTATTTTTAAGAAAATCTTAGAAACATTTATGTTTGGTGGAGTAGCAAAGATGGATTCATATACTACATGTTATACCAGTACGTGACAACATTGTTACGTCATATATGGCCGAGTGGCTGACGCTAAAACATGCAAATATATATACAAATACAAGTCTGTGGTGGCCACAAGCTGTACTGCGACGTGCACGTTGGTCCAATAATGGTTATGCTGCATTCGCATATGTGCCAAATTGTTGCCGGCCGTCATACGTACGTGACTGACTTTGGGGCAGTAGTAGTATGAAACGTACACAAACCGGCCGGATCCTATATGCTCTAGCCTTTTCTTTTCTACCTTAATTAGCTGGCTTGGAATTAACTGGCCGGTCTCCAATATAATTAACCCACCAACGACTTGTGCATGCAAGTATGCAACCCACTGATTGAAACATCTATCAACAATATAGTCTACTGAAGCAGTTGTGCTCTCGAGTAGCTGGTCATATGATTCATTTACGAGAGATGGATGGATGGATGAGATCGTGTGTAATTAAGTGCTCTAAGAGTAGATCCAGAAAAAAAAAATGGTTTACTAATGCAGGTATCAGGATATGTTACTTTCACTCGGTAAATAGTGACACGCCAGATAAATTTAGCTATGGATTTTGCTAGAGATCATTGCATGCACTGTCGAGGCTTGTTGACCCTGGTAAATGTATCATAGCTCCACCGATGTGTAAGACGTAGTGCGAAGTGTTTGGCTAGTCAATTTGATCATCTCAATCGCTTGTCTCCGCAGTAGATGCTAGGTAAAGTATCCATATACACTACGTGTACATATGTAAAGATGTACATCATGATATCGTAGTGATGATTAGTAAGGTACTCTAGAAACTAGATATATTCGCATTTAAAATTTAGATATATTTCAGATATGATCCATATCAAGTCGTAAATACGGGACTTCGCTCTTACTTTGACCGATCGTTCGATGAGATGATGACGACACAAAAACACCCACAATATTAAGTAGCTTTAAATCACAAAAAGGAAAAACCACAAACGACACAAGAAGTACATCAAATATAATCTACTATACCTACCTAATAAGTATTATATCTATCAATACGCGTGTAAAGACATATCATAGATAGATCACCTATTTCTATAATTGTAATCACAAAAAAGGATCACAATTGATTTTTCCTCCCACTCTAAAAATATGTTCTCCAAATAATACCCGAGCTGTCTCGCTAACGGGCAGCCACCGACAAGGCGGGCCCACGTTGGGCCCACGTGTCGGTTGCCCCTATCCGGCAGGGGACACGTGGCACATCCGGGACCGTACGCGTGGCACTTCTCCTGCGCGTGGACCGCGCAGATGATCTCGCGGAGCTCGCGTGAGGGAGTCAACAGCTCATCTCCTCGCGTCGTTTCGTCGTCGGCTTTAAATACCCCCGCGCCACCAACGCTTCCTCCACGCCATTACTGCTGCTCCTCCTCAAACGAGAGCAGAATTTTTTTCCAGCGAAGAACAAGAGTAAAAATCCATGGCGGCCAGGCCGGCGACGGTGGCGGTGGTGGCGGCGGTGGCCGTGCTGCTGATCTTCGCCGCCTCGTCGGCGACCGTGGCCATGGCCGGCCGGCCGACGCCGGCCAGCAGCAACTCTCTCGACGAGGTACGTACGTATGCAATAATCTCCTCGGCCTAATCTCGTCGTTCATCATGGATGCATGTAGTGATGATGGTTGAGAATGAATGAACTGCAGGAAGCGGCTCAGGCGGAGATCGGCGGCGGATGCAAGGAAGGGGAAGGGGAGGAGGAGTGCCTCGCGAGGAGGACGCTGACGGCGCACACCGATTACATCTACACCCAGCAGCATCACAACTAATTATCCAATCAATCAAATAATCAAGCAATCAATCTCAATCGCTTCCTCTTCTACCAATACTACTATTGGTATATAATTAAACTGCATATCCATCATGCATGGTATTGGTATCCGATGATTTGATCTCTATCAATAGTATAGCAACTGCATGCATGCCGTGTTATGTGCTCATCAGTGTTAATTTTGGCCGACCTGTTGATAAACAGTTCTTGATCGATGAGAGCGTTCGTTTGTTTGATTATTTGTTGGTTGGTTGGTTGCTTGATTTGAGACAGATCTCTGCTTGAATGGTACCTGTCCCAGTTTCATACTAATTACAACGCTTCTTGATGAGATGATTTTGAAATGTTTAAGTACAGTAGCATGCTCGATAGATCGACGAGAAATATCCAACTGTGTACTGCATGGTTGAACGTGTCAAATTTGGACCATCGGTTTCGAGGAGTCATGGCAGAACAGTACTACTACTACAGTAGTATAGGATTTTGGCAGCATGTTTTGCGATTGATTTTTACCATGATTGGACTAATTTCGATTCGCACAACTGCACAAGGAGTGCATTCCATTCCGGTTTTGCTCTTGGGTGTAATACTCCCTCCATCCAAAAGTTTAATTCCTAATTTTTCTATCACCAAGATTAAGAAGGAATTAACTCATTCCTTGTATAACAAAACCAAAAAATTATATACATACATGTAACCAATGAATATTAAGATACTTGTTTGGGTTTCGGTCAAAAATTTCAATTAGCACGGTAAAATGAGAAGATAACTCTTTTCATTTAAGTACATATAAAACCCATCTTATTTGAAAAACCAGGAAATGAAATAGAAAGGCTTTTGGATGAAGGGAATACTAACATGGTATTTATGCTTGCATATACTTAATTTTTACTCTATAGATCATAGGTAAGTGTAGATTTTTTAACTTATCGCCCTCTGACTAAGAGGCTAATATATGTGAGCCCTAGGATTAGCGGGTCCATATGTTATATGTTATAGGGTTGTACGTCAGGGAATCCCTTTGAACCGATCTGACCATTCTTGTCCATTTCCGCTCTCAAGTAGTGTGTAAGTGGGTTGACTCACGAACCCCCTTATAGGCCAACAAATACCCAAAAATCTCTCTAAAATTTTGTTTTTGTAATTCCTAATTTGATTTTAATGTGTAGATAGATTTTTATCTCTAAGAGATATCTTAAATTAAATCCCATTAATAAAAAGTAGTCCCATCCATCCCAACCCCATGAGCGATTCTCTTCCCGCGTGTTGCCCTCCTCTTGAAGTATGGAAATTGGGAGCAAGAGCATCTCTCGATTTGTGAAGAGTGAGAAAGGGGAAGGGGATTTCAATTTTTAAATACATCTCTAAGGAAATTGTTGGAGCAATTTTTCACAAAAGAAATCCAAAAATTTTAGAATTGGGTTTCTTAGGGGTACAGTTGGCTATGCTGTAGGTGGGTTCGTGGGTGAACCCACTTAATCCACTACCTGAGTCTCAACTTACAGCGCCAACTGTTTCCCGGCCTGCAACAAAACAAAGCGAAGAACAAAACCATTTCAAAATACTAATATACAGCTAGTATTTTATAAAGCATGACATCAGATGCTCCAATCACTCACAAGTAAACAAATCTCTTGCAGTACTGCTCTGCTGATGCAGGCCGGGTCACCGGCACTACATATTCTGGATGGATGCCTGAAACAGTAGGGCCGGCAGCGGCGACCCCCTCTGACAAGAGCATCAACTTCAGATAACTCAAAAGGAGTTTTTGTGCAATAGCTAACTCTGCCATTAGATCTTGGCCAAATGAACTCCATGACAAGAAGAGCCATTGACATTGCTCATACCCAGAAGAGGTCACACTGCTGTTGCAATATAATTTAGTATAGTAGTAGTATTACATGACGTTGACGACACACTGCCTGCTTAGATACGTAGTATACATACATGCAGATAAGCATTGGATTGAATTGCATGCCTCCTGTGCTACACTTGCTTCTCTAATTTATTAATCCGATGCTTACATGTTCATGTCTCAATCAGACTTGTCCCTTTTTCCTGCTGCACCAAAAGGAATTATTGATATTATTATTATCAACCTGGGTGTTAGCTTCCGTACGTCGTCTAAATTGTAAGGGATTGTCAAGTCAGATTAGAAGCATTGTCTGTAAGCCAGATTGTTAGTTTATAATTGATTGCACGAGCCATCGGATTACCTGCATGACAGTGACAATGGAGATGACCTGACCATCGACCACTATGTGCGTGTGATGGCCGTACCTGGTCTCTAGAACGGCACATCCTTTTTTCCATAGCAACTCAAGAACTGCACCTTGGTGGATGAAAGATTGATCTCGACCTGCATCCATCTTCCCTTACCTCTGACCGATACTCCCAACACTTGTGTGGATCATGACAGCCTGCATGACACACAACGGCACAGCTGATGGGTATGCAGGTAGGAACAGGCAACCTGGTTCATCCGAGGTTTGTGAAAGCAAGGCAAATGTCAGTCAAACAATCTTTTATTGTGAAAATGAGGTTGGTACTGTACAATTCTTGCAAACCGAAATGTAGGGTCTGAAGTACAGGAACATCATTACCTGTAACTAGCTTGTTGATTCTGTACGGATTTGGTGTTCTAGAGAGCGGGGCGGACCTGAAATAAGAAAAGCCAGCATTGAAAATGACATGCAAAGCTGTGTTCACGGATTCAAACCTGACTTGAGAAAATTCAGAAGCTCTCCAAATTTGACATGGCAATCAGTTGTAGGATAGGTTCCAACACCTCTGAAAGTTCTTTGCTAACCCGCAGCCACTGGAATTTTCAAAGCATCAGTTAACGTAGTTGGACAATACAATTTGAAAACATGACATATTTGGCATCTTGCTGACTGTTGCTCCACACAACTCAGCAGCAAACTGACAGATGCGATCTAGAAGACTGAGAAAAGCAATACGAATAAGATGCAGCTCGGACAGGAGGGAAAGAAATGTAAGTGTGCGACTAATTTGGAATCGGAAACAAAGCTCTCTGTCAATCATTTATCCACACTCCACAGCAAACATTAACTCAAGCTTGTAAGAAAGAAGTCCACTCTAAAATTAAAAAAAAGAAGAGAAAATATGCACTCCAAAAGATTCTCTAGATTCATTTCAATGCAAGAAACCTGTTACCTCTACAAAATCAGATTCAGCATGAACTTCCAGAAATCCAAATCAAGGCCCGTGACTTACAGAAACATAATCAAATGTAGTGAATTAGCAGGTATGGAGCTGTACAGTAATTACAAATTGCAAAGATAGAAAATGTCAAAAGGGGCCTCAACCAACTCACCTAGCCAAAAATACAGTAGTATATTCCTCGATACAAAGCAGAGATAAACCCAGGAAGTACTAACACATATGACTAACTGTCAAGCAAGATGTAGTTTTTGTCCAAAAAGAGAAGTATTACAACCTAGTGTAAAAAAGGGAATGATACAAAGTTACAAACTTCCATTACAGTACATTGTCTATGCAATCCACATCAGCTGAACAAGCAATCAAATAACAGATGATGTACTGAATTAGGTCTGACTAACTAAAACAAATCAAAATTTCTTCACTTCCACTCATATAGTTTGCTGATCTATGCAGATTATACGTAGCTAAATGAGAAGCGGTGACAGTTTACAATAATATGCTCAGAAGCAGTTGAGGGAAACATAAACTAGCCTATCTCAAGCATCATACACGATAGAGTCAAACACAACTAAAAAAGTTTGTGCAAAAGAAAATACATCTCACCAAAACATATCAGCAATAATATGAGCAAAGTTACTCTTCCAGAAATTTTATTAGCTGTATTAAGGTCAGAATTGTTACATAAAGTTATCAACTGAATCCTCTCTGCTCCCCGTCCTCCCTTTTACATTTGCAGCTTCAGTATATCCTATACTCCATTTTTCTGTACACAATAATAGATGAAAATCTTACAGCCACAAACATCATAACTGATCAAC
This sequence comes from Oryza punctata, assembly GCA_000573905.2. Classification (NCBI taxonomy): domain Eukaryota; kingdom Viridiplantae; phylum Streptophyta; class Magnoliopsida; order Poales; family Poaceae; genus Oryza; species Oryza punctata. The sequence continues at coordinate 1,516,679 of CM002494.2, read as the reverse complement.
AGAAGCAGGCTCAGGCCGGGCCATGAGCCATGTACCGTTCAACACATGCAAGCACAATGCTATGCAGATGGCAGCGATAACCATGGACCTTTCGCTCATGTGCCTCAAGGCACACAATCCAGCCCCAATTGCAGCATCACCCCCAGCCCTCGCGCCTTCGTGAAGTCTCCACATCACAAACTCGAGAAACGATCGCACTGCCTCAAATGTTGCCCTCCCAGTCAAGTCCAGCACGAGCCTCCGGTTGCTCGGCACCGCAAGCGCACTCGACACCGTCTCCACCCATCCTTCCCCATCCCCACCATTGCCATTGCCACCACCACTACCATTGTTATTACCATTTCGATTGGAATTGGAATTGGGGTTGGGGTTAGATAGTACACTATGGGATGTTTTTACCAGTGCCTCCATGGAGGCATTGCAGAGCGCAACGAGAAGCTTCTGTAGCCTGGCGCCGTAGGAGGGGTTCGTGGCGGCGGCGAACAGTTGGTCATAGGTGTTGATGTGGATGGTCTTGTCTATGAAGACCCCCACGGCGGTGGCCGTGAAGACCTCGACCCAGCTGCGGATCGCTCTCCGGCAACTCCCGGTGGTGACCACGTCGACCCAGCTCGGTGACGAGGAGCCCGACGAAGGATCGGACGGGGCGGAGTAGTAGGCAAGCACGAGCTGGCTCCCGAAGCTTCCGGCGACGGCCGACGCGAGGCGCTCGCCGGAAGGGGAGAGGATCCTGTCAAGCAGGCGGTCCGAGAAGGTCACCTCGTCACCGGAGGAGGCAACGGCGGTGGCGTAGCCACTGAGCACGCCGGTGGTGAGTGCCCCGGAGAGAGCGGAGGCGGAGGCGGAGGCCTCGGGGGACGAAGCGAGCTTGGAGAGCTGCCTGACCGTGGGGGGGATCGCGTCGGAGTCGGAGCGGAGGAAGGCGGCGAGGTCGGAGGCCACGGCGGCGACGGCGTCGGCGAGGGACGCGAGGGCGGAGGCGACGCGGGCGATGCGGCGGCGCCGCGCGGCGACGGCCGGGTGGTGGTAGACCAGGTAGGCCACCGCGGCGGCGCCGGCCCACGCGAGCCAGCGGCGGCGGCGGCGGCGGGAGAAGGCGAGGAGGCGGTCCATGGCGCGGCGGCGGCGGCCGGAGTTGGGGTTCGGATGGGGAACTCTGCTCATTGCTCGAGGAGTACGTGGCGTGTGGTGATGGGTAGCTCGAATTTCCTTTTCCTTTTTTTTTTTTTGTTTTTTGGAGGGTTGGTCGCAAATTCGATCGTGGATAATAAATTTGGATCCAATTTGGCCCAATAAAATTTTTATTACGGCCGACATTTAGGTCCATCTTGATGGGCCCTTTCAAGGTTTTTTAAGTCCAGAACTTCATATCCCTGGAGTTTGAATCAAACCCTTCAACAACCATAATAACATGGGGTACTTAAGACCCTAGGACAGTTTTTGGCCTGGTTTCAGCTGACACGACGAGTTGACTACGATCAACTTGATTGAGTCAACATGGGGCTGTAGAGTACGAGTTATGCTCTACAGAAATTATTCGGGGAGAGATGAAGGACGAGTTACAAGCACGGGCACGGTGAAGGACATTATTCAAATTTGCTGTTGGGAGGAGAATCCAAAGTGAACTTATTTCTTCTTATAGGATAGCTTATTTCGGCCCATTCATTTTTGGGATTCTTAAAGTACTTTTTATTGTATTAATCCCTTGTTATACAAATTTTAACATACTCCATCCGCCATAAAATATAACAATTTCTAGCACGGAATCTATCCTAAAATATAACAATTTATACACTAACATTCTCTTCTCGGTCCAATCACAATCCTCCATCATCCATTTTCCACATTTATCTTCATTTCTCAAGCAATCACAATCTTTACCTATTTAATTCTATTTAATTTCTTAATAACCGTATTTTACTTTAAAATTTTTATATTTTAAAACAGAGTTACCTCAGTAGTATTTTTTTTTTTGTTGTTGTATATGAGATGGCATGCGATAGAGTGGACACAATGTACACTAATATGCACACGTGAACGAAGGGGATTGGCTTGGTGAACGCATCGACAGAGATGGATAATGCAAGTGGGATCTGTGGGTGGATGGCAGCTGCAGCTAGTAAAGTCCCCGTCACTATCTGCTTTGTCAACTTAATCTCTCTCTCTCTCTCTCTTTGTGCATGGAACAACGCGTGGATTCATTCAGTATACTGCTTCGTATGACAGGTTATAAATTGTAGTTTGCAGTGTTCAGTTAGCTGTATGATTCAGTCAACGGAAGATACACATCGTCATCATCCATGCGATAGATTCAGAGATATGTATGCCAAAAAGTCAGAAACAGCTTCGAGTTGTTCTGTTGTTTCCTATGACTTCCTAATGGATTTTTGTTGTTTCTTGGATTAGCTAGTTTAGCCGGTGCGCAGTAATCCACTTCTGAATCTGACAGACCTGTCCGTGGTTTCTGAATGAGAATGAAAAAAAAAAAACAGAATGCTTAATCTTGAAGGGTCTGACATAAAGCCTGCAATTTTCTCCTCTCCGTAACTCCGTTACTGCAGTCAGGTTCAAGCTCGATCTCTTGATGGAGTAATTTGCATGCGAAAATGCAGTAGAATCGACGGTAATTAGTGCACGATTAGTCAATCGAATCAGCAGTATTAACGGCAGGCGATCGATCGCCATGTCCGAGGTGAGCGGCAGCGCGGCGCGCGGCGACGAAGCGCTTGTTTTGGACTCCCGAGCCGGCCGCCCGGCGGCAGCGTAGGCAGATGGTCGGTCAGCAGAGTCAAAAATGTCGCCACCACGAAGGTTAACTTCGCATTATCTGAACGAGCGAGCGAAATCAGGCAGCTCCTCGATTATTTCTCCTCATCCAGATTCCAGCAGCAAATTGAGCTCTAGTTTTTATCATCTCTGACAGCGTCTTCCAACCCAAGAAAAATGCATGTTACGGTCAGGTTACTAGGAGAGGCCAGTTCAGCAGTTTATCAATTGCAACAAACGCACTCAACAGCTGATCAGAATCAAAACAACAATGGAAACCCATGACCAAAATCTGAAGTGTTTTAAACAACTACTCCGAATCAGAGTGGAGGAGAGCACACGGAATCAACTCAAACAGTTAATAACCGGAGATTTAAAGGGACATCTAATAATTTGCTATCTTAAAATATGATGATAACATATTTACTTCTCGCTGTCTATGATGTATGGACTCTCACGTGTCTCTGACATATGGACTCAGTGATAAATCTATTATCACCACTCGTAAGAATGGTAAATAGTTAATTATTCCAGATTATAAACCTCGACAGTAAATCGCATTCTGTCAGCTGCTGAGCGATGCTCCGGTACTCTCAACTTATAGTATTATACTATCAGTAATATTTAAGGTAAATTAGTAATTTACTAATACAATGATTACGAGTAACTTTTATCATTTATATTTTTTTTCGGCTAGATCGATATGTGGTTATCTATTATGTTGGCATTACTCATGTTCCATAAAAAAACTAAAAAAAGGAAAAAAAAGTTTAGCAACTACTAAATTATAATATACCTCATTTTGCTGACAATAATACATCTCTAAATTTCTACTACTAGTAGTTAAGATAGTACTAGAAAGTAATACGAACCTTTTCTACTACCGTTAGAAAAGCACCGAGGGAGGTTCATCTGCTAAGTGTCCATCAGGTGGCTAAATTGAGGTTAAGATTGAGCGCACTGACAGCCAGCTTAACCACATCGATTCGCCACGCAGCAACACCCACTTGCACCGCCCCTCGTCTCGTCGTCAACTTCGCTTTCCCAAAGTCGTCTTCTTCCTCTTCCACTCTCCCATCTGCATGCCGCCATAAGTAGCACCCAGGATCACCTCCTCCCAAACCCCCAAACCAAACACCACCCCAACAAGAAACCAGCCATGGCGACGCCGCCGCCGCCCAAGTCAGTCCTCCTTCTCGCCCTCGCGCTATCCGCCATCTTCGCCTCGGCCACCGCGTTCCAGCACCACCACCACGGAGGAGCCGAAGCTGGAGGAGGAGGGGGAGGCGGGTTCTTCGAGGTGCCGTGGTTCGGCCCACCGGGGGGAGGTGGGTGGGGGGCGTGGGGAGCCGGCTACGGCGGCGCCGGCGCCGGAGGCGCCGGAGGAGGGTACGCAAGGCACGAGATGGCGCGGCCGTCGACGGTGTGCATGGAGAAGGGGCCTTGCTACAAGAAGCGGCTCACCTGCCCGGAAAAGTGCTTCAAGTCGTTCAGCTTCAAGGACAAGCACGGCGGCGGCGGTGGCGGCGGCGGCGGGTGCAGTTTCGATTGCAAGAAGTGCGAGGCCACCTGCTGATTTAAACCGAATAGTCCATGGATGGCGAAGAATCGATGGTCTCCTCTACTGAAACTGATGGATGTGTATGGTATGGGTGTTGAATTAATCGTCAGTTATTAGAGTATGCTTAGTTAGTTACTTAGTGAATGGAATGGAATGGAATGGAGTATATTTTGGTGAGCTGCGAGTCTGTAAGTATTCAGGTGTGTGTGGTGTTCTTGATGATGATGATGAATAAAACGCGGCCGGATGAATAAAACGAGAGGAATTCATCGATTCTTTGACCATATTAATGTGATTTTAGCTGAGGTTAGTAGCAGTAGTATCGAACTAGCGATCAGTACTTCTCCTCTTCCTCTTCTTCTTGTCCTTCACATCGTCCATTGAACTGTCAATCCATACGTGACGGAATTTTTTTCCTACTTACATTTACAGGATGAAATTGTTTTCCAACAAAAATAAATCTTCCAATCCAAAGAGCCTCTTAATCAAAATCTACGAGAAGGTTGATGCTCAGCCGACTGATAGACGTGTTTTACTTCGGTTTGCCGGACTGATTACAGGCGGAGAGCCGGAGATAATTACGACGTAGAACTACCAGCTGCTTTCGTTGATGATTTCCCTGTCAAAAATGAAAACAGCTAGTTTGTCAAAAAAAAAAAACACGTTTCAAGAAGTTTCATTTCGTTGCAGAGTCAAATCAACAAGAAGAAGAGGAGGAGGAAACGAATGAATTCCCTCGCCAAGTTAAAGTTGGAGGTGATGTGAACAGAATGAAAATGTGTAGTCAAAGATGGATATTTGGGTTGGGCCAACGGCCCATCCTAACCTAGGCCAGACCAGCACTTGCTCTTGATTTTGATAGACTTGTTTGCTTTCCGTGGGCCTATCATGTGGATAGATGGGCGCGGGCTGGGCTATATGGATTAGGAATAGGTTCACTTTTCAGTTGGGCCAGCCCCTCCAGGGAAATCTCGGCTGGATTTCTTTCAACTGGGCTGCCTTATTAGTAGTTGGGCCGCCTGCCCCCATTTGTCTTGCTCATTACCTCATCGAGCAATGGTTGGGTTTACGTCTTTCGTGACGAAATGAGTCATGGATGTTTTTCTCTTCTCAATAATAATAACTTGTTTGGTTCACAAAGATGAGAAAGTACATTTCATTAGTTCAAAGTATATACTTAAGAGTCACAATAAAGATTCAGCAGTACTTGTACTGTAATTTTTTGCAGTGTGTTCGTTCTACTAGCATCTTCAGCGAAGAAGGGGAAGAACACCTTCCATTTGCATATATAGTATATACTAATATGCCCCACTTCTCTGTCTGTCCTGTTCTGAATCTTTGTCTTGTTGTCTTGGTCGTATGCTGGAAAATATGTTATTTATCGCACGTTGATCCCATGGGATTGCCGGCATCATATGATCACACGACTTTTCACCTTTCCTCGACCTCCTGAAGACTCCAAACCAAAGAACAAATTACGACAAACCAGGCAAAAAAAAAAAAAAAAAAAAAAAAAAAACAACACATCAAACTACCTCAACTCTGCAAGTCCGAACTTCCGAAGTCCAAAACCGAAAGTCTGACTGCTAACACGCACAAATTAATGATTCCGAGAAGAAAAAAAAAACTCATCATTTTCCCCATTTAGCATCCGTCGCTGTCAAAATTTAAATTTTAAATCTTCAATTTAAAGTTGATTTTAAAGGTTTTTTATTAAAATTTATTTTTCAGTATTAACATTTAAGTCGCTAAGAACACATATATAAAAATTTTACCCACAACTTATTATTATTTTGCTAATCCATATTTAGTCAAACGATACGGCCAAAAACATACTAATCCAATGGATGGATGGCGACGCTAATTAAAAGGACGCCAGATTTTCTCCCCTCTACCGACGGCTCGTGTATGCTGAATTGCTGACCGGTGAAAATTCGGCGTAAAAATACAACACCTTTCGCCCATCTCGCGTATGTTGAAAGCATCGGCATTTCTAGTTTTTAATCTTAATCTAATCAGTTGCCGCCACTAGTCAGGCATCAGGTCGCGTGTTCTGACTATCCATTTGAGGAGAGATATGATTTTTTTTTTCTTCTTCCCAATTTCGTTGTCTCCTTTGTCCACAAATATTTTCGAAAGAGTAATAAATAAAATATGTTTAACTTTAATCGATAATAAAAAAGTCATAAATGTTAATGATGTAAAAATTATATTAGTAGATTTATCATAAAAAAGACCACCATAATATACAACTCTGTATATTTAAGTAATACATTTTGTAGGTATTATTGATCAAAGTAGCATATCGTAAATGATGTCGATATCCTAAAATTCATATTTGTGTACGTAGATACGGAGTAATACGAGAGATGGATTAATAGTTTATGGAAAGTCATTTTCCTCCTCGGTCCAAAATACTTGTGAAGTTTCAAGCAGCCACCAATTTGCTACCCACATATTCTCAATCTATTCTAGGTTAATCAGCTTATCAGCATGGGAACATCACGAACCGTATGCTTACTTAATTACCAGCATGACAGATTACCAAAAACAATACTAGGACGACCGTTGAAATAAATTGAAGAACAAAATCAACGCGTGCTTTTCGTTCGGAGAACTTTCCTGAAGGTGCACGTGGGATTGTAGGATGTATTGTATGTTGCTGCTGTTTGGTTTCTGATCAGAAATTCAGAACCAGATGTCCTAAAAACTTCAGAACCAGTACTGTGGCTCATAGTTTCGCTTATTCATGGAATAAACCAAACAACATATTTACAAATGGAAAGTATTTTGTAAATAAAACATGTATGTTCTTAGCGATAAAAAAGATTGAAAATAAACTTCGATGAAAAAACTTAAAAATTAACTTTAAATTTAAAGTTGAAAATTTAAATTCTAGCTTAATAAGTATAAGCGAAAAGATAAAAGCGATGGATATATATCCTGTTCCAACCATCGTAGAATAGAACGATGATATTATACATGCATGACTGTTTCATACTGCTACTGCTGTTGTTATCTGTAACCGTCTAACTAAATTAATTGTCATGGATGGTTTCCAGTGACATCATCTCGTCTATAGCTAATTATAAGTCATAATACTTATTAATTTTATATTATTTTATGGATAAAATTATTATATATAAGTTTTTAACGACTTAAAATCGAAAAACCAATGAATAAAAGTAAAGTGAAATGAAGGAAATACGATAAAATCAACTCTAAAGTTAAAATTTAAAATTTAAATTCTAGCCACGGTTGGTAAACTAGAGGCAACGATGCAGCTGTTCCAATCTGATAGTGTTCGCAGAAAGGAAGAGAGATAAGCATCAGGAAATTTAATTAAGCGCGATTAGTCATATTGCCACTCATAATTATAATTATATACGTCCCAACTCCATTTGCCAAGAACTGTTTGAGTGGGTGATCACTAAAGAGAGCCAGCCAGGCCATACATACGTCAAGCATTTTTGCTTGCACAAGTCAACAATACCTAATGAGTTAACCCTAGAAAAGCTGATAATAATATCATCTATTTGGTACTGGGACCGAGTGAGACGTGGTAGCACTCACTAATTTTTAGTATGCTCATAAATGTCACTCTGTTTCTCCTACGCAATTAGTTAACCCAACGACTTAGCTCTCTACAAACATAACTATATAAGCTTATCGATATATTGATTGCGTGCTCATCTATATTAGTTTGCTAATGGAAAAAAAAACCCTGATCCATGACACCATACGAATGCATGAGAAGTTGAGAACAGCACAAAAAGAAAAGGAAACATGCATCTTAGTCAATAGCTAATTTATGAATTATGATACTATAACACTGCCGGAGGACATTGTCATTTGGCACCGACGAATTAAAGTCGAATTCCACAAACATGATCTCAACCAACAAATCAATTTTCTTCCATAATGATGGAAGTAATGATCATGTCAAACATGATCTCAACTGACAAATCAATTTTCTTCCCTAATGATAGTACTACTAGTATGACATAATGTTACCACCATTTCAGTTAGTTTAATTAACAGTTAGTCAACTGATGGTGCCACGTCATACGGTGATTTTTTCATTTCCCCCATGGTGATTAGATTGAACGGATTTATCCCCTACTTGCTCGGAGTTACGGTGATGATCCGAAGGTATTGGCGCCATGCATGGCGGCTTTGCCGTTGCCCGTTGCCTTTCATGCATGTTGATCCAGCTATATACGGATAAGATAAAAAAACTCATGCATTTTTTTTTACCATTCACTTCGGCGAACCATGGTTGTGTCGATCCATCGGTATATATCCTGCTCAACTGGCAAGTCGACGAAATACCACGTGAGCTTTGCTTGTTGGCTTATCAGCTACGTTTAAATTCAAATTTAAAATTCAATATTATTTTGAGTTGGTTTTGAGGTTTTCTAATCGTAACTTATTTTTAAGTACTGGTTTTTAAATCGCTAAGAACGTAACTTATTCTGATGGATTCGTTTTTTTTTTCCAAACTAATAGCACTACCCACTTTGAACAAACAAGATTAACTTATGACCGTTCGCTAATCCGGCCAAGACGTTTCTCTCTTCTCTCCCTCTATAAAAGGCCTCCTCCTCATTTCCTCTTCCATTTCTTCTCCTACTTGTTGGCTTCTATCTCTTGTTAATTAATTACTCAAAGATTAGTAGTAAAGGGTAGGGTATTACCGTATTAGTGGTGTGATTAGAGGTGGAGGGAGAGGAGATTAATTAATTTTGGCGGGAGCAGTGATGAGAAGTGGCGGGAGCGGCGGCGGCGGCGGCAAGCTGGTGAGCTGGCTATGGCGGGCGCCGCGTCGGGCGCTGTGCCGCGCTCGAGACTTCTACGTGCGGAGCATCACCGGCTGCGCCGGCCACCTCCCGCCGGACACCGCCTTCGGCTACGGCTGCCCGACGTTCGCCGCCCAGACGCCGTCCATGTCGAGGAACAGCAGCTTCGCCGCCTCCCGCTACTCCGGCGGCGGCGGCGTCGACGACGACATGCGTGAGCTCATCCGCGCTGCGTCGCAGAGGTTGGCGGCGGAGCGGACAGCGGAGGCCGCGGCGCCGGCGACCGTGCCCCGGAGCCAGAGCGTGGCCATGGCGAGGATCGACGAGGACCGGCCGTGTGAGTTCGCCGGAGTTGGGTTGGTGTTCCCGAGGAGCCAGAGCTGCGCCGTGGGCGCCGGCCGCGTTGGTGGACGGAGGGGGAGGGTTGCGGCTGTGGCATGAACAGCCGCCGCCGCCGCCGCTCGCCGCCGGCGATTCTGGCGTGCGGTGAGCCGTACAACGAAAGCAAGCACACGAACACGACGTGTTCTTGTTCAGATTTCAATGTTTTCTTTATCTGCTCCAAAACTTGCAGCTGCGTTCTGTAATTCTTGTTGTTTTGCCACTATTGATCTTCATTTTTTATATTGTTCTTGTTCATCTGTAAACATCGCATTAAGAAGAACAAAATTAAATTACTCGTTTGGTTGGCTCGGTCGACCGAGGTAGGATTTTTCAGGTGATTTTCACCCTAGGAGAAAGATTCAAAAGATATATAAGATATTCTTTGAATTTTCGGGTGAATTTCAAACTAGGGAGGTAGATTCGAAGATATCTGCATCAGAAATCTTGAGGTAGATTTCGTTGGCAGAGCCCATCCGATCCTATCCTTGTGTCGATTGTGTTGAATAATTCATCTGGAGTAGTATGCGGAGTCAAATCCCGTTTTAACCAGTCAACGCTACACCAACCATTCGGAAACTGAAATGGCGAAAGCTGTGTCACTATTTTTGGTTCTCTATTATCCAATGCAGGATTTTTTTTTTATTTGAGATGCAACCCTTGCTTAAAGGAGCGTATCAAAATAAAGGATTACAATATCTAAGAAATTTTCTTGTACATGTCATTGAGTATTTGAGCTTACCAAATTCCTATGGATTGATTTCCTATGCCCCCAAATGACACTTTCCTTTTGTCTCTCTACTTCCTCTCTCGAATCCACCAAATTCCTGTATGCATTCTTCCTCTAAACCAGCCAAACAACGAACATCTCTCATCTATAAAGACATATTGTTTCCGGTGCCACATCAATGTCCACCGTTGCACTGTTCAATGCACTGCAACATGGAATTTTTTTTAAAAAAAGGAACCTCTCTACACACACATATATATGTAGCCGTCCCATATTTTCAAACTACCTAAAAGTCACTAATTGTCAAAAATTCAAAAATTTTGTTCGACCTTTACCATAAAGATCAGTCATCACAACTGTTCTTTTCTTCAACTCCTAACTTCAATTCTCTAGTTTTTCATTAGCACGATTTTTAAACTGTTAAAAATATTTTTTCTTCTAAAAATTCTATGTAGAAGATATTTAAAAAATTTAAATAAATTATTTTTTATTTATAATAGTTAATGTTTAATTAATCATGTGCTGAAAAATCTCCACCTATACGGCTATGCATGCTAAACGAACGGGCCCTTACTGTTGGGCTTGGCCATGCTGCGCCGAACATGTCGTGAACCACGACGCTGAAGCCTACTTGGGCCGGAAAGGAGTATCCAAGAAGTATTGGGCCGAAACGTGGCAGGCTGTCAGCAGCAAGAAACACGTCGGGCCCATCAGAGAGCCCACATAGTATCCGGCCCAGCCTCTATAACAACAACGGAACCGATGATACGTACTCCGTACGACCATCGTGTCAGTCCCGACTCGTCGGCTCGCCTCCGCCTTCGCCATCGCCGATCTCTCTCTCCCCCCCTCACCTCCTCCGCCGCGCGCCGCCCGTACGACGGCGCCACCGCCGCCATGGCGCAGTATCACCTCAGCGCGCAGCTACGCGGCCACGAGGATGACGTAAGCATCCCCCTCCTACTCCTCCTCCTCCCTCCCTCCCGCACCTCTCGGCGTCGCTTTTCGCGTCGTCTCCGCTTTGCTTCTCCCGCAAGTCTGCGCGATTCCGCCCGGCGGCCCCGATCCGAGCACTCTCCGGTGGGGGCTCGGCTCCGCTCGCGGCGGCCGTATCGATCTGCTATAGTAGGGCGATTTTGTTGTGGGGACGGCGGTGTTGCTTGTGGCCGAGAATTGGGGGTAACTCGACCTAGCTTGGTTGCGCTCGCTCTTCTAGCTCTCGCGCTCTCCTACTGTTTTGTTCGGTGCCTTACTGGGGTTTGTAGATTTCAAACGCTCGTGCATTGCTATTTTAGTTCGGTCGGCAAGCTTAGTGTCAGAGCTAACTGTTTTGATTGCTTTTACTTCAAGTTCTACCCAGTCTCTCGCATGCGAATCCACTGTGTTACTGTGGATTTTGGGGGTTTCGTGGATGGCCTGGTCAGTGATTACTGTAGTTTAGGTAATTAGTAGATTGGTGAACTCGTGAATGATTAGTTGCTTAGTCTCAAGTTTAATGTGATTCTCTTCATTTCGTACCACAGTAGAACTTCCTGTTCCCCAGGCTCCATCTGATTTCAGTAATTCAGTCACATCCAGAATGTTCCTTGTCAACCTGACAACATTTTCGTCCTCTTTTTTTTTTTTTTTTTCATTACAAAGCATGTTCTGATATGCATGTCTGTGCCAATAGAATGCGTATGTGCCCCGCCAATAGAATGCGTATCTTACATGACATGAGCTAGTTGCAGCTTTGCTTTGTGCAATCCTTAGGTTATTCAATTTCAAACTAATATAGTTCAGGTCTTCTTATTGTACCCTTCCACATTACCAACACATTCTTCCAAATTTACATTTGCAAGCACACTAGTTTCATGATCCGCTTATTGCGGTTTACTCCTCAACAGGTTCGTGGCATTTGTATCTGTGGTGATGCTGGGATTGCAACATCCTCGAGAGACCGGACAGTGAAATTCTGGACACAGCACCCAGAAAAGAAGCATGAATACATTCTCTCAAAGACTCTTGTTGGACATTCCAGTTTTGTTGGACCATTGGCTTGGATCCCTCCTTCAGATCGCTTTCCTGAAGGAGGACTTGTTTCTGGTGGAATGGATACTCTTGTTTTGCTCTGGGATTTGCATAAAGGAGAAGTTGTTGAGACTATGAAGGGTCACACTTCACAAGTTACTGGACTTGCTGTAGACAACAATGGAGACATCATCTCTTCATCCATGGATTGGTAGGTTTTCTCTGATAAATCAATATAGTTCTATGCTGCTTTTCTGTATGGCTTGGTCCTGTTTCTGCTTGCTAATTATTACCCTATGCTATTTTCAGAAAAAAAAATTGTATGTTGTCAATGGCATAATGTAACATACTATGATAATTTGTATAGCTTTGGCACCTTCTCATTTCTGGATCATTCGTTTTCTTTCTTTTTGTGCCAATTCATGTTTCTACTTCTGTTTCCTTTTCCTTTGAGGCTCTGTTACAAATGTTAGTACTAATAATTTGTGTAAAAACCTGCCTCTAAGTATTTGGTATTTTAGGCACACACATCTGCTATTTACTCTTTCTTAAATTGTTTGTTCTAATGACAGGATGGCCTAATATTAATAAACAATTAAGGGTCCTTACTACAGTGGTTTATTGTTCTCCTCCCTGATATATGTATTGCCAATTGTCCATACAGCACTGTAAGACGGTGGAGAAATGGCAGTGCAGTAGAGGTTTGGGAAGCTCACAAGGTTGCCGTGCAAACTGTTCTGATGCTGCCATCTGGAGAACTATTTACTGGTAGAGCATCTGTTATGCCTTCACATTTATTTCGTTTTTACTTGGTACTTGTTTATTTCTGTATTTGTGCACTGGCACCTTGTTCATTACTGGTCCAATGTGATTGGTTTAAGCTTTCTATCAAACTTTTGGAGTTTGATGGTTTACTGGAAATATTCTGAAAGCAATGGTTCATCCGGAATTGTTTTGGCTTTTGGAAAGTACTTATAATAGTAATTCTGATTGGATGTACTAAGTATATGTGTCTAGCAACCGCTACCTTTAGAGGCGAAGGAAAATGGGTTTACTAGAATAGGTAAACATCCCAATTTCCACAATACAATGCAGGGGGTACAAAATGCATACTGAACCTCAATGTATAGTGTTTCCTGGGACTTGTTTTGAAAAAATGTGACCAAATTCGTCAAATGATCTATTAATGTTTTTCCTCCTTCATACAGGCTCAAGTGATTCCACAATTAAGTTTTGGAAAGGAAGGACATGTCTACATACATTCACAGGACATGCAGGTTATTTGCTTGTTCCTAACGCATACTACTCTGTTTACTGTTTATACTTTCTTGGACATTGACAAAAATGTATATGGGTGCAATGGTGCTTCTACTGTTATATTGTGGTTCCTAGATACCTGAGAGTTCTCACTTTTACTCTGGTCAATTTTTTTTGCTCACTTTAGAATTGATTCCGGTTGCACTGGAGCAAATGTTATGCATTTGTTTTACACAAAGAGAAATATCATTTATGAATTGATTGTCGGAGCCCTTCTCAATATATAAGCATAAGTTTGTTTTTGTGTTTTATTGCTAGCTCACCATGTATATTTGACCTCATTTTATGTAACATTGTTACTGCAGATACTGTTCGATGTTTAGCACAAATGCCAGGGCTCGGGATCCTATCTGCCTCACATGATGGGTGAGTAGCCAGCTTCACTTACAAATAGAGAGATACAAACTGTCGGTTTGTCTGAAACTATAAAAGCATCACATTTACATTATTGTTTGATCATTGTTATTGCTGTTGCATCTTCTTAGGCCTAATTCTCATGCAAGGGCCCTTTGATTTACTAAAACTTTTTAGCCACCCCCTTAATCCTTTTTTTATTATTTTTTCACACACATGTGCATCACTGTATTTTATCACACACGCTCACAAATGATATTTTGTTTGGTCACAGTACTATTAAGATGTGGGCATTAACTGGCCAGCCCCTGTTGGAGATGATTGGACACACTTCTCTTGTGTATTCTGTGGACGCACATTCATCTGGGGTAATTGTTAGTGGCAGTGAAGATCGCTCTGCCAAGATATGGAAAGGTGATTTGTTCTGTGTTCTTCTTAGACTGAGTTCATGTTAAAATTCAGTATGGTATTTTTTTCATTTGATTGATTATACTTGCATAGTCAACTCATGAACCCTGCCATGTTTATACACTTATTCCAAACAATTTCTGAACTGACCTTTCCATTGTGAAGTGCAATCCATTTTACAAACTCCTTTGTCTAAAGAAATGTAACTTTGTAGTTAAAATCATTATGTAAGACTCACCTTCCTCTGCTCCAGCCCATTATCTGATCTGAACAGTAGCTAGTTTTGTCTGTGACACCTTGGTATGGTAGTTGGTAGTACATGTTTGTATTCACATTTCTTGCTTTTGTAACAAAGGAAACGATCTTTGAGGTGAAATCCAGTGAAGTGTATGTTTTGCTAAGCAGGGATCATGCATGCTTTTTCCAAAAAGAATAAGTGTTTTGTATGTTTGTTATAAGTGTGTAGCAGAATGCAGATTAAGCATCTCATGTACTTGATCAAATGACTTTGCTAGTTGTATAATGCAGATGGGATCTGTGTTCAAAGCATTGAACACCCAGGTTGCATATGGGGTGCTAAATTCTTGGAAAATGGAGATATTGTAACTGCATGCTCTGATGGAATCGTGAGGATATGGACAACTGACAATAATAGGTTTTGCAGTGATGAGGAGCTTGCAGCTTTTACAGATCTTATTTCTCAGTACACACTTAGTAGGTTGGTTTGCTTTGCTTCTTGAATTATTCTATTATGCTCTATGTGAAGTATTGACATCTTCTCAACGTGGCCCCCCTTTTTTAGGGTATCAACGTGACCTAATTGTAACCTTATCATAGTATGCATAAAGGATGCCTAGTGTAGTCTATTTACAGTTTAGACAAGATTCTTTTAATCTTTTTATTTGAATAATAGAACCCGATGCTTATCCATGCAGTATCAAGTTTTAATTTGACCAATAGTTTTTGTGCCTTTTATTTTGCTTGTATAGAAAGACTGTCGGTGGATTGAAGTTGTCGGATCTACCAGGAATTGAGGCACTGCAAGTTCCAGGTCACATATCTCATTTTTCTTATCCATTTTGTTAGTTTATTGTTGATATTCCTACGTTGCTTAAAATATACATAGAAAATTCTTAAGCTGTTTGCCTTTTTATCAAAACAGCATGCTACTAGAGTTAAGAAGCATAAGAATTAGACTTAGTTTCTAAATGAGTTTTGTACTTGAAAGTACTTTATGGCTTTATGCTAAACTAGACTTTTGGAAATGTCCAGAGTATTTTGATAAAATATTGCAGTTGTGAAACTCAATTGTCTAACGATTCTTTAATAACTTTGTGATGTTCAAGTTGAAGGAATGGAAGGTTCATCTTTAGGATGTTGATAATGCATTTGTTTTTCTATACTTTCTTTATCTTTGCATAATGATATCATCATTTTTTGAACTTTTTTGCTTAAGCAGGAAACTCTGATGGTCAGACACTGATTGTTAGAGAAGGGGACAATGGTGTTGCTTATTCTTGGAATTCAAAAGAGCTAAAATGGGACAAAGTAAGCACTTTTGTGCTTTTAGTATCTCAATTGTGTTCCCCCTAAGTTGCCATTCCTTCACGAGATAGTATGAACGTTGAAGATGTCTTTTTATTATTTGCTGTTCAATGTTGTTAAATATATTTAACTTAAATGCAAGTTGCTGTGCAATTTGTCACACTTATGAGGCATTAGCATTATAGGGAGCTTAACACTCATTTTACTGCGTAACAGATATCATAAATGATGCTCCCTGTTTATCTTTTCCATGCCCATGCTTGACCTGGCAGTGATATCATTTTCCTCCCTGTATAGCACTTTGAGTTGATTTTATCTGTGGTTTTACCTTGTTATTAAAAAAATCATGCTAGATTGGCGAAGTTGTGGATGGACCTGGGGATGCTGCAGCTGCACCAGGCCAGTTTCATGATGGTGTTCGTTATGATTTTGGTAAGTTGCATTCTGTTGGATATATTTTTGTGTTAACCTCATCATTTACTTATGTTCATCTGAAATCCATGCAGTTTTTAATGTTGACATTGGAGATGGAGAGCCTATGAGAAAGCTACCCTATAATCGATCAGGTATGTTTGTTTTTTTTTTTTTTAAAAAAATGCTTTTGTCTGCTAATGGTTCTAGAGTAACCCAACTAGTATTAGAATTCATATACTTACTTTACAGAAAAGGAAGTTTTACCATTTAAGTGTCCACAAATGCTAGTAGGTCCTTTGCTTGCATGTGCATTTACCTTTAGAGACTCTCTTGACATCACTCTGACACTCATTTTAAATACCTACTACAGTGTAACATGTATACACTTTCTTGCAGATGATCCGTATGCAGTTGCGGACAAATGGCTCCTGAAGGAGAATCTCCCTTTGACATATCGCCAACAAGTGGTAGAATTTATACTACAGAATTCTGGCCAGAATAATTTTGTTCCAGATCCATCTTTTCGGGATCCCTACACTGGAGGTATATGTTCTTTTTCATCGTTTTATTTAAACTTTTTTATTTGCCAGTTATGGTGCTGCTGTTGACATTTTAGTTGTTTATGTGTCAGCTAATGCATATGTACCTGGGCAATCAGCATCTTCAACTGGTATGTGTCCATGGATATGAAAATTGAGAGCCAACTGATCTGTTTTACTACTTTTGTTGTATTTAGTGATAATAGCTTTGCTCCCTTTCCCAACTCTCCTTTTTTTGCTTCTTCACAAGTCCTGACATAATGTTCAAACTTGTTTACAGTTAGTCCTCCTAAACAAACTTTCAAGCATATACCAAAGGTAATACTCACCTTTGTCATTGTTGATTGTGGATTTCTTGATAATAACTTAATATAGTGACTTAACACATTTACATAAGAATTAGCACCCTGTACTAAGATCTTGTAACTTGTAATTTTGTAAGCACATGGGGTCGTACACATCTGATAAATTCGTGTTAAATTGGTTGGTGCTTAGTGCCTTAGTGGAATTAACTGCTTCTATCATTTTGTGTTGCAACCTGTAACCTGTTGCAATTTTACTTAAAATTGGCTTATGCTTTGCAGAATGGAATGCTGACATTTGAGACGGCTCAGTTTGAGGGAATTCTAAAGAAACTCTCTGAATTCAATGGAACGCTTTCATCTGATTTGGTAATTTCAAAAATCATTTGTTGGTGAAATTTGTTTCTTCTGATAATTTAGTATTTTCTCCCAGAACCTGGGAAGTTTATCTTGGTTTATACCATCCTGTCATCTTGTGTACTATTTGAAGTTTAGAACTATGCTGGTGTTTTAATGCTTTACTTCGTACGCAATGAGTTTTAAGCATCGAGTATGAATCACCTTTACAGACCAATCCCACCGTTCACATCCATCCAGTAATTGACTCGTTTTTTTCTAGCTGTGCACCTAGCCTGTTTGGAGTGCAAGAATATCCTCAATTCTTGCAGGGCTAGAAATGTTTCCTATGAAACTCCTTTATTTCAACTAAGCCTTCTTTGAGCTTAATCATTGACTTCTTTCAATTCAGGAACAGAAGGAATTATCTTTGTCTGAGATTGAGTTGTCCAGATTAGCTGCCGTAGCGAAAGTATTGAAAGAAACTTCATTTTATCATACAAGTAAGCTTGCAGATGCTGACATGGCCTTGCTGCTGAAAATGTTGAAGTCTTGGCCTACACAAATGATGTTCCCGGGTACATGCTTCTCTTGAAATTTCCAACTGGTGATCACTGAAACAAATCCTTGAAATTTGCATTTAATTAAAGGAAAAGGAATAGAAGGAAAACATTATGAACTGTAATAAGAAGGAAGCAATTTAGATAAATTATTACAGAATTTCTGTAAATGTTTTCCTTTGACTGGGAATTTCCGTAACCATCACAACAGGAATTTATTCTATAATAACTATAAGCTTCTCCAATTGTAGAAGTAGTGACTCCTTTAATGGTCGTATTGCAACCATCAAAACTTTTTAGAAGATCTAAAGCTGTATGTCTCTTATTAACAAAATCGAGTATGTGTGGCTGTTAGAAACAAGTGAAGCCATAGTCATACCACTAATGAGAATCTTGCATCGTAAGCTCTTAATCTTAGTCAAATAAGCACCATAAAACACAAACCAAGCAAGGAAATCTATTTAATTAAGTCCGTCTATTGACCTTTCCAATGCTTAAACAAAGTACAGGTAAAAATAGGAATGAACCCCCTTTTCTCTTTTACAGAAGTAGTTCTGTTCATGTCATAAACTGTGTACCACATATACTTTAGACAATATAACATTGAGTAAAGATTTTTTCTAGGCTATTCAGTTGCTTGGGATCACGTTTGTTGACTTTTGAAAGCTAATCTATCTGAAATGTTTGTCCATCTCTATCTTGCAGTTATTGATTTTCTGAGGATGTTTGTGTTGCATCCTGATGGAGCCACTCTACTTCTCAAGACCATTGAAAGTGGAAATGGTACAGCTTGGATATGTCCTGTCTGTGAATGCTTTATTTGCCTTGTCTGAACTATCTTTACTATTCAAGCTTAGATTTTTAAGTTATATTCATTACATCTCTTTATGATTGCTGCCAAACAAATGTTTTCTTTCATACAAATGTGAAATTCATCATTTTGTTAGTATTAAGTATTAACTATAGTTCCTTATGAACTGCCAGATGTACTTGCCGAGACTTTCCATAAGGTTTTAGCACCACCTGTGCAGCCACCAAATGTGCTTACTACCCTTAGAGCAGTTACTAACTTATTTGACAAGCCATGCTTGTACCAATGGTTGAGAATCCACTGCGCTGAGGTCAGTTCTTGAACTACACTCGGTCATTTTGTTCCATCTTTATGTAATGCATAAATGTAACCATTAGTTCATTATTTTATTGTATTGTAATCACATCTAGTGATCAATGTAAGTGTCTCCTTTGTGGAATCATAGATCATTAGTCCGCAAAACATAACTAGCTTTGGTACAGGCATTTGTTTGACAAGAGTTCTGGAAATTGTTTGTCTGCTCAGACCCTCACAATTATTATTTAGTCTATTTTTAGGAGACTGACATTTTCTGTTTGCTAACTTCAGATTATTGATTCTGTATCAAGCTGTAAGCCAACTTTTAGCAAAAATGCTCACCTGGCATATTCCACACTTCTACTCAAGTAAGTCACAAGTTGAGTTCTGCATAATCATGCTTACAAATTCTATTTTGTCATAATTTTAGAGAATACTCATGTTTTGGAGACCCAATAAAGCTCTTACGGATGTACTTTATGAAACATTAATGCTCAAAGTTTTGAAAAAAGTTTGATTTGATGTATGCCAAAACAACATGTTTTCATGAGCGGGGGGAGTAATAAGCATTCACAATACGTTGATGTTTGATTTCCTACATCCTTCTCCCAGTTATGCTGTTCTTTCAATTGAATCAAAGGATGAACAAAGTCAGGCACAAATACTTTCTGCTGCCCTTGAAGTGAGTTTCTCTTATCTGACCTTTGTAATTGTGCGACCATTGCAGTGTTTACTTACAGTTCACCCATTGTTACATCTTGTTTATTTGAAAATTCAACAGATCGCTGAAGACGATACCCAAGATGCTGATTCGAAATACCGGGCCCTTGTTGCGATTGGCTCTCTCGTATCCTTCTCAATGATACACAGCAAAATGCTTAACATTAAATGTTTTGATTGTAGTGGATATCTTAATAGCTTTCTTTCTTTCTTAAAAGAAAAATCATAATTGCCCATTGTGTTTGGCCATGTTGTCCTTAACCTGACCCCAGATGTTGAATGGCCTAGTGAAGTCCATCGCTCTTGATCTCGATGTTAAGAGCGTTGCGAACGCTGCAAGAGCTTCGAAGGACTTGAAGATTGCTGAAGTTGGAGCTGACATCGAGCTGCTAACAAGATGATAAGATGGCCGATTACTTGCACAGTTGTGACTTGGTGTACGTCCCTCCCTTTACTGGAGGCGACATTGTTCATCAGTCACCATGGAGCCACCCTTCGTGGAGTGAGGCAGTTTAGTATTAGCCCATGCACCTGGTAGCACCGGTAATCAAGAGGTAACACATGTTGCCCAAAGTGTCAGGTTTTCTCCTTGGTTGGGCCTTGTAACAAACAGTTTATGAGTTGAAACTACAGGGAAGATGGAAATTTGAATCGTCAGGCCTGAGCAAAAGGTTTGTTTTTGCGCCGATGTTTACGTGGATGATAACTAGATAGATATGCAACATTTTTATCCAGAAACGCAATCCCAATTCAATTCTTTCACGAACATAGTTTAAATTTTCCTCATGTCTGTTGTCATCAAAGGTGTGCTCTGGGGCTCTGGGATATGCCTATGCACCTTTCACGAATGATGGATAAAAGCTACCTAGTTGTGCATCTTACAAGTTTGTGGATGGAGGTAGTACAAGTTCAGTCAAAATCTCCCTATCATTTTTCCTCTGCTTTGAGTACATCCTTGAGGTCTCTTTGAAATACAGGATTGAAAAAAAAATTCAAAGGAATAGAAAAAATACGTAGGAATAAAATGTTATACTCGTTGGATTACTATGAGATTTTGAAACACAAAAAAGTCTCTAAACATATGAAAAAAACATGAATTTTAGACACGTGAAGAGGAAAACATGAGCTATGATAGGAATTTTAAAAAAATTGATAGGAAACAATTCAAATGACTTTATAGGATTGTTTTTTTCTTATTTCTGATAGGATAAAATCCTCTAGAATTCTAATGGTTTTTTCTTTATTTTAAAGAGTGTAATCCTATAGAGTTAAGCATATCTTCGAAAAAGCGCTTCTACTGTTGATTGTTTGTTGAGGCGCCACTTGTTGCTAAACAATGTTTTTCTTCGAAATCAACAGTAAAAGCGCTTTTTTCACAAGTCAATACGCTTGCTTGCCATTAGCCACCGGTGACGGTGAAGTGTGTGATGCAAATGCGCATTTGTCCAGCATATCTTCGTCCTCGTAGTTGGACGTGGTGGAAGCGGGAGCCTGCATCGTTCCATACGGTGGCCACACTGTCCGGGCAGGCGCAGACCTGGTTACTTGGTTAGTACCGTACACCAAGGGGTTCGGAGATTAAAACTCCGAACCCATTTGGCCTTGCTTTTTTTTTTAAGTGCATATTATCAAAGAAGTAAAAAAAAATACAGATTCAAGGGGAAAAAAATACAGATTCAAGGGGTCATCTGCATTTTTTTTTCAGGCTTATCAATTTTATTTTTTTATAAAATGAAAATCCGATCAAGGGAGCCTGCTGCCCTGCATCGTGCCATTTAGGGTGGCCACACTGTCCGAGCAGGCGCACACGTGGCCACTATTGTACACCAAAGGGGGTTAGGAGATTAAAATTCCGATTCCCTTTGACCTTGAATTTTTTTTACGTGCTTATCAAAGAAATAAAAAAATAAGGATTCAAGGGTCATCTGTTTTTTTATTTTTGCAGGCCTATCAATTTTAATTTTTCTCCTCGTAAAAAAACTTCAACTTTTTTTTTTAAAAAAATCTCCGATCCTCTCCTACTTGACCTAAAAATTCGTAAAATAATTTCATTTTTTTTTAAAAAAAATCTCCGACCCTCTCCTACTTGACTTAAAATTACTGATAGGCAAAAAAGAAAAAGAAAAAAAAATGAGTTCCATTGCCGGGATTTGAACCCGGGTCGCCTGGGTGAAAGCCAGGTATCCTAACCGGACTAGACGACAATGGATTTGTATTGAAATTTTTCCAATAAAAATATTTATTAACTGCACCTTTGATTCAAACTGTACCTCAAACAAGCTAACACATAAAAGAGTACTATTACGTGGGTGATTCGATTGGTCCTCACTGTCAAGAACTAAAAGTTGGCATTGCATCATCAATAACCTAATTCCTAAGCTAAGAAAAGCTTGTGTTTTTTTGGTACCATTTCACCTATCAACTTTTCTAAAAAGGCAAAAAAGAAGTGAAAAGGACTACAGGAACCATGCATGAGCTTGTGTACCCCGGGTGGTCTCAAAAGCGATTGAAGTTATGGTCAAAGATACACTGATGGATGATCCCTTGTATAAATTTGATCAAAGCGATTGAGAGGCTTTAAAGAAAGACCACGGCATTTAGGCACGGCAATGTTTTGTGCTTTACTTCGTCAGCATTGTTTAGGCAAATAATGCTTTACGCGATTACACAGTTGAGAGCAAGGTTTATCTTACCAGGGTAGGAGAGGTTATCGTACTTAGTCGTTAAGCCAGATTACCGTAGTAGTAATAAATAGTGAAAAAAACCGGATAACATTTTCTAAAAAATATTTTTTTTTCGATTTTTGAAAACTAGGTCCTTATCGTTACTGAACTTTGGCAGCTTACCTGGTTACCATGATAACCATCGGTAAGGGAACCCTAGTTGAGAGGCATTCTACGGGATTAGATCGATCCATCTTAGGACAATTGATCAGTTATGACGACCTGCTTGAATTGCGAGAATTTTCTCTTTCCGAGGGTTCATGTAGTTTTTTTTTCTAATTCATGCAAAATTCTAGAGTTGGTTACGTGCTTTCTTGATGTAGAGAATGAAGGTGTCGTGCATTCTTTCATTGTTGAAAATGTAAAATTCTAGATGAATTTTTATGTTTTATGTTTTCCGTAATCAGGCTTACACTATCATGTGTGTGGGGGCCTGGGGGGCTATCCCACAAGAGGTGGTTTCAAAAACAAAATAAGTCTTCTTTCAAAAAAAATATAAAAAAAGAATTTTAAGTTTGAGCCCATGGTCGTGCAATCACTAGAAAAATAATATTGGTTGGATCAAATCAACTAGTAAAAAAATGTTTTCTCAATAATGAGTATAGCTCCAAAGAAACCGTGCATTGCGAACAATCACTAGGTCTCACCTCGGTTTTAGCATATGATAATTGGTTCAAGTTTTCTAATTTCAAATCAAACTACCCCACCTTGAAAGATGCAATCTTTGAGAAGTTGCTCCAAGCCTCCAATCATGGGACACTGCCAAAGAATCTAGAGGAGGAAAAAGAAAAACCTTGAGATCTAACGGCACACAACACAAGTATCATCACCAATCTCAAGCAATCAGGCGTGCAAATGCTGCAGAAAACGGCAAACGAGTGCCTACAACTACAAACGCATCGTGTCTGAAGAACATGCGTACTATCCTGCGTCCTTCTCAGCCTCCTCTTCTCCATAACGTTTTGGTAGTTGTTGGTCACTGGGATATACAGTATGGTTTGCCCATAGCTTCCAAAGTAATGCTCTTCAGCATCGATCAATGATGCAAACGTCCCAACATTCTCTCTTCCATTTCGAACTTTGCATAGAAAAGGTCCAACCTTTACTCATCAATTACACACCAATCAAGAAAGAAATGTTTCTGCACGAGGTAGTCTAGTGTTTCTTTGTCAAAGTCAAGTCTCAAACGGCCAATTTTTCTTTAGCATTTTTCATTGTTTGGGTCGCAAGAATTTTACGGATTAAAACGGTACAACGTCGGTATACATCCTCTTTGCCACGATATAAACATTGTTTTACGATTTACCCGGACCGAGGGATACCTAGATATAGCTAGAAATGCTTGTATGTTTTAGAACGAAGTAACAAGTACCAATGTCATACGTTTGGATGTGTCCAAGGCTTTATTTGGAGAGCCTCACTCCGGTGTTCTCTACTGGTATACTAAAAAACAATATGAACCGTTGATCTTATTTGATCGAAGGGTTCAGATTATTTTCTACTACTACCCTAATTAGCGGTAGTAGAAATATGAACGAACATTATTGTCTAAAAAATAATTGTCATTTAGTAGTGTTTAAGCTTTTTTTCTCTTTTTTTTTTTGACTTTCTGATGAAATATGAGCAATACCAACATAATGGATAACCGTATATCAATCTAACCGGAAAAAAACATAAATGATAAAATTACTCGTAATTAATTTACTTTTAATATTACTGGTAGTATACTACTACAAGTAAAATCGCTCTTATTTGGAATGTACGAAGTTCAAATTTCAGAAAAAGAATGCTTCATTTTCGCATGAATACAAAGTTTACACCTGAATCTACATCCAACCAAGCAAGAGTCCAAGATTCGAGCAACTCCTGCACGCCGACCGGAGTCAAAACTCTGCAGGGTAGAGGTAGAAAAAAAAAGGCTGTGGTAGCAGGTAAAAAGGTTCGGTAAGTTCAGTGTTCAGCTAAACTTTTTCCCGGTGACAGAAGAATCTTACTTAGCTGAGGACAAACGAAGACTAGATACTGGAGTAATACTAAGTGTGAGTGCGAGCTCGACGACGCACCTTGCTCTCATTTCATCCGAATCAAAAGAGCAAAACGCCCAAAGCGACGCTTCATCAGTGCAGTACTACTGCTGCTGCTGCTCGCTACAGTTGCAGCCAGATTCATTTCAGCTCTGCAAGCCTGCAGCTGCAACATGGCGAGCACTGCTGTCAAAAGCTCTCACATCGCATTCACTGATTGATTCGTTCGTTCGCATTGCGACGGGGCCAAGGAACAAGAAGGGGGTAGGGTTGGGTGGGGTGGAAGAACAAGCAAGAAAAGCTTCAAGAATCAAGAAAAGGTTTCAAGTTCAAGAAAGAGAGGGTTTCTGATGGAATAGGAGGAGGATGCCATGCGAGGAATGCCATTTGCAATGCCATGATTGCTGGTGTGGTGTGGTAGAGGGGTAAAGCGAGGACACTACTCATTGGTCCAGAGGTAAAAGGAGTTAGCTTCCCTGCCTGCCTTTCTGGTGCTCTTTGCTTTGCCCTTCTTGGCTTCTTGCTTGCTTGCTTCTCCTCTTTGCCACCAGCTCTGGGGAGAGGAATGGTGCGTGTGTGATTGTGAGGCTGCCCTTCTTCTTGAATCTTGATTGATTGATTGGTGCGGCAGGAGCTAGGTTGTGATGTGAGGTACACCCTGCTGTAGTATTTTGTTTCTTGCAGTTTGTTGCTGTCCTGCATAGTGTTCTGCTAGTTCTCAAGTTGGAGGGATTGTGAGAATGTGGGGTTTTCTGTTGCGATTTTTTGGGTCAGTTTTGTCTTAGTATGGCAAAAGATGAGGGGTTTGGTGTGAATTTTAATGGAAACTGAGTGTGGGAGAGTATTCTTCTTGGTTCATGTGTTTGTTTGCCCCCCTTCTTTCTTAATGATGCTTTGCTTCAAATTTTGTTGTTTGAATGGGTTGGAGAGTCTTATTTTAGTGGTTGAAAGTTGCAAATTTGATTATTCTTTCATCTGATTCCAAAGGTAGTTCATTTTTTTATATGTGATGAATATGTCCCTAATACTAGGAATGAGCTGAGATTTAATTTACTGGGTAAAGTTTAAACTCCGGTTCTATTTCATTGGGGAACACATTATCTAAAAAAAAAATCATTGGGGAACATGTGAATGAGAGAAAATTAACTATGTTCTATTAGGTAAGAAAAAAAAACATGAAAAAGGAATCAAGAAAAGAAAGCCTTCAATGAATCATGCCATGCTCTGTTGTTTGCTTACTGAAGATTTTTTTTTAACTGCATCCCCTATTTCAGTTATTCAGGTGAATTTTGACTATTCAGTTAATTATTGTATGTCTTTGTTCAGGGTGTTAAAAGAAGATCACATAGTTCTGTTAAAAAAACTTTCTGAGTCAACCTTCTCTGAAGATACAGGCTTCTTCTGAAGACAATCATGGAAGAATTCAGGTTTGGAAGGCTTGATGGTCAGCCAGCAAAGATCAGAAATGTCCCCATTGCTGTCACCCCTGAAGGATTCTGGTGCTGCCCGTCGCAAGCCATCCTCCAGAAGTCGATGAAGAACCAAAATCAGCATGCCAGACCAAAGGGAGGAGCATCCCCATCTGTGTCCAAGGCATCCTCAGTTCAGAGGACTCCAACTGTTCCTTTGGAGAAAAGAACACATTCTACTCCTACTAGGTCCAGAACCAATTCAGATGAGCAGGTGTTGCCTTCAGCAGATGATGCTGTCCCTGATCCACCAAAGGTATCACCAGTGCCAGACAAGAGACATAAGCAACACAAGATATCGGTTGGATTCGGTCAGCTTCACACGAGTGATTTGAAGGTTATGCTTTATGGCAGGGAAGGGGTTGCTGTAAAAATGATTGTTCACAAGAACATCCTTGCTGAAAATAGTGCTTTCTTTGCCGATAAGCTCTCTAGGCAATCTCCAGTGTCATGTATTGAGGTATCGGATTGCGAGGATGTGGAGATTTTTGTTGAGACTGTTGGGTTGATGTATTGCAAGGATGTTAAGCAGAGGCTGATCAAGCAAGCTGTTGCGCGGGTTCTTCGAATCTTGAAGGTTTCTCCTCTGAGGCTCTGATACTTTCTTTAATTACTGATTTCATATTATTGATATCCAGGTTAGAAATATTGATATCCAGGTTAGAAATGTGCAAATATAGTTAACTTTTACAGCTAGATCAAGATAGTTGATAATTTGAACTGGTGTACTATTAATTGCTCATCCAACTAAACTATTTTAAAATGTGTGCTCATTTACATTTAGGATTGTGTTGATCATAAGAAATCAGTTGACAACCAAGAATGAATCTGGAATTGCCTTCCTTATTTAAATGCTGTACCATTATGCATTGTTGTTCTTCTCACCAAGAACCTAGTTATGTGACTAAGTTAGCTTAATCTGCGGCATTTTTATATGAACATTTCACAGCTTCTTTTAGTAACCTTTTGGAACATTGCAAATTGATACAAAGACATGCATCAGCTAAAAAATGTAGTATTTGTTTTGGTCTTATATATGCTTTTATTCCTAAGTATTTTTGTATGGTTCCAAACTATGGAAATAACATCCCTTGTGTTAACTGAAAGTAGTAACTCGTGTTTCTGAACTCATTATACTAGAACTGACATTGTTGCACAAAAGTACCTCTATAACGTACATCTCAATGATAATACTATGGTACCATCGCATAACCCATAGAATCTGACAAGGACTGCACTTGATAGTTGCACACTGCCAATTTAGGTAGGCTGTCATTCATTATTAACTCATTATACTCGAACTGATTTTTGCAACAAAGTATCTCTACAAGGCGCACCTGATTATATCTCGATGTCCATTTCATATTGTTGAATTGAGTGCCATCAACCCATAGAATCTGACAAGGACTGAATATTTGACAACTTTGAAATATCATCTAGCACAGTGATCAGTTGATAGTTGGACAGTGCCAATTTAGGTAGGCTGTCGTTCGTTATCTTGTGGGACAAATAGAAATCGGAGGAAAACATGTTCACCAAATTTGAACATGGTCTTCTGTACCCTGTCTGTCTCTAAATACATGGTCACCTTTGTTAAGGATTAACTGATTGGATTTTTTTCAGAGCAAACACTTCTTCCTCTGCTTGTAGTGTGTCATTTATGTGGGTTTTTTTTTTCCTGTACAGGTTGCAGAATCACTAGGTTTCCCAGCATGCATCATGTCATGCTTAAATTATTTGGAAGCAGTGCCTTGGGTCGGTGATGAGGAAGAAAATGTGGTATCATCCATACGGCAACTACACTGTGAGAATTATGGAGTTAGCCCCCTCTTAAAAAGAGTAGCCTCCGACCTAACAAATCCACCTAGTGAGACTCTTGCACATATCATTGAGTTGGTGCTGAAAAGCAGCGATGACAGAGGGCGGCGTGAGATGAAATCTTTGGTCCTGAAGCTTTTGAAGGAGAATAACATCTCGACCAATGGTTCATCGGATTCCTGTGTAGTGACATTCTACAGTTCTTGCCGGAATTGCTTGGAATCACTAATGAACTTATTTCGCCAAGCTTCTGAACCTGAATTTTCTGAGCAATCTTCAGACAGTAAAGAGGTGATCTTTAGACAGATCACTCTAGAGGCTGATAACCTCCTCTGGTTAGCTGAGATCTTAGCTGACAGAAATGCAGCTGATGAGCTGACATCAATTTGGGCAAGCCAGGGAGAGCTAGCCAAGCTGCATTGCAGGATACCAGTGATGCACCGGCATCTCATCAGCTGTGTCACTGCAAGGCTCTTTGTCGCGGTAGGGAAAGGCGAGGCATTGCCGTCGAAGGAGACAAGGCAGCTCCTCCTTGATGTGTGGCTCCAGCCTCTCATGGACGATTACAACTGGTTGCAGCATGGCTGCAGGTGGTTTGATCGTAAGGTCGTTGAGGAAGGGATAGGGCATACCATCCTGACGCTGCCATTGGAGGATCAGCAGAGTATTCTGCTCACCTGGCTTGGAAGATTTCTCAAGGTTGGAGATAGCTGCCCAAATCTTCAGAGAGCATTCGAGGTGTGGTGGAGGAGGACCTTTGTCAGGCCTTACACTGATCAGCAAGCGAGTTCTTCGTCGCAATCGCGACGGAGCTGATGAAAAATGGAGCGTGATGTTGCTTACACGTTGCACAATATGTGTAAGAACTTGGTGGTGTTGTTAGTTAGGAGAACATCAGTAAGGGGGGAAGAAAAACGTGTAGGATTAGTAGTAGTGCAGGTCCTCTTTTAACTGAACTGAGGATGTGTGTGCTGCATTGCTGATTGTTCTTGTGTTGTAATGCCTTGAAATGTGACAGACTGACAGCTCTCTGATATCTTTGTTACAGGAATAAATCCTGTATGATTTACTACTTGCGAGCAATACTACTATCTTTCATGTGTTGTAATGCCTCGAAATGTGACAGCTCTCTGATTTCTTGTTACAGGAATCAATCCTGTATGATCTACTACTATCTTTGCTTGTGAATTATTATGTATTAAGTTGCTTGATATTCTTGTTGAGTACAACCAGTTTGTCTGCTACGCACTTTGGCCATGAAGAGCAAAATCAGGCAAAATAAACTTGTGCACTCACTAGTCAGTCTGAAACTGAACTATTGCAATATCTCAGAGAATAGGCTAGCTAGTGTCCAATTTTTCTCCCATCAATTTGCAATCACATCTGTGTCTACACTGTATATATGCAAAGCATGCATGTACAGTTATTGCCTGAATACATCTTGACTGTGGCCATTGGCACTCTGCTTCTGCATCGGCTTCTCTGAATCTCCTGTGCAATTTGATCAGGTTGCCAGATACGCGTGCCATTCAAGCTCATGCATGCGAGCATTCACTTCACTGAATCCTGAAGGTTGGTGAACCAAAAATGAATGAATGAATGCTTGATCTTCAGCATTAACCACCCGGAGATCCCTCTGTTCCCTCTTTACTACTGTCACTCTGACATTGTGTTAAAATTGCCATCAGTGCAAGTCTGACAGGTCTCCTTATTCGTCATCAGTGACTGCATCCATCCACGTCAGCCACCAAATGTACAATCAGCAAGTGCCAAGTGGGCAATGCCACCTTTGAACTGTAGTATATGCATGCATGCTTAGAACTGTGTTCGCAGAAACATGTCATCCTTTCAGCTGCATTAGCATGCATGTTCAGAAGAGTGTTAAGATAGTGCTACTATGTGGTCATGGAGACTGTTATGTTATTTCAGATAATGAAATATATCCTGACCTTTAGTTCAAGAAACTATATCCAATTATTACATAAGTTGTAGGTCGAATGACTACGAATCACAAAATTAACTACTTGATTAACAACAAGAAAACTACTAATTAGAATACTAGCCTAAAGATAAGAGATAACACAAACTTCTATCTATGGTTGATGAGAATATACATAACTGTTTTTTTTCAAGAATACGCATAAGGCTTGCGTATAATTGTATTAAGACAGGTGAGAAAGTCCACAAAACAAATGCGAAAACACAAAGAGGAACAAAGCGAAAAAACTATACAAAGGAAACGAAAAAGATAGCTGGGCTGATATCTCGTGGCACAGGATCATATGACTAGGGAAGCTTTGGGCTAGTGCTGCAGCCCGGCCTCGCGCAAAGGGCTGCTTCCTCACCTAGTAGAGTTGCCACCTCTGCACAGGAACGAGCCTTCTTATCGAACACTCGGCGATTTCATTCCTTCCAGATGTTCCAGGCTGTTAGGGTTACGATCGTGTCGAAACCGAGGAAGGAACTTTGTGCCGTCGGTAGCATGTCCGGCTGGCTAATGGCGTTGAGGATGAGCCACCAGAGTTGACGGGATTCGGGACAGTCGACAAGAATGTGGTCCAAAGTTTCGTCGCTTTGATCACAAAGGACACATTTGGCCTGGTGTGGCAAGCCCCGCTTTCGCAATCGATCGGATGTCCAGCAGCCGCAATGGGTGACGAGCCAAGTGAAGTATCGACATTGATGAGGCGTTTTGATCTTCCAGATCGGAGACACCGGGAATGTTTATCGGCCTAGGAATAATGCCAAATAGGCAGATTTGGCGGAGTAAAGACCTGAATTCTCCCACTTCCATAGGAAGTTGTCTGGCTGACTAGGGGAGAGGCTGACCCCGGCAATTCTCGGCCAAATTCGGAGGTATTGCATGATTGCCTCCACCCCTATCATTCCACGGATGTCACTGATCCAGCGGCAATTTGAGATTGCTTCCGCCACTGTTCGTTTACGGTGGGTGTGCGTTGGGACAAGGGCATAAACTGCAGGGGCTAGGCTGCGCAGGTTGGCACCATTGATCCATCTGTCCTCCCAGAACGCAAGTGGTTGCCACCTAAACAAATTCACGCTCTAGGTTGGAGATTGGCATCGGAAGCCCTTGCTAAGGCTTGTTGGGGATGGAGCGGAGGGCATTCCCCATAAGGTTTAGATCATGGATTCCAAGGCCTCTGTATTTTTTTGGCGCGCATACTTTGCGCCACACGAGTCGACAGTGACCGCCATTGGATGCAGCTTTCCCCGTCCAAAGAAAACCGCGCCTGACCTTGTCGATACCCTTGAGGACCCACTTCGGAGAGGAAAGGGCGATCAACAGGTGGATCGGGATTACGCTAAGGACCGAATTTACCTGTGCTAGTCGTCTGGCCGGTGCGAGTTGTCCCGCCTTCCAAGAGGGGAGCCTTCCTGCGACCGAGTCGATCATCGGTTGGAGATCGGCTTTGCATAATTTCCCAGTGGATAAGGGGAGACCCAGATATTTGCATGGAAACTGGGCTATCGGGCAAGGTAGCTCGCGGACGATGAGGTTCAATTCGTCTTCATTGAATCATATAGGGATTGTTGAGCATTTGTTGTAATTCGTTCGCAAGCCAGATGCCTCTCCGAAGACAGACATAATGTCTTGCATGATTTGTATGTCTTGGCCGACTGGGCGGATGAACAGGACGATGTCGTCGGCATATAGAGGGATTCGGTGCGGGATCGGCAGAGGTTGAAGGAGGCCGAAGAACTCCGCCTTGGAGAACATGGAATTGAGAACATCCATGATAATGACAAAGAGCATTGGTTAAAGAGGGTCACCCTTGTACAATCCCCTTCCATGCCAGATCGTTCTCCACGGCATGCCATTCAGGAGCACTTTGGTGCTAGAAGTACCAAAGAGGATAGAAAGCCAGGCTATCCAACGCTTGCTGAAGCCATTGTGGTGGAGTACTGCGAGAACGAATTGCCAGGAAACTGAATCGAAGGCCTGCGCTAGGTCCAGCTTGATTAAGATCGCCGGAGTGCGCTCGGCATGCAACTTTCTTGCCGATTGGCGCACCAACATGAAATTGTCATGAATGCATCTATCCTTGATGAAGGCACTTTGGTTACCCTCCACCAGAGATCCCAGTTTTGGTGCCATGCGCCTGGAAAGGATCTTGGCGAACAATTTTTGGAAGTTGTGCAACAAGCTTATAGGATGGAAGTCTCTGAGCCCGCCTGCATCGGCCCTTTTTGGAAGAAGGGTGACAAATGCTTTGTTCACTTTGTCAAAGCTGGAGCCATCCATGCGAAAAAGCTGATCGAGAGCTGCTATCAGGTCAGGTCTTCCTTGATAATTTGCCAACAGGAGTGATAGAACAGGCCGGTGAACCCGTCCGGGCCTGGCGCCCGGTCTTCTAGCATCTCCTTGATTGCGTCCCACACTTCTTGCAAGGCGGGTTTATGAGGACTAAAAAACCAAGGTTGAGTCCATGCCGTCGAGAGGGAGTTGAGCCAAGGATCCCGACATAGTGCTCGTGAATCATTCGCTCCTTATCTGCATGCGAAGTTGCGACCATCCCGTCGTTCGAAAGCTGTTGGACGAAGTTTTTCTGCCAGCGATAAGCCGCGTGCTGGTGGAAGAAAAAGGGTATTTGCATCGCTCTCCTTGAGCCAGGAAACCCGGGAGCATTGGCATGCCATCATTCATTCCAGCGAGGCTAGAGCGAGGATTCGTTCCTTTAGCGCACGGAATAGCACCCTCTCCGGTTGGCTAAGGACCCATTGTTCTTCCGCAGCGCCAAAGCAACCAACAATCTCGCGCACCAGTGCAAGTTGCAGTTTGATGTTGCCCACCTTCTTGTCGGCCCGGCTACAGAGAGCTTTAGCCAAGCGCCTGAGTTTTAGGTCGAGGCGACGGATGGGGTCGCCGACGTTGCACGTAGAGCCCCACGACTAGCTAATTGCCTTGCTGAATCCCTCTTGTTTTGGCCAGTGACTTTCAAAGTAGAACCGGGGCGCGCGGAAGGAAGAGCAGGAGGTGTTCAGAAGGAGCGAACAGTGGTCAGACATATCCGAGGGAAACGCCTTGAGGAAGCAGGAAGGAAGAGGCGCCCAATCGTTGGTCACAAAGACCCTGTTGAGGTGCTCTAGGGTTGGTCTATCCCAACCATTTGACCAGGTGATCGCGTGACCATTTAGATGGATTTCCTGAAGCTCGAGGTCATTGAGCACATGGTGAAATCGACCCATCAAACAACGCTGAAGGTTACTGTTATTTTTACCACGGTCCTGGTAAATGAGGTTGAAGTCACCAGTAATCATCCATGGCTTTGAGAAGGAGGCCCGGATGCCACGGAGCTCCTAGAGGAAGCAGAGCTTGTCCGGTTCGTCCTGCGGTCCGTAGACCGAGGTTATCCAGGCGACGGTCCCGTCAATGAACTCAAGCCAAGCCGTGACTGAGAATTCATCGATACGGTGACTGGTGCAGTTAATCGCACTAGGATCCCAAGACAAGAGGATCCCCCCGAGTTTGATCGGCCGCGAGGTAGATAAAGCTAGATAGATTAGGGCCTAAGATTCGCGAGGCCACCGAATTGGAGATTACAAAGAGTTTTGTTTCCCGGACATAAGTGACCGAACATTTGTTCTCAGTGATCACCGAATGTGCCACGTTTCGGTGTGTGACCGTGTTCAACCCCCTTACATTCCAAACAAGAATGTTGAAGTTTGTAGCAGACATGGAGAATGTCTTTGGGGGTGCGATCGTAGCGTGGGGGATTACGCTTGCAGCGCAATCAGTGACCCCAGGTCGGCAGGTGCCCGACCGAGCTCGACGCCGAACAGATGGACCAACACCTGGATGTGCTCAATGGACAAAGGCTCGGAGAAGAGCGCTTTGTAGTCGTTGGCGGCCTGCACAGAAAGCGTGCAGTCTTGGATCAAAGGTGCCTCCGTTCCTAACCTCTTCGCGAGGACGGGCTGCACCTTAGTCAGTGGCGGAGCCCCGGCAAGCGGTTGTTGCCTCTGTCGCTCGCTGCAACGGGGGGTGTTGGCGGTTGTTGTGGGAGCAGCCCTCGCAATTGTTGCACATCCGGCAAAAGCAAGATGGGCTAGGGTAGCTCCTTCTTAGCCCTCCTGGATAAGACGATGGGGTCATCACTTTGGCCTGGCTTGGTGGAGTAGGTGGCGCAGGCGGCGCCAGCCCAACCGTCACGGCAGCAGGCCCTGGTGTCAATAGGCCAGGCCCAGCTAGCTCACAAGAGTCCTGTGCTGTCCGGCGCAGCCACTACTTCTTGGACCGACGGGGTGAGCTCTTGTGGGTCGTTTGTAGCTATTAGCGGAAACGGGTCGGGAAGCAGCTACAACATGGGTGCTGACCTGGAAGCTTCGTTGCACATCGGATCGAAATACCGTAGTGGCAGCTGTGGGGCCGATAGCATGTACTCCCCGGAGAGGTCCAGCATTGGTCGCCGCGGAAGCTGGTCCTCCTCCTGAGGTGGAGATTTGTCCTCGATCTCCACGAAGACCGAGGCGCAAGCAGGAGGGTTGTCGCTTTTAGACTACCCCTCCTTAGGGAGCAGCGACGGGCGCCGAGCCAGAAGGGGAAGGCACAGGGGGGAGGAAGCTGATGGGGCCCCACCCGGTTTGAACGCAGCGACGACCAGCTTTGGGAGAAAGCTGAGACACTACTGGGAGATTTGGCTTCTTGTGGGCTGCCAATGCTGGAAGGTGACAACTTTGGTTAGGGTGATGTCAGCAACCTTTGTCCTCCTTTGACCAAACTTGAAAGTACACTGCCTGCCCGTACGTCGCCAGTGGAGGAGGCCCGAGGATGGGCGCGGCGTGGCTGGGGGTGCCTTAGGCCTGGACGACGGGAGACGACACTTGCGCACTTGAACGGCACGGATTCCCTGGGCAGGCGCCATGACCCCCAGCCGACAGCCACCATGTCGATCGTCCAGATGCTGGGGTGGCAGTGGAGGTAACGCTGCATCAACGCGTCCCTGGTTGGTCTGGAAGAAGTGCCTGCAAGGGAACTCATCTTCGTCCGAGGGCGGACTCGGGAGGCCGTCTTGATCGGAATTGGACAGCGCGAAGGCGAGGAAGTCCTCTGGTGGCGGGAGGTAGTCCTCGACTACCGTGAGATGGATAATGATGTCGTAGTCCAGGAATGGATGGCCGCCGGCCTCAGAGGTTGCATCCCTCATGCAGGGCTCCATGATGCGCAGTAGCTTCTCCTTGGCTATGGCAAAGGGGTCATGAGTCCAGGCCGTGAGCTTGAAAGTCGATAGATCAGCGCCGGAGGTGGACGGCGCATCGAGCGACTCGATCCAGCACGCGGGCCCAAGGACTTCGAACATCGTGTGAGAGTTGCAGGCGTGCGCGGGGATGTCGTCAATGTGGAGGCGAACGTAGTGCCACATGACCCCGCTCCGCGCGCGGGCTTGCCTCGTCCAAGGTTGGACGGAAAGCCTGAAGCCATCAAGCACGAACAGACCCTGGTGAAGAAGATGGTCGCATCGTTGCTCGGAGTCGAAGAGGAGCAAGAAGTTCTCTAGGTAGAAGGCCCTCACAACAATACAACCCTGCAGCAGTGAGAGCTCCACCGAAAGGAGCGGGAGGACGTGGTCGGCAGACACTGGCACCGCAGCACCGACCACGCTAGCGACCAGGGACTTCCTGAGGCGATGCTCTCGCGTGGCCATGGCGTCGGAGAAGGGGAGAACACAAATCTCCTTGTGGACACGGTACTCAGGGTCGTCGGGGGGAATCCTGTCGAATTCCACCTACGGGTTCGGGGCTGGGGGAGAGAGACGACGGAGAGGAGACGGTATGGGCGAGCGTGCCGGTGGTGGAAGGGAAGCTGATGGAGAGTGCGACAGGGTGTTGCTCCGCTCCTCCGGAGGTGGGGCAGAGGGGGTGGAGGCGAAGGTGCAACGACCACCACACAACGTTTCTGGCGTGGCAGCAAGCGGTCGACCGCCGATCTGCAGTGGGTTGTTGAAGGCAGGCAACCAGGCGGAGAGGGCCTTGCCGGTGGCGCCGGCTGAGGGGCACGGTCGATGGCCTTCAACGTGTTCTTGCGGTGCGACCGAGGGGGAGATGGCGGGGAGGAGCACTCGGCCCACGCGGCCCGGTTCTGTGGGGTGTTAACGACGAAATTTGGTAAGCCTCGAAGTCATCATCGGCCTAGAATGAGTATCGGCTTCAGAGTCATGGAATCGACCGATGGGCATTATTAATCGTCAGCAGTTGTATTCTTCATGGATTCGGTTAAGGAAATTAATTAATTAAAAGAAGTTTATCCAGAAGAATCCGAGTTCAAGGAGGATGCGGTGTGGCAGTTTATCTATTAATTAGGCAAAGTTATTAGTTTCCTTTATCTTTAGGAAAGTGTGTTTAGTGTCCGATAAGAACTTTATGTTTTTCTTTTATTTTTAGGAAGGTTTGTGTTGTGTCCTATATGGACTAGTATCTACCCATGAGTATAAATATGTACACCCGGGGTCATTGTAATCTATCTCTCGGTCAATAAAACTACTCTCGGCGCATCGCCACCCTCTTTCTGAGATTTTTACTTATTAACCTGCGGAATTTGGCACCTGACGCGGGGCTGCATCGGCTTTCGATCTCTAGCAAAGGGGTAAGCCCTATGTTCCGTCGAGCCTTGGTGAATATATTGGCTACATTGGTGTTGTTCAAGGCTGCATCACTTCGATCTCTTGGATCGCTCTGGTTCGGTTAATATATTTGCCTACCTGATATTTCAATTCTATCTTTAATAGAATTGTGTTTAAAGATGCATCGGTTTAGTTGAGACTGTCTCGGTTAGGTCTGATATATATCTCTACAATCACAATGTTGTTTTAAATAGATTTGTTATATCCATTACATTAGACAGATCTATCGGTTCATCATTATCATATACAATCTCGTGTTGCATTGGTTAGGTTCGACTTACCAGATTGTTGTTGATAATATAAATTTTGTTAAGTCGATAGGTTCATGCTAATGTTTTATTGGAGTACTAGCCGATGACAATGTTTTCTACTTGCATCGATCGATCTCCATCTTGGGCTTTGTCGATATCGGCTAGATTACTTTGTTAGCTTAGATTATATAATGTATCCACCACCCTGAAAATCAATCAAAAGCTTGATTGTCTAGATATTATGTTTCTTTTCATACTTAGTGCTGCATCATTTAAGTTTGATCTACTAAGTCGTGCTTAGAACCATAATCTCTAGCTTGCTTCTTGATTGTCAATAAGGGTTTCATCGGGGTTTCAACTGATGAGTTATCTGGATGTTGCATTGGCTTATAAGAATTACATATAAGTTGGATTTAGTCGATCAATCTAATCATTTGGATTTATTGACATCGGACCTCCAGCCGATGTATGCTTTAACTTTCGGATCAACGCTTATTCTATCATATCATTTATCGATATCGACTAGAATCACTCCATCGGCTTTTATCTGCTGTTTATATATTTTATCAGTTGCAGGATCAATCTAACTGGTACGTCTACATCTCATCATTAGTTTAGAGGGCAACCTGCGCCCCGGCTTGGAGTGCCTGGGGATGGGCGACAGGGGGCGGCGTCGTCAAGGGGCCGGCCAGCGGGGAGGTGAAGGCAGAAAGGCTCGGGCGGCCACGGCGAGGCTGCGTGGGCGCCATGCGGCAAGTCGCGCTCCAACGGACAGTTCTCCAGGCGGTGGCCAGACCGGCTGCAGTGGTAGCAGTCAGCCCTGACGTGGCCGCGAGTGAGGCAATTGAAGCACTTGCCGATGAGATCCTTTTTGCCAGCCGCGCAGGGGGAAGGCGGCAACCGCCCAAGCACCCACCTCCTGTCGGCCTGCGGTCGGCCGAAGCTGGGGAGGGGCGGGCGATCGGGCTGACACCTTGCCCTTGCCCTTGCTTGTGTCTTGGCCCGGGACGAAGAGCAAGAGCGGATCCATCGGAAGGCGTGGGACGACGAGCGAGCAAGGGGGCGGCAGGAGTGGCACGGTTCAACTCCAAAGGGGGTGGAGACCGAGCGAGGAGGCACGGAGGCGGCGCTCCTTCGTATGTTATACATAACCGTTGTTTCGCTTGGTGGACTTAGTGTTATAAATAGCTGTATTTCCTTAGAAATTGTTGCTTTCTGATATAAGAACTTTGTAGTAATTATTCAGCAAAAGGAGAGTAGCATTAGTGATGCACTGGTGCATACCTGCAGAAACACGCCTCACTCTTTTGGCAATTATCTCACCGACCACGCTGTAACTCTGTAACTTGCAACAAAAACTGACGACAAAATTCACATCCGTGAGCCACCGACCTCACCTGTGCCGGCTGCAGATTAAGAAGCAACAAAACCGGGATCAGTCATGACATTAAACACTCACACACCACTATCTATTGCCCGTTGCTATGCTATCCATTATTAAAATTCAGAATTAGCTTCCACTATCCATTAATACATATTTTTTTAAAAAAGAAGAGCTCTAATATTTTCACATTATGCTTTAACAAATCAACTTTCTCGTGCTTAACTGATGCACATTTGGGGAGTGACATCGATCGTTTAGCATTACTGATTATAAGCCGTAAAGTTTATTAGCGATAAAAAATTATAGGTTAACATTTATATATATGTTTTCTTATGCAACTTAACAGTCAATACTACACTTCGTTTAAAAATTCAAAATTAGCTCTAAACTAATATTTAAATTTCAAATTTTGTATACAGCGCTGATATGCAAATTAAGATCATGTACTACTGTCCTTTGAAGTTTTTAATTCTCACCATGCAACCCTCGCCCGCTAATATTGAATCATGTCGCATCTTTTGGTGAAAAGATGATTGAAAAATTTGGGCCTTTTTTCCCTCACATTGTTCCTTCTTTTTGCCTTTTTTACAAATTTTCTTTTCTGTCTCCCTTGTGGGTATATGTATTGAAACTCTTCTTTCTTCACTTTCTCCCTTTAAGCCTCTTGATCCCTTTTGGCTTTTGTTGCATGGGCCATTCGTTTTGATTTTTTCTCCTCTTGCTGTTTTTTTTTTTCTTATGTGTCTCTGTGACAGTGTGTGCACAAGAAAAAAGTTTGGGCGCACGTATCATTGGCCTTTTCTGCTTTTACGTGCATGCATGCACACTGTAGGGTGCACGATTCTCGGTGAGACATATGCTAATGCTAATAGGGAGTACTAATTAAGATTCACTTAGGCTTCTTAATTGTAGGGTTTATTATAGTGGTTATTTCGAGGTCCTTGAAGCATGCTGCTAATTGTACGGATTGAGAGCCAAAAGTTCTTGCTAAGCATAGGACCAATGTCGTTTAATTGTTTTGCTACCACTAGTATTGGATGCATTTCCAATTAATGGAATTTGTTGTCATGACTCATGGTAACTAAGACATGGTCAGTTTGTGGTTACTGTGTTAATAAATTATGTTTTTTTACACAGGTTAAAATCGTTAAAATGGAGTATAAAATCCTATTTGTCATGTCGGCGTAAATTTCCGTATTCCAAATGGAGTGCCTAAACTCCTCACAAAAGTAACACGCATGGGTACACTTTCAATTAATAGAACTTTAGTGGGAATTTATCGCTGGTTTCTAACTCTTTGAGCGAGTATTGAGGAGACGTATTTGCAGGTGTGCGTTTGAAGTGACGTGTGTATATGCGTCTTCAGGGTAATTGAAATAAATAAATAAACAAACTCATCCACAACAACTGCCACTGCAACTGTAATGGGGAGAAAGGCTATCAGCCAAAGCCATCCCCTTTTCATGTTTTCTATAGAAGATACTTAAGAAGGGCTGTCATTTGGGATGGTAATTAGGTTACTATTAGCTAGCAACTTGTTTGTATGGCATTAGTGTGGACTTTGGTAGAAGACATTGGATTCGCCCGTCATTTGACTTCGAAGTAAACAAGAAGAAAAACGGTGCAAAAACCTAGGGTAGACCTTGGGGAGACTAAAAATTTGCACACTTGAACGCAGTTGCACTTAGATAAGATCAAGTTTATCAAGCATAGTGTGCACTGTGCAGAGAACCACAAGAGGAATCTTCTTTTGCTTATAGTAAACAAATATTTCAGGTTTTGGAGTTTGGACATAGATTGGTTAAATCTGAGCTGATCCATTTAAAGTTATAGTACTTCTTTGGCTATATTTTCAGATCAGTAATTATTTTCCTTTTTGGTCCTTCACCTCAAGATATTTTTCTTTAATTAAGAGTCACCTGAGTTTCAAAAAAAAAAGTCACCTGCAGAATTAAAGATTGTTTAGCATCTGACCGCAAGTTTATGAATCAGAATTAGGTATAGTCCTTCAGTTTAGGTATCAAACCTCAGATCTGAACAAGATCCATGTGTGATTTGACGATGTAAATTTATAAATCTACATATTCCAAGCCTCATCTGACTGCGGGCATATGTCCGGCTGTTTTCTTGTCTGTCGATCTTGTTATCTTCTTGCGGTTGGCTGGCAAATAAATATTTCTTTCGCATCATCTTATAATCATTAGAACAGTTAAAGGACACTGGTGATGCTAATGGACATAAACCGGTAACATGAATGCCTAACTCGAATTGTTGTTCCATTCTGCCGATCTGAATT
This sequence comes from Oryza punctata, assembly GCA_000573905.2. Classification (NCBI taxonomy): domain Eukaryota; kingdom Viridiplantae; phylum Streptophyta; class Magnoliopsida; order Poales; family Poaceae; genus Oryza; species Oryza punctata. Next base: position 1,476,225 of record CM002494.2, on the reverse strand, counting down.
CTAATATATACTATCATATTATCATATTCCCACCCCCCCCCCCCTCCTCCAGAATTGTGCATTATGGTCCTTGGGTTTACGTATTTCGCAGGGCATAAACATTTGTATGAATAATGTGAATTTCATATGTTTGGTTGTAAATTGATTAAGATTATTACTGAATCTAGTACTATACAGTCAGACAAGTGGAATTAACCTTGCTATATTAAAAACTTAATTCAGGTTCAGGTAAGTCCAGGCCAACCAGCCAAACATACCCGAATTTATTTGTCCTACTTAGCCCATGCATGCCTGAAAGTGAAATCCAAATTGAGAGCCCCACAAACTCATCCAAATGAGACATGCAGAGACAACATTCCACAACAAGGATTATTCTTGTGACAAGCAAGAAGGTCCCTTAGGGCAGAGGACAAGTACTTAGTTGTATTGGGGCTTTCTTTTGAGAAGAGAAGAGGAGAGAAAGCTTAGTGAGTGAGGTGAGCAACTGAGCACTAGTGGTTTCTAGTCCAAAACAAGAGGAAGCACCCAACAGGGCAAGGCTTGTTTTCCTTGGGGCACAGCTACATGCCCCCCCTTTATCCCCACTTTCATCACTTTTGAGGCTACCCCCTGCACCTTTTCTTCCATTCTTTTAGTTTTATGCACCTGAAGAAGGTTTAAACATTCTTTGGACAAAACATGGTTTTGTCTTTAATGACTGATTTCTCTTAAGTAGTGTTGGCCTACTACCATTTTCATATTCTGGTGTCTTTTGTTTAACAGCTCTAGATGGACTCCTTCACCAATAAGGGAAAAAAGGAAATATTTTAAATAAATAAATAGGTGAAAAAGAAATAGGGATTCATAGTTTTAAATTCATATATAAAATCCACCAAAGTTCAGAAGACATTTTTTTGCACTTTCTTTGCTCTTGATGTGAACATACTCCATTGAGAATATGAACATTTCTTTAAACAAAAAAAATAGATAATATGTGCAAAATTCTGAAGCTATATGTGGTGGTTAGACTACTTAAATGCTACAGTCAAAGGCCTAGTATTTATTGTGGGCCGTTATAAACGATGCAGCATACTAGGAGTATCTTGCACAGGTCACTGCAACCCTGCATTCATATCCTACTCTTGTTCTCTTGTCCATTAATGTCACAAAGATTTCAATGTGAAAGGGAAAGGAAATTATACTGGAATTATGAATGAAAATCTACTTTTGTTTGTCACATCTGCAAACCTACCAGTGAAAATGTGTACAACAAGTACCGGAATTAATCATAAGCAAGAGTTTAATATGCTACTACTATACTTCATCAATGTTCTTGCCTTTATTTTCCATGGCTTCATGTCACCATGTGACCATTTAGTCCTGCTCACTATTTTGAAGTTGAAATCTTGATTAGTTTGGTAGGGAAAGAGAGATGATCCGCGTCCCTAATTCTATCGTTTGCGTTGTCATTTGTCAGAAAGCATTGGCTCCATTAGGGAAGAGGAGACAACAATCTTCCACTAACCTAATTGTTATATCAGTGCTCCATTGTACCTGAAACTATTGTTATGTCCAGGTCAGGAGCAGTGATTAAAAACAACAGCACACAAATAACCAAGCACAAGTTTAAAAAGTGCAACCTTTTTCCCTAGTTTTCCATAGCTGTGTATTAAGAGCTTTGCATTGCATGGCAGGAGTAAAATTTTCCGACCAAGGCAAAAAGGTGCAGTAGTTAATATGGTATCATCTACTACTATTACTGTATCATCTACTACTCACAACAAGGAAGCAAGGCAAAAGCTATGTTTTTTTTATTAGGTGTCATGGTCAATGCCTTTTTGCAGGCTAACACACTACTATAACAAGCCAGTTGTGGCTGCTGTTTTGGGGGGTTTCTGTAACTGAAGATGCAGTTAAGGAGGCCTTTTTTCCTTTGCAAAATGTCTACCTAGCCTAACACTTTGACCTGGAGAGGAGTTGGTGGTGGTAGATAGATGGCACATTGGCAGTGGTGGCTGTGTACAGTTGCAAGGCTTCTTGGATTTTAGTGTGGCTTCTGCTCTCTGAAGCCACCATTCTGCTCATTTGCATCATTGGGAGGAGCTCTTCTCTCCTTCCCTTCTTTTCTCTCTGAGCCTGAATAATTTTGTAAGTTGTTCTTGTGTTCTTCCTGAATGCTTTTCTCCACTTGATTTCTGGGCTTTTCTTGATCAGTTGTTTCTTACTGCCATGGTTTGATTCTCCATGTTGGTTTCAGTTCTTGATTGGTTTCAGAAGGTGTTTTTGAAGAACAGAGATGGAGATACTGGAGAAGAAAGGGCGTAAATCTTTGCCCAAAGCAATGAAGCCCTCCAATACCACAGCAAAGCACAATCGTTCTAAGAGGTTGGACATATGAACTTGCTTCTAAAATATCTCTTTTTTGTTGTTGTTATCTTACCAGTCAGAAATGTTAATTAAGAAATTTTATGGTTCTTGTAATGGCAGTGATTTGGAGGACAAGAATGCTAAAGATGCGTTGTGTTCTTCACTGAAAGCATGTAATCAACCTAAGTTGGTATGTTCTTGTTTCTATTGCTCTCCTGAACAAGATTCCTTATGCCACTTGTTGCTGTAAATTTGAGCCATTTCTTTGTTTTTCTGTTATTTTTTTTCCCAGCCTAGTAGAAACTCAAACCCTCATCTGAAGAGTGAAACCAAGAAGGGAAATCAGCCATCCAGGAGTGATGCACAAAACTCCTTGAGAAAAGAGGCAAGGACAAGAAATTTTTTTTACTGTTCTTCATTGAACCTATCTATTATTGTTGGTTGTTGTACTCACACCAAGAACAGTTCACTCCAGTACTTCCAATGTTGACCTGCCTGTACTTATCTCTCTGAAAAAAACAAATCCTAAGTCAAGTCTTTGCAAGGACATTTGGTTAATCTCCATCTAAATTTTGACTGGATTTTTCTGATGCAGATTCTGCAGCTGGAGAGTCACCTCAAGGATCAGCAGGTGGTGCGCGGCGCACTGGAGAAAGCACTGGGCCCTGATCCTGATCATCTTGCTCATCCTGTCAATCTCTCGCACGAAAGCCCAATGCTAAAGGTGAAAACTCTACATGTTGTTATGATCTTCCATTTACTAGCTTGCTTGATGCAGCTATGAACAGAATGCTCATCGGATCATGGTGATGTTTCAGGTTCAGCCTGCGAACGAGCTGATTAGGGAGGTGGCCACATTGGAGCTAGAGATCAAGCACTTGGAGCAGTATCTCCTGACACTGTACAGGAAAGCATTTGATCAGCAGCAGCAAGCAGCGACATTGGCTTGTTCAGATGCGGCGAAGCTGTCGGTGAGCTCGCGGTGCTCGCAGCTAGAGGAGACGCCCAAGGCGAAGGCGGCGGCGACGGCGGCTCCGGTCAGGAGAGGCGGCGGCGACGCGATCCATTACAGCTGCCCGCCGGCGCCGCTGAGCAAGAGGTGGAATAATGGCGGCGCGGTGGACGACTGCTCGCCGTCGACGTGCCCGAGGAAGACGATGGATTCCTCCGACCAGTGCCATGGCCTCCGCAGCCAGTCCGCGCTGTCGTTCCGGGGAGTGTGTTCGTCCAGGATCTCGCCGTCCGAGGACAGCCTCGCGAGGGCTCTTCGCTCCTGCCACTCTCAGCCCTTCTCATACTTGGAGGTGATTGTTTAATAATCTGCAAGAATTTATTTTGGTGATTCTAGGATGCAATGAAATTTTCTCAGATTGCTCTTGTTAGATTACTGCATTTCTTTCAGACATTAATTTTACAGTATAGTGTTCAGAAGTATTTTTTACACAAGAAAATATCAGCACGAACTTCACTGACAGTTCAGTCTGCAAGAATTTATTTTGATAATTCCAGGATGCAATGGGAATTTGCTCAGATTGCACTTGTTAGATTGCTGAATTTCTTTCAGAAACTAATTTTACAGCTTATTGTTCAGAAGTACTAAGATTAACAAAAGTAATAGCAGAAACTTCACTGAAACTGAATATGTAAAACTAGTTAGTATTCAGAATTAGCACTGAATTTTGTTATATTGTAAGATTCTGAATTCTGCTAATAACTGACTGTAATTGTGTTCATGAGCAGGAAGGAGAGGCAGCACCATCAGGAGTGGTAAGCTTAGCTGACTACCTGGGGACAAATGTAGCTGATCATATCCCTGAAACTCCAAACAACCTCTCTGAGGAGATGGTCAGGTGCATGGCAGGGGTGTACTGCAAGCTTGCTGATCCTCCTCTGGTGCACCATCGCGCATCATCATCGCCGACATCGTCATTCTCCTCAACCAGTGTGGTTTCCCCACAGTATCTTGGGGACATGTGGAGCCCCAATTGCAGGAAAGAAGCAACCCTGGACTCCCGGTTGATCAACCCGTTTCGCGTCGAGGGGCAGAAAGAGTTCAGTGGACCGTACAACACCATGGTTGAAGTTCCATCGATTTCCCGCGACCGTCGAAGATTAAGAGAAGTAGAAGATTTGCTCCAAACTTACAAGTGAGTTGTTCTTGAAAATGGTTCAAGTTGCTTTCTTACTCTCAATCATCAAGTGGGTGAAAATTCACTGTTCTGCATCTGTTCAGTACTCTGAACTATGATATCTGTAGTACTGTACACTTACAATTAGCATTGGTTCTTCAGGTTAATTCTGTATCGGTTGGAGACCATCGATCTGAGAAGAATGACAAACGATGAAAAGATTGCTTTCTGGATCAACATTCACAATGCAATGTTGATGCATGTAATGTTTCCTCCCCCATCACAACTTATGCACACAGTGAATTGCTAACTGCTAGTACTGTTCTGCCTACTCTGAAGTCTGAATATAATGACACTTGGCACTAACTTCCACAGGCATATCTCAAGTATGGCATCCCACAGAACCATCTCAAGAAGACATCACTTCTTGTCAAGGTAAAGTGGGACCTCACTCCTGGCAGAATCATCAAAATGACCTCGAGAACAAGTAAAAGTTTTTTTCCTTCTTGATCTTGTTCTGAGACTGTCTCAAAATGTTTCCTTCAGGCTGAATGCAAGATTGCCGGGAGAACCATCAATGCAGCAGTCATCCAGGGTCTGGTTCTTGGATGCAGCACTCACTGTCCAGGACAGGTATGTGTGTGTGGACATCATTTGGTCAAGAATCTAGTGAAGAACAGAATGTTCCTACATAGTACTTGATGAGATGTTTAAACACAATTGTTTAACCTGAATTTTGTTGATCCTTTTAACGCAAGCAGTGGCTGAGGACTTTGCTTCACCCAAAGATCAAAAGCAAAGCGAGCAAAGCAGGAGGGGAATGGCAAGCCTTTGCCATCCATCAATCGGAGCCTCTTTTGCGCTTTGCACTTTGTTCAGGAAGCCATTCCGATCCCGCGGTAAAAAAAAAAAAACCATCCATCTCTTAATTTTTCACCTGACAGAAACAGTAACCAAGCAAGGCATGCCATTTCTTGAACACTCTGAATCTGAACCTCTGAACTTCTGAACATGAACACAATCCTAGTAGAGTAGTACACATGTTTCTCAAAGTGTTAAAGCTATCTATCCATGCAAGCAAATCCTAACATGACACAATCATGAAAGAAACTTGACAAGTAGTATCTCCTCTCTTTTCTTTCTCATTTCTCTACCTCGATATGAGTTACCTACCTTACCTAGCAGCTGCTGGAAACTTGTACCATGGAATGTTTGCATCCACTGCACTTTGTTCAACATCATTTCTGCATCGAAGTAGTATACAACAGTAGTACAAGAGGATTACTAATCATGATTGGTGATGTGTTGTTCATGGTGATGCAGGTGAGGGTGTTGAGCCCGAAGCGGCTGTCGCAGCAGCTGGAGGCGGCGAGGGAGGAGTACATCCGGGCGACGGTGGGGGTGAGGAAGGAGCAGCGGGTGTTGCTGCCGAAGCTGGTGGAGTCGTACGCCAGGGACGCGAGGTTGTCGCCGGAGAGGCTCGTCGACGCCGTGCAGAGGTGCTTGCCGGAGAGCTTGAGGGCGGCGGTGCAGCGGTGCCGGCAGAGCAGGCCGGCGAGCAAGGTCGTCGAGTGGGCCCCCTACCGCCACAGCTTCCGCTACCTGCTCGCCAGGGACCTCGCCTTCCCCCACCTCACCTAGCTCATCGATCTTGAATCATCACCACGTCCGCCATGAATGTAACGTGGCTTCAATTGTGTCAAGATGACTAGCTGGGTGAGTGATCATTAGTAAGTGAGTGAGATTAGTTCATGTGTTGATAGTTTTGGTTACACCTGATTATCTAGGATTGTGTTTGTGTGTGTGTGAGAGAGAGAAATTAATTAAGCTGTGTAGTGTGTGATCTGTGCGCTTGTAAAGATAAATTCTTTTTTTTGTAGATACAGAGAGGAAAAAAAATAGAGGAAAGATGAGACAAGTGTCAGTTCCGTAAAATCTTTAATCCGAAAGGGAAAACATATTGTTAATTGTGTTTCTGCTTCGGACAGTTTATCCAAAACAAGGATCTTTTTGTAACTAAAATGAAAAATATAGGGACTGAAAATTAGAACTCCCAAAGAGGGAAGAGTATGAAAAAATATTACTCCTCTGGACCAGATTGCAAAAGAGCCCATCGCCACCGTATCAGATCCAACGGCCAGAATCGATTCGAGCCCCACCTGCAGGCGGATGTGTCTTGCAAGCTTCGGATTCGGATACGCCTCGTCCTCCTCACCACAGCCACGACGCGCCGCCGCCATTGCTCGCGGCTGCGCTCTCCTAGTAGCATCGGGGTTTAGCTAGGGTTTTGCTTGCGGCGGCCATGGAAGGTGAGGAGATTGGCCTCGTCCTCGCCCGCGCCTCCGACCTCCGCTCCAGGATCTCCGCCTGCGTCGCCGCGGCCGGAGCCCGGGAGCCGCCGGAGGGCGAGGGCGGGGAGTCGGTGAAGCGGCTGGGAGCCATGGAGGAGGAGTACGGCGGCGAGGAGGAGGAGGAGGAGGAAGTGGAGAGCCTGGTCGGCATCAGCGACGCGCTCGAGTCGCTCGAGCGGCAGCTCGCCTCTCTGCAGGTCATTCGCATCTCATATTTGTTCTTGGTGTTCCGTTCGTTCCATGTGTAAATATGCTTTCCTGCTCTGTTGTGGACTTGTGGGTAGCTAATCCTCTTTTTTCTAGTAAGAGATTGAGGCTTATATTGAAGATTGTGGGTTAGTAATTTTGTACTGCATTATTATTTTTCCCGGTGATGCAAATCTATAATCGCATAATAGAAGGAAGAAGGTTTCTGAGAGGGGAAAAGATAGTTAGGTATCAATGCCATACTTGCAATAGGGGCATTTTGAACTACACATTTCATTGTTTCAACTGGCTGCTGTTTCACTAACTGTAGGTCTAAGATATTTGTAGAGATGTCATGATGGATGATAAAACAAATGATATGATAATAGGAATAGGGTATGACTGTGCAAGGTGTGCAGAGCAAACGAAGTTGCTGTCCATTAGCTAGCTCATATATCGAACATGATGTTTCTTAGCTAGGAATTTCTCTGCTTTCGGGGGAGAAGGGTGCTTCTGGTAAGAGGTGTAATTAGTTGTTGGGATGCAGGTTTTCACTTTTAGTTATAACCAATGGCCAAATGCAACTTGCTTTTGTTAACTGTATCACTTGTGAATCCTGTTAACTTGCTTTGTTGCACTAGGTTGGTATTTACCTATTTAAGATGCATCCTTTACTATTGCTTGTGTTAGTGAATTTCCTAAGAACTAAGATTGGCTTCCGTTGCATTAGAGCAAGTGCTATAGTAGATGTAACTATTACCTACAAATTTATTCATGTCACTCATTCATAAATTAAGAGGTAAGATATAAAATATGTCACCCCTAATACACAAATATCAATACCGCCAATACTCTCACATCTTTCTTAGAGTTTGTGTGGAGGTTACCTCTTAATTTAGGGGTGGCTCATCATCTCTCTCCTCACTTCTCTCCTCCACCTCATCACCCAATCATATGTGGCACTTCTAGGGGCAGCACATGAAGTATTATAGCACTTGCCCTTAACCCCATGTGTTTGTGCAGTTATGTTATTTATTACCATCTGAGTTTAAGTTTAAATAATTCTTCTTCTATCACATTGAATTGTTAGGACTTGAATGTGTTCTTTTACAATCTAGATTGACATTTGTCATTGCTAAATATTTCGCTTTCTACATATTAAATGCCTGAACAACATGCTGCCACTCCCAGGACCTCCAACACCAACAAAGATATGAACGAGAGACAATCTTGAGCCAGATTGATCGCAGCCGAGGATCTCTGCTTAACAAGCTCAAAGAATACAAGGGGCAGGACTGTGAAGTAATACATGAGGCTGCCTCCTTTGCTGGTGAAAAAATTGAACATGATGATGGTCTCATCCTACCTCCATACTCAAATCATGTTACCAATTCGTTTGTGCTTGATGATCTGTACCCTCCAAGTTACTTGGCCAAGTTAAAGTGCATGCACAATGGATTGGATTCTGGTGGGACCAACCAGGATGCTACGAAGACAAACGGGCTGGAGAACAGGAATGGTAGCATGTCAAACAGCAAATCACGAGGAGGAATTAGATCTTTCATTGGATGGCTGGCTAAAACTGCAGTAATGGTAGTAGGTGCTGTATCCATCATGAAGGCTGCTGGTTACGAGCCGGTGATAGGAAGACACAGCATAAAATTGGATATGGCAGGTTTGTTCAGTAAGGACGTAACCAATGGAAAAGAGGAAGCTAGTGTCCAATGCCCTCCTGGTAAAGTAATGGTTCTCGAAGATGGCAGGGCTCACTGTGTTGTGAAGGAAAGAGTCGAGATACCTTTCGACACCAACCTCGCCTCTCCAAATGCAAGCTATGGGTTAGGCTGAAATTGGGCTTTTGTCAATATTAGGATTTAGCTAGTCCTTGAGGCCCTTTATAAGATCTTCTGTAGTCCTTGAGGCCCTTTATAAGATCTTCTGTAAACTGTGCTGAGCGCTTGTCGAAAGATTGAAGCCTATGTATTATATCTATATGATCGTCCATGTGTCTAGCTAATTGCCCTCGTTGGTCAGTATGCCGCTCAGTTGATACCACTACTATGTCATCAGCAGTTTGGTTTCATGTGTTGTGTATGTTGTCTCTTGTATTGGTGATGCAGTGGAGGGACAGATGGTGCTTTTATATATGTTAGTACCTGTCATTGTATGTCTATGTCAGGTCCTGAAGGCACGGTATATTGAGGCTCAAAAAGGGCCAGCCTGTGCCTTCGAAGCTGTGCAACAAGAATCTGAATCCAGCACAAAATTGCTCACCAGGAGGAAACAAGGTAGTAGTACATGTTTCTGACGATCCTTTCAAGGAATCTCTTCGCTGTCTCGTGCTGTAGAATCGCAGTTGAAAGAAGCAGAGGAAATTAAGCTGTTTGCTTCCAATGAAATGATATGAGGCTGCGTATTACTACAAAGTACAAACTCTGGTGCATATGCTAGCTGCAGAACAGCAATAGCGGTTCTTTTTTTTTTTTTTTTTGTCTGAACTTGGTTTTCATTTTCGCACAGCTGATTCCAGGTGAAGGAACTAGCTAGCTCGATGAACGAATTGCTGATGAAATCCATCAAGTTACAAACACAGATAGACAGGATCGATCGAGTTATAGATGGGTTTGACAGCAGGTAAAAACTCGTGTTGCTTTGACTGCAGCCTTAAACATGTGGACCTGTGAAGCACTAGTTATTAAACCGATGTCCGATAGATTATTGAGGGTCTGTTTGGTACGGCTACGGTTTTAGTTTCAGCTTCATTTCTCTTGAAATCGGAGTTCAACTAAATAATTTCAGTTCCACCTAAAATATAAGTGGGGCTGAGTGGAGCGCTCTCACAAAATAAAATAAACTATACAAATTAGGCAATTCTTAAAGATAAATTTAGAAGTTGAAACTCACGAAACGGGCCCTGAGTAGGGAGTAAATTAATGGGCCTGGCTGAGTAGCATAGGTAGATTTAAAGCGTGCAGCATGGGCCGGCGCATATGATGGATGCTCGCTAGCGATCTAGGCTGGGGCTGTATAAAATTGGGAGCAATGAGAAATAGAAGCGTGTTGTTGCATCGTCCGTTCGCCGCACCCTAGCTAAGCTAACCATTGATTTGACGATCGATCTTGCCTTCAGGCGCGGCAGCACCACGCAAACACGAAAGAAATTTAAGGGATCTATATATAGCAATCTTGGAGTGATATATAGGCTGCATGCAGATAGTTCTTCAAACAAAAAAAAAAAGGACCTGCAAGTCGATCAGATCATATCCGTGCAATGCAGCAGCTTGCAAGTGGCTGGTTCACACTTTCACACAACACAAAAGTCCGGCCGGCCGACCGTCGGCCGTCGGTTCACAATTTCACATCCGCGCGTGCGCCTACTCCCAGGGCCATCTCTAACCATCCGAGGCCCCAGTACGAAATATAAAATGGGATCCTAAAAGTGAAAAAATAATATATAATCAAAGTAGAGTTCCACGTAATTATACAACTTGAAAATATGCTATTTGTTACAGGAGTTAGCAATATTTCAAATATTAGTGTAAGAGTAAGAGTAAATGTAGTACTGATAGAACAAACTGACCTTATGTTCTCGAGATGATGGGATCTGAGGATTGTAACATGTTTTACAAATCAGAATCATACTTTTACTCCTAGAAGACATGATGAGATCTGAGGATTGTAACCTGTTCTATAAATCAAACAAAATAAATTACCGGTGCTTGTTGAAATTTTAAAATCATGAGACTATCACTAAGGCACTAAGCTTAGCAATAAAAGAAAAGAAAACGATTAGACATTTAGACTAGAGAAAATAGAGAGGGAAACATGGAAACCTTGACTAAATTGTTGTGTTCTCTTCTCACTTCTCACTCTCAATACGGCGCCGGCGGCATAGCGCGCAGCCACACCCAACGTCGACGATCAACACCTCGACGGGTTAGGGGAGGCGAGGCGATGCGACGATACCGAGGGAGAGATGAGGCGTTGGACGGTTGGCGACGAAGCCGAAGCATCGGACGTCGCTTCATTAATTTGTTGCCGTCTACGCGAGTGACCGAGCGTGAATGCGCGATGACGTTGAACATATGCATCGTAGTAACTTCGTAAGCACTATTGCTAAACGGGCTGAACTAATGGGCTTTTCTTTCTAATTAAGTACTAATGTCTATATTTAGTTAACTGCCATTTGGGGGCTCCAAAAAAATTGGGGGTCATGTTCAGTTGGTCATATTAGATTTGTTGGTCGATGGCTCTGCCTACTCTCTCTGTTAAAAAGAATCTAATTCTAGATTTAAATCTGAACGTATTAGGTTTTTTTTTAAGAATGATGAAGTACGTGACGACATGCTTAGAGTAAGTAGTAGAGCTTGGTAGCACGCGGCTACACGTACAGGGTTGCTTTTGCGTGACCTCACCACTGACGTTACCGCTGTACCAGCAACTGGTAGCCGTGCGCGTTACACGGTAAATTGCGTGCCTGCTGGCTGCTAGTAGGACTCCCTCCATTTCCCATATAGTAGGCTGCAGCCCTGCTTTAATAACCAGCAGCTAGCACTCGATCGGTCCGTTTGATCAACCAGCAGTACAACAGCTATTCTGCACAGATGGCTCGCTATATGTCGTATAATTTATAATTAAAACTTATATATATATACACACACATATATATTAAATTTGTTTGGTGCTCTATAGTACTCGGGCTCCATATTTTAAATTGAGTATATACCCAATTCAAATGAGTATGAATTTTTTTAAATGTTTAGGTATCAACATTAACTACTTTACTTACTAACTAGTTCAAAACAAGTTTGAACTGAATTTGATCTTGTTTTGGTTAGATTTTGATTCTAGATATATAATATCCGAACATATAAACTAGTTAGGTATGTAATAATGTATAATCAAATAAAGTTGAATTTGAGTTATTTTATTGCTAGGTATAGGTATGAATCAAATTCTTATACTTAGGTATATACTTACAATTTGAAAAATTTAAAAAAATTGAATGAATTTGTGCATTTCACACCATGGTGCCTAGGCACCATGGTGCCCCATATGAGTGTCATATATATACACACACATATATACATATGTATGTATACGTATGTATTGTATGTATATATGCATATGTATGTGTATATATGTATCTGTATATGTATATATACACATATACATATATATATATATATGTATATATGTACTCTCTATTTCAAAATAATTGAATCTAGAATTATATGAGATACTAACTTGTACAACGAATCTTAACCATATACCAGGTAGTGCCTCTTCCAATTTTATATTGGTTTATTTTAAGATATATGGAGTATATTTTTAATGATCTAAAAGTCAACACTACATAATAAACTTATATAAAAAATTAAAATCAACTCTCTAAAATTAAGTTTTAAAATTTAGGATCCTTTGAATCATATAGATTCAAATCATAAAAAAATTTTCCTATTTGGTCCTTTGATGGATTTTCAAATTCTATAAAATTTCTATGGAATTGATTATTACACGTAGATTTTAGAAAAACTTAGTAAGAGTTCTAACCTCTTGAAAAATTTTATTTTAAATTTATCTTTCTCATCCTATTTTTAAATTATTTCATACGATCTAATTAATCAAAGATCATTCTTGTATTCTGCAATTCTCTATTTTACACTAATATTGCTATCAAAATCATCCGTTTTTTCAATCCCATCATTAAATTAGCCTTAAATTTTAGTTGCAGTTGATAAACTAAACTAAAGAACAATCTGACGGAGCTACCAAGCCCATCGACCGGACACCACACACTTACACTGTTCAGCTCCAACACGGAAACGCCGGCCATTTCATCGCCTGCTCTGCATCTGCTTGCCCACCGCTGTACTCCGCACGCGAATGAACCGTGTGGAGGAACGACGACGCCGAAAATATCGATCTCCGTGTGTATATATTTGTCAGGCAAATGAAAGTGATCGATCGTCAGATCGCGATGGTTTTCACGTACTTTAATTGCTCCCTGAAAACGATCGGGAGATTAATTGATAGCTGCAGCGCGCTAATTAACCCTGCTCTGAAAACGAACGATTTGGATCTATAGATCCTCTGTGATTGAGCACATTTTTTTCCCCTCAAAATTAAGATGATACTCGTACTAATTAAAACATCACCAAAAAAAATGGACTCACTTTCTAGGTCCTTCCTTGGATGAGTTCCTGGTTCCTGCAATTAATACTAAAATACAAATACCGCGATTTATTGGCTATTATTGCTACAATTACTAAATTGAAACATTTCCTGTTTCATCATAACTTTTGTCCCTACGTGTCCCATTAATCTGTCATGATGCGCTGCCCTCAATTTTTGGAGTATTAGCTCAAACAAGGCGACGAAATTGATCGTTGTTTAGTCAATTGTCTTGTAGTACTACAGGTTTTTTTGTTTGTTCAGCATACAAATTATTGCTTGTTGGTATGGACCAGTATTTTGAGAGGTTTGAGACAAACACGTGGAGAAATCAAGCGCCGGAGAATTTCTATTCACATTTTTTTTTCATCTCCATACTCTTTTCTGTTCAAACACCAACTCAAATACTATCACCAACAAAATTCCTACGACTACTACTACAAGTGCTAATTCTTCGAGAGGTAATTAGCAGTGCTAATCGATCTCCTCATCGATCGGCAGCATCTGAGCCAATGATATCATCATCCGTCCGATCGGGATCCGACGGCCGAGCAGCGCTGAGCCCACCAGCAGCATCAGAGGTTGTCCATTGTTCGCGTCCTTGCTGGCGTGTTAATTCCCATCTGATTCCAGAATGATCGGACTGGTTCGACAAATTTTATCGAATCCAGCTCGCATTTGAGGGGAATTCGGAGATTTGAATCCTCAAATTTGGTTTCGATCGATTCAATTCCGCTCGTGTTGTCGTCTCGCTCACTCGGTGAGTTCGGGAATCGCGGTGAGATCGGGAGAGAACTGCCTCCCCTTCCCGCCGCCGCGGCGCGCCGCCACCGGCCGCCTCTTCCCCGCCTCCGCCGCCGGCGACGCATTGGGCTTGCAGGAAGCAAGGGTGTCGTACTCGTACTCCTCCTCCGGCGGCGCGAACACGAGCGGCGCCACGGACCCGCGCCGGCGCCGGCCGCCGCATCCGGACGACGCGGCGGTGGTGCTGGCAGCAGCGAGCGCGGCGGAGGCCTTGACAGCGAGGGCAGCGACCTCCTCGCGGCGCATCCCGCGCCTCCGCACCTCACCCGGGAGGACGAAGTAGATCTGCCCGGGCCGGAGCTCCGCGGCGGCGCCGACAGCCGAGACGGGGCCCTCGAAGCCCATCTTATCGGCGTCGCAGAGGAAGAAGCACCCCTCCTCCTCCCCCGACGCCGCCGCGACATCCTCCAGCACACGCACCGCCGTCGCGGGGCGCGGGTACTCGCGCAGCTCGCCCGTCGGCAGCAGCACCATCGCCGTCGACGCCGCCAACCCCGCCTCTGCCGCCGCCACGCCGCTCGACAAGCAGAGCCCCATGGCGTTGTGTTGGTAGTACAAGTATTGTGATGAGATTGAGCTCGAGGTGAGGAGGAGAGAAGAGAGAAGAGAGCAATGGAGATGGGTGAGATGGCGATGGAGAGGTGGAGGGGAGCGAGCTTAAATACAGGGGGAGGAAGACGAGGGGTTTGTCGTGTTGCTTGGAGGAGGGGAGCATGACAGCCTGGCGGTTGCTGCTGCGAGGAATCAGGGATTTATTTGTCTTTTTTCCTTTTTTGTTTTTTTTACCGTTTTACTGCTACTACTGCTCCGGTGGTGTGTAAATACGTGGTTGATACCAACGTTGCGTGGGCGTATCGCGTATGCAGCAGGTAGCGTAGATGGCGGCGTGAGAGCAAAGGGTGCCAAAGATAGAGAGCTTTAAATTACAGTGAAAATAAGTAAATTCATTCTACTTAATTATGAAGTATATATGTGTCGAATAACCAAGGTAGATTAGATAGCGAATAATAACTGAGGTAGTTAGCTTATGTGAATGAAGGTACGTAAATATAACAGCGGTACTAATTACCTCCAAATTAAGCAGCTGATAAAACAGCGTGCAGTAAAAAGAGTGATGCATTTGGCACAAGTCACTACCAACTTTTATGCTTCAAAATAGCTATACATACGATCCATGTCTAACTCAATAAGTGTATAGACACAACTATTGTTTTCCTAGGCTTATAGGAAGAGAACCCGAGAGCGTAAGAATTGATAGATGAGATGTGGTTGGTTGCCAATTATACGGCATAATCGTATGTATAATATGAATCTTTTATTTTTGTACTATCTGCTTGTTAGATAGAGTAATGTGAGAGAAAAAGCACCGCTAGTTAGCTTTTGTATAGTAAAAACGAAGGCGCCAGTGTAGTAGTATTGATCAGGCTTCAGAGCGGTGGTGCTACATGCTACTACTATATATGCTATCTATACTCGTCCGGCTTTACAAAAGAAACGTGGAAATATCATGGCACTTGCTTGCTAGTTGACTTGTAAAGGATCATCAGATCTCAAATCGTATCACGATTTTTATTGGGGCAAGCAAAAGCTAGGTTCGTCGTCATAGTATGTAGTACTACAAGTATGTGTATGCACTCTATACCTAGCTAGCGATAGTAGTTGACAAAAAATGGTGTCGACACATATACATATATAGTGGGAAATGGAAAAAAACAGTGGGCATGCAAATATTTGTGCGCGGTACATGCATATGTATATACACGAAGTCGTACGTACGTGTGTCGACGATAGAGCCTATCGAGCTAGCTAGCAAATTAATGGAAGGGGAGGGCTAAGGTAGATAGCCAAATTGGAGGCCAGGCAGGGTATTCATCAATGTGGATCGATCGTACATGGTTTCGCAGAAAATCGTTGGCGTTGAAGCTAGCTAGCTGGAGTACGTAACATACCCTAGCCAAAAGGTGACCTGAAAGCATCGTAGGTATACGTAGTTCGTGCTTGCAGCTGGTGTGGTTTGTTTCCTCGGGAGCAGTACGTAGTCACTAGAGATGCAGCCGAGAGGGCCCTGAGGCCTGAGGGCAGTCCAACCCTCTATGAAATTAAATATATATACCATCACATAAGGGGAAAAAATAGCCAATTAATAAGGAAGGAGAGAGCCCCGCGAAAAAAGAAAGAGAGAGAAAAATGAAGAAATCATATTTCTTATAAAGAAACCAACTCTACGCAGGAATATATAATATTGAAAGCATGGGAATATATAGAGGATGAAATGAGAGAAAAGAAAGGTGATTGGATGATAATTTATTTTGAAAAAGATCTTCTATTAGGTATATAGTTCCTATATATATGATGTCAATATAACATGATTAGTATGAAAATTAGTCCTAAGCTTATAAATTTTTTAGCCAAAAACAATAAACCTATATGAATATCTTGGAGTGCACATGTATAAATTTTAGGTCATTTTAACTATGGGCCCAATGGAGACGAAACAACGACGGGGAATCACATTGTGTGTATTTGTGTGCATGCATCTATGGTATATATGGGGCACTAATATAATGCATGCATGCACCAAAATGGGTACTCCTACAAACACGTCCGAAGGGCATGCACGAGATCTAACTATACGATGGAGAGGACGCGTGGCGGTGCGCATGTGGACCTTGAGATGCAGGGTCACGTGGCTGCCCGCGTGGCCCCTCCCTCCACGCTGGCACCTGACCAGTGCATTCAATTCTGTGCTTTGTACTATTGGCCCTGCGCCCACAAAAGTTTCAGTGCATTCGAATATTGTGGTTACATGGATGCAATGCATTCAGCTAGGTCTCTGCTGCATTGCTGCTTCTTTTGTTTTCAAGGTGCATTGCATTCGGCGTGCTATAGCTGGCACGTAGTATGTAATAGGAAAAATCTGCTTGCTAATTTAGCCTACTGATATCAGCTTTTTTTTATTAATTGCTAGAAGAAAGAGGGTGTTAAGAGAGAGAAGCGATCGACTAAATTATCGATGGTTCTGCACGGGCACCTAGGTACAACTTTTTTGTGAGTGATGGTTTGTGATTGGCGAGAAGATTAGATGGGAAAATTTAGGTGGGTCCACATAGAAAGAGATTATGTGATTGGTAAATAGACTGGAGAGAGAACAAAGGTTCACATAGAAAAAGAATTAATAACTCGATTAATTTTTTTAAAAAAATATACGATTAAACAGTATGAAAAACGTACTACCGCAAAATAAGAAAATTGAAGAAAAAAACTATACCTTCTTAGAGCATCTCCAAGAGATTAGCAATAATTTTAGCTAAATTTAAAGAACAAGAAACTAGCTAAAAAATAAAAAGCTTCTCAAAAGCAAGGGTAAACCAACAGACTCTTTAAAACTGGCGAACGTGGATGGAGAACCCATCTGGCTAGGTAAATATAGCTAGCGAAGAGGAGAAGATAGCTAGCGTGAAAAGATAGCTATCCAGTTGGCTAGTCTGTTGGATGCAATTTTTTCTCTCTTTTCTATTTTTTTAGCTAGCCAACGGGATATACAAGAGCTCTTGGGTTAGTTTGGTCACTGTATCCTACCACTACTCCTGCTCTGCCACGTAACAGCATGCATGCAGTACGTTGCACTACGAAATGTTCAACTGTGCTAATCATTTATTTAATCAGGGAACGAGGATACTTAACCTAATAATTAACCATGCACACAAATACACAGTGCGTGTAGTTAGGTCGTCGATCGATCTTAAAGGTTGAAAATATTTGCCGGTCACATGGTGAGGCTCCAAAAATGAAGGACATCCATACAAATGTACAATGCTATGCTAGCTAGCTATATATAGCTACCTTATCCATGTTAGTCCTACGTACATACTAACATACATGTGACCGTGCCTTTGTTATTTTACATTGCAATACAGTAGATGAGCTCGCGTGTCTCTGCCTCGCATCGCACGAAGACGATATGTTTTATATAGACTGTCTTATCACTAATCCAACTACTATCACCCAACGACTTTATCGATCCCATCAAACAGTATCAAGATTAGTAGTAGTAATAACATACTCTATATACAGTAGAATGCAATTGTGGATCGATGACAAGACCAGATGTACAGTAGAATTCATCATCATCGATCCGGAATATATATATTAAAAAATGTAAAAAAAGGGTTCGAGCTCCAGATTGGAGGAATGAAAAACATGTGCCAATAATTGTAACCCCTGCTGACCCACTGTAGCACGCAGTACACGCGCTGGAGGACCACTGTTGCTCTGCCGGCCCTTCTGCCTGCAGGGCCAGGAGGCCACACCAATAATGTCACCACCATACAAATGCATATACTATTATACTGTATATATATACGCGTGTCCAGGTGAATGAACACAATAATAATATTCTGAAAAATAAATTACACGCAGTCCAAAAATACAAAAACACACTCAGAGAAAAGCCAGATCGATCAATAATTTCATTCGCAGGTTAAGCGGTGTGACACGTCGACGGGTAGCCTGCAAAGCAAAGCGACGTACGTGGCGGCGTGCATGCAGCTACCCCAATGCGCGCCAAATCCAGATTCCCCGGGTGGGGCCCACCTGCAGTAGCTATAGGTGGTGCGTCTCGACCCTGTTCGGCCACGTCGTCGCTGGGTCACATGGGGTCTGGTCCGGTCACGTCCCGGGAGTGTGGGACTCGGGTCTGGGTCCGACCCAGGGTGGCATTGCATGCACGCATCGTGCCAATAATAATAATAATTGTGGGTTGGATGGATGGGTGTCAGATGTGTCCAAAGGACATTCGTGCATGCAAACGTTAGACAGGAAAATAAAAGAAGAAAGAAAGAAAGAAAGATAGATAGATACTGGCACGTCGAATTGGTACGAGTTACAATGATACGTATATCTTTTGTATACGTACATAACAAAAAATAAATCGTAGTGTGGATGATTAACTGTAGCACCAACCGACCAATCAATAGGGGCTGATCGGTTGTGTAACCCATGCAATCATGCATTATGGCTCTCCCTTCTGCCAAAGCTAAGCATTTTGGCTACGTGGCTGCTTGGCTGACCATTCAAAGGTACTTTAATTCTCTATGTGCAAGCATATATATATATATATATATATATATATATATATATATATATATATATATATATATATATATATGTTCATACGTGCAGCTTCCGTGAACGTACATACGTACAGTACGTATCAATGTATGTCATTTTGTATTTACTAGCAAGATCCTGTCGATTTGGTACAGGGAAATCTCCGACCGTACATAACCATCCATCTCCTTGAGTTTAGTCAGTCCCCTGTCCTAGCTAGCTCTATCGGCAGCTAGCTGCTCATGTTAATTAATTATGATTAATTGCTATTTTTTTCCGTTTAATTTGCGAGGACATGCTCGTGTAATGAGTATGATCATCCATGTTTGTGTTTGTTTGGAATATTTGTGGCTAGCTGTTCGGGAGCAGTAAGTGACAGAATCAACACTAGTTAATAGGAGTATATAATTAATCTAGAGCGAGCTAGCTTGTACGTATGTTCGGGAGATTATGTACTACTGCCTGTACGTATGTTGTACTACTGCCTGTACGTATGTACGTGCGTGAGTGGATAATTAAGCAGGAACAAACAAGGAACCTTAAGAATTAATCAGCCTAGATTTATTTTAGTAGTAGGTTAGTTAACATGATGGTTCTTCAATCTTTGTGCATGATATGGGTATCCCAGTCGATCACTGATGGTTTAGATTAGTTGCTTCCTGTTGTTAGTGGCATCATCTGGTAGCTAGCTAGCTCATGGTTGTTAGCAATGGTTAGTTGGTTGATCAGAAAGAGTGAGCAACAAAGTCGATCTAGCTGGTAGTGGTGCTAATCATCTAGCAAAGCAAAGCAAAAGCTAGCATATATACGGAATTCAGATCACGTGTTCTAAATTTCTCACCAGAGGAGAGCACAGTACTACTCTATCAAACAGAGCAGGATCTAAAAACAAAATCAGATATGCATTATGCTGATTAATTTGCCATGGTTATTTGGATGCATCGAAGAGTCCACGAGAGGGAGCGGGGAGTGGGAGACGGGCCTGGCCCATGGGCCCCAAGGGGGCGGGCCCATAGGAGGGGACGTGGCGTGGCGTGCCCAGGTGCAGCGCAACTTGCAATTCGGCAGGTAGCTGGTGCATCGGGCCGCGGGCACCACCACAACCAGCCTGGAAAGCACACTCGCAAAACGAAATTCTCGTCTACTCTACGGAGAGTAGTACTGCTACGTAGATCTACTTTATTTATTGGTGAGGGGAATACCACGTGTGATATTTCCCTGGGTATGTGGTATTGACAACATGCTGCAAAACGACAACGGAAGCTACCAGACTACATCCTCTGTACCAGTTTAATCATCGCATGAGAATTTTTTAAGGTGTTCCTAAAGTGATCATTCTCTAATAAGTATAATTTTTTTATCTGTACCGAGAGTAAATGAGCATTATTGAATACACTGCATGCAACTAACTAAAATTAATTTCTATTGATCCAACTATAAATAATTTTTAAAACTTGATGTAATTTATGGAACACGAAGTGACGTAGCACCTTAATCGATGATAATTAATTACAGAATGATAAATATTTTATTATCCTTGGTCTCTGCACTCCTTGTCTTGTTTAGATGATGATCAAAATAAGATTGAGGGAGTATCTGTGAGCGGTGTGACATGTTGGTAAGGGCTTTTAAGGGGTATTTAACTATTTGGTACTTTTATATCTAACGTTTATCTATTTATCACCTATTAATAGTCAATGATCTTTTGCTTCACTACACTCGCAAATGTCATATTGATTGGTTTCGAGGACCGCCCAAGAAAAATAAATGAGACAGCGAAAAAAATAGGGTAGGATTTCATATTTCTACTCTTAGCAGTATGAAAGTAAAGGCTGAAAAGAAAGATAAAAGATGTCTACAATACTTCAAAACTAATTAAAAAAATTTAAATTTTTAGCTGTGGCATGTATTTGCAAGTGTTATCAAGTTAGGTGTCTACTGGTTAACTAGGATCATTCCTAATTAAGTCTTTTTTGCGGTGAATGCTTAATTAAGTATTTAGTAACTACTGCCAACAATAACTTCTTATATATCACAGAATAATCTTAGGGCAACTCACGTTAGTGTCAGTAATTTCCTCCGAGTTTTTCGATGAAGATTTGAGCTCCATATGTTCCTGTAAAATTACACGAAGATATCAGCTTCGCTACACTCGGCCTTCGTTCAAATTTCAGCCCGTTAGGCTTCGTATATGCTAGTGCCTTTGACGTTAAGGCCTATTAGGACCACAAGATCGTATGCGAAGCCATGGCCCAAAAGGCCCACTCATATTAATGCAAACACCCAAGTCTCAAAAGAATTCTAAAAACCAAAAAAAGAAACAAGGAGTAGTATTCGACGAATCCCCAGCGACATGAGCAACCATTGCGTCGCCGCCGCCGGAGTTGATGACTTGATGGACGACCTCGTCGCCGAGATCCTCCTCCGCGCCACGGCCATCTGCAAGCCCTGGCGCCGTCTCCTCACCGACCCGGCCTTCCTCTGCAGCTACCGCGACTTCCACGGTGCGCCTCCCCTGTTGGGGTTCCTCCACAACGTCGTCGTCGGCGGCGACCGCCGCCGCGAGAACCGGTACGTCCCCGTCACCGCTTTTCCCCGGTCTCCCCGCCGGACATCAGGTGCCCTAGCTGGGTCGCCCTCGACTTTCGAGGAGTTCCCCTTCAGCGCCGGCTTCACCGTGTGGCACCTTCACATTGTTCGTTCATGCATGTGGCTTCGTGTACATGCACTTATTTAATACTAGCCGGGAACAAATATATATCATATATGTGCAAAAATATGATGTAACAGGAGAAGGTTCCTTCTGATGCATATTAAGCTTCAAGCTTCCAAAATATTTTCATCAAACTTTACACCGAATAACATCATTGAACACCATCACAATAGTTTTTGGCCATAGTTAATTACCAAACTTTTAAACGATTACGTCATTTGCAACTACAAGCTTTGTAGCACACATATGCACGTTGCGTTTACAACCATATACAACCGTGTTGAAGGCTCTGGTCAATCCACCCAAAACTATTTTGTTATATGCAAAGCTATATTGCATAAAAAATGGCCTTCGGAAAACCATCCATAGATGAAGGATGAAAATTTCTTAACCAAAGGCCACCACCGAAATGGAACTTCTGTTATTTCCACAGTTCCGCGTGCACTGAAAGCAAGTCGATTGTGATGGATTGGCAATCCGATTATAAAATATTAACACAATCTTGACTATCTTGTAAGTGATATTTGCATGTATAATTATGGTATTGGCAGTCCATAGGCTAACATGCCGTTTAACTAAGCTGGCTTTTTTTTTTTTACTTTGAGGAAACCAAACTGACTTAAAATGGTTAGATTGGAATAGTTGGTAAACAAAAAGTATTGTACGCTTGCAACTAAATAAGTATATGTAAATTAGAATAGCACTATACTCTAGAGCCTAACAAAGGGAACTATTAAGATTGCAGGAATCTAAATAATGAGGCAATAACAGTGTTAACTATCTTTACGTAAAGTCAACATATGCATTATGACCATTCACTGGATAAACAGCGGAGGATGCACGCATGCCAATCATCCTTTTTAAAAATTAATAACTGAGCTATCCCAAAGAAATTAAACAATTGCTAAAATAATTTGAATATAATTAGTGCTCATAATTACAAATGGTGTTACCGCATAAATATGTTCTTTTCTTGAGAGAGAAGAACTTGGAAGGCTCATCATAGTTTACTCCCTTTTCTGATCAGATCTGCCACATCAATCTTGTTATTATAAATTTGTGAACTGTTGAAGAGAGATGAACAAATAGAACAAACAGATGAGAGAATAGAAATGCAGTCCTATTATTTGGTGCAACGGTGCAACTTGCGGAACAGATCAGGAAAGCCACACTTACTGCTGGTAACATGCAGTTATTGAAAGAAAATGTTAAGAGTCACAGGAAGGGAGTATTATTGATAAACATCATTTATTGAAAGAAAATGCAGAAATGTTAAAACATATTTAATTAGTACCTTGCTGGTTATTATGAATTGAAGTGTCATGGTGATGAACTATTCATATGGCCTCATTTGCCCATATCAGCAGAGTTTGTACTATGCAAAATGAAGAAATGCCAGCATCTTGTGTGTATTCGCACAAATGAAGGCCCTCATCATCCAACAAAAGCAACAAAAGCACCTGCAAAGCCATCAAACCTACAAAAATAGGGTGTTATACGCATGCAGTTCAACAAATATATCACTCACTGGAGACCATGAACCTGACAGTCCATACATAGGCCCTCGTGATGTAAGCAATCATGACATCATACTACAATAAGCGGTTGCAATCAAGTTCAATTTTGTGACTCCTAGATTATCTATGAAATAGTAAATTATCTTCCAGCTTGAATAAACATTTCATTCTTCTCATTTGTATCGCCATGAAGCCAATTAGGAACCCTGAAGCAGTTAGCAAAAAACTATCATCTTATATACAACAAAGCAGTAGCTAATTATTCCTATGCAAGCACAAATAGAACATGTGCAATCGGACAAGTAGCACAACGATTTTTTATAAGTTTACCTTTCATGATGCATTGTTTCGTGCCATCCTGCAGGACCTGCACTTACCATAGGTATATGAGCACATGGTACAATTAAATAGTAAGGAAAATATCCCTCTGTACAGGCAATTTTGTTGTGTGTAAAAAATGAAAATATGTGTTGTAACCACATATGGCTGCTAAACAAATGGAATCCCAGCAAGATATATAGAACTATCATGCATCCCTGAAACAATGGGAAATCATGTATTACGATTTCTAAGAAAAAAGCCATTGAAGTTCTGAGTTTGGGGTGCTACCAAAATGACTGGAGTATTAGAACCAGAACGGTTGTTCTACTTCTTTCGTTTTAGAATGTAAAATTCCGAAGTTAAACTTATATAAGTTTAACAGGTTTATTAAAAAAAATAGTAACATATATGGTACCAAATTAATTTTATTAAATCTATGATTTAGTATTTTTTATAATATATTTATTTTGTGTTAAAAATTTTGTCAAGTTCTCATAAAATTAACTAAATTTAAAGAAGTTTGGTTTAGGACAAAAAGCAAAACATTAGATGCAGAAACAAAGGATAAAAAACATTATTTGGATTGCTTTGAAGTGTTCTCTTGATCCTTGAGATGGATGAGAACTGTTCTTTATTTAATTAACTTAATCCTCAACTAATGCAGCAACATTACAGTGCGGTATGCTCAACATTTAAAACACATGATACACATGCTCTGTTAGCAATTAATTTTGTCATTACTGCATAAGCATATTTGCATGTAGCATATATTTGTATAGGTTTGCACAAGGTAGTAGTGCGTGGCATCAAAGGAACTCCGAGCTAGTATGTGTGATACGGCTTGCTGAGAAGTTGTGCGATGCGGCCGGACGAACGTGTCGATATCTATGATGCGCGAAGGTTGTTGCATTAGCATGTAGAATTAGTGGTTAGTAGCTGCATGCAAGCATGTATTTTGAACGTATAGAAGTGCCTGCACACCTACCGTACGTCCTGGTCAAAAGGCTATGAAGTGTTCTTTTGGCTGAAGAATAGGTGCTAGCTAGTGGGTTAGTTGCATGGCATCTGCACGTTGCAGCATGGCGTGAATCTCGGCCAAGTGAATTTGAGTCTATAAAAGAAGAGAAAATGATGGGAGCAGTTGAGTTTCTGCATCGCCAAAAATTACTTTCTTCTTCTTCTTTGTTTATCTTTGCTTGTTCTTTGTGTCTATCAAAAACAAACAAGTGTAGTGTTGCGTTAGTGATTAGCACTTGGAAGGGAGAGGGAGTGATTCCCAAACAGTAGCTTGCTAGTGCATGCACGAATCTGCCAGTGCATGGATTTTGGCTTGATGGAGGAGCTCAGGTCCACAGAACATGGCTGCCTTGGTACTGCTACATCCCAGCCGTTCTCAGACCGTTTAACGGACAAGATAGTTCCAGCGCGTAGCATTTTCGGTTAATCACGAGCAAGCGTGAACTGGAACAAAATAAAGGTAGAGAAACATTAGACAAGATGAGAAATTAAGACAGGTTAGAAACATCCGGTCACTAGATGAGTCATGACCACACCGATATCCTTAAAAAAATAAAGACAATATCTCTATATTATAAAAATTAAAAATGTTTTCGTTAAAATTTTGATATATCATCCGTGTTTGAGTTGATTTTGAGTTGATTATATGTTGCATGCATTCAATTCGACGTGGGTCTAGAATAACTAGTATACCCCCTTCCAGCCCAATCCCTCCCCCTCCTAACCCAATCCAACTGGCTCACACCGTCTCGCTGTCCCATCCCACGCGTCTTCACTCGGCGCCGTCTGCGTCTCTCCCCAATCAACGTCTTTCTTTCTCTCCTTTTTTTGTTTTCTTTTTTCTTTTCTTTTCTCCTGGTCATCCTGATCCTCTCCCTCTCCTTCCAATCTTTTCTCTTTTCTCCTCCTCTCTTTTTTTCCTTCTTTTTTCTCTTCTAACTTTTCCTCCTCATAAATATTTTTCTTTTAAAATTATCATTGTTTAAGGAGTGTATGTGATAAGTTTTTTACTTTGCAAATGTTTTTCATCTACAGTAAAAAACTTTCACTAATTGAATAATCATAATTTCAATATTTGATCAATGAGGTATAGTAAAATACACATGTGTCAACTTATGGAATAGCCACCCGATCGATTTGTGAGGCTATGGAAAGATGTACATAAGAGATTTTTCGTGTGATGATGCATGAAACGAGCGCAATCGGGTTCAAAGTGTTGTTTGTCTTGTTCGGTTTATCGTTTAAATTGATAGAGTTTTTATCAATCGTGATAATTATCTTCTCCTATTGCAACTCACATGCATTTTTTGTTAGTAAATAGAAAAAATAAAAAGGAAACGAAAGATTTGTCCAAAGAGACTCTACAACTTGAAATGAAGCGAAAAATACTGACTCCGACTCGTAAAAAGGCAACCAAAAGAATATCGGCCACAATCTTCGTTCCTACGAATCAACAAACCAACGCCATCGAATAATTCAGTGATCACACAAATGCTACAAATTAAGGGATTTGCTATATTTGTGGTGACATATTTTTTTGTTAAATCTTAGTCAGATTTTAGACCCTTCGATTTCTATAAGATTCGTGCATGCGTTTGTTCATGCGCACTAAACAACTTCTTTTGTTGTTAATTATATATTTTATACAAATTTACAACGGAATTGCTATATTTTTGTTGCGCCATAAATCTTGCATATGTAATTATACCCACTTACACCCCACTTACATACCACTTACATATGTAATTACTATGTAATTTTAGGATTTACATATGTAATTTTAGGACTTACAGAAGTAATTTTAGGACTTATATATGTAATTTTGGACTTACATTGTAAATACACTAATATTACATATGTAATTTAGAGATTTACAATGTAAATACATGTCGACTAATTTTTGGTGATAAATATGGCGCCATAAATATAGCTACACCCCAAATTAATTAGCGCGCTAACAAACGCGCAGAATTATAGTATATATAGGACACGCACTCGCGCTGTACTATGTTGTGAAAGATAAAGTCCGGGATCAAACAATCAGTCTCGAGCACATTAGAACAGAAAGAATGCTCGCGGATCCGCTCACGAAAGATCTACCACCCAACGTGTTCAAGGAACATGTAGCCGGCATGGGTTTAACGGAAGCCTTATGAATCCTGGACTACAGGGCCCAAAAGTTAAAGCATCTATTTCTGAATGGAGACGTGTATAGTGGCTGTTAAATCTATTGGTGATTAACCGTGACGATGAAACATGCTCTATTTACAAATCTGTGATGGAATAGAAAAAGCTAAAAGAAATAGTGAGATCAAGGTGGAGAATGTTAGATTGATCTTCCACCCGTTGGGCCCAACGGCACAACGGGCCTTGACCGCGCCCTTATCGGGGGCGCCCAGCCCATTGGCTGGTGGGCCCCTGTCACCCTGCGCCATATAAAACAGAGGGTGGGGGCCGGGGCGGCACACGACACGAGGTTCGCTGCCGCCGCCAACTCCACCCAAAACCCTAACCCTAACCGATCGAGGGGGCGCAGCCAGTGACGGGAACTCGCCACCGCCGCGCCACGACCTCGCCGGGAACGCCTACTGCCGCAAGCACCGTCGCCATCCACGTCTACCCCGCGACGACGACGACGATGGCCGGCGCGTCTTCATCCTCAAACACGTCCACCGGTCGGTACCTCTAAACCCTATCCCCTCATACATCATCGGCCAAAACACGTACAGAGAAAACCTTACCGATCTAAACCCTAGGTGATCCTAGAGAATCCTTTCATTATCTTCTCCCGTTGCAACTCACATGCATTTTTTGTTAGTAAATAGAAAAAATAAAAAGGAAACGAAAGATTTGTCCAAAGAGACTCTACAACTTGAAATGAAGCGAAAAATACTGACTCCGACTCGTAAAAAGGGCAACCAAAAGAATATCGGCCACTATCTTCGTTCCTACGAATCAACAAACCAACGCCATCGAATAATTCAGTGATCACACAGATGCTACAAATTAATTAGCGCGCTAACAAACGCGCAGAATCATAGTATATATAGGACACGCACTCACGCACATCTTAAATAGAAAAATTTTCACTCACAAGGAAAGAACCAGTCAGCTCTCCATCGTTGAAAGAGGCTTCCCTCTGACCCATAGGACAATAATCCCTCCCTGTTTATGGACACCGGATTGTCAAGCCTTAATGTGTGGTTCTTCATGTCATACACACAGTAGGCGCAGTCGCCGACACCATGGATGATCCCATCGGAGCATAATTTGGTTATATTCAAGCCCAAGAAGAATATCCAGTTGCCATGGTCAGGCAATGGAAGTGCTTTGGAGCAGGTGGTGCCGAGGAAGAGAGCCTGGTCACCTATGTCCTTCACTTGAGACCACCGGCGCCTCTCCAGATCTGCCTCGAACACATCCAGCTTGATCTCCTTCCTCAACTCGTCGGCGAACCAACGGCGATAATAGTAAAAGTTGGGGAAATGCCACCGCCATCGAACCATTAACAGCTTGCCGGTGCACGAGACGACGAGGTAAAAGGTCGTGAGCCAATAGTAGCCTTGACGGAGATTGTCCTTGTCCAAAGGAGGAGCTAGGTCGATCACGGTATCGACGCGAGACGAGTGATCCTCGCCGATGCTAAACTCGTGGACGAAAAGCTCCCCGTTTTCGCTAACGGAGTAGAGCTTGCCGCCGTAGAAGGCTATGTCGCACACGAAGCCTGAGCCGGTGGCGAATGACCAGGTCGAGTGCATGCCCGGCCGGTGGAAGAAAACGCCATAGCCCGCGATGACGGCGGCGACGAGGTTAGGCGAGCACACGACGATCTTCCGCACGGCGTTCTCGCGGAAGTTCATGGTGTGTTGTCCCTCTCCCTTCCTGTAGTCACGGAAGATGGTCTCGTCGCCATCGCTGTACCAGTGGTAAGGCAGATCAATCTTGGCCTTGGAGATAGGGTTCATCAGGAAGCACTCAAGCTGCTCGCTGCTGTCGTAGAGGAGCCAGCCATCGAACGAGCCGCGGCAGACGGTGCCCGTGGGCAGCTCTCCGGGGATGGGGACGCGGTGGACCTCGCCGTCGGGGAGGCTCTGGTAGGTGGTGCGGTCCAAGGCAAGCCAGGGGAGCGGCGGCGGAGGGAGCGGGTGCTGCTGCCGCGCGGCGTGGCGCCACTGGCGGCACACGGCTCGGAAGCGGAGGCGGTCGCCGTAGGAAGGCAGCCGGCAGAAGACCATGCCTGACAGCTCCGGCGGGAGATCCGGCCATGGCGACCACACGCCTTCGTCGTCGTCCATGCCGACGCAAAGATTGGATTCGACCGAGCTTGCAGACATCGATCGATGGCGCCTTCTCTTCGATCTGTTGCGTCCATGGATTCAACTAGCTCGTACAATATATGCACGTATGAATTGTGGCCTTGCGTGCATGGACGACTGCTCGACCAAATCGTATTCGAATTGATGCCCTTTTTTCTATTCGATCCAGAACTGAGGTTTGAGACGGACTCCAGGCTCCAGAATAGTAGTTAAATTATTAGTACTATTACTATAATAATCCCTTCATTCCAAAATTACTAAATATAAGACACAACTACTATATTTTGAAAAAACAACTGTTATATTTTGAAATGGAGTATAAAACTGACACGAGCTTCTACACTAAAAAAAAAACTTCCCTAAACATTTAGAACGTTAAACGAACTGTCTATGGCTCATTGGAATGATTTTTGCATTCTTAGTAAGGAAAAATAGATGACTGAAATTCTTCTTAGGATGTGTTTAAAAGAGGAAAGGAGATGATTGTGAATAAATGCAAAACGGGGTGACAACCAGTGCATAAGTATTAATTATTTTAAATTTTTTAAAAAATAGATTAATATAATTTTTAAAGTAACTTTTGTATAAAACTTTTATAAAAAAATATTGTTTAATAGTTTGAAAAACGTACACTTACAAAATATGGGATGTAAGTGTAACTGTACACTTACAAAAATTATTGTTTAATAGTTACAAACGTACACTTACAAAAGTAAATTGTAAACATACACTTACAAAAATATTCTTAACGTACAAACAATAGTTTGTTTTAAAAAAATTGGTCCCTTAAAAAAATCGACTGAAGCCCCCCAAAAAATAACATTCGAATATGCCCTGACGGCTGATCAGCCCACATACAAAATGGAATGTTTCTTCTCAAGAAACAAACTCAGCAATAGAAAAAAAAGACTGTAGCCTTTGTAAAAGGCAAGGAAACAAGCCAACAAAAAGACAGCCGATAAGCAAAGGAGGGTGTATTAGTGTTAACGTTAAAATTTGGTAAGCCTTGAGGTTATCATCGGCCTAGGAATCGTATTAGCTTCAGAGTCCTGAGAAGAGCCGATGGACATATCAAGTTGCCAACAGTTGGATTCTTGATGGAAATTAATTAAATAAGGAAAGTTTATCCAGAAGAGACCGAGTTTGAGGAGGATGTAGCATGGCAAGTAATCTATTAATTAGATAGAGTTAATTAATTTCCTTTTATTTTTAGGAAAGGTTGTTTAGAGTCCTAATAGGGCTTGTATCTTTTACTTTATATTTAGGAAAGTTTGTGTCTTATCCAATAAGGACTAGTATCTACTCATGGGTATAAATATGTATACCCGGAGTCTATGTAATCTATCTCCCGATCAAATACAACTACACTCGGCACATCGCTACCCTCTTTCCCGAGGTTTTTACTTATCAACCAGCGGAACTTGGCACCTGACGCGGGACTGCATCGACTTTTGATCTCCGGCGAAGGGGTAAGTCCTACGTTCTGTCGGCCCTATTTATCATATATCTTAGGTACTCTAAATCGATTATTCAATTTAGCTGTATCGGCTGAGCATGCTTTAGAGTATTTGTCGGTATTAGCTAAATTGTTTTGTCGAGCTAGATTAGTTAAGGTATCCACCACTCTTAAAATCAGTCGAAGGCTTGATTGTCTAGATATTATATTTCTTTTCATACTTTGCGTTGCATTAGCCCTAGTCATGCTTAGAACCATAATTTCTAACCTGCTTTTTGATTGCCAATAAGGGTTTCATCGGGGTTTCTGCCGATGAGTTATCTAGACGTTGCATCGGCTCACAAGGATTACATACAAGTTGGATTTAGTCGATGAAAAGAAAGGTTTCATTGATTATCTAATCATTTGGATTTAATGACATCGGACTTTCAGCCGATGTATGCTTTAACCTTCGGATCAACATTTATTCTATCATATCATTATTGGCCGATTGGTTTCTATTGAATTATATTATTGTTTCATTATATTATCACCCGATTGTCTTTATATCGTCATTTATATCAAGTATGAAAATCTACAAAGTCGATGACTCAAAACCCTATCGACATCAGCTAGTATCGGCATCGGCTGGAATTATTCCATTGGTTTGTCAGCCGATCGGCTCTTTGATCTACTGTTTATATATCTTGTCAGTTGCAAGATCAAACTGACTGGCATACTCGCATCTCATCGACTTTAGGACCTGCACTGGTCGGCAGCGAGGATTTTGGGATTTGGGAGCAGCACGGGTGGATTCCGGAGCCCAGCATGCTGATGGATGGACGGATGAAATCGAGATCGCACGGTGTATGCGTAGGCTGGTACTGTTACCCTGTAACAAAGACTAGCTGCGTTGTGGTTCATCGGTTGGGTTATGAAAACTAAGAATTTAACTAGTGGAAATCCCGGGCGTTGTCCGAGCCATGATATGATAAATATTAAAATGTAATGAGTAGTATAGAGTTTAACGTAGCTGAAAAAAATATGGATGTAAAATTTACGTGGACTAGATATTATTCAGATATTATTTGCTTATGCCGGTTTTTGTCCATCCTTGTGATTTAAATTGCGAACAAAGACGTAATAAAAAAACTAAGATCAATAATCAGAAGACAGCTAATCAATCTCGATGGATCGGGACAAAGCTCGTCAATTTCATTTGACCATCACAAATGCAATTCGAATACATTTTAACATGGAAATTTTCGATATGGTGTACCATCCCAGGTTCAGTTAAAAGTTTAAATGTTGGAAATTCTATTATAACTCAATAGCACATTTAATGGCCGTGATTGTTGGATTGGGTATTTGATTCAGTTTCTAAGAAAAAGGCCATTGAAGTTCTGAGTTTGGGGTGCTACCAAAATGACTGGAGTATTAGAACCAGAACGGTTGTTCTACTTCTTTCGTTTTAGAATGTAAAATTCCAAAGTTAACCTTATAAAAGTTTAACAGGTTTATTAAAAAAAGTTAGTAATATATATGGTACCAAATTAATTTCATTAAATCTATGATTTAGTATTTTTTATAATATATTTATTTTGTGTTAAAAATTTTACCAAGTTCTCATAAAATTAACTAAATTTAAAGAAGTTTGGTTTAGGACAAAAGCAAAACATTAGATGCTGAAACAGAGGGTAAAAAACATTATTTGGATTGCTTTGAAGTGTTCTCTTGATCCTTGAGATGGATGAGAACTGTTCTTTATTTAATTAACTTAATCCTCAACTAATGCAGCAACATTACAGTGCGGTATGCTCAACATTCAAAACACATGATACACATGCTCTGTTAGCAATTAATCTTATCATTACTGCATAAGCATATCTGCATGTAGCATATATTTGTATAGGTTTGCACAAGGGTATCAAAGCAACTCCGAGCTAGTACGTGTGATACGGCTTGCTGAGAATCTGTGCGATGCGGCTAGACGAACGTGCCGATATCTATAATGTGCAAAGGTTGTTACATTAGTATGTAGAACTAGTGATTAGTAGCTGTATGCAAGCATGTATTTTGAACGTGTAGAAGTGCCTGCACACCTGCCGTACGTCCTGGTCAAAAGGCCATGAAGTGATTTCTTGGCTGAAGAATACACCGGTGCTAGCTAGCTAGTGGGTTAGTTGCATGGCATCTGCACGTTACAGCATGGCGTGAATCTCGGCCAAAAAGTGAATTGGCTAATGGTTATTTTTTCCATGTACTTTGAGTCTATAAAAGATGAGAAAATGATGGGAGCAGTTGAGGCTATGGAAAGATGTACATAAAAGATTTTTCGTGTGATGACGCATGAAACGAGCGCAATCGGGTTCAAAGTGTTGTTTGTCTTGTTCGGTTTATCGTTTAAATTGATAGAGTTTTTATCAATCGTGATAATTATCTTCTCCTATTGCAACTCACATGCATTTTTTGTTAGTAAATAGAAAAAATAAAAAGGAAACGAAAGATTTGTCCAAATAGACTCTACAACTTAAAATGAAGCGAAAAATACTGACTCCGACCCGTAAAAATAGAACATGTGCAATCGGACAAGTAGCACAACTATTTTTTATAACTTTACCTTTCATGATGCATTGTTTCGTGCCATCCTGATAAATATTTTTCTTTTAAAATTATCATTGTTTAAGGAGTGTATGTGATAAGTTTTTTACTTTGCAAATGTTTTTCATCTACAGTAAAAAACTTTCACTAATTGAATAATCATAATTTCAATATTTGATCGATGAGGTATAGTAAAATACACATGTGTCAACTTATGGAATAGCCACCCGATCGATTTGTGAGGCTATGGAAAGATGTACATAAGGGATTTTTCGTGTGATGACGCATGAAACGAGCGCAATCGGGTTCAAAGTGTTGTTTGTCTTGTTCGGTTTATCGTTTAAATTGATAGAGTTTTTATCAATCGTAATAATTATCTGTTAGATTGATCTCCCACCCGTTGGGCCCAACGGCACAACGGGCCTTGACCGCGCCCTGATTGGGGACGCCAAGCCCATTGGCTGGTGGGCCCCTGTCACTCTGTGCCATATAAAATAGAGGGTGGAGATCGGGGCGGCACACGACACGAGGTTCGCTGCCGCCGCCAACTCCACCCAAAACCCTAACCCTAACTGATCGAGGGGGCGCAGCCAGTGACGGGAACTCGCCACCGCCGCGCCACGACCTCGCCGGGAACGCCTACTGCCGCAAGCACCGTCGCCGTCCACGTCTACCCCGCGATGACGATGACGATGGCCGGCGCGTCTTCATCCTCAAACACGTCCACCGGTCGGTAGCTCTAAACCCTATCCCCTCATACATCGTCAGCCAAAACACGTATAGAGAAAACCCTACCGATCTAAACCCTAGGTGATCCTATTAAATCCTTTCAATGGTATCAGAGGAACCTAATGTTTTAGATCGGCTCGGGAAAAGAAATCCCGGCAAAGAGAAAAAAAGAAAAAAAAGAAAAGTTGCGACTCACCACCCCCGCCGGCCGTCGCCGACGCGCGCGGGAGCCAAGCCGCTGCCGGCTGTCGCGCCGTGTGGGAAAGAAAAGAAACGGCGGCGCTCGGGCTACCGCCGCGCTCGCCGGCCGGCGTGCTCGGGCCGCCGAGGGCACTGTCGAGAGGCCGCTCGACGGCGGCGCGCTTCGCCTAGGGCAAGCGCGCCCGCCGGTGAGGGGTCCCGCGGCGCCGCCGCCACCTCCTGTGCCGCCGTGCCGGAGCGCCGTGAAAGGAGAGAGAGAAGAGAGAGCAAGAATGGCGGCTAGGGTTTGCAGCCGGCCGGTCTGGCTAGGGTTTTTGACCGGCCGATCTCGGCGCCGGCCGTTGGATCAAAACCCTAGCCAATGGACGGCTGAGATCGGGCGGCCGGCAAAAGTCTATTTTTGGTCCCTCGGGCCGAAATAAATGCCAACCGGGCCCTCTTTGTGTGACATCCTAGCCCAATTAGGACTAGGCCTGTGTGGCCCATTAGAGCTGTGTGCACATGTTTAGTACCACCTTGCTAGTTGTTGATGCAAAAAAACACACACTGGCCTGAGAGGTTTGCTTTACTCTAGTGCAGGTCCAAAATTAGGGTTTCAGATTCAAGGGCGTGCCAGTTGATTTGATCCTGCAATCAACAAGAAAAACATGCAAAGAATATCAGTAAACGATAGACAATCGGCCATAGGGCCGATTTCATATCGTATGTGACCTAGCCGATGCAATGAAGCATGAATCGGCTATAAGGTATAGTCAATGATAGAACTAACCCTAAAACTAGTATATCGGCCGTAAAGATCAGTGTTACATAATCAATAAATCAATATTACTTCAGAGATAAGCAATTGGGATAGATCGGACTGAACCGAGACAGTATAAATTGCCCAAGTCTAAAGGTAACATGACATAATGATTATGTAGATTGATGTCATAGCCGATATCTAGGTTTAAGTACGTATCGGCTATAGCTCCGATACAGCCTTATGCTAGGATATTCTCTAGTAATAAATATATTAAACTATAATCAATCAAATTGATATCAAGCTTAATATATTTATATTAGATTAGATCCTGATATAAGGGGCAGATATAGAACATTAAACAAAGCATAAAACAATGTAAAACATCTATATCAGGTAAGATCGGCTGAAACCCCGATACTATCCTTATTAACAACCATGAAGCATGTTAGATATCATGATTCTAAATACGACTTAATAGGTTGGACTGAACCAATGCAGCATTAAGTATAAATAGAAGCATGAGATCTAAAGAATCAAGCCGATGGTTGTCTTTTCGGGATGGTGGTTATATTATATAACCTAGATTAACAAAGTAATCTAGCCGATATCGATGAAACCCTAGAAAGGATATAGCCGATATAGGAAGATTGCATTGTCGATCTAAGTTATATAACATATATGATAACTCGGAGAGTCACAACAAAGAACTAGAGTGTCATAGAGATGTCAGCACTAGCCCTAATGATGTACCTCGCCATGACAAGATATACCTTTTTTGCCGAAGATCAAATTGATGCAGCACGATTCGAAATCACAAACTTGCCGGAAATAGGAAAGAAAGGTTTGGCGATGCGCCGAGATTAATTGAACGTGCGTTGTTGTTATTTACAAGACCTCGGGATTATATTTATACCAGAAATTACAAACCTTGTCCATTGGACACGACTCATATTATCCTAATACAAATCCAACTAACCATCAAGTCCTTTAGGCGGACTCTTACCGAGAATATCTATAAGGAAATTACATAAAATATCCTAATTAATAGATACAATTGCCTCCTCAGGACTTTATCCGTGCATGGCAATCCATATGAATCACGTTAACATAACCCGATAACAAATACCGAGTCATATTATTGAAATCGGCTCAATCGGCTTAACCTAGTCCGACCCTGACTCTGCCGATCCAATCCACATCCGATTCGGACCACAGCCGATTCTCACTCTGCTTTCCGATACGATCTTATCCCTTTAATCCTCTTCGATTCCATCTTGATCTCCGATGTTTGAATTACCAAATTTGGTCGTCAACACATGCCCCCCAAGTCTGGAATATTTGGTAATGTTTCGGATTTGCCAAATCTTATCTCCGAGATAATCTCGCTCTTTCCGTTTTTGACCGTTACCGCATTGCTTTAAATACCCTAACCGACGGCCCCGAGAAACTTCACACCGTTATTTACTGTTGCCACCGTTTTCGCAATCTCCTTCTCTCCCAACTCCGGCGATCCCCTCGGCGCAAGCAGTCAACTCCAAGCAATTCCTTTCTCGTTCAATCTCCTCCAGCGAAGGATGTCTTCCTCATCCGCTCCATCCGCTGCCCCAACAGCCGAATACGCTGAGGTAAGTTCCATCGGCTAGATCTCCTTTTCATTCGTTTAATCCTGTTTTTCGCAATCTTAGTCCGCTTCCTCTCTTTTTTGCTTTGCTGATGTAGCACCTTGCAAACCTAATTGCGGTTCCTAGTCTGAATCATGAGAACAATTATTTTCTTGGACCAATCGGCAACTTAGACCCAATCGAGTTTATCTCTGCCGAAACCAACAGGATTCCCTTCAGATTAGCCAACCCAAACTTAGGGCATTGGAAGAATACCTTTAAATCCTGGCCGTCCTTAGAGAAAAGTTGGCCTGTTTGGTATAAGCGTATATCGGCCAGCAAGCAGAACCACTGGGATGAGATAGGAATCGGCCAAGCCCTAGCCCTGACTTTAGCAAATTCGGCTAAAGACGAACCATTGATGGCCTCTGCTAGCTACTTTTGGTCCAACACTGTCAATGCATTCCTCTTCAATCAAGGACCAATGACTCCAACCCTTCTGGATATAACCATGTTAACCGGTCTTGACATCACCTCATCGGCCAACCCCATGATGCTTAACTCCAAAAACAGATTCGATTTCAAGACCAAAAGCATAGGTGGATGGTCTGGATTTATTTCAGCTAACATGGGTCAGGGTTCAGTATCTCCCAGAGAACATACTGCATTCTTATTAATGTGGTTGGAGAAGTTCTTGTTTTGTGGATCCAGTTGTGGCCCAACTTCAAATTGGCAGCATATAGCCGAAGCTCTTGAAGAGAAAAAGCAGTTTCCTCTAGGAAAAATTCTGCTCGGCTACCTGTATCAAACCTTGAACAACGCATCAGCTAAGCTGGCAACCGGCTCAGTAGTCAACGCAGGTGGTCCATGGTGGCTCTTGCAAACCTGGCTAAACCTAGTAGCAATGAAGGCTGTCAATCGGCCGTCTTTGTCAGAAGCAGAATTCCCAAGGTTAGAGCCGATCACTGATGATGATGGTGAAGAAGTAACCCATCGGAGGTGTATGTCTTTTGGAGAATATGCCACCACTCCAGCCGACGCTGGTGCAAAGCTCTCAGCCGAACTGCTCAAAGATTGGTTTTTTAGCTTCTATGATGGCTTTCAAAAAGATGCTAGAATTTGGTTCTTCTATGATGAATCAACCAATCTTGAACTGCCATCGGACTTCAGATTCGAAGAAATAAATTATGACAAATTTCAGAAGTCTAGAGAAGTCTATACTACTGCCATCAGCCCATGTATCCTTCCTGTTGGCATCCACCAAGGCAGAAACATCAAAATTTCATATGAATTCTACCACCCCATGAGTTCAGCTAGACAATTTGGCATGGGGCAGCTACCAATCGGCTTGTGGTTCGCTGACAAGATTGAATGCCGAGGAGAAATATCTTCAAGTCTGATGATGGATCGGCTACTGAACATCCCAGGACCTTCTCTTGGCAGCATTAGTGACATAGAATTAGCTATGTTCAGAAGTAAAGTTTTCACTTCATGGTGGGCTGAGTGGAAACAACATATCTTTCATCAATCGGCTACCATCTACATGACTGACCTCTTCCCCGACATGATCCCTCAGGTACATCACCTTATTACTTTCAATGTCATTTCTGTTTTAGCAAATCAGTCGATTCTATTTATAACTCATGAACTATCTTTGCTCTTTCAGACCACAGACTCATCTCCTCCTCATACCAGTAGAAGTGGCAAAGAAATTGAATATGCCGCAGGGCTATTTCCTAACAGATGTGGCATGACTCCTCCTGTCATCGGCTATCATGCCCCAAGACATCAAGCCTGCTCCAAGGACAAATGAGAGAAACAGCCGATGCAGGCAGGAAAAGGAGAACTAGAGCATCAACTGCCATGCCACTAGCCATGAAGAAAAAGGCCAAGAAACAACCACCTCCAATAGCCGATGATGCAGATGAAGCTCTAAAAGAAGAATCGATCGAACGGGCGATAGATGAAGCGACAGCCGAATCAAGTGATGCAGGAAAAATAACAACTCCAGCTTCTCCAACTCCAGCCCAAACTCCTACAACACCTGCTGCTCCAGCAGTCTTCTCTCGGCAACCAAGAGTAAGTTCATCTTCCTTAATACAAATTTTCTTTACTCATCCTCAACTTAATCCTTCAACTCTTGCATTTTATAGAAGAAAAGACCAGCCGAGAGAGAAACCTGCACCAATATCGGCTAAACCAACTGCTCAAGCTCCTTCGGTAAATTTCCTCTTATTAAAACCCTGAATCATCTCACTTAGCCGATACCATCTAACATCTGCATAAATGTTTTCAGCCTACTCCCCCTCCATCGCCTGCAGCACAGCCAATCTCAAGTGAACATACCGCATCGGCTGCAGGCAGCCATCATGTTGAAGAAGAAGTTGCTGCCCCTGCAATCCCTGTAAGTCTCAAACCCTCAAAACATCAAATCGGCTACTCAAAACACTTTCTAACTTATATCTAATTCCATTGCAGGTCTTAGTCGATTTGTTCTCCTTTGACATAAAAGACTACTTTGATGAAGAAACAGAAGGGGAAACAACTAGCAAATCTCTAACTCCCCTAGCCGATGATGTGAAAAGGAACCTTGAAGACATCTTACATCGGCTAGGAGCGTCCCTGGATAGTCTGGTGATAGATTGCAGCACACTCCGGGCTAGGTTTCAAGAAATTCAAGCCCTACTCCCAGATGATTTGTCCAACATCATCACTGCAGCCATGTATCTTGAACAACATCAATTTAAGCTGGAGAAGGCAAAACAAAGGATAGCCGATCGGCGAGAAAGAAAAGACATCGAAGCCACCATCCAAGCCAATCGGCAGCTGGTACACGACGAGAAGAATAAATTGGATCAACTAGCCGAAGAGCCAATTAAAGCCTCAATAGACCAGCTGGAGGCTGAAAGAATAGATCTATTGGCCAAACTTGAAGAATGTAACTCTAAAATTGCATTGGAAAAGCAGAAATTAGCCGATCTGCCAAAAGCCATTGGAGAACAAACAGCAAAATTGAAATCGGCTATAAAGAATGTGGCCAATATGACGAAGTCCTTAAGAGTAATCCCTGGAACCGATGCCCAAGATGCTCAAGCCATAGCAGAAGTTGAAGAAATCCGGCAACGGGCACAATCGGCAATCCAGAAATATCTTGCTCAATGATTTCTTGTAGTAAGGACTTAGAAGAATTTTGTAATTAATTCTGTAATTGGCTAAAACATTTATCTTGTAATATAGCCTCTTAACTTCTTTATGCCGATTGATACTGTTGCTTTCATATAAACCAATTTTATATCTAGCAAACTTGGCTGTATTCCAACGTATTCCAACGTATACCAAATTTTGCCCAAAAATTTCCAACTTTTCATCTTCCATGCCCCCCAAGTTTGTAGTAGGGAACACAATGCTGCAAACTTATATGTCTAAGGGCGATAAAAATATCGGCCATCTAAAGGCGATGTAAACACATCGGCTACCAATCATAAACCGGCAAAGCATAGCCGATCATGAACCGATCCAAACACTTGGGTAGTATTTCTTCAAATATTTTCCACTAAGTGCTCTTCCAAATACTTCTCCATTAAGCCCTTTTAACATGTATGCCCCTTTAGAAACACATTTGTGAACTTGAAACGGACCTTCCCAATTTGGTGACCACTTAACGAATTTATTGTCCCTAGCCCCTATCGGCAGCACTAATTTCCAAACCAACTCGCCTTCCTCAAAAGATTTGGGTACAACCTTCTTGTTATAATGCCTGGCAACTCTCTCCTTATCTCTCCTAACTTTCTCAAGAGCTCGCAATCTTACTTGAACCAAATCCTCTGACTCATCAACCATCAAATTATGATAATCATCGGCTGTTAACTCATCCTGTAAAGAAATCCTCCTAGAGCCGATGTTGGTTTCCCATGGTAATACAGCTTCATGCCCATAAACCAATTGATAAGGAGGTACCTGAATCATGGCAAGCCATCCGATAGGACCATAATGACTCAGCCAGAATAGTATGCCACTTCTTGGGATATTCGGCTATTTTTCTCTTTACCAACTTAATCAAGCTCTTGTTGGATGCTTCGGCTTTTCCATTGGCTTGTGCATAATATGGTGATGAATTCAACAACTTAATTCCCATACCATCAGCAAACTGAACA
Source organism: Oryza punctata (assembly GCA_000573905.2). Lineage (NCBI taxonomy): Eukaryota > Viridiplantae > Streptophyta > Magnoliopsida > Poales > Poaceae > Oryza > Oryza punctata. Next base: position 1,435,779 of record CM002494.2, on the reverse strand, counting down.
AACTCATCCGATACAAATATAGAACCCTGATCAGTTGTAATTGTTTGTGGCAAACCAAATCTATATATAATATGCTCTTTAACAAAATTGATCGCATCTTGACTGTCAACTTTCTTCAAAGGAATAGCCTCAACCCACTTTGTGAAATAATCAGTTGCAACCAATATGAACTTATGTCCTTTGCTTGATGGTGGATTGATTTGGCCGATCATATCAATACCCCAACCTCTAAACGGCCACGGCTTGATAATAGGATTCATAGCCGATGCTGGCGCTCTCTGAATTGCTCCAAACTTCTGACAATCTTGACAACCCTTGTAATATCTGAAACAATCTTCCAGCATTGTCAGCCAAAAATATCCAACTCTTCGAAGCAACCACTTCATTTTATGAGCCGATTGATGTGTCCCACAAATACCTTCATGAACCTCACACATGACAACTTTAGCTTCTTCCATACTCAAGCATTTCAACAGAACTCCATCAATCGTCCGATAATACAATGCATCATCCAACAAAACATACTTAAGAGCTTTATACCTTAATTTCCTTGAAACCGACTTGAAGGATTTTTGAGATACTCAAAAACATCAAACCTCCAATCATCGGCTGGAATACAGGCCACTTCTACTTCAATCCCTTGCAACATCGGCCTATATCCTGATGCACCTTGAGCTAAATCATTGGCTTCAACGTTCTGCTCCCTAGAAATATGCTTCAAAGTAACCATCTTGAATGTCTTCATCAGCTCCTGGCATATCTCATTATAGATTATTAAGGTATCATTCTTGCATTCATATTCCCCAGATAATTGACTTATCACCAACAATGAGTCACCCATGATCTCAACAGCATCGGCTTCAACTTCTCTTAATAACTGCAACCCTTTGAGAACAGCTTCATATTCTGCTTGATTATTTGTTGAGTATGGTTTAATAGTAAAAGCAAACTGAAAACTTGCCCCCCTAGGCGATATTATCACCAAGCCGATACCACAACCATGAGTACAAACTGATCCATCAAAGAATAACGTCCATGGCATGATGTCAATATTATCAACACTGGTATCCCTGTGTTCAACTATGAAATCGGCTATCGTTTGCCCTTTAACTGCCTTAGCCGATTCATATCTAAGATCAAATTCTGACAAAGCAAAGATCCACTTCCTAATTCGTCCTTTTAACACCGGAGCCGATAGCATGTATCTTACCACATCGGCCTTGCAAACTATGATGCACTCATTGGATAGTAGATAATGCCTCAACTTTGTGCAAGAAAAATATAGACATAAGCATAGCTTCTCCACAGGTGAATACCTGGTCTCTGCATCCAACAAACGTCTACTGAGATAGAATATGACTCTCTCTTTCCCTTCAACCTCCTGGATTAATACTGAGCCGATAGAGTTTTGATCGGCTGACAAATACAACTTAAATGGAATCCCTTTCTGTGGTGGTATAAGAACTGGAGGGGTACTCAAATATTCCTTGATATTATCCAGAGCCTGCTGCTGCTTTTCTCCCCAGACAAACTCTTGATCGGCTTTCAACCTTAGCAAAGGAGTAAATGGCTCTATTCGGCCAGACAGGTTTGATATAAAACGCCGAACAAAATTAATCTTGCCGATCAATGATTGTAGCTTGGTTTTATCTTCTGGGGGTTTGATATCTTTAATTGCCTCTATACTCCTCTGAGGAATTTCAATCCCTCTCTCATGAACCAAAAATCCAAGAAACTGACCAGCCGATACACCAAAAGCACACTTGGTAGGATTCATCTTCAACCCATACTTCCTTGCTCTTTCTAAGACCTGTTTCAAATCGGCTATGTGATCATCAATTTCCTTAGATTTAACCACCACATCATCTATATATATCTCCACCAATGCACCGATGAGATCGTGAAAAATATAATTCATGGCTCTCTGATATGTAGCACCAGCACTCCTCAAGCCGAAAGTCATAACTACCCACTCATACAAGCCGATAGCACCAGGACACCTAAAGGCAGTCTTGTGAATATCCTCCTCGGCCATAAAAATCTGATTATAACCAGCATTGCCATCCACTGAAACTGATAATCTTATGTCCAGATGCTGCATCTACAAGTTGATCGGCTACCGGCATTGGGTATTCATCCTTTGGTGTAGCTTTATTTAAATCTCTGAAATCGATACAAACCCTGAGCTTGCCATTTTTCTTGATAACTGGTACTATATTAGAAATCCACTCAGCATATCGGCATGGTCTGATGAAGCCAGCATCATAGAGTCTTGTAATTTCGGCCTTAATAGCATCGTACATCGCAGCTTTACAACGTCTTGGGGGTTGCTTGTACGGCCGATAGCCTGGTTTGATAGGGAGCCGATGTTCAACTATCGATCGGCTAAGTCCTGGCATCTCATAGTATTCCCAGGCAAAACAATCTCTATACTCCTTTAAGAGTGCAGCTAATTTACATTTAAATTCTTTTGGTAAACCTTTACTAATATATGTCGGCCTAGGCCTATCACCCGGTCCAATGTCAATTTCCTCTAATTCATCGGCCGACATAAAACCTTGCCCAAGCTTGCTATCGAGATCATCAATAGTGTCTTCTGTGTATAGGTTGGAACCCTCCACGGCGCCCTCAAAACAAGAATTGGGGCTCTTCATCTCCTGTTGTCTGTATGGCATCATCAGAAATCTTTAAGTAATCTCCTTGCCAAACTTTGCCAGATAAACAATCAATTCCTTCCATCTCCCAAATAGACAAATCGGCACAAGCTACATTGACTGACCTGTCGGCTGGCACGATTTCGATTTGGTCTCCTTGCCATTGGATCAAGCTTTGATGCATTGTTGAAGGGACACAACAGTTGGCATGGATCCAATCTCTTCCCAACAACAGACTGTAGGAACCCTTCCCGTCAATAACAAAGAACGTAGTTGGAATTGTTTTACTGCCGATGGTCAGCTCCACATTCAAAACACCCTTGGTCTCAGATGGGTTCCCGCCAAAATCCTTCAGAACCATGTTGGTCTTGATCAAGTCCTCTGAATTCTTCCCAAGCTTTCTGAATGTTGTATACGGCATTAAATTAACAGCTGCCCCTCCATCGACCAGCATTTTTGACATCGGCTTACCATTGACAAATCCTTTAACATAGAGTGGCTTGAGGTGCCGATATTCTGTTCCTTCGGGTTTCTCAAAAACAGCTTGTTGTGGAGATAACATCAATTTAGCCGATGGCATATCTTCTTCTTGCTCGACAACTTGCTCTACTGCATATTCGGCAGGCAACATAAAGACCATATTTATCTCAGATGACATCACTTCCTTGCCCTTGTTGCGATCGGCTCTGACTTCATCGGCTGACACCACTTTGCTCTTCACGGCCATACTTTCTTAGTTTTCTGCCGCAGCCGATGCTCAATTGCACCCTCAACCTCCTGGAATTGTTCTCTGCTCCTCATCCGTTGAACTCTTCTCTTTTGATTTTTAGTGAATATCCCAGAAGGACACCATTGGGGACACATTGGCTTAGATTCTCCACGTGGGTCATCTTCATCATCGTCTTGATGCATCGACCCAAGTCTTTCATGTAGTGACAGCCTTGATTGTCTTGGCCGATGTGTAATTGCATGTCGTCGGCTTGGTTCTTGAATGAATTGGACATCAGGATCACTGCAGCCAGGACAATTTTCGATAGATGGTAGCCTCATGCCTTCGTTCTAGCAGAACCTGAAAAATTCACAATTCCAATGGGGATCAAAATATCTCTCCTCTTCATTGGGATATGACTCTTCTTCCTGTTGGCGCCTGTTTTGATATTTGCCGATCATGCCAGCCGATCTGATACTCCTAGTATAGTTCTTATTTCCATCGGCTGTATTCCTGTTGTATCCAGGATGCACCATGTTAACTGGAAAAGGGTGTCCGTCTATCTTCATCGGCCTCTTTGCCATGTTGGATCCATCAATCTTAATTTTTCCCTGTTCAATAGCCGACTGGATCTGTTGTCTGAAAATTTTGCAATCATTAGTGTGATGAGACCCTGTGTTGTGCCACTTGCAGTACTTCCTTTTCTTCAACTCTTCAGTCGATGGGATAACGTGTCCTGCCGGCAGTTGAATCTGTTTTTCCTGAAGAAGGAGATCGAAGATCCTATCGGCCTTGGTAATGTCGAAGTCAAACCTTTCCTCTGTAGCCGAATTCTTAGCCCATTGACAGACCACCGTCTTCTTGTTCCTAGCCCATTCGGCTGCATTGATATCTGGGTCTTCATCTTCAGAATCAGAATCGTAATTGTAGACATTGTTTAGATTATTAGCCTTCTTAATGAATTTCCTAGCCTCTTGAAACCTTGTTTCGTGAGCCGATACCTTCTGAGCCAAGTGTGCTAAACTGTCAAAATCTTGAGCCGAGAATCTCTCTCTGATCGGCGCCAGCAAACCTTGAAAGGCTAAATCGGCTAGTTGAGAATCCGATAACGATAGGTTGTAACATCTATTTCTCACATCTCTGAATCGTTGAATATAATCAGGAACCGATTCATCTGATTTCTGCCTGATAGCTGTGAGGTCCGATAGCTTCATCTCTTGCACTCCACTGAAAAAGTACTTATGAAACTGTTTCTCCAGATCGGCCCAGCTCCTAATTGAATTATATGGCAAGGATGAAAACCATGTGAATGCCGATCCAGATAGTGAGAGTGGAAATAGGCGAACTCTGAGAGCCTCTGTAGCCGATGCCTCACCGCACTGAGCCAAGAATCGGCTGATGTGCTCATAAGTTGATATATTATCTTGTCCTGAGAACTTAGAGAAGTCTGGCACCTTGTATCGGTTTGGCAATGGAACCCGATCAAAGTATTCTGGATATGGATGCCGATACATGTTGCCGTTGTCTTTCGGTTTAAGTCCAAATTGCTCCCTCATGACGTCAGCGATCATATCGGCCCAGGGTTGATGAGGTGTTGCTCCACCATACTGCTGTTGTACTGGATCCATCTGGCCGTATTGGATCGGCTGAGGTCGTGGTGAGTGAGGCTGATAAAGATTATTGAAATCAGCCGATATGCCTTGTGGTGGCACATAAGGAAGTCGTTCTGTACTGTATTGCTGGCTTATCGGCTGTGTAACTCCAATCGGCTGTTGTGGAACCGAAGGAATTTGGTAAGATGTGTCAACAGCTGACGGTTTTGGATGAAGAATACTCATCAATTGTTCTGGCGTTAATTGAGTTGATGCTTGCCCCCCAGTGGTCGGCTGTGATCTGATTAGAATTGATGGAATATTTGAACTTGAGAAAGGAGCCGATGGAGCCTGGGTTTGAAGCACTTGTTGATTTCCTTGATTTCCACCGATCTCTGTCTTCACGGTTCTATATGCTGGGAACGTGCCGTCTGGTAGATAAATAGGTCCTTTAGCCTTCTCCTCGGCTATCGTTCCATCGACCACCGTCTTGATCATGTTTGTTAGGGTATTGACAAGTACTCCGGACTGGTTGACTAGCGCATGATGTACAGCCGAATCGATGCGATCTTGTAATGTATGCAATTCTTCGTTACTCGATTCGGTTTTCACTTGTTTATCCCTTTCTTCTCCGGATCCAGAAGTACTTCGGTCTTGCTTCACGAACGTCGGCACTTGGACTTTAGCTCTTTGGACGACCGTACCTTGCCGAGTGACTGTGAAGGAATGCAAATACTGGTTTTGGAGTTGATCCAGCAGTTGTCGCAATTCTTCCTTCTGTTCATCATTCAGCTGCTCGGGTGTAACCGCGATGATGTTGTCCTCCGCGACTTCAGGGATGTTTGGAGGCATGATGACACGAGTCCCACTGGGCGTGCCAAAAGCGTGTTGATGCAAAAAACACACACTGGCCTGAGAGGTTTGCTTTACTCTAGTGCAGGTCCAAAATTAGGGTTTCAGATTCAAGGGCGTGCCAGTTGATTTGATCCTGCAATCAACAAGAAAAACATGCAAAGAATATCAGTAAACGATAGACAATCGGCCATAGGGCCGATTTCATATCGTATGTGACCTAGCCGATGCAATGAAGCATGAATCGGCTATAAGGTATAGTCAATGATAGAACTAACCCTAAAACTAGTATATCGGCCGTAAAGATCAGTGTTACATAATCAATAAATCAATATTACTTCAGAGATAAGCAATTGGGATAGATCGGACTGAACCGAGACAGTATAAATTGCCCAAGTCTAAAGGTAACATGACATAATGATTATGTAGATTGATGTCATAGCCGATATCTAGGTTTAAGTACGTATCGGCTATAGCTCCGATACAGCCTTATGCTAGGATATTCTCTAGTAATAAATATATTAAACTATAATCAATCAAATTGATATCAAGCTTAATATATTTATATTAGATTAGATCCTGATATAAGGGGCAGATATAGAACATTAAACAAAGCATAAAACAATGTAAAACATCTATATCAGGTAAGATCGGCTGAAACCCCGATACTATCCTTATTAACAACCATGAAGCAGGTTAGATATCATGATTCTAAATACGACTTAATAGGTTGGACTGAACCAATGCAGCATTAAGTATAAATAGAAGCATGAGATCTAAAGAATCAAGCCGATGGTTGCCTTTTCGGGATGGTGGTTATATTATATAACCTAGATTAACAAAGTAATCTAGCCGATATCGATGAAACCCTAGAAAGGATATAGCCGATATAGGAAGATTGCATTGTCGATCTAAGTTATATAACATATATGATAACTCGGAGAGTCACAACAAAGAACTAGAGTGTCATAGAGATGTAAGCACTAGCCCTAATGATGTACCTCGCCATGACAAGATATACCTTTTTTGCCGAAGATCAAATTGATGCAGCACGACTCGAAAGCACAAACTTGCCGGAAATAGGAAACAAAGGTTTGGCGATGCGCCGAGATTGATTGAACGTGTGTTGTTGTTATTTACAAGACCTCGGGATTATATTTATACCCGAAATTACAAACCTTGTCCATTATGGACACGACTCATATTATCCTAATACAAATCCAACTAACCATCAAGTCCCTTAGGCAGACTCTTACCGAGAATATCTATAAGGAAATTACATAAAATATCCTAATTAATAGATACAATTGCCTCCTCAGGACTTTATCCGTGCATGGCAATCCATATGAATCACGTTAACATAACCCGATAACAAATACCGAGTCATATTTTTGAAATCGGCTCAATCGGCTTAACCTAGTCCGACCCTGACTCTCCCGATCCAATCCACAGCCGATTCGGACCACAGCCGATTCTCACTCTGCTTTCCGATACGATCTTATCCCTTTAATCCTCTTCGATTCCATCTTGATCTCGGATGTTTGAATTACCAAATTTGGTCGTCAACACTAGTTTAGCAAGGGTGGAACCAACTTATAAGGCCTCTTCCCTCCAACCATATCACTCCCGGGTTAACCCTTTTACACGAAGCGAGGACGAAAGTGTAAGTGGGGTGGTATGTGTAAGTGGGCCCGCCCGTCTGATGGGCTGGGCTACGCGGTTCTGGAGGGAGGGCTGTTACAAATGGTATCAGAGCCGACCCTCACGGTTGCACGTACGGGTCAGTGTGCGGGCATATGGCACATGGCGCATGTGGGCTCTGTGTGAGGCACATGACATGGCATATGGCGCCGGCACTGGACGTATGGACGTGCGCTAAGAGGGGGCGTGTTCCTGGGCATTTGCCTATATGCCTGTGTGGCTAAGTGGGTGAGTTGGACTGACGGGGACGTCGGGTCCTTTGAGGGGGGGTGTATGTGACATCCTAACCCAATTAGGACGAGGCCTGTGTGGCCCATTAGAGCTGTGTGCACATGTTTAGTACCACCTTGCTAGTTTAGCAAGGGTGGAACCGACTTATAAGGCCTCTTCCCTCCAACCATATCACTCCCGGGTTAACCCTTTTACACGTAGCGAGGACAAAAGTGTAAGTGGGGTGGTATGTGTAAGTGGGCCCGCCCGTCTGATGGGCTGGGCTACGCGGTTCTAGAGGCAGGGCTGTTACATTTTGCAGAAGTCCATTTTTGGGGCCGAAATGAAAGAAAAGAAAGAGAATGTTTCACTAAGTCCATTTTAAGTCCCTGTTACAGAAGCAGTACTAATAGTATATATGTATTTGAACCAACGTAATAATTGTATATATGTATTTTATATAGTGTTTTCCGCTGCAAATAGATAAAATTGATGAAAATTAGTTTTTCTAAAATTAAATTTCGAACCAACGGGAGAATTTAATTTTAGGAACATTAATTCTGTGCTATGATGTTGTAATTTTCTGACCAACGTTGTTAACTGCAATATTATAGTTATGGCTTTATGTGTTATGTCTATTTTCTGCCCAACGGTGATGTAGACTTAATGCATGATATTTTCATGTTAATTTTGTTCTCACTGTACATGATTATTTCAGGTGGCTACTCCTTGATGGGTTGCATCAAAGACATTCCGACCCTGAAAGGAGATAACTACACAGAATGGAAAAGAAAACTCGACCTTGCTTTTATCTTGGGAGAGGTGGACTGGGTGTTGACTACCCCATGTCCTATAGAACCTGCTGAAATTATCAGAGGTGATAAAGAGTCAGATGCTGACCGGGAAAAGAGAGAGAGGGACCATGCTCCCCTCGTCATGTCGTATGACATTGAACATAAGAAATGGTCCTTAGCCAACAAGAAATGTTTGGCTGTGGTAAAGAACACGATTGAGCCAAACATATTGGGCTCAATCTCAGAGTGTGACGCTGTCTCAAAGTACCTCGAAAGAATAAAGAGTCAATTTACCGGCTCTTCAAAGACTTATGCGGCACAGCTGATAAAGCAGCTTGTGACAGAGAGGTACCATGGAGATGGTGTCAGAGACCACATTCTTAGGATGAGCAACATGGCTTCCAAGTTGAAGCCAATGGATTTGGGCATAATAGATGACTTTCTGATCCATCTGGTTATGGCCTCATTGCCAAAGCTTTTTGACAATTTTATTGTCAACTAGAACATAAGTCCAGAGAAATGGAGTTTTGAAAAGCTCATCGCTAATTGTGTGCAAGAGGAGGAAAGAATCAAGGGGGCCAATGGTGGCTCAATTAACTATGTTAAAGATAACAAGAAAAAGAACCACAAGTCTCCCTCCTGTCACACCCGGAATATAGAACACTATATTTCGTTTGTGAGTGCATAAATCCTTGTCCCAGGAGGCAAGGTACACATTACAAAGTTGGTAAATAACAGAGTATATAAGCGGAAGCGTGAAACGAGTATTTTATTACATGGGCGGCCAAAGGCCCAGCACTGAAAGATAAACAAATAAAGGCAGGAAACTACGACGGGCCACCACAGGCGTTTGACGGCAGGCACGAGCTAGACAACAAAACCTTCATCTTCAAAGAACTCCTCAGCTAGAAGGGGGAAAAAAGGAGCAAGGCTGAGTACAACCACCGTACTCAGCAAGCCAGGCCGGAAAAATGCAAATATAATGCAAGGAGTACAAAGAATTCATTATAGGGCTATTTTGCAGAAAACTAGCATTTTCGAAGCATTTAAATATTTAAAAGCATTTAAATAAAACACGAACCTATCTCTAGTCAAATTATAATCAAGCCACGCACCAACGTGATCTTGCCTTAACCTACGCAACAAATCCTAACTCCAGTTATTCCAGTTTTAGTAGAATTAAACTCTAACTTGGGTACATTGCTCAGCTTGCCCATAACCGAGGGCGCGGCTATTCGAATAGATTACACTCTGATCAGAGGGGTACATCTTTACCCACAAGACACGTCTTCCTCACGCGTTACCACGTGCCACATACCACCACGGTATATAGACAGAAGCCATGACATAACCCATCGCTTAGTACCGCCCTAAACAAAGAAGACCGACATAGACTTCCCCCGCCAGGCGCCCTGGGTCGAGCAGACAGTCTATGCCCCCGGGCGTACTGCCAGAGACGTCGACCCCACCAAGGGGGGTAGGTTTGTCACGCCCTGAAATCACTCTAAAATTGTGTCGTCTAAATTATTTCTAGAAATTGTAAAACCAATAAAATAGCCTTCAACAATTAAAACTCACCAAGATTGATGTCAATTTGGCTTGTGGGTATTTTTAATAAATTCCCCATGCTTCAAAATACTTAACCAATTTTTACTTTAATCTTCAGAGCACCCTACATAATTTTATAGCAACAAAAACAATTAAAAGAATTTTATAAAAAGCAAAAACCTAAATCAACTCTCTCCCTTTCCTTGGGCCACTTTCGGCCCATCTCTTCCTCTCTCTCTCCCTCCGGCCCAACCTGGCCTGCTCCCCCTCCCTCTTTTCTTTCTTCCTTGGGCCTTGCCCTCCTTCCCGGCCCAAGCCGAGCCGCCCCTCCCAGGCGCGGCTGCTGCGCGCCGCGCACGTGCGCTCCACCGTGGGGCCCATCTGTCGGAGCGTCTTCAACCTCCAGCCACGGCCGCCTCTCTCTCTCCCGTGAAAAAGCAAGCGCCGCCGCCCATCCCGATCTCCCTCCTCGACGGTTTTCCTCCAAATTAAACTGCAAAAATGGGTTCGTCTCCTCTTCCTCATCATTTCCCCCAACAAACCCCATTCAATCCCGTGCTAATTCGTGCTCGATTTAATTCTTTAACCAATGGAGTTATTTTGGGAGTTCACTGTTTCCTCGCCGTTTCCCCTCCAAGCGGCTGCTCCCCTCCCCTCCGGCCTATAAAAGGCAGCCCCGACCCCCTGCTCTCTCCCCCCCCCACACCGCTATCCTTCCCCTCCTCTCTCCCTGGCCGCTGCGCCACTTCTTCTTCCTCGTCATTCCTGCCGCTCTGGTGACCTTCTCTGCCGTCCTCACCTCCCTTGTGCTGCAGTACATGGTCGTCGGCATCGTCGTGCCCGGCTCAGCTGGCTGTGCACTGGTTGCAGCCATTGGAGCACACAGTCCCATCTCCACCTCTCTGCCTACTCACTGTTTCCCTCTCTCTCTTTGCACTGTCAAAACACATATTGTTTTCTTTAAGAAATATTAATTTACAAATTCGCAAAACGATAAGTAAACAACACCTAAGATTCAAATAGCCATATCTTGACTATTTGAACTCGGAATTGATATGTTCAAATTGCTAATTTTGCCCTTAAACAGTAATTAACCCATTTTATGCTTTCTTTATGCATCTTATATGGTTCTTATTTTTGTTTGGCCCTTTTTCTTTGCGATTGTCGTGTAGACGCTGCAGTTCCGGAAGAGCCGCTCTACCTCGAGGTTGACGTTGAAGATTTTGGTAGCGAGCAAGGCAAGTCATGCCATTTTGATCATATTGCTATCCCAATTTATAAAATTATGTTTATTTAAATTATTGCATTTCGCTTTATTAATTTCCCGCGCTTATCACTGTTTTATTTAGCCTGACCGATTCTCCTTGTTATAGCCTTATTATTTGTATTATTATTATCCTTGTTTAACCCTAGGAAAAATAAAACTAGTGAGGACTTTATATATGTGGTGCTTACTAGTAAATTTAGGAATATGCTTAGCCCTGCTTAAATAGACACAATTAGATATTTTTCCAATAATTAGACTTGGACATAACTTGTAAATAATGGTAATTTTGGCTTAGTGGCTGTTTAGCCATGACACAATGTTTCCCCTTCAAAATTCCCCAAACATGATTTTCGGCTGGGCTTGGGGTGCTTGGTTTCGCTAGTCGCACCTCGGCCGTCATAAGGACCGATCTTCGGGCCTCTGTTGCAAAGCATACTCCGTACAACCACATCTCTAATGGGTAAGACTTAACACATCGCCTAGAACGGTCATGAACGAGCAAGGCACGGATAGGGATGGATGAAACCCTTGGTGGGGTCGACGTCTCTGGCAGTACGCCCGGGGGCATAGACTGTCTGCTCGACCCAGGGCGCCTGGCGGGGGAAGTCTATGTCGGTCTTCTTTGTTTAGGGCGGTACTAAGCGATGGGTTATGTCATGGCTTCTGTCTATATACCGTGGTGGTATGTGGCACGTGGTAACGCGTGAGGAAGACGTGTCTTGTGGGTAAAGATGTACCCCTCTGATCAGAGTGTAATCTATTCGAATAGCCGCGCCCTCGGTTATGGGCAAGCTGAGCAATATACCCAAGTTAGAGTTTAATTCTACTAAAACTGGAATAACTGGAGTTAGGATTTGTTGCGTAGGTTAAGGCAAGATCACGTTGGTGCGTGGCTTGATTATAATTTGACTAGAGATAGGTTCGTGTTTTATTTAAATGCTTTTAAATATTTAAATGCTTCGAAAATGCTAGTTTTCTGCAAAATAGCCCTATAATGAATTCTTTGTACTCCTTGCATTATATTTGCATTTTTCCGGCCTGGCTTGCTGAGTACGGTGGTTGTACTCAGCCTTGCTCCTTTTTTCCCCCTTCCAGCTAAGGAGTTCTTTTAAGATGAAGGTTTTGTTGTCTAGCTCGTGCCTGCCGTCAAACGCGTGTGGTGGCCCATCGTAGTTTCCTGCCTTTATTTGTTTATCTTTCAGTGCTGGGCCTTTGGCCGCCCATGTAATAAAATACTCGTTTCACGCTTCCGCTTATATATACTCTGTTATTTACCAACTTTGTAATGTGTACCTTGCCTCCTGGGACAAGGATTTATGCACTCACAAACGAAATATAGTGTTCTATATTCCGGGTGTGACACCTCCTCAAAAGCAAAACAGCCTCAGCATCTGTCTCAGCAACAACAGTTCGCTGTTGAAAAGGATCAGTGTCTCCACTGCAGGAAGACAGGACATTACGAGAAAGACTGTCCTGACTTCCTGAAAATGATCATGGCCAAGAAAGGTGAGAACATTATTACATTTGTAAATGAATCTCATTATGTTGGTTATTCCAGATCCACATGGTGGATTGATTCTGGAGCAACTATTCATACTTGTAATTGTTTAAAGGCATTCCGTTCGACGAGGACTACGCAAAGAAGCGAAAGCTCCATTAGAGTTGCCAATGGAGTTGAAGAAAAGGTTGAAGCTATTGGAGACCTTCCTATAGAGCTCCCGAATGGCTTCACACTTCTACTTCGAGATGTTTTTTATGTTCCTTCTTTGCAAAGAAATTTTATAAGTGTATCCAAATTGGATTTTGATGGATATGATTGCCGTTTTGGAAGTGGCAAATGTGAACTATGGTATAATAATGCATGTATTGGTCTTGCTGTGTTGCAAGACGAGCTTTATTTGTTATCTCTTTCTGAGAATGTGAATGTTGTGTCCTCGTTGACAAAAGAAAATAAGAAAAGAAAGCAAACTCCTGATGTCTCATCGAAATTATGGCACTGTCGTTTAGGCCATATTTCGAGGGGGAGAATTGAGAGACTAGTTAAGAATGAAATTCTTCCTCCATTGGAGTTCTCAGACCTAGAACAATGCGTAGAATGCATTAAAGGAAAATTTGTAAAGAGCATCAAAAAGGGTGCAAAACGAAGCATAGGAATTTTGGAAATCATTCACACAAATATTTGTGGTCCATTTCCTGTGAAAAGTGTGGATGGTTTTGACTCGTTCATAACATTCACAGATGATTACTCCCGTTATGGTTATATTTATCCAATCAAAGAGCGATCAGAAGCGTTGGATAAATTTAAGATATTCAAGGCTGAAGTTGAAAATAAGCATGATATAAAGATTAAAGTAGTAAGATCTGACCGTGGGGGGAGTACTATGGTCGACATACGCCTTATGGGCAAGTCCCTGGACCCTTTGCAAGGTTCTTGCTAGAGAATGGTATAGTAGCCCAGTATTCAACACCGGGCGAACCTCAACAGAATTGGGTAGCTGAAAGGTGTAACAGTACCCTCATGGATGTGGTGCGCAGCATGATGAGCTACTCCACCCTACCATTGGGTTTATGGATGGAGGCGTTAAAAACCGCCATTCATATCCTCAACAGAGTTCCAAGCAAATCGGTGCCCAAAACACCGTATGAGCTATGGACAGGAAGAGTACCCTCGCTAGCTCACCTCCGTGTGTGGGGGAGTCCTGCAGAGGCTAAAGTATTTAACCCAAACCTTGGGAAGTTGGATACCAAATCAGTGAGCTGCCATTTTATTGGCTATCCTGAATGATCAAAGGGTTATCGTTTCTACTGTCCAAACAGTTATACAAAGTTTGTAAAAACGAGATACGCCATCTTCCTGGAAGACGAAATGACTAAGGGGAGCTCAGTAGTTCGAGAAATTGATCTTGAGGACAGGCGGGTGTCTGAACCCGCTCCATCAATTCAAGAGCCTTTCTTCTCTCTACCTGCTGATGTTGTGCCTGCAATGCATGACGTTGCGGTACCAACACCTGTTGTTACCTCTCCTGCGGCAACAATGAATGAAGAGTCAGAAGATCGGCTATCCGTGATGACTATGAAGTTTATAATATAGAAGAGTCACATATGGAGGATGATCCCACTTCATATGAAGAGGCCATGAGAAGCGCTCGCTCATCTGAATGGTTGGAAGCCATGAAAGATGAAATGAAATCAATGAAACTAAACGATGTCTGGGATTTAGAAGAAATTCCTAAAGGAGCCAAAACAGTAGGCTGTAAATGGGTCTACAAAACCAAATATGACTCTAGAGGGAATATAGAAAAGTTTAAGGCGCGACTTGTGGCAAAAGACTTCACACAAAGAGAAGGGATTGATTACAATGAGACATTTTCTCCAGTCTCTTGTAAAGATTCCTTCAGGATTATAATGGCACTGGTGGCACATTATGATTTGGAATTACATCAAATGGATGTAAAAACGACATTTCTAAATGGAGATTTGGAGGAAAAAGTATATATGGCGCAACCGAAAGGTTTTGTCATGAAAGGAAACGAAAATATGGGATGTCGTCTAAAGAGATCTATTTTATGGATTAAAACAAGCTTCGAGACAGTGGTACTTGAAGTTTGATGGGACAATAAAGAAATTTGGGTTTCAAGAGAATATCGAGGACAACTGTATTTATTCAAAGTTTAAGAATGGGAGATTCATTTTCCTAATCCTGTATGTGGATGACATTCTACTCGCTAGTAGTGATGTCAGTCTACTGCATTCCTCAAACTTTGACATGAAAGACCTCGGTGAGGCTTCATATGTTTTGGGCATAGAGATTCGCCGAGATAGAACAAAGTATGCATTGGGACTTTCTCAAAAGGTAGAAAAGGTGTTGAAGAAATTCAACATGTACAGATGCAGTGCTACACCTGCTCCTATAGTGAAAGGCGAAAAGTATGGGGCATCGCAATATCCCAGAAATCAGTATGAGCTCAATGAATGAAAACAAAGCCATATGCGTCAGCTGTAGGAAGCCTACAGTACGCGCAAGTGTGCACACGACCTGACTTGGCATTTGTTACCGGGTTACTTGGCAGATTTCAGAGTAATCCAGGCCCAGAGCACTGGAAATTGGTAAAGAAAGTCTTGCGTTATTTGCAAGGAACGAAAGGCCTCATGCTGTCTTACAGAAGATCAGAATCGCTCCAGATAGTGGGGTATTCAGATTCTGATTTTGCAAAAGATAACACAAAGTCAACATCGGGATACGAGCTATTTCATGGAAAAGCTCAAAACAGACTATCATCGCGGGGTCTACTATGTATGCCGAGTTTATAGCATGCTATGAGGCAACGGGGCAGGTGAACTGGCTAAAGAAGTTCATACCCGGTTTAAAGGTGGTTGACAGTATTGAGAAACCACTAAAGTTATACTGCGATAAGGAACCCGCGGTAATGTACGCTCACAACAATCAGTCAAGTGGTGCTGCCAAACACATTGACATAAAGTACTATGTTATGAAAGACAAAGTCCGGGATCAAACAATCAGTCTCGAACACATTAGAACAGAAAGAATGCTCGTGGATCCACTCACGAAAGATCTACCACCCAACGTGTTCAAGGAACATGGAGCCGGCATGGGTTTAAGGGAAGCCTTATGAATCCTGGACTACAGGGCCCAAAAGTTAAAGCATCTGTTTCTGAATGGAGACGTGTATAATGGCTGTTAAATCTATCGGTGATTAACCGTGACGATGAAACATGCTCTATTTACAAATCTGTGATGGAATAGAAAAAGCTAAAAGAAATAGTGAGATCAAGGGGGAGAATGTTAGATTGATCTCCCACCCGTTGGGCCCAACGGCACAACGGGCCTTGACCACGCCCTGATCGGGGGCGCCCAGCCCATTGGCTGGTGGGCCCCTGTCACCCTGCGCCATATAAAACAGAGGGTGGGGGCCGGGGTGGCACACGACACGAGGTTCGCTGCCGCCACCAACTCCACCCAAAACCCTAACCCTAACCGATCGAGGGGGTGCAACCAGTGACGGGAACTCGCCACCGCCGCGCCACCACCTCACCGGGAACGCCTACTGCCGTAAGCACCGTCGCCGTCCACGTCTACCCCGCGACAATGAGACGATGGCTGGCGCGTCTTCATTCTCAAACACGTCCACCAGTCGGTACCTCTAAACCCTATCCCCTCATACATCGTCGGCCAAAACACGTACAGAGAAAACCCTACCGATCTAAACCCTAGGTGATCGTAGAGAATCCTTTCATTATCTTCTCCCGTTGCAACTCACATGCATTTTTTGTTAGTAAACAGAAAAAATAAAAAGGAAACGAAAGATTTGTCCAAAGATATTCTACAACTTGAAATGAAGCGAAAAATACTGACTCCGACTCGTAAAAAGGCAACCAAAAGAATATCGGTCACTATCTTCGTTCCTACGAATCAACAAACCAACGCCATCGAATAATTCAGTGATCACACACATGCTACAAATTAATTAGCGTGCTAACAAATGCGCAGAATCATAGTATATATAGGACACGCACTCACGCACATCTTACATAAAAAAATTTTCACTCACAAGGAAAGAACCAGTCAGCTCTCCATCGTTGAAAGAGGCTTCCCTCTGACCCATAGGACAATAACCCCTCCCTGTTTATGGACACCGGATTGTCAAGCCTTAATGTGTGGTTCTTCATGTCATACACACAGTAGGCGCAGTCGCCGACACCATGGATGATCCCATCGGAGCATAATTTGGTTATATTCAAGCCCAAGAAGAATATCCAGTTGCCATGGTCAGGCAATGGAAGTGCTTTGGAGCAGGTGGTGCCGAGGAAGAGAGCCTGGTCACCTATGTCCTTCACTTGAGACCACCGGCGCCTCTCCAGATCTGCCTCGAACACATCCAACTTGATCTCCTTCCTCAACTCGTCGGCGAACCAACGGCGATAATAGTAAAACTTGGGGAAATGCCACCGCCATCGAACCATTAACAGCTTGCCGGTGCACGAGACGACGAGGTAAAAGGTCGTGAGCCAATAGTAGCCTTGACGGAGATTGTCCTTGTCCAAAGGAGGAGCTAGGTCGATCACGGTATCGACGCGAGACGAGTGATCCTCGCCGATGCTAAACTCGTGGACGAAAAGCTCCCCGTTTTTGCTAACGGAGTAGAGCTTGCCGCCGTAGAAGGCTATGTCGCACACGAAGCCTGAGCCGGCGGCGAATGACCAGGTCGAGTGCATGCCCGGCCGGTGGAAGAAAACACCATAGCCCGCGATGACGGCGGCGACGAGGTCAGGCGAGCACACGACGATCTTCCGCACGGCGTTCTCGCGGAAGCTCATGGTGTGTTGTCCCTCTCCCTCCCCGTAGTCACGGAAGATGGTCTCATCGCCATCGCTGTACCAGTGGTAAGGCAGATCAATCTTGGCCTTTGAGATAGGGTTCATCAGGAAGCACTCAAGCTGCTCGCTGCTGTCGTAGAGGAGCCAGCCATCGAACGAGCCGCGGCAGACGGTGCCCGTGGGCAGCTCTCCGGGGATGGGGACGCGGTGGACCTCGCCGTCGGGGAGGCTCTGGTAGGTGGTGCGGTCCAAGGCAAGCCAGGGGAGCGGCGGCGGAGGGAGCGGGTGCTGCTGCCGCGCGGCGTGGCGCCACTGGCGGCACACGGCTCGGAAGCGGAGGCGGTCGCCGTAGGAAAGCAGCCGGCAGAAGACCATGCCTGACAGCTCCGGCGGGAGATCCGGCCATGGCGACCACGAGCCTTCGTCGTCGTCCATGCCGACGCAAAGATTGGATTCGACCGAGCTTGCAGACATCGATCGATGGCGCCTTCTCTTCGATCTGTTGCGTCCATGGATTCAACTAGCTCGTACAATATATGCACGTATGAATTGTGGCCTTGCGTGCATGGACGACTGCTCGACCAAATCGTATTCGAATTGATGCCCTTTTTTCTATTCGATCCAGAACTGAGGTTTGAGACGGACTCCAGGCTCCAGAATAGTAGTTAAATTATTATTACTATTACTATAATAATCCCTTCATTCCAAAATTACTAAATATAAGACACAACTACTATATTTTGAAAAAACAACTGTTATATTTTGGAATGGAGTATAAAACTGACACGAGCTTCTACACTAAAAAAAACTTCCCTAAACATTTAGAACGTTTAACGAAAAATAGATGACTGAGATTCTTCTTAGGATGTGTTTAAAAGAGGGAAAGGAGATGATTGTGAATAAATGCAAAACGGGGTGACAACCGGCGCATAAGTATTAATTATTTTAAATTTTTTTAAAAATGGATTAATATAATTTTTAAGTAACTTTTGTATAAAACTTTTATAAAAAATTATTGTTTAATAGTTTTATAAACGTACAATTACAAAATATGGGATGTAAGTGTAACTATACACTTACAAAAATTATTGTTTAATAGTTACAAACGTACACTTACAAAAGTAAATTGTAAACATACACTTACAAAAATATTCTTAACGTACAGACAATAGTTTTTTTTAAAAAAATTTGGCCCCTTAAAAAAATCGACTGAAGCCCCCCAAAAAATAACATTCGAATAGGCCCTGATGGCTGATCAGCCCACATACAAAATGGAATGTTTCTTCTCAATAAACAAACTCAGCAATAGAAAAAAAGGACTGTAGCCTTTGTAAAAGGCAAGGAAACATGCCAACAAAAAGACAGCCTATAAGCAAAGGACGGTGTATTAGTGTTAACGTCAAAATTTGGTAAGCCCCGAGGTTATCATCGGTCTAGGAATCGTATTGGCTTCAGAGTCCTGAGAAGAGCCAATGGACATATCAAGTTACCAACAGTTGGATTCTTAATGGATTCGGTTAAAGAAAATTAATCAAATAAGGAAAGTTTATCCAGAAGAGACCGAGTTCGAGGAGGATGTAGCATGGTAAGTAATCTATTAATTAGACAGAGTTAATTAATTTCCTTTTATTTTTAGGAAAGGTTGTTTAGAGTCCGAATAGGGCTTGTATCTTTTACTTTATATTTAGGAAAGTTTGTGTCTTATCCAATAAGGACTAGTATCTACTCATGGGTATAAATATGTACACCCGGAGTCTATGTAACCTATCTCTCGATCAAATACAACTACACTCGGCACATCGCTACCCTCTTTCCCGAGGTTTTTAGTTATCAACCAGCGGAACCTAGCACCTGACGCGGGGCTGCATCGACTTTTGATCTCCAGCGAAGGGGTAAGTCCTTCGTTCTGTCGGCCCTATTTATCAGATATCTTAGTTACTCTAAATCGATTATTCAATTTAGCTGTATCAGCTGAGCATGCTTTAGAGTATTTGTCGGTATTAGCTAAATTGTTTTGTCGAGCTAGATTAGTTAAGGTATCCACCACTCTTAAAATCAATCGAAGGCTTGATTGTCTAGATATTATGTTTCTTTTCATACTTTGCGTTGCATCAGCCCTAGTCATGCTTAGAACCATAATTTCTAACCTGCTTTTTGATTACCAATAAGGGTTTCATCGGGGTTTCAGCCGATGAGTTATCTGGACGTTGCGTAGGCTCACAAGAATTACATACAAGTTGTATTTAGTCGATGACAACAAAGGTTTCATTGATTATCTAATCGTTTGGATTTAATGACATCGGACTTTCAGCCGATGTATGCTTTAACCTTCGGATCAATATTTATTCTATCGTATCATTATTGGCCAATTGATTTCTATTGAATTATATTATTGTTTCATTACATTATCATCAGTCGATTGTCTTTATATCGTCATTTATATCAAGTATGAAAATTTACAAAGCCGATGATTCAAAACCCTATCGACATCAGCTAGTACCGGCATCGGCTGGAATTATTCCATTGGTTTGTCAGCCGATCGACTCTTTGATCTACTGTTTATATATCTTGTCAGTTGCAAGATCAAACTGACTGGCACACTCGCATCTCATCAACTTTAGGACCTGCACTGGAGCTAAGCAGCAGGCCTTTGTGTGCCACACGCAGGATCTACGTCAACACGTCTTTTGGCACATACGACGGGATAGATTTTGCGTCAACAATTGGAAAAGTCCATTTCATATCCCTCATTTATAGTCAGTTCGATTCGCGTCCCTGAACCACAAAACTAGATATAAATCATCCTCCAACTATTAAAAACAGATCAATTTGTGTCCCTAACTCAACTATTTGTAGCCTTCGGAATAAGTCTATTTTTCCTCTCTCCTTTCTTGATGCTGATTGAATCAGCTCCCTCAACCGCAAAACCGGGTATAAAACCTCTCTCATCTACGAAAACCAGTGCAAATCGACTTCTTCTGGGGTTTGGGAAGTGGTTTTACACTGATGTGGCAAATTGACCACGGTTGATTTGCTGAGTCAGCAGGTGGGACCCGTATGTCAGCAACTTCTCATTTTATCTTTTTCCTCACCTCTCACCTCTCTCTCTCTTTCCTTGGTGCACCGGTGTGAGCCCCCGGTTTTGTATACCGGAAACCCCGTATGTATTACAATACCATTCCCTGGATCAGTAGATGGTACACACATGGCACAGTTGTATATCACAAGCTGACATCGTCATACAGGTCTTACAATATATTGATAATACAAGGGTAGCCCAAATGGGACCCGAATAGACCAAGCATGGTCGTCAACAATACAAAATACCAAATGAAGTAAATGCGGTAGCGGAAGCGAAGCAGCGGCGGTCCATCTTATCCCACACGCATTGACTGGTGAACCTAGGTCCCTATTCCACCATCCTCGGTAACTCCTTGCCAGCATAGCATATGTACAGAGCGACACCAACACCTTTCTAAAGGATTTAAATAAGCAAGAGTGAGTACCAACCACAGCAAGCCACCACTATAGAATGCATATAATGTTCGTAGGGGTTCAAGGATGGCTTGGTTTATTTGCATAGAGCTAGTTTTCACAAATTATTTCACAAGCCTATGACGTAGCAGTTTTAACTGAAAACAATCGTTAGGTTGAAGTTGTCCTTAACCTGCGAGAGTTCATCCACCTTTCCCAAGCCTCGCTTGGTCTGGCTTATCCTCGCATCCAGTTTCCACCGTTTTAACCATTACGACCTTCCCGCGCGTCGGGCGAGGTCACATCGTCAATCCCAATCATATTTTAAGCAATATTAAAAATTAATGAGACTAGTCAAGAGTAGTACAAGTCCCGGCGCTCATTAACCGCGAGTACGACTATTCGAATAGTTTAGTTTACTCACACTGCAGTGGATGTACGCTTTTAATCCCGCACTCCGTGACGTACCCAACACGAGACTTGTCACAGCCCGGTTTTTTAGTTACCCTCGCATGGCGGCACCCGCTCCAAGCACTATGAATCCCCATTGCACCCCCAGCGCCACATTCCTACCTCGAGCCGGTGGTGAGAGGAGTCCTGGCGCTCCCGAGATCTTAGGGGGGTTACATAATATATACTTAGGGTGCATTTTAAGTTTTTGCCGACGTTCAACAGATCGACCCAAGCGTTCTAAACCACAACACTTCATCAACACATCAACGAATATCCAGAACCTACCGTGTCTGGGGTGCCACCCCACGAGAATTTCCTAGTCCACCGGGTCATACCCCACTCGAGAAATGCGGTCGTACTCTGTTCGTTTCTCGCATAGCTTCTTGACTCGGTCCTTAATTGACCAGGGTCAGCGGCTTACCGTTCCCAGAACCACCCATATTCTATCCATGCCGCCCCAGTCGAATAGTTTTGTGTTATTAATTTTTTGGTTTTCGCAAAGGTTTTAATGTTGCGGGTGGCGCTTATGTCTCCATCCGTCCCCGACAATCACTCCCACTGAGTGATCGCCACATCCACATCCATAGCCATATATCATAAGTATGGAGTGTACAAGCGTCTACACATATGCAACGCTAAGCAGTATAGATAATTATCCGCGCATAAATAATAGACTCAGGTAACAAAGGTGTATAAGTACATAAAGGTAAACAATATCAAAGGTAAGGCTTAAAAAAATGTAGGTACGCATTTTATAATTAGCATGCAATTTTATTTGTAATCAACACATTTATAAAAAATTAGATCAATATGTTTGAGGAAGGGGGCGTAGTGACTTGCCTTGCATTAGGTTCGTATACTTTTCGAGAAATCCGCAACAGTTAGAATAACCGGAATATCCACGATCAAGGAATAACCGGAAAACCCGAAAGTCCGACCATCAATCGAAGAAAACCACACAAAATCCTAAAAATAAAATAAATAATACTCAATACAAACTAATGGTACCAATAAATAGATCTCGATTTTAGAGAGAGGATGGAAGTCGAATGGAGCCAAACGGAGTTACGGTTGGAGAGATATGAATTTTGGAAGATTAAAGGACTTTATGGAATGTGGAAATGAATTTATTAAATTGGAATCTTTCTGAAAATATTCTTTTCCTCTGTACAGTCCAACAGAGGGAGTCCAACAGAGGGAGGTATATTGCACTTTCTTTTGAGTGAGTTTGGACTGTGTAGAGAGATATATCATGGACTTTTGGTAAGGAGGCAGAATGTTGGTGGGCTTCGGCTCAAGGAAATACGAGGGATTCCAATAGACCTTTTAATCAATAGCCCAATGAATGCAGAGGGGGTAATGTAGACTTTATTATTCTAACTGAATGGGACCCATGGAGAGAGAGTCAAAGGTGTGGGCCCCACCCTTTTTTTCTTTCTTTCTTTTCTTTCCTCCTTCTCTCTCCTTCTCTTGTTCCTATCTGTTCCTCCTCCTCTTCCTTTTCTTTTCTGCTTCTCCTCTCTTCTCTTCCTCTCGTTCTCTCTCTCACACCGTCGACAGGAGGAGGAGGAGGGCGCTTGGCGACGGCGGCTGGCGGCGGCCGGCAGGGGGCGCCGAGGATGGTGGGTGGCGGCGGTCAGCCGGGTGAGGACGTCGATGGGAGCAGGTGGCGCTGGTGGTGGATGGCGGCAGGGGCGGTGATGGAGGCGGCGGTCAGGCCGGGGCACGGTGCCGGCAGCTGGGCGTGGGGGCGGGTGGCCGGCGGTGGCCGTCTGGGGGCCGGCGCAGGCGACGGCGGCCGGCCGGGTGGCAAGGGCGACGCCGGCGCGGGCTGCGGCCGGCCCAGGCGTGCGGCAGCGGCGGCCGGCCGGGGAGGGGGCACTGGCGGCTGGGGCGGCGGCGGCCTCGGCCGGGGCGACGCCGGCGCGGCTGTGGCTGGCCCAGGCGCGCGGCAGCGGCGGCCGGCCGGGGAGGCGGCGCCAGCAGCTGGGGCGGGGCGACGTTGGCGCCGCGGCGGTGGTGCGGCCACTCGGCGGCGTAGCACGGCGGCAGCCCGGCTCGGCTATGCGGCAGTGCAGTCAGGCGCACGCACGGCGCGACACGGCCAAAGCAGAGACGGTATGTTCGACAGTCGCTGGCTTTTGTAGTCGCCGGTGAGAGGGCTCGCATTGATTTGTATTCAATCCGGCCCCATGTCCGTGCAAATGTTGGTGAGGTCGGTGATGAACGGCGGCGGCAGGGTCTGGGTTTCCGTTGTCACTGGCCCTGGCGGCTGTTGCCGCTCGACGCTGTCGTGCGGACGGCCACCGGTCGTGCCCACCTAATCTCCCTTGAGGAAAACGGCTGTGAGCAGCGGGAGGCAGCGGCTAAGCAGCTGGGTTAGCTGCATGCATGCATGCTTACGACTGCTAGCTAGCTACCTGTATGCATGCCTTCGCATGGCTAGCTAGCTGCATGCATGCATCGCCGGTGGTGGTGGCACGAGGTTAGGCGCGCGGGGCGCGGAAACGGAGGGTGAAGCCACTGGCGAGATGGGAACAGAGGGCAGTAGCTGGTGATGGCGCGGCGCGCAGCGACGTCGTCGCTGCTAATGTATGGGGAAGGAGAAATAGACTTGTTTTTTTCATGGAAGTGGCTTACAGTAAGGAGGCTTAGGTAGAGGGAGAGGAAATGAACTTGTGTTGTGGAATGAGTTGGGCTAACAGAGGAAAAAAATGTGGCCCAAGGAAGTAGGATGCTTGAATATTTTCTTTGGAATATGTAATTTGGAAATTTGAAGGGGATTGGAGATGGAATTTGTAATGGACTGTATTTATAATTTTGACTATTTAATACAGACATTTGAATTGAATTTGGTATACTTGGATGTAATTGGTTTGTATAAATGGACTGTATATTCAATTTGAACTTGTGAATGGAATGTATATTCGGACTGTATATGTGGACTGTACAGGTGATATTTGGATTTGACCTGCTTTTGTACTCTATACTGTATGATTATGTTTGGGTCGCTGAATGAGACATTCGGATTCAATTTGGCTAGCAGAGCCGTGCGAGGATTAGAGTTAGGATTTCTTTGCACGTGCTCTGACGATACTGCAAAAGGAATTTTTAGGATGACGCATGGCATACAAATCCAACCATCGCGGTAGAAATATAATTCGGGATATTCAGACCAATGTACGATAAATAAATATGTCGATCGATTATAAATATTCAAGGGAATTATCGAGTTTGAAACGATAGAACGGTTTTAATTTAACCGTAGGGTTCCGAGAGTTTGAGGGAAATGTATCACTGCGAAGAAAGGAATTTTGGGGCTTTAATTCGATTAGTACCGAAATGATTAAATGGAACAAACGGCGAGGAGGAGGAAAGGAAGGTCGTCGAACAGATAACAACCTCTTTAGAGATAAGATTAAATCGAGATCTTTGGCACAAAACCTAAACACACACAAATAAATAGCAAATTCAAATATGCAAACTAGGCTGGCCTTTCCAGGAGAAGAGAAAAGCAGACTTTAACTAAGAATACCATTTACTTTAAAAACAGTCTTTGAGGAAGTCCTTTCACCAATAGAATTCCGATAAATAATTTACCGATAGATTTTATTTGCAAGTTATTTTCCAAAGGGCTTACTCCTTTTTTTAAATAATCTTTGAAAATAATCTAAGCAATATTCCCTTTGTAAAATATTATTCATTTTAATGAACTCTCCCGCGGAGGGTGTGCAACCAAATAGTAATATATAATTTTATTTAGAGAGCAAAAAAATCGGAGGGGTTCAATACATAGAGAAAGTTTTATAAGAAAATTTTTGGTATCTGTAAATATCTCCTAATTATGACTCCGTAAATAAATAATTTTTCTGAAATCAAAATATTAGCATATGCTCAGTCGTCCGTCCTTTTAGCCCATGTATAGAAGAAAAACGACAGATCGAAATAAATTAATCCCGGCATAAATATATTTTAAAAAAAAGATTTTTGATTATTCCGAATTTTTGATTTCGTATTTCAAAGTCGGAATTTTCAGGGTGTTACAACCGACCCATCCCGTGTAGCCTCTGCACGCCCCCAACAGCCACGACCTCCCTAGCAGTGAACAACAGTGGCGAGAGGTAAGCTGTCCTCGTCGGCCGCTTCATCAGCCAAGAGACCTCCCAGATAAGGTTGGTCGACTTGTCCGAGCCCTGTAGGACGTAGGCCTGCACAGCTCGGCGTTGACCTTCGAAAAAGGGGTCACCAAAGTAGCGGAGCATGCAGGCGTCGAGCCAGATGATGACATCCTTCTTGGACGGGTAAACGTGTCGCGCCGTGAAGATGCACTTGGCACATGTCGTACTTGCACTCCTTCCCCTCCTCGCTGCTAACGATGGGGATGTCGAACCCGATGGCTTGGGCCTCGGACTAGAGGAGCGAGACGGGCCACACTAGGTTGGCGACAAAGGAGCTGTCAGTGGCGAAGCTGCCCACACTAGAGCAGGACATGCCAAACTCCCCCACAAAGCTCAAAGCAGGTTCCACCTCCTTGGACACGCTAGCCGCATATGGAGATGGCGCACCTTAGCTAGTCCATCCTCCCGTCACCCACGCAGTCCTACTATACCGATGCCTTCTCCGCCGACGCTCGTCTTTGTCCCCATCATCGTCTGCCTCCGCCTCCTCCACATTACCTGCCTCCGCGCATTCTCTGTCCGCACGCTCCCACTTCTCCTCTTCCTCACGCTCCTAGCTAGCCTCGCCTTCCTCCTTTGCCCTCCACACCTGTCGCCCGCGTGGTAGAGCTCCGCCTCTGCCGCTTCCGTGTCAACCTGCCCCTGTTCTCGCTCCATCGACCTTGACCACTAGGGATGAAAACGGATCGGAAACGGACAGAAACTAGCTTTATCATATTCGTTTTTATATTTTTTTTTGGGAATCGGAATCGGATTTGAAAACCCGGATACGGAAATGAAATCGAATATTATCGAATACAGATACAGAGAGAATACAAAATGGAACGAATACGGTAACGAATATTTGTCGGTATATAAAAATCCCCTTAAATTGAGTTTCCTTAATCAAGGAAGATATATCACTTGTTATTTTAGGTCAACTTCTCCAACATTTATATCGTCAATTTTGTAGGCTGCCCCAAAATCGCATGTGAAAATCGATTTTCATGGTCATTCCCCTAAGAGATCCACATGTAAATATGATTATTCATTTTCTAATCCCAATACCTTTTACTACATGTATAGCTTACTTGCCATATCACTTATCAAGTTCTTATTGTATAAATTGGAGATGTTATTTATTTTATTGCACATCTTCGAAACTTGTAGTGTTTGTTTTATACTTTAAACATTTTCAAATACAAATGTTATAAGCTACAAAGTGGTAGATCCCATTGTGCTCTACAACATTGATATGGAACACATCTCCATCAGATGTCGGTTGAATTGTAGATATGCGATTTTGTAAAAACAAATATGGTATTTTATAATGAATATTTAGACCCTTAAATGATCTCAAATAATAAAATAGTCAACAAGAAAGTTGTAGATCTCATCGAGCTCTACAATTTTGATATAAAGTTTGTCTTCATCTGACTCCGTATGAAAAAGTTATGTATATATATGTATTTTTTCTGAAATTTGATCCATGTCTGCGGATATCCGAACAAAATTCCCGGATAGTTTCCGACCGTTTTCCGATTCCGACGGATAGTACCCTTACTGTATTCGTTTTCGTTTCCAAGAAAAAAAAATCCGAATTCGTTTTCGAATCCGAGAATTTCTGGATAGTTCCGACCGAAACTATCCGAATCCGAAAAATAGTTCGGACGGACGGAAACTATCCGTACTAGTTTCAACCTTATTGACCACGCGCTCCACCTCCGATTTCAGCTCCTTTCGTGTAACGCCCGTTCTGTCGCGGTGTTAACAGGAAAACCTACTTTAATAAAAACCCTAATTTTCGAAAGTTGTTCTTATTTGAAAGTGTTGTTGCATGTGTGTGCCAAGATATCGGTTTCCCCTCTGTCCAAATCCTAGCTCAAAAGTCAAATCCAAACTCTAAATCTGCTCCAAACAAATCTTCTCCGTAAAAGTCCGATTTGCCTCCCTCGGGTTCCTTGGGCCGGTTTCCTCGACCGGCCCAGCTCCCTTCCTCTCTCCAATCCTCTCCTTCCTCTTCGTGGGCCATGCCCGCATCCCGGCCTACTTTCCCCTCCGGCCCATGGCCTCCCCTCACGTGCGCCTCACACGCCCCGCGGGAGAGAGAGCCGCTCTCATCTCTCTCTCTCTCCTTCCCGTCTCTCTCTCTCACTCGCCGGAAATTGCCGCTAGCGTCTTTCAAACCTCCCGCCGCCCGTTGGCCCCCGTGCCCACACACGCGTCGTGGCCGACCAGCCGGTCGCGCCGCCGTCACCACTGGCCGCCGACTGTCACCGTGTCCCCGCCCCATGCCGAACCGACCCGGCCGCCGCTCGTCGTCACTGCCAGCATCATCCGCTCGGCCCCGCACCTCCGCGCGCGTGCGTCCAAGAGCGGAAGCCGCAGCTGCTCCCCGCTTATCCCCCCTCTCTCTCCTCCTTTTTCCCAAAACGTCAAGGGACAGCGCCCCTTTCTTCCCCCCTTTTCTTCTTTTCCCCTTTCTCGCCGGTGTCACCTTCCTTCCGCCGTTTGACCACAAGCGCCATGGAACGCCGCTCCCGCGCGCGCCCGTGAACCACCACCCCCTATAAAAACCGCGTCCCTCCCCGTTCGGCCGCTCTCCCATTTCTACCGCCTCCCACCGACGCGCCATGTTGCCGGTCGCAGCTCGAGGACGCGCGACGTGGACTCGGGCCGCGCAGTCGTCCTCCTCTTCCTTGGCCCGAGGCCGAGGCAATCACGCCACGCGCCGTCGGCCTCTCTTCCGGCGCACCCTCCACTCGCGGTAACTCTCGCGCCCTAGACACACACACTCTCTCTCCTTCTTCTCCCTTCCCATAGTAGCCGGCTAGCCAGCCTCGGCGTCGCTCCCACATCCGCATAGCACCGCCCTAGCCGTCTTCCCCCTGCCTCTTGACTTCCCACCGTGGACGCTCGCTCCTCCCGCCCCATCTCGCCGCGCCGCCGATACCGCCACCGTACACGGGTGCTCCTCCGCCGACTGCCGTCGCGCACCCCCTCTCCAATCCCAGCCGACGAACGGGTTTGCCTTGACCTCCTCTAGCCACCGGCGCCAGCCTTTCCCTCCACCTCGCCGTCATTCGCTGGTGATTCTCGGCCGCCGTGAGCCATCCGATCTCGGACGAGCTCCTCTTCCCCCTCCTGCGCTGACGTGGCCGCCCACGTAGGCTTGACCGGGTCAAGACGACCCCGGTCAGTGCCTCCCGGCCCGCGCCCCCGCCTCGCCACGTGGGTCGCGGCATCCTCCACTAGTCGGCCTCACGCGCGCCACGCCCGCGTGGGTCGCGCCTCACCTGTCGGCCCCATGGCCTGCCTCGCGCGCAAATCGCATGGGCCACGTCCCCGCGGCCCGCTAGCCCCTCTCCCCAGCCGGCCCATCCCTCCACCAGCCTCCCACACCCAACACGGCCTTGGGCCGCCTCTCTCCCCGCGGCCCGCTAGTCCTTCTCCCTGCACCGGACCCTCCCTTTTTCGGCCTGCCGCTCACCCGATTGGGTCGTGCTCCGCCAGCCTACTCCTCCCTTCTCCGGCCGGCCTCGCCGCGCCGCTTGGGCCGCCTCCCTCGCGCGCTGGCCCATTGCTCGGCCGCGCGGCACTTAGCTCTCGGGCTACCTCCGTCCGCCCGAGAAAGTCTAAACCATGCCCTTGCTGTCTTATATGAATTATTAAATCCTTTTCCATTAGACAGAAAATCAATTAACCTTACAAAATCCGTATCTCCTCAACCGTTAATCCGATTGCCTCTGTTCCACTTCCAAAATCTCTCAAAAATCGAGATCTATCTAATGGCACACTTAGAGATCATTATTAGGACTTTCTTTTCTCCGTTTGTTGAGTCGCTTCATTTCGCGTGTAGCTTCGGAGCCCGAAGACTCGTAGTATGCGGATTTCGAGGAGCAAGCACAAGATGTCGAGCGAGGCAAGTCTCCTTTGATCATCTTGCGCCTATAAATTTGAAACTAAGTATTTCCATTTCGCAAACTATGCATTAATAGGTCGCACATGCTGTACCTGGTCGTGGTTTGCGAGATAACCTGCCGGTCCAACCCAATTGATGCGCATACCCTCCTTGGCTATTGAATACCTGTACCACCCTTGTCAACTGCCGGTTCCCGATGTTCGAGCCCTCGGGCACGTACATCGAGGACTCTCTCAAAATTTAAAACTTTCAACGATCGGTAAAACTTGGGTTTACAAAACACTTGGAAAACCCGACGCTTGGGTCGGTGCCTGTGAAATAAAACGATTTCTAAAATCACAGTGCGGGGGACGTATCGGGAGTACGCTTTCCCATTCTCGCACTTAAGGACCGATTCCTTTTGGGATTTCATCCAAACATAATTAGTGTGACCACATGGGTGGAATGGGACACCCCTGGTTGAGTAACTAGCTAGGCCAGGGCAGCCTTGATGCCAAGGGACAAGTGGATTCGTCGAGGTGGTGTCGGGGAGGACCCCTGGGCTTCTTGGCACAACAAGGTCTGGGACCTAAACTATTGTTGGTCCGGATGACCCCTCCCGTTGGCATATGGTGACCCTGTGTCGGCTTTGGAAATGCCTTGTCATGAAAGCCTCAAAGTCACCAGACGTGGTTTTACTGCACAGGCTGGGTGACCTAGGCTAGTAATGTCGTGTGGGTAAAGTGTACCCCCTCTGCAGAGGTGAAAGTTCAAGTGCCATTATTTTGGTTTTGGTGATTAATGACAAAACCAATTATATGAGACTAGTGTTTTTATAAGCATTTCTTTGCCTAGTCTCATGTGGATATGAAAGTGGAATGTGTTGGAGGTGATTCCCGGATTTCATATGAGTTGAGATAGAAACGTTCATTGATGGTGGACCTAAATCACAAGGATGAAATGCATGGAGATTAAGCTATATGTATCACTCTTTCTCTCCATATGCACATATTGATATATTCATATATAATATTTTCATGTGAATGATATATGTATTTGAGATTAATGTTTTGTTTGAGCCATATCTTGTTTAGTCTCTACACATTGAGAACATGGAGATGAAGAAGGTATGCTTCTATCTTAATGTCTACATATGATCAATACCTTCTATTCTTGTATAAGGTAAGCTCCCAATGTTTTATCTCTAGTTATGCATACTTTTTGCTTCACACAAAATATTTTGTATGCATACATTTAGGGAGAGCAAATCCTATACCTTAGTTATGCATGTACTTGATCCAAGTTATTCTCTTTCATTTAATTGGGATCTTGACATTGGAGCATATATTTGAGTATATGACACTTGTGGTGTTGATTAATACTCATCACTTATTCATATCATTTTATATATGCGATCGGTTGGTCAACATATGGAGGTTGACAACCGGATCATTGGGACTAATAATTTCATTGAGTTGAATGAGAGAAATAGGTCCCAAGGATTTCAAGGTGTTGATGCTCAAGTGATATCATTCGACCTAAAGATACCAAGGATGAAAAAGTGGAGATATTGAAGATGTAAGATACGAAGTGGCTACTATGGCAAGACGGTGAAGGGCAAACGATGCTCGGTCGCGATGGACCATGTGGCGGTGAAGGGCAAGCAAGGGGCTTGGCACCGAAGAACCAAATCTGGTGGTGAAGGGTGAATGACGGCTTTGTCATGATAGACCGTGCGAGACCATTTGAAGCTACAAATAACCGCATCAATCATTTGAAGAATATATGGTGAAACGGTTTTGATGTTGGCGTCCCTTAAGGACAAAGAAAGAAATATGGAAATAAGGCATTCCTATTGGTATAATTCTCTTCCTATTTAGTTTTCAGTATAGGAATGCCGTACTATTAAGAGGGATGCAACATCGATATGTTCGGGTATGTCTCGGTTCTCAAAGTGACCCATCTTAGTGCTACCTGAAGAGAAATCCAAGCTTTAATATATCCTTTGAATGGTTTTAAACCTTGATTTTGGTTGAGTTGGTAGCCCTCTAAGTGAGCTTTCCATAGAGTCCAATATCATCAAAAACGGATCCCCGAGTGAAAAGTTATGGTTGTTTTACTATGTGATTTTCGAAAGTTCCGAAAAAATCTCGAAAAGTCCGAAAATCTTTCGGACTTAAAATTCCGAAAACGGCCGCGAAACTAAGTGTAACGCCCTGAAAATTCGACCGTCGAAATTGAAACCCTAAAAATACGAAGTTTAAAACATTAAAAATTTAATTTGCATCATGCCGCATTTTATGACTTGTTTATTTGAATCTTTATTTTGCGGATGTTGAATTTATCGAAATTATTTCGGCGCAAACCCTAGAACGGAAACCGACGAGAAGGAATAATCACTGCGCATAAATTAAAATAAAGTTCTAGATAAAATTTTAGCGAATAACATATTTCGTATTAATGTCATGAATTTATTTAGTTAATAAAAATTTTATAATTGTCCACGCATATGGATAGGCGTAATGAATATGGATAATATAAAGTGACGGGCAAGATTTAGGGCGGAGTAATTCCAATATCGAGTTTATTTTATTCATGCGAGAGAGTTATAAATTTGGACAAATATAATACAATGCTAATAATAATAATTACAAAAAAAATATAATAATAATAATAATAATAATAATAAAGAAAAAAAGAGAAATGGTACAGTTTATCTTCCCCGGCGAGCTAGGCCTAACCCTAGCTCTGCTACCGCGCGGCGCCTGCAGCCTGCCGCGCCTCGAGCTCCACCCGAGCGGCACTTGGAGCCCCGCTCCCCCTCCCCTCGAGCCCCCCCCGCTGGCGCCGCTGCTGGCAGTCCCATCGCCGCCTGCCGTGCGTCGCCGTCAACTGTCGCCGTCGCCGGTCACCGAGCCCCGCGCCGGCCAAATCCCTCCCCGGCCGGCTATAAAAGCCCTCCCCCGGCCGAGCACTGCTCCCCCACCTCCCCTCCTCCATTTCCCTTCCCTTTCCCTCACTGCCGTGAGCCACCGCGCCACGCCGCCGCCGGAGCTGCCGCCGCCGCCGTGCGCCGTCGCCACCACCTCTGCCGCGTCGCCGCCTGGGCTGCCGCCGGCCGCCGCCGCTGCTCGCCGTCCTCAGCCGCCGCCGCAGGCAAGCCCCCTTCCCCCCCTCTATCCCCTCCCCTTGCCGGCGTGCTGTAAGAGAGAGAGAGAGTAACAGAGAAGCAGAGACAGAGGAAGAAGACGATACAGAGAAGGAGAGAGAATAAGAGAAAAAGAGAAAGAAAAGAGAGAGAAGGAAAAATAAAAATAAAAGGAAAAAAAATAATAAAAATAAAGGCAGATAAAAATTGGGGTTAGGAATTTAATTATTTTTGTTTATCTCGAATATATGTGCTAGATTAATATAAAGTGTTAGTTTAATTAAATAATAAGATGGACCGACATCGGTTATTTTAGAAACGCGGGTAGAATTATATCGGACATTTAATTGCGATTTAAAATGTTCACCAAACTAGATTATTCTTTAATGGTTAATACTTAGCGATGACTTAGCCTATTATGTAGATTTTTATTAGTTAAATTTCGCTAGTCCTTTATATATATATATATATATATAATCGGAGGATTAATTACTGGTCGTTTTTAAATTGCTATCGTATGTATGCGATCGTTCGTATCTATTTAAATATTTATTTAGTCGGTATCAAGTTGGTTCCTACTCAATAATAGGGCTATCCGCTAAATTACCCGTCGTGATTATTTTAGCCGACTATTCACTGGGTAGGGTTACCTTTTATTATCGGTCTCTAATTTATTCGAGACGCGTAAATCAAATCGGATTAATAGTTTGAATTGGCTAGCGCTAATATTTTAGAACAACGGTATTAAAAATCAAAATAGTATTATTTTTTTAAAACAAAATGGAATCGACGTCGTCGTTCAACGCTCGCGCTCGATCTTTTCTTTAAACTGAATTTTGTTGGAGTTTAAATTGAATTCTAAATGAATTCAATTCCTTTCGCACGTAATTATAGATCCCGAGGGAGCTGTGAGTCCGACCGAAGACCAAGAACCACCGGACTTCGAGCAAGGCAAGTCATCACTATTCCTTGAACATATCGATCCCAAATTGCGAAATTATTTTGTTTGCAAATAAAGTTGCATGCAATGATGAACATCCTACTTGTTGTTATGCCATGCCTTGAATATTGTTTACCCCATATCCCCTTGTAACCATGTTTACGTATGAGTCTCTGGTCAATTATGACAAATGCTTAGTAATGCTATTCTAGAATCATGCATACTCATATTTATCAAAATGCTATATGCTTGGGCAATTACCTTTGGGAAGGTAATTGAGATGCGCCATGTGGAGACATGAGCGCCACATTGCCATGATATGATGACATAATTTGTGAAAGGAGAAATGAAACTAAACAACTGTTTTCGACCGGGGCGGATGGTGGATTTGGGTGGTATCTGGAAAAGACTAGTACCGTCCCCGGTCAGTTAAGGACCGAGCCATGAAGTTAAGCATGAAACGACCCTCGTACAACCGCACTTCTCGAATGGGTATAGACCTAGCGGACTAGATAGCCGAGCAGAGGCAGTATCCTTGCATAGATGGTTCACCCCCGTGTGTGAGGCAGGTGCGCTACGGTGGGGCAGCCGTTGAGGTAGGGCCGCGATGCGTGCCCTACGTCGGTGTCGCCATTTGTAGGACTGCCACGTGTGTGAGAGTGAGAATCTAAACTTAAACTATAAACTTTACGTGCGTGTGAGACTTCCCTTCCCGGGAGCGCCAGAACTCCTCTCACTGCTAGAAACAGATACGCCTAGAGTGCATGAGGATGATAGTTCATGGAGCGGGTACTGCCAATGCAAGGTTATCGAAAGGCTTTGCCGTGACGCGTCCCATGTGTTGGGACGAGGCTCATGTGTTGGGCAGTTGCGGAGTGCGGGTAAAGTGTACATCCACTGCAGTGTGAGTAAACCAAATCTATTCGAATAGCCGTGCTCGCGGATATTGAGCACCGGGACGTGCATTACACTTGGCTAGACTCTAAATTCTTAACCTGTGTGGGATGGGATATTGCATGATGAATTTTATGCTGTTGGAGCCACTCCCTGAGAGCAGGGAAGGTGGACGTCCACAGAAAACCATGACGACCAACGGTGGGAAGCCATCCTTGGGATCACGATGGATGGTAGACAGAACCGTCGTTGTTTAAATTAAACTCTGGTATTAAAACTTGACCAGTTATGCTAGGTCTTAGGTTTGTGAAAATGATTGCAAAACTAGCTTTATGCAACAGAGCCTATGCCTTGCCTTGAATGAAACCCTTCATACGCATTGTTGCCGTGGTGACTTGCTGAGTACGGTTGGTACTCACCCTTGCAATTATAAACTTCATCAGAAGCCGAAGATGACACCGCGGAAGATCCATACGCCTACTACGAAGAGGATGCGGAAGATGAGGGTGCCCACTAGGTCTAGATACGGTCGTTGCCTGTGGCAATGGCGATGCCGCTGCCTTCGCTCCGCTACTTATCTATACTCTGCTTTTGGACTGTATTCCGGACCGATTGGTCCTTTGTTCTAAAACTATGCCTTCGGGCCTATGATGTAATAATTCGTACACGACGCATATGAATGCGCTTTTGGTAATTCAACTATGTATCGTGCGTGCCAAACTACTTGATCCAGGGAAATGGCACGGAATACACGAGTGATTCCTGTTGCAAAACGGGGGTCTTTACACTAAGATGGCTCTCTGTTGATTTTCAGACTTGTCCGAAATGCATTTCGGAAATTCCGAAAATTGTAGTCTTGGTCTCCAACGGCTAGTTTTGAGAGGCTCGGGTATTTAAACTCCTCCACCCCTCCTTTGAGTGGCTGCTGTTCTTGGGTAATATTAGACATATCCAAAGCCAAATAGCCTTCCACATTCCTACCTTTGTGGTGCCTCTTTGTGAGTGGAATTTGAGAAGGGGAGAGAGTTGGATTGAGAGATTGAGAAGTTGAGAGCTAGTGAGCTTCACTCCATACTTTGAGCACTCGAGTTCATAGCAAGCAAATCATCGTTTGTGTTTGTTACTCTTGGGGACTAAGATCTCCTAGACGGCTAGGCGTTGCCGGTGAGCACCCAAGGTTGTGGTGTGCCACGGAAAGTTTGTGAAGGCTTCGATTTCGCCTCCGCAAGGGAAGAAATCAAGAGTGAAATCGAGGATTGCATTTGTGCAACCTTGTGAGGAAATGGTTGAAATAGACCCGGCCTTTGTGGCCCCTCAACGGAGACGTAGGATCCGTGGATCTGAACTTCGGGAACAAATCAACGTGTCTCCTGTCTTAGTTTGCTCGTTATTGCCATCTCTCATATTGTGCTTGAGATTGTTTTAACCCAATCTACTTGTATGCTTACTTGATATAGTTGGTGACATTATATCTTGCTTAGATACCTTGTTTGTCACATTTTGATTTATATACATTTTGTTTGTTCAAACTACAAGTTCATAGCTAGTGTTTTATTCCATTATCCGCCGAACTTTTTGGTTGAGACCGGAACTTCCAATCCTATACCGGAAGTTCCGATTTGAACCGAAAGTTCTCATCATTCTAATATGCTATGAAGTAGTGATAATTTTTAGGAACGCCTATTCACCCCCCTCTAGGCAACATCAAGGTCCTTTCAAGAGGTTAACAAACTGTTCGAACAGCCGTGCCCACGGTCATGGGCGAACGTGAGGTGATTCCTTAGCGTAGTTTTGTTTGACTACTGCTTGTGAGATTGCCTTGCTGGGTTGGTAATCATTGTTTTCAAACATGGCTAACGGGTTCAGCTGGGCCAGGGAGGCTGTCAAAATTGGTTGGCCGGGAGCCAACACTTGATCCTTAAAAAGATTGATACATTGCACTACTCCGACCGGGCTTGATGCACTATCAGGCTCGGGTCGTTGAGAAGCACTCCCATAGAACCATTTCAAAAGCTTTAAACAAAAATCAATTGCGAAAAGAACCAACCATTTTATGAAGCTTGCAATACACACAAAATTCCCAAGACTTGCTGAGTACTCCCTGTACTCACCCTTGCTCTACATATTTAACCCCCCCAGTTCCCGAAGAGGAGGAGATGGATCCCGCTGACGAGGAGTTCTTCCAAGAGCAGTCCGACTTCGAGCAGTTTTAGGGTTTCATCGTAGTTCCCAAGTATTGCTTGTGGCCTTGGGCCAGTCTTCGCTTCCGCCTTTCCCTTTTGTAATGCAGTTGTGAGTTCGGGGTCTCTCCGTAGTCCAACATGATTGTAAGACTACTCTTAATAAAGAGACCGCTGTTGCTGTGATATTCCATCTTCCTGTGATACCAACACTATTTCCTAGGACCGGTATCGGCACAGGTCTATTTGGAGCATCCCGCACTAGTTCCCGTCTGGGGGCCAGATCGGGGCGTTACATTTCGTGTCCTCAGAGACGTGGGACACGATGAGGTCAGTCGCCGCTGGTTTCGTCCTTGTGGGCATCCGTCACCAACGGGCTCAGCATCCCACCGCTTGTGGACTCCTCTCTCCCGAGCGGTCGGAGAGGGGTGGGAGCAACCGGGAACTACTCCTAATCTGCCCACCGTTGCCCGATGAGGCGCCGTGCCATTGCCTTGCTCCTCTCCCACCAGCCCTGCCCCTCCGGCCGCATATGGAGATGGCGCGAGATCCCACCGTCGAACCTTTCCATGTGTGACCCCGTTGCCTCCCTTCGAAGTCGGTCAGGGAGACCCCTACTTCGTCACTAGCCGTGTTGTGGGAAAGCAAGCGAGGGAGTTTGTGGCCACCGCCGGCGAGATTTGTGCCACCATCCTTAGGGAAGAGATAGAAAAGAGAGGAGAGAGTCCTTGACATGTGGGCCCTACTTACTGACTTAGCGAGTCAAATGCGGTCAACCTGCTACATCAGCAAAAGAAACACTCCCCAAATCATTGAAGGATTTGATTTGAACCGGTTTTCAAAGATGGGGGAGGCGTTATACCCGGTTTTATGATTGGGGGAGACGATTCAATCAGAAGCCAAAGATGAGGGACGTGAAACTTATGCCTATAGCCTTCCGGCCTCTCTATGAATGAATAAGTTTACTTTAGGTTCCTTAATTTGTCGTCAAGTATGAAATTCGTCCCTAAACCGCAATACCAGATATAATGTGTCCCTCAACTTGTAAATCCGGTATATCTAGGGTATCAGGGTAGTATAGTATCCCGTTTTAGCTAATGTGACAAATGGTTCTCACATGTCAATATCTTCTTATTCATCTCTCTCCCATTCCTGTCAGCGTTGCGGCTTGACGTCGCAGTGGATGATCCTCTGGTCGCAGCCGAAGTCGAGGTATGCGAGTCCCCTCGCCGCACCGATCGCCACCTCCATCCGCTCCTTCCACTCGAGCTGCTGGCCACCGGCGGCCGGCCGGAATAGAGACTGGTCAAGCGACCCGCGATTCATGTATTCGTAGACGAGGAGGCTGCTAGCCCTCGGCGCAGAAGCCGCGGAGGCGGACGAGGTTGAGTGAATTTAACCCATGCATCCATCCATCAGTTCTTAACTAAAATGATTAGTACTTATTAAGTGGTTAGCTAGAGATTAGTAGGAACGTAGTTCTTGCATATTTGCAATGCATGTCTGGAGGGTGTCACTGCTGGTTATATTGGCCGCCGTCACCTGCTTGTCGGCAGCTGGAGGCGCGGCAGCGCAGCAGGCGAGCGGCGTGGTGGCGACACACAACCTGTGTACAACCCAGACACGATCAATGTGGATATTATGATACCCATATACCCACAGATATAGAATATCCGACTGATTATAGGGGTATGTTATGTAAATAGAATATGAGTAGTACTAGGATTCGGGTGTTTTATTACTTTGTTTGTTAAGACATAGCCCGGATACCTAGTATGGTAAGTTTGTAAGACAATTAGGAAAGATCTAGACCGTGTCGGACTAGATCTTATCTTGTAAACCCTCATCTTCCGGGTATATAAGGAGGATATGGGACCCTTGGGGGCATAAGCTTTTCATAAGATCAATACACAACTCGGAGGCAAAACCACCGAAACAGGAGTAGGTTATTACTTCTTCGTGAAGGCCTGAACCTGTCTAAACCCTTTGTCTCATAACCCATCTACTTTTCCGTCTTGACTGCCACCCCCTTTTCTTATTGCCAAAATCTAGTTTCAACAGTTGGCGCGCCAGGTAGGGGTGCGTCAAGCTCATCGCCAAACAAGTAAGATGGGATCTTCATCAGGCATCGACGACTTCGTCTTCCCTCCCGGGCAGGCGTACCGCTTCGGCAGCCTCGACTTCATCACCGACAACTTCGGCAAGATTACTCTTCTTGACTCGGCTCCAAGCCAGTCGGGGAGAGACCGCATCTCTCGGCCGCTCGGGTTACCGAACATGGCTAAAACCAGCGCCAAGATGTTTTCCCATTGCGTGGCGTCAAACCACTCGGGGAAGGCGTCTACATCGACTTCACTTCCTACATCAAGTTCACCTCAAGAAAATCAGATCTATCCAACGATCACCATGGAGTTACCAATGGATCCAAAGATCGGGTCCGGCTTCAGAGATATCAACGTCGTTCTACCAAGACTCCGATCTTGCTCCTCCACCGAGCTCGCCACCTACGCCAGCTCCTCGGAGGAAAGCGTTCACGGCAATCCACCCGACACCGAAGCTGCTGACGACGTCAACTCCGACGACAACTACACACCGGTTTTCAACGGCGTCTTCATGGCCAACAACGAGACTGACGCCGAAATAGCCGCAAGACTACAAGCAGAAGAAGCAGCCCGAGTCGGAGTTGAGCAAGAGAGGATTCTACTGGAGCAAGAACGTATCAGATTGCAAGAAGATAGAGCCAAACTTGAACAAGAACGGTAAGCCCAAGCAGAACAAGAGCGACAACGCAGAGAAGCTGAAGATGCAAGATGCAGAGAAGACGAAGAACGCAGAAACAGAGATCTGGCCGTGGCAGGACGAAGGGCAAGAAACGCGATCGGGCAGACCATGGTCGACAACACCAACGTTTTCCTCACACCTCAACAAAACGCAGTCGGGGCAGTCACCCTCCTTGACGCGTTACTCGGCGCAGCTCCAGCCCATATCACTCCAATGATAAATCAAGTCAAGACCCTGGACGTGGCAACAGTACCACTTGCCGAGTCCAGCCAGCGACCCAGCGAGTCGACTTCAAAGGCACCAGGTGGCAGTCGCGCACCTCCATCAAGAGTGAGAGACAGTAGGAGTAGAACCAACTCGCGCACCGACCACCACAGCGGAGCACGCTGAGACCAGTCGGTCCACTAACCCGCAGGCTACTTCGCCTGTCCATCACGCCACACCAGAGATCGCCGAAACCCATCCGACTATCAAAGTCCACCCAGGGCTTCAATCGACCTGAGAGACACCCTCAATCAGAGACGAAGAGAGAGAGGCATCACAATTCAAGACGACGATGATTGCGATGGGGTTCCAGCATTCACCAGAGATCTGTGTCGAGTGAATTGGCTGACTGGTTTCAAACCGACTGGTATCGAGAAGTATGATGGGAAAACCGACCCAGAGTCGTGGTTAACCGTCTACACACTCGCGATTCGCGCAGCAGGAGGAGACAGCAAGGTCATGGCAAATTATTTGCCGGTAGCATTAACCGACTCAGCCAGAAACTGGCTCGCCGGGTTGCCACGAGGCACAATCGGCTCCTGGAACGAACTCCGTGATCACTTCGTCGCCAATTTCCAAGGCACTTTCGAGCACCCTGGGACCCGCTTCGAACTATACAACATCGTCCAAAAGCCAGACGAAACCCTCAACGAGTACATACGGCGCTTCTCCGAGAAGGCAACAAGATCTCCGACATCACCGACGACAGCAAGTTCAGCCGCAAACCTCCGAGGACAGTCAAGCAGATGTTCGAGAAGGCAAATGAGTACGCCAAGTCCGATGACGCAGTTAAAGCATCAAGGCAGTTGGCGGGCACCTGGAAGAAGAAGGACCACGACACCGCGGCAGGGCCTAGTGGAAGCAACACGAAGCACAGGGAACGCAAGCGTAAGCCTGAAGAGCTAGTCGCCACAGCTTCAAATCAAAACCACCAGAGCCAGCACCCTCGAGTCAACTCCTACGATAGAATCATGAACGGTCCATGCATGCACCACCCCGGCAAGGGACACGCGGCCAAGGATTGCTTCATCTACAAACAGTTCGCGGAGAAATACGCCGCTCAAACCAAGAAGCCGACTAAAGGAGAAGGAAATTCAACTCAAAAGAAGAAAGATGATGAGGAACCAAGCCAAGGACCATATCAA
Source organism: Oryza punctata (assembly GCA_000573905.2). NCBI lineage: Eukaryota > Viridiplantae > Streptophyta > Magnoliopsida > Poales > Poaceae > Oryza > Oryza punctata. The sequence goes on along the minus strand of CM002494.2, from coordinate 1,394,779 downwards.
GATCCCAGGAGCGAGCTCAATCACATTTTCGGCGGTCTCCTTGCCTACGAGTTCAAGAGGAAGCAAAAGATCACCGATAGAGAAGTCAACGCGGTGCAACCTGCAGTCCCCCAATATCTGCGATGGTCGGAGATCCCCATCAAGTTTGACCGCTCGGATCATCCCGACTGAGTGGTCCACCTGGGGCGGTACCCCCTGGTATTAGACCCAGTCGTCCGGAACGTCAAGTTGAAGCGCACCCTCATTGACGGCCGCAGCGCACTCAATATCCTCTTCGCTAAGACCCTGGATGAGATGCAGATTCCACGATCCGAGATGTGGCCAAGTAACGCCCCTTTTCACGGAGTCATCCCGGGGCTATCTTCAACTCCACTTGACCAAATCGCTCTCCCCGTGACCCTCGGGACCAAGGAGAATTTCAGGACGGAGAATATCAGCTTCGAGGTAGCCGACTTCGAGACAGCCTAACACGCCATCCTTGGTCACCCGGCGTTAGCCAAGTTCATGGCGATTCCCCACTACACCTACATGATGATGAAGATGCCAGGGCCACGCGGTGTCATATCCTTACGGAGCGACGTCAAGCAAGCTCTCACATGCGACAAGGACAGCTGCGAGTTGGCCCAATCTCGTGAGAGATCAGTCGGCCAGCAAGAAGTCCGACTAGCTGCATCAACATCACAAGAAGGAGAGATCCCAGCCAGCAAGGTGGCCAAAACTAGAGAAGGCGACGCCAAGACAAAGAAAATTCCTCTAGATCCCTCTGATCCTACCAAAACTGCTATAATAGGTGTCGAGTTAGATAGCAAATAGGAAAGCGCGCTCATCACCTTTCTTCAAGCTAATAAAGATATTTTTGCCTGGAAGCCATCTGATATGCCTGGTATTCCTAGAGAGGTGATTGAGCACTCTTTAAATGTCAGAGAAGATGCTAAACCTATCAAGCAACGACTCCGCCGATTCGCACAGGACAGAAGAGAAGCTATCAAGGAGGAATTAACCAAGCTGCTCGCAGTAGGGTTCATCAAGGAGGTATACCATCCCGATTGGCTCGCCAACCCGGTACTGGTTCGCAAGAAGACTGGCTAATGGCGCATGTGCGTCGACTACACCGATTTAAACAAAGCTTGCCCCAAAGATCCTTTCGGCTTACCCAGGATAGATCAAGTGGTGGATTCAACAGCCGGATGTGAACTACTCAGCTTTCTTGATTGCTACTCGGGTTACCACCAGATCAGCCTTAAAGGGTCCGACTGCTTGAAGACTTCATTCATCACCCCGTTCGGAGCATACTGTTACATCACCATGCCCTTTGGGCTGAAGAACGCAGGGGCTACATATCAGCGCATGATCCAACGATGCCTTGCAACACAGCTCGGACGGAATGTGGAGGCTTACATCGACGACGTCGTCATCAAAACCAAGCAGAAAGACAACCTGATACAAGATCTGGAGGAGACATTTGCTAACATACGCGCCTTCAAGATGAAGTTGAACCCCGATAAATGCATTTTCGGAGTACCATCAGGGAAACTACTCGGCTTCATGGTGTCTCGTAGAGCAATCGGGGCCAACCCAGAAAAGATCAACGCCATATTGAACATGAAACCCCCGAGTTCTCAGAAGGACATCCAGAAGCTTACCGGGTGCATGGCCGCTCTTAGCAGATTCGTCTCAAGACTTGGAGAGCGTGGAATGCCTTTTTTCAAGTTACTCAAGAAGACTGACGATTTTCAATGGACACCGGAAGCACAAAAGGCGTTTGATGATTTCAAAACCTTCTTGACAACTCAGCCGGCGCTAGCTTCACCACTACCACAACAACCATTGCTCCTTTATGTGTCGGTGACAACAAAGGTGGTGAGTACAGTTCTAGTCGTTGAGCGCGAAGAGGATGACCGCACCCAAAAAGTTCAGCGACCAGTCTACTTCGTCAGTGAAGTTCTTGCCGACTCCAAAACCTGATACCCTCAAGTGCAGAAGTTGTTATATGGAGTCTTGATCACCGTCAGGAAGTTGGCTCATTATTTCCAAAGTCACCCAGTCATGGTGGTTACATCATTCCCGCTCGGTGAAATCCTCCGCAACAAAGAAGTCACTGGCTGCATTGCCAAATGGGCCCTAGAGTTGATGCCTCTGGACATTACCTTCAAGCCTCGAGTTTCCATCAAATCACAAGTGCTAGCCGACTTCGTCACCGAGTGGACCGAGTGCCAAGAAGACGTCCCGGTGGAAAAGATCGAATACTGGACAATGCACTTCGACGGGTCAAAGAGGATTTCAGGGTGCGGAGCAGGGGTCGTTTTAATTTCCCCGACTGGAGAACGCCTCAGCTATGTTCTATGGATTCACTTCCCAGCATCCCACAACGTTGCAGAGTACGAAGTGCTCCTACATGGATTACGGATCGCCATATCCCTAGGGATTCGCAGGCTAATAGTCCGAGGAGATTCCCAACTTATGGTTAATCAAGTGATGAAAGACTGGACCTGCCTCGACGACAACATGGTGGCCTACCGACAGGAAGTGCGCAAGCTAGAAGATAAATTTGATGGGTTGGAATTAACTCACGTCCTCCGGCACAACAATGAGGCGGCCGACCGACTGGCAAATTTTGGATCAAAAAGAGAAGCTGCTCCGGCTGACGTCTTTGTCGAGCACCTCCATCAACCCATAGTTTCAAACAGTTCAACCGCTAAAGAGGAAGCCGGAGAACAAGTGCTGATGCTTGACGCTGACTGGAGGACACCTTTCATCAAATACTTGAAAAATCAAGAGTTGCCTCCCGACAAAAATGAAGCCGAACGAATTCATCGCCGCTCCAAGACTTACGCCCTTGTGGAGGAGGAATTATACAAGAAAAGTCCATCTGGAACATTGCAAAGATATATCTCCATCGAGGAAGGCATACAACTTCTAAATGACATTCACTCAGGAGTGTGCGGGAATCATGCGGCAGCAAGGACCCTAGTCGGGAAGGCATATCGACAAGGCTTCTTCTGGCCCACAGCAGTCACCGATGCAGATAAAATCGTTCGCACATGTGAAGGTTGTCAGTTCTTCGCTAAACAGACACACTTGCCAGCCCAGGAGTTACAAACTATTCCCCTTTCATGGCCTTTCGCGGTCTGGAGACTGGACATGGTGGGCCCTTTCAAAAGGGCGCAAGGCGGATACACTCATCTGTTTGTCGCGGTGGATAAATTCTCCAAATGGATCGAAGCAAAACCAGTGGCAACCATCACCGCGGATAAAGCACGTGACTTCTTCATCAACATTGTACATCGCTTTGGCGTGCCAAATTAAATCATAACCGACAATGGAACTCAGTTCAGTGGTGGCATCTTCAAAGATTTTTGCGAGGACTTCGGTATCAAGATCTGTTATGAGTAACGGCCAAGTTGAGCGTGCAAACGGCATGGTACTTCAGGGAATCAAGACTCGTGTTTTCGACAGTCTGCGTCTGTATGCTGGTCGGTGGACGGAAGAATTGCCCTCGATACTATGGTCACTGCGTACAACCCCGAGTCGGGTACGGGCCAGTCACCTTTCTTCTTGGTATACGGCGCAGAAGCTATGTTGCCGAGTGAGATGGAATTCGAGTCCCTGCGAGTCCGCAATTTTAACGAAGAACGACACGAGTCTCACAGAATCGATGATCTCACCCGACTGGAAGAAGCAAGGGAAGCAACATTTATTCAGTCGGCCAGATATCTTCAAGGTCTACGACGCTATTACAATCGCAATGTCAAGTCACGCGCCTTCATAGTCGGCGACATGGTTCTACGGAAGATTCAAACAACTAAAGACAGGCACAAATTGTCTCCCTTATGGGAAGGGCCGTTTATAATAGCAGAAGTTACCCGCCCAGGAGCCTACCGACTGAAGCGTGAAGACGGAACTATTGTGGACAACTCATGGAATATAGAGCATCTTCGACGATTCTACGCTTAAAAGCTATTCTGTAAATTTCTCCCTTAGACTGCCCACTCACCTGTCTCAGCCGAGTGGCCAGTCGAGGGCTACTGATAATAATGCAGTATTAAATTAGTTTTGTTCATGACTTGTCATTGACCCTGTTTAAATCTAGGTCCAGCAGATATGGACTAAAAATTTTTCAATGGCTGTAACAAGTTCTAGGCTTGAAGCAGTCAGACAAAAATTTTAAGAAATTTGAAACTGGATCTTTGGTTTATTGCATGGCATAAATGAGTCATCGTACATTACTAAGAATACTTTACATATCTTCATACATGACATCAACTGGATCTATGATTGAAAATTTTCCAGGACGTCTGTGGCAAGTTTTTCAGCAGAATCTTGGGCTTGATTGATTAGCTCCATAGCTTGCTCATCAGTCGTCCCGTTAGCAAAACCATCCCTGACTGCATCGACTTCTACTCCGGGATACAAGGACTTCACTATCGCTAAAGCTTGACTAGCACCCATCGCAGCAGCATCTTTGATATTGCTGAAATACTTGGACGGCGCAGTTCTGAGCCCTTCAAATATTTGGACCGCATCCTCCTGACTGCTCCCAAGCCCGTTCTGGAATATTGCATTTAACACCGGAGCAACGGTGTTGGTGATGTCATCCCAGACACTTTCAGCCTTCTTTACTTTGTCAGCAAAGACTTCAAACTGGGCTTTGGTTCTCACTTTGTGTTCTGCATTTGTACAAGTCAGAAACAGAATTCAGCGGTATGGCATAACTTTAATTCACACAACAGGGATGAGACGGTACCTTCGAGGGCATCTTCAGCCTAGATCTTGCCAGCCGCCAGTTGAGCATTGGCCTCTTCAAGCTTTTTTACTCAGGCAGCCAAGGCTTCTATTTTGGTAGCTTGACCAGCGGAACAATAAACAGATAAATCAGTCGTACAGATTGGATGAGCAGCAAATTTTATGGCAGAGTGATTTTTACCTCCAATCGTGCCCCGATAATTAAAGCTGGCGTCCATCAGCTGATTGATCTGGTCTTTTAGTTTTCTCTCTTTGACTTGACCGTCCTCTCGGGTCTTCGCCAGCTCAGCTTGGACTTGCTCAATATTTTTGAGGTGAGGCACGAGTTTTTCCAGCGCACTCGTTTTAGCCTCGTTCCTCAGATGGATCCTCTGGATAATGTATCAAGTCAGCAGCATGGCTATACTGGACTACTGAATATAAAAAGGGAAACACTTACATTCATTAGGCGAGTTGACTCGGTCAGGTTCTTTTTCAGCATCTCGAGCTCCTCGTCCTCAGTTTGACGGTTGATGATGATACCTTGCAAAATACCCTCCCGATCCCTCCATTGGAGTTTAGTCGGAGGAAAAGGAGTCCTCGACTGCTTTTATTGTCGGGATCTCCTCTTCGACATCATCGATCAAAGGACCTAGTTTGCAAACTTTAAGATGACTGGAGCACAGCATAAAAATCGAATTGAAATACAGCAAAGTGACGTACCAGATATTATCTTGGAGTTCTTCCCTGGAGTTTTCTCCGATCCGCCGACTATATCATTTGTCATGCTTGGCTCTGCGGCAGTCGGAGGAGGAATCTCGGATGTTTTCCCTTCGTCTCTTTTTACGACTTTCTCGGGAGCTGATCTCTGGTCAGATTCTTTACGATCCTCTCCGACTGGTTCGGCAGATTTTTCGGGAGCACCAGTCGGGATATCCGTTTCCCCTGCTTGATCCCCGGTTGGAGGACCGGCTTCAGGGCCACTTGTATCTTGCTCCGACTGGCTGCCAGTCGGCGGCTGGGCTTTCGGCAGTATCAATGGTTTTCCCCGACTGACTGTAAGTCCAGGGCTCAGAGCGTGGCTCGTTCGGCATTGTAGCAAGTGGAGTATCATTTGTGCTACCCAGATCAATATCTTGGGGTTTCCTAAACCACACAAGATGGCTTTCGATATCAATATATTTTTCCAAGAAATCAAAAATAACAAGAATGACAACAAAGAGTGATACCTTGTGAATCTCCGAATTTTGGGCGTTGGCCGACTGGCTGGAGATTTTGCCAGAATTGGCTTGGCGCTCGTTTGTGACTCAGTCTGCTCATCTTCGGAGTCGCTGCAGACCAGCTTTCTCCTCTTCAATTTCTGCTTAGGGTTGCTCTCCTTGACAGCTCGTTTACTTTTCCCAGCTGGGTTGATCTTTGGTCCGCCAGTCGGGTGAAGCTTTTTTGGAGCAGTTTCTTCATGAGCTGGAGTGGGTGGACTTGAGAAAAAGCGCTTGTTGTCCTAATCAGTGGATTATAAGTATGAGCTAAGACAATAGACAGATTGGTAACAGTTGGATAAAAGGCTAGCGGATTCTTACCTCTGGAGGGGGCCGCACCAGGACATATGGAGTCACCGGGAGCTTATGGCTGTAGTCGACAGTGATCCCTGAGGAGAATACCTTGTACATCCGGTTGCACATGAGTTTGTAGTCGATGGAATCCGGATCCTCTCGGTTGGGATCTGACTGCCCCTCGTATTCGTATGCCGGCTTGCTCCTTTCTTTGATAGGGGCCAGTCGGCACTTGATGAAGTGCCGAGTGACCTTCTCTCCTTATAGGCCTTGTTGCTTAATTTCCATTAATTGAAGTAGCAACTCATTGGCTTGGGCGAGTTCATCGCCATCCGGAAAATTTTTCCAGTTTTCATGAGGAATAGGAGAAAGGTCGACGAACTCGGGAAGACTTGGAGAAGGATTTGAGATATAGAACCAGTTTGAATGCCATCCTTTGTTGGAGGTTTTAAAAGGAAGAGAAAAGTATTTTTGGGTCAGAGTTCCCCGCAACTGGAATCCAGACCCGCCGACTACGCACGGGTTGTTCTTGTCAGGTTGGGGTTTGAGATAGAAAATGCGTCGGAACAAAGCAAAATGAGGTTGAATGCTGAGAAAAGCTTCGCAAAGGTGGATGAAATTGGGTATGTAGAGAACAGAGTTGGGATTCAAGTGATATAACTGGATTTTATAAAAAGAAAGGAGACCGCGGAAGAAAGAAGAGGTCGGAAGAGCGAAGCCAGAGTAGAAGAAGGAGGAAAATACCACAATCTCGCCAGTGACGGGGGTTGGAAAATCCTCGCCGCACGCAGGACGCAACCCGATGATTTCTTTGGCAGGCAGAACCCCGTCCTTCACCATCTCCAGCAGATTTGACTCCTTCACGTCGGATTTCGCCCACTGCTCGAAGGGGATCTCTCTCTCCTCAGCCATGGATGCGGATTGGATTTAAGCGGAGTGGTTTGATTTTTGCGGGAGAGATGGAGGAAAGATTGGGATGGTGGTGAACCGCAGAGAAGCTTGGTGCACGGAATCGGAGTTTGGGGCTTGCACGCGCGTGGATTTGGAACCCTAGTTTGTTGTCACTGTGCGCGGTTTGGGGATTTTTGGCGAAGAAGATGAAGCGGCAAATGTTTTAACGGTTAGGTCAGTGTTTCCGTGCGTAGAATGGGCCGGGAATTGCGGCTTAACTGTAGCTTATGAAATTTGGAAAGTCTGATATATGTCCTTAGGGGCTTAATCTTTTCTGTGATGAGCGGAAAAGAATATATCAAAAATATTTTTATACTGTTGCGACTTAAACTCTTCGAAGAGCATACAGTGCAAATCTTGCCACGTTAGTGAGCATATCAAATTAATCAAGTACTATTACTTCAGTTTATTAATCATTTTTGGTTAATTTCAGGCAATTGGAGAATCTTGTAGGAGATTTCTACCATATATGCCTTATTTTCTCCAAATAAGTTGAAGTTATGTGTCCTTAGGGGCTGAAACACATTTATTTTAATAATGTGTACATAACATGACTAACTGTTTGGGAAGACTTATATCTATAATATAAATGGTTTTGAATAACCAATCTTATTGTCAAACTTCTGGATATAAATAATTTTAGGATTGTTTATCATTTTGCTACTTAGGCGGCTAATAAACCACTCGACTGGTTAATTTTTATTAATTCTGACTATATGTTTAATTTTTCCAACTAAGCACATAGTCGAGGGCTACACCTAATTAGATGCATCTAGTCGATGCACCTAGGTATATTTTTTTGAAATTTTCAGCCCTTCACAGTCTCGCGATCTGGATTTGGCACCCAGGAGATTATGGCAGAGATAATTGAAGTACTTAGAGCTGATGATTATTTATTTGAGAGAAGATTATCTCGTCGACTGTAAAGGTCTCAGGGGCTACTGTGGATATTATGATACCCATATACCCACAGATATAGAATATCCGACTGATTATAGGGGTATGTTATGTAAATAGAATATGAGTAGTACTAGGATTCGGGTGTTTTATTGCTTTGTTTGTTAAGACATAGCCCGGATACCTAGTATGGTAAGTTTGTAAGATAATTAGGAAAGATCTAGACTGTGTCGGACTAGATCTTATCTTGTAAACCCTCATCTTCCGGGTATATAAGGAGGATAGGGGACCCCTTGGGGGCATAAGCTTTTCACAAGATCAATACACAACTCGGAGGCAAAACCACCGAAACAGGAGTAGGTTATTACTTCTTCGTGAAGGCCTGAACCTGTCTAAACCCTTTGTCTCATAACCCATCTACTTTTCCGTCTTGACTGCCACCCCCTTTTCTTATTGCCAAAATCTAGTTTCGACAATCAACTAGGACCACCGCGCCGTGAGTGCATATTGCTCGACGTGGGACTCCGACATGCCGCTGGCGTGGCGCCGGCGCTACAGCTAGACGGCGATTTGTGGCCCCGCCGGCGCGCACGGCCAGCTCTCCCGCGGCCGCTGCCTCCTGGTATGTACGCGCGCGTGCTCTCGCGCGCACAGCGCGACACACCACGCCACGGCGAGGACTGCTTAGGCGTTGGCATCGAACCGTTAGTGTGCATGCGTGACGGAGCCGTGTTGGTGTGTGCAGGTGACGAACCCGACGACTGGGGCGAGCGCAGCCGTGGAGGCGGACGAGGTAGACGTGGAGAAGAGAGGGGAGAAAAGGAAAGAGAGGAGAGGAAGAAAGTGCTAGCCACTGACATGTGAGGCCCGTGTGAAGAATTAAGCTGACTCAGCTTGTCACGTCAGTTAAAACCGAGCATAATATTGCTTAGGACCTCAGATGATATGGTTTTGTAAGGGATCTAGTATATCTGGTATTTTGATATATGGACGAATTTCATACTCAACGATAAATTAAAAGACTTGAAATGAATGTTTCAAATCTACACTCGAAGTTGGTTAGAAATAAGGCCCATCTACACAAAGTCTTCACTATGCCATGTTTTTTAGCCCTTGAGGATGCATGCATGTAAATCGATCTAAAATAAAAGCATCTAGGAAGCTAATTTTGTATGGCAAATGAAAACCTAGTTTTATAGGTAATTAAGGGAAAATGGCTTTAGCTATATGGTCAAGGGGAAAAATATTGGAGTGCTCATTACTAATTTACTACTACCTCCATCTCATAATAATTACATTTCTACCACTGAAATTTTGTCCCCAAAAAATTGTATTTATGATAAGATGAAACAAATAAATGAAATGTGTACCCTAACCTTTCTTTTAATTAAGTTTGCCTGGAATGTGTGCCATAACCTTTCTTTCAACCAAGTACACATATGAAATATGGGCATGCAGTGTACTGGTTATTGTGATAAATTGTGTTTGCTGTTAATCTATCTCTAATTCTTTAGAAATATAATTTTTATGGAACGGACGTAATACTATTAACACATCTATACTCTTCTTGAAGAGAACAACAATGGTGGCAATGAATTTGACACCCCCACCAACTCTATTTTATATAGTATTTTCTTTACCAACTATTCCTTGATGTACTTTTATATATATAATATTTCTTCTTGTTCTATGTCATTTCATCTCAAGTTTATTATGCATGCAAAGATATCTGCAGGAATGTTCTAGTTGTTCTAACCACCACAATTAATTATATTTGCTCCAAACAATAGGAACAGTACGCATATAATTCATACTTATCGTAGCAAACCATGGATATTTATTTTGTTAATTAAGTACCTTTAAATATAACTAGTACACGTACTATATTTAGAGTTTAATGTGTTACTTGTTTCAATTTGTACATGTCGAATATAATTAAATTGATATATTTTTAGAGCGACTTCATATATTAATCTATATTATTATTTTTTAAAAAATAAATATAACTAATTGAATGGCATTAAAGAAACAAGAGAATAATGGGACATCCACTTAAGCGACGTATAACGTCCTGCAATTTGGTAAATGTCGACATGGTATGATGTCTCACACCTTTTTTTTTTTGTTTTGAACAACTACATGATGTCTCACCTAGTTAGACGTGTTAGAATTGGTCAAAATCAGTTACCAATCAAATTGATCAAGTGGATCAAATTAAGTCGATCCGGGCATGTATACTTGCTGATGATGAACGTCACAAGGCAGAAAGGAAAAAACGCGGCATGCAGGAAATTTCCAAAATCCAATGGATGCATGCATTTTTGAATGGTTTGTATATACTGGTCCAATTAGGATTTGATCTATGTGATCCATGAGAGTTATGTGTGCATGTTTAGTACCACCTTGCTAGTTTAACAAGAGTAGAACCAATTGTAAGGCCTCTTTCCTCCAACCATATCACTTCCGGGTTAACCCTTTTACACGAAGCGTGAATGAAAATGTAAGTGAAGTGGTATGTGTAAGTGGTCCGCTCGTCGGTTAGGTTGGACTACGCAGTTCTGGAGGGTGGGCTTGTTACATGGTTCCATCCACCCTATTGCTAGAAGTGCATGTGTAACTTTATTATTATTTATGAAAAATAATTAAGTGATCAAATTTATGAGATAGGAGTATAGCAGTATGTATTGATCTTATGAAGTCCTGAACAATATTCCATTCTTTTACGATAGGAGGTGTACTGTATATAAATAAAAACCACTGAATTTAATAACTGTACATAGTTTGATATTTTTGTCCCAACCTCATTTGTGTAAAAAATGCTGTGCTTTGCTGCCCATTATTTACCGATACAGGACATGCCAGGTTTTTTTCCGGATAGTGTGATATCGATATACTGCCTATGTTTTTAAATAGATAACGTCATTGATTTTTAAATATATATTTGATCGTTCATCTTATAAAAAATTTATGTAGTTATAATTTATTTTATTATGAGTTATTTTATTATAAAAATATTTTAAGCATGATTTATATCTTAAGTATTTGTATAAAATTTTAAATAAAATAAATGATCAAACGTTTATTTAGAAGTTAATGTTATCTATTAAAAACAAACAAAGGGCATATATATGCCAGAAAATTAAACATCTAAGTTGATTCACCTGCCAGAGAAAGAAAGTATGCAGGTGGCGAGTGCCAAGACTATAAAGTAAGTGTGGATTCATGCATCGCAAGTTTGCGACAATTGACCACTTAATTATAATTAGTGGAAGTGATTAAAAACTACTAGAAGCAACGTCGTTACAGTGCAGGACCAAGTCTATGGACTATGGCTTTCCAACATCTCGTATGAGCATCGCAGTGGCCCGCGCCGCCGAGTCGCCGTGTCCGGCAAAAGCGCGCGAGCAGACGATGCCATATATCTAGAGCTAGCTGCCCATCTCGACGAGGCCATCGTGAGCTGCAACACGAGATGGACAAGGAGACCGCGGCGCGCGGAGGCCAGGCCGCCGATGAGCGCCGATGATGCTGGAAGCCGCCGGTGGAAGAAATTGACGCGTCGACACGGATTCGCTTAATTAATTTGGTGGAGAAGCATAGCACAGATTCAGCTGAGAGTGACAGCACATTGAGATCAAGGTCTCTTCGGCCATCACAAGTGATCATTCCAATTGAAATAGGATCACAATTTTATCAACCGTTGGATTCAGAATTTATACCGCAATTCAGAACAGCATCAAGTTTTTAGGATTCTAATAACTCTTCTTCTCCCTATACGCCCCCCCCCCCCCCCACCCACCCACCCCTTTTAACAAACGTCTGATCTGACCTGAAACAAGCAACGTTGTACTGTGGATTGAATCCAGAAATCAGAACAATCGATAACAATATCAAGAATGCATCAACATTCCCAAATGGAATGCAGAGGAAGCGGCGGCATATAGTAGACCGCATCCCCAAATCCCAAGCAAGCAAGCAATGTTGTAATTACCAATCTTCGAGAGCAGATACCACAACAGACACTAGAACTCAAATCAAATGCATGGGTTCTAATCAAGTTTTCTTCCCTAGACTAAGACTAGACTGGTTCATCTGACAACAAAAACACAGTGGTTCATCTGACCAGAACAGAAACAAAACAGCTAGCACTGGTCCTTGATCGAATTCGAATTCAGATGGATTCAGGACGGAATCAAAACAAATGCAAGAGTAGACTACACTCGTTCTAACAACAAAAACGCAGTGGTTTATCTCACCACAACAGAGGCAAACATCTGACCAGATGATTCGGATGGATGGTTTTTCAGTCTTGATCGAGACTACTCTAACCTGACGTTTCCTCCGCGCATGTGGTAACCGCTGCTAAGACCAATGAACTCTGAACTCCTCCCTCCCATGGCGCTGCTCCTCCTATACTGGGCATACTTGCAGTTGCGCCCGTACTTGCACCATCCCCTGGTGGCGAACTCCTCGCACGGACGCCCCCCGCCGCTGCGGCTGCCCCTCCTCCCCGGCACAATTCGACGTCCCTGAACACGCTGGTGTTCTGATCGGCACCAGCAGCGGTAGCTGTGATGAACGGATACGCGGCTATACGGATACGTTGATACGGCGATACGCGAATTTTTAAAAAGATCTGACGAGTATATATAAAAATATGTTTAAAAATAAAATATATGGAACTAAAAAAAGGTAAAACAATAAGATTACTTTAAAAAACAGTTTATGTATTATTACTTTTTGCAAATAATCAACGCGCTTAATACTTGTAGCCTCGTATTACAAATATAGTAAATATATTAAACTTATAAATATATCATCAGTGTATCATTGGGTCTTTAATGAGCTATTGAAGAAGGAGGTTAGATCGCTAGGTAGCGAAGAAGTACCTAATAAGTATCGTGCGAGTATCGCTAATTATTTTTTTATTTTTTCGCTGTTTAATAACCGATACTCCTCCGATACCGTATGGACGGAGTATCATATGTATCGCCGTATCGGATACGTAGAAGTAGCGGTGCATCGGTAGCGGCGGCGGCGGAGGAGGAGTTGGTCGTGGCGTCGCCAGAGGAGGAGGAGTTGGTCATGGCGTCGCCGGTGGAGGAGTTGGTCGATCATGGCGTCGCCGGTGTAGGAGTTGGTCGATCATGGCGTCGCCAGCGGATGCGGAGCCCAAGTTGAGGCACCGGGTGGAGGCGGTGGTGGCCGTTGGGATCGCCCATCTCGATCGATGGAGGGTAACCCGTCGTCTTCTCGACGGCCATGTCGACGTACGCCGCCGCTGCGGAAGGCGATGTATGCCGCCGATGTCCCGCCTCATGCAGTTGTCCCTCAAGGGCACCGACATCTCCTGCCGCGCCGACGCCCGACGGCACGCTCAACCGCCCCGAGCGTCCGGGGCTCCGGGCCTTCTTCTCCAGTCCTCTCTGTGCCACGCGTCGCCTCCCGCGAGTCCGCGACCTTGTCCTCAACCCGGCCACCCGCCTCCGCGCGCGCCTCTTCCAAGTTCCAACCCGCGACGGCGGAGGGCAAGGACGAGGGTGCACTACCTCTCCCCATCATCGTCTTCTTCCACCGCGGCGAGTTCGCGTTCTTCTCCGCGTCATCCTAGGCCTATGACGCACGCGGCGTGACGCCCGAATCGCGCGGTACGACGCGTCGGCGGCCCGTGCTGTCCGTCAACTACCACCGCACGCAGGAGCACCGCTGCCTGGCAACCTACGACAACGGGCTCGCCGCGCTGTGCTCCTCCTCGACGACCCCAAGAACCCAGCACCACACTGCCGTCGACGTCCCGCTGCTACGTCGCCCGTCGGCGGCGACAGCGCTGCGCCGCCATCTCCCTCCATCCGGAGATGAACGACGAAGATGGCGTTAGTGTGCTCTGCACGATAGCTTCCGGCGGCCGTTGCCGCCGCGGTGAGAAGCTTGAAGCTGCTTTCCTCACTTAATTGCTCCCGTCGACGGGAACTGCCACGTGGCGGGTCGGATGAAGGAAGGAGGTGAGCCTATGGGGGCTGTCTCATTCATTCTCGGTTCGGTGGCCCACGAAGTGGGCTCTTGTCCAGAAGGAGTTTCTGACAGCTGTGACCCCAATTGATTTCGTTTACGTTGAGTTATGAACTCATCCGTATAGCACATAAAACGAAACGGTACATTTTTTATAATTAATTAAATATTTACTAATTTTTTAAAATAGATTAATATAATTTTTTAAAATAACTTTCGTATAGAAATTATTTAAAAAAATATATTGTTTAATAGTTTGAAAAACATAGGTACGAAACATGGAGGAGAAGGGTTGACAAGACAGGCTTCTGAATACACCCTTATTTCTTATGTGTTTGATTTGTGGTCATGGGCACGATCACATTCCTGGTGCTGGTCGGTGTTACCACATCAAGTACAGAAAATGATAAGAATGCCAAACAGTATGTAGTTTTCTAGCTCCATGAACATGACAAATAAAATTATACTTCTACGAGTTATAAAAAAACAAAAGGCAAAATTAAACTGGAAACTTGTATACCTATATTTGTAATTCTGTTTATTTTTTTTAAATATGAATATCAAAATTGTATGTTTATTAGTCATTCCCTTCAGCCACGAATATTTGGGCTCACTGAGGAAGGCCCCCCATTATACTCTTTCCAGCCCGTGGGCTTATACCGGCCTGGCGAGGCAGGCCTTCGCTCATCTAGGAATGGCGGTCGGAGTGCAGCGTCTATTGCAGTGTTTGGGCAAAACACCGCTTGATGGCTCCCGTCTCCCGGGTGTGGTGACCGATGGCATGTTGGTGACGCTGCCTCGTCGAGCTCTCGCGTCCTCCTGTGCTGACACAACCTCCCGAGCTCCTATCGTTGTGTCATCAAGATTCTCCCTGTCCTCGAGATTCGCCACCACTTGCCTCCTCGCTCCTCTGTAACCTCCACCGTCGGTGCCGTAGCTCGCGCTACTTCGTCGCGGTTTCTCGCGTCTCACGGTGTGGCCTCCTCCTCGTCAGTCGGTCGCCGCAGCTCGACCAGAATTTTGATATTACGGTTCGAGGATATGATTTAAACTCGTAAAGATGAGGGATGTCAAATGGAGTTATTTCGCAGCCAAACTCGTCGCATGTGGGAGAGTCGTGTGGTTGGCTTGGTTCGTGGGCGTACATGGCATCGAGTTTAGCTAATTTCTCCGTTTCAATATGTAACAGTTCAGAATAAGATAATATTCATCTCAAGTCTATGAATCTCGATTTAAGTATAAAACGAAACAATTTTTAAAAAAAAAGAAGTTAAAGCGGAGCTGGCTCGCTGGGACAAGTGTAGATACTACTAGTAGATCGAGTGGAGTGGATTTACTACACGTCCCACAACAAATCAACAATACGAGGTGTTTCGTGAATGCGTCAGCAGCAGCACCATCGCCGTCAAAATTGGAGCAATTAAATCCCCAACTCGGCGCACGGGGCACATGTACAGGTTGGCTTGGTCCGCGGGCGTACGTGGCAAGCGGGATCGGCTCACTCGTCGGTCGACGCGGCGCACGCATGTACGGGATTGGGCCGAAGCGGTTTGTTGCTCGGCGTGGCGACGAGCGAGTCGGGCTCCAGCACTCTGACTCTGCTCAGGCTCGGGTTCGCGCGGTCGATCGGTACACGGCGACAGGCCTGCTACTGAGCAAGCTACGCGCCTTCAAAATCTCTTGCTGCTACAGAGCAGCTGCAGGTTCCGCCGCCGGCGAATCTCGGGCAGGACCACGCTGAAGCTGCACGTGCCGCACGTACGTAGTTCTACTTTTTCATTCCGAGGCACTCAACATATTCATCCCTTCCATTAGGTGGTGTTTTCTCATTGTGATTAAAAATTTTTTTCGGTTTACGTTATCATGTTTTTCAAATTATTAAACGGTGTGTTTTGTACGAAAGCTTTTTATATAAAAGTTACTTTAAAATATTAAATATATCTAATTTTTTAAATTTATAATAATTAAAATTTAATTAATGATATGCTAATGAGTTACCTTTAATGTTTGAATGGGACCTAAGGAAATCTCACCACCTAAGGAAATCTCACCGGATTCTCACTACCGGTGTTCATTCACCGACTATCAAACACTCAAAATTTAACATTGTACTACCTCCGTTCAAAAAAACATTATATCAATAATATTTAGCCTCGGTAGCCCGATTCAGAATCGAAATATCAGGCTTCCTGACACTCCACAGTTTTTTCTCTTTTTATCCTCCTCACTTTAACTATGCAAACTGTGAAAAACCATGCCTAATCATGGATCCAAAGCTTATAATCTTGTTAAGGTTGCCCTACTGATGCGTCAGATTTTGGTGTCCCTATTTGCGACTTTGAGTTCCATTTCAGAACTTGGGCTTCGACTTTGAGACCTTGTTGCAAAGGTTTGAAGAGAACAAGGAAAATTTTGCTGCAAAAAACTGATGTGTCAAGAGACATCCCAAGTTCGGTTCTTATTACCATGGTAGTACAAAGGCAGTAACAGGACAGACCGCAGAAAGTGATCTCTTTAGATAATAGCATCCATGACAAACACAAGAACATACGTTTCAGAGATCCCAACAGTTGCCTGCTAGCTTGATCTGTGATGCTTCAACTCATGTTTCCTGAAGAATTTTGGAACCTATGTCCACCTGAATACTGGTATGAGTTGTGATGACAGATCTTCTCCACATGATCTTGTATGAGTAGTGTACAGACAAGTAGAAAATAGGGGCTATAAAGGTCGTATAATGTTATGTACCTGGAGAAAGAAAAATCTATCTGAATTTACTCCTTTAAGCATACTGAAGCCTGAACTTGTTTCTTTAGGAGCTCTCAGCTCCAAGAGCAGAACTCACAGCAATTGCACCACCCATTCCTCTGAACTCATTGAAACCCAGAGTCAATTTTTAACTATGAACTATGGACTGTCACTGTAACAATTAACATTCTCAGGCATGCTTAAAAAAGACAGCAAATCTGCTCATTGTGAAAAGTCAAAAATTCTGTCTTCAGTTTGTGAGAGCAAAACTTCTACACGAGGATTTTTTTTTATCAAGGACAACATGTCCTACAACAGCTGGTCTGACAGCTAGATACCTTGGCATCAATCTGCTGTTCAGCACCCACAACAAATACACTATTTGTTGTTGCTTACATAATAGTGAAAAAAGAAGCAGAAGAGCAACCAAGCTGAGACATGTTTTGTCTTTTGTCAAACGCCTTATATACAACAGACCTCCATTGTGAGCGTATTCATAAACTTCCATTTTGCCTTTCTAATTTTATTGCTTTATAGGAATCCATGACCTCTTTGGATTTTGCCTCAGCAACCTCTGACAGAAATAAAATGGACAAATATGAGGACATATGTATTGGACACATGTTAGCTTTACATACAGGAGAAGAAAAAGGAGCTGCATTCACCTTTGTTATGTTGGTTTTGATCTGGATGATACGCTTTTCTCCTAAATGCATTCTGGAATGCACGCCATAAAGAAAATAAGCAAGACATATCCAGATTTCCAAAAGATTTGCTGATCATAGTAGTAAAGAGAGCTATATAAACAGCATATTAGCCAAGTTTTACAGTGTACCAATGATCATTGAATTTTCAGAGTTGCACATAACAGTTAACAGGGGATAAGTGATAAATTGAACAGGAAAATGTCTTCTTCTGCAGGCATATGCCTCGTTACCTAACTTAGCTATCCTGTATAAAGAATAGATGAATGTTCTAGTAAATTAGTGATCCTCTGTGCCAGAAAGGATGTTTTGTAGTTACCTTTTTTTCTTGTCTTGACTTGTCTAAACATATGAATTTAACACTATAGAATATACTAGAGCACGATGGCAATCTTCCTGCTGTGATTTTGCAAGAAATAAAAAGACTTGGTAAAATAAGGCACACACCTTAATCTCAGCATCCGAGAACAGCTCCAATCTTGACCTGTCAAATAAAACGCAGTAAACTTTGTTAAGGGCAATACCTAAGATACCAAATGATCATACAGTGTATTTATGTAATGATGTGAGGGTAGTGAGTAATCAGCATAGGAGAAAACTCAGAATAGCTTAGTACATTACATGCCCATCGTGGTTTCATTCAATGTAAACTTGCTGTAATCCCCTCAAGTCTTAATACAAAGATATGCACAGCTTATGCGTATTCTCGAAAAAACTTGCATGCCCATCGTAGTTTCATGGTTGATTACTGATCACGAGATCAGAAACAGGACTACAGGAGTGTATAAGAGCCAACGAAATAATAAATAACAAACTAGCATATCATGGCATGCAATTTCTTTTTGATGGGAGCAGTACATCAAACTGACAGGTATACTAAGTATTGCTGCAAAAGTGAGTGTACTCATACCTGTCAAGACCCAAGACAGAGTAGTGCTGTGACATAGTGTAACCCATGGCTTCCCTGGGCATCGATCTGAAATGAGTTCTTTGGTTAGCATAAAATGACTCTGCATCCTGGTACCACTCATCTCTTCGACTATTCTGATAGTAGCTTGGATTAGTTGAAACATACTGGCGTGTGAATACAAAGCAACACCAAATATTTTCTTGAACATGCATGTTTACCAGATATTACTAAGATATATAGTTTATTTAGGAACAACCTGAGGTGATCATCAATAACGGCAGCTTATAAATCTCTAAAGCAACGTCTGTTTTTTGTGAGTTAATCTGTAAAGACCATGGGCAATCATTGAGGTATAATCCTAATCCAACACGCTTTTTTTTTGCAGGTGTACTGAAATGATAAACATAAGTATGCAAATGGGCAAAACACATTTCTGATGTCTTATGGGATATCAGAGAACTGACCACTCTCTCCCTCTGATCCTCATTCTTCTCTCTCATCCTCTGGTAATACTGGCCCCAGGCTTCGCCACGCCGATTCGATCGATGTGGTATGTCTTCCCAGTACACACAAGGCTCCGACCTACTAAGGTTCATTCAAAGTACACCAAATTTACCACCTCTCGCCCAAATTTGCCATAGAGCCATGAAGCTTACAAACCCATGGCAAAAGCCAATGAAGACACATTTCGCTATACCTGCGTGTAGAACCAGCTGATCGTCCTGCGCAGCTGACCGAACTACAAATCCACAAGACGAACGCACAAAATCACAAATCCAGACGCGTTAACATCAACACAGAAAACATAAACCGCTCAATCATTTTAGACCCCCAGTGAGCTAGAGTCGAAGCATCGCGCATCGGATGGTGAAGCACATCCAAGTCGGCACGGATTGGGCCTCGAGGGATGCGGGGGGAGACGGGAGGGGAACGAGTGTACTACGCGCGTACCGCGGCGGTGGTGGCGGTGGCGCCGACGAGGGCGAAGAGTAGGATGGAGGCGGGGAAGGAGGCGGAGTCCCTCTCCTCCACCCCCGTGCCTGGCGGCCACCGGTCGGCTGGTACTCGCCGTTGCGGCGGCCGTCCATGGCGGAGGGGAAGGTCGCCGGCTCGCAAAAAGACCACAGGGCCACAACTACCAGAAACTTTGTTTCGGACGGAAGCCCACTTGTATTTCTCAAAGAAAGCCCACCCAATCGCTGAGAGTAGTCACCTCTTTCTTCTCGTCCTCCGACTCCGATCCGCCACATGACAGTTGCCGTCGACGAGAAACGAGTGCAGCGAGGAAAGCAGCTTCTTCACCGCGGCAGCAACAAGCCACCAGAAACTATCGTGCGGAATACGACACCTCCATCTATATAAGGCTCCCTCTCCTTTCTCTCTGACATTTCCACCCCTCCTCACCTCCACTCCCCCAATTCAAAATCGAACCTCGACATGGCAGATTCCAACGATCGCCGCCGCCACCCCAGCCCTTCCCGCTCGTCCTCCGCCACCGGAGACGGCGATTCCAACCACACCTCCCCCCACCAGCTGATGCGCCTGCCGTTACCCACCCTCCCCACCACCGCCAGCCTCAACTTCGCGTTCGACTCCACTCTCACCATGGGCGAGCTCATGGCGGCCATGGCCCGCAGCATCGGCGGCGGGAGGATGATCGAGTCGACGAGCCTCACCATGTGCGCCGCCGCGGCGAACACCACCAGCCTCAACTTCGCGTTCGACTCCACTCTCACCATGGGCGAGTTCATGGCGGCCATGGCCCGCAGCATCGGCGGCGGGAGGATGATCGAGTCGACGAGCCTCACCATGTGCGCCGCCGCGGCGAACACCACCAGCCTCAACTTCGCGTTCGACTCCACTCTCACCATGGGCGAGTTCATGGCGGCCATGGCCCGCAGCATCGGCGGCGGGAGGATGATCGAGTCGACGAGCCTCACCATGTGCGCCGCCGCGGCGAACACCACCAGCCTCAACTTCGCGTTCGACTCCACTCTCACCATGGGCGAGTTCATGGCGGCCATGGCCCGCAGCATCGGCGGCGGGAGGATGACCGAGTCGACGAGCCTCACCATGTGCGCCGCCGCGGCGAACATCACCAGCCTCAACTTCGCGTTCGACTCCACTCTCACCATGGGCGAGCTCATGGCGGCCATGGCCCGCAGCATCGGCGGCGGGAGGATGACCGAGTCGACGAGCCTCACCATGTGCGCCGCCGCGGCGAACACCACCAGCCTCAACGGCGGGAGGATGACCGAGTCGACGAGCCTCACCATGTGCGCCGCCGCGGCGAACACCACCGTCTCCAGCCTCGGTGCGGCAAGCAGCTCGAACTCCAACTTGATGGACTTGCCGGAGGATGTTGTCTACGAGATTCTAGCGCGACTTCCTGCTGATCCAAAGCTGCTGATGCGCCTTTCATTGGTATGCAAGGAATGGAAGCGCATCTTCTCCGACCCCGCTTTCATCTGTCGCTACCGCAAGCTAAATCGTCCACCACTGCTGGGATTTTTCGTCAATGATTACTCCGCTGGAGAAGTCGGCGATGCAGCCATTTTCGTGGCCGCCACTACCTATTTCCGTCCGGCGAGAGAAGTCTTTCCTCCTCATGCCATTGTCATAGATGGTCGCCATGGTATGCTACTGCTCTATGACATTGAAGGAGACAACCTGCTGGTGTGGAATCCAATTACCAGTGCCCAGTTCATCAGGATCCCCTTCCCCATCAACCCCAGGGGAAGGCACTGGACATCTTCTGTTCTCTGTTGGATTCCACACTGTGATCACAAGCAGTGTCAGGGGGAGTCCTTCCAAGTTGTGCTGATTAGTTCTGCAAGAGACCGGGATTGTACCACTGCTGCATTCTACTTGTCGGATGACAGCGCCTGGGAGAAGCATATCCATGTTCATGAGCGCCTTGATCTGGACCAGAAGATCAGTGTTGTGATTGGAGAACATGTCTACATCCCGACCATCGATAGCTGCAGTATACTTGAGGTTGGTCTTCGGTCGAAGAAAATGAAGATCATCATGTCCCCCCCTCCGCCGCTCGGCAAGTACACATGGAGCTCTACGATGCTGATGACGGCGGAGGGAGGTGACCATCTCAGATTCACTTGGGTGGACAAGTACACGATGTACTTCTGGGATTGGGAGGGTGGTTCCACCACCTGGTCGCCACGCGGAGCGATAAAGCTAGAGAATATTCCTCCCATCAACACTGTGTCGGCGCATCCGATCGGCTTCCTGCGAGGAGCCATTCTGATCGAAGTGGCTGGACATATCTTCATGGTAAACATCAGGACACAAGAAACTGAAGAGATTTTCAGGGGCCATGGCTTATCCCCGGAGTTCAGGATGACCGTTCCCTACCATGCATATTATGCTCCAGGCAATTAGTAATAGCAGTTTGAAAGCTGTAAAAAAATTGGTTGAATAAAACTGAGCTGAGAAAGATGTGAATCCTGAGAATTCTATGAAACAAACATGAAAATGATTCTGTGAAGTCCAATGTTGATTCCTGCTCATGTGCCTTCTTTTTCATTACATATAAGAGAGCTTATCTTTCATGTTCATGAGTTCATCTTATATTGCATGGTTGAAAATGGTATAGGACGCCACCATGAGTGGTTCTAATATTTTTACAGTTTCAGGGATGTCAAATGCAGACATAAGGAAGCACAAAACAGAACATGAAATACTCTAATTCCTTCACCAGGTGCCAGGGTAAAGACTACAGGTCCATTGTTCCAGACGACTGCGAAGCCCCCGTGGGATCAGGAAAATGCTCTCTTTCCGGCTTGCGGTACCACTCGTAGAGACCACTCCGTAGAGGGTATGGTAGACTGGATGAGGACATGAACAGAAAATGAACATTCAGGACTAAAAGATAGCTGAGACCAAAAATTGCGGTAGAAATAAACATGTATGTTCCAAGTTGCCAACAGATAAAAGGGTATTAGAACTAATTCAATACTAATAATACACAGTCCTTGTCTCTTCTCCAAACATTTATGGACTATTACAGACTATTATGGAACTGCATAGAGATTCTGATGGCTGTGGTAAAGCATGGTGAAAACTGAAAATGGTATACTGCATCTTAAACCAATAGAGAACACAGGGTTATAGCTTGCAAGGATTCAAGATGACGAAACATTACATGATATATCAATCAAGCAATGATGCATGCAAAACAGAAAAGAAGGAAAATGAAACACTGACCTGATGTTGCCAATGGATTGTTGCAGATGCATATCTCAATAGCCAATTCCGCAAGAAGCATCAGTACCACTGCTGAAGTTAGATGAGCATCAGCATGAAGAAAACCAAGCAAGGCACGTCTTCTATGACATGGTTCTGTGGGTATGAAGAAAAATCGTATCATCAACAGGGTAACAACACCAGCCAGGGATACATAGGAATGCTCTAGAATCTCATAAACAACATTCCACATTTCAGTGAAGTAACTATTGACACAGTCAGCCCAAGAGTCTTCACGTAAGATACAAAAGGAGTCACACGGAACAGCATTACCATACTTATGTCAGGCCACAAAAGAACAGTAATTGAGAAACTTTTAGTGCTGCTCTAGTATCAATTAGATACTATAGTATTCAAAATTGATAATGTGGTTCTTGTCACTTTAGCTTCTATCGTATGGTACATGCGTATTCATCACCTAGATGAGTATTATCACCAATTGTTGGTACATAGAATTCATTGAAAAGAGTACAAAGAAAACTTTGAGGCAACTATCCCCACAAAGAATGACTTTAAGTATAAACCTATGAGGTAATGTGTTCATGAAATCTCAGATATGTTAATGTGCACTTGGAAATAGGCCCTAATGATTTTCCTAAATCTTAAGTCAACAGAGGGTATCAGGCATTCTTCTGAAGTCCTAAAATACTCCAAGAGTATATGTCAGTAGCAGGGAATAATTATCAGTGAACTCATACCACTAAGGTATTTTTCTGTGCCACACATATATGGTATTACTTTGTTCAGACAATTGTATATGCTGCTGGAGGACAATCCTTTCATGGACTTACAATTTAGCATTCATGAATATGAAATTTGGATGGTCTTTTTAATCTATAAGTATTCATATTAACCACATAGTGCATAAGCACAATGGTTCTTCTACAGATTAATTCACAAATAAAAATAATTTAGTCTCTCACCTGCAGAAACACCGAGAAAACCAAACAAACTACACAAAACCGCCAATCACATCAAACTGCCAATTCTTCCTTGGAAACTTCAAAATATTACCAAGTGCAATCTGGAAGGACAAACAACATAGAGAAGTCAATTAGTTATAAATAAAATCAATTCATCGACATGAAAGATCAAGCTCTGCTATGCAATGAACCAAATGAAGGCACACAAGCAGGAATCAACCTTAGCATGCTAGAATCGCCATAAGAAGGATATGCAACCTTGGTTTCATATTTGTTCCCATATTTTTTTCTGAAATTCTCAAAGACGTGCTGAATGCACAAAGGCCCCACCACAACCATTCTCTAAAATGCAACATCTGTTCCAGTTTTATCACCCAAGTACCAACCGAGAAACCAATTTGACTCATGAGTTATAGAAATACAGAATCACTTTCTCCAACCCACATACTCCTACTTACTAGTAGAATTAGTCACTACAAAATCCACATACAGCTCATGATAATAATGTCTAGTGCGTGCTGATGTGTAGAGTAATGTTGCTGGTGCACTACAATCAATTTACATTTTCAACAGAAGAACTGAATTATCAAATTCAGAAATTTATACCAAAGCATAAGCCACAAAAATAATTTGCTAACACTTTAAATATCACATAATGAAATTACCTTCTGTTGACGTAACTCTGCAAAAGACTTGTACTGATAGACATCAATGTCACCATGAAGAGCTTGGTCAAGGCCAAAAACACACCATCCATTAGGAAATTATAAAGCAAAATAACTCCTCTTCCGAGGTAGAAACCACCCACCCAGCCAACTTTTATGACAGATATACGTCATGAATGTTTGCAGTCCATTAAACCAATCTGCTCAAAGCAATTTAGATTTTATCAGTCCTATTTCTGATAGATCAACCCACAGTAGTGTCTTGGAAATATCGTAGGACATTCCATTCCAAGACATCATTAGCATAACAAATAAAACATGCAAGCAAATGGCAAGGAATAAAACTTTGCAAACCATGATGGTACTGCATAAAATTACAGATGAGCAACAGTTACCATTAGTTCCCTTTTCCAAGATCAAATGTTGTTTTCTCATGATGACAGAACCCAAATCTTTGACTTCTGAATTTTCGTAATACACACCAATAGAAAGCTATCAGGTGTATGTGTTCAGATAGTTGACATGCCCGGTCGACCGCTCCACGACATAATTGGCTATGTAAAGACAAATGAATGTACTCCATAAAGAGTAGACAGGTGAAATGTCACTGGAATATCTGGATCCATAAGCTAATTGGAGAAAACATAAAAGATAAGAATAAATTGAAAAAAAAAACATCTTGAGAAATGCAAAAGGTGAAGTATCCTAACTTGTCCATAAATTGCCCATTTAGGTGGAAGAGGGTAGTCGCTAGCAGAGCCAACAGGAGCAAACCAGGATTAGAAAATCTGCTATTTAAACTTATGTATAGCAATAGCTTCCGAACCAATGAATTGCCATCATTTGTTTTCCACAGAGAGAACGAAATCCAGCTAGCAGTTATATGACCAATAGAGTTATTTCTTGAAAATGTTTTGTTACCACAGTGGCTGTAAAATACAGAACAAGCTATACTTATAACCAGCAACATGACACAAAATGCAGAAATATACATAAGGGACAGCTGCACAGCTAGCTAAACAAGATTTGGTGAAAATAAAAAACACTCATATAATTATTGTGTGCCATGAAACTTACTGCACAATTTTGGATTATACTACTAGTAAGCATCTCTGCCTTTTTTATCTCCATGCAAGAAACAAGGCCCAGTACGATAGGCCAAGAAGTATGACATGGAATACGATCAAGAAATTAGAGAGGAGAGATGGTGAGGAAAAGAGAAATTTTCATCTGTAAATCCAACCCCATTGACTGAAAACTGGGGAAATGGTATAATGCTGCCAAGAATATCCAAGCAATATACCTGCATCAGAGAATAGCTTTAGAGAACAAATACATCAGGTTTACCTGCTCGGAGACTCACACGTAAATTAGCATGCATCATTATAAGGAGCATACACGTAAATTAGCATGCTTACCAACAGCTAAAATTTGAATAGCTTGGTCTGATAGTCTTCCTAATAAAAGGTGATGAGAAGAAATAGAAGCAATGAATTAAACAAGAAACATCGACCACCATTGAAAATCTTGTCCAACTTCATTACTAGAGTTTGAAAGTTATCCCATGAAACGAAGAAAAGCCAGATGGCAAATACAAAAATCGTGAGAGTCTTGAGTGCTCATGTGGATATGGATATCTATGAGTCAGGATAGTCCTGACCCTCTCCATTTTGAAGGACTCAGTCAGACGACCAGAGCGTTGCTTGTGCATTTTTTCTCTTCCCATAGAAATATTGCTCCTTGAGTCACTGATATTTCATACTCGAAACCGAAGCAGAAAGTGAGGGAACTTGTCACTGGAGAAATGTTCCAGACTTGTGGTCGAAGCTGCATAAAAAAATGCTTATGTTTTAAATTCATTTGAACGAGTAGTTAACTCAACAAGCATGACAAACATGAATATCAGAGTCAAGACAAAGCAAAATAATTATATGAGAAACAGAAACGTGAGGCCGATGCAAGAAAAATCTATTTATTTTTCTCATAAGAACTTAGGATATGCCTTGCTGCTCGTGAATTAACAGAACGGACGCAGGCAGGCATACACTACATATAGGCCAGATTCAAGGAGCTGCTAAAACCTGGATTCATTATTTTCAATACTCTTTTGAACTCAGTTAGAAGAAGATGTCATTAAACCAATTTATTGAACTATGTTGCCTGAATTGAGCTTAAAAGGATGGATCCAAAGAAAAGGTGGTTTGCTGCTAGAAGCAGAAGATATCACAAATTAAGCTGCATGATTCCATAAACGCGTTAGCCTGATATCCTACAAGGTACAATTATCTACATGGTCATCCATTCCTTTATACTGTAAGTGGTTCTGATACCAAGTCCTCCTAGAATAGTTCACTTGTCTCTTCAAGGGGGGAGAACACATATACGAAGAAACAAAAGCTTGTTACTCTGTACTACCTACAGGATGCTTGCTTTCTACAGATACAGCAGGAACACATTTGCAAATAGCCAAATATAAGCTGAACCCTTAGTGCATGATTTAGAACCTGACTCAGGTAGGTGAGTGCTTGCACTTGAAGGGTTGTGTGTGTGTGAAAGAGAGAGGCGCTTGTGCAGGTGGATTGGGTTCTTGAAGACAGAGGGCGTGGGTGGCTCGCAATTGAAATGAGGAAAAAGTTTAGGGGAGCACACCTGTGACCGGCGGCGGCAGTAGCAGGCCGGCTGCGCAGGGGGGGACCGCGTCCGGTCTGATGGCAGCGCAATGTCCGAGTAGCGGCGGACGGCGGCGCGAGCGATTCCCTACTGACCGGAGGAGAGAGCGGAGCGGAGAATTGCTCGCTACCCTACTGCCCTAGTCGCCTCGTCGTGTTGGGCCAGTATCGGGGAGGAAGAGCCATTGCAGGCCTGGCCCGGCCTGGCTCGGCTCATAAAGATGGAGGGTTGGCCTACATGGGCCGGTATCGGGCCACAAGGCCATAATTACACGGTCGTTTATAGAGAGAGACGGTCTAACGGACCTGGCCCATGGGGCCCAGGTGCAATGCATTTGGGGCCGCGGGCAACACTACAACCAGCCTGGAAAGCATACTCGCAAAACGCAATGCAAGGTGCACAAGAAGACGGAGATGCTCATCTACTCCACGGAGCAACGACTACTACAGAATGTATAGTGTACTAGTACTAGTAGTGGTAAATCTAATGTATTTATTGGTGAGGGGAATATCACGTGTGGTGTTTCCCTGCGCATGTGGTATTGCCAACATGCTGCAAAACGACAACAGAAGCTAATAGAATGCCTTTTGGTTCACTACACTCGCAAAGTGTGTTGGCTGCCTATGAGCACAGTCCTAGAAAAATAAACGAGCTAGTACAAAATGATTTTAGGGTAGGACATTTGTTTTTTTACTTTTACTTTTAGCAGTTTAAAATTGGCAAAAAAAAAATTGTCTAGAATAGTTTAAACTTAGGTTCAAAATTTTGAATTTTGACTGTTGTATAAGCAAACAAGCAAAAACAATTTGGGCACATGTGTAAGCAAGTTCAGGGATTTAAACCAAAATGGAAATAAACCAGGATGAAGAAAATCTCAAAACAAATTTCAAAATGAAGTTTTAAAATTAAATTTTAGCAGCGACTTATAAGCTAAGAGGCAAACGAGGAGACTATATAAGTTAAGTCTTCGAAAACACTGCCAACGATAACTTCATATATATCGCAGAATGATCTTAATGCAACTCATGTCAGTGTCAGTAATCTGCTCTAAGTTTTTTGGATGAAGATTTGAGCTCCTGCAATATCACATAAAGATTTTAGCTACGCTACACTAGGCGGAATAAATTCACCTGTAGTCCCTCAACTTTATTTACGTCGAGTTTGTATGACATCTCTAATTTCCAATACCAGAAATCTTCACACATAAACTATACAAAATCATGCAATTTAGGTCCCATAACAGTATAGATCTCTGGTTTCACTGGCGTGACATCCTACTCAGCAAAATTAAAAAAAAATAGGGCCCACATGTAAGTGAGAAAAAAATGTGAGGTCCGCATCTCTTCTTTCTTCTCTTTTCTTCTCTTTTCTTCTCTTTTTCTCTTTTCTTCTCTTCTCTTCTCTTCTTCAGTGAGGGAGGCCACCGGCGGTAGAGGGGTGAGAGGCAACCAACGACCCTGGGAAAGAGGGGAAGGCAGTCGATGAGCCTGGACGAGCTCCGCCGCCTTGAGCATCTCGCGACGGGAGGAGGGAACGGGTGGGTAGACGCCGAGCGGGGAGGCGGTGGGCGACGGGTGAGCGCGAGGGCAACGGGCTTAGCGGAGGCGGAGGCGGCTGAGGTTGAGGCAGAGGTGGAGGCAGAGGCGGCTGAGATAGAGGCGCAGACGGCTCCCCTGTCAACGCGCGGGTCTAACCGCCCCGCAGCTCCTGCACGTACATGTACCTCCCTACCGCACCGATCGCCCTTGTCGTTCGCTGCCGCGAGCCGCGTGCGAACGAGTGCGCCACCGCCGGTAGTGAGGATGACGCTAACCATGGCTTGTCTCTACCGTCGGACTCTGTTCCAGTAGAAGAATCGGTCGGCACCAACTTGTGGTCGATGGTGACTGGCTTGGCGCTGCCAGAGTTGGGCGGCGTCATGGCCAAGGGCGG
This sequence comes from Oryza punctata, assembly GCA_000573905.2. Classification (NCBI taxonomy): domain Eukaryota; kingdom Viridiplantae; phylum Streptophyta; class Magnoliopsida; order Poales; family Poaceae; genus Oryza; species Oryza punctata. The sequence goes on along the minus strand of CM002494.2, from coordinate 1,365,832 downwards.
AGGCGTGGCAGTGGTGCACCAGCATCGTCACGGTGGCGGAGACAACGAGCATGAACCAGAGGCTAGAGAGCATCGTCTGCCGTGTTGTGCCGCTTCATGAGAGCATCAAAAGGACAACGTCGCCGCCACGCATGGTGTCTTCTCCGCCACCAGGTGGAGGCGGAGGCAGCAGCAGCCCACCCTATCCGGCTAGCCGTGTCCAGGAAGAAGAGGGTGGCTAACATCTAGGCCTCACATACTTTTTCTTTACTGACTAGGATGTCACATCAGTGAAACTAGAGGTCCATACTGTTATGAGACCCAAATTGCATGGTTTTATATGGTTTAAGGGTGAAGATTTCTGGTATCGGGGTTTAGGAATGATATACAAACTCGACGTAAAGTTGAGGGACGGCAGGTGAACTTATTCCACAGTAGGTGCTCGTTCAAATTTCAACCCGTTGGGCTTCATGTATGCTAGTGCGTGTGACGATAATGGGCCTATAAGATTAGTGTACAGAGCCAAGGCCCAAACGGCCCACTATATTAATGCAAACTCTCAACTCCCGTCCTCGACGAATCCCCACCGATATGAGCAACCATTGCGGCGGCGCCGGCGCCGCCGGAGTTGATGGCTTGACGGACGATCTCGTCGCCGAGATCCTCCTCCGCCTCCGGCCGTCCGAGCCGGCGTGCCTCGTCCGCACCTTGACCGTCTGCAAGCCCTGGCACCGTCTCCTCACCGACCCAGTCTTCCTCCGCAGCTACCGCGACTTCCACGGTGCGCCTCCCCTACTGGGGTTCCTCCACAACGTCGTCGGCGGCGACCACCGCCGCGAAAACCGGTTCGTCCCCGTCACCGCCTCCCCGGTCTCCCCGCCGGACATCAGGTGCCCTAGCTGGGTCGCCCTCGACTGCCGCCACGGCCGCGCCCTCCTCGAGGAGTTCCCCTTCAGCGCCGACTTCACCGTGTGGCACCCCATGACGGGACGACGGCGTCGGCTCTCCCGCCCGAACCTCCCTTACTTCAAGTCCTCCACCGCCGCGGTGCTCTGCTCCGCCGCCGAATGCAACCACCTCGACTGCCGCCGCGGCGGCCCCTTCCTCGTCGTCGTCGTGGGCATCGACGAGTCGGAGCAGCAGAACTCGTGGCCGTGGGCGACCGTGTACTCGTCGGATTCCGATTCGTGGAGCCCAACGACCTTCGATTACCACAACCTCAACAACCTCAATCTAACCCCCAATTGCGACATCGACAGGAAGCCCGCTGCCCTCGTCGGAGATGCGCTCCATTTCGCCCTTGCGGAAGGTTCTGGAATCCTCAAGTACAACATGGGGGAGTGTTCCCTTTCTCGGATCCATCCACCGGTTGTGTACAAGGGAGTCATTGTGGTCATGGCAATGAAGGGCAATCAGCTCGGGCTTGCCGGCATGGAGGGTTCCATCCTCTCCATGTGGTCGAGTGATGTGAGCCTGGATGGTGGTGTCAGATGGGAGAAGAACAGGGTCTTCAAGTTAGAGAGCTTGCTACCAAGTATTGATTGCACAGACCCAGTAAAATGCGAGCTTGCAGAACCAGCACCGATTGGCTTTGTGGATGGTGCTGATATCGTTTTTGTGAGAACAGATGCTGGCGTCTTCATGATTGAGCTCAAACCAATGTGTGTAAGGAAGGTTTGCGAGAGGGAATACTTCAAAGCCGTCTTTCCCTATACGAGCTTCTACACTCCTGGTACTTGACTCAATCTTGATGTAAAATTTCAATACTTCTACATGTTTGCTTAGGCATGATTCAGGGAATAGTTAGTCTGTTTGCTTCTAAATCGTCCGAGTAGTAAGAAATATATTGCACCAGAATCGGCTTGGCCTAAAAATGTGTTCGTCCTAAGTGGCAGACCAATTCCATCGATAAGGCATTGTACCAATTTCCATTTGAATGAATAATCTGTTGAGCAAGCTTTTTATTGCAGTGAATTATGTGAATAACAAACTAATGAGTAACATGGGTGATGCATACTTATATGGTTTGATTGGCTATGTTCATTCTGCACTAGTTTTTCTACAAGTTGGTCACGATGATGTGATCAGCCTATTTTAAGGTGTGAAGGATCGCAATGTTAAATTGTAACTTTCCCCTAACATATTTATGATTTCGGTTGACAGCATTTATTTTTTGTCACTTTGAACTTCCCTATTACAGTTTGAACTTTTTTTTACATGTGTAACCTAACTTTGCACACTTATCACTCAAATCTGGGCTCTGCCACTGCTTGCAGGTGTCCATCTCCAGCAAAACCTGGTACAAGGATTGAAAGCTGAAACTGAAAGGTGTGTAAATATTTAACGATACACCTAGAAGTAAACATGAACCATAGTAGCTCTGAAAGTCATTGCTTGGCACAAATGGATGGAGGGAAGAAACACAGTTGGTAAGGCTAAATAACTGCTTCCTTAGCTATAACGCCCAACAGAAAACAAAATATTGTTTTTTTCTCTATACAATGTCTGAGAGAACTTAGAATTATACCTTTGTAGTATTAGTAAATCAACTTTTCATTTTTTTATTCGAAATCATCTATTCTTTATTTGTACAGGCCCTGTGCCTTGATGAGGTGAACCTCATCGTTGTACTGAACTCCTTAGTGGAATGACGCACCATGCTTTTGTGTGTTCCCCCATAAAAAGAAATCGTCTCTTCATTTAGCAGTGTAATAAAGCACTTACAGCAACACCAAATGAAATTTCTGAAGTATCCTCTAAACCTATCGAATTTCTTATGACTACTAACCAAGCAGCAAAGATGGGACGCATCAGCTTCAATCAAGAGTTTTGCATATCACTAGCTTCAAGTAATTAGCCAAGATACCAACAGCAAGAGGTTCAATCTGATGTATTAGCAAAATTTGGACCCATTTAGTTTGCTGCTATAATTGTTGGAGATGGCATGCTGTTTCTATCACGACCAGAAAAAGATGCAGAAAAGTTATAATCGTTTTACAACTAATATTTACAAAGTATTTTGAGAGAGCATTCCTACTACTGACAAATAATACCAAAAACAAGTATTGTCCACAGATAGAAAATGGTAACAGAACAATATATCTTGCCCATTCTAGTTGATCCTGAACAAGTTAAAGTACCCAGTGTCACATATACTTTTCCCAAGCACATTATCGTCACCGTTTTGTTAATGATGCTGAACTAGTATTACTTATGAACCAACCAAATATTCAGAAGCGTTTTCATGCCACTCTCTGAAGCATGCTGAGCATTTTTCCCCTGAAAATCTGAAACATGTTGAACATAGTAGCACTAAAATCACTATTTTATCAATGTTGTCAAATTTTTCAGACTTTTTCTAACTATCTGATTGATATAACTTATGACCCAACCAAGTATCAACATTGTTTTCATGTACTGTCTGAAACGTACTGAACTTTTTTTTCTCTCAAAGTGATACAGCTATATATCCCTGATTCACAATTAATGAATTGAGCAGGAGGCATGCTCCATTTCCACATATAATGGAAGCTTTTTTTTTTTTTCCTTTTTCACAGTTTAGGAAATTATTTGATACCGTGCTGAAGAATTTGGTACATGATGCCTCCTTCGTGAAGAAATTGAGAAGTTGGACAAAAGCTATTGTGCGCAGTTGCATTTTCTTTTGAGCGGAGTGAGCAGTTGCATCTTGGACAAGCCGGAACAGTTGAAGAAAATCTCGTTGATACATTTTGACTTCTGAAGAAAAAAGATCTGTTGACTGCATTTTTTACCCCAAAGTGTTTAATAATCGACACGGTCCATGTTCCGGTCTCAGACGAGTAGGAGGATGCCGACGCGGTCTCCTCCCCGTCGTCGTCGTCGCCGATGAAGACCAAGACGAAGGGGCCTCCGTGGCAGTCGTGGTGGTCGCAGCCGGGCACGGCGCAGAGCGCGGCGGCGGTGGAGAACGAGTAGAGGATGCCGTCGGGCTCGCGCTGCCGCCGCACGTCTCCGGTCATGGGGTCCCAGACGGTGAGCTCGACGTCGTTGGAGTAGAAGAGGGCGCGGCCGTGGCGGCAGTCGAGGGGCCACCAGCCTCGGTGGTCTGGCTCGGCGGGGCGGAACGCGATGGCCGGGACGAGCCGCCCGAAGCTGGGGAGGCGGCAGCCGGGGTCGTCGGAGACGTGGTGGATGAAGCCCAGCAGCGTAGGCGCTCGTCGGTGGTGGAACGCGCGGTGGCGGCGGAGGAAGCTGGGGTCGGAGAGGAGACGGCGCCAGGGCTTGCAGACGGCGGAGGCGCGGACGGCGCACGAGGTATTGTCCGGCGGGAGGGAGGCGGAGGAGGATCTCTTCCACGACGTCGTCCGTCAACTGCGGCGGCGCCATGCTTGCCGGCGAGGAGTGAACTCGATGCGCGGGGAGGTCAGGCGTTGGATTCCAGATGATTTGGGGATTTCTGGAAGGAAATCATTTCCTCCTCTCATTTCTGCATTTTTTTAGCTTAGACCCTGTAAACTTAGATATTTCTTACATCTACATACACCAACACAGGCAATTCAAATGATCACAATTTGATATGAAACATAGGTGGTGTTTGAAATTGAAACCGATGAAGATGAAGATTAAGTTTTAATTAGTACATGATTAAGTTTTAATACGTAAAACGAGAAAATCATTAGCACATGATTAATTAAGTTTTAATTATTATAAACTTAATAAATGGATATATTTGATGTTTTAAAACAACTTCTATATAGAGAAGTTTTCGAACGGAACGCATCGTTTAGTAGTTTGAAAACGTGTTAACGGAAATCGAGGTAAAATCTAAATCTTAATTAGAAAAGAACAGAGCCTGTTTAGGGAGCTTCTGTTTGGGGAGCTTCCGGTAGTTGTAACTTCTCCTAAAATATCCAATCGTCATAAATTCTCCCGAACAATACAAAGTTTCACTTGTGAGAAGCTGCAGTTGTAAAATCAGAAAATAAACTAGAAGTCAGAAACTGGGTTTTCCAGCTTCTCCAGATTCTCACCAGCTAGCTTTTCACCCATTGCTTATAAGAATATTAAGCTCCTGTTGACGAAAAATCCGTGCTCGACCGATGGTGCCAGATATGTGTTGGTGCGAACTAAGCCAACGAACACAACGGGATGGGAGATCTATTTAACTCCAGTGCAGGTCCAAAAATATTGATGAGATACGAGCGTGCCAATCAGTTTAATCCTGCAACTGATAAGATATATAAATTGATGATTAAACAACCGATCGGCTAACAAGCTGATGTAACGATACTAGCCAATATCGATAGGGTATTGAACTATCGGCTATATGTTCGATATAAATTTTGACACTTGAATAGATGATAATATAAATACCATGGAAGAACTTGAGAAATCAATCCAATCGATCGATGACAATATGATAAAATAAATATCCAATGAACCAATCGGTCGATATTGAAATAGAATATTGAATGTAGGCTTTATGATTAAAATATACATCGGTTGGAGGTCCAATGTAAAGATAACTTATCGGCTAGCACTCCAATAAAACATTAGCATGAACCTATCAGCTTAACAAGATATATATTATCAACAACAATCTAGTAGGTCGAACCTAACCGATGCAGCACAAGATTGCATATAATAATCTAATAATCGATGAGCCGATAGATCTGTCTAATGTGATGGATATAATAAATCTATTTAAAACAATATTGTGATTGTAGAGATATATCGGCTAAGACAGTCCCAACTAAACCGATGCGTCTATAAACACAATACAATTAAAATAGAATTAAAATATCATGTAGGCAAATATATCAGCCGAACCAACATCCAAGAGATCGAATTTAATTGACTAATTTCCAAAACCGAATCTACCAAGAATTCGACTATTGGCGACTTGATAATTTCCATCAGCCGATTCCAAGACGCTGAAACCGATAGTGACTCTAAGCCGATAATAACTTCGGCCTTACCAAATTTGAGTATTAACAGCTCCCAAAATAATGCACACAATATTTAAAGTTTAATTTACCAGACATAGGACAAGATATCATCTCAAGTCTCTCTCTCACACACATACCACCTGTTGCCAGCTTTACAGCTCATACGGCCCATTCTGGCCCATTCAACCTCACGTTCGGACGCCTGGCCCGCGAAGCTCATAGCGACTTGTTCTTCTTCTTGATCTCTCCCTTAGTTCCGTCTCCTGTTCATCATCTCCTTTGCCGGCAACAGCGTTCCGTGCGCACCTCTTCAAAATTAAACCCTTTGCTGACAGACATCCGATCGAGCTGAAACACACAACAAACAGTTGATGAATTGAGCATGATCAAGAAGGAATTAGATGCAAATTTCTCGAAAAGACAAGAAAAGATGCAGAAACACACTGAATTGAACTGAATATCCCTGAATCACAATTAGTGAATTCAGCATGGGTCATGCCGACACGATCCTCTCCTGGTTGTTGCTGCCCACGTGGACAACCACGAAGGGCCTCCATGGCAGTCGCAGCACAGCACGGCGGCGGTAGAATGCGTGTCGGGCTCGCGCGGCCACCGCACGTCTCCCCTCATGAGGGATCGTCCGGCGAGAGGCGGAGCAGGATCTCCTCCACGAACTCCGGCGCCGCCGCCATGTCGCAGCCTGTCGCCGGCGAGGAGTGAAGCGAAGACCACGGTGCACGTGATTGCTGGCATGGCGATTCTATTCTATTTTGGTAGCCTTATTGGCTGGCAATTAATTAATTCTTTATGGTAAGAGTTGATCAGAATTTGGGAAGCCATTTGACATTTTGACATTTTTTTGGAAAAAAGTATATCAGGAAATAGGATTGGTTTACCAAGATTTATGGAACTTCTCTTTTCCACGCTGGGTTCTATTATCAAAGATAAAGGAAGCTAAAGGTACAGTTGGAAAATGTAACTGAAGGTGTGTCTATAAAAAAGTTTAGATAATGAAAATGTTATACATAATACGATGCATGGCCAAGAGTATTTTTCGAGTTGTGTGCATATTGTGAGTAAAACATTAACTAAGACGAGTGTAGAGATAAACATAAAGGGATGAAATATTGCTCAATCTGTCATTTTCATACACTTGGACGAGGATAAATTCTGTTAAGAAATATAAAGGGTGATCTCTTCCACCCGGAGTATTAGGCATTACAGTTGCCTATTCTCACTACTCATTGATAAGAAAGAAAGAGAGCGGTTATCCGCATCCGCTCCTTCCCACTCCTCGGCAACGGGCGCGACGGTTCCCAACCATCGTGCCTCCAATTACCATCCCATTATTATATATAAATGTAACCCTAGTGACCAATGAAATCTCACGCTCTCATTCTCACCATTTCTTTCTCTCGCTCAATCTCTCTCGCACGTTCTACTCGCAACACGTTATCAGCACTTTCGCTCTCGCTGAGAGATCGAGATGGAGAAACAACCGAAGAAAACCAGATTCAACAAGAGTGAAGAGCTCGGAGTCTTAACGAGTCGAGTCGAGCCAGCTGTTTTGCTCGTTAAGCTAACGAGCTGATCCCGAGCCAACTCGCGAGTCACTTGGTAGGCTCGTTAAACTGGCATAGCCCAAGAATCTCACAGGCCATAGCCTAATAGATCCAAGACATTTTGTGAGACTGACAAGATCTTTTGGGTGGCTTCGATGACTAAATAGTTGCAACTTCAAAGGGTTTTTGCTTTTGTGAACTGTGATCCTATTATGGATCAATGGATATTATTTATTGATTATGCATGTTTGGATCTAGAAAATGTGGATCAATGGATGTAACAGACTAATAGATTAAGCTGGTTAACTACAACTTGCTATTATGCTATTTGCTAAGTATATGATCTGCGACTGTGATGCTATTTTAATTATTATTCATAGTGTTTTCTAAATTCTAATGATCCGTGATCCTATTTATTTTTATTCCTTTAAAAACTTAGTTTCCTTATCTTATTTTGTACTTTTGTTTTCTTATTATGTGATGCACTGATGCTGGACATAGCTGTATTTATATTGAATTGGATTACACAAGGACCCAATGGAAGGTTCATTCAGTTAACGAGCTAAACAAGCTGAACGAGCCAACTTGAGCAAGCTCGCCGAGTCGAGCCGAGTTGTCATTTTAGCTTGTTAGCCCTAACGAGCCAAGCCAAGCTGGCTCGTTAAGGTAGCGAGCCAAACCGAGCCGATCCGAGGCGAGTTGAGCTGGCTTGATATCCACCCTTACTCGAGATGGAGTCACCACAATAATTACTCAATCCGATCATAAATTCTAACCATCAATAATTTCTGAAATGCTTTTAGAAAAAAACAAACAAAAACAAGGGTTTACTTAGATTTGCTTAAAAAACACTATCACAATACCATAAACTTATTAGATTTTCTAAGTTTACTGTTATAGTATTGTCCTTAGCTTTAAACATTTGTGACATCGCCGTCTATGAACGGGATGAAATTACTTGGAAGCTCACAAGCTATGGATAGTACACGACAGGCTCCACTTGTAAAGCACAGTTCTTTGCCTCTATCAACACGAACTACGAGATAATCATTTGGAAGCCTTTGGCGCTGAAGAAATGCAAGATCTTCACCTGGCTAATTGTGCAAAACAAAGTGTAGGCGTATGACAGATTTGCAACCCACGGTTGGCCAAACAATACCTACTACTCGCTTTACCGGCATACCCCGGAAATGTCCTTCCACCTCCTAGCAGAATGCAAACACATGAAGAGAATATAGGACATACTATCAACGGACCTAGATTGAGCCAATCAAATCGGTAATGTGGTGCACAACTATGACGATCCATGAATGGTGGACGACATTAGCCACTAGCAAGTGACCACCAAAAAAGGAGTCCGCACCCTTATCCTACTAACGGCATGGGGAATTTAGAAGGAGAGAAACCAAAGAGTGTTCTAACACAAGGAATCTTCGGTGATAGCCCTAGTGGCGAAAATCAAGGATGCTAAAACCTGAGCACTAGCAGGAGCGAAACGACTCTCGTAACTCATCTCTTAGCTTTAATTTTTCTTGGACAGTTATTTTCATACTTGTATAATAACTTTTACTCCTATTATATTTAACGAAATTGGTACACTCCAAGTACTGGTTCGTTAAAAAAAATATTTGTGATAAGAGGGAGTAACAACTAGAGTGTGCATGCAGTCCTATTTAATCTATTTATATGTCAGGTGCTGACGTAGATTTCCACCGATTTGATCGTACGTCGTCGTTTGATTTGTTGGCCATTCTTTCGGTAAGATTTGATCACAACTTAAGAAAGCCATTTTTTACTTTTTGGCTAAACAACTTAAGAAAATGGATTTAGGAAACCTTTTCATTTCCCACACTGGCATACAGATACAGGCCCAGGATTCCATTGCAAATCCTTTTAGAACTTACTGTAGGAAATTATTATGGTTTTTTTCGGATTTGTTTTTTCACGTAGGAAATTATTATTTTCCCGGATTTGTTATATACAGTAACATTTAGGGACTATCAAGAAAGCAAAAATCTTGATGTTGATCCAAGGGCTGAAAATTCGAGTGTAATCCAATTGGAACAGCTGCACGGCAGCTAAGATGGTGATCGAGAAAGGTCGACCAGCACCAGAAGAGGAGCGCCTTGATCATCTTGCGCATCGCGCGCGCTTCTGCATGAGAGCACCTAGAATTCTTCTTTCTTTTTTTTTCTTTTAAAAAAATCCAACTAGGAGGGTTGGGTCGGAGATAAAAACTCCAATGCCGAAATAACCCGGAAATAGCTAGTACCTAACAGTATCATATTCGAATGAAATAATACCGTTAGATACTAGGTGTAGGTATCAGGTGATACTTGCGAGGTATTACGTGATATCCTGATACCTAATAACAAGAGATTCCTATTGGTTACTTGAGGATTTCATTATATAGCAACCCCAAATAATTGAATTTGGCGAGTTCGGTGATCTCATGAGAGGGGATTATTCATTTGTTTTTTTCTTTTCCTGATGACGAACAAATGCAACCAATAACTGGCATGCAATTCGTCCGATGAATCTGATTGAATCCCATGAAATCGACGAACTCCGGCCGTTCGGGCACGGCCAAGCATAGAAACCTCTGCACGGCGAGGATAGTGATCGAAGCCAACGTTCTTGATCATTCATTGTAACCTTCGGAAGAGAAACCTTCTCCTTGTTGGTTGCAGCTTGCCAACAATCTATACATCTAGCTATACTATCCATGTTCAATGTTTGATCATTCGTCTTATTTAAAAAAAATATAAAAAAATTAAAAAGTTAGTTACATAAAATACGATTCATGTTTTATCATCTAATAAAAAATACTAATCATAAAATTTTTTCCAATAAGACGGACGATCAAACGTTAGATATGAATCGTACAAAACTACACTATACTTATTTTAGGATGAAGTTAGTACTTAATAATTTTGCACTGCTAGATACATAGACTGATTAATATCACAGAAAGGATGAGATTAGCAGCACATTTCTCTTCTGCACTTTGCATATACTTGAGTAGTGCACTGATTGCAGCGACGGCAAGAACAGTGCAATCCAAAGAATTGGATACATTTCTGCAAACCGATGAAGAGTCAACTCAAGTGGAGAGTAGAAAATAGTATCTGGCTTGGAAATCGTCTACGTACGCGCCGTCAAAAGTCGCAAATGCAAAGCGCAAGACTTCCATTCAGAAACATTCAGTGGGCTAAACTACTCCAAAACCAGAGGCATTGTCCCCCTGATTCGCTTCAATTCTCCTCTCCTCCTCCAATAAATCCACCTGTCTGATTCTGATGTCTCCTCCTGCTTTGCCGGTGCCGACCACGCTTTAATCTCTTCTTCCTGTCCCCCCTCCTGGATTAAAAAAGAAAGGGAGAACCGGAGAAGAAGCAGCTACAATTCAGCTAAAAATTCGAGCTTTTTTTTTTTGTTGTCAATCTCTCTCTCAATCTTGCATCAAGACGACTTGGCTTTTTACTGTCGCCGGCGAGCCTGATGGATGCGTGGTCGTCGGAGCTGGCCGGGAGGATACGGAGCTGCAGCAAGATCCTCGAGGCGATCAGATCGGTGCCGTCGCCGTCGCCGGCGCGTGATGGATCGGCGTCCAGCAACGGGCTCAACTGCAGCGGCGGCGGCGGCGATGGCGCCATGCCGCCGCCGGCGAGCTCGGCGGCTGGTGGTGGCGGCGGCGGCGGCTTGGGCGCCGAGACCGCCGTGTCCATCCTCGTCGACTGCTTCGGCCACTGATCATATTCAAAGTTGTTTTTGAGTTAATGGTTTATGTATCGCTGCAGCGAACGAGATGTATACATGGATCATGGATGAGATGATTTGAGATCTCATATAGGACTTTGAGTTGATTTGATTTTGCTATTACTTTGATATACATGTCTCAGTTCTACTCCGGTTTTGAGCTCTCGTTGCAAGCAAGTTGGCGACACGTTTTGCGTTGATTTTTCTAATTTTATATTTTTTCCAGTCCAAAACCATCAGCAATTTTCATATCTGATATTAGCAGCTTGTTTGAATCCCTCATAGTTTCACTCAGAAAAGCAAACATCAACAAAACAAAAAAAAAACAACATCTGAAAATTTGAAATGAACCAAAGATAGAGTATTTTGGCGAAATTTGGGCATCCTTCCAGAACATTGCCAAACTGAATAGTAAGTCCTTTTAGATGCATTCATTTCACAAGATTTGCGAGAAATTGGTTCAGTTCCCATAAAATTCTCACAAAATTTGTCCGCTGAGTCCATTCCAAACGAGGCCTAAAATGGCACGAACAAGTTTTAGGCCTAAGTTAGAAAGCCCAATAAGGCCCACTGTTGCAGCCATGGAGGCCCAAGTAGGCCCAAACCCAAGACGCGGAACCCGTTGGCGGCAACGCCTACATATCCCCTAGAATTCGCGCTTCCTCTCCCAAAAAAATTCCCCATTTCCTTCTTCTCTCTCCACTCGCAGCTTCCGCCGCCGCCGCCGCCGCAGCCCATGGCCTCCTCGTCGGAGAACGTGGAGGCGCCGCGAGAGGAGCAGCGCGACCCGCCGCCGCCGAACCCTAGCGAGGAGGCCGGGGCGGGTGAGGAGATGGAGGCGGAGGGGGAGGAGGAGGAGGTGAAAACCCTAGAGCGGGCGGAGGAGCTGTTCGAGAGGGGGTCCAAGGCCATCGAGGAGGGGGACTTCGTCGACGCCGTCGACTGCCTCAGCCGCGCCCTCGAGATCAGGTGAGGGTTTCTCCCCTGCCCTTCTACGGTTCCATTCCCGACCTGGCTGAATCGTACGCATCACGCATGGATGGGGGAATAACGTAAATATTGGTTCGGTGATGTTGTGGATTTGATTGTGTTGTGCTGTCATGTGGAGTTTGTTATTTTGCCTTGTGTAATTGAGGACGTGAGTCGCGTAGGGTTTATGAGGTTCTACAGCAAGCTGGAGGCCAAGATTAGCGATTAGGTTTCTGCGACGTGCGCAATGGATTGGGCTAACGTGTTGAGGAATTAGTGAATTCTCCTCTTAGCCTTGTGTTAATTGATAGTACTACCTGGGAGTTTGTTTTACTTCTTGTTATGGTGTGTGAATTGCGACTACCAGAGCAGCAAAGTTAGATTACTCAAATCTTGATATCTAAGAAATATGTACGTATGCTGCTCCACTACTGGCTAGTTGGAAATATTTCATTGAGGTAAAGTTTATTAGTTTGCAGTTGTACTTGGTAATCTGCACTAGTCAGTTGCTAGAAGGGAAATCAACAGTTAACCCAGTTAGTCCTCTACTACTTATTGACACTGCTGACTAGACAGCACAGCTATCAATCTCAAACTACTGATCCTTCTCAGTTTACATTATGTCTCACTGAACTTGTAGTATAACTTTAGCTCTTGTGCCCTAACAAATTTATGCCTTTTGTTGTCACCAGGGTTTCACATCATGGAGAACTTGCTCCGGAGTGTGTTAGCACATATTTTAAGTATGGATGTGCCTTGCTATACAAAGCTCAGGATGAGGCTGATCCTTTGGGTAATGTTCCCAAGAGTTCATCTAATGAGGAGTCAATGAAGAGTACTACTAACAAGGATGATAGTGGAAGCTCAAAGGCCCCTGGTAGCAATACTGAGGATGCTCCATCCACGGATAAAGCTGATGCTGAAGAAGGTATACCATTATTGTACCCTGTACGTATGTAATTGCTGATGTACACTTATGGCCTTTTGTCTTACCCTGTTTTTACATACTACGCATAACAGCAATATCATTAATATGTTCTTGTATGTTTAAAGTAATGGTTTTGTTTGGAATGTGTTCAGACTTACCTCCTCCATTAGTCAAATTCTCATTATCATTCCATAAGAGGCCATTTGGTCACAGTGGATATGTTGGTTGGTCTGAAAGTGCAATTATATTTTGTGCTATTGATAATGCATGATTCCAGAGGCACACAAAATGTTTTGGGTTTTGTAAAAAACCGTTATATGGCCAGGCCATATTTTGAATCCATCTTCTAGGTTTATTGATCTGTATTCCTTTCTTGTGCACTTGGAATAGAAATGCCAGGTTAAACAGATTACGTACTTGCACAGGATGCTTTTGCAAATTTACGTTTATTTAAGTAATTATAGAAGTGTGCAATAATGTAAATAGTTGTTCTTACTTTGCTCAAGAATAAATAGTTGGTCTCGCATTTCTATCAGAAACCTGACTAGTTTAATTATAATTGAACAAACTTATTGGTCACTATTGGGTTGGGTGGGATCATTTGCTCATCTATATGCATCTAACTGCTCCCTGTAGCTGGTTGCTATTGTACTGGTATAATAATTGATGGCCACACTACATGTGCTTTTCTTCCTGGTTTCTGTGGTAAGTACTGATATAGTTGTTGGTTAGGGCAAAACTCAAATGGAAAAGGTCAAGAGGAGGAAAATGGTGACAGTGACAAGGATGATGAGATGGCGGGGGATGATGATGATTCTGATTTGGATCAGGCCTGGAAAATGTTGGATATTGCAAGGGCTATAGTTGAGAAGAGCCCAGATGACACTTTGGAGAAAGCAAAAATCTTTTCTGCTCTGGCTGAAGTCTCCATGGAAAGAGGTTTAGTCTCCACTATCTTAGTTACTCTCTAGTTTCGATGGTGAATGGTTTTGATGCTAATGCCCCACATTTGATTTTCAGAGGACATTGATAACTCACTCGGTGACTACTTTAAAGCTTTAGCCATATTGGAGAAATTGTTTGAGCCTGATCATCGTCGAATTATTGATCTGTATCCTTCTTGTTTGGTAACCATAGTACCACCAAATTATCTGTCATATAGTCAGTATAAAACAACATTTGCAACCCAATGCTATAGTACCTGCAACCTGCATCCTTCTCGACTGAAGAGTTAGGCAGCTGAAGGTGTGTTTTAATATTGTTATACACGTATATTTTCAATGGGAGTTCCACCCAAATCTGCATGGTTACCTTTATTTTCTTAATAAGCGTACATGTTTGTCTAAATGTGGGCATGAACTGTGGTCTCCAGTTCATAGGAAAGGTGAGACACTAGTATCTTTTATTTTCAGTTTTTATTCCTTTGCTTGCCTTAATTCAGTCCTAGAAACTTCCGCATATGTTTGGTCTATGAATTGGTGTCGAAGATTTCAGATGCAATTCCATATTGCGCTAAGGCTATATCATTATGCAAGTCACGCATACAAAGCCTAAAAAATGACAAGGATGCTTTGTTGGCTGGTAAAGATGATAATGCATCTGCTGCTGAAGGAGGCTCAGAAAAATCCGCTCCTGAGGGTGAGATAGAGCAGCTCAGCGGCATTTTGAGTGAACTTGAGAAGAAGGTAAAATAAACTTGATTTTGTCTATACGAATACTCCTTTAACACTGCCATCTTATTTTTCTTCATTCATATATGAATGCTAAATATGTTCTTTTGTAAAAATGAGCTCTATTATTTTCTCAATGCGAATACGCCTTTCATATTGCCAACTTCATTTTGTTCTTGAATATGTATGAACGCTAAAGAAAGTCTTTCTTTGAAGTAACCATCTCTGAATTGTTTGAATTCAGCTGGAAGACTTGGAACAAGCAATGTCTACCCCAAGCTCTGTTATGGATGAGATCATGAAGAGGATTGCCTCTAAGGCAAGTGATGAGCAGAATGCTGCTAACACCATGCCAGCGGCTGCTTCTTTCAATTCTTCTTCACAGATGGCTGGATCAAGCAACGGCTTTGATTCCTCAACTCTGTCTACGGCAGCTACAACTGGAAGTACTGGAAGCACTGTAACCGATCTTGGGGTTGTTGGTAGAGGCATCAAACGAGCTAACATCAAGCCAATCTCTGCTGAACCTCCTCCCAAGAGAACTGCAGCTGATTCACTCTCTGTAAAAGGTGATAGCAGCAACAACTCAGATGTTCATACCACAGCACAAGAGGTCGATGATTCCGTATCAAAGTAGAATGCATTTTTGTTAGCCCAACCCCCTTGGTAGTAACGTAATGGAATCTGTTCGGTGACACAGTTCTGTCTTGCTTAATATGTACTGGTGCATGTCCATTTTCCCAGAACTGCCAATGTTCGGGGATTGCATGAACCGTATCTTAAATTGATGATGACTTTATTGTTGAGTGAGTTCATGGTGGACTACCATCCAACTCAATTGGATCTGATCATAATATTTCTCCGTTTGAAATCTGCCAGTTGATACCGTATAAGCGTTGCTAAACTCGCAAGGCCCATTACGATTTGATCGCTATCAAGGTGGGTTATGGTCGCTAAATTGACATCTTTGTTGGGTTTGCATGAGAACAAACACAAACAAACTTATGACTCATCTTATGGTGTTCTCTATATTTCTTAACTCACACCCTGATTACATGACTCGAGAATAGCCTTATGTCGGCTGTTTACAAGACAACTAGGACTTCTGTACGGCAACTAAGCAGTACATGAGCTTCAATGAAACTAACTTAGAATTTTGCTTGATGAAGTGCCAACAGAAGAACACCTAGGGCACCAGGTCTGCATGACATGCATGTCAATTGACAGGTCACAAAGCTAGCCCTCAGCAAGATCTGAAAAGATAGAAATGATAATATAGTTATAAACATGCCAAGCTCAACATTCCACCAAAAAGATACTCCAGATCAGTCAAAAAGAAGACGACAGAGTCATGGATCATCAAGTTTATTGGTAAATTGTTGTATAAAAAGTGATAATTTTTTTCTACCCAATGTATTGTCATCAGCAAATGGTAATACCCAATGTCAATAAGTGCCATCACCAAATGTAACAAAGACAAATTAACTCCACGCATATCGGCTTAGGATCTTCAGATTGTAGAAAATTTGCATGCAAACCAGAGGAAGCAGCAAACTACAAATTAACAACACATATATACTATCTAGAAAACAAACCATATATATATATATACAGAATTAATCGTGTAAATTACCTTTAGAGTAGAAACTTATGTAGGGATAGGCAGTCTGGATGTCGTTCCTGCTGGTTATCATCTTGACTCGTTCCGACCCCGGCTCAACGGTGAAGACGCCATCATCTGTCCTAATAAAGATCACGCCGACGCCATCGGCGAAGCCGATCACACCGGTGCTGGTCGTCGGCGAGAGGCCATGGATGTCAGGCAGCATGTTGAGGTCGATAGTTCTACTTGCAATCCACTCCACGTTGTGACCGGCGCCGGCGCCGGCGGCTCTTGACCACATGAACAGCTTGGACGCCACCACGGCGGCGAAGCCTAGCCGCCTACCGCCCTCTGCCGTCGTAAGGACACTGTCGGGCATTTTCGCCAGCCCACCGCCGTCCGCCGTCACCAGGACTCCCTTCGCCGTCGTCGTCAGGACAGTCTTGAGCAAATCCAGATGAGTTGTCGGCGAGCTGAACACTTGCAGATTCCGGGTGCTCATGTTGTACTCGAGAATTTTTGTGCCAAGAACACACGGGAAGTAGAGCGTGTCTCCGACGAGGGCGCTGGGTTTCTTGGTGACGCCGGCGTAGATGTTGTTGACGGAGGTGGTTTCAGTCCACATGCCAGTGTGGGATGAGTAGATCCCGGCGTGCGACACCCTTGGACCCATGTAGGTGGCCACCAAGACGACGCGGAAGTGGCCGCCATGGCAGTCGAGGTGGTGGTGGTCGCCGCCGACGCAGCCATCCGCCGCGCATAGCACCGCTGCTTGCCAGTAGTAGCCCCGCCGTAGCGCAAACTTGGGGAAGGGAACCAGTCGCTCTGTTCTGCCGCCGGCGCCGGCGATGGGGTTGAAGACGGCGAGGTGGCATGGTGTGGATACGAGGACGCGGCCATGGCGAGCGTCGCAGACGGAGCTGCCCCGGAGGTCGGGGAGGAGCGGGGTGGCGGCGGCGGGGACGAAGGTTGAGTCGGTGGAGAGCGTCTCGCGGAAGTAGAAGCCCAGCATGGGAGGCGTCCGGTGGTGGCGAGCGCGGTAGCGGCGGAGGAAGTCCGGGTGGGCGAGGACGCGGCGCCAGCATTTGGAGACGAGGGAAAGGCGGACGAGGGCGGATGGATCGTCGGGAGGGAGGCGGAGGAGGATCGCGGCGACGGTGGCGTCGTCGTTGTTCAGCGACGGCGACGGATCCATGCCGTGATCTTGAAAGCTTGCTCTTGAGATGATTTGTAGAAAAAACAGCCAGATCAGGGCTTGTTTGATTTGCCGCCGCTATGAACTGACCGTGATCGATCTCTGGTTCATTATACTATTATATTAATAACACGAAACAAGTCCTTCCCTGTTCTGTTCGTATGGAACTCGGAAAACACAATACAATACGTAGCAGACTAGCAGCTGTTCCTGTTCGTATGGAACTGGAGTAGCTAGGAATTAAACCACGATACGACACTGCATGCAGCTAATAATTAACCTACTCGATTTACAACTACAGATATATGACGATGGAGAGATCGATTGAACTACTGCATGCCGCTATAACCCTACTCGGTTTACAACTACTGCATTAACGTGTTAAAATATAATTAACCTACTGATCGACCGGTTTACAAGTTACAGCTACTGCATTAACATGCTAACCTACTCGGTTACAATTAATAGCATCGAGCTCAATGCATAATAGCGTATCTTAGTGAGATGCTACCGAGCGTCCCGTGCATAACGTAACTAGATGTAAAACAAGATAAACCATTACAAATGATTAATAGAATACTAATTATTACAAACTTAAAAATTATATTTATTTTATATTTTAAAAAAACTTCTATATGATTTCTTTAAAAAAACGTATCTAGCTTAAAAAACGTGCTAATGAAATGCAACTACCAAACGTACAAATAAATGGAACCTAATAATTACGATACGCCGGGTCCTCATTCCCACACTTCACGACCATCCTCATCCGGTGCTTTTATAGGCTTATTATACAACACCTTCCACTAATATGGTGGTAAATGTAGTTCTTGATTTAGGGGATATTTTAGACCTTTTATTTTATCAAAGCATCAATACTTTTTTCTATACATTGTGTTTTTTAAATATCTATAAAATACCATCGACAAGCATAAATACCATTGAGAAGCGCAAATTCCTGAAAATACCATAGTACAAGCCTCTTTATCATAGAAATGTCATCGCCATCAATCTATCGTTGATTCCACACCTTTACAACCATAAATGTTTGTAAAAATGACCAAATTTCCCTCACTCTAAAATATACCCTCCCAACCCACGATAAAAGAAATGGAAATAAAATTAGAGAAATCTGTAACCCTATACCCGATCCAGGCAACAGCTTGGTGGATCCCGACAGCGGGGTGGTTCTCTTGATCAACAATAATGGCGAGTATAGATGGCCATATGGCTCGTGGCCTGACGGCCCGGCCCATGGCACGGTGCTTTGGCATGGCCCAGGCATGCACGACCGGACAGTTGGGCTGTGTCTGGGCCGCTGTCTAGGCACGACACGAAAATAAGAGAGTCGAAATAGACTGAAGAGGAACAAAAAATAGATTTATTTAGCCATATATAAGGAACGACCCAAAGAAGAGGGTGGTATAATAGACTTATTTTAATAAGTCATAGCCCAAAGAATAGGGAGGCAAAATATACTTAATTCAGAAAAAGCACGATGGGTTGTCGTGCCTTCGAGCCGGCTCGGCACAGCTCGACCCTTATTGGGTCGTGCCTGGGTCGTAAGTGGAGCACATGGGCGGGCCTGGCGGCCCATTTGGCCATCTATAGCGGTGAGGCGGCAGTCCACGGCTGCAACAACCCGATTTCCGTGAAATCGATAAAAACTATTTTAATAAAATCCTATGTTCAAAAGTTTGTTTCTTTGTGTGTATTTAGGATCTAATGCCAAAGCTCTCAATTAAATCAATACATGCAACTCTAAAGATCACTCCCCGAAAAACGTAACCTTCCCAAATTACTCTCAAAATTTGATTTTCGAAATCAAATCCTCCTTCGGAATCGCTAATTCTGTCCATTTAAAATTATTTCAAGAACCAAAGCTCATCCCAAATATCAAAATCAAAGCCAAGAGACCCCCTAGTGTTCTTTGTATCTGGCCCAGATAATTCAAACACCAAAAGAGATTGCAATAACTTCCATGAAGTTGGTCTCATTCTATCATCTCAGACCTGTTTAGAATTGATCCAAGAAATCAAGCATCATTTAAAACATAATGAATTCCCGTAAATTGTCGCCCCCAAATCCTCCTATTTTTGTTCCCTTCAGTTCTACATAAAATTCTTTCAAATTTGTTCTGAATAAAATATCTTAAACTCTTGCAGTTTGATTTCCCCAATATTTTCTGAGATCAAATACCAAATTCGAATATCAAATTTAAATTCAAATATCAAGTCAAATCCACCAAATAATCCTTGAAACAATTCTCTGGAAAATTCACAGTCTCCTATGCAATTTGGCCCGTCCTTCTCCCCTCCCTTCTCCCGAATGGGCCTGGATCAATTTATCAAGGAAAAAGTACATCGAAGGTCCCTCATCTTGTCAACGGATCACAAATTCATCTCCCAACAACAAAAACAAGATATATGTCATCCCTCATCTCACATAACTGGATCATTTTGGGTCTTTAGGCGGTTTTGACCCCGGTTTTATCCTACGTAGCAGCTGAGTTAGCATGGGACCCACGTGGGCCCCACGCGTCAACCTCTTCTTCCCCTCCCCTCTCCAACTCTCTTCCTCTCTCTCCTACTCTCTCCACGGGTGGCGACTGGCGGGCTAGCCACGGCAGGCTGGTGCGGCCGGCGCGGGCGGTGGTCAGTGGGGGAGGAGCTAGCTGCATTTGAAAAGCATGCTAACGAAAAAGAGAAACTTGAAGTTTGGAGTTGAAGAAAATAACTAGGCCTGAGGGATTACGAGTAGTGGCCTTGCACGCCTCGAGCTTAGGGCTAATGATGCAGGCATGAGCTTCAGGTATGAGAGGGAAAACTGGCATCAGGGTGGCAACCAAACATGGTTTAAGTTGGTCTCCGCTTATCTCAGGCTAGGTATCTTTATCAGGGTAGCAACCATACAAACCCTTAATCCTTCCGATTCTCCCAATCTTCCTTGGCCCAAGCCCACACATAGCCTTTCCACCATTTGACATCCCTTAACTAATAGGCCAAGTTTGATTCGCCTCCTCCAACCACAAAATTGGGCATATAGACTACCTCAGCTATTAAATCCAAATCAATTTCCATCCCTATAGTTTATTTTGATGGTGGTTTTATCCCACGTGACACTTTGACCTGGTTACGTGGCATTCCACTCAATTTTCTTTTTGAAAAAGAATGGACTAGGACCCACCTATATCTAGTTATTTTTAAGAAAAAATTGACTGGAACACCACGTAAAAGCCACGTCAGTGTAAAAGACCATGTCAAAGTGCCATGTAGAATAAATCACCATCAAAACCACTCAGGAGGTAAATTAATCCGAGTTTTAACTGAAACCGCTAAAAAGCGGATAGTCGCGCACCCTCCCCCGCGCGGCGTAGCCACGTGGCACGCGTGGAGAGGGTTGGCGGTGGGAGGGCGCGGGAGAGAACTCCACCTGGCTTCCCGATTTTCTCTTTTTTTTGTTTTTTCATTTTCTTTTTTCAGTTTTTTGGTGGGATGGTGCGGGAGAGGACGCCACATGGCGTTTTTCTCCTTTTTTTTTGTTTTTTTCCAGTTTTTTATACATACGTATACGAACTCTATATACGTGGATTTTTCTTTTTTTAATATGTACGTATAGAAAGTTTGTATATGTAATTATACAAAATTTGTATACTATATAAACTTTTATTTATGTATGTATACAAAATTTGTATACATGTATACAAACTCTGTATACATTGAATACAAACTTTGTATACATATAATATATTTTTCATACATCAAAAGTGTATACATATTAAAAAATATATATATATACATATAAACTTTGTGCGTACATATTTTTAGAAAGTGTATATGTATATATATATATATATATGTGTGTGTGTGTCGCGCGCAGAGAGGAGACTAGAGGGGCTGTTTTTGGCATTTTCCTCGCGCGGCGCGGCACTCGCGCGACCAGCCGTGTGTTAGGGATACCCGGTTTAAAATTTGAGGGAGCCTTATATACCTAGTTTTATGGTTGGAAGGAGGCAAATCAAACTCGGCCTATAGTTTAGGGAGACGAAATGGACTTATTCCTTTCCCAGCACCAGATCCCCCAGGCCAATAGGCAACCCATCACAGCCCAATAGATAACCAAAATGAGAAGTGACCAACCCTAATACCACCAGTGCACCGCCCTCATGCTCGCAGCACGCACAACACGAGCGGTCGAGCGCCGCATCCCGTTCCGTAGCCATCGGCGCCTGCTCCTCAGTCTTCTCCTCACGCCACCGGCGGTGTCTCGGGCGCGCATTGGCGGCGGCGCCCATCGGCAAACCCCTTTCTCTGCTACTTCGCCTCCTAGCACAGCAGCTTCAAGCACTCAAGAGAGCTTGATTCCCCAAATAGAGGTCAATCTCCTCTCTGCATTCTCATTTTCATTTGGCAGCAGACTAGCAGTTAGTCAATTAGAAATTTGGTTTGATTTTTTAGATGAAGAGGAGCAGAATAATAAACATTCTATCAAGTTCAGTCCAATGAATCCACCCCAACCCCAGAAACTGCAGGAACCGGTGCTAGTAACAATGAGTAAAATAAGTGTTATGCTTGATCCAAATGTGATTGTTGCTGACCCTGGACTTCGCGCACCAATTGAACAATTGGATGTAAACATCAGGGATGCTGCTAGAAGGGAGTATTTATTATTGGATCCATGTCAACAAGTTGATCATAAGTATCCACAAACAAATATACGAGGTGCGAAGATGAGCTTTTAGAAGTTATGGTTCAAAAAACACAATTGGTTGAAGTACAGTGTTGCTAAGGATGCAGCATTCTGTCTTTATTGCTTCCTTTTTATGCAACCATTAGCTGAAAATTATGGCTTTGAATGCTACACGGGTGAAGGTTTTAGGTATTGGAAAAGTGCAACTCATTCATTTGAAGAAGAGTGAAAATCACAAAGATACGGCCCGCTAGGTGTTCTAATGAAATTTTAGTTCAGTTTTGTATTTTTTCGTACTTTTACTGTACTTTGGTGTATGAATTGTCATGGGTAGTTTTAGCATTTAATTTGAGCCCTAGGCATCCAGAGATCTTGGCTCCGCCACTGCCAGTCACCTTCCTCCGGCTGCTACAGCGTCTCCCACCAAGCCCCTCCCATCCTGGGCTTCCTCGGGAAAAGGGATTGCCGGGCCCGGTGGCAAGATGTTTTCCAGGTGCTCTTTGCTTCGCCCTTGCTGGTTTCTTGCTTCTTCTCTTTGCCAGTTCGCTTGACTGGGAAGAGGCTGCTCTTCGTCCATTGCATCTTGCGGCAACTTTTTTTGGGTCAGTTTTGTCTCAGTATAACAAGAGCTTTGATGTGAATTTCGATGGGAAGCAAAGAGTAAGGGAAAGTAGTTCTTCTTGGTTCATGTGCTTGTTTGCCCCTTCTTTCGTCATGAACTCAACGATGCTATGCTTCAAATTCTGTGTTTCTTTTGAGAATCTTATAATTGAGTGATAGATAAGCTGCAAATTGGTTCTTTCATTCTGATTCCATGGTAGTTCCTTTTTTTTCCATATGTGATGAATTTCTACCCAGTACCAGGATTAAGTTGATTTAGTATGAAGTTTTAGTTCAAGCTCTATATAGTTTTTCATTTGGGAATATGAGAAGCAGTGAAAATTACCTATTTTTGTATTACATGAGAAAGGAATCAGGAAAAAAAAAGACCATCCCCTCTTTCAGTTATTCACGTGAAATTTTGACCCTGCAGTTCAGTTCTTCTATGTCTTTGACACTTTGTTCGGGTGTGTGCATGAGTGCCAGTCATAAGGTCAAAAGAAAACGACCATCC
This sequence comes from Oryza punctata, assembly GCA_000573905.2. Taxonomy (NCBI): domain Eukaryota; kingdom Viridiplantae; phylum Streptophyta; class Magnoliopsida; order Poales; family Poaceae; genus Oryza; species Oryza punctata. Next base: position 1,342,434 of record CM002494.2, on the reverse strand, counting down.
CCTATTTCAGTTATTCACGTGAAATTTTGATCCTGCAGTTCAATTCTTCTGTCTTTGACGCTTTATTCGGGTGTGTGCATGAATGCCAGTCATAAGGTCAAAAGAAAACGACCATCCTCTATGCCTGTAGAGTATTTTCTAAACTTTTACAGGAGCACATTATACTCAAACTGACATTGTTGCAAGAAAGTGCCTCTATAAGGTGCACCTGATTATATCTTTTGATGTCTATTACTCCATTTCATATAGTTGAATCGAGCACATCTTATCTTCTGAGTGGTAATTTTCATGGGTACATTTTGTGAGTGATAATACTATTGTAGCATCATATAGCCCATAGAATCTGACAAAGACTGAATAATCTATAACTTTGAAATATCATGTGGCAGTGATCAGTTGATTGTTGGACAGCACCAATATAAGTTGCGCTTTCATTTGTTGTCTTGTAGAACAAATAGGAGGAAAACATGTTCACACAAATGTACTGTGGTCTTTTGCACCAGTCCATCTAACAAACACGTGATTGCCTAAGTTTAGGATCAACTGACTGGATTTTGCAGAGTAAACGCGACTTCTTTCTCTACTTGTAGTGTCATTTATGCTTTTTTTTTCCTGCGCAGGTTGCAGAATCACTGGATTTCCCAGCATGTGTCATACTGTGCTTAAATTATTTGGAATCAGTCCATACGGCAACTGGGTTGGTGATGAGGAAGAAAGTGTGGTATCGTCCATACGGGTTAGCCCCTCCTGAAAACGGTAACCTCTGAAGTCTGACCTAATAAATCCAGCTAGTGATACACTTGCAGATATCATTGAGTTGGAGTTAAAAAGCAGCGATTACAGAGGGCGCCATGGGATGAGGTATTGAAGCTTTTGAAGGAGAATAACATCTGGATCAATGGTTCAGCAGATTTCTGTATCGTGACATTCTACAGTTGTTGCTGGAATTGCTTGGAATCATTACTGGACTTGTTTCGCCAAGCTTCTAAGCCTGAATTTTAAGCATAACCTGCAGGGTCTAGTTAATTCTACAGGAAGGTTGTGCTGGAATCAGCCGACTTCTCTACTTGTATTTCTACAGGAAGGTTGTTCTGGGATCAATTCTTTGTTTAGGATTAACTGATTGGATTTCTCAGAGCAAACACTTCTTTCTCCTTTACTTGTAGATTATTTATGTGCTTTTTTCCCCCTTTACAGGTTTCAGAATCGCTAGGTTTCCCAGCATGCATCACGTCATGCATAAATTATTTGGAAGCAGTGTGTTGTGTTGGGTTGGCGATGAGGAAGCAAATGCCGTATCATCCATACGGCAACTTCACTGTGAAAAGAGATTGATGGAGTTAGAAAAGAGTAAGCCTCCGACCTAACAAATCCACCTGAAAAGGGTAGCTTGCACATGTAATTGAATTTGTGTTAAAAAACAGCCATGACACAGGGCGCCGTGAGCTGAATGAAATATTTGGTCTTGAAGGTTTCAAAGGAGAATAACATATGGACACCAATGGTTCAGCAGATTGCCGTGTCGTGACATTTTACAGATATTGCCGTAATTGCTTGAGATCATTACTGAATTTGTTCCCCCAAGCTTCTGGTCGTGATTTTTCCTTTTTTCTGAGCAATCTTCAGAGAACAAAGAGATTGATGCTTATTCAAGAGCACTCTACAGGCTTATACTCTCTGAGTTGTAGCTGACAGAGAAATTTGTAGGATTAGTAGTAGTGCAGGTGCTTTTGAGGATGTGTGTGTATGAAGAACTGCTGCTTGTTCTATGTTTTTCTTTTTTTGTAAAAAAAAGTTAGAGAAGAGATGAATGAACTGGTGAATATTGGTGTGTAATATTACACTAGCTTCGAAATGTGAACACACTCAGATTTCCTGTTACAGGAATCAATCCTGTACAGTGTTACAGTAATGAGCAATGTACAAGCAGCTGAGAAAATCAAGTTCGATCATGTGATTGATTGATTTAGTGTTTCAAGCAAAACAACAGACACAGAAATGGCCTAGAACACTACTACTGCTGCTGTGGGAATGGCAGTAGGGACAGAAAACACAAATGGACAAGCAAACTCCATGCTGCTGAAGCTGAATGAACTATACCTCTAGAAGGCTAGAACACTAGTGCTGCTGCGGAACGGCATGCTCTGGAAAGCAGCGGTTATGTCTCGAGCTCTTTTGTCATTGGTGATAATGGTGGCTTCCCTAGCTTCCTGATCCGCCTCCACCGCGAACACACCGGCGTCGGTACGGACAAGTACAACCCCCTCCAGATCATAGTACCCAATAGCATGTGGCGAGAAGCCCCAAATGCCAGGTAGCTTCAGCAAGTTGACGCTTCTGCCTGGTATCCATGGTGCGCCAGGATCAGCAGCTGCCATAGTCCACTGGAGGAGAAGTGAACCGTGAACAGTCACAAAGCCCAGGCCGGCGACATCTGCTGCCACAAGAGTGAGAACTGATTCGCTGCAGGGAAGAAGAGCCTTCAGCCGCTGCCGATGAGCTTCGGGTGTGAGAAGCACCTCCAGAGTGTGGCTACTCATGTCGTACACGATGACCTTGGTATCATGCAACCCAAGAAAATGCAGTTTCTCCCCCACGAGAAGATTCGGCTTCCTGCCCGCGACGCACGCGAACATGTCCAACACGTTGACGGTCTCCTCCCACTCACCGACGTTGGAGGAGTAGACTGCCACGCGGGAATATACACTTGGCCCCATTGGCGTGGCGACGAGGACGACGCGGAAGAGGCCATCGCCGTTGCAGAGCAGGTGGTCGCATTCATCCGCCGAGCAGAGGATCGCGGCCGTCCAGTATCCCGAGCGGGGAGCCAAGTGCCCTGCTCGAGATGGGGTTCCACACCTTGAGGTCGCACGGCCCGGACAGCAGAACGAAGCCATGCCTGACGTCGTGGACGGAGACGCCCAAGATGTCAGGGAGGTGAACGCCATTGACAGTGGATGGCATGAAGCTTGTGTTCACCTTGTGCGCCTCGCGGTAGAAGAATCCGAGCATCGGAGGTGCGCCGTGGTGGTCGCTGTACCACCCGAAGAACTTCGAGTCCGTCACGATGCGGCGCCATGACTTGCAGACCGCGGCGGCGCGGAACAGGGAGGTCGGCTCGTTGGGTCGCAACCGTTTCAGAATATCCTCGACCAACTCCTGTGGAAGCACCGTGATCGAGCTCCGGCTGCACGAAGACGTCCCGCGCTTGCCGTGGCCGAGGTCGGCGAAGGGGGCGGGGCATGAACCACCGGCAAACGCGCTCGCCGCAGCGCCGGGGACGATCGCGGTGGTGGTGACGCGGACGCCGCTCCCGCTGGTCTTGCCGAATCCAGAGGCGAAGTGCCGCGGCTCGGTGAAGGGGGAATCGTGCCCGCCGAAGCCGTCCTCCTGGTCTTGGCCGAGCCCGAAGTGGTGCTCCGTGAGGCCGCCGATGGCGTAGCTCTCGCCGGAGGCATCGGTCGTGGACACGCCGCTCATCGTCGTGGAGTCCACGCCAAGGAGGGGGTTCTCTCGAGAGGTACTCATGGCGGCGGCGAGGCGAGTGGCGAGAGAGTGGGTGTGGGATTTCGCTTGTACGGGCAAGGCGATGGCCTGGTGTTCCGTTTCGAATGATGAGGCGACGGACGAAGAGGTGGAAGCGGATCCCCTTTTTATAGACGGTCTATAGCTTGTCCGCTACGACATCATCCGGCGGCGGCCATTGCTGCCGTGCTCGGATTCCGCCCGGAGGTGAGAAGCTTCTCGTCTCGTTGATGCCACGTGGTTGATGAAGGTAGGGGATCACCGTAACTGGGCTCCGATTCTCTGGGCCCAAGAGAACATCTACTACTACTACTTGCGAAAATAAAAACACGACTGGGCTTACATCCCTCACATTTCTGACAGCCGGCTTTTTACTTCGGAAAAAAAATAACCGTCCAATTTGACTCCCCGGTATAACAACTCCTTCGGCTGTTAAAACCGCACAAAATAACTCTCCGGATATTATTGATGATAATATTCGTTGACGTGATATAAAGTGACTCCAGAACACAAGTGATGATATAGTATTTACCGATATCCGAGATGATAGTCCACACGGCAGACCAATCACCAATAAATTTAAAACATAAAGCGCAACCCACATATTATCGTCCCTCTCCTTCTCTATCCTACTCTCTCTCCCCCCATCCCATATCTTCTTACTTCGGTATTGGTACCATCAGTACGTCGTCCGATAGCAGTGACACGGTGGTGAAGGGTTTAAGGTAGCCCCATATCTCTCGGTGGTAGCAAGATGGTGAGTTGAGGAGTGTGCGGCAGCAGAGCGATGGCGGCGGAAGAGCTCAAGGGAGCTGGTAGAATCATGGGTAACGTTGAGCAATAGCGATAATCGCAAGGGAACCACAAACACCTCCTCCTCTTTCTTTCTTCCCTCGGAAGAAGAGGGGGGGTTAGAAAATTGGGAAGAGAAGTAAAGATAGAGAATAGAGAATGATATGTGAGTCTTATTTTATTATTTAATTTCTTTGAGGACTTGATTGTTTTTGCATTTCTCATCCACCAAAAATCTCTAGCAGTACTATACGAGAGAAACATTACATTAATTTTGACCGATGGAAATTTTACGGCTGAGAGATATTTGGTGGATATTTTTTCCTCTTTAGCCTATTGTTCCAAAAGAAGCCAAAGCTTTTAGAGATATAGGAGACAAAGCTTTTAGAGAAAAAAGGTTAGGAAGGATATAGTAATTAAATAATCAAGAGCGCTTGTTTCAACTTTCGAAATCGTCATAAAAAACGGCCTTCCGCTAGTCGCCACCTCGCCGATCCACCACCACCGACCACCTCGCTGCTGGGATTCATCCGCCACGCCTCCAACCACGCCGGTGCCCATCCCAGCTTCGCGCGGTTGTCCCGACCACCGCGTTCCGCCCTGTCGAACCAGACCTCCAAGGCCGCAGCGCGGCGCCGTGTTATCCTCCGGCCACGAGCGCCGTCCATCCTCGCCTTCGCCGCGCAATTCACCGTGGAACACGTGGGCTGAGCCGCGCGCGGGTGCATGGGCATGGCGGCGAGGGCGCCGTTCGTGACCTCGACTCCATGGGAAGGGATCCGCACAAGCATCTGCTCCACGGTGAGGAGGGGCAGCCGTCGGAGCAGACGAGCTACCGGACAGAGTCGCCATCGACGAAATCGTCACCCAGATCTGGCGCTGCGACGGCGAGCTTCTGCTGAACTCCGGCGACGGCGAGAAGCGGGAGGCGCGTGCGTCCAAGGACACGTGCCTCGATCTCCTTCGCGCTGTTCAAGCTGCTGAAGCGAGATTCTGCGGGATCGAGGTCGGCTACAAGGGGAGGGACTTGGTCCTCCATGGCCTCCTCGCCGGGAACGACGACGAGAGCGCCTTCCGCGTCCAAGAGCGCTCGTCGCCACCAGCGCGGCTCTCCACATCGTCCGCTTCGTTTCCCTCTCGCCTAATCGCCTTCATCAGAAACCGTTCTCAGCTTCGCGACCAAATGATGGGCGGCTGCGCGAGTCTCCTGCTACGACATCCTCGCCTTCGCCAGTTCGCCGGACGGACATCCTCGCCTTCCGCCCACGCTCTCTGCCAACGACACCTGCAAGGTCCCCGTCGGCCGCCGCGGTGGCAACTTCTCCCTCAGGCCGGGAGCAACGCGGACGCCGACCTCACCTTCGGCAAGCACCGCGTCGCCTGCAACTCCGAGTCCGGCAGTTTCATGTCGTGCCCTCCCGTCGAAGGCATCATCGGCCTGCTCCGGACGCTGCACCCGGACTGGAGCCCCGCCGCGACCTGCGCCACCCTGACGACCACCGCGCGGCATGGGCGTCGACCGAGCGCCGCCCCATCCTCAACTCCTCCGCCGCGGCCAACCCCTTCAGGGTTTAGCTACGGCGCGGGGCAAGTCTGGCCGAGCCGCGCCATGAACCAGGGCCTCCTCTACACCTCGTCGCCTCCACCCACTGCCACTGGCCACTACTCTGCCTCCTGCGCTACAACACAACGCTACCGTGATGGCCATGTTGAACGCCAGCGCGTCACGGTACAAGTGCCCCGCCTCGCCGGCGCGGCCCATCGTCGTCGTCAACCTCACTTCCGCCGCCACCGCCGCACGACCGTCAAGCGCACGGTGAAGAACGTCGGCAAGCCGGACGCCTACAAGGCCTGCGTCACTTCGCCGGCCGGCGTGCGCATCGCGATTTTTTCACCGTACCAACTTGTTCAAGATGCATTTGCCAAGAAAGAGGTAACATCTTCAGCACAGAAAGAAATCTGCAAGATACATTCGTTTGCTGTGTTTGCAGATTTGGTGAAATTTTAGAACCGTTAATTTGATTAAACTGTGAATCTGTTGTACTGATTTGAGCAAACGAACTTGCATAGTTCATTCGAAAATTTTAACCTCTACACAGAATTGTCCTAAGTATCACTGAAAGCTTGTGCTTCTGCTCAGTTCATCAATTGTGATTCAGGGTTATATTTGTGTATGTTTAAGACTTCCAGCATATTTCAGATGTTACATGAAAACACTGTTCAATTCTTGGTTGGATCATAAATCTGAAAATTTTGTTTTAACACTGATAAAATAGTGTTTCAGTGAGTTCAGTACTAAGTTCAGTGTGTTGCAGACTTTCATGGAAAAAGGTTCGGTGTGCTTCAGACAGTGACACGAATAAACTGTTGAATATTTAGTTGGCTCATAAGTATCTTAGCTAGTTTTTTTCCATTTGTTTTGCTAGGTGATCTTCATTACCTTGCCTGGTGCCTTTTCTTGCTTTGGTTTTTTGACGTTGCTTGCAGTATGCGTTATTTACCATTCTAAATGGAGATTATATATGACAATTATGGAAAGACGAGTAATGTTTTGTCATATATTCTGAATTCCGCTTTGTGTCATTAAAGATCTCAGCTCAGTCCTCCAAAATGTCCCTCCAATTTTTGTTTTTTAAAAGAACAGAACTAGCAGGTTCAAATTTCAAACACAAATCCTGATTTTTTTTTTCGCCAAGCTTCTGATCGTGAATTTTCTTTTATTCTGAGAAATCTTCAGACAACAAAGAGATGGTGTTTAGACAAGATCACTCTAGAGGCTGAGGCTGATACACTCCTCTGGTTAGCTGAGGTGTTATGTGACACAGAAGTGGGTAGGATTAGTAGTGCAGGTGCTTTTGAGGGTGTGTGTGCGCAGAACTGCTGCTGCTTCTCTCTTTTTTAGTTAGAGAACAGATGAATAAACTGATGACTGTTGGTGTTGTAATTTTGTATTAGCTTTGAAATGTGACAACTCTCAGATTTCTTGTTACATGAATCAATCCTGTACGGTGTTACTGTTATGAGCATCACAAGCAAGTTCATAACTACCGTGATCTATGGAAGTGGAACAAAGAAACGGAGGAGTGGAAAGGCAGCGGCGATGTCGGGTTCCCGAGGTGTGGATAATTCGCCGTCACCGCCCAGCTCCCTCGCTCTGCCGTCGCCCGCCGCCCGCCGCCCAGCTCCCTGGTGCCGATCTGCCGGAGAGAACTTGGCGGAGAGAGAATTGGGTAGGGAAGTAAAGAGAAATAACACCCGGAGGCCCACGGCACGACCATTTGGCCCGGCCCAAACATAGCACGGCACGACTGGTGTCAGGCCCGTACCAGCCCAGCCTGAAAGATAGGCCGTGCTTGGGCCGATGCCTTGGCACGGTGGGCCAACCCGGCATGGCACGGTCCAATGAGTAGGAAAGAAAAATAGTTGAGGGGCCCAAAATAGACTTAATTCAGGCATATAGGCATAGCCCAAAGAGATGAGAGATGCAAAATAGACTTATTCCAGCCATATAAGATACAACCCAAATAGATGGGGGGAATAGACTTTTTCTCATGAAGAAGCATGATGAGCTATCATGCCTTCGGACTGACCCGATATGGTCGGAGTCTTATTGGGCCGGGCCTGGGTCATTGTTGTAGCGCGTGGGCAGGCACGACCTGACCCTATGTGTAGGTTGGGCCGTGCCGGCTCGACTGATTTTGGCCTGGGCCTGGTTGCACCGGGTAGTGCCGAGTCGAGCGGCCCATTTGGCCATTTATAAAGATAGGATGATATGTAGGCCACACTTTATTGTTTTATTTTTTTTATGATCGGATTACAATGCCTCATCAGTGAATACCACCGTTAACATTGTCTAGGTATCACTTTGCACCATTTTAACTGTTGAGGTTTTATAGTTAAGAGACATTATAAGAGATATGTTTTCCTTTTTACATACAAAACACCGGTGGGCTATATTCCAAAAGAGAGGGGATTAAAAATATCTTTTCTTTGAACTTGTTGAACACGTTGACCAGCCTTCCCTGGTTGCTCAAGCACTAGCCGTCACCTCATCTACCCCGGCTTCCTCATCGCTATTGCGCGTTCCATCACTATCGATCACCTCGCTGCTGGGCTTCATCCACCATGCCTCCACCTTTGTCGGTGTACATTTGGTCCCGTTTGAAATCAGAACGGTTACAAGTCGCTTAATTGGATAGCAGAACTTGTGCGATTTAATCTTGATCTCTTCCAATAGATCTATGATATAAGTAACGGTTGCATCCATAGTTATGATCACATCAATCATTATCAGGCTTAACCACAACCATCTACTTACTACTGGTCTCCATTAAATACTAGTATATAACTCAACATTTAGTTTTTCACTTTAGTGGAAATGTTTTTGCTAAAGAAGTCACACTATCACTTATCTTTGACACCATTGGATGTCACTTCTCATATTTGTATATTGAAATTTTGCAACTACACATTGCACACACCAATATCCCATTGCACACACCAATATCCCGTTGCACTACACAGGGAGTCTAGTGTAGCTACAGGAAAGCAACCGTAGTTCAGCAGGAGAGGGGCACGTGCGCGAGCTGCGGGTAGTGGGATCTCAACTCCGTCAATCTGACGAATTTCCCTAATTTTCTGTTAAATGTTAGGTTTTTGCTACACATCACCAACGTGTTTTTTTCATAAGTTGCACTCAATTTTCAGCCAGTGATCGAAACTAGCTAAAGGAGGTGAAATGGAAACTAGCTACACCAGTAAAACGTGGACTTGTTTTCAGAATTTCCATGCCATTGACTGTGCATGGAAATCTGAAATGCCACCAGGCAACAGGTTGAGACATACATTATGAAATAGTAACAGGTAACAGGTCGAGACTAGAGAGACATATATTATTTTATCATCAATTTCAATCATGGCGAGATACTAGACATGCAAAGTTCAGATAACAAGAATGAATACACATCGAATGAACGGATTTCGCATAATATATCACCACCATGTTATTACCACCTTATCTGATGAGCTGAACAGACTGTGCTTCACTTACAGGAAAACTATTGTACATTCCAAAGTTATTATTGGCTTAGAAATTAAGACTGTACAAGGATCATTTCTCACCATGAAGAACTTCCTATCCATTCCCTTTGTTACCCTCATCAATCTCTCTTACATGATCTAGAATTCAAGAACGGTGTCGGTGCTAACTGCACTTCCTTCTCTTCCTGAATCCAGTCCACGATTGAGCGCTGCATTTGGATAGGCGCACGCTCAACCCACAGCTTCAGGAACTCAGATATCACATCTGCCCGGCTCTCCAGATCAAGTTCCTGTCGTTGCGACAACGTTGCTTTCCCAGCAGTGCTCAATGTGCTCGGCATATTCATTCTCGTCTTTCCCAAGTGAAAGAATGCAGCTTCATGCTTTGACTTCCAGAGCAGCTGGTGTGCTGTTGCTTCGGAATTTCGATTGAAGCTATCTATTGCCTTTGGCAGCATGACCTTGTCTAGCTGTTCCAGGGTAATGTTTCTGTGATACCAAGGCTGCTCCTCACCATTGATCACCTCTACTGCAGAACTCTCAACTGCAGGCAGAAGGTCATCTGAAGAGCTATGAGGTAAGAAAAGCACCCCAAGTTTCAGATGTGAAGGCCTTCTTGGATAACATCTTTTTCCTCGTGCAGCTGCTCTCTGTTTGTTGTTTTTTCCTTGTATAGCTGCCCTCTGTGTGTTGCATCCAGATTGTGTGATTTGACGTTCCAAATACACTTCAATAATTGGTTGAAGAGAAACATCTAGTAATTCCACCTTGTCCATGCTGCCACTACCACATATGTTCTGACCATGATGTTTGCAGCATATTGGGTTTGGGCGGAACCACTTAGTAGCTATACCATGAATGTTGTCCCAATGGTATGAACGATAATGTGACACCCAGGAGAAGTCTTGTGTAGGCAGCTGAGCAAGTTCCTTCCTAACAGTTTCAGTTGTAGACTTGAAATGAGGGGTAAACAATTGCAAGCACTTAATTATAGTGACAATTATGTTTGTACTCTCTGAAATTTGTAGCATCATACCAAGGAAAAAGTTATCCTCAGATGCACTGCCATCATTGTAAACGAAGATCAACTTAGCTTCTACTCCTCGATCTGCAATTTTATTGGGCCGTATCCAAAACAAATGCTGCTTGTTTCCCTGCACTAATTTGTACTCTAGTGTTTCACCTGCAAGAAGGTGTCCAATAAGAGGGTCAAAGAACAAGTAACGACGAGGAGTCCCTCCAAACTCCAGAGATCTCAGAAAGTCATTAGCTCCATTAGCAAACCACTCAAATCTTTGAACAGTTGATCTACTTGGCTCATCGATATTGCCGTGAAAGATGGATGATATCAGTGATTTGGTGGCACAGGCAATTCGCCTAGGAAAGGAGGAATTCCTTACTTGCTGTTCCTCCTCCTCTTCCAGGACATGCTGCCTGCACTTGCGTAGTGTGTCATCACACTCTTCAGCAGCACGCTTCAGCTTCTTCTGCCAACGCAGCAACGGCTCACTCGTGATCTGCCACTTACTGGATTTCTCAAGTGCAAGCTCCAACTTGATTTGCGCCATCTCCAGCCTCTCCATCAGCTCGTCCGCACTTGATTTTTGCTCATAATTGTCAATCATGCCAGATATGATTTTGTTCACTGTCTCAGTAATAATGGCAGAACTGACTATCTCTCCCATCTTCAGTAATCTGCAAGATCTGCCTCCCTAATCAGCACAGAACAAAGATATATCAGTAGATTGATCATGATGCCTAAAAAAAAATAATCAAAAGATAGATCAGTGAATTCCTGATAAGTACTAACAAAGTGCATTGTTGAAGCATGTGTAAAGCCCAACCTTTCTGAGTTGAATTAGTAGGAAGCAATGGATCCACACAGGTGCACCAGAGAGTACCCAGCAGACGATAACTGGATTGAATGAATGGTGTGCGCCAAAGTACCAGACTTAAGGGAGAAAAAGTAGCAAAGTGAAGTTGGGTTCTTCTGGAAGTTAGGCTGGTCTAATATGACATCTGTTGAGAAAACTATTATCGGTGACTTTCGAGTTGATTTGTCACACACAGACAATTTTAAAATCAAAATCTGCCCCTCACTGACTGTCCCAATCTTGCAGACTAGCTATAGAAGAAAATTCTCCTCGTCACTGAATTCCTTTCCCTAAAAAACAAATAATCTCCGGCTTCTTGTCTTGACTCTTGACTGATTGGGATCCAGGAATCTGAAAACTATTTTTTTTTGCTCGGAGAAAATTATTACAGAATTATTGCTTGTGCAGTGCGAGTATCTCTCAACTGAACAGAATTACAGAACAGTAACTAATTAAGCGAGATGCGAGGAAACCGAGCCGTACCTCGATCTAGCGCACCGTGGCCGCCGCGAGGAAGCGACTGCGGCCTTCTTCCCTCTCCGCATCGCCGGCTCGCCGCACGAGCACCGAGCACGCATGTATGGTGGCGGCTCACAGACTCACAGTGGCAGACACAGCGGCACCGGATCAAAAGGCAACACCACTCCCGGACCACCTTGCGCCGCCGATCCACGAGCGGGCGCGGCCTCGCCGTGGATCGTTCGGCGGCGGCGGCGGAGAGGCCATGGCCACGACGTCATTGGCCGCGGAGACGAGGGGGTAGCTGAGGCCCAAGTGACAGTGAAAGATCGGCCCATCCACCGCGGCCCAAATGAAGCCCACACTTACTGACGCGGTCCCGGCCCGTTGGGCTGTTTCCGACTCCAGCATAAGATGAGCATGATGGGGCTAATCAAGTTTTCAGTATCTTAAACTCTTGATCAAATGGAAACTACCTAGACCACGTAAAAAAACCCCTTGTCTTGTTGAAGATTTTTCGTGCAATGACTGTCTGACGTATGGTTTGAAACAAAAGGAAACAGGGTGAAACATGCAAGATTCAGGTAAAATTCAGTCTTGGTTACAGCATATACATGCAAAATTCACATATAAAATATTGATTACACATACACTGAACCTGATTTTTGTTTGTATAACAGATAATTACCCAGCTTTGAAACAAAGCCCAAAAAACAGGATATCGAGTCTTGTACAGAAATAAAGCAAAAACTGAAACGAAGACAAACAGAGCAGGACTAACACACATAACGCTGGGATCAACTACCATTGCAGTACCAACACCTCCAAGACCCACTAAAAGCCTAAAACCACTGAACCTGATTTCTTTGGTAATGCTTCAACACCATGTTAAACTCATATTTACATACAAAGTTATTGTTTGGCTTAGAAACTAGAAGGTAACAATGTAGAATACGAATTTATCACCTAAAATATTTCCTATCCATTCCTTTTATTTCCCCATGTTACCATGATCAATCTCTGTCACATAATCTGGAATTTAGAGTGGACTTGGCCAACTGTATTTCCCTTTCATCCTAGGCCTTGTTTGAATGAGCTTCTAGCAACGGTAGCAAATCTCCAACCCCCCTAAACAGCCATATTCTTCCTGCAGGTTAAGAAATTCAGTAGCTGGCGAATCTGGTATTGATGTTTTGAACAAGTAACTTCAACTTCTCCAGATCCCTACAAGCTACATGCTCATCAGCAACTTTTTGGAATCTCCGGCTTCCCCAAGTAGGGCCTGAATCCAGTCCACAGCTGAGAACTGCATCATGATAGGAGCACGCTTAACCCACAGCTTGAGAAACTCAGAGATCACATCTGCTCGTCTCTCCAGCTCAAGATCATGTTGTTGCAACAACGTTGCTTTCCCACCAGTACTCAATATGCCTGGCAGATTCATTCTGTTGTTCCACACATGAAAGAATGCAGCCTCATGCTTTGACTTCCACAGCAACTGATGTGTTGTCACTTCTGCATTATGATTGAAGCTATCTATTGCTTTTGGTAGCATGATCTTGTTAAGCTGTTCCACTGTAGCATTTTGGTGGCAGCAAAGCTGCTCCTCACCATTGATCATCTCTACTGCAAAACTCTCAGTTGCGGGCAGAAGGTCGGTTGAAGAAACATGAGGCAAAAGGAATACACCAAGTTTCAGAGATGATGGTCTTCTCGGAGAACAGATTTTTCCTTGTACAGCCACCCTCTGATTGTTGCATCGATATTGGAAGATTTGGCTCTCCAAATACACTTCAATGACTGGTTCTAGAGAAACATCGTGGAATTCTATCTTGTCCATGTAGCCACTACCACATACCTTCTGACCATGATGCTTGCAACACAGCGAGTTTGGGCGGAACCACTCAGTAGCTATACCGTGAATGCTGTCCCAACGAATTGAACGAGAACGTGGCACCCAGGAGAAGTCTTGTGTAGGCAGCTGAGTAAGTTCTTTCCTAACAGTTTCAGTTGTAGAAGAACTGAAATAAGGGCTAAACAACCGCAAGCACCTAATTGTAGTGCCAACTATGTTTGTACTCTCTGAAAGTTGTAGCATCATACCAAGAAAAAAGTTATCCTCCGGTGCACTGCCATCATCGTAAATAAATATCAACTTAGCTTCTACTCCTCGCTCTGAAATGTTGTTGGGCCGTATCCAAAACAAACGCTGCTTGTTTCCCTGCTCCAATTTGTACTCTAGCGTTTCACCTGCAAGAAGGTGCCCAATAAGAGGGTCGAAGAATGAGTAATGACGTGGTGTCCCTCCAAACTCCACAGTTCTTAGAAAGTCATTAGCTCCATCCGCATACCACTCAAATCTTCGAATAGATGATCCAGTCGGCTCGTCGATATTGCCGTGAAAGATGGATGATATAAGTGACTTGGTGGCATGGGCAATTCGCCTAGGAAAGGATGAATTCCTTACTTGCTGTTCCACCTCCTCTTCTTCCTCAACACGCTGCCTACACTTGCGTAGTGTGTTGTCGCACTCTTCAGCAGCACGCTTTAGCTTCTTCTGCCACCGTAATAACGGACCACTAGTGATCTGCCACTTATTGGATGTCTCAAGAGCAATCTCCAACTTGATTTGCGCCATCTCCAGCCTCTCCATCTGCTCCTCTGCACTTGATTTTCGCTCATACTTATCAACCAACCCAGATATGATTTTGTGCACTGTCTCATGAACAACCGCAGAACTGACTATCTCTCCCATGTTCTTCAGTAATCCGTAATATTAGCCGCCCTAATCAGCACAGAACAAGATATATCGATACATCAATCATGATGCCCATCAAAAATCAAACGAGTGAATTCCTGATAAGTACTAGCAAAGTGCAACTGTTGAAGTATGTAAAGCCCAACCTTCTGAGTTGAATTAGTCGGAAGTAAATTTGAGCCACGCAGCTGCACCAGAGAGTACCCAGGAGACAATAACTAGATTGAATGAATGGTGAGCATGAAAGTACATGAATTTGGGGAGAGAATATGAGCAAAGCAAAGGTGGGTTCTTTTGGAAGTTAGGCGGGTCTTGTTGAATGTATGTTCTAATTAATATGACACCGGTTGAGAGCACAACACTCCAGTCTAATCTCCAGATGATTTGTCACACTCAGACAACTTTTTTTTTTTTTTAAAAAAGAGGAAGCTCTCATTGACTGTCCAATCTTGCAGCAAGGCTAGTTATTAAGAAAAAAAAATGTCCTTGTCACTGCGATCCTCTTTTCCTAAAAAATTCCTGGTCGCTGCAATCAGTTCGGGCTACTTGTCTTGACTGGTCGGGATCTGGGAATTCGACAACTATATTATCGGCGACTTGAAGTCGTCTTTTGGTCTGAAAAAATTATTATCGGCGACTAAGAATAGTTAGCTGGGAATACGTTGCTTGTGCAGTGCAGCTGTGCGTCTCGCCTCTCGGCCCTCTCCCCTAAACAAAACAGGAGTGGACAAAGCAGGTTGCGGCCGGGCGGGATGCGAGGAAACCGAGCCGTACCTCTCGAGCACAGCGCGGCGGGCGGGACGATTCCGGCGGCGGAGACGGCGATAGCGCGACGGAATGCGTCGGGGGAGATGGGAGCACGCTCCCAGCCGCTACTCCTCGTCCCCGCTCCGCATCGTGGGCAGTGAGGTGGGTGGCGGCCGCGGCGGGAAGGGAGCGATTGCTCGTGCGCTCCGTCGGCAGCCCTCTCCCCGAAGACCTCACCTCCGCGAGACCGCCCCCTTCTTCCTCTTGGACTTGCCGCCGGCCGCGCCTGCGGCGGACTCGCGGAGGCTGGGAAGCTGGCGGCAGGGGCGGGGGGATCGGTGGCCGCCGGGGCGGCGGCGTTCTCGCGCTCCTCCTCCTCCTCGGCGCGCTCGGCGTCCTCCGCCGCGCACATTCCCGTGCCACCGCGCCCGATTCGCTCCCTCCCCGCCGCGGCCGCCGCGCGCCATCGTCGCCGGAATCTTCCCGCCCGTCGCTGCCGCGTCCTCGCCGTCGGAATCGTCCCGCCCGCCGCACCATGCACCCCCCTCTGCCGCCGTGGAACATGGGGGTAGCGAGAGAGGGTGTGGTGGTAGAGAGAGAGAGGTAGAGGAGGTAGGAGCATGACAGGTGGGTCCCGCTTTATTTTTTATTTTTCTTTAACGACTAAGATGCCACGTGGACGCAATGACAGCAAATACCACTATCAGATAAGTATTGCAATTGAGGGGGCATGAATTAGATTCGGTCCTTTTTTGAGGGAGCGAAAGTGAACTTATTCCTTTCACTAATAGTTGGGCCTCGTGCATAGCCCATTTGTCTCCACACGTCTCCTTTCTTCGCCGATCACCAGCCAATTCGCCGTCCCACCAACCAGTCCACCACCCGTGTGAGCAGACGATGGCTTCTGCTGCAGAAGCAGCATTACTGGGTGCCAGAAGATGATCACCATGGGACTGATCAAGTTTTCAGAATCTTAAACTCTTGATCAAGTTTTACAACATGTAAAACCCTGTCTTTGTATGAAGAATTTCCATGCAATGACTATTTGATCACCTGATAATAAAGGAGTAGCATAAAAAGACAAGTAGCGTGGACATCTGAAACAAAAGGCAACAGGGTGATACACGCACAATTCAGATAAAAATTCAATCTTGGTTAAAGCATATACAAGCAAAATTCAGACAAAAAGACTGATTACACATCTATTAAACTACCATTGACATACCAAGTTATTGTTGGGCTTAAAAACTAGGTAACCCGTACAGACTCGTTTCTGACCTAGAAAATACCCTGATCGATATCTATTAGTATTAAGGGAGTATCATAAGTTTTTTTGGGTGAAAAACTTTTAAAGTGTAATTACATTATAACTGTACTGTAACTACAATATAATTTATTAAAACTGGTATTCAACAATATTTTGATTAGATAGCACTGGAATCTTAGACATAACACGTATGAAAATTTCTTTCTAATAATTTTTTTCTCTTTATGCATAAATCTTATGCATAAATCTTAAGGTGATCCGATAGTCACAAATCTGAAAGTTTTAGGGGTAAAAAAAACTTGTGAAAGTTTTCTAGCAAATCCGATTACGTAATCTCGAATTTTTAGTGGTGTTGGTGCCGTCTGTTTCCTTTTATTTCAGAAGCCCTGTTTGAAGGAGCTTCAAGCAACAGTAGCTATTCCAAGAATCTCTGACTCCCAAAACAGCCTATGTTCTTCCTCTAGGTTAAGAAATTCAGTAGCCGTCGAATGTAGATTTGATGTTTTGAACCAGTAACCAGAAATTGGGTTTCACCAACTTGTCCGGATTCGTACTAGCTAGTTACTCATCAACAACTTCTTAAAATCTCCAGCTCCACCAAGTAGGGCCTGAATCCAGTCCAGAACTGAGAATTGCAGCAGGACAGGACTACGCTCAACCCACAACTTGAGAAACTCAGAGATCACATCTGCTTGGCTCTCCAGCTCAAGGTCATGTTGTTGCAACAACGTTGCTTTCATAGCAGTACTCAATATGCTTAGCACATTAATTCTTGCGCTCCCCACATGAAAAAATGCAGCTTCATGTTTTGACTTCCACAGCAACTGGTGCAATGTCGCTTCTACATCCCGATTAGAGCTATCTATCGCCTTGGGTAGGATGATATCGTTTAGCTGTTCCAGTGTAATGTTTGTGTGACAGAAAAGCTGCTCCTCACCATCTATCACCTCTATTGCAAAACTCTCAGTTGCAGGGAGAAGATCAGTTGAAGAGACATGAGGCAAAAGGAACACTCCAAGTTTCAGACGTGATGGCCTTTTTGGAGAACATATTTTTCCTCGTACAGCTGCACTCTGTTTGTTGCATCTATATTGCAAGGCTTGGCCTTCCAAATACACTCCAATGACTGGTTCTAGAGAAACACCTGGAAATTCTATCTTGTCCATGTAGCCACTACCACATACCTTCTGACTATGATGCTTGCAACACTGTGGGTTTGGACGGAACCACTTAGTAGCTATGATGTGAATGTTGTCCCAGTAATTTGAACAAGAACGAGGCACCCAGTAGAAGTCTTGTGTAGGTAGCTGAGTAAGTTCTTTCCTAACAGTTTCAGTTGTAGAAGACTTGAAATAAGGCGTAAACAACTGCAAGCACTGAATTGCAGTGCCAACTATGTTTGTACTCTCTGAAATTTGAAGCATTATACCAAGAAAAAAAAAATCCTCAGGTGCACTGACATCATTGTAAATAAAGATCAACTGAGCCTCTACTCCTCGGTCTGCAATGTTATTGGGCCGTATCCAAAACAAATGCTGCTTGCTTCCCTGCACCAATTTGTACTCTAGCGTTTCACCTGCAAGAAGGTGCCCAATAAGAGGGTCAAAGAACAAGTAACGACGTGGTGTACCTCCAAGCTCCACAGATCTCAGAAAGCCATTAGCTCCTTCTGCAAACCACTCGAATCTTCGAACAGCAGATACAGTTGGCTCGTCGATATTGCCAAGAAACATGGATGATATCAGTGACTTGGTGGCACGGGCAATTCGCCTTGGAAAAAAGGAATTCCTTGCTTGCTGTTCCTCCTCTTCTTCTTCCTGGACACGCTGCCTGCACTTGCGTAGTGTGAAATCACACTCTTCAGCAGCACGCTTTAGCTTCTTTTGCCAGCGTAGCAACGGCCCACCAGTGATCGTCCACTTATTGGAAGTCTCAAGTGCAATCTCTAATTTGATTTGCGCCATCTCCAGCCTCTCCATCTGCTCCTCTACACTTGATTTTCGCTCATACTTGTCAATCAGGTTGGATATAATTTTGTTCACTGTCTCATGAACAACTGCAGAACTGACTATCTCTCCCATCTTCAGTAATCTGCAGGATTCCCTCCCTGATTACAACAGAGCAAGACATATCAACAGGTTGTTCAGTATGAGCAATAAAATCAAAGACAGATCAATGAATTCCTGATAAATACTAGCAAAGTGCACCATTGAAGTATGTAAAGCCCAACCTTCTGAGTTGAATTAGTAGGGAGTATTCCAGCAGACGATAATCGGATTGAATGAATGATGAACGCGGAAATTCACAACTTAGGGAGAAAAAGCGAGCAAATCAAAGTTGGGTTCTCTTGGAAGTTAGGTGGGTCTTGTTTGATGCATGTTCTAATATGATACCTGCTGAGAACACACCACTCTAGTCTAGTCTTCAGTTGATTTGTCAAACCCAAAAAACTTAAAAGTCTGCTCCCATTGACTGACCAATATGCATTCCTCCTCTAAAATAATTCCTCGTGCCGCAATAAGTTCTGGCCACTTGTCTTGACTTGCATGTTGGAATCACCCAGTGCAGAACAAAAGATTTTTCACAGTGAACTTAGCTTTCCTATCCCTTTTCCACAAGCAGGGGATCTGAGTCATCTGACAACTAAATTATCGGTGACACGAAATGATCTTTGTTCTGTAAAGAAATTATCGGCGACTAGGAGTTATCTGGGATACTCATTACTTTTACAGTAACTAAGATGAACGAAACAGGTCGCGGGATGTGAGGAAACCGAGCCGCAGCCGGCGCGAGGAAGCGGCGGCCTCCTCCTTCACTGCATCGCCGGCTCGCCGCACGCGGACGAATACATGGCAGCCACCCAGTGGCAGCAGCAGCGGATTGAGGAAGGCAACACCATGCCCGGACCACAGAGCCGCCGATCCACGCGCCGGCGCAGCCTCGCCTGGATCGTTGGGCGGCAGCAATCCCGTCCTGGTCCGGCAGCGGAGATGGCGCCCCATGGCCATGGCGCCGTCAATATTTGCTCGCCATGGCCTCCTGCACTGACGAGACGGTCCGGGAATGGCGTTTCTTTGAGCGGCCCGAAGTTGGGAAGGCTCAGGCAGGTGTAAGCCTAGCTGACTGGAGTGCTATTTCTAAGTTGGGCTGTTTAATTCGGTTCATTTGCCAGATGATCATGATGGGACTAATCGAGTCTTTAGCATCTTAAACTCTTGATCAAATGGAGACTAGTTGGGCCACGTAAAACCTTTGTCTTGTTTGAAGAATTTTCAAGCAATGACTGTCTGATCACCTAACAAATACTAGCATAAAAAACAAGTTGCATGGTACTCTGAATTTGAGTACATACCAGGTTATTATTGTTTGCTTAGAAAGAAAGTAACACTGTACACTACTCATTTCTCACCTGGAATATTTCATATCATTCCTTCTATTTCACCTTGTTACCCTGATCAATCTCTTTTACATAATCTGGAATTCTTATCTCTCTTTTTTTTTTTTTGAGAAAACACAATCTGGAATTCTAGAGTGGTCTTGGTGCCATCTTTCCTTCTTTTTCCAAGGCCATTTTGAAGGAGTTTCTAGAAATGGTAGCGAATCTCCAATTCCCATAAACACCCTTGTATTCTTCCTCTTAAGGTTAGGGAATTCAGTAGCTGGGCTGCAGGGGCTTCAAAAAAGAAATTCAGTAGCTGTTGAATCTACATTTGAAGTTTTGAACTACTCCAACTTCTCCAGATTCGTACATACTCACCAGCAACTTTTCAGAATCTCAGTTCTCCACAAAGTAGGGCTTGAATCCAGTCCACGACTGAGAATCGCATCAGGACAGGAGTACGCTCAACCCACAATCAAGTCTCTGATCTAGAACCGAAAACGAGTACTCTGGATCAGTAGAATCAGCAAACAGGAAGCAGTACAACGCTCGGTGGTGCACCTGAGTTTCTTTTTTTGAAACAGAAAGGTCTAACGAGACCTTCCCCTTTTCTCATATTAGAAAAGCAAGTAAACTACAGCAGTTCACAGTTCCAAAAACGAAAAACACAAAAGCAACAACAGCAGGATCACTACAAGTTCCAGTCTATTTCAAACAAAGTTATCAGGCTACAAAAACAACTCAACAGGAAAAGCATTGCTCTCTATCTGACAAAAAAAAAAACAGGGTTCTTTTCTCCCCTTCAGTTTTTTCTGCTTCTCTTCTATGCTTCTTGATCAATTCAGTCTCCTTCCGTCTACCTTCCATCCATGCTTCGATGTGTATATCTCACTTGTTACCCGCCTTAGTAGTTGGACCCCCCATTGCAGGTTTCCTGTTCTTTCCTCCGACTTCTGCAGAATAGCCCAAGATGAAATCCAAAAACAGATATTATACACAATTTCAGCAGGACTAGTAGGCAATTTATTTTTGAAGCAAGCTTTGTTTCTAGCTTTCCATAAGGACCATAACACAGCTGCAACCCCAACCACCATTACCAGTTGGGTTTCTTTCCAATATTTTCCCAGCCATCCCCCCATCAAATGTTGTATGTTTTTGGGTAGCTCACAGCCAAAGGCACTAGCCACCACATTCCACACAAATCTAGCTAGAGGGCAAGAGAAAAACAGATGCTCAATTGTTTCATCTGCATAACCTTTCCAGCCCCTTTTTAAAAGATTGTCTTTAGTAAGAATGCTATTCTTAATTGTAAGCCAAATAAAAATTTTGACTCTAATTGGGATTTTAAACTTCCAGAGCTTTCTGTAAGGGTATTTCAAGCTTTGATACTGCAATGCTCTGTAAAAGGATTTGACAGAGAACCCTTTGTCTTTGTTAATCTCCCAAACTAATTTGTCTTTGCAATTTTTTAACTTAACAGCATGGCATTCTTGCTGCAAGTTTCTCCAGTCAGCAGCTTTTTCATCCACTAGCCTTCTTCTAAACTTAAGAGTGTCTCAACCTTCTCTCAGACTTTCTCTACTGTTACATACTTAGAAAAAGTGATGTTATATAGAACAGAATATTTATCAGCCAGAGTATAATTGCCAAGCCATTTATCTTCCCAAAACAGGGTATTCTCCCATCCCCCACGCAGAAAGTACAGAATTGCAACACATCCTGTTTTACTTCAATTAAACCTTGCCAGAAGAAAGAGTCACCATTCTTGATCTTCCTTTGGCTAATGGTTTTACTTTGTAAATATTTATTCCTAAGGAACCCCTGCCACAAACCCTCCTCATTTACAAGCTTCCAAATCCATTTCCCCAGTAGAGCCTTATTCATAATCTCCAAATCTAAATTCCCAAGTCCCCCAAAATCTTTGGGTTTGCATACTTTAGGCCATTGTACCAAATGGTACTTTTTTATGCCCTGATCTTCTTGCCAAAGGAATCTGGATCTATAATAATCCATATTTTTCTTCACCCCCACAGGTAATGAGTAAAAAGACATCATATATAACAGAATACTACTCAAGCTGGCATTTATAAGTGAAAGCCTCCCCCCTAAGCCAAAAGTTTCCCCTGCCAGCACCCCAATCTCTGTTCTAATTTGTTTTCAGTAGGCCTCCAGTCCTTATTTTGTAACCTCGTATTATCTACTGGGATCCCCAAGTATTTCATGGGTAATTTACCCATTTTACAAGGATTTGACTGTATTCCTTTTGTTTACTTCTTGCTTCTCCTAGACAGAAAAGTTCACTCTTATGAAAGTTAATCTTCAAACCTGACATCTGTTCAAACAAATAGAGAATGAATTTTAAATTCTTGGCATTTTCTAAATCATCCTTCAGCAAGAAAATGGTAATCATCTGCATATTGCAGAATTGGTAGCCCTTCCATGATATACTCCTGGCCAAAACCTTCTATCAGCCCATTCTGTACTGCTCTTTCAATCAAAAGAGTTGGTGCATCTACAGCAATATCAAAAAGCACAGGAGATAAAGGATCTCCTTGTTTTAACCCTTTGTGAGTTCTGAAATACTTCCCTATTTGATCATTAACTTTAACCCCTACTTTCCCCCCTACGACAACTTTCATAATCCAATCACACCATACATCTGGGAATTCTTTTGCTTGTAGCATTTGGTAAACAAAAGTCCATTTGATCTTGTCGTAGGCCTTCTCAAAATCCACCTTAAAAAGAAAACCAGATTGCTTTTTCTGATGTGAGGAATTCAAAATTTCACGCAACATCATCACCCCCTCCATAATGTACCTCCCTTTCAAGAAAGCTGTTTGATTCTTCTTAATGATGTATTCCATTACCTCTGTTAATCTGTTCATAAGCATTTTTGTGATGATTTTGAAGCTCACATTCAGCAGACAGATGGGTCTAAAGTTTTTAATTGTTGTTGCATCTTTGCTTTTTGGGACCAAAGTTATCACTCCATAGTTTAGTCTTGTTATGTCTATCTTCCCCATCTGAAAGTCATCTACCAAGTCCTTCAGATCATATTTGATTTCCTCCCAAAAGGCTTTATAAAACTCAACAGGAAAGCCATCAGGCCCTGGTGCCTTGTTATTCTCCATTCCAAACACTGCTTCTTTCAATTCTTTCATAGTGAAAGGTTTGATTAATTCTTTTTTATCCTCTCCCTTTAGCTGTGGTATATCTCCTTTCTTTAGGGTGATCGAAGTATGCTTAGGATGACCAAACAGATTTTTATAATAATCAGTTATGTGATCCATCAATTTTCCTTGTTCTGAAATTATTCCCTTTTCACTATCCAATGAATGGATTCTATCTTTTCTCTTCCTGCCATTAGCCTTGGCATGATAATATTTGGTATTATTGCTCCCTTCCAAAATTTCTTTCTCCTTACATCTCTGGAACCACTTTATCTCTTCTTCTCTCATCATAATTTTTTACTGTGATTCTAAATCTCTTCTCATTGCTCTCAGACTGGCGTCCAGCCCTTGTCTTTCTCCTATCTTATGAATTTCCTTTTTTCTTCTCTTATAAACCCCCTCCCAGTTCATATTCCACCCTTTCAATTTTTTCCTAGCCATTCTGAGTTTCCATTGCCACCTGTCCAGGCTGGATCCATTCCCATTATAAGACCTCCATACTTGTGAGATTACTTCCTTTAAATCTTTTCTGAGAAACCAACTTAACTCAAACTTGAATATGTGATTCATTTTAACCCCTTCCCTGGTATCCAATAAAAGTGGGGCATGGTCTGAAGGAGCTCTCTCTAAAGTTTCCACACTGGTCAAGGGGTAAGCCTTTTCCCAGTCATTACTGAACAGGACCCTATCCAATTTTTCATAGGTGGGGTTCTCATGATCATTGGACCAGGTGAATTGCCTATTCCCTAAATCAATTTCCCTGAGGTTTGCCTGTTCAATAATTGCATTGAAAACAAAACTCCACTTGTTATAACCCCCTTTCTTATTTTTTTTCACTTTCTCTTCTGATTATATTAAAGTCCCCCCCAATTAGGAGGGGTTTCCCTCCCCCATAACAAATCTGAGCTAATTCTGTTAGAAAATCATGCTTATATTCTACTTGTGCTGCTCCATATACCACCACAAGGTTCCACACCCAATTGTTAGACTTGTTTTGTAATAAAATTCTCACAAAGAAATTTCCAGTTTCATCCTCCAAAATCTTAAAGGATTCATTATTAATTCCTACTAAAATCCCTCCAGATCTCCCTCTGGGGGGGGGCATGAAACCATGTAAGGTTTTTCCCACAGCTTATACCCTTTAACATATTATCAGAGACACTTTTTTTCATTGTTTCCTGAAAACCCACAAAATCCAAATTTCTTTCCCTTACAATATCCTTCAGATGTTTTATTTTTTTCCATATTCCCCATACCTCTTATGTTCCAAAAAATCCCTTTCATTTGATTTTCTTCTTTGTACCCACTTTCCTGGTTACTTTGGAGTCACCTTGAGATTCACAAGGTTTCCTCTCTCTTTTTTGCATTTACTCCCCCCATGAGAACTAGACAAAATATATTCAATTTTTTCCATTTCCAAATCCACCTCAGTTTCATCACAAGAATTATCATCAAAATTTTCACCCTTACTTTCAATGTTATCAGCATTGGGATCCCCATTGCGTTTACCCATCATTTCATTTTCCTTAATGAACAAATTGGTTCTAGCCAACTCAAGTTCCTTAATCAGATTAATGTTTGCATCAATATTTTCAATAGAACATCCTAGGTCCACACCTATCAGACTAGCCATTTGAGCAAGAGTTAAATTAGGTTCATCAATTAACGACGTTATGGAGTGTGTACCTTTGTTGACAAAAGCATTTTAAGCCTCCTTGCGTTCTGTGGCCACCTCCAGCATATTTCTATCCTCCTTGTTTCTAGGTCTCAAGCTTCTTTTATCATCTTCAACTGTTTCCATCTCCACTGTCTTGTTAGGCATGTAAACCCCAACAGCTCTGGCAAAGCTATTATCAGATTCCTGAGAGTCTAACATGTCCTCACTACCCTCCAATTGAACTCTTTCACCTTCTCCTTCCAACAGAATGTCCTCATATACCTTCCCCTGCTCATCTGTGGCTATCTCTTCACCGGACAACTTGTTCTGATCAATATCTTTCTCTTCCATCTTTTCCTCCCTTGTCTCTGTTCTCTTGGTAGCATCAACCTGCTTCTCCCCTGCTTGGTCCAATACTTCATGTTGTCTCATTTGATCTGTCTCTTGCAATTTCAAAGCCATTTCCCTATCCAACTCAATTTGCATTAGTTTGCCAGTTGTTGCTTTGCACCTGAGTGAGCTCCTGCTTCGCAGCTTCAGCAACTGGCTTGAAATGGGAGTGGGAGGTTAGTGACTCCAAGCACCTGGCCATAATCCCAGTCATATTTGTGTTTGCTGTCACATGTAGCAGCATACCAAGAATGAAGTTTTCCTCTGGCCTCTCATGCTTCTGGTAACGGAGCATCACCCCGGCTTCTTGTCCTCACTCATCAAATCATAGTGACCGTGCTGCCTCTTCCATCAAAATTTTCATACTGCAGAGCTTTGCCTGAAAGAAGGTGGCCGACGAGAGGATCAACGAGCATGTAGTTGATCTGGCCTATGCTGCCAAACTCCATGAATCTCAGGAACTCGCCAAGCTCCATCAGCAAACCTTTCAAACCTCTGAATGGTCAAGGTTGTGATCACGCTATCAACATTCTTGTCGCTGAAGAAAGAGAAGAATGATCTTGTGGCATACGCAATCAGTTTGGGCAATGAGCACCGCCTGACCTCCTGCTCCATCTCATCATCTTCCATGACGCGGTGCTTGCATCTGTCCATGACTGGCTGCACTCGTCGGAGGCTCGCTTCAGCTTGTTTCACCAACGCAGAAGTGAGGAGTCCATGACCAAAGGCTACCTGCTTGACACTTCCAGGGCGGCCTCCATCTTGATGCGTGCCATCTCCAGCCTCTCCAGGTCATCTTCCTCACCAGATTTCAGGTTATGCTTGTCAATGAGGAAGGTGGAGATCCTGTTCACCTCGCTGATGACCACGGAAGCAACTAGTTCAGTCTTCATACATCACAATGTTCTTGATGATTGCCTCTGCCTGCTTGTAAAAGTGGAAGGGAAGGTCATGTTACAACTGTTCATGATTAGTGAAGATACAGACGTGTATAACTAGTGCTTTTACCAACTGCAGTTGTGACGTGTGAAGAGCACAGACTGTGTCCAACTGGAATGCCAATTTTAGAGTGAAAAGTCACTAGGTACAAGGTAGAATCTGTACCAGAGTGCGATCAAGATGGCTAGTCTTCCCTCCACATCTCCTGTATTTCTCTAGATATTCTTTGACTGAACCAACTTTTGAGTAATAGATGTTCAGGCAGGAAAAATTGCCTGCAGTAGTTCATTTCATAGAAGATCATTAGATCAAGATGACCAGTCTTTGTCTATGGAAGGGTCTATCAAGTATAAAGCATAAACTGAGCAAAAGAAAAGTATAAAAATATGGACCATACAGTACATGCTAGTGACAAACTGACTACTCTCAATCGCAGACTAAGCAATCAGAACTCAGAAGACATGAGGAACAGTGGCACACCACAAACATTGAAACTGGTGTAAAGAAAATGTTGGAATTCTTTCGAACAAATTTAATATACCTGTTTTCTAGATGCACTAAACTTGTCAACTTTTGTGTCTTGTGTTGGCCTGTTCTCCTTTCTTGCTACCTTTTCTGTTTCAGTTCATGAGGAAGTCAGAATAAATATGCACGTAAAATTTGAATTTTAAACCACCCAGAGGGTACCACTAACAAACACAGAATTTCCCCTGAAAAAAAGAAAAGCATACTAGATGCAAATAACAAAATAAGTGCATGGGAATATGAGACCGCAGGCAATTGGGTGAGAAAAGATTCTTATCACCTTCAATCATGTTACACTCATGTAAATTTCAAATAAAATATGAGACATCCAATAAGCAAAGGCTGTACATTAGATCCACAGGCTAAGAACATCATGCTGTCACCATCTACCAACATAAGTGATGAGCTGGACAAACAACAGCATATGGAGCACACATTTCAGATCAATATACTCCTAAGGACTCATAAATTAACTCCATACAAGTCAATTTTCTCTGCTAGAATATAACATTTCTATTCTTTTAAGTATCCCTGTTTCTCTGGCGAGCCCCTATTGCATGATCTAATATTTCAGGCGCAGTAGAGGCGGTGCTAACCGTGCTTCCTTTTCTTTCTGAATCCAATCGAGGATTGAGCCCTGCAGCTGGACAGGTGCATGCGCGGCCCAAAGGTTGAAGAAGTCAGATATCACATCTGCACGACTCTGTGTCCAATGATCATGTTGTCGCAATAGCTTTGTTTTCTTGGCTCCTCGAATGGTTCTCCCTGTGCTCAGCGTGTTCATGGTTGCCTTCACAGCCTGAAGATATGCACCACCATGTTTAGATTTCCAAAGCATCTGGTACACTCTGGCTTTTGCATTCTGACGAAAACAATCAACAGTCTTTGGCAGCATGATCTTTTCCATTTGTTCCAAGGCAATGTTTGTGTGCAAGCAATGTTGCTCATCACCATTAATCATCTCTACCACAGAACTCTCGATTGCTGGGAATATATCTTCTGAAGAGCCATGGGGCGTATAGATAAGGTGAACTTTTAGGTCTGGAAATTCTTTGAGAGAAGGTTTGCCGTCCACAATTGTTCCCTGTTCTCTGAACCCAAGCAGTGAAAGTTGGCACCGCAAACTAACGGCAATAACTGGTTCTAGAGAACCACTTGGTAATTCTGTCTTGTAAATGTGGCCACTACCACATACCTTCTGACCATGATGCTTGCAACACAGTGGGTTTGGGCGGAACCATTCAGTAGTTATATTGTGAATGTTGTCCCAATGGTATAAACGAGCATGCGAAACCCAGGAGAAGTCTTGTGTAGGTAGTTGAGTAAGTTCCTTCCTAACAGTTTCAGTTGAAGACTTGAAATGAGGGGTAAACAGCTGCAAGCACTTAATTGTAGTGCCAATTATGTTTGTACTATCTGAAAGTTGTAGTATCATACCAAGGTAAAAGTTATTCTCAGGTGCACTACCATCATGGTAAACAAATATCAACTTAGCTTCTAGTCCTCGCTCTGCTATGTTATTGGGTCGTATGATAAACAAATGTTGCTTGTTTCCCTGCACTGATTTGTACTCCAGCGTTTCGCCTGCAAGAAGGTGCCCGATAAGAGGGTCGAAGAACAAGTAACGACGCGGTGCCCCTCCTGACTCCACAGATTTCAGAAAATCATTAGCTCCATCTGCATACCACTCGAATCTTCGAACAGCTGATCTACTTAGTTCGTCGATATTGCTGTGAAAGATGGATGATATAAGAGACTTGGTGGCATGTGCAATTCGCCTCGGAAAGGAGGAATTTCTTACTTGCTGTTCCCCCTCCTTTTCTTCCTGGAGACGCTGCCTGCACTTGCGTAGTGTGTCGTCGCACCCTTCAGCAGCACGCTTTAGCTTCTTCTGCCAACGTAGCAATGGCCCACCAGTGATCTGCCACTTATTAGATGTCTCAAGTGCAAATTCCAACTTGATTTGTGCCATCTCCAGCCTCTCCATGTGTTCCTTTGTACTTGATTTTCGCTCAAACTTGTCAATCATGCCAGACATGATTTTGTTTACTGTCTCATGAACAATGGCAGAACCGACTATCTCTTCCATCTTCAGTACTCTGTGGGTTTCCCTCCCTGGTCTGCACAGATCAAGTATTATCAGTATATCAATCAGTATGCCCAATAAAACCAAAAGACAGAACACTGAATTCCCGATAAAATCAAAAAACAATGGTGCACTGTTGAATTATGTAGGGCCAAACCTTCTGAGTTGAACCAGTAGCATGAAGGAACTTAGGACCACAGATGCAGCAGTGAGTACCCATCACACGATAACTGGATTGAATGAGAGGTAAGTGTGAAACTTGGGAGTTTTTTCATCCTTCCCCTGCATCTTGTCCAAGGTGGTGACTCGGACCTGTGTGAAGGAGAATCCCACCCCTCTTTCTTGGATTGTACCTATTTTTCCTGTCTTTAATGCAATAGGAAGAGCTCCTGCCCTTTTCGCTAAAAAAAGCATGAAACTTGATTACTTTGAAAAAAGAGGCCAGTCTTGTTGAATGTATGGTCCACTATGGCACCCGTGGAGAACACATCACAGTCGCACAACTTATAAATCTGCCCTTGTTGAGACGATGACTGTCCCAATATTGCAGAAAGGCTAGCTATTGAAGACAAATTATCCACGTCACTGCAATCCTTTTCCTAAGAAACTCCTAGTTGCTGCAATCAATTCTGGCTACTAGTCTTGATGCTTTACCGATTACGATCTAGGACTGACTGCACTATACAGGCATATCAACAGATCTTCCGTAGTAGTAAACATAAATACTTTCCCTATCCCTTTTCAATACGTAGAGGAATCTGAAAATATTTGTTGTTCTAAAAAGGATATTATCAACGACTACCCTAAACAGAACCGTAAAATGGTCTTTGTTGTTGCCTGCGCCTCTCCCCAAACAGAGCACAACAGTAACTACTACTGGTACTAAATAAGATGGACAAAACAGGTTGCAAGATGAGAGGAAACCGAGCCGTACCTCGAGGTAGTGCGCTGCCGCCGCCGCGAGGAAGCGGCGGCCTCCTCCCTCACCGCATCGCGGCCTCGTCTCCGATCGTTCGGCGGCAGCAACCACGTCCGGCGGCGGAGACCGCGAGACGCCATGGCCATGGATGGCATCAGTACGCGGTGGTGGTGCAGCCCAGTGGTCACTTGTCAGTAAACCCTATTGCGGCCCAATAGGCAAAACGATGAGAGGAGAGTAAAAGCTGGGCCGACCGTAGGGTGTTTGAGAGGGGGGAAAGTACATCAGAGGTCCCTGAACTTGTCACCGAGATACGAAAACGTCCTTGAACCGCAATACTAGACACCCGAGATCCCCTAATTATACAAAACTGGTCACCCGAGGTCCCTTGATGGTTTTGACCGCGGTTTTAGCCGACGTGGCGGCTGAGTCAGCGTGGGACCCGCGTGGGCCCCACATGTTAGCCGGCCACGTCACCCTCTCTCTTCCTCCCTTTCTCTTTCTCTCTTCTCTCTTCTTTCCTCTTCTGTGTTGAAGGCCGGCGAGAGGAGCGGGCGGAGCGGCGCTGAGTTGCTGGCGAAGCGGAGGCGAGCGAGCGGGGCGCCGAGCCCGCGCGGCAGCGGAGCGGCGACGGGCGGATCGGCGGTGGGCGAGCACGGCTCGAGCTCTACTGGAACACCTTCGCCGTCATCAAGTCCATGGCGATCAAGTCCTTTGCTGCAGCGAAGCGGAGGCGGGCGAGCGCGGCGCCCGGCCCGCGCGGCAGCGGAGCGGCGACGGGCTCCCGTCCACACGAACCGAGCCGTCGCCACCATATCTCCGCGCGCCCCGCGGCATCGCCATGCTCGCGTCGCCGCCGCCGGGACGCCGCCTTGCACTCCTCGTCCGTCCGCCTCCTCCGCTCGCTCGCGCGGTCTCGCCGCGCGGACCTCGCGCACCGGGCGCTCCTGCTGTTCCGCTCGCTCCAATCCACCCTGTCCCCGCCGCCGCCGCTCGTCTCACTTCCTCTCGGCACAGCACAGCATCGGCACGCCGCTGCTCAGCGCCTCCACCGTCGAGTTCCACCCGCTGTGCGTCAGGAACACCCCCACGGCCGGGTGCCTCAGCACCGCCTCCTGCTCGCACCAGCTCGCCACGAGTCCCCTCCTCCTCGTCGCCTCCGTGAACTCCCGAGGCAACGCCGCGGCGGCGGCGTCGGTCCTCACGACATCTGGCCTGACGATCCAGAGGAAGTCGTGGCCGCTGCCGGCGAGCCCCCACGCGAACTCCTCCAGCTCATGGCCGCTCATCACCGTCACGCTCCCGTAGTTCACGTACACCACCGACCGGGGCTTCCTCCCGTCGAGCCACCCGAGGCAGGCGTCGTCTTCCCTCCAGAGGCTGGAGCTGATGGCATCGAGGGGGCCACCGAGCGGGATCTGCTCCGTGAGGAACGCGAGCGGGCCGATGGTGTAGACAGCCGGGGTGATGGCGCGCATGGCGTCCAGCGCCGGCTGCTCCAGCTCGTCGAACGTGTTGAGGATCACCGCGTCCGCCTCCTCCGCGCGCTCCACCTGCCGCAGCTGGAACGTCATCAGGATGTCGTCGCGGTCCATAGTGCGGAGGAAGGTGGGGAAGTCCCTGAGCCGCATGTGCGTGCTCATCCCCGGCACCCAGTCCACCGCCATGTCCATGAACCCGTTCGTCAGCTGCTCTTCCGATCGTCAAGCAGAACATCTGATGAAGATATGAATCGATGATGCGATTGGTGTTGAAATTTAAGAAATTATCTGACCTTTGAGGGGAATGATGCTCATGTCGATGAGTGGGCGGAAGTTGCGGTAGCCCATGTAGCCGCAGGCGCTGGCCGTCCAGAAGAGCGCGCACGGCACGCCGAGCTCCGCTGCGGCGTCGAGGCTGAAGCCCATGAGGCTGTCCGCCACGACACAGGTGACCGGCGGCACGGCATCGTCAGGCGCCGAGGAGGAGCGGTTGTTGAGGTCGGCGAGCAGATTCCTGAAGTGGGGGAGGCAGGTGGTCGTGGTGGAGTAGCTGAGCGACGCCGGGTCCTGCGTAGCGTCGGCGTCGGATGCTTACTGACATGGCCGGCTGACATGTGGGGTCCACGCGGGTCCCACGCTGACTCAGCCGCCACGTCGGCCAAAACCGCGGTCAAAACCACCAAGGGACCTGTCACGCCCCGATCCGATCTCAGATGGGGACTAGAGTGGGACGCTCCAAATTAACCTGTCAACCGATACCAGTCCCAGGAAACAGTGTTGGTATCACAGGAAGATAGAATATCACGGCAACAGAAGTCTCTTATTATAGAGTAGGATTACAGTCATGTTGGGCTGCGGACAAACCCCGAGCTCACAACTGCATTACAAAAGGGAAAGCGGAAGCCAAGACTTGGACCATTCATCACAGGCGCGACTTGGGAACTAGACCGAAACCCTAAAGCTTATCGTAGCCGACTTGCTCCTGGAAGAACTCCTCGTCAGCGGGATCCACGTCATCTTCTTCAGCAACTGGGGGGATTATTTATATAGAGCAAGGGTGAGTACGGGAGTACTCAGCAAGTTATGGGAATTAAGTGTTTAATGCAGGCTTCAAAGGAAAGGCTGTTGTTTTTCCAATTGATTTTAGTTAAACTCCTTTTTGAAACAGCTAAGCGAGTGCTTCTCAAACGACACGGATGAGACAGTGCATCTCGTCCGGTCGGAGTATGTGCAATGTATCAGTCTTTGAACAGTTCAACATTGGCACCCGACCAACAGTTTCCAAACGGCCACCCGGGCCTGGCTGATCCTGTCAGCCACAAGTTTTCCAAACATCGAATCCCATTCCACAACATCAATTTTCACAAGCAGTAGTCAAACAAAAACTACGCTAGGAATCACCTTACATCCGCCCATGACCGTGGGCACGGCTGTTCGAACAGTTTGTTAACCTCTGCAGAGGGGGTACACTTTACCCACACGACATTACTAACTTGGATCACCCAGCCCGTGCGAAACGGCCACGTCTAGAGACCCTAAGGCTTTCATGACAAGGCATTTCGAAAGCCGATCCAGGTTTACCATATGCCAACGAGAGGGGTCACAGACCAACACCAGGTTAGGTCCCAGACCATACTGTGCTAGGAAGCCCGACACCACCCCGACGAATCCACATGTCTCTTGGCATCATGGCTCCCCTGATTAGCTAATTACTCAGCCAGGGGCGTCCCATTTCACCCGTGTGGTCGCACTTGTCTTATGTTCGGATGAAATTCCAAGGGAAACGGTCCTTAGGCGCAAGAGCGGGAAACCGTACTCCCGGTACGTTTCCCGGTCTGCGGTTTTTGGAAAATTCATTTGGTTCGCAAACACCGACCCAGGTGCCGGGTTTTCCAAGTCTTTTGTAAAACCCCAAGTTTTACCCATCGTTGAATATTTTAAATTTTGAGGGGAGGTGTTCCAAAGATGCGTGCCCGAAGGCCCGAGCATCGAAACACAACAGTCGACAAAGGGGGTTTAAGTGTTCAACAATTTATGGAGGGTAAATGCAGCAACAGGGATTTGGGCCGGCAGGCTATCTCGCAAGCCGCGACCGAACTATTAGTGTCAATCCTATTCATGCATTAATTGCGAAAAAGAAATACTTAAATTTAATTTATAGGTGCAAGATGATCAAAGGTGACTTGCCTTGCTCGAGATCTTGAGCTTGATCCTCGAAATCTGCACACTGCGAGTCTTCGGGCTCCGATACTATACGTGAAACGAAAAGACTCAATAAACAGCAAAAGAAAGCCCTAATAATGACCACTAAGTGTGCCATTAGATAGATCTCGAGATTTGAGAATTTTTGGAAGTTGAACGGAGTCAAACGGATGAACGGTTGAAAATATATTGAATTTCTAAGATTATTTGATTTTCGGTCTAAAGGAAAAGGATTTATTTAAAACCCTTTTGAAAAGAAAAAGGGGAGGAGGGGGATTAGACTTCCCTCGGGCGGCTTGGGCGTGGTCGGAGAGGAGAGACGCGGCTCGGCCGATCAATTGGGCCGGCGCGCGCACTAGGGGGGAGGCGGCCTAGCCGGGGGGGCGGGAGCAGGCCGGGTGTTGACGTAAAAACACGATGGCCTGGGAGATCTGCTTAGCTCCAGTGCAGGTCCAAAATAATAATGAGATGCGGGCGTGCCAGTCAGTTTGATCCTGCAACTGACAAGATATATAAATTGAAGATCAAAAGATAGCCGATCGGCTGACAAGCCGATGGAGTGATTCCAGCCGATGTCGATACCAGCCGATATCCAGTATAGATCTTGATACTTGAGTAAATAATGACATAAAGATAATCGGCTGATGATAATATAATAAAATAATAATATAATCCAGAAGAAACCAATCGGCTAGTAATGATAGATTAAATAAGCACTGATCCGAAGGTTGAAGCATTTGTCGGCTGGTGGTCCGATGTCAATAGATCCAAATGATTATATAAACAGTGAAACCTTTGTTGTCATCGACTAAAACCAACTTTGTAAGTAATCCTTGTAAGCCGATACGACGTCCAGATAACTCATCGGCTGAAACTCCGATGAAACCCTTATTGGCAATCAAGAAGCAGACTAGGGATTATGGTTCTAAGCACGACTTAGTAGATCAAACTTAACTGATGCAGTACTAAATATGAAAAGAAACATAATATCTAGACAATCAGGCTTTTGACTGATTTTCAGGGTGGTGGATACATTATATAATCTAAGCCAACAAAGTAATCTAGCCGATATCGACAAAACCCTAGATAGAGATCGGCCGATGCAAGTAGAAAATATTGTCAATCTAGATTATATAATGTATATGATAACTCGACGACTTACATGAACAAGATTAGAGTGTCGAAGCGATGGAAGCACTAATCCCGATAACGCAAGCCGCCATAACAAGCCTTACTCCTCGTCGGAGATCGAAGTCGATGCAGCCCAACTTGAAACAAGAACTCGTCGCAAGTAAAAAGGTAAAAGGTGGCGATGCGCCGAAGTTGTATTGATCGAGAGATAATTTACATAGACCCCGGGTGTACATATTTATACCCATGGGTAGATACTAGTCCATATCGGACACGACTCAAACTTTCATAAAGATAAAAGGAAACATATAAAGTCCTTATTGGACACTAAACACACTTTCCTAAAATTAAAAGGAAACTAACGACTCTGCCTAATTAATAGATAAATTGCCATGCCGCATCCTTCTTGAACTCGGACTTTGATCTATCTCATTAACCGAATCCATCAAGAACACAACTGTTGGCGATCTGATAATACCCATCGGCCGATTCCAGAACTCTGAAGCTGATACTGACTCTAGGCCGATGATGACTTTGAGGCTTACCAAATTTCGTCGTCAACACCGGGCGAGGTGGCGCGGCCCAGCGCGCGGGGAGAGAGAGAACGGGGGGGAACGGTCAAAAGGGGTGGGTCCCACAGGGTTTTCTTTTTCTTTTCTCTTCTTCTCCTTCTTCTCCATTCTTCTTTCTCATTTTCTTGTCCTCCTTCTCTCTTTCTTCTAGCTCTTGCTCCGGTTCTCCGGCCGACCAAGGAGGGAGAGGGAGAGGGGATGTGGCGACCGGCGGCGGGACGACGCCGAGACCGGCCGGGCGGCTCGGCAGCGGCGCGGGAGGGAGAGGGGGCACGGCCGCGGCGACGTGCACGGCGCGGCCGGCCGGTGGCGAGCGGGCTACGCGGCGGCGGCGGCTACGCGGTGACGGCGGCGGCTGCGACCTACGGAGGAGAGAAGAGGAGAAGGGGGGCGGCGAGGTGGTTACCGAGAGGGGGGGAGCGGGGACGCCGAGCCGGGGAAGAGGAGGAAGGCGCGGCCGACGGCGAGCTCCGCGGCGCGCGACCACGACGACGTCCGGCGGCGCGCGGCGGCGACACAGAGGTGAGCAACAACGGCGGTGTGGAGGGGAGTGGAGGATGGGCCGAATGGGAGGGGGTGGGGTTTTTGTAGGGTGGTGATGTCGATTGGGAGGGGGGAGATGTGGGTTTGGGAATCGACATGGAGATGGCGCCGGCGCTCGCGGCAGAGGAGGATGTCGCCAGCGGTGGGAGCAGGGAAAAAGGAAGAAAGGGAGAAAAGTGACCGTGTCTCGCCGTTTTGGGGAAAAAGAGAGGGAGGGGAGAGGGGCGATGAGGCAGAGGGAGGAGGGGCTCTGCCTCCCCATTTTGGGAGCTAGCGACAGAGGCGGCATCCACCACGGCGCGCGCGCGGGGAGAGAGAAAGAGAGAGAGAGTGAGAACTCTCTCTCTCGGCAAGAGAGAGAGAGATGGCGGTAGGGAGGGGTAAATGGGCCGAGGGAGAGAGGAAAATCGGCCCGCGAACGAAAAGGAGGCAAAATGGACTTTCTGCAGAGAACTATTTTAGGAAAGATTTGAATTGGATTTGATTCGGAATTTGATTTTTGGAATGAGAATTGGATAGCGGGTAACGAGATCTCGGCACACACATACGCAACAACAAGAAAGGCGAAATTTTCGAAATTAGGGTTTTAGAAATTAGGTTTTTCCCTACTAACTAACGCCGCGACGGAACGGGCGTTACAGGACCTCGGGTGACCGGTTTTGTATAGTTATGGGACCTAGGGTGTCTGGTATTGCGGTTCAAGGATGTTTTCGTATCTCGGTGACAAGTTCAGGGACCTCTGGTGTACTTTTCCCTTTGAGAGGAGAGAAAAAGAGAAGATAAAAAGGATACATAAAAGACATCAGTGTATATTAACTAGTATGATGATCCACGTAAATTGTGTGGTTAGCATCGTTATTTTTTATGTAATAGCATATATATTTTTATATTTTATTATTAAAATATATTAGAATGGAAACATAATTTAAATTCTAAACTAACCAATGTATAATATTTATATTGTATTATCTATACGCTATAGTTATTAATTATTTTTTAATTCTAAATTTTAATTATTTCTAAGTTGTATTGAATCTAGACTCCTTTCTAAATATTTCTTATTTTTTATTCCAAAGTTTTGTTATTTATAAATTTTATTCGTATATGAACTCTAAACCCTTATTTTAATATTTATTATTTTTAAATATCGAATTTTAGTTATTTCTAAATTATATTTTTATATGGACTTTACACTCTACTTCTAATCGTCCTTCTTTTATTTAATTTATAATTTTAGTTATTTTAAAATTGTATTTCTATATGGAATCTAAACTATACTTTTAATTTTTCTTGTTTTTTAAATTTCGACTTTTAATTAGTTCTAAATTTCTATATGGATTCTAGATTCTTCTTTCAACATCCCTTGTTTTTTAATTTCAAATTTATATTATTTCTAATTGTATATCTATATGGACTCTAGACTCTTCTTTCAATTTTTATTATTTGTTCTAATTCTGATTTAGTTATTTCTAAATTGTACTACTATATGGACTCTAGACTATTCTTTCAATATTTTTTAAATTTTTAATTTTAGCTATTTCTAAATTATACTCATATATGGACTCTAACCTCTATTTTTAAATTTATAATTTTTTAATTCCGAATTTCAATTAGTACTACATTGTACACCCATATTGACTCTAGTTTCCTCTTTCAATATTTTTTACTTTTTAATTCCAAATTTATGTTATTTCTAATTGTATTTTATATGGAATCTAAATTTCTATTTCAATATTTATTATTTTTTAATTCTGAATTTTAGTTATTTCTAACTTGTACGCTTATATGGACTCTAAACTCCTATTCCAATATTTTTTTAATTTCTCAATTAGTACTAAATTGTATACCCGTATGGATGCTAGGCTCCTCTTTCAATATTTTTTGATTCCGGATTTTTGTTATTTCTAATTGTATTTTTATATGGACTATAAATTCCTCTTTCAATATTTAGTTCCGTATTTAAGTTATTTCTAACTTGTACTCCTGTATGGCCTCTAAACTCCTATTCCAATATTCTTTTTTAATTTCAAATTTTAGTTATTTTTAAATTGTATTTCTATATGGACTCTAAAATTTAATTTATTATTTTTAATTCCGAATATCAATTAGTTCTAAATTGTATACCTATGTGGACTTTAGTCTCCTCTTCTAATATTTCTTTTTTTAATTCTGAATTTCAGCTATTTTTAAATTGTATTTCTGCATGGGCTATATTTTTTTCTTTTTCTCCGGTTAATATTATAATTTTTAGGCCGTGAGAGCAAATGTGGAGGCTCATTTTTGTATTACTTTAATAAGTTAATAGATTATTACTCCATCCGTTTTAGAATATAAGTTGTTTTGACTTGCTCCAAGTTTGATGAAGTTTGTAGAAAAAACAGTAACATATTCAACACAAGACAAATATACTATAAAAATATATTCAATAAAACCAATTTGATGTTGTAGATATTACTATATTTGTCTACAAAGTTGGTCAAACGTTAAAATGACTTATAATTATTTAAAATTCAAAAAATAAATTAAAAGCAATTTTTTTATAGAATTTGTTTGCAAAACACACATAAGTTTTAAATGGTAGTTTGTGCTTGCGAAAAACGAGGCTCTGTCTATCCGCTGCTCTCAAACGTAGTCAGGCCAGATGGGCTGTTTTGAAATCTGGTACCAGCTGCTGAAAATTTACAATCAGGTCCCGAAATTTACATTAAGAACCCTATTTTAGATCGTCACTACCATTAGTAGCGATCATAAAATTTACATCAAAATATACTCACCACATTAAACTGATCGCGTTGCAGATTGTGAAAAGCATAAATCTGTGTCGAGATGGGGAATTTTAAGAAACGACCAGTTCAGTTGCTTCCCAACATCATTTTGGACACTGAAAAGTCATTAAGGAGCATCTGTACCAGAAGTGATGTTACGAAGTTGATAGACATTAGGTAATTAATAATATGAGCATGATAACAAGATGACTAGTATTCAGTATTTCTCCAAATATTCAGTAACTGAACCAACTTCTGAGTAATATATGCCGTAGTTCGTTTCAAGGAAGATCAATATGACAAATCTTCGACAGTGGAATTGTCCATCAAAGTATTTAAAATGACAGACAGACAGTAAATGTAAATCACAGATTGAGCAGTCAGGAGAAAATGAGGCACAGTGGACACGCTCCCCCGCCCCCTTCCGAATTCCGATGCTGCCGGCCGCCTCCACGGAGAAGTGCACGGCGACCGGTGACGGCGAGGCCCACCGTCGCCTATTTTTAGACCCGCCATTGAGTCAATCTGCACTTCGCCATCTCTGTGCCCATCTTCTCCACGCAGAGGTAGGCGACGCCATGGCGGGACCTCAAGAACACCTCGTGCGCCGATGACCCATCCACCAGATCGTGATCATGGCACAGGCGATCGACGGCTCCCGGCAGAAGAAACTCCTCCACCTCGCGCAATCTGATGTTCGTTCGCACGGCTTGCTCCTCCCTTCCATCGATCGCCACGACGGCCACACTCTTGGCTCCAGACGGCAAGTCCTCCGGCGAGGCGTGCGGCGCGAAGATGGCCGTCACCTGCAGCAGAGGTGGCCCGGAATCTTCAGAAAATCTCTTCTCGCCGTCGCCGTGACCAGATGGTGGTCGCGCCGGGACATGCCGCTGCACGAACAATTTGATCACCGGCTCCGGGAATGTCCCGGATGGCTCAACCATGTCACTGCTTCTGCTCTGACCATGGTGCTCGTGTCCTTCACAGCATGCTGGATTTGGGCGAGCACGGCTAGTCTCGGAATGGTGGATGCTCCGGTACTCTGGATCAGTAGAATCAACAAACGGGAAGCAGTAGAAGGCTCGCTGGTGAACCTGAGTGAGCTCCTGCTTTGCAGCTTCGGCAACAGGCTTGAAATTGGGTGGTAGCAACTCCAAGCACCTGGCTACAATCCCAGTCACGTTCGTGCTTGCTGTCAAGCGTAGAAGAGTTCCAAGAACAAAGTTTTCCTCTGGCCTCTCATGGTTGTTGTAGCGAAGCAACACACCGGCTTCTTGTCCTCGCTCTGCGAAACTCATTGGCCTTGCTGCTAGGTAGTACTGATTTCCATGAGAACCTCCATACTGCAGTGCTTTGCCTGCGAGGAGATGCCCAGTGAGAGGATCAACAAGCATGTAGTTGATGCTGCCTATTCTGCCAAACTCCATGAATTTCAGGAACTCGCCGGCACCATCGGCAAACCTTTCAAACCTTTGAATGGTTGAAATGGAGTTCAGGCTATCAACATTCTTGTCAGTGGCGAAGGAGGAGAGGAATGATTTTGTGGCAAGGGCGATCCGTTTGGGGAAAGAGCACTGACTGATCTTCTCCGTCTCATCGTCTTCCATGGCGCGGCGCTTGCATCTGTCCATGACATGGCTGCACTCGTTGGAGGCTCGCTTCAGCTTCTTCCTCCAACGCAGCAGCGAGGAGTCCATGACCAAAGGCCACCTGCTGGACACTTCCAGGGCGGCCTCCATCTTGATTTGTGCCATCTCCAGCCTCTCCAGGCCATCTTCCTCGCTTGATTTCCGTTTATGCTTGTCGATGAGGAAGGTGGAGATCCTGCTCACAGCCTCGCCGACGACCGCAGAAGCGATGACCTCAGACATCAGGATGTTCTTGCTGATCACCGCTGCCCTCTATTAAAATGGGAATTAAAGGTCAGGTGACAATTATTCATCACAGAACTAGAGATACTGGACTTCAGCACAAAATATACTCACCACACCAAACTGGTTGAAACTGAAACTAGTGTTTTAAACTGATAGCCTTGCAGATTGTGAAGAGCATAAACCTGAATCCAGATGGAAATGGTTCAGAGTCTTCACGATACCAATTAGACAGTGAAAAGTCATGAAGGAGCATCTGTACCATGAGTGATGTCATGAAGTTGACAGACATTAGGTAATTAATGTGACCGTGATAGCAAGATGACTAGTCTTCCCTTCACAACACCACAGGTCTGATGATTTGAATGTACAATTGAGTTGTCACAATCACAAAACTTAAAAGCTGCCCTTGTCGACTGTCCCAATCTTGTAAAAAGTCTAGATATTGAAGACAAATTATCCTCGTCACCACAATCCTTTTCCTTGAAAACTCGTGGTAATGATTCAACGCCATGTTAATCATGATCTTAAAAAACTGTGTTTCACTTGCATAAACTCCTAACAGTTCCCCTCTAACAGTTTCAGCTGCACTCACTTAATTGTAGTGCCAACTATGTATGTACTTGCTGAAAGTTGTAGCATTAAACCAAAGAAAAAATTATCCTCTGGTGTGTCCCTATCATTGTAAACAAAGATCAACTTAGCTTATACTCCTCGTTCTGCAATGTTATTTGGCCGTATCAAAAACAAGTGGTACCTGTTTCCCTGCACTAATTTGTACTCCAGCAAGAACGTGCCCTACAAGAGGGTCGAAGAACAGATAATGGCATGGTGCCCCTCCAAACTCCACAGATCTCAGAAAATCATTAGCTCCATCTGCATACCACTCAAATCTTCGAACAACAGATCTATTTGGCTCATAGATATTGCCGTCATGGATGGACAATACTGGAGACTTGGTGGCATGCACAATTTGCCTAGGAAAGAATGAATTCCTTACTAGTTGTTCAGCCTCTTCTTCCTCGACATGCTGCCTGCACTTGCATATTTTGTTATCACACTCTTCAGCTTCTTCTGCCAACGTAATAACAGGTCACCAGTAATTTGTCACTTATTTGACATCTCAAGTGTAATCTCCAACTTGATTTGTGCCATCTCCAACCTCTCCAGATGATCCTCTGTACTTGATTTTCACTCACATCTGTCAATCAACCCAGATATATATGATCTTGTTAACTGTCTCATGAACCACAGCAGAACCAACCACCTCTTCCACCTCAGGGCGTATCCCTACATTCTAGCTTACCGGATGACATACTTTGGAAACTTACAGCCAATGGAGTTTACACTTCAAAGAGCGCTTATCTGTTCCAATTCAATGGCACTTTCGCCACTATGGATTTTAATACGATGTGGTCAGCCCCTGCCTAGCCAAAGCATCATTTTCTCGGTTGGCTTTTTTTTTTTGGCCGGGTCAGCCGAAGGAACCGGCGACCAAATTTTATTAAGATAGGGAAAAGATAAAATTACAAATTGTTTCTTGCTTACAACGACAGAAAGCTGTCGAGTTGGTGTTGTGGCAAAGCCGCAGTCCCTGCAAGCTAGGAACAACTACACACCACGGTCTGAAATTTTTAAGTGCTACTACTCGCGAAATAACCGGCTTCTTTCCAAACCAAAATCTCCTCCTTAATAACCTCCACTAGCTGATCCGGCCTCCTGGATTGCTGATCAAACACCCTAGCATTGCGTTCTTTCCAAATCTGCCAACAAATGAGCATGCAGGCGCTATCGAAGTTGTTCCTGTATCTCTTCCGAAAACTGAGTCTCACTTGCATCCACCAGTCTGCCAAGTGAAGGCCTTCTGATCCAGGGATCGGGAAGGGAGTGCTGATGTAAAGCCGCATCAATCTCCAGACTTCAGTGGTGTAGTCACAGCAAATGAACAAGCGATATCAATCTTCTGCTTCTCTGTCGCACAAGACACAATTGACAGCATGGGGCCATCCTCTTTTAGCAAGATTGTCCGCTGTTAGACAGCGTCCTTTGACAGCCAGCCACATGAAGAAACGGATTCTCGCTAGGGTCTTCGCTTGCCAAATTAGATCACTCACTGGGCAGAGTTCCATTGCCATGAAGAACAGATTATAAGCTGAAGAACAGGAGAAATGGCCATCGGCAGCTGGTTTCCAACGGATACAATCATCGTCTGAGTTTAGATGTACCCTTCGGATTTCATACCAAAGCTGGAAATACTGAGCCATAGCTTCATTGGAGAGGGAACCCCTTAGATCTCTGACCCATCTATGATTCGACAGAGCTTGGGCCACAGTGAGGCGCGATCTGCTGACGAAGGTTGACAGTGCCGGCCAATTTCTCGGTTGGCTTATCCTGCACCAAAAAACTTTGACCGTGCAGGATAAGTCAACGAAGAAGATTCTCACTTTGACCGTGACTGGATTTGTCCGCTGTGCAGGGAGGCTTTCGAAGACAGCAGTCATCGTTTCAAAGAGTGTTCTTTCACCGTTGAGGTCTAGAACAAGATCTGCCTTTCGAAAAGTTTAGGCCAAAACTTTTTACCAAACAACTTGAGCTTGCAAGGCTGGTGGAACCTGCTTTCAACCATCCAACCAAAAGCTTTACGAAAAAAGATTGTTGGCTGCCTCATCACCTCCTGGTGGAATATCTGGACGGAGCGGAATCATCGTATTTTCCAAAACTCTTGTAATTCAGCCATAAGGGTGGCATAAATAATCTCTCACGATTTAGATTTGCGTCGCATGGCTTTCCAGCCACCATGACCCTGTAGTGGCGTTTTCGTTGCCTTCTTTTTTCTTCCGTTCTCACATCTTAGGTGATTTCTCTTTGTACATACTTCTATCCCTCTAATATATTCCGGTAGTTCTTCTGCCATCGTTTATCTTAAAAAAAGATCAGCAAAGAGCAAGACATATCAATACATCAATCTTATGTGAACGCGCAAAAAGATTGCACATTAATATATTACATCAATACATCAATCAGATGCTCAAATAAAACAAAAGACAAATCAGTGAATTCCTGATAAGTACAAAGTGCATTGTTGAATTATATGTGAACCCAACCTTCTGAATTGAATTAGTAGGAAAGAACTTGAGGGAACACATGTGAGCCAGAGAGTATCTAGCAGACGATAACTGGTTTGAATGAGTGGCGAGCATGAAAGTACATGTCTTCGGTGAAGAGAGAATCGAGCAAACCAAAGGTGGTTCTCTTGCAAGTTTGGTGAGTGCTCTACTCTAGTCTGTTCTCCAGTTGGTTTCTGCCCACTTTGACTGACTAATCGTCAATATTCAATACTGAATGCTGACTGACCAATCTTCCAGAAAGGCTAGTTAAAGATAAATATTTTTGGAAATAAAACCCTATAGGATTTGTTTTCAACATATAGGTCTCCATGTACACGCTCCCCCTTGTGCCGCTGCACCACACCAAAACTGAATTTTACATGTAGCTCTCTCTCATAGGTTGATGGTTGGGCGGTCGTTCTCCCCTCTTCCTGTCCTCCCGCTGGGCCGCCGCCACAAGCCACCAGCCACCACGCCGTCTCCGTTGCCGCACCAGAGCTGAGCACGGCCAATGAGTCGGCCTGCACCCTGTCATCTCTGTTCCTATCTTCTCCACGCAAAGGTAGGCGACGCCATGGCCAGAGCTCCAGAACACCTCGTGTGCCGACGATCCATCCGCCACCTCGTGCCACAGACGATCGACGGCGTTCGGCAGCAGCAACTCCTC
This sequence comes from Oryza punctata, assembly GCA_000573905.2. Classification (NCBI taxonomy): domain Eukaryota; kingdom Viridiplantae; phylum Streptophyta; class Magnoliopsida; order Poales; family Poaceae; genus Oryza; species Oryza punctata. The sequence continues at coordinate 1,298,568 of CM002494.2, read as the reverse complement.
CAACTCATGCAGTCCAACATTGGTGCGCATGGGTTGCTCCTCCCTCCCATCGATCGCCACGACTGTGACGCTCTCGGCTCTGGACGGCAGCTGCTCTGGCGACAAGTGCGGCGCGAAGACGGCCGTCAGCTGAAGCAGAGGTGGCCCCGAATCTCCAGAAAAGCCGGATGATGATGAAGACGATGATAGCTTCTGTCTCGTAGAGACATAGCGCTGCACGGCCAGTTTGATCACCGGCTCCGGGAGTGCACCTGACGTCGCAAGCATGTCACTGCTTCTGCTCCGACCATGCTGCTCGTGTTCTTCGCAGCATGCCGAGTTTGGTCGAGCACGGTGAGTCTCGGCATGGTGAATGCTCCAGTACTCTGGATCAATAGAATCAACAAATGGGAAGCAGTAAAAGACTCGCTGGTGCAACTGAGTAAGCTCCTGCTTTGCAGCTTCAGCAACAGGCTTGAAATTGGGTGGTAGCAACTCCAAGCACCTAGCTACAATCCCAGTCACATTCGTGCTTGCTGCCAAACGTAATATAATTCCAAGAATGAAGTTTTCCTCTGGCCTCTCATGGTTCTGGTGCCGAAGCAACACCCCGGCTTCTTGTCCTCGCTCTGCGAAACGCATTGGCCGTGCTGCTAGGTAGTACTGATTTCCATGAGAATTTTCATACTGTAGAGCTTTGCCTGCAAGAAGGTGCCCAGTAAGAGGATCAACAAGCATATTGTTTATCCTGCCTATGCTGCCGAACTCCATGAATCTCAGGAACTCGCCGGCTCCATTGGCAAACCTTTCAAACTTCTGAATGGTTGAAGTGGTGACCAGGCTATCAACTTTCTTCTGGCCAGTGAAAGATGATATGAACGATCTTGTGGCATGGGCGATCCGTCTGGGGAAAGAGCACCGCCTGATCTCCTGCTCCATCTCATCATCCTCCATGGCACGGCGCTTGCATCTGTCCATTACTTGGCTGCACTCATCGGAGGCCAGCTTCAGCTTCTTCCTCCAACGCAGCAATGAGGCGTCTGTGACCGGTGGCCACTTGCCGGATATCTCCAGAGCGGCCTCCATTCTGATGTGTGCCATCTCCAGCCTCTCCATGCCATCTTCCTCGCTTAATTTCCGTTTATGCTTGTCGATGAAGAAGGTGGAGACCCTGCTCACAGCCTCGCCGACTACCGCGGAAACAACTACTTCAGACATCAGGATGTTCTTGTCGATTACCCCTTCTTGCTTGTAAAAGTGGAATGAAAGGTCTAGTTAGAACTGTTCATGACAGATCTAGAGAAACAGAGGTGTACAAGAACTTAGAACAAAATGTACTCACTTCACCAAGCTGCTTGAAACTAATGCTTTAAACATACTGAGATTGTGATTTGTGAAGAGCATAAATCTGTGTAGTGAAGAGGAGATTCAATTGATTTACAATGGCAGGGGGACAGTGAAAGGTCCTTAAGTAACATCTGTGCCAGAATTAACGTGACCATGATAGCAAGATGACAAGTCTTCCCTCAATACCGCCTGTATTTCTCCAAATACTCTGTAACTGAACCAACTTTGGAGTAATACATATGTTCAGGCCGATAAAATTGCTTTCCATAATCGTTTGAAAATATTAAAAGAAAAAAAATGACAAATCTTCATCTGTGGAACGATCCATCAAATATAAAATGAATTAACTGAGGAAAAGAGAAGTCTAAGATTGAAAGATAGATTCTGGTGACAAACTGATTAGTCTCAAATCACAGCTTAGTTGGTCAGAAGAGAAGTCCATGACTGACTTCGTGAAGAGAAGGTGAGCAAAGCAAAATTGTGTTTTCTCGGAAGTTAAGTGGGTCATGTTGGATATATGGTCTAATTAACATAGTACCAGGTGAGAAGTGAGAACACATCACTTTAGATTCTAATTAACATAGTCTCCGGATGATTTGTCACGCAAGAAAACTGCCCTCTATGACTGTCCAATCTCATTGCAAGGCTAGCCAAAGATAGATCCTCCACGCCTCTGCAATTAGGAAAATTTAAACTAACAACTCGTTACTGCAATCAGTTTCCGATACTAGTCTTGACTCTTGAGTGGTTGAACAGATCTTTCGCCAAGTCTCACTGAACTTATCTTTCCCCTAAAAGGAACAGTAACCCGTTGCCTAAATCTATTTTGCAGGTTGTGTACAGATCGATAGCCCTGATGCAGTGCTGTGCTGGAGGGTGCTCCGAAGAAGAAAATACCGCGCCCTGCTGGACAATATTGTTAAGAAGCTGATTGTCAAGAACCGAGCTCAGGAAATGAAATCTCTCGGCCTACTCTCTCGCTCTCCCTCTCAATCTCACCGTGGCCGCTGCAATACTTCTAGGGTTCTACGCTACTTCTACTCCTAAAGACAAGAGATAATTAGCTTTTTTTTTTCCATTCCCATTTCTCTGGCTGATAGCCGGCTTAAGTATTCGATTACAGCAAAAGTTTCAGAGGATCACATGGGCAGCTGGAGAAAGAAATGGAAAATAGCAAAACGACAATAGATAGACAGATACAGCGGTCCCCGCCTTGTTGACCGTTGGATTTTAAGTGCGAGCCGTTATGCTGAGATCTCCGCCGTCAATCCTTGTACAATAAGAACTCAATTACCAATTATGCCATGTCATCCTCCTCTTCCCCAATCTTCAGAGTTTAAGACATTTTCAGACTTCGTTTCCACCATTTCTCACCTCCGGGTCCGTAACGCCCCGCTTTTTGCGAGACGTTAAAAACTAAACTAATAAAAATTCTATTCACGGAAATTTCATTTTTTTGTGTGAGAGTCTAAGTCGTGCCATGGATCTCAATTAGAAATCTACCCTTTTTCCCTCTCCTCGCTACCAAAAAAAAATCGTCTCCTCCAAAATTCCAATTCCAAAAATCAAATTCCAAACATTGTTCCTTCCCTCCTTTGGACTCCGTGCAAATATCTCTCCATGCCAAAATATCAAATTTCCATTTTAAATCTCCTCCTTCACCCCTCCTTGAGCCCTTGAGTTCGAATAGCCTATTTGAATTTAAATTTAGACTCCAAATCCTCTCCAACAAAATTTCTCTGCATAAGTCTATTTTGCCTCCCTCGCCGCGCTCTCGCTGAAACCGTCGGCCGGCCCAGCTCCCTTTTCCCCCTCTCCCAAAGTTTTCCTTTCCTCTTTGTGGGTCGCGCCCACACCCCGGCCCATTTCCCCTCCCCGGCCCGCTCTCTCTCTCTCTCCCACACGTGCGCCACACGTGCTCGCTAGGAGCGCGAGCCACCGCTCCCTCTCGTTTTCCTCTTCCTCTCGCTCTCTCTCTCTTGCTTCTCTCTCTCACCGTCGATTCCCGCCGGCGCCATTCGATTTTTGGGGCGCGCCGTTGCTCCCCACGCGCGCCACACGTCGTGGCCGACCGGAGCGACGCCAGCATCACCCCTCCTCCCGCGGCAGCCGCCTTGCCTCCGCTCTCCTCCAAACCGAGCTCATTCGCTTTTTGCCAACATCGCCACCGTCATCCATGGCCCTCCGCTAGTCGCCAATGCTTGGAGGTAGAGCTGCTCGCATCGCCTGCCGCATCTCCCCAAGACGGAACGAGCAAAACGCCCTTTCCATCGTCTGCTTCCATCTTTCCCTCCCGGGCACGACCTCTCTCACTCCGCTCCTTGTCTCTTTGCGCGCGGAGGCAGCGAGCCGCTGACGCCGCCTCTGCGCCTCGCCGTCCTCGCATCCGTGACGCGCCAGCTACCCCTCCCCCGCGGCTTCCTTCTCCTCCAAGCCCCGGTCGAATCCCCCTATAAAGCCGCCTATTCCCTTGTTCGGCCGCACGCCCGTTCTTGCCGCCGAACGCCACCGCCCTTTCCACTGTGCTCGGTCGTGCGCCACCGTCCGCGCGAAACCCACGCCGCACGCCCGTTGTGCCGTTCCCGCTGGCCGTCATCGCGTCGCGCCGCCTGGCCACGTGACACCATCGGTTTCCCCTCCCCTTCCCCTCTTCACCACGACACCACCACAGCCCGCGCCGGTGAGCCCCCACTCCACTTCTCTCTCTTGCTGTGTTGCATCCGCAGCCGCTCCTGCCGCCGCCGCGTGCCTCTTCTCCTCTCCCAGTCGCGCCACCTCTCCCGCACCGAGCGTAGCCTCACCACCACCGCCGGCCTCCCTCCTCCTCGCCGCTCTCGCCGCCGACCGCCGTCGTGTGCCGCCTTGGCTGCCTCCCTCTCCCTCTCGCCGGCGCCCTTGGCCGCCGCGCCCGGCCACGCCGCGCCGGCCCCCGTCTCGCCATCCCAGCCGCCTCTCCCTCGGGCAAGAATAAGCAGAGAAGAGAGAAAGAAAAGAAGCAGAGAAGAAGAGAGAAACAAAAGGAGAAGAAAGAGAAAAGAAGAAGAAGGAAGGAGAAGAAGTGGGACCCGCCAGTGGGGCCCACTCCCTTGATTCCCTCCCTGTGGCCCGCTGCCTCCCTGTCCACTCGGCACCCCCCTCGCGCGCGCGCTTACTGCGTGGGCCGCGCCGGACTCGCCGGCCTGCACCGCTCGCCCTAGCCAATTGAACCGCGGCCTCGCCCTCGGCCCATGGACAGAAGTCTATCTCCCGTCCCCCCTCATGAACTGTGGATCACACTCCCCTTGAAACCCATGGATCAAAGTCCACTTTCACTCCCTTCACCGAGTCGTTGCTCGTGGACCGAAAGTCTGTCTACACTCCCTCTGAACCAACAACCCTAAGACCAAAAAGTCCATAATTTAGTCCCTCCCCGTAAGTCAACTACCCATGAACCAAAGTCCATACATCCTCCCTCACCTTTTGCTGGCCCCACATGTCAATAAGTGTAAGAAATATTCTTGAGAATATTTCTTTTCCAGAAATTCAATAATTTCATTTCCTTTGTTCAGAAAATTCGATAAATCATTTCCTTGATCCCAATAAAATAAATAAATGCTTTTCCTTATCAAGAAATTCCAGGAAATTACTTTCCTTGCTCCGGAAACTCAAATAAATCATTTCCTTGTCCATATACCTTTTCCTATACTCCAGACATTCCCGTAATTCATTCCATTGATCCGAAGTTTCCAATTTATCTTCCAAAATTCATATCTCTTGATCCGTAACTCCGATAGACTCTGTTCCACTTCCAGTAATTCCGTTAAATTGAGATCTATATAATGACACTATTAATTAGTCTAAATAGGACCTTTCTTTTGGTCCTTGTATAGGTTTTCCCTATTTGCGTATAGTTGCGGGTTGTGGATTTTCGTTTGAGTGCTGATTTCAAGAAGCTTCGTGAAGACCTGGAGCAAGGCAAGTCACCCTTTGACCATATTGCTCCTGTAATTGAAAAGTCATTATTATTTTGTTTGCTACTTGCATTATTAGGAGTACACACTTAATTTGCTTGGCCTCGGTGTGCGTGCCAAACCGACGGACCTGCCCAGTAGTCGCACTACTTCCTGTAGGCTGAAATACCCTGTTTCCTTGTCGCTCCACCTTTGTGGTACTTCGGTATCCGTGCTCTCTGAGCACGAGTACCAATTACTCCACATATACCGTTGCTTGTCGATAAGTTGGGATTTGGGTTTGAGAAGCCTTGAAAACTCGACACGTGGTGTCGGTGTGTTTGAAAATAAAATGATTGTGAAATCTCGCGATACGGGTATTGCGCCTGCGTGGTGTTGTTCCTGAAATCACATGTAAGGACCGATTCCTGTGGGAATTACATCCGAGCATAGCAAGTGCAACCACATGGTGGAATGGGACACCCTAGCTAAGTAATTAGCTGCTTCTGGGAAATCTTGTATGCCAATAGGGGTGGAAAGCCGGGATGTGGCGGTAGAGACATCCTGGGAGTCATAAACAGAGGAAGGCAACCGGGAGTCCTATATGGAAAGCTGGAGTTGGCCTGATGTTTGTCAGGATGACCCTCTATGTGGCATGAGGTGACCTAGGGATAGCTTTGGAAAGGCTTTGTCACGAACCTCCGACACCGGCCAGTGTCTGGAGTAAGTTCGTGTTATGTGGGTAAAGTGTACCCCTTTGCAGAGGTTAATAAACTATTTGAACAGCCGTGCCCACGGTCATGGGCGGATGCAAGGTGATTCTCGTTGCGTAGATTTGTTTGCCTGCACTTTGTGAAAAGTGTTGTGGATTGGAAATCGTTACCAGAATCAGCCTGTGTGGCAGATGGATGGCCTGGGTGGTCAGGAACGGGTCTGTGTGATCCGGGATGTCTGAGGGCATCATAGACTAGGCTTCCCGGGAGGAAGCAGAAAGTTGTGTTGTGGGGCAGCGGGACTCTGGGAGTCCGAGGAAATGAAAATGGCTCAAGGAGCCGCTTAATCAAGTGAAATGGCTATGTGAGCCGAAAATTAATGAACCGACCTGGGAAGTCGGGGCATTACCGGCTGAGTTGTTGAAAAACATTTCTTAAGTCGATTTGAGACGCATGTCTCTTTCGACCTAAACTTAAAAAGAGGAAAAATCACTTAGTGGTTTCAAAATGGTTCCAAATAAAGGATTTGCAAAACAACCTTTCCCCCTTTCCAGCTTGCACTAACCACCTAAGTTCCCGTGACTTGCTGAGTACGTAGGTACTCACCCTTGCTTTATATATATATAGTTCCTCCGTCCGGAAAGCGAAGTCGAAGAGAAGTGAAGATTAGGGTTTCGTCCTGGTTTCCAGTCGTCGCCTGTGGTGTTGGGTGTTGGTTCATCGATTTCCGCTACCTCTATCTCTGATGTTGCTGCTTCTGCGTCGTCTGTTGCAATCTCGTGTTCTCCCGAGAGCTGCAACTGAAGTTAAGGTAAATAAGTCCCCTATTTAAATTAAGGATTACAATGATTCATAATTGTCACCGTGGGTACCAGCGCTAAGTCCTGGGACTGGTACCGATATCGTGGTCTTGTAGGAAGCGGTTCGCGCCGTTTCTCCTATGACGCGCCCCTATCAGGTGCCGTTGTACGGTGGTGCTGGATTGGGGTGTGACAAGGTCTGACACTGATGGAGAAGATGGTATAGCTTCGGCCTGGAGATGCCCTACCGGAAGACCTGGGGATTCGGTAGTTTGGCTGCTATTTGTTTTGATGTATTAGGAAAAGAGCTTTTTTACCGTCCAATGGTAACTTGCGGTACCAAATCCTGGCCGTTGGATCTGGCCCGATCCAACTGCTAGTAGAGTTTGGTACCACGAGGTACCAATTCTGTCTCTGATGTGGTACCTCGCAGAGAATAAAAGTGGAAGGGTAAAAATGTAATTTCACGTGCAATAGATGGATGGGAAGAATAGACGGGTGGATAGGGTCATAGGGTTCCCACCAATGCCGCCGCCACCTGGACTGCGTCGACCTCGTCCGCGCTGCGCCGTGAAGAACTCCTTGTCCGCCCTTCGCCGCTGGGAAGGACTCATCCTCCTCGGCCCCTTGGCACCAGGAAAGAATCCTCCTTCTCCACCCGTCGGTGCCGGGAAGCACTCCTCCTCCTCGGCCCCTCGGCGTCGGGAAGGAATCCTCCTTCGCCCGTCGACGCTGGGAACGATGACTTCAACGGATTGAGCACACCTCTGCTCATTTTCTCTCCCGATCCTACCCATCCCGGATTCAACGGTCGGATGAGTTTTGGTACTGACTGGTACTAGTACCGGGCGGTACAACTTGCTGAACGGTAAACATGCTCTTAGGAAAAAGCAATTTTGCCATCTAATATTTGGTACCTTGGGATACCATATTTTGCACACAAAAATTTAGTACCTCAAGATACTAAATATCTCGAGGTACCAAATTTTACAATAGAAAGTACCTCGAGATACCAAAAATTCGTGGTACCTCGAAATATTAAATGTTGGATGATAAAATTGCTCATTAGGAAAGATGGGTGTGTGGGGTGTTTTTGGCTGGTTTACTCCCTGTTCTCCCTTAATGGAGATGGGCAAAGGGCACTGAAAGTTGACGATCCCAGTGTTTTACCATGTTTCCGATCTGATAGTTCTATTTTTCTGTTGTGTAAGATTCTGTCAGTAAGTTTCAGGCTTTCTTTCAAAAAGCCGGTAATGAAATTACCTGCAGCCTTAAAAAAAAGAAGAAGAATAGTAACCAAACTGCACAAAACAGGTCGAGGCAAGCGGCAGTGAAGAATGCGAGCAAAATGTCGTATATATCTGGGATGGGATGGAACGCATTAACGCGAACACCACATTATATAAAATGGCAGATGTCATTTACTAGTAACTGTCTTTTGTCCGTACATTTAATTAACAGAGGAATGCGATGCAATAATCTGCCGTACAAAACGTACCAACCTCACCAAGCTGGTTGAATCTAGTGCTTAGAATATACTGTAGTTGTGACTTAACCAAAAGTTTAAGATTAAACGATATATTCTGGTGACAAACTGATTACTCTCAATCACAGACTAATCAGTCAGAAGAAATAAGGAACACCACATGTCCACAGGGCTTAACCAACCTCAAGTTTTGCAACTGGGCTAAGTAACAATACTGAAATTATTTTAAGCAACTGTTAAGGGAATACCTGTCTGCTTGATGATGAATTGTTTGGCTTGGTATGTCCACCTTCCTCACTCACCCATTCACGGACCTACCAATCAACTTGTTCTCCTTCTTGCAACATTTTTGTGTTTCCCTTTGTTTCTGTGTTTCAGTACACGATGAAGTCAGAATAAATAAGCATGTATTTTCTTATTTCATTTCGGAATCATCCTAAATACATATAATCTGAATTTTAAACCACCCAGAGGATACCACTGTATGCAAATTACTGATATGCAAATAACATTTTTTTAAAAAAAAAGTGAATGGAAATATGATGTTAAGAAAATAGATGCACAACGGAGACACGAATTTAACGTGGAAAACCCTTACGGGAAAAACCACGGGCGCCGACCGGCAATAATCACTATTGAGGAGTTGATTACAAACGTAGGGAATAACAATGGGAACTTCTCTCTCTTCCCGTACGGCTTACAAGAGTATATATAGAAGATATAAGGGAGAATACCTAATAGGAAACAACAGGGAATTCTATTAGGAAACTAATCCTAGTCCTACTAGGAAACTAATCCGACTCAAATTCGGATCACATATTTAACAATCTCCACCTTGAGACGAATTTCCTCTTGTAGCATAAAAATCATTAATCTCCAAAAATACCTCATGTAGGTAAAATCACCGTGCGCCAAATAGTCTCTAGGACTATACTGTAACACCAACCAAGCTTGAGCAAAGCTCAAACTTAGTAGCAGGAACTGGCTTTGTCATCATGTCAGCTGATTATCATGAGTACTTATCTTCCATACTTTGATATCACCTTCAGCAATCACACCTCGAATAAAGTGATATCTCACATCAATGTGCTTTGTTCTCTCATGGAACATCTGATCCTTTGTAAGGCATATTGCACTTTGACTATCACAAAATATATCAATGCAAGACGTAACTCCACAAAGCTCAGTATACAAACCTCTACGCCAAATAGCTTCTTTACAAGCTTCAGAAATAGCTATATACTCTGCTTCAGTAGTAGATAAGGCAATAGTTGCTTGCAAACTTACCTTCCAACTCACAGCACATCCTCCAATAGTGAAAACATAACCTGTGAGTGATCTTCTCCTATCCAAATCTCCAGCAAAATCTGAATCCACATAACCAACAAGTCCATCTCTAGATCTCCTAAACTGCAAACAAACATTAGAGGTACCACGTAGGTATTTGAAAATCCATTCAACAGCTTTCCAATGCTCTTTGCCAGGATTAGCCATGTATCTACTAACAACACTCAATGCATGTGATAAGTCAGGACGAGAACATACCATGGCATACATAAGTGAACCAATTGCACTTGAATATGGAACTCTAGACATGTACTCAACATCATAATCTGACTGTGGACATAAATCTGAAGATAATCTGAAATGTGCAGCTAAAGGAATACTCACTGGTTTTGCATCATGCATATTGAAACGACGAAGGACCTTCTCAGTATAACCTTTCTGACTAAGATATAACTTGCCAGACTCTCTTTCTCTAGTAATTTTCATACCGAGAATTTTCTTAGCTGCACCCAAATCCTTCATCTCAAATTCACTACTCAATTGTGCCTTCAACTTTGCTATCTCTGCTTTGTCTTTTGCAGCAATCAACATATCATCAACATAAAGAAGCAAATATATAGCTAAACCATCAACCATTTTGAGATAAACACAGCTATAATAATTGGATCTTCTAAACTTCTGAGAAAGCATGAAAGAGTCAAATCTCTTATACCACTGTCTAGGCGACTGCTTCAACCCATAAAGAGATTTCTTTAACCTACAGACTAGGTTCTCTTTTCCAGGAACAACAAAACCTTCAGGCTACTCCATATAAATGTCCTCTTCTAACTCCCCATGTAAAAATGCAGTTTTAACATCCATTTGCTCTAGTTCATAATCATGCATTGCAACAATACTGAGTAATGTGCGAATTGAACTATGCTTCACAACAGGGGAAAAGACATCATTGAAATCAATACCTGAAATCTAGCTATAACCTTTAGCATCTTGCCTCATCAGTTGGAGATATATCTTCCTTTCTTTTGAAGATCCACTTGCAACAGATAGGTTTCTTCTCCTTTGGCAACTTCACCAATTCCCAAGTACGATTCTTTTCAAGTGACTCCATTTCATCGTGCATAACAGTTATCCATCTATTGCAATCATCAGAAATAATAGCCTCAGAATATGAAGAAGGTTTTGCATTACCTTCAATTTCCTCTGCCACACTTAAAGCATAAGCAACTATGTTCGCTTCTTCAATATATCTTCGAGGAGGTTTAGTATTTCTTTTGGGCTTATCTTTTGCAATAGAATGTTTTGGAGACTGCTCAACAGTAGAAGAATCTGAATCTTCACTAACAGGTGCATCTTGGTTAATAGCAACATCATCCTTTTCTGGTGCATGCCCTGAACTGATCAAGTGCTCCACCTACACACTTGCTTTCTGCTGACTCTCAACAGGAACATTAGTAGAAGGTTTGTCATGTAACATAACTGATTCATGGAAGACAACATTTCTACTAATCACAACTTTTTTTGTTTCAGGACACCATAACTTATAGCCTTTCACACCAGACGGATAACCAAGAAAAATACACTTAATAGCTCTAGGCTACAATTTACCATTATCAACATGAGCATAAGCAGTACAACCAAATACTCTTAAGTTTGAATAATTTGCTGGGGAACCAGACCATACCTCAATTGGAGTCTTCTTATCAATAGAATAACTGGATGATCTATTAATAAGATAACAAGCAGTGGAAATAGCTTCTGCCCAAAACTGTTTAGGCAAACCTACATTAGACAACATACAACGGGCCTTTGATATAATTGTCCTGTTCATACGCTCAGCTACGCCGTTTTGTTGAGGTGTATGAGGAACGGTGTAGTGACGCACAATGCCTTCAGACTTGCAATATGATTTAAATATCTTAGAACAGAACTCCATCCCATTGTCAGTACGAAGTATTTTCACCTTCCTTTCAGTTTGTCTTTCAACCATAGTCTTCCACTCTTTAAACGCATTAAAAGCTTGATATTTGTGCTTCAAGAAATAAGGCCAAACTTTTCGCGAATAATCATCAACGATAGTCATCATATAACGAGCACCTCCAAAAGATGTCTTACGAGCAGGCCCCTATAAAACAGAATGCACATAATCAAGAATACCTTCTGTAGTATGTGTAGATGTGTTGAATTTCACCCTCTTATGCTTGCCAAATATGCAGTGCTCACAAAATTTGAGCTTCCCGATGCCTTGTCCATCTAGCAATCCTCGTTTGCTCAATTCTGCCAAACCAATTTCACTCATATGCCCAAGACGCATATGCCAAAGATTAGTAGCATCGGCATTAGATAATGAATCTGAAACTGCAGCAACATTACCTAATATAGTTGTACCTCGCATATGGTACAGGTCGGTAGTTTTAATATCAGCTTTCATCACAACAAGAGATCCTTTGGTTACCTTCAAAATTCCGTCTCCACCGGAATATTTGTACCCTTTGCGATCAAGAGTACATAAAGAGATGAGACTCCTCTTCAAATTTGGAATATGCCGCACATCTGACAATGTTCTGATACAGCCATCAAACATCTTGATCTGAATTGTTCCAATACCTGCAACCTTGCATGGTGTATTATCACCCATCAAAACAGTACCACCTTGCACAGGCTCATAGGTGGCAAACCAATCCCTGTTCGGGCACATGTGATAGGTGCAAGCAGTATGAAGAATCCACTGGTCACTAGTTTGTGCACAACCAGTATAAGCAACAAGCAATTCTGCACCAGGTTTATCATCAGTAATAACTGCGGCTTTTCCTTCCTCTTGTTTATTACCTTTCGGTCTATAATTTCCGGGTCTCTTGTCTTTGTTCTGTAGCTTCCAACACTCAGAGATATCATGTCCATCTCTTTTGCAGTATTTGCATGACTTATACCTGCCTCTGGACTTTGATCTTCCACGATATCTACTTGAACTTTTATCGCCTGACTGGTTCTTTGTGTTCTTCTCCTATTGCCTGCCCCGAACAACCAAGCCTTCTGCTTGTGAACTTGAACTTTCAGAGGGTACCATCTTCTTCATTTTTTCTTTGGCATGCAAAGCTTCGTAAACTTCTTTCAAAGTTAGAGTATCACGACTATAAAGAATAGTATCCCTGAAGTTTGCATATGAGCTAGGCAATGAACACAGTAGAATAAGGTCTAAATCCTCTTCATCATACTTTACCTCCATAGCCTCAAGGTCAGCAACAATTTCCTTGAAAGTGGAGAGATGGTCCATCACAGACTCATCGTCTTGCAACTTGTGCAAAAATAACTTTTGCTTCAGGTGCATCTTACTGTTCAGATCCTTAGTCATGCATGTCTGTTCCAGCTTCAACCACAGCCCACCGGCTGTCTTCTCCTTAAGCACCTCCTGTAAAATATTGTTAGATAGATGAAGATGAATATATGACATAGCCTTACGATCCCTTTTCTTCTCATCATCAGACCGATCCGTAGTCCTCTTGTTAAATCCAGATAGCGCATCATCGAGGTCTTGCTGTGCAAGGACGGCTCGCATCTTCACTTGCCATAGTGAGAATCTTGTGTCCCGGTCCAGGAGCGGTAGATCATACTTCAAACTCGCCATGGGAATTAATATCGTGTGCACGTAGCGTAGATCTAAACACTCCTCGGTGCACAAGCTTTTCTTTTCGCGCGATGTCGGAGGACGACAGATGATCTTGCCGAACAAAGCGATGAGACGATGACGCCGGCGGCGGGGATAGTAGTAGATCGGATCTCCAATGCTCTGATACCACTTGTTAAGAAAATAGATGCACAACGGAGACACGAATTTAACGTGGAAAACCCTTGCGGGAAAAACCACGGGCGCCGACCGGCAATAATCACTATTGAGGAGTTGATTACAAACGTAGGGAATAACAGTGGGAACTTCTCTCACTTCCCGTACGGCTTACAAGAGTATATATAGGAGATATAAGGGAGAACACCTAATAGGAAACAACAGGGAATCCTACTAGGAAACTAATCCTAGTCCTACTAGGAAATTAATCCGACTCAAATTCGGATCACATATTTAACATATGAAATAGCAGGAAATGGGGTAAGAACAAAATTTTGTCATCGCCTTCTATCATGGTAAACGCATGCAAATGCAAATAAAATGTCACACCCAATGAGTGAGGATGTACATTAGATTGATAGAGTATGAACATCATATTATCACCATTCACCAACATAAGTGATCAGCTGGACAAACAACAACATATGGAGACATGGAGCACACATTTCAGATCAACACACTCCTAAGGACTTCTAAATTTAACTTCCTACAGTTCACTTTTCACACTATAATATTACATTTCCATTCTTCTTAATTCTCCTTGTTTCCTTGACCAGTCCCTGTAAATGATCTAAATTTTCAGACGCAATAGTGGAGATGCTAACTCTGTTTCCTTCTTTTTCTGAATCCAATCAAGGACAGAGCCCTGCAGCTGGACAGGCGCATGAGCAGCCCAAAGGTTAAGGAAGTCACAGATGAAGTCACAGGTCACATCTGTGCCTCTGCGTTCTCTGATCCATTCGACGCAGCAGCTTTGCTTTCTTGGCTCCTCGAATGGTTCTCCTTGTGCTCGTCATGTTCATGGTTGCCTTCACAACCTCAAGATATGCACCGCCATGTTTAGACTTCCAAAGCATCTGGTACACTCTGGCTTTTGCATTCTGATGAAAACAATCTACAGCCTTTGGCAGCATGATCTCTTCCATTTGTTGTAAGGCACTGTTTGTGTGCAAGCAATGTTGCTCATTAGCATATCACCTCTATTACAGAACTCTCGACTATTAGCATATCACCTCTATTACAGAACTCTCGACTGTTGGGAATAGGTCTCCTGAAGAGCCATGCGGTGTATAGATAATGTGAACTTTCAGGTGCGGAGCTAAGGGTTCTCCACCCATACGAAGATGGAGCGACAGAAGCATGGAAATAGGATAAGATACAAGGTTTGCCCTCGACAATCGTTTTGCATTATCTGAAAGTGGCGAACCCAGAACAAAAATTATCGGAGATCCAATACATACTAACTATGTAATTATTAACTAATATATTAATTAAAATAGTGTAATTTAGCTAGGATTTTAATAAGCTACCCAGGGTCCTGTGACCCCAGGTAGTATAACATAGGCATGCACACCCCTGGCTGTAACTATCGTGGCCCAAGAGAAACCACACTAGGTAGAGTTCAATACAACAAAGATTACGTGCACCACGCTCACTAAACGGTTAAATGATACTTTTTTTTAAAAAGGTATATGAAAGTTATTTTAAAAAACCATATTAATCTATTTTAAAATTTTAAATAGAATAATATAATTTTAAAATAGTCGTAAAAAATAGTTAGAAAAAAATATAATTATTTTAGTGACATATAAAGGATATTCTTTCGAGAGATCACAGCACTTCTCGGTGTGTCTTTCATATTACTGACCCTACCTTGCAATTTTCAGAATCAAAAGAAAGAACAGTGAATTCCTAACAAATAGAAACAAAGCACAATGTTGTAGCATATGTAAAGGGTACCCAGCAGATAGTTCTAAAAAAAAAAGAAAAGTTTCGTTAAAAAAAAGGAAAAGAGAAAACATCAGAAGATAACTGGATTGCAATCTGCAAGAATGGTAAGTGTGATTCATCCGCATCGCTCGCTAGCGAAAGGCCCGCAGTTGCAGCAGCTGAGCTGCTCCGGCAAAGGCGAAATGGTTGGTGGCCAGTCACCTTTCCCCGTAGTCCGGCTCTTCTTGCTGATGGCCGCAGATGAAACACTGGTACGTACGTACGTAAAGCCTGTATAGACGCAGGATTAGTAAAATCTCAACAAAGCCGTGGCAGGTGAAAACGATCTGAAGATAGATATACTATGTCAATTCAGAAAACTTTGTTTCCATCTTGCCCTTAATAAAATACGCCGGCCAGCGTCCTTTTGCCGGGCCTGCGAAAAGTTAAAAATAAAAAAGGCCAATTCAGACTGTCAGGTTTTGGATGAGGAGCTGCGATTTTCCTTTATTTACGTGCAGGTGAAAACGATATGGAGATACTCATTCAAAGCCTGACAGTATACTTAAGGTGAAAGAAAACGAATGAGTAAAGTATACTGTGTCAGATTTTCTTTGGAGCACTCGAGTCGCCTGATCAGTATAACAATATATACATAATCAACATAGGATGTGATATATTCAGATTCGTTTATTAGAATAAATCATATCTTATTTTAACTTAAATTATTTTAGATAGATGGAGTATATAATAAGGTGCGAATGATTTTACTCTCTTAATTACTCGTGTTTTATGCTATTAAATTTGTCACTCACTCTTTTGTTTTCACAAACATGCATGCATGTTGTTTGTCCCACATACTAGTGCCGTCCTTTAATTTCTTCCAGCTAATTAGCAAGTACTGCGACAGTACGTACTACTTCTCCTAAGTGTGAAATTAAGCAATTAAGCAGCATATGCATGGGACTGGGAGCATGTTCGTGCCATGCACCTTGGTGTTGCTACTACTCTCACACGGAGCCGGAGGCATCAATGGCGGCACGGCGGCGCACCACGACGACGGCGGCGGCGGCGGCGCGGATGACCTGGCCTCGCTCCTCGATTTCAAGCGAGCGATCACGAACGATCCATCGGGGGCCATGAGCTCGTGGAACACCACCGCCCACTTCTGCGGGTGGAAGGGCGTCACCTGCGACGGCGACGGCGGCGCACCGGCGCGCCGCCGCGTCGCGGCGCTGGACCTCGCCGGGCATACGCTGTCCGGCCGCATCTCGGCTTCCCTCGGGAACATGTCGCGTCTCGCTTCCCTGAACCTCTCCAACAACCTGCTCTCCGGCCCAGTGCCATCTCAGCTCGGCAGCCTGCGAGAGCTGGTGTTTCTTGACCTCGGTGGCAACTCGTTGCAAGGTACTACTCCTAGCTGGTTCGAAAGTATGTATTGTATTTGAAAGAAAACAAAAATCAGAGTTTGCAATTTTTTTTGTTAACAATTAAGCTAAGACAATATCACCTCCGTATTTAGATAGACGATGCTATTGATTGGTTTTATTCGGTATTTGTTGTGCAATTTTGACAGCTATTTTTCTATTCGAATATGACGATAATATCGATCTAATATAAATTATGATATTGTAAAAATACTTAAAAAAGGGTAAAATTTATCACAGGACATTTAAAATTTGTGTTAACAGCCAGGAAACACCGTAAAATTGCGTCGCGACATCATAAAATTCATGTAATTTGCTATAGGACATCGGATGTAATTTTTTTTATCATTTCTGGGCAAAAAGAGGAGAGAGAAATTTTGAAAAGACAAAATCACCCTCAGCCCTATCTAATCCCCACTGGCATCGTGACTCCTCGGTGACACCACCCACTTCAGCTAGCGCCGCTCACCAACCGCCGTCGAAGCTACCGGTCGTGCCAGCCGCCGTTGTCACCGCTGATCTCGCCAGCCGTCATCGAAGTTGTCATCACTAGGCTCGCAAGCCGTCATCAAAGAAGCCGCCAGTCTTACCAACCACCATTGAAGCCTCCACTGCTACTGCGCCCATTTGTGCCTAAGGTTAGAGGTGGGGTAGGGTGGGGTGGGCAAAAGTGCGACACCAATGGGGTTAGATAGGGCTGAGGGTAATTTTGTATTTTTGAAATTTCTCTATACTTATTTTTGCCCAGAAATAATAATATATTGCCTCGGATGTCTTACAACAAATTACATGAATTTTGTTGTGTTCATCAGCAACAATACAATTTTGTGGTATCTCCTAGCCAATTACACAAATTTTGGGTGTCCCCTGACAAATTTTACGAAAAAAACTATGCATTCGAAATTTATGCTTTTAAACTGAATATTTTTAAGAGCTATTGATGGTCAAAATTTCAAAAGTTTGACTAAATAAAATGAACGATATCATATATTTACAAAAGAATCTACTATATACCACCGTGTTTGTGACAGTTCAATGATTTGCCATTGATATTTACTCTCCCTATAATATACCGGTGATTTTATCGATTGATCTACAATAAGCAATTGAGCTAGGCCTTTGTTTTTCATAAACACCCAAAATATCTTTATAGACATACAAAATTAATATTGATTGAAAGTTTTTTTAAAAAATGATTTTTTTATGTAGCCTCCTTGTAAGCGTCAAGTTTTATTTTGGTATTTTCATTTCTTTTAGAAAATATATTTCTGTGTGTTATATGAGAGAGAATTGCTTTTGCAAAAGATAACACAAAATTATTTGTGTGGGATATGAAAGACAATTTACATTAAAAACAACAAAAGAAAGTATTGAGTAAATTTCATAAAACTCTAACCAAACTATCATTAAACTATAGTCTTAAGGTATTATATACAAAACTACATTTTAATGTCAAATTTATCACAGAACTAGTGATTTAAGGTGGATTATCACCAAAGTACATATTTTATTTATCATAGAACTAGAGATTTAAGGTGGATTATTACAAAATTACAAATTTAATAATAAAATTATCCCAAAATTACAAGTTTAGCGTCAATTTAACCACAAAACTTGGATGTTTATAGCTCAAACATAACATCGATGTTGAGGATTTAAACCCTAAAATCTATAATTGTGTGATAACTTTATTATCAAATCTATGGTTTTGTGATACTTAGACCTAAATCTATAATTGTATGATAAGTTTGGTGTTAAATATGTAGTTTTTTTATAAAACACTTTAAATATATAGCTTTGTGGTAGTTTTGGTTAAAATATAGGTTTTGTATTCTATATATTGCAGATAAACTAGTTTTTTTTAAAAAAAATAGAATTGCAAAAATCTTGAAGCTTGAACACAGACTTCCACATTATTTAAAGAGGAAAAAATTCATATTTTTTTTAAAATTCTGATAGGGTAATTAATTGTTAAAATTCATGTTTATAAGGATATTTTAGGTATTTTTAAAAAAACCAGTCCATTGGCTGTAGCACAATTGATAAACTCATCGATATATTATAGAAATGGATAATTTCAATGAAAAGTTGCTGAACTATGACAAACTCAGTTGCGTCGAGTAGATTCTCTCTATATTTATTTAAATACATATAGGAAGTGTATGTTTAGTGGCATACAATAATGCTACCCATTGGATTTCGCATTTCAAAGTAGTACTTTGATATGGTTTTTTTTTAGCTAATGATTTATCATGAAAGACATTAATAGACAAGAGCTAATACATCTTGTATTTTTCAAATGGAGGGAGTATTCCGGAGGCACTCACAAACTGCACCAAACTGAGGACGTTGGATATCTCAAGGAACCATCTGGTTGGTGATATCACTTCCAACATAGCCCTCCTCTCCAACCTGCGAAATCTGCGGCTTTACTCCAACAATCTCACTGGGATCATCCCAACAGGAATAGGGAACATCACTTCGCTCAATACTGTCATTCTTCAAGGCAACATGCTAGAGGGATCCATTCCTGTTGAGCTTGGGAGGCTGTCAAACATGTCCTACTTGTTGCTAGGTGGAAATCGGCTGTCAGGCAGGATCCCAGATGTCCTCTTCAATCTGTCATATATCCAAGAAATAGCACTGCCATATAATATGCTTCATGGTCCATTGCCATTTGACCTTGGCAACTTCATCTCTAACATTCAGCAACTCATCTTGGGTGCTAACATGTTGGAAGGTCACATCCCTGACTCATTGGGCAATGCATCACAGCTGCAGTGGCTACACCTAGGATACAACCGAAGGTTAACCGGCCGAATCCCTCCTTCTCTTGGTAAACTCCGAAAGCTCGAAAAGCTTGGTCTTGACATGAACAATCTTGAAGCAAGAGACAGTTGGGGATGGGAATTCCTGGATGCATTGAGCAACTGCACGCGTCTTAAGATGCTCTCACTGCACCGAAATCTACTGCAAGGTGTCCTGCCGAATTCTATTGGCAACCTCTCCTCTAGCATGGACAACCTTGTGTTGAGTAACAACATGCTTTCCGGGTTAGTACCCTCAAGCATAGGAAATCTTCATAGGGTAACTAAGCTTGGATTGGATTTCAACAGTTTTACTGGTCCGATTGATGGGTGGATTGGAAGCATGGTAAATTTACAGGCTTTATACCTAGATAGCAACAACTTCACTGGGAACATTCCAGCTTCTATTGGCAACATTTCCAAGATGTCAGAATTGTTTCTTTCAGACAATCAATTCCATGGTGTCATACCATCCAGCCTAGGAAAACTTCAACAGCTCTCAAAGTTAGACCTCAGGTATAACAATCTTGAAGGTAAAATACCTAAAGAGGTCTTCACAGTGCCCACAATTGTCCAATGTGGATTATCCCACAATAATTTGCAAGGCCTGATCCCTTCTTTAAGTAGCCTTCAGCAGCTTAGCTATCTTGATCTTTCATCAAACAAGCTTACTGGGGAAATTCCTCCTACTTTGGGCACATGTCAGCAATTAGAAACCATCAACATGGGGCAAAACTTCCTCTCAGGAAGCCTTCCTACATCTCTGGGAAACCTTAGCATCTTAACTACGCTCAATCTTTCGCATAACAATTTGACAGGATCTATCCCAATTGCTCTAAGCAAACTACAGTTTCTCATCCAGTTGGATCTATCAGATAATCATCTTGAAGGTCAAGTGCCAACTGATGGAGTATTCAGAAATGCTACATCCATCTTGCTTGAAGGCAACCGACAGCTTTGTGGAGGAGTACTGGAGTTACATATGCCTTTATGCCCCACTGTTTATCAAAGTAGAACTAGACGACCACATTTTTTGGTCAAGATATTGGTCCCTATATTAGGCACTGCATCTCTCATATTTCTGGCCTACCTTGCAATTTTCAGAAAGAAGATGTTCAGAAAGCAGTTACCATTGCCTTCATCAAGCGATCATTTTCCTTTAGTTTCTTTTAAAGATCTAGCTCAAGCTACAGAGAACTTCGCAGAAACTAATCTGATTGGGAGAGGAAGCTACGGTTCAGTGTACCAAGGAAACCTAACCGAAGCAAACATGGTTGTCGCTGTGAAAGTTTTTCATCTTGATATGCAAGGTGCAGATAGAAGTTTCATGACAGAATGCAAAGCTTTGAGGAGCATTCGGCACCGGAATCTACTTCCAGTTCTAACTTCGTGCTCAACAATTGATAGTGTAGGCAATGATTTCAAGGCTCTAGTGTATAAGTTCATGCCCAATGGCAACTTGGATACTTGGCTGCACCCCAAAAGTGGTACAAATGCTTCAAATCAACTGAGCCTGTCCCAAAGAATAAAAATAGCTGTTGACATAGCAGATGCATTGCAATATTTACACCATGACTGTGAGAATCCTATAATACACTGTGATCTAAAGCCAAGTAATGTCCTCCTAGACGATGATATGACTGCTCATTTGGGAGATTTCGGCATAGCGCATTTCTACCTTAAATCCAAGTCACCTGCCGCTGGAGATTCGAGCTCAATCAGTTCGATCGGTTTGAAAGGAACTATAGGGTATATTGCCCCAGGTATGTTTCTCTGGCTGTAACTTTTGCACTTATGTGACAGACAACTGGTTATTTACATGAACTCTTACCTTACCTTGCACATTTCACATGAATTCAGAATATGCTGGAGGAGGATTCCTCTCAACCTCTGGAGATGTATACAGCTTCGGCGTGGTACTACTGGAGTTGCTAACAGGGAAAAGGCCAACTGATCCTATGTTCTGCAATGGACTTAGCATCGTCAGTTTCGTCGAGAGGAACTATCCAGATGTGATAGATCATATCATTGATACTTACCTCCGAGAAGATCTTAAGGAGCTTGCTCCAGCGATGTTGGACGAAGAGAAGGCAGTGTACCAGTTGCTGTTGGACATGCTTGGAGTGGCACTTTCCTGCACACGCCAGAATCCCAGTGAACGAGTGAACATGAGAGAGGCAGCAGCAAAGTTGCAAGTGATCAAAATATCGTATATATCTGGAATGGAGAGCTAAGTTACACGCGATCAAAATATCGTATATAGGGCGATTTAGTATCTGGAATGGAGAGCAAAGTTACACGTGATCAAAGGTTTATTGAGTTCTAATTGATGTGTAAGCTTAATAGGGTGTGGAGAAGACCTGTGAATGTAAGACCAACTCTTTATAAGGGCTATTGCCGGTTTGATTCTAATGCCTCGACCCCTACAACCAATCAACCGAATCATTCTTTTACCTTTACTTTTCAGCTATGTTTTTTTACTTTATCCTAGCTCGTCTATTTTTATCGATTTACGCCATAAATAGTTCAACTTCCTACGAAATTGTGGTATCCTTTGTAGATTTATTCCATAAACTTTTCTATTCGCCCACAAGACAGGAGGTTATCTCTAAATCGATTTAAATCAGCCTTAAGGTTAGTTTGATTTCTAAATCAGCTTCACTAGCCAGTTTTGATATTAAACCAATCTTGGTCGAGAGATTTTCAAGATTAAGGTGGTTGGTGACTCTGTTAATACCGCAAATCTTTAGGTGTCTATGTTAACTAGAAGGAATAAGTTCACCTGCCATCCCTCAACTTAACTGCGAGTTTATTTGACATCAATTATCCTCAATACCATAAATCTTCACCACTAAACTATACAAAACTGTCCAATTTAGGCCCTATAGCAGTATAGATGCTTGGTTTCGCTAACACGTCATCCTAGTCAGCAAAATAAAAATAAAATAATATGTAGGTCCCACATGTAAGTGAAGTAAGAAGAAAAAATATGGGGCCCACCTATCAGCCCCATCATCTTAGAGAGGGGGAGGCCACTAGCCAGAGAGGGGGGGAGAGGATGCCGACGGGAGAGGGTGGAGAGGATGTCGGCCGTGCCGGTGGGAGAGAGGGGAGAGGATGCCGTCCGGGCCGGCGGGAGAGGGGGAGAGTGGCGGCCGGTGAGATAGCAGGAGAGGAGGAGAGGATGTCGGTCGCACCAGCGGGAGAGGGGGAAAGAGGCGGCTGGTGCTAGCGAGAGAGGGGGAGAGAGGCGAACTGCGTGGCGGCGGTTCTGGAGGACCTTCCGCTTCGCCGAGCTCGCCATCATGCATCTCGAGTGGAACCTCCGTTTCGTGTGCGGCGAGATGGAGGCCAACAGCGGTGGTGACGACGACCTCCTCGAGACGCGCGACCGGATCCAGGCTCTGTTGGAATTAATATATGGGCTAAGGCCCATATGAAGATTAATTCTTTGGAAAATTACAAAAGCCCACCTCATGGGATGGCATGCATGGGGAGTTTAGTACCACCTTGCCAATTCTAGGAAAGGAAGATCTCCTTATTTGAGAAATATCAGAAACATGTCATTATAAATCAGCTGGTTTTGGAACCATGCCATTCTCTACACCCTGAGCCCCTTTATTGACTTGAATAGACCTAATTGACACTAGTTGAATCACTAAACCGACCGGATCGGCTGAACCAGGTAAAGCCAAACCATTGTCCCCTCGAGCTAACCCTAGCAGTGGATGCGGTGGTGGAAGCAGCGAGGTCGACGGTAGGGCTATCCAGGAAAGGGTAGGTGCAGCGAAGGTCTTGACAGCGATTGCAGCGAGGACGGTAGTTCGGGAAGACGACGAGGACTGTAGCAAGGACAGTAGCTCGAGATGACGATGACGATGGTGACCACGGTGAGGGCTGGAGCTCGGGAAGGCGATGGCGACTGCTCGGGGGCTACAGATCGACGGCGGGGCCCAGATTCGCCTGCAGGAAGGTCGGATCCGGACCACGGCGCTGCGGGAGAAAGGCCGCGACGCTACCGGGAGAAGCCCGCTGCCAAGCTCGCGCTTGCCGCTGCCGTCGTCATCCTCACCTTGCCGCCGCCAGATCTGCTTGTGGTGCCGAGCTCGCGTCTGCTGCCACCGTCCCCGACCTCACCATCGCTGGATCTACTGGCGAGCTTGCGCCACTACTTCACATCCCGACATCATCGACCTCACCACCAGCGTCACTCGTAGCTCCGCCGTCCTCGTCGTCGCCGGATGCGCTTGCCGAGCTCATGCCGTTGTCGCTCTCTCTCGCTCTCTCTAGTAGGGTTAGGGTTATAGTACGATGCAGGGGTATTTTAGTCAATACGAATATATGGAACAAACAAATACTGTTAACAAAGGGGCTCGGGGTGTAGAGTGTGGCATGGTTCCAAAATCAGGTGATTCATAATGACATGTTTCTAATTTAACGAATAGTAGTGGTATTTCTCAAAAGCGGCAAAATTATAATGGCATGGATCTAATTAAAAAAAAGTAGAAAATTTGGGAATAAAATGATGTTGGTTGGTGGTGTCTTGGTGATGCTCTTACCCGCCCGTAGTATCCGTCCCTAATCCCCAGTTCTCCCCACCGTTGCCGACTCTCTTCCTCACTCCCGTCCGACGGCCGCCCTTCCCATCTCCTCCTCCCAGGCTGCCTCCGATCCACCGGATGGCGTGCTCGTCGCTCCAGGCCGCCGCAACCATGGTCCATGGACTGTGGCAGCTCGACCTCAGTCAGATCCATGGCGAGGCGGCCCTCAACTTCAGGCGGTCGGCATCGCTCCACCTTGCAGATCCAGGTGCTGTGGACCACTGCTTTTTTCCATGGAGCACCAATTCCTTGCACAAGGGATGCTGACATCATGCGAGGTCATTCCTCATTCGTCTTCTCCACCACGCTGTCCATCCGAGTCTACTACATGAATGGCATGCGATGCAAGGCCACTCGCTGTCGCCTGGGCACAGCGTCACTGGGAAAATGTCAAGGCAGTGGCAGATGAAAACGATCTGGAGATGTATGTGATGCCGATTCAGACTTTCAGGCTTAATTTGAATGATGAACTAGCTGCAATTTTCCTATACGTGCAGGACTGGATTGGCAAAATGTGGAAAATTCATGGCCGGTGAAAACGATATGGATGGAGATACGCCGTAAATTTATCCCGTTTAAGACCCATTTAAGCCCTTCTCGGCACACTCCGATCCTGCAATTTTTCTTTGCAACACTTTTCGCCTGATCAGTAACGCCAACGTAACAAGGTGCCGATCCATCAACCACCCCCCCCCCCCCCCCCCCCCCCCCCCCGCTTTTGCTCTCTTTGTGTTTCATGCCATACAATTCCTTTGGCTTATGTTAATCTTTACTTGTTGGATGCTAGTATGAATTTCGTGCGAACCATTTATAAACACTTGTTAGAATTAAGTGCTATTGTTACTTACACTTCCTCTTCGTCTTTCCAAGATGATAGCTCGATCGCCTGCCTTTCTGGGAAGATAGTTCGCCTTTCTTCCTTCTTTTGTTTTCTTTCATAATAGACAGATAACAAGCAGGCTCGTTTTGCAATGAAATAGCAATCGACTTCAACTGTCATCGCACCGTATGTACTCCAGCTTCATGCCAATTTGTCCCAAAATATGCTATTTTTCACTCACTTTTTTCTCTCCCAGAAACATGTTTGTCCCATATACTGATGTCATCCTCCTTTAATAATTCTTTCAGTTAGCAAAGATCTCTCATAAGGGTATAAGCAAGCAGCACATGGAACTGGGTATGTTTATACCGTGCACCATGGTGTTGTTACTACTGTCATATGGAGCTGGAGGCATCAAGGGCGGCGCATCGATGCACAATGGGGACGTCAACGGCACGGACTTGGCCTCACTCCTAGATTTCAAGCGAGTGATCACAAACGATCCTTTCGGAGCCATGAGCTCGTGGAACACCAGCACACACTTGTGCCGGTGGAAGGGTGTTACGTGTGACCAGCGGGCGCAGCGCGTCGTGGCACTGGACCTCGCCGGGCAAACATTGACCGGGCAGATCTCCCATTCCCTTGGAAACATGTCGCACCTCACTTCTCTGAACCTCTCCGACAACTTGCTCTCTGGCCGAGTGCTACCTCAGCTCGGCAATCTGCAGAAGCTGGTGTTTCTTGACCTGAGTGGCAACTCGTTGCAAGGTATTATTCCGGAGGCACTCATAAACTGCACCAGATTGAGGACGTTGGACGTCTCAAGGAACCATCTAGTTGGTGATATCACTCCCAACGTAGCCCTCCTCTCCAACCTGCGAAATCTGTGGCTTCACTCCAACAACCTTACTGGGATCATCCCACCAGGAATAGGGAACATCACTTCGCTCAATACTGTCATTCTTCAAGGCAACATGCTTGAGGGATCCATTCCGGATGAGCTTGGGAGGCTGTCCAACATGTCCTACTTGTTGCTAGGTGGAAATCGGCTGTCAGGCAGGATCCCGGAGGTGCTCTTCAATCTGTCACATATCCAAGAAATAGCACTACCACTTAATATGCTGCATGGTCCATTGCCATCTGACCTTGGCAACTTCATTCCTAACCTTCAGCAACTTTACTTGGGTGGCAACATGTTGGAAGGTCACATCCCTGATTCATTGGGCAATGCAACTGAGTTGCAGTGGCTAGACCTAGCATATAACCAAGGGTTTACTGGCCGAATCCCTCCTTCTCTTGGTAAACTCCGGAAGATCGAAAAGCTTGGTCTTGACATGAACAATCTTGAAGCAAGAGACAGTTGGGGATGGGAATTCCTAGATGCATTGAGCAACTGCACGCGTCTTAAGATGATCTCACTGCACCAAAATCTACTGCAAGGTGTCCTGCCGAATTCTATTGGCAACCTCTCCTCTAGCATGGACAACCTTGTGTTGAGTAACAACATGCTTTCAGGGTTAGTCCCCTCTAGCATAGGAAATCTTCATAGAGTAACAAAGCTTGGATTGGATTTCAACAGTTTTACTGGTCCGATTGAAGGGTGAATTGGAAGCATGGTAAATTTACAGGCTTTATACCTAGATAGCAACAACTTCACTGGGAACATTCCAGCTGCCATTGGCAACACCTCCCAGATGTCAGAATTGTTTCTTTCAAACAATCAATTCCACGGTATCATACCATCCAGTCTAGGAAAACTTCAACAGCTCTCAAAGTTAGACCTCAGTTATAATAATCTTGAAGGCAACATACCTAGAGAGGTCTTCACAGTACCCACAATTGTCCAATGTGGATTATCCCACAATAATTTGCAAGGCCTGATCCCTTCTTTAAGTAGCCTTCAGCAGCTTAGTTATCTTGATCTTTCATCAAATAAGCTTACTGGGGAAATTCCTCCTACTTTGGGCACATGTCAGCAATTAGAAACCATCAACATGGGGCAAAACTTCCTCTCAGGAAGCCTTCCCACATCTCTGGGAAACCTTAGCATCTTAACTATGCTCAATCTTTCGCATAACAATTTGACAGGATCTATCCCAATTGCTCTAAGCAAACTACAATTTCTCATCCAGTTGGATCTATCAGATAATCATCTTGAAGGTCAAGTGCCAACTGATGGTATATTCAGAAATGCTACAGCCATCTTGCTTGAAGGCAACAGACAGCTTTGTGGAGGAGTACTGAAGTTACATATGCCTTTATGCCCCACTGTTTATCAAAGTAAAACTGGACGACGACATTTTTTGGTCAAGGTATTGGTCCCTATATTAGGCATTGCATGCCTCGTATTACTGGCCTACCTTGCAATTTTCAGAAAGAAGATGTTCAGAAAGCAGTTACCATTGCTGCCTTCTAGTGATCAGTTTGCTATAGTTTCTTTTAAAGATCTAGCTCAAGCTACAGAGAACTTCGCACAAACTAATTTGATTGGGAGAGGAAGCTACGGTTCAGTGTACCAAGGAAACCTAACCGAAGCAAACATGGTTGTTGCTGTGAAAGTTTTTCATCTTGATATGCAAGGTGCAGATAGAAGTTTCATGACAGAATGCAAAGCTTTGAGGAGCATTCGGCACCGGAATCTACTTCCAGTTCTAACTTCGTGCTCAACAATTGATAGTGTAGGCAATGATTTCAAGGCTCTAGTGTATAAGTTCATGCCCAATGGCAACTTGGATACTTGGCTGCACCCCAAAAGTGGTACCAATGCTTCAAATCAACTGAGCCTGTCCCAAAGAATAAAAATAGCTGTTGACATAGCAGATGCATTGCAATATTTACACCATGACTGTGAGAATCCTATAATACACTGTGATCTAAAGCCAAGTAATGTCCTCCTAGACGATGATATGACTGCTCATTTGGGAGATTTCGGCATAGCGCATTTCTACCTTAAATCGAAGTCACCTGCCGCTGGAGATTTGAGCTCAATCAGTTCGATCGGTTTGAAGGGAACAATAGGGTACATTGCCCCAGGTATGTTTCTCTAGCTGTAACTTTTGCACTTATGTGACAACCAACTGATTATTTACATGAACTCTTACCTTACCTTGCACATTTCACATGAATTCAGAATATGCTGGAGGAGGATTCCTCTCAACCTCTGGAGATGTATACAGCTTCGGCGTGGTACTACTGGAGTTGCTAACAGGGAAAAGGCCAACTGATCCTATGTTCTGCAATGGACTTAGCATCGTCAATTTCATCGAGAGGAAC
Organism: Oryza punctata; assembly: GCA_000573905.2. Classification (NCBI taxonomy): domain Eukaryota; kingdom Viridiplantae; phylum Streptophyta; class Magnoliopsida; order Poales; family Poaceae; genus Oryza; species Oryza punctata. Next base: position 1,270,551 of record CM002494.2, on the reverse strand, counting down.
TATCCAGATGTGATAGATCATATCATTGATACTTACCTCCGAGAAGATCTTAAGGAGCTTGCTCCAGCGATGTTGGACGAAGAGAAGGCAGTGTACCAGTTGCTGTTGGACATGCTTGGAGTGGCACTTTCCTGCACACGCCAGAATCCCAGTGAACGAGTGAACATGAGAGAGGCAGCAGCAAAGTTGCAAGTGATCAAAATATCGTATATATCTGGAATGGAGAGCTAAGTTACACGCGATCAAAATATCGTATATAGGGCGATTTAGTATCTGGAATGGAGAGCAAAGTTACACGTGATCAAAGGTTTATTGAGTTCTAATTGATGTGTAAGCTTAATAGGGTGTGGAGAAGACCTGTGAATGTAAGACCAACTCTTTATAAGGGCTATTGCCGGTTTGATTCTAATGCCTCGACCCCTACAACCAATCAACCGAATCATTCTTTTACCTTTACTTTTCAGCTATGTTTTTTTACTTTATCCTAGCTCGTCTATTTTTATCGATTTACGCCATAAATAGTTCAACTTCCTACGAAATTGTGGTATCCTTTGTAGATTTATTCCATAAACTTTTCTATTCGCCCACAAGACAGGAGGTTATCTCTAAATCGATTTAAATCAGCCTTAAGGTTAGTTTGATTTCTAAATCAGCTTCACTAGCCAGTTTTGATATTAAACCAATCTTGGTCGAGAGATTTTCAAGATTAAGGTGGTTGGTGACTCTGTTAATACCGCAAATCTTTAGGTGTCTATGTTAACTAGAAGGAATAAGTTCACCTGCCATCCCTCAACTTAACTGCGAGTTTATTTGACATCAATTATCCTCAATACCATAAATCTTCACCACTAAACTATACAAAACTGTCCAATTTAGGCCCTATAGCAGTATAGATGCTTGGTTTCGCTAACACGTCATCCTAGTCAGCAAAATAAAAATAAAATAATATGTAGGTCCCACATGTAAGTGAAGTAAGAAGAAAAAATATGGGGCCCACCTATCAGCCCCATCATCTTAGAGAGGGGGAGGCCACTAGCCAGAGAGGGGGGGAGAGGATGCCGACGGGAGAGGGTGGAGAGGATGTCGGCCGTGCCGGTGGGAGAGAGGGGAGAGGATGCCGTCCGGGCCGGCGGGAGAGGGGGAGAGTGGCGGCCGGTGAGATAGCAGGAGAGGAGGAGAGGATGTCGGTCGCACCAGCGGGAGAGGGGGAAAGAGGCGGCTGGTGCTAGCGAGAGAGGGGGAGAGAGGCGAACTGCGTGGCGGCGGTTCTGGAGGACCTTCCGCTTCGCCGAGCTCGCCATCATGCATCTCGAGTGGAACCTCCGTTTCGTGTGCGGCGAGATGGAGGCCAACAGCGGTGGTGACGACGACCTCCTCGAGACGCGCGACCGGATCCAGGCTCTGTTGGAATTAATATATGGGCTAAGGCCCATATGAAGATTAATTCTTTGGAAAATTACAAAAGCCCACCTCATGGGATGGCATGCATGGGGAGTTTAGTACCACCTTGCCAATTCTAGGAAAGGAAGATCTCCTTATTTGAGAAATATCAGAAACATGTCATTATAAATCAGCTGGTTTTGGAACCATGCCATTCTCTACACCCTGAGCCCCTTTATTGACTTGAATAGACCTAATTGACACTAGTTGAATCACTAAACCGACCGGATCGGCTGAACCAGGTAAAGCCAAACCATTGTCCCCTCGAGCTAACCCTAGCAGTGGATGCGGTGGTGGAAGCAGCGAGGTCGACGGTAGGGCTATCCAGGAAAGGGTAGGTGCAGCGAAGGTCTTGACAGCGATTGCAGCGAGGACGGTAGTTCGGGAAGACGACGAGGACTGTAGCAAGGACAGTAGCTCGAGATGACGATGACGATGGTGACCACGGTGAGGGCTGGAGCTCGGGAAGGCGATGGCGACTGCTCGGGGGCTACAGATCGACGGCGGGGCCCAGATTCGCCTGCAGGAAGGTCGGATCCGGACCACGGCGCTGCGGGAGAAAGGCCGCGACGCTACCGGGAGAAGCCCGCTGCCAAGCTCGCGCTTGCCGCTGCCGTCGTCATCCTCACCTTGCCGCCGCCAGATCTGCTTGTGGTGCCGAGCTCGCGTCTGCTGCCACCGTCCCCGACCTCACCATCGCTGGATCTACTGGCGAGCTTGCGCCACTACTTCACATCCCGACATCATCGACCTCACCACCAGCGTCACTCGTAGCTCCGCCGTCCTCGTCGTCGCCGGATGCGCTTGCCGAGCTCATGCCGTTGTCGCTCTCTCTCGCTCTCTCTAGTAGGGTTAGGGTTATAGTACGATGCAGGGGTATTTTAGTCAATACGAATATATGGAACAAACAAATACTGTTAACAAAGGGGCTCGGGGTGTAGAGTGTGGCATGGTTCCAAAATCAGGTGATTCATAATGACATGTTTCTAATTTAACGAATAGTAGTGGTATTTCTCAAAAGCGGCAAAATTATAATGGCATGGATCTAATTAAAAAAAAGTAGAAAATTTGGGAATAAAATGATGTTGGTTGGTGGTGTCTTGGTGATGCTCTTACCCGCCCGTAGTATCCGTCCCTAATCCCCAGTTCTCCCCACCGTTGCCGACTCTCTTCCTCACTCCCGTCCGACGGCCGCCCTTCCCATCTCCTCCTCCCAGGCTGCCTCCGATCCACCGGATGGCGTGCTCGTCGCTCCAGGCCGCCGCAACCATGGTCCATGGACTGTGGCAGCTCGACCTCAGTCAGATCCATGGCGAGGCGGCCCTCAACTTCAGGCGGTCGGCATCGCTCCACCTTGCAGATCCAGGTGCTGTGGACCACTGCTTTTTTCCATGGAGCACCAATTCCTTGCACAAGGGATGCTGACATCATGCGAGGTCATTCCTCATTCGTCTTCTCCACCACGCTGTCCATCCGAGTCTACTACATGAATGGCATGCGATGCAAGGCCACTCGCTGTCGCCTGGGCACAGCGTCACTGGGAAAATGTCAAGGCAGTGGCAGATGAAAACGATCTGGAGATGTATGTGATGCCGATTCAGACTTTCAGGCTTAATTTGAATGATGAACTAGCTGCAATTTTCCTATACGTGCAGGACTGGATTGGCAAAATGTGGAAAATTCATGGCCGGTGAAAACGATATGGATGGAGATACGCCGTAAATTTATCCCGTTTAAGACCCATTTAAGCCCTTCTCGGCACACTCCGATCCTGCAATTTTTCTTTGCAACACTTTTCGCCTGATCAGTAACGCCAACGTAACAAGGTGCCGATCCATCAACCACCCCCCCCCCCCCGCTTTTGCTCTCTTTGTGTTTCATGCCATACAATTCCTTTGGCTTATGTTAATCTTTACTTGTTGGATGCTAGTATGAATTTCGTGCGAACCATTTATAAACACTTGTTAGAATTAAGTGCTATTGTTACTTACACTTCCTCTTCGTCTTTCCAAGATGATAGCTCGATCGCCTGCCTTTCTGGGAAGATAGTTCGCCTTTCTTCCTTCTTTTGTTTTCTTTCATAATAGACAGATAACAAGCAGGCTCGTTTTGCAATGAAATAGCAATCGACTTCAACTGTCATCGCACCGTATGTACTCCAGCTTCATGCCAATTTGTCCCAAAATATGCTATTTTTCACTCACTTTTTTCTCTCCCAGAAACATGTTTGTCCCATATACTGATGTCATCCTCCTTTAATAATTCTTTCAGTTAGCAAAGATCTCTCATAAGGGTATAAGCAAGCAGCACATGGAACTGGGTATGTTTATACCGTGCACCATGGTGTTGTTACTACTGTCATATGGAGCTGGAGGCATCAAGGGCGGCGCATCGATGCACAATGGGGACGTCAACGGCACGGACTTGGCCTCACTCCTAGATTTCAAGCGAGTGATCACAAACGATCCTTTCGGAGCCATGAGCTCGTGGAACACCAGCACACACTTGTGCCGGTGGAAGGGTGTTACGTGTGACCAGCGGGCGCAGCGCGTCGTGGCACTGGACCTCGCCGGGCAAACATTGACCGGGCAGATCTCCCATTCCCTTGGAAACATGTCGCACCTCACTTCTCTGAACCTCTCCGACAACTTGCTCTCTGGCCGAGTGCTACCTCAGCTCGGCAATCTGCAGAAGCTGGTGTTTCTTGACCTGAGTGGCAACTCGTTGCAAGGTATTATTCCGGAGGCACTCATAAACTGCACCAGATTGAGGACGTTGGACGTCTCAAGGAACCATCTAGTTGGTGATATCACTCCCAACGTAGCCCTCCTCTCCAACCTGCGAAATCTGTGGCTTCACTCCAACAACCTTACTGGGATCATCCCACCAGGAATAGGGAACATCACTTCGCTCAATACTGTCATTCTTCAAGGCAACATGCTTGAGGGATCCATTCCGGATGAGCTTGGGAGGCTGTCCAACATGTCCTACTTGTTGCTAGGTGGAAATCGGCTGTCAGGCAGGATCCCGGAGGTGCTCTTCAATCTGTCACATATCCAAGAAATAGCACTACCACTTAATATGCTGCATGGTCCATTGCCATCTGACCTTGGCAACTTCATTCCTAACCTTCAGCAACTTTACTTGGGTGGCAACATGTTGGAAGGTCACATCCCTGATTCATTGGGCAATGCAACTGAGTTGCAGTGGCTAGACCTAGCATATAACCAAGGGTTTACTGGCCGAATCCCTCCTTCTCTTGGTAAACTCCGGAAGATCGAAAAGCTTGGTCTTGACATGAACAATCTTGAAGCAAGAGACAGTTGGGGATGGGAATTCCTAGATGCATTGAGCAACTGCACGCGTCTTAAGATGATCTCACTGCACCAAAATCTACTGCAAGGTGTCCTGCCGAATTCTATTGGCAACCTCTCCTCTAGCATGGACAACCTTGTGTTGAGTAACAACATGCTTTCAGGGTTAGTCCCCTCTAGCATAGGAAATCTTCATAGAGTAACAAAGCTTGGATTGGATTTCAACAGTTTTACTGGTCCGATTGAAGGGTGGATTGGAAGCATGGTAAATTTACAGGCTTTATACCTAGATAGCAACAACTTCACTGGGAACATTCCAGCTGCCATTGGCAACACCTCCCAGATGTCAGAATTGTTTCTTTCAAACAATCAATTCCACGGTATCATACCATCCAGTCTAGGAAAACTTCAACAGCTCTCAAAGTTAGACCTCAGTTATAATAATCTTGAAGGCAACATACCTAGAGAGGTCTTCACAGTACCCACAATTGTCCAATGTGGATTATCCCACAATAATTTGCAAGGCCTGATCCCTTCTTTAAGTAGCCTTCAGCAGCTTAGTTATCTTGATCTTTCATCAAATAAGCTTACTGGGGAAATTCCTCCTACTTTGGGCACATGTCAGCAATTAGAAACCATCAACATGGGGCAAAACTTCCTCTCAGGAAGCCTTCCCACATCTCTGGGAAACCTTAGCATCTTAACTATGCTCAATCTTTCGCATAACAATTTGACAGGATCTATCCCAATTGCTCTAAGCAAACTACAATTTCTCATCCAGTTGGATCTATCAGATAATCATCTTGAAGGTCAAGTGCCAACTGATGGTATATTCAGAAATGCTACAGCCATCTTGCTTGAAGGCAACAGACAGCTTTGTGGAGGAGTACTGAAGTTACATATGCCTTTATGCCCCACTGTTTATCAAAGTAAAACTGGACGACGACATTTTTTGGTCAAGGTATTGGTCCCTATATTAGGCATTGCATGCCTCGTATTACTGGCCTACCTTGCAATTTTCAGAAAGAAGATGTTCAGAAAGCAGTTACCATTGCTGCCTTCTAGTGATCAGTTTGCTATAGTTTCTTTTAAAGATCTAGCTCAAGCTACAGAGAACTTCGCACAAACTAATTTGATTGGGAGAGGAAGCTACGGTTCAGTGTACCAAGGAAACCTAACCGAAGCAAACATGGTTGTTGCTGTGAAAGTTTTTCATCTTGATATGCAAGGTGCAGATAGAAGTTTCATGACAGAATGCAAAGCTTTGAGGAGCATTCGGCACCGGAATCTACTTCCAGTTCTAACTTCGTGCTCAACAATTGATAGTGTAGGCAATGATTTCAAGGCTCTAGTGTATAAGTTCATGCCCAATGGCAACTTGGATACTTGGCTGCACCCCAAAAGTGGTACCAATGCTTCAAATCAACTGAGCCTGTCCCAAAGAATAAAAATAGCTGTTGACATAGCAGATGCATTGCAATATTTACACCATGACTGTGAGAATCCTATAATACACTGTGATCTAAAGCCAAGTAATGTCCTCCTAGACGATGATATGACTGCTCATTTGGGAGATTTCGGCATAGCGCATTTCTACCTTAAATCGAAGTCACCTGCCGCTGGAGATTTGAGCTCAATCAGTTCGATCGGTTTGAAGGGAACAATAGGGTACATTGCCCCAGGTATGTTTCTCTAGCTGTAACTTTTGCACTTATGTGACAACCAACTGATTATTTACATGAACTCTTACCTTACCTTGCACATTTCACATGAATTCAGAATATGCTGGAGGAGGATTCCTCTCAACCTCTGGAGATGTATACAGCTTCGGCGTGGTACTACTGGAGTTGCTAACAGGGAAAAGGCCAACTGATCCTATGTTCTGCAATGGACTTAGCATCGTCAATTTCATCGAGAGGAACTATCCAGATGTGATAGATCATATCATTGATACTTACCTCCGAGAAGATCTTAAGGAGCTTGCTCCAGCGATGTTGGACGAAGAGAAGGCAGTGTACCAGTTGCTGTTGGACATGCTTGGAGTGGCACTTTCCTGCACACGCCAGAATCCCAGTGAACGAGTGAACATGAGAGAGGCAGCAGCAAAGTTGCAAGTGATCAAAATATCGTATATATCTGGAATGTAGAGCTAAGTATACTATATACTCCCACCGATTTTTAATGTATGACGTCGTTACTTTTGACGTGATTTGTCTTATTTTATAAAAATATATAAATATTATTTATTTTATTGTTACTTGTTTTATCATCAAAGAAACTATAATTTTAACTTATACTTTTATATATTTATACTAAATTTTTTAATGAGACGAATAATCAAACGCTATACAAAAAGTCAACGGTATTATGCATAAAAAACTGGAGGTATGTGGGCACACCACAATATGTAAAATGGCAGATGGAATTTACTAGTAACTGTCTTTTGTTGTCTGCACATTTAATTATCAGATCAATGCAATTGTAATAATCTTCTGTTTCTGTACAAAATGTACTCACCTCACCAAGCTACCTGAAACTAGTGCTTTATAAATATACTGCAATTGTGAGTGGTAAAGAGCATAAATTTGTGTGACGAAGAGGGAGGTTTTTTTTTTAAACAAGTCACCGGAGGGGAGAGGTTCCACACCTGAATATATATTGCTGAAACGCTGTTAAATGAGGTAGTACAAAGGATTACAGAGGTTTACAGGTGGAAAGAAAAAACGTGCTGTCAGGCCAGGGCTACATGGCGATCATCTCTGTTTAAACATTCCGCCCAGAGGGCAGCCTCCTGTTTGCATCTTCCCATGGGGCAAATGATGCAGGGTTGCAGGCTGCGGAAGACGACGTCGTGTGTCGTGTCTGTTGTTCCACAGCGTCCATAAGCAGAGCAGGTAGAAGATCGTGTAGTGCTTGCGGGTAGGGATGCAAGCGGGGCGAGCAAGCGGATTTTTTTAGTCTGTTTATTTTACTTCTAATTCACTTTTTCTTCTAAATTTTATACTACCATATAGGAAATGAACTAGTAAGCGGGTTTTTATATGGGGAGCTTGCATCCCTGCTTGCGGGGTATCAGGGACAACGGTCGAAGTTGGTGGATGTCCCGGACGTTCGAAATCATTGGGTGGATTCCCAGTTTGTCCCAGAACAGCTTCGCAAACGGTCATTGCAGGCAGAAGTGAATTGCCGTCTCCTCGTCCTGATTGTAGATTTCACATGTCGGGTTTTCGAGAATCCCTTGTTGCTCAGGTTCCTCCTGGTCGGCAACCGCTCTTGGCACAGTAGCCAGGCGAAGAACTGTATTTTCAGGGGTGCTCTACTTGTCCAGATGAAAGTCCAGTTGGGGCAAGGATTTTGATCGGGGAGTAGCTCCGTATAAATTTCTCTGGAGGTTAAGTTTGCCGACTGTGGTTTCAGTGCGCTTCGCCGTGAGTATTGTTCATCAGTAGGTTGTCCAGGTGGGTTTTTTTCTGTCTGGGCAGCTGCAGATAGTCTCGGTTGTAGGAGGTTGCTTTGATTTGAGAGCAAAGTCAATTGGACAGGTTCAGTTGCTTCACAATGTCAATTGGACAGTGAAAAGTCTTTTAAGTAACATCTGTACAAGAATATAACTGAACCACACCGTTTGTATTTCTCCAAATACTCTGTAACTGAACCAAGTTTTTGAATGGTATATATGTTCAGGGCGACAAAATTGCTTGCCATAGTCGTTTCAGGAAACAGTGAGGCTCCGGTACTCTCTATTTGTAGTATTATATTACCAGTAATATTAAATGTAAATTAATAATTTACTAATACAATAATTATGAGTAACTTTATCATTTATGTTTTTTCTCGGCTAGATCGATATGTGGTTATCCATTATATTAGCATTGCTCATATTCCATCAAAAAGCTACAAAAGAAGGAAAAAAATTTAGTCACTACTAAATAATAATTATACCCTTATTTTTTGGGACAATAATGTTCCTCCACATTACTACTACTGCTAATTAGGGTGATAGTAAAAAGCAATCTGAACCTTTCGATCAAATAAGATCAATGGTCCAGATTATTTTCTATTATCAGTAGAGAGTACCGCAGTGAGGCTCTTCAGGAAAAGATGACCAAGTCTTTGTCTGTGGAAGGATCCATCAAATATAAAATGAATCAACTGACCAAAAGAAAAGTATAAGATTGAACGATATATCCTTGTGGCAAAACTGATTGCTCTCAGTCAGAGGCTAATCAGTCAAGAAAATCAGTCGCCTGACTTCACCAACCTCAAGCTTTACGACTGGACCAAGTACAAATATTGGAATTATTTTGAACAACTGTAATGGAATTTCAGTCTGCTTGATGGATTAGAAAATTTTCCTTTTTGGAGTCTTGTGTTGGCTTGGCATGTCCACTTTGCACACTCACCCACCAATCAGCTTGTTCTCCTACTTGCTGCTTTTTTGTGTGTTTCCTTCGTTTCTGTGTTTCAGTACACGATGAAGTCAGAATAATTTCCAGAAATAAAAAAAGAGCATAAGCCTTCAATCATGGTACACACATGTAAATTCAAATAAAGTATGACACATCTGATGAGCATGGCTGTACAATGACTTCCAGACAATGAACATCATGTTATCACCATTTACCAACACAAGTATTTGGGTTGGACCAATAACAGAAGTATATGTGTCACACATTTCATATCAATAAACTCCGTACAAGTCACTTTTCTCAGCTAAATCCTGTTTCTCTGTTTCCCTGACTAGTCCCTATTATATCATCTAAAATTTCAGGCGCAGTAGAGGAGCTGCTAATTGCACTTCCTTCTCTTTCTGAACCCAATCGAGGATTGAGCCTTGAAGCTGGACAGGTGCGTGCGCAGCCCAAAGGCTGAGGAAGTCAGAGATTCCATCCGTGCGATGATGCGTCTTATGATCCTGTTGTCGCAACAGCTTTGATTTCCTAGCTCCTCGAACGGTTCTCCGTGTGCTCAGCATGTTCATGGTTGCCTTCACAGCATGAAGATATGCAACACCATGTTTAGGCTTCCAAAGCATCTGATACACTGTCGCTTTCGCATTCTGACGAAAACAGTCTACAGCCCTTGGCAACATGATCTCTTCCATTTGTTGCAAGGCAATATTTGTATGCAAGCAATGTTGCTCGTTAGCACTAATCACCTCTATCACAGAACCCTCGACTGCTGGGAATAGGTTTTCTGAAGAGCCGTGGGGCGTATAGGCAAGGAGAACATTTAGATGCGGTCCACGCAGAAATTCTTTAAGAGAAGATTTTCCCTCGACAATTGTTCCCCGTTCTCTGAACCCAGACAGTGAAACATGGCACTGCAAATTCACTTGAATGACCGATTCTAGAGAAAAGTCTGGTAATTCTATCTCGTTCATGTTGCCACTACCACATACCTTCTGATCATGATGCCTGCAACACACTGGGTTTGGGCGGAACCATTCAGTTGCTATACTGTGAAGGTTGTCCCAATGGTATAAACGAGAATGTGGTACCCAGGAGAAGTCCTGTGTAGGTAGCAGAGTAAGTTCTTTTCTAACAGTTTCAGTTATAGACTCGAAATGAGGAGCAAACAACTGCAAGCACTTAATTATAGTGCCAACTATGTTTGTACTCTCTGAAAGCTGTAGTATCATACCAAGAAAAAAGTTATCCTCAGGTGCAGTGCCATCATTGTAAACAAAGAACACCATAGCTTCTACTCCTCGCTCTGCAATGTTATTGGGCCGTATCCAAAATAAATGCTGCTTGTTTCCCTGAACCAATTTATACTCTAGCATTTCACCAGCAAGAAGGTGCCCAATAAGAGGGTCGAAGAACAAGTAACGACGCGGTGTCCCTCCAGACTCCACAGATCTCAGAAAGTCATTAGCTCCATCTGCAAACCACTCGAATCTTCGAACGGTAGATCTAGTTGGCTCGTCGACGATATTGCCATAAAATATGGATGATATCAGTGACTTGGTGGCATGGGCAATTCGCCTAGGAAAGAATGAATCCCTTGCTACTTGTTCAGCCTCTTGTTCTTCCTGGACACGCTGCCTGCACTTGCGTAGTGTATCATCACACTCTTCAGCAACACGCTTCAGCTTCTTCTGCCAACGTAGCAACGGTCCACTAGTGATCTGCCACTTCTTGGATGTCTCAAGTGCAATCTCTAACTTGATTTGTGCCATCTCCAGCCTGTCCATCTGCTCCTCCGCACTTGATTTTCGCTCATACTTGTCAATCATGCCAGATATGATTTTGTTCACTGTCTCATGAACGAGAGCAGAACTGACTACCTCCCCCATCTTCAGTAATCCGTAGGATTCCCTCCCTGATCAGGAATTAATATATACTATATCAATCACTAAATCAAAAGACAGACCAGTGAATTCCTAATAAGTACTAACAAAGTGCAATGTTGTAGTATAAGCAAAGGCCAACCTTCTGAGTTGAATCAATTCTGTGATATAAGAGAAATTTATGCAGGTGACAGTGAAATGAAATAATGCATGATTCCATGCAGAAAAAAGCGAGCAATTCAAAGTTCGGTGTAAAGCCTAACCTTCTGGGTTGAATCAATAAGAAGTAACATGGGGACTTGTGGGTTAGACAGGTGCACCCAGAGAGAGAGAGAGTACCTAGCAAAAGATAACTCGACTGCAGTTCTGCTTCCAAAACAAGATAACTGGACTGCAGTTTGCAAGAATGAACAATCCTGTAACACAAGTGTATTTATGCAAGGGGGCAGTGAAGTGCATGATTCCATGGAGAAAAAAAAAGTGAGCAAGTCAGAGTTAGGTGCTAAGCGCGTCTTGTTTGACGAGTATGGCGGAGAGAACACATCACTCTAGTCTAATCTCCTGTTGATTCGTCAATCAACTTAAACGACTACCCTCTTTTTGAGCTTTTGACCTTCCTAAGTGGGACTGATGATTTGCCACACTCTTTTAGACCGGAGATTTGATGGTTTGCAATCTTGGGCTATCTAAGCATCAGTTGACACTGCAATCAACCAGTTCCGGCTACTAATCTTACCATTCCTTTCACCTCCTAAACAGAACAGTAATTAAGCATGGAACGAAGGTAACTGATGGCGCCACCTAGTGCCATACGGGTAAAGTGAGTACATACGGCGCCACCTAGTGGCAGTTGCATGCAGCGGATCGACGAAGGCAACGCCATGCCCGGACCTCCCTGCGCCGCCGACCCTCGAGCGCACTCGTCGGCGCAGACTATCGATCGACCAGAAACCCCGTCCTCCGGCGACGGCGGCGGCCGCGGAGGTCATGGCCTGCCGCGGCGGCGTGCTTGTGGTGGTCGGCGTGAAGACGAAGGGGTTAAGTTCATGCGGCCCAATTGTCAGTGAAAGCTTGGCTATCGAGGCCCAACCTAAAACGCGAATATTAGGGAACCTATTATCAAATAAATAAAAGAAGTGAGGCTTCCAACCAGATCAGCTAACCCACCACCTCGTAAAGCTAGCCGGAAGATCCTTGCACATTTCTCCATCGAGGCCCAACCTAAAAAAGCCCACACAAACTCACCTGGTTGTACCCTTGCTTCGCTACAACAGTATACAACTTTGTTTACAAATAAAGTCATATAGAATATTATGTATGATCATAATATTATCATAAGTTCATAACCAACTCTTCATTCTTAATAAGTAGAGATATAATCACATACATATACATATTAACATATATGACGTTTATTGGAGTGGATATATATGCTGAAAAAACGGCAAAACCGGCTTACAAATACCAAATGAACCTACCACGCTTTGTTACAAGCAAGCCAGGATGTGATTGAAGCTTGTAGCTTGTCGGATGCAGGCAGAATCCACTTGAGAACATCTAGGCAGACTGGCGGCTTGAACCTTTCAATGTTTTAGTTGTCACACGTCTCCGTGTCCGCCTTCTCCACACAAAGGTGAGCCGTCCCATGGCTGGACTTGAAGCACATCTTATACATCCTTGATCTATCGTTCTGATAGAAGTATTGTAAGGCCTTTGGCAACAACTTGTCATCTATGTCCTGTAGGCACGCATTAGGGTGTACAACTTCTTGCTCGTTTTCACCAATCACCTCAAGAGCATAGCTCTCATCCATGTCATCTGGGGAGTCATGGGGTATGAACAGAGCACCCAGCTTTAGAGGGGGCATATCTGAATTGTCAGACTGAGAGATGTGGCAAAGAAGCATAATACTCCCTCCGTTTCATATTATAAGTCGTTTGATTTTTTTCCTAGTCAAATTTCTCTAAGCTTGATCAAATTTATAGAAAAATATATTAGTATTTTCAACTCAACACAAACATATTATCAAAATATATTCAATGTTAGATTAAATGAAATTAATTAGATATTTTTTATATTGCTAATTTTTCTATAAATTTGATCAAACTTAATAAAGTTTGACTAGGAAAAAAATCAAACGACTTATAATATTAAATGGAGGGAGTAGCTTCTTCTGGGAACATGTTAGAGAACCTGTAGGATCGAACAGCAAGAACTAAGCCAACCAGAGGGGGGTGAATGGTTGCTATGCCCAAAAACCAAAAGTTTTAGCGGAAATAAAACTTACCCTCAAATTCGACGGATCGCGGTTTGATCGAAAGTGTTGCGCCGGTCTGACCACCTAGTACACGTCGGTCTGACCGAGATCGAACTCCGGTCGAACCGCCGAGATCGCCTGCCTCTGCCTGTTGACGCCGCCGGTCTGACTGCCGATCTGCCGCCGGTCTGACCGCCGCCTTGCCGCCGGTCTGACCGTCGGTATGTCGCCGGTTGGACCACCGATACCCGATGAAACATAAATTGAAGAACTCTTAAAGTGGATGACGACTTTATTGATTCTTTCTGTGTTTACAAAGTGCACCAACAACACTCCTTACAAAAATCTCGACTAAACTCGAAACACTAACAAAACTATCAACCCAATTGCTCTCAAAAGCGATACTGGGAAACCTCACGCTCCCTCTCTATTTATACCCAAGGTAGACAGCCTAAAGCCACGAACCAAACTCATACTAGAAGTCCTAATCACCCTAGGAAACCTTCTCGTACAAGAAACAAACTTTACATAACCAATTCCACCAAATTTGGACTCCTTCCAAATTCGACTCCGCATCCCATACGCACACAATACCTCCATCGTATGCCATATGGAAACTTCACCTTTCACGTGCATTGAACTCTAGCCTTAGTATCCCGCATGATCTCTGACCACCCTGGACGTCGTCTTATCCTCAAGCCGACTCCCGGTCCATCACCGCAAATACTCTCCCGGTATTAATTCACCTACACATGGAACAAACAAAGAAACCATATTCCGAGACCAAGCTATCCTCAACTTGACTCATTGTTAGCAAAACAACAGTATTACATACGTATAGTATCCATCTAGAAGTCATATTCATGAAATAATCACGGATATCCAAACAAACAACCCGAAACCGAAATCAACACAGCGTCGGCCGGTCAGACCGTGGGCTGCGCCGGTCTGACCGCGCAATACACGCCGGTCTGACCGGCAGCCACTGCCCGGTCTGATCGGACCCAATCCAGTAGTACCTGTATATCACCTGTGAAATCCAATCATCTCCAAAACCACTTCGCAAATAAATTTCAAATATCAAAACCAATAATCTCCAATACCAATTGTTCATCACAGAATAACAATCAAAAACACTTTTGATTTTACAGAACCTGCTTCTGGATGATGATGCATTGGTGTTACTAGGGGAAGTGATCAGATGATGATGCTCATGGCCACTGCAACACAACGGGTTTGGACGATACCATTGAATCAATGTGTTGTGGACATTGATCCAATACTCACTCTGTCCATAAGGGGGATGTGTCTCCCAAGAAAAATCTTGGGTAGGTAGCTGGGCGAGCTGCCTCTTGACATGTTCAGCAGCAGTCTTGAACTGAGGCATGCACAAGCACGATTGTAAGCACTTTATTATTACCCCAAATACGTCTGTGCTTTCCGTGAGTCGCATCATGAACCCTAAAGCAATACTAGCAGGAGCCAGCTTATTGCAATCTTGGCAAGCAAACCCTACCTTGGCCTCCATCCCACGCTCTTCAAAGCTCATGGGTCTTATGGCTAAGTAGTAAACCATGCTCCCTTTCATCGCTTTGTATTTGACAGATTTCCCTGACAGAAGATTGCCAATTAGAGGATTGAAGAACATGTACTTACGTGGGGTTATTTCCACCGAACTCAACCAGCTTAACTCGTTTGCACCATCTGCAAACCTCTCGAATCTTTGGACATCAGCCAAAGTGTCCCATGAACTGTCGCTGCTGATGAATGATGAGACGAGAGACTTGGCCCGGTGAACAATAATCCTCTTGGGGAAGGAGGAGTGGCTTACTCGTTTGATTGATTTGGTCATTTTCCATGACTCGCTGCTTGGACCGACGTAGCTTGTCATCGCAATCCTCAGCAGCACGCTTCAGCTTGCGTCGCCAACGCAGCATCAGCACATCGGTGATTTGATATGCCATCTATTGGACATCGCCAACACGGCCTCCATCCTAATGTGCGCCATCTCCAGCCTCTCAATGCCAATCTCTGAAGCTTTAGTTCGTCAGGAGAAGCCTGATCAAGCTTACTGACCAGGCTAGATATGATTCTGTTTACGGTTTCTCCTATGACAGCGGAGCTAATTAACCATCTCTCCAGCCATGATATATGGCTAAACAATGTACAGAAATTAATCTGCACGATCAATTTTAGCAAGGAAGTAGTAGCACCGCACCGCGTTTGAAAATGAGGTATAGTAGCTAGGGTATGTAATGCAAGCAATGAGATCTCTAGTGCTACTATATACATGAGCTGTCCTTTTAATGCCAGGCTCATGCAACGAGACCACGTTTGGAAGTGTTTGTGTAGTTAGTGCACTAGTGTACAATGCTGGTCATCTTCATCGCCTTCACACCATGCATCCATAACACTTATACAAGAATGACATTGAAAAAAACAAGATTGGAGGGATAGACGTACATTTTAAAGAAGAAATTGTGAGCGTGTTAAAAATTGAATACGGTAACTTTAGGATTGAAATCACGCATCCTTTACCAATGCGCTGCTCATATACAAGAACGGCATTAAACTGTTGAGTTCTCTCTTCTCTGACGGCTTAGGCATGGGCATAGGCAGCCGGTGGTGGCATGGCGCAAGGGCAAGACCGATATAGTGGCCGAAACAGAGCAGAAGCAGAGGCAACGACCATGGGTAAGATGGGTCACCTAAGTGGTGTTTGAAACTAATAATAATATACGTAAAATAAGAAAATCATTAACACATAATTAATTATGTTTTAATTATTATAAATTTAATAAATTGATATATTTGATATTTTAAAGTAACATCTATACATAGTTTTCTCGTAAAATGTACCATTTAGTATTTGAAAAATGTGCTAATGAAAACCGAGGTAAAAACTGAATCGACGATCCGGGCAGCGGAGCGGCCAGGAATGAGAGGAGAAATCCCATACGACTGAGTCAACATCAACAGGACCAAGAAATCGGTCTTTCGATCGTTGTGTCCGTCGTGTGTACCATCCAGTTTCTTCTCTTCGCCGCTCAAACCATGAACAAACCGACGAGAATCCAAACTATGTACATAATATTCTAGTGACAAATTGGCTACTCTGAATCATAGACAAAAACATGACTAGTATTGGAAATCTTCTCAGCACTTTTAATGTCCTACCTGTCTTCCATATGCATTAAAATCGTTCTGTTCGGTGTCTTATGTTGGTTTGCATGACACACCAATTGGCTTGCTCTCCGTGCTGTAATTTTTTTTTTTTTTGCGTTTTCTGTTTCAGCACATGATGAAATCAGAATGGGACTGTCTGGATGGCATTTGATTGAAAAACACCTCACAAATCATGCGAATTCTAAACCGTTGGATCGCTTTAAGATTCGTGCTGGCAGTTTTAACCCTAACCCCTCCTCCCTCCCCCGTCATTCCAGGCTGCCGCCGCTGCCTCTCGCGCGCGTGCTGGCTCCTCCGCCGCCCCACGCGCCGCCGCCCCACGTGCCGCCGCCCGGCCTCGCCGGTTGGCCGGAAGGGGTCAACGGCACCGGCGAGCCCCCCTCCAACCCTCCCCCCGACCGGCCTCCTCCCCTACCCCCCTCCCCCCTCTCTTTCCCAACGGACGGCGCGAGTGCCCCCGCCCCGCCGTCTTCCTCGTCTTCGGCGGCTCCCCGCCACCGGATCCGCCACCACTAGCCGCCGCCTCCTAACCACTAACCGCCGGATCCGTCGTCTCCTAGCCGTTTGCCCCCGCCGCCGACGCCGGCCAACCGCCCTCCTCCAACCCCGCGGCTTCGGCGCCGGCGCCGGCGCCTCGCCGCCCACCCGTGTCCACCGCCCGCCGCCAGGCCGCCGCCTCCCACGGTCATCCCTCTAAGCCCGGCGATCCCCCCTCCCCCACCCCCTCCCACCCCCATCCCAACCCGAGACCCTAAACCCTAATTCCATTGCTTCCGTCGAGGTCGCCGGAGTTGGAGGAGAAGAGCTAAGGTCGCCGGAGCACGAATGCGAAGCAAATCCCAAGGTCAGTAATCTGCATGATTTTAGCCTCAAAAATCATTCGCCAGCCATTTGGCCATTCTGAATCAGAATATATGTATATATGCTTACATTTTCTTCTTTCGTTTTAAAATCATCCTAAACGAATATAGACTATATAGTATGAACTTCCGCAGAAAATGGTAGCACTATCAAACTCAGAATTTCATGTTAAAAAAAATGTGTGCTGGATGCGAATAACCCCGAAAGAAAGGAAAACAGAAGTGCATGGGAATATCAAATAGCAGAAATTTGAATGAGATATTGCGATATGATAATTTTCTTATCACGTTCAAACATATTACACGCATGTAACATATCCAAATATCCGGTAGTGAAACTGTACATTAGATTTCCAGGGAATGAACATCAAGTTATCACCATTTACGAAAATAAGTTCTGAGCTGGGAAAAAAGCAGCAGCAGCAAATGGAGCACACTTTTCAGATCAATAGACTCCTAATAACTTAGAACTCCTTAAAATTCACTTTTCCCTGCTAGAATATTACATTTCCATTCTTTTTAAATTATAAGTATCCTTGTTTCCCTGACAAGTCCCTATCACATGATCTAAAATTTCAGATGTAGTAGATGAGGTGCTAACTGTGCTTCCATCTTTTGTCTGAATCCAATCGAGGATTGAGCCCTGCAGCTGAACAGGCGCATGCGCAGCCCAAAGATTGAAGAAATCAGAGATCGCATCTGTGTGACTGTGTGTCCAATGATCATGTCGTCGCAATAGCTTTGCTTTCTTGGCTCCTCGAATGGTTCTCTGCCTCGGCATGTTCATGGTTACCTTCACAGCCTGAAGATATGCACCACCATGTTTGGACTTCCAGACCATCTGATACACCATTGTTCTCTCGTTCTGACGAAAACAATCTACAGCTCTTGGCAGCATGATCCCTTCCATTTGTTCCAAGGCAGTGTTTGTGTGCAAGCAATGTTGGTCAACACCATTAACCATCTCTATCACAGAACTCTTGACTTCTGGGAATAGGTCTTCTGAAGAGCCATGGGGACAAGGTGAACTTTCAGATGCGGAAATTCTTTGAGAGAAGGTTTGCTCTCAACAACTGTGACCGGATGTTTTAACCCAGGCAGTGAAACTTGGCACTGCAAACTCACGTCAATAACTGATTCTAGAGAAACGTCTGGTAAATCTGTCTTCTCCATGTTGCCACTACTATATACCTTCTGACTACGATGCTTGCAACACATTGGGTTTGGGCGGAACCATTCAGTAACTGTACTGTGAATACTGTCCCAATGGTATGAACGAGAACGTGGCACCCAGGAGAAGTCCTGTGTAGGTAATTGACTAAGTTCCTTCCTAACAGTTTCAGTTGTAGACTTGAAATGAGGGGCAAACAACTGCAAGCACTTAATTGCAGTACCAACTATGTTTGTGCACTCTGAAAGTTGTAGCATCATACCTAGAAAAAAATTATCCACAGGCGCACTTCCATCATTGTAAACAAAGATCAACTTAGCTTCTACTCCTCGCTCTGCAGTGTTATTTGGCCGTATCCAAAACAAATGCTGCTTGTTTCCTTGCACTAATTTGTACTCCAGTGTTTCACCTGCAAGAAGGCGCCCGATAAGAGGGTCAAAGAACAAGTAACACCGTGGTGTCCCTCCAAACTCCACGGATCTCAGAAAGTCATTAGCTCCATCAGCAAGCCACTCAAATCTTCGAATAGCTGATCTAATCGGCTCGTCGATATTGCCGTGAAAGATGGATGATATCAGTGACTTGGTGGCATGGGCAATTCGCGTAGGTAAGGAGGAATTCCTTACTTGTTGTTCAGCCTGTTCTTCTTCTTGGACGCGCTGCCTGCATTTGCGCAGTGTATCATCACACTCTTCAGCAGCACGCTTCAGCTTCTTCTGCCAACGTAGCAACGGCCCACCAGTGATCTGCCACTTACTGGATGTCTCAAGTGCAGTCTCCAACTTGATGTGCGCCATCTCCAGCCTCTCCATCTGCTCCTCCGCACTTGAATTTTGCTCATACTTGTCAATCAAGCCAGATATGATTTTGTTCACTGTCTCATGAACAACGGCAGAACTGACTACCTCTCCCATGTTCTGTAATCTGTAGGGTTCCCTCCCTGATCAGGACAGAGCAATATATATATTAATCACTACATCATTATGCCCGATAGAATCAAAATACAGATAAATGGATACCTAATAAGTACTTAAAAAGAGCAATGTTGTAGTATGTATAAAGGCCAACCTTCTGAGTTGAATCAATAGGAAGCAATCTGTGGTCACACAGGTTCACCGAAGAGTACCCAGCAGACAATAACTGGATTGCAATTTGCCGGAGAGCTTAGTGCGAAAGACGGAAAAACTGACAATAGTGTAAGATAACAGATATTTATGCAGGGGGCAGTGAAATGCATTAATGCATGATTCTGGTGAGGAAAAAGTGAGTAATTCAAAGTTAGTGTAAGCGAGTCTCGTGGGATGACTATGTCACCCAGGAGAATACATCATTCTAGTGACCTAGTCTAGTCTCCACTTGAAACTGCCGTCTCTTGATTTTGACTGTCCAATCCTGGGCTAGCTGAAGTTAAATGCTTTCGTCAGTTGTCACTTGTCAGTGAAATACATATATATATATATATATATGTGTGTGTGTGTGTGTGTGTGTGTGTGTGTGTGTATGTTTGAAAAAAAAAATCTTCATCAGATCTTTAGCATGCTTGCTTGTCCATGGCCATGGCATTGGCTTGCTTGTCACCTGCTTAGTGGTGGTGGTGGTGGTCGGCGTGGAAACAAAGGGGTTTATTGGGCCCTTTGTCAGCCAAAGCTTGGCCGGCCTATCGAGGCCCAAGTAAAGCACATATTAACTCTCCATATGCCATATGGATTTTCCTTTTTTTACTACTATTATTACGTTAATAACCCTGACCTCCTCTAGTCCTATAGTAAAATGGAAGAAAATAACTTGAGATAGAGAGGTGTATAATAGTACAATATCAAGATTTCAGCAGAAAATATACTCACCTCACCAAACTAGTTGAAAATAGTGATGTAAACAGATTGCACTGCAAGACTGAAGACCATAAATCATAAATGTGCATCCAGCTGGAAATGGTAAGAGGAGAGTTCAGTTCAGTTGCATTCATTGTTCAGTTCAATTCAGCTGGAACTGTGTGTCCAAACTAGTTACAATGTCAATTGGAGGGTGAAAAGGCATTATTACCTCTGGTATTTCTCCAGATATTCTGTAAAACCAACTTTTGAGTAATATATGTTCAGACCGGTAAAAATTGCCTGCCACACATAGTCTGTTCCACAGGATGGCAAGTCTTCTTCCTCTGCGAAAGGGTCCATCAGCATCAATTATAAAATGAACTGTACATACTAGTGACGCAATTAAGTACTCTGAATCATAGACTACCAACCGGTCATGCTTTGAAATTGGACCAAGTATTGGAATTCTTCTGAACACTTTTAATGGCATACCTGTCTTCCATATGCACTGAAATTGTTCTATTTGGCGCCTTATGTTGGCTTGGCATGCCCACCTCCACACAGACCCACCAACGGACACAAAAATTGACTTGTTCTCCTCCTTGCTGCATTGTTCTGTTTTCTGTTTCAGCACATGATGAAGTCAGAATACATTATTACATATATGCATGTGTTATCTTCTTTCAGTTCAAAATCTCCTAAATATATAGAGTAGTTTGAACTACCATAGAGATGGTACCACTGTCAAACTGACAATTTCTGTAAAAAAATGTGTGCTGGATGCAAACAACCCAAAAAAAAAAGAAGTGCATGGGAATGTCAAGTACAGAAATTTGAGTGAGATATGCCTTTTTTCATCACTTCCAATAACGATACACGCATGCAAATTCAAATAAAATATGACATCCAAATATCCAATGGTGAAACTGTACATTATATTTCCAGAGAATGAACATCATGTTATCATCATTTACAAACATAAGTTTTGAGTTACACCAACAGCAGCAGCATATGTAGCACACATTTCATATCAATACACTCCTAATGACTTAGAAATCAACTCCCTACGAGTTACTTTTCTCTGCTAGAATATTACATTTCCATTCATTTAATTATCCGTGTTTTCTTGACCAGTCCCTGTTACATGATCTAAAATTTCAGGCGCAGTAGAGGAGGTGCTAATTGTGCTTCCTTCTCTTTCTGAATCCAATCGAGGATTGAGCCCTGCAGCTGGACAGGCGCATGTGCAGACCAAAGGTTGAGGAAGTCAGAGATTGCATTTGTACGATGCTGTGTTTTATGACCCTGTTGTTGCAACAGCTTTGCTTTCCTAGATCCTCGCATGGTTCTCTGTGTGGTCCGCGTGTTCATGGTTGCCTTCATAACCTGAAGATATGCACCACCATGTTTAGACTTCCAAAGCATCTGATACAATTTCGCTTCCGCATTCTCACGAAAACAATCTACTGCCCTTGGCAGCATGATCTCTTCCATTAGTTCCAAGGCAATGTTTGTGCGCAAGCAATGTTGCTTGTCACCATTAATTACCTCTATTACAGAACTCTTGACTTCTGGGAATAGGTCTTGTGATGAGCCATGGGGTGTGTAGACAAGGTCAACTTTCATATGCGGACATTTTTTAAGAGAAGGCTTGCCTTTGACAATTGTTCCCTGTTCTCTGAACTCAGGAACTGGGACATGGCACTGCAAACTCACTTCAATAACTGGTCCTAGAGAAACACCCTGTACAGATGGCATTCCTAGATTGCTACTTTCACAGCTGTGGTTCTGACCATGCTGCTTGCAGCATAATGGGTTAGGACGAAACCATTGGGTAGTAATGCTGTGAATATTGTCCCAGTGTTTTTTATGGCATGATTCAGCATATGGCACCCAGGTGAAATCTTGTGAAGGTAGCTGAGTAAGTTCATTCCTAACAGATTCAGCTGTAGACATGAAATGGGGATTAAACAGCTGCAAGCACTTGATTACAATGCCAAGAATGTCCACACTCTCTGAAATTTGTAGCATCATACACAGGAAAAAATCATCCTCTGGTGCACTAGCATTTTTACTGTCAAAGATCAGTCTAGCCTCTATTCTATGCTCTGAAATACAGAAGGGCCGTATGACAAACAACCGATACTTGTTTTCAGACACTAATTTGTACTCTAGAGTTTTGCCTGCAAGAAGTTGCCTGATAAGAGGGTCAAAGAACAAGTACTGATGTGGTGTTCCTCCGAACTCCACAAATCTCAAAAAATCATTAGCTCCATCTGCAAACCACTCAAATCTTCGAACAGCAGATCTACATGAGCCACCGATATTGCTGTAAAATAAGGAGGATACTAATGACTTGGTGGCATGGGCAATTCGCCTAGGAAAGGAGAAATTCCTTACTTCTTGCTCTGTCTCTTCTTCCTCCAGGACATGTTGCCGGCATTTGCGCAGGGTGTCATCGCACTCTTGAGCAGCACGCTTCAGCTTCTTCTGCCAATGCAGTAATGAAGGATCAGTGATTCGCCACTTACAGGATGTCTCAAATGCAGCCTCCAACCTGATGTGTGCCATCTCCAGCCTCTCCATGTTCTCCTCTGCACTTGATTTTCGCTCATTCCAGTTCACCAAGCCATGTATGATTTGTTTGACTGCCTCATGAACAACCACAGAACTGACAATCTCTGCCATTAGGACTCGATCACATATCACTATGCCCAATGTAATACAGGGACAGATCAGTGATTCCTTATCTGTAACGACTTGCTCCGATTATAGTATAACTAACCCAGCCAACTGAGTTTGAATTGGTATAAAAGAACCTGGGATGGAACGTATTGCCAAAGAGCACATGAAGTGGCTCTGTGGCAGTATAAGAATTTACCCAGCAGGCTGAGACTAGATTACCTGAATGATTGAATGGTGAGCTCACAATCTGTGATATATACTGAGATTTGGAAGGGACAGAAGAAAGTGATCAGACTATTGTGGAATTAATGATAGGTTCAGGTGGGTCAGGCCACCTTGCTCTCCGTTGATGGCACAAAAAAGAAGGAAAAAACACTATTGTGGATAGGAATGGATTGTGATACCCAGGACTTTGAAGGTTAATGGGTCAAATGTGGTTAGCGAGTCTTGCACTCAGTTAGTTTTACTATATTCTCAAGGAGAAGAAAATGGCCAAATGGGCCATTTTCTACAACGATTTCTTGCAATGAGGTGATTGTTCTATGGCATTTGGTTAATTCTTCAATGACCCTTGTTCAAACTTTGGTCATTGTTTAATTATTTAGTGAGAAGAACGGAATAATATCCTGTCCGATGGCTGGCATACGTTTTCCTTGTACAAGAAAGTGAAATCAGTTCCGCTTTCATACATGGGATGTCCTTTTCTACAGCATAAAAGCGATGAGATGGATAGTACCTTATCACTATTGCAGCAAATGTGAAAGCAAATGCAAGAAACTTCTGAAGTTGTTGAAGATGCAACTATCTAGAAGCACATCCATGGTGGAACTCACATTGATCCCTAGCTAATTTTACTCCTTTAGTATGACAGATGGGAGAAAATCAAATTAATCCCTCGTTAATTTTACTCCCTATTATGACAGATGGTAGCATCATTTGTAACAACGGTAAACAAACCCGAGATGCGAGTGAACCGAGCCGAGCGTGCATACCTCGAGCGCCCTCCGCGGCGGTAGACGGTGGGTGCGCTTGTGCTTGTGCCTCCACATCTCCGTCTCGCCGGGGCGCAGCTAGCTTTCCCCTTCCCAGCTCCGCCTCCTACCTCCCCGTGCCGCCATGCGCGCGGCGGACCGCCGCCGCCGCCACCAGTCCACCACCGCTCTCGGTCACCGCACATACATGAGTTTGATGTGGACTGGGCCGAAAGCAACAAGTTGAAGGCCTCATTTGGCTAGGCCGAAATGACAGCCCGCTTACATATATGGGCCGGAATGTTTGTTCAACTCTCTGAGTAATACACGTGGATGGGCCAGAATTGAGGGACATCCAATTTAGGCCCAAACGATAAATATGTGCTCCTTTGTTCAGCAGTAGTAATAACGGTTTTGCTATTTCACTTTGCGATTCCTATATTTCACCTTCAGTAGGATCTTGCATCAAGATTTGTACTCTTCTATATCTAACTTATAGTTACATTCAGTTAAATCGTACTTATACTTAGTTACATAGCACTTACACTCAGTGTACTAAAATTAGATTTTACAACATTTTTTTCTCTAGATTTATAATTTTTGACATGTTTGTCTTCTTTTTTGGTTATTTCATTAAAAATGAGTGATATCATTGGTTGAAAATTCTGTAAGATTCAGAGCTATAATTCCGTCTAAAGATTAATAGAGGGTCTAGTCCCTAGTAATAATCCTTCGGTTGACAGATGAAACGATCGATGGCCTTTGACACTGCTATCTCCTCCATCTGGTGCATACTAGCATTGATATTCTTCTCCCTTCATCTCTTTCTGCACCTATGAATGAGGCGAGATAGCGATCGTGAGTGATTAAGTAAAAAAAAAGGAACGGAAATTAAGTTTCCTCCCTATTAATTTCCGTTCTTCAATTAATGGAGTAGTATATAGTACACTCCATGAAGGAATAATACACCCGGCAAGTACATAGCCCCTCAGTTATCACTAACTGTGACAGAAAAAATTAAGAACTGAACAACAGCTAAACCATGTACATTTGCATTGAACATACAGGGAATTAATTAACAGAGACTGGCCTGTCAAGCGTCAAGACTAACATGGGCCTTGGCTAAACCTAAACACGCTAGCTCGTACAATATTATACATCTTTTAATTTGAAGGGGAACAGCTTCAGTAAGCATATACATGATTAAACTGTCTGCCCCTACCAAAACTTGTACTAGTGATGTCTTCTCTTTGATACTCTCCTGGCCCTGGATCTGCAACTAGTATTGATTTTGCATCTCCGGATGCGCGGCTTCATCAGACAAAGGTATCCATAACCATGAACTGAATGAAAAGACAATGAATAGAACCCCAAGTCAGGTTGACAGACGAAGCAATCCATTACCTTGGGCACTAACACTGCCATCTCCTGCATTTCGTGCAGACTAGCATACATGCACTTATCAGTTGCTCCGCAACTACTGTAATTTCCCCGATTGGCTTCAGGGTGCGAGAAATGAGGCGAAATATTGACCACCATCTTCAGAATAGACCAATCCCTCACAATATTGTTTGAGTTATACAAGTAACCGTACTCAACAGCCGATATGTAGCTGCTGCAACGCACATAGATAACTTGTTCCGGAATATCATATGGTAAATTGGGCGAGATGGTGTTGTCAGCACAAGGACCGTGCCTCTTTTCTCCGCAACAAAATGGATCAGGGCGAGCAACTGTAGCTCGGAAGGCAAGAAAGCTCCGGTGGTAGTCCACAGCCTGAAGTGCTAGCAGTGGTTCAAGGTCTTGAGGATGTGAGTGTTGTAGAGCAACAAGTTGACCAATTGCATCTTTAGCCAAACGCATGAAAGAAGGCCCAAGTAACTGCAAGCAATTGATGATAATTCTAACTATGTCCGTGCTCTCTGAGAGTCGTAGTATCAGCAACAGACAAAAACTTTTCAGTGGCATTCTGCTATCCTCCTTATTTAACTGTATCAATGCCTCTATGCCACGCCCTTCAAGAGATACAGGTACTATTGTAATACCAAGGGTTTTGCTTCCTTGCAATGACATGTCATACTTGAGATGTTTCCCTTCGAGAAGTGGTCTGATGAGAGAGCTAAAAAAGTTGTAGTGCCAAAGTGTACGGCCAGTCTCCACATCGCTCGCAAACTTACCAGCCTTCTTTGCAAACCATTCGAATCTGCGAACATGGGAGCAACTCAAAAGATATTGCTTGTTCACGCCAAGGAAAGACAAGACATATGATTTCATGGCTTTTACGGCTTGGACAAACTGCTTGGGAAAATAGCTGTGTGTTACCCCTTGCTCTTCAGCAACTTCCAAAATCCGCACCTTGCATTTCTCCACCACTTCACTGCACTCCTCATAGGCACGTTTGAACATCCTCCTCTGACGAAGCAAGGAAACATCTGTTATGGGTAGCTTTGAAGATCTCTCTAGTGCGTGCTCCAATTGAGTGTGTGCCATCTCCAACTTCTCCAAGTTGTGCCTCTCGGACACCTTCTCCTCCCGGTTGCTGGACAAGTAGGAGACGGCTCCGCCCAAAACCTCTTGGACGACAGTTGAGACCACCATTTCTGCCATGAGGACTGTTGCTACAGAAAAAAAAATGCAAGAAAAAAGGGAGCATTTTGACAGAAGACATAAAGTGAGAGTGATTAGGTATTTAGGTTGCGAGAGAGCTTGAAAAGGAGGTACCATATTAGCTCAAGAGACATAGAAATTATCACATTATTTGAAGAAAAAAAAGGGAAAGATATTGGGCATTGGATCGTGATAGGTCCAAATTATAACGATGTAGATTGATTAATATAGTTGTGTATAAAATACAGTCATGTCCATAGAAATAGTAGAAAGTAAGAGTTGTCTATCAAATCCAATTCCAATGTTAGAATCTATTATGTACAAATTACAATTGAATCTAAGAAACATAACGTAAGAGTTGTTACCAAACCTGATCATACTTTTGAAATATAGGTCTGCTCAAAATTGCGTAGGAAATCTGCTAATTTTTATTACATATATATGTGAAGTTGTTTTTAAGAAGTTAAGGACAAAATGATTTAATTTATAATACTTCAAAATTATAAAATTTGAAAGGAAAAATAATATCTGAATCCGGAATTAATAACTGTGCTGTACTAATCTTGGGCTCTCAATTTAGTGGTATCCTATTAATTTAATGAAATTAAAAATTAACGATAAGCAAATTGTAATTGATGTCTATTCTTCTTTCAATCTGTTTTTTTAGGGGATTCTTCTTTCAATCTAAGCCATTATAATTCACTCCCACTAGACGGATAGATGGATAGACTAGTCGAGTGAGAAAGGAGGAACCATTGGTAGATATATTTTTTTGAACGAACAACCATTGCTAGATATATAGTGGCAGTAATTTATTCACTTCTTTTCCTATTAAGGATACTTTCTTGAAGTACCCAATTATCATAAGTACATATAGGACTATAGGTAGATGGTATGCATAATAAAATTCTCACCTTTGCCTCTTACTAAAGAACCAAGATACTAGCCGCTGATCCCAACTCTGTGAGAAGAATTGGAAGCTGGCCAGGTCACATGCAGAGAAGAGGCCTAGTGGTGTTATTGATTTGTATTGATCAATCTGGACGAGCGATGCATGTAGGAGCATATGCTGCCTTACAAATGGACTGGCTATATATGCAGAAGAAGTAGAGCAGATTGAGCTTATTGTAATATTACTTATTACTAAACCTTTAATAATATAACGAGTCTTCAAAAAAGTAATATTACTAAAGTTGAACATATGAAAGACAGAAAGAGGCATGCAAAGTTCCCACGAAGGAGGAGGAAAGTTCCTAATAATTAAGATGTCACGTTCAGCTGCAAAACAGTAGGAAGTTGCAAATGGGAGTAAATATTACTACATGGCATGGGAATTGTCTAATCTGAGTTCACCCACTTAAGCGCGTCATTTAGCCAAACATTCTGTGATAAACTAGTTCGTACTACTTGAATCGTTATCTCCCAAAAACAAAATAGAACAATCCTTATCCATGCTCCCTGGCGGATGCTAGTGAGTCTTCGTCATCAACAACAAATTAATCTGGAGTTCTTAAGATCATCACCCACCCTATCAAATTTTTTTATCAAGAGTTTGTTGTTACCTAATGATGATGGTGTTCCCTGAAATTTACAAGCCTATAGATAAATGATCTTAATTAACGCGAAACTATCCTCTAATCGCATCGAAGAAAACCAAAGCGGAAACTAAAACGCGCTAATTCGACTCAAACTCAGTGGAAACCATAGAAGACTAGAATGAATCAAGCTGAAAAAACAATGGGAGAAAGTAGTTGGGTGCATGGATGTAGTGTGTACCTCCCCTCGGGCGGTGGACGCGCGGTGGCAAGGGAAGCCTCATTCATCTTCTTCACCGTTTGCTGCCGCGGCTTTTCCGGCCGGCGGAGGATCTCCTCACCTCGCCGGACCCGTACCCATCATCGTCGACTACGCCACCACCTCCGCTGCAGCCGCCACCTTCCTCATCGTTGTTCCTCTTTCTCGGCTCTTCCCCTCTGAGAAATATAACTATATGCCACTCAGTAGAGGTGGCTTTAACAGAATACCACCCTCTAGAATATCCTTATAAAAGTGCCACTCAATAGAGCGAGCTTCTTAATAGAATGTCACTTTGGACTACTTTAAGGTTTTTTCATTTTGTTTATATTTTTTTCCAGACTTCGCTCGTGAAATGACCGAAATACCCTTGCACTATCGTTTAGATCCAGAGAGAGATGATTTTCTCGTCTCTCTCTCGACTCTCTCTTGGCACCACCACCGCCACCCCGTCAGCGCGCCGCCGCCGCCCGTCGACACCCCCCTCCCCGGCCGCCACCGCCACCGCTCGTCGACGTAACCCTGGCCGCCGCCGCTGCAATCTGACCCTAACATGTAAGAAAAGAACCAGGGGTATTTTTGTTATTTCGCACACCATTTTCTATTTAAAAATCTCAAAACAGCCAATGTGGCATTCTATTAAGAAGCAATCTCTATTGAGTGGTATTTTTATAAGGATATTCTAGAGGGTGGTATCTATCTATCTATTATATTATTAAGACAGCTCGAAAAGAAGACACCACATTCGCTGAGGAAGCTAGAAATTCCCACATTAATCGAAGAAAAAGAAAAGAAGAGTCCAAGTAGAAAATACAATCTAAAAAATAACTGAAATTTGAAATTAAAAATAAGCAATATTGAAAGAGGAGTCCATATAAGAATCCAATACGTGATTAATTAAAATTCGGAATAGAAAATAAATAAATTTCTAAAATTACGAAAGAAAAAGAAGAGTTCAAGAAGGAATACAATTTTGAAATAAATAAAATTCAGAATAAAAAAGAAAATATTGAAACAACAATTAATCCATCTATAACACAACACGAGATTAATTAGAATTCGAAATAAAAAATAAAATAAATTTATAAGTTAGTAAAATAAAATAAGAGTTCAACTAGAAATACAATTTATAAATAACTAAAATTTTTAATCAAAAATAAAGACTATTGAAATAATAAATAAACAATATTGCAAGAAGAGTCCATATAGAACCGAGTAAGAGATTAATTAAAATTCAGAATAAAAAATAAAATGAATTCCGAAATTTGGAAAGAAAAAAAAAGAGAGTTCTTGCAGGAATACAATTCAGAAATAACTGAAATTCGGAATTAAAAATAAAGAATATTGAAAGAGTAATCCACATAGAATGCAATACAAGATTAATTAGAATTCGAAAAAAATAAAATAAATTCCAAAATTAGAAAATTTAAGAAGAGAGTTCAAGTAGGAATAAAATTTTCAAACAACTGAAATTCAAAATTAAAAATAAGCAATAATATAAGAAGAGTCCATATAAGAACCCAATATGAGATTAATTAAAATTTGAAATAAAAAATAAAATAAATTCTGAAATTAGAAAATTAAAAAAGAGAGTTCAAGTCGG
This sequence comes from Oryza punctata, assembly GCA_000573905.2. NCBI lineage: Eukaryota > Viridiplantae > Streptophyta > Magnoliopsida > Poales > Poaceae > Oryza > Oryza punctata. The sequence continues at coordinate 1,240,557 of CM002494.2, read as the reverse complement.
AATACAAATTTTTAAACTACTAAAATTGAAAATAAAAAAGTAATATTGAAAGAATAGTCCATATGGAGCGCAATACGAGATTAATTAGAATTCGAAATAAAAAATAAAACAAATTCCAAAATTAGAAAAATAAAAAAGATAGTTCAAGTAGGAATATAATTTTGAAACAACTGAAATTGGAAATAAAAACAAAGGAATATTGAAAGAATAGTCCATATAGAACGTAATACAAGATTAATTAAAATTTGAAACAAAAATAGAATAAATTCAGAAATTATAAAAAAAAGAGTCCACTAGGAATACAATTCATAAATAACTAAATTCGTAATAAAAATTAAAACTATTCAAAGAAAAGCCATAGAACACATGACGAGATTAATTAAAATTCGAAATAACGAATAAAATAAATTCTAGAAATAGAAAAATAATTATAAGAGTTCAATTAGGAATATAATTTATAAAAAAAATATCAAAATGAAAAATATGGATTTTTTAAAAGGAATAGTTCGTCTAGAACACACAATGATAAACGATAATAAAGATGGGAGAAACAATAGGATCGCAAAGGAGTAGAGTGATGGTGGTTGATGGCACATCTAAAAACTAAAACAAAACACCAAATAGAATCTCAATGACAATTAAGAGGAGCGATGACAGACAGGTTATTAAGGAACACGATCACGACGGTTGACGGGACTTCTGAAAAGTAAAATATAAACACCAATAATAATTATGTTCAAAATTTTAAATCTCAATAACAGTGAGGGGAGGCAGTGGGTGGGTCGAAGAGGAATATAGTGGCAAAGCCACCGACGGTTTGGTAGGATTTCTAGAAAGTAAAAAATGAACACAAACGATAATTATGTTCGATTTTTAAAATCCAAATAATAATAAAGAGAGAAGACAACGGATGGACCGTAGAGGAGTATAGTGCCGGTATTTGACGGGACTTCTTAAAATTATAAAAACGAAATCCAACAAGACATTGAACTCTGAAAATTAAAAGGTCAAATTCACATAAGAAAATTAAAAGGTTCAATTTTTTAAAGGCTTGAAGGAAGATAAATAGTAGGAGTGATAGATCGCCAAGTAAGTAAAGAGGTAATAAAGGAGTAAGAGGTAACGACTCGCATAACTTTCAAAAACTATAAAATTAGAAACACAATGATGATAAAGTTCGGTCTTTCAAAATCCTAAACAACGAGAGTATTTAACAAATATTAAGTAAAATTATATTTAAAAAATAGATAATTTTGTATGGGTGCTAGCCGTGTAATTGTGCGGGTCACTTAGCTAGTTATTGAGTGACATATCGTTAAATTTCTCCCACCCCCCTTCGCTCTACGGCCTATGGGCTCTATCTATGTAATGTAATGATGGGCCCGGCTCGTGCGCAATGGGCCCAATGAGTTCAGCAACCTCGAATAAATTTTCCGAAAATTTTAGGCAAAAAGATCAAAAACTCTTTTCCGAATTTGAAATCCCGATTCGAATCCACCAGAAGGGGAGAGGCGGCGCAACGCGAATGGCGCGGCGGCGGCGGCGGCGGGAGAGGCAGCAGCTCGCTCGCCTCTGCGACCTCGTCGCCGGCTCCCTCCTTCCGCACCTCGTAAGCACCTCTCTGCACTGGCCTCTGATGACTCTGGTCTCCTAGTCCTAGCCTCTCACTCCGTGCGCGCCGCTCGCAGGAGCCCAAGCCGCCGGCGACGCGGCTCAGGCGGGAGGATGAGCAGTGCATCCTCCTCGCTCTCTCCCGGGTAATCCTCTTACTAGGGTTCCGACTGTTACCGATGCGCTTTATTGCCGTTTTGTTCCGTGATGTTTTGGGGATTTTTTTAGGTAAGTAAGGCGATTCGAGGATGGGAAGAGGAAGACGAGGAGGAGGAGGACGACGACGAAGGGTGCGAATCGGATCAGGTATTGCCTCCGATAGCCATTTTTTGGTCAGTTTGATTGTTGAACTGTTGTGGCTTTAGTCGAAATTATGCGACTAACTAAGCATTTGCTTTATGTTGGGGTTGAGGGATTACACTGATCAAATCTGTTAAGTTATTAGCACTGCATCAGTGGGCAGTGGCACATGGCTTTAACCTGTAGTGTAAGCTATCATCAATTCATCATGGAGCAGTGAGGGAGTGGTTTGGAATTGTGATGATGTTTCTTCTTTTGAAATGAATTATGATAATGATGTAGAATGGCTTGCAAAATGTCTTTATGGGGTCAATTACTTAATTCATTCATGTAGTAACTGATTTCGATTTTGTGAGGGAATTGTTTATTTTCTGTCACTCAGGTTCCAATTATTACATTCATTTGTTTCTTACCCTTTTCCTTTAGGAGATTATTCCATGTTCTGCGGAAGTTCACAGTTGCAGTTTACCAGCTAACCAGCATTTTGATGATGTATTTAGCTGCCTGGCCAATATTACCTCTATATTGGTAAGAATATTTCATATACAGTTTCGTTGCGTCAGCCGTCAACTTTCCAATCATAGTCGGTGGGATCCTCATATGCTCCCAGTTCCTCAAAACCTGTTACATGTTACAGTCTTAAATATGAAGTGCACAAATATTACCCTGCATCCCTGCCATTGAGCAATGGCTGTTTAGACTAAATACAAATGATACTTTTTATGCTACTATGAACCAATAAATCATTGTTTATATAGCAACACAAAGACAATGAGCAACACTGGATTAGTCTTCATTTTCATTAACCTTACTCTTTTACATTTCTTCAGGCATATCGGCATCAGGATATATATAAGTAGGGCATAGGTGTTATCCCAATCACCTAGGGGTCTCTATCCAATCATGTCATTTGATCCATAAGTAGTGTTAATGTGTCAAATCCATTATTACCAATAGAAATGACAGGCATGAAAAAATAACAACATAGCAACAAAAATTAACCAGGGGAAGTTGTTGAAATTATGGGTCCACAAAAAGTTTAAACTACATATATTGTTTCAGAATTAGATATTGACAATTGTGGTGACTGTATACTGTTTTATTACATGTCGTACCATCATGCCCTTTTTTTCAGGTTGGCTTCTTTGGTTTCTGTAGCAGTTATGTCAAACACTCAGCTGGGAATATCCTGATTGTCATCTCTGACTCTCTAATGAAGTTTGTATGCTGCTCGTGCTTTCTCATTTTGATCTGATGCATGCACTTCTCTCTCAAAAACATTTATTATTCCATGTTTGTTGCTCTATTCTTAGGAGATTGTTTGGATTCAATATGTTGAGCTGGTCTGGATAGCTGTACGTACAGTATCAACATGTGCTCATAGTGCTTTACCTTCTTCAGTTGACTCCATCAGCAGTTTCAGAAAAGACTCAATTTGCTATTCCTCTGTTATGGAAAGTCTAAGTCACGACATTACTATTTCTAGCACCAATATCACAAGCTTCATGGAAGTACTTCAGCTACGGTGTCTTGATATCAATGGGCATATGGTGGCCAGTCTCTTTCGAGTATTGCACAGTATTTTAAAGTTCCTTAAACACACTGATAGTGAACTGAAAAATGACTTCATTTGTATATCTGTTCATCATATTCTTATGGTTGATTGGGATTCGTATTATCAAATCAATGTTGGAGAACCTCTAAACCTTGTCAAGGATAGCACGTTTAGCTTGAGCGATGATTTGAAACAGTTAGGATTTCTTTCAAGCAGTCTCCTCCAACTATTGTGCTCTTTACTTGAGCAAAGTGACCTGGAAGACAGCAATGGACAAGATATCTGTGCTAAGCTTGTAGGTGCAATTCCTAAGTTAGTGGCTATATTACCAGAGCATAAGGATGCCCCCAAAAGTCTCTCTCAGTACTTAAAGCACAAATTTCTGGTAATTTCAGACATGCAAAGATTTTCTATTACTGCACTGACATTTTTATTGCTTTTCATTTTTTACGAATAAGAATTTAAAAACAGTTTTTGATTAATCAGGTGCATATAAAGTTCTTCTATGAAATTAAATATTTTGTTTTTGGACAATCATCAGTCTGCTATTTATTTTTCAATGCAGATGATAATGATGCGGCTAAAGCCTTACATCCAGAAGGACTGCTCATATATTGTTTGTTGCCTGAAATTACTTCGACGACATTTCCAGCATCTTCTTCATGAACCTATAATGCAACATATTGCTAGACCAGAAAACTGTTTGGAAGGATCCCCATTTTTGTTGAGCATTGTAGGTTTGGGTGAGACTCATGATAAATCCACCCAGCACTTACAAAGACAGGCTATGTATTTGTTTCTTAGCTGTTGCATATGTTTGGCTCACAATGGCAATGACAGTGCACTGCAATGTTCATGCAAGAGAGACGATCAAATGCTTCGTCACAAGGTTCAAGACTGCAGTGATCATTGTGACTGTTTTGCCTTATCAGAAATTTCAGGCTGGTTTCAGAGATGTTTCTTAGATAAGATTTTTGGCTTCAAATCATCAAAAGACATTGCTCTGTGCTTTCTGCAGTTATATATGGAGGAGGTACGCATATGTTACAATTGCCTGGTAGCTAATTAACCTTGATTAATGTTCAAGGTAGAAATTATGTTTCAACTTGTTGGTTTTGTTTAAGTAGTTTTAGGTAACTTGTTTTTGGCAATAGTTGCAAGTATGCTTTAGTTGTCTTCGGAAGTGGGTTGTTGTGGACATAATTTGTTTCCTTAGAGTAGGATATTTCTCATACATTCATGTTACTGCACACTACTATAGAGTTGCCTTTTATGTTTGACAGATGCCCCAGTGAAAAGGCATGTAAATTATTGCAGAGAGATGCTAATGCTTTTGTTTCAGTTGTATTTGTCTACTCTTCACTTTCTGTTTTTCCAAACCAATTCAGCTAGATGCTTAAGTTGTTCATGAGCTAAGTTTGTTTATTTTCCTAGTATTAAGTGTTAACATAATACTGATGTGTTCCTTCATACTTTAGGACGACATGCTGTTCAATGTTCTCTTACAACTGCTGGATGCTCCACTCATTTCCTTGAAAATGTAAGTAAAGAGACAACAGTTTGTCTTAGAAAGTTATCCAGATCATAGGTGTCTTTATAAGTTATGCTCTTTTTTTTTCCAAACTTGCAGAGATAGCATGGAGATTAGATGGGCTTCTGAACTGATTGGGGGCAAACTGTTCTCGAGCATTTTTGACCCAGTTCATGTTTTCCATCTCTTGCTTTTATTGGTGAGTCAGTCAAAATACTTTTACTTCATGTCACTAGGTTTATAAGAAGCACAATTCTCTGCATGGTGGCATCTTAAATTTCAGTTCTTGTTCATTTCTCTGCACGGGCATACTGCTGTATGTAGTCAATATAGTAGCAAGCTTTAGTAATTAGTAGTGTTCAAAACTGTTTAAGATAGGGGGACATCCTTTACTATTTATTCGGTTGTGGATTCCTTCTTACCGTAGCCTGTACCAAAAAAGAAAAGAAAAGAAAAACAAGACACAATTATTTCTGTTCCATTTTCTTTCAAGTTCAGACAAGCATATGTAGGGTTATACAATATGTAAAGTGGCATACCTATTAAAGACTCATGCATTTGCTGGCTCATGCACCATTTCTTTTTTGTAGGTTTTCCAATTTCTTCTTCTGATTTCACTCTACAATACAAGTCTTGAGGATAATAGTATTTGTTTATTTTAATGTCATTCTGCAGCTGCACTATGATCACTTGGTGCTTGTTGATTATCTCATATCTAAAGATGTAGGTGTGCATTGTGTGCAGTATCTGTTAAGGTCAGTTTGTACCATACAAATCCTTTATAAACAGCATGACAGGGTTGCCTTCTTCACATTATGATATCTGTTAGTCTCTCAGGTGCTTACGCCTGGTAACCCAATGTTGGCATTCTTTCATCGATGATTCAATTTATGAGGCAAAAATAGAGAAACTTAACTTTAAAAGGCAGAAGACCTTCAATGATGCAAATAGTAGCAGTGGTAGCTCAACTGAAGGCCCTAAGTTAGGTTCTGCATGTGATAAGAAAAGCAAGAACAAACATAAGCTTTTCCTAAATGCTAAAGCATGCCTCCTTTCATTGAAGAGAACACTGGAAGATCTTCATAAGAAGGGTCTGTTCCCTTACAATCCAAAGCCTCTCCTCAAGAGGTTTGTGGTCATGGTCATATTTATTCAATCTTTTCAGTGAAATTGTGATTATGCTGCTGTTTTCCCCCTTTTTCATTTAAAGTTCCATTCATTGAACCATGCAATGCAATGATTAGTTTCTGGCTATTGCAGCTTGGCCAGGTTTGAGGAGTTTTGTGAGCAGGATTGAAATTTCAGTAGCTTTTTGTTACATGCTGCTCGTGGAATGACCTTCTGGTAATCCTTTTATCCTTCGCTCTGCTCTGTGTTGTATGGTCCGATTCACGCAGCAAACAAAAGTTTAGTTAATCTTCTGTTCTCCTCAAGGCTCATCCGCCGTTTGGCATCCTTGTCAGGGTGGCCGCTGCAAGGAGGTGCAATCAGCTTGATTATTTTCGCTTGTGATTTACTAGTATACCTTTAGCTCTACTTTTTTGGACCTGATTTCATGTTGCTTATGAGTTACATGAACTATTCGCAGTGAATTGCTCATGCCCTGTCGCGCCTTAATACTGATTGATCCTTTTCATACATGAACACTAGCCAGCCCCTTGAAACGAATGAAATAATCCTGTACATACATATTACTTTGTAACTGAACTTTCCTGCTACATCAATACACAAGGCATTTCTTGCCTACGTTTCAAAAAAAAAAAACAGAACGAATGAGTGAACGAGTGAATGTTACTCCACTAGGTAGTAGCCTAGTACTACTATTTAACTAGCGTGCATATACTAGTTACTTGATGGACTGCTACAATTCGATGGAGAAAGTGTGAAACTTCTTACTTGGTTTGAGAGAAACAATCAATAATTCTGTAGTGTTCTATGTAGGGCAGCTTCTGAGCCTAACGTATTGGATCGGACCAGCGCTAGAGCTGCTACATAAATGTCATTTCATATTGGCCAAGTTTTATAGTCGTATCTGGCTAACTAACTCGTACATTGGTTTCGCCGTGGTGTGCGGCTAACTGTTCCTACTATATGTGCTGTGACAAGTCACTCAAATATGTTCTTTTATTCCATTTGCAGGCCCGGATTGACTTGGTCAGTCAGGTACTTCGTGCGATAGAAAATGCACGGTCAGAGAAGGCGAGAGAGCAAAGTCATTGCTCCAAGACTTTGTTGCTTGCTAGTCTGAAAGCAAAGCTCCAGTCTCATTCAGAATGAACAGCACATAGGCTGGCCTCTTCGAGCATCTATATAAACTGGCCCTGATCAATCTCATCTTCCATCAGAACAAGCTCATCACTCCCTGCAAACTAAAGCTACTCTTCAGTGGATCGCATATCGATCGAGCTAGAGAGATTTATAGCTAAGCCAATGGCATCACAGGTTGAGAGCCACCGTGCCGGCGCGGAGATCGTCAGTGGAGACGGCGTCTGCAGGAAGAAGTCCATCGAGCTGCTGGAAGAGCTCGGCCTCCCCAAGGGCCTCCTGCCATTGGAGGACATCCAGGAGTTCGGCTACAGCAAGGAAACGGGATTCATGTGGCTGGTGCAGAAGAAGAAGAAGATTGAGCACACCTTCAAGAAGATCAAGCAGACCGTCTCCTACGCCGGCGAGGTCACGGCCTTCGTCGAGAAGGGGAAGCTCAAGAAGATCACCGGAGTGAAGACCAAGGAGTTGCTGCTCTGGCTCAGCGTCGTCGAGGTGTACGTCACCGAGGCCTCGCCGGAGAAGGTCACCTTCAAGACAGGAACCGGGCTGTCTGACACCTTCGATGCCGCTGCTTTTGCGCTCGGGGAGTAAGAACATAACTAAGGTCTAAGGAGTAAGCTACTCCTATCATCTTAATTATGTAAAAGGCTTAAAGCTACTGTCTTACATCTCCATGTACTGTTATATCTTTGTATTGCAAACACACAGTCTATTTCTTCCGGTATATTAAAAAAAATCACTGTTTTACATGGTTTAATTAAGGTGCAGTTACTCATGTATCGGTACAGTTATACTTCGTATCAACTTGGTTAAGTTACACTGGATCAGGGCACTTACAAAACTGTAAGCTATGATACCAGAGATGACCTTTCGAACAAACAAACAAGCACATTGTCAATTGTCTCCTTTGGCAAATGGAAATGGGAAAAGATATCCCACCCAGCAAATGGTAGATAATCTTGTTCTTTTCCCTACATTTTATCTTAACCAGTTACCACCCATTTAATAAATAATCTTCTTGTTTTAACTTTGGGTGAATCCATTTTGAACATATGAATATTTGATACTCGCTTGAAAATGGTCCGCTTATATGAGCAGCCATGAGTCTCACTCTCACTCCCTCGCGAGCTCCACTTGAGAGCGACTCTCGTCCCGTGATGGTCGAACCACACTAAGGCTTTGTTCTCCCCAAGTTTTCCCAACTCACCCCTCACTTTTTCCGCGCGCACGCTTTTCAAACTGTTAAACGGTGTGTTTTTTGCAAAAAACTTCTATACGAAAGTTACTTAAAAAAATAATATTGATCCATTTTTTTTAAAAAATAGCTAATACTTAATTAATCATGCATTAATAGACTGCTCCGTTTTCCGTGTGGTTGGGAAGCAGCTTTAGCGAACACAGCCTAAAGCAGGCCAAATGGACAGCCCGCCCAGCACGGTACAGGCCCACTGGTGTCACTGCCTGCTATGGCATGGTCAATTAGGCATGGCAACTGTAGCGGGCTATGCCGTGCTGGCCCACGTGCCAAGGTCTTAGCCCAAGCACGGTCCAAGGAGGTGCTAGGCTATGCCAGGCCGGCACGGCTATTGTAGCGGCACGTGGGTCGATAGCCGGCCCATCAGTACACGTGGCCCATAAAAATTTAAAATTTGGGGAGAAAAAAGAAAACAGGTGGAAAAAAATATAATATGAAGGAAAAAATGGATTAAGATAGGTCATGAAAAGTTATAGGAAAAATAGGAAATATCACAAAATATATGATAAAAATAAGATAAAATATGGAAAAAAATAACAGATATGAGAAATATATGAGGAAAAATAAAAAACTGTAGGAAAAATAAATGAGCCAATAAACCGTACCGTACCATGCCAGCCTATGGACTAAGGTGCTGACCCAAACACGGTACAAGCAAACAGGCTGTATCGGCACTGCCCACAGGCCGGCGTGCCATGCCGTACCTGGGCGGCTCCGTGCCATGCCCGGGCCGGCTCAGCTGAGCACGGTCCATTTGGCCAGCTATAAAACCACACCAAGTAGCAGAGAGTCCGAGTCGACCTCCTCCTCTCCGACCCAAACCCTCGCTCCGGCGACGGCGAGCGAGCCGCGTCCTCCCTCATGGCGGCGCCGCCGGAGTTGATCGACGACCTAGCCGCAGAGATCCTCCTCCGCATACCTCCGGATGAACCCGCGCACCTCGTCCGCCCCTCCCTCGTCTGCAAGCCCTGGCGTCGCATCCTCACCGACCCCGCCTTCCTCCGCCGCTACCGGGCATTCCACCGAACACCTCCCGTGCTGGGCTTCCTCCAAACATTCAGTGTTTCAACATGGGCTCCTCCGTCCCCCACTTCGTCCCCACTACCGCCGCTTCTCCATTCTCCCCACCGGCCATCGATTCCCCCAACTGGTTGTGGGTGCTTGACTGCCGCCACGGCCGGGTCCTCTCCAACCTCTTCAATCCCATGGAACAACTCATGGTCTGGGACCCCATCACCGGCGACCAGCATCGCTTTCCTCTGCCCCCGCACCAGCACGCCCACCGCACTGGCGCCGTGCTATGCGCTGCACGCGGCTGCCACCATCTCGACTGCCACCAAGGCCCCTTCCACGTCGTCTTCGTGGGGAGTGGACTTACCAGTGGGGATGACTCATGAGCATGCTTGTACTCGTCAGTGACTGGACAGTGGAGCTCGAAGGCCTCCATTGTGCTCGATTCCTTTGTTGAGATGTTACCGAGCCTCCTCGCCGAAGACACACTCTACTTCAACTGTGAGCAGTGCATGAAAATTCTGGGGTATGACATTGGCAGGCATGAGCTTTCAGAGATCGACCCGCCATTGGGGCATGATGGTGGCATCCTCATGGAATCAGAATATGGTGGGCTGGGATTTGCTACTGTGGAAGCTTGCGGCCTCGTACTTTGGTCGCAGTATGTGGATTATGATGGCATTGAGGAATGGGAACAATCCAGGGTAATTGAGTTGGACATGCTGATCCCTAACTTCTTGTTCTCAGGTGTTCTGGTTGGTTTCGCAGAAGGCACACATACCATTTTCATGTTGACAGATGTTGGCTTGTTTGCAATTGAGCTCAAATCAGGCCAAGTGAAGAAAATTGGTGAGAGCAGGCCCTACTATGCCGTCATTCCCTACATGAGCTTTTACACTTCAGGTAATAGCCTAGATCTTTTACAGCTTGCCTTAATTGAAATTTCAAAAATTCAGACTAGGCATTGTTTGAGTTAGTGGCTTAAAAAGTACGGGTTATCACATACTCCCTCCGTCCCATAAAAGATCAACTTCTGGCTATGAAACTAGACGTACGTTACGTCCAAATTCGTAGTCAAAAGTTGGTTTTTTATGAGATGGAGGGAGTATGTGCCCTGTGCTTCAGAACGGTGATTATTTTTTTAATCAAAATTCAATGTCACATATCACATAAAACTCTGTTGTTCTTACCCATTTTTTTTGTTGGTTCTAGTACATGTTATGAAACTTTCCTGAAATTAGCTAAATTGCCTAGGCATATCTTGATGACTTGATCTATTATACTTCCCCAAAAAGTATTGCATGCCTTATTTGGGTGTTAATGTTGAGCTATTATGTATGGTTATGAGTTCTATGCTTTGCATATTTTCAGATCTTGCTGGGAGGAGGTTAGCGCAACCAGCTGGAATGCAGTGATCCATTCAGACCAATCCATTATGCTGCTTCTACCTTACAGAGCTAGTCCTTTGAACTTAAAGTCTTTTTTTCCTTTTATCCTTTTAGGTGGGGAGTGGAAATAAGAAGAGAGTATGCAATCGTGCTCAATTCAAATGTTTGATTTCAGTTTGTAATGCAAGTGAGAAAGGATGACTCACTCAGTGAACAGCTTCTTTCTTATCATTTAACTGCTTATTATCGTTACCCAGGATCTATCTTTCAGGTTTACATTTCTTTTTGTTTGAGACAATACTCAATCCATGATTGGGAAGCCCTCTTGGAACTGATATATTGGATATTCCCTTTTTGCACGTGCCCTAGTGAGTAGTGATAAATTTGAGTGGTTGACTCTGTGTAGTCCAGACTTTAGACTACGAAAATATTGAAGTGACGGTTCTTTTCTTTGGGTGCATATGGTTGTTCAAGTAATTAGCAAACTGAATAATAACTTGAAGAAATTGTTTACACGAAACCGGGAGATTTGATTACACTTAAACTGCTGTAATAGCTTCAGTTAAATGGAACTGGGATTTTCGGCCATGTTATTCTAAAAAGGATTTGACTGTATGACTCATCATTCAATGTTCGTAAGTATAGTACCGACAAGCCTGCCATGAAAACTCCATGCCTTTAGTTTGTCATTTGAAGTAAAATACAGCAGATTGAAAGCTGCCAATGTTGTGGTTTTGCACTTCTGTTTTTCTGATCTCTTTTTGTTCCTGTAGCTTTTTCGGAAAACAATTGAATGGAAATAGGCATATTGCACATTCAGCCTCTTGACGTATTGCTTATTCCTAAGCCACAGTGTGGCACACTGCTAGTATATGACTATATGCAAATAGGGCACCTGACTCCCTGCCTGTTTTAGGCTGAATTTGGGCAGGTGTTCGTTTTATTTAAGGATAAGGTTTATGAATTTGAATATGGTGTTTGTAAATTAACTTCATGATGATAGGTCACTTGCAGTTCTTTTGGTGGCATGGCAGCTTTGTTTTCCTCCATGCTCAACCTTTTGTTGTATGCAGGATTTGTGTATCTGTCTTTGTGAATTGTGATCATAACTTGGTTTTGTTGCCTTCCTCTGGCTTGGATTAGTTATATTAGTATTGAGCTAGTAAACTTAAACTCATGAACCTTACTAAGTGGATGTTCCACAATATCTATTTCATCTGGCAATGAAGTTCATTAGATAAGTTTCCGGTCATGAAAAACTTACCTGTTTGCTATAATTATGCTTTGCCTTTGATTCTGATGCTATGATTGTGTTTTGCTCTTGATACTGACCAAAGTGCTTGCTGCAAGGCATGCAGCACTTCACTGGAATCTCTAAAGGAATCGAGGGCATGAGGTGGGCAGCAGAGCAGAGTGCAGAGGTAGTTCCTCGCGACAGAAGGAAAAGCTAGTGACTCTTAAGCTTAAGAAATTCGCAAGGTGAGTAAGGATGGGAGTGTCAGCACAATTCATTGTAGTCAATCCAATGCGGATACTGTGTTAACCCTTTAATCATCGCTGAACACCAAAAAGAACTTGAAATAATATGTACTCAAGTTGTTTAGTTTGAGCACTGCAGTCTATATGACTTTTTTTTTCTTTTGTAGCTACAGCTATTCCAGTTATTATCACTACTAGAACTAGCTGGGTGGCCCACGCAATTGCACCGCTATCACCCATACAAAATTATTTATTTTTTACATATAATTTTACTTAAAATTTGTTAAATATCTATCTCGTTATCTTAGAATTTTGAAAGACCGAATTTTATCATCCGCGTGTTTCTAGTTTTATAGTTTTTAAAAGTAGCTTTGGTCGCTACTCCTTACTTATTTGTCAGGCTTTTATTTGCTTGTTGATATATCACTATTTCTATTCATCTTCTATGAAACCCTTTAAAATTAGACCTTCTAGTTTTTAGAATTCATTATCTTGTTAGGTTTGTTTTTATAAATTTTTTAAAGTTCCGTCAAACACCGCCACTGTACTCCTCTACGGCCCCTCCGCTGCCTCCTCTCTTTATTATCTTTGAGATTTTAAAAATCGAATATAATTATTGTGTGGGTCATTTTTTACTCTTTAGAAGTCCCGCTAAACCGTGAGCGGTTTTGCCATTGTACTCCTCTACGCGCGATCCGCCCGGTGCCTACTCTCGTTATTGTCATTGAGATTTTAAAAATTAAACATAATTATCATTGGGATTTATTTTTTTACTTTATAGAATCCCGCCAACCGCCGCGACCGTGGTGCTTAATGGCTTGTCCGTTGTCCCTCCTCTTAATCGTTATTTGGATTCTATTTGATGTTTTGTTTATATATTTATAGTTTTTATATGTCCCATCAACTGGCACCACTTTACTCCTTTATAGGCCTATTGTTTTTCCCCTCTTAATTATCATTTGATATCGTTGTGTTCTAGATGAACTATTCTTTTCGAAAAATCCATATTTTTCATTTTAATATTTTTTATTTGTAAATTATATTCCTACTTAACTCTTATAATTATTTTTATATTTTTAAAATTTATTTTATTTGTTATTCTGAATTTTAATTAATCTCGTCATATGTTCTATTCTTTCAATAGTCTTTATTTTTATTACGAATTTTAGTTATTTATAAATTGTATTTCTAGTTGAAATCTTATTATTATTTTTCTAATTTCTGAATTTATTTTATTTTTTATTTTAAATTCTAATTAATCTCATGTTGTGTTATGGATGAATTAATTGTTGTTTCAATATTTCTTTTTTATTCTGAATTTTAGTTATTTCAAAATTGTATTCCTACTTTAACTCTTATTTTTCTTTCCTAATTTCAGAAATTTATTTATTTATTATTCGGAATTTTAATTAATCACGTATTAAGTTCTTATATGTACTCCTCTTTCAATATTGCTTATTTTTAATTCCGAATTTTAGTTATTTTTTAGATTGTATTTCTATTTGCACTCTTCTTTTTCCTTTTTCTTCGATTAATGTGGGAATTTCTAGCCTCCACAGTGAATGTGGTGCTTTTTTTCGAGCTGTCTTAATAATATGACTAGTAAGATGACATGTGCAATTGTGTGGGTAGCACCCATACAAAATTATCTAAAAAATTTACACATAATATATTCTTTAATATTTGTTAAATAGTCATCTCGGTTTCTTAGGATTTTAAAAAACATGGCCCTTATCATCATCCTGCTTTCAATATAGTTTTTATTAAAAGTTACACCAGCTATCAACTCTTACTCTTTGTCATCGCTTTACTTGCTTGTCTACCGGCTACGATTTCTATTCATTCTTCTTTGGACCTTTAATAAAAATCGGACCATATAATTTTAGAGTTCATTGTCTCATCAGAGATTCTGTTTTTATAGTTTAGAAGTTTTGTTTAAACACCGTGAGGAGGACATCAACACCAACGATACATCCACGCCTCCACAAGTACAACTTCATGGTCCTATTACCCACACTCGTGCACATCAGCTCAACTATCAGGTGCGTTTATTCTTAAATTCATGTACTTCTTATTTATATCCCGGAGACGCGTGCACTCTTGTTTTACTCAGGAACAACGGAGAGGATCTAACGGGGAGAGGGTTCGCGGGATGGATTCAGACTGCAGCATAGCACCAACTTCTGATGGCCGCCACGACTTCATGCGAGCTCCGATTTGGGCGTGCAAGTACTTCATGGAAAGCTTGTCAAGTCTACTTTCAAATGGATCCAACCTCATATCCATATCAGTTCTGGAACAGCCGCAATCTGTGTTTTATTACCGAGTCTTTTTCTGTCCATGGTGCTACGTCACCTCTTTGGGCCCAATGGGCCGTGTATCAAGTTGGGTCCAATAGGGACGCGTCCTAGGGTTAGAGAACGACCCTAGCACCTATGTGGTCGGTCCTTCCTTCTTCTTATAGCTTTAGCCATTGCCAAGAATACTTGGGTTTTGTTTATATCAAAGTATAGCGTCACTACTTTGCCGAGTTCATCCCGTGATCGGTTAGATCGCCGGATTTCTTGTTACGGAATCCCACTTGTTCAACTTTTGTTGATTCAATCCATCATTATTTTGATTCGCAAATTCAGTTGCTTGTCATCTTGTTCTTGCTAGTTCTCGTGGTTGGGCTGATCGTGCATCCGTCGAGATTCATGACCGCCTCTGGAGTTGGTGTAACGATTGCTAAGGCGCAACATCCCTGGATAGTTGTAGTCGGATCGCCAACGTTGCTCCATCCAATCGACTTATCATTCTCATTGAAAGATCGGGACACCCCTGCACGCATCAATCCGTCACCCTACTTCTTTACGACCCACTTGCTGCCTCCTCCCCTCTTTATTATCATTGGGATTTTAAATATCGAACATGATCATCCTTAGGTTCTTTTTCTTACGTTCTAGAAGTCCCATCAACTACCGAGATCATATTCCTTTACGGCCCACCCGCTGCCTCCTCCCCTCTTTATTGTCATCAGGATTAAGACTTGAACCTAATTATTATTGGGGTTCGGGATTCTGTTTTTAGTTTGTAAATGTCCCATCAACCGTCACCACCGTACTCCCCTCTCCTTATCTGTACTTGTTTATTTATTATCATTACGTTATTCTGATATTGATGATTTCTTACAAGTTTATTATGGATTAGTATTGAAATCCTATTTCAGATTTTTTATTTTTTACTTTGAATTTTAATTAATCTTATATTTGGATATTTATAGAAGGTATTTTTGATATGGACTATTCTTGGTACATAGTCTTTACTTATTTATTTATTTTATTATATTTTCAAATTTTAATGATATTTTAAATTTTGTTTGGATTCATATTGAAAATCTAATTTCGGAATAATTGTATTTTTCATTTTGAATTTTCATTAATTTTGTTTTGCGTTCTAGATGGACTCTCATTTTATTTTCTTTTTTTTATTCCGAATTTTAGATATTTCTGAATAGTACTCCTACTTTATTCCGAATTTTCATGAATTTTTAAATTTATTTGGAATTATTATTTGAAACAATTTTTAGAATTACCTAGTATAGTTTCTACATCTTAGGAAGCGATTATATGCTTTTGGATGGAAGCAGCAAGTCGGAGAGGTCCTGAAGTCAAATCCAACTCTCATTAGTCCCAAGCCACGCTTGGAATCAGATTAGTACTAACTTTTTCTTTCTTTTAAAACTGTGCCATACGGACTCCAAGTCTATATTTTTATAGTGGTGCGATTAATCTCCACCGTTATATCTATATCCACAATGATCTAACGGTGTAGATTTTTATTTTTTATTCGATTAATGTGGAAATTTCTAGCCTCCACAGCGAACGTGGTGCCTTTTTTTAAGCTGTCTTAGTAATATAATAATAGATAGATAAATAGATACTACAGGGATACAATCTTGTATGTCTGAACATCATTTCAGATTGAACACGCATGCATTATTTATCTCAATATGTATTGCTAAGTTAACAATGGTGACCTTTTTGTTTACTTCCCTTATGTAGGCTGGCAGTCAAGAGGATAAAGGCATGGAACAGTAAGCGGGTTTAGCATCGGTTTTACTATGTTGTAGGCGCGTCAACATAGTGGCGTGGGTAGTTCTAAAGCTGAAATCTGGGCCAGTAATTTGAACTATCGGCTTGGTGAGAATTTCCTGGGTCAAGCTGAACTTGTTGCATGGTAGTTTTCTGTTTAGCTGGTAGTGTAATATCTAAATATATGTGTTTACTCTAATACTAGTATTTACTATGTCCTCTCGTACTGGTTGACTTTCAATGGGCAGCCATGGTGGAATGGCCATAGGCGCATCTGATCTGTTTATGCGATGGTGATTGACAAGGAGGCATCATCCCTCCTGATGCAGTAACTTGCAGACGATACTTCGAGACGAACAAGTGTAACAAGAATAAGCGATCAGCCATATGATGGGTCGGTGCCTAGCTTTGTATGTACCGTGTATCTTCTATCGCGACTGAGGAGGTGGTGTTTGAAACTCATATAAATGAAGATGAAGATGAAGGTTAAGCGTTTTACGTAAAACGAGGTGGTATTAACGTACAATTAATTAAGTTTTAATTATTACAAACTTGAAAAATATATTAATCTGATATTTTAGAGTAACTTCCATATAAAAAGTTTTCGTACGAAACATACCGTTTAGCAGTTTGAAAAACATGCCATAAATATCAAAATTTTCATCCAACTCTGGTTGAAGATTTGAACGCAGCCTGAAAGTTAGAGTTGAAGAGCAAGAAATTCAGAGTTCGGAAGGAAGATGAGAGCTCTCCCAGGAGAGAATCAAAGCTTACATGGAACTAAAGGTGGGACGGAGGCTTCTACAATATTGGAAGTGATCAGAATAGAGCAAAATCTTGTAATTACAGCTATTCATTTGCATTACTTTGACTCGCTTGTGCATTCATCTTAGGCTTAGCAGGTTTGTAAAATTTCTCTCTTAAAATTGTATTACCTGGTACTTGTAAAGTGAGCATACGGTGCTAAATTACATGGACTGAAGTTATATGAAAGTGTGTGAAACTTGAATTTTAACTTGTTTTCGAAGAACTGGAAGGGTAGTATTCAAGCTAGATCATGAGCCCAGCGAATTGGACCGGACCAGTGCTAATTGGTCAGATAAGTCATCTCTGGCTGGCTGCCCAGCATACATCCATAACCGTGTTGTGTAACATTGCATGCTGAGTGTAGTATTCATCAGTGGATGGACTTGGTCAGGAACTTTGTGCGTCAGAGTGAATATGCATCGCACGGTCAGAAAAGGTTGGTGTACAGTTGTGGCATGACTCGAGGCTTTGTTCTTCACGACTTGGAATCCAAAGTCCATAATATTTGCCTCTGCAGTCTGAACAAATCTTTGTCAGAATGAACAATCCTTCACAATTCTATATAAACAGAACCCCACATCTCATCTTCCATCACAACAATCTCACAACCCATTTGCAGACAACACAAATTTCAAACTAAAACTTCTTTACCTTGAAATTACATACCCAAATGGCATCTCAAATTGAGAGCCACCGTGCCGGCGCGGAGATCGTCACCGGAGACGGCGTCTGCAGGAAGAAGTCCATCGAGCTGCTGGAAGAGCTCGGCCTCCCCAAGGGCCTCCTGCCATTGGAGGACATCCAGGAGTTTGGGTACAACAAAGAAACAGGATTCATGTGGCTGGTGCAGAGGAAGAAGAAGATCGAGCATACCTTCAAGAAGATCAAGCAGACTGTCTCCTACGCCGGCGAGGTCACGGCGTTCGTCGAGAAGGGGAAGCTGAAGAAGATCACCGGCGTGAAGACCAAGGAGTTGCTGCTCTGGCTCAGCGTCGTCGAGGTGTACGTCACCGATGCCTCGCCGGAGAAGGTCACCTTCAAGACGGGAACCGGGCTCTCTGATACCTTCGATGCCGCTGCTTTTGCGATCGGGGAGTAAGAAATGATGACAAGCCCATAATTTAATCATGTAAAAGGTTTAAAATCACTTTATATCTTACGTCACCGTGTAGGCATGTACTATTATCTCTTTTGTATTGCAAACACACATGAGTATATTCCTGTATTTGTTCCTTTTTTTTAAAAAAAAAAAGGTCCCTTTACTCATTAGTGACTGGACAGTTCCTTTTCATCATAAAGAGAAAAGAAAAGAGAAAAAACAGTGACTAATGACTAACGTGCACATTGTCATAAACTAAGAGAGATTTTCAACATGCTGTTTAAATTGTTGAAAAATCTTTTGTATGCAAGAGTTCGAGGTGCAAAAAAAAAAGGTCCCCTTGTACTGAAACTGATATGAGCATATTATCCCTGCAAAAAAAAAAATTGAGCATATTATGAGCAGCTGTGATTGTACACGACTCTCACTGACTCGTGGGCCCTACTCGAGACGGTTGTCCACCACCGCCTTCCTCACGACCCGACCCGACCCGAAGTCCAAATTCCCCCAAACCCTCGCTCCGGCGACGGCGAGCATGGCGGCGCCGCCGGAGTTGATGGACGACATGACCGACGAGATCCTCCTCCGCATCCCGCAGGATGAGCCCGCGTCCCTCGTCCGCGCCTCCCTCGTCTGCAAGCGCTGGCGTCGCCTCCTCACCGACCCCGCCTTCCTCCGCCGCTACCGCGCATTCCATCGAACACCTCCCGTGCTTGGCTTCATCCACAACCGTGGCCATTGCAGCAGCTCCTACGTCCGCCGCTTCATCCCCACCACCGCCTCCTCTCCATTCTTCTACGATTTCTCTCCACCGGGCATCGATTACCCCACCTACTGGTGGGCGCTCGATTGCCGCCACGGCCGTGTCCTCCTCCACCTCTTCAATCCCATCGACCTCATGGTCTGGGACCCCATCACCGACGACCACCACATCTTTCCTCAGCCCCCGTACCCGGACATCTACTGCACTGGGGCCGTGCTATGCGCCGCACGCGGCTGCCACCATGTTGACTGCCATGGAGGCCCCTTCCTCGTCGTCTTCGTGGGCACAGGAGAGGATGACCACTCATGGGCGTGTGTATACTCGTCGGAGACTGGAGAGTGGAGCTCGCAGGCCTCCATTGTGCTCGATTCCTATGTCGAGATGTTGCCTGGTCTCCTCGTCCAAGACACACTCTACTTCAGATGTGAGCGTGGCATGAGAATTCTGGGGTATGACATTGGCAGGCATGAGCTTTCGGTGATCGATCCGTCATTGAGGCATGGAGGTGGCATCCTCATGGAATATGGTGATCTGGGATTTGCTAGTATGGAAGATTGCCGCGTCGTACTGTGGTCGCGGTATGTGGGTGAGGATGGCATTGAGGAATGGAAACAATACTGGGTAATTGAGTTGCACTTTCTGAATCCTGTGAGTAACCCCCCGTTCTCGTGGTATCTGGCCGGTTTCGTTGAAGGCATGCATACCATTTTCATCTCATCTGAAGCTGGTGTGTTCACAATTGAGCTCAAATCAGGCCAAGTGAAGAAGGTGTGTGAGCAGAGCTACCATACCGTCATCCCCTACATGAGCTTTTACACTTCAGGTACTAGCCTAGATCCTGTAAAGCCTCCCTTAAATCGGACTAGGCATTATTTCAGTTAGCGGTGTAAAAGTATAAACTTACGCCATTACGGATATTTGACTGTAAGCATTATTTCTCAGTTAGCGACTTAAAAAGTAGGGGTTATCATATATGTGCTCTGTGCTTAACAACACTGAGTCTATGAAAATTCAATATCACATAAAAGTATAAAACTCTGTTGCTCTTACCTTAATTCTTGTTTGGTTCAACATGTTACGAAATGTTCCTGAAATTAGCTGAATTGCCTAGGCATATCTTGATGACTTGTTCTATTCTTCTGTTTTTCTAAAGTACACATTACGAAACAGGACTGCACTAACTCCAAAATTACATGCCTCATATGAGTGTTGATGTTGAGCTATTATATGGTTGTAAGTTTTATACATTGCGTATTTTCAGATCTTGCTACAGGGAGGTTAGCGCAACTAGCTGAAGTGCAGTGACCCCTCCAGACCTTTCCATTAAGCTTCCGGTATCTTACAGAGCTAGTCCTTTTATTATCTTTTAAGATGGGGAGTTGAAGTAAGAAGAGAGCAAGTACTATGTGACCGTGCTCAGTAAAGAGGTTTGGTTTCAGTTTGTAATGCAAGTGAGAGAGGATGGCTCACGCAGTGAACACTTTGTTTCTGCCCATTTAACTGCTTATGATTGTTATCAGCGATCTATCTTTTGGGTTTATTTCTTCTTATTTGAGGTAATACTCAATCCAACGTTGACTGAAAATACAGAGTCGCTGACTTACTGTTCATTTTATTTTGGGGAGCGCATGGTTTAGTAAAAAATAAATTGAATAATAACTTGAAGAAATCGTGAACATAAGAACCTGAGAGATTTGACTTCATTTTCTGTGCTTTAAACTGTTGTAAAAGTTTCAGTTAATAGAACTGGGGTCTTAGGCCGTGTCATTCTGAAAAGGATTGGGCAGCATGACTCATCAAGGCATGAACCTGATGTTCCTAAATAGAGTAGAGATTACCTTGCCTGCCATGAGGAACTCCATGGCATTAGTTTGTCATTTGAGATCACTCAATATAATTACTGAGTAAGACATCTCATTGACAGCAGAGCACTCTGGCTTCTATTGCTGATTGATTTTGATATTATTCTAAAATGGATTTGGCTGTATGAATTTGATGTTCTTAAATAGAGTAGAGACTAGCCTGCCTGCCATGAGGAACTCCATGGCATTAGTTTGTCATTCGAGATCACTCTATATAATTACATTGGAGTAAGATGCCTTCTATTGCTGATTGCCAATGTTATGATTTTGATTTTGTGATCTGCTTTTCCGGAAACATTGAATTGATGGTGCTAAGTGATATGACACTAGTGTCTAGTATTGATCATCAGCCAAATGAATTGGACTAGACCAGTGCCAAATTAATTGGTGAGATAAGTCATCTCTGGTTCCTGACAAAAATAAATAAATGAATAAATAGAGAGTCGTACTTGGCTGGTTGGTCAGCATACATCCATAACTGTATTGTATAGTGTATGCTGAAGAAGTGTATGTACTACATCATTAGTGGACTTGGTCAGGGATTTTGTGCTTCAGAACTATAATTTGCAGTTATCAACTGCATGGTCAGAAAAGGCTGGTGTTCAATTGAGAACTCTATATAAATAGAACTTACTATCTCATCTTCCATCACCAACAATCTCTCATCAACACATTTGCACAAAACACATTTCCAAACCAAAACACTTTTTGGCCTGAAACTACATATCCAATGGCATCGCAAATTGACAGCCACCGCTCTGGCGCGGAGATCGTCAATGGAGATGCCATCTGCAGGAAGAAGTCCATTGAGCTGCTGGAGAAGCTCGACCTCCCCAAGGGCCTCCTGCCATTGGAGGACATCGAGGAGTTCGGCTACAACAGTGAGACTGGCTTCATGTGGCTGGTGCAGAGAAAGAAGAAAATCGAGCAGACGAGCACACCTTCAAGAAGATCAAGCAGACCGTCTCCTACGCCGGGAGGTCACGGCGTTCGTCGAGAAGGGGAAGCTGAAGAAGATCACCGGCGTGAAGACCAAGGAGTTGCTGCTCTGGCTCAGCGTCGTCGAGGTCTACGTCGCCGAGGCCTCGCCGGAGAAGGTCACCTTCAAGACGGGAACCGGGCTGTCTGATACCTTCGATGCTGCCGCTTTCGCGCTTGGAGAGTAAGCTTAAGGAGTCAGTCAGCTACTATAAGCTAGAAATGATGGAAGATTGCAATTTCTTAATCTTAATTACTATGTAAAAGGCTTCAAGCCACTATCTTACATCACCATGTAGTGTTATATCTTTTGTACTATTGCAAACATACATGGGTATATTCCTGTAATTATTCCTGTTTATAAAAAAACAATTATAAGCTTTTGATTCTATAGGTTTGATCTTTCCAAAAAAGAAAAAATAGGCAGAGACTAACATGCACATTATCACTAACTTGGTTGTGTTTCAACTGCACTTTAAAATTTTAAAAGTTGTATTGGTTCTAGTTTAAGGTGCCAGCTGTGCCGTGCTTATAACTGTATTATGTTCGTCTTCTCTGAGCTTTGCGAGTAGTTTTTGTTCATCAATAAAAGACGCTGTTGAGTTTTGACATACATTTGACCTTTTATGTCATTTAATATGTTTGCACAAATATAAAAAAATATAGTACATGCTTAAAGTACCTTTAAAGATAAACAATAACCATTAGATATATTTTTTTTAAAAATAAGACGAGATCAAACGTACTCCCACCATCTCAAAATATAAGAGATTTATTTTCTACACCCTGCTTAGACTCTCGCATCGCCCTCCCCACGGGCGACACGAGAGGTGACGCCGCCACCGTCTTCTTACTCCTCCCCCCTCCTTCTCTGCCTCGCCGCCGCCTGAGCGAGCGCTGGCAAAGCCGCGCGGCCGCGGGGACGGCGGCGGCGGGGCTTCGCCCAGCGCGCGCTCGACGACCAGGGGAGCTGGCCGGGTGGCGATGGTGGCAAACCGTCCGGATCCGCGCCCGCCCGGTTGGATCCGGCGGGGAGGCGCTTGGCGGCGGGGCGGAGTGGTGGCGGCGGCAGCTGGAGGTGCGTGGTGGCGGCGGACAGGGCTGGCGGCGGCGGAAACCCCCACCCGGATCCGCGCCCTTTTGGTCGGATCTGGCGGGGGTTACGGCGGGCGGCGGGGAAGCGGGCGTGCTGGCGGCGGGGAAGAGGCGGTGGCGGCGACGGTTGCGCGGGCGGCGCAGCTGGGCGAGGTCGCGGCACGGCCGGGCGCGTGTGAGCGTCGCCAAGCGGCGGTTGAGACCGTTGCCCGGAGGCCGGTGAGGATGGTGACGGTGGCCAGAGGTGAATCCGCCCCCCCCGAGGGCGGATCCGGTGCGGGGCAAGCTCGCGGCGGTGGCGGCACCGCGGAGCTTGCGGCGACGTCGGCGGTGGCAACGGTGCGGGAGCACGGGGCGACGGCGACGGTGGCAACAGTGCGGATTTCATGGCAGCGGCTTGTCGGCGGCGACAGCACGGTGGCTGGTTGACGGCATTGGCGGCTGTCGGCTACTGTGGCATTGGGGCCCTTGCGGCGAAGGCAGCGGCGTGGAACTCGTGGCGACGGTTGCGGTAGCGGCTGGACGACGGTGATGGGGCTGTGGCTGGCCGGCGGCGAGGTGGCGTCGGCAGCAGCGGCTGTGGTGGTGGTGGGAGGTGGCATGGTGGCCTCGGTCAGCTAGCCGAGGGCGTGGCAGACGGTTGCATCTGGCCGGCGCGGGAGAGTACGGAGGAGGGGTCGGAGACCGGCTTGGCGCAGAGAGGTGCAGCCGATGGCAGCGGAGGCCGGCTCGGCGCGAGAGGCGCGGGCGGCGGAGATGGAGGCCGGCTTGGCGCGAGAGGCGTGGCCGATAGAGGGAGGCCGGATTGGCGCGAGAGGCGTGGCCGATGGAGGGAGGCCGGATTGGCGCGAGAGGCGCGGCCGGCGGTGGAGGAGGCGACCCTGGTGCGAGAAGGAGATGCCGGTGGGTGTGGCGCGATCTTCAGCGCACGAAGGCTAGCCGGCGGGGGCGCTGGTGCAGGGGTCCCACATGTCGGCAGAGGTTGAGTGGTGGTGGAGCATCGGTGCGTCAGCCGTGGATTCACAGGTGGTGAGCGGTGGGTGAAAACCTAGCCCGGCCTTGGCCAAGCCGACAACGATGGTTAATTCCCCCTTCTGAGGGCGTTGTCGTGCTGTCTCACCCCTCAAGGGCGGTTGCCGGGCGTAAGCCCAGTCCTGGCTCTTTTGAGCCCCGACGGACGGCGGCGGTGGTTTTCCGTCGCTTTTCTTCTTGAAGACGTCGTTTTGGCACCCCCTAACTGTAGGACGATCTCGTCTGTGTTCCTTTGTTGGTTTAGCGGCGGCCGGTCACGCTTAGCGGTGGCCGGTCCGGTGCTAGCCTCCTCCTGGTCGTGTGTGTTGATACTGTCGGTGTGTGGGGGGTGGTATATTTTTTCCTTTTTCCTGATTATGACCCTCTAGGGTTGTAATCTTGTAATTTTTTCCTGCACTATCAATAGAACTTCGCACCGCCTCGTGCGAGTCGTTCAAAAAAAATATAAGAGATTTTGGTTGAATGTAACATATTCTAATACTATGAATCTGGACAGACTCTCTATCTAGATTTATTATATTTATAGTACTATAATACGTAAAATTCAATCAAAATCTCTCATATTTTGAATGGAGGGAGTACGTCTTAAAGACACTGGCTTCATCCATTAAAACCGGCTACTCATTTTTGGTTAGTTATAATCTTAGGTGGATCCATCGTCACAATATCAATGTGTAATACTTAGTTTCAAATATAGGTGAATTGGAATTCATTCAAATGTTCAAACTGGTCGAAGCACAGCTGTGATTGTACACGCTAGGACTCTCACTCTCACTGCCTTGCGGGCCCTACTTGACAGCGACTCCCGTCAAGCCACCGCCTCCTCTCCACCCAAACCCATGGAGCTCATGGTCTGGGACCCCATCACCGGCGACCAGTACCGATTTCCCGTGCCGCCGCACCAGCACGCCCACTGCACTGGCGCCGTGCTATGCGCTGCGCGCGACTGCCGCCATCTCGACTGCCACCAAGGCCCCTTCCTCGTCGTCTTCGTGGGCGTGCTTGTACTCGTCGGAGACTGGGCAGTGGAGCTCCCAGGCATCCAGTGTGCTCCATTCCTGGATCGAGATGTTGCCCAGCCTCCTTGTCGAAGACACACTCTTCTTCATCTGTGAGAATGGCATTAAAATTCTTGGGCTACGACATTGATTGGCGTGAGCTTTGTGAGATTGAGCCACCATTGTGGGGTGATTACGAAGGGGGAACCCTGATGACAGCGGAGGATGGTGGACTGGGATTTGCTACCATGGAAGCTCGCAGCCTCGTACTGTGGTCGTGGTATGTGGGTGATGATGGAATTGCAGATTGGGAACAACTCAGGGTAATCAAGTTGGACATGCTGATTCCCTCAGTCTCATTTAATCTGGTTGGTTTCATAGAAGGCACACAAACCATTTTCCATGTCATCGAATGTTGGCGTGTTCGCAATTGAGCTAAAATCAGGCCAAGTGAAGAAGGCTGGTGAGAGCAGGCCCTACTATTCCGTCCTTCCCTACATGAGCTTTTACACTTCAGGTACTAGCCTAGATCCTCTGTACAGCTTGCCTTAGTTGTAATTTGATAAATCAGACTAGGCATTATGTCAGTTAGCGGTGTAAAAGTATAAAATTACGTTATTATGGATGTTTGGCCGTAAAAATTAGTTTCAGCTATCGACTTAAAAAGTATGGGTTATCATATATGAGCTCTGTGCTTAAGAACACTGAGTTCAGGAAAATTCAAATATCACATAAAAGTATAAAACTGTTGCTCTTACATTAATTTTTGTTTGGTTCAACATATTACGAAATGTTCCTGAAATTTAGTAAATTGCCTAGGCATATATTGATGACTTGGTCTATTATACTGTTTTTTTTAATTGTTCATTCCAAACTAACACTGTGTTAAATACGTGCCTCATTTTGGGTATTACTGTTGAGCTATTATATGGTTATAAGTTTTATGCATTATGTATTTTCAGATCTTGGTAGGGGGAGGTCATCGCAACCAGCAGGAGTACAGTGACCCATCCAGACCCTTCCATTATGCTTCTGGTTATCTTACAGAGCTACTCCTTCTTATTATCATTTCAGATGGGCAATCAAAGTAAGAAGAGAGTATGTGACCGTGCTCGATCGAGATGTTTGATTTCAGTTTGCAGTGCAAGTGAGAGAGGATGGCTCATGCAGTGAACAAGTTTCATCTCATTTAACTGCTTAGGATCGTTACCCTCAATCCATCTTTTAGGTTTACATTTCTTCTTATTTGAGGTAACACTCAATTTGGTAACCCACTTGGAACCGATATATTGAATCCTTTGTTTTTGCTTTTTGCTCTGATGAGTAGTGATAAAGGTTGAGTTGTTGATCCTACTACCTATTGTAGTTCAGACTGTGAAAATACAAAGGTTAATGCTCATGTTTTATTGGAGCACCTGATTTAGAATAAATAAATTGAATAATAACTTGAGAAATCATGAACACAAAAACCTGAGAGCTTTGACTGCATTTTTTGTGTTTAAATTGCTGTAACAGTTCAGTAAAAACAAACTGTTGTAATTGTTTCAGTTAATGGAACTGAGGTTTTAGGCTGTGTTATTCTAAAAATAATTTTACTGGATGACTCATCAGGGTATGGATTTGATGTTCTTTAATAGAGTAGAGACTAGCCTGCCTGCCATGAGTTTGTCATTCGAGGTCATTCTATATAATTACATAGGAGTAAGATTGAATCGCACTGACAGCAGAGCTTTTGGCTTTTATTGCTGATTGGAGCTGCCAATGTTATGATTTTGATCTTGTGCTCTGCCTTTTCTTCATATAGCTTTTCTATAAACATTGGATTGATGTTGTTGGGTGATATGGCACCAGAGTCTAGTACTGATCATAAGCCCAACGAATTGGACCGGACCAGTCTAGTTAATTGGTCAGATAAATCATCTCTGGCTCCTCGCCAAAAAACAGGAATAAAGAATAAATAAAGAGTCATCCTTGGCTGGCTGGCCAACATACATCCATAACTGTATTGTATATTGCATGCTGGGATACTGAAGAAGTGTATGCATTACACCATTAGTGGACTTGGTCAGGGAATTTGTGCGTAGAATTAATATGCAGTTACCAACTGCATGGTCAGAAAAGGCTGGTGTTCAATTGAGTCATCAGTCATAACTAGAAGCTTTGTTCTTCACGAGTTGGAATCTATAGTCCATAACCTTTGCCTCTGCAGTCTGCACATATCTTATCAGAATGAACAGATAGACAAGTCTTGAGAACTCTATATAAACAGAACTCACTATCCCATCTTCCATCACCAACAACATCTCATCAACACATTTGCACAAAACACATTTCCAAACCAAAACACCTTTTGGCCTGAAACTACATATCCAATGGCATCACAAATTGACAGCCACCGCTCTGGCGCGGAGATCGTCAATGGAGATGCCATCTGCAGGAAGAAGTCCATTGAGCTGCTGGAAGAACTTGGTCTCCCCAAGGGCCTCCTGCCATTGGAGGACATCGAGGAGTTTGGATACAACAGGGTGACTGGGTTCATGTGGTTGGTGCAGAAGAAGAAGAAAATTGAGCACATCTTCAAGAAGATCAAGCAGACTGTCTCCTACGCCAACGAGGTCACGGCATTCACTGAGAAAGGGAAGCTGAAGAAGATCACCGGCGTGAAGACCAAGGAGCTGCTGCTCTGGCTCAGCGTTGTTGAGGTCTACGTCACCGATGCCTCACCGGATAAGGTCACCTTCAAGACAGGAACTGGGCTCTCTGACACCTTCGATGCTGCCGCTTTCGCTCTTGGTGAGTAAGGCTTAAGGACTCGAGTCAGCTACTGTAAGCTAGAGATGCTGCAAATCGGTAATCTTACTATGTAAAAGGCTCAAAGCCACTATCTTACATCACCATGTTCTGTTATGTAAATCTTGTGTATCGCAATTTGCAAACATATGTGAGTATATTCCTGTATTTGTTCCGGTTTAAAAAAAAACCCATTGTTTTGCACAAGACCTTTGTCAACTTGGTTAATGAACAAGCCTACGGGCACTTAAAAAATTGTAAGCTTTGATAGACTAGTGCACAAGCCTGCACATTGTCAGTAACTAGGAGTGATTTACATCTTGTAGTTTATAAAGTTTTATTGGTTCCGAGTGTTCCATCTGCCAGGTGAGCCGTACTGATAATTGTGTCTTCTTCATCTTCTCTGAACTATGTTGGGTTCTTTTCTTTTCAGATGGGGAGGTGAAGTATGCGATCGTGTTCAAAGATCATGTTTGATCCAGTTTGTAATGCAAGTGAAAAAGGATGACTCTCACAGTGAACAGATTGTTTCTTCTCATCTAATTGCTTATGATCTTTACCCATGATCTATTTTTCAGGTTGATATTTCTTCTTATTTAAGATAATATTCAATTCATGATTGGGAAGCCTAATTGGAACTGATATATTGAATCGCTGTTGCGCTACTGAGTAATCATAAGATTGAATGGTTGACTCTAGTGTAGTTCAGGCTGCGAAAATATTAAAGTTATGGTTCTTTTTTTTGGATGGACCTGGTTGACCAAGCTATTGTAAACTGAATAATAACTTGACGAAATCGTGAACACAAAACTATGAGATTTGACTGAAGTTGCTGCGCTTTAAACTGCTGTTCAGTTAATGGAACTGGGTTTTCCGCTGTGTTATTCTAAAAAGAGATTTGACTGAATGACTCATCAAGGTATGAATTTGATGTTCTTAAATATATATCAGAGACAAGACTGTCATGAGGAACTGCATAGCTTCAGTTTGTCTGAAATTTTGTATGTGTGACACTAGATATTATTACAGCAGAGAAAGATGCAATCTCGTTAACAGCAGAGCACTTTGCCTTCTTTTGCTGATTGAAGAAACTGCCAATGTTATGACTTCTCTGCTTCTATCTTTTGTTCCTGTAGCTATTCTAAAAGTATTGAATGGATATAGCACATTTGCTTGATGATTTGTTTTTTGCTTTCTCGCCACTCTGTAAACAAACTGCAAGTTTTTCAAATGCAAATGTTGAAGAATTCATTCCAAAATGTTGATTAAACCAGTGTTTCTGTAAGCCCATTCATTCCATAAAATGCTGGGTGCGTCACAACAAATATATATATATATATATAATATATATATATATATATATATATATATATAGAGAGAGAGAGAGAGAGAGAGAGAGAGAGTTCTGCCTGCCGCGCATTGGATTACCGCGTGAGAGGCCGAGAGTTCATCTGGGCCGTACATGACAGATCGAACGGGAGAAACAGATCCCAAATGGGTCGGAATTTTAAGCTCCGAACCCTTTTGACAGGCTCCTGCCGATGGGTTAGCAAGAACGGCACCGCCACCCATTTGAGGCTGCGCAAAATATCACTGATTTTAATTTACACTCTGGTTGTAATTAGTATATATTACCAGTCATGTTAAGTTTTTAACCTTTTTACTGGTTGTAATTATGGATGCTTGTTGCCGGGCCGGAACACCAAAAACTAAACCAGATCGAATTTTTTTTTTTTGGAAAACTTTCACCGGGGGGAAGAGATTCCCCACCTGAATTTTCATTTCAAGGAGGGTCAAAGTTCAGAGTTCATTACAAATTTAGAGACCGAAGGGAGGAAGAAAAGAGTTCTTTCCAAATAGAAATTATACAAATCTATCTTCAGTCCGGAGGTGTTCCGCCCAAAGAGTGGCATCTTCGATACATTTCAGCAGGGTTCTATGCAGGGAAGCCGGCAAATTTCGGAAGATCACATCATGGCGGTGGTTCCAGAAGCAGAGGAGATAGAAGATCCGGTAGTGTTTCACTGGGATTTGCGGGGGAGGCAGATCGATTTTCCTTTTCCCGACAGTGGCGGACACAGCAGGGTATGTTAAGCTCTATGTTGCTAATGCACATTCAGCCTCTATGTTATATCCTCAAAAGCCCTTCTCAAATAGTAATTCTGGAGCAACTGGGTACGTACGGTTTTCCTGTCAAAATGAGCTACCAGCAAGCATCCTGCAGTCAGTCAGGCAGTTCTCTTCTCACACATGTAGAATCCTGATCATCAATCAACATTGCAAAGCTAGAGAACTTCAGACCTGTGACCGATCGTGCACCTGTGCTGAATTTAACAGCAGCACTTCACTGAATTCTGAACAATCTCGTCGTGGAAGATCACAACAGAGACGTAAACCAGCCTGCAGCTTTCCTGAGCGTTTCTGAATCCAAAATGTTGGGTGCGTCATGTCAAAAGAAATTCATCATCACCAAGGAACCATTGCAAAGGAAAGGCTAGCAAGCAGAGTAGCAGATATTATACAGTTTCAGGCTGAAGCAGAGTAGCAGATATAAGGGCTGAAACTTTCAGCCCTTACTGTAGGAAACTTGCAATTCAGACTTAAAGTCAAGCAACAAAGACACAAAGTGATGTAGCAACTAAGAACTACTCTTGGAGACGCAAATTAGCCGCAACACTGCGGAACAACCGAGTGCATCAGAATGATGAAATGTTCTCACGATCACCGGCTCACCACAATGGACAAGTAAACTGAACAATAATCTCAAGAAATCATTGGATTACTGCGTGCGAGGCCACGAGCTCGTCTGGACCGTACAGGAGTGATCAAACGGTGGAAAGAGATCCTCAAAGGGGTCGGAATTTTAAACGCCGAACCCCCTTTGATTCGAATACCGCTTCAGCGCGATATTTGCTAACATGGGCCCGGTTGTGAGGCCTACGGGCCGCGAATAATTCTGCACATCTGGGCCACACGGTCTTGATCGAACGGCCCAATGGGCCGCACGGTCTTTGACCCGTATGGCCGTACCCATAGTAAGGCTCACCGGCCGGAGCGCCGCCGCTTCATGGCCGTTTCGTCTCATGCTCGCCGGAACCAGAGAAGATGAGAGGTAGTGGATGTTCATCATGCATCATCAACTAAGATTTTTGACACCGTTTGATAATTATGGATGCTTTATTACCACAACACCGAAAACTAAACCACATTTAACTTTCCCAAGCCGAACAACACCATCTGAATACTGAATTCTGAAACAGCATGATGTGAGTGAGCTTCAGAGCTACAGGGTGTGTGTTCGTCCATAATTATTCACAAGCTAAGCTCCCAGATTGACTTCATTCATGCACGGAACCTGACGAATGAGGATCATACACACACCAAACTACCAAAGGATGAACACTAATTTGCAGCCGGTGCTGAAACTTGACTACCAACCAATTTATCAGACGGGCCACGCCATCAGAGTCTGTTTCTGTTTCCTCATCATGCGCAAGCTCATCTGGGCCGTAGATGCCTGATCGAACGGCAGAAACTGATCCCAACGGGGTTAGGCGCAGCATCGTGGCCTCCGCCCTTCCTCCTCCTGTAGGTCTCCATGACGTCACGATCGCCGTCTTCATCTGCTGCAACCTCATGAACCGGGCTCCACGATAACATCAGCGAATTTTACTTCCCAATACTGAATTTTAACGTACGTACACAGTAAAAAGGGCATGCAAAATCTGTCTCAAGTTCTAGCCTCAAAAGCCCTTCTCAAATTCTGGAGCGATCTTATTCAGACAATTGCTATGCTTTCATCCCTTAGTTTATTCTGACAGTAAACTGAGGAACATCCTGCAACTTTCCGAAGTATTTCTGAATCCCTCAACTCAGAGCTGCATCCTGAACGACACTGACGTACGCGACATGCGTATAGCATGGCTTCGTATTTCTCTGCAAATTAAGTTCTCCATGGTGGAATGCTGAATTTTGGTTGGCATTTGCTAACATCAGCGATCAGTCCAACCTTCACCTGGGAAGAGAGATACCTTTTAAAAAAAGAAACACCTGGGAAGGGATTTGTTTGTTTCTCTTTTTCTTTTTCTAGTTTTCGTCTGAAGCTATCAAAATCTTCAGGATACCTTTGATGATACACAACTGTACTTTGGATGATACTCATTGATACACATAATAATAGTTGATGATACTCAATAATACACGCTTATACTTGCTTATATTTATTAATACACGACGTGATGACAACACTCAAGGATAATGACTGAGTTTTTATTATAAAGAACACGGGTTTCTTCAATATCATGACACTATGGGATACACTAAATCTCAGTATCATGGGGGATCTCACAACATCTGCAGCCTGTAAAGATCTTGATCACAATGAACAAGCAAATTAACAAGACTTGAGAAACTCTATATAAACCGAACCCAACATCTCATCTTCCATTACAGCAATCTCTCAATTCATTTGTACAAACCCAACTCATTTCCAAACCCAAAAACTTCTCTGTTAATCTTCTTTGAAACTACTGCTCCAATGGCTTCACAAATCGAGAGCCACCGCGCTGGCGCGGAGATTGTCAATGGCGATGCCATTTGCAGGAAGATGTCCATTGAGCTTCTGGGAGAGCTCGGACTCCCCATGGGACTCCTGCCATTGGAGGACATCGAGGAGTTCGGCTACAACCGAGAGACCGGGTTCATTTGGATGGTTCAGAGGAAG
The DNA here is from genome assembly GCA_000573905.2 of Oryza punctata. NCBI lineage: Eukaryota > Viridiplantae > Streptophyta > Magnoliopsida > Poales > Poaceae > Oryza > Oryza punctata. The sequence continues at coordinate 1,207,939 of CM002494.2, read as the reverse complement.
AAGAAGATCGAGCACGTCTTCAAGAAGATCAAGCAGACCGTATCCTACGCCGGCGAGGTCACGGCGTTCGCCGAGAAAGGGAAGCTGAAGAGGATCACCGGCGTGAAGACCAAGGAGCTGATGCTCTGGCTCAGCATCGTCGAGGTGTACGCCGCCGAGGCGTCGCCGGAGAAGGTCACCTTCAAGAGTGGCGCTGGAATCTGCAAGAGCTTTGACGCCGCTGCGTTTGCCCTTGGCGAGTAAGGACTTGGTATTAATTTGCTTGCAATGTTCGCAATGATGCCGAAAGTTTATGGTAAATGTCCGTGTCAATTGGATGTGTGTAAAGGTCAGGTTTTTATCCATTATCTAAAAATGTTCGTGGCAAAGAAATATGGAACTTTTGTTGTTTCATGCATTAAACTCAAGTTCTCAGCAGTGTCATGTACACTGTGTTCTGATCAAATCTATTACAATAATGTGATAATAAAATTATTTTAAAAGAAATGTATATTATATCTAGACCATACTTCCGCGAATCTCTGATTATTTGGCCGATCAGCCTATGTATAACTTATGTAGTTGTAATCTGAATTTTAATAGTCTTAGTTGTATTTATTATATGTATCATTGCTTAAGATGAAAGTGTGGAACTAGTTTCACATTAGTATGAGTACAGAACATTTGGGATGGGTAGATCTTTAGTTATTTTGTCAAGTCTCCTGAATGTGTAACACATCCGGTCGCTGCCTTCGTGTGGTTTGACGGGCACATCTCAGGCTGAAGTTGACTGGCAAGGTAAAGGCCCAGTTTCATCTCTCATATTCTTTACTCGAGGCTTCGAAGTTTATATTATGTTTGTAAATTGATTTGACATGTTTTCTTCGATTTGCAAATATAATGTAAAGTCCGGGTGTTCTCCACATCTACATAGCTTGGAGGACCGAGGATCCTCAAGTTCCTATTCTCCATGCGATGTGAACGTTATCGAAGGAAATATCCACGACGCATGAGATGAGGGCAAAGTCAGCTCTAAAGACCACGTCAATCCAAATGACCCACTTCCTCAAGTGAGCGCTGACCCATACGGGCTCCTGCACAACACCTAACTGTAATTAATTCCATACTCAAAGAAAGCCCCTTCGGTCCAGTCACGTTTCCCGAAGACGATCACTAGGTTGGAAGACTACGCTCCACAATAGCTAATCTAAATAGCGCTTTCTTGGTTGCGGCTAGGCCGATGGCTGCGGGCCCTTCCCATCCCCCTGTTCGAGGAGAGGAACTGCGCGACGCCGGGGACGCCAACATCAATGTTGAAGAGGTCCCTAGTGAGCACCCGAGCCAAGACCCAGGCCAAAATCCATGAAACGCTCCACCGAGAAGACCCGGTCGACAGACCCCCACCGCCTCCAGATGATCGTGATCGTCGTGGCAACTTGAACGGGCGTAGGCGGGATCGACATGAACAGGATAACGTCCGTCATCAACAGCAACATTCTCCCCACCGACAACGCAACAATGATGGTAATCGAGAATGCCGAGACCAACTGGATCACTAGAGCTACCAAGATGAAAACAATCAAGATCAGTGTAGTCAGGGTGACAACGGTCGAGGCCATCAACATCATAACGATAATAGACGACGTCGTGATCCGTGATCTCAAGTCCTCGGAGAAACCGTGTTCAGGGACGCAAACCTAGTCACCGCACCCCAGACCACAGTGACCCTTCTTCATCATCATCTTCGTCAGCAAGCGGTTCCCGAAGACCACGTGGACATCAACCACCTCTTGTACCTGGAAGGGGATGCAGGTCGTTCACCCCAGCTCTACGAGAAGTACGGTGGCCTGAGAAGTTTCGCCCAGGAGTTGTAGAGAAATATGATGGAAGCATAGACCTAGAGGAATTCCTACACGTTTATTCCACAGTCCTCTACGCCGCTAGGGGCTGACAACAACGTGCTTGCAAATTACTTGCCAGCTATGCTAAGAGGATCTGCCCGATCATGGCTCGTTCACCTCCCGCCTCGCTCAATCTCTTCCTGGGAGGATCTATGGCAGCAATTTATTGCCAACTTTCAAGGAACATACAAACGCCATGCAGTCGAGGATGACCTCCACACCTTAACTCATAATCCAGGAGAATCTTTGAGGGACTATATATGACGATTCAACGAATGCCGGAATATGTTCCCCGAAATCACGGATGTCTCAGTTATACGCGCGTTCAAGTCAGGTGTGCGAGATCGCTACACCACTCAGGAGTTGGCAACAAAACGGATCACCTCCGCACGAAAGCTCTTCGAGATTATTGACAGATGCACTCACGCGGACGATGCCCTCAGGAGAGAAGAGGGGAAGAGCAAGGCAGGTGACGAGAAGAAACCAGACAAAAAAGATACACCAGAGTTTAGCAAGAGGAAGAACAAAAAGAATGGAAAGCGCAAAGCAGTGACCGAGGTCCACATTACAGATTAGACGGACCCACCCACTAAGCACCCAGCCCCTTAAGAAGACGAACCTCGACGACAATGGTGCCCAGTGCATAAAACCAACGCTTTTTAAAAGTTATGGTTCAAGATATCTTTGTTTTGGTAATTTAATTAATTTCACCTTCCTTGTCCCAAATTTATTCAAGCTAGGTTGAAGCTCACTAAAAGTTTTAACAAAATAAAGTAAATTGCACATTGGACCATTTTTTACCACCGTTGTAGCAAAAGTAAGATATATTTTTACTTTGGACTAGGAATCTTTGCAAAACATTTCGCACGGAATGGTCTTCATCCTCTGGCTCTCCCCCTTCTCTATTTTCCCTCTCCTATATTAGGTCAAGAGATCATTGCGTTTGACCGCCAGTGAAATAGGCTGAGAATTTATCATGCCATCATTGAAAACGGATTTCACTAGAATTCCATCCTATACTCGAGATTTGTTAAAATGTCACTCTTAAACGACAACATGCTACAATGTCGTTTCTCCCCTTTAGGTGACTCTTTTGCATTTATTGCACAAATGAATAGATGAAATGCTCTTGGGCTATCTTTTTTTTTGACACAACTCTTGGGCTATCTTGTTGACATAGAAAACAGAATCGGTGTCTCATCACGCTCCACCGCCCGCACGTAGGAATCTAGAGGTAACTCATTTGTTTTAGATCCCCATAGAATTTACTAAAAACATCATTTTTCGATAGTATAATTTTTTTCCTATTAGGCTTTATAAAATCATATGCATTCCAAAGGGGCCTTTAGCCCTTTACTCTGATTTTTTTTCCAAGGTTTTTGGCTAATTAATCTAAACCGCAACATGATTTGGCAGTTGGCACGCATGGATTAGGAGTTTCAAATTCAAATACGGATCGGCCGCGTGCGTGTGGTTACCGATCGAGTCGGAGAGGGAGAGCGATATGATCGAACGGCAATTAAAATCCCCTTGCGTTGCCGCACCCTAACCCTAACCCTACTGAATATTGAGGGGATGGCGATGATGCGATCGGCTTTGGCGAGGGTATTCCGCCGCTCCGCATCCGGATCCTGCCGTGCCCCAGCTGCGGGGGTGTGCCGACGGCGGCCGGATATCGACCAGGCGCCGCCGCCACTGCCCTCCCTCCTCCGCCCCGCCGCGGCGGCGCCATGGATGCTGCCGCGTCCCGGATCCGCACCCCATCCCCAGCCGCAGATGGTCAGGACCTTCATGTCTGTAGCCGCCGGGGACGCCGCCGCTGCAGCTGCGCCCACTCGCCGCCTCTTCCAGGTGATCGACGCTTCTTCGATTCGATCGATCTCATCTGCCCATCGCTTGCTTGGTTTGGTTGGTCCCCGCGTAGATATCGCACCTTTTTTATCATCTAAAACGTAGGATAAAACCACCGCAGCTATATCCAGGCCATGTGTTCTCATCCCGTAGTCTAGAGTCTAGACGCAACGACAACTCATCCTGTAGTGAAAATTTGGTAACTAAATCTGTCCCAATATGCAATTTACTCTATATTTAATTCAGTAAGGCTGTCTGCTAAGATAGTCCTTTGATGCGTTTGCTGGCTCCATAATTTTTATTTCATCTGACGATTGAGTTTAAGTAAATAATTTTGTGTAACAATCAAGCTCTGTTTGCTATGATTACGTGTTACCCTTAGCAGTATTGACCAGAGCGCACTTGCTGCAGGGACGGCGACAATTCCTTGTCATCTCTAAAGCAACCGAGGGTGTGAAGTGGGCAGGGCAGAAGAGGTTCCTCTCCATGGAAAGGAATGCTAATGGTCCTAAGCTTATGGAATTCGCAAGGTGAGTTAAGGATATATATAGGATGTAGTTATGCAATATCTATGCACTGTGCTTCATATTGCTCAATGAATTGTGCTTCTGCTTTATGCACTTTGGTTGTTGCTTGCTAGCCTTAAAACCGATCTGATCTTTCGTGCTTAGCCCGCTATGCTAATTACTACTACTAGTATTTCCTTTTACAAGAACGGATATGAGGTTTGAATGTCTTCGATTTAGAATGCTTACATCTTTTATTCTACCATTGATACAACTAGCGTGATACTAATTAGGGTTCCTACTAACAGGCATGGTAATTAAGCTAACCATGCAATGCAATTTCTTTTTCTAATCTTGTGTAGGCTGGCAGTCAAGAGGATCAAGGCATTGGGTAATTCAACGATCGAGATTGATCCACGGAGTGAGTTCTATGCTATAGCAGTAGTAACTGTGGTATGTCATTGGCTGATGTCACGACAATATCGAAGCCTTGATGACCCCACATTTCCTAATCTCAGCACGCATCAACTGAAGACTAGGGAGCGTCTTTCTAAACTTAACTCTGATGAGAAGTCTAATGATGTTGATGAGTGATGTTGATTGCACTCTTGATGGAGGGTAATCTTTGCTGCAATATGCGTGGTATTTATTAGTTAAGTCAGTAAAGAACATATGTGGTAGAGTGACTGTTATTGTAATTTTATTTATATGAACTATATTTAGTGTGCCTCATCGTACTAGTTGACGCTTTATACTGAACTAACTGAAGAACTTATCCAGTTGGCCCCATTTGCCCATGTGAAAATTGCATACAATGGCCTGTTAATGGTTGTTTTGCCGGGCCAGCCCCAGAAAGAGGCCAACAAAATTTCATTAGGACTGAGAAATTTTACAGATTACAAGTGAGAAAAACATCGACAAGAAGTTGTTTATGCGGCAATATGTACATCTTCAAGAACTGGGATCCTCGGCATGGCGGTGGCGCCATGGATGCCTCCCGCAACCCACCGTCTGATGAGGACTTGTCTCAAATCTCCAATGCGTGGCGAAACGCCGCGCATACAAATATTACTTAATCAAAACTTCTTTTAAACATAAATTAACTATGGACGGATAATATAAGAGATTTTCGTTATGCAATTGTATAGTTAAAATTCTTATATTATAGAGCGGATGGAGTATTTGGTTAAAAAAAAGAGGGTTAAAGAAATTAGAGATGGGAGAAAAACAAGATGTGGATAACGCCGGTCGGGCACTAAGATGCGAGATGCGAGTGATGGTCTGATGAATGCCAGATGGAAGCAAGGCAAGCAACAACAACCGGACAAACAACTCTACACGTCTGAACACCCTGTTACTCTTTACAAAAGAATATGTCAACTTGTGTGTAACAGTCGCCTAAGCAAAGGACATCTCGTGTGCTTTTATTCGTCAATACAACCGGGACTCCATTTATTACCAATTCAATCTGCAATATAATTCTAAAAGAATGTGTAATTGTGTATAGTGGGAGGGTGTCTCAAAACTGATAACCTTTCTGGTTGGTGCAAATTCATGAGGATTAGAGTAGAAGTAGTCCTCTTAGGTTTGTCAGGAATCATCTAATCTGCGTCCTAATGGCGCGCGCCGTCCGCGCGGCTTTTTTTTTTTTCGTTTCTTTTCTATTCGGTCTTTTCTTTCGTTTTTTTGTTTTTCGTTTTCCATACGTACAGGATACAAACATTATTTATGTGTATATAAAGTTTGTATACGCGTATACAAAGAATCTATACGTGATGTATTTTCTAGTTTTTTTTTATTTTTTCGTTTTCCATACGTACGGGATACAAACTTTATATACGTCTATATAAAGTTTGTATACGTGATGTATTTCCTAGTTTTTTTTAATACACAAGTATATAAAGTTTGTATACGTAGTAGATAAATTTTATATACGTGTATATACTTTTTTATACATATAAAATATATACATATAAAAATATATTTTTTATAGTAGTAGTACTAGTAGTATTATAGCAGTAGTATTACTAGTACTAGTACTAGTAGTGTAGTATAGTACTGTTGTTGTTGTAGTAGTAGTAGGGCCGCGCCGCGCGGGGGTTGAGCGCGCACCCAGCCGCCCATTAGCACGTCCCGCTATGTGATGCCTTCACAGCGGAGGAGAAATGGTCCCATCTCATTGTGCCCTTCTTTTACTGATCGACGAGTTGAACTATAAGCTCAGCAATATTCTTCTTGATGACCAGTATCCGTGCAGACCGTGCTCATAGAAACAAGAAAGAAGGACCGCGCACTGAGGAGCTTGGTGGGACCACGATGGCGGCTCCGATGCAGTTAGAGGGATGGATGCGGCTGGATCTGTCGCCTCTCTACCAGATCTAGCCGGAGGGCAGCTGTGTGGGTCGGTGGGGCCGCCCACGTTGCGGTGGCTCGGTGGAGTCGCGACTTTTGGGTCCTGTGACGATGACATGGTGACTAGCATCATCGACGGTGAGCGCGACCGGCGACATCGACGGTGAGCAGGGGCACTCTCACGCAGAGGGGTGCCTGGTGGGCGGTGGCTCCTTGCCCTGCAGCGAGGCTCTTGACGGCACGGGGCATAGGTGGCGCTGCCATGTAGGTCGGAGGCTGGCCGCGAGGGTGTTGGTGTTGCAGGGGTTTCGGTGGAGGGGCGTCGGCACAATGGCGGTAGGAGTAGGAGGCCCCTTTGGTGCACTAAGGAGGGTGAGGGCTAGCCAGCGGAAGGGCACCGGTGTGGTGGAGTTCACGTGCTACCGAAGGTTGTTTGGTGTGGGGTGTTGGGTTGCAGCGTTGGGGAGGGAAGGGAGGTTGCAGGCGAAAGCCTAGCTAGGAGGTTCTCTTCCTGGCTGGCAATGGCGGCGCCTTTGGGCGTCGCTTTCCCTCTTGGGCGCTTTGTCGTGAAGCCTACCCTCTTTCTCTCCCAGGCGGGATGCTCCGGTGAAAATCAGATCCAATCTCTTGGACAGGCAATGGCGACACTCCTACAATTGCGAATCTGTAGGGTGATCCGGGTGGTCCCCGAACCAACAAAAGAATCGCTACCGACCACTCTGGTATATGGAATTTCAGAAAAAAAAGAGAAAGAAATCGACACGCTAGGCCCATAGCGTTTAGGTAGTCGCGGCTTGGCGGCGCGCAGCGATCGAAGTGACGCGCGTTGGACTTACGCCTCATCTTCCGCCGCCCCGCCCGCAATTCCGTTTCACCGTCGCCGATTTGACGCAGACACAATCACACCGCAGTTCGTAGATGCAGGCAACCATGCACGCAGCGACGCCGAAGCAGCGTCTCCGCGAGGCGCGACCGTGACGATGCCGACGCCCAATGCGACCGGCGAGGGCGCGAGGCGGCGACCAGGATGACTCCTCTCGTCATCATTGTGAGGCAAGGCGTGACCGGCATCGGGGTGCGTGTGCAGCAGCCGACAACAACTGCATCCAAGCAGCTGGCAAGCTGAGCGCAACGAATCTAGGCAAGAGTAGGTGAATGTTGATTAATGATTAGCTGATTAGGGCTTGTATTGTTCTTTTTTATTTTCATTCTAATTTTCAGTTTCGATCCTTCACATCTTACTACTATTGTATTAATATAGGTGGTTGAAATACGAAGATAGATAAAGGATACATTTTATTGCCACTAGAAAGTCTAGACCCAACAAGAAAGTGTAGCAATCTAGCCATATAAGTTTTTTTTAAGATAAATTCTCACTATGTTGTTAATTTTAAGATGTTCCTAAGATGAGTTATAAATATATCTTGTTGCACTTTTGACCAATTCTGTTACATTTAGTATTGTATATATTGGCATTCTAACCTTTTTGGTATTCAAACATATTTTTAAATCGGATCACCTATACAATAAATCCTAGATATGGCACTAACTCCTATCATCGTGACCTCCCTGGAGGTCCTGTTTTGTCTCTTCTTAGCTCCATTTTGTTTGAACTTCGATGGTCCTCTTGGAAGTCGCCACCAGGGTTGTGCGAGGGACGAGCGAATCCTTCTTCTCTCTCGCCCGCCTCCCCCCCCCCCCGCGTCAACCTCTTTTTACGGGTACGTCTGGGAGTTTGTTGGTGGCCAGTAGCTTGGAGTTGAGGTAGGGCAGTGCGTCTATGCCCCGTTGTGAGTTGCGGTGACCAGGAGGCTGCTGCTACTGATCCTCTCCTACTCCTAGAGAAGAGGAGCAGTTAATAAAAAAAAAACTGAGAAGAGCAGCAGTTTGGATGGGCCAAGATTGGGGCCCGATGGGCTGGGAAAAGGCTCAACGGTCAACAATTTCTCCGATTGCTCATCCAGCAATTTCGCAATTTCTCTCTATCATCAGATATGTGCGTTCAACTCCAACCGTTGTTGATTCACCGCCCCCTTGAAACCCTACCACGCAATGGCTACGGCCTACGGGTAACCCTACCCTGACTCACCAACTCGAATCGACCATGGCAGCGGCGGCGGCCCAGCGTCTTGCGGTTTTTCTCAACATCATTCTGGGTTCCGAGGTGTTTCTCTAACTCCATTTCATGGTTTACTTGGTAACTTAGGGTCATGTGCTAGTTTAACCTCTACGTTTCTACAGATCTGTGGCTCCTGCACTGGGAGGACACATCAGCTCATCGTTGTGGGCGGTAGGAGGATGAGCACCTCCCCTGGAAACAACAAGGAGGTAAACCAACCCCCACCCCCCCAAATCCTCATGAGAGAAACTGTTCTAGTCTACATCTCCTTCGATTGGTCCTGCATTTCATTGTACTTTTCTGTCATGTTTGGGATTCAGATTTAAGAACAAGGTCGCCGGTGGTCAATACGGGCGGTTTGTTCTGTATCTTTTGGGGATTCAAGTAAAAACCTGAGATGTTCTTTTATTCACGGATTAGAGCACTGGAACTTGATCTGGTTGAGTTTGTGGCTGTAAAGGATACAGAGTTGTGTCTTTGTGTATATCTGTCTTGTTAATTTTTTAAAAAAAGCGCAGATGTAGTGTTATAGGAGTTTGTTTGCACTGATGCTGGCGACATTGCTGCATGTTGGGTCATCTGCATGTAGTTTTTCCTTTCCCCATCGGAAATTCTGCCTGCATTATGTAGTATCAGTTTTGCCTGTTGGTATTAGCAAAGATAATTATGACCTGTGACCGTTTTAAGTGCTAGTCCACATTCAGAACTCCTTAGGACTTCATTTAACTTAATATGAAGTGATCGAGTTCTCTTTTATCTTGATGTTTAGGCTCACTGCTACTCTGTTCCTTGCTCAAATTTTCTTAATCTCATAGGTCGAGTGTGTATTTCTGTGTACACTACCAGTAAATGTGCATAAATGTTTTAGGCATTTTGTGCTCAAGGTTAGTTCACTGCTAAATGTGCATGTCAATAAGAACCTTTATTACTTTGGGTTATATGTGGATATACGAATGCCTTTTTAATCCGATCGTGTGAGATTTTCGACATGGATTGCTAGACTGTTAATTGTTAAATTATCAATATGCGCCTATTGGCTGATGCAACGTGGATAATTGGGATAGAACACCTTAATTTAGGAACAAGTTTAACTTTGGGTGGTGTATACTGGCATTTTGTTCAGTTTCTTTTCGGAATATCAACTAGTCATGAACTGAGCTATCTCCATTTATTCTAGAATTAGGACAGTAGAAGTTGATTTGGTTTAGTGTTTATCTGTTTTGCAAAATGGCACAAAGCAGTATTGCAAGTATGAAACGAAGTGTACGTGTTCTTTTTCTCGAATACGCAGGAGATCTGTGTATCAGTATACTCAGAAGAAGAAAGAGGGGGTAGAAACCCTGAGTGTATGTGTATCAGTTTGGTTCAGAAAACAAGTGTGAATAGAATATCCTTTGTTTCTATTTTTCTGTTCCAAAGCAGATTTTGTTTCAATTTTTCTGTTTTAATAGGCCTTGGTTTGGGTTTACAATTGGGTTTGGGCCCTGAAAATGTGATTGGGTCAGGGTTGGGCCCTTTGAATGGTCTGATTACAGTTTGATGGCCCGTTTTGACTTTTTGTGCGATCTTCTCTAATTTTTATTTGCGAAATACCGTGGGCTGTTAGATGCAAATCCTAGAGTTAAAAAATCTGATAGATTTGAGGTTCTTTTCTGTTGAATGAGCAGTAGACATTCGTTTTTTTCTGAACAATTATTAGGGCTACTGCTCCACTTCTCTAATAACCAGTTATTTCAGGTTGAACCTGATATATTTGTCAGAGAGTTTGGTTTGTCGCTTGCGAAGATAAAAAAGTAATCTCAGTCAAGATTCTTTTGTAAAAGTGATGAAGGACCTCTGCATTGAGATGCATATCCTTCTATCAAAGGATAAGGTAGCAATTATTATCTTTCTTTTATTGATGTACTCCATTAATTTTCTTTTATTGATGTTTTAAGTTTAAAGTCATAATTGACATTTTTTATATTAGGTTCTTTATCCTACCGAGCTCTCAAATCTCATGGCCACGTTTATTCGGATAGGTGATGATTTTCATGTAAGTATTTTTTTTTGAAGTTATGTTTTTCAGTTGTGTTAGCTCATTATGTCTTTACATAATACTATAGATCTAAATATGTTTATATTTCAATTTCAGCCCCACAACTCAAAAGTTGTCACTGTTGAAATGATGCGGCGGATCGAGAGTTTGGAGGAGCAATTTTTATGGAAGAAAGGAGTGGCTGCTGCAGTAGTTTCTGCGTTCGTGGGATTTTTGATTGGTGTGCCATACCAACTTTACCTCTCAGAGAATGGTGTGCCATACCCAACTTTACCTCTCAGTGAAGGACGATGTGAGACGTGATTACATTCTTGATATTCATGAAGAAAGACTTAATTCTTTGGCCCCTCAGCTCTCAACTAAGGGCAAGAAGAGGTGCAATGCTGGTGCTAGTGCAGTCAAGATGACTGGGATGATTTCTACCGGAGGACCTGATTCTATTAGTGGACTTAAGAGGACTTCCATTGATGGAAGGACTTCCACTGATGGAGGAGGTGAGATGATTTCTACTGGAGGACCTGGTTTTGTTGAAGGACCTAGAACCTAGAGGAGGTGGGATGATTTCTAGTAGAGGACCTGTTTCTGTTGAAGGACCTAAGAGGTCTTCCAATGATGGAGTAGTTGTGAGGATTTCTACCGGAGGACCTGGTTCTGTTGGAGGACTCAAGAGTACTTCTATTGGAGGACCTAGTTCTGTTAGAGGACTCAAGAGTACTTCTACTAGAGGACCTGATGTGGTTGGAGGGACTCAAGAGGACTGGGCCTCATCATAAGACATCTACTGGACATAAGGAGACTATTCAGAAGACGACTGTTGTTGCTACTGGCTATGCGAGTACTGTTAAGAGGGGAACCCTTTCCAAGAAGATAGAAGATCAGTGCCACCCAAACCAGGAGAATGGTCTTGTAGCTACTCTAGCTGAAAAGACACTCAAGAAGAGTAGAGTACCTGAAGCAAGTTACGCATTTGCTATTGCTGACACACTCCAGAAGAGTGGAGTAGCTGTTAATCAGATTACTCATAGTGCTTCAGTTCAAAGGGATGCTTGTGGTGCTCCAGTTCAGATTGATGCTGCTGGTGCTCAAGTTCAGAGGGATGCTCCTGGTGAAGGTGATTGCTACAGGTCCTCCGGTAGAAATTCTCACAACTGCTCCATCACGGTTTGGGTGGCATTGATCTGCTGTCCCCCTGAACTTGAGCACCAGCAGCATCCATCTGAACTGGAGCATCACAAGCATCCCTTTGAACTGAAGCACTATGAGTAATCTGATCAACAGCTACTCCACTCTTCTGCAGTGTGTCAGCAATAGCAAATGCGTAACTTGCCTCAGGTACTCTACTCTTCTTGAGTGTCTTTTCAGCTAGAGTAGCTACAAGACTATTCTCCTGGTTTGGTTTGGGTGGCATTGATCTGCTGTCTTCTTGTAAAGGGTTCCCCTCTTAACAATACTCTCACGGCCAGTAGCAACAGTAGTCGTCTTCTGAATAGTCTTATGTCCAGTAGATGTCTTATGATGAGGCCCAATCCTCTCGAGTCCTCCAACCGCACCAGGTCCTCTAGTAGAAGTACTCTTGAGTCCTCTAACAAAACCAGGTCCTCCGGTAGAAATCCTCACAACGGCTCCATCATGGGAAGTCCTCTTAGGTCCTCCAACAGAACCTACAAGACCCTTCTTTTGGTTTGGGTGGCATTGATTTGTTGTCTTCTTGGAAAGGGTTCCCGTCTTAACAATACTCTAACGACCAGTAGCAACAGCAATCGTCTTCTGAATAGTCTCCTTATGTCCAGTAGATGTCTTATGATGAGGTCCAGTCCTCTCGAGTCCTCCAACCGCACCAGGTCCTTCAGTAGAAGTACTCTTGAGTTCTCCAACAGAACCAGGTCCTCCAATAGAAGTACTCTTGAGTCCTCTAACAGAACCAGGTCCTCCGGTAGAAATCCTCACAACTGCTCCATCACTACCAGGTCCTCCGGTAGAAATCCTCACAACTGCTCCATCACTGGAAGTCCTCTTATGTCCTCCAACAGAACCAAGTCCTCCAGTAGAAATCATCCCACCTCCTCTATCAGTGGAAGTCCCTCCATCAGTGGAAGTCCTCTTAAGTCCACCAATAGAACTAGGTCCTCCGGTAGAAATCATCCCAGTCATCTTGACTGCACCAGCACCAGCATTGCACCTCTTCTTGCCCTTAGTTGAGAGCTGAGGGGCCAAAGAATTAAGTCTTTCTTCATGAATATCAAGAATGTAATCACGTCTTACATCGTCTTTCTCTGAGAGGTAAAGTTGGTATGGCACACCAATCAAAAATCCCAGTAACGCAGAAACTACTGCAGCAGCCACTCCTTTCTTCCATAAAAACTGCTCCTCCAACCTCTCGATCAGCCGCATCATTTCAACAGTGACAACTTTTGAGTTGTGGGGCTGAAATTGAAATATAAACATATTTAGATCTATAGTATTATGTAAAGACATTGCTCAAGTTCAGATGGATTGCAGAGTCGTTGCTGCTGCTTTGTTTCTTTTTTGCGTTCTGAAGTGAGTTCTCTCTTTTGATTTCTGTAATGAGTGAGGAGGAGATTGAAATGAGGATGACTTCCTGGAAGTGAGATGGGGTTGGGAGATGTGAAATAGCAAATGTCAATGCCTTTCTGTAGGCAGGAATACTGGGAGACAATGGAGATATTGGCTTTTTGATCTGGTCGATTTTAATGCTGCTCTTGGCCTTGTTATCATATACTCCCTCCGTCCCAAAATGTTAGCATTTTTGGATCTGGACACAGTCTTCGAGATGCTACTTTGACCAACAATATCTATAAAAGTAAGATGTTTTAAATAAAAAGAGTTATATATTATGATAGTTTGTTTAATAACAAATCTAGTAACATTAATTTTACGTGATTGATCTTTTTTATTTTTTTGCTATCAATAGTCAAAATTAAAAATGTTTGACTTATAAGTTTGACTTAGTACTATTCTAAAAATACTTATATTTTGGGACGGAGGGAGTAATTATTATAACTGATCATTTCGGAAATTATAATAGTGGCTTGGGCAATTGTCTGTTTGATCTGGCCAATTTTAATGTTGCTCTTGGCCGTTAATTATCATATATTGTTATAACTGATCATTTCACACAATGAGAAGTCTCTTACCGATCATTTCACATGATGAAATCTCTCTCTTTTTTTTTTGGGGCCACCTGGGTGAAAGAGAAGTTCGGTTAACTGAAATTTTGCTCTTTTTATTTTTGGCAAACTGAGTAAAAAGAGAGAACAATCGTGCACTAGATGATTCGAACGTCTCGTGGAAGGCAAACAGACTCGTATCATATAACAAAACATGATACCACAAGAGATTAATATGGGAGAATTCTACGCTGCAGTAGCTCTCCAGACCACCGCAGATGCCACGGAACCGGTTCCTCTGACTTAGCAAAATTCACGTCAGAGGGACGTCGAGCTTCTGTGGTTGGTTCGTTCGTTTTGCTTTTGCATCGGACGGAGCCGAGCGACCGCGCTGGCCAAACGAGACCGGACCACCGCCGGCGAGGGAAGAGAGAAGCCGAGAGACCGGCCAGCTCGAGCTCTAGCGTAGCGTCGCAGGTGTTTCGAGAAATCGCTGCAGTGTTTCAGTCGCTACAAAAACTCTGACGCTGCTCGCCGGGTCTGCGGAGATAGATGCTCAGCCGCTACGGGTTCCTCAAGTTCGAGCTCTGCACCCCTTGGCGAGCTCTATTTTAGAAATACTAGAAAATAGGCCTCATGTGAGTTCAAGCTTGTAAAGGTTTGTCCGATATTAAATCTTCGTTCAGTTCTGCTGTCCATGATCTCTAGGAGTAGGAGCAGTGTAAATGAGTTCATAAAAACCTTGATGTTAGTATTTGTACCGAGGTGGTTTGGCTTAACGATTCACGCGATCACTAGTTCATTCTCTGCTTTCTACTACTAGTATCTCGTATCGACTGACGAGCAACAAACAAAAAAGTGCTAGGGAAAAGGAGCTCGAGGGATATCGTGCCGGCCAGCCTCTCCCCGCGGGCGGCTCTCGGCTTCTGTCCCCAATGGAAATTCTGCCTGCCGTGATTTGAATTGATAATGATATACTATGTAGTATAAACATGTATCTTATGCATGTCCTATTGAAAACACTTTGCTCTGCAAGTTTGATAAAGTGTCATACTGTTCTTTTTTCTTTTTGAATACTTGGAAGCATGTTGCTCCAGATTGAAAGTTTGCTGAGTCTGAGTTCACATACCTATCACACTGTGAAACCATGTGTGGTTATGGTTCTTTTGTGATGGAAAATTGACAAATACCGGAAGTGCAGGAAATGTGTGCGTGGACTAACAGTGGTCAGGTTACGATATCTGTGCCAAGACAACGATCGTTTGGTTCATGTGTATGCAGGCGATCGAAGTCAATCTTGATCAACAGCGGATCAAAACTAGACTTAGGGAGGAGTTGAGACCCAAAACGATAAGGATGCCGAATGATAAGATAGCACATGATGAATGGACACTGTGTAAGGAGGTCTTCGCAATGGGCTTCACAAGGTCGATAGTGTAAGCGCTGGTTCGCGAAGAAATTATAAGAGATGTCTGGTGCACCAAGCAAAATGCATTTACAGTACATCGGAGTACTGTAGCATGCATGCTTGTATGCGTGCTGTGCAGCTTGAGCTGAGCAGTGGCTAGTTACATGGCTCAATGGAGCAGTCATGCTAGCTAGCTTGTGGTGCTTCGGCTGTGCATGTGTGCTGTGATTGGTCGGCAGGGAGGCCAAGTCAATCCAGCCGTTCCACGTGGCCCAAGTTGGTGTTCGGCTGGCAGGGAAGCCAGGCCGAGCAGGCCCAAGACGGCGTTGCCACGCGAAGGCCCAGCAACGTCGTATCCTGGCGCGCGAATGGAGAAGGAGGCCACGCGGCGACTCCGGATTCGCTTGCTATCTCTCCATCGATGCGATCACGCGAAGAACGATCGAGCGGGAACCGTACGGCACTGGGGACACACGGCGGCAAAGAGCTCGGCGCGTGCAGGCATGGGACTCGCGCGGTTTTCGCGAGCGCGCGCGCGCGGGGCGAGGCAAGGTGGTGCCCGGACGCGTGGAAGGCGGTGATCGGCGCAAGCGACATGAACACAGATCGACGACGACCAAAGACGTGCGTTGATTGGCTCCGAGAGGAGACAAGCGGATCGTGCAAGGGAGTGCGGCGTGGAGAGTTTGAATCGACGGCGTGGCAAGCATCTAAGGCTTTTCCTTTGAGGAGAATGAAAAATGGATGAACCAGATCTGTTCTGAGTTAGGGTTTCGCCCTAAGGGCATTTGTGACAATGTTTTAGGGGATATCAACTATAAATAGAGTGGTAGATGCAATGGTGGAGGTGGCCCTTTAGTAATCTTTAGAGATGCTCTGTGAGAGAGTTTTGGTGTAAGTTTGAAGTATATTTGCTCAAGGGGCTTTTGTGTTTGAATTTAAATTCAATTGAGGTGTATGTTTGCTCCTCGTTGAGCGGTTGTTTTGCAACACCTATGTATAAAATGATTTGAAGAATTTCATCTTGTCTTTGCCTTTTCATTTAAATTCCGCTTTTGTTTTTGCAATTTGGATTTTGCGATGACGGGTTTTGCTTTCTCCCTCTCACCTCTCCACTAGTTCCGACTTTTCTTCACACATCTTTCTTAGGTTCGACTTATCTAATAGCTGCGATTTAAGTAAGAATTTTGAGAAGAGTACTTTCGAGGGCAAGCCTTGAATTTCTATATTCACCCCCCTCTATAGCAATTCCTGGTGTTTCACACACTCTTGGTGACACAATTAAGATTTAGGAGATGATACTGATTGGCACTTTGTTATTGATATTGCAATACCTGAGGATTTATGTTAATTCTGTTCTCATGTTTTTCACACGACTTTACCATAGCACATAACAACTACAATTTCTGCAAAATGTTAGCTTCAAACTAGTTTCCATTTGTCATTCTTTTGCATTTTGTTCAGTGATGCATTCCTAGGTGTTCAGGCAGCCTGGCAACTTCAGGCAAAGTTAATGATACTACACTAATAGAATGTTGTTTGTTTTAGGCACAAGCTGTGTGTTCATCAGATTGTGTTTGTGATCTTCCACCAAACTGGAAAACTGAGGAACTTTTGTTGAAATTCCTTCATGAAGTAGAAATCAATAATTTCAGGGGAAGCGGACATGAAATTACTCTTGTGAAGCGGTTATTCAGTTGGGCAGTAGTACTGAAAGACATGACTATAAATTTCTATCATTCAGTCACTGAGAGCACGGCGAAAGAGGTGTGCCAGATGTTACTTAGTTTCTCTAGGCCAGAAATATGCACGAAAATGTATTTTTACCACAGATGGTGTAAGGTTTTGTATATTCCAGAGGACTAATGCGCCTCACCAGGCTTGCCGCTTGACTATTAGACTCATTTTGCTTTCTAGTTTTATACTTGGTGTGAACTGCGTTGCATGTAAACATCGAAATGCCACCAGATCTTAGACAAAATGCAGGTCAGCCATCGCTATATTACAAGAACATGTAAACCGTGCAAATTCATGTAGTGTAACTGTTGAAAAATGGTTAGAACTTACAGTTAATGGCTGCAAAACTTTGATATATCTTCCATCACAGAGTGTTAGAGCAGGCAAGGCTCATCTGTGATGCAATAATGCTTCATTCCATCATTGTTTTTTGAGCAGCTCATAGAAAGTCAGAACATGGAGGATGTGCAGGATTTATCTCCATATCTTTGTTTGCTTCAATTGTGTAAGGTATAATTTAACAGAGATGGAAGGCACACTTCCCTTGGCATGCTGTTAATCTTTAGAACAGAACCTCTTCTCCAGTGGGCCTTGGCAATGTGGACTAGGCTGAGACCTGAGAGTTTGCTTTTGGAAGATATAACGTGTTCACCAAATTGGTTGATGAACAATGGGAAGCTAGACATACATAAGGATCTAGGGGAAATGTTAGGAGTAACATCCTAGATTAATAATGGTGGAAATGGCGATGCTCCGGTGCTCTCTACTAGTAATATTATGCTACTAGTAGAACTGATCTGAACTGTCAGTTCATAAGGACGTATCAGTACTTTACTACTTAGTGATTAGGTATCGCTAGGCATTCTGCGGCCCATGTCAAGAAAAATAATTTGTGTCAAGAAAAATAATTTGTTCGAGGTTTACCTAGTAGCACTGATCTGAACTGTCAGTTCATAAGGACGTATCAGTACTTTACTACTGTATCGCTAGGCATTCTGCGGCCCATGTCAAGAAAAATAATTTGCGAGGTTTACCTAGTAGCACTGATCTGAACTGTCAGTTCATAAGGACGTATCAGTACTTTACTACTGTATCGCTAGGCATTCTGCGGCCCATGTCAAGAAAAATAATTTGTGTCAAGAAAAATAATTTGTTCGAGGTTTACCCATGTTCAGTTCGTTTTTTGGTTGTTAGATCAACAAGTTGATCTATAACAGCCCTCCCTCCAGAACCGCGTAGCCCAGCTCATCAGATGGGCGGGCGCACTTACACATACCACCGCACTTACACTTTCATCCTCGCTTCATGTAAAAGGGTTAGCCTGAGAGTGATATGGTTGGATGGAAGATGCCTTATAAGTTGGTTCCACCCTTGCTAAACTAGCAAGGTGGTAGTAAACATGTGCACACAGCTCTCATGGGCCACACAGGCCTCATCCTAATTGGGCCAGGATGTCACATACACCCTCCTCAAAGGACCCGACGTCCTCGTCGGTCCAACTCACCCACATAGCCACACAGGCATATAGGCAAATGCCCAGGAACACGCCCCCTCTTAGCGCACGTCCGTACGTCTAGTGCCGGTGCCATATGCCATGCCATGTGCCTCACACAGAGCCCACATGCGCCATATGCCCGCACACTGACCCGTACGCGCAATCGCGAGGGTCGGCTTTGATACCATTTGTAACAGCCCTCCCTCCAGAACCGCGTAGCCCAGCTCATCAGACGGGCGGGCCCACTTACACATACCACCCCACTTACACTTTCGTCCTCGCTTCGTATAAAAGAGTTAACCCGGGAGTGATATGGTTGGATGGAAGATGCCTTATAAGTTGGTTCCACCCTTGCTAAACTAGCAAGGTGGTACTAAACATGTGCACACAGCTCTCATGGGCCACACAGGCCTCATCCTAATTGGGCCAGGATATCACATACATAAGGATCTAGGGGAAATGTTAGGAGTAACATCCTAGATTAATAATGGTGGAAATAGCGATGCTCCGGTGCTCTCTACTAGTAGTATTATGCTACTAATAGAACTGATCTGAACCGTCGGTTCATAAGGACGTATCAGTACTTTACTACTTAGTGATTAGGGGTAATGCTGGTCTTTAGGATTTTGTATCCATTCTTCACATCGTATCGCTAGGCATTCTGCGGCCCATGTCGAGAAAAATAATTTGTTCGAGGTTTACCCATGTTCAGTTTGTTTTTTTGTTGTTAGATCAACAAGCTGATCCAGATCAGATTTTTGAGTTCATGAATTGGTGGGGCCTTTCTGAAGTCTGAACTCGAGGAGTAGTAGTAGACGATAGGCAGTCAGGTAGGTGACGACGGTGAGGACGCACCCACTGGCGGATCGAGTGGATGGTCCCAGTGGTCCCGGGACCACAAAAAAATTCTCAATACTAATATATATGTATGTGAAAAAAACTTAGAAAAAAACTCTCTCATTAATATATTATAATGTCTCTTATCAATATATTAGATATACCTTTAATTAATTTGTACTCTATTACATTATTATATATATGGTATTTAAATAATGATGTAAGTTGGACCACCCATAATAAAATCTTAGATACTCCACTGGATGCACCCAACCAAACACAGTGCTGGCACGAGGAGCTGCACGAGCCCGAGCTGGGCATCGTACTGGATCAGCCCCATGCGGCAGTCCACGTGCCAGTGAGGTGCACCGTGAGGTTGTCTGCGTTGACGGTGGCGATGAGCATCAGCACCACGGCGGCCATGGGCCCACGGCGAGTGACGCCATGGACCCGCCGCCCACAAACAGTGTTGCAAGTGCCATGGCCAGGACCAGTGCCGCGAATTAACACGTATGCCTCGGCGTTGATGTACTCCCAACGAGCAGTGGAGGCGGCGGCTGCAACGGAGCGGCGGCAGGTAGGAGATGTCGGGTGTTGACTCTGGATGCGATTTCGGGGAGTAGCGCAATTCACTTTGGCCAGCAGCGTGAGGAACGATTGAGATAGTGTGGCTAGGATTAGTGACTGTAAATGACGATTATACCCATCCGTAAATATTTTTCCTAGTCAATAATACCTCTCCACGATTCTACTACTGTTAAATGAGGTATAGTATAAATAAATCTAAATCCTTCCATCAAATGAGATCAACGATTTAGATTACTTTCTACTATCATTAGAGAGCACCGGAGTGGGATTGGTGGCAAAAGGCGCACGGGGAGCTTCTAGCATACTCCATCCCAAAAAATTTTAGACGAGGGAGTATGCAGCTACTTCCAAAATTTTTAGATTCAAAGAATTCTCACCAGCTATCTCCAAATAGAATATGAGAATCGGTAGCTAGAAAATGAATAAGAGCCTATTTGTTTTGGAGGAATTTCAAAGGATATGGATTTCTAAGGATTTATTCGTTATTCGGTTAATAGGAATATAGATATAGAAAAATCAAAGGAAAATTTTCTCTCCTACAAGTTGTAGAGAGAGAAAAAAAGAAATTCTTCATCCAATCAAACCTCTTGAAAAATTAGTGTGGATTGAAGTGTGCATGCATTCATATTCCTCCATTTTTCCTATTTCTATGTATTATAAAATTCTTTCAAAACAAATAGGTCCTAAGTAGTAGTACGATTCTCACCAACCACATCTCCAGTTTCGTATGGAACCATATTTGTTGAAATGAATTACTAAATGGGATTTATAATCTGTGGTGCAATGAGGAGCCTAATCCAAGATTTTGCATGGCAATGTCTAAATTCAAAGAGAGGAAGAGATTTGAATTCATACCAAATCGAAATCCTAACCACTCCAGTATTCCCGATTTTGGGCCTGACGGCAACAAAAGAAATTTCAGTTGGAGGCCCACGAACACGAAACCCCGTTTTCCATGGAGCACGGCGATGGGTAAGGCGCCGCCAAGCGCACCAAGCTCTCCGCCGGCGATGGCGACGGCGGCGGCAGCGGCGAGGACCGCCTCAGCGCGCTTCCCGATGACCTTCTCGTCCATGTCCTTATCTGGGTAGGAGGAACCGCCGCCGCTGCGTAGACCAGCGTCCTCTCCCGCCGATGGCGCTCCCTCTGGTGCCTCCTCCCAGAGCTCGATTTCGTCTCCATAGCCGACGCCCGCGCCATCCGCGCCGCCCTCGCCTCCCATGAAGCGCCTCCCCTCCGCCTTATCCTCGTCTCCGCCGTGGACGCCACGCTGGATCCATCGCGGAATGGCTCCCCCTCGCCGCGCGCCGCCTCTCCGGATATCTAGGGCTTCTCAACGTGGTGCCGAAGATGAGGAGGAGGGCGCCGGCCGGATGAGGAGGAGGCGCCGTTCTTGAGCTGCCCTACTTCGGCAGCGGCGCAAACCTCGCGCTGGACCTAGGGTTCGTTGAAGAGACTCGCCATCCATAATGCCCATGGATTGAGCAATCTCATCATCCACTCGGAGTCTCTCCTGCAGATTCATTTGGGGAGACTAAAAGGATTGAAGTAGCTCAATGTCGTTGCGCTATATGTGATCCTTGGGATATGAGTCAACCGGTGGCCGACATCTCATCCCCTCAGCTGGACACTCTCCACTGGGAGGATGCTTTCGATCCAAGCTCCGTCCGGTTTGGTGACATGGCAAATCTCAAGTGTCTGGGAACCCACTTTTTTCTTGCATATGGATTGGAGGACTTCAGCCACAATGGCGATTGTTTAAGGCTGTTGCAGCGCTTTCAGTTTGATGCCCTCGACCGTCTTTCGCTCATGCTTGCCTATATGTCAGTGAGTTCAATTCCTCTACTATGTGGAGTTATGACACCATACTACTAGCATCATAGATGACAGTAGTGTCCATTACCGTGTATTCAATGCCACTACACTGGATATGGTCACGTATGACGGGTCCAAACCCTCACCTTTAACGGGTTTGGGCTTGGTTAGTGATCAGTGGTCACTGGTGAGTCCAATCACCTTTGACGGGTGGCCGGCCGTCAAAGGTAACACTCATCTCTGACGGGCTAATAACTAGAAGTCCGTCAGAGGTGTTGGTCTCCGCTAGCCTAGGACCAGTTAGAACCCGTCACAAGTGTCTCATCTCTGACGGACGACAAAACAAAAGGCCGTCAGAGGTATCAGTCTCCGGTATTAGAAGCCGTCACAGCTGGCCTACCTGTGACGGGCAAGAAAGTAAAGGCCCGTCACAGGGGAGTCATCTGTGACGGCCTCGTTTTACGAATCCGTCACAGGTATGGTTACCTGTGACGTCTTTTTTATTTTGACCCGTCACTGATGAGTTAAATCCCGAAAAAAATAAATGCTAAATATTGGCTAGCCTCAGGATTTGCTAGCCATGCCCTCTGAAATACAGAAACATCACAGATACATGCCATGCAATATTTAGCATCACAGAAACATTATAGATACAATTTTGCACAACAAATTCACAGGTACATGCATGCCCTTCAAATACCACAATTCTGCCCAGCAAATTCATACCCCATTTAAGCCACAAATTTCTGACCTTGCTCATGAAACTGCAAACTTACCAAACTTTCTTTTATCCTATTCATTTTGAACCTCCACGAAGACATGTCATTTAAAAAATAGAAAAAACAATTGAATAGTACAACGTAAATCGTAGTTGATCCAATTTGATGACAATTTGGCAAACTCCCATAACTATTACACATATGAAAGTAAATGACATTGCATTCCGTACCACAGAATCATAGAAACAACTGTTTTTACATGATGGAAAATTAGATAACTGTTTTGTTCACAACATCACATCTAGCCCAGTTCAATCAATCTATTTGACGTGAAAACGTCCTTTCTTGTTCATTATTTCGGCAAGAATGAAGGCGCACAGTTCGCCTCTGATAGAAGGGGGGTTGATGGGTGAAATCTTCCAGCCAGCTCTACTTTTTTGTTCAATAATACAGAAGTTAGCACGTTTATAAGATATATTAATATTGGTATTGAAATGATCGAATTTGCCATTAGCAACAACCTTAGGGTCGAAATCTTTCACCTCTCTTAGAAGTGTTGACATATTGTGGCACACGTGGAAACCACACTGGCCCCCGATCTGTTGTGCGCATGCGAAATTGGTGTCATGATAAAGTTGGTCCTTGCCCTCCTTATACCTACCACCCTTTTCCACAAATGGGCCCCAAGCCATATCTAAGGCCTTCATGATTTCAGTGAAATTGTAATCCTTCGCCTTATTTGAGTTAAGGTAGTACACCCTACTCCATTTAAGTACGATGACTAAGAGAACCCAATGTTGCCTACGCGGTGGTTATGTATCATTAGTAATCTCAAAGTCATCGATTATCGGTTCCAGGAACACATCGATATCGTTGCCAGGTTATCTCGGTTCTTGAATTAGCATGGCAAGCATAATATACTTTCTTTTGAAGCACAACAATGGAGGAAGGTTATAGTTTACAAGAAGAACTGGCCATGTACTATGACGACTGCTCAAATCACCAAATGGATTAATGTCATCCGTACACATGGCAAAATGCATGTTTCTTGGGTCATTTGAGAATTCGCGGTAAATCCTATCGATTGTCCGCCACTGTACTGAATCTGATGGGTGCCTCAGCTTACTATCGACTTTCCGTTCTTCGGCATGCCAGCGCACGAGCTTAGCTTGTTCCGGATTCACAAAATTCTCTTCATGCGCTCCGCAATTGGGAGATACCACATCACCTTTGCGGGGCCTCCCCTCTTTGACTTACTTCCTTCACCTTCACTTATTGCTCGTTTGTATCTAGAAACCCCACAGACAGGGCAAACATCCAAGTCAGCGTATTGCTTGTAATACAAAATGCAGTCGTTTCGACAAGCATGATTCTTCTCACCTCCAGGCCCAACGGACATAAGACTTACTTTGCTTCATATGTCGTATGCGGTAATTTGTTCCCCTCTGGCAACAGGTCCTTTAACAACTCAAGAAGTTCTGTAAAACTCTTGTCAGACCAACCATTACTTGCCTTAAGCTTCATGAGTTCCAACACGCATGACAATTTGTTGTGTTTCGACTTACATCCATCATACAAAGGCACATGACAGTCTTCCACCAACTTACTAAACTTCTCAAAATCTCTATTGTTGTCATCTGCGTCTTCAACGTCATGTAACATTTCAGACAAACATTTGAGTGTCCAAATCTATGGTCTCTCCGCCTAACGGAGAAGGTACAAACATGCCTTCTCGAGCTGCAGCGGCGTTCACTACATCCTGATCCGGCACTTCTTCAGCTGTGACATCAGGTGTCTCTTGCTCTCCATGCTTGCTCCAACATGTATATTTCTCCATGAAACCTCTCCTTATCAAATGAGAATGCACATCTGAACTATCATGAAACATCTATTCATTCTTACAGTCGTTACATGGACACAATATGTGCATGGCCATCTTGCTTTTTCTGTCATTGTCCGCAAATGTGATGAATTCAGTGACCCCCTGCCTATACTCTTTAGACGAACGATTAACATGGTACATCCAACTACGATTCATCTGCAGTCAACAACGTAGGAAGAAAACTATATGATGATTGGGAATGAAGCGAGAATAATATATTTTTTACCTTTAATTTCAGCACAAATTCACCCCCCTTGCCCTCCCAACCGAATTGTGAACAGTGCACTGGTCGGGATGGAAAGCAGTTGGCAGTTGGGGGTATTTATATAGATCCAACTCACCTCAAACGGGTTAAATAAATACAGCCCGTCAAAGGTGTCGGCCATACCTTTGACGGGCCGAAATTCAGTAGCCCGTCACAGCTAACAAGATATCTTTGACGGGCCGGAAGTAACAACCGTTACAGGTGATGCCCATTACCTTTGACGGGTTCTAACTTGTAGCACCCAAATTTTATTTAAAATTTTCCCTCAATTAAAAACTTTGGTTTTAAAATTTGGATTTTATTTGTGCCAAAAAGATCTCAAAATTTCCCCCAAAATTTCAAAAAGTCCCCCCAAATTTTTCCCTCCCTTGGGCCTTTTTCTCTCTTTTCCCACCCTTGGCCCAACCCCTCTCTCTCCCTCTCCCTTTCCCCCCGAGTGGGCCGGCCCACCTCACTCCTCCCTCTCTCTCCTCTCTCCCAGCCCAGTTCTCTCTCCTCTCCCTTCCGGCCCACGGGCCTTTCCCCCTAGCGCTCGGCCCGGCCCAGCCCACCGAGCCGGCCGCACGCGCCGCCCGACCGGCGCCCGGCGCTGCCGCGCCCCCCGCGCTCGCCGCCAGACCGCCGCCCGCGCCGCACGCGCGTCGCGCCGCCACCTCGCGCCCCGCGCCGCCGCGCTGCCCACGTCCGCGCCGCCCACACCGCGCCGCACGTCGCCCGTACCGCGCCGCCGCCCGCACCACGTCGCCGTCCGTCCTCGCCGCGCCCAACGCCGCCTATAAAAGGGGTCCCGAGCTCCTTCTCCTCGCCGCACCCTCCCCTCGCCGGCTCTCCCCCTCTCTCCCCTCTCCCTCCGGCCACCGCCCTCTCTCCGGCCGCCGCCGCTCCTCCGGCCGCCGCCGTCTCCTCCTTTCCCGGCCGCCGCCGCTCCCTGGTCCCCCCGGCCGCCGCCGGCCTCCCCCTCCCCTCCCTCCCCGGCCACCTCGCCGCCCGGCGCCCGCCGGCCAAGCCGAGCCGGGCAAGCCGCAAGGAGGAAGAAGGGCCACCCGACAGGTGGGCCCCACCCCCTCCATATCTCTCTCTCCTCTCTCGGCTGACATGTGGGCCCTCCCCACGTCAGACCTAACGGAACGGAATATTCCGTTATCCTTTTTAATAATAAAAAAAAAGTTCCCAATTTTCAGAAAAGCCCCTCTACCTTTGAAAATTCATAAAAATTCAACCGTAACTCCGTTTGACCCCGTTCAAATTTCTAATTTTTTCTAAAATTGAGATCTACACAGTGGCACACTTGTTTATGTGATTTGAGCTTAT
The DNA here is from genome assembly GCA_000573905.2 of Oryza punctata. Lineage (NCBI taxonomy): Eukaryota > Viridiplantae > Streptophyta > Magnoliopsida > Poales > Poaceae > Oryza > Oryza punctata. Next base: position 1,182,008 of record CM002494.2, on the reverse strand, counting down.
TTTATTGCCTTTTTATTTATTTGTTCTCCGTTCCGCGTATAGAACACGTGTACGAGGACGCCCCGGACGCCGGTTTCGAAGAAGAAGACCCTCACCTTGTGCAAGGCAAGCCTCTTTGATCACATTGCCCCTATGTTTGCAAAGATATGTTGTTTGAAAAATGCATTGCTTAGTACACACGATTAACATGTTTAGGCCTCGGATTGTTTATACAACCGACGGACCAACCTAGTAGTCGCACTTATATTTCATAGGTTGATGTTTCCATACCTTTGATAGCTCCACAAATGTTTACGCCGGTATCGTTATACGATTACCGAGGTAGTTTCGCTTAGCCATGCCCACGTTGTTGCCGTGTGGGAAACTTGGGTATTTCCGAACTTTATGCTTAAAAATCCGGTACGTTGTACCGAGGTGTTGCGAAATAAAATGTGTTGTGAAACTGGGGGTGATGCGCAGTCAAGCCTTTGTGGTTTGGCTACGTATTATCGTTAAGGACCGATTCCTTTGGGAAGTCCATCCGAACACGTTACAGTGCGACCACACGGGTATTTATGGGATGCCTCTGGCTAAGTAAATTGTTATCACATGGGAGTTGGTGTGCCAATGGTTATGGAATGCCGAGGATGAGGAGATGAAGTGTTACGCATGTTTTGCCCATCATGGGTGTCTTTGTGCCTCTATTGTGGCATGGTACCAGTAGGAGTAGGAGGCATCCTCGGTATTTCCTGGGTGGACGACGGCTGGATTTGCCTGATACTCGGCTATGGATCTTAGCCCAACTAGGTAGCATGCGATTTTCATGGGTTAGCTTTGGAAAGGCCTTGTCACGAACTTCCGTTGCCGATGGGTACACGGTGTCAGTTTCGTGTCGTGTGGGTAAAGCGTACAACCTCTGCAGAGTTTAATGAACTGTTCGAACAGCCGTGCCCACGGTCAAGGGCGAGTGTAAGGTGTTTCTCATAGCGTAGATTTGTTTGACAAATGTTTGATGAAAATGGTTGGTGGGAAGGGTTTCGTTTCCAGAGTTTGCCTGTGTGGCGAACGGCTAACCTTTGTGGTTAGGAACGGGTCTGTGTGACCTGGGGTGTCGTCCGACACCGAGGTGTTGTTAGGGCCATGATGGCGTTGCAGTCCTGAGATGACTGTGTGGACCATGTATGGTCGTGAAAGTGAGAAGGAGCTAATGGAGGAGACAAATAAATTGTTGTTCGTTAATCGTGACAAGTTGTTGCAAAGCAACTTGTGGAATGGGTCGAGGCGTGAGCCTCCTCCCGACAACTAAAACTTGATTCACTCACTAGGAGTTTTGTGAAATAAATCACTTTGCCAAAAAGGCTGCTTTCGCAAATAAAACCCTAGCTCTCCTTGTCTTAACCAAGCATGTCATTCTTTCCCCGGCTTGCTGAGTACGTGAAGTACTCACCCTTGCTATATATATAATATCTGTAGAGGATGGAGACGAAGACGTCGACCCGACCGCCGAGGAGTACCTCCAGGAGCAAGCCGAGTACGAAGACTTCTAGAAGGATCGTGCCTAGCCCCAAGCCGTCGCCTGTGGATCGAGATGGTCGCCTAGACGCTTAGCTGCCGCCGCTTTTGTCTTTTGCTTTATGGACTTTTGTATTGTTGCGTTGCTCATCCTTGGGCCTGTCCAGGATGGCAACTTATGTAAGGACTAAAACCCAGTGATGTAATATTAATCTACTTTGATTCCATGTTTATTCTGTGAGTACCAGCTAGTGTATCCTAGGACTGGTACTATATCACAGGTAATGCGTAACACTTCGGCACGAGTTAGCAGGTGTCATCGGTTAACGAGTGCCGGGGCGTTACAAAGGTGGTATCAGAGCATAGGTTTGGCCCTAGGACGAAACCTTCGTGTAGTTGTGACCCTAAGGATTATTTTAAAACTTATATATAATTGCAAAAGCTAGATAATGCTTATACTCTTCTCCTTACTATAGGATTCTTTTCAAAATACTCCCTGATCCCTTTTCATTTAAACTTTAGATGGTTAACTCCGCCGATCTTCCCCTCAGTTCTTAGAAGTGTAGTGGTTTCTGTGCGTCAGACCTGTCGTGACGTTGCCAACTCATTAGGGGTTGTGGCACTTAGTGTTCGTTAAATTAGTGCGTGAGTGGGTTATGTAATGTTGGTTGCCTCTTGATGTGCGTCCAGCTAAGCTTGGCTAAGCTTTGGGCTGGTCATGTCCCTGTCTTTCGGGATTTCCCCGATTTGCGAAAACGGTTTTTATCCATGAAATGCCCTCCCCTTACCCCGCCCTTTCAAACGAACCAGATGGCAGGACGCCCGCGTCGCAGTACTCGTACCCCAGCCCGCTTCGGATATGAGGAACAAGCTCAGAATGACAACGACGCCACTCAGAATGCCGAAGGTCAGGAAGATGAGCAAGCGGATGATCAGGTGTCAGAGAATGAACCGGCTGCCACCCAAGGAACACATACTACCACAGCTACTACCCAAGGAGGAACACCTCCACCCTCACCCCCTCATTTGGATCCCCAGCAAATCATGGCCATTCAAACTCAGATCCTGCAGGGCATAGCTCAGACTCTTGCTGCTTTGAATCCCCAGCATCACCCAGCTCCGCATCACAATGGTCGCTCCAAGTTGACTGATTTCTTGAGAACCCGTCCGCCAGAATTCTCGCAGACCTCCGAGCCTGTCGAAGCCGACGATTGGTTGAAGGACGTAGAGCGGAAGCTTGACCTAGTGCAGTGCTCTTCTAGAGAGAAGGCCTTGTACGCTGCCCATCAGCTCAGAGGACCCGCCGCCAATTGGTGGGAGAATTATTGTGCCGCTCACCAAGATGCAGCTACAATTGTTTGGGCAGAGTTTGTAGAAGCTTTTAGACTTGCTTATGTGCCAGAAAGTATCTACGATATTAAACGGGAAGAATTCAACAATCTCAAGCAAGGAAACTCCAGCATCAACGAGTACCTCAGCAAGTTCAACCATTTGGCCCGTTATGCCACCGATGAAGTGGACACTGACAAGAAGAAGATCAGAAAGTTTCTAAAAGGAATGAATGTAGGGATAAGCTTCAGCTTGTTACTCATGTCTTCCCTACATTTCAAGACATGGTTAATAGGGCGTTAATCGTAGAAGATACCAGGAAGGAAGTGGAGATTTTTCGTAAGCGCAAAATGGCTCAGACCGGATTTCAGTCTCATGGTGGTCCACGCCCTAGGACCAATCCATCTCCTCAGTTTCGCCAGCCAACCCCACAGCAGCATAATGGATTCCCTCCCCGCCCAGTTCTTTCCCGTTCATCTGCACCAGCTCCGCCAAGAGCCTATAGTGGCAACACAGGAGGAAGTAACCCGACATCTTTCAACACTCAGCCAAGGAATCCCCAGGATACAACTGGAAATGGCTGTTTCCGCTGTGGAGAAGTCGGACATTTTGCTAGAGAATGTCCCCAGAAGAAAGGTCCCGCTGTTTCAGGAGCCTCTAACATCAGTACCGCCAGAGTACCAGCAACAGGACAAGTGCGAGCCACTACCCAGGCTAGTGGTCAGGCCTCCCGTACTGCTCCAAGTTTTGGACGAGGCCGCGTCAACCATGTGCAGGCCAAGTCAGCCCAGGAAGCTTCAGATGTTGTGATAGGTACGTTCCTTGTTAATAATGTACCTGCTGTTGTCTTATTTGATTCGGGAGCATCGCATACTTTCATTTCTCGAGCTTTTGTGGAACAACATGGTTTGGCTACTAAGGACCTAAGGGTACCGATGATCGTTCACTCCCCGGGAAAGGAGACTAGGTCTAATCGATCATGCCCGAGGGTTAGCATAGTCATAGAAGGTGTTAAGTTTATGGCTAGCCCTATTATCCTAGAGTCGCAAGGTCTGGACCTGATTCTAGGCATGGACTGGTTAGCTAAGTACAAGGGTCAGATAGATTGTGCCACATGGACTATCACGATGAAAGGACCATCTGGAAGTGAAGTAAGATTTACTCCGTCAAAGGACCCTAGAGGTCAGGCTATGCTAAACTGCATTGAAGCCATCCCTTTGGAAGAAGTGCCCGTAGTCAATGAATACCCAGATGTCTTCCCAGATGAATTACCCGGAATGCCACCAGACAGAGAAATAGAGTTCTCCATAGAGCTTGCACCCGGCACAGCTCCAATCGCCAAGAGACCCTACAGAATGGCAGCTAATGAATTGGCCGAAGTAAAAAGACAGATAGAAGAATTGGAAGCAAATGGTTTTGTGCGACCCAGTACATCACCATGGGGAGCTCCAGTGCTCCTAGTTGAGAAGAAGGATAAAACAAAGAGAATGTGTGTGGATTACAGAGCTTTAAATGAAGTAACCATCAAGAACAAGTACCCGTTACCACGGATTGATGACCTGTTTGACCAACTACAAGGAGCCTCAGTCTTCTCCAAGATTGATTTAAGGTCCGGATACCATCAGTTAAAAATCAGACCTGAGGACATACCAAAGACCGCCTTCTCAACTCGTTATGGTCTATATGAGTATACGGTCATGTCCTTCGGACTCACTAATGCCCCAGCATTCTTTATGAATCTCATGAACAAGGTGTTCATGGAATACCTCGACAAGTTTGTCGTAGTGTTTATAGACGACATTCTCATCTACTCCAAGGACGAGCAGGCACATGCAGAACATTTGAGATTGGTTTTGGGAAAGTTGCGAGAACATCAACTTTATGCAAAATACTCCAAGTGTGAATTTTGGCTAGACCGAGTCGCATTCCTAGGTCATGTTATTTCATCTCGTGGAGTAGAAGTGGACCCAGGCAAAGTAAGAGATGTGCTTACATGGGAGACTCCAACCACAGTTACCGAGATCAGGAGTTTTCTTGGTTTGGCAGGATATTACAGAAGGTTTATCAAAGGTTTCTCGAAAATCGCCAAACCCATGACAGAATTGCTCAAAAAGGAAAAGAAGTTCATTTGGACCGAAGCATGTGAAAAGAGTTTCCAAGAGCTAAAGAAAAGGCTAACGACTTCCCCAGTCTTAATTCTACCGGACATAAGGAAAGATTTTGAAGTCTTTTGCGATGCATCCAGGCAGGGTTTAGGATGTGTACTTATGCAAGAAGGAAAGGTTGTTGCTTATGCCTCACGGCAGTTAAGGCCGCATGAAGTGAACTACCCTACGCATGATCTTGAGTTAGCCGCAGTTGTTCATGCCCTTAAAATATGGAGACATTACTTGATCGGAAACAGATGTGAAGTATACACGGATCATAAGAGCTTGAAGTATATTTTCACTCAAACAGAGCTCAACCTCAGACAAAGAAGATGGCTTGAACTGATTAAGGATTACGATATCGGAATACATTACCATCCGGGAAAAGCAAATGTTGTCGCAGACGCTCTAAGTCGAAAGGTGCACTGCAATGTCCTTTTGACCTCGCCACATCATCCAGCGTTATGCAGGGAAATGGAAAGGCTAAGAATAAATATGGTTAAGCCAGGAACTCTAGCAACCCTAATGGTGCAACCAACCCTAGAGGACCAAATCCGTGAAGCCCAAGAAGGCGACGAAGAAATTATGAAAATAAAGGAGTTGATAAAGAAAGACAAAGCCTCAGAATATTCCGTAGATGATAAAGGAATTGTTTGGCTTGGAAGGCGCATATGTGTGCCCAACAAAAAGGAGTTAAGAAACCTGATACTGCAAGAAGCCCATGAGTCTGCATATTCCATCCACCCCGGAAGTACCAAGATGTACCAAGATATCAAAAGCCATTATTGGTGGTCTGGAATGAAAAGAGATATTGCCGAGTATGTTGCCCTTTGTGACATCTGTCAAAGGGTAAAAGCTGAACATCAGAAGCCCGCAGGTTTACTGCAACCGTTAAAGGTTCCAGAATGGAAATGGGAAGAAATAGGAATGGACTTTATAACAGGATTCCCAAAGACATCTTCGGGTTATGATTCTATTTGGGTAATAGTGGATCGATTAACCAAGGTTGCCCATTTCATCCCCGTGAAGACTACCTACTCTGGCAAAAAGTTAGCAGAGCTGTACATGACGAAAGTGGTTTGCCGACATGGTGTCCCGAAGAAGATAGTGTCAGACAGAGGTACCCAGTTCACCTCCCATTTTTGGAAGAAGTTACATGAAGCCATGGGTACCAATCTTAACTTCAGTACAGCTTACCATCCTCAGACCGATGGACAGACAGAAAGAGTGAATCAGATTTTAGAAGACATGTTAAGAGCTTGCGCCTTGGATTTTGTCGGTACTTGGGATTTGTGCCTACCTTACGCAGAATTCTCGTACAACAACAGCTATCAGGCAAGCATACAGATGGCCCCGAATGAAGCCTTGTATGGGCGTAAGTGTCGAACGCCACTCTGTTGGACGGATGTTGGAGAAAAGAAAATCTTTGGACCAGATATTCTAAAAGAAGCTGAAGAACAGGTGAAAATGATCAGAGAACGTTTGAAAGTGGCCCAGTCTAGGCAGAAAAATTATGCAGACAATCGACGAAGAGATCTAGAGTTTGCCGTTGGAGATCATGTATACCTGCGAGTATCACCTCTACGTGGAATGAAAAGATTTGGAATGGCAGGAAAGTTAGCGCCACGCTTTATCGGACCCTACCCTATCACTGCACGTCGTGGAGAAGTTGCCTATCAACTTGAGTTACCTGCAGAGCTTGACGGTGTACACAATGTGTTCCATGTGTCCCAGTTGAAGAAGTGTCTTCGAGTTCCGGAAGAGCAAGTTCCACTCGAGATAATCAATGTGCAAGAGAATCTGACCTACGAAGAACGACCGATTCGGATTCTTGATGAAAAGGAGCGAAGCACCAGAGGGAAAGTGATCAAGTTCTACAAGGTTCAGTGGAGTAATCACTCTGAAGAAGAAGCTACTTGGGAACAAGAGGATCACCTTCGAGCCGAGCACCCTGAGTTGTTCGCGTAGTCGCGGAATCTCGGGACGAGATTCTTTTAAGGGGGGTAGGTTTATAGCACCCAAATTTTATTTAAAATTTTCCCTCAATTAAAAACTTTGGTTTTAAAATTTGGATTTTATTTGTGCCAAAAAGATCTCAAAATTTCCCCCAAAATTTCAAAAAGTCCCCCCAAATTTTTCCCTCCCTTGGGCCTTTTTCTCTCTTTTCCCACCCTTGGCCCAACCCCTCTCTCTCCCTCTCCCTTTCCCCCCGAGTGGGCCGGCCCACCTCACTCCTCCCTCTCTCTCCTCTCTCCCAGCCCAGTTCTCTCTCCTCTCCCTTCCGGCCCACGGGCCTTTCCCCCTAGCGCTCGGCCCGGCCCAGCCCACCGAGCCGGCCGCACGCGCCGCCCGACCGGCGCCCGGCGCTGCCGCGCCCCCCGCGCTCGCCGCCAGACCGCCGCCCGCGCCGCACGCGCGTCGCGCCGCCACCTCGCGCCCCGCGCCGCCGCGCTGCCCACGTCCGCGCCGCCCACACCGCGCCGCACGTCGCCCGTACCGCGCCGCCGCCCGCACCACGTCGCCGTCCGTCCTCGCCGCGCCCAACGCCGCCTATAAAAGGGGTCCCGAGCTCCTTCTCCTCGCCGCACCCTCCCCTCGCCGGCTCTCCCCCTCTCTCCCCTCTCCCTCCGGCCACCGCCCTCTCTCCGGCCGCCGCCGCTCCTCCGGCCGCCGCCGTCTCCTCCTTTCCCGGCCGCCGCCGCTCCCTGGCCCCCCCGGCCGCCGCCGGCCTCCCCCTCCCCTCCCTCCCCGGCCACCTCGCCGCCCGGCGCCCGCCGGCCAAGCCGAGCCGGGCAAGCCGCAAGGAGGAAGAAGGGCCACCCGACAGGTGGGCCCCACCCCCTCCATATCTCTCTCTCCTCTCTCGGCTGACATGTGGGCCCTCCCCACGTCAGACCTAACGGAACGGAATATTCCGTTATCCTTTTTAATAATAAAAAAAAAGTTCCCAATTTTCAGAAAAGCCCCTCTACCTTTGAAAATTCATAAAAATTCAACCGTAACTCCGTTTGACCCCGTTCAAATTTCTAATTTTTTCTAAAATTGAGATCTACACAGTGGCACACTTGTTTATGTGATTTGAGCTTATTTTATTGCCTTTTTATTTATTTGTTCTCCGTTCCGCGTATAGAACACGTGTACGAGGACGCCCCGGACGCCGGTTTCGAAGAAGAAGACCCTCACCTTGTGCAAGGCAAGCCTCTTTGATCACATTGCCCCTATGTTTGCAAAGATATGTTGTTTGAAAAATGCATTGCTTAGTACACACGATTAACATGTTTAGGCCTCGGATTGTTTATACAACCGACGGACCAACCTAGTAGTCGCACTTATATTTCATAGGTTGATGTTTCCATACCTTTGATAGCTCCACAAATGTTTACGCCGGTATCGTTATACGATTACCGAGGTAGTTTCGCTTAGCCATGCCCACGTTGTTGCCGTGTGGGAAACTTGGGTATTTCCGAACTTTATGCTTAAAAATCCGGTACGTTGTACCGAGGTGTTGCGAAATAAAATGTGTTGTGAAACTGGGGGTGATGCGCAGTCAAGCCTTTGTGGTTTGGCTACGTATTATCGTTAAGGACCGATTCCTTTGGGAAGTCCATCCGAACACGTTACAGTGCGACCACACGGGTATTTATGGGATGCCTCTGGCTAAGTAAATTGTTATCACATGGGAGTTGGTGTGCCAATGGTTATGGAATGCCGAGGATGAGGAGATGAAGTGTTACGCATGTTTTGCCCATCATGGGTGTCTTTGTGCCTCTATTGTGGCATGGTACCAGTAGGAGTAGGAGGCATCCTCGGTATTTCCTGGGTGGACGACGGCTGGATTTGCCTGATACTCGGCTATGGATCTTAGCCCAACTAGGTAGCATGCGATTTTCATGGGTTAGCTTTGGAAAGGCCTTGTCACGAACTTCCGTTGCCGATGGGTACACGGTGTCAGTTTCGTGTCGTGTGGGTAAAGCGTACAACCTCTGCAGAGTTTAATGAACTGTTCGAACAGCCGTGCCCACGGTCAAGGGCGAGTGTAAGGTGTTTCTCATAGCGTAGATTTGTTTGACAAATGTTTGATGAAAATGGTTGGTGGGAAGGGTTTCGTTTCCAGAGTTTGCCTGTGTGGCGAACGGCTAACCTTTGTGGTTAGGAACGGGTCTGTGTGACCTGGGGTGTCGTCCGACACCGAGGTGTTGTTAGGGCCATGATGGCGTTGCAGTCCTGAGATGACTGTGTGGACCATGTATGGTCGTGAAAGTGAGAAGGAGCTAATGGAGGAGACAAATAAATTGTTGTTCGTTAATCGTGACAAGTTGTTGCAAAGCAACTTGTGGAATGGGTCGAGGCGTGAGCCTCCTCCCGACAACTAAAACTTGATTCACTCACTAGGAGTTTTGTGAAATAAATCACTTTGCCAAAAAGGCTGCTTTCGCAAATAAAACCCTAGCTCTCCTTGTCTTAACCAAGCATGTCATTCTTTCCCCGGCTTGCTGAGTACGTGAAGTACTCACCCTTGCTATATATATAATATCTGTAGAGGATGGAGACGAAGACGTCGACCCGACCGCCGAGGAGTACCTCCAGGAGCAAGCCGAGTACGAAGACTTCTAGAAGGATCGTGCCTAGCCCCAAGCCGTCGCCTGTGGATCGAGATGGTCGCCTAGACGCTTAGCTGCCGCCGCTTTTGTCTTTTGCTTTATGGACTTTTGTATTGTTGCGTTGCTCATCCTTGGGCCTGTCCAGGATGGCAACTTATGTAAGGACTAAAACCCAGTGATGTAATATTAATCTACTTTGATTCCATGTTTATTCTGTGAGTACCAGCTAGTGTATCCTAGGACTGGTACTATATCACAGGTAATGCGTAACACTTCGGCACGAGTTAGCAGGTGTCATCGGTTAACGAGTGCCGGGGCGTTACATAACTCCCTGGCCGTCACAGGTGAGGTGATACCTGTGACGGCCAGGGAGAAAACCCCGTCACTGGTGTTTCTGTGACGGCTTACGGCTCCAAGCCGTCACAGGTGAGGTGATACCTGTGACGGGCTGCAACCGGATGTCTCACCGATGACGGCAAACATAAGGACCCGTCAAAGGTGACGGTCATCTGTGATCAATCTTTAGGCCCGTCACTGGTGTGCCGTCACAGATGTAGGGTTCTGGCGTAGTGTGCAGCGAACAAATCAAGGTGGTTCTTAGATGATTATCACACCATACACATTTGCATAATTTCTTGATATTTGGTTAAGACATACGAAATTTAGTATATGCTGTTGAGGTACTTACCGTATGTTTTACTTTGCTCAAGAGTCAAGCCCCTACATCATGTTTGATCACACTAATTTTTGTTCTTTCCCACTAGATCTTACTGTTAATTGACGGTGCTACATTTTCCACCTTACCATGAGAAACTTGCATATGCTAGCAATATGCAATACTGGACTAGTTTATTATTATTTATTGAAGGAAACATGATTCCTCAAGAATCAAGAGAATGTGAACCGAGTACAGACAATATTTGTACTTGTGCACTATATATTACCACTGCCATTCTAAAATTGAGGTATGCAGTATGCTCATGGGAATAACCAATGCACTTTTCTGACTTGGTAAGACTTATAAATTATAGCGGCCAGACCTTTTTTCTAACAAATCCAAATGAAATTGTTAGCTTGTAATGACCCCTAATCACTTCCCCCAAAGGATATGTTTCTCTACTCCAACTGTTACATATGATCCCTTCTTTTCTAGATTCAGAATCTCCAGATTTTATACAAGAAAATGAAAATTAAATTGTTAACGTATATGACAACCGATTGATTTATGCTAATAACTTTCTTCAAGTGAGATCTTTCTGTCCTTATATGTTTTACTTTCTACAACAGGAACTAAATGACCTTCAATATGAATATATGATGGAAGAAATGACAATTAATGCTCCCTGACATTACATTCCTGGGCCTTACTGTATTGGCAAGTGGACATGCCATTGGTCCCAGCGTATTCCATGTTCTCAGAATGTGCACTAGAATAAGAAGGTTGGAGCTGCAAACAGATATTTCTTCTAGTAACCCGGAGGTAAAAGCTAAAAACTATCCTTAGTTTGCTTATATAATACAGAGTTACTAAGGAAATTGCGGAATATAGTCTGTACTTTCATGCTGTGTCACACCTAGGCTTGATTTGCCATTTTATTTGGCTAGACTAGATTCCCTACCCTAGGTAGTGACTTGAATTGCTACTGATATATGTAGTAAATATATGGCATTATGGCTTATGCATGTCCTATTGACAACGCTTTTCTCAGCAAGTGTTATACTGCCCTTTTTTTAATACTTGGACGTAGCTCTAGATGGGGTTGGCTGACAACATGGCTATCACACACTCCTGGAAAAACACAATTAAGATTTAGAGATGATACTGATTGGCAATTTGTTATTAATATTGCAATACCTGAGGACCTAGGTAATTTTATACTCACGTTGATTGGCAATTTGTTACTAACTAGCTAAATGCCCGTGCTTTGCTATGGATAAAATGTATTTTTCGTGAATTGCTCTACCCGTCGTTCTGCTATGGAAAACATTTACCTTAATTTGATTCTATGCGTCGTTATCCATTTAGATTGATTGTTTTTAATATAAAGAAGTTTAGGGGGTGATTCATAACATTTACAATAGGAGTAGTTGGGTGGCAGATTCACTACCACAACCACTAGAGCCTTTTAAAGTAGTATAGATATTTCAATACCTGAGGACCTAGGTAATTTTATACTCACGTTTTCCGTACAACTTTATCATAGCACAGAACAACCACAATTTCTGCAAAAGGTTGGCTTCAAACTAGTTTCCAGTTGTCATTCTTATGCAATCTTTGTTCAGTGATGCATCCTGAGGGTGTTTAGGTAGCCCGGCAACTCAAGGCAAGTTGATGTTACTACACTAATATGACACTCGTTTCAGGCATGAGCTGCGTGTTCATCAAATTATGATTGTGATCTTCCACCAAATTGGAAAACTGAGGAACTAAAGTTGAAATTCCTTCATGAAATAGAAATCAATAACTTCAGGGGAACCAAACATCAAATTGCTCTTGTGAAGCGGCTATTCAGTTGGGCAGCAATGCTGAAAGACATGACAATAAATTTCTGTCATTCAATCACTGAGAGCATGGCAAAGAAGGTGTGCCAGATGTTACTAAGTTTCTCTAGGCTAGATATACAACATCAGGTTTTGTATGTTCCAGAGGACTCGTGCACCGCACCAAACTTGTCGCTTGAGTAGACTCATTTTGTTTTCTAGTGTTGTACTTTGGTATGAACTGCATTGCATGTAAACATCAAAATGCAAGTAGAATCCTGTACAAAAGGTTAGTGTCACAAATTCTACTACCCATGATAAAGACTGTTTTTGTTGGTTAATGTCTTTTCTTTTTCATATGTTTTTTCATGTGGGTTTAAATACTATTTTCAGAAGCTTGAATTTGGAAGTTGAAGAGCGTTGGCGAGTTATGTCTAAGTGACCGTTTATAGCGATTAATTTTGTGGAAAAATTGTACAACTGTTTCAGCGACTGTTCATAGCGATTAATTTTGTGAAAAAAAAACTGTTTGTAGCTATTAATTTTGTGGAAAAATTTTACAGCTGTTTAAGCGACTGTTCATAGTGATTAATTTTGTGAAAAAAAATTGTACAACTAGTTTACACATTCTCAATCGCGCGTATAGGTAGTTTGACTTGAGCCATTGGTCACCTAGTGTTTATAATGAATATACCGAATTGTAATTTATCATATATATATATATATATATATATATATATATATATATATATATATATACATACATATATATAGTATACACATACAAAGTAAGTACTCTGCTTTTTACCGCTAATAAATCAAATGGGTGTAAATACTAGTATTTATAAACAGCACCATTTTGTACAAAAATACAGCAAAAATATGATTACACACCAGTGGAACCTGTTATATGAGATTAGAAGAAGGAACTTTCAACTTATCTACAGTTATTCCTGATTGTATGTTACAAAAAAATATGCCATCAGAATATCCCAAAACAATGAAGATCCTATGCTTTCATGGATCCTTCACATTCAGCAGCATTTAGTCGCATGTCCAAATAGGCAATCACTATTTTACAAGAACATGTAAGCTGTACAAATTCATATAGTGCAACTCTTGCACAAAAATGGTTAACTTAGTTAAAGATGGCTGCTGCAAAACTTTCAGGTCTTCCATCACATAATTGTTAGTGCAAAGTAGGCCTCTTCTGGGATGTCTTCCACCATTTATCTAATTATTGTGTAGCTGATATAACAGCACAACATCCAAGATTCACAAGATTTATCTTCCTTCTTATATCTTCCTATTCTTTCTCTGCTTTAATTCTATAAATACAGTTAGGACCGAATTCGCATTCAAAGTTGTGCACATGAACATGATCTGAGATGGAAATCACACTCCCATGGCATGCTTTATATCTTTAGAACAGAGCCTCCTTTTCATTAGGTCTTGGCAAAGGACTACGCTGAGAGTTTGCAATCGGAAAATATACGGTGTTCGCTAAATTGGCTGATGGACAAGGATTGGAGTTTAGACCTAAGGGTCTAGAGGAGAAGTTAGGAGCAACTTCCTGAATTGATAGTGGAGTCAATCGAAAAGTTGACGATTCGGAAGGCTTAGCATTGGTTGGCTCACTGGCAATAAAACAATATGTCAGCTATGTTATGATCTAAGAAGATGAAAAATCGAATAGAAGAACATTTTAAGGTAAGACAACACTAAATAAAAGGAAACTACTCACCCTACAGTATTTTTTCCTTTCACACAGGAATCACTCTTCGAGGCTGCTTTGTCTCTTGAACCATTTCCATTATTATCCTGTCATATAAAGTGACATCATATACTCTGTGGGTGGCAAAGAGCTTATCTGGGAGAGACTTACATTGGATTTAATCCCCGCAAACGAATGTATGGAACCATGTTTGTTGTAATGACTTGAATTCCTGATAAATGGATGCTCCAACAGCTCACTTGCAGTTGGCCTCTCTGCTGGATTCCTCTTGAAACAGCATTGCAGAAAATCTTTGCCCTCATGAGATAAATTGTCAGGAATTGGTGGGTCTTTATGCAGAACTCTAAACATTGCAGCAGGCTGTTGAACAAAAATGATTTATTATGACTAGTGTTTTAGAATAATACGTTTTTATGTTTAGTTGTGCATACCCAAACTACCAAGCCATTCACTGGCTACATCTATTACATTAACATGTTACAGAGGTATTACAATGGTTATGTGTGTGAGACACTTTGCATTGAAACACAATGATTGAAACCAAAAATGTTGGTTGGGTGAAGTGGTTCATATTGGTAGACTAGAGTCATGACATGCATGTTACTAAGCTTCATGTAAAGATAAACACTCCAAGTTCTTACCCCTTCAAGATCACTCCAGGGAGGTTTTCCATTAAACATCTCGATAATGGTACAACCAAGACTCCAGATATCAACAGCAAGATCATAACCCACATCTTTATTAAGTGTAGCCTGAACCATCTGCAGGAGAAGAAACAATCTAGATTTCAACAGGCATAAAGGTACAAGAGTGTAACAAAATTTCCGTAGCTCCATTCCGAAGAATGTTACAGCTAAATTTATTTGCATTCGAAAGTAGAACTTCCAACACAGCTGTGAATTAGAGAAAGCAATGTTATTGAGGTTGTTTCAGGTCACACATCTGTCATACTAATAAACCAATGGGTAGCCTAACCATCTGCCCAGTTGTGACTTGTGAACAACTGAGACCAAAACATACAATCAAGAATGTAATTTCAATTGAATTAAAGCAAACAAGACAAAACCAAACCTATCAACTTCAAGAAACATTTGTATTCTCTGTTACATACACCGAGTTTGGGTTGGAGCTGTGCAAGCCCATGTTCTGGGCACATGTGTTGGACAAAGTACTTTTATTTTTCAGTATCATTTAAATACTGCAACCCTACAATTCAGGAACCAAATCCAGGAGAAGCTAAACAAAGCGAGCTCTATCTTTTGTATGGATAAAACACTATAAGGTCGAAGAAAAACACTGCATCATATGGAGCTACCACTTATATAGCTCGATGTTTTTTTTTTTTCCTTTGAACCATGATAGAAAACTTTTAACTTACTAAGGAACGTGTAGGCCTACCTCTGGGGCCATCCAGTATGGTGTTCCCTTCAGTGAAAGATTGGGGGCTGCAGTACTTAACTAAAAGAAAGAGAGATTAACAAGAGCAGTACATAAAACAGAACATATATAATAAGGGAATACATTTATTTAAAAATTACCCAAGCAAAGCATGTCTTCAAACAGTTCCGTGCACATGACTGAACTAATAGCACCGCAAAATACAATTACATGTAAAATAGTGCTGACAATGAACATAAACTCAATGGGGTTCAAGCGCTCAACAACATACAACAGATAAAAGTTATAAGCACATATCAAATGCATCCAACAACTCCCTTGTTCAGTAATGCTAGTTACATTCGGAAAAATATTAGATGATAGCTTAAGCTGATGCTCAGTCATTCTAAAATGTTATGGGGATGTTTTTTTAAATGGATATACACAACAAAGTACCATATGTACAAATGCTACTGAACTCTGTTTGAGGATATACTCACATGCTTGGCCATTCCAAAGTCAGCTAATTTGACTACACCACTAACATCAACTAGCAGGTTTGCTCCTTTTATATCCCTGTAAGATTCGACACGTTTATTTTCACATACATGATATAAGGTAACATAATCGAAGCGGACACCAACATAAACGAAATTCTGGAAGTGCACAAAGTACTAGTATCTTCACAAAAAAAACTAAACTAGTTTGATATTGTCCAACTTTTACACACAGCAAAATAGCAATTAAAAGGATAAATGAATTGCATAAAGATAAAGATTTCTCGAGTTCTCATCTGATATGTTCAAATGGCTGAAGTAATAGCAAGATAGGTGAAAGTGATGACGAGATGAGGTGAGCAAGACACGGTTAGACAGAACATGCCAAAATAAACTGAGAGAGTTTGTCCATGAAGAATTGAATATTTATGTGATAATATTTAAACTAATAGAAAGATATGTAAACTGTAAAGTCCTGCACAGCAGTTGGAGTCAAACTAATACATTCACATAACAGTCGATATAGCAACAAAAAGATAGTAAACAAGGATAGAGATTTGCACACACCTATGCATAATCTTTTGGCCATGCAAAAACGCTAAACCCCTAAGAATATGGCGGGTGAAGTTGCGGACAACTGATTCCGTCATTGCTCCATAATGTTGTTTGACATACTTATTAATTGAACCTGGGTGAACATATTCCAGGTAAATGTAGAAGCGATCTTCAATCTGCATGATCGAAAAACAACTTCAGAATAAATCATGACAATGGACATACTTGATCAGATTTCCACAGGGACTTACAGTGTCACTTCCATAATACTGCACTATGTTTTCGTGCTTGAATTGGCTTAGGAACTTTATTTCCTGAAACATGGGAAACTCAGTCAACAAAGTAAATTGCCAAAATGTCAAGTAATTAGAGGAGAAAGTACTACAAGTTTCAACTTGCACTAGGAACTACCGAAACATTATCCAGGAATATAGTACAAATGAAGGGCATTAGAGGAAGACTGATTATATTTAGATGAGCATAGGGCATAGTATGCTTGTAGGCAAGGATAAATGAACTCAAGTAGCTAGAAGCTTATTTCTCAGCATAAAAAACAGTAAACAGGAACACCAATAATATAACAATACATTTAGATAAACTAATGGCAGTAATAAATGGAAGATTTTTATGTTGCCCCAAATGAACATCATGTATCTTATTTAGGACACAGTCAATTAACCTGCTCTAACTGCTTCAAAGACTCAGCAGATTTTGCATCATCAGGAATTATGTTGACTTCTTTCATTGCACAAAGAGCTCCAGTTTGCCTGCATGTTAGTGTCAGTAAATTGCATTCAAAGCTCAACATGAAGTAGCATCCATAAATTTGATACCAAAAAAAAATACACTCACATACCGATTGGTAGCTTCATATACACAGCCAAATGTGCCACTACCTAGAAGTCTTCCCTTTTGCCACTGACCAGCCACTGAGGGCATTTCAACTTTTGGTGCAGACTGGTTAACAAAGCTTATCTGCATTGAGTTTATAGCTCCAGGAGGGAGTGGTAATGGGTGGAAACTGACATTCCCATTGCCTTCAGTACGTGAAATATTATTTTCGGTGAATAATTTTGGGTGCAGAGGTGATGGAGGGGCACTGGTATTCTTCGATATTAGAATAGGACTTCTCAATGAATTAGAAAAAGGTGATTGCTCTGTAACCCCTGTATATATTTCAGGTTGAATCCGCGGAGATGAAGCTCCCATAGAATCTACGGAGCGGATAGACGGAGCGGACCACGCTTGGGGACCTTGAGCAGGTAGTGTAGTATATTCGGCATTGCTGAATCTTCGAGGGCTGCACACGGGGCTTGAAAACCCACTGCTTGGAGCACTTTTAGCAGGAATGTTCAACCGAAAGTTGGCAGATTCAGTTGAACTCTTCTCTTGGAACTTCTCGCGGAACACCTTCTTGTGGTGACTAGAGGTAGTACTACGCTTTGAAATATTGTCAGGAAGATTATTATTATTATTATCAGGAAAATTTTGAACAATCTGGCTTGTCACCCTGCAACACAAAGACAAGTGAGCATCAGGAAACAACATAGATTTGCAGTTTCAGGTTAACATTGCTATGCCCAACATCCAAATGCCTAATTCATCACAAATTTGCACCTTTCTATGCGTCTTAATCTCTTCGCAGCATAAAAAAAACTTAAATTATTTTGAGGAAAACAATCACATTTTACAATTGCATCAATTACTCGCGATAAAAAAAAACTCTTGATCACATACATAATCATTCAATCACAGGATTCGATGAGCCAATTCAGAGGGGAAAATATATAGAACAGAATCACATTACCTCGCCCTCTCGCCACCACCATCCGGCTCCGGCGTGTCCAATCCCACCGGCTTGGGAGACGGCAGCGGCAGCGGGAGCAGCACGGGCGACGCCGACGCCCTCGGCGGCTGCTGAGCGGCTCTGCCCTCGGCGGAGCTCGCGGACCTCGCAATCGGGATCGAGACGGGGCGGCCGACGGCCTGGGACGTGGAGGCGCGGCCGGTGGGGGGAGGCGAGGAGGACGCGACGACGAGGCCGAGGCTCTCGAGCCCGACGTCGATGTCGTCGACGTGGCGCAGCTTCCGCTGCCGCGTGAGCTGCCGGCGCCGCGCGAGGAGGAGGTCCCCGTCGTCATCGGCGCACCTCCCTACGGCGCTGCGGAGGCTTTGCGCCGCGCACGACGAGGTGGATGCCCTCGCCGGCGATGCCGGGGCGGAGGAGACGGCGGAGCGGTGGAACGCCGACTTGGAGCGCTTCCACCACGACGGCATCACGGAGGCCTGCGGCGACCAGGAGGCCGTGCGCGTAGGGTTAATGGCATCGGAGGCGGAGGCGGGGGAGGGGGAGAGGAGGACGGCGGAGTTGGTGGACGGCGACGGAGACGGCGACGACGGCGACCTCCTCCATTTGGGGCGGCCTCTTTTTTAAAAATCGCTTCTTTTTTTTTCAATTTCTGGGCGTTTGTTTAGAGGGGGAGGAAGGAGAGGTGGCTAGCTTCGCGGCTTCCTGCTGACGTGGCATTTTTATTTTATTTGCATTTTTTAATGGAGATCATTTTTTATCTTTTAATTATTTTCATTAGGATGAGAAACAACACGGCAATACTGAAGAAGTCCAACAATGAGTCAGACCGTCAGACCATCAAGGGAAAAGGTGAAAGCAAATAAAATAATAATTTGTGGGTAAAAGTTTTATATCTATATGCTTAAATGCTAAAAACGTTAAAATCAACTTAAAAATAAATTTTAAATTTTCAAAAATATTTTTGAAATTTTAGCAACGGTTTATAAGCCGTAGGACAAATGATGAGAGATGAAGATACCTAATTAATTCCAAATGCATGATGTGTTCACTACGTGGTCTCTACTACAAATGTACTACCAACAGTCTACTGTTAGTTTTGCTTTTGTTGCAAGTCAATTTATAAGCCATGTGGGACCAAAGACTGAATTTTTTGAATTTTATATTGGTAGAGTTGAATTCAACGAGTGCATGTCGATTGTCAAATCTGTTTTTCTACTGAATACCAAGTCTAGGTCGTGTTGTTTTTAAGCAGTACAAGTACTGGCCTTGTGACCATGTCTATCCAGTGTTTGCTAATTAATTAAGTCCTGATGATGATGTCATGTGTTGATTGCATCTCGTTTCTGTCAGTTTCAAGCTGATTATATTATTGCTCTAAACTTATGATGTCATGGTAACTTTGTTTACCTCGTGTCACTGAACTAAAAGGTCAGCCGATAAAAACCTAGCCTTTTCAGGTTTTCTGAAATCTCAAGCTCCCAAACAATGGCATTATTAGTTTATTAATAATTAATTCAGGTTCAGTATTATTATTCTTCTCCTGAGACACAATGGGTTTTGTCCTACTCCGTATGTTAGGATGCTTCTAGCAACTACAACTACTTTAGAAAAATTTTACAACATGAATAAATTTGGACTTAGGTCACGTTCAATTCAGCTCAAGACAAAATTAACTGCATGGCACATCGTTAGCATATGATTAATTGATTTTTGATTATTTTAGACTTAAAAATTAGATTTATTTGATATTTTAAAGCTATCCCTATATAGATTTTTTTATGTAACGCACCATTTAACATTTTAAAAACGTGCTAACAAAAAATATATGTATCTTAATCCAAAAAAAACCTTTCTTGAAAAGCTTTACATTATAAGAAGTAGATATCGAGAAGCTGGAAAAACATTATGGCTTTTAATTTATTTTCTAGATTCTATTACATGAACAACTTTTAGGTGAGTTTTACTTTTCAAAATGAAGCCACAACTAGCTGGAGTATTTCTCATCATCTCTTGGCTTCCCGACTTCTTTTTTTTCATCAACTTGAAAAAAATATATGTGCGTTACAACGGATAAAAAAGTTTTTCAGGGATACAACCGATATTAGGAATTGAGCAATGAATCGCTAATTGAAAAGGTTAATGAAAATTGTTCCTTGGTTTTGGGCCTAAAGCCCATTCTTTCCTTTCTTTTTCAGTCCCAACCTAGTCTGCTACCTCCCTCCGCTCAGCATGCCTCTCTTCAATCCAGCCCACAAGTGGAGCTACAGGGTCAGCTCGCACAGCCGACTGCCGTCTTCAACCTCAGATAGTCTTGTGCTTGTATAACAGAGCCGATCCTTCCCATCAAATCCGACCGAATCTTTTTTGATATCTCAAAATTAGTTGAGGGTTTTTATTCACTCGATCTCCTCTTTCCGTTTTTCCCGAAATCGGAAAGAATCCGCAAAATTCGGGATAAAAACGGTCGATCGACTATCATTAGCGACTGAGATTAAATCTAGTGAATTAAAGCTAAATTGAAAGTGGAAATTGTGAGAAAAATGATGAGGGAGGAGTGGAAAATTGACTTTTGCAATCAATTGAAGGTGAAAACGTACCGGGAGATAGATCGAAGTGACGGCGGTACTAAGGTTTGGTCTGTCGGTGGCGTGCTACGGATCAGATAAGATAAAAACAACCGGCTACCGGAAAAGACCGGATGAAAAAAAACACCGAAAAAAACCGACTCGGGCAAAAAAAAACAGCGACAGGAAAAGGACGGAAACCACATGAAAAAAAACAGCCAAAAAAACACGGAAAAAAACGGATCGGGTAAAAAAACCAGCTAAAAAAAAGACGGACCAGAGAGAATACAGAAAGTTTTTTAATTAGGTATACAACCCGTACCACACGAAGAGAGAGAGAGGAGAGCATGGCGATGGTGCGATCGGCGTTGGGGAAGGTCTCCCGCCGCCTCTCGGGATCCTCGGCGGTGATGCGCCGACGCGGGCCGGAGACGATGATGATCCCCCAAGCCCCGCCGCCGCTGCCCTCCCTCCGCCCTGCGTCGTTGCCGTGGTGGATTTCGCGTCCGGGACCAGCCGCCCAGCTGATGACGAGGGCCTTCTCGTCTCCGGCACCGGCGCATCCCTCCGCCGCCGCTGCGCGTGTCCGCCGTATACCTAACCTGCAGGTGAGTCCATAAAATCACGCCTTGATACGGCGATTCCAATTTTGTTAATTTCGTAAGCCAGATGGCTCCTTCAAATAAGGTTTCCAGCTTGAAAAGGAGACTCCTTGAATCTAGTCAGTGACCTGTTTCGTCCGAATGTTTGTGAAATTTCATAAGAGAGTTTACGAATTTGTTGTGTGGTACTACTAGTCATTGATGAACAGCCTCCAAGTATGGAATATCTGCTGACACATTGCTTTAGGCTTCAGACAATCTTTGTTCATATGCTAGAAGCTCAATGGTTTGAGTCATCAGGTACCCGATCGAGTGTGTCTTATGGATTGTGGTGTGTGGGTTTAAGTGTGTTCCAATTTCTGAAGAGGCCTAGCTCCAATCGTCCAATTTGTAATGTGGTGATCAGTGACATGACACCCCTCAACCCAAAAGTTTGGGCCAACAATGCTACGTTTTGGGCCTTGTATGCTTGTATGATTTCTGGCAATGTGGTAGTATTGAACAGACATGGGTGTCACTTACAGTTTATGAATAAGTTGGACACATCTAGTTTATGAAACTTGGAACTTTTGGGTCTATCATGATTTGGGGGATTTTTTAACCAGTTTGTAAAGTTGTCACTTTCAATTTTAAGTTCAGATCAACGCTATATAGAACATAGATCGATTCCAACTCTTCTATGTGTCTATATAACTACTAAATAATTTTCGACCATAATCAACATGTTTTGTATGGTTGTTTCTTTTTGCCACTGATTGACTGTAGTTCTTTGTGCAGGGCCTGCAACATCCCCCTTTCATCTGCAAAGGAACTGAGGGTCTGCAGTGGGCAGGGCAAAAGAGGTTCTTCTCAGTGGAGGCGAAAGCTAAGGATGCTAAGCTTCTGGAATCAGCACGGCATGTGTGAGTAAAGATTATATAATAACAGTCTCATTGTAGCCTATCCAATATAACGTGGTGCGTACTGTTTTAGCCCTATGTATTCACCATTATTGAACCGGGCTTCTGGTTTCATTCTAGGATTTCATATCAATATATGCAATTAGGTTCCTGCAATTGCTAGCTCACATCTATAAAACATGATTTCCTATTTGCACCTGTGCTAACCAATATTAACAGTACAATACAACTTATTCTTATAGCTCTGTACTTCTGTTTCTGAAAACATTACCTTAAAATGTATAGAGGCATGATGTATCTCAACACTGAAACATGTCTGCTAGCTAATCTCACAATGATGTCATTTTTTACCACCTTTTGCAGGTCGTTAGTGAAGAGGCTCATGGCTTGGATGAATTAATGAAGAGGCTAACCCACGCAATATAACCATAGTTTTAACAATCATCAATGTGGTATATCTTGGGATGTTTATCAGAGAGTGTTTAAGATCGGATGAACACGCAAAAGACTGCACTACTGCTGATAACGGGGACCGTAATTCAAGCTACAGGACCGCTGAATATGGATGTCATGACCCGTATGCATGTCCTTGGTACCGTGCCCTAGTTGCTCAGTATGCTGTGATGTTAGTACTAGTTCTTTTTGCAGTGTAGTTAGTGGCAATGGCATCTATCAGGATATCACTATCAGACTTTTTGTCGTAATCTGCTGCCTGGTTGTAACTTGTAATTGAATCATGGCCTTAAACTGTTGGTTGTTTTGCAATTGAAACTACTGGAAAGCTAAGGCCCTTAAGTGGGCCCAACACTGGATGGACTGAATTGAGATAAGGCTGTGGGTTGGGCCTAAGATGATGGACAAGATTTAGTCATGTTTGTTATCTTCGATTTAATTTGGCATGGATTTCGTACTTGAGTTTGAATTTTGAGCAAATTTCACAAACCACAGGTTTTAGGGCATTCGTACCACAAAACCCCATATTTTATATGTTTCAAGTGACCCTAGGTTCTATGGAAAAAAAGTTTCATAAAACCCCATATTCATGCCTAAATCATTCGTTTGGCTATTATACTTATGCATCATACATGTATAAAAATAATATGTTGTATTTTCTAAGTAGATACACACATTGGCTACTTTCTCAACAAACACCGGTTGCCAATTACACTTGAGTTTGGGTTTATATGTAATTCGTTCTTGTGATGTTGCTATTTGCATCTTCATTCAATTATGAATTTAAGTGGGAGTTAGGAAGGAAATAGAGTAGACATTAAAGGAATGTGTATTTTCAGCCTTTAATGTGAGTATATGCTTGAATATATTGTGTATTATGGTGAAATGTAAGTATTTTGCGTAAGTATTATTACAAAGCCACATCAATTTTCAGCAAATAAATTAATGCAAGATAAATGTACCAGTACATGATCTTGAAGGGAAAAAAATGTGAAACCTGATTTGGCTTTGTTAGTGCTCTATGTGCATTAATTGTCGAGTTCTATCTATGTGATTCTGAATGTTCATCCATGGTTTTGCCAGTCATCATAAACATATATACTAAAATTAGCTGAGTTTTGCCTTGAGAATTTCAGCAAGTTCATTGCCAAAAAAAAAAAAAAAAAAGGAAGGAAGGAAAGAAAGAAAGTGTTAGCCTGTGGACTGGAAAGACTCTTGCTTGCTATGAGGGCCGAAAGCCCAAAACTGGCCAAAGCCACAGTGGAATCTGTTCAGTTTCTTTCTTCTTTTTCCGTCTTAATTTTATCAACTTGAAAAGAACTCATTGCAGCTGTCTCTTGATGGCAACTGCTCATTTGCTAAGCTTATTTGCTCCAGTGACCAGTGTCAGTGACATATGCTCTGTGAAGGCCAATATATACCTATAAAAAAAATGCCAATGTATATATGCAACCATGTAATCAAGTGGCTCTGTTGGTATCTTGGTCCGTATATATGTACAGTTGCAGGGAAGAATCAATCAGCAGACAGAGTGCCATTGATTTTTCCTGTCTGCACTCTGCACTTCCTGATCAGTGCCCCTGCCGATGCAAATTGCATATCCATCCATCTGCTCGTCATGATCAAACTGCAGATAGTTTTCTGCCCCCAATTTTGATGCTGCACACTGATCATCTATAAAAAATGCAACTTGCAATGGCGTGTTCCAGTATTCATGCATACATACATGGCCATTGTTGGACTGTGAGATCTCAAGAAATGGTGCTGTCTTCCATGTGAAGTAGTGGGGTATATATACTCTCTTCTTCTGCAGCTCAGCATCTGAATGCAAAATATATTCCATCTCCATTCTGAAGAACTAACATTGTCGACGAAGACGAAAGCTTGTGTCTGTTCACAGCTAACAGTAGACACAATGCAATGCGACAATCCTTTCCTTTTACTTGGGAGAGGTCTGTCCATGAACATGAACATGAGGTTTTGAGGCGATGAGGATGCATCTGTAAACGTCAGTGGTGTCGCCTTCAGGGTCGCTGTGATGAGTGGGTGGATTCTAGTTTGCGTCCACGTCGCCAAAGATCATTCGCGAGATTCCGTTCGATCGATCGATCGATCACTCCATCTACTGGCTCTATCATCAGAACCAGTAGAAGAAAACATCAAAAGAGATTTTATTTTTTGTATACATATATGCAGTAAAGAGGTTCAAATCAAATCACTCCACAAAGTTGTTGGTTGCAAGTGTGTCCTGAGTCCTGACCTGTGTAGCTTCTCCTGCCGTACAGGTGTCCTGCAACTGTGGCCGTTAATGGCTTTTCAGCTAGGATACCATTTAAACAAGTGAAAAAAAAAGCAGAAAATACTATTTTTTGGGATGTGCTCATGGCAAGTGTGCATAAGATGTCTGTGATATTATTGGATCAATTTGTGATTTCTTCTGTTCTTAGCAGCAGAGAATTTACTTTCAGATGTCCCTTTCTTTTTCTGTTGAAAATGAGATGACTTGTAGAATAAGTTCGGTGAAAGGGCATGTAGCTTAGTGATTACAGTGACCTGAGTAGCACCCAAGGTCCTGAGTTCAAATCTCCATATGAGCGAATTTCAGATTGGGTTGTTTGAGAGCTAAGTTCCCTGTTTAAAAAGGCTGCATATATCCGGTTGGATGTAGAGTCCGGGTAAAAATTACCCTTCTAAAAAAAAGAATAAGTTCAATCTGTCAAGTTGGTCTGAATAAGAATATATAAGATGCTGGATGACCAAACCAAACCATCTTTCAGTAAGGAATAAAAGCATTATCAGGTTAACTAGAACTACCAGTTGAGTATCTGAGACTGTTCTAGAGCCGTCTCAACTGTTTGTTAACTTGGCATTTCAGACTTCAGTAACAGTTTGAACCACTCACTCAATGCAAAATGCTCAACAATCTACTCCATTTGTCATAATCATAAAAAGAAGACTTTCTTTTCCCTTCTGACTTATCAACAACAACAACCACAACCTTTACCATGAACAGCAGAAGCCATGAGTCTGCCTGCCACTCTTTCACTCAATCACCTCATCCATACGCAGTCCTGCACTACTAGTAACCTTTGTGAAATTCTGCTACTCCAATTTTTCTTTTTCTTGAAAGAAACATGCATATGCTACTACTCAAGTACTGACTGCAACTCGATCATCCATGGGCTCGTTTCTCTATGACATATTGACACATTGCAGATGTCATTTTCAACTCTAAGATGACAAAGTTTGTGCCAGTGCAGTGCAGAACAGAAACATTGGGGACCAATTAGATGAGAATTCAGAAAGCATTCAAGGTCAAAGTAGGTAAATATCTGCAATTTTGCAGACAGATAAGAGGAGGATAAACTGAATAAAGTGCATTGGCATTCATTGTGTTTGTACATGTTGGTGTGCGCCGTGGAGATCTGATGGCGTTTGCCGGCCTGCCAAAAAAAAAGTCAATCATCTTTTTTATCAACAGATGAAGAAAAGGAAGTCTCAAACAGTAACCCCTTTCTGCCCACTTGTAGTTGCCTCTTTGCATGTGAAAATAAGAATTGAAGAAAGAAAGCAATCAAGAAAGAATGGCTCTTAAATTTCTTGAGGTCAGGGGCAGGGGCAGTAGTACCCCTGTACTCTGTCTGTTCATGGTGACATTGTGCAAAGTCAATGGATCAATTCATACTTTTATGTGTTGGGTTGGGCACCATTTAGATTATACTATTGATGTTCTTGTACTAAGTATAGACCAGTTAATTAGGTCAAAACATTGTTTAATTAGTTTAGGTATGATAACGGTAGGATCTTGTAATGGAGAGAATGAGCTATGTACATGGATGTGATGAGGGCTAAATGCATCAGGAATGTGCCTCTGTAGAATTGCTCAAGAGTCAAGTATACTATATATGCCTTAAAGACTTAATTTTTATGCTAATCCAACTAGAAGATTTGGCATAGCTTATACAACTAGACGTTGACAGTGGAGAAGATAGGTATTCAGTTGAATCTGAACAAGAAAACGGAGAATTGCATTATCCCCTTAACTGAGTTATGTACATGTTATTACGATGGTTACATACACGATGAATTCAGCCTAATTCCGGTAGTTGTGCTGTGCACCTTATACTGAGAGTTGCTTGTGCTAATTAATCCAGTCGTTTGCAATATTAGTAAGAGTACTATTAACAGTTAATGAAATTAATTAAGGCCTAAAAAGAGAAGGGGTGTGAAAAAACAATTTTTAAAAAGTGAGAAAATAATTAGTAAAAAAATCCTCAATTACTGTCATTAGTTCATCAGCATCAAGGGTTTCGTTCCAAAGATATGGATCTGTCAATGACAAACAATCAAACAAAAAAGAAATGGAAATACAAAACAGTCAACACAACATAGAAATCACACGTGGAAGGAGCAGTGCAATTAACAAGAGAAACCTTAAATGGCTAATATAATTTTGTGAGGTTGACGTTTATTTAACCATTATTGAAACTGATCGAAAGCATGCATATTAATTTATATATATCAGAAAGGAAAAATGTGGCAATGTGGATGTTGTTAATCGGTCAAAGGGCCAGACTTTCTTCGATCTGTCGATCAAGAGCTACTCCAGCTATACTATACTAGTGACCATCGATCTTCCAAACAGTTAATTACTCGCTGGCGATCGAATCATGCCAAGATATTCTCAAGATTCTAGATTTCTAGACCACCAATGTGGTAGAATACATTATCATCTTGTCGCTGTAGAAGAATCTCGCATCGAGATCATCTATTAATTAACAATAATTGCATACATCCATCCATCCATGATCCATCAGGGTCAACACAAACCAAGATGGAAGAACGACTCCAATGGATTGTAAGGGCCAATGAATAGTAAGCTCTAAGCTGGTTTAGTGATTAAACTATCATGGAAGAGGCATTTTCTCTCTTTAGATCCTCCGGTTTGCACATGTATCCAAGGTTATTAGGTCCCAATTCTGTCTGATGCAACTGGCACCTGCCAATCAGAAACCACTGGCAAGCTACCAGTACCTTTCAGCTCTTGCTCAATTAAGCTTATAGTACTAATCTGCTCCACCTAGAGTTCATGCTAATCTTCAGGGTTAGTTTATATATACACATGGAATTCTTGTCTATAAGCTAACCACATAGACTATCAAGAGTCTTAGAAAATGGTAAGAATTGACGAAGATGCTAGTATCAAATCAAGTATGGTACAGTAATAATAAGATAATTAATCAAAGCTGGAGGAGTAGTAGCTGTCAATGAGAAGCTTCTCTTCTCTTCTCTCCGATCGATCTCATTGGAGTATTGCATGCCATACAAGGATCAGAGAGAAAGAGGGGCCATGAATGAATTCTTCCATGGCGATAGCTCTGCCTCCTGGAGACGACGAGGAGCCGCTTGTGAGCCCACGGGAAGGATTAAAACGTCTCTTGTAGGTGGTGCTAATCATCATTAATTCGTCAGGCGGTGCATGCAATGCATCCTTTGCATAGTGCCAACTACCACCTGGCTTGCTTGCATGTAGCTACCCTCTTCTGTTGATTGGATTTTTTGGATCCCTTTGTGTGTGATTGTGATCCATGCTGCTGAATATTCCTGGGCCTGCACGCGTTAGGTACAGCTTGATGCTGCATACCTCCATCTGAATTCTGAAATCTGAATAACAGGTGGTCAATTATTGTGTTAACAGTAGTGAGTTAGACTTATTGTCTATCAGAAACACTAACCGTAAATTTGCAATCGCTGTCATAGCAAGGAAAAATTATTCACTAATTGACATTTGCTACCACTCTTTTCCTCTTAATTCCTTCTTGGATTCATGTATTCAACTCAATAGCGGAGCCAGAAATTTTGAGAGCCTCGGTATATCTAACTACATTAAATATTTGCTGTGAGAATTTTATTTTAATCTTTATGATAACATTAAAATTTCTACTGTGCATCTGCCGACGGGTCTGATTCGACTGGTGGTGTGATCAATGACAAACTAGATATTCGTAAGGTAGATTTTTATTTCATTCGAGGATGGTCATATGCCAAATTAACAATATCTGAGGGTGTATCTATTAGGAGAATATGTCTAGTTGAGTCTAAATGGATGTAATTAATTAAAGATATGCAGTACAACAATAACTCGCTAAAAATGAAGGTGCACTTGCCCCCACATCACTTCAACACAAACATTGATCGCCATTCATGTAAAAAAAAGAGAATCTTCCCACATGATATAGGCATCGTCATCGATTAGTTCATGGTTGATCTATATCAAGAGTGGAACACGATTCAATGGAGACATGCGTGCACTTGAAGATCGATCGACATGGTGCCAATTATTTCTACATATGCATATAACTTTGTCCCTCTACCCTCATTCCATCATGCGATCGGGCCGGGGGCGAAGGTGATCAAGAAGAGAGAGCTTAATCTTCTGCACTATCAAGAAAGGGACCAACCAATACAATGCAATGAAATGCAACCTAGAGGTTGCCATCACCACAAAGGAGGGAGGCATCACAACCATTGGCTCATCCATGCATGCAAATTGGCAGCAGCAGGAAAAGGAAGAAGCTTTCTATTGATGGAATCCAATTCTAATTCAGCACTAATGAAATGCTTGCTAGCTTAGTGCTTTGCCCTAGCTTTCATGTGTGTCCTTTGATGGTACCTAGCAAAAGCTAGCTTTCTCCTTGCATATGTCTTCCTTCCTTCTTCCTCATTTTTAGATGGTGGGATAGAAGAGATTCCTCAGCCAGTGCACACATCCAAAGTGCTCTCCTATCTCATCTTTGCTTGCCTTTGAATCCACCATCTTGAAAGGTGCCAAAAGATCCCATCATGTTGCTACCTCTGGATTCTCTCTTTTGGTATACATATGCATAGATGGTCAATATTTGTTTGGTTTCTTTTTGTGCTTTCTAGTGCCCTTCCAGTAGTTTGGTTAAATTTCCTCTAATCTCATCAGCAATGTACGTAAAGTCTCTGGTGTGTCTGGAATTTAATTATTGGCTCCAGATTAAATTAATGAGTCTTTTCAGTCGAAGTGGGATAAAAGTTTAATCAGGTTTATTGTTATTCTAATATGAAAGCATCTTGTTCTTGACAGACATGACAGAATAATGTGTGATTCTTAGTTCTTGAACGAATCTTTCAACCATGGACCCTGTTCAAACATGCATGCCTGCCTTCTTCATCTGACCTTTCTTGCATCTTGTGTAACACTGGCTACTTACAATATATTGCATTGGTTTAAAACTATTAATTAATTAATTACTATTGATACGAGAATATGAGATTTTTGCATATTAACCCCTGCTTGTCAGGTGCAAAAATATAATTGTTACTAGATTCTTAGCACACCAACAGATAGCTTTTACAAGTTCAGTAATTAAGGTACTGATAGGATCATACAAGTGGATCATACCATGTAATTACCATTCCTTACACGTCTTAATTAAGCCCATAGTTTCAGCTCATTACATTTCTTTTTCCAGGTACACCACTATACTAGTATACTTTTATCCCTTGCAGACAACATATAATACAAATTATGGATTAGGCCACAAGGGCCCACAGTGCAGGCATGCTCTCATGTCTGAATTTGTCCACACCCTAAGGTTTGGATAAGAGTGGCCAGGTCGGAAGGTATTCTATGCTCTCTCTCTCTCTAGAAATGAGGTAGAGATTAGGTTGTGACAAGAGATGGTTCGGAGTTGTCAAATCCTCAATCATGCATGGCATAACAGACTCCATTCTTATCTAGTACTACTAAAAAAATATTGTCAATTACTCCATTCTTGCAGGGGTTAACATTGTAGTGGTAGCACTAGTAGTAACAGCTAGTGTCTCACTAGTGGCAAAAACGAATAGGGGGGCTATCTCTTGGTGAATAATATGTCAAGATGATGACAAGATAGATGTTGGAGTAGTCACCTTCATGGAGCCACAAAACCAACGGTGGCGGCAATAAACTGCTCTGTCACCCAATTAATTTCCTCTTCCCCCCTGGTTCATGAAAAGTCTTGGGGCTTGTTCGTTTCCATGTCATTTGTAACCATGCTAAAATTTTGGGAATTGTAAAAATTGGTCATTTGTGAAAAATTTTAATAAAAATTGGCTAGGCTATTGTTTGGTTTGCTGGCGAAGTTACACTTAGGTGTTAACTAAGCCCAATAAGTTAGCAATGCCTATTTTTCTCTGAAACCAAATAGATGGCAGGTTTTTTAGTTTGCCAATTTTGGCTTGGTTGAGAAAGGTCAAATAGCATGTTGCAAGGCATTATTTCGAGTAGAAATTTTCAAAAATATGTGTACGGTTTTTTATAGGGATTGGTATAGTTTTTCAAGGAATTGAGCAAAAAAATTATGTAGGATTTTCTTCGTTTCCAACCTGGCGAAAAAAACTTCAATAGAATATTATTCAACTTAAGCAGTATAAAAGAGAATGGAGTGGCATTTTAAATAGAAAAGAAAAACATAACAAGACGTGTGTCATCGTGACATTATCAGAAATATGTAAAGGGTTTTTCCCCTACGCAAGATCTTGTTTTAAGTTAAGAAAATCTATATGTAAATTACAAGATATTTACACTAATTGGATCGCGATTCCCAAAAACCAAGAGAAGAGTTCCATCCTCTGAATATACCTTGCAAATTGTACATAGATGATTCCTGTACCTTTCCTGCCCAAGCAGTAACTCCGAGCATCTCCTTGGCCTAACATGAAAGGATGATGGAAAATTATCTCGCTTAGATACTCCTAAATTACTATAGTCAATATTCCAACTGAAAGAAGGGGTCTTTTTAATCCAAACAAATTACAACTACACGACATACATAGAGATGAAACGGACAAAAGGAAAGGGATAAGACAGACCATACAACCCCTCATCAATATCCTCAACAAACAAAGAAGGTTGTTTGATTTGTTTGTCGAAACCAGCCGAATAAAATTTGACGTTACCAATATTTAAGTGAAGTAATAGGTGTGAAGTATATTTGGGTTTGCTGACCATATAAAATTGTCAAATTTTAATAACGAAGTCGGTTTAGGTAGCATTTAGATTGTTAACCTTGGCAGTCTTTTTAATTACCTCGTCAAATTTTGATAAAGTAGAAATTAGTTCAATAAGATTTATTTATTTTGACTATACATTAAACTTAACATGCCTAAACTCTAGTTAAGCAAGATAGATTAATAAGGTTAAAACTTACTTCCTTCGTACCAAAATATATACCTAGGATCGGATTGGATATTTTCTACTACTATGAATCTGAACATGCTACCTATTTAGATTCGTAGTACTATAAAATATTTTATCTAATTCTATATTTTTATATTTTAGGATGATGGGAGTACTTCAACAGCAAAAGGAAAAGAAAAAGGAAAAGGAAGAGAAGGGAAGAGAGTGACTGAGTGATTGAGAGAAAATAAGGGAAAAAAAACAAAGAAAAGACAGAGGGAATTATTGCATCCGATCCAGCGCCCGGCGCGATGCGGCGAACCGATTCGTGGAGACGACGTGAGTGTTTGCCGCGTCACGCTTCCAACTCCGACCGAGGCCACGTGTTCTGTGGGCCCCACCCAGGACGTCGTCTCTTCCCCTCGCCCTCCAACCGAATCTCCTTTCTACTGTACGTACGTCTTCTTCTACGTATCCATCCATCCTATCTCTCTCACACACACTCTACTGTCTCTACAGAAACACACACTGCATGTTTCTCTCTAGCTGCAGTCTTCAACTCTGCAGGTTTTTATCTTCAAGATTACTGTAGCATATGTTGTTGGGTTGCAGCTCGCTATGCTTCACCATTCATCAGTTTGATCATGGTCGATTTTGTTTAAAAAATATAGATATATCTTCTAGTCAATTAAGCAGTGTATTTAGGTCTTACCTTTTTCATATCATTCACCGAATTTTATTGAAACTTATTATTTGCTCTATGCTTAAATAACACGTTCTTTTTTTAAAAAAGGTCTGGTATCTTTTTAGACCACTTGGTTTAACCTATTACTAAGTCTGTTTGTTTAAATACTTAATTTATTTTAATCTGTGATAATTAATAATCCACCTAGTAATCTAAATCAAACATGGGTCTAGTATGCAGTGTTTGGGGGCCCTTTGAATCGCATAAATAGAAGAACGGAGGAATAGAAAAAACACATGATTCTAACCATAATGGAAGTGTAAAACACATGATTATAAAATATAGGAAAAACACAGAAATGATCGTTTGATTGGACCACAAGAAAAACGTAGGAATCGAATAAGAGACATATAGACTCTTTTAAGAGGTTAGATCTTTTGCTAACATTCCTCTAAAATATCTATATGATTATTCATTTCATAGGAATTTTGAAGGAAAGGATATATAGGATTCAATCCTTTGTTTTAAAGGTTTTCATAGGAATTTTTCTTTATAAGATTCAAATATTTTAATTTTTATATATTTTTTCTACTAATCAAAGGGACCCTTGGTGTAGAGGAAGCTAAGTAGTTACTAGCTAGTAACCTGAAAAAGATCACTGGTGTATGTAAGCAACTACTCCTTGTTGCTTGCTGGTGCTAAACTGCTCACTACCGCGCATGCTGTCTGTATGCTAGTCCAAGAACAGTGGTAAACGCACTCATGTATTAACAAATTACTATATTCCCAATCTACAAGATTCCAGAGATCGGCAGCCTTGCCATTAATTAACCCTAATTTTTTTTAAAAAAAAAGATAATTAACCCCACCTCGTTAAACGCGTGTAGTTAACAGAGTAAGCATCGTGATATTGACTTTTGTGGTGTCAAAGTTCATATCTTCACACAAACACATACGTAGTACGGTGCCAAGCCGGCCGCAATCTTCCTGGTCATTTGGTTCATCACCACTACATTAGACTTGACGTGTGTGTATCATGATCCACTCAATCTTTTTTTAAGGAAATGATCCACTCATTAAAAGAAAGGATTCCTAACTAGGTCCTAATTAACTTATAGTTTTACAATTAAAAGAAGCTAAATCCCATAGTTTGCATTCTTCTTGAAATGGTGCATCGTCACATACATCACTGATCGATGGCATATATTATTACTCTAACTTATTAATTCATCAGTCCCAAACTTATACAATCGTAGTACCGGATTAGATATTTCACAGTATTATAATTCTGATCATGCTCTCAGACTGTCCGGATTCATAGTACTATGAAATACTCTCTCCGTCTCAAAATATAACAACTTTTAGCACTCACAGATTATCCCAAAATATAACAACTTCTCCACCAACATTCTCTTCCCAACCAATCATAACCCTCCACCATTCACTTTTCCCACCTACATTCACTTCTCAACCAATCACAATCTCTCCTCATTTAATTCTACTTAATTTCTTAATAATCGTATCCAACTCTAGAACTTTTTATATTCTGAGAAGGATGAAGTATCTAATTTGGCACTAGGTTTTTACATTTTGAGACGAACGGAATACAACTCTAGATAATGAAGGCCATGGAGTCTTTCTTAAGCATTGTAGAAAAAAATTGCATACATAGTGGAGCCTACCTTGATGCCTTGGTGGATATTACACACAATGTTCCTTAATGAGGTTTTTACACCAAGAGGTGGAGGGATAATAATAATCCTTAAAAAAACAGGTATATAGCACACTCCTTTTGTTATATGAAAGCGCATGTATCCACAAGTACACCGTTGTAACATAAAAATAATACTACTATAATAGAAGTATGAGCCTCGATTTTTTTGCTAAACAAAAAACTGGACCTTAATCACTACTTCTTACGTCCTAAAATATAACAATCTAAAACTGAATATAAAATCCTATTTATCTAAATTCATACTACGAAATTTCATCCCAATCGATCTTAGGTTCTATATTTTAGACTACTTCTTACGTCCTAAAATATAACAATCTAAAACTGAATATAAAATCCTATTTATCTAAATTCATACTACGAAATTTCATCCCAATCGATCTTAGGTTCTATATTTTAGACCGAATGTAGTAGATCAGTAACTCCACCACACCTATGAAAATACTCCAATACTCTGCATATAAATGTAGTAGAGTTGGATACCACGAATAGCGGGTCAACTTTTAGTACGGTTGTGTTTATGCAGTCGTTTCCACGGTGATTTTCGGCTATAGACCATAGCGTGCTCAGTGTTGAGATTGGATAGCAGCCCAGCCAAATCAGGAGATGGATTTGATGTTGGTTCATCCTATGGTTAAAAAAGTATGTATATATATTTATCATTGGTCATAGGAGGGGGGATTAGGTTAAACTACAGTAAAATGGACGTCTAGACACATTTTAAAAGGAACGGCTTGGAAAGCTGTCTTTACCAAAGCCACCTCCCACCCCACCCTATTACGTAGATATGGATGGAAGAGACAGATCAATGGACCGTCTCTATAGTTAAATTAATCCATTTGATAAAAATAAAATAGGATAGGGGTAAAAGTTCGTAGACACCATCTGTAGGACGAGCATTGAAAAAACAGTGTCAAACAATGAAAAGATTTATTTTAGGCGATCGTTTGGTGAGAAAAAAAATCTTCGCGCGTTTCTGATTAAATTCGCGGGGATTTTTCTGTTCTTCGGAGGTGGTTACGATCAACAAAGGTACAAAACCAATCTACTATCCACTTCAATCAATCTTCCAATACCTCCTGGGAACGCCACCAAGCTGCCGCCCCCGGCAGGGCCCCAGCCTACCGTGCGCCCCGTAGCCTTGCCGCGCACCGGCATAGGTCCGGCTAAACACGCGCATCCCGTCTCCACCTCCGGCACGCACGTCCCTGCAGCCGTCGCCGAGTGCGTCCCTGCAGCGGTCGTCCAGATCGCATCCTGCTACACCTCCGACGTGGACAAGAGGTATGGGCACAAGATTACTAGTTTTAAATGTAGCAACTTATATGGGCATATGCATAAGCTTGGAAAACAATATATTCATGGAAGCATTTTCAGGTTAATCAATACCAAGAAATTCAAGCACCAAATACTACGGCATCTCCTAGTACTAGAGTATCTTCTCAGCCTTCAACTGAAGAAGAGTGAAGTTACAAATTTACAGTAGCAACTATATAATTCTGAACTACTTGGTGTATTAGGATTTTTTTAGTTAACTTGCTTAAGAACCTAATGTTTCATTGTTATCAAAAAGAATGTTTAAGCATTTTAATTGGGAACAATGTATGGATATTACGTGTTTGCTTTAATGCGAAGTACTGGTGCTAAAAATCTTGTTGTGATATAATGGTAATTCAGCCTGGTGATATTGTTTTATGAGTTTTCTGAATAAAGTTGTATTAATTGTTCGTGTGTAACCAATAGTGCTAGAGACGGTATTATATGTAAATTTGACGCAACATAGAGATGGGTGTAGCCGTGTCTATAGAAGTAAAAAACCGTCTTTACAAAAAAAAAATAAGTAATATGCTCACCATAAATAGAGACGGCTCTAACCGTTTCTAGACGAACAATAAACCGCCTCTACTAGATGGTAGAGACGGAAACAACCGTGCCTAGCATCAACCAGCGTTCCTACATGTTTTATCCAAAAAATTGTATTTCAAATTTGACACAACCATAATTTAAAGTAGAGACGGTTTTTCATGTGTCTAGAAATTTGATTTGAATTTTGAATCCTCTGTGTAGCGATGGTTCCGACCGTTTCTACCGACCGTCTCTAACTATACAAACGGCTATTCAAACCGTCTCTAATTATTTGACACGGGAGCAATGGCAACGGCTACGAGACGGTTGCAAAAAATATCTCTATAACTATTAGAGACGGGTATAGCTATCTCTACAGTGTATAAAAACCGTCTCTAGAGACTGTTTATACTGTAGTGTTAGATCATGCATGTACCAACAATTGCATGTTAATATATTAGACGAAAACATGTATCTGAATAAAATTCTCACACGTTGAAATAACTTGATTAATTTCTGTCAACTCATACGACTTATGCAAGTATAGTATCTCGTAAGTTCTTGAAATACAAGAAAATGGGGTTGTACTTTTCTTTGTACAATGTGTACTATGACCAGAAATAATAAAAGCCAAGATATCTTATCTCATCGTACAGGGGAGATATCATTTATTCGCAACAAACTAGCTAGTGGGGTGCTCACTTGCGTATGGCATATATAGAGCCTATCTACAAGATTGATGTGGTCACTAGCTTGATTATATATTCCATTTTATTTATGGCTATATGATATTTGAGTAATAGATTAAAAAAATCAAGTATTACACAGAAGGGGCACAAAAGTAGCTACAATCCTAGACCACAATGTTCCAACATCTTCCCTCAAACTTTTCTTTTTGTTTCAAGTGCTATTTTGCCTCTTGCATTGTATCATTGAGTTTGATATAAAACGACAATAGATATATCAAACACGTTCTATATATATGTACTTATTTTCCACCGAATTGAAAAGGTCTAAACAGATTATAGCTAAAACATAAAGAAAGAAATAGAGCTCATGACATATTTCTACGTAGATGTCCGTAGAGTGTACTCTAGGACACTATCAGTTGAGTTTGAGCCATGCTTATATATCACTTGTGTCAGTATGTGTAATTTTTTTCATAGAAAAACTTATCTAAAAAAATAAACTCATATCAAGATAATCTCTTAAGCAAAATGACCGAGGCAGCGTTCGGCAAAGAAGGATGGGAAACTGCACAGTGATTGCGGAAAACGGAGCGATCCATTAGCGCGTAATTAATTAAGTTTTTGCTAAATTTTTTTTCAAAAATAGATTAATTTGATTTTTTAAGCAACTTTTGTATATAAACTTTTTGCAAAATACACACCGTTTAGTAGTTTGAAAAGCGTGCGCGCGGAAAACGAGGAAGATGGGTTGGAAAGAGGGGGAACGAACGGGGCCTAAGTATGTAGAGAAAAACATCCCCTTCACGAGCTTCAAGAAATAGTTTTGGAATGATTCAAAAGGCTAAAACATCAAACCATGTGCCATCTTTTAAACAATATAGTACGGCCTACGGTCAACTTCAGAAAAACTGAAAAAAAATTAGAGGATAATTGGATAAATTTATTCTCAAAATTTGATAACTGGGGTACTTCCTCCACCCAAAATAAGATAAATACGAAATGTGACAATTGTCTAAATATATTACAAGATATCTAGTACTACAAATTTGAACATTCATATATTCAGATATATAGTGTTAGTATATTTCCTCCAACCTAATAAAAAATCAACCTAATACTTGATGTTGATGTATCGTAGTATTTGTCTAGATTTGTAGAATGTGTCAATCTTAAGTACTTGATTTTCTATGGGACAGAGGACGGAGAGAGTATGTCACATTTCATACTTAATTTATTTTGGAACATGAATTACCCTACTCTGAGACAACATAGTATGGACTCCATCCATTCCAAAATAAGTCAAACTATGAGGGGATACTATACCTTCTACAACGAATCTGAATAACCCTATGTCTAAATTCGTTATACTATATTTCATTCAAGATTGAGTTTTTTTTGGCAGAGTGAATATTTTTTATGATTTCTATCACGTAGGGTGACGAACTCTACATAAGCTAAGGTACACGTTGTGTATGATGAAATATGGTTGTTAAGTTGCTTTCCTATCAAAACACTAGACAGAAACGTGGCGAGCCGAGTGCGCGTAAGGTGTCCACTGAATCCGAGACAAAAATGCCCCTGGTTTCTCCGAAAATCACAGGAAATGCCACGGAATAGAATCTTTGCCACTAATCTCTCTTCTCCTGCCCATCGAATAGGTCCAAAAAAGCATCTTGTAAAATAATGGCGTGGAATATTTCTCTTGCCCCCTTCTCTTTCACCATATTAAAATACAGGAAAAGAAATCTTGGGAGAGTATTGGATTCAAGAAAAAGGCATCGGAATCTGAATCACCAGCCGTCCAAATTCACATGGCATATCCTCTAGGAATCCAATTTATTTTATTTGCCTATTGCTTCCTCATGGGTTTTGTTTGGAATGAACACCAATGGATTAGGACAGCTAGTTTTCTTCCTTCCCTTTTCTTTCACTTCCTTTTTTTTCTTCATAAAGGTATTACATTAGCTAGTATTTTATTTTTTTAATCAAAAGTTAACGCTTTTATATTGTATCTTAATATTTGATGGTATTTTAATTTTATAGAATGTAATGTAAATGGTCATTTTGCTTTTTTGTAAATAGTAGCGCAAATAAGTAGTGGGGATGACACCACCATACCACAAACCTATTCTACAAATAGACACAACTTTGCAAGTGACTAAATTTTAAAAGATAAATATATCTTCTTGATGGATATTCGAAACCCCGTGTATATGCCATGTTGAAATGATGTCACTGTGCCCAATAAGACAAATATCAAATGGCCAATTCTTATCTTTGAAGGGGCACACAAAAATCTCAGCCATGGTTTGTTGTTCGTGACTCGATATCTTTAATCATCAAGGTGTCATGGTATCTTCTTTGCAAATGATGTATAACTGGTATATTCTACTGAATGTTCTGAGAATACACTTTCTTTGATTGATGAAATGCGTGACAGTTTATGATAAATATTTACAACCATGGGGATATGTACTTTTCATATGTGGTATTATAGTAATAGTAATTCACTTCAAGGCTTAGTATATTGTAAAAGGTATAAATTTACATTAATCGGAATTTTGAGGCATGCTTCGTGATGCGGCTAGGTGGTGAATTGTGCGATTACATACCAAGCAAAGCATACAGCATAGAAGGCTAGCTGGCCTTTACTGGAAAGTACCTCTTGGTATCTATCACATTTCTAGTATGTTGAAGCTGATGTTTGTTAGGATGTCTAGTTCTATAAGCTCTAACATGCATACTAAGCTACGTTCGTTTCAGCCTGTTCCCAACCCCTCTTCCTTGTTTTACGCGCGTAAACTTTTCAAACTACTAAACGGTATGTATTTTGTAAAAAGTTTCTATACAAAAGTTGCTTAAAAAATCAAATTAATCCATTTTTTTAAAAAATAACTAATACTTAATTAATCACGCGCTAATGGATCGCTCCGTTTTTCGTGCGGAGGAGATGGGTTCTAACCCCAAGTAACGAACACAGCCAAATAAATGTACACAACTAAACCAATGTGTGTGACACATTTGTGAGTTCTAGAAAGCATAAAAAAATCTAGCAAATGTGACAAAAGGAAAAATATAAAGGAGAAGCATACAAATTTTACTACAGATGGTAAATGCGACAGAAAGAAAAACAAGTGAAATCAAAGGAGTTTTACACAGTAGTATACCACAAGTGGTAAAAAGGTTACACTAATAAAAATTTCGAGACGTATGATAGGGCTCAGTGGTGAATTATGCAATCACACACACTAGGCAAAGCACACAGCATCAAAAGGCTAGCCTCTTGAAAGTACTTCTCGTATCACATTACTTGTATGTTGAATTCGATGTTTGTTACAGGATGTTTGGTGCTATAAGTTGTAAACATGCATACTAACAAATGTACGCGACTACACCAATGTGTGTGGCACACATTTGTGAGTTCTAGAAAGCACAAAATGATCTACATATGTGAATAAAAGAAAAATAGGCGAAAAACCAAAGGAGAGGTATAAAAATTTCACTGTAGATGGCAAATGCGACAAAAAGAAAAACAAGCGATAAATCAAAGGAATTTTACACAAGAGTATATCACTGGGATAAAAAGATTATACTAATCAAAATTTGGAGAAGTACTCTGTAATGGGGCTCAGTGGTGAATTATGCAATCACACACACCAAGCAAAGCACACGACATCAAAGGCTGACCTCTATCACATATTTGTATGTTGAAGCCGATGTTTGTTAGGATGTTTGGTGCTATAAGTTGTAAACATGCATAGCAACAAATACACACAAACTGAACAAATGTGCGCAGCACACAATTTTGAATTTCAGAAAGCACAAAATGATATAGCAAATGCTACAAAAAGATAGACAAGAAGATAAACTAGCGACAAATCAAAGGAGAAGCATACAAATATCACTCCAGGTGCTCGACGAATTAAAAGGCGTGTGTTGTTACCAAATCATTTGAAGCAAGTCAAAAAGAAAAACAATTATGTTACTTTATATGCATATACGAACAACTCATCGCTTCGAAGAGAAGCAATCAAAAAGCGCAAGAATTAAAAACCGATATCTTCTAGATATCGGTTTTTAAAAGCATCATATCCATTCGTTCTATCCTACGCATATCTTTATCTCTAGCAATTAATCCGTCCTACGCATATATTTATCTCTATCAATTAATCCATCCCAAATCTTAGTATCTTTAATCAATTTCTCACCAACAAATTAATTACACCAGCCGATCCTCACCGGTGAAGATATTTCAATTTTTCTGGTTACGACCTCATAGTACCATCAAAATTACAACATCCACATAGAAAATACTTTATGAATTAGTAGTTTTTTCTTCACTAAACCACATATACAAAATATAACTTGATACGAGTGCTCGTATTTACAGCTAATTATTGTTTCAGTGGTAAACGATGTACCCATCAAGATATATCAAATTTACACCTATAATGACTACATCAATCTCAAGATATATCGGCTCAATGTTTCGGAGGTACTCATAGGGATAGAGTTTACGTGTGTACTTTTATATGAGTGAATGTACGCGCATCTATCACGAGCATATGCGTTTGTACTGTTTTAATAAAAAAAATATAACACATAACTTCTTTAGTAACACACAAACAAATAGTAGAATGGAGTAAAAGAAATAGATGAAGAAATGAGGGGGTGTTTTTGGGAAGTATCCCCTCCCCTGCAATGAAGAGGTGACGTGAAAACTCGTCCTCGCCTTGGTTTAGCCCGAGATTCTCTTCTCATCTCATCTCGGTTGCTGCTCTCCTCATCTTCCTCTTCTTCTTCTTCCATTTCTCCTTCCCGTCTATATATACCCGGTCTTCTCCCCTCCCCCTCCTTCCCTTCCCATCAATCCATCCACAAACCACTTCAATCTCAAACACACAAAGAAGCATCTCGAATTTCTCGATCGAGGTGGTGGTGTATGCGCGATGGGGCTCGACGTTGGGGAGATCGGCGTCGGCGCGGCGGACCTGAGCCTGGATCTCAAGATGTTCGCCGCCAAGAGCGTCGGCCGAGTCAGGGCCTCGTCTTCCATGGCTGACTGCATCCGGAGGCTCGAGGAGGAGATGGGCAAGATTGAGGTCTTCCGCCGCGAGCTCCCTCTCTGCGTCCGCCTCCTCGCCGACGGTAAGACCCAAAAAGCATCTGCTTTTTTTTTTTTGATTTGATTTTGGGGCGTGTTTGTTGATGTGGCGATGGATGGCGTGCGTGCAGTGATTGATGTGATGAAGGAGGAGGTGGAGAAGAAGGAGGAGAAGGGTGGTGATCGTAAGGAGGATGAGGAGGACGCCGACGCCGGCGATAAGAGCAACTGGATGAGCACCGCCCAGCTCTGGACAGGGAATTCCGGCCGAGACGCCGCCGCCGATCCAGAGGTGAGACTTCGTTTCGTTCGATTCCCTTTTGCTTCAATGAATGCTTGTTTGTTTGAGGATTTTGTTGGCTGAAATTTTTCGACCTTCACGATCGTCGCAGAAGCAGGACAAGGGGAGGATCTCGTCGGAGGCGAAGTCCAACGGCGGCGGCGGCGGCGCGTTCGTGGGCTCCGGCTCGCCGGCTTTCGCGCGGCCGAAGCCGAGTTTGATCAGGAAGGAGGACATGGCCTACGACGTCAGGATGCCGGATCTGTCGCTGCTCTCGCCGCCTGCTTCCGCCGCCGACGAAAGCCGCCGTCAGGTCGTGGGTTTCGCCCAGGCGGCGGCGAGGGCTGCCGCCATGGCGGCATCTGGCCCCGCTCTGAGCCTCCAGTCCCAGCCGCAGCCGGCGGCGCAGCAGCAGGCGAGGAAGACGAGGCGGTGCTGGTCGCCGGACCTCCACCGAAAGTTCGTCGCCGCCTTGCAGCAACTCGGTGGCCCTCAAGGTACAGACTTTTTTCTTCAGATAAATCACACGATTAATTAATTGCCATTTCTAGAGCTAAGAGCACCTGCATCTGCATGTGATGATTAATTACTTGTGGTAGAAATGCAAACTTTGGAATTAATTAGTGTTCATGTGATTGATTCCTGAATCATTGATTGATTGTGCAGTTGCCACTCCAAAGCAAATCAGGGAGCTGATGAAGGTGGATGGCCTGACGAATGACGAAGTGAAAAGCCATCTTCAGGTAATTCACCACTGTTTGTTTACCACAAAATTTCTCAGTAACAATCATGAAACGTGTATTCGTTCACAACTGATTGCGATGATACTGATGTCGATTTTGCGATTCCGATTGCGCAGAAATACCGCCTGCACAACCGACCGAGAGTGCCAAGCTCAACAATTGTGAACCAACCGATTGTGC
Organism: Oryza punctata; assembly: GCA_000573905.2. NCBI lineage: Eukaryota > Viridiplantae > Streptophyta > Magnoliopsida > Poales > Poaceae > Oryza > Oryza punctata. Next base: position 1,139,022 of record CM002494.2, on the reverse strand, counting down.
TCATGCAAGGGCTCTGTTACATTCCTCAAGAGCAAAGCAGCTCCCAATCTGGATCCCCTGAGGGGCCTCTCCATTTCTCAGGCTCTGGCATGGCCGGTGGCGGCTCATCGGCGGCGACAGTCAGCTGCGAGGAGGAGGATGGCAGGTCTGAGAGCTATGGCTGGAAATGATCAAGATGTTTTTGCTTCAGAATTCAGAGCTTTGGTGGTAGATTAATTGCGGCGCGGCGATGAAAATAATATCAGAACTTCAGGGAGGAGTTGAGAGGAGAGAGTAGTGTAGGTGTTTGTATACAGTGAGATCGAGCCTTGAGTGCTTGAGATGAACCTGATGGTGATGAGAGAGTTGGGTTGGTTGTTGTCATGTACATCGAAAGAGATGATACTAGTTACAATTTTGCGGCGTGTTTTGCCGGTTAAAGGATTTCGGGCAGAGCTACAATTTTCGCCCTGAGAATTTACCAATATCAGTTTCCAACCTCTCTTGATGAATTTCTTGTTACCTTCCATTTCAATCAAGCATATTACTATAGTTTTGATAAGCTTTACATTGCTGTTCTAGTTGATTGAAGTATGAAATGAGGGCCAGTGGTTTTAGGCCTATTTTAGCAAGATGGCAATGTTTCTGGCTTCTGATGGCCATCAACATTCCAGTGGCATCAAGAGCCAGAACAAGGAAGAATAATAAAAATCTTTGGATTCTTGAGTTGAAAAGGAAAAAAAAAAAACTTTGGATCCTCATCCTTTTTCTTGGGACTTGAGGTGGTCCTTACTCCTGAATGAATCCTGATCATAATAAGTTTCTTGTCCACAACCACAGCAGTGTCGTTTCATCTAACTGACCAGCCAAGCCATGACACCAACAACACCTCTGTCTTCCACATACTTTTCTTTTCACCACATATATCTGACAATGTACAATCTTTTTGGATATTTCAAGTTTTATCAAACTCGCCAATTACATCTCAAGATGATACAGAAAATATACATGCTCTTAAAAAAAAGTATACGAGCAGAGTGAACCAAAAAAGAAAGAAAGAAAAGAGAGACAGAAAAAGATTAGCAGACACCAAGAATCTGATGCGGCGCCGGAAGAGGAGGCGACGGAGAGGATCACACACCAAGAATCTCATGAGCTGTAAAACCGCGAGACTGCATCTTTCTGACTCCGATTATTTCTCGACGAAACTGTGAGCATTCTTGGCATGCAAGTCTGCAGGTTTCTTCGCTATACATTTCTTGCGAGTTTAGTTGTTGCCGTGAGGTTTTCAGTTCCGAGAAGTCGCGTCACACATGACACATCTCGACTCATCCTCACCTCTCGTTCCTGCATGCAATCAGGCCAAAGTTTGCAGTTGCTAATAATATAAATTTGTTCGTCCTTATCGTCGAGTCAAACGAAGGGCAGGATGATCACCCATGCTTATCCGGAATCTATTGTATTCTGAGACATTATTAGCATTCCTGATGCTTGCTTTGAATTTATCCCCAGCCTTGACCTGTCCAGGCATGGCTTCACTTGCATTTTTATTTATGATCATCATCCTTAGATTGGTCGCTAGTCTTGTCTTGTGTGTAACATAAAAGAGTATCAAGATCGATATTTTACTGACAGCGACAGTTTTCGTCAGTTTTTGGGACTTCTGAGGAGCTGAAATTAGTGTTTCAGGTAATGTTCAGTTAACAATTCATCATCTTCCTGCAGATGAATGCTGTAAAGTGTGTGCTACTTTGGGGTTTCATCTTAGTTGAAAAAGGAAAAGTTCATGCAAATTTACAGATATGAATTAATTGGAGTATATATTTCAGTTGGTTGCTGGTGTATCCAATGATGAAAATGGGATTGTTCTTGGATGTGCTGATGAATATTCGTGGATCTTTCTGTCTGTCACTCTCTGCAGAGTGGAGACAGCCCAATGTTAAACAACCAGAAGCTAGTTTCATCAATCGATCGGTATATTCTCTCTGGTGCTGATTCACTAATGGGGGATGTTCTTCTTCTTCTGCAGGATTTTTATTTTATGGTTTGATGTAGACCACCTGCACTGCATTAGCTGAACTTTTCAACACACTCGACCATTTTTATTCCTTATCTTGATGATGCTGCAGTTGTACCAGATGAATATAATTTTAGTTCAATTTGTCTCTCGTGTTCAAATCTTCAGGCTGACTTTACATGTACTTTCAGAAATAAATTTTAAAAGTTTAGTCATTGCTGGGAGTAGAATTAGTCAATGTCCATCTGCAGCAGTGCTGAATTTCTCGTAAACTTGTTTGCGTTCATTTTGAAAACTGGAAACATGAAACAAATTGAGTTCGTAGTAGTAGATCAAAGTAGAGAAACTATAAAAAGGAAAAAAAATAAAATGTGACGTAAATGTGAGATGAGCCTTGGGTCCCTTTGAAATGTGGGATTGAAAAAACATAGAGATAGGAAAAACGTAGGAATATAATAACATTCATATCCAAATACAGGATTTTGAAACACAAGAAAGTTTAAAAACTTTGTTTGATTAGCACACATAAAAAACACATAAATTTTAGACATATGAAGAGAAAAATATGAGGTAAGATCTTATGCTTATTTTCCTCCAAAATTACTCTAGAATGATTCATTTCATAGGAATTTCAAAGGAACGGGTCCTTTGTTTCAAAGTGCTCCATAGAATTATTTTTCATAGGATAAAATCCTCTATAGTTCCTATGGTTTTTCCTATTGATTCAAATGAGGCCTTATCTTGTCCATGCAACCAACTGGTACAAGCTGCAAGCAAGCAAAGTCGCTTTGCACATGAACACTTGAGTTGTTGGGCCAGGCGCCCAGGCCAGCATTGGGCCGAAACAAAACCCAAACCTGCATGACCAGGTAGGCTATTAGGCCCAAGTCATGAAACTCTAAATCCAACTGGCTATTGGGCTTTAATAGGCTATGTAAAGCTATATAGACTGCTAGAAATTCGGAAAACTGATGGAAACTCCCATGAACTTTCAGGTTTAAAATCTTGATATCTCAGCAAGTTCAGAATGAAACTTGAATTCCTCATCAGGTGTTTGAAATCTGAATCTTGAAGGAGTTTCAAATGCTGGCTAGTTTGCCACTATTTTCTCTGAGTTTCTGCCGTTGTACTGAACTGCCAGTATGAGTTTAGGCAGGTAGCGATGAGTTCCTAGAAATGATGGAAAGCTAAGCATGCAGAGTGCAGTCAGATGCAGTACTCACCCAACGGTCTCTACAAGGCAAAATGATGCAGAGGCATTGCTTGCTCCAACACTAATCATCATCAACCTAATAATAATCTATCACTAATAACTAGTAATAATCTATGAGTAAGTTGCGGTAAACTAGACACATCTTTTGTGGATTTGAGGTTGGTAACTTGGGTTTACGAGGGTGGGATGTATCACGGATGGGTAATAATATTGTATGGATCACGAGGCAAAATGGTTGCATGTGAGAGAGTTGCTAGCAGCTGCCTCGTGATTCGTGTACGCAGAAGAGCTGTTTTTAGCTGCCGTCCACGCGGAAACGCAATTCATGCCCCTGATTTTCTCCCGCGGTTTCTGATGAGCAATGTCTCAACTTTCAGGGCTCCTTAATTTGCGCATATTATAAAAATTTTAGAAATGGAACTTATTTTTTGAAACATGAAGCAGATGATTTGTTTTAATAATTCGATTAATCCTTACAAACGTAGCTAAAGTCCTGTTTAAGGGGGGATTAGCAATCGGTCAGCAACCAGTTTATAAGAATCTGAAAAGTAAGGTAGGTTCTTCTACTTTATTTTCTGGATTCTATAGCTGTATATTGTATATTGTTAGAGTCTAAGTGAAAATATGGACCACTTGAATAGGTGAAAATTCTATGAAAAAATACAGCTGATAGAATCTCCCAAACATAGAAAAGAAAAAGATAAAAGACGTTCCTCCAAACATCTTTTAAGAAAAAATTATGAGCGTGTTAGGGATTGAACACCGAACCTCAAGATTGAAACCATACACCCTTACCAATACACTATCAAATCAAATCAAGTACATCTCTAATCTCTTCCAAATAGGATATAAAGTTTACTCACAAAACTATCGTTGGATAGGCTTGCATATGCATAAATTAATGCAGTTTTGCGTTACCAAGCTTGGGACGTCATTTTTTCACCAACTTCTTAGGTCAATCAAGATTTTGTAAAACTGTACATCGTTTGAAACCAAAGAAAGCTGGCAACAAGCAGTTTCCAACTTGCGTCCTCTCGCAAAAAATGTCGGTCCAGACCTTCACCAAAAAAACGCAGTCTCTGTAGCATTCATTAACTCTATTGTCCTCCTGCATCTAATTAAGCGGCACAAATTACGGCTTCTTTGAACTCACCCAGCAAAACATTTGTAAAAAGTAAATTAAGCAACATCATCATCATCATCAGGTCAGGCCAGGTCAGATAATGTCATGGTAGGGTTATCCATTAATTATACTAGGGTAATTAAGCAAAAGAGCAAGATGCCTGCCTTCTACTCCTGTACTGGTACTTCGACACGGTTCAACGGCCACATGCCTGAATGACAGCATGGTCAAAGGATTAGGATATCCACTTATAACTAATCCTGCTCCACTAATCACCACGCGTATATCATTGTGTACGCCATTATATTAATTAAAGCCATAAGACAATACTAATTGTCCTCCATTCCTGCTTTTGCCTGCAAAAGTGTAGTACTAGTTGGAGCCATGCATGCCCTGTGACAAACTGGTGACCATGTGCAAGCTTATTTTCTGCAATTCTCCCATGCAAGGTAACTAATTGGTTGTCTATTTTTGGGTATTGCATTCTCTCTCTTGTCAATTGGATAATTAGTTAGTTACTGCAATATTAATAACATGGATGCTTGCATAGGATACCTGTAAATAAATGTATCATACTCCTAGTATTACTATATGAGCACCACACATGACACATCCCTTCTTAGAAAAAAAGAAGAAGAAGAAAGGAGTATCTGGGTATGTTTTTGTGGATAACTAATTGGGCAATTAGTCCATACCTGTAAAGTGTAAAATATACTACCATTATATAAGAGATACACATTCCTTTAAGAAAAGAAAAAAAAGTATGTGTATCAGGGGATGGTTGTTGGATGACATACTAAAGTTCAGATCTTTAAAACCAGAATATTCTTGTCATTTTTCTTTTAAACAAGTGGGTTTTCACGGCCGTCTATCCCTAAGCCTCCGTTAGGGAGGGACCACAGGCTCCTTTGTAACGCACGAATTCTACATTAACTTTATTATAGAAATTCCACATGAAATGATTTAATTTGTGTACAAATTAAGAAGAAAAAAAATCGTGTGTTCAGAGTGAGCAATGCAGAGCTAGTGTCGGAGAAACTCGATGCAAATGCAGTTAGTGTGACTCACAACATTTCCATTTGGCCCTATTTGAGACAATAGAAATTGATGGATAATTTTTTTGCGATATATATAATTTTCTTCACGAAACACACCGTTTATGGGATTATAAAGCACGCAAAAGAACGCTTAACATCCAGAATCAGAAAAAGAGGGGGGCTCAAGGCAAGGTAGTGGTGGATCATGCATGCTATCTTGTTCCCTTCTTTTCTTCTATTTTTCTTCCTGCCTTTAAATTTCCCTTCTTTTGACTGTTGTGCCTACATGCAAGCACCCTTTTCATTTTGGTTGTCTTCCAAGCTAAGGGTCCTGTGAAAGAATTTAATTATTGTAGAATACACAAGAGCTACTACTACATAGGATCATCTAGAACTATCGCCCACTCGTAGAAGCAAAAGGAGAACAAAACGAAAAGAAAAGAAAGAATAAGAAATAAATAAATATTAAAGAGGATGAAATCGCAGGCAGTTACACTAGCTCTATTTAGGTTGTGTTGAAATGTAAGGTTGAAAACTTCTCATTCCGCACACGTAAAACATCATACACGTAAAAAAGAATGATTTTTAATAATTTTTTAAAATAAATTAATATAATTTTATTAAGTAACTCCTTAAAAATATACCGTTTAGCAGTTTAGAAAGATTACGTGTGGAAAATGATGGAGTAGAATTTAGAAACTTGCGCTGCAGAATGCACCCATAGTCTTTACTCTGAGTTAAAAACGTTTTTGAAAAAGATTTAACTGTACCATTCATCCATGCATGGTTCATGCCATTGCTGAGTTAATTACATGGTACAATTACTACGGAATACGGATGGAGTTAGTTGATACGATGCCAAGAAGTTGAATTCAAGGTTCTTTTTGACTAAAAATTCAGCTCTGTACTGCGACGTACAAACGTGGTAAGTGCATTTCCTCTCGATTCATCTTCAGATTTTGTTCTCCTCGATTAATTTCCATGGTAAATATACGCAAAATGGTCATGATCCGTGATGAGATGATGATACGGCCGGGCACATAATGCGCCCTGAAACTGTAAGATCAATACAGAAATGGTTACCATGTTCATGCACAATTTCAGCAGAACAAAAAAAAAAACCTTTTTTCTTAATTCTTCAACCGTAGGAATTGTTACCATGTTCATGAAAAATCTCGGCGGAAAAAAAAATCATCCTCCTTTAATTCTTGACCCATAGCTGTGTATTTAGGAGTATACAGTATCTAGCACATTGAGATGTACGACAGCGTAATGCCGGATTGAACAAGCAAGTCAGCAGCAGCATCACTGCATCACTGTACTGAAGAGAGAGAGAGAGAGATGGCCGGAGAAAGATGGAGGAGAGAGAGAGAGAGAGGAGACAGGCTGGGGCGTCATGTTCCTCGCGACCTTCCAATGGCCGCCGCAGCGAAACGCGGAGAAATCTCTTCCAATTTAAAGCGCCCATCTGTCCATCTCCTCCACCACCACCATTCTTCTTCTCCTCTCCATCCATCTACAGTTGTAATTTTGCTTGCTTTCCAGTTGTAGTTTTGTGTCCTACAGCACAAACTCAGCTGCCGCGAAAGAAAAGCAACTTGAGCTATAAAGCTTCACACTCTCACTCTCTCTCTCTCTGCTCGCGACTCATTCGCTGCTCCTCCCAGATCCAGCAATGGCGCCTCCTCCGGCTGCGGCTGCGGCGTTGGCGGCGTGCATTCTCGCCGTCGCCGCCACCCTCGCCGCCGCCGACGACCCCTACCGCTTCTTCACCTGGAATGTCACCTACGGCAACATCAACCCTCTCGCCTCCACCCCGCAGCAGGTGACTGACACTAGCTGTTCTTCGGTTCTTGAATTATTTCGCTCTCTCTCTGTGATAATTGATTTGGTTGCTTGGTTGAATCGAAGGGCATCTTGATCAATGGCCAGTTCCCTGGCCCGCGAATCGACTGCGTGACGAACGACAACATCATCGTCAACGTGTTCAACAACCTCGACGAGCCATTCCTCCTCACATGGAATGGCATCAAGCAGCGCAAGAACTCATGGCAGGACGGCGTTCTGGGCACCAACTGCCCCATCCCTCCCGGCGCCAACTACACCTACAAGTTCCAAGCCAAGGACCAGATTGGCACCTTCGTCTACTTCCCCTCCGTCTCCATGCACCGCGCCGCCGGCGGCTTCGGCGCGCTCAACGTCTACCAGCGCCCGGCCATACCCGTCCCGTACCCGCCGCCCGCCGGCGACTTCACGCTCCTCGTCGGCGACTGGTATAAGGCTGGGCATAAGCAGCTGAGGCAGATGCTCGACGCCGCCGGTGGCGCGCTCCCGCCGCCTGACGCGCTGCTCATCAATGGCATGCCGTCGGCGGCGACGTTCGTCGGCGACCAGGGGAGGACGTACTTGTTCAGGGTGTCCAATGTCGGGGTGAAGACGTCCGTCAATGTCAGGATCCAGGGTCATTCGCTGAGGTTGGTGGAGGTGGAGGGGACGCACCCGGTGCAGAATGTCTACGACTCGCTCGACGTCCATGTCGGCCAGTCGGTGGCGTTCCTCGTCACCCTCGACAAGCCGGCACAGGACTACGCCGTCGTGGCGTCCGCGCGGTTCAGCCCAGCGGCCGCCGCCGCGGCGCCGCTTATGGCGACGGGGACGCTGCATTACAGCAGCGCAGTGTCCAGGGCGCCGGGTCCGCTCCCGCCGCCGCCGCCGGAGCAGGCGGAGTGGTCCATGAACCAGGCGAGGTCGTTCCGGTGGAACCTGACGGCAAGCGCGGCGAGGCCCAACCCGCAGGGGTCGTTCCACTACGGCACCATCGCCACGTCGAGGACGCTGGTGCTCGCCAACTCCGCTCCCGTGCTCGCCGGGCAGCGCCGGTACGCCGTCAACGGCGTGTCGTTCGTCGTCCCCGACACGCCGCTCAAGCTCGTGGACAACTACAACATCGCCAATGTCATCGGCTGGGACAGCGTCCCGGCGAGGCCCGACGGCGCGGCGCCGCGGTCGGGGACGCCGGTGGTGAGGCTCAACCTGCACGAGTTCATCGAGGTGGTGTTCCAGAACACGGAGAACGAGCTGCAGTCTTGGCATCTCGATGGATATGACTTCTGGGTTGTTGGGTAAGTTACATTTCCATCAACCACTAAAACTTTCAGATTTTCAGTTGCATCAATTCTCAGATGAACACCAACATGAGGAAAATCTGTTCATTCACCTTTGACGATTTCTTTCTCCTAATGTATTCAGGTATGGCAATGGTCAGTGGACTGAGAATCAGCGAACAACCTACAACTTGGTTGACGCGCAAGCGAGACATACAGTTCAGGTATGACACACTAACTCATAATAAATCTGAAGAACAATTAATTCTGAGATCTCAACATTCCTTATGGATTTGAAGAACAATTAGATCTGAAGTCTGAACAGTCTTAATGGATTTAAAGAACAATTATTTCTGAAGTCTGAACACTCCTAATCAATTTGAAGAAACAATTAATTCTGAATTCTGAACCATTCCTAATCAATTTGAATAACAATTAACTCTGAAGTCTGAACATTCCAATGCATTTGAAGAACAGTGAACTCTGAAGTCTGAATTCTGAACATTGACAATGTCCGTTTCATCAGGTTTACCCGAATGGATGGTCGGCGATCTTGGTGTCATTGGACAACCAGGGGATGTGGAACCTGAGGTCGGCGAACTGGGACCGGCAATACCTCGGCCAGCAGCTGTACATGAGAGTGTGGACACCGCAGCAGAGCTTCTCCAACGAGTACAGCATCCCGACCAACGCCATACTCTGCGGTAGAGCTGCGGGCCTTGGACACTGAGGAAGATGATGATGAAGAAGATTCAGAATTGCATAGCTCCATCCATCCTTCATCGTCTGGTATATGTCTAGTAGAATAATTCATACGACTACTATTACTATAGGTGAAAGTGAAGATGAAAATTCAGAACTACGATTTCGCATATATGTTCGTTGTAGCTAAAACTGATGTGCTATTACTATTCTTTGATCATGTCAGTGTTTTTTCTCTTGTGTTGTTTGTAGCCTGTGGACAAGGCCTCAGGCTTAATGGTGCAGAGTGCTCTGTTTCTGATGCCGCATCAATCTATTGTGTTATTCAGTGATGTACCACTCAGTCAGTTTTACAACATCAGTAGCAACTACTGTGCCTTTCATACAAGGGGAAAGAAAACATTGTGGAGTCAGTAACGATATTTCTCGATCTCATCAGAACTTTAAGAATTCACAATTGCACGAATCAAGCAAGCGCTTTGTGCAAAACTCATCATCCATATTTGGGTAAAGACATTGAACTGATGCTATTGCTGCTAGCTTCTGATTTCTGAACTGATGCTGATGGTTCTTTCCCTGCCTTTGCTCTGATCGATTCTCCAATGCCAGTGTAGAGAACCATGAGTTCGACAGTTCAGTTAAGAAATAAAAGATTATCCACAAGCAAATTGCTAATCACTATCTATCTATAGAACTACCAGTAGCAACAAAGAGTTTCATATATGACAGCAACTATTAATCTCTTTAGATGTAGCTGCCAGCATCACTTATTACAGCATCTTTTGCTTCAAAATTTTAGTTGCATAGTACATGTCAGCTCAAGGAATTCACTGTGCTCGCAAGTTGCAAGCTTCTTACTACTGAAAATGGACCATACGTCCGATATTTTTAGTTCCAAGGGAAGACATAAAAGGAAGAGAACATAAAACAGGGCAACAATGTAACTTAAAATGAACACCCTTGGTCGATGGATTCACATTTCAGGAGAGAAAAAATGACCAAGGTTCACCACAGTTTGAATTCTATGCATGTTGCTTTAAGCATGAACTGAATATAGTTGCAGTCAATATCACGAAGAAATAAACATAAACACAATTTAACACGATGACTGAACACCTTATTGGCATCAGCTAACTAGGCAAGAAGAAATCTCCTACAGACCTAAAAATCATGGAAGCCTCCATTTGAAGCTACTATAAATTACTGGCTCGTTAGAAGACACTGAGAAGACCGAGCTGGCTATGGTTGTCTGCTACCTCCTGCGAGATCTGCAAATACACACAAAAAAATAAAAACTTAGGAGTAGAACGATGAAATAGCCCAAGATAAATGTACAGTACAGACAGATCAATAAGTGTCTAGATTAATTAGAGCTACTTCGGTGAGCGCTGACCATTGGCAATAAAGAAGGCCATGGAATGTTGGTCATTAACAATTTAAACAGCAGGTGCTTCGGTGCCACCTTAATTCCATCCAATCCAATGATCCAATTACATATCTGTCACGCCCCGATTTTCGATCGGGATTAAAAATGATTAAATAACGTATTTCTAAAAATTATTTTAAAAGTTAAAGCAAATTAATCAAATGAAATAATGAGGGGAATTAAAATTTTCTTTCAAAAATCATGGCCGAAAAATTTTTGTAATATTTTCCGTGCCCTAAAATACTCTCCGAAATTTTTCATGAATTTTCGGAGCTCAAGAAATAATTTTAAAGGCACAAAGTTCGTTTAACCAAATTAAATAAAAAGAAAAACAAATAAACCCCTCCTCCTCCGCTTGGGCCGTTTTCGGCCCAAGTCTCCTTCTCCTTCCCTGTCCGGCCCACCCTCCTTTTTCCCATCCTCTCTCCTTCCCTCTCTATTGGGCCAGCCTCTCTCTTCTCCCTCGGCCCGCCTTGGCCCTCTCCCCCCGAAGTCTATAATCCCTCCCCCAACTACTTCCATCTCTCCTCTCTCCGACAGGTGGGACCCGCGGCCCCACCTGTCATCCCCAACCTCCGGCCTCCCCACTCCCCCCACGCCTTCCTCCTACCACTCCGCCCGGAATCGCCGGCCACGTCGCCCCTCCTCCCCACGCGCTCCGGCCGGCCACCACCCACGTCTCCCCTCTCTCCCCGCGCCCCTTAAAGCCGCCCGGCCGTGCGCCACCCGCACCACGCACCGCCCGCGCGTACAGCACCGCCACCACGCCACCGCGCCTCGGCCGCCGCCCCGCGCGCCACGGCCGCCCTCGCCGCTGCGTCGCTCTCGCCGCTCGCGCGCCCGCACGGCCGCGCCGCCCCACGTCGGTCGCCGTCCTGCCGTCGTCGCCCGCATCGGTCGCCGCTCAGCCATCGCCGCCGCGTGCGCCGTCACCGTCCTAAGCCGCCCGCGCGCCCTCTCCCATACGAGCGCCGCCGCCCTGCGCCTCCCGCACCGCTCGCCACACCGCCGCGCCTCTCGCGTGTGCCGTCGCCGTGTGCGCCCTCGCGCCACACCGGCCGTTGCTGCGCCACCTCCCGGACGCACGCCGCCGCTGCCGCGCGCCCGCCTCCCGCGAGCACCGCCGCACTCGTCCCACGCGCTCCCGCGCCACCGGCCGCGCGCCACCACCCGCGAACACCACCCTCACCGCTGTCGCCACCTGCCCGCGCCGGCCGCCCATGCTCGCCGCCATGCCTGCCGCCCACGCTCACCGCCGCCCGTGCCGCTACTCCCGCGCCGCCTGGCCGCCGCCTCGCCAGCGAGCGCCGCCGCGCCGCCCACCGCCCACGTTGCCGCGCCGTCGTCCTCCTCGCCGTGCGCCATGGCCGGCTGCACCGCAAGCCGTGGTGAGCAACAGCTCCCTTTCCTTCTCTTCTCTTCTTTTATGCCACTAACATGTGGGTCCCGCAGTCACAAACACCCCAAACCAATCTAAGCCATCCAAATCCCTAGATTCAATCTTAGCCATTAAAATCTAGTCTATGCCACGCAGCCCTAGATCTATCCACATCATCGCCACGTCATCAATCTTTCTCCACGTGTCGCCATGTGCCTACCCACATCATCCAGTCCACATACACCGAGTCCACCAGATATTCTATGCCACTTACAGTGGGCTCCCACCATATTTTTCTTATCCAAAAATAATTCAATTCCAGAAATTAAATATTCAGGGGATATTCTTGGAATATTCCTTTTTCTTTTATCCTCGGATTTTCCCTAAATTCAAACTTCCGGAGGTCATAACTTTTCCGTTTGAACTCCGATTCGACCCGTTCTTCTTCCTAAATTCATCTAAAATTGATCTCTACATGTTTGTTTACTTTTTATGTACTGTTTATTTGGTTTTTATTAGTGTTTTCTTCATTTTGCGTGCCAACGTGTTGATTCCGCCGTTTCGGACGATCGCGTTCGCGAGGAAAAGAGTTCGGAAGATCAATCGAAGAAGCAAGGCAAGTCACACATTCCCCTTGAGCATTTTGATCCCAATTTATAAAATGTTTTACCGTTTACAAATAAACTGCATGTTTTGCTAATTATACGGGAATAGGGTTTACCTATCTGCTCGCTTGAGCGCTATTTAATTGATATCCCTTCTTTGTCAAACTGGGTGATAATTTGACTAGCTTGTGTCTCATGTCGACCTAGCTAGAATTATTTTACGCTTAGCCAGTCTTAATACCACTAGCTCACAATATGGGATAATTACATTATCTATTTATGGTATCTTGATGAGCTGCGAGCTCGAGACATGTCGGCCACGTTTCGTTGGTCGTAACTATCCAACTAAAATATGGCTTAATGGTGGGCTGTGGGTGTATGGTTTTGCTAGTCGCACCCATGGCAATTAAGGACCGGTTCTCGGGAAACCCTGGAAGACTAACAGTGCTTACCACAAGCAGGCATGGGTAACTGTTGGGCTTGTAGTGTAGCTCTCCTCTAGCCGACGCTCCCAGTCAAGGGTGGGCGTGATGGAGCGGGGCGGGCCCTGCGACGGCCTCTGTCGCTTCCGGATTTACCTTGGCACGAGAGGGGACTGCCCGTTGCCCGCTGGGGACGGGGGTGAAACCTAAGGTGTGGTGTGCTTGGCTAGAGGGAGTTATGCGAAGGGCCTTATCACGATTCCCCCTTTGCAGTACCATGGAGGTATTTCGGGGCATGGCAACATGTGTGGGATCGTGTCTTGCGTGTACAGTTGCGCACCTCTGGCCAGAGAAAAACTATTCAAATAGCCGTGCCTGCGGTTATGGGCGATCGACCAGATTCACCGGGATTAGTCCCACTTTATTAATTAACATGACTTAATGAACTGGTTTAGTTCAGGTGGAATGGATGGGCCTGTTCAACGTGGTGTAGCGTTGTTCAGTGGAGATATTTAATCTTGCTTCAATTAACCAACTGTTTTACTGTTTTCAACTATAAATGTTTACAACCGCCTCTATGCAAATAGCCACAAACCCTCCTTGTCTTCCCTTGCACGAGTGCATCGTTGGTGTGGCTTGCTGAGTACGGTGGTTGTACTCAGCCTTGCTATTATTCCCCTTTTCAGAAGTGTAGTGCTTCTGAGCCGAAGACGAAGTTAGAAGACCAAGGCTTATACTCCAGTTGAGTCTTGCCTGTGGAGTGGAGCTGAAGCCCCGCTAGGATCGTTCGCCTTTTTCCGCTGCTGTTTTCTTTTCGGTGTGAAGACTAAGTGCTTCTTTTTGTAAGTATTTACGCTTAATTTACGTTTGGATCTGTATATTGATTTGTCGTTTTGTGTACCCTGGTTTGATTCCTGGACAGAGATTTATACACAAAATTGTCTGGAAATTTGGGATCAATTTCCGGGCGTGACAATATCCAATACACATTTTTCTCGAGCAGACTGAAAATTGGTGTACTTATAGCCTTGTAGAATTATACTTCATTTCTAAGTATACGATGTCCTTAACTTTTTCAACACACATTTAGTCATTCATCTTATAAAAAGAATCTAAATTTGGTTGTGACTTATTCTATCACTAAAGATAATTTAAACATAGCTTATATTTTTTTTCGTATTTGAATAATTTTTTGAATAATATGAATGATAAAAGTATGCTTAAAGTTAACAACGCCATATATATAATACTGAAGTTACTATCGCATGATTATAGAACTTGATGGAAAACCTGGTTTGCAGAAGATCATGTATGGGAAGATGGTGTAGAATCTACCACACTCGGTTCCCTTCTTCACCCGCTCTAACTTGAGTTCGATCATGAACGCACCAAGATTTGTTCTATCCAACATGGGCTTCTCCGATCTCTTGAATTTCTCATCCATAGATTCTTGAATTTCTTTGATGAAAAACTTATTTCTTTTTGTAGAAGAAAAATGGGAAATGGTAAAGATACATTATTTTGGGAGGATGTGTGGCTAGGAGACTACTCTCTGGTGAATAAATAACCCGGGGAGTGGATTTTGATTCCTCGAGAGGATGTTTTCTCGTTGTTTGCATGTAACTCAAATAGTTATGAAAAAAATTAAAAAACATTGAGAAGATATATTAACATGTGATATATCACTTCACAAACATGCAAGTTCAAATTCAACTTCTACATCTCTCAATGAAAAAAATAAATTAAACTACAGCTAGTTAACGTATATTCGCAGCCAAATTTGTTTTTTTTCATTGCGAGATATAGAAGTTGAATTTGAACATATATGTTTGTTGAGTGATATATCACATATTAATACACATTCTTAATTTTTTTCAAATTTTTTTATAACCATTTGAGTGACATGAAAAAAACGAGGGGATATCCCCTCGAGGGATCGAAATAGTTTCTCAAATACACAGACCTATATAATTTGACCTTCACAAAAGAAGTAACTATAGCAGAAGTGGTTGAAAAATGATGGAATTGGTTTAAATTCAGGAGAACAATGATAGAAGAAAGGGCTGCCAAATGGGAAAAGCTTATGAAAAGTTGTGAAGGAATCAGTTAAAATAATGAAAAAGATAAGCTTGTTTGGACTTCAACTAAAAATGGGATTTTTATAGTGAAATCTTTTTATCTTGCAATGAAGACACAGGGTAGTGGGTACCCTTTTAAGAGGATGTGGAAATATGAAATTCCAGTGAAAGTCAAAGTGTTCACATGGATAGCTTTGAGAAATAGTATCTTAACAAAAGATAACTTATGCAAACGAGGATGGAAAAAAAGGAAATAGAAAATGTCAATTTTGCAATGAAGAGGAAACCATTGAACACTTGTTTTTCAAATGCCACTTAGCTAGATTTGTATGGAATGTGCTGAATTGTGTGTAAGTGTGGCTTTGAAGATGGGATACAAGATTTGATGGGGGAGATGATGTTGCCAGGTTTGCCACTCGTCTTCGATGCCGGCGCATAACTCCAGGGCGGACACAGCCTTGTCATCGAACACGTGGGCATTGCGTTCCTTCCAAACCAGCCAGGTTACCAGGATGCCTTGCAATTTTGTTCTCATTGTTGTTTGGAGTTTGGATAGTTTGTTTTAACAATTCACATTTTGATTTGCTTATTCAGTGAGGAAGGCTTTGCATCTCAAATCAGTTTGCATGCATTGTATAATCAATTGGATGTGAAATTGTTGGAACTGTGTTTCCTTATACTAGAAGTATGCACGCTTGGTTACTTCCCCAGCTAATATGGTATATGTCATTATTTAAGCAAGATGTGTTGTCCTTGTAGCATACTTTATCTTTGGATACCGTGAGCAAGATACAGAAATAAAAGGAAATGCTGTTGTTAGTGCATTAACTTTACTTTATGTTGATGTTTACTGTGTCTCTGTGTAGTACTTCAGTAGCTAACTGAGCTTATTTAAATGACTATAACATTTCGAAGTTGTAAAGTTGAAATGCGGCTTAAGATGTTTTTTCATACATGCATTAGCATCATAGAATGAGATATTGCCTTTAATGATACACTGATCTGTTGTAGCAGTGGATGGTCTTGCAATGGACATTGAACAAATATCACCAAGTTCGACTTTTTTTCTTATACTGCATTGCCGCATGTTTTTAATGTGTGCTGGCTTTGGATATGGAGGGCGTACTGTGCATTGGTGTGTTAGGCAGCAGCAACCAGCATCACGAGAGCAAGCAGTCAAGAATCTGGAGGTGAGTACTTGGATTCCTAATTGCATTTAATTAGATGACACTGGATCCGTTTCTTTTTTTTATTTGGCCGAGAAACTGAATCTGCATTTGAGTCATGAATCTGTATTTTGAGTCATAATACTCTGATATGACATCAAGTAAATGTATGCTCGCAAGATAATCAATATCCAACTGTGGGATAGGAGAGTACCACTATTTTCCCTCCATTGGTCAGAATATGGTGGTTTTTATTGCATAATTTTAGTCCATGGCACCTGCTTTACCTTGCTATTTGCTGATTTGCTGCTAAGATTTTGTGTTTCAGGAGCTGATACGAAGAGAAGAACTTGAGGAATCGGGATCCTCTGCATTACAAGTTGTGATGCATAGGATCTACAATACACCGCATTAGGGGGAACGATAAAGATCAGAAGCACCAGGTTTTGCGTTACAGTAAATCTGCTACAAATTTCTAAAAAAAAACAGTAAATCTGCTACAGTAGACGGTCTGACGGACTCCAACCAGGACGATCTGACATTACTAGTTTGTATTCCTGCTGGTTGCCTACTTCTTGTTCGTGGCCACCATGGTGTTAAGTATATCGAAAACTACTACTCGTTCTCTTTTATATTATAAGTATAACTTTTTTTAAGTTTAACTAAGTTTATATAAAAATATATTAGTATTTTTAACCTAAATCAAACATATTATCAAAATAATATATTTAATGTTAGATGAAATGAAACTAATTTAATATTTTAGATGTTGCTAATTTTTCTATAAATTTGGTTAAACTTAGGGTCTGTTTAGATCCTTTAAAATGGTAAAACTTTTGCCATTTTGAAACACTTTTTGGCAAAATGGATCTAAACAACATGGTGAAAAAATGACAACTTGCCATTTTGCATTTGGCACTCTAGAATAGCAAAATTGGCCAAAAAGTGCATAGGGACGCGTACCACCTCTCATGGTGCATAGGAAAATGGTAACTTTTGCATGCCTCTAAACACCAACTTGCAAAAATGCAATGTCAAAACTTTTACCACCAAAACTTTTACCATTTGCCATTTGCCATTCCAAATGGATCTAAACAGGTCCTTAATAAAGTTTAACTAGAAAAAAGTCAAACGACTTATAATATAAAAAGGGAGGTAGTATTGTTGATGTACATCACATCGAGAACTTGTTTTTTTTTCCACTGAAGTGCCAATAAGCTCTTTTTGTGGGGGAGTAATGCCAATTAACTTTTAAATGAGCTACCAATAATTAGACTGATTATAACATTATTACCAACCAATAGTTATCTAAATAAGCGATCTATACTTAACCGTCGAACGGACTCTCCATCCAACTAGAGTCAGGTGCCTGCTAAGAAATTATAAGTGAGTGAGCATATTACGGGCATGTTTGAGGAACAGTTAGTGTTGGTAATCAGTTTTTAAGAATTTGAAAAAACCGGATTTCCCAGCTTCTACTTCTAATTTATTTTTTGGATTCTACAACTGCAGTTTCGATTAAAAAGTTAGACTGTTTAGAAGAATTTCTGATTCTGGAAGAGAAAGGAGAAATCCCTAAACAGGCCCTACGAGAGCACCAAATCATTAATGGCAACAATAACAAGTTCAACTTCATTCAGTAAAGTCAAACGTCGACTGGTAGGGGAGGGCAGAGGATAAATTGCAACAGTATAAACAGTCGGTCTATCAGCTACTTCATGTTCATAATAGTCACCGACAACCAAAACTCACTCTGCCACGCAGCACGTCTTATCAACTCAACCATTTTAATTTCCATCATCATCACCACCATCTCTCTCTCTGATCTCAGCGCTGAGTCTATGGTGCAACAAAGTATGATAAATTTCTGTGTCAGTTGTCTTCATAGTATTCTGACAACAACAGCCCAAGCCATATCACATTCAATATTGCTACCAGAACAAACTCAGTTTTTGCGCTACTAGGCCGATTACCCCATTCATTGATCCTCCTGGCTGCCAGCCTGTACACAAGGGAAGTAAAAAAAATACAACGTTGGTTAGCCTACCAAAATGCCTATTCATTTCAACTGATGTTTAAACAAGTAATAGAGCTACAATAATGCTTGTATTATATCTACTGATGGTACTAATTATCATATAAGATACAATACATTATATCTACAATAATGCTTGTAGCTAGCTAGTATCCATAGGAGAATACAAGATATAAACATTCTAAATCAAAAGACATCCAGACCTTTAGACATCAAAAGACATTCTCAAAGTTCAGGTAGATCTTTACGGCTAGCAATAACGAACTTGACCACGTATATAAAACACAACCAGCTGGGTTTTAAAACAGCAAATATATTGCATTGAATACAAGAACTGTAGTGTTAAATCCAATCCTTACTAACCTTGCTGATTCCATAAGCTTAGCACCACTGTTAGCATTCCTTTCTGCCGAGAGGAACGTCTTCTGCCCTGCCCACTTCATACCCTCGGTACCTTTAGAGATGACAGGGAAATATCGCTGGCCCTGCAGCAAGCGCTCTTGTCAATATTAAGGGCAACGCATAATCATAGCAAAATCATTTACTAAACTCAACTCTCAGATGAAAACAAAGATCATGGAACCATCACATCATCTACGGCATCAAAAGTCTATCTTAACAGCTGGCCTTACTGACTTAATATATATCATGATGACACGAGGAGGTGTTGCAATGTCCACAGGCCAAAAATTTAGTTCTGACAAGTATGATCGGCTAACTTGGCTTAATGATAGGAGACTAGGAGTCCAAGATGGAAAAATAAGGCATGTGTTTCTTTCTTACTTCAATGTTACAGCACAATTGGGAATACATTAGCCTAATATGCAAAAAAGAAGAGGGCAGAAGGTGCAATATGCTTGCCAAGTCGATCAATGAAAAAAAAAACCTGCACTCATTGCTACATGTATTTAATGTTTTTAGGTAACTCCAAGAAGAGATAAAGAAAGCTCCCAAACCCCCACATACACACACACATACATGTAATTGGTGTAATTGGTGTCATTTTTCTCCCTCTATGTAGCACTTCCAGGTTGTGACCTTATGGATAATTGAGTAGCAATAAACAACTGGTCATCATTAAATTGAGAGGCGCTCAGCATAAGCTAGAGCTCCTCAGAAGGTACCCTGAAAGTCAAACACACTACAACCCCTAAGATCCACCTTGAAAAAGCCTACGCGAGAAAGGAGATCCTAAACTCAAACACACTACAACCCCTAAGATCCACCTTGAAAAAGCCTACGCGAGAAGGGAGAGAGCTGCTTTCCCACGAAGAAGGGAGCCCATGCCCAGCTTTCCTATTATCAAACCAAAATCACGTATTACTAGTTATGGCTAGGCTAAGGAAAACACATCCTGAGTTGCCAGGTTCCATTCTAGTAGGAGTAATTATTATGGAGAAGCACTTGTGAGGTGAAGTGAATAAAACATCATATTACTACTCCCTCCATCTCATATTATAAGTCGTTTGATCTTTTTCTAGTCAAACTTCTCTAACTTTAATCAAATTTATAAAAAAATATATTAGTATTTTCAACTCAAATCAAACATATTATCAATATATAGTTAATATTAGATTAAATGAAACTAATTTGATGTTTAGATGTTGCTATTTTTTTCTATAAATTTAATCAAACTTAATAAAATTTGACTAGGGAAAATGTGAAACGATTTGTAATATGAAAATGAGGTAGGACTAAGATTGATCCTAAACCCTATTCTAAAATCAAAAGAACACCTACGCGAAATTAACCTACCGCCAAACAAAGCACCAGAAATTAACCCATGTGTAAAACTAAACCTGGAGGAGGTTAAGGTTAGGGATGCGGCGATTGGGCGCAGATGCAGCGGCTGCAGACATGAAGGTCCTGACCATCTGCGGCTGGGGATGGGTTGCTGATCCGGGACGCGGCAGCACCCATGGCGCCGGCGCGGCGGGGCGGAGGGAGGGCAGTGGCGGCGGCGCCTGGTCGGTCTCCGGCCGGCGTCGCGGGGCACGGCAGGATCCGGAGGAGCGGCGAAAAACCCTCGCCAAAGCCGATCGCATCATCGCCATCCCCTCCTCAACCCGCTTCCTCCGACTCGAGGCAGTAGTATATATAGGGGTGGGATTGCAGCCTCCGACTCCGACTCGACTCGGTTACCCGTCCGTATTTGAAACTCAACCCAATGCTATTTGCCCAAATCTTTTCAAGTACTCCTTTACATTTTGCGGTTTATATTAACCAAAACCCATGGAACAAATTTAGAGTAAATGACACTTTTGGAATGCAGAATTTTAGAAATGCAATAATAAGAGAAACACATGATTAAAACTTTGTCGTGAGTATATCCCGTAATCTATGTTGTTTTTCATTTCTTACCACCGAATACCGAATAGTAATAATAGTAAGGACCAAACTATCTCCTGAACTATTGCAACGATACGAATTATATCATAAACCACAAAACCAGATATCTTTCACTCTCAACTTTTCATACCAGACAAGTCACCCCCTCACTCACTCTAGAGCGGCTTAGCTCATTATGTGACGCACATGTGATAGTCTAGTTAGCATATTTTTTTTAAAGCAGCGGGGCCCACATGTTGTATCTTCCTCATCGTCTATTGCCCACGTATGACATATGGGCCCCACTTCTTTTTAAATTTTTTTTCAATACTGACTGGATTGCCACATGTATGTTACGTAGGATCAAAACCACTGTAGAGCGAGTCAGGGGGTAATTTATCCGGTACGAAAAGTTAAGGGTGAAGGATATCTGGTTTTGTGGTTTAGAGGGTAATTCGTACTGTCGCAATAGTTTGGTATTCGGACTTTTTCCTAATAATAATTGTGTGTTTAAGTAGTGGGATCTAAATTAAAAAAGACAATGTTTTGTAAGGGCTTCTGCAATTTATTGGGCCTATGACTAAGGCTGCGTTTCGGACCATCCAACAAACAAGAAATTTTTATCACACGCAAAATGAGAAAGCTTATCAGTACATGATTAATTAAGTATTAACTACTATCAATTTGAAAAATGGATTTATTTGATTTTTTAAACAACTTATATATATATATTTTGAAAAAATATTATTTAATAGTTTGAAAAGTGTGCTAACGGAAAACGAGAAAGTTGAAGTTTCGAGTTGAAGAAAAGAACTGGCCTAAGTAGGAATGTGATACTAGTACCTAACAAGAGAACCTTTTAGGAGTATATTAGTACTGGTAATAAGTATAAATAGTCCAAGGATTGATTTTTCTTTCATATATCCCTCTCTTTCTGTATAGTTGTAACCTACTACAAGCATTATTAACTTCTCTAAAGTAGTCTCCACGTGAAGCCACGTCATCAACATTTGCAACCATCAGACCAAGATCCATACAGATTAACCCAACCCAACATCTTCCTCCTCAACTTGCCCCACCGGCGCAACATCGGGAAACTGCCGGCGACGTCTCAAACGCTTGGCATGTATGGCTTTAAACATCTTCCTCCATCCTGGGATACTCTTTATCTTTATCATCCATTCCTTCCATCTGCAAAATGCTAGCTCTCAGTTGATTCAATCGCATCCATGGCCGGTGCTTCCCCTTGGCCTAACAACATGTATGAAACATACATACTACGTACGTATATCTCACTCGCTCTTCTTTTGATTTCTGATTTCATCTTCAGGCCAATCTTACATTTTTTTTTCCCGACATGTTGTCTTGCTGACCTTTTCGGATTGGACATTCCGGGGGATCACTATCACTTCCTTGCAACTGTATTTGTCTGTTTTCCTTGCTACTGCCTAAACTCTCTGATGGTAAATATGGTCTAAATTGCGAGGAGATATTGTACATTCGACTAATTCTGAACTTTCAACATGTGATTATTTCTCTTGCAGCTCTAAGTGGCTACACACATTAAAGGCCTGAGCTAACTGAAACTGCATTACATCTATGTCTTTATGCAAAGGTCAAGTGGTTCATAGGCAAGAAATTAACCAATGAACATCACATGTACCTTCTAATCATAGAGTTCAGTTTTACAGTTTATGAAGACATTAGGTTTACATGTTAGATTTCATTTTTTGTACTTTTTAATCGTGTTGGATTTCAGTGAAGCAACTTTTGCAGTCCTATCCGTTACATTTTCATATTTAGTTTATCTTATCACAACACACCTTTTATTAATTTGAGCTTCCAGCAGGAAAAAAACTGAGAAGATGTCGCTCCCGTATGTTACCCACCTACCACATAGCGATCACCATGGCCACCACTTTGCGCCCAAATGGAGTTGCATCAGGTATATGGATTCATAGCTATCTTTCCTTTGTTCAGGATCATAAGTTTGACCCATTTCTGTAGTTTTTGCACAACAAAAGTTACAATACGTGCTGTTTCTATACCGCACTAATAAAACTATATTACTTTACAACATCATATTGGAAGAATATGATCAAATTATAATTAGTGAGATTTTATTCTGCATTCAGTTGTCACATGGTTCTTTTCACATTTGGCTATCATGATGAACGTATTTACAGCTTATGCTTCCTCATCATAAATTCATAATCTAGAAAATAACAGTAAATGCTGAAGGGGACGGAGGTCTCTTCCTCTCCCCCAGCGCTCCCCCTAGATCTGGCCCTGCCGCCGCTAGAGCTGACTGGCGTCTACGCGGCGGCTAGGACGGCGGAGGTGGGGAGGTGGGAGGCGGAGACGCTGTGGTGGCGGCTAGAGGCAGCCGGGCTCGCGCCTGGCTGTTCGGGTTGGTGACGGCTTTATGGTTGTTAATAAGTATAGTATCGGGGTTTCAGCCGATCTTATCCGGTATAGATGTTTTACATAGTTTCATGCTTTGTTTAATATGCTATATCTGCCTCTTATATTAGGATCTAATCTAATAGAAATATATTTGACTTATTATCAATCTGATTGATATTAGTTGAATATATTTGTTACAAGAGAATATCCTAGTATAAGGTTGTATCGGAGCTATAGCCGATACATGCTTAAATCTGGACATGGCTATGACATGAGTATATGTAATCGTTATTTCATGTTATTTTAGACTTGGGCAATTTATACTGTTTCGGTTCAGTTCGATCTATCCCAATTGCTTATTTCTAAAGTAATAACGATTTATAGATTATGTAATACTAATATTTTCAGCCGATGTACTAGTTTTAGGGTTAGTTCTATCATTGACTACACCTTACAGCCGATTCATGCTATATTGAATCGGCTAGGTTACATCACGATACGATATCGGCTAACTAGCCGATTGACTATCGTCTACTAATAAACTTGCATATTTTTTCTTGTTGATTGCAGGATCAAATCAACTGGCACGTCCTTCGAATCTAAAAGCAAGTTTTGGACCTGCATTAGAGTAAATCAAATCTCTCAGGCCAGTGTGCGTGTTTTGTATAAACAGACACAACAAATCGAAGGACGCCATCCTATTAAAAGATTTGCTGTAACTCAAGAATACTTATGGAATCGGAAACTGTAGCACCTGAAATGTAAATCGAGTGAAAATGGCGTGCAAAACAGAAAGAAGAAGCAAAACCTTGCAGAATTTGATGATGAATCCCCACTCTGTCTCGACCACGCCCACGAACAGCGAGATGACCACCGCGTAGCACCGGAATATGCCCCCGAATATCTGCAACCCAATCAAACACCAAATCAGCTCGTAGCCGGGCGGTCACCACCGCGTAGGTCCGTGACCTCTCGATGCCTATTCCCTCCATAAAAAAAACAAATTGGATTTGACATTATCTAATATAACGAATCTAGACAGGACCGTGTCTAGATTTCTTGTACTAGGTAATGTCAAATCCACTCCTAAGTTGTTTTTTGACGGAGGTAGTAGGTGTGGATGGCTAAGCGTGATGAGAGATCAGTTCTCTTCTCTATGTCACTATGTCAACAAGATAACCCCAAGAACATTTTCATCCATTCGTTGAGCAAGAAATGCAAAAAAATAAAATCACCTAAAGGGAAGAAACAACATTTTAGCATGTTGCGTGATTAGGGTTTTGATGGATTCGGAATCAATCCGAGCCGTCGATCAAAATGAATGGCTCAGATCAACCATGAGTCGGGCCAGCCTCCCTCCCTGTAACACCCTGAAAATTCCCGGCAATAAAAATCACTAAAATTTCGAACTTTTTAAAACTTTTGCATCATGCTGGATGTTATGGTTGCTGTTGTCTGCCAAAACTATAAATGGTCACAATGAAAGTAAGGTAAAGATCTATATTTGAGTAATAAATATAATTCACTAGAATACATAAGTTATTATGAACCCTATGAATATTTTTGCACAAGAAAGCATGCCAAATAAAGTGCAATATAATTATTAACTTCTGTAATATAAAGTACAAATCAAATAATAAATACTTTAACCATGTGAGGAGTGTCATAAAATATAAGTACGCATGAAATAATGGTCACCACTACAATGACCCTATTATATATGGGTGTTTCATTGGAATATTTAAAGTAATACTTAAAACAATTTATCAAGTCTCCCGTCACATAAAATTCGCTCATATAAAATAATTGGTCATACAACTAAATTGACCTCTACATGTAAGATAGGCTCATGGGAGTATTTAATTCAATATTGGGATCAATATTATACCGAGTCTATGGATGTCTTCATGAAATAAAAACCAAATAAGTCAAATCCCCCTATATAAAATAAACTAATATGTAAATAAATTAAACCAAGGTGTCACTATATTAATAGCGGTCTCATTAGAATATTTTAATTAGTTTTAGAAATATCGAAAGCCTCCAAATTATCTAGACTAATTTTGGGGCTAAAATCATTTAATTAACACAATAAAAATACATTTGCACCATCACAACTTATGAGAAAAATTTAGGTTTTTAGACATTAGTATTAAATTTGGTTGCCGAGGAAATTTACGGATCAAACCCTGTTCATTTTTCCTATTTAAATTCTTCCCTAACCCTAAAAACCCCGGAAAGTAGGAACTATTAAATCTATTATAAGTTTTAAATATCAATCATTATTAATTTTGGGAAAGCTCTAAATGTGGAATCAAACAACTCTAAAAAAAAAAAAGAAAGATAAACCACTGTTTATCTTCCTCCTCTCGACAGCCTACCGCCATTACCACCGCACGCCTAACCCTAACCCTAGCGCCCTACCCCTGCGCCGCCTGCGCCTGGAGCCCCGTGCGCCCACTCCCTCGAGCCCACCCCGCTGCCGCGCCTGCCGCGCCGCTGCCGCCTGCTGCGCCGCGCGCTGTCGCCATCGCGGCAGCACCTCGAGCCCACGTCGCCGTCGCCATCACCATCGAGCCCCGCACCGGCCACCTCCCCTCCCTCCCCGGCCGACTATAAAAGGCCCTCCCCCGGCCGAGCCCTTCTTCCCCACCTCTCCCCCTCCATTTCCCCCTTCCTCTTCTTCCCCCTCTACCGGCAGCCATTGCCGCCGCCGCCGCCGGGTTGCCGCCTTGCCGCCGTCGCTTCGCCCTGCCGCCGGTCGCCGCCGCTGTCGCCGCCCTCTGCTGCCGCCGCCGCCGCAGGCAAGTGCCACCCCTCCTCCCCCTCCCCTTGCCGGTGTCTACACAGAGAGAGAGAGAGCAGGCAGAGGTAGAAGCAGAAGGAAGAAGAACCAGAGAAGGAGAAGGAGAAAAAGAAAAAGAAGAAAAAAAAATAGAAAAGAAGAGGAGAGGGAAAAATAAAAATAAAATAGGGAGAGATAAATTAGAGGATTAGGAATTTAATTTTTATTCATCTAATTTATGAGCACACGTACTAGATTAATATAAAATACTAGTTTAGGGAAATCGATATATTCGTCGCCGTCGATTATTTTAGAGACAAGTAAAATTAAATCGGATATTTACTTACAATTTAAATTATTCGTCTAACTAGATTATTCGTTTAAATAATTACTCTTTAGCGGGGTACTTAGCCGATTGTTTAGATTTTCGTTCGTTCAAGTTTCGCTAAATCGATTAAATATAATCGGTGATTTAATTACCGGTCATTTTTAAATTGCTATCGAATGTACGCAACTGTCCGTTAATCATTTAAAACATCTATTTAGTTGGTATTTAGTTACTTTTTTTCACAATAATTAGATTATACGTGAAATTAGTCGTTACCATTATTTAGCCAACTATTTATCGGTTAGGGATGATTATTATCGGAACCTAAGTATTAAATAAGTATTAAATATGTAGAGTATCTTATTTCGGACTAGGGTTAACTATTATTTATCCGAGTCCAATTTATTCGGAATCGCGTAAATTGAAATAAACTAATACCTTAATCGGCTAACGGAAAATTATTAGGATAAAATGGATTAAGAGTAAATGACCTATGAACAGTACATTTTCACAATTTTCTCAAAATAATTTGAATCTTTGAACAAACATAACTTATTCATTTTAGCTCCGATTTGTGTGAGACTTGAACCTAAATTCATCTAAATTCATGAACTTTCCGATAAATATATAATTCACTATTTAATAAAATATATTTGTATCTATAAAATAATTAATATCAAATGATTAGATAAATAACTAACTTAAAGAGGTGCTAACAAATAAAAGTGATATTGTTCTGTACAGTGGATATAATAACATTTGTCTCTAACATGTTTATTCACTATGAAAATCATGTTAACTAATTGGAAGTATTATTTCAAAAACTTGCTAGAGCATGTAGGAAAATACTAGTGCCATTTATTATCACTAACCATATATATATATATATATATATATATATATATATATATATATATATGATTAAACCCATGACCCATAGGTTATTTAAATAAGCTTGGCCTTGTAAGTTTGTAGGGATACCCTTAGGTCAGTTTATAGCATATTTGCGAAATAATAATAACAATGCTAATATGATTAAACCACTTATACGAGATTAATAAATGTCATATGGTATAGAGTAGTATATGTATAACTTGGTTGTACCCACTAAAATGTAAATTATGTGGTAGAATGTCTAAGATAGACAAAATACTAATTATAAATCTTGACCTCATATAATGGTAGCCCAACTGTGGATTAGGATTATCCGTTATAACATTGTGTAATAAGATAATATGCTCATCTAATATTATTAACCTCACAAATCTAATAAAACTTGGATAATTATTAACCTGTTATAACGTCGGGAAAAATCTATCCATAATTAAAATAATGGCTCGATTGATAAACTAGTCAAACAATTCACCGAAGTGATTCGTTAATCCGACCTTGATACTGCGACCATTATATTAGATAGAAGCGAGTAATATGAGCGGCCCTAGTTGCGACCTCAACATTTATATTTGTTTGCGCATGATTGATTGATTGGTTGAATATTGGTTTTTCTCGCATATTATAGTATTGGTGTATCGATTAGTCGTGAGGCAACGTGCACAGCTTTCAGGAGGAGAAGGTTGATCAAGATTGTAGAGTAAGGACTATCCTGAGCAAGGCAAGTCATCACTATCCCTTGAACATGTTGATCCCGATTGCGAAATTACCTTGTTTACAAATAAAGATGCATGCAATGATAAACATCCTACTTGTTGTTATGCCATGTCTTGAATGTTGTTTACCCCATATCCCCTTGTAACCATGTTACGTATGAGTCCCTAGTCAATTATGACAGATGCTTAGTAATGCTATCCTAGAACTTGCATACTCATATTTATCAAAATGCTATATGCTTGGGCAATTACCTTGGGAAGGTAATTGAGATGCGGCATGTGGAGACATGAGCGCCACATTGCCATGACATTGATGACATGATTTGTGAAAGGAAAATAAAAATTAAACAATTGTTTTCGACTGGGGCGGATGGTGGATTTGGGTGGTATCCGGAAAAGGCTAGCACCGTCCCCGGTCAATTAAGGACCGAGCCATGAAGCTAAGCATGAAACGACCCTCGTACAACCGTACTTCTCGGATGGGTATAGACCTAGCGGAGTAAATAGCCGAGCGGAGGCAGTATCCCTGCATAGTGGTTTTCTTAGTGTGTATGAGGGGCGGGGCCTACGGTGGGGTAGCCACCGGTAGGACCGCCACGTGTGAACCTAAATTTTAATATAACTTAATGCATGTGTGAGTTTTTCCCTTCCCGGGAGCGCCAGAACTCCTCTCACTGCTAGAAACCGTGTACGCCTAGAGTGCATGAGGATGTAAGTTCATGGAGCGGGTACTGCCAATGTGAGGTTATTGAAAGGCTTTGCCGTGACACGTCTCATTCGTTGAGACTTCGGCTCATTTGTTGGGCAAGTTACGGAGTGCGGGTAAAGTGTACATCCACTGCAGTGTGAGTAACTAAATCTATTCGAATAGCCGTGCTCGCGGATATTGAGCACCGGGACATGTATTACACTTGGCTAGACTCTAAATTCTTAAACTGGTTGGGATGGGTTTGCATAATGACTTTTATGTGCTGGTGGTTCAACTTCCCGAGAAGCGAGAAGGGGTAGACCCCAGAAAACCATGACGACACAATGGCGAGAAGCTATCCTTGGATGACAATGGATGGTGGACAGAACCGTCGTTGATTAATGAACTATGGTATTAAAATCTGATCAGTCTATGCTAGGTCTTAGGTTTGTGAAAGGATTTACAAAACTTGCTTTACGCAAAAAGAACCGGAAGCCATTCCTTGAAATACCTTCTATCATATGCATTCTTGTGTGGTGGCTTGTTGAGTACTTTTGTACTCATTATTACTCTATATATATATCTTTAGCAGAGTGCCTGAAGAGAAGCCCTTGTTGGTACGCTTGCGTACTTAACAGGATGATCGGAGTGCAGTCCCGTTCTAGGTCTCGTTCCCCAGTCGACTGCTTGTGGCATGTCAACCGGGCCCTTGTATTGTTTCGTCTTCCGCTGTTGTTCTCTGATAGTTGCTGGCTTGCCTGGCCCTAATGTAAGCATTTAACCCCTTAGCCTGAATTCATTCGTGATATGTTGTGATTCGGCTATGTATGTGTGTACCAACTACTGATCCAGGGATTGGTACGGATAAACACGTAAGATTTCCGATTCCCAAAATCGGGGGTCTACACTCCCTGAGCCGCAACACTGCAGGGCCGCACGCGCTTCATGGGCCGCGCGTGCAAATGCCCTAGCAGCCCGGCGGGTCCAAAGAGACCTTTTTTTCTTTTTTTAACTTTATTTATTTCTTTAGGAATATATCTTTTTAAAGGCTCATATCAAGAAAAACTGAACCCTAATCATCTAATATTTTAATATTTATTATAATTTTAGTTTACCCGTTGCAACGCATGGGCATCTTGGTAGATCTTTTAAAGATGTAAATAAACCTGCTGGGTGGGCCATCGTTGGAGTCTAACCGGGTCGGAGTTGTGCCCCTGACCGACCGACTCCGAGGGAAAAGTGGAATAAAATCCATATAATTCTTTTTGTGCTACCGACCCGCGGAGACAGAGAGAGAGATAGAGAGAAGAAGAGGATGGCGATGGCGCAATCGTCGTTGGCTAGGGTTTCCCGCCGCCTCTCCGGATCCGTGATGCGCCCAAGCGGGCAGGAGATCCCCATAGCCCCGCCGCTTCCCTCCCGGAGGCTCCAGGTGATCGATACCGCTTATTATTTATTTTAGGCGCTTGATTTTGTTAGCCCGCACGTAAAAAGGCCACTCCTTATCCTCGCTTATGTATAGATTGGTGGGATTTCTAGGTACCTAGGCACCGGACCCGTTCAATCAAGATAGGGTTTACGAGTTTTAAGTTCATAGCATCCGAGATTTCTCTTATTTCTGTTTCGTAGATGATGAAAAAGCATGGATATTTGTTATGGATCTCTTGTTTTTTCAGATATACATACATATACATATATATATATACATATACATACATATACATATATATATACACACACATATATATACATATATATATATATACATATCTTATCTTATCTTAAGTACTTAAAAAATTCTTAACTTTCCTTTCGTCACCTTTTTTTTTTCGTCCGTCAAGGAGGATTATTAGACTTTTTGTTTTTGGGCCGAACGTGCGATTGCAGGCTGAGTCGGATAAGAGAAGGAAAGTGGACCGAAGGGGATGTAAATTAGACTTTTCTTCGACCCTCAGGTTTTGTTTTTTCGGGCCGAACGTGTGATTGCAGGTTGAGTCGGATAAGAGAAGGAAAGTGGGTCGGAGGGATGTAAATTAGACTTTTTTTTGACCGTCAGGTTTTGTTTCTTCGAGCCAAACGTGCGATTGCAGGGTGAGTCGGATAAAACAATCAAGGAAAGAGGGCCGAAGGGGATGTAAATTAGACTTTTTTTCAACCATCAGTTAGACATCGCATACACAAAAAAAAGGCATCGCATGCACACCGTTTTCTATTCCAGTTTAGCTAGCCCACGTCAGGGGTCAATTTTATCCCGATTCTATCCCAAGTCAGATTCAATCCCGCTTTTCTTCCCACTATTTTTAGCTAGCACTTTTCTCGTAGACCAAATACACAAATACAATCACAAATACACAAATACAATCACAGGCAATAGAAATAATAGAAGTACACAAGAAAATTTGCTCTTCCTCTAGGACGACAAGCCACTTCCAATCCAATCAATGTCGATTCCAGGTTATCAATGAACTCAACCTAAATGCAATTTCAATTTCATTAGATTTATGAGATTAATATATTGAATAAAACTACCCAAGATCCATGAATAATAACAAATAGAAGCACTTTCAACGAGAATAAAAATATCCTACTAGAACTAACAGTACCATCTAATTAATTAACATTTATTGGTAAGATTATCTAGATTCGTTTCACCTGTTTTGATTATCTAGATAGCAGGTGTACCGCTGTGTGGCAAATGTCTCATTGCTCTAGGCTTGTAAGAATGCAAGATCAATTTGTTAGCACAAGAAATATTATTGGTACACAATCATCTATTAGATCTTACTAATTACCCATGTAAACTTTTCCTGACATCCTTTTGGAGTACTTACATACCCACCATCACCCCTAGAGCTGTGCTGTGAAAATAACCAATAGCACCAGGCATCCGTGCTGCAAAAGCCTTTAGTTTTAGTTAACCTAGATTTGTAACATGTAAGGAAAGATTTATTTGGTGTCAGTTGGAGCAGTGTCAAATACTTTTACTCCATGCATGCTTGCCTACAGTTGTGAATATCACCATTAAGTCATAACATGCATTGGCTCATAATAACTTGCTGATGCACTCACTGATCATGGTATTTATTCAATCCATACTTCCTCGTCTTTAGAAGGCTACCTGCAGAGAAAGGTAAAGTAAAGGAAAAAAACTCTGATTAGGCTGGCATCAGATTAGATCTAACTTAACCTAAATAATCACAATTAACAAACCATTACTAAATAATCACAATGAACAAACCATTACTATGGACAAACAAACTATGTTTCTCTCTATGTGCTGAAATGCTATTGTTTCATATTTCAACAAACAATATCACCCCAAAACATTTGCATACAACCAATATGGACTTACAGGTATAAAATTAATATATGCCTGTATCCTTGATCTGCTTCACAACTTGTTGTTTCAAATCTTTCTTTGCTGAACCCTTATCTTTTAGAATTTTTCCCTGGAAGGAAGGATAGATGTGTGATTAAATGTTATAATCAAAATATAAGTATCTTAGATAGAAAGGTGCAAAATATTACCAAGTTCTTTGGGAAGTCATCCTCATCGTCTTCATCATCATCATCTTCATCACCGTCGACACCAAAATTGTTCTTCATCACATCATCTCTAGAGTACATTTTCATGCTTGGAGCTCCTGGAATACCCTGTCAACAATGGGAACTCATGAAATTGAATCTACTTGGAAGAAGTTATAGAAATCACTGCTAGAATGTTTACCTCCATCGATTTCAATATCCTATCCATCTCAGCATCTTTTGATGGCTTAGCAGCAAAAGGTTCACCAGGGACCCGATCCTGCAGTTGTTGTAATGGATTTATGTCAGGAATGCAGATGATTCAATCTTGATGTTCCAAGCTTCACATA
This sequence comes from Oryza punctata, assembly GCA_000573905.2. NCBI lineage: Eukaryota > Viridiplantae > Streptophyta > Magnoliopsida > Poales > Poaceae > Oryza > Oryza punctata. The sequence continues at coordinate 1,106,720 of CM002494.2, read as the reverse complement.
CATACCATTTTTTGTTGCAATGAGTCACCCAAATTAAATTATCAAGTTTAAATGATGTGATAAGTAAACATTAATTCCTATACCGAATCTACTGCTATCTTCCCATTCTAGCAAGGGTTTCCCGTAGTCAGTCATATGAATCAATCCACTTATGCAATACAACTTATAATCAGGAAAAAAAAGTCACCCCCAGCACCTGAGACACCTCCCCTTCTCCTCCTCTTCCTACTCCTCCCTCCAGTATATCCCGGAGTGCCGGTACACGATCCCGGGCTGCTTGGCGCAGCCAAACATGCTGTGGCGTCACAGTTGTAAGGCATTATTCCATAATTTGCAGCGTTAAGACTGATCATCAGACAATTAAAACAAAACAAATTTTCAAAAATAGAATTGCGCATAATGGAATCAAAATTAAAATTACTAACCTGTGCTTGTCCAGCCCAGATGGAGGCAGTGCAAGAGAAGGAGCGACGGCGGCACGGGGGGGAGGGAGAAGAAGACGATGTGGGGGAGAAGGAGGCGACAGGAGCAGCATAGAGACCGGTGAACACCGCCGGGTCTGGACCCTCCCATCAACGCCGGCAGCAGATCCGCATGAGCGACACACGGAGAACGACGGGATCCGAGTGGTAGAGGGAGAGGTCACCGGATTCAACCCCTCCCGTCGCAGCCGACGACGGATCCGGGCGAGAGGGGACCGGAGAGAAGCCGCGCCGAAGTCGCCGTCACCGTATTCAAGCCTCAGCCCATAGCACCGAGTGGAAAGACGATGGGATCTGAGCGGGAGAGGAAGAGGTCGCCGGAGAGACGCAGCGCCGGAGTCGCCGTCACCGTCCTCGAGCTGATCTGCGCCGCCATCAAGGCGTCGGCGATGGATCCGCGCGACAGGCCTCAACGAGACTGAGGTCGCTGCTCGGCAGGGCCGCTGCTTGCCGTCAGGCCAAGTCCATCTCCTCTCCCGCTGCTCGACGAGACCGAGATCGCTGCTAGCCGGACGGGGCCGCCGCCCCCATTGCTGCCGCTGCTCATAGGGGCCGAGGCCGAGGCAGCCGCTGCTCCCGCTGCTCTGTTCGTGTGTGGCTTGTAGGAGAAATCGAGAGAGAAGCTTTGTGTGTGGCTGTGGGAGAGAGAAGAAAGAGATAAGGGAGAGGAGAAAGAGATAAGGTTGTGACATGTCACATGTGAGTGCTATACTACTACGGCTGTGCAGCTAACCAGCATACCACCATCAAAATAAAAAAATGTTGAATTAATAAAGTCAGTTACTGTATATATTATTGCTAGAGTGAGAGGAAAGGAACATGATACTAAAAATATAGCAAAAAAAAAATAGATCAGAATATGACAATAAAATGAAGTGATCAAATCTGAATATATTTTGAAACAACCATGTTATATTGATCGAAAGAACGCAAATATTAGTATAGAAGAAATTATAAGCTAAATATTAGTTTTGAAACTCTTAAGCTTTTTAATGAAAGATCTCCAATCATGAAAATTAATCCTTAATTACCTAAATATTTATGTAACGTTAGTATTGTTACTTTTTCCGTTGCAACACGCAGACCATATTTTCTAATATTATAGGATAGAAAGGGTAATGTTTATCGACTTATTTTTCTGTTAGTCTTATCTACTTACAAATATATCAATATTTCCATTCGTCACACAAATTTCTATCCTTTATTTCGCCATCCGTTCGTCCCATGCTATAACCATCAGATCCATACGTCAAAAGTGTCATCCACGACACACAAATATAAAGTTTAATTATCCAAAAACAACACAACTTTTTGTCGCTATACACATCGTTGATGATTATGATCATGCCTGGTGTTTACCCTATCATTATCCGGTGCAACGCACGGGCATTATGCTAGTATATATATATATATATAATATGAATCGAAAACCGTATCTTGATATCTCTTGTTATGTTTGAATGTTGTATTCCTTTCATATGCATTGTTGCACTTGCACTGTCGTCCGTAGTATTATATCTTATTATGGATGGAATCTCAGTGGGATTTGAGACATCTTGTGGTGCATTGTGTCTAAGCATATTAAGGGAACAGGGGGAGAGTGATCTTCAGCTTTCCAACTTGCAATTTTAGCTAGGAGCCCACAATTTCCTCAACCACCTTCCAATGTTTCCACTGCCATTTGTTAAGTTTGGTCAATGCAGTGAAGACCCGCAGCCCCACTGTTTGTCACAGATCCTGCAGGTTTTCAGTGAATTATGAACACTTTTAAGTTCTTGCTGATTTTCCTTTTTGTCTTTGCCATCAATGATCTGTGTTTTGCATGGCGCTTGCTTTCTTGAGTTCTAGTTTTCACGGAATCATTGTAGTTTACAACTAAGGTTTTGCTATTGTTTGTATGGGTTCCATAACGTTGGAGTTTGATTGTAATACCACCCAATGGAGAGCTTGATTGTTTTGCATGTGAAAATTTCCACTTGGGCATGGGATTTCTTGAGTTGTCTCTGCAATTGAAAGTAGGTTAAGTGATAGTACTGTCTTCCTTGTCCCACGATTTTTTCCTAACTGACGGTACAAACTGTAAGGATCTGCGCTATGCAATGTATTCATCTTCTTACAAAGAAACAGTTTCTCCTGCCCATCATACTTTTTTTAAAAAAAAAATTGCTGACTAGGATGCTACGTCAGCGAAACCAGACATCCACGCTGCTACGGGACCTAACTTGCACAGTTTTGTATAGTTTAGGGTTGAAGATTTCTGGTATTGGAGAAAAGGGATGTCAAATAAACTCGATGTAAAGTTGAAGGACGACAAGTGGACTAATTCCTTCTCTATATGATATGAATCGTCGGGACGAGGACTTTTTTCTTCTTTTCGCCCAGCCCAACTCCAATAAGGCTTGAACACAAATCTGAAATGAATTCAGACTTGGGAGTGAATTGGACCCCGATTTGGCATGGATATAAATCTCCTTTTGTTTTTGAATTTAGACCTAGCCAAACAAGTGCACCGCACGTCCACAAGCCGATCGAGAGGGAGTCATGAAGAGATAGAGCCATAGAGGAGGAGAGAGATCGCCACATCATCCCTAAACTCTCTCAGCTTGCTTGTTCGCATGCATCGCCATCGCTTTTAATTTAATTATTTTTAATCTGTTGCTCAAACCCGTAGAGGCAGAGCTTGTCACTTCTGTATGATTTTAATTAAGTGCAAGTGTTCATATGATTTTCAGGAGTACCGTGCAGGTGTTAGTTTGATTTCAGTGAGTTCTCTTTGCTTCATTGGTTCCATAGATAGCTTTTTAGTACTTTTTCTATATGCACGCAGGTTCAACAATCTCTGGTTCCATCTGACAAGAGCTTAGACAATTTTGAGTATTTGCTTTGATAATCTTAAATTTTACCTTGCGGCTCAACAAAGGGTTTTTGGAGGAATTTTGAAGGAATTCAAACCTATGGAAAAATTTTCCTATGTGGTTCTCTGAATCAAAGAAATATCTATCCAAAAATCCTATAAATTTTCTTTGGATTGGCTCAAAACATGAGGATTTTGGAGGAATTTTAACATCAGGTCCAACCTTCTTTGGAAAAAAAATAAAATCATTTTTTTTGCCGGGTCGGTGGAAGAACCGCCGACCAAATTTCATTAAGTTGGAAGAAGTTACATGCATCCCGACATTAGACTGTCGAGTCAAGGCGAGAAGCCTTGAAAAGCAAAACAAAGAAACGCCGACCAAATCCTTTTTGTCTTATCTCTTCTGAATTCTATGTTTTCATGCGCTCTACAGTTATTCCTACAGTTGTGCACTCTAATCTTGCAATTTTTTCTCTGTTTCTGTGTGTTTGAGAATCCTCAAAAGAAAAAAATCCTACATTACAAAGGACCCTTTGATATCGACCGAAGTTCCCCTGTCCTCTACAGGGGAACCGAGGGTATGAAGTGGTCAGAGCACAAGAGGCTCCTCTCCACCAAAGTTAATTTGCAACCTGAGCTAAACTTATGGAATTGGAAAGGTGAGTAAATAAAGGCTGCACTGTTTATTTTAGCCAATAAAGAGGGCTCTCACACTGGATTAGTAACTAGCAAGCCTACTGTAATCAGTGTGCATACCCCCATTTGAATCCAGTAGGCTGCATTTCAAATTGATGGACCATATTTCTTGTTTCATTTATCCACTGGATTTTAAAACTTGAAAAATTGTTGGCGCTAGCTCTATAAAATATATAATCGTGATGATCAAATATCAACAGTAGGATGCTAGGGCTATAGTTTTATATTTTTTTCCTGCTATATTAATATGCATTATCTGGTGTTGTTTATTTTAGAAAAAAAATGTAGGATGCTAATGGTCAACATTCTTCCTGTAGCGCTATACTGTTCTTCTTTTAAACATCATTAATTTCGAAATGGATACACCCTCTGTATTTTAATATATGACATCGTTGACTTTTTACCATATTCAAAATTTTTCTGCAAATATAAAAATATTTATATCACGTGTAAAGAACATTTGATGATGCATCGAGTAAAAAATAAATAATAATTATATAAATTTTTTAAAATAAAATGAATGGTCAAACGTTAGTAAAAAAGTCAACGACGTTATACGTACGGAGGGAGTATTCATTATCTCAATACTGAACCATGTGTACGCAAGCATTGTGTACTAGTGATCCATTTCAATTACATACTATTATTTTTGTTGGTCGGCGGTCAAGAGGACCACAGCATGGATCGATAAACCGTGCAACGCACGTGTGGTGTTTTTGTTTTGCACTGGTGCTGCAGTTGCTTACGCTTGGATAGTGTTGATAAAATTTGGTAAACATATGAATCGGAAACGAGATTCAATTCGAAACGGATTTGAAGATATGTGAAATTCTCAGAAACAGAGTGCGTATTGGCTGGAAGTTTGTATCGGCCAATACTGATTTTGATATGGTTAGCCGATACAGCTGATATTAGTTACATGATCAATGTCGGGTTCGAAAGGAGGATTACAATGATGTTGCTAGGCAAGGATGGAGTCCAAAATTAGTAATTGTATCTATTAATTAGTATTTTATGTAATTTCCTTATAAATATTTTCGGTAAGAGTCCGCTTGAGGGACTTGTTTGTTAGTTGGAGTTGTATTAGGATAATATGAGTCGTGTTCATCGCGGACAAGTTTGTATCTTCGGGTATAAATATAAGTCCGATGTCTTGTAAATAATTAACATCAGTTCAATCCAATCTCGACACATTGCTAACCTTTTTCGTTACTTTGTTTCGACGAGTTCTTGCTTTCGAGTCGAGCTGCATCGGTTTCGATCTTCAGCAAAGACGCATCTTATGGCGGTTTGCATTATCGGGATCAGTGCTTACATCTTTATGATACTCTAATCTTGTCTTACGAACCACCGAGTTATCATACATATTATATAATCTAGATTGACAACACTTTCTGCTTATATCGGCTGATCTCTAGCTAGGGTTTTATCGGTAATGGTTAGATTGACTTGTTGATTTAAATTATATAATATATCTACCATCCTGAAAAGACAATCATCGGTTTGATTGTCTAGATTTTATGCTTCTTTTTATACTTAGTGCTGCATCAGTTAAGTTTGATCTACTAAGTCGTGCTTAGAATCATAATCTCTAGCCTGCTTTATAATTATTAATAAGGATAGTATCGGGGTTTCAGTCGATCTTACCTGATATAGTTGTTTCACATAGATTTATATCTTGTTTAATATACTGTATCTGCCTTTTATATTAAGATTTCAACTAATATAAATATATTAAGCTTATCATCAATTTAATTGATATCAGTTTAATATATTTAACTTAAGTTGACATATTAGTATAGGGAATTATCGGAGCTACAAACCGATACACGCTTAAATTTAGGCATCGGCTATGACGTGAGCACATGTAATCATTGCTTCATGTTATTTTGGATCTAAGCAATTTATACTGTCTCGATTAAATCCGATCTATCCCAATTGCTGATATTGATTTATAGATTACATAGTGTTAATATCTACAGCCGATGGACCAAGTTTAGAGCTTGTTTGTCAATCAAACCTACCTTATAGCCGATTCACTTTACACTGCATCGGCTAGATTGCTATACGATATGACATCGGCTTTCTGGCCGATCGATTATCGTTTACTAATAATATTTACATGTTCTCATCTTATTGATTGCAGGATCAAATCAACGAGCATGCCCGAAAGCAAATTTTGGACCTGCACTAGAGTTAGGCAGATCTCCAGATCAGTGTGTGTCTTTTACGTAACAGATAGGGAGACTCGCTTTTTTCCCCGAAAGAGCTAAACTTGATGGTGATGGAAAAGCTCATCCGACAGAGTCTAGTTGGACGGTTAATTACCTGATGGATCATTTGTCAGTTGATTGGCATTACTTCCCCACAAAAGAAAAACAAGGGTTTATTGGAATTACAGGTAGATGAGTGGAAGAACTACACTTCAGTGGAAACAAAAAGGAGAACAATTCAGAGTTAGGAAAAAAAAAGTTCTCGATATACATCAACAAGAGTAGTTTTGGATTTACTTCAAATGATGGTGACCACGAACAAGATGTAGGCAAGCGGCAGGAACAAAAACAAACAATTTTTTATCTACATGAACAAGTAACGTCAGATCGTCCTGGTTGGAGTCCGTCAGACCGTCTCAGACCTCTGAGCAAGTAAAAGTGCCTCAAGTTCTTCTCTCCGTTTCTCCAGCTCCTGATCCACCAACAGAAGTCGAGGAAATTAGGGAACGAAAATACACTCTACTGTTGTACAAAGTAGAATTAACATACGAACTAACAGGCTATTTAGCAGCGAATCAGCAACTAGCAAGAAAAAGCAGGTGCCATGGACCAACATTGTGCAATAAAAACCACCATATTCTAACCAATGGAAGGATAATGTAATACTTATCCTATTTCACAGTAGGATATTGATTATCTTGTGACTGTGAGCACGCATTTACTCGATGTCATATGTTGTAACTCAAAAAACAAATTCATTGTCATCATTACTAAATGAAATTAGGAACCAAAGTACTCACCTCCAGATCCTTGACTGCTTGTTCTCGTGAAGTTGCTTTCTGCTGCCTAGAACGCTTCAACACACCAATGCACAGCACACCCTACATATTCATCAAAGCTTTTAGTACACATAAGAAAACATGTCGCATGCAGTATAAACAGAGTAAAAGTTGGATATTTGTTCAATGTGCATTGCAAGATCATCCACTGCTACATATCTTTAGAAGCAATGTCTCATTTTATGATGCTAATGCGGTAATACCTGTACGAAAAACATCTGAAACCACATTTCCAAGTTTACAACTTCATAATGTTATTAGTCATTTAAACAAGCTCAGTTAGCTACTGAACTAACTGTCAAAACAACAATGAGAACAAAATTGCAAGGCATCAAATTGTTCTGCCCCAGTGGGGAATTATTTGCTGTATTTAATATCTAGCCATCTGAAACTAACCATGTTTTAAAATTCAGAATTTGAAAGGCTATTACATAGTAGTAATATCTAAACACAAATGAACACCCAAAATTTTGTAGACTCACCGAGATTATATAGATCAGTCCACATGCAAGAAGCAGATAGCTGGCAATGTCTTCAAGCAAAATCAAATCACCCCTTTCAACATTTGGGTACGCCTTTGTCATGACAGCAACACTGCAACAAACCAAATGAAAAACATTAATCCACCACAGGAACATAATGGAGTACAATTCAACAAGGGCAAGAATCATTATTGAAGTTTTTCTACTTTTCCTCTGCTCATTACACTGTTCACATGCAAAAACATTACAGTTAAGATGTTCATGATCCCAAAATTTATGGTGCAGTTGGTGCATGTATGCAACCGTTGTCATTCATGGTTCATGTACCGTAAATGCAAAGAGGCCAATATGGTGAATGGCAGCTGGGTGATTACGGCTTTACTCTTTATTCATGGTCTGAACAAGTTCTCTGCAGAAGAACTTTTAAAAGAGACTCTAGTTTGTACGCAAAATACTACTGAGTTGAGACTATGTTAATGTACTAATGTTTTGAGACCTAGGTAAGTGTGTGTGAGATATTTCCAGCAAACTTAGGTGCATCCAGTGTTCAATAAGCCACAAAATGGATTCTTGTTGTTCATCCTAGAATAGGCAACCTCTGGTTCACAGATTGATGCAATTCAACATGTGAGAAGTACAACACACCGAGAGGAGAATAGCACAGTTCATAATAGACCTTATCACCTTTATACAGAACTGTTAAGAGGTTATCACTTATCAATATACAGAACTGTTAAGAGGTTATCACTTATCAATATAATGAAACATATAACTGCTAGTTGGGCAGGCTTAAGCACTTTATATAGCAATAGCACCAATATGGAAAGAGCATATCATAATGTGATAATCCATTTTAGAGCCAGGTTCTGAAGTTACTCTGTGCTCATCATGTTATATCAAAATGACGCGGATGTAGAGTGTTTGTAAAATATTCAACTAGTATTCTTGCATACCCTGTTACAGGATTACAGCTACCTTTTCTCATGAACCACCTGTTTGAAATTTAATAACCCAGCTACCTAATTTGATTAATCTTCAATTTGTCCTATTACTTGCAAAAGAGCAACAAGAATGAAGCATACACACTGAGTAGTCTGTGCAATCATATATTCCAATAAAAATGCAGAAATTGAGAAACAGATTTGGGATCACAATAGAAGGAATAGGAATCTAAATTCAGGATACTTACAAGATCTGTAACATTCCTCTTGCAGGCCAGTACTCCAAAATCTAGTCACATCAAAGAGTACAAAACATCAATAAACTAACGGGCCAATAAAATTATGAAAAAAAAAATCTCGAGCCAACTAGTTGAAAGACCAATGAGACCATATATGATGGAGATATGGGCATGGTGACATCAGAAAATCACAAATATTCACCTTATTTAACTTAAATATCTGTGTTACTTTTTATTAAAAAAAAACAAGGACCTAAAACCAATTATACTGATACACACACAAGACAAGTCTGCAAACGTTCCATAGTATTACCAAACAAATAATTGTGAGGATTCAGCAGAACAAGCAAGATTTGGAGGCTCAAATGCAAAACTATTCACAGGTTAAAAACTTAGCACTATGTAATTTGGATTTATCCACAAAGCAGCTCATATAGGAAAAAAAACAAGCTTTACATAATTAATCTATGTTTAATTAACATACATACTCATATGAAACAACAAGTACAATCACGAAACAAAATATTACTGCAAAGCTCATTGCCATCTGCGAAGTGGCACTATTAATGAACAAATTGGACAGTAAGACACAACAAATCGAAGGACGCTATCCTATTAAAAGATTTGCTGTAACTCAAGAATACTTATGGAATCGGAAACTGTAGCACCTGAAATGTAAATCGAGTGAAAATGGCGTGCAAAACAGAAAGAAGAAGCAAAACCTTGCAGAATTTGATGATGAATCCCCACTCTGTCTCGACCACGCCCACGAACAGCGAGATGACCACCGCGTAGCACCGGAATATGCCCCCGAATATCTGCAACCCAATCAAACACCAAATCAGCTCGTAGCCGCGCGGTCACCTCGCCGCGCCATGGCCGGAAAAGAGGAAGGGGGGGGGGGGGGGGAGGCGGCCTACGTACGTCGAGGCCGGTGCGGAAGGACTGCACGGCGGAGAGGACGTTGACGGCGACGCAGAGCGCGGCGGTGGCGGCCGTGACGACATTGAAGCAGCGGCACACGATGAGGAGCGGGTCGGACCTGGACCGCGGTCGCCGCCGCCGCGGCGTGTCCCCGCCCCCACTGCCGCCGGCGAGCTGCTGCGCCTCCGGAGCGGCGGCGCCCGACGCCGACGCGGCGGAGGCCTCCTTGGCCATGGCTAGCCTAGGGTTAGGGTTAGGTTTTCGAGAGCTTCGAGCTCGAGCTGGAGGCCTCCTCGACGAGTAAAAGTGGTGAGGTGGCCTTCTTCTCTTCTCTTCTCTTGTCGCGGGAGCATATAAAGCGGAGGTGGAAGAAGACGCGGTGCACCGTGGACCCGGTCCACGGGTGTACGTGGACGAGGAGACTCAGGCTCTGCGGTGTTGGTGCACCGGGTCCAGGGAAAAGGTGGGTGTGGGGCCAGAGGCGTCCCGCCACGTGGACTAGTGAGGTGGAGGGATGAGCCAATGGGAGGTGAGTTCGTGGCAGCTGACGTCACGAATGCTCCATACTGTTAGGTATGGGAAGCTCCAGCTCCCAATTACTCCTACTGATAATAAATTGATAATCTAACAACTGAAAGCTAGTAGAATATTCTGATGGATGATTGATTAATTTCCAGAACGAGGATTAGTAGTGTACAGGTGTTCAAATGAGGACAGTAGGAGCAGGAGAGTTGCTTAGATGATTCAGCATTTCAAGAAGTGTGTTCGAATTGTGTTCAATTTCTGAATATCTACTACCATAATAATTATTCATGGAGTCTGAATAAGTATAATAAATAACTGGTCTAATTATTCAGAATTTTTAGATGATTGATAATATAATTCGGTATCTATATCTATACACAACAAAAAAAAGTTACAACGGGTTATTAGTCTTTAAAGCACCACACTAAGAAATATAAGAAATAAGAATCAAGAGAGAAAACTAGATGACAAAGCTTCACTTTTCTGTCATGCTTCAACCTTACCTAGATAAATCTTATCCTAACGTAACGAGCAAACTAACAGATCTACTGTATCAAGAGTGGGAGAGGAGACGTGGATCTAGTCTACCCTGCCACCACCGCGCCATCTGCCAAAGTTTGTTCCCTGCTATTGTTTAGTGTGGTTGTGTTCGCGGGAAAGAGAGAAGCTAACCCATCGCGTCATACACCGGTTCGTTGTCGCCACCATTATTCGCCACCATTATTCTGAATAGCATAAGGAAAAAAAATGAATTATTGAATTGAATCAAATGATAGATCTTGCATTTATATGACGACAAAATTCCATGGCATTTTGGTTTGTGAAATTGCAAGTTAGGCTTCAACCTGAACAAAGGTATAACTGCAAACTGAAGAAAGGGATAACTTGCTAGGTGGTGCCCAGCTCACTCTGCCTAGTTTATGCTTTTGTATATCATAGCAAATGCACATCCATTCTACTTATGCAACCTCTCCAATGAAATCAACCAAACAACATCTTAGCAAAACACAAGCTCACAGTATCAAGCATCCAAACAGAACAGACTTCAGCAAACAGAAGAGAACTTTATCTAGAACCAAAGCCTCGGAATAGTGTACAGGAACAAATATTTACAAATTCATGCATTCCTAATTGCCTATTCTCCATAGAACGTATTCTACTGTTTTCTTTACGAAGTAATAATTAATTATTGGAGTAACTGTAGGTAGAAAAATTAAATAAGGCTGTTGAGCTAGCAACTAAACACAGCATGAGTACTTCTTTTTTCAAGTTCCTTTTTGTGTGTAGAGCAATGCGAAATACCAACAAACACAAAGGATTGAACTAAAACAGCATGCACATTGGATTAGTGAACCGTCCTTATATTACTCACCATTGGAATTCCTTGATGTTAGGATCATTGATCACCTGGCTCCCCTTCCGTGATGCTCTGCAACCAACCTGACGCCCTGGGTAGGTTCCCTTGGATATGCCAGCACCCAAGTATTGTTGCTGACCCTGCACCAGTATGTACATCAATTAAGGCCTTTAAGACATAATTAATCACAGCAAACTGGTTGGTTGGTTTTACTACCCAAAATTAGGAAAACATATATAGTCTTTTTAAAATAATAACACATATTGTTGAGATAATATCAGTTTAATTTCGATAGTTCAATACTAATTCAAGGCAGAGGAAGGCAAAACTACTCCCTCCCTTTTACGTTACCATTACTTCCTTTTCAAAATATATCACACCGTTGACTTTTCATATAACGTTTGACCATTCCTCTTATTTAAAAATTTAATATAAATATATAATAGTATAAGTTAAAATTATATTTTATTTGATGTTAAAACAAATAAAAAAATAAATAATATTTATATAATTTTTTTAATATAACGAATGGTCAAACGTTATGCAAAATTCAACAACATCTAAAATGAAGGGTACTAAATCCAACTATGATTTTATTTCTCACACTTAGTTCACTCCTACTTAAAAAATACCCAAATCCAGAAAATTTGTATTTCAATTAATTAGATAATTTTAATCTTTCTCAACCTTTTCTTAATTTTCTCATCTTTTCTTTTCGTTGCAACGCACAAGCACTTTTTTTAGTAAAGCCTAATATATGGAAATATATATACGATTAAAATATTGTTTTTAGTAAATTCTACAGGAATCTGAAACAAGGGATGATGCGTGTACCATCTAAAACATGTTCGGATGGCTTTTAATGAATTTAATGAATCTTGTTTTGGATGTATTTTGACGAAACAAGAGATAAAAAGGCTCACATTGCGTTCGTTGGCCACCTCGTCACCGTTGAGCATTTAGAAAAGCCATGGCACACGCGACACCGTAGGTCCATGACCTCTCGATGTCTATTCGCTCCATAAAAAAAAACCAATCTAGAATTAGATTTGACAATCTGAACAGAAGTGTGTCTAGATTTTTTTACTAGGTAGTATCAAATGCACTCCTAAGTTGTTTTTTTAGACGGATGTATCATAAGTTGTTTTTTAGATGGATGTAGTAGGTGTGGATGGCTGGACGTGATGAGAGATCAGTTCTCTTCTCTATATCACTACGTCAACAAGATAACCCCAAGGGCATTTTCATCCATTCGTTGAGCAAGAAATGCAAAAAAATAAAATCACCTAAAGGGAAGAAACAACATTTTAGCATGTTGCCATTTGAGAGTATCATTTTAGCAAATCCAAATTACAGGATGGAATTCTAGCGAAACCTGTTTTTCACTAATGGCATGATAAATTCTCGACCTATTTCTTTGGCGGTCCAACACAGTGAATTTGAACTAATTAACATAGGAAAGGGAGATGAGAAGAGAGGGAGAGTCAGAGGATGAAGACCATCCCATGTGAATATTTTGCAAAGATTCCTAGTCCAAATTAAAAATAATGTTTTACCCTTGCTGCAATGGTGGCAAAAATAGTTCAATGTGCAATTTACTTTATTTTGTTAAAAATTTTAGTGAGCTTCAACCTAATTTGAATAAATTTGGGATGAGGAAGGTGAAGTTAGTTAAATTACCAAAATAAACATATCTTGAACCATAACTTTGAAGTATTGTTTGAATTTTTTGGAACTAAATTTAGTCAATTTTTCTCGTCAAACATGGTTGATATTCATATGGAATTTTAAATTTAGTTTCAAAATTGTTTGAATTTCAAAATACGAGGTTATTGGTGATTTAACCTTTCTTAATACTGATATCCAAAACACGGATATTTCTGTTGAAAGTTTCCTAAGGGGACCCAAACCTTTTAGTTGTTAGGAAGATAATTTTAGTCAATCTCTTAGAGGGTTAAAAATTTTAACATCTTAAATTATGTTTAGAATTCTCATAACCAAAATTTTTGAGATAAAGTTTTGGAATTCGATTGGTGATGCTCTTATACAAAAAGATGCACATTCCAGAGAATAGATATATCGTACCATATGGTCCAGATATAATGTACAATTTTTTTTAAGTAATTTTATTATTACACACTGGTAATAGATTCGATCACAACGCAGTGTACATGACACTGGTGAGTACTTGAGTTCAATGCATGATGAAACAACAAAAGTTCTATCTTTCTTTGACACGGACATTTACCACAAACTTTTGGCATTATTTCGAACAATGCAAGCAAATCAATACCAAGTCCTTACTCGCCAAGGGCAAACGCAGCGGCGTCAAAGCTCTTGCAGATTCCGGCGCCACTCTTGAAGGTGACCTTCTCCGTCGACGCCTCGCCGGCGTACACCTCGACGATGCTGAGCCAAAGCATCAACTCCTTGGTCTTCACGCCGGTGATCTTCTTCAGCTTCCCCTTCTCGGCGAACGCCGTGACCTCGCCGGCGTAGGACACGGTCTGCTTGATCTTCTTGAAGACGTGCTCGATCTTCTTCTTCCTCTGAACCATCCAGATGAACCCGGTCTCCCGGTTGTAGCCGAACTCCTCGATGTCCTCCAATGGCAGGAGCCCCATGGGGAGGCCGAGCTCTCCCAGAAGCTCGATGGACATCTTCCTGCAAATGGCATCGCCATTGACGATCTCCGCGCCAGCGCGGTGGCTCTCGATCTGTGACGCCATTGGATGTCAGTGATTTCGGACAAAATTAAAAGAGATGTTTCGGTTTGGAAATGTGTTGTGTTTGTGCAAATGTGGGTTGAGAGAGATTGGTGAGATGGAAGATGAGGTGTGGCGTTTCTGTTTATATAGTGTTTCTCAAGTCTTGTTAATTTACTTGTTCATTGTGATGAAGATCTGTCCAGGCTGCAGATGTTGCGAGATCCCCCATGATACTGAGATCTAGCATATCCCATAGTGTCATGATATTGAAGAAACCAGTGTTCTTTATAACAAAAAAATCAGTCATTATCGTTGAGTGTTGTCGCCACGTTGTGCATTAACAAATATAAGCAAGTATAAACGTGTATCATTGAGTATGATCAATTATTATTATTGTATCAACGTGTACCATCGAAAGTGCCATATGTATCATCAAAGGTATCCTGAAGATTTCATCATTTCAATAGCTTGAGATGAAAATCTCAAAGACTCACAAATTAAAAGGGAAAATTAGAAAAGAAAAGAGAAATAAACAACTCTCTTTCCAGGTGCTTTTTTTTAATATAAACGAGACGACGCGCCATGGCATTCTCTAGAACGGTGAAGGCCTGCCACCACCGTGTGCGACGCCGAGAGTTCATCTACGGCACAAAGGCCTCATCCAACGGCAGCGAGGGATCCCAGTGGTAGCAAGAACGTCTAATCCGACGGCAGAAAAATCGTTGTCGGATTATATTTCAGAGGGCAAGTTTGATGCAGCACAGAGGGTTATTAACTTATTATTTCAGTTGCACTCAACAATTCTAGTTAGCAAGCTTGCATTCGATTCATGAACACTGTCTTGATTAGATGAGCTGATGTAAACCAAGAGACATTTTGATGAAAAATGAAGCTCTCATATCATATCAAATACAGTACGTTTTTCACCATTACATATGGCAATAGATGAACAGACAAGTATTGCGGTAGGTCGTTATACAATTAATTTTCATCAACGACAACTGGAGCAACTTATTCGGAAAAGCTAGCTCTCGCGCGCGTTTTCCGGGAGAACGTAACTAACCAGTTAGTTTAGGATAATAATGGTAATTAAGCGAACATTTTTCTTTTTTTCGGGAGATTTGTTTTTTAACTAACAGATTGAAAAGAAACCTATATGTGAAAGAAACTTTCACGTAAAACTCAAAACTTTCTATCGAAAAATTAAAGGCATAAAATTTAAAGCTTTCAACTCAAAATTTGGAACTCTAAACTCAATTTTTTAAAATTTTCAACTCGAAATTTGAACTTTCAAGTTAAATTTGAAAATTTTCAACTCAAGATTTAAACTTTGAAGTCAAATTTTGAAAACTTTCAACTCAACCTTTGAAAATTTTCAACTCGAAATTTAAATTTGTAAGAGAAATTTTGAAAACTTTCGACTCAGATTTGAAAACTTTCGACTCGAGATTTGAAAAAAATTTCAACTCAAGATTTGAAACTTTCAATTCGGATTGAAAAACTTTCAAGTCAAGATTTGAAAATTTTCAAATCAAGATTCGAAAACATGTGTGCTGAAGATTAAAAAAAGACAGAAAAAGACACTAAAAAAGAGAAAATCGCTAAAAAAAGCGAGGGAGGGGTGCCAGCCGGCGCGCGCCAGATAGCAATCCCCCAACTTATTAATATACTCCTCAGCGCATCCGGATAAACTCCTGCAACCACTCCAATATTTATTGATTAAGAGAGCCCAGTTCCGATCTCCAGCGAGGCTGCCTCTGCACGACATTTGCTGATGTTTGCAAATCCGATGTAAAACCTTGCATTCCCATCCAAACATGGGAACTAATTAAAATTCGGTAAATGTTAGCCTAGAGTCAGTCCATGAGATTGCAATAGATGAAGAAGGCGATCGCGATGGGGGACGCTAATACACGCCTGGGCACGCGCCGCCCCCTCTAGTCCACTATATGTATGTATATACTTTATATACATACATATAACTTTGTATACGTTAATATGGGAAGCAACTATAAATTGGGCGTCCGGTTTTTTCCCTAAAAATCGAGCGATGTTTTATCACTACTTGAAAAATGTTTCATCACTAAATAAAAAATGTTTCAAACGATTAAATCGTGAAACAAAGTTTAATCATGATTGAAATATATTATTCTCACATATGAAACATCAAGCTTCAGCAGCTGAAACATCAACAAATTACAAGAGTCGTAAAAAAAACACCATCGAAGTATCAAGTGCAACATTTCAATCCATCCCCAAGAAACATCCCTGATACATGGCTGAAACATCAAAAACCAAAATGTACCAGTCCATATCTGATTTCTAACAAAAAAATATATGAAACACCATCGAAGTATCAACTGCAACATTTCAATTCAACCCCAAGAAATATCCTGATACATTGGCTAAAACATCAAAAACTAAAATATACCAGTCCAAATCTGATTTCTTCCTCCCCTTCGGTGGGCTCATCTGATTTCCTCCTCCTTCCTTGCTTCCATATTACCCAAAATAATTTAGCACCACAAGGCCACACAAAAAAGCATAAGAAAATCCAACTTCTCTCTCCTTTGACGTGTCGCAAGCTTCCCCATCCAGCAGTAGGAGAGGGGGTCGACCGAGGAGGGCGTCCCGCCGTCAGCCTCCACTCGTGCCATGTTGTCGTGCCACCGGTGGCTAGGTTAGGGTGGCCCAGCGATGGTGACCTTTTTTCGTAGCACTAACCTTGCCTACAGGGTCTTCGATCAATGGTTCCTCTTCCCACGCTCTGATGCTACTCGCAGCTCACAGATAAGGCGAGAAGAAAAAGAAAGGAGAATTGATGAGGAGAGAGAGAGCGCGCGCAAGAGAGAGGAGATGAATGGATAAGGATGGAGAGGGAGAGAAAGATGAGAATTTCAGACCGTGACGTCATGGAGGCCTCTTTCTAGCTAGACAAGGAAGCGCGGGAGTTTGGAATTTTGAACCCCGACCCCCTTCGAGGTCTCTTTCCACCGTTGGATCAGGCCGAAAAATCTTAGTTGAAACTACCTCTCGTATTCTCTGGATCCGGCGAGCATGAGACAACCATGAAGTGGCGGCGCTCCGGCCGGCGAGCCTTTGCTATGGATGCGGCTCTCCGACCCCTTGGGCCGTTCGATCAAGGCCGTGCGGCCCAGAATTACCTGCGGCCCATCAGCCTCACGGGCGGGCCCATATTGGCCAATCGCGCTGAGACGAATCAGAGGGGTTCGGCGTTTAAAATTCCGACCCCTTTCGCGTGATCTCTTTCCACCGTTTGATTACTCCTGTACGGTCCAGATGAGCTCATGGCCTCGCACGCGGTAATCAACGATTTCTTGAAATTATTGTTCAGTTCACTTGTCCATTGTGGTGAGCCGGTGATCATGACAAGATTTCGTCATTCTTATGCACTCTGTTGCTCTTCAGTGTTGCGGTTAATTTGCGTCTCCAAGAATAGTTATCAGTTGCTGCATCACTTTTTGTTGCTTGACTTTTAAGTCTGAATTGCAAGTTGCCTACAGTAAGGGCTGAAACTGTATAATATCTGCTACTCTGCTTGCTAGCCTCTGCTTTGCAATGTTCCTTGGTGATGAGGAATTTCTTTTGACATGACAGCACCCAAACATTTTGGATTCAGAAACGCTCAGGAAAGCTGCAGGCTGGCTTTACATCTCTGTTGTGATCTTCCACAACGAGATCGTTCAGAATTCACTGCACTGCTGCTGTTAATTTGCACATCTCCAAGAGACGGCACAGGTGCACGATCGGTCATAGGTCTGAATTTCTCTGTTGCTGCAGACAATGCTATTGTTGTTGGACTAAAATGTGAATTCTAAGCTGCAGCATCTAGCTTTGCAATTTTGATTGATGATCAGGATTCTACTTGTATGAGAAGACAAGTCTGCCTGATTGCAGGATGCTTGCTGTTAGCTTTTTTTTTAGCCGGGATGGCCGAAGGATTGGCTACCCAAAATTTATTTAGAAGAAAGAGGGTGTTACAACTTTTACATGATCGACATTAAACAGTACCCAGTCGCTCCAGAATTACTATTTGAGAAGGGCTTTTGAGGCTACAACATATAGAGACAAAAGATAAAGCACGAAAAACCATAAGTCCATAACATTGGCAGCTTCAGTCAGCAATACAATGCAAAGTGGTCTGCTGTTAACGACATTCGCTCCTGCTCCACTGTAATAATATACGGTGACTTCAAATGACAAACTAAAGCAATGGAGTTCCTCAATCCTCATGGCAGGCTTGTCTCTGCTGCATTATATTTAAGAACATCAAATTCATACCTTGATGAGTCATGCAGTCAAATCTCTTTTTAGAATAACACAGCTGATTGAAAAACCCAGTTCCATTAACTGAAAGTGTACAGCAGTTTAAAGGGCAGAAAATGCAGATAAATCTCTCAGTTTTGTGTTCACAACTTCTTCAAGTTATCATTCAGACATTCAGTGTACCAATTGCTTAGTGCTATAGTCATATACTAGAGTTTAATATTTTCACAGCCTGAACTACATTAGAGTCAACCACAGAGCCTGGGAGATTTGGAACCAAAGGAACCGCAGAGTCTTCCAGCATCAAGAGCTTCCAGCGGCCAGCCTGATGTCAAAGTTAAGGAGGCCAAAACATGGGTCTTGGCGGGAGAGAAGCACCTAGGCAGGTGGCTTACCTTTTAGCAATCTCGGGGCCAAAGGCCTTGAATCTGTAATTTTTCTTTTCGTTTGCGTTTGTACATTTTTACTCCTTCTCTATTCAGTGAAATTGGCAGCGCGCCGGTTCGTTAAAGAAAAAAGAGTCAACCACAGAATCTTATTACTAGTCAGTAGCTCAAGAGCGGTTCAATATCAGTTCCAAGTTGGCTTCCCAATCATGGATTGAGTATTGTCTCAAACAAGAAGAAATGCCAACCTTAAAAAATAGATCCTGGGTAAAGATCATGAACAGTTAAATGGGAAGAAACAAACAGTTCACTGTGTGAGTCATCCCTTTTCACTTGCATTACAAACTGGATCAAACATTTCAATTCACCATATTTACCCATCTGAAAGGACAAAAAGAAAGAACCCAACAGAACCTGCTCATAAAGTTCAGAGAAGATGAAGACGACACAGTTATGAGTTATCAACATGGCTCACCTGGCAGATGGAACACTCGGAACCAATAGAACTTTCAACAAGTTAAATCACTCCTAGTTACTGACAATATGCACTAGTCTATCAAAGCTTACAATTTTTTTAAGTGGCCTGTCCCAGTGTTCATTAACCAAGTTGACTAGGGTCTTGTGCAAAACAGTGACTTTTTAAAACCGGAACAAATGTAGGAATATACTCATATATGTTTGCAATTGAATACAAAAAGATTTATATAACAAAACATGGTAGATGCAAGATAGTGGCTTTTAAGCCTTTTACATAATTAAGATTATGAGTCTTGTCATCATTTCTTACTCCAGATTACAGCTGACCTAAGTTCTTACTCCCCGAGGGCAAAAGCAGCGGCATCGAAGGTGTCAGAGAGCCCAGTTCCCGTCTTGAAGGTGACCTTCTCCGGCGAGGCATCGGTGACGTAGACCTCGACGACGCTGAGCCAGAGCAGCAACTCCTTTGTCTTCACGCCGGTGATCTTCTTCAGCTTCCCCTTCTCGACGAACGCCGTGACCTCGCCGGCGTAGGAGACAGTCTGCTTGATCTTCTTGAAGGCGTGCTCGATCTTCTTCTTCCTCTGCACCAGCCACATGAACCCAGTCTCCCGGTTGTACCCGAACTCCTCGATGTCCTCCAATGGCAGGAGACCCTTAGGGAGACCAAGCTCTCCCAGCAGCTCAATGGACCTCTTCCTGCAGATGGCATCTCCATTGACGATCTCAGCACCGGAGCGGTGGCTCTCGATTTGTGATGCCATTGGATATGCAGTTTTGAGGCAAAGAAGCTTTGGTTTGGAGATGTATTATGTGCAAACGGTTTGAGAGATTGTTGGTGATGGAAGATGAGATATGGGGCTCTGTTTATATAGAGTTCATTCTGATAAAGATCTTTGCAGACTGCTTAGGCAAAGGTTATGGACATTGGATTCCAACGTGTTTATACACCAGCCTTTTCTGACCATGCAGTTGATAACTGCATGAAAATTCTGACGAACAAAATCCATGACCAAGTCCACTAATGATGTAATGCATACACTTCTTCAGCACCCCAGCATGCAATATATACAGTTAATATAATGGATGTATGCTGGCCAGCCAACAAAGGATGACTCTTTATTTATTCATTTATTTATTTTTGCGAGGAGCCAGAGATGACTTATTTGACCAATTAATTAGCACTGTTCTGGTCCAATTCGTTGGGCTCATGATCAGTACTTGAGTACTAGACACTAGTGCCATATCACCTAGCAACATCAATTCGATGTTTTCAGAAAAAGCTATAGGAACAAAATGCAGAGCACAAAATTAAAATCATAACATTGGCAGCTTCAATCAGCAATAAAAGGCAAAGTGCTCTGCTGTCAAAGCGATTCGATCTTACTCCTATGTAATTATATAGAGTGACCTCAAATGACAAACTAATGCCACAGAGTTCCTCATGGGACGCAGGCTAGTCTCCATTCTATCGACAACAAATTCATACCTTGATGAGTCATACAGTCAAACCCATTTAAGAGTAACACGGCCTAAAACCCCAGTTCCATAAACTGAAACTGTTACAGCAGCATTTTTTTACCGAACTGTTACAGCATTTTAAGGCACAGAAAATGCAGTCAACTCTCTCAGGTTGTTGTATTAACGATTTCTTCAAGATATTATTCAGTTAATTTTTACAGATCAACCTTGTCACTACTCATCAGAGCAAGAAGCCAAGAACAAAGGATTCGGTATATCAGTTCCAAGGCTTCCAAAGCCATCATTTCTCACTTGCATTACAGACTGAAATCAATCAACTCGAGCAAGCAATACTTCAACTCCCCATCTGAAACGACGATAAAAGGACTAGCTCTGTAAGATACCAGAAGCAAAATGGAAGGATCTGGATGGATCACTGTACTCCAGCTGGTTGCGCCAACCTCCCCCTAGCAAGATCTGAAAATACATGTTGTATAGAACTTATAACCATATAATAGCTCAACATTAACACATAAATGAGGCATATAATTTTGGAGGTAATGCAGTACTCTTTCAGAATGTAGAATATGCCTAGGCAATTTAGTAAGTTTCAGGAACATTTCTTAACATGTTGAACCAAACAGAAATTAAGGTAAAAGAAACAAAGGTTTTATACTTTTTATGTGATATATTGAATTTTCATAAACTCAGAGTTGTTAAGCACATAGCACATATATGATAACCCATACTTTCTAAGTTGCTGACTGAAAAATAAATGCTTACAGTGAAAAAAATAATCCATAATGGCGTAATTATATACTATTACACCACTAACTGAAACAATACCTAGTCTGATTTTTTTAAAATTACAACTAAGGGAAGCTGTACAGGATCTAGGGTCGTACCTGAAGTGTAAAAGCTCATGTAGGGAAAGAGAGCATAGTAGTGCCTGGCCTCACCCACCTTCTTCACTTGTCCTGATTTGAGCTCAATCGCAAACACGCCAACATCCGATGACACGAAAATGGTCTGTGTGCCTTCTACGACACCAACCACGTCGGGTGAGTACGAGGGGTCACCCATAGGGATCAACATGCCCAATTCAATCACCCTGAATTGCTCCCATTCTGCAATCCCATCCACATTCCGCCGCGACCAGAGCAAGAGTCTGCAATCTTTCACAGTAGCAAATCCCAGTCCACCATCCTCTGCTGTCATCAGGGTAGTGTAATCTAATCCCCAACACGGTGGATCAATCTGTGAAAGCTCATGCCTCCCAATTTCATACACCAGAATTTTCATGCTATGCTCACAGTTGAAGTAGAGTGTGTCTTGGATGAGGAGGCTGGGCAACATCTCGATCCAGGAATGGAGCACACTGGATGCCTGTGAGCTCCACTGCCCAGTCTCCGACGAGTACACGCACGCCCACGAAGACGACGAGGAAGGGGCCTTGGTGGCAGTCGAGATGGTGGCAGTCGCGCGCGGCGCAGAGCACGGCGCCGGCGAAGTTGGGGTGCGGGTGTGGGGGCGGAGGGAAGCGATGCTGGTCGCCGGTGATGGGGTCCCAGACCATGAGCTCCATGGGATTGAAGAGGTTGATGAGGACGCGGCCGTGGCGGCAGTCAATCGCCCACCACCGGTTGGGGGAACCGATGGCAGGTCCCGGTGGGGAGAACGGCGAGGCGGCGGTGGTGGCGATGAAGCGTGGGGCGGATGGGATCATCTTCTTGCTGTCGACGTTGTGGAGGAAGCCCAGCATGGGAGGTGTTCGGTGGAATGCGCGGTAGCGGCGGAGGAAGGCCCGGTCGGTGATGATGCGACGCCATGGCTTGCAGACGAGGGAGGCGAGGACGAGGTGCGCGGGCTCATCCGGTGGGATGCGGAGGAAGATCTCGGCGGCGACGTCGTCGATCAACTCCGGCGGCGGCGGCGCCGCCATGGCGGAGCAATCGAGGAGGGTTGGTTTGCGTTGGTTTGAGCGGAGGAAGAAACCGTCGACTCGCGGCTACTTTGGTTGAGGACACTGTGGTAGGGCCCGTGAGTCAGTGAGAGTCAGACTCATTGCGTGTACAAGGCTGTCTTTCTTTCTCTTTTAAGTAAAGTATAAAAAGAACGGTGCGTGTGTCTTATATCCTTATGGTAGAGGATGGGGATGTAATACACTTCTATTATATTAAAGAAAATGTAAACAGAACGGTAACTAAGTTTAAACTTTTAGCAATACCGGTGAGATGACGGTGTTTGTCGAGAAAAGAAAGCTGAAGAAGATTGCCGGCATGAAGACCAAGAAGCTGATGCTCTAACTCAGTGTCATCGAGGTCTATGTTACCGAGGTATTATCGAAGGAGATGCACTTGATAGTGCAATGGCGAAGGGTATGTGGTTTGAACCCTGAAATCTCGTGCTTAATCCCTAATATGTTCACAATTTCTTCTTGCGCTATCCTGTGCGATTTGTTTCAAAAAAAATTTCTTAAAAAAATATTTAGAGGGACATCTCTCTTCAAATCTCATTTTTTTTAAGATCTAGGATGTACCGACTCCTTGTTAAGTACTTCCTCAGTTCGTTGATGAGAATTATTTAACTGCTCATCTATTACTATATGTTATTACTATATGTAATGGTGAAAAACTTTAATTGATACGATACATGAGCTTCATTTTACCATCATGGTGGCTCGGAGTTATACACTCCAACCATCTTTTGATCTCTGACTACCATTCGATTAAAGCCTGTGTGACCCAGATTATTAGATCACGTACATACATCACCTTAAACCAGGTTCTTTTATCCTTCTAACTACGTTTCCGAACCCTAGACTTCAATATGAGGAGTAGGATATTAGCACAACCGTGATATAATTGGGTGACATAACATATATCACCTTAATCTATATTGTTCTTTTAGCCTTCTAACAATTTTTGTTAGTTAGGATAGCTGGAGATTTATCTCATCATTATTTTTCCTTATTTCTTTAAAGACTCATTTATGGTAATCACAGTGGATGCGATATATTTTCATTGTCAAAAATTGCAGCGATTTAAAGATCATATGTGCGTGTGACCAGAACAGCTGGCAGCCTGCATATTGCCGGTAGCTCAAGTCGATGGGCAATTTCCACCGTTCGATCAGGCCTATGCGGTGCAGATGAGCTCGTATCATGCTTTTTTTTTTTTTCCAGAATTGAGATGGTCTTCTTCTAGTTTGGCACTGGAAAAATCTGCTTCAGTTCCAATTCAAGCTCCTCGCACATCTGCCGGCATACATGGCGTCGTCGACAGCCGCTTCCCTGCGGAGACGCGCAGCGTCGCCTCGTCTTCGCCGGAGCCGGTGAGCAGGAGACGGCGAGGCCCTCGCATGCGGCGGCGATGGTGTTCTTGCTACCAATATGCGGCCATGGTGGCTCGGAGTTTTAAACTCCGAACCCCGTTAGGAGACTGCGAGAGTACGATTATGCACCCGCTGGCTTAAACCGGCTACTAGTATCTCCGTTCATTTTTCATATTAGTTCATATGAGATCTTCCCTCATCTAACCAATGACAGGGCTCACGAATCCAATGCAAGCTAGCTACAGCAGAATTGTTGAGTGCAACTTGAATAACCTTGTGTGCAGCATCAAACTTGCCCCCTGAAAATAATCTGACAACGAAATTTCTGCTCCTCCAACAAAATCATCAATGCAATTGTGTTAATCCCAATCCTTTGTGAAGAGGCTACAACGGCAATACGTCGGTAGTAATGTTAATTGGTTTCGACTGGTGGTTCGCAATCCATGCATTGGAAATATTTTGGCAGGGCGAATGAGCAAATATGAAAAGTCCGGTCTACAGCAAAGTCAGCAATGGCAGGGGCCATGGAGGTTTGGAGTTTTGAACTCCGAACCCCTTGGGATCCCTCGCTGCCATTGGATGAGGCCTTTGCGGCGTAGATGAGCTCTCGACCTCGCACACGAATGGCGGCAGACTTCACCGGCTTGGAGGTTGCAACGTAAACACGTTCTCTAGAAGAGTTGCGATTCAGAAATGCTTAGGAAAGATGCAGCTCTATATATCTCTGTCTGACTACGTATTCATCGTTCTGATGCACTCTGCTCTTCAGTTCTTTCGCTAATTTGCATCTCCATGAGGCGGCCCAGGTGACAGAATGATGTTAAGGCTTAATTTCTCAGCTTTCTGCTGCACATTTCTGCTGGTCCTGGTTCTAAAACATTGAATGATTGAAGCCCATGGATTACAAGAATTTGCATTTTATTGCTGATCGAAGCTGCCAATGTTATTACTTTTGTGCTCTGTCTTTTTCTTCCCGTACCTTTTCTGAAAACAGTGAATATGGATATGGCACATTGGCTTGATGATTTGTTTTATGCTTTGATGTCACTCCGTAACAAACTGCAAGTTTTTCAGTCTTTTGTAGCCAATGCAAAACCATGTGTATTTGTCTCTTTGACGTACTGATTGTCCTTGATCCATTGTGCCAGTATACGACTACACGCAAATGCAAATGTTGAAGAATTCATTCCAAAATGTAGATCAAACTAGTGTTTTATGTAAGCCCATCCATTCCAAAATGATGGGTGCGTCACAACAACAAAATTCCTGATTACCAAGGATCATTGCAAAGCAGATGCTACCAGATATGAAACCACCGCAATGGACGTATAGCCTGGATAAATACTCCCTCCTTACTTTCATTTTTTTTCATTCATCCCACGCATACCAATAAAAAAATAAAAAACTAAAATACCCACATTTTATCAAATTCTAATATAATTATTTTTTTCTTTATCTGAGATTCTGATGCAATGATGATGATTACTTAAAAATTAACTTATTTCAGGATAAACAGGAGTGACAAAAATAAATTTATTTTAGGACAGAAGGAAATATTTCCAAAGCATTTGTGCATCAAAATATCTTACTAGTGCAGAAGTCATAAGATATAATGGAGTTCCTCTTGTTACAAAAGGGCCATTATTTGGCCAATATTTAATCTCATCAAATAGCAACCATCAAGTTATCATTCAAAGGCAGTCATCAAGGAGATTTACATCCTTTGTAACAACCACACATTTATAGACATAAATCTACCTTATTGCTATTTGATGTAATATACTAAATACCTAGAATCCTAGGTTTGTAATCTCCCTATATAATGAGACATTTAAGATCAATGGAAATGGGTTGAATTCACGGTTTCACTGTTCATTCTCACATTTCACAACACCTCTAATCATCAATGACTCACAAGTCAGAATTTTACATCAACATTACAGCTCGCAAGTCAGTTAGGTCCATGCCACCGTTGGATACTTGGATTACTGTGCGCGAGGGAGTCGGAATTTTAGACTCCGAACCACCGTTTTACTGCCAGTGGGCCCTAGCAGGCCGTTTTAGCGCGATAGGACTCGCTCTTGAGGCCCACAGTTTGTGAATAATTCTGGTTATCTGGGCCTTAAAGGGGTTCGGAGCTTTAAATCCGAACCCCACTGGGATCCCTAGGTGCCGTTGGATCAGGATTTTGCGGCCTAGATGAACTCTCGGCCTCGCACACGAATGGCTGCAGGGCCTTCACCGTTGTGTAGGCTGTCATGGCGAGTCGTCTCGTTTGTTCAGTGATTCAGAATTTTAAAAGGAGTTGTGACCAAATCTCCTCACTAGGAGTAATTAAGATCTCTGGTTCGGAAATGTTTTCGAGAATTGCATTCTGTTCATCGTTTTGATTCACTTGCTCTGCAGTGATCTGTAGCTAATTTGTATCTCCATGAGGCTTAATTTCTCAGCTTCTGCTGGTCTTGGTTCTAAAAATGTGATTTGTAATTAAGCTGCTTCTTTTGAAGGCTGAAACTAATTAAAGTACTAAACTATATAAGGAAACCTGCTTCTAGCTTTGAAATGTTGCTTGATGATCACGACTTCTTTCTTGTTGTGATGCATCTAACCTTTTCATCTCACCCCGTGTCTTGAGCCAAGCATGTCAACTGTCAAGATAATACTCTATCTGTTTCATATTATTCTATCTGTTTCATATTATAAGTCGTTTGATTTTTTTCTAGTCAAACTTCTCTAAATTTAACTAAATTTATAAAAAAATATATTATTATTTTCAACCCAAATCAAATATATTATCAAAATATATTCAATGTTAGATTAAATGAAACTATTTAATATTTTAAATGTTGCTAATTTTTTTCTATATATTAAAGTCAAACGACTTATAATATAAAATGGAGGTAGTCTCTGAGTTAGAAATTTCTACTGGGGACAAAAATAAAAATATTGACTGACCACCTTCTTCTCCTCAAAACCACTGCGTTCACAAATTTTCTTCAGCATCAATCAATGTCATTTTAATTTCTCCAGTCTTCTAGTCAAACAAGTTGGAACATTGAAATGTTTACACCTACATGATTCTCCTCACCTGTCTTGTTGATCTATATATTCAGTACTGTCTTCACCGTGTCTTGCAAGAGAACAACTTTTTTTTTCATTATTTCATTCCTCAAATTAATGGATGCATTCTTCTCTGCAATCCTAGGAGAGGTTGCCAGTAGATCCCTGTCCTTCTTGATAGATAGATGCTCCTCCAAGACGTTGCCGCCCTCCGAGGAGAAGATCCAGAAGAGGCTGGAAAGGATGCTGCTCCGGCTCGAAGCCGTCGTTGAAGTGGCTGAAGGGCGATGCATCACAAACCATGCTATGATTCGTCAGCTAAACATGCTGAGACAAGATATGCACAGAGGCTACTACCTTCTTGACACCTTCAGAAACCTGAAATCCCATGATGAGGAGGAGATCATGACTGAAGACAACCATGAAGTGAGTTACACTTTGGCTCTCTCTAAATTCAACTTTGCCAAGCGTCCCCGAATCCCTACCGCTAGTAGACGACAAAGAGAAAGGAGAGAGTTCGATCAAATAGTTGAAAATATAGAGATTGCCATGACTGACATGGTTGAGTTTGTTCTCCTTCTAAACAACTATCCTTCCATGCATCGTCAACCATACAACACCTACATGTTCATGGACAAGTGCATGTTTGGGCGCCAAATGGAGATGGAATATGTCATCAAATTCTTGTTGCATCTAGAATCTCCAAGTACTGATAATGTTGGTATCCTTCCAATAATTGGTCCAGCTAAAGTTGGGAAGAGCACATTTGTTGAGCATGTTTGCTATGACGAGAGGGTGCGCAACCACTTCTCTCGCATCATCTTTGTTAGTGACAACGATTTCAGAGTGGAAAAATCGTTGCTTAACCTAACGAATAAAGGAGTGGTCAAGCATAAACATAGCTCATCATCATCAGGTTCAAACGGAGAAGAAAGATTATTAGTGGTTGTTGAGCTAACTGGGGATGTTACCAACGGTGAATGGAAAATGATGTGTTCTTCTTCTCAAAGTTGCATTTCAGCTGGAAGTAAAATCATAATCACAAGCCGGTCAGAGAAGATCGCAAAGCTTGGAACAACGCTACCTCTTCGCCTAAAATTCCTGTCTCGAGAAGCCTACTGGTACTTCTTCAAGGTGCTCGCATTTGGAAGCTTAGATCCTGAAGAACACCCCAAGATAACATCCCTATCAATGGAGATGTTCAATGGATACTTTGACCATGAATTGTCAAAGAGTTTCATTGGACCATTCATAGACCTAAACAACATCGCCAACTTCATTCAAGCTACTCTTTATGATGGCAACTGGCTCAGCCTCCGTGAACGCGTCAGGAATCATTTTGCGCTTAGGAATAGGTTGAAGAGCTTGTGTGCCTTCATTCCTAAGATGGATGGAACTGGACGCTATTATTGTGAGATATACGACCATTGCCGAGTAGGGCATGTTCATGAGGAAGATCATGAGGCTCCCAAAATTGATATGCAGGATATCTTGTCAGGGAGAGTTGGACCTCATGGAAGATTCGATGTTCTGTTGTGGAGATCTCACTTGCCTCCCTATTACAGCTACATATATAGCTGTGAGATCCATGAGTACAAGCCTGTAACTACCTCTGGGATGGGGCTCCGACAGAAGAGGAAGATTTAGTCTTAGTTTTTTACTAGTATAATTTTAGAATTATTTGTGTATAAATTATATTTTTATAACAACTAAATAAATTGTACTCCCTACATTTCTACTCCATAAAAGTGCAATTATCATTATGCATCATGTGAAAAAAATAAAGGGGCTATCAGATTGTAGTTAAAATAAACCTTACCAAATTTTGGAGCAATTTGGCAATATTGCTAAGTTTTGGTAGGATTTCTTATGTATTTACCAAAGTTTGGTAAAAAACTAAATGGATGCACATCTTGGGCTACTTTACCAAAAAACAGTATGGTTTGAAATGACATCAATCTGAACAACTCCAAAAATTTGACCAGCAGGTTGATGAAAGTACAAGGGAAGCATGCAAAGAGGTAAAAAGGTCGGAATCAGTAGAATCTCTTCAGAAAGGATGCTTAGTTGGTCAAGAATTGATCATATTTATCTTTTAGAATAAAGTAAAAAGGACGGTGTGTGCCTTGTGCCCTTATGGCAGAGGACGGGGATGTAATACATTTGCATTATCTAAAAAAGGTAAAAAGGATGGTGACTAAACTTAAACTTGTACAAATGTTGGTGAGGTGATGGCGTTCGTTGAGAAGGGGAAGCTCAAGAAGATCGTCAACATGAAGACCAAGGAGCTGATGCTCTTGCTCAGTGTCGTCAAGGTCTACATCACCGAGGTCTCACCGAAGGAGATGCACTTGATATTACGGTCGCAAGGGATGTATAGTTTTAACCCGAAGTCCCGTGCTCAGTATCTAACATGACCATAATTTCTTCTTAAATAAATGTTTGGAGAGATGTCACTCCCTCCAAATCTCGTTTTTTGAAGATCCAGGATGTTCCGACTCTTCATTAAGTACTTGCTCTAGTTCGTTGATGAGAATTGTTTAACTACTCATCTATTGCCGTATGTAATGATGAAAAACTTTAATTGATATGATACGCGAGATTCATTTTACCATTATGGTGGCTCGGAGTTAAACGCTCCGACCACCTTTTGATCTCTGACTACCATTCGATTAAGCCTGTGCGGCCCAGATTATTAGGTCACGCACATACATCGGCCCATTATGAGGGGTGCCAAATAGACTTTCTCAAAGGAAAAGGACCATGTGCAAACTCGTTCGGACTAGGAATTTTTTATTTTTAATTTTTTTATTAAAAGTTTTGCAAAAATAATTTTTTGTTTCAAAATTTGACAAAACTAGTCTCCCGCCGCCCTCTGGGAGGGCGATTATTAAAAATCGCCCTCCCAAGAGCGGCAAATCTGACGTGGCAGACGACCGTTGGCTCTCGGCCGACAGCCGTCAACGGCGGCCTGCACCTTTTGCTGGCGGCCCCCTTGCCGCCCTCTGTAAGGGCGGTTTAGTACTATTCATCGAAACACCAATGTTTTTGATTTGTTTTGTTATGTTTGTTATCGAAACATTTGGTATAAAATTTTAGTAAAGCATCATATTGAAAACTAATAAAACAAGAGTAATGTTTGTAAATTTGTTTGATGTAAATTATCGTATTTGAACGAAGAAAAGTAGGTAAAGACTCACTCTGAGAAGAGGAAAATTAGGTAGTTTTTATAAAATTTTAGACGAGGTCAAATTGCAGGCCGAGGAGGCGGTGTGTGACTTTGAAGCATTAGGTTAATGATCTTGTAGAAACAAGCAGAATACGTAAAATTTAGTAAGTATCGGATGATATATTGTTAGGTATTTGTATTGCGTACAATTGTAAGGAATGGAGCGTAACGGGGCGTCAAAGAACCATGTTAAAAGAAACGATAGAAGCACATTATTTTTTTATTCGTACGCATGCAATATACCATCATAATTAAATATTGTAATGATAAGATAGGAAAGAAGTGCCATGGATACACGATACAAATTTGTCAGTCCCGACGAATCTAGATTGCGCTAACCTACCACCCCCTTCTAGGTCGGTCAATATGCATTGCATTTTCATGATCCTTCAATCGTTGGTACTCTACTTCTGTTTCAGACTCTATTATCTATTGGCCATGATATGATGGAGTGACAATGTCGATCCACTGAGTAAATCCACACATCCTTGGATTGCCCTACGAAATTAATAAGGTTAGTTAGTAAGTGTAGAAATATTGCGCAAATGATAGGGGGATTTGGAAAAAGTTAGACATACAATATAACAGCCCTCCCTCCAGAACCGCATAGCCTAGCCCATCAGACGGGCGGGCCCACTTACACACACCACCCCACTTACACTTTCGTCCTCGCTTCGTGTAAAAGAGTTAACCCGGGAGTGATATGGTTGGAGGGAAGAGGCCTTATAAGTTGGTTCCACCCTTGCTAAACTAGCAAGGTGGTACTAAACATGTGCACACAGCTCTAATGGGCCACACAGGCCTAGTCCTAATTGGGCCAGGATGTCACATACACCCCCCTCAAAGGACCCGACGTCCCCGTCGGTCCAACTCACCCACATAGCCACATAGGCATATAGGCAAATGCCCAGGAACACGCCCCCTCGTAGCGCACGTCCGTACGTCCAGTGCCGGCGCCATATGCCATGCCATGTGCCTCACACAGGGCCCACATGCGCCATGCGCCATATGCCCGCACACTAACCCGTACGCGCAACCGCGAGGGTCGGCTCTGATACCATTTGTAATAGCCCTCCCTCCAGAACCGCGTAGCCTAGCCCATCAGACGGGCGGACCCACTTATACATACCACCCCACTTACACTTTCGTCCTCGCTTCGTGTAAAAGGGTTAACCCGAGAGTGATATGGTTGGAGGGAAAATGCCTTATAAGTTGGTTCCACCCTTGCTAAACTAGCAAGGTGGTACTAAACATGTACACACAGCTCTAATGGGCCACACAGGCTTAGTCCTAATTGGGCCAGGATGTCACATACAACGAAATTGTTGTCTACATTGGAGCAGATAAAATATCTCCTGCCAAATGTTTGTTCTGCAAAGGAGGTAGCCACCTGGCAGAGATCTCTACAACTACACTTGGGACGCTCCGACCATTAGGTAACCCTAATGGATTGTTCCTCCAGTCTAAGCTTGCAACTATGGGAGTACCGCATCAAGCTTGATCGCCGAGCTCCAATTCAAGGTTGGGCATCCAAATTACGCTAGCCTTTTATTTTTCTTCTTCTTCTTTTCTCCTTTTCCTTTCTTCTTCTTATTTTATTTCTATAATTTTATCTTCTCTATCTATGCTTTATTTCTCTTCCTTTATTTTACCTTCCTCCTTTTCTCTTGTTTCCCTGCTCCTCCTTATTTTACTTTACTCCTCTTCCTGTTGCCTCTTGGGATTGTATTACTTTGACACACCATTAATACATACCTTTCACGTCAAAAAAGAAAACATTTTCCCCCTTTCGTCCCCAAAGAAAGGGAGTTGGATGAAAAAAAAAGAAGACTTGAACTGTGTATTGGGCATTGGAGGCATCATCCTGAGCAATGAATAGTAGCAATAACAGGAGTGCTACTAGACAACATGACCCCATTTTCAAGGAGAATGGACAATAGGAAACATAATTTTAATCCGTGTGTCGATACTAATTGACTAGTTTCTTCAAACGTGTCCATCTTTCTCTCTAACTGCATACTTTTTCTTGGAAAATGGAAACCACTGGATCGACAAATTTCCTTTCCTCCATTTGATGTCATTTTCAGTTGTCTTCTAATCAAACAAGTGTTTTGGTAGTCTTCTAATCAATCAAGTTGGCATCAAAGACAGGCAACTGAACAAACTAGAGCACTTTGGCATATTACATGATTCCTCTCGTTCTTACAGATCCATTATTGATCACTGCTTGCCTATCTTGCAAGAGGAGAAGAAACATTTCATCTCCAAAATGGACACTGTTCTCTACAATCCTAGGAGAGCTTGCCAATAGATCCCTTTCCTTTTTGATAGACAAATGCTCCACTGAAACATAGCCGCAACCACTGTCACCGCTGCCGTCCAAGGAGAAGATTCATAGACTACAAAGGACGTTACTTCGGCTCGCCGCCTGCACTGAAGAAGCTGAGGGGAGGCGCATCACAAACCACTCTTTGCTTTGTCAGATTAGCATGTTGAGACAATATATGCACCGAGGGTACTATGTTCTTGATACCTTCAGGTTCAAGAAAGCCTACGAAGAGGAGATGAATGGATATGATGATGACAAAGTGAGTTCTAACACCCTAGCCCTGTCTAAATTCAACCCTCGCAAGCGCGCCCGAGTCCCTACCGGTAGCAGTCGACATGGAGTCAAGGGAGGAGGAGAGCTCGAGTAGATGCTTGATAACCTAGGTGTCGCCATGGCTGATATGGTTGAGTTTGTTCTACTTCTGAACAACTACCCTTCCATGCATCTGTTGACGTAAAAACACGATGGCCTGGAAGATCTGCTTAGCTCCAGTACAGGTCCAAAATAATAATGAGATGCGGGCGTGCCAGTCAGTTTGATCCTGCAACTGACAAGATATGTGAATAGCAGATAAAACAGCCAATCGGCTGACAAGCCGATGGAGTGATTCCAGCCGATGCCGATACTAGCCGATATCCAGTATAGATCTTGATACTTGAGTAAATAATGATATAAAGATAATCGACTGATGATAATGTAATGAAACAATAATATAATCCAGTAGAAACCAACCGGCTAATAATGATAGATTGAATAAGCACTGATCCGAAGGTTGAAGCATTCATCGGCTGGAGGTCCGATGTCAATAAATCCAAACGATTATATAAACAGTGAAACCTTTATTGTCATCGGCTAAATCCAACTTGTATGTAACCCTTATAAGCCAATACAACGTCCAGATAACTCATCAGCTGAAACCCCGATGGAACCCTTATTGGCAATCAAGAAGCAGGCTAGAGATTATGGTTCTAAGCACGACTTAGTAGATCAAACTTAACTGATGCAGCACTAAGTATGAAAAGAAACATAATATCTAGACAATTAAACCTTTGACTGAATTTCAGGGTGGTGGATACATTATATAATCTAAGCCAACAAAGTAATCTAGCTGATATCGATAAAACTCTAGATAGAGATCAGCCGATGCAAGTAGAAAACATTGTCAATCTAGATTATATAACGTATATGATAATTCATCGGCTAGCACTTCGATAAAACATTAGCATGAACCTATCGGCTTAACAAGATTTATATTATCAACAACAATCTAGTAGGTCGAACCTAACCGATGCAGCACGAGATTGTATATGATAATCTAATACTTAATGAGCCGGTAGATCTGTCTAATGTGATGGATATAACAAATCTATTTAAAACAACATTGTGATTGTAGAGATATATCGGCTAAGACAGAAGATCAGACTTAACCGAGACAGTCCCAACTAAACCGATGCGTCTCTAAACACAATGCAATTAAGATAGAATTGAGATATCAGGTAAAATATATCAACCGAACCAGAGCGATCCAAGAGATCGAAGCGATGCAGCCTTGAACAACACCAATGTAGCCGATAAATTCACCAGGACCCGACGGAACGTAGGGCTTACCCCTTCGCCGGAGATCGAAAGCCGATGCAGCCCCGCGTCAGGTGCCAAATTCCACCGGTTGATAAGTAAAAAACCTCAGCAAGAGGGTGCCGATGCGTCGAGAGTAGTTGTATTGATCGAGAGATAATTTACATGGACCCCGGGTGTACATATTTATACCCATGGGTAGATACTAGTCCATATCGAACACGACTCAAACTTTCCTAAAGATAAAAGGAAAAACATAAAGTTCTTATCGGACACTAAACACTTTCCTAAAATTAAAAGGAAACTAACGACTCTACCTAATTAATAGATAAACCGCCATGTCGTATCATCTTTGAACTCGGTCTCTTCTGGATAAGCTTCCTTTAATAGATTAAGTTCCTTAATCGAATTTGGTAAGAATCCGACTGCTAGCGATTGATAGCTTCCATTGGCCGATTCCAGAACTCTGAAGCCGATACTGACTCTAGGCCGATGATGACTTCGAGGCTTACCAAATTTCGTCGTCAACAGCATCATCAGCCATACAACACCTACATGTTCATGGACAAGAGCATATTTGGGCGCCAAATGGAAATGGAACATGTGATCAACTTTTTGTTGCATGCAAATGCTAATGATCTTGGTGTCCAGCCAAAGTTGGGAAGAGAAAACTTGTCGACCATGTCTGCTTCGATGAGAGGGTGCACAATCACTTTTCTCGCATCATCTTTCTTACTGATAGTGATTCTGAGAGGAAAAATCATTGCTTAACCCAAGGGATGGAGGAGCGATCAGGCACAAACACAGGTCATCATCATCATTAGCTTCAAGTGGCGAAAGATTGTTGGTCATCGTTGAGCTAGTTGAGGATGTTGACGACGACAAATGGAAAAGGATGTACTCTTCTTCACGAAGTTGCATTCAGCTGGAAGCAAAATCATAATCACAAGACCATCAAAGAAGATCGCAAAGCTTGGAACAACTCAACCTCTTCATCTGAAGTTTCTATCATGAGAAGGTTATTGGTACTTCTCGAAGGTACTTGCATTCGGAAGCTCAAATCCTGAAGATCACCCTGAGTTAGCATCCATATCAATGAACATGTTTAATAACTACTTTGACCATGAAATTTACAAGGAGTTTGTTGGACAATTCATAGACCTAAGCAACATGGACGAGTTGATTCAAGCATCTCTGTATGAAGACAGCTGGAAGAATCTTGATGAGCGCATTGAGCTTCTCTTCGGAGAGCGCATCATGGCCAAGGAAATGAATCAGTCCCTGGTTAGCAGAGGTTCACGTGATTCTAGGTTGAAGGGTAAATTTGTGTTTGTTCCTAGGATAGATGAAGATGTGCACTACTATTGAGATATGTATGAACATTGCCAAGTAGGGCTTGTTCATGAAGAAGAGGAAAACCCCAAAAATTGATATCAAAGAGGTCTTTCTTGGGAGAGCTGTACCTCACGGGAAATTCGATCTTGTAGTGAAGAGATCTCACTTGCCGCCATATTACAGCTACCTATATAGATGTGAGATCCATGAGTACAGGTCACCAACCATCTGCAGGAAAGAGCTTCCACAGAAACGGAAGATTTAAATCAATTTGTTTGCCATGTATAATGATTAAAAAAACTATCCTTTGTCAGCAATAAACTCAGTTGTATGATTTTCTGCTAAACTACTCCATTCATTCCATATTGTAAGTCATTTTGGTTTTATCGAAAGTTGATTTCCCCAACTTTGATCAAGTTTATAGAAGAAAAAAAACATCCACAACATCAAATTAGGTGTTAGATCATGTTTAAAGGGAAACGGACGATGGCTTATGTTGTAAAATGTGAGAATGGATAATCAGTGAAACTAGTGAATTCCCTCATCTTCTATTGATCTCGATATTCCCTTATATAGGGAGGTTTACAAGCCCAGGATTCTAGGCATTAAGCATGACAATTAGGTAACTTTAAGCCAATAAACACGGATGTTACAAATGATTAAAAACCCTTTGATGGCTGGTTAAAACTCATTGATGGCTGCCTTTGATGAGAGCAAATTATCATCATGTAATGGCACATGTAATGGCCTTTAACAGCTTATATACTCCCAAGTTCTTATATACTCCCAAGTTCATCAATCAATTTCCCCTTGTTTCTTTTTCTTCCTTTTAATAATCCCTTCTTTCTAAGGTTTGCTAAGATCCCGGTCCTGATCACGAAGCTAAAATGATCTTATATCGCACCATGTACCCTAGTTTTGATAGTATCTAGATCCTAAGTAAAAGTTTCATGTGATCCAATGAGACCAGTAGGATCTTTCATATCATGATCCTACGCAGGTATTATTTTAAATTTAGGTGGATTGACAATAAAACACTCAAGTTTTAAGAAGCCAATTAAATATATCAAAATTGATTTAATAGGCTTCATTTTTTAAAAATGTACTACCTCCATCCCAAAATAATTGTAATTCTATATTGTTTATCATATATTAAGGTTTGAGAAGAAAGACTATGATGTTCCTCATTAAATAGGTATAGTTAAGAGCGAGAAGGTGGTTGGGGGCATAATAGGAAGAAATTTAAATGAGAAGTTATTGATGGGATAATTAGTACTCTATTGTGACAAGGTGATAACTATTTTAGAATAAATTTGAATTATGGGATGGAGGTAATATTACATACTTATATAAAACTAATAGGCGATCCAGGTTCTTAATTACTCCTATCAAGGAGCTGTAGCAAATTCTGAATATTTTACTCCACCAGAGAGTTTCAGACAAGTGGTTACCACCTGCCACAATTCTGTTGTTGAAGAATTGTGGCTTGAATTATGATCATCAGGTTCTTCTCTTCTTTTTTTTTTTCCTGTCGCTGTTGTAGAAGTAGAAGGCCAGTGAATTTTTTAGAATGCAGATGGGTCAACCAAAAATACATGTGTTTGTGAAACTTGACTGGAGGGAAGAGAAAAATCTATGGTGCTGACTGTTGAACTGAATCGGTAGAATTCTCTTTATGTGGTCAGTCTTCTATGGTCATATTAATGCAAACTGTAAAGAAAAACACAAACTTGAGTTCAAACAGTTCACACTTGTGAATAAATCACAGGACAATGCATTTTCCTTTTATGGAGAAATGTGGAGCTACTGAGTATGTGGCTGCACCACTTAGCTTCTCTTAGGTTGGGAGTTCCTGTTCATCCTTTGAGTGATCTGCAAAATTTCAGAAGTTACACATGGAGACATTTTTGTCTGCAATTCTGAGTGATCTTGCCAGTAGGTCTATATCTTTCCTGATCAAGAACTTCTCGAAATCGACAGCATCAAACATGGAGGAGAGACTGCAACGCCTGCTGCTCCGCTTCTCGATAATCGTGGAGGAGGCTGACGACCGGCTTATCACAAACCAAGCCATGCTGCAGCAACTGAACATACTAAGGAAGGACATGTACAGAGGGTATTACACCCTTGATAGCTTCAGATGCCATGGTCGTCAAGAAGACAACCCCAAAGATCACGAGGTGAGTCACACTTTCGAGTTCAATCCAGCCAAGCGTATCCGATTCTTCATGGTCAGTAGCCAAAGTTTACAAGAGCAGCTCTATCAAGTTCTTGGCAGCCTACAAGTCACCCTTGAAGATAACAGCGACTTTGTCATGTTCTTGAACAGTTGTCCCCGTTTGTGCCGTCAGCCATATAGCACGCACCTACTTTTAGATAAGTGTTTGTTCAATCGCCAGATGGAGATGGAGCACATCATGAACTTCTTGCTAAAAGAGGATACCACTGGTGCTGAAAATCTAGGGGTCCTGCCGATCATCGGTCCAAGGAAAGTTGGCAAGAGCACCCTGATTGAGCATGCCTGTAACGATGAAAGGGTGCTTGACCACTTCTCTCAAATTGTGTGTTTTGGTGACGGCGATCTTAAAGATGCACACATGATGACTCTTAGAGATTCTGGTGTAATCAAGCATCAAAACCGTGCCACTGGTGCAGGCATAACGCTGATCGTTATCGAACTAACCAGAGATATCGATAAGGGTGTATGGAGAAGATTGTACTCGGCTTCCAAGAATTATTTTCCAAATGGCAGTAAAATTATAATTGCAAGCCGATCTGATAAGATTGCAAGTTTTGGAACGGCACATGCTCTGAGAGTAAAATTCTTTACCAAAGAGGCTTATTGGCACTTTTTCAAGGTACGCACATTTGGAAGCATCAATGCAGAGGAACACCCAAAGCTTGCATCAATAGCCATGGATATGGCCAGGGAGATGAATGGGTGCTTCATGGGTTCATGCATCTACAGTTCACTTCTGAAAGCAAATTTCAACGCTCGTTTTTGGAGCATGGCTCTGGAAAGCATCAGAGAATTCAAGAAGACGAATCTCCTAGTATGCGGTGCATACCATGACCATCCTTGGCAGGCATCTGAACCGGCATATGTTAGGACAGTAAACAAAATTTCCTCCGAATACCTTGTTATTCTTGACGAGTATCAGACATGTTCTGTTCAGAACATGGTTCATCGTCACACAATCTCTTCTCAGACTCAGAGTAATGCTGAAGTTCCTAGGTTGAGTATGCAGGATTTCCTCTTTGGAAGTGTTAGACCTCAAGGAAAATTCAAGGTTCTCGCCTGGAGATCTCACCTTCCACCTCACTACAACTACATTTTCAACTGTGAGGTACGGACTTCGCATCATACGGTCGTCAGGAAGAAGAGGTCTCAGATGGTTTACACCTGACCATCTCAGGTACTGACATAATTATCTGAAACTTCAGTCTGAGCATTTGTGAAATATTTTCACCTAGTCTATGAGAAAATGTGTACCCCAAGTTCCTGTGTAAAATGTGCTATTTTCAAGAGCATGTCAGCACATATTTTCACCTATTTATTACCCCTACGTTCACTTTTGATCATAGCACACATATTTTGGTAATCATTTGCTTGGATATATAAAATGACCATATTAGCCTTCAAAACTGACTGGAACATTGTAGATCCACCAAATATGTGGTGGAGAGAACAGGAAGGAGAAAATTTATAAAGGTAAAATGGGTAAATGTGTATTGTGAAACATGAGATGGCAACTTTGTAAATAGATTAAATGATCAAAACTGATAAGTAAACATAAACTGATGGAATATTTTTGGGCAGGGAGGAAACCCTCTCCCATTTTTTGGGTGCTACAGTCCCAATTTATCTTAATTTTCAAGGATCTATAGCATATTCTGATTATTGTATTTTCCCAGAGAAAAAGGTGTATTGATCCCCAAAAGGAATTTCACAGAGGTGGTTAACCATAATTTTAGTCAGCTGTTAAACACATTCTCTGAATGTTTCCTCTCCCGTTCATGTCATTTTTTCTCCAAGACTTAAATCTACAACATTAAATATCAGAGACTTTAATTTTTTTTTGCCTGGCAGGAAAAGAAGACTTGATTTGTGTATTACGGCCTCGTTGGCATCATCCCGAGGAATGAATACGTCTGATTGATTTGTAGCTATAACTGGGGTGCTACTATCGACAAGAAGTTCAGTTTTTTTCTGTCACCGTTGTAGACTGTAGAGGTAGATGGTGCTGACTGATGAACTGAATCTGTACAATTCTCTGTATTGCATTCATTGTCTCCGCCATTTTGTCACTCTAGTACAGCTATATTGATGCCAACTGTTAACTGTAGAGAGAAACAGAAGCTTGAATTCAAAACAGTTAACGTTGAAAATAAATCTAGATTGAGATATATTCTAGGTATGTGCACAGCACAATGCACTTCACAGGAGTTATTTGAGTATGTGGTTGCCTTAATTTCTACTCTGCTTCACTGGATCCTCTAAATTTTTTGACTACATAGCTTCTCTCAGGTCCCAGTTCTTGTTGATCCGTTCAGTGATCTACAGAACTTCAGAACACACTTTACATATGGAGACATTTTTGTCTGTGATTCTGAGTGACCTTGCCAGTAAATCCATATCTTTCCTGATCAACAAGTGCTCGAAACCGACAGCATCAAACATGGAGGACAGACTGCAACAGCTGCTGCTCCGTGTCCGGATCATCGTGGAGGAGGCAGAGGGCCGGCTTATCACAAACCAAGGCATGCTTCTGCAACTGAATATACTAAGGAAGGAGATGTACAGAGGGTATTACACTCTGGACAGATTCAGATGCCATGGCCATGAAGAAGACAATACTAAAGATAACCAGGTGAGTAACTCTTTTGCACAATCCAAGTTCAATCCTGCCAAGCGTGTCCGGTTCTTCTGGGTCAGTGGCCATAGTTTACAAGAGCAGTTGAAGCAAGTTGTTGGCAGCATAGAAGTCACCCTTGAAGATGTGAGAGTGTTTGTCATGTTCTTGAACGGTTGTCCCTCTTTGTGCCGTCAGCCATATAGCATGCACTTGCTTTTCGACAAATGCTTGTTTGGTCGCCAAATGGAAATGGAGCACATCATGAACTTCCTGCTCAAAGAGGATTCTCCAGGTGCTGAAAATCCAGGTGTCCTGCCGATCATCGGTCGACCGAAAGCTGGGAAGAGCACTTTGATCGAGCATGCCTGTAACGATGAAAGGGTGTGTAACCACTTCCATCAAATTGTGTATTTCAGTGACGATGATCTTAAAGATGCAAACATGGTGACTCTTAGAGATCGTGGTGCAATCAAGCATCAAAACCATGGCACTTGTGGAGAAAGAATATTGATTGTTATCGAACTAATTAGAGACATCGATGAGGGCGTATGGAGAAGATTGTACTCAGTTTACAAGAGTTGTGTTCCAAATGGCAGTAAAATTATCGTCGCAAGCCAATCTGATAAGATTGCAAGATTTGGAACAACACAAGCTATTAGAGTAGAACTATTTACTGAAGAAGCATACTGGTATTTTTTCAAGGTCCGCACATTCGGAAGCATGGATGCACAGGAGCACCCAAAGCTGGCATCAATAGCTATGGATATGGCTAGGGAGTTGGATGGGTGCTTCATGGGTGCAAGCATCTACAGTGGACTTCTGAAAGCTAATTTCAGTGCTCGGTTTTGGAACATGGCTCTGGCATGTATCAGAGAATTCAAGCGGACGAATCTCCTAGTGTATGGTGCACATATTGATAATCCTTGGCAGACATCTGAACCGACATATGTTAGGAAGGTAAACAAAACTTCCTCTGAATACCTTGTGATTCTTGACGACTATCAGACATTCTCTATTCCAAACATGGTCGATTGTTACACAAACTCTGCTCAGAGTGAAGCTGAAGTTCCTGAGGTGAGTATTCAAGATTTTCTCTTTGCAAGTGTTATACCTCAAGGAAAATTCAAGGTTCTCGCATGGAGATCTCACCTTCCACCTCACTACAACTACATGCTCAGCTGTGAGGTACAGAGGAAACATCATATGGTCGCCAAAAAGAAGAGATCGCAGGAACTTTGCACCTGACAATCTGATTGTTTTCTGAAGCTTTGCACCTGACCTGACCATGTCAGAGGCTGATGTATAATGCAATTATCTTAAGATGTAATATAAAACTTAGTTTG
Source organism: Oryza punctata (assembly GCA_000573905.2). NCBI lineage: Eukaryota > Viridiplantae > Streptophyta > Magnoliopsida > Poales > Poaceae > Oryza > Oryza punctata. The sequence goes on along the minus strand of CM002494.2, from coordinate 1,064,789 downwards.
TGAAATATTTTCACCTACTATATGAGCTAGTGCTTAGTCCAAGCTCCTATGTAAGATTACTATTAGTAAGAGGTTGTCAAACTCAATTCGTCTGTATCTATTAATTTTGTACTATTTGAAGTTTGAAGATCTCAACATGCTGAGAATTGACAGCTACTGATATTTATCCTATAGAAGGCGGCCTGAATGAACAGTTGCACACTAGAAGTTATGTATTTTCCATGAAATTGATTTGATGGTTATTTGGATGATGTGACTTGATGTCTTGAATTCAAGCTTGATATTTGATTTCAAAAAGCTTCTAGGAATGCAAGGGAGGACTTTTAATTTGAGATCTTGATGTTCGAGATGAAGTTCGTATTTTGGATGAATTTAAATAAATTTTGAGGAGAAGATAGAATGAATAGAATGGGAGGAAATTTTAGGGGGATTTCAACGAATATTTGAATTCAAATTTATAATTTGATTTCCGCACAGCATCAAGGATAAGGAGAGCTGTACCTCATGGGAAACTCGATCTTGTCATGAAGAGATCTCACTTTCCGCCGTATTACAGCTACGTACAGGACGAAGCTTGGACAGAAATGAAGATTTAGATCGAACTAGTTTGCCATGTATAAATGATAAAAAATTATCATTTTTCATCACTGAACTCTGTTGTATGATTTTCCACTAAACAACTGTATTTATGCCATTGCTTTTCATAAAATTTATACTCCATATACGATCTATTAAGCATGTAACAACACCACATGCATGCCACATGTAGAAGTCCATATATAATCAGGAGAATAACTTTTGGCATCATTTGAAAGAGATGTTATCAAACGTTCTTGAGGTTCCTTTCAACACAAAAAAAAAAAAGAAAAGAAATTTCTTAAGAGGATACTTTAAATCTTTAGTTTCTCTCAGTACCTTTGTCCGTGCGTTGAAATACTCATAAAAAGATCGACGCGTGCAATGAAAAATATATTGTTTGTGGCATGAAATTATTTATTACTAACATACTTCTTCCATCCAAAAAACCAACCTCTATGTCTGACACACACAGTCTAGTACGAGGTTGGTTTTTTTGGGACGGAGGGAGTAAGCTCATTCAAAAGGTAAATATAAGTCACCAAGCATCACTCACAATATTTAGAATGCATAACAAAATGGTATGCAATTTGGCATGATCAAATAGGTGAACATGTACATGGAGGAAAATAGTGTCGCAAGCTGATAAAGTGAGGTCTGCCTACTGCCACCGATACTGCCATTAGAGAGCAACAGTGGTTTTCCATCTCCACTGCTGCCAAATAGGAGATTGAGAAAGGGGCCGAAGAGAGAAATAATCGATGGGAGAAAAAGAAAAGGAGAAAAAGGTCCATTTTGCCTCCATCAACTACGGGCCGAGTCGGATTCTTACCCGTCAATTGCAAACCCGGGTATAGAAGCTCCCCCAACTATCAAAACCTGTGAAAACTAAATCTATCGGTGGTTTGGGGAGCTGTTTTGGTCAACATGGCCCTTTGACTTGATTTACAGCAATAAGTCAGCATATATATGCCAATCTGTCACTTGTCCATCTCTCCCCTTCTCTCCTCCATTCCCCCCCCCTTCTCTCTCTCTGTCCTAGCGCTTAGGTGCATGCGGCGGAGGTCCGTGGTGGGTGACATCGATCTAGCATGGCGGTGGGAATTGGGAACGACGTAGGCTGGTCTCATCTCGTCATGGGTTCTTTCGGTCATGGAGGTTGGTGGTGGGTGACGTCGATATCGATCTAGCATGGCGGTGGGAACGACGTGGGTTGTAGGCTGGTCTCATCTCGTCATGGATTTTTTCGATCACGACTATGGAGTGGTTAAGGGGGACTGAGGGGAACTCAAAGACCAACATTGGAGCTCAATGACCCACACCACTATCCCCCACCTCTGCTTGGCTGCTTCCCACCATGCTAGGCCGCTTCCTCTCCTGCCAATGAGGTTGCTGCCGCCCTAGAGACACTAGGAGAGAGTGAAAAGGTGGAGAGATATGAGAAAGAGGATAGATGGAAGGATCGAAGGAGGAGGTGGTCCTAACACGTGGGTCCAACACATGGGTTCCACCGTATCTTTTATTTTTTTTCCCAATCAATGTAATGCCATATGGACGCCACACCACATAAATACCATATCAACCTATCGTGTAGGCATCACGTACGTACAATAAAACCGTCATTGAAACCACCTGGGAAGGAAAAACAAACTAGTTTTGATAGTTAAAAGAGAGGTTGTATACTCAGTTTTGCAGTTAAGGGATGAGAAAATTGGACTTGGCCCATCGTTGACTTGAGGGATACGAAATGGACTTTCTCAAAGGAAAAGGACCACGTGCAAACTCGTTCGGACTAGCCCATCTACCAGCGGGCCTTCCTTTCCACTTAGCCGGCGTCGGCGAGCTGCTCGTCCGCCGGCGGCGGACGGCGGACGGCGGACGGCGGTGCCGCTTCGGTGGTGGGCGCCCTAGTAGGCTAGCACTCTGCCTCTTAACTCCCCTGATTTGGCAGTGATTGATGCCGTCCGCCATGAAGCCGAGCTCGGCCGGCGGTGGCAAGTGTCGACAGCCCTGGCTGGATCTGGAGACGTCGGCAACAATGGCGGCGCCGGACGGCGATGCCACTCCTCCGTCCTGCTCGTCTGATTGACGATCCAAGATACTTAATTTTCAAGGATTTATAGCATATTCTGAATATTTTATTTTTCCCAGAGAAGTCAACTATTGATCTCCAAAAGGAATTTCAGAATAGTGACTACCATTCCTAATAATTCTATTGTTGAAGAAATGTAGCTAATCAGCTGATTAAGGATGAGACAGCAACCGCAGTTCGAAAAACTGTTGGTCAAGCCCAAAAAAAAAGTATTTTGTATTTGGGCATAACAAGTGTGCTACTAGACAACATTATCTGATGATCCTGGCTTTGAATAGGATGGAAGTTTTTAACAGTTTTATGGGAAAACTGGTACCAATGGCTTTAAGAAGAAGCAACAATATATTCGTTCCTATTACGTTAAACAATGAAGGAATATGACTGCTTCTGGCAATACTCAAATGCAGACAAATAGGCAGCGCTACTGCTATCTTTGCCAGCTGTGCTATCAGCAGTTCTCAATTTTTTACAGTTTCAACATGCTGACTTTCATAATAAAATGGTTTAAACATGTATTTTCTTCATGTTTGTCAGGTCATTTGTCTACTATGCAGACTGTTCAACTAAAAATACACGTGCTTGTGAAACTTGACCAGAGATCTATGGTGCTGAACCAAACTTGTAGAATTTCCTTTGCTGCTGTCATCGTCTCTGCTATGTGGTCAATCTTCTACGGTTATATTAATCCAAAATGCAGAGAAAAACACAAGCGTGAATTCAAACAGTTTACATTCAAAAGCATATCTAGGTTCAGACACATTAAAATGTATACGATATATCTATGTTTACAAATGCATTTCTCTTTATGGAGACGTGGAGCTACTCGAGTTTGTGGCTGCCTTAATTTCTACTCCTCTTAAAGATTTTCAGACTACAAAGTTTCTCTCAGGTCCCAGATCTTGTTGATACGTTGAGTAATCCAGAAAATTACAGACTACACAGTTTCACATGGAGACATTTCTGTCTGCCATTCTGGGTGATCTTACCAGTAGATCCATATCATTCCTGATCAACAAGTGCTCGAAACCGACGGCGCTAACCGTGGAGGAGAAACTGCAACGGCTGCTGCTCCAGGCATGTTTCATCGTGGAGGAGTCAGATGAACGGCTCATCACAAACCAAGCCATGCTGCAGCAACTGAACATACTAAGGAAGGAGATGTACAGAGGATATTATACCCTCGACAGCTTCAGATGCCATGGTCATCAAGGAGATAATTCCAAAGATCATGAGGTGAGTAACTATTTTGCACCATCTATGTTCAATCCTGCCAAGCGTGTCCGGTTCTGCAAGGTCACTGGCCAGAGTGTACAAGAGCATCTGCTGCAGCAAGTTCTTGGCAGACTTGAAGTCACCATTGAAGATATGAGTGAATTTGTTATGTTCCTGAGTAGTTATCCACGCTTTTGCCGTCAGCCATATAGCATGCACTTGCTTTTAGACAAGTGCTTGTTCAGTCGCCAAATGGAGATGGAGCACATCATGAACTTCCTGCTGAAAGAGGATACCACCGGTACTGAAAATCCAGGTGTCCTGCCGATCATAGGTCCAGGAAAAGTTGGGAAGAGCACCCTGATTGAGCATGCCTGCGACGATGAAAGGGTGCGTAACCACTTCTCTCAAATTGTGTTTTTCAATGACGATGATCTTGAAGATGCAAACATAGTGACTCTTAGAGATTCTGGTGTAATCAAGCATCAAAACCATGCCACTGGTGGAAAAAGGCTACTAATTATTATTGAACTAACCAGAGACATCGACGAGGGTGCATGGAGAAGATTGTACTCAGCTTCAAAAAGTCATGTTGCAAGTGGTAGCAAAATTATAGTCGCAAGCCGATCTGAAAAGATTGCATGCCTTGGAACAACACAAGCTCTTAGATTAAAGTTGTTTACTCAAGAAGCTTACTGGTACTTTTTCAAGGTTCGCACATTTGGAAGCATGGATGCAGAGGAGCACCCAAAGCTGGCATCAGTAGCCATGGATATTGCCAGGGAATTGAATGGTTGCTTCGTGGGTGCAAACATCTACAGTGGACTTCTGAAAGCAAATTTCAACTTTCAGTTTTGGAGGAGGGCTCTGGCCATAATCAGAGAATTCAAGAAGCTGAATCTCTTACTCTACGGTGCATATTTTTTTGATGATCCTTGGCAGGCAGTTGGACCATCATATGTTAGGACCGTAAACAAAATTAACTCAGAATATCTTCTTGTTCTTGACGACTATCAAATATGTTCTGCTCCGAACATGATTCATTGTCACAAAAACTCTGCTCACAGTGAAGATGAAGTTCCCATGGTGAGTGTGAAAGATTTTCTGTTTGGAAATGTTAATCCTCGAGGAAAATTCAAGGTTCTCGCGTGGAGATCTCACCTTCCACCTCACTATAGTTATGTGTTCAACTGTGAGGTAAAGAGGTCACAGCATATGGTCACCAGAAAGAAGAGATCTCAGAGGCTTTGCACCTGACCATCTATTTGTTTTCTGAAGCTTTACAACCAAGCGTCTCTGAAGCTGATGCATAATGTAGTTATCTTAAATTGTATTCCCTCAGTCCCAAAATATAACAACTTTTGACTATGTATCTGGACCTGACCATCTATATGTCTAGATAGGTAGTAATCTAAATCTGGACATTTGCGAAATAGTTTGACCTACTGTCTGAGCGAATGTGTAGTCCAAGCTCGTATGTAAAATATGCTATTTGTAAGAGATTGTCAAACTCAAGTCTGTCACCATATACTAACATTATATATTTGAAATCTGAACATGTCAATTGTGAGATGCAAATACATTCATTCCTTCTGTCATCAACTAACTGATCCTATCTTAACTGTTATGATCGCCTGCCACTGTTGACTTCTGAGTTCTGAGAAGGAAGTTCAGAAAAGTTGGCTACCATTTAAGTGGTTAGCCATATATCTATTGTTGAAGAAATGTAGTACCCAGTCAGCTATTTAAAAAGATAACCGCAGTTGGGAAAACAATTTGCTGAATTCCATTTTCTCTAGTCTTCCAGTCAGACAAGTAGAAGCCAAGACTTAAATCTAAATCAACAATATCAATAAGACTTGAATTTTGGCTTGGCAGAAGAAAAAGAAGACTTGATTTGTGTATTGGGGCCTCGTTGGCGTCATCCTGAGGAATGAATACATCGGATTAATTACTAGTGATAACATGGTGCTAGTGTGCTACAAGTTCATCGTATTTTTGTTTTTGTCGCACTGTAGAAGGTGGTGACTGATGAACTGAATCTGATAGAATTCTCTTTATTGCTTTCATCGTGTCCACCATGTGGTCAGTCTCATACCGTTATATTAATGCTAACTGTCGAGAGAAAGAAACATTCGAACTCAAAACAGTTCACAATTGAGTATGTGGTTGCTTTAATTTATACTCTGCTTCACCAGATGCTATAAATTTTCATACTACATAGCTTCTCTCAGCCTCCCAGTTCTTCAAATTACATACTTTACATATGGAGACATTTTTGTCTGTGATTCTGAGTGATCTTGCCACTAAATCCATATCTTTCCTGATCAACAAGTGCTCGAAACCGACAGCATCAAACATGGAGGAGAGACTGAATCGGCTTCTGCTCCGGGCCCAGATCATCGTGGAGGAGGCCGAGGACCGGCTGATCACAAACCAAGGCATGCTGCTACAACTGAATATACTGAGGAAGGAGATGTTCAGAGGGTATTACGCTCTTGACAGATTCAGATGCCATCGCCATGAAGAAGATGATGCCAAAGATCACCAGGTGAGTAACTCTTTTGCACAATCCAAGTTCAATTCTGCTAAGCGTGTGCGGTTCTTCAGGATCAGTGGTCATAGTTTACAAGAGCAGTTGCAGCAAGTTGTTGGCAGCATAGAAGTCGCCCTTGAAGGTATGAGCGTTTTTGTCATGTTCTTGAACAGTTGTCCCCATCTGTGCCGTCAGCCATATAGCACGCACTTGCTTCTAGAAAAATGCTTGTTTGGTCGCCAAATGGAAATGGAGCACATCATGAACTTCCTGCTCAAAGAGGATTCTCCAGGTGCTGAAAATCCGGGTGTCCTTCCAATCATCGGCCGACGGAAAGCTGGGAAGAGCACCTTGATCGAGCATGCCTGTAACGATGAAAGGGTGCGTAACCGCTTCCATCAAATTGTGTGTTTCAGTGACGATGATCTTAAAGATGCAAACATGGTGACTCTTAGAGATCGTGGTGCAATCAAGCATCAAAACCATGGCACTTGTGGAGAAAGAATATTGATTGTTATCGAACTAATTAGAGACATCGATGAGGGCGTATGGAGAAGATTGTACTCAGTTTACAAGAGTTGTGTTCCAAATGGCAGTAAAATTATCGTCGCAAGCCAATCTGATAAGATTGCAAGATTTGGAACAACTCAAGCTCTTAGAGTAGAACTATTTACTGAAGAAGCATACTGGTACTTTTTCAAGGTGCGCACATTCGGAAGCATGGATGCACAGGAGCACCCAAAGCTGGCATCAATAGCCATGGATATGGCTAGGGAGTTGGATGGGTGCTTCATGGGTGCAAGCATCTACAGTGGACTTCTGAAAGCTAATTTCAGTGCTCGGTTTTGGAACATGGCTCTGGCAAGCATCAGAGAATTCAAGCAGACGAATCTCCAAGTATATGGATCATATATTGACAATCCTTGGCAGGCATCTGAACCGGCATATGTTAGGACAGTAAACAAAATTTCCTCTGAATACCTTGTGATTCTTGATGAGTATCAGACATGTTCTGTTCAGAATATGGTTCTTTGTCACACAAAGTTTGCTCAGAATGAAGCTGAAGTTCCCATGTTGAGTGTGCAAGATTTTCTCTTTGGAAGTGTTAGACCTCAAGGAAAATTCAAGGTTCTTGCGTGGAGGTCTCACCTTCCGCCTTACTACAACTACATGTTCAACTGTGAGGTACAGAAGAAACATCATGTGGTCGCCAAAAATAAGAGATCTCTGGAACTTTGCAGCTAACAATCTGGTTGTTTTCTGAAACTTTGCACCTGCTGACCATGTGTTGTATGTAATGTAACTATCGTAAGCTGTAATATAAAACTGAGCAGTTGTGAAATATTTTCACCTAGTATCTGAGGGAGTTCGTAGACCAAGCTACTATGTAATATGTGCTATTTGTGAGAGGTTGCTAAACTCAATTCGTCAGCATCTATTAATTTTCTGCTATTTGAAGTTTGAAGATGTCAATATGTGTAAGACGCAACACGCAAGGACATCAGTTCAGAAGTCGATGACAATTGACAGCAAATGATTGATCCTATGTTAATTGCTATTACCTGCCACTGTTGACCTCTGACCATCGATTGCTTGTTGCAACTCGCAAGAAGGCATCCTGATCCTTAAATCTGGGGTATTTTGGTTTGCAATTTAGGGAATTCGGACCCCCCCCCCCGCCCCCACCAACACACACAAAAAAAAACAGAAAAACTATACAACCGTATCCCATGGAAACGGAATAAGTAGTTAACCCTTCGTTCTTATCTATTCCCCTTCTTTCTCTAGTCTTTGTCTTCCTCCTCTGCCTCTCCTGTTTTGCTATCTTTTTCCTCTGCCCCTCCTCCTCTCTGTTGCAAAGAGCTCTATCCAGGCATGGTGGCGGCGAAGCAGGTCCCCAAAAATGGATCCCTTCCCTCTCCTTCTCACTGCAGGATCTACCCCGAGTGCACGTTGGTTAAAAGGTCATGTTGTCTCCTCCGTCTCATGCTTTTGAGGGATGGGCACCCACTGGATCTGGCTCACATGGCAGAAGGGGACAATGAGGAAGGAGGGAGGTTGTCGTGAAGGATGCTAACCAGTGTGGGCTTCTCGGCCTCCTTCTAGGCACGTTGCTGATAGTGTTGGAGAGGCACTACTAATCAAGCTTCAAGATTTAGAGTTTTCATTGGCGGCGACGTGATGGTGAGCCATCATGCTCATTGCCAGAGTGTGTGCAAGTATGTTGTGCGATGCATCATTCACAGTCGGTACCCCGTAGGTACCATATCTGGTATATATGGTATCACCGCTGATACCCAAATATCAGACCTAATACTTGTAGGTACCATACTTAGTACCTGTGGTATCATGACCGGTACCCATATGTATCAAACCTGATACCTGGTACTTGCAAGGTATCAACCTAGTACCCGTGGGTACCATGTCTGGTACCTGTGGTATCACGGCTGATACCTCGGTATCAGACCCGATACCCGTAGGTACCATGCTCGGTACCTGGTGATATCACGGTTGATACCTAAGTATCAGACCCGATACCCGTAGGTATCATATCTGGTACCTATGTCACGGTTGATATGTAGGTATCAGATCTGGTACCTAGGTATCATGGTTGGTACTCACACGTATCAAACCTGGTACCTTAGGTCTCAGGACCGGGGTTGGTTTTACAGTATCAAGTATCAACAGGTCTTTACTTAGCTCGTGACTTCACCTTTTCTACGGAATCCCATGGGCTAGCAGCCCTAAAAAAAAACAACCCTCTAGTCAATATTTATTCAAATTTGGTCAAAATTTGTTTAAATTTCAATTTTTTTGTTCCAAAATTTTCCGAAAATTCCAAAGATTTCAGAAATTTCAGTACACTGAGTCCAGCATCGCCTTTGTCCATCTCCTCTTTTATTGAATCTTTCACTCTGGGATGGTAACTAGCCTATCCTTTTCCTGTGTTTGCAAAATGAGTAGTTTTGCAATAAGTTAAATTGTTGTCGAATGGACAACTATGCCACGTCGAAAGGCGTGGTTCTCTCAACAATAGTTGGAGTGTAAAAGCAATTGTATTCATTCGTACAATTTTTGGGGATCCCCCCATTACATAGCCCTAGCGGTCTATTTATAGCCTTAGCACAAGCTTACACCTTCTAGGGTTTAGGTTTACAGGGGAATTTACATGGTTGCCCTTATGAAAGGGATATTTACATGGGTACGCAGTGTCATTTGCACATATGGGCCTTTAATGGGCCGGTAGACTGGGCCTGGTCTATGGCGAAGTCTTTGTAGTTCGCCATATGCCCTTCGCCCGAGATGCCTTCACCCAAGATGCCTTTACTTGCGGAGTACCGACGCGGATTTCCAGCCTTCGCCATGTTCGCTTATGGCTTTCGCCATAGGGCTTCGCTCGAATGGTCTTGACGTCTTTGGCTTGAATCCTTACTGGTACTATGGTTTCGGCAGGTCCGGCCAAAGGGCATCATGGCATGCCTCCAACAAGCCCCTCACGGGCAAGGGTGAGTAAGAAGCTTCGACCGAGACCGTGCAAACTATATGGTATGGCATGAGGCGCCCCCTTTCGGCCGATGTTCCTGCCGAAACCTCTTTTAAACTCCTGCAGAAAAAATATGAACACTGGCGTTCGCCTTTCGAGAATGGTGAAGTTGTATTATGACACTGGGTGATTATACTTTGCCAAGTTCGTATGCTTTGCGCAATTCTTGACTTGTATTTTTTCCTTCCCCTTTTCCTTATTGTTTTAGCGGGGATTTCACCGAAAGTCATGTGTTCGGCCCCCTTTCGGGGATTGGCGAAAAGATTTGTTGACTTTTCAGCTTTCGACTTCCGTTTTCGACTTGTAGCATTTTGCTCTAGGAAAAACGCTTGTGTTTTGCGTAAGTCGAATGTAACGGCGTTCGGTATCTTTATTCCGAAACAAACTATTGTGGTTTCAATGTTCGGCGAGCAATGCTTTGGTCGATTCATTTTGCCCCCCAGGCGTTTTCGTTGATAAAGCGTTTGCCTTTTATGTAGCTATGTGGTTGCCAAAATGGCGAATTGGAGGTGAAGACATCCTGGTCGAACCTTAGAGGATTACGACCGGTGCCACATCCAGCGCCGCGAAGACATTGCCACATTCTGGTTAGACTTCGAAATGACTAATCGTCAAGCTACTATCGCTTGAAGTCGGTGTGTATTTCGCCTCCTTCCCCCCTTAAAGTCGTGTACAATGACGAACCGTGTTCGCCAGACTTAGTATGGGCAAGGCGAAAATGTCCTGAAACGGACGATGTAATATACTTATAGTGCTCCTTTGTATAACACGTATGTGCTTTCGCCTAATGGAGCTTGTGCGTGTTTTTAAGTTTCTTTTCGCTATCATCGCATTTTGTAACTTGTACGTTCGGAAGGGCGAAGCGTGTTGGCCCCCTTGCGTGTTAGCGAAAGGAATTCACATTGAGTTTTCAGCCCTCATCATTCGCTCTCGACTTTCGGCATACGCGTCTAGAAACGCTTAAGTATTTGCATAAGTCGAGCGTAGTGACGATCGGTATGTTTTCCGAAAACGAGCTGTCGCGGTTTCAACGTTCGGCAAGCAGTGCTTGGGCCGATTCGTATCGCCCCCCTGGCGTTTTCGTTGATCAAACGTTTGCCTTGGGGTTTTTCCACGAAATATCATACACAAAAAAGGCGAAGATACCCATGAATTTTTATATGTCCGAGCGCCAGTTTGCCATTGCCCAGGGTCGATACAACATAGTCCCTATTTTTCCTTCTTCACCGCTTAAAAATTTTGTTGATTTAACAACTAGCGATGTAGAAAATGCTCAAAGGGTAGTCCTTCGTCATTGAGGACTGCTTTTGCAGATGAATCGGAGCTAGAGTCCGAGTGCCCTTTGGCGGGCAAGGGTATTGTGGCGAAGGGCATGGGCGTGGCGAAACCTCTTCGTCCCCAGCCCTTGGCGCTGTACCTTACTGGTATTGTGGCGAAGGGCATGGGTATGGCGAAAGGCTCCAGAGGCTAAGGGTGGCTTCGTAGCCCCCCAACTTAGAGGCAACTTATTTTCGCCCCCAACCCTTGGCGCCGTACCTTATTGGTACTATGGCAAAGGGCATAGGTATGGCGAAAGGCTACAGAGGCTAGGGTGGCTTCGTAGCCCCCCAGCTTAGAGGCAACTTATTTTCGCCCCCAGCCCTTGGTACCGTACCTTATAGGTACTTTGGCGAAGGGTATGGGTGTGGCGAAACCTATTCGCCCCCAGTCCTTGGCGTCGTACCTTACTGGTAATGTGGTGAAGGGCGTGGGTGTGGCGAAGCCTATTCACCCAGCCCTTCGCGCCATACCTGATTGGTAGTGTGGCGAAGGGCGTGGGTGTGGCGAAGCCTATTCACCCAGCCCTTGGCGTCGTACCTGATTGGTACTATGGCGAAGGGTATGGGTGTGGCGAAACCTATTCGCCCCCAGCCCTTCGCGCCGAACCTGATTGGTAGTGTGGCGAAGGGCGTGGGTGTGGCGAAGCCTATTCACCCAGCCCTTTCGCCCCCAGCCCTTCGCGCTGTACCTGATTGGTACTTTAGTGAAGGGCGTGGGTGTGGCGAAGCCTATTCACCCAGCCCTTGGCGTCGTACCTGATTGGTACTATGGCGAAGGGTTTGGGTGTGGCGAAACCTATTCGCCCCCAGCCCTTGGCGTCGTACCTGATTGGTACTTTGGCGAAGGGTATGGGTGTGGTGAAACCTATTCGCCCCCAACCCTTGGTGCCGTACCTTATTGGTACTGTGGTGAAGGGCGTGGGTGTAGTGATCCCTATTCGCCCCAGCCCTTGGCGCCGTACCTTATTGGTAGTGTGGCGAAGGGCGTGGGTGTGGCGAAGCCTATTCACCCAGCTCTTGGCGTCGTACCTGATTGGTACTTTGGCGAAGGGTATGGGTGTGGCGAAACCTATTCGCCCCAGCCCTTGGCGTCGTACCTTATTGGTACTATGGCAAAGGGCATAGGTATGGCGAAAGGCTCCAGAGGCTAGGGTTGCTTCGTAGCCCCCCAGCTTGGAGGCAACTTATTTTCGCCCCCGGCCCTTCGCGTCGTACCTTATTGGTACTATGGCGAAGGGGGTGAGTGTGGCGAAACCTATTCGCCCCCAGCCCTTGGCGCCGTACCTTATTGGTACTATGGCGAAGGGCGTGGGTGTGGCGAAGCCTATTCACCCCCAGCCCTTGGCGCCGTACCTAACTGGTAGTGTGGCGAAGGGCGTAGGTGTGGCGAAGCCTATTCACCCAGCCCTTCGCGTCGTACCTGATTGGTACTTTGGTGAAGGGTATGGGTGTGGCGAAACCTATTCGCCCCCAGCCCTTGGCGCCGTACCTTATTGGTAGTGTGGCGAAGGACATGGGTATGGCGAAGCCTATTCACTCAGCTCTTTCGCCCCCAGCCCTTACTGGTACTTTGGCGAAGGGCGTGGGTTTGGCGAAAGCTATTCGCCCCCAGCCCTTCGCGCCGTACGTGATTGGTACTTTGGCGCAGGGCGTGGGTGTGGCGAAGCCTATTCACCCAGCCCTTGGCGTCGTACCTGATTGGTACTATGGCGAAGGGTATGGGTGTGGCGAAACCTATTCGCCCCCAGCCCTTGGCGTCGTACCTTATTGGTACTATGGCAAAGGGCATAGGTTTGGCGAAAGCTATTCGCCCCCAGCCGTTCGCGCCGTACCTGATTGGTAGTGTGGCGAAGGGCGTGGGTGTGGCGAAGCCTATTCACCCAGTCCTTGGCGTCGTACCTGATTGGTACTTTGGCGAAGGGTATGGGTGTGGCGAAACCTATTCACCCAGCCCTTGGCGTCGTACCTTATTGGTACTATGGCGAAGAGTATGGTGTGGCGAAACCTATTCGCCCCCAGCCCTTGGCGTCGTACCTTATGGGTACTGTGGCGAAGGGCGTGGGTGTGGCGAACCCTATTCGCCCCCAGCCCTTACTAGTACTTTGGCGAAGGGTATGGGTGTGGCGAAACCTATTTGCCCCCAGCCTTGGCGTCCTACCTTATTGGTACTATGGCAAAGGGCATAGGTATGGCAAAAGGCTCCAGAGGCTAGGGTGGCTTCGTAGCCCCCCAGCTTGGAGGCAACTTATTTTCGCCCCCAGCCCTTCGCATCGTACCTTATTGGTACTATGGCGAAGGGTATGAGTGTGGCGAAACCTATTCGCCCCTAGGCGAAGCCTATTCGCCCCTAGCCCTTGGCGCCGTACCTTATTGGTACTATGGCGTAGGGCGTGGGTGTGGCGAAGCCTATTCACCCCCAGCCCTTGGCGCCGTACCTTACTGGTACTTTGGCGAAGGGCGTGGGTTTGGCGAAAGCTATTCGCCCCCCAGCCCTTCGCGCCGTACCTGATTGGTACTTTGGCGAAGGGTATGGGTGTGGCGAAGCCTATTCACCCCCAGCCCTTGGCGCCGTACCTTACTGGTACTTTGGCAAATGGCATGGGTTTGGCGAAAACTATTCGCCCCCAGCCCTTCGCGCCGTACCTGATTGGTACTTTGGCGAAGGGTATGGGTGTGGCGAAGCCTATTCGCCCCCAGCCCTTGGCGCTGTACCTTGTTGGTACTGTGGCGAAGGGTGTGGGTGTGGCGTAGCCTATTCGCCTTTTGGTCTGGGTTCCCCACGGACGGTGCCAGCTGTTGTCGAATGGACAACTATGCCACGTCGAAAGGCGTGGTTCTCTCAACAATAGTTGGAGTGTAAAAGCAATTGTATTCATTCGTACAATTTTTGGGGATCCCCCCATTACATAGCCCTAGCGGTCTATTTATAGCCTTAGCACAAGCTTACACCTTCTAGGGTTTAGGTTTACAGGGGAATTTACATAGTTGCCCTTATGAAAGGGATATTTACATGGGTACGCAGTGTCATTTGCACATATGGGCCTTTAATGGGCCGGTAGACTGGGCCTGGTCTATGGCGAAGTCTTTGTAGTTCGCCATATGCCCTTCGCCCGAGATGCCTTCACCCAAGATGCCTTTACTTGCGGAGTACCGACGCGGCTTTCCAGCCTTCGCCATGTTCGCTTATGGCTTTCGCCATAGGGTTTCGCTCGAATGGTCTTGACGTCTTTGGCTTGAATCCTTACTGGAACTATGGTTTCGGCAGGTCCAGCCAAAGGGCTTCATGGCATGCCTCCAACATAAATAAATCTGTACAGGTCAATAATTGCTTGGAGCAATTAATTATTGATGAAATATGTAAAAGACTATAGCAAGGTGTAGTCTCCCTGTATTTGGTCAAAACTGATCAGAAAATACAAGAAAAAAAATCATGTACAACGAAAGCATCTCTCTGTAGTAGGTTCAGTACTTGAGTTAGAGACGTACATCAAACAGGCCTCTTAAGAAAATCTCTCAATTCTCAACACCAAAAAGAAAAATTGGTGGATTGACTGTATACTAGACGAACCACTGCATACTTTTCCATATAATCACTGCATCCACAAAATATTTTTCCACATCAATCGATGTCATTTTAATTTACTAGTCGAACAACTTGGCATCAAAGAAATGCTACCAGACATGCTAGAGCACTTGGCATTATATGATTGCAGGATTCCTCTTATCCTCGTTGTTGATCCATTCATCAAATTGTTGTCTGAACCGTCTTGCAAGGGGAGAAGGAAAGTTCCATTTCCCAAATGGAGACTCTCTTCTCTGCAATCCTAGGAGAACTCACCAGTAGATCCTTCTCCTTCTTGATAGACAGATGCTCCTCGAAGCCGTCGCCGTCGTCGCCGCCTGTGGCGGTGTTCATGGAGGAGAAGATTCAGAGACTGGAAAGGATGCTGCTCCGGCTCGCCACCGCTGTCGAAGAGGCAGATGGGAGGCATGTCACAAACCAAGCCATGCTTCGTCAGGTCAACATGTTGAGACAAGATATGCACAAAGGCTACTATGCTCTTGACACCTTCAGAATTCAGAAACATCAGGAGGAGGACACAAACGACGATGATGAAGTGAGTTACAACACCTTTGCTCTGTCTAAATTCAACTGTGCCAAGCGAGCTCGAGTCCCTACCGATACTAGACGACATGGAGATACGGAAGAGCTCGAGAAGATGGTTGATATCATAGAGATCACCACGGCTGGCATGGCTGAGTTTGTTTTGCTTCTGAACAACTACCCTTCCATGCATCGTCAACCATACAACACCTACATGTTCATGGACAAGTGCATGTTTGGGCGCCAAATGGAGATGGAACATATCATCAACTTCTTGTTACATCCAGAACCTCCATATAGTGACAAATTTGATGTCCTACCGATCATTGGTCCTGCCAAAGTTGGGAAGAGCACACTTGTTGAGCACGTTTGCAACGACAAGAGGGTGCGCAATCAATTCACTCGCATCATCTTTCTTAGTGATAGCGATTTGAGCGAGAAAAAATCATTTCTTACCCTAAGGGATTCAGGAGTGATAAGGCATAAACACAACTCATCATCAGCTTCAAGTGGAGGAGAAAGATTATTGGTTGTTGTTGAGCTAACTGAAGATGTTGCAGATGATGAATGGAGAAAGATGTACTCCTCTTCTCGAAGTCAAATTTCAGCTGGAAGTAAAATCATAATCACAAGCCGGTCAGAGAAGATCGCAAAGCTTGGAACAACGCGGCCTCTTCGCCTAAAATTATTGTCTCGAGAAGCTTACTGGTACTTCTTCAAGGTGCTCGCATTCGGAAGCTCAGATCCTAAAGATTACCCCGAGGTAGCATCCGTATCAATGAACATGTTTAATGGATACTTTGATCGTGAGATGTACAATACTTTCATTGGACCATTCATTGATCTAAACAACATGGCTAGCTTCATTCAAGCTAGTATTTACAATAGCGACTGGCTTAACCTCCGTGAGCGCTTCAGGACCAAGGAATCAAAGAGTCAGTTACTCCCTAACAGAGGTTCAGGTGATTCTGGGGTGAAGAGCAAGTGCGTGGTTATTCCTAAGACAGATGGAACTGTGAACTACTACTGTGAAATCTTTGACAATTGCCGAGTAGCGCTTGCTCATGAAGAAGATCAAAGTGCTCCAAAAATTGATATACAAGATATCTTGTCTGGGAGAGTTGAAACTCATGGGAAATTTGATCTTGTGCTGTGGAGATCTCACTTGCCGCCCTATTACAGCTACATATGTAGCTCCGAGATCCATGAGTTTAAGTCTGCAACTACCTGCAGGATTAGGCTCCAGCAGAAGAGAAAGATTTAGATCATACTGGTTTACCGTGTATAAATGTAAAAATTTATCCTTATTAAACTCAGCTGCATGATTTTTCCACTACAGTTAATTTTTTTTATGCTGTCATTGTTTTGCAAAATTTCTACTCCACACTAGGGGAGTTAGCCGCCTCATGTTTAAAAGCAGAGTTTAGTTGGACAAAAGTGGAGAGGAAGCGTGCAATACTACAACTACAACACACGTAACCTACTTTTTATATTAAACATCTGTAATTTAATGAGTTCAATAAAGCATTTTCTAAAAAAATATTAAACATGTAATGACCATACATCAACATTAAAATGTAGAGCCTCACTCCGGTGCTCTCTACTGGTAGTAGAAAACAATCTGAACCATTCATCTCATTTGATCGAAGGGTTTAGATTGTTTTCTACTACCACCCTAATTAGCGGTAGTAGAAATGTGGAGGGGCATTATTGTCTCAAAAAATAGGGGTATAATTATCATTTAGCAGTGACTAAACTTTTCTCCTTCTTTTTTTGCTTTTTGATGGAATATGATCAATGCCAACGTAATGGATAACCACATATCGATCTAGCAGGGAAAAAACATAAATGACAACTTTACTCGTAAATATTGTATTAGTAAATTATTAATTTACCCTTAATATTATTAGTAGTATAATACTACAAGTAGAGAGTACCGGAGCATCACCCTAAAATGTATGGTACCTTCTGAAAAGAGCATAAAATCACTTTAAAAGATAGCACACAATTGTGGATGTGGAATGAATAATGGCAAACTCGATTGCAGATTAAGGCTGCGTTCGGGAAAACGAGTTCCCAGCCCGCACAGTGATGACGGAAAACGGAGTAATCCATTAGCGCGTGATTAATTAAGTTTTAGCTAATTTTTTTCAAAAATGGATAATTTGATTTTTTTTAAGAAACTTTTGTATAGAAACTTTTTGCAAAAAAAACACACCGTTTAGCAGTTTGAAAAGCGTGCGCGCGGAAAACAAGAGAGGTGAGTTGGGAAGGGGGAAGAACAAAGCCTAATAGTCTACGAGTCTATTTGGCAGGGCTTCAGTCCACCTATTATCAAACAGGGGGGAAGCACATATTATCATAAGTGTTGAATCTGACTTTTTTGTTCAAGTAGTTTAACCTTTTGAAAATTAGGGGTCAATAGTGGCAAGTACTAATCAATTTTTCCCTTTTTTGGAATGGGAGTAAGTAACACTTATACTGTTGACTGTCCCAAAAAAAAATTCTTTTTCTGTGTCTTTGCCTAGGAAGTTACTCCAAAGACTACCTAAATTGAAGTGTCGATTATGGATGGGGAATTTCTGAATTGCTTCACAGCACTGTTGCTTGGCCGGCGAGCAGCTATGCCGTCGACTGGATCTGGAGATGTTGGTGATAATGGCGGCGCCTGATGGCGATTCCTCCTCTACATCCATGCCTGCTCTTGATTCAGGTACTTAATTTTCAAGAATCTGTAGCATATTCTGAGAATATCTTGACTCACCATTGAAGTGTGCACTGATCCCCAAAAGAAATTTCAGAGTAAGTGGCTAGATAGTCCAGAAACGTACCATATTTCTACTGTTGAAGAAATGTAGCTAGTCAGCAGTGTAAAGAGACAGGAATGGCAGTAGGGAAAGCATTTTCTGAATGTCGTTTTCGCCAGTCATCACTCCTCAGTCAGACGAGTAGCAGCGAAAAAATTGGCTCTAAATCTGTAAGAATTTCCTCTACTTCTTTCATCATCTTCGCAATGTGGTCAGTCTTGTATGATTATATTAATCCAAACTACAGAGAAAACCTGAAGCTTGTATTCAAACAGTTCACACTGAAAAATAAATCTAGGTTGAGGTAAATCACAGTGCAATGCGTTTCCTTTTATGAAGACATGGAGCTGCTGGAGTATGTGCCTGCCTCAATTCTACTCTGCTTCACCAGATCCACTAAAAACTTTCAGACTACATACTTTCTCTCTGTCTCAGTTCTTGTCTCAAACTACAAAACTTGAGATTACATTGTTACACATGGAGACATTTCTGTCTACCATTCTTGGTGATCTTGCCAGTAGATCCATATCTTTCCTGATCAACAAGTCCTCGAAACCGACAGCGCTAACCGTGGAGGAGAGCCTGCAACGGCTGCTGCTCCGGGCCCGTATCATCCTGGAGGAGGCAGATGAACGGCTCATCACAAACCAATCCATGCTGCAGCAACTGAACATACTAAGGAAGGAGATGTACAGAGGATATTACACCCTTGACAGATTCAGATGCCATGGCCATGAAGCAGACCATAGCAAAGATCACGAGGTGAGTAACTATGTTATACCATCCAAGTTCAATCCTGCCAAGCGCATCCGGTTCTGCAGGGTCAGTGGCAAGAGTTTAGAAGAGCAGCTGCAGCAAGTTTTTGGCAGTCTTGAGGTCACCATTGAAGATATGAGCGAGGTTGTCATGTTCTTGAACAGCTGTCCTCGTTTGTGCCGTCAACCATATAGCATGCACTTGCTTCTAGACAAGTGCTTGTTGGGTCGCCAAATGGAAATGGAGCACATCATGAACTTCCTGCTCAAACAAGATATTCCTGGTGATGAAAATACAGGCGTTCTTCCGATCATTGGCCCATGGAGGGTTGGTAAGAGCACCCTGATTGAGCATGCCTGTGACGATGAAAGGGTGCGTAACCGCTTTTCTCAGATTGTGTATTTCAGTGACAATGATCTTGAAGATGCAAATATGGTGACTCTTAGAGATTCTGGTGTAATCAAGCATCAAAACCGTGGCAGTGGTGAAGAAAGACTACTGATAATTATTGAACTAATCAGGGACATCGATGAGGCTGCATGGAGTAGATTGTACTCAGCTTCCAAAAGGTGTGTTGCAAAAGGCAGTAAAATTATAGTCGCAAGCCGATCTGATAAGATCGCAAGGTTTGGAACAACCCAAGCTCTTAGAGTAAAATACTTTACTCAAGAAGCTTACTGGTACTTTTTCAAGGTTCGCACATTTGGAAGCATAGACGCAGAGGATCACCCAAAGTTGGCATCGATAGCCATGGATATGGCCAGGGAGATGAATGGATGTTTCATGGGTTCAAGCATGTACAGTGTACTCCTGAAAGCAAATTTCAATGCTAGGTTTTGGAGCATGGCTCTGGCAGGAATTAGAGAATTCAAGCAGAAGAATCTCTTACGATACGGTGCCAATATTGACTGTCCTTGGCACCCAGTTGAACCGACATACATTAGGATGATAAACAATGTTTCCTCTGAATATCTTGTGGTTCTTGGCGACTATCAGACATGTTCTGTTCAGGACATGGTAGATTGTCACACAAACTTCCCTCAGAGTGAAGCTGCAGTTCCCATGGTGAGTTTGCAAGATTTTCTCTTTGGAAGTGTTAGACCTCAGGGAAAATTCAAGGTTCTCGCGTCAAGATCTCATCTTCCACCTCACTACAACTACGTACTTAACTGTGAGGTATGGAATTCACATCATCTGGTCACCAGGGAGGAGAGACCTCACAAGCTTTGCACCTGACTATCTCAGATGTTGATGCATAATATAATTATCTGAATCTGAAATTGTAGTCTTAATCTGAGCAATTTTCAATTGTTTTTCACCCAGTGCATCAGCAAATGTTTGCTTCAAGCTCCTATGTAAAAAAGCGATGCTCCGATACTCTCTACTTATAGTATTATACTACCAGTAATATTAAGGGTAAATTAGTAATTTACTAATATAATGATTACAAGTAACTTTGTTATTTATGTTTTGTCCCGGCTAGATCGATATGTGGTTATCCATTATGTTGGCATTACTCATATTCTATCAAAAAGCTAAAAAAGTTAGAAAAAAAGTTTAGTCACTGCTAAATAACAATTATATCCATATTTTTGGGGATAATAATGTCCCTCCACATTTCTACTACCACTAACTAAGATGGTAGTAGAAAGCAATCTGAACCCTTCGATCAAATGAGATCAATGGTTCAGATTATTTTCTACTATCAGTAGAGAGTACCAGAGTGAGCCTCATGTAAAAAATGTGTTGTTTTCAAGAGGCTTCCTCAACGTTGCCCAGGACACACATGCAGGACACATGAGCTAACAAACAATTGTGGATGCGGAACGAATAACGGCAAATTCGATTGTAGACTAAATGTTGAGTGACCACAATAGTAGGAAACACTTTTAAACTCTCGAGGGGATGTCCCCTCATTTGCTCAAACACCACTCAAATAGTTATTAAAAGAATCTCAAAAAAATACCAACATTCATATGACATACATATATCACTTCAAGAAAATATTTAAACTAAAACTCAACTCACACATTGAGTAATGAAAAGGGCAAATTCAACATATGAACACTATAGTATTAATCATCCCATAATTTGTTTTTTCCTCAATGTATAGATCAAGTTTGATGTTGATTATTGGTGGAGCGATAGATCTTATTGTACTCTACATTGTCAAATTATTTTTAGATTTTTCTTATAACCATTTACATAAATTTGAAAGAAAAATATACCGAGGGGGCATCCCCGGATTAGATTCCACTCCCTGCAGTAACGAGATTGGAGCTTCAGTGACGCAGCTGCGTTTTGTGTGCTCTCTGGTGGGATCCGCTCGAGGAGTAGTGCGTAATGCAATGATCTCCAGGATGGGCATTGAGGATGAGGAGGAACGCGGTGATGGTGTCGAGGGAGCAAAGTGTTTTAAATAGCGGGCTAATACATTCAGTGGATCTGTGGCTGGCCTTCTCAAACAACTATAGTAGCTAAATGGAGCTATATCGATTAAGTTGTACTCCCTCCGTTTCATATTATAAGTCGTTTGACTTTTTTCTAGTCAAGTTTCTTAAAGTTTCACCAAGTTTATAGGAAAATATAGTAGCATTTTTATCACAAAACAAATATATTATCAAAACATATTCAATGTTAGAAACTAGTTTGATATTTTATATGTTGCTAAATTTTTCTATAAACTTGATCCAACTTAACAAATTTGACTAGGAAAAAAAATCAAACAACTTATAATATAAAACAGAGGGCTACATGAGAGCAAATAGTTCGATCCTTCTCAAATAGCCGGAGATTTAAAACCCTGTTAGGTAGTTGGAGTGATTGGCCACCTGTCAGCACGACCGCACGAGTACTGAACCTCCATACCTTGCCATTGCCAAAGGGGATATGTTGAGCTGCACACCCATGTCCATTTCAAAATATATAACATCATTATAACGTAAATATGTAAAAGAATAAGTTGAAACAATAATTTCTATAATAATAAAATAAGTCATAATAAAATAAATATCGTCAAATGTTATACGAAAAGTTTACGATGTCATAGCATTTTGGGATGAAGGAGGTACCTTTTATAAGAATTTTTTTTTACTTTTTTAACTCTATCAAGTACCAAAGAAGCTTCTTTTTTTCTCAGAGGACCAAAGGAAGTTAATTACCAAGGACAAAGGTTACCGATATTTAAAGGTTCGATTTTTATTTTTTTATGTATGGGTTCAAGGCGCTGGTGGTGGGAGGACTGGATCCCCAATGTCTAACAATGGCGGCAAGGTTGTACTCCGCCTCCGAGTTCCCCGATCCTAGCCGTGAAGACGTCCGCCACGAAGTGAGAAGGAAGCCGAGCGCGGCCGGCGATGGAGCGGCAAATGAAGCCGGCGGCGACAGCGGCGGCTCGGGTTCTTCCGGCAATGGCGGCGACTGGCGGCAACGCCTCCTCTCCGTTCTATCTGCTGTCGATCCAGGTACTCAACTTCCAAGGATCTGTACCCATATTTCTCAGAATACTTCAATTCTCCAGATAAGCGTATTTAATCTCCAAAAGGAATTTCAAGAAAAGTGGTTAGCCTGTCAGCTGACTAAGGACACATGAACCATGGTAGGAAAACATTTTCTGAATGTTTCCTCTCTGTCCATGCCATTTTCACTAGTGTTGCAGTCAGACAAGTAAAGCTAAAACTTGACTTCGAATTAATTAGAAGCAAAGCCTTGAATTTTGACCCAGAGGAAAAAAGGTACTTTAATTTTGTATTGGGGGGCATACCAGGGGTGCTACTGAACAATTTTCTGAAGATTCAAATGCCGTTAAGCAGCGTGATGCCTATCCATGCCAGCTGCACTATAGGCAGTTCTCAGGTTTCAACAGTTTTAACATGTTCAGTTTCATGATAAAAAAGTTTAACATGTCTTTTGTTCATGTTCGTCAGGTCCTTTCTTTTTGTCACATTTGTAGAAATAGAAGGCCATTGCAGTGTCTAGAATGCAGAATCGGTCAATTAAAAATTCACATGTCTGTGAAACTTGACGAGAAACCAATGGTGTTGAACCAAATCTGTAGAACTTTCTTTACTGCTTTCATCGTCACCACTATGTGGACGGTCTTGTATGGTTATATTAATGCAAACTGTACAAACCAGAAACTTGAATCCAAACAGTTCACGTTAAAAGGCATATCTAGGTTGGGATACTGGAGTATGTGGAGAATTCAAAGTGTAAACCACAGTACAAGAGTATATGGCAGCCTCATCCTTTAAAAATTTTCAGACTACATAGTTTCTCTCAGATCCCAGTTCTTGTTGATCCATTGAGAGGTCTACAAAATTTCAGACTACGTACTTACACATGGAGACATTTTTGTCTGCAATTTTGAGTGATCTTGCCAGTAGATCCATATCTTTCCTGATCAACAAGTGCTCAAAACCAACAACTCCAACTGTGGAGGAGAGACTACAACAGTTGCTGCTCCGGGCACGTATAATCATGCAGGAGGCAGATGAACGGTTCATCACAAACCAAGCCATGCCGCAGAAACTGAACATACTAAGGAAGGAGATGTACAAAGGAGGATATTACACCCTCAGCAGCTTCAGATGCCATGGCAATGAAGAAAGACAATGCCAAACATGGTGAGGTGAGTAACTATTTTACACCATCGAAGTTAAATCCTGCCAAGCGTGTCCGATTCTGGAGGGGTGGTGGCCAGACTTTACAAGATCAGCTGCAGGCAAGTTCTTGGCAGCTTAGAAGTCACCCTTGAAGATATGGACGAGTTTGTCGTGTTCTTGAATAGTTATCCTCATTTGTGCCGTCAGCCATATAGCATGCACTTGCTTATAGACAAGTGTTTGTTCGGTCACCAAATGAAGATGGAGCATATCATAAACTTCCTGCTCAAAGAGGATACTCCTGGTGCTGAAAATCCAGGTGTCCTGCCGATCATTGGCCCCGGGAAAGTTGGGAAGACCACCCTGATTGCGCATGCTTGTGATGATGAAAGGGTCCGTAATCACTTCTCTCAAATTGTGTGTTTCAGTGACGATGATCTTGACGATACAAGCATGGAGACTCTTAGAGATTCTGGTGTAATCAAGCATCAAAACCATGCCACTGGTGGCGAAATGATACTAATCATCATCGAACTAGCCAGATACATCGATGAGGGTGTGTGGAGAAGGTTGTACTCAGCTTCCAAAA
The DNA here is from genome assembly GCA_000573905.2 of Oryza punctata. Classification (NCBI taxonomy): domain Eukaryota; kingdom Viridiplantae; phylum Streptophyta; class Magnoliopsida; order Poales; family Poaceae; genus Oryza; species Oryza punctata. Next base: position 1,040,649 of record CM002494.2, on the reverse strand, counting down.
GTTGTGTTGCAATTGGCAGTAAAATTATAGTCTCAAGCCGATCTAATAAGATTGTGTGCTTTGGAACGACACAAGCTCTTCGAGTAAAGTTCTTTACTCAAGACGCTTACTGGTACTTCTTCAAGGTGCGCGCATTTGGAAGCATGGACACAGAGGAGCATCCAAAGCTGGCGTCAATAGCCATGGAGATAGCAAGGGAATTGAATAGGTGCTTCATGTCTTCAGGCATGTTCAATGAACTTCTGAAAGCAAATTTCAACACTCGGTTTTGGAGCACGGTTCTAACAAGAATCAGAGAATTCAGGAAGTTGGATATCTTACACTATGCAAATTTTGATGGTCCTTGGGAGGCAGTTGAATTGGCATATGTTAGGAGGGTAAACTGAATTTCCTCGGAATATATTGTGGTTCTTCATGACTATCAGACATGTTCTGTTACAAACAATTGCACAAACTCTGCCCAGAGAGAACCTGAAGTTCCCCACTTGAGTTTGGAAGATTCTCTTTGGAAGTGTTAGGCCTCAAGGAAAATTCAAGGTTCTTGGCTGGAGATCTCACCTTCCACCTTACTACAACTACATGTTCAGCTGTGAGATACGGAAGTCGCAGCATATAATTGCGAGAAATAAGAGACCTCGGAAACTTTGCACCTAACCATCTCATTGTTTTCTGAAGATTTGCACCTGTTCATCTGAGAAGCTGTTGCATAATGTAATTTTATTAAACTGTAATACACATCTGAGCATTTGTGAAATATTTTCACCTACTATCTGAGCGAATGTGTACTCCAATCTGTCATGTAAATGTGCTGGTTTTGAGAGGCTATCAAACTCAATTCGTCAGCATATAGTGTTATCTTTCAATATTTGAAGCTTGAACGTGTCAAATGTGCAAGACGTCAAGACATTCAGAAGACGATGAGAACTGACAGCAACTAGTTATGTAATTTGTTATCACCTGCCAAGTTTGAATTCTGATCACTCATTGCGTGTTAGTTGTTACAACTTGTAACATATACAAAGCATCCTAATCCTAATTGAAAGACGATTCAAACACTTGTTGGCACTATCAAAAGTTTCAGATCACATAATATAAGTTATACCACCAGATAGAGGTAGCTCATTCCATTGCAGAACCATTTTCCAAGGTTTTCTCCAGCCAACATGGAGGCAACCATTTCTGCAATCCTAACTGAACTTGCAGGTAGATCCATATCTTTCCTTGTAAGAAAATACCTGAATCAGCAAAAGCCGGCTCCAAGCGACGATGAAAGATTGGAGAACCTGCAAAGGCTGCTGCTGAGGTTTCGCATCATCATCGACGAGGCGGAAGAACGGTGCATCACCAACCAAGCGATGCTGGAGCAGCTGAGCATCCTGAGGAAGGAGATGTTCAGAGGCTACTACATGCTGGACACCTTCAGGTGCAGAGCTCATCAAGGCAAAGATCATGGTGAAGTGAGTCTATCTTTTGCCATCTCTAAATTCAGTCCTGCCAAGCGTATTCGTTTCTGCAGTGGCAGTAGCAGTCAGATTGTGAGTGAGCTGCAGAGAGTTCTTGGGGACCTGGAGACCACCATTGCTGATGCTAATGAGTTCATTGCATTCTTAAGCAGTTGCCCTCGCCTTCATCGTCAGCCGTATAGTATGTACTTGATCTTGGACCAGTGCATGTTTGGGCGCAAAATGGAGATGGAATATATCATCAATTTTCTCCTACGGCCTGGGAATCATGGCACACAAGAACCAGGAGTTCTACCAATTGTTGGTCCAGGGAGAGTTGGGAAGAGCACTCTTGTCGAGCATGCCTGCAACGATGAAAGGGTGCGGAATCACTTCTCGCAAATTGTGTTCTTTACTCAAGCTGATCTTGAAGATGAAAGCATGGTGGATCTTAGAGATGGCGGTGTAATCAAACATCGAAACCGTGCCTCGGATATAGGAAGGGTGTTGGCCATTGTTGAACTAGATGGGGATAGGTATTCAGAAGGACTAGATAAAAATATCGATGAGGCTTTATTGGAAAGGCTATACTCAATATACAAAACTCGCATTCCTCGTGACAGTAAAATCATAGTCACAAGCCGATCAGACAAGATTGCAAGGCTAGGAGCCACACCACCTCTCAGATTACAGCTTTTATCCAAAGAAGCCTACTGGTACTTCTTCAAGGTGAGAACATTTGGGAGCATGGATGCTTCAGAGCACCCTGAAATGGCATCAATAGCCATGGACATTGCAGTGGAAACTGAAGGGTGCTTCATGGGTGCCAATGTCTTCAGTAGATTGCTGAGATCAAATGCCAACACTCATTACTGGAGCTTGGTTCTTGCAACCCTAAGAGAGTTCAAGAAGAAGAACCAGCATGTGTGGTCATTCATGTATGGTGCAGATCAAGTCAAAGTTTTGGATCAGGTGACTGAACCAAGTGAAGAAGCAACTGAACTTCTTGTGATTCTTGATAACTATCAAACAAGCTGCTCACGTGCATCTTCTCGTTGTGAATTTGAAGCCGAAGCTCCCAAGATATCACTGTTGGATGCTTTGTTTGGAAGTGTTAAACCTCAAGGAAGATTTGATGCACTTGGATGGAAATCTCGGATAGCACCTTACTATAGTTACATGTATAGTTGTGAGATACAGAGGCCAAAATGTTTGGTCGCCAGGAAGAAGAAAATGAAGAAGAATGGTGGCTGATCATATTATGAGTCTTATGCGCCCGATTATTGTCACATGTAGGCACTATGTATTCATATTGTAACCCATAATAGGTAGTAGACCCTTTTTGTACAACTGAATGAGATAATCCTACCTTTAATCTCTCATAACTTGTTATCTGTATTCAGTGTCTACATCCTTATATGGTTTCTAACTTCTGGCTTTAGTTTATTTTCTAGATTCTAAAACTACATATTCTTATAATCTATGTGAGAATCTATATTATTTAGGGAGCTAGGGCTTGTTCGGCTGCAAGGTACATTATTCTAAAGAAGAAAGAAGAGAGAATTCTCCAAACAGAGCCATCATTATGCTCCATAAACATCCAGGCATGCTTAATAAACTGGGTTTATCAACACGCCACACCTTCCATGGGGCATGGGCCATTACAAATTACATTGTTTGGAATGCACGAATTCTACAGATTATTTTTGTACTTATAATGTTTTTAGTAAAACAGTTCACTTTCAGGAGGAGCTTAGGGTCCGTTTCGTTGGGGGGAGTTTTTAAGAAGGGATTGGAAGTTTAGAGGGATGAGGTTATTAATTATTTTGTTTGGTTGAGGGAGTTTAGGGAATTTACCTGCATTCCAAACGTAGTGTGTTAGTACTTCTGAAAATAGTGAAGAAAAATACGATAAGGTCATCTAGGTATCGCCTTCACGGCCCATAGAGAGAGGTGAGGGAAGAGGCCCTAAGGCTTTTTTTCCAAGGGATCTGTGTCGGTAGTCTTAGGGCCCAAACAAATTAGGCCCATTTCAGGCAAGAACAGATCAGTACACTCTCACACGATCAAGCGTCAAGACAAACGTAACAGAGCGATCGATAGCTACGTTTGCCTCGCTTGTTAGCTTGTTGCATGTATATATCTCATAAAAAATAATAATTAATCATCAGCAGCTAGCTAACACGTCATAAAGGAAATAAGTTGTATCTCATTCTCATCGATCGTCGTCCGATCCTTCGCCACCTGGGTAGTTAACATAACTAACTGTAGTTCCCCGCAAAAAAAAACATAACTAATTGTAATTGTAACTTGTAAGTAGGGCCAGGGGTGGAGCTCGAACGTAATGGAGAGGGTGTTACTTGCTTAATTTACTCTATTTTTATCGAGTTTAAGCTGATGTGAGTACCTAAATTTATATTGAGGGGTGCACACATAGTGAAAATAGATAAAGTATAGCTAAAAAAAATTTCTTGACTGGGTTCTTGAGCACCTCCTAATATACTCTACCTCCACTCCTGAGTAGGGCTATATCCTTTGCCCATTCTTAAATCTGTACCTACGCTGCTTAGGAAAGGTATATATATGGAGGAGTTACATATTTAAGTTTTAACATGAGAAGGGTAATATCTATTTTACCTACTTTGTCGGTAGGGGTAGCGGATCAAAAGTGCATGCAGGCGAGCTCAAGCCCCTCCTACCTATTGGATCCCATGAAAAGGGTAGAGGAAAGGGAAGAAAAATAAAGGGGCTGAAGGAGAAAGAAGAAAATAAACCCCCTCCCACCATTTCTGGATTTGTCTATGTTGTTGGATAGACATGTTAGTATACTTATCTTCATCTCAAATATAACAATTTTGTAAATATGTACATGGATGCTAGAAGTTATTATACTTTAGGACGAAGATAAGCACTATATTAACTATGTGTAATATCGTGGCTAATCTCGGCACCATGCATGCATGCAACTTAAATTACATGAATGGCAGATGCATGCATGCGAGTTGAGCAATATATATGTAGTAAGCATATGAATCGGAATCAAGATATAATCCGAAGTGGATTTGAAGATATGCGGAATTTTCGGAAATAGAGTGCACATCGGTTGGAGGTTTGTATCGGCTGATACCGAGTTTGATGCAGATAGCCGATACAGACAATATTGGTAAGATTGGTTACATGATCAATGTCGGGTTCAAGAAGAGGACTTCAATGATATTGCCAGGCAAGGATAGAGTCCAAGATAGGCAATTGTATCTATTAATTAAGATTTTATATAATTTCCTTATAGATATTTTCGGTAAGAGTCCGCCTAAGGGATTTGTTCGTCGGTTAGAGTTATATTAGGAAAGTATGAGTCGTGTCCGTTATGGACAAATTTGTATGTTCGGGTATAAATATGAGCTCGAGGTCTTGTAAATAATTAACATTAGTTCAATACAATTTCGGTGCATCGCCAACCTTTTTGTTACTTTGTTTTGACGAGTTCTTGCTTTCGAGTCGAACTGCATCGGTTTCGATCTTCAACAAAGCGGTAAAACTTGTTATGGCGGTTTGCATTATCAGGATTAGTGCTTACATCTTCATGACACTCTAATCTTGTTTTGTGAATCACCGAGTTATCATATACGTTTTATAATCTAGATTGACAATGTTTTCTACATGCATCAGCTTATCTTTTTCTAGGGTTTTATCAATAATGGCTAGATTGACTTGTTGTTGACTTCGATTATTTCAGATGACCATCGGCTTGATTGTCTAGATATTATATTTTCTTCTCATACTTAGTGCTACATCAGTCTACTAAGTCGTGTTTAGAATTATAATCTCTAGCCTGTTGCATGGTTGTTAATAAGGATAGTATCGGGGTTTCAGCCGATCTTATCCGAAATAGTTATTTTACCTAGATTTATATCTTGTTTAATATATTGTATTTACCCCTTATATCAGGATCTCAATTATTTAAATATATTAAGCTTATCATCAATATAATTGAGATTAGTTTAATATATCTACTATGAGATGATATCTAGTATAAGGTAGTATCGGAACTATAGCTGATACATGCTTAAACTTGAACATCGGCTATGACATTAACACATGTAATCGTTATTTTATGTTACTTTGGATATAAATAATTTATATTGTCTCGGTTAAATCCAATCTATCCCAATTACTGATCTTTAAAGTAATATTGATTTATAGATTATGTAACATTGATATCTATAGCTGATGATCAAGTTTAGGGTTTATTTATTATTATAGATATACCTTACAGCCGATTCACCCTACAATTAATGTATCGGCTAGGTTACATTACGATACGACATCGGCTTTCTAGCCAATCGGCTATCGTTTATTAACATCATTTGCACGTTTCATCTTGTTGATTGTAGGATCAGATCAACTGGTACGCTCTTAAATCCGAAAGCAAGCTTTGAACCTGCACTACATTAAAGCAAATCTCTCAGGCTACCGTGTTTTACGTCAACAATTGTATATATGTAAGACAAATATATATAAGTCGTACGTGTCAATTTCCATGCTACCTCCAGCTTAAAAGAAATATGAATTTCAGCTATGTGTGTATATTATATATTTAGCTAGCTAACTAGCTCAATCAAATTAGTTGGATCTAGCTAGCGATCAATTAATGCGTGAGTACATGCATGCATGATCTGTACCAAACGATCTAACGTACTCCATGTAATAGTAACAATCGGTGGAGGGACAAGCTTAGCTAGGAAGGAAGTTTGGACCAGTCAAACCTCAATTAGGACAGTCTCAATCGACGCCAATACGTACTAATTCTGCCTGAGTGAGACACAACCAAAATTCAGTTAGTGCTGGTGAGATGGTCCAACACATGCATATATACCATCATCCATCAGACCACACTACTACGAAATGGTTTTTACAAATGACCAAAATGCATTTTCGCATGCGGTTGGGTGGGTTGAGAAAAAGAAAAGATCTGTGAAAATCACGATTTTTACATGCGGCCAATGCAACTGCATGCGAAAATCCGATTTTCGCATGCGGGCACTTAAGACGACCGCATGCGAAAAAGAAAAATCGCGAAAAAAAATCCAAAAATCGAAAAATACACCACCGCCGTCCTCGTCATCCAGTCATCGCTGCGGCCTCCTCATCCTCCAGCCAACGCTGCCGTCGTCCTCATCCTCCGGTCGCCGCCGCCGTCGACATCGTCCTCCTCCCATTGCCGCGCCCTCGTCGTCATCCTCCTCCCTTCGTTGCCAGCGGATCAGGGTGGGGGAGGGCGGCGACCACCAGATTGGGGTGGGGGAGGGCCGCTGCCAGCGGATCGGGTGAGGGAGGGCTGTGGCCGGTGGATCGGGGCGGGAGGAGGGCCACTGCCGGTGGATCAGGGCGGGGGAGGGGAGGACGGCGGCGGCGCGGCCCCTGGCCGCCTCCTCCTCGTTGTCAGCGGCGGCGGCTCCGGGGATGGAGCTGCCCGCTCTCGGCTGCGCGCCTCCTCGACGTCGTCGGTGGCGGTGGCACCAGGTGGGGATGGGGATGGCGGCGGCGACACCGCCCAAGGTCGCTGAGCCACCCCCTGCCACCCACTCTGAGTGAGAGAGAGAGATTGAGGAGAGGAAGAGAGAAGAGGAGAATAGAGAAAATATCTGGGGAGGAAGAGAGAGAGGAGAGGGGTGAAAAGAATTTGAAGTGGTGAGGAGGTAAAGAGAGAGGGGGGAGAAAAAAGACCAATTTTTGCATTCGGATCACTTGAGGGGCCGCATGCGACCCCTTAAGAGGACCGCATGCAAAAATGATTCATTTTCGCATGCGGCTCATCAAGAGCTCTGCCCGCGAAAATCGATTTTTGCATGCGGGTCTCTTAAGAAGCCGTATGCGAAAATGAAGATCGATTTTTCATACGCGGTTAGTTATGATCCGTCTACAATCTAACGAGGATCTTGTCAAGAAAAATCATTTCTTTAGTGCCATTTCATCGATTTGATTAAATCTTACTAGTTTCGATCGATCGGTAAGTAATTAACCCGTGAATTCATACTGGTTTTTCTATTATCTATTTAATTTTGTTGGTAATACGATTCATCTAACAAATAATTAATGATAAAAAATCACTTTAGTTAACACGAGAGATTCTTCATAGTCGCAACTAAATATAGCTTCTTCTTTTTTTACGGAAACAGCATGATGGTTATAAATATAATATATATATTACGGGTACAGACAAAAAGACAAATAGATTCATATTAGCTAATTAGGGTCCTGATCATAACCTTTGGTACTACGGGTACATGGGTGTGTATCATAGTTTGTCCAAATTAGCATTCTCGATAATCATCCTCTAGTCTAGCTTTGGATCATATATATCATTGATTGCTAGTGCGGCCATGCCTGATATAATTAATCATTCAGGAGCTAAAATATCCCAAGAGAAGAACTGGGCCTACATGTCGTGGATCATATATATGATTACTACGTGAGCTTAATTAGATGGGATAGGCAAACACATAGATACCTTATGGAGGATGAGTTAGCTATGAGTAGATCTTATATTAGCATATGTGAATTAAGCTAACTGAGCGAAAAATTGATATGCTGGGCTAATCATTGGTACTGATCATAATCGATTTGACGCTGAAATAATTAAGCTTATAATTAGCTTTCTAGGGCCTGGGGAAAATGATTATCTTTTGTCACAACACGTACGTTCCCTCCGTGGTGCTTGTCTCTCACTCTTTTTCTGGCTCAGAGAAACATATATAAGTTATGTTACGACATGTGTAAAGTTAGGTAAATTTTGCTATAGGATAATCAAAGATTATATAATTTGTTAGTAGATATCGTAAAAACGTGTCACGGATAAAAGAAATTTTAAAAATTAATAATTTGCTATAGGATATTTTCAACCTAAGTGGAGAGAGATTTTTTTAAAAAAAACAAGAATGCCTCTAGCGACAAAAGCTTCTAACCTAGTGTTATAGTGAAGATAAAATATGATATATGCACAAAATGTTTCTGGGGTGATGTAAGATCTAGAGTTGCGTAACTTTTAAATTTTCACTCCAACACCATGTTAGAAGCCCGTGGTCCCAGGGACATTCTCGTCTATTTGAAAATTTTCTCCTTTCAATTGGGTCGAAAGTATCCTCCAGTAAATTATCAATTTTCTAAATGATTTTTAGCCATGACATGTTTTTATTATGTTTATCAGTAAATTACACAAACTTTGGTTGTCTTGTAGTAAGTTTTGCCGCAAAGTTAATAGCAACGTCGTCAAAGACTCGGCATGCCAGTGAGTTGGTACAGTGAGAAAATCGGTATGCCAGCCCGACCAAAGACTCGGCATGGGTGCTCTAAGACTAATTATTCTTTCAATGGTAAGCGACGTACCTATTGACAACAAGACACTAGTGATGAGTTTCTCAATCTTAATACTAAGATATGTCAGTCCAATCTTTCGAAGGTGTTTACAGGGGTAGAGTGTATGTGTATATGCGTTCATAGTGATGAGTGTGCGCTACAGTACAAGCCTAGGAGTGTGCACTTGAGAAAAAAATCATTACTATAACAATCATTTTTACAAGTGACTAATTAAAATCGATTTCTAAGTGTAAGTGACCATCTGTAGAGATCACATGACCCCCTCGTCATTATTAGAGGCGGATCTTCCTATATAATCCGTTTGTCGAAATGAAACCTGGATGTCAGCAAAAAAAAAAAAAAAATCGTCTTTCTAATGATTTGCGAAAGTATAATATAGGCAGATTTTCTTATGACCCTTTTGGAGAAGTAAAAACTGGGTTTTTAACAAGAAAAATCATCTTTATAGTGATCTGAGAAAGTAGCAAACTAATGATGTAGGACACGTCGATCCCGTCGTGTCGGGTAAGTATATATGTATGATGGAGCGTCTTTTCATTGATCGTATATACGTCCTGCTCCGTCATCTTCCAGCAATTAATAAATGACACACCATTTGCATTGGATCGCATTGACTAGCACCAGTACACGTACTACTGCTATACACTCGATCGATCATCTCAATCACGCCTTTAATCATCGTCATCAACACTAATCATTAATTAACTCGATCGATCGTTTCATTTCTCGCGAGACGATCCATCCATCCATCATCTTTACTGCGCGCCGATAGAGAGAGCGAGACATTTAAAATTTATGGCGCCAAATGCGACGGACCTGACGCTACGCGTGGCCGTACGTCGACGGCGACACCCCCAATCGACGGCGGCCGCCGCCGCCACGTACGTCGCCGCGAGTGGCTTTCTTTTCCCGCCATATCGTCGTGTACCCGACCGGTTGATACCCCGTGGGCCCCACCGCTGTCGCCGCGCAGCCAAAGCCGCCGCTCTCTCCCTTGTGGTCCCCACCCGGACTCCATCGGACGGACGAGATCTTCCGGAGGAAGGGGACAGAAAGGGCGGGTAATTTGCTGCGGCCACCCGGGGGAATTCGTACCATCGAATGCTGACGTGTGCGCACTACACCCTGCAGGTGTGATCAACAGAAAATAAATGGCGAACCACCATAAATCTCATAATATTGTCGATCGATAGGTTTGTTGTCATGGTCGATGCACAGTTCTCTTCTTCCATGATCGATCGATCGATCGACCAACAGAGGGAAATTAGCAGCCGATTGACCGAATGTTTGTTTCGCGTTAGCTGCCGGTCATCGTCGTCGTCGTCCTCATCGTCGCCTTTTTAAGTTTTCTTCTCATCGTCGCTTTTTTAAGCTTTCCTCTTAATTATTATTCGTTACTATTTGATGGGCAATGACAATATTAATTATTACCCGTTACTATTTGATGATTTGATGGGCAATGACAATATTAAAAATAGCGGTGTGTTCTCTTAGTCCACGAGCAATAAAGGGAGAGTGAGATATGCTTGACTCAAATATTTTAACCGACTAAATGATGTGGTACCTATATATATTGTAGTGTTGGATTAGCTTCGTTAGTTCAAAGTTGTAATTTTGTACTCAATATTTAAGATAATAATATAAAAATTCCAGACATATCATATGATACATATAGCGTGTAATTTTGTACTCATGTGATGACGTTATATTCAGTCGGATAATATCCCAGAGGATCATCGAGAGTTTCTAATTATTATAACACGTTCATTTTTTATTCTTATTGTTTCGAAAGGTTTCTAATTGTGTCAAAGATAGTTCCTAATTCGCATAACCTAAAGTGTTTTTTATTGGACATTTACAACATGTATAATTTAGCATAGGCCAAAGATGTGAACCATTTTAATTGTTATTTTAAAAAGGATAATTCAGACCGAATGTTTGTTTTGCGTGAGCTACCGATCGTGGGCGCACGTCTTGTTGCCTTTTTAAGGCGCAGCTCCCTGCTCTCAACGTGAACAGTGTTTACTGAAAACGGAGCGATCCATTAGCGCGTGATTAATTAGGTTTTTGCTAAAATTTTTTTCAAAAATGGATTAATTTGATTTTTTTAAAGCAACTTTTGTATAGAAACTTTTTGCAAAATACACACCGTTTAGCAGTTTGACAAGCGTGCGCGCGGAAAACGAGGGAGAGGAGTTGGGAAGAGGGGGAGAAGAGCACAGCCTAAGCATTCCTCTTAATTATCATCTTTTCCTATTTGATTGGCAACGGCAACATTAATTAATTAAAAGTAGCAGTGTGTGTTATCTTTCTCCACGAGAGACAAGAGTGCACGTACTTAGATATAACAGAGACGATTACAGAGAATGGGACTTGCTGTACTGAAAATATTTTAACGAACAAAATAATATACTACAGTAGTACCTATATGCACTGTTGTGTTTGACTTACGTCGTTAGTCGTCGGTTGTAATTTTGTACTCATGCGATGAGGTTATATATATTCAGTTGGACAATATAACGACATAGAGGATCACCGAGAGTTTCTTATTATTGTGATACGTTATTTTTTTTATTATTATTGTTGTGAAAGGTTTTCTAGCTCTAATTGGAAAGTTCCTTTTATTGGGCTTTTAGAACATGTGTCTATTGATAGAGGCCAAAGATTTGAACCATTTTCATTTTTAAGGAAAAAGGTTATCCAGAATACTAGTTACAGAATTTCGACCTGTCATATACTCCTATATTTCTAGAAAAAAAGGATGACTTCTCCTAAATTCACACGAGAGTATGATAATAGAAAATGAGATAATTTCCAAACAAACTAACCCTTCCTAATCATGACATGAGGACAGCAGCAAACTAAACAAAGATCTTGCAGTATATCGATCTCTTACTCCAATCTGATGAGCCAAAATGATACTACTAATCATTGTTATCACACAAATATAATTAGCAAGTCGATCCAGTTTTAGCATGGAGCAGAAGGCAGTTTTAACTCGGAGTGGGCCCCACCGGGAGTATACAGGGAGGGTACAGATGGCAAGAAAGTGTCCACGTGGCCCCCATCCTATCACTCTCCCCACTCCTCCACTCGCGCCACTACCAATCTCCTCTTCTTCTTCCTCTTCTCCCGCGCGCCACTCGCCGCCGGAGCCCAACCGCCACGAACCCCCTCGCTATAAATCGATCCACCTCCTCTCCATCGATCGATCGCGCGCAACAACACCTTCCTGTATAGATCAACAACAAGAAGAAGGTGATTGATTGATTGGAGCAAGGATGGTGGTGGTGGTGGACGGCGGCGGCGGCGGGGAGGTGGTCCTGGTGCGGGAGTTCGACGGCGGCCGTGACCGTCCCGGCGTCGAACAGGTTGAGCGCGCCTGCGAGGTGGGTCCAAGTGGCGGCAAGCTCTGCCTCTTCACCGACCTCCTAGGCGACCCGCTCTGCCGCGTCCGCCACTCGCCGGCCTACCTCATGCTCGTACGTTCGTCGGGCATTGCTCTCCCTAGCTCGCGGTTGATTTTTCGCCATTGTTGATCACCAAACCTCACTGGGGCTGATCGTATTGGAATACGGTTCAGGTCGCGGAGGCTGTGGGTGGGCCGCTCGGCACGGAGATCGTCGGCGTCGTTCGCGGCTGCGTCAAGACCGTGGCGTGCGGGCGCAGCCAGCTTTTCTGTAAGGTCGCCTACCTCCTCGGCCTCCGGGTCTCGCCGCGCCACCGGCGGCGAGGGATCGGTAGGAAGCTGGTGGAGAGGATGGAGGAGTGGTTCCGGCAGATGGGCGCCGAGTACGCCTACGTCGCCACCGACTGCGACAACGAGCCATCGGTGCGCCTCTTCACCGGCGCCTGCGGATACGCCAAGTTCCGCACGCCGTCGGTGCTCGTGCATCCGGTATTCGGCCACGACCTCGCGCCCTCGCGGCGCGCCGCCGTCGTCCGGCTCGACACGCCCGAGGCCGAGCTGCTCTACCGCCGCCGCCTCGGCTCCGTCGAGTTCTTCCCGCGGGACATCGATGCCGTGCTCTCCAACGCCCTGTCGCTCGGCACGTTCCTGGCCGTGCCGCACGGGACGCGGTGGCGCGGCGTGGAGGAGTTCCTGGCCTCGCCACCGGCCTCGTGGGCGGTGGCCAGCCTCTGGAACTGCAAGGACGCGTTCCGCCTCGAGGTGCGCGGCGCGCCGCGGCTTTGGCGCGCGGCCGCCCGGGCCACGCGCGTCGCCGACCGCGCCGCGCCGTGGCTCGGCATCCCGTCCATCCCAAACCTGTTCGAGCCGTTCGGCCTCCACTTCGTCTACGGCCTCGGCGGCGAAGGCCCCGCCGCGCCGCGCCTGGCGCGCGCGCTGTTCCGGCACGCCCACAACGTTGCGCGGCGCGCCGGGGCGAGCGTGGTCGCCACCGAGGTCGGCGCGTGCGAGCCGCTCCGCGCCGGCGTGCCGCACTGGCCGCGCCTCGGCGCCGCCGACCTCTGGTGCATCAAGCGGCTCGCCGACGGCTACGGCGACGGCGCGCTCGGCGACTGGACCAAGGCGCCGCCGGGAACGTCCATCTTCGTAGACCCAAGGGAGTTTTAGCTTCACTTCACTTCACTCCAAACACACAGAATTGGTACATAGTTTCATCAGTTGATGATGTTCTACCGTAGATCACGCATCCGACGGCCGAGGGTTGTCGAGGAGCCTTGTGTAATTTCGCTGTTTTTTGTGAGGGTGTAATTAATGATGTGTTCATAGTTACATCAGTGGAATATACCAATGGACTTTATGTTTGGCTTAATTTGTGTTTTATAATGATCTTGGTCGTCTTTGCATGCTTTAGTGAAATGTTCCTCTGTCTTTTTTTCTTCTTTTGTGTAAACGAAGTAGTGGAAATGGAATGTTCCAACCTATAATCTTGCAGCTGTTTGTTTTACATGTAGCAAAACAGTGTCAGAGTTTTAGTAGGGCCATCAGATCAACAGGTGTGTTGTACTTGTGCAACTGCACAATCATCTGAGACATGAATAAGAATCTTGACCATCAGCATGTTGCAGGTTGTGTGTTATGATTTGCACAATTAAACCACATGTTTGTTCACAGTAATATGCATTTAATAAGGAGGTGAGCTATGCCATTCTACTTGGGATTTTCAATAGTGCCAAAACTGCGACAACTGATCAATCGTCGGATTTATGTTACAGCTATTTGATTTTTGAAAGTTGGGCATTGAATTTGTGTTTTCGAATGGTTTAAACCCTCCCCTCCCCTCCCTATACAATTCTAGCCATTCCCTCTCCCACTTCTAGCCACGACCACCTATATGTCTCCCCTCCTGAAAGCCACTCAACTTTCTCGATAAAATTACCATTGGTGTTGGCTCTACTCCTTTGCCACACAAACCCTCCCTTCCACCCTCTTATTTAGCAATCTCTAGCTGTTGGCACCATTAGGTGTCACTTCAAAACCAATCATTCTCATCGCTCTTGTAGATCCTACCTACTATTAGCTTCCTCATCGATAGCTTCAATAGTGCCATTATTGTACAATCTCACTATATATCAATCATAACTCTTACTCTCCATTTTGAACCCTAACACGCTGTTGTTTGACATTGCATCATCTCTACTAGAGGTGAAGATAAGAAGGAAGGAAAACGAACCTCTACACATTTATGTTAAGAGGTTAGGAATGATCATTTTCTCACCGGATATTTTGGTTGATGGAAATCCATGAAAACAACGAGCTTCCCATAAGTTAATTGCTATATATAGTTTTAACAACCATATGCAATTTATTTTTTATTCTTACCACCGGCCGGGAATATTATTAAATGATAGTATGTAGTCACGATAATGAATTAGGCACTGAAAAGTCAAAAACAAACTACGGCGATGGACATGGTATGCCGCTATCACAGTTACCGCTAATTATGAAGTCTCTTTCAGCATCTCAAATTGGGATTTTTATTTATTGTGTTCATGGTGCCCTTCGACTTCCATTTCAACATCTTGATCGAGAGACCTGGGCCATGCCATGGCGTCGACCAGTTAAGTTTATCGTCGAGCCACTCGCAATCGAGATATATGGATACAATACACGGCAATGCATGGATGGATGGATGGATTGATTGATTGATCGATAACGGCAATCAAGTTAATTAGGGCTTGATGGGGGTAGATTTGATGGATTAGTTTCTAGTATATATACATCTTGATTTGTTTTAGGTTGAGTGCCTCCATCAAATGGGGGTTGTGTGTATCCTACGATGATTGAGATACTTTTAGGTAAGAATTAAAAGATGATCAGTTGCATTCCATGTCGCCTTTGTATTTAGAATGTACATAAACTTAATTTGAGTTTAAAAAATTAGCTTCAATGAGGAAAACGACTTGAACTCTCACCGTAAGACAAATAAACAAAACACGCACTAAGTAAAAGTACATTAAGCATGAAACTTATTAATAATTAGCAACTCGAGATTTTAAATGGATCGTTATATGAAGATCGAACAAGCCCTTAATTAATTAATGATCGATCGACTTGAGAATAAATTGGACTCAAGTTGTAATTTGGTTTTACTCATGTAATGGATCAGATTAGTGGGCAACAATATGCAAGCTAAGCGTGCGCCA
Organism: Oryza punctata; assembly: GCA_000573905.2. NCBI lineage: Eukaryota > Viridiplantae > Streptophyta > Magnoliopsida > Poales > Poaceae > Oryza > Oryza punctata. Next base: position 1,025,218 of record CM002494.2, on the reverse strand, counting down.
TGAGAGGGACACTTGAATTTGGCCAATTGCAGCCGTCGTGTCAGCTTCAAGCATGGGGGCCCTTGCAATCTGTTGCAGCAAAAGTCCCGGGAAAACGAAAGCTAAACACACACACTCCTCCAAAACCAAATGATTTAACTATTATTAGTTAGCTATAGTATATCTCATATTTTTTTAGAATTGGCTGATGGGGTTTGATAAGAAAACTAGTAAACTTATTCTTATTAAAGCATCCGATATATGTTGGGGTATATAGTTGTGTAGAAATGATATGATTTTTGATAAGTTACTATTGGTATCTTATATATAGGTTCTTTTCAGGGTAATATCCTGGCTCCGGTCCTGGGTGCAACTACTAAAGTGTGAGAAAGACATCAAGTTAGTAAAAGCTGCATGTCGCAATCTTGAATCAATGGTTATGTAACTTTTTATCAATTTTGGATGTAGATTCACAAATAGAATTCAATAAATTTGTGAATTTTCTATGTTATGGAAGTCGAGTAGTTGGTGTGAGCTCCTGTTTTTAGGTGCGTGTCTTTATATTTTTATGAACTGGTATAATAATTGACTGTAGCTTTTTGAGGGAAGACCGAAATTTTATTCCATTATCTAAAAAAGCTATAGTGCCCGTGAACTAGCATTGATGCTGAAGTGTATGTCCGTATATATGTACATATCTCCATCGTTAATTATCTCTTGCATGTTAATATTAACCCAAGAAGAGAATATAATCCATCGATCAATAGTTTAATTCTGTTCATTATGTCGATCTTTACTTTAAGAAAGAAGAATTAAGTAAGAAGAAAGCAATTAGTAATATATATGGCTTTCAACTCGGACGGTAGCTGTCTGCCATGGAGTCCCGTGCCGACACATTGTCTTTGACACTGTGGAAGAGAGAGATGAAGCTAGCTAGATCGATTTGTACGTGTTTAACCTCAAGATATTGACCTAGCTAACCGACTAGCTACTTGATGGACAGACTCAATCATGGTGTTTGCATAGGCATCAAAGGTCCACATCTATCTTGTTAATGGAGAGAATGCATCACACAAGTAGTGAAATTCCCTTAGTTATTAATTATTGACATCTTAAATCATGAAGGAAAAAGATGCATGGCCGGTGCAAAGTGTCTATTTATCTTGAGAAATTTTACAGTTCCTGAGAAATCTAAATCTTACACTAAAAAAATTAGTAACTCGAGATACTTAGTACTCAAGGATATCAAGTTTTACGTTAGAAAATATATTATATCCGTATACTTTCTCAACAATGATAAAATCACCCTTCTACATATTTTAGTCCTCCGGCAAACATCATTGTGTAAATCATGTTTTTTTTCCATTTACACATGTAAATGCCTTTTTTTCCTAATATATATTTAACGAAATTGACACGCCGAAGCCGGTTCATTCAAAATTAAATAATGGAGTAAAAATATCCCAAACCCTATGCATCGTGTGATGCACATAGCCGGCATATCTTATAACTTAATATTTATTTTACTACAAAATACTATCCTCAAAATTAACTCAGGGAGAATTCCCTTATGTATGCACACGTATAGCTTGAAACGAAGGAATTCAAGAGAAAAATAGTTAATATCTGGATTGATATGGGAGATTGTAATTAAAATACCCAGAAAAGTCCTACTATGTTACTGGATAGTATAACTTTTAGATGTATTATTGAGGTATATATTATGTGCTTTTTACTTGGCATGGAGAAGTGAAATCCTAGGAATATATAGTCTAAGCTTTGTGCTAGTCCTAAAATATGGAATCTAGTTTATTTAGACCTATATTTCGGGTGCTCAAAGAAGAAGATGAGATCCTTAGCATGATGTTCTCTCAATAATAATCTCATCTGTCCCCAAGGCATAAAATCTTTACTAGGCAAGAAAAGAACTGAAAAAGAGTGATTTTATGCGCATCCTGTAAAGACATTAGCAGCTTCTCTTTTCTGCATGGTTGCTGACTTGCTGCCGTATATATTCTCTCTTTCTGAACTGGCACCCACCCATTGTTTGTCTGATCCTGAGATGAGTTTCTTATCTGAATTCTGAACTGAACAATCTGATCAGTAGCAAAAGCCACACGACTCAACACCAGCATCTTAATCTTCTTCTCCCACAAAAGAGAGAAAAGGATTGATTGATATACGCCGGCCAATAGTAGCAAGGGTAGTAAGGTCGTTTTAGCTCACTGGACATGATGATTGCAGAAGTTGCATCAGCAGTGCTTATTCGTTAATCTACTGTTTTGTTTTCCCTTATCAGTGGTACTGTGTGTCCTTTCTCACTCGTTGTGCAGTCTCCCTCTTTCTGTTGTCAGATGACTCAACAGTTTCAGAGGAAATTGAGAAACTTATGTTTGACACTTCGACTCCTCACGGTTTCACCATATTAATACATGGATTTCAATCATATATTTATTTATTTTGTTCAGAAGTGCATGCATAGTCTGTGTTTTTAGATAATGGAATAAAACATCTTGATCTTTGCTCAACGAGCTACATCACATTATTACATCCTAACATTCAAAATGAGTGTAGTTCAGAAAAATATGTAAAGACAAAACCAATCATGAAGAAGAAAACAAACCAAAAACTACCAATCCAAGATAAAGTTTACACGGTTATTGAATTCTGTTTTTAATCTCTATCCGAAATTGGTAAACAAATATATAACCGTTATCTCAAGATTATGACATGCAACTCTTAAAAGCTCACCATCTTCGTCATATTTTTGTAGTTGTACTCAGAACCGGAGCCAATAGTCTGCGTGCATAGTCTGCGTAGTTATAGTGTGCATCTGTTTTGCAAATATTTTCTAAACAAGTTATTAGAAAAATGAATGTTATGGCTGCATCCCTAACGGCAGAGATCAGATATGTAACTCATTTTCATTATCTTAAAAAAAATAAATATTAATTTTCATTTAACTAGTCTACCTATGCATTGCTATGAACAACAAAACATGTCCCATATACAATCTAATATTATTGTTGTGCGTCGTGTGGGTGGGGATCAAAGCTAGCGACATACGAAATTCCCTCTTTTAAGGCAATAGAGAAAAGAGAGAGAGCAATGAAAAGGCCACCTATGTGGCCAAATGTCTGCGACAACAGGTTTGTCCACTCACTAAGTAGACTCTGATCTTAATGTTTAAGTTCTAGATTATTTAGCGCAGGAAGCAATCAATTTTGACAACACTTGCTCTCCGGTAGTTCTCAAGTTCGCGTGGCAGGCTGCTAGATAAGTGCAAGAAAAAGGAAATAAAAGAATCACTAATATTTTCCAACACCTTTGCCCTTTAAAAAAGAGATATCATATTGCAACAGAAATCTAGAGCAAAGATCATGGAGACATCTCTCTCTCTCTCTAGAAACCAAATCTCTTCTTTTCTTTATTAGCCTTGCGGTTGAGTAAATTTCTCTTTCATTTTTCCTTCCTTTCCTACAACTTTTTTCCTTAATCTTGCTAGGCCTTTTGGGCCATATGCTGGGCCCACCACAACCTTCTTGATTGGCCATCTGCATCTTGGATTAGAGCTGAAATTGCAAGTCGCCTTCTCTTCTTTTTGCCGGCGAATGGAAAAGAAGAAGAAGAAAAGGCCTGGCCCACAAACTGGCATGGAGCTACACTTTCGAGGCCCAGCATGTCTGCTTGCCCTTTGTAGGGTTGGTGGGGCCCACCTGTCTTCCACCTGGCCCCAACATATACCTCCCATTTTTGGTAGTAGTAGCTTCTAGTTTAGTACCAGTAAAAACAAAGTGCCATGCCTTTTAATTCCATGATATGGGGCTAATGTGATTGTCTAATTGGAGTGTGTTACCTTTAGTTGTTCCATCATGTACTGATAGCTAGGTGCATTGTGTTGTGATGACCCCAATTATTGATCATGCTAAAAAAAAACTTCTTGTTAATTAGTGCTCTCGTACGTGCGGTTGGATTAGATGGGTGTTAGGTATCTTTTGGTGAAAGATCTGATGGGTTTTTAGGTATTGGATTAGATGTTTGGATGGATGATACTACCTCCGTCCCAAAATAATTTTGCACCATTCATATCCAATGTTTGACCGTTTATTTTATTTGAAAAAAATTATGATTACTATATTTTTTATTAGATGATAAAACATGAATAGTGATTATTTTTTAATTTTTCATAATTTTTTAAAATAAGACGGTCGATTAAAAGTTGGACACGAATATCTACGGCTGTGCTTATTTTAGGACGGAGGTAGTAAGATTGAATGGCCCATTAATTACTTTTCTATTTTATTCACTATAGTCTCTTTGTAAACAAAATGGAGTATTACTTATGATTTTTGTGGAGCCCAAAAAAAATTGCAAGCCTAAGACTGAATTTGACAACTTTAGTTAGAAATTATATATTTTAAAATGCCTATATAATTTCTAAACGATTTATATGGAATTTTCTAGTCAAGCCTGAGGCTCGAGCCTAGGTTGACCCATGCCTGGCTCCTCTCCTACTTTGTACCAGTGCCAACTAAAAATGCACTTATGGACAATATATATAATTTTTAATCTTGCTAGATGTGAAGCACGTACACATAATTAAGTCCACCACACAACAATATTAGTGGCGCTTCCTCTCACGTTTCGCCTTTTAATTTAGGGTGCTCTGTCCATGGTGAATGCCAAAACCACGACGACCATGCATATGATTGTATTTTCCTTCACCATTTTCAGAAGTACGAGCATCATGCTTAGAATGGAGATGCACTTAAGTATCTGTGTTTGTATTGTATTTATTTTAGAAAAAATATGTACACTCCTGCTAGAAGTGAATTGTTTGTTATCATTTTATTTTTTAAAAAAAAACTCTGTTGAATTCATGCATTCCAAACAATGTAATGGGCCGTGAAGGCCTGGTTGATAAGCCCAATCCAATTAGGCAGGGCTTGATGTTTATTTATGTCTTTTAGGTGCGTACTAATGGAAGTGCATTCAGAAGATGGCCATAATGTTGATCTCCCTTCTATTGTGGTGCCTGTTGGCTTGCTGTGAGTAGATAGTGAGAGTGATGATGTTTTCTCCAATTTGATTTCATAGTAGTTGATCATCGGCCCCCAAGAATCAGCACATGTTAACCAAAATGGTAATGATTTGGAACCACAAATAATTAGGTGGACTTCCTTTCTACCAAGTATTGTAAAGCTAATGTGCAAAGCTAGATATGGATTCCAACATTTCTGTGTTTCATGCTCAAAACTAGTGTCAATTCTACTACTCCTTAATTATCTTCTTCTCATTCCAAGCAATTATACTCAAAGCAGTGACATAATTGCAACATTCCCTGCTACTAGCTTGGAAAGGCAAAAATCTGAAGCTTGCTTCCTGTGGTGGAGGTCAGGGCTCCAACACAGCCATTTCATTTGATAAAACCACCCTTTGAAAGATAAGAGCTCCAATACAAAATTGCACCCATGGCAAAGAACTTACTAGACTTGGTGGAGGCCATGGTTTCAACTCAACCATCTCATGTGTTAAAATCACTATTCCAATGACTAGAACTCCAATATCAAAAGGCTCTCATGCCAAGAAGCTTACTCGAGTCGATGGTGACCATGGGGGTAGCAATGGCACTCCTTCCCAATGCAATTTGGATTCAAGCCAAGGCACAGGCCGCAACTCCCATCTTCCATTAACTTGATAAACTGAGTTAGGAGGTGGCCAAGGGTTTCACTTGCAGTGCTCCAATAACAATTGCCACATAACGTGTCCCCTCACAGGCAGCAACTCACTGGCACCTTTGTCAAAGAATAACATTGAACAACTTGTAGGCATCACTATGACTAGGTCTATTTCAGGGATCTTCCTTCCTGAGATGACTTCAGTTGTTGCATCAGGTGCAAAAACGCCTTTGGTCATGTCCACCAAGGTCTGGAACGTGACCATAGCTTGGTCGGCGCCACTATTGGAGCCAAGGCCCAACATCAAACACTTGGTGTGCGTCTCCTTGGGAGAGTCAACGATGTCAATGTCGGTGGTGCAGGTGACGTTCTCAACAACTTCCAGCTCCATGGAGTCCATAGATGTGTGGGCACATGTAACCACCGCAGCCATGGTGAGGTTAGAGACGATGTTGGGGTTGGAGCAATTTGTCGAGCACTTGGTGGGTACTAGAGGAGATGGTGCCACAGGTGATAGAGATGGTGGAGCCCTGAGGACGGCAGTGGTTGCCTTGATGATGTTAGTTGTCTCCTCGAAGGACTTGCCCCTATTAGCTTCTATCTCATCCAACTTCTCCAAAATCCGATCAATCTTCTCACCACACCTACACTTGGCCTCAATTTGTTCAAGCTTCTCCAATATCCGATCCAGAGCTTTATCCAACCATTTCTCCTCTTTTCTCATGGTAGAATTGATGGGGACGGGCTCAGATATCCTTAGATCTTCCTTGGACACCTCTTGTTGGCTTGGCATTTCATCTAACAGGTTGTGGGCATTAGTGTCATAAGCACCACCATTGCCCACATATTGCAGCCACTTGCACGGGGTGTTGCTGCAATACTCTCCCATCGAATCCATACTAGAAATCCCACGAATCTACAGCTCTAATACCAGATTGTTAGCACCATTTGCTCCAATTCAAATAGCAACCATATACACTCTAACACTCAAGTATTTGGTGGAACAAAAGAAGAAAACGGGGGATACAAGTTGCTAGTAACTCAGGAAGGAAGAGGTGGAGAAAGAGAAGAGATCGACAAGTGCCATCGGCCGCCCAGGTTGCCGCTGCCACCATCGTGGCCGAAGCCACCGTTGTCGGTTCAAATGTTCCTGCTGCAATATATATATACAAGTGAATGATGCTCCTTGCTTGCATGGGCTCAGCTTGGAACGTGGTCACCTGACCCATTGGTGGCCCAATCAAGATCCTAACATGGCGGCAGTCATGGGTGTCAAAGTCAGCGGCGACCTCTATGGGGCAAGGAGATGATGGCAGCTCACTGCAAGGTAGACAGTGGCTATGTGCGTGGAGTGGGGCATGGCGACGGCGAGCACTAAAGATGAGGCTAGAGGTAACCATGGGCGTAAAGCCGGTGGTGACACCTATAGGGCATGGTGGTGACAGCGGCTCTCGGTGGCGTGGCTGGAGACGTGGCAACAAGGCTTATGGCGTATCTCGATCCTTAACCATAATACCAGTATAATACCGGATATCTCGATCTCCAATTATTAAAACCGGTACAATTTAACTCCCTCCGTGGTTTTAGGGACGGTATCACTGACGCGGTGCTACGTGACAATATTGACTTGGTCTTCGTTCCATGTGGCGTTGACGTAGTGCTTACGTGGTATTAGAATTAAAAAAATATGTGTGGGGCCCATTTGTCATTAAAAAATTATGGGATCCACTAACATGTGGGGCCCACATGTCATTCTCTCTCCTTCCCTCTCTCCCTTCTCTCTCCCTCGTTCTCTCTCTATCGAGAAATGGCTGACGAGCCCCTCAACGCGGCGACGGAGGAGGAGGAGACTGCCGCCTTCTCCTCCCTAGTGTTGCTCCTCCGGCCGCGGCGGGTGGCGTTCGAGCACGGCCTCCTCCCGATCCCAAAGCTGGTGTTCCCGGAGGGCACGCTGACGCAAACCTTGGCCCAGACGAAGGAGTGCCTCCTCACCGCAGCTGGAGGAGGAGACGTCGCCGCGTCCTTGGCCCTGGGGGTGGGCGCCGCGGCGCTCACGAAGGCGCTGCAGATCCCACGGGAGCTGGCGGCACTGGTGCTCGGGGCGCTGGCGGCGGCACTCCTAGGGAGAAGGGCACCGCGGCGCTCAGGGACGACTGGTCCTCCGGGGACACCGACCTCCGCGACGTGCTCCTCGTCCTCTACATCCGGTCCTACAAGCACCTTGTCCAACGCACGCACAAGGACTCGCCCATGGTCACCGATGTGTGGCCATTCACCTCCGTCTTTGTTGACTACCTCTCCGCGCTCTCCCCGCTCCAGGTTAGGTCTTGATCAACGCCTCTCCACCAGTCGACGTAGCTGTCGTGCCCCTCATCGGAGACGACTCCAGTGCGAGGTACTCACGTGTGCCAATGAACGACATGGATCGGAGCTCCACCGGCACCGCCACAAACTCCAGCTTGAGCCCACTGGTGGGGAAGTTGTTGCTGCTCGTGGAGTACTCTGGCCAAGGTGAAGAGAAAGGGGGGCGGGAGAGAGAGGGAGGAGGAAGAAGGGAAGGAGAGAGGATGACATGTGATCCCCACATGTTAGTGGGTCCCACAATTGTTTTTTAATACAAATGGGTCCCACACATATTTTTTTAATTCTAATACCACGTAAGCGCTACGTCAACGTCACGTGGAACGAAGACCAAATCAATACCATCACGTGGGCACCACATCAGCGAAACCGCTCTCCAAAACCACCAAGAGAGTTAAATTGTACCGGTTTTAATAGTTAGTGGGTCGAGATATCTGGTATTGCGATTAAGAGATACGAATTAAGATTTGGTCACTAGTTAAGGGAGTCACACTGAACTTATTCCTATTAAAAACTGCCCTAGCGCAGCTGGCAAGGACAGCCGCCATATGTTGTCCAACAGCACGGCCTAGTTGGGCCGGAACGGTAATTCGAGGAACGTGCGGCCCGTTGTAGTTAGGCCGAGTTTGCACACAATCAATACATTATGGTTTGTGACAGTAAAAGGCCCATAATGTGGCTGTGTCCTCCTTCCTAGAGGGCAAACCGGAGCTTCTCTTCTCTGTTGACACCCTTGTATAGAATTGGCTAATGTGCGGCTAGTCCGCGCGTTGACTAGACACGTGGCGTGCACGGAGGACGGTCAGTTAATTACATCCACCCACATAAGCGAACCTATGGAACATCTCCGATTAAGCTGCGCTTTGAGATTGTCGTCTTCAAAATTATTTGCTCACCAAAGGTTGAGGTTGGTGCAGATTTAACTGTGAATATAGTGAATGTGTAACGGGTGGCTTTGTTTTGTTAAAACCCGATCATAATACACTACCATCACGTCGTTGCGGAGAGAATTTGGTGAAGCGGGTGACCTTTGCCTCATCGGTGCCCAGTCATGTACCCCAGCCTTCATCAAACATGGATTATGTGGTTGATTTTGCCTCGTAGGTGCCCAGCAATAGTGTATCTATTTCCCATCCATTTTAGATGTATTAATAATATAGTGACATGGCCTTGGCGGTACTTGATTGTGGTTTCGTCTATCCTCGTCAGTCATAGATGGATGGAATGAGTGAATGGCTGCAGCCTTGTTAGCTTTTAGCTCTGGCCTCATCGATCTTGGACATAGCATAAATACCGATAAATCGATCATTTCACCTCATTGACACTCAGCCATGATGTTGACGTGTGTTTTAAATTTGCATGTCTCGCCCTCACAGTTAGCATTGTTTTTGTTTAGCGAATGGTACTTGTCTTCAAGAATTTGGAGAATGCTCTCGTCCATCTGGTATAATTTGAAGAGAGAAAGAATTGCTCTCATACATGACATGTACGAGGCAAATATGTAATTCTTTTGCCATGAATATAAATGTGGATAAACCATGATTGGTCCAATACCAATAAGGCTTAAATTCGTTCTAAAGTTATACAAATTAATATCTAGATCCGATATTTGATAAATTGGACTGTCCAATCCCCACGAGGGTTAGGCTCGCCTTATATTTATTTGCATTCCATACTAATCGCTTAACAAAGATGATGTGCATGGTGTGCGTGTGTATACGCCACTGGGATACTTATATCCATGGCTATAAATTCACAACGCATCCACGTCGCATCTATCTGTGCATCACGATTTTGCTTTTCTGCTGGCCGGGCTACGCAACTACGCAGCACTATGGCACTACGGCGGGTGTGTTGGCTCCCTTCATATGTCGATGCTGGTTCACACAAATATCTGTGCAACACTATGGCGTTGCTCACCAGCTGATGAATTAAGATGTTGATTAGCGCGCGGCCGGTGAAGACGTCGTTACCGCCGGCCACTTGAAGAATTTGGTTTCTATTTAGGCATCTGTAGATTATATGTGGATGTGCCATAGTCTCACCACCGGCTAAAGCTGCTTCATGCGCAACGCCTGGCGGCGGCGGCGAGCAAGCTAATAATATAATCAGTTACTTACAATATACCTCTCAATTTACTTATATAGTAATTAGCTCTTAACTATAATTATATGATCTACCTATCACTCTCATAAATTTTCTTGGTTCCTGTGTCTATGCTGGCTATAAGTTTACAGCCCGCTTCTTCTCTCTCTCCTCCTCTCTCTCATCCAACTCTGCATTTAGTTTTCTTAGAGCTCACTATTATACTTGCTCTTATATAGTTCTGGGAGGCTGCGATTGGATGGCTGCCTCCAGGTTAATTCTTCCGAGAATTCAGCACAAGACGCGTTAATTTGTTCAGGCTGATCAATTTGTTGCTGCAGATAACGATGGTGTCTGTTGCTGATTAAATTATCATGAGATTGATAGTGCTGATGACAGGTGGCTCCCATGCATCACACGCGTTTGCCGAGGTTTATCTCCTCGTTACAGATAATAACCATGTGCTTAACTTTAGCAACGAACAGAAACAACGTACTGCATGCTAGCTAGTACTAGTTCATTTTCCCTCCTATAATCTTACCAAATGTGATACCAAAAATTCAAAATCCGTTTGAATTTATGGCCTCCTCTCAAAATATAGAACAAAACGATTCCAATACCGAATATATTCGGACATCGTTTATTGTCTGCACTTTGGATCCCACATATAATTGAGCCTTCTATGGGGCCGAGCAAATATTATTTGCATAAGAGAATGATGCCAAATAATTTCAGTATTATTTAATTCAATGAATTTTTTCGTACAAAAATCCATCAAACATGCTTAAGCAAGGGTTTTTGAACACAGCAGAGCAAGGCATGGGTCTCCCCTTCTCTCTCTCTCCCTGGAAGCCGGGTAGAGCTTCTCTTGAGCCCCTTGTTGAAGGTGGTAGCGCAAGCCGGAAGGCGAGTTGTGCTGGATGTACAAGACGTTCACTAGTTTGCAAGATGTTCATGTTCCTGACATCCGACAACAGCTGCACTTTCTCCAAGCAACTACAGCTGCGTCTCCGACATGGTTTCCTGGTGGCTGCATGAACGCGAGCTCCATAATGAGCAGGGGAGAAAGGTGTTCGCATCTTTTAATATACTTTGGCCGGCCCGGCGAAAAATGATGATGCTCTCCAAAGTTTTAAAGAAAAGGTTAAAGTCGTGATGAAGTGATGATAGAGATTCACAAGGTATACAACGATGTCTCGGTAGGCCCACTTAATTTTGGTCCAATTTAATTTGTCCTCCAGCATAGAAAAGATTACGTCTAGTATGGCCCGGATCGATATAGATGGTAGCGATCCAAGTTGGGCCGTCGGATCAAAGGCTAGGAGTGATTCACAAGGAAGGAGGTAGGGTGAAAAGAAGCTGGGCCGGCCAGGAATCGGCCCAAAGGACTCGGGGAGGAAAAAAATTAGATTTTTGTGGAGGGAGAAATTTATTTGGAGGGGTATTGGGATTTCGGATTGGATTTTTAAATTGAGATTTGGACAGCGGGAAAACGAGACCTTAGCACACACACATTGCAACAACAAAAGAAATGCAAAATTTTGAAATTAGAGTTTTGTTATTAAAATAGTTCTTCCTGCTAACGCTGCGATGGAACGGGCGTTACATATATATTTATATACACATACATACATACATACATACTATACTACACCTGGGGGTGTAGTATAATACAGCACACCCCACCCCCATCCCCAACACCCCCTCCCCTAGCCCGCACTCCCCGCAGTGTTAGGAACTCATTTACTCATAGTCTGATAGACTCAGTAATCTTGTTACTAATATGTCAATCACGAAAGAAGCGTGGGAGGAAAGGAAAAAGGTGCGGGCTAGTTCTGTGGGATTGAAGGTGTGAGGAATATTTTGATAGTAACTTGTTTACTTATCGAACTAAAACCATAATAGTAATTGATTTACTTACGAAAGAATTTTTTTTGGAAAGAGAGGGATGGGGGAGTGTTTGTGTGGGATGGATGTGTGTGTTGGGGGGTGGGGTGGGGGTGGGGAGATAGGGAGGGGAGGGGTGCTGCGAGGGAAGTAGTTTAGTTATTGCGCACCCTAGACGCGGTTTAGCGTATCCCCATATATATATATGTGTGTATATATATGCTATAGATTAATTTTAAAAATATATTTCAATAAAATCATATATGTTGTTATTTTTACGTATATTTGAATAGGAAATAGTTATCAAAGTTATTTTTTAAGACTATGTTCTTATCCAAAATAACAATTATTTTAGGGGTATAGCTGTAGAGGAGTACCTAACATCTTTATTGAACAAGAAAAAAAGACTCAACGGAAAGATGTTACGAACCCACGTGAATATCGTTCAGATGTCAGATGGACACGAGTGGTGAAGTTCCTTTTAATTAATTTGTCAACAACCAAACATTCTACTACGTTCTGAACGATAGGACCCATAAGATTCTTTTTTATGGGATAGATAGTATAATTTTGATGATTCGATCACAATCCGATCCGAAGGAGCAGATACGTACAACACAGATTTTTTAACACTATAAAGCTAGCACTTCTCTCTACTTAAAGAACTAAAAAGAAAATAAGAAAGACTCATCTTTCGCTGAGTTCAAAGTCTTCGCCATCATCTCGCAGTTCCCCTTTTTAAAAAAGCACTACTTTGTAATAATAACATAGTCCTATCATCATTTACATGAAATAAATAATGACTGATCGATCGACCTCTTCTCTCTTGAGTCTTGAGTTGAGTCGTATATAATTAATGTGTACTAGCATTCAGTCCTTCAGTAATAGTATTAATCACATTTGCAGTATATATAGCATTGAAAACATAGAGAGAGGGGGTGGTTGTTCAGTACATCGACCGGCGAGCGCGAGCGCTGCAGATCAAAGAGGAAGAAACATACGTAGCCCATATATATCAGCTGGCTGCAGCAAGGGAAGAAAATGAGTAATAGTAGCACGGTACGTATGGCTAAAACAAACTTATATATGCTTCATTTATTTTCAGCTGTCTGATGTTATATCTCTATGGCTTGTTTGATCACTGCCTACCAATTTTTGGTAGTGCCAAAATTAACGTAATATGTAAGTTTGGTAGATAAATTTGTACTCGTCTTATTTGGTTTGCTATCAAAATATAACTAAATTGTGATACTACAGTGAAGAAAGTTCTAGATTGCTACCAAATTTTTAGTATTGTGCGTATCACCAAAAAGTTTGCTTCAATCCAAGCAAATAGTGGGTACTAGCTATTTATACTTATTTAGGCTACCAAAATTTGATAGAATAAATTTTGGTAGCAAACCATATCCCCTGGTTCCCACGAAGAGCATAGACAAACGTACGTTGATTTGGATGCCAAGAAATTCAGCATTTTGTGTCTCCGTGCTAGCACCAAGGCTGAGGATCACACACGCAGACACATACTCATAACTATAGTTATCACATCTACCTAAATTACCCCGAATCTCATCTTCATGGTAGGGGCAGTTCTAGGGCAGGTTCGAAGGCTGTTTAGGCTCTACCACAACCACCTTCACTAAAACTAACCGTTAACGTTAGTAAAAACTTGTTGATTTCTGAAAAATGCTATTAAGGCTGCATTCTTTAGGGAGAGTAGTTGTGAACCCTTCCCTCTGACACGCAAAGCGGAGCGATAGATTAACACACGATTAATTAAGAATTGATAAAAAAGTTGAAAGATGAATTGATATAATTTTTGATAAAATCTATTCAGGGATGTGCACTATATGGTCTTATGCATAGACCCTTTCGTAAGCGATCGATGAATTGATGGTAACTGACATACGAACACGTAGATGTTGTACTGACCAAGAAACAGAGAAACGAGATCACTTGCAGAAAAAGAGGACCACATGTTATCTGCTAGTTATCATGTCGATTCACGTACATGCTAGAAACGAGATCACTTGCAGAAAAAGAGGACCACATGTTATCTGCTAGTTATCATGTCGATTCACGTACATGCTACTGAGGCTAACATACCATTACACTAGTATATTTTCTTTTTGGTATAGAATTTTTGATGACTAATATTTTTTGGATGGTTGTAAGATCCATTTGAACCATCATACTCTACTTAAAACATGTGACAAAATGAATCTAATATCGAATATATTCAAATTATTCATTTTTTCTTAACTCCTCTAGTAGTATAGTTACTTCCAATAATATGAAGAGTTACTTTGTTATATCAGTGTAGTTACTTCTAATGCCATGAAGAGTTAATTCTTTCTAGCAGTACAATTACTTCTAGTACCTTGAAGAGTTATTTCTATTTATTTTTTTTAGTTACTTCCCTCTAGGATAGGAGTGTATTTAATTCTAATATTATGAAGAGTTAATTCTATTTTTTTTAAAAAAAGTTACTTTCCTTATATTAGTATAGTTACTTTTAATATCATAAAGAGTTTTTCTATATGACACAAGATTTTTTTAAAAAATAATATTGTGATTACTTTAAATAAAAAATATATGTACTTACTTGAAAATCTTCTCTATACTTTGCTTGGGAATTTACTCCACATAGTTTCTTATTTCAACTCATTCATAATGTAATTACTTCTAATGCTATAAAGAGTTACTTCTACTGCATAACTAAGTTACTTCTACAATTTAAATAAATTCACTTTTAAATTAATAAAATATTCAATATTGATTTCGTTTTGTCACATATTCTGAGTGGAGTACAATGGTGCAAATATATCTTACAAGTAATATATGGTTTAAAAATATAAGTCATCAAAGAGGTTTAAAACAAGATACACACCATTGTATCTTTTTGAGAGCTAAGGGGGATTTATACGTAGGACCGTGCACTGTGTAGTCATATCTATAATTTTTAAAGTAATTTTTTTTCCAAAAACACACCGTCACCGTTTAATAACAATTTGCGTATGAAAAACAAGATGCAGAAGTTGGGAAAGCGTTATTGGGCCTTAGCCGTTCGGACGCTTGCTGGGCCGAACAGGAGGTTTGGGCTGGACCCACTTTCCGTTTCCCCCGATTCTCTTGAATTTTTTTATTTTTAATTTATTTTATTAAAAGTTTTGCAAAAATAATTTTTAGTTTAAAAGTTTTACAAAAGTAGTCTCCCGCCGCCCTCTTACAGGGCGATTATTAAAAATCGCCCAACCAACGGGCGGTTTTTGTGACGTGGCAGACGGCCGTTGGCTCTCTGCCGACGGCCGTCTGCACATTTTGCAGGCGGCCCCCTTGCCGCCAACCTAGAGGGCGGTTTTTACTGTGCTGGGGGGCCGCCTGCAAAAGGGCGGCGGGGGGCCTGGAATTTTGCAGGCGGCCCCCTTGCCGCCCTTTGGAAGGGCGGTTTTTAACCCCACCATTATAAGAACCTTCCCCTCCCTGAAATTCGCATTATAATCACTCGAAATTCTAGAAAAAAAGAAAGAGGGAGGGGTGAGGGGGAGCAGAAGGAAAGCGGCGAAGCCCTGCTGGTTTGCGGAGTTCATCACAGGTAAATACATCACATTACAATGTGTTGTTAATTTAGGGTCAATTGCAGTTGTAGTTCGTTAATTTAGGGTCAATTGCAGTTGTAGTTCGTTAATTTTTAGTAGATCTATAGAAGACAACACTTTTGTGTAGATGTAGAACATAGTAGATTTTAGTAGGATTTGAGACTTAGGCCATAGTGTAAATTGAAAAATGTAGTTTAGTTCGATTTGAAGCACGCCATCTATTTGTAGAACTGTGGACATAGGACACAGAACATTATTGGAGAAATTGTAAACTAGTGCAGAGTACCGATGAACATGATGTTAGATCTTATCAGTACGGGATGAACATAGTTAACATAGTTATTTTTTTAATCAGGCACAATGTCAAGTAAGGTCCTATTTCAGATAGTTCACGGTGAAGGGAATCTTAGATTTGGTCCAGAAGGTGTTGATTTGTCAGATTTTGTAATGACATCTAAGGGCATCGATAGGCCTGCAGAGAGAACATTTCAGTCAATTTATAGTTGGTTGTTGAGAGGTTTTAGAATAGACCAAGAAGTGTACACAATGTCAATATCTGTTGTAGTGAGTCGTGCAACAGAAGGTTATTTTTGGGAACTAATGCCGATGGATAGTACTGTTGCATGGAGACGTTATGTGGAGATGGCTTTTGAACGGTCATGGCCCCTTGTTATATTTGTGTCGGTGCAAGAAAAAGATGCAAATGTTTCAGTGAGAACCGATGATGTCGAGGGTCCTAGCAATGCGGGTGATGTCGTTGGACCATCGATGCAAAGTGAGCAAAACCAAACAAGGTTACAGCAGGCCATGGGCATGGCGGATGAGGGGGAGAGGGTCCATACAATCGTTGATGAAATGGAGAGGGAAGATTCGGATAATGAGCAAGCGGAGGGCGACGCATCATCCGATGAGGAAGGTGATGTAATGTCCACTGATTGGACCAACGAGGATTTCTCTGGACTAGTTATCTCAGAGGGTCATCATGTACCGTGGGAATATAAGGAGAACGAGGTAATTGAGGGTGCTAGGTATGCTCATAAGGATGAGATGAAGGAGGCGGTCAAGCATTGGGCAGGGATGCTTCGCGTGTCCAAACATTGTCGATGATGACTTTGTTGTAAGTGCAATTTTTCTTTTCATCGCGCATCACTCTTATCATGACCTTATATATCCCCACAATGTGTGTACGTAGGAGGATGTAAGGAAATGTCAATTCATACAACACGGCCAGAGTTACTTCCAACGGCGGGCCGATAACACAACCTGAACCCACCACACAATTCATTCAGGCTTGGATGGAGTACGAACGTCGGGTACAAATTGCAAGCTTAGATTGGAGGAACAATCCATTAGGGTTACCTAAATGGTCGGAGCGTCCCAAGTGTGGTTGTCGAGATCGCTGCCAGGTTGCTACCTCCTTTGCAGAGCAAACATTTGGCAGGAGATATTTTGTCTGCCCCAATGTAGACAACGATTTCGTTGTATGTCTAACTTTTTCCAAATTGCCCTTCGATTTGCACAATATTTCTACCCTTACTCACTAATTGCAATAATTTCATAGGGCAATCCAAGGATGTGTCGATTTACTCAGTGAATCGACATTGTTACTCCATCCTATCATGGCCAACAGATAACAGATTCTGAAACAGAAAGAGAGTACCAACGATTGAAGGACCATGAAAATGCAACGCATATTGACCCAGATAGAAGGGGCTAGTAGGATGGCGCAATCTCCACTCTGAGCGACAAATTTGTATCGTGTATCCATCGCACTTTTTTCCTACCTTATCATTACAATGTTTAATTATGATGGTGTATTGCATGCGTACAAATAAAAAATATCGGATATATTAACATGGTTCTTTGCTGCCCCGTAACGATCCTTTCCTTACAATTGTACGCAGTACAAATACCTAACAATATATCATCCGGTACTTACTAAATTTTACATACTCTTCTTGTTTCTACAAGATCATTAACCTAATGCTTCCAAATCACACACCACATCCTCGACCGACAATTTCACCTAGTCTTTAACTTTATAAAATATACCTGATTTTTCTCTTCTCACAGTGCGTGTTACCTACTTTTATTCATCCAAATATCATAGTTTACATCAAAGAAATTTATAATCATTACACCTCTTTTATTAGTTTTCAAGTCGATGGATTACTAAAATTTTTTACCGAATATTTCGATAACAAGCATAATAAAACGTATGGAAACCCTAATCTCAGTGGAGGGTTAAAAACCGCCCTTCCAAAGGGCGGCAAGGGGGCCGCCTGCAAAATTCCAGGCCCCCCGACGCCCTTTTGCAGGCGGCCCCCCAGCACAGTAAAAATCGCCCTCTAGGTTGGCGGCAAGGGGGCCGCGGCCGTCGGCAGGAAGCCAACGGTCGTCTGCCACGTCACAAAAACCGCCCGTTGGTTGGGCGATTTTTAATAATCGCCCTGTAAGAGGGCGGCGGGAGACTACTTTTGTAGAACTTTCAAACTAAAAATTATTTTTGCAAAACTTTTAATAACAAAAATTAAAAATAAAAAAAATTCGATTCTCTTCGCATCGGCAAACTGGATCTGGGATGCGAATGCGACGCACTGCTCGATGCCTCGCTTGAAGGCGGCGGCGGCGGATAGCTCCGGCGACCGGTGGCAAATGGTTGGCGCCGGCGTGGGACAGCGCTGCAAGCGGCAGATAGCACCGGCGATCGGCGGCAAATGGTGGGCACCGTTGGGGGGTTGTAACAGGGGCAGGACGCGGCGACGGCAGACTGCTGCCCAAGCATGGGAAATTAATTAGTGAGTGCTTTCGTTTGGCTTTCTTTTCTTTTACTGCATCTTATAATCCACGATTTATTCCCAACTCAAGTGACCAACTTACTAGTTGTAATCCATCTAGATTTGGTAGGCTTCCCTCCATCCGCGTGCTTTGCGTCGTGCTAATACACCCTCCGTCCCACAGTAACTCCAATCCTAATTTTCCAATGTGGGTTTAAAGAGAGAGACAAATGATCAAAATACCAGTAATTAATATCAAAGTTATATTGATGGGTGGGTAGGTAAGGGGTATTGAAGAGATAAGACTTCTCGATTTGCGGACCGATGATAGGTAAGAAGATAGAAGTTGGTTTATTTTGAGATAAATTTCAAACTCTAAAAATTGGTTTATTTTGGAACGGAGGGAGTAGATACTGCTACGCATAGCATATACTAGTATGTTTAGTTTTGTAATTGGAGTGAACCAGCGAAGTTATTTATGATTTTGCTTGTGTTGGATTGAAACATGCACCATTAGTCAATTTGTTCCTGTCTGGCTGCCATAGCTGTAATTTTGGGTTGGGTCCACCTCTGAGCTTCACTGTTTGAATGCCCACTTCCTGCCTAAACATGCAGAATCGAAATTCTTCATTTGTTTCCTTCATCTCTTGGAGTGTCATCATATATTAGCACATTGGCATCTCGGGGTGATATTTTGCCCCACCTGTTTACTACCAGAGGAAACACAAATTTTGTTCAGGTTGCAGTCAATCCATAATCGTAAGTGCCCATCGTAAGTGCCCGGGCTTCATCTCATGCCATTGCTTCTGATATTTCTGGATCTATTTATCATTGAGCTGGCAGCAATAAATTGACCATTTTAAAACAACTCCCAACTGCTCCAGTGCACCGTGAAACACCAGCATCATCATTAATTTTTTCCATTTTATCTTCCGGTGGTGGAAACCATTTTTGAACAGGAGTATTTATCTTCCTGCTTTGCAACCTGACTTTTTCCTTGCCAGTTTCTGCAGTTTTTAACACTACCAAAGTTTATTAATGAAATGAACATTCTTCAGGCTGTGTTTGTATGTCTGTGTTCCCAACTCCCCTCCCTCGTTTTCCGCTCGCACGCTTTTCAAACTGCTAGACGACGTGTTTTTGCAAAAAAAAAATTCTATAGATTAGTTGCTTTAAAAAATCATATTAATCATTTTTCAAGTTAATTTTAGCTAACACTTAATTAATTATGTGCTAAAGAGAAGCTCCGTTTTTCGTGCCGGAGGGGAAAGTCCAGCACAAACGAACACAGCCTGAGACTCACCATCATATAACACCTTCTTTATCTGTCCAAATTTCCCAGCATGTTATAAGCAACTTGGGCCATATCATCCATTGCTTAGGATCCTGAATTCTTGTCATAGCAATCAATTCGGATAGGCCTTCATCCATAAGTGCTCAGTTACATTTGGACATTGTGCAATGCAAAATATTGCATGATCCGATGAATCATTAGCATGCCCACATATATTGCATATACTTGAATTTGCCATATTTAGTCGAGCTTGGACTTCAGCAGTTGGGATTGAGTTTAGAGCAAGCCTTGTGCAAAGACCCTGATTTTCGATGGTACCTTTAACTTCCACAGTCTTCCATTCTCTCTTCATTAAGTCCACTTTAGAGCTGCCTGGTCTATCATCTAGCCAATCCTCTCTACTCTTTTTCGTGTGCACCAACATTCAATAAGCAGAGAGCACTGAAAAAACTCCATTTCTTTCATGAAACCAATCCCAAGTATCTTCTTGTTTGATAAAGCTCAGAGGAATCTACAAAATAGCCTCTTTATCCCAACTACAAAAGAATGAATCTAACATATTCCAAGTCATTGTCATATTATTAATTAATTCGCTTACTTGCAGTGGAGGGTCTGGAGCCTTCGCACATATTGCTCCAAATATTTGTGTCTTGACCAGTACTAATTCTTCTGATAACGCGTGGTTTCAGCACATGAACACCGCCACATGTTGCTCTCCACGTTTGGAACGGGTTTGTCCCCACCTTAGTCTGAAGCAAATCTCCACGTGGGGAAAACATAGTTTTGAGAATACATGAATAGAGAGAATCTGAGGCTACCAACAGTTTCCTACAAGTGCTTATATATGTGGATGGAGGAAATACTTCTTTGTTAGTTTGTCAATTGAAAATCAGTACATTGTATGCCTTGAATCGCTTAATACCATAAATATTAATTAACCAACCTGTTTGACTGATTTTTTTTTTTCATACAGCTGCAACCCCCAAAGGGAATCACGAACAAGTACTGTCTGTAGGGACGGTGTAGGGGCAATTGGTGTTCTTTAACTTTTATTTTCGGTCTTATATAGGAGTTGTGTATTATTACTATTATTTATTTATTTATGTACTACTTGTGTATGTATGGTGACTCTTGAGAAGATTAATTGGTGGCATGCATGTTGACTGCAGATCGGTGATGGCCGCGTCCTGCTCAGTAATACCACTCTTACGGACTTGAATTCCACTTTGTTCACTTTGTCATACCGTGCAAGGGACTTCTGGAAGAGCCCGAGAGTAACGGTGATCCGCATCGAGGTCCTTGTGGTGTTGGCTGCTTGTATGCTGCTATTCCTCGCCGTGTTTGGTTTTCTCCGACGGCGATGCACAAACCCCTTGTTCCAGAAGGCTGTCATGGGCTTCTATGTGCTGTCCTCCTCCCTGGTAACATACACACTTGGTTCAATGCAGTCTTCTGCTGTCAAGGGTGGCATGTACCCCATTTGGGCCTTGTCACTCTTTATCCTTTTTGGGTGCGCCGATTCCATCACAGCATATAGCCTCCATGACAACAATCAGATGTGGAGGCAGATATACATTGCTTACCTCTACTTCTTTTATGTGGCTTTGATTGCTGTGACCATCATCACACAGGGTAGCGGTTCACTACCACTTCTTCTACTGACGCTAGTTGCCGCTTACAAGTTCAGCCACAGGACTGTGGCATCTCTGCTGGCAAGCATGTCATGGAACCTGAACAAGATGGTTGCCGATTACATGCATGAGGAGCACACCATTCATCCAATACGGGATGATGAGTATGAGGAAGCCAGCATGAAGGGTTATCGATACCTAGTTGACTGGCCGTTGGACAAGTCCAAGCTGGAAGCTGGGACGTCATATGCAACACGAACAACAGAGGATGCTCAGATCATTTGCATCGACGAGATATGGCTACACAAGGACAAGCCATTGAGCACAGACCTGAAGGATGCATGCCTCTCCTTCTCTCTATTCCATTTGCTGCGGAGGCGTTTTTTCGGGTTCACATGTGCTGAATCTGCACTTCCAAAGACGCGTGATTTCATCTTCAAGGGCCTGCTGCAGTTGAATGATGATAAAGGAGCTGTCGACTACATCAGAGCTTTCAAGGTAATCGAGGTTGAATTGGCGTTTATGCATGACTTCTTCTTCACCAAGTATGCTCTAATCTACTATGGATCAAGCCCTGCTGCAGTTTGGTCCTTGGTTTCAGCTGCCTTAATAGCTATTACAGCATATCTCACAGCCAGTCATCATTGGCTTCAGGGTGGGCCCACTGTCGTGAGCAACACCACAGCTGATGTCGTTATCACCATGCTGATGCTTGCATCCATTGGTATGCTAGAGCTGCTTCAGCCATTGCTTTACTGGACTACCATTTGGGGCAGAGTGTCTTTTGTTTGTCAGTATATCAGACAACAACAACAGCCATTGCATGGCCGCTTCGGCTGCTGCATGAGATTTAAAGAGCTTCTCGCCAAGATTGGTTCGCGTGTGTCATCAAATAGGAGCTACTGGCAGGACAGGCTTGGGCAGTACTCGTTGCTTGAATCAACCAGCTGCAATAATCCGCCTGAAGCATCCATACTGGTGATAGGTAGATTACTTTACAAGTATACATTTCTTGTGGACAGCAGGGCCTTTGCACACAGAAATCGTTTAGATCCAGCAAGTTCCTGCAAGAAGAAACCTGGCAAGCCTATCAACTTGTCCCCAGAACTGAAGGAGGCAATTTACAAGTCCCTGCAGCAACATGCTGCCGATGGTAATCTGACGAACGGAGAGTCATCATTAGCATCCAATGGAGCACATCACCTCTTCTGGGCTTGTGTGCAGCGGTTGGATGTACACCCAACTGCAGGCTTCTCACAGAAAACAGAGAATCAGACATGCTCTATTTTGACCTGGCACATTGCAACATGCTATTGTGAGATGGAAACACCCCAATACCAGCAGGGTACAGATGAGCTCAAGAATGTTCAAGTCGCCAGAGCGCTGTCCAGATACTGCGCATACCTGGTGGTCGCTGCACCAAAGCTTCTTCCTGGGCATCACTATGACACAATGTGCTTGTTGGATGTAGTCGGAGAGGAAGCGGTGCAGTTTTTGCATGGAAATGATGAGAAAGACAAGTACCAAGCCTTGCGAGGGTATGTGCCCCCACCAGAGGGTCAGCCAACTAAGAGCATATTTGAGAGCGGCTTGAAGCTAGGGAAGCAGCTGGAGGCTTTGAGACCAGAGGAGAAGCGCTGGAAGGTCCTGGCTGATTTCTGGTCTGAAATGTTGCTCTACATCTCGCCGTCGGACAATGTCAAAGAGCACATCGAGCAGCTCACCAAGGGAGGCGAGTTCATCACCCATCTCTGGGCGTTGCTCTCGCACGCCGGCATCCTTGAGCGCCCGAGGCAGGAGCATGACCCCGGAAGCGTATGACCTATTAGCGCGCTGTGTGCATATATATTGCATCTTGCCGCCCTGCTTGCTGGAGCATTGCATATATGTTGATGTTCCATCGCCCTGCATTCTGGAACATGGCTTGCATCCTATATACCTGTGTTGGTTTGTGATTCGATGTTTATTTACGCCATGTACATGTTACATATATGTTTGTATGCGAATTTGAACTCCATGTAATTCTTGTACATGTTTGTATCTGTTGGTTTCTGGATTAATTTCGTATTCGTTCGGTTTGCATGTAATATAATGTGCTGGAGTTCGTGTCATGTCTTCCTGGGATTGTTTATGCGTGCAGTTTCATATAAAATATATTGTGTGAATAATCAAAGATAAGTGTCAATATCAGGATTTGCTGCACTGCTATCATTGGTATCTATAGATCATATATCTGAATATGTGTGTGTGTGTGTGTGTGTGTGTGTGTGTGTGTGTGTGTGTGTGTGTGTCTGTGATTGAGTATTTATTTACTCCACGTCCATGTTTATATCTTTGTATGTAAATCTGAACTCCATGAATGTTTCCTGGATTAATTTTGTATTCCATCGGTTTGCCTGTAATATAATGTGCTGGATATTGTGTCATGCCTTCATTGGATTGTTTTGCATGCAGTTCCATAACAAAAAGGGCTTTTGTTTGTAATATAAGTTCTAATTTGTTTGTGGACCTTGCTGTGCCAAGCTGGCATCCCAGAGAAAGGGGTGATGTGAAACTGGAACGAAATATAATGTGACAGAGTCCCAGATTCATGAGGAATGCGTGCAAGTTTTCATTGAGTTCCGCAGAAGAAAATTTTAACAAGCATTGAGCTTCGCAGAGAAAATACAGAGAATTCTGTCAGTAGCAGAGAGAGATTGTATTAGATTGTGAATGTCGGAAGTTTAATACCAAAATGTCTCCTTTTTTTTCTTTGGATTCATCTATATTCTTATCAGTTATCATGGTAGTTGGTCGTACATCAGTCATCTTCCTTGTAAACCCAATAACTCTAAGGTCTGTAAGCACCTGGCAAACTGTCATCCAACCTCAGCTACATCCTTCGGTTAAAGATCAGTATGGATACTCTGAACGAGAAACGCCTTTAGCCCTTTTTAGGTCGCTCAGCTGAATCATTTGACCTTGCAGGCTACTGTATTTCACCTGTTTCAGCAAGATTGTAGGAAGAAATGAGATATCCTACAGAGTACAGACACATCAAACTTGAATCTGATCATGCTGTATTATGTCCTACTTACGTGCATCACTGCCAGTGTGGACAGCAACTCCCTGCACTGCGCCATTAGAACCTGTTCTTGACGTGCAATTTGGGACAGCTGAGACACCAACACATTTGTCCGGGCTAGCTGCAGAAAGCAGCAGATTACTTCAGGATAACTCACATAATTAAGGTGTATAGTGGAGTAGTTCACAATGTTCATTTGTGCATATCATCACTTATATAGATGTCAATATCATTATGTAGATGTGATTTATCTTTACAAGGGAAACAGGAAATACAGGAACGATTTAGGCTGTGTTCTTCTCCTCCTCTTCTCAACTCCTCTCCCTCGTTTTCCGCGCGCACGCTTTTCAAACTACTAAACGGTGTATATTTTGCAAAAAATTTCTATGCAAAAGTTGTTTAAAAAATTCAAATTAATCTATTTTTGAAAAAAAATTAGTAAAAACTTAATTAATCACGCGCTAATGGATCGCTCCGTTTTTCGTGTTTACTGTTCCGGGTTGGGAACTCTACCAGCGAACGCAGCCTTAGAGAGAATGGTACCTTAGGCAGTAGAATACTCATTGAGTTTCTCATTGTCTGCATGACATCAACTGCAGAGCCAACAGCATTTTTGACAGCCTGAAAATCTGCCTGCAAAGTATGACAAACATGAGATCCAATATAAGTTATCTAACTGGGATGAAACATGGAGGAAATAGGATCAGAGTTTTGTCAGGTTTCCAACCACTGCTCCATCAGAGACAGGAAGGCGCAGAACAGTAGCATTCAGAGCTTCTACTGTTCCTGACAATGAATTACTAGCATACTTGTTCTCCAGTAAGGACCACTCTTCCAGATATTCCATCTGTATTATGCATGATTATCAGATTTGTCAGAAACAAGACATTGTTCTAAGATAATAATTAACTGAAGATCTCCTTTCAAAAAAATAATTTACTGAAGACATTGCTCTAAGATAATAATTCACTGAGCAATTAATACTACTGTAGGTTTTAGACCCCTAGAGGGAGCAGAAATGAACAAAAATTGGTGTGCTAGATTTCATTTTAGTTAGTATGCATAATGGCTGATCTATCTAATGATCTGGGACAAATCATGACCCTTCAATTAGGCTGCCTAGTACAAGTGTACAGCTTCATTAGCCCATATTAGGTGTAACTACTGTTGAAATCAAGTGATAAGAGATAATTATTTTCAGCTTTACAACTAGGCTTAACCAGAAACCATGTGCTTACAATTTGGACAGGCAAGGAAATCTGCATGTAAATGGCACGGAGCAACTACTCACAGTCCTGTAACTACCTGAAAAAGAAAAGTGTTCTAGTGCCGACTGCAGAGACTACTAGACTACTACTAATAGCGTTCAAATCTCAACAATGCATTTTCTTAGAGAAAAACATGACGAATCACAATAGATGAATTCCACTGAAACAAAAAACAGAGGGTGAAAAATTGCCAAAAGAGCAGAATTCTTACTTGGCCCTTCAGAATATTCAGGACTTTACAATTTTGTCTCAGTAACTGTAGCTCCAATTTCTTAAGCGCAATCGATTTGCGCATCCCGAGGATACTAACCCATGCACCACACAATTGTTTCTGCCAGGGAGAATTGAAACAAATTAACAAGAAACATGAACAGTTGTTGCTGCTAGGTGCACAAAATACTGCACTAATTCATGATGACAGCAACTAAGATACAATCTTGACAAACAAAACTAAACTGACTAGTTTCCATCATACATATATCTAAATTTTCACCATACTAACTTACCTACAATTTGGTCCTTCAAATCATGATTTTCATATGGAAAGTTTTGTCCAAGAACAGAGGAGAGATCACACTCACCTCTGCATTCAGTTCCTGCGCAGAAATCGCGGCACCGGCCACCGCATTGGTGAGCCGCCATTGCAGATGGCGGTTGTGAAGCAGCCTCAGCTGATGCTCCTCCTCGGCTTTGCCCTGCGCTTGCAGCTTCCCTGGAACGGCAGATGCCGCCACCGTCGCCGAGCTCCTCGCCGGAGACGGGCTCGCCGGCGAAATGGCCGCCGGCTTAGTTGGAGGTGGCTGTTTAGGCAACGTTCTGCTGAATGGCGAAGAGAGAAGCCCGTTGAACAGCGACTTGACCGACTTCTTCTTCGTCGTTGTCGGCGGCGCCGGCGCCGTCGTCTTTGGTGACGGCGAGGTCAGGAACCTCGGGGTGCGTGACATGAATGGCGTCGAGTGGTCGGCGAACCGCTCGGAGCGGCTCCCCACGGCGTCGCGCGAGAACCGCGCCGGCGAGGCCATGATGCTGGACGTCGGCGACGGGCGCGCTCTGGCGGCGAGCTTGGCGTCGGCGGCGTCGCCGTCCGGTGACCCTGCAGACGACGTCGCGCTGTCCGTGTCCGAGGACAGCGCGGCGCGGAGTGGATTGGGGATGTCCACCGACGCGCGCCGCGGCGTCGTATCGTCGAACGCCACGGACCGCATGGCAACGCCGCGGAAACCGTAAGGCCCAGGCGCCGCGTTCGCCGCGGCCGCCGACGCCGGCCACCGGGCGTCGCATACCTTGGCCCGCACCACCGCCGCGCCAGCTGCGAAACTGGACCTCTTCTTCTTCTCCGACGGCGGCGGCGCCGCATGCGACACGTGCCTGGCCTTGCTGACATCCAAGCAGTAGCTCGCGTCCTGGAACGCGACCGACACAGTTCTCGCCGCGGTGTCAGCTGCCATCGCCGGCCGCCTCGGGGCAGCCGGTGACGCGGCACGGCATGTCGTCGCCGCCGGCGAAGCGGGTCTGGAGGACGGGAGGAGGTAGCGCGAGGCGACGACTGCCCTGGGCTTCGCCTTGGCGACCAGAGCATCCGAGTTGGCCGTGGCGGAGCGGCGGCGCGACGTGCTCGGCCGAGACGCCACGGCGGCGCCGCCATCGACCACCATTGTTCTTGATTCCAAGAACACAAAAAAGATAGTGATTTATGGATCGAAGCGAAGAACAGTAGCAGCTACTGTTGATCATCAATCGATTGATGAATCAATCAATCGCTAATGCTGCTACTTATTATGGAAGATTAATTGTAGTACGTGCAGGCTGTGATCTGTAGGTGTACGTTCATATTCCTACAAATTTTTCCACATGTGGTGTGTGCCGTACGTACTTGCGATTGTTAGATTTTGGTACTGAATATTTGTATTTTTTGGTTGATTCGATTTTGCCGTGATTAGTACGATCAACGTATATGGTATATGGTACTCGATCAATCGATTGATATTTACATGATCTCGTACTATGATCTTATTAGATTGCATTCTTGATCTGAGTTTATTTGTACATTCCTGGTATAGGAGTGTATCTTGGATTCTATGCTTTTCTGATTTCTTTGCTAGAAGAAAATCATGTACTACTAGTCTACAACAAGTCCTCCTGCTTAAATGGGCCTGACTTGTTCGACCAATGTATTGGGCCTAGTTAAAAATTGACACTTCAGGAGGCCTTGTTAAAAGAAACTGAAATACTACCTAGGTATCACGTCTGATACCCATATGTATCGGATTTGATACACACAATTTATCAGACCTCTTCCCTAATCTCTAGCCAAAATTGCAAACCATCCCAATTATCATTCTAGTTTTTAGATTTTATCCTATAATAACCCAATTTATTGGAAAAGCTCATCTATCTAACACACGTGAGGAGTTGATTCAACCTATTTCTTCCAACATGGATTTGCAGGGACGATATCATCTAGGTCGGCTCATCCAACGTGGCTATGAGGTGAGTCTGCCTAGAGATTGTTCTCAGGTTAGTAGGCTCATCTGTGGTGATCGGCAGTTAATCCACATTAAAAAGAAATGGATCAAATACACTGTTCATGTGTGCGGATGGTACAATTTTAGCTCAGCAGTGTTGGATGGGTGGGCTTTTTTGAATAAAATGGGTTCTAGGATGGAATCTCGAGGTGATTGCAATTTTGCTTGAAAGAAAAGATATTTCAGGTTTTTTTTAGCACGGATTACTCGTGTTGTTTCTTGACTGATTGATCATGATTGAATTAAAAGGAGTTCGTAATCCTAATGGCAAATGGTATCGTCTATGAAATGATCCATCAGTCACATGTATGCCTGCCTCGCTGCCTACGGCACACGGCGCCACTCCGTGACACACGCATCAACATGTAATTGACACCATCAGTTCAGAATTGCTTCTCCATGCTTCTCCTCATCTCTTAATGTTAACCTCAATTAATCCAGAAATATCATCCATTCAGTCTGGTTTTCACGCCGTCTTTTTCATGCTAGTATGTGCTTATATTCGTTCCCGTTGACATTAATGCATTGTAGTATTTAACACAGATGATCACATCAAAGATAGCATCACACTCTTTTTTTTTGCTGTCTGTTACTCTGTTCTATGTAGGCTGGTATTGTTTTAATTTTTCTGTTTGCTAAATATGTTCGTTTTTGTCGGCATGTAATTTGGTCATATTTGATGTTTGGCAGATATGTGCTGTTCTCTAGTGCAAATAATCACATATAACTGCAAAATTAACACCTTAAACAATCTGGGTGTACTTATTTTCTGTGTGTCTTGGTCAGAGTTGCAGGTTATCAGTCATCACACGTCGAATTGATCAACTTTGGTAATCAGAATCAGATCACTGTACTTGACTAAAATTTATCAGAACATGACAAACACAAACAAGTATATACACAGATTGTTGTGTGTCTCTATCCTGCCTTGTCTGTTGAATTCTGTATGGTCGGCACTCAACTACCAAGTGTATATTTGAACGTGTGATGTGACGTTGATGAATTTTCTACAAATTAAGAAAAACAAATGTACTCTGCTCTAGAGTTTTCCATGAATAAGAAATAACGGTGGTTGTTAGCAATCCTGCTAGTTTGCACATTTTTCTTATCTTATTCTATCAGCAACATAAATAATAAATTTCGTCCAAATCAGACTGTCTAATTAATAGTTTTTTTCAACATCTGATTTTATTTATGTTCTGCTAAAAAGTGGGGTAATTTGCTTGTTACCATCCCTTGCCAATACTAACGCTGAAACAAAATTTGGAGAAACACAAAGTGCATCAACAATAAGCATATATCCCACAGAAAAAAAAGAGATGAACAATAAGCAACAAAATGAGGATAAGAACAAAATTGTCTTTGTACATTGAGCATAGTTTTTCTAGCAGTAATGTACATGAATCAGAAAGCAGAGCAGCCTATGTATACATACACGCAAACGCAAAT
The DNA here is from genome assembly GCA_000573905.2 of Oryza punctata. Classification (NCBI taxonomy): domain Eukaryota; kingdom Viridiplantae; phylum Streptophyta; class Magnoliopsida; order Poales; family Poaceae; genus Oryza; species Oryza punctata. Next base: position 995,624 of record CM002494.2, on the reverse strand, counting down.
AGCACATCTTTGCTCCACTAATTCGACCCGTTTCGAACATGAGAATTTCATCTCCTTTTCGAAGAGAATTGAACTGATTTTCATGAAATTCGTGCAAATTCATCTGTTTCGAACTCCAAAGGTGGCCTCGAATGTTGCAATTCTAGATCCCAAAATGAAGTTTTTTCTTGCTTTTGTCACTCGTCTGATGTCTCCGAATCGGATGAACTACTTTTCTCAGAAGGCGCAGCAGCAGCAGGAGACGAGGCGGCTCCACGCCCTCGTGGTCTTCCTGCCGGCGACGGCGGCGTGGCGCGGCGGCGCGGTGGCGTCCATGGAGCTGAGCATCTCCCACATGACGTGGACGTCGCTGTACTCGCAGGTCCGCACCTCATTCCGCAGCTTCCCAAGACCTGCACCACCCATATACGCCCTCATCTGATCAGTCTCGTCGGCTCGTCGCCGGCGTTGGCGTGGCAACGGCAACCAAATCGATGGAAGAAGTCAGAGTGGAGTTGGACTTACCGGTGGTTCGCCGGAGGCCGAGGCGGGCGGTGAGGCCGAGCCACACACGCTTCACCGGCACAGCCGCCCGGCCAAGGCACGACATGATCGATTCAATTGATGTACGCCGTTGCACTCTCTAGCTCGCTCCGCTCTCTTCTTCTCCTCTCGCCGGCGATGTCTCTCTCGGAGGTCGTGAGCTTAGCTTGATTTATAGGCGAGGAGAAAATGCGCGTGGGAGAGAGATCAACGGCGTCCGTCGGGTGGAGGGGGAGAGAGAGAGAGGTTGATGTGGACGCGGCGGAGGAAGACGAGCGCGCACGTGGATGGATGGCTTTCGACGTCTTCTACCTCCATCGCGCCTTCCCTTCCCGCCGCGCACGGTCACGATCCGACGGCTAGGATTAATTACTTGGGCACTGGTAACAATTTTCTCACCCTCCCTTCAAGAAAATAATAATAATAATCGAAACACACGCACACGCAATCTTACGATTTACATCACACATCCAACATACCTTGGAATTTATGAAGTCGTACTGATAGACACATCATCTATCACTAACAAGAATAATTAATCGCAAATGCGACCACCACCTTTACTAAACTTGGGACTAAAAACCTATGGTGGGCAGTTGATCTTTAATTGATTATTTCATATAGAATACTCTTTTTATTTAGTTTGTTTTTCATTGTTCATTGAATGAGAAAATATATTCACAACTTATATTCCCTCGTTTTCCCCGCGAATTATGGGTGAAAACGCGGGTTCAGTCGGATCACGGTATTCCCATATCCTAACCCATATTTTTTAAATAAAAATTGGAAACCGGGTACGGTAGTGTCGGATAACATATCACTCATCCTGTATTCTAGCCTATATTATTTCCTCCGAATCGGATTCGGGAACGGATATATTAAATATAAGAATATAATTAAGTGCTAGAAAAGATACATTGAGGAAAAAATATACAAAATTACATGTGAGCTCGTAAATAGTGATTTAACCATTCTTTTATCATGTTTATAGGTTGATTTATAATAGATTTTCATACATGGTTCATAATATGGGAGATACGAGCGGATACAACTCTTTCTCTATTCTAACCCATATTTTTTATGGATTCAGATTCGAACTCTGGTAGTATTGGTTATCCCATTTTCTCTCCCACATTCTTCCTGTGAGCTTTGGGTCAGGCGGGCGATCGGGGAATACCCACCCCGTTTTGGCCCCTAGGCTAACGCTTTCCGAACTGCTAAACGATACATTTTTTAAATATTTTCTATCAAAAGGTTTCCTTTTAAAAATCATATTAATTAATTTTTAAGTTTTTAATTAGTACTTAATTAATCATGAGCTAATGGATAGTTCTGTTTTACGTGTCTTGATCATTTCTGCTGCCAGTAAAAGCCGCCGTAAAAATTATCAAGAAGGAAATATATTTTTGTCAAAAAAATCATTTGAAATCATAAATTCAAAACCAATTTTGTTTTGTATGGCCTCTATCAAGGAGGAAATATATTTTTGTCAAAAAAATTCGTTTGAAATCATAAATTCAAAACCGGTTTTGTTTTGTATTCTGTAATCTTAACAGGCAGTGGCTTAAAATATAACACTACTCTTAAATTATAAAATGATGTTTCAAAATGCGAAATAGACATGGACGATGGAAAATTGAGTAATGGAGCCAGGGAATTTGAAAGGTCAATTTTTTTGGTGACAAATATAACAATTGTGTTCGTGCAAGTATCTCTCTAAAATCTCAAATCCCAGTTGTTATGCCAAATTAAATAAACCACTTCCGATGTGGACCTCTTAATATACCGAATAAAAACAAAGCACAACGCGACGTCGACTTCCTTATACCGAATAAAAATTGCTTCTTAAAAATAAAAAAGAGACGGCTGGAGTTAAATCTTTTAGCAGTAGCTCTCGCATATATTACTGTCACAAAATAGTTCATCCTAGAGGTGAAAACCAAATTAAAAAATAAATATCCTATTGGCCCAAATAATAAGATATTTACCAGTTACCATCAGGTCATTATCTAAAAAAGTTACCGTCAGGTTTCCCTTGCATATATAGAATGGCCAACTTGTTCATGATCAGTTGGTGTCAAAGCCGTGTTAGAATTAACAGTCCATCTCTTCTTCTGTCTCCTGCTGTCATACACATCTGACGAAGTAGTAGTAGCAGTGAGTACGTAGTATTGAGCCACTTTAATTAATCAGCTAAAATATTCAGCTAACAGCCGCCTTAGCAGCAGGATTAGTGCCTGATTAAGCTATTTATTCCTGAGCTCCTAACACCACATTTCCATTTCTTCCCTTGTAATGATTCCTATATTAAATTAGATTTGTTGATGATCTTTCTTGTCATGTCGCGAGAGCATTATTGTGGGCCAAAATCTTGATGATTGATCACAATCTGCATGACCATACAAGACGGAGAACTTGGGCAACATGTGCTCAAATGAAATACTACTACATGGTCTTTTCCTCCTTCCTCTCGTGTAACACATGCTCATTTTTCTCCATCCATAATCTTGTTCATATAACCGCAAAACTATGGTCATCTGACATTTTCGGCAATAAGCATACCAGACTTTATATATAACAGTAAATTCAGAGTTCAGACATTTACTCGGTAGTAACTTCAATTTACAGAGTTGTGGATAGCACTGTCATTCATTCAGGAATTGATGCTGAAACTAACAGGACATGAAGGTTCAGACGTAACAGTCAGAATCCTGAGACGCCCAATTGCAGCTTTGTCAGACAAAGAACAATTCTCCATTCTAATTCCTTGGAATGGAATGAACTTTTCAGGCGTGCGTGCGTGTGCACCGTTAATTAGTTGAATTCGATTTGGCCATCACATCTCTTTCTCTCTCAGGGTCGTAGTCACCAGTGTGTACAAGCCAAGTTCTTATTATTATTATTTTGCAAAAGAGAATGTACTAATATGCCAACTTTAGTTTTGTCTGTTGCTAATCTGATACATACGTGCATGCACTGCGACATGGTTTAATTGGCATTGACATCACCAGGTTACACAGTTGGATCCATCTCAGAGGAAAGGAAGGAAGCATAATCAAGTTAATTTTTTTATTTAATTTGAAGGATAACACGAGATTAAGTTGCATTTCTATTTGTGTTGGCTTGACGAGTAGTAGCTGCTGTCCATTTCATCACCCAAACAGTCGTGTTTCATTAACTAGACCTGATCTCATTCATCGCCTGAAAAATATTGCAGTCTCACTCACACCCACACTGAAAGTCTGAAACTGAAAATTTCAGAGTTAGCTGTGCCATTTTTCAGTCATGTTTTTGCATTGAATTTTAGTACAGAAAGTTTACTCAAGGCAGTATATGATGCTCCAATACTAAGTCACTGGATGATCTCATTCCACCCTCTAAATTAAGCTCTTTCATGGGCCAATGGATGATTACACTGACACACTCACACCCCACTCTGAATTCTGAAGCCTGAACTTTTTCACCATATATATACATGAGAAAGTTCCAAGAGCTCTTATGATCCACTAATCTTGGCACTTTAAGTGCCAAGGAAAAAAGCTCGTTAGGCCAGTTTTTGGGGTGCCTCCTAGAGATGGACACCTGGAGCAAACGAGTGGCTCTCTTTCAGATTAGGTGTAGATTGTCGATGACGATCTGCATCTTTTGCTCAACCAAGCCTGCAACTGTTGTGGCGGCCACTAGAACCAAAAAATAAAAATAAAAAGAAACAAAAGGAGAACCTTTTATATCTTTTTTTTCAGATCATCATCCAAAGAACACCAAATCAATGCATGCGCAAATGGAACAATTAGAGATTGGCATTCCTTTTGTTGTTTTGGGTTCCTTTCTGAATTCTGATGGTGTGTGGATGCCATATCAGGATACAGAACTTAACTTTTGTGGCATGAAAGGAACACACAAAAGTAAGCCGCTGCTCTTGTGCTCTAATTGCAGTGTTTATAATTTGGAGGATGCCTAGATGTGCACTCAACTATTTGCCTCCCTTGGACTAAGGACGAGCAGTCTTTGCCTATCTATCAACCTGTATGAATCAATTAGTACTTGATTTATTCATTCCATTTGTGCAGCACACCACAATGTATCTTTTCCTGCAACAACATTACGGGTCATTTCTTATGTTTTATTCAGTTTTGGTCTTCTGACAATGCATTTGCTCTGCACGACGAGTAGCTAGGACTACTCTACTTCAGCTTGACAGCTGACAGCAAAAGCGCGTTGATTTTATTTTATTTTCGTCGTCGTCAGAGTGTGTTCTTGTAGCATATAATAATAAAAGACAAAACAATCTTCTTTCAGTTCACTGAATCTGCAGTTATCATCGATCGCAGTCATCAACACGAACAATGAATCCCCCCCCCCCCCCCCCCGGATTTTGCTATATATTTATCGAAATTTTTTCTTAAAAAATATCAAATATAGATATTTACAATATAGTTATAGTTGTAATTATTACAACTTGTACGTAACTTTCACATAGTTTTAAACCATTAGATTTATTTTAAGATTTATGTAAATTAGAAAAAAAATCATACCACGCATACAGGTGAGGAGATTCGGTCTCGCGACCCCCGCTTCACGAAAATAATGTGTTACCGTGATATTTTGAAAAAGTTATATACAGATTGTACTATAGTTACGTGCAAATTACAATATAATTATATTATGATTGTACTATATTTACACGTGTTAAATTTTTAGGAGAAAATTTGTTGACAAATATAGCTACTATCTGTTTCCCTATCTTGCAATGCATTCTCTTGGGTCCAAAGCCCAGTTACTGCTTACACAGCCCAGTCCCACCCAAGTAAGTTGGGCTCAGTTCTACCCTTTTGAGCCCAAGGCCCATCTCGCCCCAAGCCCCAAAACCCAACCCAACCAGGGCGGCCGTACCTCCGGTCCTCCGCCGGCGGCGGCGGGCTCCAATTACGCCGGTGCAGAACGCCGGCACCGCCGCCGCTAACAGCCTGGGTGCTTGTCCCGCGCCCGGCACGTCTCCTCCTTTCTCATTCGGGTGCGGCCCTGCACTGCAAGTACGTGGGAGAGTGGGACAACGCGCGGCCGCACGCCAACTGCTCGGCGAAATGCCCGGGCTACCGCGCCGCGGCAGTGCACGGTATGGACACAGGTATGGTCATAAAATTGTCTGGGATCCGAACACTGGTCATCAATCCCTTGGCACCCACCTGTTTGCACAAACTGCACTAAAATATACATTTACAAGCTATATGTTGAAGTGATTTCAGCGAGTGTCCTCTGTTAGGCTAACTGCTTCTGTTATTGTTTATTGCCATTTTTTTTATTAGCTAGAAGAACATACCTTAAAATCCTGCATGATTGTCTACCTGTATCTTATAATCTGGCACAAAATGTTCAACAGTAAGCAGGAAAACATGATGGAATTATATATGCAATGAGAGAACCTCGTGATTGTATCTAAAGGGAAGACGTACCAATTATTTACATGTATAAGAAGAATAAGACAACATCTTCCTCCTTATCTATTAACTTATTAAAGTAATAGAAAAAGGAGGCACCACGTTTACTCTCATGATCTAGAAATTCTCATATTAATCGGAGAAAAAGAAAAAATAGAGTCCATATAGAAATAAAATTTAAAAATAGCTGAAATTCGGAATTAAAAAATAAGGAATATTGGAATAGGAGACTAGAGTCCATACAGGTATACAATTTAGACCCAACTGAAATTCGGAATTAAAAAATAAGAAAAATTAAAATTAAAGGTGAGAGTCCATATAGAAATACAATTTAGAAATAACTGGAATATAGAATATAACTTAGAAAAAAAACCAAAAATCGGAATAAAAAATAAGGAATATGGATAGATGAGTTTAGAGTCCATATTGAAATACAATTAGAAATAAAAAAAATTTGGAATTAAAAATGAATAAGAATATTGGAAGAAGATCTAGAGTCCATATAGGAATTTAGAACAAACTAAAAGTCAGAATTAAAAAAATAAAATTGGAGTTTTTTGTCTCTCTACAATTTGAAAATAATTAAAATTCAAAATTAAAAAAACAAGGAAGATTGGGAAAAGAGTTTAGAGTCCATATAGGAATAAATTTGATAAATAACCGAAATTCAAAATAAAAGATATAGAATATTGGAAGAAGAGTTTAGAGTCCATATAGGAATACAATTTAAAAATAACAAAAATTTGGATTTGAAAATAGGAATATTGGAATACTAGAGTTCATATAGAAATTTAGAACTAGCTGAAAGTCAAAATAATAAAAAGAAAATTAAAAGTAGAGTTTAGAATCCATATATAAATACAATTTAGAAATAACTAAAATTCAGAATTATAAAAATAGACAAGATTGGGAGAAGAGTATAGAGTCCAAATAGGAATTAAAAAATAATAAATATTAGAAAAAAAGTCTAGATTCCATATAAGAGTACAATTTGTAAATAACTAAAATTCAGAATTAAAAAAGGAATATTGGAAAAACATCTAGAGTCCATATAGGAATACAATTTACAAATAACGAAAATTCAAAATTAAAACAATAAGGAATATTGAAAGAAGATTTACAGTCCATATGGAAATAGAATTTACAAATAACTAAAATTTGGAATTAAGAAAAATGAATATTGGAAGAGGAGTCCATATTCCATATAGAAATAAAATTTATAAATAATAGAAATACGAAATTAAGAAATAACGAATATTGAAAGAGTAGTCTAGGGTCTATATAGAAATTAATTTTAGAAATAACTAAAATTCAAAATTAAAAATAATTAATAGCTATCATATAGTACAATATGAATACCATGCATGGGTTAGTTTGGTCAAGTTAGTACATAATTTAAAATTATGTGTCATTTAATATATTTAGTTATAAAATTTGAAAATATTTAAGCTATTACACAGAAAAATATAACGATACTAGCCGATTGCGCGGGCCGCCATGCTAGTTTAGATGAAAAAACAAGGCTCACGGCTAAACACGTACTAGTATCTTGTTGAGATCTTCCTCTCAACAAGGTTAATACATAATTATTCACGTTGTGTTTTTTTATCAAGGCATTGGACGTTGCCGCCTTCAAAGTACTATTTACTTATTCTTCAGCTGCTTCTCTTGCCAAGCTTGACCAACTTACAACCAAAAATACGTAAACTCTGTCATACAGCTTGTCAAAGAGCCGGAAATAAGCAATCCTCCATGTCTTCTTGAACAGCAGGACACAAAACACCACCCAGATTCCCACCGCAAGTCCTATACCAAAACCAAAATAAAATGTCATTGGCTCGAATTCTTGCTTGCTGCTGTGGAGGTAGCCATGGATGAATGTATCATTTCTTGAACAGTTCTTTTGAAGAGGAGGCCCACAAAGTCCGCCATTTCCAATATACATTAGTGATGGATCATTTGCACTGAGGGTGTCAAGTTGGCGGCCTGAGGGTATCCTTCCAGATAAATTGTTGTAGGACAAATTCAAGTAGCTTAGGAATGCCAAAGTTGATAAGCTTGATGGGATTCCACCAGAAAGTTTGTTTTTAGAGAGGTCGAGAGATTCCAATGACTGCAGGGCACCAATCTTGTTGGGAATTTCTCCACTCAAGCGGTTTGAAGATAAATTTAAATTTATTAATGCATCAAGAGAAGTGATATCTGGTGGAATTTCACCTGTCAATGAGTTTCTTGATAAATCAATGCCCACAAAATATTTAAGTCCCCCGCCATATGGAAGTTGTCTCCCTTTTGTAAATATTAACAAGATTTCTCCGAATTGACCACTTACTTCGACTGTGCCCAAACCAGCTGGACCCTCAGCAACACTAGACAAAGGCATAAAACCCTTCGTTGTCATGCCGGTAAGGTTAGAAAGATGCCAAGGTATAACACCAGATATGTTGTTGTCTGATAGGTCCAAGTACTGAAGAGACAAAAGATTTGTAATTCCAGCTGGAATGCTCCCAGAAAATGAATTGTGGCTTAGTCGTAGAAATTGTAAATTTCTAAAGTCTCCTATCCAGGCAGGTAAGCTCCCAAAGAACTTATTCCATGCAAGATCCAAAAACTGCAGGCCTGTGCAGTTCTGCAAAAATGCTGGGTATTTTCCGGATAACATATTGTTGCTTAGCAGGAGAAAAGTATAGCTGATCTCAGAACATTGTGGGATTTCACCCACCAGAAGGTTGCCTGACAAATCTAGATCTCCCAACTGTTGCAATTTGCAAATAGATTGCGGAATGTTGCCACCAATTCGGTTTGAATACATGAGTAATGTTTGAAGCTGTGGAGCTTCAAGATGTGACGGCAGTGTTCCTGAGAATGAATTGTTGGAGATGTCTAACACAGTGATGTTTCTTGGAAAAGGAGGTATTGGTCCAGTGAATTGGTTTGAACTGAGGTAGAGTTGTTCAAAAGCCATGTCACCTAGATGCGCTGGTAAGCTACCACTTATTTGATTTTGCGACATGTCTAGATATGTGGCCTGGGAAAATGTTGACCAAAACCAATCAGGAATCTTGCACATTAGACCTGTGCTTGAAATGTCAAGTTTGATGATTTTGTGCTGCCACTGAAGCCAAGATGCAAACAGAGGCCCCATTTGACAAGATGCAAACAGAGCAGACTCCAGGTTGAAGGGTGGAAGCCAATCTGAATCCATTGAAACCTTCAAATTATTGGAAGACAGGTCTATGTCCTTCAAGCTTATCAGACCTGCAAAGTGTTCTTCCTTGATAACACCACTGAAATTGTTATTGCTTAGGACCAAAGAAGTCAGATTAGTAAGCACACCAATCTCAGCAGGGATGCTTCCACTTAGGCGATTGCTGGAAAGGTCAAGGCTGGCTAAGCTTAATAAATGCATAACCTCTGTTGGTACGTGTCCAGAAATATCATTATCAGAGAGATCAAGACTAACTAAAGACGTCAAGTTTCCAATCCCTGGTGGTATACTTCCAATAAGGTTGTTAGAGGAGACGTCAAGCGTGTGCAAGCTCGTGAATTTTCGCATCGAATTTGGCAGGGCCCCAGTGAAATTGTTGTGACTCAAATGCAGCTGCAGCAATTTTTTCCTTGCACACTGTGATGACAAACCCTCAATAAACATTGTCATATCTCCAATTATCTCCATGCTGGTGAGATCTAGTATTTCCAAACTGCATAGGTTGTTCAGCTCTCCTGTCATCACTAAGTCCTTGTTCAGATTGTTGTATGAAACATCAAGGACTTTGAGAGATGTCATGTTTCCTAGTTGTTGTGGAAATTTTCCAACCAATCTGTTCACCTGAAGATTGATGTACTTGAGGTTTGTGGCTTTCCAAAACCAACATGATGCAATAGGGTGATCAAAACCATTGAAGGATAGATCAAGCATCTCAAGTTTTGTGAGATTGAGATGCACAAGTGACTGGTTTGCACTTTTAAGTTCACAGCCAAAAAGACGGACAACCCTTAGAGATGGAATCATGTTCAAGGTATGAGGCCAGTCTGCTATTCCTGATAAATTAACATTGCTCATACTAATGTACTGCAGCAGAGATAGATTTGTCAACCAGGTGATGTCAGTTGAGTACATCTCCTCAGAGAGACCATTCTGTCCAAGATCAAGATACTGCAACCTCGACAATTTACCGAGTTGAGGCGGGATTCGACCGGCAAACGGTATGCCGGAGAGGTTGAGATACCTCAAGCTGTGCATGGAACCCAAGAACTCAGGTAAAGTGCTGTTTGGCCCATCCAAGCAGTTCATGCTGAGGTCCATGTGTTGTAGGTGCTTGAGAGAAAGCAAAGAGGGGCTTATCTGACCGAACAAGGCGTTGAGATCCTCACATCCTTGTGCACTGCCGATGCTTGGATTGGGATTGCGAAGGCGAAGGTCGAGGACATGGCCGCTGTGGCTGCTGCACCTGATGCCTCTCCACCGGCAACAGTCCTCGCCGTGCCAGGATGCGAGATTGTTACCGGGATCATAGGTGATGCCCTTCTTGAACGAGAGTAAGGCAGCCCTCTCTTCAGGGATGCAGCTGCCTCCTGCTACCAGGTACGAACTATTACTATTCTTTATGGTGATGAGGAAGAGGATGAGGAGGAGCAATTGGTTGTTTGTGGGATTCATGCTGGAATAGCAACAGAGTCCTAGCTACTAAGCATATCAAAACCTGAAAATATGTCTGTATATGAACAAGCTTTTCCTACGGTTTTCCATTGTGGTGATAGGTTTGGCCAATGGCTATTTGATTTGATTCTGGGATCACCGGGTCAAAGTCTTCGTTCATAAAGAGGAAAAGAAAGCACAGTGCGAATGTCTCTTTGGCAACTCACTCTACTGTATGCTTTGGACTTTGGAGGTGTGGAAGGGAAAATGTACAGACAAGAAATGTTGCTGTGCTAATGTCAATTCTCAGTCGTGCGTACATCACATGCTGTAGTGGAAACTCCTAGTCTCCTACTAGTAAGTAGTAACCACTTTCCTTTAATTTATTTTTTTCCTTGAAATAGTATTTATTAACTTTAGGTGACTGAACATATCTAATTCTAACTAGGCCTGCCACTGGGTATCTATTACCCATCCCCATATCCATATCCATATCCATATTATTTGGGTAGGGTATGGGTAAAAAAATTTACCCATTTAAATTTTGGATATGGGGAGGGTATTACCCATTTTACCCATTTTGTCCATACCCATTTGCTACGCGTAAAACTTGGACCTAAAATTTTTAAACTCGCGTTCACATTAAAAAATTTATCAAATTTGACTGAAATTTGGAGGGATGATTTATTATATGAAAGAGCAACTTTGTACAAATTTTAATCCATTTCTACATGTGGAACCCACACAAGCCTCTTCTCTGGTCCATTGGGTAACCCATACCTGTTCAATAATACCCATTTAATTTAGATATGGGTAATCTTTTTATAAATAGGGATGGGTAAAATTAGGTATGAATATGGGTTATCCAATACCCTCCCGAGTGGCAGACTTAATTCTAACGCAGCCTCATCGAATGAAAATAATGAGCTGCAGTTTTTCCTACTGACAATAGTCACAATACCGTTGATGGAATCCATGAGTAAGAAGTGGTAAACTTGACCAGCTGCATGCAATTGTACGTTCTGATGTGCAATTTTACAGGTATCCTCGCGGTGGGAATAATACTAATTACGAATGTATATGTGTTGTTTTGAAACGGTTGATTTATCATCATCTTATTCCTTAAATTAAACCAAACTACCCCTAACACTAGTAAAGAACGGGGCTTTGAAATTTAGTTTTAGTCCCGGTTAAAATAGTACCCGGAACTAATGAACTTTTTAGTCCCGGTTGGGAGCTCCAACCGGGACTAAAAGTGGAGGTCCCAACGGTTAGTCGATTGCTGGGTGGGGGAGAGACCTTTAGTCCCGGTTGGTGCCCCAAACCGGGACTAAATCTCCCCTTTTAGTCCCGGTTGGGGGCTCCAACCGGGACTAAAGGTCCCCCGGCCTTTAGTCCCGATTGGTGCCCCCAACCGGGACTAAAAAGGAGATTTAGTCCCGGTTGGTTCCCCCAACCGGGACTAAAAGTTTCAGTATAAAATCGCCTCCTTCAACTTCCAGCCCGAGCTCCATTGTTGACCTTGGTATTTTTGCTTCGGCCGGCGGCTCCATTCGTGAAGATTTTCGTTCTCCCATACTAAATAGTTTATGTAATAATTTTGGACCGATTTATGTAAGAATTGTAACATTGTAAAATGTAATGGACCTATATATGTAAGACTCGTTTTAATCGTCAAATTATATTCTCCATGCAATCTACAAATTGTAGTTTTTTTATGATAGTTTGGAACATATATTATAATTTTTATGCAATTTACAAATCTCATGCTTTAATTTTGTAATCTTAAGTAATTGTGTAATAGTGTGCGCGGGAAGCAAGAATTTTTGGCTAAAAATTTGGTTGCGCGCGCCAAAACAACTTTTAGTCCCAGCTCGGAGTAGGAACCGGAACTAAAGGGCAACTTTTAGTCCCGGTTTTTAGTAGCAACCGTGACTAAAAGTACCTCTTAGTCCCGGTTCCCACCTAGAACCGGGACTAAAGGTCTTTGGTCCCGGGTGGTGCCAAGACCCGGGACTAAATGTGCCCCACCCCCTCTCTTCTTCTCCCCCCAATACAGCTCTCACTCCCCCAAATCCCTAGCTCTCACAGCCACACCGATCCATCCATCGCAGCTGCGCGCCCCGCCGCCAGCCTCCACCGATGCTACCGGCCTCTCCCTCCAACGACGCCGCCCCGCTCCGCCCTTCCCTCCACTACCGGCCTCCACGGACGCCGCCAGGCCCGACGCCACCGCGCCCGACGGCCCGCGTCCCGACGCCCGACGCCGCCCAACGGCGCCGCCGTCCTCTCCCTCCGCTGCCCGATGTCGCCCGACGCCGCCGGCCTCCGTGCCCTCCACCGCTGGCCTCCGTGCCCTCCGTCCGGCCCCCCGGTGACCTCCACCGTCGCCGGCAGACCAACGCCGCCGGCCGCCCACCGTCGGCCTCTCCCTCAAAAAAATGTGAAGTTTTTTTTAATTTGATGATGTAGATTTAATTTACAATTTTTATGTGATGTAGATTTAATTTTGATTGAAATGTGGTTGTACATATAACATTTTTGCGCTAATGTTTATATAATATTGCTTGACGAGAGCATTAAACTTATCTACATGCATTACTAGTATGTAATATATATGTACATATACGTATACAAAGAAGAAACGTATAGTACGTTAGATATTAGCGTAAAGAAACAAAAAAATTGAAACATAATAAAATAAAAGAAAGCAAAAAAAATACTTTTAGTCCCGGTTTGTAACTCAAACCGGGACTAAAAGCCTCTCTAAAACTGGTACTAAAGGGCGTACCCGGGTGGCCCGGGGGATCTTTAGTCCCGGTTCTAGCTACGAACCGGGACTAAAGGGTACCTTTAGTCCCGGTTTTCCCACCCGGGACTAAAGGGGTACCCTTTTAGTCCCGGATCCCGGTTTCCCAACCGGGACTAGATCCCGTTTCTCTACTAGTGTAAATTATTATTGGCAGCAGTTTCTGTAAGTGCCACGTGGCAAGAAGGTTGGTGGGGTCATGTTATATAAAACTAGCTAGGTAGCCCGCGCAATTGCGCGGCTAGCACCCATACAAAATTATCTATTTTTACATATGATTTTACTCAAAATTTGTTAAATATCCATCTTATTGTCTTAGGATTTTGATAGAGCGAACTTATCATCTCCGTGTTTCTACTTTTATAGTTTTCAAAAGTCGCTTCGGTCGTTACCCCTTACTCATTTGTTAGTCCTTTATTTGCTTGTCGATCTATCATTGTTTCTATTTATTTTTCTTGAAACCTTTAAAAATTAGACCTTTTAGTTTTTAGAGTTCATTGTTTTGTTGGGTTTTGTTTTTATAATTTTTTCAAAGTTCCGTCAAACACCGCCACTATACTCTTCTACGGCCCTCCGCTGTCTCCTCTCTTTATTATCATTAGGATTTTAAAAATTGAACACAATTATTGTTTGGGTTTATTTTTTTATGCTAAACCGTCAGCGGCTTTGCTACTCTACTCACTACACAGTCAGCTCACTGCCTCCCCTCTTTATTGTCATTGAGATTTTAAAATTTGAACATGATTATCATTGGGGTTTATTGTTTATTTTCTATAATCCCGCTAACCACCGCGACCGTGCTACTTAATGGCTCTTCCGTCGTTACTGCTCTTAAGCGTCATTGGTATTATATTTGGGGTTTTGTTTATATGTTTATAGTTTTTATATGTCCCATCAACTGACACCACTTTACTCTTTTACGGGCCTATTGTTTTTTCCCTCTTTAATGCTATTTAATATCATTGTGTTCTAGATGAACTATTCTTTTCGAAAAATCTATATTTTTCATTTTAATATTTTTTATTTGCAAATTATATTCCTACTTAAACTCCTATATTATTTTCTATTTTTGAAATTTATTTTACTTGTTATTCCGAATTTTAATTAATTCATCATATGTTCTAGACGGTCTACTCTTTCAATAGTCTTTATTTTTTATTACGAATCTTAGTTATTTATAAATTGTATTTCTAGTTGAACTCTTATTTTTATTTTTCTAATTTCTGAATTTATTTTATTTTTATTTCGAATTCTAATTAATCTCATGTTGTGTTATAGATGGATTACTTATAGTTTCGATATTTCTTTTTTATTTTGAATTATAGTTATTTCAAAATTGTTTTCCTACTTGAACTGTTCTTTTTCTTTCCTAACTTCAGAAATTTATGTATACTTTATTGTGAAATCACGTATTGGATTCTTATATGGACTCCTATTTTAATATTGTTTATTTTTAATTCCGAACTTCAGTTATTTTTTAGATTATATTTCTATTTGGACTCTTCTTTTATTTTTCTCCGATTAATGTTGGAATTTCTAGCTTCTACAGCGAACGTGGTGCCTTCTTTTCGAGCTATCTTAATAATATAATAGATTTCCATCCAAAGTCTTCGTCTACTTGATCAACAAAGTTTTTTTTGAATGAACCATTCAACAATGTGTGATCAGTGCTCGGACCATATGATGACGATACTGTGAAGAAAGGTGTAGAAAGGGGGGCAATCACATGGTTATGAATTTTCTACTGTAATTTTCTCAGATTTGAGGAGCATATTTGAAGTAAATTATCACTACACGCCTCTGATCAATAGAAAAATGTTGATGTTTCTACCTCTGCTCAACTAGTGCATATAAACTGATCAAATCAATCAAAGCACTGCACAGTCACGACGAATGTTGCCTTCAGACCCGGTCTTAACCCCGATCCGGCCCATCTTGGCCATGGCGTCCACGGTGGGCTTGGACCGGGGGTCCGAGTACAGGCCCTGGTCCGAGCCCAACAAGCCCATCCCATTTCGCAGGTTCTTGAAAAACTGGTTGTCAATGGCTTGCGGCGTCACCGGGTCTAGGTCCACGACAACCCGTGGGTCCACACCGGGTGGACACGACTCATGTAGCTTGGGCTCATCGTCGGATCTAGGCTCGGCCCGCTGATCCGGTCCACGAATATGTTGCAGTGGCCAAATCCAACCGAGTGCGCGGCTGCACATGACAATGACATATTATTCATGTATAGTCGATACAAAATTCAGTAAGGATTCAGTGCATTATTCTTCTGTCCTATAAAAAACAAACCTACGATGAGATCAGATATTTTCTACTTTAATAAATCTGGACAATCTGAAAATTCATTGTATTAGAAAACACCATATCACATTCTGAGATTTTTTTATGGGACGAAATAAGTAATAAGTAGCTAATCTGTTAACCCACTTCTGATCAGCACTTACACCCTTAATCATAGGCATAGCTGAGTGGATCGACTTACCAGAGAGGGCGATCATGTCGGTCTGCGAGAGGCCATTGGCGGCGAAGAGCTTGGTGAGCTGGTTGAGGTTGGAGAACGGCGACGGAAACTTCCCATCGACGCTGGTCGCCGTCGAGCTCAGCCCGTCCTGCCGTCCCAGCTCCACCGCGTACGACGGGCCGCCGGCCTGCACAACAATTATAGGCAGCTAGTTGAGGCGATTGATCGACGGTAGTAATTAATTAAATGGAAGCATGTGTTTCCTACCAGTGCAATGGCGTCCCTGGTGGCCATGGCGAGTATATCGGCGCAGGAGACGCGGTCGCGGCAGCCCGGCACGGCGTCGACGGCGGCCTTGGCCTTGATGACGGTGTCGAAGCCGTCGCCGGCAAGGGACATGTTGATGGGGTGGTCCTTCTCCGCCGTGCTGCTCGCCGTCGACGCGACGATCACCGACGCGTCGCAGCCCGTCACGAAGCAGTCGTGGAAGAAGAGGCGGACGGTGGCGCCGACCGTGGCGAAGGTCTGCCGGAGCTTGCTCGTCACGACGCCGCGGACGATCGACTCGACGTTGGGCGGTTGGGGCAGACGCCGGCGTAGTAGTCGCGCCGGAGCTGCGCCCCGCAGACGGCGGCGCCGGCGGCCAGCACCAAGAGCACCACCGCGAGCCGCCTCATTCGGATTCCGCCGCCGCCCATCGACTGCAAAGTTGCAACGGTGGGTGTTTTTGTGCTATACACTGCTACAGTTAGCACTAGTATGTAACTTTCTATCAGCATATTTATGCTTGTAACTAAATTTAGCACTATTCAATTAATGTTATAAAAAGATATATATATATATATATATATATATATATATATATATATATATATATATATATATATATATATATATAAATGAATCGATCTTGAACATTAATTACTATGATATGTTTTTCCTAATAAGAACAAGTATATATATAATATCTACACCCTTTATTCCTAGATGTTTTTTTTTACAGAGGGAGTAAATATCTATCTGTTTGTCTATCTAGCTAGTATTTGTCTGAAGTCTATCAATCTACCCATATTTATCTATTTATACTTTTACTACTTGGGTAAAATGTATGCATATAGACGTCCCGCATGTGTTATAGTGCCATCTGATCAATGACACTTCCACATACAACTTAACATGACCTTGGTGGCAACGATGTGATCTGATGTTTCACTTTCAATCTGAAACAAACAATACACGTCTTCATGCATGTTTGGCCACTTGGAACACCATGAGGAAATGCTATTTTGTCTCCCTCCAATAATCTGCCAGATATGTTCATCACTACACACCGAGGTATCACGGCCACAACCCCACAAACAACTTTAATTTATAACCAACCATTTTAATTGTAGTTTACATGCATCTATATATGGCTTGAATTTTACAAATGTTTTTCCTTTACAACTGTGCAAAAGAAAGCAACAATTTAACATCGGGATTAATTAAGCCCAATCTAAGAACATCCATTATAGATAATCAGTTAATTAATTGAGAACTGCGCAGTTGCGACGAATGTTGCCTTGCGATCCGGTCTTGACCCCAACCCGGCCCAACTTGGTCATAGCCGTCACAAAGGCCTGGTTAAAAGCGGCGCTGCTCTGGGCCCAAGAATCCACGATGGGCCTGGACCTTGGGTCCGAGTATAGCACCTGGTCAGAGCCCAGAAGGCCCATCCCGTTCTGCAGGTTCTTGAAGTACTGGTTGTCGAAGGCCCGCGGCGTCACTGGGTCCATGGTCACGGCGATCCGTGGGTCCACGTTGGGCGGGCACGACCTCTGTAGCTGGGCCGCATACCGTGGGCTCATCGTTGGATCCACCGACGACCCACGGATCCGGCCCGTAAATGTGTTGCAGTGTGCGAACCCTACCGTGTGCCCCGCTGCATCATAGTACAACATGACATGAGATCGATGCATACATACGAAGAATACGCTATCAGTATCGGTTTTTGAATTAGCAATGAGTAACGTACACCACCGGTTCTTAAGGAGCCAATAGTCACTACTGCAAAGCAAATTTGTACCAGGATAGAATCTATTTTCGCAAGCGGACGAAGCGTCCACCGTATTGACCAGTGACAAGTGAAAATCGGTGAAGTGGCATTTTGGCTTTTTATTTTTTTTAGTGATAGTATGTCAAGATATGTGACAGCTGAGTGGTTCAGATCGATTCTACCTAGGTCCAAACCGGAATGTCGTGACAGGACATGTTGCTATAAAAACAGCTCATGGGCAAGCACATAGTTTTGTATCTTCATGTTCGGCTGTTTTCCAGAGATGGGCTTGGGATCGAGTGATCTCGATGGAAGGATCGATTTGTACGGTTGTTTGTACAGTTGTAGCAGATGGTTCCAACCACAGGCAAGCATGGTTGGTAGGAGTTGGATTGTGTGCAAGCCAGGGAATATTTACTTAGCTAGAGAGATCTGGTTGCCTTAATCTCTCAGATGCAACAAAAGCTAGCAAATATGCATGGGAGATGTAGTAACTATGCTTAACTAGGAGAAAATACTTAGTACACATGAACAAGTTGCTTTTGTAATTAATTGGTTGCCTAATCATTAAGCAGAAGCAACCAGAGTAATTGGTAGTGACTATTTCTCAGTCACTAAGTAGATATGTACTATATATTATCAATATAGTTGCCTTCACTTGGAAGACCGGAAAGAATTGATATAGTTTTTTTTAAGAAAGTGTTTTAATTTTCTGAGGGTAAGTAGTTTTTTAAAAAATAATAAGATAGATTAATATAAGATATTCGCTCCACAAATATATTCGATTTCTACAAGTTTTTAGATACATATACTAGTTTCAGTTTATTCTTTTTTAATTTAAGCTTGCATGTTTGGTGATATAACTCATATTAGTCTATATATTTTTTTAATTTTTTTAATAATCATCCCTCGAGGAATGAAAAATTGAAAATCCATCTCCGAAAGATTTTGATTAAGTTTTTTTCACTTAATTGATGGGAGCTGCTCATAACTAATTGCGGTAAGTGATGGAGTATGTGGCTGACCGGAGAGGGCGATCATGTCGGCCTGAGAGAGGCCGTTGGCGGCGAAGAGCGCCGTGAGCTGGTCGAGGTTGAACGTCGGCGGCGGCAGCCTCCCGTTGACGCTGCTCGCCGTCGAGCTCAGCCCGTCCAGCCGCCCAAGCTCCACCGCGTACGACGGACCTCCGGCCTGCACAACCAATCCGGCCACCATTGATTCCGATTATGAACCTTCGCTTTCTTGCATGTACCCATGCAAACACACACATCTCTCAGCAAAATTAATTAGAACTTGGGTTAATTATGCGATATATATGATGATACATCTTGATGGTGACGTGACGTGCAACTGCTATAGTTGTACGTACCAGCGCGATGGCGTCCCTGGTGGCCATGGCGAGGATGTCGGCGCAGGAGACGCGGTCGCGGCAGCCCGGCACGGCGTCGACGGCGGCCTTGGCCTTGATGACGGTGTCGAAGCCGTCGCCGGCGAGGGAGAGGTTGTTTGGGTGGTCCTTCTCCGCCGTGTTGTTCCCCGTCGACGCGACGACCACCGACGCGTCGCAGCCGTTGACGAAGCAGTCGTGGAAGAAGAGGCGCACGGTGGCGCCGACAGTGACGAACGTCTGCTGGAACTTCTTGGAAACCGCGTCCCTGACGATGGACTCCACGTTGGGGCACACGCCGGCGTAGTAGTTTTGCCGGAGCTGCGCCGCGCACACGGTGGCGCCGCCCGCCACGGCGACCAGCACCAGCATCGCCGCCGCCGCCTGCCGCCGCCTCATCACCATCTTGTCTTCTCCGGCCGATCAGCTCGAGCTTGAGCTTAAGCTAAGCTAAGCTATATAGTGAGCTGAGCTAGGCTAGGTGTGAAGTTAATGTGGTGTACTGGTTGCAGTGGAGCACAAGTGAAGCTGCTAGGTGAGGTAGAAGAGATGATAATGCTCTAGGCAGAGTGGCCGGTGATGAAGTGGATAACGGCGGCGGCGGTGGAGGTCGAGTGGTGGATGGATTTGTATAAATCGATCGTGCATTGGTGCGTGCGAGCCAAGTGGTTGGATGAACTGTGTGTGGCAGCGAGGGAGAAGAGCTAGACGATGGAGTGAGAGGCCCACAAGGGCACATATCCCGGTGACGTGGATTCATCTGGACCGTTGGGTGAGGCAACCGACGGTGCAGATGGAGGCTACGTCGTCGTCGTTGCATGGTCCCCGGCCGTAAAGTGAAGAGAGGTATAGGCGTTGTGATCATCCGATCCGAGCGTGACGTCAACGTGACGGTGATATGAAACTGAACGAGACGGGCATGCACAACTGCACCAACAAATTAAATCTGTCGTTGCGTGGATATCGTTTGTGAATTAATGCGCTCAATGATAGCTTGATCGGCAAAAATGTTCATCGAAAGAAAAGGGCTAGCTAGATTATACTCAATTCCCTTTTCAACAGATGATGCCGTTGATATACGTTTGATTATTTATTTTATTTGAGAAATTTGCGTAAATATATATGAAGAATAGTATATTAAGTCGTGTTTAAATTAATATCTCAATGATAGATAAACCAGGTCGATCTCACGATAAAGTAAATGATAGTTGTGTGAATTATTTTGAATAAGGAGAACGATCATACGTAATTAAGTAGTATTAGGTATGATGCATATACCACAACTCACAAAATGAGCCATGCAAGTTGAATCGTGTGTGAGGATATATTTTGGTTAATTGGCAATAAATTAATCAGATTAAGACCAAGCTGGTCTCAAGGGGAGCATGCACTAGCTAGCTTGTTTGCACTACACATATAGGACATTAGGACTCCACTGCTAAAAGTATATTAGTATTATCTTTGGTGCCTACTACTACTACTAGTGGCTTTGCCTAGAGATAGCTAGACGGAAACGAGATGTGGCCGATGATATATTTGGAGGTGCTTCTGGGAACACCAAAATCAATTAATTCTACGGTTATGATTTCTCATTTTTTAAAAAAATGATTTTGCTTTCATTTTTTAATTTGAAAACAATAACACGAATTGAAGGACATTGTAACAAACCCTTTCAATTATGGCTCCCTTGTGTGTTGCATATATATACACTGTAAGCGAAGTGAGCGTCATAGCTCAACTGATTAGATTCTTACGGTGGTACCAATCTACCCGGGTTTAAAATCTAAACTTGACATGGGTATCGCATTTACGGTAAATTATTCTTTCAGTGGTAAATGACGTACCAGTCGATAGCGAGGTGTCTGTGGTGGCTTCATGAATCTTAAGATATACCGGTATAGTCTTCCGAAAGTGTTCATAGGGGTATAGTGTGTATGTGCCTTCATAATTAGGATGAGTGTACATATGTTACGAGCATCTGCGTATATATTTTGTTTCTAAAAAAATACACTGTAACAATTAACAGTATTCATTCACTCAGTAATTATTTGATATATAATGCCATAGTTCCGTAAATTTTGCAACCTGGACCTTTCCTTAGCTAATTAATAAGTTATTAATTATCATATTTTCTTGTAAATTAATTGATCAGTAACTCTTTTTTCCAATTATATATAGAAGATAGACACCTGCATGCACACTACTTGTACACACCCACGATTGCGCCTTCCAACTCACTTGCTAAAAGGAGTCGTAGGTCAGCAAAAAGCCATGAGTAATACACCAGAAAGCTCTAGATTTTCACAGAAAAGAAGAAGATGTTTTTAGCACCCAAAAATGAAATAAGTTCATCTGAGGTTTTTTAACTTGTCAACGAATCCGATTTTCATCCTTCAATCCAAAAACCAGATACAACAGATCCCTCAACTATTAAAATCAGTGCAGATGAGGTCATTCGGTGGTTTGGATGACGATTTTGGCTGAAGTGATACTTACGTGACTAATTTGACTCGGTTTTCATCTGACGTGGCGCTTACATGGTAATTCAATCCGGAAAAATAATAAATCCCGTGGGACCCACATGTCAGGTTCACACAAATTAATTAAAAATGGTGGGGTCCACGTGGGCCCCACATATCATTCTCACCTCCTCTTCTTCGTCCTCTTTCCCGTCTCTCCACGTGGCACATCCATTAACAAAGAAAAATAAATGAAAAACGCAAACCAGCACTCGCGTCAATCAAGAACCACTCAAACATTCCCAGTGTGATCTCTACAGTAAACCCCGCACCCTAAACTAGCGGGAACAAGGAAGCACTCAACATCTAGAATCCAATCCAATAGAAACTACACACATCCGCAGTGAGGAGCAACAACAACTACAAAAATCCAAGAAGTGATTAAAAAACCCGATCCACTATTGAGTCTGGGTTTTTTAATCTCTTCAACTGTAGCTATAACGAGGTATTTTATCGAGTCTATTAGTATTTTTTTAACTAAAGATACCTACGGTGTATATTAGAAAAAATTTTACTTTGAGGTATTTCATGACGATATGACGATATCTCCCAGTAAAAGTTTAACTATGTGAGATGTGTGTTTTACTTGTAACAAGCACTGTGATTGTCTAGGAAGAAGAATGATTTTTGTGAAGTTCAATGAGACAAATTCTCATATGGAGAAATATATTTTGGGTATATAAAAGACGTAGAGTCATACTACCTCCGTATCTCCGTATTTTAATATATGATATTATTGACTTTTTGACCAATGTTTGACTAATCGTTTTATTTAAAATTTTTGTGCAAATATAAAAATATTTATATCATGCTTAAAGAACATTTGATAATAAATCAAGTCAAAATAAAATAAATGATAATTACATAAGTTTTTTTAATAAGACGAATGATAAACGTTGATAAAAAGTTAATGGTGTCATATATTAAAATACGGAGGAAGTATAGTGTTATAAAGTCATACTAATTATGCTTCATACATGCAAATATATATGCCTCATATGGGCTATGTGCCTATCTATGCATGTTGGGTATACGTATGGCCGGCTTGAGAAGCCATAGTAGTATTCGGAGATATTGTACATGTGCAGTGATGGAGATTTGCGCTCCTCATCGTTTCTTCTTGGGTTATTAATTTGAAACTTAATTCTTAAGTTCATTTTCAATGTAGGCTATTTTCCAGCATTTTTTTAAAACCGTGACTAATGTAAATATAAAAGTTTTACATATATATTTTGCTCGGTTCATATTTCTACCGTACGTAGACATAAAAGAAGGATTGAAGTAGGCGGTGTCATTGCAGGATGACTAATGAAAAAAAAAGAAAAAAAAAGGAGTCTTTATGTCTCGTTACCGAGGAGCTCGTTTCGAAAAAATACGCCGTTTGGATTTCCTAGAATCATACCTTCGTCCATTCTTGGCAAGCCTTCTTCTCTGATGGTATAGATGAAGACACCGGATCCCCATCCTTAGCCAAACCTTCCATTCAAGCTAGGGCAACAAAGGTTTCATCAGAAAGGGATCGATGGGGAAACAGAAATGATTAACCCCTCGACTACCTTTTTTGATTCGGGTTTCGCTTGTGCGTTTCCGGCTTTTTGCCTTCAGCACGCCATGGAAGCGGAGCAAAGTAGCAAATATAGTTGAGATAAGAATTCACTCGTTAAATTAATAAACTACAAGAGTCTCTTTCTCAAGATTTATAAGAACTCATTGCTAGAAGAGTTTCTATCGAATATATATATCAGTTTTAAATTTTCAACTATAGCCGTTTGAAAAGAGATCTAGCTATTTCTTTTCGTATATAGTTTAGTCGCTATAACTTCATTTAGCCCGCTACAATTGTTTAAGAAGATTAACCGCTAAATTTTTTAACCCGCTATTTAAAACACTGATCAATAATAATAAAAGTAGATTTGGAGTTGTAATACAATTAGTTGTCCGACCTCGACATCACCGCGGGCTCTGTCACTGCATCTCGATCCCCCCAACGCACAAGGAGAGATGAGCCCAAAACTAGTTGGGTCGTCGGCCCAGTACAGTTCAGTCTAGGTCGATTTTTTCTCTCTTTTTTTGAGAGAACTCCATGTCGATCAGAGATGAGAGAGAGAGAGAGACGTACGCCATGGCAGCTGCTTCTTGGTCGCTCAGGCTCAGCATCGGCAACCTGCAGCACCACCGCCGCCGTCGCCTCCTTTCCCACTCGCCAGATCAGCAGCATTCCGTCGATCTTCTTCGATCTCTTAGCTTCTCAGTCGATTCGATCTTGTGATGATTGATTTCCATTAGAAGCTCGCAGCAAAGAATAATAGTGCGTTGAGCGGCATGAAGATGATGAAGAATGCGCTACATGTAGCGTGGAATGGAAAGCGCATAGCGGCAGCTGGGAACACGATGCATCTGCTCCTAGTCCTCGTATGATTTTCTGGTGCAAATTGTTCTAGCTCCCTCCTGCCCTATTGATCTATTAATCTCTCCTTCTCCAGATGGTTTATCATCACTCCCTCATTTTATTATATTGCCTACATACAAAATTCAGAAAAATTATAAGATAAATTAATATAAAATATTTTACTTCCAAACATGTTCACAAATTGTAAGTTCAAATTTGATTTTCATAAATCATAAAAAAATAAATTAAATTGAAATTAGTTGACGTATATTTACAGTTATATTTGTTATAGCTTGTAAAAGTAAAATTCAAATTTACATGTTTGCATAGTAATATATCTCATATCAATTTATTTTTTATTTTTAAAATTTTTGATAACTAACTAGAAAACATGCAAGAAACGAGAGCACACCTCTCGTGGTTCTCAATTCTATGTCTAGCTGCTGCTCTTACCTTAAAGCCCCCTAATTTGTTTTAATTTTTGTCTCTATTTATTGAGTTTCAGGTCTAGAGTAATCCATTTATCCATCATCGTCTACTCAAGCTATAAAATTGGACATAACTCTGCTAAATCCAAATACGAGAGCTCCAAGAGCGAGCTTCCTAACTTAGAAGAAGAAAATGTCAACAATACCTACCTACAAGAGCTTGCCTCTGCCAGCTCGTGTCGCCATATATAATTAAATTTTGCATGGATCAGTCCTGTTATGTTTTCACTAATTAATCTCCTGTGGGCATATATATCACCTTGTGTACGAATCATGATCCCACCTGGTGTTTTGTACTACTAATTAATCTACTAGTAATATGCACGTGCTAACGCTACGGCTATATTTGACAATACAAATCAAAGAAAAATAACATATATTTTTTTCATCAAGTATAGAATGAGATAGCTTCTATATTCACGCAAAAAAGTGATGATAGAGTTATTCTATTGAATATAGTCCATTGCTGCTTTCAGTTGATATAATTCAAGGTATTATTATTTATCATAAATAGCTTACAAAGTTAGATTGTAGCTTTATTACAGTAACAGAAAGAGTTCTGAACTTCATCATCATAAATAGCTTGAAAGATCTCTAAATTCATATAAAAGTCTGCACCGAAACGAATGCTCCCACCATATCAATAAAATGACCCGTGGTTTTACTGAATTGAAGCACATGCACCTTTTAATAAAATCACACTAAGAAGAAATGGGTAATGTAGGTAGAGAGAAAAAAAATCCTTCACCAGTACTTGCATGCTTGCACCTATATAGCAAAAGGAACTTAAGTAGTCACAATTCAGGGGGCTCATAAATTGGACCATGGATAATGGGGCAAATCTTTCATGACAGCAAAATTTCTGTGATGTATCTTTTACCTGCTATTTCTATCAGCTCCACCAGTTGACTTATAAAGCTGGCATGAACCTGCCGTTGAACAAGATTTGTGCATAACTGAATGCCATTGAACAACTAAGGGAACCCTGCCTCTTGGATGTAATTTATTCTAAGCTTAACTATTAGGAATCTTTTCCTTATTGTTACACGTTTGAATACTCAAGAGATGCATACTATTTTTGTCATTTATTAGAATAGTAGTTGGTTAATACTAATTAATGCACAAGCCTTGTTTAGTCGTGTCCTCGAAATATCTATATATCTATGATTTGGGGTGGGTGTCCGTCTCCCGTACTATCCACATCACCCCGCATGTTGGAAGGCGGTGGATTTGGGAGCGCTTGCACTCGTGTCAACTTTGGAATTTTTTTTATAAAAGACCAATATTTTATTGATACACTACTACAACATAATCTCTAATAGGGACAATTCATAGGTATATGTTCATTTAAACTGACACCTATTAACACTTTCACACCTTTGTGAGATGAAAAAAAATATAGAACCAGCGCCATTAAGCAATTATAGGTGTCGGTTCTAGAGAAAACCGGTACCAATACAATTGCTACTGGTTTTTTAATAAGAACCGATACATATAATATATTATAGTTGATAGCTAATTAAAAACCAGTACCTGTAATGTATTATAGGTGCCGATTTTGAAAAAAAGGTATAAAAACCGGCGAGCCAAGATTTTTTTTAGCCAGCCTTTTTAGTGCGTCCACTAGCCCATCCTTATCCATTGTTCTCTCTCGCCCTTCACCCTCTCTCTCATCCTTCACCTCCACTCTCCCACCCCCTTCACCTTCCCTTCTGTCTCTCACCCTTCACTCTTCGGCCACCTCCTCTTCGGCGCCGCCCCTCCAGCTCTAGCACCTCCCTCTCCTCCCCTCTATAGATCTGTCGCCCCTCCTCCTGCCTTCTCCACCACTACGGATGGCTCCACTGGCTGCGACGACGGTGACGGCTGGCGGATCCGGCAGCAGCGGCGGTGATGACTTCTCATTGATTTCGTTCATGGATGTTTGTTTTGTTCTTAATTCTGTGATTGTGTTATTGGATAGGGACCTCATGGGTGATGGGGAGCTACTCGATGCATCGACTCGATCCAATTTTTTTTATTCTTAAGACCTTAAAGGTGCCGACTCCAAAACTGACATATTTAATTTCTCTCATCAGTGCTGCTTGCTACGTGCCGGTTGGAAAAACCGGTACCTATGTGGATTTCCAAAACCGACACCAACTTGTGTTTCTGCAGTAGTGATAATCTGTTGTAGGTTGTCCATCGTCACATGTTTCTATTATATGTTCTATCAACTAGTCTTGTTGATGTCTGGGTGGAAGTAGGCCTAATACAGTCCATTCCAGGTCGGATTCGAACACATCGCATCCTATTTTTTGCTCACAAACCCGGCGCGACTCTCACCAAACGTGACGAAACCGACGTCGTCGATCGCTCGCCGCCATGGCCGCTGTTCTCCGATCCCTGACCCTGAGTGGTCGCTCGGCAACCACCGCCGGCATCAGCCGCCGCCTCATTTGCAACGCGGCGTCAGATCATCAGGTCCGTTAATCATTTCCCTATATATATATATATATATAGGTGGGGATTGGGAGGTGATTGCCCTAGCTAGCTCACTGGATCGATCGATTGTAATCAATAATCTACCTGCTTGCTAGCTAGCTTATATAGTTATTAAGTTATATATATGTTTATGCCTGGTTTCTTCCATTAGAAGCTCGCAAAGAACAGCTGCGGCACGAAGAAGGAGGAGGTATCGGCGACTGTGAATTCCGAAGTGCAAAGCATCAGCTGGTGAGATGCATGCATATGCTCGTAATTAATCCTCACATGATTAATTTACTGGTGTAGCCTATATACTAGCTCTACAACTAATTTCTTCTTCTAGCTAGTGTCCTAGCTGTTGGCTCTGCTGCTGCTACATTAAAGTCCCCCTAATGTAACAACTTTGCTCTTTATTTATTTATTTATTTATTTGTTTCAGGGGTAGTTTATTCAGGATAGCCGTTATCACCTACTTCAGCTGTAAACTTGGAGAAAGATATGCCAACTACCAATACGAGAGGTCCCTTTTCGAGGGAGTACAGCTTCCAAAAAGCTAAGCAGGAGATGTCAACACCACAGCTGTAAAGTGTGCCTTAGTTATTGGGTGTTTTTACAGTACCTCCCATTGATGGATGTAGTAGTGGTAGTAAGAATAAGAGGGTGTTTGGATCCACCTGACTAGAGATTACTTGATTAATTTTAGTCACATTAGGGGACTAAATCTCCAAACACCCCTGACTAAATGGTGGCTAAAACTAGTCTAATCTCTAGTCAAGGGTGACCCAACTTCTAGTGACTAAGGGGGTGTTTGGATCCACCTGACTAGAGACTACTTGACTAATTTTAGTCACACTAGGGGACTAAATCTCCAAACACCCCTGACTAAATAGTGACTAAAACTAGTCTAGTCTCTAGTCAAGGGTGACCCAACTTCTAGTGACTAATCCCCTCTCTCACCTAATTAATTGCTCATTCCATGGAGAGGGAAGGAGAGAGAAGGGGGAGGGAGAGGAGAGAGAAGGGGAGGTAAATCTGGACTTTAATGCACTTTAGTCACATCTTCCAAACAGAGGGTGACTAAAATTTTTTAGTCTGTCTAAACTTTAGTCAGGTGACTAAAGGGATCCAAACACCCTCTAAATCCCCTCTCTCACCTAATTAACTGCTCCTCCCATTAATTGCACTGAGAGAGAAGGTGGAGGGAGAGGAGAGAGAAGGGGAGGTAAATCTGGACTTTAATGCACTTTAGTCCCATCTTCCAAACAGGGGGTGACTAAAATTTTTTAGTCTGTCTAAACTTTAGTCAGGTGACTAAAGGGATCCAAATACCCTCTAAATCCCACCATTGATTTTGATGATCATTTGAGTCATTTACTTAACTAAGAAAAAATATCCTTGCCTTGCAACAGGTGAAGACTATTTTAATCGTATTATTGTGAGATATTCTTTTTGCCCAGAAAGTATACAAGATTTTTATTTTGAGATAATATTGACATCCAATTCGAAACTCTTGTCGGAATGATGTCTATATACTACACGTTGCTTTCTTATTGTCTGACAGGAATTATGAAGCAATTAGGAGACCGACTCTCGTCCCAAGTTAGCCTGCGAGTTTTTTAAAAGGCATTCTTATATGACTCCTCATGTATTTTCAAGAAGCTTACTAATGTGCAGTGGTCGTTCCATCGGACTTGATGTCCAACAAACTATACTAACAAACTAAAGGGCTACTGATCATTAGGACAAATCACTAGCTCGTAGCGACTTTTCTACGATGAATTGACTGTTTGCTGTCGAAAAAAGAAAACCCCTATTATCATTTGCAATTGGTTAGCTCAACCAGATAGGCACCCTGCTGTCATCAGTGCACAAAATTATAGGTACGGCGGACTTGTTAAACATCTGAAAATCAGTATGTAATATACTCATACCAGAGCATGTTGTTTCCAAAAACACTAACATGGTAAATGTAAATGTAAAAAACAAATCATGCACATTCAAATATCCAATAAAACTAGAAGTGCAGAAATGAATGATTTCTTATTAGCAGAACTAGAGAAGCGCTATTATTGGGATAAATCATTATAGGTTATGCTTGAAGTGAGTCCCTTGACCATCCAACGCTCCAATATATTCTCTAAACGTTTGCTGCTACTGTCTCAAAACCAGTTAAGATATTTCTGCTCAATTCCTTTAACAAGTAACAACAATCCAGCAGATACCCGTAATCAATAGAACTGTCACTTAATCAGTGTTAGCTTGTACAAATAGATTAGTAATTTAACAATAAAGTTAGGAACCCAAGAAAAATGAAGAAACTGATTGGTAGTACGCCGGTGCTCTGCTAATCTATCGTCAGACCATCATAGCCGTGTGTCCGCTATCCCACCGGAGATCCCCAAAACTAGCAATCGATCGATCATCACTCGCCACCGCGCGACAACCTACGAAACATTCAGCATCGTTGTTCTGCAGAGTTCACACCAGAAGCTAGGTATGGCAGCTGCCACACCTTTCCACAAGGGAGTCAGCCTCGAGTTTTATTCGCTTTTTGTCCCGAGTTTTTTTCATCACACATGCAGTTCCTTAATTCCAGATGTGAGCATGTAAGGTTCGGAGTTCTATTTCTAAGCAGCATGCACATGTGAACATGTAAATTCGGTTGAACTGATGGCCTGATGCCCAACAAAATAACTAGGCTATCTATTTAATTAAATGTCCTGTGCAGTTCCAATTTCCAAAATGAAAAGCAACATCTGAACTCAAGCAAAATTGTTTGCTGAATTAGCAGAGGGAGAAGCAATGGAGGTCGAAGAAAATTCAAGGTTGATAGCAAGATGGCAATCAGCAAGTTGACCTATTTTACTCACTCTCATAATGGTTCATCTATCATCCTTGATCACTAGGTAGTTTGACTAACAGTGGCTGTTGGGTTATACATCGATTCACCGGTGCATATTATTTTGTTGGATTAACAGTTCGATGGAACAATCAGTGCACACGTGCGCATCATGCCTACAGATGTAACTGCTGGATTTGTGTGCTCACATCTAGAATTAGAGGGTTGCATGCGTTTAGATGAAAAAAAAATCGGCCTTTTCTCTGTTCTAATCCACCAAAAAGTATTGCTTGACTTACAAGTTGTTTTCATTTTGGAAATTAGAAGTGCAGCGACCAGTTCAAATGTAACCATCTGCTTGGATCGTCAAAATCATAATATGGAGTAGCAATCTTGATTTGTTTCACATAAAAGCGGCATCAGCAAGGAGAGGAAAAATAACAGGGTGATGTAATTGTAATACTAGCGATATCTGTTAATGGATCATTTGCTTTGCATTGTATACCTACTAGTTTGACTAGAAATAGAATTCAGGACACTAGGTAGGCGCTCACATTTGGAATTATGGGGGTTGCATGTGCTTGAATGAAAAAAAAATGGGTAGAAGAAAGGAAATGGGAAGTCATCAAGATGCAAGCTGTTCTTGTTGTCACCTTCTCAAACAATCAAGACCTGACAAGTAACGTTGTTGATGCTCTGACAAAAAAAATAAAAATAGTACCATCATCGTTAAGCCCTAGCAGCCACAGATGGAAGAGGTGCACAAGTGGAGCCTGGTTCCCTCACCACAACGGCGTGGTTGGTGTTGGAGGTGGAGAAGTCGGAGAAGCGGCCGGCGTTGGGGGCGCCGCGGGCGGAGAAGGAGCGCGCGCCGGCGCCTTTGGGCAGGCGGGGGAGGGGGAGGGCGCGGGCGCGGCGGAGGAGAGCCGCCGTCGCCATCTTGGTCTTGCCCTAGCCTTCCATGTCTCTTCCTCTTTCTCTGCGGTGGATCAGTGGGTGATGGGAGGAGAAGCCTTGTGTCACAACTCATCACACCAAACACAAAGATTCCTTCACCGTTCTGCCTTTGCCGCCACCTCCCGCTCCTGGCTCTCCTTCCTATGGCCCCTCTTCCCTGGTGCTTGGTGGGAAGTCCCCATGTTTTTTTATTTTTTTTCCTAGTCACTAACATGTGGGGCCCGCATCCCAATCATCGAATAATCAAGTGGGGCCCACCTTTCGTCCCCTACTAACATCTCTCTCCATCTCTCCACCTTTCTTCTTATTAGTGGGGAGCGGCGGCAGTGGGGCTCTCCTCTCTCTCTCACCCGACCCCTTCCGGCCCGCGACGGTGGCAGAGTGGCCGACCGAGCTAGTATGCGGGGCGCGGTGGAGAAGACGGCTTGGAGAAAGAGATGGAGAAGCGAACCAGCATCGTCCGAGAGCACGTCGTTGGTGAGGCTCTCTTTGAAGTTGACTTACATGTGGACCTGACTTGTATTTTGTGACTAGGTTATCAAATCAGCAAAAGGTTGACCAAGTCAAAGGGCCACGTTAGTGAAACCGCCCTTCAAAACGCCAAGGGAGTCAAATTGCATTGGTTTTAATAGTTGGGGATCGAAATATCCGGTATTGTGGTTCAGAGACTTGAATTAGATTCGGCCACTAGTTAAGGGAGTTAAAGTGGACTTACTTTGATTTTTAATATGGTTAATTAGATCCATGCCATTAAAAATATTCCGGTTTTAAAATATGCCACTAGTATTCGCGTATTTGGAACCATGCCATTATAATTTCACACATCTTCCAGATATGTCACTACCTACCTCTTAGATGCATTTATGAAAAAATTTGGACCAAATTACCCTTCTTTTCTTCTTCTTCCTTTTTCTCCCCTCTCCTTTCTTCCACAGCTCAGAGATCAGCGGCGGCGAGCGGCAGAAACAGCGGCGGCGGAGCGAGTGGCGGCGGCAGCAGCGGGCGAGCGGCAGCAGCGGGCGAGCGGCAGCAGCAGCGGCGGCGGCGGGTGGCGGTGGCAGTAGCAGCGGCGGTGGCGGAGCAAGTGGCGCAACGACGGCGCAGCGAGCGAGCGATAGCAGCAGCAGCGGTGGCGCGGCGGTGGAACGAGCGGCGCGGCAGCAGCAGCAACGGCGAAGCGGGAGCAGCAGCAGCCGCCGCGGGCGCCGATGAAAATCTACGACGCGTCGCCGAAGATTATCCACGCAAAGCCGAACGAGCTGGCGCTCGTGCAGCGGCTCACCGGCCCGGGCTCGGGGCCGCCGATGCCGCGTCAGGGGTCGACGACGGCTGTAGGGGTACACGCTGCCCGCGGGCGGCCGCCCTTCTCCTCGCGCCCCGCCGGAGAGGGGGAGAGGAGGCCGGCCGGAGTGGGGGGAGATGAGGCCCGCGGGAGAGGGGTGAGGATGCCGGCCGCGCCGGCGGGACAGGGGGAAAGAGGCAGCCGCCGTCGCCGCCGCTCTCGCCAGCCGCCAGCCGCCGCCCGCCGCCAGCTGCCGCCGTCGCTTGGCTGAAGAGGAGAGGAGAAGAGAGAGAAGAGAGAGGTTGAATTGAAGATGAGGGTATTTTTGTTCAATAGATGCAAAATACGTATATTAGTGGCACCACTAAGATTTCAAACAAGTAGCAGTGGCATCGTTACAAATACGTAAATATTAATGATATATTTCGAAACCGGAAAAAATTTAATGGCACGTATCTAATTAACCCTTTTTAATAAGAGTGAAGGAGAGATGGACTGGGCTGGCCCAAATACAAAACTAGTCTTGTTGTGTCGCTGGCCTAATAAAAAAATTCCAGTCCAGAGATTCCAATTCCAACACACACACATATATATATATATACCTAATTAAAAAATTAAAATCATTTCCGTTGTTCGTTAGGGATAAAAATTAGACTTTCGGTTTTTTCTGGCCGAATATGCGCTTGCAGCCTGAGGCGGAGGAGAGAAGGGAGGAAAGTGGATCGCATGGGGAGGTAAATTAGACTTTTTTTTGTCCATCAGGGAGATCAATTAGACTTTCTGTTTTTGTGGGCCGAACGTGCACTTGCAGGTTGAGGCGGAGGAGGGAGGCCGAGAGGGGAGGTAAATTAGACTTTCTGTTACTCGCCGGGCTACAAGTTGAGCTTGTTGGGCCGAACGTGGCTAAAAAGAAAAAAATATTTTTTTATAGATTTTTATTTAAATAAATATTGAAATGGTGTTTGTATTATTAAAATTAGCAATTGACCTCTGAAAATTCTGAGAAAATTTTAAATAGTGTAATGAATCATGGATAGTTTAACAAAAATTAAATCTAGCCATGTAATTTTATTTCTCACACTTACTTTACTTTACTTATAAATTAATTTAATTCTACACCTACCTACTTTATTCCGAAAATTTTGTATTTTAATTAATTACATAATGTAAATTTTTCTCAATTTTCTCATCTTTTCTCCCCGTTGCAACGCACGAGCAATTTATGTAGTCTATACCTACCTAATTAAAAGATACGTAAGGATTCCGGGACTATTTTCGTCCGTCATTGTCATCATCCGCATGTATACGCAATTTTTGTTTACGCAAAACAGACTCTAGGATTGGAAACTCTAGGGTTCATTACAGGGCTCGATTCCGAGCTCAATACGATGCGATTTTGCTCTCACTCTTAGGAAAATGGACAGATGAGAAGATAAGGATCGGAACCACTCAATCAATTTTGGATTATCTCCGAGAATACAAATGGATTTCACAGAGGAGGCTTCAGGCGACATCGCGCAACTGCGGGACACCAGACGGAGGTAGGAGACGACGTTGTAGCACAGGGACCCACGCGACAGTGAGAGGAGGAGCAGGGGATGCCGATTAGACTTGCAGTTGCTTGTATCTGAACTAGATACCCTATGCCACCCTTTTTGATCATTTTACTTAATTTCTTCCCATCAATTAATGAGTGCTTCCCTGGTTTAGTGTAGTCCTGAAACTCCACAGTTCTGTTTCCCCTAGTAACTCCCATAACTCTTCTTCTCAAGTTCATGAGTGATTGGACTAAGCTTAAAAATCCAATCAGCCCCTATGATTACATCATACCCATTCAGTGGAATTAGGTTGAATGAATCAACAAATTGTTCACCTTGGATCTCATATTCAATCTTTGAGGTTTTGGTCTCAGTTCTCAACTCACCACCTCCTGCTATTACCACTCTCTGGGCCTTGGTACCCACCAATGGATACTGGTTTTTGACAGCAAATCCATGGTTCATGAAAGTACTAGTGCTTCCACTATCCACCAAGCCTACAGCTTTCCTGCCATTAAAGATCCATTAATCTTTAGTATCACTGAAAATGTATCAGGAGGAGTTTCCCCTTGGATTGCATTCGTGGAAATACACATCACTTCTCCTTGTGGTTCCTTTGTTTTCTCAGGTTCCTCTTCATCATGTATCTCATCTTCTTTTGGTCTCATCGGTTGACTTTTTAAAAGTAAAAAGCTAAAGGTGATACGGCTTATTAGCAACCAAAAAATAATTTATGAGTAAAACTTATATATATATATATATATATATATGTTTATAGCGATTCATGTCGACCCCCAATTTTGCAAATCGGAGATCTTATGTGTTTATCCGTACCAATCCCTGGATCAGTAGTTGGTACACACATACATAGCCGGATCACAACTTATCACGGATGAATTCAGGCTAAAAGGTTAAGTACTTACATTAGGGCCAGGCAGGCTAACATTTATCAGAGAACAACAGCGGTATACAAAACAATACAAGGGCCCGGTTGACATGCCACAGGCAGCCGACTGGGGAACGAGACCTAGAACGGGACCGCACTCCGATCATCTTGTTAAGTACGCAAGCGTACCGACAAGGGCTTCTCTTCAGGCACTCTGCTAAAAGATATATATAGAGCAACAGTGAGTACAGAAGTACTCAACAAGCCACCACACAAGAATACATATGATAGAAGGCATTTCAAGGAATGGCTTTTGGTTCTTTTGCGTAAAGCAAATTTTCGTAAATCCTTTCACAAGTCTAAGACCTAGCATAGACTGATCAAATTTTAATACCATAGTTCATTAATCAACGACGGTTCTGTCCACCATCCATTGTCATCCCAAGGATAGCTTCCCATCATTGAGTCGTCATGGTTTTCTGAGGACATCCACCTTCCCTCCTCTCAGGAAGTGGCTCCATCAGCATAAAAATCATCATGTATCATCCCATCCCACACAAGTTAAGAATTTAGAGTCTAGCCAAGTGTAATACATGTCCCGGTGCTCAATATCCGCGAGCACGGCTATTCGAATAGATTGGGATTACTCACACTGCAGTGGATGTACACTTTACCCGCACTCCGCGACTGCCCAACACATGAGCCTCGTCCCAACACATGAGACGCGTCACGGCAAAGTCTTTCGATAACCTTGCATTGGCAGTACCCGCTCCATGAACTATCATCCTCATGCACTCTAGGCGTATCTGTTTCTAGCAGTGAGAGGAGTTCTGGCGCTCCCGAGAAGGGAAGTCTCACACGCACGTAAAGTTTATAATTTATAGTTTAAGTTCAGATTCTCACTGTCACACACGTGGCAGTCCTACCAATGGCGACACCGACGTAGGGCACGCATCGCGGCCCTACCTCAACGGCTGCCCCACCGTAGCGAACCTGCCTCACACACGGGGTGAACCATCTATGCAAGGATACTGCCTCTGCTCAGCTATCTAGTCTGCTAGGTCTATACCCATCCGAGAAGTGCGGTTGTACAAGGGTCGTTTCATGCTTAACTTCATGGCTCGGTCCTTAACTGACCGGGGACGGTACTAGCCTTTTCCAGATACCACCCAAATCCACCATCCGCCCTAGGGGTGGCAATTTCCCCGTTGGGGCCGGGGACCCGGTGGGTACCCGCCCCTACGGGGCCGGGGCCGGGTTGAAATTCTCACCCGCGGGTGAGCGGGGGCGGGGCCCCGCAAATTACCGGGGACGGGGGCGGGGATTCAAAACTACCCGCGGGTGACCCAGCGGGGCCCCGGAGTATGGCTATTGTTGTAAAAATAGCCCATTTCAAAAATATTGGCCCAACTAGCACACATATAAAACCTAACCCTAATCTCTCCACTCTCCCTCTCTTCACCCAACCTACTCCCCCCACCCCAGTCGCCGCCCCCATCCCTCCTGTCTCCCTCTCGTGCCGTCCGCCTGCGGCGCCGCATCATCCACGCGCACGCTCGCCATCCGCCGCTTTCCCCCGCGCTGGTCGTCGCCGAGCCGCTAGTCACCACCTTCTTCTACTAGCCGCGAGCAGTGAGTCCGCGAGGGCCGCGACCACTAGCGACGCCGGCTCCGCCGCGCGGCCGTTCGCCATCCCTCCTTCTCCGGCCTCCGTCGCACGAGATGCCGGCCCGCCCCTCCACCCCCAGCACATGACCAGCCGGCTGCCGGCAAGGCAGCCACGCTCTGGCAAGGCAAGAGGCCGTTCACCGGCCTGACCCATCCCAGCGCGACACCACCGTCCGTCTCACCCGCGCGCCGGAGCTCGCCCGTTGTCATCGCTGCCGGAGCTCGCTCGGGTGTTGCGGGGCCCCGCTCACCCGCCGGGTCCCCTGCGGGGGCGGGGGCGGGTGAGGTTTTCCACCCGGTGGCCAATGCGGGGCCGGGGCCGGGGAGAAAATGCGGGGAGCGGGGACGGGGGCGTTCCTGTCCAACCCGGCCCCGCCCCGCCCCGCTGCCACCCCTAATCCGCCCCGGTCGAAAACAGTTGTTTAGTTTCATTTCTCCTTTCACAAATCATGTCATCATATCATGGCAATGTGGCGCTCATGTCTCCACATGCCGCACCTCAATTACCTTCCCAAAGGTAATTGCCCAAGCATATAGCATTTTGATAAATATAAGTATGCATGATTCTAGAATAGCATTACTAAGCATTTGTCATAATTGAGTAGGGACTCATACGTAAACATGGTTACAAGGGGATATGGGGTAAACAATATTCAAGGCATGGCATAACAACAAGTAGGATGTTCATCATTGCATGCAACTTTATTTGCAAACAAAATAATTTCGCAATTTGGGATCGATATATTCAAGGAATAGTGATGACTTGCCTTGCTCAGGATAGTCCTTACTCTATAATCTTGATCAACCTTCTCCTCCTGGAAGCTGCATACGTTGCCTCACGACTAATCGATACACCAATGCGAGAAAAACCAATATTCAACCAACAATCAACATGCGCAAACAATTATAAATATCGGAGTCATACCTAGAGCTGCTCATGCTACTCGCTTCTATCCAAACACAACGATCATGCACTAAAGGAGGTTTTGTTCTATCTAAAATTTGTGGTACCGTTCTGTAGTTGGATAGACTTAGGGTTAACCAGATAATAGCAGTGAATCTTATATATTATTATTTTATTAGTGGAGTTATTATTAAATTATGGACATATTTCACTCATCATTATAAAAGTTCAATAATATTAAAGTTACGGATTATCCCTCCGTATGGTTTGTAATGAGCTACCCTAGTGAGTTACAATTTAAGCTGGAATGTCGTGAGGTAAGGATTAATTATTATTTACCTACTATTTATGTTTGTCTCAAGCTCTTTGTGGGGTATGTACAGATGGTAGGGTAGTGCTCTCTTGTAAAGTTTAATTGAGATATACTGCATGTGTGAGTTCGAGAATATACGAGGTTTGATTATTTACGGAACGTGAACTATTTTCTACAACTCATACAATATATGTGATATAAGTGGGTTTGACGAGTTGGTACTTGTTTTATTAACTTAAGGATTGATTACCAACCTGAGTATATACTATGGTACAGGGGTGTGGTTAATTAACTTCGTGTAGGTGATTTAGTCAAGCTAGCCCTGTCATTATACCTCGTAAACAAACCATGGTTTTATCCATGAGTATCCTATTTTAGTTGTAACACTGATAAGGTCAGACTTTATGTAAATAATTATTAAGTCATGGACGCAACCACATATGGACGTATATTAACAATTGGCACTAGTATTTCTTTAGGCTTCAACTAATTTGAAATAGTGCGTATAATTGGTTTACATGGGTTTTACGGTGATGAAGTATGTTAAAATAATCATCCTCGGGTCTACTCTACTGTACACAACGGATGCCACACTTTAAAGTATTATTTAGTTATTAAGTGATATATTCGTACCACCCTCACGATATATGCCATTAACGGAGTCTGTACAGATGATTTTAATCACACTAGCTCTGTCTTTATTTCTCATAATTGGGGACCTAGGTATTTCACACAAGTATACTTTGAGCTATAAACCTATTAAGTTAATCCCCTGGTTGAATACTGCCTAGACCATGAACTTAATTATACGACCATCGAATAATAAATAGTATAATAAATAGTACTAGTATTTCTTCTTTCTATACCTCCATTAATTTGAAACATTAGCTATAATTCAATTTATACGATTGCTATAGCAATATAACAGGTCAAAGATAATTATTTTACTCTACAATAAGAATTTTTATTTATTAGCACACTATTTAGGTTAACTTTTATTTTATTGATTGATATTATAAAAATAAATATATTTTAGTAAATAGTAAATCATATACCATTGGAAAGAGCATGAATTTAGATAAATTTAGGTTCAAGATTCACCCAAATCGGAGCTATAATGAATAAGTTACGCTTGTTAAAAGATTTCGATTCAAATTAAATCCAAAAATTGTAAAATGCCACTATGCACTAACCTCAGTGGGGCCCACCTGAGATATTTCTCTCTCTCCCTTTTTCTTTTCTTTCTTTTTTTTTTCTCTCCTTCTTCTACCTCCTGCTTCTTTCCTCTCTTTCTCTTCTCTCAGCTTGCTTCTCCTCTCTCCCCGAGCCGAGCGGCGGCGGCAGCGTGGGCACGGCGGCAGGGGACGCGGTGGTGAGCGGTGCAGCGGCGAGCGCACAGCGGCGGTTGGGTGCGCGGCGGCGGGCGCGTGGTGGCGGACTGGGGCGCGCGGGGGGGGGAGAATTTATAGGGGCGAGGGCCGACGCGGGGGCGCGCGGGTGGTACGCGCGTGCGGCGCGGGGAGGATGGCGTCAGAGCGGCGATGCGACGTGGCATGGCGCGACGTGGGCGGGAGTACGGCGCGAGGGCGGCGTCGTGCGCGACATGGGCGGGAGTACGGCGGCGACATAGGCGCGGCGCGGGGGCGTGCGCGACAGCGGCACGGGTGCGGCGGACGCGGGCGACGGCGGGGCGACGTGCGCGTGGCGGCCAGCGGGCGGCACGCGGGGCGAACGGGCGGGCGCGGGGCTCGTGGCCGACGCGACGGCGATGGCGACGTGCCGCGTGCGCAGGCGGCGCGGGCAGGGGTGCGATAGGCGGCTAGGGGTAGACCGAATAGGTTTAGGGGACTAGGTCGAACACCTTTAGGGCGATGAATAGTGCATTTTCTGTTTTATTAGATTTTTAGTGTTTCGGTTGATTTAAAAATTGAACAAAAATGCAATTTGAATTTGTGTTTCCTCCTAGGCCTTTTAATGACAAATTTAGGTATCCAAATGTGGATTTAACGAAAATTTAATATTGTCCATTATTTAATATTTATTATAGATTATTTCGTGTTTTGTCCTTTAAAAGCTCCTATGTTTTGGAATTTATTCACCCACAATTAAATTCGCGTTATATTAATTTGGATTTTACCCTAAAAGTTGCAATGGTGCGAATATATCTTTATCGTATTAATTAAATGAGGTTAGCCCTAAAATTGGTCTAGATAGTTCGGAAGCTTTCGATATTTCTAAAATTAATTAAAATATTCTAAGGTGGCTTCTGTCAATACGATAGCACATTTGTCTCAACTTATTTATGGGTTAGTTTATTTTATGTGGGTTTGATATATTTAATTACAATCTCCCAATGCAATTTGGATTTTGGTGCAGCGCATATCGAATTAAATACGCCCGCAATTCTATATAGGGCTTAGTTTATTCGAACGATTATTATCTCATGTGTATTTATATTTCATGGGATATTGTGAGACTCGGTACAATATTGATCCCAATATTGAATCAAATATCCCCATGAGCCTATTTTACATATAGAGGTTAATTTAGTTATATGACCAAATATTTATATGAGCGAATTTTATGCAACGGGAGACTTAATAAATTGTTTTAAGTATTAATTTAAATATTCCAATGAAACACCCATATATAATAGGGTCATTGTAGCGGTGACCATTATTTCATGTGTACTTATATTTCATGACACCCATCACGCGGTTAAAGTATTTATTATTTGATCTGTACTTTATATTACAGAAGTTAATAATTACATTGCACTTTATTTGGCTTGCTTCCTTGTGCAAAAAGGTTTATAGGATTAATAATAGATTATGTATTCTTGTAGACTAGATTTATTACCGAGACATTTATCCTCAATTTATCTCATTAGTGTGACAATATATAATTTGGCAAACAATAGCAATCCAGTATGATGCAAAAGTTTTAAAAAGTTCGAAATTTTAGTGATTTTTTTATTACCGGAATTTTCAGGGTGTTACAATTCAAAAGACAAAATTATAAAATAAACCGTAAAAAATCATAAAATCAAATTTAAAATTAAGTTTTAAAATTTAAATTTTAGCTGAAAAGCCGTAGAAGAAGCGAAACGATGGGATCCTTTCTCTCCTTCATCCTCCTCCATTTCATCACCTTGCAGTAACAGGGCCACCAACATTTCTTC
Organism: Oryza punctata; assembly: GCA_000573905.2. Lineage (NCBI taxonomy): Eukaryota > Viridiplantae > Streptophyta > Magnoliopsida > Poales > Poaceae > Oryza > Oryza punctata. The sequence continues at coordinate 954,897 of CM002494.2, read as the reverse complement.
TCCTCCATTTTACCACCATTTACTTTTATTTGCTGGCCTTTGTTAGCCTGGTTCCTGTCATGATTCACTGCATTAGCAGCAGGGTTTATATTTCTGTTAAACCCTCCAGCTAATCTCCTGGCATTAGACGCAACGCATGGTGTGCCAATTCCAATTTCGGTGGCAAGTGACAACAAGTCCTTTGGACATGCAAATTGAAGATGGGTTTTGGCAAAAGGTTGTTGATGGGGTACAGCTAGCTGCTAGCCTAAGAGACAGGATCGAGAAGCTTCTTCTCTCAAGTCTAATTTACCATCAGCCACGCTGGTCGAGTACTAATGATCTCGTCAACGTCAACGGCGTCGGTGCGCTCGCCACGTGCACGTGCTTTGCCATTGCTGCGAGCTAACTGTAATTAGCACACGTAATTATGTTTATTATAATTAGACCATTCTCAATCCAGAGAGTTTTCATACTTATCATGTTATATAAATACTGTGTAGAATCTATATATCCAATAAATGGTATCTTCAAATTAAATTTTCACTCCAACCACCTCTCTTCTCTCTTCTCTCTTTTTATCCACATCTCCTATTGTTTTTATTCTTAGTTCTTGCATAGAGATAGTTTCTGATATAAGTATATCTTTATCTTTTTACATATCTTCCCATTAACTCTTTTATCCCATCAGATTTTTATTATGTAACACTATATTAAATGTTATGAACACTAGATAATTGGGTTAGGGATGACCTTATAAATCTGGCAAAAAGCAAGGGCATTTTTCCTCCTTAGCTGGCTAATTGATCAACTATACTATACTATACTAGCTGGATCCTCTGCTAATCCCTGGCCATACTCTACTTGGTGTGTTCATTTACGCTGAATGGCCGAATATGTTAATAATTTACTATAATTATTGGAAAATACGGACGAAATAATTACATATAGATAAAGTTAAAAGAGTACTTCTATATGGTTTAAAACAGTATATTATAAGAAATTCTTATATCGAACGTTTCTGAAAAACAGAGGATTTCACCAAGTAAATTGCTGATTACACCAAGTAATTAGGCAAAAACAAAAGAGTAAATGGTGTATATACAGATATACGTTCAATCTTTCGGATGCACCCACAAAATAATTGCATCTGTATGTATGTGTGTTGTGAGCGTTTTGGTGGTACTGTGTTATTTTTAAAATAAAAAAATGATGATGAAGAAAATTAGTTTAAGATCGTATGGGCAGTGGGGCCCACTTGGTGGCTGGGTGGGCCCGTCCGGGCGCGCCGTCGTCGATCTCCAGCCACGAGCTGAGCTTTAGCTAGATCGTCTCTCTTCACTACTTCAGTCCACTTGTACCAACCAACCATATATACCTATACCCAACGCCTCTTCTGGAAAAGAAATCAAAGACGCCTCGATCAGCTATAGCTAGTGCTAAGATTCAATAATCCAATGCACGCCTGCTAATTAATTACTCTCCACTAGCTAAGCTAGTCAAAGATGGGGGGCACTTCATCACACTCTTCGCGTTGACATTTTTTCTCCGCTGCCAGCCTCTCACTCACTGCATAAGTAACAGAATGTGGATTGTTTCAACGTTTTCCTGACGTGGGTCCCATGTGTCAGTGATGAAAAAAAAAGGAAGGATAGTGCTACTCTACACTGTCAATCCTAGGTTAAATATTTCCTCTGTATTATACTTAGGGAGTGGAAGCTGGTGGTAGTGACCATTTGAACAATATAGATGAGCGAATTAGCGGCACGTAAAACGGAATGGTTCATTAGTATATGATTAATTGAGTATTAATTATTATAAAATTAAAGCATGAATTTATTTGAGTTTTAAAGAAACTTCTTCATAGGAATATTTTGGCACACTGTTTAGTGGTTCGAAAAACAAGCTAACGGAAAACGAGTAAGTTGTAATTTAGAGTTGTGAAAAATAACGCAGCCTAATCAACTTCATTTCGGTACTCTATCCGAGGATAAGATTGTGGGTGCCATAAATGTCAAAGGAGTTATACCCTGTATATAACCATCATATCCTATACCAAACCATACAATAACTTTTAAGAGTAGATTTAATCCGCTTAACAATTTTTATACATGACATTGTAGGATGACTTTTTACTTGGTAGTAGGACTAATAATCATGAGATGGCCGCACTATTTCTTTTATTATTTTTTTATTTTTATTTTTGGTTTGGATGATTTATGACAAATATGGCAAATCCATCAGCATCAAACAAAAGATTAGGTTAGCCACACCCATTACTCCTGTAGTAGAGGGTTTATTGTACTGACTCTCCCACAAACACATGAGACGCAGTTTATTGATAAGTATTAACTTTCGTAAAATGCAATGATGGTTTTTACCTGGTAATAATCATGAGATTAGGTACATTTTTTATTATTATTTGGTATTATTAGATGGTTTATGACCAATTTGGCAGTCAACAAAGCAAGGAAAGGGTAGGTTGGACACGCCCATTATTACTCCTACAGTAGACGGTTGGCTGGATCGGACCGGCTCTCCCGTGAGCCCATGGGACGCCCAAAACGGACGGCCCAGATCAGCCCGTGTGGGCCCCACACGCTCGCCGACCTCTTCTATTAAACCCGACGATTCCGTGCCTTTGCCTTGGCTTCCAACGCGCACGAGAAAAGAAAAGAAAAAAAAACTCCTTCTTTTCTTCTCTTGTTGCGGAGGGCGAAGGGGGGGAGAGGAGGAGGAGGCGAGGTCGACGAGATGGGCGGCGGCAATGGGCAGAAGTCGAAGATGGCGAGGGAGAGGAACATGGAGAAGAACAAGGGCGCCAAGGGTATACCCCCCTCTTCTCCCAATCGCGCCTCGATTTGGCCTTTTGATTTGGTCCCTTGTTCATGTGCTTCTTGCTGCTTGATCTCATCATCCTCGTGTGCTGTTGTTGATTTTCGCAGGGAGCCAGCTTGAGGCCAACAAGAAGGCCATGAACATCCAGGTTCATCTCCCCCTCCCTATTCGCCCCCCCACCCCATCTGTACACCTAACCCTATTCTATTTTTCCCCTTCTTCTTCCCCCAATTGCTTGTGTTTTGGGACCACGATTTATGGTGGGATTTAGGGAGAATTTCTTGATTAGGCGCGTGTAGACAAATCAATCGGATTCAATTCCTTCGGCTCTGTTAAATTTGAGCTGTTGTAACAAAAAAAAAAAAGAAGTGCTGATGTACAACAATTAGTTTATTTTTCACAAGATAGGCTGCTGTTAATTATTCGTAAGTAAGTCTAGCCCTCGATGCACGCAACTTATTTGCTGTTAAATTTGAGCTGTTGTAAAGAAAAAAAAAGAAGTGGTGCTGATGTAGAACAATTTGTTCTTTGCGTTGCAATTACAATAGACAGGTTGTGCCAATGAGGATTGTTAGTAAGTTGTAATCCTGTATTTATGTGCCACTACACTACATCTAGTGTCAACTCTAGGCAAAGTCTTATGGTGTAAAAAAGACAGTTAACCACACATGGCCACATGGGAGCTCATGTATGCCTGCCTGGCTTGATTTAGAGATATAGCAATACTTGAACCTGGATCTGATTCCAGGTTTTGTCAGTTGAGATCCATGTACTCTTCTGGTTCTGTATACGTCAGTGTGATGATTTATCTGAACCTTCAGGTAGCAATAGCATTGACAATCCTTGTGAGGTATTATCCTGTTTTGTAATCGTTAGAATATATATGCTGGAAGTTCTGTGCTTTTGACAAACTGATGCATCCTCAACAAATTAATGAACTGATTGTTAAGTATCTATCATCAGTCCACTAGTTATGTATTAAGCTGAAGTTCGCCGATGGCTTAACTGGTTAAGATGCCCCGTGCTACAAAGCATGAATCTGTGCTCCTAGCGTTGTTGTTTCTAGAATCTGTAGTCGTATTGATATCTAGTGCCTTCTCTTGGTAAATTTTTCTGATGTAGCCATCACGTTATACGATTTTGTGGTTATCTTTTTTTAATCCGGTGTACTCAGCAACGGTTCCATCTCAATGCAGTGCAAGGTATGCATGCAGACTTTCATCTGCACCACCTCTGAGACCAAGTGCAAAGAGCATGCTGAGGCCAAGCATCCGAAGAGCGACCTCACCACGTGCTTCCCTCACCTCAAGAAATAATGGCGGTGGCATCTCTCTGCTCAATCAGAAGAGAAAAAGAGAAGCTGCCATAATCCACTAGTATCATCTTGTATGCAATGACTGGTTGCCCTATGTATGGGTCTAAACTTTGGTCAGCTGCTGCTTCTTTGGTTGTGTGCCTCATCTAAATATGTAATGCTCTATCAACCTCTTGTGCAACGATATTAATCTTGTGTGGATTTGCTGCCTGTGTTCACTCAATATGTTACGATGCAAAATCACTCTTCACTAATTTCCAGTGTCTCCTGTGGTACGAGTTGTTGGTTCAAGCCAGATTTTATTGAACAGTTATGCCATCATTTTTAGTTTCTTTTTTTTTTCTCATGGTGCATCTTGTTTTTACGTAGTAGTAGATATGGTTCTAAGCTTGATCTTCTATGAGCTCCAACTGTATGTTTTTACGTAGTAGATATAGTTCCATGCTTGATCTTCTATGAGCTCCAACTGTATATTTGTATGCATCTAACATAAAGAGTATTGGGGGCTCAAGTATATTTGTATGCATATGAAATACAGGATTGGCCCATAATTTTTACAATACAGACCCCATTTATCATTTATAAGCCAGGATCGACAACCTCCGATTTACAGGTGAGAGCAAGTGTAATTTTCTTTAGATTTGCTAGGCTAAATCATGTTTGAACTTCTGGAATAGGTTAGCTCTGGAATACTTCGCTAGAAACTGTGAATGTAACCAGGTCAGTTCAGATAATTTTAAAGAGGAAAATCGGTTAGCATCAATAGCATTCAGTCAGCATGGATAGCTGATAACTTCTAATATAGGGAATTAAAATGGTTCAGCAATGAGGGGCGAGGTCAAGGTGCATAAACACATTAAGGTACAGCTAGTTGATCATTACACGCAGTCTTACCACGGACCAACTCGCAAATTTTTTTTTTTAAAAAAAACATTTATACTCAACGCGTTACATGAATAATGTGTTGCAATCAATCGTCAGATACGAAGATACAAACAACACGAGTAAATCACAATCCCCGTTTGCACTGTTGCAAGCTCTCCCACAATCCTCTTGCCAGGTGATTCAACTATTACCGAGTCTAAAGCAAACATGCTACATGCTCTCCCAGGATTCTTTGCCAGGTGATTCAACCATTACCGAGTCTTAACTCCCAATACAAGTGACTGGACTAAGTCACTAATACGGTGCAGCTCCATGACGACTGCTAATCGACAGTCAGCAATAGCCCCGCTCTTTTTGCCTATTGTGCACGAGGCCTACTGTTCTCCGCAGCCCTCACTTGGAGAAAGTATGGGTGTGCCTGCCATTATCCAATGTTATAAGTGCATAGCAACGGTACACCAAACCAAAGGTCAGAGACCAATGCCCAAGAACAACAACAAAAAATTATCATGATTGTCTACAATAATAGAAGCATATTTTGCATCCATACAAAAAAAAAGGAGTGTTCATGTATTCATCATTGCATTGTACTTAGCTAAGGAGGTGAAGAACAATTTGCTTACCATAGCTTCACGTGCAGTAAGTCTATCCTGATGATCATAGCGAAGAAGTTTGTCAAGGAAATCGATGGCCTAACATAGAAATCATGTTGAAAAACCATCAGGAATAATTTAATGATAGTAGTTACATTTGTGATAACCTCTGAAACGGGCATTGGAAATACCTCTGGAGATACTAGATGTTGGTTGTCCGCATTAATAAACTTTGACCAAGGCTTCCTGCTGTGCCTGCACATGAAAAAAAAGTAAAAATTGTAATTCATGTTAAAACTTGAGGCCTTGCATTGCATCATATAAAAATTGTAATTCATATACCTTCCAACGAGGGCTTCAAGCTGTGGGTCAAGCTCAATACGATACTTGTTCAAGTATAAATTCAGACTGTCTGTTCCCAGTACCTGTGAATGAAGGAAGACGGAGTCAGGGAAATGACAAATCAGTAAAGTTGATTTATCACATATCTAGTTCAAATTCAATAGGAATTTTAGTGTAGACAAACAGAAAGGATGTCCACAGTTAACGTGCAAGCATGAACTAAAATGTCAAGTGACTAAATTTGACCAGAATAAAGTTCAGCGGAAAAAATGGTTACAACTGTTGCTCCTGATTACTATCAGAACTAATAGCATCATACTTACAGATGAAACAATTCCTAAATATCTCACATGAAAAACTTGAGCAACACCAAATGAAATCAGAGAAACCATAGCACAGTCAGGGATTGCAATTTTGGTTCGAGATTTCCGAAATTTCGGAACCCACCCCCCCCCCCCCCCCCCCCCGGCAAGTGGTTATCTCGGCCGAAATTTTTCGGCTTTTCTCAAAATTTTGCAAATTTGGTCAAAAATTAGTCAATCAGTTAAATTATGTTAAAATTTCAAGAAATTTCAGTCCAAAAAGTGCCGAAATTTCGGGAATTTCAGTAGAACCAAAATGAGCGAAATTTCGGCCGAAATCGAAATTTAAAACCCTGAGCACAGTATGATTATAAACTAAACAGGAAATGCAATTCCTTCTTAGATGAACCATCTTTTAACATAAACAAACTGAGCAATCACCTTTGCGATCTTAACAAGTTGATCATGGTTGTCATGACCATAGAAAAATGGCTCCTTGCGAAAGATCTGCACTCAACAATACATTATTAGCGAATCAGCAGCAGTTAAATTTTTTATATATAGAAAAAGGACATCTGCAATACAAAAATGATGAAATGAGAAAAAAAAAGTATAGATGTAATGGTAATACCATTCCAGCAAACATGCAGCCAAGACTCCACATGTCCAAAGAGTAGTCATAATCTTGCAAATCAACAAGAAGCTCAGGTCCCTTGAAGTACCTGAATTCCAGTGAAACAGAACATGTCGAAAACAAAAAAGAGCACAGAAACGGATGGAACAGGGAAAATACGGAATTAGAGTTGAGCATCAATTCGTCAGCTAACACATTAGCTACAGAAAACATTATGTAAACATGGTTGTATGCTTTTGACCCTTTCGTGTTTTCATCAGTACTGTAAGCATCATTAACACAGAAAGAATCCAATGTCCACATAAATTAAATTTGCCTATGTACTAAAACTATACATCTATATATTGCCTCAGCAAATCATAAAAAGAACAATCACCAAAGAAACACCTCTGTATATTCTAACTTCAGCTATTTAAAAATTCCCAAAGTTCACAAAGGATACAAAGATCAATACATGTTATTAATCACTCAGTGTAAGAAAATCTTGATAAACCCATTAACAGAGCAGTATATGTTTCTACCTTGAAGCAACACGGACATTATATTCCTTGCCAGGGTGGTAGAATTCAGCAAGGCCCCAATCTATTAATCGGAGTTTTCGAAGCTCATGATCTATCATAACATTGTGAGGCTTCACATCTCGGTGCATGATGCCTTGTGAATGGCAGTAATCTAAAGCCTGCACTCGTCAATGGAAAAAGTGTTATATGCCGTAATAACTGGATAAGCTAAAACTTGCTCAAAACAGATCACGTAGGACTTGGATTGTCCTATAGAAGAAAAAACTTGATAAGGTTGTTTAATCATGAACAAAGAATAGATCTCTTCATTTTCTTACTAGCATAGCCTTCCCCATGAACACAAAAGAGGTCCTCAGGGAAAAATAAGTAAGAATAAGTTGGAATTAGACAGCTAGATATGCATAGTTGCAAATTTCAAAGACTTCATTTCGACAAGAACAATATTCTGGACAAATTTCTTGTCGGTAATGCTACAGTAACAAAAATTTGAGAAAGAATAAAACCTTCAGTAGTTCATAGATATAATAACGAATGTCATAATCTGTCAGTGTTGGGTATAGCACTTTGAAATCTGTGTTGTTGACATATTCAAATATCAAGCTGGGTGTTTTTGAATGCTGATCTCTAACAATATCAAGCAGCTTCACGATATTTGGACCTCCACAAAGATTCTGAAGTATTTTGATCTCTCTTTTGATCTGCATGGGAAAGAAAAACATGGTTTAAAATAATAAACCCTAATGCCATTGACACGTACTAGCTAGGTGTAAGATGGAAACAGCACCCTGTTACCAGTAAAAAGGCATGTTCAGGGGAAAAGGAAAAACAGGATGGACAACAGGATTCATAAACTACCTTCTTTTTCTTCACAGGCTTGAGGATTTTAATAATGCATTTTTCATTGTTGTTGACATTGATACCCTCAAAGACCTCGCTGTATTTGCCTCTCCCAACTTTCCTGACAACTTCATAATCATCCTGCTCGCTGATCGAAGAGAACAAATAGTCAGATTCAGTTAAAAGGGTGTGCTGGAAAAAAGTGTCCAGTTGGATTTTTTTGTGAGCTCACTCTCAGCATGAATTCCTAATTGACTGGAGATATAAGTACACTATTCAAAACAGAAAGTGGTGAACACTGGTATATTTGAGGGGAGCAGACATGCCATCATGCTAAAGTGATCATATACAACCAAAGTCTTATTGGGTTGCTTTTAGAGAACATGATCTTCTTGTCCTGCCTTTGGAAAATGAAGAACAAGCAGAAAACACCGTAATCGCAAGTCAAAAAATGGGTAATTTAAAGTTGTAATAAACATATCAGTGAACAAACAAAACCGCACGACTCGATCACTGTCGCAATCGACAATACCTTCCCAGAATCACCGACATCTAGAATTCCAACAGTACACACTATACATGAAGCATCCAACCCTGAAACTAACCGACTGAACAAATTCACCACATGCAGACGCAGATGCAGAAACAAATGAGGGAAAACTTGCTGCACACACAGGTGGGCGCAAAGCAAGAGCAACATAGGACGCACTCACCCCCATTGGACGGTGAGGGCCTCATAGTCTTATTACTCCTTGAGGCACAGCACATTGACGTAGTAAGGTCAGTCACAGCGTGAATTCCCAATTGACTGGAAAAATAAGTAGACTATTCAAAACAGGAAGTGGCAAACACCGGTATATTTGTGTGGACTAGGGAGCAGACAAGCCTACATGCTAAATTATTTATACACGATCAAGAAAATCTTTGTTTGGTTGCTTTTAGAGAACATGATCTTCCTGTCCTCGCTAAGAAAACTGAAGAACGAGCAGAAAACACAAGTACCATACAAGACACTTCAGAGGGTAATGTGCTGTTGCATTGTAGGCATACTGCATCACAATCAATCAGGATATATATTTTTTATGATAGCCAAAGGCCAAAGAACCCAACTCCTATCAGGTTATTACACTTAGTTCATATCGTCTTTAATCCATACAAAAATATAGTAGCAATAAAACCATTTCAAGCTAATTGGATAGTAAAGACTAAAGAGCAATCGACACATGCCCTGTAGACCTGATTATAAAAGGATCAGATTGTAACACCAAATAATGAGCCAATTCTATCTAAACTAAATCATTCGACAGATTGTGAAACTAACTAAAGAAACATGCCCTCTACCCAACATCGCTAATCTAACATGCAATCTGAAACAATGGGAGTTCAGGTCCTGTTTGGGGGAGCTTCTAGCTACTGCAGCTTCTCCCAGAAGCTCCAGCTCCCCCAAACAGTCCAGATTCTCACCCAGATTCTGAGAATCTGTAGTTATAGAATCCAGAGAATGAACTAAAAGGCAGAATCTGGAAAACCCAACTTCTCCAGATTCTCAGAAGCTGGCTACCAACTAGCTACTTCTCATAATCTTAAGTTCCGCAAACAGGGCCTCAATGAGAACAGCAGCAGTTTATGTGTTATTGTTGTCACCATGTACATGATTTAGAGAAATATATTTACGATGCAAACTTGTGGGTAACACCATGATTACAAGTCAAAAATGGGTAATTTAAACTTTAAAACATATACATGAAATGGAGGTAGCCACTAGTGAACAGAATTTATTAGCAAGCAATCAATTGTCCCAATGATCTCAAGGAGTATATCCATTTTCCTAGTGTAATATATGAGAATGAACGAAATCACGCGACTCAATCAAGCTCGCACCCAACAATACCTTCCCTGGATCACCTACATCTAGAATTCCAACAGCACACACTCTAGATGCAGCATCTAACCCTGAATCTAACTGGATGAATGAAATCAGATTCACCACATGAAGACGCACAGGCAGCAACAAATGTGGGATGGCCTGCTGCCCACGTGGGTGGGCACGAAGCAATTGCGACATAGGACGCACTCACCCCCATCGGATGGTGAGGGCCTCGTAGTCCCAGGACTCCTTGTTTGGTCGCTTTTAAAGAACATGATCTTCCTGTCGTTTCATAGGAAGATGAAGAACAAGCAGTAAACACTAGTACCATAACAAACACTTGAGAGGGTAATGTACTGTAATACTGTTGCACTCTAGACATACAGCACAGTGCATCACAATCAATCAGGATAGCTATTAGTCATATACTAGACAAAGGCCACAGAACCCAACTCCTATTAGGTCGTTACACTTAATTATATCATCTTTCACCAATACAATAATACAGTACCAATAAAACCATTCCAAGCTAATCGGGTGGCTGCCTTGATCCGGAGATAGAATACATATTGGCAGAGATCCAATTCATGATTATTTTAAGTAGCAGAAGTTTATTACAATCTACATAGTCATTTCATTGACATGGTTAAGCACATTAACCAGTCTCCACTGAGTCGTATTCTTCAATTTAGCTCTGTATATTGCATAATCCTTGGCTTGTATTGTTGGAGCACAATAAATTATTGATTGAATTCGATTATAACACCAAATAACGAGCCAAGTTCTATCTAAACTAAACAATTTGACAGCTCTCCACACAAGATCACTAATCTAACAAGCAATCTGAAACAATGGAAGTCCAATAACAAGAACAGCAGCAGTTGATGGGCTATTGTTGCCTCCATGTCAACAATTTAGAAACAATTCTATTTTACAATCCTAACTTGTTGATAACACCGCGATTTCAAGTCATGAAATGGGTAATTAAAAGCTTTACTATACGTATCAGCACGCAGCATCCAACACTGAATCTAAGTGACCCAGGCAGATGCACAGGCGACAACACAGGTTGGGTAGGGGCGCGCGCGCGCAAAGCAAGAGCGACATAGGACGCATTCACCCCTATTGGACGATGAGGGCCTCATAGTCCTACTACTCCTTGGAGCGCAGCACATTGACGTAGTAAGCTCAGTCACAGCGTGAATTCCTAATTGACTAGAGAAATAGGTGGTGAACACCGGTATATTTGTGGGGACTGGGGAGCAGACAAACCTACATGCTAAATTATTTATATGCGGTCAAGAAAATCTTTGTTTGAATGTTTTTAGAGAACATGATCTTCCTGTCCTCGCTAAGAAGAATGAACAAGCAGAAAACACTAGTACCATGTGAGATACTTCAGAGGGCAAAGTGCTGTTGCACTCTAGGCATACTGCATCACAATCAATCAGGATATTTAATTTTTATGATAGCCAAAGGCCAAAGAACCCAACTCCTATCAGGTTATTACACTTAGTTCATATCGTCTTTAATCCATACAAGAATGTAGTAGCAATAAAACCATTTCAAGCTAACAGGAAAGTAAACACTAAAGAGCAATGGACAAATGCCCTATAGACTTGATTATAAAAGAATCAGATTGTAACACCTAGTGAGCCCAAATCTATCTAAACTAAACCATCCGACAGATTGTGAAACTAAGGCTGTGTTAGGCAGCCGGTTTTCCCAACTCTTCTCTCTCGTGTTCCGCGTGCACACTTTTCAAACTACTAAACGGTGCGTTTTCTGCAAAAAGTTTATATACGAAAGTTGCTTAAAAAATTATATTGATCCATTTTTGAAAAAAATTTTAGCTAATACTTAATTAATCACGTGCTAATGGACCGCTCCGTTTTCCGTGCACAGGAGATTTGTTCCCATCTCCTCTTACCGAACTCAGCCTAAAGAAGCATGCTCTCTGCCCAAGATCCCTAATCTAACATGCAATCTGAAACAATGGAAGTTCAATGAGAACAGCAGCAGTTTATGTGTTATTGTTGCCTCGATGTACATGATTTAGAGAAATATATTTACAATGCAAACTCGTTGATAACACCACGATTGAAAGCCAAAAATGGGTAATTTAAAGTTTAAACCATATACATGAAATGGAGGTAACCACTAGTGAACAGAAATTATTAGTAAGTAATCAATTGCCCCAATGATTTCAGGGAGTATATCCATTTTCCCAATCTAATATATGCGAATGAATGAAATCTCGCGACTCAATCAAGCTCGCACCCAACAATACCTTCCCTGGATCACCGACGTCTAGAACTCCAACAGCACACACTCTAGATGCAGCATCCAATCCTGAATCTAACTGAATGAATGAAGTCACCACATGCATACAAACAGTCAGCAACAAATGTGGGAGGGCTTGCTGCCCACGCAGGTGGGCACGAAGCAATTGCAACATACGATGCACTCACCCAATTGGATGGTGAGGGCCTCGTAGTCCCAGTACTCCTTGTTTGGTTGCTTTTAAAGAACATGAAGAACAAGCAGAAAACACTAGTACCATAACAAACACTTGAGAGGGTAATGTACTGTTGCACTCTAGACATACAGCATATTGCATCACAATCAATGAGGATAGCTATAAGTCATACACTAGACAAAGGCCACAGAACCCAACTCCTACCAGGTTGTAACACTTAACTATATCATCTTTCACCAATAGAAGAATACGGTACCGATAAAACCATTCCATGCTAATCGGTTGGTTGCCTTGATCCAGTGATAGAATAGATATTGGCAGAGCTCCAATGCCGTGATTATTTTACGTAGTGAATTTTATTATAATGTACATGGTTATTTTATTGACATAGACAGCACATCCACCAGTCTCCACTAAGTTGTATTCTTCAATTTAGCTCTGTATATTACATAATCCTTGGCTTGTGTTGTTGGAGCACAATAAATTATTAATTGAATTCGACTGTAACACCTAATAATGAGCCAAGTTCTATCTAAACTAAACAATTTGACAGTTCTCCACACAAGATCACTAATCTAACATGCAATCTAAAACAATGAAAGTCCAATAATAAGAAGAGTAGCAGTCGATGGGTCAACGATTTACAAACAATTCTATTTACAATCCTAATAAATTGATGATAACACCGCGACTGCAAGTCATGAAATGGGAAATTAAAAGCTTTATTATACGTATCAGCACGCAGCATCCAACACTGAATCTAACTGACCCGCGCAGATGCACAGGCAACAACGCGACAGGCAGGCGACAACACAGGGTGGGCGCGCGCGCGCGCGGAGCAAGAGGGAGGTAGGAGTAGGACGCACTCACCCCCATTGGACGGTGAGGGCCTCGTAGTCCCAGTACTCCTTGGGGCGCAGCACGTTGACGTCGGTGTAGACCCTGGCCTTGGACATAGCGGCGATCTGGATCCCGCCCGCTGCCGAGGGGGTGTGCGGGCACGGCGGTGAGGCAACGACCCGGGAGAGCGAAGCGGAGCGCTCAGGTGGGAGAGCGCATCGGCGAGGCGGGCGTCGCCGGCGGCGAGCCTAGCTAGGGTTTCGACGAGGGAAGGGGACAAGACGAGGAAGGGATGAATCTTTTTTTTTTCTTTCTTCTTTTTCTCTACTTTTTTTCTGAGAGGGAGAGAAAAAAAAAAAGAAAAGATGGGGATGACAGGTGGGGCCCTGGATCCGAGGGAGTGGCGTGGCCCACCTGACGGTGACTGTACAAGTAGAAAGGTTGTTGATCTTTTGGATCGATCATGGATGATGGATGGGCTTCTCGACTTGGAAGTTTTGTTCAAGTTTGAAGCTTGAGTAGGTGATTGAGGGCGATACGGTATTCGAATTCTCCTTTTCCCTGAAATAAACAAAAAAAGATCAAAATTAATTTAGGGGACTTAGTATACTCCCGTCATTTGCCCTCCAGCTTACAAACAGCGGTTATAATTTGAATTGAAAATTTAATCTTAGAGTTAACTTTTAGGGGTAATCGTATTTTATTTCCCAGCATTTGCTTTCAAATTAGCACCTACTGATGATGGTGGTTTGCGTTATACGTAATACCTATTTTTAACCTATAATCCACAAGTCAGCTTGAAATGTAAAATGCAATAGTGTACGCTCAAGTTCCTGTCTAATTTTCTGGTTCTAGAGTTCTTCTCTTCGGTCAATTTGGAAATCAGAGCTCCAACCTACAATACCAATACCAATACTCATCAGAACATAAGTTAGTATTATACTCTACAGCGCAAGGCACTAGACCATAGAGTAATTATGGCAATTATTATTCAAAAAGTAGGATGCTACCAAAATGTACTCAACACAATTGTAAATTATCGGTCAGCAAAGTGGTTACACGATCCACTAGTAACCTCTAACAAATTTTATTGAGAATCAGTGCATTCACTCGAGCGCCTGCAATGATTTAAAATACATGTAAATTATCCTCTTTGCTGAAAAATGATAAATTGGTTGTAGTTCAACAATTATGGTAAGTCACTCTAGTGAAAACCCCAGCAAGACTCCACATTTTCTAACTTAGAAACCCTTGATGGGGACCTATCCTCATGAACTGGAGATGGTGGTTGTGGAGGAGCAATAGGCCACTCGCACTTTCACCTCTTATGAGCAAAATTTCCAAACTCCTCCGTAAACTGTCAAGCCACAAACACTAGACTTATAAGCAAAATTCACTTCATAGGGTTGCACCTCCAAAGGGATTGATAAAAACAATACTAGGGACTTATCTTTGCAGTTACACTCTGGACTAGGAACTTTCCATTGGTCACCTCTCTTTTCGTCCACGTTTTTGTCCGTAAATCTGTATGTCGTATCACAATCCGATTTTGTTAGCAATAACGATGGAAAAAATTGCCAAAAAAAAAGAGAAACCACCCATGGATTCGCAACCGATTCATCACAGATTCACCTTGTCGGGCAACCGATTTGTCACAGATTCAATCACAAGGAAGGGGAAAACCAAATAAAAAATCAAAAAGAGGAAAAAAAGTGCAAAAAGAAATCGGAGGGAAGGGTGTCGCCGCCATCGCAGGGACACCGGGCTGCTGCCAACTCCCCTCCCACTGGATCCGACGGAGAGGAGGGCGCTGCCACCGCTAGGACGCCGGGCCACCGCTGCCTCCCCTCCCGCTGGATCCGGTGGAGGGGAGGGTGCTGCCCCTGTCCACCGCCTCCCCTTCCGCTGGAAGGGAGGGCGCCACCGCCTGCCGCCGCGCGCCTCCGTGGGAGGGGGAGCGGGAGCGACGCCGCCACCGCCGCCTCTTTTTCAACTCCTCGGCCGATAGAATCACGGGATTTTGAGGCAACACAATTTGTTTCTCTTGCAATGGAAGATCAAATATCCTATCGGCTTTGTTGATGTCAAAATCAAATATTTCCTCCTTTCCAGTATCTTTAACCCATTGGCCAACAACTGTCATTTTTATCCTCACCCATTCTTTCAAGCTAATATTTGGATCTTCGTCTTGATCTGAGTCAGAAGCATAATTCTATACATTGTTAACATTATTGGCCTTTTTAGTAAACCTTTCTCTCTTAGAATCCTGGAAGTGTTGTTCATGAGCCGATACTTTTTGTACTAACTGAGCCAAGCTTTCAAAAGAAAATGAAGAAAACTTGTCTTTAATCGGCCCCAACAATTCCTCAAATCAACCAACTATGAACCAGTTAAACTCAGACTATAACATCTACTCCTTATATCTCTGAATCTCTGAATAAAATCTGGCACTGATCATCAGATCTTTGCTTGATCAAAGTCAAATCTGATAGCTTCATCTCCTAGATTCCAGCAAAGAAATACTTATGAAACTGCTTTTCCAAATCGACCCAACCTCTGATAGAATTAGGTGGTAATGACGAAAACCATGTAAACAACGATCCAGATAAAGACAATGGAAAGAATGTAACTCTGAAAGCCTCTTCAGTCGATGCCTCCCCATATTGTGCTAAGAATCGACTGACATATTCAATTGTGGAAACATTGTCTTGTCTTGAAAACTTTGAGAAATCTAGAATCCTATATCGGTTAGGCAATGACACTCTATCCAAACTTTCTGGATAAGGATGCTGATACATGATTCCATCATCTTTGGGTTTAAGGCCAAACTATTCCCTCATCACCTCAACAATCATATCAGCCCACTCTTGATGTCTATTATGTCCAAACTGTTGTTGTGAATTCTTGAGCAAACCGATTCCCTTGAGGCTTGTATTGGTTGCCCTCTCCATGCTGATATTGTTGAGGTGATTGTGGTTGCTGAGGGTTAAAATATTGGTGTACATACTGTTGATGTGGATTTGGTTGTGGTTGATAATTCTGAAGCCTCTCTGGAACATAATTATTTCCAATCGTTGCCCAGCCGATTGTTGAACCTACGGACCTCCCATCGGCTGTGGAATTAGAGGACTTAACTGTTTGTTGTTGTGGTTGCCCACAGCATAAGTAGTCCGATATGTCTCTTTGTTCTGATCTACTGCCGATGTGATTGGTCCTTCACCATATTTGTGATCCAGATCCTTAGTCTTGATTGTCCTATATGGTGGAAAGACATGATTTGCAAAATAAATTGGCCCCTTAGCTTGCTCTTGAGCTATAGTTCCATCCACCGCCTTTTTAATAATATTTGTCAATGGTTCACCAAAGCATGATGGATCACTGAATCAATCCTATCTTGAAGAGTTAAAAGAGAAGGTTCTACTTTGGCATCTTGGTTGATTGTAGTATTTTCTTGCTTGGCACTTGTTTCACCTTCAGGCTTTGGCATGATGATTTTTCCTCTTTGTATCACCTTTCCTTGACGAGTTATACTGAAAGCATCCAAATATATCTTCTAAAAATCTTGAGTGAGTTGTTCCACCTGAGTCTTTTGTTCATCAGACAGCTTGTCAACAGTGAATGGGATGATGTTTTCTTCGTTGACTTCAGATGACATGATGAAAATATTGGTCCCACTGGGCGTGCCAAAAGTGTGTTGATAAAAAACACGGTGGCATGGAAGATTTGCTTTACTTCAGTGTAGGTCCTATGTTTTGGGTCCAAGGCGTGCTAGTTGGATTGATCTTGCAACCACCAAGATAGACAAAGGAAAAAGTCAGAAGATGATAGACGATCGGCCAATAGGCCGATGTTGTATCGCACCAGTCGATACATGAATGAAGCTTACTACCAAGATAAAATAGGCTAATAATTATATGGATTTATATCATAGCCGATGAGTTGGCTTAGGTGAAAAAGATAATGTATCGGCTAGAACTCCGATATAGCCTTATACAAGAATATCAAGCTTAATTAAATCATTAAACAAATTTCAATCTCAATATATCAAACCTAACTAAGACAGTGCGAAATTAGTAACAAGCTTATATTTAAATATTTGACAAACTTATATAAGATGGCAGATATAACGTATTAAGTTAAAGATAGCAAGCAATCTTAAGATGAAACAGTTATACTAGGTAAGATCGGCTTAAACCTCGATATTATCCTCATTGGGAACCCAAGAGCAAGCTAGCTCTTACAACTTTGATTACAACTTAATAGGTCGAACTCAACCGATGCAGCACCCAAGCTACGAACAAAGTTGTAAGGTTACCTTTGATTTATTTTTTTCAAGGTGATAGATACATTAACCAATATAAACCAATTACGGTGTTTATCCGAGTGTGAAGTTACACTAGCCGATATGAATAAACAAGATAATCAACTTAGATTGATTAATGGATATGATAAATAACCCTTATATCTACCGGATTAGTGTCGGATCCATTCGATGGAAGTACTAGCCCGCCGACATAAGCGAAATAGACGGAACTCACCTTAGTTGTCGGAGATAGAACTCAAACAATGCAGCCCAACTCGAAAATAAGAACTCGTCGAGAGAAAAACCTAGAAAACTAGGGTGGTGATGTGCCAAAAGTTGTATATTGAACTATTGTTATTTACAAAGACACTGGGTGTACATATTTATACCTATGAGCAATAACTAGTCCATATCGGACACGATATAACTATCCTAAAGATAAACCAAAAATTACAAATTCCAAGTCAGACACAGCTCAATCTTTCCTAAAATCATGAAAGGAAAAATAATTCATTATTAATAAATAACTTCTACATGTCGCATCCTTCTCGAATCCGATTCCCGCCTTAATAATTCATTATCTCTTCTCAGTCGAATCCGACAAGAACTCGGCCCCCTGTCTCTATCGGCAAACTCAAGATTCCTTCTAGCCGATATCTGCTGGCCGATTCAATCTTCTGTTTTTAGCAACTAAAATCACGCCGTCAGTTCCGTTTCATGCTTGCTCCTTTTCTAACGGAATATCCCAAATTTTACCATTAACAGGTGTTGAAGATCTATGAAGCCATGGGGGGGGAAAAGGATTGGGCTGGGCTGTTGGGCCTTGTCTCAGGTTTTCTCGGACCACTTAAGTGTAATCAATATTTTTTTATGTTAATTACTACCCACGGAGACAGATAGACAGCTGGTGAGCACAAAAACAAGAAAAAGGTAGTAAATAACATATAGCAGGTCGGTATAAAATAGGTCGATACAATGTTTCGTGAGACAAAACAATTAACAAAGTCGTTATTTGTTGTGGGTTAGTGGTCATATAAAATAGGCTCACGTTATAGCAGCCCGCTAAATCAAATTCCAGCTGCTATAGCGGTCCGCTGAATCAAAATTGTGGCCGCTAAGTTTCAAGATGTTATATCCAGTCCGCTACGTTGTAGGCTCGTAGAGGTAGCGGTACGAGATCACTACCGCTATAGTGGGTACTATGAATGCTATTTATTACCTTGAACATTCAAGACCATGATTAATCAGTTGCTCGGGTACGTATAGTGACCATAAATTAACGAACAAAAACAAGAGCAATGATTAATCAGCTGTTATAAAGAAGAATTCGTCCTAATTATTTGGACTATATATGTTTTGTGTTATTGTACTGGAGTATATATGTGCACTGTTCAGTTGCGTTCTACTCATGTCGGCTGTCGATCGGTTTCCATGAAACCGATAACTGAAATATGCTTAATTAATCTGCAGTCCAATCACTTCATAATTTGGAAATGGGACTATCTAGGCATCTGAAATTGGAACTAAAAACTATCAGTTTTTTCCCACCGCATGATACATGCACAATGACCAGGATTAGCAGGCCGCTGTGCATGTGCTGCATTTGAATTGTACAGCCTGATTAAATTATTATCCAAGCAACTGTGTACTGTTATTCTATTTTACCAAAATCAATCAATTTTTGAGACGGCATGATTAACAACAAATTATTAAATAGGAAATAGATTAATCATAAAAACCATTAACTTTCAAATTACTACGTCAAACTAGCTTAGCTTACTAGAGAACACAACGTAATTTATTTGCCATTTGAAAATTGCAAACAAAAATTACAAACAAATTTACTTAAAGTTATATTATAAATACACTATAATTACATTATAACTGCAATGTAACTACACTATATAATTTTGTAGGTACACCAAAACTATATTGTAATATTCTCTTTTGGTGTTATCTCTTATTCCCTGTGTATAGTACCCTAGTAGCTCAAGTATTGGTTTGTTGGGCAGCGAAAAATCTTCACGGCGGATGAGGTAGAGAACAATGCTCCTGCTAGAGTACATATTAATGAGATAGGGTAGAGCTTAATAATTGCCGTGTGTGAAACGTGAGGAGTTAAACTTCCGTATATATAGAGAGCAAACAAATGCATGAATCGCAAAGTCGCATCTAAGAAAACGATAGATTTTTACCAAAGAATCTATCGACAAATTTCTAGCAGATCCGTTTGGAAATACTACAATGAACTGGGTAGCAGAATGGTCACAAAATTCCAACACTTTTCGTCAAAACAGAGATTAAAACACTTGACGTCCACACCACACGGGAGCGGTCCTCGCCGGCGTTTCGTCGAACACCCTGCCCGGCCCCGGTAGTGGCCATGAATGAACGAAAACAAGAGCAATAATAATTGATCAGCTGTTATAAAAAAAAAGTTATTTCTTCCTAGCAAATTAACTGGACTATATATATATATCTGCTTGCATGCTCAATCGTTTGCTTTTTCAGTTTATCAATCGTAATCAAAATCTAAACTTTATAACTTGAGTTGCTTCTTTATTATAGTTTATTTTTTAATATTTTGGTTTTTAAGTCAACAAGAACACATACGTTCCTTAAAAAAACATACATGGAAGTTTATCTATATATTTTATTTTTTGTTTCTAATCAACTATAGACGAAAGGATGGGCAAATAATTAATTTATGGTAATTTATATATGCATGGTGGCAACCCTTAATTTGTGATGATAAGCACATTGTTCATTTCAAGCCTCCATCGGCAACACGTGCGTGTGTAAAGTTCACAAGACCTGCAGATTCATTGTACGTACACTTACTTTTGTGTCTATTGTGCATGTGTTTCACTGCTCCATTGTGTTCTGCTCATGATAGTCCAAACAATTAATAACGTACAGTAAGTACTCCATCCGTACCAATATATAAAAAATTTTAGATAGATGTGAATATTAAGTATGTTCAGATTTTATAGTAATATGGTGTATTAGATCTATCTAAAATCACTTATATTTTATTTTAGAACGAGTGGAGTATAGGATGAGAGGAGTATAGTACAATGAACTAGCCGTAGCTGTAATTAAGCTCCAACAGTGTATGCAAGTGTAAGCCTGGTCAAAGTCGTAGCCATTAGCATTCACTAGTCATCATGTACATATTTATACTCCCTACATTTCAAAATATAAGACTCAAATATTCTAATAAATAAAGTTTGGATCACCCTAATAAATATAATTATTATCACCTTATAATTTGGATCACCCTAATAAATATAATGATGCACCCAATAGAATTAAAAATCTTGAGAATGGAAGATTTAAAATAATAATTTAGTGGGAAATAAGTGCTAGTTAATGACATGCATTCATACATGCTTTATATTATGAAACATCATTAAAAAATAGTTGTCTTATACTCCCTCCATCCACAAAAGTTATACATATATCACATTTGAGTTTTTCCAAATAAGTTGTTCCTATTTGTAGTCTTTATGCATCCAAGACTTAAATGGAGAGGTAAATTAAATGTTTGATTAGAACCAAGGGTTATCTAAATACTCATTGGTTGCATGCTTGCATTCACTTCTTGATCTTTGTTACATGCAAGCTGATTTAATTTTTTCTTGGTCTTGGTGATAAAAGTAATATGGGTAACTTTTGTGGAAGGAGGAAGTATTGCTATATATTTAATTAATCCATGTGTTAATTGCCTAATATAACCTAAAGATATTTATCAACCTTTTTATGTATAATATATATTTAATTAATCCATGTGCTAATTAAGCCTAACTGATTAAATATATCCGTGTTGACTAGTTGTGTGGGACTCACGAGCTAGTGAGATCTTGACTCGGTTCTTGAGTAGTGCCATGCCATATATGGCGAAGACTTTGACAACGCTTGGACATTATTAAAAAAACATTATTAATTTTTTGGACTGAAGATTTCAGTTCTACGGTTTCCATGAAACCGACAACCGAACTTTATTTTCTTCGAACACGTGCACAATAACACGAAAACTCTGTACTGAAGTCTGCAAGAAGTCTTTGTGATGGAGGCCTGAAATTTATAAGCTTATCACATAGGGATGTCATTTTGTCAAAGATAAACATATGTTCTGATGAACCAATATGCAATATATACGTACTGTTTCTGTCATAAAATATATGAAATTTTAGATGGATGTGACACATTATATTACTAAGGAAGTGTGTATCATTCATCCAAAATCCCCTTATATTTTGAGACGAAAAGAGTATATATATGAAAAGTAGTTGTGTACGTTATATACTCCCTCCATTCCATAATACTCCCTCCTTCCACAAAAGTTACCCATATTACTTTTATCACCAAGACCAAGAAGAAATTAAATCAGCTTGCATGTAACAAAGATCAAGAAGTGAATGTAAGCATGCAACTAATGAGTATTTAGATGACCCCTTGGGTTCTAATCAAACATTTAATTTACCTCTCCATTTAAGTCTTGGATGCATAAAGACTACAAATAGGAACAACTTATTTGGAAAAACTCAAATGTGAAATATGTATAACTTTTGTGGATGGAGGGAGTATAAGACAGCTATTTTTTTAAGATGTTTCATAATATAAAGCATGTATGAATGCATGTCATTATTAGCACTTCTTTCCCACTAAATTATTATTTTTAAATCCCGGATGAGCAATTTCTGATCAATCCGCCGATGAGCAATTTCTGATCAATCTCCAGGATGAGAGCAGTACATTACCAGAATTATCCCGGATCACAACCCCAACACGCCCTTCATTCTTATGTGAGACAAACGCACCGTCCACATTCACCTTTGTCCATCCAGGCAGCGACTACTGCCACTTGCCAACAGCTTAGTAGCTTTTCCTTTTCTCCCTAGCGTCAATCCGTCGGGATCCCATGGGAGTCTTGCCTTTATTATTTGCGGGTTCACCGAGTTTGATCCGAAGAAGAGATTCCCACAAGCTGAGGATATAGGAAGAAGAGGCCACAACTGACGTCGTCCCTAACCCAAAAACACTATCGTCCCTCAGGTACCATGCGCGCCACAGAACGAGAATAAATTGCATACGTTCATCCATGCTCAGCTTGTCTAGTATCCCCAAGAACCAGTCAGGTCCAAGTCTCGCAAGAGATTCCTTCGCAGGCAAGGTCCAACTTGATCTCAACGCCTCCCGAAGAGTTCTAGCCCGGGTACATGAAATGATAGCATGAAACCCATCTTCTTCCTCATTCCCGCAATAGTACATGTAGCGTCTCATAGAAAATTTCTTTTCTTCCCATTTTGCTGAGTAGCAAGGCACTCCCGGGCTAAACACCAGGCAAAAATCTTTACCTTGGGAGGAACTGGAGTGTTCCAAATATTACGACAAATGGACCGAACTCCATCTGGTTCCTGTTGCTGGATCCCCTAATCGAGCTAGACTGGGCCAACCAAGCTACTCGATATGTCGATCGCACAGAGG
Organism: Oryza punctata; assembly: GCA_000573905.2. Taxonomy (NCBI): domain Eukaryota; kingdom Viridiplantae; phylum Streptophyta; class Magnoliopsida; order Poales; family Poaceae; genus Oryza; species Oryza punctata. The sequence goes on along the minus strand of CM002494.2, from coordinate 931,672 downwards.
ACTTTTCATAGTGTCATGCTAGGAAATCTTCAGTATGCTGCTGCGGGAGCTTTATCTTCAGGATTTCTTCGACATCCAATGGATGACATACATGATCGATGAGATCAACATCCCAGATTTTCTCCTCCTGCTTCATTAGCTGTGAAACCCAATGGAGACGACATCGACCTTGTTTACCCATCAGCATGAAAGAAGACTCGCAGAATCCACTTGTCCCTCCAAATTTTGACCTTGCTACCATCACCAATCCTTCAGCCAAGCCCCCATTTAATAGGATCAAGCCATGTTCAATCCCTTTCTAGGTTACTGACGTCTCCGACGGGAAAACAACATCCACTAGCTCGTAGTTAGGGTAATATTTGGCCTTTAAAATTCGCGCACAATTCGCGCACACAGGCTATCAGGGAATTGTACTAATCTCCAGGTTTGCCTGGCAAGCAGCGCCTAATTGAATAGCTTCATGTCACGGAAGCCTAAACATCCCATACCCTTTGGTCGAGTCAGATTATCCCATGCAATCCAGTGGGTTTTTCGTTTGTTCTCTTCATCTCCCACCAAAAATCCCTTATCATTTTTGTATAGGCCTCACATGTCGAAGCAGGCAGTTTAAACACTCCCATTATATATGTCGGGATTGCTTGCGCTACTGATTTGATAAGAACCTCCTTAGCACCCGAGGACATGTACCTTTTAGACCGTCCATTCATTCTCTTTGCAAGGCGCTCTTTACTAGGTTTAAACCTCCCCCCATTCATCCTTCCTTCTGGTGTTGGTAGCCTAAGGTATTTACTTTCAAACGCTAGAGCATCAATTTGGAGGATCTGTTTAATTTCCTCTAGCACTGTATCCAGACAAGCTTTACCAGCAAGGAGTGAGCATTTTGCTGGGCTCAAAAGCTATCCAGTACAATCCTGGTAGCACTTCAGTATCTGATTAACAATGGTAGCCTGCTGTGGACACGCCTGAAAAAAGAGAAGGCTATAATCAGCGAACAATAGATGAGAGATACCCGATGCTCTCCTTCAAACTTTGAGTTCCTTTAGAAGCCCATATTCCACTTTATTGTTTAGTAGTCATGACAGGCCTTCTGCTACAAACACGAAGAGGTATGGGGATAAGGGATCGCCTTGTCGCAGTCCACACGTGGGGGAAAAAGGCTCTAGGAGGTTGGCATTAAAATTCACCGAAAACGTTACTGTGGTAACACACTCCATTATCCAATTCACCCATTGTTGACAGAACCCAACTTTGATAAGAGCAGACTCAAGAAAAACCCAATCCACCCGATCGTAGGCCTTGCTCAGATCCAACTTGTAAGCACAAAAAAGATTCTCTAGAGTTGAGCCTCGTTGAATACCATGAATACACTCAAAAGCAATTAGTGCGTTGTCCGTGATCATACTCTCAAGAATAAAAAAACTTTGGGTGGGGGAGATAATATCCATTAGCATCGGTCGAAGCCTGTTAACCAGACATTTCGAGACAATCTTATAAACAACATTGCAAAGGTTGATGGGCCTGAAGTCCTTCAGTTGCTCAGCCTGCTTAACTTTCGATATTAAAACAATGGAAGTATTATTAACTCCCGCAGGCATCACACCCTCCTCAAAGAACCTCCGCACTGCCGCTATTACCTCCTTTTTCAGAACTGCCCAATTCCATTGGAAGAAGCGAGCTGGGAAACCATCCGGGCCTAGAGCTTTTAATGGACCAATTTGGAACAACGCATCAAAGATTTCTTCATCAGAGAAAGGCTTACAAAGATCCCTATTCATACTGTCATCAACCCGTACAAAGATCCATATTCATACTGTCATCCACCCGAGTGTTTAGCACCTCAATTACATCTGCAGGGGAAACCGAAGGATCCTTTGTGTACAAAGTCTAGAAGAACTTTGTAGTCATATGTTCCATTTCATCTTTGTTCTCAACAAAGCGGCTATCCTCGTTTCTCAGATAAGCAATTTTGTTTTTCTTTGCTCGCCAGGCAGCTTGCCTGTGGAAGATCTTCATATTCCGATCTCCTTCCCTCAACCAGGCAACTCTCGATCGCTGTAGCCACATCATTTCCTCTCTATAGAGCAACTCATTCATCCTTCCATACAACAAATTCAATTCCACACTATGATCTGTTGAGGTGTCCAAAAGGAGCCCTTCTATCCTCCTCCGAAGATCCTTCAGCTCCTTAGTAATAGAGCCAAAGACATTGAGACTCCACTCATGTAATTTAATCATTACCGTCTTCAGTTTAGAGGCGATTTCCCGCAGGTTCCTGGGCACTACATCCTATTCCCAGGCGGGCTTGATAGCATCACCTAACGTGTCATCCCTTTCCCACATAATTTCATATCGAAACACATTGGAGGAGCAGCCCGGTCTCTTAGCCAAGCTTAAAAGGATTGGGCAGTGATCAGATCTGGGAGACACAACGTGCATCATCTTAGCATCAGTGAAATGATCAGATCAACTTGAAGACGCCACCGCCCGGTCTAGCCGAACTTTCACATTAGTGTCGCCGCATTGCTTGTTATCATATGTCCAAGAGGATCCCAACAAACCAATACCATGAAGATCACAATGGGACAACAGTTCTCCAAAGTCTAGCATTTTCTTTTCAGGCCTCCTTCTTGCTAATAACTGTTCAAAGGACCAGAGGGCCTCATTGAAGTCCCCTATCATTAGCCATGTTGCATTCGATACTGGCTTGATTTGGTGCAGTAGTTCCCACATGAGATGACGCTCCGACGTTTTAGCTCCGATACACAAAGGTACTTCTCCATACAAAACTATCCGATGGATCTCTTATCAGCACATCGATGTATCTGTTGCCCGTGGATAGGAGATCCACCTCTAGACTCTCATCCCAAAATAACGCACCACCCCCCCGTCTTCTCCTTTTATTGCCACAAAACTTTTCAGGCCAAGCTGTCATCTTAGATTCTGGAGTTTCTCTTAAGTTTCAGATTTTTATCTCGATTTCCGTTAACACACTTTTTAAACTACTGAACGGTGCTTGTCATGTTGTCTCTAGGAGCGACGCCACATATAAGACATGTGTTGCACAGGACACGGGACAATTTTTGAAATTTTATTACAATTAACTCATGTTAGCATATGTAAATAAAGTACTGTGTATGATTGATTTGTAGGTAGAGGATATCTAGTAATTTTTATTCTACATTCGTAAATAAAGTATGATTGATTTGTAGGCAAAGGACATCCGGTAATTTTTATTCTTATTCTAGATTCATCCCTACGAATTTGTCTTGTTCCCATGTTAGAATAAGTTAAGCTCATACGATACTACCGAATGAAGCCTTAGTCAGACCGATTTAACAGCCAGCTGGAAATAAACGAATCTAGCTGAACGAGTGTCTTTTCTAATTTTGTTCCTTTTTTTCCTTATGTAAATCAAACTTGATCTTTCAAATTTGTGTAAAATATATAAGGTTCCATAAACCACAATCTCGTATTACTCCATAATTTTTGTCATAACTTTTTAAACAATAAAGTGGTACTAGTACTAATTGAAAGAACAGGGGAGAGGCATATGCTCTCGATCGAGGGGGGCTTAATTTATTTCTCACTTTGTTTAGGTGTCATGGTTTGACAAGTTCCTGTCTGCTTCATGGAAACCATCATGCTTATGAGTTGCTATTAATTGCTCCAAATATTCATTCTAAAATGGACTAGCCCACCCTAAGAAAAACATTAATCCGGACTTTAGCAAAAGTCCTGGTTTTTCTTCGTTAATCGCAGTCAGCTGCAGAGCTTGTTGACGTAATTGCATCAAGTAATCACGATCACCACCGTACCCGTGAACTAGGGATGGGCGTGGTCCGGGGCGGGACGACCCGCATGGGCTGCAACAGTGCCAACGGGTTAGCCCACTAAGTCCCATTGGGTCCTATGGATAGATCCATTAGAAGGAAGATCAGATTCTGTTAGAGTTTAGATTTTAGAAAACACAAATCAACTCAAACCAAGTGAAAGACACCTAAGTAGAAAATTTATCTGCTGATTTCACGATTGAAGACAATTAATTCCTCGTTGTTAACGGCAACAGATTGAGATGATTTTTTTTATGCCTCCAGATACATCAGTAGCACATAACAACTATAAATACTCCCTCCATTTTATATTATAAGTCGTTTGACTTTTTTCCTAGTCAAAGTTATTTATGTTTGACCAAGTTTTTAGAAAAAAAAATAGTAACTTCTACGATACTAAACTAGTTTTATTAATATTGAATATATTTTAATACAATATTTGTTTTGTATTGAAAATGTTACTACATTTAGCTATAAACTTGATCACACTTAAGGAAATTTGATTAAGAAAAAAGTCAAACGACTTATAATACGAAACGGAGGCAGTAGCTTATAGTTTCAAAAATCACAAAAATTAATCAACAAACAAAACTGTCCTGATAGTCCTAGAGAGCAGCAATTGCTTCAAAGGTTCAGAACGAATGAAAATCATTTTCAATAGTACTGGCACATGATTTTTCAGAAACATCAAGTGGTCTCAACTCTTCAAATCGAACAACTGCTTTCTTGGATTAAAATAAACAAAATAGGATATCTACGGTCTACCTCCAAGATCAGCGCTAGCATCAACTTCCTTGTCAAATCTCCGTGCTAAAGTTGAGGGAGGCACCGCCGGTGTAGAGGCCGACGCCAGTAGAGAAAGGTGGTAGGTGGTGGCGCCGGTGTAGAGCACGGAAGTAGAGGGGATGCACCATCGTTGCGCTGGAAGGGGGATGAAAAAAAGGAAGGAGGCGCTGCTGTCGCGCCGACTCCAAGTACAGGAGGAACATGCGGGGGCGCAGATGGTGGACAGGTCTGTGGGTTGGTCCCCTTACCCATTGGAGCCAGGGATTTTCTATTATGAGCCTCACTATCTGAACTGTTGATCTTATTTAATCGAATGGTTCAGATTGTTTTCTATTACCACTCTAGTTAACAGTAGTAGAAATAGGTGCGGAGGGATATAATCGTTATTTAATAGTGACTAAACTTTTTTCCTTCTTTTTTAGTATTTTTTGATGGAATATGAGCGATGCCAACATAATGGATGAGCACATATCGATCTAACCGGGAAAAAACATAAATTATAAAGTTACTCATGATTACTGTATTGTTAAATTACTGATTTACCTTTAATACTATTAATAATAGTATAATACTATAAGTAGATAGCACTGGAGAATCGCTCTTCTATTCTGGGCTGACCCATTTACCCATTGAAACCAATTTTGTGTGACGGGCCAACGAGTCCAGCGGGTCGGCCGGGCCACGCCCATCCGGCCATCCCTACCGTGAACCCAAAACAAGTAGCCAACATGAACAATTAATCTTGGCTATTTTTCTTCGCTTCAGATCAACAAGCGACGACTTTTCACCCTAGTAGTAGTCAGTAGTCACTACAGTAGATAGCTGGAGCAGAATGGTCAGAGATTTGGACATTTTTCCGTGTGAAAAATAACCAAATTATTACCCACATATTTTTTATTGAAAAAAATTATGTTCTTGATTTTTGCCATGGTTTTGAACATCCAATTTACTGAAAAACTATACAAGTATCATTACTTTGCTATGACTTATTTTAATATTAAAGGGTCTTTTCAAAACATGACTTATAATTTTGTTATATTTGTAGTAAATCTTTAATGATACAAACTGTCAAACGTTATATTTAAAAATCGACTACATCATATATATATTACAAAATAGATGTTTCTTTAAAAAAAATGGAAAAAGCAAAACAGCCGAGAGCTAGCTATGCAGCGAAATATAGATCCGGCCTCAAAAGAAAAAAAAAAACGATGTCATTAAGATAAGACTGAGGAACACCGTGTTGGAATTATTGGCAACAACAAGTCCAAAAGTCAAAGTCAAAGCTTATCTTTGCACATATATGAAGGCAAGCAAAGCAAGCAGGTCAGTCACGAGCTTCACGTCGCCTCGCCTCGCCGGAGAAGAAGACTTCGCCGACATATACATATACCCCCCTACCTAGCATCAGATCACCTGCCCATCGAGTCGTCTCGTCGACGAGCACAAGAGCGATCCGTTCCTGGTTTGAATCGAGCTTGGTTTGGTTGGTTTCTTGGACTGGATGATGGCGAGGTGGTGCGTGGGGTGGCCGGCGGCGGCGAGGGGTGGTCAGGATGAGCTGACGTGGCAGGCGGAGCTGACGGCGCACGCGGCGGGGGAGTTCTCCATGGCGGCGGCGCAGGCTAACGCAGTGATGGAGGACCAGGCGCAGGTCATGGCGTCGCCCGGCGCCACGCTCGTCGGCATCTACGATGGCCATGGCGGCCCCGACGCCTCCCGCTTCCTCCGCTCCCGCCTCTTCCCTCTCGTCCATGGTGCGTACGCTCGGTCGCTCGCTCGCCGGCGCGCGGCGGAGCTCGATCTTTGATGTAGTTGGATTTTAGCTGATCGAGTTGATCTGTTGGCGAGCAGAGTTCGCGGCGGAGCGCCGCGGCGGGGTGGACGCCGACGTGATCCGGAATGCGTTCCTGGCGGCCGACGAGGAGTACCTCCAGCTGCTGCGGTGGTCGCTGCCCAACATGTCCCGCGCCGCCGCCTCGGGCTCCTGCTGCCTCCTGGGCGCCATCTCCGGCGACACGCTCTATGTCGCCAACGCCGGCGACTCCCGCGCCGTCCTCGGCCGCCGCAAGGCAGCCGGTCCAGCCGTCGCCGAGCGGCTCTCCACCGAGCACAACGTGGCCTCCGAGGAGGTCCGGAGGGAGCTCGCCGCGCTCCACCCCGACGATGGCGAGGTCGTGGTCCACGCCCGCGGCGCGTGGAGGGTGAAGGGGATCATCCAGGTGGCGCGTGCCATCGGCGACGTGTACCTCAAGACGCCGGAGTTCAGGCGCGACCCAGCGGTGCAGCGGCTATGCAGCTCCCCCGCCGGCGGCGCCGCCGTCAAACTGGCGCGGCCGGTGGTCACCGCCGAGCCGTCCATCCACGCCCGGAAGCTCAAGCCGGGCGTCGACCTGTTCGTCGTGTTCGCCTCCGATGGCCTATGGGAGCACCTCTCCGACGAGGCGGCGGTGCAGCTGGTGTCCAAGAGCTCGACGAGGAGAGGCGTGGCGGCGAGGCTGGTGCAGGCGGCGCTCAACGAGGCGGCGAGGAAGCGGGAGGTGAGGCGCGGCGACCTGCGGCGGATCGAGCGAGGGGTGAGGCGCCACTTCCACGACGACATCACCGCCGTCGTCGTCTTCCTCGACCTCGACGACGACGGCGGCCGCCGCGCGCGCCGCCGTGGCAGGGTCGTCGACTCCAGCAGCAGCTGCAGGAACACGCCGCTCGACGTCTACAGCTTCTACAACTCCGCCGCTTGAACAACAATTTCCCATGTCATGTTGCTTACAACTACATTTGTTTTTTACATTTTTTCAACATTTTTACAAATAGAACGGAAAAAATGTGTTGGAAGTATAGTAATTAATATGAGATTAATTAATTCATAGATCAAACGCAAATATAAAGACATTCCAATTCCCAAATGATCAAATTAGACATGTATGTGCTATCAGAATTGAATGTGAGGATTTCACATTTGTTACTTCAGGATGTTCTTCAGTTTAGGCAGGAATAACCTATATGCACAAAAACCTGAACCATATTAAGCTTCAAATCTTCAGTATTTTCACTTCAGTTTCATCACTAGAAAATGCAGAAAGAAAGGCAAATACAAAGGTAGAAATGTAAACATGAGTGCCAACAAGTTACCGATGTATTGATCCGATAAATACAAAGGCCGAAATATACAGAGCTTTAGTTACTGAACCTATTCATAAAAAGGTAGAGTAACTTTTTCATTGTCTACCATGAAGTAAGTACACTTGATAGTGTTAATTTGTGCTACTCCCATAACAGCATACATATTAACATTAGAAAAGGTTTCTACCTTAATTTCATACATAATAGCAGAAACTAACTAAAATAAGAGTGACACAAACAGTAAGGTGCACCCATCACCATATACTACTCTCAAACTAGTAGTGCATGTACCAAACTAAACCATGTCAACATCCTCGACCGGAGGAAGTATTCCTCCCTGGTCCAATCAGTAAACCCGTTTGTACCTATGACGTTTTTTCTTGGCCCATATTTTTCTTCCTGTTCAGCATTGTACTTTTCAATGAACTCGACGTTGGCCTTGAATATCCCAAAGCGACGAGTCTTCGCCGCTTCATCTTTGTATGTACGTTTGCACCACTTCATCCATTCTTCGTGTCTCACCTTCATAGCCTCCTCGTCAGTCAGCTTGGAGATATTGAGATTCTCATTGTGGCATTTCTTGATGGCCTCCTGCAATTAATTGTGATAAAAGGAGATGAACTTACATGGTAGGATAAACAAGCAAAAGATTTCAGGAAAAAAGGTAGCTGTTCATACGTACATGGTTCCCTGCAATATACCAGTTTCCAGCCGATGCAATAGACACTCCTACGATGTTAACAGGTGAAAATAGTGTTTTAGTTCTCCTGACGGTACCCTATAAAAAGGTCAAGAAAAAGTTCAAAAGGTTGAGATGCAGAGCAAAGGGAGATAAATGCAAGACTATATTGCTTTCATTCTACCGTTTATATAGTAAAATGCAAATTCTTTGCTAGTAGTACTAGTTAGAAAAATAACAGCAGAAATATTGATCTTCTGCTCATATTTTTGTTATCCCATATTCACATGTATTGTTTCACCTAACTGGAGCCTTGATCACTTGGGTCCTTGATGACATGTTGGCCAACAATATATATTAATGTCAGAAGCAATTGCTTTAGTTGTACTAACTATCATGGCGATAACCCTTCTCATTCTTGGGTAGAGGTTATGTGTGTGTGACAAGAGCATAACTTTTTTTTAGTAGAAGATCATAACTTAATTGATGACCAAAAGGGGTGTAATGGATTAGCACAAGCGTGGCTTGCTGAGACCTATCCTACTACAACCAATACCATAACAATATTTGATTAGGAACAGCATGAATGTTAAAGCAAATCAGTCAATAAAACAAGTATCAGATTTTCTTTAACTCTGTTGCACAAATGATTGGGTGAATGTAGGATTATCATAAATGGTAGCTAGCTAAGTGGACAAGCCAAGTGGCCGGTGATTGTACTATCATCGATTGATGTCCTTGTAAGCATCATCATTTCATTCCCTAACCAACAAATGAACCAACTGATGGAAATTGGATGGGAAAATCACTCCTCGTCATAAACAAAACACTCATGTTTGCTGTGGCAGGGTTAACAAAACAGAATTCGCCAAAGCCATATGTCTCACATCAACAACTTCTGCTGTTGATATCCACCTGCGAATATAGAGACTGAATTTTTATCCATTATCTAAAAACGACTTCGTGAGCTAAGCCTACTACTAGAAAAAAAGAAAGCACAGAGATTATTTTTTTTTTTGGAACAGATTGAGTACCTCAGAAGCCTAGTGGTGATGGATCTTCCAACATGATTAGCAAAGGCCCTGATGAAAATTTCAACCCCACAGTAAAATCAATCAGTGGATTTGAATTGGGAATTTGGGGTGGGGGTGACATGACAGTGTGGGAGATGGCGGCTTACTCCTTTACGCAGGATCTTCATGGCGAACGAGCTGAGCAATGGAAGTGGCATTGCTTCTCCCCTCTAACTGAATGGAAGATGAGGATGTCGAGTTAGGTTAACACTTAACAACACGCCGAATTCTTCAGGCAGGCTGAAATCGAACAGGAAAGTAGCAAGGATCCTCTGCCATGAGAACGAACGTGTACCTACCTGCGTCTTCGTCGCCGCCGCCGGTCGCCGACGGCGAAGCTTTGGGTGCGGTGGCGGCGGCGTCGAGTCGATCGCGAGTCTTTTGTGAATTTTTTTTTTTTGTAGGATAGGATGGGGGGAAGTGGTGGAATTGGGCTGGGTTGATCAGTGGGCCTATAGATTGGGCTTTGGGAAGTTCTGTCTTAAGCACATTTACGGCCCAGCATGCCCCTTTTGACCCTACAATTATTATTATCTGTATATAAAGACATTGCAACTCCCAAATAATCAAGTTAGATTAGAGGTGTATAGGCGCTAGTACAGGATGCAAGCGAGGATTTCACATTTGTTACTCAACGGATATTATTATATTTCTTCAGTTCAGGCAGGAAAAACCAATGTGTACAAAAATACCTGAACCATTCCGTTAGGTTTAAATCCAAGTGTCTTTCTTTTCACCAACACTGAACTCAATCCTCAACATGCAGTAGACAGACATAGGAGGACCAAGGGATTGATGATGCAGCTGAAGCTAGCATAAACAATGTAATTACAGTTCAGTTCATCATTCATATGATGCATCCATCATTGTTATCTCCAGATACAGATCGATCTCTCTATACATATACATGTACGGTTGTGTCGATTACATTTTGCGGATCGAGCATGATCAGGTATCAGCTAACGTTATTCTCAGACACTTGAGACACAATTAAAAGAACTACTACTACTCTCCAATCTGAATCTTGGTTGTAGCTGCTTGTTTTTGAAATTCAGACATATTCGACCCGGCGAAAATTCAGACAAGCTGCAGACTCAGTATTTTCAGTTCAGGTTCATCACTTGAAATGCTGAAAATATCAGTTCAACAAATTGCACGTGTATTTCTCAGCAAAAGAAAGTCAAATATACAAAGACCGAGTTATAAACATCAACGCCAACAAGTTATGACTTGCGGCATGTATTGATCCGATAAACCACCCCGCAAGCGATCAAATATATATAACTGAACCTATTATTCATAGGAAGATGGTTTTCCACTGTCTACCATATAGTGCAGTTGATAGTGTTAATTTGTGCTACTCAGAAGTCATAACACAACATACATAACATTACAAAGGTTCCTCTAGATTCCGGTTTCTACCTTAATTTCATACAGAAACTAACTTAAAAGTGCAACAAACAGTAAGTGCACACTGATCATCATATTACTCTCAAACTAACTTAAGTTCGTACCACCGATAATACGTACCAAACTAAACCATGTCAATATCCTCAACCGTAATAAGCAGGGCTAAGCATTCCTCCATGGTCCAATCAGCAAACCCATTTGTACCTATGACGTTTTTTCTTGGCCCATATTTTTCTTCCTGTTCAGCGTTGTACTTTTCAATCAACTCGACATTGGCCTTGAATATCTCAAAGCGATGAGCCTTCTCCGCTTCACATCCACTGTTCGTGTCTCACCTTCATGGCCTCTTCCTTCGTAGCCTCCTCGTCAGTCTGCTTAGAGCTCTTGAGCCTCTCATCGTGGCTCGTCTTCATGGTCTCCTCGCTAATGAGCTTTTGAGCTGCTGTTATTACAGTTAATTATGACAGACAAAAAGGGATGAACACGCATGGCAGGATAAACAAGGAAGAGGTTTCAGGAAAAGCTAGTTGTTCATACATGGTTCCCGTGCTGCATTGTTTGCGGCATACCAGTTTCCAGCAATCGCAGATGCGACAGACAGTCCCATGATGTTACCAGGTGAAAATAATTTGAGTTTTAGTTCTCCTGACGGTACCCTATAAAAAGGTCAAAAAAAGTGTGCATAAAGTTGACATGTAGAGCAAAGGGAGATAAATGCGAAGACTTTATTGCTTTCGTACTACAATTTGAACAGTAAAATATGAATTCTTTACTAGTAGTTAGAAAATAATAGCAGATATACTGTTTTTCTGCTCGTAATTTATTAGCACATATTCACAATTTATTGGGTCACCTAATTGGAGCCATGATTTATTGGGTCCCTGATGACATATTGGTCAACGACCAATATTAATGTCAGAACCAAAGTGAAGGTAAACTATATATCATGGCAATAACCCCCTTCTCTTTTTTGGGTAGAGGTTTGTGTGTGTCAACAACAGCATAACTTAATTGATGATCAAAGCCTCATAACAAGATAATCCAAAAAAATGTTTTAGACTCGTGGCTATTTTAGGGACTCGAAAAAGAGAAAATGAAGGGAGTAATGGATAGCAGAAGTGTGGCTGCTGAGGCTATCCCACTTGCAACGTATAACTTAAATCTTTCATATTTTAACAATATTTGATTAGGAACACCATGAATTTAAAAGAAAATCAGTAAATAAAATAAGTTTTACACTATCAGAGTTTTAACTCTATCTATCGCTATAGGTGTACCTTAGATGACATCACTCACATTTATTTCAGTCAGTCACATGCACATAAATCTCTTTTTCTATGAACATAGTTTATTTCTTAATACAAGATATTGCGTTTTAGATAGCAAGATAAGAAAGAACATGGAATTGTATTAGTGTTATGGAAATCAGGGAATCATAAGCTTCAGAAAGGATAAATTTATAGTAACAAGTTTAAGATGATGTATAATTCCTTTTTGTCATAGATAGCCACGGTCTCGTAACTATAATCGGGTAGACCAAAATAAATCATGATACAAAAAAACAGAGATTTTTTCTTTTGGAACAGATTGAGCACCTCATAAGCCTAGTGGTGATGGATCTTCCAACATGATTAGCAAGGCCCTGATGAAAATTTCAACCCCACAGTAAAATCAATCAGTGGATTTGAATCGGGAATTTGGGGTGGGGGTGACATGACAGTGTGGGAGATGGCGGCTTACTCCTTTACGCAGGATCTTCATGGCGAACGAGCGGAGCAATCAAAGTGGCATTGCTTCTCCCCTCTGACTGAATGGAAGATGAGATCGATTTAGAGATCGAGTTAGGTTAACGACACGGCTCCCACTCCGAAGTTCATCACCCAAGCAAATGATATATGCAATTGAGGGATACCGAAATCAAACAGGAGACTAGCAAGAATCACCTACCTGCGTCGGCGCCGCCGCCGCCGCTGTGGACAGGCAGTTGGCTGCTCCGCCGGTCGCCGACGGCGAAGCTTTGGGTGCGGCGGCGTCGGCGTCGAGTCGATCGCGACGGGACACGGGGAGATCGATCGGTTTTTTTTTTTTGTTTTGTTTTTTGGGCAGGGTTGGAATTGGGCCGGATTGATCAGTGGGCCGATAGGTTTGGCCTTCGGAAGTTTTGTCTTAAGGACATTTACGGCCAACCATGCCTCTTTTGACCCTTTTTTTTTTTTTGTATAATTTCTTACGCTGTTGTTCTGTTTCCACTACACAAGGTCTATTATCTGTATAAAGACATTGAAATTCCAAAATTACCAAATTAGAGGTGCATATATGTACTATAGTACAGGATGCACGTGAGGATTTCACATTTTGTTATTTGAAGGATATTATTCAGTTCACGCAGGAATAACCAATGTGCACACAAACCTGAACCGTTAGCTTTAAATCTTCAGCATTAATTTTCAGTTGGGCTTCATATATCACTTGAAATGCTGAAAGTACTATCAGCAAGTTACTCGTGTATTTATCGGCAAAACAAAGACAAATACAAAGGCCGGAATATAAACATTAGTGCCTATAACAAATCACGACTTATGGCATGTATTGATCTGATACACCACTCCGCAAGAGATCGAATAAATTTCAGGTTCAAAAACAGATCGAATAAATAGAACCGATCGAACCTATACATAAATTTCATTTTTTTTAAAAAAGGACTCGACCATCCTCGTCAGTCCGCTTGGAGTTCTTGAGCTTCTCATCGTGTCGATTACAGTTTGCATATCGTTTTGTGAAATTCAGACATATTCAGATGGGGCTGAGTCTAGACTCGGAATAACAGGATGTTAAGTATTCTCATGCATTTTTTAACCTTGGTGTTAATTAGTTCATCGTACCAAAAGTCAAGATCGGTTGGAATTGTGTGCAACCTATCTACCCCCACTGAAGCCAAAGTGTGGCACCTTTATGTTCCTTCAGCCACTAGCCCACTAGTTAACTTTCTATTCTATGGAGTCACAAATAAGCTGCTTATACTTAAATTAGTAGCTGACAGTTGCAGCTGACCGCTGTTGCAATAATAATAATTGAGAAACTGGTAGTATATTAGGGCATGTACAGATAGTTGTTAGTAGTGGTTTCTTAGTGTTGCTAATTAAAAATACTTGTTGGTATAGAAGAAAAAGAAAAAGGAGAGACAAAACATCGTTGCTATGGGTAACAATGGCTCAACAACAACTCTTAATCTCTATAATATGGAAACATGGTTGCATAATGGTCAAAAAAACAAAAAAGAGTAATAACAAAAGTAATATTTTTTAAGTTAATGGATAGAGCATGTCGATTTCTAGTATCAGCAATATAATTTATGGGGTGCAGTAGATCGAGAAGAGTTGGTGACACGAATTTATATTGGTTCATCAGACTCTCGAGATAAGGTAATACCCTACTCTAGTTGGGGTAGATTGGATCTATACCGGCATGCGCAGGTGAGCGATGAAGCAGTTGATATCACGTGTGTATAATAGAGTCTCTAACCCCTTAGAGTTCCCCCGGCACCCTTTATATAGAGCTAGGACCGTCGGAAGTTAGATTGTAAGGTAACCCTTATAATCCGGATACCTATCATCTATTTACAAGGGATAGGATTGATTTCCTTATCCTACATCTCTTTCTTAGATTACAAGTATACCACATGAGCCTAGGGTACTTAGCTCACTCCATGCTATACGGCTCAAAAGCTCATAAAGCCTTTGTTGTCTTAACTATTAGAAAGACACAGTCCCTAAATAATCTTGTATTTTCTAAGAGATCATAGTTGTCTATATCATTGAACAACCTTTATGTGCTTAATGAATCCACTGATTTTCTGCTGTATGAAACTACAAGTTATACGGATCCTTAGGTCTGCCAGTTAACAACCTCTAACAAGAGAAATTTACCATTCATTCTGATTTCGTAAGAAAAGGAGGGGCTTTTGCTTATCAGAGGTCAGTATATAAAGTTCCTCGCAAGGCATGAAATAAAAAAGCAAGATCAAAGTTGATTCCAATAGAATAGTTTGTAGCCTTTAAAATATCAAAGTTGTTTCATGTAAAATATCAAAGTTGATTCCACCAATGTCAACGGTTTTTCTATGTTGTATGGCTTCATGTACCCCACTTTTTTATGACGGTGTGATTTAAGTTGATTTCTCTGGACATTCAGGAAAAAAAAGCATTGTCTCATTTCATTAAAATGAAGTAACAAACCCTTTTCCTTGACAATATTAGACAGGATGCATGCGAATGTTTTTCAGGGTGTTCTTCAGTTTAGGCAGGCATACCAATGTGAACAAAAATCTGAACCTTTAGCTTTAAATCTTCAGTATTTTCAGTCCAGGTTCACCATTTGAAATGCTGAAAGTAGTTCTAGTTCAACAAACTATCAGCAAAAGAAAAGCAAATACAGAGGCCAAAACATAAACATCAATGACAACAGGTTACGACTTACGGCAAACCACTCCGCAAGGGATCGAACCTATTCAAAAATTTCATAAAAAAGGTAGTAGATTTTTCACTGTCTAAAATGAGGTTAAAGTGTAAACTTGTGCTACTCTCATAGACTCATAACACAACATACATAACATTAGAAAAGGTTAGACTCTGATTTCTACCTTTCATACAGAAACTAACTTAAAAGTGAAACAAACAGTAAGTTGCATTGATCTTACTCCCAAACTAACTTACTTAAGTACGTTGCCACTGATAATACATACCAAACTAAACCATGTCAACATCCTCGCCCGGAGAAAGCAGGGCTAAGTATTCCTCCCTGGTCCAATCAGCAAACCTATTTGTACCTATGACGTTTTTTCTTGGCCCATATTTCTCATCCTGTTCAGCATTGATCTTTTCAATGAACTCGACGTTGGCCTGGAATATCTCAAAGTGCCGAGCCTTCTCCGCCTCATTTTTGTATGTACGTTTGCACTCCTCCATCCACTGTTTGTGTCTCGCCTTCAGGGCCTCCTCCTTCATAGCCTCCTCATCAGCCAGATTGGAGATCTTGAGCCTCTCATGGTGGCTTGTCTTGATGGCCTCCTCACCAGTCAGCTTGCAAGCTGTAATTACGAGGGAGACATTAATTCACAGTTAATTATGAAAAAAAGGGGATGAAAATGGTACGGTAAAAAAAGAAAAGGTTTCAGGAAAAGCTAGCTGTTCATACATGGATCCCCTGCTGCATTGTTTACGGTGTACCAGTTTCCCCCAATTGCAGATGCAAAAGACACTCCCGTGATGTTACCAGGTGAAAATAATTTGAGTTTTAGTTCTCCTGACGGTACCCTATAAAATGGTCAAAAAAATGTGCACAAAGTTGACATGTAGAGCAAAGGAATAAAAACAAAGACTTTATTGCTTTCATACTACAACTTGTACAGTAAAATGCTAGTAATTAGAAAGTAACAGCAGATATACTGTTTTTTTCTGCTCATATTTTATTATCACGTACTCACAATTATTGGGTCACCTAACTGGAGACATGACCCCTGATGACACATTGGTAAACAACTTATATTAATGCCAGAACCAAGTGAAGGTTTCTATCAAGGAAATAACCCCCCCCCCCCCCTTCTTTTTAGGGTAGAGGTTGTGTGTGTGTCAAGAACAGCATAACTTAATTGATGATCAAAACAACATAATAAGATCATCCAAAAAAAAGAGTTATAGACTCATGGCTATTTCAAGGACTAAAGGAAAAAAAAGGAAGGGCATAATGGATAGCAGAAGTGTGGCTGCTGAGGCTATCCCACTTGCAACGTGTAACTTAAATCTTCAGTGTTTTTTATTAGGAACAGCATGAATGCAAAAGCAAATCAGTAAATAAAATAAGTTGTATAAGAGATTCAGAGTAACTCTATTGCCAGGTGTTCCTCGGATGACATCACTCACATTTATTTCAGTAAGTCACAAGGACACAATCTCTTTTTCTATGAACATAGTTTATTTTTCTTAATACAGGACGCTATGTTTTAGCTAGCAGGACAAGAACGAAGCGGAATTATATTAATGTTAAGGAAATCAGGTAACCATAAGCTTCAGAAAGGATAAACTATAGTAACAAGTTTAAAATGATGTATAGTTTCTTTTTGTCATGGATAGCCACAATCCGGTAACTATAGTGGGGTAGACCAATACAAATCGTGATATCAAAAACATGCAACGGTTTTGGTGAAAGTATGGCCAGCTAGGTAGGTGGACAAGCCCAAGTCTGTACTAGTCCATTTCATTTCGTCGGACCCAACAGATGAGATGGAATTTGGTGAAAAGATTTACTACTACTCTAACAACACTCATGTTTGATGTGGTAGGTTTAACATAACGGAATCGGGCAAAACCATATGTCTCATATCAACAATTTCTGTTCAAAGAGAAGCTACTTTTTAATAGAAGATATTAATTTTAAACAGAATGAACAAGTAGGTATAGAAGCCTAAACGAACCGAACGATCGAAGTGGCATAGCTGCTCCCCCTGACCTCGACGAACACCTGGAGGACGGATTGGAGCGTATTAGGTTAACACAATCCCGAATGCACCGGAGATTCGAGCAGTGATTTAGGGAAGGGGAATCAAACCGAACTTGAAAAACAAATAAATCCCCTTTCCTTCTGTCTTTGAGAGAGAGAAGAGGTTGATACCTGCGTCGTTCGCCGCTAGAGGTGCAGGGAGGCTGATCGATTCGCCGTCGCCGGAGTTGGAGGCGGCCTGGATCGCTTGGGCATCCACAGTCTGAATTTTCTACCCTTCTTCCTTTTTTTTTTTATGAGGAGGGCCAGGTAACAAAGTGTTTAACTGGTTTTTACTATCATGTGTGAAGGAGCTAACACAACCATTGGATATGGTTCTTTTTCATTAAACAGTTCAGGTCACACAAAAATATCAACAGTTACTTGGGAGTGCTGCATCTACGAGTTTGGTGCGTAACCAATCCACGGGTAAATGGTCCCACGAACTCCAAATATTTGCCAAAATTCAAAACCAAAAGAAATTGGTAGAGTACCTCACTTTTGCTTTAACAAGTAATTAGAAATATAAAGGTTAGTAGACAGTTCCATGCAAAAAGGAATATAATGTGCCCATGCTACACCTTTCAGTGCATCTAGAAGACCTACTAGTAGTTGCTATTACAGAGCAGCAATTGACAGTTTGACACATCAGCAGCAACTTAGAAGCAACGAGCGTCACAGCTTCAGGGCAGAGTTCAACAGGATCTGAAACTGCACCAACATCTAACTAACAGGCATCTCCCACACAATGTGATCACCAGCCTCGCCTGGCTCCTGCCTAACATCGCTTTCTTTTTTCCCCTGAGGACATCAACATTGTTCTACTGTTATGATATGATAATTGTTGCTCAAATATTGAATGGCATTCAAAAGCAGGAAAACAGTAAGAGAAATCAAACCCAACTTCAAAAATGAGCAAAGCTAAGTAACCTTGAGGGTGCAGGGTAACTCATGCAATAGGAATAAAGGCCTGAAACCGAAGAATCCCGCATGTCCCATGTGGGTCTCATCCCAGGAGTTCTTGATGATCCAATACTTGGTTCCATCTTCAGCAGTCATGGTTAGGTTTTGGTTGTCCTTTGGATGGGCTAAATCTGATTATCTCCCCACGATTCGAGCTAACACTACAACTGGTTGAAGACTGACAGCCCTCATCAGCCCCTGCGAAAGTAAAATCAGATATGCTGGCAACTTTTTCCTTGTAATACTTGCACCAGCATCTTAGACCGATCCTTGCAGCTCACGCAATACGCACGATTCCATCCATGTGATCTTATATTAATCTCTCCAACTAATTAATTAATTGTTCCTGTGAAACTCAAAGGCAGAAAGTTCATGTGTGTATATGTGCATGTGAACGCATCATTCGTTTGGCATTAGTAAGTTAATTACGTTTCTCGATTCGATCACGGATGACAACTAAAAGTCGATCGATCGTGCTCTTTATGAAAGCAGCACACATGTACATGCATGGACGACGTTGCAACTAGCTATGGCCTATGGTGAATTAAGTCTGGATAATGTTTCAGACAAAGAAATGCCCTTCTTCAAAAGCTGAAAGGAAGCTATGGGATTCTTGCCTTGATGGCAACGAAACAGTCTTTCTTAGTTTCTTTTCTCCAGGAAAGAAAGCACATCAAGCATGTATGCATGCAGAATGTAATTAATTAATTAAGGAGGCCATCAATCATGCATGCAACCTCCAGATACAAGGCGGATGATCTAGATATACATCACACATGTACGGTTGAGACGATTGCAGTTTGCTGAGAATGATCAGGATCAGCCACCATCACTCTCAGATCGATTCGTTGGAGAGACACAACAAACTACTCCCACCGTTTTAAATCACATGTCGTTTTAGATATATGTTCTAACATAAACAATCCTAACTTAACCACCATCTTCTAATAATATATAATTATATATGTTTTAATTAACATCGTAAGGATTATGCATGCTTGTAGAGATCCGTCATGAGACATGCATGCTTTTATGATATATAATTTACATATCATTAAAACTTTAAAAATTAATGGTCAAAATTAGAAATATTTAACTAAAATGGCAACTAAATTAAAACTAAAGGAGAGACTACACTAATCTCCAAAGTGATACTAGGTTCTAGCTCTACTG
This sequence comes from Oryza punctata, assembly GCA_000573905.2. Classification (NCBI taxonomy): domain Eukaryota; kingdom Viridiplantae; phylum Streptophyta; class Magnoliopsida; order Poales; family Poaceae; genus Oryza; species Oryza punctata. The sequence goes on along the minus strand of CM002494.2, from coordinate 912,101 downwards.
CTTGTAAAAAAAAAAAACTCTGACGTAACGGGAAGGAGCTCTGCCATATAATAATAGATGCAGCAAAAGCAACTTAATTAGCGGTTAGTACTGTTTGTCTTCTCGATGATAAAGAGAAGAGACTGACACTGACTCTGTGTCTGTGAGATTAACAGGGGATGTTAATTTAACTCTCATGTGTGTTTTAACCTTTGTGTTAATTACTTCATCGTACCAAAAGTCAATAGATTAGTTGGATGAGTGCAACCTACCCCCACTGAAAGCCAAAGTGTGGTACGGCTAGACAGCAGACAGTTGGACACCAGATGAAAATATATGACGATATGGCACCTTTATTTTCCCTTAGCTCTGGAAATTAACCAAATAACTAACCTACCACTAATTAACGACTCTCTACAAAGTCACAAAGCTGCTGCTAGATGGAGCATATTACGACCACTGGTTTTTAATATGCAACAGTGTTAACATTTTAATACGTGTTTTACCATTGGACTTATCAAAAAATACATTATTGTTATTATTATTATTTATTTATTTATGTTGTTGTGACTTGATTATCATTAAAGGTAATTTAAACATTACTTGCATTTCACATGTTTACACAATTTTTTTTAATAAGGTAAATGGAATATAAGTAAAAAAATAATGGTGTTATCTATTAAAAGTTGGAGGGAGATGCAGATGACAGTTTACAGTTTACCACTCGTGTGAATTTTTTAATAATAATTTAATATATGTGCTTAACACATTGCTTTTTGCTGTATGGAAACTGCAAGGTTAACATGCAGAAGATTGCCGGCCGTGTCATAATTTATTAAGGGCAGGTCGTACCATCTATATAATCCATTCTACTGATTAAGTATGGGTCATGATGGGTATGGGTGTGTCTACCATCATTCATTTTTCAGGTGGTCCATGTGTGACTGTGATTCTGTGGGCATGTCACATGTGTTAGCGAGTTGTAATTTCTCTCTCTAAAATGTTAGTCTCACGTTTCGCTTTCACTATAAACAGGGCTAATGACATTCGATCTAAAAAATGTTAGTCCCAAATTTGCTACGTTTATGAGGCTTTACTCAAGCCAGTATATAATACTTAGCTTATAGTGTACATAGTTTCGGAGGACAATTCCTAAGTTCCAAATGTTAAGCAACCTCTTCCAAGAGAATTTACAATGCAATATGATTTCTTAGGAAAAAAAAAAGAGGGGAGTTTGCCTATTAATTAGAGGTTCTAAAAGCAAGATCCTAGATGTATACGTTTTAGGACGAAAAGAAGAAAAAGGGATAAAGTTGATTCCAATATGAAATATTAAAGTTGTTTCATGTACAATTTTTATATCACAAGTTACTTAGTATATACGGTCGGTTTTGTATCCTTTATATCTTCGTGTTATGACATACAACAAACTTACATTAATGCAAGTGATTTTTTTCTAGAGAACGATTCATGTTTTAAATCCAATGATGCATATTCAGATGGTCCTATCGTATAGCCTATAACTTACGATGATCCTCTTTGTTTAAGGCTTATAAATTAGCTTATGAACCGAAAAATCTAAGTCTAAACAAGTTACTTTTTTGTTTAGCTTTTTTAAAGCTATAAGCCACTCTTACACTGTTAAGCTAAAAGCTAGGTTGAGGAAATTTTTTTAACTTATTTAAGATGGAGACATGACTCCACCACTAAATTTAGAACTTTAAATCCATCGGCTTATAAAATATATAAGAAAAAAACTAATTTAAAAGTATAAGCCAATAAACCTAAACTTAAACAAAGAAGACCTATAAACCATAATGCTTATTAGCCAAACAAAAATTCTAAAATGAAGTGACAAAACCCTTCCCTTATTCACCTTCAACCCATTTCATGTTGGAGTTTGAACCACTGAACCTGTATCATGGCTAGAGGGATAATTCTGTAATCCATTACGATACCAGGGGCTTAAGGGAAAAGAATAACTTAATCACACACCCTCATCCAAAGCTCCAAACGCACCAAAGCGAAAAAAAAAGGGGAAAACCTGCTACAGAAAAAACCGAAAAAGAGAGGGGCCCATGTGGTAAAAGTACCAGACAAGTGAGAGAGAAACAAGTAACTAATCCAATCCCTCCTCACAAATTCACAAATCCATCCTCTCGTTTCCCTCTTCCCCGGCGACCGCCCGCCGCCGCCGCCGCCGCCATGGGGTCGGAGCGCGCGGAGCTGGCGCGGGTATGCGGGGGACGCAACTGGTCCAAGGCCATCCGCATCCTCGACGCGCACCTCGCCCGCTCCCCGTCCTCCATCCACGACCTCTGGTTAGTACTACTATCTCCACCTCTCTCTCTCTCTCTCTCTCTCTCTCTCTCTCTCTCGCCGATCCGCGGGATCTCTGATCTGGTCTAGGGTTTCTCACCCGAATTCGTGTCTCCCCGTCTCGCAGCAACCGAGCCTTCTGCTACTCCCAGCTCGAGCTCCACAAGCACGTCGTCAAGGATTGCGACCGCGCGCTGGAGCTGGACCCGGCGCTGCTCCAGGCCTACGTGCTCAAAGGTTCTCTGTTTCTTGTTTTTCTTTATGGATTGTCACTACTAGAACTCATCGTATTCGTTAACTAGTGCGTGTGTTGGATTCGTAGCATCGATTGTTTCGTTGGTAGTGTTTGGATGCCTCATGAATCAAACAGTTCTTTTCGTGAGGACGGAATCCCCATTTTCTTGTTTCTTGATCGAAGCACTTAGGGCATGAGCTCTCAATGGAGTATCTTAGATGAATGCTCTTTGCTTCTTGAATGCAACAAAGACACGCCTTTGGTGGACTGCTGAATTGAATTTGATCCCTGACCAAAAATCTCTTCTTTCAACCAAACGATAGAGTGGAAAAATCTCTGTCCCTCTAGCCAGCATGACTATCTTTGCGTCTTCTGGTCTCTCTGGATCACTTTTTCAGTGCTGAGAAAGAACACATCTTTACTGACAAACCCATTAAGGCCTTAACTTATTATATGAACAAAGTAATGAAAGCGTGCCATCCTAAACAAGTACTAGTTATAGTGTTTCAGGAAATCAGGGTGTTGAGAACCTGAGATTATCTGAACTTTTGATTCATGAGCTAGCATTCAAGGTCCTTTTATCTACTTCTAATATAGAAAGTTTAACCCTCCTTGCAAATGCTAATGTTCATGTTGAGGTGACAATAATTTCTGGTGTAGTGCAAGCTAGCATTGATAACTTGAAATGTCATTTTTACCATTTTGTGCTAGTTCTTTTCTTTTACCTTAGAGTGGATGAGTAAAGTTTCTTTTTAGACCTTGTTGTAGACTCTTGCAAGGTTGCCATAGCTAACTTTTGAATATAAAATCTAGTCTTTAGGTGTATAGCTAATGAGACTTATTTGACATATGCTGAGAGTTTTGTCTTTTGTTTAAGTGCATTTCATTTCAAAGAACATTTACTGTTAACAGACGAGCATGAAGCATGCCCCTGTAACTGCTTGTTGTGCCTGTCTGGTAGGGCTCATGGACCCATGAATATTGGATAGTTCAATGTTCTCATCAGTGCATGCAACTGATAAAAAAATTTAATGTGACTTTATATTGTTCATTAGGTATGGTTCATTGATTATTGTTTTTTCTATAAAGTACCTTGGGAATGATGACCAGGCAGGGCCTGTGGATTTGATATCAGCCTGCATTATATATGCTTTCTTTCATTTCTGAATTTTCTTTTCTTCATGCTAGTATCTTTACTAGTGATCCAGAACACAACTGAATGAAAAAAATAATCTGCAGTGAGACTTCCCTAGACAGTGACCCATCTTTTCTATAACCAGATACTCCTTTATTGAGGCAAATGCCTCTAGCAAACTTTGTATGATGATATATAATATTTTTGGGTTCAGGCAAGGCATTGTCGGCATTAGGGAAAAGAGAGGAAGCTTTGGCTGTTTGGGAGCAAGGACATGAGGTTGCTGTTCGTGATACAATGGACCTGAAACAATTGCTTGAGTTGGAAGAATTGGTTTCTTCTGTTAAAATCTGTGAGACGATCGAGTGTGAAGACCGTGTCGTGGATGCATCGCCATGTGATACCAAAGTTGTTATATCAGAAGATCGTGTTGTTGACACCTCATGCACTGCAACTACAATGGCTGATACAAAAACTGTTGTTTGTGAAGAAAATATCGGGAACTCTGGAGTTATATCGAATGGTGCTGTGATGTTGGCTAATGATAATAAAGTGGACAACAATAAAGAATGCAGCAGTCCAACAAAGGATACCACAGGGACACATCATACTCCCAAGAAAACACCAAAGCCAGATAAGAAAAGCAAAGCAAAAGGTAGAAAAGAACTAAACAGCCAGATCGAAGATGTGGCAGATAGCATAAGTTCCAGTGAAATTGTAGCAGTGGATCAAACACTATTTGCTTCAAAAATATCAAAATCATCAAAATCCATAAGCTTGGATTTCCGCCTTTCCCGAGGCATCGCACAGGTACATTCCATTTGTTATAATTCTGACTATCAGTTTATCAAGTAGTATGGCTTTGGTTACTACTGTAGGTACTACTCTCAGTAAACATTTGAATAACCATGTTCAGATGGCACATTTCGCATTTAGAATAATTGCATTTTGTTTTTACCCTAGAAACGATCGTTAGAGATTGACAACCTGATGTTCAAGGTTCTGAAAGTATCTAGGAGGATATGTTATACTCATAGCCTGACTATTATCTCTACACAATACATATTCAGGTGAATGAAGGAAGGTATGACCAAGCAATATCCATTTTTGATCAGGTATTTGTCTAATATCATTTTTTTGTGGCCTATTTGTTGTAATTGGAAAGGGAGCTGAAATTTTGCCTGTGATCTCTTTAGATACTGCGAGAAACTCCAACATATCCAGAAGCACTGATTGGAAGAGGAACAGCGTATGCATTTCAAAGAGAATTGGATTCTGCTATTTCTGACTTCACCAAGGTTGAACTTTTATATGCTTAACTCTTTCCTTTCAGGTTGTGTAAAAATGACCTTCTGGACTTTTCTTGATGGCAGGCTATACAATCAAACCCATCAGCTGGTGAAGCATGGAAGCGGCGGGGACAAGCTCGTGCTGCTTTAGGAGAGTTCACTGAGGCAAGCTCTCTCTGGTTGTCACAATTTCAACACTAGCATGGATTCAATATTGAGAAAACCAGTAGGGGTTATCTAAACTCATTAATTCTTTTCTTTTCAGGCTGTTGAAGACTTGACTAAAGCATTGGAATTTGAACCAAATTCTCCTGATATTTTACATGAAAGGGGTTAGTTTCTTTACCGATGGTTGAATCCCACTTCGTTTTTATGCTTGTTTCCTGCATTCTAGTAATAAAGCCATATGTCTAGACTGCAAAAGCATGCTGCCTACTCTTGTATTCTGATAGCATATCCCTGTGGTAGGAATTGTGAACTTCAAATTCAAGGACTACAATGCGGCAGTAGAAGATCTTTCAACATGTGTGAAGCGTGACAAGAAAAACAGTTCTGCACACACCTACTTAGTAAGTAAATGGGTTTCCACTGAAAAATCTGTTTTCTCCTGCTAGGTTTGGTTATCCACAAACTTCAAATTCTCTCATCCAATAACTATATGGAAATATTTTCCTTATGCACCAAAACAGCACTTTATTCCACTTCTCCATCCATTTTTGATACAATAATTTTGGGATTATCCATTGGGTTTCTTCTGTAGGGACTCGTGTGACTTAAGTAATTAACATAGGATTTGTAATTTGACTAAGTTAACTTGCATGCTAAAAATATGTTAAAATTGGAATTAACAATCTTAAATGACATACAACATTTAGGAAATTTGCCATGTATTTGCAGAGTATTAATCTTCTTATTGCTGTAGGGACTAACACTTTCGGCACTTGGAGAGTACAAACGTGCTGAAGATGAGCATCTCCTTGGCATAAAATATGATGAGAACTTCCTTGACAGTTGGGGTCACCTTTCTCAGGTGAGTTCTGTTGTCTTATGGATGTGCATTTCCATGTCTTATAGTTCTTCTGTCAAGTTATGTTTGTACAAATTTCCGTTCATGATAATATTTCTATACACATACTTGTGTCAAGTAACTGATGTTTTGCTACTTGGGTGTCTTGTGTGGTAGCTTTACCTTGATATAGGTTGTCCAGAGAAGATGTTAAATAATATCGAGAAAGTTCTTCAAATTGACGTGAGGTAAATTTTGTGTATTAGGTATTCCTTCTTTCATCTACATAATTGGCTTATTTATTTCTTTTTCCATTTATGTATTTTGCTTGATTGCTTGTAGCTTTGGAAAAGCATACCATCTACGTGGAATTCTCTACCATGGAATGGGTAGACATAGGTAACCCTTTCCGCTGTTGCTTATTTCCCATGCTATAATAACATGGAATTCTCTACCATGGAATGAGTGGACATATGCTACCTCTTGACATCTACATTTTTATGTCCACACTTATTTTCATTTACTTCCTTTTCCTGTCTAAGTCATACATCTATGACATATTTTCATCATTTATTCATAATTGTTAGGTCTCTTAGTTTAGTGGGCATACTGTTTTATGTCGATGTGATTACTGATAATGGATCTCCAAGTTTAGTTACTCTCCTGTTAGTGTCTAGTTAATTAGTTAATGACCCCAAGATTAATGGGGCATTCAGACCATAAATGTGATCTAGTTACGTAGAAGCTGCCATATTTAATACTTGTAAACTTTTACATGATCTTGTGTTCTGGGTTTCCTGCTTTATTACCAACTTAAGCTAGAACCAGAAAATGTCTTGGTTTGTATTCTACTATAGCCTATTTCCATGCGCCCTCTGTAAATTTTATGATATGCATCTGGAAATTTGGTTCTCAACTCAAATGTAACATATATTCTAATACTTGTTTTCCCTCCCACATTGATTGATTGCTTTCATTGGCTTGGGCATGTCCTAGTTCCTGTCTCAAACTTGTATCTTCTAAGCTCGCCTGAAAGCTAATTTTGGTTTTGCAGGAGTGCTATCAAAGATCTGTCAGTTGCTTTGAAACATGAGAGTTCAAATATAGAGTGCCTATACTTGCGTGCCTCTTGTCATCATGCGATTGGAGAGTACAAGGCCGCGGTATGTTACTGTTTATTTAGTGAACTGGCAAATGCTAATTTAAACTTTACTAGAGATGATAATGATTGTGACCGCTCTAAAGCTATCGTTCTGCCATCGGTTGCATGACTGCATCTATGTCTATTTTGTCATCTATACTAGTATACTATTCTCTTTGAAATCCTTGTGTGGACGGGTTGAACACTTTACGCTTTCTTAACAAAAAAAATCCTTTTTCCTCTGAAGATCAAAGATTATGATGATGTCCTCGACTTGGAGCTTGACTCCATGGATAAATTTGTGCTACAATGTTTGGCCTTCTATCAGGTACATAATTTCTTCCCTTTCAATTTCTTTTTCCATGGAGCTTGTTCCTTATGTCAGTACCATGAATTCCCTGGTCTAAAGATCTGAAATCCATTCGAGGAGATGCAAAAGAATGTAGGCATTGCTTCCCACTACCACTAGAGTATTAACCCTTTCTTTCGCCTTAGAAATCCTTTTAAAGCCACAACTTATCCATAATTAATGAGCTTATAGTTACAGTATTAGATGCCTATATTTCAGTAGGAATGCAAATCTCACATCGAGTCCAAAACTTACTGTGGTTGTTAAGTTATCTTATAATTTTACAAACGGAGCCAAAGTTCTCTTTACATAACTATTGTTCTCTTGCAACAACTAGCACTAGCATGATGCATAATCAACACTTTTGTCTGTTTGCCTCAGATCAAGCAGCTTTATTTGAACACAAACACTTCTTTATCTTGGACTCTCGGGTTCTCTACTAACTAACTTTATCTTCTGTTCTATATCTGGGTCATGTCATTGTTTCTTTTGCTACTAACCCTGGTTTTCTTGCCTGATATTCCTTGCAGAAGGAAATTGCTCTGTATACCGCTTCAAAGGCCAATTTAGAGTTCTCTCAGTTTAACATTGATGATGATGTTGACCCACTGTTCAAGGTTGAGTTTTCGCTTTAATCTATTGCAGAACCTTGATCTTTGTGATGCATTAACTAAAGGTTTATGTGAAATATAGGAATATTGGTGCAAACGACTGCATCCTAAAAATGTGGCTGAAAAGGTCTATCGCCAACCACCATTACGGATCTCACTGAGAAGTGGACGCCTTAACAAGCAAGACTTCAAATTTACAAAGCATCAGACAACTCTTATCCTAGCTGCAGATTCAATTGGGAAGAAGATTCAATATAATTGTCGTGGCTTCTTGCCGAATCAACGCCAGGTATCACTCACTGAGCTTTCCAGATTATGTATTTCTTTTTCATCACCCAAGTTACCATGTTAAAATGATCAACATCTCTGGTGTGATGTTTCATAACAATTAAGGGGGACGTAAATGTGAATGGGATCAAACGTTTGATGAAGTCAAAACATGTTGATCCTTGTATTTGTACCCACTTTGTTCATCTCTACTTCTGTAGAATGGGCTCATTTTTCTATCACCGGCTGATTGCATTACACTCCTGTGGAGAATATCACTACAGAGTAAATAAAGCTTGATACTTTGCTTATACTAGAATATATTTTACTATTTTTTAATCTATTTCTTTTTTCTGTGCCTAAAGGTTGGTTTGAAAGATAAAATATATCGTGTTAAAGCTATATAGATCTTTTTGAACTCAAACAAATCGCAATATGCCAATATTTTTTAATAGACCAACTAATGCTCCTAATTTTGGTGGTTCTTTCCTTCTAAGGAATAAAATTGTTTTGATGAATGGCCATTTCCTTTTTCCCTTTCTGTACATGCTAGTGAGAATTGAGCAATTCACCAATTCTGTCTTGATGTTAGGTAGCTATGCACTTCACTTCTCCTTGTTTGTGCCTTGTTATGTCATAATTTGTCCCTTCTCCAGTTTAAGTCAAAGCGCTTTGCCTCATTTTAACTCATGATTCAGCTGATTAATCTGGTCTTATAGTTTCTAAATGCATTTCATGAATCATGAATATCAAATGGTCCCGATTCCGATACTTTTCCTTTATAAGTACATTACAGCCAATAGATCCATTTACTGATTAGTGATCTGATACTAGTATATCTTGTTGTTGTAGTACCGAATGGCTGGGTTGGCTGCCATTGAGATTGCCCAGAAAGTTTCCAAAGCATGGCGCTTTCTGAGAAATCCAAAGAACAATGCAAAGTTAGTTAGGAGAAGGGATAAGCTTAATGCGTGCCAGAACAGGGGAGGTTATTGCAGCACCAGTACTTTGTCTGGATCACCAACATCCAGTCCAAATGAAGATAGGATTTCCTCTGGAATTTCTCTCTCCTGGCATGATGTCTATAATATTGCTGTTAAATGGAGACAAATTTCTGAACCTTGTGACCCAGTTGTTTGGATCAATAAGCTAAGGTGAGTTAATTTCTGGTGCAATGAATTAATTATTCAATCATTCTCATGCTTACAAATTTTATTTTTTCAATCATTCTCTTGCTTATCTTCTTCTGGTACCAGTGAAGAGTTCAATTCTGGGTTTGGTTCTCATACCCCGATGCTTCTGGGCCAAGCAAAAATAATTCGTTACTATCCATATTACCAAAGGTTAGGAAATGACCACTATCTTTTACTTTGACGTGTGGCAATTTGCAGTGAGTCAGTAATGGTCTTAACTTATTTTGTATTACATGGCAGAGTTTTGGAAGCTGCAAAAAATATCATGCTTGACTTGAAATATGTCAATAATGCGGAGGATCGTGCAATCTTCCTTACAGATATTGAAAAGTTGAAGAAGGTAAGTTATACAATAGGCTGTTGAATGTCATAGCTCATGCATGAGTCATGACATATCAATGTTTCTCTTGCACCTAGAGTAAGTTTGTACAGTACAATTCCAAGCCCTGACAGGAACAAAGGGAAAGTTCTAGCATTCCACATTGGAGTTGAGGGAAGTTTCCGAAAGGGCGTTCAGGGTGATGTAGCATATTAGTATTTCTCCATTACATATATCTAATATAAGCAACATAACCAGTGATATTAAGCAGATCTGAAGGACGGGATTCATTTTGATGAAGTTCTGTGCTCACCAGGACTTTGATTGATTCTAGCATATTTTGTTTGTTGCATCATTTTCCTTCTTCCAATAGATAGCATGAAGCTTAGTGTGTTATTTTCTCATGATAATTAAACCTGCAGATAGAAGTTGCGTCGTCGTGCTCGGAGTTGTACCATATAGTTGGTGAGACCTACTGGGTCTCTACTAGATGCGACAGCATTGCATTTCAGGGGTAATTTACCTTACTTGCTTGGATATTTACTAGGATGTGTTTGTTGTTCTCCCATGTGAAACTGCAGCAAAGTACTTAGAAACAGCATTGCTGCAACCCTTGTGCTTATTTAATAACAAAGCTTGGACTCTTTCAGGAGGCGTCTTGAAGGGACAAGAATTACCACTCAAAACATGTAAGTTGTTTAATCTGTTCTCTTTGTTTCGCTACACTCTCCTGCTTACTTGTAATTTGATGGTGTTGCAGGGGCAAGACAGGATTCGATTTTGCAATACGAACACCTTGTACTCCATCGAGGTGGGAGGAATATGATGAAGAAATGTCTGCAGCTTGGGAGGTACAGTTTAGATTTATTGTACTGAAACTTTGTTGGTTATGTTCTCCTGAGTTTACAAGGTATTTGGGAAGGTTTTCTAGAAAGAGCTTAGAAATTTGTTGTGCCTTGTTGAATTACATTATGGGGAACCTTGGAACTTCACATGAGTTGCAGTAGAAAGAGTTGATGCTGCAGCAGACCACATTTGACCATTTAGACTTCTATAATACTTGCAGCTTCAGACAAACTAATAGCTATGTGATCTGTAGGCCATTTGCGAGGCATATTGTAGTGACACGAACCCGACACGTGACCCTGATACGCTTGATGCTGTGAAGGCAGCAATATTGCGTATGACATATTACTGGTACTTACTGCAACCTCTTCTCTTTCCCTCTCTATCTCTCCTCCTGTAAAAGATACGACAATTGATTTTGTGGGATGCTGCAGGTACAACTTCATGCCGCTTTCAAGAGGTTCAGCTGCCGTTGGTTATGTGGTGTTGCTTGGCTTGTTCCTGGCAGCAAACATGGATGTCACTGCTAGCATCCCTCAGGGGGTTCAGGTTGATTGGGAGGCCATTCTTTCTCAAGATCCTGACACATTTGTTGATAAAATCAAGCCCTGGCTGTATCCATCAATAAAAACAAGCAGGAACCTGAAAGACTATGCAGATGTCAGCGTGTCATTCAGCACCACAGGATCGGTTGTAGCGGCCTTAACTTGTGTTGACACATGAGTTTGATAGTGATTTCAGCGGATACTATAGGTTGGCTGAATTGTTAGCGTCTTTGTTTCACCATAATACCCCATGAACTGTTAAAACATGCAGCTTTGTCTAGATTGTCGAACATTTTCGGTTTGCTACAGTTTTTCAGTTGCTTCATAGAGCTGTATACATGTATGTTGTAATGCTGTTTGTTTGACATAATAATGTTATTCTTTTTCCCTTGAACGATGGCTTTGTAATAATAATACCAATAATTCATGAAACGTTTTGACAAACGGAGCTTGTTTCTTAGGCTATGGGTGGTTCAGATTTAGCCTTGTTTTTTCATGGGCTCGCAATTTTGGTTTGAGATTTCGGGCCTATCGGTCAGTCATGATAGTATTATCCCCTTGCCAAAAAGGTTGTATTCGTTTGAGTTTGTCGAAAGAATTGTTCAGATCCAGTGAAGGTTTGTTCGACTCCAGTGAAAATTAGTTCGAATTTAAAATATTACGCTCGAAAGTTTGGTCACCCTGCCTCCTGGGAAATGATTTTGCATTCCTTGATTGTGAAGTGTGAAGGACCCTGTATTTAGTACTAGTACCATTTACTTGAAGGAACGAATTTTTTTTCACACTTGTTCAAGGCGTTGTTCCTGAAACGTGGGCCTGGGTACAGCCCAATTTGGATAGGCCCATTATGAATCAAACATGGGCCTCTATGAGGCCCAATATTGTTAGCCTATAAGCCCATTGGGTTTCGACCTACCTTCTTTAATTGGCGACACGGACGCCGATAAAATTCACAAAACCCCCCTCCCCTCTCCGTCGAGCCGAAACCCAAAAATGCCGCCGCCTCCGCCTCCGCTTCCGATGGGCGACGCCACCGGCGACGGCGAGGTCAAGAGAGCCGGCATGGAAACCGATGGCGGAGAGGATCGCCTCAGCACGCTCCCAGACGATCTCCTCAGCTCCATCCTCCTCCGCCTCGGCTCCACCGCCTCCGCCGGCCAGACCAGCCTCCTCTCCCGCCGCTGGCGCCGCCTCCCCTCCAGGCTCCCGAGGCTACTCTTCCCGTTCCCCTCCACTCCGGCCTGCGTCGGCCCCGGGATCGCCGCCAACACCGCCCCGTTCCTCCGCCACGTCGACGTCGTCTGCTGCGACGCCCCCGCCGGAGCCACCACCACCTGGCTCCACCTCCTCGCGCCCCGCGTCGCCCTCGACGGCGTGGTCTACTTCAGGAACACGCTGTCCCGGAGGCGCGTCATGGCGGTGGCGGTGGTGAGAGGGGAACCGGGGGGCCCTCACCGTCACCGTGGGGTTGGCATCGTCTCCCCCACCTACGAGCTCCCCTGCTTCGCCACCGCCGCCAAGCTGTGGCTCCGCCTCGAGTTCCTCAACCTGGAGCTACCGCGCTCGGGCGTCTTCGCCCGCCTCACCGAGTTGTTCCTGGAGCACGTCGACTTCAACCACAAGGGCAGGGGCAACTTCGGCCACACCTTCTCCACGCTGCGCTGCCCGCTGCTGCGCCGGCTGCGCATCGCCATGTGTACGGGGGTTGACACCCTGGGCATCTACTCCGAATCTCTCCACCATTTCGAGCTCGAGTTCGTCCCCGGATTGATGGAGCTCACGCTCCTGACGCCCAACCTCAGGATGCTCGAAGTGCTATCTTGCTTCTATTACATTGAGGAGTGGAATTGCTCAATCCATGCCCCGGATCTGGAGTCTCTTCGATGGGGTGATCGGTTTAATCTAGACTCTGTGCTGTTTGTCGACTTCGCGTGCTTCCAGCAGCTTGCAGCCTTCACCATTCCTGTCTATGGTCGGCCTGACAACACAATCATTCTGGAATTCGCATTACTCTTGAGGCACTTCTCGGCTGTCTACCGTCTAGACCTCCTGCTTAGCTATGAAAGAGTGAGTACATACACCTGCTCTCTAATGTGGAAACAAGTTGGCAAGTAGTTGCCGCGAAAACGCTTTAAATGGTTCTTACTCTCTTTGCGCCATCGAACAATCAAGATTAGTTAGGGGGGGAGCACGGGAGGATTAAGAGTATGTAGTTACAGGAATGGCATATTTTTATTATGTTCTTGTTTTGGTACCGTCGTTGCATGTTTGCAACGTTTACGAGACGTAAATGCGAGTGTCGGACATCGACATGCATCCATCTTCTGAATTTGGCAAGTGGAATAGGGAGAGTATTTGGGACGCGTAGCTCAAGCTAAAAAAAGAACTATCATTAACACACATACTTCAAACAGGGGAAATTTAGAAAGTATTATGTTAGAACTCGAGAGTTGAGAAATATAACCTATCTTTACGGAGTATTTGTTTATTTGGTCAAATAGTATTACATTACCATACAGAGGTTTCCTTATTCATGATCAAGTATTCTGTGCCTAGAATTCAAGTATAGGTTTCCTTATTGTTTATCAAACCGATAAAAAAAATGAAGTGTAGAGCAGAGCACTAAATGCTGAATTCGAGATTCCCATGTTCTGTATCCTGCCCTCGCCTTCCCTGTCATCAATCTTCAGTGTTGAGACTCATGCTCAGAGTTTGTTTCTAGAGAATTAGCAATGCAACTCTTTGTTTGTGACCAGGAAATATCCAATAGGTAACACCCCATGAAATATCCAATAGATAACACCCCTTTTCACCTTTTCGACAATTTAAATGCTCATATTGAATTATAAAGCATCCCTTATGACAGATGAATAAAATTATATGTTTCTGCATTTCCTGTACTAACATATATGACCATTCTTATTTTTAAATGTTTCCCTTTTAATGCAGGATTTAGATAAGTATGAATATTTGATGGAATACATAACCAAGCTTCCCATCATGAATACCATGTCTTTATGGTTGTACACAAGAGGACATTCGGTTGGAACTTCTGTATTCTATTTGCTCTCGCTATGCCCCGGTGTTAAAAGATTACAACTGACATTACTTGATGGCATAGTGGTAAAGTACTAAGGCTTGATTTCCTAATAGCATATACCTTGCTGGTTTGAATATGATACTTAGCTCTGATGTTTTTGGTGGTTTGGTGGGAACCTTAAACTGTAGCTATTTTCATATGTACGCTAGCTTGTAAACTAAAACAGAACTTGATGATTATGGTGGTTTGGTGGGAACCTTAAACTGTGCCTTTTTTCACATGTACGCTAGCTTGTAAACTATAACAGAACTTGATGTATGTGCAAAGGTGCAAGAAACTCCAAAATAGAAGTTCTTTTTGCTGACTCGGGGAGTGTAGCATTGTCTGTTTTATAATGTTCTGTCGTTTATATTGGATTTATGTTCACATCCATTTTGGTAGTTGTTCCTGAACATGTGATTTCATAGGTATTATCCTTGGTAGTTACGCCATGAACCTGTGATTTTATTAGGTATTATCCTTGGTAGTTGCGCCATGAACCTGTGATTTCATAGGTATAATCCTCAGTAGTTGCGCGATGCACCTGTGATTTCGTAGGTGTAATATCCTTTATCTGTCACTGCATGTTGGTGCGATACAAACCTCTTCCATCTCCACCACTGCCATGCTGAGATAGAAAACATATTTGAATTCGTGGTAAGTGGGCTGATATGTTACTCGGTATGTCAACATTGAGAACATAGTTAGGATATAAATTCTAAGATTGGTTATGTTTGTCATATGATTGGTGTATTTGAGAACACCTACTTTTATATTATGATGCATGAACACTAAGGTATTCCATTATAAAGATTGTTAAATGTGTGAACTTGCAACTATGGGCACAGTGCATCTTTTTAGTACTGTTTCTTGTTACATCTCATTTTGTTTTGTCATTCATAGACCACTCAATCAGTCATGAGTATATTGATTCCTGATTTCAGGCGAATAGTCCTTGCCATCCCCATTGCGAGTGTGATCAGCACCCAGACTGGAGTGAATGGGAAGCTATCGTGCATGGTTTGGAGGAAGCAGAAATCCGCAACTTCAGAGGAACAAAACATGATTTTAACTTTGTTGCGCTACTGTTTCTGGTGGCACCGGCGCTTAAAAAGATGACGGTAACTTTGGATTGTATGGCCACAAGTGAGGAATCATGTCAGAAGCTGCGCGAGATTGTGGCAGACCGCCCTGGGGCCTGCCTTGAAATACACCAGAATACGAGTGGGGTGTTCTATGAATTTCGGCAAAGCAATTTCACCAAGACACCCGATGACCATTATTATGGTTAGTAAGTATGCAGCTTAATCTTGGCATCTGATACATTTTTTTGGTGTGATACCTTTTGGTGGTAAAAACTGCAGTTAAAACTTGGAATGGTTGTTGTTGCTGATACTTTGTTGTTGTTGCTGATACTTTCAGTGTCACCTTTACCTGGTTGCAGTATTATGTAGACAGAGCTCTAGTACTCTGGTTTTACCTTGCTATGATCGTTTTACCATAATTTGTTTTCTTCTACATAGTACTAGTTATTATGTTCTTGATTCAAAATATGTATGTGGTGGTCAAAGTTTTTTATGGACAAATTTTTGGTGTTAATAGTTTTTTCATTGTTTAGATTGAGCGGTAAAATGGAGTTGGAATGTGGGGTGTTCTTGTCTGGGGGGTGGGGGGGGGGGGGGGGATATTTACAGTAGTGATACTGGGGGCATTTTGGACATTTGGCACACCAAGCAGCTTCTGCTTCAGCTTCGGTTGCTTCGATTCCTCTCTACCTTAAACCCTAGCCTTCAGTACCTTCCCACTCCCATGGATGGCGGCGACGGCTGCGGCGGCGAGGACCGCCTGAACTTGCTTCCCGACGAGGTCCTTGGCCGCCTCCCCTCCGCGATCGAGGCCGCGCGGACCGGCCGACTCCACCGGCGAGTCTCTCCGGCCGCCACGCCGCGCGCTGCCTCTCCGGCGAGCTCTCCTGGGTTAACGAGGCGCCGGCGGAGGATGAGGAGGGGCTCGCCGTGGACAGGGGAGTCTTTGAGCTGCCCTGCTTACAGAATGCCACCAAGATCCGTATGTTCCTTGGGTTTCTCGGCGTCAGGATGCCGTGCTCTGAAGTCCGGAGTGCTCCGCCGGCTCACCATAGTGGCACTGATACATGTGCACTTCCATGGTCCATGTGACCTCGGTGATGCCTTCTCGTCACACTGCTGCCCGTCATTGATAGATCTATCTATCCTGGGATCTGATGGGGTGGACAGCCTCACCGTGTACTCGCAATCCCTGGATGTGATAGAGCTGGTGGATTTATCTGGTTTGCAGCAGCTAACAGTTGTGGCGCCGAATCTGTTGTTTAAAAGCGTCCCAATGCTTCAAATGGAATAAGCCAATTGCCAACATCAATGTCCCAGCTGCGCTGGAGCTATTTGAGTGGATGGAGCCGTACGATCCGAGCTCAGTTCAGCTCAATGACATGCTGAATCTCACTTTGCTGAGAACCCACCTTAGCGTTTTTGAACCGCCTGGCTCTCTATTCAATCAGCATTGTGCAATGCTCTTGCGGCTCTTTGATGTCAACTCTCTTGACCTCTTATTGGGGTATCCACCTGTGAGTGCACTCTCTCTGATGTGAAATCATGGCATCAAAGTAACAAATTAGCAAGTAACACTATTACTTAGGTCTGAACAGATGCGACCTGATGGTCATGACAGTGTTTGCATAATGGTAACTGTCATTTTAGAACATGCTGCAACACTTTCTCTAGCATTATGGCAAGGCTGAAATGGTGAAAAGTTGCGGACGGGTGTGAGAAAATAAGGTGTTTGCTCTTCATGCAGTTTATCGAGACTCCCTCGCAATTAATGGTGTTACTTTACCTCTGCGATCTGTTCTCTATTTGTTATCAAAATGATGTTAAAAAAGGAGCTACTAACATTTGCTCTGAGTGGCTATATTTGTCGTGTTAATTGAATGAGAGAACTTTTTGCATTGCCTTTTTTAGCTAGCTCACATTATAGCAATGCATGCTTACCATATATTGGTCTTAGAGGTTTGAGGTGTATATAGAAGGCATGAACAGTATCTTAACGACTGTAAAAACTTTACTTTTATTTTCGAAGCTTCGGGCTCAAATCTTGGACAAAACCATGTAAAGGAAGTCCAAGCTTAGTTTTTGGCCTGTAGTAGTCGTTCTCGTTCCCTTCCATTGTTTTCTAAAGATGCTTGTGGTTTTCCTTTCTTTTTTGACTAACTTCAACTTCACTGCAACAGAGCCTTGATAACAATCAATGCATGATGGGCGACATAACTATGCTTCCACATGTGGAGAAATTGTTCCTGTCGTTATCATCACGACCCCATGCTTTTGGAGCTTGTGTATTCCATGTGCTACAGATGTGTACTGGTGTAAGAAAACTGACAGTGGAGATAAGAGCCTTGGATGGTAACATTGCATCCTCCTTATTTAGTAGTCCTATGGTTTTTACTAGGCGATTAATGGGTAAAAAATTCTTCTAATTTTCAGGTGCCAAGTGAATGCCCACTTGGTTGTATCTGCGATCAGCCAGATGACTGGAAAACTGAGCGTATCTCCTTGGATCTTCTTAAAGAAGTGGAAGTACATGGCATCGTAGGAGGGGAAGATGAAGTTGCTTTTCTGAGGCAACTATTTCGATCAGCAACTGATCTTAAGATGATGGTAATAACTTTTGATCCATCGGCCAATGTGCACGCTTCCTTGCGTTAGAAGTTATTGAGCTTCTCTCACCCAAGAAGCCATGTGGAATTGAGACAAAAATGTGATGGAGGCATGGTGATATATGACCAGCGTACCAGCATGCTACACGGTGTAAGCGTCGCACGGTCATCCATTGATTTGGAGGTTTAAGTTTGCTTCTGAAATCAGTACCCTGTTAACTCTTTAGTTATTTAGGAATGAGTACCCTGGTAACTCTGTTCTGGAATGAGTACCCTGTTAAGTGTAATAACTCTTTTAGTTATTCCGGAATGAGTACCCTGGTAACTCTTCAGTAATTCTGGTATGAGTAACTCTTTAGTTATTCTGGAATGAGAACCCTGTAACTCTTCAGTAATATTTTTTGGAAATTTGGTCGGGCCGGCAAAAAAATATATTTGCTAAAGCAATCTGGTCAGATTCTCTCCCGTTGACCATCACCCTGTTAGAGGCAGTACACAACAGGGGTGACATCCAATATCTCCATTTCTGACCAAAGCCAATGCTGGAGAAGGTCACAAAACCGTGTGGAAGGCCTTAGATATGGAGATATTATATATAGTTTGACAAGGAGGAGCATAGGTTTGTTCTGCCGATGCGGCAGCTTTGTACATTACATCTGAAGTAATATGGATAATATTAGTACATTACATCTCTGGCTTGTCTGAGGTTATCGCTCATCATAAGCCTTCACCATACAACTTCTGGCATATAAGGTTTGTATTAATGTTGCTTTGCAGGATGCAGGAAAGATTGAGGAAATAAAGAGAATATGGAAGATTTTGTCAAAAAGGGATATGGTGAAACAAAGCTCCGAGAGGTACTTGGGATGCATCATGAATTTTTCCTCACTAATGTACCCCTTGTCTCTGCACACACCATAATATAACCCTTTCAATATATTGCAGCCTGATCTTTGAGCGCAACAAGAAGATGGGCACACATAACATGCCATATATCTGGAATATTGCTGGCATCTGTATTTCCGCGTTCTTGTTCGGGACAGCATATATTTCCCTTATTGCAGACACCCTGGGGCCAAAGCATGGAGAGGAGAAAGAGGATGGAATTCTACAAGATAAGAAGAGGGTTTAAGTTTAACCTTCAGGCCGAATGGATTAGAAATAATGCTTCCATCCATATGCTTAAATCATTGTTGACTTGAGACTTCCCTTTTATATCATGTAACTGCAGTACTTAGCCATTCCTGATGGTAGTAGTTTTACTCTTGTGAATGATAATTTGCCTGTGTTCTTTTTTTTTCTTTATTAATGGAAAATCTATAAAGTCCGTCAGTGCCAGTGCTTAATCTGCTGGCCACCGCGAGATGCAAAAAAGAATAGCTAAGTTATTAGCCTCAAACACACAGCAACGCAGATCAGGTGAGGAGTGATCCGCTACTGCTAGTGCTAGGTGCCTTGCTCATCCTTGCCATGGGACAGGTATTCTGTTTCAGGTTATTTCACATGAATATGGATGTTTGGATGTTGGTTTTTTTGGCTGACTCCGGGTGCATCAAATTGTACAAAGATGATTACTTAGAATTACACTTTGACATGAATAATACAATGTATGCCTCCAAGCATACAGATTGCTGCAAACACGGTCAGGGGAAAAATCTGAAGGACAGACTGTAGATGGCGACTTGTTTCCTTGTCTATATTAAGCTAAACTTTTTAGCAAATCCAAACATCAACTCTATTTCTACTCTACCAAATCTAAACAATGCCAAAAAACCAACCCTATGAGCTATGAGACGCCATGGCATTGGCAGCATCACCAGTAATCCCCACAGGTGCAGGATCCATCAACGAAATGATGGAACCTGTTCCTGTCCCTGAACACGATCTTCCTCCCAGTGATCTTCGATATCAGCTTCAACACGGCATGGCAATCGGAGCAAGCCCTCAGGTTCTTGACGATCTTGATCGTCTCTCCGGGCGCCGTGCTTATCAGCCCAAATGCAACGGCGAGCTTCTCGCTGTGAACTGCCAATGCCTTCTCCTTGCTCGCCTCATCCAGATCATGTAGCACAAGCTCAGTCTGAGGAACATGTCCCTGCTCCTTCACAAGCTCGTTCATCCTCTCCAGCATGGAGTATATCTCATCGGTGCGTGGATGGCTCATGTCGCCGGCGACGAACTCGTACACCTTGCGGCCGACCTCGACGGCGCTGCACCCGGGCTCCTTCTGGATGCCACTGGCTTTCATCATGGACCTTACTCTTGCAACTTCTTCCCAGTTACCAACAGCCGCGTAGATGTTTGACAGGAGGACGCACATACCGGAGTTTGCGAGTCCACCGGCGACGAGATAGTCGGCGATCTGCTGGCCTAACGCCATGTTCTTGTGAAGCCGGCACGCGGAGAGCAGTGACACCCACATGACGGTGTCAGGGGTGATCGTCATGCTCTGGACAAGGTGGAATGCTTCTTCTATGAGCCCGGCACGGCCGAGGAGGTCGACCATGCAACCATAGTGCTCGATCTTGGGGACAATAGCGTACTCCTCCTCCATTGATTGGAAGAATTGGCGGCCTTCGTCGACAAGCCCTGAATGGCTGCAGGCATTGAGCAAGCCGATGAAGGTGATATCAGTTGGCCAGAGGCCCTGAGCTCGGAGTTGCGAGAACATCTCCACGGCCTTCCTGCTATGTCCGTGCATCGCGTAGCCGTTGATCATGGCGTTCCAGACGACGATGTCTTTGTGGCTGATGCTGTCGAACACTGACACGGCGTCCTCCAAGCTGCCACACTTGCAGTACATGTCAATGAGCGCCGTGCCAACCCTGGCATTAAGCTGAACTCGCCGGCCGTTCTTGACGTAGGAATGGAGCCACTTCCCGGACTCTGCCGTGCCGAGCTGCGCGACTGCAGAGAGCGCCAGCACGACGGTCACCTCGTCGGGTTCAACACCTGACCTCAGCATCCGCCGGAACAACCGGAGCGCCTCGTTCGGCCTCCCGTGCTGCGTGTAGCCGTCGATCATGGCGTTCCAGCAGATGAAGTCCTTGCTGGGCATCCCGTCGAACAGCTCGCGCGCGTCGTCGAGCGCCCCCATCTTGGCGTAGCAGGTGAGCATCGCCGTGACGGACACGACGTGCGGGTCGGGCATTTCGTCGAACAGCGCGCGCGCGGCGTCGGCGTCGCCCCCGCGCGCGTACATGCCGAGGAGCGCGGTGGCGACGTAGGAGTCGCCGGCGAGCGCCAGCTTGAAGGCGTAGGCGTGCAGGGCGCGGCCAAGGGCGAGGCCGTGGCAGGCGGGGAGGGAGGAGGAGAGGGTGTGCGAGGTGGGGATGAGCCCCCTACCCAGCATCTCGGAGAGCAGCGCGAGAGCAGCGAGGTGGAGGCCGCGGGAGGAGTGGGCGTGGATGGCGGAGGTGTAGAACACCGTGGTGGGGTCGGGCGTGAGGCGGAGGAGCGTGACGGCGAGGTCGAGGCGGCCGGATGCGGCATAGGCGCGCTGGAGACGGAAGTCCACAGCCCGATCGCCGTCGACGCCGGCGCGGACCGCCGCGGCGTGGAGCTCACCGGTGCGGTGGAGGGTCGCGCAGCCAGTGAGCAGCCCCGCCACGCGGTCAGCCGTGAGTACACCATGCTGCTGGACTCCGGTTGAAGCGGAGGAGGAGGGGAGCACGGGCTGCACGACGGCGGCGGCGGCGGACATGGGAGGCGGAGGAGTGGCCCGCGCGGCTTCGCGAGCTCCTTATCCTCCTCGTCGCGCGCAAAAATATAAAAAGAAAAAAAAGGGAACACGTGTGGGCTATTAGGGCCATCTGTCCACGCAATAGGGCTTTGAACGGGAATAAAGTCCAATCGGACACCCTCAAATATTATCTAATGGAGTGTATCTTAAGAAAGTCCAATTTACTCCCTCGAACTATTTTTGATGGATCACTTAACTTCGTAAACTTCTTTTCTTATTTTACCCTGCTGAGAAATTATTTAGGGGGTTAAACATTTCGGCAAAAAAGTTGGGGGAGTAAAATGGATTTTTTTTTTAATTCTCAGTGAAAAAGTCTGATGAGCCGTATGCTTAGGGGTGGTAATGGGTCCAAGACCCATGAGTTTTTTCACAACCTATCTAGTATTCAAATATTTTTAGATCAAAATATATAAAAATTAAGTCCTACTATTTTTTAACCCAATATAAAATGTTGAGCTTGTTACCACCTCTACGTGTGCTGGTGCTGGAGGATGGAGTCCTGTTCGCCAAAAATTGATTAATTTTCACAAAGTGAATTTTATGTATGGGGTAGTGCTCTTCTCAGTACAGAACAATGCTTGTTCGGTGGTTGGAACAGGGTGGATTTGTACGAATCAACAAATTGTATTCTATGACAGTAATTCTGGAAACCTTCAGTGATCCAAAACGCATTAAAATCATAGCCCTTTCTAAACAAACGAAAATAACATATGCATGCCGGAGCCGAAATCTATTATGTGCCTCTTGAATAACAAGTGAATGGCATCATGATGGAGAAATGCATAGTTTCATGCTTAACTACTCCCTCTTGAATAACAATTTGATGAATTCATGACAACCCTCGGATTATATATAGTCAATCGGAAAAATACTATGCCTATTAGTGGTGTCAATGTTTAGAAGACATACAATGCACTGTTGTTTGAGAGAGGATACCGTCTGTTGAGAGAGTATATATAGAGAGGATACAGTCATTTGAGAGCGCATAGATGGAACCTATACGAATTATATTTTTAAATTTAATTCGAATCTAGAATTAAATTTGAAAATATACTGTTCATTTAACTCTTTTTAAAAATATTCGCGAGGTAAATTTTTTTAAGAAATATTCACGGTATCGCGGACTGAACGCGCGAGCGCACGATGACGGCGCGAGACCGCGCAGTGCGCTGAAATCACGGCCGGTATCGCATTATGCAAAGGCGAGAGCGGAATCACGGCCGGCGGTATCGCACTATGCAAAAGCGATAGCGGAATCACGGCCAGAATCATGGTATACTTAAAAAAAGATTAGTGACTAATGATATAATTAACTATTTAATTAATAATAATTAGTGATTAATTAATCAATCAATTCGCTAACAATAATAATTAATCACTAATCCAATCCGCTTTCGCAGACTGGTACAGCGAGACCGAACGGTCTCGCTCTTTCATTCCGCGAGACCGCGCGGTCTCGCGCTTACCCCGCGCGATACCGCCCGCAAACGTCACGCCACCTCGTAATGATTGCGCGAGATCGACGGTATATTTTTTAAAAAGTTTTGAATCACGAATATTTCTAAAAATAAAATGAATAATTAGTATATTTTTAAATTTAATTCGAACCTATACTACGGAGAGAATACTGTCGGTTTTTGACAGAAATATGGAAGCTATACTATGTGTAACTTATATGATAAATTTAGTCCTGATTTGAGGTGTGCAGGTGAAGAAATTACTTAGCCTTAGTTCGTTTAGGCTTGTTCCCAACCTGCAGAGTGAACACGAAAAACGGAGCGATCCATTAGCGCGTGATTAATTAAGTATTAACTAATTTTTTTCAAAAATAGATTAATTTGATTTTTTAAGCAACTTTTATATAGAAATTTTTTGCAAAAAACACACACCGTTTAGTAGTTTGAAAATCGTGCGCGCGAAAAACGAGAGAGGTGAGTTGGGAAAAGGAGGGAAGAACACAGCCTTAATATGCTTATGTATGGGTCTACCTTCAGCACTCTTAGCATCGACTACTTCCGCCCCCTCAACCTGCACCGCTATCAACATTTATCATAAATAGGATGTCATTATGGTAAAGAGGATGTTTTCTTTTAATAGTTCCCGGTGGTGTTCGACCGCGTCCCGGAGCGCGCCGCCCGCATGGTTCAGTGCAAGCCGCTCCCGCACCTCCGCCTCGTCGACGCGCCCGGCCGGCGCCCACGACGACGCCCTCGGAGCCCTCGGACTCGTCGACTTCGTCCTCCTCGACCTCGCCGCCCCCGGCGCCCCGCGCCACGACCTCGTCGCGGCGCTCATCTCCAACTACGACTTCAAGACCAGGCAGAGCTACGTCCGTGGCGCCGGCATCACCGTCTACCGCCTCGCCTTCACCGCCGCGCTCTCCCTCCCTCGGACGCCCATCTTCCCCGTATCCCTCTATCAATTCCATTTCTCTTTTGTGTTATTCAATCAAATTGATCTTGGGTGCAAGGCTTTGGTGGGGGTGACAAATGGGCGAGCAAGCATTGGCATCAAGAGGATGGGAGAGCTTGATCCCAGAGCATTCGCCAACGCCTGCAAGAAAACACTACCAAAAGATGATGAACAAATTAACTCTGTCCTTCTCTGTTCAAAATGGAAAAAAGAAATAGAGAACTCAGGATGCCACCCTTTCAGAGTCGTCACCGTCAATGGAAAAGACAAGGTTGCTGTTGCTTCCTTCTAATCATACGTCAGTTTGAGCCATCTGTTCTTGATAAATGGATGAAATTATGAAAGGTACTAACAATATGTATTTCTCATGCTCTGGTGTGTAGGAACTTCTCTCTGAAGATAACATCAAGCTCAGGGAGTTGAAAGAACACGGTGGATCACTCTACAGCTTGGTTACGACGGCATTGCGAGAGATCAACGAGTACAACCCCAGTGGACGCTATCCGGTGCCGGAGCTGTGGAACTACAAGGAAAAGCGCAACTTGCGCAAGGCGACCCGGAGGAATTCATCCAGTTCGTCGTCAAGCAGTAGCAGACACACAAGAGGAGGAAGTGTTTCCCTTTATCTGCATTTGCTTCAGATCATTCATACTAGCTAGACAAGTAGGCATATATGCAGCGCCATACACCTTGAGCTTAGCTTTTAGCATCAGTGGTTCTTACAGTGATCAATGCAGCTAGAGTATTGTTTGCTGTGTGATCACCTTTTCATGGAATTGCTAGGTGTCCTACAACTTTGCTGGAGTCTCATACTTTGCATGGCTGCAACTGGTATTCTCAGGATGAATATATATTATCTTTAAATAATATGGCGTTTTCAAGTATTTTCAAGATGAAAGTTGTATTTTCTGGGTTGCACATACTGCAGGTATGCTCTTTTGTTTCCATGGGAGTTGGAGCTAGGACTGTGCAATGGACCTGCTGCAGTTGTACATTAAGAATTAGTGGCATTTCACATAGCAGAATGGATCTTTAATTCTTGATGACATTGTCACACGCTCGAATTGTTCTTGATTAATCTTTCCGTGAGTCGCCGACGACGTCCACCCGCGCGGCCGGACGCAGAGTCAGCGGGTCCGCAGGGGGAGGCGGCGGATCCAGTGCCTCCGTTGCCGGATCTGATCCCCCCTTGACTAGATCTGGCTGGTGTGGCTGCGAGGGCGCAACGGCGGCACGTCGAGGACGCGGCACGACGAGGGCGCGGAGGCTGCGGCTGGACGGCGGCGGTGCTGGATGCGGCGCAGGCGGTCGGACGGCTGGATGGTGGCGGTGGCGCCGGTGTCGGATGCGGCACGGCGGCCGGGCTGCTGGACGACGCGGTGGCACCGATGCCGGATGCGGCGCGGCGACTGGACGGCGGTGGCGCCAGTGCTGGACGTCGGCGGCGCGTGCCGGCGACCTGGGGCTGGTGCGATGCGGCTTGGAGGTGGCCGGCGGCGACGTGGCGACCAGGCGGCTGGCGGTGGTCGCATCGATGTTGGCGCGGCTGGTAGGCCCAGTGGCAGCCCGCAAGGAAGCTTCGGCAGTGGAAAGGGTGCTGGCGGCAGTGGGTCGTCTTCCTCAATGACGGTCAGCACCCTCTCCCTTCCTGGAGCTCCTCCCCTTCTCTATGGGGAGTTTCTAGGTTGGGTTGAGGCGGTAGCTCGTTAGCGGGGAAAGCTTAGGCTGCCGAAGCGACGCCATCCAGTCTCGGGCTCTCCTTCGGCCAAATCTAGCAAGGAGGCCGGCGGGTGGTGGAACAGAGGGACCTGGGCCAGCTCTCAGGGTTGGTGGTATGTTGTGGCAGCATGTTTGGAAGTCGGTCGGCGGAGGGGTGTCAGTGCAGAGCGGTGGAGGCCACGTGCTGTCATTTGCCTGTGTGGTGGTTACTGATTTGGTGGGCGGTGATCTACAAGCAAGGTTGTAGGGTCCCAGGCGAAAGCCTAGCCCGGTGGTTAACTGAACCGGCAGCGGCTACGCCTTCGGGCGTCGTAACCCCTTGGGGTGTTGTCGAGGGTACCCTTCTCCTTGTTCGGCGAGTTCTTTGGGTGGTAACCACATATTTCTTTGATGGGCGATGGCGGTATATTTGATGTTGTGACCTCCATGATGGTATCGTTTTCGGAGTCTCGTTTCTATGGTGTTGTCGTAGGCCTAGCGGCGATCAGCCACGCTTAGCAAGGGTCGTTTTTGGTGCTAGGCTCCACTATCAGTGGTTTGTGCTTGTGTGGTCAGCGTGTGGTGTTTGGTAGTGTACTGTGGTGTTTTTTCCTGTAACTTTTCTCCTTCTTAATATACTCGGATGGTCTTCTTTAAGTTTTCCCGGTGAAAAAATAATCCTTTTCTAACATGCAACAGAGTGGATTGGAGTATGAGTACTAAAACATAAAGCGTTTGACAAGCTGAAATTTCTATGACCGAAACTTCTATATGGTATAATCTATGGAAGCTTTTCTAATGCAAGACACACAAAACAAACCACTGAGTTATTTTTCACTCTATATTCTTATGAACCCATTTAAGAGTAATCAAGGTGAGCAACAATTTGGTGGAAGGACAAGCAAACTGTAACACGTTCCTGGGCTAGAAGTTCACGGGCCCTTTTTTTTTCAGCTGGACAATATAGCACTCATATCAAGGTGAGCAATATATTTTTTTTCTTGTGTTGTTTGTGCTCTGTATAGTCACTTCTACTAGTTCTTTTGTGCATGTAGTTTATAGATTTTGAAACTAGGATTGTGCATATCCAGCGTGCAGAATTTTGATTTAATAAATTTCTGTTCTTGCTTAGCTCAGAGCTTTGAGTTCACGTAAAGATAAGTTAGGTTCCTGCATCGACACAAAACCAGTCTAGATTGTTTCTGTGTCTATATTTGTCTGCTCAGTGGTGTTCTGGAGTCTGAAATTGAACTGTTGCAACAGCGCTCCAGTGTTCATGATGTCTATTACTATTCTGTTCAATCAAGGGTTATTAGCGTGAGGATAATTTATATTGCATCACATGACACATGATAACCATCTTTCAGCCCCATCGCTTGCTCACATCTTCTAATAAACCATTTTAGCTTATTAAAAAATAAAAACTAATTTATAGATAAAACTTTTATATATACGTTCTTAACTACTTAAAAGTTAATCTTAAAAAAGAAAATAGGTTGAAAATATATTTAAATCAACTTCAAAATTAAATTTCAAAATTCAAATTTTAGCTTTTGCTTTGGTTTATTGGGACAACTAATGAGACCCTTTAATTGTTAGTAACTGTTTTCTAAATGTTGGACCTGTTTGGCAGAGCTCCACCTCCACCTCTCCTGGAGCTGGAACTCAGTCAAACAGTTTCAGCTTCACCTAAAATGGAAGTGGAGCTGGGTAGAGCTCTCTCACAAAATGAACTAGAGAGGTGGAGCTGGGTTTAGGCAGCTCTACAACTCCACTCCAGACCCAGCTCCTGAAGTTAAGGGTTCGTTTGGTAGATCTCCAACTCCTAAATTTAACTCCAGGAGTTGGGTCTGGAGTGGAGTTGTGGAGCTGCCTTAACCCAGTTCCACCTCTCTAGTTCATTTTGTGAGAGATCTTTACACAGCTCCACTCTTATTTTAGGTGGAGCTGAAACTGTTTGGCTGAGCTCCAGCTCCAGGAGAGGTGGAGGTGGAGCTCTGCCAAATCTATACCTAATTAAAAAATATGCAAGGCTTCCGGTGGATTTTCGTCCGTCTTCACACAAATTTTTTCGTCCGTAACATCCGAGTCCAAGACGAAAAATCATCCAGAGTTCGTATAAAATAATTATCATCATCACATAAAAACAACAATCACAAAACACATACACAATCAACAACACCGGCGGATCCGACCGAGGGGACGTCAGCGGCAGCGGGCAGATCCTCTTGACCGGATCCACCCGCGGGTGCTGCCGACGTCACCGCCGACGCCGTATCCAAAGGAGAAGCGGCCGACGCCACCGGATCCGGGGGAGAATCTTCGGGCGGAGGGAGAGGGGTAGAGGACCGCTGGATCCGCCCACCGGAGACGCCGCCACCACCGCCGTCACCTTCGCCGGATCTGCCCACGGGAGCGCCGATGCCACCGCCGCCGCCACGGGAGAAGCTTGGGCGCAGAGGGTGAGGACGAGGGGGTAGAGAACCACCGGATCCGCCCGCCGGATCTGCCCATCGGAAACACCTCCGCCGGATTCACCAACGGGAGCCACCGATGCCACCGCCACTGCCAGATCCGACCCGCGGGAGCTGCTGACACCATCGCCGCCGCCTCCTCTGCTCGCGGTGGGGGAGGGCACCGCCGTAGCCACTCGCGGTAGGGGAGGGCGCCGCCGTAGGTGCCGTCGCTCGCGAGGAGAAGGTGCTGTCGCCGCGCCGTCGCCACCGCTACTCGGTGGGGAAGGGCGTCGCCGCCGCCGTGGCTTTTGCGAGAAAGAAAGCAAGGGGACTGGGGGAAAATATTTTTAGGTTTAGGGTTTGGGCTGCCGGATATATATCTAGGTCGGGATCAATCGGGACCGTCCATTAGATCGGATGGCCGCAGCTTCTTCCGCGTCGGGCCAGGCTCCGTTCCAGGCCACCACGCTATTGGGCCGCCCCATGGGCCGTGCATACGAAGCACATAAGAAGGCGCTATTGGGCTGGGCTAAAACCAGTTTTTTTTCTCTCAGTGATTTTAAGTATTTTTCTATTTTCAGAAATAGCATTAGTACCATTTTAATTGTTTATGAATGTTTATTAATTTAATTCTAGCTAAATTTAACCAATGAGAAATTTGGCTACATGTTTATCATGATATAGATTTATTTTCATTCTTTCTAATTATATTTCTATATGGACTATAAACTCTCCTTTCAATATTCTTTTTTATTTCGAATTTCAATTCTTTTTCTAAATTGTATTCCTTTATGCACTCTAGCCTCTTTTGGAGAATATTCCAGACTCCTCATCCAATATAATTTAGTTTATAAATTATAATTTTTTTATTCACTTATTTTTTTAATTCCTAATTTCCTTTCTTTTTCTAAATTGTATTCAACAAAAAAATAAAAAATAGGAATACTTTGTATTAATTTCTATTGTTTATATAGAAGATATTAATGTATCTAGCTTAGGTAATTTTTTCCTTGCAAAAGATTTGTTCTATGCACGTGTCCGATTGAACACTATGTTTTTCTAAAAATAAAATAAAATGATAATTTCTGCTTATTTACAATGAGTCCTTGTCTACAATGAGTTCTCCTTATTTTTTTTTATTTTACTCTAATTAAAATGATAATTTCTGGATCACGAGAGCTAATGTGAATGTTCTTTTTTCTATTATTTTACTAAGTTACTATCACAACGTTTGTTTTTCCCATTGCAACGCACGGTTATTTTTTCCAGTAAACTCTAAATTTAGGAGTACGTCCATCTAGATGATTAATTTTTTTTCCAGATTTGAGCTCCAATCTCCTCTTCGACTCCAAGCTTTCTTCAATCCCCCAGCTTGACACATTGGACCGCAGGAATCACATATTAGCGGCCTTGCATATTATTATAGTACAAGTTTATTTGAATTGAATGCCCTTTCGCTTTGCATCTGTCAATTTTGGGTTTTCCTCTAGCAAAAGTGCCTTGTTATAGGCATTTCAGAGATTTCTAGTATTAAGTTTGATGTTGATTTTCTATTCGATTGGTAAAATTGATAACAGAGTGCTCAAGAAAATTTGCTTGATAACCTTTTTGCAAGTTAATTTTCTACTGCGGCCTTTTGATCTTGCTTTTTCCTAAAATCACTTAAGTTGCTCTTGGTTCTGTTTTCTTGTGTGATCGTGCAGTGCTCCTTGTCAGAGTTTCTCAGTTTTTTTTTTACATGTACAATTTTTTGCCGGCACATGTATAACCATGTTATTAACAACAATAATGATTTGCTGATGCGATATTTTGCACTAATCGCCACAAAGACTGTTTGGTGGATATTGTTACCATTCACTTACTGAGTGAAATACTGTTGACTGTTGAGTGCGGTTAGTGGTAAAACGCATTCATAAAAGATACAAATGAATTTAGAAGATTATTTGCGTTAGGCTTAATTAGCGACCCAGCCAAAAATGGCGTGAGTTTTTCTTGCTGGGCCAGCGGATGCCTTCGCCCTCCTCCTGTGCATCGCCATTCCAGGGACAATCCAAAACGAACGAAGGAGATCAAGAACAACACTTTGCAGATAAGTTTACATACCAACAATTCATAGATCTACCTCACATTCATGCAAAAAGAATAGCATAAACATCATTTTTAGTTCCTGACAAAGCTGTATCTTGAAACCCCAAAAAACATTTTAGCTCCTTCGTTATGTGCCATCACAAAGATTTATCTCCTTTTTTTTTTTCTGAAACATGTGAATTCGGAACAAGGAATCAGTACTTAAAGCAGTCTAAAGAGAGTTACTTCTAAAACATATTGTTACTTCATGGTAACAGCAAGTTACTTTTGACAATTGTTAAACTTACTTCTATATAGCGTTGGAGCTTTCCATATTGTACATGATTAGTTCTTACTCATTCTATCCTACCCATGATATATCTTGCTTTGTGGGAACACAATAAAGTTGCAGCTATGGATGCTATGTGAAGATTTGACCTTAATGACCTCCCGTACCCAATGTAGTAGTTGCTTTCATCCACATGAGAGACTTGCTTCCTAGAACACATGAACGTTACTTCGAAATTAGGAAACATCCTTCTAAAACTTGT
Organism: Oryza punctata; assembly: GCA_000573905.2. Taxonomy (NCBI): domain Eukaryota; kingdom Viridiplantae; phylum Streptophyta; class Magnoliopsida; order Poales; family Poaceae; genus Oryza; species Oryza punctata. The sequence goes on along the minus strand of CM002494.2, from coordinate 881,171 downwards.
AAAAGTTAATTCTATAAAACTTGTAAAAGTTATTTCGAAATTTGTTCAGGTTACTTCCAAGCAATAATTATCAATGTGTCATGGAAGACAAAAAAATATCTTACTCTTTTTGTGTATCTTACATGATAAAAAGAATGAAATAAAACTCTGATTGAAGAAGTTATTTTTATTGTAATTGGAAGTTACTTTACAAACCAATGTAATAATAATTGCTTCCACCCACATGGGAGAGTCACCTCCTAGTACACATGAACTACTGGAATTAGGAAAAGGTACTTCTAAAACTTTCAAAGTTACTTTCCAGAAACATAAACGTTAATTTGAGGTACGCAAATATTTATTAAAAATACACATGAATCAATGAGTAGCTATTTAACATCTTTTACATCCATTGACGCATATAAAATATTTTTACTCTTATGAGAGAAAAATATTACTGCAAATATATATATTTCAAAGTTACTTCAAAATTACAAGAACATAACCACTTACACATAAAAAACTAAATGTTACTTTCATTTGAAGGAGAAGTTACAAAAACTTCTGTTTAAGTTAATCTAAATTGACAAAACATTACCCCATACATGTGAAGAGTTACTTTTAGAAGAGAGGTGAATTACTTCTAAAAAATTCTCTGAACACCCCCAGAAATACACATCAAAGGGTTCCTTTTGTGTGATGAGATAGTTGCTGGTAGTACTACAAATTACTTCTAAATTCTCAAATCATTAACACGATAACACATTTTGGTAAAAAAAAAAATCATCAAACCGACAGGCTACAACAGAGAAGAAATCAAACCTTGCTATGTGATATCATCGATGATGTGACACCAAATTTGCCCTTTACCAACCACATAATGCAGATAAGCTCCTAACAGTCAGCAGCCGACAACAAACCAGCACGCTGAGCAATTCCTAGCTGGTCTTCCGCTAGCTAACCCAAAGAACGGTTACTTCGGATAAGATCGCAGCGCAGAGCACAAATCCTACCAAGAACACAAGAGGAATCTGCCCTATATCGAATACGCCATTTCTAAAAAGTTGGGTCAAACTAGGGGAAAAAGAGCGCCTCAGCTGTAAAATTGTAATGGCGTTTTACAAAACTGCCTCAATAATCATAGTAGAAGCTCTTCAAAACGCCTAAACCTGATCAATAGAGAGCGGTCAAGTGGGACAAAGCCGTGATTTCTCGGCCAATCTCCGGGAACGACTAGTGCATCATCAAGACTAGAACTAGTGTAGTGTGGGCATAATAACCTCAAGAAAAGAAAACTAGCAAGTAAAAAAGCAAGGTATCATCAGAATGGTAAAAGAGGATTTGGGCAAAGCATCGATGATCCAGCTAGGCCAACTGGATAGCAGAATGTCAACAGGAGGTATTAGTAGTAGAAAGTCTGATCCACACACATAATTAAGATGACACTAGCTGGGCAAGCATGTAGGCAGGCATACATGAAAGGATGGGGAACTAAGAAGTTGGGCTCTTAACATCTTCTTCTTTGGTGAAAGCAGCTTCCTCTTGGACCTCTGGTATGCCGCCCAAACGAGCCACCGAGCTACCGATGTCTTGCCCTAGTATGACGCAAAAAATGTTGAGGGCGACTAGACCTAATGCTCTAGTCCTGAAATAAACAAAAAAAAACAGAAATAAAACTAATTAATCAGAGGGCAGGAAGAAGAAATTAGAAATTACTACTACTACTACTATTATTATGCAGTAATAAGTAGTGAACCAGGTAAACATGCGAGTATTCGTATTTGGCAGATGATCTCCCGGCCAGCCACTACGCAGTGTGGATTCCACACAAGTCCTCATTAGCTCATCCCGCTTCTTTGCGACCTTCAAATCACAAGGCAGATTGGTTAAAATCGATGGATGGATGGATCGAACAAAAGGAGGATATGGAGGAACTGTGCCTATCCTATGCTTGCTTGAAAATTATTACTAGCAGAAGATGAAAATTCGGATCTTGTGTTGGCGAAAATTGATAGAGACGGAACGGACGGACCTGATGATCTGAAGCCGCGTCGCAATGGAGGCGGCGGCGGAAGAGGCCGGAGGTGGTTGCCGAGCGACCAACAAGCAGGGATCGGAGAGCAGATGCCATGGCGATGGCGGCCGGCGAGGTCTCTCTCTCTCTTAGGGTTTGGGTTGCGTCTGATCGGATCGGATGCCTTTCTTCTATCCGTGTTTGTGAACATCCGACCTGGACTAGGCCGGCCAAACAATAAGAGAAGGAATCGGAATAGGAAAGAACAAGTCCACCTTACTCCTTAATTAGTGTCCGAATCTAACTCGTATTACTGAGTCACAATACCGGATATCTTGACCATTTAACTCCATTTTGGATGACGGATTTAGCGCTTTGACTTGGTCAACTTGTGATGATGTGGTAACCCAATCACAAAATACAACCGAGGCCCTTTTTGGCGGCGCCTTGGGAGTCTTTCGTTTTGATCTACTATCCCAACTAGGATTCTTCCCTGGATCCGAGTAGGAATCAAACCACGCTCCTATATCCCGTGGAAGGTGACGATTGAGTTCATCAAACACCATGGCAAGTGAGGAATTGTCGGCGGGGCACCCGTCGGGTAAATCGCCGAAACCAGCGACGAACAAGGAAGATGCGAAGAAGGAAGACCTCGAGGCCATCCTTGAGGGCTTGGATCTCAGTTGGAATAAGACCTGCAGGAATTAGAGAAGGATGCACGTTGGCTTGCCCTAGCTAGGGTTCATACAGAAAGATCATTCAGTCACGGGGCTCTCTTTGGAAGCATGCGATCTGCATGGAATTGTGCAAAGGAGGTAGAATTCAGAGCCCTAAAGGACAATCTATTCTCAATCCAATTCCAGTGTCTCGCCGACTGGGAACGAGTTATGCAGGAAGGACCGTGGATTTTCCGTGGATGCCCGGTCTTGATGGGCAAAGATCGAATCTATCAACCTAAATACCTATCACGCTTGGGTTCAGATCCATGATCTGATGCAGAAGATCAGAACCAGCAATATTGCATCTCAATTAGCACGTAAAGTCGGGAAGATCATCAAGGTGGATGAAGCATCGGTCAAAGGAAATTATGATGGGGTCAGGGATGCTGGATGGGCGAAAAACGCTCACAAGAATTGTGAGTACTACATTAAATAAAAAGAAGTGGATGTTCAGGGTGATGTATGAGAAGATGCCTGCGTTTTGTGGAGTATGCTGTCTTGTGGGTCATGTTACTAAAGAGCACGGGGATGGAGTGCACGCAGCAGATGCTATACAATATCCTGAATCCTTAATAGCTCCTCAATATAGAAGATCGGGTAGCCGCATGTATGGAGGAGCTAGCCGAGGAAGAGGAAGAGGCTGGTACACTCGTAGTACAAGAGAAGAAGCAAATATTGATGAACGTGAGGGTTCAGAAGATGAAGACATGGCTGACACAGCAAGCAGTCCGTCAAAAATAGTGGCAAAGCAATCAAATTCCTTAACAGTTGCAAAGAAAAGACTTGCCTTAGAAGATACAAATACTCATGAAGGGAAGGCCAAGCAACTGCTACTGATAGAGAGTGGGGCAATGCCATGAATTATACCTGGGTATCGAGGGTGCGCACACTGATGATGCAGCAGATAGGAGAGGGGAAGAGTAGGAAACTACGTCGAGAGACATAAAAAGCTGGAAGAGGGCAGTAACTGTTAGAGGTTAATCTTGTTGATTAAGATTTTTATGTTTAATTCATTGCAAGTAGAGTAGTAGGCTAACTATAGTTGCATATATGTGTGCTGCATGGCTTAGTGAGCTGATCCGTAGTGAAGAGTTGAGTGAAGCACAAAGTGATTAATGTGCATAGTGGGGAGATTAGCAGCCATAAGAAGAGTGCACGCATGCATGCCACTGGAATTAGTCTTGAGCATGTGTGCTAGTCAGTTGTGCATGAGCATGCATGGAGGGAGTAACTGCCGATGCGCTAGTGGTGGACTCGAGAGGTGTGGCCGAGTCATGAGGCGTTGTGGCCTGAAAAGCGGATCGAGTTAGCTCACCGCATGCGTGGGTTTGTTAGTCGTGTATGTCTATTTATACCATGTACTTAGCTGTTAATTGTGTGCAAGGGAAAACCAGAAAAGGGCACAATTTGTGTAGTGCCGCAAGTCTGTGTGTGTTTGCTCTTGTTGTGTGCAATTGTGTAGTGCAAATCCTGTCCAAGTGTGTTTACACGAGAGATTGAGTGTTGATTTTCAGGGGGAATACTAACAGTAACAATAACGACTTGGCAACATCGGCAGGCTCCTTCGAGGAGCACCGCTGGGCCTAATGTGTATCCTAGCTTGGAACTGTTGGGGCCTTGGACGAGCCCAGACAGTTCAAGACCTAGTCTGCATGATGTAGACACATAGTCCAAAGATGATCTTCCTATCTGAAACTAGGCAAGATCAATATTATGTGCACAATATGAAGTGGTGACTAGGGCTGCGATACTGTTTTGCAGTCAATGGAGTAGGAAAGGGTGGTGGCCTTGCTCTCTTCTAGGATGAAAGTATTGAAGTTGAAATCAAATCATACAACTTGAGACACGTTGATGTTCTGGTCACAGAGCCTGATACTGCTAGATGGAGAGCAACCTTTGTTTATGGGGAACCAAGAGCCCAAGACAGACACGAAATGTCTACTTTACTTCGCCGAATCAAGACCAATTCATCGGAACCTTGGTTGATGATTGGTGATTTTAATGAGGCTATGTGGCAATCTGAGCACAGATCCCGTACAAAGCGATCAGAAAGGCGAATGATGGAGTTCAGAGAACCTCTTGCTGATTGTGACATACATGACCTTGGGTACTGGGGTGTGTTGACGTAAAAACACGATAGCTTGGGAGATCTGCTTAGCTCCAGTGTAGGTCCAAAATAATGATGAGATGCGAGCGTACCAGTTAGTTTGATCCTGCAACTAACAAGATATGTAAATAGCAGATAAAACAGCCAACCGGCTGACAAGTCGATGAAGTGATTCCAACCGATGCCGATACTAGCTGATGTCGATAGGGTTTTGAGCAATCGACTATATGTCAAATGTAGATAATTATATAAAGACAATCAGCTGATGACAATGTAGTAAAATAATAATATAATCCAGTAGAAACCAATCGGCTGATAGTGATATGATAGAATAAGCGTTGATCCGAAGGTTAAAGCATACATCGGCCAGTATCCCGATATCATTCAAATCCAAACGATTAGATAAAAAGTGAAATCTTTATTGCGATCGACTTAATCCAACTTATATGCAATCCTTGTAAGCCGATGCAACATCCAGATAACTCATCGCCTAAAACCCCGATGAAACCCTTATTGGCAATCAAGAAGCAGGCTAGTGATTATGGTTCTAAGCACGACTTAGTAGATCAAACTTAACTGATGTAGCACTAAGTATGAAAAGAAACATAATATATAGACGATCAAACCTTTGATTGATTTTCAGGGTGGTGGATACATTATATAATCTAAAACAACAAAGTAATCTAGACAATATCGACGAAACCATAGATGGAGATCGGCCGATGCAATTAGAAAACATTGTCAATCTAGATTATATAACGTATATGATAACTTGATGACTTACATGGACAAGATTAGAGTGTCGAAGCGATGGAAGCACTAATTCCGACAACACAAGCCGCCATAACAAGCCTTACCCCTTGTCGAAGATCGAAGTCAATGCAGCCCAACTTGAAACAAGAACTCGTCGAAAGTAAAAGGGTGGCGATGCACCAAAAATAGATGTATTGATCTGTGGAGATAATTTACAGGGACCCTGGGTGGACATATTTATACCCATGAACAGATACTAGTCCATATCGGACACGATACAAATTTTCCTAAAGATAAAAGGAAAACATGAAGTCTTTATCGGACACTAAACACACTTTCCTAAAGATAAAAGGAAACTAACAAATTTTTCCTAATTAACAGATAAATTGCCATGCCTCATCGTCCTTGAACTCGGACTCTTCTGGATAAACTTCCTTTAATTGATTAATTTCGTTAACCGAATCTATTAAGAATACAACTGCTGGAGATTCATAATGTCCATCGGCTGATTCCAGGACTCTGAAGCCGATATTCCATCAAAGTGCTCCACAAATTGCGCATGATTGCAACTCTATCTTCCAGCGTGCCGAATGGATGCTACAAATTGAAGGAGTAAATGAAAATAATTTTAGCATGGCAGCTGACAAGGAAACTGAAAAGTAATGCATACCTTAAAAGTGCTCTTACATACCTACGAATGGTTTGGGCCTGCTCTTCCATATATTTCAGAAAATTAATATATTGATCAACCTATAAAGAATTATAACAGTGTCACCACGCAAAATACGATAAAACACATAAATAATTCCCAATGAAACTTGCAGATGTAAATTCAAAATGAGGAAACCAAAAGTACCAGATGAAACGAATACATACAATCTTCTCTCTCTCTCTCTCTCCCCGTTGACTAGATGATACTGTTAGTTCATTCATTAGCTGCCTTAGTGGTCTTATTACTGACTGAAATTCTAGTGATGTTTTATAGTTATAAAAATAACTAAATTGGTCCTCTTTGTTATTCAGGGACATCTGGAAGATTTTATTGAAAGGTCTAGGTGTGTTCCCCATGTAAGCTTTCATTCAAACATAAGAAATAGGTGCATAACATAATGGATTACATAGAAGAAGAGGAGAGTTTATATCGAATTAATTGTTTCAACTTTTGGACTGAATGGACAACCATAGTTGTAGGTTAAATGGTTATAACATAACATCTGTCCATCCAGGTATACTGTATGCAGCAATGAAACTCTCAACGGAACGGACAGTATAATGACTGATACATACAACAGTAGATTAGAATAAACATGACGGTTCAACTATAGCTAATGCAGTTGTTTATGTACTGTGCTCACTGCCTTGGTTGTTTTGGAGATGCTTGATAATTCAGTTTGTATTTATGCTATTCATTCATGGACCAACGACTCATCCTATTAATATGCTGCAACTTAGGATTGATTAAATCATGCCAAGATTATTATTATTTGCACAAGTAGTACTAGTTGTGATATTTTGCGATACCAATGATCAAAGCCAGAAAACAATGATTAGAACAGTTACTTTATGTACCGAACAAATATGAAGAGACAAATACTCCTAGAACACACAAAGAGGACCTAAAAAATTTCATACAACACTAAGCGCCAAATCGCAGGTTCTGCTCTTCTCTCTTTTATTAGGTTGGGGAGGGGGCAGATCTACCATGACAAGCGCTTGAAAGAATTAAAAAGGGGGCTCACCTACTGGCGCAGATTCGCCGCCGGCTCCGGCTCCGACTCCGACGAACGGCCGGCGTGGAAGGGGCGGCGCAACCGATGTGGAAGGGGAACGGGATCCCTCGCCGACGCGGCACGGCGAAGGACCGATCGCGGCAGCCAAGCCATCTCCTCGCCCTCTCGATCCTCTTCTCCGTCCTCTCCCTCTCTCTCTTCTTTCTTTCTTTGCACTCCGTCCACGCCGAGAGACGACGCCTCGGCTTATTATTATTTGCTTCACGTCCGTATCCGTACCAAAAACTCTTCCCAACGGGCTGTATTCTACTCCCACGTATGGTTATCGTATCAGGGATCTTTTTTAAGGTTGCAACCACTAAAAGTATGCTGGTTTTAAAATATTATACCTCGTATTTAAGTAGAACTACATAAATATTTAAAATATACCACTATAACCAAATTATGCGGCGGTGGTACTGTAGTTCTCCTATATCCTCTTACACTATACTAAATTAATTAGAGATAAATCTCCTATGTGTCACATCTATCTATCTATTATATATTAAAAGTTCGTTAAACTTCCTACAAATGCTCCTAAGCTGCCACGTAACGCTCCAATAAATTAGATAAATTACTGGTAATTCTAATAAAAAATAAAACATCTAACCACCGATTTTCACTCGGTGAACCCATAATTTTGAACCAGCAGATTAGATCAAATTAAATGGAAAAATAAGTTCCGCATCCTCTAAAGCCCATTGATCCTGTCCCGTGCGTCCATGCTCTACCTATGAAGCAACGAACGCACCTACTGCTACCCCTCCTTTTCCTTCCTAGTTTCTATATCTAGGATCAACTAAAAGAAAGAAACAAGCAAATTAGGTATTCAAATCACCATAATTCTTAAGTTGTATATTCAAATTTGAATATGTCTGAACCATTATTTTTATTTATAATTAGATGAACAATTTAAGATGCATAGTTCCATGTTATGCATACAAGAGTAAAAAAACATAAATATTCATTGGAGAAAAACCCCAAAAGAAAATCTCTCGTGTTATGTACCTACGTACGAAAAAAGATGACCGAAGAAAAACTGCGGACGTTCGATTGGGGAAAAACGATTATCTTTCATTTCTAATCGTCACATTAACTATATTTTGATTAAAAAATATCACATGAACCAAATTATATCTTTTTCATGCATTCTCATCGAAATAGTCTTACAATTAGTAGATAAATTTTAAAACATAAATTATTACATCATATGTTACCTACATACATTAATAGCTAAATTCACGTGCCTACAAATCAATAAACTCTGATTAGATTCCTCCACCTTCAAAGTTAAGTGTATTTGTTACTGATACGTGGATCCGATCTGATAAGTAGTAGGATGTTAAAGGTAGAGGATCTCAATTCCATCGACTCATGTAGGGATGATCAGTGAGTCGATACCGGTGAACATGTACCCGGGGTAGAAGGTGTTCTTGCCTTCTTCGGCAAGACGACACACCTCGTCTGCTCGTCGACAGCACCAACAACATGGGCCATTTCTAGCTGGTGCTCAGCGCCATAGGCAACTTTTGCATCATATGTGGTTGAGATCTTTAATTGGGTATTTGCTTGGACCACGAGAATTTCATCTTTTGTTTGTTTGCTTTGACCTGATTTAATTAGGTATTGCTAGATTTCAGGCTCGTAAAATTTCAGTCACGTAAAATTAGATATTATTTTCAAAATTATAGTACTCCCTACGTTTCATATTATAAGTTGTTTGACTTTTTTCTTAGTCACACTTAATTGGTTTAGTTTGATCAAGTTTATAAAAAAAATAGCAATATCTAAAATATCAAATCGATTTTATTTAATCTAAAATTGTTGATGTAATATGTTTGTTTGACGTTAAAAATACAAATATATTGAAACTTAAACCGATCACGATTGTGGAGCGGAGGTCGTGGCAGCGTGTTACCTCAGGTTGGCAGGAGTTGTGGTCGATGTCGAGGATGAGTAGACGCCGTGCAGCCGATCGTCGTCGTCAGGACAATGTGGATTTCGCTTTTTTAAATGGAGATACTAGTATATCTCTGTTTCCTGCTCATCGCAATGGAGCAACATTTTTCTTTTTCTTCTTTTGGAATATTTCACTTGACTTCGTTGACCAGATGTTCTCAATTGCACAGGGCTGGCCTGTGAGGAGCAGTGTACGTTCCACTATGCCACCGAACGCAAGTGATCTGCTTAGTATAAAAATTTTCTATCTACAAGTTGCTAAAAAACAAATAAATCCATTTTTCAAGTTTTTTTAATAATTATAATTTAATTAATCATATTACTAATAACTTATCTCGTTTTTGGTGCACACAATCGAATAGGAGCCGACAATGCCGTGAGAATATTTACGGACAAACTAGTGTTCCTTCTCACCGACCGTGGCGACGAAGGAAAAATGTTCTTGATTGGAATACTAAAAATGATTATGGGTGTGCTTGGGATGAGGGGAAAATGTATTTTCTGGTGTTCATTAAGCGTGTAACATTGATCCATGTCCATCATATTACTCCTATCCACGAACAAGCTGTAGGTGTCGTCAAACTCTAAATAAATGCATCAACAACCAAACATGGAGAAAGGAGAAAGTCTCTCTGCTTTGCGATTTGACCTCTTGCGGTTGTGACTTTCTATGCGACTGTACCATGCATCATCACAGTGGTGCATTTGATCGAATCCTCGCTCCAAAATGTCACATTACACGCGTTATTTTCTGTCTTTCAGGCGAGTTTTAACACTAGACGAACAACGCGAGCAAATTACTTCGTTCACCATTAGATTTACCCGATTATTCCAATATATAAGAACTTAGAATTAGATGGAACATATCTAGTTTCTCTGATCCTGTTCAAATTGGTATGTAGAATATATCTCGTTCGGTGTATTTTGGACGGAGGAGTACTGTCTTTATTGCATCTCTTTGAAAAAAACTTTTTTAAATACATCTAAACATCACTTTATCCTAATACATTTAGAACCGATGGAATAAGTCACATCTCAATATTTTAAAGAGAAAATGTACTCTATTCAGCAATACACAATTGAGTTTACACCGATTCAACAAAATTATCATTGATAGTGTCCCTTCTATGTTAATCTACTAATTTTTCAAAAATCCCCTAAATATCATTGAAGACGTATGAGATTGATAATTAATTTATCACATTAGAAATTTTAGTCACTGTCACATTGGATATTTGAGTGATAATTAAAAGTATTAAACATAGGCTAATAATAAAACTAATTGGATAAATGTGAGCTAATTCGCGAGATAAATTTTTTAAGCCTAATTAATCCATAATTAGCACATGTTTACTGTAGCATCATATAGATTAATCATGGATTAATTAGGTTTAATATATTCATCTCGCGAATTAGTCCAGAGTTATTAAATGAGTTTTGTAGTTTAATACTTCTAATTAGTATATAAATATTCGATGTGATAGGGACAAGTCTCATCAAACAACCTCTAGTAGAGTACTTCCTTTATCCCATGATAAAGTCAAATCCTTGGTGATATTTGTGGCTACCAATTAATAACATCGTATCACGATTTGAATCCATTTGGTAAGAAACCACACATGTACGAGGCGAGTCCTTCGCAAAAGTTGCCTGCTTTTTAGCGGTTACGGATTTTTAAGATAAGGCAGTGAAGCAAAATATCCCTAAAAAATCGTGCCTTCGATTTTTGTACCTGAATAAAAATCGCGCCTTTGGTTTCATTTCGTCGGTCATCTTCTTCCTTCGCTTTGATCGCCGGCCGTCGCCGCCGCCAGCAATGTCAACCTCGCCTCCTCCCCGTACTCGGCTGAACGGCGGAATGCGTCGGCGAGACTCGGAGAAAGCGGCGGCTCCCGCACCTCCGCCGCTCCGCCTCCTCGACCCGCCGGCCCCGCCGTCCGCCGCCCACGACGCCGGCCTCCGCGCCCTCGGCCTCCTGGACTTCGTCCGCCTTGACCTCGCCTCCTCCGGCGCCCCGCGCCCCGACCTCGTCGCCGAGCTCATCGCCAACTACAACTCACTGACCAAGCGGAGCGACGTCGGCGGCGGCAGCATCATCGTCTCCCGCGTCGCCTTCGCCGAGGCGCTCTCCCTCCCGCGTACGCCCGTCGACATCCACGCGGCCGACCTCGACGCCGTCGCCTCCGCCGCGACGGCGTTCATGGCGGCGTACATCCAGCCGCAGGTGAAGCTCGACACGGCGGACCGGCTTGTCCGGGACGTGGACCGCGCCGCGGAGAGGGTCAGGCGCGGCCACGCGCACTGGGTCGACTGGGCCACCCTCATCTGGGAGCTCGCGGAGAACGAGATGAGGGAAATAGCGAGATGGCGGCGGACGGACGCGTGCCGCAACGGCGCTTACTGGCAGAGGCTCATCTGGTCGCAGAACCCGGACCTCTTCCCGCCGCCGCCGCCGCTAGTCACCAAGAAGATGCAGGGGCTCACCGCGACGTCGAACAGGCTCAACCAAGACCAAGATGAAGAATCTGACCGGTGATATGCCGGCAATGGAGTCGCTCAACGAAAGCAGCAGCAGCAACGATGAGTTGCAGGCCATCCGCAAACAACTCATACATGTAACCAACATATATTTTTTTTGATCAACTAGTATCAATTTTCTTTGTATTATTCGATCAAATTGATCTTGGGTGCAGGCTTTGGAGGAGCTGACAAGTGGTCGCGCAAGCATTGGCATCAGGAGGATGGGTGAGCTTGATCCAAAAGCATTTGCTAATGCTTGCACACAAACACTGCCTAAAAAACAGCTTGATTCTGCACTTCTCTATTCAAAGTGGGAATCTGAAATCAACGACTCATCCTGGCACCCTTTCAGGCTCATCAACATCGATGGAAAAAACAAGGTACTCCTATATCAGTTTAGCTCTTTCTTTTACATGATCAATCAGTTTGATTCATGCCATCTCTTGATGACAAATGAATGAAAATGCAGTACTAACAGTTGTGTATCTGATCTGCATGCTGCAATGTAGGAAATTCTCTCTGAGGATGATGGCAAGCTCAGGGAGTTGAAAGAAGAACACGGTGAAGAAGTTTACAGGTTGGTAGCAACGGCGCTGCGTGAGATGAAGGAATACAACCCCAGTGGACGATGTCCGGTGCTGGAGCTGTGGAACTACAAGGAGAATCGCAAGGCGACATTGGAGGAAGCCATCCAGTTCGTCGTTAAGCAGTGGAGGACGCACAAGAGGAAGCGTTGATCCCATGGACGTACGTGTGCTGCAATTTGCTGCTTATAGTATCGTTTGATACTTGAAAAACATTATTACGAGATATTTTTATCGTTTTGATATTTTCAAAATTATTCCCCATGCTTGCGAGCAAACACTATCTGAAGACGAAGATGCACAGATTGTTTCTGCTCTTCTGTGTTCAAAATGGGAAGCTGAAATTAATAATTCAGAATGGCACCCTTTCAGAGTAATCACCGTTAGTGGAGAAAACAAGGTACAAGAATTTGCTAATGTTCATTTCTTCTTCTACGTAATCATAGATCAGATTGAACCATTAATTCTTGAGAAATGGATGGAATTATGAGCACCATGTACTAGTAAGTAGTAACAGTGTGTGTGAGTGTGCTCTGCATTGCCCTGGTGTAGGAAAGAAATTCTCTGTCACACTCAAGGAGTTGAAAGAAGAACATGTAGCACTTGCGTGAAATCAACGAGTATATGTAAACCCAGTGGCCGCTATCCAAGGCAACGCTGCAGGAAGCCATCCAGTTCATCATCGTCAAGCAAAGCAGTGGAGGACGCACAAGAGGAAACGTTTTACTGCTGGGGTGTGCTTCAGAAGTTCAGATCATGTCAGCTACATAGACAAGTAGGGCATGCAATACCGCCTTCAAGCAGGCGTAATCAACTTTGTTTTGGAATCAAAATCAAAATCAGGACTTGGATGGGATGTACTCTCCTACTGTAGCATTGTATATGGATGCAATGCAACAAATATTTTCAGGGTGTATATTGTTGCCCCTTTTATCTCTATGCTTGTTGATGGTAGATCTAATATTGTTGCCCCTTCTATCTCTATGTAATCCTAATTCAGACTTGCCAATGGTAGATCTCAGCTTGAATTTTCCAAGAACTAGAAAACAATAGAGAAAGCAAGAACGGATTAACCCACAATGATAAGTTCTAAGAATGTGCGGTGGGTGTTTTCAAAAAGTAGTTTCAAGAGCAAAGTTTGTATTTTCAGGACTATTGTGTTCTTGCAAGATGTGCTCCCAATAGCATATATACTGCTGCAGTTGAATGAACCTTCAGAATTAGTGGCACATATCATAGCAGAATGGATTTCCCACCTTTTCTATACGAATTACAGCCACCACTCAGTTCAAAGGATACTGGAAACTGACAATGAAAGCATTAACAAGTATCATCATGACCATCCAGTGTAACATAAAATCCATACAGGTTTTGATCGAAGTCATTTCATCCACAGGTAGCATAAAAAAACTCCTATTTATGTGTCTCAGCTCTCAACACTAGATAGCAAAGTATCGTAGGCAGGCAACCATGGAGGCAATCGAGCAAAGCCACTTAGTTTTTGGCCCCAATCTCCTTGACGGCACAGATCTGTTCTTCACCCATGGCGGACATCACGGTCAAGATCATATCCTTGCCTTCTTCACCAAACCCGTTCTTGATCTGTGATTCAGAAAGAAAAGAGACTAAGATATTATGGAAGTTGAAGAGATAACACACACTGATGATAGAGTTTTAGCTAAATCATTGACCTGGTTAGTCAGAGTATCATCAGTGGGAAGCCTCAAGTCATCCTTAGTGTTGCCACTCTCAGTCAAAAGGCTCACCTGTAAAACACATTTATTACCATGTTAGAAACTGGATAGGTTTTTCCCAAAAACAAATAGAGCAAGGGAAAGATTGAAAGCAAACATACAAATCCATCTTCAGAAATGTCAATCAGCTGGTAATCAGTGCGATCAACATGGGGAACCTGCATGATACATGAATAACAAAATAGTTAAAACAAGCAATTCTTATTAACAATTGAACCTGCACAATTCATGTAGCTTACGTCACAGTTGTGGGATGAGGGGACAATATCTTCAAGCTTCTTTCCATTGAAAATGTCAATGCCGACAAAGTGGCACTTGGCGTGACCATGCTTCCCAGTCTTGGAAGTAGAGACCTCAACCACCTATATATAATATATATTAAACCAAACTTATCATCAGAATACAAGTTATACTGTGAATGGCTCACTTATGGAAGAAAAGCACAGAGAATTGGTCAAAAGGTGACAATTTATTTGTCCATCAGATGCACAAGGGAAAAATATCATTCTTGCCATCATCTGTCCAATTCGAAATTGAATAAACCTTAACTCAGTAGACAACACGTAATCAAGTCAGAAAATTACAAGCAAAACCATACCAGCGTATTCAAATTCTGGTATATAACAAGAATAAATCAATGCATCGACAAAACTGCATAAAACGTCTAAAAGACTAAGAGTAAAGGCAGTGGTTATAAAGTGAAAGAGATCACTTGGCTGGTATATAACCTGGCACTACTACATGGGCATAGCTCGAACTTAGCAATACTAAAGTATCAGTGAATCATTAACTTATAACAATAACCATAGATAGCCTAAGGAAAAATAGAATTCTTTCCAAACATACAGAGTTATCTCTGCATTGCATTTTCAATCAAAAAATATGCAGGACTATGGCTCAGTAAGATTTATTGAAAAGTATTCTTAAGTTAACTGTGCGGCATATCTCGAGACTGGGAGACCATTCAGATGGTCTTTCATCAGCTAGAGAACTTCATACATCACCAACCAACGACAACTTTTATGGGCATAGGAGAAATATGTGAGCAAATGGGGTAATTCCAGGTGCACCAATACCTCATGGATCAGAACTCATACAAAAAAACATGGAAAGATTACATCTATTATTCTATCCACATTTACAACAGAGTCCATGTGCTATGAGTAGTGGATCTAATACCTTTAACACACCCAAATCTACAATTATTAACAGCTAACGGCAGACATAAACCATTGACAAATTCCATACAATACAGTTAGATACAAGTCGCCATACACTACAGTACAGTTAGATGCAAGTCCTGAAAAGTCTTATCTCAATGCACAACCTTGCAGGGGCGGTTCTTAATGACGATGTAGCCGTTCTTGCGGATGGTGCCGGCCTGCTGCGGGTAGGTCTTTGGAGGCGCCGGCGTCGGCCTTGGACTCGAAGTGGTGCTCCTCCGAATCCGACATCTCCAGCAATCAACCAACAACAGAAAGAATCCTGCCACCCCCCAACAACAGCAGCAGCACAGAGAGAGATAGAGATTAGGACATCAAAGCTCTCTCTCAACTTGATAGGATTTACCGAAAGATCCGATGAACTGAATCGAGGAAAAGGGAGGCAAGGCTCACCGGAGGAGTGGAAGACGAGGAGGAGATGGGATGGATCCGCGAGACTAGGGTTCTTGGTCGCCCGCACCACACGGTTGGCTCGGCCTCGCGCAGTTTTTATCGCGGTGGTGGAAATGGGCCGGGCCATATGTTGCACTAGTCCGCCTAGAGTGTTAAGGCCCAAAACGGCCCAGATCAAGCCCATCAAAATTTTGTACAATTTTCACACATTCTCCTAAACCTTTATACATCAAATCGTTGCTTAGGTATCAAAATATTTAATTCATCCATACGAGCCAATTTATATCTGTCCATGATCAATTCAATCATCCAGTAAAGCAAAAGGACAAGACTGAACAATATGCAGAGGATCCAAACAGACTTTACAGTTCAGAACAAGTCGTAGTCTCTCTTTTGGCAGGATGAGTGAGCATTGAGCAAGCTACTAGCTATCACTGATCCAACACTTGCCTTGTGTTAAGGAGAAATAAAAGGTGTAAAAATGCATGTGACAAAGTAAGCCCAAATGGTAGCTGCAGCCTGCAGATAGTAGATCACACACAGACACAGGTCAGCAGGTAGCAGAATCAACCACATGATATGATGAGAGCAGAAAAATGGTGCTCATTAATAAGAAAGTTAGCTGAAGCAGATGCTCGAGAAGAAGAAATAAAGTTAATTACTACACTCATGGAGTCATGGAGTATACAGCTACTGGTGCCATGAAGAAGATACTGCTCAACTTGAGTGGCATTGTCGGAAATAAAGGGGCAATTGGCTCGGCATCTCCTCACATGGGCCTCCCTACATGTCTCCTTTCATTGACCCTGGATCTCCTCCTCACTTCCAGGTTAAAGATATGGTTTTTTTTTTTTTTACAATTGTATATCTATCTTGATTTGATTGTGTGAGAATTTAATTGCTTCATACAGATTTTTGTTAAACTTTGTTCTCCAAATGGGGCTACTAGTACAAGTTAGAGTAAAATCTGGAATGTGGGGGAAAAGTTATTAGTTTTTACACCTTGTTTTGTACTTAAAAAATACGAAATGCTAGCACGGTATAGAAGGCAATTTTTGACGATAAAAAATGGTTGAACATATTGTTTATATGCAGCTAGCTAGCTGTTTAAGCTTTTCACGATTTTTGTTTATTGTATGATTAGAGCTACCTAAACTAGGAGAATTTATTAGGCCAACCTTTGCAAAAAGCTTTCCACTGAATTGGATTTTCATATGATCATCGTGTTGTCAGAATCAACTAACAGTTGTCGTTTTGCCTATATCAATCTTGAATGCATAAGTTGACAATATATATTTTCGCAACCACCACGGCTGGCATTTTGCCTTTTCTTATAGGGAGAGTTATGAATCCTTTGGGTAAACCAAGAATGTTTGTGAGGAATAAAAAGGGCTTTGCTTCTAAATCACTTCAAATAATACAGCTGGGCAGCTACTACTTTCCCTGGCTAGCTCCATCCATGTCCTAATTATTCAGTATCCATATATGATCATCATAGAATGATTATCTGAGTATAGGTCAATTGCACACTAGTACTGCTTGTACTACTGTAAAGGTGCATAGTTCATTTGCACAAGTTTAATCATCATCTCCAAACACGGTCAGCAATGAGTAACTAATACAGTTACAAATGAGTAGCAGCATCATGAAACTGAAGTCAATTACCCCCTAATAAAGCCAGTGCATTTGTCTCACTGTACATCGTCATGAAACTGTAGTTAATTAATTTGTCTCATTCTATTCTTGAGACAAAGTATGGCTGTTTGCATATGTGTACAAAATTTACAACAACAATAACAAAGCTGTAAATCTACCAGCTGCAGCTGGCCGTCCAAGCTTTGACAGTGAAGTTACTGTCTTTTACTGAAGCTGAGGCTTTTAGCTGAGATGAGATCTCAAGTGATGTGGAGTATATATGCATACAGCTGCCTATCATTGCAGACAAACACAGAGCAGAGACCACCAGAGTGACAGAGCAGAGTAAGGTCCCCTTCGTCTTCAAGGCAAGGAGCTCAGCTCAGATCGATCGATCTACCCCCATTGGAGATGATGTGCCACCGGAGTAGGATGCTGCCGTTGCTGGTGGTCGCCGTGGTGACGCTGCTGCCGGCGGCGGCGGTGGCGACCAACTACACGGTGGGTGACGAGAAGGGGTGGAACCCCAACGTGGACTACACCTCCTGGGTCAAGAAGCACCGCCCCTTCTACAAGGGCGACTGGCTCCGTAAGCTCTATGTCTCCTCCTTCTTCTTCTTCTTGATCTGTACTTGATCTGTCTCGATGGATCGCCATTGATGACGCAAGCAATGCTGTGCCTGTGTGAAAGCAGTGTTCGAGTACCAGAACGGGAGGTCGGACGTGGTGCAGGTGGACGAGGTCGGGTACGACAACTGCGACAAGGCGAACGCCATTAGCAGCTACAGCAAGGGACACAGCTACGCGTTCCAGCTCAAGGAGGCCAAGGATTACTACTTCATCTGCAGCTATGGCTACTGCTACAATGGCATGAAGCTCGCCGTCACCGCCAAGAAGGGCCCCGCCGGCGGCGACGGCTCCTCCTCCTCCAAGTCCGACACCGCCTCTTCCTCCTCCTCCAAGTCCAAGTCTTCCGCCGCCGCCTCCTCCTCTCTCGTCAACCCCTCCTACGCCGCCATCCTCGCCGTCGCCATCCTCTTCCTCAGGATGCTCTGATCTGAAATCTGATCTACCCCCTCCTTCTTCCTTTCTTGCTCGGTTTGTAAGTTAAATTTGTTCTTGATTTCTCTCTACCATTCTCTGGTCGGTTTTCTTCTCCTAGAGATTGAAAATTATTTGAGCTGTTTGTGTTGCAAAGATCTACCATTATTAGGTAGCAAGTGTGAATTAAGAAGAGTACATTTTTTCCTCTGTACCGGAGTAGTAATTTCTTAAGATCGCACGAGTTCAGTGACAGTAATTCTTCTCTCTCTCTCTCTCTCTCTCTCTCTCTCTCTCTCTTTGTTGTTGTTGTTGTTTATGGTGCATGTGATTGTTGATGCCAGCAAAAAGAGAGAGAGAGAGAGAAAAGGAAGAAAAAAAGAAAAGAAAAGGAGAGTGGGTGAGTGATGAAGCATATATGAGCATGTGATGTGGCCATGTGCAGGTTACAGTTAAGAAGAAGTTGTACACTTGCAGATTTGCCTTTGCTTCTCCACCACTCCATGTCTTCACAGCCTAGCTAGCTGCTTGCTCACTTTGCTTGCCATCTTCTGTCACCTTGTGTAACTTACCTACCTACTCCTATTGATTAGATTAATACTACTACTAATCAATGTTAGTTAGCTTGTGCTATACACTGATTTTGATTTAATTAACAAAGCTTAAGAGTCGGTGAGTGATAGGGATAAAAGAGCTGCTTCTTGGTTTGTCCCCCTCTATCCACCAGCAGTTGAACTAATGGTAATTTTGCTATTTGTTACTACCACTTACCAACCGACCATTGAAAGATCACTTGCCTTGGTCGTTGGTAATGTGGGTCACATTCATAGACTGTACTGGGCCGGAATGAGAAACGGCCCTATTTCCTCATGTTGAGAGGGCCTTTTAGGCCTCATTTGGATGGCCCTTCATTTCGGCCCTTCTACAGCTGTGGCCCAGACCGATTTCGCAATCCAGTCCCGTCACGTCGATATGATATGAACACGAGAAATTGATGAAATAACTAGGTGATGAAATAGATGAAAACGAGATGTTGGAAGAAGTTATAAGAGAAATTGACTTATAAGGAGGGTTTGCGTACGAAATTTATTTGTAGGGGGAAAATAAAAACGACATTGAGTTACAGGGAAGTATTTGGATTTTCCCCAGAAAAAAGAAAAAAACTTGCTCCATTTGGGCTACACAAGTGACGTAGTGTCGTTCATACGTGTACCGTTCTACGTGCTCTTCATCGCTTTATTATTATTATTTTCGCAAATTTTGTGTTACTACTCCATTCGTTCGAAAAAATCAAACTCTAGTGATGATATGATCTGCACAAATAGTTATTCAGATTCATTAATAGTGTTTCATTTTTTTAAGACAGAGGGTGTACAAAGGAATGATTGAATATATTTTTTTAAAAAAACTGATAATTGGGAATTTATACCTGATTTATGGGATAATAGCTACACGTGTCAACCGAATATCAAGACCGAGTAGAAAAAAACCAAACCGAAAAGATCAAGATCGAGAAATTCAATGTAGTGAAAGACCAAATTTTGGTCGGCCAATTCGGTTAGTTTTCTCGGGTAACCGAGAAGACCAAATTAATAAAAAAAATATCAAAATGCAACCAAGAATCCACTAAGTTCAATAGGATTAAACTATAATTTTCACATCCCTACTCTTTCTAGGCATGCAACTCAATAAGAGGTTTTACTCATATGTGCTTGCAAATTCTATTTATGATTTCTGTGTTGAAAATTTCTACGATTTCTTTCCATATATGAAATTGTTGAATTTTGGTTAGGACTGAGACCGAGATCGAATTTGCCGGTCCTAACATTTTTCCGTTGAAATTCGGTATTAACTTTTCAATGACCAAACTAACCGAGATCGAAAGATAAAAAACCGAGATTAAAATTTTTTGGTCTGACCGAATATATACGAGACAAGTCCTTAATTGCAAACATAGGAAGCTCGTAAATTCTCATTTTTTATGGATAGCCTATTTACATTTGACTAGTGTGTTAACACTGATGCTGCAGCTAGCTCCATTCATTTTAGAGGGTGTACTACCACTCACAACCTCGACGAATTTCGATCTTCTTGACCGAACTCGAAATGTGCATCTCCATTATCGAGACCTATTGAATTCATTTAAACTTGGCAAATTTTATTAGAAATTAATCAAAAATGGCCGATCAGTATGATGAACATTGCTACCTCGTGTGGTGCTGGTAGTGAATGCATGTACGTGCTCTTAGTTTACTATCTTAAAAAAAAAGGTGAAACAGAATCATATATAATACTACGGAACCTCCAAGCTCAGACATATCGAACTCAGAAACTACCTTTCTATCCCACCCGTTTCATATTATAAATCGTTTAACTTTTTTCTAATCAAATTTCTGACCAAGTTTAAAGAAAAATATATTAGTATTTCAATCCAAAACAAACATATTCTCAAAATATATTCAATGTTATATTAAATGAAACTAATTTGATATTTTAAATATTGCCAACTTTTTTCTATAAACTTGATCAAACTTAACAAATGTTGATTAAGAAAAAAGTCAAATCGCTTATAATATAAAACGTAAAAGTGATGTAAAACAACAGTTTAGCATAGTAGAGATTTTTAGCCTTGCAGAATTCGTTAGTACTCAATTTTAGTAAACAAGTCAATGAGATATGAAATTTTTACTTCAATTTTAGCCTAGCGAATTCCTCAGCCGTGCTCTTAGTACTTGATATAATCGAAATTTTACCTCTCATGTGACACTAACTTGTGAGACAATATCCACACGACAGTGAGAAACGAAACAATAAGTCCTCAATTGTAACAATAGGAGAATGGAAAGCCATAAACTCTCAATTCTTTATGGATAGTAGAAGATCCTCTTGGCACAACTCTATATATTTGACGTTTGTATGTTAAATTACAGAGATTTAAAATTTTAAATCTTATTTAAACTAAGAATGAAATAATTTATCTAAATATTATCAACATAATCGTAGATATTTATGAATTTGTGGAGTTAGTAATGTCTAGAGTTGTGTGAAAGAGAGCCCTTTTGAATAACTTACATACGAATACGGATACCAAAACTATCCCTCCAGTGCAAATCTTCTAAATCAATTTTATAGATCTGTTTCACACATCTTTAAATCCAAGATTTTATTTAAGTTAGAAATTCCAATCTTTAGAAATGTGGTCACATTTTTAATATCTATTTAGATGAATCATTTTGTTGGAAATATAAAATTTTAAAATAGTTTAATTTAACTTACAAACATTTTTAATGTACTATGAATCTAGAATCTAGAGCTAAACTTAACAGACGTTTAATGTTGTTGCTGACATATAATGATCCAATCCAATATCCAAATATGTGATGAAAGCGAGTAACCAAACCGCCTAACCACGAGGTTTTCGCAACTTAACCCCGCAGACGCGGAGAAGAGAAGACGACACCCAAAACCCTCGCCCATCTCCCCTCCGCCGCCGCCGCCGCCGCCGGAGCAGGAGCGCCATGGACGCCGCCGCCACCACCCGCGTCTCCACCCGCCTCCGCCGCTCCACCCCGACCCACGCCGCCTACACCGTCTACGTCGCCGACCGCCGCGTCATCGCCCTCGTCACCGCCCACCCGGCCTACGCCCGCCGCTGGGTCCACACCACGCGCTGGCTCCACCACCGCCTCCTCCACTCCGGCCGCCTCCTCGTCGGCCTCGGCGTCCAGTGGACCCCCGTCCGCCGCCCGCTCCACCACGCCTCCCCTCCCCCGCCACCGGCCACCCTCCAGCTCTGCGTCGGCCACCGCTGCCTCGTCTTCCACCTCGCCCAGGCCGACGCCGTCCCCGCCGTCCTCCGCCGCTTCCTCGCCGACCCCCGCGTCACCTTCGTCGGCTCCGGCTCCTCCAACGACCGCCGCATGCTTACCGCCTACTACGACCTCCACGTCGCGTCGGGCCGCGAGCTGCGCGCCATGGCTGGCATGGGCAACGCCTCCATGGAGGACATGGCTGATCGCTTCCTCGGCTACCCCGGCATTGCCAAGCCCATGAACGTCGCCATGAGCGCCTGGCACGTGCCCTACCTTTCCATCGAACAGGTCGAGTACGCCTGCGTCGACGCCTACCTCGCCTTCCGCCTCGCCATCCACCTCTGCCCCGCCGCGCACCAGCCCGTCCTCCGCGCCCCGCCGCCGCCGCCGCCGCCGCCTCCCGCTCCGCGCGCGCCCGTCTACCACCACCCGCTGCCTCTCGGTCCGCGCGTCGCCATGCTCGCCGCCCCCGCGCCACGGCCCACTCGCCCCGCGCCAGTGCGCGCCCGTGCGGCACCGGTGTACCGTGCGGTTGCACGCGCCGAGCCCGCTGCTGCTCAGACGCACTGGGCGCTGGCACCAACCGCCGTGGACGACGACGCGTCAGAATCAGGGTACAGCAGCAAGATCACGGACAACGCGCGCCCACGCGTCGCCGCGTCAGACTCAGACATTGAGGAGGAGGAAGACGACGATGGCCTCTCCATTATCAACTCATCTAGCTATGCTTCAGATGGTCATGTCTTCTCTTCAGATGAGTTCGAGCTCGTCGGCCATGGACTGCTCTCGTCGGACGATGAGGATGGTTATGAAGACTTCGTTCTGGGGATGGGAGCTCTCAACATCGACATCGACGACGATGAATGCTACAATGGCAACACTGGCAGCATCGGAATTCTGACTGTTCAGAGCTACAACGAGCACACCAGCATTGGAATTCTGACTGTTGAGAGCTATGACATGGCTGGCACTGAAGAAATGTTTGTCAGAAATGAAGTGGCCACGCTTGAGGAGCTGGAGGAAGATGACATTGTCACCGGAGCCGGCACGGTCACCGTGGATGAGGGTGGTGGTGGTGAGTATGGAGAAGATGATTGGTACGATGAGGATCAGGAGGACTATGGGGATGAGCCTCTAGATTATGGTAGTAGTGGAGGGTTCTACTAGTTATTTACTACCACATTTTGATTGCTGATACTGATGATGAGCAAGGTTTTTCTTTAATTAGGAAGGATTTGTCTCTGCTCCTTATGTTTTGTGCTGGAGTAATTTGCTCATGGTCTTTGGCCAATTTGGTTATCTTCTTAGGTGAATTTTGTTCATGTTATCTCTAATCTTTCATGCAGCATATGCTACTACTGGATTTCAGATCCTTTTTAGTATCTTATATGATGGCTAAAAAAAAATGCTGCATGGAATGCTTGGTGGTAATATGAAGTTGTGATGATGAGTTTTACAGTATATGCTAATGCCAGATTTTCATACTCTTGCTGGATGAACATATGTATGCTGCAGGAATTAATTGCCTGATGTTGATTCTGCTAGTATCTCTATAAACTGCTTGCTTGATGCTAATTTGGAATTGGCCAACTGATATGAACTTGTGATGATGAGCACAATTTGTTTCACTTGTTTCTGTTCAGTGATCACAGACAGTCAGACACAACTGGTGTTCTGGCAACCCAGTTTTCTTTGGCAGTCACTCCAGTTTGATTGATATCCTTGTGGTAGTTTTTTTTTTTTGAGATAATCCTTGTGGTAGTTTTGCATGCAGCAACCGGCGAAGAAATTTACCGTCTGTCTCTACCATTTCTTCCCTGTGTTTCGTCCTTGTTCTTGTTCAGTTTCCTGTCTGCGAAACCAAGCGACGTCTCTTGCCTCTTGGTGTCCTCGCCGCCGCGCGCGCCATGGCCGGCAAGAGGCCGAGAGACACGCCGTCCGGCGACACGGCCGCCAAGAGGGCAAGAACCGCCGCGCGCCGGCTGACCACCGTGTCGGCGCGGCTCCGACGCTCGGAGACGAAGCACGACACCTACGTCGTGCGTGTCAGCGACAGCCACGTCGTCACCACCGAGACCGCGCGCCCCGCCGTGGCGCGCCGTTGGGTGTGCGCCACGCGGTGGCGCCACGGCCACCGCCTCCGCTCCGGCGCAGGGCTCACCGTCGGGATGGGGGTGCAGTGGACGCCGCCGTTCCGCGGCCGGGCACGCTGCAGCTCTGCGTGGGCAACCGGTGCCTCGTCTTCCAGATCGCTCAGGGCAACGCCGTCCCCGCCGCGCTCCGGCGGTTCCTCGCCGACGACGGCGTGGCGTTCGTGGGCTACGGCATCCGCTCCGACTGCCGGAAACTGGCTGCCCACCATGACCTGCATGTCGCGTGCACGCGCGAGCTCCGCGCCGTGACCGGCATGGGCAACGCGTCCATGGAGCGCATGGCGGAGGAGCTTCTCGGGCTCGCCGGAATCAAGAAGCCGGCGACGGTGGGCAGGAGCAGGTGGGACGCGCCCAAGCTGTCCAAGAAGCAGGTGAAGTACGCGTGTGTCGACGCCTTCCTCTCCCTCCGCCTCGGCGTCCATGTCGGCGCCGCGCCGGCATCGACGTCGACCTCTTCTTCCGACTCGGCGTGAAGCCGGGCAAAGCCAAGTGATATGATATCAACTAAACCTATGCCGATTTGTGTAATGCGTGTGCCTACACTGTACTCTAGTGGTTATGAATTAGTGTAAGTGAACAATAGATTAATGTGATTGTTGGTGACTTGGTATTGTATAAATCTGTGAGTTTTAGATGTGTGTCATGTATCACCAATTGTTAAGTTGATAAATGTGCAATGTGATTTAAGTATAATGTGATATATCATAGTAAGACCACTATAGGTATATAACTACGTTTTTTGATATATTAAAAATCAAAGTAGAGTACCAGCTTATAAATTTACGATGTCACCATAATCTGGAGGCATGTTTTGATACTTACAAGGTTTTTTTTTTTCTTTTTGCGCGGGGAATATGATACCCCCCCCCCCCCCCCCCTCTTTCATTTTTGTATGGCGCCAGTATACAATGTTACACATTCATATACGTAGTACGTGCCTTAACACATACCACCATGAGTCGTTATTCTCTTTGCAAAATTCAAGGCTATTTATACTTAGTTTACAACTCTAAAAGTTTCAAAATTCCCCCTGTATGAGGAAAGTTGAAACTTTATGAGGAAAGTTGAAACTTTTCATGTGATTTCGGATCCTATCCGGTTTGTGATTTTGAAACATGAAAGTGGCAACTCAACTACTCAAGAGTCCAAAGAGTAAAAAGGCCTCGCGCTGTTGCTACTACAAAACCGTCGTCTCCCTGATTGTTTCTGTCTCCACAAGCCAAGAAACCCCAAGGAGAAGGCAACAAGCACACCGGCACCGCGCCATGGTCGCCGCCAAGACCACCACCGTGTCCACGCGCCTCCGCCGCTCAATGCGCGCGCACGACGAGTACGTGGTGCGCGTCGGCAGCCACCGCCGCCGCCGCCTTCTCGCCACCGTGACCGCGCACCCGGGCGTGGCGCGCCGATGGGTGCACACCACGCTGTGGCGCCACGCCCGCCGCCTCCGCTCCGGCGACGGGATCACCGTCGGCATGGGCGTGCAGTGGACCCCGCCGTTCCGCGCGCCGGCGGCGCGGCGGCCGTGCACGCTGCAGCTCTGCGTCGGCCACCGGTGCCTGGTGTTCCAGCTCTCGCACGCCGGCGCCGTACCCGCCGTGCTCCGGCGGTTCATGGCCGACGCACGCGCCGCCTTCGTTGCCTACAACGTCCGCTCCGACTGCCGCAAGCTGGAGGAACACCACGGCCTGGAGGTGGCGCGCCGAGTGGAGCTGCGGCGGCTGGCCGGCATGGGCAACGCATCGATGGAGCGCATGGCGGAGGAGCACCTCGGCTTGGTCGGCGTCTCGAAGCCGAGGAGGGTCGGGACGAGCAGGTGGCACGCGCGGAGGTTGACGAAGGAGCAGGTGCAGTATGCCTGCGTCGACGCCTGCATCTCCTTCCACCTCGGCGTCAACCTCGACGCCGGCGACATGTGAAGCCCACTGCCGCGACGACGGTGAGAGCTACGGGCAGTTAATTTTACTATGGTAGAGAAATTTTGTTGCTACAAACCTTATTGTATATGAGAAATTATAAATTAAAGATTAGTTTTGGAGACTGTGCCAACTTTGATCGTGCCTTATATTATAGGATAGAGGGAGTAGTAGAACACAAGTGTCTTTTGGTGGATGGATGTAAGAAAAGATGTTTTTTTT
This sequence comes from Oryza punctata, assembly GCA_000573905.2. NCBI lineage: Eukaryota > Viridiplantae > Streptophyta > Magnoliopsida > Poales > Poaceae > Oryza > Oryza punctata. The sequence goes on along the minus strand of CM002494.2, from coordinate 854,618 downwards.
AGACGCAGTGATTCAGGTGAATTTTTGTACACCCAACCTGTGATAATTTATGGCTGCGCTTGTGTTGTGCTTATATCTTGTATTGTTATTAATCGTGCTATTTCATTGCACTCTGTTTTGTGAAAATAATGTGATGTAATTATTGATGAATTTGTATTATGAACTTGTAATTTTTTTAATTTTTTTGCCAGGCCGGCAAAAGAAAACGCCGGCCGGTTTTATTAAGGGAATAAAGCAGCATTGCAAAGGGTACAACAGTATTGATGCTGAGGCAACAATCTCTACATAGCCCCTACATATATGTAGCCATCCTAATAATAGTCTGGGAACACCATAATGTATCATATTTTTATTACTAATTTTTAAGTTGATAGAATCATAGAAATGTGTCATGTATCTATATAAAGTACTAATGTGAGTATGTAACGGACTTTTATAAGCAATTGTAGGAAAATAGAAAATAAAGTGCCAAGTGTTAGCTTTGTTACACATTCGAACAATATTGCACCAAAGCATAATCAGTTAATCACAATTAATTTAATTTTATCGCTAATAAATGTAGTAGTAGGGTTGTAATCGTGCCTTAACACGCACCGGGAAAATGTATAATTATCTTTGCAAATTTCAAGCCCAGGAGTTATAGTCTTATAGACGTTTCATGAAAACTGAAAATTTCCTGGAATTTTGGATCCAATCCGTTTTGTGATTTCAACTTGAAAGCTGCCGTCTCCTTGCTTGGCACGCCGGCGTTGCGCCATGGTCACCGCCGTGTCCACTCGCCTCCGTCGCTCCACGCGCACGCACGACGAGTACGTGGTGTGCGTCGGCGGCCGCCACGTCGTCGCCACGGTGACCGCGCACGCGGGCGCGGCGCGACGGTGGGTGTACGCCACGCGGTGGCGCCTCGGCGCCAGCCTCCGCGCCGACGGCGTGGTCACCGTCGGCATGGGGGTGCAGTGGACACCGCCGTTCCGGCGCGCCATGATCCGGCCGGGCACGCTGCAGCTGTGCGCGGGGCACCGGTGCCTGGTGTTCCAGCTCGCGCACGCCGAAGCCGTCCCCGCCGTGCTCCGGCGGTTCTTGGCCGACGAACGCGTCGTGTTCGTCGGCTACGGCGTGCGTTCCGACTGCCGCAAGCTGGAAGAACACCACGGGCTGGAGGTGGCGCGCACGGTGGAGCTGCGCTCGCTGGCCGGCATGGGGAACACGTCGATGCAGCGCATGGCGGAGGAGCACCTCGGGTGGGACGGGGTGTCGAAGCCGAGGGAGGTGGGGACGAGCAGGTGGGACGCGCGCAGGCTGAGCAAGGAGCAGGTGCAGTATGCCTGCGTCGACGCCTACCTCTCCTTCCGCCTCGTCGCCGCCGCTGCCGCCGCGTCCGCGCCGCCGCCGGACGAGACGTCTACCTCTTCTTCCGAGTAACGAGATCAAACGTATATCTGAAGGTTAATCTGATGCATGGAAGAGGAAGTCCTTTTGGTTTCTAAAAGTTTGATTATGTTAAGACTTAATTAGGGTGCATTAAATTGTTGAGTTCCAATTCTTGTTTTCTTTATGTGTTTTCAATTTGGACTAAGAAATACAGATGGATTTTGTGGATGGATGTAAGTTGTAAGGCTCATATTTTTCATTGAGCTTTCTGCACAAGTTAATCTAGAGTTTAAACAGGAAACGAATCCTCTACAGTTAGTGGCCCATATTAGACTCATCCGTTCTCACCAAATTAGCAATCATGCAAAAGTCTGCAAAATGCTAAAACTCTGAACGCAAACTTGCCGTGCACCTGGTTCATAAAATACTTTCTGAACTTTTCACGTGTTTAATTGTTTATTCCTCAGGCTTTTAGAGCTATATTGATAGGCATTATGTTGATAGAATAAGAGTCTTAAAAAAAAAGCATTGATGCACTGTTCATCGCTCTGCCGATGTTCTTCCTAAAAACACGAGACTCAATTGTTCCAATGGCCTGAAATTTTATACGATTTCGGGCGAATAGATTCAGCCATGTCCTGAACTTGTTCAGTTGAGAGCTAGAGAGCTAGCCATGGACATTGGTGCAAGGAGGAGGAGGAGCAGCAACAGAGGCTTGATGTCGAGCAGGTGACGAGCAGTGCCAACTCTGCAGGCACAATTTGACCTAGTCGCTCTCATCGTCGACGCAGTCGCGGAAGGTCTCCATGTCGTCGTCATCCCTCCTCCTGATGGTGGACAAGATCATCTCCCTCTTCCAATCCTCGTAGCGCGGGAACCCGCAATACTTCTCCCCGAACTCGATGAACTTCTGCTCATCCATCGCGCGCCAAATCAATCATTCAAAAAATTAAACAAGATTAATCAATCAACTATAATTCAAGATCCATTTTAGCTTCTGTGTACCAGAGGTTCGATGCCGCCGAGCTCGTGCGTGTACTTGACCGGCACGCCGGCGGCCGCCCTGGCGCGGTAGTGCTCGTCGACGGCGCGCAGCATCTCCTCCTCCGGCGGCAGCGACCTCCTCCCGGACAGCACCTGCGCGACCCACTTCCCCTGCGCCTCGAAGAACCATGGCGCTGGCACCTTCCTCGGGATGCCGACGAACGATAGCGACGGCGCCAGCGCCGGCGGGAACACGTGCTCGAACAGCGGCCCGACGCGGTTGTCGTCGACGGTGACCTTCCCGTCCGTGTCCAGGAACGGGAACGAGTAGACGTAGCCGGTGCAGTACATGACGGTGTCTGCGACGACGCGCGAGCCGTCGACGAACACCACCGTCCCGTCCTCGCTCAGGTGTTCGACCTGTGGCCTCAGGTGGAGGTTGCCGTACTTGGCGAGCAGCTTGGACATCGCCGGCGTCGTGGCCTCCTCCGTCGACTTGGCCGTGAGGTGCACCTCCTTGGCTACGCCGATGAGGTCCAGCATGATGTCCTTTCCGCTGTCGCCGCAGCCCACCATGACAACCACCTTCATATATGCAGATGCAGACATGGAGCACACAAGAAAATATTTCTGTTACTGACATGGCCGGTGGAGGCAGAGCATCCTAGGTGATTAGAAATGTGTGGCCGTGAGCACCTCGCCGCGGAACGGCTCCGGCAGCCGGTACGAGTGGCTGTGCAGCTGCCGCCGCCTCCACACCTCCATTCCTTTGATGGTTGGCGGGCTGGGCTGCGAGTAGTGTCCGGTGGCGACAACGACGGCGTCGAACACCTCTTCTTGAACACCCGTGTCGTCCCGCTCGCCGACGCGTACGGACCTGACCACCCATTGCCGCTCGCCGCCGGCACATTGAGGAGGCGCCATGGCGACGCGGAGGACCCTGGTGTTGAGGCGGACGGCGTCCATGAGGCCGAACGCGTCGCAGAAGTCCTTGAGGTAGAGGAACAGCTCGCGGTGGCCGGGGAAGCGGCGCGGATCGCGACCGGCGCCGCCGTCGACGGGCAGGAAGGGGAAGTCGGTGAAGCCCATGGCCTCGCGGGGGCTGATGAGACGGAGCGACGCGTACATGCTGCCGTGCACGCGCACCGGCGCCGGGCGCGCGCCGAGCGGGTCGTCGCCGTCGGTGCGCGGGTCGTACATCCACTGCCCACCCACGTCGCCGGCCTGCTCAAGCACCGTCACGGCGTGGCCCTCCCGGCGCAGCTCCCGCGCCGCCGCAAGGCCGGCCATGCCCGCCCCGACGACGCACACCTTCTTCCACTGCGCCGGCAGCTTGCCGTCGTCGTCGTCGTCGGACACCATCTTGTCCTTCTCGACGAGAGCAAGCGATACACAATTATGAGCTTGGAGTTGGAGTAGCTAGCATATATAAACTGGGAGTACTAAGGGGGAGTTTGGATGGAGCTAAATTTTTTTAAACCCCCATCACATCGAATGTTTATATACTAATTAGAAGCATTAAACGTAGATTAAAAATAAAATCCATTTCATAACTCTGGATTAATTCGCGAGACGAATTCATTGAACCTAATTAATCCATAATTAATCTATGTGATGCTACAATAAACATGTGCTAATTATGAACTAATTAGGCTTAAAAAATTTGTCTCGCGAATTAGCTCTCATTTATATAATTATTTTTATTATTAATCTATATTTAATACTCTTAATTAGCGTTTGAAACATCATAGAAACTAATATTTAGTCTGTGCATCCAAATACCCCTGAGCTCCCATGTATAGCTAATGATTGAAGCAATCAGCCAATCATGCAAACGTGTTGTGCATGGTACTAACTTCAGATATAAAGGAGTGTGCGTCTGAGTTTATAGCGTGTCGTCTCTTAAAAAGATAGTTTAAATAAAACAGAGCCTTAAGGAAAATAACATATTACTATTTAGCTCTGTACATATATCTCGTTCCTAAAATATGGTAGTATTTTTAGTTTAATTTGAACTAGAAATATTGCTATATTTAGGGTCGGGGAAGTTTCTTGGATGCTGAGTTGATACAGATGCGACATCCACAAATTTTGTATGCAGTGTGGAAAGAACATGTTATGACAGCTTTGCCAGCTGTGTCTATGTGCAGCGGCAGACTTAACATTAAAATTTAGCTATGATGAATTTATATATTACTAGGATGAAGAGTATAGTACTTTCAATGAATTTTTTTTATACACAAAGTTTACTAAAACGTACTTTCAATTAGTGAAATGCTTTTTTACACACAAACTATACTACAATTGTATTTACTATACATGGCACTAAATAGTCCACAACTATAATCCTAAATTTGTCATGTAATATTTTGTTATCAGTGAAACAATTTTCGCAACAATGGTTATATACATGTGTTTGCTCGTATTTCTGTTGTTTCTTTCAGTCCGATTGTGCCTTTGCTTTAGTGTTAGACAATTAGGCCGATCGACAAATCTTCTCACCAGAATCCTTTAAATTAATTAGTGGCCAACTAACCTAGTGCTTACATGATTAGCATCTGAAATCAAGAAATGTCCAATGCCCAAATTCCATGCTTACTTTGGTTGTGGCATTTATATAGCTATGGCCAAAGCCATCACAAGACAAGGTCCACCACTGACTCTGCATATATGTCGTATTCTTTGGTGCTACAGAAGAATCTATTCTTCATGTTTCATTTGACCGTTTTAAAAACTACCACCTTATTTCTAAAATATGGCAACATTTCTTGTTTAAATAAAGTTGCTATATTTAGTGACAGAAAAGGAGTACTAACTCCCTAAAAACAACAATACAATAACTTGGTTTAGATTCTTGATGGTGAGTTTTGTGATAAAGATGAACTTGACAAAATTTGTGTGGAATATCGAAAGAACATGTTACGACAACTTTGTCAGCTCTGTGCATGTATCTCGTATTCTGTGGTGCTAAAGAAGAATATGTTCTTCATGTTTTGAAAGATGGCACCTTAATTTCATTGACCGTTTTGAAAAGCTCCGTTCTTAATTTTACCTAGCTGCAGCTCTAGTTTTTTCCCCACCCCCGGTCTGATCGATTGCATCTCTTTTCCTTTAAATATATTGACTGTAATCTTTTTACGCGTTCGAAAAAAAAGATAGCACTTTAGTTTAATGGTAGTTTTAAAAACTATATATACTAGTTACTTCTTTCCCCAAGTATAGTAACTTTTCTTGTTTAAATTGAACCAGAAAATATATTTATGGACCGAGGGAGCACTAATTCCCTAAGCTGAATCCAACAACTTAGTTTAGATGCTTGATACTGAGATTTGTGTTTAAATGCCGCATCCACAAAAATTGTGTAGAATGTGGACCTTGTGGCTTGCTGAAAACAATCTCATGAGCCACCGCAAATATAATCAGTTAATTAATGGGCTTCCTCAAGCGGCCTAAGATTGGAGATCTCTGCTATTGTTGCTGAGATTAAGGGCCTTAATTACGGTGCCCTTTTATATCTTTGATACTAAAACCTGGTTGGCGCGGTTTAGATCCCAAATCCATGTTCAATTTGAACATTGCAATTTAAATTAAAGCGGTTTAAAATTTTGTATTTTACCTTAAATAGAAATAAATGATTCATCTAAATATTATCAATGTAATCACAGACCCATCTACGTGGATTTCTGCAGCTGAAAATACTCAACTTCGAAAAATAAATCGAATTTGGAACTATGCCAAACGAAACGTAACTTTATAAGTCGATCATCGTAATTACGCAGCTCATCATACCAGTGACAAGCAGGTATCGCAGGGTTTTATTAAGTGCGTGTGGCAAGAAGCCCACATCAGATCTAGCTGAGATTTTGCACAAAGGTTGCAATCCTTCTTTAATCTAACAAAATTAGCTAATTATGCCCTAATATATTCTACTAGAGGGGTTACCAATATATTCCACCTAATTTACATGCAGATATACACAAATAATAACCTTTTTTATACTTTAATCTATATTATGGACACATACCCCCACGTCGCTCCTAGGGCAGGGGCGACACGGGTGGCAACCCCCGCCGCCGCTCGAGCGGACCGCCGGAAACCGCGTGGCAGCGAGGACGGTGGTGGCGGGACCTCCTTTCTCCTCCCCGAGGGTGCGGGGTCAGAGCCCACGACCCCACCTAGATTTAAGACGGCGACGACCACGTCGGCACTGGGCTCCAGTGGCGTCGATGACGGGGAGGGTGGTAACGTCGACGGTGAGGCGGAGCCGACCGGAACGACGACGGCGAGGCGACGCCGCCGGATTTGGTGTCCCCTAGCCAGATCCGTCCACCTCTCGTCTGGATCCGGTCTCCTCGGCGCGGGAGGCCGGCTCCTGAGCCGACTGTGGTGACGAGGCGGCGGGGCGCGTTTGGGTGGCAGCAGGGTGAGATAGAAAGGGCATGGTGGCGCGGGAGGCATCAAGGAGGGGGCGCGAGGTGCAGCGTGGGTAGGCTGAGGAAGTGCGGCTGGTAGCGCTGGAGGACAGCATGTGTGACCGGCGCGTGTGGAGGTGAGGCCGACGCGTGGAGGCCGGCTTGTAGGCCGCCGTGGAGGAGTGGCCGCCGGCAGCGGGGAACGGTCGCGATGTGTGGAGGTGTGGTGCAGCCGAAAGCGGGTGGTGTTGACGGCAGCAGTATGCCGGTGCGGGTGGTGCCAGGAGGTTTGGTACGGGCGTTGGCAGGGAGGACGCCACCACCAATGGCGCGGAAGTGAGACCGGCGTGGTGACAGTAGGGAATCCGATGAGGCTGGCCGACGGTGAGAGTCAGTACAGCAGTGCCCACGCGCCGGCGGAGGTTTGACGGTGAAGGAGCAATGTGGCGTCATTGGTGGATAGGCAGGCGGCGGACGATGGGTGAAAACCTAGTCCGGTCTTGGTCGGGCCGACTACGACGGTGTTTTCGAGCGTCGCATTCCTTCTTGAGGGCGTTGTCGTACCGTCCTATCGCCTCTAGGGGGTTTGCCGGGTGAAAACCCAGTCGCGATTCTCCTTTGAGTCCTCGATGGACAGCGGCAGTGGTGCTTCTGTCACATCTCTTCCTGGAGACGTCATCCAGGCAACCCCTGACCAAAACCTTCTAGATAACTGGTGCAAGCTCGCTCTAGATTCCAGTCCTCTTGTATCGGAGCTCTAGCTTATATAATTGGCCATGTTGGAGGCATAGGGGGAGAACGGTTCTATCTTCTTTCTCGCCCTCTCTCCCTTAATCCCAATGTTGTGGATAGAGTGTAGTTCTATATCAGTTTGTTAGGGTTGGGTTTTGGGTGATCCCGGCTGATGTCCCTTTATTGGCTTAGCGATGGCCGGTCACGCTTAGCGGGCGGTCGGTCCGGTGTTAGTCTTCTCCTGGGACCGTGTGTTGGAGTTATCGGTGCATGAGTGGTGGTTATTTTTTCTTTATTTTTCTGGTTATGAGCTTCCAGGGTTATAATCTTGTAATTTTTTTCTATTTTATCAATATAAATTTCGTACTGTCTTGTGTGAGTTGTTAAAAAAATTATATTACGAAAGAGGTAGAGAAGAGAGCTATATATCTCTATGTGCATATTGTTGCTATATATCTCTATGTCAAAAGGGTGACTTGGCTATTATTCCTAATCACAAGTATCCTTGGAACGTGACTATTTAATCGGCGCAAGCTTAGCACATGATGATTATTTAAACATATCATGTGCCATCATTGGACATTGAAACTATGCCTCTACACGTACGTCGTCAGCAGGTTAATGTAAATGCAATTTGCCTGAGATTTTGTCGGAGCCCATTTTTAGTTGTGGTAAAAACGTATAGGATATTATCCGCCTATTCGTTTCGAAATATATGATAAAGGATTACAGAGGATACAAATTCAGATACGAATAGTAGCACGTGAATACGGAATCGGATATGGTATCGGCGATATCTAACAGATGCGGATTATTCGATTCAATAGTTTAAGTGGATTATTATCTGGACGGTTCGGTGGGTAATCGACTTTCTCCGGCCATGTAACCACTCTAGTTAACCAATTTCATATCAGGCAACCCATGCAGTCAATTTTGGAATCATTTTCCTAGCCCATCCACTCTATTTGGACCTTTTTTTAGTCTTGGATTTAGGATTTAAAAATTTAGTGATTAGATAGTGAGACTTCACTTTAGGAAAATACGTTAATAGCATATTAGAATTTGATTAGTTGTTCATCAGTCATCAGCACACCTAAAAATAAGTTACCAGCTATCCTATAACGATATGTCATTAGGGGCGGAACCCAATAAACCTAGGGGGTGCACAGGACTGCAATTGCAAGAAGCAAATGTCTCTTCTTTTTCGTGCCTTCATCTCCTCTTCTTCCTTAGTTTGCTAGTTCATCGTCTTATTCTTTTTATTGTTGATTAATATAGTTTGTTATTGTTAGTTTTTTTTAGATATGTAATTTATTAGCTAATAGTGTTGGCTTGCAAGTTCCGTCATGTGGCGACTAGAGCTCCACTTTTTAATCTCCAATTTATCAATACGTTGGTTATTTACCGTTGCGTGGACTTTTAATCAACTCTTGTCTTCAGTTTCTTGCTCCATGTATTGTGAACCTTAGATAATAAATATTTATAGTTATTCGATAGAGTAATAATTATATTAAAAAATTAGTAACTCCAAGGGTTCTGCATTCTGAACAATTGATATGGCAAAAAACATGAACCAAAGCTGCCTTACATTACATACACCTCTACATATACATCGAAAAAAAATGAGGCAACCCCTCCATTTGTCTAGCTCTGCCCCTGCGTGTGATATTGTTATTAAGTGCTTAGGATATTGTTGTTGTTGAATCGATGAATTATAATATTGCATTGATTGAATATACACGTTATATATGATGATTTTAATCCGTTTCTGAGTTGAGTCTACACCGGCTATGCACCATTTCTGACATCCGAAATAATCATGCTAAATCTGGGCAAAACTGAGCCATATGGTTGCATACCTAGCTCAACTCATTTCCATTCACTTGTTTTTTTACTAACTCACCGGGGGGGGGGGGGAGATTCCCCACCTGAATTGTCATTGCATTTAATTAAGGAAGAAATGTCTTATTACATCAGATTTAGAATCTGGAGACTAGAAGAGAAAACACCTTTCCAAATATCTATTACAAATCTATCATCAGGTGTATAAGTTTCAGTCCAGAGGGTGGATTCCGATATTCCACGTTGCAAGCATGAAACAATCGAAGGCGGCCTTCCCCGGAATACCACATCATGCCTGTGATTCCACAGAACCCAAAGGCAAAGCATGAAGAAACTTTGGAAATGTCTTGTCGGGATGATTGCTGGCGCTTTTAGTTGGAACAGGTATTGATTTTCGTTGATGATCGGTTGAATACGAATTGATTGCCAGAAACTGATTGCAAAAGGGCAGTTGAAGCTGAGATGGTCTGTTGTTTCGTCAGCAAGGTTGCAGATGTCACAGGTTGATGTCTGAACGATTTTCTTCTTCAAGAGATTCTTCTTTGTAGACAGACGATTTCTGACTAGAAGCCAAGCAAAGAGCTTGATCTTTAGCGGCGCTCTGCATTCCCATATCAATTTCCAATTCGGTGAAGAAGAGCCGGGCGAAGTCCTTGTTTCATAGATTGTCTTGGTTGTTAAATTGCCATGGCGATAGCTGAGCCGAGAATCAACTTCATTTGTCAGGGAAAAGCTCTGAAGAATAGCTTGCAGGTCTTGTAAGTCGTCCATCGCTGTAGATGAAAGCCTTGGAGTGATAAATACCAAAAGTTAGAATTTGCTCAACAGTGGCTAGGTCGTCAGTTGAATGCGAGAAGAGAGATTCAAATTGTGTTGCGAGGGCCATGTTGCCAGTCCAGCGATCATGCCAGAAAGAGGTTCGCGAGCCGTCTCCAATGTGCACCGTAGTTAACTTGTAAAGCTCTGGCAGCAATTTCTGAAAGACTCTCCAATGCTGACCCAAAGGAAGAGTTTTCATTATTGATTTTCCATCGAATTCTTTCCAAATCCAATTAGTCCAGGAAGAATTGTTTGAGAATAGGCTGAATAATCTTTTCAGAAGAAGGGCCTCATTTTGAGATTTAAACATTTGATTCCGAGTCCCCCTTTTTCCTTTGGGGCACATACCTCATCCCAAGCCACTAAACACTTTGCCCCAGAGCAAACGTCCTCACCCGTCCAAAAAAAGGCCCATCGCCGTTTGTCTATAGCTTCTAGCACTTTTGGAGGGAGCTTGAAAGCTGACATTGCATAAACCGGTACACTGCTTAGCACTGCATTAACTAAAATTAGGCGTTCGGCCTGTGAAAGCAGAGATGCCTCCCAACCTGATAGAAAACTATCCACTTTGGACACAATTGGCTGGAGATCGTTGTTGGTGAGCTTATGTAAGGATAGAGGTAGGCCCAAATAAGACATTGGAAGCGATTCCAGTTTGCACTGTAGCAATTCCGACAACGATGATTCCTTTGTGTGATCGATATGAAGAGAGATCATTGTACTTTTGGCAAAGTTGATTTGCAATCATGTTGCTTTGGAAAATTGTAGCAAGGTAGATCTGAGAGCCAGAACGTCGTCTTCATCTGCTCGGCATATCACCAACGTGTCATCAGCGTACTGAATAGTCGCGCATGGTCTGTCCTGAAAGATAGGGTGTCGTATTTGCAGGTTTCTCTCCAGCATTCGTTGCAGCACATGTGCCACAAGAATAAAAAGGTAAGGAGATAAAGGGTCTCCTTGGCGAAGCCCTTTTTTGCAGGTGATCCATTTTCCTGGAATTCCATTGAGAAGCACTGCCGACTTTGATGTTTGAAGTAAGTTTTTGATCCATGAAATCCAATTGTTGGGAAACCCCCTGATAGACAAGATTTGGAACAGGCTCGGCCAGAGTACTGAATCAAAAGCTTTAGCAAAATCTAGCTTGATTATAAGAGTCTTGCATTTCCTTGCATGACACGCTTGGATCAGTTCAGTGGCATAAATTAAGTTTTCAGAGATGCATCTACCTTTAAGGAAGCCCGTCTGTTCCAGATGAATCATCCTTGTCAGAACTTTTTGAAGCCTAATTGCCAACACTTTGGATAGGATTTTTACTGAGCAATTTTGTAGAGAGATTCGTCGGTAGCCATCCACTGTATTTCTTTGCCAGGTTTTGGAATTAGAACAATGTGAGCTCTGTTAATCCTTTCGAGTTGGACTGAATCTGTACAAAATTGTGAGCACTCTCACAAGAACGAACAAGATCACAAGGTTTCATCGATGGATCAACGAGATCGCATCGCCTCCGCCGCCTTCGCCGCCGATATATTGATCTTCTCAGATAGGTTTTGAAAATACAGAGGAGTTCGTTTATATCTCTCTCTCGTTAGGACAACAGCGCCAGCTCACAGCTACCAGCTCATCATTAGCTATTACATGGCCCAATCCGGCCCAATGAACCGAGTATTTGGTTTACAAACTCTTGCAGCCCGTTTGCGTGGCCCACCATCTTGTGGTTGCTGTTGCTCGTCCGATACGTCAGTAGCTGGGTTGCTGACAAGCCCCTCCCCTTGGAAACTGACTTGTCCCCAAGTCAGAGCAGTTGGGAACCGTTGCCTGAGATCAGCTTCATCTTCCCAAGTCGCCTCATCTGCAGCAGAATCAGACCAACGAACAAGCAGCTGGGAAATAATTCAATTACCTTTCTTATGGACCCTAGTATCCAGAACTTGGAGTGGAAACTGAATACTGGAAGTTGGAGCAGGTAATTGATTCTGAACAGGATGCTTGAATCCGTGAGAGCCCTTCAATTGAGATACATGAAAAACAGGATGGATAGCACTGTCCACTGGCAACTGTAACTTGTATGCCACTTGACCAACCTTGGCAATGATTTGATATGGCCCATAATACTTAAAGGAGAGTTTGTGATTAGCTCTCTTGGCAACGGAAGATTGCACATAAGGTTGCAACTTAAGAAAAACCCAGTCGCCTTCCTGAAACTCCCGGAAACTCCTCTTTTTATCTGCTTGATGTTTCATAACCTGTTGGGCTCTGTTCAAGTGTTGCTTAAGCAGCTGAGTCATCAATTTCCTTTCAGATAACCAGTGGTCTAAATCAGGAATACTGCAGGCATCTTCTCTGATGCTGAAGTGAGCAGGAGGATAGCCATAGAGAACCTCAAAAGGTGACTTATGCAGCGAAGAATGATAAGAGCAGTTATACCAAAACTCAGCAAGATGCAGCCAGTCAGACCATTTAGAGGGAGTGGCATGTACAAAACAGCGAAGGAAGATTTCCAAACACTGGTTAACTCTCTCGGTCTGTCCATCTGTTTGAGGATGGTAGGCTGAACTGAGATGTAATTTAGTGCCTGATCTGATGAATAATTGTTCCCACAATGTACTGGTAAAAATTTTATCTCTGTCTGAAATTATAGCTTGTGGCAGACCATGCAACTTATAGATATTGAGCATAAAGACTTTGGCAACATCCAAGGCCGAAAAAGGGTGAGATAGGGTCATAAAGTGGGCATACTTAGAGAACTTGTCAACCACTACCAAAATACAGTCCTGCTTGTTAGAACGAGGCAAACCTTCAATAAAATCCATGGATATAATCTGCCAAGCTCCATCAGGAACGGGTAGAGGTTGCAAAAGTCTTGGATATTTAGCTCTGTCTGGCTTGGATAGCAAACATGTTGAACAAGCATTCAACTGTTGTTGGATGGTATTCTTCATATGTGGCCAAGAGAAAAGAGATTTTGATTCTGTGGTAGGTAACAGGGAATCCTGAGTGACCCCCCATGGGACTGTCATGCAAGGCAGAGATGATTTGCTGTTGAAGTGGAAGGTTATTTCCAACCCACACTCTTCCCTTGTGTTTCAAGAGCCCTTTGTGCAGCTTATACTGAGGGTGAGAAGCAGGGTTTACTGCCAATTCTGTCAAGAGCTTAACTGAAACAGGATCTTGGTCATATCCCTGGATAATGTCTTGCAACCACACAGGAGAACACTCAGATAGAGCCAAGAATTCAGACACTTCTGTAGGAACATTTCTTGACAGGGCATCAGCAGCTGCATTGTGCTTGCCCTTCCTATAGACAATCTTAAATTGCAGCCCAAGCAATTTAGTGAAGGCCTTATGTTACCAGGGAGTATTAAGTCTTTGTTCAGTAAGATGCATGAGACTATGGTGGTCTGTCGGAATCAGAAACTCTTGGAATTGTAAATAAGGGCGCCAATGATCAACTGCCATCATAATAGCCAAACATTCTTTTTCATATGTAGAAAGGCCTTGTGTTCTGGGTCCCAATGCCTTGCTCACATAAGCTACTGGGTGCTGATTTTGAGAAAGAACTACTCCAATGCCAAGGTCACTAGCATCAGTCTCCATAGTGAAAGGTTGATGGAAATCAGGAAGGGCCAATACAGGAGCAGAAATCAAAGATTGTTTGAGCAATTGGAATGCTTGTTCCACTTCAGCAGTCCAATTGAAAGGAGCATCCTTCTTTAACAATTGGGTAAGAGGTTTGCTAATAGCACCAAAATTCTTAACAAACTTCCTATAATAGCCTGCCAATCCCAGGAATCCTCTCAGCTTTTTAATAGTAGTGGGTCTGGCCCAATTGACAATACTCTGGATTTTAGAAGGATCTGTTGCAACTCCAGCCCCACTGATAATATGGCCCAAATAAGATATATGTTCCTGGGCAAATGCACATTTACTGAGTTTAACCTTCCACTGATGATTAACTAATAGTTGCAAGACTTGTCTCAAATGACTGAGGTGGGTGGGCAAATCAGGACTGTATATGAGGATGTCATCAAAAAACACTAGAGCGCATTTCCTCAAAACTGGACTCAAAGTGTCATTCATAGCACCTTGGAAGGTGGCAGGAGCTCCTGTAAGGCCAAAAGATATCACCTTGTACTCATAATGACCACTGTGGGTCTGAAAAGCTGTTTTGTGCTCCTCCCCTTCAGCCATTCTAATTTGGTGATAACCAGCTCGAAGATCTAACTTAGAAAAATATCTAGCACCAGCCAACTCATCTAGGAGCTCATCAATAACTGGCATGGGATAAGTTCCTTTCTGAGTGATGTTGTTAAGCTGTCTGTAGTCAATACAGACTCTCCAAGAACCATCCTTCTTTTTAACCAAGAGAGCAGGTGAAGAAAATGCACTGCTGCTGTGCTGAATAACTCCATTATGTAACATTTCTTGAACCTGTCTCTCTAGTTCATCTTTCTGCCCAGGAGTATGCCTATAAGGTCTGATAAACACAGGTTTGGAGTTTGGGAATAAGGGTATCCTGTGATCACAATGTCTTTTAGGAGGTAGCCCTTTTGGTTCTTGAAAAACTTCCTGGAATTCAGACAGTAAAGGCTGCACAATATCAGGAATAGAAGGAGGTAGTTGATCAGTAGATTTATCCAATTGTACAAGATACATGATTCCACCAGACTTAGCTAACCCATGTAACTGATCTGGAGTTATAGGGGGACAACTATTAGTGCTAGACAGTGTTCCCTGCAATCTGACCATTGAGTCATTTAACTGAAATTCCAGCCACTTTTGAACCCAATCCACCCTCATTGGGCTAAATTGTTCAAGCCAATCCATACCAAGAATTACATCATAGGTACCCAAAGGTAAAAGTCTAAAGTTGCTCTTGAAATGCATTCCTTGGGTTAACCAATCACAATCAAGTATGTGCAGAGAACAAGTGAGGAATCCACCATCAGCAATTTTAACTTGAGCTGGTACTGGCATAGTCTTGACCCCTGATAATTTGAGACCAAGTTGTTGATCCACAAAAGAGTGAGTACTACCAGAGTCTACCAGCATAAGAACCTCAATTCCCTGAACCCATCCTCTTAATCTGATTGAGTGATTGGAATCAGTACCATTAATGGCTTGCTGTGATATAGCCATTAATGTATCAACTTCTGGTGGTTCAGAGGCCTCCTGCTCAGACCGAGATGGTCCCTGTAAGATGTCCAGCAACTCTTGGACCACATGTAACTGAATGGATGCAGCACATTCGTGGTCTCTGCCCCACTTTTCTCTACAGATAAAACAAAGTCCCTTAGATCTCCTATAAGACTTGAGAGCTGACAATCTATCAGATTCCCTTGAATGACTGATTAGTTCAGTTCCTCTCTTATCATTGGGCATGATTGGAAGTCCTCCCTTAGTAGTTGGTGGCAATGGCAATGGCAATGCACCCTTGACTGAATGTTTCTGATAACCATCAGATTTTTTAGATTCCTTTGGCTTATCACCCTCCAATGCTTCTTCCTGTAAAAGAGCAAGAGTACAAGCAGCATCCAAGTCTCCAGGTCTTTGAAGCAGAATAGCAGATCTAATCTCATACTTTAGCCCTTCAACAAACTTAGTGACAAAGTAGACTGGTTTTAAAGATGGGTCATAAGCCATCATTTGATGCATAATGCAATCAAATTGCTCTACATAATCAGCTACTGATCCTGTTTGACAGATTTTAATCCATTGTCTAATAAGGGCTTGCTGCCTATCTTTGTTAAACCTAGTACAAATTTTTTCACATAGTTCAGACCAAATTACCCCTTCTAATTGAGACCTAACTGCTTGCAGCCAAAAAGCAGCATTACCAGTGAAATTGAGAGTTGCTACCTTAACCCAATTACCCGGATGTATGCCATAGACATCAAAATAAGCCTCACAATTAGACTTCCACATGATAGGGTTATCTCCATCAAATTTTGGGCAGGTCATGGAGGCTACCCCTCCAGTCATACCCACTGACAAAGCAGACTGAAACGAATTCATGGCAGAAGCATCCAAATGGAAAGGAATTGGAGAAACATTGTGAGACGCATACATACCATTGGCCGGGGTCGGCTTTGGGGTAAAACCCTCAGCCTCCTCCCGAGTCAAATTTTGAACGCGGTGGCCATCTAGACCGGTTGAGCCATTCGGTCGAACACCTGGTGAGTCCAGGTTTCCCACTGGAATTGATAGCTCTGTTTTGTTGGCTGAAGAACTCGCCAGTTGCTTTACCTGCTTTTGCAGCAGATCCACAGTGGATTGGAGTACATCCACCTTCTTCTCCACAGTTGGGATCCAAGATTCCACCGCCTCCTTGAACAAACGCATCTCCTGCGCCTGCCTCTTCTCCCCTTCCTCCCTCTTGCGCTCTGTTTCCTCCATCTTCTTCAGAAGGAGATCGAGTTTCGCTTCATTCTCCATGATTTTAGCGGTCTGCTTCGTCACAAAACGTGGTTTCTCCAGAGTTTCAGATCTTGTGTCACCTCACCCCGAATTCAGCCAACTCGAGCAAGGCAAGTTGCCTTTTCGCGGATCTACCCGAGGGTAATCCAATCCTTGCCCAAGAATTTCACGGCCGAACCAAGGGAATAGGAGGATCGACGAAGCTCTGATACCAAGTTGTGAGCACTCTCACAAGAACGAATAAGATCACAAGGTTTCATCGATGGATCAACGAGATCGCATCGCCTCCGCCGCCTTCGCCGCCGATATATTGATCTTCTCAGATAGGTTTTCAAAATACAGAGGAGTTCGTTTATATCTCTCTCGTTAGGACAACAACGCCAGCTCACAGCTACCAGCTCATCATTAGCTATTACATGGCCCAATCCGACCCAATGAACCGAGTATTTGGTTTACAAACTCTTGCAGCCCGTTTGCGTGGTCCACCATCTTGTGGTTGCTGTTGCTCGTCCGATACGTCCGTAGCTGGGTTGCTGACAAAAATCCTGCAGCCAGCTTGATAATGTCATCCTTTATAGTATTCCAGGCCGAACTGTAGAAACTTGGGCCAATACCATCAGGTCCCGGTGCACTGTTGGAGTTCATGCCTTTAATTGCTGTCAGGATCTCTTCCGTAGAAATTTCCATTGACTTGTAGCCAAGTCGTCTTCTTGCTGCGGCTGCGTTGCCGGTGGGATCCAGCCATGCAGCCTCAGGCCGTCGCCGACGAGGTCGCTGTCATGGTAGTTGTCGCGGAAGGTCTCGACGTTGTCGCGCATGGTGAAGTAGGAAGACCACATGAGCTCCTTCTTCCACGACTCCAGCAGCGGGAAGCCGCAGTTGCGCTCGCCGTACTCGTCGCAGTACTCCAGGTCCAGGATGTCGTGCGTCCGCCGCTTCGCCACGCCGGCGGCCTCCCTCGCGCGGTTGTACTCCTCGACGGCGCGCACCATCTCCTCCGGCGACGGCAGCGTCCTCCGCCCGGACAGCACCTGCGCCACCCACCTCGCCTGCACCTCGTTGAACCGCGGCACCACCACCCTGTCCGGGATGCCCACGAACGACAGCGACGGCGCGAGCTCCGGCGGGAATACGTGGTCGAACAGCGGCCCGACGCGGTTGTCGTCGACGGTGACCTTGCCGCCCGTCTCCAGGAACGGGTACGAGTAGGTGTAGCCGGTGCAGTAGACGACGGTGTCGGCGACGACGCAGGTGCCGTCGACGAACACCACCGTCCCGTCCTCGCATAGGTGTTCGATCTGTGGGTGGAGGTGAAGGTTGTCGTACCTGGCGAGAATCTTGGACATCGCCGGTGTCATCGCCTCCTCCGTCGACTTGGCGCTCAGGTGCACCTCCTTGGCGACACGGCGGAGCTCTAGACCGATGTCTTTGCCGCTGATGTTGCAGCCCACGATCACGACGACCTCGCCGTGGAACGTGTCCGGGACGCGGTACGAGTGGCAGTGCAGCTGCCGCCTCCTCCACTTGTCCATCCCGTCGATGGTCGGGAGCCTTGGCTGGCAAAAGTGGCCGGACGCCACGACGACGGCGTCGAACACCTCCTCCATCTCCACCTCGTCATGCCTGCTTCTCACCGTCCACCGCGGCGAGCCGTCGCACGGCGGCGCCATGGCGACGCGCATGACCTTCGTGTTGAGCCTGACGGCGTCCATGAGCCCGAACGCGTTGCAGAAGTCCCTGATGTACCTGAGGAACTCGGCGTGGCCGGGGAACCGCCGCGCGTCGACCTCGCCGTCGCCGCTGCCGTCGTTGCCGGGGCGGAACGGGAAGTCGGAGAAGCCCATCACCTCCCTCGGGGTGATGAGGCGGAGCGAGGCGTACATGCTGCTGTGCACGCCGGCCACGCCGAGCGGGTCGCCGCCGTCAATCGCCGTGTCGTACAGCCACTGCCCGCCGACGCCGCCACGCTGCTCGAGCACCGTCGCGTCGAGGCCCTCTCGCCGCAGCTCGCGCGCGGCGGCGAGGCCAGATAGACCGGCTCCGATCACGCACACCTTCTTGCAGGATGCCATCTTGATAGAATTGCAATCAAATTTGCAACACATTTAAATAAGCTTGTACAGAGCAAGAGGGGTCAACATGGACAGCTCCCAATCTGTTTAAAATTGATTCTATTTTTTCTTTGAAAAGTTTCAACTTGAATGGATTTGGTAGAAACAGCTCTGAACAAAGCAACCAATCAAACTGAATGCAACAAACAATAAATATAGAAGATACCATTATAATCATCATTTGTGAATGGTTGAGAATGACCAAGGTATGTGCTCTCGTGTAGAGAGTCAGAGACTCAGATATGCCTAACCTGCTCATCATTTTTTTTTACAACCACAAAGTTATTGATACGCTCTTCAAAGGAGTAGTAATCACCTTTCTTTAATGCTTGGTTCAGTAACACTTGCATCTTGACCTTGTGAGGTCATAAACTAAATGCTTTGCATCTTGACTAGTACTGTATTAGCACTCGTCTTCCAACAAGAAGATGCTACCTAATGTCATGTAGGAGTAGTTTAATTTGTTGAGTGCTAATTAACCCTATGGCCTATCGCCATATCTGCACAGACAAATCAGAATCACATGTTGTTAGCAATTGCTTGATAGTAGTAGTAGTAGTAGTAGTATCAAAGCAGGATTAACCCGGGAAGATCACCCTACTCCAAGAATTTCTTGTCTGCTACTATAACAGAAAAACAAATGCCTGAATTGGCTACATACAGTTATCCCTGAACAAAGAAACCACTCAAAACAGCTACATGAAAAGAAAGACAATTAAGAAGATAAGATACTATCATCCTTTTTAAATACTTCAGAAAGAACGGATACAATCCTTTTAATTATATATGGTCATATACATGATCGAGCATAAATATGATATATATTTAGTTATACTAACATATGTAAATCCTTTATAGCATCCCAAAAAAGTTAGTTATACTAATTTGTAAATGCTTAATTAGCTTGCATCCAGTGATCAAACAGATTCTCTATTACATTGTGGTACATCCCCTTAGAGAAATAAACTACAAAACATTTGCATCACATACTTTTTCGGTCATCAAGTGACATACTTCCAATAGGGAGGCCTGTCAGAAGCAGTATAGTTTGTAAATGACATACTTCCAGTCATCAAGTGTACAAATGTTTCAAATTGTCGCGTATTTGTTTTGTTTGCTTAATCTTAAGCTGAATTAATTGGAGTCCAATCCAAGTGCATTTATTTGTCGGCGTCGTCGTCCTCCTCCTGCGGCCGCGGCGCGACGGGAGTCCAGCCGTGCCGGCGCAGGGCGTCGCGGACGAGGTCGCTGTCGTGGTATCCGTCGCGGAAGCTCTCGATGTCGTCGACCATGTATGAGATGGACGACAAAAAGATCTCCTTCTTCCACTGCTCCATCCGCGGGAAGCCGCAGATGCGCTCGCCGTACTCGTCGCAGCGTTCCAGGTCCAAGAACATGTCATGTGTCCGCCGCTTCGGCAACCCGGCGGCCTCCATGCCGCGGTTGTGCTCCTCGACGGCGCGGACCATCTCCTCCGGCGACGGCAGCGTCCTCCGCCCGGACAGCACCTGCGCCACCCACCTCGCCTGCACCTCGATGAACAGCGGCAGGACCACCTTGGCCGGGATGCCCACGAACGACAGTGACGGCGCGAGCTCCGGCGGGAACACGTGCTCGTACAGCGGCCCGACGCGGTTGTCGTCGACGGTGACCTTCCCGTCCGTGTCCAGGAACGGGAAATAGTAGTTGTACCCGGTGCAGTAGATGACGGCGTCGGCGACGACGAACGAGCCGTCGTCGAACACCACCGTCCCGTCCTCGCACAGGTGTTCGACCTGTGGTCGCAGGTGGAGGTTGTCGTACCTGGCGAGAATACTGGACATCGCCGACGTGATGGTCTTCCCCGTCGACTTGGCGCTGAGGTGGACCTCCTTGGCGACGCGGCGGAGCTCAAGGGAGAGCTCTGCGCCGCTCACACTGCACCCAACGATGACGACGATCTCGCCGGCGAAGGAGTCCGGGACGCGGTACGAGTGGGAATGCAGCTGTTTCCTCCTCCACCTATCCATCCCGTCGATGGTCGGGAGCCTTGGCTGGGAGTAGTGCCCGGTGGCCACCACGACGGCGTCGAACACCTCCTCCGTCTCCGCCTCGCCGTCGCGCCTGCTCCGCACCGCCCACCGCAGCGACCCGTCGCGCCGCGGCGGCGACATGGCGACGCGCGTGACCGTCGTGTTGAGCCTGACGGCGTCCATGAGGCCGAACACGTCGCAGAACTCCCTGATGTACCTGAGGAGCTCGCCGTGGACGGGATACCGCCGCGCGTCGCCGCCGCCGCCGCCGTTGCAGGGGAGGAACGGGAAGTCGGAGAAGCCCATGGACTCCCTCGGGCTGTTGAGACGGAGCGAGGCGTACACGCTGCTGTGCACGCCGGCCATGCCGAGCGGGTCGCCGGCGTCGGTGGCCGCGTCGTACAGCCACTGCCCGCCGACGCCGCCGCGCTGCTCGAGCACCGTCACGTCGAGGCCCTCCCGCCGCAGCTCGCGCGCCGCCGCCAGCCCCGCCATCCCGCCGCCGACGACGCACACCTTCTTGGAGCTCCGAGCCGATGACATGATTGGATTCAACATGGACAGCTCTCCAACTCCAAATTCAATGGCATGCTTATCCCATGTCAGTGATAAATGTACGGTACAATTAACTGTAGAGAATCCTGATCTCATCTTTTTTTCCCAAGAAGGAACAACTACCACTACTCCTCCTATCTGAATATATATATTATAAATGGATGGTATACTACAGACATGGTCCTCAGAGTGTGCAATTGGGATGCCTCTTGCCTACCTGAATCGGTGCCTAACCTGTTCGTCATTTTTTATTCAGATAAAACACAAACAGCTACAAGAAAGTAAGATAACCTTTACATCATGAATCATCATCATCATCCTTGGTGAAACACTTGCGAAGATCATTTACGTTTACATAACAGGGTGTAAAAATGCTTATACAGTAAAACTGATTTTGTAAACTGTTGCATGATACATTCTCTATTACTCCATTCAGTCCCAAAAAGAAAAACACATATGAAGAACCGATGCATTACATTATGGAACAGGTTAACAACACTCATACCAACCAATTGATGTGAACATAATGTCACTTATTGAAAGCTTATGTATCGTAGAATCACGGCAACAGATATGCTGATCCAATTCTACAATGCCCAAGATTGACACAACACATGTTACAAGCCTATGCACTGTAATACTCTACGCACTATAGTACAACACTGTAGAGCCCCAAGAAATGCTGAAATGACATCTCTGTGTTGGGGCACAGTCCTATAAACAGGTTGCTGATCAAAAACCATTTGCATTTGCATTAGATGCAGTGTCTGTGATTTTAGGTCTCCTCGTTCTTCACTGGGGTCCACTGTGCAGCTTCTTTCTTCCTTCTGATCAGAAATCCAAAAGAGAAACCCAAAACCAGTGCAAACATCGCACTGCCTACAATTTCCAAGGAGAACAGAGGGATTTTCAGTTTAGTGCTTACCCCTGTGCCGAGCTTTGTATCATCGACCACCTCAGCAAAACCATTGCTACTAGGTACTTGACCAGAGAATATCTCGACGATATCATGGACTTGCCCATCATGGTTGCCGATATACATTAGTGTCAGCTTCTCCTTTGTAGCTACAAGTTTTGTGTATCCAAACTCCCCACCACGGTACATAGACCTCTCAGGCTGCGGATAGACGGGAACATCAGGGTGATCCTTCCTTGGTTGCCAGAATGGTTGATAATCTTGACCACCCATCCCGATCACAAGATGAACAGGAGCACCAGGGTATACGAAGCTTGATGACATGTTGACACATTGGAAGTTTTTCATCGGGCAGAACCTCTCGTACCTGTGGACATGTCCCCAGAGTGCAAGGGTCACTTTGTATGTCACCAAGAGTGGTTCCAGGTTCTGGAGCATCTGCTGTCTATGAGCAAAATCCCTAGCTTCATTGCTTGATGTATACATGGGCCGGTGGCCCTGAAACACAATGAAAGGAGTTCTACTTCGGTTGACCTTCTCTAGGTCAGCTTTTATGAAGTTGTATTGGTCACTGCCCTGAACAAAATTAGTCTCAGTTGACATGTAAACAAAATGCACAACCCCTGAATCGAAGGAGTAGTAGAGATTTCGGGTGTCGGGAGCTCCATTGCCAGTAGGCACAAAAGAATTGCCAGGCATTCTGAACTTTATACTGTAAGGTATGCCACATTCACCTCCACCATCCGTTCCATATATACCAGCTGCCCACCATGGTTTCCAAGGTTGCAATGGCCAATCATACTCATGATTTCCTATGCAGACATGGTATGGAGTATTGGCAGCAATGGGCTCAATCTGGTTGAAGAAGTGATCCCATACCCAAGCATAACCTCTAGCATAGCTGATGTCCCCAATGTGTGAAATAAATGCAGGCTTATCTCCAAGGGCTTGAATATCACGAAGTATCCACTTTACAGTCGACAAGCTTTCATCTTGCGTGCGAATATAGGTGTTGTATGGTACATAAGTGCCCATGTCACCAAAGAGAAATGCAATGGTTTCATTGGCTTCGTTGTCACGTGAAATGAAGCTGTACGTATCGCTCCATCCTGAAGAATTGCTACCAACCTATGCAGAAGAGCTCAGTCAATCAAATTGAAAAACAGAAGAAAATCATATACAAAACATGCTCAAGTGTCATTAATCACTACTATTAGAAGCATGAATAGCCTCCTAGCATATTTTACTGGGCCTACTGGCTCTAGAAGCTGCTGTCCAAAAGCTTGTGCATCTCTTAGAGGGGATTAAACATGAAACTGACAGCACTTAAAAACACAACATGGCTCGGTCTTGTTTAATTTGATAAGTCTAAATTAAGCTAATTGGGGGGAATATATTCTGAATTCAATCTGAAACTCTGAAATAAGAGAAAAATATTTATCTAATTCCCATTTTTCCCCCAAAAAAGGACATTTGATTTGTCTCAGCAAAAAAAAAGGAAATCAAAAGTCAAATCTTATTAATCATCATTCATCAATAGTATAGTGTGCATGTTTTCCATGCATAATAATAATAGAACAAAATGGTAAATAGATAACAAAGGTACTTACAACCAAAACTGATTTTAAAAAAGTTCTAGAAAACCTGAATTTTGAAAAAAATGCGTACCAACCAACAAAAACAAAAGTTGGTGTTTGAATTTCTGCCCAAAAGGTATACTCATCAGGTCTTTTAAGGACTCACTAAACACTAAAAAATATTATGAACTACAGTGCTCAAATGGAGCACCCGTAAAAATCCAATTATAGTTCATAAGAGCAACTAAGGCTTTGTTTTTCCCCCTTTTTCCTAACTCACCTCTCTCGTTTTCTGCGCACACGCTTTTCAAACTGCTAAACAGTGTGTTTTTTGCAAAAAGTTTCTATACAAAAGTTGTTTAAAAAAAATCAAATTAATCCATGTTTGAAAAAAAATTTAGCTAATACTTAATTAATCACGCGCTAATGGATCGCTCTGTTTTCCGTATTTACTGTGCGGGCTGGGAAGTCGTTGCTGCGAACGCAGCCTAAGTAATACATATGCCACTCAAATGAAGCAAACAGTGAAGAAGGAAGTCGCATAACCACAACCATCTTACAACCAAATATATTAAGATAGTGCAACAAAGTAAAAGAAAGTGTTCAATATCTCAGCTGTCAGAGATCATATGAAATTACGAATGAAATCCTTACTAACAGTTTAAGTTGAATCAACAACAATTTTAAGTTTCAGTGATGCATCTCCCTTGTAACTGAAATCCTAAACCTCAATTCACGTACAGTTATATTCTAACTGCACGAAAGAAATGAAGCGTATTTGATCAGTGGAAGCTCAGTAGCTAGTCAGAAAAAAAAATAACCTTTCCAAGTTACATTAGTCCATAATTTCCTTGTTAAATAAAGAAAATCATGAATTTCAGATGCAAAACTGGTCTCAAAACAACTCCTTACAAAAAGTATGCTTATCAAATCGTGTACTACGAGACATGAACTTCACTATAACCAACTTCAGTTCTTGGAAGGGAACACTCGAAGATAGTTTTCAATGTGTGCTCATGCTCCAGTTATTATCTCTAAAAGTTTGATGCTTCAGCTATCTTCACCTCAAACTGAATTTTTGGCCAAAACGTACTATAAGTCATACTAGATAAATCAACAAAATTCAATCCCTGGATCCCTAAAAAAAAAAAAGCTCTAGCTCACTCTCAAGACTCGAATCCTAAATTTTCATGCCACTACAGTACTATCCTAAATCCGAAATTGCAATTGCAGGCTGAACACATATAATTAGCTTAGCAGAGGTTAAGTCTACATAAAAAATCATCTTTAGTGTAGTAATTAACAATCAATTCAATGCAGAGCCAAGTGATTCACCTTGTAGAAGTATCTTCTTCCTGGCTCCAATCCCTTCATGAGGCCATCGAAGACGAACCCTGGATCCCTCCACCCGACGGAGGAGTTCGCCGGCGAATCGCACATGTGCTTCTGCTCGTACGTCCTCACCTCCGTGGCCACCTCCTTCCAACCCTCCCCCTCCTCCTTCGCCGGCCCGTACCTCACCACCCTCCTCCCGCCGTCGCCGCAGACGAACATGACCCGCATCTCGTCGACCCCGTTGGCGAACGAGAGGTGCACCTGGTCGGGGAGGGCGGGGGAATCGAAGGCGACCTCACCGGATACAGCGACGCGGTGGCGGCCGTGGGGGAGCGGGTTCCCGTCGTGGTCGACGTGGTGGTAGGAGTACTCCCTTGCGGGCCAGCGGAAGAGGCGGAACTGGTAGGGCGCGCGCAGGTTGGGGAGGCGAGGGAGGGTGAGCTCGCCGGCGCCCGTGCGCCAGGAGGACGAGCCGTTGAGGAAGAGGTAGCCGAGGAAGTCGCGGTCGGAGGAGGACGGCGGCGAGTAGATGCCCACGTAGTCGAGCCCGTCCGGGTCCGGGAGGCCGGACCACCGGATCGTGATCACGCGGTCGGACTGGGCGAGCTTCTCCGGCGTCGCGGTGAGCGTTGTGGCCGCCGCCGCCGCCGCCGCGGCCTCGCCGGCGGCGAGGAGGAGGAGGAGGAGGAGGGGCATTTTGTCGGGGACGCGGAGTGGGCGACACAAGGTTGTTAGTTAGCGTAATGTAGAGTAGGTCACTGACGTGGTGGGGCCCAGTGTCAGTGGGTCCAGCGCCAAGTGGAATATGCCTTCAAAAGGCAAATGGATGAATTGGGATGTGAAGCGAAGAGATGCCGAATTGAAACTCTTACGGCGAAATTTGGCTTATGGCTTTGACTGGAGGTGGAATTGCTGCTAATTTGGCCCATCGGTTTTGAATTCGCAGGTTAGGCAGGACATCCTATTTATTCAGGCTTATAAGCTGAAAACGTGAGAAGTCTAAAGCTAAACAAATAAGTAGTTTTTCTTGGGTTTTTTAAAGTCATAAACCACTTTTACATTTTACAGTATTAAGCTAAAAATTAGGTTGGATAATTTATTTTAGCTTATATGAGATAGAGGTATGACTCCACTCTTAAGTTTTAGACTTTAAATCTACTGATTTATAAATTATATAAGCCAAAAACTATCTTAAAAGCCTAAAAGCAAGTTTTATAGTATAGCTAACCATTAACTATTAGCTCATACTAAAGATATATAATAAGTTAACTATAATGTTAGTTTTATTTTCTCTCATCTCTCATTCTCTCATTATGAATTTAATGTAAATATTTTGGAGCAAGTGAATAGTTAGCTCTTGCATGAGAGATAACACCACTCACTTTTCTTTATCTTTCTTACATATAAGTTTATAGTTAACTTATAACCTAGTATAATCTTTGCTCTAAGCTAGCCTAAATTAGTGTTCCTTCTAGAAGAAAATGCTGCCACCTGGCATGGTATTGGGTGGTTTTTTTAGTACAGTACTTATTAAAAATCTGGAAGTGGCCCAATCTCTGAAGTTAAATTGAAGCCCAACACCAAATTAAAGCCCAGTTAAATACAAAGCACGGCCCACAATGCATTGGCAACATGGTTGTACACTTTGAGCAGCTTGATATCAGCTTGGAAATAAGTTCATTTGAGGTCTCTTAACTTGACACCGAATCCGATTTTCATCATTGAACCGAAAAACTAGATACAACGGATCCCTCAACTTATAAATCCAGTGCAAAGGAGGTCCCTCGGTAGTATTGTACCCGATTTTGACTGACATGGTACCTACGTGGCTAGTTTGACTATGTCTTCGTTCCACGTGGCATTAACGTGGCGCTTGCGTACAATTTGATTTGAAAAATACTACCTCCTATGTCGTTTGTCTTTTCTCCTAGTCAAACTTGAAGTTTGACCAAGTTTACAGAAAAATATATTAGTGTTTTTAACCAAAAAAATATATTCTTAAAATATATTCAATGTTTTATTAAATGAAACTAATTTGATATTGTAACGCCCCGGCACTCGTTAACCAAGGACACCAGCTAACTCGTGCCGAAGTGCTACGCATTACCTGTGATATAGTACCAGTCCCAGGATACACTAGCTGGTACTCACAGAATAAACATGGAATCAAGGTAGATTATTATTACATCACTGGGTTTTAGTCCTTACATAAGTTGTCATCCCGGACAGACCCAAGGATGAGCAACGCAACAATACAAAAGTCCATAAAGCAAAAGACAAAAGCAGCAGCGGCTAAGCGTCTAGGCGACCATCTCGATCCACAGGCGACGGCTTGGGGCTAGGCACGATCCTTCTAGAAGTCTTCGTATTCGGCTTGCTCCTGGAGACATCCCTCGGCGGTCGGGTCGACGTCTTCATCTTCAACTTCTATAGATATATTATATGGCAAGGGTGAGTACTTCACGTACTCAGCAAGCCGGGGAAAGAATGACATGCTTGGTTAAGACAAGGAGAGCTAGGGTTTTATTTGCGAAAGCTGCCTTTTTGGCAAAGTGATTTATTTCACAAAACTCCTAGTGAGTGAATCAAGTTTTAGTTGTCGGGAGGAGGCTCACGCCTCGACCCATTCCACAAGTTGCTTTGCAACAACTCGTCACGATTAACGAACAACAATTGATTTGTCTCCTCTATTGGTTACTTCTCTCTTTCCCAACCACACATAGTCCACACCGTTATCTCAGCACTGCACCGCCGTCATGGCCCTAACAACACCTCGGTGTCGGACGACACCCCAGGTCACACAGACCCGTTCCTAACCACAAAGGTTAGCCGTTCGCCACACAGGCAAACTCTGGAAACGAATCCCTTCCCACCAACCATTTTCATCAAACATTTGTCAAACAAATCTACGCTATGAGAAACACCTTACACTCGCCCTTGACCTGGGCACGGCTGTTCGAACAGTTCATTAAGCTCTGCAGAGGTTGTACGCTTTACCCACACGACACGAATCTGACACCGTGTACCCGTCGGCAACGGAAGTTCGTGACAAGGCCTTTCCAAAGCTAACCCATAAAAATCGCATGCCACCTAGTTGGGCTAAGATCCATAGCCGAGTATCAGGCAAAAACAGCCGTCGTCCACTCAGGAAATACCGAGGATGCCTCCTACTCCTACTGGTACCATGCCACAATAGAGGCAAAAGACACCCATGATGGGCAATAAATGTGTAACACTTCATCTCCTCATTCTCGGCATTCCACAACCATTGGCACACCAACTCCCATGTGATAACAATTTACTTAGCCAGAGGCATCCCATAAATACCCGTGTGGTCGCACTATAACGTGTTCGGATGGACTTCCCAAAGGAATCGGTCCTTAACGATAATACGTAGCCAAACCACAAAGGCTTGACTCCGCATCATCACCATTTTCACAACACATTTTATTTCACAACACCTCGGTACAACATACCGGATTTTTAAGCATAAAATTTGGAAATACCCAAGTTTCCCACACGGCAACAACGTGAGCATGGCTAAGCGAAACTACCTCGGTAATCGTATAACGATACCGACGCTAATATTTGTGGAGCTACCAAAGGTATGGAAGCATCAACCTATGTAATATAAGCGCGACTACTAGGTTGGTCCGTCGGTTGTATAAACAATCCGAGGCCTAAACATGTTATTCGTGTGTACTAAGCAATGCATTTTTCAAACAACATATCATTGCAAATACAGGGGCAATATGATCAAAGAGGCTTGCCTTGCACGAGTTGCGGGTCTTCTTCTTCGAAACCGGCGTCCGGAGCGTCCTCGTACACGTGCTCTATACGCGGAACGGAGAACAAATAAATAAAAAGGCAATAAAACAAGCTCAAATCAAATAAACAAGGGTGCCACTGTGTAGATCTTATTTTTAGAAAAATTTAGAAATTTGAACGAGGTCAAACGGAGTTACGGTTGAATTTCTATGAATTTTCAAAGGTAGAGGGACTTTTCTGAAATTTTTGGGAATTTTAATAAATGTAACGGAATATTCCAACGGAATATTCCGTGAGAGTTAGGGTTAGGGTTAGGGTTTGATGGTGGGGGCCCACATGTCAGGCCGGGAGAGAGAGGGGGAGGGAGTGGGGCCCACCTGTCAGGGGGGGTCTTCTTCCTCCTTGCTCCACCGAGCTCGGCTCGGTTTGGCACCGGCGGCGAGGCAGCCGGGGAGGGAGGGGAGGGGGGGTGGCCGGCGGCCCAGGGGGGGTCGGGGAGTGGCGGCGGTGGCCGGGGAGCGGCGGCGCCGGCCGGTGGGCGGCGGCGACCGGTGGGTGGCGGCGGCCGGTGAGGGAGGGAGAGAGCACCGGGAGAGGGGGGGAGCCAACGGCGATGAGCGGCGAGGAGAGGGGTTTCCGGCCCCCTTTTATAGGCGGCGGGGGCGTGGCAAGCGGCGGCGCGGGGCTCGATGCGGCGGCGGGCGGCCCGAGGTGGTGAGGCGACGGTGAGCGGCGACGTGACCGGCGATGTGTCCGGCGACGTGACCGGCGGTGCGGGGCGCGAGGGGAGGGGCGCGGGGCGCGAGGGAAGGGCGCGGGGCTCGGGGCGGGTGCGGTGGCCGAGGCGGCGCGGCGCGGCGAGGGGCGGCGCGGGCGCGGAGCTGGCGCGGCGAGGGGCGGCGCGGGCGCGGAGCTGGCGCGGCGAACGGCGGCGTCGACGGCGGTAGGCGGCGGCGGCGCACACAGCCGGAGGTAGGGGACGATCCACAGTGGTGGGCCGGGCCGGCGCGGGGAAGAAAAAGGCCCGTGGGCCGGGGGAAAAGGGAGAAATGAGTTGGGCCGGGGAAGGGAAGAGAGGGGGAGGGAGAGGTGGGCCGGCCCACCCGGGGAAAGAGAGGGAGAGGGGGGAAAGGGAGTTGGGCCGAGGGAGAAAGGAGAGAAAAGGGGCCCAACAGAGGTTTCCTTTTTTTTTTTTAAATTGGAATTGAGTTTAGGATGAAATTTTTTTTTTGGAGGGAGAAAGAAAGAAAAAAATACGAGATCTATTTGGCACAAAACCAAATAAAAACCAAAATCAATTTTTAAATGAGAGGAAATTTTAAAACTCATAAAATAAAACTATGGGTGTTACAGATATTTTATAAGTTTCTAAATTTTTCTATAAACTTGGTCAAACTTAACAAAGTTTGACTAGGAAGAAAGTTAAACGACTTATAATATGAAACGGAGGGAGTAATAAAAACCATGGACCCACATATCAGTTACACAAAAAATAATTAAAAACGGTGGGGCCCACGTGGGCTCCACATGCCATATGTCTTATCGGCAGTAATATTGTCTTATTTCTTTTTATCAATCTTGTTTTTAGCAGTATTATGGCAATAGCCGATAGTCCAATATTTAGAGTATAGTAAATAATGTACCGGCTATTACTCTAGTACAACTTTATATAAACAAATCAATCTAGATAAATATACCAAATAATAGTCAATCTCAGATATAGTAGTCTGATTGAGATTAACTAAAGCTTGATATATTTATGTAGAGTGATCTATCTATATAAGTGGCGAATATACATAAAACATATGTCAATGCATATTAGGTAAGATCGGCTGAAACTCCGATACTATCCTTAATTATTGTTAATTATATGTTAGACTTTAGAATTCTAGACAAGACTAGGGATGATGCGTCACAAAGTATATAAAGAAGTTTAAAGTCTAAACAATCAAGTAATTAACTACTTTTTAGGATGGTGGATACCTTAGTTAACCTAATCTAGCAAAACGATTTAGCCGATACCAATATAAACCCTAAAGCGAGTCTCAGCCGATACAACGAAATCGAGATACTAAACTAGATTGACTAAGAGATATGATAAATGATGACTACAAAAACAAGATTAACACATCTAAAACGATATAATAGTCCCAATAATGCAAACCATCGAGAAAAATTACCTCTTATCGAGAGATCGTAGCCGATGCCTTGACTTGAAGCAATAACTCATCGAAAAAGTAAAAGGAAAAAGATGGCGATACGCCAAAAGTTGTATTGATTGGATTGTCCTCTCTTATTACAATGATCCTGGGTTTATATTTATACCCAGAGTACAAAACTTATCCATAGTAGATACGACTCAAACCTTCCTAAAGATAAAATACGAACAAGTCCACATGGTGGACTCTTACCAAATCTCTAATTCAAACCGATATTAATATCCCAATTAATAGATACAATTGCCTTAAACGAGATCTATCTCCATACGACAATGTCAGTTATTCTAATCTAGGTTCACACCGAGCCTAAAACAAACCGTATCAGCCACTCTCCATATCGACTGAGTTGGTTCCCGAATTCTGTTTCCAGCCGATACGCTACCTAGTCGATGCGCTGTTCGTTTCTCGATCTGACTCGATCCCGCATCAAATCCGCTTCGATTTGTTTCTTCTTCTCCGAATCTGATAAATTGTACCGTTAACAATATGATAGGTGGGACCAATTATTAATGATGTAGTATATCTACCCTATAATTCACCAACACAGTGTTACAGACTTCATTACTCATTCCTCATTGATCGCTCAAGATCCGACATTCCAGGTTACTCCACCTCCCACCTATGGCGTCCCGCAACCTCACAATGTGTCTGCGACTCTCTCTCTCTCCCGCAATCATCGCCACCATCCCCTAGCTCTCCGCTGTCCTATTCTGCATTTGTGCCCCTCCCTTGGTAGCAATTGCGCTTCACCCTCCCCCAAGGCCATCGCCGACCACCGGGCAATAGGGCCACCCTCTCCATGGATCGCTGCGCCGACCTCCTCCACCTCGTGGTGCTCTCCGCCCGCCGCCGATTCATTGCTGCCAATCCCCCACCGGTAGGTGTCGTCGTGGCGACAAGCTCTCAACAATCATCGCGCCCATCGCCGATTCATCGTACTCTGATCCCTCATCTTTAGGCCGCGACGACCGAGCCCTCACTAAAATCCAATGTCCCAGATCGCTCCCACCTCCCAGGCTCCCACCTCGCACTACTTCCTAGTACTTGGTGAGTTCCGGAGAGCAGTTTGGCTTAGAATTTCGGTGGCACGTAAAACGATTAGCAAATGACTAAGTGACATGATCTCAAGAGTCCACTTTGTATTAGCATCATTTTGTAAAGTGATCAAGTTTAAAGGAGTGAGTACACACGTACTAGTACGATTTTATGCTCGAATCTTGCGTTTTTGTACGTGTCACGCCTAGGTACCGATCTAGTACCCCCTTTTATCCTAACATGCATTGCATCAAGCATTCAAGCCTTCTCCTTGCTTCCACCTGTGCTCTGAATCTCGGGACTTTGTCTTGCATCTGAATTTAAACATTGGAAGATTGATTCGAATTTGGGAGGTTAAAAGGTAATGATGGATAGCTCCAGCATTTTCTAGCTGCTGCTGGTGCTTTATTCTCTGCTTTCTCTTCAGACTTTCAGTCATGACTCAGCTTGGAATTTTGCCACTCTCTTTGTTTCTCTTTGTATTTAATTTTTGAAAGAAAGGTTTCTCATTGTATTTAAATAGATGAAGACACCTCTCCTCCTTGCATTGTATAACAATAAATCAATCTCCATTATTTCGTCAAGATAATAACTCAAGTTCTTGAGAAAAAAAGATCTGGTGAATCCCTGTTTCATTTCACCATCTGAAGTTGTTACTACTTTGATCTTGGCTTCTGAATGTTTCAGACACTCCAATCATTTTCAGGTTGAGAGTTGAAACATGGTGAAGAAGATGTGCTGCATTGGCGCCGGCTACGTGGGCGGGCCGACCATGGCGGTCATGGCGCTCAAGTGCCCGGACATCGAGGTCGTCGTCGTCGACGTCTCCAGGCCTCGCATCGACGCGTGGAACGGCGATCATCTCCCCATCTTCGAGCCGGGCCTCGCCGAGGTGGTCAAGGCTCGCCGCGGCAAGAACCTCTTCTTCACCGCCGACGTCGAGCGCCACGTCGCCGACGCCGACATCGTCTTCGTCTCCGTCAACACGCCCACCAAGACCCGCGGCCTCGGCGCCGGCAAGGCCGTCGACCTCGCCTACTGGGAGAGCGCGGCGCGGATGGTCGCTGACGTTTCACACTCCGGCAAGGTCGTCGTCGAGAAGTCCACCGTCCCCGTCAGGACGGCCGAGGCCATCGAGAAGATCCTCGCGCACAACGGCCATGGCGTCGAGTTCCAGGTGCTCTCCAACCCGGAGTTCCTGGCGGAGGGCACGGCCGTCGGCGACCTGCTCTGCCCCGACCGCGTTCTTATCGGCGGCCGCGACTCTGCCGCCGGCCGGAACGCCGTGCAGACGCTCAGGGACGTGTACGCGCGCTGGGTCCCCGTCGACCGGATCATCACCACCAACCTCTGGTCGGCGGAGCTGTCCAAGCTCGCCGCGAACGCGTTCTTGGCGCAGAGGGTGTCGTCGGTGAACGCCATCTCCGCGCTCTGCGAGGCCACCGGCGCCGACGTCACGGAGGTGGCGCGCGCCGTCGGCAAGGACCCGCGCATCGGCGGCAGGTTCCTGGACGCCGGCGTGGGGTTCGGTGGCTCGTGCTTCCAGAAGGACACACTGAGCCTGGTCTACGCCTGCGAGTGCAGCGGCCTCCCGGAGGCGGCTGGCTACTGGCGGCAGGTGGTCGCCATGAACGATTACCAGAAGAGCAGGTTCGTGAGGCGCGTGGTGTCGTCCATGTTCAACACGGTGGCCGGCAAGAAGGTGGCCGTGCTCGGGTTCGCGTTCAAGAAGGGCACCGGCGACACGAGGGAGTCGCCGGCGATCGACGTGTGCCGCGGCCTGCTCGGCGAGAGGGCGCACGTCAGCGTGTACGACCCGATGGTGAGCGAGGAGCAGATACAGAGAGACCTGGCGCCGGCGGCGGCGCCGGCGAAGGCGAGATCGCGCGTGGCGGTGGCGCGCGACGCGTACGAGGCGGCGCGTGGCGCGCACGGGGTGTGCATCCTAACGGAGTGGGACGAGTTCCGGGCGCTCGACTACCGGAGGATCCACGGCGGCATGGAGAAGCCGGCGTTCGTGTTCGACGGGCGCAACGTCGTGGACGCCGGCGAGCTCCGGGAGATGGGGTTCGTCGTGTACTGCGTCGGCAAGCCGCTCGACGAGTGGCTCAGTCACATGCCGGCGGCGGCTTAATATCTATTAGAGTAGATTTGAAATTGATATAGTATAACTCTTGCTTCTGTTTGAAAAATAGAGTTTGTATTTTTTGTGTATAAATAAATACTGCTTATGGTTTCATATGCTACTTGTAGTTCAAATTACAATTATGTTGATGAATGTTCGCCATTATAATCTGGACCACCAAGACCTAATGACGCAAATTACTTCTTTTCTCTTCGATTAACTCGAGAAATTTTAGGCCCTTTTTAGATATAAGCTTTGACGTGCGACCGTTATTTCTATTAGAATATAACGATAATTAATAGCTTGATACTAGACAATATTTAAGGAACAGGCTAGCATGCTTGTTAAGAGTAGAGGAAGTTAAATGGTATTAGCCTACTAAGACTAAAGATATTTTAGATGGTAACTCAAATACTAAATATTTTTATTTGGGAGCAAATGGTAAATATAAAAAAACAAAATTTTATCAATTACAAGATGGAGATCAATTTATAAATGGTGATATGAATTTAAAATCGCATATTACTAATTCTTCTCTAACATTGGATGAGAGTCAAATTAATGATATTCCCCAGGTGTCTTAGCTAGAAATTAATAATATATATGTTTGTTTTAGATTATTATTAATAATCCAAATTCGATTTTGCTATATCTCACTCGAAACAATTTTTCTTAGGTCTCACTCAATTTCTTTGACCGTATGATTCACGCTGAGATGTGTGCTAGCTGGTAGAAAATAAAAAGAAAGACCTAGTGCTAGGATGCTGGTAAGTGGTAATGGATCCCACGATCTCATAGGTAAAACCTTGCAACTGTAACTAGATTACTAA
Organism: Oryza punctata; assembly: GCA_000573905.2. Classification (NCBI taxonomy): domain Eukaryota; kingdom Viridiplantae; phylum Streptophyta; class Magnoliopsida; order Poales; family Poaceae; genus Oryza; species Oryza punctata. Next base: position 819,561 of record CM002494.2, on the reverse strand, counting down.
TCTTATTTAATCTATTTGTTTTTATCTGCACATATCCGATATAATTATAGTGTAATTATCATAATTACACTGTAAATACATTATAATTACAATGTAATTACACCGTAAATACATTGTAATTACTTCCGTGTGATTTTATTAAAAAATCTTTCGAGTGATTTATAGCTAGTCCCACTAAACAAATACTTACAAATCTTACAATGTATTTTCTTAAAACTTTTAATGAAACTTTTGAAATTCGCATTGTAAAATTTCAAACTTACTATGTAGTTTCTTGGAAGTTAAAGTGTAACTTTTGAAACTTACTATGTAAGTTACAATGTAATTTTGAAACTTACAATGTATTTTTTGTAATTTATATTGGATTATACTTTTTCTTAAGCATTTGCTGATTATAATAATTAAACAGACAGGGCCATATGCGTTGCAGTACCCCGGCCCGGTCTCGTATCAAATCTCGGTTATTCTGGACGGCTAGGATTGCTTCGCGATTCGTGCAACAGCTATAAAAATCTCTCTAACCTCCCGAGTCCCGACCTCCACCACCACTCGCCGCCGCCGCCTTCCCGTTGTCGTTCTCATCTCCGGCGAGAATCCTCCCTCGTCTCCGCCCCCTAACTTAAACCGCAACAACAGAGCAAGCCTAGGGTAGGGTCGTACCAGCAGAAAACCACTCGATGGCGGGAAGAAACGCCGCGGCGGCGGTGATCCGCAGGGCAATCCGGCCAGGCATGGGGGCGGCGGCGGAGGGAGGCTTCACCTCTGCGCCGGCGCTGGCAAGGCGGCGCTACCTCCACGGCGGACGGGACCTCGACCCCTCCCCCGAGCGGACGAACGCTGAAAAGGTGCGTATCCTGATCCCTCCGCTCCCATCCAATTCCACTCTTTCTTTCTCTTCTTCTTATCGGATACTCCAGTGTATATGCATATCCGCGCTTGCTTCGGTGCCAAAAGAGAAACAACAAAAGACTCCTGCTAGTGCTACTCCTGAATCCTGGTGAAACCTCTACCTAGAAATAGAGCTTGTAGAGTAACCAAATCAATATGACTATCACAGGAAATTATCTTGAAATGTATCCTCTAGATTTCAATATTTAACATAGGCTGCAAACTCAAATATGATACCTCCACTGGGATGCTGTTGATCCTGAACTGTTTTGAACAACCACATGAATACTTTTTGCATTTCATATTGGTTAATAAAAATAGCTAATCAAACAGCTCAGCTTAATTTTGTTTTGATCTGAACATTGGCTAACCATACATCTAGGACGGTTGATGCATGCAGAGTATGTGGGACCAAAAGGTGGCATCTAAAGGTGCATCATGAATAGCTGTATGTTTTATGGAACTGAAAAAATTAGCCCATAATAGAGAAAAAGAAACGGAGTAACAAAACCTGTATAATTCAGAAAAGGTGTGAGAGGCAATCATATATAGATGCATCAAGCAAGGTAAGACATGATAATGTTGTCATAAATACATCATTCTACTATTTTAAATAGCCTTAAGTCATGGTAATGGAGGAGGGAGATACTAACCTGCTGTGTTGAGGGGGTAAAAAAGGGTAGGACTACTGTAGGATGTATTTGTTGACCTCAGGGTGGGGATGGACATGTACAGGGTGCCCTTGTTGGCTCTAGGATTGTGGGAGGGGATGTTGAGCTAAAGCAGATGGTGTCAAAATGACGATAATTCTGTGGCGCTGGGCGTCCTCTCAGTATCTATAGTTGTATCTCATCCTTCATTCTTTGACTGTTAGAGCAGTAGAGTAGCTGATGGTCACAGGATAGTCAGTAAGTCAGTGGAGAGATCTGCTATCTGTGGGTGGGGACTGGAAATATGAGTTGAGCTGAGTGGATTATGGATCTGTGGGACTGTGACCTTGAGTGGCTGCACACTATTTTCTTTTACTCCCTCTAGGTTGAAAATAATTGTCGTTTTGGACAAGGCTAATGCCAAACTTTAAAAACTTTGACTATTAATAACTTCTAAAATATTTGCCTTAGAAACATGGAGACCATATGTATAAATTTGTCTTAAAATGTACTCCCTCCGATTCCATAATTCTTGACGTTTTGGACATGATTGTGATCAAATTTTTATAACTTTGACTATGAATAACTTAAGAAATATTTAGTTTAAAAGCACAAGGACAACATATATAGATTTGTCTTACAAACTACAATAATAAAAGTAAAAAATGTATTTATTTGTTATATATATTATAATAGAATTATGGAACTGGAGGGAGTACTTCAATAAAATTATATATATATATATATATATGTATATATGTATGTATATACGTATTGTCATAAAAAATAGTGGTCAAAGTTATTTTTGGAGGCTGTGTCCTTGTTCAAAACAACAATTATTTTCAACCTGGAGGGAGTAACATACTGAGATAAGGGGAATAAAAGTTGGCTGCACAGAGTTGATTCAGCATCTTAATCCTTTATACATGACATGGCTTTGGCAAAGAACAGGGAAATAGCCCTAATTGCCACATGCCCACAAGTAGTCCAGAGTCCAGAGCACTCCTTTCTTTCTGAAAACTATAAAAGGCCTCACTCACTTGTATTTATTTTGCAGGTAGATACATTGATTGAGAAACTACAGCAAGTGAAGATCGAATCACTTGACGGTCCAAGAGTAGTGGAAATCATGCAGAGGTTTGTGTGTAATTAGTTTATACGTTTTGCCATATTTAGTTAGTGCACACTCCTAAAACTACCTTTTATTTTCTCCCCTGTAGCATTGAGTTGGCACGCCAAAGGAAGCTTTATCAGAACATTAAGCGTTCATGGGCATTTTTCGGTGTGCTTTTTTCTGGATACTGGTTTGGCTATTGTTCTGTTCCTAAACATTGAACACCTATGTCGATCCTGGCTACATTAGATGACTCTGTTGAGATTTTTGTAATAATCTTATACAAGACGATGCTTGCTATGTAATGTAACTATCAGTATTTCTTGTCCATTTTATAATGTTGCCAAGGTAGTAAGGGAGTGGCACCCTGTTCGGTAATATAATGATCGTGCCCGATATTCCAGATGGATATGTTGGGTTCTGGCCTCGATAACCTGTGCATAGTGCAAATTGTTCATCATAGCTTTGTTTCGATAACCTGTGCATTGTGGGAGACCAACTTATTTTATTTGCACATATGGTCGATATTTGACAAACATGATGCGCATCACGACCACAGTAATCCCATCAATTGAACAGAAGCCCTATTATTTGTGAGTTATGAGAACTTGTGATGAACATTGTCAGGTCTCCTTCCCTGAAGATTGACGGAGCGGGTGCCGGATACACTACAGAGCAAGCATCCGATCCAGACTTCACAAGAGGAGATGGGCCAAGACCAGGAGAAAGAAGCCCAGGTGACGCCACGTGCACAGCGACCCAGGAGAAACAACCCCAAGTACTGTGGCCCAGAATGGGACAACGACAACAAGCGTGTGGTCGCCAGGAGGATGCGTGCGTGAGCTGTGAACTCTGTAATATAAACACGCTAAGTAGAGATGGATCGGTAGGCAGGATGAACACGGCGGTGGCGATGGCGGCGGCGGCTTGATCCTGTTGGGTCAAGAACTCCTGTATCGTGTTCTTCCTTTTCCCCAGTATAGCAAACTACCGAATTCCTCCCAAATTCCAGTTCATCTCACTAGGGCTCACACACATGTACACGTTAATTCCCCATCCGTCTGTAACACATTGATACTGGTAAGAACTAACAGCTGAGCTGCCCCATAAATTTAGCACATTAGTAGTTTTTATACCAAACATATTTGGATCCAGCTTTGTGTAGAATATCTGTTGGAAATGAGGGGTTACAGCGCCACCAAAAATAGGTTTCATAATTTCAGAGATAGAATATCTGTTGGACAATCCAGCTCCACCTTCCCCACGGCTGAGGAAGGCATTGGGAGGCCGGCCCAGCCTATTGGTTTCAGGCTCATGTGAAAAATATGCTCAAGTGGCCAGGCATCCATCATTCTATAATTGATTGTGTTAAATTGATTATTCCTTCACATGAATCTAGATTTTCTTTTGTTTGTTGTTCTCCTTAGTCATGTTCACCTGACCAGATAGCATATATATGTTTCAATTGATTCATGGGGAAACTAAAGTATTAGATTGGTGGTAGCGGCATTTTATTATGCGTTTCAGATTCAGTGCTTCTAGAATATTGCCCTCTATATGCATTCGTGTTCCATGAAAAGAGGACATGCAAACTGGCTGTGGTTGCTCACATCCCCCAAAAAAAGGGACTGTGGTTGCTCACTAAACTATGGTAGTTCCAGTGATTTAAATATTCACATTGCATACTAGAGATATACAACCAGTAACCAATTGTTTGACTGACTATGAGCATCGTTTTGCTTCCTAGAGCAAAAATTGTGATGACTAATGTTTATGTTATTCTTGAATTGACTAATTGTTTCTTGTCCTATCTAGAAAGCTGACTTTGCAGGCCAACAAATTCAGCCAGAAAAGACTTGGTTAATGAATAGGCACTTTGATATACTGATATTGCTAAATGCTCGAGAGTTTAGGCCCATACTTGTGCCTTATAAAAAAAAAACCCGTGCGTTGCATCAGAAAACAAAAGTTACAATAAATATTAGATGTTCGGGTTTAATTTTTGTGATATATACTTGAAAAAGCATATTTGCGTGGGCATGGTAACTTGTTGAAAATAGTCTATTTGTTGACTATCACCTTCAATATCAACACATAAATTCTGTGATATATATCCCTCTTCCCAACTTCTACTCGCATTCGCACGCACGCTACCTAAACTGTTAAACGGTATTTTTTTAAAAAATATATATAGGAAAGTTGTTTTAAAAATCATATTAATTAATTTTTAATTTGTTAACTAATATTTAATTAATCATGTCCTGATCCATCGCTCTGTACGTGCCATGCCAGTGAAGGGTTCACAACCAAAAAAACACAGCCTAAGATTTTATGAAAAATAAACCTTCTCGTAAAATAAAATGGTTTTAGTAGTGTATTATCCACTCCTATTGCCTATATGTTTTCACTCGCTCCTAGTTTTAACGTGTTAGAGTTGTTAACCACGACCTTTTTCTGTTGAATTCGATCAAGAAAGGAAGTAAATGTTACAAAGTTAATGAAATAGAGAATGTTGAGTAAGGCGACAATATGGAAACTGGAAAGGAGGAGGTGCTTGTTCGACGACACGCCAAACCCTAGGTAGAGAGAGAGCGGGGTAAGTAAGGACAGGATTGGGGTACATAATCGAAAGCATACCCTTACATGGAACGCGAATATGATCATGTTTGTTTCATGTTGCAATCTAGTTTTAGAAATAGATCCTATGCTAACATGAATTGCGCATTGTGCGTGAACACGATATCATCCGGACACTCAAATCCAATCCACTTATATAAAAAAAATATAAAAAGAAAACCACCATAGTTTTAGCCTAATCGTCTCAACATTGGCACCTGTAGGACTGAACCAGAAGCAAGAAAAACAAATCTGATTTAACCAACTTAAAAAAATAAAAGCTTACCATCTATTTGTATCGGCCGGTTCCAAAATCTACTGAACAATTACTACAAATAAATTGTGAAAGGATAATACGTTAGGTGCTTGTATATGTGTATCTTGTTTCACAGCATATAGCTTGACTGATCATGGTTGCTCTGAGTGATAATAGAAAGAAAGTAGCGTTAGAATTGAAAACAATGTGGAAAAGGCATGCAGCGGAAAGAAAACATAGCATCAGAGTCCGATCGCGTCTACCTGTGCACTGAGCTAAAGGAGACAGAACGAACGAAAATAAAGGACGAAGAAAACAATGTGTGCAGTGAAAAATTGTAGCGACGGAAGAAAAGAAGATGTGACGAACGGAAAGATATTAGATTTGTTCAAGGAGTCTCCGTGAGGATTACGACGTCCCTGAAAAAACCATCCACTTTACCTTCACTCCTGATCATAGCACGCCATCTGAAAATGCAAGAATCGGGTTAGCGAACTGGTATTTGAGATCTGTTTTTATGTTTGTTCGAACTATTTGTATATGAATGTGCCTGAAGATATTCTTCTTTTTTGCAAATAATCAAGCTAGAAATCCTCAACTTATATATAATTCAGGTCTATAGCTAATGCCCCAATGCCCCAACTTTAGTTGCTTTAGGACACGCTGCCATTAAAAAAGTCTTCTGTACTGTTTTGTATTGAGTTTCAAACACCAGCACGTGTTTGCTGTCCATCTATATCAGTAGAGGCAGCCAGGCATGACCCAGCGACCCACATTATTACTCACATAAAACTGACAGTTCGAAATAGGCTTTCCACATTTCAAGGCAAACAATGGCGATAAACGGGGAAAAAAAACTGATACAGTAACATCAGAGTTAGATTATGTAACCGGAAAAATGATGCGATCCTTACAACTGTGGGTAAGAGTAGATTAACTACATGGTTTAAAGCTTCAGATTGTTTGATGAGTTCTCTGAGATAATCAAACAACTGTTTCTGTTCGCTCCATGCAAGCTTGTTCACCAAGCTCCGGGCATTCCAGAAGCTCAGGCCCCAGGGGCATCTCGAGAAGGCCTTGGCCTCTAAAATAAGCTGAAAAAGCTCATGAAGACGATGAGCGGCACGGTTCAGTACCTACAAGAAGCAGAGAGCGTGCTGTTCATTTGTTCTTGTGGAGTTCGCGGTCTTGCAGCTCAACGCCAAGAAGTGCAAGAATTCCACAAGTTATTATAAACTACGCTATGGCTATTCTTGGGAGTATTGCTTGGTGTTATGATTTGTCATAGATAATATTCGAACTCGTCTTGGAGTATCACAGGAGTCACGGTAATATCACAGTAAAAAAGTTATATGCTAGGTGTTAAATAGATTCACATATTGATTATATGATTCCAAATGATAATATATGATTTATCCTAATATGAAGTGTTCAACTCAAAAATCTATTGCAGCTCATGCTCTAGCTATCTCTTCAGATGTATAGCTTGTATATTTAACAAGTGCATGCATCCCTGTTCGTGCGTGCTGCGCGGCATGTTGCCGCGCTTATCCTTCTAGTATTATAATTCAAGTACCTCAAATCTTCATACGTAAACAAAATCTTGAATTTAACTCCAACGATACGACAATTTGTCACACACTTCACATGTCAACTGATTGATATCAGAAACACATAATAAATAATTTGGACATGAACCTCACATTGTCCAAACCTGTACTTGTACTTCAAGACATACATATACAACTTAGCAATCTGAGTCCAAATTAGGATGATTGTATCATGTATAACTACACTATAACATGCTTAAATATGCAATGTTCCTCATATTCAGTAGTATCCATTTGTTCTCACCTTTTCACTTTGATTACACTTGACAATTTGTTACTGCAGTATTGCCACATGCATCACTACATGGTCCTAAACTCGTAAGGCCAGTCTACCACATGAAAGCATGAACTCCATGTTCAAACTTTTTTTTTTATCGAAACAATTAGTAATCAGAACAAGAAAACACATAGTACTCTACTCATGAGTGGGAGATGAAACATTATCTGTTGGGCTCTGGCCTCAATATTCCATCTATCTCATCAAAGAGATCTCACTTGACTGGATATTTCATCTGTTGGGTTCTGGCCTCGATAACCTATGCATTGTGGAGATTGTTGGTTAGAGCTTGTTTCGATAACCTGTGCATTGTGCGGGGGGACCAATTTCGTGCTGCTGGATTCAATTCGTGCATACGTTCGATATTCAACAAACATGAAGCGCATCACGACCGCATCAATCCCATAAATTGATAAGAGTTGCAACTTCAACACAGAAGATGGTAAACTATGCAAGTCAGAGACGTTTCCTGGAATGAAATGGCAATGTCAATAAACACGTTTGTAAGACATTACGTTGAACCGCACACCCTGGTTTCAACCCTTTGTCACTACGCTAGCAAGTCAAATCTTCCTCTCACCTACTGTAGATAGATAAAACAGGGAATCATAACCACCAAAGACTCTCCTGAGAGAGTGGCAACAGCGCCACCAAAAAAGCATATCCATAATTTCACAGCAAGAATATCTGTTGATCTTAACATCTTCAGACGATGCAGCAATTTAATTTGCTACACCACTGTTCCAGCTCGGTTTTGTCCTTCCCCGTTCTGCAAGCTTGAAGCTTCTCCATTTCTGCCCAGAACAAAGATTACATTGTGCATCAGTTACGATGGTGATTTGCTAACTACATCATTAAACACAACCGTTTCTCGTAATCTACAATGGCCAGCACATGGCTACCAAGATTAACATCCAGAGACTGTTCTTTTCACCCTTAGGACAACCTGTACCAGTCCTGAAGTGTTCCTGTTACTATGTCAAAGATGCTCACATCTTGAAACACAGACCAAACTAACCTAGCTATAGGACAAGTAAACAACAAAACATAATATGTTCTGTTCTCTCCCGTACGGAGCATTTACATAATTCCAAGTCATCCTGATATTTTTTTAACTGAACAGCAGTTGCTACTCGATCCCTAATATGGTGTATCAATCACTCCCCAAAACTCAAAATCTTATGCATGGACCAAGTTGTAAAGATACCCTTTGTATCATGAATCCATATTATCTCATCCAACTCGCTTATCAAAGAAATTGTGTCCAACTCCACTGCCTAAGCAATTTCCGGTGATAACATAATTCTAGACAAAAGACATTGTTTAGGAGCATACAAGTAATTGAATTCGTGATCAATGTAGATAATGTGCTACAGATTAGGAGAATAAAGTATACAACAAGGCATGCTCTCCACAATTATGTGTCAGAGGTAAACTTCCTACAGATAGGAATAAACTGAAGAATAATATGGAAAGATATATCACATTTAAGATGGGCTTTGAATTTAAAATTTTAAACATGACGATCTTCGCAATTAACATATCAAAGCTGCCGTATATTTGATAGGCACTTAGGCATTCTCCAAAACAGAGGAATAGTTTTTGAAAAAAAATGAGGAACAGATTGATAGTAGGTACACTTCATTGATCATACCTATGAATGCATTCCCTCTCGCTTCATGGTTCTACCGTGCCACTTCCCAGCTGAGACTGACAGCCAAAACATAGCCGCAAGACTGCATGTACACAATAAATTGTCACGGAACCCCCCCGGGGTACCTGGCAAAAGGTCAAAAACCTGTACAAAAAGTTAAAAGTGGAGACAATGTTAATGTAAAATAAAACTGTTGTTGTAGTAAAATAACAAATTGCCTCTTTTGTGTTATTTTAATAAGTGCAGATATTTCCCAGGTGTTGTACCAGGCTAAGCAAGGTAGGCTTGGTATGAAAAGGAAGACATGGCTGCATATCAAAATTTTCCATGCTGCAAAAGAACTAAGCTTCGCAGCAGGCAGAAAAATGGTAGGAGACACCATAATCACATCCAAATGTTGCAAACTTCAACCAGATCAGTTTTGTTCCATTAAGAGAAAGAGCAACTACTCAGAATCTTTTTTCTTTCAAAAGACAGCTCAGGCAAAACTTGGCAAAGATCATTCACTTTAAACCAGGATCTTCTCTGAAGAGGAGATCAGGAAGACCATTTTTCGATGTTGGCTAAAAATCACCTGGTTCGAACAAGCATTGTCTTTTTTAGGAATTGTTGGGACATCATTAAAGGTGATGTTACAGCTTCTTTTCAGCAGTTATAACTAATATGAGCTTAGAGCAAACAATTTCCATCTGTTCAACTTGGCAAGTTATTCTGTTGACAGAAAAATCATCGGCAATAATGGTAATGGACTATAGGACCGCAAGACTAACACATGGGGTATAATTTTTTTTTACTAAGCTGCTGACCAACATATCGGCACCTTCCCTACAATACCTGGTATCATCTTGCCAAAGTGCTTGTATAAAACAGATGCATAAAGATACAAGATGACCATCTGGACATGCAGAACCTGATTAAAGAATTCAATAGAAGCAAAAGGCCGTTTCTCTTCATCAAATTGGACACTGCAGAAGCATTCGATTCAGTTGTCTGGAAATTTTTGCTTCAACTCCTTGAGATTCATGTTTGGACAGAACTTGAAGCACAACTAGATATCAATGATCATGGCCTCCTCTTCCTCTTGTGTCATTATAAATGAACACTCAGTAAAAATTCCATCCACAGACATGGCCTGAGGCAGAGAGATCACTTCTATCTGATTCTCACTATTGATCCTATTCAAATATTGCCTGATAAAGCTACAACCTGCAATGCTCTTGCCCCACTCGCAACAAGGTGTCTAGCTGAGGACCTCCCTCTATGCTGATGCTGCTGCCATTTTTCTACAGCCACTAGAGCGTCACCTGTAGGATCTGCAATCGATCCTCACTTCCTTTGGAAAAGCTTTGGAGTAGATCGATAACATCGACAAATGTGAGATATATCCTATAAGATGTGATGAGCAGTGCATGCCAGTGCTATCAGTTACTTCGCACGTCAATGGAAGAATTTCCCATGCAAATATTTGGGGCTTCCATTGCATACGTGCAAGAACATTATCTTGAACTCCTAATTCTCACTGACAAGATCGGGGGGAAGACTAGCAGGTTACTAGGCTGTTATCTCCTGCAGAGCACCTAAACTTTGTTTGGTGCCAGCTTTCAACTCATCCATGGTTTGGAAGGCCAAGAGCCCAAGACTGAAGGTAAGTGCAATTTTCCTTTTCATCGTTGATGATCTAGAGGAAGATTCTAACAGCAGATAAATTAGCTACGTGTAAATAGCCTCATAGTGCAACTTGCACCTTATATGAGCAAAAACCAGAGGTGGCCTGGTACCTTTGTTTCAATTGTGTTTACAGTAAACAAATGTGGGAGAAAGTTGATAACTAAATAAAATGAATATATCTGAGAATCAACAGTGAGGTGGACAACACTGCAGAGTGGCCTGGTGGCCTGGTGGGTGTGTAAATCAGATGTATTTTGGCATATTTGGAACGAGCGCAATAGATGAATCTTACAAAATGAGGTACTGAGAATAAATCAGGCTTTTAGGCTCATCAAGGAGCCATCAGTCATTTGATTTTAGTTACTCAAAACAAGGTTCAATTTTTTGGACATCTTCGATATTATTGTCGCCTCGTTTTTTATTAGCACGGTCCTATATAGCTACTTCAGTTGGCTAGCAGCGGCATTCTGCCACTAAAACTTTGCATCTCTGCCTTTTTTATCCCCAACCTTCAATGCTTCACGGCATTAGCAGAGATATTTGCTTGTATTTCAAAATAGAGAGAGGACAGGAAGGTACACGTACCTGTCGAAGTAGCTGTGGTTGGTAAGTGTTTCCTTGAGCATCTCAACATCATTAGCAAAGTCTTTCTGCATTTTTTCCCGCAATTGTCGAACACCCTTCATGATATCAGCCCTTTTAGCCTCGTCCAGCTTCTTAAACTTGATATTGGTATTTGGTACATGGACAAACAGAGTAGGCAAAGACAAAATTAGGGAGAAAAACAAAAGCACCCCGGGAGCCGAGATCTCTCCGACACAAACAAACAGAAAGAAGAAGGGGGCAAGGTACACGATCACTGGCGCTGGAGTGAAGAAATCTGCCCTGCGCTGACCCGGCGGCGTGGCCTGAAGAGATCCTCCCCGCGACGGCGGAGCGGAGAACCTGCAGCGACATCTCCGCTAACGCTCGCTTCGCTCTAGGACTCGAGCCGCCTCCTTTTTTCTTCTTCGGATGCGCCGTGTCGTCGCGGCGCCGCTCTAGGGTTCGCGCCTTCTTTCTTCCTCTTTCTTCTTCGGGAGAAAATTGATGATTCGAGTATCCAATCGTCGCACTCTGCAGCTTTATCTTTTCCTATCGTGAACTTCGTAGTAAAAATAGATCTTTGATTTTCAAATTATGTTCATAAGTGTATTTTCTTTTTTTTCTAATATTTTTCTTTGTATTTTGCGGACGTACACGGACGTTTGGATCGGGACGTACGTACAGCTAAGTGCCTGGAACGTAGTGCGCAGGCTAGCAGTTTGTTATCCGCTAGGTATATCATTATTTTTTCAAACGAACAATAAATAAAATAAATATACCGACCAAAGAAATGAGAAAAAAATAACGTAGATACAATAAAAATTCTGGACATAATATTAAGCATGAATATATTCGAGTGTGTCTCACCAATCCACGAATTTAGCCTAAATAAACAAGTTCATCTTGCAAAATCATGATTTGGTCTAAACGAGTTCCATCTCAAGAAATAAAGCATGAGTTTACATCTCATCACAGATAAAGCCTTCACATAACACAAAGAAAAAACATTCATTCAATATGAAGCCTTCTTTTTGGAGTAAATTTTTTGGGTGCACCCGCAGTAGGCATCCTCTCAGGAGTCAGGAGTACTGGCATCAGCTTTGTGAAGAACTGACCTCTCCGAATAAGAACGCAAGCCGGCTGTACAAAAAAAATGTCACGAGAATTAGATATATGTAAAAACTTATTATATGGTAAATGTGTTAATATTCCTTTTCTTCTAGTGACCCTTTAGTATCCCGTAGTATTTCTTATCTGGTTGGCCTTTTGTGGTGTGCTAATTTCTTGTGGTGCAGCTTTTGTAACATTCTTACTAGGTTGCTTCCGCTTCCTACAAGTAAAAAAATAAATTTTATAATGACATGTTTGCTCAAGTTTTAGTAGAAGAAAATCAATACTTGCCTCTTTTTGCTGTCCCACAGATATACACATTAGAAAAGAATGAAAATACACTTAAGGCCGTGGAAATCAAGAGTATGATATTTAGATACCCATTTTTACAAAGTCCATGATAGTAAGGGTAAAGTTGCGAAGCGTGATGATTGGAGACCCAAAACATCAATTTTCTCCTTCTTCGGGTAGGGTTGGATTTCTTACTCTGAGACTTGGAGAAGGAGACGGAGACGCTGTGATGGAATGTATTAATAAATAAGTAATACTTTTTTTCTTACCTAGGAGTTTGGACTTGGCCCAGCCTGTTTAGGTGTTCTTTTCTTTTTGGACTTGGCCCAGCCCGTTTAGGCGTTCTTCGTTTCCCCTAATTTTTTATTTATAGAAATTACTAGAAAAAATATCCGTTCGTTGCAACGAGTAAAAGCATTTTTTTTCCAATTATACAACAACTATTGAGAGCTGAGGAATAAACTGAAACACCAGTATCGCTATACAATATAATTGAAAAAGTGTTGCCTCCTACCTCCCTTCGCTCTGCCTACCTCTCTTAACTTCCGGAAGACAGTTCCGTGCCTGAACAATGTCGAAGCCGATCATCCCCATCAAATTTAGTTGAATCTTTCTCGATCTCCCAAAATTGATTGAGGGCTTTTGATCCACTTGATCTCTTTTTTCAGTTTTTCCCAAAATCGGAGCGAACCCGTTAAACTCAGGATAAAAACGGCCGAGGGAACATCACCGGCCGACCATGATTCACTACCGTTAAACGGAGATTAAATCTAGTGAATTAAAGCCAAATTGAAAGGGGAAATCATGGGGGAAAGGATAAGGGAGGAGTGAAGAATCGATTTTTGCAATTAATTTGAGGAGAAAACTCATGGGGAGGTAGATCGATGTAACGGCGGTGTTAGGGTTCGGCCCAGGCGGTACGGCAGCGGCTGGAGGTGAGCGGCAACGGATTAGACACGTACGGACGACGTACGAAATCAAATACACGGAATCCTTGCTTATTTTTATTAGGTATAAAGATAGATTAGAGATAAAGATAAATATTAGAAAACCAACTCAAATATGGATGACATACCAAAATTTTAGCGGAAACATCTTCAATTTTTATAATAGTAGAGATTAATCCCAAAATTAAATAAACAAGTACTAATAAATCAGAAAAACTACTCAACCGTATCCCGTGGAAACACAATACATTCCCTTTCTCTTTCCGAGCCTTCGTCTTCCTCCTCCGTCTCTCCTATTTCACTCTATTTTTTCCCCTCCCCTCGTCATCTTTGTTGCAGATAGCTCCTCTATGCAAAAGTGTGATGAGGACAACAAACTTTTAAAGGTTGCATCTCGTATTCTTAAGACAACAATCATGCAACTTCTTATCAACTTCGGATGGAGGTCCACAAATAGGACTCAATAATTGTGTACTCTTTATCTTGTGTTGGCGGTTATTAGTTTGTGTTTATTTCATGGTTGGGACTGTTTTTATAAGTTTTCTTTGAACTACGCTCGCTTTGAGTGTTTTGGTGTAATAATTGGTTGTAACTCGTATAGCACAGGCCGGGATGGTATTCTATTCCATTATCTAAAAAAATGCAGGCATGGCGACAGCGGAGCAGGCCCCCGAAAACGGATCCCCTCACCCTCCTCACTGCTGGAACTACCCCAAGTGCACGTTGGCTACAAGGTCTTGTTACCTCCTCCGTCTAATGCTTTTCAGGCATGAGCACCCACTGGATCTAGCTCCCATGGCGGAAGGGGCAACCAGGAAGGAGGGAGGCTATCGGGAAGGATGCTGACCAGCGTGGGCTTCTCGGCCTCCTTCTTCTAGAGCTTGCCGGGAAGGGGCACGACCAATGAAGCTTCTGGATCTGGAGCTTTCATTGGCAGCGACGTGATGGTGAGCCATCATGCTCATTGTCGGAGTGTGTGTAGGTACGTCGTGCGATGTATTATCTGTAGCCGGTACCATGTTTGTACATGTGGTATCACCGTTGATACCCAAGTATCAGACCCGGTACCTATAGGTACTATGCTTAATACCTGTGATATCATGGCTAGGTATTGACTTTGGAGTTGATCCGGCAACTTCTTCATCTCCTCTTTCGGCTCCTCGTCCAATTGCTCGATCATGATAGCTAGAACATTATCTTCTGTAACTTCAGTGATGTTGGGCACCATGACGACACTGTGTCCTACCGGGCCTGCCAAAAGCGTGTTGATGCAAAAAACATACACTAGCCTAAGAGATTTTCTTTACTCTAGTGCAGGTCAAAAACTTGCTTTCGGGTTCAAAGGCGTGCTAGTTGATTTTATCCTGCAATCAACAAGATGAAATATGCAAGTTTTATTAGTAAACAATAATCGATCGACTAGGAAGCCGATATCATATCGTGATATAACCTAGCCGATGCATTGTAAGGTGAATCGGCTGTAAGGCATATTCAATGACAAATCAACCCTAAACTTGGTCCATCGGCTATAAATATCAGTGTTATATAATCTATAAATCAATATTACTTTAGAAATCAACAACTGGGATAGATCGGACTTTATCGAGACAGTATAAATTGCCCAAGTCTAAAATAACATGAAATAACGGTTATATGTATTCATATTGTAGTCGATTTCCAGATTTAAGCATGTATCGGCTATAGCTCCGATACTTCCTTATACTAGGATATTCTCTTAGAATAAATATATCTTACTACTATCAATCAGATTGACAATAAGTCCGATATATTTATCTTAGATTTGATCCTGATATAAGAGGCATATATAGCATATTAAACAAAGCATAAAACTATGTAACACAACTATACTAGGTAAGATCGACTGAAACCCCGATACTATCCTTATTAACAATCAAAAAGCAGGCTAGAGATTATGATTCTAAATACAACTTAATAGATCAAACTTAACTAATGCAACATTAAGTATAAATAGAAGCATAATATCTAGACAATGCCTTTTCGGGATGGTAGATATGTTATATAATATGAACCAATAAATCAATCTAGCCGTTATCGACAAAACCCTAGATGGAGATCGGTCGATGCAAGTAGAAAGCATTGTCAATCTAGATTATACAATATATATGATAACTCGGTGATTTACAAAATAGAATTAGTGTCATAAAAATGTAAGCACTAATTCCGATAATGCAAACCGCCATAACAAGCTTTACCTCTTCGCCGAAGATCGAAACCGATGCAGCTCGACTCGAAAGCAAGAACTTGTCGAAACAAGTAACGAAAAAGGTTGGCGATGCGCCGAGATTGATTGAACTGATGTTAATTATTTACAAGATCTTGGGCTTATATTTATACCCGAATATACAAACTTGTCTGCAATAGACACGACTCATATTATCCTAATACAACTCCAACTAACAAACAAGTCCCTTAGTCCAACTAACAAACAAGTCCCTTAGGCAGACTCTTACTGAAAATATCTATAAGAAAATTACATAAAATCCTAATTAATAGATACAATTGCCAATCTTGGACTCCATCCTTGCCTGGCAACATCATTGTAATCCTCCTTTCGAACCCGACATTGATCAAGTAACCAATATCGGCTGTATCAACTAACCATATCAAACTCGGTATCGACCGATACAGACTTCCAGCCGATGCGTACTCTGTTTCCGAGAATTTCGCATATACTTAAATTCGCTTCGAATTGGATCCTGTTTCCGATTCATATGCTTACCAAATTTCATCGTCAACACCTACACAGATACTACCTTCATGGATTTGGATTTGTTGAGCTCTCATTCAGCAAATGAGGTTCCAGATTTATGATCTGCTCTCTGATTCATAAAAAACTTGACATTTGGCTAGCAATAGAAAAGCACAGATTAACATATTTGCCTTCAGGAGGAGATGGGAGCGAGTAGATGAGGACCCATGAGGTCGGGAAGGCGTAGGATTTGTGGCTGACTCGAAGCCAGCCGAGCTCCACTTTCCTTGAGCTCCCATGGACCTCGGCCACCTCCAAGCTCCGGATCCACTGAAACGCAACCATCTCTATCAAGGTTCGTCTAGATCTAGTCATCTCCTGACCTCTGCCTTCCGATTCCCCACTTGCGGTCACGGCTGCTGCGGAGGAAGAAGCGGGGAGGAGCACCAGGAGGGAAGGGAAGGGGGGACTGGCCGGGAGGAAGGACAAGCTGAGCTGAGCTTATCGTCTCCCCCTGCTTGTGCTCGGGCACTTTTGGTTTTGGGTGGCTGGTGACAGAACAATCGAGAAGATAAGTAGTAGCTGTTGTGTTGGAGTGCTTGCATGGGTGCTACAGATGGAGCCTATTATTTCAAGCATCTGTCCAACTCCCTACCATTGGACCATCAAGCTCTTAAGTGCATTGCTTAGTTTAATCTTGTTTTTAAGCACCTCCCTAAGCACTTAGCGTTGGAGGTGCTCTAACAATATTTTTTTAAAAAGAAGGGATAGTTATTTTGACTTATCATTCACTGACAATTTGACATGTTTCTATTTGCAATAATATATATTACGAAAACGTGCCTTGCATGTGCCTGTGCCTGTTCACTAGTAGAACAAAACAAGCAAGGTGCATGACACGAGCGAATATTAGGACATCTGACGAATGCTTCCACTAGCACCACCATTCCATTTGGTCACACTGCCTTGTCAAGGCGATCATCAGTAGCCTAAGAGGTGTATAGTGACAGTAGAGACATTCCCATGCAATGTCATGTAGCAGTATATAACGACACGCAGATAATTAATTAGCGGTCACAAAACATGGCAGTGAACTCCTTTAGGTAGGGTACAAAGAAAAGACAACTTCAGGGCCCTTCGACACAGCTAGCGCGCGGCCGGTTATCCATATCTAAGACTTGAGGAAGCCCTCCCTCGCTGCTTCATCAAGTATGAAACAGCACATAATACCACCATTAACTTAAATACCACCATTAACTTAAATACCAGAAACATGTATGTTTTCTTGACTTGAGGAAGCCCTCCAAACAACACATAATACCACCATTAACTTAAATACCAGAAACATGTATGTTTTCTTTTTTTAAAAAAAAAAAATCTCAGTAGTAAAAATTACTCCTCAAGGAAATTCAGTTTCAGTCCATCAGGCCTTACTAATTTTGTTGGAAACATCTTCTCTACATTTTAATGCACTTCATATTAGCTGTTACTGATATGATGAATTGTTAATAAGACAGAGGGAGTAACCTAATTATTTACAAAGAACCATATGATGCCATAGAGTGCAATCAGAGTTAAAAGACGAGGATTTTCTCCCTTTCTAATATTTCCTTGTATGATAAATATTTGAGAAGACTTACCAACAGAATGTTTTGCGCATTGACAACGAAAAGGAAAAGGATAGATTACATACAAGAAACAATAAAGGAACTCCAAATATACTCAGGCAAGCTTCTACTCAGAATGTTCACTGATGAATCATGAACAATTTTGCTTGTATCAAAAGTAAGTTTACTGGATGCACACATAGCTGGGATGCTGCTTGGAGAAAAGGTTTGTCGAGCAAGAAAATATTCAAGTTTCCATATTATTTTGAGATTGTTCTCAAGTAACCTGTTATAGGGCACGAATTCATCCTTGCCGAGCTGCGGCATCTAATAACGAGGAACAAATAGGCGTTTGAGTTTTGGTAAACTCTGAATATACTCAAGCTGGCTTACTAAATAAACTCCGAATATACTCAAGCGGGCTTTGTAGTCAGAATGTTCACTGATTAATCATGAGCATTTGTTTATTTCAACAGTAAGTTTACTGGATGCATATAGCTTGGGATGCTGATTGGACTAATAAAGGCTTCTGCACTGCAGTGGAAGGATCTGCGGCCAAACGCACCACGAGAGAACTAGACCATATCCCTGCAATCATCGACGCGGTGGTGCAGCAGATGCATGGTGGTGGACTTGGGGCTTGTGTTAAGCATTGGGTTCAACTTACAAGTTCCATGGTTTGCGGACAAGCAGGTGATCGGAATCATATTGTTGAGACTGCTGAGGACATGTTCGAGTAGGATAGCAGAGGGCATTTTTTTTCCCCATTAATTTCACCAGCGAGGAAACATGCAAGTTTCCATATTATTTCGGGATTGTTCTCAAGTAACCTCTCCTAAAGCACGAATTCACCCGGTACGGGTGAACACTTGCAGAGCTGCAGTACCTATATATATAATAATGAAGAACAAATAGGTGGTTCAAGATTTTTCCATGATTTGGAGAGTATTGCGGGTGCAGAAGAAATTAAAAATTGGCCAGGTTCCGATTCAATCTGTGGTGGGGGCATCCATCAAGGAGTCTTGGAGGGAGGGAGGCGAGGTGGAGCCTAATGCAGAGTCAAGAAGGGGAGAGTAAAGTACCTCACCGCGCCCGTTCATCCGAGGCTTGGAGGAGGCGAGGAGGCGCCGCCTTGCCTGACCCAGCGTGGCCGTCTTCATCGCCGTCACGGTTCGCTGTCTGCCCTGCCCTAGCGGCGTGACATCCGAGTTACCGGATTTATGCATATACTATATTGCATCACAAATTTCAGATCCAAAGAAACGATGATAACCGGTCAGAAATTTAATAAATTCCTAGTCACGGTCCGTCCAATCTTATACCTGTTCCTATACCTACCCGGTGAGCAAAAAATATGAAAAAGAAAAAGATATTTCTATATACACATATATACTTATGCATTTTACACCTATTTTCCCCTAGTTTTAGTTCCTAAATTCTAACTTGGACATGTTCCCAAAATTTAAATTCTGAAACTTGCGTAAAATTTAAATTCCCAAAAACGATAGACCAAAAGAAATACCGGAAGCCTTGCGTAACACTCGGGATAAAAACAGCCAGGGAAGCTCCGTCTGCCGGCCATCATCAGCAGCTGTTGAATAGGGATTGAATTCGGTGAATTAAATCAAGATTGAAAGGGGAAATCATGGGGAAAATGATGATAGAGGAGTGGGGAATCGATTTTTTAATCAATTAGAGGAGATTGAACCAAAACAGGGCGAAATAAAAGAAGATGACGAGAAAACCCAGACAGCCATTGAAAAAAAAGGGCTACAAAATAAAAAAACCGGACGGAGATGAACCAAACCGAAACCGGAAGCCTTATCTTTTTTGAAAAAAAATATCAGTGCGAAAAAACCGGACAGACAGAAAAACAGATAGATGGAGATGGAAAAAACCGAACCCAAAAAAACCGCGTGCGCCAATCCGGTTACGGAGAAAAAACGATGGACCAAAATAAATACCGGAAGGCTTGCATATTTTTTAATTAGGTATAGATATGCCCGTGCATTGCAACGGGTCAAACTAATATTAATATTGACAATAAATAAATACTAATAATTAAAATTTAAGTATCACAACATAATGATAAGGAAAATTTAGGTTTTTGGCTAAATTTCTTATCGGTTCCATTTACACAAAAAAATCAAGCAAAAATATTCCTAAATCGTAACTCCGTTGGATCGAGATAATAAACGAAATAATTAAATATTCCAACTAAACATTCCGTGGTTCCATTTAGTTAGAGATAAATTAAAATGCACATACAAAATTTACCATAATTTTATAGCTTAAAATGATGGCTCAAGGTGAGTAAAATTGATTGTTAATTAAGTAAAAGAATACGTGATTTTAGGGTGAAACATAAATGAAAAATGAATTTTTGGTCCAGAAGCCGGTGGCGGCCTCAACGGCATGGCCCGTCATGCGCACGGGGCGAGCGTGACCCATCTTGATTGGATGATCCAAATTTCTCTAATTCAGAACATAACTCATGTCTGGTCAAAACCCTAACCATTTTTCCCCTTCCTCCCTGATTCCTTCTGCGCCAAATATGAGCGGCGACGGTGGTGGTGATTCAGCGGAGCGGCGATGAAAACGTACCCGTGCAAAGTGGGCTGATGCTGCTTTAGCTCCGGCGGAGTCGAAGCGAACGATGTGCAACGGGTCGACGTCCCGAAGTCAACCCGAGTTGGGTGTGCTTGCGATCTTAGGGCCATTGATGCCGAGGTGATAGCAGCGGTGACGATGGCACATGGCGGGCTAAGGCTGGTGAACCACACCCCCACCACGGTTCTCCTCCTCGGTGCAGCGGAGGCTTAAGACTTCCGCCTAGGAAAATAGTGCATTATCCCAGGCGGACGCCTTAAAATCTCTGATTGCAAAGATATATCTTTGTAGGTGGCACCTTGAATCATCCGGCTAGTAAGATAGATCTATATATCCTTCTTCCTCCCCGAGCCCTGCTCAGTTCACCTAAAGTTTCTCTCTCCAAAAACAAGCAAAATATAGGGAGGAAGGTTTTGAACTCGAAATCTTCGGTGGATTTTTTTGTTAGATACATGCATTTCCTCCCCTCTTACGAATTTCTTTTTATTTTTGCAAGCCTTAATTGTGATGGATCTATATATGCAAAATAGTGAAAGCACCATGTGCAATAATTTTTTGTGTTTATTTTTTGCAATATATTGCACATGGTGATTTAGTGAAAGCAACACATTAAAGTGCATTTAATCAATTAAATAAATGGAGAAACAACGTAAGATCCCCTCCTTACCTTGGGCCGTTTCCAGCCCAAGTCTTCTTCTCCTCCCTCGCGCGCCCCAACCCGCTCTCTCCCTTCCTCCCCGGCCTCCTCTTCTCTCTCCCTCGGCCCACTCACCCACCTCCCTCTTTGCAAAGTCCTCGTCGCTTCCCTCCTCTCTCCCGTGTCACCGACAGGTGGGATCGGTGGCCCCACCTATCATCACCTAGTAGCACCGTCAAGGACATTAGAGTGGTAGGGGGCAGGCACTCAGGCGACATTAGTGCTCGGAGATGGAGGGGATGTGGCGGAAGGAGCTCGGATAGGGAGTCTCTGGATTTCCCGTCCTTGGTGTCTATGAGACCAGATCTGACCAACCGCTGTCGTTGTTGTGCCTCTTGCGCTAGGCATGGGATCAGAGGGGAGGGAGCAGCAGCTGCCGTAGGCGCTAGGAAGGGAAGGAAGCCATGTTGAGGATAAGGGAGAGAAGGGGAGCAATCATTTTGTCACTGATGCGCATCAACATCATTTTGTAGTGTTTCTCTCCCGTAGCAAGCTGGATATAATATTTTAATGCGTTAATGTCTATCACAGGCGCGGGAAGGGAAAAACCAAGCCGTCATGTGCGCGATCGAGAGGCAAGGGCAATTTTGGGATTAAAGGGCAAACGCTGACACGAAGGAACGACACAAAGGCCACGACCTCTACAGCGCGGCCCACTCTCCCCCTCCCCCCGACGCCATCAAGCCATTCACAGTGCAACATGGAGTTTTGCTGAACCTCACATGCCATTGTTAACTACATGCTTCACAATGCAAAGGTACTAGTAGTGGATCCCACCAGTACCACCTTCTCACTTTTTCCTTTTTCCTCTCCCCCTGACCCCCACTCTGTCTTTTCTTCATTCCCCACCGCACCGAGGCACCGGGCAGAGACGGTGAGGCAGACGGGCACCGGTGCAGCTCTCCACCCCACCGCCGACCACGCTCCCCTTCCCCACCATCGCCGGCGCCGCCCTCCCTCCCCCTCTCCGCCGCTCCCTTTTTCCCTCACCGTCGACGCAACCCTTCACTCCACCGCCAGCCACGCTCCCCTTCTCCACCATCGTCGACATCGCTCTCCCTCCCCATCGGTGCTGCCTCCCTCCCCCTTTCCTCGTCGGGGCGGTGGCGGCGGAGGATTCAGCCACTCCTTGCCCCTTCCTCGCCAGATCCAGTCAGATCTGGCCTGGCCTTGGGAGGCGGCGGCGGCTCGTCAACGACGACGGGTGCTCGACGATGTCGGTGGCAGCGGCCGCGACGGCGGTAACTCGATGTGAGTTCTTTGGCATCATCCAGGGCGCCTGGCTAAGAAAACCTCCAGGTGCAACCGTGCAACTATGCAGACAGACTGCAGCTGCTGCTAACGAGTACTTTCATCAGACAGGCACAACTCTTTCAACGACTGTCTAGGTACGAAGACAAAGAGCAAAATAAACTATAGTGGCATATCCACAGCATTAGCTCGGAAGCTCCCACATATCATCACAGGTTCAATCAAAGTTCACAACATAAGTAAAGTATCGACATGACTGATCCAAAACATGCTGAACACATCACTGCCGCTTTGCTGCATTGAAGCTGGTTTTCATGTTGTATCCGATCGTGAAACCGCTAACAAAAAGGCCTCCAACTAACAATGGGATCCCAAGACATGGCGAAGCCATCTTCCTATGGTCCGAGATGAATCTGGATGAAGGGGAAATATTGCAAACAACAAAAGAAATTTGTTACTACTTACTATCACAAAAGTATATACAGAGGGGTTAAAGGGAACAAATTAACACAATACATAATCCTGGATGCTGGCACCTAGCAAACTCCGTCTCATCATATCCAGCATCATTTTGTCCGTTATCTCAGACAGTGTATCAACCTGCACATTTCAAACAAATGCTTAGAAGTAGTGGGCTGGCAGCAAAGTTGAGCTTAATGGAAGAGATACCCAAAATCACAGTTCGGACTAATTGCTTTTTGTAAGTTTTTATGTTTCAAGATCCCACAGGAGATATTTGTGTTCTTTTTATTGAAGAAAGAAACAGACGAATGCCAGAAAACAAACCAAGAGAACTGCTGCAGCCCGCGGCCTGCCCAACTAAACTCAGGATGCAAAATTGAAATGAATATCAACTAACACGCTTACACTTACCACTACAAGAAAACAAACCAGCTCCTGACCTAAAACAACTTGCCTATACAGCTTGCTCAGGCTGCTCTCCACAAAAGACAGTCTTCTGTAATCCCTTTTAATCAGCAGTGAGATCTAGCAGAATTTAATGCCACTCAAGCCAAATATGCCTCATAGTGAGCAAAATGATCAAGTTAAAACATTTTTTTTGTGATCAGGACTTAACCACCAATGAAAAATATTTAACATCTTGCAAAAAGAAAGACCCGACACACGATTAACAAGTGATCAATGTTGGAAACCCTTGTTGACATGAGACATAAAGTGGGTGAGGAGGAACTGCCGAACAGTTGTCACTTAAAGCCAGACAAACAAATAATTTTTAACTCAGAGATACCCACTTTCCAAACTTGCTCAGTGAGATTTTGATAACTCTTAAAAAGAATGACAGAAATGCTCAGAGAGAAGAATAAACTTGATATGCAGTCCATTTTCATGAGAAGAAAAGCTTGTTTTTCCAAATACCTGGCTGTGTTGATGGATCAGGCAACACTCATGCTTGAGTTTATAAAAAAGGAAAGAGAACTACAGTTGAACAAAGAAGTTTTCAACCAGAGAATCAATAAATAAACTTCCGTGGTTTCATGGATAGTAGTAGGGTGGACCAGAAATTACCAAAGCCTACGGCTCAACTAATAGTTCATATGCTTTCTCAAAATTTTCAATGGTGAAATAAGAGAATCTAAATATGATTATGGGGGCAAGCCTAGGGCTCAAGGCCTAGCTGCCCTAGGCTTGCCTCCACCCCTAGTAGTAGACATATTTCTTGCCAATCAGTGAAACATCTTGTGTGCCAGTTTCTCCACACTAGATCTATGGATCCAATCATCAGCTCATACTCCGCCCATTGCCAACAGTATCACTTGTCGATGCCTTAAAACATTGTCTTATCTTCTGAATTGCATTCAGGGGGACGTTCCAGACCAGGGCTTGTCCAACTCCCATTTTGTGTAACCATAACCAACTAGTATCAAGGTTATGTCAAAGATCACAAATCTGTAGTCCTTCATATTCAGACCATCCTACAAACTTTATACTTTATATATCCCAGACCACAGGAGGAAAGCTTCTCTGAACTAGGCCACCAAAAAAAGGAGTTTTATTACCCTGTTTGGCCAATCCAACACGACCATACAATAAAGAGGGATTGCCGACATATGCGACATAACAGCTTTAACCGAGACAATCAAGAAAGCTGAAATTAACAGTCTAGCGTACTAAGTAAGGAGCTGATGTATCAGTTTGAAAAAACTGGCTGTAAGTGCAATGTTTCACCTTCTGAAGACATAAATGATACCGTGCTCACAGTGGAGAAAGGATACCGTGCTCACTGTGGAGAAAGGATAGCGGTTCCATAATTCTATTATAATATATTCAACAAATAAATACATTTTTACTTTTACTATTGTAGTTTGTAAGACAAATCTATATATGTTGTCCGTGTGCTTTTAAACTAAATATTTCTAAAGTTATTGATAGTCAAAGTTATAAAAAATTGATCACAACCTTGTTCAAAACGTCAAGAATTATGGAAGCTGAGGGAGTACATTTTAAGACTAATATATACATATGATCTCCATGTTTCTAAAGCAAATATTTTAGAAGTTATTAATAGTCAAAGTTTTTAAACAGTCAAAGAATGAAGGATGAGATCCAACTGAGAGGACGCCCAGCGCCACAGAATTATCGTCATTCTGACACCATCTGCTTTAGCTCAACATCCCCTCCCACAATCCTAGAGCCAACAAGGGCACCCTGTCCATCCCCACCCTGAGGTCAACAAATACATCCTACAGTAGTCCTACCCTTTTTTACCCCCTCAACACAGCAGGTTGGTATCTCCCTCCTCCATTACCATGACTTAAGGCTATTTAAAAATAGTAGAATGATGTATTTATGACAACATTATCATGTCTTACCTTGCTTGATGCATCTATATATGATTGCCTCTCACACCTTTTCTGAATTATACAGGTTTTGTTACTCCGTTTCTTTTTCTCTATTATGGGCTAATTTTTTCAGTTCCATAAAACATACAGCTATTTCATGATGCACCTTTAGATGCCACCTTTTGGTCCCACATACTCTGCATGCATCAACCCTCCTAGATGTATGGTTGGCCAATGTTCAGATCAAAACAAAATTAAACCGCGCTGTTTGATTAGCTACTTTTATTAACCAATATGAAATGCAAAAAAAATATTCATGTGGTTGTTCAAAACAGTTAAGGATCAACAGCATCCCAGTGGAGGTATCATATTTGAGTTTGCAGCCTATGTTAAATATTGAAATACATTTCAAGATAATTTCCTGTGATAGTCATGTTGATTTGGTTACTCTACAAGCTCTATTTCTAGGTAGAGGTTTCACCAGGATTCAGGAGTAGCACTAGCAGGAGTCATATATAGGATACTTAGCATCTGATAAATTATGTAAAAATGTAAATGTGCTAACCTATTACATGTCCCAGCGATGATGGTCTCCTCGATTCCAAGGATTAGAGACATTGTCACATTGGGCTTAAGAAAGGCTTTTTTTTTTTTGTTATTTCTTTTTTGGCACCGAAGAAAGCGCAGACGCATATATACTGGAGTATCCGATAAGAAGAAGAGAAAGAGTGGAATTGGATGGCAGCGGAGGGATCAGGATACGCACCTTTTCGGCGTTTGTCCACTCGAGGGAGGAGTTGAGGGCCCATCCGCCGTGGAGGTAGCGCCGCCTTGCCAGCGCCGGCGCAGAGGTGAAGCCTCCCTCCGCCGCCGCCACCGTGCCTGGCAGGATTGCCCTGCGGATCACCGCAGCCGCGGCGTTTCTTCCCGCCATCGAGTGGTTTTCTGCTGGTACGACCCTACCCTGGGCTTGCTCTGTTGTTGCGGTTTAAGTTAGGGGGCGGAGATGAGGGAGGATTCTCGCCGGAGATGAGAACGACAACGGGAAGGCGGCGGCGGCGAGTGGTGGTGGAGGTCGGGACTCGGGAGGTTAGAGAGATTTTTATAGCTGTTGCACGAATCGCGAAGCAATCCTAGCCGTCCAGAATAACCGATATTTGATACGAGACAGGGCGGGGTACTGCAACGCATATGACCCTGTCTGTTTAATTATTATATTCTGGATTATTACCCATTATCTAAAAGAAATATATATATTATTATAATCTATAGACTAGGTGGTAATCTCCTTCGAATATGTTTTTTCTTAAGATTATTAGGTGGCTAAAGATCCATTACCCATTAAAAATTTTATTCAAATTATTCACCACTAGCATCAAACCCAACAGATCGAGCGCATCCGCTTCCTCTCTCCACAGTCGCGCGCGAATCTGACGCCAACCGGCTGCGCGTGCATCCGCTTCTTCTTCTCTTCCTTTTTTTTATTAGATAATGGAATATAATTTCAGCCTTTGCTCAATGAGTTACAATCAATTATAAAACAAATTCGCTCAAAAGCGTTCACATACTAGTGAAGACCACAAACACACACCAAATAATTTGAAGCAAGCATACACTAATAAACACCAACACAAGATAAAGAACCCACAATTATTAAATCCTTTTAGTGAACCTTTACCCGTAGTTAACGAAAATCTGCATGACCGTTAACTCAAGTTTATGACATACATTATCTACCTTGTAATTCACTAAAATAATCTTGCACCTATATTACTCATTCGTTAAATCGAAAAACCTATATGTATCTGCGGTAATCGGACGGCCCATATCAGCCTCCTAGCCTCCACTCGGTTGCCGCATCCGCTTGAGCCGCGTGATCCCCAAATGACGCTACTACGCTCACCTGTCGTTCCCCTCCGCGCCGTGCCCCACGCCCGCACGTCGCAAGCGCCGTCCATCACCGCGCCTACCCCATGCTTCTGCCGCGCCTCGCGTTTCAGTAAACCAGGATGCTCCTCCTCGAATCTGCTGCATCTTCTGGTCTTGACTGGTCGCAATGCGAGCGTGAAGCGTCATCCACTTCGCCACCACTTCGCCTGTCGTCTTGTCGTCTCGCCGTTCTGCCCGTGTTCCTGCTGACGTTGCCACAATCGCAAGCTTGCAGACGACAGAAGCACCAAACAGTGATCATGGCGCCTCTACAAATCAGGTTACTAACTCTGCTCCCACAGTTCCCACGTACTAGTAATATATCCGTGCTAATACTACGATAATATTTGATATAATTCATCCTTCAACCAAAAGACGGCAGCAGTATTGTTCTCTGAATCGCAGACTTTGGTTGCTAGGGAAAACAATAATGACAATATATTATACTTATCGGAGCACATTTTATCCCTTGCAAGTAGAATCATAGGCAATACCACAATATGCTATACAAATTTCATACAGATGAAACAAACAAAGGTAGAACCAACAATAATGGTTGTTCCGTACTAGTTTCTGCAGATAAATAAAAAGCCTCCGCTAGACAAATAAAGACAGACAAATCCTGTGAGTGGGAAGAAATAGCACCAGCCTCCTCTCCTGTTGCAAGCCCACCTCGGGATAACCTCGTTAAGACCGTGCAGAATAAGTTGCTTGCCCTTCCTGATTAGTTTCTTATAGTTGCCGAAGCCAAATAATATGGGTACTAAAGATATCGATAACCTACGTGCACATGGTAAATATTCCAATCAAGCGGTATAGAAGCTGAGAAACAGCTCTGCTAAATAAAAAATTAGTATAGCTCTAACAATATTGAGAGAATTCACCTAAGGGGCATTCATGCACACACCCTAATCAAATTACCAGATCTCCATTCGCTTGATACAGTTTTGTCCAAAAAAATAGACAGCTGGTGCTTATGTTGTGTCAAGGGTTATACAACATCAGATTGAGGTGCTTGGGAAATTAATCCATCCTCAAAACGTGGACACAAAATAGCCTGAACTATAGAATAGAACAAGTATAAAGAAAACCGGAGCCTTTTGTTCGATTTTTTTTTAAAAAACATATGTTAGTGCAATGCAAGAACTCTGTACTTGTTGTGAGCTCTTTGTACACACAATTCCTTTTCAGAAGTTCTCCCTTGCAATGCTCTTGCAATCCCAGATTTTTCAACTCTAAGGTGATAAGCCTAAACATAAAAAAGATTGCAATTATCCTCTCGAAGCAACTAAAATATCATTTGTGGTGCTACAACAAGCTCACAAATTGACTACAACAAACTGTGCTGTTGCATCCTATGTATCCTTACCTTGCCAACTTATTTTCGTGGAGAAGAACCTGTTCTTGAACTGTACTGTGTCCACTTCATACTTTTGGTTACATAGGGAATTGTTGCACTCCCTGCAGCGAGAACTCGGGTCCATATTAAGGCTAAAGATAAGTACAAAGGTCCCACCATCCCCATAGGTTGCCTCCTCTTGCAAAAATGGAAAAAAAAACTATTACCAGCTCATTGCAGTGCTTCAATAATCCCAGAGCAATGCCAATATAGTATAACTGTGCCATCCATCATAACTTCAGGAAAGAGGTGAGAACTTGCTGTCTTCTCAAAACCAGTAACTAAGAATAGAATCCTCCCATCAGTAAACTTTTAT
Source organism: Oryza punctata (assembly GCA_000573905.2). Lineage (NCBI taxonomy): Eukaryota > Viridiplantae > Streptophyta > Magnoliopsida > Poales > Poaceae > Oryza > Oryza punctata. Next base: position 790,554 of record CM002494.2, on the reverse strand, counting down.
CTGTGAAGTAACAATACTTCATGTAAAACTTTTGTTCGTTGAGAAAACCAGTAACTAAAAATAGAATCATCCTATCAGTAAATATAAACCGGTAAAACATGAGACAAATGATTCAGTGAATTTACAGCCTACTCTTTGCAATACAAATTACAACATGGTTCAGTGTTTTATTTTATAGCATACTAAATGGAATCACGCATCAATGAGGAAAGCAAGAAGAGGAACCTACCAACCTTGTGGACAACAGTGTCACTGAGGAAGAACTTCTCAGTGAATCGAATCTGTGGATGCTTACAGCCATTGTCGATCCTGCAGAGTCATGAAATCCCTATCACCTATCACCAGATTAAAACACAGAAACCGAAATCATGGAAAAAAAATAACTTTAACATATCATCTACAACCAGATTCTCCATGATTACAGCCCCGAAATCATCGAGAAACCAAAACTCCCCAAGTTCTGTGACAGACAAACAAGCAGACAAGGGGCAGATCATCCAAGAAACAAAGAGATATGGATTATTCCTTTTCATATGCAATATGTATACCATACGCTGCTGTTACAAAAAATAAAAAAAAATCTGAAACAAAACTTTCTAAAGGTAGAATTATAAATTTAGAAGTACCTTCAAAATGACATTATCATTCCATGGCCCCAGTTAGCCCGTTCCTATAATACACAGCAAGGCAAGGGACTATGAAGCAATCAATGCGAGAGAAAACATCATACATGTAGCACAAATCTACAGCTAAAATCCAAAATTTCCTTCATTTCCCTAGGTAGCATGAAACGCAAAACATTTGATATAGTTCACTCCATATAGAAGTCCTCTAGGGCAAGGAGATATTTATTCAACAAAAAACATGGCACATAAAAATATTATACAACTCGGGTCCACATTCAACTTGAATTGCTATCACAGAAAAAGGGAACATAATTGGAGAGCTGCACGTTGAGCCAAGAACACAATAAAAAAATACACCATTTTTATGCAAACAGGCTTATAATTATGCTAGTCCAGATCAAATCAGTACAGGGAGATATGAACGCAGAAAGGCACTCACAGTGGTGGAACTCGTGACCACACCGCTGCCTCGCTGTAGACCACCTGTCTGAATATGTATGCTAGGTCCTGATTCATGTGACTGGCCAAAAAAAGAAAGAAACCATGATTCAATCATTTGTGGTGACAGTCAAAGTTCAGATAATTTATGAAATGGAGCTATCTCTAAAATTTTCAGGTTGGGATAAGAAGCCGGCAGTGTGGGCGGCAATTAGACGACTTCACTTAATGGGAGTTTAGCAAGTTAGTCAGGAATGAAAATTAGTACACCCTCGTGTACATTCTAAGGTTTTAACTTAGATATATACATATTCTGAAATATACAGGACATTATATCCATAGCAGGGGTAAATTATCATTGATTCAGAGATGGCGATCGTCATCATTTGTTCATTTTATTCCATGAATCATTGTGTTTACTGCATTAGTTTTTTTTTTCTAAACATGTAAATTATAACAGCACCATATTATTTGTTCTCATCCATTGGAGTATATGTGCTGCTTGGATTGACAAAAGACAGATCGATATTTGAGTTGCTCTAAAGGGTAGATTAGTTTAACTCAATTATTATAAGGCCGCCAAAAAATTCGCCCTCATAGAGCAAACAATGTTAGACAACAAAGCCCTCACAAAATTCGCCCTAACCTAATCAGAACAGAAGGCACAAGCTAAGCCCCAGAGGAGGCATAACTGATTTCGCCGTACCAGAGGAAGCAGGAGTCACGGGGGCGAGCTCGCCAGGATCCCTATGAAGCCCACGGAGCAGCCTCTGCTCCTCCTAGATCTGGCCGACCCGAGTAGGAAGGAGAGGGGCCTCTCTTGCAGCTCGTCGTGCTCGGTGGAGTCGGCAGAGACTTGGAGGGGATGCGTTGGAGGCCGGCGGCGTTGGGGCGAGGGGTTGGGGTGCTGATTTTGGTGGTTGGGGGGTGGGGGGTGGGGATGCGATCTAATCTGGATCGGGAGGGAGGTGGGGAACCGTCCGATCGATCTTATTAGTTGATTTTTGATCGTTGGATGTGTCATCGTTGAATGAGTAAAACAACTTGTTGAATTATAGGGTAGATATGTCGACGTGACTTACACGTGCACGCTCACTAGTTAAAAAGAAAAAAAAGAAAGGGAACACGTGTGGGTTATTAGGCCCATCTCTCGACGTAATGGGGCTTTGAATACGGATAAAGTCCAATTTGACACCCTCAAAACATTGATTAATACCTTATCTCTATATCTAATATTATAAAAATAAAAAATGTTTTTGCCGGTGCTTCGGTAGGTACCGACAAAAACATGATATGTACGCCATGGGTACTTTGATGGACACGTTACATTCCACATAAGATTCATTTGAAGACCCATAAATGGGAATGTGAAGCATAAAACCACATAATCAAGTAACCAGTGGAAGGATTTAAGAAGCAACAAATTACTACAACACCATCAGATAGATGCATCTCTAGGTCTTTATGTAGAGCCAAATGAACCTAGAAAGAGAATGACAGTGTACCATATTTACGCTTATTTAGGAACACAACATACTTACACATTCAGGAAATTATATGGAAGAAGAACCCACCTAACAACACCAGTAGATGCATGAGTCCAGAGAAGAGAACAGCCCCCACAACTGAACCAAACTCATACAGAATAGAGGACTTCCAAGGTCATACGAAATGGAGCAGGAGCTTTGAATTTTCCAAGATCATATGAAATGGAGCAGAAGCTTTGAATTTTAAAGTCTTTCACATACTGAAGCCGGCAAAAAGAGTGGATACTTATGACATTAAGTGAGTAAAGAAGTAAGAATAATCAACCCAACATTTGTAAAAGAACTAATAATCAACCCAACATTTGTAAAAGAACTGGAGAACAAACTGTGGTTTCACTTGTCCATTTTTTCTAGCATATTCAAAATCCAGTTGGCTAAAGATACTAAGCATGTATTTGTTCTATATTCTAATGAACTGTAGCCATTGAACTCCGAATATATGAAAGTGAATTCTCTTAGAACAATGGGTGGCGGGTAGTTCTGAATAATTGGGATTATGGTACAATCCCTTACGCAATCTATGTCAGCACGTTATGAAGCAATTATTTTCACAGTGCATATTAACAGTAACATCGGTACTGAATTTTGGATCTTTAAATTGCTGAAAACCATTTATTGATTTGATGCTAACTGGGATAGAGAACGCCTCCATTTGAGGATGGCAAAAGACAAATCAAATCGATAAAAAGATTAAAAGCATATTACAGTTATTAGAGGAAACTCTTAGAAGCTTGCATCATATCATTGACATTCATTATACAATAGATTTTCTTTTCTCTCTCCAAAAGTCTTATTCAGCCCATCACCAAACTGGAATGATAAAGAGGTTGATGAGTGGATAATAGAGGAAGTTAATAAGGAAAGAAATATATGAACATAGTAGCACTCTAATACCAGCTGCAACAGAGTTGTATAAGCCCTTGCCAGGAGAGAAGCATCTCACTATACACCCATATCTTCATTTTTGACCCAAAAGTGCTCGGAAGATTAAGGTTTAAAAAAGTTAATTTATCGAGTATTGGCTTGGAGAATCGAAATATGATAGGACAGTATCCAATTCTATGACATTTGACAGAGCTCTTACCCTTTTGGCCTACAGGATTCTGTAAGCTGCCGAATGAGCACACGTTCCAGTCAGCTATATATGACAGTTCATGTGCATTAGTTGAAGACATAAGTTGGCATTGAAAAAACAATAAACAGCTTCAACTTCGGATGATTCATTGAAAAAGAAAGCACAGAATATGTCGCATATATGACGTATCAAAAATCAGATTGTCCCGACTGCACTTTTAAAGAGTATGCATATATTATTGATTGGAGTTGGTGATAGGGAATAGGAGTTTAGGATACCTGAGATTTTAAGTCTGTAGTTTGGTTGGAAAACTTAGGAATTCGAGGGGGTTTGGAATGGGGAATTAAGGGGTCCAATTCCCACGGATCTCTTACCTGGGGAGGCCTGTTAATTCGTGAGACTGAAGAGGGAATTCGATGTGAAAACCAAACAAAGGATGGGGACTAAAAATGTAACTCCCATGACCAATCCCACCATCAACTCCCTCCTTCAATCTCCTATTCCTCTTCCCTTCTCTTGTCAAACAGGCCGTTAAGACTTTAAATCTACTGACTTATAAATTATATAAACCAAAAACTAACTTAAAAGCCTAAGAGCAAGTTTAATAGTATAGCTATCGATTGACTATTAGCTCGTACTAAAACTAACGTGTATATATAATAAATTAACTATAAGGTTGGTTTTATTTTATCTCCTCTCTCTTTCTCTCACTATGAATTTAATGTAAATATTTTAGAGCAAGTGAATAGTTAGCTATTGCATGAGAGTTAACACGCTACTCACTTTTCTTTATCTCTCTTGCACATAAATTTATATAGTTGGTTTATAAACCACTATTATCCTTGCTCTAAGCTAGCTAGCTTAAATTAGTGTTCCTTCTGGAAGAAAATGTGCCACCTGGCATGGCATTGCGTGGTTTTTTTTTTCAGTACAGTACTTATTAAAAATCTGGAAGTGGCTCAACCTCTGAAGTTAAATTGAAGCCCAACATCAAATTAAAGCCCAGTTAGATATAAAGCACGGCCCACAATGCATTGGCAACATGGTTGTACACTTTGAGCAACTTGATATCAGCGCTTCAAATTTGCTATGCTAGTGCATGCAGTAGCGCTAACTAATTAATTAATCTTATTTCTCATCTCAATCATTCCATGGTTGTTGTCATTGGAATAATGTTTTGATAACGACCATGTTGTCACTAGAATATACTACTTAAAACCCCACCGGCCTGTGCAAGTAATTCCATGATTTCATGCATGCATGGACACTGCTCCATTAGTTTAATTATTAATTGCATACTCTCTCAGACTCGAACCGCAAGAAATACAAGTAGAGTTTAGGACATCGATCGACAGAGTCTATGAAAATATGTTGCTTCAGTCATATGATATATTTTTCATGATAAATCCAGAAACAATATCAACCTTGTATGTTTCCAATATATAGTTTGTGCAAACTTTATTAATTACATATTGATAGCCAATGTTAAAACAGGGTTTGAAAGGCATAAATCCGATCGTAAAACAACGAACTTATATATTTTGGATCAAAATCAAGTAAGAACAAGTGGGTTCCATCGCGTCATCTTAGCTTTGCTACTCCACAGACGATGTACGTATGTATACTACCATAGGATAGGACTACATGCAGGAGTATGTGAATGGAAGTTGGAGCAATTCGATGCTATTTCCGTTGTTGCGAGGCACAGGTTTTATCGTGAACCATTATTGATTCATCCATTGAGTCCATAGCTATGACCGATCAATCAATTTCAATATTTCACCGAAGGTGCCGGAGAGCTTTCACACCTGAATTTTTATTATTAGCCATTAAGACAAGGAGCAGTAAATGGAGATTACATCGCACTTCAATATGTATATCGCTCTTGATCAATAGATCATCGACATGATGTGTGATACATATCGTATTTTCTGAAAGGCGTGGGAATTTTATTTGGTAATGATAAAATGTTTGTGCTATAGATGGATTTTTCTCCTTTATAATCGTCGCCAATTATTGATCCGTCCATCTAGCTAGCTATATGATGGACCAATCAATTTTCAATACGCATATCGCTCTCGATCGATCGACGTGATGTGTGATACATATACATCGATCTTTTGCACACAATAGCAAGTAGTTGATCGAACTGTTCACAGCAGTTTCATCTCGTTGGCAGACAAATCTATCTATATGAAGACAAGCTAGCTAGCCAACAAATATTGAAATAGGGAGCTCAAAGATCATCTCGTTGCTAGCTAGAGTGTTTGTTTCAACCCAGCTGATGATTACCCAAAAAACAAATTTATTCAGTAGGTAATTAACCTTTGCGCCTTCCACACTTACACCAATTACATCAAACATGAAAAAGAAAATTATATAATTAATATATCCAAGATGTCTAGCACTTGATATTTGTCATCAGTTCCCCCATGGTAATTGATTAAGGACCTAGCTATACACGTACCCATGTGCATCAGTCCACTAATCCGTCCCATCTGTATATGATTTGGGAATGCATCATATATAGGAGTATCATATATGCACGCTACTTACTAGCGTATAATTTTACGGGATGAACAGATTCTGAGATAGAGACCTCGAAAAAAAAGATCTAGAGAGAGAGTAATTTACATCATATTGATCATCACAATCTTCCTAAAAAATATTGACTGTTACCCTTACGTGCATATATTATAATTAGGTCATCAATCAATCAAATCGATCGATCTCACATGGCCATGGATTATGGTTATAGTAGTACTCTTATCTAATTAATTATCGAGTTGAGAAACTTCTTCCGTCTCAAAATAAATAAATCTTGATATGTATTATATCTAAATTTGAAGTATTAAAATATATCACATGTTATATTATAGGTTTATTTATTTTGAAATAGAGACCTATTATAGAGGCTATCACCTTCACATTTTACAATCATATATTCATATTGTCGAGAGTACTGTAGTTCGTATAGCCTTAGCCTCTCTGTATGCCCTGTATATGTAGGCATGCATATATGTGTGTTTGGGGCTTGTGTGCTACCGATCGACACATCCACAAAGGTCTATTAGTACTATACATGCATGCATATATTATTTTAGTTTGTCACTTACAGTATATATTAATATATATACATAGACCAGAGAACTTCGGAGTAAAACAAAACTGCTTTTATTTGTTATCGATCAATTAATCAGTACACTTTCTAAAAAGATCATGTTAAAATTCTCATACAGGGTTTGAAATTTTATTTGTTATCGATCAATTAATCAGTACACTTTCATATTGGAGGAATTTTGAAGGATTTTCATGAGAAATAAACAAATTCATGCGAAAATGCCAGTAATTTTCTGGTTTCTAGTAGTAATTAATTAATTAATTAGTAGAAAAAATGCAGCATATATATACTTTATGAAAGTTAAAAAATCTGGACCGAACGTACTGTGCTTGTATCTTCCATCACCATGCACGGTCTCCGAAATATGGGACAATGTTGCTTGCTCTAGGAAGGAAAATAGTAGTAGTAATAATCCGTGTGCAGTCAAATCACAGATTAAATAAATATCAATCGACAAGGAATAAAAAAAGTTGGGTCGTAAATTAAAAGAAAAATTTAGGGTGCGTTTGGTTGTCAATTATACTTTATCAAGATTAAGGTTAGGTAAGTTGTGGTAGCTATAAAAGTGTGGTGAATAAATTGTTAGTCACAAAGTGTGATAAAATTGATAAGAAAATTAAATCTATGATATATGGGGTGTATTATTGAAAAAGCATGATATTATAATTGTGACAGTAAACTAAATACATGTTTAATAAACTGTGATAACTAAAAGTGTAAAAGTGTAGTGCGATAAAATAGGATCATAAACCAAACACCCCGGCGTGGCGAATCTTTCATATTTTCTATGCTTTGTTCTTGCAACACAGAAGCTTCCAAGCTGAACATCCTTTTCTTCCTCCTCCAATCACAAATCTTCCTTCCACCAGCGGCTACCTCTACTCACATTTCTCCCGAATAAAATTGACAAGAAAAAACCCCTATTATATAGTGTCGGTGTTGAGTGCGGTTAAAAGTTAATCAAACTGATTGCTTTGTATCTGTGTAGTGCATTAACTAATCAATCACCGAATGACTGACTAAAAGTAGTGGTAATATATTTTGTAATGGTTGCAATATATATGCACTACTGGTTTATTATTTAAATAAAATACTAAGGTTTCTATCGTGATTTACAACATGATCTTAGGAAAGAAGTTGACGACGGTACCAGTAGTTTTAAGCTCTAGCTTGGTTAAGCTATTTTCTAGTCTGGGTTTTCTAAAGAGTGTGTGACAATTTTAATTAAGGCGTGTGCCCATTGATTTTTTCATGTTTAGAGCAAAATGATTTTCTTTCCGAGCAACCTATATAATGTGCATGGTGGAGAAGGGATGGTTTGAATAGAACCACAAGCGATGTCAGGGGTAGATGAATGATACTAACTTTGTAGAGTGGTAGAGGTAAGTATAATCCTTATATAACAATCTAATTGTAGAGAGTGTTACGTAAATATCACAAACGATTTATACATCTTACTTACTAACATGATATCTCTCTACATCAGTATGCTAGCTTAATTGCAGATAATACTACTATCTAACTAGAGTAACATTATGAGGAGGACCACGAATATATAATAAAAGTGTTGGTTGATCTCCTAGCAACGAGGCCAGTGAGACGTGTCGTGGTCGCTAAGCCCACCCACGCCCACGCGCGGCCAACAACAACGAGTGAGTATTGTGCTCACACCTCATCCACACGTGTCGATCGGATGTGCACCGTTCTTCATAACGAATTCACCCCCAATCTCCTCTAACGCACCAATAAACGGGAGAGGTAGGTCCGTACCTAAATGACGATCTAAGTGCGACAAGCCACTCTTGATATACCCTAACAACGATCCTAAGATGCGTTGGAAGGAGACCAAAGAGACAAAGAGTGTTCTCCATCCCCATAATTAGTACAGGTGGTGGTCGGAAAGGCGATACCACCCACACCACGAGCTTCTCTGTTTCGACTCCGGTGATCTGCTACCACGATCCCAACTCCACTGATAACCCCTACGGTGGTTAAGATGGCTTCAAGTTCCATCGGTCAGTTGATTTCATAATTTCACATTTGCTTAGGTGATCATTATATGCTAAGACTAAAACCATAAGTTCAACCTAATAAAAAAGATCACAGTAGGCAGCAGTAAGTACGTACTATACTCTCTAATTAAGTAATCAGCTATAATGGGAGTATAAAATTGATTATGTAAAGGTAGGCTACAACCTGGCCAAAGCGTAATAATAATGGAGTACTGCAGGGATGGTGTCCATGTACGATAGCACAATTAACAGGGGGAGTTAATGGTGGATTAATTTACTACTACGTACACCACTGACAGGAGTGTACTTGGACACCTTACCACCACTAATTACGAGCAATCATATATTCTGCTGCTTATATACTCCCATCCTATAATATAAATTAATTCAATACCAAATGTGATTTATCTAAATTTATAATGGTATATAATGTCTCAAAACGAAAGGAGTATATATACGCGTCCAAGTCCATACACATTTACTGTAGTAAACACGTGTACGCGTACTTACGTCGAGGTTAATTTCAGTAGGACAGCAGGCAGCGGATATATTAGTACGTGCGAGCCTGCGATTGAAGAGCTTGCGTACGTACATGCACGTACATATATACGTGTGCACGTACTGTGTACGTAAGAATCATTAATTAATTAACATACCATGCACCTATATACTATGCAAACATATTCTGTGTATGAGCTATATAAAACTCTATTTATTCCAAAATAAATTTAACCTTAAAGTTTAAGTTTGAAATTGCACTAATTTTAGAAGAGAATATATCACACTATAGCATCACTCGTTCCTCGTCACCTCCGTATGTCACATTATAGCTATTTCTAACATTTTACTGTAAATCTTATCTTAAAATTAATATAGTTAGTGAGTTACTTCTTCCCCTGTTTCCTTATATCAACTGCAATAATATAATCTCTCTCTTCTAATTTATTTCATTCCTTAATATATCTTAAAAAGCCCAGATGTAATCTTTAATATGGAATGAAGATATTAGTACTACGTCACTACTATTTTTTACTCCATCCGTACTAAAATAAATAACATGTGGTATGAGATGTGAGACACATTTGATCCAGTACTACGTACGTACCAATCTGTACAAGAGCTTTGTTCAAAATATTAGTAATAATTAATGTGTTACATCATATTATAGGTTAGGTTTGTTTATTTTGAGATAAAAGCTAGGGAGTAACTCACTAGTCACTACTACCTCGCGCACTATTCGTTGTTTTAGTACTAAGTGCCTGTTTGGTTGAAGGGATTAATCCATTAGTCACTCCACTTTAGTCCCCTTTAGTTCCTAAAATCCCAAACAAGGGTGACTAAAAGGGACTAAAAGTGCATTAGTCCATTAGTCCCTGTGGGAGGAGTTTATAGCGACTAAAATCTTTACTTTCCACCTACTACTCCGTTGCGTGGTCTTATTCCTATCCTTACGGATTGCATGATTACGGGTAACATGGTTTTTGTACAGTGCAATTAATGATCTTTAGTTCCTTTTAGTGCCTAGATCCAAACAGGAGGGGACTAAAGTTTTTAGTCCTGTGACTAATTTTAGTTCAGGGACTTAAGGATCCAAACAGGATCTAAGTACACACTAATTTCATTATGTATTAATGCGCATGTACGCACCGCAAGGCCTGCTGTGAATTGAAGAGGCTATCTAACTAGCAGATCGATGAGATAATAATATACTCCCTCCGTTTTCAATAAATGATAATGTTAACTTTTAACCACATGTTTGATCATTCATCTTATTATAAGATATAAATCATGCTTAAAATATTTTGAGTGATAAATAACTCATATCAAAATAAATTATAATTACATAATTTTTTTGAATAAGATAAATAATCAAGCGTGTAACAAAAAGTTAACGGCGTCATCTATTAAAAACAGAGATATCATGTACTATATATACACACACATACACACACTTATATACTCCTGTACATCAAGTGCTCGCTCTGTCCGGTACTAAACTCATCACTTAAGTGTTAGTTTGATTTGAGATGCATATTACTCCCATATATTATACCATATTTTGACAAGATCAAAATTCACGAACCGTTCGAAAATGGAAGTTTTGGATGAATGCGTGCATTAATTGCACGGGTTTTTATATTTGATCTGTGTCAGAATTTTCGAGGACAAGCTAGTTAGCGCTGCTCGTAAACTTGTCAAGTCGATCCTTTTGCGGCTAACTTTTTTAAGAAAATGTTACTAGTTGATCAATCCTACACTTGTATCAAATTCTGTTACAACACCATCAAAGAAATTTAAAAGGTACGTAGGAGAGGTAATTAAGGTAGGGATAGTGTGCTTGCTTAATTTGAGAAAGACATATTTAGTTTTGTGATACAACGGTATATTGAGATAGGTGGTACTACGTACCACCAAGAGAGGCCATAGCAATTGGTAAGGAAATTATGAGGGTAAGCAGCGATAGAGCTAGCTCCTGAGCTGATCAGGCAGCCGTCTGGGCTCCCATTGAGTTCTTCACTATATATAGATTATCCATCGATAAGCATGAGGAACAACTTTAGTTTGTTTCTTCTTCATGATTAGGTCTGCTTTTATAAGTTTATTTGAACTACGCTCGCTCGTCGTTTTGAGTGTTTGGATGTAATAATTTGTTCTAACTCGTTAAAAAAACCCAGAATGGTATTCTATTCTATTATTAAAAAAAATAAGGAACAATTATCAGGCGTAAAAGATATCTCGACTGACGCGCCAGCTATCGATGAGGTGATAACCGAAACTTGGAGAAATCTTAACCATTCGATAATAACGATTACGTAATGAGGAAAACCAGAAAAAATATAATAAGAATAGATTGTCCCGTGTAAACTTCACTCCAGAACACAATATAGTTAATACAGTTGGGTATTGAAACAAATGTTATCTAGTTAGCTAGCTAGCTCCTTTAAATAAACATCTCACTGCATGGGTAAAAAGGTTTGGGAGGAGCTTATATTTATGACGTTATATTTTTCAAAAAATATGATCGGCACGTATTTATATTGTAAGTCCCTAAATTGTATATATAATTTTAGTGTATTTATAATGTAAGTCCCAAAATTACATATGTAAGTTCTAAAATTACATATGTAAATCCTAAAATTACATATTAATTACATATGTAAGTGGTGTGTAACTACTGTGTAAATTTATATAAATATATAAATAACTCATCTTGTAGTTTATTGCGTAACATTAAGTGTACACGTTAGATGAGGTAGTCGTGATCTAGATCTGTCCCAAATAGTATCGTAGCCGTCAGATTTTGACTGTAATCAGCCAAAAAGTATGACGAAAACTTTTTAGCAAACCCCGAATTTCGCAAATTAAACCACAACAAAAACACCATGCATATGCATGCTTATTAGTTTTTATTTTGAGCTGTCTGTGGCCGGTACAACTACAAAGTACGTACGTGCATGGCAGACACTAACACAACTCGGCCAACCTAGACATGCTACGTACTCTACGTGCAAAAACACGTGTACATAGCTGGTATACGCACACTGCTGGCAGTACGTATATATGTGTGCATAATTACCTACCTGGATATACCTGATAGAGTATATCTATTATGTATATATGATGCACTTTTGCATTGTACTCCTCGTTATCAATGCATAATATAGTGATCATGCACTTTTGCATTGTACACTTCCTTCCATTGCTTGTAGTGTGAGTGTGACAATTCGATTTTAGTCATGCATAGATTGTTTTTGACATCTTGCATAAATGAATAGTGTGGTAGTTTAAGGTTGTGTTCGGGAGGTAGAGTTTGGAACTCTACCTCCTCTACGGGAAACATGGTAGTTTATTAATGTATAATTAATCAAGTATTAGTTAAAAAATAATTTAAAAATAGATTAATATGATTTTTAAAACAACTTTAGTATAGAATTTTTTTTAAAAAGTGTACCGTTTAGTAGTTCGAAAAGCGTGTATATGAAAAAAGAGAGAACTGATAGGAAAGCGAAGAAAATAACTCAGCTAAATATAGTTAGTAATATGTCCATACTTTATAACAGTCTGACCAATATAATTAGGGATTGTCTGGGTGGGTGGATTGAGGATAAATTACTGGATTGGTGGTTACACACACGAAGGTGTAGACCTTATTGTAAAAGGGATGAAAGAAAAACGAATACGTTTTTAAAGTAATAAAGATATAGTACGCCGATGGATACATCTCTTAGTATGCCCATTCATCACGAGTAGTGTACATCATGATCTGTTTTAATTGTTCTAAGTATCCTGCTTATCACTAGATATATGTATTTATAAGTTTTTGAAAAGAAGTAAACAACTTCATTGCTCTCTTCTCTTTCATCATTTTTTAAAATGAATTATTTATACTCACAATATACTAGCACTAACCATGGAGGCATGGATCACGGTTAAAGCAGTTGTATATATGACATCGAGTTAAAAGCACTATTTGGATACTCTTATTTTCACCGTGGTATGGTTAACCTGCACGCACGTTATGTTGTGTCTGTAGCTGCTGCAGCTAGCTAAGGCCTAATTATTTCAACTATAAACTCCAACTTTCTCATTTCTAAATAGTTAAAAGGTAAGTTTTTTTTTAAAAAAAATCTATATAGATGTTATTTAAAAATATCAAATAAATCTATTTTTCAAGTTTATAATTTATTAATTATAAGCTTCCTCATTTCACGTGCTTTAAAAATCTCTCTTCAACTTAAAAAAAACTCAGTGAAAAAAAAAACTCACCAAATAAAGCCAAAAGTGAAGCCGCAAAACTCAGTGAAAAAACTACAGAGAGATAAATGAAAAAAAAAAAGGTTTCGTGATAGACAAGTTAGGCCGCCAGAAGATTCATGCTGGGCCCCATCGCACCGACATCTCTTTCCATCACAATTCGCTTCACCAATCAAATCGATATCACACTCACCGTTCATTTCAATGCACTCCCTCCGTTCTATTTAGATGAAAAATTTAAATCACCTTAACTAGAATAACAAATATGGATATAAAATTATCGAGATTCATTGTTTTAGCTTATATTAATTTTTTATCTAGATTATTTTTTTTAACGGATGAGTACTCCAGCACACATAATTCAGCAAAGTCTCTATCGATTTGTAGTAATAACTAATTTAAATTGGTAACTAGCTAGTCCATCAAATGAACAGCAAATCAAATTTAATTAACCACCGCACGCCGCGGGATCATCGCCATGTGCATGCCTCTCTAGGTGATTAATTAATTAATGTATGGACATGTACTACTACTTGCATAGTACTACTCCAGTAAAATGATCACCATCACATACAGCAAAATTATCTTGTAAATCACCTCTTCCTCCTCCTCCTTCCGGCGATTGCACGTAAATCGTACTGCACAAGAGTTGGATGGACGTTTGATGTTAACTTTAATTAGGGCTTATTTGGTTCTTTGCCATTTTGTAACCTTTGCAAAAAATTAATTGGTGATTATATGATTACCAAAAATTTTGGTAGAGTTACTCGCTACGTTTTTGTTTGGATTGCTATCAAAGTTGCACTTAGGTATTCAAATAAACCAAACAATTTGGCGATGTCAACTACTTTTGGCTAAACTATTTTTGACTTGCTAATTTGTTGGCTTGGTTGAGTTTGGCCACAACAAAATAATCCCTTAATTCCCAGCAAGCATCACTGATTTTTACTCAATTAAGCTCTCTGTATATCTGCCAATCAATTTATTCTTGTATGTTAAATGATGAGATTTTCCCGGAACCAGTATACGTAAATATTGTGTGTGTTAAAGTAGTAAAACTCTGTTCCAAAATATAAGTATTTTGTAATTTAAAATTTTATGATAATATAAGTATTTTTTCACTGATTCCAATACACGAAAAGCCATATATATTTAATTTCAACCAATGAAATAATTGGAAATAAAATCTAAGCAACTTAACTTTTTTTACCCTAAAAAGCAATCAATATTTGATCGCAGTGAAGTAACTTAAAAAATAATTCTTTCTTACTTTTTAAGACTTATATTTTAGACGGTGGAAGTAAATCGTTAAATTTCTAGCAGTAACACTTTCAATATATATAAAATGCGCGTACAACCTGACAGCAATATTCTACTGGAGTGTCGGCTTTGATTTGATTGCTGAAAGCATCGAATCCTTCACCTAGAGATTCTCCCGGCCTCCCCCTCTAGCTAGAAGATAATTGTACGTCACAGATAAAATTAATTCATTGTACTATTCAAGAATTCATTAGTGCGATTTTCACACCACAGCTTGACGATTACAGTACGTACTCTGCAGCTAATCAAATTTCAGTAGATCAATTCACGAATGTAATTTTCAGGCAACAGCTTAATCGCAGCACTCTTCAGCTAGTCAAATCATTAGCATATATGTATATATATGCGCGGTTAATTAGCTACATCTATATATATACTTATTCTTTTAGAGAGAAGCTAGCTAGCTATAGCTAAGTACATATACATGCATGCCTTAGCAATAACTTTGTTTAGCGTTGAAATGACATTATTATATTTTCCTAATTAAAATTACCAACGAAAGGTAGTTGTGTTTCAATTCACTAGCTACTAGCTAGCTTAATATATATACACTACCACGTAGTACAATTCTATAGTACGTACCTAATAAGAAATTTATATTGCAAATTCCAACTACCTATTAAATTTGGTCAATTCGATTATATTGAAACCATATATACACACATACAAACATATATATATATATATACATATACGTATATATACACAGATACATATATATATATGTACACGTATATATACATATTATACATATACGTGTATACATATGTATACGTGTGGGTATATATATATGTATACGTATATTTGTGATATATGTATACGTATATTTGTGTGTGTGTATATATATATATTTTGATACATATAGACGTGTAAACATTCCATTGCACCAACTCAATCCCAAACTTGATTCTAATTATATGTCTAAAACATATAGCTAGCTAGCTAGCTAGCATATACTTATATAACAATACATATGAGAATATCAATATATTCTTGTTATATATCAAGGGCTGAATATATATATATTCTGACCATTTGATGAACTACCTACTTAGCTAGTGGCCGTACGTTCATATATATACAGTAATAATCTGATTTTATACATATGGGTACTGTTAATTGGTTCCACTAATTGTTTAATATCGTTAAAATTCGGTTTATAATATATTAATATTATAACGTGTGGCGCCGCTCGATCGGTGTACGTGAGGACAAAGCGATCGACATCCACAGAAAATTAATCTGAGATTCCGGATAAGAGCCGGACCTATCAACTATAATTAAATGGTCAATATATATCACTTAGATCGATCGCAATTAGGGCACTGAGACGTAGTACTATTCTTCGTAGCCGGTGGCGTTAATTGCTCATAATATACGTACTAATAACTATCGGCTAGTACGTACGTTACATTAGAATGAACTGCAAATACTCGATGTTGTTTGGTTCACTTGTCCAGTACTGCATGTGCATGATTTAATTTAATTGGTCCCACATGCTTGTACGTATTTGTAGTAATTAATATAATTAACTAATTAACCCACATAAGGTCATATTTGTAATAATTGATATAATTAACCCACACTGCACCTATTTCTAGAGAAACGTCTGAACACAAGTTAATTCAAAATTACTCTTACATGGTTAATTTAATTTTTGAACAAACTACATGATTATAAGTGATCAAAACCAAACGTTTAGGAGAGATCCAGCTAGTTAATTAGAGGTCCAAAGATCGATGCAAGATGACGAGAGGCTGAAGTAATGTATCTCAAAATGCAGACAAGTTAGTTCTAATTAAGGTGTTGGGTTTGACATAGTTTAATTTCAGAATGATATTAGTATATGAAAATTAACACCGGTAGTAAATTAAAGTGACGCGGGCGGTGGACGTTAGCGAGAGCTGATGTATATATGACAGTGACAATGATTTGAGTTGACTTAAGCGAAACTAAATGATGGTCATATATATATGTGTACATATATACGTATATATATATATTATAGATATACATACGTATGTAAATGTGTATGTATATATATATGTCCCAACTTTAATTACCGTATTGATTAATTATATGTAATAAGAGAGCTAGCTAATACTACTACTAGGCTACTAGCTAGTAGAATGCATTAGCTACCTGTATAATTATCTAGAATATTAGCTACTTGTACGTACTATATATATAGCTAATATATATGTTATTCAAACAGTATACTAAAAATTGTAAAAATGAACAAATATATGATAGTAGCAGCTATATATATCTCTGAGTAGTTGTGAACAGAATGAAGATTGACAGTGCACATACAGTAGCCATGACCGCTGTTTCGCAGTGAAGATAAAGTACCGCGCGCCAGCTAACTAATGTTCACCATCCCTTCCTAAATATTGATATTTCTGAGTTATTTAGCAAATATAAATTATAAAAATGGAAATTCCCTCCAAATCATCTTATGCTTAAATTTTAATTGTTTTTATTCTTCTTCTAAACATCCGACGAGCTAAAAGTGTTTAGATTTCCATGCATTGAAATTACTGTCCTAAAAATACTTATATTTGAAAATATAGGGTATATATAATTGTAAAGATGACTCCTATGATCATCTGCTTGATTTTATTAGCCACAATTAAAATTTAAATTTTGAATTAGATAGAGATTTATTTTATCATAGTTTGTTTTCTAGCCTTAACTTTTAATTAAACCGTGTTAATAATAAAACTATACAAGTTTCACTTATAAATTATATTATTTTTGTTTGCATCGATCATTTACATATTTTTCTATGGTTACTTAACCAATTGAAAAAAATTATAAAGGCTGGGTTGATTTTCATTGTAAGAAAACAGTGATAATAATTAAATAAGTACTTCATCCATTCCAAAATGTGATATATTATGAATATGGACAGAAGTTTTATCTAAATTCGTGTTATTAAAAATCTAAATGTTTTATATCGTATATTACGTCTGTTTATTTTAGTACAAAGTGCGCACAGAAATATAAGATGAGTGAAATAAATGCACAGGTCACGGTAGCTAGCTAGCTAGCACACAAGGGAGGACACTGGAGTTGCTACTACTACAAAATAAAAAGGCAAGCGGAGTTGATTAAAATCGAGAGGAATTAAGCCAAGTGACCCGTCTCTCTCTCTCTCTCTCTCTGCTGCACTACTAGCTAGGCTACTAGCTGCTGCTAGCTCCTCCAGGCGGTGTGTGCCATGGCCATGGAGGGCGCCGGCGACTGGCCGTTCGCCGCCGACGAAGCGTACGCCGACTCGTCGGCCATATTCGCCGAGCTCGGCTGGGCCAACGGGCTCGCCGTCGTCGGCGCCGTGGGGGAGCTACTGCCGCCGCTGGATCCACCGGGCGAGGCCACGCCACCGCCGCTGGATCCGCCGGAGACGCCGGCCGGGTCCTCCGCGGACGGCGCCGCGTCGTCGTGCTCCACCGACGACGGCGCCGACGGCGGGAAGCCGGTCGCCGCGTCCACCGAGGCAGCGTAAGTACAATAATTAATCGCAATTGCAAGAGCTTAATTTAATTACTCGATGAATCGCTCGTTATTTCCCTCAAATTATGGTTCTCTTATAGCAAACTAAAATGGAATTAAATTCGGAACAAGGCACTAACTAATTAATTTAAAACTTTTTTCAAGTCTCTTCCTTTTCTTTTTCAGTTTTTTTTTTGCTTTGCATTTTGTTTGTATGGAGATGATTTAACGGTGGCCAATTCGTTTACGCGGATAATTAATTAATTAATTAACGCATTTCTCCGAGGGGCTAAACGGTAAAAAGACGCCGCTAGCTAGCTAGCTTAGCTAAGCGAGCGTGTTTGTGTGGTTAATCTGCTTCGAACATTGCGCCGGGATTTGCGTGCTAAAGCTCCATCACATGTGCTTAATTTCCTAATTAATTTTGTTCCTCTTAAATTGTCTTATCTTTATCTACATGCTTTCAATTGAGTTTATATATGTTTATTTTTGCTAGCGATAATTAAGTACTGGAGTAGCATTATATTTTTCAGACACGTACTACGTATACTCTATATACGTATATATACTGTCAATCTCTCATATATCATATATAGGAGTACCTTGGAAGTGTTTATGTTTCATTAATTTATACTACTATTTGCCAATTAATCGATCGGCGCATGTAGCCTAGACAATGCATGCACTAGCTGCAAAAGGAAGTACGAATACGTACGTACGAGTGCGTGTTGGAATTAGGTTGCGAATTAAATTGCAAAAGAGGTCGATCTGGAGAGAGAACAAACGTGTAATTAATTAATTAATTAATTAATTAAGCGGGACTCAGACAGGATCATTACTATATAGGAGTATTAGGGCTCGAGTTAAGATGTTTTCATTGCAAGCTAGTCAGTACACAATTTCTTATTACGCCTACTTCTACTTGCTCTGGCTTATAGTAGTTCTCCTTTCATAACTTTTAAATTCTCGATCTAAACTATATATATATATATATATATATATATATATATATATATATATATATCTTTCTGACGGAAATTCTCTAAAATATTAATATTCCCCAACTCATCAAGTAAGAAACACGTGTTGGATCGATCGACGTACTACCAGCCAGCTACACGCATGACTATCTGCTTAATTGTTTTTACACCTAAATATATATATCACTACAAATAGTTATCCTCATCTCTCAATCGGACGGTAATCCTCATCTGTATCGGATATAGCACCCGTCACGATGCAAAGATCACTGATGTGAGAAGTCATCTCTATGGGGCAAACGCCCATCATGGATGCATTTATATTTGTCGGGCCTAAACTAAAACCCGTCACCGATAGATTTGACCCAGATGACCAGTCAAATAAGAGTCCGTCACCGATGACCAAATCTCAATCGGGCCCCAACTAACGCTCGTTAAGGATGACAAATAATCTCAATCGGGCCCTAACTAACGCCCGTCACGGATGATAAATAATCTCAATTGGTCCCCAACTAAAGCCCATCACAGATGACAAACAATCTCAATCGGGTCCTAATTAAAGCTTGTCACGGATGACTAACAACTCAATCGGGCTTTAACTTAAACCCGTCACGGATGATGTCATCTCCATTGGGCTTAAGTCAAAGCCCGTCGCCGATGAGTGTTCCCCCCACAAAATAAAATCTGTTTTTTGGTTAGCCTTAGCTCTTTGCTAGCCATGCCAGCTACAAAATGACAGAAACACACATATATATACATACATACATACATACATACATACATACATACATATATATATATATATTCCCTTTCCCAGCATATACAATCATTCACAGGAAACTTCAGAAATCACATATGCCATTCACATATTTCACACATCCATTCACATACACATCCATTATTCACACATTTCACAATAACATTTTCAAGTGCTAAGCATCAAAACCTGCAAAATCAAGTTGTAAATTGGAACACATTTAGGTTTAGCATTGCAAGTATATACATAAACAGTTTGACCGGATTGTACATAAGTGTTACATAATCACATATCTTTGACATTAGAAATGTTCAACAATGTTTATCATTTAACTTGAAGTCCGTAGTCTAAACATTCCTTTTGGGTGATGTATGTCGCGGACAATGAAGTCGGCTATTTTGTTGTACAGAATCCGCATGTTGTGGTACACGTGGAATCCGCATTGGTCACCGACTTGTTGTCGGACTAGGAAGTATTTTTTGAGGATGAAGCGGTTTTGTCCTTTCTTATGCATGCCTCCTTTCTCCACATATGTGCCCCACGCTTCATCTATCCTTATTGAATCGGGGTCCAATCATAGTCCTTACTGATTTTGGAGTTCATTTAGTGGCATTTACTCCATTTAGGCGTTATGACCAGCAGGATCCAATGGGCACTGTGGCATTAATATAGTGGAAGTTACATACTAGAGCTATACGTGACGGGCAATTGCATATATTTAGGGTACACACTTACTATTGATTATAGGCGCACATAATGTACTCCTTGTCTTGGTGGGCCCACAAGGTGTCATGGATGTAGTTTATCATTCCCTGACGATTGCCTTGGAGATTTGTGACGGTGACCACTTGTGGATCTAGCAAGGCAACTTGCGGTGCATTCTTCCGACACCACTTCCAACTATACCTACACGCAAGACAAACGCTCTTATAAGCGTGTTATATGGATTGTTATTATCAAATTTCGTAGGCAACAATACTTACAAGGAGTAGCACTTAAGGAGACTTGTGTCCTCCGCTCGGAACCTGTAGAGGTCGAAATAATCCTTGAAGCCGATCACAATATAATTTTCTGGCCCAAGAAATGGCTGTCGATCGTGATGGCCTATTATATTGCTCTCCCTATTTGTCCTCCTCGCGTTGGTTTTCTCCATGTAGTATCGGTGAAGCTCCTTGCAAGCGTTGTCCATCATGCCTAGCGCGTCGTCTCCAACTAATGGCACGCCTAGTTGTATGGACGCCGGAGCAACGATCTTCTTAGGTACTTACTGCCCCTTGTCCATATTTAGCTTCTTTGGAGCCAGAAGCGAGGCCTGCACCTTTCCTTTTCCTCTTCCTCTCCCCCTTTATCATTCGTGACGGGCTCGATTTTATGCACATCTAACATGTCTGTGCAAGTATATCTTTGCTGGTCTCTTTTTAGCCCCGTTTGAGATGACTTCGTTGTGACAGCCCGTAAAACCCAGGTATGTGAGAAGTCGTCACAGATGAGACGATCTGTAGTAGTGTGTGTGTATATATATATATTAATTGGTGGATCGTGCCATGCTTTTCCCATGATCGACTTGCATTGGTAATGGTATAGTATATAACAATGTGGTGTAGTGTTCATGCCATTTCATTATCCGTTTCAATAATATAATAATTTATATATGGAGGGTACGTAGTAATTAACTAATATTATTAAGAGATTAATTTAATTAATGTATGGTTATATATATATATATTAATTGATCAGGAGCAAGTCACTTACGCCAGGGAAGAAGGGTGGGAAGAAGAGGGCGCGGCAGCCGCGGTTTGCGTTCATGACGAAGAGCGAGATCGATCACCTGGAGGATGGATATCGCTGGAGGAAGTATGGCCAGAAAGCCGTCAAGAACAGTCCTTTTCCAAGGTACCTACATTATCTTGATGAGTCTCACTCTGGTACTCTCTATTGGTAGTAGAAAATAATCTGAACCGTTGATCTCATTTGATCGAATGGTTTAGATTGCTTTCTACTACCACTCTATTTAGCGATAGTAGAAATATGGAGGATTCAAAAAAATAAGGGTATAATTATCATTTAGCAGTGACTAAACTTTTTTCCTTCTTTTTTGGTTTTTGATGGAATATGAGCAATACCAACATAATGGATAACCACATATCGATCTAGCCGGGAAAAAACATAAATGATAAAATTACTCGTAATCATTTTATTAGTAAATTATTAATTTACCCTTAATATTACTGGTAGTATAATATTATAAGTAAAGTGTATCGGAGCATCGCTCTATATATATTTATACATATAAATTCATATTACAAATGCATGCATCCATGCATGCTGCAATATATAATAAGATGCCTTGTTTTTGGTTTCTCTAATTTCTTCTTATTCTAATTAAGCAATAGTTCCTGATATGCATGATTAATTAATTCAGCACATATATTAATTCTCGATTAATTGACACAGTGCAGCAACTATGAGTGAGAATAATCAGCACAGTGGGTGCACATATTAAAGTTGTGGGCTGAACAATAAGGACGACGTGTACTTTTAGTTAGTTGTATAGTGTTGTAAAAGCGTATCTGCGCCAATATATTTCATAATTACAACCACGGTACTTCATAAATTCTGAACATGAACATGCCAACGAAGCAAATTAAGCAATTCTGTGAAATGAAATACGTTGATTAATTTTCTGGATTTGAGTTTGTCAACAATGCATATGGCATCGTCGACTGCATTGAGCCATGCACATCGGCAACAATTAAAAATGTGGTCGTTTTATATATCTTTAATCGAGAGAGATCAACACTGTATATATATGATTTCCGTGCCACGCATAAGCAACAAAAATGTGTCCAATCATGTTAATAACTATTGGTTGCAGTAAGTATAGCTAGGACTGCTATAATTAAAGGAATGCTAGTATGTATAATATGATATCACATAATCTAATTAAGTAGAATTGACTTAGGTAATCGCATCTTTCTCAAGTTATGATGCAAACTCCAATGGTTTTTGGCTGTTACAATGGTGAATAATGTTTTAAGCTAGAAAAATCCCCCAAATTAATCCTTTCAGCACTAGACTAAAGACTATTTGTAATTTTATTAAATAATACAACCATAACTTTATTAGGCAACTACCATTAATTTTCTTCCTTTCCTTATGCTCTGGTGCACAAATCTTCAAGTCTCGGATATAAAGCAATTGTGCAGTGGTTGTTTTGATGGCTTTTTATTCATAACGTATACTCTCTGTTTGAAAATATAAGACGCCTATCTAAACTTTACAACTTTTGATCAACAAGTAGTCTAATCATGTATATGTCTAGAGATAAAAAAAAAAAAAGATAATCGTTGAATTCGTATTTGGTTGCAAATTCATATGATATTTTAATTAGTTTCAATACCAATAATAATGTAATTTGGGGACGGTCAAAGTTTGACGTTAGAGATCGTGCCAAATCAAACCACGCCTTATATTTTTTTTCTGGAGTATATAGAGTATATATATACCTGTTTGGTCGGTTAAGCAGTTATATATACTAGATGATGCATTGGTCCTAAACCCTGAACCCTAATGTAAGCTAATATATATAAGCTGGCTGATCTCCCCAACATGTGTATATTTCTTCTGCAAATGTAATTAATCAATTAACCACTGCACCGTCCCAAACTATATATTTTGCAAATCAATTAATCAAAATCTCTTGGTTAAATTAATTAACATGTATGTGTGTGTAAATATAATAAATAAAAAACAGGAGCTACTACAGGTGCACGAACAGCAAGTGCACGGTGAAGAAGCGCGTGGAGCGCTCCTCCGACGACC
This sequence comes from Oryza punctata, assembly GCA_000573905.2. Lineage (NCBI taxonomy): Eukaryota > Viridiplantae > Streptophyta > Magnoliopsida > Poales > Poaceae > Oryza > Oryza punctata. Next base: position 766,606 of record CM002494.2, on the reverse strand, counting down.
CCTCCGTCGTCATCACCACCTACGAGGGCCAACACTGCCACCACACCGTCACCTTCCCTCGCGGCGGCGCCGCCACCGGCAGCTTCTCGCATATCCACACCATGGTCGCGGCGGCCGCCCTGGCCGCACCCGCCTTCTCCGCGCACCAACAACTCTACAGCAACCTGCAGCATCAGCCGCCGGCGACAACGATGCCGCTTGCTGCTGCTGCTACTACTCCGGTGGCGTCGCCGTCGCTGCTACAGCTGCCTCTGCACTGCAACCAGGAGCTGCAGGTGGTTGCCAGCTGCAGCGACTACCCGTCGTCGTCGTCGTCGCCGGCGAGTGTTCCCGTTGACAGGGGGCTCCTTGATGACATGGTGCCTAGGGCAATGAGGAATGGGTAGTAGAAGCATATATAAAATCGATTTTAATTTGGGAGTTGTAGCCTAATTAATAATCTTAATTAGCTACTCGATCGATCAGCTGTTGATTAGTTGCTTAAATGGATTATTAATTAGCACGGTAAGTAGTTACTCTTATTCCTGTTGAGATTATTGGAAAGAGAATAATTAATAGGGTACATATATAGACATAGTATATGGGTGATACGTATAATATAGTTCGAAATTAATAAACAATTATTTGACTTATATATAGTTGTCTGTTTGATGTCATTCTAATTGTAATTTTTGTTGGTGAATTAGTTGCTTGGATGGGATTAGCACGCCATATATAAGTTGTATTTTTCATTGGTGATATGACTACGACCTGGTTTTTGAATGCCGATCAATGTTCTACAAACTTGGTGTGTAGTGGTAATATAAGAGGACAAGTATATATCCAGCCTTTGACGAAAATCCCGGACTTAATTAAGCAGATCTGTGTGATGATAAAATTAATTAATAAAGTTAATTAATAAAGTAATTCATGCTAATGCATGCATGCTAGAACAGTACACTTGATGATGCACATGTATCGCAGTTTCTGAAAATGAGATATAATTGGGCTTGGATCCAGCCCAGGCCCATACATTTACCAGGATTTCAGCTTTTCCTTTTGTTTTGTTTTTATAAGAAAAAAACCAACCGATTTACAATGGCTGGGATTGCTTTAAGATTCTCGCCGTCCTCACCTCTTCGTTTTCTCGCCACGCCGCCGCCGGCGAGCCTCGCTACCCAATTGCCGGAGCTCAAAGGGAACACATGGCGGCGGAGATGCTGCAATTCAAAGTGGTGGAGATCCGGACGGCAGTCCGGCTCCCTGTTGTGCCCGCGCCGCGCCTCCTCCATGATGGTCGCGCCCTCAACCAACCCAGCGAATCTCAATGTTTCAATTTATTGTTCAGTTTCTAATAGTTATTGCATCACTGAAAAAATCTTACCTACTGCAATTTTGATTCTTTTTGCTACATGAGCGCAATGGTATGCTAATTTGATTGCCGCAAACTTGGATTCTTTATTCTACTCGCACATACTTTCTGGAATTCTAATGTACCACCATTTTAAGTAGGCTCTTTTCACTCATCTAGAATGCATACATGTTAGTGTTAAAGTTTGAACACCATCATAATCCCATATCTGTGATGCTTTGCAGAATATGAACAAGGGATAGCACAGGCAAATATACACTATTCAGTATAATTGAACAGAGAACCATTGCCACATTATTTGAACCAGCTAAAGATCTTGTTAGGTAGATACTAAACGAAAAATCCAAATACGGTTTCACTGGTACAAGTACACTATCATAGAGTAAGAAATCTTCTCTCCCTTTTTGAAGCCTGCTACTGTTTCTTTGTTTTCTTAACGAGTCTGCATTATGCAATTGATGTGCATTTGGTACTGAATATTTGAATTATGCACTGTTGACTTGGCTTTGGAACTCCTGCTGAATATTTCCTTCATCCTTAATGTTCTGTCGTTCACAGCTGCATGAGATCAGATGGTTAGAACATCAGCGCCGCTGGTCGACAGCCATCATCTTAATTTTCTGCTGCTTGCCGAGATAGCGCCGTTGTGGTCGTCATCCACCGTCGGTGAATCCTGATGGATTCTGCCTGCTTGCCTTCTTTTAAGTTGTAAAAGAATCTTCATCTTTTTTTTAAATATAATGTGTATTTTTTCCTCGCACAATGGTTGTAATATACGTGCAAAAAAAAATATTACTAGCAATTTTCTCTGGTGGATTGCTGAAACAAGAACACGAAAATACAATTAATAATACGAATAAAAAAATTATTACTAGCAAATTTCCTCTAGTGGCTGAAAGTAAATATATTACTCATCACTCCAACAACAAGAATGTACAAAACAATACCTCAAAATAAAAGTTTTACTTTCGGATGTATGGCTGCCCGGGAAGCGATACGTAGTGAGTTTTTTACTTCACAAGTTAATGGGTTTTTACTAAACAAATCTGGTAAACAAATCTGGTAGAGACCCTAATAAAATAGACAACACAGTAATTTTTTTTACTCAAGCACGGAGTAATATTTTTACTCAACAAATAATCGGATAGGTACTAAACAAATCTAGTAGAGTCCCCAATCAAATGGACATAACACGTAGTAATTTTTCTACCCAATCACGGAGTACTTTTACTCAACAAATAATCAGATAGGTACTAAACAAATCTCAAATCTGGTAGAGATCCTACTAAAATGGACACCACAAAAAGTAATTTTTTACTCAAGCATGGAGTGATTTTTTTACATGCAAGAGTGGGACCATGGGAAGGGAGATTACATTTGGAAACAGGAAACTAGCCGGTGGTGGGCTCATTAAAAGAAAAAGGGAAAACACGGAGGGATCGAGGCGCATCGTTGTGTGTCACGCCACTGGGATCCCTAGCGAGCATCGCTCCATATAGTGAGACCGTATATACGTATGTATATATTATATATATAATATGTATAAACTTTGTATACACACATATAAAGTTTATACGTGTATATGTATATACATATATACTCTCTGTTTCATACTACAAGTTGTTTAACTTTTTTTTCTAGTTAAATTTGATTAAGTTTGACAAAGCTTATAGAAAAAATTAGTAACATCTAAAATATCAGATTAGTTTTATTTAATTTAACATTGAATATACTTTAATAATATGTTTGTTTTGGATTAAAAATACTAATATATTTTTTAATAAACTTGATCAAACTTAGATATGTTTAACTAGGAAAAAAAATCAAACGACTTATAATATAAAACGGAGGGAGTACTGTATAGGAGAGAGGACTAGAGCGGGGCAGCTGATCACGTCGCGTATCAGCGCCCCCCGTCCATCACTGCTACGTACGCCACGCCTTTGAGGTCCAGGGTCAAGTCCTTCTCACTTCATTGAGTTTCTTCATCCAATTAATATCTTTGCACGTGACAGATGTGGTCACCTATTGTTGTGGAGTATTAGTCACATTAGAAGAAAGATGATCTAAGTGGGCATGCTGATAAGAAAAACATGGTTTTTCTGGCTACCAAATAAGTAATTTGGTACCAAATAAACATGTGGCGCTACCAAATAAGTAAACATTTTGAAACGTGATTCGACAAACTTTTGAAATTTGGTCTTGATTTAGGTGAAGTTACATTTATGTAATTTGACCTGACACACGTCTGAAAGGTACTACTATGCTCCTCCTTCCAGGTGCTGACCAAACATCCACCATCCTCTATGCAACAGAAACGTAGTAAATTTCATAAAGCTGATGATAGTTTTCCAAATTCTAGGCTTAAACTTGTTCAGGTACCTATAGTTTTCCAAATTTGATTAAAATGTAATGTAGAGAGAATCATTTGTTGCACTAAAAGGAATTATTCTTTAGCTTTCAGATAATGCTATTAAATGTTTTTAATCTGATTCTTTGAGAATAATGCATGAATAACTAATTTGCTTTCTACTAGCAGAGATGATGGTTCACTGGTCCATCCCTCTCAATAAAAAATATGGGCATTACACTGTTAAAAGATTACTCCTGTTTAATTACTTCAGAATTCGATTCATTCTATACATGTTTCCTTCCTATAAGGTGCTTTCAATATTACACATATTTTCGTTGTGAACTTTGAAGATTTAACTGTTACAGCTGTATTTGCAAGTTGGAATCACTTTTTCATCAATACCAACGAACGGATTTAGTGAAGGTAAAATATCAATGGATTGCTCGAATTCAAAATATGTAAGTAATCGGGTAAAGATAGTCTGAATGTAAAGACATCTTCAAATGGTATCGAAAGTGGATAACCATGAAAAATTCATTTAGGAATTTTGTTGTGGTTGTATTAGATTATAATGATTCACCATGTAAATAAACATATGTAATTTATAGAAGTTCAGGGATATGTTTATTCATATTTAGGTTCAATATAAATTTGATAATACCTATGTTCTCTAACAAATTATCCATATTGACTCTCTTTTCTTTAGCATGATTACAAGCTTCTTTATAGTGTAGCCTCCTTAGATTATGTTGATTTGCAAATTTTGGGTACATGTTTAGCTATCTTAAAATAAAGAACATGCTATTTAACTGGTATCTGTTCATCGTTACTATTTGATCACCTGTTGATGAAGCACATTGATTTAACTTCCTATGCATTTTTGAAGCTACAAAGTATATATTTGAGTTGCCTTATTTTAGTACTTTTTTCCTTGCAAGGGTTTCAATACATCATAAAGTTGCTCAACAAAATTTATATTTTTTAAAGTGATTATTTATATCCTATGATATATATGGCTGAAAATAATGCGATTACTAGTGGCTTTAAAAGGGACACTCAGACATTGTGAGGTAATGAAGTGAGTAGGGAGTTTTATTCATTGCCCTGTTGTTGTGCTATTGATTGCGTTTTGGTGGATAATTTTGCTGCACGCAGCTAAGTATACATTGCACCTGCTTGATTCCTGTACAAAGTTCATTAGCCAGATGGATCAGTTAAACACAAAGATAAGGTACAAAAATGTTTGTACTGCGTGACTGCCTATCTGTCCACGAGGACTTTCATATGCCATATTCCTGCAAGTTGGACTTGCTACAACTGATTCTGCGTCTCTTATTTCCTTTGCTTGGAGTCATGCTATTCCCAAAACCCATCGGGGGATCTGTTATTTGTTTATTTCTTAGGTTTGATCCATGAATTGTGGTTCGGTTTCAGCAAGGATTCTAATGGAAGTTTAGACCGAAGTGCCCAAAAATGTATAATCAATTTAAGGTGGTCTTGATAGATGATCCAGCTTCATTTTCCAGTGCACTCCGGCCGCTTCTTCAGCTAGGCAGTCGCGAGGCGATCCAGCCCTAGCGACACAACCTTACTCTCCTCTCATCGCTGCCGGAGTGGCCGCAGGCCGGCTCACGAGGAAGGCGGCGGCGGGGCCACAGGAAGAATAGCCACAATTTTATCTCAGCATTGTAAATTTGTCCCCTTTTCTTCATGAAAGTTACTTGACTATATGGATCCATTTTATATACTCCCTCCATTTCATATTATAAGATTATCAATAAGGGTTTCATCGGGATTTCAGTCGATAAGTTATCCGGACGTTGCATCGGCTTATAAGGATTACATATAAGTTACATTTAACCGATTGCAACAAAGGTTTTACTGTTTATCTAATCATTTGGATATATTGACATCGGACCTCTAGCCGATATATGCTTTAACCTTCGGATCAACGCTTATTCTATCATATCACTTATAGGCATCGGTTGGAATTACTTTATCAGCTTGGTGCGCGAGAGCATGCGCTACGCCATATACACTTAGGCGTGCCTGCGTCCGTGCAACTTTAGTACATGCAAATACAGAATAGATCGATTTCCAGCGGCGTGGTCGGAAATCCGGTAGAGGATCAATACCTAATGTCGAGGCAAAGCGCCAGGTGATTGATCGATTTCATTGGATTACAATCTCATGGTTCCCTCCAAGCTAATTTTATTGTGGTTATTCGTCCAATTCAAAGTCCAGATTGAATCCATCCTTGCTTTTCCCTTAGTGTCTAGCTTGGTTTCTTTTGATCTTTTTTTTAGCTGGATTGGAGTCCTCTCTGGGAACTCCTCTATGCCATGGGTCCGTTTTAGTATCGCCTCGGTTGGTTGTGTCGCTTGAATCGGATTGCGAGAAAGGAACGACAAACGAACGCTAACACAAACGTGCGTATAGACGAAAAACGGATTTATGGACGAAAAATTACTTTTCAAGTAGTTAAGATTTGTAACAGCGAGGGTATAAATGGAAAGCAAACCAAACAATTATATAGAACTATTAAAATTGCGAAAATTTGGGTAAAGTAAAATTTAGCATCAATCCAAATAAAATCTAGGATATGACTTACGTATATGTTAACTTATTATAAAACGGATGAAGATTAGCTTATTTTTGATACGGATGAAGTTGTATGAGTTGAGGAGACGCCACGCACTTGAGGCCGTCTAGTCTAGGAGATTGCGTCTCCATATACCCACGGTTTTCTGCCTATTTCCTTCTCTCGTAAGCATTCTATCGAGACCCACCATGCAAGGCTATTGCCACAATGGCCAATCGGTAACCACATATTTGCGCAGTTAAATCTTACGTGGCATAGGTGCATAGCCAAGAATTGGCTTAGGCTGAGAACCTTTCGTAATAGCCTATACTACTATAGCTCTAAAAATTAACACATCATCAACCATAATCAATCAGATTAGTCAACAACTACTAACTCTATAAAAAATTGACACATCGTCTTGTTTCGATTTTTGAATTCGTCTTGGTCATTTCCTCGTTAAACCCAACGAAACCAGGCACCCAAGTCCCAGCCCAATTTTCTTTTATAGCACAAGGAGAAAATGCTGGAGCTAGCACGATTCCAGCGTAAATCACACACGCCTCATTGTTTATGCCAGCCAGCAATGTACTCACGCATTTTTACTTGACCACTTTCTGTCTTCACTTTAAAAAATGCAAAGTGTTCTCGAGAATAAAGACGGTGGAACACTGGAGTGAGAAGCAAAGCACCAACTAAGAAGCAAAAGAAACAATTTCTTTTCCATTGAATTAGAAAGGAGCACAACCTGTTTGTTGGGAGTATTGCCAGAGCCCGACAGCAATTACAACAACTAAATGGGCAACAGCAAGCAAAGAAAAGGAGTGCTCCAAATTAATGGCATCTAAGTAAAAGCTAGATATCTTCCTTTCCTTTTTCTGCTTCTATGTACTAAAAATGGCCCCTAAGACAACCTAAACCTCCCCTGTTACCTATAAAATTTCCTACAATGTACACAAGCAGCACCAACAACAGTCAGTCAGTCAACAGTCATACTTGGACCCTCTGCCTTGTTACTCGCCCACCCTGAGCGCTGAAGTCCAGCACTCTTGCTCCACCGCCAGTCCAATCTTCGTCATCGGTGTCCTCATCACCACCACCACGGCCTCTTGTAACAGTCACCGGCCTTCTTACTCTCGATGAGCTTCTTGGAGTCGGACGTTTTTTCTGGGCCGAAGCGGTGTACATCCCGTAGTCCACGGTGTCTTCTCGCAGCACTGTCTTGAAATCCTGTCCATCACGTCCAAATTCACATCAAATGTTACACACAGCAGCGCCTGCCAAACCCCAGACAATAAAACATGCTACTACAACTTTGTTCCCCACAAATCCAGAATTTTTCAGTTGCGCTACCTGGTATACACGTACTGCATCCTGCGGGCAGCTTGGCAAACTGGTGTTGGTATTACTAATGTTCAATGGGATATTCTGCTTGGAGATTGTTTCACCAGATTTTGGTGGATCCTTCAAAGAAAATGCCTGTAATGTTGAAAGTTCAAATAGAACTTGTGTCAGTAAAATCATCTTAGGATTAATAATATCCAAATATGGGACTAGCGAGGCAAACCTGACAGCGGGCATCGGTTAAACTATAGACAGTTTTCAGATGTCTCTTCAGCTTGAGAAGGAGCTGCAGGGCTATCGCGCCATGGCAATCCTCCTGACAACAAAAACAAACTGAGATGCACCGATCTATGCATTGATGAACTCTCACTAGCCACTACGCTGATAGCTCTCTCTAACTCACCTGAAGTTTGGCCATGTTAACAACTGGTGTGCTGCATGTATTGCCAAGCATCATTTGAGAAACATCAACCAAATTTTGGTCAGAGCATCCCCCAGGCTCATGCATCACATCACCAGTGTCTCTTGGCATACCCACCATTTCTTGCTGCTGATACATGGAAGTCCAATTTTTCAAATTTGCCTCAACTGCTCCAGCTCTTAATTGAATAACCCGATTTATATCATATATCAAGTAAAGTGGCTCATCAGGGCTTGTGAATGGGAGAGAGGCAAGAACTTCAGCGCAATACCTGCAATTGTTATGCAACTTTGTAGTCAAATACATTATCCAATAATAGAGAGTTGACAAGCATAATTTAATCTGGCTACTTACACGAGAAAGCTAATTGTGGGGTAACTGCGGTTATCACCCTCAAATTTACGGACTATTGAGTGTACAAACTTGTTCCTGGAATTCCGGTTTGCACGGATGAGGCGGTATATTCGAGATATCCCAGGTTTAACAAACGCAATTGGATTAGATTTCATGTTTGTGGCCACCATGTCATGATTGCTGATCGTGGACTCAAAAAATCGAAATGACATCTGCAGGCCATCACCTAACCGGCTTTCAAAAAATGAAGGGTACCTGCAAACAACTCCTAACAATCAGAAGATTATGTCCAAAAGGAACATAAGAGTGAGAAGGTAGATCACCATACTTTTCATTCATATTCATTAGCAGATGATGAGCCAACTTTGAGTTTCCCTCCAGTGGGTCAGTTTCTAGTGCTATAAGGTGTGGAACACAAGTAATGGGGTGAACCAAACCCTGGCGAAGAACAATTTCAACAATCTACAAAAAGAAAAAAACAATTATTGTTTTATATTGTAAAATATAAAGGGCAATTGTAAAAGTATGCACATTGGTCTAATTCACCTTTAGTGCAGTTTGACGGACTTGATCATTTATATCCAAGCATCTTTCAAGAATACAATTCCAATATAATTGGATAATACCACCGCATATGTTAGTATCTCCAGCACCAGCAGCAACGGGCACTTCACTTCCACCGTTTGTTGCACTGGGTGTAGGCTTGCCAGTACTCTCTGCATTGAGCTGGCTTTCCGCATCACGTAGATACTCAAAAAGGTTCTGCAATCCTTGAATCTGGACAGGAGGGTCCATTTTAAATAGTCTATACAGAGTATGTGTCATTACATGTTACTAAAAGAGAGTGTATACCTTTAATCTATAATCAACAACAGAAGACAATGATGACTCTATTAGGGTTGAGATATCTTTACGTAGCATAAAATCAGGCTTTGCAATAAGTATGTATCCCAAAGCCTGCATGCACAGAGAAATATATCATTTAGTACAGAATAGTTTGTAAATATGAAAAATAAATGAAACTAAAGCAACATTCAGTTATCTAGACAGGTGGACATGCCATCCATCCATCTAGTTTTTTCTAGTGTCATTAAGTGCAGTAATTGATTCCAAGTGTGCACACCTGCAAACCTCGAACCTTCAAGCTGAAATCATCCTTGAGAAGATATTCCTTCTTCAGCAAGTCAATAATCTTTGGAAAATCAAGTTGATTTTCGGATGCTGCCATGAGTTGAGAACCATACCTAAGGAGCAGTCCAAGACAAAACAATGATCGGCCCAAAAGCTGAGTTTCAGAAAAAAAGAAGAGATTGTCAGAATAACAAACCTACAAAGCATTGGAAGCAAAAGAAACAACAGTTTCCACGTCTCATACAGGATAAATGCAAAACTGTCCTTGAATTCCTAAAACTATTCCTTGAATAAAACTTCATACAGGGACTGTTTACTATGTTGTGAGTTGTGACATTGGTTTTAATTTTGAGACGTACAGCTAGAGAATGGGGCAATAAATAGTATGCAAAGAATAGGAAAAAAAAACTCTACCATTAAGCTTTACACATACTCTCTCCATTTCATATTATAAGTCGCTTTGACTTTTTCTTAGTCAAACTTCTTTAAATTTTACCAACTTTATTAAAAAATTTAACAACATCTACAACACCAAATTAGTTTAATTAAAACTAACGTTTAATATGTTTTGATTGTATGTTTGTTTTGTGTTGACAATGTTGCTATATTTTTTCTATAAACTTGGTCAAACTTAAAGAAGTTTGAGTAGGAAAAAAGTCAAAGCAATTTATAATATGAAACAGAGGTAGTAGCAATTTAGATAAACTTGAAATTATCTCAATGAAACAAGTAACAGTATGATACCTGACTATCAGAATTAGAAGAGTTAGAACCCGACAGATGCTTGTAAAAAATGTTTACAAGGTATTCCAATAACCTCGGCCCTCTATCTGCTGCTTTGCTAAGGGCGCAAAGGCACCTGTTAATCAAAGTGAACAAGGTGAAATAAATCAACAAGAACGTTTAAAGCAAAAGACTTAAAATAAATAAAAGGTAGTATAATCCACATAAGACTGTAAGTTCAATAAACCGATGCTTGAACAAAATAAGGGTTTGCAATTGTGGCATGCAAATAGTGATGATTCATAAACAAAATGTTTTTAATTATAATTGCATTTCAATTTTATGAACATTAAACTATTGACAGATAATATTAACATATGCAGCATCACCCTATTTATAGCTGTAGGGATATTTATCTTACACACCAGATATGCATCATATTTACCAAAAACCCCATATGTGATCCTGTGGCTATGCAAATCATAGGCCATGTATGGTTTTCTAGCATCCAGTATTCCAGTCAATAAAAAAAATCACCAGATGAACCCATACAAGAGATATTGTATGAAAATTTCTTTAAAAAAAATGAGCAAACAGTCCTAACATATGAGTGTGTGAAAATGTAGTACGTAAGGACAAATGATCATCAAACAAAACTGAGGGTTGAAGGACGGAATATGATTACTTGATACAGGCATGCACAACTGTCAAAAAAGAGTGTCGAACAATCATCTGCTTCAGATCCTGCTCTAGTTCTATTACCACAGATTGTGGTGGCTTCCATATGAGTGGAAGAACAGCATCAATTACAAAAATTATACTTTCAAGCAACTGGGCTGTTGATTTATTGTCAACCTGTCAATATACAAGATCAGGAGCAGTGCAAAATCTAGCTGTAGGGAAAACAATAAACAAAGGAATTTATAGTTTGTTCACATGAAATAAATGTACTTACATTAACACCCAGAACATACATATCTCAACAGTACCATTGGCTAACTAACTACAATAAAATACTCAAAAAGATTCTTATGTACAGCAGGAAAAGACATTAAAAACTCATGCTGTACAAAATTCACTGGTTGCATTAGCAATTGCATCAGCTTTCTAATAAGCATAATCAAAACTCAAGTTCTGCTTCTATTAGAACAGTTCGATACCCATCAAACATGACACTAGAAGTCTTTTAACATGGAGTTAGGTTCTGTCTGCAGCAACATAGAGCTCACATTGTGAAGCCACAGGACACTAGACTCCAGGCAGTCACAATTAGTACGAATTGGCGAATTGCCCATAAAAAGCACAAGCAAACGGGGAGCTAAAGTGCTAAACTTTAATCATCACCAATCAGGCGTACAGGTTACTACACTTAATAGAATACCTACATGGTCTAAGTTAGAAATCTGTGCTAATGTATTGCAAAAGGTTGGCTTGTAGGTCGTAGACTCAAGGATATGACCATTTATAAATGCATACTAATGCTAGCTAATCATTCAATCTTTGCTTATGAAATGATCTTTTAACATGAGGAAGTTCATGAGATTGACGGGGGTTACTCAGACTGGAGCACATGGCAACATAAAGTTCAATAGAAGGAAATCCATGCTGACCTGCTTCTTAAGGTATGGTTGAAGTGTTTCAACAAACTGAAAAGGATGAGTTGCAGGAGTGCAGAGGGTGGGATCAACAATGCAAAATGCTTGCAAGGCAAGAACATAAGGAAGTGCATGGACTTCAGTCTCACTAGCAGCTCCCTCTTCCACCTTGATAATAACAAATATGTGAGAACCAATCTTGATAATGCGAAATCTTGTTAATCAAACTCCATCAGAAATTACCTGCAGTATTCTTTCCAACAATCGCTTACATATCAACTCACAACGCTTTCTTAGAGATGCCATAAATGATGAGTTAATGCCTGTGGCCTTAGCTGACTGTGGAAGGAAATCAAGAGCCAAGTTACGTTTTATAATGGTAATGAGGGGTAGGTGATTGGGCATCTTTCTCAACATGTCAACAATTTGTTCGGTCTTTACTGCAATCTCCATAGGAACTGAACTACCATCAGCAACCAAGTGCTTATGACTCCCAGTTGGTTCTTCAAACCATAGCTCATAAAATGTTTTGCATACAAGATCCTACAAAGAAGGAAACGAAGATCTACCTGAATTAATTATCATGGATGTTAACAAAAAGACAAAATATTGCTGTTCCAAAGATGTACATGACATATTTTGTTAATTGTTATATCATAAGCCTCAACCTGTTAGCTTCACTTTTAAGACATCAAGCAGGAAAAAAAAAAGAGATGAATGAAGGGATCACCAGTGGGACTTCAAGCACAATGTTCAAACTTCACATGCATAAAGGGCGAAAAGAAAAGGGAATCTAGATTAGGAGGTTCTACATTTTGGAAAAGCAAAGAAAGAGAGAAAATAGTCTTAATTCTTAATGTATCCACAACTTACCCTATCTAATTCAAAGAGACAGTATGGTTTTGATTTTTTAACATGAAAGACAATTTGCCAAGTAACAGTAACTAATAGCTACCACTATCGACATTTGTGTACAAAAGGTAATGATGAAATCCATATACACATCACAATAGATCCACAACCTATAAATACAACATTGTGGAATGAAACTAATGAGAGATGCCAAACATTTCTGGTACAATATGAAATATGCTAATAACAACATTAATTTGATTTCAAGAGCACCAGTAAACTTTTTTTTTATATTAACTTACCTGTACACTAGACTCCTCGTCATTAACACGAGAAATAATCTCCACAAAGGCACGAGTTGTGTCCGTGTTTGGATTTGAGGCACACAGATCGCGGATGATTTTGATCGCACGTTTGCGAACACTTACTCCTGTGTCCTTTATCCGCTCAGCCACTTTCTCAATATACTGTTACGGCATAGGCCAAAGTGTCAACGTTAATACCTTTTAGATTCAACAATATGGCACAGGTTAACTTCAGAAGTCTACTCACCTTCAGGCCGACATCAGGATGTGAAGCAATGTGTCTACCCACAAGCTCAAGCGCAGCTTCACGGACAGAAATAGCTGAGTCACAAAACCTTCCCTCAACAGCAGACTGGACACGTTTGTCACCCAACACCTCAGGATCAGCTTCGACTATACTGCTGACCTACATACAATGAACATGGTAATGAAGGCTAGTGTTTAAATGAAAATGGTGAATGGCGGCATAGTTTCATAAGCCATATACTCACTGCACGCAAGGCCTTTGCTCTTATTACAGGAGAATTTTCTCTCAAGCTAGCCTGAAAAAAGATAGGGCATAAGTATCAACTCCAGAACATGAAACTCAACAGAGATCAGAAATATAAGAAATCAGCCACATAATCACATACCAAAAGGAGGGAAAGGATTTTATCGAACCCCCTAGAAAATGAGTTCTTCTGGCCAAGAGCCAAACAAATTTTCTTAGCCCAATCTCTGGATAACACCAAACCATTGCCAGAATCCCGCAGAATGTCTTTAGTTTTCAGTCTGGCAAGATAGTAGATGATCTTCTCTTGAGAATGTGGATCATCTTTGTACCACATGCAGAGATAGAACCTGCACACAAAATGATAGTCAATCTCCATTCACACTTGGAAGACAAGAGCAAGATTCAACAAAACATACCATCGTGTAAACAAATTTCCATCATCTTGTGGACCACCTTCCTGGATATATGTCAAAAGTATTTGTTGAACAATATCCACTGCTGTCACCTCATCAGGTACAGTGGATTTCTTCCGATGAGAGGCAGCATTTCTCTTGCCATTCTCTTTATTTTGCAACTCGTAATATGACTGTAACACACTAAGCTGCCGTTTGCAAAAGCATAATGGACAGGCATAATCACACTGTAGATTTTCCTGACTAACAGCACCCACACAATCTGAATGGAAACATCTTCCACAGACGTCACATCCCATATTTATACCTCTTCCACCAAGACAAATACAGCATTTATTCTTTAAGATTTTCGAGCCATCACTTTCAGTATTAGTGAGTTCTTGCAATATCCAAAGCTTCTCCTTGCTACAGATAACCGAATCACGCTTCAACCTTGATGCAATACCACCAAGAAGATCAATAGCAAAACAGCGAGCAGAGGTGTCCTTTGATTTCAATCCAGCATTTTGAAGCAGCAACACACAGAGAACCTGCACATAAATCGAAGGGTACTTGATGTTGAGGGCATTACAAAACTGATTAAGTACTGGTGGATTTTGATTAAAAAACAATGCATTAAGTTTCAAACATTACAGCTAATAGCAGTTCATGCTACATATAGGATTTAAAATTTAGAATCAACATTGCTAAGCACAATTTACCTCAAGTACTGGGGCAGCAGCTGGATACTCGGGCAAGTTTAGTATAGTTAGCAAGTCCTGCACAAGATTATCTATAATCCCTTTGGCTTCCGACATATCCTGAGATTTAGCAGCAGTGAAACGTTGAAGCACATTGGTCCAAAAAAGGCAGCAAGCCTCCGTTGCTGCTTCATAGCATTTGATTGGATAACTAGCATCCATTGATGCATCAACAATAGTGCTCCAGTTCACCGTTCCCTTTAAACCATCAGGAACATTTGCACTGAACTGAACCAGGTGAACTAACAATGCTGTTATCATCTGGATTTGCTTATGTTCTTCATCTGCTAGATGGTAAGTTCTAATAGCATTTTTTGAAAACTGTAGCTTACGAAGAAGAACAAGTGTTTCATCAACCAAGTATGTCCTGTGTTGCGTGTATGATGAAAAAACCTGTGTAAGAATTTGAAAGATAAGGAACCAAATTGTTTGAAAACTGAAAGAGCAGAAAATGATATAGCAAATAGGAAAAGAAAATACCGTGCAAATGACACCAATTGCTTTCAATTGTAAAAGTTGCATATTGTCCACCAGGAATGTGGTAAAGCATGTTTTCGCTAACTGCAGAATACAACTATCTGATAAGCGCACTGTTGTCAGGAGTTCCGTAAGAAAGCCCAATATCAAGCATAGTTTCTGTACAGCTGAATGTATAGAGGCAGAAACTCTGACATGTAAAAAGAAAATTGAACTCCATTAGTGATTCAGGAATACCCACAAAAAATAGAAAAACTAAAACAGCAAAATTTGATACTTGTTTGTAGAAGATTTTCTCATGCTTAAATTAGCAGTACGCCTCCTTTTGTTAGCTGGTCCATTTCCCATGTCTTCTTCATCCTCACCCACTGAACCCAACCAGAGAAAGAAAATTATAAATGCAAATCTGTATGATCATTAAATTATAAAAAGTTCAACCATTAAACAGTCAGCCCAGTTACAGAAATAAATTACTGCCTACAGGCCAGCAGGAAATAATATTTTTTTAGTCCCACAATACAAATTTGTCTCAGTAAATATTAAGTATGAAAAGCACAATGAACACATCCATCCATACACTAAGCTTAGAAACACAAATGAGTAAGGTGCTGACAAATCACAAAAGACCAACAATGCAAAAACAGTGAAACAAGAAGTTCAGGACTACCATCATTTGTGACTTTTTCAGCTGGTTTGTAAAGAGCTCGAAAGGTTGGGTTACTTGCAGCCATACAATCAATGATCTGATGCCGTGAGAAATCAAGAATTCGCTCAATAAGCTGGCATAAACAAAAGGGTCAGATACCTCAACCATGTCATTTCACCAAAATAATGGGAAGGGAACTCAGAATATACGTACTTCTTCTCGATACAGCTGCTTTGGCATGTCATGGTGGGTCATTATAGCTAATGCTGCATGAATGGACTCCAAAGCAGAGAAAACCAAGGGTTCAGCATCTGCAGCATCAGCCTGAGCACACCCGAGTACATGTTAGACTATAAGTGCAGCATCTTGTATAGCAACAATTTCTCTGTCGGAACAGAAAAATGAGAACCATACGCAACTTTGAAGTAAAATAAACTTTGCAACTACAATGCTCACATTTTCCTTAACATCTATTGATAAACCTTGAGAACACCGGATCTGACGGTCTATCACATGTAATAGCCTTGTAAGCGTATCCATCGGAATCTCATGCAAAATCTTCTTTGACCGAACAAATGTGATTTCATTTACAAGAACTTTAGCATCATTCAGTGGAATTGATAGCCACTCATCACCATCTGCATCATCAGGAATTTCTACTCTTCCACAGAAATCCTCTACCATCTCACAGAAGTTGGTGATAACTTCTACAATAAATAATTCAAACAGGAATCCACTGAGTGTTTGAGAACAAATATGAAGGCAGATGGAAAAAGATATAGAGATGAACAAGAGTAAACCTTGACTATTAGGAATGCTAGGGTCAGAACTTGAAACAGAATTGTGGATTTCTTTCTTCCTAACTTTTGGCTTCTTTGAAGAAACTGGATCTGGTGTTAGATCATTCTACAACAGAAAATAGCATAGCAAAAAGATAAAGTAATTAGGCTGAACAATGTGCATTCATAGTAAGAAACAAATGGTATCTAGCATACTGCATACATTAAGATGCTCGCTATGTGGGATAGGGTCATCCCTAGGAAATACATGGTCCTTTCGCATGCTATTAAAGTTTGGCGCAACATGCTCAAAATGCTTCTCACGCATCTGATTTTGATTTTCTTGGCCTTCAAGGGGACCTGAAAAACTTGACCAATGTAACTAAACGTTAGATATGATGCGCAATAAAGCTTAATAGAGTAACGCAGTCCAAAACATTCGCAACTCCAATAAAAATGTAGATTCATTGAACTATAATTGAATGGTAAGCCACATAGTGAATTGTGCTTGTCAAGCAAAAACAAACACAATATTGATAGTGTTATTTCACTATAGAATTAGCACTGCTATCAATTCATTTTCCATGTTGACTATATTGGAAGGACAAGATTTCACTATATTGCAAGGACAGAAGCAGCCAAAATGGGAAAAAGGAAACATGAAAAATTCTTATCTTAGCATTTTCCATGTTGACCGTAAGAAGTTATTAATAGGATTACATATACATGGAGGTGCAGAAAAAGAAAAGAGCATTACAGCACTAAAAAAACTCGACCAGTGGGGGAAAGACCGCCCCCACGACTTTTCATTAGGAGGAAGCCTCAACCTAACCGGCCAAGAAAGGCCACGAACCCTGATCCCCCACATGCGATCTCGCTCCCAATGGATCGGTCCTTAAACCCGTGCTTCAAGGCCCCTACCCCCTACACGAGGGTCCGCCCTCCGTAGGTCGATTCTTAACGCGTGTTTTTACGAGGGGCCAACGAGTGACCTTTTTTAAGCAAGGCCTGAAATTCACTCCCATGGGGACCTAAGAGATGCTACGAGCACTATAACTGCTAGGATGCAAGCCCTTTCGCACGTTAAAGTGCTAGTACAGCAGCAAATTTATCAACTTCTATAGAGCCATGTAACACTCATATTATTAACAAAAAACAAGGCCAAGGACTTCTTTGGAATGAGGGAATTTCAGGAGGCGTAAACTGCAAAAACAGAATCCAAACAAACGCTTTTACCCATTTACAAAAGGACTTTTTTCGCCCACTACTTCCAGAGATCGAACTCAGAGCAGGAGTAACAAAAGTACATGCTCTCACCGCTGCAATTCTTGGGTTCACCTTATTAGAATATTGAGTATCATTGAAATTCTTAATTTCTTAAGAAAACAGGGACTCCGGTATTATTTAGGTTATATTTCACTGTTTCCCAAATAAGTGAGAATCACCCTGTGGTGCTGCTCAAATAAAAGTCAACAATTATATCCTTCCATATACAGTCCCTGCAGCTACCAAGTGGATCTTGTCTTATCTACCACAACTATCTGACTCATTACAGCCAATTCTCAGTTTCAGATCAAAATTAACAATTTCATACGGTCCCCAATGCAGTATACTTGACATATGTGGGCGAACTAAGAGAAGGAACAGAGTGGTTTTTAAATCGAATTTACTAAGTTCAGGGTACCTAGCAATTTAAGCCTCTCTACGCTCATTGTGTGCCCGTTTGATCCTGTTACTCCAATGCATCTTTAATTGCTTCCTCTATTTGCATCTTGCCATCTACTTGGGATACTGTTGATAAGACATTGGCATAGCATTGCCAAATTGCTGGTCACTGTGTGAATGAATCAGAATAGGACCAGCTAGAGGGATCAAAAGGGATACCCATAGTTCCCATACGAAAAACTGTCCTATTTGGTTACGCCAAGAGTACCACCATACAAGCATCCAAAGATAAAGACCGTGACTCGACCGGCAAAAGCGGAGAGATAAGATGGTTATTTATGTGCCTAAAATGTAAAATATAAAACCTAACAAAGATATCATCTTTGTAGCCCAAATCCATCTGTATTAAATATTTCCATTGGTAGAAAGAAGTAGCAGAGCATACATGTAGATCAAAAGATTAAGTACCACCCAACAATAACTGAAAACAGCTCACTCAAAGGGTGGCAATACAATTGGGTGAAATTTTCTGATGACAATATTCTCCGTAGTGTAAGAATAGCGACAGAGGCACCATTAATGGAACGTGGAGCTGTGGGTGGACTGCAGGATGACAACACTGCGAGGTTTGCACATGAAAGAGACAATATTGAAGGGGTCTGAGCCCTGAAGATAGTTGAGAATCACCCATTTCTAACATAACTTTTTAGGAAAATAGGCTTGAGCCTTGTGCAAACTAAACCTACCAAGGCCTAAACAGAATCAGCGTGAAATCACGAATGGAAAGCCCTCATAAACATACAAATACCATAAGTAAAGATACGAAGTTTAGCAGTTCTCTAATGGACAGACCAAAATAAACCATCGGGCTTAGGCAAAATTAGGGGGCCCAAAGGTGTTGATGCCTTATACAATCATGAACCAAACCGTACATGTATGTGCAGCTGCGTGTCAATATATATGTATTCAAAGCCGTGTCTCATCTGACTGTTAATGCCTTCGGCCCTTCACAGAGCTGAGCTATTTGGGGCACTACAATGCAGACATATCTGGACCAAAATACATAGGCAGCAGCAATCCTGTTGTATGCATCACTCACTGACAGGCGCATAGCTTTGACAGGTAGATACAAGTTTAGCACAACATTACAAGGAAACTTAGCCCACACTGGGAGGTTACATTGTAAAGTGTAGACAGACTGACAGAAGTATTTCAAAATGATATGTTTGTTGTAAACTAAATTCAGAGATGTACAACATAGATAACCAAGAAGAGAACACTGAAGTGCTTTCCACATGAAAAATAGAAGAGACCTAGGATGCTTGGGAGGCGCTACATCCGCTCATCGTTTGTAATCGAATGATCCACAATAAAAGGTAGCTATGGCAAGGTATTAAAAATGTGGGGCAGGTATTAAGTTAAAAAAATTAGATATGTAATTGTATACTCATATCAAATTAGAAGGTGCGATCGATTCAAAAAAAAACATGGGAATAAACTCGGTACTGTTGCTTGAAAATAGATAAAGGAGAACCAAGCACGAGTAGGCCAAAACTTTATTTAATAATCTTGCATGGGGCTCTGTAAATAATAAAAACATATTCATGTAACTAAGCATGACCAAGAAGGGAACCAAGCAATTATGTACTAGAAGACTAGAACCAAGTAAGCAACTTTCACAACACTTATTGGTGAAATGTTCTGAAAAGGAGGATCGCCAGGTCCATGTATCTTGTCTTTACCGATCGTACGAAGGGACAGAAGGGAAGAGAATATTACTGTTGAATTTGGTTACAGGAATTTGTGCGCAGGCATTGATGAAAAATAGCAAACCAAGCGGTTGATCACCATGGAGTAACTAAATGGGTGAGCATCAAGGAGAGAAGTTAGAGAAGTTTGTTGACAAAAAAACAATTACAAAACTGCCCACGTTTATGCGTTTTCTATTTCTAAGTTACCTTTTGAAATCAACGGTCGATATTCAACACAGAAGAAGGTACCTCCAGTACGTCTGAAGTATTGTAAAAGCCCTCAGAATAAAATAATGGACAAAACTCAGTTTTCGAACCAAATTGTATGGCACGAAACTGCAAGCTTTGAAACTTGAAAGCAAATTTAACCTTGAGCAGAGCAGCAACTCATCCAACATGCAGCACGCCATTAACAAACGAGATGCAATGCAACTGTACTAAAAGGTTCACAGCAACACACGGTGCTAAATGATAGCACGAGACAGCAACACAGGAAATGTTTAGTCCAAGGCAGTCACTGTGACTACTACTGTTCATACAGGCATTTTGAAGCTGGCAAAGCTAGTACAGAAGCTTAGCACACAGTAAGTACATGTAGAAGAAAATCAAAGTCCAGAGAAGTAAGTAACCATCCAGTCCATTTTGAATTCGATGGTACAAGGCAGAATGGAGCATTTGGAGGAGGTAGAGGCTGAGGTCCTAGGGGAAGGCTCAATTTGCAGAGCGTTTACCTTGGGAAGGCGGGGGAGGGCGGGGTTTGATGGTGAAGGCGTCGGGGTTGTGCTTGAGCACCTCCCTCCAGAGCCAGGAGCACTGGGTGGGGTCCGTGTCGAAGTTGTCCGCCTCCGTGAAGCCCCTGCGGCATGGCACGAGCGAAATGAGCGGCGTGGAGAAGGGAAGAGAGGAAGAGGCGATGGGTACTCACAGGTGGGAGACGTCGGTGTCGGCGAGGATGCGGGCGATGTTGGCTGCCTGCATGATCATGTCGGGGCGGTCGGGGTCGGCGAGGGGGTCGTCGTCGTCGAGGAGGCCGGCGCCGAGGTTGAGCGGGAGCGTGGGGAGCGGCAGCGCGGAGGCGATCTCGGAGTGGACGGTGTTGGGCAAGCGGCACGCGCGCTCGAAGCCGGCCCTCCGGCGGCCGCTGCCGCTTTCGCCGGGGTCCATGGTGGGGCTCCGGCGAGCGGAGCGGAGGGGAAACCCTAGATTCGAGGAGGGGAGGGGTGGGGGGTCGAATTGGAATTCGAATTGGAGGAATTGCGGCGGAAGGGGGGATTGGAGATTAGGGTTGCGTGGCCTCTTCTAGATACCCAAGCATTTACCACTCGCCTCGCCTCTTCTAGCCTAGCTGCTACAGTTATTCGAGTTCGCCGGCGATTCGTGCAGCGGAAGGAGGAGGAGACTTTTTTTTTTTTTTTTTGGCGTGTGTCCTCTTTGTTTTTAGGGGAGAGAAGTGCTCGGTTTGGTTGGGCTTGCTTAACAACGAGGAAGAGGATTGAAAGGAATAAGTCTATTTTGTCTCCTCCCTCATCTCTTGCATGGCTCGCCGTCCACGTCACCGGTGGACACTCGACCATCGGTTTACGCTCTCGCTCTGGCTGGCGGATGGGCTCGCTGGCGCAGTAGCTGTAGTTAACGGAGGCATAGAGACATATCAGCTGAGCATGCAATCACACAACACCAAAAATTTCACACACACAACTCACGCGAGAACAGTTGGAATTGGTATATAGACTAAGACCCGTATAAATATTAATTCTTTGGAAAATTATAAAAACTCATCTCATGAGATAGTATCACTTTACCTATTATAGAAAAGGGAGCCATCCTTATAGGGGAGTATGCTCTTCTATCCACTTAAGACATGTGTGGTCGAGAGAATAAGAATAGAGTACGAAGTACGGATGAGGAGACAAACTCTAGATTGATTTCATGCCTGTTGCGTGGAGGCAGCGGCTCCTATATAATAGGAGCCGCTGCCTCCACTATATAGGAGCCGCTGCCTCCACGCAACAGACGCGAAATCAATCTAGAGTTTATCTCCTCATCTGTACTTCGTAGTCTATTCCATCCCACTCACCAGTGTCGCGCGACTGCTTGTTGTTCGTTCACAACGGCTCATCTTCCTCTTCACTCCGGTCACTACAACAAAACCATTGTTATAAGACATTTGACTTAAGACACTCTGTAAGTCGTATCTCCTTTGAGAAGTACAATTAAAAAAGAGATGACTTTTGAGACGTTTTATAAGTTGGAGACATAGTTTAAGACACTTTATGATTAGTGGAAGATCATCATCTAGATATGAATATTGAGACATTTTCAAACGTCTCATATGTAGAGATGAGTTTTGAGACATCTTCATTATATGCATGTCATTGACATCAAACAATACAATTATTGTTTACACAGGAAAAAAAGAATATTTGAATCATTTAGATTACTTCGGAAAAATACACAATTCCTTATCCTCTTCTTCAAATAATATTATAATTATTTAATCATTTAAATCATGAAGGGTTGCCGAGACTCTCAAATAATACTATAATAATTTTTGAATCATTCCGACTCAATAAAGTCTCTCTCAAATAATTAATATTATAATAATATTTGAATCATTCAAACTGCATTGAAAAACATGAAAAATAATGTACTCGTCCACAGAACGTACAGATTGCAGTCATGGGGCACTAACCAAATTAACGTGAATACCTGAGCAAGAATGTGCTTCTCGATAATTACAAACATATACACGTATACTTTGTTGATAGAAGTGGGCTGGACCTCCTGCAAACCACTTTATTTTTTTGGGTGCGTATTTGTGAGACTTCTTCGATGATAGACTCTGCAACACCCTCGTGAACAACCACCCTCGTGAAAAATCCCCTTGGTGGCGGCGACGCAACTCACGCCAACCAGATTGCGCCTCCGCATGGCTCCTTCGTCGGCGGGCGCGGCACGGTGCAATGCTTCCGCCTCCACCAGGCCAGGCCGTGCCGCAGCTGGGCGCAGCAACCTCCGCCGCCGCAGGGTTCTGGGTCTAGGTCTCCCGTCCACCATCCGCCGTCCTCATATTAGTGCGCCTCCAGAACAACGCCACTGCGCGTCTGCGCTGGTAACAAATTAAGCAGCGCCTCCGCCACCACCCACCAAGAGCCGGGCAGCATCGCCAGCCATCACCACCGAGCGCACCTAGCAGTTCTCCGTTCATTCCCTTGTGAGTAAATGCCATCTTCAGGCCTTCATGTTAGATATATGTTAGTTGTGTATGGCTGTTGTTTGAACTACGTGAGCCTTGGTGCTTGGTGAAATCTGCAGATTGGTGGTTTGGTGTTGCTATTTGTGTAGTCTACAGTTAAATTAATATTGTAACCATCATGTATCAGTTCACTAGTCCAATATTATTTTTTCCTTAATAATTGGCAGTCGGCAAGCTTAATTACCTCACCAACTTCTATTATAAGATAGAATTAGAGGAATTGGACAAGATGGATATATGGAATCGGCTGTGCCAATACTATAATATTGCTACTTCCTTGAAAAGTTTAATTAATTTTCTATATTTTTAATTTGCATGGGTGTGTGTATATATATACACGTATCCCTGTATCCTTACTTTTGAGAAAATGGCGTATCCCCGTATTGTTGTATCATGTATCTGTATCCGTATCCCCATATCTATGTAACATAGACACCAACTTAGACATTCATGTGATTTATATTACTTAGAACCAAGTTAAGACAACTTACAAGAGAGTGGATCTACGCATCTTATGAAATTTTGCAGTGAAGGTGGTTCTAAATGATAGATATCAGTTCCCCAAAGAAGAAACTACCTTTTACCAGTGATATTTTAATTTTTTGTTATGAAATTTGTTAAGTATTAACATAGTTATTTCTATGCACATCTTAATGTCCTTCTCAAATCACCCAATCAATTTCACATTCTTTTTTATATAACTCAAAATTGGTCAGTGGATCAATAGCTAGTATAAGTGTTAAGACTTGATGTCATGTTTTCTCGATTAATTATTGAAGGAAAAACTGAGAAAAATCATGAATTTTGACTTATAAAATATTGTTTGGATGCAAATTTTGAATATATTCTTGTAGAATTGAAGAATACACTGTTAATTACAAGGGTGATGTTTCTCTCTTATTACTCCAGCATACCATATGACTGATGATGGATCGAGATTGGATGAGTGAACCCAGATCATCTGCTGCTTATAAAGATGGTGTATAATATTTCTTATCTCTTGCATTTCGTGATGTTACAGATGATGCCAAGGTCCTTTGTCCTTGCGTGAATTGTGGAAACAGAATAACACAGAATTTTGATAGAGTTAAAACACATTTGAGATGTGCTGTAATTCTTCAAAGTTATACCAAATGGATTCACCATGGTGAGAAATATGATCCACCACCATTAGTATTTGCTCATGTATCAGGCAACTCCATGAATATTCCTATTTCTAGTGTTCGCAAGAGTAGTGTTGTAGAAGGTGGAGCAGGAAGATTGGATGAAATGGAAGGACTCCTAAATGCTACATTTGACAAGGAAGATAGTTATGAGTCTCTATCAAGTTCTTCTATCAATGATGATGATATTCATTTTGATTCTAACAGTGTGGAACCTGGCACGGCTGAGGATGGGAATAATACATTTGGAGATGATCATACTAGGGGGAACAAGATATGTTCACAAGCTTGTTGAAGGATGCAAATACAAAACTATATCATGGGTGTGATAATTTTTCAAGGTTGTCATTCTTGGTGAATTTGTATCACCTGAAATGCATACATGGATGGACACAAGAATCTTTTACAGCACTACTTGGTTTGCTATCAGATGCACTTCCTCAAGAGGCAAATTTACCCAGGAATTGTTATGAAGCAAAAAAAAATCATTCGTGGTTTAGGTCTTGACTATCAGAAAATCCATGCTTGTCCTAAAGATTGCATGCTCTTTCGAGGTCACAGAGCTAACCAAGAGTCTTGTTATGTGTGTGATTCCTCCCGTTGGATAACTGATAAGAATGGGCATCCAGTTAACTCAGAAGGAAACAAGAAACTAGCTAAAGTGTTGCGTTATTTCCCATTAATTCCAAGAATCCAAAGACTATTTTCTACTGACTATACTTCAGGAGATATGCGATGGCACGAGGAGGGACGTACAAAAGATGGATTGCTACAACACCCTGCTAATGGTGAGGCTTGGAAAGATTTTAGTGCTCGTTATCCTAGTTTTTCTGCTGATGCCCGTAATGTGCGGCTTGGTTTTGCAAGTGATGGATTCAACCCTTTTAGAAATACGAGTTCAAAGCATAGTACTTGGCCAGTGATGCTTATTCCTTACAATCTTCCACCTTGGATTTGCATGAAACAAACATCGCTAATTTTGTCCATGATCATTCCTGGACCAAATTCACCTAGGAATGATATAGATATATATTTGGAGCCGCTTGTTGAGGAGCTATTGCAACTGTGGAAGGGTGTGGAAACATATGATGCTTCTGCAAGGAAGAAATTTTCTCTCCGAGCTGCACTATTATGGACATTGAATGATTTTCCTGCATTAGCTTACCTATATGGTTGGAGCACCGGAGGAAAATATGCATGCCCATCTTGTGCCACACTTACAAATCAATTCGCCTTAAAAAAGGTGGTAAATTTTGTTACATGGGTCATCGTCGATGGTTGCCACTGGATCATAGATATCGAGATTTGAATAGTCAGTTTGATGGCACTGAAGAGAAGGAAATTTGTAACGTCCCGCCTCTCCAAGGCCGGGCCCACTTACTTCTGGCAGCTTCCCTAGGACATAGACTGCCCTCACAGACCAACACAAGTCTTTTCTGCACACTTTGTCCTCACTCGTGCGCACTCGGGAAGAATTTCCCGGTCGGTCCCAAATTGCTCCAGGCCAAGCACGCTTAACCTGATAGTTCTTTGGAGATCGGCTTCCGGAAAAGAAGTTACAACTTGTTGATATGAGTATTCTATTAATCCTATTAAGCCCTGGGCCGGGATGTCACAAAATTGCACCTAAAACATTGAATGGAACTTCTGTTTTGAGAATGCTGGAGGGCAGAGTATTTGTATTTGGTAAGAAGGTAGGCGTAGTAAAGATAGCAAAAAAGAAAAAACAAGCTAAAAACAACAGTAATGAGAAAGGGAGCAATCGGGAACTCAAGCGTAAGAGAGAGACATGCAAAGAGAAATCAAGTGATAACGCAAGTAAGTCTGGAAAGAAACCCGAAGATTGGTTGAAAAAGAGGTCAATATTCTTTAAGCTAGAGTATTGGGAGTCGAACAAATTAAGGCACAATCTAGATGTGATGCATATAGAGAAAAATGTGTGTGATAATTAAATTGGAACCCTGTTGGATATTAGTTCAAAAACAAAGGATGACCTCAATGCACGACTTGACTTGGTAGATATTGGCATTCGACCAGAACTTTACCCTACAGTAGATGATAAAGGAAAGCAAATATTGCCACCAGCACCCTTCAGAACATTAAGACCCCAGATGATTATGCATCAAATATTTCTAGGTGTGTCAACATGAAAGATTGCACACTTAATGGTCTAAAAAGTCATGACTGTCATGTGTTACTAGAAGACATTCTTCCCATAGCACTTCGATCATGTTATCCTAGTAAAGATGTCATGCATATAGTTAACGGATTGGCTTGGTTCTTCAAGAAGTTGTGTTCTAAAGTTATAGATGTATACGAGCTTGCTGAACTTCAAGAGAGTATTGTGATGACACTGTCTGATATGGAGAGAGTTTTTCTTCCATCATTTTTACTGTCATGGTGCATTTGTTGGTACACTTGGTCGAAGAAGTTAAGCTCGGTGGTCCAGTGCACTACCGCTGGATGTATCCTCTAGAGAGGTATTTATATACTATTTTGCTCTTTTATATTCACATACCATGGAAATAAAATATTTTTTGTAATTATATATAGATCATTTGTTCGGATAAAGGCACTTGTGCGAAACAGAGCTTACCCAGAAGCTTCAATTGCTGAAGGTTATATTGCAGAAGAGTGCTTGACATATTGTTCAAGATTTTTAGAAGGAAGTACACGCTTTACTAGAGCACCTAGAAACCCTGAACCTTCAGATAATATAAAAGACATTTATATGTTTGAGAGTGCTGGTGAACCAATTGGAAAGGCCATCACCATAGGACGGTTTGACAACCAGCTTCTAGTGCAAGCACATCGATATGTCTTGCGACATTGTGATGAACTTGAAGACTTTCGCAAGTGCGTAACACAAGCATATTCTATCTATTTTTTACTGTCATATATATATATATATATATATATATATATATTGTTTAATGTATCCAATTGTTGCAGAGAATTTCTCGATGAAGAGAAAAGAAAACTGCCTCATACAACTAACTTGACACAGTGTGACGTCGACAAGTTGATCAATAGAAGCTTTGCTGATTGGTTGGAACAGAAGGTATAATTGTCTATGTGTTCATATTTATGTTGTAAGAAGTTATTTAGATAGCTGAGAATAACAATACTCTTATGCAGGTTTTACAAAATGGTGGAGTAGACATCGATGAAAAGACAAGAGCGTTGGCTGCAAAACCGAACAAAACTGTTGTGTGCTACAGTGGCTATATTATTAATGGTTTCAGGTTCCACACTATGAGCCGTGAGGCTGGCCGCTCCACTCAAAACAGTGGCGTAGTTAACATTGCTGATGATGGTGTTAATTACTATGGCAGATTATCGGACATTGTAGAATTGTCATATAGAAATTACAAGGTAGTGCCCTTCAGATGTGATTGGTATGTTGTCCATCATAAAGCTGGCATAAAAAAGGATGAATTTGATTTCACCCTTGTGAACTTCTCCCGAAAGATACATAGTGGAGATAAATTAGATCATGATCCATTTGTGTTTTCATCATAAGTGGAACAACTTTTTTATGCTGAGGATGCAAAAGCTAAAGGATGGCATGTCGTAACGAGATTTAAGCCCAGAGATATTTTTGATATAGGTGTGGCACAACAATCTAATGAAACAGAGTAGAAGATGGTTGTGTGCTTTCAGTGATGCAGTAGCAGGAAAATATTTTATCTTGGACAATACTGTGTTACAGCTTGTCTGTTTACCCATACACTCTGATTTTACTTTTTATTTAGCTGCTTGATTTGATTGTATATATTTGATTGTATATATTTGAATGAGCAATGATGTGAGTTTTGACTTATGGTGAATTTGTCGACTGGTTTTGTTTTGTTCACTGTTGATAATGAAATCATCTAAAATTCAGACTATCATAGGATTCGATAGAAGATCGCTGAAAAGTTTGACTACATTGTTGGCATTTAAGATGAAATTTTTATGGCTGGAAGTATGTACAATTGGGTTTAAATATAGAAGTGTTTTCTGTGTTTGAAATAATTCCAACTCAAAATTAGAGTAAGATCAATTGTTCTTACTGTTGACAGGTTATGGTTGTTCAGTTTCAGGTTTGCGAAATACCCATCTTTATACTTTTAGAGAGTTGCTCTGCTGAGTGTCACAAAGCTTCTGTGTCCTTGTTGGTTAGCATGTCAATCTTTCAATCAGTAACTCCAGGGTTCGATTCAACTTGAACGGATCACTTGGTTTTTTTAACTGAAATACACACTCATATTTTTCCCCTTTTTCTTACATCATAACCTGATTATACTTTTTTTGAAAAATACAACTATTATGAATTGTATTTTTATGGATCATGTTAAGCGCACAAGATATGCAATTTGCTGCTGTACTTTTCTACGTTGTACCGATTTTTCTAATTAAAGTTATAGAATTTGAATCCCTTTCCGTGCCAACATGAATATTTTTTAAAAGTGCTTAAAATGATTTTTAATATATATAATCTACCCATATATATAAGTCATGCATATAATTTAATTATAAACCAAGTTACAATACAATAAATGATAGTTTTGTATTTTTTTTCAAAAAAAGATAAATGGTCAAATAAGTATTGAAAAATCAACGACATCATTTATTAAAAACCGACAATATATATATATACACAAACTTTTTGTGCATTATATATGTGTATATATATATACACACACACACACACACAAAAGTATGGGTACATTAGAGATATTTTTGTGAATTATTGTCAAGACAAGATATGTAAATTAAAATAAAAAATCTTTTTTTGTAATTGTTAAATCTCCTATAGATACAAACTTTTATTTATTAATTCTAAGAAAATCTCAAGCCATGTTATGCAAATCAAGATCAAAGAAAAAAAGACATCTTTAGAATTTTTAAATCAAATATAAACACAAACTTTTATTCAACCGCGAAGCTATATGAAAATAGTAGTGGATCTAGAAATATTTTAGAGCCCGGACAAACAATAGTATTTACTATAGAAATTCTATTTTATTTTTCTAATTATATGAAGTTTTAATGGATTATCCACTAACGAGGTAGATCCGCCCCTGACTAATTCCGAATACAAACTATTACTTGCAAATTCCAAAAAAATCTCAAGCCAACTTATGCAAATCCAGATTAGAGAAAAATATATTTTGGAATTGTTAAGCTGAGATGGACAGGGACTTTAATTTATTAATACTAAATATTAATCCACATACAACTGGTAGAAAAAGCCATGCTAGGCTTTGTAAAGAGATGGTGGTAATTATTTTGGACTTAGATGTTGTTGTTACATATCAATAGCTTTCTAATGTTAAATTTGATCTATATTCTGATTCTTTCTTGCCTAGGAAGCAAAAGTTAAAGGGAAGGTCCATGACATTGACGTATGGGATGAAGCACATAAGAAAAAGAATGAGCGTATTAAGGCAGTAATGGTAAATTTCTTTCCTTGTTAGTTGTGATCATAAATGCAGTTTGGTTCATTTATGATAAACTAATTCATGCATGTTTAATTATGTAGGAATCGGCTTACCATGAATTAGCTAAAAAGGAATCTAATAGCTGCAGTGGTCTTTCATCCAAAGATTATGATGAAGTTTTTCGACGTGTAATTGGAAAAGAGACAAAACTTCGAGGGTACTATGATCATAAGAATTGGAGCCAAATAAGGGTTTCTCATGGACTAGATGTTGTTGGACAATCTGAGGAATATGCAATGCTTAAGTTACAAGTGAATGCAATGGAAAATAAAATAGAGGCTATGAGTGCTGATATGATTCTCATGTGTGCCTTCATAGAACAAAAATTTCCTGGAGAAGATTGGAGAAATATTGTGGTTGCACAATAAAATACTGAAGTAAGTGTCACTGTAGACCATGTTTCCCTGTCAAAAGATCAATTAACGAATATACTATGTGATCAGTACATATGCATGGATTATGCCTTTGTTGCAGGGTGATATTTCTGAACAAGTTGGTAATTATATCCGACTTGCATCCAATGTTGATGAATCATGTGAACATGTACATTCTACACAAGATAATGTGCAGGTGGTACAATATTTACTTGATAATTTTTAAAATTGATTCTTTGCAAGTCTTTATAACGTTGTTTTTCATAAGTTGCAGCAAACGCATTCAGTCAGTTATATTCCTGCTAAAGATGGTCGCCACAAACCATCTGTACCACATGAACACATGATTGCTAAGGTAACTTTTGCAAATCTCACTATGCTCACCATATGCATTTTTTATAGTATATGTATAATTAAATTGGCCTTTAATTGTAGCAATCAAGCATTGGAAGCTCTGCTAGAAGGTCTGAAGCTAGTCAGAGGTACATGGAATCAACTATGGCACATGACCATGGAACTGATAAGGTATACAAACTAAGGATGCACAAAGATTGAAAAGATTGATACAAGTAGAAAGTTTGAGTTATTTTTTGGTTACAGGTTGATATGTTTGATCAAGTTGATATTGATAGTACAAATGAATTTGATAATAACTTTGAGAATTCATTTGCCAATATCCATGCTAAGTCAAATCATGTGCAGGTGATGCAGTGTTTACTTGATAAACTTTAATTGAGGCTTAAAAATTTCTAAATATTGTCATTTATCATGAGTTGCAGCAAGTACATTCTATTAATTGTGCTAATGGCAATGGTCGCCGTTTGAATCCATCTATACCATTTGAACGCACAAATGTTAAGGTGAATTAGGAAAATCACACTATGTAATGAGTTGTGCTTGATTTAAGAATTATACATAACTTTAATTGATTTTAATTACAGCAACTAAGTGGGGAAAGCATGGGCAAAAGGTCTACAACAAGTCATAGGAATGTGGAGTCAATGGTGCCACGTGAGCATGTAACCAATGAGGTATATACAATTAAGTACGCAAATATCAATTAGTAAACTTTGTTGGTGATACTGCAATTTGTTTGATTTTCTGAACAAGATGGTACTAATATTATAAACGGGTTTGTTAACAACTTTGAGGATCCACATGCCAATGGGAATGTTGTACCAAATAATGTGCAGGTGCTGAAATATTTACTTTAAATTGTTGAATCAAAGTTTGCTAATGTCTTAATTCTATCATTTATTATTACATCAATTATGTTCTATTAGTTCAACTAGAGCTAAAGAGAGTTGTTCCACTAAAACTTTACTATATGACTATATAATTGCAAAGGTGTGTTACAAAAATCTTACTCTGTTATTGAAACATGTGTGATTGTTATAACATTTGACAAACTTCACTTTCAATTGTAGCCATCAAGCATTGAAACCTCTGTCAAAAGGCCTAGAACTCAAAGCTGCGCAGAGTCAATTTTACCACTTGATAAAGCCAAACAGGTTAGATTCAAACTGTTGTGATCTTCTAGTATTAATGTTGATCAAGTCCGCTCATCCACTTATTTTGATTCTTTAAATTTTCTAACATAGGGGCCTCAGAAAAAATGAGTATTGCAGCATACTTCATCTAAATCAGTATGTGTTTACCACTGTTTATGATAAAACAAATTTTCATAGGTTCATGAATGACAATGCTCCTAGTTTCACAAATGACAATGTCATATTTCTCAAAATGGTAGGATCAGAGGGAGATGTACTTGTTTTCATTGAATCCAATAAACAAAGGCAAAGTTGTGGCCAAGGGAAATTTAGTGACTACAGATAGCACACATGTGGTTGGAGGAAACATGCTTGGAAATGAATATTATGGTGTGGCTATTCATAGTGTTACAAATATTGGTGATGAGAGACTGCCAAGACCATCTGAAAACTACAGTACATTAAGAGATGCAATTTCTTGTGTCATTGCTTGGCCTCGTCCCTATGTAAGATTAATCATTTCAACTTCAATTATAATTTACTACATTGCAATATTTGCATATATCTCGTTACTAATATAATATCTTCACTTTTCAGGTAAGAAAGCATAGGGCTACAGGTTCTGCCCACTAGGTAGGAGACTTCTAATTTGATTAAACTTGCTCTGTTGGATTTCATCTGAGTACTATGCTCATGTCCAGAATTTTGCTGTTATTATTTGTGTGACTGTAGGATAACTAATGGAGGATTGAAAAGAAAAGGAAGAGTGGAAGACCTGATGCACAACTTTCTTTTTGAAGAATGTTTATAGATTTGCTTCTAGTAATTTAGAAAAATAGTTGACATGTTTGTAGGATGTTATATGTGTCTCTTGCATGTTAGTTTTCCATTAGTGTGAACTATATATATCTATTTACATTGATATTTTATTTAGTTGTAAACTCCCTGCTCTCATTCAAGTATGCCATCTATAGTGTTTCTCCTTTTAATATATTACACATATGTTCTTGTATTTGATCAGGAATATGGTACTGCTCAGGCAATTGTTACATGCACACCTATAGACTTGATAAATATATGAATTATAAATTAATGTGCGTATGTATACAATATGTGTGTTACAATGTACAAATCGGAGAAAATAATATACATACGACATCTAAAAGAACTACTGAGAAAATACATACTATACGTATGACATCTAAAAGAACTACTGAGACGACACAAAACGTCTTAATGGGTGGGGTCTATATCAACTAGAACGTTCATGTTGTTTTCTAAAAGCGTCTCTATGTCTGTAGAGATGAAATTTCTTCGTCTCTAGCAATGTCTTAAATAAACTAGGTACGCTTCAGAAAATGTTTCTATATTTTTGAGACAGTCAAAACGGAGACGTTCCTATGACACTTTACGAAAATGACTCAGTTGTTTGTGGGAGACGAAACAAAACATCTCTAAACTACAAATAAGGTGTCTTCTTTAGAGGGGTTTTGTTGTAGTGGGTGTTGCGCGCCATTGTCAACGCCCAATACCACAAGTTCTTCTTGTTGTGCAGCCAGACTTCCAAAACCCTCGGTACGCTATGTTCCGCATATTTGATCTGTTCATGTTTTACTGTCTAATTTACATGTTATGTTTCCTAAGAAGAAGGCCGTAGGTTCAACCCCTACCTGGTGCACCATTATTAGATCACGATTACGGTATTTGTATGGTATGGAGATCGTTGATACTAAGGTATACGCGAGATTGAGGTAAAAGAGACAGGAGACGAGAATTTTTATACAGGTTCGGGTCCCCTTAACTGATAAGTAATAGCCCTACTCTTATTGGGCGAAGCCGGTGTTGCTCTTATTCATCAGAATCACTCAAGTACAATATTTGGGATAACATATTCAGTCATCGTCGATACGGTGGCATGGACCACCACCCATAGTCGACGACGGGATATTCTTCATCCTCGAATACGAACTCGGCGAGATTAGAGATAGCGCTAGATCCCTCTTGTCGGCCTCCGCGGGCACCAGATTAGGTGTGTCTAGGCTTATCTCTGATGTCGATATTTGCCGGTGTGTATTGGTGTCTATTTTGACTGTTGCGTCTCTCTCCCTCTCTTAGGGAGTCTTGTATTTATACCCATAGATGCCCCCTTGTCCAAGTAGAACTAGGGAGACAAGTATGGATACGATCTAAGTAATCCTTGTAGTTTCCGTGTAGAACTCTGATTCTCCTTCCTTATCCGGAATATCTTTCGTATACGAGGCATGATTCTGTATAAGACTTGGTATATGGTTAGCCCCTCCGAGCTTAACCAAGACTATTGGGTATGCCTTATCCATAACACTAACAGAATGATGCGATCATGCTACTTTACATCTGCAATGTCATGATTTATTTATGAAATAAATTAAATCAATATGTGCTTATATATTCAACAAGAACTAGCTCGCACCAAGCGTAAACACCGCATATTAAATGTATTTCCCACAAAACAAAATCCTCCTTTTTTTAAAGAATAGGACATTACCGTTTACATCAAAATAAACTCTCAACATAACATTTCAGTTCACTTTTCTACCATTCTTACTATCTCTTCAAGTCACTCCCTCAACTTCACTTACTATTTCTTTCAGCCATTCCCACAGCTGAATCAGTAGTTCGAGCATCGTCTTCTCTTCAAATCTCTCTTTCAACTTATTTGTTATTTTACCCATGAACAAATATCCTCTGATAGCAAACCCAGTGAAACAACATATGCTAAAGCAAAATCATTTTTTTCATATACTCTTTCTTAACTAGCCATAAAAATAAAAAAACAACATATGGTATATCTTTAAAGCCTGTTATTGAAGATGCCACCTTCTCTTTGAGAGCAGGTGGGCTAGTTCTGAAAAAAAACAAAAGAAAAGAAAACAATAAAAGATCTTAACTAGTAAAAAGTAAAACTCAGAATGAAACAAGAATGTGCCACATCATCTAATAAATAATATCCGTTGGATTTGCTAAGAGAAAAAAACGCGGAATCAATTTTAACCATTCGATGAAACTTCAATACTAGCCATAAAAATCAGAGGGTTCTAGACCCTTCAAGCAGGGGATGCATGAATGAGAAAGGAAACTTCAAGCAGGGGATGCATGAATGAGAAAGGAAATGAAGCGCTGATTTGGTTTTAAGCTCTACCAAAATGTTGGTAGTGCTAAAACCTAAGTAAGTTTTGGTACTACCAAACAGTAGAACCATTAAAAAAGGAGATCCATAATACACTGATATTGGAGAATACAAATCACCTACAAATTCAAGGCCAATTAGTCCTTAAGAGAGTACCAACAAGGCAACAAGTAGTGTTTCTTTCTGAGTCCAATGGTGATCACCTTAACTGTTAGCTAGAGTAGAGTTTCAAGCGCAGTAGATGAGTAAGAAGTTGCGTGTTACAACATAATGCCCATGATTTCAATCGGTGTAGTTTGATGGTTATGGTTGGGAGGTTCTTCTAGGATGACTCGATCAGAAGTATAGTATAGTGAATGAACTGAAAGCCAGCACAAGATGGAACCCTAATGATCCAAAGAATTGAATGCTCGATCTACCAGTTGTTGCAAGAGTCAAATCCCAAGAGTTTCCAGACACCATGTCATGCTAGCAAAAGTAAAATTTTGAACATCAACCCCGTTTCATTATTGGGACCAGATCAATGCTCAGGGTAGAAGATTAAGAAACTAAAAACCACTAGCAAGTAAACAGCGAACTACTGACAATCTAGCATTTAACACAAGCATGTAATGGGACATCTCATATTCTACGGTTGCACCGAAAAGAACAGAGTGGTTCCACCGAGCATAACACAGTTTTATCTTGATAGATTTTCACCATGCTTACAGACTCACTACACTTTGGTATTGGTATATTGATCCTAAATAGCATACAGTCATCACAATCAAGGCTCTTGAATTTTGTAACCCTACATTCTGCACTTGATCACAAACAAAATTGTTATCTTCAGCAACTACTCTTCAGAACCAACTTCCTCAGAAGCAGCATCCTCAGCTTCACATGTTTCCTCATGTGATGGTCCAAGAATACCCTCTGTGCTTTCTTTCTCGTTTGAATCATCTACTGCTAAAGTGTTTTCTTTCTCAGATGGTTTTACTGCATGTTCCAAAGCATTATGACTAAACCTTCTAATTCCGACCATGGATAGAAGTACAAACACCACATACGACCATCCTTTTGTTGCAGACAGGCGAGTCCCCATGTCGTTGCTGACAACAGCCTCACCCAAGGTGTCATTAGCAAGAGAAGGTGGCATGTATAATAATAGAGTTAATAGTAGTAATTCATGTGCCCATTCAAGTATTCAATCACAGTATAACACTGTTCACGTATTCTCTCATAACAACAATTAATTCTACCCTAACACACATACCCTCTCTTTGTTACAGTAGAAATATTTTCTAAAAATTTCTCAGTGAGCTCACACAAACAGTGGAGTGGTGTGGATGTTTTGTTTCTTATAAACTGATACATTTTGAAGGTTTATAAAACACGAAATTCTAACCAAGTGTATTTCAGAAATCTTAACTAATGAAAAGTGAAACCCGACATGTAACTAGAATGTGCCACATCATCTAATTAATTTTAACCATTGGATTCACAAAATGATAAAAGAGCTAGAGTCAATTTTGACCATAGGATCAAACTTAAGTAGCAATAAAAAAAACATAGGGTGTTCTAGACCCTTCTAGCAGGCCACACAAAAATCTCTTTGCTTGAGATGGTAGAAAGGTATTGCAATTTACAAATAGAGAATCTATATATAAGAACACAAAGTGATCGTAGGTGGACACATGGAGCTCGATCCAAAGAGAGGAGATGTTATTGTATTTTTCCGCTTAGTACTATAGTAAATTGTATAATTTACAAATTGATCATTTGACTATACTTATACCATAAATACGCCTTCAAATTTAGGTAATTGGTAAAATATATAGACATAGCACTCTAAATTCTACAAATTTAGTTGAACATAAGTATTCCTGATCCTAAAAGTACTTAAAATCATGTATCTGTATAAAATGTATGTTCACGTGATTAATTTAATTTATATCAAATAATTAGGCACACAATAGAGATATAAATTTACGATAGATACCTTTAGTAAAAATTATTATAATAAATTATCATTTCGTAAAATTTGTATATAAAATAAAAAATGGTTGGTAGGACAATTTGATTTGATGACATGCTCATAGTAAAATTCTATAATGTGTGCTTTTATGATAAATTTTGCATGTTTAGCATAATCATAGTACCTAGACTTCTTGCAAAATACATTCTTTGAACATCTATTCAAGTATGCAAAAGAGAAGTAAATTTGCTAAAAGCAGCAACAAAAAATGGTGTTTACGGTTACAATCTGTCAAGGTTATGGATAAGCAATACCCTATGATCATGGGTTAAACTCGGTGGGGTCCACCATATATCAAGTCTTATACGGATCATGCCTTATGTACGGAAAGTATTCCGGATAAGGAGAAGCAAAGTTCTACATGGAGACTACAAGGACTATACGGATTGTATCTATATTTGTCTCCCTAATTCTACTTGGACAAGGGGGCACATAAGTTTATAGTAGATTTATAGGAGGGTGGAAGCGTGAATGGCGCAGACTGAGGGTCATCTCGAAGCCATCCGCCATGGGATCCAACAGAACTACAGTCGGCTGGACATGCTGGCGCGTGGCTTTGGTATCTAGGAAAGGGGTCCTCCTTTCTCCAATGAGACCACGGTCGTCTCCGCGCTCGCAGACCTTATCAGAAGGCTTGAAGAAGTCTCCAGCAAGCATGCTGAGTGGGTAGCTGAGGACACATGCGCGGGTCTCCGCACCGGCGCATGCCATGTTATCGCGTGTTTGCGGCTCACGCACCCCGAGATCGACCTGAAAGAAGTTCTTAAAAAGGGTGGAGCTGACCCATCGCGCGATGACGTGATATCGGAGGTTGAGGACTTGGGAGACACCGTAATCCCATTTTTTTGAACAATAATGCCCTAGCTATTATATGTTAGATAGTATCACTCGAGTACAATATTTAGGATAATCTATCTAGTCGTCGACGACATGACGGCATGAACCACCACACGTAGTCGACGATGGGGTAGTCTTCCTCCTCGAATATGGACTTAGCGAGATCAGAGATAGCACTAGACCCTTTTATCGGCCTTCGTAGATACATGTGTTGATATCATATTCCAGTATTTACGGAGTCTCTCAATCTCGACTTGAGGTCTTCTCGAGTTGCATAGAGTTTCGCAGGGGCACGGACCAGATAGGCAGCGGAACGGGCGAAGACAAGGATCGACGATGGCGAGCACGAGCAGCCGAGCTACGAGGTTTTGATCAGGCAATTTACCCTCATCACAAATGGCTAGAGTATCCTGGTTTGGTTTCAAATGTCTGAAACCTTAGAAATTTATGGTTCTGAAATATTCTTTTTTCAGTTTATTCAGACTTCTGTTACAAGGTCAGATGGAGTGATGGCTATGAACAAGGAGGAGGATTGAATCATAATTTTATTCTTTCAGCATCCTATAGTTTCACAAATCACTCATTTTTTCTTTTCATATGGATCGGTGCAGATCGTCATCGAACGTCCCAGATTTGCCTCACCTCCCTACGCAGATCGCCCCCAACTGATTCCTTCCATCTGCGTGCGTGCCGCCGATCTCTCATAAAATCACACACTCGCGACGATTTCAGAAAAGAAAAAAAATCATCCACTCGCTATTCTGCCAAAAAAACACTGCGTCTCCCAGCCCTAAACGCCGCCGCCCACCGGATCCCCTTCACCTCGCCCTCAAGTCGCCACAGATCCGCTGCTGCCGCTGC
Source organism: Oryza punctata (assembly GCA_000573905.2). Lineage (NCBI taxonomy): Eukaryota > Viridiplantae > Streptophyta > Magnoliopsida > Poales > Poaceae > Oryza > Oryza punctata. The sequence goes on along the minus strand of CM002494.2, from coordinate 727,982 downwards.
TAGACGGTTTACGTCGACAGGTCACCGACGATCCCTCACCATCACCCACGATCCCCCCTCCCTCAGTGCCACCTCGATATCCACGGCCACCGGGCCTCGTCACTGCCCCATCTGCCGACCACCGTCGCCTCATTGTCAAGTCGTCGCTCCCTCGATTTCTCAGCACCAGCTCGCATCAACTCCACGCAGGCCAGGTTTCAGGGTGCTAGCTACTCACTTTTTCATGGGATCGTCTCAGTTTTATGTTTCTATTTGATATGAGGCATTTTTTAATTGTGTTTCCCATATGTTTTTGAGGTTTGGTGGAACAATTGGTGAATAATACAACACCTGATCTGAAAATGCTGATACCACAATATGGTGTTAAAGTCACCGGTTCAATTTTTTTAGCCCTTCAGTGTTTTGATTAAAATGCGTATCAAACAGTAAATTTTTATGAGCATCTAACCGAACCATGTCATGGTACTTGTCTTACATGCTCAATAGCACTAAAACTACACAAAAGGGAAATAATGGCTTCACTATCAAGTTTTCTCATCAGTTTTTGATGCTATCAAGTTTTTTCATCAGTTTGATTACAACCATTTTCCTCGGTGACCACTACAGATTGTGCTATTAACATTTTTCTGCTAATGATACAAAGACAGCATTGCAATCTTTCTTGTTTAGATTATTCATGGATGATTTTGGTAGGTGTATAAACAAATGTACTGACACATATCTGTTGATCCTCTGTTACCAGATCTGCTGGTCTCCATTGCCGCGTCTTCCCGCGCAAACCATTTTCCTCGATGACCACTACAGATTGTGCTATTGACATTTTTCTGCTAATGATACAAAGACAGCATTGCAATCTTTCTTGTTTAGATTATTCATGGATGATTTTGGTAGGTGTATAAACAAATGTACTGACACATATTTGTTGATCCTCTGTTACCAGATCTGCTGGTCTCCATTGCCGTGTCTTCCCCCGCAACTTCCGGCCACCGCATCACCATGTCTCCGTGCAACTTTGTCGACGCCGCTCGTGTCTTCATCGACGCCTCCAGTGCCTCCCTCCACCACCGCCGCATCGGCGTTGTGCCTGCCCTCGTGCAGCTCGGTCACCTGCGATCCCCCTCCCTCAGTGCCACCTCGCCGCCACCAGAACCCTATCCACCGTGCTGTGAACAATGTAATCATCGCTCGATTCCGTTCCTTCAACCATTATAGTTCAAATGCAAATTTGTGAAATTAGTGGATGTGATTGTGAATGGTACTGTCATGTCTCTTATGTATGTACGTGCATATCCTAATATCAATGGCAATTATGCATCTCTTCGAAAGTTACTGAAATAGAGAGAAAAATAAAAATAAAAATGAATATATACTTGCTGTTTAATTTTTGTCCCTCCCACTATAGCATACACCACTCAGAAAATTGAAAATAAAAATGAATTGCCAGGTTACTGTTTCACACTGATTTCAGACTCAATCTATATGTTTCTCTGATTATTTTCTACATAACCTGTGAGAAAACAAAATATTATGTGAATGTGTGAGAGAAAAAGTTTTTATCTGCATTTTTTTTCTAATTTAGATAGCAGGCCTAATCTTTTACCAAGCTAGGATAAGGCCTGAGTCAGAAAATGCTTAGATACCGTATAATAGGGAAGGACATGTTATTTGACGAGTCAGGCCTAATTATTATTTTTGGCTACAAACAGCTCCATGTGAATTCATGTGTATGTTCATTTTTGGCTACAAACAGCTCCATGATCTTTTGTATTCCCAGATAAGACGTGGCATTGTTCACAAATGGTTGACACTTTCGTAACGTAAGTGTTGTGTTTTGAATGCCTTGCAAATCATGTGGCTGACACTCACTGTATCAGTGTTACATATCTGATAAAGTGATACAATTATTATATAATCAATATTTTTTAAATGGACAAAGTGATTATCAGTACTCACGGTATTATGAAATCTGGTCCGATGCATCTGGGGTGTTTACTCAATTTTATTTCATATCGACGAAAATTGGATTAGCTACATGCAATCCAGATTACTCCCTTTTACAAATGAATTTGTTAATATATTTTTGACCTGTTCAGGTGAACAACCTTGATTCATAGAGGCTATCTTCATTGCGGTGCCACGAGTACTACTGCATCTCAGCAAACTAGATTGGTAAGAATTGAAGGATTTGTTATATAAAATAGGTCAGATGAATAACAACAGGAACCAACAAGATTGTAATCTACCCTATAATGTTAGCCTGCTCTTTTTTCAAGATGCAAGATGCTATCGTACACTAGATTTGGGCTTCATTTTGTTCTGCTTTTATGCCTCCAATTTTTTTTGGTCAGTGGACTGATTTTGTTTCCTGGTGACAATGCAATCTGTCAAAAGCAATAGTTCTTGTACAATCTTTTTATTCTAAATGATTGATGATGGGGCACCATGCAGGATTTGTTGCCATTTTCTTTCTCTCTGTCCACAACTGCAAGCTCTCCGACCAGGTCACCGGATCCCCTTATTTGTAGGGTTGCTAGGTAAATGAGCTGCCTCCATGTTTTGCTTGAGTAGCATATAATCGTTTCTAAGGGCAATAATTTGATGTTGGCAGGTTTTAAATGAACCAACTGCATATAAACACATGTTTGCATTGCTTGCTGTACTGTAGACATTTCATATTGATAGCCGTAGGGTGAAAATATCTCCATAGCTTCAATAAGAGTTGAGACAGTTTTAGGAGGTATTATCCCTATATCAAATATCTATCTCCTAATTCGTCTTTAATGTGTACAACTGAACTAAAATTGAAATCAAATTTCAACTAATTTATAGTCTTTAAATGTTTGCTAAATCATGGTTTTAAGGTAGATGGCATTGCAAAATGTCTGTAATAATTGTTTTGATAAAAAGTTATTGAGCTGAAGTCAAGAAGTAAGTTCTTACCTCTTATGTTTGAATTCTGAAAAACATAAAGCTAGCTGAAGATGACCATGATCCATCTGTAGCTTTGCACATTAGTTTGCACCTGCATTGCCTTAATGTGATGCAGCTATCGGAAGCATCAACGGGACGAGCATGCTGGATGATCTCAGGAAGACACTGGACAGAAGGAGCCTTGGGTAATTGCCATCTTTGCTGCAAATCCATGCTTTAGATTCAGCTTTGTTTAGAGTTCATCGATGTGATCAGCTGTCGGAAACATCAACACCAGCAAGATGAGCGATGCTGGAGTGTTTACTTTTGTTTCTTTTCCGGTTTGAATTATAATTTCAATGAAGCTTGATTATTTGTTCTTCTTTACATGCAAATGGATTGCATTGTGTATAGAGTATGCAAAATGTTAGCTTGAAGTAATATATATTGTGGAAACATGCATTTGTACATGGTTGCAATATATTAAACCATTCCTTTTATTGTCTGAATCATATATTTCATCTGTATTGTTAAATATAGCCGTAACGTTAGCACGGGCAAATTATTAGCAATAGATGGTAAGAAATTATTGATTTTGATAATAGTAGGTGCTTGTGCATTTGTTGTCTACTTTGTGAAATCGTATTACCGATCAAGCTTGTTCAATAATTATTTAATAGGCAAGCAAACTAGGAGAGAATCCTTCTTTTGGACATTGCTTTTGGAACACAAACCATGAACTAATACCATATATAATTTGTTTGCGAGTTTTCTAGTGATGAATCCTTTTTATTATCAAACTAACATTCACCATTTATTTTTTTTCTTACACGGGTAAACTGTTGTTTGATTGGCTTAAAGTCATAGGAAAAAAACACATGAGGTGAGACCTAAAAATTCTTTAGAATATCTCATTTCATAAGAATTTCAAATAGATTTGATCAATCATTTGTGGCTCCCTATGGTTATTGATACAAATTCTCTTTCTTTTAAAGGGGGCCAAAAATTTTAGTTTTATTTATACTACAAGATCTTTATAAAGAGAATGGCTAATCTTCTGTCGAAGGAAAATGCATCCCCAAATCTTGGGGATGTAACAGCCAAACCCATCTAACGGGTGTACCCACTTACACATAGCACTTCACTTACACTTTCATACTCGCTTCGTGTAAAAGGATTAACCCATGAGTGGTATGGTTGGAGGGAAGATGTCCTATAAGTTAGTTCCAATCTTACTAAATTAGCAAGGTGGTTCTAAACATGAGTACACAACTCTCTTGGATCACACAGGCCAAATCTTAATTGAGCCAGGATGTGACATACACCCCCTCAAAGGCTGGTACACATTGCCCTAGGCTCTTCATGGTGATCTTCGCCCGGGGATTACCACCTCAGGGCCAAGGCTGTGAGCACCGCCAATGGTCTGAGCATAATGGTGGGCCCAACGATCTGATCGAGGGCAACATCATCATACCGATTGCAGTGCGACGCCAAGAAGATTACAGATCGAGATTACAACTTGATCGCATGCAACCCAATGGTGGTGAGGTTTGAAACCATTGGCGGTGCCGCGTCACTCAAAAGGAACAGGGGCGGAGCAACATGCTACACGGTGGCAGGCGGTTTATGACTTCGGTGCCAAGCAAGGAGATAGGCAGCGACTTTACAATGACTTGGCTCAGGGCCACCAAGCCTGGTTTCGAGCACGTAGCGAAAGAAGCAAGTCCGTGCCAGTTGTTTCGGGGCCCATTGTCAGGCTGCCTGGGGCATGGTAAAAGTGACCGTCCATGGTAATTCTCTCATTAATTCTAGATGTCAGAGGAGACAATGACAAGACTTGCATAGATGTTCCCTATGTGATAATGGCACTGTAGACCCCCTTCGGTTATAAAAGGAGAGGTCATGCCACTGAGAGGGGTTGGAAAAAAATAAAAAGATAGAAACCCTACTTCATCTTGTAAGATTGTATTGCATCCTCTTACATCCTCCTAGTCCCAAACACAGGAATAGGGATGCTTTCGAGCGGCCTCAATCTGTATATGTGCTTGTGTTCTTGTTTGCAGCCCCACGCGAAACAAACTTGGTCTCTACTCGCCCCCTGGCCGAATCTTCAAGGGAGGGCCCTCTCTTCTCCGTTGTTGGAGAATCAATCTCCGACACACACTATCCTACATCAAAATGATTTTCACAAGAAGAAATGCCAGTTGGTTACTGCATAAACTATTTTTGTTCCTCTCTCATAGTGTACTCTTGCTTTCAAATTGTTTTTTATGCTGTGGTTTTATTACACCTTTCATGTTGTCGAGTACATTGCTTACAACATATTACTTACTACCCCCCGTTAAATATAGGGTTAATTGGATCCATGCCCCTATAAATTTGCCAATTTAAAAAATGTCACTACTATTATCGATGTCGGTTGCGTGCCATTGAAAATTTGTAAAATTTGAACCATGCCATTCCGTCATGATTTCTAACACCTCCGTCAACTCCAACTTTGGTTAGCACATTCGTTCCTTCTCCAAATGAGCACAACACGACGATGGAGAGCATAGGCGATGTGGCGGTGGGGGGAGAAGACGAGGCGATGCGGGTCTCTCTAACCTTGCCTCCACTCTGTCGTCGGCGGCCATGGCGGTGGGAAAGAAGACGAGGCGGTGCGGCCTCCATCCCCAACCTCACCTCAACCGTCGCATCATCAGCCGCGACGCGCAGGGCTCCTTCGATAGGGAAGATGATGATGCATGCGCAGGTCTTCATCCCCATGCTACCCACCGCCTTTGGAGGGCACGATGATGTTGGTTAGTTAAAAAAAAAATAAAACGGAGTAATAATTTAATTGTTCTTGAACATGTCTTTGGTTCTTATAGCTGCTAGTAGGTAGTAGTATATGACTTGAGGGAGGCATGACATGTCCGAATTAGACAACCTGAAGCTGAGTATATATATGATAATATAAGAGCAATGATATATACTTCTTTCGTTCCAAAATATACGACGCTCTTGACTTTTCGTGTAACGTCCGACCATTCATCTTATAAAAAAATATATAAATATTATTTATTTTTGTTGTAACTTATTTTATCAAAAATAAAAAAATAAAATATAGTATGTAACTTATATATTTATATTAATTTTTTAAATAAACTGGAAGATCAGACATTATATCTATAACTAATAAAAAAATTATAAGGCTTCTGGGATTTTCTTCATCCGTCCGTCACCGTCCTGATTTCGCCCGTCCGCAATATCGCATCACCCCGCCTCGCTCCCCATCCGATCCATCTGAGCCAACAATTATGTACAGAAATGAGAGAAAATGAAACACAAATCCGCTGAATCACAACATCAGAAATCCATTGAATAAAAAAATCACAAATCCAACAACAAATCATCCCAGAAAATTAAATCAAAAAACTAAATCACCGGCGTCACTGATCATCGGAGGTCGAGGACGCTGCTGCCCCGAGGCCGTGGTGGCTTGGTGGGGGTGCCGTCGTGCGCCTCGAGGATGGTACCGTTGCTGAGGCGCTACTATGAAGAGGGTGCCAACACTATGTTGAGGGGTTGGGGGAGCGGGTGCCGCAGCAGAGGCATCGCCCATCGGGCGAAGGGCGTCGTGGTTGAGGGGTTGGGGGAGCGGGTGCTGCGGTGGAGGCACCATCCACCGAGCGAAGAGCGCCACCAGCCGGGGGGATGGCGCCATGGCCGAGGCACCAGCCGCCAAGGGTAGGGCGTCTCCGTCGGGGGACGGGCGTCGCTGGCTGGAGGGAGGGCGCCATGGCTGAGGGGTAGGGGGAGCGGTGCCATCGTGGGGTAGGGGGAGGAGGAGGGGGAGGGGCAGAGATGGAGGGAGTCGCCAACTGAGGTGAGCACGCAGCGGATGTAGGATCAAGGAGGCCAACTAGAGGGGGGGTGAATAGGAGGTTTTAAAACTTTTGGCTAAAACCGAGTTTTGTATGCGGAAACGTAAATCAAAGCAGTTTTGCACAATTCAAAACCTAAATCAACTAGTCTCAACTAAGTGCACAAAGAAGCTAGTTTATGTTGAGGTTTGCAAGGGGTGGGCAAGGTGGGAGCCGGTCCACCGCTCAAACCATGAAGCCACCGCAAACACCCTTTGTCAAGGGGTGGGCAAGGTGGGAGCTAGTCCCGAAGTGGTGTCCCAAGCCTCTATCACTATGTTTGTTCTTCCCCCACTCCGGAGATGGTGAACACCGAGCCACTCACAATCAACACCGAGCCTCCTCCACAACCTTCTTGGAGAGGTCACCGAGTCAACCGCCATCAAACCATCTACGTGTCGACAAACACCAAGAGTAACAAGTCAAGACCCACTTGACTCTTGCCAAGTGCCAAAGCTCAATCTCATGCACAAATGCTAAGCAATCTTGCCTCTACCACTCTCAATTTGCAGCTAATGCACTCTAGTTGCAACTCATGCACTAGAGGAGAGGAGAGGCCTCACACAAGATCAAGCACGCACAATATGCTCACAAAGGTTGGCTCTCATGCATAAGCATCCATTTGGACCCAGAGCAACAACCAACCCACTCAAACTCATGGCCTTATATAGCCCACACCAAAAACTAGCCGTTGGAGACCTAAAACACTTTTCAGGACATGTTTGCCGATCTAACCGCCATTCTGAGACCGATCTGACCGGCCCTCGGTCCAACAGTCGAACAACTAGCCGTTGGGGGCTTTCGGGGCCTTCGGGTAGTCTGACCGGACATACAAGGTCAGTCTGACCACTGACCATTTTTCTGCACAGCCCACCGACAGTAAAACGCTGATATCTCATGATTCAAGTGTCGAAATTGGATGTTCTTGGACTCTATGTAAAGCTTATTCAAAGGGATGTCCAACCCATGAATAATCCATCCAAGAAACACAAATTTTCTCAGGGATAAGGGGCTCAAACTTCAAAGGATATTTCACCGGACATACCCACAAGATGTCACTCACTCCTATTAGACATGCTCACTTATCTCTTTGTTTGGGACTTGAGAAAACTCATCACACTTGAATAGATACCCCAAGACATGTCCCTTTCTCTCTTTGTCCACAAAACCAACTCCAACTAGAATTACGAGTGGACAAGATATAAAAGCCATGCGTGATACACATCTAACCAACTCTCACCACATGTATGTCAAAGACTCTAGTTGAGTAAAAAAAATCAAGATCCAATCCGGATTCCTCACTTTAACTAGACCTAAACCTTAAAGAGCATGCCTAGGGAAAGAGATCATGCATTTGAGATTGAGCGATTTGCACATGGTTCAAATCAAGCCAATAGTCATTGACCCCTTTTAATAGTACGACACCTACCTAGCAACCCGGTCTTTACTTCAAACACCAAGACCGGTAAAAGATTAAAAAAACATTCTTAGTTTCATTATACCTTTGCCTTGTGCTCATCCAACTCGGGATCAATTCTTTGTGATCATTCGGTTGAACCATCTTTATGCCGAGGTCTTGACCAACCTTTGTCAAGACTTTCTTTTCATCACAAGCTTGACTTCATTCTTATCAACATAGAAATGTCCTTGGCTTGGTGACCATCAATTAATGGTGTCATCCATTTGCCTCATCACAATGAGACCCATTCCTTTGCACAGCTCAAAGGAAAATATTAGTCCCAACAAATCGGTTGTCGTCCTCCACTTGGTGACAAACTGGTTGCATTTGAAAGATATGGATATGTTTGTTGAGTATTCATTAACACTACAAATGTCATATACTCGCATGCAAGCTCAAATGCAAAGATCCAATATAAATAATAGGTGAACCAATATGGATCTAGAACATGCACAACAAGTGTATAGGATTTGCTCCCCCTAAATATAAGCATACAAAGGTATATACAAGAGAGACAAGTGTATGCATAATTAGAGAATAACCAATGGGGGGTTTATCCTATACACATAGAGAAGACATGTGTAGTAACGATGTAGACCAACATAGACACATATCTTCATGATCTCCATGTTCTTAATGTAAAGGAGACTAAATAAGATAAGTCTCAAACAAACATTAGTCTCACATGTATATATCAAAAACATGGAAATTATATATATGATGATGGAGAGAAAGAGTGATACATATTGTTTGATCTCCATGCATTTCTATCACATCTCATCATCGGGAAACAGCCTAGTTGACCACTTATGTGAGAGAGGTTAATCCATAAACATCGGTTTATCATGTATTACCAAAGCAACAATTACACAAATGATTTAATCCAAGATCTTTCAATCTTTTCTCTCTTTGGTGATGGATAATAACCTAGTATAAACAATATAAAGAGATGAGATGACATATGATTTCAAATCAAGGTGGAGATCTTATAATAAATAAAATGTAGAATAAACTCCCCCTCAATATGTGCATACATATGAATATGAAAGAACATATATTCACATAGTCAATTAAGATTAATGAGGAAGCTCACACTATATTTTGGATCCACAAGAGAGACCAAGTTAGAATATGTGAAGTTTAATACATACCTCTCATCATTTTCATTTTCATATCCAAATAAGACTAGGCAAAGAAAAACTCATAAAACCGTTAGTCTCATATAATTATATTTATCATTAATCACCAAAACCAAATTAAGGCACTTGAACTTACAGCGGAGGAGAGGAGAGTAGACCGAGTGGAAAGAGGAAAAGGAGGCGAGGAGAGAAAGATTCGGGAAAAACGAGGAGATAAAGTTGGGCGGAAGAATCGAGGCGTCGTGCTCTCTCTCCTGAGCGGTAAAAAACACTTTTATAACTTACTTTTATAAATATAAAAATCGGTATATTTTTCGGTTTTTATTAAAAAACAACGCATATAAAATTATTTTATATGTGTTCTTTTTAACTTTTATTTCTCTTTTCTAAAAGTCATATGGATTAGAAAATACTGTGTAACTGATGGTTTTAAATGAATTGGCACACATAGGGGTGTCCGTTCTTAGTGTTTATGTATAAGTTAATGCCAATGCCATCGTATATGCATGGACCACATATAAATAAGTGGGTAAGTTTCAGAGTAGACTCACCAATTATCCCAATTCAATATATCAAGCAACTATTCTTTATATATATCAACTAAATATTTAACGCATAACTAAATATTCCTCCCCTCCCCCGACCGACGGCGCTGCTCCTCCTCCGCTCCCCCTCCCATCCCCCCACCAGCTTCGCCAGTCCCTCTCCAACTGTCCCTCCTATCTCGTCGGCACGACGTGAAGACGACGAGGGCACGACTCCATTCGCGAGCCGATAAGGAGAGGGGAGGAGTGCGGCGGCTTCCCACCGGTAGATCCGGCGGCACCAACGGTGCCAGCCGCTTCCCGCGCAGCCACCGGAACAGCGTCGCCCCGACTCGGTGGGGTCCTTGCCACTAGCGTCGCCACCGGTCTCCGCCTCATCGCTCGCGTCACTGCCCGCTCCCCTAGCCCTCGCCGACAAACACCGCCACCATTTTCCTCCTGGCGACAACACCGTCGCCAGCCTCGACACGCCGCCCCCAATCTCCGCCTCTTCAACAGCATCTCCCCGCCTTAATCTGATTCGCCCAAAGGTACATCTATCCTCCTCCTCCACCCCTCCCCCTTCTCTTTATTCCTCATCAAAAAATTTAATCCAGAATCAACATAAAGAAACCAACGAAAAACATCATTTTGGTATTACACTCTGCGTGGTATATTTTACATTTTGCTTACGTGCTACATTATGTGGCAACTTCCTACAAATGCTCCTTACTTTTTACAATAAATGTTACCCTTTATATGCAGTGATCAAGCGAGTAGAATTTGTTTTCCATCTAAGTATGGTATCACATACTCTGAAATTGATTTTGCTCAATGAACTGTACTCTGAGAAATGATTTTGCTTGATGGACTGCACTGAACTCCAAAAAAATTCAATTTGCTATGGTGAGTTAAACTGAATTCTTACTCTGTGTACATGTTTATTAGACAGGATAGTTCCCATCGAAGCAGTTACAATACAAACATCTAGTGTTTAATCGGTAAAATTTATTAGGATAACAAAACCTTGATTGAAAATTTGGATGTCATTAGGTTTAGGTCCTTTAGGATTTAAGTTATGAGCTCAGATATATGTTAGCAAAGAAAACTGGGATTAGCTCATTTTTTTGGCTTGGGATAACATATGTCTGAGAAGAAACTTGTAGCACGAGGTGGAAACTCAATTTTTTCGCATATGTACAGAATAATGGCTAAGTTAATTGGATCTTCCCCTGTCCGCTCCTTTGGAAAATTGACCACCTGCACATTTTATTTGGCATTTGACCACCTTCACATTTTTTTTGGCATAACCTAGGTACTGATCTGATGGTGTGCTGAGAAAAAACTGAAGGCCTAGAGCACTGAATCAATTTCTTCAGTTAGTTTTTCTCAGTCATAACTGACACTTTTTAGTTCATTAATTAGATCTTACTAAACTTGGAGGCAAATCCAACACCCATGCACAAAAATAAATACATTAATTTTCCAATGTGTTGCTTTCTTAGGAAAAAAATACACATATGAAGAATCTGAATTCTGATATAATGCTACTGCTAGAGCCATATTCCAATTTTTCTTTGTTTTTTACATGCCTTCGATTTTCCATAGTCCGATTTCCATGAGCCTTTATGTGTTCCATCTTGCATAATGTTACAACAAGCTATTTGATCCATTTGTGTTCTCCATTTTGTAACGCCCCGGCACTCGCTAACTGATATCACCAGCTAACTCATACCGAGGTGCTACGCATTACCTGTGATATAGTACCAGTCCCAGGATACACTAGCTGGTACTCACAGAATAAACATGGAATCAAAGTAGATTATTATTACATCACTGGGTTTTAGTCCTTACATAAGTTGCTATCCCGGACAGGCCCAGAGATGAGCAACGCACAATACAAAAGTCCATAAACAAAAGACAAAAGTGGCGGCAGCTAAGCGTCTAGGCGACCATCTCGATCCACAGGCGATGGCTTGGGGCTAGGCACGATCCTTCTAGAAGTCCTCGTACTCGGCTTGCTCCTGGAGGTACTCCTCGGCGGTCGGGTCGACGTCTTCATCTCCATCCTCTATAGATAGTATATATATAGCAAGGGTGAGTACTTCACGTACTCAGCAAGCCGGGGAAAGAATGACATGCTTGGTTAAGACAAGGAGAGCTAGGGTTTTATTTGCGAAAGCAGCCTTTTTGGCAAAGTGATTTATTTCACAAAACTCCTAGTGAGTGAATCAAGTTTTAGTTGTCGGGAGGAGGCTCACGCCTCGACCCATTCCACAAGTTGCTTTGCAACAACTTGTCACGATTAACGAACAACAATTTATCTGTTTCTTCCATTAGTTCCTTCTCACTTTCACGACCATACATGGTCCACACAGTCATCTCAGGACTGCAACGCCATCATGGCCCTAACAACACCTCGGTGTCGGACGACACCCCCAGGTCACACAGACCCGTTCCTAACCACAAAGGTTAGCCGTTTGCCACACAGGCAAACTCTGGAAACGAAACCCTTCCCACCAATCATTTTCATCAAACATTTGTCAAACAAATCTACGCTATGAGAAACACCTTACACTCGCCCTTGACCGTGGGCACGGCTGTTCGAACAGTTCATTAAACTCTGCAGAGGTTGTACGCTTTACCCACACGACACGAAACTGACATCGTTTACCCGTCGGCAACGAAAGTTCGTGACAAGGCCTTTCCAAAGCTAACCCATGAAAATCGCATGCCACCTAGTTGGGCTAAGATCCATAGCCGAGTATCAGGCAAATCCAGCCGTCATCCACTCAGGAAATACCGAGGATGCCTCCTGCTCCTACTGGTACCATGCCACAATAGAGGCACAAAGACACCCATGATGGGCAAAACATGCGTAACACTTCATCTCCTCATCCTCGGCATTCCACAACCATTGGCACACCAACTCCCATGTGATAACAATTTACTTAGCCAGAGGCATCCCAAAAATACCCGTGTGGTCGCACTGTGACGTGTTCGGATGGACTTCCCAAAGGAATCGGTCCTTAAAGATAATACGTAGCCAAACCACAAAGGCTTGACTGCGCATCATCACCATTTTCACAACTCATTTTACTTCACAACACATCGGTACCACGTACCGGGTTTTTAAGCATAAAGTTTGGTAAATACCCAAGTTTCCCACACGGCAACAACGTAAGCATGACTAAGCGAAACTACCTCGGTAATCGTATAACGATACCGGCGTAAACATTTGTGGAGCTATCAAAGGTATGGAATCATCAACCTATGAAATATAAGTGCGACTACTAGGTTGGTCCGTCGGTTGTATAAACAATCCGAGGCCTAAACATGTTAATCGTGTGTACTAAGCAATGCATTTTTCAAACAACATATCTTTGCAAATATAGGGGCAATGTGATCAAAGAGGCTTGCCTTGCACGAGGTGAGGGTCTTCTTCTTCGAATCCGGCGTCCGGAGCGTCTTCGTACACGTGTTCTATACGCGGAAAGGAGAACAAATAAATAAAAAGGCAATAAAATAAGCTCAAATCACATAAACAAGTGTGCCACTGTGTAGATCTCAATTTTAGAAAAATTTAGAAATTTGAACGGGGTCAAACGGAGTTACGGTTGAATTTTTATGAATTTTCAAAGGTAGAGGGACTTTTCTGAAAAATTGGGAATTTTTTTTTATATAAAAGATAACGGAATATTCCAACGGAATAATATTCCGCAGGGGTTAGGGTTAGGGTTTGGGGGGGGCCCACACGTCAGAGAGAAGGGAGAGAGAAAGAAGGGCGTGGGGCCCACCTGTCGGGTGGCCCTTCTTCCTCCTTGCGGCTTGCCCGGCTCGGCTTGGCCGGCGGGCGCCGGGCGGCGAGGTGGCCGGGGAGGGAGGGGAGGGGGAGGCCGGCGGCCGGGGAGCGGCGGCGCCAGCCGGGAAGGGGGGGCGGCGGCGGCCGAGAGGCGGTGGAGGCGGCCGGGAAAAGGCGGCGGCCAGGGAGGGCGGCCGGCGATGGTGGGGCCGAGAGGGGAGAGGAAGAGGGCACCGGTGAGAGAGAGAAGCCGGCGAGGGGGAGGCCGGGAGGGAGAGGGAGGCCGGCGAGGCCTTTTATAGGTAGCGCGGGCGGCGAGGGACGGTGACGTGGGCGCGGGGCTCAAGGCGGCGTGGCGTGGGGCGGCCGCGGTACGGGCGACGTGCGGCGCGGACGTGGGCGGCGCGGGCGGCGGTCGGGCGCGGGCGGCGGCACCGGCGGCGGCGCGGGCGGGAGGTGGGAGACGAGCCGCGGGTGGGCCGGGCCGGCGCGGGGAGAAAGGCCCGTGGGCCGGAAGGGAGGAGAGGGGGAGCTGGGCCGGGAGAGAGAGGAGTGGTGGGCCGGCCCATTCGGGAGAAAAGAGAGGGAGAGGGGGAAAAGGAGTTGGGCCGAGAGGAGGGAAAAAGAGAAAAGGAAGGGGAGGCCCAAGAACAGGGGTTTTCCCCTCTTTTTTTTTTTAAATGGAATTTGGGGAAAATTAAAATGTGAGATCCATTTGGCACAAAACAAAATAAAATCCAAACTTTTAAAATCCAAAGTTTTTAATTGAAAGAAAATTTTAAATAAAATTTGGGTGCTACACATTTTTCTTAAATGCAGGGTATAGCCGGTGAGGTGTACCCCGCTAAACTCATCTGCATCATTGTCTAGGTGTCTGGCTCGCTGATCTCATTCGCGCCGCTGCAACTTTATCAGCAAGCCTTGCCGATCTGGTCCGCCAACGCGCCGCCAGGACTCTATCCCCTTCCTCGCCGATCTGCTCCACTGACGAGCCGCGAACTCCTGCATCGACGTACTGCAACCGCCTCCAACTTGAGCGCCACCGCTGTGTTGATGATGAAATTTGGTAAGCCTCGAAATCATCATCGGCCTAGAGTTAGTATCGGCTTCAGAATCCTGCAATCGGCCGATGGGAGCTATTAATCGCCAACAGTCGGATTCTTACCAAATTCGGTTAAGAAAATTAATCTATTAAAGGAAACTTATCCAAAAGAGAGCGAGTTCCAGGAGGATGCGGCATGATAGTTTATCTATTAATTAGGAAGAGTCTTTTAGTTTCCTTTTATCTTTAGGAAAGTGTATTTAGTGTCCGATAAGGACTTTATGTCTTTCCTTTTATCTTTAGGAAAGTTTGAGTCGTGTCCGATATGGACTAGTATCTACTCATGGGTATAAATATATACACCCGGGGTCTATGTAAATTATCTCTCGATCAATACAACTACTCTCGGCGCATCGCCACCCTCTTTCTGAGGTTTTTTACTTATCAACTGGCGGAATTTGGCACCTGACGCGGGGCTGCATCGGCTTTCGATCTCCGGCGAAGGGGTAAGCCCTACGTTCCGTCGGGTCCTGGTGAATTTATCGGCTACATTGGTGTTGTTCAAGGCTGCATCGCTTCGATCTCTTGGATCGCTCTGGTTCGGTTGATATATTTACCTGATATCTCAATTCTATCTTAATTGCATTGTGTTTAGAGACGCATCGGTTTAGTTGGGACTGTCTCGGTTAAGTCTGATCTTCTGTCTTAGCCGATATATCTCTACAATCACAATGTTATTTTAAATAGATTTGTTATATCCATCACATTAGATAGACCTATTGGTTCATCAAGTATTAGATTATCATATACAATCTCGTGCTGCATCGATTAGGTTCGACCTACTATATTGTTGTTGATAATATAAATCTTGTTAAGCCGATAGGTTCATGCTAATGTCTTATCGGAGTGCTAACCGATGAGTTATCATATACGTTATATAATCTAGATTGACACTGTTTTCTACTTGCATCCCCCGATCTCCATCTAGAGTTTTATCGATATCGGCTAGATTGCTTTGTTGGCTTAGATTATATAATGTATCTACCACCCTGAAAATCAGTCAAAGGCTTGATTGTCTAGATATTATGTTTCTTTTCATACTTAGTGCTGCATCAGTTAAGTTTGATCTACTAAGTCGTGCTTAGAACCATAATCTCTAGCCTGCTTCTTGATTGCCAATAAGGGTTTCATCGGGCTTTCAGCCGATGAGTTATCTGAACGTTGTATCGGTTTACAAGGATTACTTACAAGTTGGTTTTAGCCGATGACAACAAAGGTTTCATTGTTTATATAATCATTTGGATTTAATGACATTGGATCTCCAGCCGATGTATACTTTAACCTTCGGATCAGTGCTTATTCAATCTATCATTACTAGCCAATTGGTTTCTACTGGATTATATTATTGTTTTATCACATTATCATCAGCCGATTATCTTTATATCATTATTTACTCAAGTATCAAGATTTATATTGGATATCCGCTGGTATCGGCATCGGCTGGAATTACTCCATCGGCTTGTCAGCCGATCGGCTATTTTTTGATCTTCAATTTATATATCTTGTCAGTTGCAGGATTAAACTGACTGGCACGCCCGCATTTCTGTAGACCCCCGATTTTGGAAATCGGAAATCTTATGTGTTTATCCGTACCAATCCCTGGATCAGTAGTTGGTACACACATACATAGCCGAATCACAACATATCACGAATGAATTCAGGCTAAAGGGGTTAAATGCTTACATTAGGGCCAGGCAGGCCAGCAACTATCAGAGAACAACAGCGGAAGACGAAACAATACAAGGGCCCGGTTGACATGCCACAAGCAGTCGACTGGGGAACGAGACCTAGAACGGGACCGCACTCCGATCATCCTGTTAAGTACGCAAGCGTACCAACAAGGGCTTCTCTTCAGGCACTCTGCTAAAAGATATATATAGAGCAATAATGAGTACAAAAGTACTCAACAAGCCACCACACAAGGATGCATATGATAGAAGGTACTTCAAAGAATGGCTTCCGGTTCTTTTTGCGTAAAGCAAGTTTTGTAAATCCTTTCACAAACCTAAGACCTAGCATAGACTGATCAGATTTTAATACCATAGTTCATTAATCAACGACGGTTCTGTCCACCATCCATTGTCATCCAAGGATAGCTTCCCGCCATTGTGTCGTCATGGTTTTCTGGGGTCTACCCCTTCTCGCTTCTCGAGAAGTTGAACCACCAGCACATAAAAGTCATCATGCATACCCATCCCAATCAGTTTAAGACTTTAGAGTCTAGCCAAGTGTAATACATGTCCCGGTGCTCAATATCCGCGAGCACGGCTATTCGAATAGATTTAGTTACTCACACTGCAGTGGATGTACACTTTACCCGTACTCCGTAACTTGCCCAACAAATGAGCCGAAGTCCCAACGAATGAGACGCGTCACGGCAAAGCCTTTCAATAACCTCACATTGGCAGTACCCGCTCCATGAACTTACATCCTCATGCACTCTAGGCGTACACGGTTTCTAGCAGTGAGAGGAGTTCTGGCGCTCCCAGGAAGGGGAAACTCACACATGCATTAAGTTATATTAAAATTTAGATTCACACGTAGCGGTCCTACCGGTGGCTACCCCACCGTAGGCCCCGCCCCTCATACACACTAAGAAAACCACTATGCAGGGATACTGCCTCCGCTCGGTTACTTACTCCGCTAGGTCTATACCCATCCGAGAAGTACGGTTGTACGAGGGTCGTTTCATGCTTAGCTTCATGGCTCGGTCCTTAATTGACCGGGGACGGTGCTAGCCTTTTCCGGATACCACCCAAATCCACCATCCGCCCCAGTCGAAAACAATTGTTTAATTTTTATTTTCCTTTCACCGATCATGTCATCAATGTCATGGCAACGTGGCGCTCATGTCTCCACATGCCGCATCTCAATTACCTTCCCAAGGTAATTGCCCAAGCATATAGCATTTTGGTAAATATGAGTATGCAAAGTTCTAAGTTAGCATTACTAAGCATCTGTCATAATTGACTAGGGACTCATACGTAACATGGTTACAAGGGGGTATGGGGTAAACAACATTCAAGGCATGGCATAACAATAAGTAGGATGTTTATCATTGCATGCATCTTTATTTGTAAACAAAGTAATTTCGCAATTGGGATCAACATGTTCAAGGGATAGTGATGACTTGCCTTGCTCAGGATAGTCCTTACTCTCTAATCTTGATCAACCTTCTCCTCCTGGAAGCTGTGCACGTTGCCTCACGACTAATCGATACACCAATACTATAATACGCGAGAAAAACCAATATTCAACCAATCAATCAATCATGCGCAAACAAATATAAATGTTGAAGTCGCAATTAGGGCCGCTCATATTACTCGCTTCTATCTAAATATAATGGTCATAGTATCAAGGTCGGATTAATGAATTACTTCGGCGAATTATTTGATTAGTTTATCAATCGAGCCATTATTTTAATTATGGGTAGATTTTACCCGACGCTGTAACAGGTTAATAATTATCCAAGTTTTATATGTTAGATTTGTGAGGTTGTTAATATTAGATGTGCGGATTATCTTATTACATAATTCTATAATGGATAATCCTAATTCGCAGTTGGGCTACTATGATATGAGCTCAAGATTTATAACTAGTATTTTCTCTATCTTAGATATTTTATCGTATAATTTATAGGTTAATAGGTGTAACCATAAGTGACCGTGTTACTGTAGGTGTAAACGGATGTACCGCACATGCGAGTCAAGGATGTATTAATATTGGATTATTTTCTAAACACTTGCCACTTATTAGAAACTGTACAGTATATGTGTGCAAGAATATCCATGGGTTCGATTGCCTATTGTCCATGAGCTTTTCAATACAACTTATACCGCATATGCAATTAGGATGGCTCCGTTTAGTTAATTAATGGATGACAGCCAATTTATATATATAGACTACCTCATTCAATATGACATTTATTAATTTCGTATAGGTGACTTAGTCACATTAGCGCTGTTATTATTTCTCGTAAATAAGCTATGAACTGACCTAAGTGTACTCATATTTTATCTACAAAATCACAAGGCTAAACTTTATTTAAATAACCTATAAGTCATGGGTTTAATCATATTTGGACATAGTTTAATAAATGGCACTAGTATTTTCCTACATGCTCTAGCAAGTTTTTGAAGTAATACTTCCAATTAGTTAACATGATTTTTATAGTGAATAAACATGTTAGAGACAAATGTTATTATATCTACCTTACAGAACAATATCACTTTTATTTATTAGCATATTTTTAAGTTAGTTATTTATCTAATCATTTGATATTAATTATTTTATAGATACAAATATATTTTATTAAATAGTGAATTATATATTTATCGGAAAGTTCATGAATTTAGATGAATTTAGGTTCAAGTCTCACACAAATCGGAGCTAAAACGAATAAGTTACGCTTGTTCAAATATTCAAATTATTTTGAGAAAATTGTGAAAATGTACTGTTCATAGGTCATTTACTCTTAATCCATTTTATCCTAATAATTTTCCGTTAGCCGATTAAGGTATTAGTTTATTTCAATTTACGCGATTCCGAATAAATGGGACTCGGATAAATAATAGTTAACCCTAGACCGAAATAAGATACTCTACATATTTGATACTTAGGTTCCGATAATAATCAACCCTAACGAAAGACCAAATAACCATATTGAATAAACGGGTTGGTAGATAAATTAACGAGTGAGACATGAATAGATAATTAATAGACTAAATACCTAATTAAATCACCGACTGAATAGATAATCGTAACTTATCATCTATGCATTTTTATAAATAGTCGACGACTAATCCTCCGATCAATATATACGCATTTTTATATAACTTAATGAATAAATATCTAAATAGTTAGCTAAACAAATAACCCATTTAATAAATAACCAGTTTAGCGAATAATCTCAATGTACTAAATAATCCCGATTTACCTCTCTAGGAATTTAACCGGCGATAGATTTAACCCAATAAATACCCAAATAGTTAAATGAATAACCCATTAAACGAATAATCCTAAATATTCACAATTTATTCCCTAAGGGTTTTCAAAATAATCGACGATAAATTTCCCAACAAACATATTAAATTTAGTTTTTCACCCCAAATTTTTCCCAATCTCTTTCTCTCTATTTTGTTTTTTTTTTCACTGCATCTTCTTCCTTCTCTGTTTCTCTTTTTCTCTGTTGTTCTCTCTCTCACAGCTCGTTTCTCTCCTCTCTCTCTGTGCACAGCCGGCAAGGGAGGGGGGCTTACCCGGCGGCGCGGCGGCGAGGGGCGGCGGCGTAGCGGCGACCAGGCAGCGGCGGCCGGACGGCAGGGCGGCAGCCGAGCGGCGGCGACCGGCGGCGACCGGCAAGACCGCGCCGAGCCCGGTTGTGTGGCTAGGGCAAACGAGGGGGCCTCCGGCCAAATTGATGGGCGCGGTAGCAACGGTGGGGCATGGGGGTTCGGTTTTGCTAGTTAGATGGAAGAAAGGGGAGCTCCTGGGATACCGTCCACGGCGAGCTCACCGGCGACAATGGCGGCCGGGGTGGGGGGGCTTATGTAGGGCGCGGCAGAGGGGAGAGAGGGGGCGGCCGGGGGGAGGGATGGGATGGGACGCGAGCGGCGCGGGAGGAGCTCGAGGCGCGGCGCGGGAGGGGCTCGAGGTGGATGGGACGGCGCGCGGCGCAGTAGGCGCGGTAGGCGGCGGTAGGAGGCGGTAGGCCGGCAGAGGTAGAAGATAAACAGTGTTTTTTTTTTCTTTTTTTTTACCATTATTTTTTTTTATTTTTTTATTTGAAATATGGTCCCACCTTTAGATCTTGAGATTCCAAATATCTTATTTGGATATTTATTAATTTATTTATTTCTCCAACGAATGCGTTTTGCATTATATTGGATTATAAAAAAAAAATTAACCTAAATAATTGGGAGGCCATGACATCACTAAAAATTGATTTAAATATTTCAATGAGACCGCTACTAATATAGTGACACCTTGGTTTAATTTATTTACATATTAGTTTATTTTATATAGAGGGGGTTTGACTTATTTGGTTTTATTTCATGAAGACATCCATAGACTCGGTATAATATTGATCCCAATATTGAATTAAATACTCCCATGAGCCTATCTTACATGTAGAGGTCAATTTAGTTATATGACCAATTATTTTATATGAGTGAATTTTATGCAACGGGAGACTTGATAAATTGTTTTAATTATTAATTTAAATATTCCAATGAAACGCTCATATATAATAGGGTCATTGTAGCGGTGACCATTATTTCATGTGTACTTATATTTTATGACACTCATCACATGGTTAAAGTATTTATTATTTGATTTGTACTTTATATTACAGAAGTTAATAATTATATTGCACTTTATTTGGCCTGCTTTCTTGTGCAAAAATATTGTAGGGTTAATAATAAATTATGTATTCTGGTACATTATATTTATTACTCAAATATAAATCTTTACCTTACTTTCATCGTGACCGTTTATGGTTTTGGCAAGCAATAGCACTCATAAAAACCAGCATGATGCAAAAGTTTTAAAAAGTTTGAAATTTTAGTGATTTTTATTGCCGGGAATTTTCAGGGTGTTACAAACCTACCCCCCTTAAAGGAATCTCGTCCCCGAGATTCGGGTGAAACTACGGAGACACTAACCCAGTTCAACTTTAAATATTGATTGACACACTGCGCTAATCAAAGGTAGAAAATCCGAGGTCTTCGTGGCTTCCAGACGTCATGAGCTGATGAGCGAAGCGAAGCGACATTCTTTGTACTTCCGCCGTCTTGGTCAGCAACGGCCTTAGATGACAGTCTTGGGGCACATGATCCATCCTTTCGCAGAGGAAGCAGGTGATCTTCGTTGTAGGGCATTCTCCGATTTGATGGTCTTCGTCACAGTAGGGGCATTGAGAAACGCAATTGCTACCGTAGTGTCCTATCTCTCCGCAACGACTACATGCCTTAACCTTCAAAAATCCTTTGAATGGTCCTTGAGCTTTGTTCTCTTCCGGACTGATTGGTGAAGGCGGTGTTTCTTGTCCTTCATTGGTGCCTTGAGTACAGTCTATCGCGTAGTGTTTGAATTTTCCACAAGAAAAGCAGCAGCCATTTCTCCTTGGTGGCCATAGTTGTATTTCTTCAACTTCTTCAGGCAGATCACCCATTTCTATTCCCATTTTAGTGAGGTCAAGCTCGACATATGTTATCAATGATGATGTCTTTCTCTTCCGATCTCTTTTTTCCTAGGGTTGTGTAGGTCTTTGTCTAGGGAATTGTCGATACCAAGATTTTGGATGCACCGAATGTGGCATTGGTGTAGGTAATATCCCTGAACTCATATCATATATCGGGTGCCTAAGCGAATTCCTTGTCTGTCCAAGTCGCAATTTTCCTTGAGGGCATTTATTGGCATAATGTCCTTTCTCGCCACAACTGAAACATGTGATATTTGCCTTCCATCCAGCTGGAGTCAAGTGGTAGCTCTCTTCTGTAGGATATTGCTTTATGTTGTTTAGACCAATGGTGCACTCTTCAGGTCTTGGCAACAGTTGGACTCGTCCCTTGTCACTAGAAACGTGGAGAGGGTCTTCAGAAAATGGCATAGGATGGTTTATCCCCATATTGTATAGGTCTTGTGAGTTGGGGGAATCCTTGTTTCTTTTTGTTAGTTGGTCCATGGTCTTCTCGTCCTGCGGTAGGTTACTCGGTTAGAAGTTAGTAGGTTGAAGGTTAGCAAACCAAAATTCTTGATATCAATAGTAGCATGACAATGCTGATTTGTTGTCCTCATTCTTCATCTACTCAATCCTTCACTTCTTGATATTATATCTCCCTACAATTTCCGTTGGTGAGGGTCGTGATAGTATCTTGTGCAGTCTTACTGTCATATGATATTGGATATGCTCAAATCCTTGTCCGAGGGTGAATAAAACCTTGATATATGGTATTCTTTCTCCATCTTCTATCCATGTATTCTTATCCACCTTCCCGCTTATAATGTTTTATTTGTTAATATTTCCTGATCTCCATACCATCTTGTGTTTGTCTTTGATCCGTAACCTTCAAATCCTAGTATGCTTATCGAAACATCTAGCGATCTTGCATGGCCTCCATATAGTCTGTCTCCCATAATTTTGGTTGTCCTTCGCGATACTCCCATGCCACCGGAAATACTTTGTGGTTACTAACGGCTTAGTCGAGCCTTCACTTCTACTGTACGAGGGTGTAACTAAAGGAAACTAATACTAATAACTATAAGTTACCATGGTTGATAAGTTTGTTTCTGATCTTTTCTTTTTCCTCACTTTGTTTTCATATAATATGATGCAACCGTCTACTTTCGAGGATGAGGTTTCGGCAACAATCAATAATGTCCCTATAGCGTCTTTATTTCTTTCGGCCTCATTCTACAATTTTGAAATATAGGTGAGAGTACAGAACCAATATTTTTCAATAACAAATGAAGTGGTAAGATCACTTTGTCAAAGGAGGGGTTGAGAGGTAAGGTAAAAATATATTATTTTTTTTTTGGCGCATCAGAATCAGACATTTTTCAAGAAAGGTAAGACGAATCCACAGTATTTGAAGTCTTTCGCAAATTTTTCTACCATTTACAAATAGCTTTGGAAAATATAGGATCCTTAAGCTAACGGCCATTCTATCTAGGGTCTCGACCTACAGTCGATATGCTCTGATACCAGCTCTGTAGACCCCCGATTTTGGAAATCGGAAATCTTATGTGTTTATCCGTACCAATCCCTGGATCAGTAGTTGGTACACACATACATAGCCGAATCACAACATATCACGAATGAATTCAGGCTAAAGGGGTTAAATGCTTACATTAGGGCCAGGCAGGCCAGCAACTATCAGAGAACAACAGCGGAAGACGAAACAATACAAGGGCCCGGTTGACATGCCACAAGCAGTCGACTGGGGAACGAGACCTAGAACGGGACCGCACTCCGATCATCCTGTTAAGTACGCAAGCGTACCAACAAGGGCTTCTCTTCAGGCACTCTGCTAAAAGATATATATAGAGCAATAATGAGTACAAAAGTACTCAACAAGCCACCACACAAGGATGCATATGATAGAAGGTACTTCAAAGAATGGCTTCCGGTTCTTTTTGCGTAAAGCAAGTTTTGTAAATCCTTTCACAAACCTAAGACCTAGCATAGACTGATCAGATTTTAATACCATAGTTCATTAATCAACGACGGTTCTGTCCACCATCCATTGTCATCCAAGGATAGCTTCCCGCCATTGTGTCGTCATGGTTTTCTGGGGTCTACCCCTTCTCGCTTCTCGAGAAGTTGAACCACCAGCACATAAAAGTCATCATGCATACCCATCCCAATCAGTTTAAGACTTTAGAGTCTAGCCAAGTGTAATACATGTCCCGGTGCTCAATATCCGCGAGCACGGCTATTCGAATAGATTTAGTTACTCACACTGCAGTGGATGTACACTTTACCCGTACTCCGTAACTTGCCCAACAAATGAGCCGAAGTCCCAACGAATGAGACGCGTCACGGCAAAGCCTTTCAATAACCTCACATTGGCAGTACCCGCTCCATGAACTTACATCCTCATGCACTCTAGGCGTACACGGTTTCTAGCAGTGAGAGGAGTTCTGGCGCTCCCAGGAAGGGGAAACTCACACATGCATTAAGTTATATTAAAATTTAGATTCACACGTAGCGGTCCTACCGGTGGCTACCCCACCGTAGGCCCCGCCCCTCATACACACTAAGAAAACCACTATGCAGGGATACTGCCTCCGCTCGGTTACTTACTCCGCTAGGTCTATACCCATCCGAGAAGTACGGTTGTACGAGGGTCGTTTCATGCTTAGCTTCATGGCTCGGTCCTTAATTGACCGGGGACGGTGCTAGCCTTTTCCGGATACCACCCAAATCCACCATCCGCCCCAGTCGAAAACAATTGTTTAATTTTTATTTTCCTTTCACCGATCATGTCATCAATGTCATGGCAACGTGGCGCTCATGTCTCCACATGCCGCATCTCAATTACCTTCCCAAGGTAATTGCCCAAGCATATAGCATTTTGGTAAATATGAGTATGCAAAGTTCTAAGTTAGCATTACTAAGCATCTGTCATAATTGACTAGGGACTCATACGTAACATGGTTACAAGGGGGTATGGGGTAAACAACATTCAAGGCATGGCATAACAATAAGTAGGATGTTTATCATTGCATGCATCTTTATTTGTAAACAAAGTAATTTCGCAATTGGGATCAACATGTTCAAGGGATAGTGATGACTTGCCTTGCTCAGGATAGTCCTTACTCTCTAATCTTGATCAACCTTCTCCTCCTGGAAGCTGTGCACGTTGCCTCACGACTAATCGATACACCAATACTATAATACGCGAGAAAAACCAATATTCAACCAATCAATCAATCATGCGCAAACAAATATAAATGTTGAAGTCGCAACTAGGGCCGCTCATATTACTCGCTTCTATCTAAATATAATGGTCATAGTATCAAGGTCGGATTAATGAATTACTTCGGCGAATTATTTGATTAGTTTATCAATCGAGCCATTATTTTAATTATGGGTAGATTTTACCCGACGCTGTAACAGGTTAATAATTATCCAAGTTTTATATGTTAGATTTGTGAGGTTGTTAATATTAGATGTGCGGATTATCTTATTACATAATTCTATAATGGATAATCCTAATTCGCAGTTGGGCTACTATGATATGAGCTCAAGATTTATAACTAGTATTTTCTCTATCTTAGATATTTTATCGTATAATTTATAGGTTAATAGGTGTAACCATAAGTGACCGTGTTACTGTAGGTGTAAACGGATGTACCGCACATGCGAGTCAAGGATGTATTAATATTGGATTATTTTCTAAACACTTGCCACTTATTAGAAACTGTACAGTATATGTGTGCAAGAATATCCATGGGTTCGATTGCCTATTGTCCATGAGCTTTTCAATACAACTTATACCGCATATGCAATTAGGATGGCTCCGTTTAGTTAATTAATGGATGACAGCCAATTTATATATATAGACTACCTCATTCAATATGACATTTATTAATTTCGTATAGGTGACTTAGTCACATTAGCGCTGTTATTATTTCTCGTAAATAAGCTATGAACTGACCTAAGTGTACTCATATTTTATCTACAAAATCACAAGGCTAAACTTTATTTAAATAACCTATAAGTCATGGGTTTAATCATATTTGGACATAGTTTAATAAATGGCACTAGTATTTTCCTACATGCTCTAGCAAGTTTTTGAAGTAATACTTCCAATTAGTTAACATGATTTTTATAGTGAATAAACATGTTAGAGACAAATGTTATTATATCTACCTTACAGAACAATATCACTTTTATTTATTAGCATATTTTTAAGTTAGTTATTTATCTAATCATTTGATATTAATTATTTTATAGATACAAATATATTTTATTAAATAGTGAATTATATATTTATCGGAAAGTTCATGAATTTAGATGAATTTAGGTTCAAGTCTCACACAAATCGGAGCTAAAACGAATAAGTTACGCTTGTTCAAATATTCAAATTATTTTGAGAAAATTGTGAAAATGTACTGTTCATAGGTCATTTACTCTTAATCCATTTTATCCTAATAATTTTCCGTTAGCCGATTAAGGTATTAGTTTATTTCAATTTACGCGATTCCGAATAAATGGGACTCGGATAAATAATAGTTAACCCTAGACCGAAATAAGATACTCTACATATTTGATACTTAGGTTCCGATAATAATCAACCCTAACGAAAGACCAAATAACCATATTGAATAAACGGGTTGGTAGATAAATTAACGAGTGAGACATGAATAGATAATTAATAGACTAAATACCTAATTAAATCACCGACTGAATAGATAATCGTAACTTATCATCTATGCATTTTTATAAATAGTCGACGACTAATCCTCCGATCAATATATACGCATTTTTATATAACTTAATGAATAAATATCTAAATAGTTAGCTAAACAAATAACCCATTTAATAAATAACCAGTTTAGCGAATAATCTCAATGTACTAAATAATCCCGATTTACCTCTCTAGGAATTTAACCGGCGATAGATTTAACCCAATAAATACCCAAATAGTTAAATGAATAACCCATTAAACGAATAATCCTAAATATTCACAATTTATTCCCTAAGGGTTTTCAAAATAATCGACGATAAATTTCCCAACAAACATATTAAATTTAGTTTTTCACCCCAAATTTTTCCCAATCTCTTTCTCTCTATTTTGTTTTTTTTTTTCACTGCATCTTCTTCCTTCTCTGTTTCTCTTTTTCTCTGTTGTTCTCTCTCTCACAGCTCGTTTCTCTCCTCTCTCTCTGTGCACAGCCGGCAAGGGAGGGGGGCTTACCCGGCGGCGCGGCGGCGAGGGGCGGCGGCGTAGCGGCGACCAGGCAGCGGCGGCCGGACGGCAGGGCGGCAGCCGAGCGGCGGCGACCGGCGGCGACCGGCAAGACCGCGCCGAGCCCGGTTGTGTGGCTAGGGCAAACGAGGGGGCCTCCGGCCAAATTGATGGGCGCGGTAGCAACGGTGGGGCATGGGGGTTCGGTTTTGCTAGTTAGATGGAAGAAAGGGGAGCTCCTGGGATACCGTCCACGGCGAGCTCACCGGCGACAATGGCGGCCGGGGTGGGGGGGCTTATGTAGGGCGCGGCAGAGGGGAGAGAGGGGGCGGCCGGGGGGGGATGGGATGGGACGCGAGCGGCGCGGGAGGAGCTCGAGGCGCGGCGCGGGAGGGGCTCGAGGTGGATGGGACGGCGCGCGGTGCAGTAGGCGCGGTAGGCGGCGGTAGGAGGCGGTAGGCCGGCAGAGGTAGAAGATAAACAGTGTTTTTTTTTCTTTTTTTTTACCATTATTTTTTTTTATTTTTTTATTTGAAATATGGTCCCACCTTTAGATCTTGAGATTCCAAATATCTTATTTGGATATTTATTAATTTATTTATTTCTCCAACGAATGCGTTTTGCATTATATTGGATTATAAAAAAAAATTAACCTAAATAATTGGGAGGCCATGACATCACTAAAAATTGATTTAAATATTTCAATGAGACTGCTATTAATATAGTGACACCTTGGTTTAATTTATTTACATATTAGTTTATTTTATATAGAGGGGGTTTGACTTATTTGGTTTTATTTCATGAAGACATCCATAGACTCGGTATAATATTGATCCCAATATTGAATTAAATACTCCCATGAGCCTATCTTACATGTAGAGGTCAATTTAGTTATATGACCAATTATTTTATATGAGTGAATTTTATGCAACGGGAGACTTGATAAATTGTTTTAATTATTAATTTAAATATTCCAATGAAACGCTCATATATAATAGGGTCATTGTAGCGGTGACCATTATTTCATGTGTACTTATATTTTATGACACTCATCACATGGTTAAAGTATTTATTATTTGATTTGTACTTTATATTACAGAAGTTAATAATTATATTGCACTTTATTTGGCTTGCTTTCTTGTGCAAAAATATTGTAGGGTTAATAATAAATTATGTATTCTGGTACATTATATTTATTACTCAAATATAAATCTTTACCTTACTTTCATCGTGACCGTTTATGGTTTTGGCAAGCAATAGCACTCATAAAAACCAGCATGATGCAAAAGTTTTAAAAAGTTTGAAATTTTAGTGATTTTTATTGCCGGGAATTTTCAGGGTGTTACAATCTCATTATTATTTTGGACCTGCACTGGAGCTAAGCAGATCTCCCAGCTATCGTGTTTTTACGTCAACACACTGCCAACAGGTACAGAAAACCTACTCCACCACCCCTCCACCTTCTGACCATAAATGTTATGTCCTATGAAGCATCAAACATGTATGTCTTCTCACATAATTATGCATGATACAAATACCACAATCTGCAGGTGATATATAATTATACATCCAATTCTCTGTTTTGCTGCAAAACATATATAGAGTAGATACAATGCAATTCTTTTTAAGTTTTCTGTTTCTTGTGCTTGATCAACTATAAAATGTTGGTATTGATCTAAATCATATAATCCTCAGTTAGAGTTTCAACTTCACTGATTATTTTTATAAATAACATGATATATTAATGGACAATAACTAATTAGGAAAACTGTTTGAGCTGCTGGATTGAACTAATTAGGAAATTTCATTCTATTTAAAGTGAAATTTAAAGTTAGTTATTTATAGTTTCATATTGTTATTTGTAGGTTTATATTTCATCGATCTCTCTCTCTCTCCAGGTACGTACGATGCCACCTCCGATCCGATCCGATCCCCGACACCTTACCTTTCGCATCCGCTCGCTCACCATGACCGCTTCGATTGGATCTCCCACCGTGCCCTAACACATCTCGCATTGAAGGGGAGGAGGATTAGGACACCCAAACTGTATGCGGTGGGGAATTAATCGATTGATGGCTTCGTCGTCGGTGCTACGATCTGATGATGCGGCGGGGGCGTCCTCGAGAGTTGCTGCTGCTCAGGCGATGAGGCGTCACTTGCACGGAGACCACAACCCCAACAATTCCGAATCCGACAACTTCCTACAACTCCAATACAAGGTACTATTCCATACTAATACCGCCCCCACTCATCTCGATTTACTACTGAAGCCCATCATACCAAAGCTTCTCACATCTTTTTACAATCTTAATTACTCTCTATCAAGTACCCCAATCACACTCAGGCTATCGTCTTCATTCATGACATGTCACGTGTGCCTCTTTCTTGCAAGTAAATTTCGAAAACTACAATTCACTACTACATAAACGATTATTCTGTACGAGGGTAATATTTGGTTCCAGGCGGGCCGTAAGTGGCTCCGCCTGGAAAAACCGGTCCATCTGGGCCGGGCAACTGACCGCACGGGATATCACAGAAGGTTTTCGATCCTGAAGAGTTAGGCCACCTTCAAACGTTCGCAATCGAGACAGCGTGCCAGCTTGAGATGTTTTCCCCCCCTCGTACTTCAATATGATAGAGCACCTGATTGTCCACATCGTTCCTCAGATTATCGAAATTGGACCCTTATACCTGCATCAGATGTGGGCGTACGAGAGGTACATGGCTGTTCTGAAAGGATATGTCCGTAACCGAGCTCATCCGGAGGGATCTATGATAGAGGGGTACACAACTGAGGAGGTCGTCGACTGCTGTATAGATTACATGAAGGACGCCACACCAATTGGGATACCCGCCCCTGTTCATGAGGGTCGGCTATCGGGGAAGGGGACCGTAGGCAAGAAAAGGTTCTACGATAACGATTATATTTCTGTAGCTGAAGCATAGCAGCGTGCTACAACAGCTCGCGATCCTCGAGCCGTACGTTGAGAAACACATCACGGAGATAAGAGCCAACAATCCCAGAAGAAAACTCCATTTGAAAATACGGCAATATCCCGCCAGCGGAATGGGACAAGTTTGTTGCTAAGATGACAACCCCTGAAGCCCTGGCAAGGAGGAAGAAGATGTCAGACCTGGCGAAGAAAAACAAATATCCACACCGATTGGGGTCCAGTGGATATGACGGTCACGTGGACCAATGGCGAGCTACGGAGGAAAAATTCGCAGCTCAAGGGAAGCCGTTGTTGGTCCAGCCCCTAAATCCGCGGAGTAGAAACTGGGTTTGGGCACGCAGCACGGGGCAAGTGACGGATGAGGGTGAGATGCTTTTCGAGTCACCTGAAATAGAGAATGTGACCACATCTCTCCAACAGATCGCTGAGAAGGTGTTGATGCAAAAAACACACACTGACCTGAGAGGTTTGCCTTACTCTAGTGCAGGTCCAAAATTAGGGTTTTAGTTTCAAGAGCGTGCCAGTTGATTTGATCCTGCAATCAACAAGAAAAACATGCAAAGAATATCAGTAAACGATAGACAATCGGCCATAGGGCCGATTTCATATCGTATGTGACCTAGCCGATGCAATGAAGCATGAATCGGCTGTAAGGTATAATCAATGATAAAACTAACCCTAAAACTAGTATATCGGCTATAAAGATCAGTGTTACATAATCAATATATCAACATTACTTTAGAAATAAGCAATTGGGATAGATCGGACTGAACCGAGACAGTATAAATTGCCCAAGTCTAAAGATAATATGAAATAATGATTATGCAGATTGATGTCGTAGCCGATATCTAGGTTTAAGTATGTATCGGCTATAGCTCCGATACAACCTTATACCAGGATATTCTCTAGTAATAAATATATTAAACTATAACCAATTAGATTGATATCAAGCTTAATATATTTATATTAGATTAGATCCTGATATAAGGGGCATATATAGAATATTAAACAAAGCACAAAACAATGTAAAACATCTATATCAAGTAAGATCGGCTGAAACCCCGATACTATCCTTATTAACAACCATAAAGCAGGTTAGATATCATGATTCTAAATACGACTTAATAGGTTGGACTGAACCAATGCAGCATTAAGTATAAATAGAAGCATGAGATCTAAAGAATCAAGCCGATGGTTGCCTTTTCGGGATGGTAGATACATTATATAACCTAGATTAACAAAGTGATCTTAGCCGATATCGACAAAACCCTAAAAGAATCTGGCCAATATAAGTAGATTGCATTGTCGATCTAAGTTATATAACATATATGATAACTCGGAGAATCACAACAAAGAACTAGAGTGTCATAAAGATGTAAGCACTAGCCCTAATGATGTAACTCGCCATGACAAGATATACCTTTTTGCCGAAGATCAAACTGATGCAGCACGACTCAAAAGCACAAACTTGTCGAAGGTAGAAAATAAAGGTTGGCGATGCGCCGAGATTGATTGAACGTGTGTTGTCATTATTTACAAAACCTCGGGATTATATTTATACCCGAAATTACAAACATTGTCCATCACGGACACGACTCATATTAACCTAATACAAATCCAACTAACAAACAAGTCCCTTAGGCGGACTCTTACCGAGAATATCTATAAGGAAATTATATAAAATATCCTAATTAATAGATACAATTGCCTCCTCAGGACTCTATCCGTGCATGGCAATCCATATGAAACATATTAACACAACCCGATGACGTATACCGAGTCATATTACTGAAATCAGCTCCATCGGCTAACCTTATCCAACTCTAATTCTGACTCAGCCGATCCAGTTCTCAGCCGATTCGGACTCCAGCCGATGTGCACTCTGTTTCCGATATCCTTACATATTTTCAAATCCGCTTCACACTAAGTTGTGTTTCCGATCCCTGTAGATTAGATTTGCTTACCAAATTTCATCATCAACAGAAGGAGAGGTCAGGAGAGTTCGTCGCCAGAAGGGAGCATGACGAACTAACGGCAGCGGTGGGGACTGCCGAACACTCCGGTAGGATACGGGGAAAATCTTCAAGAACGAGTTGGAATGTAGGGTTTCCAACTGAATCCAAAAGTTACAAGAAGCGGGACGCCTACAAGGCGAAGTTGCGCGAAGAATTAACCGAATAAGTAACGCAGCAAGTCACCCAACAATTCTACAGGCTAGCCGCACAACATCCCCAAGCATTTCCGGGCCTAGTCCCTCAGGTGGAGCAGACAGTACAGATCCCAAGCAGTGTCGGTTCCGTAGAAACAACACTCTACTCGGTCGATCTTATAACCGGGCCGACACCGTGTAGCCTGGTCATCCCGATAGGCAGAGCCGGGAAAACGAAGGAGGTTGGGTCCGGACTAGCCATACCAGGGAGATAGTTCCATAACACGCCAATTCCGGAGGACTACGCAAGGGTGCAAGTATCGAGGGTCGATGCCGATTAAATGAATTTGGAGCTGGACATCCCAGCACCTGAGGGGATACAACTACTCGGAGATGCGGTGAACCAGTTCATCCTCTGGCATCGCCGAGATATCATCCCCACAGGGCAACCAACTACGACCACCTCAGCTAAAGAAGTGCGACAGACAGCCACCCCTCCAGCACCGTCATCTCCACCGAATTCCCCAATGCCGCCAGGATCACCGATGCCAGCAAGATCTCCGTCCCCGATGAAAGTGCCTTCTCCAACGAAAGAGCATGCAGCACCAGCGTCCCCAACTCCGCTATCTAGGCAACCGTCTCCCGTTCACCACTCACCTCCTACACCGCAATCTGCTCCCGTGCAACCTGTGTCACCTGCGCCTGAAGATGCATCCGTAAAAAAGGCCAGTACTTCGCTAGCCCGCAAGCTCGTACCACAGATGGTTTCCACGGACAAACCTAAGGAAATGGCAGAGTACGAGGCAAGAATGGTATTCAAGTCATTCAGGGGATAGGGTCCGACAAAGCCAGGCCAATCTGAACCGCAATCGGATGCACAGAAAAGCGTACTAGGTCATGCAGATAATATGCAAACTTGGGATTCTACAGAAGTGCCGAAGATGTATGAGTATGGCAAGCCATTCTTGCCGTACCACGTCATGCTCGAACTCCCATGGCCAATGAGGTTGCTGCATGACTGGTACCTAAGAGCAAGCGAGAAGGGGCTTGGGATGATAAATGTTAAGGTCCCGGATAACGCTTTCATCGAAGGACCAAACGGAAACTTCATCATCAGTTTCAGTGACCTACACGCATTCTACAAGATGCAAAAAATGGATATCAATCTCGTCGGCGCGTGGTGCCTGTAAGTTTCATCACTTGTTTTTTGCTTTTCAAATGTGTGCCATATAACTAAAAGGCGTTTAACTTGTATAATTTGTTAGGTCACAATGGGTGGATGCCCAACGAACGGGGGCTTCAATAGGCTACGCCAACCCGACGAGGGTTTGCATGACGGCACACACCGTAAGGCTAAATTTGGATGGTCCGCAACTGAAGAATAAGACGCCAGATGAACGGAAAGAATATGTGGACAGGTTGCATAAGAACAAGAGGGTCGAGGTGGCAACTTACCTCGGAAAAGCTATGCTCATGCACGCCGACAAAAGAGTCTTGATGGTCCCATACCACCTAACGTAAGCAACATTCCCTTGGTTCCGTTCATATAATATCGTAGCACATTAAATTATGTACCAGATGCCTTATACAATTCATAACCCTTTTTTGCAGCGATCACTACATACTATTCCTCGTATAACCAAGGGACCACTTGGTCGTAGTTCTTGATCCGGCCCACTACGATGAGCAGAAGTTCATGGAGTTCCTTGTCTTGCTGAATTTGTAAGTTTAAACAAACCTCCAACATCCCATACTCCTGATATGTAATTCACAAGTTAGCTCAAACATACATTTAATCTGTGTAGAGGACACGACTATTACAAAAGACATGGCGGGTTCGTGAAGGATCAACAGA
Source organism: Oryza punctata (assembly GCA_000573905.2). Taxonomy (NCBI): domain Eukaryota; kingdom Viridiplantae; phylum Streptophyta; class Magnoliopsida; order Poales; family Poaceae; genus Oryza; species Oryza punctata. The sequence goes on along the minus strand of CM002494.2, from coordinate 693,767 downwards.
GAACAAAGCTCCTCGTAAAGGCACGCTGGCCGGTATGTTATCATACATTCGTTAACTTTATGATGCCATCGTGAGTTTTTACTACTAACATGTCTACTATTCTAACGCAGTGTTACAAGCAACCCCCCGGAATGAGCCTCTGCGGATATTACGTTTGCGAGATGCTCAGAGTCTGTGGGAGATACAGAACTGAGTTTATAGATGTAAGTTACCGTGTTGCTTTCATTAACGGTCTAGTTTGCATACAATGATTTTAACGAAAATACATTTTTCTTCTTGCTTTCAATAGCTTCCGAGCATTCCCAGTACCGCAAACCATTTTGACAAAAAGATGCTTCTCAACTTGTGCGGGGACTTGTGCCGGTTCATTCGCCGTGACATCTGCAACCATCTAGGGGAGTTCTACGACCCTGAGAGCGAACTTGCTTCTGACGACAAATTCAAACGCCTTAGGGAGTGGGAGAAAGAACATGCACCACGATAAAAACTTTTGTTTGCGAGGGAGACCGAACTTGTAATATTTGTTAAACTAGCATTTTAGCAACTTCCATCGACATAAATATGATAAATATCACTTGTTCGTTACGATGTATTATAAAGTTTGAATTGTGACACTTTCTTTGTAAAGTTCAATCGTGTCGTGTTTGCAATTCATCGTGATTAACTGCGTCTCTATTTGCCACTCCACAGTTCATAAACACATAAACAACAATTAAGAAAAAAATAACAAGTCCATAGGGCTATTGGCCCTTCCCGTGCGGTCGGCTTAGCATGGCCGCACGGGATAATAGATTATCCCGTGCGGTTGGTATAACGAAACCGCACGGGATAATAGAATATCCCGTGCGGTTGTCTTAACCCGACCACACGGGAAGGCCTAATTTTCCGTGCGGTTGGGCCGCCCGCACGCGAATTCTTTTATTTTCGCAGACCCCTACGCGCGGACGGCACAAAACTCCGCACGGGAAAACGTGTTTTACCCGCACGGGAAAATCTAATCTGTAGTAGTGATTATAGATGATTTTTAATGGAAGATAATTGTTCCCGGAAAATATGATGATAATGGTGCATTACAAGTAACATATTTATCTTAATTATCTTTTTTTTTTGAAGAAAAAGCAAAGTCCTTTAAACGACGAACGCCCAAGCATTGAACGCCCTAGCAATCTTGCAGGGATATCTTTGAAGAAGATTCTGAGAAAACTTCTTGTAGACCAGCACAAACACATCGAGGATGGGCAGTGGCGGAGACAGGCCTAAGGCAGTTAGGGCTTGGGCCCCGGCCTCCAAAATACCCTTTGAGTCTTATATAAAAATTTTTAAAATCTATTGTGTCTAATTGAAATACTCTGATTAATTCAGCCCTACTCTTGCATTTTTCCTGGCACCGCCCCTGAGGATGAGTAATATTGATGTTCTGTAGAGATAGTTGGTTAGACAACAGCAGGAAGAGACTGCACTAATATATCTTGTCAGACAAAATTTAGAGCAAAGCAGTAACGAATTATACTTTGCGATGCATTAAATTGTGTGAATGCGACCGGCCGGACTAAATAGCTCATGTTATTGTTTAGTTCCTATGCATGTACTGAACATTACGTAAACATGCATTGTCTCTAGATCAGATATTTGTTTTTTTTTAATCTTCACAACTCATGTAGAATCATGGCTGCAAGTGCAAAAATATTGTTAGATTGACAACATCAGTAGAAAAAAGAAAGAAGGCTATATCAGTATGGGTTGTAGAATAGATTATTGCCTCCCAGTACAAAATCAAAAAAAAGGAAATCTCTGAATAAAAAAAAAAGAGAAAGTAAGGATAATAGCCTCATTGAGGCACAACCATGCTGAGCATGAGGCTGGGAAGCTTTTGCCACTGCTTCTATCAATCCATTCATGATGAAAATTGAAAAGACACATAGATATGCCATTCTTAAGGTGTCAATACAAAACTGAAGTCTATCAATTTCTTGATAAGCTGAGATGATTACACACACCTTGAGTATGCTTGGTCTCATACGAAACTCGTTCTTCACTTCTTAGAGCTACTTCAATGATTTCCATAAAGGACATGCACAGCGAATACTGAAACAATTCATTTGTTTTACTCAATATGACTAAGAGATAAATATGTTAACAAGGAACATGCAGAATGATAGTTGTTGCAATCTAATCGACCATGAACCTCTTCATGTAACAGGGAAGGAAAAAAATGCAAGGGATTTATAGTGTTGAAGTAAATTCTAGTTAGAGACTTCTTGCACCCAATCAAATCAATGGCATTGGGTAAGATCATTATAGCACAAGGCCAAATGAGCAGATGCAACAAATCCCTAACTGAAACAACTTAGGACAACTCTACTATGAAGATGCATGGCTGCTGGCCTGTTATGTACGCATTGTGGAAGTAGAAATGTATGGATACCTTTGGATCATTTTGAAGTAAACTTTTTTGCTTAAGAAGTCATTGTTTTTTTAAGTAGGTATGAGTAAATACTATGAAGTATATTGAATTAAAAAAAACTTACACAGATGTATATGAATCAATTTTATTCAGGTTCTTCTAATTGTTCAGAACAATCTCTCTTAGAAATCAAATGGCAGTCTGCAAATTTACACAAAAAGAAATGGAGATCTGGATGTACACTTAAATACATTGGGGGAAGAACATTCGTGGGTACCTAAATACTGCAACACAACACAGTTCAGAATAGGACATGGATGAAATATCCAGATACCTGGGTTGCTCTTGCTCAATACCATACCAATATTGGCATTGGATTCATGTATAAACTGATAATAAACACAACAGTAGTAATATGCCTTTGTGTTTTTCATGATACGTAGCTGTTTACGTGGATAAAATTAAGGGCATGGGTATCATTGTGCTCCTGCAGCCTATCACAGGAGAGACTAAGAATGACATAATCAATCAGAAAATATAAGATGCAGAGTGAAATGTCTTGTAGTGAAGTCTTCACATACCTTCATCCTCACGCATTCGATCTTGGAGCTGCCAATTTGTAGGCACATGGTTGATGGTTCTACTTGTAAACTTGTTAGACAGAATCCTGTGTCCAATGGAAGAAAGAGGGTAAAGAAAGAAATCCATAGCCACTGGAGGCAAGAGTTCTAGGTTTACTTGGATAGAAATTGGGTCCTTAGTAATAACAGAGGGCAAGAACTCAAAGCAGCAAATAAAATACGGTAGAAACCGCAAGGAAGTCCCATTAGAATTGATGGAGGTAGTGTGCAATGCATGCAGGAATGGCTGCCCACAGCAGTAGGCAGTACACGGTGTTTATCCATCTATATTAGACTATAAGAGAGGCAGAGGCGTATGAGGCGTATGGCTGATAAGCTACGGAAGGCTGCTGAGAACTATGGGAAAAGGGATTTGGTGAGAGAGAGCACGGAGAGGTACTTGTTATTCCAGCTTGGATGCTTGAATAGTTTATGTCTCTTATGTAGTTTGTCTCTGCAGGCCACAGGCAGCCATCCTAATGACCATATATGATGCATTAATTCCTTGTTGCAGCCTAATCCTTGATCGCCAGAAGAAGATCGGTGCATACAACATGAGGAATGTGTGGGTAGCTGGAGGAGTGGCTTTAGCTGGCTACTTGGTCGGCAACACTGCAGGCATCTTAATTTTATGCAAGAATGGAAGGGGATAACTTAGTGCAAAAAATAAAATATGCTGTGTCTTGGTGAGGCAAGTAGGAGAGATGCAATGCATGTATGCTTGGACTTGGAAGTCTCCAAGTTTAGTTGGTTGTGGTACAGCGGTAGCTACTATTGAGAAGTTGAGACGGAGTATGTTGCAAATAACGTTCGACTGGAAGAGTGGACGTGTCCTCCGTACTAAGTATTTAAAGTGTGATCATTGTAACTTTTGTTTTGTTAATTACGGTTACTCCATCCGTTTCAAAATATAACAATCTATTATTTGATTAGATATAACTTATACGCCATATCAAGATTTGTACTACTAGTGATGTTTAATTCATTACTATGGTCGCGATTGAGCTTGCTCAAAATGAAGAGTAAGAAAGTTATTAGTGCATGATTAATTGAGTTTTAATTATTTCAAATATAAAAAGGGTTTATTTAATATTTTAAAGTAATTTCTATATAAACTGTTTAGTATTTTCAAAAGCTTGCTAACGGAAACTTCTGAGGTAACATCTAACAAAAGGTGTTATACTTAGTCCGAACGAGGACGCTTCATTTTGGCTAATGTCTGATCATGATATAGTCTGGCAGAATCTTGTGTCCAGTCAATGATATAGGATAAAGAAAGAAATCCATAGCCATCGGAGGCAATAACTCTAGGACTATTTTGTGGATAGAGAAATTGGATCCTTAATAATAACAGAGAGAAAGAACCCAATTCAGAAACTATAATAAGGTAGAAACCACAAGGAAGCCCCATTGGAATTACCGGAGGTATTGCACACGCGGCCATGGATGCCCACAGCAGTAGGCACGCACGATGTTCATCTATAGGAGAGGTAGAGTGGTACGTGCATTCATCCTTACAGGCAGCAGACATAGAGGAGGGAACAACCTCCACTGCTGAGATGCGGTTCTTGGTGGAAGAGGAGAGGACATTATTTGGATGGAGAAGAGGAATCAGGAGGGATGCGAAGAAACAGATCTAGTGGTAGTAAGGTGGTGGAGAAGATGGATGGAGGTTTCAGGAAGGGAACGGTGAGAGGTGAGGCGAAGGAGGTCGGAGGTCAGCTGGTCAGGAGCTCGCGTGACACTGCTTCAGATTGGGGAACCATGCTGCGTGAGCTGGCTAGCCCCTAGGCAGGACATGAGAAATATCCCTCTAATGGTTGATATTTGAGGGACGTATTAATCCAACAGCTGAAATAATCTTGATGACATGGCTAAACATGAGGGCTCCTTTATAGGAGTAATTCAGTAATTGCAGCTAGTGGAGGAAATTATATGTAAATATTCGTGATTGAGGGTGAAAAGGTCATACTTGTCAGCAGTATTCTGCTGGATGGATGCAATCATGCAATGGAGTATGAAAGCACCTGCCTTGCTGTTTTGTTCTTTCTTGCAAAAGTTCCCAGTAGAATAGACAGGAAAATCCTATTGATCTAAAGAAATTCTTTTAAGAGTATGTTGTGGTTACCGAAACTATATGGGTATTAATTTTTAAAATGTACCTTTAATCGAGTTATCCGTCATGAATTTAGTTTGGAATGTATGTTTTCATTGGACTTTGTACATGTCTTTGCAGCTGGCTGTTATATAGTATTGTTATTAGCTTTTCTTGTTATAACTTGATGGGGTTTCAACATACGCTCTTGAATATATTGACCTCTAATAGTTTTACTAGAGCTTGTCTATATAAATCGTGTAACTTTGAAATAAATTGGCAGAAGTAAAAGTAATCTTCTTGTAATAACTTTGCATGCAATGATTGCACTGTGTGGAGAAACTGAAACAAATCTCTGCAAAATTCATCATCGAGAGCTTGAATCTTGAACTGACCATTCCTCTGTGCAGGCAGTAGTGGCTGATAAGCTACGGAAGGCTGCTGAGAACTATGGGAAAAGGGATTTGGTGAGAGAGAGCACGGAGAGGTACTTGTTATTCCAGCTTGGATGCTTGAATAGTTTATGTCTCTTATGTAGTTTGTCTCTGCAGACCACAGGCAGCCATCCTAATGACCATATATGTTATGTTGCATAACTTGCAGCCTAATCCTTGATCGCCAGAAGAAGATCGGTGCATACAACATGAGGAATGTGTGGTTAGCTGGAGGAGTGGCTACTTGGTTGGGAAGAATAAGACTGCAGGCACCTTTTACGCGAGAATAGAAGGGGAAGACTTGGTGCAAAAAATAAAAGGTGCTATGTCTCGGTAAGGCAGGGAACAGAAATGCATGGTACATGGATTTTGAAGTAGGAGAGATGCAATGCTTGTATGCTTGGACTTGGAAGTCTCCAAGTTTAGTTGGTTGTGGTACAGCGGTAGCTACTATTGAGAAGTTGGGACGGAGTATGTTGCAAATAACGTTCGACTGGGAGAGTGGACGTGTCCTCCGTACTAAGTATTTAAAGTGTGATCATTGTAACTTTTGTTTTGTTAATTACGGTTACTCTATCCGTTTTAAAATATAGCAATCTATTATTAAATTAGATATAACTTATACCCCATATCAAGATTTGTACTACTAGCGATGTTTAATTCATTACTATAGCCGCGATCGAGCTTGCTCAAAATGAAGATAAGTGTAGGTATGCAAAATAAGAAAGTTAGTAGTGCATAATTAATTGAGTTTTAATTATTTTAAACTTGAAAAATAGGTTTATTTAATATTTTAAAGTAATTTCTATATAAACTGTTTAGTATTTCCAAAAACTTGCTAACGGAAACTTATGAGGTAACCTCTAATAAAGGTGTTATACTTTAGGACAGATTAAGTAGTCCGAACGAGGACGCTTCATTTTGGCTAATGTCTGATCATGATTTATACGCTTTAAAAATTTTGTGAAATTAAGTGATAAATCGAAAACAGCATTCTTGTCGCAATCCATGCCTGTTGCAAACTTGCAATCATTTTGCATCACCCGGTCATTAAGCAAGCGTTTCTTCAGAAGTATACAGGCAGTATGCATCGATGAACTGAGAAACAAAACTCTGTAGTACGAACAGCACGGCATAATGTTTCTACATCACTTGCTACACCTTCGCCACTAAACTCTGTAGTACGAGTCCAAAGAGACTTTTTTTTTCTTTTTTTTGAACTTTATTTATTTATTTAGGAATATATTTTCTTAAAGGCTCATATTATGAAAAATTGAACACTAATCATCTAATATTTTTATATTTATTATAATTTTAGTTTACCCATTGCAACACACGGGCATCTTTTCTAGTTTAGCTATAAATTATTCAATACAGAGAAAAATTATAAATTAATAATTTTTAATGGATCAAATAATGCTTGTCGGCGTCATGGGCCCAGGGGTATGCTGACTTAGGGCTTGAGGTGGCCCCTCACTACTACAGAAACGATTATTCTGTACGAGGGTAATATTTGATTCCAGGCGGGCCGTAAGTGGCTCCGCCTGGAAAAACCGGTCCACCTAGGCCGGGTAACCGACCGCACGGGATAATAGATTATCCCGTGCGGTCGCCTTAAGTGAACCGCACGCGATAAGGTCCATCATCGCGTGCGGCTGACTTAACCCACCGGCGGTCGACTTAATCTAACCGCACGCGATGATGGTTACTATATATTTGGCTCAGCCCGAGCTTGCCCCATTCAAGCTGGCGTTTTCTCTCTCATATATTTCACACAAATAAGGGGGGAGGTTTTGAACCTAAAATCTTTGTGTAGGACCCATATAAAAGGTGACATGCTTGTTATCCTCCTTCATTTGCTTCCATTTTTTTCGTTTTTTATCGGTGGAATGCGAAGTAATTTGCTTATTTTCAAATGGGGTAGTGTAGGCACATTTTCAATTTACCAAACATATATTATTTGCAAATTAGGTATTAAAATGTTTGTAGTATGTCCATATACCATTTGTATGGTTGCTTGGTTACGTATGCCTCAATTTATTTCAATTTTTATCGGTTAAAAGCGAAGAATTTATCTATTTATGAAAATGGACTATTTGTTTGTCGATTAAATGTATTGTTTTAATGAATAAATTTGAATGGTATTCAAATTTGCATAGTACTTTACTTTACTCTTTGTTTAGTTACCTTAATATATTTCAAACTTTGTTCGGTGCAATGCATTTAATATATATATTAATTTTGCAAGTTTAGTAATTGCAGTTTATTTCTCATTATTAAATTAATGTTATTGAACTCAAAAGTGCACATTGAGTAATAAGATGGGCATTTTCGTCGTATCGTTCTTACATGACTTAATGTAGTCCTATCCGACTCATCAAAAAATATTTTTAGGAGATGGATCGGGCATGGATGTATGACACCAGAAGAACTTCACCGATGTTTTTGAAGGAAGCATCGAAATTTGTTGATCAGGCAAAGGCACATGCTGTGAGAGAGAATAGGAGGGACATTTTATGTCCATGCGTCGATTGCAAGAACGAAAAGATGTTCCAAGATCCGAAGATAATTTTGCGGCACATTGTAGAGCGTGGATTTAAGGACGATTACAAGACATGGACCTGTCACGGGGAAGTCGCCGTTCGTAATAACGAGGCCGATTGTTTTTGCTTTGATGCTGGAGAAAATTTTATAATCGAAGACATGTCACAGGGAACGATCCCTGAATTTGGTGCATCCGGTATAGATGATGTAGATATTGATTTCGATCTTGAGGATATGTTGCGACACATTGAACCAGAGGTTGTGATTGCGACAAAACAAGGGTTGGACAATTGGAAAGCGTTGGAAAAAGCAACGAAGGATCTTATTTATGACGAATCGAAAGGGTGTGACAGGGAGTACACGGTGTTACGCTCTGTACATGAACTACTCAGATTGAAGGCCAGACATGGATGGTCGGACACTAGCTTCAACGATTTGTTGGATCTGTTGAGAGTTATGCTTCCGAAGCTGAATCTGTTGCCGACCAACACATATCAAGCCAAGAAACTAATATGTCCGTTACCTTTAGGTGTTCAAAAGATTCATGCATGCGTAAATCATTGCATTCTGTACCGTAAGGAATACGCGGATTTGGAGTGTTGCCCAACATGTGGGACGAGTCGCTACACGAAGGGGAAACGATCCCCAGATGGAGAGGATGGTGACCAAGAGTCATCGGTGCCACCGAAGAAAAAAATCCCGTCCATGGTGATGTGGTACCTACCAGTGAAAGATCGTCTCAAGCGATTGTTTTCAAACCGTACCGATGCCGAGTTGTTGCAATGGCATCGAGAGGGTCGGAAGACGGATGGTATGATTCGACACCCCGCCGATGCTCGGCTGTGGAAAAACTTTGATGCACTACACCCGGATTTTGCACAGGATCCGCGAAATGTGAGGTTTGCATTGAGCACGGATGGAATGAACCCGTTCGGTGACTTGAGCAGCTCACACAGCACTTGGCCAGTGCTGCTCACCATGTATAACTTGCCTACATGGATTTGTCAGAAACGAAAGTACATTTTGTTGACTATCCTTATTCAAGGTCCAAAACAGCCAGGGATTGACATAGATGTTTTTTCTTGAACCATTGATGGAGGACATGCAAGAAATGTGGAAAGAAGGGTTGCGAGTGTGGGATGAGTACTGCAGGGAATATTTTACTCTGCGTGCCATCATATTCGTTACCATAAACGACCTACCGGTGAACTTTTCGCTTTCAGATCAGCTCAAGGGGAAGTTTGGCTGTCTTGTATGTATCGACAACACGTCGTACAAGTACCTCACCGCCTCGAGCAAGGTAGTGTACATGCGTCATCGTCGCTTCTTACCACAGAGGCACAGGTGGCGTGCTTTGGCCAGATTTTTCGATAATACAGTAGAGAACGATCTTCCTCCCGAAACACGAACTGGTACGCAAGTATATCACATGACAAAGAATACAAAGGTCGTGTTCGGGAAGGGAAAGAAGAAAGCCTACAAGAGGAAGAAAGCCACAGATCAAGGTAATACAGATGCAACGGGTCAGGAAAATACGTTGCCTTTCAAGAAACATTCAATATTTTTCAGGTATCTTGAATACTGGAAAGACTTGGAGATTCGTCATGCGATTGACATAATGCATCTTGAGAAGAACGTGTTCGACAGCACTATTGGCACTTTACTCGACATCCCTTGCAAGACGAAAGATGGGCTGAAGTCACGTACAAACCTGGTAAATATGGACTTAAGGCATGAGTTCCACCCAAAAGAGCTGGCAAACGGGAAGATGGAAATTCCTCCGGCTTGCTACTCACTAACACCAGAAGAGAAAAAGGCTTTCTGTAGAAGTTTGCATAGTATGAAAGTACCTACTGGTTTCTCTTCGAATATCAGAAAGCTTGTATCCATGCAAGATTTGACTATCTCCGGTTACAACGCTCATGATTGTCACAAGATGTTAACTGTCTTCCTACCTATTGCTATAAGAGCAGTCAAGCAATTCACACTAAGGTTGTGATTACCAAGTTGTGCTATTTTTTCAATCGAATATCGCAGAAGGTTTTTGATCCTGAAGAGTTAGGCCACCTTCAAACGTTCGCAATCGAGACAGCGTGCCAGCTTGAGATGTTTTTCCCCCCATCGTACTTCAATATGATGGAGCATCTGATTGTCCACATCGTTCCTCAGATTATCGGAATTGGTCCCTTATACCTGCATCAGATGTGGGCGTATGAGAGGTACATGGCGGTTCTGAAAGGATATGTCCGTAACTGAGCTCATCGGAGGGATCTATGATAGAGGGGTACACAACTGAGGAGGTCGTTGACTGTTGTATAGGTTACATGAAGGACGCCACACCAATTGGGATACCCGCCCCTGTTCACGAGGGTCAGCTATCGGGGAAGGGGACTGTAGGCAAGAAAAGGTTCTATGATAATGATTATATTTCTGTAGCCGAAGCACATAGCAGCGTGCTACAACAGCTCGCGATCCTTGACCCGTACGTTGAGAAACACATGACAGAGATAAGAGCCAACAATCCCAGAAGACCAGCTGCTTGGATCTCGAAGGAACAGAAGCGCAAATTTCCAGAATGGTTGAAGGATCAGAACCTCCCATTTGGTGAATTGACTGAGGAAAAAACATTACACAGGCTAGCAACAGGCCCAACTAGCCTCGTGACCTCATGGCAAGGGTACCATATCAGCGGTTATACACTGTACACAGTAGCCAAGGACAAGAAGAGCGCAGCTCAGAATAGTGGAGTGCGTGTGGAGGCGTTGGATGCAACAGGCCAGAAGAAATCATACTACGGTGTCATACAAGACATTTGGGAGCTTGACTACGGTCTAAACATACAGATCCTAGTGCTTCGATGCCAATGGATGAAGGATACGACAGGCATATGGATCGATGACTACGGCCTTACGGTTGTGGACCACAGTAAATTAGGCCAAAAGGATGATCCCTGGGTTCTCGCTGAGCGTGTCGCACAGGTATTCTACGTGAAGGACCCGTATGACGAGCGGATGGACGTAACTTTACCTAGAAAGCAACAAATCGTTGGGATTGATGAAATCGAAGATGCGTCAGATTACAACCAATATGAGGACGTACCGTTATTCGCAGATCTTCCAAGCAGGATCAAACACTTAGAGCGAAAGATTGATGAAGAGAACTTCAGCAACAAGCGAACGGACGGTGTTGTAAAGAGTGTGAAACGATAGTTCGTTCTGTAATTATTTATCTCTGGGAAAATATGTGATCGAGGTGTTGTTTGACGCGTGGAAATGCTTATATTCCGTAATGATCTATTTAGGGAAAATTGAATATATGTTAAAGGCAGGGTATGTCGATCGTATGGTTTATTTATATGGTACAAAATTGTAACACAAATTTTCAAGTTGTTACTTATTTTAAAAAACAACAATTTTGTAAATAGGTGTCTGTCTGTCTTCATTTGTAATTGCAAAAAAAATGTTTATGATGTAAAATAATAGAGTTGTGAAAATCATCATCACATGAGGGCGTCTTAGAGGACCGCACGGGATAAGTATTATTCCGTGCGGGCAACTTATTCCACCCGAACGGAATAAGTATTATCCCATGCGGTCCTCTAAGACGCCCGCACGGAATAATACTTATCCCGTGCGGGTGTTTTAAGACGCCCGCACGCGATGAGTGCCGCCTATATAAGGAATGGCGGGATCCTGAAAAATTCTAAGTCCCGGTGAATTTGTCCCTTACACCGCCAGGCTGCCCAAATCGCTGCCGCCTCCTCCGCCCAAACCGCCGCCGGCCGATCGCTGCCGCCTCCTCCCCGGCGCCCCAGCCTGCCGCCGCTGCCTCCATCCCGGCCGGAAAACGACGCGGCTGCCGCCTCCTCCAAACCCGGCCGCCCCAGCCCGCCGCCGGCGCCTCCAGGCCGGACGTCGACGCGGCCGCCGCCTCCTCCAACCCGGCCGGCCGTCCCAGGGTGCCGCCGCCGCCTCCATCCGCCAGGACGTCGACGCGGCTGCCACCGCCTCCTCCCCGGCCGCCCCAGCCTGCCGCCGCCGCCTCCATCGCCGGCCACCTTAGGGTTTAGGGTTAAGGTGGCCGCATCGCCTCAATCTCCGGCCACCCAGGCTGTCGCCGGCCGCCTCCATCGCCGACCGCCGCCTCCTCCACGCCTCCACCCCGGCTCCTCTTCCCTTACATCCATCGCCTCCTTAGGGTTACCAGGTTTTATTTTTTTGTATTTTTTTAATTCAGTACAAATCTAATTCAATGAAACAATATATTTTTTTCATGAAAAAAAGAGGAACACAGATGGAATGAAATGTATTGTTAATATGTTTTTGCAATTAGTTATGTGCACTATTCAAAGTTTATCGGTTAAAAGCGAAGAATTTAACTACTTTTGAAAATGGACGGTTTGTTTGTCGATTAAATGTATTGTTTGAATGACATGTGCATTATTAAAATTTTGAAGACCATATGAAGAGGATTATGTGCAATTAGATATGTGCATTATTAAAATTGTTCAGAATCACTTATGTAATTGCATTTAATAACATCTCACATTAAGATTCGAAACATATTCCCTACAAACTTAACAAGATAACTAAATGGAAATTGCGCAAGTATGATTTGTGTTGTACGGATTGATTGTAATTACGCTCTACACATAAATAACCAAATCATATTTCTGAATATTGCGAATGTATTATTGCTATAAAAGTACCGTACGAGTTGAATATAAGTACCGTACTTACGCTATAGAGGAAAAAATAAACAAATATTATATTTTATCATTGTACATTTATAGGGACATATTGCTCAAGGAACTATCCATAGGCAACTAACTTTGCTATGTACGTGTTCATTTCGTACACTTTTCGTCTCTAGAAGAAAATGTCGAACGACAAAGTTCCCTCCGAGACGGTGGTACCAACATCGGCCACAGGACTAACGGTGAATCAGCCGGAGCCGACTGCCTTAGCTGCGTCGGGCGCAGAGCTCACGCCCAATCCGCGCACAGATACAGCTGTTGGATATGATGCAGCCTCAAGCGAGGAATCTTGGCGCAAATGGCCACTGAGCAATAGGAGAATGATCCTGATTACATTCCGATCGAGCAAGCCGTAAGTTCACACCGTAAACTTGTTACACATTTGTTAGTGTTCCAGATCGTAGGCGTCTAATAATTTACTCGTGCAGATGGCTACTCGGCGTAGGTCGAAACGGAAGGCCAGCCAAATTACCGCCAGGGCTCAAGCAGAGGCCGACACCGCCACATCAGGACCAGAACCAACTGACACGTCCGCAAGTGGAGGTGGACGTGCGAAGAAACAACGTGGTAAGAGGAGCAGGAATCAGCTACCCAAGGAGTCATACTACATTACTGCTCTGAATGAAGATGGGAAGCCCGTCGAGTCGAAGCACGTGATGGCCAAGTTTAGCAACGCGTGCGGGATGGTGGCAAGACACCATGGGCCGCTAAACGTGGATGAGTGGAAGGATGTTAACCAGAACATCAAGAATTTAATGTGGGAGGAGTTGCAGAACTACCTTGTGTATCCGCCTGGATCGGAGGTCCTCGGGAGCAGATTTGCGTTGAGTACAATGGCCTATCGGTGGCGCCAGTGGAAATCCGACATGAACACTTATTATGTTCAGCAGAACAAAACTCCATTTGAAAAGTACGGCAATATCCCGCCAGCTGAATGGGACAAGTTTGTTGCTAAGATGACAACCCCTGAAGCCCTGGCAAGGAGGAAGAAGATGTCGGACCTGGCGAAGAAAAAACAAATATCCACACCGATTGGGGTCCAGTGGATACGACGGTCATGTGGACCAATGGCGAGCTACGGTGGAAAAATTCGCAGCTCAAGGGAAGCCGTTGTTAGTCCAGCCCCTAAATCCGCGGAGTAGAAACTGGGTTTGGGCACGCAGCACGGGGCAAGTGACGGATGAGGGTGAGATGCTTTTCGAGTCACCTGAAATCGAGAATGTGACCACATCTCTCCAACAGATCGCTGAGAAGGAGAGGTCAGGAGAGTTCGTCGCCAGAAGGGAGCATGACGAACTAACGGCAGCGTTGGGGACTGCCGAACACTCCGGTAGGATAACGGGAAAATCTTCAAGAACGAGTTGGAAGGTAGGGTTTCCAACTGAATCCAAAATTTACAAGAAGCGGGACGCCTACAAGGCGAAGTTGCGCGAAGAATTAACCGAATAAGTAACGCAGCAAGTCACCCAACAATTCTACAGGCTAGCCGCACAACATCCCCAAGCATTTCCGGGCCTAGTCCCTCAGGCGGAGCAGACAGTACAGTTCCCAAGCAGTGTCGGTTCCGTAGAAACAACACCCTACTCGGTCGATCTTATAACCAGGCCGACACCGTGTAGCCTGGTCATCCCGATAGGCAGAGCCGGGAAAACGAAGGAGGTTGGGTCCGGACTAGCCATACCAGGGAGACAGTTCCATAACACGCTAATTCCGGAGGAGTACGCAAGGGTGCAAGTATCGAGGGTCAATGCCGATCAAATGAATTTGGAGCCGGACATCCCAGCACCTGAGGGGATACAACTACTCGGAGATGCGGTGAACCAATTCATCCTCTGGCATCACCGAGATATCATCCTCACGGGGCAACCAACTACGACCACCTCAGCTAAAGAAGTGCGACAGACAGCCGCCCCTCCAGCATCGCCATCTCCACCGAATTCCCCAACGCCGCCAGGATCACCGATGCCAGCAAGATCTCCGTCCCCGATGAAAGTGCCTTCTCCAACTAAAGAGCATGCAGCACCAGCGTCCCCAACTCCCCTATCTAGGCAACCGTCTCCTGTTCACCACTCACCTCCTACACCGCAATCTGCTCCCATGCAACCTGTGCCACCTGCGCCTAAAGATGCATCCGTAAAAAAGGCCAGTACTTCGCTAGCCCGCAAGCTTGTACCACAGATGGCTTCCACGTACAAACCTAAGGAAATGGCAGAGTATGAGGCAAGAATGGTATTCAAGTCATTCAGGGGACAGGGTCCGACAAAGCCAGGCAAATCTGAACCCCAATCGGATGCACAGAAAAGCGTACTAGGTCATGTAGATAATATGCAAACTTGGGATTCTACAGAAGTGCCGAAGATGTATGAGTATGGCAAGCCATTCTTGTCGTACCACGTCATGCTCGAACTCCCATGGCCAATGAGGTTGCTGCATGACTGGTACCTAAGAGCAAGCGAGAAGGGGCTTGGGATGATAAGTGTTGAGGTCCCGGATAACGCTTTCATCGAAGGACCAAACGAAAACTTCATCATCAGTTTCAATGACCTACACGCATTCTACAAGATGGAAAAAATGGATATCAATCTCGTCGGCGCGTGGTGCCTGTAAGTTTCATCACTTGCTTTTTGATGCATACATTCGTTAACTTTATGATGCAATTGTGAGTTTTTACTACTAACATGTCTACTATTCTTACGCAGTGTTACAAGCAACCCCCCGGAACGAGCCTCTGCAGATATTACGTGTGCGAGATGCTCAGAGTCTGCGGGAGATACAGAACTGAGTTTACAGATGTAAGTTACCGTGTTGCTTTCATTTACGGTCTAGTTTGCATACATTGATTTTAACGAACATGCATTTTTTCTTCTTGCTTTCAATAGCTTCCGAGCATTCCCAGTACCACAAACCATTTCGACAAAAAGACGCTTCTCAACTTGTGCGGGGACTTGTGCCGGTTCATTCGCCGCGACATATGCAACCATCTAGGGGAGTTCTACGACCCTGAGAGCGAACTTGCTTCTGACGACAAATTCAAACGCCTTAGGGAGTGGGAGAAAGAACATGCACCACGATAAAAACTTTTGTTTGCGAGGGAGACCGAACTTGTAATATTTGTTAAACTAGTATTCTAGCAACTTCCATCTACATATATATGCTAAATATACTTGTTCGTTACGATGTATTATAAAGTTTAAATTGTGACACTTTCTTTGTAAAGTACAATCGTGTCGTGTTTGCAATTGATCGTGATTAACTGCGTCTCTATTTGCCACTGCACCATTCATAAACACATAAACAACAATTAAAAAAAATAACAAGTCGATAGGGCTATTGGCCCTTCCCATGCGGTCAGCTTAGCATGGCCGCACGGGATAATAGATTATCCCGTGCAGTTGGTATAACCAAACCGCACGGGATAATAGAATATCCCGTGCGGTCATCTTAACTCGACCGCACGGGAAGGCCTAATTTTCCGTGCGGTTGGGCCGCCCGCACGCGAAATCTTTTATTTTCGCACACCAAAACGTGTTTTGCCCGCACGGGAAAATCTAATCTGTAGTAGTGCCTTGCGCCCACGTGGCCATCCCCCGAGGGGGGATTGGGCCCGAGGGTGACGTGGCGGCTGCCCTCTCTATTTCCCGGCTCCCCCCGCTTGCCGCTGTAACAGGTGTCGGGCTCCCCCGACCCCCTTGGGCTGTTGCCACGTGTGCTGAGGTAGGTGAGCACCCCTAGCGCTCACCTAACCCCATTAATGGCGATATAGGCGGAGTGCGCCTGCACGCGCGTGCCACATTAAATGCGAGTAGACACGCACGCACGCGTCTGACAGCGGTCATGGCTGGCTGACCAGTCTGTGACCGGTGCGAATGATCGATGGGACGTGGCACAGTGCTGGGTGTGACGGCTGCACGCTATTAGGTACGCTGCACGTCCCGTTGGGTCGCATCAAGACTATGGGAGCCGACTTTTGCGCTCTAATCCAGCCAGAGTTGGTAAGCCAAGTCTAATCACATGGCGCACGTCGCTGTGTACGGGTGGAGCACGTAAGTCTCCGGCCGTTTAATGAGGGATGATGCACGGCGTCACATGCGGATGATGGGCAACCTGACAAGGGTCACATCGTCATTGTGGAGCAGTGGACTTCTGCCCCAAGCAATAGCGTGACCCTTGTTTGTAAAAGAATGTTTCCTCCTTTTCTCTAGAATGTAACATGTTGGCCCATGTGGTGTCCCCTTGGAAGTATAAAAGGAGGCCCAGGCCTAGAGAAAAGGGGTTCGATCGCTGGGAAAAGAACACATATAATCCACCACATAGGAGTAGGGTATTACGCCTCATCGGCGGCCCGAACTTGTATAATTCGTCGTGTCACGATTTTTCTCGTGCTAAAAACGCTCTACACCCCGGCGCACCGGAGTGCCGAATCGCGTCTCGCGCCCCAAGCCGAACTCACAAAGGGGGGCCCTCACAGTCCCTTGTTGAGGAGCTTGTTCTCTGTCAGTGCTAAAACTAATATTGTAAATAAAAAACAACTAAAACTAGCTAGATATTGGAAAACCTTATTTTAGCCCACAAATAAAAATCCGATCCATTAATTCTGAAATGGTGCCTGTTTCATTGACATAAATTAGAATTTTCATGTTCTATTCAATACTCTTATGATCTCAATATTATGTGAGTGGTTCAGGAGCATGGTTGGGCTAGACCAAGAAGGAATAGTGCCCAACAGACATTGTCCATTGCCTTCCCTAGCTGAAGGCGAGAAACAAAAGGGGAGGAAAGATGGGCGTCGGTGTACCGATGACCAAATAGCGGTGAGGAAGGTGGTAGTACGTATCCCACGATGTGACTCGTCCATAGATGATGGTAGTTGGCAATGAAGAAAAACCATAACAACATGAACGAGGCGGGATAAACCTACTTGTTCCAGTCGGTTCCAATTGTATCGATGAACCGATCGTTCCTAGCTAATTTCTTTGTACACTTTATGGGCTTCAAATATTGCGTTAAATATTTAGTTGATGTATATAAAGAATAGTTGCTTGATATATTGAATTGGGATAATTGGTGAGTCTAGAGATTGGGGGCGGTGTAGAGGAAACAGACAGGCGATGCCTTTATTGCGAGGGGAGAGCATCGGCAATCCACGAGGAGGGCGAGGAGATTAGGGTTTTACGGGTCTGGGGAAGGGCCGAGATTGGTGGCGGCGTGGAGCGGTGGAGGGGAGCGAAGGGGGTGAGAGAGGAGCGCGTGCGTGCGAGGGGAACGTGACAAGCTGTGAGAAAGGACCGATCTCAGGGCGTGGGACGTTCGATCTTAGGGAGATGATACTGATCGTATAATGAGGAATAAGAAATGTAAGATAAAGTTGGTGAATTATAGGTAGATTAAACGTCTGTGTTTGAAACTACGGACGGCAAAGTGTGGCCTTCGCCGATATAGAGCCGAACCCGATCGACTCTTTTTTTTCGTTTCTTTATAAAATACTGTAGTAAGTACTAACTAGGTTTTATTAGCTTTAGCTCTTCCCTCGTCGCCGTCGTCGCCGCCGCCGCCGGCGGCCGCCGTAGAGGCCCGCGCTTCAAAGTACGTTGCGTCCTCCCTCGACCGATCTCCAGGTGCCACACTTTCTCCTCCACTCCGATCACCACTGACATCCAATCCATAACACAGCACGCATTGGGGAGGGGAGGGGAGGAGCCATCAATTGATTGGTGCTACGATCTGCTGCTGCGGTGGCGTCGTCGTCGTCGAGAGCTGCTGCTGCTGCACCCACCCAGCTGATGAGGCGTCACATCCACGACGGAGACCCCAAGGTATGCACGTAGTACCACTTTCCCCTCTCATCTCCTCTAATACCCAAACCTTCACATCTGGGACTTCCTCTTTTACAATCTTACTACTATTACTCTTCATTCATGCCACCCTTTAATATTTCCTCGCAAATCTTTCCCCAACTCAGTTTAGTTTATTCACTATATGGGCTTATTTATTTGAATGTCAAAGGGGAAATGAGCAGATGCAACAAATCCCTAACTGACACAAATTTAGGACAGCTCTACTCTAATGAAGATGCACATTGTGGAAGTAGTAATGTATGGTCACCTTTGAATCAGTTTGTAGACAACTTTTTGCTTAACAAATCATTGTTCTTTACTGCGTAGATAGGAGTAAAGACTGTCAAGTGTATTGAATTAAAAAAACACATAGGGTAGTAATAGCTTAAAAAATCACCACAGGAAAAAAAGAACAAGCTTTATAAATGTATATGAATCTATGGTATATAAGGTTGTTCTAATTGTGCAGAACAATCTTCCTTAGCAATCAAACAGCAGTCCTGCAAATTTCCCAAAAAGAAATGGAGACCTTGATGTACACTTAAATTATATTGGGGGAAGAACATTTCTGGCTACCTAAATACTGCAACACAATACAGTTAAGAATAGGACACGGAAAAGGCACACATGTGTCAAGAAATATCCACTTGTCTGGGTTGCTATTGTGCAATAGTCAATACCATACCAATATTGGCACTGAATTCATGTATAAACTGATAAGAAACACAAAAGTAGTAAGACACCTTTGTGTTTTTCATGATACCTGGTTTACATGGATAAAATTAAGGGCATATGTATTGTTGTGCTCCTGCAGCCTGTCACATGAGAGGCTAAGAATGACATATCAATTAGTTAATACAAGACACAGTGTGAAATGTCTTTTAGTCAAGTCTTCACATACCTTCATCCTCATGCATCGAATCTTGGTGGCTGCTAATTTGTAGGAACATGGTTCTGCTCTACTTGTAATGTAGTCTGGCAGAATCTTGTGTCCAGTCAATGATATAGGATAAAGAAAGAAATCCATAGCCATCGGAGGCAATAACTCTAGGACTATTTTGTGGATAGAGAAATTGGATCCTTAATAATAACAGAGAGAAAGAACCCAATTCAGAAACTATAATAAGGTAGAAACCACAAGGAAGCCCCATTGGAATTACCGGAGGTATTGCACACGCGGCCATGGATGCCCACAGCAGTAGGCACGCACGATGTTCATCTATAGGAGAGGTAGAGTGGTACGTGCATTCATCCTTACAGGCAGCAGACATAGAGGAGGGAACAACCTCCACTGCTGAGATGCGGTTCTTGGTGGAAGAGGAGAGGACATTATTTGGATGGAGAAGAGGAATCAGGAGGGATGCGAAGAAACAGATCTAGTGGTAGTAAGGTGGTGGAGAAGATGGATGGAGGTTTCAGGAAGGGAACGGTGAGAGGTGAGGCGAAGGAGGTCGGAGGTCAGCTGGTCAGGAGCTCGCGTGACACTGCTTCAGATTGGGGAACCATGCTGCGTGAGCTGGCTAGCCCCTAGGCAGGACATGAGAAATATCCCTCTAATGGTTGATATTTGAGGGACGTATTAATCCAACAGCTGAAATAATCTTGATGACATGGCTAAACATGAGGGCTCCTTTATAGGAGTAATTCAGTAATTGCAGCTAGTGGAGGAAATTATATGTAAATATTCGTGATTGAGGGTGAAAAGGTCATACTTGTCAGCAGTATTCTGCTGGATGGATGCAATCATGCAATGGAGTATGAAAGCACCTGCCTTGCTGTTTTGTTCTTTCTTGCAAAAGTTCCCAGTAGAATAGACAGGAAAATCCTATTGATCTAAAGAAATTCTTTTAAGAGTATGTTGTGGTTACCGAAACTATATGGGTATTAATTTTTAAAATGTACCTTTAATCGAGTTATCCGTCATGAATTTAGTTTGGAATGTATGTTTTCATTGGACTTTGTACATGTCTTTGCAGCTGGCTGTTATATAGTATTGTTATTAGCTTTTCTTGTTATAACTTGATGGGGTTTCAACATACGCTCTTGAATATATTGACCTCTAATAGTTTTACTAGAGCTTGTCTATATAAATCGTGTAACTTTGAAATAAATTGGCAGAAGTAAAAGTAATCTTCTTGTAATAACTTTGCATGCAATGATTGCACTGTGTGGAGAAACTGAAACAAATCTCTGCAAAATTCATCATCGAGAGCTTGAATCTTGAACTGACCATTCCTCTGTGCAGGCAGTAGTGGCTGATAAGCTACGGAAGGCTGCTGAGAACTATGGGAAAAGGGATTTGGTGAGAGAGAGCACGGAGAGGTACTTGTTATTCCAGCTTGGATGCTTGAATAGTTTATGTCTCTTATGTAGTTTGTCTCTGCAGACCACAGGCAGCCATCCTAATGACCATATATGTTATGTTGCATAACTTGCAGCCTAATCCTTGATCGCCAGAAGAAGATCGGTGCATACAACATGAGGAATGTGTGGTTAGCTGGAGGAGTGGCTCTTGCTGGCTACTTGGTTGGGAAGACTGCAGGCACCTTTTACGCGAGAATGGAAGGGGAAGACTTAGTGCAAAAAATAAAAGGTGCTATGTTTCGGTAAGGCAGGGAACAGAAATGCATGGTGCATGGATTTTGAAGTAGTACTTAAAGTGTGGTAGCAACTTACTTGAGATAAGTTGAGATGGAGTAGGTTACAAACTAGTACTTACACATACTCAAGTATTTAATTGATGTGACCATAACTTAATAGTATTTTGTTAATTGCAGTGTCGGCATTAGTATGCAATGTGGTTGGTACTTGATGAGTTGATGTTATGGGAGTTTCGTTGTGGCTGATGTTTGATGATGATCTTTTCTTTCAACTTCTGTTAAAGTGATAAATCGAAAACACATGAATGTGACGTGATTGTCAATTGTTATATGTTATGAATTGGTCACGCAGAAACCTTAATTAATCACCGCCGGTTCATGATGGACGTTACTGACGGTTTTTGAATTGGCAGTGGTCATTACGCAGTGATGCAATAAAACTAGATCCTAGGCGCAATAAACTATGCCTATGCTTATAGCAACATTCAGTTTTTTTTTTTGGTTCAATGCTTTGGCATTGGCATCTGTATTTATCGCTGCATTGATGAATTTTATACAAGTAATAGTCCTGGGATGAGTTGATGAATTTTCTTTTTCCAAATAAGAGATTTAATGAATTTTATAGAAGTGACATTTTCTAGGGTGAGCTCGTACAAATAGGCTTGGTGATAAATTAGAAATAAAAAACACAAGCTTAGATCTTGAGACTGGATTGGAAATAATTTTGTACTCAAACTACGTACTCAAATCGTTGTTGACTGGGATTTATCTCCCTTCTCCACTAGTACTATCATGCAACTTGCAGGCAGTTAGTCATCAGTAGATCTATGTAGTGTACAGTACTAGTGTTTAATTGAATTTCTTGTGCTGCCGATTATTTTCACTTTGATCACTCTCTCCTGAACTATAAGATTTATCAAACTTCTTTTTCCAAGGGACGATAAGATTTATCAGACTTTTTTTTTTCCAAGGGAATTCTGAATGGTAAAACATCATTAACAGCAAGCTGGCTGATTCTTGCATAGTACTATAGAAGTTAATTACGGCAAATTGTGGATGTTATCCAGTTGATGAAGGTTGGTTTGACTGACATGACCAACTTGACCAAAAGGCATTGACAACTATAGCTCCTAATGGGCATTGCACCCAAGGCCTTCTACATATGCAGGCTGACCACTAAAATGTACAGTCCAACCATAGTTTTCCTTTTCTTTTCATTTTCTCTCGATTCAAACACAAAGTGAGTTTCGGCATCAGAATCCACACATCAATTAGTTAGCTAGGTCATTTATACATTTACTTATAGTTAACAGGGTGACTAATATACGTACGAGTTTCTGAGGCATAATTCACTGTATTCT
Source organism: Oryza punctata (assembly GCA_000573905.2). Lineage (NCBI taxonomy): Eukaryota > Viridiplantae > Streptophyta > Magnoliopsida > Poales > Poaceae > Oryza > Oryza punctata. The sequence continues at coordinate 671,119 of CM002494.2, read as the reverse complement.
CCCAAACTTTCAGTCTTATGTTCTGTACCATCCAGTTTCCGACTTATCCTCCTCACAGCAGAATTTTTGGGCAACTCCGTTGTGCACTTCTGCCCCCAACAATAGCCCGAGACTACCGCTACACCAATTCATCCATGATCACACAACATTCTGAACCAGAATCTGCTAACGAGCCAAAATGGAACACCGACGGCAGTAGTTACAAGGATGATCAGCAAGATAATGAACAAAAGAACACAACATGCAATTCACATGTTTACACACTGTCGCACATGCACAGTTCTGATCATTACACCGTCTGAAATCATGCCAACCGGTGTATTCTTAATTTCTTCGAGCAACACATGCACAGACTAGCATGTCAACATGCCTAATTTTAGACATCCGCATCCACTTATCAGGTTTATACGAAGAGATTATTTGACTATAGTTCTACATGAAAATCTGCATGTTCAATGCCCTCTGTTCAAGTAAAACCGAAGATGGATTGACATGGAGTATCCTTTTACACAAGCGCACTGTGGACTGTACACAGCAACGATAATGCTTCTTAATTCAAACTCCACGATAAGAAATTGAACTTAGATGGAAAAAAACCAATTAGTTACGAATGCTCGTATAAAAGCAAGCTTAATAGTCTGTGTAACAGCAGTGATTAAAATTGAAAGATCTAGAGTACATGGTTCAGATGCTACATAAGCACTGAAGCATTACTAGATTCCTCACAACTTCATAGTGTGTGCAGCCCAATCTTAGGGAAAAACAATCATACAAATTCATTCATCATAAGGTGTACACAAGGATATGATATTGATATATCATCTATTCATCTTAGGGGACTGCACTAAATGGAGTATAATGGAAAGAAAGCAAGTTCTCATCTTGAAAGATGGTGCCTTCTTCACGTCAAGAGGGATGCAAGAAATAATAGACTCAGTACAGCATAATCAGAAAAAGAAAAACTGAGTTTCACTTTAGTGAGTTTGGTGGTTGCACTTGAACCAAATGTTTGGGAGCTGGGAATAGTTAAATCCAGAGTATATGAGAGGAAAAGTGTGACTTTGAAGAACATAGGTAATTCTGAACAACACAGGGAGTATTTCCTGAGACAGGAGGATTTCACCAAACTATAACTACTTGGAACAACACTGTGGGATACTAAAGATGAAGACTTTATGCCAGAACTTTTTTCCTTCTTTGGTCTGGGTGTTTCTTAATTCAGCCTCCAATTTCTAAGATAAGATTTTATTTATTTTTTTAGAACAGAGCAAATTTATTAAACATTAAAGATAGAGTTCAGGGGATATAAAATCCCTGGTACATCGAGATAAAAGATCATATAGACCAAGGCCATCCTTTATAAAGGCAAGGGTTGCTGAACTAGGAAAATAACCATACACAGTTTCGCTGAACCAAGAGTCGTTTTGCACTGGTTTTATTAAACACGGTTTTACGGTTGGAGGATGCGGATCAGATTTGAACTATATTTGAGGGAGTAAAATTGGACCTTATCCGCACTAAATTGAGGATAATCCTGATTCTGTTAGATAAATAAAAGGGTAGCGAGGAATGCTTGAACAAAAGCCAAGATTTTGATCAATTCTAACAGTCAAAGTTCTACAGCAAAGTGTTTCAGATGGTGAAGCATGGGAGAATTAGGGCATTCCTAACCCATTGAGTCTTTCACATCGCCTTAGATCATTTATAAAATTATAGAACTCAAATAAAAACTAATTCATCACATAGTGTGCAGAATGATGTATCGTCTTAGGAAGAATATGATCTCCTAACCAAGAGGGATGTGTGCGTCAATTGCCACTAACAACACTAAAACATTACAGCATAATTGAAAGGAAAAACTGAATCAAATGCTTTGAAGTTGGACATGAATTTTTAGCTTTTTCGGGGAGATGATGCATAGTTATGAAAAAGAAAGCGCAGAGAAAGGTACTCGTCATCTTTTTCAAGCTAGCTAGCAGGGGAAAAAGAATCAAGTGCTACTTACTCTCAGTTTGTTTTTAAATCCTTCATCTGCTAGTATGTACAGTCAGCATGCCTGCCGTGGTTCTATGCATGTTTGCTTCTTGTGAGTCTGCTGCGTTTTTCATTCTGTTGGCACGGTAGTTGTTGCTGGGTGCATTATTTATGTCCTAACAATGTGGAGTACCTTGCATGCTCATTTGTTATTATACGCAAATGCCCTGAGCAACCTTGCTCAAGGCTTGAGAATCCAGCAACACCACACATGTTTTTGCTGCAAAAAAGATTAGGAGCACTTTGTGCTACAAATACCAATTCTCTTCCCACAGGGATATATACTTGGTTGGCGAAACAACGAGGTACTATAAGGTTTGTGCTACGAGGGATGGAAGGAAGGGAGATTACAAGGAAACATATTTTGATGTAATCAATTTGCTAGGTCCCATATTAGTAGAAATATAATTTTTGTGGGACAAAGGTTTAAAGATAGAAATTCAATTTTTATGGGACGGAGGTAGTACAAGGTTACTTCTGATTACACTGGGGCAGAACGGAACCTCTAATGACACCTTCAGAGGTTCTTGCAAATAAGCTGGTTAGCGTACTTGGGCAAAACCCTATATCTAACTTATTTGTTCTGTTTTTTTTTGTTGTGCAGTTTTTCTACGAAGCTCTTGATATTCTTCGGAAGGAAAAACCACCGGACAGAAGCCATTCAGAATAATCTTCTTTACAAGGCAACAGTTAAACCAGTAACCTGTATGGATCAATTTAGTTTCTAGAATTGTATGAATCAATTTAGTTTCTACAAGGCAACAGTCAAGCCATGGCACAAACAAGCCGTTTTGCTATTGAGCGTATAATGTCAATACTACAATAAGCTTTACACTTGCTGGCTCAATTGCACTGCATGGCACTCAATGCTAGCAATGTTTACATATGACCATTCACGCATTTTTAGTATATTCCCCCACATACAGTGTTGGCACAGAGCAGCGACACATAGTGATCTACTATATGAAATGAATAGAATTACACAAATGTATGTTTCCTGCCACAGACATCATCAAGGAGATGTTTAATTCACTAGTAGCTATTTGTTCCTAAACAAACAATCATCAGTTATTATAGGACATGTATGTACGTACGTATGTATGCAACAAAATACTATCCAACAGATGCACTATCAAGGGTGTCTGGGTGGAGCTTAAACCAAACCTAAGTGATCTTGGGAAAATAAGGAGTGGAGAAGGGGGCGGTGGTTAAAGAGTGCAGCAGATCCAGAGCTGCCTTAACCCTGCTCCACTTTCACCTTGTAAATTTTTTGGAGGTGAAATCTATCTAGCCAAACACTTGTTCCACCAAAAGAAATAGTATTAAAATTCTATGTTGGAGAGGATCTTAATTAATTTCATGGAGGCAAATCTATATACTCGCAAGCAAAATATGATGAAATTTGGAGCCCGAGAAATCCACACAAAGTTTTAATGAGTCAAAAAGAATACTAGTGTATATAATGGCATCCGAATTAAAGGAGGTAGATAACTGGCAATACAGACGGCAGCATAGTGTAAATATATATCGTTGGTCAAGAGCGAGAGAGTAGAATTCTAAGATGGCGATGATGGGCAGCAGCGCAGTTGTTTGGCGTCTTCTCCTGCTTCGTTCCAGCCAACGGACACGGCGGTACAGAAGAGCACGGCAAGGTTGAGTCTCCAAGAGTTGGCATAGGCGATGTTACCGTCGGCTGGCCTGCAAAAGAAAAGTAAAAAATTATACTGTAGTATATTATTATGGCGATCAACTCGACTAATGCAAAAGTAGTATTGCATATCGCATACCCGAGAAAAGGATTAGAGTGGATTCTGGCTTGTTCCTTGAAGTGCTCGAGATATCGAAGAAAGGAATCCCGCGTGCCCTCAAGGTACCCTCGAGGAGGAAGAAGGTAGGAGGGCTGTTGCACCAAACCAAAGAGTAAGTAAGTCATCGACGATTTGGGGATCGACAAAGGGGAAATCACCTGCTGCTGCTCTTTCTCCACAATGATCCTCTTGCTGCTGCTGCCGGAGCAAAAGGCGCGGCGGGGCGCCACCATCCTTCGGACCGCCGCCATCGTCGCGCGCTCTCTCTCTCTCTCTCTTCCCCTCCCTCTAGGCTAGGGTTTCACACTCCTCTTCTCTTCTCTCTCTCTTGAGGAGATCGGGGAGGGCTTTAGTTGGGCCCGGCCCACTTACTTCTACTTGCCACGGCCCACGGGCGGGCCACAGAGTCCCCTCCCTCTAGTCTAGTCTAGAAAAAGAAAGACACACAGAGAGAGAGAGAGAGAGAGGTGTTGCGGGCCACGGAACCCTAACCCTAGAACTCAACAAGGAGGAAGGGGGGAGTGAGAGAAGAGCGATGTTGGCGGCGCTGGCACGATCGGCTACGGCCCGAAGGATGGTGGCGCCTCGCCGCGGCTTCTGCTCCAGATCCGCCGGAGAGGTATGCACCTATATATATCATCTCTCTCTCTCTCGTCTCGTCTCTAGTGATGATTGATGTTCAACAAGCATAATTCTAATGCATCTTGGATACAACTTCCATTGTCATGTAATGTCATTGTCTGTTGAGTGCTTGGTATTTTGTGGTGACAGCAATTGAGCTACACAAAGCATCTTTATTTACTCTGTTTATGCTGAAATTCATGTTATATTAAAGATTATGTCATTTGTCAAGTTTCATATTTTTTTCATCTTACAAGACAATCTTTGTGACCATGGAATCTGTATAGAGATTTGTGTGTTCTTTGGTTTACAACTTCAAATGTTGTCTCAACTCAATACTCTTCTCGTTTAAAACCTTGCCCTGTCCCCAAGTTTTGTGACTTCTCCACTGGATAAGATAGTTTGTGGGGCAAGGGAGGTGACTCGCACAACGGAAGCAGTGGTTTAGATGCGTTTTGTGGTTTCCTTGTAGTTTCTATGTTTGCAAGCAATGTTAGGATTTAGAAAACAATGCCTTCCCATTACGTTTGAAGCCTTAAAATTCCCACTTTAGGCCTTGTTCGGTTTAGATGGGATTGAAGAGGATTGGAGGGGATTGAGGGGAATAATTCCACATCACAATAGGTGTGGAATAAATCCCCTTCAATCCTTCCATCATGGGGATTAAGCGAACCAGGCCTTATTGGTATTTGGATCCTCTTCCGGCCAACTCGGCTAGCTTGTACCAACCTTAGCTTTCTTTCAGCTGTATTTTTTTTCTTGTCTTCAAAAAGTACCAGCAGAAGAGGGGAAATGTTACTAATGATTCCAGCGGCTGGAATTTGGGATGAGTAGAGTAGTAGTGATGTCAGGAAGAAGTGTTTCTTCTAGATTCTCAAATCTAATCATGTACGAATTTTAGGGTGTTACATATCTACCCCCTCCTCTTCTCATGGACATTTTCTTGTTTAGGCATTTGGAGATATCCTTAAGAATATAGATCTGTAGTTCTGTATCAGCTAAGGACTGGTCACTGGTGTAGCCCTAGCTCTAATCCTGCCTGACTCTACCCTAGTGACTTGTTTCCATCATCCAAGCAGTACTGCAGTAGGCAGAAAGCCATAATCAGAATAGCTGTTGTTGTGTATGCATCTCGATCAATTTACTCCTGTAATTGGTTGTCTTCACTTGCTGAAATGTATGCATTCTGATAAGATGGAAATGGAGAAAGAAATCTTGAAATGGATTGAAGAATCAGAAGTGACGCTTCAGAGGGAGATTATTGAAGACATTGAGAAAGTGAAGAGAATGGAGCATGAAGATAGGGATTTCCTCAACAGGTATATATGTTTGCTTCAATTCTCAGGAGTTTATACTTTATACTTGTATTTGTTTGTGGACTGGAACTTCGTGCATACGAACTAATGCATGTTCATATATATCATGTGCAGGCTGCTGACGTCTTGTGGGGTGCCCAATGGGAGGTTTCGAGACAAGCTTATGTGGTGGTGCAACGTTGCCGGTGCATTTTTTGCAACCAGCGCAGTTGGGACGTGGCAAGCTGAAAGAGTTGCACGGTCCAAACATGTTGATCAGTTGGCCAGGAATTAAAACCTTCTGCAATGTAGTGTGTATTGCTGTGCTGGACCAGAAAGAAAACGTCTACCCTTACCAAGTGTTTTTTTTTTTTTTTTTGTCATTTGACCTGTGTTATGTCTTCATTATCCGATATCTTAAGTGTATGCACATTTTAGTTGACTGGAAGTTAATTTGGATTTGCTGTGTCAAGCTCTTCAGCTATTACAAACTCAGAGCACAATGTCTCGAAGATTAGAGCATCAAACAAATCAAAGATTGACTGCATCACGTATACCGTGTTTTCAATTTGTTTCTGGAACCAGAAGCAGTTGGTGCATGCCGGCACCCACCCTATGCACACTGAAGAAGATCAACTTGTTTCTATCTAGGTATCAGCTCGTTAATCCATGCCTATCTGAAGCTTATAAGGGCACTCATAGTGCAAGACATGACTAGGAGCCTCAGAGTGCCATGAAGTATTAAAAACCATCCTCTCCCACAGTACATGCAGCTTGTGTCACAGTACATGCAACTTGTGTGCATGTGTCCTACATATATGTTTGCATTTCAGCCCCTTTTATTTTTAAATTTATATAATGGTCCAACATTTTACGCTCAACCACCTAAAATCTAAAAATAATAAATCCTACACTTTCCCACTGTTAACGTCAAAATTTGGTAAGAATTTTAGTGGATTCGGTCAAGAAAAGAGGTCAATCAATCGGTGGAAATTTATCTAGAAAAGATCAAGTTCAATAACGAATCATGACCTGGGATCTTTGTAATCTATCTCTCGATCAATATAACTACTCTCGACGCATCGCCACCCTTTTTTTCGAGGTTTTAACTTATCAACCGGTGGAACTTGGCACCTGACGTGGGGCTGCATCGGCTTTCGATCTTCAGCGAAGGGGTAAGTCCTACGTTCCGCCGGCCCTGGTAATTGTATCAGCTACATTGGTGTTGTTCAAGGCTGCATCGTTTCGACCTCTTGGATCGCTCTAGTTCGGTTGATATACTTGCCTACCTATTTATCATATATCTTAGTTAATCCAATTTGGTAGCTCAATTTACTTGTATTGGCTGGGATCTGGTTTACGGTTTTTGCCGATATCAGCTAAATTGCTTTGGCAGATTAGATTACCTAAGGTATCCACCACTCTTAAAATCAGTCAAAAACTTGATTGTTTAGATTTTATACTTCTTTGCATACTTTGCGATGCATCATCCCTAGCCGTGCTTACAATCGTAAAGGCTAACATATCTTTGATTATAATAAGGGTTTCATCGGGGTTTCAGCCGATGAGTTATATGGATGTTGCATCGGATTATAAGGATTGCATACAAGTTGGTTTTAGCCGATCGCAATAAATGTTTCAATGATTGTTTAACCGTGTGGATTTAGTGACATCGGATCTCCAGCCGATGTATGCTCTAACAATCGGATCAACACTTATTTTATCATATCAGTATTAGCCGATTGTTTTCTATTGGTTTATATTATTGTTGTATTACAATATCACCAATTGATTATCTTCATATCATTGTTTACTCAAGTATCAAGAATCTATATTGGATATATAGCCGATAGTTCAGAACCCTATTAATATCGGTTGATATCGACATCGGCTGGAATTACTATATCGGCTTGTCAGCCGATCGGCTCTTTGGTGATCAACATATTTATCTATCTTGTCAGTTGTAGGATCAAACTGACTAACATGCCCACACATCATCAATATTTTAGACCTGCACTAGAGCTAAGCGGATCTCCCGAGCCATTGTGTTTGTCGACTTAGCTCGCGCCAACACAGATCTGACACCATCGGCCAAGCACAAATTTTTCGTCAACACCCACCCATTCCCTCCCAGCCAATCCCTTCTCCTTTCACCTCCCCACTGGCGCGGTGTAGGCACCATCTCTCCCATCCTCCCTCCACCAGCGCTGGCGCCACCTCAACCCTCCCTCCTCCAACCGACGCCTCCCTCCTCCTACCCGCCTCGATAGCGATGGACTTGGTGCTCGGCGGCGGTGGTCATGGACCTTGGCAGCGACATATTTGGTGCTCGAGGTAGTGGATATGGAGCAGCACGGATTACCATTTATGTTTGTTGTAATTAAATATTTATAACAAGATCTGATATTATTATATTTTGAATAAAAAATATATATTGTAAATTACTTTTATATCTTATTAAATTATTTCTTATATATTTATAATGTTGTGAATATGTCACTTTTCTTGTTGTTTTAGTTAGCTGTATAATCTGTGTCGATTCAATTTAATTTGTATATAGATCATGTTTTTACCCCTACAACGGATTTACTTTTAATGTCACAATAACTTATAACTTATTTTTATATGAGTTAAGTTACTTTTATAACTTGAGTAAATTACTTTTAATCTTTATTGATTTACTTTTGTAAATATCTAGGAAGTAATTTACATATGTGATAAAAATAATTTACAACATATATATTTGGTTTCATCGGAATATAATCATGTGAGATTTTTTTTGAAAAATTAATTGCAACAAATATAATGATTTAAACAGATTGTAAAAATAATACCATGTTTTAAAGATAGTTATTTTTATTGCGCTCAGATCCTTTACATCTAAACAACATGAATCCTAACAACTGCTACGTGTCACATTGTCCGATCACACACGGTGTGGAAACTTGTTGCGCAATAAGGCTATTTAGTGCACACCCACTAGTTAGATTTTACCTTTCGTTATAATGCTTGGCATAAATCCTAGTATGCACGAACTGAAATTTATACAACAAAATTTCGCTCCTACTATTGATTTCCACTAATCTATATGGAAAGAAGGAAAAAAAGGACAAATTTACATAGCCCACCATAATTGGTCACTCTTATTTTCAAATTCTCCCCCAAAAACCAATTTTTTAGGCCTATAACACAACACAAAAGAAGTCCTAGAGCAGTCCTATTATAGAAAAGGAAAAGAAAAGATCAAAACAAAGCAACCCTAGCCAAAGGACTCGAGGTCGATACAAGTCGAGCACGACGCGAACCTCCGGCCGCCGGAAGCAGCTATGGCGTCGTGGAGGCTCCGACCTGCCGCTGCGGCGGCGGCCAGGGCCATCCGCCGCGCTGCGTACCACGCCGACGGCGCCCCTCCCCGCAAGCTCCGGGGCCCCCGCTTCAGCCCTCTCAACAGGCACAACCACGAGGTACTACACCCTCAGATCGATTGATTTATATTCATCCCTACCTACTGATTGTATCATGTATTACAAATCCCTTTCCCGTGTGTTCATCATCGCACTTGGTTCCTCTCCTAGCCTAGGGAAAAAAAGAGAGCAAATTGACCTTTTTGTTTCTGTTCTTTTTACAAAATTATACTTGTACTCCCATATGGTCAAGATGTAATTGCTCCCTGTTGTGAAACATTTGGTTCAGTCGTTCAAGTGACGACACCAATCTTCACTAAAAGTTAAATTCAGCTTTTTTTTCTGATTATGCTGTACTCCTACTATTATAACTTGTATATGCCAATTGAAGCGCACCCCTCACGAAAAGAATGCACCGTGAAGTCCTTCCACTATGCACCTTTGTGTACATTTATTAAATTGCATATTGGGCAAGGTGTTATTACCAAAGTTTCACTTTGGGCAATGGTATAGCCTGCTTTCGCTTTGCACAATGGGCCACTCTTCTCGTCGACCGGCCAGGCACTGCTGCTGCTGCAAGGTGTGAGGAGCTCCAGTACATGTGTATGAAGGGGAGAAGCAGGGTGGTGAGGCAGATGGAGCTTGTGCACAGCGGCCAGGATGGCAGCACCGGCGAAGCTCGAGCTTGTGGTGGCGCAAACGGAGTTCAAGCTCCGGCCAGGTCCATTTAGAGGGAAGCAACAGCAGGCTGCATTCTCATGCATGGAGGAGTAGGAGCAAGGGCGGTAGTCATTGCCAACTGCAGCTAGCACAATCTGGAGATGAGGAGCTCAAGCAGGAAGCCATGGGAGTTTTGAGTTCCTTCGCCATGAAGCGCAAGCTCGAGCTCAGTATCTCTTCTTCCTATCACCAGGGGACGCCCGACTTGGCATTCCATCCCCTGTGCGATGCCTGAGCAGAGCAGCGATGTGCTCAATCATCGTCGCTCACTTCCTTCCTCCCCAAGCAGTCATTGGAGCATGGCAGGGATTGGCGGAGGTGGTCACCAATTGGGAACGGAGAATATACAGTTGGAGAGATTAAGACATGGGGTGGCCTAAATTTCAACGAAGGCAATATTTCCTAGTGCGTAGTGAAAAAAATTGGCTATTCCCTTGTCCAAAGTGAAAGCTTGGTAGTAATAACTGCCCCAAAATCTTGGTAATAATTAATGAGATTGTGTCGTGCACACTGTAAAATTGTAAGAAATCCAGTAATGCTTCTGTGCGTATGTACCCTTAATTTGAACAAATCTTACTAAAAGAATTTCAATACTGATGTTTTAATGTGTGCCTTTGCACTGATTAAAAGCTTCACTTTTGTACAAGCCTTCGTAGCCAATGATTTTATACATCTAACTTCAATCACTTATCATAGAGGTTGAATTAAGAAACATTCACACCAGAAAGAAAGGATACATGTCAATCCTTCATCTACAGCTTTAATTGAACAGTGACATGAAACGTGTGAAATTTTATGGGAAACTACAGTAAAATATGATTCTTTTGTATATACCTGACTGTGGATGTGGATGTCTAATATTAGGCATGTTGATATGCAGATTGTTGCGTTGCTTGAGGAAATCAAGAAAACACCAATTAGCATGATTTCCGACGACTTAATTATCAGAACTATGCGGCAGTAAGTAAACCTGTGAATTGCAGTTTGTGTTTGTGTTGTTTCTTCTTTCCTATCTTACTGACCATCCTAATTACCACTATTGTCCCTGTCTATATGTCTAGTTCTATTTTGGCTCGTCAGCAGATTCTGGTTCAAAATGTTCTCCGTTTATGGGTGCTTGCTGCAGCTGTCATCTTGGGCTATTGCTGGGGGTACAACAAAGTTGCTGTATGTTCTTGCGTTGGCTCTGAACCACCAAAAGAACATGAGGCGAAGTAGATGACTGGACAGCCTTTCTTTTTTCTTTTTGGGAGATGGGAGATGGGAGATTGGAAGTCTGGGAGAATGCAGTGAAGCATGTGGCATAATCTCTCTTTGTGTATCCCCTTATGTTAAACTAATTATGCCTAGAGCTAAATGACTTGGGACACTTCTTCGTGTGGGGATTCTGATGCTGAAACTCGTATCTTTAATGAGAGATCTCTTCTAGTTGATCTAGCTATACATGCTTCTTCGGTTGACCCGTGCAGCTTTATTTTTATCAAGCTACGTAGAAGCTTGAAGAGGTGAGCCATGAATGGGCTTCTTGTCGGGGCTTTGTTCAAGTTGACCATGTTAAACCAGAACGCTTCAATCATGACAGGTGATTTTACGAAAGAACAGAAATTATTTTTTCTCTCGTTCATTTTCTGGTAGAAAATTTACTCGAATTATTTTTGCTCTCGAGTTGTGGTTGATTTTGTTAGAAAATTACGGCAGGCGATATTTTCTCTTTGGTTGATCCTAGCTGTGCGAAAAATCTGAAGAAACATCCAGGCAACTCTTAGTAGAAATTTGTAATTTTAGGTGACGTGATATGGAGCATTGTGGGGGTGTGGTGTGCATATGAACATCACTGGAAATTGAGAAATTCTTAGTTTTGTTTCTCGCACTTAGCATACAAGTCTTTCAAGCACTCCACATTATGGTAGTTTAGTGGCGAAGGTGTAGCAAGTGATGTAGAAACATTATGCCGTGCTGTTCGTACTACAGAGTTTTGTTTCTCAGTTCATCGATGCATACTGCCTGTATACTTCTGAAGAAACGCTTGCTTAATGACCGGGTGATGCAAAATGATTGCAAGTTTGCAACAGGCATGGATTGCGACAAGAATGCTGTTTTCGATTTATCACTTAATTTCACAAAATCTTTAAAGCGTATAAATCATGATCAGACATTAGCCAAAATGAAGCGTCCTCGTTCGGACTAAGTATAACACCTTTTCTCGTTCGGACTAAGTATAACACCTTTTGTTAGATGTTACCTCAGAAGTTTCCGTTAGCAAGCTTTTGAAAATACTAAACAGTTTATATAGAAATTACTTTAAAATATTAAATAAACCCTTTTTATATTTGAAATAATTAAAACTCAATTAATCATGCACTAATAACTTTCTTACTCTTCATTTTGAGCAAGCTCAATCGCGACCATAGTAATGAATTAAACATCACTAGTAGTACAAATCTTGATATGGCGTATAAGTTATATCTAATCAAATAATAGATTGTTATATTTTGAAACGGATGGAGTAACCGTAATTAACAAAACAAAAGTTACAATGATCACACTTTAAATACTTAGTACGGAGGACACGTCCACTCTTCCAGTCGAACGTTATTTGCAACATACTCCGTCTCAACTTCTCAATAGTAGCTACCGCTGTACCACAACCAACTAAACTTGGAGACTTCCAAGTCCAAGCATACATGCATTGCATCTCTCCTACTTGCCTCACCAAGACACAGCATATTTTATTTTTTGCACTAAGTTATCCCCTTCCATTCTTGCATAAAATTAAGATGCCTGCAGTGTTGCCGACCAAGTAGCCAGCTAAAGCCACTCCTCCAGCTACCCACACATTCCTCATGTTGTATGCACCGATCTTCTTCTGGCGATCAAGGATTAGGCTGCAACAAGGAATTAATGCATCATATATGGTCATTAGGATGGCTGCCTGTGGCCTGCAGAGACAAACTACATAAGAGACATAAACTATTCAAGCATCCAAGCTGGAATAACAAGTACCTCTCCGTGCTCTCTCTCACCAAATCCCTTTTCCCATAGTTCTCAGCAGCCTTCCGTAGCTTATCAGCCACTACTGCCTGCACAGAGGAATGGTCAGTTCAAGATTCAAGCTCTCGATGATGAATTTTGCAGAGATTTGTTTCAGTTTCTCCACACAGGGCAATCATGTGCATGCAAAGTTATTACAAGAAAGATTACTTTTACTTCTGCCAATTTATTTCAAAGTTACACGATTTATATAGACAAGCTCTAGTAATACTATTAGAGGTCAATATATTCAAGAGCGTATGTTGAAACCCCATCAAGTTATAACAAGAAAAGCTAATAGCAATACTATATTACAGCCAGCTGCAAAGACATGTACAAAGTCCAATGAAAACATACATTCCAAACTAAATTCATGACGGATAACTCGATTAAAGATACATTTCAAAAATTAATACCCATATAGTTTCGGTAACCACAACATACTCTTAAAAGAATTTGTTTAGATCAATAGGATTTTCCTGTCTATTCTACTGGGAACTTTTGCAAGAAAGAACAAAACAGCAAGGCAGGTGCTTTCATACTCCATTGCACGACGAGGGCACGACTCCATTCGCGAGCCGATAAGGAGAGGGGAGGAGTGCGGCAACTTCCCGCGGGTAGATCGGGCGGCACCGATGGCACCGGCTGCTTCCCACACAGCCACCGGAACAGCGTCGCCTCGACTCGGTGGGGTCCTCGCCGCTAGCATCGCCACCGGTCTCCGCCTCATCGCTCGCGTCACAGCCCGCTCCCCTAGCCCTCGCCGACCAACGCCGCCACCATTTTCCTCCTGGCGACAACACCGTCGCCGGCCTTGACGCGCCGCCCCTAATCTCCGCCTCTTCAACAGCATCTCCCTGCCTCAATCTGATTCGCCCAAAGGTACATCTATCCTCCTCCTCCACTCCTCCCCCTTCTCTTTATTCCCCATCAAAAAATTTAATCCAGAATCAACCAAAAGAAACCAACGAAAAACATCATTTTGGTATTACATTCTGCATTGTATATTTTACATTCTGCGTACGTGCTACATTATGTGGCAACTTCCTACAAATGCTCCTTACTTTTTACAATAAATGTTACCCTTTATATGCAGTGATCAAGCGAGTAGAATTTGTTTTCCATCTAAGTATGGTATCACATACTCTGAAATTGATTTTGCTCAATGAACTGTACTCTGAGAAATGATTTTGCTTGATGGACTGCACTGAACTCTAAAAAAATTCAATTTGCTACGGTGAGTTAAACTGAATTCTTACTCTATGTTCATGTTTGTTAGACAGGATAGTTCCCATCGAAAGCGGGATAGTTCCCATCGAAAGCGGTTACAATCCAAACATCCAGTGTTTAATCGGTAAAATTTATTAGGATAAAAAACCTTGAATGAAAATTTGGATGTCGTTAGGTTTAGGTCCTTTAGGATTTAAGATATGAGCTTAGATCATTTTATTTGTTAGATATATGTTAGCAAACAAAACTGGGATTAGCTCATTTTTTTTGGCTTGGGATAACATATGTCAGAGAAGAAACTTGTAGCACGAGGTGGAAACTCAATTTTTTCGCATATGTAAAGAATAATGGCTATAAGTTAATTGGATCTTCCCCTGTCTGCTCCTTTGGAAAATTGACTACCTGCACATTTTATTTGGCATTTGACCACCTTCACATTTTTCTTTAGCATAACCTAGGTACTGATCTGATGGTGTGCTGAGAAAAAACTGAAGGCCTGGAGCACTGAATCAATTTCTTCAGTTAGTTTTTCTCAGGCATAACTGACATTTTTAGTTCGTTCGATCTTACTAAAATTGGAGGCAAATCCAACACCCATGCACAAAAATAAATAAATAAATTTTCCTATGTGTTGCTTTCTTAGGAAAAAAATACACATGTATGAAGAATCTGAATTCTGATATAATGCTACTGCTAGAGCCATATTCCAATTCTTCTTTGTTTTTTACATGCCTTCAATTTTTCATAGTCCGATTTCCATGAGCCTTTATGTGTTCCATCTTGCATAATATTACAACAAGCATTTGATCCATTTGTGTTTTCCATTTTTCTTAAATGCAGGGTATAGCTGGTGAGGTGTACCTTGCTAAACTCATCTGCATCATTGCCTGGGTGTCCGGCTCGCTGATCTCATTCACGCCGCTGCAACTTTATCGGCAAGCCTTGCCGATCTGGTCCACCAACGTGCCACCAGGACTCTATCCCCTTCCTCGCCGATCTGCTCCACTGACGAGCCGCGGAGTCCTGCATCGACGCACTGCCACCGTCTCCAACTTGAGCGCCACCGCTGCCAACAGGTACAGAAAACCTACTCCACCACCCCTATTCGATGTGGTTTTTGGCCTCCTCCTTCTGAATTCCTTCTACTTCTTTAAACTTCTACAGCCTTCATATTCTCCATCTCAACCCAAATTCCATTGCCTTTTTGAGTATCTTCGATCACCTTTGTGAGGCCTACCTTGGGGTAGTACCTTTCCTAGATCTGTTTTGGCACTTCTATGAGCTTCGATGGATGGAATCCCGCAGGATCTCCGGATGCCGCGGTTTTCGCCTCCGAGATTGGATGAAAGCGGAGTACATCCCCTTCGACTGCCACTCATCTTGGAGCTCATGGAGATCGAAGTGGTTCTATCTCCACATCAAAGTACTCGACTCCGTCCTCGTTATCCCAGACGAGTAGCCCGACCGCTCCCCTTCTTGGACCTCTAAACCTCTTAGACCCCTTCTCTCAAAACCTTTGTAGACAAAATCCACAATCTTCGAGAACTAGAATTATCGGGGCATGAATTCGCCGCAAACTTCATACATCACCGAATTCAACCACTCCAAGCCCACGCCCATCCCGCGTTCGATTACATGGGATATGACGACGAGACACGAGTCTCGAATCGGGGTACTTGTTCTCGTAACCCACCTGTCCTCGACCACATAGTTGACATCGTTTTTGACTTCTAACCTGCTTTCTATTCTCTTGCAGATCTCGACGATGACACCGTGCACACTCGGGTGGGTCATGGTCTCATAACCCTGCTTCTGACGCCACCCAACTGCCTACTCCAATATGTGACCTCTCGGTCGCCGATAAGGACGCCGCCATAACCGTAAACAACTCTACATTACTTCGCCTTTATTTCACACACTCGTGAACCCGAATCGATCCCCTCATCGATCATCAAGCCTCTTCCACACTAAAGGAGAAAGTAATCACTGAACAAGCCAGCATTGTCGCTGCCCCAAGTTGGAGCAGCTCCAAAGCGCCGAAGAGGAAATGGGCGACAACACCCAAGTTCTCTTCGGGCGCCGGCATGCTAGTCCAGACGAGTGGCTCCGAGGTGAACTCCGCTTTCATTCCTTTGTCAATAACTCTTTTTGATGATGACGTCATTTTCACTTACTTTGCTACCTAGGCGGCTGTCGTAGCGCCCCCTCAACCACAAAGGAGACTGCTAAAGCGGCAAAAGACCAAGTAAGCAAAGTCTTAAGCAATCATCACCCGCTAATTATGTTCGTTCTCTTTTTGTCAATTCTAACTTGTGCCTCTAACAACACTTCCCCTGCGACCTCCGCGCAAAGCGTCGGTCGAGTTGACACCAGCTCGTCACCGTCGGTCGCTGTCGTTGTTGCTTCGGCCTTGGCACCTCCTCATCTTCCCCGATCGCCCGCCAACTCATCGGGGCCAGGCACCAACAGTTTGGCCAACGCGTGCCGCCTACTTGAGTCCGGCACTCGACAACTGCTTGCTGAGATCGAACATCTTAAGAAGGACACCTTGTCCTCGCGCAACTTAGGAGCCAGCTCGCGGAAGCCTGCGAGGATCTTCAGAAAATGAAGGACCTTATTGCAGGACACGGGAGGCAACGGCGGGTGTTGGAAGCGCGAATGGCAGAGACCGAGGATCATCTCGAAGCTATCCACAATGGGATCCAGCAAAACTATAGTCGGCTGGACACGCTAGCACGCAGCTTGGGTATCCAGGAAAGTAGTCCCCCTTTCTCTGATGAGACCATGGTCGTTTCCGCGCTCGCAGACATCATCGAAAGGCTTGAAGATATCCTGAGCAAGCATGCTGAGTGGGTAGCTGAAGACACATGCACGGGCCTCCGCACTGGTGCATGCCATGTCCTTGCGTGTTTGCGGCTCACGCACCCTAAGATCGACCTGAAAGAGGTCCTCGAAAAGGGTGGAGTTGACCCGTCACGTGAGGACGTGATGTCGGAGGTTGAAGACTTGGGAGATACCATAATCCCATTTTTTGAACAGTAATGCCTTGTACCCTTTGATTGCTTGTAAATGCAACTTTTGGATCTATTGTCCGTTTGTGAACAATTTTCGACCTAGTCACGCATTAAGCATTTCAATGACGAGGATGTCCAGCAAGGAGGACGTCCTGATGGTACCGCCACGACATCCGCTCCCCCTCCTGTCTCGTGCACGTACGATGTCGACGACCATGCCCTAGTCGTAGTGAACTCAGATGACGCGCTTGCACATCCTGAACCACATCTGAGTTCTCTCCTTCGGCATGCTCGTGGTAAGGTTGTAGTTTTAAGCATCTTTAGACTCCGTGGCTAGCACGAATCGAGATGACCTGAAATCATTCCCTTATCTATAGATCTCGAGAACGCCTTGGAAGAGAGAGATCGCCGCATCAATTACTGGAGGACCAAGTTCGAGGTCGAAGAACTCGTGAGGTCGATGGTGGTCGCGAAGAAGGAACAGGACGTCGAGACTCTTCGAGGTCAGAAGGTTTAGTTAAACTCCTACCTCCAAAGTTGTTGTGATATCTTGTCACGGATTTGCGGAGAGCTCCGAGTTACACGGCCTCATCCTGAGAAGTCGACTGTGGGCTATATCTCCTGGATCAAGAGGACATGCCACCAGATGGAGGGTATTGGCAAGCGCATCGATGACAGCCTGAAACAGGAGTGTCATCGTGCCAGCCGATACGCCGAAGGTCACCTTCTCGCCTGCATCCGGGATCGCTGGTCACACATGCATCTCGACTTCCTCCGTGAAAATACATAAGGAGTCGTATAAGAAATCCTTTTAAAAAACTCGCATGCTAATTTGGGACGAGAGTCAGCCTCCTAATTACTTCAGAATTCCTTCTAGGCCGTAAGAAAGCAACGTGTAGGATATGGACATCAACCCAACAAGCGTTTTGAATTGGACATCATCTCAAAATAAAAATCCCATATAAGTTTTAGATAAAAAAATCTAACAACAATACGATTAAAATAGCTTTCACCTGTTGCAACGCTTGGGCATTTTTTCTAGTATAATTTAAAAAGAAAAAGAGTACATATGAGGTCCATCATCTTGTCACCGAATTACAAAATCGTCCCTCAACCGAAAAACCGAATATATGGGATCCCTCCACTTACAAAATCGGGTCATTCTGGGTCCTTAGGCGGTATTGACCCTGGTTTTGTCCGATATGGTGGCTAGGTCCACGTGGGACCCACGTGAGCCCATATGTCAGGGTGACCACATCATAACCCTCTCTCTTTCCCCTCTTCTCTCTCACTTTTCTCGTCGTTCCCAAGGTGGGCCAACCAGCGGGGCGAGGCGAGGCAGGAGAGGAGGAGGTCCAGCGGCCGGTGACGTGGGGACGCTAGGTGGGAGGAAGCAGCGGGTACGGAGGAGGCTGCCGAGGCGCCTCTGAGCACAACCGAGGCATGGCGTGCCACCACCGCCATTGAGGCCGAGGCCTACGCCGCTGTCACAGAGTCGTCCTCCAGCGTCGCGCTAGCCTCCGTTGAGGATGAGATCGAGGTGCTGCAGGTGTACTCCAAGGAGGTCAGCCCCCACCTCCTCGAGCTCGCCAAGTCCTACTCCATCGCGGCTGCTCCGGTGGTGGCGATGGGTGCAACATGCAGCCTAGCAGAGAGGATGGCCGGCGCAACAGGCGGCGGCGGTGTCACCGATGTGGTGGGGAGGAGGGCCACTCCAATCCCCAGTGCCATCGCAGTCGGAGCCACCTCCTGCCGTTTCGGTGATGCCACCACCGCTACCCACCACTGCAGCCTTTCCACCGATAAGCGGGCGAGCTAGCGTGGGTTGCGCCGACCGCACTCGGTGGCGACGAGGCACTGACAAACAATATGGCAGTCATTGTCAAGGCGAACTGCGAGCTCCTGGCCATCATGTTCTCCTCCATGTCATGGCTCCTACCATCGCAGTGGAGGTGTTGGCCAAGAGCGTCGTGGAATCCCTCCGTCCGTATGGCTGCACGAACATCCTCAAGGGCCTTGTCGAAGCCGCCAAGGTGTTCAACGGCCACCACTATCGGAACACCATCGCCAATGTCATCCTTCTCTCCAATGGTCAGGACACAAACAATATCAATGGTGGGTACTCGAAGAACTACAGTGTGCTCGTGTCGCCTTTCTTCAAGCGCTCCGGTGACTGGTGCCTGGCTGTCCACAAGTTCAGCTTCGGCACCGACCACGACACAGCTTGCAATGCACACCATCACGGAGGAGACCGAGGGAACATTCTCCTTCTTCGAGAACCAGGCTGTTGTCCAGGACGAATTCACCGTGCAGGAGGCGCACATTGCCATCCTGCCCATACCCCGGCGTGCGCGTCAGGTCTGTCAACTCCGGCCGCTACGAGAGCGTCGTTGATGGGAATTGCCGAGCAACATCCGTGGATGTCGGCGAGCTCTACGCTGAAGAGGAGAGGCGTTTCTTGGTGTTCGTGGACGTGCCAGCAACTGGGGCCAAAGAAGATGCAACATGCGTGATTAAGGTGAGTTGGACCTACCGCGACACCACTACCCGTGGATAGGCGGCAGCAGGCGCTCGCCGGCGGCTGCCGCACGCAGGCCGGCCGTCTCCCTCCTAAAAGAACCTTGATATCGCCTAGAAGGGGTTTATAGGCGATTTCGAAAAAATTAATAACTATTTTTACAGCGGATTAGTAACACCCGGAGTCTCCGGGCTTGGGAGACCGGAGTTTCTGGGTTAGCTAGGAAAACACCCTCTAAAGGAGAACAAACCACTAGCACAAAATCTATTTGAACTAAAAGGTGACAAACAAGTTATATAAGAAATATATGCAGTCACCAACTAGAAAAAACAAGCATACAAGTAGTTCAAGCAATATCAAGCATAATAATGGTAAATGCACAAGAGAGACAGAGACAAAAGATTTGTTTCCCGAAGTTTGGATTCTCCACAAAGAATCCTACGTCTCTGTTGAGGGACTCCTAAGAGCCGGATCTCGATTAACCCTTTCCTCACCAAGCTATCAATCACGAGGAAGTCTAAATTTCCAGGCAACCACCTAGGATTAGTAAGTCTCCAAGCGACCCAAAGGTCCAAGCTTGCTCTACCACGCAACCTCCTAGAAAATAGCTCGGGTTCACTAAATTACCTCTTTCCTGCGGAGGTGAGGAAAACAATCACAAACTTCCCATGGCTCACCACACGCTTGGGAGCTCATCGGGTGACGCCTTGCTATCTAAAGGGCTTAACCTCCAAGAGTAACAAACACAATCAAAGACTTGCTTGCTATGAACTCAAGTGCTCAAAGATTGGAGTGAAGCTCACTAGCTCTCAACTTCTCCTCTCAAACTCTCTCTCAACTCCAAATCCCTTCTTTTCTCAAATTCCCTTCTTTAATCTCACTCACAAAGAGTTCTACCACAAAGGTAGGATATTGGGGAGTGGCTCTTTGGTTTTGGATGATTCTAAGCTAGCCCAAAGTCAGCAACCATGCATGGATGGAGGGGGTAGAGGGGTTTAAATACCCAAGCTCTCCAAAAACTAGCCATTACTCACAACTCAGTGCATTCCCGGAGTATGCGAGCCCCATGCCCAGAATCTCCTGGACACCCCAAAAACTAGCCGTTAGGCTCAGTCCAGCACAGGCCCGGAGTCTTCGGGATTTGGCCTGAAGTATCCGGTAAGCCCTTTCGGATGCCCGGAGGTCCATTTTCGGAGTCTCCTGGAGGCCTCGGCCAACACAGGACCGGAGTCTTCGGGTCCCGGCCCGGAGTCTCCGGGCCTCCTGACAACACCTCAGAAACAAAAACTATAACTTCTTGCTCTGGAGTCCGATTTTGACGAACTTGGGCTCTAAAGAAAGCTTCCTGAAAAGGCTACCCAACCCTATCAAGAACAAGCTCTAAAACCACTCATAGTATAGGCTAAAACTTGGGTTTCTCTCAAGGAAGCACTTGTATATGTCACTTTGAGCACCGAGACATAAGTAAATGCATCAACGTTGCATCCCTCTTAATAGTACGTTATTCCTATACTCAAATACAAACAGAAAAGCTATACCAATAGGAATGTCTTCACTTCATTTTCTTTATTCACTTTGAGGGTTGCCAACGTCAAAGTCATTTCACCTTCGGGACGATTCTCCTACAACTCAATAAGTATGTTTGTCCCAAATCAATTATACCTTTGCCTTGATCAATGCCCTTCTCAATTATCAACAAGTCATATCTTGATCTTTGGCATTGCATCTTTCATCTCTCAAATGATTGATACGGATAATCCATAAGTTTAAATGGTCTCGTACGATCCGTCATGATAAAGTCTTCACTCACCCTTCACCACCGCATTTGGTTCGTCGGCACCAAGCCCCTTGCTTGCCCTTCACCACCACATGGTCTATCATAGCCGAGATTCACTTGCATTTCACCGTCTTATCATAGGTAGCCACTTTATACCCGGATCTTCAATCTCTTCTCTTTGGTTCTCATCAATCGATGAACTCAATCTTCTAGTTTCTCACACCATCTTAATTTTTATCAACATCAACCATGGTGTTTATCTCCTTCAACATGTCCATCAACTTATGATGGGATCTCACGAAGCATTATCATCATCAACATTTCACTCTTATTGATTCCCGATATATGAGATATCATATTTCTCGTCATCAATCCATAATCCTATCACTTGATCTTCACATATGAGTTATCAACCTTTTTGTTTGATGCAGGAACATAACCTATCATCACAAACCTATAGCAAAGGTTAGTTCCAAGAACCGTTATCATTAATCACCAAAACTCCTCCTAACGGAAGGTTAGATGACTTGATCTTTCACCTCCTCTACCCTTTTTCCCTGCCTAACGCTAGAAAGTGAGGAAAAAGAGAGATGGAAGAAGGGGACCTAACCATGGGCTCCACCTTTTTTATTATTTTACTACTTTTTCCAGATGAAACTGCCACGTAAGTGTCGCGTGGGATGGAGATCTAGTCAAAAGAGCCACATAGACATCATGTCAGCTAAAACTGAGGATAATACCACTGAGGGACCTTGTTTGCACTAGTTTTGGAAGTTGGAGGATGCGTTGTATGTGGTTTTTCGGTTGAGGGATAATTTTGTAATTCGGTAACAAGATGAGATACCTCCGATATACTTTTCCCATTTAAAAATGAACATAAGGTGGTGATATGTTGCTGAAGTGCCCAAAAGCCTAAATACATCGATGTCTATCAGCCCAGCAATAGCGAGAACGCTTACTATCGGTAGTCCGATCGAAGAAAAAAAATCTGGCTAAGCTCAATTACTACATGTCAGTTATATAGTGTACAATGTTGCTCTCTCACTATTCGTAGCCATATATTCATACATGTGACTATCTTTAAATTATTTTTTCTTCTAAACTGTTTATCCGATTTCAAATTTAATCACACTATTGTATTCGTTATAATTAAATCTTTACAACAAGATATCACATGATTATATTCTGATAAAAGATAAACATATGTTTCAAACCGTTAAAACATATTGTTTTATATGTGATAACGATATGTTTTCATATGTGTTCTCAATATGTTTCACAAATTTTTTAAATGTTTCATCATGTACTACTAAGTGTTTCACTTAAAGATCAACTGAAACATTTAACCGTCTAATTTTAAAATTATTAGGAAATCGGACGCCCAATTTGTAGAGGGCTCACAGCAATAGAGGTAATGTTCTGATCCAAATTGGACGGTAAATTAAACTTCCCTGTATGGCTGTATATAGCCCGTTATCATTTGCAGAAACAAACAGGACTGCAGGACTGCAGATGAGAAAAGAAAAACAATTACTTACAACGCCGACCGAGGTGAATATATATGACCTCGAGTTTGAAACACTGATGAATATTAACTGAACTGAACTGAATTGCCTAGAGTACTAGGCAGCAGGCAAGCAAGAAACATCCGATTCGAGTGCAAGTGCAGTAGAGTAGCAGATTGATCGTGCGCGTAGACAAGAATTGGTGAACGGCTAGTAGTAAATTGGCAAGCTTCCTTGCAGAGAGCGAACCAAATTAGTGTGAGTTCGTTGTGCATGTTCAAACTTCTTCCCCTTATTTTCCTTGCACACATTTCCTGTACGACTAAACGGTGTATTTTCTTTAAAAAATCTATAAGAAAGTTTCTTTAAAAAATTATATCGACCTATTTTTTATTTTTTAACTAATACTTAATTAATCGTACGTTAATTTACCGTTTCGTTTTTTATGTCGGAAGGTAAGGGTTACCAAGAACACAACCTAAAGAGTTTTTTATGTCAGGTGAGGGTAACCAAGAACACAGCCTAAAAGAGTACCGTGTCCGTACCGGACAAGCCACGAAAGAGGTTGTAGCAGAGCCCATGATTGGCCGGGCATAAACAAAGCCCAAAATCACCTTTGTTTAGCTGCTGGGCCGAGTTTTGTTCAAGGCCTATTGGGCCGGGCCATCACGCAACGGAGATATCTGGAGTCGAAGCGAGCCCGACACTGACGACGCGAAACTCCGATCGGAAGCTATGGTGGCGTGGACGCTGCGACCTGCGGCGGCGGCGGCGGCGGCGGCGGCGTCGAGGTCCATCCGGCGTTGCTACCACGCCGACGGCGCCCCTCCCCGCAAGCGCCGGGACCCCCGCTTCAGCGGTTTCAACGGGCACAACCACGAGGTGTGTGTGTATATCCATCTCCCTTAATAACCTAGTTCGTTCGTTCTTAGGCTTCGATCTAGAGTTTCCCCTCCCAAATTGAATAGAAAGATATCCTTGTTTAAAGCCTACTGCCTCTGGGTTAATCCCTGTTCATCATCGCGTTTGGTTGTTCCCCAACTAGGTTAAAAAAGATGCCTTTTATTCTGCTTTTCTTATTTCGAAATTATACCTGTAATCCCATATGATGATATGTAATAAACTCCTAAAGATTTATATGCTCCCGCGAAAAAAAAAACAACACAAATTCTTCAACTAACTAAATTCAGGTTTTCAGATTATGCTGCCTGTACGACTGTTATCTATTATTTGTAAGGGGAGGAGATGGTATTGTTCCGTAAGATGACAGATCATTTTGTGCAACTCCAAAGCATTTGATTCAGGTTGTCGGATGATGCTACCTGTACGACTGTTATCTGTTAATTGTGAGGGGAGGAGATGGTATTGTTCCGTAAGATGACAGATCATTCTGCACATGTAGATGATGCATTATTTTGTGCACTAATGCTCTTGTGCTTAACCATCTCAACACTTTGCTCTAGAATTTTGACTGTTAGCACTGTTAAATTCCATTATGCTGCATAAGAATGCAATTCCCTAAGATGACAGATCATTGTGCACACTTGTTTGTATTGAATGAGTTCGTGTAAGTATAAGTGGGTTTCATAATTTCATAGTGTTTTAGCCGTTATGATGTTGCTCATTTGCTGTAGCATCTTGACACTATGCTCTGGAATTCTGACTCTTGCTGTTACCATAGATTAATTAAAGCTTGTCTTTTGTTCAAGCCTTCATCTCTAATGTTTTAGTTTTATAACTTCATTTTTAGTTTTCCCTTCCTTTTTTATTTTAATTTATTTGTTTGGCAAAACCCTCCAGGCTCTGAAAATAATCCTGTGTTGTTCAGTATTACTCTTGTCTCCCCTGCTAGCTTGAGGGGAAAGAAAGAGAGAGACATTTTTCTGTTATTACAAAATTATACTTGTTCTCCCATATACTTAGGGTTTAACTACTCCCAATTCCCAAAACATTTGGTTAAAGCTACAGTGCCAAACCTCACTAAAAGTTAAATTCAGGTTTTTTTATCATGCTGTTCTGTTAAATTATATGCCAATTGAAGTGCACTCCTCTTGATGAAAAGTAGGCACTGCCAAGAAAAATGGTGCTTGCTTTCTTTCAACTATGTCCCTTAGAGTGCACATTCCCTAAGATGATATAACATGGATGAGTTTGTACAATTAAGTTTGTTTGGGTCATGTTCCCTAAGTTTGGGTTGCAGAACTCGTAGGGAATCGAGTAATGCTTCTGTGCTTATGTAGCATTTGAATATCATACTCTATAATTTTCAATTCTGAGCAGTGCTTTTACGCAGATTAAAAGCTTGGCTCTTGTTCCAGCCTTCACATCCAATGTTTTTATCCATCTAACTTCAACTCCTTATCATAGAGGTTGAATCAAGAACCATTAACACCAGAAACAAAGACTTGGTTGGGCACAGTGCACTCGTGTAAAAGGATATAGATGTCCATCATTCATATTTAGTTTTAATTGAACAGTGACATTGAGAGTGTGGAATTTTACGGAGAACTGAAGTTAAATATCTGAGTCTTTTGTACAAATCTGATAGTGGATGTGGATTATAATACTACGCATGTTGATATGCAGGCCAATGCGTTGCTTGAGGAAGTCAAGAATACACCGGTTAACATGATCACCGATGACCTAATGATCCGAACTGTGCGGCAGTATGTAATTCTGTGAATAGCAGCTTGTGTTTTTTGGTTCTCTATCTTACTGACCATCCTATGTACTACTGCTCTTGTCTGCATGTGTAGATCTTTTCTGGCTCGTCAGGAGATTCTGTGTCAAAGTGTTGCACGATCATGGGTGGTTGTTGCAGCGGTACTCACAGGGTATAGCTGGGGGTACAACAGATTTGCCGAAAGTTCTACTGTCGGATCTGAACCACCAAAAGAACACGAGGGGAAGTAGAAGACTTGACGATTGTTTTACTCTTTACGGAAGACTGTGTTTGGGATAAAATGCAGTGAATTATGTCTCAGAAACTCGCTTGTAAATTGGTCAATTTCTGTTAACTGACTATGCGCAGAAATGACCTGGGACACTCGGTGGTGTAATCTGTGATGTAACGAAAACACCTCTTTATTTCGTATGGAGTGAAGAAAAAGAAAAAAAAAAAGAAATACTATGTGTGGCCTGTATATGTTTCCTTCCTCTAAGAATTACCGTGAGCATTGGGAGAAAATGCAATGAATTATGGTCTCGAAACACGCTTGTGTATTAGTCACTTTTGTTTATATTAACTTAAGTGTACAAATGACCTCTTTGTGTTTGAATGGAGTGAAAGAAAACAGAAGAAAAACTATGGTTGGCCTGTCCTGTATATGTTTCTCTCATCTGTCTCTTCCTCTCCTTCGATTCGAGTTGTAGGTGCCAAGTACCAAGAGAGAATAAGTACATAATGGGCAGGGTCTAGACACAGTTATAAAGCCCAAAAACATGGTATTTTTTTTGATAATGGATTTTTATTAATCTAGTCTCTATATCCACAATGATATATACAGCCAAAATGATATAAGAGTAAATAGACTCACATCTCAATAAGAAGGAGGACATACAACTATAAAAGAAGAAAGACCTTGACCATGGCACACCCCTACTTCCCGACACCTCTCCTGAAACAGCCAGATTCGGCTAGCGGAATTCATCTAGTCGCCACGCCGTCGCTGCGAACCTCTGCCGGTGCCATCTTCATCCGCTTCAGGTGAGCTAACGCCATACGCCTCCAGTTAGCCCACCTTCATCCATCGTCATCCAGTCAGAGCTAGCCGACTAGACGCAAGCCGATGGATCCACTTTCGCTTCGCTAGATTTCTAGGCCTCCATCGTCCATAGTGCCACCGGTTCGGATTATTCGGCTTCCCACTAGTTGGGTTTCTAGAGAACGCAAGCCAGAGAAAAAAAGACGAGCTGAAAAAGAACATAAATGCATCTTCTTTCTTAATATAGTATATAGTACAGCATCGCAAACTCAACATAATTAATGTCCTACTCAATCAAATTGTATAATGAAACAATACAATCATATTGGTCTCAGTTTGCAATTAGAAAACATCAAGGGTGCCGCTGGGCGATGTCACATCGGATAGCTACAGTGCACGGTCTGGGAAGTTTGAAAAAAAACCTCCAGTTTATGTGTAATTCGATGTAGTATACAGACGGGCCAGCTGATGGAGACGTCCTGTACGTACAGGGCTTGGGCGACCAATCTTGCTCTGCCTTTTACAATCTCCACCTGGTTTCATGCTCTAGACAGGCTGCTGCTGGTCGATAATCAACGGCCACTGTCACAATCACAGCGCCCCTCCTGATTTGGAGTATATGATGCCAGATATTAATTGACCTATAATAAATGCTATTAGTTAGTAGTCCACACCCAAATTAGCAAGTTAAAGCAACCACTGAGGATGGATGGATTATTGTACTATATCATCATGCTCTAGCTGTCTTAATGTATACTACTAGCTAGCTCCTTAACTGATATGCTACACTCATAACTTAAGGGAAGTTCAGAGTAGTGCCTTAATTTTGGTCATTTTACTCATTTTTTAAATTACTTCTTCTCACTGTCAGCATATACTTGTTTAGTTGTAATACCAAGCTGCCTTGTGAGTTAACTACAAAAAGAAAGAACATATTTGGCCATGCAGAATTGGAGATACGCCGAATGCTGCACCTTCAAAATATAACTTGATGGTGATGATAACTCGTAAAATTTAAAAACCAACTCAAAAATCAACTCTAACACGGATGAGACACCAAAACCCCGGAAAAACATTTTTAATAGTTAGAAACACAATACAAGTTGATCATCACAAAATATTTGTGTTAGGAGCAATTACGCATCTGACAATATTCTGAGGACTAACGTCCAGTTCTATTTTGGCTCGTCAGGAGATGCTGGTTCGAAACATTCTCCGTTCACGTTCATGGTTTAGCTGCTATCAGAGTTTTCAGACGTTCAGTTATTAGCTCTGAATCACCAACAGAACACCAGGCTTTTTTTTTATTAGCTCTGAATGTACTGAAGATGAGCATGCATGTGACATAATATCTCTTGTGTATCAGTCACTCTGTGTTTACTATATAATATATGGTTGTTTGTCAACGCCAGGTATAAGCTTGAAGAGGTGAGGCATGAATGAGCTTGTTGTGGAAACACTTGTTCAAGTTGGCCATGTCAAGACAGAAACATCAATCAGGTTCAGATTGCCGACTGAGATAATCAACCGTTTCCTTTCTGTAACACCCAGAATTCCCTAGAACGACATTCTGATGACCATCATTCAGGAGAGAGTCAAAAAAAAAAGTGACAAGCATTTCAGAGCTCTACTGATGACTACCATAAAGGCTAGATCGAACTCGCACACACCAGTAACTGCAGTTAAGTTACATGCTACAAAAGGGAGGTCCCAGTCAACAATGATTTAAATCATAGATGGTCCAAGCTTAGCACAGCTTGTTAATTAGAGGCATTTGATTACATCATCATTTCCAGTCCATTTGGACTCGAGTACTATTACTCTTCTAGTCGTCCAAGCTTCTTCCTTAGTTCCTGCCGCTCCAAGTGTTCGTCTGTTGTATCTTCTTTAGTTCCTGCCGCTTCAGGTGTTCGTCTGTTGTGTCCTGTGAAAAGGGTAGCGACCCCAGCCCCGAAAATGTAGCCAGACATTGCCACTGCAGCAACTATCCACAAATGCCTTATGTTGTGTGTGCCAATCTTCTTCCTGCGCACAAGGATCAAGCTGCAGTACATGGATCAAAAGGAAGAGATCGATTAGGGTGCATGTGCAGACAGATTACATTGGTGACAGAAACACTTGTAGCGGCATCCCAGCTAGAAAAGTACATATATACCTCTCACCGCTTTCTCTAACCAGATCGCGGTATGACAGAACGGCTGATGCTTGCTCCGTCTTCCCATACATTACTTTATACTGCATAGCAACATGGTAAATTCCACTGGAAGATGCATTGTAAAATTTGGCTCATGATGACAGGCAACTCCCAAAACAACAGCAGTATATGTCATTTAATGATTTTTTTTTTTTAGTGCAGACACTTGGACAAGTGCCGTTCTTACATTGTGAAACTGTACATGACCCTTAATTTGTTGATGGGTCCTGATATGAAGATGCTTGGTTTAGATTCTCTTTGAATGATTACCATCATTTGTAATGTTGGTGACACCAAGTAGGCATGTAGATGGCCCAAACCGAACTGACCCAACCCAATCCAAACTAGGCAGTCCAACACAATGCAATCCAGCCCCCCACAGAAACTGAACTCACAAAGGGATTTCTCTAGCACGGCGGTGGTGGTGGCAGCACACAGCAGCTTTGTTGTTGGAATTTACTGAGTACAACTGAGCTGTGAGGTCTGCAGCTTGGTGGCGCTAGCTGCTAGCAGAGACAACCCTGACTTGACTGCAAATGCAACATCCTTAGCACAGGAGGTGGCAATGGCATGATGACTTTCGCTTACCTGGCATCGGCAGCCACATTAACTATGCCTAGATTATTAATTGTGTGATCTTTCTCTATTACCTCAATGGACATTCAAGCAAATTGATTTTCTTAAAGTAAAAATAAAGATTTTGGTGATCTTCTCTATTACCTGGTGAAGTCCTCACGAAAAGAAGAAGAGGCTCTTTTAACTTACGGGTTTCATTCACTAGTAGTAGTATAAAGTTCCAGACCAAATAAACAACACATCAAAAAGATTCTTTTTTTTCTCTCCCTTGTCTCTATCGTTCAAGCTGGTGGAGGGGAATTGAAACACTATCGAAACTAGATGGAATGGTAGGAACAAGCTAGGGCTATGAATGATAATACAGCGATCTAATTAAGAGCAAAAAAGGGTAGTAGTAGCAAGGGTTGGAGTTGGAGATAGAGAGGATCGAGTACGCACCCACTCACAATAGTCGGGGACGGCCATCTGGGAACCATGGCGGGCGCTGCTCGTCAGCTTCGCTCTCGACGAAACGCCATACCGGAGGATCATCGGCGCCGCCATAATCACGCTTGCTGATCCCTCGATCTCGATCTCGATCTCGATGTCGCCTGCTAGGGTTAGGGTTAGGGTTAGCTAGCTCTTTCCCTTCCGATTCGTTTTTGTTTGGGTTGGGTTCGATCAGTCGGAACCGGAGAATATAATGGTCTAGTCTAGTCTCCGATTTAGATGGGCCGGCCCGGAAGATGAATCAAATCAAATCAAATTTGTTTGGCTGTTACAGGCAAGAGTATCGAGACTATCTCTCTGTTCAAGATTAGTTAGAGGTGACAACTTTTACTGATTGTCACGGCACAGCGGATTTCGAACGTAGGAAAGGATAAAATATCCAACACTTGCTGCCGACTTGTGTTCCACAACACCTTCACTTGTACTCCAGTAATGTAGAAAACTTGAGTATATGCTCTTTAGTATATTTGCAATTGTTCTCATGAGATCCTAGCGAGATGCCAAGTTTTGTATCAAGTTACCAGTAATGATGTAGGTATTGTCAGAATGTATGGAACTGAGGAGGAAGAGCAAGTGTTAATCATGTTTTCAGTTCATAAGGATGAAGCCCAGGAAATAATGAAGCATCAGTGTGGTGCAAATTATTCAGAGCCAGAAAACTGAATAATGTTACTCCACTTGTTATTCAGTGTGGAGTAAAACAGCAGTGTGCTGCGTACCATTTAGCTCACCAATTGTTCATATGTTAGATTTGTTTAATCTGTCACTCTTTGTGCACTGACCATGAAGATATGACATGCTCAAGCTCTAAATTGGTATGGGATGCTCATTATTGTAAGCATTTTCCCCCCTGAAATGTACTCCTGCACAATCCTAAGTACTGATATGAACACATCTGAACTGAATTCACAGTACTGGTTCATTGATTTTCCTCATCCAAAGTGGTGGGAGAACAACGTCGCGACCTCCGGCGACCAAGGCGGCGGAGTGGACGAACGCAGTAGCATTGGCCAAGGGGGAGGGCAAAATGGTCAATTCGCAGGTTCCTTGACTTTGTCGATCGATGCTGTTTTAAACGTCAAATGGAAAAAAAATAGGGACGTGATGAAGTATATACTTCCTTCGGTTTTTAATGTAGAATGCTGTTAGCTTATGACATTATGTTCGATTATTTATCTTTTTAGAAAATATATAAATATTATTTATTTTGTTGTAACTTTTTTATAATCTTTTATGAATAAGACGAATAATCATATGTTATACGAAAAGTCAACAGCGTCATACTAAAAAAATAAAAGATAGTGTGATCTAAGTAAGACATGTCACCATGTCACCAGTTTCAGTTTATGTTAGATAATGCTCAATCGCACACACTATTTGTTACTACTACATTAATTCTGCAATAAACCATGGCAAACAAATTCTATAGTACCATAAGAAAATTACTCTTACGACTTCGTTCGTTAGTACACGCATTAGTTTATAATTAATTAAATATTAATTATTGTAAATTTGAAAAATGAATTTATTTGATTTTTGTAAATAACTTATATATAGAAAAAATTTTATACATCATTTAACAGTTTGAAAAATATGTTAATAAAAAATAAGAAAGTTGAAGTACAGAACAGGGCCTAAATATATGTATACAAAGCACACATTACAATCACATAGCACGCTTATGCTGTAGTTGGTCATCGGTACAGTATATGATAAGTTACATATTTAACACCTTGTTGGAATGAAAATTGTGGGTCAACGGGCTTGTCTAGTCAAATTTACCACCAAGAATTAACCGGGCCGGTCAAAGAAAGGCCGACCAAATTTCATTAAGAGAAGAAGTATTTACAAATTTATATGATTAAGAATCTATTTGGAAGAGCTTCTAGAATTAGAACCTCCTCCAAACTATCTATCTTTTGTACAGATTCTGAGAAGCTATAGTTGTAGAATCCAGAAAATAAATTATAAGCCAGAACCTGGAAAATCCAGTTTTTCCAGCTGCTTCTTGGAATCCTAAGCTCTCTATCAAACAGACCCTAAGAATTGTTTGATACAGCTCCAGAAGAGGTAGACTCCAACCAAACAGTTTCAGCTCCATCTAAAAAGGAAGTGGGGCTAATTGAAGTGCTTTCACAAAATGAACTAAAGAGGTGGAGCTAGATTTAGACAGTTTGATAACTCTACTTCAGACCAACTCCTAAAGTTAAAGAAGTTGGAGCCTTACCAAATGGACGCTGGTTACCTTCAACAAGAAGCCGTCATGCGTATTTTGAGGCTGTCAAAAACGACACCCTCACTGAAAGAAAGGAAAAAAAAGAAAAAGTTGCCTATCCTCTGTAGCACCCTTTTTCTTTTTAAAGTTTTTCTATTAAAAATTTGGTTTTAAATCTCGGTTTTTGTTTTGTGCCAAATAGATCTTAAAATATCCCTCCTTGATCATCCTCCTAATTTTTGGTCAAAATCCAATTCAAACGTCCCCAAATATTTCATCCCAAATTCAATTCCAAATTTACAAAAGAAAAAGAAAAGCCTCACTGTTCAAATCGGGCCCCATTTCTCTCTTTTCCCTCCCCGGCCCAAAACTCTCCCCTCTTTCTTTTTCCCTGTTCGGCCCAACTTCCCCCTCTCACTCTCCCTCCCCTTTCTCCCCGAATGGGCCGGCCCATTTCTTCCTCCCTCTCTCTCCCCTTCCCCGGCCCATCTCTTCCCCCTCTCCCCTCGGCCCACGGCCTCCTTCCCGCACCGGCCCGGCCCACCCCCGGCCGCGCCGCTCCTCCAGCCGCGTGCGCCGCCGCCGCCACCGCGCCGCCCGCCCGCCGCACCGCGCCGCCCCACGCCGCCCCGCCTCGCGCCCCGCGCCCGCGTCCCGAGCACCGCGCTGCCCCGGGCTCCACGCCGCCTCGCGTCGCACGCCATGTCAAGTCACCGGCCGGCGCCGCTCCAACGTCCCGTCGCCGCGCCACCGTCACGTCGCCGCCTCGAGCCGCCCGCCGCGCCGCGCCACCGTCACCTCGCCGCCCCTCGCCGCCCGCGCCGCCTATAAAAGGCCTCGCCGGCCTCCCTCTCTCTCCCGGCCTCCCTCTCCCCGGCTCTCTCTCTCCCGGCTCTTCCCTCTCCCCTCACCGGCCGCCGCCGTTGCCGGCCGCCGCCGCTCCTCTCCGGCCGCCGCCGCCCACCGGCCGCAGCCACCTTTCTCCTCCCCAGCCGCCGGCCTCACCCCGCCGCCGCACGGCCGCCGGCCAAGCCGAGCTCGGCTGTGAAAGAGGAGGAAGAAGAGGCCCCCCTGACAGGTGGGCCCCACACCTCTCTCTCCCCTCTCCTATCCGACAGGTGGCCCCCCCTGACAATGGAATATTCCATTAGCATTTGAATTTAAATCCCAAAAATTTCAGAAAAGTCCTTTAACCTTTGAAAAATCATAGAAATTCAACCGTAACTCCGTTTGACCTCGTTCAAATTTCTAAATTTTTCTAAAATTGAGATCTACACAGTGGCACACTTGTTTATTTGATTTGAGCTTGTTTTATTGCCTTTTTATTTATTTGTTCTCCGTTCCGCGTATAGAGCATGTGTACGAGGACGCTCTGGACGCCGGTTTCGAAGAAGAAGACCCGCATCTCGTGCAAGGAAAGCCTCCTTGATCACATTGCCCCTATATTTGTAAGTTATTTTTTTTGAAAAATGTATTGCTAGGTGTACACGTTGAATCTTGCTTAGGCCTCAGATTGTTTATGCAACCGACGGACCGACCTAGTAGTTGCATTCACTGTACGTAGGGTGTTGTTAAATTCCTTTATCCTTGTTAGCTACACATACTTACGCCGGTATCGTTATCCATTGGATACGATTACCGAGGTAGTTTGCTTAGCCGCGCTTGCGTTGTACTGTCGTGTGGGAAACTTGGGTATTTTCCAAACTTTATGCTTAAAAATCAGGTACATTGTACCGATGTGTTGCGAAATAAAATGAGTTGTGAAAATGGTGATGATGCGAGACCGTGCCTTTGTGGTTCGGTCGCGTGTTATCGTTAAGGACCGATCCCTTTGGGAAATTCATTCAAACATGTTACAGTGCGACCGCACGGGTATTTATGGTATACCCCGGCTAAGTAAATGGTTATCACATGGGAGTTTGGTATGCCAATAGTTGTGGGATGCCGAGGATGAGGAGACGAAGTGTTGGATCTTATGGCCCTTTTGGGTGTTTTGTTGCCGCTATGTGGCACACGGTACCGAGTAGGAGTAGGAGGCATCCTCGGTATTCCTGGGTAGATGACGGCTGCGACTGCCTGATACTCGGCTGAGAGATTTGGCCCAACTAGGTGGTGTGCGATTTTCATGGGTTAGCATTGGAAAGGCCTTGTCATGAACTTCCGTTACCGACGGGTACACGGTGTCAGTTTCGTGTCGTGTGGGTAAAGCGTACAACCTCTGCAGAGTTTAATGAACTATTCGAACAACCGTGCCCACGGTCAAGGGCGAGTGTAAGGTGTTTCTCATAGCGTAGATTTGTTTGACAAATGTTTGATGAAAATGGTTGGTGGGAAGGGTTACGTTTCTAGAGTCTGCCTGGGTGGCAGACGGCTAACCTTTGTGGTTAGGAACGGGTCTGTGTGACCTGGGGTGTCGCTTGGCACCGAGGTGTGGTTAGGCCCGAGAAGGTGTGGTTAGGGCCGAGAAGGCGTGGTTGTGCCGAAAAGGCGATGTTTACTATGTGAAATAATTTGGTGATTTTATGGATGTGATGGTTTTGCTGTGAAGGCAAAGAAATTCTAATAGAGGAAACCAGTTAATCATTTAATTGTAATCTTGTGACAAGTTGTTGCAAAGCAACTTGTGGAATGGGTCGAGGCGTGAGCCTCCTCCCGACAACTAAAATGTTGACTCACTAGAGTTTTGTGAACTAAATCGCTTTCGCCAAAAAGGCTGCTTTCGCAAATAAAACCCTAGCTCTCCTTGTCTTAACCAAGCATGTCATTCTTTCCCCGGCTTGCTGAGTACGTGAAGTACTCACCCTTGCTATATATATATATATCTATAGAGGTTGGAGATGAAGAAGTCGACCCGACCGCCGAGGAGTGTCTCCAGGAGCAAGCCGAGTACGAGGATTTCTAGAAGGATCGTGCCTAGCCCCAAGCCCTCGCCTGTGGATCGAGACGGTCGCCCAGACGCTTAGCTGCCGCCGCTCTTGACTTTTGCTTTGTGGACTTTTGATTTGCTGCGTTGCTCATCCTTGGGCCTGTCCAGGATGGCAACTTATGTAAGGACTAAAACCCAGTGATATAATATTAATCTACTTTGGTTCCATGTTTATTTTGTGTGTACCAGCTAGTGTATCCTGGGATTGGTACTATCTCACAGGTAATGCGTAGCACCTCGGCATGAGTTAGCTGGTGTTATCGGTTAACGAGTGTCAGGGCGTTACATCCCCGTAGGTTTGATCACTCCGGCTTCCTTCCACACAGTAATTTCCTCCTTGATGGCCCCAAATAGTTGGCCTGCTGACCTTGTTATAGCATTGAACATCTGTCATTTCTTTCCTTCTGTTAAGAAAATACATACACAACGGAGACACGATTTTTACGTGGAAAACCCTTGCGGGAAAAACCACGGGCGCTGACCGGCAATGATCAGTATAAAGGAGTTGGATACAAACGCAGGGGATACATTGGGCTGTCGCACCCTCCTGATGCGGCTTACAAGGGATATATATATGAGAAATCTAGGAGTCCTAATAGGCAAAGACTCGAAGTCCTAGTATGAAACTAATCCTATAATACAAAGTCCTATTAGAAAACTAATCCGAATATATTTCATGTTGAAATTCGTATCACATATTTAACAATCTCCACCTTGAGACGAATTTCCCTTGTAGCATAAAAAATCTTCAATCTCCAAATAACCTCATATAGATAAAATCACTACACGCCAAATAGTCTGCATGACTACAATATAACACCCTCGACCCAGAAGAGATAGACCATACTTCAAACTCGCCATTGGGAATAAATCCTGAATTCGCTAGTATTGGCCTGTGTGAACCAAGCAGAGACGCGAAACTGATACACAAACTTCAAACTCGCCATGGGAATACAATCCTGAATCTACTAGTGAGAAGGTGGATAATTCTAGCAGAAACGTGAAACTCGTGTGCTCAAAACGAAGTGCATAGATCTCTTGATTAACCTTCTGGTACGCTGGGCAAACGAACGTAGCAATTCCACTGGAAATTTGACCACTTCCACGTGATCTAGACAAGAACCTCGAGGCACACTCTCAACGACTTCGCTTTTATGTCCTGAAACATGTATGCGCAACTGATAGACTGGTGCATGATAGTATTAGCTTCTCCTCCATGGTAGATGTGCCAACTTGCATCTTCACTTGCCATAATGAGAATATTGCATCTCAACCCAAAAGTGGTAGATCAAACTTCAAACTCACCTTGGGAATAAAATCCTAAATCTGCTGGTATAATTTGTGGAACCCTAGCAGAAACGCGAAACACTCTTGGTGAATAAAACGAAATATTTGATCTCCGTATAGAACCTCCTGGTAGACTTGGCTAGTGATTGTAGTAATTGAACATGAATTTGTATTCACCTAAACCCAACTTGATTTCCTCTTGAACAGAACCGAGGCAGGCTAGGACTTTTCTCCTTCCTCGGGATGCGTGTGCAATAGATAGATTGCTGCTGATTTTTTTCTCTCCGTAGATCATCATAAGAACCAATTTGACTCTGCTTCGGACTGGTAAAATGCCAGTTCTTGAGAATCGATCTCGTCGAACAGATCACTTGGATGATTCGACGAGAAAGACAAACATGCTAGTGGCCGTGCAGACAAGGTGACAAACACGACGATGGCCGGATAGCAAACTGATCTTACCGACCAGATTGAATCAACACTTCAGCAAGACAGCGATGAACTTGATGACAGTGTGACGTGGTGCAGATCAGTTCTCCAATGCTCTGATACCACTTGTTAAGAAAATAAATGTATAACAGAGACACGAATTTAACGTGGAAAACCCTTGCGGGAAAAACCACGGGCACCGACCGGCAATGATCAGTATAGAGGAGTTGATTATAAACGTAGGGAATAACAATGGGAACGTCACCCCTTCCCGTACGGCTTACAAGAGTATATATAAGGGATATAAGAAAAGACACCTAATAGGAAACGACAATGAGTCCTACTAGAAAACTAATCCGAATATATTGTAGGCCGAAATTCGGATCACATATTGAACAATCCTTGCTAAGAAAATAGCTGCATAACGGAGACACGAATTTAACGTGGAAAACCCTTTCGGGAAAAAAACCACAGGCACCGACCGGCAATGATCAGTATAGAGGAGTTGATTACAAATGTAGGGAATAATAATGGGAACGTCACCCCTTCCCGTACGGTTTACAAGAGTATATACAGGGGATATAAGGAAAGACACCTAATAGGAAACGACAAGGAGTCATACTAGGAAACTAATCCAAATATATTGTAGACCTAAATTCAGATCACATATTTAACAATCTCCACCTTGAGACGAATTTCTTCTTGTAGCATAAAAACATCAATCACCAAAAAATAACTCATGTAGGTAAAATCACCGCGCGCCAAATAGTCTCTAGGACTATACTGTAACACGACGAAGGAACTTCTCAATATAACTTTTCTGACTAAGATATAAATTGCCACTCTCTTTCTCTAGTAATTTTCATACCGAGAATTTTCTTAGCTGCACTGAAATCCTTCATCTCAAATTCACTACTCAATTATGCCTTCAACTTTGCTATCTCTGTTTTGTCTTTTGCAGCAATCAACATATGATCGACATAAAGAAGCAAATATATAGCTGAACCATCAACCATTTTGAGATAAACACATCTATCATAATTGGATATACAACGGAGACACTATTTTTACGTGGAAAACTCTTGCGGGAAAAAACCAAGGGCGCGGATACATTGGGCTGTCGCACCCTCCTGATGCGGCTTACAAGGGATATATATAGGAGAAATCTAGGAGTTCTAATAGGTAAAGACTCGAAGTTCTAGTAGGAAACTAATCCTATAATACAAAGTCCTTTTAGAAAACTAATCCAAATATATTGCATGTTGAAATTCGGATCACATACTTAACACCTTCCACACCATCCAGTAAACTAAAAGTACCAGTGAGTCGAAAGAGGTTCTGTAGCTATTCTGAAAACACAGCCACGCCTGCAACCACCATTCTCCCAACTCCTCCAAACCCAAGTCACTTGGTAGCTGGAAGGAGCAACCTACCCATCCCCTGATGATCCTCCAGACTCGAGCCGTGTAGCAGCATTTCACAAACAAGTGGTCACAAAGTTCTCTTCTTCTGCCAAACACAAGACACACCTTTGTTTGATGTTGCCAGCCCTGCTTACGGTTGTCTGAAGTGAGGCACCGTCCTCTCTCAGCTAACCACATGAAAATTTTCACCTTGGGTGGTGCCCTCGATCGTCTGCAAAATCAGGTCTCCACACATTGCTATCGTCTTCACCATAAATAAAGAACATAAATATTATAAGGCCAATGAGAGAGAAAATTGATAATTGGCCGCCATCTTCCAAACTACCCTGTCATCCTCACGGCTACAGCTGCACTTCTTGGATCGCACCCCATACATGCAAGTATTCTCCCATTGCTCGGGCTCAAGGCACTCCTTTAATGTCGTGCACCCAAGTACCCAACCATGGTTCTGTAAGCCCTTGGCCACAGTGAGCCCTGCTCTCTCTACAACCAAGAATTAATGATCGCTCCAATTTACGAGATCTGCAACAAACAAAGCTAATATCAGACATGAAAATCACATTAGCTACATTGACCTTAAATTTATGATGCAGCCCTGGGTAATGAAGGCAATAATATTATACTGGTACTAGTAATACATGATCTTCATTTATTTCAGAACAACTTAAACAGCAACCGGTGCTAAGCTCCATGCCAATCTATGCCATGACTGCTATGAAGATACCAAAGCAAATCATCCAGGAGATCGATAAAGTGTGAAAAAATTTCCTTTGGGATGGCGGTAATGAAATTCACGGTGCCAAGTGTAAGGTGAATTGGCAGTGAGTTTGCAGGCCAATAAGGTATGGAGGCCTGGGGGTCCCAAACCTCACTAAGATGGGACGGGCACTCCGCCTGCGATGGCTGTGGTATGAATGGACCTCCCCGGACAAACCATGGATTGGCATGCCGACACCCTGCGATGACCGGGATTCTGAGCTCTTTGCAACATCTACGTCGGTGACCATTAGAGATGGCAGAAAGGCGCTTTTTTAGGAATCCCCCTGGGCATCCAGTTACCCACTCAAAACAATGGCGACCAATCTCTACCACCACACCAGAAGAAAGAAAAAGACTGTTGCGGACGCCCTGCAGGGCAATAAGTGGATCGACGATATTAGACACAACCTGACAATGGTCCTCATCACTGAATTTTTTAGGGTTTTCGAACTACTTTGGGCATCAGACATCACACTAACCCAAGGTCTTGAGGACAACATTCGATGGAAATGGACACCAACCGGAACCTATACAGCAAAATCAGCTTACCAAATGCAGTTCCTGGGTGGTATACCGTCGATATCGGCAAACGCGGTCTGGAAATGTTGGGCGCTGTCAAAATGCAAATTCTTTGCCTGGTTACTCCTTCAAAATAGAATCTGGACGGCCGATAGGCTACAACAGAGGGAATGGCCAAACAACTACTTCTGCCAGCTGTGCTTCAGGAACCTCGAAACGGCACATCACCTTTTATATGAATGCCTGGTTACAAGGACAATCTAGGACGCCATAGCGACAAGGCTATGCATCGCTCAGTTAAGGCCGGCGAACTGACCTCATACGACATCCCTCGAGGACTGGTGCACTCAGACTATTCACGAAATACCCAAGGAGAAAAGAAGGGGCGTCAAATCTATCCTCATCCTACTCTCCTGGGAAATCTGGAAAGAAAGAAATAGCAGGGTGTTCAGAAACACAAAGACACCGCTGCATGGAATCATCGACCGAGTGACTGACGAGATATGGCTATGGCACGCAAGTGGGGCAAATGGCATTCAACGCCTGCTGCAAAACAATCATGGCAGCACACCTGTTAATATGTAATTAGCCTGGTCGCAAACTCACACACCTCTTTGGTAGTGTCAACTTTTCATACCCCCTTCTCCTTTTCTTCTGGATGTAACTCCCTAGCCCCGAGGCTATTGTACAGTGTTTTCCCTCTCCTTTAATACAAATACACCCTTGTGGGGTTTTAAAAAAAAAAACTTAAACAGCAACAAATGCAGGGCAATATTTGCTTATACAAATAAACAACCAAAAAGACGATATATGTTTTAACATTCAAACACAGACTTAAGTTTAACGCAGGTAGTATAACAGGTTTGTAGTGAGTCTTGCTCTAGAGCAACAACCCGCATTTTCTCTCTCAATACAACCAAATTCATGGGTATTAAAAAGAGCAATATTGTCCAAATGGTTCCCATACGTCGTCTGATCCGGAGAGAAAATTTAAGTATTATAAAGGTAAATTCAGTGAAAGCTAATTTCTGTGAACATCAAAGTTGCATTTGACACACACTGTTAGTTTATTGAACAAGAGTACAACTACTAGCAATAGAAGTAAATGAACAAGACTGATTGTAGAAACCCATTTAGTTTAATTTTGCACATCTGTTCAAAATCAAAGCTTGAAACAACACTCAATAACTGAGATCATGCATTGCACAAGATAGACCTGCCTCAAGTCTCTGTTGATGGGCAAAACAACCTGGTAAATAAATCATAGAGTTTGTTGTCAGAAGCCTGAGTGTAGACGGGTGTAGTTACTCAAATCTTTTCAGATGAAGCATTTTTGCAAAAAAATATACCTGCATTTCAAGAGTTTACAAGTAGTAGAATTAGGATATACAGGGTTAGATATCTACTATAACAGACAAAATACTGCACCCAATCAAAGCGATGTTGTCAATTCAATACAAATATAAAGTGAATGTCTTAAAAAAAACATACTGTGAACGAAAACCTCATAGTTTGCAGTCCTTTTCTGAACAAGGTAATTTCGTGTTTATATATCAGTGGTCATGTAAATACGTAGCTGTGTAGAATCAATACCTCCAGTTCAAAGTGTCAATCATGGAACCTAATTACAGAGCTTTGGCTCAGGATGAATATAAAGCATTGAAGTACAGGAGGAAGTATCTCCAGTGACTAATTATGACAACAAATCCAGTATTTGGCATAACACAGAACATGCATCTCCAGTACTTGAGGCAGTATCAATTCTAGCATCAGTTTTAAATCTCGGAGATAGTTTTGCAAGAGTATAGTGTAAAAGTTTTTATTTCTGGTCAGATAAGGTTCTCACTTCACTATTTATACAATATATGAAGATAGCACACACATAACAGGATATGGAACAGAGGAAATGCTACCTCTGGTTTCTTGTCCTTAGGATCAATAGCTCCATTTCAATACGTAGCTGTTTAGAATCAATAGCTCCTTGTCATCCCAACCCTTTGGCTGGCATTGTAGAAAAACATCTTAACACTTGAAGACACCAAAACAAGGCAATTCATGAATGATAGGAATATACCGAACGTACCTCTTAGCCCTCTGGGTCCTTGACTGGTGTCTGTGAGAATGGTGTTTGTTGCATCCGGACAGCTGATCAAAGTGTACATGTGAGACAATTGACCAGTCTCACAGGGCACATCCTTCAAATTATGGTACCATGTTTACTGGTGTTAGCCCACTACTGCTTTTGAAACAATTTGTTGCAAGCCAATATGACAGCAGGCATGTCCACACGCGAAAAAAAAAATCCAACAGTCCAAATATGCTTTATTTAGGAAATCTGGTGATTCTTTTTCCAATTAGCCACATGTACAATATGCTGAGTTAATCAAACCTCATTTGTTCTGAATATAATCCAAAATCACCAAAGAAAAGTTGCCTTGCTTCACTTTATGTTCTCTTCAGGAGATTCAGATTGTTGTCACTCCTCTTTTGGCTTCATAACTGATATTTCAGATAATTACCTACATGTAAAAAAGGTCAATTTGGAACCATTAGGTTGTAAAGAACTGGGTAAGAATATGTATGCCATAACTTATTGGTATAATTTTCAGTATGCAATGTATAGTTACAGGGCATATGCAAACTAAAAAAAGATGATCTCCTCAGAAGCTAAAACTTTTAATTGCATATAGAACAATGATAATGTTAGTTTTTATTCCCCAAAAGCTCGTCGAAGTCTGCTTGGAGAGTGAAGAGAGCTCAACAAGGCTGCACCTGCACCTGTGTACTCTTCAGAAATCAGTGGCATGGTGGACCTGCATGTGTGGCGATTCAACCGTAATTTGTATGAAGAGAGGAAAATGGAGGTAAGAGTAGCAAGAAAATGGTACTCACACCGAAGATAAATATGATAAAAGTTGCACTCACAAAATGCACAAAAATTGGCGAGGAAGTCGGTGTCAATTTAAGAGACCTGAAAATGAACTTATTACGGCCACGAAAGAGGTTGTAGCAGAGGCCATGATGGGCCGGGCCTGTAGAGAGCCCAAAACCACCTTTATTTAGATGCTAGGCCGAGTTCTACACGTAAAGAAGTTGGAGTGTACTCTCCAAACCCTAGTCGATCTCGAGCCCGACCCTGACGACGCCAAGCTATGTCGCCGTCGTGGATGCTGCGACCTGCCGCGGCGGCGGCGGCGGCGGCGGCCAGGGCCATCCGCCGTTGCTACCACGCCGACGGCGCCCGTCCCCGCAAGCTCCGGGGCCCCCTCTTCTGTCCCTTCAACAGGCACAACCACGAGGTGTGTGTGTATATCCATCTCATCTCCCTCAACAACCTAGTTCCTTCCTTCTTAGCCTTCGATCTAAAGTTTCTCCTCCCAAATTGAATAGAAAGATATCCCTTTTTTTTTAAGCCTACTTCGCTGTTCATCATCATCGCGTTTTTGTTCCCCTATTAGCTTGTAAAAGATGCCTTTTATTCTGCTTTTCTTATTTCGAAATTATACCTGTAATCCCATATGATCGGCATTTGATAAACCCTTAAAGATTTAAGTTGCCCCCGCGAGAAAGAAAAAAGAACACAAATTATTCCCCTAACTAGTTAAAGTTCATGTGCAACTCCAAAGCATTTGATTTAGGGTTTCAGATTATTCTGCCTGTACGATGGTTATCTGTTAATTGTGAGGAGAGGTGATGGTATTGTTCCTTAAGGTGATAGATCATTTTTCACATGTAGATGATGAATGATTTTGTGCACTAATGCTCTTGTGCTTAACCATCTCAAACACTTTGTTCTAGAATTTTGACTGTTAGCACTGTTAACTTCCATTATGCCGCATAAGAATACAATTCCCTAATATGAAAGGTCATCGTGCACACTTATGATGAATTAGTCTGTTTACTTGAGTTTTATAATTTCATTGGGTTTTAGGCGTCTACGGTGTTGTAAGGTGTGCCCTAGTGTGCTCATCTGCTTAGGTAGCATCTCCACCTAGGCTCTGGAATTCTGACTCTTGCTGTTACCATAGATTAATTAAAGCTTGTCTTTTGTTCAAGCCTTCATCTCTAATGTTTTAGTTTTATAACTTCATTTTTAGTTTTCCCTTCCTGTTTTATTTTAATTTATTTGTTTGGCAAAACCCTCCAGGCTCTGAAAATAATCCCGTGTTGTTCAGAATTACCCTTGTCTCCCCTGCTAGCTTGAGGTGGAAAAAAGAGACCTTTTTCCTGTTCTTACAAAATATAGTTGTCCTCCCATGTACTTAGGGTTTAAATACTCCCTATTCCCAAACATT
This sequence comes from Oryza punctata, assembly GCA_000573905.2. Classification (NCBI taxonomy): domain Eukaryota; kingdom Viridiplantae; phylum Streptophyta; class Magnoliopsida; order Poales; family Poaceae; genus Oryza; species Oryza punctata. Next base: position 627,346 of record CM002494.2, on the reverse strand, counting down.
TCGTTGAAGCACCAGCGCCAAACTTCAATAAAAGTTAAATTCAGTTTTTCTGATTATGCTGCAGTGTTACTCCCTCTTGATGTGCACTCCTCTTGATGAAAAGAAGGCACTGCCAAGAAAGAATGGAGCTTGCTTTCTTTTGAAAATGTACCTTAGAGTGCACATTCCCTAAGGTGATGTATCATAGATGAATTGTACAATTGAGTTTATGTTCCCTAAGTTTGGCTTGCACACACTGTGAAGTCGTAAGGAATCCAGTAATGCTTCTGTGCTTATGTAGCATTTGAATATCATACTCTATAATTTTCAATTCTGAGCAGTGCTTTTACGCAGATTAAAAGCTTGGCTCTTGTACCAGCCTTCACATCCAATGTTTCTATTCATCTAACTTCAACTCCTTATCATAGAGGTTGAATTAAGAACCATTAACAATAGAAAGAAAGGATTAGTTGGGCACAGTGCACTTGTGTAAAATGGTATACGATGTCAATCATTCATATTTAGTTTTAGTTGAACAGTGACATTGAGCGTGTGGAATTTTACAAAGAACTGAAGTTAAACATCTCTCATTCTTTTGTACAAACCTGATAGTGGATGTGGATTCTAATATTACGCATGTTGATATGCAGGTCAATGCGTTGCTTGAGGAAGTCAAGAATACACCGGTTAACATGATCTCCGATGACCTAATGATCAGAACCGTGCGGCAGTACGTGAACCTGTGAATTGCATATTGTGTTTTTTTGGTTCTCTTTCTTGCTGAACATCCTGTTTACTACTGCTCGTCCTTGTATGCATGTGTAGTTCTATTCTGGCTCGTCAGGAGGTTCTGGTTCAAAATATTCTTCGTTCATGGGTGGTTGTTGCAGCGGTACTCACAGGGTATAGCTGGGGGTACAACGCCGAAAGTTCTACTGTTGGCTCTGAAACACCTAAAGAACATGAGAAGTACTAGAGGACTTGACGATTTTTTTTTTTTTTTGCTAGACGGAAGACTGAAAGTTTGGGAGAAAATGCAGTGAATTATGTCTCAGAAACTCGCTTGTATATTGGACACTTTCTGTTAACTGACTAAGCGTAGAAATGACCTGGGACACTGGTTGGTGTGATGTAACGAGAACACCTCTTTATTTCGTATGGAGTGGGGAAAAAAACTGTGTGGTACGTATATGTTTCTTTCCTCTAAAATTACTGTGCATGATGGGAGAAAATGCAGTGACTTATGGTATCAGAAACTCGTTTGTATATATATTAAGTACCTTTGTTTACAACTGTGTACAAATGACCTCTTTATTTTGAATGGAGTGAAAGAAAAGAAAAGGAAACTATGGTTACTATATATCGAATTGGTCTCAGTTTGCAATATATATGCAAGCCAGCTGATGGAGACATCCTGTAGGCGACAAATCTTGGTCTGCTTTTTACAATCTCCACCTGGTTTGGGTTGTTTGATGCTCAAGACAGACTGCTACTGCTGCTGGTCGACAATCAACAGCCACTGTCACACTCACATAACAGGTTACTCCTCCTGGTTTGGAGTATATGATCTATAATAAATACTACTATGTTCTACTCCCAAATTAGCAAGTTAGAGCAACCACTGAGGATGGATGGACTATAAGTATATCACCATACTCTATATGTGTCTTAATGTATACTACTAGCTAGCTCCCTAATTGATATGCTACGCCTACTCTCATAACTTAAGAGGTTCACTGTCGTGCCTTAACTTTGGTCATTTTACTGGTACTGCATTCTTTAAGTTACTTCTCGCTGTCAGTATATATATAACTTGATGGTGATGATAACAGCAAAAAAAAAAAAAAATCCAGCAAAGATATATATATATATTGTTTCCGTTGCAAAGTCACAGATATCTAGGTACTACTATGTACTAGTAAAATCGAAGCACTGCAAAATTATACTTCTTCCATTTCTTTCTTTTTGTTTGACGTTGGTGTTGATTAGTTCAAAACTGACCTAACCAATGTCATACATTTGAAAACAGCTAAACAGGTGTAGGATTTGAAATTTGGTAGCAAACTAAAGATAAACCAAATCACCAGCACACGAATAGCTCATAATCACATAGAGTATTCTTGGGGGACGTGGTTTTTTTCTACAGGGGTGGACATATCTACCCCCACCCGTGGCCGTCGGATCGCGCGCCGTGATTCGGAAGGTATTCGACAATCGCGATTGGATGTTTGAACATGATGAAGAGACATGAAGTATTTTTCGTCGGCCAGTTTAGTTTTGACGCACCTCTATTTTGCGCTGTAGTGACGTTGATGCTTTTGACACCGTACCCCAACATGCATCATGCCGAAGCTACCAACACGGGCACACGGTAAGGTCGATCGATGTATGGCCGAAAAAATCACTCGCTCCAAATATTGCTTGATGTTGCTGAATCCCCATCATTTCATGCTGATAGTATGTCTGCCATTTCTAAGCATATGTTCTATCTGTACTGCTCAAGAACTGGTGTAGCCGTTGCTTTAATCCTCTAACCTGATACTATTCTTGCGATTTGTTTCTATCAGCTAAGCACTAGGCAGAGAGGCATCTTCAATCAGCTGTTATTATGTCTGCATCTCGATACTATCTCACTAAATTGATTCTGCATGTTCATTTGCTGAGTTAGAAGTGAGGATTCAGAGGAAGATTCTTGAAGACATTGAGAAGGTGAAGTGAATGGGGTGCAAAGATAGGAATTCACTCAACCGGTATGCATGTTTGTTTGTGAAGAGAATTTTGCATATATTTGTCCATATTCTAGCTTCATATATAATGCATGCTTGCTCACCATATATAATTGTAGGATGCTGACATCTTCTGGGCCTTATAACGTTGCTGCCGCCTGTCTTGCACGCAGCATTGTTGGGACATGGAATGCTAAAATAGATGCACAGTCGTCCAAGAATTAATTTAGACTTCTCCAGGAATGCTTGCTCTGTGTACTTGATGCTACTAGTAACTCGTAAGTGTTTGGCATTGGCCTGTGTTGTGCTTACTCTCACGGCTCTGTTCAATATTTCAGTATCTTCCGGGGTTTGGCATAACCTGCAGCTGAATCAATTGTACTCAGTATGCAGTTAGTGTTAGTGATTGGATGTTTGGATAATTGGATTTGCTTGCTGTGTGTCAAGCTAGCGCTCCTGCTATTACATTGTTCGGATAAGGTTTATCTCAGGGGATCCAGGGAAGCCTGCAACACCAACATGTTGTTAGAATCTCATCTCACAAAAGAAACATTCTGTTAGAGTCAATAGGTAGATAATGTAAAATAGAAAAAGAACTCGTTACTTTATAATTTATTATAAAATGGTTTACTCCGTCAGCTGCTCTGCTAGCTCCTATACCCGAGTTTAAACACATGTTAGTGCTTATTATCATCTGGTAATTAATTCTGCTCAGGTAGTTCTATACTTCTAGTACTCCTATGGTCCCTATCCTATACTGGTTAAGTAGTAGGTAAAGAACAAGAGAATGAGTATTAGTACTTGTTTCAGTTTTTTCATATACAAATAAAATTGAGTAATTTTTCACAGAATTCCAGGTTTGCGGGCGTCCGTAACCATTGTATCAGAAACACGCGGCAGTAAAATTGCAGCTTGGGGAGTTTTTTGTTCTCTATCTTGTTAACAAACCTAATAGCCTTGTCTAGTTCTTTCTTGGTCTTGGCCAGCGGCCTCTTGGCCCGTGAGGAGATTCTGCTCAAAAACGTTCTCCGTTCATTTGTAGACACAGCCTTAGTGTGGGGATTCTGTTTTTGAAACTCATATGTAATGAGAGATATCATTTTGTTGATCTGTATATGTTTCTGTTGTTGGCCTGTGCTACTTTATGTTTATAAATGTTATTATTAGGTAGGAGCTTGAAGAGGCATGTGAGAGCTTATTGTTCAAGTTGGCTATGTCAAGCCAGAAACTTCAATGAGGTTCAGATGTTCATGTTGCCTACAGAAAGAATCGGCCTCTTCCTTGCTGTAACTGTTATCGATATAGTCAACACCCAGAATTCCCTAGAAACGACATTCAGGAGAGCTCTTACAGAACTGTGTTCTCTATATGCATGTTGTTGAGTAACAAGCATCTCAGAACTCGATTGCTGACTACCATAAAAGGGATCGAATGCACATGCACCAGTAACGTACTGCAGTTGCATTATATAAAAGGGAGGTCCCAGTCAACAATGATTTGATCATAGATGGTCGAAGCTTGTCAGCTTGTTGAGGCATTTGATTACAAAATTATTTCCAGTCCATTTGGTCTCAGGAGCCAAGTACTAATACTCTTCACGTCCAAGCTTCTTTGTGAGTTCCAGGGGCTCTTCAACCGCTCCAAGAGTTCGTCTTTCATATTCAGTGTAAAGGGTACCAGCCCCAATACCAAAAAGGTACCCAGATATGGCGAGTCCAGCAACTATCCACACATGATTTACGTTGTGCGCGCCAATCTTCTTCCTGCGCTCAAGGATCAGGCTGCATTGCATGCAGTACATCGATCAAAAGGAATTAATGGATTAGGGTGCGTTAGCGACAAGAACGCTTGAAGCATCCCAGCTAGACAAGTAGTACCTGTCAGTGCTTTCTCTCACCAAATCGCTTTGAGACACGATGATCACAGCTTGCGTCAGCTTCTCGGACAGTCCTTGAGCCTGCACAGCAACATGGTAAAAATCCACTGAAAGATGCGTTGCGATTTGGCTTATGATGACAAAAGGTAGAGGGAGGATATGATTTGAGAGAGAGGGAGAGGAGGTGAAAGTGCGCACCCACACCCTGTAGTCGCGGAATTCGGGAGAACCCTCGTCGCCGGCCATCTGGGAGAAGTTGCGGGCTCGCCCCATCGAGGAAGCGCCTTGCCGGAACCGGATCGCCGCCGCCATCGCCTTCATCATTGCGGTGCTAGGGTTAGCTCTGATCGAGATCGAATACAATTCCGCCGTTTCTGCTTGGACTTTGGACTACAAATTCTCCGGTCCGAAGGAAACTGCGCCATCAATGGGCTTGCTTCAGCTGCTACGAATATGCCCAAGGCCCATGGCTAGTGGGTCGGGATCGTACGGCTTCACCCGCGCTTTTTTCTCTTCCGTTTTCATTCTTTTCCTGCTTCCTTCTTGAGTTGTAGATCCACTAGCTCATGTAATTATCCTCTTGATTGATAAAAGCTCTTGTCTTCCCATAATAAAACCTCCAGCCATCTGAAGGCTTATGGCATCTATGAACGATGTCAATATCTCTTGAACAGGGTTGAGTGCATTAATTTTTTTGACTGACTTGATTTCAGGCATTGATTACAATTAGGCTTGCTAAAATAGACTATGAGGAAAAGGTGAAGGAGGCCACATACCATGTATTAGAGGTAATGATTAATAACATTACTCCGCTATTCTGCATTTAGCAGGTCCCAAAGCAAATTACTAATTAACTCTTTTCTGGACAGGTTGGTATAACTTTAGCACCTCTTCTGTTTGCCTTTTTTGGTAGACTTGAAGAACCATTCTGCAAAGATCCTATCACTTTACAAACTGTGGCTAGTAGGGTTCCTTTAAAAAAGAAAAGAAAATCTAAAACTGGCTGTCAACAGTATCTTTACTCATTTCTAATTTTCTTTTTGAAGCAACCATGTTGTGGTATGCTGTATGAAAAATTGACCTGGAGGAAACTCTCTAGTTCCTTTGAAACTATTTGAACCAACCCACAAGATGACTTACACTTTACAATGAAGAATGATCCATTTACGTAGACCTTGATTGAGTCTCAGGCTAGTATTCTTCCATATGGGACATGCATAGTGTTAGTTAGTCACTGTTGAACAGTATTTTGAAAGCTATATATTTAAATGTAAAAAGTTAATTCTCTGACCTATCATAGATTACATTTAGCATCTTCTGTATTGACTAGTCATAGCAGTAAAAGATAGTACTAATAATTTTTTCAATTTCAAGGAGGCATGATTATCCCTTCTATCTTAGTAATTTTCTTTGGGACATAACACTCTCTAGTAGACCAATGCTAATAGAACTTAAAGGAGGATTCTGCATTCATCAGAGTGGGGGTGCTATTGTTGCATGATGCAAAACATGTAAGTCAGAATATTCATGGTTGGTATGATGCCTTAAAGTAGAACTATCTGTTTTAAGACCTATATAAGTATTGAACCAAATAGCTTTAGCATAAAACCAATTAGATAATGTTGATCAGTTTCAGTTTTGTTACTTCTAGCACAATTTTCAGACCATCTAGCACTGGTGAACTCTTGTTGAATCAGGAAGTAATCTAGTGATCAGCCTCCAAAAACAATGTTTGAATCCTAGGTAGAATGTCTTTGGTCTTCCATTATGGATCATATCGTATTTGTATTGGTGAAACGAGGCAAACATACCCTTCGGTCAATTGTGTGTCAAAGCTATTTTTGAATTGAAATATGCATGCCTGAATTCTTGAGAAATGCATATGGTTAAATACTGGTGGAATGTACTGATAAACAATCTGTGTGACTGGCAATATTAATTCAGGAGATGATTCAGTGATCTTTATGTGAAACTCATTTATGTTCCTGATTCGGTATGCAGGCTGTATCTACAGATGTTCTGATGCATTGGTGCTACCCCAGATACAGTTAAGGAGATGTAATAACTAAGAAGAACTGGTGTTCAAGTGTATGAAATTGGTGTTTGCTGTTTATGCAATGAACCTTAGCTAGATCGCGTGTTATATCGGTTCTTTTCTTAATCCAATTGAGCCTTTGGCTTCTGATGCATCATGTCTTCCTTGACCACAGTACAACATGGCTACAACGATGGTGTTGAGACCACACAGACACTCTGCATGTTGTTGAAGTCTTCTTGGATGAAGAGCAGTTATATTCCTAGCTAAGTTATTACTGCAGTGGTTCAGTTTACTTTTATCGCCTCTTCCTCATTTTTAAACTGAGAAAACAAAGTTCATATACTCTCTTGCGGTCTTTCCTCATCCTACTTTCATCTCATTGATTAATTTGAGATTTTGTATCTGAATAGATTGAAAATGGTGCTGGGATTTGCTACATCTTAACTACTTTGTGTTTGTGTCAGGAAGCTGCATTTGTGTAGTTATTTTCTTTTCTTTGTGGTGGTAGCATTGACATTTCCCAGAAAAGAAGTAGATTGACATTATTGCAGTTTGTATCATATATTCAAAATAACAATCTTGGCAATAACTGCTCCGTTCCTAAGTAGGATAAACAATGCTTCATTGCTAGAAACATATTAGCTACAATAGTTTCATCAGGAAGGTCTTATTTTCATGGAAACAGCACATTAGGATTGAACTGGATTAGTCGCTATTAGCCTAAGATTCTAGATAGAAATGCCTATACTGTAAAGTACCATGGATATTTGCCCTTCACTTTTTGTCCCTGTATAATTCATGACCTGTTCTGTGCAGTATCTTTTTGATGCATTATGGTTTGCTGAGTAGCTGTTTCAATATCAATGGTATTTAGCAATTTATTCCAATTCTTGTTATGGTTGGTATGAACTTATTTTGATCAAGATTCTTACTGAACAGAAACCCAATTATCTGGTCTGCTTGAATGTAGCTTGTTAGTTTTTCTTCCAAAAACCAGAGGCTTGGGTATTCTTAATCTTGAAGTCCTGAACCATGTTGTTAGTAAAAGGTATTATAAACTTTTCAGAAGTGATAACATGTGGCAGAAGTTATTGTGAGATAAATACTTTAGATGCCAAAATTATGAAATTTTTGGAAGCAAAACCTGGGGACTCAACAATCTTAGGCACTTCTCTCTTTTTTTTTTTGCTTGTTTGCAACAGGGAACAAGTCAGATTTTTGAATGACCAGTTGGTGTACGCAACAGAAAATTTTCTAGTGACATTGTGTTTTCTGAAGTGGGGACAGAGTGGTTTTAATGGCCATTAATTTTTCTCTGTAAGGGCCCTTGCATTGATTGGTACAGTTTCTGATTTCAATATGGGATAAGTCCATTTTACACCCTCGAACTCTTTATCTTGTCTAGAATACACCCCTAAAGTCTAAAACCGGGTATCTTACACCCCAAGCTTTCAATACCATGCAGGAAAACCCCCTTGAGTGCTTTTAATTTTAACCGGTATTAGTGGGCCCACATGCCAGGTTGGTCCTTCTTCCTCCTTCCCTTTTCTCCCCTACTCTGTCTACCCTCCGGCGTGGCTCCTCCACGAGCAAGGGCGAGCAGCGCGCACCGCGCGCTGGCGGAGGCGGCGGTGCGAGCACTGACGCTCCAGCGCAGCCGGTGGCATGGGAATAAGTGGCGCCTGCGGGGCTCTAGTGGAGGGAGGAAGCAATGCGCGAGTAGTTGGGTCTCCGCAAGGGCGGGGATGCTGAGCCCCTATGGCCAGCCTCGAAGAAGACGGGTGCGGTGGCGAGCTCGTCCTCGTTGGAGCTATCGGTCTGCCTATTCCATCTCCTCCCTCCTTTTCTCTCCCGCAACTGACGAGGATGCGACGTCCATCCCCTCGTCCAAGCTTGGAGATCAATGTAGTCGGGGTCGGAAGCCGGTGAGCTGTAACGCCCGCCCGTCGCGGCGTTAGATAATAGGAAAAACCTATTTTCTAAACAACCGTAATTCCGAAAAATCTTGGATTTTGTTTTCGTCTATGCGAGTGTGCCAAGATTTCGTTATTCCTAATTCCAAATCAAAATTCAATTTGTCCAATTCAAATTCTCCCAAAGCATTTATTTTTCAGCAAGTCCGTTTCTCCTCCCTTTTTCGTTCGCGGGCCGAGTTCTCTCTCTCGGCCCATTTCTTTCTCTCTCTCTCCCTTGCCGAGAGAGCTCTCTCGCTCTCTCTCCCGTGCATGCGCACTGCTGCCGCTGCTCTCTCCCGCCCTCTCCCCTCTCTTTTCCAAAAACGGCGGGACATCCTCCTCTCCACCTTTTTCCCTGTCTCCCCGCCGGCGTCGCCATGCCTTGCCATGTCGGTTTGGAGACCGACCGACCTCCATCCACCTCCAAACCGACCTCACACTCCTCTACAAAAACCCACATACCCCCTCCCACCGAGCAGCATTCCATCACCACTCCACCACCCCCCTACTCACCTCCGGGTTGCCGCCGCCCTCCGCTGGTCTCCGCTGCCGTGCGCGCCGCGGAGCTCGCCGTCGGCCGCGCCCTTCTCCTCCTCCCCGGCTCGGCTTCCCCCTCACGGTAACCTCTCCCTGCCGCCCTCCTCCTCCTCTTCTCCCCTCCGCCGCCGCGTAGTCGCCGTCGCCGCCGCGTAGTCGCCGCCGCCACCACATTGTCGCCGCCGGCCGGCCGCGCCGTGCGCGCCCCCTTCCCGGCCGCGCACTCTCTCTCCCTCCCGCGCCGCTGCCGACCCCGCCGGCCGGACTCGGCGCAGTCCCGCCGCCGGCCGCCGCATCCCCCTCCCCCTCTTCCCTCGGTCGGCCGGCGTGGCAAGAAGAAAGAAGAAGAGAGGAAGAAGAAGAAGCTTGGAGAAGAAAGGATGGAGAAGAAAGAGAAGAAGAGAAATAATAAAAGGAGAAAACCCCCTGTGGGACCCACTGTGGGCCCCACCTTTGACCGGCGCCCCCCCTCAACTCTCTTCTCCCCCGCGCGTGGGCCGCGCATGGTCGGCCTGCTTCCCCGCGCCTTGGGCCGCGCCACCGCCGGCCGGTCCACTTCCCCTCCCCCGCTCGGCCTACCCTCTTCCCCCGGTTGGGCCGCCTCCCCCCCTTACGCGCGCCGGCCCAATTACACGGCCGGGCCGCTCCTCATCTCTCGGGCCGCGCCCAAGCCGCCCGAGGGAAGTCTAACATCCCCCCTTCCCTTTTTCTTTTCAAAAGGGTTTAAATAAATCCTTTTCTTTATACAGAAAATCCAATAAACTTAGAAATTCAATATCTTTTGAACCGTACATCCGTTTGACTCCGTTCAACTTCCAAAAATTCTCAAATCTCGAGATCTATCTAATGGCACACTTAGTGGTCTCTATTAGGGCTTTCTTTTCGCCGTTTATTGAGTCTTTTTTGTTTCGCGTATAGTTACGGAGCCCGAAGACTCGTAGTGTGCGGATTACGAGGATCAAGCTCAAGATCTTGAGCAAGGCAAGTCACCTTTGATCATCTTGCACCTATAAATTAAATTTAAGTATTTCTTTTTCGCAAATAATGCATGTATAGGATTAACACTGATAATTCGGTCGCGGCTTGCGAGATAGCCTGCCGGCTCAAAACCCTGTTGCTGCATTTACCCTCCATGAATTATTGAACACTTAAACCTCCTTTGTCGATAGTTGTATTTCGATGCTCGGGCCTTCGGGCACGCATCATCGGAACACCTCCCCTCAAGATTTAAAATATCCAACGATGGGTAAAACTTGGGGTTTTACAAAAGACTTGGAAAACCCGACACCTGGGTCAGTATTTGCGAATCAAATGAATTTTCCAAAAAAACCGTAGACCGGGAAACGTACCGGGAGTACGGTTTTCCCGCTCTTGAGCCTAAGGACCGTTTCCCTTGGAATTTCATCCGAACATAAGACAAGTGCGACCACACGGGTGAAATGGGACGCCCCTGGCTGAGTAATTAGCTAATCAGGGGAGCCATGATGCCAAGAGACATGTGGATTCGCCGGGGTGGTGTCAGGGAGAACCCCTGGGCTTCCTGGCACAGTATGGTCTGGGACCTAACCTGGTGTTGGTCTGGGACCCCTCTCGTTGGCATATGGTAAACCTGGATCGGCTTTCGAAATGCCATGTCATGAAAGCCTTAAAGTCTCCAGACGTGGCCGTTCCGCATGGGCTGGGTGATCTTGGTTAGTAATGTCGTGTGGGTAAAGTGTACCCCCTCTGCAGAGGTTAACAAACTGTTCGAACAGCCGTGCCCACGGTCATGGGCGGATGTAAGGTGATTCCTAGCGTAGTTTTGTTTGATAACTGCTTTGTGAAGATTGATGTTGTGGAATGGGTTTCGATGTTTGGAAAACTTGTGGCTGACGGGATTAGCTAGGCCCGGGTGGCCGTTTGGAATCTGTTGGCCGAGTGCCAACCATGAATTGTTCAAAGACTGATACATTACACATACTCCGACCGGACGAGACACACTGTCTCATCCGTGTCGTTTGAGAAGCACTCACTTAGTTGTTTCAAAAAGAAGTTTAACTAAAATCAATTGAAAAACAATAGCCTTTCCTTTGAAGCCTGCATTAAACACTTAATTCCCATGGCTTGCTGAGTACTCCCGTACTCACCCTTGCTCTATATAAATAATCCTTCCCCCCCAGTTGCTGAAGAAGATGACGTGGATCCCGCGGATGAGGAGTTCTTCCAGGAGCAAGTCGGCTACGACGAGTTTTAGGGTTTCGGCCTAGTTCCCAAGTCACGCCTGTGGTGAATGGTCCAAGTTTTGGCTTCCGCTTTCCTTTTGTAATGCAGTTGTGAGCTCGGGGTTTGTCCGCAGCCCAACATGACTGTAATCCCTACTCTATAATAAAGAGACTTCTGTTGCTGTGATATTCTATCTTTTTGTGATACCAGCACTGTTTCCTGGGACTGGTATCGTTTGACAGGTTAATTTGGAGCGTCCGTTCTAGTCCCCGTCTGGGACCGGATCGGGGCGTGACATGAGCCGAGGACGAAGAGGGTCAAGCTCGAGGCTGCCCCGCCGACCCCGTCTTCTCGCTAGATCCAGATGCCGTGAAGGGTCTCCGCTCCATCCCGAGCTCGACCAAGGAGGGCAAGCTCGCCATCTTCTCCCGAGCTAGGCCAAAGAGGTGGGTAGGAGTGGCGAGGCACCAGTGGAGGCCTGGAGGCACGACGGGAACCTTCGGGTGGTCTTGATGGTTGGAGATGGCGTGGACGTCGACGAGCTTGCGGGGGAGATGAAACGCAGGTGATGAGCTTGGGGAGGAGAGGAACCAAGGGTGGCGCGACCGGTGGAGGCGAAAGGCGCCGCCACTTCCCTCCCCACGTCAGTAGGGGAGAAAGAAGATAAGGTAGATGCAGTGACATGCGGGACCCACTATCTCTCTCCTGCTGATGTGGCAACTTATACATGTGTCATCTGATGTGGGTGTCCCAATGTACCAAAACCAGGTTGAAACCGCTTAGGGGGGTAAATTAAACGGTATCGAAAATTAGGAGTGTCATATACATGGTTTTAGACTTTGGGGGTGCAATGTAGACAGTGCAATGAGTTGGAGGGTGTCAAATGGACTTATCCCTTTCAATATAAGCTGGGCTGTCCTTTGTAAAAAAGAAATGGTAGTGTCAAATATGTACTTATGATGGTTGTTGATCATCTTAGAGTATTGAGGGTTACTGTTTCTGCTAGCTACCTACTATTTGTTCATTTTAGGTTTGTTTATTTTAGGATGTAGGGAATATTTCGGTAATGTCCTCTTAGACTTGTGACCAGTGGGTGTCTGTCTCATTTGTTCTGTGGTTGACCTTAACACCTGAAACCTTTTCAAGTTCCTTTCCAATTTAGTAGTGATTGAAATTGAGAAGTAGTGTAGGTTTCCAGTATCTACAGAATTGAAGGTTTATCTCCCTTTCCTCCTGCTTGATAACATAACTAAATCCTAGCTATGAAGTTTATATTATCAGCATTACTGTTTAGTTCTTCTGTAAGGAAACTGAACTATTCCTTTCCAGAAGGCATGTAAACAGATCTTTAGTGAATTGAAAATACTGAATTTATACATGAATAGGTCAAATTCTTGAGTACCAGTTTCATGCAACATTGTTGTATAATTTAATGGATCTACTGGTTTTAGCTTTATCAGATTCTGTAGTTTGATCATATGTCACCTTCCAACTTGTAATAACGCTCCAAGGCACGCTTTCAAAAATTGGTGCTTCATATGCAACAGGAGTCAATGGTCACTACATCAGAGAGCAGTAGAGCACCATCTTCAGGTAAATTTTGCATGCTGTAGTTGATTGCACTTGGGGCATGTAAAGCAATCCAACTTCAAAATATTATTCATTCATAATGCAAGTGGCACCAAGAGTGATGCTTTCGTGCAACCTATCAGTTTCCATGACTCATGAAATATTCATCCCTCAGTAATATGACACAATTTTTTTCTCAGTTTTTATTAGCGCGTTTTTCAAACTACTAAACGGTGTGTTTCGTGCGAAAACTTTCTATATAGGACTTGCTTTAAAATATCAAATATATCAATTTGTTAAGTTTATAGTAATTAAAACTTAATTAATGATGTGCTAATGATTTTCTCGTTTTACGTGCGTTAACTTAATCTTCATCTTCATGAATTTCAAACACCACCTACTTCCATAGTTCCACACAGAATTGTAGATGCAAAGGAATGCTGCTCCTTACAAAAAATATATACATAACTTGATGCTGATGATTAAAAAAAACAGTGTGATGATTATGGGTTGTAATGAAGTTGAGCTACACATGTGATCCGCTAGAGGTAGTTCGGTTTGCAGAAGAGGAAGGCATCAATGAAGAACAACGATAACTGAAAGTATTTTCTCCTCTGATTCTCTGAACTTCCTCTCTGTTCTCACTTGCTTCCTCTGATTTAACCTAAATTCCCTGAGAGATCTCTCCAAGTTCAATCCATCAGCACCCTCGGCTTGTTACGATCGCCCTGGGATGTAACAACCAGCATAGATATGATCCAGGCATTTAGGTAGCTACCATGTGCTAAATCGAAGTTCCACATTATAAGATGTTTTGGTCTTTTCATTCATATGAATTTGAACACTTATATGTGCATGTACAAATATCCATGCATGAATTTAGTAAAAACCTCAAAACATCTTATAATGTGATGAAACAGATCAAGTATTTGATAACAAATTAAAGATTGACAAAATCACTGGCACACGAATAGCTCACATAGAGGCAATAATATAACGAACATTCTTACAGCATTGAACAAAAAAAATCTTCCAGATCACTTGGACCCAAGATTGTGCGTGGGCTATATACTACAAATACCAACAGCGGAGGTCAGCAGTGGTAGAAATCGGTTAACACCACATCAAATAACCAACTCATATGCATACAGCATAAACACAATTTAGCTACATGATAGTCTGACACACGTCATCACAAACGTTGTGTTAAGTGCAGGCACTTCTCTCCATCTAAACAAAGAACAAGAGTTCAGACATTTACTTTTTCCACCCCAGACAACAACGATTTCCTTCCCACAACTAGATAGATGCATTACCACCAAACTTTGCAAGCTTATCGCCTCTCTTCCAGCGAGCACCACACGCCCCAACTACACTGGATGCAACAAATACCGCAGCTACATTACATCCAAACACTAGCTTATCTCGAAAAGCACCCCTGGGCACCCCGCAGGAAGTGAACAGCCTGTGTGAATGGTATATAGCATGTAAGAAGCTCACGCCAGGGTGGAAAACAACACCAATAACTTAAAGCAAAACTTGGAAGCAACCACATACCGATTGAGTGCATTTCTATCTTCAAACTCCAGCCTTTTTACCTTCTCCACATCTTCAATAATCGCCATCTTCAACTTCGCCTTCAATTCATCAATATCTTTGAAGATCTTGGGCTTTCTGACCTGATTAAGATTCACAGGTTTGAGCGCACTTATTATGGTATCAGAGGACCGAAAGTCATCAGCATTGCTGATGTTGTTAGTGATAAGCATTCATAGGCCATGACATCGCCAGCGGATTTAAAGATGTGTTCATAGTGTTAGAGAACAGAAAGAAGCAGAAACCATATGTCTTTAGAAGCTATTTTGATTCAATAGCAACACTAAAAACAACGCTTTTCGGTTGGCAAGATTTTAGTAAATGAAAATGAGCTTGTAATCACAGTATGAAAATTAAACTAGAAACATTTGGCAAGTGTGTTCTTGACAAATACTACAACGCACGCTGCTTCCTAACTCAAGAACTACTTGTATAAACCAATTAACAAAAGTGACATCGTTCCTAATACATGATGGAGTAGAACATTCATGCAGTAATTTTTCTAATCCTTTAGAGAAATAATCTCTTTTAATAACACAAGGGTATAATTTACAAAGTACATAAATACCTAACCTCCACATCAAAAATAATTCAACTTAAATCATACGGAAGAAGTGTTATGACAGAGCAAAGTGCCACAAAGGTAAAATTACCCAGTTTAAAAGTAATAAAAGTATTGGTTAAAGGATGGTCCAAAATAAAACATGGTAATAAAAGGTGGCCCAAAGTGAAATTCACTGAAAGAAAAATAAAGATATTTACTCGATTTCTGATAAGATTGGAAACATATAACAGAATAAAATTCCATTGCCGATTAAAAGAAGTTGGAAAAAAAAAGGTGCATTGGCGGCCTAAAGTTAGTGGGTAAGCGAACCAAGCAAAAACAATCTGTTGGCATTCATTCATTCGTCATGTAGAAAAGAATACTAGAATCCATATGATCTCCCAGCAGAAAATAGATGGAGCAGGGGAAGAATTGCGTCGTTTGTGGACTCCATCCCTATTCGATTCCCCCCAATGCCCGCAGAAAGATAGACATGGTCTCGCGCGGAAGGAAGGATGGAGGCAGGCAGGGGTAGTATGCAGTTACCTGCTCTTGATCCGTGAAGAAGGTTCGACGGCGGCTGCGGAGAAGAAGCCCCCGCGACTGCATCACCACGGCGCGGCGGAGCGACATCACGAATCGAATCGCGCGTCCTCGAGGAGGAAGGGAGGGGGAAGACGAAGGCTAGGGTTTCGACTCAGCGGACCCGGCTCGACGGGGAGATTTGCAATAATAACACTGCAAGCATTATCATTTACTATAATAACACTGGACCCACATTTCATAGATACAGATGAACCCATTTGTCATTCACTCGGAGTGTCAAAACAGCGAAGCCCCAATGTTTACAGTTATAATATTGCAATTTTCTGGGCTCCGTCCGGCTGTTTGCTTCAATTCTCTTATTATCAAGTGGATGTGGTTATGTTCCCTCAAGCATTTTATGGTACGCGCACCGTGGTTATATTTGAATTAACTAGCATAATACCCGTGCATTGCAACGGGAAAAACTAATGTTATGATAATATGTAAAAACATTAACTTAACCTAAAGTAAAAAAAGAACCTCCCCGTTGCTTTCGACCTCCACGTAGCTCTCGATGTCTACAAATTCTTATATTAATTAGAGTAAAATAAAAATTAAAAAAAGAGAGAACTCATTCTAGACAAGGACTATTTCTTTTTCTTTTTTTAAACTAAATCACATTATATATATGTGTAGTGTCTGATCAAACACCTGTATAGAACAAGTCTTTTGCGAGGAAAAATTACATAAGCTCGATAGATTAATCTCTATATATGAATAATACAACTAATACAAAGTATTCCTATTTTTTATTTTTTTGTTGAATACAATTAAAAAAAACTGAAATTCAGAATTAAAAAAGGAATATTGAAAGATGAGTTTAGAGTCCATATAGAAATACAATTAGAAACAATGAAAATTCGGAATTAAAAAATAGGAATACTGGAAGAAGAATCTAGAGGTGATATAGAACATGAAATGACAATTAACACGTATAATTTTATAAGGTTTCAAATTTATCTCACCATAGGGCAAGAAATGAGGCTAAGTGTCCATATGTCACCAAAATTAATATAATCATTAAATTCTACTTCATAATACCATTGGGCCAAAATGAAGCAAACCTGACATTAGTATCCGAATGATGAAAAATCCAAAATCTTAACTTCCGTTGGGCTGAAACGATAAAGGCAATAACTTAAATATTCTGGTTCCTTTTAGCTAGACATGATTTTAGTTGCTTAAACTGATTAAATGGATTTACGTAAATATGAAAAACATTCATTCATGCAAAAACCTTATTTTGGCCCAAGAGCCGCCCGTGGTCCAGAAGGCACGCGGCGGCCAATCCACGCGCGCGGAGGCGCGGGTGGCCCGTGAGAGGAGCGTGGCCCGTTAGAGCTTGCCGCACATGCGGCCCAGCTTTGTGTGGGGCATGTGTAGCGCATCGGTGGAACAAAAAAATGAACTAACTTGCTTAACATGATGTATGGTAATAACCTTAAACAATGTTTGGCAATGAACCAACCGGGTGATGATGGTTGGCTGAAGTTTAATATCAATGATTTATTAAAGCATCCGAGGATAATCATAAGCATCGGCTCGACGATGCGTCCGTTCTTGACAATTAATCTGCTTTATATTTGTGAGATGCGGATGATACTTCTAACATGTGAACCCGATGATTGTAGCATGGGATGAACGGATAGTGAAACCACGGATATAGTTTTGTGTGATGAATGGAAATACTGATATATTTTTAAGTAAATAAGTCTAACGGAAATGGGTGAACTATGGGAATATACTCATGCATTGATATGTGAAGAAAATCCGTGGAGTTGAAAAATATTGCTCCCTTCATAAAAAATGCAAAACATATTTCTTTTATCATCGACAATAAGAAGAAGTTAATTCATCCCTATGTAACAAAACCAAATAACTATATACATGCATATAATCAACGGTTCTGATCAATAATTAATTCAATTCACTACATGAAAACTATAAATACGATCACTTTTTAAAAAATATATAAAAAAAAAGTATGCTTACTACTTTGGAATAGAGGAAGTAACAAATAGGTAATAAAAAATAGAAACAAAGCAGGTAGGGGGTAAAGAAGAAACAGAAAATTATAAAGACAGGGGAGGCAGAAAAGAAAAAATTAAAATAAAACCAGATCGGATAAGCAATCGCTCTTTTAGTTCCTTCCTCTCTCAGTCACCGGCCAGAAAAAGGCAGAGCAGACAAGGAGAGGAAAAGAAGAACTTCGTCTCTCTCCTTCCTCATCTGATGAAGCTGTCAGCAACCACTATCCACCACTTTCTCCATGGCCAACCTCACGCCGCCGCTCGGTGCTTCTGCTTCAGCGAAGCGGTGGATCAGGGTGGGCTAGCGGCGATCGTGGCTCAGTGACGGCGGCAGCGACCTCAACCGCGAGCATTCATATCTGGGCAACGGTGGGCAAGGGACGACGACTATGCGAGTTCCTCCTTGTCGGCGTCCGTGGCCTCATCAGCGGCATCGTGGGCCAGAGGCTCGACCATCATGGACTGGGTGAGCCCCGAAGAGGCCAAGATGCAGCACGGTGATGGCTGCTGCCGTGGAGCTCTTTCCTCTGCGTCGAGCTGCCGCCGTGGAGCTTCTTCCTCCTCGCTGATCCACCGTCGTGGAGCTCCTTCTGCACTGAGTTGCCGCCGTGGAGCTCCTTCCTCCGTGTAGAGTTAATTTCCCTTCGGAGGTAATTCAATTAATTGTGACTTGTTTGTGCATACTTGTTCTAGTTTTTTATCTTAGACTTCTATTCTTCTTCCTCCTCCCTCCTTAACCGATTTGATTTTAACATGACCCGTAAGATCTCATGGCAATTCAATCGATCAATTTTTATCCCTTTGTCTGATATCCGAGTTGGTTTCATTTTCGGTTTCTTGTCTCACTTGTGAGAAGGCAATGGACATGGGTGATGCAAGATAGACGCGCGAAGGCGCACTGTGACGGACGAAGATAGGTTGTGACGATCGGAAAGCTATGAATTTTTTTTAAGTAGTTAAGATAAGACTTGATTTTTCTATGTAAAAGATATACCCTCTGTAAAATCCTATGCATATTTTAATTTCTGTTTTTTCAAATAAAATGGGCGTATATTATAGGCCCTATTCATCTCATACTTAAATAAAGATTTTGTTTTGCAGCGCTAGATTAAATTGTTCACCAGAACCCGAGCATCTATCTTAATACTCATTGTGTCAACGGGCTGAACCCACTGACGGTATTTGTAGAGTAGACCGTTGGAACCAGGGTATACCCGAGATTGAGGTAAAAAGACGGGAGACAAGGATTTTTATATAGGTTCGGGCTCCTCTTACAAGTAATAGCCATACTTTTGTTGGTCGAAACCGATGTTGCCTTTATATATCAGTATTACACGAGTACAATATATGTCGGCTTGGCGGCATGGAGCTCTCACACGTAGTCGATGGCTAGTATAGTTTTCTTCCTTGAATATGAACTCAGCAAGATTGGAGATAGCTCTAGATCCCTCATGTCAGCCAGATAAACCCTGAGCACTACTTAATACGCTCATGGCTTTGATTGGCCCGATCTTTCGGTGAGTTGAAATAACTACGATTTGAGAGAAATGTTGATGATCCGACTACAACTATACAAGGCATTGTATTGCGCCTTAGCGTTCGATACACCTCTCCGTGGGTTGTTGATATTGCCGATACAGATCAACCTTATTCCTGCAAGCAAATCGAAAAAACAAGCCGCAAGAACAAGATAAAAGCAATCTAATATTGCAAATAGGATTTGAATACACACAATAAGGTGGGGTTCCGAAGAGGAGTAATTAGGTGGTCTAGCCGAAACATGTAACTACAAGGTAAAGTAGCAATGGCTAAAACTTTAATCTAACGAAACCCAAGAAACCCTGAAAGGGTACCTAGTTATTTAAGGAGGTGGGAGGATGACCAAGGGGTCCCTACGGCCTAGAGTCGTGCTCCACCAGATTGGGACGCACCCCACATGCGCCCCACTTGAGCTAGGGTCCGAGATGAAGTTACAAACCCATAAGCCCATCATAGGTGACATAGCACCTTATTTTTGGGATTGCGACCAACTGAGATAGAATTTGGAGATGACTCTGGATCCGTTGGATAGAGGACTCTGAGAGCTTTCCATCAAGTACTCGCGGACCCAAAACGGATGTCGTATGCACATTTAACGACCGTTTGAAGTCAACTTTGTTGTAGGTGGCCGATTTGGATTCTAGAACTTTCTGAGGCTCGTTCTTGATGTCTTCCTGTTGACATATGATGTGAGCAATGGTTGTATCCATAGTAGCCATGGTCACATCACGATCTTTGTGGCTACAGATTAGGTATGTCTACGCTTGCCTCGATATATGTTGGATTGTATTCTGACTTGACATGCCCCCTCTCCTCATAGGAGTTTTTGTATTTATAGCACGGATCATCTTCGTCTTCAAGTAGAACTCGGAGAAATAGAACTGGATATGGACTAAGGAGACCTTATCTGACTATGACTCTTAACACCTTCTATTACGGAAAGATAATTTTCTTCTTTATCCATCGTATTTTCTTAATAAAAGAACACCTACTCGTATACTATCGGATATATGGTATTGTCGTATTCCATGGACCCGTGTATATCCTTAGTTTTTGATATATGCAGGATGAGTTAATTTTTTTATTCTTGGTAACAACAAAATAAATACAACTAATAATACTTTTAGATGGAGGGAGTATTACTTTTCTTTTCATATAAGTGTCAACTTAAATTTAAAACTTTCCGTACATCAACTTTATACAAATAAAGTAATAAACTTTATACGCGTAGACCATGTCTAAATCTATTTTTTTTTAACCTTGGACTTGGTATGTTTACAATATGTTTTATTTTGGGTTTTTCCTTCTACCTTCAACTTCCCCTTTTCTCTCTTTCACCTAGAACCACTAGTGATCAGGTCGAGCAGACACCATCACCGCCGTGCTCGTGCCGGAGCTCTGTTGGTGCTGGTGTCAACACCGCTGCGCTTGATATGGCAAGCACGACATCCTCACCATGGTTAAACAAATGGTTCACACTTGAGCTCAGAAAGAAGAGGAGATACGAAAGCACGATATCTCCCTTTGCCGTAAGAAAGCTCGAGCTCGAGGTGGAGTGTGGAACTGTTGGAACTCAAGGTCAACTGCAGCACTACACGGAGGTCGAGGTCAGGGTGTTGACAGTGTCTTTGGTTTTTCTGACATTGAGAAGAGAACGGCAGCAGGAGGTGGAGGTGAAAGAAGAGCGGTCAGAACAATATTTTATAAGAGATACTTATATAGGTCAAGATAAAAAAGCTGGTCCATCCGTAAACCGAAGTTAATAAAAGAGATAATTGCTCATTTGATTCTCTTTTGAAGCCTAACTACTAAGGCTGTGTTCTTCTCCCCCGCTTCCCAACTCATCTCCCTCGTTTTCCGCGCGCACGCTTTTCAAACTGCTAAACGGTTTGTATTTTGTAATAAGTTTCTATACAAAAGTTGCTTAAAAAAATCAAATTAATCTATTTTTGAAAAAAATTAGCAAAAACTTAATTAATCACGCGCTAATGGATCGCTCCGTTTTTCACGAACACTGTGCGTGCTGGGAGCTAGCTCTCGCCTACGAACGCAGCCTAAATTGATCATGCTTTTTCAAGTTTGCTTATTTGACCCTGCTTTTTAAAATCGTAATAACCATTTGACCTTGTTTTAATCTACCGTTGGGGTTTCATTTAGAAGAAAATAATATTTTTACCACCTCGAACTAACCAAAATACCCTTATTACACATCAAACGTATCCCCAATCCCCCAACATTATCAAGTCCCAACCCAAATCTCGATGGCTAGGCTAGCACGGATGATAGACAGAACTGCGGAGGGCTAGCCGGGAGGGAGCGACGACACTTGGAGGAATGGAGGGAGCGGCGACCTGTGCGGCAGGAGCTCGCTAGCGCGCGGGGAGGGAGGCGTAGGCCGGCGCACAGAGGACGGGCGGTGAGCGCACGAGCGGAGGAAGGGAGCAACGCCCTGTGCGGCGTGGGCGGCGACAACGCACGCGCGGAGGGAGGCGAAGGCCAGCGCGCGGAGGACGAGCAGTGGCAGAGCACATGTGGAGAGATGGAGGTGGAGGCCTATCAAATCCACGTTAATTTGGTCAAAACTCATGAAACCAAGTTAAATTTGTCCAAAACCTATCAAATCCATGTTAATTTGGTTAAAACTCGTAAAACCTAATTCAATCTGTCAAACCTATGACAAATTCATCACATATTTGGGTTGAATAAAAAAATATAGAAACTAGGATCAAATTAGCAAGGGTATAAACATCTCTCTTTTCTTAAGTTAATACCGTTAGCTTGACTTTACGGAATAGGGTCAGATCTGATCTTTGTTTTGAAAAAGAAAGGTGAAACGAACAAATTTGAAAAAATAGGGTTAAATTGGTACCGAGTGAAAACACTTATAAAAATTTAATAGCGAATATCTCACACGTTGAAACATTGATCTACTCTTTTGTAGCAATTAGTGTAATTGCTGGGTTGATAGTTTGAAAAAAAGACGATCTTTTTGCATAAAAAAGTTTCAAAAATTCATCGGCAACAAGTGCATAATGGAGGCAAATGTCAAACCAAACATTATTCGTCCAGGGAAGCAACGGCTTGGGGAGGCTTTGCCAGCCCAGCATCTTCTTCTACTTGTAGACAGTAGAGACGGAAAGGAAACGGCCGGAACCCTAGATGTCGTTCGCCGCAAGAAGGATGATGGCGGCGGCGGCCCGGCGCGCTTTCCACTCCCAGCGGCCGTCGAGCTCCCGCATATCCATCACAGAGGAAGAACCACGCGTACGTAACCCCTTCCGACCCTTTGTAGCTTGTTTTGATCCCAATCTATCGGATCGATGGATCTGTGTTTTTCTTCCTGTTGGGGCTGCTTGCTCTTGTCTTGCTTTGACCTGTTGATTAATTAATTAATCGCTAGATGCATGCGCAGGAAAAAGCCAACCTTTCCCAGGTGCTATGTCAGTTGGATGCCATGACGCGGCGGCAGGTCGCTCATGAAATCAAGATCAGAAGCAAAATTGTCAGGATCGATGCTAATCCTACCCGAGGGTAATTAATTAAGCTACGCTTCCCACCCCTTTTTTTTCAAAAAAAATTATTACTCCTAATGTACTAGGGTTACAACAACACAACGGTCGCTCCTAATCCATCGCTCATCCATACATCTGCTACTTAACCATCACACATGTGTCAGCACGAAGGCAGGATTTTTAGTTTATATGTAATTGATGAACTAATCGATCTTAATTTGCATTGCAGGCCGGCTGATGGGGTCATTTGGTATGGCAGAACTTGGGCGAACAATCTTGCTGCAGTTTTTGTTGTCTGCGCATGGTATGGGGTGTATCAGGTTCGAGCCAATGAGAACCAAAAGTCTGATCTTATGTCCTCCAAGTCGCCACCCTCCTAAATTATTCTATGTAAAATCTTGACTGCGAATGGATTTTATAATCTGCATGTCTTGGTGGCCTCCTTAATTTAAGCCTTGTGGTCTTAATGTACTAGTACCTCCTTCATTTAAAGCCTTGTGGCCTTAATTTATAGGCCAGTGTGACAGCTTAAGAGTAACACTATATTGTGCACAACTATATATTTTTCTCAACCTTTTCATTTGTGCCTGCACCCAAATATCCCAAATACAACTTTTGCTCACCTTTTATTTTCATGCTGGCTTTTGTTCACGATGTTGTTAAGATTACAGAAACATTTGTGGTTTTGACACTTCTTTGTTCACTATTACCGGTACATAACTGATGGTTTTATGAAACCCCTATTCTCAAACATCTTCCTAGCAAGGTGATATCATGTTACATCTTTTCTTTCCGTGGGTTAGCTACCTGTGGCGTTGTTTCATTAAATCGTAAACTCATTTGGTAATTCTTAAAGTGATTTGTATTTGAATGGTTTCTTCAAACTGTTTGTGTTTTGGCATGTTGTGGAACCTAGCTGACATTGTCAATATTTATATTGCTTTCCCTTGGTTCTTTCATGATTTTTCGCTGAAAGATTATCATGGTTGGGAAAGCAGTTGCCCCTTGGGTTATGATAATTGAGCTTGGATTTTTCATATGATCTGGCTGGCCATGACACTTTTACAATGAACAAGAGGGGAGTGCATGGGTTCTCTCTCAGCTGCAGAGCTGCTAGGGCACATGTAGGCAGTGTTGCCCTTAGTGCTGGCATGCCTAGCTTTTTGCCAATAAGATGTGCTTGGTGTCCTAGGTGGGTGGTCTGGTGCCAAGCGCCTAATCGCTCTTGGTTGCTGCCAAGCTGCATGTTCGGTGTCATTTCTGTTAAGTGATGCATAATTGCAATGGGCAGGTTCTTTTGTTTGTTCAAACGGTTCATATTGCAATTTCCATCAGATGTCCTTTCAGCAGAAATTTCAGTGTTATGGATTGCCTGTTGTTTGTCATTTTTGTTCAGTTTAATGATTTTTGGTTAATTAATCTGTGCTGCTGCTTCACCGTCGGTATGTTTGTTGATGAGATGACTCATAGTATGATACAGAGCTGACTTATCGGCAACATTTGTCCCCCCAAGACTCAGGTCAACTTCCTTGTAATCCTATAGGTAACCTTTTCCTCTTCTCACCTTTTTTTTTTTTTTTTTTTGTAACTCACGAATCTGTTATTCTCTCATATGGAGGTGACGTTAAAACATAACCCGGCTTTTTATGGGTTTGTGACGTTTAGTGTCTTTCGTGAATTAATGTAAATAAATTGGGACTGCCAAGGTGTTGTTCTTACTCGAGGAAGTTCTTCCTTGAGGTTTTTTGGAAATGCTGACGATTTCTTTACGGCAACAGAAAGTTGAGTGCACGAGATAAATATTTGGATTCACGTTTTTATTCATGGAAAAGAAAGTGCTTTTATTAGGATATTTTGTAAGATGAAGCATGAAACATTCAATACAATACATGATTTGGAGCGCACCCATGCCTCATTTTATCACGGCTCCGTCCTATAATGTACCATACCTGATGTTTTTTCTTTACAGAATGATGTTTTCTTTACTAAAAGTTGGAAATCGTGACCCGTCTTATTAATTTGTCAATGCACACCTTATACTTATTTAAATTGTTGGAAATCTTCTTAATTATTAACATGGATGTCGCCATGAGACAGTAAGAGATGCCATCCGTTTGGGGACCCCTAATCGGCGCCTGGGCGCGCTCTCCCCCGAACGACATCCCCCTTAGTCCACTACTGTTCCTATAGATGTATCGCTCTCCCCCGCACGACATCCCCCCTTAGTCCACTACTGTTCCTATATACGTATTTATATATTTTATACATATGTATAAATTTTGTATACGCACATAAAAAGTTAATATACGTTTCACCAACTAAATGGATCTCCCACAAAACCAAATCCATCAAACCACAATCCTCTAATGCCTGTCGGAAATATATATAGACGTATAAATTTTGTATAAACGCATATAAAGTTTATATACGTTTCACCAACTAAATAGATATCACACAAAACCCAAATCCATCAAACCACAATCCTCCAATGCCTGTCGGAAATGATTCATGCAGCTCTAGGATTTTGCCTAACCACCTCTTTCTCCCATCCCATCAAGACTTCATTAAGGCCATCCCCAACCCTCCATGTCATCTAGTGTTCATAGCATTTAATACATTGCCACATGAGAAAAAATCCGATGTGACAATAGAGTTAATGAGGAGAGAAGTAAAAGGACGAAGAAATCTTATCTCATGCAAGAAACCATGTCTACACAAGAATCAAGAATAAAAGCTTGAAGATAGGTGGATAAAAGGAGAGAGAAGAGAGGTGATTAGAAGATAATTTAATTTCAAGACACCATTTATTGGATACATAGTTTCTATACATGTCTATATGATATGGCAAGTATGAAAACTAGTTGATAGTTTATGAGTTGGGGATGGCCTAAAGCCTCCAGCAACTAGCCATGGCTCTCCTTTCTAGCATTCAGTGTCCGAAGAACTTTCCATGTTAGCTCTCTCTTATCCATCCTCGGCTCGCCAATATCCCAGTGAAAGCCACCATAATCCATCTTTTTCACCACATCCACATCGATTTACAGTCATGACACCGTACATAGATATAATTTGAATGGTAAAGAATTTGCCACTTTTTGAAAGGAGATATCGTGAGAGGGATTAAACTTTTTCGGTGCGCGAAAAAGTAAAGGAAAAAGTACGAATTACCCCCCTGAACTATCGCGGTCGACCGAATTACCCCCTAAACCCAAAAACCAGATATTGCTCACCTGAACTTTCAATACCAGACGAATTATCCCCTTGATCTAATCCAGAGCGGTTTTATCCTACGTGGCGTATGAGTGGCAATCCAGTCAGCGTTTTCTTTTAGGATAATGGTGGGACCCACATGTCATGCATCCTCTTCCCCTCTTCCTCTCTCTCTTCTCTCTCTTTCTTGCGCTCATGGCGTGCACGGCGGCGCCAAGATGGGTGGTGGGTGGCGGCGCGAGGACGGGCGATCGGCCACGGGCGGCGGGGGGAAGCAGCACCGGGGATGACGCCGCGGCCGGGGCCTCCACAGCTCCAGCCGGCCGTCATCTACATGGTGCCGATGCCGGTGTCGCACCAGGGCGCGTTCTAGCCCGGGGAGGCACCGGTCGCGGGCGCGGAGTTCTCTCGTCGTCCTCCTCGGCGGCGCCGGTCGTGTACTGGGTACGCTCCCTGGAGGTTCTGCTTCTGGCTGGCTACTCGCGCCGAAGACCGCGCTGGCTTCACCCGCAGTGGTGACGGCGTCGGCCGCATCCGCGCCGGTTGGCGAGGTGGCTGTTGGCCGCGGCCGCGGCGCTCGGAATGCCACCTCAACCGCTCGCCGCTCGGGCGAGCTCCGCCTCCGTCACCGACCGCCTGGTCCGCCTCCGCCTCCACCACCGGCCGCCCGGGCGAGATCCACCTCAGCCGCCCACCGCCCGAGGGAGCTCCGCCTCCACCATCGGTCACCCGCTCCGCCTCTGCCTCCGCCTCCACCACCGGCTGCACCCGCTCTACCCGGGCGAGCTCCGCCTCAGCTCCTCGCTGCTCGATTTGCCTCCTCCACCGGTTGGCTGGCCTGAGTGCGTATGCGAGAGAGATGAATTGGGTTGAGGGGCTGTGTTTGGGAGATGTATGACAGGTGGGCTCATGGAAGTTTCCCTTTTTTGTTGACTAGATTGCCATGTTGGTGCCATGTATGCAAGCTTAAGTCAAAACCACTCAAATCAGTGTTCAGGGGGGTTATTTGTTTAGTTTTAATAGTTGAGGGTGTACAATGTCTAGTTTTCGAGTTCAAGGGTGTAATTCGGTCAACCGCGATAGTTAGGGGGTAATTCGTACTTTTTCAAAAATAAATGCCCCTCTTTATTTACTCATTACACTAGAGTTGACTTTAGTGGATAAATTCGATGATTTGCCACTTGATTGTCACTTGTCGCCCTGTTCTCGTGATAATGACGCTTGGGATCCTCGAATCAATGACAAGTGGGTTAGGATGTCACCTTTTAGCTCTACTAATGCTATGCCCGTGCGTTGTAACTGGATTTGAAAGAGGAGATGGTATTGTTCCGTAAGATGATACTCCATTCAGAAACGATCAGCGCATAACAAAATCAGATATTGTCAGATTTGATCGTCGCATATCAGGTGCATTAATTTGTTCTCACGGAGATCGAGCATGCGTTTCGACATTCAAGTTGGATGCAGCAATGTTCATGTTTAATCAATGCGTCAATCAAACTTGAACGGAGGAGTATTTCTTTATTTTCCAAAGAACCGTACGATCAAGCTTGATGATTCAACAAACAAAAAAAACGTTGCAAAGGCGCAGATATTTGCGAAAACGCTCATACTCGGTCGCTTGAAGAAAAACAAAAATATCGGGTGCCACTCATTTCGTATATGCAACTAATCCCTCCCTCTCCTTTTCTTCTCTTGCTTCCTCCACCGCTCACATCGCCTCCTCCTCCCTCATCACCTTCGCTGCCACCACCACCACCTCCGCCATGGCTCCTCTGCCTCTTTCACCTTCCTCTGCTTGTCCCCATGCTCCGCCATCCTCTCCACTGCTGCTGCCTCTTCCTCCTCTGCCGTTGGAGTCCCCGTGGTGGAGACGATCAGGGCTCAGGGCGACCACGGAATATGACAGCAAGGAGGCCATGTTCACCCACAAGAGTTCTAGAAGGCTCAGATCTAGATGATGGTGTCCCTTCTTCTCCTCTCACGTTCTAGAAGGGTAGAGTGCTCGAGGATGATGCCGTCGCTTCACTGTCGGGAGCGCACAAGGAGGAGCACCACGTAAAGTGTACGGATGCGTTGTGAATTTTCTAGTGTTTCAGTTCATGTATCTGGATGTTTCATTAGTTCGAAAAACATGTTGAAGAAGGTTTTGGATGATGTTTCATTTTTCTGTCCTCGTTTTTTACTGGGATCTATAGATGTTTCAATAGCTTAAAATTCATTTGTTTCTAGCTTAAAATTCATTTGTTTCATCTGGTGATTCAATTGTGTTTCACTGTTTTCAAGGTCGTTGAAACATTGTTTTCTTGACTACTGGAACATTCTGTGTAAGGGGTGAAACATCACCCAATTTTTTCCAAAAAATCGAAAAAATCGAGCGCCTAATTCGTAGTTGTTTCGAGCTAGATATTTGGGTAGTTTCATGCAGTAAGATCGAAGCACTGCACAATCATATATGATATAACAAATTAAAGATAAACAACATCACTGGCACACGAATAGCTGATGTAGAGGCATAGGACAAGCGTTCCTACAGAGAATTGGAAAAGAACAAAAAGAAATGCGTGAGCTATAAAATATACTACCAAAATCGGGAATGGTCAGCAGTGGTAGGAATAGAAGGGCAACACCACATCAAATAATTAACCAACCAACCAACTCACATGCTTACACCAAGCACAATATTTTAGTTACAATAACCAACACATGCAAACACCATAAACACGGTATTTAGCTACATTATAGTCATCAGAAGCAAAAGTCATCACACAGAGTTGTCAGGTTCAGGCCCTCCTCCATCTAAAAAAGGAACAAAAGTTAAGATACCTCCCCGCTTCAGACAGCAACGGTCTGCTTTAATCCCACAGCTAAACTTCAAGCATTACTACCAAACTTTGCACGCTTACGCCGCGCATCTCTCCAGCCAGCACTGCATGCCCCAACTGCACCGGATGCAACAAACACCGCAACTACATTACATCCAAACACTAGCTTATCTCGAAATGCACCCCTGGGCATCCCGCAGGAAGTCAACAACCTGTGCGAATGATACAACACATATATATGAAGCTGCCCTTGAAACCAAGGTGGAAAACAATGACAAACATAAACTTGCAAGCAACCACGTACCGGTTGAGCACATTTCTATCTTCATTCTCCAGCCTTTTTACCTTCTCCACATCTTCAATCATTTCCCTCTTCGCCTTCGCCTTCAATTCATCAAATTCTTTGAAGATTTTGGGCCTTCTGACCTAATTAGGATTCACAGGTTTGAGCACAAATCAAGACAAAAAATGATCAATTACTCATGGTATCAGAGGAGGTAAGTCACCAGCATTGTTAATGCTGTTAGTGACAAGCATTCATAGGACTCAACACCGCCGGCTGATTTAGAGAAGAAAATCAAATCACAAGCATACGGCGGACTGAGGTTACAAGTTAGAACAAGAGCAATACCAATATAAGAGAAATTCACATACTCTTTAGAACCTATATTGATTCGGCGGTAACACTTAAAAAACAACACTTTGGGGGTGGGGAGATTTTAATTAGTAACTGAAAATGAGCTTGTAATCACAGTATGAAAATTAACTATGAACATTCAGCAAGTGTGTTCTTAACATATATCAGAAAGCTCACTGCTTTCTAAACTCCAGAACTGTTTTATGTGCCCATGCTCCCAATACATGGTATTACTGTTACATTCATGCTGTCATTTTCTAATCTTTTAGAGAAAAACAGAATCTCCTCTAATAATAAATACCAGCCAACTTCCACATACAAGACGATTTAACTTGATCTTAGGGAAGAGGAGTTACGACAGCCCACCACCTCTCCAATCTCATATTAATCTTATGTTTTCCCTTCAGTATCCACCACCCGGACCATATATCCCTGATTTTATATCAGCATAAAGCTAAGATACGCTGATAAACCAAGAGGCCAGATAAAGGCTAAATGCAGGAATTGACATATTGCAACACGTAAGGAAACTCAAAGGCATATATCCGTACTAAATTTAGAGTTTTTTTTAATCGATTTCTAAGACTGTAGCCCCCGGGTGTGGTGGTGGTGGTGGGGGGGGGGGGGGGGGGGAGATAGGTGCATTGGAAAGTGGCCTAAAATTAGGCGGGCAAGCGAACCAAAGCATTCAATCATGTATATTTCGCCGATGCCTCATACACAATTTCAGCAGAAAGATGAGATATTATGTATCCGATCGGAAGCGTGGTCTCGGTCAGAAGGAAGAATAGCAGTTAGTTACCTGCTCTTGATCCGTGAAGAAGGTTCGACGGCGGCTGCGGAGAAGAAGCCCCCGCGACTGCATCACCACGGCGCCGCGGAGCGACATCAGGAATCGAATCGCGCGCGCTCGAGGAGGAAGGGAGGGGGAAGACGAAGGCTAGGGTTTGGATAGAGCTTACCCACACGGACGGACCCGTTCGTCAGTTCGATTATATTTCTTTCTTGTTTTTCTTTCCTCCCCTTTCTCCAAATTAATAGGAGGAGTAATAATAAGTATATAGGTAAATAAAAAATAAATGAGTATCTTAATCCAGTTTGAATTATACTACACACCGTTAATTTTTTCACAACTTTTTATCATTTATCTTATTAAAAAAATAATATAAATATATAAAAGTATAAGGTAAAATTATATTTTATTTATAATAAAACAAGTCACAATGAATTTCTTTTAATAAGACGGATGGTCTAATATTATTCGAAAAGTTAATGGTATTATACATTTTGAAACAGAGAAAGTATTATATTATATTATACCTATTAATTAAAAACTAGTGAAAGCACTACTCGATCACATACTTTCTTTATTTTGTATTATAAGACATTTTGAGTTTATAATAGATTTGTCATTATACATGGACTAGCAAAGTGCACGTGCGTTGCATCGGGAACACTCAGAATTTATGAGATGATTTAATTTTTTTGTGACCCAAACACTTTAAAAGAAATATTTCTTAAAAAAACACAATTACAACTCATCAATAACAAAGAAAGTTATCATCTCCTCGTCATCGTCCCTCTGCGTTGTTCGCGCCTGAAGAAAAGTTCCTCGGCCCGATGCAGTTCTCCATCGTCGGCTTCATGCGTGTTGCTGTCATCGAGGGGATGATCCGGCCACCGGCGACAGCCAGGAGATCGTGATGCTCTACCGCTACACCCGCTACTCACGGACGTGGAACGGGCACAAGGGCGTGGAGATGTCGAGGAGGACGAAGCTGAACTATCTCCGGTACATAGTCTCTCCCGCCACTAACCTAGCAAGCTCGTTGGCATGGGGCGGCTCGTCGCTAGCACCGTTGATCTACTACTCCCCCTCGATGTTCACGCTTCCTTCTCCCTAATGGCGGCTGATGTGGAGTGAAAGGGGGAAGATGTGGCGACACGCCGACACCGATCTGATGGAGGGGAAAGGGAAGGAAGAGAAGAAATATAAGGATCACTGACAGGTGGCCCCACAAGATGACTTAGCAGGTTATAGCAAGTCAAAGCGCCACGTCAGCGAAACCACCCTCCAAAATCGTTGAGAGAGTTTACACCGGTTTTAATAGTTAGGTGCCAAGATATCCGTATTGCAGTTTAGGGATATGAATTTGATTGACAAGCTATATTTGAGAGAGTTAAAGTGGACTTATTCCTTGAAAAGAGACCAACAGACCGAGTTTGCCCAATCAGCCCAACATGCTCAACCAAGCTAATTAAGGTTGTGTTCTTCCTCCCCTTTTCTCAACTCACCTTTCTCGTTTTCCGCGCGCACGCTTTTCAAACTGCTAAACGGTGTGTTTTTTACAAAAAGTTTATATACAAAAGTTGTTTAAAAAATCAAATTAATCCATTTTTTTAAAAAAATAGCTAATACTTAATTAATTACACGCTAATGGATCGCTCCGTTTTCCGTGTTTACTGTGCGTGTTGGGAACTCCCAACAACGAACGCAGCCTAACTACCCTAACTGGCTAACTCTGACTCTTTCCCACTCCACATCACACGCCGTTGTTTTTCCTCCATATTGCTCCTCCTCTTCCGCACCGCATAGCGCGTCATGTGCCACCGCCACCTCCTCCTCTTCTGCCCCGTCTCCTCCACCTCCTCCTCCGTCCATACATCGACTCCTCGTGGGCTCCTCCTCCACCGTCCTCATGTAGCGTCGCTGCCACCGCTATTGATGGTCCTTCATTGAACCACCAAGGCCTCCTCCTCCTCGTTGCCCTGTCATTTTGGTCAAGCCTGATGCCGCGCGGTGAAGGGGTGGACCGTGTGCATTGGGCTACATTCGAGCTGCCGATGGTTGCCTCCTCCTCCCTGTTGCCCCGTCGCACCGGCCAATGCTCGGTGGCTCAAGGTGAGGGCATGGACTATGAGCAGTAGCACCGTTGATGATTTTTGTCGCGCCAATAACTTTCCCACCTCCTTGATTTCTTTGCTCCGATAATTTGTGCGATTTTTATTTTTCTTCGGTTTTCTCTTTTTAGGATTATTAGTCAGTTTAGTTCCGATGCATGTAAGATTTCTGATTGCTCGATTGGTTTTTTAATCGATCTTTGATGTTGTGATTTGTTCTCCGTACATGATTAAGAGGATTTTATATCTATGTCTGGTTTATTTATTTTTTGCTTTGGCCACCGCATGCGTGCGGAGATAGAGGGTGTCGCTCGGTCAGACTTTACCGACGAAAAATTTGTGATGATTGGAAAGTTACTGATTTAAGTAAGTTAAGATTTAAAAATATTAGTGAATCTAGATGAGACTTGGAGAGACCAAAACACCTTTTTTTAATATGAAATGAAGCCATGAACATTTTTTTATATATAAAAAACGAGCATTGGAATATTTCTTTTGGAAATCCCTATTGTATTTTATCGGTGGGACCGACTGACCGAGTCGAAGATGGGCCGTGCTGGGCTTTCTCCTCCCTTCCCGGATTTATCCCCTTTTTTTGTTGGGAGTAAAGGTGAGAGGAGAGAGGGAGAGAGAGAGAGAGAGGGGCTCCAGCTTGTGGAACCCTAACCAGGACGGACAGGAGGAAGGAAGAGCGGAGTAGATCCGATCCGAGTGTCGATCGATCCCATGTCGTTCGCCGCAACAAGGATGATGGCGGCAGCCCGGCGCGCCTTGCACTCCAAGGCGTCGACCGTCATGGAAGACGTACGTACTCTACTCCGTCTCCTTCCTTGTTCTTCTTGCCTTAGCTTGCTTTTTGATTAATTGATTGATTAATTGATCGGTAGATGTTCACACATCTTGATGCCGTGGAGAAGGCCAACCTTGAAAGGTTGCCACAGCTGTTGGATCCCGTGATGCGGCAGGGAGCCGCTCAAGATGTCTACCTCAATACCCGCAGGATCAAGATCTATGCTAATCCTTGCATAGGGTACCTACTTAATCCATCCATCCTTTGTTTGTTATCTATCACATATATATGCGTCAGCACTCATGTCGATTTTTTTATATATATGAATCAATCAATGCGATGAGCTAATTAATTTATTATCCATCTTAACAATTTGCAGCAGGCCACTACCCGATGGGGACATTTGGTATGATGTCGCCTGGGCAAAAAATCTTGGTCTAGTTTTTATTGTCACCTCATGGTTTGGGATATATGATGTTGTAGCCGAGGAGAATCAACAGTCTGACCATATGTCCTCCTCGTTGCCAATGCCACCCTCCTAAATTATTCTTTGTAAAATCATGACTGCGGACCGATTTTAGATTATAAAATAATAATCTCTATGTCTTGTGGTCTTGCTCTATTAGGACCTTCTTAATTCTAGCCTTGTGGTCTTATAATCTATTAGTACCTCCTTAATTTAAGCCTTGTGGGCTTGATGTATCAGCACCTACTTAATTTAAGCCTTGTGTGCTTGATGTATTAGTAAGTACATCCTTAAACTTAAATTAAGCCTTGTCGTTTTGATGCAGTACCTCCTTTAATTTAAGCCTTGCTGTCCTAATGTATTTCTACCTCCTCAATTTAATTTGTAGGCTAGTGTCACAACTTAAAGAGTAACAACTTTCTTTGGTACCAGTACTACTATATGTTTTTTCTCAAATTTAATGACTGTATGCACCCAAATATCCCAAATACAACTTGCTCACTTTTTTTTCATGCTACTTTTTGATTATCTGTTTACTATGGGGCTGTTCGGCTGCCCCAGCTGCTGCTACCGTAAAATTTCAATACTAGATACTGTACTGGCTGGCTGCAAAGCAACCATATATAGCTTTACCGAACAGCCCTTATGTTGTTAAGATTACAGAAACATTTGTGGTTTACACGCTTCTTTGTTCACTATCTCCGGTACTTAATTGACGGTTTTATGAAACCTATTCTCAAACATCTTCATAGCAAGGTGATATCATGTTTCATCTTTTCTTTTCGTGGGTTAGTTACCTGTGGCGTTGTTTCATTAAATGGTAAACTCTTTTGGTTATTCTTGAAGTGATTTGTATTTGAATGGTTTCTTCAAACTGTTTGTGATTTGGCATGTTCTGCAACCTAGTTGACATTGTTGTTATTTATAATTTGCTTTCCCTTGTTCTTTCATGATTTTGCGCTGAAATATTATCAAGGTTGGGATAGTAGTTTCCCCTTGGGTTATAATGATATTTGAGCATGGATTTGGCATATATATTACTCTTTTACAATGAACAAGAGGGGGGTGCTTGGGTTCCAATCTCACTGCAGAGCTGCTAGGGCACATGTAGGCAGTGTTGCCCTTAGCGCTGGCATGCCCTTTTGCCTATAAGATGGGCTTGGTGCCCCAGGTGGCTGGGCTGGTGCCAAGCGCCTAGTCATTCTTGGCGGCTGCCAAGCTTCTTGTTTGGTGTTATTTATGTTAAGTGATGCATAATTGCGATGAGCAGGTGCTTTTGTTCGAATAATGGTTCGTACTGCAATTTCAATCAGGTGTGGAATTACTGAAGGTCTTGCTTCTCACTCAAGGAAGTTTTTCAAGGGGTTAATCCCAAAAGAAAGGGATTGCAGGTGTGGAATTAATTTTCTCCAAATCCCCCTCAATTATTTCGGGGAGGGATTAACCGAACGAAATGTTAGACGATTTCTTACTGCAACAGAAAGTTGAGAGCTCAGTGCACGAGACTTTTTTATTCGTGGAAAAGAAAAGCTTTGATTAGAGCATCTCCAAGAGAACCAAAACTAAATTTTTGCAACTAAGTACAAAAATCAGTGCTCCAATAGATACCTAAAACCATTCCCAAATTTACCTCACGCCTAATATCGACGCTAAAGAGAGCTCCGTGCTTCCTCTGTCAACTGACTAAGCGTAGAAATGACATGGGACACTCGGTGGTGTCACACCTCTTTATTTCGTATGGAGTGAAAGAAAAAAAAACACTATGCGTAGCCTGTATATGTTTCTTTCCTCTAAGAATTACTTACAGGATTGGATAGCTTTGATGTGGCTGTCAAAAATCATACTTACAGGATCATTAAGCGCGCTAATCCTTATACATAGTGGGTATGTATGTGTATGTATCTATGTATGAGCTAATTAATTAATTAATCTGTACGTAGTACTATACGTCTCAATATATATAATTTGAATTGATCAAATATATAAATTTCATAAAACTACATATAGCTTGATAGCTACTAGGATCAAGCCGCATGCAATACATCAATCAAACAGAAGGGGTTAGGGTGCATGTGCAAACGAAATACATTAGCGATAAAAGGCCTTGCAGCGTCCTAGCTTGATAGCTACTACTCCTTCCCAGAAAAAACTAATCCTAGATACGAACTTGAACAAGTGCTTGTCTAGGTTCATAACTTGGATGGCCGATCGTTTGTGATGTTGGTGAGTCAAATTAGACATATAGATATCATTTGTGATGTAGTATACATATGCAACTTCCTTAGCACAAGAGGTGGAAATGGCACAATGACTTGAGCTTCCTTGACACCAGTAACAGTGCCAACAAGGACCTGGATTAAGGCATTCAACCAATTTGATTGATGTCAAAAGTTAAATATTTTGGTGATCTTCTCTATTAACCTACTTTGTGATGGATGTTTAGTTGTAATGTGAAATCCAGTCAAGCTACATAAGCAAATATTATCCATGCATATTGTTCCTTCACGAAACACGTCTTGAGAAAATTTGTTTCTTTTTACTTGAGTTTTCACTAATACAAGCATGTATCTATGTAACTTGGCTACGAATTCCAGACCAAATATAATAATTTTTAAGTGTTGATATATATATTTTTAACATCACATTAAACAAATCTTATTTTGCGAGATGAGCTTAGCTCAATTAGATAGATTTCTACTATATAAATTGGGTACTTGTAGAGAGTAGGTTTTGAGTGTGCGTGTATGTTTATATGAGCATATATGTTTGTATTGTATTATTTTTTGAAAAAACCTTTTATTTTGTTTGTTTTAAAAAAACTTTTTTCAACGCGAAACCGCTTGGCTCGACAGACAGAACCCGAAACCTCGAAAAGGGAAAGGAATAATAAAAAGAAAATCCCCAATTGACGTGGTAGTGAGTGACATGTGGGTCCGGGTTATCAGCCTGGCTGCGGCGCAACAACGAATTGAAGGCGGCGGCGGCGGCGATGGCGGGCGGCGACAGGGGGAGGGATGTCGAGGAGGAGACGAGGAACCAGATCATGCAGAATCTCTTCGGAGACCAGTCGGAAGACGAGGAGGAGGAGGACGACGACGAGGCCATCGAGGTCGTCGATGAGGACGACCACCCGCATCCGCATCAGCAGCAGCAGCAGCTTCGCCAAGTGGTGGACGACAGCGGCGAAGATGATGCCCGTAGCGACGGCCACGCCCGCTCCGGTTACCACTCGGTAAACAAGCTGAATCTCAATCTCCCCTCCCCTGCTTCCTGTCCCCCATCCTGGGGTTAGGGCTTAGGTTTGTTCGGGTGGAATAAATCTCGCGATTGGGATACAGCAGTTTGATGATCCAGTAGATTTGTGCTTCGTTGATCCCCAATCATCTGTTCGAAAATTCTGAGAGGAAACATCTTGATAACCTTGCTAGTAGAAAATTGTACTTTGTAGACCGAAAGTATTGTAGTTTTCGATGACGTGATATGGAGCATTGCGGGGGCGTGGTGTGCCTCTTGAACACCACTGGAATTTGAGAAATCCATCATTTTGTTTCCTCACACTTTGCACCCAAGTCTGTCAGTCTCAAGCGTAAATACAATGGCTATCTTTAACCCTCCATTAATACAATGGCTATAAGGTAGAGACTCTCTACCTTTTTGCGTTAAAAAAAAGTCTCGAGTGTAAATCCTCTGTGTTATGGTAGTTTTTTAGTAGGCAGCTGTAGCAAGTGATTTGGAGACATATTGGACCTATCACGGTGTAAAAATCGAACCGTCATTCCTTGCTGATCTTGCCATAGAGTTTAGCTCTTGTAGGTTTTCTTGTGTCTGAGTTCTTCAACAATGCATGCTGTATACTTCTGCTGCAGCTATCTGATGTGATGCTTGCTTATTGATTTGCTTGTCCAGGAAGAAGTGGAAGGTGAGGCTGATAATGGAGGGGAAGGTGAAGCGGAAGGAGAAGGTGAAAGTGAGGGGCAAGTTGGGATGGAAGAGGAAAGTGAAGCTGAAGCACATCGTGCTGACCTTGATCAAGGAGAAAGTGATGGGGAAAAGGTCCAGAGCTCCCCTGAAAGAAAACTTAGTGACCGGGCTATGCAAAATGATGCAGCAGGCATGGATAGTGAAGATGAAGGCTATCAGCAGCGGCCTGTAGCTAGCAGAAGAAGAGGAGTTGTTGCCTCTGAATCTGAGGGGTCTGAAGATGACTATTATGCTGGTCGAGCTCATGAAGATGAGGAACCTCGTCAAACAAGGAAATCACCAAGGTTAAGGGAAAAAAATCAGAATGCTATTTATTATCTATGCGTATATGCTTTCTAGATCTGACATTACGATGTAACAATCTATCCACTGATTGATTAACTGTTTCTTAGTATTTTGCTAGTGACTCAATATGCATTCTTTGCCTATGTATCCTCCCTACCTTTGTAGTAAGTAGTAACTCGTGAGAACCATAATCTTATGCAGCTCGCCAGTTGAGGAGGAGAAAGATCATGAAGTTGTCCGTGATGTATTTGGTGAAAGTGATGAAGATGAACCTGCTCCATATCGTGATCAACATGAAATTGATGAAGATTCCCATGTGAGATTTTTATGCTCAAGTTACCTACCATTCTAGGCTTAAAGTAGGAATATCTTTCGTCATGCTTAAAGAAAACCAGCAAAGATTTTCACGGAATTTCTAAACAGAGCCATTTTTTTTATACATTCTGCACTGAGCAAGTACAGTATGCTAACGATGACTTGGTGGCATGTTGTTTGAAGTGAATATCAACAAAAGTATTCATGTAATTCAACATGTAGAGAATTTTGTGTTTTATCTTCTTTTAAATTCAGAGTTACCATTTGATGCTTAACTATGTAACAAATTTATTGATGCAGGTAGCATCTTTGCTGTTTGTGTATTTGTCTAAAAATCTTTCTCCCTGTTCATTTCTTGTATGTATCCTGCATGAACATAGATCTGTGCTCCAGTCAGTATTTATCAACTTTGACACCTATTACCTGTTATCTTTTTCTGGATGCAATAGGTACTCAAAATTTCCTCCTTTTCTTTTTCAGAGATCACCCATGGAAGATGAAGGTCACTATGAGAAGGATTTGCAGCCCGAGGATGTAGTAGCTGATGAAGATATGAGATATGAGATATGAATCAGATGAAAATCGTGAATTGAAACCAAAAGAGAAACCAGTTGGTCCACCGTTGAACCTGGTGGTTCCACTTAAGCAGCTGCCAGCTCAACCCGACAGAGTGAGTTGACTACCCCTTTTGAACCATATATCTTTCAGTCTTTGACCATACCACACTGTTATCTTTTCTGACAAGATGATTATGTAGGCAGACATCAGTTCTCTTTGATGGATATTCATTGCGTTGCTGTATATGCACCAGATTTTTTATTTGCTATTCTTTGTATCCGTTACTGTTTAATTGCTGATGTTTTGTGCTTGTGCGTAAATGTTGTTGTGCAGAACTGCACAACTGACTGGTACAGTACAATGTCAGAAATAAAGAACCTGTGCTGCTATGAACTCCATGCTTGTACTTATTATGTGACATTGGTCCTTTGGTAGTTGAAATTTCCTTTTATGTCATGGTATTATTGAAGAGAACTTTGCTGTCATGTTCTATAGACTTGACTAGGAATATTAATGATTGATGCTTAAATGTTTTGTGCTTTTGCAGCTATTCATATGATTATTTGTTACCGACTGATTTCTTAACTTGTAGATGAATGTGATCAAGGTATCAAACATTATGGGGATTGACCCAAAGCCTTTTGATCCTAAAACATATGTGGAGGAGGATGTATTTGTTACAGATGAATCTGGGACCAAAAAAAACGATACGACTGGACGACAATATTGTGCGG
Source organism: Oryza punctata (assembly GCA_000573905.2). NCBI lineage: Eukaryota > Viridiplantae > Streptophyta > Magnoliopsida > Poales > Poaceae > Oryza > Oryza punctata. The sequence goes on along the minus strand of CM002494.2, from coordinate 587,956 downwards.
TGGAGAACCGTTAAGAATGCTAATGGCACTACATCTGTAAGTGGAATGTTTTTCATGTAGCATTTTGAGATCCTTTAGCATTACAGCCTCAGTTATGCTATGTTGCCATCTTCTAAATTTTTCCCTCCTGAAGATGCTGCGGGCAGCTTCTTAACTTTCTTACAATAATCAGGGTTGTGAACTAGCCTTTGGTGATGCTTGCACTGATTCTTCTATCATAGCCAACTTGCCCAACTGTTATTATGTATTCCTTGCAAAAAAAAATATGTTATTATATATACCATAAGATGCTTGCTCTGTTTCTTCTTCCTCCTCCTCCTTTTTTTTTCATTGTCCTTTTAAGTAGTTTGTGACAGGTGTTCGGTGCACTATGTGGCTATGCATATGATATATGAGCATTGTTGCAGGTTGAAAGTAATGCGCGCATTGTAAAATGGAAAGATGGGACCATGCAGCTGCTGATTGGCAATGAAGTTCTTGATATATCTGTACATGAAGCACATCGTGATCAGTCCCATCTGTTTCTGAGGAATGGGAAGGTAAAGTACTTCTTGTCTGCAATTCAACAATGTTTGCTACCACCTGTTCATTCATGCTCTTACCGCATAGGTCTCACTAACCTGATATAATTTTGAACTGTAATGCAGGGAGTCCTTCAATCACAAGGAAGGTTCTTACGGAAAATGAGATTCATGCCATCTTCCTTGTCTTCGAAATCACATAGTTCATTAACTGCTCTTGTTGATTCTCATTATAAGAAAACGGTTAAGATGCAAAAATGGATCGAATCTAAGGATCCTGAGAAAGTGAAGCAGGAAAAAGAACGGGTAACCAAAAACTCCATTTCTTAATCCATTGGATGTATATACAACACTGAATGACATATGTGTTTGATTTACATTTGCGCCAATGCTGCTTCTGATATGGTTCCTATGTCAAAAACGACATGATTTGTGTTGTGTTATATTCTCACTTTCCTTTTTTTTCTATAGGGGATAGCCATTGGGCTTGACGTAATATGTACATTTATATTTTTTCCCTTATTTGTTTAGATTATAGGAGTTGTATGCATGTGATACTTAATAGAGTAGAATAATCAGCAAGATGGTCAGAATGCAAACTTCAAATTAAGTAAATATAATTTGGTATCTGACCATGAGAGATTTGAGCAGATACTGAATTTATACCAGATAACTGACAAACAAGTGAATAGGAGCATAACTTCAGGTGGGGAATCTCTCCCCCCCCCCTTTGAAAATTTCAAATATATATATATATCTATACCTAATAAAAAAATACGTAAGGTTTCCGTTCGTCCGTTTCATCCGTCGCACACATCACGCGCAACTCCCGAATCATATTACAGTTCAAACCAAAAATAAAATCCCAATACAAATCGCGCACATCACGCGCAACTCCCGAATCATTACATTACAGTTCAAACCAAAAATAAAATCCCAATACAAATCGGAATCATCAAAAAATATCCAAAATATTAACACAAGAGATTATGAGAGGAGAGGGAGGGGCGACCGGGAGGCCACCGCGCGCTGTTCCTCGCCGGGGATCCGCCGCGCCGCCGAGAAATTGCCAACCCGCCGCTGCGCTGGATGCTAAGAGGGAGAGGGAGGAGCCAGATGTTGAGCCATCGCGCCGTTGGAGAGCCGCCGACCCGCCAGATCTGGCGAGCAGCGGGGCGGCTGCGCTGCCCGACGAGGTGGGAAAGAGCCGGCGGTGGAAGAGAGAGGGAGGGGGAGAGGCGATGCTGGTGGGCGGATGGGAGAGGAGAGGGGAGGGGCAGAGGTGTCGCCGGTGGGGAGAGGGAGCGGTACCGCCACCGCCGCCGCTCGCGGTAGGGGATGGCGCCGCCGCAGCAGCTCGCGATGGGGTAGGGTGCCGCCGCCGCCGCTTGCGGGAGGGCAAGCGCCGTTGCCGCCGCCACTCGCGGTGGGGAGGGCGCCGCCACAGCCGCTTGCAGGAGGGCAGGGCGCTGCTGCCGCCGCTACTCGCGGGGGGAAGGGCGCCGCCACTGTCGCACGCGGGGGGAAAGGGCGCCGCCGCCGTCGCTTTTCCGGAGAGAGAGAGTAAGGGGATCGCGGGAAAATATTTCTAGGGTTAGGGTTAGGGTTTCAGCTATTTATCTACATCGGGGTCAATCGGGATCGTCCATCAGATCGGACGGTCCTGGCTTCTCCCGCGTTGGGCTGACGCTGTTTCGGGCCGCGACGCTATTGGGCCAGTCCATGGGCTGCGCATACGAAGCACAAAAGAAGGTCGGGTGTTGGGCCGCGCTATTGGGCCCGAGCTTAAATCAGTTTTTTCTTATTTTAAGTATTTTTCTATTTTCGAAAATAGCATTAATACCATTTAAATTGTTTATGACTGCCTATTAATTTAATTCTATCTAAATTGAACCAGTGAGAATTTTTTCTAAATGTTTCTCATGATATGGATTTATTTTCATTATTTCTAATTGTATTTCCATATTGACTCTAAACTCTCCTTTCAATATTCTTTTTTATTTAGAATTTCATTTTTTTTCTCAATTGTATTCCTATATGCACTCTAGCCCTTTTTGGAGAATATTCTACACTCCTCATCCAATATAATTTATTTTACAATTTTTGTTATTTATAAATTTTATTTGTAAATGGACTCTAAACTCATCTTTCAATATTCCTTATTTTTTAATTTCAAATTTCATTTCTTTTTCTAAAATTGTATTCAACAAAAAATAAAAAATAGGAATACTTTGTATTAATTTGTAATATTTATATAAAGAGATTATTCTATCAGCTTAGGTAATTTTTTCCTTAGAAAAAAAATTATTCTATGCAGGTGTTCGATTGGACTATACACATATATAACATGATTTTTTTTTAAAAAATAAAATAAAAAAGTCCTTATCTACAATGATTTCTCCTTATTTTTTATTTCACTCTAATTAATATGAGAATTAATTATTTTCTCTATTACCTTTAGATTAATATGATAACATTATTTTTTCCGTTGCAACGCACGGGCATTTTTCTAGTATATATATATATATATAGGAGCATAACTGGTAAGCTAGTACCATTAAGGAAATGCTACTAAAGTCCTAATGTTGCAAACTACAAGAATGGTCTTCTCCATGGAAATATGAGCTTCAAATTTGATTATTCTTAGGAGCATAGCTAGTCAGGATCACTATATAAAATGATTGAGAGGACAATTGATGCTTTTAGAGCACGACAATCAGCAAGCAAATTTAGAGTATGGCAATCAGCAAGATAATTGTTTTTCTTGGAGTACAAACATGTAATAACATTTTTAGCTATAGTTGGTAAATAAACGATCCTCAAGTGTCTAAAAACATTACGTGCAAATCTTGGCATGTTGAATGGCAAATAGCAAGATTTTCACCATATTTATCCTAAAAATAAAGATGTAATCATTATGAAGTCATTTGAATGAGTTCCACAATGTTGTTGTTCTCTCTGTTTTTTTCTTCCTTTCATGATGAGAGGATGAGTTCTAAGATTAAGAAATTTATGTCGTCATACCAACAAATATCAATGTGATATCAGAAGTCTCATTTTCCAACAAAACTGCAATTTGTATTCAGCAAATTCTCTTGTTTGTGTTTTCAGTTTATCCTGCATGTTTTTCTCCAGTGCACAAGCAAGCATTAATTAGCATGTTGTTTATGGATTTTAAGCTCAATTTCTGTGGCAGTTCAACGCGCGTTCTGGATCCCGTGAATTTCAGCTTTGATCTGAGGGTCTAAAAGTTATCCTGCATGTTTTTCTCCAGTGCATAAGCAAGCATTAATTAGCATGTTGTTTATGGATTTTAAGCTCAATTTCTGTGGCAGTTCAACTCGCGTTCTAGATCCCGTGAATTTCAGCTTTGATCTGAGGGTCTAAAAGTTATTGTAACATGATTTGTTCTTAGTGCTACGCTGCATAGCATTTATTGTGGCTTGCTCCAGTGAACTTTTCACAAAAAGTAAATCACATAGGGTGAAGTTTCCTTTTATGAAGGTGCAATAACCAAATAGTTAACATGCCGATTTAGTAAATGCATTTAATCCTGTTCGTGCTTTGCTGTATTTCCTTTCTGTTCTGAACTTGTTATATATGCATTTTGAATGAAGTTTGTCCCTTTCCACTATGCAGGCCTTGGGCCAAAATATTCGAGCCCATTCAATTCTTCAACGCAAAAGAGAAAAGGTTAGCCGCAAGTACACACAGCCTGCCAGGCAAAGAAGACAGCTTTCTCCCGGTTTTTTGGAAGATGCATTAGATGAGGTGGGTTTCTTGTCATTTCTCTTATTTCTTCCGCTTAAGGTCACTGATACAATCAGTTATTGTTGTTCATACAGTTCTAGTATTAGTGATAAATGATATTTAGTCCAGACACATCCTATTAAATCTCACTAGTAAATGCCATTTGAATGTTCGCCAGTCTTTCCAATTTAGCTGTGAGGCCACTTTTGGCTGCAATATAATGCTGGTCAAGTGCAAGACCCTCCACACCTTTTTCTTTTCTCGAACACGCAGGAGATCTGCGTAGGGGTGGCGCAGCACAGGGGAGTTTAGAAAAAAACCCACTCCGTAAACACCGTCATGTCTTACAAAAGAACCAAACAAACCGAATGACCTAGTTAAGCCGCAAGGGCTATCGACCTAGCAAACAGTTTTCGAAGCTTGGAAACTTCAGCCAAGCACCAAAGTGCACCTTCGTTTGCTACTGATTGGATCACCGATGCCACATACAGAGTTGCACAATGCCACAAATAGTCGTTCCTATGCTTCCAAATTTCCCTCCACATCTTATTAACACTGCGTCACTGCCCACTCCTTATTTGATTTTAGCAAGTGATTTGAGTTCAATTTCACTATCCGACCTAAAGCTGTTGCATGGTAAAAACTCTGTTCAGTGAAAACTGAAATCTTCTTCAGTCCTACATGTTTTATTTACGCGATGATATCCAAAATTTCTTGTCTGGTTAATTTTATTTCCTTTTTTGAAACCACGTAGGCTGCTATTGTATGCACATGGCACGTACACATTAACAGTTTATCTGTAAATTCATAGGGGCAATATGGACTTGTTTAAGTGTACTGTAAATGACTCAGATATATAGATCATTATGTTGGCAGTTTATTTCTGTGTAAGATTTTTTTTTCTAAGCTTAGCTGGTTTACTCAACTGTGAGTGTACCTTACTGAATGGTTACATATTCAGATTCTGGGTAGATGGTTAATTTTATTCTGCTGTTGTAGCTCATGATGTTTTTCCTTGGATTTAGATGCACATGTTCAATAGCTGTTTTTGTAGTTGTAAAATGTGCTGTGATGATTTGCAACTTGTCCTTTTGGCGCGTTCTGGCGGGGGATTGGATTCGGCGTGACAATTAATAAGACTATAGTACTGGTTATGCCCAATGATTTATTCAATGTCATTTTTGGCAGGATGAGGAACCTGACCATCAATATGGTTCTCGCTGAATGCCAGCACGTAGTCGTTTTGAGGATGAACTGGAGGCTGAAGCACTAGCTGAGAGGCGCATAGTTAGTGCAAAGAAGGTGAGCAACTCATCAGCATGTAACCCTTGTTATTTTTTTAACCAATGTATTGCTGTTTATACATAATCTGTATTGTTTGCACATTTTCAGTCAAGTATGGGCAGAAACATTCCTCTCAAACCATCCTTTCCTGCTCATCCGCCTAGACGACAGGCAAATGAATATTCTGAGAGTGAAAGGGAGGAGTCAGAGTATGAAACTGAAGGAGAGGATCTTGAGCACTCACCAACCCAGGGGAGGGAAGATGAGCTTGATGAAGAGGATGAATATGAGGAAGATGTGGAAGAAGAAGCAGCTATGTCAGATGAAGAATTGAGGTAAGACCGATGTCATGGCCTCAAAACTCTTGGTTTTCTTTTTCACGAGTTAGCAATGTGAATATGTGATACAATTTTGCAAGTCAGGTTCTTTCTTGGATATGCCCAGTAAAGAGATTAAGGAATTAAATACTTTTGCAGCATATGAGGACAAGATTTTCAAGAATCTTGACAGTAACCACTAGGAATATGATCAATTTGATATTTTAGTTTACATTGCTGGCATTTTGTAGATAGCTAAGCTTATGCTCAGTAGTTCTGCAGGTCAGCGGGCAGGCTTGCTGCCTTGTTTATGTTGAAGTGAAACAAAAGGAAACAAAAGAAAAATGTACTCAGTTTATGTTTGACTACTTCTGCATACTAGTTAGTATATAGCTGAAAGGAATCTATGATCGATTTTTGTTATAGTCAGTATTTAGCAAACTTGAAAGAAAAACATGATGAGGCTAGCTGCATATAAATCCAAACTGAAACTGGAGCCCTCTGCTGCAGGAACCAAAGCGGAGGAGAGAATCTGGGGGTGCCAGTGCCAGCCAAAGGCGCAAGGAGATCGACTCGGACGATGATTCTCCACCGAGAAAACAACAGGCTGTTCATCGTCGGAAGGCGGTGGTTTTTGACAGTGACGAGGAGTGATGATGAAAAAAAAAAGCTTGCAAACACCAATGTTGGCATGGCATCATATTATTTGCTTGAGGATTATTGTTTAGTAATAACAAGAAAATGTTGTCAATTGTTAATGTATTTGGGATGCAGTCTTGAAATCAAATGTTAGCTGTGCTACCAGGTTTCCTACACTAATAGTATAGACGATCTAGTAGTATTATCTAAAAAAAAAATTATAGATGATCTGGTAAACCATCACCAGTGCGTGCTGTTTTGATGCTCATTTGCAAATATCTAGGCGTTGAAAATAGCCAAGGAATGTGAAAGTTCAAGGGCACAATGTACTGGATTATCCTTTTTCTTTTTGTAAGAACATTTATTTTTGTTCTTTTTGAAAAAAGAAAGTTAAAAAGTAAGAACAGGTGATAGTATGTCTTGCAAGCCGAACAACTCTAAACGAGGCGTAGAGGCCATGAAACAACATGTAGGAGGCCCAAACAAAAGTAAGCCCAACAAAGGCCCATTAGATAATGTCATCCTCGACGCCCCCCCCCCCCCCCAACCTATATATAAAAGGAGATTCATTCGTAAACCCTAGTGCTTCGCTTCTCCGCCGCCGCCGCCGCCGCGTTCCATCTCCTACCACCACCACCACCACCGGAGAAGAAGAAGATGGTGTCTGGTTCGGGTTTGTGCACGCGGCGGGTGGTGGTGGACGCGCGCCACCACATGCTGGGGCGGCTGGCGTCGATGGTGGCGAAGGAGCTCCTGAACGGGCAGCGGGTGGTGGTGGTGCGGTGCGAGGAGATGTGCATCTCCGGCGGCCTCGTCCGGCAGAAGATGAAGTACCTCCGCTTCCTCCGCAAGAGGATGAACACCAAGCCCTCCCATGGCCCCATCCACTTCCGCGCCCCCTCCCGCATCTTCTGGCGCACCGTCCGCGGCATGATCCCCCACAAGACCCCCCGCGGCGAGGCCGCCCTCGCCAACCTCAAGGCCTTCGACGGCGTCCCCCCGCCCTACGACCGCACCAAGCGCATGGTCGTCCCTGACGCCCTCAAGTACGCTCGCTTACTCTCCTCTCCTTACTTTTTTTTTTTGCTGATTTTAATCACCTTGCGCTGCTGCTAATCCATGCCTGCTCTGCTTCTTAGGGTTCTTCGGCTGCAGCCCGGCCACAAGTACTGCCTCCTCGGCCAGCTTTCCAAGGAGGTCGGCTGGAACTACCACGACACCATCAGGGTAAGCTCTGCATTGCCTTCCATTACTCTGCTTCCCATTTCATTTCTGTATTCATGCTGCTTTTAGTTTTAGGTTTAATGCATATGCTGTAATGCTGTATACATGTGCCCCTTTTACTTTTCGGATGAATGGATATGCTATTATCATTGAACGTTTTAGGATGAATGCAATGCTGAATACACGTATTGAACTGTTAAGAGTAGTTCATCTTGGAATGTTGTGCTATTATGTGATCACTTTTGTGAATATTGGGCCCTCGTAGCTATTTGATTGTATTGTACGGTATTAAGGCGTTGAACTCAAACTCAACGTGCTCTGGATTTGAATGTGTAATTTTTTGCTCACTAACTTTATGCTGTACACCTCTTTAGCTTTTGTTTTACACCATAGCCTCAACTGTCTGAGATTAGTTGATGACTCAGATGATGCACGAAATCTCAAGGATCCCATTTATTTATTTGCACAAAGATGACGAAATTCCCAGATACTGTGATTACTTATGCTATGGCTGTAAATTTGCAAATGCACCTTTTTTTTACTTCTTGTTTGCATCACCTTTTCAAATGTTACACAGCATGTTTTTTCTCTAATCCATGTTGAGTAGAATAGCCTATTTGGCATGATTGGTAAAATGAATAAAAATTACACGTATTCTCATTGATTTTTCAAAATGATGTTTACAACCAGCTAGAGCAACTGTGCCATTTCTCACAACAAAATATTCTGTTTGATACATTTATCTGCTTTGTTTCTGAGTTTGTGCTATTTTTTCAACCATGCCCTGCCCTTCTAGGCTGTTATCATCTCAATTCTGGTTGGGCTTTTTTTTGTTTCCCTTTAGTTCTTATGAAAGCACACTGATCACCTTGTCTATTGCACCTGCAGGAATTGGAGGAGAAGAGAAAGGAGAAGGCTAAGGTTGCATACGAGAGGAGGAAGCAATTAACAAGGCTGCGTGTCAAGGCTGAGAAGGCTGCTGAGGAGAAGCTGGGCTCTCAGATAGATATTTTGGCCCCAATCAAATATTGATTGGACTGATTGTCATCAATTTTTTTTTTTTTGCCTTTATGATATTTCTGCTTATCGGTACCATGAGAAGTGAAATGATAAGTCTATCGAAACATGATAATTTTGTTCCAATCGAATACTAGAGAGTTATATTGGCTTGATATGATTTTCCCTCTTGAATTTTCAACCTTGAACTCTTCTAACTGGACAAATTACCCCTTTGGTTTGTTCTGGATTGTTTTGATCCTACTTTCCGAGGAAGTTATTTGTCCTGTGATTTTTACCCTGTGGTTCGGAACTAATTTGCTCATTCTTTGCAATGATGTCTGTTAATATTATGCTTGGCTAGGTTTCTTCTACCTCCTACGTTTTATCACTTAGCCCTAGCACCGTCGCTGGCGACGAGAGCCGCAGGCTGCAGCATCGGACCTTGCAGCACTTCTGTTCCCAAGTTCAATGGCTCATTTCTTCCTTTCTATTCACCATTTGTATGTTCTGTATTTTTTTTAATTGTTTGTGCAGAACACAAGATTGTAGACTATAATATAGATAGAATCAATCCTCCTGAATATTTTAATGTCAGTCACTTTATGCCAATGTTAGTATTAATTTTCTTGATTGAGTCTAGCGAAGAATAAGCTGAGAAACAAATTATTAAACAGTTAGTTAATCACATTGAGCGAGATATCTTCTTCAAAATTAGCTAGCATGACTTTTGAAAGACATACGCTTACGGGAAAAATATAAAGCACAAAAATATTCGTACGGTAATTTTCTATTTCTTTTTAAATTTATTGTTGATTTTAGTCGATTTGCAATGCCATGATTATTATTCCTATATTTGCACTATGCTTTTTAACAAATTTTGTACATATATATTGAACTTGTAGCGGAGCTTGAAGGAGACACACCTAGCGAAAAATTGCTAGAGCCACCACTCCACCAACTCATCCCTATCTTTTACTCCTTCCGTCATATAATAATTCATAATTTTTTGCAAAATAATTTTTTTATTTTTAGATAATCATTACATCGGAGTTTGTAAAAGTAAGACATAAACACATTGATACTCACTCTATCCCATAATATAAGGCGTGGTCAAAGTTGGCACAGTCTCCAAAACTAATCTTTAGTTTATAATTTCTCATATACTATAAGATTTGTAGCAACAAAATTATAACCATATGAAAGTAAATTTAAATATCAATCTAATGATATAATTTTTAATAAATGAAATCCATTTTATATTATATTAAGTGTTAGTCAAATGTTTTAAAGGTTGAATCTTGTAATGCGTGTACGCCTTATATTATGGGATGGAGGGAGTAGTAAATAAAGTGGGATGGAGGGAGTAGTAAATAAATTGAGAAGCAGTTGCATTGAGATTTGATAAAATGTGGCTATTCTGGTTTTTTTTATGGTATGTACGGGATTGGTGAAAAATATACTTATTTTAGAATGGAGGACCCTGTAGCCTTGTACAACTATTCAAATCTACACTAATATTGTGGTCTTGTAGCCCTATGGCCATTGCCTAAGCTTCCTTGCTACTATTTCTTTCACTGCAGCACTACACACTTCCTATGATCTCCAATACCATTACCACCACTACAACGCGTCCATCATAGAAGATGACCACCACCATTGGTAGCGACGATGTTATTGTTGAGAGGAGATATTTTAATTTTTTTTCCATTTTCTTAAATATAACAGTTGTTCAGCGAAAGGATGGAAGATCAAGTACATCTATGAATCCCAATGATAAACACACATACACACCTCATAAATTGACACTCAAAAACTATTAGCACTAGCTGCAAAGATAAATGCCAAATACTCCAGTAGACACTTGTTGGCACATGCAGAAGAACATTGAAGCGTAGGTTCCTTGGTTAGGCATTCTTCTCCACCTTTTCTTCTCAAAGTTCTTTTACTGACACATATCGATTATATTAAAAAAGTTACTACGATCTTGCTGTTGCATGAAAGATATACGTAAGACCTTGTCAGTATACTAAATGTAGGATACTCCATAGATGCGCACATACTCAGTGGAAATATATGAACCCATTCTGATAATCAACTTCACTTACTTAACGTTCGAAAGAAAGAGTGAAACTAAAATTAAGGGTTCGAATGCATACGCACCTACTAACAAATAAACATAGAATTGCTCTAGTGATGATCGACTGAAGTTGCATGATATAAAAGGGGATCCCAGTCCACAACGATTTAAGCATGGAAAGAAGGTACTTGAATTTTGAGCACATAATAATAATAATAATTGGGCTTTGTGGATACATATATGGTGCATTATAAAACAAAGCTAGGAGTCCATGGCGTATTACTTAACTCGGGTCAACTGATAGATACACTAATAAGTTCAACCACGCATAGCACATTTTATCTTTTGAACAAAGCCGTCGCCTTCCATCCTTACATATTTGGCGCCAGCTGTGGTCCCAAACATGTACCCAGCAAAACCCACTCCAGCAGCGACCCACACATTCCCTAGGTTGTAGGCGCCAATCTTCTTCTGACGGTCAAGAATTAGGCTACAATGCACATCAAAGGGAGGGAAAACAAGAAGGAATGAGATATTATCATTACATTACAATGATCAATTGCTGTGGAGATAAACTACATAAGAAACATAAAACACTACTGAGTCATTCTAGATGATTAAGAAGTACCTCTCGGTGCTTTCTCTCACCAAATCTCCTTTTCCCAAGTTCTTCGTAGTATCTTCTAGTTTATCCTCCCACACCCTAGGCTGCAAAGAAAAAGTTAATTCAAACAATCAATATCCATAACAAACTTTAGAATTGGCTGGCTAAGGATCCAGAAAACCAAGAAAATGGATATGTCAAGAGGTTCAACAAGTCACAGGAGGCATTAAGTCTAACATATTTATAATAATGAAAACACAGAGCACCCATGGCATCTTCTTCAAGCAAGTTTCCAGCCAGTTGCCTCAATGCCCTTTGTTGGCTTACCTTGCATAGAGTCTTGCAAATTTTTAGTCCACTTTCCAGTGTGGTGTCATCTGTTTCTAATCTATTGCCAAGCCTAGAAATTACACAAGCTCATCCCAGGCTTTGTTACTTCCATAAAATTTATGAATGCAGCAATAAATACAGATGTCAAGCATTGAAGAGAAAAAAAAAAGAACTGATTGTTGGTACAAGCATAGGCATAGTTTATTACTTTATCCTGCATTACTATTTCAATCCAGACTAAAGGGCACAAAGATTAAACCTTGATCGATGGGTACATATCAGCATGGTAAAATTCCCTCAAGTTCTCCTTGAACCACAAAAAAAAAAAAAAGACACAAGTAACAAGTCACTTTGAGTTTTAAATGGATTATAGCCACACAAGACAGTTGGAAAACTGTCATACTCTCTCCATTCCATATTGTTCTACAATAAGAAATAAATACACCATCAAGACATCTTGCATGGTGAATTCAATAAAAACTAATTTGATGTTGTAGATGTTGATACAATTTTCTATAAAGCCAAGTCCTTTTTCTTTACAGCTATATCACATATCTAAACAGTTAGCAAGCAGTAGTTTTATTTTTATAGGGTGTGAATGCATTTGAAAAGGAAAAAAAAAATCACACTTTGCAAGTTTTAACCAACAATTAGTCAAACTGTACCTAGAGATTCATAGCATTACAACAGACATATAAGGTGTTTTTTCACAATTGGTTTTTTGAGATATTAACGATATAATATAATACCATAAGAGTAATTAATGGTTGAATAATACACGAAATCTAAATACGCCTTATAAAATTGGATAGAGGGGTATTTGTTTCAAGCCCAACAGTGAATTACTCTCATGTAGCTAAAGTGAAATGTGCAAGGGATTCGGATTAGGTGAAACAAGAGAGAGGGTAGGGATGGAGTGACAGAGAAGCCTTTGCAAGGAAGGAAGGAAGGAACCGCACCTTGTAGTTGCTCGGCTCGAAGGTGATGGACAAAACGTATATCGGCCGCGTAGGTGCGGACACGCCGTGCCGGATTGCCCTCCCAGCCGCCGCCGCAGATCGTAGCACCGCCGCCATACGCTCCTGGGTCGAGCTGTGTTAGGATTTGTATCGGGAGAGGAGCATAAGAAGTTCTTTTTTAGGGTTGAGAGCGGAGTACAAACCAACGTGGAAGGAGGAAGAGGAAGAAGACGGCGACAGGGGGAGCAACGTCGAGGTGAGGACGGATCGATGCCGGCGGCGCGGCGTGGGATTTGTGAGATTGGAGTACTAGGGTTTCGCAGTCCCTTGCTTCTGCTTCTCTCCGGTTCCTATAATTCCAACTAACTCCGTTTCCGTTTCATATTAAAGTCAATTTAATTTTTTTTCCTAAGTAAAATTACTTTACTCCCTCAATTTTATATTATAAGTTGTTTTTTATTTTTTTCTAATTAAATTTTCTTAAGTTTTATGTTTTTATTTTTTGTCGTGTGTTCGATATGAATTAGTATCCACCTATGGGTATAAATATATACACCCAGGGTCCCTGTAAATTATCTCTCGATCAATATAACTACTCTCGGCGCATCGTCACCCTTTTTCTAGTATCCATCAATACAACTACCATGTAAACCCTACGTTTCTATCGGGCCCTGGTCAATTTATCGGCTACATTGGTGTTGTTCAAGGTTGCATCGCTTCGATCTCTTGGATCTAGTTCGGTTGATATATTTACCTGATATCTCAATTCTATTTTGATTGCATTGTGTTTAGAGACACATCGGTTTAGTTAGGACTATCTTGGTTAGGTCTGATCTTCTGTCTTAACCGATATATCTCTACAATCACAATGTTGTTTTAAATAGATTTGTTATATCCATCACATTAGACAGATTTATCGGCTCATTAAGTATTAGATTATCATATACAATCTCGTGTTGCATCGGTTAGGTTCGACCTACTAGAATGTTGTTGATAATATAAATCTTGTTAAGCCGATAGGTTCATGCTAATGTTTTATTAGAGTGCTAGTCAATGAGTTATCATATATGTTATATAATCTAGATTGATAAGGTTTTCTACTAGCATCGGCCGATCTCCATATAGGGTTTTATCGATATCGGGTAGATTATTTTGTTGGCTTAGATTATATAATGTATCCACCACCCTAAAAATCAGTCAAAAGATTGATTGTCTAGATATTATGTTTCTTCTCATACTTAGTGCTAAATCAAGATTTAAGGTTGATCTACTAAGTCGTGCTTAGAACCATAATCTCTAGTCTGCTTCTTGATTGCCAACAAGGGTTTCATTAGGATTTCAGCCAATGAATTATCTAGACGTTGCATCAGCTTACAAGGATTACTTACAAGTTTGTTTTAGCCGATGACAATAAAGGTTTCACTATTAACATCGGACCTCCAGCCGATGAATGCTTTAAACTTCGGATTAGTGTTTATTCAATTTATCATTACTAGCCGATTGGTTTCTACTGGATTATATTATTGTTTCATTACATTATCATCAGCTGATTATCTTTATGCCATTATTTACTCAAGTATCAAGATCTATACTGGATATCGGCTGGTATCGACATCAGCTGGAATTACTATATCGGCTTATCAGCCGATCGGCTCTTTGATATTCAATTTATATATCTTGTCAGTTGTAGAATCAAACTGACTGGCATGCCCGTATCTCATCATTATTTTGGACCTGCACTGGAGCTAAGCAGATCTCCTAGGTCATCGTGTTTTTACGTCAACAACTGTGAGTAGAGGGAGCGAGATCCAGCAGAGGAAAAATCCATTTCCCTCCCAACAATGGATCATGGAGGCGGTGATGGAAGACAAGTTGGTATGGTGGCCGGAGGAGGCTATAGGCACCCGACACACCGATCCTAGGTGACCACGCCGCTGCTACCTGGTTGTCGATGGTGCTCCGCCTTGTCGCATGGTCATCACTGACCTGACTCCTCAAGCATGGCAAGGCGCTCTGCCCATCGCGAGATCGCCGTCATCCCACCTCATTGACCACGCCGATATGCTCCCCTTTTATCGCCACCAAGGGACAGAAGTGTGTGGATCCCCACGCCCACCGCTTCATCTACCCTCAATCCCGTTGGGTGTCGCCTCCTCCACTCCGTATCCCGTCATCGGGAACCTTCATCTTGGTGTCCCCTTCTACGCCATGGTGCTATCGTTCTCCTCCCTGGTGCATCATCGAACTACGGGCTAGGATGGTTGATTGATTCAGATTCAAAAAAAAAAAAGGAAAAATGAAGTGGGGGGAGAGAAAGCAGTTGGTTGGGTATAGAAAAATATATTATATACCGAGTTATTTCATCGAAGTATATCGTTTACTTCAATAATGGTGGGAGCTTATATTTTTCAAAGTGTGAAGCAACCAATATGTTTTGAATAATTCGGTGAATAAGCTCCACATACAACAGTGCGGAGGATAACTAAAACAGTTTTGTTGAACGAGAAAACTAAAAGTCCCAAGAAACAAGAAACATTCCTCCAAAGACACCGTTAAGGCGGGTCCTCTGCCAACAGTCCCTCGTGTCAAGTCAGGTGGAGGAAAGAAGCAACTCAAGTTGCTAGCCTTGAGTAATTTTCTCCCCTACAGAATTTTACACATTAGCTTGCACAAGTAAAATTCTGTAAATAGTGAAGGCCTCATGTTCATTTCAACTAAAGAGTTGCAAAAGAGTTTAAGCACTAATTAAAATGTCCCACAACAAGAAGTTCCCGGGTCATTTTTAGGCATAGGAAGTTAAAATAGAGTGAGTGATACACGAGGGAGATTCTGTTACATGCTTCACCACACCTTCCTGAACTCTCTATTTCGCCTCAAGCATGTTCCTTCATTGGTTCAGAGCCAACACCACCAGAACATTGATCAACTCTGTTATACCCCCAACAGTATCCAGCGATAGCTGCTGCAGAAGCCACCCATGAACGCACTATATTTTGAACCAGAATCTGCTGACGAGCCAAAATAGAACTAGACAAGCAGACAAAGGCAGCAGTAATAATCAGCAAGCATAAAGAATTAACCAAAAAAAAAAACAAGGTGCAATTCACAGGTTTACATACTGGTGCACAGTTTTGATGATCGTATCCTCTGTAACCAAGTTGATTGGTGTTTCCTTAATTTCCTCAAGCAATGCATTGACCTGCGCATATCAACATGCCTAACTTTAGACCTTCACATGTTCCATTAAAACAAAATATGAAGGATTGGCATGTACTTCCCGTCAATCAATGTAAGGCATATTCTCATTGCACATAAACAGGCAAGAAGGCTATATGCCTTCCTAACAGTATAGCACAATCGGATAAACTGAATTCTGCTGGATGGAGTTTGGTGCAGGCATTTGGATAAAAATGCTTGGGAATTGCATTTAAATTTTCCTTGCTCGGCGAGTAGTTAAATCCAGAGTACGCAAAAGTATATCAAATTTTCATTGCTGCTAAAATACAGGAAACAATATCCCATTTTTCAAGCTAGAAGGGGAAACAGGTATAGTTTTGAAGAACAGAGGGTTCTTGTCCAACATAGGGGAAAACAAAGTTACAATTGTTTAGCAACACAGTGTAAACAAAGTTAGGTTTAGAGTTCATTTTCTTTTATTCTGTTCGAGTCAGCAGGGGGTAACTGACGAGTTACTTCCTCTGTTAATATTTATTACAGGCCCCATGTATTCATGATTCAAACATTATGATTAATTTACCAACAAACAGTCACAACCCCCCTATCTTTTGTTTCTGAATCTGTTGTATCAACCTGTTTATTTATTCAGGCTTTCTCTCAAAGCCGGATCTATAAAAGATGTGTTTTCTAATATAATTTTTTTTTTTAAAAGAGAGAAGCAAAGCAACGTTCAATTTGATTTGTAATGAAGGCACCGAATCAAACCGCGCCTTACAAAAATCAAGGCGGATGTATGATTCTTCTTTTTTTTTTTTGCGGGGAAAAAGATCACAAGTTTATTGTTAAGAGTATTGGGATGGGAACCCCCAAGATGATAAGCGATTGAGATGCGTATCTGAAGAAAACAACAGAGATGGAGAAATCGAAAGTATTGGATCCGAACCTCGTGGTTGTGCCGATTTAGAGGGCTAAAGAGGGGTCGCCGGCGGCTTTCGGAGAGGGATCGGCCGGCGTGGAACGAATGCCCCGACGACGCGTCGCGCCGGACGGCCCTCCCCGCCGCGAAAGATCGCAGCGCCATACCTGAGGCCTCTCCTTCTCCCTCCGTCTCTCTCTCTGTTAGATTCTTATATTTTGGAAGTAAAACACGGGATCGGACCGCACGCGAACAGCCAGCCCCACGGTGCAGGGCGAATTAGAGTAAGTTTTCCTCCCTCCGTTTTAATTATTTAAGTTGTTTTATCTTTTTTTTCTATTCAAACTTCTTTAGATTTAATCAAATCTCTATCTTATCTTATCTTAACTAATTAAAAAAATTATAATTTTCCAATCATCACCCTCCAAATCGCACAGTGCACATCGTCCGTCGCTACGCGCTTTCGAAGTCTTGCGTGCATCCTTAGAATCGGAGACATGGAAAAGTGAAGCATAAACACATAAACAAATCAAAGATTCTCACGTAGCTAGATCGTTTCCAAATTTCCAATTCCTAAGTCATACATGAAACTGAACATTGAATTGTCAATTTGGACCCTAAAAATTCCCACACAACTAGATCGTTTTCAAATTCACAATTCCCAGCTTGTACACGAAACTAAAAAGAGAACACTAAATTATCAAAATAGACTCTAATCCACACCAATCCAATTATAGTCAAAGCAGAGGGATCCATGGAAACACTCCAACCCACCTTAATAAAAACAAAAATATCATTGCAACACGAAGTAATCGACAAATCGGACCAAGGGTTTGCGACTCCACCTTGACCTCCTTCAGGCCCGCCCCGGGTTGAAGACGAACCTGGGTATATCCAACTCGCCATTGCCCTAGAGCTTCATGCACTTGTGGCCGGTCACGCCATCACCGCAAACACCCTCCTTCTCCGCCGCCTACGTCCAGGTCTAGAGAAGATAGGGTGTCGCTGGTCTTTGCCTTGCTTGCTACCCTCCACCCATATCCAGCCTTCGCCTTGTTGGCCGCCCGCCACCAGATCTACCATCTCGATGGACACTGCAGTCGCCTTCTCCTCCTCTTCACTGTCGTTGCAGCGTCTCCGGTGCAGGCGCGGACATGAGGTGAGATGCTACGCGGGTGCGTCGAGCGACGCCATGACGGGCAGGATGAGAGGGCAAGCTTGAAGCAGAAGATGAGAGAAAGAGGAGGAAGGGAGGAGGCAGGGGCAGAAGCACTGCTGCTTGCACGGAGGATGCGAGGATGGACTGGTTGGTGGCGGCTGAGGGTGGTGGGCTTCTCCGCACAAGCAACCGGACCAGGCTGAGGATGGGCTACTTCCGACGAGCCCCCTGTTTTCATTTTTTTCCTTTTCTCGAGCTTCTTTTCGTTGAATTTTTTTTTCTCTCTGCGAAGAGATAGGAAACATGGCTGCATGCAGTGTTGCTGTCCCCGCATCATTTATAAGTGTAAATTTGAAATATAATAGAAACATAATAATAGTTTTCTAATATATTATATTTATAATAACATGGATCAAATTAGCCATTACATTTACCTATTTAAAAAATTGGAATGGTAGTGACATGGTTTCAATTTTGCAAAATTCCAGTGAACCCAGCTATCACCAATAGTAATGATATTTTTCTATTATGACATAATTTGTAATTGTTTGGATCAAATTAACACTATAAAGATAATTTAACTAAGCTAGCTTAGGTTCTTATCCCACGTCGAGTGAGATTTTGTTGTTACTACCATTTTTTTCTTAGGTTCACGTCCTTAAAGTTTTAGTTTATTCTCTCCTTTTCAGTTTGGGCATATTTAAAACCTTGCCCTTGCCAATATTGAGATAGGTAGGCTAAAGTTAATTTGGATTGTATTTCCTATTTTGAATAGATTGGGTGTTTAATATCTTAGCGTGCACTTATAGTTACGTATTTTACCTTGCGAGAGAAATCTGTATAGTTTTATCTGCGTGGGTACTTGGAACGCCTAGAAATATATAGCGGTAGATTTCATCGAAGGAAAAGAAAGCAGAGTAGGAGACGACGCGCATGCTAGGCTTGTGAACGAACCTGAATTCCTGGCCTGCTCCTAACGAATCTAGACACCCAGACGGATTTGTGCGCGACTCACCTCCTCGTATTTCACGTGCACGTTTTTCAAACTATTAAACCGTGTGTCTTTTGAAAAAAATCTCTATGGAAATAATTTTAAAAAGTCACATTAATCCATTTTTTTAAAAAAATAGTAAATACTTAATTAATCGCTCCGTTTTACGTGCGAGGGAGGTGAGTTGTCAACCTCACCTCCCGAACACAGCTTGCAAATAGCGCACGACGAAGGATATCGGATATAATGTAAACGCGTGTACGAATGGACCTCCATGTGGAGACTATTTTTTTATGAAAGATCTCCAATTATGAAAATTAAACCTTGATCATTTAAATGGTTTATGTAATGTTAGGTTTCCCGTTGCAACGCACGGGCTTTTTTTTCTAGTTATTATAAAAATTGAAGATGTTTTCGCTAGATCTTTGGTATGTCATCCGTATCTCAATCTGGTTCTGTTTAAAAAGTACGGAGTGTTTCTATCGGAGACAAATTATCATGTTCAATACACTTTAGTTTCAAATAAATAGTAATAATCTCATAAAAATCATAATATATTTTAAAGTATCTATAAAATTTCTAATCTTTTTAAAATATCAGCAAGTCAATATATATTTGTTCATTATTGTTGATGCAAAAAAACACACTGGTCTAAGAGATTTGCTTTACTCTAGTGCAGGTCCAAAATTAGTTCTTTAGGTTCAAGGGTGTGCCAGTTGATTTGATCCTGCAATCAACAAGAAGGAATATGCAAAGAATATCAGTAAACGATAGTCCATCGGCCAGACAGCCGATTTCATATCGTATGTAACCTAGCCGATGCAATAAAGTATGAATCGACTGTAAGGTATAGTCAATGATAGAACTAACCCTAAAACTAGTATATCGGCTGTAAAGATTAGTATTATATAATCAATATATCAATATTACTTTAGAAAGAAGCAATTGGGATAGATCGGACTGAACCGAGACAGTATAAATTGCCCAAGTTTAAAATAACATGAAATAAAGATTATGTAAACTCATGTCATAGCCGATATCTAGATTTAAGTATGTATCGGCTATAGCTCCGATACAACCTTATACCAGGATGTTCTATAGTAATAAATATATTCAACTATAACCGATTAGATTGGTATCAAGCTCAATATATTTATATTAGATTAGATCCTGATATAAGGGGCAGATATAGAACATTAAACAAAGCATAAAACAATGTAAAATATCTATACCAGGTAAGATCGGCTGAAACCCCGATACTATCCTTATTAACAACTGTAGAGCAAGCTAGATATCATGTTTCTAAACACGACTTAATAGGTAGGACTTAACCAATGCAGCATTAAGTATAAAGAAAAACATGACATCTAGAAGATCAAGCCGATGGTTGCTTTTTCGGGATGGTAGATACATTATATAATCTAAACCAACAAAGTAATCTAGCCGATATCGACGAAACCCTAAAAAGAATCCAGCCGATGCAAGTAGGTTGCATTGTCGATCCAAATTATATAATGTATATGATAACTCGGAAGTTTACCAGATAGAACTAGAGTGTCATAAAGATGTAATCACTAGCCCTGATAATGTAAGCCGCCATAACAAGATATACCTTTTCGTCGAAGATCAAATTGATACAGCACGACTCGAAAGCACAAACTTGTCGAAAAGTAGAAAATAAAGGTGGCGATGCACCAAGATTGATTGAACGTGTGTTGTTATTATTTACAAGACCTCGGGATTATATTTATACCCAAAAATACAAACATTGTCCATCACGGACACGACTCATATTAACCTAATACAAATCCAACTAACGAACAAATCCCTTAGGCGGACTCTTACCGTGATTTTCTATAAGGAAATTACATAAAATATCCTAATTAATAGATACAATTGCCTCTTCAGGACTCTATCGGTGCATGGCAACCCATATGAAGTACTCAAACTCAACCCGATGACGTGTACCGAGTCACATTTCCAAAATCGGCTCAATCGGCTAACCCTGTCCGGCTCTGACTCTGCCGATCCTATCCGCAGCCGATTCAGACTACATCCGATTCTCACTCAGTTTCCGATACGATCTAATCTCTTAGATTTTCTTTGATTCTATCCTTATCTCCGATACTTGAATTACCAAATTTGATCGTCAACAATTATATTTTTGACTATCCAACTTAAATAATTGATAAAGATGAATTAAACTATGCCTAATACTTTTCTTCTTCTTTATCGAGGGATATGCTTTACTCAGTTAAAAGCAATCACGACTTGATATAGCAATGCAAGTTGAGGTCACAATCCATAACACTCAGATACTAAAATTAAGACATAATGATTCTTAACAAGTAGCTTTTTCTGTTGCAATGCACATGTATTTTTCTAGTTTATAGAAAAGTTTAACAATATCTTTAACATTAAATTAGTTTCATTACATATAACATTAAATATATTTATACATCATTAAATTGGGCGGCACAGGAATTCCATCTATGGACTACTGAGAAATTAGTTGTCATGCATACTGATTTGACCGTGAAGTTGCTTGATAACTGATACCCCGTCCGGCAATAATGAATACCATAGCGTACATAAGAGCATCACCAATGTTTACTACCTACTTTGTGAATAAGGGTGGACCCTGCGTCAGTGGGTATTAGTTGTTGTTGTAGCTACAATAGTAAAAAAATAAAAGTGGGTAGTAAGCTGGACCTCACAACCACTAGCCATGAGAGATGGATGAGAGAAATCATTTGTTTATTCCTTATTACTAGGTAGTAAACATATTACTCCCACAATGTATACAACCTGATAGTAGTACTATTTTAGTTGTTGTTGTAGCTACAATAGTGAAAGAATAAAAGTGGGTAGTAAGTTGGACCTTACAACCACTAGCCATGAGAGATGGATGAGAGAAATCATTTGATTATTCCTTATTGCTAGGTAGTAAGCATACTACTCCCACAATGTATACAACCTAGTAGTAGTACTATTTTATTTCTTATTACCCACTTTATATGCACATTGTGAATGCCCGAAGTACATCTTATCAGTATAATAGCAGAAGACACGCTCGACACAGCAAATCGAAATATTGCAATCACAAACCCTAATTGCGTACTGACTACTGAATACAATTAATTTAGCTGCATGTTATGCCATGCAAACACCGGAAGATACTGAAATATACTGAACAGAGCCGTCATAGTCAGCACAACACAGCTAGCAGTCGTTTGGTTCCAACTACACGGAGCCATTGCTGGACAACTCTAAATTCTTGGAACGCTCATGTTTAGCATGCCATGTCCCAACAGCGCCGAATGCAAGAAAAACGGCAGAAATGTTGCAGCCCCAGATAAGCTTGTCTCTAAACTTCCCCTTGGGCACCCCACAAGATGTCAGCATCCTACATTCCATTTATGTAGTATATGAGAGCACTTTATATGAAGTTCAAAATGGGCAAATATGTGCGAAAAATCTATTGAC
The DNA here is from genome assembly GCA_000573905.2 of Oryza punctata. Lineage (NCBI taxonomy): Eukaryota > Viridiplantae > Streptophyta > Magnoliopsida > Poales > Poaceae > Oryza > Oryza punctata. Next base: position 565,523 of record CM002494.2, on the reverse strand, counting down.
AAGCAAACATACCTGTTGAGTGAATTCCTATCTTCGCACTCCATTCTCTTCACCTTCTCAATGTCTTCAAGAATCTCCCTCTGAATCTTCACGTCCAATTCATCAAGCTGTTTCAAGATTCTTTTGTCCTTTTCAACCTTGTCGGAACACATACAATTCAGCAAATGAAGACAAGCAGGATCATTGGTAAGATAATAATGTCAAGATGCAAATAACATTATAACAGCTGTTCTGAAGATGCCTGGATAGCCTAGGGCTTAGCTGATGCAAAGAAATCGCAAGGGCAATGTCAGGCTAGAGGATTGGAGCTAGAGCAAGAGTTCTTGAGAGAGAAAAAAAAGCAGCACAGATACGAACTCTGCTCTTAATTCTTAGGGTTAATTGGATCCATACCATTGCAAATTTGGCTATTTAGAAAAATACCATTACAATTCGCCTATTCATAACCGTGCCACTGGAATTTTACAAAATTAGAATTATGCCACTACCGTTACATTTTCCATCCATCTCCTTCCTTCTTTCTCCCGTCTTCTTCCCATCTCGCTTCTTCTTCTTCTTTCCGGTCACCCTCGCCGATATCGAGTTGGCGCTCTTCTCCCTTGCCGACGTCGTCACACCCGTGCCACCGACGCTCGGCGAGCTGATGGAGCCGCGCCTCCCGCATGCTCGCTCCCGGCCACCTCCTCGTTGGCCAAGACGATTGCCGCCCGCCATCGCGCCTCCCGCCCACCCAATTTCGGCCACCTCCTCGTTGGCGGCGGCGCCAAGACGGCCGCCGCCCACCACCGTGTCTCCCACCGTCGCCCGCGCGCCAGATTCGCCGCGCCACCGTCGGATCCGTGCACGTGGGGCGGAGCGACGGCCAGATCCCCGCGGGAGGAGGCGGTGGTGAAGGAGGTGCAGCCGTCGTGCCTCGCGCCAACCGCCTTGGCTCCCGCCCACCCGCTATCGACCACCTCCTTGTTGGTGGCTGCACCGAGACGGCCGCCACCTACCACCGCGTCTCGCACCGTCGCCCGCGCCAGATCCGCCACGACGCCATCGGATCCGCGCGCGTGGGGTGGAATGGCGGCTAGATCCGCGCGGGAGGAGGTGGTAGAGGAGGAGGTGCAGCCGCCGCGCCTCTCGCTCGGCTGTCTCCTCGTCAGTGGCAGCGTCGCCCGAGGTCATCGAGCCAGCAAAGCCCACCGCCGCCACCGCTCGCTCGCCGCCCCATACCGCCGTCACTCGCGAACCACCAGTACGTCAACCTCAACAGCAACTTTCTCACCGGCGCCATCCCGCCGGGGCTGCTCCACGGCCGCACCCTCATCCCAGCGCGTGCCATAGCCCTGCCGCCCGCGACATGAGAGGAGAAAGAAAGAAGAAGACGGAGAAGGAAGGAGATGGATAGAAAATGTGACGGTAGTGGCATAATTCTAATTTTGTAAAATTCCAGTGGCACGGTTACGAATAGGCGAATTGTAATGGTATTTTTCTAAATAGCCAAATTTGCAATGGCATGGATCCAATTAACCCTAATTCTTAAAGAGCTCTTATATGTCCAGTGCCAGAACTAGAAATGGCAGGTATGCAGTACAATGGAACTAGATCCTAGTCAAAACATAATTGAATTGTAATCATAAGGGAGTTGTGTATTGATGCCATACTTTGTGAGACTACAAGAAATCTGCTTCCTGACTTGATATTTTGTTTTCCTTGTAATACTCTATTAGCAACCGATCAGCCAAAAAAAAAACACAATTCCTAGTACATGCATAGTGTTGCAATTCTGTGATTGTTTTTTATTCAGCAAGATATCTGATTTATTTTAACAAAACAAGGAGAAAAATGCAAAAATACCCACTCCAACATAATCAAAAGATGAGTTAAAACTTGTTTAAGTTGCTACAGGAAGGGGTATTGTTTTCTTTACGGATATGCCAAATTAAAAGAAAATCAAGGAATCCTGCAATTTGTACCCCAACCAACATAAATGGCTGCCCAATTGAGGATCAAGTTTAACTTGGCCCAGGTTCCAACTGCTGCTACTATTAGTAGCATTTCCCCTTGTCTCTTTTTTTTTTAAAAAAAAACAAGAACTGCTGAAATAATGCCAGGTTAGTAGCCAGTACAAGCTGGTTGGGTCGTGCTGAAAGAGGGGCCCATTTGGTTCCTTACTAAGTTTTGTCAATGGCAAGAATTGGCCATTGCCAAAAGTTTGGTATTGTTGTCCGTTTGGGAAAAAAAATGCAGTAACCAAATGGATGACTAGTTTATTAGTCTGTTTGAAAGAGGACTATACAAGTGCAGTCGCAGAAGCTTGTCCATGGTGATCTTCTAAAATGTTGCCTCATATCCGCAATACCAAGGAAGAGGTACCTGCCCTAGCAGCTTGCCTGTCTCATTTATTTCACTTTCATGTGATCCCTTCCTTCATTTGTTTAACTGGCATGCTTTTTCTTTTGTAATAAAAAAGAAATTTGATGTAGAAAGCAACTCAGTAATGGACCATATTTGCAACCAATTTCTTTATCTTTTGCTCACAAAATACTAGTAGTATCTCTTTGATAAGCAATGGGGTTTATATATATCTGGAGACAATTGTTTTCCAAGTAAAACATGTAAGAAGAATTCAAGGGGAACTTTGCTTCTCTTGCCTAATCATACAAATTGGCCATGTAAAATTGATTGGCAAAAAAGATCACACCTTTCATAGCCCCTTGAGGGCGGAGAAGATTTGTAGGTTGGTTTGGCATTTATTTTTTGTGCAAGTTTCAAATTGGATCTAACCAGTGACTATATGCTGAGACACTACACGTAGTGAGGACTTGTAGTTGCAGCAAACACATCAACGCTTTTTTTTTAGATAATGACATCAAGCTAAGGCTGAAATTACAACAGCGCTACTGTTAGTTCATCCAATCGTGAGAGAAATTATCTAAGAAGTTGATATTAATTGCTGAATTTGCCTTGCCGGAGTAGCTGATAACCCCCACCACCCAAAAGAAAAAAGGTTATGCTTTTTACATTTCCGCTGTGGGTATCGTGAATGGAAGGAAGCCTATGCAGATGGATAAAAATTAGGGTTAAGACAGCCACGGATCGATCGAAACATTGGAACCAAGAGACGAGAGAGTGGGTACCTGCGCCTCGAGGGAGGATTGGCAATAAAAGCGGCGGTAGCTGCCTCTGCCGGCCGCCGTCGCCGGCCTTATCATCCACGCCATCGCTTCTTTTTTTTTTTCCCCCCTTCCCTCTTTGTCTTTGGACTTCTAGGGTTTGGCTTTGGCTGGTTTAATAAAGGAAATAAGTGGAGTATTTAGTTTGGGCCCAACTAACTGCGGCCTTATCCATGTCGGTTTCCTCTAAATAATACTGCTAGTTAGAAAGAAAAGAAGAAGAAAAGAAGAAACCCTAACCTAGAGAGGAGAGAGGGGATGACGATGTGGGCACTGGCGCGATCGGCGGCGGCGGCGGGCGGAAGGAAGATGGGGTCATCCGGCCTCTCGCGCTCCAGAAGCGTCAGCACCATCGAGGTATCAGATCCAGTTTAGTTTTGTTTGATCTCTCTTTGGTTGGTTGATTCGATGGCACAACCAGCCTGATGCTGCGGCGGCGAAGAGGAACATCCTCCCTCGTGACTTGCATCCCCGGAGGCAGGATGACGTCGTCCATGATGTGGAGAGATTGAAGAAAGACATCGGAGTCCGCGCTAATCCTTATGACGGGTACCATGCCTCTGCCACTGCCACCAAATCTCTCGGAGTAACTAAGTAATTTGCTTGTGTTGCATTGCAGGCCAGCCGACGGGGACATCTGGTATGAAAGGGGTTGGCTAACCAACCTTGCTTTTGTTTTCTTTATCACTACTTCCATTGGTTGGCACAAACAAGAAAACCGGTTCCAGAGAGAGCAGGAGCGCCTCCATGCATCCTCATCCGATCATCCTAATTAAATTAACCGCAACAGTGTATCACGAGGATCAACCTCATCCCAGCTCAGCATCAACTAGTTCAACCAAACATCAAGCGGTGGATCATAGTGATCCTTGTGTGCTTGTTATTACTTCGATTCATATGCCATCTTAACTTGACATTAAACTTTATCTTGTGCTATGGAGTAATTCTAATTTTATTGTGCCTGCCAGCTTGCTTTCAATTCCTAAACCATGCCATGCATTGTCAATATCTGCACCAATTACGACTCTTTTTAACTCCATGCACATCATATGCTCAGTATTGTTGGCATTAGTGATTTTTCAAAACATCTTCCTAGGTGATGACCACATTTAGTTATGTTTATGGAATTCTAAAGCCTTGATCCTTAGTCATGTACATGTTTTGTTTCTCACACTTGCTAGGCCTTGCCTAGCAATATTAGTTGTCAAGGCAAATCGGCTCTCCTCCCTGGCATTGGTTTTCTTGCCTACTCGCAGAGCTAGACAAAGCCAACCAAGGAACCAAACACGCCTGTAGGTTTTCTGGTTCTGGTTCTTGGAAGTGATTTCGTATGATTTTATGATGCATTTTACATACCTCTTCTCTGAACAGAGGAAGCTACAGCTCTAATGACAAACTATCCACGGTATTTAAGAAATTAGCATGTGCCCTGGAATTTTTCAAATGAGAAGGCAGTATAAGAACATAACAAACCCCTCTGTTTAGATTCAAATTTGGTTTTTGATAATTCAAATTTGGAACAGCACAATTTGATCCAACTTTGCCCAAAAATGTCATACCGTTGTCCGTTGGTGGCTGTAATTTACTCCATGTATACCTCCACACCATTGATGGTTCTATCATTAATACCTCATCCGTCCTGAATTTAAATAAGTTAGAAGTTGATTTTTTACGAGATTAAGGGAGTAGTAAAAGTCTAAAATAGGTCATCATGTGCGCGTGTTATTAGTTGCATTTGCCTACAGCCTTACATTAGATGAAAAAATGGAATCCGATGAGTTCCACGACTAGTTGAGATTCGTGCGGATGTGTTGCATGTGTCTCTTGAGATTCGTGCCAGGCAGTACCAAACTACCAATGATTCTAATCACCTGGGTGGACGTCCACTCCGTTTATTGCATGTCAACTAAATGATTATGAAAAAATTTCAAAAAAAATGGCAAGATAGAGAAATATGTAATATATCACTCCACAAACATGCAAATTCAAATTCAACTCCTACACATTATAACAAAAATAACAAATTTAACTGCACTAATTTGAGTTTTATTTGTTATTTTTGTTACAATTTGTAGAAGTTGAATTTTGAATTGCATGTTTGTGGAGTAATATATTACATATTTATCTATCTTATAAATTTTTTTCAAAATTTTTCATAACTATTTAGATGACATGTATTAAACGGGTGGACATCCACTCGGGTGATTAAAAGATTTTCCCATGCATACCACGGTTGTGCTAGTTGTTGAGAATCGTGCTGGTACCCACGCGTGCGTATTTATACGGGGACGCGTGATACGTGGAGAGTTCGTTTTCGCTAGCTTAAAACCTGGTTTTGCCGTCGCTGCCGGCGAATCGTCGGCGAACATGGCGGAGATGGAGGTGAGGCTATGCAGCTGGTACGGCGGAGCCGCCGCCAAGGCCACCCTGGCGCGCAACATCCTCGGCCCCGTCGCCGACGGCTGAGCGGCCACCCGTCGGAGCTCCACCACCGATGCATCCTGCTCCGCCGCCTCAGCTGGAACACCGGCACGAAGGACCTGTGCGAGCGCTTCTCGGCGTACGCGCCCATCGAAGCGATCGCTGTCTCCGATACCCTCTGCATGGCCGTCGTCGTCTTCGAGACCGTCGCCGGGTGGCGGGCGGTGGCGGTGGCGGCGACGCTGAGCACGAGCTGCGACACCGTCCCTCCCCTCTACTTCGGCCCTCCTCTCATTCTCGTCGACGGCTGATACACCAAGGTGTGTGCAATTCCCATTCACCATCTCGATCTCGAATAGATCCGATCGATCTGAACAAAGATAGCTCATCAGATTAGGTTGCAGTTTCATAGATCGAATCGATCGAATTGGTTCATGGCTAATTAGCTAGTAGTAATTATTGATCTGCACCGATACTCCCACGGAGAAAGCAGAATACTCTGCGCGCAATAGTGCTATACACTTAAATTCGATACTTAAGGGTATCTTATTTTTCTACCGGTGACATAATACCATTAGAATTGCTTGCTAAAACATATATGTGGTTTAACACTTTTAAGTAATAAAGGGAGTTGAGAATTTGTCCTATCACTTTATAACTTATTTTTACCAACTCCGTACAAAGTAAGTGCAATTTTACACGGTTTATGTTCAACGTTTGACTGTCCGTTTTATTTGAAAATTTTTTATGATTAGTATTTCTGTTGTTATTAGATGATAAATCATGAATAGTACTTTATGTGTGATTATTTTTTTAATTTTTTCATAAATTTTTCAAATAAGACGGACGGTCAAACGTTGGACACGGATATCTACGGTTGCGCTTATTTTGGGACGGAGATAGTATTTCTTTTTTATTTAATCTCTTTTAGTGAATTTATAGTTGTTTTTCTTGTTGGCTAAAAAGTAATTCCGTTTCATATTATAAATCATTTGATTTTTTTCTTAGTCAAACTTAGTTTATTAAAAAATATAGTAGTATTTTTAACAGAAAACAAATATGTTATCAAAATATATTCAATGTTAGATTTAATGAAACCAATCTGATATTTTATATGTTACTAATTTTTCTACAAACCTAAGTTAAATGACTAAAAAACGTTAAAAAAAACTTATAATATGGAATGGAGCGAAGGGGAGTATGTGGTCTATACCAGGCCAAATGGCCGGCCTGGCCCAACACGGCACGGGCATGCCAGCGGCACGGCCCGTTAGGCATGGCCACTGTAGCGGGCCGTATCCCCGGCCCAGGCACGGCCCGTTGGAGCATCGTGCCGTGCCGTTCCAGCACGGGCCCGCGAATGGCACACGGGCCGTGGGCGGCACGCCGGCCCAAGAAGCCACGCGCGCGGCGCGCCGTCGGTTGGGCTGGTGAGACGACACGCGGGCCGTTGGGTGTCGACACTCGACAGGCTGCCCGGCTGGGCTTGCTTGGCCGCTTGGCCGCCTTGGCGCGCGCACGGCCGAAATTTGAACGGCACAGGTCAGGAGCGGGAAAGCAGGAGTGTGGGAGGACCGGGTGGTTGGCCGGGCGGCGGTTGCGCAGGCGACGCGCCGACGCGGCGACGCGTGGCTGCCTACCCGCCTGTCGCCCTGACGTGCTGATGGCCTGCGGGCCTGTGTCAGCCAGTCGGCTTGACCACTGCGAAAAAATTTCAAAGAGAGATTTGACCCGGTGCAATGAAAAGTAATGACTAGTTGTAGTTGAAAAAAATAGGAAAATAATTAGACTTATAAAAAGTTTAAAAAAATATGGGAAAAAGAGTAATGACCTTTATTGATGTTTTACGTGATACATGCTGCCTTGTTAAAAACTTTGTCATGTCAAAACTCATATTTGAGAAAACCAGGACAAAGAAAAGAGTATAGCTTACGGGTCAATACTTAAAAATACAAAGTAGCTACTCTGGTCGGTGCATCACTGAAGGAATTATTTAGCATATGCACCTTTTCTGTTATTGTCACCTCAGACATCTGGAGTAGTAGGGCTAAAGAGGATTACCTTAGTGTAGTTGTACATTTCATTAACGATGACTGGCAAATGCAAAAATGAGTTCTTGGGCTAAGATTAATTGATGTTGCACATACTGGTGAAAATATAGCAGAAAGAATTCGAGAGGTTATTAATGAGTATAGCTTTACAGATAAAATCTTTGCTGTAACAATGGATAATGCATTTGCTAATTCTGGGACCATGAAAATTCTGTAACCATTACTTTGTGCTTATGCTGAATCATTTCTTCTACATCAGCAATGTGCAAACCATGTTATTAATCTAATTGTTAAAAGTGGTTTTAAGAGAGTGAATGTACACATCGATGTCGTTCGTCAAGCAATCACGTGGTTAACCGGTTCTAACCCACGGATTGCACAATGGAGAAGGTATTATCGTGCATCGGATATGCGCCCACGTAAGTTTATGACCGATGCGGAACATCGGTGGAATGTAACTTATTATATGTTAAAGGTTGTTATACCTTACAAGGAATTACTTATTGTTTTTCTTCAAACACGTAATGGCCCAAGAAACAGTGACGACTAGCCAATACTGACTGATCATACTTGGTACGTTGTCAAAAGGTTCTATCAATTTCTTGAAACATTTCATGATTGTACTCTTCTTTTATCTCAAGTATATTATCCAACAACTAATTTAGTTTTGCCTAATATTCTTGAAATTGCCACTTTGTTCAAAGACTATGAAAATGATAAACTTTTAATACCCGTAGTCTTTAGTACGAAACAAAAATATCTTAAATATTGAAAAAATATCCCAATATTGTATGCTTTTGCATTTATTCTTGATCCTAGTGGAAAATTACGGGGATTCCTCAGTATTCTATCACTTATTGGAGATACTATTAATGTTGACTATTCTACCTATTATTCTGATGTTAAAACTAAATTATATGAGGTATTTGGAAAGTACGAATTAAAGTTTCACGGAGTTCGCTTGCAAAGATCCACGCCAGCCCCTGCAGCAGGTAAGAAAAAATTACAGTGGAGCAGAATTTGGGGTGGCTCATCTTCTAGCCATGGTGGTGGTAGCAGTTTGTCAACAGCAAGTGGTGACGCTAGATCGCATGGTCCCGCTGAAGAGTTATCCAACTATTTGGATAGCGACGCCATCAGGCATGAATCATCAGACTTCAACGTACTCGGGTGGTGGAATGATCACAAGATGTCATATCCTGTGCTTTCAAAACTAGCACGGGATGTGTTGACGGTGCCCATCTCTTCGGTATCCTTCGAATCGGCCTTCAGTCTATGCGGAAGAATTATCGAGGACAGGAGAACAAGTCTGAGCAGCGATCACGTAAAAATGCTACTAAGCGTCAAAGACTAGGAGCTAGCTGCAGAACATGCCCAATACACTGCTAACAACCAAGAATTGGTCGCTCAGTTCGAAAACCTTTAATTCGATGACGACAAACCAGAGTAGCTACTTTCTATTTTTAAGTATTGACCCGTAAGCTGTACTCGGTTTTCTCAAATATGAGTTTTTACACGACAAAGTTTTTAACGAGGCAGCATGTATTATGTAAAACATCAATAAAGGTCATTACTCTTTTTCCCATATTTTTTTGTAAAGTTTTTATAAGTCTAATTATTTTTCTTTTTTTTTCCAACTACAACTAGTCATTATTTTTCATTGCATTGAGTCAAATTTTTGGGACGTTCCTCTTTAAAAAAATTTCGTAGTCAAGTCGACACCCACACAGGCCGACAAGCAGCACCAGGCATAGTAGAAAAAACCGGACCAGACCGGTGGTTCAACCGGAAAAAACCGGAACCAGCTACCTCACCGCGGTTGGCTCAACCTAGCTGGGCCAGCTGATAGCATTTTTCTTATGGGCCATGTAATACCTGAGGCCCAACTTGGCTTTTATGTGATAAAAAATGGCGAAAGGGGTGGGATTCGATCCCTGGCTGCTAGTATAGATGCAAATCTTATCAACTAGTCTAAGTTGGCTGTTGTGACTTAGAGGAAACACTAAACTTACTTAGCCAATAAACCGCGGTTCAACCGGTGACCCGATGGATGAACCGATGGACCAGTGAACCAAGCACTCCACCGGGTCAACTACCGGTCCGGTTTTTTCTACTATGGCGCCAGGGCTCCACGTCGCCACGCGTTGCTCGCGCGCCCGACTGACCGCTAGCTCCCGTGGGCCCGCCGTCCCGTACTCCCGCCCGCGCCGGTCAAATTTCGCGCGACCAGCGCGAGCGCGCGCGCGGAGCCGCGGACGCGCCAAGCCACCAGGCGCCAGCTCCCCCAGGCCTAGCGCCGCAGCGCGCGGCCCAGCCCACCAGCCGCCTCGGCAAGTCCGCATCACATCCCTCCCAGCCAACGGCCCACGCGCCATTTCGCTTCCTGGGCCGACCGTACCGTCCACGACCCATTTTCCATTCACGGGCCCGTGCCGGCACGACACGGTTTGACTTCCCCTTGAGCTGTGCCTAGGCCGGGGAGACGGCACGTGGGCTGGCACGACACGGCCCGCTAGAGATTCCGTGCCTAAAGGGTCGTGCCGGCAGCGTGCCCGTGCCGTGCTGGGCCGGGCCGCTCATTTGGCCAGGTATACCCCAAACTAGCTTTGCCGCCTCCTCCTCGTCGTCCCAAGCCAGAGCTCGCACGTCCTCGTCACACCCAGCCTTCGAGCATCATCGCTACGCTGAGCCACTTCAAGAAAGGTGTTGTGGGGCCCCGCTCATCTGCTGGGTCCCTTGTGAGGTTTTTTACTGGGGACATTTAATTATTTGCCACTCTTAAGATGGGATGATAACATATTTACCACTCGCTGTTTATGATATGTGGGTTCTAATGTATCTATGATATGTGGATCCAGTAACAAATCTGTTATCATCACTCGTAAGAGTGATAAATAGTTAATTATTCCTTTTTACTTGGTTGCCAATGTGAAGCTAGGGGCAGGGGAGAAGCGGGGAGTGGGGGCAGAGCCATTTCTATCCAACCCGACCTGCCCTGCCCCTATCCCTAAGCCGCACCAGGCTGCAGGCTGGACGGCATTTAGAACACCGTCCACACCTGGACGCTACAACAACGTCAATCTTATTTCTGTAAATTCAATGTAAGATTTAACAATTATTTAATTTATGTATTATTAATTATTGTAAATAAATAAATCGGTTAGGAATTCACGGATAACATTTTTTTTCTGAGAATGCATGTGAAGAACTGTTGAGAAATTATATAATTCAACCAGGCTATGTTCTTTTGCAGCTCCTGCAGTTTGGGGGAAAAAAGACAATTCATGGCGCATGTCATCATAATAACTCAAAAGATGTATTTTAGCATAATGCAAGAGAACTGCCAGCGTATCGGTTGTAATTTTACTTATAAATTATCATTGAACAACAAGAAGACGGGTGTAAGAAACATCCATATTCCTACTTCAGGTTTCTTGCATTGCTCAACGGATGTACAACCACAACCTTCTTCCTCCTCTCTCTCTCGACAAATCAGTTATACTCACTTCACACTTCACACTTCACACTCCAATGCAAGTCAGCAGCCATCAGTACGTACTGTCAAGCGAAGAGCCGCCTTCTGCGCCTTCCGGCCTTCGCCGGCTGACCATCGGCGGACTCGCCGCGCACCACCTCGTCGACGAGCTCCTTGAATATCGACCTCTCGATCTCCAGCACCATGCCTGGAAGCTCCCTCCTGCTGAAGCTCGGCGACCACCCCTCCAACCTGTTCAGGATCTCTGCGTCAGGGATCACGCTGCTGTCTTCTTGGCACATGCGCGACCTCTCCGTCTTGAGGCACTCGATGCCGGAGCATATCATCTTCACCAGCTGCTGCCCGCTGCTGATCACTGGATCCCTTGCTGCTCCAGTGAGTGAGTAGACTGTGGTTTCCTTCTCAAACTTGTCAAGGAGAAGCTCGTTCACCGCGTCGAACATTAGCTTCCGGTGCGCTCTCTTGGGATCATCTGGTTTTGTGGTGCTCCTGCTTTGATGGATCCCCTCAGGTTTGGATATCCACCCCGATTTTCGTTGCTCAAGAACAAAGAACAGGTCAGGGTTGATGGGGTAGCCTGATGTGTGGAGCTGCATTTGTGACAGGCCTGTCAGTCCTGAACCAAGGTCTTTCATCAGAAGCCCTGACGCCAGTAGAATCTCGGATACGTAGCGATGATCTGGACTTGGCGTCTCGCACAAGAAGGCAATGTGATCGACGGGAGGTGCCTCTTCATCCTTGTTTACACTCAATTGCTGGAGCTTCTGAAGCAGGCTGGCTATGTTTGCAAGCTTGCTGTTCTTGGGCTGTGTAGGGAGCTCTGTTGACTTCTTTTCAGAAGGCTTGCAGGACTCCTCTGATGGTGATGGGTGATGCTCATCATCTACAGATTTCAAGAAACAAGGCATCAGTCTTTGGAACACAACATCAATGCCACTAATAACAATTTCAGTAACCAGTCTACCATGTTAGGTTCGTGTATTTTCTACTTCTCTTTTTCAGATAATGGAATGATAATATCCCAGCAGGTGCATCTAAAGATGAACAAAGACAAAACTCAAGCATTCTTCAACTGATATTCAGTCCACATTCGTGTGAAATATAGTACATTTTGCTATTGTAATTCTCGCTGTTCTGTTGTCAAAACGAACATGTTGTGCAGCAACTAAACGCTGGTCTGAAGGCAAATTCTTTAGCACTCCATACTGATATAGCAACATTAATGAAATTAAGAATGTGCCTAATGCTACTGCAGAAAAACGACAAGCACTCTATCATTGAAACTCTACTGTTCACATCACTTGGGGGTTGCATTCCGACATATCACTTTATCTAGCAAGCTATGTGGATAAATTGTAAAGGAACTATGCATACAGGAGATCTTTTGATTGGTAGTGGTAGGTGCAATCATAGTACACCACAGTAGGATTTTTGTTCCTACTGTCACTTCTGTTCTTTCCCTCCTTGAGGAAAATTCAAAACCCTATAGCTATAGTGCATCACGCACACACCATTCTATATGTGAGGAACACTATTGATTGCAGGAGATCTCCATTTGCTTACTATGTGCACGTGAACCTCAACCACTGCACAGTGGTACTACTTGTTGAAAATTAATATGAAGAAGCCTAATTATAAGGCCTGTAATTTACATCACCAGACATGATTCTTGACCCTTACACAAGAAGTTCCATAACCAGCCAACTCTGGAAAACTAAGACATCAAAGCAGGAAGTAAATCAAAGGACACTCGGAAAAAACTATTCGAGTTCCCGTTTTCTTTTCAAAGGTACTAACACTCCACTTTATATGATCAATGAACCAAGTAGTAGTGAAGCAGCAGATCTTACCAACATTAGATGAATTTGAGGTCTTTCTGGTATGGAAAAAATCCTCCTGATCAAACGAACAGTCCAATACAGAGACTGGACTAGGCCGCTCAGTAATAGTTGCTGCAGGATCCATAGATGGCAGGTCCTTGTTTGCATCATAAGAGGTTTTCTGAATTTAAGTTAAAAAAGGGTCATAATTAGACAAGAGTTATGGTATGTTTGTACGATTTCAAATCTCCAGCTTGAATCCAACTAGAGTTGAACATATTTCATTTTACAGAAGAACTATGACCAAATATTGTAGTTCTTCCTAAAATATATGTTTTTGCTGTTACAAAGGTGAATATTTTTTTAGATAATAAGAAGGTGAAAATTAGGAAGAATAATACTGTGTTTTTACATTAATAACATCATCGATGAATGAAAGAGCCAACTGGAGGAAGGAAAATATTTACCACTTTTTGAGGATTCCTTCCAGATGGAGTTTGAGTGCCATGCTGAGATCTCAGAATGTTAACTTCTGCAGATCTGTCTGTACTTGTCACTTCTACATCCAGCTCTGATGCAACACTTATGCTACCATCTGACCTTGCGGACATATCATTGCCTTCCTGGTTCAGGCTCCTTGTCCTGCTACTTACGCCATTTTGATGGAAATCTTCATCTTGTGCTTGAGCAGGTTTTCTTCTAAATTTACTTCTGGGTGATACTGAATCCAAATGGCTCCTTTCCACAGATTGCCTTTGATTCTTGCTTGAATCGGGAGAGGGAATAGGCGGTCTAGCCCTCCGCTCTGAATCATGTTTTTTCTGTTGTACTCTAGGGCTAGTGGAATTTTTATGCTTTAGCAAGCTTCCATTATTTTCTCTTTGCATCTGCTGTCTCCTAGCTGAGCTCTCAGTCATCAGCTGTGAAGTAGACTTCTGTTTCCTGCTAATTTCTTCATTCCTTCCATTTGCTCTCTTGTCAACAGAAGCAAGAGGTTGAGGAGCAGGTGCCCTTGAACTAGATTTGGTATGTTGCTCCACAGCTGCCCTAGTGACCTTCTTTGAGCTTTTCTTTTTATCAGCACTATTGACTGTTCGCAGCTGCGGTAGCTCTGATAAACCACCTAATGGACCAACAGTGGAATCCTCAGCTACTTCACTCAACAGGTCTGCAGATTTTGCAGGCTTCATGATTACGATGGGTGATTTGAAGCATCTTTCTGTAGTGCTCTCTTCTTCCGTTGTAAATGATGGGGCTCCTTCAGGTGCCTGTTTGGTGTTTCTGGTGCTATTCAGTCTCAGGTTTACATCAGTCACCTCTCCGTTATCGTGGTCTCCATCATATATCTTCGGTTCCTCACGTTTCTTGTTCTGCAACAATCCTTTTGCTTGCATCGAGTCCAGGATCTGCTTGAGTGCCCTGAGATCCTTGTTCGATTGCTGAAAATCAAGGTCCTTGAGCCGTTTCTCTATCTCACTGTAAACTGATGCAGCATGTTGCTCTTTTCCTTGAGCTCCCTTTGATCCCTTTGGCAATTTTCTAGGTAGTACAATCTTCTCCTGCTGTTTCCAAGGTGCAGTTTCCACAGGGAACTTAGCATTAGGAACATTCCTGATTGTTGCATCTAGATTCCTTTGCTGCCTAAGAGTAGACTCATTATGAGAAGAAAGGCTCAAAGGCCTCAGCATGGTGGGTTCTTCACTCCTCTCTGTAACTGATTTGGATACCTGTGAAGATATCACAGTATTGTCCTTATGCTCTGGCAATTCTTCCAATCCCATCAGTTTTGCAACAACGCTGGGGAGACGTTTACAGGCATTTTGTTCTTGCTGGGTTTCCAAGGCTGGATTGAATTCTTTATTGATGCTGCTTCTCCTGTCTTCAGCAGTCATGCTTGGCTTTGACCTTACATCGATTTCACGGTTCCTAAGAGGGCTTTCCTTTATGTCTAGTGACAATCTTGGCACCTCCCTAAGTTTTGATGCTGATTCCATTCCTTCACACGAGAAGCGAGGAGCATCATATGATAGCCTTGGTTGCTGGCCTGATTCCGATGGATTCCTGAGCTTGGCTAAAACTCGGAGGGATTCGTCAATGTCCATGGTTCCCTTGTTTTTCTCTTGGATAGCACTGCTAGGAGGCTCATCCAAACTTCTGGGTGGATCTCCACAATTGAATAGGTGATCTTTTTCTGCTTCTTTGGTGAAAGTTCTGATCGACAAATCACGAGTATCTCTATATATTGAATCCTTTACGAGATTTCTTATACCAAGAGTTGGGTAGCTAGGTTGGGCTGAGAGCTTGGCAAGGGCATCATCAAGGTAGTAATCCACTCCACTGTCACTGTCAGAAGAGCTCTTGAGCTTCGGTGAGCTTTTGAATGGCTTCTCCGGAAACAGCATTCGATCAGTGGAGGATAGGTCTTGTTGTGCTGATCTGTTTCCATCAAGGGAGGATGACGAAGAACAAGACGACGACGAGTAAGATCCTTGCGACAACTCCACTGTTAATGGTGCTCTCTGACTATCGATCCAGCTTTTACTCAAGTTCTTGTCCTGAATGCAGATTGCAGCCAGTCAAACAGATTGTGGAAGCCAATAAACAATGCATCCATGCCTGCTGTATGCAAGAAGAAATATTGAAACTTACAAGAACAATCTGAGATGAATATCTTGTCTGCTCCTCCCCAACACTTGGACTGCTTGACAGTGCCTGGGCTGTTTCAGAAAATTGAAATAATTATCAACACTAAACCAGCCTAAAAGCATGTATTATTTAAATGATTGCAAAATAGAAGAGATATTTCTGTTCAAAAATAAGAACTCCAAATGGTTCCAAACTTAAAAAAAAATGTCAATGTCATGGTTCATCCAAACAGCCACATTTCTCGGAAAGAACCTTCCTGTAATTTAATAATTAGTGCTGTCAACATTCGTGAGAGATTTATTATCCAAAACAAGGTTCTTAATCTGTCTACAGGGTGTAATGGCTTTCCTTTTTGTCGGTTGCCGCGACCAACTCCCAGCTATTTAGCACTAGTAGCGGCTAAAGATTCCAGGAAAAAAAAAACTTCCATCTCACAAAAACTAAATGCACCTGTAAAATCCGGCACCTGGCCCAAAATTGGGGAAAAGCTATAGATCTCACTAATTGTCATCAACACCCTAGCAATTCAATGCAGGATGAAGGAACACCAAAAAACCCGGAGCATGCATAGCACCCATCCATACACCCTGACATGGAGATTCTGAAACCAAGCAACTTCACTCATCTTTCACACCAATTATGGGTTTAAAGCCTTCAATTATATACATATCAAACACCAAAGACCAAGTCTTTTATGCACACACAAGTCAAATCAAGACTGATAGTCTACTAATTGTACAGAGAAATGCAAACAACTAAACAAGAAAAATCTCGATGTGGCAGGATGAACAGACAAGGAAGGTAAAAAATTGCATCTTTAAAACGAGCAATAGCAATAGGAGAGGGGGGGGGGGGGGGGGGGGGAAGCAGCACCTGGGGGAAGAAGGCGCTTGTGGGAATGGTGGGCGGCGAGGGGATACCGGCGGTCGAACGCCTGCAGGATCCCGGTGACGCACCCCGCCTGCTGCCGGTGCAGCTCCGGCCGCCTCTCCTCCCCGAGCATCTGCAAGTACTTGGCCGGCATCTCTTCCTCCTCCCAACAACCACCACCACCTCAAGAGGAGAAATCCCAAGAATTCCAGGAATGCAGGGAGGTGGAGCCACCAACCAGTGGCCCTTGCTACCAGCTCAAGCACACCAACAAGAACATCTCAGTAATCTTCTCCGCCCAGAGGGAGGAGATCTTGTGATTCTCTGCGCATTAGGAACATCAATGGCCTCAGTGGAGAACGAGTGTGAGCGCAAGAAGCTGCTGCACAAGCACCAAGAATGGCCTTCTTACTTCTCCACCTGTTCTTCTTCTTCTTGCTGCTCCTGTGTGAGACTAGTGTAACATGGACTAACTAGCAGAAGACAAGGAAGGAAGGAAGACTTGTGAAGCTTAGAAAGATGGGTGAGAAAGGAGAGACTTTGAGGAGAGATGGCCAGGCATTGTACAGGTTTGCAAGATGTCACCACCATCAGGGAGGAGGACTTGCCTTCTTTTTCTAATGAAATTTAGTAGCATAATGTGAGTACATTAACAGCCCTGCTGCACAAGAGAAACACTGGCAGTGCTGTATTAGCAGGCTAAGTAAGTATCAAGTGCATCATCATCATCAGGCTAAGAAGGGAGATGTTAAGGGTGGGGCACAGGGGTGCTTTGTTCTCTTCTCAGCACCCCATGTGCTGTTCCATGGTCTTTCTTGGCCCTACCCACCATCAGAGTTGGATGGTGCCTGTTTGTGCACAACAGCACAAGCTGCGCACCACATCAGCATATGTTTGTCATTTTGGCATTCAGGCAAGAAAAGGCTTCTGAAGAGTTAGTTGTGCTCAGGTAAAAGAAATTCTCTTGTTGTTCCTAACTGGTTGGTGAGATGATCTCACAGGGTGGCCTTACTTGCAAAGATTAGCTGTGTCATTACTGTGCAAATGATCTGTTGTCTGTACATGTAAACCGCACTGCATTTTTTAGTCAAGGAGGCATTAATGTGAGGGAGGGAGGAGTGCAAGGGCCAACTAACAAACAGTGCATTGATGGTGTTCATCCGTGAGCTCTAGACCAGCAGCAATTCTTGGCTTTGAAGCATGTATTGGTGCTTTGCCATGCTGTACTGCAAGACTGCTGCAACCATGCACAGACCTACAGCTACAGGAGTGATCTCCTCTCTGTACACAATTTTTTCAACAAGATGTTATGGCATAGGGACATATGGATTATGTGGATTCATGGCTAAATGAAATGACTAAGTAACCCCCATATAATGGTACAAGAAATGTGACTATTAGCCTTTCAGCTAGGCCACTGTTTCAACTGTTGATGACTAAAATGGCTTTTGGTCCACATTTTTAGTGTTGGGACTTGAGAGTTGACCTAACAGAAGAAACTGCTAATAAGCATGAACAACAATCCAAGAAGCATTTGCTACAACATGCACAGGTTTTCTTTTTTCAGTGGAAGAGAGAAGCCAAAGAGGATGTATGTATTTGTCAGTTACCTACTCCAATGTGGATCTTGTAGCTAATTACAAATATTGGTGCCTTTTTATGATTAAGATATTTATTAGATCTTGATGGGAACTAAATTTGCCAGATGGGTGAAAGGAACTTGACACATTGTGAATCAGTGATGAGTATATTTGACAGTGTCTCCGACTAGGGTGAAAGAGGCAGACCAACTCAAATGAGTGATCATTCATACTAGTATTTCTCTGTCAAGACTACTAGTATAATCTTTCAGTCGTCTAAATCATTGATGTACAGTGGATGGAATGAGATACCTCATCCATCTTCATCAATCATATAGAGGACCCCTTTAGCTACCAACTAAAATTGATAACAAGCGTAATATGATACGCAATGCAAAATTACTACTAGTAATTAATGTGCAGTAATTGTACAAAGAAAAGGATTTGCAAGAAGAACACACCTCTTCTCCTTGCACCAAACACATGACTGTCCTGATCAGACACACTCATGCACCAACCTGCAATTTGTTTAGATATCTGTAACAGCTGGTACAGTCAGGCAAACGTGATTGTGAAAGAGCCATTACTGGCTCTGGTAAGCATGATAAAATAATGATTATGAAATTCCCTCAGTAGTAGGCAAGATCTGATCTTTGTCTCCATCTTTACTTTCCAGTGGTTTTCTAGCTTTCCTAGCAGGAATCATGATGTGGCATTCATTTGATTCTATCACATAAAGTTAAAAGGCACTCACTCACCCTGTCTGGTAGATTATTCTCCAGTAGTACATTTCAGTGTGGACTCCTGCTTCACTTCTACTAAAATGTGATTTCCCTTGATCTTTTGCTTAATCACCAAGGCTTTACAATAACTACCAAACATGTCTTAAGTTAATGTGGGAAGGTAAATAACTAATCAGATAGGATAAGAACTTTGCAGAATGCCTAGAGATAAGAATATACTGGTATCATACAAGTGAAGATCATTAAGTAGTAATTAGGTTTTTGGACAAGAACTGCAGATGCACCAAGTAGCACCACATGGGGGGAAAATGTAGGTGTGCAGTGGCAAATAGCAATAGCAATTAGTAGCAAAATTATCAAGGACAGGACACAAGGTGCCCCCCTCAATAATCACCAAGCATGTTCAATCAAACAAACAAAAGACCTGTCTGCAACCAGCTAGGCTGGCACATGATGAAGCACAGTTCTTTCTCTCTGCATCAGAAGCTTCCCCCACCCACATCCACATGCACCAGCACCCATGTGATCCCTAACAAGACCAGATCAGTGTTGTTCATGGTAGGTCAGGACTGCTCAAACAGCTTGATTGATTCCATCAACACACTAATTAACGAACAGGCAAGCAGTGATCAATTCTTCTAGCAGTGTGAGGCCAGTCAAAATACAGTATGGTCCAAGCATATCATACCTGTAGGTTTCTCATAATCAATAAGAAATCTTTCAATACCGTGCTGCTTCAATCTTTTGCATGTATATATAGATCACTAGTGCACATGGAAGCCATCGCATTGACCAGCTAGATCATCACTAAATTAATCAACATTTAGCCAAGATGTATCGAGATTGCAGCAATACCGTTAAGGACAGGAGAGATGGACAGTTTGACATCCTTTGGCTCGTTTAGTTATTTGATGAAATCAAGATGATAGTAGTATGCTAGTATGCAATTTAATAGTCGCACGAATTTCTTTATTTCTGTGGGTGGTTTCACTTCTCGATGCATCAAACTATGCATTTGGCCGTTTGCAACGGCATGTCTTCTCCCTCCTTTGCTTCGACGTTGGGTCATCTATAAGATGCAAATGACAAAATAAAAATTAATCTACTGTGCAAGGTATAAACTAATCATGCTCTTGCTAGCCAAGAGAACAGAAAGGCAATCACAAAAGGCAAAAAGAAAAGGCAAGGTTCACGCATGCTGCATGAGACGATGTGTACAATTAACCTCCTGAGCAAGGAAGAACACAGAGAGATACAGGGCACCTGCAAATCTACAAGAGCTTTGTGCCCTTATCACTGAAAGTGATATGCTTGTTGCCACCTCTACAGAGAAAGCTGCATCACAGTCTTCATGGTGGTGTGGTGTGGTCCATCATCTCTTGATGTTGCCATTTTCACAAGTCATGCATAACCATGAGCAGAGCAGCAATTGATTGGTGTGTTTGATAAATGCATTTCATTTCACAGCATGCAGGTCCAGTCTGACTGACTGGTATTGTACTGTACTATAGTATAGTATGCCAGTAAGGCCAGATGTGTGTATACATATGCCGTTGTTGGATGTACTACTACTAGTACAGTAGTACAAAAAACTCAACAAAATCTAGCAAAGATGACAAAAGGTCTCCCTAGCTAGCAAGTCATGCTTGTGGCATTTGCATCTTGTCTCCTTGTCATTTATGTATATCTCATTGATGCGGGTAGTGAAGTAGTAGTATTCTTGTAAACAATGGATATGATTTTACTGTTTTACCATTGGAATGGCATCTGGGATAACCTTTCAAGTAACTCATTTAGGCAGCAAGAATAGAGCTTATCCTAAGACCTGATTTGTGAGGCTGTGTGCTGATTAAATTGGATATTTGTGCTGGTATATTGGACCAACCAATAGTACTATGGTCAAGCTGTAGCTTCACCTTCACACATGAATAACTTCCAAGGAAAAGCAGGAAATATCCCACAATTTTACTGAATCATCAGCAAACTAATTGGTGTAGAATAGATCTACTTGGAGTTTAACTGAGCTTCCTGAACCAAAGGCAAGATTTTCAGAGTAAGAAAAAAAAAGAGAAAAACTTGAAAAACTATATATTCTTGAAAATTAAATTTATACTCTTACCTAACAAAGAAGTTCAACTAAGCAGAACCAAATCTGCAACAAGCATAACCTAAGTCAAGACAACAAATAAATGGGACTAAATCCAGGTTACTTACTTCATTTGCCCTCATTCATCACACTCGCTGACAAGTGGAAGACTTTTGCTATTGTCAGAATAGTCAGGCAATTGAAGATTTCAGGCTGAATCAGGTGGGAGCTTTGTCCAGGATGGCAGGATGTGCTGCTGCCAGTACAGCGGCTGTGACCACACACAGAGACACACTGCACATTGAGCAAGCACCTCGTGACTCTGCAACCTGCACTTAACATTAAGCATACAGACTCATCAGGCGCCTCCTGCTGCATTCATTCATCAGTACAAAGACAAGCAATCTCAATGTAAACTTACATACCTTCCTGTCTTCAATTATGGGTTCCTGCTCCATCCATCCAAGGCCAAACAGCTGCAAGCATGTATCATGTATCTGAGGAGTTAAACATGCACTATCAAACAGTGTAGATAATGATTTAGGAAGCATGAACGGAGACATGTTTTGATCCTGGAGCGATGAGTTGGCCTGATGGTCCATACAGCATCTTGGCGATAATTGGCATCCATGTTTTCAATGTCTCACAGAAAGTTATCAGGTTTTGCATGAACCTGCAAATCCTGATGCACAATTCCTGCTAATCAAATCGACACAAATTACCATCATCACGACCAATAGGTTCAGAAATGATCCTTCAACAAAATTCGGGAAATTGCAGCCTTTGGATTTGTCCTGCACAAAAGGCCACTCTCGAATATTGCTGAAAAGGCCTACCACAGTTGGACGTTTCAGAGCAACGTACAACTTCTTTGGACAAACCAATCACATTCAAAATGATAATATTTTGTCCTGTTCCTGGCCAGAATTGGGGTTACCAGAGAGTTCAATGATTGCTACAATATTACAGCACTTTGTGCAAGGGAGAAAGGTTACAGCTTGCAAAATCGCAACATTCTTACAAGTTACAACAAATAGTTCACCAAGATTTTCCAATGGGAACTAACAATTACAACCCTGTTATCCTTGACGCAGGGAAACTAATGATTCAGTGTATGTGTGACTGAAATACAGGCGAACAAGTATTACGTTCTTCCATCTCATCACTAGTTCAGAACAGGAAGGGACCAAAACAACAGGCTATCAAAACTGGGCAATTGCCCCATTGTCTAAGGCTATACGGAACTAGTATAAAAGTAGTCTACAGGTAGTTGTGTCAAGTGAGCAAACAGAACCAGGGTAAAAACTTCATGCCCATGCAAATGCTCAATGCTTAGCAGACTGAACCCAGGAAAGGGGACCATCAGGCAAATGGCTTCTCCAGTTTATCAAGTACGTTCACATAGAAATTCCAATGCCGATCACTCTTTGTAATGGAAGGTTGACCAAATGGGTGCTCCTGTACATAGCGCTGAACATCATCTGCAGTAGCAAGGTTCTCCAGATACACCCGAAGATCTCCACCTGGTCCTGCTCATGGAAAATTCGCATCAACATTAACCATTTTGAAGCACCACGTAAGAAATGTACTTAAATGGATCTTGAAATAATGGAGCATACCCAATGAATCATCTTTCTTGTTAAGATAGCTGTAGGGGTGAGGGAAAATGGCAGTGTGTGGCTGCAAAATACATATATCAGGAGAAGAATAATGCGTGCGAATTACAGCAACTTGATCTTATCACAACAGATATAAATTGCATAGGAACAGGGATGAACTCAGTACCGGATTGCCCAGAGCCTTGTAAGGGGAATCATCCACAAGTAATGTATTTGAAGGTGAAAACTCTTCTTGCTCCCATGGAAGATCAGGATCCTCTTTATTCCACAGTTTCTTCAGCTCCTTCAGTACTAATGGTTTGTTTTTGTTTTCAAGAGTTTTAAACCCAGTACCAGTGCATTTCGACAAGTCCTGGCAAATTATAGTGTGTGCATTAGGACCTGACTCACAACCAAAGCTACAGAAAAAGAAAACAAACAAGAGTACTAAAACAAAATTAGAGCAACATAAAATTGAAAATGGAGTTTTTCAACAACCACTTGGCCTTCTTTCAATTACTAAGCAGAAACCATGAATTTAGTTGTAGGCTGTAGCAACTGTGCATACTTTTCTGTAACTTACCCAACAGAATAACAGGGACTGTTTCATATCCTTCTTCATAATGATATTTACAACCGAATCCACATTTACTCTGCAGAATAAGAGTGTTGTCATTAACACCATGCAAAGAAACTCTAGCAAGAACAAGAGATGTAGGGGAGAGGAATTAGTACTTCAATCTCGATGACCATATCCCTAGCTCAAAGTTCTCGAAGCAAAATCTCAGAAAATCATCGCAGTAGGGTCTTCTGAAGACTGGCACACATACAATAAGCCATTGCAAATTAGTATATTGTATTCGATGTGTTGGTCCTTTATTTACAGAGAGCACTAGTATATGTACAAATATAATCGTGTATCAAGTATTAAATGAGCAACCTTACCTAATTTTCCCCGAACCTTTGCATGTGACATGTGAGCATTGTGGTGGTCCTGATTGATATCCGCAAGCAAACCATTAATATCTAGAATAAGAAGTTTTTTCCTTCGAAATCTTATCAGTGATCCTCTTGGTGAGTAGATGTGCCGAATATTCTCTTCGTGTGCCTGAACTACATTTGATCTATCACTCCTTGCACTTTGGCAATCAGATAAGACAGCTTGAACTTCACAATCACCATCCATCACTCCAACCGAAGAAGGCTCACCCAAATCCATCCTTTGCACCGAGGGTGCCTCAGGAACACTTGTTTGATTTCTCTTCCTCTTCTTGTTTGATTTCTTGCATTCAGAGCCTAGAAAATTATTTCCATCAGCTGTCATCACCAAGCCAACCTCACCAGCACCAGGTTGCGAAGGATTCTTGCATTTAGAGCCAGGAGTATTATTCCTGCCAGATGTTGTCACTGAGACAACCTCACCAGCACCAGGTTGCAAAGAAGGATTCTGCACATTGCTCCTTCTATTGGCATTTTCCTTCTTTCTCCTGCGCCTATCTCTTTTCTTTCTCCTTTTTCTTTCTATAGAACTCTCATGCAACGAGCTGCAGAGCTGGGAGTTATTATCCTTATTCCCTGTCTTTCCTGCCACCAAATCTTCAGCACTGTTTACCTCAGGACATTTTGGTTCTTGCCCATCTCTGGGACTCACAACGACATCAGCATCTTGTAATGCACCTTCCCCACTCCTGCAACCACCTCCAGATTCATTGGCCAAATCTGTGTCCATCACAGCACTGGCATCAGACACAGCAGAAGGGGATTGCTTCTTTTGTTTTCTTGACTTCGATTTCTTCCCTTTTGGTGCGCCCTCCACTGCAGAAGCCTCAAAGAAAATACTGATAAGAATGATTAATTTTTTAGACGCAATTCGAACCAAGACTATATTCAGAATTCATGAGGGCGTAGTCAGCAAGTTGGTGAAATGCAATTAGAACCAAGGCATCAGGGTGCTGTGTAGATGCAACATTTTTCTTTTGAAAAAAACGTGTGCAAATGCTATATCAGTTCATGAAAGAATTCCCACAAAGGCTCGTTGAATCAAGAATTAAACTCTCAAACAGCCGCATGGATAAACCTTAACCCTAGGTGGCAAGGTCAGAGCCATCGGCAAAAGCCCTGGGCACGCACAAAGCTGTTGCAACCTACAGCAAGGGGGGAACAGTCCATACCTGAAGCAGAAGCGCCAGGAGCCTCCTGCTTGTCCACCTCCTTCTCCCCCTCCGGAAAAGCAGCCGTGGAGGTGGCACCGCCACGCCGCCGTTTCAATGTTTTGCTCTTTACTGGCGTTCGGTCCATTTCCGGTGTTGGATCATGCCCACTTCTGGGACTTGCAACAACATCATCAGCTCGTAATGCACCTTTCCCACTCGTGCAACCATTTCCAGGTTCATTGGACAAATCTGTATCCGTCACAACAGCACTGGCATCGGATACAGCAAAAGGAGATTCCTGCTGCTTGTGCTTCTTTCGTTTCTTGTCCTTTGATTTCATCCCCTTTTGCGTCCCCTCCACTGCAGAAGCGTCAAAGCAAATATGATAAGCATGATTACTGCTTTCTCAACGCAATTAAAACCAATACCTTACTCAGAATTTCAACATGTGGAGTTGGCGAAATGCAATTTGAACTATGGAATCAGGACGCTATGCAAATGCAATATTTTTCTTTTGAAAGAAATCTGTACAATGCAGTATCAGTTGAAGAATTGTACTTTCAAAGGTTCATCGAATCAATGGCATCAGAGGCAAGAAATCAAGAGTTGGGCCCTCAAATGGCCGTGCATCGATAAGCCCTAATCCTAGGTGTCAAGGCCCTAGCTGTAGGCAAAATTCCTAGGCATGAGCACAGCTGTTACGACCTACAGCGAGGAGGATATGGTCCGTACCTGAAGCAGAAGCAGCAGGAGCCTCCCGCTCATCCACCTCCTTCTCTGCCTCCGGCACTGCTGCTGTGGACGTGGTGGCATCGCGCTGCCGTTTCGACACCTTGCTCTTCCCCAGCGTTCGATCCACATCCGGTGTTAGATCATTCCCACTTCTGGGACTCGCAACATCAGCATTTCGTAATACACCTTCCCCGTGCGTGCAACCATTTCCAGATTCATTGGCCAAATCTGTATCTGTCACAACAGCACTGGCATCGGATACAGCAGATGGGGAATCCTGCTGCTTATGCTTCTTCCGTTTCTTGTCCTTCGATTTCTTCCCCTTTTGCATCCCTTCCACTGCAGAAGCGTCAAAGCAAATACTAATAAGCACGATTACTTCTTTCTCAATGCAATTTGAACAAATAACCCTATTCAGAGTGTCATCAGGGTGTGATGCGCAAGTAGGCGAAATGCAATTAGAATTATGGCATCAGGGCGATGTGGAAATGCAGTACTTATTTATTGGTGCAAATGCAATATCAGTTCAAGAATTGAACTCACAAAGGGTTCATGGAATCAATGGCATGACAGGCATGAGATCAAGAACTGCACTCTCATATGGCCGCGCGTGGTTAAACCTAGGCTGTAACTATAGGCAAAAGCCCCGGGCAAAATCGCAGCCATTGCGACCTAAAGCGAGGATGAGATGGTCTGTACCTGAAGCTGGAGCAGCGGGACCCTCCCGTGTGTCCACCTTCTCTGTCTCTGGCGCCGGCTCTGTGGAGGTGGTGGCACCTTCCCCGCTCGTGCAACCATTTCCAGGTTCATCGGGCAAATCTGTATGCCTCACAACAGCAGTGGCATCGGATACAGCAGAAGGGGAATCCTGCTGCTTATGCTTGTTTCCTTTCTTTGACTTTGATTTCTTCCCCTTTGGAGCCCCCTCCACTGCAGAAGCATGAAAGCAAATACTGATAAGCACGATTAATGCTTTCACAACGCAATTCAATGCTCAGAATTTTCAGCAGGGCAGAGTTAACAGGTTGGTGGAACGCAATTAAAACTATATGGCATCAGGGCGTTGTGCAAATGCAGTACTCCTATTTGCTTCGAAAGAAACCTGCGCAAATGCAAATATGCAATATCGGTTCAAGAAATGAACTCCAAAGGCTCGTCGAATGAATGGCACCATCAGAGGCAAGAAATCAATAATTGGGCTCTGAAATCGCCGCGCATGGGTAAGATAAACCCTAACCCTATTTTCGGAAGGCAAAAAGCCCGCGCATGCGCCCAGCCGTTGGGACCTACAGCGAGGAGGAGGACATGGCCCGTACCTGGAGCAGGAGCGGCGGGAGCGTCCGGCTCGTCCACCACCTTCTCCGCCTCCGGCGCCTCCGCCGTGGAGGTGGTGGTGGCGTCGCGCCGCCGTTTCGAGGCCTTGCTCTTCCCCGGCGTCCGATCCATTTCCGGGTGGGTGGAGAGGAAGGCTAGGGCGCCGCCACCCACCGGCTCCGCGGATACTACCAACGGAGTCAGGGAGAGGAGAGCAGAGCAGCGCGCGGTGGCGGTGGCGGTGGCGGCGGCGGCGGCGAGTCGACGGCGGTGGGTTTCGTCGGATTGGTAACGGGCGCGGCAAGGGCAAGTCGGGTTTCGTTGGCCTCCTCTTATTGGGCCTGACCTGTTTGTTCGGCTTTGTAGGCCTCCATTTTCTATTGGGCTTCTGTTATATAGAGTTGGCCTTTCGTCTCATCTCATCCCCCACGTGACGTACTACGTAACTGCTGCTCAAAGCTGAGTGTTTGGTGTTCATCACAAAAAAACTATACCATGCGCGTTGTAGCAGGAATTTATAGTAATCAACTTAAATAAATTTGAAGTGTTTAACTGATTTTAAGTAGGAAGAATAAACAGAGATGCTAAAAGCACAAAGCACAATCGTGAGTTTGAACAATCTAAATGGAATTAGTTGAATGATAATCTGAAGTAATAGTCAAATTGTGTATTATACTTTAAATAAAATTGAATGCACTGACTTCAATTGATTTTTGATGTGGACGTTATTGCGAATGAACTTCATGGAGCCAAAATAGCCAATGCACTCACCAGTTGTGGCACATTGAAAATCAAGTAAACATAAACGGAATTTTATCAAATCTGATTCTTGTGTCTCAGATAGGGCATGGTTGATGAAACCTCTATCACAATCATAAAAAAATATCAATATTTGAAGCTTGAAGCTTTAGTAAGAAAAATGACAACATACATAACAGGTAGACGAAAGCAAAGATCCAATTTTACACTATACATAATTTATGTAGGTATAAAGCACCTTAAAGCGTGTTTTCCCATCAAGTTCGGGTCTTATAATTCTCATAACTCTTCCCCCTTGTTTGAAGGGTCCCGCACAAAAAATAGTTACATCCATGTCCTAAAAAAATAAAATATGGTTAGGTATGCTTATTTTAGGACTTGAATATCTTGCAATCATCTAGAAACACTCGAAAGTTTGGACATTTTTTCATTGGATCAACAGATACGAAACAACCTCATGGCAGTAACCTGAAAATTGTATAGAAATGAGCTGAAATAGGTCTGCAAATGGAGAATATGAAATATCACCGAACTCCCCTGTATATTTGCAGGTGGTCTTCTTGTGTGCTCTGATAAAAAATATACTTGGCATGCTTGCCACCAGCATGAAATCAGCGGCACTAACAGAAACTTACACATTAATTCAATTTTGTCAATCTTGAGATTGATAATTCAAGTTTGGTTTGAAAAAGAAATCATGTTATTCATTAGGGTGCAAAGCACGTGTCAATAGAAAGAAACACTTTTAGTATCCTGAAAGATTGCATTGTCTACTGAAACATTTTACAATTGAAGATAAACAGTTGTACTAACCTTATAAATATCTCAATGATTTATTTTTTTGATAGAATGCTTTATTCTGCAATCGAACATCCACTATGATAAAAAAAATTTAAGTAAACCTGATTGTACAGTGGGAACATTTAATAAAGAAGGATTAGATGGATAACCTGAGGACTTAATATGCACCTCAATCAAGTTCATCACTGAACTAATAACGGTGTGGTTTTTAGCTCCATTGTGTAAGAAATTGCGTTATCATTTGCGATGTTTATCCTAGGATGAGCATACATAATATGCGAATCTTATGAAAATAGTCTATGATCTCAGTTGTAGCCGTTAGACTATATTGTGTCCGTAGAGAATCTAGTGCAGCAATGATGGAATATTAGGTATACATACATCTAATCTTAGGCTGTGTTATTTCTCCCCTTTTCCCAACTCACCTCTCTCGTTTTTCGCGCGCACGCTTTTCAAACTACTAACCGGTGTGTATTTTGCAAAAAGTTTCTATACAAAAGTTGCTTAAAAAAATCAAATTAATTCATTTTTGAAAAAAATAGCTAAAACTTAATTAATCACGCGCTAATGGATCGTTCCATTTTCCGTGTTTTACTGTGCAGGTTGGTAACCACCGAGCACGAACGCTGCCTTAGTGTAGCACCCTTTTTCTTTTAAAGTTTTTCTCAATTAAAAACTTGGTTTTAAAATTTGGATTTTATTTGGTTTTGTGCCAAATAGATCTCATATTTTCCCTCCAAAAATTTCACCTCAAATTCAATTCCAAAAAAAAACTGAGAGAAAACCTCACTTCGGGCCCCTTTCTCTCTTTTCCCTCCCCGGCCCAAAACTCTCCCCTCTCTTTTCTCCCCCCTCCCCGAGCGGGCCGGCCCACTCCCCCTCCCATCTTTCTTTTTCCCTTTTCGGCCCAGCTCCCCCCTCTCTCCCTCCCGGCCCACGGGCCTCTTCCCCGCCTCGACCGGCCTAGCCCACCCGGCACTCTTCACCTTCCTCCTCCAGCCGCCCGCCACGCCATCACCGCTGCGCCGCCGTGCCACCTCGTCGCTTGCCGCCCCGAGCCCCGCGCCCGCCCTACACCCCCGCGCCGCGCGCGTCACCTCGTCGGTCGGCGCAGCGCCGGTGTCACCTCCTCGAGCCCCGCGCTAGCGCCGCCTCGAGCCACCCGCCGTGCCGCGCGTCACGTCGCCGTCCCCTTCCCGCCGTGTCGCCCTCTCTCTCTTCCCCCTCTCCCTCTTTGACCACATTGCCCCTATATTTGCAAGTTATTTTGTTCAAAAAATGCATTGTTAGTGTACACGATAATTTTGTTTAGGCCTCGGATTGTGTATGCATCCGACGGACCGACTTAGTAGTTACACTCACTGCTCCTAGGGTATTGTTAATTCCTTTATCCTTGTTAGCTACACATATTTACGCCGGTATCGCTATCCAGTGGATACGATTACCGAGGTAGTTTGCTTAGCCGTGCTTACATTGTACTGTCGTGTGGGACACTTGGGTATTTTCCAAACTTTATGCTTAAAAACCCGGTACATGGTACCGATGTGTTGCGAAATAAAATGAGTTGTGAAAATGGTGATGATGCGAGACCGTGCCTTTGTGGTTCGGTCGCGTGTTATCGTTAAGGACCGATCCCTTTGGGAAATTCATCCAAACATGTTACAGTGCGACCTCACGGGTATTTATGGGATACCCCTGGCTAAGTAAATGGTTATCACATGGGAGTTTGGTATGCCAATAGTTGTGGGATGCCGAGGATGAGGAGACGAAGTGTTGGATCTTATGGCCCTTTTGGGTGTTTTGTTGCCTCTATGTGGCACACGGTACCGAGTAGGAGTAGGAGGCATCCTCGGTATTCCTGAGTGGATGACGGCTGCGACTGCCCGATACTCGGCTGAGAGATTTGGCCCAACTAGGTGGTGTGCGATTTTCATGGGTTAACTTTGGAAAGGCCTTGTCACGAACTTTCGTTGCCGACGGGTACACGGTGTCAGTTTCGTGTCGTGTGGGTAAAGCGTACAACCTCTGCAAAGTGTAATGAACTGTTCGAACAGCCGTGCCCACGGTCAAGGGCGAGTGTAAGGTGTTTCTCATAGTGTAGATTTATTTGACAAATGTTTGATGAAAACGGTTGGTGGGAAGGGATTTCGTTTCCATGTCCGCCTATGTGGCAGACGGCTAACCTTTGTCGTTAGGAACGGGTCTGTGTGACCTGGGGTGTCGTTTGGCACCGAGGTGTGGTCAGGGCCGAGAAGGCGTGGTTGTGCCGAGAAGGCGATGTTTACTATGTGAAATAATGAGGTGATGATTTTATGGATGTGATGGTTTTGCTGAGAAAGCATAAATAAACTAATAAAGGAAACCAGTTATTTAATTGATTGTTAAGTCCTGTGACAAGTTGTTGCAAAGCAACTTGTGGAATGGGTCGAGACGTGAGCCTCCTCCCGACAACTAAAATGTTGACTCACTAGAGTTTTGTGAACTAAATCACTTTTGCCAAAAAGACTGCTTTCGCAAATAAGACCCTAGCTCTCCTTGTCTTAACCAAGCATGTCATTCTTTCCCTGGCTTGCTGAGTACGTGAAGTACTCACCCTTGCTATATATATATATATCTATAGAGCTTGGAGATGAAGACGTCGACCCGACCACCGAGGATTGTCTCCAGGAGCAAGTCGAGTACGAGGACTTCTAGAAGATTTCATGCCTAGCCCCAAGCCCTCGCCTGTGGATCAAGATGGTCGCCTAGATGCTTAGCTTCCGCCGCTCTTGACTTTTGCTTTGTGGACTTTTGTATTGTTGCGTTGCTCATCTTTGGGCCTGTTCAGGATGGCAACTTATGTAAGGACTAAAACCTAGTGTTGTAATAATTAATTTACTTTGATTCCATGGTTATTCTGTGTGTACCAGCTAGTGTATCCTGGGACTGGTACTATATCACAGGTAATGCGTAGCACCTCGGCCTGAGTTAGCTGGTGTTATCGGTTAACGGGTGCCGGGGCGTTACACTTAGAGTACCTGGGTACGTAACTTTTGATCTTCAAATAGATTTCCATATTTCTGACTGAAGAGAGGGAACCAAAATGACATTCACAATAAGCTAGTACTCTGAGAGTAAGTAGAAAACAAAACTTGTGACTGAAGGCTAGCTTCAAATAAGAAACAAAAAGCAGATGAAGCTATATGGCTCAAGAACAGAAAGAACCATACCTGTAGGAGGAGAGTTGGATGTGAGAATAGGTGAATAGGTTGATTTGGTGTGCTATTGCCTATTGGAGCCGACCAAGGAGGTCCTTTAGTAGATGTTGGTCTTACAATTTCTTGAAGTGGTAGAGGAAACTGACGGTTCGAGGGGAGGAATAGACCGTGGAAGACGGAATGATTTTTGGAGGAGACGCAGTAGAAGGCAAATCAATGGAGTAAAGAGGAATCGACAGTGATGATGCGGAAGTCTGATGGTCGTGCGCTTTGCCGCCACCGGGGAAGGGAAGAAGAACGGGCGTGGTTGCGAGGCCGTTTAACAGGGGAAGAAAATGGGCCAGGCCCAGATAGGAAGTTTGTTTGGACTTTGTCAAGCAATGGAGCAATGGAGCTAATATCTCATTGATCAAACGGTTGAAAAGCTATCTAATCTCATTAATCCAATGGCTGAAAATTGATGATGATGTAGCACGCTGAGGTTTAAACTTTAGGGTATTAATTGTAGTTAGTGGGTGCTAACTTTATGAAAGAATGGTTAGGTTTAAAACTAAAACCTGTGTTGTGCTTTGTCAGATTATGCAATTTTTATCACATCGATGACTGGATGAGACGGCAGCATATACATATCACTTATTTTCAAACCGACCGAATTGCTAGATACTCCTACGGGCTAATACTTGTTAAAATTTAAGATAATAAATCAGTAAAAAGAACTAATCATCGTATGTCCACACGTCCATTAATATCTCAAAGAGAGACAATAGCAACAACATCCAGATTCCAGAGGCTTCCAATTCACTACCCTCATTGCAATCAAAAGGAATTTCTATTCTTATAACTGTAGCTCATGCTTGTCTTATTAATATAACAGACTGTTGTTAACATATTTCTTTAATATACTAAATTGTTTTTCTCTTTGAAATATGCGATTAGTGGTATGAAAGCTCGCCGTTATTTTATTTATATATGACCATGAATTTTAAGTCTATATTAATTATTTTAGATGATTATTAGCGCATGATTAAGTCTCATTCGAAGATATTTCTGCACAATTTGCTATATGTATAGAAAATATAAAACAATTAATAATTAAATTAAATGTATGGAGATAAGGAGGGTAAATATAGGATGAAAATTTGTAATCTTTTTAATTTGTGAAAGTCACATTCCATAAAACATTTTTTTAAAAAAAACGAAAGCTTGATGAATGTTTTTTTACATAAGCCAACAAGGAATAAGTTTTTTTTATAGAATTTAAGGGAATTAAAATATTTTTTATAAATTATTTGAAGAGTATTGTTACGGTCCAAATACGCTCTACATCAATATACACTGGGCATAAAATAGCTAGCGCTTATATTCTAGTATGATTGTATGAAGATATACAGTGCAAATTAAAGTTGGTAAAGAGAAATGTTGGTTGTTTCATAACCATTCGAGTTTGAGGATGCACGGAGACTCGATCATGTCAGCTTCAGAGAATAGCACCAAGAGGCAGAAAATGCTGAGAAAAGGAAAAAAAATTGAAATGGAAATAAGAAGCAGAACTGGTGCAGAAAATGCTGAGAAGAAATGGCAACAGAAAAAAAAAACATCGCCGTTGCCGGGGATCGAACCCGGGTCACCCGCGTGACAGGCGGGAATACTCACCACTATACTACAACGACCTTGCTTGTTTATTTTTTCTGTCCTAATATTTTTAATACATGATATTAGCAAGCGTACTGCCTAATTAAATTAGGTACTACCATCTTTAATATGTGAAGATTACAT
This sequence comes from Oryza punctata, assembly GCA_000573905.2. Taxonomy (NCBI): domain Eukaryota; kingdom Viridiplantae; phylum Streptophyta; class Magnoliopsida; order Poales; family Poaceae; genus Oryza; species Oryza punctata. The sequence goes on along the minus strand of CM002494.2, from coordinate 532,319 downwards.
TTTATAACACCACATGTTCCTTCATCAAACTAAAATTTTAAAGTATCATATCACAAAATTATAGATTTAGTGATAAAAGCTATCAAAAACTACATGTCTTAACACTATTTGCTTTTGAAAAGTTATAAAACCTGTAATTTTGTGAGAAAATTGATAAATTTGTAGTTTTATGATGAGATGCCTTAAAACTGTAGTTCTATAAAAATGTGGTGCTAAATCTGTATTTTTTAATTCACATCCTTAATTAATATATATTTTTCACAACGAGGTCAGCCTATACCTAGCACAATTCGATGATCAAGATGCTGACGCAGTGGTGACAAATTTAGAAGACCTGGGCCCCATCAAAATGCAAAATGTTTACATGTTACTTATCAAAAATAGGATCTGAACATCTGACCGATTATAACAAAGAGAGTAGCTGAACAATTACTTCTGTCAGCTTTGCTTTCAGAATTTGGAGATGGCGCAACATCTCTTCAAGAACTGCCCAATCAGAACAAAATATGGCAAGCAGTGGCGCCAAAACTGCACTATAATCAAGTTAACACTAATTAACCATCACGCAATGATACCTTGCTTGAGCAATGGCAGAAATGCACAGTGCAGGACGCCAGGACAGCAAGGGAAAGTCAAAAGCATTGTGAGGATGACACCAATCCTGGTGGCTTTGGAAATTTGAAGCGAATGCAACAGGATAATCTTCAGCAAGAAACAAATAATTAAGGCGTCTCAAATTGCTGGCTATGTGTGGAGCGAAAGATTTACCGAGAATATTGGATTGATCGAGACTATTGGCGCTATCCATGCATAGTGCAGCTCACCTAGGTATTATAGTGTTTTCCTTGAGTTTCTGCCTGCAAGCCTTGCTTGCACTTTGTAATATATTGCTGTCCCTATTTAATATAGCACCAGCAATTGTTAGCTTGGATTAAAAAAATATATGTAGTTTTGTGAAAGATTGATTAAAGTATATGTAGTTTGTGAAATCTACTCATATATAATTAAGTTATTAGATTATTTGTGTTTTTCTATGTTTAAATGGAGCTTGTTAATTAGTTTATAAAGTGATGTATGACACCAAAATATATGTGGTCAAGTGTTTATCTATTTTGTTTTTAAGAATATTTTGATGGCGTGCATGAAAACAGAGCCCTAGCTCAAGCCTCTGAAAAGGGGTGGCACAACATTTTGTAGCGAACACTCTTGAATAACATCCGTGTGGTGTACTCAACTATATAGGCCAAAAAAGAAAGACATCTCAAACAAAAAGTGAAAAAAAAAAAGACTGAAGCAACCAAAAGGTACTTACGTAGGTCTCTCATGTATGTGATGTGTGTGCGATATGCAAAAATTAGCCTACGTACGAGCGACAGGCATAACATACACGCATTGCATTTGCAAGCTACCGAGCTATCGCTTGCATTTGACTCCACGAATGAGTATACTGCTTTGTTCTTTCCTAAGTTTTTCCAACTCACCTCCTCTCTTTTTTCACGCGCACGCTTTTCAAACTGTTAAACGGTGTTTTTTTAAAAAAAAATTATATATGAAAGTTGTTTAAAAAAATCAAATTAATCCATTTTTTTAAAAAAATCAGCTAATACTTAATTAATTTTTTTCCGTATTTACTGTGCTATTTAGGAACTCGTACTTGCAAAGAGTACTTGAAGTTACATCCAAGGTTAGTTTATATTGTGACGAATGGGTAACAAAGATAATTACTATATCACATATCAATGCACAAACAAATAAGATCAAATTTAATGAACATACAGAGGAAAACATAATAAATTATTCTTTTTCAAAACACAGTACATGTATGCGCTCATATACATTTGCACGTACCCACCCATATAAACACACACGTACATCATATATTTATGTGAACACCTCCAAAGACTATCGATATGTGAGATAGATAAAATCACCACATAGGAACGGAGCTAGAACGAAATGGAGGGCATTTCACTCGCATATTTTACTATGTTTTTAATTGAGTTTAGCTTGATACGGATGCTTAAGTTTGAACAAGAAGATGTATATATATATAGTAAGAATAGATAAACTATAGCTGAAAATTTTTCTAAACCGGGTTCCTGAGCACCCCCTAGATACACCTAGCTCTGCCCCTGTCACCACATATATTTCATAGTCGATGGATACAAGTCTACCACTTTCAGAATATATAATTATCCATAAATATAATTACACCTTTAAATCCAAATATTTAGATCACATACGTACAACAAATGGGGATACATTCACTCAAAGGCTTGAATTCCAATTCCATATGTGATACGTGCGAGCGAATTCATTGGAGACTGCTACATATTGGATGCCCGATATTTAATATAAAATCAGATGCAGTCCACTCAACCGCCTACCTACATGCAAAGAAAATCACAATGAATCTGCTAAGCTACAAGCCTATACGCTACTCTTGTGCATGCATGCCTACATGCAATCTCTCTCCATCTTCTCTGCAAATAAAATTTTAAACTAATTTTCCTTCCAAATTACTTATCCGATCTGCTTTCCGATTTCACCATTATGTTCGTTACAATTAAATCCCTACAATAAGATCTCATTTGATTATATTTCTGATAAAATTTATAATTAATTGAAATATCTTTATATTATACGTGAAACAACCACTTATAATTATTGAAACAGTAGAAAATATCATTGAAACACCCCAAATAACACGTGCAACATTTATAAATGAATTAGTGAAACATTAGAAAATACTTACTGAAATATCCAATAATACCACGTGCAACATTCGCAAATATACTAGTGAAACATCAGAAAAATATTTATTGAAACATCGAAATAATGCCATGTGCAACATTTTTAAAAGATCCATGGCAACATAAAATTCAAAATGTGCAACATAGTCAAATTCTGATTGAAACATTTTTTTCTCACACGTGAAACATCCAATTCCATCGGTTGAAACATATGTAATTTTTGCATCAGAATATAATCATGTCATATCTTGTTATAGAGATTTAATTGCAACTAATACAACGGTGCAATCGGATCGTAAATCGGATAAATAATTTTTGTGGAAAAATCCTTCAAACCTTAGAACTTGAATCTCATGCATGCACATACTCTTATACTACATGAAACACAATAGATACTAGCTACATGCAAGAAAGATGCACATTTAATAAAAGGATTCATGCAAAAGAACTCATGCGGAGTATGAACCATCAGTTGGGCGTCCGATTTTTTTATTGTGCATCGGACGCTCGATCACATGCATTCTCGGAATTCATTCCTCTATGCTAGCAAAGCATTGAAGCAAGCAGTGTACTCCAAATTTATTTTCACTTTACTCTTTTTCTTTAATTATTTTGGAAAGAAAAAAAAGACTTATCCCATGAACTGTGTAAGTTAGAAGCATGTCGTGGATAGCTAGATCAAATACACTATATATATACTGCTGCTACCATTCATTCAGCAATTAACAAATTATTGCGGCAGTAAGTCACGTGTGTACTCCATCCATAACACATTGCATTATCGATCGTAGCAGGTGCGATTTTTCAGTCACTCAACCTCTAATTCTTCCTTCGCATGCATATAACTCTCGTATTCCCTCGTTTCTCGCATATTTTTAAAATAGTTATGATTTTTAACAAAAATAATTATATATATTACTACTTCACAAATATAGAAATTCAAATTCAATTTTTACATGTTATAATAGAACTAGAAAATTAATTAACTTGGTGTAGCTCGTATGTGTATATTTATAGTTGTACTCTCTCCTTTTTTAAATAGATGATGTCATTGACTTTTTATACATTTTTATCCATTTGTCTTATTAAAAAATTTTATATAAATGTATAAGATATAAATAATACTTAAAGTACTCTTAATTATAAAATAACTCACAATAAAATAAATTATAAATTTTAATTTTTTAATAAAACGAATGGTCGTTTAAAAGTCAATAGTGTCATCTATTTAAAAAAGAGGCAGTATGTTTTTTATGAAAATTATAGAATATGAATTAAAGTTATATGTTTATGGGGTGATATATCACGGATGAATGTATCTCTCATCAAGTTGTTTTTAGTTTCTTTTACAACCATATATCTAGATGATATGAGAAAAATAGAATAGTTAATTTTCTGCATGTAAGTAGTATGCACGCGACAATCAATAATACCGATGCAGCTGTGTTATTCCGTTCTTCTTTGTTATACATACGTATGTACGTACATACATATATACATACATACGTGTATATATATATATATATACATATATATATATATATACATATATATATATATATATAACATTTACATATATACATATACGGTGGCGGCGCGTCAGGAAATCGCTAGCGCGCCTCACAGGATGCTCCCTCCGTGTTTTCCTCCTCCTGCTTCCGGAGTTCTCCGTTATTCCGCACATCCCTCGCGTATCCATTGTAGCAGCAAAAAGTAACTTTCCTTTCTTCGTTTGTGCATGCATCCATCACCAACTTGTTTGCTTCATTAAAAAAAGTTATTTTTCTTTATCTCGTTCCGCAAGCATCAATTGCCCAGTAAAAACATTACTTGTTTGCTTAAGTAAAAAAGTTATTTTTCTTTCTCCAGTTTTGCATGCATCTCACCCAGTAAAAAAATACTTTCTTGTTTCCTGCCATGCATGCATCCATCACCCAAAAGTAAAAAGATCACCGTCGATTAAAATTTTCACGTCTTCTCCCTCTTAGTTTCATCCATAGCAATTTATTTTCTAGGTTTATTTTAAGTAGTAATATAACTATTTAGATGTTCCCAACATACAAGTATAGTAATCTCTTTACTGTACATGGCACATTCGATCGATCTAATATCTCTCCCCCAAAAAAAATACACAAAAACAAGAACAATTGATATGTGTCTCCTGCATACGAGCATAGATAGCAGCAGTCGAAACGCATCCGATGTGAGGACGGTGACGCTGCTGCACAGGTCTGCTTGCTTCTCACGTCGGCGCCATGCGTGACCTCAACATTGCCGGACCAAAAGGTTGGTGAGCATCGAGGATCCTGTCCACCGTCGCTCACAATAAACCGCCTCCTATCCGACCAACGCCCATCTGCCCTTGAAGTAGACGGCGCTCGTGACCACGAGTCTCGTGTTCTTGTTCGCTAAATCCGGTGAGACGATATTGTCGATGAGGTTCTCCGTCGCCGTCGCCACCCAGCTGTTGATCTCCTTACAAGCTTCCTCTGGCTTCACGCACGCATGCATGCACGCGTCGGCGGCGGCGGCATCGCGGAAGGCCGACTTGACCGTGCGCGCGCGCTCGTGCCAAATCGCGCACGCGTGCACGACGCGCGGCGCGCCTGGCTACGGGGTACCGTCGGGGAGGGCGCGCTGCATCATGTTGGAGACGTTCTCGGCGAGCTCCTCGTGGGACCCCGTGCCGAGGGCTTTGAGGAGCTCGCTCTGGGTGCGCTCGCGCGCACCGGCGGTGACCACGGACAGCGCGGAGTAGATGGACGGCGGCGAGAAGACGAGGTTGGAGAAACGCTGGAGAGAAAATGTGGCGTCGTCATCGATCCGAAAAAATAGGATCGTGCGAGGAACGAAATAAAGAGAATGATGGATCTGGCACCTAATATAAATAGATATGCATACATAAGTAAAAAAATAACTTATAGGAGGATGAGTGGGATGTGTGGACGGGAGAGCTGGTAGGGGATTAAAAAAATTATCCATATTATATGGGTGCTGTGAGGAAAGTCATTTAGTTAAATGGCGCTAAATGGCGCGTAGGGTGCTCTGTGTGTGTATATAATCTGTGTTAATAATTAATTTAATTTTTATTTATATTGGATGGATGCATGATGAGCTAGGCAGCTGACCGAGCACGAAGTTGATAGGTTTCAATCCGCCGGTGCCGCAGAGCGACAGCGAGTTGGGAAATCAGGGGCTCAGCCTCGCCCTGCAGGTCATATCCTCATCCAGTTCAGCGTCTACCTCTGGTCAAGCTACCTCCTTGCCGACCTTGGCCTCCACTATCATGCACCGCCTACTCCATCGACGACAACGAGCTCTGGCTCGGCCTGCTCTTCTCCGCTTTAGTCGTCTTCTCCTGCTCCCTCAAGTCCAACCCCATGCTCCTCTACTCCAACCGAACGCTGGTCTTCCTCGAGAGCAAGCCACACACAAAAGTGGCTCTGCTCTCAGCTGAACCTCCTCCACAACCTTAGACATTTTGCTGCTGTTCGATGCTTGCATCCTAGCCAAGGTCCTCCTACAGCTCAACCACGACGAGGCCAACAAGTGCCAGGCGAGCTCATCACCCTTGTATGGTTCCTCATGGCGCAGATCGGTCTGACCGACCTGTACCGAATCCAGGAGGGAGATGCCAGGGCCAGGCTCATCATCCATGATCAGTAGCCATGTTTGTCTTTACTGTCACGGAATATTTATCATTAAAGAGCTTTTATGGTGTTTACAAGGTATTGAGAGGTAGAGCTATGTGAATTGTTTATATTAAGAGAGCAGCAAGGTACGAATTGAAATAATGGTAGTGGACTAATTAAATAATTTTGGGTTAATCAAATAACTAGCTGAATTGATTTGTAGAAAAATTTGCAAATATTCCAAGGCATTTTATCTCTGATACATTGTATAGTTCGGTGGAAAAAAAATGTGAATCTTCCCATGCATTTTGTCTCCCAAACAAATTTCATCACTTTCTAATGTTTGAATGTATTTTTGTGTGGTTTCATATATCACAAATTTAAATTAAGTTGATATTGGTGTTTCTATATAAAGTAACATACGTGTGACAGCCAAATTAGCCCCTAATTGTTAGCATGCCTACATGCATGCATGATGATTAAGTTGAAAATGGTAATGGTCAAATTAGCCCCTAATTTCACTTATGTCATATGTTGTACTTGGATTTTTTTTAAGACTTTCTACTTTGTAACTGTAGTATTTATGTTCCTGTTCATTGGGGGATATGCAAAGATGAACAAACCAAGTAAATATAGCGTATTGAGGATGAATTACATATGACCCTATAGTTGGTCAAAATGCCCACAGCCCGATGTCCCACTTGATGAAAGATCCGCGCTCGATTGTGTTGGCGCGAACTAAGTCGATGAACACAACGGCCTGGGAGATCTACTTAGCTATAGTGCAGGTCCAAAATATTAATAAGATACGGGCGTGTCAGTCAGTTTGATCCTGCAACTGTCGAGATATATAAATTGAAGATCAAAGAGCCGATCGGCTAACAAGAGATATAGTGATACTTGCCGATGTCGATACCAACCGATGGTGATAGGGTTTTTGAGCAATCGACTATATATCTAATATAGATTCTGACACTTCAGTAAATAATGATATAAAGACAATTAACTAACGATAACATAATAAAGCAATAATATAATCCAATAGAAACCAATTGGTCAATAATGTATGATTGAATAATTGCTTGATCCAAAGGTTAAACATACATCAGCTGGTGTTCCATTGTCATTAAATTTACAAGATTAGATAATCAGCGAAACTTTTATTGTAATCGGCTAAATCCAACTAGTATGTAAACCTTGATGAAACTCTTATTGGCAATCAAGGGCATATTAGCTTTTATGGTTCTAAGCACGACTTAGTAGGTCAAACCCAATTGATGTAGCACTAAGTATAAAAAGAAACATAAAATATAAACAATCAAGCCTTTGGCTGATTTTTAGGGTGGTGGATACCTTAGCTAATCTAGATTGATGAAACAATTTAACCGATACCAACAAAACACTAGAAAAGATCTAGCCGATACATGTAAATTGAGATATCAAATTAGATTAACTAAGATATATGATAAATAAGTGTTTACATCGACAAGATTAGAGTGTCGAGGCCCTAGCCCCGCCGATACAAATAGCCATAACAAGCCTTACCCTTCGTCGAAGATCAAAGCCGATGCAGCCTAACTCGAAACAAGAACTCGTTGAAAAAGACGAAAATAAAAAGGGTGGCGATGCGCTGAAGTTGTATTGATCGAGAGATAGATTAAAAACACCCCGGGTGTATATATTTATACCCTTAGGCCGATATGAGTCCTAATTGGACACGACACAAACTTTTCTAAAGATAAATGGAAAAACTGTTGATGTAAAAACACGACGGCCTGGGAGATCTGCTTAGCTCCAGTTATCACGCCCCGAACTAGTCCCGAGCGGAGCTAGTCTGTGACGCTCCAAATTAACCTGTTAACCGACACCAGTCCCAAGAAACAGTGCTGGTATCACAGGAAGACAGAATATCACAGCAACAGTAGTCTCTTTATTACAGAGTAGGGGTACAGTCATGTTGGGCTGCGGACAGATCCCGAGCTCACAGCTGCATTACAAAAGGGAAAGCGGAAGCCAAGACTTGGACCATTCATCACAGGCGCGACTTGGGAACTAGACCGAAACCCTAAAACTCATCGTAGCCGACTTGCTCCTGGAAGAACTCCTCATCAGCGGGATCCACTTCATCTTCTTCAGCAACTGGGGGGGAATTATTTTTATAGAGCAAGGGTGAGTACAGGAGTACTCAACAAGTCATGGGAATTAAGTGTTTAATGCAGGCTTCAAGGGAAAGGCTGTTGTTTTTCCAATTGATTTCAGTTAAACTGCTTTTTGAAACAACTAAATGAGTGCTTCTCAAACGACACGGATGAGACAGTGCGTCTCGTCCGGTCGGAGTATGTGCAATGTATCAGTCTTTGAATAGATCAAGGTTGGCACCCAGCCAACAGCTTTCAAACGGCCACCTGGGCCTGACTGATCCCATCAGCCGTAGATTTTCCAAACATCGAACCCATTCCACAACATCAATTTTCACAAAGCAGTAGTCAAACAAAACTACGCTAGGAATCACCTTACATCCGTCCATGACCGTGGGCACGGCTGTTCGAACAGTTTGATGACCTCTGCAGAGGGGGTACACTTTACCCACACGACATTACTAACCCGATCACCCAGCCCGTGTGGAACGGCCACGTCTGGAGACCTTGAGGCTTTCATGACAAGGCATTTCGAAAGCCGATCCAGGTTTACCATATGCCAACGAGAGGGGTCCCAGACCAACACCAGGTTAGGTCCCCGACCATACTGTGCCAGGAAGCTCGGGGGTTCTCCCCGACACCACCCTGAAGAATCCACATGTCTCTTGGCATCATGGCTCCCCTGATTAGCTAATTACTCAGCCAGGGGCGTCCCATTTCACCCATGTGGTCGCACTTGTCTTATGTTTGGATGAAATTCCAAGGAAAACGGTCCTTAAGCGAAACCGTACTCCCGATACGTTCCCTGGTCTGCAGTTTTGGAAAATTCATTTGGTTCGCAAACACCGACCCAGGTGTCGGGTTTTCCAAGTCTTTTGTAAAACCCCAAGTTTTACCCATCGTTGGATATTTTAAATTTTGAGGGGAGGTGTTCCGATGATGCGTGCCCGAAGGTCCGTGCATCGAAACAAAACAGTTGACAAAGGAGGTTTAAGTGTTCAATAATTCAAGGAGGGTAACTGCAGCAATTGGGATTGGGGGGGCGACAGGCTATCTCGCAAGCCGCGACCGAACTACTTGTGTTAATCCTATTCATGCAATATTTGCGGAAAAGAAATACTTAGATTTAATTTATAGGTGCAAGATGATCAAAGGTGACTTGCCTTGCTCGAGATCTTGAGCTTGATCCTCGAAATCCTCGCACTGCGGGTCTTCGGGCTCCGAAACTACACGCGAAACGGGACAACTCAACAAACAGCGAAATCAAAGCCCTATTATTGACCTCTATGCGTGCCGTTAGGTAGATCTCGAGATTTGAGAATTTTTGGAAGTTGAACGGAGTTAAACGGATGTACGGTTGAGGAGATATTGAATTTCTAAGATTATTGGATTTTTGGTCTAAAGGGAAAAGGATTTATTTAAACCCCTTTTGAAAGGAAAAGAAGGGGGGAGGAGGGAGTTTAGACTTCCCTCGGGCGGCTTGGGCGCTACCCGAGAGGAGAGGCGCGGCTCGGCCGAGCAATTGGGCCGACCGGCCCGAGAAGGCGGCCCAAGGGCACGCGCGGGGAGTGAGGGAGGGGGGAAACCTGTGGGCCGGGTCCACCTCGCGTGGTCCCGAGTGGGACCTGCTTGTCGGCGGTTCGGCTCACCGTGAGCGAGGAGCACGCGGAGCGCGCTAGGGTTTGGAGGGGGCGCGGTGCACGCGCGCGGCGCGCGGGGAACGGTTAGCGGTGGGCCCACGCGCAGCCTCACGGCTCGCGGTGGACCGTGCGCACGAGCGGGGCGGAGGGGAACAGCGGACCGGGGTCAGCTTGACCCGGTCGCGGCCGAGGTGGCGCCGACGTGGCGCCTTCGTGGCAGCCATGCGGGCCGGCCGGAGGAAGAAGAAGGCGTCGGCCGCGAATGGACGGCGGGCGGCGGCGGTTTCACCGGGACGCCGTGCGACGACGAGGGACGACGGGTAGTACACCGGGACGACAAGGGGACGAGAGGGGGTGAGCCAACGGCTCGGATTCACCGGGGGATGCTCGATGGCGGCGGATTGCGGCGGCGGCAACCGGTGGCAAGAGGAGAGGGAAACGGCGACGACGCGATGGGAGATCGATTCCTCGGAGCTAGAGCATCTATACGACCTCGGGATTGCATTCCTAGCACCGGATTGGGTGGAGCTACGCCGAGAGAGGCTGGCGACGAGCGGTGGTTTGCGGCGGCGAGCGGCAATGGCGGCGATGCCGTGCCCGGCGGCGGCGGGACTTGGGGCGGCGCCTACGGGCTACGGTGAGTGCTACGATCACTACTGCAAAATCTAAGGGGAGGAGAGAGAGTGAGGAGGGGGAATAGGGAGTGCACTACCGCGACGGGTGGAGAGGCGCAGTGACGAGAGGCCGACGGCACGGGAGTGATCTCACCGGCCTCGGGCCGGGGAAGAGGAAGAAGACGAGCGCCCGGAGTCCCCTTCCGCGTCCTCCGCACGCTCCGGCTCTCCCGGTGCTCGCGACGGCGAACAGGGCACGAGCGGCGGCAATGGCGAGAGACAAAAACGAGGGAGATTGGTTTGGGGGAGAGGCTTGGGTTTATAGGGGCGGAAATGTCGGTTTGGGAGGAAGGAACCGACATCGGGCGGTCAAGCCTGCGAGCTGGCGCTCCGGCTAGTGGCCAAAACAGTGACAGGGAGGATGACGTCGGCGATGGAAGAGAAAAAGGAAAAGGAAGAAAGAAAGGGGGCTTGCCCCTTGCCACTTTAGGAGAAGAAGGGGAAGAGAGGGCGACGAGGCAGAGGGAGGAGGAGCTCTGCCTCCACCTCTTGGAAGCTTGCGCGTGGTAGAGGCGGGGCCGGGTAGTGACGACGGTGATGATGGCGGGGGCGGTTTGGAAGGGCGCGGCTGCAGGCGCTGCAGAGGCTAACGGCGGCGGCGACCGGCCGGTCGGCCACCACGGCGCGCGCGGGGGGGAAGCAACGGCGCGGTGACGGTTTGGAGCGGCGTTGACGGGAAACGGCGCCGGGGAAAGAGGGAAAGAAGAGAGAGCGAGAGCTCTCTCTCTTGGCTAGCGCGCGTGCACGGCACGTGCGATGGAGGGGAGAGGGAAGGCGGGCTGAGGGAGGGAAATGGGCCGAGGGAGAGGAAAATTGGCCCGTGAACATAAGGGAGGCAAAATAGACTTTTCCGAGAGAATTTGATTTGGAAGAGATTTGAGATTAGGGTTTGAACTTGACGATGGATCGGGGGTTGGGATCTTGGAATGGCATGGAAACTTGACAGCACACAGAAAAACAATTTTTCGCATTTAGGATTTTTAAGAGATAGTTTTCCCACTAGGCGCCACGACGAAACGGGCGCTACACCAGTGCAGGTCCAGAATAATGATGAGATGCGGGCGTGCCAGTTAGTTTGATCCAGCAACTGACAAGATATATAAATTGAAGATCAACAAATAGCTGATCGGCTGACAAGCCGATGGAGTGATTCCAGTCGATGCCAATACCAGCCGATATCCAGTATAGATCTTGATACTTGAGTAAATAATGACATAAAGATAATCGGCTGATGATAATAAAATAATATAATCCAGTAAAAGCCAATCGGCTAGTAATGATAGATTGAATAAGCACTGATTCGAAGGTTGAAGCATTCATCGGCTGGAGGTCCGAGGTCATTAAATCCAAACGATTAGATAAACAGTGAAACCTTTGTTGTCATCAGCTAAAACCAACTTGTAAGTAATCCTTGTAATCCGATGCAACGTCTAGATAACTCATCGGCTGAAACCCCGATGAAACCCTTATTGGCAATCAAGAAACAGGCTAGAGATTATGGTTCTAAGCACGACTTAGTAGATCAAACTTAACTGATGCAGCACTAAGTATGAAAAGAAACATAATATCTAGACAATCAAGCCTGTGACTGATTTTCAAGGTGGTGGATACATTATACAATCTATGCCAACAAAGTAATCTAGCCGATATCGATAAAACTCTAGATAGAGATCGGCCGATGCAAGTAGAAAACATTGTCATTCTAGATTATATAACGTATATGATAATTCATCGGCTAGCACTCCGATAAAACATTAGCATGAAACTATCGGCTTAACAAGATTTATATTATCAATAACAATCTAGTAGATCGAACCTAACCGATGCAGCACGAGATTGTATATGATAATCTAATACTTAATGAGCCGATAGATCTATCTAATGTGATGGATATAACAAATCTATTTAAAACAACATTGTGATTGTAGAGATATATCGGCTAAGACAGAAGATCAGACTTAACCGAGACAGTCCCAACTAAACCAATGCATCTCTAAACACAATGCAATTAAGATAGAATTGAGATATCAGGTAAATATATCAACCGAACCAGAGCGATCCAAGAGATCGAAGCGATGCAGCCTTGAACAACACCAATGTAGCCGATAAATTCACCAGGACCCGACGGAACGTAGGGCTTACCCCTTCGCCGGAGATCGAAAGCCGATGCAGCCCTGCGTTAGGTGCCAAATTCCGCCGGTTGATAAGTAAAACCTCAGAAAAAGGGTGGCGATGCATCGAGAGTAGTTGTATTGATCAAGAGATAATTTACATGGACCCCGGGTGTACATATTTATACCCTTGGGTAGATACTAGTCCATATCGGACACGACTCAAACTTTCCTAAAGATAAAAGGATAAAGATAAAGTCCTTATTGGACACTAAACACACTTTCCTAAAGATAAAAGAAAACTAACAGACTCTTCCTAATTAATAAATAAACAGCCATGTCGTATCCTCCTTGAACTCGGTCTCTTTTGGATAAGCTTCCTTAATAGATTAATCTCCTTAACCGAATTTGGTAAGAATCCGACTGTTGGCGATTGATAATTTCCATCGACCGATTCTAGAACTCTGAAGACGATACTGACTCTAGGACAATGATGACTTCGAGGCGTACCAAATTTCATCGTCAACAAAAACATAAGTCTTGATCAGACACTAAACATATTTTCCTAACAATTAAAGGAAACTAACTGACTTTGTCTAATTAATAGATACATTGTCATGCCGCATCATCCTTGAACTCGGTCTCTTCTGGATAAGCTTCCTTCAATTGATTAATTTCCTTAACCGAATCCATCAAGAATCTGACTGTTAGCGACTGATAATGCCCATCGACCGATTTCAGGACTATGAAGTCGATACTGACTTTAGACCGATGATGACTTCAGGCCTACCAATTTTTAGCACTAACACCAGCCCACAGCACGGAGATTTGGCACGGCCCGGGCATGACACGACCCGATTGTCATGGGCCCGTGCTGGCCTGACCCGAACGTTGGGCCATGCTTAAGCCTCTTCGTTGGCATGACGTGCGGCCCGGCCTGACACGGCCCAACAATCAGTAGGACCAAAGAGATTAGGAGGGTAAAATAGACTTATTCCAGCCATATATAAGACACAACCCAAAGAGATGGGGGAGGTAAATAGACTTACTACAGTCATATAATGCACGGCCCAAAGATTGAGGAGGCAAAATAGACTTATTCAAGGAGGAGCACGGTGGGATGCCCGAGCCTTATTGGGCCGTAAGTGCAGCCCGTACGCGGGCACGGCACGACAAGGCGAGTTGGTCGGGCCGTGTCTTGGTCGTGCCCGGGTCCGGCCATGCCGGGTGGCCCATTTGGCCATCTAAATGTGAACCTACAAACCGGTGATCTTTTACCGAGGTTACATGTTCTTGATGATAAAATATAAATCTTAAAATAACCACGCAAACATTTGGTCACATTTTATCTAATAGTGTTATTGGGAACAAAATATCGACCTCAAAAATATTACGATCATGTTCTTTGGAAGAAAATATAAATCTAAGAAAAACACGTAAATAACGTAATAGACCCATGATATTCTTAGGAAGAAAATGTAAATTTGAAAAGAGAACACGTAAATAAGTAAAGGAGAATAATCAGGAATACTGGAGATGAGGTACCGATGCGGTACCTCTATACCTAGAACTAATATTAAAGATAATTATGGCCTTCTCTATCTCCTTAAAAAAATATCCTTTTACTCTTACTACCTGAGTACCTATATTAGTACTTAAATCCTATATTAGTACTTAAATATCTTTCAAGTGATACTTTTATTATGGACTGATAGATTTTTACTTTTTTAATGCAAACACTGTAAAAACTCTCTCATCGTTATAATTGAGCGCGCTAATAATCCTATGAATAATATGTTTTAAAAAGATTCATAGATGACAATATATTTGTCGACGATTATATTGTTTCTGTTTAAAAACTTCTCTCTTTTATTTTTTTTGAAAGCTCGGGGGAGGCGGGTTATGGAATTCCCCACCTAAATTCTTTCATTGAATATAGGGTCTTACAAAGTGATCTGAATTATAGGGAAGGTAACAAAGCAGAACAAAGTGTGTTTTCCAGGGAAAAAAACTAGAGCCCGCTCTCATGATTTAGGTTGTGTTCGGGAGGTGAGCCCAACTTCACCTCCGAGCACGTAAAACGGAGCAACGTATTTTCTCATGATTAATTAAGTATTTACTTTTTAAAAAATAGATTAATATGATTTTTTTAAACAACTTCCGTATAGAAATTTTTTTCAAAACGCACACCGTTTAATAGTTTGAAACCGTGCGCGCGGAACACGTGGGAGGTGAGTTGGGAAGGTTAAGGGAAGAACACCCTTCTTTCAGCCTAAAGAGTGATATCTTTTATGCATTGTCTTAGAATTCACTGTAGCGACGGTAGCAAGTTTCTGAACACCGCATCATACGGTGATTCCAAAGGTAATGAAGACGGGGGGACGGGGGGGGGGGGGGGTTGCAAAGAGAATATCATGTGCTACGACGAAAGAGTGCCATACTACCATGCTACCAATCTCAAAAGTAGAAGGTACATCCAAAAAGTCATAGAGAATTCTGAAAAAATATGTCCAACACTATAACATGTACCATAAAAAATCAGCTCAAAATGCGATATATGCAGTGAAAAAAAAGACAAATCTCAGGTGAATAACAAAGTGACATGTTTGAACATTGGAGCACATTTTTTTTCTCATTGTGTACATCATATTTTGAGCTAACTTTTTGTGTGGTGGTACATGTCATTAATTGCATATCTCAGAATTTTTTTTGGGTTAATTTGATCCATGCCATTTGCAACTTTGTCGATTTAGAAAAATACAACTACTATTCACGATATCAGCTGGGTGCCACTGAAATTTTGCAAAATTGAAACCGTACCATCACCGTCACATTTTCCATCCGTTCCATATTCTTCATTCTTCTTCCATCCCTTTCGTCACATCGACATCGCCCTACTCCTCACCCTGCTCTCCGACCTCATCCTGCAGTGCGACGACGACATCGCAGTGGCGGTGGCTACGTACCCGAAGAACAGCGCCGCGTCGTGCCCCCCGCCGTCGCCTCCGGTGTTGGTGGTTCCACCGCCGGCTTGGATTGCACCGCGGAGGCGGAGCTGCTCAAAGTAGAGCACATGCACGGCCATCTGCACGGGAAGGCGCTCGTTTTGAGGCCGGCGACCGACTTGCCCCACTAGTCTCCCGGCGAGTTGAGGTCAACAGCGGCGGCGGCTTGAGCAGGTCCAGCTTGGACAGCCCGGAGGTGAGGCTGCTCCTTGGAGACATTGTTGGCGATGACAGTGATGAGTCGCGGGATGAGGTTGACGTCCTCGGCGGCCAGGAGAAGCACCTCAGCTGCGGAGCACGGCGACGGAGCTGGCGATGCTGGGGAGCACGGCGTCGCGGAGGAACACCTCAGCGCGGAGCTCGAGGTTCTTGTCGAAGAAGTCCTCCGTCATTTGCAGATAGTGCACAGCGCACCGGAGCATGGTGACGTTGCCTACCATGACGTTGACGCCGATGCCGTAGCAGAACTTGGCGGCGAGCTCGTACACCACCACGTCGCCCGGCTGCTGTGTAAGCCGAGCCGCGCCAGCTTGGCATCCTTGGCCTCCACCACCACCCATCGAATCTTGTCGCTCTGAGACACAAGCGGGAGCAGCTTGCCCATGATTTCATGGAAGAAGAAGAAGCAAGAAGACGGAAGAGATGGAAAATGTGATAGCGATGGCATGGTTTTAATTTTATAAAGTTGCAGTGGCACCCAGCTGATATCACAAATAGTAGTGGTATTTTTCTAAATCGGCGAAGTTGCAATGGCATGGATCAAATTAACCCCTTTTTCATATTTGTGTGACTTTTTATACACATTTTGATGTTAATATATAGCATGGTAGCACACCACTGTTCCGCAGTACCTGATATTCTCTCGGGGGTTGAAGTATACGTTCCAAGAATTAAGTCTATTTTCCATCCCTCATTTTTACGTCAACTTTAATTCGCATCCCTAATTCGAAATAACAGAAATTAATAATGGATAACCAGAGATGGAATATAAGCTATTAGCTATTTATCTTTTGAGGAGGACATGTGCAACTGCGTGGCTGTCGATCCAACGATCGATCATCAAAAGCCATAAGCATGCATGATCGATGGTTTCGAAGGGTCTTGTCAGCATGGATCAACCATTAAGAGCACTCATAGTGGCTAGACCATCCTGACAGCTGCTGCATGCCCTTTACCGAGCAGGGAATCCATCCAGCTTCGCTTCTCATGTGCTCCTTGCCTTTTGCTGCTAGCTAGCTATCTATCTCATCCGTCCTACTAGGATATCACAGATAGATCGATGAGAATTCAAGGTTACAGCGGATAAGTCTATTATCCAAAGTACATATATATATGCTGTTTTCATCTGTTCGTGGTGAAAAGACTAGTGATGCTTAAAGAATTATGCCAAAATTTGTTACATGACACTCAAATTACTCAAATTTTATGGTCTTTGCTGTGAGACATCCAAAAAACATATATCTTCTCATGGACACTGGAAAATATGATAATTAGCTGCTGGACACCCGCCTCATTATTTTATTATTTTCGGTGGAAATAAAGAGAGACACTTTGGTTAAAGACAAGTTTGTCCATGAGCCCACTTGTCAATCTCACATATCCTCTCTTTCTCTTCTTACTCTTCCCCTTCAGCTAGGAGTGAGGTGTCGCCGATGAGCACAGCGAAGGAGGGGCGGCCGGACAGCGAGGCGGACTAAGGGGATTGCGGCGGCGAGCAGCGATGGATGGATTGAGGAGATTGTGGTGAGATGGGGATGGAGGGGATTGAGCGTCGAGTGGTAATGGTCAAGGGAGCGAAGGGGTCATGCAGCTGCCTTCTCTCTTCCTCTTCCCCTTCAGCTAGGAGTGAGGCGTCGCCGATGAGCACGACGAAGGAGGGGCAACCTGACGATGAGGCGGACTGCGGGGATTGCGGCGAGATGGGGGCAAAGGGGATTGCGGCGGCAAGCGGCGATGGTCGAGGGAGCAAAGGGAGTCGGCAACCCCGTCCTGACCTCCTCCGTCACAACGCCCTCCACCCATCTTCTTCAGCGTCGTCAGATCCCGCACATGCTTGCCGGCTTCGTCGCTAAGAACTGTAGGCGCATGGGGGAAGGGGCGTCCTAGCTAATGCCGTGCTCCTCTTCCACGGTGGCCTGTAGGTGCGCCAAGCTGCCGTTGCTAGGGGAGGGTTGAGGGGGGACTTCTTCCTCTGCTCGCCGGCCTCTTCGTCATCGGCACCTTCTTCCGCTCCCACTATCTCCTCTGTTGCCACCGCTGCTGCCGCCGTTTGGCCGGAGCGCTGGTCTCCAAACCTGTCATGCCCAGAAATTTATCCCCAAATTTCCAGACCATTTTATTTATAAATCCCTATCTAGGAATCAAGTTAGGGTACACAAAACGACAACTTAATATATAGATCCAAGCGGCACTTAGTCCTCACCCCGAAAAGAAAGCAGCAGCGGAAAAAGACGACGATCCTAGCGGGGCTTCAGCTCCACTCCACAGGTAAAATTCAACTGGGGTATAAGCCTTGGTCCTCTAACTTTGTCTTCAACTCAAAAGCACTACACTTCTGAAAAGGGGAATAATAGCAAGACTGATTACAACCACCGTACTCAGCAAGCCACACGAACGATGTATTCGTGCAAGGGGAGACAAGTAGGGTTTGTGGCTATTTGCATAAAGGCAGTTGTAAACATTTGCAGTTGAAAATAGTAAAATAGTTGATTAATTAAGGCAAGATTAAATATCTCCACTGAATAACGCTACACCACGTTGAACAGGTCCAACCATTCCACCTGAGCTAAACCAGTTCATTAAGTCATGTTAATTAATAGAGTGGGACTAATCACGGTGAATCTGGTTGATCGCCCATAACAGCAGGCACGACTATTCAAATAGTTTTACTCTGATCAGAGGTGCGCAACTATACCCACAATATACGATTCCACATATATTGCCATGCCCCGAAATACCACCATGGTACTGCAAAGGGAGAAATTGTGACAAGACCCTTCGCATAACTCCCCCTAGCCAAGTGCAACACACCTCAGGTTTCACCCCCACCTTTAAGCCAAGGTAGGCAGCCCCTATCGTGCCTAGGTGAATCCGGAAGCCGATCAACGAGTAAACCCCTGCCGACCCAACCCCATCGCGCCCACTCTTGCCTGGATGCGTCAGCTGGGGGAGAGCTACACTACAAGTCCAGCAGTTACTCATGCCTGCTTGTGGTAAGCACTGTTAGTCTTCCAGGGTTTCCCGAGAACCGGTTCTTAATTGCCATGGGTGCGACTAGCAAAACCATACACCCACAGCCCACCATTAAGCCATATTTTAGTTGGTTAATTACGACCAATGAAACATGACCGACATGTCTCGAGCTCGCAGCTTATCAATATACTAGAAATAGATAATGTGATTATCCCATAATGTGAACTAGTGGTATTAAGCATGGCTAAGCATGATGTAATTCTAGCTAGGTCAACGTGAGATACACGCTTGTCGGAGGGTAAACTCTGTAGCGGGGGATTGTGCAGACCCCCTTTTCTAGTTCGACCCAGGGCGCGAAAGAGAGGCTTTCCCGGCCCCGTTCCTTGTGCGCCGATGAGATGGAGAGATCGCGAGAAAGAGGACAATGGCACGCAAGCAAGTATACAGGTTCGGGCCACCGGTGAGGTGTAATACCCTACTCCTGTGAGGTGGACTATCTGTGTAAGTGTTTGCTCTCAAGAGATGGACTTAGCCAGGAGCAATCCAGAGAGCAGCCCCCCTTTCCTCTAGGCCTGGGCCTCCTTTTATACCTCAAGGGGACACCACATGGGCCGGACAGGCTATAATCTAGAGAAAAGGAAAAAGCTATTTTACAATTAAGAGCCACACTGTAGCTTGCGGCTGAAGTCTACCGTCCTGTAGCGCTGGTATGACCCCTGTCAGACCGCCCATCCTCTGCGTGACGCCGCATATCATTCTTCATTAAACGGCCAGAGACTTGCGCGTCCGGCCGTATGGGATTGATGTCCCTGGTGATTAGACCCGGCGCACCAACCTTGGAGAGATCCGTGAGCCAAAACGGCTCACATGGCGTTGATGTGACCGGCGGGAGACGTAGCATACCTACCGGGCGTGCGACGGTATGCCCGGTACTATGTTGTGTCCCATCAGTCATTCGGACCGGTCGCAGGCCGGTCAGCTGACCGCAACCAGTGTCAGACGCGCGTGTGCGTGTCATTCCGCATTTAATGCGGCACGCGCGCGCGCAGGCGCACTACGGCTACGTCGCCATTAATGAGGGTAGGTGAGCGCTAGGAGCGCTCACCTACTCCATCACATGTGGCGACGGCCCGAGGGGGTCGGGGGAGCCCGACCCCTGCTGCGCTATCCCCCGAGGGGGTGCTGTGTCCTGGTAGGGCGGCCGCCACGTCACCCTCGGGCCTGATCCCCCCTCGGGGGATGGCCACGTGGGTGTACGGGGCTGCCTCAGGCCCAAAATCGGCATACCCCTGGGCCCATGACACCGACATTGCTAGTCAAGTTATCACCCAAATTCGACAAAGAAAGGACATCAAGTAAATATGGCACAAGCGAGCAAATAGGTAAATCCTATTCCAATGTAATTAGCAAAACATGCAATTTATTCACAAACGGTAAAACATGTGTGACTTGCACAAGGGGAATGTTTGACTTGCCTTGCTTCTTCGATTGATCTTCCGAACTCTTTTACATGCGAACGCGATCGTCCGAAACGACGGAATCTACACGTTGGCACACAAAACGAGGAAACACTCTAATAAAAAACCGAATAAACAGTACATAAAAAGTAAACAAACATGTAGATCTCAATTTTATATGAATTTTGCAAGTTGAATGGCTCAATTTGGAGTTCGTATGAATTAGTTATGAATTTTAGAAGTTTTGACCATTTAAATGGATTTCTAGAATTAAATATGATTTATTGCGCAATAATTAATTAATTTCTCAAAGAAAAACCAGGATTATGATGTCATCAAGGTGAGGCCGGCGCCGACCGGCGGGCCCCGCACGTCAGCGGCTCACAAGGGGCGGGTGCACGGTGGACTCGGTCCACCGCGACCAAGATGGCGCTGTGGACCAAGTCCACGGGCAGCCCACGGGCAACCGACGGCCCAGATCAGCTAGGGCCGAACGGGTGGCTGGGCACGGGTGCGGCTCAAAGCCGACCAGGCTGGCATGGTGCGGCGCGCGGCTACGGCCGACGACGCAAGGAGCGTCGGCACGCGGCGTGGCGGCGAGCGGGTGATGCGCGGGGGCGGCGTGGCAGCGGCTGGCGCGGGCGGCGCAGGCGGCGCGGCAACGGGCAGCGCGCGCGGCAGTGGCACGCCAGCGGCCGAGGGCGAGGTGGGAAGGAGGGAGAGGGAGCTTGGGAAGGCTTTTTATAGGGCGCGGGTGGGGAGGAACCGCGACTGGGCATGGCGGAATCGCCGGCTGGAGTAGGAGAGAGGGAGAGAGAGAGGAGGCGACGGTGTGGCCGGATTGGTGGCCGGATAGGGTAGGGAAGTGGAGGGGTGGGCAAGGGTTGCGGGCGACGTGGGCGGAGTGGGGCGGGGCGTCCCGGGGCGCGCGGGGTGGTCGGCGACGTGGGGAGGAGAGGTGGCCGGCGGTTGGAGCCGGAGGTTGGGGATGACAGGTGGGGCCCACGGGTCCCACCTATCAAAGAGGGAGAGAGAGGAGGCCAGTGCGGGGAAGTGAAGCAGACTTCAAGCTAGTGGCCGAATGTGCCGAGAGGGGGAAAAAGAGATGGCCCAAGAGGGAAAAGGGGAGTGGGCCGAGGAAAGATAGGAGGGGAAGGCTTTGGGCCGAAAACGGCCCAAAGTGAAGAATGAAAGTTTTAATTTGTTTTTCATTTTATTAATTGGTTAAATGAACTTTTTACTATTAAAATTAGGTCTTGAGCTCCGAAATTTCACGGAAAATTTCAGAGAGTATTTTAGGGCACGGAGAATATTACAAAAATATTTCCGGTCATGGTTTTTAAGGAAAAAATTTTTTAATTCCCTTATTATTTCACTTGATTAAGTTACTTTAAATTTTAAAATAAATTCTAGAAATTTATTATTTAATGATTTTTAATCCCGAACGAAAATCGGGGCATGACAAAACCCATCCCCTTTGCTGCTCGGTATCATGCTGGAGCAGGAAGAAGAACAGTGACAGGGGCACATTCGTACTTTTCACGGTTTCTCTCTTCATTTGCACCAAATATAATAAAATAATAGGTCCGGTGTTCAAGAGCCAATTACCAAGTGTTGTAATATCCACGAGAAGATACACGTTTTTTGGGTGTCTCACAGCAAAGATCATAAAATTTGAGTGTCCTGTAGTAAATTTTACCAAGAATTATTTGTTTTCGTAGTCATGTTTGTTGTCCTGGTCGTGATATAAAATACAAGTAAGAGAAAATTATTCCTTATACATGTACAATTGATAATGCCATCAAATTTCTTCTATATTCCTTAGGAAGTAATGCTTGGTATATCTCATATTTGTTCATGACATCCCTCCAGCTCCCTATTTCCTATTGTTTTGAACAAAATCTCACTTAAGAAGTGCTAGAATATAGTAGATTGCAGACGAAGCGCTTAGACGAAGTGATTAGCCATTCACCAGCCATGCAATAAGTACTTGGACATGATGATTTGAGATAATATTGGACAATAAATTTGAATTCAAATGAGTTTATCCAGATTCATTATCCTATAGTGTTCAATCCTCACTTGCGTTATTTTTTGATGGAGGGAGTACACGCGAAACATCGATATTAGAAAACTCATCAAAATCTTTGCTAAAATGGTCCATCCAACAATAACACCACCATTAACTAAAGGAGAGGGAAAGTCATCCAAAACCTCTGTTAAAATAGTCCGACAACAACAACACATTGGAGAGGGCACAACATCCGCTAAAAAAAGTCTAACAACAGACATTATCAACAACCGCATAGAGCACTTCAACTTAAGAATTATAAACTAGAGAGGGTACGATATTTTTGATAATTATATGGCTTCCATAATGATTTGAACGTAGTTTTCTTTGTACGAAGATGTTACAAAATTGTTAAAATTGTTATGTTCTGACTATTTTTTTCAGCCCTCGATTAAAGCTATTCTTTTACACTTTTACAGTTATACTTCCATATGCAAAATCCGATTAAGCATCCTTTGATCAATGTTGCTTAGGTATGATTATACTTACTTCCTCCATATTTAAAATATATGATACAGTTCGACTTTATTAAAAAAAATTCTAACAAATGAATTTTATGTTTTGCAAACTAAATATTTTAATAAGAACTATTGATGAATAATAAAGTCAATAGTACTATATATTTAAATACATATTTAAATACGGAGTTTATTTACAGTGCCATATATACTTCTATTTATGAACGACGACAATACGTATATTTACTACAAAAGGAGTGACATAAAACATATTTTCCGTTGTTTCAATTGACAAGCTGGTGCAAGTTGCATAGTGGGAGCTAAAATATATTCGCGTCTCCTGTGTGTAAAGATTTGGCATGAATAATGAGCGAAAGGAATAATGTATATATAGTCGGTGGTACGGTGTACGTAGGTAGGGATCGTGTCCGTTGCTGGAATATTATCTCATGATCGATCAACTCGAGATTATTATTCTTCTTTTTTAAAAAAAATTATTATTCTTCCTTCTTCGATTATCCACAGTCCATGCATCATATACGGCCGTAATTATGTATCAGCTAAGTACATATAATTAATTAAATAGTACGTATTTGTACCTATGTGTTTGACTTAGGCTGGCTAGTTTGGTGCAGTATGGTGGGCAAGTTTGGCGAGGAAATTTTCCTGGTTAATTAGGAGAAGCAAACTTTATTCCCTTGGCCCTAATTGGAGAGCTACTAGCTAGCAAACATATCCGCGTACAAATTAAATATCAGAGAGTGTTTTTTTTCGAGATGTCAGTGTCAAGTGAAGAGTTATAGACGTACAGAGCTTCTAATTAATTTCCCGATAAATGTTGAGGGGAAACAAAAGCCGTACCATTGATCTTGATTAGTGTTGTCTTTATCAAGAGAGATACACACAAGTACGTCAAGCTAGCAAATTAAAGATACTCCTAATTAGTAGAGCTAGTCCCTAATTGAGAAATGCCGTACCGTACCATTGATCATATGTAGCAAAGATCTTGGCTAGTCCTAGTATATTAATTTGTCACCCTCCATTGCAGAATTAACGGAAGGGAAAGGATATATGTGCGGAATTGCAGACAGAGAATTTTACACAAAACACCCTTTTCTGAAATAGTACCAATAGAGATGCTCGTATACACGTGAAAGCACTTAACATAAGTACACATTCGAAAAACTGAGCCGTTATATATATTTTAAAATTAACGAAATTATTACGTAAACCTCGGGTTGTACCTGTAGATTAGGTAACTTTTTTCCGAATAAAACTACAACAATAATTAGAGAACTAGCACACATATCCAAGAGCGACACTATTATTGCCCATGAACACAAAATGTATAAATGGACGATGTCATTTTCCAAAATTGTGAGTTTTTTCCATAGCATATATTGAAGTGATGTCCCATCGTCGCAGTGGTATTTTCAATCTCGATGAGATATATTATTGGATTAATGCGATAATTACATCCACATTTTTCTCCTAAAAAGGGCAAATCTTTTTGAAAGATTTAAGGCAAACATATATATTGAAGTTGATTAATTTCGTATAGCTAGTCTAGCTACTATAAATCTTTTTGTCCTAAAAGACGAATAACTGAAGAGATGTGCTAGAGCTAGCATAGAAGCTAAGGTTGTACAGGGATTATTGCCTATGTAGTACTACATCCGTTTTAAAAGTAATGATCACTTTGATATCGATTACAACCTCAGAGATACAATTGATAGTATGGTGATAAAAAGTGTGTGGTTTCATATTAACCCTAAGATCATGTGTTTAATCCCTAAAACACAATTTATTTTTAGAAATATTTAGAGGGACGTATCTCCCTCCAAATTAATCTCCTTTTTTTATATATCGACACAACCTCAAATTTACATGTTTTACTATTACTTTATCAAACAATATATATTCACAGAATAATATTTAAGATATAGCTATATAAAAGAGTTTTATAACAAACCTCCTCATATTTTTTTTATCTTCAAGCCCTAATGTTTTTCATCTATTAATAATTTAATATTCGAGTTTGACTATAGTAGTAGTTAGGATCGGATGACATCCTCTTAGGCTAACTTTCTCTATTTTAGAACCAGCTACATTTTAGAACAAAATGAATACATAATAGTAGAACTAACTTTCTCCATATCAAAATACTGTAGCATCCAAAAGTTGTTCTAAAATATAGCAATTTATCTATCTATATATCCTCTCATCTCAACCAATCAAAAACATTTATCATTTAATTTAGCCACTTCTTCATCCTAACTATCATAATTATTCTCTATTTAATTCCACCTACATTTTAATCAGTGTGCAAAACTTCAGAAATATGATATTTTGGATAGAGAGAGTAGATGGTATGTAGGTTTTGGAGAAGACGTTTGTTTTTAGTGACCTAGCTTTGCAACCGCGTTTCACCAATCTAGAATCCGCACTATATATGTGATGTCCTTTTTCTATTTTGTACAAGATTCTGTTTCTACCTTAGGCTTTTCTCTAGTATATGTTGTAAAACTTTCCTCCGAGGGCATTAATTGCTCTGTATTGAGAGATTATATTGCTCATGTAAATATATCCTCTTGTTGTTTTTCTCTTTTTTTACAGCTATTTTGCTGCCTTGCAACTCCAACGATTGGATCTAACAAAAAAAAACAGAAGAAGGGAAGAAGAAAAAAACAAAACGGTTGCATCAAGACTCAAGAGGCCTATAGTACTAGTTGTGGATGGAGTCCACACAGTACACTAGTAGTTGGCTTTGTTGGCTCCATTTACTACAACTAGTCTCCAATAGGCCAATATATGCAGACAAAGAAGCTGTGGTGGCCTGGGCCGGCTAGCTACTGTACTGACCATAGACACATCGATAAATAAGCTACAGTAGTGCGTTATGGTCTGCACCTGTGACTGAGAGAAAGAGCTACAAACAACAATAATAATTTCAATAAGTTAGTAGCTAGCAAACCCGTGCATTCATGCATGTCCAAGTCCAACCATGGAGATTGGAGAATATATATATATATATATATATATAGAGAGAGAGAGAGAGAGAGAGAGAGAGAGTAGAACCAAGGGAAATGTGGTGACACGTTTCACTACTTTTGGCAAATAGGTATATTTCTAGCACTAGCAGTATATATGTATGTAGCTGCCATTGCCATGAAAAATATATGTGTACATATGGAGGACTACTATACAAATATATCTCATATCTCCAAAAAGAATCTATATGTATCGGCCCATTAAAGGAGAGGAGAAATCAAGGCCCACACAGCTAGAGCCAAGCAATGGCCAATCGCTGTCTTTTCCTCCTCCTCGTTGCCCATCAGATTCCCAAGAATTTTCGGATTGGCCTGTTCTATATTTCCCAAATAAGTATCTAGGATTTCTTTTTTTAAAAAAAACGACCTGCATATATAATTGCATGTCGAACTTTTGGTTAATTAATTTACTCCCTATATCAACAAATATAAACAGTTTTACAAGTTTTTAGTAACTATTAAGATATCTCTGTCAATAAATATAAACATTTATAAGAGTTTTAACAAAAATTATGATTGAGGTGGAATTAGCTAGTTTGATACCGGCCCTAGAAGTTTACTAGTTTAAGAAAGATCGCTCCATCCATGCAACAACAAATGCAGGAGTGAGTCATGAAGCACTTACATTTACAGTATAATTTTCAAACATGCTTACATATTTCCAACTTATTGCACTGTCGTAATGGAATCTTTACATATTTCAGTTAAAAATAAAAAGATCAGGCTAGCAAACAAAAGCTAGCTGCTCCGACTGTCCCACACCTGCACAGTCCTCCGTCATCTTGCTCCTAGTTTTTTCCCCTTATTATGCTAACTTACGGGTTTTATTTACCGTGGTTGGTTAGCAATAACCTCTTTCTAAATGGAACTTAGCAATAACATTGTTCACGATGAGCCTCATTTTTTCTTAAAAGTAACTACCATGCACCACAACAATGGATCTATACGGGTGAAGATTATCTATCATAATATAACTACCATTATAATCACTGATCACTCTTTTATTACCCCACATGTTAGTATTTATAATGGTAGTACCATTATGGCAGTGGATGTGAACCCGATCTATACTGCTTTCTTATTGGCACTACACATCGGTTGTCCTTAATTGTTTATTCGCTCAATTCCCTCATCCTAAGGGCATCAACAATGTACTCCAATATTAGTGTGGGACCAGGTATGTTGTTGACATGGGTATTAGTGTGGGACCGAGTGACAGGCGGTAGTAGGGGAGGCGCACTCCACATGTTAGTATTTATAATGGTAGTACCATTATGGTAGAGGATGTGAACCCGATCTATACTGCTTTCTTATTGACACTACATATCGGTTGTCCTTAATTGTTTATTCGCTCCATTCCCTCATCCTAAGGGCATCAACAATGTACTCCAGTATTAGTGTGGGACCGGGTATGTTGTTGACATGGGTATTAGTGTGGGACCGGGTGACAAGCGGTAGTAGGGGGAGGTGCACTCCATATTACTTATTTCCGTGAGATGGCAATAAGGTGGGATCCACAGAAGCAACGGCCACCTATTCTACTTACTTTTGGTGTCAGAAAACAGTGCACCTGCATAATTTATTTTCTTGCTTCCGGCAGTGGTGCTACTATACCCGGTTGTTATTATGTACCAATTCCACAATGCTTAATACCATGTAGTAAGGATGCATTTAGTACTTACTACCTGGTTTTGTATAACATTGTGGGTGCCCTAAGGATTAGGGATGTATGGTAATGGTGCCTGGAGAGGCTCAAGGGATGAGAATTGCGGTAAAAGCTCAACTATATAAATGACTTTTTCTGTACAAGACCCTCGGTAGGTTGCAAACGGACCATAATTGGTCGTGTCTGCAAAAATCGAGCGGACATTTTCGCATACGGCTACTTAAGAGAACCACGTGCGAAAATCGATTTTTGCATACGAGCCTCTTAAGCATCTACCTAGAAGTCTGATTTGCATCTTCCTTCCCTCTCTACCACTTCAAAATTTTTCACCTAACCTTATCTTCTCCTCCTCTCCTCTCAGTCTCTCACTTTCTCTCCTCCACTCCTCTCTCTCATTGGCCACAGCGAGGGCGATCGTGGCCGGGAGCGGCGCGGCGCGGCGGGCTCAACGGCCGGCGCCCTCCCCCTCCTAAATATGTCGGTCGGGGCGCTCCCCTCCCAGATCCGGTGGCGGTGGGCTCGGGAGAGGCTGGTCGTGGGAGGGAGCATCACGGTGGGAGACGATGACGGGGGGCTGAGGGCTCGACGGCCAGCGTCCTCCCCCTCCCATATTCGGCGGCAACGGGCTCAAGAGAGGCCGGTCATGTGTTGGAGCAGCGCATTGGGTGACAGCGGCTACGGGCGACAACGACGGCAGGGAGCTGAGGGCTCGATGGCCGGTGCCCTCCCCCTACCAGATCCGGCGGCGGCGGGCTCGGGAGAGGCCGGTCGTGCGCGGGAGTGGCGCGGCGAGTGACGGCGGTTGTGGGCGACGACAGTGGCGGGGGCTGAGGGCGACGACGATTGCGGGCCGCGGTGGCACGGATCTTGCGCCGGCCCAGCGGGCTAGCTGTGGGCGGTCGTGGCTACACGGATCTGGCGCGGCTAGCGGCCAGCTAGCCGGCTAGGGTTTCGGCTTCTTTTGAATTTTAAATTTTTTCGCCGAAAATATTTTCGCATGCGGTTGGCTTAGGTGACCGCATGAGAAAATCCCATTTTTGCATGCGGTTGCGCTACCCGTATGGGAAAATGATAATTTTTGTAGACCTTTTCACACATACGGGTCGATCAACCGCATGCGAAAATCGATTTTGACCATTTGGAAAAACCGATTTTGTAGTAGTGAAGGTGACTTGATGACTATGCCAATACACTTCAATTTAGGGATTTTTCTAGAATGAAGGAAATTCATAGGAAATTTTGAGGGATCAAATTCTTTGATTTTTTTTCTGTAGCACCCTTTAGAACAAAGGAATAGGATTGCAAAATTCCTATAGATTGCTTCCCTACACTCATATTCCATAGAAACTTTATTTTCCTATACCTCATGTTTTATTTTCCTATACTAAGTCCACTACACATTCTATCTTCCTCTCTCTTCTCTCTCCTCCACATAGGATTTCCTGTAAAATTTTCGTGTTTCATCCAAAGACATCACTAATATTGTTACCATGTTTTGAAATCTTATAGTATTGTATATATAGCATGTGACTATCTATTCCTACGTTTTAAAAATCGTGTGTTCTAAAGGAGCCTTTTACATTTTTCTTTTGATGGACGGATATGGCTATTATATAAGCTTCTAAATTACTAGTCCCTCTATTCATTATTGTTAGCTTGTTTTAATTTTAAAAGTCATTAAGACTAAACTTTGACCATTAACTTCTCGTACAATATATTTCTAGTATCTACAATATTATAAAACTAATACTGTGCAAAAGTACCTTAGGTATGAATCTAATGGCATAAATCATATATGCATTAATTAATGCTCGCTCCTGAACTGTGTGTTTTTTCGAAAACTTTCTATATCAAAGTTATTTTTAAAAAATCAAATATAATCTTTTTTCTAAAATTTATAATAGTTAATATTTAATTAATAATGTGCTAATTATCTGTAGTGTTTTCCGTGTTGATGAGTAGCTAAACCGATCAGCTATTCTCTTCATCCTAAAATATAAGGGTTTTTGGTGAATGGGATACATCATATTACTATGAATCTGGATAGTATATGTCCTATTCATTTATAAACCCTTATATTTTTAGGATGGAGAGAGTACGTAAAACTCACCCTAAATATATTTACATGTTAACTAGGTAATCATTGTTCAAAATATTTCAAGTATATGACTTTGGACGGAGGAAATATTAGTAAAAGTGAACGGGAAGAGTATCTATTAATTGTGTCGTTAACGTTGTGCGATATTTTTTTTTTTTTGCACGCCTCACGTCAGCATGCAGCAACACATCACCGGTAAGTAACTGTGTAACACTAAAGCCTCCTCTCCTCATGTTCAAATAGGCTGAAGTCCTGAAGCTATCTAGTCTAGCTGCTAATGGCACTAGCAATAGCTGGTTAAACATCGCTAGCAAGCGTCATGTCGCCTCTTGACAGCTTTATTTTCTTTGCTTGATCTCATCATATTAGTTTGTTGGTATAACTAATTGTTGCTCTTTCAAGTCACCACTAGCATATTCTTGATGAAATAAACTAATGCTATTAATTTACTTCAAGTCAACATCAAAATGAAGAATCCTCCGGGAAATCACCACCGGAAAAGCCATGCAGTGCACATTTTGCTCTCCGTCCATATAAAACCAATAGTAAATAGTATCCAACTGATGAGAATATAAAAAAATGTGTTTTTCACTTCTAACTTTTATAGTTTTTTTTTTAAGATTCTATAGCTTTTGATCTTATAATCTAGACAAAAAGCTTAACAGTCTATAAACTAACTATAAACACTTGTGGAGGAGATAAGAATTAAGAGAGAAGAGAAAAGAGTGGGCTACAGATTTGTAGCTACCTGTAACACGAACTCCAAAGCATTATGTATGTATAGTGTAGTATATATTTATAAGTACCTATTGTATGAATATAGATGATTTGGAGTTAGTAGTTGTTTATACTATTAAACTTATATGAAAAACTACAACAAACTCTTAAAAGACAGGGCTACATACTCATTAAAACCAACCGTTGACAGGTCTAGCGTGAATGTGAATGTAAAGTGTGTAAATTAGAGTGCTCCATATGTAAAGATGAGAAATTTTATAAAATTATCATATTGGGTATATATCATTTGTGCAACTACTACCTCTGTTTCAAAATATTGTTACCTAGTACATCTATATATAAGATCTGTTCAGATTTATAGTATTAGAAAATCAATATCACCTCATCTAGATATATATTAGATAGTACCAACATTTTACAACGAAAAAAAGACACTAATATACATAACATACTATGGCTGTGTTCGCTGGTGGCGGTTCCCAGCCCGCACAGTGAACACGAAAAACGAAGCGGTCCATTAGCGCGTGATTAATTAAGTTTTTGTTAATTTTTTTTAAAAATGGATTAATTTGATTTTTTAAGCAACTTTTGTATAGAAACTTTTTACAAAACACACACCGTTTAGTAGTTTGAAAAGCATGCGCACGGAAAATGAGAGAGGTGAGTTGGGAAAAGGGGAAGAAGAACAAAGCCTATATATGTAGGGCATGCTGAGAGGGAGAGTGAGAAAGAGAGAGGGGGGAGAGAGAAAAACAGGCCAATTGGTGTTGCGATCGAGGCTAGGTCAGGTCATGACGCAATGCAAATGAATCAGACTGATAGGGAGAGAGCTGTCGAGCTGGGATTGCAGCATCTCCAGCGCCAGGAGCACCAGTTGCAGTAAACAATACCACAGTTTTTTGCCACCAAATAAAAATGATCTTTTTGGCACAGTGCGTTCAACAGTTGCAAGCAATATCCCTTCAATTATATTCTTGGCTAGCTAGTGACTTTTATTAATATTCGCCTATTACATGATACTCATATTAAAAAAGAACAGAGGGAGTAGTAATAAACTATATACATACCAGTGAACATTGACGAAAAAATAAAATCGTACTAGCTATACTGTGAAAAGAGCACCATATAATTTGAAAATGACTGGTATACACTCATATACATATATATATATATATATATATATATATATATATGTATGTATGTATAGGTTGGGAGTAGCTCCGTTAGTAGGTTATAGTTTTCCTATATATGTGTATTATATATATGTGTGTGTGTATATATATATATGTATATATGTATATATGTAGATATATATAGTGTATATATGTGTATATATATATGTGTGTGTGTCACACACATATATACACATATATATACATATATACATATATATATATACACATATATACATATATACATACACACATATATATATATATATAAATATATAACTCTCTAAATCGCACTGAGTGTACTGTGTGATTTCTTAGGATGCTACGTTATCTCACAAGCGACTTACGTACTATAGTGGACTTACTTAGAGAGTTGAATTTTACCATGATTTAATTTTGATGGACTAATCAAATATAATCTCAACGTTTCGAAAACGACATGGTACGTCGTGCACGTATATGTAACTATTGACCATGTATTCATATGCACGAAATGGTACAAAGGGTGTACAAATTAATTCTGCAATAACTGTTGGAAATGTATATTGATATATATGTGTGTACACTGCCCTCTCTATCTCTAAATGCCTTATATTTAGTTAGTCTCAGACCTATGGGAAACCACTAGAAAATGAGTTTCTCCAGGCGGTCAGAAAGAAAGCATTTTCGCAGACGGCTCAACTCCTCACCAACGATTAAAGTTCAATTAAAATCACTCTTCACCAGGCGGACCTTCACCACTTGCGAAAATCGATTTTCACAAGCGGCTGGGTTAAGCCGACCGCCAGTGAAAATCGATTTTCGCAAGCGGCTGGGTTAAGCTGACCGTCAGCGATGATATTTTTCAAAAAAAAAAAGAAACAAATCATCCACCCAAATTCCCTTTTGACTGCAATTTCCCAACAAGCAAGCATCAACCATCAGCCACAGAACATCGACAACAACATGAACAAATCCATCATCGACATCAGTTGAATATCAACAAACAACAACATCGTCGCAGAAACATCAATAGGATCCATCGCTCCCGTCATTGCCGAGGGCCTCATTTGCGGTTGTCGTCATCGCGCGCAGTCGAAGTCACCGAGATCTGCCCGTGCGCCACCGCCAGGATCCGCCCACCGCCACCCGGGTGCCTCCCCGCCACAGATCCGCACATCGCCGAGATCAGCCCATGCGCTCCTGCCAGGATCCGCCCGAGCACCTCCCCACCGTCCACCGTCGCTAGCCCGCCTCCTCATCACTGGATCTGCCGCCTGCGCACCTCGTCGTCGCCGAATCCGCCGCCTGCGTCATCCTCTTCCTCTACCACGTCGCCGCCTCCTCCTTTGCCGCAACTGGCCGCCACCCCTTCCCCATCGTTGCTGCCGCCGCTTTTTCGCGAGGTGTGCGCTGCTACCTTTGCCGAGCATCGCCACCCTGCGCGCTGCTGCCGAGCCACACCCTCCCCCGTGCCGCTGCAGCCGAGCACCGCCACCCCGCGCCACCACTGAGCTACCCCCTCCCCCGCCGCCCCGTACCACCGCCAACCGAATCGAGAGAGAGGGGGATAGGAGAGGGAGAGGGATTTTGGAAGAGGAGAGGGAGAGGGATTTTGGATCTGGGATAGAGGCGGAGAGACCGAGGGAGAAGGGAGAGAGGCGATGGTGGGTGGTGTGGGGGCACGCGGTGGATTTTATTAGCGTCAAATTTTTTTTTGCAGCGGTCCTCTTTACCTACCGCCAGCGAAAACGCTTTTTTTTTTTGTTGGCGGACACCTAAGAGATCCGCCTTGAAAAATAGAGTTTTTTTATGGCGGTTCTCTTAGCGCGGCTGCCAACGAAAATCGGTTTTCGCTGACAGTCCCGTAGCCCCCCACCCCTCGTTAAGTTGTTGCTAGCGGTTTTTGCGTACTACCGCCAGTGAAAATTATAGAGTGATGCCATGAAAAATCATTTTTGTAGTAGTGAGTATGGATGTGAAAAGATGAATATGCACCACATTAAGATTACATGCTTTTATGTATATGTTTAGCTAGACTTTTGGCATGCCCAAGCTCTAACAAATGATATTTGCACCTAATAATTAGAAGTAGAGGGGGCGAGAGTAGGGTTTAAACAAAGAGAGATAAAATAAGGATAATAAAAAGGGCTAGTGGACCACACGTCTGGTCCACACGTCTAGAATAATAACAATTTACAACTGATTCAATTTAAAAATAAGGTATTTTATGATCGAAAAAGTAAATACCAATATACTTCCTCCAGTTATTTATATTTATATTTAACGTGGGAAAAAATTTAAACTTAGTTTTCGCATGTTAAATATAATGAATGGAGCATATCGTAAAAAAGACAACCGGATTATAGTTAAATAATTGGCCATGTGTTGATATGCACGACATGCATGGTGCAAACTAAGGGTGCACAAAATTTGGCAGTAACGATTAGTGGCCGTGTATTCATGTGTACATTTATCAATATGATAAAAAAAGACAAGAGGATAATAATAAAGGAATAGAGAAAATGAGTTGAGGGGTTGGGAGTTCGACCGTACGAGGAGGTAGCAGCAGAATCGACCCAACCTTTCCTTCTCACGTAACCCCCCAAACATGCCATTACTAATCCAATCTTTTTACCAGTTTGATATTAATGTAATGCGTGTGTCAGCAGCCTGAGAGGCTGCAGGTGGGGCCCAGGCATCCGGGACCAATCAGAGCTCGACAGCATACTGACACCCGTCCCCAAAAGCAAACCAAAGCTAGCCTCTCTCGCCGATCCCTCTCCTCCTCTTCTTCCACTTCGTCTTCCTCCTCCTCCAGGCTCCAGCTAAGCTCTTGTAGCTTGGCTTAGCTCGGATCGAGATCGAGATTGGCCGCCGGCGAGCGGCGAGCGGCGGGTGAGGTCGAGGATGGGGCGTGGGAAGGTGCAGCTGAAGCGGATAGAGAACAAGATCAACAGGCAGGTGACGTTCTCCAAGAGGAGGAATGGTTTGCTGAAGAAGGCGCACGAGATCTCCGTCCTCTGCGATGCCGAGGTCGCCGCCATCGTCTTCTCCCCCAAGGGCAAGCTCTACGAGTACGCCACCGACTCCAGGTACACACACACCCTATCGATTCCTTGCCATTTCTGGAGCACCTGAGATGGATGAACAATAATTCTCCTCTTGCCGTTTCTGGCCTGCTTCCATGGATTTCAGCTGCATCGCTTTCTCTCTCTCTCTGCCATGTTTGGTGTGCATGATCTGGCTGCTCGATCGATTTCTGGTTGTGTGCTAGTACAGCTGATGATTTTATGCATGCTAGTTTCACTAGTGCACACACAGTCCAATCCAGTGAGTCCAGTCTGCAGCAGCAAGCTACTAGCTACTCCAGTAGTCAGCTGCCTCCTCATTTTGGGAAATCATTTCTCTCTCTTTCTATTTTCCCTTTCCTTTCTTGTGCATGCTTCCCCCTTTTTGCTCCCTGCATACCCTTTTTGGGATTGATGGCCGGTTTTTTACTTTCTTTAGTTAATTCCTCATCTCATCATATGGAGTCCTAAACATATGCATATGTAGTAGTAGTAGTAGTAGTACGCACTGGTCTTTGTTCATAACAAGCATTTGCGTGCTTTGATTTGATTAGATTAGAGGAGTACTACTAATTTCAAGGGATTCAAGTGATGATCTTGCTTGATCTTTTCTGATCCATTGAGCTAGTGCTAATTCCCCTCATTCTTCAATCTGATGTACTGCAAATAGTATTTTATTCGTTCGCTTCGTCTCTCCCTCTTTTCCATGTGATTTGATTGCTTCTGCCTTCCTTCCTTTTAATTGGGTTAATTTAATTTCATAGTAACTCTTCCTCCTGTATGCATGCCTCTTTGTTCCACTTCTCAAGAAAATAAAGAATATATCACACGAACTACGAGGAGTCCATCACCAGTGTCATGCACTCCTCCCTATTGATCACAGTCTCACAGCTGATGCATGCAAACATCTTCTGTTTCTCAACTAATTAATTCCCCTCTTCTTGTGAGGCTTGGTAAATTACTCAAACACCTGTTTTTCTAGCTTATGCATCATCTTTCTCTGATACCAAAACGTTGGAGATGGACAGATCTGGCCTTTCCTCTTCCCTTCTCTCTCATCCTCTTCTATGCTAGCTTCTGCCCCTCTTCTTATGATGAATCTTTATTTGGTACAGTATTTATTCATGTTAATTAAGCATCTCTTTAAAGAGCCCTAGATCAATTTGATCTATCGCTTTGGTTTAACTTCATGGCCAGTTGCTTGTGTGTTTTTGGTCTAGAACGACCACGCAAGATATTTCCTTTTCTGCTCAGCTGATTAATAATGATGGGATAATTCACTAATTATTCTGGAGTTACATTAAGATGTACTTAAACATCCTGTGATGACTTCAGAAAATAATCTTGCTATCTGTAAAATCACATAATAGCTAGCCATCGCCTGTGTTTCAGAAAATAATTTATCTTGCTAGCTTTTGTTCAAAATGCGTTTCTGACGTCTAGGTAAAGAGAACTTTTACGGTCGTCTGTGTTGTACTGAAACAGTGCCCTGCACACTCCCCAGCGTCAAGATCAGTCTAATAAGGCGCTTCGATCATTTCTAACTCAGAAATCTTGACTTATTTGATCTTAATTAGCTAGGTCTTCCTGACATAGATCTAAGGGTGTTTCAGTAAAGAAAAAAAAAACAAGTCAAGCTCTTCAGGATCCTCGTGTTATAATTAGACTGTAGTCTCACAATCTTACTGACCATCAAGGAGTCTGTAAACACCCATACGGCTATAGGATTATGGGGAGGTTGGTCTAAAATAAAGGTGTTAATTACTTTCAAGTTATCAAGAGGTGCAAATCATGTGGTGCTGTTATATAGAGTTTGTTTTGAACAGTTGATCCACTGCCTTTGTTAAGGTCCTTGCTGATGGCTGTTCAATGGTGCTGTTATATATAATCTTGATTTTTTTTGTTAAACTTTCCTAAGCAACCCACTTCAAATTTTGGAATGGATGAATTTTTACGTTTACACCCTCATATCGCATGTGTCATGTGGTGCTTTTTTTTTGTCACACAGTCCCATATATCGTCCCTGCAGTTTTCTTGAAGATAAGATCATTCATGCATGCACTTGAATATAACTGAGTGTCTTCTTCATGTCAGTGCCTTTTGATTTGGCTGTGCTGCATTCTTACTGTAGTACTGTTTAGACAGCAAGAGCTCTTGTGCATACACATGCCGATCTCTATATATTATCTCTTAATCCACATTTCAGCTTTGATTACTTTGAATAGTTTGGTAGGCATTCCTTCAGACCATTTAAATATACTTCGTAAACATTGTCATGAGAATGCTGAATGCAAAGCATTTAC
Organism: Oryza punctata; assembly: GCA_000573905.2. Lineage (NCBI taxonomy): Eukaryota > Viridiplantae > Streptophyta > Magnoliopsida > Poales > Poaceae > Oryza > Oryza punctata. Next base: position 495,111 of record CM002494.2, on the reverse strand, counting down.
ATAGTTGACTAATTTCAGATTCTGCTCATGATGTTTGCCCTGCAGGATGGACAAGATCCTTGAACGTTATGAGCGCTATTCATATGCTGAAAAGGCTCTTATTTCAGCTGAATCCGAGAGTGAGGTAAAACAGTAGGTTGTATGATATCTTTTACATGAAGGGAATATTATTGTTCCTTTTCTATTGCATTAGCATTTCAATCATTTCCTTGTGGCCTTTTAAATCACATGTTAACAAAGCAGTTTTTCTGAATTCTATCGTTCTACTTGCCAAAACTAGATGTTGGTAACCTTCTGTTTTGTGCTTTTTAACTTCAAACCGTGTCTTTTGCACTCTGGCGTATTTCTAAAATTTCTTCTTGTTGGGACATCATGTAGGAGAGTCCTCATTTCCTTCATTTAATCCCCTCAAATTTTATTTATTCTGGTCATACAATGGGGCATGGGCCACATACATGGAAGCCGCCTTGCGATCAGCATCGTAACGATGTTATGATCTGTACCAATTCTTCTGTAAATAAGTTTAAATTGCACTGGTTTTTAACTAAATGCTATCGATCTATTTTATTCATACTCCGTTTTAGTTGTTTCTTTTTGTGTTTCATAAAGCAATATGATGCTTAAGAAAACAAAGAAACATGCATAATACACTATATATAGCGCTGGTAGAATCCGGTTGGACCAAATTTTTCTGTAATCATAAATATGCATATGTGGACTGTGATGAGATGTTCCTTCAGTTTTTTCTCAAGATTACTCTTTCCCAATTGGTAACATGCACTGCATCCAGAAGTGCTCATGGCGTTTGTTTTTAGTACTGTTTGACGAGTAAAACTTTGGTAAGTGTTAAAAAATGATGATAAGTGCAATCATTTGTTCCTTTCCCACTCCCACCTTATTGGCGTAGAGAAAAAATGTGTGTGATTTGACAAAGTCGTTGCATATATCACGGCATTAGCTGCTAATGCCAATAAATGCATCAACATTTTTCATATCAAATAGATAGGAGGCAAACAAAATACAAGATGAGAACTTTTTTCATGGGAAATTCTCTCAAAACTCAAAAGTTGCCACCAGTTAACAGTTATGCTGCCCACTCGGCCACTCCCAGAATTCTACTATTGTGATAGGTTAAATTTTCTCTTCTTTTTTGCACTTTCTACTAATATATCAAAATTATTCGAAATAATAAAAGGTAGCCAATATATACTTTGTACACAAGTTACAGTGTGCCAATAATGTACTGTAGTTTTTGTAAGGTTATTTCGTTTCTCTTGTCAGAAATAAAAACGAATATGATATGTAATCGACTTTCCTATAGTTTGCCTCATAGCTACCAGGCTACCACAAACTTGATGAAGAAAGCATTAGGGGTAAATTAATTAGTTCTGTACCTTAAAAAGGTCATGTACATTTAAAATTTTTAAACATGTTTTTTTCATTTATTGAATTTCTACATCTATTCCCCGCCAAAAAAAAAAATCTACATCTATCAAGACAGCAAAGGAGTTCTCATCTACTAATAAATATAGATGGTTGCATTTGAGGATTTTCTATATATTCCACTTTTGTTGGCAAGTGAGGATACATTTAGGTTCTTTATAATATTTGATCTCCATCTTTTCATCATCTGATTATGTTTACAGTAATAGTAATAGTTCTCTAATTTTACAGTAATAGTTAGCTCACAGAAAACACCAACCGACCAAATATATTCGTTTATACTGACAAAGAGTTCTTTTTGTACAGGGAAATTGGTGCCATGAATACAGGAAACTTAAGGCAAAGATTGAGACCATACAAAAATGTCACAAGTAATCAATATATATATATATATATATATCTCCAATTTCTATAAGAATGTTGAATATATTTCGAACTAATTTCACTAATTATTGTTTTAAAACCAATTTAAAAGAGAATTTCCGGTATTGACTGCTGAAGATGACGTGAAACTACTTATGTATCTTGTGTAGACACCTCATGGGAGAGGATCTAGAATCCCTGAACCTCAAAGAACTCCAACAGCTAGAGCAGCAGCTGGAGAGTTCATTGAAGCACATTAGATCAAGAAAGGTAGTATATTTTTTTGATAATGGAATCGTTTTGTTTAAACTCCCCTCTACACACCAAATGTACCAAAAAATGCAAATTATTACAAAGAAATGTAGTAATTTAGCATGTTCTGTTTCAAACTGGGCTGAAACTGAAATAATTCGTGCATGCCTGTGTTACATACATATCCAAATGTCTTGTTGTCACTGCTACTCTGAAACAGATTTTTCTTTTTGCATTTGAGAAAATATATGACTAATTTTTTTAGCACATTCTGGAGTAACAATTACCAAATATAAACTCGTTAGCACATTCTGGAGTACAATTACCAAATATGACGGACTAACTAGAACAATTTGTCCGTGTTTGCAGAGCCACCTTATGCTTGAGTCCATTTCCGAGCTGCAGAAAAAGGTGACCAATTGAACTGCACTGTGTATGCATGCATATATGAATCGTGCATGCAAACCGTTGTTAGCTAGTTATAGTTTACTCTTGGTTAATTAGTCTCAGCTGATAGTTCTGTTTTCTTGCATGAGTGCAGGAGAGGTCACTGCAGGAGGAGAACAAGGCTCTGCAGAAGGAAGTAAGTTGTGGAAAATATAGTATTTACTGCTGCTTAATTAATTCATTACTGCTTGACTAGCCAATGGAGGCATTAAAAATAATTAATTCATGCGCATTGGTTTTGATCAATTAATTAATCTTGTTGACAATTTTCCAATCTGTCCATGGGTTTAATTACTAGTTTTATCAATGGAGGCATAAGGGATAATTAATTTATAGGCACACCGAAAAGTTTGAAATAGCCGTAGTTTTCTTGTTAGCCGGATTGCCAATAAATTTTCCCTACGGTTAACCGCAAATGTGATGAAATTTCCCTTGCCTTCTTAGACTTGGCAAGTACTCCCTCCATTTAAAAATGTATGATGTCGTTATTTTTTATAATAACGTTTGATATGATCACTTGTCTTATTAAAAAAAATATAAATACTATTTATTTTGTTGACTTGTTTTATCATCAAATAAAATATAATCTTAACTTGTACTTTTGTATATTTATATTAAATTTTTTAGTAAGATAAATGGTTAAATGTTGTAAAAAATCAACGGTATTATATATTATCGTTAGCGGTTTGTGTGGTTTCCTCGGCGGTTTGTGCTTCTTAGGAAAAGTGGTGATCCTTGTAGTGGCATGCAGCTGGTGGAGAGGCAGAAGAATGTGAGGGGCCAGCAGCAAGTAGGGCAGTGGGACCAAACCCAGGTCCAGGCCCAGGCACAAGCCCAATCCCAAGCCCAGACAAGCTCCTCCTCCTCCTCCATGCTGAGGGATCAGCAGGCACTTCTTCCACCACAAAACATATGGTATACACACATACATATATCTGTTGCTACTAAGATCACACCCTTTTTCTAAGCCCTCTAACTGCATGTATATATATGCATAGTAGCTACCCGCCGGTGATGATGGGCGAGAGAAATGACGCGGCGGCGGCGGCGGCGCAGGGTCATGTGCAACTCCGCATCGGAGGTCTGCCGCCATGGATGCTGAGCCACCTCAATGCTTAAGATCATCGTCGGCCAAACAGCCGCATGCACCGATCGAGATGGGAGCAACCGTGAATGAATTCAAGTCATTGATATCGATCCTAGTGATATGATTCTCCTAAAATGAAATTGATCTCAAGAAAACCTAGCGATTAAGCTATTCTTATATGTGTTTGCCTGCTGCCCCTACCCTACATATGATTTGCAAGAAATTAATTAAGAGCAAGGATCAGGATGTGTCTTTGTGTAATCATCAGCACGTACCTAGTGCTTCCTACTGATATATATGCATGCAATTGTGTGCATATAAATATATTTGCATGCCATGCTCCCGTGATGGTTAATTAATTTATGATTGCGTTTATACGCTAATTATCTACAGATGCAACTAATCAATCGAATTATCTTGTGGTGGTTTCTCAATTAATTCATTGTTATGGAAATTTAAGATCGTTCAAGATAATTGATATATATAATAAAGTGTTGTGTGTATATAGATTTTTTTAATTGTTAGTATTTATTGGTCACTACAAATGAATGAATATGTACTACTGGTTAAATAGAACTGCAAGTTATGCATATATATATATTATCTCCTTATATTGATTGATGACTTGTTATGAAAGACACGAGCTATTCCAAGGTAATTGTACCATCAGTTATGTGCTAAAATATGTCCCTTTTGAAGGGAATTATTCACATTGGAAGCATAGATGTGTGAATTGATCATCCTTCTCTTTATAGCTGATTGAACTTCTATAGGAAAAAATAATCATGATATGGTATAGTGAGAAAATCAGCGTTGATACTGCAAGACTACCCTGCAAGTCAAAGAAATCTTTATGGCTTCTCCATCTAAGGTCCCATTATTTGACCAAATACAGATAATACGTCATATGGTGTATTAGCATAATAATTATTTGCAGACTTTTTTACATATGTTCTTAACAACTTAAACATCAATACTGAAAAATAAACTATCGGTAAAAATACTTTAAAATCAACTTCTTTTAAAATTTAAATTTTAACATGGATGGATCGAGGGGGGCCTAAGCTTAGGCCTTCCCGTACGTGTCGCTCTCACACAGAGAAAAGAACCAGGGTTTCGAGAGAAAAGGAAAAGGAAAAGAAATAATGGAATTGGATGGATGGGTGTGGTATTGACGATGCCACTGGGCCGACACGATTGAGAAGGTCAGCCAAAAAGGTTTAAAAGCCCATTAACAAAAATGATCTGTGTGTGAACATGGCCACGTCGACGATGCTCCATCTCTGGACAATTCCAGACACTCTCTCTCTTGCTGTTTGTGCTGTCTCTGGCTGATTGCCTTTGGCCTTTTCTTTCATCTCCGGCCATCGGATGTCCCTCAGATAATAATCATTCACTTGCTTTGTGCAACCCTTTTCCCTTTTTCTACTTCCTCTTGAAGACTGTGCAACCTTTTTTTGTTCACATAAAGCTGCAATTTGAACACCACCCCTCTGTCCCGCTTAGGGCATGTACAACCAAAGCCACACCTAGAGTACCCTCACTAACTGAGAACACTCTCTAGGGAATTACTCTTACAATGGAGGATACCCCTGATAGATAAAGAAGTGTCCCTAACCCAAAAAAACCACATAGTTATTTTACTATACTACCCCTCTCTCTCTTCTCCTCCTTTTCTTTTTCTTCTCTGCTCGTGCGACCACGCCGCCCCACCGACGAGGCGATGAGGCGACGAGACACCGCTCCCGACGAGGCGACACCGCCGCCCCACCGCCGCTCGTCGCCTTTCACCTCACCAGCGCCGGATCCACCCTCCCACGCCCTCCCTCTCCCTCTCTCTCTCTCTCGGCGGCGGGTGCGGTGGCGGACGGCGAGCGGCGGGCGGGGTGGCCGATGGCGAGCGGCGCATGGAGGCCGGATCTGGCATGCCGCGCCGCCACCGCTCTCCCTTCGCCCGTCGCTGTCGCCGGTCGTCACCGAGTCATCTCCGTCGCCGGATCTGGTGCGCCGCCTCTCTCTCCCTCCTCGCCCCACCTCCAACCTCTCTCCCCGTCCTCCCCGCCTCCGGCGTCACCGCCGCGCCTCCACCGTGGCAGCCACCGCCGCCTCCTGCTCCTCCTCCGGCTCGACCTCGAGGGCAACGGGAGAGAGAGAGAGAGGGGAGAGGGGTGAAAGGGGAATTTGGTGCTTGAGCTCCGGTGTCCACAGGAGCCCGTCGCCCCCAACACGTCGCTCCGCGTCGTCCCTCAGCCAAAAGCGAGGGAGGGACGCATCTCCCAGTTGAGGGACGCGCTCTGTCCCAGGGGGACGACGCCGACGGAAAAGGGAACGGCCGTCGCTGGGGAGCCGGGTTGAAGGCACCCATTGTACATGCTCTTATTAGTGTAAATTAAGTACTTTTAATTGTCACTATGTGGGTTTCTAATTAAGCAGTGAAATAGATGAACAATAAAAATTTATTTTAAAGTGATGTACAAAAATAATAAAACAGTGATAAATAAAACATGAATATTTTAGAATGAGAATTACTTTTAAAAGTTTTTGAAGCTTTTAAAATGTACCGTGGAATCTCTTTTTTATATTTTTTTGGGTAATGCATGGACATTCAGCTAGTAGATGAAGAAGGTGCTTTGGAGCAAATTTTTAATACCAGTAACTTTATATTTTGGAATAAAAAAAGCAGGTAACACAAAAATTTTTACGTTAGTGGAGTATTTTTTTTTTACATGCTACTATGTCAGTTTAGTAGAGTACACCTAAGTCCTACCTAGTAAAAAAAACAAACAAAGGTTATACGTATATTTTAGATAAAGAAAAGGTTATACAAGATTTAATTTGGACAAGTTCTAATTTCTACTACCAATTGAGTAATTTACATCAGTAAATGTACAGTGGTACGTACTCTTGGAGGAGTATTTCCAAATTCCAAGAAAGAAAAAAAGAAGAAACATGGCGGTCAAATCAAATGTAGAGTGAACGCTCGGTAGGCTGGGCGGCGGCGAGGTCGGCGGGGGAGAGGGTGCCGGAGTGGTCGGCGTCGAGCTTGTCGAACTCGTCGAGGAACTCCGATATCTCCTCCTGGCTGATCTTGCCGAGCTCCTTGAGCTTGTACAGCACGAAGTCCGCCGCCCCGACGCGGCGATCGCCGTCGAGGTCCGCCGCCTCCAGGTCCATGTTGGTGGTCCGCCGCCGCAGCACCCACCTAGCCAGCTCCCTCTGCCGCCGCTCCGTGTACAGCTCCGCCGCGTACAGGAAGAAGAGCGCCACCACCACCGTGCTCACCGTGATCCACGCCACCGCGAACGCGCGCCCTCCCTCCGACGAGAAGCTCCGGTCGCCGTACCCCAGCGTCGTCACCGTCGCGCACACGCAGTAAAACGCGTCCACCACCCTCATCCCCTCCACCTTCCACAGCACCACCGTCCCCGACACCAGCGTCACGACGAGCAGCAACCCCGCCGTGTACAGCTTGTACCTCACCTTGTTCATCTCCATGGCGCGCACCATCATCCGGGTCTCGTGGCCTTGGTGCTGCTTGTGCGCGTGCAGGGCGCGGAAGAGGAGCGCCTCCTGCTTCTCGACGAGGTAGTCGGCGGCCTTGCTGAGGAAGGTGCCGACGACGGCGACGCCCGCGAAGACGAAGGCGCAGGCGAGGAGCTTGGCGGCGTCGCTGGCTGGGACGAGGTCGCCGTAGCCGACGGTGGTCATGGTGACGACGCAGAAGTAGAGGGCGTCGAGGGCGCGGCTGGTGCGGGTGCCGGACATGTGGTCCATGGCGAGGTAGAAGGCGATGGAGCCGAGGAGGAGGTACGCGGCGAGGAGGAGACCGACGAGCCGGAAGCTGGGGCGGCCGCCGCTGAAGAGAGTCTTGGGAGGCGCGTCGGCCGCCGAGGAGTTGTCCGTAGGCGGAGGCTCGGAGGAGGGCGCCGTCCTGCATCGCCGGAACCTTCTTGCCGCGCCTTCCGGCGGTTGCTGGTGAAGCAGCGGTTGGTCGAGGGCGCTGTTTCCCGCCATCGATTTGGGGATGGAGCAGCAGATTGGTTGAGCTGGAAGAGCGATCGATGGATTCACCAGGCAGGAAATGGATGGATCATCGCAGTTAATAATCAGGTGATTACTCCACAGGATCCGGATTGGATTGGATTGGTTTAGGTGGATGAAATGAATTGGATACCGATGCTGTGTCGGTCGGACCCTCCACCTATTCTTTTCTTCGCACGGGCGAATATATTCTACTGCTCCAGTTCTCAAGGCAAAGATGACAGCTACCCGGATATCTTATTTAAGCAACTGCTATATGATTAGCTTAACCAGAAACCCGTCCACAGCCTAAATGATACTCCGCTGTTAGGAGTAGTACATAGGATATTTTTTTTCTTTTTCTTCTAAAATTCTAAATAAAATGTGAAAATAAAAATCTCCACCCTTTATTTCAAAATTTAAACTTTTTTCTCTTGGTCCTTGGAAAAAAAAGAATAACACGAGCGAAATTTTTACTCCTAAACTTATCCCTTTTGTTTATGCATATGCTTTGCTACCTATATGATCAGGGGTGGACCGGGTCCTAGGCCACTGGGCCACGGCCTGAGGCCTCCTGGACTGCAAGCCCACTATGCTGAGCAACTTGTCACCATATAAGCCCACGGGGATAAGGGTCACCGGAACTCTCGATGCAGTTGATGGGAGCATGGATCCTAATTTAGCTACGGGGAATAAAAATTCAGCGTCGTTATTTTTGAATACTTTTTAGTCAGAAATCATCATAAGCAATTCTTTTACCTGTATCTAATAAGTTAATGAAGCCTTTATTCATTGGATATACGTGTTACATTGTACCATATGGAGTGCTCGATCGATAGAGCCACCAAATTTAGAAACATGAGAAAATTAATTAATTAATCCAATTAAGGGATTAATAACAACGAACGTTATTTATTCATTACAAATTAATTATTGTGTATGCTAGGCAGAGAGGAGAGGGTAGGAGGGGTCCATGGCGAGACCGCAAGCGCCCTGGCTGCTGTACGCCACGTCCTTCTCCAGCTTCATGTAGCCGGCCTCCCCCCATGTTGTCCCCCACGAGTTCTTGATGATCCAGTAGCCGCCGCTCCCGTCCGCCTCCTCGCCGTACCCCACCACCGCCACCGCGTGGTCCAGCCTCGTCCCGCAGCTGTCCGCCGTGAACACGCCGCTGCCGTAGTGCTGGAACATGGGGCCGCTCCCCTCGATGCCCACCGACACCGGCTGGCTCGCCACGGCGGCGGCCAGCGCGCCCTCGTCGTTCCGGTTCACGCGCTGGTAGCCGCTGATGGTGGCGGCGACCCCCGACGACTGGCACGTCCCCTGGGTGGCCTGGTAGGGGTAGTCGGCCTCGGTGGTGACGCCGCCGCTGTTGGCCATGTACTGGAACGCCTTCTCGAGGCTACCGCCGGTGGTGCAGCCGCCGTTGTTGGAGCAGTCCAGCAGCTGCTGCTCCGACAGGGACACCAGCTCGCCGGTGGTGATCTGGTGGATGCCCTCCACGGCCGCCACCGTCGAGAACGCCCAGCAGCAACCGCAGGATCGTTGGTTCTTGACGCCGGTGACGGCGCCTTGCTGCCGCCAGTCAACCTCGGCCGGCAGCTGGTCCTCCTCCTCCGACGAGAGGCGGGTGGCGTTGGCGGCGGCGTACATGGTGTTGGGGTTGGGGCTGTAGCCGGTGTACATGGCGGCGAACTCGGCGTTGGTGAGGTCGGTGAAGCGGTTGGTGGCGAGGCGGTAGCGCTTGTTGCCGGCGGCGTTGGAGCGGTCGATGAGGTCGACGTTGGCCTTGAACACGCGGAAGCGGCGAGCCTTCTCGGCGGCGTCCTTGTACGTGCGCCCGTGCTCCGCCATCCACTTGTTGTGCCTCGCCTCCATCGTGGCGGCGCCGGCGCGGGTGGCCGTCGTCAGCTTGGCCATTGTTGAGAGGGCGACGAGGAGCAGCAGCGCGGCTGCCATGACCTGCAGCTTACTACGAGCCATATGATGATCAACAACTTAATCAATTACCTAGTGTAACTAATTAATGTAGCTAGCTTATTAATTACTTGAAGCTATTAGAGGTGTGTGTGCTGTGTGGTGTGGTTTGGTTAATTTGGAGGAGGGGTTAGGGTTTATATAGATTGATGCATGATCGAGTACGTACACTATACATGCATGTATGGAAGCATGGGAATAATTCATATATAGTTCCATTAATTGGTCAATGACTAATAACTAATTTGTTCCATGAATGGAGAAGCTAGGCAGCTAGGCGTGGCTTATACTCCACGAGTCCACCTCGTCCGGTCCACCGACTAGACTAGACCAAGGTATTCGCTCGTCTGAACGACGCGCATATACTATCTAAACGGTAGGTATGAAAACAGACCGAATAGTTTCCGTTTGATCCGGAGAAAAACGAATACGGATATCTTTCGAAGCGGATAATTCTCGGATTGTTCAGATACGAATACGAATACGGATATTTTAATCACTCGAGGTATGTTCTCTCGTTTGCTTAAAAACCTATCTAAACGGTTATGAAAAATTTCGAAAAAAATTAACAATACTCATATAATATATCTATATAACTTCATAAAATCTTAAATCTAAACTTAACTCGCACATCGAGATATAAAAACATAAATTCTTCGTATGAACAGTAGCGTACTGTTCACATCTGAATTTGTCTTTTGTTTCTTGATGTGTAAGTCGAATTTTCGGTGGACAGATAGATATTCTCTTGAGTGGATTAGTATCCACTCCTATATATATATGTCCCTTTGTTTAAATGTACAAGGAGATTTAGGTGGTGTTTGGATCTAGGGACTAAATTGGATGTTTGTGCTAATTAAGAGTATTAAATATAGACTAATAATAAAACTAATTGCATAAATGAGAGCTAATTCATGAGACAAATTTTTGAAGCCTAATTAATCCATGATTAGCACATGTTTACTTTAGTATCACATAGGCTAATTTGGATTAATTAGTCTCAATAAATTCGTCTTGCGAATTAGTCCAGAGTTATGAAATGGGTTTTATCCTTAGTCTATGTTTAATACTTCTAATTAATGCACAAACATTCGATGTGATAAGGACTAAAATATTTTAGTCCCATCCAAACAGCCCCTTATGAACTGATGCATACAAACATACTAGCTACGCACCTTTACAGTTCAAAATTGTGGGATGGAGATAGTATAATAGGATGGCGTGTGGCGTAAGATGGGAATAGTTCAGTTACGACCATATGACGAGCAACAAAAACTGAAAAAAATCATTATCACACCCGGAATTAAGTTCGGTTACTAATTAACCACGTGGTAACCGACGGTAAGAAAAATCTAAATAGCAGATGCGGATGGAGATTCTCTCTATTGTATACGAAGTACATGTGCAGACGTGTAGTAGATGTGCAGTACACACTATTAGAGAAGTGATTTTTACTTGGATGGCAAAAATCACATTAGTATCGATTCGAATAGGAATCAGGACTAAAGATATTTTTTAGTCCTGGTTAAAGACTTTATGATCTTTAGTCCCTGTTGGTAACATCAATCGGGACTAAAGATCATTTTTAGCCACGGTTCAATAGCTGTCAGGCCGTGTCAGGGTCCAACGATTTTTAGTTCCGGTTGGTAACAACTAAAAATATCTTTAGTCCCGAAAGATACCTCCAGGGTTAGTTTTAAAAAAATCTCTTCCAAGTCAGATGTGTGTAGTTAGTGGGATGGTAACATGTGTGAGGGCTGAGGTGAGAGATTTTAAGTTTAAATCTCATATCCCACACATGTTTTTTACTTGACATGGATCGAGTTATTGGTCACCGTATGCCCTTGTCATAGATAGAAAACGCTATTGAGTACTCCCTCTCTCTCCAATTCATGTTCTGGATAATGATGTGATTTTTAAAAAATATGTTTAACTATATTTTTGTATTATAATGTATATGATAAATTAATAAATTTCTACTTTTTTTTATTATAGTACTTGGTAAGGTAAATCTATTACAATGCTATCAAACTAAATAGTTTTAGTTAAAGTTATAAGAGTTTGATTTCAAACTTATCCAAATCAATTCCATAGCCCGCAGATCATTAACTAATAATTTCAACCAAAGTAATTGAGCTAGCTAGCTGGAAAAATGGAGTATATCTTACGATGTGCCTCGAACTGGATGGATCTCGCAGTCCTGAATGTGGATTGTGGACTTTCTAGATTATAATTCCATTAATTTCGTGCCGTCCCCTCCCCGCCCGAGCGGATCATTTCCTGCATAATCAATTTGACCGGAAAATGAAACAACATATATGTTTCAACTTTGACTACTAACTAATTAATAACTTTTAAATACATATATAGAGCATTAATTCTTTGTATAATGGGAAATTGATTTCATCCTCGAGGGGATATCTCCTCGTTTCGTGCATGCCAACTAAATAGTAATTAAAAAATTTGAAAAAAATTGGTAGGATAGATTAATATAAAATATATTCCTCCATAAACGTACAAGTTAAAATTCAACTTCTACAAGTTGTAATAAAAATAACAAATATATATGCTAATGTACGATAACTATTTTCAGTTTAATTTATTCTTTTTGTTGCAACTTGTAAAAGTCGAATTTGATCCTGTATGTTTGTGGAGTGATATATTTCATATTAATCTATATTATTAATTTTTTTTTAAAATTTTTATAACTATTTAGATGACATACAAACAATGAGAGAATTTTCCCTCGAGAGATAAAAATCCATATCCTTTGTATAATCACTGTACTATACACCATGATAAGTATCTATAGCAATACAATTGCCCCTATGGAAGTGATTTGGGTGTCAACTCATCTCCAGGAAAAAAAAAACATTCCCGGCATAACTTATATTCCCAGCAGATAATTTGTCACTAATCAAATATATATGATGACGACGACGAATGAAATAAAGTTACATACAGTATATCACTGGAATTTATTTTTGGGCATCTATTTAGAAACAGGCGGAGGATATGATAGCACATATACATGGCCTCATGCGTTAGAGAAAATTTTGTGCATTCCACTAATTCGTGACATGTATCTATCCCATTGGATTCCCCTTGCATCTGGAGTTTTCTGAAAATAGCACGCTAGATATATAATAAATTAATCCTCCAATGTTGCAAACAACAGGAGCCATGCATGAGACCTTCAACGCAAGTTTCAGAAGAAAATGGTTAACTCCTGTAATAATATGAGGTCACAATCTCTTAAACATTTCTGGCCGCTAACAAAAATGGGAAACACGCATGAACGGTAACTGAACGATGCTAAATTTCAATAAGATGAAGTAAGCAACAACAGACAGTGGGTTCTTTCTTTTCTCTCCGCATTTCAAGTTCGAGTAACACTGAATAAAAAGGGAGATCAATTAATAAAGGCAAGGGATAGCAGGACAAGGAGGGAATTAAGATGTCTGATCTTCCAGGGTTCCTGAACGTGAGAGTGCTGCGAGGGGTAAACCTTGTTAGTCGTGATGCTGGCGGCAGTGATCCCTATGTTGTGCTTCATCTGGACAATCAGGTAGCCTGCCTCTTTTCTTTAGCTATTAATTGTTAAAATCTATTAATTCTCCGATTTCTTCATAATTGTTGAGATCCACAAGCACAAGGACTTGAACATTGACATAATATTGTTTTGGATGTGCTGCTATATTTTTAAGTGGTTAACTGTATAGATGCACTTCAATGTTTTCTACGTACTATTACAAATTAATTTTAACAGTGCGGACAGGACAGTAAACAAAGTACAACACACTTTCACTTTTTTACAAACTATCCAAAACAGAAAAACAATGGTGATGTGCACAAGGAATCCATTTGTTTCTTTACCTGATTATCCAATAGTACTGGTATGCCCAGTAAAGAAGACTTAAATTACAGATAGACTAAATAAGATAACGAGTTGATGAGATGTGATGTGCTAACCTATCTGACATCAACAGTCCTTTATAGCGTCAAGTTTCTTCAACATTTTGTATCAACTCCAATTTGTCATTTTAATTATTTGCCTACACAGAAATTAAAGACAGGTGTTGTAAAGAAGACAACAAACCCAGTTTGGAACGAAGAGCTGACTTTAGCTGTCAGGAATCCAGAAACACCTATCCAGCTAGTAAGCATCTGTATCTCTATACTATATCAAATGTTCAAACACTAAACTAAGCAGACAGTTCTTGCCACTCTTACTGAATTATTTTTCAAGGACAGGAAACTTACGATATAGCTGCCTCTTTTCTGAAACAGGAGGTATTTGACAAGGACACATTCAGTAAAGATGACCAGATGGGTGACGCAGAGTTCGACATTGAGGCGCTGATGCAAATCGTGAGGATGGATCTGGAGGACATCCGCAGTGGCACCGTTGTACGCACCGTGCGACCCGGCAGACAGTGCTGCCTAGCAGATGAGAGTCACATTGTCTGGGAGAATGGTCAGATTGTGCAAGACATGCTTCTCAAGTTGAGAAATGTTGAGACCGGCGTGGTGCACCTGCAGCTGAAATGGGTGAACATTCCAGGTACTCTGCACAATTATAAGGCTGGAGTGCTGGATTCAGACTCACGATATCATTTAGCATAATAGCACTAGATGGTTACTGATGGTCACGTACAAAAGATTTGGCATAAAGATATCAAAATATTAGAATAGATTGTCCACTGTTTATTATTATTACCGGATTCATGCTTGAAATAATTCATTCAGATTAGCGACACACCATTATTATTAATCATGTTGAAACCAGTAGCAGGTATGATTTGTTAACATTTTTTTATGATTTATCTTGTTGAACCAATAGCAGTAATTGTAGAGGATTTGTAGCAATAACAACATGCAGTTTAGACTTTAGACAGCATGATATAGTATTCCAACTTGAATCTTCAGAGTAAGCCTGTTGCAATCGAAGCAAGAGTATATGTGGACATCAATCTTACGAGAAGAAGAAAAGAGTATCGGACATCCAGTCTTGTCCATTGTTCATTGCTATTGCCCAAAATCCTAGCATCTTTAAGACTAACTTTTTTAAAGATAATAATGGATTAAACAACCCGGCCTCTACATTGTACGAGACAGCCAGTCTTTCAGACTAACTAGTAATTAGGATGATTTTATAAGCTCTCTTACAAGCTGCAGCAGTTGGCAATGGTAATCTAACGAATTTTCTTTCACATTAGGCTGAAGAAGAATCTGAATTTTGGCACATTCATGCAAAGGTAAAAATGTTATGGAGTAAATAAAACTTTGGCTTTATTGAGTTTTCCTCCTCTAGATCTGTTGATCATTCATGGGCACATCGGAAACTAATCTAACATAACCAATTTGATGGTGCAGATATTGGTTCCTCAAACTGGTGAAGAAACCGGTGTTGTTTTGTTTCAGCATTTTGCCATACACATTGTTGCGTTCTTCTTCAGACCATATGTAGATGCCTGTATATGTAATTTTTGTGACGGTGTTATTCAGACTATATGCATTTTGCCATACACATTGTTGTGTTCTTCTTCAGACTATATGTAGCTGCCTGTATATGTAAATTCTGTGACAGTGTTGTTCAGAGTATATGCATTTTGCCATACACATTGCTGTGTTGTTCTTCAGACTATATGCAGCTGCCTGCATATGTAATTTCTATGAAAATGATGGGAATTCCAAATGCAACTCTTGTTTGAAACAAAGATATATAGAGTGGTTGATATGAAAGGATCGATAAAAATACGTTTACTGGAGCTGGCTGAAGATGAACACGTACTTGCCGTCGGAGCCGCCTAGAACCGCTTGCTTCCTATGAGGGGAGCAGCCGGATTTTCCGAAGCCGAGTGGTCCTGCTCCGCCGCCGGCCGGCCGGCCGCAGATGGAGCTCTCCGGGGCTAGCGGCTCAACGCGTGCACACGGTAGACTCTCCCCATTATTATAGGGCGGATGGTCGAGAGGAGGAAGACGAACTGGGCCTCAAGTTCTGGCCCAAGAGGGAAATACTGGATTTCGGTTACGTTAGGCCCATATTAATTGGGCCGCACGGGATCGCAACTTGCGTGCGGCCTACCATATTTGTTGGGCCGTAACGGGACTTGGAATTTATGCGGCCCAAAGAACGTGTGCTCATGTGGATTTGTTGGGCCCTCCCACAGGTGTCGCCACTGGAAGAGCAGGATCTCTTCACTCCTCGAACCCTAGCACCTCCATTCATCCTCTCCGCCCCGCGCGAGATCCTCCTCCGCCTCCAGGTACGCTCGACTCCGTTGCTCTCATTTGGGCGGGGCGGCTGGATACGGTGCGCAAGCCTTGTCTTTTTTTTACCTGTACAGATGGTTGTAGACTTGTAGCCCGCCCAAAAACTGATGAGCTAGGTTGCTTGGCTTCGATTCGATGTTGGCGCTATATGATTATCACAAGAGTTCTTGTTAATCTTTCTAATCATCACACCAACTCCTACTTGATTTTACAGCTGCTGCTTTGATTTATTTACTTTACATTTGCTACTCAGATAGATAAACTTTGTTCGAGATACATTGTTTGAAAAGATGGTGAATTTTTTTTCTTTAACTTTGTTGATAAAAACTTGGTGCTAGCTGTTATGGAGCTGGCCTCTGTTATGGCGAATGAGTGAGGGGATGACATCACTCTATATATGCGAAAAGCCGAAAACAGCCATGTGTTCTACTCGTTGTTCCATTTTGTTTTAGTTTTGTTTTTTTTAAAAAAATAACCTGTACAAGATAGTGCAACGTTTCTATTTATAAAACAGGAAAAAAAATACAAGTTTATAGTCCTAGGAGACTATAGCCAGGAAAAAGAAAAATATACAACCACACCTAAGGTAACACTTGGTAGCCTGTCTCTCATGAATCATGATGGAAATGGAAGGGCTCTCCCTCTTCTGGCTAAAATACATTTGCTACTCAAATATTACATTTGTAAAGGAAAGAAAAAAATATGGTAAACTGAAACTCCCATGCCTTTCACCATATCCATTTATAGGTTTTGCACGTGTTGTCCAAATGTGATCCTTTAAAGGTCACACCTTTATCCAGGTTTCTTATCCAAGCTAATCAAAATCCAAGAAGAAAAAAATACTACAATGGAAAAAAAAAAGAAGGGGGGAAGAACAGAAGGAACTCCCACATGTCCAAAAATGGAAGCAATTAGTTTGGTTTCAATATAGGCCACAAAAGAAATGGTCAGCTCAACTCCTACGGTTGAGGCTCACACCTAATTCACCCTGTCCAGACCTATCCTTTTTAGGCTCCTTCCTCCAACTATATAGGCCGATGAGGATAGAAGGGGAAGAAAACACAGGCGCATTCTACCGAGAGGCACAGGGGTTGCAAGAAGTCGCCTAATTCTCATATTGAATTAGGCACTTCTTCGCCCCCACATTGCCTCTCATTGTAATATAGTATCAACTGATAATCCACAGGAACTAAACAACAATTAAATCCAATTATGGACGGATTGGTAGGCCTCTTGAAAGTACGGGTGGTGCGTGGGATTAACCTTGCGTACCGCGACACAAGAGGCAGTGATCCATATGTTGTCCTTCGCCTCGGCAAGCAAGTATGATTGTTTTTTGTTTTTATATCTCTAGTGTTTCGCATCATCTCCATCTCTTTTGTTTGAGTATATATTGTTCTCAGCGTCTTACTGAGTTCTGTGTTTTGATTATATTACAGAAACTGAAGACAAGTGTAAAGAAGAAATCTGTGAATCCTATTTGGCATGAAGAGCTAACTTTGTCGATCACGAACCCTATTGCACCGATTAAGCTTGTGAGTGGATGTTGTTTTCTTACAAGCATGCGTACTAACTGATTATGATATTTCATATTCAACCCTGTTTTTTTTAATGAATGCTCACATTGTGGATTTTCTTCTTCTGTTGAAATAAACAGGGGGTGTTTGATAAAGACACTTTCAGTAGAGACGACCCAATGGGAGATGCAGAAATAGACCTGGAGCCCTTAATGGAAGTTCTGAACATGGACCCGGAGAACATTCGGAATGGTACCATCATAAAAACAATTCGACCATCCAACCAGAACTGCCTTGCTGATGAGAGTCACCTATGCTGGAGGAATGGTAAATTTGTCCAGGACATTATTCTCCGACTTAGAAACGTTGAGAGCGGTGAGCTACAACTGCAACTGCAATGGGTGAAAATTCCTGGCAGGCACTAAGTGGATCATGACCATTGGGAGATCTTGGCTACTGAGATATCATTGACACTTCCGAATGCCAAAACATATATTGTGCGTAATGAATCATGTCAACCACGTTGAGACCATGGGGCTGTGCAGAAAATGAATCATGTCAACCACGTTTTGATGTGGAGGTTGTGACCAGCAAAGGGTTCATCAGGTTAGTCAATATCTGTAGGAAAGGAAAATGATGTCAAAATGTTGTTGCCGAAATGTATTCAGAACATGATCTGTAAAGCTTGGGATGACATAATCAAATACTACAAACGATAGGAACATGTTTGCCTGTCATGTGGAATTCTTCTTCAGTGTCGTGGCAATCACTATCTGAACTTTAGCCTGAACCTGAACTTTTATCATCTTAAACAGTATTATATCCTGTTATCTTCAGAATTGCTTGTTGCTTAACGTGGCTCAATGCAGTCAAGTGGAGGAATTCATTTTTGCGATTCTGAAAGTGAACAATTTTGCATTTCCATTTTATAGTAGCAGTAACATTTTTGCCTGAATTTCTACGGAGATGAGAGTAGGGACAAGTTCATCTGAAAGGGAGAGGCAAAGAAGATGCCTTTGTTCGTCGTCGTCGCCGCTGCGCTGCGAGGAGAGGAGGCGATGGCTCTGGACCGCAGGCGAGGTGATAACCCAACCAGTGGCCATTGATCCTCTTATCCTCCCGCGGCGACGAGGAGAAAGAAACGAGCGGATGCCATCTCCTCCTCCCCGCATTATCCGCTCTCGATTATTAATCCGCTTGCTGCACACGGGCGGAACAGGACAAATCGATAAATTCCACAATTCCGCTGCTTCCCTCCAGTAGGCTACAAATTCCCACCTGCTCCCCTGTTTCTTGGTTCCCCTCCCTCTCTTCTTCCCCATCACACACGCTGTCACAACACCCACCAACTCCTCTCAACTGTGCGAGCGATTGATCCGGAGGCGGCGGCAAGATGTTCGGCGGCGGCGGGAGGAAGCCGCTGGACTACGAGGAGCTGAACGAGAACGTCAAGAAGGTGCAGTACGCGGTGCGTGGGGAGCTCTATCTGCGCGCCTCCGAGCTCCAGAAGGAGGGCAAGAAGATCATCTTCACCAACGTCGGCAATCCACACGCGCTCGGCCAGAAGCCGCTCACCTTCCCCCGCCAGGTTCCTTCTTCCCACTCCTCTTTCTTCGCATTCTTCTTCTTCTTCTCATGTGGATTCTACTAGTAGATTCGATTGATTTCTCCTTGTTGTGTTGTGCAGGTGGTGGCGCTATGCCAGGCCCCGTTCCTGCTCGATGATCCCAACGTCGGCCTTATCTTCCCCGCCGACGCCATCGCGCGGGCCAAGCACTACCTCGCCATGGCACCCGGTGGTCTAGGTATCACACACAACTCTAGTGTTCTTGCCACACTTATCATGTCTCCTTTCCTCAATCGGAACGCTCCCAAAAGTTGTCAACTTTAGCTTCCTTGCAAAAGAAAGTGCCAACTTTTTTTAGTTGTGTATGTACTTCTTCGCTCATAGCCCATACGCGCGAGTTCGTTGACTCAGGTTTTATGTAATCAGGTGCTTACAGTGATTCCCGAGGTATCCCTGGTATTAGGAAGGAAGTCGCCGAGTTCATCGAGAGGCGTGATGGGTACCCAAGGTCAGAATGATCAAGAGTACTGATGACAAGTCTGAACTGGTGGTGTTCTTTTACATCATAGCTTTCCTGCCCATTCTCACACTTGTATCATATCTATACCTGTTGCAGTGATCCAGAACTTATTTACCTCACAGATGGTGCTAGCAAAGGTGTGATGCAAATGCTGAATACCATTATCAGAAATGAGAGAGATGGGGTATATAATTCCTTAAAAGCTGTATTTTCCCTGATTAATTTAGTGCTATTTCTACTGAAGACTAATTTCACCCCCCATCTGATTCAACTGAGATGTGTACCTTCCTTCGCAGATTCTGGTCCCTGTTCCACAATACCCACTTTATTCTGCTGCAATTTCCCTCTTTGGTGGTTCTCTCGTGCCATACTACCTAGAAGAAGAGGCTAACTGGGGACTTGACTTCGTCAATCTCCGACAGACGGTGGCGTCAGCGCGGTCAAAGGGAATCACTGTGAGTGTTTTACTGAAATATAGGAACCAATGTATCTTATTGAGTCATTCATGCAATTACTGTAAATGAGTTCATTACTATGTTCCTGCATACGAAAAACAATACCCCAAGTAAAATAGCAATAGCAATGTAATATTGATGAGTTCAAGTCTCTCTAAGTGGAAAATGGTCGCCGGCATCAACCTCCTCACCGCCGGCCATTGGCGTGCTCTTGATCAGTTCAAATCTTCTTGAGTCATTTCTAGAAGGCTTTGTTCAAAAATTCATCAAAAATAGAAGAGCTTATATGCTAATTCCGCGGTTCAAATATCGGCAGCTATTACAGCCTACGCTAGCTTCGGGTTGAGCACTAGGGCCATTCGGGTCTTCTGTGAAGAGATTTAGCTGGCGCTCTCTTATTGGCTAGGCACCATCTAATTTGCGGGTCTGATTGAAACATGTCCCTTGGAGAGGAACCACACTCATTATGTACTGTTATACTCCTGTGTAAGCAGTTAGGGGTACATATTGTTTTTTCATCTGGTGGAAAGCTATCCTTTTCTTAACCAGTTCCACTAATCATATCCTCATGTTTTCTTCACTGGCTCACCTAAAACCTCTGCTAGCTCTTGGACAGAAACGCTAGCTGTTAGCTTGGAGGAACACTTTGCTAGTCATTATCTAGCATGCAAAAAAGATGCCTGCTTGATGATTTATGTCCATCAGTACACTTTGTTTTGGCTTCTCTTTTCCATGTTTCTATTTCTTCCCTTTTTTATTTTCAATCATGCTGTTTGCATAAAAATGTAGCATTTATACCATCTGTATTTAACTCTGATGTTATTTTGTCTTCCATAGGTTCGAGCAATGGTGATTATAAACCCAGGAAACCCTACTGGCCAATGCCTTAGTGAAATGAACATAAAGGAACTTCTCAACTTCTGCTTCCATGAAAACTTAGTTCTGCTTGCAGATGAAGTCTATCAACAGAACATTTATCAAGATGAGCGCCCATTCATAAGTGCTAGAAAGGTAACTTTTGATATCTGACCCGTGATGCTTTATCATGAATACAACATCTCCCAACCTTTTTTACTTTCATTTGGCATACCCAAAAATCAAATAACACGATAAGTTGCCTTCAAGTACCAGATGGAACCACGTTAATAAATAGCTGCTCCTTTTGATGTGGAAATTTAATAGCTCTTTCACTTATAAATTACTAATACATGAGTTTATGCCCTACTATTGATTACTTTGATCAATTGTAAACTATTCTGATTGCTGATGTTAACATGGACTTTCTCAATTTCTTCAGGTTCTGTTTGACATGGGTCCTCCTATGAGCAGGGAAGTTCAGCTGGTTTCTTTCCATACTGTGTCGAAAGGATATTGGGGGGAGTGTGGACAACGTGGAGGGTATTTTGAAATGACAAATCTTCCTCCCAAGGTGATGCCACTATAGAATATGTGATTGATCTCAAAAGATCATGAATCAAATTTCTAGTCTTTACTATATAGATTTATAGAATGCAGCTACACAAAAATGTAAATGCAGATACTAGAAAAGATGTTACATTCTTCATGTCATGTTGCAAGTCTAATAGAGAATATGCTAGTTTCTTGTTCTTATATTTGGTCCACAGTAAAATAGTGTATATGTTGAACTATGTAATATAATCCAGTAGCCTGTCCTGCTAACTAGGTTGGTGTAGTTACATTTGTTGCACCAAAATATTCCCTTACTAGAGTGATCTTTGTCAGTCTCAGAAACTTGAGTATGAACAATGTAAACTGGAGTTATATGTATGTTATCATTGTGGTCATTTGCAACTCTTAGGTTGGTTTGTCCAATTTCAAAACTATAAACTTAATGTTTGACAAATTTTGAAGATCTTTTGGCAGTTGAAAAATTAAGCTTTTAGATAAGATTAAGCACTTGCACAAGATTGGTTATAGATCATGTAACGTAAGACTTTACTTTGAAGTTCGGATAGTAGCACGCATACCATTTTTCTGTTTGCTTGTGATCTAATTACGTTCCTCATTTGATACGACAGACAGTAGACGAGATCTACAAGGTTGCATCAATCGCACTCAGTCCAAATGTTCCTGGGCAGATCTTTGTAAGTCAAAAATATTCATTGATTTATTCATTGTTTTTGTGCAATTATCTAAAACAGCTTTGCATTCTTCCAGTGGCCAAACCACAAGCTTTCAAACTGGAAATATGATATCCTTAATTTATCCATGGAGCATTGCTCAAAATTTCGGTGCCCTGAGAGGCCCAAAAATATCCAGATTTTTTTTTCCATCGATTGCAACAGTAATAGATGAGAGCATCTTAATAATCCCTTATTTGGTCACTTCATATGTTGGTGATGAGCACAATGGCTTACTTTAACATATAATGCTGCACCTTGAAAATATATGCCTCTGTGGGCTATAAGTCTTACAAGGAATAGCAAACATGCTTTTCTTTTTGTGTTAAAAAGTTATACTCATTCAACCTGGTCTTAGTTCCTGAAACAGTTTAGTTGCAGCTGTACTAATTTTCTTGAAGTTATGTTACTCTGCTTTAACAAATTAATAAAAATGGTTTGAATGTCATTTACAGATGGGTTTAATGGTTAACCCTCCTAAGCCTGGAGATATCTCTTATCTGAAGTTTTCTGCTGAAAGGTATATACTTCCCTTCTCACCATTTTAATCCATGTCTGCATTTTCATGGAAAAGAAGACCTACACGGATATTCAGTAATTATTTCCTCTGGTAATAATTTCTGGTGTTCTATGTATTCTGTGCCTCCTGATGATGTTGCAGCAAGTCTATCCTTGAGTCTTTGAGGAGGAGAGCACGCATGATGACAGATGGTTTCAATAGTTGCCGAAATGTCGTCTGCAATTTCACAGAAGGTGACACTAACATATGAGCCCCTTCCTTTATGGAAATAGGAGAGAATGAAGCAGCTTCTCTAATGCTCTTCCAATTATGTTGTTGCAGGAGCTATGTACTCTTTCCCCCAAATACGCCTACCACCAAAAGCTATAGATGCAGCCAAAAGGGCTGGCAAAGCAGCCGATGTGTTCTACTGCCTCAAGCTTCTGGAAGCAACTGGAATATCCACAGTTCCAGGGTCAGGTTTCGGACAAAAAGAAGGGTAGGTTTTTCCCTGACATACACATATGTATCTTCAGAGTTTCATAAACATAAGAGATCTCTCAACTAGACATGACTCAGGACTACCAGAATTTATTCTTCCAACCAAATTTGTAGATTTGTTTGGCAGTTAAGCGTTTTCTAACATCCAAAAAGACTAGTAGAAATCATTTGAACCATACATCTGGCTTGTCTTCATGATAGGCTTATCAATAACATTTTGCTAGGAAATCTGAAAAGATATCACTGACGATTTTTTGTGTGTATATATAAGTAAACTGATGCATGGTTGGTGTGCACTGCAGGGTGTTCCACCTGAGGACGACCATCCTGCCAGCTGAGGAGGACATGCCTGCCATCATGTCCAGCTTCAAGAAGTTCAACGACTCTTTCATGGATCAGTACGATGGCTACTCCAGGATGTGAGAAGAAACAAGATGAGCGCTACACCAGGAGAAGAGAGAAAGAATCTGCCTCAGCGTGGCTGATCGAGCAGTTATAATTAAAATGCACTGTTAATTAATTAATCAATCAATCGAAAGGCTAATTATTTGCTGCAACAATCTGTAACTCGATCTACTGAAGAAAAAAAAAAATCTTCTTGTCCTTGATATGCATGATGTATAGATAAAATTATTTCTGCTCTTTGGGAATTGAATAATGCGGGCACACCCACCGGTTACAGTCTACTATACACGGTCCCGTCTGTAATGCTGCAGTAGCGAACTATTTCTTATGTTCTGATACTGTGAACAAGTTGCTTGGCAAGTCACTTGTGCTGGCTGAAATATAATGTAGATCAATATATGATCAATGCAGAATTATAAATTGGACTGTCTCTGAATGCCATAGTCAAAGGCAGAGATTTTCGAAGTAGCACAGTAAGGTCATCCCAACCCAGAAACTATCAACTAGTTTCCATACTTGCCATGTTATATAGATACTATGTATAGAAACTATGTCTTCAATGGGTGGTGTCTTAAAATTAAATTTTCTTTCAATCATCTCTTTTCTCTCTCCTTTTATTCACCTATCTCCATGTTTTTATTCTTGATTCTTGTGTAGACATGATTTCTTGCATAAGACATGGTTTCTTCATACTTTTACCTCTCTCCTCATTAACTCTATTGTCACATCAGATTTTTGATTACGTGGCAATGCATTAAATGCTATGGACACTATATGACATAGAGAGTTGGGGATGGTCTCAGAGAGATAGAAATTAAAGGGGATTATACAGTTGGTTGTTGATGGATCGTAGGTGAATTCAGCAGCATCATGCTCACGTACACAGTAAACCACATCTCATCAAATTGGGGGTTTCTTCTGACTTTTGCCGGCTTGGCGTTTGCTGCGTGTATACATGTCAACTCTCCTCACTTCAAAGCTCTTTTAGCTCTATCCAGAATCCAGTATTACATTTACATTACATATTATCTGATAGGTTATATCAAGACAAGATGCTAGTACTAGAAGATGTACGGGAAGTCCACAAAATTATTGTTGAGATCAAACTGAAACGAATTCTTCCGGATGCAAACGAAGCTCCAATTTGACAAAGGCTGCAAATTTTGCAACGAACGAGTCCAGTCCACAGTTCGAAGCGCACGACCTCGTGGGAGACCGCTGTACTGGTATATATTAAAGTCAGGAGATGAGCTCATTCTTCAGGGAAAAAAAATCACCATAGATTAAAAAAACAATAATATAATCACCACCAGACCCGACTCGCTTGTGAGTACTTGTGACCAGACCTGTTCTCTGTCCAAATTAGCAGACATAAGTAAAATATTAACAAATATTAACGGCAGTGCAATATCAACGTGCTGGTCCTGTAGAGTCTAAACAAAAGAAAAGAAAAGAGTAAGCCGCCACAGGTAGGTACAGTAGACAGCAGTAGCTACAGTGAAGACTAGTCCTGCTGCCTCGTGGCTCACTCTATATATGAACGTGTCATTGCACTGCATCACAAGCAAAATTAACTAAATAAAGCTGCCTTAACTACAAAGAAGTTGAGAGAATCAAAGTTGAGACAGACAAATTCAGAGTTGAGGGTTGATAGAAGAAGAGTAGTCGTAGTAAAGATGGGTGGAGATGAGGGGGCAGCGGCTGCTCCGTTGCTGCAGCGCGACGGCGAGAGGAGGATCGGTGGCAATGGGGGCAAGGAGGAGGAGGAGGAAGAGAGGAGGAGGCGGTGGTGGGGATGGTGGGACGGGGAGGAGGCGGCGGGGCAGCTGGCGTTCGCGGCGCCGATGGTGGCGACCAGCATGGCCTACTACGCCATCCCGCTCGTCTCCGTCATGTACGCCGGCCGCCTCGGCGAGGTCGAGCTCGCCGGCGCCACCCTCGGCAACTCCTGGGGCACCGTCACCGGAATCGCCCTCATGGTAGGTAAACCCAACTCCATCACATTCCTTATGATTCTTTAATCTACCTTAACCATCTAAAAATAAAAATTCTTGCTTTATTTTCTTTTCCAATTAATCGATCGATTCATTAATCTAATCAAGCATCACCTTCGTCTCCGCTGGTCGATCGATGGTTTCACTGTTGGTCTCTCTCTCTCTCTCTCTCTCTCTCTTGGGACTTTTTCTGAACAATAAGAAAAGGAATAAAAAGTTGAAACGTTTTGGTCGCTCCACTCAAGGGGCACACCATCTGACATGTCTTATCATACTTCATTTTTGCATCGAGATTCCAATCTCGATATATTTTATTGTTGGTGGCCAAAATAATTGGATTGCATGGTGGTGGTTGGTGATTGCTACGATAGGATTTCACGAGATTTGAGGCAAGAATGCATTTGTAATTTTGGCTAAATCCAAAACTCCATAAAAGGAGCTGGTTTTAATGAGTAGTTCGTAATGAGCTCTACCTGAAATGAGATCCATCATCTACTACCTTTGTCAGTGCAAGCAAAATTATTTTTCTTACTTCAGACAACATTTTGCTTTTAGATCTAAATAATATTCTCTCAAGTCTCAACTAATTGTTGTATCCAAAAGTAGAAAATATACTTGTTAACAGAATATAATTAAATATACCTCATAAGGTTTTAATAGTATATCATACTACGTGCTAATAAAAATAACCCCAGTCTGGTCAAAGTTGCATACTCATTTACACTTTCTAAGCCCTTGGATCATTACTGTTTTATACTACCTCCGTTTTTTAATATACGACGCTATTGACTTTTTGATAAACATTTGATCATTTGTCTTATTCAGATTTTTGTGCAAATATAAAAATATATAAGTCATGTTAAAAAATATTTGATGATAAATCGAGTCACAATAAAATAAATGATAATTTTATAATTTTTTAATAAGACAAATGATCAAATGTATCTCAAAAAGGCAACTGCGTCATATATTAAAAACGGAGCGAATATGTTTTTTCAGCTTGACTGTCATAATGCACATCCCTGATCCCTGCTATATGAAGAATAAATATCACACTAGACATTTTATATGACATTGGCGCAGTCGATAATATTTACGTACCACCGAAAACCTGCTAGTCATTTGCTTTGAAAGGGAGATATGTATGAAAGATTAAACATGTCATTTTTTTTATGAATGTTTCGAAGAATACACTTGATTTAGTTCTCGTTGGAAATTACAAAGTAGACTTAGACCAGAAAATTTACAAACCCTCTCATATATTGGTGCTAAAATATCACATAGTCCATCTGTCTTTGCTTGACTATAAACCAACTACTTGCTGATGTTAACTGGAAGGAAGAAAAAACACAAACAACTTCAACACCGTTTTTCATCAAGTATAGGTGCACACACTGTTTCAAGAGAAGTTTGTGGTCCAAGTGCATCTTGTCACTTCAAAGCATGAGTTCATAAATAACTTTTTTCATTGTAGGGTATATATACTGAAAAAAATATAATTTTTTGAACAGAAATATATGCACATAACCGTCTCCTTTCTGGATGAAAACAGTGGATGCTCTGTGCCAAGTCAACCAGTACATCAGCTAAGGAGGATGGAATTATTTTTGTTTAATATACAGGACAAGATAATTTTATGCAATCAACTGCTACAGCCATGGTTAAATATTAGGAGTGTTCTGGTTGCAAAAGGATAAATTAGATGTAAGCCTGTAATGGTCAGCTTAGAATGTTTTAGTTTAGATTACAATGTAAAAATTTTTGGGGGGCATTGTTTAATATTGGTATCATCTCTGTCCTGAATTCTGATAACGTCCATGCCCGTCTCCCAGAAATTAAGCATGGTCAAATTACAGAGTAAAACATAGCACATGGTCACAATTTAGGACCAACTCAACACCCTTGTTCGCAACTACAAGATCTCATTGATGAAATGACAATGGACATATCACCCAACTTCTGTTTGGCATGTTGCTCTAGTTCCTTCACCCCAAATTTTCAACAAGATTTGCCAAACTGGTCAAATACTCAATGTTACATGTGCTAGAAGTTGAAAGATTCTATGTTTTATTCTCTTTAAGTTGGATGTAAGAATATCAACCCAAGTGTAGAGGTAGTACTTTGGCATTTCCTTCAACTTAAAAATAATAATTTGACATCGGTTAAACCTAGTTTTGGATTATGATAGCACATGAACTTGAATGTTGGTACGTGTGGTACATTTTAACTATAAGGACATCACAACTTTGCAAGAATTTGATTTCCTGTTTACTGTTTAACACAATTTCACTTTGCTGATCAGCCACTGTATATTCTTCCCCTTGCAGACTGGACTAAGCGGGTCTCTAGAGACGCTCTGCGGGCAAGGCTATGGTGCAAAAATGTACCACATGATGGGGGTGTACCTACAAGCATCCATCATCACGTCGGCCTTCTTCTCGGTGCTCGTCTCCCTCCTCTGGTTCTACTCAGAGCCTGTCCTCATCTTCCTCCGCCAGGACCCTGAGGTCGCGAGAACGGCAACGCTGTTCCTGCGCTACTCCATCCCAGCGCAGTTTGCCTACGGCTTCATCCAGTGCACCCTCAGGTTCTTACAGACACAGTCTGTGGTGACACCGCTGGTGGTGTTTGCACTCCTGCCACTGGTGCTTCATGTCGGGATCACCCATGCGTTCGTGCACTACCTGGGGTTCGGCTATGCCGGGGCTGGTATGTCAACGTCAGTGTCGCTGTGGCTCTCTTTCCTCATGCTGGCTGCCTATGTGTGCTTGTCAGAGAGGTTCAAGCACACCTGGGAGGGTTTCTCCACCGAGGCATTTCGCCATGTTCTACCTGGCCTCAAGCTGGCTATCCCCTCTGCAGTGATGGTGTGGTTAGTACACAAATGATAATCCGATCAATGCATCAACTTATGGCATCGTATTTTGACGGTGTTCACATGACATCGTTTTTGCAAACTGTAAATGACAGCTTTGAGTACTGGGCGTTCGAGGTGCTGGTTTTACTTGCTGGGCTGATGCCGAATTCTCATATGAGTACTTCTATCATTGCAATGTGGTAAATATCTCTTCGCTTTCATATTTGAGAATTCAATTCCTTATCTTTTTTTGTGTATGTCTCTATGGTAATTCTGACACCAGTGCAATGACTACTTGACAGTGAAAACACTGAAGCGATATCATACATGATCACCTATGGGTTTGCTGCCGCTATCAGGTAAGTAACATTATGACAGTTGACAACATCCATGACAGGTGACAATGCTGACTCAAAAGTGATATTCTTTTTTAACAGCACAAGGGTGTCAAATGAGCTTGGAGCTGGTAACGTTGCGAAGGCGAAGAAGGCGCTTGCTGTGACGCTAGTGCTCTCCCTGCTGCTGGGAGTGGCATTTCTTCTGCTCCTAGGCCTTGGTCATGATCTCTGGGCAGGGCTGTTCAGCAAAAGTGATGCAGTGATAAGCGAATTCGCTTCGATGACTCCATTGCTCATCGGGTCAGTGGTGCTGGACTCTACACAGGGAGTCTTGTCAGGTTAGTTCATGGGTAGTCTCTCTCTCTCTCTTTCTCTATCTAAAAAAATCACATAGATATTACCGTGTTGTTCAAATGAATGCCATTTTGTAGTAACTTGTGTACAACAAAAACTTGCAGGGGTTTCAAGAGGCTGTGGTTGGCAGCACTTGGCAGCATGGACCAACCTGGTGGCATTCTACATTGTTGGCTTACCACTTTCTATCCTCTTTGGATTTAAGCTTGGCCTTCAGACCAAGGTACTCTTTCTGAAACTTTGCATTAATGTTTATCCAATGCAAATAAGAAATTCAAAATTCGATGTTTTCCTCACTAATTCATTTTATCACTGCCTGCCTCAGGGGCTGTGGCTGGGTCAGATATGTGGTCTTCTGTTGCAGAACGCCGTTCTACTCTTTATCACCCTCAGGACCAAATGGGAAAGATTAGAGCTGACAATGAACGGCAAAGAAGACGGTTTTGTCTGTTGAGGCTTGAAAGATCTTTCTTATGCAAATCTGAACTTACCAGTTTAGCAACAACATATGCCTCTCTGGTTGAATCGAACATTGAACTGAAAAGTTTTAGAGCTTACTGGGATGGCCTCTGCTACTACAGCCGAAGTAGTAGCAACTTGGAGTTACTGAATAGTAATAGCAATTAGTACTAGCATGCAACAATTTTGCGTGAGAATCTGGAAAATGTTATCAATCTTGTGGAACACATAATTTGCTAATATGATGCTGGAAACATGTATATTTATTTGGCTATCTATATTCACAACACACAAGGTAGATTGTACTGGAACTGAACTCCGAACTGCTGCTACTCCAGGGCCTTTGATCCAAGTTAAGCAGCTGAAATGTGTCTGCAGTCAGCACCAGGTGCTGCCCATCATTCATGGATATAATTTATATACAATGAACCGAGGTATTTCCAATATAGTAGTATAACATTAACTTATTATTACATATAAACAAAAGGCACCAGTGGTTCAACGAACCATTTACACTTATATCTCTACGGGTTTCTAACCAGAAAGCAAAAAAAGTGCCAAGGATCGATTATACCTCTCGTACAGAAAAAGTAACTCGGTGCCAACAACAGCAAGTTAACACTGCCTGCTTCTTTTGCCACGAGCAAAATTGTTCAAGGCTTCCTCCCGAGTGAGATCCGCAAATTTGTTTGTACCTTCTATCCATTTACAGTAAGCCTTCTCTGCCTTGAATATCTCAAAGCGATAAGTCTTCTCTGCCTCGTCTTTGTAATTACGGTTGTACTTGTTCATCCACTCTTGGAATCTCACCTTCAGGGCCTCTTCCTCAGAGTCAGTCAACTTCTTGGAGCCCTCCATCCTCTTATCACCGTCGCTTGTCTTCATGGTCGCCTCCTCCTCACCAGTCAGATACTTGCAAGCTGCTGTAATTAAGAGGTACAGTAGATAGTTCTTGTTAATTATGGCAAAAAGGATGGACATCATGTCGGGAAACTGTGTTCAAGAAGAAAAAAATGTCAGGAAACAAAAAAGATTTCATTTCAGGCAAAGCTGTCCGTACGTGGTTCCCCTGCAGTGTTTGTGGTATATCGTTGCTTTCCAACCAATGCGGTCGCCATAGACACTTCCATCGTGTTACCAGGCCTTAAAAATTCGAGTTCAAGTTCCCCTGACAGCACCCTGCAAAAGGTAACAAAAATGGAAATGAGTGATGAAATGCTAGATTTTTTTCTTTTGCTTTAACTTTTTGCTAGCACAGATCAGAAAATAATAGGCAGAGATATATAGTAACTTCTTTTTTTTTCCTATTTTAGTAGCCTGTGCATTGTGTCACTTACTGAAGCCTTATTCGCTTGTGGGCTTGTTATGGGCGTTGGTAATGGTACCGATAGCAATAACGAATAGTTTTTGGCTCCGCTTGGCACAACTTTTCTTAAAAGCTGCAGTTGATATTTAAATTTAGAATTTTGTTTTAAAAATGAATTCTTGAGGTTTCCTTTGCCACTTCATTGCCTAGCTCTCTTTTCATGATTGATATAAATATGAGTAAAACCTACCAAAAATTATTCTTCAAAAACACATCAAAACTTGTCCTTTTTTATAAGAAAATGTGCTTTTAAGAGTTTTCCCTCCACAATAATAATATCTTTTGCCTATAAAATAAGTTGCTCTCCTGGTTCAGTGAAGATCTAACCATCATGGCGATAACTTGTGGGTTGAAGATGGTGTGTGCGTATCACATCATAACTTAGTTGATAATCACTATATGACAATAATAGGAAGGCTGACAAATGCTTTTAGACTCATGATTATTGCAGGGTCCTCGAAAGAAAGAAAGAAACATGGTGTAATGAATGGCAGAAGCACGTCTGAAGCTATTCTCCATGGTTTAACTTATATGTTCTCAATATTGGTTAGAAACAGAAACATATTAATAAATAAATTAGGTACTATGCTATGAGAGTAATCAACGCTGTTGCTAGATGTATTCTGGAAAACATCAGTCAGATTTACTTTAGTAAGTCATGCGCACAATCTCTCTTTCTATGTGGATATTGTATATTTGTTTATATTCGACCAAGATGCTATCTTCCAGTTAGCAGGACAAGAGCATTCAAGGAAAAAAAATCAATGCAATGGAAAGAATTGGAACCCTGTGCTTCTGTACAGGCTGTTTATAATAAGTTTAAGATTATAAAAAAAATCATGTCATAAATAGGCACAATCTCGAAACTATAATAACTGCCTAATCGCACAGACCAATCCAAATCATGAAACATCAATACATGCCATGACAACCGGTGGACAAGTCAAGTGGCAGGCTATTGTACCATGGTTGATTGGTGGACGCATAAGCATCAATTATATTATATTATGTAGCCATAACATTACACAGGAATGGTTGAGATATCATAACATTTTTTTACTGAAAAGACAAGGAACCAACTGATGAATGGTTTAACAGAAGATGATTGAGCAAAATCATAGGTTTCGCATCAAAACTTACGTAATTTGTGTAAATTGTAGTTGAGAAATTTACCCCTTTTTTTTACAGATTCGGCATAAGCCTTCTCTGCTTCGTCTTTGTATTCGTGGTTGAACTTGTTCATCCACTCTTGGCGTCTCACCTTCAGGGCCTCCTCCTCCTCCTCAGACAGATTGGAGCTCTTCATCATCCTCTCATCATCGTCGCTTGTCTTCATGAGCTTATGATCACCAGTCAGCTTACAAGCTGTAATTCTGAGGTGCTAGACAGTTACTATGGTTAATTATGATAAAAAGGGATTGATGAACATATATGTCAGGAAACGGAAGAAAGATTTCAGGCAAAATAAGCTGTCTGTACGTGGTTCTTCTGCAATGTTCGCGGCATACCGCTGATATCCAACCAATGCAGGTGTTGTAGACACTGCGGCCATGGTGTTGTTACCAGGCCTTAATAATGATTTGAGTTCAAGTTCCCCTGACAGCACCCTGCAAGAGGTAGCAAATTTGTATATGCACATAGGTAATTAATATGCAGGCTAATGGGTGCTAAATGCAAGATTTTATTGTTTTAACCTTTTCTGTTTGTAAAGCGGTAAACTGCAAACTCTTTGCTAGCACCGAGTAGAAAAATTGGTACATATGCATGACAATACTCGTTAATACATATGCCATGACAATCTGTGGACAAGTCAAGTGGCATCGTCCATTGATGGACTCATAAGCATTACTGTTTTGTTATCTAATGGAAACCAAAAAGGAAAATTCACAGAACAGTTGATATAATTTACTCAACTCCGGGACCCAACTGGGAATTGGTGAGAAGAAATAATCATCCTAGAACCCCGGATAAGAATCACTACTCTTTTTGTTTGTGGTTACAATCAGATCAAAGGTTAACAGGATAGGATTCGGCAAAATCAATAATTTCTGTTGAAAGAAAACCTCTGTAAATTATAGTTTAGAAATTCGTGGTTTTTGACAGATTGAGCAAGAAGCAAGGCACCACCTGAGAGAAGAGCATTGGAGCCTCGTGGTATTGGATCTTCCGACGTGGTGAACAAGGCCCTGGAAAAAATTAGTCGCTATACAACGTTAATTTGGAGTGTACATGTATGTATGCACTGTGTGTAAGAGAGAGATCGAATATGTGTGTACATGAAGAAGACGAGTTGCTGCTGCTCCTCTCCTCATGGCGAACAATGCCCTAGATGGCTCCACCAAATTAAACAACAAATTAACGAGTGATTGGCTCCCCTCCTATTCTATCTATTATTCTCTATATCTCTGTCTTAAATCTCTACTGATTCCGTACTCATTTTTTTCGTCCGTCATAATCACCTCTTTCTTTTATCTTCTTTCGTCCGTCGACAAACCGTTTCTGTTAGGGAGTACTTTTGTTGGTTATCTATCCGTTCGTATAGAGAAGTAGCTTCGGATTGTGTCTGGTGCTGCTTCTTGCATGCTAGCCGGTCAAGGTGGGCCCTCGGGGTGCACAGCGAGAAAAAAGTTCCCCTTTTTTTTCTCTAGGATTGAGGACTCATCGCATGATCCATTGGAAATATACCCTATTTGCCATATTTGCAAAAAAAAAAATCATGTAAAAACAAGAAATGAATGATCCTTTTAGCTGATAGACAAAAGGACTCAAATCGTATTAAAACAAAACTAAGTTATTGTCGATTTATCATTTCTACATCTCTACTATTATAAAAATTTAAAATGTTTCTACTGATACTTTGCTATGTCATCCGTATTTGAGTTGATTTTTAAATTTGTTTGCTTTTGAAAATACATGAGGAATCATACAAACATTCCTTTTGAAAAAATCACATGCTAAATTGGGACGAGAATCGATCTCCTAATTGCTTCATAATTCCTATCAGATCATAAGAAAGCAACGTGTAGGATATAGCCATCATCCCAACAAGAGTTTCGAATTGGATATCAATACTATCTCAAAGTACAAATCCCATATACTTTTTGGACAAAAAGAATATCTCACAATAATACAATTAAAACAGTTTTCACCCGTTGCAACGTACGGATATTTTTTCTAGTCTTTTATCTTTACATATTATTAAAAATTTAAGATGATCATCACTTATCCGTGTCGGTCTTGTTCTCACAAATTGATCTCGTTCCGGGTGATACTTCCGATTCAGTAATCCGTGCGTCGCGAGGTTAATTTTTCTAAATTTGCTAATATAGCAATCAACTAATCAACGTCATCTGTCGCATGCACATCGGTCTTGGTCGTTTGGTGCCGCATCATGCACCGCTGGCTGCTGGCATCGTGGTAAGTACGCGCTAATCTTCCTTTCAATCCTCGAGATTAGATATCGAATTGTCCCTTTTTCACATGATTACAAGGGATCAACAAATAAAAAAATAAGTTCATGTAAAAACGAGAAATGAATGATCCTATTAGCTGATAGGCAAAAGTACTCAAATCATTTAAAACAAAACTAAATTGTCGTTTCTCACAAATACAGAGGTTGAAAAATATGTTTTACGGTTGGTTGTATTTTTTATTCTTATTTGTATCTCTATCTCTACTATTATAAAAATTTAAAATGTTTTCAATGATACTTTGGAACGTCGTCCGGTTTTTAAATTCGTTTGCTTTTGAAAAAATACAAACAAATATTAACTAGGTACGAGAATCAGTTTTTTAATGAGTCATATAAGAATTCCTTTTGAAAAACTCGCATGCTAACTTGGTACGAGAATCAGTCTGCTAATTGCTTCATAATTCCTGTCAGACCATAAGAAAGCAACGTGTAGGATATAGCCATCATCCCAACAAAAGTTTCGAATTGGATATCAATACTATCTCAAAGGAAAAAAATCACATATACTTTTGGACAAAAATAATATCTACCAATAATACAATTAAAATAGCCTTCACCCGTTGCAACGCACGGGTATTTTTTCTAGTTACAATTACTTTTGACTATGTATATGAACATATCTTTGTTTAGATACTTTGATTTTATTTTCTATCTCCGTCTTACATTTGTTAATGATAAAATTTGGTAAATCATGGATCGGATTTGGAGTTAAAGCCGAAGCGGATTTGAAGGAGATGCGATTTTTCCGGAGAACAGAGTACGCATCGACTGGAAACCTGCATGGGTCGATACCGAGTTGGACTTTGTTAGCCAATACAATCGATATCGACAAGATTGGTTTCAAACTCGTTGTTGGATTCGATTAAGGAGCTTCGATGGTATTACCAAGCAAGGATTGAGTTCGAAATAGGTAATTGTATCTAATTAAGTAATTTCCTTATTGATATTTTCGGTAAGAGTCCGCCTAAAGGACTTGGTCGTCTGGTAGAGTTGTAATAGAAAGTGTGAGTCGTGTCCGATATGGACATATTATGTATTTTGGGTATAAATATGTACCCGAGATCTTGTAAATAATTAACACCAGTTCAATATACTTTCGGCGTATCGCCAAAATTGTTTTTTCTTTACTTTTCAACGAGTTCTTGCTCTCGAGTTGGGCTTCATCGGGTTCGATCTCCGACAAGAGGTAATTATAGTCGATACGTACTCAAATTTGACCATGAGCTATAACATAAACCTATATAATCTATCCATCTCGTGATTTTAGATATAAGTGATTTATACCGTCTCGGTTTGGTCCGATCTATCCCAATCACTTTGTTTATTGATATATGGATTATATATTGTGGATCTCTACAGCCGATGAAGTGAATTTAAGAGTTTTTTATTTCATGCCTTACAGCCGATTCAACTTATATTGCATCTGCTAGGTTAAAAACGATATGTCATTGACCCTACAGCCGATCGTTTGTGGATTTAATCGTGTATCTTGTCTCTTGTTGGTTGCAGGATCAAACCAACTAACACGCCCTAGACTCGAAGGCAAGCTTTTGACATGCATTAGAGTTAAACAAATCTCTTAGATCAATATATGTTTTTGCATCAACAACATTACAGTTACTTTTGACTATGTATATGAACATAGATACCTTGTCCAGATAAAAAGTTAGAAGTTAAAATATTTTAGAATTTAGGAAGTATATATATCGATCACTGTTAGTGTATGTCGAAGTGGACTTGTTAATTATGTGTTGATAAAATCACTAGTTCTAAAAAAGCAAACACACACAGAGACATCCAGAACAGCATTTTGATGATCGAAACAGATTGGTACGTTAGTTTCAGCACATAGTCAGGCATCACACAACTAGCACGAGGTAATTGAGATATGAAATGAAATGCACAGACCGTTGGAACGAATAGTTAGCTAGTAAAAGGATAACCGAAAATACAAGCGCGGTTCAACACATACATGATGCTGAATGTATCTCACCCATGACCTAGCAGCTATCATCGTAAGATAAAAAGAAAATGTTACAATGGGCACACATCTATATCTCATGGTTATATAACATCGGCTACGTTGAGATGACTCTTCTCATCATTGCACACAACTCCAGAAAACGTCAGCATGAACTCTCCAGCGGCAGGTTTTCTCCCCATTCCTTGCTGGCACCATCTCTCCTTATATGCTTCTGTACATAACACCAGTAGTACCATCATGGCTTGAGTCAGTACCATCAGTCGCTTAAGTACCATGCATATAGAACAGACCATCACGCGATCCCATCCAAGCCCCCCAACTGTGATTTAGACCGAACAGCGAAGAATTGTGCAAGTCGTCGCCGCTTTCTGGCCAGCAAAGTGCCGTGAATAGAGAACCAGCCACGCTCTGTGCAAATATTTGCTCGCCCGTTTTTATACTCCAAATTCGAACCGTGTTGTCTTCCCCACCTGACAAGAGTAAAAATATTCTGAGACTTCGAGATTACTGAGAAATTAAATTTAATGCTAGGAATGCCACTGCCATGTGCATTATAATAAGCTCGCTCTGCAAAATGGCCTAATGCATGATGGCAAACCAGCTAGTAATAATAGCATAGATTTCTCAAACTTCATAATGACATTGTCATGATTCAGCCTTGCAGTAACTGAAAGACAACATTATTTATGGAAATGCCATGGTAATATTACCAGACAGCATTTAACCGCAGGATTTAGGATTCCACATACAGGGAGCCATATACTCCTTCCGTTCTATAACAGTTAAAATTCAAATGGCAGGCTGACATGTATGATGTATCATCAGTGGTGGAGCTTGTGCAATGTACTGTGGATGTTTTGGCCCACTGTATTACTACTTATATCTCAAGGTGTAATCTTGAGAGCCATACGTCCTAACAGAAGCAGACAGGTAACCGTGATATCTAGAACCAAGAATTTACTTACCTGACATAAGAAGGGTTTCAGAGGGATCGACAACAAGTGGTAAATGAGTATGTGAATTTATATGCCCCGGATAAGACTGTATAGGCCCTTTCTGAATGAGACGGAGATCGAATAGCTTGATCTGTACAAGTGAAGCAATTGCATGTCAAGTTCTGAGCTTGTAGCCATAAACAAGTAAAAAAAACAAAGGTGTAACTTAATTTCACAGATAACAATTTTTGTAACAGGTAAACAGCTCAATAGTGGCATAAAGGCCAAATGGAACTTCAGTTGACATCTTACTAAACTATGTTGAGGTGTGAGCAGACAATTCCAGCTTTGAAACAAATCAATACTGAGATATTTGGAACACAGTCGCTTATACACTTTCTCATAGCAAAAAGCAATAATATGCAATTATGCACTTACAGATCCATCCATGGAGCTCCCTAAGAAGTAGTGCTCATCTGATGAGAGAACAACCAAGCTGTGTAAAGATGCCAATTTTTAGCAAAAAGAATTTTGACAAAAATGTCAAATGTAGAGTATCAGCAAGGGGAATTTTTTTTGGCTACCTGCAAACTGCTGAAGACATAGAAATAGCTCTTGAAGATTTAGCGTTATCAGCCTGCAAGGCAGTTTTCCCCAAACAAAAATCATAAATTAAAATATTGATGAGCTCAATAAACAAGTTAAGCGTTCAAAATAAATTATCCCCCACATTTTTTTCTCATGATATGAAAACTACGAGGAACAAAAATTAGAACTTGACCAATAAGCAAAGTGGTGATATTTTATGGCTTACATAAACACAGGTTACAATTGTTAAAGGATGAAAGATTGCTAAGCTTTGTCTTTTTGTCCATTTACATTGGCAAAGTACCAACAGAATACAAATAGAGCTTGCTCTGGAAGTGAGTAGGTGTCCCTATTGTTATCATGTATCTTCACTAGACACATTAGCATAAAACAGAGACGTACAACATAGATGTCACATATATAACAGAACAAAGAAATACCTCTGTCCTGTCCTGTGACCCAGACTAGTACCAAAATGCCCAACCCTACACTGTAGACATGTATCAATGAACGATATTACTTAGTGTGCACCTGATTTCTCCAACGATTATGTCTTCTGGGTGTCAGGGGAACAGTCCTCCTAGCAGTACCAGGTGAAGCTAGCTCGATAGGATGATTATGTTGCTTTTGCCGTACATCAAGAGGAAATATGCTCCCGTTCCTCAGGCCGCATAGCACAACATTCCCCTGAAGATGTGGGAAAATCAAGAGGATATAGTACAAAATCAAGTGGTAACACTACATTGGATGGGATTACAACTTAAGTTTACATAGAAACGGAAACCATTTAACAATCATAGGAACTAGCAAGTACAAAACCTAAACTTATACTACCATCTAGATCTACACTGCCATAGTAAAGGCACTACAGTTTATATAATGAGATTCAGGAGAGACATTTAGCCATGCATCAAACACATTGAATTAAGCTATTTGAAAAACGTAGCAGGAAAACATTATATGTTGAGGGAAACTATGAATGAACCAAAGAATCAACAAAAATTTTCAATGACTCTCCTGCCAACACATAATGTACATTGTCATTTGAACATGTGCAATTTTAAGTGAAAGGTAACCCATGTTTAAATCTAAATTATTACCGATTGCATAAATTGCTGGGAGAGAATGTCACTCTTGCAGTGATACATCCATGATAATGTTCTTCTTTCCAAATCAAAAAAAGCAGCACCACTGTTTGTACCTAGAAATAGATGAAGTGAAAACTTAATAATAAAGCAAGCTTAGTTCATGCAACAGAAGTTCCTTACACTGCCAGTCCATAATTGTTAACAAAATGGATTCTCCCATTTGCTAGTAAGAAAAACAGACTTCTTGCAAGCTGCAAGAGCAGTGAGAAAAGAAATTGCAGTGAACGTAAAAGAATTTGTCGAACTAATGCAACACCTGACCTTTGAAATTGGATTAATACAATTAGAACTTTGCAAGACCCGAATTTAGCAGGGTACAATTATGGTGGGATACAATTGTACAAAGTACATTCCATAGCACACAAACAATTATGTACAGATATACTCAAATGCTATGTCTAAATGTTTAACAAGGTACAAGATCAAATTGTTACTCCAAGTAATAATGTTTAGGTGCACCATAAATTATAGGCCCAACTCAAAACTCACCTATGACTGCCTGTGTGCCATCTGAATTACAATCAGCTGTCCAGATTGTGCGATTAAATGAAGCAACTGGTATAATATTTCCTCCATAGGCATTCAACGAGCCCATTGCCAAGTCAATAGTATCAGATAGATCCATAATATATATAGAACCACCAGATTCTCCAGATCCCAGAGTAGCCACCATGTTTTGTGATGTCAAGTAAACCAAGCTCATGACAAAATTGCAGATTTGCAGGTAAAAATAAATAAATGAATTGCACATGTCACAACATGTGCAAACATGGTAGGAATAATATGCATACTATAAGCAGCAAATTAAGGATACAATGCTCGCTGGCTTGAGGAATTGGTGTTGTCAGAGCCAGGGAAACAGTGCTGAAGCTTTTTTATGCAGGTTACACTTGATGAGAAGTTTGAGAAAGCTTTTTCAGACGACCAGATGCTTGCAAGTGCAGAATTCACTGGTGCATTCTGCTTTACCAAGGGAGTCCAGGAAGGTTCAGGTAAAAACTCCATCTCATCCTCAATGTTTGCTATAGCAGTCCCTAATCCATATAAACTGCCAGATGATTTCAAAACGAAAAAAAAAATCACATGTTTAGTGAACAATGAACATCATTAAACCAAACTGATAAAGTAATTGTAAGCTTACATAAACAAATAGCAGCTTTTTATCCATCAAAAGGATAAATATAAAGAAACTGTGGTGTTCTTTTAAAACGTATACTTCTATTCACACATGGCATGGTTGTTAAAACATACCAAAATAAAAATATAGTAAGAGATGAAAGGTCTAGTTGAGCCTTGTCAGTACAGCTTTTAAGCAGTGTGGACCTTCTTATGAAACTCCATATACTGTACTGGAAGGGTGCAATTTTGCTCATATCATTATTATACTGTACTGGACGGGCGCACTTATGTTCAAGTATCTAACTTCATATCATTATGGAGGAGGCATGGTGATGGCGGTGGTTAGAAGACCATATGTACAGCATCAACAGCGGTCAATCATAAAAATGTTGTTGCTGGCTAGAGGCTTGTGACGCTTTTCAAAGTAATACAGTGAGGTGAAAAGCTTCCGCAATGTGATTGAGCATTGTAAATCTTTATCTACTTTGGTCCTCAGCAGTTGCCACATAATAGATATGGTGTTTCACTGTTTTAGCATTTGCAGCTGTTCTTGTGGGAAGACAATGGCCAGCCCAATATGGATAAAAAGTTAAACTGGAATAGAGATATAGCTGGATTCGACAGCCAAATTTTAAGAGTTGCATATTTCCTGGACTTTTAGGAGTAATCGAAAAAAAATGATGTTTGTTTAGGGGTTCTTAGTTACTTTTATGTTTTGCTTTTTAACTTCAGCTATCTAGGTTGTTGTTGAAAGCAGATTTCGCAAGCACACCGATGAGCACCAATGTATCATCGAGATGATGATATGAATATACATATATAACAACAATGATGATAAATGGACCACCAGTACAACACAGAATGTTCGAGCAGAAACTGCAACCGAAATAATATGGTCTTAAGATAAACATCAAACGATGGTACATGTATGTCCTGTCTCTTGTTGAAGGAGCCTACTGTCATACTCGAATACAGAAGAAGTAAGAGTGGAACTGAGAACCTTACCGAACTGTGCCATTCATGCTTCCGGTCACTAATACCTTGGATTCTTTGAGCCCAATTGGCGTCTGAATCGTGGCGTACAATTCTTCGAGTGCCTTGTCAGCCACCAAGGCTGTGCCCTTGTACTTCCAAGCCTGTTAACCGAACAAGATGATGATCTATTCTAATCTAAGAGCGTATTGCACGAAACAGACAAGCAAGCAGCAAATGTCAAAATCCTAAAGATAGAAAGGAAAGGCACCATGGGTTGAGACGCCTGGGCGTACTGGCACTGTCGCATGAAGGTGGATTTCCTCCTGTTGGAGAAGATGACCCCGCCGCCGTACATCTCCCTGGCGTGGACCAGCTCGGCCTGCCTCGCCCTCTTCCTGCATCCAGCTGCTGCAGCCTGCACATCATCCTTGCGTCACGAATCGGCGCTACAGTGGCGAGCGCTGGTGAGAAGTTTTACCTGGGGCGGCGGTGGTGCAGGGCAGCGGGTGGCGGCGCCGGGGATGGGGCCTCGGATGGGGAAGTAGCGGTTCTTGACCGGGTCGTAGTAGAAGCCAGGCAGCTCTGCGAGCGATCGATGTCAGAGAGAGTAGAGAGGAAAGAGGAGTCCATGGAAGGGAACAAGTACGAACGAACCTTTTGGGGGAGGAGGTGCCATCTCGCCGGCGCGGCCGAGGCGGCGGCGGCGGGTTGTCGCCGTGAACGAGGAGGAGGCCAGGAGGGGGAGGGATTGTACAAGTTAGTATACACTACGGCAGTGGCCCACTGGGCCGGGCTTTCTTCGTTAGATACCGGCCCAATAAATATACTTGTACTCGAGGAATATATAGATCACACTACAATACTTGTCCTACAAATATTAGGACAAGTAGTAGTATTGCAAACCAAAATCCACACATCACAAAATATTGCAACATACTCAGTAGTATATATTTTTGTTAGACAAAAAAAAAGATTCCGGGATATCACAAAGTAATTTGATGTACATTGAATTGAACTGTCAGGAACTTTCATGTTAGCTCATGACACGCAACGTTTAAATTTCCAAACTAGTACCCCGTATGATAGTAGTATCAGTCCAAAGCCACCATAGCCTCATAGTACAAGTTCCAAATGCCAAATATTTGTCCAATAATTCACTGCAATAGTCACACTGCCCATGAAAACACTATGACCATGACAACAGTAGCTGCCCATACACTGTGTCAGAATTCAGAGCAAGTTACAGTCAAAATGTTCATTTTTGCCGTAAAAAAGATACAACTATGACATGTTTTTGACTATCCAGGCTTCTATCTGACCTATCGAGCATCAAAACTGAAATATGAGCAATTTTGATGTGGGCATGATTTCCGGAAGGCATGTATTGTCAATACATGGCAGAAGAAAGTAAAAGTATATCCAGCTACATAACTGAAGTGTAGACAAGACAGATACTGAAAATTTGGTGATAATCTTGGCAACTTCAGCGCTGTAGCTTCCTCCTTCCAAGTGCTGGGCTTTTCTTTGGTATGTAGACTTTGTAACTGACCTAACAAATGCAACAAAGCTAATCAGTACAAAGTACAGAGATAAGGCATGATATTTCAAGCATTTGAAGAAACAGGAAAGGTTTCTTGCTCACCTGCACAGTTTCTCCCTCATGCATTCTAGAGAATGTCTTTTTCTCAAACTGAGAACCATCTTTGACCTCAGTCCCAGGCTGATCCTTGGCCTCACAAGTCGACAAAGTAGAAACATTAGGAGCTGAAGCTTCACCTGAATTTCTTTCATCCCCTTTAGTTCCTTCAACTTTGTTAGTCTCAATAGGAGGATGCCTGACTTCACTAATGTTTTCAACAGGGGGAGAATTGCCACAAGCACTAGGGGGAGTGATAGATGTACCACTATCAAGCCCTTCCTTATTGGGTATGCTCACAACTGATCTAACTCTGGGATTTCCATTCACATAACTCACCCCTGCACTGCTTCCTGACCTTTGTATCACGCTGGCAGAGCTCCTTGGAGGGCTTTCCAACCTATGCATTATGCTGGAACTAGTACTCCTACCATCCTGTATCCTAATCTGTGAATTTGATCGAGTAGGTTCTAGACTGCTTACTTTCTGTTCAGTTTGCCCGCTGGTGCTGCCAGCCTCAAATTTTCCAGGTGTTTCGGCTCCAACACTCTTGCCATTGGAGCTTTCCTGCTTTCGAGGAGTTGTATGGTTCCTAAAATCCTCTAATCTAGGGGACCCAACAGAACAGTTCACTGAAAGACCACTTCTTTGCCTCTGAAAAGGTTTATCCACAGAACTCGCTTCAGCAATTTTCATTTCACTGCTCTTGGGGCTTTCCGTTACCACTTCCTTCCCTGTACCATTGGTTTGTGTCTTGCCTGCCATGAGCGCTGCTCCTCTAAATTTCCTGAAGTTCTCAAGAGCTTTCTGCCTGAGAATCAGCTCCAGATCCTGAGCATCAGGGCTTCCACTACCAGCAGGTAAGATGTCTTCTGTTTCATCAGCATCCTTGGTAGGAGGGCTATCCATCTTCTTAACAGACGCATTCTTCTCATGATCAACAGAGTGAGATCTCTCAATAGAACCCCCCTTACTGGTAACAGCCATGGCTTTCTCATCCCTATCCGCAATCTCAACAGATTTCACATTCTCAGCCCGATGAGCATGGACATTGTCATAATCCTGCACAATCTTATCCCTGCTTGCATGATCCTTATTGCCACCTGACTTTCGATTCTTGCTCTTACTATTCTTGCTCCTACTCCTGCTGCGACTACTAGCACTATATTCGCTGGTTGAGTAGCTTGTAGATCTTCTTGACCTCCTCATCCTCTTGCTGTCCCTCCCCCTCTCTTTCTTCTTCCTAACATCTCTAGAGCGGCTCCTACGCGGTGGGCTCACCGACCTCTCAGAAGCGCCGCCGCTGCTGCGTGTTGAGTAACTCATGGACGATGACGAAGGGCTAGAACTAGGGCTAAGACTGC
Organism: Oryza punctata; assembly: GCA_000573905.2. Lineage (NCBI taxonomy): Eukaryota > Viridiplantae > Streptophyta > Magnoliopsida > Poales > Poaceae > Oryza > Oryza punctata. The sequence continues at coordinate 451,052 of CM002494.2, read as the reverse complement.
GGTGGCGTCTGCGGCTGCCGCCACCCTTGTTCTTGGTGCTCTTCTTGTCAGAAACCTTGAGCTTCTTGGAGCGCTTGCGGGGTGGGGATTCAGAGCGGGAGGAGGTGCTGCTGCTGCGGCTGTGGCGGCCTCGCCGGCGCTGCTTGCCGCGAGAGGATCGGAGCTTCTTGGACTTGGCCTCATCCTAACAAGAAAATTCAAACAAAAAGAAAATCAGTTAATACGATTCACCGAAGAACACGGCTGAAGAATCGGCAGCGCATCGTGATAACCCCCAGCGTAAAATTGCTTCATTTGGCATCACCGCGTCCGTGGTAGTTCAACCCCCAAGAAACAAATTTTCCACAGTAATTTATCCCAAAATACCCTAATCGTGGGCGAGATTGTTGAGGAGTGCACGAACCCTACCCAAATCTACCCAAGTGCGCGAAAGATTGAAGGGGGGCAATAGTGAGGTTACCTCGTCGGCGGCCTTCCTGGAGGATTTGCTCTTCATGGAAGAGACAGACAGCAGAGGAGAGAGGAGATCGATTGATGGCTAGATTACGCGGACGATGAAGGAATCATCCCTCGCTTGGCTTGCGGTTGCGGGTGGTGGAGGGGGCAAAGGCAAGGCAAGGGTTCCTCCTCCAAGTCTCCAACTTTCTTCTCTCTTTTCTTTTTGGATAGGGTCTCTTCTTTTTTTTCTTTCCCCTTTCTTATACTAGTAACTACTGCTATACTACTACTGTGAACTTGTCTGAACTTTTCTCTCTTTTTCTTTCTCAACAACAGAATAATACACTGCTGCTGCACATTGAGATGGACGATGGATCAGATCAGATGGCAACAACTTCGCTTTGTATATTCTCCTCCTCTCTTTCTTTCTCCTTTGAGTGTTCATCTCATCTCATATTCTCCTCCGGCATTTGCCCGTGTGGCTTTACTTTGGCATTGCCCGTGTGGCGACCAACCAAAGAACACAACACGCACTAGCTAGCTTAGGGTCATGGACTCATGGCCTCAGATCACGCCAGAATCTAACGCGCAATACGGACCCACGACCCATCACCATCTCATACGAGTATAAGAGGTCCAGGTTTGCTGCAACAAGTCCTCCTTTTCTTCAGATCCGCAATTGTGTTTAAGATTGGTTTCCATAAGCGAACTGGATTCTAGCTAAAGCAATTTCTCTTCTTTCTAATTTTTTAGATGGAAGCAATTTCCTTTCTGATTACATGGATGATGCACACGCAACCATATACACCACAGAACTATTAAGAAAAACAAATAAAGGTGCATCAGGCATCAGCACACCGGCAGTCGCAAAAGAAATCTGTGATGATGTACTCCTGGACCATAAGCTGCCAGAATTTCAGTTTTCGCACGACAGATTACAAGAAAATTACTACATTTCATCACAAACCACTGATCACCAAGATAGCGCTGCAATGCCACATACTAGGTGCTCAATTCTTGATTGGTATTTTGCTGGAAGGCTAAGTTTCAGGCAACAAAACAAGATCCAGGTTTATTTCTGGATATAATATAACAAAACGACACTAAGCTATGTACATCAGATAGACTGCATGTTCTAAAGATTATTAGCACTCAGATTGCTCCTATACCCTCTGTCTACTTCTCATGTCAGGCCTAGCCTGCAATCCAAAATGAACAGCAGACAACTTAACAACACAGAATTATATGATTATACACTGTCAAGCCAAGCAACAACTTGTTCGATCGATGGGCGCTGCCGAGGGTCAGTGCTGATGCACCTACAGGCCATCTCAAGGACCGAGAACAGTTGCTTCTCATGTGCTTTGCTCCATATCAGGGTGTCAAAGATCTGCTCTTCCTTCTTTTCGGACTTCATCTGAAGAACATAGGAGACCAAGTCCCTTGATCCCTTGGCTTTGGACACATCCATGGGCCGTCTGCCAGTCAGAAGTTCCAGCAAGACGACACCGAAGCTGTAGACATCCCCTTTCGGAGTGGCGATCACCGACTGGCTGTACTCCGGCGGTATGTATCCCAATGTACCAACCAGATCAGTTGTGACATGAGTGTCGTACGGCTGTATCAGTCTTGCTAGCCCAAAATCAGCCAGGTGCGCTTCGAAATTTTCGTTCAGAAGAATGTTGCTGGACTTCACATCTCGGTGGATGATGTTGGGCTCACAGTCCTTGTGCAGATAAGCCAGTCCCCTTGCGGAACCCTGAGCAATTTTGAGCCTTGACTCCCATTTCAGCATGTAGCCACCATCTGATCTCTCATGCAGCCAGTAGTCCAGGCTATTGTTCTCCATGTATGAGTAGATCAGCAGCCTATCGTTTCCATAGCGGCAGTACCCTCTCAGTGAAACAAGATTTTTATGTTGCGCTTGCGACAGCGCTTCCACCTCAGCACGGAACTCCCTCTCCATCTGCCCGCAATCTCCAGATAGCCTCTTCACCGCCGCCTTCGTTCCATCAGGGAGGTAGGCCTTGTACACAAGGCCAAAACCGCCACATCCTATTATGTTGGCCTGATCAAAGTTGTTTGTTGACTTGATGAGATCGCTGACAGTTAGTTCCTTGGCAGAATCCTGGAAGAATAGCACTGGCTTCCAGTAATCATACGAGTCATGACAGGAGCCATCAACTTCTTCGTCATCAATAATGCTGACCTCCCTCTTTGAGATGTTAACCAAAATAACAACCAATAGTACTACAAGTACCAAACCGATGCAGATGGCCACTCCAAGAATTTTGTTTTTCCTGTTTCTGCCGCTTCGCTGTATGCCACTGTCGGTAGGAGTTTCCCCAGGCTGATTCTGGTCACAAGAACTTGACCTGCACAGACCAGGGTTGCCTTCAAAACTTGAGTTTGAGAAGGTGAAGAACTGTCCTCCATTTGGGATCGGCCCCATCAGGTGATTGTGAGCCACACTGAACTTTGACAAGAAGGTCAGGTCCGTCAGCGACGATGGAATCGATCCACTGAGATTATTGGATGACAGATCAAGAACCTCCAAATTCTCCATCCGGGACAGCGCATCAGGAATGCCCCCAGATATGGCATTGTTGCTCAAATCCAGCACATGTAGCTCCTTCAGGTTCCCAAACTCGGGCCAGATAGTCCCATTCAGACCATTATCATTCAAGAACAGCGACGGTGGGAAGTTTGAGAGCTGGTTGTATTGCCGGCCACTTGTGCTCCTGTTATGCTTCACATACAACGGCATGTTAGTGAAAGCCATACCCGGCGAACGTCGGGCGGTGGCAAGGCTCTTGAGCTGCATCAAACTCTTTGGTATCTCGCCGACTAAGGAATTGTTTGAAAGATCCAAGTATGTCAGGTTATCAAGTCCACCGATCCATTCAGGGATGGTGCCAACCAATTGGTTCCAGGACAAATCAAGCACCTCCAGTTTCTTGCACTGATGCAGCCATTCCGGGACCCTTCCCCTGAGAGCACAATCACCAAGGGCCAAGACCTCAAGATTGTCGAATCCAGCGATGCCGTCGTCGGGGAGATCCTCGCCGACGAAATTCTTGGTGAGAATCAGTGTGGTGAGGTTCTTGCAGGCGCGGAGCACGGTGAGCGCCCCCGAGATGTTGTGCATGGTGTTGTTGGACAGCGAGAGCACGGAGAGTGACCCGAGCCGGGCGTACTCCTCGGGCAATTGGCCGGTGAGGCTGTTCTTGGCAATGCTGAGTGACTTGAGGTCGCCGCAATCGGCGAGGCTAACCGGTAGAGATCCATTCAAGTGGTTTGTGGCAAGGTCAATGGACACGAGAAACGGCATGGCGGAGAAGTTGACACGAGCAATTGGACCGGAAAAGGAGTTGTTCCGGAGGTTGAGGTCACGGAGAGACGAGAGCGACGAGAGCGACCGCGGCAGCAAGCCGGAGAAGCCATTGGAGTGCGCGGTGAAATGCTGCAGCGACGTGAGGTCGGCGAACACGTCGGGGAGGTGGCCGGTGAAGCGGTTGACGGAGAAATCGAGAAAGGTGAGGTTTGTGAGGTCGCGGAGGCGAGTGGTGACCTGACCGGCGAAGCCATTGGAGGCGAGGGAGAGTTTCTGCAGCGCGGCGAGGGCGAATAGCGTGGGCGGTAGGGCGCCATGGAAGGAATTGGAGGCGAGGTAGAGCTCCTGGAGCATGGCGGCGCAGGGCGGAGGCGACGGCGGCAGCGTCCCGGCGAGGAGATTGGCGGAGAGGTCGAGCACCCGCAGCGCCGGCGCGCCGGCGCAGAGGTCGGGGGCGAGAGAGCCCCAGATCGAGTTGTTGCTGGCGTTGAACGCGGACAGGTGCGGCAGAGCGGCGAGGTCGAGGAGCGTGGCGTTGAGCAGATTCGAGGAGAGGTTGGCCGTCCGGAGGGAGACGGCGGCGGCGGCGAGGGCGGAGATGTCGCCCGTGAGCGCGTTGTTGCTGAGGTCGAGGTCCTGGAGGCGAGCGAGGGCGGCGAGGGAGGGCGGGATGGGCCCGGCGAGACCTCGGCCTGGCAGCCGCAGCGCCGTGACGCGGGCGGCGGCGTCGCAGGCGACGCCGTCCCAGGCGCAGCAGGCGTCACCCGACCACGCGCCGCGGAGGGCGTCCCCTCCCGCTGAGAGATTCCCCGCAAATGCCCGCAGCGCCAGGAGGTCGGCCGGGTGGCACGGCGCCGGCGTCGCCGCCGCCAATGGCAGCAAAGCGAAGAGCGCGAGGGAGAGGAAGGCCATGGATTTGGCGATGGCAGCAGCAGCAATGATACTAGGGGAGAAGTGCTCTTTTGCCTCGTGATTCAACGGACTCTTCTTTTGCATTTAAAGCATACTATTCCAACTGTGGGGTATACTAGTATTTGTTGATGTATAGTACTGTACTACATATTTAAAATTTGCCTTTTGTTGATATATATACTTCAAATACTAGTATTTATAATTACTTGTCTTTTTAGAGCCAATATTTGGCCTCTGACAGGTCATACTCAATTGCTTCCACTTTTCTCATCCATGCGACCATGGTCGGATAAAAGAACGAAGCTTTCGTATCGACCGATTAACTAAATATTTTCTATAGTGACCAAAATTCTAGTTAAACTTTGATAGAGACCGATTTGTTTCCATATGAAAGTATCAGCATACATGACATATTACCAATAGGTAACGGAAGTCATAATATAGCACTAGCAATATTGTCAGTATTCAGTTCGTAACGCTAAAGGGAGCGTAGACTGGCGAGAGTCCGTGGCTCCTCACAAGGTCCATGTAAATGTATTATTGTACCCATGGTTACAACACAAAAATTGAAAACTTATCATTTGGTGTACGCCGTTATAAAGTTACTGACTATATATATTACAAAACCATCTCCACAAATAACTTCTTTTTATCAGTAGAGTTAAAAGTTACAAGTTGCCTTAAACTTATAGCTCATCCCTCCTTTCTCCCATTTTCAATCGGCGTGGGGAATAAAAAACTAAAATGTTAATAAATATATCAGCATATCTGTTTGTTGTTTTTTTTTAAACCTGTAGCTTTTGAACCGCTAAGAGACTGAGAGTACAAGTACCCAAAAAGTCATGTTCTAAGGGTCCATTTGGAAAACAGGACTTATTCCAAGTCCCTGTCACATCGGATGTTTGGACACTAATTTAGAATATTAAACATACACTAATTACAAAATCCATTCCATAACCTTAGACTAATACGCGAGATGAATCTTTTGAGTCTAATTACATCATGATTTAACAATGTGATGCTACAGTAAACTTTTCATAATTATGGATTAATTAGGCTTAAAAAATTCGTCTCGCAGATTAGCTCTCGTTTATGAAATTAGTTTTTTTATTAGTCTATGTTTAATACTCTAAATTAGCGTCCAAACATCCGATGTGATACGAGCTAAAAAGTTTTAGCCCCATCTAAACACCCCAAAATCGCTTACGGTTGTTTTCAGTCGTATATGTCACAGCTTATTATACATAGCGAGAAAAATATAAGTATAAAACACTGATAACTAATTGGATTCATATGGAAGTCAATAAACTAGATATACAGTACTTGTACGGTATACTTGTATTTCGTGGAAAAAATAAATGTTCAATCAAAAGTCGAATAGTTCTTAAAAAAAAGTCGAATAACTTTTTGTAGTGGAAGCTATGAGAGCTGGCAATGGTAGGTTCGTGGTTGAGAGTGTGGTGGTGAGTACAAAAGGATGATATGTGCACTTGGAGTGTAGTAGGAGTGCGTGTGCAGCAGCCGAATTCACAACCACGCGCTGACCAAAATTCACTCATTCAGTGGCGTGGCCTTTTATATTTTTCTCTCTGATGTGGCCACCTGGATCCTATGTGCACCACCTTGTGGTTGCTTGCACATATGTAAATTTCTACTAGGATAATTGAAACTATTTTGAAGGATTTTAATCCTAAGGGAACATTTCAATTTCATATAGTACATATCCCTTTGAAACAAACAATTAAACCACCTGAATTCGTATGGATTACCTCAATTCATATGAATTTTGGAGGATTTCATATGTAAGATCTAACCTCATGGCGATCTTGTTATAAAAATTAACCAATATAGCGTAACGATGGCGAACTTTCCCGATCATTTCAATCATTGATCACTTAAGATACTCCAGATGATGATATAGAAACACACAATATTTGTTAACGAAGTTCAACCGAAACCTACATCTCCGGAGCTCTGATTATAAGCGCTCCTCCCCACTTAATATAACATCTAGCTGCTACGAGTCCATGGACTCGCCCCATCATCTCATGTGTGTCTATGATACATTGTGATAGTTATTGTTATATTGTAGTCCCCTGGGGTCACGGAGTCGGACTTAATTCCATCCTTATCACCTATTTCAACTTCACTTCAAGTCCAACTTCTACCAAGACTAATATATTCAACATTATTCTAACAGATCTTGTTATGTCTCTCCCTAAATTCATCTTCTCTTTTCCTTCGAGATATCGAGATGACATATATGAAACAATTCATGTGTTATACAAATCCTAGAGATTCAATAAAGCATGATATTTTAATTCTACATATATTTCTCTTGTGTGCTGTATAATCTTGTCATCTAAAGTAGCTTTTAGTTTGGTATATGGAATTGTATCCTTATTTTTTTTTTCAGGAACTCGTGTGACAATTATTTCACATTGAAAGATACTTACCAGGGGCCGAAGCTTAGAGGGGTTAATCTCTTATCGGTAACTAAATCACTTGCAAAAACATATTAAGGTGTTATATGAACGGTATTGTATAATTTAATGGGTTGGATGTCTGATTTCAAAGTTCATAGCGATAAGATAGACTTCCAATCAAAGTTTAGTGGTTTTCAAACTGATTACTATCATAATGCTCAATTTTTAATTGAATATCTTACTGAGTATTTTTAGTGCACATATACGCATCACATCGAGTCAATAATTAACCACGAGAATCGAGCAGTTTTTTGAACGCTGAAGCTTAGCGGCTGGTAGAGAATTCCAAGCAGAAGCAAGAGGTCATCGAATTTGTTAGTCAGAGAGGATCCGAGAGAGATATGTGTGAGTTCATGTTTTTCATGAACTGGTCACCGTCTTCGACGTGAGAAGGGCGACTGATGGATGGGAGTCTCGAAGCATTTTTTACTTTATGTTTCTCGATGCTATAGCTTCCATTTATTTACTGCTACCAGCCGTGCCGTCGAAGCTCTGCTCTGCTCTGCCCATCATCATCCACTAGATAATTCTAGTATTACATAGTACTACAGTCCTGTAGTAATTCTTTTCTCTAATTTCCTCGACAAAATTACACCTGTAGTATTACATGGTAGGGTCGTTGTAGTTCTATCAGTAAGCAAAATAGTAGCAGGGCGACATGTTGGATTGGCCCAACAAATTGAGCCCAACACTCTGTAATTCAGGCCTTGAGACATGCGAGGTGCGAGATCATAATCCAAAGCGCTAAAGCGGGATCGAAGATTGAGCTCTACCCGCATGCTGATCAAATCAATGCGGCCGTCCATCACACCCTGTATATTACAGGGTATATGCTTGGAGAATTAATTAATTAATTAATGTGTTGTAGGTAGAGGTGACGAAGTGCATATATATATCTATCTTTGAGATATATACACATAGAAAATATACAGTATGACTCTAAACGATTGATGTGCTAGCTTGTAGCTATAGATGATGAAACACATGTTGTCAGAGTAAGCAAAGATACAAAAACAAGCCTGACTACATACATTTGACTATACGTCTGTGATCGAAACCCAATGTTTCCACGCAAAATACAAATATCGCCGATCGATGAGGGGCGCCGCATATATATGTACTAAGGCAAGGCAGAAGGTATATATATACTCCAAATCAAGCAGAACGATCGATGCCTGCGTCTGCATGCATGGTAACCAGGAGGAAGAGGATAATATGTCTTGGGTGCTTGTTGCTGCTGATGATTGTGTCGGCATCATCTGCTACAAGGATCATCTCTCCCACTAATTCTTCTTCAGGTAAATCAAATGCAAAGCATATATATAGGGTACTGATGAATTGCATATATTAATTCAGAAGCTAGCTTGCTAGAACTCGATCGATCTGACATATATAATATATACTGCAGCAGCAGGAGGAGGAGGAAGAAGAATGGAGCATGGTAGTGGTGGGTGCAGTGTGAAGAGCAAGACGTGGAACGAGAGGAAGCTGTGCACCAAGCGTGGAACCTGCAACGTCCCCTGCCGCGCCGAAGGTTTCGACTACGGCACCTGCTACCCGAATCGACGACGCCTACCTTCTTTCATCGGCAGATTCTTTCACGTCTGCTACTGCAGCATCAACTCCTGCAAACCACATCATCCTAATAACTAATTTGTTGTCACCTACCCATCGATCGACCCCTCCATCCCACAAAAAATAAAAAAATAGATCTAATATTAAAGGTGATATTTTCTAATATATTCAACGAATCTCGACATAAAACTGTCCGGATGATTGATTGTATAAGAAAATATCATCTTTAATACTATATTTGTTTTTTTACGTGGGAGTAAAATGATTACTAGAAAAACCACCCGTGCGTTGTAACAGAGAGAAAAGACGAGAAAATTGAGAAAAAGTTGAGAAAAAAATTATATTATATAATTAATTAAAAATACAAATTTTCCAGAATACTTGGATATTTCTAAGTAGATAGGTGTAGAATTAAATTAATTTTCTCGGAATTTTCAGAGGTTATTTGCTAATTTTAATAATACAAACACCATTTTAATTTTTTAAAATAAAAATCTAAATAAAAATATTTTTTATCTTTGGGCCACGTTCGGATATTATGTAATTAATTAAAATACAAATTTTTAGAAATAAAGTAGGTAGGTTTAGAATTAAATTAATTTATAAGTAAAGTAAAGTAAGTGTGGGAAATATAATTACATGGCTGAATCTAATTTTTGTTAAATTATTCATGATTAATTACACTCTCTGAAATTTTCTCTGAATTTTCAGAGGTCAATTGCTAATTTTAAAAATACAAATACCATTTTAATATTTATTTAAATAAAAATCTAAATAAAAACCTTTTTTTCTTTTTGGGCCATGTTCCGCGCAGCCTCTCCTCCGCCTCAGCCCATAAGCACCGGCCCAGAAAAACCAAAAGAGAGAGAAAAGAGTCTATTTTATATCCTCATCCGGCCCACTTTCCTTCCTTCTCTCCTCCGCCTCAGCCCGCACGTTCGGCCTAAAAAAACATAAGTCTAATTAACCTTCCTGACGGACGAAAAAAATGGTGACGAAAGGAAAGTTATTTTTTTAAGTAGTTAAGATTTGTTTTTTTACGTGGGAGTATCTACTAATTGATTATGAAATAAAATTTTACTACTCCAATTAACGGCTGCCCCTCGGTATTTGCATCGTGTTACTGCATGTATCACCATTATATTGGTGCTTTTTGTTTGTTACGATATAATGCACTTCGAAACCCAGTAATTTTTATTGTAATTTACTCTTAATTATTAAAATATATGTTAATCATCAAGCAAATGGTCACATTCATGTCAGTCTTGTCTTTGAAACACACAGTTCTTCTAGGGAAAAAGAGAGGGGGGGGGGGGGGGGGTTATGCTACCATTGATTATGATGGGCCACCTGGCTACTTGTGGGCTTGTCCAGTTAGTGGCCTCCTAGCATTACTCCGTAGTAACTCGTAGAAAATAAAGGGAATAAGTCCACTTTGACTCCTTTAAAAGTGACCCGAATCTTATTTGTGACCCTAGATCGCAAAACCAGATATTTTAACCCCTAAACTCACAAAACTAGTGCATCCCGACTCCCATGGCTGTTTTGTAAGCGGTATTCGCTGACATGGCGCGTCGACAACGGTCAACAAAGTTTAGTCAGCACCGGTGTTAGACTGGTAGGTGGGCCATGCTATGGTGAGTCAGATTGGGTAGGTATATCCCCACCTCACTCCCAGTCCCGCTCATTTCGTGGAGCAAACCCTCGACTGCACGGTTATCGTCGTGAGGAAAGAGACGAAGCAGGGTGACGCAGCGGGCGGTGCGACGGGTACTGCAGCGGTGAACGGCGACGCGCAGCGGTGCACGCTGACGCGGTGGATGGCGCGGTGGTGTAGGGCTGCGCGACCGAAGCTGGATCTAACTGAGGTGAGTTTAGTCCGATCGAACAGCTAGGGTTTTTGTCGCGATTCGAGGACGGATTAAAAATTTGGTCGATGTGTACTCTTGTTCTTGGATTTGGAGGAGGTTTAGGCCTTTTTTAATTAGGGAACCAGTAGATCCGGTAGATTTGGTCTTATTATATTGTGTCTTGTACATGTGTTCCTTCGAATCTGCAGTTAGATGATTTAAATAGTATGGGGCTTATTGTATTTTTATGTTGCAAATTGCATGTAGGGTTTGTGAGTTTGTGTTGGCATCATGGATCCCTTAGACAGCCTTCCAGTGATATTTCACTACAATGGGGAGTTTGTTGTCCATAGGGGGCAGAGGACATATCGCGGTGGCAGTGAGACCATGTCTTACTTAGAGCGAGATTAGGTTTCGCTTCCTGAAATTGTAGGGCATTTGAGGGATCATGCAAATGTTTTTGAAGGAACACTGCTTCATTGGTTGTTCCCAGGCTCAGACCTAAATGCAGGCCTTAGAGTTCTTGTGGATGACACAGTATGCAAGTACATGTCTGATTGCATAGTTGAAGGTGGAGTTGCTGAGGTGTATGTAGAGGAACCAATTGTAGTTGATTTGTCAGACGAGGATGAGGACAACGACTATGAGGTTGAGATCGAAGAGTGTGCTGAAGCAGATTCTGAAGAACATAAGCCACATGAAGTTGTTGGGCAAGCTGTAGAGGCTAAACAGGTTGAAGGAGCTGTTCTAGCTGAAGTAGGAGGTTCTGGAGATAGGAGATTAGTGTTGTACACTGAAGATATAGATCCAATTTGGTCTGAAGCAAATTATCACACTGACATTGATAGTGACTACATTTCAGGAGATGACTCACCATCAGATGATGACGAAGAGGCTCACAACATACATCAGCAGTACAAAGAAGTGAAGAAGAAGAAAGATTAAATCTGGGTTCATATCCTTCTTGAAGGCGTTGTTTAAAAGATCATTTCCTTCAAGATGTTGAGTTACTATCTCTCAATAATAGCGGGATTCGGGTATAGACGCATGGTGTGGCTATTTTTTCTTTTCCTGACTATCGCCTTCCAGGGTTGTAGTCTTGTTTTTCTCTATCAATACGAAACATCGCACTATCTTATGCGTGTTGTTTAAAAAAACCACAAATAAATTCAAATTATTATAGATAACTACAATACGTGCTCTGTATATAACGTGGAGTAAATAGCACGCACCACCATATCCGTCCCCTCCCACATTATTTGTGTAATAATTGTTTTACCATCTAATCCTGTTCCACGTTTAAATGGATGCTAGTTTGCGTCACGTGGGTACAGTGCACAATCTTTGCAAGGTGTTGAACTAATTGATTAGTCGTGCTTACGATCATGAGCGACTTGGTGAAATGATAAAAGTATAGTCTTGGTGATTTAATAAATGTTTTGTGAAATTGGCATGGTGGGAAATTGGTGATGATTTTACCCGGTGTGGGCTGAGAATAAAATGGTTAATTCTACCATGGAGGGCACAAGGATAATATTAATATGATGCTTATATACTACTACTATTGTTTACTTATTACTGTACACATTTTGTTGCAATCTATTATTACTTACTGTTGTAAAACAAAATTTGCTTTTTACTAAAAGTCCACAAACATAGCCTCTTTTGATCTCAGCTTGCTATAAACATAGACTTCCCAACATTTGGGTAGTACTTACCAATAAGTTTGTACTAACCCACCTCTTGTTGTTTTTATTGCTTTGATGCAAGAAGTGAGATGCCTAGTGATAAGTACTTTGCACCGGGTACGGAGGTTTCGAGGATGGTTCTTTCTAAGGTTATTCCTAGTCGGTTGCTTGTGGTGATTTGGCATACCGAAGAACTTATATATTTTGCTACTCTTTTCGCTGCGTTTAAACTCTTCCATTTGGTCGGTCGGCCCTATCTATGTTGTATGACTTGTGCACTCGCTAAATTATGTGAACCATGTTATCTATTTGTATGTGTATTATGTGTGGATGTAATGACAATGTTGTGGATTCGTGTACTAGCCACTGATCATAGGACTAGTACGGTGTACGCTCTAGGTATTCAGGAATTCCATCTCCGGGTGCCTACCGGCGATGGTACACGACTTTTGTTTTAAAGAAAGGATAATACTGATGAAGGAAGTCTTCAAAAATCCTACGGTTTGAAAGCTAACATACATGGTCAGACCCACTTTCATTTGAAGAGTTATATAAGACCCACTTGCAGTAGCTTAATTATATATTATACTTCCTCCGTCCTAGCATTTCAGAAATGCTCATGCTTCGAGAGAGAGTAGTTTTTCATATATGTAGTTCTATATGACCTTGTGTGACGACTAATATTAAGTGGACCTAGCTACTAGGTCTGCATTGCATTACGAATATATGCACTTTCCTGCAACAATGCATGCACTAGATAGTGGTGCAGTGGTGGATTGGCTAATCGAATAGATCGATCTGTAAAAGAAAAGAGAAGAAAAGCCGGCCGAGCACAAGTTCAAAGTTCAAACGTAATAAAAGTAGGTGGGCCGTCATTGCAGATCAGTCCTCATGTTCAGTTCACCGCTTTCAATACAAATTAATTAGGACTACTGTGAGAAGGATCGGCTGAAAAAAAAAATACTTATATATATAAGCGTCGCGTCCTATTTCGACTGAAAAATGGTGCTCGCAGTCCGAAAAATATAGCAGCTTCTCGCATTCATAATTTATCACGCGATTCATCAACCTTTCCATCTACTCTATCATCTTAATTAATCATAATATCTCTTATTTAATGTCTTCACCGACTTATTTTTCTCAAACAACCATAAGCTTCTTATATTTAATTTCAGATATTTTCTTAATACTTATGTTCAATATTCCAAAAATTATAATATGGTAAGAGCCGGGTACGTGGGCCATATGCTATTCATCGTCATTTTTAGTGTATTTTATTGAGCCTGCCATATGGAAGGAATGAGATAATAGAAAGCCAGTTTAATTGTGTTTTTGGCCCCCAAATAACTTGCGTTCACTTGAGCGAGACCATCATTACTAAGCTGGCCCAAGGCCAAATTACAAAATATTGATGGTGTACGTGTGCCCATATGTATATGTGGCAAACAGCTGAAATTTTTTCTATTGTCAGCCGTTTTTCTCCTGATCGTTCGATCCCGGTATCTTTCATGCGCATGGGGCGATGGGTTTTCTTGGCCCATAGCCATGGATGGAGACAAGAAAACCCCACGACGTTTTGTCCTCTTGGAAACAAAAAGGAATAAGTCCATTTTGCCTCCCTCATCTCTTGCCCTTGTGTGAATAACATCCCCCAACCGGAAAACCGGGTATAACGCCTCCTTCATCTCTTAAAACCAGAGCAAATGACCTCCCTCAGCGGTTTGGCAGGTGGCTTCGTCCAACGTGGCGTCGTTGACCCGGTTGACGAGCTGACTCAGCGTGTCGGACCCACATGTCAGTGTCTCTCATCTCTCTCTCTCCCACCCGGTTGGCGCGCGGCTCGCATCTCTCTCTCTCTCCATTCCCCCCTTTGACCAAAACCCTAGACCGGTGACGGCCAGGGCCACGCGAGGTGCGGCGGCGGCTGGTGCGGAGCGCGGCGGCGGCTGGTGCACGGGTGCGGCGGCGGTGGCGCGTGGCCGGGGCGACGGTGGTGTGCACGGTGGTGCACGGCCGGGGTGCGGCGGGCGGCCGGCGACCGGCGACCGGCGCGGACACGCGGGCGCGCGGACGGTAGCGCGGGCGGCTCGGTGACAGCAGCGCACGCAGGCGACGCGGGCGTGGGGGCGCGCGAGCGGCTGCCGAGCGGGCGGCGGCGCGGGGAAGGCGGCGCGGCAGCGACTGCGCAGGCGGCGGCTGGGCGGCTGCGGCGGCGTGGCGGTGGGCAGCGAGCGGCGTGGCAGAGGGCGCGCGGGACGGCGCAGGCGGAGGCGGCGTGGCAGGCGGGCGCGGGATCCTCGCGGCGCGCAACATCCGGGAGGGGGAGGTCATCCTCACCGAGCAGCCGCTGCTCCTCTACCCGGCCTCGCTCGCCTCCCTCCCCTCCTTCTGCTCCGCCTGCTTCCGCTCCCTCTCCGCCGCCGCGCCCTGCCCCTCCTGCCGCGCCGCGGGATTCTGCTCCCCGTCCTGCGCCGCCGCCTCCCACCCGCGCCTCCTCTGCGCCGCCCTCTCCAGCGGCGGCGGCGGCGGCGGAAACCTCGCGTCCGCCGCGGAGCCGCACCAGGAGTCGCTCCTCTTCCTCCTCTTCGCCTACTCCCTCCCGAAGGACTCCCTCCGCGTGCTCCTCTCCCTCTCCTCCTCCACGGCGCCGCCCCCAACCAACCAGGACCCGGCGAGCCTGCACGCCATGGTGGCGGCGCTGGTGCCGGTGCAGATGCTTCCCCGGGGTTCTCGCCGGACCTCACGGCAGCGCTCCTCTCCAAGGACAGGGTACAGGGCACCACCGTGCACGCCACCGTCGCCCTGGCCGCGTGCCGCCTCCCGCGCTGCTGCCTCACGGGCGCGCCACCGCCACCACGCACCGCCGCGCTGCCAACCTCGCCGCTGCACTGCGCGCGCCCACACCCGCGCCCCGGCCGCGTGCGTCACACTTACATGTGGGTCCCACACGCTGAGTCAGCTCGTCAACCAGGTCAACGACGCCACGTCGGATGAAACCACCTACCAAACCGCTGAGGGAGGTCATTTGCTCTGGTTTTAAGAGATGAAGGAGGCGTTATACCCGGTTTTCCGGTTGGGGATGTTATTCACACAAGGGCAAGAGATGAGGGAGGCCAAATGGACTTATTCCAAACAAAAACCACAGCCTAGGACATCTTGTTCTCTCCGACACAAAAGGCCCACCGGCTCGCATGATCCACAGCCCACAGTTCACATTGTCCTCTCCAGAACATGGTGACCAATTCTCCAGAAATCTGAATTGTGTTACTGGATAGTCAATGCAGCAGATGTCTACTACATTAAAATTTCAGGATCCCGGGGGCTGAAGCTGCCAAATGTCAAGGACTGCTATCACTCATGGCATTTGAACTAACAATCCCATATTCTTTAGCATGTGTTTAAATGAACAAACAAAACTCAGAGCATACATGTTACAAAACTCAGAACTCAGATAACCATAACTTGTTTTATGTTGATTCAGAACTATACAAGGCTAGTATTTACTAGGTTCAAAACTAGTTTGAAAACCGAACTGTTGTACTTAATTTTAAGGTGAGGTGTGGGGATGTGAGGCTAGGGGAGCTGAAGGAGTTGATATTACACAAGGTACTTGAGAAAAAAAATTAAATACAGATGTGTTAGGGTTATGGATGAGGCATACCCTCTATCTTTGGAGTCATGCAAGTATACGGATACGGTACACCTGTACGTATACGGAAAGAACTTGTCATATTAAGGAAATTATGTACGAGAAGTGGGAATCGATAGAGTCCTATTCGGGGAAGGGCAGGATATTAGCCATATCGTATAGGGTCCGATGTTTCCGAGTTCTACTTGAAGACTAAGGTGATCTGCGGTATAAATATAGACCCCATGAGCAGGTACAGGCATCAATCTTAGAGCTAGACACCCGCCACCACCATAGACGCAATCCGGAGAACTTGAAGCCAATTTCACCGATAAGGTCTCGTCAAACTGTATTCGGTAGGGATCTCGTCGGTAATTTCAAGTTCAGTTGTTCTCTTTTGTACTATGTGGTATTTCATATAATCCCATATAAACTGTATTAGAGCTATTACCTTATGAGTAGCCTGAACTAGTATAAATTTTATCTTTCTGTGTGCTTGTTGTCATATCGTGTAGATCATTGTACCAACGTACCTCAATATCCTCATAATACGGTCAACGGGTACCCCTGTCGATAGTGGTGCGCCAGATAGGGGATCCGCAAGGCCAAAATATATAATTGAGGGGCGGCTATATCGTCAATGGAAATATCCTTTGTTTTCACTTAAAAACTAATTAAAGAGAGTAGAATTAGTAGAGGATATAGACATGGTACAAAGGCAATAAATAAAGATTGTAGGATTAGTACTTAGATCAACCAATTAAGGACATTGTAATAAGTAGCTGTAACTAGTATAAAGTCCGGACTATCTATCATGAAAGAAAAAAATTGTGTTGTTAACCCTTAGCTCTAAATTGCTGTTGATGTGTGGAAGAGAGCGAAGGGAAGGAGATATATTTAGTGAGAGTTGTTGGAGTAATTTTGATGACGTGACCAGGTGCCAAGAACTTGGATGTTGAGACATCATATCCACATTGTAGTTTGTGCATGCCCTAATTAACATGGAGGTGGATGCTAAACTTTGGATTCAATCATGCATGCATAGGTCGTCGGTGCATTGCTATAGGTTTAGGTTGTTACATACAGTGCTATACTGTAGATAAACAGGAAAAGTAGTGGCTACATATATATATATATATATATATATATATATATATATATATATATATATATATATAGTTATACTGTGCAACTTTGTACTCGGGGGTGTTTAGATTCAGGGGTAAAAAATTTAGCGGATCACATCGGATATACGGACACACATTTGAAGTATTAAGCGTAGACTAATATCAAAACAAATTACAGAATCCGCCTGTAAACTGCGAGACGAATTTATTAAGCCTAATTAATCTGTCATTAGCAAATGTTTACTGTAGCACCACATTGTCAGATCATGACGAAATTAGACTCAAAGGATTCGTCTCGTGATTTACACGCAAACTGTGCAATTGATTTTTTTTTCATCCACATTTAATGTTCCATGCATATGTTCAAACATTCGATGTGACGGGAAAAAAATTTTGGCAGTGTATCTAAACAGGGCCTCCACCGATCGAGAATATATACCACTGCACATTCTACACATTTATGCTTGGCGCTCGATGATTGATGGCGAGATCAGACAGGACATTATGACTCGGAATGAACGAGGGCTCTAAACGGTTTAGAGGTTTTTTATAGGATTATTATAGTAATTGAAACCTTAGGATTTTTTTCTTATATATGCATCGTTAGTTTCATATGAATGGATTCTACAAAATTCCTAAGGATTGTAGTTTTACAAGCTTATTGCATAGGATTCTTAGCCTGAGGTGAGATCTTTCGGAAAAATTCCTAAGGAATTAAACGCATGTGATATCCTAATCCTTTACTTTTCTTATTTCTTTGATTTGAAAATCCTATAAACCAAATAAGCCCTGCATTTACATCTCTAATGGCAAATTTTGAGATGTGCACGAATTGGATGGTAAATTTTGTGCGTATAATTCGATGGCAAATATGACTCCGAGGCTGAGAGCGATGCAGCTAGGGTCTTGACAAATCTTGGTCATACATTCCATATCTGCGGATCCGATGGCTGTGAAAGCATAAGCACGTTGTTACATGTGGAAGGTCGAATCGACCATAGCGCGAAATCCAAGAGGGAATGGAAATGCAGACCCTAGTGCGGGGCCCTTTTGTAAGTACAACCGATGTGGCGTGCCTGGATTTATAGCAATCCTACGTTGTTTCGAGAGTTCCCTTAGAGAACAAGTTTGATACTCCGGTAAAGGTTGCTGCTAGCTATAAACCTATGTTAGAGTCAACATATATAATATTTTAGAGATAAGATTATCTTTAGATTTTCTTCTTCTCTCTTTCTCTCACTTATGGATTTAATGTATTTATTTTGGAGTATATGTAGAACTATCTATTGGGGTGGATTCTAATCCCTCGAGAGAATGTCCCCTTGTGTAATTTTTTCTTTCAAATTCAATGTAAATAGTTATAGAAAAATTTGAAAAAAAATTGGCAACGTAGAGTATAGTGACATCTAACACTCCAAAAAAAAAAATTAAGTCCAAATTTAGGTATTAATAGTACCATACAATTCATACCTGATTTTATCTTTTTTATATCTCAATGTATGAGTTGAGTTTGGATCTAAATTTTTTAAAGTGGTAGATATATGTTATATGAACGTTGTTATTCTTTTTAAAATTTTCATAACTATTTGGATAAGATTTAGACAAACGAAAACACCCTCGATCTCTGGAATGAGAGTTAAGACTCTTCTTATCTCCCTGTCCACATTAGAATCCTTCAAACCTCCTGGAAATAGCGCCTCCTCCTGCGTTTGCGCTGGCGTGGCCACTCGCGCGAGCCGACACGTCAGCGAGGCGCTGGATGGCAGGTGGTTTTCGCGAGCTCTCCTACATTGCTGGAGATTTTGCGAAAACGCCGTTGATTTTCTTGTTAATTTTTTGTAGGTCCCTGGTCATTAGTTCGTTCTTACTTAGAGGACCTCTACAGTAAACAATATTCTATACGAAGAAGCGAAAAATCGAAAAATCGAACCGTGCTCTGAAAACTAGAAGATTCGGGTCTTTTTTGCAAAACAAAAACAACCCTAACCCCATTCCCCAAACCCTAGCCGCCACCATTCCTCTGCCTCTTCTCCTACTCTCGCTCCGCTCTCCTTCCTGCCCAAGCGACGGCTGCCACCGCGTGCCGCCCCCCTCATTCTCTTCTTCCCGCAAGTGAAAACCTCTCCCGTGCACTCTCTGCTGCCGTGCCCACTGCCACCCGGCACGCGGGCCGCTGCCATCGCCGCACCATCGTCCTGCCATCGCCATTCTCTCGCTCCTGCCGCCGCATCCGCCAACGAGGAGGCTGGGACCGCCGGATCCGGTGACTCCAGCCTCCTCACCGGCAGATCCGGCCGCTCTGAGGCGAGGGGAAGTGGGCAGCTGCCCTCTACGCCCGGCACCACCCCTCTCTCCCTCTCCCCTACGCTCTGAGGTAAGGGGAAGTAGCATCACATAGGCTAATCATGGATTAATTAGGCTCAATAGATTCGTCTCGCAAATTAGTCCAGGTTATGAAATGTGTTTTATTTTTAGTCTACATTTAATACTTCTAATTAGTGTATAAACATTCGATGTGATAGGGACTAAAAATAAATCCCTGGAAATAAACAGGACCACATGTTGTATGACCAGCCTCCTAACTATCACCTCCTGGCTCTCAGTGACCATCACCTCCACCACTGTCAGGTTCGTACCAATTGTTGCCCTGGTGTGAAATCGGATTTGTGTGCCGCTAGCCCCAGTTACTCATAAATATATATAGTCCTTCCGATACAGGGTTGCCTGATTTGAGTTTTCAAGGAAAATATTAAATTGGGTGGCCAATAATGTCCAAGTAGTTCTCTAATGTGTTATGCATAGTCTGGATTTAGAGAATTGCAGTTCGTATGTTCTTAGTTCAATCTATATATGTTTTTACTTTGTCTTTTTCTGTTTTACAGTGTATATATATACCCTTATCCTTCATTATCAAGGATTACAGTGGAAATGCAGATCAAGATAGCAAGAATCAACAACTCACTGTTTCAGGTAAATTTACCATCCTGTTGGAATTTGTTTCTGAATTATCACTGCCTCCTCCAACACTGTGTATCCAACCTCAGCCCGCCTAGGCACCCTGGGGCTCATTGTGGATGCAGTTCGTTAGTGTTCTGGTGGTTGGTGCAGTTGAGCTGGGCAACATAAGAGGTTAGTGTTCCAATACCGCCTCCCTATTCTTTTGTTGAGTATATCTTAATACCTGCTATCTGATATCAGTGTTGCAGGAAAAAATTCTCTTTTCCTATCTTGGTAATCCATTTGTCTAATATAGTTGGTGGATAGCTAAGCTGCTCATGCTCCTTGACCAGTTAATGAATGGTGTATAATAAAATTTATGTTCCCTCCATACATCAATTATAGATGTTTTTCCCTGTATTTTGCCATGTCTATATGGGTTTGGTCTATGGCTTATTTATGTGTTTGAAATTCCCCCATGTTCCTGTTGTGTCCATAAAAAAATGTATCTTTAGTTGGTTATGAATAATGATGTGTTGTCAGCCATGGGAATGATCTCTTAGCTATCCATCTGAAGATATTGCCACGGGATTAACTTTGGAATACCTTTCACTTTTCAATAAATTTTAGTGAAGCACCAGTGCCACGGGTGCAGCGTGCGTTCCACGCTAGTACTATTTTATTTTCCACTAGGCTCTTACTATATATTTTAATGACGTGAAGTACCGAGAAGTTCGCATAATTAAATTTGAAAATATACTGTTCATTCAACCTTTTTTCGCGAATATCACTTTTTTTTCACGAATATTGCGAGCTAAATTTTTTTACAAAAATATTGGTATCGCGGGTTGAACGTGCGAGACCGCGCGGTCTTGCGCGAGACCGCGCACTGCGCCGGAAGGATGGCCGATCTCTCTGTTGCATAGAGCGATAGCGCCCCCACCATGACGTAATTAAAAAATGATTAGTGACTGATGATGTAATTAACTATTTAACTAATAATAATTAGTGATTAATTAATCAATTAATTCGTTAATCATAATAATTAATCACTAATCCAATCCGGTATCGCCGATTGGTACAGCGAGACCGAACGGTCTCGCTCTTTCATTTCGCGAGACCGCACGGTCTCGCTCTTCTCCCACGCGATATCGCCCGCAAACGTCACGTCACCTTACTTTCGCGTAATGATTATGCGAGATCGATGGTATATTTTTGTAAAAAGTTTTGAATCCTGAATATTTCTAAAAATAAAATGAATGATCAGTGTATTTTCAAATTTGATTCGAAGTTCACATCGATCAGGCTTATCCTTTTTGCACTACATGCATACACTTATTACAAGTAACGACATCGAAAGTTGGTTGCCAAACATTGGATTCTATCAGTCTTGCAACGTTGCAGCGGGTGGATGCCATTCTCCAGATATTCTGTCGCCATGCGTACGTGCCATCATAGCAACGTAATACAGTATTTATGGAGATATATATATAGGAGTAGTATATCGATCCTCCGGCGGCAACTGCCTGCTGCAGGCTAGCTGTATATATATACATAAACATACATGCATACTCCTAAATATTTAGAGGGTACTTTTGGGATTTTGACAACCACTAGTTTTATAAAACTTTGATGCGAGTAGGTTTCTTTCACAGCACTCTTCATTGAGTCATCTGCGATCCTTATGAGTTCATTGAGTCCTCTGCGAACCATATGAGTTTAGATTCTTTACTGTGCAGAAGCTCACTCTCAGCGATTAAACGAAAGGAGACTGCTTCGGTGTGTGGGTGAAGGGGACGAGACCTTGTGCCTTCCTAGTATCGAAGCATCTTTGCCGGAGCTCCTTGTTAGAGAAAAGTTGGTCGAATTTTAAATCTATTGGTACTAGAAAACAATCTGAACTGTTGATCTCATTTGATCGAAGGGTTTAGATTACTTTCTACTACCACCTTACTTAGTGGTAGTAGAAATGTGGAGGGAAAATAGAGCTATAATTATTATTTAGCAGTGACCAAACTTTTTTCTTCTTTTTTAGCATTTTGATGAAACATGAGTAATGCCCACATAATAGATAACCACATATGGATCTAGTCGGGAAAAAACATAAATAACAAAGATACTCATAAATGACACCCACTAGTTTTATAAAACTTAGATGCGAGGAGGTTTCTTTCACAGCACTCTTAATTGAGTCCTCTGTGAACCTTATGAGTTCGTATCCTCTAATGTGCAGAAGCTCACTCTTAGCGATTCATCTTATCCCATGAACGAAAGGAGACCGCTACGGTGTACGGGTGAAGGGGACGAGACCTTGTGCCTTCCTAGTATCGAAGCATCTTTGTCGGAGCTCCCTGTTACACAAAAGTTGGTCGAATTTTAAATCTACCGGTAGTACAAACCAATCTGAACTGTTGATCTCATTTGATCGAAGGGTTCAGATTGCTTTCTATTATCACTTTAATTAGCGGTAGTAAAAATGTAGATGATAAATAGAGGTATAATTATTATTTAGTAGTGACTAAACTTTTTTCCTTCTTTTTTTGTTTTTCGATGGAACATGAGTAATACCAACATAATAGATAACCACACATATGGATCTAGCTAAGAAAAAACATAAATAAAAAAGTTACTCATAATTATTATATTAATAAATTATTAATTTACCCCTAATAATATTATTGGTAGTATAATACTATAAGTAGAGGGTACACGAGCGACGCTCAGATATTTAAGCATGCCGTCCGTATGTGTGTGTATATATTTACACGAATACGACCATCGATCACTTCACTCAATTCACAAATTAAACGAAGCATGGCGGCCTGTATGAAGGTGCAGATCAGCTCCGGCGGCCGGCAGCTGCTGTCCGTCGTCTACCTCGTGGCCGCCGTGCTGATCGTGCTGCCGGCCACCAGCAGGTGGTGGCGGCGGGACAACGGCAACGTTGCCCACCTCCACTTCTTCATGCACGACGTCATGACCGGCCCCGACGCGACGGCGGTGGACGTGGTGAACGGCACGGGGCGTGCCTTCGACGTCGTCGGCGGCCTGCGGTTCGGGCAGGTGGTGGTGATGGACGACGTGCTCACCGAGGGGCCCAGCCGGTCGTCGCCGCGCGTCGGCCGGACGCAGGGGTTCTACGTCTTCTCCGACATGCACGTGCCGGCGCTGCTCTTCTGCATGAACGTCGTGCTCACGGCGGGGCCGTACGCCGGCAGCACCGTCACCATCCTCGGCCGCGACCACATCACCGAGCCGCTGCGGGAGCTCTCCGTCGTCGGCGGCACGGGCGCCTTCCGCATGGCGACCGGCTACGTGCTGTGGAGGACGGCGAGCTGGCAGTTCCGCGCGGACGCCGTCCTGGAGCTCGACGTCTTCGTCCACACGCGCCCGGAGTTGCAGTCGCCGCCGCCGCTGCACCACCGCCCTCCTCCTCCTGCAGCTGCCGCCTCATCGACCTGATATGATATGCATCACATTCCCCACTCTCTTACCATTTGCGTCCATGCGCTTTTCTGTAATTCAGTAATAAATCAAGCCACGCTTTTCTGCTCCAGTGATGACAACGAATGTTTTCCGTACTCGTTGACTGCACTCTTTACTAGGAATTAATTTAGTGAGATCAAGATTTCTATTAGCTAGGTCCATGTACTAATTTAGGACCAAACTACGGGAGAGGAGGAAGAAATGAAGATACAAAACTGTTTTAGTAATTTTTGTCAAGTCCAAAGGAAAAAAAAAGGTAAAAAAGTCGGTTACAATATCATCATACTAGCAATGTAGGTTATTTATAGGTTTGCGGCTAGCTAGCAGGCTATGTTAGAAAATGATAGGCAAATAAACGATGAAAAACAATAGATCAATAACAGAAGGCACGAGATTTAACGTGAAAAACCCTCCTAAGACAGAAGAGAAAAACCACAGGCGCCAGCCAGCAAAACTTCACTATATCAGACGAGGTTTCAAAACACCCAACGGCAGCTTACAAGAAGTATATATAAAGGCGAAACCCTAAAGGGCAACGATCCATACTGCGGGGGCGAAGGCGTCCCCGGAGCAAGAGTCCAACACAATGGGCCACTTCGGCCTCCGCTTCGCTCTGTCCGAAGTTAGCTTTTTATATATGTGTAAATGAATTTGGATCACAACTCAACAGCCCAGAGCCTTGGATCATCTGCCCACACTAATGAGGTGGTGTTTGGATCTAAGGACTAAATTTTAGTCCCTATCACATCGGATGTTTCGGTGTTAATTAAGAGTATTAAATATAGACTAATAATAAAACTAATTGTATAAATGAGAGCTAATTTTCGAGATAATTTTTTTAAGCCTAATTAATATATAATTAGCATATGTTTACAGTAGCATCACATAAGCTAATCATGTATTAATTAGATTCAATAGATTCGTCTCGTGAATTAATCCAAGGTTATGAAATAGGTTTTATCCATAGTCTACGTTTAATATTTTTAATTAGTGTATAAATATTTAATATGATAGGGAATAAATTTTAGTCCTGTATCAAACAGAACAATTTTTACATACGGCTAAATATATTCGTGGTAGCCTTCAAATCTGGAGGGGATCATGCACAGCCGTGGGCTCTCTTCGTTCATCGTCGGCGGCGTGGTGGGTGGATTCGAGGGAGGAAGCGGAGAAGTAGCGACATGGGACAGGGAACGACGAGAGGCACAAGCTAGAAACAGCGCCATATGGTTTTCTTATCACTTACATGTTTCTATTTAAATAGTTTTAAAAGTTTGTGAAGTCGATATAACTGATTATACAGCTGAGGGAGTCAATTTGAACCCACAATGATTCCGGCCCAAACAATTTGACTGCACAATCCCGTTGAGTAAGCCCATCACAATTCATAAAGCTAAGCCATGCCTAATTAGTTGGCGGGTGTACTAATTACTGGGAGTACATATGTACCGCAGCTGGATGCCTGGATGTATTTTTCTCTTAGCACTTGAATAAAAGTTAATTTGAACAAGTACTGTAATTGGAAAAAAATAACATGAGGGCTAAACTTGAAAAAAACACTCCTGCATGGATCCATTGAAAATAACTAGGATTAATTGCAGGTTTACTTAGTAGCTTACTTCTACTATTATAGTAGTAGTGCACTAGTTTTACATGGAGTATGTTACTCTCTCTTGCCACTACCAACTTTTGCATTGCACTATGAATGGGGGAGTTGAAGAGAGAGATAAGCCTTTTTTTTCTGGTCTGCAACAGTGGCTAGCTAGTAGTGGAAGGGTGGATGATGGATGGTACTGGACTCTGATCTGTAAAAGAAAGAAAAGTCTGATCGATCGAACAGCATCTTTCAAAGCCAGGTCCTACCCTACAATAAAGCAGGTAAGAAAGTAGCCATTGACCATCTAGAACTAAATTAAGGATCTGTTTAACAAGCTTTAGATCGATTAGAGGCAACAGGCTGACGAGAAGAAAGCTCCCCAAACATGTCCCAATTAAGACTCTCAAGTAGTAATCAAGCAAAGTCGTTAGCAGGTCACCTGACCAGCTGGTCGATTACCCAACTTCATTTTCCGTCGCCTACTTCTCTCCATGACTCGTCATCGTTGGCTGCCGAAGCTAGCACAACCACAAATATGTGCATCTTACTTACTACTAGCTAGTTAATCTCTCGCTCCTTAATTAATTATTTCTTGGACTATTATTACTCATATATCATTGACATCAACTAAATTAACCCACAGTAGTAGGATGCATTAATTCTTGACCTTAATATATAATCATGCTTGCTTTGCAGCATGCACGCCTGCCGTAAAGTCGAAGCAAACCTGTGGTTATTATTAGTTAATTAATATATACTGTACTCACCAACGAATATTTGCTACCTACTCCCCCTGTCTGCGAATCCCTGTTGATAAATTAAACTTGCTGTGGGCAGCAGCAGCTAGCTCGTCGACCTTCAGCCATGGCGCCCACCTCTCGCTGTCGCGCCGCCCTCCTCCTCCTGCTGCTCGCGCTCGCCTGCGCCGCGCCGCCGCTCCTGCTTGCGGCGGACACGCACCTCCACTTCTTCATGCACGACGTCGTGTCCGGCAGCAGCCCGACGGCGGTGCAGGTCATCAAGGGCCCGGCCTCGTCGTCGGCCAACGGCGGCGTCAGCACCGGCTTCGGCGACACCACCGTCGTGGACGACGCGCTCACCGAGACCTCGTCCGCGACGTCCCCGGAGGTCGGGCGCGCCCAGGGATTCTACATGGTGTCGTCGCAGTCGAGCCCGTCCCTGATGATGTGCGTGAACCTCTACTTCACCGCCGGCGAGAACAACGGCAGCACCATCGCGGTGATCGGGCAGGACGACACCATGGCCACGGTGAGGGAGCTGTCCGTGGTGGGCGGCACGGGGAAGTTCAGGATGGCCACCGGCTACGTGGTGTGGAAGACGGCCAGCATGAGCGCCAGCACCGGCGTGTTCGAGCTCGACGTCTACGTCACCACGCCCAACGCCACCACCATCGACGCCTCCGCGCCGGTGTCGCCGTTGGACGGCGGCGGCAGCAGCGGCTCGACGTCGACGGCGAAGTCGGGCGCGGCGGCGCGACCGGTGGGGTGGGTGAGTGCGTGCGTGGTGGGGTTGGTAGTGGCGTTCGTTGGGCGCGGTTGGTGAGGCGTCGCGTCGGTGTCAAGACATGTTTGCTTGGTTGGTGGCAACATCTCTTTGTTTTCTTTTTGAGTCCTTTACTTTGTTGGAATCGGATTCTGGTACTGAGCCTGTCTTTTACTGCAAGTAAATTGTTTGTTTGGTTGGTTGCTGTCGATTGCGGCAATATAATTTTATAGGGTGTGCGAGATCAAGAAGAGAAGATGACATAGATTTATACTGGTTTAGATTCTTGATTAGAGATAATACCCTAATCAATCTAGTTGGTGTAGATTGGATTTGTGCTCAGGTGCGCAAAGATCAGCAATGAGGTAGCTAACCGCGCGTATGTGTGTAGGGGAGTCAGTAACCTACGGCATGTACGCCGGGTTATGGAGATGTTGCCCTGATCTTGCGATCACTACCCCCTCTTACATAGGATGAGGGGAAGGGTTACAAGGAAGGTACCTAGTTGATTCCAACTAGACTTCCCTATTCTATCTATAAAAGATATGCTACATGGGTCTAGGGCTCTTGGTCCACTTCATGCCGCACGGCCCAAAGGTTTTTTTTGTACCTGGGTACCCGTGTCGATTGAATTCAATATATGTTAGCCATAACAAAAGAAGATAAAATTTCTAACAATTTTAGGAGTATAAATTTATCAGAATTTTGTTTTTTTCTCCCTAGAATTTGAAGATTATATTTTACACATACATGTAATACTACTAAAAATATATATGTGTACAAGTTTTTATATTTTCTATTTGGTGGGTATGGTGTACACACGACAAAACTTACGTGCATTATATATGTTCCCCATTAATTAAACTGGACGATCGTGGTGGCACAGTACATATGATCGACATTAATTATTGTGTGCAATTCATTGTCCAAAATAAAAGATATTGCAGATAATTTCAGAAAAAAAGGATAAAAGGATAAATAAATGGTAGTTGTGCTGCATTATTAGTTAGGAGTAGTTTGTGAGTCTACTCTGAGGCAGAGCTCATCAACAATGGGTGGCTATGGCTACGAGCAGCAGCTGCAGGCACCGAGGCGTGCACGTCGAGCTCCAGCACGGCATGCAGCTTCGACTCCACCTTTGCCGTCCTCCACAGCACATGCCCGGACGCTCGCCGGAGCATCCCGCTGCCGCCGACCACCGCGAGCTCCCTCACCTCCTCGGAGGTGTCGTCGCGGCCGGCCACCACGATGGTGCTCCCGTTGTATGGCCCCGAGGTGAGCACCACCGTGATGTCGACGATGAACACCGGCCTCGCCATGGACGCCAGCATGTACGTCCCCTGCGCGCGGCCCAACTCCTTGGACGCCAGGCTGGGGCCCTCCGTCACCACGTCGTCGATGATCACCGTGTCGCCGAAGTTGTTCCCCGGCGACATGGACGGGTTCGCCGGCCCCGGCCCCTTCACCACCACCACCGACGTCTGCCCCGGCCCGCCCACGATGTCGTGAATGTAGAACCGCAGCCGCACCGGCTGCCGACGCGCCGCGGCCGGCCGCACGGCGGCCGCGACGGCGAGCATCAGAGCCACGGCGGCGACAAGCTGCCGACGGTGCTCTGGAACACTGGAGCTACCCATTTCTTTATGTTTGTTTTGTTTTGTTGGTTCACTCGCAAGACCAAACATGGAGATGCAATTATATATAGCTGCAGGATGAATTCTTACTGGATATATATATACATATATATTAATAGAAATGTTTTACAGCTGAGCTGCAGGTGCAGGGTCATTATATATCGATCACCAATGCGTGTACTGAAATGGACATTTATCAATCATTTTGTCCTTTTTTATTAGTATTATTGAAGCAACAATTAGTAATAAGAATCAACAACAGCCGCCGTGACGACGTTTGTGCCACGCAGCAGTGACGACCAACGGCGAGCCGGAGCAGATGGCGCGGGCACCCACGCGTACACGTCCAGCTCCAGCACCATGTGCACCGGCGACTCCAGCCTCGCCGTCGTCCACAGCACGTGCCCGGTGGCTCGCCGGAGCTTGCCCGTCCCGCCGATCACCGCCAGCTCCCTGACCTCCTTAGAGATGTCGTCGCGGCCGGCGATGAGGATGGTGCTCCCCTTGTAGGGCCCGTCGGTGAGGACGAGGGTGACGGAGACCACCAGCACGGGGGCGCGCAGGCATGCCAGCGTGTAGGAGCCCTGCGCGCGGCCGACGGCCTTGGAGTCGTCGTCGGTGAGGAGGTCGTCCACCACCATGGTGTCGCCGAAGTGGCTTCCCGGCGGCATCGCCGGGTGCAGCGGCCCGGTGCCGTTCACCACCTGCACGGCCGTCTGCCCCGGCCCGCCGGTGATGTCGTGCATGTACAACCGCAGACGCACGGGGAGCCCACCGGCCGAGGCCGGCACCGCCACCGCGAGGATGAGAGCTAGGAGATGGGCGGCAATGGAGATGATGGCCATTGCTGCTCGTTGGATGGTTTGGAGAAAGCTCCATCGCTGCTTGCTTATTATATACGGAGTACTGTAGTAGTATTTCTTCAACATGAGGAGTCCAACCATTTAATTTATGATATCATCCAGTCTCCTTCAGGTGCAGATCACCTCATTAAAAACAGAGGATATGCATGCTTTCTTTGATATAGATATCCACTGGACTAAGTCTTGTCATAAATATCATATATTTATACATTTATACAATATTAAATTGCGTTTGTCCAATTTATTAAAAGAGATATATGCACACTTACGTGTTTGTGTTTTTTTAAAGATCAGCACCAGACAACACGATAATTCATCAGATGGAGAAAAATTATAAGGCTTGCACCACGAAAGATAGTAGCCAGGACCAGAAAAAAACTCCAACATCACGCAGGTGCTTTGTATTTGCAGATATATAGTACTAGTAATGTTTATGACAAGGTTTAATAGAACCTTCGGTGGATATAAATAGGATCAATTGGATCCGTGCCATTGTAATTTTAGCGTATTAGAAAAATACCGTTATTATTCGCGATATTGGTTGGGTGCTACTGGAACTTTGTAAAACTGGATTTATGTCATCGTCGTCACGTTTTTCATCTTCGTATAGACCAAAGTACCCTTGGACGTGAGACCCTCATGTATGTTTCATCTTTTTCCTCTATCCCCCCTCTTCTCTCTTCCCTATCTCTCTCTAATGTGCCTCTCTTCTCCCTCGTCTCCTCCGAGCTCCTTCCATTCCTCATCACCGTCCTCATCCCCGACGCTGTGTTGGCCAACACGAAGTAATTGAATTTGAATTTGAATTTGATCAAGGATTTGATAGATTTTGAGGAATCTTTCCAACAGAGGATTTGAGATCTATTTTGGCACAAAATCAATTAAGAACAAAATTTTAAACTCTAAATTTGTAATGATGAGATTTTAAATAAATGAAAAAAATTGAGGGTGCTACATAGGTGCTGCTGGGTTCACCTGGAGCATGTCTTTGCTGTCGGGTTCGCATGGAGCCTACCGCCATCCCATCTTCGCATCGCGTCGGGCTCATGTCCACCTTGGCGGTCGGTGGCCCTCCTCCCTGGTGCATCGCTCGCCAATCACTGTCACAGCTGCCATCACTGACGTGATGCATCACCTATCCACAACGTGTTGGTGGCATTGTCGCCGTCAGCGACGAAGATGGGTCGCTGCGAAGAGGAGCTCCGACGAGGTAGTGAGCGTGGTGGGGGTCCAACGAGGAGCTCCGGGGAGGAGAAGTTGGTGCGGCTGGCTGATGGGGAAGAAGGAGAGGAAAAGAAAAGAAGAGAAGGAACAAGGATAGCGTGACGAAAAATGTGACGGTGATGGTATGGATTTAATTTTATAAAATTACTGTAACACTCAACCGCTATCGTGAATAGTAATGGTATTTTTCTAATACAGTAAACTTGCAATGGTATGGATCCGATTAACCCATATAAATAGAGCAAACTATGCATATCTTTGATTTGTTGTTTATGTTTGTAGATTTACTCTTGGTCCAAAGAGTAACTGCAGTCACCACACACGGATATATGATGCATAAACCTTATCTTAAAAGATTTCGGGTGTGTTTGGATGATGCACTGGCTTGGGGCTCTTGCTCAGACAGCTGAATCCGGTCGTACGCGCTTGAAATCGAACATCTAAGAGCGATAAGCCAGTACGTGCCAATTCTTATATTAAAGATTTGCAAAAAATTGACAGCCATGATAAGATTCTTGAAATCTTGAGCGTTGCAAGGGCCAAACACACGCGTCATCCAGTACTCTACAACACTCTATGAGTCTCACATGAGAATGGATTTTAAACTCTCAAGAACATGTCTCCTCGTTTCTCGCATTACGTCTAAATAATTATGAAAAATAATTAAACAAAACTATATTAATATGTGATATATTATTATAGAAACATGGAAGTTAAAAGTCGACATCTAAAAGTTGCAAAAAAACAAATTAAACTCCAACTTGTTGACACATATTTAAAGTTAAATTTGTTTTTGCAATATGTAGAAGTTAAATTTGTAGGTTTGTGAAATGATATATCATATTTATTGTTTTTAAAAAATTAGAGAATGAGAGAATGCGCTTCAAAAATTTAGAATCGTTTCCCACATGTGGGAACATTCATCACTGTTTCAGTTGAGCGCATAACTGCATCGATCGGTATTTGAATCGACGCTGAGACGTAATGCAGTTTATATATGGATGGTATTTTCATAATATGAATATGTTAATTATTGAAAAGCACGATGCGACAAATTGTGTGGCCAAATGGATTACTAGTAGTAGTAGTAGTATGAGCCGATGAGTCACGCCATAGGTAGTCGACGAGACATGCATGATCCCTGGAACTCTTAATTTCCCATCGTCAGAGATTCAGAGGTATGGTCCTTCCCTCAAAAGTCATCATACTATTAATCTTCCTCTCCATTCTCAACTAAAATTAACACCAGCAAGATAAGTAGAGTGAGTACATACAAGCAAGCAAATTAACTCAGACGAATTGATCGAATGCAGATACGGTAATAGTAGTGATTTGGATTTGCATTGTACAAAATGCATTTTTTAAAACGTTGATGATACTGATTTGACAAGCATGCTATTTTGCTAATAAATTAATTTTAATACATATAATTCAAGGTTAGTATTGGTTTCTGGTGTACCGAACATATATATTTCCCGTATGCATTACAAGCTTAGTTCCAAGTACCGAATAAGAAATGAGAGTTGTCCATCTACTCCCATTAATTGTTTGAACATTTTTATTTTCCAATACAAATTAACGAAATAAAATTCTTAGTTTGAAACTTAAAAAAAAAAGCAAAAGTAGCAAGGATTATTATTTATGGAGATGGATTTTCATCCCTCGAATGGACATCCTCTCGTTTATTGTATATCACCTAAATGTTCATCAAAACATTTGAAAAATGGAAACATAGATTAATATGAAATATATCACTCCACAAACATGCAAATGTCAAATTCGACTTCTACAAGTTGCAAAAAAATAACAAATTAAACTGAAAATAATTAACGTATATTCATGGTTATATTTGTTATTTTTATTATAACTTGTAAAAGTTGAATTTCAACTTGCATGTTTGTGGGGTGAAATGTTTCATATTAACCTATCTTATTAATTTTTTTCAATTTTTTTAAGAAATATTTAGGTGACATGGAAGAAACGAGAGGATATCTCCTCGAGGCTTGAAAACAGTTTCCCATTATGAAAAATTATGAAAAAAAAAGTATTATGATATCTATCTATCCACCAAAATTCAAATTCAAATTCGACTTACATATCAACAAAAATAAAGATAAATTCAGATATAAACAGTACAGTACTATTCATACGTTAAATTTGTCTTTTTTATATCTCGTCGTGTGAGTTGAGTTTGGATCTAAGATTATATGTTGTATGAGTGTTATCAAAATTTTTTTAGAATTTTTCGTTATAATTTAAAAATCTTTAAGTAAATAGAGGATATCCGCTCGAGAAGATGTTACCAGCATGAGGGGTCAGGGTGACGTTTGTAGCAAGAGCAGTAGCGGGCAGTGACGCGTACACGTCCAGCTCCAGCACATAGTGCACCGCCGCCAACACCTCCGCCGTCCTCCACAGCACGTGCCCGGAGGCTCGCCGGAGCTTCCCTGTCCCGCCGACCACCGCGAGCTCCCTCACCTCCGCAAGGACGTCGTCGCGGCCGGCGATGACGATGGTGCTCCCGCTGTAGGGCCCGTCGGTGAGCTTGAGGGTGGCGGTGACCACCACGACGGGGTCGACCAGTCCGGCAAGAACGTAGGAGCCCTGGGCGCGGCCGACGGGCTTGGAGTCGACGCTGGGCCCCTCGGTGAGGAGGTCGTCCATCACCGTCGTGTCGCCGAAGTGCCTATTTCCCGGCGGCATGGACGGGTGCAGAGGGCCGGTGCCCTTCACCACCTGCACGGCCGTCTCCCCGGCGATGTCGTGCATGTACAAGTGCAGCCGCACCGGGCGCCGCCGCGCCGCAGAGGCCGGCACCGCGAACGCGGCGGCGAGGATGACGGTTATTACGGCGGCGAG
Source organism: Oryza punctata (assembly GCA_000573905.2). Classification (NCBI taxonomy): domain Eukaryota; kingdom Viridiplantae; phylum Streptophyta; class Magnoliopsida; order Poales; family Poaceae; genus Oryza; species Oryza punctata. Next base: position 417,911 of record CM002494.2, on the reverse strand, counting down.
GAGTGGCCACTCCCACTCCCACCACTGGTGGAGCTTGGGCTTGGCAGTGCAGCTCCTAGACCTGGCCATTGCGTCTCTGAGCTCCTCCCTACTCCCTAGCAGAGCTTGTTAAAGTCTCCAATCATTTCAGACAAAACATTCAAAGCAAATTAAGGACAAGGTAGTAGGTAGGTTAACCAAATCAGACGCAAACTGAAATTTCATGATATTATTTCTTTGCAACTGAAAATAATACTCCATAATACAGTACTAGTGCTAATTAAACATATATGACCAGCGTGCCCAATGATAGGACTAGATGAACAGCACAAACAGTAACAGAAAAAATGGCAGTATATATGGTTTCTACCCAATCTCTCCTCAACAAAATTTGGCTCAAGTTTTGGTCCTCGATATTTGGCCAAGCATTGAATAATATACAAGGAAATGTCCAAAAATATCACATTAACCATCCAAATAGTTGAAAAATTCTTGGGCCAGCCTATTTTTTGTCAAGGCAAAGCTTGGCACAAACTAAGATGACAGGAACCCCAACAATATGTTTTTGTGATCTGCCAGTATCTGTACAAGATTTTAGTTGCCAATCGAATAGAGCAAGTAAATTTTCGAGCTATTTAAGCTCATAGCACAATTCCAACACAGTGATAAGCCAAAATTTTCTTCCATCACCCAAATTAATTTGGTGTGCTAAAACAATAAATAATTAAATCAGATATGTAAAAAGGGATTTACTTGCTGTTTTTATTTCTTTGTCAGCCGAATTTGTGGCCATCGGATCGTATGCATTATGTCCCGCAACAATGAGTTGGGTATCATCTGGTAACTCTGATTTCTCGTAACACAACGGAAATAGATGGCTACATAAGACTTCCACTAATAACTCTAAATTTTATTTATAGTACTTAATAATCCACAAAATAAATTTGTGGTGCATGACGCTATTGTTTTTTTTTTCAAAACGCAATACAGACGCATGTGCTTATACAGATGCATGTACTTGAATTTTTACCATTTGTTTTATTGAAAAAACTAAGTAATGTTGTGACTTGTTTTATCACTTGAAATGACTTTGACCAAGTGTTGGGTCAAAGGACCACTATCACCTTGTAAACGTTCCTGGCATAAGAACGGTCATGTAAATTCGTTAGTACGCAAGAACCCTAGGGTTGTAAACTTCAGGGTGTAAACCTATAAATAGATCCCAAGAGAATGGTGTTGGGGGAGAAAGGAGCCGGCGAGGGGGAGTCCGAGCGGAAGATCTTAGCACGGAGGAGGTGGGAGTGGGAGTAAGGGGCATCGTTGGTGGAGGAGGGGGATGCGCGGTCGAGGAGGACGACGTTGTGGAGGCAGGAGGAGGAGCAACAGGTGGTGAAGCGATCGTTGTAGGTGGTCTTGGAAGGGAGGGCATCTTGGGGACGTTGAGGAGGAGGCGGGCCAGGGAGGTGATGGTGTGGTCGAGGTAGATCCCCTCCCCTCCCCCGCCATCACCGTTGGCACGTTGAGGAGTGACGACGCTGGCTTGGGGGACGCGTCTGACGCCATCAAGAAAGATTAGAGATCTCACGTCGGGATCTCGATGGTTGATGGTTGTGGCGGTGGTTAGATGTAGTGGGGGCACTAGTGAGGGCCGAGGAGGTGGCTGATGGAGGATTGGTAGTAGTGGCGCCGGTGGCGAAGGGGAGCCAACGGAGGAGGGGCCGAAGGGAAAGAGGAAGGAGAGAGATAAGGGGAAGGAGAATGACAAGTGGGCCCCACGGGATGACTCAGCGGGATAAACCAGGTCAAAGGATCACGTCAGTGAAATCATCCTCCAAAACTGTTAAGGAAGTTAAATTACACTGGTTTTAATAGTTAGGGGATCAAGATATCCGGTATTGTGGTTCGGAAATACGAATTAGATTGGAGGTAAAATATTAGGGAGTTAATGTGGACTTATTCCTATAACTAATAGCTTGTAGGGTTTGAGCAGGCCGTTTTATATTGGGGTAGAAAGGAAGTGTGTAGCGTTCGTGCAGGCCGTTAGATAGGTTTGGGTGGGCTGGAACGGGAGTGTGGTGTACGTGAGTGAGGCCCATATATAAGTTGAAGTTGATGGGTCAATATAATCGGCCGGGGCCCGGGCCCGCTGTTCCGTTGATTCGTCGACTCGAGATGTGAAACAAATAAATTGATGATGAAGAAGAAACTTGACTTTGACCAGACAGATGCTAGTTGCATACGAGCGCGCGTGCGTTTGACCAGCCAGCCGGATCGATGAAAGCATATGCATTGCATTGCTTGCTTGATCAGGATTGCAGAATAATTAATGCGCGGTTCAGGCTTAAATCATCAAGATTATTTATGATGCCGACCTCGATCGATCGATCTGCTAGAGCTAGCTTGAATTTGCCCTTTTGTATGATCATGCATGCATAATTATATTTTTGGATCATCGATCTCTGCGTGAAATGGTGTAGCTAGATATATAGCACGCATGCAGCTAATTCAATTCTCGTATACTCCCTTGCGTTAGAAAAAACAAAATAATAATTTGTTTATACTATATTATATCAAATCTAATTCAATTTGTTTTTTTAATGATATGAGTACTCCATGTCATATCACTAGCGCAGACTAATGGGAAATCTAGCTATAGCCGGCTCTGAAGACTAATAACTCGTTGATCGATGACGCATGCCCCTTATCCACATTACATGTATCTAATACAGTTCGGGGTGTCGGAACACCAACCGGATCGGAAACTTATTCGGAATTGGTGGACAATCCGCAAAGGAGCAAACCGGTGTAGGCGTTGCGCAGTGGAATAAGTACTACATATGTACGACTAAGATAGCTGTTTACCTTAATTTGCGCTGGCTTAATTACTTCGGTTCAACGGCTAATAACCATACTGGAGTAGTTAATTAATTAATTAATCCATGAACTGATGATCACTTGCACGTCTCATCTTAAGTGCATGCAGCCGTGAATATCCGTGTTACCGTCCATCTTATTTAAAAAGTTTATGAAAAAAAACTTTAAAAAATTAGTTACTACTACTCATATTTTATCATCTAATAACAATAAAAAATACTAATCATAAAATATTATCAAATAAAACGAAATATTAAACGTTTAATATGAACAATGTAAAACTGCACTCTTTTTTTTTATGTTATGGAGGTGCATAATATACTCAATGAGTATATATATAGCTTGTCCTGATTACGTGCCGCGTGAGCTCCGTGATTTGTGTAATAATTAGTAATAATCTAGTAGTATTACATTATCAAAGCTTGAGTGTCAACGCACTACAATTAATTGCCCACAGCGCATCTGTACTGCCCTCCCATCTTATTTGTACCAACAGGCAGCTAGCTAGCTGCTGCGGCCTATTAACAACTGGAAACTACTATATATATACTAAATCTATCTGTTTTTTTCCCAATAATTTCCTGCTTGTTGGATATATATGCCGCTAAAGAAATAAGTTTTGTTTGCTCCTTTAAAGTGTTCAATTAGTATTGATACGTAGGTATGCTAGGATCGACGACATGGAACACTCATCCATATATATACGTCCAAGCCTCGATGTGCCTTAGTGATGCGAGTGCGTCTTCACATGTATATAATCCTTACAGCTTTTTGGAGTATATACCATTGTATGAAATTTTGGTTAAAAGAAATTAAATCAATATTGAGCTGAGGAGTAAAATGTGTAAATTAATAAACAAATAGGCAGAAGTGATCAGATCGATTAATTATTATACTCCCACCGAAATTAATTAATATAATAGCAAACAGTTTCTTAATTGATCATCGCATTATCGACCCATGCTCGATCGATCGATCGCCAGCTTTTCGAACGTTAGCGCCACTGGCCAACTAATTAAACGGCCGTAAGACATGTTGATGACTTCTTAGTGCTTAATTTTTTTTTATCTATATATCCACGTGCATGCATGTCGGGAACTGCATACAGTACAGCAGTACAGCCGGTTGACTTGAGCTGGAGCAGAAGTGCCTAGCTCAAGGATATTGGTTCGATCACTGATCGACAAAATTAGGGATTTTTTTTGCTGGCCATCACATATACAACCTTTTCTCTGGTAGTCTGCTCCTAGATTAAAATAGTTCATATGCATCATCCGCTCGATCTCCGCTTCCTTTAGCGATCTCATCCTCTTCCTCTCAACAATAACGTGACTAGTTAATTTAAGGGTTAAAGTTTGCTGTACATAGGGATAAGAGTGTGGTGTTCATTACAAGATTCAAAACTTTAATTCAAGGGTGAAGAGGCTATAGAGAGGTCCTGAAATATGCGGTACCGGCACCACCCTTTTTTCGGATCAAGGTGGTACCTATCAAATTATGGAATTGCTAACCTTGTGTCGACAAAAAATCCGGGCAGATTTTGATCCACTAAATGTGCTTCACGATTCGTGCTCTAGGTGCTTCTTCTCTAACTCCGACAACCTCCTTTTCTTCTCTGACGCTAGTGACAATCTAAACACCGACGGAGAGTTGACGAATTAGGCCCCGGGGTGGGGTAGGAGGGGAGAGGGAAGAAGGGGGTGTTCGCCGAACTTATATAAAGGGATATGATGGTCGTGGGAAGCTGCGGCCCGACAGTGGGCGGCGGAGAGGGCAGGCGGTGAGACACTGGAGGTGCCCCGGAGCCGCGGGGATGGAGGAGGCAGTGGGCTAGCATTGGTGGTGGGGGCATAGCGAGCTTGTGGTTAGAAGGTGGTGGCCAATGGTGATGGATCCAGTGGCATGGAACCGTAGGAGATGAGAAGATGACGTGACGGGGGCATCTCGCTGGCAATGGCTCAGGTGGGGGGAGAGGGAGAGGGGAGGGCTCACCGGTGTCGTTGACACCTTCCGACCAGCCATCGAGCTGGGGGGCGGAGGTGGCGTGGATCGCACGGGAGTGCTAGGGATCGTCGGCGCAGTGTCGGGAGAAAGGGAGTGAGGATGAGTTTTTCAGTGTTTGGTTGCTCTGCATGAATCTTCATACGATTAGGTGGTCCAAAATTTGCAAGATTTTTAGGGGGTTTTCTGTCAAATGATGTATAGACAGTCCCATCTAATTAAGGAGATAGCACTTCCCTTGGTTTGAGATATTTCCATATGTAGCTCGAGTAAATCCAAACAAATTAATACTAGTCCCCTTCGAAAAAAATTAATACTAGTGAACATTAGAACATATTTTAAACAAGCACAGGATAATATTTAGGGTTTGTTTTGGTTGCAGGCAACGGCATGACGACTAAATATATATAGAAGAGTACGTAATAACGCGGGCTGGCTACGACCGGTGAACTGTTTACATATGTACAAGTCATAAGTGATATGGCATGATGTAGGATATTTTGTTTTCCTATCGAACGGATATCATTGTCTATATATTTGTTGTTGACTCGTATGATATCAAACAGGAATAATGAAAGGTTCATTATACGCAGGTAAAATTGACGAAATATATTAGAGAAATTAACGAGCCTGACGGAAGAACATATGCATCGTCATCTCGAGTGGAGAAAAACAAACACATGCATATATGTACATGTCGCCATCGAACCCCTGCTACAATTAATCTTCTTTCTTTTCTCAGTACACGCACGCAACTACTATCTAGGAATCGGCAGCTTACTGATGCCATCATATCGATCGATAATCATATATAAGTTCAATTATATATATCGTCGATCGACCCTTTTTAAGCCTTTCCTAGCTACTATAGATACGTACGTAGCTTTTATCATATACTCTGAACTTTTTCTAAGAAACAAGCTACAAAATCTAGCTAGCTTTTTGTTGTGTGCTGAATGAGAACAATCACTTCAATGTGAATGAACGAATAAACACGGCATGCATTCATGACATATATTATATATTCAGATTTGATTCGGCCGATTTTTCGGACTTCTATACCGTCGGTGGATATATATGCATGAGTAGTAGTACATGTTTTTTTTTGTCAATCGATCAATTTAATTTGTCCATGTGAACGAATTAAAGATCATCTAGCTAGCAAGGTGTTGATCAAGATCAATAATCTTCGGTTTCGTTGTATATATATAACCGTCAAGTTGGGCATGCAATTTGAACGGATGGTTCATGAGTGTGCGTGCATTATACAATTAAATTGCAAATTTATATGATACTGGCTACTAGCAGTATACATGCATGTGAACCAACGGGCAGAAATACGACGGTTGAGTCAAAGCCTGTTACTAGTTTGCGACGCAACTTTTAAGCAAAGCTAGCGGCGCCAGGATTTGGATTAGATAATTTCTCCAACTCAGCATCAGAAAAGTACAGCACATACATATACCAGGTAGCAATATTCAAGTTAAACATGCAATTGCAAGCAGGTTAATTCGATCATATATATGCTCGTCTCCATGATAGTCGTATATGTTAACGTACGGTGAGTCTAATCCAGCCAATCAATTAATCAAGCAGTCTGGCAAGCTAGCTTGCACTGACCGGCCATCTCTCAAGCGTTGACTTGATTAATTGCTTCTGTGTGTGGCACCCAATTAATTAATTATTATATATAATAAGTTTGAATTATCTGCTCAGATGCCATGATGCATACACACACAACTGACGCAAAATTATCAGCTACAGAGAGACAAAAGACAGACATAACTAACAATATCAAGCAGAGGATGATCGCAGCTTAAAGAATCTATAAAAGGCGCAGCCCGTCGTCGAGCCCCTCTCATCCCTCTTAGCTTCTTTGTCTGATCAACCAAAGTAAAGTAGTTGCTTCTCCCTCCTCTCGATCTCTACTCCTCGATCGTTTGTCCTGCCCGCCGGTGAGCGATGGCCGGCGGCGCGGTGGTGAGCACGGGGGCCGGCAAGGACTACCCTGGCAAGCTCACCCTCTTCGTCTTCTTCACCTGCGTCGTCGCCGCCACCGGTGGTCTCATCTTCGGATATGACATCGGTATCTCAGGTAATTAACTTATATATCCTTAATTATTTTGTTCATCATATATATTGCTGGAATCTCTGTGAAGTAATTAATTTTGACGGACTAAAATAAAACTATAGGCGGTGTGACGTCCATGGACCCGTTCCTGAAGAAGTTCTTCCCGGAGGTGTTTCGGAAGAAGCAGATGGCGAACAAGAACAACCAGTACTGCAAGTACGACAACCAGCTGCTCCAGACCTTCACCTCGTCGCTCTACCTCGCCGCCCTCGTCGCCTCCTTCTTCGCCGCCACCGTCACCCGCGTCCTCGGCCGCAAGTGGTCCATGTTCGGCGGCGGCCTCACCTTCCTCATCGGCGCCGCCCTCAACGGCGCCGCCGAGAACGTCGCCATGCTCATCATCGGTCGTATCCTCCTCGGTGTCGGCGTCGGCTTCGCCAATCAGGTACCGTACTCCTGTCGATTATATCGTGGTTTTGATTTAAGGGTTAATTATATATCTGTTATCAATTAATATATACGTACCCTTGTCTTAATTCGTTCAAAGATATTAAGCGATACTATACAGAGTATATATATGGAGTTGCATTGCATGCACTAACCAGCTTCATACACACTAGCTACCATATATATATATATTAAATAGCGTGTATTTAATTAAGTAAAAATATGATATACTTTTCTTCGTGTTGCATCAATGAGAACACGATCGAAGACGATGTTGCTCGATCAGTCTCGTGTGATGGTTACATTGTGAAGAAAATTATTAGACGTATGTAAAGCTAGCCGGCGTCTCACATGCGCTGCGTTGATGGAGCAATCCAATATATGAAACAAAAAGTTAATATAAACCGGCCAGTTGCACCACCCTCAGCCATCATTATTCTACTCTTATAACATCGATTCCTTCCATGACCATGAGTATATATAATCATATAATATATATACTTTTTCCACAAAAGAGATCAATGAAATATCCATGGGTGAGATTAGGTAGCTCGTTTTGAACACAATCAATTAATTAGTAGTAACAAATATATATGCTTTATCATGCCAAGCTGGGCTAGCCAGCAACTTACATGTGCAAATTAAGTCCAAGCTGGTAGGCCTAGCTAGCCATAGATTTCATTTATGTTAATTAATTTCTCAAGTACTACAATAGTCCCTAGTATCTCACTTTCATATAGTACTCTTCAATCAAGAGAAGAGGTGAGGCCCACCCAATTGGATAGGTTTGATGGTGATATGCAACATTATGTGCTTCCCAAAGTCCAAGCTGGATGTTTACTTCCAAAGCTACAGAGGTTGACTGATTTGTTTGTTTATCACTCTCAGTAGCTGGCCATGATTAGATTACTTGTTCCCATTGCCACTTCTTCTCTTCTTGCTGCTTAATTTGTCTCTTGCTCTGAGCTGTGATTTTGACTCTCATCGCAGCATATCATACTATTCGTCTCCCACATGGAAGATATTAATTAGTACATGGCCATTTAACGAATATGTAAATTGTCCTGAAAATTAAGGAGCGAGAATCTCGCCGGAATTATTGGCAAGCAGAGATATCCGCTCTCAAACTAAATGAGAATTAGTTTAAGCTGGTCTGACGTGATGAGGTTCAACTGTAAGATTCTCTTGCGTCCCAAATATATATATATAAATCCCTCCATTTCTGAAGCATCATAATCTGTTCTTATGCATCAACGACGCAATAGCCAAATATGTATGCATATTTTATCATCATCTTTTTCTAATCACATATTTAAAAAATCTTCATATTTTTCTTCGCAAATCAATTTTCGCATTGAATACATCGGTGGCATGCAAGCTGTAGCTTGAACTCGATGGATCATCCATGATCCATCCATCCGAGATTCACGTGGAATCGAAGATGTACGCCTTTTCTCCTTATTTTTTTCAATTAATTGATGAAAAGCAAGAGTACGTGTTGATGCATGTGAAGCTGATTAACCTTGAATTGAAGCATGAACATCGATAGCGGCAAAGGAAACTTATCCAGATAACTAGGATAATTAATTTTTAACCTTTTTCCATCATCTAGAAACTGCATTCATGTTAGTCACGGACTGCAGTGATAATGTTAATATTAGTCGATCACTGATGGATCCTTGTCGTCGATCGGTACGTTTCCAATCGATAGGAAATTAAAGAGTAAAGCTATATATCGATAATTATATGGTACTAATAATTAATTAAGCAGAAACTAGGAAGGAAAATATAGGGTTTTAATTGTAGACGTCACTGTATGAAGGAATAGCCGTCATCTAGTCGTGACGATAGTTGGAAGAATTGTACGTACACTTGCAGAGTAGGCCATTGCTTTCTTAATTGAAGACTTGACCTGCATATATAGTTACAACTAGCAGCGTCGTTTTCAGCAAAGGAACAAGACTGAAAATGAATCGTATTATTACATACTGTACGTATTAGACTACAGGAAATAAAGGGACAGGTCACAGGTCGATCGATCGAGATGTATCATATATATGTTGAATTTGAAGGGAGAATTTTTTTTTTTTGTTCATGTACGTCTTTGTCAAACGATATATAAGATATAGTCCTATCTGCTGAAAAAATGAACATATGTATATGTCGGCATAGTAGTAGTCTACAAAGCAGAAAATTAGTTAGTTAATAATGGTATGAACAACTCATATATATATATATATATATATATATATATATATATATATATATATATATATATATATATATATATATATATATATATACACGATGAACAATTAATTAAATGGATAGAAATATTGAATGGATGCAGTCGGTGCCGGTGTACTTGTCGGAGATGGCGCCGGCTCGGCTGCGCGGGATGCTCAACATCGGGTTCCAGCTGATGATCACGATCGGCATCCTGGCGGCGGAGCTGATAAACTACGGGACGGCGAAGATCAAGGCCGGGTGGGGTTGGCGCGTGAGCCTGGCGCTCGCCGCCGTCCCCGCCGCCATCATCACCCTCGGCGCCATCTTCCTCCCCGACACCCCCAACTCCCTCATCGACCGCGGCCACCCGGAGGCCGCCGAGCGCATGCTCCGCCGCATCCGTGGCTCCGACGTGGACGTGTCCGAGGAGTACGCCGACCTGGTGGCGGCGAGCGAGGAGTCGAAGCTGGTGCAGCACCCGTGGCGCAACATCCTCCGCCGCAAGTACCGCGCGCAGCTCACCATGGCCATCTGCATCCCCTTCTTCCAGCAGCTGACCGGCATCAACGTCATCATGTTCTACGCGCCCGTGCTGTTCGACACGCTGGGCTTCAAGAGCGACGCGTCGCTCATGTCCGCCGTCATCACCGGGCTGGTGAACGTGTTCGCGACGCTGGTGTCCATCTTCACCGTGGACCGGCTGGGGCGGAGGAAGCTGTTCCTGCAGGGCGGAGCGCAGATGGTGGTGTGCCAGGTGGTGGTGGGGACGCTGATCGCCATCAAGTACGGGACGAGCGGCATCGGCGACATCCCCAAGGGGTACGCGGCGGCGGTGGTGGTGTTCATCTGCACGTACGTGGCCGGATTCGCGTGGTCGTGGGGGCCCCTGGGGTGGCTGGTGCCCAGCGAGATCTTCCCGCTGGAGATCAGGCCGGCGGGGCAGAGCATCAACGTCTCCGTCAACATGCTCTTCACCTTCGTCATCGCCCAGGCCTTCCTCACCATGCTCTGCCACATGAAGTTCGGCCTCTTCTACTTCTTCGCCGGCTGGGTGGTGATCATGACCGTCTTCATCGCGCTCTTCTTGCCGGAGACCAAGAACGTGCCCATCGAGGAGATGGTGCTCGTCTGGAAGTCGCACTGGTTCTGGCGCCGATTCATCGGAGACGATGACGTCCACGTCGGCGCCAACCACGTCTCCACCAACGCCAAGCTCCAACCGTAGTTCGTCACCTACTGCATCCATGTCTTCCTTCCTGTGTTACGTGTGTACAGTACATGATGCTAGCTACTAGTTTGTTTTGTTTTCCCTAGTCAGTCTGTGTGTTTCTTGTTTCGCCAAATTCATCTTGCTGTATGAGTGTCACTTGTTACCATTATCGTATTCATACACGGAAAGATTAATTAATTAATTAATGAAGCTTCCATTCCATGTTCTCATTCACTACATACTGCATGCCTATGTTCCAGTTCAGGACAAGAAGTTACAAACTGTATGGACAACAAGAGTATATAAATAGCAGAGTGTGTACAGGGTGCCCATCTTGCTAAAGATTGTTTTGTTCCACATTTTTAAGTCAGCAATGAATTATTCAACAATGACACCATTTGTCTTCAAATGTAATACAGTTTATGGAGAAATGTATTATATGAAAGCTACTGCTGCTGCTGCTACTGCAACTCAGCATATTGTTTGAGCTTTATTCACCAACAAATTAATTAAAAGGAAACAATGAAGGAACCTCCCTGCTCTGTTGCTATGCAGAGCATTGGAGGTCTAGATGACTGTGCTTGACTCGTAAATATCTTATTACTGAGCCTTTCCCTCCATCTGAACATCCTTCACCAGATCCCCAGCACTGCCATATTCCATCAGTCTAGGCCCTGAAGCCATGCTTCGGCCCCTTGGATTCTTCATAAAAGAGCTCGAGGCATGTCCCGAACGCGCATGCCGTGAACTCTGTGCCTTGTAGGTCGATGTGCCAGCCACCAACCTGGAAGATTTACGATCCGATCTACCGCTACGATCGGAACGATGGGAAGAAGAAATTTTGCGAGTGTGACGGTCTGAGACCTCTTTTGAGCCAGATGCTCTTACAGGATGCTTATTGTAGAAACCAAGGTTTGGCAAGAGACCTACAAGGTACTTCTTCAGGTGCTCATCACCTACATTCTTCTGTGCTGGGTTGCCATCTAGGTTGACGGCTTCAAGAGAATTGTAGTTTGCAGCCAGCTGGCCAAGGCCCTTTGATGTCGAAATCTTGTTGTGGCGCAGGTCCAGAACCTTTAGCTTCAGAAGACGGTGAAGACCATCTATCTCACTGATCTTGTTACCACCCAGATACAACTCCTTCAAAGAAGAACAGGAGGCCAAACCTAACAAATACCCAGAGCATAAGTCAATAGGAACAGAGGGAATCCTATTCGAATGTTTTGTCATAACACAAAAGTATTGGGCCATTTTGTCAAGAAACAATGCAGAAATTCAATTTTAGTTCAATCATTGGATAGTCTTTTCTTCTTCTTTTTTGTGGATAATTCAACAACCAGCATAGTGAGGATGGTATGGCAGAGCATAACAATTCTTAGTAAGAGCACACTAAAATGTCTATGAAATATTGAGGCATTTTGTCAAAGAGTCAATGAAGAAATTCAATTTTAGTTAATTCATTGTGTGTCTTTTCTTTTTTCAAATAATTCAACAATCAGCGAAGCGAGGATGGCAGAACATATCGACAATGTTCTTTTTCAGATAAGAGCACGCTAAAATGGGATTCTTTCTTTTTCAGATAATTCAACAATCAACATATCGAGGGGGAAAGCAGATCATTAATTCATTATGTATACAGGCTAGACTAGACAAAAAAGAACATTTGTCATACGACATAGAAACAAAAAAGCATATAAATAAGGGGAAAGTAAAACATGTTAATGTCAATACCATGGCCAATTCTGGATATCCTATTATAGCTGATGTCCAGTAAGCGTAAGCGTGTCAATTCTCTAAGGCCTTCAATTGTTGAGATATTATTCTTTGACAAGCTTAACATGTGAAGACCCCTTGGAAGAGCTCCTGCAGTTATTCGCACTGCATAGTGCATAGGAAGACCCAAATGAGATAATTTTGTAATCTTATATAACAAATGAAAGCACATTTCCAGTGACTAATCTACTGAATTACGGAGAGAAGAACGCACCAATTGAATTCCCAGACAAGTTCAATAAGCGTAGGCCTAAGAAAGCGCTCAATCTTGGAATTGCAACCAAGCCAAGGTTTCCTAATTGTGCCGATGAAGAAGTAGGAGTCAATTTTGAAATATAAGTGTAAGCTATCTCCATGCCAAGAGGACTTTTAGCATCAGGCCGGACAGCAGGAACACCAGCCACCGGCTCATTATATTTTGTCAACACCGAGTTTGAACTTTCTCCTTGCTCCTCGACAAGGGTGCCATCATCAATATCAATTTGGTTGATCCAATCCTCAATTCTTTTAATGCTAAAAGTTCTCGGGGAAAGTTCATCTGGGTCCACATCAAAATACTGATTGTCATTAATTCCAGTTCTGTTGTGCTCGAGTTCTTCACTAATATGCTTTGAATCACACAACTTTAGATCACTCGCATCAATGACAAGTGATTTGTGGTAGGGCGTGCTATCTCTGTTCCACAAGTTATCTTTTCTCTCTTGATCTAGAGCTTCATTGATGCCACCGTCATTGTTGGAATGGTGAGAACCATCCCCTGTACCAGAGTAGTAGGGGGCAACTGGATCAACTGATTGGCGACCGCTCACATATTTGTTATCCCAATATTCATGACTTAGCATCCCATCCCTAACAAAACTTTCTTCTGCACTTGCAGTGGACATTTGACCCCCATCAGCAGCATCAGAGCAACCTATTGAACCATTGTCCTCAAAGTTCATTCTTTCATAGACATCTGGAGAAGAAGGTCCAGCACAATGCACATCCAAATTTGATTTAGAGTGATGTGGCTCGACGCTATTCAGATAATCAACCTTCTCACTAACCGCTGAACACAGATCTTCATAAGACCTGCAACGAGGCCCTAGTATCTCAGAATCAGCAGAACCTTCTGTACCACAATTGGAATTATTCTGAAATATAGCGGATTGTGATCTTGGAAATTTGGTTTGGTCATAACACATGTAGTGGCTATCAGAGTCAACAACATGGTCACCTGAAGGACTGATCAAGTCAGACAAGGCATCAAAAGCATTCTCATTACCCTTAGTGTTTAACTTAGCAGATTCTCCGACAGCTGAATTGCTTTTCAAACTAGAGCAATGGCCTTTGTGGTCACAGTCGATAATATCACATTCAGCACCTTCACTAAAATGATGATCATGATCCTTGTGAAGCATGTTTCCGAGAGATAGGCTCTTCTTTAGGTGGCCAGACTCCTTGCTATCATCAGAGCATGCATATCTGTTCAAGTCTTCAGATCTCCAGCATTCTTGATGAGATGATGGGCTAGTATCATACTGCCGGCTAACATTTGAATGATCATTTACATCTGTCAACTGGTTTGGACTTGCTGATCCAGCGTTGGACTTCACTGTTTGATCCTGAGAATCCATCTGTGAAGCAGCAAGCATGGTATCCTTCTGTGAAGCACGGAGAATGGCTTGTTCAGCTGGCAGAAAGCGTTCCTAATAAAAATATAAAAGGAAAGAAAAAGAAGTTGGAGCCAATTAGTTCAGACAAGCCAATCAATCCAAATGTTCTCTTCAGGGCAAAGCAAAGAGAAACAAATTAAAATGTAATAAGTAGTTTTTGATACCTTTGCCCTATGATGTGTGGTACTGGTCGAGGATGAGAAGCAGAAAAACCTAACCATAAGTCAAAACTCTGATGGAAATCACAAGGACAATACAAACAGAGTTGAGCCAATCACATTGCTATATCAAAGGATCACCTTCGAAGAGAACTCAGCTCAGCAAATGTGTTACATCTCAACTATTGTTGGAAATTAACCATAATCGAAAAGACCCTCCAATGCTCGGCGTAGTCTCCAGATGTAAGATGGGCTTTTCCCCAAAGGCAAGGTTAAGTTGATTGCAGAGTAGATGCAAACCCACACCCACTTAGAGGTGCGAGATGTGCCTGACCTCTTGATATCTGCCAGGCTGGACGAAAGATTAAGGAACTAGATAATTCCAGAAGGATGCATGTGGTTGGCACAATCCTGCAAACAGAAAACGTGTTACATATTACCATGAGTGATAAAGAAAACTTGACCAGAAATTCTCATGATGTTCACCATGTTAACCATACAATAGTAGTCCAAATTGTTTGCATATTGTTTTGTTCTATATAACATATAAGGTCTAAATAGTGATGTTCATGATAAGCGAATGTTCAATTATTAAAAGAAAGCACTCTGTATTGGCCTTGGTACCCAATAATAAAAACTAACGCTGAGCTGAAACTGAAACCAAATGAGTCCAACTTAATTTACTCTGGTTGCATGCAAGAGAAAATCACACTCCCATAGGACGCAGATCATTGTGAGCTCATCCAAAGGCAGCTACTAACCAAGACTAACAGTACAAAACCCTTTGAAAGTTGCAACAACAAGGACGAGATAGAAATGAGAAGGCTTTATACTCTAATCGATTCCATTGTAGGAAGACAATTAATGAGATATGAGAGGTCCTGGACCGAAAGCTCCCCAGCACTGTCTCATCTCGTGAGCACATATCTGCACCACCCTTCCCTTGAGACTTGAGTGGCTGCAGCAGCGCCACCAAACAGACTGTCCAGGCGATGGCGATGGCGATGCTTTGGGTCCATGGACCTCTCCCCGTCCCTGACCACTAGAGAGGTGCAGTGACAATCTAACGTGTACAGTACAGCCGTAAAGAAGAAACCTTTCTTTTAGTACAGTGATTGCCATCGTCATTATTAGGTAAAATACCTTTTCAACCTTAAAAATGTCATCATTATGAATGAATTCATAATATGTACAAAAGCAGAACCTCTGTTTTTTGATTGGATATGTTGATGAATTAAACCAAGATGTGTACTGAACAAAAAGCCAAATATTTGAATGATTCGTCCATGAAAAGAGAGACACAGCTAGATCCAAAAGTTTCATGGCATAGACATGGAGAAAAGAAAAGTGATGAATTTGCGCCTAATCCACTGAAGCTGCTCTCTATAATTCGATGACGGCATCGGTTCAGGTCAGGACGAATAATAATAATAATACACGCACGACACGATATACTACACGAGCAAAATCAGGGGGGAGAGAGAGAGAAATCTGTGAGCAAACTAAATAGAGGTCCGAGGAGGGCTATGAAACAGAAATCCATGAATCTAAAATCCTAGAAGAGGAGGAACATGGCAAAGAAGAGGGGGAGGAAGCCGCGGTTACACATACCTTTGTTCTTCCCTCTCCGCCTCGTTGCCCTTCTCCGTCCAGAAAGAATCCTGCTCTAATGGCTGGTTGGGGTCGTCTGCGCTGCGGCGAAGAGAGGAGAGGAGGAGGAGGAGGAGAACCTAGAACCTGTGAATCTGTGATTGGATCTGTAATTATCAATCGATTGAGAGCTTCTCTTCTTCTTCTTCTTCTTCTTCTTCTTGTTTGGGACTTGGAGACCGACCGGGTAAAGAAGAGGTTTTTTATGTTTCTTGATTTTTATTTTCTGGTGATAAGGAGAAGAGAGGAGATCCCGGAGTTGCCTGCTACTGGGCTGGATGGTGGGCCATGGCCCATCTATGAGCCCATGGCAGGTGGGCATCTGGCCTTGTGGCTGCGGAGGATATTCCCTTCTTCCTCCTCCCCTCCCTTTGGCCGTCGTCTCGTCTTCTCCTCCTCCCTTCGCCTTGTTTAATCCCCATTCCCAAATCAAAGGCAAAGCTTCCTCTCTCTCTCTAGTCGTCGTCGTCCCTGCGCCGCGGGACGGGCCATTGCCCATTGCCCGGCGGCGCCGACTGCGCCCGGCCGTATCTCCCCACCGCATTCCCGCGGCTAGCCTGCCTAGACGAGACGACACAGCTAGCACAGGTGCGCTATCTATTTATTTATCCTTCATTTATTATTTATCATCACTATATGTATATAATACTTTGGGCCTTGCATTACTCCATCCAATAATCATCTCGGTGTTCATGCGCAGTGTCCTTTTTGCAGTAACCGTCCCAACAATACACACACTTGTATCTCCTCTGCCATGCCTTGCCAGTTGCCACACCACAATAATAGTTTCTCAGTCTTTCTTCTTGCCATATGCTGGTTTCAGAATTCCAACGCCCAATTTTTAATAACCATTTTTGTAACTATAATATTGATCCGAATGAATGAATCTGGTCTGTTTTTAGGAGCTGACATCACATCACTCCTGTTGTGTCCACTACAAAAAGTACATGACATCACATCATTAATTACCATGATATTTTTTTCCTTCCGAGAGAATGGAGTACTAATTAGTAGTAGGATGGATTGGTTTTTTTTATCTGTTGGGATAGTAATGAAAAAGACCACATATGTGTTGAAACTCAGTGAGTTGCTCTTGAGTAACGCAAAGTTTATTATCTGCTCCTACTGATTCCTGAGTAAAGGCGCAGTTCCTTGCTTTTGCACAGTTGACTCTATCTACAACACGCATGCTAGTATCGTACATTGCATATTTGCGTATCAATGGTTGTACTAGGATTTTATGCAACCAACTAGTACAAAATTCAAGAATCAACCTTGTTGTTTTATCTGCCTGAAATCTGACATTGTTTAATACACGCAGAACATGAATTGAGCGTCAAGCTTCCTGTCTTGAAAGAGGAACTCTAATGCACCCACCCCATTTCTCTGGGTAAAACAGCTATATATTGTTTCAAGCAAAACATTTTCAATGGGTTCAGACAAGCAGAGTGGTAGCCCATTACTGGGAACCCTCAAGATGAAGAGGGTCAGGACGATCCTGACACATACTTATCCATATCCTCATGAACACTCAAGGCATATCATGACTGCAGTCATAATTGCATGCCTCTTTTTCATCTCGTCTGACAATATGCATACCCTCATACATAAACTGGACAACAATATCAAGTGGTGGTCCATGTA
Organism: Oryza punctata; assembly: GCA_000573905.2. Classification (NCBI taxonomy): domain Eukaryota; kingdom Viridiplantae; phylum Streptophyta; class Magnoliopsida; order Poales; family Poaceae; genus Oryza; species Oryza punctata. Next base: position 400,220 of record CM002494.2, on the reverse strand, counting down.
TGTTTGCCTAATCGGTTTCTTCTATTTCTTCTCTTCTCCCTTTCTCGGAAGAACTATTCAGCCGAGTTACTCGAATTTCAACCGATGGTATGTCGTCAACTCCTTAGTATGTCTCAACAACTCAACATTATATTTCTTTTGGCTTGTCTTTATTGCTCCACAGAAACTTCTGCAAATGCATAACTAAGTTGTTAGGAGGAGTGACTCTATCACTTGTACATAATTGCAGGTATGTCGCTTGGATTTGCTTCGCTTCACTGTATCATCTTCCCAGCTTCCAATCAATGGGAGTTGATATGCGCATGAACCTTTCACTCTTTTTGACGATATATTTCTCATCTGTCCTTTTCATCATCGCCTTTCATATAGTTTTTATTGGTCTCTGGTACATTGGACTGGTTGCTCGCATGGCAGGAACAAGACCTGGAATTTGGACCATATTCCAAAACTGTACTGTAAGTTTACTGAAAAAAATTATTTGTTATTTTTTTATAAAAAAAATAATCTGTCAGATTGCTCATTGGAAGATTATTTCTGTATTTGTTTCAGGTAATCAGTATTGCTTGCTGTGTATTCTACAGTCATTGTGGGAATCTTGCTGTTCACAAAAGTAAATCTTTTGGTAGGAATTCTGATCCAAATTTGCTTGCTTTTCTTGAGAATGAAAAGGGAACCACCTGGATATCAAATTTTCTCCGTATGAATGAGTTAAAAGATCAGATATGTTCATCTTGGTTTGCTCCGGTTGGATCTGCAAGTGATTATCCTCTTCTATCCAAATGGGTTATCTATGGGGAGGTACCACTGGCCTCAATTCATCTATTCTTTCTTTTCATTTTTCCAGCTGACAATATCCATATTACACTTCTTTGATCAAGCTATTCTCCAGTTAGTTTGCAGTGGATCCTGTGCTGGCCCTTCAGATGAAATATCTCCTCTGTACTCATTGTGGGCTACATTTGTTGCCCTTTATATTGCTAACTTTGTTGTGGAGAGATCAACTGGGTATGTGTTTATTGTTTTGCACGTGCATGTTCTTATTGATGCATTAATTTTCTTATAATGGAAGCTAGTAATATATTGTTTCCAAAAAAATTGCTTGTATATATTCAGTCTTTTCACTCTTTGTCTTAATTATGCACTACAATTATTTCAGATGGGCTCTTACACACCCATCAACTGTATTGGAGGAAGAGAAGCTGAAGAGACAAATGAAACCAGATTTCCTGGACATGGTACCTTGGTATTCAGGGTAGGGCCTTTCTATTGTTCTGACGACATCAAGTTAGATTACAGGCGAGTCCAATGGAAAAATCTGACATCTTTGGCTTTGCTTTATGCAGGACATCAGCTGATTTATTCAAGACTGCATTTGATCTTATGGTCTCTGTAACTCTTTTTGTTGGGCGATTTGATATGCGCATGATGCAAGTAAGAGTGCTTCCTCTGGAACTTTTACTCAATATGATATGCCCAACATGAATATAAGTTCTAAGGTTCTCCAAATCAGAATTGTGATTCATTTCCTAGGTTCTTTTCACTGAAAATGTTTTGCCTTGGTGGTCATGGCTGTCTAATTTTAACACTCCAAATTTCAGTTTTGTATTCTGTCACTGTGCACATGCGTGTATGTTCAAGCCTGATGATGCATGCTTGATCTCTCAAACTTCTTTCTTTTAACATTGTCTTTTAGGCTGCAATGAAAAGGACAACAGATGAAACTCAGAATGATGATCTTTTGTATGACTACTTCAATGAAAGAGAAGACCTTTGGTTTGACTTTGTTGCAGACACTGGTGATGGAGGAAACTCATCGTATACGGTTGCCCGATTGCTAGCTCAACCATCCATTCAGACTGTAATTGGTGGCTCTATGCATACTCTTCCACGTGGAAATCTGCTCCTTATTGGCGGAGACCTTGCGTAAGTTTGCAGCAGATTTAGCAGATTTGCACTTATTCTGCAGTCAATTAATTCGTACTTACAAAATCTAGATTCGTTGTTTAGCCAGTTGAGTCACATGATTGATTTCATCCTTATACCATGGGAAATTATACAGACTAGAGCTCTTGTTAAATGTTTGGAGATTCAGACTGTTAACACTTAACAGCATGGTTGAGTTCTGCAGTTATTTTTGAATGAATTGTTTTCTTTGTCCCATTGAAGCATTGAACTGCATCTTCAGTATTGAACACCTTAGCCTTCATAATTGAATAGACCGAGTTTGCCACCTGTTGACGATCTCATTTCTTATGTTCTGTCTCAAGCAACAGCAACTCATGGATAAGCACATCAAGCTTCTTCTCTATAATAGCGAAGGCTCGAGTTTATTCAGGCACATCTCAGCATTTTTGGAAGCTCCATAAATTGTTTTGTTTATTTCTTATCGTTTGCACACGATGATGGTGTTTTCACATATTTCATTACCAATCCATGGGTGGATCTGAATTCAAGCATTGCAGTCACATGACTCCAATGAACTCTTGCTAAACCTAGTGATTTTTTTTTTCAAATTAACAAATGGATGATTACGCAATTTTAGTATTTTTTCCTGAATTCCCCATCCATAGTGGTTCTCCATGAAGTATGTGGAACTTAGTCCATTTTATTAGTGAAATATGGATATTGTAGTTTCTGTTTCCTTTAACTTTCTGTAATTTCGGAATATACAGATACCCAAACCCATCTTCATTTACATATGAGATGCGCTTCTTTAGTCCTTATGAGTATGCTCTGCAACCTCCACCTTGGTATAGAGCTGAACATATAGCTTTGGACAAGCCTGAGGTTCCTCATGGTATATCAAAGATGAAAGATTATGACGGACCACAGTGTTTCATAATTCCTGGGAATCATGGTGTGTACTCTGTACATATTTAATTCTTAACTTGATTAATCTACTTGTTTCCTTTCCTTTGGACTCTGTCAACTGTCAAGTATGTAAGGTAGATAATACATGCTTGTTTTTATGAAGTTCATTTCATGATTTTCATTCTATTTACCACAGACTGGTTTGATGGGCTGCACACTTTTATGAGATATGTATGTCACAAAAGTTGGTTAGGTGGATGGTTTCTGCCTCAGAAGAAGAGTTATTTTGCATTGCGGCTTCCCCAGGGTTGGTGGGTATTTGGACTTGATCTAGCTCTTCATGGTGACATTGATGTATACCAATTCAAGTTCTTTGCAGAGCTTTGCCAGAACAAGGTGCATTTCTTTTTGTTCTCGTATATCCTTCTGTTTAATTCTGTTTATGCATTTGCTTTTTTTTTCATTATTTTTGGTTTCTCATGTACATGACATTTTTTTTTAAAAAAAATGCTTCAACCATGTATACTGCCATCAGAGTGGCTACTGGCTAGTAAACACCCAATATGAACGAAGTTTTCTTTTTCTTTTTTTAATCATAGCCCCTTTTGCTTTTTAGGTGGAAAAACTTCCTTGCATGTTTTCGGTAAAAAAAACCTTGCATGTTTTAGGTCAAAAAAGACTTCCTTGCATGTTACTTTGTTATCATTTAATTTTGGTTAGTTCCTGATGAATGAACTGCTAATCATTTCCAATAAAGTTTAGAGACATCAGAATCTCTTGGATATTGGGACTACTTTTTTATTTCCAGATCTTGTTAATCCACTACATTTCTGAAGTTCTGCAGATTGGAGAGAATGACTCTGTTATTGTGATGACACATGAGCCAAACTGGCTTCTTGATTGGTATTGGAAGGAGACCACAGGCAAGAATGTTTCACATTTAATCCAGGACTACATGAATGGAAGATGCAAACTTCGTCTTGCCGGGGATTTACACCATTTTATGAGGCATTCAGCTAATCAGATAGATAACGCTACTTCTGTGCAACACTTGCTTGTCAATGGATGCGGTGGTGCATTTTTGCACCCAACACATGTTTTCAAAAACTTCGAGCAGTTCTCCGGAACTACTTACGAGTGCAAGGCTGCTTATCCATCCTTCGATGACTCTAGCGGGGTATGTTGTTCTCCATGATAATGGAATTTCTGTAATTTATAGCCTAACTAGCTTAACTAGCTTGTGTGTGTACAAGTGAAATAAAGGAAATCTTATCAATTAATTATGCAGATTGCGCTGGGTAATATACTAAAGTTCCGCAAGAAGAATTGGCAGTTTGACACAATTGGTGGTTTTATCTACTTCATACTGGTATTCTCAATGTTCCCACAGGTTAGTTCTATACTCTGTTTAGCTATAATTTTCCTGTATGCATTTTCTCTAAAAATGTATTGTTCCTTGAATTTATTCACTTTGACTTACAAATCTGCAAACAAGGGACATCCTTTTAAGAAATCAACCTTGGAACTTACAGGAAACCTGCTGCTGGATAGCTTTGAATTGGTTGGAAGCAAATCTTATTCATGCTTCCCTACGTTATTGTGTCTCTTTTGGCAAATGTATTTGACTTTTGTTGTTGACCCAGTTGCTCAACATATTCAATTATTGTAAAACTCATCCAGACTTTGCTGTCTGCAAAACTCAGAACAGCAATTTTGCGGTGCCTAAATTGTTCTACTACCCTATATGCCACTTCAACTGGCTACTGGCAGTAACTTATTGTTCATTGTTGCTCCTTTTTTTAAAAAAAAAAAGAAAAATAAAAAAACATGCATTTAACCACCTACTGGTTACTTGGAAAATCAAACTTGGTGATAGCAAGCATTGATGTGTATCCTTGCATTGCTAAGCTGTTCTTTGATGCTCTATCGTGCTATAATAATCTTGATCTAATCACGACTAATTGATCCTGTTTCTGTTTTGTTCCAGTGTAATCTTGGTCACATCTTAAATGAAGAAACTTGGTCAGGGCGTCTGGGAAGCTTCTCAAGTACAATATGGAGTGCTTTGCTCTATATTTTTGAACACTCTTATGTCTCTTCAGTAGGAAGTCTAACTTTATTACTGGCGTCATATTCATTTGTACCATCCAAGCTCTCACGGAGAAAAAGAGCTATTATAGGTGGTCTGCATGTTTTGGCCCATCTCACTGCAGCTCTGCTTTTAATGTTGCTGCTGGAGTTGGGAATTGAAATTTGTATTCGGAATCATTTGTTGGCGACATCAGGTATTCCATGTCATTCTCATATCAAGATGAAAATTCTTATTGCAGGTCAAGATCAAACTGCATGTCCATGCTTATGATATGTCTTCTAATATATGTAAAAAAAATCCTTATCTAGTCTTTTAAACTCAGGATATACTAATTTATGGTTTCCAACTGGACTAGATTGTAAACATTTCATATTTCATCCCTGGAGTGCCTAGAGGAAATTAAAGGCAAAAGATATTCCTATGCAGACATGTCATATCCTAGGGAGTTTATTTGACAAAACTATCATGCCATGTCCCCGATAATATACCTCAGCCATTTACTCTGAGCTCCACTGCAGAAAAGGTTTAGTGAGTGATATAGCTAGGATCCTTGTATTTGTTCCTGACTTCAGAGAATTTTTTTTTTGACAGTATACAGTAGGAGAGACTCCCATTGGTGTGGGTGTGTGTGTGTGTGTGTGTGTATAAAGGAGAGAATATTTACAAAGATTTTCAGAGATTTTGCTTGTGTCCTGTTTCTTCTTCCAAGCGAAATTCAACTTGAACTGAAAATTTTACTGTTGTAGGTTATCACACACTATACGATTGGTATCGGTCAATGGAAAGTGAGCATTTCCCTGACCCAACCGGTCTTCGTGCTCGCTTGGAGCAATGGACACTTGGACTGTACCCAGCATGCATAAAATACCTAATGTCAGCCTTTGACGTTCCTGAGGTAACAAGAGTCTCATCTTGGAAACAACTACAGTTTCCATGCACTTTTTGGATAGTTTACTTACAGTTATGAAACGATGTATATCTTTGTTCAGGTCATGGCTGTGACAAGAATTAATATCTGCAAGAATGGGATGATGTCTCTTTCTCGGAGTGTTCTGATGATGTACTACACTTCTGTGTTTATCTACTTCTGGATTTTCTCAACTCCAGTTGTCTCCCTCATATTTGGTAGTTACCTATATATCTGCATCAACTGGTTCCACATACACTTTGATGAAGCCTTCTCTTCCTTGCGTATTGCAAACTACAAATCATTCACAAGATTCCACATTAAGAAGGATGGTGACCTGGAAATATTCACCCTTGCAGTTGACAAGGTAACAATTCAACTTGATTGCGTTGATCTAATCCATACCACCCAATATATAAGTGACAATACATGTTAATTTGTGTACACAGAAACAAAGTACATATATTATCCATCTTTAAACATGCCAATTTGGTGAGCAGGTCCCAAAGGATTGGAAGTTGGATCCCAAGTGGGAGGCAGAGGAAAGAAGGCCTCATCAGCTCAGCCATCACTGGAAGCACCCCAGCAAGTGGAGGTCATCCTCTTCCCCAGACCCTGTCACGTCGGTACGGGTTGTCGACCATTTCACCATTTCAAGAACAAGAACATCAGATCCCAACACCTCTTGTTGATCAGATACATGGTGGGTCGTCTACGGCATTTTCTAGAGGAATTGACAACTGCGCGTTGCTATCTTTATAGATCCCCAGATCCAGCTTACTTAGGCTGCCGAACTGACAAGTGAGCCTGCATTTTAGAGAAATGGAGTTTTACAGAGTATATAGAATTAGTAACAAAGAAATGATTATTAGTTCATCAAAATTGTAAGGCATGATTGGTTGTATGATTGAAGTAGACTATTGAGATTGCTTCAGCTAAGATGGTAAACAAAATGTTGTTATCATCGGTAGAGATTGAAAACGGAAAGGAATTGTGCCATGGGCTGGTTTATCCGTTACTTGGATGCCACTCGTCTTGTTGGTGAACACATTGTATAAAGTAGTAGTAGCGTGTTGGACCAAAGTGCTGATACTGAGAAAGTGTGTGTAGCCCTGTACGTGAAGAGAGGCATAAATCATAATCATGGCAGCCTCTTGCATGCAGAAAAGAAGCTAATTAGTTTGCAAATTTGTAGCTTGTCCAATGCAAAAGCCCTGGGAGCAATGTGTGTGCTTGGTGTTGAGCATCTTGGCTTTGCTCGTGGTGCGAGGCAAGCATCTTCGTTACTACTCCACTATGTAATGTGTCTAGCTTTCTTGTTCGATATATCGGCTATAAAATGGGATGGAATGGTGCAAGCTGATGTGAACTGAATTGAGCAAGCTAAGATTGCAAGTGCTAGCAGCTAGATATGGCAAGCGAGCATGAGCAGACATCATCAATAGAGGGTGAGCAAGGCCAAGGTGATCAGACATCATCAATGGTGGGCGAGCAAGGCCAAGGTGAGCAGACATCATTAATGGAGGACGAGCAAGACCAAGGTGATCAGAAATCATCAATGGAGGGCGAGCAAGGCCAAGATGAGCAGACATCATCAATGGTGGGCGAGCAAGGCCAAGATGAGCAGACATCATCAATGGTGGGCGAGCAAGGCCAAGATGAGCAGACATCATCAATGGTGGGCGAGCAAGGCCAAGATGAGCAGACATCATCAATGGAGGGCGAGCAAGGTCAAGGTGATCAGAAATCATCAATGGAGGGCGAGCAAGGCCAAGGTGAGCAGACATCATCAATGGAGGGCGAGCAAGATCAAGGTAATCAGAAATCATCAATAGAGGACGAGGGCGAGGGCGAGCAAGACCAAGGTAATCAGAAATCATCAATAGAGGACGAGGGCGAGGGCGAGCAAAATAAAGGTGAGCAGACATCACCAATGGAGGGCGAGCAAGGCGGCGGCATGGGCATGGAGCAGAAGGTGGAGGAGCTGATGACGGCGTTTGACGACCACGTGGACAAGGCGCTGAGGCATCGGGAGGAGCTGGATGAGCTCTTCAGGATCCTCCGGGACCACAAGCCCGCCGTCTCGCAGCTTCCCCGGGACAAGAAGGACCACCTCGCCGCCCTCCTGCTCAACATCGCCGACGTCCTGGAGCTCTGCAAGAAGCCCGAGGAGGACAAGGACAAGAAGAAGAAGAAGAAGCCTGCAGCATCGTTGAAGATGCATATGGGCGACTGCACCCCCTTCTTCAAGTCGTCCTCCAGGCCGCCGCCTGACGCCGAACCGTCGGTGGTGGCGCCGTTGCTGAAGCAGGCCAGGGACATTCTCGGCGACTCAGGTGCAGGGCCTAATAAGGAGGAGGTGGTGGTGCTGTACGAGTGGACGACGAGCTACGTCGATGAGGAGAGGCTATACGGGTGGGACGATGAGGCCAAGGACGTGGCGGACGCCCTCGCCGGCCCCGACAAGGAGGACTCTCACGCGCCGCCGCTTTTCAGGGCGGCGGGCATCTTCGGCATCCACGGCAGCGGCAAGACGGCGCTGGCCCAGAAGGTGTTCGTCCACGACCGCATCAAGGACACCTTCCCGCTCCGCCTCTGGGTGTGCGTCGGCCCCACGCCGCCGGACGATGACAAGCAACAGCAGTACGAGGTGAAGGTGAGCCTCCTATACCGCATGCTCGACAACCTCGGCCTCGACACCTACAAGGTCGAGCAAGTCGTCAACGACTCGAAAGCCGTCACGAAGCACGGCGGCGACGGCAACAGCGACGCCGCCAAGGAATCCAAGATCGGCGTGCTGCTCTTCATCCTGCACGTCGCGCTGGCCAAGACGTCCTACCTCATCGTGTTCGACGACATCCGGGCGTACGACCCCTGGTACACCAACCTGGCGCTGCCGCCGCCGGCCGACGGCGAGTGGAGCGACCGCCTCGGCTACGGCCTGCCCAAGCTGAACAAGAGCGCCGTGCTGGTCACCTGCCGCAAGGAGGAGCACGCCAGGGCCATGGTGCGCACCGGCCGCGTCTTCCACCCGCCGCTCCTCGAGGTACACGACGCCTGGAAGCTCTTCGAGCGCGAGTACGTGGAGGCCAAGAAGAAGCAACTAGAGAGCGGCGGTAAGTACGAGGTGAAGGACGACATGCTGTACAATGAGCTCAAGTGGATGCAGAAGGAGATCGTCGGCAAGTGCCTCGGCCTGCCGGTGGCCATCGTCGAGGCCGCCAAGGGCTTCGCCCACTGCGACTACGAGCCGTATGATGATGAGGACCACGATGCAAAAACTACTCAAGCCACTGCTGCTGCTGCTAAAGATGCCGACGCCGGAGAGCCTGCTGATGCTGCCGCCGGCGACGACTAGAAACTCTCATCGATCGAAATTAAAGAGTGTGTGTGTGTGTGTGTGTATTCCGTAATTTAATTATTTTCTGCACATGCGTGCTACTCTGGCAATGCAATATCGTCGATCATTTTTCCTGCTAATATAATGTAAGGTACACATCGAGTTTTCTTGTTGTATTTTTCTCTTGATGCTCTCATACATACATACATACATACATACATACATACATACATACATACATACATACATATATATATGTGTGTGTGTATGTGTATGTATATATATATGTATATGTATATATATGTATATGTGTATATATATATATATGTATATATATATATATGTATGTATGTATATATGTATATATATGTATATATATGTATATATATATACACACACTACTTCCTTTAGTATTCGGAGATAAAATTCAACATTAATTAATCCGATTCGGTAAATGGTATTCGTCAGAAATTTGGGGAAGATGTTTTACATATTTTGCACCGTCAGAGACGCAGAAAGATTAGCGTCTGAGCTCCTTCTCCTCCAACCAGATGAGCTCCTCCTCTTCTCCGGTGCTGGCAACACCCCAACTTCAATAGAGGGCATACGGGTTAAGGTTTGGGGTACAAGGAAGAGTTGGAGGAAGGGAAGAAGGGAGATTTTCCTGGGGCTTAGAGGGATGGCCGTGGACGAGGGAGAACCGACAGTGGGAGGTGGACATGGACAGGTGGCTAGGCGCTGGTGGCGGTGTCGAAGCCACGGTATTGGAAGTGAGAGGTGGACAAATATCAGTGGCGGAGGCAAAGCAGAGTGGCTGGTTAGGAGGTAATGATCGGTGGTGGCGGGGAGCCGCCGGAGACAAGGAAGATGGTGGGGCGGTGCACCTCATCGCTGCTGGCTTTAGGAGGAGAGAGGGGAGGGGTCCTCGATAGCGCTGCTCGCTCCTTCCGACCAGCTGACGAGATTGGGGGGCGGCGGTGCTAGATGCCTCGCTCTCATGTGTGTATGCGTATGGGAGAGAAGTGCCCGGGAGAGGAGGAAAAGGATAAGGTTAATGTGTGCATGAATCTTAAATCGCATTCAACGGTCCGGAATTTACATGACAAAGAGTGGGATTTTCCTTCATAAGTTGTATGGACAGTCCCTTATTTAATAGATCATATATCTTTTTATTTGTGTGCTTCTGACTGTATATGTTATGGGACAATTTCAAGCTCTGTAGCAGGAGAAGGTCAAATTGAGGGAAACAATCCTCAGGCCTGAACATTTTATATTAGTACTCAGAATTAGATTCTTAATCCATGTTGCTCGTAGTATATATATTATAAATATTAAAAGTTTAATCATATGGCAAGTATGATGGCAAGTATGATGGTTACTTCTCAAATTAGGGTATTGGATTAAGGCTGTGAAAAAATGAATGAAGAACTCCAAAATAATTTATCGATAAAACTTTCATATGTGCTATTAACGGTTAAAAAAAATACGGAAAATGGACTATACTAAAAATAACAACAAATCAACCTAAAATTAAGTTCTAAAAATTTTTTTTTTAGCTGTGATGGATAAGATAACAAGCAAATTAACAGTGAGAGACTAAAAAAAATCCACGCTACTATAACTTCAACTTGAGGAAACTCTTTTAATCACTTAGGTGGACGTTCACTCGTTTATTTCATGTCAGATAAATGTTTATATTCTTTTTAGAAAAATAACACGGTAGATTAGTATATAATATTTCACTCAACAAACATGTAACTTCAATATTCATAGTTAAATATATGATATATAAATTTATAAACATGTAATTTTAAATCCGTATTACATAAGTTGCAATGAAAAAAATCAAATATGACAGAGAATAGTACACATACTAGTTAGTTGGAGTTTCAATTTTTTTATTTTTATTTCTACTTACATAGTTTGATTTTACAGTTATATGTTTATGGAGTGATATATCAAGCACTGAACTATATTGTTAAAAAAAATTATTTTTTTACATCGATTTGGATATCATGCAATGGCATAAAAATAAGGAACAAATATCCATATCTTACAAATAAATACTCCAGTCCAGTGCTAGTACGTAGTATGCATGCATGGATGATCATACTCGATCGTATATATGAAGGATGAGATGGATATCTCTACTGGTCGTGGACGATGAGCTTGGCCTTGGCGTCCCCTTCATGGATCCGGTACATGTCGCCCATCCCCATGTGCGCCATGAGAAACCAGACCAAGGTGATGAGCTCGCCGCCGCGGCTGAGCTGCCGCACGTGCGTGCTCCCATGGCACTTGCCGGCCGCGTACGTCAGCATCTCCCTCCAAACTCCGGCCACCACCTTCCACATGGTGTAGTCGTCCAGCTGGCGGAGCACCTTGGCCAGGATGCAGGCGTCGAACAGCACCGACTTGCTCCGGTCGCCCTTCACATCCGCCGGCTTCTTGGACGTGTTCACCGACAGCAGCATCCGCCGGGCGTCGTCGTGGTCGGGGTCCCACGCCTCCGCCGACTTGAAGAAGCGGCGCGCCTCGGCGCACGTGTCCCGGTAGCGGAGCAGGCCGATGCCGGCGGTGGCCGACAGCATCTCCGGCTGCCTGACGAGGAGGTAGAGCATGTACTCCGACAGGGTCTCGCTGATGGACAGCAAGCCATGGGTGTCGTTGTTCGAAGGACCTTTCCGGTCGCGGTGACAGCATAGGTCAGTGGCGATGTGCCATAGCAGCAGCGACTCGTCGAACTCCCTCTCGATGCTGTCCCGAAGGACGCCATCCAGCTTCTCCCTCACCATCGTCTCGACCAAGTGCTCGTCCTTCTTCTCCTCCTCCTCCGTAAGCTCGAGCTCCTCTCGTGCTGCCTTGATCAGCTGCAAATGTATGTTCCCGACGAGCTCCTTGTCATCCCTGAGGGTCCCCTCGCCGCGGCAGCCGCACAGCTTCTTCATCACGCCGTAGTCCGCGGAGTCCTTGATTTTTATGCCCTCCTGCTTCAGCCTATCGAAGACATACATGAGCACATCAGCGTGCTTCTCCTCCTCCTCCTCCTTGTTGTCGATGTGCCTGCAGCTCACCGGCTTGCGCTGGATGAAGAACAAGTCGTCCAAGATCTCCCTGAGGCCCACCTTGCCGGCGACCCAGATGAGGAACCGCATCACACACGGCGGGATCGTCTTCCACCGCCGGCTGTGACTGTCCCCCTCCTTGGGCTTGGGCTTGCCTAGGCAGTAGCAGATGAGGTTCAACTGCGAGGTCCGCTCCGACCACCGCTTTGTCCGCAGCCGCACGGCCCTGGCCACCCGGGCAACCCACTTGAGCTTCTCCTTGCGGTCGAGGAAGACGATCATCCTGTTGGAGGAGAGGAGCATGAAGATGGCGACCACGTCGAGCGCCAGCCCGCCGAGCAGCAGCGCGTAGGTGATGCCACGGTCGACGGGGAGGATGCCGGTCTTGTCGAGGAGCGCGAAGAGGATGATGGCGATGACGAGGCAGGCGGTGCCGACGCAGCGGAGGACACAGCCTTTGAAGGTGTGGGACACGGGCGCCTTGGTGTACACCATGTCGTAGATGAAGTTGAGCTCCACCTCCACCACCTCGAACGCCTTGCTCGCCGTCACGTCGTCGCGCTCCAGGAAGTAGGCCTGGCTGATCCTCCGCTCCTTGTAGCTGAGGATGAGGTTGACGAAGAGCAGCCGGAACATGGTGAAGAACTCGTACGCCATCCTCTCCAGGCTCTTCTTGCTCGTCTTCACCAGCCGCACCTCCTCGCCCTGCTCCAGCGCATCCTTCGCCTTGCTGGCCTCGCCGTCGGCGATGGTGATCTCCACCAGCAGGCCGGCTTTCCGCTTGGAGTCGAACTCCGTCATGAGCTTGGCGTAGTTGGGGCCCGGGTTGGGGTCGTCAAGGATCTTGTCGCGGAAGCCGGAGACGCTGCCGGAGTAGAGCGAGTAGGTGCGCTCGGCGTACTTGATGATGCCGCCGAGGAAGATGAGGGCGGTGGCCGGGATCATGGGGTTGCTCTTGATGGAGCAGGAGAAGACGACAAGGGCGGAGAAGAGCTCGAAGAGCAAGCCAATCAAGTGGCGGAGCCAGAGCTCGTTGTCCTCGAGGGAGTAGGCGGTGATGGTGTCGGGGCCGCCCAGGTGGAGCAGAAGGAACGGCGTCCAGAAGGCGAAGATGGGCGGGCTGCCGCCGCCGGAGGTGGTGGTGGTGCTGCCGCCCCCGCCCGGCCCGCGCTTGAAGCCGCCGGCGGAGAGGTGGCTGATGGTGGAGGAGGAGCCGTTGGTGTTGCCGCCGATGTTGCCGAGGTTGTTGAGGAGGAGGCCGAGGCCGAGGTCGGCGACCCAGTCGGCGAGGAGGTAGCAGGACCAGACGGCGAAGCGCGGGAGAGGGTGGGAGGAGCGCTTGCGCATTGGGCCGACGAAGATGAGGAGAATCTGCAGGGTGAGGCTGAGCAGCATCGCCACCCGGATCTCCCAGTCGCTGTCGTTCTGCGGCACCGGCGGATTGAAACCCATCTCAACGATGCAAGCTTCGTCTTCCTTCCTTCCTTCCAACTCAAAACTAAGAACAAAGTAAAGCTAGCTAAAGAGGACTAAGACTGAGCTTCAAGTGAGATGCGATAAGTGATTAATTATCGCACCTGCTAATTAAGATCGATAATGCTCGCATGCGGAAGGAGCTGGAGAGATCGACTAGCTATGTTGTTGTTGATTGCTGCATCATAGCAATATATAGATAGATAGATCGTATTAATTTGATCTCATACTGCATGTGCATGTACGTGATCGAGTTCCGTGCGTGTTCAATAAATTACTTGAGAGCCAAGCGATCCGGGAATGATTTTTTTGGGGGAAACAAAATTATAAAAGCGATTCGGCGTGCGCGAATGATCGATCGATGTACATTGTTCCATCGTGGCGCTCTAGCTTACACATCATATATCGAATAACTCCCTTTCCCTTCCAAAGTTAAAGAGAAAGGGTAAAGTGTGAAAGTATATTTGTTGGACCAGCTACTATACTTTAATTACTAACTACAATTGAGTTGCATCTCATCGTATAGCACTACGTTTGTGCAGACCGAGTGAACGTTATATTGTTTTTTAAAAAAGTAAAAGCTGAATTAGTAAATTTATAATATATCACTCCACTGCACCATAAGATTGCCAATCGAGTATTCCTAAAGCTTACTCTAAACACCGAAGCCTCACTTTATATTTGACATCGAGGCAGTTATATAGAAACTATTCTAAATTCTCAAGAAGATCTCACTCGTTATTTGCATGTCAATTTAATGGTTATGAATTTCTTTTAAAAAAGTAATAAAATAGATTAATATGTGATTGATCACTAGCTACAAACATGTAAGATAAAATTTAACTTCTATACGTGATAGATCACTCTACACCCTAAACATGCCATTGAAAATATGCATGTTCAATATTCTTTAGTCTTAGTTTTCTCAAAATATAATAATTTCTCAATTTACAATTAGTGCGACTAATGTATGAAGTAGCAGCAAGCTCTATCTCCGTACAGATATATTAGCACTTAATTAATTAGTAGCTAGGGTGAAAGGCAAAGCTAGATATACATGCGATGACAGGCATGCAAATATGCAATGCGTGAGTGCATATATGCTTGTCCCGCTCACGATATAATTTAGTACAGATCTTTGCATCATGCAATCCCACACAAGTAGGCATATATAGAGAGCTGCGTAACCTAGCTAATTGGGTGCTTTCACCTTTTGTTTTTGCTATATGGATTTTTCTTTACACTACAGAGATGCTATTCTAATCGTGCTCACTACAAAATGCACTGCCTACTCCCCGGCTCTCGTTTCCTACTTTAAAACATGCATAAACCATCGACAGTTTTTATGTGTAGTGGGTTGATTTTCGGGAGGAAACATATTGGCTTCTACTCCTAGTATGTACTGTTTTTTATTTTTTATTTTTTTGCTTGGGGATAGTTTTTTACGTTAGGAGGAGGAGTAGAACTCTGCTTTTAAACTATTGCATACAAGACACAACTGTTTTGGATGCAAAGACCAATGAAGCTCTCGTAACTAGTAACTACCACGGAATTAGAAAAACGAAAGCAAACCAAGGCCAATATATAGCTACCGCATGCCTCCAATGCGCATGATCAAGAATTATGGGAGTCAAGGCAACGGTCACCCTGTATTCTGTGACTTTTGAAAAACAAATTAAAAACAGCGTCTTGCAGGGGCGGATCCAGAAAAAAATAATAGTGGGGGCTGAATAAACTAGGAAGAGCCTCTAGCCCCCACATCCCGAGTATCTATGGATGAAATTTTTAGGGGTGGCTTAGGGGGGTCTCCATGGTCCCGGGGACGGTAGTGGGGTCTCGAGACCTCCCCCGCCCCCATGGTGGATCCGCCCCTGGCGTCTTGTACAATGGCACGGAAGAAGTAGTAGATAGATAAACCTGAAGATTTCACTAATTGTTATAGTGTATAAGGTCATTCCTGATGGGGAGTTATATTACGTGGTCTCCAATGGTGTCACAACATTTGAAGATGTTTGGTTTCATAAATGAAACAAAAGCCTACAATGCACAGTTTCATTTTGTTGTTTCATGTGCTAGCCATAGTATTTAATTGTTGAATTGTTATGAAACGATTTGGTCATAGTGTGGTTTCATTTTTGTTTCAAGTATAGGATGAACTAGTCACAATGAGGATTCATTCTGTTTTCAAGGTATAGTGAAGTGTGTATAACAGGTTTCGTCTAAATGAGACGTACACATTTGTTCGTTCTTCATAAATTTCTTAACTCTGAAGGCAGATCGTATAGCTTCTTTGGGATCAGATTCACTGAAATCTTCTTCAAGCTCTGCTAGGTCAAAAGAGGGTAACTGAAGTGCATCCCAATTTAAAATTTTGCTTCTAGGTACATGTGTACCAATCTTCTGTGAGAAATATCGATGTAACTCATCTTCTTTTTGCTCCTTTGTTACAGCAGCCGTGCTCGAAGGTGTTTGGAGCAGGAGTATATGATTTTTCCTCTTCCTTGCATTTGCTTTGATCTGAAAAAATTTTGAATTAGTGTCGCCCTGCTTTAACCAGGTGAGTCTTGATCTTTGTCTCAATCTTAGCCTCTCCAGAATAGCTAAGCCCAGAGAGTTTGTCTTTAACAATTTGCGAAGACACTGTTCCTCGTCCGAAGGTAGCCTTTCCTCCCGAGCAACATCAAGCTGAAAAATAACTTCATTAGCAATTGCAAGCTGGAGTCTGAGATCTCCAAAAGTAGAGGATTTCCATTTTTTAAGATCCCTCGCCAATCTGGAGAGTTTCAGATTGGGACATAATCAAATTGGATCTGATGGCTGCAGTAAATTCCTTCGCACAGCTCCACTCGCTGAGACTTGAAGACTTAAATTCCGCTCATATCTGTCTCATCCCAAAAAAGGCAGATGCCTCTAAAGTTGAAGATTATAGACAGATTAGCCTCATGCACAGCTTTGCAAAAATTGTCGCTAAAATGCCTGCAAACAGATTGGCGCCGAAATTGGGTGAAATGATCTCTCAAAATCAGAGTGCTTTCATTCGAAAAAGAGCTTTACATGATAATTTCCTTTTTGTCCAGAACATGATCAAGTTCTATCATAGAAACAAGAAAGCAACCCTCTTCATTAAGGTGGACATCTCTAAAGCTTTTGACACAGTTAATTGGTCCTATCTTCTAGAAGTTCTTGAGGGTTTTGGTTTTGGAACCAAATGGCGCAATTGGATCTCAAATCTCCTGGGTACCTCCTCTTCAATGCCACTTCTAAATGGGATTCCAGGGCTGCCGATCAGTCATGCAAGAAGTCTTCGACAGGGAGATCCCTCTCCCCAATGCTCTTTATTCTTGCTATGGAACCGCTACACAAACTGATAGAAAAAGCAGAAGAGGCTGCCCTTCTAACGAAATTGCAAAGACAAAGAAGATTCCGTTGTTCCCTTTATGCTGATGATGTCGCGTTGTTCGTGAGCCCTAAACAAGAAGAACTGCTGACTTTACAGAAAATTCTTTCAGTTTTTGCAGAAATCAGTGGCTTGCACACCAACATGGATAAAACTGAAATCTTCCCAATTAGTTGCAACAACCTAGACCTTGATGCATGCCTTTCTACCTTCCCTGGAAAGGATCTCAACCTTCCCTTGCAAATACTTGGGAATTCCTTTGCACACCAAAAGATTGCGTAAAGTTGATCTTCAGCCTCTAGTGGACAAAGTTGGGTCTAGAATCCCGAGATGGAAAGGACGTTTCTTCACGTCGGTAGGCAGGGAGATCCTTGTTAAAGCAACTCTTTCCTCAATACCCATCCACCATCTCACAGTTTTGCATGAGAACAAATGGCTTTATAAGAGGATTGATCGTCTCAGGCGTGCTTTCCTTTGGAAGGGAGAAGAACATGAAAACGTCAGTTCAGGCAGCAGCCTTGTTAACTGGCAAAATGTTCGCAAACCAAAAATCTTAGGTGGGCTGGGAATTCTAAATTTGGACAAGTTTTCCCATGCATTGCGCCTGCGCTGGTTATGGTTCGGTTGGAAGGACGAAAACCGGCCTTGGCAGGAGATGGATTTGCCGTGCAACGAATTGGATCGGCAGCTTTTCAAAGCAGGAACAGAGATCACACTGGGTGATGGGAGAAAATGCTCCTTTTGGAACGACAATTGGCTTTCAGGTCAATCGCCCAAAGATATTGCCCCAGGAATTTTCAGACTGTCGAAAAGAAAGACTAATAAGGTAAAGCTCAGTCTTGAGAATAATCATTGGCTTGAAATCCCAAATCCAATCACTACTCTGGAGGAGATCAACGCTCTTGTGCGACTGGGAAGTCATCTTCAAAATGTTACACTCATTAATAACACCCTTGACGACATTCGTTGGAAATGGACTGCAACCGGGGAATACACAGCAAAAAGTGCCTATGATGCCCAATTCGTTGGCTCCATCACACACCTTAATTTCTCGCCGCTTTGGAAAGCACATTCTGAGCCAAAGCATCGCTTCTTTGGCTGGCTGGTTCCACATCAAAAGACCCTCACTGTAGATAATTTGTTGCGAAGACATTGGCCATGTGATTGGATCTGCTGCTTGTGTAGGAGCGCCTTTGAAGATGCAAATCACTTGGCGAGGGAATGCAGTTTCACTGCAATCGTGTGGAACCTTGTTTGTACCTGGTTTGGTTTTAACCAAATCATCTTCCTTTCAGCTAAATGCGGTATTTTCAGACTGGTGGGAGTCCATACTTCTCTCGGTACAAGGAGAAAGAGAGAGGAAGAAGATGATAGGAGCGCTACTCACCACTTGGTGGCATGTATGGCTCGAGCGGAATCGAAGGATTTTCAAAAATCAATCTCAGAGCGAGCTACAAGTAGCTTTTCTAGTAAAAGAAAATATTGACATCGTAGCGCTTTCGAAACATGCCGATGCATGACCCTCTGCTAGGGCTGCTCAGTCGCTTTCTTTTTCATCTGTAATAGATGAGTTGAGCGGCTTGCTTTTTCTTTTTGCTCGCTAATTGTAATGATTGGCACCTTTTATTCCTTCTAATATATACTACGGATCTCCTACCGTTTAATGTTTCAAAAAAAATAAATTTCTTAACTTCACTAGTTTAGTCTATGTGTTATTTCATTTGATGTGATAAAAACCTTATGAAACATGTATTGAGAACATAGTTATTAAACTGGGCATTATGTGTATCTCATTAGAGCCTGTTTGGTAGAGCTCTAACTCCTAGATTTAACTCCAGGAATTGGGTCTGGAGTAGAGTTGTGGAGTTGCTTAAACCCATCTCCACCTCTCTAGTTCATTTTGTGAGAGCGCTCCACCCAACTTCGCTCCCATTTTAAGCGGAGTTGAAACTGTTTGGGCTCCAACTCCAGGAGAGATGGAGCTATGTCAAACAGGCCCTTAATGAGATTGAAACCTTGTGAAACTTGTACTGCAAACATAGTTATTAAAACTAAACTGCAGAGGCGCAAAGGGAGAGGGATTCGAACCCTGATTGACGGAGTGATGCGAAAGCTGACCATCATGCTAGCTTGTCATTTGCGGTTGTAATCAAACATATAGTTTATACAAACCGCAGTCAGATCGTCTAGACCGCCGGTAGGACCATCAGACCCTAGTGAACCGAGAGCTTGACCGGTTCACCCACCACTCGGGGTGTTTGCGATTGAGAATGACCTAAATGTGTAAGCTACATTCACCAAAAATCATATATATATGTCGACGGGTGATACCCATAGACCGGATGTATAGGGTATTGGGGTACGTTGATACTAAGATCTACACGAAACAACATCAAGCAAACAAAGAGGCAAAGATTGTACTGGTTCAGGCCCCTCGTAAGGTAATAGCCCTAATCCAGTTTATATAAGATTGATATGGAAAACCACATAGTACAATGAGAACCGATGATTTCAACATTACCGGCGAGATCCTTATTGAGATGATTCGACGAGATCTCCCGGTGAGTAGGCTTGGTGTCCCCCGGCTTATAAACTATGGTTGATGTGTTGGTCGTAGAATTCCCCCCTAAACCCCTCAGGGGATGTACCTTTTATACCGTGAATCACCTTAGTCCCCAAGTAGAACTCGGAGACTACGGACCCCGCACGGTATGGTACAAGTCTAATCCTCTCCGAGTAGGACTCCGTTAATCACTTGTCCGTGAGAGTAAATTTCACAATATTTCGGCAATTTACTTATTATATACTGAAATAAGCCATATAAACAAAGGTATACCATATTCGTGTATTCCATAAGTCGTAGTATAGGAGGTATGCTTTATCTGTAACCATGACAATATATTTTAATAACAAAAGTGGTAATGTCCTAAATATGAGAGACCCTACACAAATGCACTTAGCTCGGCAGGACCACCATATACTAAGTCTTGTACGGAAATAAACCTCATGCATATAGCTAAGTCCTGGTAGATAAGTAAGGAGTTCCAGGTAAGGAAAGAAATACAAAGTCCTATTTGCGCATGACTAGGACTACTTGGATTGTATACGCATTTGTCTATCTAGTTTCACTTGGACCAGAGGGCACCTAAGGGTATAATACAAGACCCCAGGAGGGGATAAGACAAGCATGACACAAACCAACAACCCAGGAGATATACAAATCAATACAAGCCACCCTCGATCTCATCGAGTCAATACATGAGGAAGCCGACTACCGGTAGTTGTCGATCACTATGCCCGAGTTTTACGCTGATATACTAGAAGACTGGATTATGTTTTCCTCCCCTTTGTACTCACGAGAGATAGATATATAATGGTAATACTGGCTCCGGCTAACACGAATAGGATTATTACCCATCATTAAGAGCCCAAACATGTATAAAAATCTCTGTCTACCTTACTCTCTTTATAGATTCATTTGCATCCTCATATCAACTAATCCCTAAGTCCTCCAAATCAACAAACCATATAGGTACTTTGATGACTTCGGATCAGGGAGATATGACCCAATCGAAGTACGTTCCCTTGCCGCCAGCCTAGATATCACTAGGAAGAGAGGGGGAGAAGTGGATAGATGGAGAAGAGGGCAGTCTGGAGGAAGAAGATAGAGCCCCTAACATGTAGAGACTCAGCGAGTCAACCTGCCACGTCATAAAAAAACCACTTCTTTAACCACCGAAGGAGTCGATTTATACTGACGTTTGAATATGAGGGAGACGTTATACCCGAATTTACGGTTGAGGGAGGCGATTGAAATAGGAGCAAAAGATGAGGAATGCAAAATATATCTTGTGCCCTGTGCGCAAGTGCAACGTTGCACTTTGTGGCCCAGTACGTAAATCGCAGGCCGGGCTTCCTCGGCCCCCCATGTAGGCCGGCCTAGTTAGAGGAGAGGAGCGGGGGGGAGGCGCGTTGGTTTGGGTCCCACCGAAAATTTGAGGCATTTCAAATCTCCCTCTCTCGTTGTGTGCGTGTGCACAAGTTTCCCCTCTCGCCGCGAGGGCGCTTCATTCCCAAATCCCAAATCCAAAATCCTCTCCTCTCCCCGCCGCCTCCGCCCGCGCTAGACCTAGATCCGCCCGCCGGCCATGTCCACGCGCGCCACTCGCTCCGGGATGCTCCACCAGAAGGAGAACGCCGCCGACGCGCAGGCCGGCAAGCGCCAGCGCACGGCCACCGGGTCCGCCGCCCGCGCCCCGCTCTCCTCGGCCGCCGCCAACGCCGCTCCGCCCGCCCCCGACCCCGCCATCGAGTTCTCCGGGAGGGACGATGTCGACGCCCTCCTCAACGAGAAGATGAAGGGCAAGAACAAGATGGACTACAAGGTCAAGGCCCCATTTCTTCCTTTTTTCCCCCACACCCTAATTTACATAAAGACTTACTGCTGCTAGATTAGTATTTCCCCCCGTAGCCGTTTCTTATTGATCTTGGCCTTTTGCGTGGCTTGCTACTGCGGATTGGACAAATCTAGTGGCGAATTTTACCTCTTTCCTAAATACTAAGTAAATACCAAGTACTCCGTAGTATATATGCGGTGTTCCTTCTCGGCTGTCAAAATTGATGCATACATTGCCTTGCAGGATCTCGTCTTGTGTTTCCGTTCCCCGTTGTTGGCTTGTTTTTGAAATCCACTGTTCCATCTTGTTATGTTCCCTACCTCAAAATGTTTAAACAACTTAAGCCACGCCCTGAGTTCCAAGCAGAGGATTCGACAACGCTACAGTGGCAGTAACCCTACTGAACTACCTGTAACAATTGGTTAGGTTAGAGGCACAGTTAAAAGTATATACAATAGGCTTTCATTGCCTGTGTCATATGTTATGTTGGCTACTCAGTAATTTGGATAAGTCATTTCTGTATGCTCACACCAAAAGGGTGAGCTAGAGCAAATACAAAACCCTCAAACAGTCTGAGACAAACAACTTTCCAATTTTCACAATGGATAATCCTGAGCACCAGATCTTACCATGTTGCTCCAAGGACCTGAACCGCAAATGTCTCTACTGAACTAAATAAAATTGGATGGCGTCCTTCCACCGCCCCGGTGAAAAAATGTCTATACTGAACCTAAGCTATAAACGTGGTTCTTTTCAACTTAGTAGTTGAAATTTTGAATGTTGCTTTTTTTGCCTCTGGTTTGCTAACTTGAATGATCCATCATCTGTGTTTAGTTGTTTACCCTGGCTGATATTTTCTTTTCCCATGCTGTGATTGTTTCTGCAGGGGAAGAGCGAGCAAATGATGGAATACATAAAAAAGCTACGGGCTTGCATCAAGTGGCTGCTAGATAGGGAGGATACAAACCTGGCTGAGATTGGGAAGCTCAATGGTCTACTTGAGGCAGCAGAGAAACAACACTCTGAGATTGGTACCGCCTTTTTCATTTCATATCATCAAACTTTCTTGCGCTTGTTGATCCTACTGACTGAAATGCTATGTCATCTAGTGGCTCAGTTGAAAATTGCAATAGAAGAGTCAAAGGCAATAAATGAGGAGCTTCAGAAACAGTATGCTTCTTTAGAGGAGAATCTAAAAGGAGTGGAGGCTGAGAAACTGGTGGGTCACTCATGCTTTTGGTTAAGTTCCCTCTTATTCCTCCAGGAGTGTTCTGTGATAACAAAAATTTTGAATTGTAGGATGCCCTTAGGTCTTTTGGAGATGAAAAGGAGGCAAGAATTGCTGTAGAATCATCCCGAAATGAGATTTTGGAAGAACTCAGAAGGATTAAGTTGGAGGAAAAACGCCTCAATGACCAGGTCTTACTTTCTTTCTACAAATCTTCTGTGGTCAATAAGTAACTTCGTGTTTTCCATTCACTACAGAATTATGCTTTAACTGTGTTTTGGATCCTTTAGATCAAGATGCTTCAGGACACAAATAAGAGGCTTCAAGAATACAACACTAGTTTGCAGCAGTACAACAGCAACCTCCAGGCAGATGCAACGAAGAATGGTGAGACAATAGCAAAGCTGCAAAAGGAGAAGAACACTATGGTAGAAACAATGAATGGTTTGAAAGACCATGCTAACTCTGTAAAGATGCAGCTAGATTTGGCAAAGGTAAGATCTTAGTTTCAGCCTTTACGTAGGAACATCTGTTCATCTTAAATTATAGTGATGTATCCATTGATTCTGGTGGTGACAAACAATGCCGCTATTCCTTGCAGTCTTCTCAGAATGAAGCTCTAAAACAAAAGACTGACTTATTAAGGGAGGTTGATAATCTCAGGGGTGAACTCCAGCAAGTAAGGGAGGATCGCGATCATAAATTAGTTGAAATGCATTCTCTGATGGCTGAGATAGGTACGTACAAGGAAATGACAGGAAAGACTTCAGTAGAATTGGATAATGCCATGACAAGAAGTACAGCCCTCGAGGTATGCTTCTGTTCTCTAAATGAATTAATGTCTAATTGCTGCAGTAGTGCAATGAGTGCAGCTAATATATTTTCAATACAGGAAACATGTTCGTCCCAAAGAGAGAGAATAAAAACATTGGAGCTGCAGCTTGCATCAGCTAACGAAAAGCTAAAGGTGCATATTGAAAGCACGTACAATTGTTTCAATGTATCATGTGCACAAGTGTTTAAGGGTTTGCTTCTTTTTTCACTGTGTAGAGATCTGATTTGACAACTATGGAGACGATGACTGAATATGAGAAGCAAAAAAGAATGTTGGAGGATCTGCAGTTACGACTTGAAGAAGCTGAGCAACAAATTTTGGATGGAGAGAATTTGCGGAAAAAACTCCATAATACAATACTCGTAATGTCTCTTAAACTGTTCTTGGTCTTTTGTGTTTCTAAGTGTTGTTTCTGAGACTCTTGCGTTGCAGGAGCTTAAAGGAAACATTCGAGTCTTCTGTCGGGTACGACCCTTATTGCCAAATGAATCAGGAGCTGTTGCTTATCCAAAGAGTGGAGAAAATTTAGGTCGTGGCATTGAGTTGACTCATAATGGTATAATAACACTTACTGTGATCCTTCTGTGTTTTTTACTTTCATATCTGCACCTCTTGGAAGATTTATCTCATTCCAGTAAATTTTCATCTTTCTTCACAGCTCAAATGTATTCCTTTACATTTGATAAAGTATTTGATCAATCGGCATCACAAGAAGAAGTGTTCATTGAGATTTCCCAACTCGTCCAAAGCGCCCTTGATGGCTACAAGGTAACATTTACTTGTTGCTGTATTTTGAGAAGTGAAAGAGCATAACCCAACTATAGGAGAGGGAAAAAAGTTTTTAAGTCCATAAAAGTTACTATTTATAATGCGTGCTAACTAATGTGAAAACAACTCAGGTTTGCATATTTGCATATGGCCAAACCGGCTCGGGTAAAACATACACAATGATGGGAAATCCAGAATTACAAGACCAGAAAGGATTAATACCAAGATCACTTGAACAAATTTTCCAAACAAGCCAGGCTCTTATTTCACAGGGATGGAAATATAAGATGCAGGTGAGTTCTTACCCACTTCAATTGGTCAGTTTGCTTGAACTAACAAAGGTGCAAGCTTTCTATAGTTGTCACTCTAATGTTTACCTTTGAACATCTAGGCATCTATGTTGGAAATCTACAATGAAGCCATACGTGATCTGCTAGCCACTAATCGCACAACTATTCAAGATGGTGGCTCTTCAAAGTACAGTATTAAGCATGATGCCAATGGTAACACCCATGTGTCAGATCTCACAATCGTTGATGTATCGAGTATCAATGAAGTTTCTTCTCTCCTCAAGCGGGCTGCTCAGAGCAGGTTACAATCTAGTTCTTTTCATCAGTTTTCCAAATCTTCAATTAAATTTGTAAGAATAGAAGAATAGAAAGAAGGCAAAGAACCTGGATATAGTTTCTGTGAGCACATACAAACATAATCAGGTCGTCATAAAGCCTGAAGTGAAGTTAGAAGCATAGTTTCAATGAAATGTAATAAGTCAAAAACTAGCTTTATTATGACAGCAATTTCCAAATCATATGGTATCAAAATATGTGCCTTGCATAATGCTATGTTATAGAATACACAATAATTTAGCTGAACTCTCCAAGAAAGAGTACCAAATCTGTACCTTAAATTTGCTGTCACACGTTGTAAACTGCTTTATTATTTGTTTGCAGATCGGTTGGAAGAACACAGATGAACGAAGAATCATCTAGAAGTCATTGTGTGTTCACGCTTCGAATTTTTGGTGTCAACGAGGTGTGTGATATCTTATATTGTATATCTTACTAATGCCTGGTATTTTTTTTTTATTCATCATTTGGATTGTTTTCTCTACAGGGAACAGACCAGCAGGTGCAAGGAGTGCTCAATCTAATCGATCTTGCCGGCAGTGAGCGGCTTAACAAGAGCGGTGCCACCGGAGATAGGCTAAAAGAGACGCAGGTAAGTTGCTATTTTACACCTCAGTTTTTGTTGCATCCAAGGTGTATACATGGTACAACGCATAACCACTGTTATGTTGTAACTTTGCAATTTAGGCTATTAATAAGAGCCTCTCATGCTTGAGCGATGTAATCTTCTCCATTGCAAAGAAAGAGGAGCACGTTCCGTTCAGGAACTCAAAATTAACGTACCTGCTACAGGTAAATTCTAAGCACTCAGCTAAGAATACCTGCAAACTCGGTATAGTTTCCGTGGTTATAATGTGTTGACAGCCAGAATGATTTTGTTCCCCTTGGACACAGCCATGCCTTGGAGGAGACTCGAAGACACTTATGTTTGTGAATCTGTCTCCAGAGGTGTCGTCTACAGGGGAGTCAATTTGCTCGCTACGGTTCGCAGCACGGGTGAACTCGTGCGAGATTGGCATCCCTCGTCGTCAGACCCAAGTGCGTAGCTTGGCACAAGGATGAGTTGAGGGTCACTGGCTTGGACAGAATGAGTGTCCATGACTAACTGTATTAGTGTGTTGTTTGAGGGATGCAATGGATCAATTGCATCCCCTCCGGCTCCGTGTGTTGGGCTTGGGCATTTAGTTGGAGGGCGTGTATAATATTGTGATTTGGTTTGTGGCTTTGTTGATTGTACGAGCATCGCATGGCATTACAGATAGTAGTATCTAATTTGTGGCTGCATCAATGCAGTGGTAGTAACAAGATGTGAGGTTGGTTGTATTTTATTCGAGAAGTGCCCTGTGCTGTGTTGGATGATAAAGACTAGTGATATGTATGTGATGAGAAGACTGCTCTGTTGCTTTTAGTAGAGTACTTAGTATATGAAGTATATTCCATGTGAATATGTATGTGATGAGGATGATATATAAGCAAACTAGGCCATCTTTGCCATAACCTCCTGGAGGATGATCTTGGTGTCGGCGTAGGAGGAGCCGATCTGGGCGTCGTCCTTGGTGCCGCAGGCCTTCTGGAGGCGCTCGAAGCTGTCGAAGAGGCGGGTGGCGAGGTCGAGCAGCGGCGGGCGCTGGTCGTCGGCGGCGGCGGAGATGAGCTTGTCGAAGTCGAAGTACATGAAGGTGGACTTGAGGCGGAGGTACTTGGTGACGTAGTTTGCCCTGTCGGCGTTGTTGCCCAGCAGGTCCTCCAGCGCCAGCAGGTCGAACGCCGTGCTCCGAAGCCTGTACGCGTGCGCCGCGTAGCTTGGCCCGATGTCGGCTATGTAGATGCCGTTCCTCACGAACGTCCGGCTCCCCGTCTCCCCATTGTTCAGCTCCTCTGCACACACAACACTATTGCAATCACTTTTTTTTCGTGTGTAATGGTAGTTTACTACCCAGTCTACTCACTGTTCACAATCTTTGGCACCGGCAAAGGGAACTCGGTCAGCCACCACCCATTGTTTGCCGGCTCGTCGTCGGCGGCGCGGGCGGGATGATGCTGGAAGATGGTGGCGGCGGCGGCTGCGAGGCCGACGGAGAGGCAGGCTGATCTCCGTCCGCCGGTGGAGGAGGAGGCGTGGCACGCCGCCACGAGGAGGAGCAGCCTCCGTGGTCTTGGCCGGAGCAGGCGGCTGCTGCTGGCAGTGGCGGCGGTGCCGGTGAGGCCTGATTGGAGATAAGTGGCCATCGAGGACGTGTGTCAGTGTAGCAAGGGAATGGATATGGATAGCGCGATGCCACTGGAGGATGAGGAAAAGTGCACCAGATAGATATTTCTCTGAGCCTGACGGGGCTACCCATCCAAGATACTCACTGGGCCACAATGTATCTTGGCCGGAGAGAATTGCTGAAAGAAGGAATAAGTCTATTTTACCTCTCTCCTTTCTCGCTATTGATTGAATCATCTCCTTTAACCGTAAAACTGGGTATAACGCCTCCACCACTTCTAAAACTGTTGCAAATCAAGGTAAAAAAAGGTACAAATCGACTCCTTTGGTGGTTTGGGAAACGGTTTCTGTTGATGTGGCATGTTGATCGTGGTTGACTGACTGGCTGAGCATGTTTCTCAGTAGAAAAACTAAAAAATTACAGTGGGACCCATGTGTTCTTCTCTCCCCCTTCCAGCAATGGCGGTTACGTACTGTATACGTTTGAAATTAGAGGATGCAATTCGACCCAATGTAATAGTAAAAGAGACTTAATCCATGCATGAATACTCCACTACTAGCCCCGTGTCCTAAAATAATCCTAAACAGTGGTCATGTAAGTAGGTAGGGTTAAAAACGGTTCGAAAATAGACGGAAACCATCTTTATTGTTTTCATTTCCATATTTTTTATTGTTTTCATTTCCATATTTTTTACGGAACCAGAATTGAAATCGGAAATCTCGGATACGAAAACGGAATCGAATATTATCGAATACGAAAACAGAGCGAATACGAATCGGAGCGAATACAATAACGGATATTTATCGGAATACAAAGAACCCTTAAACTGAACTTCTCTTATCAACGAAAAATATAGCTAAATATTTGTTTCTAAAACAATAAATCAATATTTCTATATTTTATCAATTAATAATAATATAAGTAGTTGATATGGGCTAATAAAAATTAAAAAATAGCCTTTGGCAAATAAAAACTAGACCAAAAAATATCTCTATTTAATTTAGCACCTCAATACATAGTATAAATCTAAACATTTATAGTAGAGAAGACTGAAACTAATCAGTTGTATATGAAAAATTTTCCGTTTTCGATTTCGAGAAAAAACCTGAATTCATTTCCGAAAAATTTCCAGCGGATTCCGGTTTCCTACGGATAGTAGTCTTCTCGTATTTGTTTCCGTTTTCGTGAAAAAAATTCCGAATTCGTTTCCGTTTTCGAAAGTTTCCGTAAAAATTCCGATCGACACTTTTCATTTCAAAAACATGTCCGTAATTCGGAAACATTCGGAACCCCGTACAGCAAGCAGTACCAGTACCAATAAATCATAAATGGCTTTTTCCATGGACATTTATTTACTGTGACATACGATGGTTTTCCCAAGGAGACATTCATTCATGAGGTTTCCCAGGCCATTTGCATCAGAGGAGGCTGCAACTGCTAACATCGACAATTAATCCCGGCCTCTCATCTGCTCCATCCAACGGCCAACCCACAGAAATAATGGTCCAGTCCAACCACACGACACGCACACCGCAGCGCACTGAAGCGATGGCGATGCGGTGGTGCTATGTCGGCAAGGCCACCAAGATCTTCTTCGCCGTCCTCGCCGTCCTCGCCCTCATCGCCGTCGTCCTCGCCTTCCGCGCCGTCCTCCACCGCGCCAAGTCGCGCTCCTCCTCCGCCGCCTGCGCCGCCGCCGACGAGTGCCAGCCCATCCTGCCCGAGCCTGTCCCGCAGCCCTCCATGCCGTCCACCGCCGCCACCACTCCGCCGCCGCAGCAGCAAAATCCCCCACCGGACGCCGCCATGCCGCCGCCACCACCAGCAGCGATATTTGCGTCGCCACCACCTCCCGACGCTCTCGTGCCGCCGCCGCCGCCTCCTGCTGCGGCTGCGCTGGTGCCGCCACCGCCGCCTCCTGCTGCGGCTGCGCTGGTGCCGCCACCGCTGCCCTCCCCGGAGGCGCCAAGCCCGACGGCGTCCTGATTCTTCATCTCAGGCTCAAGAGCAGATTCACAGTGAGTGAGTACTCTAGTGTGTGAGGTAGCCGGCTATGTGATTTACTACTATAGTGATTCAGGCTAATCTTGGTATTCATTCGCAAAATTTTGCCTTGTTCAGTTGAGTTCATCTCTCATTTTGATTACACTCTACAAAACTGCCCGACAATTTTGCTGTTCCACCATCAAATTCAGTTATCTGAGCACGAGAGCGATCTCATCTGTTTGTTTGTGACTGAATTACCTACCCATCTCGTAGAGACGACTGATGTTTGACCTC
The DNA here is from genome assembly GCA_000573905.2 of Oryza punctata. Taxonomy (NCBI): domain Eukaryota; kingdom Viridiplantae; phylum Streptophyta; class Magnoliopsida; order Poales; family Poaceae; genus Oryza; species Oryza punctata. Next base: position 370,791 of record CM002494.2, on the reverse strand, counting down.
CATTGACCATCCTTGGATCCTGGACATCCCTGTCCAACTGTATTGCGTGCGTCAGTTGCTAATTGTTTTTCTTTCTTCAGAGGAATAAACTGGGGATGCATTCAGATTCACCAAATTACTCTTCACACATCCTCTCGTTCATCAAGGATCCAAAATAAAATTCAAGGCATTTCACTATAAAAAAAACCCGGCATTTTCAAGCAGAAAAGTCAGCAATATATCATCTCCTCCACTTGCACGGTGGATAGCCTACAGTGTGGCAACTGCATTTCCTCTAGGCAAACACTAGAACGTACAAAAGTCAGCTCCACTCCATCCGTTTGTTTTCCTTTATCTGTTTTTCACCACTGTAATTTTCGGTAACAGCAGGTGAGTTTTCTTAATTAGAAGAAGTGTCATACACAGCTACGGTAGTACTCCTATGTAAAAAGGTCAGTGGCTTTACTTTCGCTCATCAACTTGTCTCATGCACTTGAAGAATCAAAACAAACAAGCAGTGGCAGCACACATATGACCTGTAAGGATGGAATCATTTTTTCCTCGCAAAACAACAGAAGCAGGTGTCACTTTTCATAAGTTTCCGCCAGATGGATCAGATACATGAGCTGTACTAGCATTTCCTCTGTTTAGCTTAATCTATACATGTATGCTAGGAATTGTGTAGCCATGAATCTATTGATTCATTTCAATGTAACTTTCCACAATAAATCTACCGGTGTAATCTCCATCAGCTAACCTGTATAATTATAAATAACGCATATTGGTGGACAGAGGTTGAAAAGGTTTTGACCAATATACATCAATCCATACTACCATAGTGTCAGTGTCATACATTTGTAAACAGAAAGCAGGCAATGCATGCATATTCAGTTCTTCACCTTTATCCCTCATAAAGCTATTCTGCACAAATCAAGAAGGCAGAAAAAAAGTTCATTTCTTCAGATAGCTAGGAGTATATATATAGTTTTGCTGCCTAGCCAGTGACACGCACAAATTAAAGGGCAAAAGCAACCACCAGCCTGTCCGTAGAAAGATAAAGATACGGATGAACCTCATACATAACAAAAACAGGGAATGCAGCAGTGCTAAACGAAGCTTCTTGTCCTTTAAAAAAAGTCTGTTTTTTTCCCCATTAGAAGTCATAAAACAGTCTGTTGCATTGCATAAACCACTGCATGCATTGTATATGTGCACCATATGCAATAATATCTGGCATCATCTACTAGCCAGATGTATCGATAATATAATGTCGATGCAGACACACACAGGAGAGAGCTAGCGAGATCAACTAGAGCGAAGCTAGGATAAGCTGGGTGGAGCTCCAGTCGTTGCCGAGGAAATCAGTGACACCGAACTGGTCCGGGTTGATGGAAATGCATGAGCTTTCTAAGACAAACTTGATGATGCTGATCTCGTTGCGGTTGCCGGTGAAGTTGAACATGAAGAAGCGCCTCAGATGGCTCAGCCGGCCGGGCACGGCGTCGAACAGGAACTCCGGCGTTGCAGGGTACTGCTCCCGATGCGCATCGATCGAGATCTCCCTGGGATGCTCCAACTGATCAACATCAATAATATTGTTATACTGATGCACATTCATGTACGGAGGATTCATCAATGATAGAAATTGAAGATGAGTGAGCGACCTCGTTGGTGATGAAAAGATTCCTGAGCCGCGGCGAGCTGCGAAGGAGATGCAGGACGACGCCTGCTTGGCCTTGGTTTGGCCACATTCCCTCCACTCTCAGAACCTCTATTCCCCACTCTGCCACCCTCATCTTGTCAACGATCTTCGACAGGTACTGCATTTGCATTATTATTATATTGCAGAATGCAGATGAGTATATATATATCTTTATATGTATACCTCGATGCACCAGCCGGAGATGGCGAGCTCGACGACGCCATGGAAGCCAGACATGATGCGACTCATGTTGTTCCCGACGCTAAGGCCGTGAACTGGTGGAAGGGTGCAAACACCTTGTACCACCACAGCTTGTCGTCCATGAGCAGGCTCACCTTCCGCGCCGACAACCTCCTCACGCCGCCCTTCTCGACGGCGACCGTGTTCCGCCCGGAGAAGACGAACTCCTCCACGTTCGGTGCCGACACCTCGAACGGCACCATGCCGTACCCACCGCAGCCTTCGAACACCACCAGCCGGAGCGCCGGGCTGCGGATGTCGATGCCCACGGTGTCCTCCCTGCGCGCGATCGCGGTGAACCTCAGGTGCAGCAACTCCAGCAACGGGCACCCGTCGATGAGGTTCTGGAAGTGGGTCGAGCTGCGGAACCCCGTGTGCTCCAGGCAGAGCCGCCTCAGGTGCGGGAGATGGACGGCGCCGTCGTCCAACTCCAACCCACGAGCGGCGGCGTGCACGACCAGGCGCAGGTCCACCAGCGTTTCGCACCGGAAGAGCGACGGCGGCGTGTGCAGGGCGGCGCCGATGTTGACGTCGAGCCTCTTCAGGTGGTGGTGGTCGCGGGACGCCAGGCGGTCGAGCCAGGCCGTCACCCTCCGGTCGCCGTCGGTGTCGTAGCGCGTGTGCGCCAGCGACATGAACTTGATGCCGGGGCCGGAGTGGTTGAAGACGACGCGGTCGACGACGCCGGCGAAGGTGGAGTCGAGGTCGAGGAGGTGATCAGGGATGGTGGAGGCATCGAGCTCGTAGGTTTCCATCCCCATCCACGCGTCACGCAACCTCCTCGACACAGCTGACGTGCGCACGGCGTGTCGGACATCCGGCAGGAGCATCATGATGCACTGCAGGATGTACAATGGCACATCATCCATGGACGCCATCGATCTGCCCTGTCAAGCCAACAAATTTATGCTAATTGATTAATTCCAAGTAACCTGGAAACACATCAAATTAATTTCATAATGTCATTTGGGACGACTAGTGTGATATAACAAATTAACCACGCGTATATATATAATCTATGATCAGTGCATCATGAGATTTTTTTTTTTGCAGGAAATCGTACGTTTCAGTCATATCTCATATGTCACTGACTCACTGCAGCATAACTGATAAGCAAGAACATACTGTGATATACCGAAAAAATAGCGTAAGTGATAGTGCCAGGGTTAGCAGTGGCCCATGATAAGTAGAAATGAGATTGTCGGCTGTTCGGGGCTTGGGCCAAGCAATAGCAAGATGAATGCCGGACTATCTCACCTCGGCAATCAACCGAAAGAAAAATTAGAATAGCGAACAATCCATGTTCCTATAGATGGCCAAAAGACCCTCGGCATGACGGCCTGGCCCAGACATGGCACGGCCCGGACCAACAACTAGGGAGGCAAAATAGATAAGGGACGCAAAATAAACTTATCCTAGTCATATAAGGATACGGCCCAAAGAGATGAGGGACATAAAATAGACTTATTTAAAGGAGGAACACAGTGGGCTTTCGTGCCTTTGGGTTGACCTGAGTCTTATTGGGCCGTGCCTGGGCTGTTGGTATAGCCCGTGGGTGGGCACGGTCCAACACGGCGTGTCGGCCTGGTCGTGCCGGCTCATCTGATCTTGGGCCCAGACCTGGTCGGGCCCGGGCCGAGCCAGGCGACCCATTTGGCCACCTATACATGTTCCAACTGGCAATCGATTGGCTCATGTGTTTCGAATTCCAATGGTTATTGTCTACATGACTCATACCTGCGAACATATATGGCTCTTTTGGCTAATTGCAAACACATCCTTTGCTAGTTTCTTCCCTTTGATCTTGTGGTAGAGTTGATCTAGCCATCTGCCCACGTGCCCCAACATATATACCCATTGGTACGGAACCATCAGATCATCGAAACGGATGACCTAGATCTCCCAAGCAGACCAGCACACAAAAACACTTTATGCATGTCCACACTCCGAGCCTTGCGCCATCCTTTCGTACCCTTATTCCTCCTCGCCCCTTTATGGTACGTAATGGTGTTTCCAAAGTAAAGACGTATCTTACTTGTCAAAGCAACTTTATGTTAGTTTCCAAAGTAAAGACGTATCTTACTTGTCAAAGCAACTTTATGTTAGTTATTAAGAATTAACCTATTTTACCTCCAAATTTTCTTCTCAATCCATTAGATTGTATGCCTCTTTCTATTACTTCCAAGTTGAGCTTGGTGGTTGGACCCACGAAGGAAAACATCTAACATATGCTCCCTATTCGACCAATTGACTCACTAGTTATCCTTATGTGTATCTATGATATCAGGGATGGACCGAAGCGGGCTCAGGATTTTAAAGTTCATTCATATATATTTGAATTCTACTTATTTTTCTTATATGCATTACTCCTATTTGCCCCTCGGATGCAATGTAATGGTTATATAGTTGTGTGTAAGTCCCGCTCCCCGTTGCGCATCCTAAATTCCTACATCATCACCGGAGGAGTTCACATTTAGATACGGGAGACCCATTAGAATGGTGTACCTATAGGGTTTGGCTCCCATAGACCATAGTGTTCAACATGTTAGGATCTCTCCAACAGAAGTTAACCTCAAGCAATTTCCAATCTACCATGTGTGTTATCTCTAGTTGCTTCTTCGAAGTATAGGCAAGGTAATAATGACAAGGAGATTTCAGTACCATATTATATTAGCATACCATACATGGTACAACAAGTCTCAGAAGAGAACTAGGAACCCTCAATTCACTGCAATCAAGGATGGTGGTAACATGAGGTTGAAACTAAACCAAAATGACAAAAAACTCGAATTTCTTCAAGTACAACAAATGGCAATATGGAGAAACCCACTCCTCAACGGGGAAGCCTATCTCAATATACATTTGAGTACAAAGTGTGCCATCTTACCATAATACCCTTATTTTCCCTGAACTCATAGGAGCGGAAATGCCTTTCTATCGTCATCTGTGATAATTTATCTTGAAGTCATGTGTGCCTAACACCATTGGGTATAAGCATGTTTTTGCTCTCTATGCAATTTCATCTCTGGCTTGACTCCAATCCATCATCTTGGCAACATGGTGCTTGATCCTTCACGCAAGCATTGCCTTCCCTTGATCTGTTTGGCCCCACGCATGTGAAATTTTACTTGCCTAACGTAGAAAAACAACATCCTTTGTTGAGCCTCAAATCCACATATGGCCAAATGATTTTAGTTTGCGGATGTGTCCGAGACAAAACACATGCTCATCACCGTTTCCGGTCAATTCGCTCCAACTCGCATCAAGAAACTTCTTGATAAATTAGCCAAGTACAAGAAATTTAGTATTTTTGGGCAAAATGTGTTCATATTTCATTCGTTTTTATCGGTTTTCGAGTGGTATTCATGAAGGCAGATGAAACCGCTCGGAAGCGGTATTAGATTGAGGAAAGATTTTTGAAACCTTTCTATCCTCTATAGGAGAAGACTACCTCATATAATCCTTGAGTACAAATAGTATCATTTTACCCAAACACCCTTATTTTCACTCAACTCCGAGGACTGGAAACCCTTTCTATCGTCATCTCTAGTAGTTGATATCGCTGACATGTGTGCCTATCACCACCGAGTTTAAGCTTGGATATTGTCTTTGTGCAATGTCTTTTTCTGTTTGACAATCCTTCATCATGGCAACATGTTGTTTGATACTTCACACCAACATTGCACTCCTCTTGATTTATTTGGCCCCAAACCTATGAGACTTTACTTGCCCAACATATGAAAGAAGCATCCTACATATCGAGCTACAAGTCCACATATGGCCAAATGCTCTTGGATGATTTTAGTCCGTCATCTTAGTTCAGTCATGTGGTGTCCCCCAGTGAATTATAAGGGGAGAGCTAGGACCATGGAGAGGGGGGACTGAGAAAAAACCCGGAGAGATAGTCTATTGCTACCCTCTCTGAACTTCTTATGAAATCTGGAAGATAGGAAGAGGAACAACTATTCTGAATACTTTAGGCGAGCACTTCACCAAGGTGTAGGAGCCACGATCTAGATAATCCTTATAATATCATAATTTCCACCAAGAGAGAAATCAAGGACACAACTGGAGTAGGGTGTTATACTCCCAGGTGGTCCGAACCTGTATAAACCCTACGTCTTATCCGCTTCCACGTTTTGACTACCCAAACTCAAGCATGACTTGCTCCCCAACCAAACTCACAAAGAGGGGGTCCCATCGGATCCCCGCTATCAGCGTATGTACGCCGACAGTCGGGTACCCTAAAGTGTCATCCACCTTACTGTAATGCTTGGAAAGATAAAATAGTATAGAATATAGTCTCAAAGGAAAATTTCCAAGAGGTTAGAGCTTTTGCTAAGTTTCCTCCAAAATCTCTATAGGATTATCCATTCCATAGGGATTTCAAAGGATATGATATAATTCAATCCTTTGTTTTAAATGCCTTCATAGGAAATTTTCCTGTAGGATTGAAATCCTCATAAATTTTTATGTTTTCCTACAAATCTAAGGGGCCCTAAATACATAGATTTAAATTATGGATTGGGTCTTCCTTATTTTTCATGTGAGACTATAAGGGTATTTTGATTACAGATCTGAACTCCTAAGGAACATGCATGGGGGCCCATAGCATATAAAACTTAATTAGTCCTGTCATTTGTGCAAGAAGGAAGTTCTGTATATGCTGTTGAAGGAAAAACTACACATAATATGAGTATACTTGCCGATACCTAGATATAGTTGCAAAGAGTGTGAGCAATAGTCTAAAGATGAAGATTTTTTTATATGTGTTGCTGTAATACACAATTGGAACAGCTCTAATTAAATGAAAGTATAACATATCATTCTATGGCATGCAGATCTGAATACTAGAAATGCTAGCAAGTTGCGAAATCATGATGTAAAGATACAAAGGAATTTCACCACATGGAAACCAAAAATGCTAGAAAAATAAAGAAAACAACCATGAAAGGGAGGTGATAAAAAATTATCTAGAAGCATAATACCAATCTTTGCCTAAGTTTAAATATGAACTTGATGATTACCTTGAATGATTTCAGTAGCTATTGTCAATACCAAGAAAACCTCCTGTAGCAAGAACAAAAGAGAGAGATGGATACTTTTTTTCTCAAGAGGAGGGTGCTTAGAAAAGCCAGATCATTTTGGTTGCTGAATAAATTATAAATGAAATGAGACATACCTTATACCCAGCTGTAATTTATGCATGTTCTATGGCTTTTTCTGATAAGGAAAAAACAGATTTGACTAAAGAAGATCAAATGATGCTAATAACTCACAAGATTAATGAGGCACTAGCAAACGAAGCAATCAATGAAGTGCTAGTGCATGTATTAATGACATCCAACTATACTTATGGGGTGGATTGAATGACATCTTCAAGATATTTGCTGCATATATCTATCTTTAATTTCAAGATTTAGAATTAATTGTACAGATCACCTCTGAATCAATATATGCCTATGATATAATCATATCAATACATTAATATCACAATGTGTGGTAGAACCTCAGTAGACCATTCATCACATATACTCTTAGCCATCCAAGAAAAATAACTCCGATGATATTTGAGTACATACAAAAGGAAAAGACATGAAAAAAATTACGAGTAAAGGGCCCTAGCATAATTGGGCCATGTTGACTGCATAACCAAATAACATTCATCACATATACTCCAAGTCATCCAATTTATTTATAGAAAAAATAACTCCAATGATATTTGATTACATACAAAAGGGAAAAGAAAAAAGAAAAAGAGTACGAGTAAAAGGCCCTAGCATAATTGGGCCGGGCTGACCACATAATCCAATAATCCTACCTTAGCATATAGCATCCCTTTTTAGGGTTGAGCCAACTCCTTCCTTCTTTGCGGCTGCTCTATGCTATTCTTTTCTCCCCCTTCCCGAGCACGGTGGTTGTGGCGGCGCAACGCAATGCAGCACAACCCTAGCTCTCCGGCACCAATGGATCCGCAGCAGCCGAAACCCGTCAGCTATCTATGCACAGGTGAGGGACTCCCCACCCTCTCTTTCTAACGATTTTAGACAAACTTCGATGAGCGATGTTTTTCAATTTGCTGTTGCGATTTTGGTGAGTTGCTAGGGAAAACACAATTGGTATCATTATGCAAGAGTCCTTTTTCTAATGCTCAAGTTGTGGATTTCATGACCCTCTAGTTGTTCTTGAGGATGTAAGTAGATCCCGCGTATACAAGATGATTGGATGATTGTATTCCATATATATTTAGGCTCCAGATTCAAACCTCACTACAACTGCAGATGATGGATAACCTTTTTCTTCTAAAAGTTATGTTTTTTGAGATATTCTATCTCCTCATGATGAGAGGATGTTTTGTTTTACTTTAGGTTAGTTCAGTTCTGGCTTGTTAGATTTTAAATCAGTCCCTGATACAAAGTGTATATGTATTTCTTTTAGAGTGTGGAACCGAGACCTCACTCAAGCCGACAGATGTCGTCCAATGCCATGAATGTGGTTGTCGCATCCTCTGCAAGAAGCGAACCCGCCAAGGTACGATAACTCTATATACCAATCCTTAGCTTGTTCTTTTTTGTTGTCCATATTTGTTTGTAGCACACCTTTTTCTATTGTGTCATTGTTTATGTTATCATTGGCTAGCTTCTAGTCAATTGGAGTATAAGTCTAATGGGGTAGTACATGAGATTAGGTTGGCTTTTGCAACACATACAACTATAGAATGTCCTTATACCCATGTGCCTGTTGAAATTCGATTTTGGCCATTAAATCACTTGATCTTGGATTGATAACCCAACTAAGCGTTGTGACTATGATCACAACGATTTATATATCACAACTATTGCATATTTGCATGAGGTGTTCTACAAGAGGAACGCCTTTGTAAAGCTCAATATGTTAAAAGCGTGCAAACCATGATAACCAAACTCAAATTAACATGGAAAGCTTGAAATAACATATGTTTGCTAATCACTATTGAGATATCTACCCTACATTTGTCTAAAACCACGATGATTAGTTTGAGGTATCAAACCATCCTAGGATGAGTTGGTCTATTATTGTAATAAAAGTGTGGAATTAACCCACAATGGTCATTGGTCAATGGGTTAATTCCACACTTTTGTTTCAATAATAGACCAACTCATCCAAGGATGGTTTGATACCTCAAACTAATCGTAGTAGTTGTAGACCAATTTTGGGTTAATTCTAGGATGTTGTGAATGTATGTATAAAGGTTATATGTCATTGTCTAATGAAACTTTGGCTTGATCCATTTCCTCTTTTTTGGGGTAAAAATGATAACAGATGCATGTTTCTTCCAAATAAAAGCAAGGCATTCCTAGTACTATGTTGTGCTTTGTTCTTAACTTGATCATAATGCTTATACTAATTAAGTTAAATTGAGCATTGGCATGGCATTTCTTTATGGTTCAATAGACACAATAGAAGCCTAGGAATCATGTATTTGATTAAAAACTAAATACTGAAGCTTTGTTTATGTCTTGTTCAGTTTGATCTGAACATGCATAGTTTGTTATTTTGTCTCTTCTTTGTTCTAATGTATTTATCATTTCCCTAATATGTTGCCATGTGCAATCTTTCATTTTAATTTGCGTCTTCTTTGGCAGTTGTTCAGTATGAAGCGCGCTGAAGATGCGGGAATCGACACCATTTGCTATTAGCCATGCTCTCGAGCGAAGAAATGATTATTGAGTGTCCTTACCAAAAATGAACATATATAGTAAATGTGTTGTGCAATACTCAGAATGTCGTATCTCTGGCCTTTGGACTTTGGCCGGAAGTGGTAATACCCAAACTTAAAAAATATATAGTAATGCATTGTTGTGTTGGACATCTTTAGATATGGAAATAAGTTATGTGGATTTGTATGGCTGCTCCTGATTTGATTTTGCAGGTATTGTTGTTGACCACAGGGCAACAAGTTAAATATATATCCCTGATCTCAAGGTAATGCAGTGATGTACCTGTTACAGAGAGTTGAATGCAGGTCTTTTGTACTCTGTTCTTTCCTATGTTCTGATTTATTTGTGTAGTATTTACACTGCCCAGAGATCTGATCCATGAAACTCTTCGAACAAGAGCATATATATATTGAGCATCTCAGCAATAGTTAGGTCGCATTGTATCAGGACATAGATAATCTATAGAGACAGGGTTTACAATTTCTGGTATGAATTTTTGAAATTTCGTGCTTTATCGGTGGGTCCCAGTAGGAAGTTCTTCTGGTCAAAATTTATTTCTTTTTTCTTAGCTTCTTTACTTGGCAAAATATGTTCAGATTTTAGCAAAATTTCTTCAAATGCTGAAGATCTTAGTCGAATTTTTCCGAAGTTTCTGAAATTTCGGAATTCCAGTCCCTCCTAGGTTTATGCATTCTGAAATAGCGAACCCTGAGCACGTATTAATTAAGTGATGAAAAATACAGGCGACATGATGATCAACACTGTATGAGCATGTACATGTTGAAAGAATGACACAATAGCTCGATTTATTCCGTCGAGAGAGTACAACAAATTAATACGTAAACTAATAATTTAATACACTGGATCAAAAGGCAAAGGAAAAGAAGAAGCGAAAAGCCTGAAAATTTGTCAACAGCTAGATAGCTAAGGTAGCTGTGACAATTTTCTCAACAGCTAGCTAGCAGTGGTCTGCATGCATGATTAAGGGAAGGGATTAAGCAGCCCAAAATTAATTAAATGGAGCCCAGCTGGTCTCACTCTCACATGGCGAGGAAGGCCAAGGCCATCCCTGTGGCGAGCGTCGCGGCAACCTTGGCTCCGTTCATGGCGATGGTTGACGCACCAGATGCCGACGGCGCCGGAGATCCAGTGGGCGAGGTGACAGCGGGCATCTCCTCGGTGGGTGATGAGACGGCGGGAGGCATCGCCGGGGCGGCGGCGGGGGAGACGGCCTTCTTGTGCCTGGGCTTGGTGGCGGCGGCGACGGTGACCTCGAGCTTCATGCCGGCGGCGCAGTGGCCGGGCACGCCGCAGATGAAGTAGTGCTTGCCCGGGGCGTCGAGCTTGACGGTGGTGCTGCCGCCGGTGTAGGAGGCGACGGCGTTGGCGGGTGAGCAGGCGTCGTAGCTGGCCTTGGAGACCTCGACGACGTCGTGCGAGGAGGGGTAGGTGAACACTGCGTCATACAACATTTGCAAGGTTAATTCATGGTTCATCCATGGATATATGTGTCACGAGCATGCAGCTAGCTAGAGCTAGAAAGAGATCAAGGTGAGAGTGCTTACGGATGGAGTCGCCTTGGGAGAACTTTTGGGAGACGGACCAGGCGTTGTAGTTTCCAGTGGTGTCCCAGGCGCCATTGCCGCCCACCGGATGCACCGCCGCGGTGGCAAGCTGCGCCAGAGCTGCCACGGCGGCCACGGCGACCAAAACCTGCTTCGTCACCATTCTTGCCATATGCAGATCGATGTATCGATCTGTCAGTGTAGTGCTGAACGACCGGTCGATCGACGATGTATCTGTAAGTAGCTAGACGTACTCTTGTGGTTGCTGATCTGACTGACCCCTATTATTTGTGGGCTGTGCAGGCAGCTAGCTCTTATATATAGCTAATCAACAAGTTAAATTAACTAGATGAGAGATATACATATGCTGCATGCACCGACAGATGATGCACGAAGACTTCAAATTTGCAGTATGTGGGAGTTGGTGGACATACATATACATACGCGGCGTACATGCATTGACCTGAAATTCTAATGTTACTTGCTTGTTGAACTGCATAAACAACACACAACACCACACTAACTAATACTATAATCATGCATGCATGATCTTCCGCCCGGCTTCCATTAATTTCTTCCTTCCTTCCTTAAAGGCAGGCAAACAGGCAGGCAATGATCGATCCATGTGCATGCTTTAACATGATATGCCGCCTATATCATACCAATTACACCAAACCAATAAAATATAATCCCCTTAACAACAATATATAAGTATATATTCACACAAATAATTATTTACATTCTTGATAGTTTACTACTCCACACCAGACGTTTGGTTACGTTCTGACATAACATACTATACCTATATGTCCACGTGTTAACTTCAAACCGAACCAAACGCGCTAACGGAGACCAAACTAAGAGTAATTAAAAACCTATCATCGTGTTCTTTTGTTTACATGTTCCCATGTAACTTCATTTGTCTGCTATAGTTAGTTCATGTCTTCCACAATCTACGCTGAAAAATCAATTAATTATTTAATTGTCCTAACTACTGTTTGCCTGTATATATATACATGCGTCGTTAGAGCATCACTAACATTCCATTTAAACAAGTTTAATAGTGGGATATAAACCTATTATAAACTTATGTGTATGAGAGAACTTAAAAAATGAAGGGAGTTGACTCTCATGCAAAAGCTACCTATTTCACATACATCAAAATAAATACATTAAATGCATAGGTGGGAGATAGAGAAAGGAGAATAAAAATAAATGATAACCTTAGAACTCAACGAATATACATGTTAACTTTAATATGAGCTATAAACTCATAGTTAGCTCCACTATTAAACTTGCTCTTAGCCCGTAGGGTTAAACAGATCCCAATCCTAAGGTTGTGTTCTTTCCAGCTATTGTAGCTTTGCTACTCTTCGTTTCGTTAGCACATTTTTCAAACTATTAATCGGTGCATTTTACGTGAAAATTTTTTATATATAAGTTGTTTAAAAAATATTCATCAAATTTTTATATATTAATATGTAATTAATCATATACTAATCACATTTCTCGTTTTACGTGCGACTAATTAGCCGTTTCAAACATCTAAAAAGAACACAACCTAAATTTATGAGATTTTAGATGAAAACTGGGGTCCAACAGTCCCCTATGATCAATTGCCTAAAATTTAGAAATTTCATATCTTTTTTTGGCTCTCCATAACTCGGGAGCACGCAATGACTTCCAATTGGTGGATAGCGCGAAAGAGAAGGGGAGGCACCGATCGCGCAGGAGGGGTAGGGGGACCGATCTTAGGCTGTTTGCAGCGGTGCACTTTAAACCTTCCTGGGCCTGTACTGTAGCGTTTTTTGGCCCAAAAACTCGCTGCAGCGGTATCCTGTAAAACGTCCTGTAACTTGCCGGCCCAACTCCTCCTCTGCCATATTTCGGGGAGGCGTCCCCCTCCTCCAAACACCCACGCCGACGCCGCCCCGACGCAGACACCGCCTCCGCCCCGACTCCGCCTCCGCCCGACGCCATATTCCGCCCCGACGCCGACGTCGCACCTCCCGCCGCGCTCGCCTCCGTCTCCGCCACCAGCTCCGCCACCGCAAGCTCCTCGGCTTCCCACCTCTCCGTCTCCACCGTGGTGCGTGGGGGGCCTGGAGAAGGAGGTCAAGGCCCATGTCAAGCGCGCGCTCCCTCGCCGGTGGCGCCAAGGAGGCATCCAAGATCCAGAAGCTCTCCGACACGGTCTTCACCTCCCGCCGCGCCCGCCCCCGGTGGCGACGCAACACCCACCACGGCGGCGTCCCCGGAGAGCACCGGTTCGACGCAGTCTCCTCCAAAGTGAGTATTTGTTCTGCTTTTGCTGCAAATCATTTGATGTAGATACGAATCATCACTGTGCCTAGCCGACTGTGCAACACGTTCGTGTAGATCTGCGTTCTTGTGTAGATGATACCTGATTTTTTATGTACTTGTCAGTGCCATAACTTATGTTGGCATTCCCCATAACTTCTGTTTGTCAAATAATTCTTTTATGTACTGAATACCTGATTTTTCTTTGGAACAATGTAGGATGGGTGATTCTTTTATCGATCTCAACGATGCACCACAACAAGGAAATCATGGAGACAATGGAGTTTCTGAATCTGCCATGATCGGTTCTGCTTCCAAGGTGGTGGCAACAAGGAACAAGCAGGCCAACTTCTCAGCGTATGAAGACAACGTCCTCTGCAAATCATGGCTGGAAATTAGCTGTGATCCTATCGTCAACACCGGGCAGAGGAAGGAATCCTTTTGGACTCGTGTGTCCACCAGATACAACTCCAAATGTGGCAGCTATCCGAACAGGACCCAAAAATCCATTATGAGTCGTTGGGATTACATCAAGGCTGAAGTGAGCAAATTCTCCGGATACATGGGTGAGATGATCCGCTCAAATCCTAGTGGCATGGCAGATGCAGATAAGTCAGTGGCTGCTGCGGCTGATTTTGCTAGCGTGGAGAAGCACAATTTCACCCTCATGCTCTGTTGGCAAATCTTGAAGGATGAGCCCAAATGGATGGAGCTGAAAAGGAAAATGGATACCCCCCAGAACAGTGGTTCAAGTGTGCAGCGAGACATCTTAGATCTTGATCCCGACAAGTCCGCACCAGATAGCTCATCAGGGAAACGTCCCATGGGGAGGGACGCAGCAAAAGCGGCTAAGAAGCTGAAAGCTGCTTCAACATCATCTGAGTACGTCTCCAAGATGCATGACCTATCGGTTCAGAAGATTGAGTTGTTCAAGGAAACGGAGGGTGAGCGCAAGGCCCGGCTCGATGAAATTGTTACTCTGGAGAAAGTGAAGGTAGAGGAGGCCCGCGAACACCGCAAGATGATGCTTGACATAGAGAGGGAAAGGTTGGCTCTAGATAAGAAACGAATAGATATGGAGGCTGAAAAGAAAGAGAAGGAAGAGGACGAGCGCATTTTGGCCATTAATCTTGATCAATGTCTACCCATGCAGCGCATCTACTATCAAGCTCTACAAGAAGATATCCTTCAGAGATTAATGTCTCGACGTCATGGACCAAGTCAATGAGGAAGTTGGTGTGGCAGTCAAATAGATCCTGTTGTGGTCAGAGAGTTTTGGTGTGGCAGTCAATGAGAGTTTTGGTCAGAGATTTATGTAATGAGAGATATCAATGAGAGTTACAACTAGATTGAACCATATCGCATCCAGTTGTGCTCGATGAGATCCTTCTGAAGTTGGATATGGCGAGCTGGGTCACGCAATTTGTGATGTGCTGCAACAAATGCATCCCGTTCTGGTACATTTCCTCTTGATGGCTCGACTAGTCTGCCAATGTTGAGAAAGTTGGTATTTTCTGCCTCGGACTTCTCATCCTCGACAATCATGTTGTGCATGATTATACATGCAGTCATAATATCAGAAAGTTGCTCCCTGTCCCATCCATAAGCCGGCCCACGGATTACTGCCCACCTTGCTTGAAGGACTCCAAAAGCCCTTTCAATATCCTTCCGTGTACCCTCTTGCACAGCAGCAAAACGTTGTGTCTTCCTCTCCATGGGATGGCGAACACTCTTGACAAATGCAGGCCAGTCAGGGTATATACCATCTGCAAGGTAGTACCCCATGTCATATTCCCGTCCATCAACAGTGAAGTGAACAGGAGGTGACTCGCCTCGAACATATGCTGAGAAAATAGGCGACCTCTGCAGTACATTGATATCGTTGCAGCTGCTTGGAAGGCCAAAGTAGGCATGCCATATCCAAAGGTTATGGGATGCTACAGCCTCCAAGATCATGGATGCGTGCTTCCCGCGTCCAGTGAACATGCCCTTCCAAGCGGTAGGACAGTTTCGCCATTCCCAATGCATACAATCTATGCTACCAAGCATACCTGGGAAACCTCGACTCTCACCCTCTTGCAGTAGACGAGCCACATCGGCAGGGGTTGGAGAACGCAGGTACTCCTTCCCAAAGGCAGCTATAACAGCACTGCAAAAATGCTTAAGAGCCTCACGAGCAGTTGATGTGCCAATTTGCACATACTCATCAACAGCGTCTAATGGCAAACCATACGCAAGTATGCGCATTGCGGCAACCACCTTCTGCAAAGCACTCAATCCTAATAGCCCTGTACAATCCTCACGTTGCTGGAAGTAGCTATCCACAGACTGAACTGCATCAAGAATGCGGATGAACACGTGACGCTTCATACGGAACCTGCAATATAGAAAATGTTGATCAAACCAAATTGATGTGCAGAGGAAGAAATTCATATGATAATTTGACATGCCATGTTCTATATCTTTCACGAAACTTTTCAAGGGTGTAAATTGGATTGGCAGCAAAGTATTGGCGTATGATCCTTGCCTCTCCATCAACATGTTCTCTTGGGACAAGTCGTCTCACATGTATGGAGTGGTGGAAGGAGCTCTCAGCATCCATGGCTGACACCAGAGTGTGTATCTCTTCATCATCATCGAGAAACTCATAATTTGGCTTATCCTCGGCAATCAAGTAGCGAAGAAGGGTGCAATCTTCATCCTCCATAGCCGCAAAGATCTGGAGCAAACTAATTCAATTTAATTCAATTTGATCTGGAGCAAACTAATTTTACTATGTGCCAAGCTGGTTGCTTTGGTTCTGGCAAAGTGATGCCATTGCTGCAATGACTAATAAAATATATCATATAGTTGAGATTTTATTAGAACTGTACAAGTTTCATAATAACTATCTGGAGCAAAAATTTGTACTGTATGCCTATGCTTGTACAGATCAAAATTTGTACTGTTCTTTTAAAAATGCATGATCACAGAAAGTGCAGATGTCTAACTAAATGATTGAAGAAGGAATTCAGCTACAGCAAGATCCTAAAACAAAAGCAACCAGCTATATTGATAATTTGGAGAGTGCCATGACTAAATGATAGTACCAAGCTGGTTGCTCAAAGCAGCAGCTGTCAAAGGACAATGGATTTGTAATGTTGAATAAATTACATTCACTTTGAGTATTAGTTATATCACTAGTCAAAGGCCAATGGATTTGTCGATTTGGCATGCTGTTTCAGTTGTGCAGTGCTAGTTCAGATCAAAATTCAACGGAGCATCTGGAGCATACTAATGTCAATTTAGGCAACCAAAATCACAGTGACCAGGGCAAAATAAATTGGAAACCAAAATCTGGAGCATACATATATATCTGTCTCAAGAACGTACTGTTTGAATCAAGAAATCAAAATAAATTGGAAAGTGTATCTGCCATTACCTTGGAGGAGGAGGAGAAGGAGCTCGACGCAACCACCGACACTGCAAGGAGGGCGGCGACGGTGGAAAGGGCAGCGTGAGCGGCTCCCCACGCGCGGGCTCTGGCGCGGCGCTCCCCCCGCTGCGGACTCCCCGCCGCGGACTCCGGCGCGGCGCTCACCCTCCGGCGCGGACTCCGGTTAGTTCACGGCGACTTGTCGGCCTTGCGAGCCGGAGGAATCCCAGGGACAACGGGCGGCAGCGGCACCACCGGGCCCGGGCCGAGGACGGGCGACGTCCTCGCGGCACGGCGTCCTCGCGGCGCGGCTCGGCACGGCGCTCGGCGTCCTCGCAGCACGGCTCGGCGCGGCGCTCGGCGTGGGATGGGCGATTTGGAGGGTGGGATAGGGGACACGGTTGCAGCAATCGGTGGATTTGGAGGCTAGAATATTTTACAGGGCATTGAAATATTCCTTTGGGGGGTGAAATATAGAGGACACCATTGCACATAGCCTTAGGGAGGAGAGTTGGAGGTGACTCCACTTTCTGTTTTAGGGAGTTAATTTTAGGCAACCTGTTGGAGATAAGATTTCCTTTTAAAAAAAATCCTAAATCCAGATTAGAGATTCTTTAAAAGGATTTTTTGGATTTAGAATTTGAGAGAACGGTTGGTGGTGCTCTTAACAAGCTTAAATTGTAGACGTCGTCATCATCGTTGCCAATCAGGTCATAGTTGTTGTCTGTTGGATACCCTTCTAATTCAAACAAAAGACTAAATGAATGGTGCAAAAATGACCAATACATTCATTTTGTACTTCAACAGATGAGTCGATTGTATACAAAGTGCGATGCATTATTCCCATTTTCAGAATAGCTTAGCTACCGTGAAACTTGTTAATGACTACTGCAAGTGCAAGTTAGGTCGTTGATTATAATTAAGCACCCAGTTAATAGCACGAATTACTTGCCTACAATAATATATTGCATTCGTTGGCATCATAACAATAAGATATTGATCATGCATGTGAGTGGGGGCGCTGCTGCATTGGCATGTCTCAACTCTGTGAGATGCATGGTTGCTACTACAAGTAGACTAGTAGTTAGCTTCATTGGCTTTTGTGGGGTAGGAAGATTCCTCTCCAAACTACAGATAATTAACAACTGAGTTGTTAAGACAGACAGACAGACAGGCAAGGCAGCTGCCTGGGTGATGATGCATGGACCAATGCAACGAGAAATTTGTGCCCCAGATACAGCCATATACACGCATATATAAAAAAAATTAAATAGTGTTAAACATTTAAAAAAATTAAATAGGGAGATGTTAAATTTAGTGTTAAACATGATTAGTAAAAAAATAGATAAAATTAAATAGAGAGATGTTGTGGTTAGTTGAGAAGTGAAGGTAGGTGAAAAAAGTGAATGTTGAAGAATTGTGATTGGTTATGAAATAAGGGAATGATCCAACGTGCAATAGAAAGTAATCAAGTATGGTGAGTGGCAGCAAAATAGGTTACGAACACAATAATGATCCAATATATATAGAAGGTAATAAAGCCCGGCACAAAGTGAAAACATCAAACATAGCCTAGTTTAAAGTGAAACTTTGGTAATAATAAATGATCTAATGTGTAATTCACTCTTTTTATTTTGACATGGTTAATTTTTATTTTGTAGTGCATGTGGAAGTTGTCACACTCTCCTGTTTCCCTGTTTAATTTACCTTGGTTTGAAAACTTTCAAGTGCGAACACATTAATTTGGAGTTGAAGCTGGAGCTGTATTATTCTAAAGTTAAAGCTTACCAAACAAGATTTTTTACTTTGTCATCAATAAATTTAAGGATGTACTATTTTTAAATTAAAGGGTGGTTTAAGTTGCTTGATCGATCATCCCTGCAGATAGCTAAATAATGAAGATTCAGGCAATGTACATGATATTGGCTAATAAATAATGCATCCAACGATACATGCATGCACAGTACGTATATCCTATCCTCTTGTAGTCAGGGAGTTTAGTTTGATTAATTACTGAACATGCAAACGCTGCTGGAAGAGCAAGTGACTTCGAATAATCCGGTTAAGTGAGCTGGCATTAGCAGTATTTATTTATTTATTTATTGTTCGAAAGGTCTCATCTGCTAGCTCAACCGCAGAGAGGGCTTAGTCAAAGTTGTGTACGCTAGCTGCCTAGCTGTAAGCTGGTACAAGTATATGGAGGCCCATCCTATTCACAAATTAATTAGTGGCCCAACCCAACTCGCGCAACAACTAAAAGTTTTGGGAACAAGTTCACTTTAAAGACCTAAATTTATAGTCAAATTTTAAATTCATCCCTAAAGTGAAATATCAGAGGGTCCTCAATTTATAAAATCGGATCACCTATGATCCACCGGCCACTGTCCTTCTTCCCACCACCCGTCGCGTCGTGCTTCCCATCGGCCATCAGGGAGGGGGATTGGGAAGAGAGGAGAAGAGAAGGGAGAAAGAGAGGAGGAAGAAAGTACTAGCCATTAATATGTGGGGTTCACACGGGTCCTACATTGATTCATCTTGCCACGTCAGCTGAAACCAGACATTATACTGCCTAGGACCTCGGTGATCCGGTTTTGGTTCGGGGATGAATTTCAGATTCAACGACAAATTGAGGAACTTAAAGTGAACTTGTTCCAAAGTTTTGGCCTAGGCCCAAAGGTATGCTATTCTCCCATAAAAGCCCAATACATACTTCAATTCGTACAAGCCCACTTTCCACATTTAATTGGGTTAAATTGCTTGGGCCGACACAAATAGCAAGATCAAGGGGCATTTCCATTGCCGTATTTTCAAATCCAATTAAGATTTTACTTCTATTTTTTAAACCTTTTCTGATTTCGCATTTATTTTTTTTGAACTCAAGCTTGTTGTGCTGCCCCCTCCATCCACATGGCGATTCTGTTCATAACCGTCCCTTTAACCCTGAAACCCCCCCTCTCTTCTCCCCACCGCCGTCGCTGGAGTAGGAGACGGTCATGAAGCACGAATCTTGGAGCGGATGGAGGTGTTAAAAATGGGTGACAGTTAGCAAATCCGGAATAATTATTTTTGAGGGTGTGCAAAGAACAGCTTAGCAACATTACATAGTATTCCAGCAAACCAATTACCAACAAACGTGGAACCAATTAATGTCTTTGACTTCGAAAAGTACAGCTGTGCGCAAATAAAATCCGGCAATATAAGAGAGAGCCACAAATTGACCGATCGTCGTGGAGCCTGAAGAGCAGCACGTCAATTAATTGGTTAAAGAAGAATGAACTAATCAATCTTGGTCGTCGACTTGATGGCACATCAGTCGACGTAGATACCGCACGTCGCTCTGATCTCGCCGTCGGTGCCGGTGAGGACGCCGACCCGGCCCATGTTGATCATGGAGACGGCGAAGTCGGCGAAGAAGGTGTCGAGGTTGGTGTCGTTGCTCATGAGGCGGACGTAGGCGCCGGTGAGGCTGTCGTTGATGAGACCGGCGTCGGAGCCGAGCAGCGCCTGGTGCGCCGCCACCGACTTGTAGTAGCCGTTGTCGAACTTCACCGGCGTGAGAGTGTCCAGGGGCTCCACGCTGGCCACGTTCCCCTGCTTGCACACCGCCGCCAGCTTCTTGGCGTACGCTGGGTCCAGCGACGGGTCCTGGTCGCCGGCGCCGGTGAAGTTGTAGAGCCGCTTGGAGAAGGAGGTGCAGTGCGCCACGCCGATGGTGTGAGCGGCTGCATGATTTAATTTGCATCGTCATTGAATCCAATTAGTGACAGCTTGGGCGGCAATGTTGGTTGCAATACACGTACGTACCTGAGAGGACGACCATGTCCTTCATGGTGAGGTTCTTGACGGCGAAGTATTGGGTCATGACGGTGACGTTGCCGTCGGACGGCGGCAGGTTGGTGAGCGCCTCCGCCATGTTGGAGACGTTGCCGTCGCGGCGTCCGGTCTCCACCTCGTACTCGGGGCCATCGCTCTGCAAGATAATATATTACTTAGCTGCTAATATGATAAATATATATGTGGAAGCTAATATAAGTGGGCGTGCGTACGAAGTAGACGGCGTCTCGCGCGGCCATGGCCATGATGTCGGCGCAGGAGACGACGAGCGGGCAGGTGGCCTCGACCTTGGCCTTGACGGCCTCGATGGCCTCGTAGCCACGGACGGTGAGGTTGGGGTCGGCGTCCTTCTCGGCGGTGGCGTTGTGGGAGTTGAGCATGAGGGAGGCGTCGCAGCCGCGGACGAAGCAGTCGTGGAAGTGCAGCCGGAGGAGGCCCGCACGGAGCGTCGTGTCGTTGGAGAAGATGCCCTTCAGCTCGCTGCGCACCACCTCCTCCACCCCCGGGCACGACGCGTTGTAGAACCCATACTGCAGCTGCGCCGTCGCCTCTCCGGCCATCGCCGCCACCATCACCGCTGCCACCACCACCGCCCACCTCGTCATCACCATCCCTGCCGCCGCTTAGACTAGGAGCAGCTTTCTTCGTGGTGATCGTCCACGATGATCGACTATTTATAATGTTTACACCACCTTTAGCTAGCGTGTTTAAGGATCCAAATGATTCAATTAAATGTTTAATGGGTATATAATTAACAGCCAAATAAAGTTGGTTATATTCCTCGGGGGCGGTTGACTTTGTTGATCAATATATGGAGAATATATAGTTCATGGTTGCCATGACATGAACACAACACCGCCGAGACAAACATGCAAGCCATTATGCATGTGCACAACTAACTCAAGCTCTTACAATTATTTTACTCTTCTCCGCCGTGTGGTGTGGTGCAGCTAGCTAGCACAAAGCTAGCTTGGGAGACAGTTAATAACTACTCCTCTCGTTTCGTTTTCATATTATAAGTTATGTAACTTTTTTCCTAATCAAATACTCTAAATTTAACTAAATTTATAAAAAAATATATTAGTATTCTCAACCCAAAACAAACATATTAAGTATATTCAATGTTAGATTAAATAAAACTAATTTGATATTTTTATGTTGCTAGTTTTTTTTTTAAATTTGATTAATCTTAATAAAGTTTGATTAGAAAAAATTCAAATAACTTATAATATAAAACGGAGGGAGTACATAAGCAAGTAATATTAAATTAATATCTGCCCAAGAAAATAGTACTACTAGCTAGAGTACTTTATGCTGTTGAATCGGTAATCTGGATTAATGTGTAGTGGTTTGCAATGTTGGATCATGTCCTGGATTTCGTGCTATATCCTTGCTCAGGCATTCTCGGTCAGAACAGCTGGCCTCTTGTGCTACATGTGTTGGCAAAGATTATTCTTAACCGATTAATCTGTCCTGCTTAATCAGCATCTCTTGCATGCTCTGTGTCCTCTTAACACTGCCACGGATGCTAGGATTAGCTCATTATATTGAGCACGTTGGTCAGCTGGTGCTGTGAACTTGTGATCGCTTTGAATTTGACCTTTTACAAGTTGAAACGAAAATTACAAATTATATATGATTTTCAATAGTACACGTACTATACTAGTTAGAGCTTACTTTATTAATAACTTTGTTTTAACTCGTATAGATTGAATTTAAACTAGCATAACTGTGAAATGATATGCATGCCACATATTGATGTATGTTATCAAAATTTTCAATAACTATTTATTTGACGTGAAAAAAACTGATGATGGGACATTCCCACTACTAGAGAATGGATCTTTGCTCGGTCGATCAAAATCACATTAGTCACAGTTTGAATATGAACCAGGACTAAAGAATATCTTTAGCCCGGTTCAAAAGCCCAAAAACACTTTGTGATCTTTAGTCCCGGTACTTTGCACCAACCGGGACTAAAGATCATTTATAGTCCCGGTTCAATAGTTGTCAGGTCATGTCTGGCCCCCCAATGATCTTTAGTCCTGGTTGGTATCACCAACCGGGACTAAACATCATATTTTTAGCCCCGGTTGATATCACCAACCGGGAATAAAAATATCTCTCCCACGTCCTTATCATCTCCCACGCGCTCTCAATTTCGCTCTCTCTCGCCTCTCTCTCTCAAGCGGCAGCAGCGGCCAGGTGGGATGGGAGGCGGCGGGTGCCGAGGCCACCTCTCTCTCTCTCACGTGAAGCGGTGGCCGGGCGGCAGCGGCGGTGGCCAGGTGGCGGGATGGGAGGCTTTCTCTCGCCTCTCTCTCTCTCACGGGAAGCGAAAGCGGCGGGCGGGCGGCTACGGCCGGCGCGGCGCCGGGAGGTAGGATGGGAGGCGGTGGGCGCCGAAGCCGCCTCTCTCTCTCTCACGTGAAGCGGCGGCAGGATTGGAGGCCGCCCCTCTCGCCTCTCTCTCTCACGCGAAGCGGAAGCGGCGGCGGCCAGCGGGATGGGAGGCCGGCGCCGGGCGGTGGTGGAGCGATTTTGTGATATGATGTCCGTGAATTTGTGGATATGTGATTTGTTCATTTGTGATGTCTATTAATTGTTCATTGTGGATCTATAAAT
Source organism: Oryza punctata (assembly GCA_000573905.2). Lineage (NCBI taxonomy): Eukaryota > Viridiplantae > Streptophyta > Magnoliopsida > Poales > Poaceae > Oryza > Oryza punctata. Next base: position 347,430 of record CM002494.2, on the reverse strand, counting down.
TTGTGATGTCAATTTGAGGATGTTCGTTCGATCTGTAAATTTGTGGATGATTTTGTTGTTGAGTTTGGTTTGAAGTCAATATGCAAGAAGCAAAAACAATGAAAAAAAGAAAAAAAAACTTTAGTCCCGGTTGGTAACACTTTCCGGGACTAAAGTCTTTAGTCCCTCTTGGTGTTACCAACCGAGATTAAAGATGGATCTTTAGTTCTGGTTGTTTCACCCGGGACTAAAGATGGGTGTCTTTAGTTCCGGATTTGCGGTCATGGTTGCATAACCGAGACACATGTAGTTATGAATCGGTGGTAAAAACCACTTCTCCAGCCGTGTCCGTACGTACGTCGACGAAAAAACCACCACCTCCAGGGATTAGCATTCAGTCATTCATTCATATGTGTTGGCACAAATTTGTGTCAGTAAAAACGAAATCTATATACCATCAGGAGGCTCAAGTAGTGTGACTGACGTGAGGCCGGCCAGAAATAGTGTCATTCATCAAAGAGACAGGCCAGTGGCCGATTTATTCACAACATTTGGCCCTTGATTGACCGGCCACAGTTACAACGTACAATCGGAAATTTCATCTCCCAAAAAACAAATTTGTCCCATTGGAAATTAAGTAAACAAACCTGCACACAAATTAAAGGAAATCTTTGGTTTATGAATAATGTAAAACAAATCCAGAAATGACGACGAACGAACAATCAGTAGAGTTTGTCCAATTTGCACGCATGCATATAAAATCTGTGAGATCGATCGATCGATCAAAACAGCAGCATGAGGGCCCCCGCGAGGAGGAAAAGAAGCGAGCCGGCGAGCGAGGTGGCCAGCATGGAAGCGGCGGAGGATGACGGCGACGACGGCGTCGGCGGGTTGACAGCGGAGCACTTGTGCCTGACCTCGCCATGGGAGTGGGAGAGGACGCCGATCTTGCTCATGTTGACGAAGGAGACGATGAAGTCGGCGAAGAACTCGTCGGAGGAGGTGGCGTTGGCCTGGCGGAGGACGTAGGCCTTGGTGTCGGCGTTGAGGAGGAGCGCGGCGTCGGTGGCGAGGAGGCCCCGCTGCGCGGCCACCTGCTTGTAGTAGTCGGTGTCGAAGGTGGTCGGGGTGGGGGAGTCGAGGTCGACGAGGGTTTCGAGGTCGCCGACCTTGCACTGCCCGCGGAGCGCCGTCGTGTAGTTGGCGTCCAGCGTGGGGTCGCCGGCGCCGTTGGAATAGAGGCGCGCGGAAAAGGCGGAGCAGTGGGCCTTGCCGATCGTGTGCGCGCCTGCCAAAAAAAAGCCCAAGCCCGAAGGAAACCAAATATGTGTTACCACATGATGGGCCTCAATGGGTAAAATTCATATATAGCTGCGACAGTTGATGTTGAAATTTGGAGAACGGCCCAACAGAAAGCCTACCATATGCTTATTATGGAAAAGGTTCACTTTACGTTCTTCAACTCAACTATGAGTTGAATGAGTTTTACTCGTGTGCCTCAACGGTAAAACCGGGTAACTTCTAAACCAATGTAAATCTAGTCCCTTGGTAGTGTTGACGGCGATTTGGACATACGTGGTGCCTCGTGCCTTGTTGATTTGGTCACTTGTCTATCGCCTCTCATTTTATTTGCACCGGTTTTAAAAATTAAGAGGTGTCATATATCCGATTTTGTGGTTGAAACTCAACTCATATATAGTTGAGGAACATAAAAGTAAACTTTTTTCCTTAGATTGCCCACTTACTGGGTCCAACCCACCAAAAATGTCCAGCTTAATTTAGATATTGATGCACTTTGTGAGAGGCCGAAAAATAACTCCTTACTAGAGTATATGATTCTCCCTTTGTTATAAAAATAAATATTTCCAAGTTATTTAGAAAAGATTAAGGATAAGAGATCCGATCAATTTATTGGTTAAATTTTGAATTACTTGATTCCCCTTCAAAAGATCCGATTAGCTAAAAATGCTTAGATGTCCGTATATTGGAAGCAGTGTCTCCGATATGCTTATAGTGTGTACAAATTTAATTAAATCCTGAAAATAGGAATGGAGGTAAATAGGATCGATCGCTAACCCATCCTCTCTCTTAATAGGCATAACTTCTCTTACGACACACACAGTATTTTCATTGTTGGTGTAAATATACAGTAAATCTGATACGTATATATATACCGGAGAGGACGGCAAGGTCCTTGGCGGTGAAGTTGAATTTGGCGAAGATGGCGAGGAGGTCGGTGATGGTGGCGGCCGGGCCAGGAGAGGTTGCGGCCACATCGGCGGCGTTAGAGCTGTTGCCATCTTTCCGACCTGTCGGAAGTGGGATGTACGGCCCTTTCGTCTGCCCATACATACAGTTAATTAGTGGTATATCGACGCAAATTAGTTTAATTAAAGTACTATACGTACGAGGCGCACGGCGTCGCGGGCAGCGAGGGCGAGGGTGTCGGCGCAGGAGACGATGCCGGGGCAGGCGGCGTCGAGCTTGGCCTTGATGGCGTCCACCACCTCGTACCCCTTCACTCCCTTGTTCAGCGGCGAGTCCTTCTCCGCCTTCTTCCCAGGGGTGGAGTCCAGCAGGATGGAACCCTCGCAGCCGCCCACGAAGCAGTCCACGGAGAAGAGCCTCAACACCGCCCCGGCGAGCTCCGGCGACTTGCCGAGGATGCTCGCCATCTCCTTGTACACGATGTCCTCCGCGTTCGGGCACGTCGTGTTGTACGCCCCCACGAACACGTGCGCCGACGACGTCGGCACCATTATGCCTAGCACCACCATCACCGCCAGTGCTGCTGCACCTCGCAATTCCGCCGCCATTGCTTGCTGCTAGTGCTTGCTGTTGGATGTGATGCAAGATGGAGACCTCTGCAGGGCCAGTATAAATAGTCCACCCATCCAACGACTAATGGTGCAAAATAAATCAATCAATATGCGCGCGGCTACTTGTTGCGAGCAATAGATTCTTAGTAAAATTATTATGCTCATCAATTATATTTCCACTTCTGTTTTGATGGAGCTTGCATTGTCATGGCGTCATGCATACGCATGATGGATCTAGCCTGTTTGCTAGCTCTCATACATTTCTGCGATTGAGCTTACCTTATATTTGTGCTGAGTTGGAATTGAGATAAGGAAGAGAAATATTTCTATTGCCAATTGCAACATATATAGGGTTTCCATAAGTTTTATGCATAAGAGTGAGGTGGATCACGTACTAATGCTGTAATATATATCTGTCTCTAACTATTGTATGTGTTAGTTATTAAATTGATAGAGCTCTCGCAGTTATTATTGTTAGCCTTGCTCTCTAATTTTTATAATGAAAAAAAATATATTACATCTTCCATCTTTGTTATAAGGCACATAACCAGAATCTTTACTAGAATAAATAAAATGAGTGGTGGGATAAATCCCTAACTACCCAGAAATATAAAAACAACTAAAATTAAAAGGCTAAAAATAACCACACAGATTATTAGCCTTGCTTTGCTAGCTATATATTAGCAGTTTAATTAACACATATAATTTAATATTAATATTACACACACTGGCACAAATATAGCTAGCTGGAACTCGATCGATTGCTAGTAGCAGTTGAATGAAAATAACAAAGGGCAATGTACGTAGTACGTAGTACGTACCTCTGCAGGCCAGTAGGTACTTCGCTTTCTGTACTTGCAACTTCTCTTCCATTTGTACTACACACGCATGCATATGATAGGAGAATGTCAACGAGAACGGCTCCAAATTAGATAAATTTAATATGCCAATTATATGTACGTATACTTGCTATAACATATGAGAACCGACGAGATAACCTTGTTTAATCTTATAGATATATAAATGACCGTGCCAGATCTGTACCTAGCTTCGCATATATACGTAATATCGATGGATCGACCATATAACATATAACTGTAGTACCTAGTACTGTAGAACATATTTATAGCTAGTACGACCTTGAGGGCTGGCTTAGCAGAACACATTCTTTCCACATATATACGTACGTACGTATTTAGGGGTGTATATATATATATATATATACGATCTCTTTTACAGTGCATGTAAGGTATCTCAGGTACCTCCCAAACTCCTAAAAATCCATCTTTGATTTTGGGAGCGTAATTAAGGAAAAAAAATTACGTAAACATGACACTACTACAGATTTGATTTTTGTGTACGAGCCCCTGTTAGGTTGCAGGCGGATCATAACTGACCGCGTATGCAAAAATCGACTCTCATTTTCGCATGCGGCTCATTAAGAGGCCCGCATGCAAAAATTGATTTTCGCAGACAGGCCTCTTAATGAGCCGCATGCGAAAATGAGGGTATTTTTGCATGCGGTCCTCTTAAGGGGCAGCATGCAAAAATCTATTTTCGCATGCGACCGTTTAAGAGGACCGTATGCGAAAATACCTTCCCTCCTCTCTAGATCTTTTCCCGCTCAACGCTTCAAAATTTCCATCCAATCATCTCTCTCACCTCCTCATCCTTATCTAACTTTCTCTCCTCATCCTCTCTCTCACTTTCTCTCCTCCCCTCTCTCTCACAGCAGCGGACGCGGCTCGGCTGGACGGGTGCGGGACGGCAAGCAATATGCGACAGTGGGTGGCTAGCGGGCGATGGTGGCATGAGCAGGCGGCGAGCGGGCGGGCGGATCCGCCACCCCCGCCCTCGGGGGTGATGGGTGGTGGCAACGGCAGCAGCGGCCGATGGGCGGATCCGCCGCCTCCGACCTCTGGAGTGACGGCAACGTGCGGATCTGCTATCCCCAATCTCAAGAGCGACAGGCAGTGGCGGCGGTAGTGAGCGGTGCCCCCAATCTCGTTAGATTGAACGGAATCAACGGATCTCGTTATTTCCAAGCACAAAAGAAGGTCTATACATATATATTGATTTGCTGTACATATATATTGTGTGTGAAACGAAACAGTTATAATATCAAGTTGGTCCCATAATCAACCTCTGCACGGCAATGGGTCAGCTCCCGTCCATTTCAATTGATCCAATCAGCTGTCGTCGCTACAGGAATCAAAAGATATTTATTGAGGGGGCACAAACACCACCGAGCAAAACATCAGAATTAACCGCCATCATATATAATAAGTTTAATCGGCCAACGTCAAGGAATACCCGCTAAATCTAGTGGAGAAATTTCCTTTTATTGACGGTTAACCATCATCAGGGATTTTTTTTTAATTGCGACACGAAAATTACGGCCATACAGAGATGTAATCACCCATGCACGCGCAGCCAAACCGATATCTCAGCCTGTTAATTAGTTTTCACATGGACATAGGCATATATATAAATATAGATGCGTATGCTGGCTGCCACGCTCCAAACCATCATTTTCTATCGGGTTCGGTCGATTGACATAAGCGTTTTTTTTAAAAAAAAACTTGAATATACATATATTCCTCGGCGTAATTTGACTTGTGCGCATCAAATTGGATATCTTAATTATTATTATGTACTACTTGGATCATCTAGCTCTATCTCGATCGAGGTTAATTACTGGCCCTTCAATTCTAGAATCAGATCGATCGGCCGTGATTCCTTGCCATAACTGGGCCGCATGGGAACCTGACTCCATATGTCTCGATGGGCCGACCTATTTGTTAGCGATCTAAATTTGAGTGTCAGCTGGCCTCCAGCCCTCCTTGGGAACTACGTACTCCGTACTTTGGTAGACCATATTAAACGGTACCTCTCTCCTACTCCTACTATTCAAACCAACATATATAATATAAAATTAATTTTATTTTTTCTTCTCTTCTCTCTTTATCTCGCTTATATATTTAATGTATTTATCTTGAAACACGTATTAAACTAACTCTTGTATAACAGTCAACACACTTCATTTTTATTACCTTTCTTATCCACACAAGTTTACAGTAGACTTAAAGCTCACTATTATTCTTGCTCTAAGAGTAAGTTTAATAATAGAGTTCACTACTTACTATAAGTTAAATATTAAAGTTAACATGTATAAAAGGTTAGCTATAAGGTTAACTTTATTTTTTTTCATCCTCCCTATTTCTCTCACTTTTAATGCATATTTCTTAAAACTTGTGTGTAGCTAGTTTTTACATGAGAGCCAACACTCTTCACTTTTCTTTATCTCTCTCTTCCACATAAGTATATAGCTTGCTTATAGCTCACTATTACCCTTGCTCTAATAATATCACCTATAACTGAAATCACTAATTAGCGCATACGCCCCATGCCTCACACACGTGGCCCACACCCCTCACGCGCGACCCATCAGTTTTCTTTTTTCCTTTTCCGCTTCTTCCTTTTTGTGCCGCGGGGAGGTGAGTTATTGTGAATATTTTTCGTGGATTTTTTAAACCACGTGCACACACTTCAACTCGAATTTTGAGTCAAAAGTTTTTAAAATTGTAAATAAATGTTTTATAATTTAAGTTGAATGATTTAAATTTTGAGATGAAAGATTTTAAATTTTAGTTAAAAGTTTTCAAATGCTGAGTTGGAAAGTTTTTAAATCTTCACTTGAAAATTTTCAATCTGAGTTGAAAGTTTTAAATAATCTTGAGTTGAAAGTTTTCAATATAAGTTAAAAGTTTTAAATCTTGGCTTTGAAAGTTTGTTTCTGTCAACTCCCCGCCCGTTCCTATCATAATTTACCGCGTCCTATATGTCGATGTTGTAGATCACGACTACAGTATTTACATAGTATGGAGATTATTGGTACCAGGGTATATGCGAGATTGAGGTAAAAGAAACAGGAGATGAGGATTTTTATACAGGTTCGGACCCCCTCGTCTGATAGGTAATAGCCCTACTTCCGTTGGTCGAAGCCGGTGTTTCTATTATATATCAAAATATCACTCAATTACAATATTTTGGATAACCTATCTAATCATTGTCGACACAGTGGCATGGACCACCACTCGTAATCGACGATATGATAGTCTTCCTCCTCGAATATGAAATCGACGAGGTCAGATATAACGCTAGATCCCTCTTGTCGGCCTCTACGGGCACCAGATTAGGTATGTCTAGGCTTATCTTTGATGTCGATGTCTGGTGGCGTGTATTGCTGTCTATTCTGACTGTTGTCTCCTTCTCCTCCTAGGGATCTTATATTTACACCCATAGATGTTCCTTGTTAAAGTAGAACTAGGATGACAAATATGGATACGAGTCCCTGTAGTTTTCATGTATAACTCTATTTCTTCTTCCTTATCCGGAATATATTCCGTTTATGAGATTAATTTCATATAATACTTGGTACATGGTGGGTTCCATCGAGTTTAACCCATAATCATAAGGTATGTCTTATTCATAACATGATACTATATAAAAAGGAAAAAACGGGTAGTAGTTTTTATCAGAAAAAAAGAAGTAAAACAGAAAACATGCTAGGGAGGAATTTTTTTTGGTGACGCGGAAAGAGAAACACGCAAGTGGAACTCCCGCCAATTCTAGTCCAACCCCGCGCGCGACTTAATCTCCGGTAGGAGCCCCCACCTATACCCCTAACTTGGATACCAACCATAACTTTGGACGGGCCATATTGGGCCGTAAAATTTAATAGTTTGATACTTTATTCGTTACACACTTCTAAGTGGGACCGTATCCAAGTGAATGAAAATAGATCAGGATGTTAAATAATTGAAGCCTACTTATGGAGAATTAAATTATCAAATCTCTTGTATTGGGTCTTAGTTTTTGTCAGATAGAGAAAAAAATTAGTCAAAACTAAGTGTGGATCAAGAAAGCATATTTTACATTTGACATCTCTTGCTTACTGCTTACTGGAGTAATAGGTAGGTCCATCAGCTAGTTTGCTACATTTGATATCATTTTTAAAGATGAAAGCTTTTAGATAAAAGCTTTCGGACAAAAGTTGTCATATCAAAGTTTTTTGAATGGAAGTTTTCAGGGAAAAAATGTATGTATGTTGGGAGCACAGTTGCGCTAAATAGCAATCCCCTATATGTACGTATGCCAGCAACTCAATCTCGATCTAGACTAACTCTATCAAAAGAAAAACATTCGCAACAAATTGTCATATTCGTTTATTTCGCATAAAGAGATTTTTTTGTTAAATCCTTAATCAAAGGAATCCCTGAATTTAATGGTCTGAAATGCAGCTGTATGCATGTAAACCTCACACGCAAGTGGAAAAAGGAAAAATAAATTAAAATGAATTAATCCTAACCAATTATTACACCACTGCACGCAAATCGGTCCGTGAATGAATAGGAGAAAAATAAAGTGAATCCATCGATCGCCCACTAGCTACTGAATTGGTACAGAGATCGAGTAGCTTAGGTTGAGTTGACGACGTTGCACTTGAGGCGGATCTCCCCCTGGTCGCCGGTGAGCACGCCGACGGCGCCCATCTTCACCATGGAGTGACCGAAATCCCGGAAGAAGTGGCCGTCGTACCTGCCGGTGGCGGCGAGGCGGACGTAGGCGCTGGTGAAGGGGTGGTCCATGAGGCAGGCGTCCGACCGGAGCAGCGCCCGCCTCCTCGCCACCTGCCGGAAGTAGCTCGTGTCGAACCTCGTGAAGCTCCCGGGGTCCATCTCCGCCGTCACGTTCCCGTCGTACGGCGGGCCCTCCTTGCACTGCCTCCGCAGCCTGTCGGCGTACGCGCCGTTCAGCGCCGGGTCGGCGTCGGCGCCGTAGAGGCGGTCGGCGAAGTTTGGGCAGTGCGCCTTCCCGAGCGTGTGCGCGGCGGAGAGCACGACGAGGTCCTTGACGTCGAGGCCCTTGGCGGCGAAGGAGTCGATCATGCGCGTGACGTTGCCGCAGAGCGGGGGAAGCTGGCCGCCGCAGCTGCCGGCGGTGGAGGAGCGGCCGTCCCTGCGGCCGAGCGGGACCTGCCAGAAGGGGCCCTTGGCGAGGACGACGGCGTCGCGGGCCATGAGGGCGAGGAGGTCGGCGCAGGAGACGGTGGCCGGGCAGGCGTTCTCGAGCTTGTCCTTGACGCGGGCGACGGAATCGAAGCCACGGAGGGACTTGTTGGGGTCGGAGTCCCTCTCGGCGGCGTTGCCGGCGGTGGAGTCGAGGAGGACGGAGGCGTCGCAACCCTGGACGAAGCAGTCGTGGTAGTGGAGGCGGAGCAGCGCGGCGGCGAGGTCGGGGGAGGCACGGATGATCCTCGCCGTCTCCCGGAAGACGATCTCCTCCGCGTGCGGGCACGTCTCCCGGTAGTACCCCGTCCGCAGCTGCCCCGCTCCCGGTGGAGCAGCAGTCGACGACGATGCCACTAGCATCACCATCACCATCACCATGAGCCGCAGCTGCGACGCCATTGATGAATGCTGCCCTAGTAGATACAACAATCTGGCTGTGATCGATCGAGTTGAGTGTGCAGTGTGCCACTCCACTACTCCTGTCCTGCACTTAATGTGCGTGCTTCGAGATCCTGCCTTAGCTTAATCAATTCGTCGCTAAGTTGACTTTGCTGATTTAACAAGCTGCATGCACAGTGATGGTTGGCTCAGCTCAGCTGCAGCTGGAATTCATTTAGGAATCGTCATGCATATATATACATTTATATATTCTACAGACAGAGTATCTTTGCGTTGCCGTTACGCTGGCCGGTGATCTAGCTGCCCAGTAGGGATTTAGTAAGTACCAACAAGCTAAGGTAACATAATTAGTAACATGCATGTTACTACTACGTTTTACTAATATGACGGTAAAATATTGGTTAACACACTACTGGAGAAGTGATCTTTACCTAGATGACAAAAATCACATTAATCCCGATTCGAAAAGAGTCCCGGTTAAAAAACCCAAAGGAACTTTTTGATCTGTAATCCCGATTGGTATCACTAACCAGGATAAAGATTATTTTTAGTCCCGGTTTATTTTTTGTCAGATCGTGTCAGGCTGCCGGGAAACTTTAGTCCGGGACTAAAGATCACCCGGAAGGTAAAGCGCATATAAAAACATCTCTAGCATCAATAAAGTTTTCTAAGTCCTCTCTCCTCTCCCCTCCCTTCTCCTTTCCCCTCCCCTCCCCTCCCTCCAATCCCCTCTCCCCTCCCACCGGTGGCGGTGGCTACCGGCGATAGCTGTTGCGGCGCACCCCGGCACGGTGGCGGTGGAGGCCGACCTCCGGGCGGCGGGTTGCGGCAGGCGGCGGCGGCAGGCGGCAGTGACCGGCTGCTTTCCCCTCCCTCCTCTGATCCCCTCTCCCTCCCTCCCAGATTTGGCCGGAGGGGAGAGGGGGAGGGCGGTGGCCGGTGGCGGTCCCCTCCCTTCCTCCCAGATCCCGTCGGCCTCCGGCCAATGACGACGGCGGCAGCGGCAGCGGGCGGATGTAATATTTTATATGTTTTTTGAATTTGTGGATGATTTTGAATTTCGATTTGTGATGTTAATTTTGATGTGGTTACATTCAATATGTGGCATTGGAAAAAATAATTTTAATATTGTTGGTATTCGATCTGTGGCATTGGATAAAAACAATGAAAAAACAGTCTGCAAGCAGCAAAAACAATGGAAAAAAGATGATCTTTAGTCCCGGTTATTTCAACTGGGACTAAGGATGGACTAATCTTTAGTCCCGGATTGGGTATCCCGGTTTACAACCCGGGATAAAAGAGGATTGCAAATTGGGATTAAAGAGAGTATCCCTGGTGGAATATCATAGGCAGGATATGAGGAGCAAAGGACTATGTTTATAGGAGATGGATTGTAATCACCTCTACTCATCTATTGCATATCAACTAATTAATGGTTATGAAAAAAATTAAAATTAAATTATCAAGATAAACTAATATGTAATAAACTACTTCACAATTGTTCAAGTTCCAATTCAAATTCTGTTAGTTGTAACAAAAAACAACAATTTAAACTCTAACTAATATACGTATATTTATAATCAAGCTTATTATGTTTGTTACAACTTATATAAGTTAAACTTGAAATTGTATATTTATGGAGTTATATATCATATACTGATATACCTTATCTTTTTTCTAAAAAATATAATCACTTACTTGAAATGCAATAAACGAGTTAATGTTAACCCGAGCAATTAAAAGAGTTTCCCTACGTATATAACTTACTATATGTATGGACCTCCACAGTCGGCTTACTCAATTATAACGTACGGGCCGCATGCAATTAAACGACGCAAGACAGACATTATGGGCCTCATGACTGTACTAGTGTAGTTGTACACTTCTAGTCTTCTACACTGGCCGGCTGTCCCGTTCAGTGTTGTCCATAAACATATCAGACGTTGCACCAACATTTCTTTGTGAACTAACACAATCTTTCCTTACTTTCACCAATACTGCTTTATTGGCGGCTTGGCAGTTGCCAGTGTGATAAAAAAAATGTATTGGCATGCATCCTCTTAAGCTTAAGCTATCTGCAGGTGAAAAACTTACATTACATTCGGGCTCCTCTTTGACATGCCAAATTAAGGTCCCCCTTGAATTGGAGGATTCATAAAAGAAAATTTAGAGGATTCTAATCTTATGAGAAAAAAATCCAATGAAAGCATTTGAAAGAAAGTATTGAATCATATCGTTTCTTTGAAATTCCTATGTAATGGACAATCCTATAATAATTTTAGAGGAAAATAACCAAGATGTCGTAGCTCAAGTTTCAATCTTTTGTCTCTTGCAGTCTTTCGTTTTTTCCTATGTTCCAATCAAATACCTCTTTTGAAGTTTTATTGTGGATTTATCTTCTCAGTTCCCTGCGTTTCCAAGAGGGGCCACCATTTATGGTCCATTTGCGGTGATATGCTTTGGGATCGAGGTGATATGTGTAGATATTTTTAATTTGCACGTCACTATTTGCCGACTATTTGCGGTCCATTTCCAACCCTTCACTTAAGATAAATAACATTGCTTCAAGATATATGGTTCTTATGGAGCAAGGGATTTTGATAGGAAATTTGTAGGATTGCAATCCTTAAGGAATTTCTCATATGGAGCCCTTCGGTTTGAAGAATTGGGCTAGCAAATTTCATTGGAATGTTTCCTTTCCTTCACTTTTTGGAGGATTTCAAACATGTACTCAAACCTCATGGTTTTGATTTCCTTTGAGAAGTCCAATCCAATGCTCTATCTATCTTCATCTCTCCTCTAAGCTCTACTCTAATAATATTTTCCCCTATAAAATTGTTGTGAATTTCCTGTGGAGTATCCAAACGACTCATTTAACAATTCATATGTTTTCAGTTCCTATAGAGTTGTATACTAGTATGTCATAAGATTCAATTCATGCGTTTTCCCTATATTCATGTGTGTTTTCGATTCCTGTGTTCCAAAGGTTTTAGTGTCGGAGCCATGAAACTTTAAGAGCTCGGGAAAATCCAACTACCATTAATATTTGCTAAAAAGAGTTTTCAATCAAAATTGCATTATATGTTCGCTTCGATCATGGTCGTCGGGCGGTTGCTCTACCCCTTTGGTAAGGTTCCAATTGAAGGTCCGTTACTGATTTATCTCTTGAGTACGTACAAACAATTGTAGAAAACCGCTAAGGGTTCACAGAAGACAACATAATCATCCACTAGCTTTTGCGAAATTTTGAGGTTTTGATCAAGCCGGCTCAAGTTGACAAACTGCTTGGTAAACTGGTCAAATTCAAACTGGATTTCTTTTTTTTTTTGCAAAAAATTGTCCGAATAAACTAATGCCGGTTTTAATTTCAATTGTTTTTTTATCGGAGAAAGGTTTTGTTTACATATATTTATGCATCCTTGCGGCCGGCAACGCAAGTATAAAAATTCCAATTTGGCATAAGCAGTATGTGTAACGACATGATCTAATTTATTGTCAGATTAAATTATTAGTGCCAGTAGGTAATTTGAATTGGACATGAAGACACGGTTTAAGCAAGTCAAAATTTTGCATGTGGCGATGGTTGTTGCGATGCATATATATGTAGTGATCGATGCATGCGAGCGAGTAGAAATATATGCATGCGATGCGATGCGATGCGATGCGAGGGAGGCAATGCAATGCAAGTTGAGTTGAGCAATCACAAACTTGAGCGTGGAGCTCCAATTAATTGACTTGACCGCCGCTAAATCTACCTCTTCAAGTCAACATACACTTGCACCAATAAGGGCTACCCGGCCGGATGCATGCATGAAGTCTCAACCTTCTTACGGATAAACAATGTGTCAATTAGCAACACAAAAATTAATTGATGATCCATTACGTGCTTAATTTTATTTTTAAATCAATCGCATGATTAACAAGATCTACGCTTGGACCAACACAAGCATTATGTTTACTTAATATTCATGTTGCTGAAACTATATAGTTCTAGGGGTGGAGCTAGGGTATCGAGGGGTGTTCAGGAACCCGGTCAAGAAAATTTATTAGCTATATCTCACTTATTTTCACCATTTGTGCACTCCTCAGTATAAACTTAGGCACTCGCATCATCGATATAAAGTAAAGTAAATTAACCAAGTGACACCCCCTCCATTTCGTTCTAACTCCGATCGGTTGTTGTGATTACAAACTGCATGCATTTGCAGTTTTGCAGCTGCAGGGAAATTAACATAAGTCAGGCATATATGCATATGACAAGTGATATGGAGGTGGACTTTTGAGCAGATATCCTCTCGTTCTGTGTGTGTCATCTGAAAAGTCATCATTTTTTAAAAAATATGATAAGATAGATTAGTATATTACTCCATAAACGCAAATTCAATCTATACAAGTAGAAACAAAAACAACAAATTTAAGTGAGAATAATACATACAAATTTGTTGTTTTTATTTAATTGTACTTGTGTAAGTTGAATTTAAATTTGCATATTATATGGAATGACATATCTAAATATTAATCTATCGTGTTATTTTTTAAAAAAAAATACGGCTATTTGAATAACATGCAAAATAAGGGATATACCTATGAGGCTTTTTTTAGGGTGGGTCTTAATAGGTATGCAATTATTCCACTTCAAATCCTCCTCATTTCTCTCCAATTCCTCTCACACAATGAGGATTAACCGAACAAGGTTCAATGGAGAAAAGAGTTTCCCAAGTGATATTGCTACTCGTGCGTACTACGTATAAGCTAGCATCCATAACATGTGGAATAATATAACTGAATACAACCATCATCTGGGTGCAGGTACAGTTAACCGTTAATGTGATTAAGCGCACGCTCTCAATTATTCTCTGCTTAATACATGAGTAGGTCCAGTAGAAAGATAGAAAGAAGGTGCATGCATGTTGACAAGTCAATAGTAGGAATTTGAAAACTCAAACTAAATCTAAACATCCTGCAATTAACGCTTGCCCTATGTAGAATTAGTAGTTAATTGACGAGGTGGCACTTGTTCCTGATCTCTCCCTGCTCGCCGGTGAGCACTCCGACGTTGCCCATCTTGATCATCGACTCGGCGAAATCCCTGAAGAAGTCTTGGTCGAACATGCCCGTGGCGACGCGGCGGACGTACTCCCCGGTGACGGCGTCGTCGAGCAGCGCGGCGTCGGAGGTGAAGAGGCCCCTCCTCTTGGCGACGTGGCGGTAGTAGCTGCTGTCGAAGGTCATGCGGCTGCCGGGGTCCATCTCCGACAGGACGGCGACTGATCTGCCGTCGTCGACGTCGTCGTTGGCGCACCGCGTCCTCAGCCTGGCGGCGTACCTGCGGTCGAGTGATGGGTCGGCGTCGCCGTTGCCGGTGAAGTTGTAGAGACGGTGGGCGTAGGATGGGCAGTGCGCGACGCCGATGGTGTGTGCGCCGGAGAGGACGGCGAGGTCCTTGAGGTCGAGGCCCTTGGCGGCGAACATGTCGGCGAGCTGCGGGAGGACCCCGTAGGAAGGGGGCAGCTCGGCGGCCGCCTCGCCGGCGCAGGAGACGCGGCCGTCCCTGCGGCCGAGCGGGACGGGCCAGTAGGGTCCACTGGCGAGGAGGACGGCATCGCGGGCCATGAGGGCGAGGATGTCGGCGCAGGAGACGGTGGCCGGGCAGGCGGCCTCGAGCTTGGACTTGACTCTTTGGACGGAGACGAAGCCCCGCAGGCTCCGGTTGGGTGGTGCGTCCCGCTCCGCCATGTTTGCGTGGGTGGAGCTCAGCAGCACGGAGGCGTCGCAACCCTGCAACAACGCATTACATATATATATTCATCATGCAATATAATCTGGATGCCCTAGCTAGCTAGCTGATACGTACCCTGACGAAGCAGTCGTGGAAGTGGAGCCTGAGGATGGCGGCGGCGAGGGTGGGGGCGTGGGCGATGATGCTCACCATCTCTGCGCGGACTATGTCCTCCACCATGGGGCACGTCTCCCTGTAGAACCCCACCTCCAGCCCTACCCCTACCCCTACGCCATAAGAGGTTGGAAGCACGCCGCCGATGGCCAGAGCAACAAGAAGAAGCAGCAGCATCACCATCTTCTTGTTACCGCAAGACGACGTTTATTATTAATTCTAGCTAGCTACTCTTCATGGACACCTCGATCCGGGTTTATACGGCGGCGGAGCATCGCAATACAGGAGTATGCATGTTCTCTGCACATCTAACAGGCGACTTAATTGCAGCCGGACACCGAGGAATGGCCTTTGCTTAGCTCAGTCAATACATGGCAATGAAGTACTGCATTTTTTTTAAAAAAAATAAGGATGATAGTAGGGAAAGTGTTTTAATTCCTTCAGGGATATCCACTCGTTTCGTATATGTCACCTAAATAGATATAAATTTTTTTAGAAAAATCACAAGATAGATTGATATAAAATATATCACTCCACAAAAATGTATGTTAAAATTCAACTTCTACAAGTTGTAACAAAAATAACAAATATAATTGCGAATGTACGATAACTATTTTCAGTTTAGTTTGTTATTTTTATTGTAATTTATAGAAGTCGATTTTGGCCTTGCATATTTGTGCAGTGATATATTTCATATTAATCAATATTCTTAATTTTTTAAAAATTTGTTATTAACTGTTTAGATGATATGTAAGAAACGCGATGAAAATCTACAACCATGATAGTAGCAATCTTTTGTATATATCTGTTGGCAGTATGTCATGAGGCCCTTCGACCAAGCCTGCCGAAACCAGCCAAGCAGCAAGGATCCAAACTCTAGGTGCCCAAGACCCTTCGGGGCGAAGCCCCTGGCGAAGACATCAGGGCGAAAGGGACGATGGGCGAAGAGTTACACCGGGTCCCTGCCGGTCTGGGCGAAGGCTGCATGGAAGGCATGTGCCGAAGGAGGATGACTTCGCTAGGACGGACCCGATCCAAAGAGATCCAGTGGGCCGGCCCAGTCACCCCGGCCCATGGACCAATGAGCCGGGAGTCGCCAGGCGGCCCATTGAGAGCCCATACACCTTAATTACATTGAATACCCATGTAGGGGCCCCTTTATGAGGGTGATCATGTAAATTCCCCTGTAATAGCCCTAAACCCTAATAGGGGGATCTGTAATGGGGTTATAAATAGCCACCTAGGGCCATGTAAAGGGGGATCCCAATTTGAATACAAAATTTATTACACTTTACTTTCCCAACAACTGTTGAGTATCCACGTCCTTCGACGTACGCAGTTGTCGTTTCGACAACAGCTGGCGCCGACCGTGGGGACCTCCGAGCGAAACCACTGAGAGCGAATGCCACCGAAGAAGGTCTCGAAGGAGAGGGTTGCGAACCCAAAGGAGAGCTTAGCAGAAGAGGCGATGGCCGCCGACGAAGGCGCAGAGCCTTCGGCGCCCGCCGAAGTGGGGGCAGCGCCAGCGGCTTCGGTGCCCGCGCCACAGCCACCAACTTCGGCTCCAGCCACTTCGGTGGAGCAGGTGCCGGAGGTCCCTTCGGCAACTCAGCTGACTTCGACCACGCTCGCCGCTGCGCAAGCCGACCCCAACCTCGACGCGCAAGCCGAAGCAAGCATGGAGGCCATGCGGTAGAACATGGCGCGACTCCAAGACATGCTTCGCCAGATGCAGGAGCAGCAGCAAGCATACGAAGCGGCACGGCAAGCCAAGATTGCTCCAGCCCCCATCCTCCAGTACTCGGCAGGCTACATCCCGCCTCAAGCCTATCAGCAAGCGCCGGTACAAGCCCCTCCGCCACAGGCCGCACAAGGCCCAGTGTGCTTCCCCGGCCAGCCTTCGGCCGCAGTAGCGCACCCACTTCTTGACACGCGGCTGCAAGTTCGGCCGACTGCGATCCAAGCACACTCCTCACCACCTGGTCAAATATCACAAGCAATGGCGGAGGGGGCTTCGGCCCTGCAAGCGCAGCTTCAAGCTTTCCTTCAGCAGCTCAATCAACCCCACAAAATCTCAAGCACAACCCCTTCTGTCCAACCGGAGGGAGGCTCCGGCCAGGGCGCGCCAGGGTGGCTGCTGTAGAACTAGCCCGGGGCGGGGGCTTCGCCCTGGGGTCAGAGGCCACAGTTCGACTTCTACAACACCACTCAAGTGCCACCGTTCGGAAGTGGGCCACCGAACGTCGCAGCCCAGCCGCACGTGCAAGCCATCACTTCGCCCTTCGCCACGCCGTATCCGCAGCCGAGCGGGCCCTCGCTGCAGGGCGTCATGGGAAAGGCCGGGGGCGAAAAGGGGCTGCCGCTGAGCGGGGGAATCAAAAACCGTCCAATCCCACCTCAGTTCAAATTCCCACCCGTTCCGCGGTACTCGGGCGAAACAGACCCAAAAGAGTTTCTCTCAATCTACGAGTCCACGATCGAAGCCGCTCACGGCGACGAAAATACCAAGGCGAAGGTAATCCATCTCGCTCTGGACGGCATTGCCCGTTCTTGGTATTTCAATCTACCATCCAATAGCATTTACTCATGGGAGCAATTGCGCGATGTTTTTATCCTTAACTTTCGAGGCACCTATGAGGAGCCGAAGACGCAGCAACATTTGCTCGGCATTCGCCAGAGGCCGGGCGAATCGATACGGGAGTACATGCGTCGCTTCTCGCAAGCACGATGCCAAGTTCAGGATATAACGGAAGCATCCGTCGTCAATGCCGCTTCGGCCGGCTGCTCGAGGGCGAACTCACAAGAAAGATCGCCAACAAAGAGCCGCAAACTCTCGAGCGAGGGGCGAAGAGGACTCCAAGCGGAGACAAGCGATTCAAGCTGAGTACGACAAAGCCTCCATTGCCGCGGCCCAGGCCCAGATGCAGACGCAGGCCGCCGAACCGGCTCCCCCCGCCATTCGCCAGCCCCAGCCGGCGAACCAGGGGCAGCCGCCCAGACAAGGCCAAGCTTCCATGACCTGAAGGAAATTCAGGACCGACCGAACAGGCAAGGCTGTGATGGCTGTCGAAGAAGTACAAGCCCTCCGCAAGGAGTTCGACGCCCAGCAAGGCGGCAGCCATCAACAGCCTGTTCACAGGAAGGTCAGAAAGGACCTCTATTGCGCCTATCATGGGCGGTCTTCGCACACCACCGAGCAGTGCCGAAACATTCGTCAGCGAAGCAACGCTCAAGAACCAAGGCAGCATCAGGGTGCCGCTGTCGAAGCGCCTCGCGAGGTGGCCCGGGAACAGTTGCCTCCATCTGAACAACACCAAGACATGCAGCGCAGAATCATCCAGGTGATCACGAGGGTTGACCCACCCGTCCAGCCGTCGAAACGACAGAGAAAGTTGCAGCTGCGAACGGTGCATAACATCACTGCCACGGGTGAAGGGGTCCCAAAGTACTTAGGCCAGCACATTTCTTTCGGGCCAGAAGATGCCGAAGGAGTGCTGTTTCCGCATCAAGACCCCCTGGTAATTTCGGCTGAGGTGGCTGGCTTTGAAGTCCGGCGGATTCTGGTCGATGGATGCAGCTCGGCCGATGTCATCTTCGCCGAGGCATACGCCAGGATGGGGCTACCAACTTCGGCCCTCACTCAAGCGCCGGCCTCACTTCGCGGCTTCGGCGGTGAGGCAGTTCAAGTTCTCGACCAGGCACGGTTGAAGGTTGCTTTCGGCACGGGCGAAAACAGGCGCGAAGAGCAGATACTGTTCGACGTCGTCGACATCCCGTACAGGTACAACGCCATCTTCGGCCGTGCAACCCTGAACAAGTTTGAAGCCATCTCCCACCACAACTACCTCAAGCTCAAGATGCCAGGTCCGGTAGGGGTAATTATCGTCAGGGGGCTTCAACCTCCTGCTACGCCGAAAGGCGACTTGGCCGTGATTAGCAGGACGGTGCATAGTGTGGAGGCCGAACCGCGTGTTAACCGCGTGCCGAAGCCAGCCCTTCATGGCAAGGTGATCAAAGTGCAAGTAAGCGAGGCGGACCCGGTGAAGTTTGTCCGGCTGGGGGGCGATCTAGGCGAAGAGGAAGCTAGGGAAATCCTAGAAGTACTCAAAGAAAACATTGACATCTTCGCCTGGAGCCCCAGCGAAGTGGGAGGCGTTTCGCTAGAACTCATCATGCATCGCCTGGCAGTCAAGCCAGACGCCAAGCCAAGGAAGCAGAAGCTGCGCAAGATGTCCGCTGATCGCCAAGAGGCAGCGAAGGCCGGGGTGATCAGGGAGATCGACCACCCGGAGTGGCTGGCGAACCTGGTCTTGGTGAAGAAGTCCAACGGCAAGTGGCGCATGTGCGTCGATTTCACGGACCTCAACAAGGTTTGCCCGAAGGATGACTTCCCCTTGCCGCGGATTGACCGGCTGGTCGATTCGACGGCTGGCTGCGAGCTCATGAGCTTCTTGGATGCCTATTCCGGCTATCACCAGATCCACATGAATCCGGATAACATCGCCAAGACAGCCTTCATCATGCCATTCGGCACTTTCTGCCACCTCAGGATGCCTTTCGGCCTGAGGAACGCCGGAGCAACGTTCGCCAGGCTGGTCTACAAGGTGCTTCGCAAGCAGCTGGGGCGAAACGTGGAGGCCTATGTCGACGACATCGTCGTAAAGAGCCGCAAGGCTTTCGACCATGCATCCGATTTACAAGAGACCTTCGACAACTTGCGCGCGGCGGGTATGAAATTAAACCCGGAGAAGTGTGTTTTGGCGTTCGCGCGGGCGAGTTGTTGGGTTTTGTTGTTTCAGAAAGGGGTATTGAGGCGAACCCCAAGAAAATTGACGCCATTCAGCAAATGAGGCCACCGTCGAGCGTACGCGAAGTACAAAAGCTCGCGGGCCAAATTGCGGCACTCAGTCGTTTTCTCTCGAAAGCAGCCGAAAGGGGCCTTCCATTTTTCAAGACCCTCCGGGGCGCAGGGAAGTTTAGCTGGACTCCCGAATGCCAGGCTGCATTCGAAGAGCTAAAGCAATATTTGCAAAGCCCACCCGCCCTGGTCAGCCCAACACCAGGAAGTGAAATGCTGCTATATCTAGCGGCTTCGCCTGTGGCGGTCAGTGCAGTCTTAGTCCAAGAAACAGAATCACGGCAGAAACCGGTGTACTTCGTCTCCGAAGCCTTGCAAGGGGCGAAGACAAGGTATATTGAGATGGAAAAGCTCGCTTACGCCCTGGTGATGGCTTCGCGCAAGCTCAAGCACTACTTCCAGGCCCACAAAATCACAGTGCCTTTGCAGTATCCTCTGGGCGAAGTACTCCGGGGCAAGAAAATCTCTGGCAGACTCAGCAAGTGGGCAGCAAAGCTATCCCCCTTCAACCTGCATTTCGTGGCGCGCACCGCCATCAAATCTCAAGTCCTGGCCGATTTCGT
This sequence comes from Oryza punctata, assembly GCA_000573905.2. Classification (NCBI taxonomy): domain Eukaryota; kingdom Viridiplantae; phylum Streptophyta; class Magnoliopsida; order Poales; family Poaceae; genus Oryza; species Oryza punctata. Next base: position 326,845 of record CM002494.2, on the reverse strand, counting down.
GGTCGAATGGATACCGGCATCCGCTCCCGAACCACAGCCCGTCGAACAGCCTTGGACAATGCACTCCGATGGCTCGTGGTCACACAGGGGGGCGGGCGCCACGGCCGTGCTCATTTCGCCAGGGGGCGTGCCGATTCGGTATGCCGCAAGGCTGCAATTCAACACAACCAACAACACGGCGGAGTACGAAGCGGTGCTGCTAGGCTTAAGAAAGGCGAAAGTGCTAGGGGTTCGGCACTTGCTCATCCGAACAGACTCCAAACTGGTAGCCTGTCATGTTGATAAATCCTTTGAAGCAAAAGATGAAGGGATGAAAAGATATTTGGAGGCTGTTCGATCAATGGAAAAGTGCTTCGCCGGGATAACGGTCGAACACCTACCCAGAGGGCAGAATGAGGAGGCAGACGCCCTGGCGAAATGTGCCGCCTGCGGAGGACCGCATTCACCAGGCATCTTTTTCGAGATCCTGTATGCACCAAGTGTGCCCGAGGGAACTGAGGATGTCATGGCCATAGACCAGACAGACCCTGGCGAAGACCCAAAGGACTGGCGAACACCGTTCGTGAAGTACCTCAAGGAAGGCTGGCTCCCAGAGGATGACGCAGAAGCGAAGCGCTTGCAAATTAGAGCCAGACAATACAAGTTAGTCTCGAGGCAGCAATATCGCTTTGGAGTACTCTAACCTTTGCTTCGCTGCATCTCCTTCGCCGTGGGCGAAGAAATGGTAAAGGAAATACACCAGGGGATTTGCGGTGCACACCAAGCCGCGAGAACTGTCGCCTCCAAGGTGTTTCGCCAGGGAGTATATTGGCCCACTATGCTGAAAGTTTGCGTTGCGCAGGCCAAAAAGTGCGAAAGCTGCCAGCGACACGGCTAAAGCCAGATCGCACCATAATATGAGCTGCAGCCGATCGCACCAGTTTGGCCCTTCGCCAGGTGGGGGCTTGACATCATTGGCCCGTTCCCGGTAGCGCGAAATGGATACAAGTTTGCAATCGTGGCCATTGAATACTTTTCGCATTGGATCGAGGCCGAACCACTCGGCGCGATCACTTCGACGGCAGTATAGAAATTTGTCTGGAAAAACATTGTTTGCCGTTTCGGAGTCCCAAGGGAATTCATCACGGACAATGGCAAGCAGCTCGACTCTGACAAGTTCAGAGAAATGTGCTAGGGGCTAAACCTGGAGATTAGGTTCGCATCGGTCGCACACCCACAGTCCAATGGGGCGGCCGAACGCGCGAATGGCAAGATCTTGGAGGCACTCAAGAAGAGGCTTGAGAGGGCAGCGAAGGGCAAGTGGCCGGATGAAATGCTGTCCGTCCTTTGGGCCCTCCGAACAACTCCCACAAGGCCAACCAAGTTCAGCCCGTTCATGCTCCTCTATGGAGACGAGGCGATGACCCCAACAGAGCTAGGGGCTAACTCACTAAGGGTGATGTTCTCTGGGGGCGAAGATAGGCGCGAAGTGTTGCTCAAACTCCTGGAGGGGGTGCGAGTCGAAGCACTGGAACACATGCGCAAGTACGCCACAAGCACTTCGGCAACCTACAACAAGAAGGTTCGCCCAACAGAGCTCCTGCCCGGCCACCTCATCCTGAGGAAAAAGGCGAACGCAGTAGCGGTCGGGAAACTCGAGTCAAAATGGGAGGGGCCATATCTCATCAAGCACAAGTCAAGGACGGAGCTCTTTTCGCCTAGCAACACTGGAGGGCGAAGAGTTCGATCACTCGTGGAACACTGCTTCACTCAAGCGTTTTTATGTCTAGAGGGTGGCACCCTATTCGCCAAAATGTAAAAATGTACATATTGCTATGTAGCTCTTTCGGCATCTGCCATTTTGTAAGCCCTTCGGCACAAAAATACAAAAATAAAGGAGAAAATGAAAAAAAGGAAAAAACTAGACGTAGGGCTATTATCCACCCTGGAGGCCCGAACCAGTATAAAATTTCTGTGTCTTTCACCTTTTTTACTTATGTGCATGATAATTCGTGGAAAAACCCCGAGGCAAACGCCTGATCAGCGAAAACGCCAGGGGGCGAAACGAATCGGTCGAAGCATCGCTCACCGAACATTGAAACCGCGACAGCTTGTTTCGGGAGATTAAAAAAAAAACCCGAACACCGTTGTGACCGATCTACACAAAATCGTGCCGCTGCTAACGCAAGGCGCCAAAGATCGACAACGGAAGTCGAAAGCTGAAAAGTCAGCATACCTATTTCGCCAATGCACGCAAAGGGGCCGATACATTCCGACCCAATGAAAGCACAAGATGTGATAATGCAGAAAATGGCGAAAAGGAAACAAAAGCACACCTTTATTAACTTTGAAAACAATCGACAATACACATCGTACAGCATGATTCAGGCGAAACGATTTATACGTTCGCTTACAAGTAAATTATATCTTCGCCCCCAAAACAGCTACCAAAAGAGCGATCTGGCGAACATGGCTCGTCGTCACTACTAATGTTGTACACTACCCTAAGGGGAGATGGGGGCGAAACTACAGAAAGGTGTAACGCCCTAAAAATTCGACCGACAAAATCGAAGTCCTAAATTACGAACCGCCAAATTTTTTTTTTTAAAATAAATCGCATCATACCGGATTTGTTTGCACTTTTATTTAGGTCTATGCGGAGTTTTAACTAATGATTGAGCCTAACAAATAATGTACCTATTTTAGGAGGGGATTATAACAAATGTATATATGAGTGTAGGTATATGAGAGGATATTGGGTGCGAGAAAAGAATAAATAAAATAAATATATATATATAAATGGTAGATAAATTGTTGCAAACATTAAAACAATTGGTCACGTGGATTTGTCTAAATTTACAAATTTTAAAGCGAATTTTTGGGTCGGAAAAACCCTAATTATCAAAAAAATCACCTGGCGGCACTATTCATTGCGCGCCAGGTGCTCGGCCGTGTTCCCCTGCCCGCGCCCGCGCCCACGCGCCCGCGCGCGCCCGCCCCCGCGCCCACGCGCCCGCGCGCCCGCCCCTCGCCCGCGCGCCCTCGGCGCCGCTCGCCGCTGCCCGCGCCGTCCCGCGCTGCGCGCGCACAAGCCCCTGCCGCGCGCCGCCTGCCGGCTGCCCTCGCGCGCGCCGCACGACCGCCGCCCTGCCGTTCCCTCGCGCGCCCGCGCGCGTCCGCCTCGCCACCGCACGCGCGCAGCCGCTCGCGCCGCGCATGCCCCGCCAGCGCCCGGACCCGCCGCCGCAGCCGCCGCGCGCTCGACCCCGCGCGCGCCGCCCGCGTGCCGCCCTGCCGCCCCGCGCCGCACGCAGGCCGCCCTCGAGCCGCCCCGCACCGCGCACTCGCGCCGCCCACGGCCGCCGCTCCCGGGCCACTGCCGCGCCGCCCGCCGCCGCCCTACCGTGCCGTGCCCCGCGCCGCGCGCTGCCCTGCCGCGCCGCACGACCGCGCCGCCCGCCGCGCCGTGCGCGCGCCCACCCCCGCCCGCGCCCACGCCGCACGCCGCTCACGCCCACGCCGCGCGCCGCCCTCGCGCCCCGCGCCCGCACGCGTCGTACCGCCGCGCGTCACCGCCGTACGCAGTCGCGTCACCACGCCATGCCGCCGCGCCGCCCCGTACGCGCCACCCCACGCCGTTGCGCCATACCGCCGCGCCGCCCCGTACGCGCCCGCGTCACCGCGCCGTACCGCCGCGCGTCACCACTGTACCGCCCCGCCGTGCGCCATACCGTCGCCGCCCATGCCGCCCATGCCACCGCACGTCGCCGCCTCGAGCCGGCCGCCCCCTCGCCCTATAAGAGCCGCACGCCCCCTCTCCTCTCCCCACACCCGGCAGCCTCCCCTTCCATTTCCCCCTCGGCTCCCCACATCCCCTCGCCGCCGACGCCGCGCCCAAGCCGCCGCGTGTCTCGCCAGCCGCCGCCACCGGTGAGCCCCCTCCCCTTTCCTTCCTTCCCCTCTTCTTCTGTCGACGGTGAGAAAGAGAGAGGCAGTAGGGAGAGAGAGAAGAGAGGAAAGAAGGAGGAAGAAGAAGGCAGAAACAGAGAGAGAGGAGGAGAGAGAGAAAAGAAAAGAAAAGAGAGAGAGAAAGGAAAAAAAATAAAAATAAAAATAAAATAGAGAGAAGTAAAATTAGAGGATTAGGAACTTAATTTTGTTTATCTCGAATATATGTGCTAGATTAATATAAAGTGTTAGTTTAATTAAATAATAAGATAGACCGACATCGGTTATTTTGGAAGCGCGGGTAGAATTATATCGGGCATTTAATTGTGATTTCAAAATGTTCACCTAACTAGATTATTCTTTAATGGTTAATACTTAGCAATGTACTTATCCGATTATGTAGATTTTTATTAGTTAAATTTCGCTAGTCGTTGACATATATATATAATCGGAGGATTAATTACCGGTCGCTTTTAAATTTGCTATCGTATGTATGCGATAGTTCGCATCTATTTAAATATTTATTTAGTCGGTATCTAGTTGGTTCCTACTCCATAATAGGGCTATCCGCTAAATTACCCGTCGTGATTATTTTAACCGACTATTCACTGGGTAGGGTTACCTTTTATTATCGGTTCCTAATTTATTCGAGACGCGTAAATCAAATCGGATTAATTGTTTAAATTGGCTAGCGCTAATATTTTAGAACAACGGTGTTAAAAATCAAAATCGTATTATTTTTAAACAAAATGGAATCGACGTCGTCATTCAACGCTCGCGCTCGATCTTTTCTTTAAACTGAATTTTGTTGGAGTTTAAATTGAATTCTAAAAGAATTCAATTCCTTTCGCACGTAATTATAGATCTCGAGGGAGCTGTGAGTCCGACCGAAGACCAAGAACCACCGGACTTCGAGCAAGGCAAGTCATCACTACCCTTGAGCATATTGGACCCAAATTGCGAAATTATTTTATTTATAAATAAAATTGCATGCAATGATGAATACCCTATTTGTTATGATGCCATACCTTGCTTATTGTTTATCCTTATATTTCTTTGTAACCACGCTTATACATGAGTCCCTAGTCAATTATGACAAATGCTTAGTAATGCTAATCTAGAATCATGCATACTCATATTTATCAAAATGCTATATGCTTGGGCAATTACCGTTGGGAAGGTAATTGAGATGCGGCATGTGGAGACATGAGCGCCACATTGCCATGATATGATGACATGATTTGTGAAAGGAGAAATGAAACCAAACAACTGTTTTCGACTGGGGCGGATGGTGGATTTGGGTGGTATCTGGAAAAGGTTAGTACCGTCCCCGGTCAGTTAAGGACCGAGCCATGAAGTTAAGCATGAAACGACCCTCGTACAACCGCACTTCTCGGATGGGTATAGACCTAGCGGACTAGATATCCAAGCAGAGGCAGTATCCTTGCATAGATGGTTCACCCCCGTGTGTGAGGCAGGTGCGCTACGGTGGGGCAGCCGTTGAGGTAGGGCCGCGATGCGTGCCCTACGTCGGTGTCGCCATTTGTAGGACTGCCACGTGTGTGAGAGTGAGAATCTAAACTTAAACTATAAACTATAAACTTTACGTGCGTGTGAGACTTCCCTTCCCGGGAGCGCCAGAACTCCTCTCACTGCTAGAAACAAATACGCCTAGAGTGCATGAGGATGATAGTTCATGGAGCGGGTACTGCCAATGCAAGGTTATCGAAAGGCTTTGCCGTGACGCGTCTCATGTGTTGGGACGAGGCTCATGCGTTGGGCAGTCGCGGAGTGCGGGTAAAGTGTACATCCACTGCAGTGTGAGTAAACCAAACCTATTCGAATAGCCGTGCTCGCGGATATTGAGCACCGGGACATGTATTACACTTGGCTAGACTCTAAACTCTTAACCTGTGTGGGATGGGTTATTGCATGATGAATTTTATGCTGTTGGAGCCACTCCCCGAGAGCAGGGAAGGTGGGCGTCCACAGAAAACCATGACGACCAACGGCGGAAAGCCATCCTTGGGGATCACAATGGATGGTAGACAGAACCGCCGTTGTTTAAATTAAACTCTGGTATTAAAACTTGACCAGTTATGCTAAGTCTTAGGTTTGTGAAAATGATTGCAAAACCAGCTTTATGCAAATGAGCCTTTGCCTTGCCTTGAATAAAAATCCTGCATATGCATCGTTGTTGTGGTGACTTGCTGAGTACGGTTGGTACTCACCCTTGCAACTATAAACTTCACCAGAAGCCGGAGATGACACCGCGGAAGATCCGTACGCCTACTATGAAGAGGATGCGGAAGATGAGGGTGCCCACTAGGTCTAGATACGGTTGTTGCCTGTGGCAATGACAATGCCGCTGCCTTCGCTCCGCTACTTATCTATATTCTGCTTTTGGACTGTATTCCGGACCGCTTGGTCCTTTGTTCTAAGACTACGCCTTCGGGCCTATGATGTAATAATTCGTACCCGACGCTTATGTATGCGCTTTTGGTGAATCAACTATGTACCGTGTGTGCCAAACTACTTGATCCAGGGAAATGGCACAGAATACACGAGTGATTCCTGTTGCAAAACGGGGGTCCTTACAGAGTTGGTATCAGAGCCATGCGACTGTAGGAAAGACCAAATGGCGCCCCACCCCAAAGTAGATGGTCAAGGGAGAGATTCCCAAATAGGAATATTTTCACAAAATCTACTTTCGCAAAACCAAACGCATTTTTCTTAACTCATATCTACTTCCTTGCAAAATGAGTTTTACTTTTACTAATCTTAAACTTTCTTAAAAATAGATGGCAGATTCGAGTGCATCTTGGGAGATGGACCTGCCCCATTCAGAGGGGTATGTCGTGGAGTTACACAGGTTGATGAGGTGTTTGAGGTACCCGAGGATCCCTACCTACCAGGTGAGGCAGATCGAACCAACCTGGGAGGCTAGAGTGGTGGTCGAGCCCCGAGTTCCTTCAGAGGCAGGCCACTGGTTCAGGACTCGCTACTGTCGCTACACTCCAGAGACTGCGATGCAGGATGCTGCCCGGGAGGCCTTTCTCCGACTCAGCTCGATCCATCGATCTGAGTTGGCGACCACCGAGTTTGCCCACCACCCGTTCCGAGAGGAGGATAGCACCGTATGCACCGTCCGGGACACCCCCTGTTGTTACAACCCGATGGTGACCCGATTGTCCCGATGGGCGGAGGCTGTCGACGACTGCTACGAGACGGCTCTGTTAGAGATCGACGAGCAGCACAGGCGTCTGATTGAGCTGGAGACCAAGGTGACTGATCTCACCGTGCAGCACCTACAGCTTGAGGAGGAGCACCAGACCCAGGGCAGTGAGATAGACTTACTAAAGACACAGCTCCAGGCTCGCAGCGACCAGTTGCAGCAGCTGTCAGGTCAGCAGGATGAGCGTCGCAGGATGATGGATACACTCGAGGAGCAGCTGAGGGTGAGTCAGGAGCACGTTAGTCAGCTTACGGAGCACCTCAGAGCCACCACAGTCAGTGCCACTGGGGCTTCCACTTCTGCAGCAGTCGGGCAGGACCGCTACTTCTTCCTCACCCCACCGTACCCGCCAGCGTTTCACTCACTAGTGGATGCCCTAGCCACCGAGTCAGCACCCTACCTGATAGACCCTACAGTGATACAGTCGCCAGTTGGAGAGCCAACTCCTGCTACTTCCCCACCACCAGGGTCTTGTGTGGAGACCCCGATCCAGGTCGACTCCAAGGCAGAGGATGAGGATGACCCATAGGAGATAGAGCCGCACATCACCGACCCCTCAGAGGATGAGACTCCTGCCTACCGCATCACCTTCGCCGGTGGCCCCCGCACCCGCAGCACGGCTCGCAAGAGCACACGACCGCCGCCAAAGAGGACCAAGCTGGATCCAGAGGCTGCCACCTCCGAGCCGGGAGGGCTCAGGTTCGCGTCTACCAGCGACTACCCACTTCCTGCGCCAGGATCCTGCGGATGGCTGGATGACTAGACTAGGTATCCACTACGGCTCTGATCTCGCTGGGATGGTTTTTGGAGAGCGAGACACCTTTACCCCCTATGTATGTCAACGAGTAGTTTGATGTCGTAGTTCAATGATTGTAGTGTTTGAACCTTATTTAGACTGCATACATATGCAGTCATTTGTGTTTGGGTTTGTGAACTCTGTGATGTTTTTATGAAATGTTATTGTTATGTTACAAATGAGTTTATTCCACCATGCTTACCAAACAAAGATCACATCAAAAACCACTCCCCAATGGGGATAGAACCATGGGGGATTGGTTCGAAGAACGGAATACTTACCCAACTAATCCACACAGATGGCCAGCCGACGCCGGACAACAAACAACAATGAGGGAGCCCCTGAACCCGACCTAAACACTTTAACCGGAATTATGGCCGCACAGACCCAACTCCTGCAAGCCATCGCGAACAATCAAGGCAATCGTGGGGGATCAAGCTTTGGGGAATTCATGAGAACCAAGCCACCCACATTCGCCGCAGCAGAAGAGCCCATGGATGCTGAGGATTGGCTGCGTATCATTGAGAAGAAGCTGACCCTCGTACGAGTGAGAGAGGCAGATAAAGTGATTTTCGCAGTGAATCAATTGGAAGGACCAGCCGGAGACTGGTGGGATACTTATAAGGAGGCACGAGAAGAGGATGCCGGTGAACCTACCTGGGAGGAATTCGCTACCGCCTTCCGCGACAACTTCGTGCCCGCCGCAGTGATGCGCATGAAAAAGAATGAGTTCAGGAGACTGCGTCAGGGGAATACCACCGTACAGGAATACCTGAACCGTTTTACTCAGCTGGCCCGCTATGCAACTGGGGACCTTGCGGACGAGGAAGAAAAGGTTGACAAGTTCATTGAAGGGTTGAACGATGAGCTGCGTGGACCCATGATAGGGCAAGACCATGATAGCTTCCAGAGCCTCATCAATAAGGTGGTTAGACTGGAAAACGATCGGAAGATCGTGGAGCACAACCGCAAAAGAAGGCTTGCTATGAATCGTCCGCCTCAACTTACATCTCAGCGACCCAAAGGAGCTACCTCGTCAAGATGGAAGCCCGCAATAGTGACTGTCAATCGCTCTGCTACACCTAGCAATTACAACAGGCCGGTTACTGCCCAGACTCGCGCACCTGCGCCAAATCAGGCTACTACCGGGATCAAAAGGCCGGGGAGCTGTTTTAACTGTGGAGAATATGGGCATTTTGCCAACAAGTGCCCGCATCCCAACAAGACGCCTATCCGCACCGGAGCCAATGCCACAACAATCCAAGGAACTACTACCCCAACAGCCGGGAGAGGACTGTTCAGGACACCGCAGACAGGCAGGATCGCGACCGGATTCGGACGCGGGCAAGTGAACCACGTGCGAGCGGAAGAAGCCCAGGAAGATCAGGGCGTGCTAATGGGTACGTTCTCTATAAATTCTACTCCAGTTAAAGTTCTCTTCGACTCAGGCGCTTCGCATTCATTTATATCCTTAAAAGCTAGCCAACAACACAACCTAACCCGGGTAGAACTGCGGAAACCCATGACAGTACATTCACCGGGAGGGGAGATAAATGTGAACCACGCTTGTGTCGACGTGCCAATCCGTCTTAGGGATGTGGTGTTTCCCTCAAATCTTATGGTTCTAGTGCCGCAAACCCTCGACGTCATACTAGGCATGGATTGGTTAGCAAGAAACGGAGGCATCATAGATTGTAGCCGTAGGGAAGTCACGTTAACCACACCCTGGGGATCAGCAGTGAGAACGACTATGGATCAAACCCCAGGTTACCTGAACGTGCCGGTGGCATATTCACCATGCTACCCCTGAATGGAATGCCGGTAGTTCAGAAGTTTCCCGATGTATTCCCTGAAGATCTACCTGGAATGCCACCAGATCGTGACATTGAATTCGTCATCGATTTGATGCCCGGAACTGCCCCCATATCCAAGAGGCCATATCGGATGCCAGTTAATGAGTTAGAAGAGCTCAAGAAGCAAATTAGGGAACTACAAAAGAAGGGATTCGTACGCCCTAGCTCATCACCTTGGGGAGCCCCAGTATTATTCGTCAAGAAGAAGGATGGAAGCATGAGGATGTGTGTGGATTACCGCTCATTGAATGAAGTGACCATCAAGAACAAGTATCCGTTACCACGGATAGATGATCTTTTCGATCAACTTAAAGGAGCCAAGATATTCTCTAAGATCGATCTACGATCCGGGTATCATCAACTAAAGATTAGGGCTGGAGATATTCCTAAGACTGCGTTCTCAACGCGTTACGGGTTATATGAATTTACCGTGATGTCTTTCGGATTGACCAATGCTCCGGCTTATTTCATGAATCTTATGAACAAGGTATTCATGGAGTATTTGGATAAGTTTGTGGTGGTATTTATCGACGATATCCTTATCTACTCCAAGGATGAAGATGAACATGCCGAGCATCTACGCTTGGTATTAAAGAAACTCCGGGAGCATCAGCTCTATGCTAAGTTCAGCAAGTGCGAATTCTGGTTGAAAGAAGTTGCATTTTTAGGACATGTGATATCAGCCGGTGGCGTAGCAGTAGACCCTACTAAGGTTGAGGCGGTTACCGAATGGAAAGCACCCAAGTCTGTAACGGAGATCCGGAGCTTTCTGGGATTGGCCGGATACTACCGAAGATTCATCGAAGGGTTCTCTAAGATAGCCCGACCCATGACCCAGCTACTCAAGAAGGAAAAAGAATTTAAGTGGACAGAGCAATGTCAGGAAAGTTTTGAACGGTTGAAAGAAAAGTTAACCACTGCCCCTGTTCTAGTTCTCCCTGATAACCGGAAGGATTTCATGGTATACTGCGATGCCTCGAGACAGGGGTTGGGAGGAGTGTTAATGCAAGAAGGAAAGGTCGTGGCATATGCTTCGCGACAACTGCGGCCGCACGAGGAAAATTATCCTACCCATGATCTTGAATTGGCCGCAGTGGTTCACGTGCTGAAAATTTGGAGACATTATTTGATTGGAAATCATTGCGATATCTACACGGATCACAAGAGCCTGAAATACATCTTTACGCAGCCCGACCTAAACCTGAGACAGAGACGGTGGTTGGAACTAATCAAGGATTATGACCTGGAGGTTCATTACCATCCGGGGAAGGCAAATGTCGTAGCCGACGCACTAAGCCGCAAAAGCCATTGCAATCACCTGGACATGGAAGGCATGGCCCCTGAGCTTCGAGAGGAAATAGCCCACCTGAACTTGCACCTAATTCCGCAGGGACAGGTAAACACCCTGGAAATACAACCCTTACTGAGGAAACAGATAGAAGAGGCTCAAAAGGATAACGAAGAGGTTCGAGAAGCAAAGAAGCGCATGGCCGCAGGACATGCGAAGGAGTTCTCGGTTAGCGAGGAGAGAATATTATGGTATAAAAGGAGGATCTATGTGCCGGAACAAGGAGGATTGAGGAAACTAATACTAAAGGAGGCACATGAATCGGCTTACTCCCTACACCCGGGGGGTACAAAAATGTACCAGGACTTGAAGGAGGGATACTGGTGGCCCAATATGAAACGAGATGTGGCAGAATACGTGGCGCTCTGCGACGTATGCCAAAAGGTGAAAGCCGAACACCAGCGACCAGCAGGGTTACTACAACCTCTCAAAATTCCCGAATGGAAGTGGGATGAGATCGGTATGGATTTTATTGTTGGGTTACCCAAAACCGCAACAGGCTATGACTCCATTTGGGTAATCGTGGATCGACTCACCAAGACCGCGAGATTCATCCCTGTGAAGACGAACTATAGCAGTGCCAAGCTAGCAGAGCTATACATGTCTAGAATCGTGTGTCTTCACGGCGTACCAAAAAGGATTATATCCGACCGAGGTACCCAGTTTACCTCACACTTCTGGAATAGAGTACATGAAGCCCTCGGAAGCTACCACGCATTTAGCACGGCATATCACCCCCAGACCGATGGCCAGACTGAAAGGACGAACCAAGTATTGGAGGATATGTTGAGAGCATGCGCACTGGACTTTAGCAAAGACTCGGAAAGGTGTCTACCGTATGCTGAGTTCTCCTACAACAACAGTTATCAAGCTAGCCTAAAAATATCGCCAAATGAAGCGTTGTTTGGACGACGATGCCGTACCCCGCTAATGTGGTCCGAACCCGGAGAGCGTGCCGTATTCGGACCAGATATAATTAAAGAGGCTGAAGAGAAGGTTCGCCTAATCCGTGACCGTCTAAAGGTAGCCCAGTCACGCCAAAAGAGTTACGCTGACACTCGGAGAAGGGATCTAGAATTTAAGGAAGGAGATTACGTATACCTAAAGGTCTCCCCGCTGAGAGGTACAAAAAGGTTTAAAATCAAAGGGAAGCTAGCACCAAGATACGTAGGACCGTTCCAAATAATCGCTAGACGAGGAGAAGTAGCCTACCAGCTCCAACTACCAGAAAGCATTTCCGATGTACACCCGGTTTTTCACGTATCCCAGTTAAAGAAGTGCTTGAGGGTACCTGAAGAGCAAGCCCCGTTGGAGGAAATCCACATCGCAAACGACCTCACTTATCCGGAGCACCCTGTGAAGATTTTGGATGAGGCCGAAAAAGGAACCCGAACCAAAGTATGGCGTATGTACAAAGTACAGTGGAGTAATCACACGGAGGATGAAGCTACATGGGAAAGCGAGGAGTTCTTGCAGACTGAGTACCCGCATCTATTCGACAACCGGTAAGAAATCTCGGGACGAGATTTACCTAAGGGGGGTAGGTTTGTAACGCCCTAAAAATTCGACCGACAAAATCGAAGTCCTAAATTACGAACCGCCAAAAATTTTTTTTTAAAATAAATCGCATCGTACCGGATTTGTTTGCACTTTTATTTAGGTCTATGCGGAGTTTTAACTAATGATTGAGCCTAACAAATAATGTACCTATTTTAGGAGGGGATTATAACAAATGTATATATGAGTGTAGGTATATGAGAGTATATTGGGTGCGAGAAAAGAATAAATAAAATAAATATATATATATATAAATGGTAGATAAATTGTTGCAAACATTAAAACAATTGGTCACGTGGATTTGTCTAAATTTACAAATTTTAAAGCGAATTTTTGGGTCGGAAAAACCCTAATTATCAAAAAAATCACCTGGCGGCACTATTCATTGCGCGCCAGGTGCTCGGCCGTGTTCCCCTGCCCACGCCCGCGCGCGCCCGCCCCCGCGCCCACGCGCCCGCGCGCCCGCCCCTCGCCCGCGCGCCCTCGGCGCCGCTCGCCGCTGCCCGCGCCGTCCCGCGCTGCGCGCGCACAAGCCCCTGCCGCGCGCCGCCTGCCGGCGGCCCTCGCGCGCGCCGCACGACCGCCGCCCTGCCGTTCCCTCGCGCGCCCGCGCGCGCCCGCCTCGCCACCGCACGTGCGCAGCCGCTCGCGCCGCGCGCGCCCCGCCAGCGCCCGGACCCGCCGCCGCAGCCGCCGCGCGCTCGACCCCGCGCGCGCCGCCCGCGTGCCGCCCTGCCGCCCCGCGCCGCACGCAGGCCGCCCTCGAGCCGCCCCGCACCGTGCACTCGCGCCGCCCACGGCCGCCGCTCCCGGGCCACTGCCGCGCCGCTCGCCGCCGCCCTACCGTGCCGTGCCCCGCGCCGCGCGCTGCCCTGCCGCGCCGCACGACCGCGCCGCCCGCCGCGCCGCGCGCGCGCCCACCCCCGCCCGCGCCCACGCCGCGCGCCGCTCACGCCCACGCCGCGCGCCGCCCTCGCGCCCCGCGCCCGCACGCGTCGTACCGCCGCGCGTCACCGCCGTACGCAGTCGCGTCACCACGCCATGCCGCCGCGCCGCCCCGTACGCGCCACCCCACGCCGTTGCGCCATACCGCCGCGCCGCCCCGTACGCGCCCGCGTCACCGCGCCGTACCGCCGCGCGTCACCACTGTACCGCCCCGCCGTGCGCCATACCGTCGCCGCCCATGCCGCCCATGCCACCGCACGTCGCCGCCTCGAGCCGGCCGCCCCCTCGCCCTATAAGAGCCGCACGCCCCCTCTCCTCTCCCCACACCCGGCAACCTCCCCTTCCATTTCCCCCTCGGCTCCCCACATCCCCTCGCCGCCGACGCCGCGCCCAAGCCGCCGCGTGCCTCGCCAGCCGCCGCCACCGGTGAGCCCCCTCCCCTTTCCTTCCTTCCCCTCTTCTTCTGTCGACGGTGAGAAAGAGAGAGGCAGTAGGGAGAGAGAGAAGAGAGGAAAGAAGGAGGAAGAAGAAGGCAGAAACAGAGAGAGAGGAGGAGAGAGAGAAAAGAAAAGAAAAGAGAGAGAGAAAGGAAAAAAAAATAAAAATAAAAATAAAATAGAGAGAAGTAAAATTAGAGGATTAGGAACTTAATTTTGTTTATCTCGAATATATGTGCTAGATTAATATAAAGTGTTAGTTTAATTAAATAATAAGATAGACCGACATCGGTTATTTTGGAAGCGCGGGTAGAATTATATCGGGCATTTAATTGTGATTTCAAAATGTTCACCTAACTAGATTATTCTTTAATGGTTAATACTTAGCAATGTACTTATCCGATTATGTAGATTTTTATTAGTTAAATTTCGCTAGTCGTTGACATATATATATAATCGGAGGATTAATTACCGGTCGCTTTTAAATTTGCTATCGTATGTATGCGATAGTTCGCATCTATTTAAATATTTATTTAGTCGGTATCTAGTTGGTTCCTACTCCATAATAGGGCTATCCGCTAAATTACCCGTCGTGATTATTTTAACCGACTATTCACTGGGTAGGGTTACCTTTTATTATCGGTCCCTAATTTATTCGAGACGCGTAAATCAAATCGGATTAATTGTTTAAATTGGCTAGCGCTAATATTTTAGAACAACGGTGTTAAAAATCAAAATCGTATTATTTTTAAACAAAATGGAATCGACGTCGTCATTCAACGCTCGCGCTCGATCTTTTCTTTAAACTGAATTTTGTTGGAGTTTAAATTGAATTCTAAAAGAATTCAATTCCTTTCGCACGTAATTATAGATCTCGAGGGAGCTGTGAGTCCGACCGAAGACCAAGAACCACCGGACTTCGAGCAAGGCAAGTCATCACTACCCTTGAGCATATTGGACCCAAATTGCGAAATTATTTTATTTATAAATAAAATTGCATGCAATGATGAATACCCTATTTGTTATGATGCCATACCTTGCTTATTGTTTATCCTTATATTTCTTTGTAACCACGCTTATACATGAGTCCCTAGTCAATTATGACAAATGCTTAGTAATGCTAATCTAGAATCATGCATACTCATATTTATCAAAATGCTATATGCTTGGGCAATTACCGTTGGGAAGGTAATTGAGATGCGGCATGTGGAGACATGAGCGCCACATTGCCATGATATGATGACATGATTTGTGAAAGGAGAAATGAAACCAAACAACTGTTTTCGACTGGGGCGGATGGTGGATTTGGGTGGTATCTGGAAAAGGTTAGTACCGTCCCCGGTCAGTTAAGGACCGAGCCATGAAGTTAAGCATGAAACGACCCTCGTACAACCGCACTTCTCGGATGGGTATAGACCTAGCGGACTAGATATCCAAGCAGAGGCAGTATCCTTGCATAGATGGTTCACCCCCGTGTGTGAGGCAGGTGCGCTACGGTGGGGCAGCCGTTGAGGTAGGGCCGCGATGCGTGCCCTACGTCGGTGTCGCCATTTGTAGGACTGCCACGTGTGTGAGAGTGAGAATCTAAACTTAAACTATAAACTATAAACTTTACGTGCGTGTGAGACTTCCCTTCCCGGGAGCGCCAGAACTCCTCTCACTGCTAGAAACAAATACGCCTAGAGTGCATGAGGATGATAGTTCATGGAGCGGGTACTGCCAAAGCAAGGTTATCGAAAGGCTTTGCCGTGACGCGTCTCATGTGTTGGGACGAGGCTCATGCGTTGGGCAGTCGCGGAGTGCGGGTAAAGTGTACATCCACTGCAGTGTGAGTAAACCAAACCTATTCGAATAGCCGTGCTCGCGGATATTGAGCACCGGGACATGTATTACACTTGGCTAGACTCTAAACTCTTAACCTGTGTGGGATGGGTTATTGCATGATGAATTTTATGCTGTTGGAGCCACTCCCCGAGAGCAGGGAAGGTGGGCGTCCACAGAAAACCATGACGACCAACGGCGGAAAGCCATCCTTGGGGATCACAATGGATGGTAGACAGAACCGCCGTTGTTTAAATTAAACTCTGGTATTAAAACTTGACCAGTTATGCTAAGTCTTAGGTTTGTGAAAATGATTGCAAAACCAGCTTTATGCAAATGAGCCTTTGCCTTGCCTTGAATAAAAATCCTGCATATGCATCGTTGTTGTGGTGACTTGCTGAGTACGGTTGGTACTCACCCTTGCAACTATAAACTTCACCAGAAGCCGGAGATGACACCGCGAAAGATCCGTACGCCTACTATGAAGAGGATGCGGAAGATGAGGGTGCCCACTAGGTCTAGATACGGTTGTTGCCTGTGGCAATGACAATGCCGCTGCCTTCGCTCCGCTACTTATCTATATTCTGCTTTTGGACTGTATTCCGGACCGCTTGGTCCTTTGTTCTAAGACTACGCCTTCGGGCCTATGATGTAATAATTCGTACCCGACGCTTATGTATGCGCTTTTGGTGAATCAACTATGTACCGTGTGTGCCAAACTACTTTATCCAGGGAAATGGCACAGAATACACGAGTGATTCCTGTTGCAAAACGGGGGTCCTTACAAAAGGCTATAGCGGCGCTGGGCGATCGCCTCCTGCCGATCGGTCCGTCGATGATTTCGCCAGAAACGGGCCATGCTCTCCAGGCGCACCACATGGACACGATCGTAGTCCTCCAGCGTTCGCCCAGGGTGGGTTCGCATCCAGTTGGCAACATTTACAACTTTGTAGTTGTGGCTGTTGATCGTCATTTCGCGATAGACAGGCCGAAGCAGGTAACGAGCCTTCAGTAAATTCTTCACCGCAGTAAACTTCTCCTTCCCGCTTCGCCAATCCCCAAAAGGGGGCCGAACGCAAAGCTTTCGGCATCGACCCTGCAAAAAGGGGGGAAGTCATGCAGGAGAACATAGAAAAGCAAAGTTGGGGCGCACGAACTGGGCGAAATGACCATGTAAAACAGCGCAAACATTTCAAACATGTTTCAAACATTTCAAACATGTGCAATGGAAACATGACACAAATGGCGAAAATAGTCATATATTTCAAACATTTCGACACCCTAAAACAAGGTAGGCCATTGGCCATATTTACATAGTTCGCCCTATACGGCAAACATCAAAAGTGAAAAAAAAAAACAAAATTACAAGAAAACGGGCGGAGGGCCTCACACCTCTAGGTGGCCTTCGGCTCTACCTCTGCCCTCTTCTGCGGGTTCTTCGCCTTGGTCCGCCGCCTCCGTCTTCGCTAGTTGTTCAAGCAGGCGGGCCTTAGCTGCAGAGCAGTCGTCCTTCTGCCAAAACTGCTTTCGCCAGGCGCGGAGCGCGGGCGAAATGTCCTGGGTGCTCACTTCCCTGTCCCCCTTCACAACGTCGGGAAACCGGGCGACATGTTCACACCCGTACTGTTGTAGCAGTCCCAGGGCGAAGGCCGCTGACACGCGTGCACAACAATCGCCGTACGCCGTGGCACAGTCTGAGACTGCGCAGCCGGCCTCCTGGTTCCACTCGCAGAACTCAAGGGCGGAGGCGTTTTCGCCCGGGACACCTCGCGCCTTCGCCCCCATGTCGTTGAGCGCAAGGCGAAGGGTGCGGCAAGCTATCTTCGCCGATGCGGCCGTCCTCGCCGCCTCCTGAGCAACGCGTTGGGCCTTCGCCTCCGCCCTACCCACCTCCTGGCGAAGAGCTTCCATCTGGGGCTCCGTCAGGTTGTAGTAGTCGGTGAGGATAGCGGACTGCTCCGCTCCTTCGCCAGCTCGGCCTTAAGGCGATCAATTTCGGCCTTCGCCTTGCTGCCCGCGTCGAGTTCGGCTTGAAGGCGCTTGTTCTCCGCCTTCGCCTCCCGGAGGGACCGGGCGAGTCCCTCCATCTCCAGGATCTTTCGGCCTAGCTCGTCGTCCTTCACCCGAAGGCGGTTCTTTAGGCCGTCGAGGCGGGCTCGCATTGTTCGCTCGGTCGAACAATGGGCCGCAAGTATCTGGCGAACGGCGCAAAAGAGTGCGCGAAGGATGGGTTAGGATGTCGAAAACAAGGATAAAAAAAGAAAACATGTATTACAGAACTGGCTTACCCGAACGGCCAGGCTCTTGACAGCAGAGCAGCCCTCGTCGAACTCGTTGAGCTCGGCGAAGAGGCTGGGGGCCGCCAGCCGGCGCGACGATGTTGCTCACCCCCTCCACGAAGGGAATGAGTTCCGCCCGGGTCTCAAAATCCCCGGGGGTGAAGCGGGGCGGCGCCTGAGAGTATTCGGAGCCGGATCCCTAAGCCATTTTCTTGCCCTTATCGCGGGCAAGCGGCGAAACAACGGGCCGGCGAACCGGGCTGTTGAAAACTTTGGTGGCTGCTATTACCACCTGTTCGGCCGAAGCCGAAGCCCCAGCCCCGCCAGTCGATGGGCCCTGGCTACGCCCCGCGGGCGAAGTAGGAGTCCCGTCGGACGACTCCTTATCGCAAAACGCGTTGGCGATGGCGACGACCCCTCTCTTCCGGGGGGCGTTCTTCGCAGCGCCTCCCTTCGCTGCCCTAGCCGCGGCAATCGCGACTAAGGCCTTTGCGCCCTCCATGTCCTTCCGGCGAAGGGGCGAAGAGGCCGACTCCGCCCCAGTTTCACGCGCTCCGGGCTGGGAGTTGGTGTGTAACCACGCGTCCCAGAGCGGCTATCGCCGGCTTCATCCGCAACCTCTTCGGCCGCGAACTCGGCCTCCCCCGCCTCCTCCTCTTCGGTGTCGCTCTCGTCTTCGACGTTGGAATCCGCGAAGGCAGAGGCCTTTTGCTAGCTGGGGGCAAATTTCACTTGCCCCCGCGGACGCTTCCGGGACGGCCCGGCTTCGCTATCGGCCTTGAAGGGCTTCGCCCTTGGGAGGAGTTCACCGGTGTAAACCCGGTTCGCCCGGCCAGCTGCTTGCCGAGTCAACAGCTGGCTATATTCGGTGACTGACACGTCGCCGATAAGCCTACGGGCTTCGGTGTCGGCCTGGGCTAACGACAACACTGAAAAAATGACGGATCACTGCGTAAGGGGCCGAACAAGAAAAATAGAGCGAAAAGCAAGACAAAGAAACAATAGAAATGAAAACCTACCGTTCACCCCGGTGGGTAAGATGAGTTTCGGTAGGCCGTTGACCTCCTCGCCTTGGTCAACCTCAACCTGCCATGACTGCGAAAGGGGGCATATTCGCAGCATGCAAAATTCTTCGACTAAGTCCCGGCAACTTAGCGGGGAACACACCCTACGAAACAGGGTGAACCGTGCCTCCAGGGCGCCGCTAACGGCAACCCTCGGCTTCCGGGCCGGTGAAATCGCACGGCGTCGCCAGCGAAGGGCCCTCGCCTCTTCGGATCCCGCCTCGAAGGGGATGGAGTGGAAAAACCACTTCGCCATCCAATGGCGGTCCCACTTCGACATTGCGGCGTTGGCTGGCCACAAGTCGGCGCGTTCGGGGCGAACATTGAAGTTCACACCCCCGAACGCGGTCTTCCGAGTCCCAGCAGGGGTGACCACCGTCTTCGAGTTGACGACGGCCGAGAAGATGATGCCGAAGAGATCGGTGCTAGGCTCGAACCCAGCAGTCTGGCACGTCCAGTCGAAGATGGCGATGCGGACTAGAGCCGAAGGGCTCAGCTGGGGCAGCTCCACCTGAAAAAGGCGAAGAATTTCCGGCAACAATATGTTGCACGGAAAGCGGAGGCTGGCCTCGAAGAAAACGGCGAACACCACCGTCTGGTGTTCGCCAGGCTGTGGCCCCTTGGCATCCCCGGGGGCGAACGCCTGCCCTTCCGCCACCAGGCCTGCGTCAACCATCTTCGCCAACTCATCTTCGTCGATGAGCGAAGACCCTAAAAACGCTGTGGTGTCTTCATCGATCCGGCCGGGGTCAGGGCCGGTTGCAGCAACTGGGTTCGGCTTGCAGGGAGCCATGGCGAAGCAGATGTGGATGGGCGAAAGGTGTTGGTTAGGCGAAGCAGTTCGTTCAAAGTCAGCCGTGAGCAGGAGACGGAAAAGAGAATGACCGCGGTAAAAATGAAAGGGGTAGCGACGGTGAAAACGGGAGGTGAGAATATATAGCCTACCAAACGACGCTTCGCCTTCCCATCCAATCAGGAACGGCCACGTGTCGCGGGGTAGGCGAAACGGTAAAATCCCATGGACCAGGCTATGCAGTAGCGGGCTCCCAAGGAAAAGGCCCATCACTACTCGCTACGGCCCCACGGCCCATCACTCTTCACTACGGGCCAACAAAGTAATATGGGCCACTTCACTATTCATAGAAGGCGAAGGCCCAACACTGCCCACATTAGGACCGGTCAAAAACAGTAAAAAATAACATAACTACTCGCGGTGGGCGAAAGCTATACATAAGAATCCTTTTTCACAAATACGCATGGCACAAATTTTTTGCAGGACCCAAAAAGACAGGTTTCGGCAGGAGCATTGGTCGAAAGGGGATGCCTCATACCATACTGCATGGTTTGCACGGTCTCGGCCGAAGCTCCTATCTCACCCTTGCCCGTGAGGGGCTTGTTGGCAGTATGCCATGAGGCCCTTCGACCAAGCCTGCCGAAACCAGCCAAGCGGCAAGGATCCGAACTCTAGGTGCCCAAGACCCTTCGGGGCGAAGCCCCGTGGCGAAGACATCAGGGCGAAAGGGACGATGGGTGAAGAGTTACACCGGGTCCCTGCCGGTCTGGGCGAAGGCTGCATGGCGAAGGCATGCGCCGAAGGAGGATGACTTCGCCAGGACGGACCCGATCCAAGGAGATCCAGTGAGCCGACCCAGTCGCCCCGGCCCATGGACCAATGAGCCGGTAGTCGCCAGGCGGCCCATTGAGAGCCCATACATCTTAATTACATTGAATACCCATGTAGGGGCCTCTTTATGAGGGTGACCATGTAAATTCCCCTGTAATAGCCCTAAACCCTAATAGGGGGATCTGTAATGGGGTTATAAATAGCCACCTAGGGCCATGTAAAGGGGATCCCAATTTGAATACAAAATTTATTACACTTTACTTTCCCAACAACTGTTGAGTATCCATCTCTTTCGACGTACGTAGTTGTCGTTTCGACAACAATATCTACTCATGATTTGATATCACTCTTATTCTGAGTTGCTACTAGAGAGTTGTAGTCGTGATGGGCTTGTATTAAGCCATTGCATTTTTACTCACCTCCCAATTTAGCTAATACTTAATCTATCCATTCCAAAATATAACACATTTCTTGATAGATGTGCTAAAAGCTAAAAATCATTATATTTTAGACGGACATAGTACTTCATTAATAGTAGTTGGTGAACTTGCTGAACTTACCTCACAAATGTGTGTGCTCCTATCTTTTTCTCCTCTTCTTCTTTTCTAGATTCTAGATTCTGTACATGTTGTATCAGAACAACTGGCATATTCACTTATTTTCTCACGGATCTTTGTATGGTTGGTTGTTGAACAAGCCATCGATAATTACAGCCTGCTACCTAGTAATATTACTCCCACCGATTTTTAAATATAAGTATTTTCTTAAGTTGTTTAGCAAGGATTAAGGCTGTGTTCGGGACTCCCGCGCACGTAAAACGGAGCAAAGCACCTTCTTATGATTAATTAAGTATTTACTAATTTATTTTAAAAAAATGGATTAATATGATTTTTTAAAGTAACTTTCACATAGAAATTTTTTTAAAAAAAATACACTGTTTAGCAGTTTGAAAAATGTGCACGCGGAACACAAAGAAAGTGAGTTGGGAAAGTTGAGCAAAAAAAACTAAGCCTAAGACTCGATAAGGGAAAAAGATTCCCTTTGAGTTAACTCATTTCTTAAAATTTGAATTTCTTAAATTCTTCTCCTTAGCGTCTTATTATTTGGTCGATGTCCTTAAATATCTTTATAAAATTTGAATCCTATGAAGTACTATTTATGTTTGGGATCGGAGAGGTATAGTTGATGTCAGTGTGTACAGTCGAAGAATGGACTGGTAGAGCCAAGTCAAACGCCATGAGATTCATAGAGCCAAGACAAATGTGCCAGTTCGTTTAGGCCCAGATAAGACGGACGAATAGAGACCCATGGCCTAAGGTGTAACGTCCCGGCCAACTCATGCCGACTCAAACTCATGGCCTAAGGTGTTCGTTAACCGATAACACCAGCTAACTCATGCCGAGATGATACGTATTACCTGTGATATAGTACCAGTTCCAGGATACACTAGCTGGTACACACAGAATAACCATGGAATCAAAGTAGATTAATCTTACATCACTGGGTTTTAGTCCTTACATAAGTTGCCATCCTGAACAGGCTCAAAGATGAGCAACGCAACAATACAAAAGTCCATAAAGCAAAAGACAAAAGCAGCAGCGGCTAAGTGTCCAGGCGACCATCTTGATCCACAGGCGGGGCTTGGGGCTAGGCACGATCCTTCTAGAAATCCTCGTAATCGGCTTGCTCCTGGAGACACTCCTCGGCGGTCGGGCCGACGTCTTCATCTCCAACCTCTATAGATATATACATATATATATATATAGCAAGGGTGAGTACTTCACGTACTCAGCAAGCCGGGGAAAGAATGACATGCTTGGTTAAGACAAGGAGAGCTAGGGTTTTATTTGCGAAAGCTGCCTTTTAGCAAAGTGATTTATTTCACAAAACTCCTACCGAGTGAGTCAAGTTTTAGTTGTCGGGAGGAGGCTCACGCCTCGATCCATTCCACAAGTTGCTTTGCAACAACTCGTCACGATTAGTGAACAACAATTGATTTGTCTCCTCTATTGGTTCCTTCTCACTTTTCACAACCACACATAGTCCACACAGTTATCTCAGCACTGCAACGCCATCATGACCCTAACAACACCTCGGTGTCGGACGACACCCCAGGTCACACAGACCCGTTCCTAACCACAAAGGTTAGCCGTTTGCCACACAGGCAAACTCTGGAAACGAATCCCTTCCCACCAACCATTTTCATCAAACATTTGTCAAACAAATCTACGCTATGAGAAACACCTTACACTCGCCCTTGACCGTGGGCACGGCTGTTCGAACAGTTCATTAATCTCTGCAGAGGTTGCACGCTTTACCCACACGACACGAAACTGACATCGTTTACCCGTCGGCAACGAAAGTTCGTGATAAGGCCTTTCCAAAGCTAACCCATGAAAATCGCATGCCACCTAGTTGGGCTAAAATCCATAGCCGAGTATCAGGCAAAGACAGCCGTCATCCACTCAGGAAATACCGAGGATGCCTCCTACTCCTACTGGTACCATGCCACAATAGAGGCAAAAAGACACCCATGATGGGCAATAAATGTGTAACACTTCATCTCCTCATCCTCGGCATTCCACAACCATTGGCACACCAACTCCCATGTGATAACATTTTACTTAGCTAGAGGCATCCCATAAATACCCGTGTGGTCGCACTATAACGTATTCGGATGGACTTCCCAAATGAATTGGTCCTTAACGATAATACGTAGCCCAACCACAAAGGCTTGACTCCGCATCATCACCATTTTCACAACACATTTTATTTCACAACACCTCGGTACAACGTACCGGATTTTTAAACATGTAATTTGGAATAACCCAAGCTTCCCACACGGCAACAACGTAAGCATGGCTAAGCGAAACTACCTCGGTAATCGTATAACGATACCGGCGCCAATATTTGTGGAGCTACCAAAGGTATGGAAACATCAACCTATGTAATATAAGTGCGACTATTAGGTTGGTCCGTCGGTTGTATAAACAATCCGAGGCCTAAACATGTTATTCGTGTGTACTAAGCAATGCATTTTTCAATCAACATATCACTGCAAACATAGGGGCAATGTGATCAAAGAGGCTTGCCTTGCACAAGATGGGGCTTTTCTTCTTCGAAACCGGTGTCTGGAGCGTCCTCGTACGCGTGCTCTATACGCGGAACGGAGAACAAATAAATAAAAAGGCAATAAAACAAGCTCAAATCAAATAAACAAGTGTGCCACTGTGTAGATCTCAATTTTAGAAAAATATAGAAATTTGAACGAGGTCAAACGGAGTTACGGTTGAATTTCTATGATTTTTCAAAGGTTAAAGGACTGTTCTGGAATTTTTGGGGATTTTTATTTAAAAGGTAACATTCCGTTAGGGTTAGGGTTAGGGTTAACGGGGAGGGCCTCATGTCAGGCCGAGAGAGAGGAGGAGGGAGTGGGGCCCACCTGTCGGGGGGTTCTTCCTCCTCAAGCTTCGGCTTGGGCCGGCGGGCGCCGGGGTGAGGCCGGCGGCCGGGTGGGGAGGCGGCGGTGGCCGGGGTGCGGGAGGCGGCGGCGGCCGGTGAGGGCGGCGGCGGCCGGCGGGAGAGAGAGAGGGGAGGCCGGCGAGGGGTGGAGCGGCGGCGAGGAGCGGGCTCGGCCCCCTTTTATAGGCGGCGGGGGCGCGGCGAGCGGCAGCGCGAGGCTCGGTGCGGCACGGCTGTTGATGACCAAATTTGGTAATTCAAATATCGGAAATCAAGATGGAATCAAAGAGGATTGAAGAGATAAGATCGTATCGGAAAGCAGAGTGAGAATTGGTTGTGGTCCGAATCGGCTGTAGACTAATCGGCAGAGTCAGAGTCGGACTAGGTTAGCCGATTGAGCCGATTTCGATAATGTGACTCGGTATACATCATCGGGTTGTGTTAGCGTGCTTCATATGGATTGCCATGCACGGATAGAGTCCTGAGGAGGCGATTGTATCTATTAATTAGGATATTTTATGTAATTTCCTTATAGATATTCTCGGTAAGAGTCCGCCTAAGGGACTTGTTGGTTAGTTGGATTTGTATTAGGATAATATGAGTCGTGTCCGTTATGGACAATGTTTGTAATTTCGGGTATAAATATGATCCCGAGGTCTTGTAAATAATAACAACACACGTTCAATCAATCTCGGCGCATCGCCAAACCTTTATTTTCTATTTTCGACAAGTTTGCGCTTTCGAGTCGTGCTGCATCAATTTGATCTTCGGCGAAAAGGTATATCTTGTCATGGTGAGTTACATCATTAGGGCTAGTGCTTACATCTTTATGACACTCTAGTTCTTTGTTGTGATTCTCCGGGTTATCGTATATGTTATATAACTTAAATCGGCAATGAATCTACCTATATCGGCTAGATCCTTTTTAGGGTTTCATCGATATCAGCTAGATTACTTTGTATCTGCCCCTTATATTATGATCTAATCTAATATAAATATATTAAACTTGATATCAATCTGATTGATTATAGTTTAATATATTTATTATTAGAGAATATCCTAGCATAAGGTTGTATCGGAGTTATAGCCGATACATACTTGAACCTAGATATCGGCTATGACATCAATCTACATAATTATTATGTCATGTTACCTTTAGATTTAGACAATTTATACTGTCTCGGTTCAGTCCGATCTATCCCAATTGCTTATTTCTAAAGTAATATAGACTCATTGATTATGTAACGTTGATCTTTTCAGTCGATATACTAGTTTTAGGGTTAGTTTTATCATTGACTATACCTTACAGCCGATTCATGCTTTATTGCATCGGCTAGGTCACATACGATATGAAATCAGCCCTATGACCGATTGTCTATCATTTACTGATATTCTTTGCATGTTTTTCTTGTTGATTGCAGGATCAAATCAACTGGCACGCCCTTGAATCTGAAACCCTAATTTTGGACCTGCACTAGAGTAAAGCAAACCTCTCAGGCCAGTGTGTGTTTTTTGCATCAACAACGGCGTGCGGCTCTAGGCGGCGGGCACGGGGCGCGAGGATGGACGGGAAGGCGCGGCAACGTGACGCGGCCGGCGGCACGGGGCGCGAGAGGAGGGGCGCGGGGCGCGAGGGGAGGGGCGCGGGGCTCGGGGCGGGCGCGGCGGCCGGGGCGGCGCGGCGAGCGGCGGCGCGGCGGCGGCGCCGGCGGGAGGTAGGGGAAGGGCGGCGCGGGCGGGAGGTAGGGGAAGGGCGGCGTGGGCCGGGCCGGCACAGGGGAAAAAAATGGCCCGGGGGCCGAGGGGAGGGAGGAAGGGAAAATGGGCCGGCCCGTGGCGGGGAGAAGAGGAGGAGAAAGGAGAGAGGGAGTTGGGCCGGGGAGCCGGCCTGCTCCGGGGGAGAAAGAGATGGAGAGGGGGGAAGTTGGACCGAGGGAGAAAGGAGAGAAAAGGGGCCCAACCAAGGGTTCTTGTTTTTTTTGACATTTTGGAATTGAAATTGGGGTGAATTTTTTTTGGAGGGAGAAAAAAATATGAGATCTATTTGGCACAAAACAAAATAAAAACCAAATTTTAAAAGTCAAATTTTTAATTGAGGGAAATTTTAAATAAATGAAATTAAGGTGCTACATAAGGCCTCTTTTGTGTGCATGACCATGCATGGTCTCCTTTGCTAAGTAACACGGGCTGAATTGAGCCCATGATTTAATCGATCAGTACAAATCCACTTCCAAAATACCTATAATACCTATGATTTAATGGATTTTAAATTCTCGAGAAGACGTCCCTCGTTGCTTACATGTTATTCAAATATTTATGAATTTTTTTTAAAAAAATAAGCAGATGTATTAAGATATAATATATCACTCCACAAACATGCAACTTAAAATTCAACTTGTACGTGTCGCAATGAAAAAAATAAATTTAACTATGAATATATGTTAGCTAGTTATAGTTTATTTTTTTTCAATGCGACATGTACAAGTTGAATTTTAACTTGTATGTTTGTAGAGTGATATATCTCATATTAATACTCTTCTTAAACTTTTTTAATATATTTTTATAACTATTTAAGTGACATGCAATATACTACACAGGCATGATGTATATATCGATCGAGTGCAAACAGTGAAGTCAACCTGAAGGAACACTAATGATAAATTGTGAAAGAGAGTATATTATATTTTAATTATTGTCTCGTTTGAACTTATTACATATCATGAATGAATCCACAAGAGTTGAACATACATGCCACGTACGCACCCCAAAAAACAAATTAAAAAGTACCAAAACAAGAAACAGCACATGCATCGTCTCGGCCTGCAGTCTACGTACATACATCAGTTACGTACACATATATGCACGTTCGTATATATAGTACCCAAACAAATTAGCAGACATCTTTTTTTGCAAACTGAAACACCAATTAAAAAAAATTGACTGAAGAAAACCAATTAAATCGAAAGTGCGCATGCAGTTATACTTAAATGTTGATGGCGTAGCACTTGTTCCTGATCTCGCCCTGCGCCCCGGTGAGCACGTCAATGGTGCTCATCTTCACCATGGAGTCGGCGAAGTCGCGGAAGAACTCGTCGGCGAAGTGGCCGGTGGCCTGGCGCTCGACGTAGGCCCTGGTGATGGGGTCGGTGAGCAGCGCGGAGTCGGAGTGGAAGATGCCGCGGCGCTTGGCCACCAGCCGGTAGTAGCTGGCGTCGAAGGTGAGGAAGCTGCCGGGGTCCATCTCCGACAGCGTGGTGTTGTCGCTCAGGCTCCGGCACTTGGCCTTCAGCTTCGCCATGTACGCCATGTCCAGCGCCGGGTCCACGTCGCCGTCGTTCTCCAGGCCGGTGAAGTTGTAGAGCCGGTCCGAGAAGAGCGAGCAGTGCGCCGTGCCGAGCGTGTGGCCGCCGGAGAGGACGACGAGGTCCTTGGCGTCGAGGCCTTTGGCGGCGAACATCTGGGAGAGCTGGGTGAAGTTGGCGGTGGGGGGTGGCAGCTGGTTGGTGTCGTTGGCGATGGAGAGCCGGCCGTCCCGGCGGCCGAGCGACACCGGCCAGGAGGGTCCCTTGGCGAGGACGACGGCGTCGCGGGCCATGAGGGCGAGGACGTCGGCGCAGGAGACGGTGGCCGGGCAGGCGGCGTCGAGCTTGTCCTTGACCCTCTGCACCGCCCCGAAGCCGCGGAGTGTGAGGTTGGGCTTGGCGTCCTTCTCCGCCACGTTGCCGGCCGTCGAGTCGATCAGCACCGACGCGTCGCACCCCTGCACCAGCACATGGATTCATGAATATATACTAGAATGCAAGTGATGGGTATATAGGGCCAAACCCTGACGAAGCAGTCGTGGAAATGGAGGCGGAGGAGCGGGCCGGCGAGCGTCGGCGCCACCCGGAGGATTTCCTCCATCTCTCGCCGGACCATCTCCTCGACGTTCGGGCACGTCTTGCTGTAGAAGTCCATCTCCAGCTGGGCCATGCTCACCGCTGAACAGCTGCACAGGGCCAGCACCATCACTGCCAGCATCCTGCTCCTGCTCCTCGACGCCATTGATCGATCGATCACTGCACTTACTAATTATATATGTAGAGAGAGCTGGATGCCTGGATCGGTACGAGAGATAAGCTGCTTATATATAGTTGCATATATTGACATACCAGCTAATTGGACTCTTAGTTAATTAGCTCTTGTCGACGCTACCTGCTTTTCACTTTGCATGCATGCATGCACCTACCATACTAGTAGATCGATTGAATAAACATAAATTAGGTGCCGAAGAGATTACGTGATTAAGTTTCCGATTACTTTGCAGGAGGTTTACAGATAAGATGACGAACAGTGCAAACTAAGATAACATACGACGCAGAAAATGCATGTGGCTGCTTTATGCCTACAGTATTTCTGGTCGATCTACCACAGTATAGCTATAGCTAGGTAACACATAATCCGTTTTGTTAGTTCAGATGTCGTCAGAGAAATGAAACGTACGTTTCCAGTGAAATTAAAGTAGATGGATGGCAGGCATGCGCAGTTATAGGTAGCAAAGCTGCGGGCAAGGCAACAATGACCCAGCGGAAGCTGCAACTGCGATGCAACAAGGCTTGTAGATGTGATTGTTAAAACGGAATTGCCAACCTTTTTCTACAGAGAAAACCCATCCCTAAATCTTACATATCTTGGACCACTGAATATAATTTGTGCTTCGGATCCATTTTATCCAACACCTCTTCTTATTCTCCGTCACCTCAGAATAGAAATTACCCGGAATCCAGTACATAATAATTATTTAATTATTCACTAATATACTAATCACCATAGTATAAATTAGCTAGAATTTAATATTTTACACGGGATCCTGTGACCCCGGTAAAATGAACGTGGGCACACCACTGTCCACCACTACCGAACCCACAGGGTCGATAGTCGGTGATGGGGCAAAACGGAGCAATGGGTTAGGAGATGATGATCGATAGGGGCAGATCTGGCAGCGGGGAGCTGATAGCGGACAAGGGCATCTCGCAGTCGCCGGTTTGAGGAGTAGAGGGGGAAGGGGAGGGAGGAGGCTGGCCGGGTGGGCCTCGCCAGCGTCGTTGATGCCTTCCAACTAGCTAGAGAGGCCCGGCGGTGGGGCGTTGGACAATGGCAGCAACGAGGAGTCGAGTAGGGAATCGAGTAGTTTGGGGGTGCAGCGCTGAGGGAAAACGAAAATGAGGAGGAATGGATTAGGGTTTGGGTGTTTGCACGAATGCCAAAGTGATATAATGATCTAAAAATTGCAACATTTTGAGATGTATTTTTCTGTCATATGTGTAATAGACAGTCCCTTGTTAAAATGTTGAGAACTTTTTATGGTACAATATAGTGATAATATATGCTACCAGTATAAACAATATAACGGTAGTGTGGATTGATTTGCCTACCCCTTAAATCAACTGCAATATAAAACTAAAAGAGGGTAAAACTGTCTCTCCATTCTAGATAGTCTCTCCGAATCTAGTAATCCAGCATGGATTAATGTTTTTGTGTGTTTGATAAATCTATCGATCAGATCAGGAGGATTTGATTGTCCCATCTATTGAATCTTACGCGGATAGTAAACGACCGATCTGACGCACAAATAATTAGGATTTGTACCGGGGTGAAGATATAACACGAAATAACTAAAAGATCCTTTTCTATTTCGCGGCAACCTGGTATTATTAGTAATATATTATATCGTATTTGAGGTGGTTGGTGGCTTGGTGCTACCTGTCTATCTCGGTAGTTAATTTCCAGAGCTGCATGTAGTAGTAGGAGTGTGCAGACGAATATGATATGATGCGTGCGTACGTTATCCCTGCCCTGCCTGCAACTTAACCTTATAAGGCTGAGAGAGACTGATGCCTACCTACTACGACTATGGCTTGGTGTCGACCGATAGATACGATGTTAGTTGTTTGGGGGCGGCCGGCCGTAGCTTGGAAGCTAGGAAAACAAATCAAAGAATGCAATTGAAGATGTATGTCGTCGTGTACAATACATTTGTATACTACAGATCCTTCCATCGACCTGTTGCTTCCAAGGCAACAAATTAATACTACAAAAAGCCCAAGCAGCAGGTACTCGGTCGCTTTTCGCTTGGTTGTTCAATTCAGATCGATATATATAGAGATATTACAGGGTACCGCATGTATATATGCTCTGTTGATCTATTCAATTAGTTACTTTCAACAAATTAATCCATGATTGAGTGGGTTTGATCAATTTACTGGAAGCAATCAAGTACTGCTGTTCATCTATTTAGTTTCAACATCCACAGCTAGTAACAACATATATACGATTATAATCCCCCCCTCCCCCACCCACCCACATCCAAATTCAAATCAAGACATGCGTGAAATACTATTAATTGGTACTACTTCATGCATTGTGCAAGAAATAAATTGATCTCACCCACAAGAGTACACTCTATAATCAATCACAACGCCTGATGCAATGGCCCATCAGTTGACTGGTCAATGTGGGCCTCGGCCCGATCCAGCTAAGCTTTTCTTAATCGTCTTCATCGACGGGGGTGCAGGCTCGGCCAGATTATTTTTAGTTCATATTATTTTTACAGATACTTATTTTTAGTTCATATTATATCGGATGTTTGAGTACTAATTAAGAGTATTAAATATATACTAATAATAAAACTAATTGCATAAATGAAAGCTAATTCACGAGACAAATTTTTTAAGCCTAATTAATCCATAATTAACACAGGTTTACTGTAACATCACATAAGCTAATCATGGATTAATTAGGCTCAATAGATTCATCTCGCAAATTAGTCCAGGTTATAAAATGTGTTTTACTTTTAGTCTACATTTAATACTTCTAATTAGTGTACAAACATTCGATGTGACAGGGACTTAAAAAAAGTCCCTGGAAACAAACAGGGTCTACATATATGTATTTCAACTAAGGAGATTAAATACATGTATTTTTGACTAAGAAAAATGTACAATTTGGTTCCCTTGACAGAATCTAATTCGCATCCTCAAAAGTATGTAAAACCGGGTATACAGTCTCCCTCAACCATCAATAGTACTAAAAGTGCATCTAGATCTTTATGGGATTTTGGATGATAGATGATAAGATAAAATTAAGGGATTAATGAATTTATTGAGGATAAGTATAGGTCTAGTTTTCATCATGTGTTGAAAGATGTAAGTGTATATACCCCAAAAACAAATGCAATCAATTAAAGGACACTCGAAGGAGTTTAACTTTTTTTTTTAACTTGAGTCTTAGGAAAGCCGTAGAATTAAAAGAGGTTCATTGTCTAAGTATATACCATGTTGGTGTCCAAGTGCTCAGTATGCTTCTTTGATCCTTAGAGAGAGAGACATGGCACCACACTCATATGGGAAAATGAGCTTAGAGTTAAAAGAGTTACCAAATACTCTACTATTGCACTACTGCCTTTCTGTTAGGCGCTGCAAGCCAACCGGCCAGAGACTTCAGTACTTGTAACTGGAGATTCTGGTCATATTTTTTGGTTCGTTTCCAAGTGTCACCAGATACTCCGATCCGGTAGGACCAGAATCTCCGGTGTTCAAATATATGAATAACAACTAGTTTTATGGATGCGAGAATTTAACTCCCACCTTCTCCCCTTTGGGAAATTAGCTGTCACAACTTTTAGACCTAGTTCCTGAGGCTTTCTAGTGTTTTCAACCTCTCCCAACTAGGATTCTTGAGCCAAAATCTTGTATGAAAAGAGTTGGGATTTTGGATCTAGATAGTTTGTGAGTTAGGGTTGTTTGAGAGCTTGGATATCGACGTCCAGCCTTGTACATCGAGTTTACTACTCTTGGAGGTTCTCCTCCTAATGGGTTAGGCATTGGCCGCGAGTATCCAAAGAACATGTGGGAAGGTTTCAGGTCCTACAACAACTTCATAGCCAAAGGCAAATGCTCAATGATGACCAGGAAAAGAAGTAATAGCATACCAGCCCTTTTCTAGTTGTCTTGGTTAGCCTCTCCTGTGTGAAATGGGTACACGAGAGCAGGAACAAAGTGGAAGGTAAGGCAATAGCAAGTGATGGAGGACTGCCCGATGACGTTGACCTCTGGTGGTAGGCTGTGGATCGAGGCTGCACATCAAGAGGGGCTGGCAGCGCCTAGGCTGAGGCTCAGTCCAGCTGATGGGAGGGCCAGCAAGCGGGACTCAATTCACTCAGCGATGCCGCTAAGGAGATTGGGTCCGATGAAGAAGGTTAGAGAAAATCCCGATCCAATGGATGCAGACTGCGACGGAGATAGATATGGTGAGGTAGTAGCTACATTAACACCGTCCCGAGCATAGATAACATTGGTTGGTTGTGGTAGGAAGGCCGAGGTCGCGAAGAAGTAGTAGAGCGGAACAATGGGGGAGGAAGAAGAGATGGCACTGGAGGAGGTGACCAACGCGCAGATAGGAGAGGCGACGATGCTTGCACTATGCGCTTTCAAACCGAAGAGGAGATCTCCTTACTATCATGCCTTGTTGTCGTCATCATGCCTTGCTGCGGAGGCCCCACAGTGCCTTTATGTTCTTAATGCAGCCGTGGCGAAGCCACCGCTCTTGACTTCTCTTCTCCTCTCCGGCCTCCTAGCCATGGCTCGGCCTGCCGCCATACATCCAGTGTTCTTACGTCCTCCTCGCGAAGGATAGTGGTGTGTAACACTCTGAATTTCAAAAAAAAAAAAAACAGCGCCGCGCGCCGTCGCCTCGTCCCATCGCCGCTGCCACGCACCGTCGCTGCCCGCGCCCTCCCACGCTCGCCGCGCGTCGTGCTCCCACGCGCCGCGCGCCATCGCCGTCGCCATTCGTGCCGTCCCATCCGCCACTCCGCGCCGGCCATCTCTCCCCCTATAAATACCCCCACACCCCTCTTCTCCCCCTCCACACCTCTTCCACCCGTCTCCCCTCTCCGCCACGTCACCGTGCCATGCGCCCGCCGCTGCGCCGCCCCTCGCGGCCGCCGCCGCCACCGGGTAAGCCCCCCTTCCCCCCCCTTCGTCGTCCGCCGCCGCGCCGCTAGGGGCCGGCTCGGCTGGGAGAGAGAGAGAAGAAGCAGAGAGAAGGGAGAGGAGAGAGATAGGAGAGAGAAGAGAGAGAGGAGAGAGATGACATGTAGGTCCTACCGGGATTAAAAGGGCCACTTTGACCTGGGTCAAAAGAGGCAGGGCCCACCTGTCAGTGACTCATGACCCTTTTCAATAGAAAAATAAATATAGAAAAAAAGGGAGGATGGTCCCACTTGTCATCCACTATAATTTATGGATAATGTTAAAATTTAAAATAAATCAATTAGGAGCGGTGCCATTTCACAATTACTTGAATTAATTCAAATTTGAATATTTAAACTAGCATAACTCACTCGTTTTAATTCGAATTTGAGTGAAACTTGAACCTAAATTCATCTAAAATCAAGATCTAGCTATTGGTACCACCTTTGCAATTTATTTTGTATTGCATGAATTTTTGGTGATTTAAGTTGAATTCTAACCGAATTCAAATCAAATCTTTCGCACGTAAAAATAGATTCCGAGGGAATTGCTGAGTTGATCGAGGATCCAGGTCAGCAGGGCTGTGAGCAAGGCAAGTCATCACTAATCTTTGAGCATGTTGATCACAATTGCGAAATTAGTTTGTTTACAAATAAACTTGCATGCAATGATGAATACCCTACTTGTTGATATGCCATGTCTTCGATAGTTGTTTATCTTATTCCCTTGTACCCATAATTATGTATGAGTCCCTAGTCACTTACGGCAAATGCTTAATAATGCCAATTTAGATTCCTGCACTCTCATATTTACTAAAGGCTATATGCTTGGGCAACTACCTTAGGGGAGGTAATTGACATACGGCATGTGGAGACATGAGCGCTACATTGTCATGACATTGATCAGATGATTTGTGAAAGAAACTAAACTAAACAAATATTTTCGACTGGGGCGGCTGGATGATTTGGTTGGTTTCCGGTGAAGGCTAGTGTCGTCCCTGGTCAATTAAGGACCGAGCCATGAAACTAAGCATGAAACGACCCTAGTACGATCGCACTTCTCGCATTGGGCATAGACCTAGTGGAGTAAATAGCCGAGCGAAGGCGGTACTCAAGGCGTGGCGGATTCATTTAGGTGTGTGAATAGGCAGAAAGCCTACAGGTGGGTAGCCATCAGTAGATAACCAAAACAAAACTTAATTACAATTTAACGCATGTGTGAGTTTTTCCCTCCCGGGAACACCAGAACTCCTCTCACTGCTAGAAACCGTGTACGCCTAGTGTACATGAGGGCTCAAGTTCATGGAGCGGGTACTACCAAATTAAGGTTATTGAAAGGCTTTGTCGTGGCGTGTCTCATTCGTTGGGACTTCGGCTCATGTGTTGGGCAAGTCACGAAATGCGGGTTAAAGCGTACATCCACTGCAATGTGAGTAAACTAATCTATTCGAATAGCCGCGCTCGCGGATATTGAGTACCGGAACATGTATTACACTTAGCTAGACTCTAAACTTTTAAAGTGATGGGTGGGATATGCATGATGATTTTATACTGGTGGATCAACTTCTCGAGAGGCGAGAAGGGGTAGACCATAGAAAACCATGACGACCCAGTAGCGGGAAGCTATCCTTGGTAACACAATGGATGGTGGACAGAATCATCGCTGATTAAAGAACAATGGAGTTAAAACTTGATCAGTTATACTAGGTCTTAAGTTTGTGAAAACAATTATAAAATTGGCTTTACGCAAAAGAAACCTGAGCTACCCCTTGGAATTATCTTTATCATGTGCATACTTGATGTGGTGACTTGTTGAGTACGGTTGGTACTCACCCTTGCTATTCACAAATTCATCAGAAGCGGGCGATGAAGTCTCTGAAGATCCTTACAAGTACTATCAGCAGGCTGTTGAAGACGATGGCGCATAGTAGGTCTTAGATACGGTCGTTGTCTGTGGCAATGGCGTTGTCGCTACTTTGATTCCGCTGCCTTACCTAAATTCTATTTTTGCATGTATTCCGGACCATTTGGTCCTATGTTCTAGACTATGCTTGCGAGCTTATGATGTAATAATTCACGCTAAACGCTCTATGTATGTGCACTTGATATTCCAGTTATGAACTCGTGTGTACTAGACTACTTGATCCAGGGAAATGGTATGGTTAACATGAATGATTCCTGTTATAAAAACGAGGGTCGACATGGTGCATGTGCAAAATATATGATAAAACACATGAAAGAAAATTTATGTTGTTTGGAACATAAGAGTATATTAGTAAAATATTCCCTTCATCCCATAATATAAGCCATGGTCAAAATAGACACGGTCTCCAAAACTAATCTCTAACTTATAATTTCCCATGTATTATAAGGTTTACAGCAATAAAATTGTAACCATATGAAAGTCAATTTAAATATCAATCTAATGATATAACTTTCAGCAAATAAGATTTAATTAATATTATACTAATTGTTGATCAAATGTTTTAGAAGTTAAATCTCAAAATGCGTGCATGCCTTATATTATGGAATAGAGGGAGTATAAGATTCTCACTAAGCATAAGATATATACTTTTTATATATGTGTTTGTTTAAATTATGATCATTTTGGAGCCACACATTGAAAAGAAAAGTCATAATGAATGTCCAAATTCCGATGGATATATTCACCTATGTAATCTGAAAGCTAAGGGGCAAAGGAAAAAATAATGCATATACACTGCTAAGGCAATACATGCGTAAGCGTATTGATACAGTATCAAGCTAGCAATAAGTAACCCTGAAAAACGCATAGTTTTTTTGGGGGGCAAATGAAAAATGCATAGTGGACCGAGTATTTCAGCAGATGTATATCTGAAGGAAACAGAAAATCTGCAACTGACATGTGAATCCACATCAAAGAGCAGTGCTCGATCGGCGAAGAAAGCGGTGTAGTCCAATCTTGCGGCCTGTGCTCCTGACGTCCTCCATGATCTGCCTCCTGTACTCGCCGAAGGTGAAGCTCCGGTATTTGCCATGGTCGTCGCACTCGCACTCATGGCTTGGGATGAGCGTGTCGTAGGAGGGGCAGAGGAAGAAGGCCATGGAGAAGCGCTCCAGCGTGGCGTTGGCCATCACCCTGTGCTCCACACTCTTGTACATGTCGTTGCTCCACGCCTGCAGGAGGTCGCCCACGTTGACGATGAGGGTGCTCGGGTTCGGCTTCACGGCGACCCACCTCCCGCCCTTGAGCAGCTGGAACCCGCCGATGGTGTCCTGCTGGTGCAGGATGGTCAGAAAGTCGCTGTCCGTGTGCGGGCACAGCCCGAAGGCGCCGCCCATGGCGCACGGTGGGTACCGGTTCAGCCGCAGGAAGCACGTCTCCTCCCGCGTCATCATCGCCTCGCCGCCGCCCAGTCCTCTCGTCAGTACCGCCGCCAGCTTCTGCGCCAGCTCGTACATCGCCGTCGACACCTCCTCGATCACCGCCCTGATGCACCTGCTCATGCTGCCGGCGGTGGCCGGCGTCATGGGGATGTGATAGGCCTCCGACCACGACAGCTGCTCCAGGCACGTGGCCGTCGGCGTGCCCCAGCGGTAGCTCTCCGGCGAGAAGTCCAGCAGCCTCTCGGTCACCTTCTGCTGGAAGGGCCGCCGGAACAAGGCCACCTGTGCGTCGTGCAGCTCGCGCAGCAGCGCCTGCGGCACACCGTGGTTGGTCACCTGGAAGAAGCCCCATTCCGACGCCGCACGCACGATGTCTGCGCGGCACAGCTGCGCTGACGACTCGCCGTCGTCCAGGAGGCCGGCGAGGTCGATGACAGGGAGGTCGCACTCGACGGCGCCGATGTCCAGGCGGTGCCGGTGGTGGTCGACGAAGAGGTGCTTGTACGTGCTCATCAACGGTGGGTTGGAGTAGTGCTCCTCCATTAATTAACTCCTGCGCCTTAATCAATTCAATACAATTCCCACGGTCACTATATATGTCAAACATCATTTCTTGCAAATATACACTAAGGTCAATTTCTTTTGGTAATTAGGGAAATTACATACTATTATTCCCTAATTCTGACAAAATTAATTAATTAAACTGCTTAGAAAAATGCATGCGGCGACTTGCATGAATCGATATGATGTTAATTGTCTTGTTCTTTGTATCATCGTATACGCCAAAATTAAATAAACATGATGTATCGTATAAGTCAAAATAAATATAGAACTAAGTCGGGAGCAAAAATGAGTTTCCATGTAATTTGAACAGTCTACCGTGAAAACGCATTACTTGGTACTAGTTCATAGTGATGTCCCAATTATACAAAGGGCATGTTCGCTTCAGCTATTTGCGACAGCTGCTTAGCACCAATAGTATCCATTAGTCTTCTAGCTTGCAGTTGACACATTTGCTGCAGAGAAGTTGTAGCCATAGCACGCCCAAACATACGCTACTGAAAAACTGAAGGTGTCACGGAAGGATAAGATTTTTCTTTGCTACCTTCGTCGTGGAGTTGTGCAAACCAAGAACAATTAATTTAGCTAAAGGTAATTGGAAAGGCAATCAAAAGCTGTTGCTTTTATCACAACAAATAGATAATTAAACACATGTTCTTTGATTGCCGTTTTGCTAACTTAGTATATATGTCAGACATGTCGTATCAGGAATCACTCCACAACATAGTATTTTACGCATGTTTACTGGTTGGCTTTGGGGAGTTAAATTTCTTTTACAATCGTATGTTCTCTTAGGGACGGTTGCTACTCGTTGGTTGGTTTGGTTATGCGAAAATAATATGTTTTTGAGAGAAAAAATATTTATTCTTCTTTGTAGGTTGTTTACTTAATTATCTATTGGTTGCTCATCTAAGTTATACTACAGAAATCAAGTTCGTGGGATTTGGTTACTGCAGGGTGTCTATGTTTAGAATAGGTGGTCAGGAGTTTTTTTTACTCAGGAATATAGGTGACGATCTAATCTTAAGAGTGATAATTCTTAATACTTCTTATACTCTCTTTTCTCACAAATTTTTGGATGTGGGAATGTGTTTTGGCTGTGTGCGTCCTAATTATGCAGAGGCCGTAAGTGTGTTCAATGTTTGTTATTATTTTGGTGTAATTAGCTTAATTCAATAAAAAACTTTCATTATTTTTTAAAAAAATGTAGGAATATACAATGATACTACCAGAATCTGTGAATCTCCCAAGTGTGTTTTTTTCACAAGAACAAGATGATCGTTGTAGGCGAACGCTCCCAGAATCAACGCCGATTCTTTTGTCTGATCGATACTGCTTTCAATAAAATTACTCCTGCATGCTTTCCAAAATTGTTGTCTGATTATCGATCAGGTCATGCAGCTGCTCCCAAGCAGAGTACTACTTCCTACATGCATTAACTAGTCCTAGTTTTTGGACTTTTCGCCGATCTATACTAGTGATCGATAATACCTTGATCACGTGTTCATGTGATCACGTACGATCGAATACACAGTTAATTACCAACTTATATCTATTGAGATCCACCAAGCATATGCATGGGACCTAGTAAGTACTACTATCGCCATGTAGTATATTCACATGGATCTTGGCTCAAACAATAATTCTGTTGGCTTGTCCTCGTTGGGAATGTGCATAGATGTAGTACTCCATCCGTCACAAAATATAAAAAATTTTAATTGAATTAAACATATTTCAGTAGTAAAATATATCTCATCTAACAAAAACTCCTCATATTTTGGTGCGGAAGGAGTATGCATCAAACCAATCTAGCTATATGTACATCAATATATATTAATATTATCAAGCCTGTAAGAACTAGTACTAGCATACTTACTATTTGCACATCCATATCGCACAGAAGACATTAGGGCGTAACAAGCTAGGGATCCCACAATTTGTTTCAAATAAGGGTAAACGGTGTACTTGTGGTTCTGGCCATTAGCAGATCGATTCGGCTAGCTAGAGCACTTGAAATAACACAAGCGCCAGCATATATATTAATTATAAGTAATCATATGAATACGTACGTTTTTAAAACCAGCTATTGCATTTTAACTCAAAATTGGCGCATCTGCAAGAGGTGGAGCTCAATGACGACGAGGATAGAATAACCTGGACAGCCATTGTAAATGGAATCTACACAATAAAATCGGCCTACCAGTTCCCTTTCAATGGTTCCACAAACGTCAACCTTCAGGCCTTAATCTGAAAACCTTGAGATCCCTGAAATGGAAGTTCTTCGAATGGTAGCGGTTCAAAACAGGATTTGGACGGTCAATAGGCTTGAGCGGAGAGGGTGGGACAACTAAAGATGCCCACTTTGCTGAACCCATGATGAAATGGCAATACATCTCCAAGCACATTGTCGGGTCACAAAAAGAATCTGGGGGGTGATAGCAATAACGTCACAGATCAACTTAACGGAGCACTGAGTCAACTACACCACAGTAGAAGCTTGGTGGGCAGCCTTAGTGCAATCAACCGGAATACCAAAGAGCGGGTTTCACTCCCTAATACTGCTTACTATCTGGGAAATTTGGAAAGAGAGGACGCCCGGGTGTTCTAGTGCATCGCTTCAATGCCAGCTACAATTGTAGCAAAAATCAAGGAGGAGGCTAGGGCTTGGTGCCTAGCGGGGGCAAAAAAATCTTAGAGATTTACTAATGCCACGAGAGTAGACCTCGTGTAACTTACACAAACGCGTGTATATAAACATTTTTCTCCTTCTATATTAGTGAAAAGAGGCAGCCCTCCTGCCCTCTTTTTCGAAAAAACAAAATTGAACATATGCTAATGTATCTCCTTCTCTCTTCTTTTGTTAACAACTTAAAGTCTAACTTCGATATCACTATCTTAATTAGCTTTATCAACTTATACAAACAAGTTAGACTAGCTATATATGTGTGTCACTACAAGAATCCGTAATTTTCTTGGCGGTCGAAAACCGCCAAGAAAAGCATAAAAACCACCAAGGTTGATTATTATGTCGGCCAACCACCAAGTAAAAACCACCAAGTCTAGAAAGCCAGGGATATTCAGATTCCTTGGCTGTTAACCGTAAGGGAATATTTTCTTGGCAGTTGGACCGCCGAGACAATTTAGAAAATTGCGAACTTTCGAAAGCGCCACCCGACAAGAAAATATATTTCCTTGGCTGTTTAGAAACCTCCACAGAAATTACTTATTCTTGATAGCTAGAACCGCAAAGGAAATTACTTATTCTTGGCAGTTTGACCGCCAAAAAAAGAGTAAAATATGGTGGCATATTTTTGACCGCCAGAGAAATCTTGTGGCCGCCAAGAAAATTACAGATTCTTATAGTTTGTGAATTAATCTTTTTACAAATGCTTTTTGTAATCAACTCAGCATTGATATGCCAGGACAAAATTATTGGCATCTGCAGAAGGCCGAACATAGCTTCATTCGTCCTTTGACAAATTAAAATTGTCGATTAAAAGTCTATTGTCTTGTTCAATTTTTCAACTCAAACAAAAAATTGTGAACTCATAAAACAAATTAAACATTCTAGCAAAAAAAAAAGCAAAGAGGTCAATTTAAAAATTTTGTCCTAAGGAAGCATAAACACTATATGAAATATACATGGAAGTCCGCTGACATATAAATTAATTAACCTAGGAACAATGCTTGTTATTTCAATGTCATCTTTTCTTTCAGGAAAAGAAATGTTGTGATTTAATTAAGTTCCAAAAACTATAGATCCCAAACACTCAACAAACATGCAAAACCAATTAGGCGCGATAAACATTCTCCCTGTTTAATGGAAAATTACCTACTTAGGGGTCTCCCTTACTTTTGGTAGGTCAAAAAAATCAACCCAGAGGGAGGGGGATTCTCCTTCCTCCGACCGTATATCCCGCATGTGTGTTCATCACTTCTCAAATACAATAGAAACAATCATGAAAAAGTCTTAACAAAATAAAAAAAATAGAAGAATAAAATAAAAAAATGTCAATCAATCATTTCACAAAAATTCAAGTCTAAACTCATCCTACGTACGAAGAGAAAAGGAGAGAGATAAAATGGTAATGAATTAATGGTGCAAATAGTTCGGATTTGTCTTTTTTTCCTCAATATGTGTGTTGAATTTGATCCTAAATTGGTATAGTTAGATTAATGTTTAGAATTGAAGAGCTCGAAAATTAAACATGCATGCATGGAAGAAACAATTAACTACTACAATGCAGGGATTAGATCAATAAGCTGCTTACAGATGTTATAATTGGTTAGTAAGTATCGATCAAACAAACCTGGCTATTAATTAGAGGCAGACCCGGCCGGCCGGGGGCTCTAGCTAATTTGTATCTGTTTTCCCGATCGGTGATAGAGAGGAGGATATATAACGGGATCTTGGTGTGAAAATACTAGTAGCTAGCTAGCTAGTAATATTCATATGGCATCATATATAGATCGATACCATATGTGCACTTGCTATAGCTAGCTATCTCCTGGGATTCATGCAAATGAGATTGTTGTTAGCTAACTACTCCTAGATAGGTAGCTTGTTGTTTTTGTGCGGTAGGTAGAAGGTTCAGGTCTGGCCGTGGGTGTATATATAAGCTGGTTGCTAGGATGAATTCAAGCAGCAACCAATAATTGCAGCTTTGGGAGAAGGAACAAGTACAGTGGAAGAAGGAAGGGATCGGATATGATAACCCAACCAACCAACCCCAGGAGAGGAGCTGATGCTGAAAAATGATGGAGAATTGCAGATGGAGTGCAGTGTAAAAACGTGTGGCGTGCCGCCAGTGAACGTTGAGGCCCGCGCATCCTCTAGCTTTAGCCTTCAGCTAGCTCATGGCCTTCACGACTTCCTCCTTCTCCTCCTCGTCTGTACGACACCAGTGTATACATATATATGATCAAGTGTAGTAATGTACGTCAATAAGGCCAAGGCTCTCCGTCCATTTTAATTGGGGCCGGCCATTGAATTAGTACATATATTGATTAGTTGGTCATTTTAGCAGACGTCTCATCAGTCAATCGCATCCATCACCATCTATCTCTAAGCTATCTCTCTCCCGCGCGCCAAGCTTTTGGTGGTAGCTGCTGTTCGAGTGTCAATCCTGCAGCCACGGGAAGGATCGGATCAGCGCTAGCTCTGCTATCCTCTGAACTGCATCGATCGAGATGATCAGATATAAGTGGCTATTAACCAAGCAACAATCAATCTTAGCTACTACTACATGTGTGTCATGCCGACTAAATTTAGTAAACCCCTTTTCTTCTTCCATTGGCCCGCCCCAGATTTTCTACAGGC
This sequence comes from Oryza punctata, assembly GCA_000573905.2. Classification (NCBI taxonomy): domain Eukaryota; kingdom Viridiplantae; phylum Streptophyta; class Magnoliopsida; order Poales; family Poaceae; genus Oryza; species Oryza punctata. The sequence continues at coordinate 284,240 of CM002494.2, read as the reverse complement.
ACCATCTGCTACCGCCTAACACATGTGCGCATAGTTAATCAACGACGACTGCACAAAATTCAGCTCATATATCCTCCTATGTATTAGTAGCTAGTAGCTATTTCCTTGCCATGCATCTCCTAGCTAGCTATATCTATAGTTAGCTCCAGCTGAGACGATATGATGTTTCTTTCCTAATTCCTAATCACACAAAACTACAACTAACTCGATCTTGGTATATATATCATGTGTGTGCATGATTCTTAGTGATTAATCGACCTAATTAATTATCGGAAATTCTAAACATCACTGGACACATTTTAGAGAAAAACCATATGGATTTCTAACCTTTAGATCTGCTCCAAGATTTGTGTTTCGTCTCCAATGAGCTCAAGCGAACTCCGGCAATTGATCTTGGGGATTAGTGTTTCGGGTGTTGGGAGGTGGTGGTGGAGATAGATGTGTAGTAAGGGCAGCTTTAGAGGGATGGCTGGAGAGGTGGAAGCCCGATGGTGGGTGCTAGAGATGGATAGGAGTTGGCGGCGCTACCGTAGCCATGGGGATGGATGCCTGCGGTGGGCATGGTTGGTGGTAGGGGTGACCACAAATAGTGATTGGAGGCAGGGGCATGGAAGTGGATTTGATGCCGCAAACCACCAAAGGTAAGGAATAACAAATATGGCAGGGCATCACGTCATCGGAGATAGAGAACGAACAATGGAGAGAGCGCGAAGCTCACAGGTAAAGATGCAAGTGGACCAACCCACAAACCCACTTATAGGTAGAATTAGTAGGTAATCCATGGATTAACCTATCGGTTATCCACTAATTTGATCTATAAGTGGGTTCACGGGTTGATCCACTTGCATCCCTAGATGCAGCATGCTGGGCCATGACGTAGGAACCCACGAGTTACCCACTTATTTGATCTATCAGTGGGTTCGCGGGTCAGCCCACTTGCAGTCCTACTCACTAGTGCCATTGGAGAGGACTACGACACACCAGAGCCAAGGCTAGAGAAGATGCACGAGGCGGTGGGCACATGCATAAGGCAAAGACATCATCGAGAGTGAAGAAGATGAAGAGAAGGATGGCTAGGGTTAGTGGGGTATTGCAAGAATCATAAAGCGGTCTCTACCATCCAATTCATGTGATTTGAAGAGAGGAAATGTGTCGAATGATGCATAGATAGGTAGATAGTCTCTTAATCATACTCTTCGATTGCTACCAAATGGGAACCAATCGATTGAGGGGCATGCTTGCCGGTGACGTGAAAAATGCTTCGACAACGGTCCTCATCATTTATGATCTCACTAAAATAGGAGCGAAGTAAGGACATGTTTGATGCAAATTAAGTTTGCATTTGAAGGAGCACTTGGCTTAGCTACTCAACAGTTTGCAAGACGAGGCAAGCCATTAGCACATGATTAATCCAAAATTAATTATTTCAAACTTAAAAAATATATAAATATGTTTTTTTAAAAAATAACTTTTTATATTCTTTTTCTAAAAACATGCAGTTTAGCAGTTTAGGAATCGTGCTTACGAAAAATGAGGTATTAACCAAACCGAAAAGCTGAAAAGAACTCGGTCTAAGACAATATAGCTTGTTTTGACCCTCTATAACTAATAAGAACATGCCATAGATAAATTCATGTATTCATACCTGTTGCAACCGTACAACCATTTTTGCTACTACTCCCTCCATCCTAAAATATAATAACTTTTAGCATTCAAAGTTTGTTTCAAACTATAACTTCTTCAACTACATTTATTTCTCAACCGATTACAACCTTGAACCGTTCAAAATTTTCACATACTTTCTCTTATCAACCAACTATAACCTCCTTCCATTTAATCCCACCTACTTTCTAATACTCTTGTCAAGTCTAAAACCTTTTATATTTTGAGACAGAGTTAATACTAGTAAATATAGATTGCATGCGAAACATCGAATGCAGTGGACCATATTCCATACATGATTTCGTAATATATAATTAAGTACACATGCAGAAGTGATATATCTTGTGCATCATCTTATATTATTTGTACAGTAATACTATATGTTTGAGTTTGTTTTTCTTTTCTTTTCTTTTCTTTTTTGTTGCCGACACACATGTAGAAGATGTGACTGCTGCTGGACAGCAAAAAGTCGATAGCTAAATATTCGCAGTCGCATTGTCATCGTTTGTATTGATCATTTGATTGTCCTTATTACCGACTAAAGGTGGATAAGGAGAGGACACAGCATTCAATTCAACTTACATTTATGCTACCTTTTTTCTCCATTGAAAAAAAATACAGACACTACTAAACAGAAAAGCTCTTTATGCCCTTAAAAGAGAACAAAAGCACACACGATTTTCTTCCCCCAGACAGAATTTCTGTTTTGGAATATTGTCAAAACGTACAGTCGAAAAGAAGTTAAGAGTGATTGTTTCTCACGGTGCACTAAATTTGGAAGTCCTACATATACTCCCTCTGTTTCTTTTTATGACATTGGTTAGTTAAAAATCCAAATTTGATGCACTATGCATGAGAAACAATTAATAATTAACATTTAAACAAGGTTAAAAAATCCATAATTAATTGTTCCTTCTCAAGGATTAATCTTCTACTTCATAGAAATTTTAAAGCATCAGGTTAATAGGTTAATCATGGGACAATATATCTGGACATACAAATTAATATTGTTCAATGGGTAGGTTGGGGCATGCAAGGATTTATCTATATCTAGGAAGGGCGAATATATATGCATGCATGTGGCCTCTACCAGTTTAATAATTAGGTGCATAACCATACGGATCAAGCACACCCTAGTTGTGTGCATGCCTGGTGTTTCATCTACGTACATCACTGCATGCGGCCGGTGTTAATCCTGCAAAACTGGACTTTTTTAATTTACTACTGATGATATATAGAGGAAAAAAGGCCTCCTTTAATTCGCAGATTAAATCAATTTGCTATGGTACAGTGACCCACCACACAAAAGTAAAAGAGATTAGGGCGCATGCATGTCATTGTCTTCATCATTACACATCACACACCAATCTACTGCTAAATAAATTAAATTAAGCTCCTGATTATTGACCCCTTATCCCTTTTATGATACATTTTCACTCATTAAGTATATTCGTTCCTCAGTTATATATATCCATCGGCTTAAGATTGGTGAACCGCGGAACCCTTTGGGCATGCATATAGATGCAAGCTAATTAGTCTTAGTCAATTAGAGAAGGGTTAAGAAAGATAATTAAAAACAACTTATCTACTTTGGCATCATATAATATTATATGGTGTCCCTTGAATAGATACATCATATCGCTATCACTTTATTCATGGAATCGTGTGTTTCAACTATGTAGGACCAGTAATGAAACATAAAAGGCTATGCTTAATGGAAGAGATCGAGGTGAGGAGATGAGACGAAGCAACATTTTTCGTGGAAACTGGAAAGTCAAGGTCATCGTAAATGGTTATGTGACACCATAGACATATATATATAGCTTTCACCTGCATTTTGCGCTAGTGATTGCCGACACAATCCAATCTTGCAATGCAGTAGTATTTTTGTTGTAGTGGTTTGAACAACAAGGCCATCCATATCGTCATTAGATATCGACCACATCTTTATCACAACCTTTTATATATATAGATAATAATGCAATAACAATCCCTAGCCGCTGTACTCATAAATACACAAAGCCACAAAACTCTCACATGCATCACTAATTGTTGTAATTGCCATACATGATTACATTATAACGACGATCCCTATATATGTAAAGGGTTGCCGAGTTAAGAGTCTGCCACCACCTATTATACCTACAAATCTAATTGTAACCTATTAGCTATATGACCGTATATGTATTATTTAAAAGACTCCACGGGTGGTGGCAGAAACTAACACCTCAATTATTCCTATTGTATATTTTAGAAATCACTTATCAAATCTAAATGGATAGAACATATAAAATCAAATGGAGGTAAATATTTTCCATAGCAAAATGATGGTAGCACATTTCATGAAAAAAATACAATTTTATATAGTTTTAGTCAATACTATAATATTTCTTTATCCGCAGCCAATTAGCACGGGTAAAATTAAAGGCAACATGTGTCACTCGTCATACAAAGCGAGCGAATAAGCTTTTTGTTGATTGTGTTAAAAGACAACTATTTTATCCTCTGCCATTCCCTTTTCTAGATATCTCCTTACAACAAAATTATATATAAAATAATCAAATAACTGAAGTGGTATTTATTTGGGTAATCAATTATATATGTGTGCAAGCATTGTGTTGACAACAAACAGCATGCCGGCTTATTAATCATTTTGGCTGCTGGTCACACAGGTGTATGGCTGTGAATATATATGATAATTAAAATTTGGCTTGGCATATATATGCAACAGGTAAGCAGCTTGCGGCAGCAGTGATGCATCATGCATCAGAATTCAGAAGGTTCAGTTGTGTGCACTGAACTGAAGCCGTTCAGTTTTTCAACCAACAAATGAGTTCCAGAACTTTAAGAATCCGGATTATTGTCAATAAACGGGGGTACTGAAAAGTAACTAAAGGTCCTGATGGCACAAAAGCAACCCGGCCGCCGGAACAGCTCAACATCCAACCAACTGTCCAACTCACGCTTCAGTAACTGCACATTGCCGGACCTTGTTCGTCCATGCGTAATACTCCTATAAAGCACTCGGATTCGTACGTTACTAATACTTACATTAAATAATTATTATGGTGTTCGATTCGTACTGTCTGACTCGGACATACGTGTGTGTGTATATACATATACACATATATATATATATATATATATATATATATGCTTTCTCTCAAACTTGTACGCTGGTTGGCGGAGATAAATATGGTCCCATATATAAAACAAAAGCGCATATATATATATATATAGATCGATCTATGCATGAATCTATTTAAAATCTAACACATCTTATACTGTGAAAAAGAGCGAGTAGTTTATTCAGCCAGCAAACATAGAGAAGTGTAAGACATGAAAAAATACGTAGACTCGGGTGGGGGCGAAAAAAATTAAAGAAGATAGTTAATAGGGAGTTTCATTAAGAATGTATATCATTGAGTGGTAAAAAATAGTTAATGAGAGCATCTTCAATAGTTAATGGGGGTTTTAGCAATTCTAGAAAAAGAAAATCACTCCAAGAGTCTCTTGAATGGCTAAACCAACTGGCTTGCTAATTGTGGGTCTCATACCTGAGATCTAGTTTTTCCTTCTCTCTTTATCTCTGCAGTCCCTCCATCCTCGTGTTGAGGTTGCGAGGGAGAAGCGATGAAGGGAGGGCGCCAATGGCAGGGTGGCTCAAAATCAAGGGAGGAAGGGCGCGGTTGCGGGGCAGCACGCCTTCCCTGCTGTCTTCCCGTCCAACTCCCTTCAGCTCTACTAAGGTGTTGCTAATGCAGCCGGTGGCTTCTTCCCTTCTCACCACCAGTGTTGCCGTTAGTGAGTGGTGGAGAGGTTGGGGATGGAGGATTCGAGGCAACGATTGGGAGGAAGGTGAAGGGGAGAAAGGAATTGAGATACTGATATATGGGTTTCACTGTTATAGATTCAGAGTGGAGAGACTGTGTTGGAGTGAGCAACGAGTTTAACTTGACAAATCAGTTGGAGATCTGATTATATGGGTGTTTGGAAAATCTAATTGGAGTTGCTCTGACATATTTGAAGGGGCGAAAAGCCATATCATCGGCTGTTAAAATAAGGGCGAAAATCCCTGTTTGGGCCTTTGGAGGCAGGCGGGAGGTAGTGACTGGGTTGGGCCGCACGTCGCGTGGAGCCCAGCCCATAAGTAAAAAACCCCGGCTGCTTCTTCAACAACAAAAAAATTCCCAATTTGTTCGGTGGCGAGAGATCGAAGCAATGGACGGCATGTTGGGCGCCGTGGTGTGCGTGCTGCTCGTCTTCGCCATCTTCCCCCTCCTCCTCTGGCGCCGCCGCTCCGATGCCGCCGCCACCGCCCACCGCCTCCCGCCCCAGCCGCTCCAGGTGGGTACACTACACATCCTTCGATGATTCTCCCCTTCCTTCACTGCCTAATCTTGGTTTCCAAGGACGAACATGTGCTCCGCGGCGCTCCCGGTCCGGCGGCGCGCCGCATGCGCCGGAGGGCGGTCCCGACTACTGAAGCTTCCACCAGCCGCGACCGCGATGGTACTCTTACTACTGCCCCCTTTGTTTCCATCGATCTTTCTTGCTTGCTTGCTTGCTTGTTTTCAACCCTAGTTTCGCATCTGCATCTGCATCTGCAGTCGATGACGCTGACAGTGACGAAGAGGAGGAGATCCAGGATGTCCCCAGGGGTTCCAAGAAGAAGGAGAAGAAAAGGCAAGAGCGAGAGGCTCAGCGTCAGGTTGCTTGCTATTCACTCACTTTCTATTCTTCATCAACTACTAGTACAATTTTATCCTTCTAGCTACATCTACATATCTAATTTGTCAAGAAGCAATATGCATTCAGACCCTTACTCTAGTTAGTCTGGGAGTTAGTGTGATTGGTTCCTTCTTACACATTGAAACCAAGTTCATAGTTTGACAAGATTGATACCACATTTTAAGACTCCATGTTGCTTTCCCAATGAACATATGTGATGGGCTGATGGCAACCATTCAAAAAAAAAAAGTCATGATCGGTTTGATTGTTCAACTCAGGATATAACAATGGACCAAAACTTTCATATGCATTCCTCTGTTGTTTCTTCACTAAAAGTTCAAGTTTTCACACACATATGCACGCGAATTGTGTACTTGCAAGGCTGAAGAAGCAGCCCGGGATTCAAGGAGGACTAAACAAGATCGCTATGCAGAAATGAGGAGGAAGAAAGACGAAGAGCGTGAGGCACAAGAGAGACTAATGGTTGGACACCACTTAACTGCTCATCATTCATGTTGATGTTGCTAACTTGCTATGTATTCAGCTCCAGTTGACTTGATTGTTAATTGTTTTAGGAGGAAGAAGCAAGGGCGAGGAAAGCCAAAGAGGAGGAGGCTGCTGCCTTGGAATTTGACAAATGGAAAGGAGCCTTCTCAGTTGATGCTGAAGGTACAACAGAGAGTGAGACACAAGATGATGGCCAGGGTTTGCTCCACAATTTTGTAGAGTACATCAAGGTACTCTTTTTTTTTTTTTTTTTGCTTTTGTGTGAAGACAGTGATGTGTTGCGTTCTAGCATTTGTAGATGATCTATTTTTTGAATTAGGTGCCTCTACCTCTTATGATTGTGCAACGTAGAGCTTATGCATAGTCACGCAGTTGGCATGATTTTGTAGCTTTGTTGCGTAATTTGCAACCAAATAAATTTATATCCTTTTGATCACATATCAAAAAAAAAAAACAATGAATTTATTCTTGTTTTTCCTTTAGCCTGACTGACAAAGCTACATCTCTTTTACATTAAAGTTTGTCAAAAATTCCTCATAAGGTGTTATAGCAACTATAAACTATTTCTCTAGTTTGTTAAAAGGATGTTTTTAAGGCTGCAGTAATATCTTTCCTATGCCCTTGATTGTATAAGTAGTTAGGTAAACCTTCTTAGCTTAGTAAACTGACAATTTGTAATTTTATTTGTTTTCATAAACTTTACAGAAGCAGAAGTGTGTTCCTCTAGAGGACCTTGCTGCAGAGTTCAGGATGAGAACACAGGTAATTAAAGAGCCTTTATATGCCAGAGGTTGTGTTACTACTGTTGCTAACTTCGTTAACACTTAATGCACTCTGAGCTATAAGATTATGTTAGAAATGAAGATAAATCCACAAGGTAATACCTGATACCATGTTTGCTAACCCTGTGAGCATGAGTGCAACACTTAGCTAGCTCACTAGTATATTTTAACTCTGTATCTAACTATTTATCCTATATATTGCACCATATATTCTGTTTTTACTTGAGCAATGCAAACAACATGGAACAACCAATAATACGCTGCATATCTATATTATCACCATCTATGCATTAGTTGATCCGCTTGGTGCATAAATGAAATTTTCGCATCAGTTGCAATGCATGGACACTGAATTAGTATAACTAGTGCCAGAGCTTGGAGTATTGGACTTTCTGCACCGCGGTACTCTGTTGTTCCCCAGATGTGACTAAATCCATTAGAACAAAGAAATTTCCCTAGAATAGCCATAGAGAGCATTGTTGTATATTGTTCCCTTGAGAAACGATGCGTTCTGTTCTTATTGCAGGAGTTTATTTATAGGTCCTCTCTAATCTTTTGGAACTATAGTTCTTTATTTACCTTTTGTGGCTCTAGTGTCGTGAGGAAAAACCACTATTTACTGGCATCCTATTTTGCTTCTCTTCTGAATACCTTTCCTCTTTTCCAGGACTGTATCAACCGGATCATTACACTTGAAGGCATGGGTATGTGTGACTCTTCTATGACTTAAAAACTACTCATCTAGTACTACAGGTTGCTATATTTTGGAATGGAGGGAGTATTGTCTTGTGCTAGGGCATCAGCCTAAGTCGCATTTATATGCTTGCATTTTTTTTTTTTTGGCATGACTTGACAAGGCACTCCGCAACCTTGTTTGGTCTGATGGGCTGTCTTTTAATATACCACAGACAGGCTATCCGGTGTCATGGATGATCGTGGGAAGTTCATATACATATCTACTGAGGAGATGAAGGCAGTCGCAGATTACATCAGGAAACAAGGGAGGGTCAGCATATCGCATTTGGCCAGTAATTCAAATCAATTTATTGATTTGGAGCCAAAGCCCCAATACAATGAAGAGGGTCATCTAGATGAAAGTGCCGCAGCAGGCACCGAGCTTTGAGTAGACACACCTGAGCTCATCTCATCGCCCTAGCATACCTCCCCTTTATCTGATAGATTGGGTGCCCTTATGGCGATGTCAAAGTTTGCTAACCTCAGCGAGGACTAAGGATTTGTATGAGAGTTGGTTCTCACATGGTAAATATCATGAAGGATGAACAAGTATAAGGTTGGAAGAACAGAGTATAGGCTCTGCTTTTGCAGACTAGTGCAGCCTACTTTACTGGTAGTCCATAGCGCTCTTTATGAACATGTGCGTGCTCTGCAATGCAAAACTAATTATTACATGCTTCATGAGTTGACATATTTTGCTGTAAGATAACTTAGACAAGAGCAATTAAGTTGATGATAGCTTTACCCTGAAAGAGTGGAGATCAAGCTAGAGCAAGGCGCATATATATGATTATGATGGTTTGAAGTCTGAAAGCTTTGGGACATGTCACTGGAAGTCTCAAGGAAACACCAATTCTCCTTTCTTCCCTTGATATAGAGTTTGTGTTTCAGATCCATGCTAAAATATACTACTAGTATTAGTTAGTTGCCTAATTCCTATTACAGGGATGATGAAGATGATCTTTGATCAATCTTGATATTGGTTAGTAGTATCGTATGATTGGATTGGTTAGACGGAGGAAAAGGAGGAAGAGGGCGGGACGCCGTTGCTGTCTTCGTTCATCATCTTCTTCCTCCGCTTCACCTCCGCCTCCTTCATGTCCACGAACGTCATCAGGTCCCGGATGCTCGCCAGCCGCGCCGGCCGCCGCGAGCTCATCCTGCCGCTGCCCTCCACCGGGAACGCCTTGTGGTCGTCGTCGATGTCGCCTTGGCCGTGGTACCTCAAGTACTGGCGCAGCGTCCTGAAGAAGAAGATGAGAAGCGCGATGAAGCAGGCGACGCCGCAGATGAGGAAGAGGCCCCAGAAGCTGCTGAGGTTGAGGCGGTCGGCGCCGACGTCGGTGCCCTGCGACGCGCACTGCCCCGGGCTCAGCCACTTGTCGTGGATCCTCTGCAGGTCGCCGTTCTCCGACAGCGTCAGGATCGCCGTCGAAAGGTCCACGGCGAGAGGGGAGTCGCGCTGGAACGCCTGCATGTACTCGATCAACAGGAGAAGATGAAGAAGAAGAAGAAGAAGAAGAAGAAGAAGAAGAAGAAGAAGAATACTCACGAATCCCCATCCGCTCTTGGTGAACTCCTGCCCCACCGTCCTGAACTGGCAGTTGGTGGAGAGGAAGAGCTCCACGTAGGGCAGCTCGTCGACGATGGCCGCGACGGCGCCGTTCTGCAGGCTGGAGGCGTAGTCGCTGATGGCGAGCTCGCGGAGGCGGGACTCGGGCACGCCCAGCTCCTGCATGAGGTAGCTCTTGGCGAAGGAGCCGACCTGGAAGCCGATGGGGTCGGAGCTGGCGATGAGGCCGTCGAGGCCCTGGATTCCGGTGGACAGCTGCTGCACGGTGAGGATGGAGGTGAGGCTGGCCGTGTAGCTGGAGTTGATGATGAGCACCACGAAGAGCCAGATGATGAGCACCAGCCTCCCCAGCGTGCTCACCGTGTTCTCCCGGTGTGCGAAGAACATGGTCGAGAAGCTGAACCAGAACACCGTCACCAGCTGCTTCCGCGGCGACCCCCTGAAGTCGGTGTTCGACCGGTGCTCCAGCACCCACACCACCGCCCCGACGAACAGGAAGAACCCTCCGGTCACCGCCCACATCTCCCCCGTGAACGGCTTCAGGAACGCCCACGCGCTCGACGCCGTCTCCCTCACCGCCGTCACGATCACCAGCCCGGACTCCACGTACGGCTGCGTGAAGTCCACCACCCGCGTCCTGTTCGTCACGATCGATATGTCCCCCACCGCCGCGTCCAGCTCCCCGTCCGCCACCCGCTGCACCAGCTCGCCGTAGCTCGGGTTCTTCACACCGTCTCCCACCACCTCGTACGACACCGGCACCGGGTACGGCACCAGCGCCACCGCCGCCTTGAACACGTCGATGCAGTACCCGCTCGCGCCCTCCGGCCCCGTGTCCTTTGACACAAACTGCTTGTACGTCGTCCGGTACGGCACCCCGATCCGCAGCGCCTTCCCGTTGTTCGGGAACACCCACCCGCGCGGCGTCGTCGCCGTCTCGCCCGGCCAGATCACGCTGTACAGCTCCTCCTCCTCCTGCTTCTTCTTGCCGGATTCCGACCGCTCGTTCTCTGGCGCCGTCACCGACAGCCGCGTGCGGTTCGACCAGTACCCGACCCGCCGGACGCCAGTGCCGCCCACGTTCAGGACCTCGTAGGCGGGGTCGGCCAGGTTCCTGTCGTCGCCGAACCGCACGTGGCCGGTGACGCCGGTGAAGTTGAGCAGTGTCATCTTGCTCAGCAGCTGCTCCCCCTGGTCGAACACCTTGAGCGCGCCCAGCCGCAGCGCGCTCCCGGTTTCGTTGTCGGCGCGCAGCCTGGCGTCGTCGGAGAAGGAGACGTTGGAGCCGTCCTCGAGGAGCTGGTCGATGGCGCGCGCCGCCATCCACACGGCGTCGTAGGCGAAGAGCCCGTACGCGTTCATGCCACTACTACTGCTGCTGGTGGTGTTCCTGGCCTGCAGCGCCAGCGCCGCGAACCTGGACATGAGCGACTTCTTGGCGTCGGAGTCCGGGGTGTACTGGCGTAGGGTGACGACACCCTGGAGCAGGGGCAGGGCCGTGGTCTTCCTAGGCGGCGACGAGTCGAGCAGCGCGGCGAGCCACTCGGTGGCGATCCAGACGTAGCCGCTGGACATCATGCCGAGCAACTGGGCGGCGGCGAAGATGTCGAGGCCGGAGTCCGGGTTGGCGTGGACGACGATGACGCGGGACTCCATCATGGAGACGCGCAGGAGAAGGTCGGTGATGGCGGCGCGGTCGGCGGTGGGAGGGAGCGGGGCACGGTAGGAGACCTTGGAGCGCTTGGACTGGAGTTGGTCGCCGAGGGCGTCGAGGGCGGCGCGGCCGTAGTCGTTGTCGACGTAGATGAGGGTGGCCTCGCGCCAGGAGAAGTGGGAGATGATGTCGGCGACTGCGGCCATCTGGAAGAGGTCGCTGTGGGTGGCGCGGAGGAAGTAAGGGTACTGCGATGAGGCGAGCGTCGGGTCGGTGGCGGCGAACGACAGCAGCGGGATGCGCAGCTCGTCGGCGACGTGCGACACCACGTGCCCGATCCCCGACGACTGCGGGCCCACCACCGCCACCACCTTCTTCTCCATCACCTGCAGACCTGCACATTTTCTATTTGTTACACTGTTCCAATAATCTCCCAAATATCTTCTTCTTCTTTTTATTTTTTTTGGTAAAATTATGTCCGTTTCGTAGTTTCCAAATTGCTACTAGTAAGAGGCAAACTTGGTTTCAGATAGATTGTTCCAAAATGACTTCTTTTTTTCTGAATGATCAACTCTTGATGTGTCACCAGAATGTAGGGTCATTAACATGTGGCTAAAGTTGGCTTTGATTTAGGAACCAATTGTAGGTACCATTTGCCTCTAGCTATGAAAAGCAAAAGCATCTCAGGAAAGAAGAGAAGAAGTCTTGTATAAACAAGGTATTCATTCAGCTTTGAGAAGGAATGTAGTGCAGGTAGCAAAATCAGTATGTGTGAAACAAACAGACCTGAAAACAAAAAACGGACTAATCCGAGGCAGCTGTTTTAATCCTAAAACAGTTAATTCGTAGAATTGCTTCCAGCTGATACCACTTGGTTTTTAGTCGGGCTGGCTGGAGAATTGGGCCACCAAATTGTATTAAGAGTTTTACAGTAAAAATGTCGAGGTCCATAGTTTAGGCATTTTCTGAACCTGGACTTGGTCATTAACATTTAAAAATTTAACTAAGAAAGAAAGTGAAAGCAACTTATAATATGAAAGTGAAACGGAGGGAGTAGTATGCGTTATGTACGAAAGGAATGAAAGAAATTGATAAGCATGGCATGGAGGTAGGGAGGGACAGCAGTCAAGGAAGGCGTGCAACGCATGAATCTGACGGAGTGAGTGACCGATCAAACTCTCTCTCTCTCTCTCTCTCTCTTAGCCAAAGCAAGTATGGTAATAAGTAGAGAAAAATTAAACAAGAAGATTGATGATGATGAAGAATAATCATGAAATTTTCATGTGCAGGAGAAAAGCTATGGAAGGAAGGGAGGCCCTATCGAATCGAATTAGTAGGAAGTTGACAGCGCAACAGATTAGATTAGTTACCTTGGATGATGCCGATGAATCCGCTGCACTTGGTGTCCTGCTCCACCACGCTCAGGTATGTCCCGTTGAGCACGCCGGCGTCGCGGTTCACGTCGGCGACGGCAAGCTCGATGGCCACCTTGGCCGACCTCCCGATGACGGAGTCGAAGGTGAAGAGCGCGCCGATGCTGATGTTGGCCGGCCTGGCCGCCACCCCCCACAGGAGGAACAGGAGGCACAGCAGACGCCGGAGCAGCGGATCAGCCGCCATTAATTGGTCCTCTACTACTGATCCCCAAGAAGAAGAAGCAGCAGCATATATCCAGCTCTTACTACTAGTACTGTAGACTGTAGTGTGTGAATCTAAATGGACAAGAAGAATCGATGGAGCAGGGAGAAGAGAAGAAGCAAAGAAGCAAAATATCTTATGTAGTACGTACTAATTAAGCTGGTAGATGCTGGTGGTATGGCAACTGGCTGCACCGACAGACGGACAGAAATTTAATTTAACTCCCTGCCGATTCAGGAACCTGTCCTCAATTCGATCTCAAAGATGGACCTCAAGCAAACAGATCGACAAATAGAGAGCAGAGCGTCAACTAACTCAGGGAGATCGAAGAGCCTCTTCTTGATTGAGCAGCCGGCGAGGCGAGGAGAGAAGAAGCGAGTGAAGGCATCAGCTGATGCCTGACGATTAGTATTAGTTAACTGATGGTATGGATACTCCTCCTATAGCGGATGCTTTCTTTCTCTTTGTACTATTACTAATTGATTGGATGATGGATGTAATACGACCGCCCCTTTCTTTGCTACTACTGCTTTCTCTGTTTCAGTGTAGGTTAGTTTTCATCCAGTTTTACTATTTAACTGTACATGCTAAAATTTGGTTTCGTTTCTTTAAATATCGGCAATGGTATGAGCATTGAAAAAAAAAATTCCTTTCTCTTTAAGGTCAAATAATTACTCCGAGATGAACAAGGGCCAAGTGATGGATGGATCAGAATTGGATGCTCTCTCTCCATTATATTGGTGCGTGCAATTCCGTCCATCCATCCATCTTTCTGCTGGCCCAGCACAAGAAAGCATCCTAGTTTTATATGCCGAGCAAATATAATGAACCAATAAAATCTCCCACTTCCCCACTACTAGTTACTAATTGCTTGCATCGATATATCTATCTCCTTTGTAAAGCTGTCTCGAGTTAAACGTGGCTATTAACTCACTTTGTCTCTATCCACTCTCCCTATCTTCATTCTTGTCCTCCATCAATCTCACAAATCTCCATCGCACGGACAAAACGGTAACTAATCAATTACTCATACTAGTTAATCCACGCATATATACAACTTGGAATCTACTTACTATCTCCATCTCATAAAAATTAAAATTTCTATCTTTGAATTTTTATCCCATAAAAATTATATTTCTAGTAATATGGAACCTAGCAAATTGATTACATCAAAATATATTTTCTTAAAATCTCCCTTCCTTTCATCACATCTTTAATCCGTTATCTCAGCCTCTTTTTAATCAAATTTATATTTGGAATAGGTGTATATATTGTGTTTATTAAATAAAATTATTGTGGTCATTTGTATATCCTCTTAATCTATTTTTAACTTTGTAAATTTTATGTTTTATGGGATGGGGGTAGTAGTACTATACTTGCTAGTGTACTATTTTCCTACTAGTTGATCACAGCATGTATACACTGGCGCCTGCTTCAGATTTCATAATCTAGTCTTCCCTCACATGAGTAATCCACAATGCCTCCCTCACATGACACCTCCTACTTGTGCTTCATCACAAGTAGATTCAGTGCTGTACCGCTGCTCTATGATTATACTTATATATATATCCACTCCACATATAAGTATAAGTCATGACTCGTGAACTAATTAAGCTGCTGCTCCGCTTAACGAGATCTTAACTATACTCCTATTTTATGTCAACCCCCCTGCCCCCTGGCCACATGTCCAAGACATCCAAGCTAGGTAACAAACAGTAACAAAATTGACCAAGTTTCGACAAAGCTAGCACTACTAGTTTACAGAGAGATTCAGATCACAAGAGTACTGAAGCACTTGTCTTTTTTATAGGCTGGTCATCGGGGTAAGTACTGAATTAGCACAAGTTGGTGAGGAGGCAATATCCAATGACAGTGCCGCCGTTGCTTTCTTTCTTTTTCGTTGATGATCCATCCATTCCACAGATATTAACGGTTCTGCTCTCCTCTCTGCATGTCTGTACCCAACATCTACCATTTCAGTCAGTCAGTGTATGTGGATAACAGGATCAGCCGGGCCGTGTCAAGAAACTCAAGATTCTCCAAGAGCTAAGCTATACTCCGTAAAATTCCGATGTGGCTTTGGATGCAAGCAAAGATGTCATCTTTCAGCATCTAAGAAATCACAAACAGCTCAGCACCAGTTGAAGATTCCTTCTTTCATTCTATCCTTTTCAACACTGATCGATTGCGTGCCATACATACACACTACCGCTTTATATATTAACTTGCTGCTTAGCTTTCTTCGATCCTCACCTCTCTCTCGCTAGCAGTAGCAGCATATATAGAGCTTGCTTTCCTCTTTTCTCCCTAGCTCTGTACGCTTTGATTGCCTTTTTGTTCTAATCAGTACTGTACTTGCGAGAATAAAGACCACCTCCATGTCCAGATGTCCTAACTTACTTGACTGGGCTACCTAATTATATTCACTTACAACTACTGTATACTCCTTATACTATCTGCTAACGAAAAGCTGTCAAAAAATTAATCCACTGAAGCAGGACGTACTGATTTACTATTACGTGATCTTGATAGCTAATACCACCAGCTTCGTCGTTGCTACCCTTCGTTGAATCTATAGTCTAAGGGCTTGTTTGGTTGAAGAGACTAATTTATTAGTCCCTTCACTTTAGATCTTTTTAGATCTTTTTAGTCCCTAAAATCTTAAATAGGGGTAGCTAAAATGGATTAAAAGTGTATTAGTTCATTGGTCCCTATGGGAGGAGTTTATAGGGATTAAAATTATTCCTTTCCACCTACTACCATCTGCACGGTCTGATTCCTATCCTTGCCGATTACATGGTTAGGTAACATGTACAATGCAATTAAAGATCCAAATAGGAGGGGATTAAAATTTTTAATCCCTAGAATTAATTTTAATCCAGGGACTCAATGATCAAATACGATCACGACTGAAACGTCAGCCTAATTAATTAATAGATCAATCACACAAAATCAGTGGGGGAAAACACTGAAGCTCCTCCTCCGATCCGGCACAAAATGATCAGAGACAACTAGCTAGGTCAAGGTCTTAACTTAGTACTAGCAGAGTGTTTGTACTGCAGCCTGAAAGACAGGAGTGGGGTAGTAATTACTCCACTAGAGTAATTAAGGACAGTTGCACAGCTAGCCGCTGTACGTTGACAGTGCACGTAGTAGAGAGATAGGTCGTAGGACATAATTAAAGCAGCATGACAATAACGAATACTCCATTTAGTTTTTTATTAATAAAATTATGTGCATGTTTCTCTTTCGGTTGGATTAGATGTGCCTGTCTAGTGTCTACCATAATATTTCAGAGCCTAACTAACTATACATGTGTTTTATTTTCTTTTCTTGCTTGTCTAGAGTCTCAATCGGGTGAATAGTACTACATTGATCTTTGATCTTTCAAACCAACGAAGAACGCAGCAACAACAACAACAACAAAGAAACATGTAGAGTAGTAAATTGCTCCTCTGTCAAATATTAGTATTAAATTAACTGGCATTGGTTTGTTGTTGAAATATTATTCCTTTTCTCGATACTGTTGGAATCCTAGATGGATTTTTTTATTATGAGATGGATATAAATTGCCGTGCATATATTAGGTAGCAGATATGGAGATGGTGCCATGCTGCAAATCAAGAGGGACATATGTATGTTAGTTAATTAAGTTGCAACAACCAACTTGCGTAGGCATATCGAGTGAATGACTATATCAAAAGATACATGGGCACACGCATAGTTAAACGCGATACTGCCACGTCAAAAAACAAAAATATCTGTACAGATGGTGGTCGGCGCAAAAAAAAAAAAAAAAAAAAGGCTGGCCAAACACAAGGAGAGCTAGCAACTCGATCCCAACAAACAGCTCCACTTTATCGATCGAAATAACATTTTTCAGATACACAAGGAGGATCTCTCACGAACACTAGCCTGCGAACAACGTAAATCTTTCTGAGTGGAAGCCTCGCGATAATCCAGAGTGGAGGGAAGAGATCGCAAACACGAGAGAAACGGCAAAGCAACCGGTTCACGCACTAAGATCCTATTCGAGGAGCTTCGCGCTTCTTCCAGAAGTTCCAGATGCTCTAAATAGTTCAGATTCTTATTCTGATTTTAAAAATTTATAATTATAAAATTATAAAATCCAGAGAATGAATTAGAAGAAGAAACTGGAAAACACAGCTGGTTCAGATTCTCAAAAGCTGACTACCAACAGCTGTTTCTCAGAATTTTAAACTCTCCTAAATAGGGTCTAAGTCTGTTTGTCTCTTATGAGATATGAAAACAAAGGAATCACTGGGTTTTCCTCGATATATATAATTAACTAACTCTTGGTGAATGACATCGCAACTAAAATTAAAGAGAAGGTCAAAACTTAGTCCTCACGAAGGCTAGGAGTCTCGTAGCTTAGCTGTCTATTTTTTTTCAGTTTCTTCCTACACGCTACAATTTTCTCATTTTTATTTAATAAAATTGACGGCTCGCCCGTTCATTTTAAAGAATAAAGAAAAAGGAAAACAAAGGAAGAGGCCGTGTGAGGTGTGGCAAATGTTTACGAGTTTTAGTCGTATCTGCTAAGACTCGTGGCTAGTATATAATGTTTGTGTTCTCATTTAACGTACGGCAGGGTGGTAGCTAGAAATTAACCAAATTGATGTGTTCCCACGAAAATCTCGATACACAGTTCGATTGAGGTAGATAAAGATTGTCAACGATATGATTCAGAAAAGCAACAGCTTAACAACCGAAGGAGCTAGTGAAGGCAAATTTAAGAAAATACAATAAACCAAGGAAATCCGGAGCCGCTATCATCAATTGTCAACGACTAGTGTTGACAAATTAAGAGAGGATTCGTGTACACGGTGCAGCTGTAGGTGTATGAGTGTGGTATATATTGGTATGCATGTGTAGTGATGTACGCACCCTTCGTGTATCAAAAAAAATATATTACCAGACTATATATAACAGAAGATGATTTCTTGTTCTCTATTTTTACATAAGAGCTACTAGTATGTACAATAAAAATGGAAAAATAAGTTTGTTGGCAAAGGCCAGCCTTTGGTAATAAAGCATTGGATTTTACTTTTTTTTGAGAGAGAGAGGTGAGACGGAGCATTGGGTTGGGATGAAGGAAGGAAAGGAATATGACTAGCACTATATATGAAATAAGTCCACTATAACTCCCTCAATTATAGGTCCTTATCAGATTTATACCCCTCAACCGTAATAACAGCGATATTAACCCTTTAACTATTAAAACTGGTGTAGAATAATTTCTTCGATTGTTTTCACTGACATGACATCTACGTGGTGTATTATATTGACTTAATATTCATCGTATGATGTGGTATTACAATGACAAAAAAAAGTGATGTGTGGGAGCCGCGGGTCGGTAATATCTTGGTGTTTATGCAGTTGCTTATCGGTATATCGATCAACCTATAACATCCCTCAACAAGGGATTTTTTTTAATTTTTTTGAACTTTTTATTTTTTAATCTTAAAAATAAATTCTTTGAAATCTTATTTCCAGAAACTTTTGTCCACGACCGCTCACTTGGCGTAGCAAAACAACACTGACACGCCACACACTGCGAACGTGATAGTTTTATCTTGCTAGGCCAGCTAGGGGTGGTGTAACCAAATAACGTTGCCACGCCAGCTAGACCGGCGTAATTAACCAAATAACGTTGTCACGCTAATCAAACCGGCGTGGTCAAATAACGTTATTACGTCAGCCAGACCAGCATGATTAATGTAGTAAAAAAATTAAGATCTTGAAAATAAGTTTTGTAATGGTTTATTTTTAAAATTAAAAATTAGAAAAGTTCAAAGAAAAAACCACTACTAGAAAAAAAAAACGTTTTTGTCGGCGGGAAAAATAGTTTTCCAGATCGTTTTGGCAGGCGGAGACCAAGAGCATACAACTCGATCACTAATTATGTAATCAGCTTGCGATTAAATCAATTAATCACACCAATGGTGTCATTTAAATGCAACCGAAATCCCCACTATTAATTGCACACAACCAATGAAATGCGCGTGAGGAGGAAGAGAGGATATCGATGATGGACGCCACCGTTACCGTATCCGGCCATCCGCGTGCTTCAAGCTTCACAAAACATTACACGACCAAATTAACCGTGAATGAATACAACTAATTAACACGCACGCACGCACCACGAGCAGAGGGTCGCCATTGGCCGCGGGAAGTTACGTGTTCAAGAAAGAGTATGCAGGTCTAACTAGATGTTGACTCCGCTAGTTAGACTAGTCACGTCAGTATAAAAGCACCTTCAATTCGGAATCAAACACTCAGCAAGTCGTATTGCACCGGTTGGAAGATACGAATCAAATTACACTGATACTTTGAGGCTATCAAAGTGGACTTATTCCCACTATAGATCGATGGGCTTACATACGTACGTTTGATGGCTCACCCAACCTCCCCGCGGCGGTTGAGCTTGGTGACATTGCGGCCGTCGCCTAGTTCCGCGGGTCATTGCCCTTCTCCCCGATGGCCACTGTCCTCCTGGTAACCGGGAGGATTTGGTGGATGCAGGAGGTTGGGTGGGGGCAGCGAGATCCATGTGGTGGGAAGGAGACAGGAGGAGGAGGAGGACGGCAGCGGGGTTGTCGTCGTTCGTGGCATGTGCTCGTGGCGCGGCAGAAGCTGAGCCGCATTTCCCGTGCAGCGAGGATGGAGGTGGTGGGAGACGGGGCGGGAGCGAGGGACGGCGGGGACGATCGGTCCTCCTCTGTGCAGAAGCGTGGGAGGGGCGGCAACGGCGGAGCCGAAGCCGAGGGACCTCGTTTTCTCCTATCTCATCGCCCGCCGCGCTCACCGTCCTCGCTGCGCTCCTCTCCCTCTTGCTCTTGCCGTTGCCGACGTTCTTGGAGCCGCAAGCCACAGGTGGTCGGTGGTTACTCGCTTCGACGCGGCCGCCGTAGGACGTCGACGCAGCCGTGCAACGTCATCACCGTGGGAGCGGGAGAGGATGGAGGCGAGGATGGAAGAGAGGGGGAGGAAGTGGGATCCACTGTTATGTGGGTCCCACTATTTGTTGTTTGGCTGATGTATGGGTCCCACATATTTTGTTTTATTTTTCTAGTTTTTAATTTCAGAAAATCTACTACACGGCCTTTCGTTGCAATGGGACAAATTAAATGAGTGGATAACGTTTCGAACTTATCCCTTCCCTTTCTCTTCTCTATCCAAGCTTCTTCATTGCTGTCGCGTTCGGGCAAGTCGGCGATGGTGCAGCAGCAGCAGCAGCACGCGGCGGCGGGGGAGCACCGGCCGCGGAAGGCGGCGAAGGTCAACACCAGCTGGGACTCGTGCATCACGGAGCATGGCTCCCCCGCCGACTCCTCCTCATCGACCATCCTCTCCTTCGGTGGCCACGCCGCCGCCACCGCCGTGGTGTTCGTCATCGGTGCACAGGCGCAGAGGGCCTCGTACTACGGAGCCGCCGCCGCCGCAGCCTTGAAGCCCAAGTAGGACGTGGACGCGGCGGCCGCCCCCTTCTCCCAGGCACGCTCGGTCAAGCGGAGATACGATGACTTGGTGAGCCATCATGCTTCTCGCCGGAGTGTGTGCAGGTATGTCGTGAAATGCATCATCCGTAGTCGATACCGTAGGTACCATGTCTGGTACCTTTGGTATCATGGCTGATACCCAGGTATCAGACCCCTATACCTACGGGTATCATAGTCTCAAGGTTGTCGCGCAGACGACGCTCAAAGTTATTGTGCTCCTTTGCCATCCCATCGTTTCTGCTCGCTAGTGTTATGTGCAGGTACGTCACGACTGATACCTAGGTATCAAGCTTGGTACCAAGTACCAGGGGTCTGGTACCTCGAGGGTGTCATGCCTGGTACCTAGGTACCAGTCGGTATCCATGGGTACCAGGTGCATGGTACCTGAGATCAAAGGTGCGGGAAGGGGGAGCACGCCGTCGCCGCCTGGCTGACCGGTGGCCACACGTCATTGCCTCCTCTTCTATTCTCCCTTGCTCAGTTCCTCTCCTCGACGTATCTCTCCTTCTATTGTTGTTGCTGTCGGTGGGGGCAAAGAGGAGGAGCCGGCTGGGTATCGCGCCTCTAGGTGCGGCAGCAATCTCTGCATCAAAGCGGATAGCGGGGGACGATATCTTTGATTTATCGGGTCTTTAATTACCCTGTGACTTCACTTTTCCACGGAATCCCGTGGGCTAGCAGCTCTCTTTTAATTTTGTTCTTTTTTTGGATCAAATAGCCACGTAAGCGCCACGTCAATGCCACGTGGGATAAAACCCTAGTTAAATGCATCACGTAGGTATCATGTCAGCCAAAACCAGAGAATACTACCGAGGGATCTCGTTTGCACGGTTTTGTAAGTTGAGGGATAGGTTGTATTTGGTTTTTCGGATCAAGGATGTAGACCAGACTAAGCGACAAAATGAGGGACCTCAAATGAACTTATTTCCTAATAAATGTTTTTTTCTCTGGAAAGAAGCCCAAAGAGAAATTGATCCTCTCTCTGATTGATGTATTTGTATCTGTGCACTGCACGCTGACGGCCGAGAGAATTGGTTGCCTTGCATGTCCAGCAGCTAGCTCTGCTAGTGCTGAGAAGAGAAGGGCACAACACAATCAATATACGTACGTACGTAGAGTATATATGGAGTATTAATTTTGAAGGTCCATTTCATTAACTAAAAATGAAATGAAGATCGATCCAGTCTGTCTAGTTGTACGTGAAGGAATTGAATAAATGCATGTAAGCGAGTGGCTGGGGGCCGGGGCCACTCGATCTGCGCGGGAGAAAAACACGGTCTCACCTCACAAAATCATGCCCTCTTCTCCTATCCATCCATCTCTTCATCTATGCTTACATATATATCATCC
This sequence comes from Oryza punctata, assembly GCA_000573905.2. NCBI lineage: Eukaryota > Viridiplantae > Streptophyta > Magnoliopsida > Poales > Poaceae > Oryza > Oryza punctata. The sequence continues at coordinate 262,085 of CM002494.2, read as the reverse complement.
ATCCAACCCCAATCGCTGCTTCGCTAGGCATTCAATTCTCTCTTCATCCACATGGCGCAGCAGGAGAGCAGCAGCGGCGACGGCAACAAGGTGGTGGTTGTTGAGGAGGCGACGACGCCGTCGTCGGCGGCGGCATTCAAGTTCAACGTGCACGCGCCGGAGTTCGTGCCGGCCATGTCGCCGACGGCCAGCCCGATGTCGGCGCCAGCCGGCAGCAGCAGCTTCTACTCCCCCTTCAGCCTCCACATGCAGCCCGCCGATCACTGGAGCTTCTTCCACGACCACGAGCCCGTCTTCTTCATGCCGGACTTCAAGTTCGCCGCCGCCGCCAACGCGCAGCCCAAACCCACCTCCGCCGCCGACATGCCCCACAAGATCGTCAAGCAGGTCGAGTACCAATTCAGCGACATTAACCTCGTCGCCAACGAGTTCTTGCTCAAGATCATGAACAAAGATTCTGAAGGTTACGGTACGTACGTGACTACGTGTACGTAAGTAATTGTTGCATTCCACCATTTTAATATTTCTGCGTGCGAGCTATCTACCTCCTAATCCGTACGTGACTGCTTTTGGTTAATTTCAGTCCCCTTATCCGTGATTGCGTCTTGGAAGAAGATCAAGTCTCTTGGAGCAACCAATCAAATGCTGGTCAAGGCTCTTCGCACCTCCACCAAGCTGGTAATTAATTAAGCAGCATCGATCGATCCTAGCTATCTTCTTGTCGTACGTGGAAACAATTCACTGCATGCTTTGGGTTTTGGTTAATATTGTGCAGATTGTTAGTGATGACGGCAAGAAAGTCCGGCGGAGGCAGCCATTCACGGAGAAGCACAAGGAGGAGCTTCAGGTCTCATCACTCTGCTCTCTCTGTCCATGTATATTTATATTTAATTAGCTAGCTAGCAGTGACCATCAAAAACAAATTAGACATGCATGCTACGTACTTAAATTAATTAATTAATTGTTCGCGCCCGCAGTCAAGGATGATCATAGCGGAGAATTTGCCAGAGGACTCATCGAGAAACAGCCTGGAGAAAATCTTCGGTGTCGTTGGAAGGTCAGGCGGCCGGGCCTCACATATATAGTAGATTATCGCGTTGCTTCCCACATTGTATATATAGTAGATCGTTGTTGAAATAAATTAAATTACTACTTGGCATGCATATATATATATATATATATATATATATGTGTGTGTGTGTGTGTGTGTGTGTGTGTGTGTGAAATCGATCGATGGGATATATATATGCAGTGTGAAGAACATAAAGATGTGCCACCCTCAAGAGCCTAGCACGGCAAGAGCTTCCAAGTCAGACACTCTAGTCAGTAACAAGGTTTGTTTGTATTGTATCATATCAGATACGACTCACTCGATCAGAAATTCGATCTGTGGTAGAAATTACTAGTAAATATTAAGATGCATGCATGCAGTATTGGTGTCATTGATGTACGTTGTTGTGTGTAGATGCATGCACTGGTGGAGTACGAGAGCTCGCAGCAAGCTGAGAAAGCAGTGAGTACCTAGCTTAGTCTGTTTTAATTTTCCAGAAAATTACAGTATGATGAAGTGGAATGCGTATTCATATGCAGGTGGAGAAGCTGAACGACGAACGGAACTGGAGGAAAGGCCTCCGGGTGCGCACCGTCCTCAGGCGATCGGTACTGTATAGTAATTGATTGATCAGACCAAATTAAACCTCAATTTTTATTTATATATATGCATTTGATCAGCCCAAGTCTGTGATGAGGCTGAAGCGGACGGACTTCGACCACTTCGTCCTCAACTCCGACGACGACCAGCAGTCACCGCACTCGCACATGTCCTCCGACCTATCCCCCACGGCGGCGGCGGACTTCTCGCCGTCGCCGGAGGCGCCTCCTCACGAGGAGCAGCAGATGAACAGCCAGAGCAAGAAAGGGGGGTGGGCGCGGGGACGCGGGAAGCTGCAGGTGACGGCGCCGCACAGCCCGCAGTCCGCCCCCGCCGGCAGTGTGGGACACTTCGACCCGGCGAGCCCTCGTCACAAGCTGCCGGCGAGCCCCCGCCATAAGTGCCCCTCCAGCCCCCGCCAGCCGCCTCCGCACGGCCCCAGGATGCCCGACGGCACCCGCGGCTTCACCATGGGCCGCGGCAAGCCGCCGGCGCCCCTCCTTGTCTAGCCGTCCCCTCCTTCCTTCCTTCATTCATTCAATGTATGGCTATCAGCAACAGCAAGCCATGGATACTTCAGTCCCTCTTCTCTTCTTATCTCCTTTCATTTTCTCTTCTTCTTCTTCTTTGTATTTTTCATTTTTCACACCCCTTCAATAAAGAGGAACTCACTGACGACTGTCTGTTATCATATTGAAATACTTCGAGCTTATCATAATAATTTCTTGTTACTCAGTCACACAGTGTTTTACATTTACTCTTAAAAGATGCAAGCCAACTTCAGATATATTATGATCTTCAGTTCTTCATACCAGTTGTTCCCCAATAATTAACCTGCTGCAATTGCTTCTTTTTCAGTTTCAGGTGTGCAGCTGTGAGCATTTCATTTTGGCTAGAGAGTACAGCAGTCAAACTGAACTCTCATTCAGAACATGTACGTTAGAATACAGTTGCATAGACTACCTAACATAAGAAAATGCGCATTTTTTTTAAGAATTTATATTGAGTATGCACGTACAAAGTCGATTATAAATTAAGAGTTGGAGTGGTGGCTGAAGTTACATAAATTAGACTCGGACTTTTATCTCATATGATCAACAATACCATGCATAGGCAAGGGAAAACTTGCTGGCCGAATAACCGCTCAATGGTCATGACCGTGATACGTTGTAATTATGTTGGATTAGTGAGGAGCACCCATAATTAATGGGATCGGAGATGTAGGTTACAATTGAACTCTGTACCAAATATATATCACCTCGATGTCAACCCAATGTTTGTATCTTCTATGACATTCTTCTACGGTCAGTTACCGATATCGATCTCAGGATCGATTTTTATAACAAGTGGTATTAAGAACCTAGCCATGGAGGGAGATTCAATGAAAAATAGATGATGGAGGTGCCCACGCTGCGCAAGGTTACACAAAATGTTCATGATATATGGCATTGTGCAATGTGGAGCACGTTGGCAATCAACAAAATTTTGGTCGATAGAGCTAAACACTTCGGGTAAGCGGTCCAGATTGTTTGACGAGCTTCTTTTAGCAGGGAAAGGGGTAGATGTGATTGGTCAAACCGGACATACTCTGAGCGGTTGATCCGGGCCTTTCGATTAGCTGCAGCTTGTAGCACCTTAATTTTCTTTTCGTATTTATTTAAACATCTTCTCTCAATTAAAAACTTGGTTTTAAAAATTTGGATTTTATTTGTGCCAAATGGATCTCATATTTTTTTTCCCTCCAAAAATTTCACCCAAAATTCATTTCCAATTTACAAAAAAGAAAAAGAGAAAAACCTCCCTTGGGCCCTTTCTTCCTTTTTCTCTCCCCGGCCCAACCCCTCTCCCCCCCTCTCCCTTTCCCCCCGAGTGGGCCGGCCCACTCCTTCCCCCTCCCTCTCTCTTCCCTTCCCCGACCCAACTTTTTCCCCTCCCTCCCTTCAGCCCATGGGCCCTCCCGCGCCGGCCCAGCCCACCACTATTCCCCTTTCTCCTACCTCCCGCCACCGCCGACGCCGCTCGACGCGCCCGCCGCCGCCGACGTCGCCGTGCACCCGCGCCACCTCGCCCGCGCCGCGCCGCCGTTGCCGCGCCACCCCGAGCCCCGCGCCAGCCTCGCGCCGCGCGCCGCCCACCTCGCGCCCTGTGTCGGCCGCGCCGCGCCCGGCCTCGCGCCCCGCGCCACCGCGCCGTGCGCCGCACGCGTCACGTCGCCGCTCCAATGTCCCGTCGCCGCGCCACCGTCACGTCGCCGCCTCGAGCCGCCCGCCGCGCCGCGCCACCGTCACCTCGCCGCCCCTCACCGCACCACGCTGCCTATAAAAGGCCTCGCCGGCCTCCCTCTCTCTCCCGGCCTCCCTCTCCCCTGGCTCTCTCTCTCCCGGCTCTTCCCTCTCCCCTCACCGGCCGCCGCCATTGCCGGCCGCCGCCGCCTCTCCGGCTGCCGCCGCTCCCCCGGCCGCCGCCACCTCCCCCTTCCCCGGCTGCCTCACCGCCGCGGCTCACCGGCGCCGCCGGCCCGAGCCGAGCTCGGTGGGGAGGAAGAAGCCCGACAGGTGGGCCCCCCTCCCCCTCTCTCCCTTGGCTGCCATGCGGGCCCCGCCCCACATCTCTCTCTCCCCTCTCTCGGCTGACATGTGGGCCCTCCCCTAACGGAACGGAATATTCCAACGGAATATTCCGTTACCTTTTAAATAGAATTTCCAAATTTGCAGAAAAGTCCTTTAACCTTTGAAAATTCATAGAAATTCAACCGTAACTCCGTTTGACCCCGTTCAAATTTCTAAATTTTTCTAAAAATGAGATCTACACAGTGGCACACTTGTTTATTTGATTTGAGCTTGTTTTATTGACTTTTTATTTATTTGTTCTCCGTTCCGCGTATAGAGCACGTGTACGAGGACGCTCCGGACGCCGGTTTCGAAGAAGGAGACCCGCATCTCGTGCAAGGCAAGCCTCTTTGATCACATTGCCCCTATATTTGCAATGATATGTTGTTTGAAAAATGCATTGCTTATTATACACGAATAACATGTTTAGGCCTCGGATTGTTTATACAACCGACGGACCAACCTAGTAGTTGCACTTATATCACATAGGTTGATGTTTCCATACCTTTGGTAGCTCCACAAATTTTAGCGCCGGTATCGTTATACGATTACCGAGGTAGTTTCGCTTAGCCATGCTTACGTTGTTGCCGTGTGGGAAACTTGGGTTATTCCAAATTACTTGTTTAAAAATCCGGTATGTTGTACCGAGGTGTTGTGAAATAAAATGTGTTGTGAAAATGGTGATGATGCGGAGTCAAGCCTTTGTGGTTTGGCTACGTATTATCGTTAAGGACCGATTCCTTTGGGAAGTCCATCCGAACACGTTATAGTGCGACCACACGGGTATTTATGGGATGCCTCTGGCTAAGTAAATTGTTATCACATGGGAGTTGGTGTGCCAATGGTTGTGGAATGCCGAGGATGAGGAGATGAAGTGTTACACCTTTATTGCCCATCATGGGTGTCTTTTTGCCTCTATTGTGGCATGGTACCAGTAGGAGTAGGAGGCATCCTCGGTATTTCCTGAGTGGACGACGGCTGTATTTTGCCTGAAACTCGGCTATGGATCTTAGCCCAACTAGGTGGCATGCGATTTTCATGGGTTAGCTTTGGAAAGGCCTTATCACGAACTTCCGTTGCCGACGGGTACACGGTGTCAGTTTCGTGTCGTGTGGGTAAAGCGTACAACCTCTGCAGAGTTTAATGAACTGTTCGAACAGCCGTGCCCACGGTCAAGGGCGAGTGTAAGGTGTTTCTCATAGCGTAGATTTGTTTGACAAATGTTTGATGAAAATGGTTGGTGGGAAGGGATTCGTTTCCAGAGTTTGCCTGTGTGGCGAACGGCTAACCTTTGTGGTTAGGAACGGGTCTGTGTGACCTGGGGTGTCGTCCGACACCGAGTTGTTGTTAGGGCCATGATGGCGTTGCAGTGCTGAGATGACTGCGTGGTCTATGTGTGGTTGGGAAGTGAGAAGGAACCAAAAGAGGAGACAAATCAATTGTTGTTCGTTAATCGTGACAAGTTGTTGCAAAGCAACTTGTGGAATGGGTCGAGGCGTGAGCCTCCTCCCGATAACTAAAACTTGATTCACTCGTTAGGAGTTTTGTGAAATAAATCACTTTGCCAAAAAGGCAGCTTTCGCAAATAAAACCCTAGCTCTCCTTGTCTTAACCAAGCATGTCATTCTTTCCCCGGCTTGCTGAGTACGTGAAGTACTCACCCTTGCTATATATAATATCTATAGAGGTTGAAGATGAAGACGTTGACCCGACCGCCGAGGAGTACCTTCAGGAGCAAGCCGAGTACGAAGACTTCTAGAAGGATCGTGCCTAGCCCCAAGCCGTCGCCTGTGGATCGAGATGGTCGCCCAGACGCTTAGCCACCGCTGTTTTTGTCTTTTGCTTTATGGACTTTTGTATTGTTGCGTTGCTCATCCTCGGGCCTGTCCGGGATGGCAACTCATGTAAGGACTAAAACCCAGTGATGTAATAATTAATCTACTTTGATTCCATGTTTATTCTGTGAGTACCAGCTAGTGTATCCTAGGACTGGTACTATATCACAGGTAATGCGTAGCACTTCGGCACGAGTTAGCTGGTGTCATCGGTTAACGAGTGCCGGGGCGTTACACAGCTGCAGTCGATAGGGAGATGGCCTGATGTGGCACTCGGGGCTGATTGGTGAATGACAAAGAGGACGCAGATAGCGGCAACTTCTATGTACTACACGAGGATGTCTCGCAGCCTGATGCGCAATTTTGTGTAGGCGATGGGTCCTGGGTGTGCCTATAATACTTGTTCCGTTAGTTATGTTTTCCAAATCCTCTTTTCGTTCGCATTTCAGCTTTACTAGAAAGAAACACGCGCTACGCCGCGTGCGATACGAATCGATCAAAATGCACAGAAGAGTCTGCTTGTCCTTCATATATAGAGTTGTGCATCCATGGAGTCAAATAACCTTTGACCATCATCACAGTGTGCATTTATGATAATCAGGTTTTTCCACATAAGCATTATTACTCTATAATGTTGACCAAATTCGCAAACAAACTATACTATAAACGAACCACTTAGAGAATACATATACATAATTTTATATAGAGAACAAATTTAATCTAAAATTACAATGAAATCTTATTATTAAAAAAGGAATGACGACATGGGTTAGAAAAAACTGAAGAACCATAGTGCTAGACATCTACTGGTGCACCTGCTCACTTTAAACATCATCTACAACATAAAAAGAAATATCTGAGATTTATTTCACTTGCAAAAGGACAAAAATATGCATATCAGCATATGCCTACAAAATCCATCAGAAGAACACGGAAATGCATGATTAATTCAAAATGCTGAATATTTATAGCTGGTGAGAGAGGAGCAGTGGCATTTTGACTGGTTAGCACAGAACTTAGAACCGCGAAGGTTGACCACAATAGAATAAATTTGTAACTATTATCCTTGTGAATAATTAATTAAGAGCAAAACACAATGATATTCCATAGCTTGTGAGTGGCTAACAGTAGTATGGTCCATTGTTGGAAATAAAATTATTGGTAAGCTAATCGTGCAATCCAAGGAACTTCTCACAGAAAAACCAATAAGTTTGATAACAATATTGGCTGACGCGAATAAGTAGATAATTAAACAGAGCTAGGTAGATAATGAAGCAAGGGGAAAAGGATGTACAGTGATTGTTACAATAATCTGATATTATTGCCTGGCAAAATGTCTCCATTGTAAGAAAAGGTGTGAAAAATGTACATGGAAAGCAATCCTTATGTAGGAGCCCTAAAGCTACCAAAATTTTGGATTACGAAATCTCCACGTCATGGTACTAAATAAATAATCCACCATGGGGCAACTGCAAATTATAAGTGCCCTATTAAGCGATCAAAACATATGCCCTGTGAGAAATAGACAATAATTTGTATGTTTTATCATAGGTTGTTTAATTGTTTTGCTTTATTTAGTGCCTCTCACAAGGTCCATAAACTGATGTCATCGGGTTTACAATTTTGTTCTAAACTAAGGAAGAATCACAGGCTCACAGCAGCTGCTCATCCTGCTGAACACGTAAACACTGGAAAATTCCAAGTTAATTATAAAGGTACACTCAATAAACTGTTGCTTTGAAGCAAAGGCCAGGTTTGTATATCCATTATCTAAAAAATGAACTGTTCTTTATTAGAAAAATGACTCATCATAGCTTGCACATTGAGTTATGTGTAGTAAATTTCTCAGGCATTTCAAACGGATTACCTGCTGAACATGATATTCAATCTTTTATCCCTCGGGAAAGTAAAGTATGTCGATTATGCAAGTGATAGAAAGCAATAATCATTGCATCAGGGACTTCCAGTTTGCAGAAAATTATCAGTCATGTGGGTCAACTATGCAAGAGCAATCAGTGTTGCACGTGCACCAGAGACTTTCAGTTTGGTCAAAACTCCTTGAACGATGCAGCGGCAGACCATGCCAGTGCTGTCACCTTTTACAACTAACTAAAGAGCTATGTTCTCTACACAACCCATACTATTTGGAGAACTTATCTGGCTTGATCTTTTAAAGAGAAGAGTCACATCAGAGCTAACAAACTGAACAGGAACAAGAACTTGCTCAAAGAAACTTGCATGTTGAAAATCACCCTAGATTGTTGGATCTATCAAGAGCATCTGGGAAGACATACTATTGATTATGACGAACACCCCAAATAAAGAACAATTCTGGTAAACTCTTCCTTATGAATAAAAAAATAAATAATGGGTACTGCATGGGGATTTTTCATATCTTTAAAACTGGAACAACTATTTTTGACGCACACCGCAAAATTGTAGCTCTCAATAATTTATTGTATCATATTTTCTATTCATGTATATCATACAGAAAGAACACTAAGAGATTATATTCATGTGTAACCACGTAAAATTAATTTGTATAGACAAAAATGAGAGAACAGCCTCATGCAGAATTACATATAGGATTTTGTTTGGGCAAAACTGGAAGTCTCAAACCAAACTTACCTACAGATATGTTGTACCAATGAATGGATAACTCTTGTTTCATGTTGGAAACATGCAAATTGGGAGCTCTAGAATTAGATTAGCTATTCATCATTAGCTCTGCAGGCACAAACTATTGATTCCCGGTAGGCTATACTATCCTGCAGGTTCAGGAACACCACAATAAATAAAGGGTTGAGCATATTACTGAAATAAAATGGAACATTAGCTTGGGTTCATCACTGAAACTCCAATGCAAGCACAAATAGTCCTTGAAGGGCATGACATGTCAATTCTGCAAAATGACAGACATTGCTAGAAATTCATATAGCATATGTTGGCAGTGGATTTTCTATAAAGCAAGAACTATTTTTTTAAGGAAGGAAAGCAAGGCAATACTATGCAACTATTGGAGTAAGGAGATTATGACAACAAATTTCATTTACAAAGAATGCCAATATATATATGGCCATGTCCACAGGCCAACCGATGCTATCCACCTCCTCGCCAATGCTAGTGCTACTTCACTTGCAGAACGAACACAGAGAGAGAAAGAAGCAGTAATAAAGTGAATTGCTAATTTTGTGTACCAACCATTCCTCCACTGATCTATTTTGCCAGTATGGTTGCATGTACATCATCAGAGTAGTATTACCAGCAATCAACCAAGAAATATAAAACCAATAATAATACCAAAACTTGTATGTTACATCTTGTTGTGAGAGAGTTGGCAAATATGACATACCATGCCTAAAGCATGCCTTCTCCGACCGTGCAAAAACACATGATACATATCTACCTGCAGTTAATATTAACAGGTTAATTCCAGGGATGAGTGGATCTGTAAAAACCGAACAAAAAATAATTTATGACTTACCCATCGTCCGATCGAGGGGGTGGTATTATGGTTCTGTGAGATATAAACGGCAAAGCTAAATTGTTGTTCATAAAAAGGAGAATAGATGTGAGAAGGAGAAAGGAGGCATAGCTGCTGACCTGGGGAAGGAGGGGAACGGAGGCGCACATTTGAACAGCGTCCTTGGCTGGGAGATAGAAATGACCTTGAAGGTTTGAGGTCTTGGAGGGCCAAATCCACGGCGCATCGTCGGCGAAACCTGACCAACATCGTCAACGATCTTTAGTGTTTAGGCCAACCTAGGGTTAGGGGTGAGGTTGGGGATGGGTGGAGCCATCAATGGAAGGGAGGGAAGAAGGGGAGGACACGTGAGGAGCGGAGAGCCGTGACGGCGACACTGCACGCCAGCAGCAGGCGAGGCGTCGAACTTCTGCCGCTGTTGCCACCTCTCGCGAGAGAGAGGCGAGGAGAACGAGGCTGGCTGGGCCGGGAGTGCGGCTAGGGTTTTTGTCCCTGGATCTGCTCGAGGATCTGAACCGTCCATTCTAACCTCGCCGATCCTATGGCTCCGAAAGAACAGTCACGCTGGGCCACGTGGACGGCCAGATCAATGCTAGCCCGAGATCGAACGGACCTCGATAGCCTGAACCTAAACACAATTAACCAGAGATGAGGGGTGTTTCTGAAAATATTGATGAGGTGGCAATTCCCACGGTGTTTAGAGAGAGTAATATTATATTATTGTACTGCTTAACCTGCCTCGCCTGCAATTTTAAACCGCCTTTGTCATAGAGGTTAAATAATAGTCAATCATATGGATATCCTGAAAAATTACTTTCCTCCTCTGTGCTGCAAATTTCATGGTTTTGCATCTCTTTAAAATGGATAACCCTGCAAATCATAAGCATATGATTATCATTGCTTTTTCGGAAAACACATGAAAGAACTGTAGTTATACTGATGATAACACGCAATAGGGTAGCATGTTTAAAATTTTCTTGATAGTATTGGTTATTGTCGCTTAGGCTGATTTGTCTAGCTTATTCACGGAGTTTTTGAAACGAAATATTTGCTTCGCTATTTGAAAAATAAGCATTTCTTAAAATTTGTAGCAATCATCTAAGGGCCCCTTTGAATCGGAGGAATAGAAAAACGGAGGAATAGGAAAGACAGAGGATTCTGACACGAGTGTAAGTGTAAAACAAAGGATTGCAAAAAACACAGGAAAATACATTAAATGACCGTTTAATTGGATCACAGGAAAAACACACGAATTCTCCAAAATTCCTACATTTTTTTATTGTAATGACTGTTTCATTTGTTTTGATTGTAATCCTCGAAAATTTCTACATTTTTCATTGTAATAGCCATTACATTTTTGAACACAGGAACAACTGTTTCATTTGTTTTGATTGTAATGCTCGAAAATTCCTACATTTTTTCTACAAATCGAAAGGGCGGGGCCTAGTTTGTTTGCTACAACTTCAACTTCACCTCCACTATTTTCACTATTTTGTAGAAGAGTTAGAGCTCAAACAAATAGTTTTAGCTAAAAAAATAGAAGTAGAGCTGGTTGAACTGCTCTCAAAAAAGGAACTAGCTAGAGAGATGGAGCACGAGAGGTGGAGCACTGGGTTTAGGAGTTGAATTATTACTAAATAGATTCTAAATTAAACATGGCCTAGAATAGAATAGTTCACATGTTTTTTTTTATATTATCTTGTTGGGAGTAATTTGATATGAGACGGTGCGATGCAATATTATCCATTTTGGAATGAGGTACTTTGGGCCATCCTATCATTAGGTCATGACTTGCTGACAGTGGGCCCTGGTAGTGCTAGCGCTGTGGGTCGCCACGTGGAGCCCACCTGTCCATGTACAATCTGCTGACGCGACGCCGCCCACCGCCCCTATGGTCACTGTTTGGTGGGGCCCAAAATGCCCCAGGATGAGTGGGACCCACCACCCCTCTTTTCTTCTCCGCACTGCTATCCATCCTCTTCCTCATCGCATCGCAAGTCGCGCGCACACAGAAAAAGAAGAGTCAAGGCGAGATGAGGGAGCTAGTGGTCTCCTCTTCCTCGCCGGCGATCGTCGCAGCTTCTTCTTCTGCGGCGGCGGCGGTGCGGGGTTTCTGGGAGGAAGTGAACGAGTCGCCGACATGGCAGGACGGCGCCTTCTTCTCCCTCTCCGCCGCATACGCCCTCGTCTCCGCCGTCGCGCTGGTCAGTCCCAGTCCCACTCCGTCCGTCCGTCTAGCTAGTAGCTACTCTCTTCCCACCTGCAATATAAAATCGACCGTCGCTCTTGCAGATTCAATTGATCAGGATCCAGCGCCGAGTGCCCGAATTCGGATGGACCACGCAGAAGGTCTTTCACCTCATGAACTTCCTTGTCAATGGGGGTAATTAATGCAACGTCCCAGGATCTCTCCCTTTTCTTTCTTGTTTCTTCTTATTAGCTCATCAATTCCTTTTGCTGATGCTTCATATCATGTCTGGAGGAGTAACTATTACTGTTCCGCCCTTCACAAAACACTTGTCTTTCTGCAGTCCGTGCCCTTGTCTTTGGATTCCATCTCCATGTCTTCCTTCTCTCTACAAAAGTAAGTACTCCAATTTCAGCACTGCTACTCCACACTTACTTCAATACTAGTACTAACCATCAACAACGATTGATTGATCAAAAACCGGCCTCCACAGGTATATAAGCTGGTGCTGCTAGACCTCCCCGGCTTGTTGTTTTTCTCCACCTACACTTTGCTTGTTCTCTTCTGGGCAGAAATATACCATCAGGCCTGCTTGCTTTTCACCCTCCCTTTTTCTTCACTGTCCATCTCTTATCCATTCTTCCAATCACTGACTCGTCTCATTTTTGCAGGCCAGGAGCCTCCCCACAGATAAGTTAAGGATCATATACATAGCCGTCAATGCCATCATTTACGTAATTCAGGTCTGTTCAGTCTCATCTTTGCACACACTTATATACTAGCTAGTACTGTTTTCTTCCTGTAAAACCTAGTATGTTCATAAATACCTACCTTTTCTGTGTCCCAAGTGAATAAGTGATGTTGCGTACATCATCTTTCTTAACTTTGCTACAAAGCCTACAATTGCTACATCTCATTGGCCTTGTCGACAGGTTTGTATTTGGGTATACCTCGGAATCAACGACAATCCCTTGGTTGAGCTGGTCAGCAAAATCTTCATAGTAGTTGTCTCTTTTGTGGCTCTTCTTGGCTTTTCAGTATATGGTGGAAGGTAACTCCACGTCCGAAGCCTTGTGCCCATATTCTATTCACTACCTTAATTGTTCAGTATTTGTTTCTTTTTCTGAATTGTAAGCTGTGTTAATCTGTGATAGGCTGTTCTTCTTGCTGAGACGTTTCCCCATTGAATCTAAGGGGCGAAAAAAGAAGCTTTATGAGGTGCCTGCGTGCTTCAAAACTTGCTCTAATTAAACATATTTCCTGTTTGGTGCACATAAAACTGGCTGTTGTAAATAAATTTATCTGCTTGACTAGTTGTTCGAGCCTATCAATTGCTTGATATTTAGCCACACCAATATTAGTTTTACTCAATACTAGAAAATGAGGAGCATTGAACACTGAATTGTTTGTTATGTTTATATGTTGTCATGTAGTCCTGTAACTGTATTTATATGTTGTGCTGCCTTACCCTTTTGCATAACAACTCTATTTTATGATATACCTATCCTTTAATAGTGCCTAACTAGCTCGATGCATTTGTTTGTGCGTGAAAATAAAAGAGCTACAACTCTAATACTTCTGTTTATAGTAAAAAATACAGTTGTTATTGTCATAAGACTGCGGTTACATATATTTGACCAATGCACAGCTATAATCTGGACCCACCTCAATTGATGGTGGATAATATTATCTTTTGTCCACCAGTTAAACAAGATTATTTTCAGCCCTTGAGAGCAATCATCGTTCTTCTTGTTATTTCCTTTGTTTCAATAATTGATTAAAATAGAAATTTGAAAAAAAAAACTTTAATAGTTGTGTGGTCTACAGACTTTACATTGCTTGTTGCAGGTTGCAACTTGGAGTGGAAACATTTAAACTGTTTTCTGGGTACAGAATTTTCATTCTACCATTGTTTTTTTTTTGAAATGTCGCAGGTTGGGACAGTGACTGCAATCTGCTGTGCTTGTTTCCTGATAAGATGCATAGTGGTAAGTACTTGATTCGTCATGACTCATTGATAGGCATTCAAATATCAAGAATCACACTTATTTTTCTGGTTGGTCTGAAAGGGAACTTTGATGTTGACCCATTGTGAGAACGTGAAATATATCAACAATATATGAACTGTTGTGCTATGAGCACTATATTTGTGGTTTACAAATACTGTTCCGAAACATCGGACATCTATATAGATGTGTGGTTTCATTTTTTGTTCTTGTAATAACGTGAGTTTCTCCATGCTTTTGGTTGACTTGGCTGTAGGTGGCGATATCAGCATTTGATCCTGATGTATCTCTGGAGGTTTTGGACCATCCAATTCTTGATTTCTTCTACTATATGGTAAGCAACTAGTCCAGTAATTAAGACATTTGGCACTGGTAATTGATTAGTGCCTGCCCTGGACTAGTGCTCATGTGCATTATGGATTTATGGTGTACAGTTGACAGAGATACTGCCTTCAGCTCTTGTCCTTTTCATCCTCCGGAAGCTCCCTCCTAAGCGGGTGTCAGCGCAGTACCACCCTATCAACTAGCTAGAGGCCTCCTAGTTAGTTATAATATGATGTTATTATATACTTAGTATGTTAGTTATGGGAAAACTTTGAATTCCTCGCAAAAAGAAGAAAGAAAACAAACTAGAATTGCGCCTGGCAAGCACGAGTGGGATGCTGGTGCTTTGAGCTGTACTCCTACATGTTTATAAATGATTGAAAGCGTCAACAAGGCCTTGGAATACTTGTCAGCTGCTCCATTAATGATGAATGAATTTTGGTGCTTGTGTATTCTACTTCTCTCATATGCATGCATGTTTAGAGCGTACAGAGGTGGGTTTTAAGATGTTGATTTTCTGTCTGCTACAGCCAAACGTTTCCATCAGTGTAATGCAGTGCCTTAATTGCCTTTGCTCATAGTTGGGTTGTCCGGAACGATATCTTGGATTTGGGCCTCTTATAGTTTGGGCCCTTGGTTTGGATTGGACTTCTCTTTCCCTTCATTCTGTTATATTTGGAGTAAGTTCACCTGCCATCCCTTAAAAGTTTGCATGACATCTATATAAAATTAGATCCTATAGCAGTACGGATCTCTGGTTTCGCTGACGTAGAGCAAAACAAAAAATAAAAAAAACATGTGGTCCCACATGTCAGTAGCCACCTCTCCATCTTGCTTCTTTCTTCACCTCTTCTCTGTTCTCTTCTCCTGGACAACTAAATGCCGGCGAGCTCCTGTTGGGCACCCATCCACGTCGTGATGCTGTTCCTACCCGCGCCAGCAAAGCCGTCGCCGCCGCCTCGTGACGGGAGGAGGGAATGGGCGGGGCGGGGCGGCGGCGGGTGGAGCGCAGCGGGCGGCTTTGTTGGACGTGGCTACCCTCTTCTTCTTACTCATCTCTTCCTGGACAGGCTGCCCGGAAAGGGTGAACGAGGCGGCCGGCTGCTGCTGCTGGTGCCGCCTCCGCCTTCATCTGGTGCCAGAGAAGACATCATGCGCGGCGGCGACGCGCTCTTCTCGTATGGTTTTCTTCCTGGATGCGGCCGGCCGGAGAGGGTGAAAGAGGCGGCCGACGGGAGATGGGGGAGGGGAGAGGCGGCCCGGCAAGGTATGTTAGGAATTGGCAAGCTCGCAAGCAACGATTTAAAGAAATGATTGATCAAGTAGGCTTACCTCGGATGAAGCGTCCCTCAGTTGATGTGCCCCATCGGTGGAATTCAACATTCCTTATGCTAACTTCAGCTTTGTCGTATAAGAGGACCTTCAAAGCTCTAGCCCGATATGACACTCAATATACACATTTGTTGGCTAGGAAGCTTTGTTTCATGTTAAAGACATTCCATACTGCCACAGAAGTTATTTCTGGTTCGAAATACCCAACTGCTCATAAATACCTTCATCAAATTTGGGAGGTTAAGAAACTATTGGAGTTGGGAGTCCTTGAATTCACACCCTGTCATTGTAGAAATGGTGTATCAAATGAAAGAAAAGTTTGACAAATACTGGAAGCTTTCATTCTTGAAAATTTGCACACCAGCGGTTCTTGACCCTAGATTTAAATTGCGCTTTCTTGAGTATCGTTTGAGGCAAGGTTTTGAGAAGACAGTAGCTGATATGTACCTTGGGAAGGTTGACAGTACAGTTCGAGGCCTATTTGCTGAATATTCCTCAAAGATGGATAACATGATGATGGGTAACATGCCAGCAAGTCCAATCACTGACTTAACCGCTGATGGAAGTAGTCCATGGTCTGATTGGGGGGAACATATTAGTGCAGAAAACAGGAGAAGAGCAAATGAGCTTGACATATATCTGGAGGATGAATTGGTCTCTATTGGTGGTGATTTTGACATCTTACAGTACTGGAAGATATTTTCCATCAAGTATCCTATACTTGCTCAAATGGCACGTGATTTATTGGCAATTCCAGCATCAACTGTGCCATCGGAATCTGCCTTTTCCACTGGATCAAGAGTTATAAGTGATTATAGAAGTAGTCTTACTAGCGAGACAGTAGAAATTTTGATGTGTCTTGAAGATTGGATTAGAGCAGAAGATACTCATTTTTTCATCATGTAAAAATTTTGTAACCTCTGATATTATGAATAATTTTCTAACTCATTGTCTCATCATATTTGCTCAGATGCCACTATTTTAGACAGTACTGAAACTGATAGTGATGAGGATAAAGATAACTAATTCCTTCAGGTAGTTTCCTTTTTATTAATCATCGAGCATGTACATAAATAGTGGCCTAGTATCAGCTATATACTAGTATGTTGTCTACTAATGTTCTGTTTTCAGCTTGCAGAATTTTGAGACCTTCACCTTGGGAGCTGCCATTAGTGTTCATGTTCTTATGATATTTGATGATAGAATTTATAGCCTTGACTGATTGCCTAGAGATCGTTGTTAAATATGTGATCCGAATTTCAGCATACAATTATTCGGATTAGTTTCCTAATAGAACTCTGTATTATAGGATTAGTTTTCTATTAGAACTTCGTGTCTTTGCCTATTAGGACTCCTAGATTTCTCCTATATATATCCCTTGTAAGCCGCATAGGGAGGGTGCGATAACCCAATGTATCCCTTGCGTTTATATCCAACTCCTCTATACTGATCATTGCCGGTCGGCGCCCGTGGTCTTTTTCCGCAAGGGTTTTCCACGTTAAATTCGTGTCTCCATTGTGCATCTATTTTCTTAACAAGTGGTATCAGAGCATTGGAGATCTGGTTTACTACCACGCCGCTATCATCGCCGGCACACATGGCTAGGAATTTAGGTTCAGTCTTTTTGCTACACTCACACACCAGTTTATCAGGAGGTTTTCTACGGAGATCAAAATACTTCGTTTTATACACCTAGAGTGTTTCGCGTTTCTGCTAGGGTTCCACAAAATTATACCAGCAAATTCAGGATTTTATTCCCAAGGCGAGTTTGAAGTATGATCTACTGCTCCTGGATTGAGATGCAATATTCTCGTTATGGCAAGTGAAGATGCAAGTTGGCTCATCTACCATGGAGGAGAAGCTAATACTATCATGCACCAGTCTATCAGTTGCGCATATATGTATTGTGACACACAAGCGAAGTCGTCGAGAGGGAGCCTCAAGGTTCCTGTCCAGATCATGTGGAAGTGGTCAAATTTTCGGCGGAATTGCTGCGTCCGTTTGCCCAAAATACCAGGAGGTTTTATCAGGAGATCTATGTACTTCGTTTTAAGCACAAGAGTTTCGCGTTTCTGCTACAGCAGATTCAGGATTTTATTCCCATGGCGAGTTTGAAGTTTGTGCATCAGGTTTCGCGTCTCTGCTAGGTTCAGACAAGTTTATACTAGCAGATTCAGGATTTATTCCCTATGGCGAGTTATGAAGTATGGTCTAGCTCTTCTGGGTCGAGGGTGTTATATTGTAGTCATGCAGACTATTTGGCGTGCAGTGATTTTATCTACATGAGGTTATTTGGAGATTGAAGATTTTTTATGCTACAAGGGAAATTCGTCTCAAGGTGGAGATTGTTAAATATGTGATCCGAATTTCAGCATACAATTATTCGAATTAGTTTCCTAATAGAACTCTGTATTATAGGATTAGTTTTCTATTAGGACTTCCTGTCTTTGCCTATTAGGACTCTTAGATTTCTCCTATATATATCCCTTGTAAGCCGCATAGGGAGGGTGCGACAACCCAATGTATCCCCTGCGTTTGTATCCAACTCCTCAATAGTGATCATTGCCAGTCGGCACCCGCGGTTTTTTCCCGTAAGGGTTTTCCACGTTAAACTCCTCTATACTGATCATTGCCGGTCGGCGCCCGTGGTCTTTTCCCGCAAGGGTTTTCCACGTTAAATTCGTGTCTCCATTGTGTATCTATTTTCTTAATAATGGTAGAACAATATCTTAGTAGGATGGGAGCTTATCATATGTATCTTGAGTTGGATGAGAAATATTAGTTGTTTCTAAGTTGTATGCCATAATACCATTTGATAACACTCCAGTTATCCTTATTCTGTTAAAGTGTAAACTTCAAGCCACTTTAATCTTGTTTGCAATTTTCATTCACTTCCATGATGCGTTAGAATGGGAAAGTGTATATGTGTTGTGTGTGCTGTATGTAATTTGTGTGTAGTGGGTTGGTTGGTGGGTCAGCTAAACCCACCAAACAAACCCAGCGGGTAGAACAACAGGAGGTGGGTAGCCCGCCAGATTTTTTGCGGGCGATGCGGGCCGCCGCAACCCGCCCCACTTGCAGCCTTAGGTGGCCGGCACTACTAATGGTGCCGCCTCTGCCTCCGTGGGCTGCCTTCTCTTTTCTTCCTGGACGCAGCCGGAGCGGCACAACGCGGCTGACGGCGAGCCATGGTTGGTGTCATCCTCGCCTGCTGCTGCGCTCGCCCGCTGCCGCTTCGCCCGCCGCTGCTCCACCCCGCTCGTTCCCTCCTCCCGGAGCTTGCCGGCATTTAGTTGTCCAGGAGAGGAGGACAGATAAGAGGTGGAGAAAGTAGCAAGAAGGAGAGGTGGCTACTGGGGGACTATATGTTTTTTTTATTTTACTAACTAGGATGCCCCAGAGATCCATATTGCTACGATATCTAAATATTAGGATTATGAATATCATCAAGTTGAGTGATGGCAGGTATTCGGTTTTACTACTGCATATAACGTGTTTATATAGTACTGTAGTCGTTACCAACACGGATTTTGCAGGGGAAAAAAAATGATGCATTGCCTGGTGATATATACCGTAGCACTCTGACGTCTCGATTGGCCAGACCAGAACTAGATAACACCCAGCATTCATTTGTTTTCACCTGTAAATGAAGTATGCAATGTAATATATAACACACACGGGTCGATCTATATATTTATCTAGTGGTATATCACTAAGGGTGAGTTCTTCCCCCTACTTTCCCAACTCGTAACTCTCTTTTTCCACGCGCACGCTTTTCAAACTGCTAAATGGTGTGTTTTTTCGAGAAGTTTATTAATCTATTTTTCAAAAAAAAGTTAGCAAATGCTTAATTAATCATACGCTAATGAGTCGCTCCGTTTTACGTATTGGGTGGGTTAGTTCCCAACACAGCCCAAAGATCACAGCTTAAGAAAACTCAAAAGAAGTCACCATATTTGCTTTAAAGATCTTGTTGATGTAAAAAAAATACACATTGATCTGAGAGATTTACTTTACTTTAGTGCAGGTTTAAATCTTACTTTCGGGTTCAAAACATGCTAGTTGGTTTGATCCTGCAATCAACAAGAGTATAATAAAATATTTAAATTGATAAACGATAGTCCATCGGTTAATGAGTCGATGAAGTATCGTCTTTAACCCAGCCGATGTGATTGAACAGAATCGACTGTTAGGTGAGATACAGAGTAAAACGTAAAGTAAAGATAATGTACCAGCTAAACCTCTAACCTCTAAACCTCTAGTACAACCTTATATAAATATATAGATATAAATAAATACATTCAATCTATATACCCATTAAGGGATAGATATAGCATATAAAGTATGATTAGATTAACTAAGCAAATTTAAATATCTATATCACGTAAGATCGGCTGAAACTCCAATTCTACCATTATTATATTCGAAAGACAGATTAGATTTTATGATTCTGAGCATAGTTAAGGATGATGTATCACAAAGTAGGCAAAAAGCATAAAGTCTAAATAATCAGGACTTTGGTTACTTTTCATGGCGGTGAATAGCTTAGCTAATTTAATCTGGTAAAACAATTTAGCCGATACCAGTAAAAACTCTAAAGCAGATTCCAGCCGATACGAGTAAATAAAGATACCAACCTAGATTAACTGAGATATATGATAAACAGTGATCATATAATAAACAGTGATCATATAAACAAGATTAAAATATCTAAAACGACATAATATTGATAACACAAACCACTGTAACAAGTATTACCTCTTGTTGAGAGATCGAAACCGATGCCCTAACTCGAAGCAAGAACTCGTCGAAATAAGTTGAAAGAAAAAAGGTGGCGATTTGGTGTTAATTATTTACATGGTCTCGTGAATCTATTTATACCCGAATATACAAACTTGCCCATATTGGACACGACTTAAACTTTCCTAACACTACTCTAACCGACAAACAAGCCCCTAGGCGAATTCTTACCCAAAAATATCTCTAAGAAAATTACATAATATCATAATCAATAGATACAATTACCTATAATGGAATTCATCCTCGCACAACAATATCCCTGAAGCTTGTAATTTGAAACCGACAATGACTACATCGGCTCACCGTACCCAACTCTACTTGCATCGGCTAGTCGATTCTGACTCAATATCGGCCGGTACATCCTCCAGCCGATGTGCACTTTGTTTCCGGAAATATTGTATCTCCTCCAAATCCACCTCGACCTTGATCTCCAACTCCGATTCTTCCTTACCAAAATTTGCTGGTAACAGACCTACAAATTCTCACATTAATACGGAACCCGTATGTATATTTAACAGTTGTTTAAAGTCAACGTTGTTGTAATTGGTCGAATTGAATTCCAGAACTCGGTTACTTAGTTTTGATGTTCTCTTGTTGTCCTATGGTGTGAGCTATGCTATGGTTGTGTAACTCTCTGTACCTCATCCCTAAAGCGAAATCGCTAATGAGCGACTAATTGCGCGCCTGTCCTCCCGCGTGGTGTGGGCACAGGGCACGCGCGGAGAGCCATCGGCGCAACGCGTGGCAGCATTTTTTTCCTTTTTCTTGGTTTTCTGGTTTTTTCTTCCGGTTATTTTTTCTGGTTTTTTCTTCCGGTTATTTTTTCTGGTTTTCAATATACGCGTATTACAAACTTTGTATACGCGTATACAAACTTCGTATGTGTGTTTTTTATATGTACATATATATGTATACAAACTTATATGTATTCTTTTA
Organism: Oryza punctata; assembly: GCA_000573905.2. Classification (NCBI taxonomy): domain Eukaryota; kingdom Viridiplantae; phylum Streptophyta; class Magnoliopsida; order Poales; family Poaceae; genus Oryza; species Oryza punctata. The sequence continues at coordinate 240,920 of CM002494.2, read as the reverse complement.
AATGTGTTCAAACTTTGTATACGCGTATACAAACTTTGTATACGTTAAATACAAACTTTGTATACACGTATACAAAGTTTACATACGTGTATGTAAAGTTTGTATACATGTATACAAATTTTGTATACATCGAATACAAATGTATGCACGTATACAAACTTGTATACACGTATATAAACTGTGTATACACATATACTAGATTTGTATACATGTATATACATAAAAATATATACATATATAAAAATTATATACATACGTAATAAAATATATACATGCGTATATATATACACTACAGAAGAGATAGTACTATACAAGTGAAAACTGACCGCGCGGTTGGACGCCGATCAGCCATACCCCTGGCCACCTATGGCTTCCTCCGCTTAACTGTGTCCCTACCTACCGTCAGCTATAAAAAAACCGTATAAAACTTGGAATAAAATCGATTATAAAATTAAAATATAAAACTTCGGATAAAATGATTATAGAATTAGGATATGATATATCGTTTTTAGCAATTTCGTTAATAATTAATTATTGTGTCAACGACAATACAATACGTATTGTCTCGTAGAGTACTGTGTCCATTACATTTTGATTCGGGACCTTGTTTTAATTAATTTGGTTTGTAAGGCACGCAACGCATGGCTTCCCTTTGCGTCCCTTGATCGCTTCTTCTTCTTGGAAACCCGATGCGCCATAGGCACATTGACAGGTCGGGCCCACGGTCAGGTTTATGACAGGTGGGGCCGGGACGGAGAGCAATTACTCCTAATAACGTACATTGCATAGACGTAGCTGACGGGTGGGGACCCGCATGGGTGCGGTGTGCGGTGGGGTGGGTCCCGGTGCGCAGTGAGAGAAAGGGGACAGGGTGGCGAGGGGGATTCAAGTGCAGTAATGCACGTATTTAATGGCCACATCAATACTCAGCTTCCCCACACTCGCCCTACTATGCCTACCCTCGCTTATCTACCCCAAAACATCATCCAACAATCTCTATATTTATTCTCCCTTCTTCAAACATACTACTAAAGGTCTGGTTTAATTGCCTAAGTCTTTCTATATAGTATTACTCTACTATTTACTAAGTAGTGTATCTATAATAAATATCGATAATACCATGATTGTATCACATCTAAATATTGCAAGTGTGTCAATACTTGACTCTTTTCTTTGAAAGTTTGACTTGAAACATATCAAATGACTCACGTTTAGTTTTTAAAATACTTTCTCCATCCTAAAATATAAGGATTTTTAGGATTGAACACGATTATTAAGAAAATAGGTAGAATTATTAAGAATATATAGGTGTACGTTTTTAAGGTTGTCCTTAATCTTTTTGATAATTCAAGATGAGTATTTAAAATCGGTTAGCATGAAGATATATTTTATAGTAAGTTATGTCACTTTACGTAGTTGTATCCGAAGAAACACTGCCACGTAGGGTAGATTTCATAGATGAATGTTCGGGAGGGAACCCGTTAAGATGAACGCGTGCTGGTTTATTTTAGATTTTGGCAGTGTAGTTATGACATCTTCTAATACCATAGAGATGAATAATTAGGGGATTGAAGAGTGAATAAATGTGGGATAGAGACTTCCCATGGGTTGAGGCTGTCAGTATAATTTAATAGAAGTCAAAAGGCATAAGGAGTAGAAAGGGGAAGGGGGTGTGTACGTAGCGATTTTGGTGGTTGCTGCTGTCCGCCTACTTTCTCCACCACTTTTTTCATCATCTTCTTCTTCGTTTCCAAGTTCCAAGTTCCAAGTTCCAAGTGAAGTCCGCCCGCACTCCTCGCCGCCGGCCGGATGGGGATGGCCCCCGCCGGGCGGCTCCTCCTCATCTCCTGCCTCTTCTGTGAGTACTTCTTCTTCTTGATCCGCTGCTCACTCCTCTGTTTCCTTTCCACCCACCCATGCATTTCTATATACTATGTTTCACCAAATCTAATTTCTTGATTTTGTTTCTGAATCCGCAGGTCTGCAGGCGCTGTTACCCAATTCGGGCCCTGCATTTGCTCACCGCACCGCTGTGGAGGAGGATGACGGCCTCATGCCACAGCTCCCACCCACCGCCTCTCCCAACCCCTTGGTTCCCTTCCTGGCGCCGGCCCCTCTCGCGCCATTCTTCAACATCACCCCTCCTAACTTGTCAGGTCTCTTCCTTCTTCTTACCCTTACTTACATATATATATATATATATATATGTTCATCTCTCTCTCTGCGCGCGCGCGTGTGTGTTTGTTTGTTTTATAACCAAGATGCATACCTTAATGTGCCTGCTAATTCCTCCACGCAGGCAAGTGCTCATTGAATTTTACTTCTGTCGATGACCTCATGACCACCACGGCTGTCGACTGCTTTGCGTCGTTCGCCCCCTTCCTCGCCAATGTCATCTGCTGCCCCCAGCTTCAGGCCATGCTCACCATCCTCATTGGACAGTCCAGCAAGCAGACTGGCTCCCTTGCATTGGATACCACCGTCGCTAACTACTGCCTCTCCGATGTTCAGCAGCTGTTGTTGAGCCAGGGCGCTAGTGATGAGCTCCATAACATTTGCTCAGTTCACCTCTCCAATGTCACCGAGGGATCATGCCCCATAAGCACCGTCGATGCGTTTGAAGCTGTTATCGACTCCTCAAAGCTCCTCGAGGCCTGTCAGAAGATTGATCCTGTCAACGAGTGCTGCAGCCGCACCTGCCAGGATGCTATCAACGAAGCATCCCAGAAGATCTCTTTGAAGGATGGTGGTTTGACAAGCTACACTGGTAGCCCCAAAGTTGACAGTTGCAGGAACGTTGTGCTCAGATGGCTATCGAGTAGGCTTGGCCCATCATCTGCAAAGCAAATGCTCAGGCAGATATCTAACTGCAATGTCAATGGAGGTACCCTCAAACTAGCATCTTGAATGTACTACCTTTACAATGCCATCAGCCACACCATATTATGTTCTTTACAATAGACCACATACATATACACACCCTGCTCCTGATCTATATTGCTTACAAAATGAAGCATTTATTTAGCTTAGTTATTATTTAATCCCTCTATAAATGAAACTGTTACAATGCACCATTCTGTTCTCACATCTTTCCCTGTGTAGTTTGCAATTGTATTCATGTAAACTTGCGTGCCACTATAGCACTATCCCCTGCAAGTTAGATTGATTTAGTTAAGTTTATATATGCTATAGGGACTCAATGTTGGTGTCTAACTATCAAACTGATAGAAAGTCCATTGATTCAACTTGTTTAACTCTAGAGTTTACACTGAATAAGCACCAAAGAGGGAAAAGTTAGTTCAAGTTGATGGATGCATAAGAATAAAATAGCTCACTCTTACATGACCATAAAGGTATGAAAGTGCTGCAGACAGATCCTTTGGATTTAAGGACGGCAGTCGATTTTCTTCCAAAGAAAACAACGTAATTTAAAGCAAAGCACTAAACAGTCCATATATCTACATCTGAAAAAAACAATGCATAGTCTCTTGTGGCCATGTGGGTCTTCGGAACACTTTGCTGCCATTGGAAGTTGACTGCATGGAACTCATTAGGAGCCTTAGTTCTTTACTTCAAGTATCTAGGTCAGTGCTATCGTAATATGCTAGGTTCTGAAAACATGTGGGCCGTTGCCACTTCTCCAAGTAATCAATAAGAATGTGCCTCTCGATTGTTCGGATAAATCGGGTCGAGAGGGTTGACCGTTGTGATCATCGGCGACTAGTCACCTCCTTTCCTCCGCCGAAAGATGCTTAGCCAGAAGCGACGAAGGAGGGGAGCTGGGGAAGGCCGATGATGGCAATGAGGGGGAAGCTGTCGTATTAGGTTTGATGGATCTCAGATGTATGAACTGGATGGAAATAATAAAATCTTTAGTACACTAGAACTGTCATGTATGTACATCGAACAAATTACAGAACTTTTCTGTACCCTTATCTTTTTTTTATCACCATCATTGCTAGTGTCTTTATGAAAAATTGTATTTGTACTATGTCTTAAATTTTGTTCTCACTGTTCAGTGCTAATGTTTTTTATGCTGAGAAATTGTTTGCATTTCAACTCTCCAGTTTGTCCACTAAGCTTTCCAGACACTAGTAAAGTGGCAAAAGAATGCAGTGGAACTGTCAAGAACGGTACTTCATGTTGCAAGGCTATGGACAGTTATGTATCTCACTTGCAAAAGCAAAGCTTCATAACAAATTTGCAAGCTTTAGATTGTGCCCAATTCCTTGGTGACAAGTTGCAAAAGATGAATGTCAGTATGAATGTTTATAGCTCATGTCAGATAACTCTCAAGGACTTTTCACTTCAAGGTAAGTTATAAAAGAACATTCAGTTGTTTGTGCATTAAGATCATATTTTAAATGCCTTTTGTGTATTTCTTGGAAACTGAATTGATGGAGTTTCTTTTCTTCGTTCAACTTATGTGTTTGACCGATTGGACCACCCTGCTGATTTGACAAACAGTTGGATCTCAAGGTATGTTAACATTTTCAATTATTTTTACCGGTCATATAACAGTTTATATTAAGCTTCGAGAGTACGGGCATCTTTAGTTCTTTTGTTTGACTAGCCTAGCATTGGTAGTGGTAAGGAAATCCTTGCTATGTGAGGAAAGTCTATTTACTCTGTCAAAATAAATGAAGTCATTTTCACCTTGCCCAAAACAAAATCAGGCAAAGGAACCAAACTCCGAATATGCTTTCCTGTCCACTAACCTAGCTAGGTGAGGGTGGGAAAAGAAAACCATATCTGCCCTACATTTCTGAATATTGGGCTGCTCATTTTGGTTTCATTAAGGGATTGAAAAATGATCATGATTTCCTTGATGTGGGAGTTAGAACATGAATTAGATTGATCAGCTTGTACCAATTGTTTTACTAAACTTGTTTTTATAGCAATACTGCTTTTTTAGTCTGCATTGTAGATTTACGTTGTGTCCTATTGGACAAAATTCTATTATACTGACCAAACTGTATACAATAGCGTTTTTAGGCTTCACTAGCTACATTGAATTTAACCTTGTCATCTTGTGAATTGTGTATCAAATGATTGCATTAATTGTTCCTGATTGGTCTTTTATCATTTTATGCAGAATCTGGATGCCTTCTTCCAAGTATGCCATCTGATGCATCTTTTGACCCAGCTACTGGGATTAGTTTCACATGTGATCTGAATGATAATATTGCTGCCCCATGGCCATCTTCTATGCAAGCATCGTCTTCTTCATGCAATAAATGTATGTTGTATATCCATTGATCATGTATTACTATGCGCTGGTTGTATTTACATGTTTACACACTTGCGCCTTTTTGGTTGTTTCTTAGGCTCCTTTTGGATCATAGGAAAAGTTTCCTGATCCCTGCAGGAATTGAACTATTTTAAAGTGAAATTACTGCCAAAATCCTATGTTACAGACAGGTCCAAAAAAGTTACTCAGCCAAATAGACTAGTTGTGAGCTTAAAAGTTGAACCCTTCTTTAATTCATCTACTGTGATTTTTCTACCTTCTTCTGTAAAAACAATTTGCAATTAAGTTAAAGTCTGAGTTGGCAATTCTATGGTAGAGTGTGAAATATTCTCCTTGGTTTCCTCGCTAAAACAGTTACGCTCTACGGTTCTATGTTGCTGCTTCCTCTATTTTATTGTTTTGGTCATTTTGAAGAAAGTTGTGGATGTATTTTTTTCACTTGTTGAGGGTATCCCCTTCTTCTGGGGAAAGAAACCTCTTTGATCAATAAATTGCTTGTCTATGTACAGCTTTTGTCCTGGCTTTTCAAGCTCTGATTTTTTAGCGGTTCTGGCAAAGCAGTAGTGACACCCTTACAGTTGCATTGTGTCCCAATCTTCTTGTGGTGCTTGAATGTATGTGCTCTGTTGCTTTTATTTATTTTAGGTTCTCACTGTAAGTTCTGTTATTTTGTATTCAGCTGTTAATATTCCAGAGAGACCTGCTGCGACATCGGCACAAAATGGTAAGGCAACAACATGTTTATTTTTCTCTATCCATTCCGTGGCAACAGTATTCACCAATCGACACTATACTTGAGCTATGATATATCTCTGAATCAGTATAGAACCTTTGTATTTTGTGGTCATATGAATTAAAGGTGATGTTTCCTGTCGCAGGTGTCAACCACAACAGACTGGAGCTTAGCCTACTTATTTCTTTGGGCACCCTTGTTGTTGCTATTTGGCTACAAGTCTAGTCCAGTTAGCGAATTATTGATTTCAGATTCAGGAGAGCTGATTGGAATTGTCAACTGCGGAGTTTTTGTGCTTGATGATCACATCAAAGTGTTGTAGGTTACATGTGCTTTTTAGTTCCTGATAGCTGTTAGTGTAATTTCTTGTAAGCCATATAATAGTAGTAATAATTTATTATGCCTTTGTATAGAGAGAAAGAAGGGAAAAAATTAAAAGGGTGTGAAATGGGCAGGACAATTTAGCGAGACCACTGTTGTCTGATGGGAGTACACATCATATTGGGATGGACTCTACTCCATCATTGTTTAGAATTTATGTTATTGAATTGTCCATTTTTCTGATGATGTGCGAATTAATCATTACTGAGAATCATATCATCTCATCTGAACTTTGACAAGGCTCTGTAGCATTGAATCGGACAATTAGCAGATGGAGAGGGATTCCTGTGAATGTGGCCATGCCTATGCCAGTTGTTGCTCACCTGAACAGATAAATGGAAGGAGTAGGCTTCCCGTGATCTCTCCTCGTTGCAGACGCACACGCACAGAGCAGATTGGATAAGATTCGTCCATTCAAGATACAGGTTCTGCAGCCTAGCAACAGATTAATTTGTGCTGTTGCATGTAGTATATGGATTGACAAGCTGATTATACCATGAACTACCTGGGGGACCAAAATTAAATCAGCAAGCATTGCGTAGTATGTTATGTCTCTAAAATATACAGTAAGAGAAATGACGTGTAGCCTGCCTACCAGAAACGTCAGAAGAAGCAGCAGCGACAAACTGGTGCTCTTGGTCAAGAACCACACTGTCATACTGTAGTACTTTGCGAGATCAATATGCAAAAGTAATACTCCTATATAGTACAGTATGTGCCATATATATAGTCCATTATGTTGGAACTTGGAGTGAGTACGTAATCGATCGATGTAGATTAGAATACATATAGTATTAGTTTAACCCTGACTTGATATAGCACATCAGTCCAAATCTGCGTGTATCCCACAACGCCAACATCAGCATCAAACATGGCCCCGTCAATTTGGCATATACTAGTGTGTGTGTGTCTGATATATATATTCTCGTCCTCTTACAAGAGTCTATATAGAGATCAGAGAGATAATCAGATGTATACTTACTACTCCCCTTGTACTTTTCTATCCTGCTTGATATTCCCCTAGCTAGCTAATTCAACTAGCTCCCCATAAGTTCCATGCATAAACTAGGAGTACTCCAGTATCGATCGTACTGCATCCGATGTTATTTTATTAATCGAATGCAGATCTAGCAAGCAAGCACAATGGCATGAAATAGCTAGCCTAGCCAGGTTAAATATATGTAATCTCAGTGAGAAAAAAGTGTTAGGCAGGAGTATCTATCAATATCATCGCGTGTATAATCACAGATTTCTTTACATGTATCTTTCGATCGACCTTTACCGTCGTCCTTATCGAAAAGGCAGGGGCAGTATATATGCATACTCCAATATACGGATGAATAATGGAACCTCAAAATATTACACACGCAAATAGCTATCAACATGAATCTAGTGAGAGAGAAATGTACTGGCGCCACTAGTTTTCATCAGCGTGGGTTAAGAAGGGTATTCACGAATGAATGTATAAGTGTGATGTTACGTGTGTAGTAGTAGTATGTGTATGTGTGTGTCAACCGTGTAATAATTAGCGTGTCGTTTTGAGGGAGATCGACGCTGGATGATGATGAGCCAGCCATGCACGGCTACCTACCGGACATTTCCTCTCCTCTTGGCTCCACTGCACGGCCCAAACAGTCTCTCAAAACAGTAACTCCTCGCTCCTATTTTCATGACCACGCCTCTAATTACAAGCAATTTGATGAGGCACTCATCTCCGCTAAACATCTAAAACATAACATAAAAACATAATAATTATTAATACGTCACATTATTTTATCTACAATTCATGATTGCATAGCAATTATATCTACAATTCATAATAACGTTCTAAACCTTAACGTATATGCATGCTAAATTATTATTTCTCACATTATTTTTATAATATTTTAACCCAAACCAAATCTATCCATTAGTTCTACGCATTTAACATATATTCATCTAATATAATATTCATCCATATATTCGGCAGTAAGGTGTAGACCTTCATCTAGTATTTTTTATGATGCTACCAATAGAAACTAAGTTCAATGGCATGTCATAAACTGAGGAATATTTAACTATTCACCACTTTTAGATGTGGTAATTAACCATTCATCACCTAGACCTACATAAGTCATAGACACATAAGAGTCCACATGTCATTGACACGTAAGTGACAAATGGTTAAACGCCAAATATAAGAGTAACAAATAATTAAATGTCCCTAAAACTGAGGTTCATTGATGATATGTGAAAGGACCTTGATGTCGCCTAGAGGAGGGTGAATAGACGTTCCTAAAAATTATCACAACTTCATAGCACATTACAATGACGAGAACTGTCGGTTCAAATCGGAACTTCCGGTATGGGGTTGAAAGTTCCGGTCTCAGCCGAAAAGTTCGGCGGATAACGGAACAAAACACTAGCTATGAATTTGTAGCTCAAACAAATAAAATATATATGAATCAAAAGGTGACAAACAATGTATCTAAGCAAGATATAAGGTCACCAACTATATTAATTAAGCATGCAAGTAGATCGAGTAAAAACAAACTCAAGCACAATATGAGAGATGGCAAGAACGAGCAAACCAAGAGAGGAGACACGTTGATTTGTTTTCCGAAGTTCGGATCCACGGATCCTATGCCTCCGTTGAGGGGTCACAAAGGCTGGGTCTATTTCAACCCTTTCCTCACGAGATTGCACAAATGCACTCCTCGATTTCACTCTTGATTTCTTCCCTTGCAGAGGCGAAATCGAAGCCTTCACAAACTTTCCGTGACACATCACAACCTTGGGTGCTCACTGGCGACGCCTAGCCGTCTAGGAGACCTTAGTCCCCAAGAACAATCGAATATTTGTTTGCTATGAATTCGAGTGCTCAAAGTATGGAGTGAAGCTCACTAGCTCTCAACCTCTCAATCTCTCAATCCAACTCTCTCTCCTTCTCAAATCCCTCTCACAAAGAAACACCACAAAGTTAGGGGAATAGGGATGGCTATTTGGCTTTGGATGTGTCTAATAATGCCCAAGAACAGCAACCACTTAAAGGGAGGGTGGAGGAGTTTATTACCCGAGCCTTTTAAAACTAGCCGTTGGAGACCAAGACTGCAATTTTCGGAATTTCTGAAATGCATTTTCAGACAAGTACGAAAATCAACAGAAGGCAATCTCAGTTTCGCAGCAATTTTTGGAATTTCCAAAAATTTTCGGATTTTTTCGAAATATTTTTGGACTTGCCGAGATTTTTTCGGAATTTCCAAAAAGCACATAGTAAAACGATCATAACTTTTCGCGCGGGAGTCCGTTTTTTATAATCTTGGACTCTATGGAAAGCTCACTCAAAAAACTATCCAACTAAACCAAAATCAAGGTTTAAAACCACTCAAAGGATATGTTAAATCTTGGATTTCTCTCAAGGTAGCACTAGGATGGGTCACTTTGAGCACCGAGACATACACAAACACATCGATGTTGCATCCCTCTTGATAGTACGGTATTCCTATACTCAAATTTGAATAAGAAGAGAATTATACCAGTAGGAATGCCTTCCTTCCATCTTCCTTCCTTTATCTTAAGGGACGCCAACGCCAAAAACCGTTTCACTATATATTCTTCAAATGATTGATGCGGTTACTCGTAGCTTCAAATGGTCTCGCACGGTCCATCATGACAAGTTGACACTTGCCCTTCACCACTGGATTTGGTTCTTCGGTGCCAAGCCCCTTGCTTGCCCTTTACCGCCACATGGTCCATCGCGACCGAGCATCGTTTGCCCTTCACCGTCTTGCCATAGTAGCCATTTCGTATCCCACATCTTCAATATCTCCACTTTTTCATTCTTGGTATCTTTAGGTGTAATCATATCACTTGAGCATTAACACCTTTTCAATCCTTGAGACCTATTTTTCTCATTCAACTCAATGAAATTATTAGTCTCAATGATTCGGTTGTCAACCTCCAAACATGTTGACCAACCGATCACGCATATAAAAGGATATGAATAAGTGGATGAGTATTAATCAATATCACAAGTATCATGTACTAAAATGTAAAGATCCTAATTAAATATAAGTGAATAACTTGTATCAAGTACATGCATAACTAAGGTATAGGATTTGCTCCCCCTAAATGTATGCATACAAAATATTTTTGTGTGAAGCAAAAGTATGCATAACTAGAGATAAAACATTGGGAGCTTACCCTATAAAAGAATAGAAGGTATTGATCATATGTAGACATTAAGATAGAAGAATACCTTCATCATCTCCATGTTCTCAATTTGAAGAGACTATACAAGATATAGCTCAAACAAAACATTAGTCTCAAATATATATCACTCACATGAAAATATTATATATGAATATATCAATATGTGCATGGAGAGAAAGAGTGATACGTATATGTCAGAGGGTGAACTCCGCAGCGGGGGACTGTGCGGACCCCCTTTTTGAGTTCGGCCCAGGGGCGCGTGAAAGAGGCTTTCCTAGGTTCGGTCCCGGTGGAGCCGGTGAGGATCGGAGATCGCAAGAGTGAGGACGGTGACGCACGAGCAAGTATACAGGTTCGGGCTATCCATGAGGCGTAATACCCTACACCTGTGAGGTGGATTATCTGTGTGAGATCTAGCTCTCAAGAGTTGGACTCAGCTAGGACTAAGCTAAGGGGAAGAACTCTGAGAGCCGACCTCCTCCTTTTTTCCCCTCCTTTCCTCTCTCTAGGACTGGGCCTCCTTTTATATCTCAAGGGAACACCACATGGGCCAGTCAGGCTATATCTAAAGAAAAGGCGTAGGCTACTTTACAATTAAGAGCCACACTGTGGCTTGTCATCGAAGTCTTCCGCTCCTGTTGTGCCGACATGACTCCCGATAGGCCGCCTGCTGCAGAGAATGACGCCGCATGTCATTCTCCATTAAGCGGTTGAAGACTTGCTTGCCCAACCGTAGCCTGTGTGATGTGCCAGGTGATTGGACTTGACGCACCAACTTCGGTGGGCACATGAGCCGAAACGGCTCACATGATCCTGATGTGACTCGACGGGAAGCGCAGTGTACCTACCGGGCGTACGCCGGCGTGCCCGGTACCGTGCACCGTCCCATCGGTCATTCGGACTGGTCGCGAGCCGGTCAGCCGACCGCGACCGATGTCAGATGCAATCGTACGCGTCATTCCGCAATAAATGCGGCACGCGCGTGGCGCGGGCGCACTATGCCTGCGCCGCCATTAATGAAAGTAAGTGAGTGCTGGAGGCGCTCACCTACTCCGCTACACGTGGCAGCGGCCCGAGGGGATCGGGGGGAGCCCGACCCCTGCTGAGCTATCCCCCGAGGGGGTAGCGTGTCATGGGAGGGCGGCTGCCACGTCGCCCTCGGGCCTTCTCCCCCCTCGGGGGATGGCCACGTGGGCAGGTGGGGCCCCCGCAAACCCAAAGTTGGCATACCCCTGGGCCCAGGACACCGACAGTAGCCCCCGGCGTAAAGCCTGCGGGGGGCTCCACTGTAGGATGACCAGGCTTTACGCCACCTCGTCGCCTCAGCGTGAAGTGGGCCCAGGTTCTCAGAGAAGACGAGTAGCCACCGGTTTTGCGCGGAGAGAGAACGCCTCTCAGCAATAATGGGCCGCTAGCCCGTAACGGCCTCATTATCTGGGGCGTAATCCGAAACGCCTCACAACGGCAATGGGCCATTATCACGTAATGGCCCGATTACCGGGGGCGGCGCGTGAAACAGGGCGCGTCCGTCCATATGCCCGTAGTGGGGATGATGGCCTATCCCTCGGGAATCATGCGCGCCTTTAAGGCGGACGCGATCCGTCCTTCCATCTCCGTGACGGCTGCGGTGTTTCGCGCACGCACCGGAAGCGGAGCAGTGGGGATAATGGGGAAAGTTCGCCCGAGAATCGAGGGGGCGAGATGGTGGGCGCGGGAAACGAGGAGCCGGGCGTGGCAGCGGCCGGGCTATAAGAGGGCATCGAGAAGAGGGCCTTCCCCTTCCTTCGCCAATTTTGCCCAACTCAGCCCTCCTGCGCCCTTGCTTTCGTTGTTTCCCAGCGCCCTTCTCACCGCACGCTTTCGTTTCTCGCATCCCACATCCCTTGGAGTGATGGCGCGGGGATCCTCTCCGGTCGAGGGCAGTGTGTTGCCGCCATCGCGCATCACCAACGACCGCATGGCCAGCCTGCCACGCAAGTTCATGTCGGCGGTGGCCGACCGGGACAGTGGTGCTGGGCAAGGCACGCCTGGCGCCGCAGTTCCCGGAGCGAGCCGTCTTCTTCCTCCCCTTCGCCATGGCAGGGCTCATCCCGCCATTCTCCGGCTTCTTCCTGGAGGTGTTGAACTACTACAACCTCTAGATGGGCCACCGCACCCCCAACGCCGTGATGACGCTGGCCATCTTCGCACACCTGTGCGAGATGTTGGTAGGGGTGAGGCCCTCGCTCCGACTGTTCCGGTGGTTCTACACCGTCCAGTCGGTGTCACCGCCGACGGAGATCGGCGGCTGTTACTTCCAGCCGCGGGCGCAGGCGTCCCACCAGTACATCCCATGCGTCCTGCGGAAGAAGTGGGACGACTGGAAGAACGACTGGTTCTACACCAGCCTCCAGGACGAGTGCCGTCTCCGTCTCCCAACTCGCCCGCCGAAGCAGACGCCAACATGGCGGTCGGTCATCACCCTCGGGGAGGGGTACAGCGCTGTCTTCGATCGCCTGATCGGACTACGCGCCCAGGGCCTCACGGGCGCCATGGTGTTTGGAGATTACACCCGGTGCCGCATCGCCCCGCTCCAGGAGCGCAGGCGGTGCGCCTGGGCGTACACGGGCTCCGAGGATCCCGTCCGGTCGCACCCAGGCCGCGATTGGGACTGGAGCCCGGAAGATCTTCGGGTGGTGGTTCAACGCGTGCTGAATCTCAGCACCGTGGAGCCATCCTAATACCCAACGGCATGCTACCCCTGTGCAGTGACCCGGACCGCGAGAGCATCCGGGCCATAATGATCGCGATCGGGTCCTCGGGGGATCGGGGCCACGACGGCGCCGGGGGTAGTCGCAGCGGAGGAGGATAGTCCTCTTTCGGCGGGGGCCACCCACCGGCCCCCCACAGCAGTGGTTCCGGGGGTAGCCGCCCCGAAGACCCCAAGGGAAGAGGAAACACGGGGAGAGCTCCCCTCCCCCATCCCCACCCCAAGGGGGTGGTCTCGGGAGTACCCCGGGGGGGGGGGGGGGGGCGGCCCGCAAGCGGTTCACCGCCACCACCTGGGGGAGAGAAGAAGAGAAAGCGGCTCCACAAGCTGGGGAGACCGCACCCTGACAGGGGTTAGAGCCCAGCAAGGGGGGTTTTATAGAGCCCCCCAAATGGACATTCAAACGCCTAGCGGCCAAGTACAATCTCGTCCCCCGCAGGGGCCCCTCACCCTCTTCTCTTTACTCCCATTTTCTCACATTTGCCCTGCTCTTGGCCTCTCTTACCCAGCGACCTCCCTCCTCGGGGAGCGCCCCGCCAAACCAAGACCGACCGCCCTGCTGGGGCTGAGACCGCGGGGCGATCGGCTGACGAGGTGACTCGCCAGGCGGCTGATCTGCGGGCGGCTGAAGCGCGCCTATGGGAGGCTGAGGAAGCCGCCCACGAGGCGGCTCGTGCCCGCGAGACCGAGGCGGCCGCCCGGGTGGCCGGAGAGGCGCGAGCGCAGGAGGAGGCAGAGACCCGTGCTTGGGAAGATGCAGAGGCTCGCGCCCGAGAGGAAGCGGAGGCGGCCTGGCTTCGGCAGCTGGTGTTGGCCAGCCGGGATGGTGGCGGTACCCCAGAGCCTGAGGCCGGCCACGCCCCCGAGGCCGAGCGAGCCCCCGAGCCCGGGTAAGTCCCCGAGGCCGAGCCCGAGACTCCGTTGGGGTCGGATTGCTGGAGGTCTTTCTCCGCCGCTACGCTGCTGGGTGCAGAGCCCCTGCTCCAAGCCATGGCGTCGGCGAACTCCGCCGTCATGGATGGGCTCAATGCCCAGCTGCAATCCTTGGCGGGGGAGCGGGCCAAACCGGCCGCGTAGTGGGAGCGACTGGCCGAGGGGCGCCGCTCCCTGGAAAGCATGGTGGAGGCGGGCTGGAAAGCCTATGCTGCCCAGCTCGCGTCTGTCGACGCGCGCACCGAAGCCCTGGCGGAGATCACCAGGGAGGTGGAGGAGGAGAGGGTCACGGCGCTCGTCGCGACCGAGGCCATGGACATGAGTGCTCTGGACCTGCGCGAGCGGTTCGAGGCGCTCACCACCGACCTGACGCGCCGGCACGATGCCGCCCTAGCCCGGGAGCAGAGGGTGGCCGAGGCGGAAGCCGCCATCCAGCGGCGCGAAGACGTCATCGCGACGCATGCCAAGAACAACAGCATCTGCGCCGAGGAGCTCAAGGCGTAGGAGGAGACGTTGGCGACGCACGAAGCCGTCGCCGCGGAGGCGGATGCCACGTTCTGTCTCCGCGACATCACCTTCACCGAGCAGCTCCAAGCCCTCGCGGAGTCCGAGGACGCCAACCGGCGGCGGACCGAGGAGTTGCGCATCCGCGAGGAGTGCGTAGCCCACGTCCTTGGTCTCGAGGCGGAGGTCTCCCGCTGCGAGGAGGCTGTGATGGTGCGGGAGGTCGCGCAGATGGAGAATGCCCACGCCGAGCGGGCTGCCCTCAACAAGCGCGCCGCGAGCTCGACGACCACGCCGTCGAGCTCGAGCCGCGTGCGAAGGAGGTTGTGGAGGCGGCTCGGGGCGCCGGGACGGCCGAGGGGCAGAGTGACCTCGTTGCTCGCCTCGCTACGTCTGAGGAGCACGCCGCCGCCCTCCAAGAGCTGCTGATGGCCTGCAACGGGGAAGTCGAGGTGCTCAAGATGGCGCAGAACATGGCCCCCGGCATGCTCCAGGACGCCATCACAAAGTTGGAGCGCGCCGCGCGCGAGGCGAAGGTCTGGATGGGCCAGATCTATGCCTTCGGCAACACGCCGGCGGGGGTCGCCCACCGCATCGCTGCCATGGCGGAGAGTCTCGGGTGGTTCCCGGCAGAGGTCGAGGAGGCCTTTCGAAGGGCCTCGCTGAGGGGGCCGTGGAGCTGGTGCTGGCCAGCTGCCAGGCCCGCGACCCGGAGTTCAACCCGTGGGCGGTCTTCGATGACTTCCCGCCGAGGATCGAGGCGGCGGCCCGCGCCCAAGTCCGGGAGGTCGCCCGGGAGGTCGTCCATGCCTTTGAGGGGACAGCCCCTCGGTTCGCTATGCAGCCAACCTCCGACGACGATGACGACGAGGCTGACGACAGCAGTGACGACGGCGGCGAGGCGTGACTCCGCAAGCCAAGGCCCACGAGCAACACCCCTCCACCTTCTTTTTTCTTGCTTGTAGCTATATATATTCGGCCCTCGGGCCGATCTTGTAATAAATGACATTTCGCCACATGCTTGTGTTTTCATTTCCTGCAATGAATATATCATGGTTTTCATGTTAGTTCACTATTTGGTATATGTGATCCAAGCGTTTTCCCTTGTCGAGCTATTCGTTGTTTTGCCTTAAGTGGGGGTTCGGGTTCGGGCCGCAGTCCTAAGTGATCGAGACCGAGACTAGAGCACTTGGGGAGTTCCGCATGTCGAGACTGGCCAGGCCGAGAGCATGATGACTGGGGTAAGTGTTGACCCGATTGTGGGCCATTGGCGAGTTCCCCCGTATTTCAACATGTCTCGGGGCATAGCTCGCTCTAGGCCCCGTCAGCGTCTAGGTGGTGCGAATCACTTAGGAGCGATACGAACGCGAGCATCCCGCATTAAGACAAAATACCCAACAAAACGCGCACACTGAAAACCACCATTGGATCGAATGAATGTGTAAGGAAGAAAACTGTTATGCATAAAGTAAATGCGAAAGAGGGATATGTATATTGATAGTGGGAGCCCCCGGCCAATTTTGTCGTGCCCAAGGGGGCATGCGGGGTCGGCCCGAGCCCGAGGTACAACACAGCGACTCCTTTACGGATAGAGTGCCGTCTTCCATGGCCAGCCTGACTGAGCCCGCCCGGGGGACACCGATCACTCTAAACGGCCCCTCCCACATAGGTGAGAGTTTGCTCAGTCCAGCACACGTTTGGACGCGGTGTAGGACGAGATCGTTTATGTGGAGCGATCGGGCCTGGACATGGCGCTGATGGTAGCACCTTAGGCTCTGCTGGTAGCGCGCGGACCGGAGGGCAGCGCGCCACCTTCGTTTTTCGAGGTAGTCGAGGTCGTCCCGTTAGAGGAGCTCTTGATTTGCCTCATTGTACAGGACTGCTCGTAGAGATCCCAGGGTAAGCTCGGATGGGAGGACCGTCTCTACGCCGTAAACCAGGAAAAATGGTGTTTCCCCTGTGGCACGGCTCGGGGTCGTCCGGTTGGCCCATAGCACCGCTGGTAATTCATCGATCCACGAGTCGTCATGTTTCTTGAGGACGTTGTATGTCTTGGTCTTGAGGCCTTTCAGGATTTCCACGTTGGCGCGCTCCACTTGACCATTGCTCCTGGGGTGGGCGGGGGAGGCGAAGCAGAGCTTGATGCCCATGTCCTCGCAGTAGTCACCGAACAGTTCACTTGTGAATTGGGTGCCGTTGTCCGTAACGATACGTTGGGCACCCCGAATTGGGCAGTGATGCCCTTGATGAACTTGAGCACCGAGTGCTTATCAATCTTGATGACCGGGTAAGCCTCGGGCCATTTGGTGAACTTGTCGATGGCGACGTAGAGGTACTCATATCCTCCCAACGCCTTCTTGAATGGACCCAAGATATCTAGCCCCCAGACTGCAAAGGGCCATGAGAGCGGGATGGTCTGGAGGGCCTGGGCCGGCAGATGCGTTTGCTTGGCGTGGAATTGACACACGCGACATCGCCTGACCAGATCGGTCGCGTCTTGGAGCGCTGTCGGCCAGTAGAAACCGATCTGAAGGCCTTGCCAACCAAGGTGCGCGAGGCGGAGTGAGCGCCACACTCGCCTTCATGGACATCGGAGTGGAGCTCGATGCCACGGTCCCGAGGGATGCATTTGAGGAGCGCTCCGTTGGCACCGCATCGGTAGAGGGCCCCCTCTACCAACACGTATCTCTTGGAGATGCGAATGACGCGCTCGCTCCCATCGCGATCCTTGGGGATAATCTCATCTTTGAGGAATGCCTGGATCTCTGTCATCCAGGCAATTTGTCTTGGGGGGTCGGGTTCGACCCCTACGGGCCTCGGGACCTGGACTCCCTCGGGCCCCAAGGACGCCGTGGCAGCGTCTGAGTCCCCCGGGGGATCAAGACGTGCCGACGGCTGGGTAAGCCTTTCTTCAAAGGCACCCAGTGGGGTTGGGGCGCGTGACGAGGCGAGCCGTGACAGCTCGTCGACGAGCGCATTGTCTCGCCTGGGCACGTGCCATAGTTTTAACCCCTCAAAATGGCGCTCCATACGCCGCACTTCGCGGACGTAGGCCTCCATTTGCGGGTCGGAGCAGCGGTATTCCTTGGGGACCTGGTTCACGACTAACTGAGAGTCACCTAGAACCAAGAGGCGGCGGATCCCCATTCCAGCCACCGCTCTGAGTCCCGCAAGTAGTTCCTCATACTCCGCCATATTGTTGGTTGCCCTGAAATCGAGGCGAACCAAGTATTTGAGGATGACCCCATTGGGTGAGGTCAACGTGACCCCGGCACCTGCTCCCTGGAGAGCGAGCGAGCCGTCAAACTGCATCACCCAATGGGGGCTGGCGGGCTTGTTGTGTGGAATCTGCTCCGGCCTCGGGGTCAGGGAACCCGAGGTCAGGTTCGGGGGTTGGGCTCCACTCAGCCATGAAATCGGCGAGGGCCTGACTCTTGATCGCGTGGCGCGGTTCAAAGTGGAGATCGAACTCACAGAGTTCGATGACCCACTTGACCACCCGCCCAGTCCCCTCTCGGTTTCGGAGAATCTACCCGAGGGGGTTGGACGTTACCACTGTGACTCGGTGTTCCTGGAAATAATGGCGCAACTTCCTCGAGGCCACCAGAACCGCGTAGGGAAATTTCTGGGCCTGAGGATAACGAGTTTTGGTGTCCCGCAATGCCTCGCTAACGAAGTAGGCTGGCCGCTGCACCTTTCGACGGGGCCTGTCTTCTTCGCTACGGGCGTCAGATCCTGCACATGAACAATGGGAGGGGCCGCTTTGGGCCCGCTCCGTCTCCATGCTGGCGGCCTCGGGGTCAGACGGCATCGGGCCACTCCTCCTCTCAGTGGCCGCGGGGCCTTCCTGGGGACCGGGGGCGTCCGACGGCGTCCGACGAGGGGACGGAGGGCCGTCGTCAATCTGGGGGGCCCTGGGCCCTCGCCTGACTGTCGGGCTCCTTCATCGCCCTTTGGCCCGGGCTGTACCGTCATGGGTCGGCGGGGCACACACCAAGGACATTCCTCGGCGCGCTCCACCACCAGAGCTGTGCTAACTACCTGTGGGGTCGCGGCTAAGTAGAGCAGCAGCGGCTCCTCGAGCTCGGGGGCGACTAAGACTGGGGGAGAGCTGAGGTAAGCCTTCAACTGGGTGAGGGCTTGCTTAGCCTCCTCCGTCCACCTAAACGGCCCGGAGCGCTTGAGGAGTTTGAATAGGGGTAGCGCCTTCTCTCCTAGCCTCGATATGAACTGGCTAAGGGCAGCCATGCATCCAGTGACGCGCTGGACGTCCCTAAGCTTGTTGGGGGGCGCATCCTATTTATCACGCTGATCTTCTCGGGGTTGGCCTCTATGCCTCTGGCTGAGACCAAAAACCCGAGAAGTTTGCCCGCAGGCACGCCGAACACGCACTTTTCGGGGTTCAGCTTCATGCGGGTGGAGCAGAGACTCTTGAAGGTCTCCACCAGATCCGAGAGGAGTGTCTCCTGGTTGCGCGTTTTCACAACCAAGTCATCGACATACGCCTCAACTTTTCGTCCTACTTGACTACCCAACGTAATACGAGTAGTACGCTGAAAAGTAGGGCCTGCATTCTTTAAACCGAAAGGCATAGTTGTATAACAATATGTGCCTATAGGAGTAATGAATGCAGTTTTCTCCTCATCTTCCCTAGCCATGCGAATCTGATGATACCCTGAGTATGTATCTAAAAAGCACAAAAGGTCGCACCCCGCAGTGGAGTCGACAATTTGATCTATGCGTGGCAGGGCATAAGGGTCCTAGGACATGTCTTGTTGAGTCGGTGTAGTCGATGCACATCCGGAGCTTGTCGTTCGCCTTGGGGACGACGACTGGGTTTGCCAGCCACTCCGGATGGACGACCTCTCGTATGAATCC
The DNA here is from genome assembly GCA_000573905.2 of Oryza punctata. Classification (NCBI taxonomy): domain Eukaryota; kingdom Viridiplantae; phylum Streptophyta; class Magnoliopsida; order Poales; family Poaceae; genus Oryza; species Oryza punctata. Next base: position 221,300 of record CM002494.2, on the reverse strand, counting down.
GGCCTCCAGCAAGCGCGCCACCTCCTCTCGGATGAAGGCTTGGCGCTCGGGGGCCTGTCGCCGTACTTTTTGCCAGATGGGACTTGCGTCCGGCCGTACGGCCAGACGGTGCTCGATCACCTCCCTGGGGACCCCAGGCATGTCCGACGGCTTCCACGCAAAGACATCGGCCTTTGCCCGCAGGAAGGAGACGAGCGAGTCTCCCTATGTGCCGTCCAGCTGACCGCCAATTTTGACGGTCTTGGACGGATCGCCGGCTAGCGCCACCTCCTTGATAGGGACCTCGTCGCCCGATGTCATCCGCTTCCTCGGGGCGTGGGACGTGGAGGCCTCAAGCCTCTCATCGCTGCCCGCGGGCTTTGGGACCGCGGCGAGGTCGCTCGCGCGCTGCTCTGTGCAAGCCAGTGCGATCTTGAGATCGCCGTTGATGGTGATGGGGCCACCGGGGCCCGGCATCTTCATCTGGAGGTTGGTGTAATGGGTGGCTGCCATGAACTTCACCAACGCGGGCCTTCCCAGGACCGCGTTGTAGGGCAGATTGAGATCTGCCACATCGAAGTCTATCCGCTCGGTGCGGAAGTTGTCGGGGCCACCGAATGTGACCGGGAGGTCAATGTGACCTCGAGGCCATGTGTGTCCTGACGTCACGCCGATGATCGGTAGGGACGGTAGGAGCTTCATCCCCGAGACCTTAATAAGGTCATAAGCCGTGGGGAAGAGGGTATTGAGGGCGGCACCGCCATCTATCAGGACGCGCCTCAACTTAACATTGCAAACGGTGGGGAGACCACCATCGCAATCTGTCCACCCCGGGATACACACGGGGGGTGGTCGGTTTAGTCGAAGGTGAGCGGGACCTCCAACCACCGAGCCCGCTGTGAGGCCTCGTGGGTGGGGACCACAGCCAGAAGCTCACGTTTCATGGTCTTGAAGCTGCGGCGAGAAGCATGAGTGCATGCTTCCCTATCTATGGTGGCGACGGTGGCCTCAGGCTCTTGGAAGCCTAAGTCGTCGTCGCCATCATCGTCAACGGGGGCCTTTTTCTTGGCCTCGCTCCGCCGGTCGCGGGCAGGGGCCGTGGGGCCCTGGCCCTCACGGCGCTCCTGACCCCACTCCTCCCCCCACTTTTTGACGCGCTCGGCCAATTCCTTGACCGTGCGGCACTCGGTGAGGTCGTGGAGGGAGGTGTTGTGCACGGAGCACCACTTGCCAGCCTGGCGCTGTCGGCCAGGGGCAGTAGTGCTCCTTCTGCTATCCTCCGCGGCCTTCCCCTTGCGCGGGGGCCGCGAAGCGCCTTCGGCGGCGAGGACATGCCCCTCGTCGCCTGAGCGGGCAGTCCTCTTCTTCCTCCTTTTCTCTGGCTGCCCAGAACGGGCAGCAGACTCAGGGGCAGCCGCAGCCGCCGCGCCAGAGCTGGAGGAGTTCCAGGTCCATGCCTCCCCTAAACGCATATATCACCACGTGCGCGGGAATGCATGGGATAGTGTTACGGACCTGGCAGAACCGCTGTATGTATGACCGGAGGGACTCTCCATCCTTCGCTGCACTGCGTGCAGGTCGGCTTCCTCTCCTAGCCGCGGATATGTGCCCTGAAAGTTCGTAGTGAACTGTTGGCACAAATCCTCCCAAGAGTGGATCGAGGCGGGTGGCAAGTTCATGAGCCAACCCCGCGCTTGGCCTTTAGGGCCATGGGAAAATAGTTCGCCATGACCCTATCATCACCCCCCGTCACCTCGATTCCAATCGTATAGATCTGGAGGAACTCGGTGGGGTTGACGCTACCATCGTACTTTTCCGAGATGCTGGGCCGGAACTTTGGGCGCCATCGGACACTCCGAAGACTCGCCACAAAGGCGCGGCATCCAGCCCCCACGACGGGGGAAGCGGGGGGCCTACCTTTAAGGCCGCTAGGGCGCACGGTGGCCGTGGATGCGGCGCCCTCTCCCGCTTGGGTGGCGCGGCAGCGCCGGCGCTCGATGCTGAGTTCGGCATCCGGCTCGTCGTATAAACTCTCGTGATGCCCGCGAGTAGCCGTGGGCGTCGACGAGGGAAGCGAGGACGTGCGGCGGGCGTGGGCTGCCGCTCGTCGTGCTCTTCGCCTTGCGGACGAAGAGGTTGCAGTCGCGGTGCCGGACGTTCCGACTGCCGATGAGCGGCCGCCGGTGTCCAGTTGTTGATGTGCCGCCTTGACCAGGTTGGCCACGTTGTCCAGCCAACGCTGGACGGGGGCCTCCGGGTCTGCGGCCATGGGCGGATGGCGCAGGAGTGCTCCTGCCGCCTGGAGGGCACCCTGAGGAGTGCCGCCGTCACCATAGACCAGACGGCGACGCACCTTGGGACGGCGTCGTCGCTCATCGCCGGGCGGTGGGGAGGTGGCAGAGCCCTCCTGCGCCTCCTGTGCGTTGCCCCGTTCAGGGCTCCGACGTGGAGGTGGTGACGGGGCGCGCGTTTGGCGACGGGGATGCAGCTCTCCACCCTTGTCACTGACGCTTGGTGTGGGTGTGCGGAGCACTGCCTCTTCAGCCATAGGGCTGAATCAGCGAAGCTTGGCGCTCACGCAAGGAGTGGGAACCTGAAGAAGCGTTTATGCGTCCCCCACCTGGCGCGCCAGCTGTCGGAGGGTGAACTCCGTAGCGGGGGACTGTGCGGACCCCCTTTTGGAGTTCAACGCAGGGGCACGTGAAAGAGGGTTTCCCAGGTTCGGTCCCGGTGGAGCCGGTGAGGATCGGAGATCGCAAGAGTGAGGACGGTGATGCACGAGCAAGTATACACGTTCGGGCCGCCGATGAGGCGTAATACCCTACTCCTTTAGGGTGGATTATCTGTGTGAGCTCTAGCTCTCAAGAGTTGGACTCGGCTAGGACTAAGCTAAGGGAAAGAACTCAGAGAGCCGACCTCCTCCTTTTTTTCCCCTTCTTTCCTCTCTCTAGGCCTGGGCCTCCCTTTATATCTCAAGGGGACACCACATGGGCCAGTTAGGCTATATCTAGAGAAAAGGCGTAGGCTACTTTACAATTAAGAGCCACACTGTGGCTTGTCATCGAAGACTTCCGCTCTTGTTGTGCCGGCATGACTCCGATCAGGCTGCTTGCTGTAGAGAATGACGCTGCATGTCATTCTCCATTAAGCGGTTGAAGACTTGCTTGCCCAACCGTAGCCTGTGTGACGTGCCAGGTGATTGGACTTGACGCACCAACTTCGGTGAGGCACGTGAGCCGGAACGGCTCACATGATCCTGATGTGACTCGACGGGAAGCGCAGCGTACCTACTGGGCGTGCGCCGGCGTGCCCGGTACTGTGCGCCGTCCCATCGGTCATTTGGATCGGTCGCGAGCCGGTCAACCGATCGCGACCAATGTCAGATGCAATCGTGCGTGTCATTCCGCAATAAATGCGGCACGCGCGTGGCGTGGGCGCACTACGCCTGCGCCACCATTAATGAAAGGAGGTGAGCGCTGGAGGCGCTCACCTACTCCGCTACACGTGGCAGCGGCCCGAGGGGGTCGGGGGGAGCCTGACCCCTGCTGAGCTATCCCCCGAGGGGGTAGCGTGTCATGGGAGGGCGGCTGCCACGTCACCCTCGGGCCTTCTCCCCCCTCGGAGGATGGCCACGTGGGCAGGTAGGGCCGCCGCAAACCCAAAGTTGGCATACCCCTGGGCCCAGGCCACCGACAGTATAGCTTGATCTCCATGCATTTCATCCTTGTGATTTAGGTCCACCATCGATGAACGTTTATATCTCAACTCATATGAAATCTGGGAACCACCTCTCACAATTTTTACTTTCATATCCACATGAGACTAGTAGATAAAGAAATGCTTATAAAAATATTAGTCTCATGTAATTGGATTTGTCATTAATCACCAAAAATAAATTAATGACACTTGAACTTTCAATATGCATGGTGTAGAGCGATGTCCTTGTTAATGGTATATAATGCACCTTTTTTCAAAGCAAGTAACTAACTATCTAGTCTTAAATAGGAATTTATCTATTTGTCAGTTGGTCTCTATAACTATAAAGTAGGGGACTGCTATACCACTAGGTCCCGTCCAAATGGAATGGTACCAAGCAGAGCATTGTAATTTGATACCTATAGGTAACGCCCGATACCCGTCAGGTACCAGTCGTGTCGATATTAGATTGATACCCATTTTTGTCATGCTGATACCTATTGGTGTTACTGTATTAGCTGTCGGGTAGCTAAGAAGGAGGGGGGAGCATCGGTTCTCTCACCAGGGGACGACTGCAAAGAGCTCGGGCAACGGCAAATCTGGTGGCTGGGGATCTCGAGGATTCAAATCCGCTGCGCACCAACAATAGGTAGCTAGGGTACAGGTATTTGTTCAACCATACTCATTCCCCATCGTATAAACTATGAAATCCCAATTTCGACAACGACGACCGCTTCCTCCCTTAACACAATGGCTATGGTGGCGGCGGCACTGCTCCCCGTCCTTTATCACCGCGGTGGCTACGACATATTCCATGTCCTCGCTCGTCATGACCCCAGGAGAGGGAGGAGGATATGAGGAGCAGTAGGCAAGAGGAGGAGGAGTAAAACACTTCCCGTCCTTGCTCGCCGCAACCCTAGGAGAGAGAGGAGAAAAACACTTTGTGTCCTCGCTTGTTGTGACCCCAAGAGAGAGAGGATGAGGAGCAGCAGGACGGGCTCCCCATCCTCACTTGTCACGATCCCGGGATAGAGAGAGGAGGAGCAAAACACTTTGCATCCTTGCTCGTCGTGACCCTAAGATAAAGAGAGGATGAGGAGCAGCAGGACGCTCCCCATCCTCACTTGTCACGATCCCGGGAGCGAGAGAGGAGGAGCAATAACAGGATGCTCCTCGTCCTCACTTGTCACGATCCTGAGATAGAGAGAGGAGGAGGAGCAAAACACTCTGCATCCTTGCTCGTCGTGACCCGAAGAGAAAGAGAGAGGATGAGGAGCAGCAGGACGCTCCCCGTCCTCACTTGTCACGATCTCAGGAGAGAGAGAGAGGAGGAGGAGCAGCAACAGGATACTCCCCGTCCTTATTCGTTGTGACCCCAGGAAAGAGAGAGAGAGGAGGAGCAAGCACGAGGAAGAGAACTAGACACTCCGCATCCTCCCCCGGCGTAACCCCAGGCGAGAGGAGGAGCAACGGTAGGAGGTGGTAGAGGAAGAAGAGGAGCAGGCGACACTACTGGCGGTAGGTGCGAAGCAAGGGCAGCGAGCATCTCGTTCCAACATTCAAAAAGAAAAGAAATATGTATAATGTTAGATCTTGGTAGTTCAAAATATAACATGAGTGTAGATTGATCGATATATTTATTGTCGTAGAGAAACAAAGTGTTATATGGAATCTAAGTCTATTATAAAAATCTAAATCCAGCTCACGGAAAATTGTTTTCCGCTAATTTAAGAAAATAGAAAGGAGACAATCTTTTATATAGGAGGCATGTTTTTAGATTTTACACCAAGAAAAAGAAGTTGAAACCCAAAATGTTTGGACATAACGTGGGGAGGATGAGGAAGAATGGATGGACCCGGTGAAGAGCGAGGAATCTAAAATAGTAGGAAACCATTGAGGGGGCATGGGCAGACAACCAAACCAAGTGACTTGTATGCGCGCATGCACATGGACATACAGAGTGTATAGTTTGCAAAGGAAGAAGAGAGAGTGATGGTCTCCCGGCCTCACATGCGATCCAACCCAATAACTCTGCCGGCCTTCCCCTTTCCATGATCCCCTCCACCCCTCGCCGGAGCTCCTGCCCCTGCTGCCGGAGGCGTCGCCGCAATGTCGCCTCTGGGAGGCCTCCACTCGTCGGCTCGTCGGTCACGGCCAGGGCTCTCGCCGCCGGCCTGTGGAGGCTGCGCCAAGCGGAGCGCTCCGCCGCCGCCGCTCGCCGTCAAGACAACCCGGTGCGCGCGCCTCCCGTGATTCGTTGACTGGATGGATGGATGACTTGGGGACATTCTTTTTTCCCCTTGTGTTTATTCATGCAAGATATTTAATCCGTTTTCGATCGCGATTGGGTTCTTCTTCATCTTTTCTTTTTCTTAAACAAATAGATCAAATTTAGTTGCCTCCTTTTTTGAGTTTTGACTGCCCAAAGATTGTACCTTTTTCCCCTTCACTCGGCGGCGCCCCTTAATTTGACGATGATCCTGGATATGTTAGGTACAAGGCTTGCTTGGCAGGCATGATTAATTGGTCTGTAAATTCAATTCAGGTCCAAATTGATTGTCCTTTGTGTACTTTGTCTTGTGTTTGATTCCTTGATCAGGGCCTGACATCTGTGTACTACTAGTACCTGCTGTTGCCGGTACCTTTTTATTATCCCCAATTCCCCAAAGCAAAAGCGGAATATCATCTTTCAATGCAAACGCAGCAACTGTAACTGTTATAATGCGATAGATCGATTATGCCAAATCATGGAATGAATGCAATCAGCGATGTAAGCTTATGTTTAGTTCGTTTCCAACAACAAGTGCAATGCTCTGAATTTCTCTCTGTAGTCTGATATCATCGAATCGACGAGTCTGATTGGGGATTGCTTTCTGCTGCAGCCTAGTGATTTTGGAATTGGAAGGAAGCAGCAATGTTGTAGGAGGAGCCATGGCAATGGCATCTTAGACAAGGTACACACATACATACTCATAGATTGCAATTGGCAATCTTATGTTGTGGTCATTCTATAACTATAAGCTGAGTGATGAAGTGATAATCAGATTGAGGCGGCCTGTTCATCTTCATATTGTGGTTTCATGGAGAAGGCAACCAAGTGGGACAATAGCAACAAGGGGCGCTTGGTGGTGAAGGAGATTGGTTCCAGCAGCAGCAGCTGGAGGGAGAAGCAGATGGGTGAGGTGGAGGAGGAGAAACGGTTGGTGAGCAGGAAGCTGAGGAAGGTGGCGGAGGAGAAGGCGTGGTGGAAGAGCAAGGCCCGGTGCGCGGCGGCGGCGCTGAGGGAGGAGCGTGATCACCGGCGTGAGCTGGAGGGAGCGAACGGGAAGCTGATGAAGGAGGTGGCGACGGCGAGGCAGAGGTTGGAGACGGAGCGGAAGGCGCGGGAGCTGATGGAGGAGGCGTGCGAGGAGCTGAGCAAGGAGGTGGAGGAGGACCAGGCGGAGGTGGAGGCGCTGCGGCGGGAGTGCGTCGCGATGCGGGAGGAGATGGAGGAGGAGCGGCGGATGCTGCAGATGGCGGAGGTGTGGCGGGAGGAGCGCGTGCAGATGAAGCTTTCCGACGCCAAGGCGGTGCTGGAGCACAAGTACGCCCACCTCAACACCCTCCAGTCCGAGATGGAGTCCTTCCTCCTCCGCCACGGCCACCGCGGCCACCTCCACCGCACCGTCAACATGTTGACCACCTCCGTCCGCGGCGCCAACGCCGACGACCTTTTCCCCCCGGCAAACACCTACAAGAGCCCCCACGCGCCCGACGACGTGGACAAGGTGTTCGACCACTTCCGCCGCAACCACACAGCCACCACCAACAACAGAGGCACCACGAGGTCGTCGTCGAGCAGTGTTGCGAGCCCAGCAACCGACCTTTTCCTTGAAAAGCTGGACGACGACGATGGTGGCTGGCCATGGGAAAGGGAAACCCCTCCTCCTCATCGTACCATTACCAACAGCAACGACAATGGCGGCGGCAGCGGAGTAACGGAGGAGGGCGGTTCCGGCCGGAGCAGGCGGTCGGGGAACTTCAACACAACGCTGATACGCAGGCTGTGGCGGTCAGCCATCAGCGAGAGCAGGAGGAAGACAGCAGCAGCTTCAGCTTCAGCTTCTTCTTCAGGGAGAAACAGAGTCTTGCAGAACGGCTTCTCACCATCTTATTCAGACAAACACAGAGACAGAGACAGGGACACGGCGAGGTCCAGTGTGGTCGATCAAGGAGGATCAGCAGCAGCATCTAAGGAGATTACCTGTAAGAAGAAGAAGAAGAAGAGCCTGATGGAGAAGCTCATGGAGGCCAGGATGGACGATCATCACACAACAACAGACAAGCCTTGCCAATCACAGATTATTGTCAAGCATGGAATCTAAGAACAAACACATGATTACCTTATTACACTGAAGGTTTAAAAATCCAGGGGCATACATCTAGCTAACCTAGCTCCATCCATTCCATTGATACAAGTACAGCATGATGTAAACATTCATATACTGGTATGTACTAGTAGTATCTCATCTCTGTACAGTATTGGCATTATTACTCACTCCATTGTACAGACAGACTACATACTATCGATCCATCCACAAATATACTTCCTCCGTTCCAAAATATAACAACTTATGATTGGATGAGACATAACTGAGAGAGCGACGGAGAGCTCATCGGCGACCAGCCAGATCCCGATCGATTTCTTCTCCGTGTAGGTTGTTCGGTAGTGTCGACGGGCTCCAGTGAGTCTCTCTTGGTGAAGATTATGTGCTTCGATTTGTTTTTTAAATGTGTTTTATGTTTTGTTATTTGATTTTCATTGGGGAGTGATAGCTTGCTGCTATATCTAGGAGTTGTTATAATTTGTGTCGATTAGAAGTTACATTTTGGTGGCAAAGTTGATGTGTTCTTTCAATTTCTATAGGTAGGATAAGCGAGTCCAATTTGGATATGAATTTTTTTTCTTCATTCAATTTCTACTCGTTTCATTGTCGAATAGTTCTAGGTTAGGGCCTTCGATTTGGTTTGGGTATTAGTACTAGGTTCTCATCTTGTAGGCGTTGAATAGTTTAGGGTTTCTGATTTCTAGAAGCTCTAGGTTTGTGATTTCTAGTTTTTCTAATTTATAGTTGCTTAAGTTTTTTTTATAGAAAAAGTTAGCTAAAGTATTCTTAAGAGAGAACATGGTAGCTAAGTTAGGAAAATGTACAGTCAAGTTATTTATGTTATGTTCAAGCTGAAAATTTGTTCCATCTATACAGGTGAATGCTTCAAATCTGTAGTCTTTTAGGAGTATTATATTATTTATATCTCCATCAAGTTTATGGTCATTATACCATAGGGCGATTTATTTGTCCGCCCTACGGGGGAGTTGGAGGAGTATATTTTTGAATCTGGAATTTATTTTTTGTAAATGTTTTAATAAAAAAAGTTCTGGAAGGAGGACTCCACGTTGCGCAGATGACCGTGTGAAGGAAAAAAGTTCGAACGCTGACGGTGTACAAAACAAACTATTTGGAGGTGCAGCTGCGGCGCGTGTGTGACACGACACATGCAGCGGGGCAACCGAACACGCCTCCCTTTCGTACGAGGTGGATTCGGATGCAAATCGTGGTGCGAGCGGGAATCCAATGCCAGCGCAAATAATTTTTTAACAGTGAATGAAGATAATCTACAATATCAAAAATTAGTTTCATTAAAACTAATATGTAATATATTTTGGTATGTTTGTTTTGTATTGGAAATATTAGTATATTTAACTATAAACTTGATCAAAGATTAAAAAAAGTTTGATTAGGAAAAGCAAAATCAAACAGATTTGTAATATGAGACGAAGAGAGTAGTAATAATAATATAATATAATAATAACGGTAAAAGGGGAAATTTATAGAAGGTAAGGATCCAATCCAGTTTCTAACCAGGCTTGGGGGGAGATCGGATATGCGATACGATACGAACAGCGATTACTCGTTTGGGTGGATAAGGGCAGCGATCTTTGTCTCTCAACGAGTCGAGAAAGAAAAAGTAGGTTTCCTCTACTTTTCACTAGGGCAGCTAAGTTGGCGCTGATCCATCGAGTGAGCGAGCGAGCGAGGAGAGGGTAATGTTGTCTTCCTCCCTCTTCCTCTCACTCCCTCCCGCCACCGATCAGAAGGAGATGCCGCTCCTCATACATCATCTGAGTCTGAGGAGAAATCTGAAGAAGAAGAGAGGCCGCCGAGAAAGAGGAAGCTAGAAGAAGAAGAAGAAGCCCTGCCTCCTCAATATCCGCCATACCCGACGAGTAGCAACGATAAGGATCTGCGCAACTGGAAAAAGGAGTGCCAAAGGATCACTCATCTACTCGACAAAGGTCAGTCTTTTTCTTTCTTTATTCCCCCCTCACTTTCGCCAGCTAATTATCAATAAACTGATTTTGCTACTCTTCTCGGTTATGGTTAGGAATTTTGTTTTTGGGGATTTAGGGCTTGCTCCTTGTGCTCAATGTCAATCACTAAGTACTTACCCTTCTTTCATATTAATTATTATTATTGTCATCACAAGATTTAAATTTAGACGAATTTCACTGTGATGATGACTTGGGTCATAGATTGACAAGATCATTAATAATAATAATGTCCAACTTTGTTACTCCAATAACCTATCCTTTTCTTTTTTTTGGGGGGGGGGGGGGGGTTCAGATCGTGATTACGACATCCCTAACATGAGCAAGTCTAAGGACCCATACACCACCAAAGCCATACAAAGCTCGAATTTTTTTGAGAATTAATATTTTTTATGGAAAATCGCGAAAGTAGTGGCCAACCAGGGAAAATCGCAAAAGTAGTACCCTGTCGAACAGATGTAGTTCGACAGGCTGCCTATCGAATGGCCCAAATGCGACTGGCATGGAGATCGAACGGCTGCAGTTCGACAGGGCCTATCGAACAGAGGCTGTTCGATAGGGGTCCAGTCGAACAGGGGCTGTTCGACGGGCAGACAGGTCCCTATCAAATACCTCCAGTTTGACTGGCTATTCAACTTTTCCTGCCAGCAATTATTTATGTAATAAGTTATTGTTTTAATAATATGTAATTTATTTTAGTGTGTAAGAAAGGAAAATATTTTTGTAATGTTTTATGTATATCGTTTAGGGTTTTGATAATGTTTGGTGGGAAATTGTAGTATTTATTTGTTGGTTAAAATATTTGAATTATTTAGTTTCATTAATTGTATATATTTTTTCTAATGGCTTTGTCGCAATTTATTAAGTAAGGACGGATAAAGAAGAGGAGGGGATTGAAGATGTTGCAGCGGATGCAGAAATGAGCTTAATAGATGAAAAAGATAATGAAACATTAGCTAACAAATAGATAAACCTAATCCATTCATGACCCATACAACAACATAACATAACAAAAAGACTGAAATAGAGCGAATCGGGGTTAAGCTTCTCTATTGACCCTTCTACGTCGTTGTGTATGTAATGCAACTTCGTGATCCTTCATTCTCTTATACTCTATTTGCGTTTCAGCTTCAGTTACTCTTCCGCTTTCATACATCGGGCTGACCATGTCGATCCATGAAGTAAAAACACACATCCTTGGATTCCCCTGAAAAATCACTCAAATTAGATAATGGGAAATAATTGTTATGGGAGCACGAAGCAAAATGTAATTTAGTAATTAAGCATGTGACATACAACGAAGTTGTCGTCTATGTTGGGACAGACGAAGTACCACCTGCCATATGTATCTTGTGAGAAGGACGTTGCAACCTGGCAGCGATCTCTATAACCGCATTTGGGACGATCAGACCATTCAGGTATACATAATGGATTTGATCTCCAGTGTAAGCTAGCAGACTGAACCTGGCGCTCGTACTCCATCCATGCTTGAATGAATTGTGTGGTCGTCTCAGGTTGAGTTATCGTCGATCCGATGGAAGTTCTTCGCACCGTATCGATCCACTTTACGTAACTACATTTGCGGTCTTCTTCCTGTGCCCAGAAATTAATGACCGTACACGGAGGTAGGTATATGACAAGTAATCGGAGTGACTAAAAAATTAGTGGAACTTACGATGATTTTCGTCGACAATGTTAGGACACACGAAGCATCTCTGTCCTAGAGTTCGTTGTCGAACGGACCTTATCACCTGGCAACGGTCTCCACACCTACACTCTGGACGCTCCTGCCAAGTGGGGAGTCCCAGTGGATTCACTTGCCATTGTAAGGATTCGGCAGTTTTTCGTTGTTCATACTCATCCTTCCTCCTTAGGTAGTCCGATAATGGTTCGCTGCATGGATATGGGCGTGCCCTGTCACGTTGTGGATTAGTCGTATCAACCCACTCAACGAAGTCACACAAACTACGGTAAGTCTAAAAATTTGCAGATATTGTAGACACGTGGTTAGCGATGTACGTATTAGACATGTGCAAATGTAGAAATTGCAGTGCATTGAATAGATACCTGGTAAATGTTTGGGCATTGGAAAAATCTCCTACCGCGGATTTCAGTAGTAAGTGATGTCATGAGTATACATCGATCACCGCATGTGCAGATTGGATGGTCGCACCATGGTGGAAAATAGACCTGCGAGTGGATGTCTTCGCCAGTCTAAATGCTCGTGGAATGGAGCTTCCATTGTGTTGAACTGGAGGATGAAGATAATGGGAAATGTAAAGAGGAAAGGACTTGATGAGTTCTTGTTTGCTCAAGGTATGTATTTATAGTGACGTAACGATTGAAGGAACCATAGTGATGAAGATAGGGTTGATGTATGGATAGACTTGACAGGCACGAGCGAGAAGTCCGTACTGAAAGCTTGTCACGACTAGTCGAGCTCTCGCATGGTCGCTTTCATAACTCTGCAGTCGATAAAGTTGATAATGGGGTGGACCACAAAGTGACATGTGCGCCGAAAGTAGATAGCAAACCACGTGCATGCATTTATGCGCCTGTCCTATAGTGCGCTGCAAAGTTCGAAGCGAATCATTTGTCATGATTCATTCGAAGGGTACGCTACTGAGTAATTCGTCCGAAAAAGTTTATGAAATAGTAATGATAGCTACTAAGTTAATCATAAACTGTTCCACAAATAGTACAGACTGAACATAAATGACTAAAAGTTTAATACAACTAGATAATTCAAGGACGATCAGTGCCCTTCGCACGCTTGCTAGGTCCTCCCTTCTTCCTACACCTAATCTGCTCAGTGGGATATGTCAAATTATCAGGGGGTGCCTATCTCTTGCTGCCTGTTGTGGTGTCACGTCGGGTGCCTGACTGGCCTCCGTCTCCTGCGTCGGCTGTGTGACCTGAGGTGCTGCGTGCCAGTAATCCATCCCTACTTCCCCTTGAGGAGGCTCAGTTGAAAAGAAGTCCTCAATGAATGCTATGCGAGGGGAGTAAGCAGGCATTCCGTGATGCGTCGACGCCGAACCATACTCATCGTCTGTTTGCACAAGAGGGAGAAACCAAAAAATTACAGAGTTAGTAATGAAACACGTAATTATAAACTAAAGCGTGTTATTGTTTAAAGTGACATACATGTGTGTTGTGTGTGCCCCTGCTCTGGCACACGCGGAGTGATATGAAGTCCCCATGCTGGTGTGTTCAACACGTTGTCCCCCGTTGGCATGTGAGGGAAGTGTGCCGACCCAGATGCTCCCTGCTTGGGGTGAACATAAGGCGGAGTTTGGAATACCTGCGGACGTGGTGGTGCCGTGCTCGATGTGGGTACCCCTGAACCAGCTGACCCCCTGGTGTAGTCTGGTGCTGGGGTGTGCTGAAAGGAAGGACGACGTGACGTGGATTGACCACTGGGATCCACGCTGGAACATCGGGGGAGTGGTGGTGATGCCCGTCGGGCAGACGACTGCACCACATCTGCCGCGCTCCGACAGGAGACACGACGTAGTAGTGCGGCAGCACGGGCACGGAAGTTGCGAAGGACGCTCGCCACGTCGTCTGGCCTGACGACTGAAGGTCTCGTCTCCAGTCTTTGCAACAGGGTGTCGGACTCCAAGTGACGTGCTCAACAAAATCCGCCTGTTGCACAAATAAGCAAGGGAATTAAAATTACTGAACCAGTTGCACATCTATTACAAGTATTGAACCAGTTCCACATTTATGTAAGAAAAAGAACTAATTGAACCAATTGCACATTTACTGAAAGTACTGAACTAGTTGCACATTTTTCAAAAATATTGAACTAGTTGCTCAAATTCCACAAATAAACACGTACCATTGAGTTGTAAGCAGATCGAGGCTGAGGGGCAAACGTGTCAGTAATCGCTGCCTGGTGGGGGACGGTGCTATCTCCTTGTGGAGGAAAACACCTCCATCGTGTAACACTGCGGTACCAATGAAGGTAAGCCCCATAGGAACTCCCATCTTCTGGAGGTGTCTGAAGCGCCAAGTTATCAGCTGCGTGCTCCCACTCTTGTAACGTCGGCTGAACCGTGGTCACAATAACTAGCTCGTAGGAAAGCCCGAGCCCCTTTCTGGAGTACCTTCACAACAACAAATTGACACATGAGCACAAATGTTATGTAGTGATTTATTTTAAAAAATTGGATTGAACAATTGTGATGCAAACTAACCTATGAAGACTATCAGCAAAAGGACAACCTACTCTCGGAGGGAAGTCCTGATACATGCCCAACTGATTGAGAACCCTGTGGACATTGTGTGGCTCGACGTGCACGTCCAGCACGAGGTGACAAGTCGTCCTCCAGAGTTGCGTATCTCGCGTGCAAAGATCCGCGAGACCGTGCGGTGCACGATCATTGACATCGTGCTGAGTGTAGGGAGTCCACCGAACACGGTCAGGCGTAAGCTGATCAAAGTCAGCTACAAACTGTGTGTACACACGACGCGTCATCCCGCTCACCCAATGAGGCTGAAACAAGAAGTTAGTAGTTTTCATTAGTTATATAAGGAAAGTATTGAACTAGTAGTGAACCGTTCGTAATGATAACACAAACGAATTAAACAAAAAATACCTCACGGTGTGTCCACAAGGATCCCATAGTGGGACGATCGTCGATGTCGCCAACACCGGACTTGTACATCTCTCGCAAAGCGTAGTTTGCATACGAGTCAAGCTGAGGCCTCCCAATGTCGAAGCGCTCGTGCGCCCACAACATAAGTAGCAACGAGCATCCAAGGAGTGAACTTTGCTTGTCGTTCCTCACGCAAGCATCACACAGTCCGACATATGTCGCCGCAAGTACAGCCGACCCCCAACTGTACTGTGGAATCTCCACGATAGGTAACGCTGCAATCTGCTCCGCATAGTGGATGAAGTGCTTGTCCACGGAGTCAGCGTGAGTTCCCGTGAACATCACCCATCCAAACAACCACAACAGGTAAGCAACTAAGTGCCGCTGCACGATCCACTCCTCCTGGTCATCGGGAAGACATCCTGCTGAAACTGATTCAACCAACTTTTCGTCGACCCGTGCCCATCTATGAGATCCTCCAGTGCAACAGGCAGCACACCACCAAAACTGGCCAGAAGGTCATCCCCTCATCCAGCATTCACCAATGTTGGGCCAACAGCTGCCCCAGCTATCGGCAGGCCCAACAAGTAAGACACATCCTGCAGAGTGGGCACCATCTCTCCAACTGTGAGGTGGAAAGTGTGGGTCTCTGTTGACGACCAAATTTGGTAATTCAAATATCAGAAGTCAAGATGGAATCGAAGAGGATTGAAGAGATAAGATCGTATCGGAAAACATAGTGAGAATCGACTGTGGTCCGAATCGGCTGTGGACTGGATCGGCAGAGTCAGAGTCGGACTAGGTTAGTCGATTGAGCCGATTTCGGTAATATGACTCGGTATATGTCATCGGGTTGCGTTAGCATGCTTCATATGGATTGCCATGCACGGATAAAGTCATGAGGAGGCAATTGTATCTATTAATTAGGATATTTTATGTAATTTCCTTATAGATATTCTCGGTAAGAGTCCGCCTAAGGGACTTGTTGGTTAGTTGGATTTGTATTAGGTTAATATGAGTCGTGTCCGTGATGGACAAGGTTTGTAATTTCGGGTATAATATAATCCCGAGGTCTTGTAAAGAATAACAACACACGTTCAATCAATCTCGGCGCATCGCCAAACCTTTGTTTCTGTTCTCGACAAGTTTGTGCTTTCGAGTCGTGCTGCATCAATTTGATCTTCGGCAAAAAGGTATATCTTGTCATGGCGAGTTACATCATTAGAGCTAGTGCTTACATCTCTATGACAATCTAGTTCTTTGTTGTGATTCTCCGAATTATCATATATATTATATAACTTAAATCGACAATGCAATCTACCTGTATCGGCTAGATCCTTTCTAGGGTTTCATCGATATCGGCTAGATCACTTTGTTAATCTAGGTTATATAATATATCCACCATCCTGAAAAGGCAACCATCGGCTTGATTCTTTAGATCTCATGCTTCTATTTATACTTAATGCTGCATTGGTTCAGTCCAACCTATTAAGTCGTATTTAGAATCATGATATCTAACCTGCTTCATGGTTGTTAATAAGGATAGTATCGGGGTTTCAGCCGATCTTATCTGATATAGATGTTTTACATTGTCTTATGCTGTGTTTAATGTTATATATCTGCCCCTTATATCAGGATCTAATCTAATGTAAATATATTAAGCTTGATATCAATCTAATTGATTATAGTTCAATATATTTATTGTTAGAGAACATCCTAGTATAAGGTTGTATCGGAGCTATAGCCGATACATACTTAAACCTAGATATCGGCTATGACATCAATCTACATAATCATTGTGTCAGGTTATCTTTAGACTTGGGCAATTTATACTGTCTCGGTTCAGTCCGATCTATCCCAATTGCTTATCTCTAAAGTAATATTGATATATTGATTATGTAACACTGATCTTTACAGCCGATATCCTAGTTTTAGGGTTAATTTTATCACTGACTATACCTTACAGCCGATCCATGCTTTATTGCATCGGCTAGGTCACATACGATATGAAATCGGCCCTATGGCCGATTGTCTATCGTTTACTGATATTCTTTGCATGTTTTTCTTGTTGATTGCAGGATCAAATCAACTGGCACGCCCTTGAATCTGAAACCCTAATTTTGGACCTGCACTAGAGTAAAGCAAACCTCTCAGGCCAGTGTGTGTTTTTTGCATCAACACGCTTTTGGCACGCCCAGTGGGACTCGTGTCATCATGTCTCCAAACATCACTGAAGTCGCAGAGGACAACATCATCGCGGTTACACCCGAGCAGCTGAATGATGAACAGAAGGAAGAATTGCGACAACTGATGGATCAACTCCAAAACCAGTATTTGCATTCCTTCACAATCACCCGGCAAGGAACGGTCGTCCAAAGAGCTAAAGTCCAAATACCGACGATCGTGAAGCAAGACCCAAGTACTTCTGGACCAAGAGAAGAAAAGGATAAACAGGTGAAAACCGAATCGAGTAACGAAGAATTGCACACATTACAAGATCGCATCGATTCGGCTGTACATCATGTGCTAGTCAACCAGTCCGGAGTACTTGTCAATACTTTAACAAATATGATCAAGTCGGTGGTCGATGGAACGATAGCCGAGGAAAAGGCTAAAGGACCTATTTATCTACCAGACGGCGTGTTCCCAGCATACAGAACCGTGAAGACAGAGATCGGTGGAAATCAAGGAAATCAGCAGGTGCTTCAAACCCAGGCTCCATCGGCTCCTTTCTCAAGTTCAAATATTCCATCAATTCTAACCAGATCACAGCCGATCACTGGGGGCAAGCACCAACTCAATTGACACCAGAACAATTGATGGGTATTCTTCATCCAAAACCGCCAGCTGTCGACACATCTTACCAAATTCCTTCGGTTCCACAACAGCCGATTGGAATTACTCAGCCGATAAGCCAGCAGTACAGTACAGAACAACTTCCTTATGTGCCACCACAAGGCATATCGGCTGGCTTCAATAATCTTTATCAGCCTCACTCACCACGACCTCAGCCGATCCAATACGGCCAGATAGATCCAGTACAACAGCAATATGGTGGAGCAACACCTCATCAACCCTGGGCCGATATGATCGCTGACGTCATGAGGGAGCAATTTGGACTTAAACCGAAAGATAATGGCAACATGTATTGGCATCCGTATCCAGAGTACTTTGATCGGGTTCCATTGCCAAACCGATACAAGGTGCCAGACTTCTCCAAGTTCTCAGGACAAGATAATATATCAACCTACGAGCACATTAGCCGATTTCTAGCTCAGTGTGGTGAGGCATCGGCTACAGAAGCTCTCAGAGTTCGCTTATTCCCACTCTCGCTATCTGGATCAGCATTCACCTGGTTTTCATCATTGCCATATAATTCAATCAGGAGCTGGGCCGATTTGGAGAAACAATTCCATAAGTACTTTTTCAGTGGAGTCCAAGAGATGAAGCTATCGGACCTCACAGCTATTAGATAGAAATCAGACGAGTCGGTTCCAGATTATATTCAACGATTCAGAGACGTGAGAAATAGATGTTACAGCCTATCTTTATCGGATTCTCAACTAGCCGATTTAGCTTTTCAAGGTTTCCTGGCGCCGATCAGAGAAAGGTTCTCGGCTCAAGACTTTGACAGTTTAGCACATTTAGCTCAGAAGGTATCGGCCCACGAAACAAGATTTCAAGAGGCTAGGAAATTCATCAAAAAGGCTAATAATGTAAACAATGTCTACAATTATGATTCTGATTCTGAAGATGAAGACCCAGATATCAATGCAGCCGAATGGGCTAGGAACAAGAAGACGGTGGTCTGTCAATGGGCTAAGAATTCGGCTACAGAGGAAAGATTTGACTTTGACATCACCAAGGCCGATAGGATCTTCGATCTCCTTCTTCAAGAAAAACAGATTCAACTTCCAGCAGGACATGTCATCCCATCGGCTGAAGAGTTAAAGAAAAGGAAGTACTGCAAATGGCACAACACAGGGTCTCATCACACTAATGATTGCAAAATTTTCAGACAACAGATCCAGTCGGCTATCGAACAAGGAAAAATTAAGATTGATGGATCTAACATGGTAAAGAGGCCGGTGAAGATAGATGGACACCCTTTTCCAGTTAACATGGTGCATCCTGGATACAACAGGAACACAGCCGATGGAAATAAAAACTATACTAGGAGTATCAGATCAGCTGGTATGATCGGTAAGTATCAAAACAGACGCCAAAAGGAAGAAGAGGCATATCCTGATGAGGAAGAAAGATATTTTGATCCCCATTGGAGTTGTGAATTCTTCAGATTCTGCTGGAACGAAGGTATGAGGTTACCATCTATCGAAAAATGCCCTGGTTGCAGTGATCCTGATGTCCAATTCATTCAAGAACCAAGCCGACGACATGCAGTTATACATCGGCCAAGACAATCAAGGCTGTCAGTGCATGAAAGACTTGGGTCGATGCACCAAGATGATGATGAAGATGACTCACATAGAGAATCCAAGCCAATGCATCCCCAATGGTGTCCTTCTGGGATATTCACCAAAAATCAAAAGAGAAGAGTTCAGAGAATGAGGAATAGAGAGCAATTCCAGGAGGTTGAGGGTGCAATTGAGCATCGGCTGCGGCAGAAAAAGAAGAAAGTATGGCGCGTGAAGAGCAAAGTGACGCCAGCCGATGAAGTCGAGGCCGATCGCAGCAAAAATCAGCAACATAAGGGCAAGGAAGTGATGTTATCTGAGATAAATATGGTCTTTATGTTGCCAGCCGAATATGCAGTGGAGCAAGTTGTCGAGCAGGAAGAAGATATGCCATCGGCTAAATTGATGCTTTCTCCACAACAAGCTGTTTTTGAGAAGCCTGAAGGAACAGATCATCGGCACCTCAAGCCACTCTATGTTAAGGGGTTTGTCAATGGTAAGCCGATGTCAAAGATGCTAGTCGATGGAGGGGCAGCCGTTAATTTAATGCCTTATACAACATTCAGAAAGCTTGGGAAGAGTTCAGAGGACTTGATCAAAACCAACATGGTTCTGAAGGATTTTGGCGGGAACCCATCTGAAACCAAGGGAGTTTTGAATGTGGAGCTAACCATCGACAGTAAAATAATTCCAACTACGTTCTTTGTTATTGATGGGAAGGGTTCCTATAGTCTGTTGTTGGGAAGAGATTGGATCCATGCTAACTGTTGCATCCCTTCAACAATGCATCAAAGCCTGATTCAATGGCAAGGAGACCAAATCGAAATCGTGCCAGCCGACAGGTCAGTCAATGTAGCTTGTGCCGATTTGTCTATTTGGGAGATGGAAGGAATTGATTGTTTATCTGGTAAAGTTTGGCAAGGAGATTACTTAAAGGTTTCTGATGATGCCATACAGACAACAGGAGATGGAGAGCCCCAATTCTTGTTTTGAGGGCGCCGTGGAGGGTTCCAACCTATATACAGAAGACACCATTGATGATCTCGACGGCAAGCTTAGGCAAGGTTTTATGTCGGCCGATGAACTAGAGGAAATTGACATTGGACCAGGTGATAGGCCTAGGCCGACATATATTAGTAAAGGTTTACCAAAAGAATTTAAATGTAAGTTAATTGCACTCTTAAAGGAGTATAGAGATTGTTTCGCCTGGGAATACTATGAGATGCCAGGACTTAGCCGATCGATAGTTGAACATCGGCTCCCTATCAAACCAGGTTATCGGCCGTATAAGCAACCTCCAAGACGTTGTAAAGCTGCGATGTATGATGCTATTAAGGCCGAAATTACAAGACTCTATGATGCTGGCTTCATCAGACCGTGCCGATATGCTGAGTGGATTTCCAATATAGTACCGGTTATCAAGAAAAACGGCAAGCTCAGGGTTTGTATTGATTTCAGAGATCTAAACAAAGCTACACCGAAGGATGAATACCCAATGCCGGTAGCCGATCAACTCGTACATGCAGCATCTGGACATAAGATTATCAGTTTCATGGATGACAATGCTGGTTACAATCAGATTTTTATGGCCGAGGAGGACATTCACAGGACTGCTTTTAGGTGTCCTGGTGCTATCGGCTTGTATGAGTGGGTAGTTATGACTTTCGGCTTGAGGAGTGCTGGTGCTACATATCAAAGAGCCATGAACTTTATCTTTCACGATCTTATCGGCGCATTGGTGGAGATATATATAGATGATGTGGTGGTTAAGTCCAAGGAAGTTGATGATCACATAGCCGATTTGAAACAGGTCTTAGAAAGAGCAAGGAAGTATGGGCTGAAGATGAATCCTACCAAGTGTGCTTTTGGTGTATCGGCTGGTCAGTTTCTTGGATTTCTGGTTCATGAGAGAGGGATTGAAATTCCTCAGAGGAGCATCGAGGCAATTAAAGATATTAAACCCCCGGAAGATAAAACCAAGCTACAATCATTGATCGACAAGATTAATTTTGTTCGGCGTTTTATATCAAATCTGTCTGGCCGAATAGAACCATTTACTCCTTGCTAAGGTTGAAAGCCGATCAAGAATTTGTCTGGGGAGAGAAGCAGCAACAGGCTCTGGATAATATCAAGGAATATTTGAGTACTCCTCCAGTTCTTATACCACCACAGAAAGGGATTCCATTTAAGCTTTATCTATCAGCCGATCAAAATTCTATCGGCTCAGTCTTGATTCAAGAGGTTGAAGGAAAAGAAAGAGTTATATTCTATCTTAGTAGACGTCTGTTGGATGCAGAAACAAGGTATTCACCTGTGGAGAAGTTATGCTTATGCTTATATTTTTCTTGCACAAAGTTGAGGCATTATCTATTATCCAATGAGTGCATTATAGTATGCAAGGCCGATATAGTACGATACATGCTATCGGCTCCAGTGCTAAAGGGACGAATTGGGAAGTGGATATTTGCTTTGTCAGAGTTTGATCTCAGATATGAATCGGTTAAGGCAGTTAAAGGGCAAGCGATAGCCGATCTCATAGTTGAACACAGGGATACTAGTATTGATAATATTGACATCATGCCATGGACTTTATTCTTTGATGGATCAGTTTGCATTCATGGTTGCGGTATCGGCTTGGTGATAATATCACCTAGGGGGGCAAGTTTTCAGTTTGCTTTTACTATTAAACCGTATTCAACGAATAATCAAGCAGAATATGAAGCTGTTCTCAAAGGGTTGCAGTTATTAAGAGAAGTCGAAGCCGATGCTGTAGAGATCATGGGTGATTCTTTGTTGGTGATAAGTCAATTATCTGGGGAATATGAATGCAAGAATGATACCTTAATAATCTATAATGAGAAATGCCAGGAGCTGATGAAGACATTCAAGATGGTTACTTTGAAGCATATTCCTAGGGAACAAAATGTTGAAGCCAATGATTTAGCTCAAGGTGCATCAGGATATAGGCCGATGTTACAAGGGATTGAGGTAGAAGTGGCCTGTATTCCAGCCGATGATTGGAGGTTTGATGTTTTTGAGTATCTCAAGAATCCTTCAAGACCAGTTTCAAGAAGATTAAGGTATAAAGCTCTCAAGTATGTTTTGTTGGATGGTTCATTATATTATCGGACGATTGATGGAGTTCTATTGAGGTGCTTGAGTATGGACGAAGCTAAAGTTGTTATGTGTGAGGTTCATGAAGGTATTTGTGGGACACATCAATCGGCTCATAAAATGAAATGGTTACTTCGAAGAGTTGGATATTTTTGGCCGACAATGCTGGAGAATTGTTTCAGATATTACAAGGGTTGTCAAGATTGTCAGAAGTTTGGAGCAATTCAGCGAGCACCAACATCGGCTATGAATCCTATTATCAAGCCGTGGCCGTTCAGAGGTTGGGGTATTGATATGATCGGCCAGATCAATCCACCATCCAGCAAAGGACATAAGTTTATACTGGCTGCAACTGATTATTTCACTAAGTGGGTTGAGGCCATTCCTTTGAAGAAAGTTGACAGTCAAGATGCGATCAATTTTGTCAAAGAGCATATTATATACAGATTTGGTTTGCCACAAACAATTACAACCGATCAGGGTTCTATATTTGTGTCGGACGAGTTTTGTTCAGTTTGCTGATAGCATGGGAATTAAGTTGTTGAATTCATCACCATATTATGCACAAGCCAATGGACAAGCTGAGGCATCTAACAAGAGTTTGATTAAGTTGGTAAAGAGAAAGATAGCCGAATACCCTAAGAAATGGCATACTATTCTGGCTGAGTCATTATGGTCCTATCAGATGGCTTGTCATGGTGCAATTCAGGTGCCTCCTTATCAACTGGTTTATGGGCATGAAGCTGTCTTACCATGGGAAACCAACATCGGCTCTAGGAGGATTTCTTTACAAGATGAGTTAACAGCCGATGATTATCATAATTTGATGGTTGATGAGTCGGAAGATTTGGTTCAAGCAAGATTGCGAGCTCTTGAGAAAGTTAGGAAAGATAAGGAGAGAGTTGCCAGACATTATAACAAGAAGGTTGTACCCAAATCTTTTGAGGAAGGCGAGCTGGTTTGGAAATTAGTGCTGCCGATAGGGGCCAGAGATAATAAATTCGGCAAATGGTCACCAAATTGAGAAGGACCGTTTCAAGTTCACAAATGTGTTTCTAAAGGGGCATACATGTTGAAAGGGCTTGATGGAGAAGTATTTGGCAGAGCACTTAATGGAAAATATTTGAAAAAATACTACCTAAGTGTTTGGATCGGTTCATGATCGGCTATGGTTTGCCGGTTGCTGGTTGATAGCCGATGTGTTTCCATCGCCTTTAGATGGCCGATATTTTTATCGCCCTTAGACATATAAGTTTGCAGCATTGTGTTCCCTACTACAAACTTTGGGGGCATGGGAGAAGATGAGAAGTTGGAAATTTCTGAGCAAAATTTAGTATAAGTTGATAAGTTGGAATACAGCCAAGTCTGCCAGGTATATAATTGGTTTATATGAAAGCAACAGTATCAATCGGCTTAAGGAAGTTACGAGGTTATGTTACAAGACAAATGTTTTGGCCGATTACAGAATTGATCAAAAAATTCTTCTAAGTCCTTATTACAGGAAATCATTGTGCAAGATATTTCTGGATTGCTGACAATGCCCGTTGACGGATTTCTTCAACTTCTGCAATGGCTTGGGCATCTTGGGCGTCAGTTCCAGGAATTACTTTCAAGGACTTAGTCATGGTGGCCACATTCTTTATAGCCGATTTCAGCTTTGCTTTCTGTTCTCCAATGGCTTTAGGGAGATCGGCTAATTTTTGCTTTTCCAATGCAATCTTGGCATTACATTCTTAAAGCTTGGCTAGTAGATCTATTCTTTCGGCCTCTAATTGATTTATTGAAGCTTTAATTGGTTCTTCGGCTAGTTGATCGAGCTTGGTTTTCTCATCATGAACTAACTGCCGATTGGCTTGAATGGTGGCCTCGATATCCTTTCTCTCTCGTCTATCGGCTATCCTCTGTTTTGCTTTCTCCAGCTTAAATTGGTGCTGCTCAAGATACATAGCTGGGGTAACCATGTTGGACAATTCATCTGGCAGAACAGCTTGGATTTCTTGAAATCTGGTCCGGAGAGTGCTGCAGTTAACTACCAGGCTGTCCAGAGATGCTTCTAGTTGATGTGCAATGTCTTCAAGATTCCTCTTCACAGCATCGGCTAGGGGAGCTAAGGACTTGCTTGTTGCTTCCTCTTCTGCTTCTTCATCGAAGTAGTCCTTTATATCAAAAGAGAATAAATCGGCTAAGACCTGCAAGTAGGAAAGATGAAAAGAATACAAGTAAGAGGATATTTTCATATAGCCGATTTGAGAGGTTTTAAGAATGAGACTTATAGGGATTGCAGGAGCAGCGATTTCTTCTTCGATGTGATGGCTGCCTACAGCCGATGCAGTATGTTCACTGGAGACCGGTTGTGCTACAGGTGATGGAGGAGGAGGCTGAAAATATTCATGCAAGTGTTAGATAGTATCGGCTAATGAAGTATTCAGGGGATTAAAAGATTGAAATTTACCAAAGGAGCTTGAATTGATGGTTTAGCCGATGCTTGTGTTGGTTTCTTTCTCTCGGCTGGTTTTTTCTTCTACAAAATGCAAGAGTTGGAGGATTAAATTGAAAGTGAGTAAAGAAAATTTGTATCAAGGAAGATGAATTTACCCTGGGTTGCCGAGTGAAGACAGCTGGAATGGGAGTTGTGGGGGTTTGCTTTGGAGAGGCTGGAGGTGTTTCTTTTCCCACATCACTGGATTCGGCTGCAGCTTCATCTATTGCTCGTTCAATGGATGCTTCTTTTAGGGCTTCATCTGCGTCATCGGCTGTTGGAGGTGGTTGTTTCTTGGCCTTTTTCTTAGTGGCTGGTGGCACAGCAGTTGATGCTCGAGTTCTCCTTTTCCTGCCTGCATCGGCTGTTTCTTTCATTTGTCCTTGGAGTAGGCTTGATGTCTTGGGGGCATGGTAGCCGATGACAGGAGGAGTCATGCCACATCTGTTAGGAAATAGCCCTGCAGCGTATTCAATTTCTTTGCCACTTTTGCTGGTATGAGGAGAAGATGAGTCTGTGGTCTGAGAGACAAAGATAGTTCATGAGTTATAAATAGAATCGGCTGATATGTTTAAAACAGGAATAAAAGAGAAGCTACCTGGGGAATCATGTCAGGGAAGAGGTCTGTCATGTAGATGGTGGCCGATTGGTGAAAAAGATGTTGTTTCCACTCAGCCCACCATGAGGTGAAGTCTTTGCTCCTGAACATGGCTAATTCAATATCATTAATGCTGCCAAGAGAGGGGCCTGGAATGTTCAGCAGCCGATCCATCATCAGACTTGAAGATATCTCTCCTCGGCATTCAATCTTGTCAGCAAACCACAAGCCGATTGGGAGTTGGCCCATACCAAATTGTCTTGCTGAGCTCATGCGATGATAGAACTCATATGAGACTTTAATATTCCTACCCTGGTGGATGCCGACAGGGAGAATGCATGGGCTGATGGCTGTAGTATAAACTTCTCTGGACTTCTGAAATTTGTCATGGTTTATCTCTTCAAATCTGAAGTCCGATGGCAGCTCAAAATTGACTGATTCGTCATAGAAGAACCAGATTCTAGCATCTTTCTGGAAGCCATCATAGAAACTAAAGAACCAGTCCTTGAGCAATTCTGCTGATAACTTTGCTCTTGCATCGGCTGGTGTGCTGGCATATTCTCCAAAGGATGTACACCTCCGATGGGTTATTTCTTCACCATCATCATCAATGATTGGTTCTAATCTTGGGAATTCTGATTCTGTTGGAGATGGCCGATTGACAGCTTTCATTGCAACCAAGTTTAACCAAGTCTGCAATAACCACCATGGGCCACCTGCATTGACTACTGAGCTGGTTGCTAGTTTGGCTGATGCATTGGTTAAAGTTTGATACAGATAGCCGAGCAGGATTTTTCCCAAAGGAAATTGTCTTTTCTCTTCAAGGGCTTCGGCTATGTGCTGCCAGTTTGAGGTTGGGCCACAACTTGATCCACAAAACAGAAATTTTTCCAACCACATCAGCAAGAAGGCAGTATGCTCTCTTGGGGTAACTGAGCCCTGACCCATGTTAGCTGAAATGAACCCAGACCATCCTCCTATGCTTTTTGTTTTAAAGTCAAATCTATTCTTGGAGTTCAAGGTCATTGGGTTGGCAGATGAGGTGATATCAAGACCAGTTAACATGGTTATATCTAAGAGAGTTGGTGTCATCGGCCCTTGGTTGAATAAGAATGCATTGAGGGTATTGGACCAGAAGTAATTTGCAGAAGCCATTAACGGCTCATCTTTAGCCGAATTTGCCAAAGAGAGGGCTAGGGCTTGGCCGATTCCTATCTCATCCCAGTGACTTTGCTTGCTAGCTGATATGCGTTTGAACCATGCAGGCCAGCTTTTCTCTAGGGACGGCGAGGACTTAAATGTATTTTTCCAGTGACCTACGTTGGGGTTCGATAATCTGAAGGGGATTCTATTGGTCTCGGCAGTGATGAACTCAGTTGGGTCTGTATTGCCGATTGGCCCAAGGAAGTAGTTGTTTTCATGATTAAGACTGGGAACCGCAATTAGGTTTGCGAGATGCTACATCAACAAAGCAAAAGAGAAGAGAAGCGAGCTAAGATTGCGGGAAAATGAAATTGGATGAATTAAAAGGAGATCTAGCCGATGGGACTTACCTCAGCGTATTCGGCTGATGGGGCAGCAGATGGAGCGGATGACGAAGACATCTTCTCGCCGGCGGGAGTTGAATGAGCGAAGGGTTGATTGAAGTTGACTGCTTGCGCCGAGGGGATCGCCGGAGTTGAGGGAGACGGAGATTGCGAAAGCGGTGGCAACAGTAAATAACGGTGTGAAGTTTCTCGGGGCCGTCGGTTAAAGTATTTAAAGCGTTGTGGTAACGGTAAAAAAAAAAGGAAAGAGCGAGATTATCTCGGAGATAAGATTTGGCAAATCCGAAACATTACCAAATATTCCGGACTTGGGGGGCATGTGTTGACGACCAAATTTGGTAATTCAAATATCAGAAGTCAAGATGGAATCGAAGAGGATTGAAGAGATAAGATCGTATCGGAAAACAGAGTGAGAATCGGCTGTGGTCCGAATCGGCTGTGGATTGGATCGGCAGAGTCAGAGTCGGACTAGGTTAGCCGATTGAGCCGATTTCGGTAATATGACTCGGTATATGTCATCGGGTTGCGTTAGCGTGCTTCATATGGATTGCCATGCACGGATAAAGTCCTGAGGAGGCAATTGTATCTATTAATTAGGATATTTTATGTAATTTCCTTATAGATATTCTCGGTAAGAGTCCGCCTAAGGGACTTGTTGGTTAGTTGGATTTGTATTAGGTTAATATGAGTCGTGTCCGTGATGGACAAGGTTTGTAATTTCGGGTATAAATATAATCCTGAGGTCTTGTAAAGAATAACAACACACGTTCAATCAATCTCGGCGCATCGCCAAACTTTTGTTTCTGTTCTCGACAAGTTTGTGCTTTCGAGTCGTGCTGCATCAATTTGATCTTCGGCAAAAAGGTATATCTTGTCATGGCGAGTTACATCATTAGAGCTAGTGCTTACATCTCTATGACAATCTAGTTCTTTGTTGTGATTCTCCGAGTTATCATATATATTATATAACTTAAATCGACAATGCAATCTACCTGTATCGGCTAGATCCTTTCTAGGGTTTCATCGATATCGGCTAGATCACTTTGTTAATCTAGGTTATATAATATATCCACCATCCTGAAAAGGCAACCATCGGCTTGATTCTTTAGATCTCATGCTTCTATTTATACTTAATGCTGCATTGGTTCAGTCCAACCTATTAAGTCGTATTTAGAATCATGATATCTAACCTGCTTCATGGTTGTTAATAAGGATAGTATCGGGGTTTCAGCCGATCTTATCTGATATAGATGTTTTACATTGTCTTATGCTGTGTTTAATGTTCTATATCTGCCCCTTATATCAGGATCTAATCTAATGTAAATATATTAAGCTTGATATCAATCTAATTGATTATAGTTTAATATATTTATTGCTAGAGAACATCCTAGTATAAGGTTGTATCGGAGCTATAGCCGATACATACTTAAACCTAGATATCGGCTATGACATCAATCTACATAATCATTGTGTCAGGTTATCTTTAGACTTGGGCAATTTATACTGTCTCGGTTCAGTCCGATCTATCCCAATTGCTTATCTCTAAAGTAATATTGATATATTGATTATGTAACACTGATCTTTACAGCCGATATCCTAGTTTTAGGGTTAATTTTATCACTGACTATACCTTACAGCCGATCCATGCTTTATTGCATCGGCTAGGTCACATACGATATGAAATCGGCCCTATGGCCGATTGTCTATCGTTTACTGATATTCTTTGCATGTTTTTCTTGTTGATTGCAGGATCAAATCAACTGGCACGCCCTTGAATCTGAAACCCTAATTTTGGACCTGCACTAGAGTAAAGCAAACCTCTCAGGCCAGTGTGTGTTTTTTGCATCAACAGTCTCAGGCCTCCATCTATCCACAAGAGCACTCAGAAGCGCCACGTCAATGTGGAGTCGTTCGGGCCTTGCACCTGAGGGCTCGACTAACCGTGCAAACGTCAACAACCCAGCTGCTCTCAACCTACAACATGACAGAGTGCAGGTTATTAATACATGAAAATGTCTAAATCTTGTATTGGTAAAAACAATATATTTTCACGCACCTTGGAACCCAACGAGGATCAATACGCCAATATTGATCTGGTCCTCGCATCTTCAGCACATTGCAGAAAGTTCCTCTACTAAGACGTCGCGATCGATGGTTCCTATCAATCTTCTGGTCTATCAGCTGCACATCATATTGATCAGCCATAGCTGCTGATCGAAAACCATATTAGTGCAACGCACATATGGTAACAGCACAGTAATTGCATGCAACATAATTCAAATACTAAATTTGCAGTCCATGTCAATTTAAGATTACATTACCACCACACATAAATACAGATAAGAACAGTTCAGTACATTTCAATTTAAAATTACAAGCCCACGACACATATATTACGATATTACAAGTGCAGTCAGTTCAAATTTAAATTACAAATCCAATACAAATACATTAGGATATTAAAAGTGCAGTGCAGTTCTAAATGAAAATTACAAGGCCATTATAAATAGATTCGGGTAATAAAAGTGCAGGATAGTTCAAAATAAAATTACAGACGCACTAAACATAAATTGAACGATAACAACTTCAAGGTACAAGACCACCAAGGATGATAGCGAACTAAGGATTATTTTTCTTCTTTGACTTCCCCTTTGGAACGCGACGAACATCAGCGCCTGCGGCGTCTTGCCCTACATTGTACATGCCGCAATCTTTACGGGCATGGTTCTCCCCGCAAAGAATGCAAGCTTTCTTACGACGAGAACGATCTTTTGCTTCAGCTTCATCCATAAGGTTCTTGATCCTACGCAACTGGCGATGACCCTTAGTATCAACTAATAAATTTGAGTCAGGAACCCAATTGGCTTGCCCTGCAGGAGGACGAGTGAAATCGCATACGGCACGCCAACCACGCAATTCACCACGCCAAGTTGCCTCCCATGCTTCCTTTGTAAAGTACGGAGAAACAAAAATGTTTGCATCAACACCTCCTTTTGCGGAAGCGGCAAGAACATGGGAACATGGCCGGTGTAACAGATAAGGCTTGTTGCAATTGCATTTGCAAGCATGATACTCTGGACACAACGTGCATTCCAATGTGATGTCAGTAGTCCCAATGCCGACACCACTCTTGTCACGAAGTCGTATCTCAAATAACAACTGTCTATTCCCAACTGGCCACACTCTATGCATTCCTCCCTTCTTGCTTTTCTCATCCATGTACTGTGTAATTGCTGGGCTATACTTAACACTGGGTTTGCTGAGGTTAAGACTAGCCATGGAATACCTTTTACAGAGATACTTCTGTGTACCCCTCGTGATGCCCTCCAAGATAGCAACAAGTGGTAGAGGTCATGTATTTTTCATAACCCAGTTATACACTTCAGCAAGATTTGTTGTCATCACACCATACCTCGAACCATCTATATCGTACAGCAACGACCATTTCTCCCTAGGCTCAAATTCTACCCACTCCGTGAAGCACTTCGTGGCCCTTCCACGCTTTCTGCGCCGAGTAATACTTGGTGCTTCATTAGGAATGGGTTCAAGTCCCTCCGGCTCTTCCTGTCAGGCAACTACAGGCTTTTTCCTAACCTCTTCCATGTGTGTAGTGGTCAAACGATCCAGTTGTTCCCATATGGCATCAAACTTTCTTTGTTGACTCTCCTTGCATAACTTCTTGAACAAGTCCATCAATCTCTTACTCCTGAATTTTCTGTAAAAATTAGCCCCAAGATGTCGCATGCACCATCTGCTATGCAAATCTGGCCATGGCACAGATTCTGTGACATCTTCTTGAAGCTTCTGTATCGCCGATAGCAAACCGGCGTGTCGGTCATGCAGAACACACACATTTGGTCTGTTTTGAACAACACACATTTCCCCTCGACCTTGCTCAGTCCGCCAAACATTTTCAGCTTGTTCAACTTCCAACGGAGTTTCTTCCACCACGGCATGACTTGAGTCCCCCGATCGATCAACACATGTTGTCTTCTGCACCACTATTGCCAAGCTATAGCCTTTCTCCCTTACTTTATTAACAAACTTCCTCCAACTCCTAGTTGACGCAACCTCCACTACTCTCCACTGCCATCCATGTTGACCCCTCACTGGCCACACGGTATTTATGACAAATTTATCGAGCACTGGATCTACCCCAAACATATTATACAACCACCCTAACACGTCGTTCAAACCCATATGCTCCGGTGCATTCAGACTAGTATCATGGAAGGCATATACAGTCAAATCCACCCCGCTATCGCATATTTGTATAGGAGCATCGCCATAATACAGACGAATGGGCATATCACCTGATATCCTGATAAAATATGACAAATTGTCTGACGTTTAATCATTTAATCCTTCGATAATTACCCTATTACAACTTATACTACATTGCCGTGTACTAACTTACAATTATTATTAACAAACAACTAGTTTAATAATCCAAATAAAATATAACACCTTTGTACCTATTTTAACACACAACATATTAATAACATGTACTAACTAAGAACTAATTTAATCGTACAATTACTTAAATATCTCTACTAACATTTAGCAATGACAACCCTCTCCTCCCGGCCGGCGCCTCCTCGGCCTCCTCTCCGGCCTGCTAGTCACTCCCCTCGCTCCCTCCGGCGCCCACGGCGACGAACTGGCGACTCTCGGCGGCGGCTGGTGATGTGGTCCTCAAAAGAACGCAAAGAGGCATCGCGGCTTGGGCGCACGGGCTTTTAACAGGCCTGTCGAACGCCCATTGTTCGACAGGGTCAGTGGAGGGACCTGTCGAACAATGGGCGTTCGACAGGCCGCGCGGCGCCAGATGGTGGGGCCTGTCGAACTCCCCCCGTTGGACAGGTTCCCTTGTCGAATGACAGCCGTTCGACAGACTGCTGTCGAATTCCCAACGTTCAATAGGGGCCGTATCGACCTAGATCTGTTCGACAGGATACTATTTTTGCTATTTTTCCCGGTTAACCACTACTTTTGCGATTTTCCATAAAAAAATATTAATTCTCAAAAAATTTCTACAAAGCTCCCGAGACAAGGTGGTGGTTCTGCGTGCCGCACGCAGCATTGTCAACGTTTCCCACATCATGGATGGTACGATTAAATGACAAAATAATAGCAAAATTCAACCGGTTTATTCCTCCTAGATGATTATAACTTCATACCTGTGTTTGCAGATGGGCAGAGGCTACCACGATGTACTGGCATCATCAGTAAACAATGGTCTGATGAACCTGGGCATCATCATGCTATTATAGTGACATATTCCAGGTCGTATGCGAGGCAGGTCGAAAACTTGATCCCTTACCCAAGGTACAAACCTTTCCTTTCACTATAGTGTTTGCAGGCCGAATGCAGTTTTTCATTCTATTGTGCATATGTTGAGTAGCCCCTCCAGGCTCTTGGTTTAACCACCTAGAGCATGCTGCATTTCAGGCGAAATGTTTTCCTTGGATGTTTTATGCTATAAAGGCATAATGTGGCATCTGCTTGTGTGGCATTCATCGTGCAAGTGTACTTCGATGATGGTTTAAAAATCCAATTATTTTCATGTTTCACTATTATTTGAAGTCGCCTTAGAATTTTTTCCCCTTCATGCTTTAGTGGTATTTTAGTACATTTACCCTATTTGTTCATTTTTGAATTTTCCTTATATAAGTATGATCCTCACAGAGGTTGTAGTGTCCTTTTGATTGTGCTTGCAATTGCATGCAGATTCTCCCTTTTCTTTTTACCTTAAGTGACTATTTGCATCTTAGTTTTCATGATGATAACCTCCTATGGTGCTCTTAGGCCCTGTTTAGAGTAGCTTATGACAGCTGCAGCTTCTCTCTCCAGTTGCTAGAAGTTTCACCAAACAGTCTAGATTCTGAGAATCTGTTATTACAAAATCCATAAAATGAACTAAGAAACTTCTCTAGATCTCACCAGCTTATACCAACCAACTGATTCTTAGAATACAAAGCTCCCCAAACAGATCCTTACTCTTTTCATAGCCTTGTTGCGATATTTCAATAGTATCAGGTATTGTTGCCTTTTCTACAATAGAACATCATCAGCTCAGCTTGACCATAGGGTTATCTTGCTCTTATTTGTCCATCCGGATTCTGGAGTCCTTGCAGTTTTCTTCTAGTGCTTTTATGGCCAAACTGTTACTGTCTCCCTTAATCTTGAAAGCGTGCTGCCGTGCTATTTAACTATATCTGATCAATACCCATATTTTCAGCTATCTGTTGGCTTACCGGACAATAAAATTGCCTTGGATGCCGAGCTTATCTACTTCAATGATCATTATGACATTGCCCTATTACATATCTATCTAGGCTTTACCCTGGAGCTCCCAGCTATTAGATGTGGCCCAGAGTATGGTCAAGAAGTTTTTGTGTTGGCTAGGGACAAAGAGGCGTCCTTGAGGGCTAGGCGTGGAAATATCGAATGGTTAGAAGAATCAGATATTTTAGGGCGTGACTATACATGTTTCTCAGCTGTGACATCCCTGAGGTAATAATTATATTTTTTTCTTCTACTTTATTGTTGCTTAATTGCTTATTTAATGCTGTAGTATTTCTTTGATGCAGGGTGGCAATGGAGGAATGGTGATTGACAATGATGGGGGAGTCAGAGGGATGGCGGTCTATTGGAGCCCGGATCCTGCTGTTATTTCGATTTCTACTATTATGAAATGCATTGACATGTTTATGCAATTCAAGTAAGTTGGTTTTTTTTTTTCAGTCATCCTATCCATGATCCTCACTTTAGAACTTAGTTAATCTCTATCTAGTGAAATAAATGGCGTTATACTTAGTGAATTCCAGAATTGGAACCCTTTCAGTTTTCTTTTCTTTAATGAATAATGAAAATACCATGGGGGCTTCCCCCGCTGTTTACAGGTCAATTTTTTTTTCCAAAATTTGATGTGTACTGGTTGGCATCCTACTTCCTCCATCCCAAATATAAGAAATTCTGAGGGTTTGTGTTAGTCCCATACTATAAGAAATTCCCGTATTCAAGTTCAAATATTTTATTTATGGCATGGATTATCTAAACAGCCACCAAACTATTAATGAAATCAGGGGGGGTTCGCCTATTTAATTAGGGGCATGATGGACATTTTATTAGCTGCTTAATTTATCCTAAAATGGTAATAATTTCTTATATTTTGGGATAGAGAGAGGTGTATAAACAAAGTGCTAACTTCTGGTAAACAATGAGTTTAGTAAACCAAGAGGTGAAAATATATATCCAAACCACTATGAAGTGAGGATATGGTAGTGACTTGTGGAAATCCGGTTGATATGCTATCGGATGTTGTACCTCCAATATCCGATGGATGCAAATTTTGACTTTTTGATTGGTTTAACCACAAGTCAATTTGGCGGATAATCCAACTCTTCAGCCCATAGACCACTTGATCGGAAGCCCATGAACGACCCAATCTATCCATAAACGTACCTCATCTCACCTCCCTATCTATATGTTTCCGAGTCAAGTCTGTACGGACTCCTCACCGCATCTGATCTGCTCCGCACATATGGTTTAGGATATGGTATCACCACTGTCCCTCTAAATCTGATCCGTTTTTACCCTTAAGTGTAAGAATAAGTACTTGAGATTTAAGTTCTCTTGGGCTTGTGTTTCTTGTAATCAAATCTAACATGTGGAACGATCTTGTACTAGAATTAAATCCGTATACTTACGATATCACTGCTGCTAGAATCTTAGGATAACCTAATATATCTAGTCAATGTGTCATTTAAGACAATGATATGATCTTGTAAGGGCGGTCCTGCCTCTGCCTTGGCATAAAAATGTTTGCGGTTCAATTTTTTATTGTTGGTTGACTAAAAAGCAAACTTATTTCAGTCGGGTTGCTCGCCCCGTTCTTGGTATTGGCGTCAGAACAATAGCACTGTTGGACGTGCAGCTTCAGGAGGATTTCTCTGTCTTCGGCATCAAGGGTGGTTTCCTTGTAGATGTGTTCAGTCTGTATATGATGCATTGTGGATGCTATTGTAATCCTTTTGTCTCTAGTATATAACCCTGTCGCTGAGGAGCTTGGAATTAAACGTGGTAACGTGATTATTTCAATAAATGGGCAGGATGCTCTAACATTACCTGAGGTGAAAAGAAACACCAGTATGATCTTTATAGATAATTTTAATCTCGATGCAAATGTGGCTAAATGTTAAACTTTATGTGCAGCTGGAAGATTATCTTCTATCCCTTGGCTGGGACTATTTGAAGGACAGATCAATTCGCATGAAAGATGTCAAGGTATGCTCAGGAGGTGGATCAGAGTATAGGACAGCCATCCATTACTGTGTCTAAAGTCTAAACATTAGAAATACTTATGAGTCAAAGTTTGGCATTTGTAATTGAAAATAAGGAAGAAAAATACTAACACTTATTCTTTTGTATCAGCTTAGAGTTTTTATCTCAAAAGTGGCGTGGAAAGCGATGTCACACTGCCTGTCAGATTCTACGATAAATCTGAGTGGGTAAGTCCTTAACCTAATGCTGTGGTTTTGAGTAAGTATTATAAACACTACATTTCTTTTATGCAAACTTCCACAAAAAGCACAATTTTTTGTAAAGTACTACACTTTTTTTGGCACAAGAATTTTCACAAAACTACAATTCAATCAGGATGAAGAACACTATGACAAGATGGGCTTAGATGACACCTCTTAGCGTCACGGCTTCCGGTAACAGCGCATTCTCACTTAACCTCTTATTTCCAGGGTTCTAAGTGTTCTTGTACTCATATGTACAAGGCTATTAAAGGTTAGTCTTAGGGTACCCTAAACCCTTAGTCTTACCGTACTTTTGTAGCAAGAAAATTGGTCACATAACTTTAGGCAAAGTTAGGCAAAAATAAAATATTCTGATAAATGAGCCATGTGTCTAAGAAGTTAGTTAGGCTGCATTCGCAGCAAGAAGTTCCCAACACGCACAGTAGACACGGAAAACGGAGCGATCCATTAGTACGTGATTAATTAAGTATTAGCTAATTTTTTTCAAAAATGGATTAATTTGATTTTTTAAAACAACTTTTGTATAGAAACTTTTTGTAAAAAACACACCGTTTAGCAGTTTGAAAAGCGTGCGCACGGAAAATGAGAGAGGTGAGTTGGGAAAAGGGGAGAAAGAATACAGCCTTAAAGTAAGTTACAGCAGCAACTGAACTGAAAACAGACAAGGCAAATTGTGGCTGCCGAAGGTTAGTCGTGGCAACCTTAGGCTGTAATCCAAACTCTTGCTCGACAACCCCTCCCGTCGGCCACCTCTCCCTCCCTCCCAGGCCCGCCCAGGGTTGCCCTTACCGCTTGGGTAGGGGTTACTGCCCTCCCCCCGGTAACCGCTGAAAACCGCAAAAAAATTAACCTCCAAACATTTGAATTCAAAAATTAGCAGTTTCTGGCGATAACCGTGATATTAGCAAATATCACGGTTATCGCCGGTTGTTCAGCAGAACACAAAATTGAAAAGCCACTAGAAAAAATTCGAAAAAAAACACTTAAATGTGTATAGAAATTGGGATAATTGGAAGAATATATAGGATACTTATAAATCTAATTTTTGAGTGTAAAACACAAAAATCCGGCATGACGGACTTAGAAGCAATTCAACATTTCATAGCATAATAATTACAAATTAGTATTACTTGCACATCACTACCATATTTCACATAAGCAACAATTGAATGTGCATCACTAAACATAAGCATATCTACTCACCCAACAAATAACATATCAACTCTACAAAACCATTTTCCGCATCACTAGCAAACCATATTTCACCTATTTCACAAATGTTCATATCTCAACAAACATCAATCTTTCACGATGTATTTGACCTAAACCCAATGCATTTTTTCTTTTTCCAATTTCTAAACTATTTTCGGTTTTTCCCTCAAAATTGAATTTATCTTACTCTATTTCAAAAAATTTCTTCACCATCACTACAGATCAAGAACTACATCCATGTAATTTTTTTTTCATTTTTTTATTTTTTTCAGAATTTTCAATTTACTCAAATTTCATCCAAACCATACCGCGGTAATCCATTACCGTGCCCTAGCGGTAAGCACGGTAACCGCACGATAAGGTAAACTCTGGGCCCGTCGGCTACCTCTGCGCCCCTCTCCGAACGGTCACCTGCCCCTCCCTCATAGGCTCGTCAGCTGGCAATCCCCCATTCCCTCTCCCGCCGGTTGCCTCCCTCTCCCTCCCAGCTTGGGAAAGAAAGAGAAGAAAGAAGATTGCTGCTGACATGTGGACTCCACTTTTTTTTTCTGACTAGGATGTCACGTCAGTGAAATCATGCATCCATACTGCTTTGGGACCTAAATTACACGATTTCGTATATTTTAGAGGTGAAGATTTTTGGTATTGGAGATAAAGGATTTCAAACAAATTCTCGACGCAAAGTTGAGGGACAACAAGTGGACTTATTCAATCCAATGATTCATCCACACATATATGGACTTTAGTCAACGGTATAGTACTGTATCGCAGCCTCGCTATACATATGGGCCGCATTTACTACCTACCCCTCTTGGTGGTCATTTTCCTCCATATGCATGCGTAGGCTAAAGTCTACTTGGTTCCCTGAGCTTCGCGAGTTTTTTTTAAAGTAGTTATATTTGTGGCGTCATATTTTACCAAGAAATAGTCATATCTTTTTACACTATAAATCACCTACATTTACACTATACTGCCAAATTTACTTGTCATTTAAAAGTTTGGAATAATAATCTTGGAGTGTAAATACGATGAATTGTAATTACATTTGTAAATATGTTGTAAGTGCAATGTGATTTTTTTATTATATCTACCACTTCCTCACCTCTCCTTCTTGTGCTCTAATAAATAGTGTGACACCATTTTATTTCTGGCCAGGCAGTGAAAAGAAGCTGTCATTCAGGAGGCAGAAAAGTACAGATGGTGTGAAGACAGTTAAGAGTTTCGTCTTGAGAAGAGGGAAAAGCAAATTAGCCCGTGGGAACGCGTTAAGGACACACGAATCTCAGCTAAAGATCAGATGAACAGAAAATCGACTGGGTTTGGGCAGAAAATAGGGCGACAGATTTTTGAGTAAATCCGTTTTGTTACGCAACTGTAAAACCAAATACGGAGTCTCATTCTGACGGTAGTTACATCCAACGTCACTATGTGGCCACTTAGGTGATATTCTAGTTAGAAAAAAAAAAGAAGCTACATGTCCCATATGTTAGTCACTCATCCTTATCATCCTCCTTATTTCTTGTTCCAATCTGTTACAAAGGTTATTACTTGGCTATTATTTGATCTCATCAAGAGCAACCATCAAGAGAATTAAGAATCTTGTAACAACCATATAAATCATCCTTATTGCTACATTGATGTAATACATTAATGCCTAGAACCCTAGGCATGTAATCTCCCTATATATAAGGGAACATTTGAGATCAATAGAAATAAGCTGAATTTGTTTGTAATCTCCCTATATATATATTAATGCCACATTGATGTTTACATATTGTTTTACAACACGTTATCAGCACGTTCTAACCGAGCAAGAACAGTGAAGCACTCACTGACACGTGAAGGGTAAGATGGCTCGTCCCATTCCTCTCGATGCTGAATCCTCCCTTCCCCGCAACCTCCGTCATCTCATGCAACAGCTTGCCGGTGCTCCGGTGCGCCGTCCTCGACGTGGCAGGGGCCATGGTGCCGGCATTGCCAACCGTGGCCCCCGTTCTCCTCCCTCTGGCCTCGCCAGACGTGGAGGATGATGCCGCGACGACGGCGCCACTGCTCGCAGAACCACTAGAGCCGGTAGCACCGACTCCAGCACCCTCGCAACTAGCATCTTCGCCGTGCCATTTCACCATCACCGTCGCCGGACTACTCACCGGCGACACCGCTGCACACACCAACACCGGTTGATCCACCGGAGTTCCTCCTCAAAGGTACCATCGCTGCACGCCGCGGAGCCCCGCCCTTCTACATGGCAGCGGGTGGCTCTAGCAGCTCTGTGCTCGCACCTCCATCCCCACCACCAGTCCCTCCATTCCCCGGTCGCCCGACCACAGCCGCGGCAGCAAACACACGCCCTGGCCTCCGCCGTATCATCAAGACCGAGCATGTCCCGACTAAGACGAGCGGTGGCGGTAAGGCCAGCTGTCCCCCACCCTCGGGTGAGGGGAAGGCCTTAGCAAAGGGAATGAAAAGGTCTAGGAGGTTGGGGGGAGGGGGTGTAGCGTGACGGCGGCGACGGCAGATCGGCAGTGTGGCGGCAGTGGCGACGGCGGCCGCGCCCCAGCCGCGCCGGCCTCCCGGCGGCAGGCGATGCCCGGCCCTCCCTCAGCCGAGCTGGCACAGGCGGCGACGCCCGGCGTCCTCACGGCGGCGGCGCTCAGCCCTGGCCTCCCAACGGCGGCGGCAGTGGCACTCGGCCTCCTCACGGCGGCGGCGCCCGATCCTCCCCGCGGCAGCTGCGGGCGGCGGCGCCCGGCACAGGCAGGTGGCGGTGTTGGCTTGAGAGGGAGGAGGGGTTAGGGTTTTCCCAACCGCACCCCACCTCCCTTAAACCGGCTGGGCCGGGCCGGCCCATGAGCCGCCCCCGCTAATGGGCCGCTCCCCGCGCCAGCCACCGGGCCAGGCCGGAGCCCACGCCTCCTCTCGGCCTCTTGGACCAAAAGAGGTGGTGGACCGAAACTGAGATTGTTTCGGCCCACCACCCAATTATCTTTATATTTCCGAATTTTACATTTTAGTACCTGACCTTTGGTCAATTTACCTTCTGCAAATAATTAGAGACTGTACACTTGCTCTTAGCACCCTGTAACTCTCCGTTATTATAAATATGAGTCTATTTTCAGCACTCTATGTATTTCCATGTCCTTTATTTTACAATTACTTTGCAACATTTATTTTAATCGCCCTATTATTATTATTATTATTATTATTATTATTATTATTTTATTTTAATGCAAATATGCCATGATTTCTCAAAATTTTGGCTATCACAATGTAGGTGAGATGGCAACCAAAGAGTTTGATATTCTCGCTCTTGATGGTTCCAATTTCCCTGCTTAGGCGATGGATGTCAAAGTAAATCTATCGACAAATGGACTATACAGATGTATAGATGAAACAACTGAGGGAAGTATTACCCTCTCTAACATGTCTAAATCCACCACCTTAAAAGTGATAAGGAATCATATCCATCAGGATTTGAAAATGGAGTACATGTATGAGGAGGACCCACGTGCTTTGTGGACAGCTCTCAAAAATTGATATGAACAGCATAAAACTATCCTCCTCCCAGAGGCAATGCATGAGCTCGGCTCAGCTTGCAATGGCTCGCAACAAAAGAGGCTTGGCTCGGCTCGGCTTAGTTAGGGAAATGAGCTAAAACATGAGCTCGGCTCGGCTCGTTTCTTGGCTCGAGCCAGATCGAGCTGGCTTGCGAGCCTTCCCATTTAAGCATCTCTTCATGTATAATTGGTAATCATTAAGATAAGCAAGAATAAATCATCCACACATAAAATTAAAATAAGTTCATTTATTCAATTCTTTAAAATCTAGATGATAAATTACATATTGACAAATAATTTCACTAGAAAATAAAATCACCCATATAAGTACATAATAGTACATAATGGCAGCGGCTCGCGAGCCAGCTCAAGCTCGGCTCGTTTCAGCAACGAGCTGAAAAGAAGGCTTGGGCTTGGCTCGTTTGGCGTTCGAGCCGAGCCGAGCTAAGCGAGCTCGAGCCAAGCCCAAGCTGAGCTGTCGGGCCTGATTTTATAGCACAGGAAACCATATGTGTTTACAAATACCAACTCCCCGGATCGGTAGGTTGGTATACACACATTACAAATCTGGTACACACAGTCTGCATCACATAGTCTTACAATACCAAATAGTACATGGGAACCTGAGTAGGTTCTAATAGGCCGTGTATGGCCAGATACAATACCAAATAACGTAGAATAAGATAGGATAGCGGAAGTGAGACTGCGGCGGTCCACCCATACTCCACAGGCATTGACTGGGGATTAGTCCCTATGGTTCCTCCGTACCATCCCCCTCCTCGGGGATTAGTTCGACTGGCATGTCCTCATCATCAAAAACTAAAAGGGTAGAAATATGCAAGGGTGAGTACCAACCGTACTCAGCAAGTCACCACTATAGAAATGCAATAAATGCGTATAGGGATCCAAGGCAGATTTCGGTTTATTTGCATGAAGCCAGTTTTCGCAAATTATTTCACAAGCCTATGACCTAGCAGATTTAACCATGGCAAAATGTCGCTATGTAAATGTCATCATTTATTTAAGAGTTCCTTCATTGCAATTCAACCTTCCCGCACATGGGGCAAGGTTACACATGTTTTATTTATCCCAACCTATTCTAAATAATTTAAAAGCATGTGAGTCTAGTCAAAAGTAATACAAGTCCCGGCGCTTATTAACCGCGAGCACGGCTATTTGAATAGTTTAATTTACTCACACTGCAGTGGATGTATGCTTTTAATCCCACACTCCGTGACGCACCCAACACATGAGACTTGTCACGGCCTGGTTTTTCAGTTACCCTCGCATGGCGGCACCCGCTCCAAGGACTATGAATCCCCATTGCAACCCTAGCGCCACATTCCTACCTCGAGCCGGTTGTGAGGGGAGTCCTGGCGTTCCTGAGATTAAAGGTTACATTATACATATATAAAGCTTTGACGTCATTAAACCACACACTTCCACATTTCCATACCGATATCCAGAACCTACCATGTCTGGGGTGTCACCCCACGAGAATAACCTAGTCCACCGGGTCTAACCCCACTCAAGAAGTGTGGTTGTACTCGGTTCGTTTCCAGTTTAGCTTCTTGACTCGGTCCTTAACTGACTAGGGTCGGCGGCTTACCGTTCTCAGAACCACCCATATTCTATTCGTGCCGCCCCAGTCAAAATCATTTTTGTTCAATTATGTTTTTGGGTTTTCACAAAGGTTTTCATGCGGTGGGTAGCGCTTATGTCTCCACCCAATTTCCAACAACCACTCCCGTCGAGTGACTAGTATTCCCACATTCACATGTCCCATATGCGGAATGTATAATGTCTATATAAGCAGGGCTAAGCAGTAGATAAATAATCACGCATAAATTAATATACATAGGTAACAAAGGAATGTAAATACATAAGAATAGAAAATTTCAAAGGTAAGGCTTAAACAAGTGTAGGTACGCGTTTTCAATATTAGCATGCAATTTTATTTATAACCAACACATTTATAAAAGTAGGATCAACGTGTTCAAGGGAGGTGCGTAGTGACTTGCCTTGCTCAATCGGGGGTTCGTCCTCAACTAGCTCGGTTTCCTCTTCGCAAATGTACCCTATCCGGATGCATAATAAAGTCACATACTATTCGCCAACACATAAAAGAGCCAAAAATTCCAGAAAAATCGAAAAATAACCAAACCAGTGCCATTGCGTGGATCTTGATTTTAGAATGATTTTGACGAAAGTTTCGTTCAAATCCGACTTAAAACGAGGGAGATACGGAATTCGAAAGGTTGGAAAAGTTTTAAATCAAAGAAAAGGAAAAAGGTCTGACGGGTGGGACTGCTCTTATCTCCTCATGTGCAGGTTCTGTTGTGTTTTTTAAATGGATGTGGGACCCGTGTGTAAGCCTCTCTCTCTCCTTCTTCTCTTCTCTATCTCGTTTTTCTCTCTCTCACACACACACAGAGGCGACAGGAGGAGGAGGAGGGCATGGTGGCGGCGGCCGGCCGGGGTAGTGGCCGGGCGCGGCGGCTAGTCGACGCGCGCCAGCGGCCGGTGGCTGGGACGGCGCCTGCCGGGACGACGTGCATGGTGGCGGTCGGGTGCGGCGGCGCGGCGCGCGGCCGGCGTGGCCGGCGGAGGTGGCGCGCGGCAGGCGCAGCTTGCATGGCTGGTGGCTGCATGCGGCGGCGACTAGTGCGGAGGCAGCTAGACTGGTGGTGCGGCGAGGCTGCGCGCACGGTGGCGACGCTGCAGAAACACAACAAAACAAGGAAAGACGACAAGGAAGAAGGTGAGCAAAAGAATACAGAGGAGGTAGACGCTCACCTTGCGGCAGCTGGGTAGCGGCACACCGAGTGAGCTCCGGTCGTCGAGGTACGGCTTAGGCGCGCGGATCGTCCTCGAGCTCCCGGTGTTCGTCCGAGGTCCGCCGGGTTTGGTTTTCAGGTTTTTAGCTCAAGTTTTAGTGATTATGTCAAAGGTTTTCGTTCTAACGTTCCAATCGTTTCAACCGTTCGTTCGTTCGACCGAGCTACACACTTCCCTACCTCGCCCGGTGCGACTGCCTGCCTTTCCACTTGCCCAACCTAAGTCTAGCTCATGGGAAGGCGGCGGCTATGCGCATCGTGGGGAGGGGGTGAAGGGGCTGGTTGGAGAGGGATAGAGGAAGAGGATGAGGTGAGGCAGTGTGGCGTGTTTGAACCCGATCGGCTTTTATAGCCTCCGAGTGTGGGAGCCAGCCATTGAAGTGCTTTCAATGTTTCGCCCGGGCGTGCGGCTAAGGTTGGTGAACGGCCCTGGCTGCTGGCGAGGGGAGGAAGGTGTAGACGACGACGATGTATCGGCGGCCTGCACACGCGCGCATGCTTGCTAGTAGTATATACAAAGGTGAAACCCTAAAGCCTCCGGCGACGGGCCTCCGCTTCGCTCCGTCCGAAGTCGGCCTTTATATGAATTTGAATCACAACTCAACACGGCGCGCGGCGACGTCGTCGCCGAAAACAGTACTAGGGAGGAGGATTGGACTTTATCCTTTATTGCTAACCCGACAGGAATGAGTGGCTTGGGGAGGCAACATGGACTTTTCTAGGGAAAAAGGCTTGCAGCAAGAAGGCCGTGGTAGAGGGAGTTTCAGCGGACTTTTCGGAGCAAAACTACTTTCGGTTAGGGAGAAAATCTTGGGACAAAAATCAAAAAATTCAGAGGAGTAGACAAATTGGAAATTTTCAATAAAAGTTTGGCACTGGCATAAACCAAATAAAGAAATTGTCGGCATATCGCAAAATTATAAAAATAAATCAGAGATGATTTTTGGTCGGTGTATTTTTATTTAGGAATTTTCTCAGGGTGTTACATGAGCTCACGAGCCCGAGCTTTTTTTCCACCCCTAAGTGGAACCACCTACGCCTACAGGATCTCAAAACTGTAGATGAGTTCAGCTATGTTGTTCATAAGATATTCTCTAAGCTCCGGTTTTGTGAGAAAGAACCTTCTGAAGTGGATAAAATTGAAAAGACTCTGTCTACAATGCTCCCATCAGAACAGATCATTACTCAACAATACCGTGAGAAGAATTTCACAGTCCACTCTTCACTCATTCAGACATTGAAATGGACAGAAAAGAACCATGAACTCACTGTATGGAACTCGAACCAGCGCCCATTGGGCACTGCACCATTGCCTGAAGTGCATGCGAATGTAAAGAAAAATGTCCAGAATGGGAATACACAGACTGGAAATTCCTCTGGCAAGGGCAAGCGCAAGAAAACCAAAAAGACACGTGGGAACGCCCAAAAGGGGAAAGGCATTTCTAAGCCCAAAAATGATAGTGGCAACAAAATCACCTGCTTCAGGTGTAGTTGCTACAATCATATTGCTAAGAAGTGCAGGACCCCTAAACACCTTGTTGATCTATACATGAAGTCCATGGGTCATACACAGAACACCCAGAAGCATGAAGCACACTTCACCTCTCAACTACTGGAGACGGGAGCTTTGGACCCCATCCCTGATGGAGCGGAATCGAGCAAAACCAAGACTCCATCAAGTGAAGAGGAAGGCTCTATGGACATCGACGACATGCTCATGGAATATGCTTCCAACGACATTTTTGGAGACCTCAAATAGGCTCCATAGCTTTAATTTAAATTTACAAAAGTAATCATTGTAATAAAGACATGATGTTACTACACCATTTATCAATTGTAATAACGCACCTGCTATCTTAATATATTCTATGTGTTTTTCTATATTTTGCCTATATTCTTACAAATTTAAATTCTGCATTATATAGATTGTTACGGGAATCAATCCAATGGAAGAAGAGATGTGCCTA
Source organism: Oryza punctata (assembly GCA_000573905.2). Lineage (NCBI taxonomy): Eukaryota > Viridiplantae > Streptophyta > Magnoliopsida > Poales > Poaceae > Oryza > Oryza punctata. The sequence continues at coordinate 176,376 of CM002494.2, read as the reverse complement.
GTGGACAGTTGTACCATTAACCCTATACTTAGAGAAGTCAAAATTTTCCAAACTCTCACAAAGAGAGAAGGACATGTTTTGATCATCGCAGGACGCGATGCTATGATTGTTGGTTCTGGTAGAGCCACTATCATACTTCCAATGGGTACACAAATAAATATTGAGGAAGCATTATTGTTTCCCGATTCAACACGTACCCTGCTAAGTTATAGCGATATCCGGAAAAATGAGATTCATGTGGAAACATATGAAGAAAACAATGAGGAGTTCCTCCTCTTGACCAAAGATACTGGATATGGCAAACAAACACTTGAAAATGTGCCTTCTCTCCCGTCTGGATTATACTACACATACATCAAATTTGTACCCTATATTGCATACAAAGTGATTTATCAGAATGTGAATGCATTAAAAACTTGGCATGAACGCCTTGGCCATCCCGGCATCGGAATGATGAGAAAAATCATGAGCAATTCAAGTGTACATGGTATGAGCGATAGAAAATTCCAGAATCCTCAGATTTTGTGTGCACCTCATGTGCAACTGGGAAATTAATTTTGAGACCCTCACATCTTAAAATAAAAGTCGAATTACTAAAGTTTCTTGAACACATTCAAGGTGACATTTGTGTCCCCATTCAACCATTGTCCCGACCATTCAGGTACTTCATGGTTCTAATAGAAGCATCCACAAGATGGTCTCATGTGTGTCTATTATCGACACGGAACCATGCTTTTGCGAAATTGATTGCACAAGTCATCAGACTCAGAGCAAGTCAACCTAAACACCAGATAAAATCAATCAGATTGGATAATGCTGCATAATTTTCTTCCAAAGCCTTCAATGATTATTGTATGGCTCTAGGAATTGAAGTTCAACATTCTGTACCATTTGTTCACACACAGAATGGTTTAGCCGAATCTCTTATCAAGAGAATAAAGCTTATTGCCAGACCATTATTGCAAAATTGTAACCTACCAACCTCATGTTGGGGTCACGCAGTCTTACATGCTGGTGACTTAATACAATTGCGTCCAACTGCATACCATACAGCTTCCCCGCTGCAATTGGTTCGTTGTGATCCTCCTAATATTTCCCATCTGTGTAAATTCGGTTGCACTGTATACGTACGGATCTCATGTAACGCCCCGCTTTTTGCGAGACGTTAAAAACTAAATTAATAAAAGTCTATTCGCGAAAATTCCGTTCTTGTGTGAGATTCTAAGTCGTGCCATGGATCTCGATTAAAATCTACCCTTGATCCCTCTCCTCGTCACCAAAAATCATTTTCCTCGAAATTCCTTTTCCAAATAAATCCCCGAAATTTGATCCTCCTCCCCTTTGATTTCTCGCCAAATATTTCTCGCAATTACAAAAATATCAAATTCCTATTTTGAATCCCCTCCTTGACTCCGTATTTTTCCAAGTCCAAATATGTAATTTGAATTCAAACCCCGACTCAAACACACAAAATATTTCTCCAATTCAAACTCCCAGAAAAAGTCTACTTTCCCATGTGCCCTTCTTTGGGCATCCTTCCCTCAGCCGGCCCAATCCCTCCCTCCTCTTTCCTCTCCTACCGCCTGGGCCGTCTCCTCTCCCTCGGCCTAGTCCAACCCCATCCCCTCTCCCTCTTTTTCCTCTCGGGCCGTGCTGCGCTCGGCCCATCCACCCCCGCCGGTCCATTCCTTCCTCCCCGACCTGCTTCCTCTCTCTCGCGCGCGTGCACTCCTCTCCCCATGGGCCGCGCCAATATCCCGGCCCACTTCCCCTACCCCGTTGGCCCGTGGCCCCCCAGTCACGTGCGCCGTGAGTGGGGCGAGGGAGAGAGCGTTGTCTCTCTCGTCTCTTTCTCTCTCTCTCGTTCCTTCTTTCCCCCTGTTTTCTCTCTCGCCGGGATTTTGCCGCCGGTGTCACCTGAATTTTCGTCGCCCCCTTTGGTTCCCGCGCGCGCCGCGTCGTGGCCGACCGCTGAGGACGCCACCGCTATCTCCACTCGGTGCCGACGCCGCGTTGTCCCCGCTCGCCGCCAAGACGGGCTCGCCGCTTTTGCCGTCACCCACTGCCGTCACCATGGCCCCGCCGCCTGCGGCCAAAACGCGGACGCTGAGCTGCTCGCATCGCCTGCCGCATTGCCCAAAGCAGAATGGAGCAAAGCTCCCCTTCTCCTCCTCTTTTGCTTTTTCCCTCCCAGGCTAGACCACTCCCCTCCGTCTCTTGTCTCCTTGTGCGCGGAAGCCGAGGGCGCCAACGTCGCCGCGCCAGCTCGCAGTTCATCGCCCCTACCTTGACCGTGCCCGTGCTCTCCCTTCTTCACGAAGCTTCACACGGCGCCTATATAAGCCGCCCACTGGCCGCCAGTCCTCCCTCTTGCTCCCGCGCGAGCCACCATCCCCTCCCTCTTGCACGGCCGCGTCGGCAACCAGCGAGCTTCGCCGCCGCGCAGCCGCGCACCACCGCCGGCCTCCCCTTCCTCTCGGTTCACCGTGCGCAGCCGCACACGGCCGCCGGCCTCCCCAACTCCCCGTGGCTGCCGGTCCCCTCTTCTCCCCTCACCCCCGACGCCAACGCCCGCCCCGCAGCCGCCGTTTCCACCGCGGCCACCGCCCCATCTCCCCCGCTCCTCTCGTCGCGCCGCCCCGCAGCCGCCGGCCGCCGTCTCGCGCCACCTTGGCCGCCTCCCTCCCCCTCGCCGGCGCCCTTGGCCACCGCGCCCGGCCGCGCCGCGCCGGCCCCCGCCCCGCCGTCGCAGCCGCATCCCCCTCGGGCAAGCAGAAAAGAGAGAAAGGAAAGAAGCAGAAAAGAGAGAGAAAGAAAGAAAAGAAGCAGAGAAGAAGAAGCAGGAAAGAGAAGAAGAAAGAAAGGAAGAAGAAGAGAGAAGAAAGAGAAAAGAAGAAAAAAAGGGAGGTGGGACCCATCCGTGGGACCCACTTCCTGGATTCTCTCTCTGCGGGCCCCCTTTGGCTGGGTAATATCCTATAAAGTCTACACTGCTTCCCTACACTTCCTTGGGCCGTCCGATTTGAGAGACTCCGAAAGTCCACACTTAGTCCCTCACAGCAAGTCCCCTACCCATGAACCAAAGTCTGTCTTCACTCCCTCAGTACCAACAACCCTAAAACCCAAAGTCTACTAATCATCCCTCACAGCAAGCCAACCACCCATGAAACAAAGTCCACCTTTTCTCCTCCAGAACCAACTGCCCATGGAGCAAGTCCATCCTTGCTCCCTCACTGCTTCCTCCTACCAAACCAGCCACCCTTGAATCAAGTCTATTTTGAGTCCCTCCCTCTAAGACAGTCATCCATAACCAGAAGTCCATACACCCTCCCTCACCTTTTGCTGGCCCCACATGGCAATGAGTGTAAGAAATATTTTTGAGAATATTTCTTTTCCAGAAATTCAATAACTCCATTTCCCTTGTCCAGAAAATTCAATAAATCAATTCCTTTGTTCCAGAAAATTTCAATAAATTTTATGAATCATCTTGGTGATTCCAATAAAATAAATAAATGTTTTTCCTTGTCCATAAATTCCACGATTTACTTTCCCTACTCCGGAAGTTCAGATAAATCATTTCCTTGTCTATATACCTTTTACCTATACTCCGGACATCCCCGTAAATCGTTCCCTTGATCCGATCTTTCCAATTTAACTTCCGAAATTCATATCTCTCAGTCCGTAACCCCGATTGACCCCGTTCCACCTCCGGAAATTCCATTAAATTGTGATCTATTTAATGGCACTATTTATTAGTCTAAATAGGATATTTTCCTTGGTCTTTTGTTTAGATTTTTGATTGTTTGCGCCTAGTTGAGGTTACCGGATTTTTCGTCAAGCGAGGATTTCTCGAAGATTCGTGAAGATTAAGATCCTGAGCAAGGCAAGCCACCTTTGAACATCTTGAGCCTATATTTGAATTTAATCATATTGTTTGCAAAATATTTATGCATTGATAGGATTCCACTTGAACTGTTTGCCCCGTCTGTAAGGCAGATCGGTGGGCCTACCTGACTTGCTGCATTTAATCCTTCCCTTTGTTAATTGCTTCATAAAGTTTCCCTTGTAACCACCTTCGTTGCGCTTCGGTATTTGTACACTCTGTACGAGTATCGTTGTCACCGTCAAACTTAAAATATGAGAACATCTTGGGTAAAACTTGATATACAAAAGTATTGAAAAACCCGACGCCTGGTCGGTGCCTTGTGTAAGAAAAATGAGTTCTATAAATAAAACTCGCGACACAAGGCCATTCCTGGGCGGGATGCTTGTGCGGTCGCCTTTAAGGACTGATTCCTTTGGAATTACATCCGAGCATATAACAAGTGCGACCACACGGGTGAAGTGGGACACCCCTAGTTGAGTAATTAGCTAGGCCTGGGAAGTCTTGATGCCAAGGGACAAGTGGATTCACCGGGGTGGTGTCGGGAAGGACCCCTGGGCTTCCTGGCACAGTATGGTCTAGGCCCTAACCTGTTGTTGGTCCGAATGACCCCTCCTGTTGGCATATGGTAACCTTGTGTCGGCTTTGGAAATGCCTTGTCGTGAAAGCCTCAAAAGTCACCAGACGTGGCTGTTCTGCACGGGCTGGGTGACCCAGGCTAGTAACGTCGTGTGGGTAAAGTGTACCCTCTCTGCAGAGGTTAACAAACTGTTCGAACAGCCATGCCCACGGTTATGGGCGGATGTGAGGTGATTTCTTAGCGTAGTTTTTGTTTTACCATGCTTTGAAAAGAGATGATAATGGTTTGGGAAACCTGATGCTTAGGAAGCAATTGGCTATCAGGGAGACAGCGGGACAGGGAGTCCCTGGAAATAATTGGTCATTCGGGGACCACATATCTCGGGAAGATTGGATAATTGGTTTGGTTTGGGAAACTAACTTTTAGGCCAACTCTGGGAGTTGTGCAAACATGAAAATCAATTTGTTACTTCTCACTCCCAACCGAGCTGAGACTTGTCTCGCTCTGGTTGCGGACCCGCACACACTTAGATTGATCAAAACTTGAAAAATAAAGCTGCGTTGTTAAATAAACAGCCTCTCCTTGAAGCTTGCATTAATCACTTAAGTTCCCCTGGCTTGCTGAGTACGTAAGTACTCACCCTTGCTCTATATATATATATATATATATCGTTCTATCAGCTCTGAAGGTGAAGATGAAGCGAAGATTAGGGTTTCGTCCTAGTTCCCTACTGTTGCCTGTGGTGTTGGGTGTTAGTTCATTGGTTTCCGCTGCCTCTGTCTCTGATGTTGCTGCTTCTGTGTCGTCTGTTGCATTCTTGGGTTCTCCCGAGAGCTGCAACTTAAGTCAAGGTAAATAAGTACTCTATTTAAATTAAGAATTTCAATGATTCCTAATTGTCACCGTGGGTACCAGCGCTATGTCCTGGGACTGGTACCGATACCGCAGTTTCGTAGGAAGCGATTCATGCCATTTTTCTTACGACATGCTCTTGTCAGGTGCCGTTGTTCGGCGGTGCCAGATCAGGGTGTGACATCTCACCACCAAAGCGTACATAAATGGGCCCTCACAGGAAAATGGGGATCTACGTGGGGTATCTATCTCCGTTGATCATTAAATCCGGAGCCCCTTGCAGGGGATTTACTCACAGCCCCGCACGCTGATTGTATCTTCAATGAAGAACATTTCCCAGCATTAGGAGGAGAATTCAAGTATCACACTGAATGCCCGGAAATAAATTGGGATGCCTTAGATACCCTAAAGGAGGATCCTCATACCACAGAATCTGAACTTCAAGTTAAAAGAATCATTGATTTGCAGGTTGCTGCAAACAATTTGCTACTCATTTACTGTGAGTAAAAGTATCACAAAATCATACATTCCTGTAAGGTATGTGCCAGAAAGAATAGAGGTACCAAATAAAACTATTCAACTCCCTTTCTCAAAAGAGAGTGGGAGAAGTACGACAAATCCTCGCAAGTGCACGAGGAAACAGAGGAAAGAATCCTCTGACACAGTAAATGAAACTCAACCTCATGTTGAGAGACACCAAGTGGATTTATCCAATCCACGTCCCACATCAACAATGCACTCAATTTCTGATGATGGGACATTGGAACACCTCGACGCGGTCATATTTTGAAATACTGAGCCGACAACTGGGGTACATGAAATTTCCATAAACTATATTGAATCTGGAGAATTATTCGATCGTAAGACTACAATTGTCGACATATACTTTGCCTCATTAGTTGCAGATACCATCCCAAATGATCTAAATCCGAAATCCATGGTAGAGTGCAAGAAGTGCTCGGACTGGAACAAATGGAAGGAAGCAATTGAAGCGGAGTTAGCCTCCCTCAATAAAAGAGAGGTATTCTCATCAGTAATACCTACACCTCCAAACACCTTCCCTATGGGTTTCAAATGGGTTTTCGTCCGGAAGCGGAATGAGAACAATGAGGTGGTGAGATATAAGGCGAGGCTTGTAGCACAAGGGTTCACGCAGAGACCCGGCATTGATTTCAATGAAACATATTCTCCAGTCATGAGTGGAATTACGTTCCGATATTTGATATCACTGTCAATTCAAAAGCGTCTATCTATGCAGTTGATGGATGTTGTGACAACATATTTATATGGGTCACTAGATTCGGACATATATATGAAGGTCCCCGATAGGATCCCTATACCGAATGATAACACAAATTGCAATATGTATTGTGTAAAACTCAAAAGATCACTCTATGGTCTTAAACAGTCGGGTAGAATGTGGTACAACCAACTGAAAGAGTACCTTCTGCAGAAGGGTTATTCAAATAATGATGATTTCCCGTGCATCTTCATCAAAAGATCCTCCACAGGATTTTGCATTATATCAGTGTATGTAGATGATTTGAATACCATTGGCAACACTCAAGATATAGATGAAGCTCACAACCATCTTAAGACGGAGTTTGAGATGAAGGATTTGGGTAAAATCAGATTTTTCTTAGGTTTGCAAATCGAGCACCTTCACTCAGGAATTTTAGTGCATCAATTTGTCTATGTCCAGAAATTATTGGAGAAATTCAATATGGACAAAGCATACCCAAATAAAACCCCCATGGTTGTTCGATCTCTTGATAAATAAAAGGATATTTTCCGACCACGGGAGGAAGGAGAAGAGATATTAGGACAGGAATATACCTATCTCAGTCTCATCGGAGCACTCATGTACCTTGCAAGTGTACCAGGCCTGACATTGCATTTGCAGTAAATCTATTAGCGAGACATAGTGCTGCTCCAACTAAGTGTCATTGCACCGGAGGAAAACAAATCCTTAGGTACCTGAATGGTACTAAGGACCTTGGCTTATTCTTTCAGAAAACTGTTGACCCTAGCTTGGTTGGATATACTGATGCTGGCTATATGTCTGATCCCCACAATGTCAGGTCACATACAGGATTTGTATTCCTCCATGGAGGAATTGTCATATCATGGAAGTCATCTAAACAAACATTGGTGCCTACCTCCACAAATCATTCTGAAATCATCGCACTATTTGAGGCATCACGTGTTTGCGTGTGGCTCCACAGAATGATAAATCACATTGAATAATCTTGTGGTATTGGTTCCTCAGAATCACCTACCATTATCTATGAGGATAATGCTGCTTGTATTACGCAGATGCAAACAGGCTACATCAAGAGTAACATCACCAAACATATTGCTCCCAAATTGTTTTATCCCCATGAGCTTCAGCAAAGTGGAGAAATAAACATCTTAGAGACAAAGTCTTGTGATAATCTGGCAGATATCTTCACTAAGTCCGTACCCGCTTCCTCGTTCGAGAAATGTGTTGAGGGAATTGGTATGAGACGGTTTAGAGACTTACAAGCTTCAGGGGGAGACTCCCTAAATGATGAGCCTAGTTAAACGCTTCACATTGTACTCTTTTCTTTTATGAGTTTTTTCTATCAGGTTTTTCTCATACAAAGTTTTTAACAAGAAAATGAGTGATGCAAGCATATGCCTTATCTCATGTTTTCCCTCACAGAGGTTTTTCTAGAGATAAAACAAGGTATCGATTATTCCTTAAACCTTGCAGGTTTATGTTAGAGCAATCACCAGTTAAATTATTCCTATTTTTTTTCCACAGGGTTTTTCAAAAGGAACTAAAGAACAAATTGATCTCAAGATGGACTCGATCAAAAGGGGAAGTGTTACAAAGGCCATTACTTGGCCATTATTTGACCTCATCAAGGGCAACAATCAAGAGAATTAAGAACCTTGTAACAGTCATATAAATCATCCTTATTGCCTCTTATTGCCACATTGATGTTATACACTAACGCCTAGAATCCTAGGCTTGTAAGCTCCCTATATAAGGGAACATTTGAGATCAATAGAAATGAGCTGAATTTCACTGTTTCACTGTTCACATATTGTTTTACAACACAATCCTCCGAGTCAGCAACTAGCAGTTGAGCTCTCACCACCACAGATCCTCCTTAGGCTGTGTTCGGGAGATGAAGTTCACTTTCCCGCACGAAAACGTGGTAGTTTATTAATGTATAATTAATTACATGTTAGTTAAAAATAATTTTAGAAATGGATTAATATGATATTTAAAACAATTTTCCTATAGAAATTATTGAAAAAAGAGTACCGTTTATTAGTTTGAAAAGCGTGCATACGGAAAATGAGATATGTGAGTTGGGAAAGTGAAGGAAAGAACTCAGCTTTAACCTTCCTTGCCTGCGAAGGGGTTTCAAATGGTAGCACCGGTGACAATATATGATGACAACCACCCCATTCTTCTCCCAGAGCATCGTGCCCCCTGTCGAGCTCAGGTCGACGTTTTTCACCGCCTTACTAGACTCCTCGTGTTGTAGGTTGTTTATCTTGGATTCAACATTTAAATTTGTTTTAAATTTTGAACAATTTTTTACTAAATTTGAACCTTTTTTAAAAAAAAACTAGCCAGTAGAACATCCTAGCGGGACCCATCGAAATTAGAAATCGTTAACCTTGACTAATACTGCCTCTGGTTTTTTTTACGTATAACGCCGTTGACTTTTCGTATAACATTTACTCATTCGTCTTATTAAAAAAAATTACTATAAATATGAAAAGTATAAGACAAGATCATGGTTTTTTATGAGAAAACAAATTACAATAAAATAAATGGTATATATATTTTAAATAAGAAATGATCAAACGTCACATTAAAAATCAACGGCGTCATACGTTAAGAAACAAAAACAGAGAGAGTAGCATGTTTATACAGTGCAACAGAAGTAGGGATTTATACAATGCAACAGAAGTAGCGGTGGTAAGTTAAATGGAGGTTGCAGCAAGGAATGGAATCATATGATCAATATATATATATATATATCTGTGCAAGCTACTACAGACATACATACACACATGGGAAACATGTAGGAAGAAGCAGGTGGATCAATTCGGTGGTCTCCCATCCCATGCATCGAATTGTACAATTAATTAATTATCAATCATCAATACTAGCAACTACTGATAATTAGGTGCCACTAAGCAGTAGTAGAGAATCAGATCTCGTAGGACATGCCGACCTTGAGGAGTTGGGTCCTGGGGATGGCGAGCATCTTGTCGCCGTGCCTGCAGTTGCGGCGGAGGAAGGAGTAGGCGTAGTTGACGACGAGCTTCTTGAGGAGGGAGGAGTGAGGCCTCGCCACCACCTCGCTCTCCCCGAGGATGAACACCACCCCTTTCTCCATCTCCCTCTGTATGAACCTCTGCTCCTCCTCGATCCTCGCCATCTCCTCCAGGCTCATCTTCACCGCCACCGCCATCAGCTGCCGCCCGCTCGCCGCCCCCATCTCCGAGAACGACTCCGCCGGGGTCAGCATCTCCTCCGCGTAAACCGAGCGGCGCTGCTGCTGCTGATCTCCTCCTCCCGTCGACGCCGAGTACTGCAGCTGCTGAGGCTGCTGGTGATGCTGACAAGACCTCGCCCTCTGCAGCTGCAGCCTCTCCGCGTAGGACGCCGACTTGGCCATGCCCATGCTGTCGCAGCGAGAGCTCGGGTAGCTCACCTTGACGACTCCAACCCCAAGCGGGTTCCCGGTGCCGTACAGGTTGACGTCCCGCACGTAGTACTGCAGCCTCTCGACGAGGTTGGCCACGAAGTCGCGCGCCTCCTCCAGGCGGTCGCGGTAGCCGTAGCGCGCCACGCACCGGAACAGCTTGTGCTCCTGCGGCTCCACCTGCCGGAACAGGAAGCGCTCCGACGGGTCCACGTGAGGCACGGGGAGGTGCTTGACGGAGACGAAGAGCAGCACGGTGTGGATGGAGGGGATCTTCTCGATGAGGTGCGGGAACACCGGCGGGATCCCCTGCACCAGGTCGGTGTAGAAGAGCCCAACCCCGGGCACCCTCTGCAGGGGCACCTCCCTCGCCATGAGCAGCTCCCTCACCCGCTCCGGCGACACCGTCCTCTCCAGCTCGTACTTGTACCTCCTCACGTGCACGTAGTGCCACACCCCCATCACCCCCATCAGCGCCGCCGACATGGCCACCGGGATGTACCCGCCGTGCGCGAACTTGTAGAGCACCGACGTCAGGTACACCGACTCCGTGGACGCGAACACGCACGCGAACACCACCACCCACACGATGTTCACCCGCCACACCAGCACCATCACCACCGTCAGCAGCAGCGTGGTGATGAGCATCACCAGCACCACGCAGATGCCGTGCGCCTCCCCGATGACCACCGTGTCCCGCGCCGCCACCGTCACGATGCACGCCGCGGCTCCCAGCAGGAGGTTGATCTCCGGGATGTACACCTGCCCCTGGTACTGCCTGGACGTGTGCACCACCTTCACCCGCGGGAAGCAACCCATGGCCTGCGAGTGCGAGATGGTGGCGAAGGCGCAGGAGATCATGGCCTGGCTACCCACGACCGACGCCGCCAGCGCCAGCACCAACGTCGGCCAGAAGAGCACCTGCGGCGTCGACGCGTAGAAGGCGTCGCCCACCTGCTCCGGGTACACGCGCAGGTAGGCGGCCTGGCCGGCGTAGGCCAGCAGCACGGCCGGGACGAGGCCGAAGGCGAAGCTGAGCTGGATGGAGCGGATGCTGAAGCATCCCAGGTCGGCGAACAGGGCCTCGGTGCCCGTGAAGCAGAGGAGGACGCCGCCGAGGGAGACCCAGCCGTGGCGTCCGTTGCGGCGGAAGTAGTCGAGGATGTACTTTGGGTTGAAGGCGCGGAGGACGCCGACGTCGTGGGCGGCGAGGTTGTACACCCCGACGCCGCCGATGAGGAGAAGCCACAGCAACACGACGGGGGCGAACAGGTACCCCACCTTGTCAGTGCCGAACCTCTGCACCGCGAACAGCAAAACCAGGATGCCCACCGTCACCCACACCACCTGCTCTGCATTCCATTTTCACTTTCACTTCCACTCTTAACCATTCGTTCGTCTTTTAACAAGTAAATTTCAAATGTTTACAACCAAACGAGTCCTAAGCACTATTATGAGATGGATGGATGCACGCAGTTTGTACCAATTATACGTTGTGTTGAAGCACTGAACGATGGTGACAGACACTGCATATGGTACCAATAGGCCAGGTCGACCATATGTCTGCATCAAATATATTTTTCAGAGGTTTCACACCAAATTAAACATGTACAGTACTGTCTTACTGTAGGTGATAGATGGATGCTTAGGTATAGAATACTATTGCAAGCTCGCTTTTTATGCTCCGTGCCATGTGACTGACACTTTTAACTCTACATGATCACACGCGCGCACACACCGCTACAGATGCAACCCTATATTTACACCGTGAAAGCCCACATGCATGTGGAATATTTGTAGACACAAGGAATTGAATTCCCTATTTACAGTACTAATATATCTGATTGTTATTGGATAAATACACCAGTATCCTTGATTATTGATTGATCATCAGTGTTTCGCTTATGCTTATATATTTATAAGCCAAATTTTAAATTTTAATCTATTCGTTTGATTTTCTTACGTGTTTTGTCCGAGTCAGTCCTACAACCTCTTCTGGTTAAGACATGAATCCTAGACAAATAAGTCGCAGGATGAATGGTTAATCTTCGGGAAGGGCTAGTCTCCTTTGAGCAGTCATAAAAGACCTTTGCAAAGAAGGTGGATTTCCTCGTTCTACAGCACGAACGGAGTGTACAATACCTGGTCTTATATACAAGGTTGTTAAAATCGTGGTCCTGAATTAAAATTGGGAGTTCTAAGTAGGATCACAATTTATAAAATCGTAAATATAAAATTCGTGAAATTACAGATTTTACCTATATAAAATCATAGAATCAAACACTTTAGTTATAGGATCGTAACGTCATAATATCTTATGACATAATCGAGATTTTGATATTTTTGCTATATATATGTACGTGGCTATATATGCCCACCGGCCTGTAAGAGGACGGAGAAGAAATAGGCGGCGGTATGTTGCAAAGTACATGTATGGTTTATTAATTCCTACTGTTTTCAACTAACTGGATTAGATTGTAGCTTTTGCTGCAGCTGACAATATATATGGGCATGCATGATTCATACTGCTGGTCCGAGCTTAGGTGATAGTAGTAGTATTGATCCTGCACTCTTCCCTCCAGTCAAAAAGGAGAGATTAATTAAGCCGGAAAATGATGTTTTAGCTAGAATTAACGCATGCAGGACCAATATATATATATAAGGGGATATAAATCTGTGCAATTAATAGCAGCTTAGCAGTCTGTCTATCAATCATCTGCAGCTGCAGGTACCACGCATAATACGCGTTAACCCGGCCTTGTTGATTGATTATATATAATTACCTGCATATATCTATCTCCATCATATCGATCGCTATGTCCATCACACTATCTAGCGAGCTAATAGCTCCATTTTTTCTCCTTCCCTTTTTTTCTTTTGTAGTTACTAGTATTCTTCATATATATATATTAACCAAGATCATATTAGCTAGATTGAGTATATATAACTGTCAATAATAATATACATGAATGTATATGGTTCAGATGGCATGGATATTCATATCCCTAGATCGATGAGAAGATGCAGGGATATATCAGAATCGGTCGTAGGCCATAGATAATATGAGTTTTAAGCTAGTGCAGCAGCAGCATCGATGGCGAAAGCAACGCAACGACAAATAGAGGTTCCAAAGTCGTGGTTTTCTCTTAACTGCGGGGAGAGCTACGTGTATTCTATATGATCATTTATATATATATATAGTTGTAGTCTATCAACACTATACACACACCAACTAACAATTATCATTTAAAAAAATGTATGAAAATTTGTATATATATGTATTGAAGATACATCTACTCGTAAAGTCCGACCTTTAAATTCATCTTACATAAAGAGAAAAAACATAAAATTCCGATAAATCTATATTTTTAAAACTATCAGATTTTTTATTTTTTATCACGGCTAAAATATAATTAATTTGAGATTAAGATTTTTACACGTAGGTGTGATATATATTATTGAAAGTATGTGTACAATTTTCTCTAGATTTTTTAGTAATATTTGTTAGTTAGTGTGTACTTGTGTATAGGATATACATATACATACATATACATACATATATATATATATATATATATATATATATATATATATATATATATATATATATATATATATATATATAAAATCCCCCCACACACACAGGAGTACCTAGCTAGATACACGTTGCTTTATTTGCAATCAATTAACATCTTAATCCATCTTAATTGATTTGGTTTGATCGATCGGTTTCGATGAGCGTCTTGCCAGGCAAGCCATCTGCAGGAGTGAACTAGTAGTAGTACCTACCTACAGGTACAGGATGCTAGGTAGGTACGTATGTAGATGTAGATTGATGGTGGAAATGAGATTAACCTAATCAGAAAGAGGAAATGGATGTACCTGTGTTGAGGTGTGGAGCCTTGTCCTTGAGGCCAGCGACGGCGGAGAGGACGGAGATGGCGGGCGTGAGGCAGGCGTCGCTGATGACCATGGCGGTGGCGAGGATGGTGAGGAGGAAGAGGGAGATGCGGACGGGGCGGCTGTTCTCGAGGAGGTCCTTGACCCACTGGGCGCGCTCCTCGGCGGTGGAGGCGAGGCGGTGCACGGAGGGGCGGCGGAGCGAGGAGGACTTGCTGATGTGCAGCTCGTCCTCGACCTGCTGGTTGGGGACGAGGCTGACGTTGGCGTGGCGGGAGATGAGGGAGTAGAGGGCGAACGTGCCGCCGTCGCCGTCGTCGTTGGCGCGGAGGGCGATGTAGACGTACTTGATGATGGTGAAGAGGAGGAAGCTGTAGACGATGAGGGAGAGGACGCCGAGGAGGTCGTCGGTGTGCCGGATGCCGCCCTCGTTGACGTTGAAGGTGGTGGAGTAGACGTAGAGCGGGGACGTGCCGATGTCGCCGTAGAGGACGCCGAAGCACTGGAACGCCAGCCGCAGCGTGCGCGCCCACCCCTCATGCGCGTGCTCATGGCTGCCTCCGCCGGCGCGGCTCGCGTCCCTGTACAGCGAGTCCTGCCGCTGCACCGCCGGCACGCCCAGCGCCCGCTCCAGGTCAGCCTCGCCGGAGTAGTAGTAGCTCGGGTTCCGGCTCATCATCGCCACCTGCCCCTGCTGCTGCTGCGCCATCGATCGATCTCGATGAAAGATTGATGGAAGCAGCAGGGAAGGGAATTGAAGCTGCAAACATGCCCTTCCCCTGCTCTGCTCTGCTCTTTATAAGCCAAACTCTCTCTGCTCTGTCCCACATTAGTCCTACACTGTTGACCAGCATATATTTCCTCTTCTTCAGAAATAATAATTACCTCATGTTCGATAAGAAAGAAAAAGAGAACGATCAGGATCGCCCATTATTCCACGTACGTTGTTGATCATCTGGTACGAGCGCCTCATCAGGCAGGTCATACATGCCATTAGGCAATACTCCCTATATTTATTTTGGATGGTCTTCCTTGCTAAGGACATACTACCATCTAATCTAGTCCAAGCTAGTAAAGAGTTCGTTAAGACGATATATATCGATGGAGTTGAAAAAACTCAAGCAGGCCACTCAAGGCACCAAACGACCGCATGCCCTCATTATTAACACACCCAAAGCTCTACCTATAGCTAGCGATCCCTCACAACCACATATCAATTTCCTACCAACAAAAATAAAACCCACATATATATAAATTTGTCACAAAAATAATCAGGCAACTATTAACACGGAACTAGAGCGATTTTGCACTGATCTAAATTTTGACAGTTAGCTACAATTTGACTAAACCAATGCAACAAGACCACCAGTCTTTAAGAGAAGGAAATGCCGGAAACTATTTCTCGAGGGGACATTCTCTGATTGCTTGCATATCACTCAAACGGTGATATAAAAAATGAAAAAAATTAACATTTTTTCACCAAGATATATTAATATGTGATTGATCACTTCAGAAACATGCATGGTAAATATTGACTTCTACCTTTTTCAATGAAAAACATAAATTTATCTATGGATATACACAAACTACCTGTATTTTTTTTAACTTGTAAAAATTAAATTTGAACTTGCATGTTTTGATAGTGATATATCATATGTAAATACATCTTTTTTTAAATTTTTTTTTCATGCCTATTTAAGACCTGTAAATAATTAGTGAATGTTCCTTCGAGAGTTTAAAATCCACCGTCGGAAGGAAGGAAGAAAGAAACACGAATCAAAATGCAACAATAGGTAGCTAGAGAGAAATGAAAACGATGGATGGATGGCCTAGCTAGTATGAATGGAGCCGGAATGCATGGCCAATATTGTGTCCCTTCAATCAATTCGTTCACATATATAAGCTAGCGTTCACACACTATTATATACACATGATTCACATATACAGTGAGAGCAAAACATATACTTATGTCGCACGCTCAGGCAAGCCTTAAATTGTTTGTTGCACGTACGATTGAGCTAAGCGTGTGGTGGATATTGTTTTAGCTCATGTCCGTCAGATAGATGGCTTTCAATTAATTGCTTAGAATTCTCTTACATGGCCTTCAAGTAATTATTTATGCTAAAACTGTCAGGTCTTGATGCATGCATGCCTGCGGCCCTCGTTTAGAATGAGTTAAATGCCAAGCATATTCGACAGAAATTTGAGACCAATATTTTGCAAATTTCCAATCTTATCGACTGCTTTGATTTGTGCCAGGCCTTCTCCTCATCCAGCTCTAGTATCCCCCGATGAGTTAGATTCAGAGTGGAGTCAAAATTAGAGGGATGGGGAGGAAGAAAGGAAGTTCTTTGGACTCGGAGAGATGATGTCACGCCCCGAACTAGCCCCGAGCGGAACTAGTCCGTGACACTCCAAATTAACCTGTTAACTGATACCAGTCCCAGGAAACAGTGCTGGTATCACAGGAAGATAGATTATCACAGCAACAGAGATCTCTTATTATAGAGTAGGATTACAGTCATGTTGGGCTGTGGACAGACCCCGAGCTCACAACTGCATTACAAAAGGGAAAGCGGAAGCCAAGACTTGGGCCATTCATCACAGGCGCGACTTGGGAACTAGACCGAAACCCTAAAACTCATCGTAGCCGACTTGCTCCTGAAAGAACTCCTCATCAGCGGGATCCACTTCATCTTCTTCAGCATCTGGGGGGAGAATTATTTATATAAAGCAAGGGTGAGTACAGGAGTACTCAGCAAGTCATGGGAATTAAGTGTTTAATGCAGGCTTCAAAGGAAAGGCTGTTGTTTTTGCAATTGATTTTAGTTAAACTCCTTTTTAAAACAACTAAATGAGTGCTTCTCAAACGACACGGATGAGAGTGGATCTCATCCGGTCGGAGTATGTGCAATGTATCACTCTCTGATTGTTTCAAGATCGGCACCCGGCCACAACTTTCAAATGGCCACCCGGGCCTAGCTGATCCCGTCAGCCACAGAGTTTCCAAATGTGAAACCCAATTCCACAACAGCAATTTCACAAAGCAGTAGTCAAACAAAACTACGCTAAGGAATCACCTTACATCCGCCCATGACCGTTGGCACGGCTGTTCGAACAGTTTAATAACCTCTACAGAGGGGGCACACTTTACCCACACGACATTACTAACCCGGATCACCCAGCCCGTGCAGAACAGCCACGTCTGGTGACCTTGAGGCTTTCATGATAAGGCATTTCGAGAGCCGACACAGGTTTACCATATACCGACGAGAGGGGTCCCAGACCAACAACAGCTTAGGTCCCAAACCATATTGTGCCAGGAAGCCCAGAGGTCCTCCCCGACACCACCCCGGTGAATCCACTTGTCTCTCGGCATCAAGGCTCCCCTGATTAGCTAATTACTCAGCCAGGGGTGTCCCATTCCACCCATGTGGTCGTACTTGTTATATGTTCGGATGAAATTCCAAAGGAATCGATCCTTAAGTGCAAGAGCGGGAAACCGTGCTCCCGGCACATCCCTCGGTCTGCGATTTTGGAAATTCATTTAGTTCGCAAGCACCGACCGAGGTGTCGGGTTTTTCCAAGTCTTTTGTAAAACCCAAGTTTTACCCATCGTTGGATATTTTAAATTTGAGGGGAAGGCTCCGATGTGCGTACCCGAAGGCCCGTACATCGAAGTACAACAGTTGACAAAGGAGTTTTAAGTATTCGATAATCAAGGAGGGTAATTGCAGTAATTAGGATTGGGGACGGTAGGCTATCTCGCAAGCCGCGGCCAAAATTACTTGTGTTAATCCTATCCATGCATTATTTGCGGAAAAGAAATACTTACATTAAGTTATAGGTGCAAGATGATCAAAGGTGACTTGCCTTGCTCGAGATCTTGAGCTTGATCCTCGAAATATGCGCACTCCGGGTCTTCCGGCTCCAAAGCTACACGCGAACGAGACGACTCAACAAACGGTGAAATTTATATCCTATTATTGACCTCTAAGCGTGCCATTAGATAGATCTCGAGATTTGAGAGATTTTGGGAGTTGAACAGAGTCAAATGGATACATGGTTGCGAGGGTATGGAACTTCTAAGATTAAAAGATTTATTGGACTAAAGGAAAGGATTTATTAAAATCCTTTTTGAAATAGAAACGAAAGAGGGAGGGGATTTAGACTTCGCGGGCGGCTTGAGCGCGGCCCGAGAGGAGTTGGCGCGGCTCGGCCAATCAATTGGGCTCGCGTGGCCTTAGGAGGCGGCCCAACAGAGGGAGGCGGGGGGAGAGAGAGAGAGATCCGGATGAGCTGGGTCCATCGTGCGGGGTCCCGGGGTGTAGACCCCCATTTTCATAACAGGAGTCACTCGTGTTCATAGTACCATTTCCCTGGATCAAGTAGTCTGGTACCCACGAATACATTGCCAATAATCAAGAGTGCATACATAATTATCTTACGCAAAATATTATAATAATAGGCCCGAAGGCAATAGTCTAGAACAAAGGACCAACCGGTCCGGAATACAACCAAAAGCAGAAATTAGGTAAGGCAGCGGAGATGAGGCGGCGGCACGCCCTTGCCACAGGCAACGACCGAATCTAAGTCCTACTGGGCTCCATCGTCTTCCGTACCCTCCTGGTAGTACTCATACGGATCTTCGGGAACCTCCTCGCCCACATCTGAATGGTTTATTTATAGCAAGGGTGAGTACCAACCGTACCCAGCAAGCCACCACAGCAACAATGCATATGATAGGGGAAATATCAAGGGCGGCTGTGGCACTTTTTGCATAAAGCCAGTTTTGCAATTCCTTTCACAAGCCTAAGACCTAGCTTATACTGATCAAATTTTAATACCATAGTTCATTATTCAACGGCGGTTCTGTCCACCATCCATTGTCCTCCAAGGATAGCTTCCCGCCATTGAGTCGTCATGATTTTCTGGGGTCTACCCCTTCTCACTTCTCGAGAAGTTGAACCACCAGCACCTAAAAGTCATTATGCATACCCATCCCATTCAGTTTAAGAATTGAGAGTCTAGCCAAGTGTAACACATGTCCCGGTGCTCAATATCCGCGAGCACGGCTATTCGAATAGATTTGGTTACTCACACTGCAGTGGATGTACACTTTACCCGTACTCCGTAACTTGCCCAACAAATGAGCCGAAGTCCCAACGAATGAGACGCGTCACGGCAAAGCCTTTCAATAACCTCACATTGGCAGTACCCGCTCCATGAACTTACATCCTCATGCACTCTAGGCGTACACGGTTTCTAGCAGTGAGAGGAGTTCTGGCGCTCCCGGGAAGGGAAAAACTCACACATGCATTAAGTTATATTAAAATTTAGGTTCACACGTGACGGTCCTACCGGTGGCTACCCCACCGTAGGCCCCGCCCCTCATACACACTAAGAAAACCACTATGCAGGGATACTGCCTCCGCTCGGTTACTTACTCCGCTAGGTCTATACCCATCCGAGAAGTACGGTAGTACGAGGGTCGTTTCATGCTTAGCTTCATGGCTCGGTCCTTAATTGACCGGGGACGGTGCTAGCCTTTTCCGGATACCACCCAAATCCACCATCCGCCCCAGTCGAAAACAATTGTTTTAATTTTTATTTTCCTTTCTCAAATCATGTCATCAATGTCATGGCAATGTGGCGCTCATGTCTCCACATGCCGCATCTCAATTACCTTCCCAAGGTAATTGCCCAAGCATATAGCATTTTGATAAATATGAGTATGCAAGGTTCTAAGATAGCATTGCTAAGCATCTGTCATAATTGACTAGGGACTCATACGTAACATGGTTACAAGGGGATATGGGGTAAGCAACATTCAAGGCATGGCATAACAGCAAGTAGGATGTTTATCATTGCATGCATCTTTATTTGTAAACAAAGTAATTTCGCAATTGGGATCAACATGTTCAAGGGATAGTGATGACTTGCCTTGCTCGTAGTCTTGCGGGTCTTGATCCTCAGTCGGACTCGCTACTCCCTCGGTGTCTAACATTACGTGCGAAAGAAATTGAATTCATTTAGAATTCAATTAAAATCCAACAAAATCCGATTACGAAAAGATCGAGCGCGAGCGTTTGAATGTTGCTATCGAATTCCATTTTATTTATGAAGTAGACCTATTTTGATTTTTAATACCGTTGTCTTAAAATATTAGTGCTAGCCGATCAAAAATATTAACCCGATTTAATTTACGCGTCTCGAATAAATTAGATACCGATAATGAAAGGTGACCCTATCCGGTGATTAGTCAGCTAAAATAATCGCGACGGCTAATTTAGCGGATAACTTAATTATTGAGTCGGAACTAACTAAATACCGGCTAAATAGATATTTAAATGGATAACGAACGGTTGCATACATACGATGGCAATTTAAAAATGACCGGTAATTAATCTTCCGATTATATCTACATATAAACGACTAGCGAAATTTAACTAATAAAATCTACGTAATTGGCTAAGTACATTGCTAAAGATTGATAATTTAAACGAACAATCGATTAGGTGAAAAATTTAAATTTTAATTAAATACCCGTTTTAATTTACTCGTGTTTTCTAAAATAATCGACGGCGACGACTATATCGATTTCCTAAACTAGTATTTTATATTAATCTAGTACGTGTGCTCATAAATTTGAGATGAATAAAAATTAAATTCCTAATCCCCAATTTTATCTCTCCATATTTTATTATTTTTATTTTTCTCTCTCTCTTTTCTATCTTTTCCTTTCTTTTTCTTTTTTTTTCTTTTCTCCTTTTTTTTTTCAGCTTCTTCTTCCTCTGCCTGCTCTCTGTTTGTCTCTCTCTCTCACAGCTCATTTCTCTCCTCTCTCTCTGTGCGCAGCCGGCAAGGGAGGGGGCTCGGGGCGGCGCTTACCAGCGGAGGCGGTGGCGGCGGCGGCGGCGGCGGCGATCGGGTGACGGCGGCCGGCGGCAACGGCGTCAAGGCGGCGGCAAGGCGGCAGCCTGCGGCGCGGCGGCGCCGAGCTCCAATCGGCGGCGGCGGCGCAGTAGAGCAAGGGGAAGAGAGGGGGAAATGGAGGAGGAGGGGTGGGGGAGGAGGGGCTCGGCCGGGGGGGGCTTTATAGCCGGCCGGGGAGGGAGGGGAGGTGGCCGGCGCGGGGCTCGACGGTGATGGCGACGGCGGCCAGCGGCGATGGGACGGCGAGCAGCGGCGCCAGCAGGGGGGGGGCTCGAGGGTGGTGCGGCGATGGCGACCGGCGGATGGAGCTCGAGGAGAGAGGGAGCGGGGCTCCATGCGCCCGCGGCGCGCGGCGCGTCACAGACCTAGGGTTAGGTCTAGCTGTTCATCGGGGAAGATGAACAGTGCATTTTTTTTATTATTATTATTGTAATCATTATTATTAGCATTGTATTGTATTTGTCCAAATTTATAACTCTCTCGCGTGAATGAAATAAACTCAATATTAGAATTATTCCGCCCTAAATCTTGCTCGAAATTTTAATTTGTCTATATTCGTCACGCCCATCTATATGTGCGGATAGTTATAAAATTTTTATTATCTAAATAAATTGATGACATTAAGGAGAAATATTTTATTCGCCCAAATTCTATCTAGAACTTTATTTTAATTTATGCGCAGTGATTATTTCTTCTCGTCGGTTTCCGTTCTAGGGTTTGCGCCGAAATAATTTCGATAAATTCAACATCCGCAAAATAAAGATGCAAATAAACAAGTCATAAAATGCGGCATGATGCAAATTAAAATTTTTAATGTTTTAAACTTCGTATTTTTAGGGTTTCAATTTCGGCGGTCGAATTTTCAGGGTGTTACAAACCTACCCCCCTTAAATAAATCTCGTCCCGAGATTTCTTACCGATTGTTGAGCAGGTGCGGGTACTCGGCCTTCAGAAAGTCTTCGCTCTCCCAGGTAGCCTCATCCACGGTGTGATTGCTCCATTGCACCTTGTACATGCGCCATGTTTTGGTCCTGGTCCTCTTCTCTGCCTCGCCCAATATCTTTACCGGATGTTCGGGGTATGAGAGGTCACTACTGAGGTGGATATTCTCTAGGGGTGTTTGCTCTTCCGGCACACGCAGACACTTCTTCAATTGTGACACATGAAACACAGGATGCACGTCGGAGATGTTTGCTGGTAGTTCTAGCTGATAGGCCACTTCACCTCTTCTGGCAGTTATAGGGAATGGTCCCACGTATCTTGGCGCAAGCTTTCCTTTTACCTTAAACCTCTTGGTACCTCGCAGCGGGGAGACCTTCAGGTACACATAATCACCAACATTAAACTCCAGATCTCTTCTGCGAGTATCCGCGTAGCTTTTCTGTCTAGACTGGGCTACCTTTAATCGATCCCGAATCAGTCGGACCTTGTCTTCGGCTTCCTGGATTATGTTGGGTCCAAACACAGCTCGTTCCTCGGTTTTAGACCACATCAATGGGGTTCGGCATCGCCGTCCAAATAGTGCTTCATTCGGCGACATTTTTAGACTTGATTGGTAGCTGTTGTTGTAGGAAAACTCGGCGTAGGGCAAGCATCTCTCCCAATCCTTGGTGAAATCCAATGCGCAGGCTCTCAGCATATCCTCAAGAACTTGATTCATTCTTTCCGTCTGCCCGTCGGTCTGTGGGTGGTAGGCGGTACTAAAGGCAAGGTGACTTCCAAGTGCCTCGTGAACCTTACCCCAGAAGTGAGACGTAAACTGAGTACCGCGATCCGATATAATCCTCTTTGGTACCCCATGTAGGCACACGATCCTGGACATGTATAACTCTGCCAGCTTAGCGCTGCTATAATTGGTCTTGACGGGGATAAATCTGGCAGTTTTGGTAAGTCGGTCCACGATTACCCAAATGGAGTCGTACCCCGTGGCCGTCTTGGGTAACCCGACAATGAAATCCATGCCTATTTCGTCCCATTTCCACTCGGGAATCTTGAGAGGTTGTAGTAAACCTGCTGGCCGCTGATGTTCCGCCTTTACCCTTTGGCACACGTCGCACATGGCCACGTATTCAGCTACGTCCCTTTTCATATTTGGCCACCAGTATTCCTCTTTCAAATCCTGGTACATCTTCGTGCTCCCAGGGTGTAGTGAGTATGCAGACTCGTGAGCCTCCTTCAAAATCAAGCCTCTCAATTCTCCTTGCTCGGGTACATATATCCTTTTCTTAAATCGCAAGATGCCTTTGTTGTCCGTCGAGAACTCGTTCGCATGTCCAGCGGCCATGCGCTTCTGAATGGTTTGGACTTCTTCATTATCCTTTTGAGCTTCTTCTATCTGGGCTTTCAGAAGCGGTTGAATGTCCAGCGAGTTTAATTCCCCGCGTGGAATTAGGTGCAAGTTGAGTCGAGCCATTTCTTCTCGGAGCTCATCGGCCATGCCTTCCAGGTCCATATGGTTGCACTGGGCCTTGCGGCTCAAGGCGTCGGCCACTACATTGGCCTTACCGGGGTGGTAATGGATTCCCAAATCGTAATCCTTAATCAGTTCCAACCACCTTCTCTGTCGCAGGTTGAGGTTAGTCTGGGTGAAGACGTATTTCAAACTCTTGTGGTCAGTATATACATCGCAGTGATTCCCAATTAAATAGTGTCTCCAGATTTTTAATGCATGAACTACTGCTGCCAATTCCAAATCATGCGTAGGGTAGTTCTCCTCATGGGGTCGTAGTTGTCTCGAAGCGTATGCTACAACCTTTCTATCCTGCATCAGTACTCCTCCTAGTCCTTGTCTGGACGCATCACAGTATATCACGAAGTCCTTCCGATTGTCTGGTAAGACTAGAATTGGGGCAGTGGTTAACTTTTCTTTCAACTGCTCAAAGCTTCGTTGACACTTTTCGGTCCAGGCGAATTTCTTCTCTTTCTTTAGGAGTTGGGTCATTGGTCTGGCCAGGGCGGAAAATCCTTCAATAAACCTTCGGTAATACCCGGCCAATCCCAGAAAACTCCGAACCTCTGTTACCGTCTTCGGTGCCTTCCATTCCGTCACGGCTTCGACCTTGGCAGGGTCTACTGCCACTCCTCCGGCTGAGATTACGTGGCCAAGAAACGCAACTTCCTTAAGCCAAAACTCACATTTGCTGAACTTTGCGTACAGCCGGTGCTCCCGTAGCTTCTCCAATACCGAGCGTAGATGTTTGGCATGCTCTTCATCGTCCTTGGAAAAGATGAGAATGTCGTCGATAAACACAACTACGAACTTATCCAAGTATTCCATAAATACTTTGTTCATCAGATTCATAAAATATGCTGGGGCATTGGTCAATCCGAACGACATCACCGTGAACTCGTACAATCCATAGCGTGTAGAAAACGCTGTCTTGGAAATGTCTTCGGCCTTAATCTTCAATTGGTGGTATCCTGACCGGAGATCGATCTTCGAAAATACTTTGGCACCCTTGAGCTGATCAAATAAATCGTCAATTCGGGGAAGTGGATACTTATTTTTGATGGTCACTTCGTTCAGGGATCGATAGTCTACGCACATCCGCATACTTCCATCTTTCTTCTTGACGAACAATACTGGGGCTCCCCAAGGAGAAGAACTAGGGCGTACGAATCCCTTCTCCTGTAGTTCCTTAATCTGCTTCTTGAGTTCTTCTAGTTCGTTGGCCGGCATCCTATACGGCCTCTTGGATATGGGGGCGGTACCAGGCATTAAGTCAATGATGAATTCTATATCCCGATCAGGGGGCATTCCGGGCAAATCCTCGGGGAATACATCCGGGTACTCCTGTACTATTGGCATCCCACTCATGGGTAGCATGGTAAACACTCCCGCGGCACGTTCACACAACATCGGATCCCGATCCATGGCTATGTTCATTGGAGACCCCCATGGGGTGGACACAGTGACCTCTCTTCGGGCACAATCTATGACTCCCTTGTTCTTAGTTAACCAATCCATTCCTAGTATGACGTCGAGGGTTTGGGGTGGTAGTACCATAAGGTTTGAGAGAAATACCACATCCCCAATGCGGATGGGCACGTTGATGCAAGCATGAGGTATGGTTATGTTTCCCCCAGGTGAATGTACTATCATAGGTCTCTTGAGTCCCACACGATGTAGGTTATGTTGGTTGCTTACTTTTGATGATATGAACGAATGCGATGCTCCGGAATCAAATAAGATCTTAACTGGGGTAGAGTTGATAGAAAACATACCCATTAAGACATTCTGATCTCCCTGCGCCTCTTCAGCACGCACATGATTCACTTGTCCGCGACGGAACCCGGTGGCAGATTCGTTGGGTCGCGGCGTCCTGAACAGACCGTGTCCAGTAGCAGGGGTAGTAGTTCCGCGTACGGCCGTTGCGTTGGCACCAGTACGAACGGGGGTGTTGCGAGGCTTGGGGCAGTTGTTGGCGTAGTGCCCAAATTCCCCGCAGTTGAAGCAGTCCACATTCTTCCTTCCCGGTGCGGCCAGTGTCGGTGCCGGAGTACGGTACTGAGGTGTAGCCGGCCTATTGATATTGCTTGGTGCAACAGGACGGTGGGTTGCCACAGCAGTTGGCTTCCATCCTGATGAGGAGGCTCCTTTAGTGCGCTGAGGTGCTCCTTGAAGTGGGCGAGGCATAGCGAGTCTTCTCTTACGGTTATTTTCTACCGTCTTCTGGTCGTGCTCTAGCCTCACAACCTTGTTGATTAAGTTCTGGAAGTTGGCATGATCCTGCCCTATCATTGGTCCTCTCAGTTCATCATTCAGTCCTTCAATAAATTTGTCGATCTTTTCATCCTCATCTACCAGGTCACCGGTCGCGTAGCGAGCAAGCTGAGTGAACCGGTTTAGGTATTCTTGCACCGAGGTATTCCCTTGGCGTAGCCGCCTGAATTCATTCTTCTTCATCCGCATTACTGCAGCGGGCACGAAGTGTTCGCGGAAAGCTGTTGTGAATTCCTCCCATGTGGGTTCTGCGGCGTCCTCTGCTCGTGTTTCCTTGTAAGTGTCCCACCAATCCCCAGCGGGTCCTTCCAGCTGGTTAGCGGCAAAGATTACTTTATCCGCCTCGCGTACGCGCACCAACGTCAGCTTTTTCTCTATGACGCGTAGCCAATCCTCCGCATCCATAGGTTCTTCCGCCGTGGCGAAGGTGGGTGGCTTAGCCCTCATGAACTCGCCGAGGCTTGAGCTTCCACGGCTTCCTTGATTATTGACGATGGCTTGCAATAACTGGGTTTGCGCTGCCATGACTTCGGCCAGGGTGAGGGGATTGGGCTCTGGTGGGTCCTCGTTGTTGGTCGTTGCCCGACGTCGGTGAACCATCTGTAGAGATCGTTTGGGTAAGTACCCCGGTATCTAACTAGCCCTATGGTTTTATTCGGGAGTAGTTTTGACGTGATCTTCTTTATGGTAAGCTTGGTGGAATAAACTCATTTCAACATAACAACACAATATCATAAAACATCACATAGTTCACAAACAGTACATAATAATGATGCATGAGACTGCCCACATATGCAGTCCGGCATAGAACATAGTTGAACCTAGTTCAGGGTTCATCATCGAGCGACATGCTACCTACTCATTACTAATATATGGGGGGGGGCGTGTGTCTCGCAATCCCAAAAGCTATCCCAGGCACGATTGGTGCAGTAATGGGTCTCCAGGCTAGTCATCCAACCAGCCGCAGGAACCGGGTGCAGGAAGTGAGTGGTCCCTGGCGGACGCGAACCCGAGTCTCCACGGCTCGGAAGTAATAGCGGCCTCCGGGTCGGACTTGGGCTTCTTTCCTGGCGGTCGTGTCCTCTTGCGAGCCGTACTGAGGGTGCGGGGACCTCCAGCGAAGGTGACGCGGCAAGTGGGGGCCTCGTTCTCCGAAGTATCGGTGACGTGTGGCTCGATCTCCTCAGGCTCTGTCTCCTCCTCCGGGTCGGTGTCAATCAGGATCAGGGTCTCCACTCCAGAACTGGGCTCGGTCGAGGTAACTGTAGCTATCGGTGTGGGCTCCGTCTCCGCAGCAGCAGGCTCCACCAGGTACGATCCGGACTGTGTACCCATTATGCCAGCCTCCCCCAGTAGGGTGTGGAAGGTGGCCATGCACGGTGGAGTGAGGGAGTAGTAGTGGTCGCGGACTGGTGCAGGAGGTGGTGGTGCGGTGGAAGTAGAGGCAGCGGTAACCGAGACTGCGCGGAGCTGCTCCTCCAGCTGACTGACCTGCCTCTGACTCTTCCTCAGCTGTTCCTCGTAGGTGGCCATGGCCTCGCCATGGGCGTAGTACCGGTCCGAGAGCTGCTCGAACTGCTCGCTGTGATCCAGGATCTGGGCCTTCAACGAATCAACCTCGTGGCTACGAGCGTGATGCTCCTCCTCTAGTTCGCCGAGGCGTCCCAGTAGCTCGTCAATCTCCAGCAGTGCCTCCTCATAGCAGTCATCCACGGCCTCAGCCCACCGGGACAAACGGGTCACCGCGGGGTTGTAGCAACACGGGGTAGCTTGCACCGTGCAGACGGAGTTGCCCTCCACCCGATACGGGTGGTGCGCAAACTCGGTCCTCTCCACTTCCGCTCTGTGGATGGCGTTGAGGCGGAGAAATGCCTCCCGGGCGACGTCCTGGATTGCCGAATCCACTGAGTCACGTCGGTAGCGCGTCCGGAAGCGGAATTCTGGCTCGCTCGCAATGCGGGACTTGATGGCAACGGTGGCCTCCCACTCGGAACGGTGTCCGGTACCGAACCTCTTCTTCTTGAAGACAGGCGACTCTGAGTATCTCAGACTCCACATCAACTTGGCGTAACTGGGAGACGTATCCATCGTCTTGGGGAATCTCATTCTCCCAACCTTGTCCTGCCATCTATATTTTAAGTACAACCAGAGTTAGGGAGTAGTGAAGGTAAAACGAATTTTGTAGAGATAAGGGGGCAAGAGTATAGAGGAAAAACACATTTTGCTTTATAGACCTAAGGTTTTTTTTTTTTATTTCTCAAAATAATCCTAGGTGGGGATTCCTCCCTTTAGCCAACTATAATGGGGTGGGGCGCTGTTTGGTCTTTCCTACGGTCGTATGGCTCTGATACCAGCTCTGTAGACCCCCATTTTCATAACAGGAGTCACTCGTGTTCATAGTACCATTTCCCTGGATCAAGTAGTCTGGTACCCACGAATACATTGCCAATAATCAAGAGTGCATACATAATTATCTTACGCAAAATATTATAATAATAGGCCCGAAGGCAATAGTCTAGAACAAAGGACCAACCGGTCCGGAATACAACCAAAAGCAGAAATTAGGTAAGGCAGCGGAGATGAGGCGGCGGCACGCCCTTGCCACAGGCAACGACCGAATCTAAGTCCTACTGGGCTCCATCGTCTTCCGTACCCTCCTGGTAGTACTCATACGGATCTTCGGGAACCTCCTCGCCCACATCTGAATGGTTTATTTATAGCAAGGGTGAGTACCAACCGTACCAGCAAGCCACCACAGCAACAATGCATATGATAGGGGAAATATCAAGGGCGGCTGTGGCACTTTTTGCATAAAGCCAGTTTTGCAATTCCTTTCACAAGCCTAAGACCTAGCTTATACTGATCAAATTTTAATACCATAGTTCATTATTCAACGGCGGTTCTGTCCACCATCCATTGTCCTCCAAGGATAGCTTCCCGCCATTGAGTCGTCATGATTTTCTGGGGTCTACCCCTTCTCACTTCTCGAGAAGTTGAACCACCAGCACCTAAAAGTCATTATGCATACCCATCCCATTCAGTTTAAGAATTGAGAGTCTAGCCAAGTGTAACACATGTCCCGGTGCTCAATATCCGCGAGCACGGCTATTCGAATAGATTTGGTTACTCACACTGCAGTGGATGTACACTTTACCCGTACTCCGTAACTTGCCCAACAAATGAGCCGAAGTCCCAACGAATGAGACGCGTCACGGCAAAGCCTTTCAATAACCTCACATTGGCAGTACCCGCTCCATGAACTTACATCCTCATGCACTCTAGGCGTACACGGTTTCTAGCAGTGAGAGGAGTTCTGGCGCTCCCGGGAAGGGAAAAACTCACACATGCATTAAGTTATATTAAAATTTAGGTTCACACGTGACGGTCCTACCGGTGGCTACCCCACCGTAGGCCCCGCCCCTCATACACACTAAGAAAACCACTATGCAGGGATACTGCCTCCGCTCGGTTACTTACTCCGCTAGGTCTATACCCATCCGAGAAGTACGGTAGTACGAGGGTCGTTTCATGCTTAGCTTCATGGCTCGGTCCTTAATTGACCGGGGACGGTGCTAGCCTTTTCCGGATACCACCCAAATCCACCATCCGCCCCAGTCGAAAACAATTGTTTTAATTTTTATTTTCCTTTCTCAAATCATGTCATCAATGTCATGGCAATGTGGCGCTCATGTCTCCACATGCCGCATCTCAATTACCTTCCCAAGGTAATTGCCCAAGCATATAGCATTTTGATAAATATGAGTATGCAAGGTTCTAAGATAGCATTGCTAAGCATCTGTCATAATTGACTAGGGACTCATACGTAACATGGTTACAAGGGGATATGGGGTAAGCAACATTCAAGGCATGGCATAACAGCAAGTAGGATGTTTATCATTGCATGCATCTTTATTTGTAAACAAAGTAATTTCGCAATTGGGATCAACATGTTCAAGGGATAGTGATGACTTGCCTTGCTCGTAGTCTTGCGGGTCTTGATCCTCAGTCGGACTCGCTACTCCCTCGGTGTCTAACATTACGTGCGAAAGAAATTGAATTCATTTAGAATTCAATTAAAATCCAACAAAATCCGATTACGAAAAGATCGAGCGCGAGCGTTTGAATGTTGCTATCGAATTCCATTTTATTTATGAAGTAGACCTATTTTGATTTTTAATACCGTTGTCTTAAAATATTAGTGCTAGCCGATCAAAAATATTAACCCGATTTAATTTACGCGTCTCGAATAAATTAGATACCGATAATGAAAGGTGACCCTATCCGGTGATTAGTCAGCTAAAATAATCGCGACGGCTAATTTAGCGGATAACTTAATTATTGAGTCGGAACTAACTAAATACCGGCTAAATAGATATTTAAATGGATAACGAACGGTTGCATACATACGATGGCAATTTAAAAATGACCGGTAATTAATCTTCCGATTATATCTACATATAAACGACTAGCGAAATTTAACTAATAAAATCTACGTAATTGGCTAAGTACATTGCTAAAGATTGATAATTTAAACGAACAATCGATTAGGTGAAAAATTTAAATTTTAATTAAATACCCGTTTTAATTTACTCGTGTTTTCTAAAATAATCGACGGCGACGACTATATCGATTTCCTAAACTAGTATTTTATATTAATCTAGTACGTGTGCTCATAAATTTGAGATGAATAAAAATTAAATTCCTAATCCCCAATTTTATCTCTCCATATTTTATTATTTTTATTTTTCTCTCTCTCTTTTCTATCTTTTCCTTTCTTTTTCTTTTTTTTTCTTTTCTCCTTTTTTTTTTTCAGCTTCTTCTTCCTCTGCCTGCTCTCTGTTTGTCTCTCTCTCTCACAGCTCATTTCTCTCCTCTCTCTCTGTGCGCAGCCGGCAAGGGAGGGGGCTCGGGGCGGCGCTTACCAGCGGAGGCGGTGGCGGCGGCGGCGGCGGCGGCGATCGGGTGACGGCGGCCGGCGGCAACGGCGTCAAGGCGGCGGCAAGGCGGCAGCCTGCGGCGCGGCGGCGCCGAGCTCCAATCGGCGGCGGCGGCGCAGTAGAGCAAGGGGAAGAGAGGGGGAAATGGAGGAGGAGGGGTGGGGGAGGAGGGGCTCGGCCGGGGGGGGCTTTATAGCCGGCCGGGGAGGGAGGGGAGGTGGCCGGCGCGGGGCTCGACGGTGATGGCGACGGCGGCCAGCGGCGATGGGACGGCGAGCAGCGGCGCCAGCAGGGGGGGGGGCTCGAGGGTGGTGCGGCGATGGCGACCGGCGGATGGAGCTCGAGGAGAGAGGGAGCGGGGCTCCATGCGCCCGCGGCGCGCGGCGCGTCACAGACCTAGGGTTAGGTCTAGCTGTTCATCGGGGAAGATGAACAGTGCATTTTTTTTATTATTATTATTGTAATCATTATTATTAGCATTGTATTGTATTTGTCCAAATTTATAACTCTCTCGCGTGAATGAAATAAACTCAATATTAGAATTATTCCGCCCTAAATCTTGCTCGAAATTTTAATTTGTCTATATTCGTCACGCCCATCTATATGTGCGGATAGTTATAAAATTTTTATTATCTAAATAAATTGATGACATTAAGGAGAAATATTTTATTCGCCCAAATTCTATCTAGAACTTTATTTTAATTTATGCGCAGTGATTATTTCTTCTCGTCGGTTTCCGTTCTAGGGTTTGCGCCGAAATAATTTCGATAAATTCAACATCCGCAAAATAAAGATGCAAATAAACAAGTCATAAAATGCGGCATGATGCAAATTAAAATTTTTAATGTTTTAAACTTCGTATTTTTAGGGTTTCAATTTCGGCGGTCGAATTTTCAGGGTGTTACAAACCTACCCCCCTTAAATAAATCTCGTCCCGAGATTTCTTACCGATTGTTGAGCAGGTGCGGGTACTCGGCCTTCAGAAAGTCTTCGCTCTCCCAGGTAGCCTCATCCACGGTGTGATTGCTCCATTGCACCTTGTACATGCGCCATGTTTTGGTCCTGGTCCTCTTCTCTGCCTCGCCCAATATCTTTACCGGATGTTCGGGGTATGAGAGGTCACTACTGAGGTGGATATTCTCTAGGGGTGTTTGCTCTTCCGGCACACGCAGACACTTCTTCAATTGTGACACATGAAACACAGGATGCACGTCGGAGATGTTTGCTGGTAGTTCTAGCTGATAGGCCACTTCACCTCTTCTGGCAGTTATAGGGAATGGTCCCACGTATCTTGGCGCAAGCTTTCCTTTTACCTTAAACCTCTTGGTACCTCGCAGCGGGGAGACCTTCAGGTACACATAATCACCAACATTAAACTCCAGATCTCTTCTGCGAGTATCCGCGTAGCTTTTCTGTCTAGACTGGGCTACCTTTAATCGATCCCGAATCAGTCGGACCTTGTCTTCGGCTTCCTGGATTATGTTGGGTCCAAACACAGCTCATTCCTCGGTTTTAGACCACATCAATGGGGTTCGGCATCGCCGTCCAAATAGTGCTTCATTCGGCGACATTTTTAGACTTGATTGGTAGCTGTTGTTGTAGGAAAACTCGGCGTAGGGCAAGCATCTCTCCCAATCCTTGGTGAAATCCAATGCGCAGGCTCTCAGCATATCCTCAAGAACTTGATTCATTCTTTCCGTCTGCCCGTCGGTCTGTGGGTGGTAGGCGGTACTAAAGGCAAGGTGACTTCCAAGTGCCTCGTGAACCTTACCCCAGAAGTGAGACGTAAACTGAGTACCGCGATCCGATATAATCCTCTTTGGTACCCCATGTAGGCACACGATCCTGGACATGTATAACTCTGCCAGCTTAGCGCTGCTATAATTGGTCTTGACGGGGATAAATCTGGCAGTTTTGGTAAGTCGGTCCACGATTACCCAAATGGAGTCGTACCCCGTGGCCGTCTTGGGTAACCCGACAATGAAATCCATGCCTATTTCGTCCCATTTCCACTCGGGAATCTTGAGAGGTTGTAGTAAACCTGCTGGCCGCTGATGTTCCGCCTTTACCCTTTGGCACACGTCGCACATGGCCACGTATTCAGCTACGTCCCTTTTCATATTTGGCCACCAGTATTCCTCTTTCAAATCCTGGTACATCTTCGTGCTCCCAGGGTGTAGTGAGTATGCAGACTCGTGAGCCTCCTTCAAAATCAAGCCTCTCAATTCTCCTTGCTCGGGTACATATATCCTTTTCTTAAATCGCAAGATGCCTTTGTTGTCCGTCGAGAACTCGTTCGCATGTCCAGCGGCCATGCGCTTCTGAATGGTTTGGACTTCTTCATTATCCTTTTGAGCTTCTTCTATCTGGGCTTTCAGAAGCGGTTGAATGTCCAGCGAGTTTAATTCCCCGCGTGGAATTAGGTGCAAGTTGAGTCGAGCCATTTCTTCTCGGAGCTCATCGGCCATGCCTTCCAGGTCCATATGGTTGCACTGGGCCTTGCGGCTCAAGGCGTCGGCCACTACATTGGCCTTACCGGGGTGGTAATGGATTCCCAAATCGTAATCCTTAATCAGTTCCAACCACCTTCTCTGTCGCAGGTTGAGGTTAGTCTGGGTGAAGACGTATTTCAAACTCTTGTGGTCAGTATATACATCGCAGTGATTCCCAATTAAATAGTGTCTCCAGATTTTTAATGCATGAACTACTGCTGCCAATTCCAAATCATGCGTAGGGTAGTTCTCCTCATGGGGTCGTAGTTGTCTCGAAGCGTATGCTACAACCTTTCTATCCTGCATCAGTACTCCTCCTAGTCCTTGTCTGGACGCATCACAGTATATCACGAAGTCCTTCCGATTGTCTGGTAAGACTAGAATTGGGGCAGTGGTTAACTTTTCTTTCAACTGCTCAAAGCTTCGTTGACACTTTTCGGTCCAGGCGAATTTCTTCTCTTTCTTTAGGAGTTGGGTCATTGGTCTGGCCAGGGCGGAAAATCCTTCAATAAACCTTCGGTAATACCCGGCCAATCCCAGAAAACTCCGAACCTCTGTTACCGTCTTCGGTGCCTTCCATTCCGTCACGGCTTCGACCTTGGCAGGGTCTACTGCCACTCCTCCGGCTGAGATTACGTGGCCAAGAAACGCAACTTCCTTAAGCCAAAACTCACATTTGCTGAACTTTGCGTACAGCCGGTGCTCCCGTAGCTTCTCCAATACCGAGCGTAGATGTTTGGCATGCTCTTCATCGTCCTTGGAAAAGATGAGAATGTCGTCGATAAACACAACTACGAACTTATCCAAGTATTCCATAAATACTTTGTTCATCAGATTCATAAAATATGCTGGGGCATTGGTCAATCCGAACGACATCACCGTGAACTCGTACAATCCATAGCGTGTAGAAAACGCTGTCTTGGAAATGTCTTCGGCCTTAATCTTCAATTGGTGGTATCCTGACCGGAGATCGATCTTCGAAAATACTTTGGCACCCTTGAGCTGATCAAATAAATCGTCAATTCGGGGAAGTGGATACTTATTTTTGATGGTCACTTCGTTCAGGGATCGATAGTCTACGCACATCCGCATACTTCCATCTTTCTTCTTGACGAACAATACTGGGGCTCCCCAAGGAGAAGAACTAGGGCGTACGAATCCCTTCTCCTGTAGTTCCTTAATCTGCTTCTTGAGTTCTTCTAGTTCGTTGGCCGGCATCCTATACGGCCTCTTGGATATGGGGGCGGTACCAGGCATTAAGTCAATGATGAATTCTATATCCCGATCAGGGGGCATTCCGGGCAAATCCTCGGGGAATACATCCGGGTACTCCTGTACTATTGGCATCCCACTCATGGGTAGCATGGTAAACACTCCCGCGGCACGTTCACACAACATCGGATCCCGATCCATGGCTATGTTCATTGGAGACCCCCATGGGGTGGACACAGTGACCTCTCTTCGGGCACAATCTATGACTCCCTTGTTCTTAGTTAACCAATCCATTCCTAGTATGACGTCGAGGGTTTGGGGTGGTAGTACCATAAGGTTTGAGAGAAATACCACATCCCCAATGCGGATGGGCACGTTGATGCAAGCATGAGGTATGGTTATGTTTCCCCCAGGTGAATGTACTATCATAGGTCTCTTGAGTCCCACACGATGTAGGTTATGTTGGTTGCTTACTTTTGATGATATGAACGAATGCGATGCTTCGGAATCAAATAAGATCTTAACTGGGGTAGAGTTGATAGAAAACATACCCATTAAGACATTCTGATCTCCCTGCGCCTCTTCAGCACGCACATGATTCACTTGTCCGCGACGGAACCCGGTGGCAGATTCGTTGGGTCGCGGCGTCCTGAACAGACCGTGTCCAGTAGCAGGGGTAGTAGTTCCGCGTACGGCCGTTGCGTTGGCACCAGTACGAACGGGGGTGTTGCGAGGCTTGGGGCAGTTGTTGGCGTAGTGCCCAAATTCCCCGCAGTTGAAGCAGTCCACATTCTTCCTTCCCGGTGCGGCCAGTGTCGGTGCCGGAGTACGGTACTGAGGTGTAGCCGGCCTATTGATATTGCTTGGTGCAACAGGACGGTGGGTTGCCACAGCAGTTGGCTTCCATCCTGATGAGGAGGCTCCTTTAGTGCGCTGAGGTGCTCCTTGAAGTGGGCGAGGCATAGCGAGTCTTCTCTTACGGTTATTTTCTACCGTCTTCTGGTCGTGCTCTAGCCTCACAACCTTGTTGATTAAGTTCTGGAAGTTGGCATGATCCTGCCCTATCATTGGTCCTCTCAGTTCATCATTCAGTCCTTCAATAAATTTGTCGATCTTTTCATCCTCATCTACCAGGTCACCGGTCGCGTAGCGAGCAAGCTGAGTGAACCGGTTTAGGTATTCTTGCACCGAGGTATTCCCTTGGCGTAGCCGCCTGAATTCATTCTTCTTCATCCGCATTACTGCAGCGGGCACGAAGTGTTCGCGGAAAGCTGTTGTGAATTCCTCCCATGTGGGTTCTGCGGCGTCCTCTGCTCGTGTTTCCTTGTAAGTGTCCCACCAATCCCCAGCGGGTCCTTCCAGCTGGTTAGCGGCAAAGATTACTTTATCCGCCTCGCGTACGCGCACCAACGTCAGCTTTTTCTCTATGACGCGTAGCCAATCCTCCGCATCCATAGGTTCTTCCGCCGTGGCGAAGGTGGGTGGCTTAGCCCTCATGAACTCGCCGAGGCTTGAGCTTCCACGGCTTCCTTGATTATTGACGATGGCTTGCAATAACTGGGTTTGCGCTGCCATGACTTCGGCCAGGGTGAGGGGATTGGGCTCTGGTGGGTCCTCGTTGTTGGTCGTTGCCCGACGTCGGTGAACCATCTGTAGAGATCGTTTGGGTAAGTACCCCGGTATCTAACTAGCCCTATGGTTTTATTCGGGAGTAGTTTTGACGTGATCTTCTTTATGGTAAGCTTGGTGGAATAAACTCATTTCAACATAACAACACAATATCATAAAACATCACATAGTTCACAAACAGTACATAATAATGATGCATGAGACTGCCCACATATGCAGTCCGGCATAGAACATAGTTGAACCTAGTTCAGGGTTCATCATCGAGCGACATGCTACCTACTCATTACTAATATATGGGGGGGGGCGTGTGTCTCGCAATCCCAAAAGCTATCCCAGGCACGATTGGTGCAGTAATGGGTCTCCAGGCTAGTCATCCAACCAGCCGCAGGAACCGGGTGCAGGAAGTGAGTGGTCCCTGGCGGACGCGAACCCGAGTCTCCACGGCTCGGAAGTAATAGCGGCCTCCGGGTCGGACTTGGGCTTCTTTCCTGGCGGTCGTGTCCTCTTGCGAGCCGTACTGAGGGTGCGGGGACCTCCAGCGAAGGTGACGCGGCAAGTGGGGGCCTCGTTCTCCGAAGTATCGGTGACGTGTGGCTCGATCTCCTCAGGCTCTGTCTCCTCCTCCGGGTCGGTGTCAATCAGGATCAGGGTCTCCACTCCAGAACTGGGCTCGGTCGAGGTAACTGTAGCTATCGGTGTGGGCTCCGTCTCCGCAGCAGCAGGCTCCACCAGGTACGATCCGGACTGTGTACCCATTATGCCAGCCTCCCCCAGTAGGGTGTGGAAGGTGGCCATGCACGGTGGAGTGAGGGAGTAGTAGTGGTCGCGGACTGGTGCAGGAGGTGGTGGTGCGGTGGAAGTAGAGGCAGCGGTAACCGAGACTGCGCGGAGCTGCTCCTCCAGCTGACTGACCTGCCTCTGACTCTTCCTCAGCTGTTCCTCGTAGGTGGCCATGGCCTCGCCATGGGCGTAGTACCGGTCCGAGAGCTGCTCGAACTGCTCGCTGTGATCCAGGATCTGGGCCTTCAACGAATCAACCTCGTGGCTACGAGCGTGATGCTCCTCCTCTAGTTCGCCGAGGCGTCCCAGTAGCTCGTCAATCTCCAGCAGTGCCTCCTCATAGCAGTCATCCACGGCCTCAGCCCACCGGGACAAACGGGTCACCGCGGGGTTGTAGCAACACGGGGTAGCTTGCACCGTGCAGACGGAGTTGCCCTCCACCCGATACGGGTGGTGCGCAAACTCGGTCCTCTCCACTTCCGCTCTGTGGATGGCGTTGAGGCGGAGAAATGCCTCCCGGGCGACGTCCTGGATTGCCGAATCCACTGAGTCACGTCGGTAGCGCGTCCGGAAGCGGAATTCTGGCTCGCTCGCAATGCGGGACTTGATGGCAACGGTGGCCTCCCACTCGGAACGGTGTCCGGTACCGAACCTCTTCTTCTTGAAGACAGGCGACTCTGAGTATCTCAGACTCCACATCAACTTGGCGTAACTGGGAGACGTATCCATCGTCTTGGGGAATCTCATTCTCCCAACCTTGTCCTGCCATCTATATTTTAAGTACAACCAGAGTTAGGGAGTAGTGAAGGTAAAACGAATTTTGTAGAGATAAGGGGGCAAGAGTATAGAGGAAAAACACATTTTGCTTTATAGACCTAAGGTTTTTTTTTTTTATTTCTCAAAATAATCCTAGGTGGGGATTCCTCCCTTTAGCCAACTATAATGGGGTGGGGCGCTGTTTGGTCTTTCCTACGGTCGTATGGCTCTGATACCAGCTCTGTAGACCCCCATTTTCATAACAGGAGTCACTCGTGTTCATAGTACCATTTCCCTGGATCAAGTAGTCTGGTACCCACGAATACATTGCCAATAATCAAGAGTGCATACATAATTATCTTACGCAAAATATTATAATAATAGGCCCGAAGGCAATAGTCTAGAACAAAGGACCAACCGGTCCGGAATACAACCAAAAGCAGAAATTAGGTAAGGCAGCGGAGATGAGGCGGCGGCACGCCCTTGCCACAGGCAACGACCGAATCTAAGTCCTACTGGGCTCCATCGTCTTCCGTACCCTCCTGGTAGTACTCATACGGATCTTCGGGAACCTCCTCGCCCACATCTGAATGGTTTATTTATAGCAAGGGTGAGTACCAACCGTACCAGCAAGCCACCACAGCAACAATGCATATGATAGGGGAAATATCAAGGGCGGCTGTGGCACTTTTTGCATAAAGCCAGTTTTGCAATTCCTTTCACAAGCCTAAGACCTAGCTTATACTGATCAAATTTTAATACCATAGTTCATTATTCAACGGCGGTTCTGTCCACCATCCATTGTCCTCCAAGGATAGCTTCCCGCCATTGAGTCGTCATGATTTTCTGGGGTCTACCCCTTCTCACTTCTCGAGAAGTTGAACCACCAGCACCTAAAAGTCATTATGCATACCCATCCCATTCAGTTTAAGAATTGAGAGTCTAGCCAAGTGTAACACATGTCCCGGTGCTCAATATCCGCGAGCACGGCTATTCGAATAGATTTGGTTACTCACACTGCAGTGGATGTACACTTTACCCGTACTCCGTAACTTGCCCAACAAATGAGCCGAAGTCCCAACGAATGAGACGCGTCACGGCAAAGCCTTTCAATAACCTCACATTGGCAGTACCCGCTCCATGAACTTACATCCTCATGCACTCTAGGCGTACACGGTTTCTAGCAGTGAGAGGAGTTCTGGCGCTCCCGGGAAGGGAAAAACTCACACATGCATTAAGTTATATTAAAATTTAGGTTCACACGTGACGGTCCTACCGGTGGCTACCCCACCGTAGGCCCCGCCCCTCATACACACTAAGAAAACCACTATGCAGGGATACTGCCTCCGCTCGGTTACTTACTCCGCTAGGTCTATACCCATCCGAGAAGTACGGTAGTACGAGGGTCGTTTCATGCTTAGCTTCATGGCTCGGTCCTTAATTGACCGGGGACGGTGCTAGCCTTTTCCGGATACCACCCAAATCCACCATCCGCCCCAGTCGAAAACAATTGTTTTAATTTTTATTTTCCTTTCTCAAATCATGTCATCAATGTCATGGCAATGTGGCGCTCATGTCTCCACATGCCGCATCTCAATTACCTTCCCAAGGTAATTGCCCAAGCATATAGCATTTTGATAAATATGAGTATGCAAGGTTCTAAGATAGCATTGCTAAGCATCTGTCATAATTGACTAGGGACTCATACGTAACATGGTTACAAGGGGATATGGGGTAAGCAACATTCAAGGCATGGCATAACAGCAAGTAGGATGTTTATCATTGCATGCATCTTTATTTGTAAACAAAGTAATTTCGCAATTGGGATCAACATGTTCAAGGGATAGTGATGACTTGCCTTGCTCGTAGTCTTGCGGGTCTTGATCCTCAGTCGGACTCGCTACTCCCTCGGTGTCTAACATTACGTGCGAAAGAAATTGAATTCATTTAGAATTCAATTAAAATCCAACAAAATCCGATTACGAAAAGATCGAGCGCGAGCGTTTGAATGTTGCTATCGAATTCCATTTTATTTATGAAGTAGACCTATTTTGATTTTTAATACCGTTGTCTTAAAATATTAGTGCTAGCCGATCAAAAATATTAACCCGATTTAATTTACGCGTCTCGAATAAATTAGATACCGATAATGAAAGGTGACCCTATCCGGTGATTAGTCAGCTAAAATAATCGCGACGGCTAATTTAGCGGATAACTTAATTATTGAGTCGGAACTAACTAAATACCGGCTAAATAGATATTTAAATGGATAACGAACGGTTGCATACATACGATGGCAATTTAAAAATGACCGGTAATTAATCTTCCGATTATATCTACATATAAACGACTAGCGAAATTTAACTAATAAAATCTACGTAATTGGCTAAGTACATTGCTAAAGATTGATAATTTAAACGAACAATCGATTAGGTGAAAAATTTAAATTTTAATTAAATACCCGTTTTAATTTACTCGTGTTTTCTAAAATAATCGACGGCGACGACTATATCGATTTCCTAAACTAGTATT
Organism: Oryza punctata; assembly: GCA_000573905.2. Taxonomy (NCBI): domain Eukaryota; kingdom Viridiplantae; phylum Streptophyta; class Magnoliopsida; order Poales; family Poaceae; genus Oryza; species Oryza punctata. Next base: position 136,467 of record CM002494.2, on the reverse strand, counting down.
TTATATTAATCTAGTACGTGTGCTCATAAATTTGAGATGAATAAAAATTAAATTCCTAATCCCCAATTTTATCTCTCCATATTTTATTATTTTTATTTTTCTCTCTCTCTTTTCTATCTTTTCCTTTCTTTTTCTTTTTTTTTTCTTCTCTCCTTTTTTTTCAGCTTCTTCTTCCTCTGCCTGCTCTCTGTTTGTCTCTCTCTCTCACAGCTCATTTCTCTCCTCTCTCTCTGTGCGCAGCCGGCAAGGGAGGGGGCTCGGGGCGGCGCTTACCAGCGGAGGCGGTGGCGGCGGCGGCGGCGGCGGCGATCGGGCGATGGCGGCCGGCGGCAACGGCGTCAAGGCGGCGGCAAGGCGGCAGCCTGCGGCGCGGCGGCGCCGAGCTCCAATCGGCGGCGGCGGCGCAGTAGAGCAAGGGGAAGAGAGGGGGAAATGGAGGAGGAGGGGTGGGGGAGGAGGGGCTCGGCCGGGGGGGCTTTATAGCCGGCCGGGGAGGGAGGGGAGGTGGCCGGCGCGGGGCTCGACGGTGATGGCGACGGCGGCCAGCGGCGATGGGACGGCGAGCAGCGGCGCCAGCAGGGGGGGCTCGAGGGTGGTGCGGCGATGGCGACCGGCGGATGGAGCTCGAGGAGAGAGGGAGCGGGGCTCCATGCGCCCGCGGCGCGCGGCGCGTCACAGACCTAGGGTTAGGTCTAGCTGTTCATCGGGGAAGATGAACAGTGCATTTTTTTTATTATTATTATTGTAATCATTATTATTAGCATTGTATTGTATTTGTCCAAATTTATAACTCTCTCGCGTGAATGAAATAAACTCAATATTAGAATTATTCCGCCCTAAATCTTGCCCGAAATTTTAATTTGTCTATATTCGTCACGCCCATCTATATGTGCGGATAGTTATAAAATTTTTATTATCTAAATAAATTCATGACATTAAGGAGAAATATTTTATTCGCCCAAATTCTATCTAGAACTTTATTTTAATTTATGCGCAGTGATTATTTCTTCTCGTCGGTTTCCGTTCTAGGGTTTGCGCCGAAATAATTTTGATAAATTCAACATCCGCAAAATAAAGATGCAAATAAACAAGTCATAAAATGCGGCATGATGCAAATTAAAATTTTTAATGTTTTAAACTTCGTATTTTTAGGGTTTCAATTTCGGCGGTCGAATTTTCAGGGTGTTACACGGGGTGGGCCCACGAGTCAGTGACTCGGTGCACAGGAGAGAGGTTTTACGCGGCGCGGGGGAGCTAGGGTTAGCGGACGCGGCTCACAGATGGTGCACCGGGTGGACTAGGAGACGACGGGCCCACGCGTAGCCGGCTGGCTTCCCGTGGACCACGCGCGCACGGGAGGACGGATCGGAGGAGCGGCTGACCGAGGTCAAACTGACCTGGTCCGCGGCTGAGCTGGCGCCGACGTGGCGCCTTCGTGGCTGCCACGTGGGCCGGCTGGAGGAGGACGAAGGGAGGCTGGCCGGGAACGGACGGCAGACGACGACGGTGCTCACCGGAGCTCATCAGAACATCTTCGGCCAAGGGGAGATGCACCGGTGTGACGACAAGAGCGAGAGGGATCGAGCCATCGGCTTAGATTTTGCCGGACGGGCTTGACGGTGACAGATACCGGCGGTGCTCGTTAGCGGAGGCAAAAAGGGGGGAAATGGCGATGAGGCAACGAGAGACCGATTCCTCGGAGCTAAAGCATCTACACGACCTCGGGATTGCATTCCTAGCACCGGATTGGGCGGAGCTACACCGAGAGAGGCTGGCGACGAGCGGTGGCTTGCGGCGCCGAGCGGCAACGGTGGCGATGCCGTGCCGGGCGGTGGCGAGACTTGGGGCGGCGCCTACAGGCTACGGGGAGTGCTACGATAGCTACCGCAAAATCTAAGGGGAGGAGAGAGAGCGAGGAGGAAGAACGGAGGGATGCTCTACCTAGACGAGACGGGGCGCTGTGACGAGAGGCCGACGGCATGGGAGTGATCTCTCCGGCCTCGGGCTGGGGAAGAGGAAGAAGACGAGCACCCGGAGTCCCCTTCCGTTCCAAGCGCGCACCGGCTCCTCCGGCACACGCGATGACGAAAGGCGACGGCGAACAGGGCATGATGCCGGCGAGGGAGAAAAAGAAGAAAAGAAAGAGGGAAAGGAGGCTTGCATCTTGCCACTTTGGGAAAAGAAGGAGGGAGAGAGGTGTTGACGATCAAATTTGGTAATTCAAGGTATTGGAGATGAAGATAGTATCGAGAAGAATCGGAGAAAGTCAAAGAGATTAGATCGTTCCCGGAAACAAAGTAAGAATCGGCTATAGTCCGAATCGGCTGTGAATTGGATCGGCAGAGTCAGAGTCGGACGCGGTTAGCCGATTGAGCCAATTTTGGTAATATGACTCGGTACACGTCATCGGGTTGTGTTAACGTGTTTCATATGTGTAACACCCTAAAAATTCGATCGACAAAACCGGAACCCTAAAATACGGACCGTCAAAAAAACTTTTAAAACAAAATCATGCTAGATTTATTCGCACTTCTATTCAGGTTTTATGCGGGGTTTAAACAAATATTACGCCTAGCAAATAATATATATATTTTAGGAGGGGATTATAATAAATGTACAAATGTATGTAGGTATATGTGAGAATAATGGGTACGAGAAAAGAATGAATAAAATATATATATAAAAATAATAAATAAATCACAGCAAACATTAAAAAAAAACATCGCTCATATTGATTTAGTCGAACTTACAAAAATCTAGAGTGAAATTCGGAGGAGAAAATACCCAAATTAGCAAAACTACCCTGGCGGCACTGTTCATTGGCCGCCAGGTGTTCGGCCCAAGCCGCACGCCTGCCCCGCGCCCACGCGCGCCCATGCGCCGCCTGCCACTGTCACCGCAGCCGCCGCGCCCTCGCGCCCAACGCCGGTCCGCAGCCGCCCGCGCCGTCCCGCGCGCCCGCGCCGCACGACGTCGCCGTACCGCTGCGCCATGCCGCCGTACCGCCGCCGTACCGCCGCGCCATGCCGCCCCGAGCCGCGCGTCCACGCCGCGCGCCGCCCGCTCGCGCCCGCGCAGCGCGCCGCCCTCGCGCCCCGCGCCCGCACGCGGCCGTACCCCGCGCCATGCCGCCGCCTGCAGCCGCCGTACCGCGCCCCACGCCGCGCGCCATGCCGCGCCACGCCGCCGTACCGCGCCGCGCCGCGCGCTGCCATACCGCCCGCGCCGTGCGCCGCCGCCCCGTACTGCCGCACCCACGTCGCCACCACCCCATGCCGCGCACGCCCGCGCGCGCGCCTCCCCGGCCACCTATAAAACCTCCCCGGCCGAGCCCTTCCTCCCCGCACCGCCCCTCCTCCATTTCCCCTCTCCACTCCCTGCTCTACCGCGCCGCCGCCGCCGATTGGAGCTCGGGCCGCCGTCGCCGTTGGCTGCTCGCTGCCGCCGCGCTTCAAGCCGCCGCGTGCCTCGCCAACCACCACCGTCGGTGAGCCACCCCCCTTCTCTTTTTTCCCCCTTCTGTCAACCGGGAGAGAGAGAGGCAGTAGGAACAGAGAGAGAGAAAAGATAGGAAAGAAGGAGGAAGAAGAAGGAAGAAACAGAGAGAGAGAAAAGAAGAAGAGAGAGAGAAAAGAAAAGAAAAGAAAGAAAAGGAGAAAAGAAAAAGAAAATATTAGAGGAAGAAAAATAATAAAATAGGGAGAGATAAAGTAAGAGATTAGGAATTTAATTTTTATTTATCCCAAATATAGGTACTAGATTAATATAAAGTGTTAGTTTAATTAAATAGTAAACTAGACTGACATCGATTATTTTGGGAACGTGAGTAAAATTATATCGGACATTTCATTGCAAGTTAAAATTTTCACCTAACTAGATTATTTTTTTTAAGGTACTTAGCCGATTATGTAGAATCTTATTAGTTAAAATTTCGCTAAGTCGCTTATATATATTTATAATCGGAGGATTAATTACCGGTCGTTTTTAAAATTGCTATCGTATGAATGCGACTCTCCGTTACCAGTTTAAATATCTATTTAGTCGGTATTTAGTTAGTCCTTACTCAATAATAAGGTTATCCGCTAAATTAGCCGTCGCGATTATTTTAGCCGACTGTTCACCGGATAGGATTACCTTTCATAATCAGTACCTAATTTATTCGAGACGCGTAAATCAAATCGGAGTAATATTTTAAATTGGCTAGCGCTAATATTTTAGGACAACGGTGTTAAAAATCAAAATAGGATTATTTCCTAAATTAAATGGAATCGATGTCGTCGTTCAAACGCTCGCGCTCGATCTTTTCTTTAAATTGGATTTTGTTGGATTTTAAAGTGAATTCTAAATGAATTCAATTTCTTTCGCACGTAACCATAGATCCCGAGGGAGCTGTGAGTCCGACCGAAGACCAAGAACCACCGGATTTCGAGCAAGGCAAGTCATCACTATCCTTGAGCATATTGTTCCCAATTTGCGAAATTATTTTGTTTGCAAATAAAGTTGCATGCAATGATGAACATCCTACTCGTTGTTATGCCATGCTTTGAATATTGTTTTCCCCAAAACCCTTGTAACCCTGTTTACGTATGAGTCCCTAGTCAATTATGACAAATGCTTAGTAATGCTATTCTAGAATCATGCATACTCATATTTATCAAATGCTTTATGCTTGGGCAATTACCATAGGGAAGGTAATTGAGATGCTGCATGTGGAGACATGAGCGCCACATTGCCATGATATGATGACATGAATTGTGAAAGGAGAAATAAAGTTAAACAAGTATTTTTCGACTGGGGCGGATGGTGGATTTGGGTGGTATGCGGAAAAGGCTAGTTCCGCCCCCGGTCAGTTAAGGACCGAGCCATGAAGTTAAGCATGAAACGACCCCAGTACAACCGTACTTCTCGGATGGGTATAGACCTAGCTGACTAGATAGCCGAGCAGAGGCAGTATCCTTGCATAGATGGTTCACCCCCGTGTGTGAGGCAGGTGCGCTACGGTGGGGCAGCCGTTGAGGTAGGGCCGCGATGCGTGCCCTACGTCGGTGTCGCCATTTGTAGGACTGCCACGTGTGTGAGAGTGAGAACCTAAACTTAAACTATAAACTTTACGTGCGTGTGAGACTTCCCTTCCCGGGAGAGCCAGAACTCCTCTCACTGCTAGAAACAGAAACGCCTAGAGTGCATGAGGATGATAGTTCATGGAGCGGGTACTGCCAATGTAAGGTTATCGAAAGGCTTTGCCGTGACACGTCTCATGTGTTGGGACGAGGCTCATGTGTTGGGCAGTCGCGGAGTACGGGTAAAGTGTACATCCACTGCAGTGTGAGTAAACCAAATCTATTCGAATAGCCGTGCTCGCGGATATTGAGCATCGGGACGTGCATTACACTTGGCTAGACACTAAATTCTTAACCTGTGTGGGATGGGATATTGCATGATGAATTTTATGCTGTTGGAGCCACTCCCTGAGAGCAGGGAAGGTGGACATCCACAGAAAACCATGACGACCAACGGCGGAAAGCCATCCTTGGGATCACAATGGATGGTAGACAGCACCGTCGTTGTTTAAATTGAACTCTGGTATTAAAACTTGACCAGTTATGCTAGGTCTTAGGTTTGTGAAAATGATTGCAAAACTAGCATTTATGCAACAGAGCCTTTGCCTTGCCTTGAATAAAAACCTTCATATGCATTGTTGCCGTGGTGACTTGCTGAGTACGGTTGGTACTCACCCTTGCAATTATAAACTTCATCAGAAGCCGAAGATGACACCGCGGAAGATCCATACGCCTGCTACGAAGAGGATGCGGAAGATGAGGGTGCCCACTAGGTCTAGATACGGTCGTTGCCTGTGGCAATGACGATGCCGCTGCCTTCGCTCCGCTACTTATCTATATTCTGCTTTTGGACTGTATTCCGGACCATTTGGTCCTTTGTTCTAAAACTACGCCGTCGGGCCTATGATGTAATAATTCGTACATGATGCATATGTATGCGCTTTTGGTAAATCAACTATGTATCGTGTGTGCCAAACTACTTGATCCAGGGAAATGGCACAGATTACACGAGTGATTCCTGTTGCAAAACGGGGGTCCTTACAGAGTTGGTATCAGAGCCATACGACTGTAGGAAAGACCAAATGGCGCCCCACCCCAAAGTAGATGGTCAAGGGAGAGATTCCCAAATAGGAATATTTTCACAAAATCTACTTTCGCAAAACCAAATGCATTTTTCCTTAACTCATATCTACTTCTTTGCAAAATGAGTTTTACTTTTACTAATCCTAAACTTTCTTAAAAATAGATGGCAGATTCGAGTGCATCTTGGGAGATGGACCTACCCTATTCAGAGGGATATGTCGTGGAGTTACACAGGATGATGAGGTGTCTGAGGTACCCGAGGATCCCTACCTACCTGGTGAGACAGATTGGACCAGCCTGGGAGGCTAGAGTGGTGGTTGAGTCCCGAGTTCCTTCAGAGGCAGGCCATTGGTTTAGGACACGCTACCGTCGCTACACGCCAGAGACAGCGATGCAGGATGCTGCCCGGGAGGCCTTTCTCCGACTCAGCTCGATCCACCGATCTGAGTTGGCGACCACAGAGTTTGCCCATCACCCGTTCCGAGAGGAGGACAGCTCCGTGTGCACCGTCCAGGACACACCCTATTGCTACAACCCGATGGTGACCCGATTGTCCCGATGGGCGGAGGCTGTCGACGACTGCTACGAGACAGCTCTGTTGGAGATCGACGAGCAGCACAGGCGTCTGGTTGAGCTGGAGACCGAGGTGACTGACCTCACAGTGCAGCACCTACAGCTTGAGGAGGAGCACCAGACCCGGGGCAGTGAGATAGACTCACTGAACACACAGCTCCAGGCCCGCAGCGACCAGTTGCAGCAGCTGTCAGGTCAGCAGGATGAGCGTCGTAGGATGATGGATACACTCGAGGAGCAGCTGAGGGTGAGTCAGGAGCACGTTAGTCAGCTTGCAGAGCAGCTCAGAGCCACCACAGTCAGTGCCACTGGAGCTTCCACTTCTGCAGCAGTTGGGTGGGACCGCTACTTCTTCCTCACCCCACCGTACCCGCCAGCGTTTCACTCACTGGTGGATGCCCTAGCCACCGAGTTGGGACCCTACCTGGTGGACCCTACCGCGATGCAGTCGCCAGTTACCGGGCCAGCTCCCGCTACTTCCCCACCACCAGGGTCTTGCGTAGAGACCCCGATCCAGGATGACTCCGGGGCAGAGGACAAGGATGACCCAGAGGAGATAGAGCCGCACATCACCGACCCCTCAGAGGACGAGACTCCTGCCTACCGCATCACCTTCGCCGGTGGCCCTCGCACCCGCAGCACGGCTCGCAAGAGCACACGACCACCACCCAAGAGGACCAAGCCAGATCCAGAGGCTACCACCTCCGAGCCAGGGGAGCTCAGGTTCGCATCGGCCAGCGACTACCCACTTCCTGTGCCAGGATCATGTGGATGGCTGGACGACTAGACTGGAGATCCACTACGGCTCCGATCTCGCTAGGACGGTTTTTGGAGAGCGAGACACCTTTACCCCCCTATGTATGTCGACGAGTAGTTTGATGTCGTGGTTTGATGGTTGTAGTGTTGAACTTCATTTGGGCTGCACACATATGCAGTTGCTTGTGTCTGGATTTGTGAACTCTATGATGTTCTTTATGAAATGTTATTGTTATGTTGCAAATGAGTTTATTCCACCATGCTTACTAAACAAAGTTCACATCAAAAACAACTCCCCGATCGGGAAAGAACCGTAAGAGGTGGGTCGGGAAACAAAGTACTTACCCAACTAATCCACACAGATGGCCAGCCGACGCCGGACAACAAACAACAATGAGGGAGCCCCCGAACCCGATCTAAACACCTTAACCGGAATTATGGCCGCACAGACCCAACTCCTGCAAGCCATCGCGAACAATCAAGGCAATCGTGGGGGATCAAGCTTTGGGGAATTCATGAGAACCAAGCCACCCACGTTCGGCACAGCTGAAGAGCCCATGGATGCTGAGGACTGGCTACGTATCATTGAGAAGAAGCTGACCCTCGTACGAGTGCGAGAGGCGGATAAAGTGATTTTCGCAGTGAATCAATTGGAAGGACCAGCCGGAGACTGGTGGGATACTTATAAGGAGGCACGAGAAGAAGATGCCGGTGAACCCACCTGGGAGGAATTCGCTACCGCCTTCCGCGACAACTTCGTGCCTGCCGCAGTGATGCGCATGAAGAAAAATGAGTTCAGGAGACTGCGTCAAGGAAATACCACCGTACAGGAATACCTGAACCGTTTTACTCAGCTGGCCCGTTACGCAACTGGAGACCTTGCGGACGAGGAAGAAAAGGTTGACAAGTTCATTGAAGGATTGAACGATGAGCTGCGTGGACCCATGATAGAGCAAGATCATGACAGCTTCCAGAGTCTCATCAACAAGGTGGTTAGACTGGAAAACGATTGAAAGATCGTGGAGCACAATCGCAAAAGAAGGCTTGCTATGAACCGTCCGCCTCAAGTTGCGTCTCAGCGACCCAAAGGAGCTACCTCGTCAGGATGGAAGCCCGCGATAGTGACTGTCAACTGCTCTGCTACACCGAGCACTTACAACAGGCCGGTTGCTGCCCAGACTCGCACACCTGCGCCAAACCAGGCTACTACCGGGATAAAAAGGCCGGGAAGCTGTTTTAACTATGGAGAATATGGGCATTTCGCCAACAAGTGCCCGCATCCCAACAAGACGCCTATCCGCACCGGAGCCAATGCCGCAACAATCCAAGGAACTGCTACCCCAACAGCCGGGAGAGGATTGTTCAGGACACCGCAGACAGGCAGGATCGCGACTGGATTCGGACGCGGGCAAGTGAACCACGTGCGAGCGGAAGAAGCCCAGGAAGATCAGGGCGTGCTAATGGGTATGTTCTCTATAAATTCTACTCCAGTTAAAGTTCTCTTCGACTCAGGCGCGTCGCATTCATTTATATCCTTAAAAGCTAGCCAACAACACAACCTAACCCGGGTAGAGCTGCGGAAACCTAGGATAGTACATTCACCGGGAGGGGAGATAAATGTGAACCAAGCTTGTGTTGACGTGTCGATCCGTCTTAGGGATGTGGTGTTTCCCTCAAATCTTATGGTCCTAGTACCGCAAACCCTCAATGTCATACTAGGCATGGATTGGTTAACAAGAAACGGAGGAATCATAGATTGCAGCCGTAGGGAGGTCACGTTGACCACACCCTGGGGATCAGCGATAAGAGCAACTATGGATCAGGACCCCAGATTACCTGAACGTGTCGGTGGCATATTCACCATGCTACCCCTGAAAGGAATGCCGGTGGTTCAGAAGTTCCCCGATGTGTTCCCTGAAGACCTACCTGGAATGCCACCAGATCGTGACATTGAATTCGTCATCGATTTGATGCCCGGAACTGCCCCCATATCCAAGAGGCCATATCGGATGCCAGTTAATGAGTTAGAAGAGCTCAAGAAGATTAGGGAACTACAAGAGAAGGGATTCGTACGCCCTAGCTCATCACCTTGGGGAGCCCCAGTATTGTTCGTCAAGAAAAAGGATGGAAGCATGAGGATGTGTGTGGATTACCGCTCATTGAATGAGGTGACCATCAAGAACAAATATCCGTTACCACGGATAGACGATCTTTTCGATCAACTCAAGGGAGCCAAGATATTCTCTAAGATCGATCTTCGATCCGAATACCACCAACTGAAGATCAGGGCTGGAGACATTCCCAAGACTGCGTTTTCGACACGCTACGGGTTATACGAATTTACCGTAATGTCTTTTGGTTTGACCAATGCTCCGGCTTATTTCATGAATCTTATGAATAAGGTATTCATGGAATATTTGGATAAGTTCGTGGTAGTATTTATCGACGATATCCTCATCTATTCCAAGGATGAAGATGAACATGCCGAACATCTACGCTTGTGTTGATGCAAAAAACACACACTGGCCTGAGAGGTTTGCTTTACTCTAGTGCAGGTCCAAAATTAGGGTTTCAGATTCAAGGGCGTGCCAGTTGATTTGATCATGCAATCAACAAGAAAAACATGCAAATAATGTCAGTAAACGATAGACAATCGGCCATAGGGCCGATTTCATATCGTATGTGACCTAGCCGATGCAATAAAGCATGAATCGGCTGTAAGGTGCAGTTGATGATAGAACTAACCCTAAAACTAGTATATCGGCTGTAAAGATCAGTGTTATATAATCAATATATCAATATTATCTTAGAAATAAGCAATTGGGATAGATCGGACTGAACCGAGACAGTATAAATTGCCCAAGTCTAAATATAACATGACATAATGATTATGCAGATTGATGTCATAGTCGATATCTAGGTTTAAGTACGTATCGGCTATAGCTCCGATACAACCTTATGTTAGGATATTCTCTAGTAATAAATATATTAAACTATAATCAATCAGATTGATATTAAGCTTAATATATTTACATTAGATTAGATCCTGACATAAGGGGCAGATATAGAATATTAAACAAAGCATAACACAATGTAAAACATCTATATCAGGTAAGATCGGCTGAAACCCCGATACTATCCTTATTAACAACCATGAAGCAGGTTAGATTTTATCCGTGCATGGCAATCCATATGAAGCACGCTAACACAACCCGAAGACGTATACCGAGTCATATTACCGAAATCGGCTCAATCGGCTAACCCAGTTCGATTCTGACTCTGCCGATCCAGTCCATAGCCGATTCGGACCACAGCCGATTCTCACTCTGCTTTCCGATACGACCTTATCTCTTCAATCCTCTTCGATTCCATCTTGATTTCCGATATTTCAATTACCAAATTTGGTCGTCAACACATGTCTCCCAAGTCCGGAATATTTGGTAATGTTTTGGATTTGCCAAATCTTATCCCCGAGATAATCTCGCTCTTTCTGTTTTTTTTACCGTTACCATAGCGCTTTAAATACTTTAACCGACGGCCCCGAGAAACTCCACACCGTTATTTACTGTTGCCACCGCTTTCGCAATCTCCGTCTCTCCCAACTCCGGCGATCCCCTCAGCGCAAGCAATCAACTCCAAGCCTTCCTTCACACATTCAACCTCCGCCGGCAAGAAGATGTCTTCGTCATCCGCTCCATCTGTTACCCCATCGGCCGAATACGCTGAGGTAAGTCCCATCGGCTAGATCTCCTTTTTACTCATTAAATCTTGTTTTCCGCGATCTCAGTCCGCTTCTTTCCTCTTTTGCTTTGTTGATGTAGCACCTCGCAAACCTAGTTGTTGTCCCTAGTCTGAATTATGAGAACAATTACTTCCTTGGACCAATCGGCAATTCAGACCCAACTGAGTTTATCACTGCCGAAACCAATAGAATCCCCTTCAGATTATCGAATCCCAACATAGGGCACTGGAAAAATACATTTAAGTCCTGGCCGTCCCTAGAGAAAAGCTGGCCTGCATGGTTCAAGCGCATATCAGCTAGCAAGCAGAGTCACTGAGATGAGATAGGAATCGGCCAAGCCCTAGCCCTCTCTTTGGCAAATTCGGCTAAAGATGAGCCGTTAATGGCTTCTGCAAGCTACTTCTGGTCCAACACCCTCAATGCATTCTTATTCAACCAAGGGTCGATGACCCCAACTCTCTTGGACATAACTATGTTAACCGGACTAGATATCACTTCATCGGCCAACCCCATGATACTTAACTCCAAAAACAGATTTGATTTCAAAACCAAGAGCATAGGAGGATGGTCTGGTTTCATCTCGGCTAACATGGGTCAAGGTTCAGTTTCCCCAAGAGAACATACTGCATTTTTGCTGATGTGGTTGGAAAAATTCCTGTTTTGTGGATCAAGCTGTGGCCCAACCTCAAACTGGCAACACATAGCCGAAGCCCTTGAAGAGAAAAGACAATTTCCTTTGGGAAAAATCCTGCTCGGCTATCTGTATCAGACCTTAGCCAACGCATCGGCCAAACTAGTAACCGGCTCAGTAGTCAACTAAGGGTTTGGCGATGCACCGAGATTGATTGAACGTGTGTTGTTATTATTTACAAAACCTCGGGATTATATTTATACCCGAAATTACAAACCTTGTCCATCATGGACACGACTCATATTATCCTAATACAAATCCAACTAACCAACAAGTCCCTTAGGTGGACTGTTACCGAGAATATCTATAAGGAAATTACATAAAATATCCTAATTAATAGATACAATTACCTCCTCAGGACTCTATCCATGCATGGCAATCCATATGAAGCACGCTAACATAACCCGACGACGTATACCCAGTCACATTACCGAAAATCAGCTCAATCGGCTAACCTAGTCTGACTCTGACTCTGCCGATCCAGTCCACAGCCGATTCGGACCACAGCCGATTCTCACTCTGCTTTCCGATACGATCTTATCTCTTCAATCCTCTTCCATCTTGATTTCTGATATTTGAATTACTAAATTTGGTCGTCAACAACCTGCCATGTAGTAACAATTCTACTTTGTGCGGTAACAATTATATTTAGCATGTGAGACTTTTAACCTATATTTTTTTTATTCCTAGTTTACTGCAATCTCACCACAATATTACTGCCAAAGGTGCAGTAACGCTCTATATTTTCTACACTAAAAAAGTGTTTTACTGCAATTCTTGGATAGTGTTACTGTATAAACATGCGGTAATATGTAACTGTCAGGTGGTAACGTGCATCTGTCGTGCAGTAACACTTTTACTTTTGTGCAGTAACAAGCATATGGTTATCATCTGAGACTTTGAACCCGTATATTTTTGTTTCAATTCCTGATTTACTGCAATTCACCATAATACTACTATCAAAAGTGTAGTAACATCATATACATGCATGCAATAACACTATATTGGAGGAAGGAGACCGGTTTTCTTGAGAAGAGGGAGGAAGAACGGTTTCTTGAGGAGGGGAGTACGTAGATGCATTTTGAAATTTAACCGTCCCATGCAGTAACACTATAGCATCATGGTGGAAACGGCTTTAAAAAATAATACATCTCTGGTGAGATATTGCTTTTCGAGATTGGTATTTTGAACTTTAACCCTCCGCATGCAACAACAGAATGTGTAATTTGTAGTAACAATGGCATATGCATACATAAACATGGTTTTACCAAATATATAAAATTGTTTAAAACACTCCTATATCAATCAGACCTCGCTCAAAGCCACCTACAGACTTTACCTATAGCCCACCTATTCGATTTTCATCTCGTAAAAATGACATAGTAAAACTACAATTATCGTGCAGTAACATAGCTACTTGGAAGCGGTAACATGCACCTATCTTGTAGTAACACATATACTTTTGTGCAGTAACAACTATATGGTTAGCATGTGAGGTTTTAACCCATATATTTTTGCTTTAATTCCTAGTTTAACAAGTGAGATATAGTCTAGTGGTTGTTCTTATGTTGATTTAATTGAAGGTCTTGTGTTCAAATCCTATTGATTGCAAATTTTTATTTTATTTTTTCTCTCTAAAAAAGAGAGATTAGGAAGGGAGGAGAGATCAGAAGGGGGAGGGGGTGGCACAGGAGGGAGAGATCGATCTGGAGGGGAGGGGGAGGGGGAAGCGAGAGATGGGGGAATCGGGGGGGTGGAGGAGTGGGGGGACACGGATGAGGAAGGGAAGGAGGGGGTATAGAATAGTTATTCTATACCCCCCTCCCTCCCAAGGGTCAAACCCACCTCCCCTCCCTTCTAAGGGCTTAAAACCCACCTCCCACCTCAGTCAAAACACCCCCACGTCGGTCAAAACCCGGTCAAACTGCCTACCAACTCCCCCCACCACCCACCTCTTCTCAGCTCTCGTCTTACGGAATGGTGCAGTAACGCGACAGCCATCGTGCAGTAACGCTATGTCTTACGTGCAATAACAACATTCAAATTTAGTTGAAATATAGCCATGACGGATCTACTTTTGATAAGCATTTTTTTAACAACATGGTGCAAACGGTTTAAAAAAATCATACATCATGTGAGAGATATTGTTGTTCGAAGCTTGGGTTTTTTTGGATCTTGACTCTCTACAAGTAGTAATACTACAGCATTAGTTACTAGTATCTATTGTGCGTTGCTACAATCCCATCACGACGTTACTGTAAGTGTGCAGTAAAGACCATAAGTTTTGTAGTAACAATGGGTCTTACTGCAATTCTTGAATAGTGTTACTGCATAAACATGTGGTAACGTATACCTGCCAAGTAGTAACAATTCCACTTTGTGCGGTAACAATTATATTTAGCATGTGAGACTTTTAACCTATATTTTTTTTGATTCCTAGTTTACTGCAATCTCACCACAATGTTACTGCCAAAGGTGTAGTAACGCTCTATATGTTATAAAGTAAAAAAGTGTTTTACTGCAATTCTTGGATAGTGTTACTGCATAAACATGCGGTAATGTGTAACTGTCAGGTGGTAACGTGTATCTGTCATGCAGTAACACTTTTACTTTTGTTAAACATTTTTTTATGAACATTATGGTGCAAACGGCTTAGAAAACAAGATAGGATTTTAGAGATATTGCTCTCTAAAGATTAAGATTTAAAGGTTTTAATCTACACAAGCAGTAATACCGCTGTTACTGTTACATATTCTCTGTTACTGCAATTTTCATCATGATGTTACTGCCGGAAGTGCAGTAATAGACTATAAGTTTTGCAGTAACGTACCATGTTACTGCACTTCTTCAATAACGTTACTACCGAATCATAGTAACAAGGTATGATTCCTCATAATTAATTCATTCTCAGAAAATTTCAACAGACATACAAAGCAAACAGACAATGATATCTAATCACATTGTGTCATAGGGTGAATTGGTTAGGAGAGCTTTCCATGAATCATGAGATCATGTGTTCAAATCTTAAATTCACCAAATTATTTTTAATTTTTCTAGAAAGAGAAGAAAAAAGATTTATTCCTGAGAGAAGGGAGAGAGAGAAAAAAAGCGAAAAAAAAGAAGTCCGAAGGGGAGGGGGAGCGGAAAAAAAGAAAAAGCCCCTTAGGAAGGGAGAGAAAAAAAGCGAAAAAAAAGAAGCCGGAAGGGGAGGGGGAGCGGAAAAAAAGAAAAAGAAGGGGAGGGGGAGCGGAAAAAAAGAAAAAGCCCCTTAGGGAGGGAGAGAAAAAAAAGCGAAAAAAAGAAGCCGGAAGGGGAGGGGGAGCGGAAAAAAAGAAAAAGCCCTGGAAGGGAGGGGGAGCGAGTGGGAGGGGGAGCGGAAAAAAAGAAAAAGCCCCTTAGGGAGGGAGAGAAAAAAAAGCGGAAAAAAAGAAGCCGGAAGGGGAGGGGGAGCGGAAAAAAAGAAAAAGCCCTGGAAGGGGAGGGGGAGCGAGCGGGAGGGCGCCAGGGGAGGCCAAGGGAGGGGGAGGGGGTGGAGCGCCAGGGGAGAGGGAGCGAAAAAAAGGAGAAGGGGTGGAAGGAGGGAGGGGGGAGCGAGCGCCAGGGGAGAGGGAGCGAAAAAAAGGAGAAGGGGTGGGAAGGAGGGAGGGAGAGGGGATAGAGGAGGAAGGGGGAGGGGGTATAGAATAGTTGTACTATAGGGGGTGTAGAATAGTCTTATCCTCTCTCTATATATATATATATATAATATGGTACTCACTATGTTCGAAAATATAACAACCTAGTACTGAAATTAAACTTGGTTCTGTTGTAGATTCAGGGTGGAGTCAAAATAAGAGGGAGGGGAGGAAGAGAGAAAGTTCTCTGGGCTTAGGGTGATAATTGTGAAAAGTGGTAGGTGATGAGAACACGAGGGAGCCTATGAATATTGGAAAGGTGTCAGGGCGGTGCGGGCTACAAGCGTTGAACTGAGCAAGAAAGGGAGATAGAGAATGTATGGTGGCATACAAATCTGGAAGTTATATAACAATATAGAAAATAAAAAAAATTAGAGGTGTCTTCTATCAATTAATATGTAATAAACAGTATTAAAAAATACTTTTATACCAACATTAGCAAATCCAAGACAAAATCATTACTAATTGTTATTGCGTAGGCGAACGCGTGGACTCGACACATTTCAATCCAACTCAAGAAAAAGAACCCACATTTCAATGATGAAAACACACACACACATATATATGTGCTACTCACTATGTTGAAATCAAACTTGGTTTTGTTGTAGAATTTGACCCTTTTCGTGCAGCGAGGCCAGGACGGAATCATCAATCAATCAATATTGGGCCGGCCTAGCTGCCATAGACCATAGTATGGTATATGCTAGCGGATAAGTTCACTTTAGGTCCCTTAATTTGAAGAGTTTGAAATTTGGCTCTAAACCGAAATGCCAGATATAACGGATCCCTCAATTTACAAAACCGGATTACCCAAGATCCTAGAAAGTATTATGCCTGGTTTTAGTTAACGTGGCAAGCTCATCTAAACATGTGAACTAGAGGAGGAAGAAAGTACTGCCCACTAACATGTGGGGTTCACGTGGGTCCCACGCTGACTTAGTTTGACACATCAGCTAAAACCGAGTATATACTGACTAGGATCTCGGATGATCCGGTTTTGTAAATTGAGGGATCCGTTATATCTGGTATTTTAGTTTAGGGATGAATTTTATACTCGATGATAAATGGAGGGACCTACAGTAATCTTATTGCTATGCTAGCAAGCACACTCAAGTGTTGGGCCCATGAAAAACAAAGGTTACATACAACAAGAAAGAAAGCCCAATCCAAGCTAACAGAATATACTACTCGTTGTCTTCTCCTTGGGCTCCGGGGGGAGAGAGAGAGAGATGTGGGGGGCGGAGGAGTGGAGGCGACTGGTGGGTCGGGTCGCCGCCACACCGGATTCTGGCGTCCCTTTCCTCCACCGCGCCCTCCTCTTCGCCGCCTCCAAAGCCCTCCGCCTCCTCTCCTACTCCTACTCCCACCTCCAGCGCCTCACCGCCACCTCCCTCCCCGTCCCCGTCGTCAGCGTCGGCAACCTCACCTGGGGAGGGAATGGCAAGACCCCCATGGTCGACTTCCTCGCCCGCAACTTCCACCGCATCGGCGTCTCGCCCCTGCTCCTAACCAGGGTAGGCTATTCCTTCGAACCACTTTCTTTCAGTTCAGGTTATATGACTTTCACAACTCAAGAAAGAAAGAAAATCGAAAATCTCTGTGACAGGGCTATGCAGGCGGCGATGAATCAAGGATGCTCCGCCGCCGCCTCTCCGATACTTCCGCCAAGATTGGTGTCGGTCCCAATAGAGCGGCTGTCGCTACTTCCATGCTCAACAAATATGCTCAAATTGGAGTCGCCATTCTAGACGATGGGATGCAGCACCTCAGCTTGCTTCGAGATGTTGACATTGTCATGATCAATGCCCTCACTCCTTGGGGGAACAAACATCTCATCCCACGAGGACCCATGAGGGAACCACTCTCTGCACTCACTAGACCTCATCTTCTCGTCATTCATCATGCTAACCTGGTATACTCTATTTTATCATCCATACAAAAACAATTTCATTTCAACATTTAAGTCCATCAATACAGAGATCCTCCATCAGTGGGTATTTTATTTTTTTTTTACTTGAAGCAAACAAATCATCATTTCTTAATTTCAAATCTCAACAACCATTTACTACTATACTTCACAGGTTTCTCAACCCCAACTTAAAACTATTCTTTCCACACTCCACGACAACGGTGCAACATGTCCAGTCTTCTTTAGTAAATTGGTACCATCGCATATTTTTCAAGTCAACCAACCCATGCAGAGGCTTCCTCTTCATGTGCTGCACGGTATAATCGTGCTATGTGTTTCTGCTATTGGCTGCCCAGATGCTTTCATTCATTCTGTTCAACAGGTACTCCTACCTTTCTTGTTTTTATCACTTTGTCTACAAACTTTTCTCCTTGTCATACCTATCCTGATTATGGAGCGATGGTTGTTGTGAGGTTGTAATCCTTTCCATTATAAGGTAACCTATGCATTATTGCAATTTAATGCTACCAGGCTAACTGTTAATCAACCCCCCTCCCCCCCCCCCCCCCCCCCCCCCCCTCGGAAGAAATGAGTGGTACATTACGTTCCTCATCTCATAAAACAATGACGGATAAATCTGCAATTGTAAGAAGATAAAAGGAAAATGTAATCCAAGTAACAAAATATGGTGTAGTTTCTCTGCTCCCAAGTGGAGTATAAGGAATACCTTTTCTTGCAAAGCTGCAAGACGTGGCTGTATATTTTTCTTACTTTAATGTTTACTATTAGAGTTCTCAGCTAAAACAAACAAGACATAGTCAAATCACCACATGATTGGTATGTCGAATATTCTTTGTGGCTCATTTGCAATGCTTGCTTTTGGGTGTAGGCTTTTACTACATCCTGTCCAAAGTTGGTAATTCCATGGTTAAAAAATGATTGTGAATGGAGCTTTACTTAATTACTTAAGTGGATAGATCTTCCAAATATTGGATCCATGTGTTGCTCTGCTCAATTTTGTTGAATTCATACCATGCTAGATTTAAACACAAATCTGAATTGAGTAGTCAGTTAATCCTTGTCATCAGGAAATTTTAGAATGTTATTCATTCATTGGCTGCAGATTGGCCCTCTCAAGATTGAAAGGTTGGATTTCAGCGATCACCATTCCTTCAGTGCTCATGTAAGTAACACCATATTGACATTGGCAGAGTGACTATTCCTTCAACAATTGAAGATGCACGCACATTCAAAATGGGATTAGATTGAAACACTCAATGATACATAAGTCTGAGCATGCGCATGCAACCTTTCTTTCCAATTAATCTGTAATATTAACTGTTTCCTAAAATAAAGAAAACATATCTAATTGTTAGCTCAGTGGTATTAGTCTAGATGTTGCAACACAGCATTTTTGTCAATTTATAGTTTCTTAGTGCTACCACTCTGTTGTCTGTTGATTCTTACATGGTGATTGTTTTTCTCTCATTGTTGCATACAATAGGACCTGCAGCTTATCCAAGACGCGTTGAAGAAGCTTGTGTATCAGCACAAAAATAATGCTGTTGTCTTGGTTACAGAGAAGGTATTTGCCTTCTTAATAGAGCTTTGTTGCCTACTACATTTTTTCGTCGTCCATTTTGGACTTCTTAATTTCGTTCCTTACTCTCTGTGTGCAGGATTATGACCGTGATCCAGATGTCCTTAGGGCACTGGATGCAAAGGTTTGGGTGTTGTCGTCTTGTCTGCAAATTATACCCCATGAGGGACAAGGAGATGATGAATTTATGAGGAAAGTGAGGGAGATTATTACAGCGAGTAGGCACGTGAAGTTACAGAGGGAGAGGGCCTAGCCATGAGTTGCTGACCATTTAGTTAGAACCAGCTGCTAAAAGAATTTTGAGGCAAAACTGTTTTGCCAGTAGGATCTGGTACTGCTGTATCTTGTTCAGGATTGGCCGATCAATTCAATTATTGTTGCAGAATATGCATTATTGATCTAGTTGTATTTCCGTTGGATCAATGCATTAAAACCCCAATTTTAGCTGGACTTGATCCGACAGAAAGTGAGGTGCTGCCCTGAAACACCAGCTTGGCTGCTTCGGTATCTGGTCCTGTTGGCCTCCTGCGTCCCTGCTTCCTATTTTGAAGGTGAGGTCAAAGTGGCTGAGTTGATTTAGCATGAAAGAAAGCTCATAGAACAGCAATGGAGAATGTTTCTGCTGTCCATGAAATTCTCAGCTGGCCCAACCATGCTTGCTGTTGCTGGTTTAGTTTTTATATTGGACAATGTTATTGGTTGGTACTATATTAATTACCATCAACATTCAGCATCTTCTGGGCCTTCTGGCCATGGCTGGACTTTGACAATACTCTGACGGTTTGGCGAATGAATGAAAGGCCCTTGTCTCAATTGGTTCAGTTTATTAAGTTGTTAACTTTTGGATGATTTGGATGTGGAGATCGACCGGTATTGGCAACAGAGTCCGCTGGTGGTCGTTGGATAGAGCGTCCTCGATCGATATAAACAGAGTCAGATATTGAAATATTTGTACCTGACTGACAAAATCCATACTTAAACTGGAGCAAACATTCATCAGGCAGAGGCAGCTAGCGCACATATATATGCTGCAGAATGCATGCAGATGCAGAGACGAACGTTACTGATGTCGGATACTTTGTTTGTTTGATCCATGCATATGGAGTATATATGTAAGGCTCTCCTTTAATACTCGGACTAATTAAGTAGTAGGAGCCAGTTAAAAACCTACGTAATAGCTCATGAGACCGGCCGTATGTACATCGATCTCTGTGTGTGTGTGTGTGTTTTTTTTCTAAAAAAAAAAGTGTTGAAGTACTGTATCTAATGTTGGTGGGATCCACAAAGATATAGAAACATCTGTAAGGAGCTGTACTAGCTAGTACACAAGTTCTGTATACATGCATGTGTATGATATCAGATGCTGAGTAGATAATTCCTTCTCTCATTGATGAAGCATATACTGCAATGTACACATTGTCATCGTAGCTAGGGAGTACTATGCATGTACATAATTAATGATGTAAATTAATACAATATATATGGTCCAGACTTGAGAGAACAGGCATGCGAGCAGTTGATCATGCCTGATGCCAGCATGCATACATATATGGTCATGAGAGAGAGAAGAGAAGAGAAGAGAGATTCTTTCATGCAGAGCTATGTCGACGGACGATATGAAGATGACATTACAGTGTTTGAATTATTCCATGGCAGTATCGATGGATCGTATGGATACGCATGTGCTTCTTCTGAGTGCTGGAATGTGTCAGCACCGCATATATTGTGTGTGGGTGCCAATATAATGCAACTACTCTATATGCTTTGCTTGCTTGCTTGTGATCTTTGTCTCTACATATGCTTGTGATCTCTCTCTCGCTCACTAGTATAGTTCTCTTCGTGAGGCCATGACTGCATATATTGGCAAGAAGCTACTTGCCTACTACATTTTCGTGGTGCAGACGCTGAGAATGTACTTATAGGTTTTTAGTTCAATAAAACTTCTATTATCTAAAAACTTGCGTACTACACAGACATATAGATAGTTTTTGGGTAGTAAGAATTCTGGCAATTTTCGCGTGCATTATATCATACAGATGATATATAAATAATCATGATGTAACCACCTTTCTATATATCAATCTAATCTTGATATGATATAATACAAGCAACTAAGCAAGAGACCTTTAGTTTTTTTTTCTTTCAATATGCTTGACCGCACCTACATATATATGGGGGGAGTGTACGAGACAAGAACAGACGAGCACTTTGGCTTCTCTACTGTCTGCTTGTGGCCTGATGACCTAAAAGAAGAAGCAACCTTTGCTTGCTTGGCCACCCCACGGATGGTTGGTGGGAGAAGAGAAAACACCCAACTTAATTATATATGCTATAGAAATGTAACTATATATATTGACTGTTTAAGAGGGCTTATAGCAGCCGTAGTTTAACTCGGAATCTTAACTCCTATAAACAATCTAGCTTTTCGTCTAGATTATGAGAAAATATAGTTGCAGAATAATCCTGAAAATGAACAAAAGTCATAAGCTGATTTTCCTAATCTCTAGGTTCTCGCTGGTTATTTCTCATAATCTAAAACTCTTTCAAACATATCCATATAGTTTGATAGATCGCAAATTAACTCATGTCTCACGACAAACATGCCCATAGTTTGATAGACCGCAAATTAACTTAGGTCTCACAGGACAAACATGTATAATACATACATAGGCGAAACATAACTATGTATGCATATATATGTTTGTTGAATTGTTATCCCTTTAGATTCATCCAACTATATGAACTAATATAACATATAAACTCAGCCAGAAACAACAAAAAGGGTTTGTTGTTAATTTCATGTTGTGTTTCTTAGAATAAATCTAGAAACCTCATTAGCTTACAAAGATATATGCTTTCAAACCTCCAAATTAACAATAACAAAAGCTTATATTTACTCATTAATCACCATTTGCATCGATCGATAATTCCTATATATGGCACGACGACTTACAATGATTCAATAACAAATAACAGCGCACATGACCAGAATATAGTGACTATCAACATTTAAAGTAAATTAACAAACAAGTACTGAATCGTATATCAGTTGGTCTAAAAATGTAAGCATGAGATAATTCAAAATGACAAACATGGATTCTAGTTATAGTTGATCATGATGAGATCAAAACTAATTGAACTACATAATTGGAAATTTTACGATCGAGGAAGTAAATATATAGTTTTGATTTGATAAATCAACATATATACAATAATGTTAGCTTGCCGTACGTACAAATTGCAATATATGTCGTAAAATATGGCTTAAAATGTTGATCTGCAATTAATACAGATCATATCGATGTGCAGACATGAAGAACATATTATATAAATATGTGTAATTGAAGGGAATATATATATAAGGCCTTTGGCCAAATTAGGACAGATATATCAAGTCACTCCGATTGAATCATGCAAGAACAATCAGAACAAAGCTAGCTAAGAAAGTAAGAAGCAGCTAGCTAGCTAGCTGAGACAAACAGGCCGGGAAGAGATCCAGGAGAAATTGAAGACGACAAGATCGATCGAGCACATGTACACACTCAAACATGGTGATCAGATCGAATTATAATGGCACAAAACAAGAAAAATTGAAGGATCGAGGATATATGCAAATTACTAATTAACTTTAATTTAGGCCGGAGTACTAGTCCCAAGCCTAAGCTCCAGATCTACTTCTTGCCGGCCTACCATGTCCATGGCCAGCTGATGAACAAGTATACTGGAGCTATTAGGGCTCGTGATTACCTTATTATTATTATTACGACTTGCAGCTGCAGGATCATCATCTTCTCGCCGGCGCACCTGATCTCTCTCGCATGACGCCACCGTCGGAGTCAACGGCCGCTGATCGACACGCCTTCGCTTCCTCCTCATAATATTCTCCTCCATGGAGATGGAGTCCTCCTCCTCCTCTTTGTCCTTGCCATAGTCACCTCCTCCTAGTCCTAGATCAGTTGTTGCAGCATGATCAGCAGGCATGGTGGTGATGAACAATCTTGCCTTGTTCCTGCTCTCCTTGATGATGGTTGCTATGCAGGAATTCGGAGATGAATTAGTGCCCTTCACATGCAGCTGCTGATTCTGATGATGATCAGCGGTTGTGGATTTAGGGCTGGAGATTTGTAGCAGCAAGCTAGGAGAGTCTGCCGGTGCCGGAGGAGGAGGAGGCGCGCAGATGCTGACGATTGGTGGAATCGGCTCGTCGTCGTCGTCGCACTGCCGGAGGCGAGCGCGGTCGCGGCGGTGCACGTTCATGTGCCCGCCGAGCGCCTGCGCCGACCGGAACTCTCGCCGGCAGAAGCTGCACGTGTAGGAGCGCGGCGGCCACACGCAGCCGCCGAGGTGCCCCGCTGCGTCCTGCGCGAACGCCTTCTCCTCCCACGACGGCTCGGCCCCTCCGCCGCCTCCATGAGCCGCCGGCCAGCCGGATCTTACGCCGGCGCCGCTGCCTGCGCCCCAGAGAGCCCAGTAGTGCTTGGCCATGCGCTCCATGGCGGCGGCGTCCATGGTCTCGATCCCCTCCGATAGCTAGCTAGCTACTAGTACTCTAGAAAGACTACTAGTATAGCTGCCGCTACTGCTAGTACAAGAATGCTAATAGTGCATGATGCCAAGTTGGAGAAGGCTGTGTTTTTGTTGTCTTGCGTTTATGTGCTAGTACCTACGTACTAGCTAACACACTACTATACGTATACGTATACGCATACGTATAGTACCACCGTATGTATATATGTACGTACATACACTTCTCTTCTCTCATCATCATTTTCATGAGATACATCCATCATATGCATATCTCGATCGATCGGTACATATGATGCCATAATGGCTTATGCATATCGCTGTACAAGTAGTAGGTACATACCTCTACACATTAGCACATACATTTCTATGCTAGTGCAAAAATCCAGCTATCTGCCGTACAATCTTATAGAGGAAAAATACTTCTCATAGCCAAAAAATATCATCCTTCATTCTTACTCCCTCCATCAAAAATAAAAATTTCTAACTATGTATCTAGATATATCGTATGTCTAGATACATAACCAGAAGTTTTTCTTGAAAGAGGGTGTACCTTCCCTCAGTCCTAGAATATAACAACGTAGCACTGGATTAGACTACACAACCTTATATTATGAATCTAGACATTGTCCCCTATCCAGATTCGTATAATATTATGTTGTATTTACACTTGGGGACGAAAAGAATACTCATTATGCCACTGATAAAAAATTGTACTCCCCTAATTCTGAATTATACACACGTTAGTACTACGAATATACACAGACCTATCTTGTTACTCCATCCAAAATATAGAAATCTAGGACCGGATGTGACATATCCTTAGGATGGAGGGAGTACTATGTTTTGGAACGGAGAAGTACGATTTATTTATAAAAATATACAGCACAATTAAGCGGTACAATTTTCCATTACATTTTAAAAAGCAAACCTGATTTCAAGCCTCCTTAATTTGATTTGTAGAAAAAATGTAGGAAATTTAGAAGATTTCAATCCTATAAAGCATTTGAAATAAAAGATTAAATCATATCTTTTCCTTTGAAATTTCAATAGAATGGACGATTTTATAAGGAAGTTATAACTTTTAGGAATTAGCAAGAGCTACAACATCTAGGAATTTTTCCACGGCCTAATCAAACGATAGTTGTTGTATTTTTCATATGTTTTTTTCTCTATCTTGCATTTATTCCTATTAAAATTTTGTTTTTTTATTAGTCCAATTATTCAGTCATGCATTTCAAATGAGCCCTCAAAGTATTTTTCTTGGTGTATATATATAGACTAAGGCTCCCATCGGTTGCCCATGTTGACTAATAAGCCAAAACGGCTTATTACAAAATAAAAATTAATTTATAGGTAAAACTTATATATATATATGTTCGTAGCGACTTAAATATCAACGCTAAAAAAATTACGTTAAAATATCTTAAAAATCAACTTCAAAATCAAGTTCAAAAATTTAAATTTTGACTTTTACTTTGGTTTTTTAGGCCAAACGATGGGACTGTAAATATTGACAATTTCACATGACCTATATCATAATATTTTCCATATACCTGTGTGCCCAAACTTTATGAAGTTTGATGGGACGACACAAATTCTCAAGCGATTTCTATTTAACAACAGAGGGGGTATTTGTTATTAATTAATCGGTAGAATTTGAATTGAGGTGCTAGCTAGCTGGCTGGTAACTCACGCGTCTCTTGCTTTGGCGTATGCACCGTAGTACACTAGTGGCTACACATGCATTGTTTTGTGCACTAGTACTACATGCTTGTGTGACGAGTGCAGTTAACTGTTCTTACCTTGCAAAGAAGTGATCAATCTCTTTCTTTTCTTTCTTCTTTTCCTACGTACTCCATCCGTCCGGCTCGGTTTGAGGTTTGTAATTAGAGGTTATTTTGTATAGAACGAAGGGAGCATATCCGAAGCTTGTGTTCAGATTTATAATCAGACGAAGTTGGTTTTTTATCGAACGGAGCGAGTATGTGTGTATGTGTGTGATGTTGATCAGATGGTCACAGGGAGGAAGCAAACATTTGAGTTCACTGCAACTTGTCGGACAAACATATATACAAGGGAACAAGAATAAATTGGGTGGCAGTTTTGTATCATCCGGAGATGTTTCTGGGAAGGAATATTTGGTGATTTACATTTTTTTCCCTGGGAGAGGGAAACAATGCATGCATATATATTTGATCGATCCCACCATGTTACAAGTCTATATATATGTGTATATCTAACTTACAGAAAGGCTATATATTTGGTCCATGCATAATACATTAACTAGTAATTAATTGTACCGCTATAGTTTGTCCATATATATTATTAATACATTAGCAGATTAGCTAGCTAGTAGCCTAGTATATACCCCAATATACATACATATCAGTTTGTCAAAGTTAATTCCATCCATCTACACACCTGACTGCACTTTATTTCATAAACTAGCTAGAGTTTTAATTGTCAATCTAGTGGAGTGCTTAATTAACTTGTCTAATTAATTAAGCAAACAATCCGAGCTGTGCTAGCTATTATAATGTGAACACATGACTGATGTAGAGTAGACATGATCGTCCATTTATTTGGAGCCTTTCTCAATTTGCCCAATTGGGCAAGACTTGATTATATTAATTGTTCCTTTTCAAAACAATAACGTTTTATTCTCACTATTGCGCTATCTCGAGAATTAATCTACCGGCGTAAATTTCATTTATTTCTAAATAATGAAATATTCCATTAGTCAACAGATTCAGCTAGCACATCTTCATATAAGATGCACACAGCCCAAAGAGAAAATGAAAAAAAAAACCTACACATGTTGCCTAGGACTATAATGACTCTTATCTATGTGCAAGGAGAGCCCCTAGTTGGCATCCTCTATGTCCCACATGCCAGTCTCATCCATCACCTGATACCACATCACATTGGTTTGAATGGAGAAAGAGGCTGACATGTGGGACCGAGTAGTAAATCGGAATGGTAAATAATAAATTCTTCCCTAGCACAACCCATCTTCAACCAGAAATCTATTTGTAATTTTTAATTATATCTGTATATCGCAGCGGATCCATACCATTAAAAATGGACTATTGCTTGGGAGATAAATATAGTATATATATAAACTGGAAATCCAAAAACTTTTCTTTCTTTTTATGTTTTACTTTAGCAAACTTTTATGTCTTTTGAGCACGCAGCAACCTTTTCTTTTTGTCGAGCACATAAATTGCTTGAAGAGTAGTACACGCGTGTGGTATAGGATTGAGAACTTTTACGGTACATTGTACTGCAAGTATATACTACCAGTATATTGATGGATATGTTAGGTATTTGAAAAAAAATGAGAAGGGCTTTTTAGTCATTTGAAATTTAGATGTAATATGATCGGTAGTAACCTAGGCTCTGGAGGCCTGGATCATTCATATTCTATCGATGGCGTGCACGAGGCTGCGGTCATCCATGCGCGCGGCTTCAAAGGATGGATCGGTTCCGCTCGATAGAGATTTGACTAAGTGAGGTATGTGGAATTACAAAACTACCCCCATGAAAAAAATGAAAAGATGGATATTCAATTTATATTGCTGGATAATCGGGTGGGAGATTAGATGAATATACACCGTTAGATAAAATATATTGGTAGTATATACCTACAGTATAAAGTACCGTAAAAGTCACCATAGGATTTGGGGTGATTTTAGACTAACGGGGGTAGAATGGACGTCATCCAATATTCTTCCAAGAAAAGATGAGCTCCAACATGAGGAGAGATTTAAAACTGGATACATAATTAAGCAGGTTAACTACAACGAGACCCAAATCAGATCGAACTGGTACATGCAAATATTGAACAAACTAAAAGGCTAGCTAATTAATCTCTATTGCAGACAGCAAATACGTGCACTTCTCAATCACCACTTTTTGGCCTTTTAATTTGTCACTTCATCTGTTCGATCGAGGCATACGTCACTGACTGCAACTCTCTCTATGGATCGATTATTCGAGATATGATATACGAGTCAATGTATCCAGATAGATTAGTCTCTCAAGTCATAATAAAGTTGATGCTTGTGTGATGCCTCTGTCCATCTTGTGACCTCTGTCTTCTGTTCTCACTATCATCTAGCTATAAATTAATTATATATGTAGTGTCCACTGATCAGCGGTCTCACTTCCGATTTTGACCATTTATTTAATGATGACAATAGTACTCCTTAATTGTACTAAAAGTAAGCTAAGGAGACGTACATACTGATTGATTGATACACTTAGTTAATCGATCTCTGGTTGCTGCAGTAGCTAGCGAGCTTTAGAATGATTTTTTTGTGAGCAGGTAGTACAACATAGTACAATAATATTTCCTTCATTCCTCATTGATTATATTATTAATTTGATTTAATTAATGACCACATATTCTCGAAATTAGATGCACGATTCTGAAATCGAAGTTAATAATTCATCGGCGTATAATGGTGGGGTTTAAATCATCTATGGATATCGATTGGGATTGCTAGCTAATTTCCTACTGCTAGTAAAATGTACGAGTAGTAAGGTCGATGAGCAACTGATGATCTAGGTAGGTAAGGTAGCAAGCTGCTGCTCTTATCATGCATGATTGTCTCTTGGGCATCTGTGTATGTCCCATTACTCTACTATATTATTAATTAGTACTGGAAAAACTATTGAACAATCCATCCGTCCATCGGGGGGCCAGCTGGGGTAGCAAAGATTCTTATGCTCTTGGCTCTACATGCTCCTTACACGTTTACTAACTCTAGGCTCATTTGAAACATACGATTGTAAAAAACAATTTAGAAAAGGCATATGATTTTAATAGAAATGTAAGTGTAAAATTAAAGATTGTAAACAAAGGAAAAAATACAGGAGCGATCGTTTTATTGGACCGTAGAAAAAACGTAGAAATTAGATGAGATAGATAGACTTAAAGAAAACCTCCCACTAGGTTTGGACCTCACGTTAAAAATCATCAAAATCTTGTATGGATTGAGACATTATTTTGTTTGGAAGGATCATATAGCAAAAAAAACTCATGGGTTAAATCCTACCAAATTCCTATGTAGGGGCGGGCATAAGATTTAGAGATTAGGTATTCAAGATAGGTAAGGGGTAAAAGAAATTTACACTCAAAAGTCCTTTAAAAATTACATCTGAGTAATCTATTATACTAAAAATCCTTTAAAATTATGTACTAAAAATCCATTAAAATTTTTAAGTGCTAGGCAAGATCATATGTGATGATGTATGACTATTGCACTGCTACCTGCTGGTTTTGAGATATTTACCTACTGGTTTGGACAGTTTAGGTCAGTGAATTGGGTCAGGAAAGCAGGGAGGAGGCAGGAAGGCCCAAGCAGTGAAGAAGATGAACTGAATATGATATTTTTCATTTTTTTCATGTACATATACATAGTTCATACTATATATACATACTCTTTTATCAAAAATCTTGGGTATTCATCTGAATACCCTTGAATTGAAGTGGACCTCCTATGTTTTTCTTTCAATTCAAAGGAGGCCTCAGTTTGCTTTTATTTAATGTGTGCTTTGCTAATTTGTTTGCTATATTATATCTTATAGGGGTTAAATGTTCCCATACTTGTATATTAAGAATTTATTTTAACTCAAACTTTATGACTATGTGCATTCTAGAAATTGATAATTCAATCATCTCTTCCTTTTCATTAAAAATAAACGGGTAGAAAAATCATCTATAATAATATATAAGAGAATCGGTCCGCTAGTTTGACTCAACAATTCTAACAAATTGATTCGATCTCAACTATTGTATTTACATACCTAGTCTTAGTTGTGCCCATTATCAGGGATGGCAATGTGGATTCGTTCCATGTCAATCCAAGGGGAAATCTTCCATATATGGTGTGAATGGGGAAAATTTATCCCCGCCAACCTATACGGGACTAGGGACATGACTGTCTTCCTGACCCCTTTCCCCATTATATCTCCGATGTGTATTTATTTTCATGTAAATTATTATATCTAAGTATTTTAAACTTGTATATACACACACACACACATATATATATATATATATATATTCACCAGCATGTATATATATTGGTTTAATTTAGTTTTATTGTTGATCAGGTGTTGCGACGAGTCATCTCCAACCTCCAGCTAATGGAGAGAAAAGAGGAGGGAAACAGTGATATGGCTAGCTAACTGTTGAAACTAGAATTCGGCAATATTGAAAAGGGGTAGCGCACAAGATGAAAAGTGGATGGGTTATTAGATAAAGGATTTAGACAGATTCAAACCTTCTTGAAACAAGTAATACCCTACTCCTATTTCGGGGATTGGATCCACCGAGTGGTGTATTGATATTACGATCATGACTAGCTTATACTCACGAGAGGCATCTTGTCGCCCTTATATATAGCCGGAGGGAAAAGGTTTACAAGATAGAGATTTAACTCCTCACGGTTTAAATCTCCTATAGCTACTTTACAATCTTACCTAACCAAGACAATAAGCCGTTTCCTTGATTTACAAGTAAACGTAATATACGTATATATTTGATACTTCCGTTATATGAAACCCAAGTCCTAGCTTATTACATAATCCATGTATATAATCTATCCCTATATCCAGTCGGTTAAACTAGATCTGTGGGTATATGGTACCCATAATCTCTACACTAACATGCTGGATTAATAAATTAAGCCATCTAGGTTGGGATCGGAGTGAAGGATTATTGGATTTAGATCCGAATTGAAGGTGGTGGCCAAGTACTGTCGATGGTAGAGGCTGCTCGTTAGAGCAACTTGGATGGGGAGGGGAGAGGAGATGGCGGCAGCCATGCATGACGGAGGATATATAAGAGGGGGAGGGAAAGCATGATGGCCCTCACAAAGTGTAGACTAGCTTAGTATCCTACAATAACTATGTACAAACTTTAGATATTTATTTGTGATGCAATAATTAATATCAAGTTCTTTTGAGAGAAACACAGTAGTATATAGTTGCAGGCACGTCAATTTGGAATCAGATAAATGATCACTACTTATTTTAAGCGTACGTTTTCTTTTCCAAATCTGTGCCTAGCTTGGAAATCTCTAACTAGCTGACAACACACTCTCTCTCTCTCTCTCTCTCTATCTCTCTCTCTCTCTCTCTCTCTCTCTATATATATATATATATATATATATATATATATATATATATATATTTGATACTTTCGTTGTATGAAAATCATATTATTGCCTGTATATAAAACAACCTTCGGCCCAACCCTTCATTTTTACTATGGCTGCCTTTTAATTAATTTAGTAAAACACGACCGAAGCATGAGCAGATCAGTTCCTGGCCACAAGCATGACCTCTCGCTCCTCCTGAAGAACTCCCTCGTCGCTCTTCTCAATGGCAGGCAGTTGCTCCAGATCTGGAGAGGAATCACTACCAGATCGATTTGATACCGTTATATTTTTTCTGTCGGCCCGCAACCAACTCACAAAATTAATAACTTTTTTTATGGTTTCACTTAAACCTACAGAAAAATGGTTAAAATTAAATTAAGTGTGTTGGTTCTAAGTAATGGCTGGAAGTGAACCTAAGTAGTTGCGTGATTTTATGTAGTATATAAGTGCACCTATTTGGTTGCAAATTACCTAATTATCTCGTACGAGATCAGCGATAAAACTTCATACGTGTTTCAATGATGGAAGTATTGCTCTAATTAAAATGACGTCGATTTAAAATCAGTTATGTGAATGTTGGCAGCATTTCAAAGATTTGTGAATCTTTGAGTATATGGATGCAATTGGTGTCTTCTGGACTCCAATGGGCGGCGTGCGATCGGAGGTGGTGGAGCTGAGGGAAAATGGGCTCGATCCCTAGTTGGTTCCCTGGTCAGCTCAGATCCAAGAGAGGATAAAAAAACAATCCTAGCTTGTGTACATCATGACGTCAGGAACGAATGAAATGGAGAGTTCCGCTCCTTTTGTCAAGCTTGGCCACCTGCGGCACGGAGCTTCATCATGCATGTGATGAAAGTTTAAGGTTTGTTCATGCAAACTAGAGCATGTCGAAGCGAGACGGGACAAGTTTGAAGTTTAATCTTCTATTTTTTTCCTTGCATTGTATCTTTATTGTGTATCTCAGTTATGAGACTTAGAGTTTAATCGTGTAACATTTGGCTATGTATACCACTTGTGAATATAGAGATCGGATTTTTATTATCCATCATCTAAAATAAATGTTGAATGCAATTAGATTTTTACTGTGTGCTTTTATTAGCTGGTTTTCCCCAGTATCCTATCCAGTTATTCTAATTTTAAATGACCAGCCGACAGAATAAAATGTTCTCTCACGCATGCCTCATTTTTCTGTCGATTAACTCACAAGGAAACAAACTGTAACACGGTCCCGCTTCAGAATTTAGATGGCAAAAACATGATGTTAGTGGAATTTTTCAGTGTTCCATCCACTGAAAAATAAAATTATTGATATGTGTGGAAACTGACAAGAATTGAATTTCTTTTTACTCCTTTTCCTGTTAGATATTCTTGTCGGTCCACCCATAAATATATAGTGGTTGAATTACAGGTTGTTGTATTTTTTGAATGTTTAACACTATTTGATTAGCCTTTGAAGAATAAGAGGACATGATCATGACCATGTACATAAACATACATACATATATAAGAAAGATATATGTCATGTCAATACTATTGCAGTTACATACATACATACATACATATATAGGGATGCACTAAAACGCATCCTGGGTGCGTAATATCTAAAACGCACCCCTCATATAGTAATTGATTTACTACACGTTATATGTTGTCAAATACCTGATAGTAATAATTTTATTATTAGGTTTAATTCAGTGATTTATCATGATTGCACTGTTAGTAACAAAATTACTAACGTTAGGGTGTGTTTTAACTATAGCGCACCCCAGATACGGTATAGTATGTATGTATATATATATATATATATATTCTTAAATTAACCGCTAACATACATATATCAATTAAATCCGTAGATCAATCAAAAATCACTACTACTAATCTTTTATATCTCAAATGCTCAATGATTTAATACTCTATACATTACTCAAATTGAAAATTAGTATTCTCTATATCTATTGAAATTCAAATAATAATAATATATGTAAGTTACTCATAGATAAGCCGTCATGCTTTTCTCAAATCACCATCTCAAAACAAATTAAGATTCAAAATATCAATCCAATTCAACAAGAAAAGTTGCAAAAATAGCTAGCACTACCATCTACATTGTAAATCTCTTGATGTTTTTTGGAAAAAAATACATTGAGAATCACACAAATAAAGAAAAATTACATACAGAATCAAGAAAAACTAACCGTTAAACATACAAACACATAGATCTCTTGATTTTTTGAATTTTTTGGGCAAAACCTCCCCCCTTTGAATGAGCAAGAAGAAGACCTCTCAAATCGTGAGCTAGTGTGGTGGGGTATATATAGGCTGCAGGGGCAATATGTGTCGGTTTTTAACCCGAACCAGCACTTTTAGTCTTTGCTGACATCGGCAGAGGACAATAGGTGCTGGTTCGGGTTAAAAACCGGCACCTATTCCCCTCCTCGGTCTATATGACCAAAATTATAGGTGTTGGTTTGTGTAAAAAACCGGCACCTATTGTATAGGTGCTGGGTTTAGTGCACGGCCGCCACCTATATCACTTTCGGATCGTTGGCGGGAAAATTTTTAGTGCCGGTTTTTAAGTCAATCCGGCACCAATGTGCCTTCCACCAAAAACCGGCACCTATATAGTCGACAACTACGTAGGTTTTTTAATAGTGAGTACATACATACTAGTACGTAATGTATATATATATATATATATATATATATATATATATATATGCCAAATCAAGATCAGATAAGCAATTGGTATTAATTAATTTAGTTACATTTATAGCTCTATAGGAAAATATGTACCGTAAATCACAAATGACGTTTGAATCCTACAATAATTTTTAGGTTTCCAATATATATATATATATATATATATATATATATATATATATATATATATATATATATATATATATATATATATATATATATATATATATATATATATATATATATATATATATATATATATATATATATATATATATATATATGTAAGAGAGATTTACACTATATATGTTCCCATCGGTACGTGCCTGTACCTGTACATTCACAAGCAAACATGCACCGACCATATATAAAGAGAGAGAGAGACACGTCTCGTTAGCTTGCATATGCTTGTACATATATACGCATGCACCTAGCTAGGCAGGACCGGGACCCTCGATCGCATGCATGATCTATATATTCCATGCATATGCATATGGATTCTTATGGGCACGGCACGGTGTTTATACCCTGCTGCATGCTTATGTCAGCAAATGATCGTTCGCTAGATCGATGACAATCGATCTTGTCGATCCATGAGTAGCTTGGTAGTTTCTACAATATTATATATACGACTTTTTTTTAAGGAATATACGACTTTTTTTGTCCAGTTTTAATCTCATATGTATGAAAAGATTAGCCTAACATGATGGTTTTAATTCTTACGCTGAATTAAAGCCTCGTTGATCAATGCTGGAGGGCGTTGCTGGCAACATAATCTCGAGTCTCTATAGACAGGACTCTCCTTTTTTTATTCTTGCGCTAGTTAATTGATCGACATGGCATACAATGTAAGCAGCTAATGCATGAAGTCGTACTGTAATATATATCCTCCCTCCGTTTCATATTAATTAAAAAACCAATTCTAACACGGATAACGTATCAAAATCCTAAAAAAAAATCAAAAGTAAAAACAAGATGCTTTAATTCGATCTATTTTCTAGTTAAATTTTTATAAGTTCAATAAAGGTTTAAAAAATATAATAATATTTTTAACCCAAATACAAACGTACCATTAAAATATATCCAATGTTGGATTTAATGGAACTAATTCATTATCAGAGATGTTGCTAAAATTTTCTATAAACTTAATTAAACTTAAAAATAAATTGATTAAAAAATCAAAGCGTCTTAGTTTTATAATATGAAATGAAAGAAGCATGTATGTATGCACGCATAAACGAAAGGAGATGTCATGCGCTTCAGCTGGGGAATCCGAATCCAATGCCCGCCGTCATCGATCCATGTCCCACAGACCCGAGGCCGTCGGATCCACCGCCAAGACGAAGTCGTCATTACCGAATCCGTGTCCTAGCGAGCCGCCGCCAACCACCGAGATGAGGCCGCCGTTGTCATATCCGCACCCCGCCACCCGCCGCTGCTGGATCCACTCCCAACAACCCGCCGCCACTGGATCAATGTTCCAAAGAGCCACCACTGGCCCAGATCCGTCGTCCCCGCGCTTGGATGAGCTCCTCCCGCAACTCCATCGAAGCAATGCCCCAGGATCCTCCCATAGACATCCTCCTGGTGCAGATGAAGGAGATCGGAGTGATGTCGCCATTGGCCTCCATGATGGCACGTCGGTGAGGAAGGTGAGGAGGGAAAGGGAGGACTGGATCGGAGGGAAAGAGAGCGAGAGGGAGAGTCATGAGATGAGTAGGGGAATCGATTGGGGACTTATTGAGATTGGGTGGTTGCGCTTTTAAAATAACCATATATTTTAGCTGGCGGTGCTCTTTAGGGGCCAACAGAGAAAATCCATTTTTGCTCAAGATTTACTTAAGAGGCCCGCCGGCAAGACTGCAAGGAAAAAAATCGATTTTCATTGGGGGTTTAGATCATAATAGCTCCTTGCTATTATTACAAACGAAGTTTTAATGACCCGCTAATAAAAATAAAACCCTAGCGCCACGAAAAATTGTTTTCAGTAGTGATACATATATCCCACTCGATTGATCCATCTCTTAACTCGTTATATATCTTTATACAATAAAAATATACTGTCGTACGGGATCCCACCCATGCAAGCAATGGCCGATGGGATACTTAATAATGAAGCACCACCACCAATGTGTATTAGTCCTCTCACCTCCATCCTCATTCTTCCTCCTCCACTCCCTCTTGCCTTCCCCTCCTGTGTTTCCCCTCTCCTTCTTCAAGCCGTAGAGAGTTGATATGTGGACACATATGGTGGTGGCGAAGCACACCGACGCCGGATCTGGTCCGAGTACACATCGGCGACAAGGGTGGTGGGGCATCAGTCCCGTGGCCTCCTCCTCCGTCTCATGCTTGAGACATGGCAACGTCCAACAGATCGGGCTCCCATGGTGTAAGGGGGCAACAAGGAGAAGGGAGACCATCGAGAAGGACGCTAATTGGTGTGGGCTCCTCCTTTTAGGCACATAGTCCATGGTGATGTAGGGGAGCCCAATAAAGCTGCTAGATCTGGAGTTTCGATTGGCAACTGATGTGGTGGTAAAGCCATCATGCTCCTTGCTGGCATTGTGTGCAGGTAAGTGATCACGTGGCTCGTCATCCTCGGCTGGTACCCATAGGTACCATGTCCAGCATATGTGGTACCATCGTTGACACCCATAGATATCATGTATGGTAGGGGTGAAAACAGATCAAATTCAAATAGATAATGATCACACCATATCCTAAACTATATTTTTTAAAT
The DNA here is from genome assembly GCA_000573905.2 of Oryza punctata. Taxonomy (NCBI): domain Eukaryota; kingdom Viridiplantae; phylum Streptophyta; class Magnoliopsida; order Poales; family Poaceae; genus Oryza; species Oryza punctata. Next base: position 100,243 of record CM002494.2, on the reverse strand, counting down.
GGATTCGGAGCGGTCGTGGATAGTGTGCAGATGCGGAGGTGGAGCCAATCGTTTCGAATGTTGGAGATGGTGCGGAGTCGGTGCGGACCCGGTCCAAAACAGATTAAAGTTTACGGATGTTACGTGTATATTCAATCAACACATCAATTTAGTGATGCAATGGACAATAATACATTAATCAACGAATGATCCATCGTAATAACTATATGCTTAAGTACTAAACACAAATGCTTGACATTCACAGTATAGAAATGTAGCTACGCAAGTAAGAGATGAGATGGTGAGAGCCTCAGACTTAGGAGTCCAAGTTAATTGATGAATTAGGCCATTTAATTTATGGGCATGCTCATGTTATATTAAACACACAGAGTGGCTACATGGTTTGATAATTTTGGGTTATCCGGCAAACTGCTTATTGGATAATCCGATAGAAATGTCGGATAATGTGCATGCGCCGGATGTTAGAGATACTACATCTGCATCCATATCCACCATTCCTATAAACCCATATCATATCCTCGTTTCTGACGGATTCTGATGGCAACGGGATGCCCGATCTTCCATGTTGGGTGAAGATAACTATCTATTTGGTGGAAACATGACATAGACGATCCGACTTCCGATCAACACGATCTGAACCCTGCAATTGCAGCACCACATCTCCTTCGGTTATCAATCGTGCTGAAACCAAATTGACCTCACCGAGAAGGCTAATCCCTGCATGTGAATCGAAGAACACAAGCAAGAACAAGAAAGACAACAACTCAATTGCATATGTATGATTAATCAAGAACTCAAAGTTGGGATTGCACGAACTGAACTAGCGGCAAAACTGCGATAGCAGAAATAATCTAAGCAAAACCCAACCCTAACTCAATAACGACTACTGAATATATAGGTTCTAGGGTCGACCTTGGACCCCTGGACGGATCCCTATTGGACTCTGACACGATACTGTTGACGATGAAATTTGGTAAGCATATGAATCGGAGTCGAGATCCAATCCGAAGTGGATTTGAAGATATGCGGAGATCTCGGAAACAGAGTGCACATCGGCTGAAATTCTGTATCGACGATACTAAGTTTGATACAGATAGCCGATACAGCCGATATTGGTGAGATGTATTATATGATCAATGTCGGGTTTGAAAGAAGGACTTCAATAATGTTGCCAGACAAGGATAGAGTCCAAGATAGGCAATTGTATCTATTAATTAGGATATTATGTACTTCTCTTATAGATATTTTCGGTAAGAATCCGCCTAAAGGACTTGTTTGTCGGTTAGAGTTGTATTATGAAAGTATGAGTCGTGCCTGTTATGGACAAGTTTGTATGTTCGGCTATAAATATAAGCCCAAGGTCTTGTAAATAATTAACACCAGCTCAATACAATCTCGGCGCATCACCAAACTTTTCGTTACTTTATTTCGATGAGTTCTTACTTTTGAGTCGGGCTGCATCAATTTCGATCTTCGACGAGAGGTAAAGCTTGTTATGGCGGTTTGCATTATCGAGATTAGTGCTTACATCTTTATGACACTCTAATCTTGTTCTTGCGAATCTCCAAGTTATCATATACATTATATAATCTAGATTGATAATGCTTTCTACTTGCATCGGCTTATCTCTTTCTAGGGTTTCACCGATAACGGCTAGATTGACTTATTGACTTAGATTACATAATGTATCTACCGTTCTGAAAAGATGATCATCAGCTTGATTGTCTAGATATTACGCTTCTTCTCATACTTAGTTTTGCATCAGTTAAGTTTGATCTACTAAGTTGTGCTTAGAATCATAATCTTTAGCCTGTTACATGGTTGTTAATCCGGGGTTTCAGCCGATCTTACCTGATATAGTTGTTTTACCTGGATTTATATCTTGTTTAATATATTGTATCTGCCCTTCATATCGGGATCTCAATTATTGAAATATATTAAGCTTGCCATCAATCTAATTGATATTAGTTTAATATATTTACTATGAAATGATATCCTAGTATAAGGTAGCATCGGAGCTATAACCGATACATGCTTAAATTTGGACATCGGCTATGACATTGTTGACGATGAAATTTGGCAAGCATATGAATCAGAAACGAGATCCAATTCGAAGCGGATTTAAAGATATGCGGGATTCTCGGAAACAGAGTGCGCATCGGCTGGAAGACTGTATCGGCCGATACCGAATTTGGTATGGATAGCCGATACAGCCGATATTGATTACATGATCAATGTCAGGTTCGAAAGAAGGATTACAATGATGTTGCCAGGCAAGGATGGAGTCCAAGATTGGCAATTGTATTTATTAATTAGGATTTTACGTAAATTCCTTATAGATATTTTCGGTAAAAGTCCGCCTAAGGGACTTGTTTGTTAGTTGGAGTTGTATTAGGACAATATGAGTCGTGTCCATCACGGAAAAGTTTGTATATTCGGGTATAAATATAAGCCCGAGATCTTGCAAATAATGAACATCAGTTCAATCAATGCCGGTGCATCACCAACCTTTTCGTTACTTTGTTTCAACGAGTTCTTGCTTTCGAGTCGAGCTGCATCAGTTTCGATCTTCGGCGAAGAGGTAAAACTTGTTATGGTAGTTTGCATTATCGGAATTAGTGCTTACATCTTTATGACACTCTAATTCTATCTTGAGAATCACGGAGTTATTATATATATTATATAATCTAAATTGACAATGCTTTCTACTTGCATCGGCCGATCTCTATCTAGAGTTTTGTCGGTAACGGCTAGATTGACTCGTTGGTTTAAATTATATAATATATCCACTATCCTGAAAAGGCAACCATCGGCTTGATTGTCTAGATATTATGCTTCTTCTCATACTTAATGCTGCATCAGTTAAGTTTGATCTATTAAGTCATGCTCAGAATCATAATTTATAGCCTGCTTTATGGTTGTTAATAAGGATAGTATCGGGGTTTGAGCCGATCTTACCTGGTATAGTTATTTTAGATAGTTTTGTGCTTTGTTTAATATGATATATCTACCCCTTATATCAGGATCTAATCTAATATAAATATATTGGACTTACCGCCAATCCAATTGGCGATAGTTAGATATATTTGTTGCAAGAGAATATCCATGTATAAGGTCGCATTGGAGCTATAGCCGATACATGCTTAAAACTGGACATCGGCTATGATATGAATACATATAATCCTTATTTCATGTTATTTTAGACTTGGGCAATTTATACTGTCTCGGTTAAGTCCGATCTATCCCAATTACTAATTTCTAAAGTAATATTGATTTATAGATTATGTAATACTGATATTTACAGCTGATGGACCAAGTTTAGGGCTAGTTTGTCATCGAATATGCCCTACAACCGATTCAGTTTACAATGCATCGGCTAGGTTACATCATGATATGACATCGGCTTCCTAGCCGATCGATTATCGTTTACTGATAGAACTTGCATGTTTCATCTTGTTGATTGCAGGATCAAATCAACTGGTATGCCCTTGAACCCGAAAGCAAGTTTTGGACCTGCACTAGAGTAAAACAAATCTCTCAGGCCAGTGTGTGTTTTTTGCATCAACAGACATGAACACATGTAATCGTTATTTCACGTTACTTTGGATATAAGCAATTTATACTGACTCGGCTAAGTCTGATCTATCTCAATTGCTGATTTCTAAAATAATATTGATTTATAGATTACATGATGTTAATTTCTACAGTCGATGGACCAAGTTTAGGGTTTATTTATTATTATAAATATGCCTTAGAGTTGATTCCCTCACATTGCATCGGCTAAGTGATATTTCGATATGACATCGGCTTTTCAGCCGATCGATTATCGTTATTAATGATATTTGTATGTTTTATCTTGTTGATTGCAGGATCAAATCAACTAGCACGCCCTAGAACCCGAAAGCAAGCTTTGGACCTGCACTAGAGTAAAGCAAATCTCTCAGGGCGCCGTGTTTTGCATCAACAGATACATGGCCCAACGAGCCCAAAGACGGTAACGCAGCACCCATACAGATTCTGAACGTCTTCTTGTTTCGACGATTTCCACTAACTCGGAAGGAATTATGACGTGGGACCAGATCCATTGGAAAGGTGGTCTTGTTAGCATTCCATACATATGTAGAACGTCGAAATAATAAATTGGAGTCCAAATGCAATCGGGGCTATGATTAGTGTGTAGTGCTCCTGTAGCTTGATATGGACTTGAACTTGATATGAGTTGGATCTCCGTCTTGGCTTGAATGTCCATGACAATCTTGTCCATCTCCTAGCCTCTCTCTCCAAGTGCTCCATGGTCCTCTCCATAGTTCCTAATCTTAATTAAATAATTAGGTAGCAATCTATCCTTAATATCACATACAGAAGTACTTAGGAACGAGCTCACCTGTAAATTCAATTATCGGACACGAGCTCTAGTAATTGAACCTTGCATAGTAACTTAAGGAGTATTGTGTGTATCCAAAGGAGTGATGTTCTTATCAGATTTGGAGCGAAGCGGATTGGATATTATCCGATCCGTTTTCATCAAGTCTTGTGTGGGGAAGGGATGCACACCATTACTGCTAGGCTAGCCGACGAGCCGTCTCGCACCAGCGTATCCGATCTCCTCTTCTTCCTTCCCCTCGGCTTACTGTTGCCACGGCTAGCGTCCTTTACTTGCTATCAATTTCTAATATCGGTAATATAATTTATAGGGTGCACAAGATCAAGGAGAGATACCGCTCGGAGTCGTCCTAATCTCGGGACCCCTACCCCCTCTTATATAGGATGATGGGGAGGGTTACAAAGAAATTATCTAATTAATTGTAACTAGATCTCTCTATTCTATCTATAAAAGATATGTGAGGTCCTCGGGATTTATATCTTATCCCGAGAATATTTCTTACTTAATTTACAAGTATGCCGCATGGGCCTAGGACCCTTGGCCCACTCCATGCCGCACGGCCCAAAGGCCTCTCCTTGGTACCCAGGCACCGTGTACCCCACACTTGTGAACGGAGGGACTTCTTAGAAACTAAAAAAAGAGAGAACAACTATTTTTTTTATAAAATTCTTCAATTTTAATGGAGTAGGATATATAGTCTCTTAAAGATGCTCGATAAATTTGAAAGTCGAAGCATAAAAATGCATAAAAAACATTATAGGTAATGCATTTATTATTTTTCCCAGCGATAATGTGCACTGATATATAAGTTCTCTAGATATGCATGTATAGTAATACGATACGAGTAATGACAGATATAACCAGCAAGTCAACTATTCTATTTTTTAAGAAAATACAGAAAATTGTAGATAATTTTGTATTATAATATAATTTTGTTTCAGTGCTACCGCACAATTGCACGGACCACCTAATATATAGTTATTAGTTAATACTTCAGTGTGGTCTTGCTTCTAGACTTAATTCGTCAAGATAAAGGTCAGCGTCAGCATATCCTCCATATTTAATTGGTATAATTGCTAATGTTATAGCTCCTGGTCCGGTAGACAGGTATTGTTTTGGCCCCTGGTCTAAAACCGAGGATAATACTGTTGAGGATCTTATTTGCATTGGTATTATAAGTTAAGAGATGGGTTGTATCTGGTTTTAGGTTCAAGGATGATAATTAGACTGGAACTTATTTAAAAACCAAGTGATAGATGGATACTGCGATGGAGAAGCGAAAGGCCCCATTTTAGATGGGCCAGGCAGGTCCAGGCCTTTTACAATTTGGGACATTCTGAAACAGTATATACCGTAATAGTTCTGCATTTCTAACATCCCAACAAACAAAGACACAAATTCGTCATATCCCGATCACCAAGCCAGACCAGTGCAAACAAACATCCTCAGTAAAACTTAACCTTTTATTTTTGCTTCAAATTAATCGCAGGGCACACTCTACCCCCAACTCTGCAGTCTGAAATTATAATGGAGAATTACAGCATGAAGAAACTAATAACAGGAGGAGCACCGCATACATACACATGTGCACTAATCAAGGTAGCAGTGGTTAAGACGCCTGCCTGCCGTTTTGCTTCGTCAACAGAATGTCTCATCAGCACTACAACACATGAAAGCTCATCGGGAATAAGGTGCCAGCAAAGGGATAAGAGCTCACAATTTACAGATGCTTCGTCCCTTCTTTCTCCTCTAGGGCCTTTGTCTTGCGGTAATCTTTATCAGTCCCAAACAGCCTTTAACAACACAGACAAAGAGCAGCTCATGTAAGGGACAATACAATGCTCCAAGCAATTCAGTAAAAAGAAAGAAGAAGAAGAAGAAAGGGACAATTAGGTATGTCCTCGATAAATTCTCACCAGTCCATGTAGACGAAAGTCGACGAGTAATTCCCAGACTTGGTGTAGAGAACACGGTGATGATAGTCATGGAATTCAGCGCTGTTTACGACAAATGGTCAAGGCCACTCCTTTAGTCACATGCACAAGTAGTGAATGAACAATGTTCAGGGACACAAGTATGTACAGCTTAGCTTACTTACCCGCCATACAATGGCAAGAAATTGGATGGGCTCCATGGGAAGTGGTAGCCACTGTGAGCCTCAACTGTCTCCAAGACCCTCAAGATCATCCACACCCAGAGAGTGAAGAGGTGAGGGCCAGTAAGGGCAGGGCCGGCCACGGTGGCAAAGCCCAAGAATAGAATCTCAGCAGGGTGAGCATATTCAGATGTTAGGCCAAAGGGCGTGGCATATCTGCTCAGAAATGCATGTGAGACGATGTGTTAGAGATGTGCATATAACGGCTGGTAGATCACGATCACGTAAAAAAAAGTCAAGAGAAACGGTACTGACTCATGGTGGACGCTGTGAACATGCTGGTATAGCCATTTGGTATGCAGTGCCCTATGCCCCCAGTAGAATATGAAATCCTCAAGCACAAAAAAGAAGAGAACTTGGGAGACAACAACCGTCCTGCAATGCAATATAGGAAGGAGGAGGTTAACATTCATTGCCAGCTTGCATGTGCAGCGCGAGAAGAATGTTGCCTCTGGCTACTAGTGTAGTAGCATTTATTTCCATGGAGAAATTGGATTGATTACCAGTGAGGCAGCGGAAGGGTGCTCCTCAAGCCCATGAATTTGAAGGTGCGATATGATAAAATGGTGAGAGGGAGATTGACGCAGACATGGTAGAGAACGAGACGCAGTACACATCTGTTCTGGTAATCGGGTGTATTGCTCTTCTTCTGCAAAATACAAGAATCACAAGACTTGTCCTGTTACTAACTGTAGTAACTAGTAGTATTAGGGAAATGAGAGTTGCAAGTGGTAGTAAAAATACAGCCAGCACAGCAGGCAGAAAAAACATGGTGGTATTTTCATTTCAACCCTTGTGGTATGCCAAGAAAAGGGCAAGATTGGGAACAAAGATTGGAAAATAGTAAGGCCGTGAAGATTTTTTTTTTTAATCGCTCCAATCCGGCTTATTTCTTTTCAGATTACTTAGTCCACTTGTTTGGTAAGTATATTTATTATGAAAATATGCAATTGATCCCTATAATAAAGGAGATAGATAATCTGCCGCTGTAATAATAATGTGTTTGAGACTGAGGTTAGAGCATTTGAAGAGATAACAAAGTATGAGGAGTAATTAAAGCAACAAGTTGCCGTCCAGTCCCATCCGGTTGTTGCGTAAGGCGAGGGCATGCAGAAGGGATCCATTCCTATGGATGGATCGAGGAGAGAGACCGGAAGGGGACAGGCATTGCATTGATTATTTGATTATACTACTGGAGTATACTTACCTGGATCTTGTACTTGGAGAAGAGGGCGAGGCGCTCCAAGAGGAGGGATGGGAGGCCGGAGAGGAAGAAGACGCTCTCGTGGAGGAGGAAGGTGCCGATGGAGGCCAGCTGGAACTCGCTGAAATGCGTGATGAGGTACTCCCACGCCGACTCCAGGCCCGCCGCCGCCATCCTACCTTGACTCCGGCGGGCGATTGCCGCCGGCGAGGAGAGGGAGAGGAAGGGGGAGATCCCAATCTTTCTTTTTCTCTTCTTCTTCTTGTTGAGGAGGATTCTCTCTTCTCTTTCTTGTTGTTAATCAAGGCAAGGGTATGGACGGCCCCGATCTCATCTCATCAACCCCCTCCCCTCTCCTTTTTATATACTGTATGTATGTATATTCTACAATATACTCTACCAGTAGGAGTATATTTTTCAGAGAGAGAGAAGAAAAAAAAGAAGTGGGGCCCATATGTCAGGTTTCGTCTCGTGGGCCGGCCTTGTCGTCTTGTTGGCCCGTGCAGCAGTCCATGCCCATATTGCAACTTGCCACACCAACACCATCCATCACCTATCTACTAATCACGGTACCAAAATTACAACCTAAGCTACCAGATTAGTGTTCCTTCCTGTGGGCGATTCATTTTAATTATCCATCGACTAGTATTAGGTTATTTTCATTATTAATTATTCAGATCAAGCAGATAGACGCCGGTACAGTTATTACAGAGTCGCAACCAAACACATGCATATATACTCTAGTCTCCCAGTATATATAACTACACAAGTAATTAACTAATATGCATGAAACCGGCCGGGCGCCCATCATCTCGTCGCTTCATTCCATCACCTGCTTCATATATACGCCCACAGTAACTACTGCTAATTGTTGAACCAACCCAGACAGACAGATTAATTGATACATACTATCCAGCAATTGATCGCCCTTACATATATGCCTTAATCTTGTACTGTATTTGTTTTAATGATGCATCCATGCCATGTGCATTGGCCTCAAATTAATTATTAATCCAGATTCCCACCATCTACTCTCTCTGCCTGTATTTTATTATGAAACGAATTGTTTCGTATTCCATAACCCTCGCTATGTTTTTAACAAGTTGCTTATGTACCCCGTTCTTAGCTTTTCATATAATAGTATTTTTATTTAAATCTTAATGAAAAGAAAAAGGGCATGGTCCACCGTGCCCAGCCCATATCCAATCATAGTCTCGGAGATGATAACTCTGTATGCTTGATCCGCAACCTATCTTCATGGAGAGATCGACACGATCCCGATTGCCCCTTGATCAGAGGCAAGGTGGTACGATGGCGAGATGAAGGGCATGGCTTAAATCATTTTAAAATAAGCAAGATGATAAAGTATTTCAAATCATTTTATTTATATATTGTATAGAAAAGAGTTTTAAGAGCGATAGCATCTATCATTAACAAAGGACAAATCATACAGAAAAAGTTACAAAGGTGCTTATAAATTCCGAAACAACTAGTATTTGAGAAGTATTAATTGGCAAGAGTAAAACATGTTACATCTGGAATATTAGCCTTAGCAACCTTAAAAAAAAAACTAGTTTTGTAGAGAGCCTCACCAGTTAGAAAGAAAGAAAGTGAGCGTGTAAGAGTATCTCTAGGAGACTAGCAATAATTCTAGAACAAGAGACTAGCTAAAAAATAAAAAGCTTCCCAAAAGCAGAGGTAATCCAACAGACTCATTAAAACTGGCGAACGTGGATGAAGAGCCCGTCTGGCTAGGCAAAGATAGCTAGCGAAGGGAGGAGATAGCTAGCGTGAAAAGATAGCTATCCAGTTGACCAGTTTGTTGGATGCATTTTTTTCTCTCTTTCCTCTTTTTTTAGCTAGCTAACGGGATATACAAGAGCTCTTAGAGATGCTCTAAGAGTAGAAACTTTGCGGACTGAGATGAGAGACTCTCGCGGAGAGGCCGAGAACCCGATTGACCCTTGGTTGAAGGCAAGGTGGTTTATGTACATATCATCATATAAGTTGTTCAACACTAGATAATAATAACCACTAAAACATTTTAAACTATTTTCTACATTATATTTATATATTGTATTGAAGAAAAGATATTAAGATTGTTTTGGTAAGGAGCGATAGCATTTATTATTAACAAAACGACAGTATTTGGCAAAGAGTTTACATTTGGAATATTAGATTTGGCAAATTCAACAATTTTATAGTCTCGTCGGTAAGGAAGAGAGGGAGAGGGGGGTCATCGCCATCGAATCCCGAAAAATCACCCACGCCCGCCGCCGCATCCTCGAATCCAGGCTCCAATCATTCAATCAACGAGGAGGAGGAGGAGGATTTAGGGTTGGTGATTCCCCATTTCCATCCATCATATCGATCGAAGCGAAGCTAGGGTTCGCCTCGGTGGATGCCATGACGGTGCCTTCGGCGCCGGCGGCGTCGTGGTCCCGGTCGGTGACGGAGACGGTCCGGGGGTCTCACCAGTACACGGTGAAGGGGTTCTCCATGGCCAAGGGCGTTGGTCCCGGTCGGTACGTCAGCAGCGACACCTTCGCCGTCGGCGGCTACCACTGGGCCGTCTACCTCTACCCCGACGGAAAGAACCCCGAGGACAACGCCAACTACGTCTCCGTCTTCGTCGCCCTCGCCTCCGACGGCGCCGACGTCCGCGCCCTCTTCGAGCTCACCCTCCTCGACCAGTCCGGCCGCGGACGCCACAAGGTCCACTCCCACTTCGACCGATCCCTCCAGGCCGGACCCTACACCCTCAAGTACCGAGGCTCCATGTGGTATTTTCCCCAATTCCTTCCTTCCCAATTCCGATTCATCTATCTATCTATCATTCATTCATTCATTCACTCATCTCTTATACCAAACTACTATATCACTCTAGGGGATACAAGCGCTTCTACAGAAGATCACTCTTAGAATCATCTGACTTCCTCAAGGACGATTGCCTCGTTATGAACTGCACTGTAGGCGTCGTCAAGAACCGTCTCGAAACACCAAAGAACATCCACATAAATATCCCTCCATCTGACATGGGCCATTGCTTCAAGAACCTCCTCAATCTCCGCATTGGCTGCGATGTATCTTTCGAGGTGGGTGATGAGAGAGTCCAGGCGCACAAGTGGATTCTTGCTGCTCGCTCCCCTGTATTCAAAGCCCAATTCTTTGGTCCTATTGGGAATCCTGACCTACACACTGTCATTGTCGAGGATGTAGAACCTCTTGTCTTCAAGGTAATTGCTACATGCTGAATCAACCACTTTCCTATCATGTTTTCTGTTGTTCAGTCCTAAATCCATTCCTTGTTGAGCATCTCACTAATCTTAATTTACTTTCACAAAACATGTTTTTGCTCCTCTCCATCATGTCTACTTCCTAGGGCAAACGCTATGTGCACTCTTAATTGTTTAATGTATGGCCAGTGTGGTATTTGGTTGTTATAATTTTTGGTCTTACTACATTTGTACAGACAATAATTGCTCAGTTATAGTGCTAGAACCCAATCTTGATCTGTTTTTGAACTTTATATATTATAAATTTTGCCAGCTTGTCTACGCTTGTGTTTTTTTTTCTTACAAGAAAAAAACAACAAATAGTATGAAATCCTTGCTTTGTCATTCGATCGAAAATATCCCCTCACGGTAAATATGCAATTTCCCTGCAATGCAGGCAATGGTGAATTTCATATACTCTGATGAACTTCCTAGTATTCATGAACTAGCTGGATCTGTCTCAACTTGGACATCGACAGTAGTAATACAGCATTTGTTGGCGGCTGCTGATAGATATGGACTAGATCGTCTACGCCTGCTATGCGAGGAAAAGTTATGTGATGAACTCACTGCTGAAACAGTTGCAACAACCTTAGCCCTAGCTGAACAACATCATTGTACTCAGCTGAAATCTGCTTGTCTGAAGTTCACTGCTGTTCGGGAAAATCTGGGAGGTATGTATTATGTTCTCTGGATTAATTTTTTTTAGGCCTTTGTTGAAAGAACATAGTGCTGTGTGTACCCTGTTTTCGAATTTTTGCAACAGAACAACCTTATGGCTGACAAAAAATAAAAAAGAATAGTTGTAGTATTTCTTAATTCTCTGCTGTGCTATTGTATTCAGTGGTCTCCCTACCAACCGAAGGTTCATCACTAATATTTCACCTCCTGGTTTAGATCCAGAGCGTAACAGTGCTGAAACAATCAAAACAGCCAATTAGGTTGTGCCTTATGCAAATGCAGGTGACAAGACAGTGCCATGTATTTTGGAAGGATAATTGTCCTATAGTGACAAGCCTGTAGCAAATAATGATTTGATATCAATAATAGGATGTGTGGTGCAGTAATATTTGCCTTTTTATTTCACTTTTTTTAATGTTGATAGGGTTGATGGGACTGCCTTTTTCGGATGTTTATTTTCTGTTTCCTCTCTTAAGTGTCATGGGCATGGGCCAGGCCCATGCAGCAGTTTATGCATGATAGATTAGGAATAAGTCAAATAAAGATAGGAGATTATCTAGTTAGCAAAGAGATGACTAGATGAGGTTTATCAGAAAGTTAAAGATAGAGATTGGATTGGTTTCTATAATACTAGAGATTAGTCCCTTGGATGTCAAGTATGCCCTCCGTATATATAAAGGCAGTGGTGGAGCCACCGCCCAGCTAGCCCGGGCAGCCGCCCGAGCTCGTCGGTGAAAACACCATTAAATTTTAATATTGATGAGTAAATTGATGATGAAATTTCTATAGCAAATAGTAGTTATATTGAAGTTTGCCCGGGCTCAAGAATCTTTTTGGCTCCGCCATTGTATAAAGGGACCCCATGTACTCTATTATCAAGCAATCGATGAATCTCATGGAGAAGCCCTGCCGCCACTATTAGAGGGCAAGTGTCCTATCCCTCGGTCTTCTTACCCGTACCTTAGCCAATCCATAACATTTAGTCGCATCATCTGAATCGATAGACCTAAGTAATCATTATACAAAGCTATGGCAACTTATACAGACCACTTGTTGTAATTGGTTTCTTTTTCAAATTCTAATCCCTTTGAATATGAGCTCACTAGAAGTGACACAAGTTACCATATAAACTTAAGGAGAAGTTTGTCAACCTTAAGTAGTTGAATTCTGTAGCCGTATTGGATTTGCAAACGGCCAGTCATTTTTATGGACTATATATGAACCAGAGGAGATGTGACATGCAGTTTGTTTGATCGGTACCCCTCCAATTCGTGCTAATGGCTTCAGTGCACTTTTGCAAACTAGAAATCACTCTTTTAATAGAAAGTTCGAAGTGGCTTTGTACATTATTCTTTCCTTTTTTGATTTACACACTGGAGACCTTCCCTACCATTTCCTGTTAAAAATTGCCATTTGCATATGCCGCCTCCGTGGACCTATGTTTATGTGGTTGTATTTTTCATCAGCATTACTTCCATGTTGAGCTGTAATGTTATGTCTTATGCCTGCATTTATTATTTGCTCGGTTAAGCTATGTGTTGTTGTCCAAAAATGTATTGTACATATTTGTGTTTATCTGTTGGCGATTTCATGTTGTGTTGCTGCTGTGTTGTGATTTTGCAGCTGTGATGGAGACAGAAGGATTTAATTACTTGGAGGAGACATGCCCGTCCCTGCTATCTGACTTGTTAGCTACTGTCGCAGTAGTGGATGATGATGCTGCGTCATTTAACCGGAAGAGGGGAGTCAATGGTAACGAAGGAGCGAATCCCGTGGAGAGCATGGAGGCTAGTGAAAGGCGCATCCGTAGGAGGGTTTAGCCCGTTAGAACTAATGTAGCTTTCTTCTTGGTTCCTCCTCTCTATGCTTGCCATCAACTGTACACTATGATCGTAGTTTGTGTGATGTGCTGTCATGTTATTAGTGGTGAAAGTTTAATTTGGACACCATTAACCAACCTCTTGTCCTGTGAATAATTTCCTATTTTGACTAGGCCGTTTCGCAGCAGAGTTTTAAACCCTGCCAGTGGTATGGATGTTATGATTGGTATCTGCTGATTATAAGATTAGGTTAGCATGCCAAAATGATCCTGTATATTCAATGGATGCCAATTTGCAATGCTTGTTGCTAGCCTAAATCTGTATTTTTGTTATAAGTTTATAACATACATTCTTGTCCTGTGGTTGCATACATTCTAGCAAGAAAGAAGCAGCCGACAGCTGCGCTGCATTATTCTATCAAACCGGAGCCTAACATATTATTGAACAAGCCAACAATAATCAACACGCAGAGCCATGGTAGATGTATGATGGGTAGAGCTCAGCTCCATCTCTGCTTCTGCAACAGGTGCATCAGTGGGTATAGAACCTGCATCTGGTCGAAGCCTTGTGAAGCCTGTAAGATGCATCACATCGATTCTGATCAGTCTCTTTTGGGGATTTCTGTAGCAGTAGCAGGGTTTAGTACTCTACTAAATACCTGGATGACAAAGCGAGCCCAGAGCTTGTCTGAACGGCTCTCCAGCAACCCTTTCAGTATGGTCACCTCAAGGTCCTTCAACACATGCGCAATCTCAAGAAACACTCCGTACTCCTCACACACCATCTGCCATACATACAAAATGTTAACTACTATTTGGCTAAGCTAATCGATGCTTTTAGCTAGCTAACACTAACAGCATCACTTGCCTCGATCAGGAGGAGATGACCCGGCTGATCGAGCACTTCAACTTTCAGAGGACAGCTTCCCGGTTGCCTCTTGGTCGATCCCTCTCTGTTTATTATTTTCTCAAGCTGCTCTCGCACCATCATGTTGCAATATAAAGCAATTAGACAGTAATGTTAGACTAAAAATTGCAAAAGATCCAACTCTGGAGAAACACAACCGCGCGCACCTTATGGGCTTTCTCTGATACACACTGGAGAAACTGCATGTGTGCTATGGTTTTGTCCAAGAGAGAATCAATGCTGCACTGTTTTTGTAAGAAGACACAGTCATAATCCATTTGCTTCTTCGTTGCCAAAAGATAAAAACAAACAAACAGAATAAAACACTCTTTAGTGGAAGGTGAGCCATCAAATAATGCTAGAAGCTAAACCTTTGATGTATTTGGAACAAGCTGCCTCAACTCCTTCATCCTGTCCTGGATCAATTGTCTGTCTCTTGGTCTTGGTCTATGGAGCCCAGTTTTTCTGCATCTCCCCTTTATTTCGACTGAATTTTCCCTGTGCATGCCTTCAATCGGATCACTAATGAATTCTTCTTCAACCAAGATGGTCTTGTTGGTTTCCGTAAGGGAAGAACCAGTCATTGTACAACTCATGAAGCCTTCGTCGATTGAGAGTGAAAAGTCTTGACCACCTGGGAAATTCGGAACTGATGATTCTAGTCTCGGTACATGGTCATCTTTCCAAAATTGTGTTGCGCATGAAATTGGAGAATCAGTTGAATGAGAAGATTCACTGTTTGATGCCCAAATAACCTGGTCATTTATAGCATCTAGTAACAACTCTGCATAATCGTTGTTTTCACACTGTTTGTCGAATCCTGCTTTATTTCCATTTTCTTGAAGGAGAGCAGACCTTGTAGGTTCTTGCTGTCTATATCTGATATGCCACATGCAGTCTTCACGTTCCTCCCTGGAGATTGGCTCAAGAGTTTTGTGCAGCTCTGAATGAAATGAGGGATTTGAAGTCACGGCATAATCATTTACACTGGTATAGTTGTTAATGTGCTCTTGATTTTCACGTTCCATTTCTGTCAGGATAAAGTGATCGATATTACCATATCCTGGATCTTCCGCATGACTTACTGATCTGCAGTTCATTTTGCTATCTGAATTGATCAACTTATCCATATAGCTTGTGTTTACCTTGTCTGCCTCAGAGGCTGTATTGCAGCGAGTAAATTGAGATAGCTCTTCATGAACATTGGTCCAAATATCACTGTCATTAACATCCAAGTCCAAGGGTTCAACCGCGCAAGCTGTTAGACTAGTGTCAGAAATGCCTACAATGCTATCTTCTGATGATGGAAACTCCAACACAGGAAAGGCATGTAGGAGACTAAGGTGATCATTGTTCAAGAGCTGAGCTGAACTCTTTATGGAACGAAAAAAATTATGGGGCACAACATCTGGAGAATCCATTGGTAGCGTTGCAGCAGGTTGTCTCCAAGTATTTGAGTAACCAAACCCTGTGCCTGAAGGACTGCCAGATATTGAGGTATCATAAAGCTTATAGAACAAATCCTTGATGAGTGCCACCGATGTTGAACTTTCTGGAACCTGATGTTTGAAAATTTACAAGGTAAAATACACAAATGCGTTATGCGGTAAGAGATCTAAAACCTTTGGCTGGAAGATAATAAGAGCCTCAACATTAATCTAGGTTATAATTGCTCCTAACATAACCATTACTTGAAGGTTCAACCACAAGTATGCTGTTTTCCTCACTTAAAATCGTAAAAGCAAGTAGGCCAAGCGGCCAACACATGGTTATCAAAGGTTAGTTAAGCTGAACATACCAAATCTAAAGAGCCCAGTTGAAGAACCCCATGAGGAACCACTGGTACAAACAGAATTGTCTACAGGTGAGAAATACTAATTGTCAGGTTAGTAAAGCAGGAAACTATTATTCCTGATGCCACAGGCAAACACTGATTTAAGAGGATACCAGATAGAGGTTTGTCTTACCTTGATACCGGCTGCAAACTGAAGCTGCCAGTCCTCGTGATACTGAAGTGAAAAATAACGTTGCTGAAACCATGTCCTGTGCTATGCAAGCTCTATATTACATGAGTTATGGAACAGTAACAGTAAGCTTAGCTCACCTTATACATAAATGTTGAAGAGAACACATCCGAAGAAATCCAGCAATGTTGTCCCGTAAGCGCTACTTTACCAATAAGCCTGTTAAGTTTGGAACTGTTACAGCTACTACAGTTCTTAGCAGATAGAAAGAAAATGAAATTAACCGCCTGTGGTAGCATGCTTACTCTTCTCCTAGAGAGTATGTATGGGTGGACATGCTAAGTAATGCTGCCTCAATAGGGGACAGTGGATAGCTTTGGTACTGGCCATTGTTGTACAAAGTAGACATTACTATCTGGTTCTCGCTATCAATGGGCCTATCATAAAGATCTCTTTCGATTTCTGTGATCACTTTATCGACATAAACATCGCCCCAAGTCAATATCCTGAAACCAATGAAGCAATGGAAAGAATGAAACCATGATGTGCTAAAAACAAGATTGAAATAGTTTGTCCTACTAACATTATTTGAACCGTATAGTGTATTGCCCCATACATCTAGTAATAAAGATTAGGGAAAAAACAATAGGGCTTACCCATGATGTCTATTGCCTTGGAATGACCATAGAAGAACATACTTCCATATGCCATCAGAACACAGGCCTTGCAACAACTGGGCGTTCATCCTCATGTATTTCATGCATTAACATATATAAACAAAGCTGTAGAACTGAGAAATTGTCAAGGTGCTAGCTGCAGCGGTAAGATGCTCGGCCGGCTTGCTTCCAGCGCAGACAAGCAGCTCGTCGTCTTATCAGTTGGCCCAAGAAACCCAGAAGAACTACTCCCATAACTCGCAATTCACCTGCAGTGCAAGCTCCTAGCTTGCAAGGTCAGAAGCAAGAGGCACAATAGATCTTGAAGCTCCTAGCTTGCACGATTAAAAACAACAAGCACAATAATTCAGTATCCATCCAGCTTGTGTTCAAGTGGCAACATCCTCCTCAACTCAACAGGCCAAAAAGGCTATGCGACTGCTCTTTTAGTTTTGGTCCTGCAGAGCTTTTGTTCAGAACAACAAAAAAACATGATAAGAAATTCTATTCGAAAATTCCTAAATAAGAATAAATAGCAAACTGCGCATCCTGCAGAAACTAAGAATCCACAAGAGAAGGATTCAGGTCAATTTGGTTGTAGATAATTAAGAAGGTTTAAATTTGATCAGACCTGAAACTGGAGTGTGATCCCTCTGTAGAAGCAAGCAACACGAGAGAAGAGGAGCGGTGCTGCTGCAGCCTGCAGGTTTACTGGACACTTAGGCCTCCTATCAACTCCACTTAATTTTCAAGGCCTGACCGGTTGTTAATTAATTAGTATTACTAATAATAAAGCATTGGAATCCAGCTACCGTGCTACAAGTCAAAACATTATGCTACTATTGGTCCAAATTTTCGCAGGATGATGGAACTAGAGGTACCATTTCAAGAACCAGCTGCATAAGCATCATGCTAAGTAGTCTGCATCAATGGCCCCACCAGTAGCTTTGATTATGCAAAAGATATATAAGAAAATTAACACAGCATCTCTGTTATTCATTTTGTTTTCTCTCGGTATGACATAAGCTGAAAAGGATAGAATATGGCGTAACAGGAAGCAACTAGCCGGACAGCTTTGGAAAACGTCCAAGTTAAATGTAACCATCTCCCTGTTTGCTTAGTGCTTACACGTACTTCATGCTGATTCAGCCTTATGGTTCAGTTGGTCCACTCATACCAAATCTAATATCTATGAGCAAGCATACAACACAAATGAATACTTCAACTCACAGATAAATATATTATCCTGTGGTGAAACCTTTTGCCTATAATATTTAATTTCAAATAAAATATTAATAAAACTTTAGAATACTTTCTCAATGTTTTGTTTTTTCTTGACTCGATTTTTTTAGACCATGAGCTTTTCATTGAATTACTCAACCAAGCGTGAATCATATAACAAGGCAGCTTGAACTAAGTACATAACCCGGACTAGGCATGTTTATCTGCTTTACACACGAATGAGCAGCTAAATTAGTTTTATCGTTTTAGCATACACAATAATAAAAGAAACAAAATTCTTTCTTAGGTCTTGTGTTTCCTCCAGGATATGCAAGATTGGCGCCCGATGCTAACAAGACCAAAGTGAAACTAGAGATATTTGCAGTTCCTCTGCACCATAACATGATCAATCCTCCCAACTCAACAATCAATTTAAACACTGCAACCAAAGAACATGAATAGGATCATACCACTTGGACATTGCCACGATAAAAGCCTCCTTAGATGATTAGATCACCACACTGGAGATACCTTGAGATTGGTCAGCATAATGCGCAGTTGAGCACCATCAACATTTATCTCAACACACCCTATTGACAGTAATTGCCAATATAATCAATGTTGTGCATGTGGTTTCTTGACAAGTTAATGACAGGATGGTATCATATGCCCGCCTACAGTCTGCACCAGAAAAGCAATCTGACCAACATGCCTCCAATGCATAACACTCATTTGGCTCTTCTTCTTAAATCAGCAAATAAACCAAAAGAAAAAAGAAGGCACTCAGCTTCTTGCATATTGATCAGTTGTGAATTGTGATAGCTCGCAAACCAGGTATCAGTTCTGCCTTCTGTGACCGATTATTTTGATTAAACTGTCCTCCAATGCCGCCTGGCCCAAGTATGCAAGTGATGTTTTACCTCTCTTCTCGTTTAAACAGGTACCATTTATACTTGCCACCAAACCTGAAAGTTACAGTACCTTTTAGCATATTCTAGCTACTATCATAGTTTGACAGGTCAAAGAGCCACTGACCAGTGGCTCATTTTTCTGTGAATGAGTAGATAAAACTGTAAATGAGCAACCTGGAAGCTGATTGTCCCTCCCATCTCATTGTCAGTTCCAGCTTTAATGCCCAAACCATTTTTGATAATAATAGAATCCCAATAACAATTGAACAACAGCCATACTGTTCTCTTGCTGAAGATTATGGTATGAATGTGGGAATCGACATTTCCTTTAAATTTAACTATTAATTTGGCTGACCGTTGAAGATCTCTTTAATCTTATTCTCAGCAGGTCAGCACAATCTGAATGGGAAGAAAAATCCAAGTGCAGAGAAAATGCAGTTCTTGTTTCAAATTCACACTTCTAGCCCAGTTCATCTAAACATGTAAAAAGCATAAATGTTAACTATTACTCCGGAAGACAATGGCAACAAAAAAGAAACAAGAAAAAAAGTCAATACTAACCTGGTTCATGCAGAAAACCAAAAGTATCTTTCCAGGACAAGAGAAAACACAGGAGTACTTCAAAACATGAATAGTATCTGAAATCTTTGTATATGGTTGATGTTCCAAACTACTAACTACTACCAACGGCCTTGCAGTCTGAAACAAACAATTTTTGCGTGAAAAGGTATAAAACTAAATGTAGAGAAGACTCTAGCCTAGTATCATTATAATATGAAGTACAAAGAATAGCCACAGACCTTCTGTCGTTTTCCTGCATTTCAGATGAGATGCTCTCCGGTTTCCATATTCTAAGCAATATATGGTAGAGTACGCCTGAAAGTTTGACTGCATACAAGATCCTGGAGAAATAGAAACATAAACACTTGTGGGTTGGCTGACACAACAAAGCCATGCTGTCTCTAGTGATTATGAATGACTGAGGTTGTTGAGCAACAGCATTCGGTGTTTTCTAGTTAATTTGTTATCTCTAACTCCTTCATGCAGAACTTCATAAGTTGGGTAACTAATGTGACCCTTCTTCATCAAGTCCTCAACAAGTATCTTTGGTGCAGCTATCTCCTTCTTATCAGCATTCAAGATGGTATCAACAACCTCAGGAACTACTCCAATTTTCACCATGATGTGAATAATTCCAACAGCTTGAAAAATGTGATGGTTTACTGTTAGTGAGTTTATTACACGACCAAATGTTGCCATCGAAGGAATAAAACCTTTCTTTATCATTTCTACTAGATGCTTGTATGCACGGTCAACATTTGCAGTCTTGCATGATCCATCAATTAGAACACGATAAGTATATGAATCAGGTCTGTGGCCCTTGCTGAGCATCTCCTCAAAAATCTTTTCTGCCATATGCATATTCAGTTTCCCAGAAAACGCACCAATCAGAATATTAAAAGTATCGGCTGTTGCAGAGTACCCTTTCTCCTCCAATTTCTGAAACAATAAGTATGCTCCCTCAAGATCACTATTCCTACAGAACCCATAAATCAGTGTGCTGAAACTAACTGCATCAGGATGCAATCCTTCTTGACTCATCTTCACTATCACCTTCGAAGCTTCTTCCAATTTATTAGACTTGCAGAAATTCTCTATCAGTATGTTGTATGTAATAGGGTTTGGATGACACCCTTTAAGGATCATCTCTTGGAATGTTTCGTTAACTTCATTGACCTTCCCAGCTTTGCAGAGACCATTTAGAACTGAATTGTATGTGATAGCATCTGGAGTGATGCCATATGCCCACATTCGTTCAACAAGCTGAAGAGCACTGTCCAGCTTCAACCTCTTGCAGTACCCATCAATCAATGTGTTGAAGGTAAACACATCTGGAAGGTAGCCTTTCATGATGGCATCGTTCATGACAACTGTGGCGTCCGAAATATTCCCCATTTTGCATAGTCCATTGATGACAATATTGTATGTTTGAATGTCAGCATGGCAACCGTCCTCAGCCATCTCATTCATGACCTGCAGCGCATGCAAGATCAGCCCCTGAAGACAGAGCCCCTTGACAAGAGAATTATAAACGACAATATCAGGCTTGATTCCCTTTGCCTGGGCCTCATTAAACAGCTCCAATGCCCTCTCGATGTCACCCTCAGCACATAGGCCGTTGATCAATGAGCAATAAGTGACCTGGTCTGGCACAAAACCTTTAAAGACAGCATCCTTCAAGAGCTCAGTAGCTGCTTGCACCATGCTTATCTTGCAGTACCCATTGATGATGGTGTTGTAGCTGAAATCATCGGGGAAGCAGCCCTGATTCATCATCCTGCGAAGATAGTGCACGGCTTCCTGGGGCATTGACTCCTTACAGAGTCCACGGATCAGCGTATTGTAAGTGACGATGTCAGGAACAGCGTATGCACACATGTCATCCACAAGTCGAACAGCCTCGGGCAACCTGCCGGCTTCACAGAGGCCCCGGATCCATATATTGTAGGTGAAGAGGTTAATAGACATGCCCCGCTGGATCACCTTTCCAAGAAGTAGGCCAGCCTCCAAGACATCCCCTTTCTTGCAAAGAGCGTGCAAAACCTTGTTGAAAGCGGGGAGGTTGGGGAAGACATGGCTGTGGAGCATTTGATCGAACAGTTGGCGCGCGTCGTGGGTGTGTCCGTGCGCATAGAGGCCGCAGACGACCGTGCAGTAGGCGACCGCTCTGGCATGGCAGCCGCGGTCTGGCAAGGTTCGAAGGAGGCGGAGAGCGATGTGTGGGCGGGCGGTGAGGCAGAATGACCTGAGTCGGATGGTGTGGGTGTGGACGTCGGGGGAAACGCCGGCGGCAAGCATCCTGACATACACCTTGTGGGCCTGGTCGTGGTAGGCGGCGTCGACGAGGGCGTCCATGATGGCGTTGTAGGCGGGGGCGGCGGGTGGGCAGGCGAAGAGGTCCATGCGCTCGAAGGCATCCACGGCGTCGCGGAGGCGGCCGGCGCGTGCGTAGGCGCGTATGGAGGCGACGTAGAGCGGGTGGATGCTGGCGGGGGAGAGGCGAGAGCGCGCGGAGGCGAGGGCGTCGTCGACGGCATCGACGCGGCCGGCGGAAGCCAGCTGGCGGATGAGGCCACAGTAGGCGGGAACCGTGGCGGCGGCGGCTTTGATTTGCGGGGGCGGCGGCGGCATGGCATGACGTCACATTCGCATTCGCCCAGGCAAGCAAGCCCCCAACCAACCGGAAAGGGAGCAGGAAGCGCGTTCCATTCTAGATGGCGTACTCCTCTATTACGTTAGCGTACCACTGCGCACGGAGCAACTACCTACCCTCTACAAAGTACTAGGAGGACCAATCTATTACTACAATTTGTTAATAAAATGGATATTATTGTTATCTACAAGTTAAAATAGATGTAAAAAGTTTACTAGAATGCTATACTATGATATTCCGTTTAGAGAAACCATAATACCACAGTCTAATATTCACGTATCTGATGTGCTCCATATGGGATGAAAGGAGAATCGGCGCGACGCCCTCCGCTGCAATTATAGTCGCCTCTCCTATTTAGTAGACACCATCACCCTCCCACTATATCTCCTTGCTAGGTGGTTTTCACCAACGACACCGACTACCTCGTCATCTTAATTTAATGACAACAGGAAGTCAGTGAGAAGAAGGTAGGCTGTTGCAGTAATAACCACCTCACAATGGTAGGAGCAATGTCACGGAAGGTGCTAGCCCACCCGCGTGCACGTCAATGTGAGCTTCTTGCTGCCCTTGAAACACTATTCAATCATTCTTCATGATGGTACTTCGCACATATGTGATTGCTCCGTCCAATAAGACTTTAAATGAATAGGATTGATGTAATGACCCGTCATTACCACCCATATTTGCACAAGCTTTATGATTCGATAGAATGTGATATGTTGGTGATATTTTTCCCGTAAATCAGGGTGGACGGCCTTCTCTTATGTCAACTTCCACCGGTAGCAGCAGCAACCATCGCCTCTACCGGTGGTCTAGGGGCATTTGTCACCACGGCGGTCCCTCCAGCCTACAAACTCCGCGAGTGTTGGTTCCACCTAGGGTGGTGATTGATCAAACCCCATAGGTTTTTCATAACCCTACTTATTTTATATATATTCTTAGGTTAAGAATGTATAAAAGTCCAGTCCACTACCCAACTTTCAAATTTTTCAGGTTAAAAAGTTATACCCATTACCACCTATAGTTTTACCCGATTATATAGACCTGTATCATATTTTATATCATACAAGACATTCTCAAATCTCTGTAACTATGTATATTGACTCTAAATTATAAAAAGAAAAAGAATTCGTCAACCGAATATACCTGCAGTATGGCATAATCTTTTTTCTAATTAATTACACGCAAAGACATCAGCGAATGTGTTTAAATTAATACTACACGCTTACTAATGAGATGGAGAACAAAACCCTGCTGGCCTTGCTAAACCCGAGCTACAGGAAAAGCGTAGTGCTACTTTTCATGCTTGTGTGAACGTACGGCAGAGATAGTACGTGGCGGTTAATTAGTATATATAATTAATGATCAGTGGACAGTTTTGCTCATATCAGCGTACTAGGTGCGGTTAGTTAGCTAGCTTACCAAAAAGCCACGATGATCGATCTCACGTACGATCGATCCAACAACGAACGATATGATGGTATACATATACATCCATATATATAGGACACGACCCAGCTGCAAGTTAATTATTGCTTCATATGTTGCCGTTTGCGCGTGGCAGCTAGCTAGTCAACTACTTAGACCCTGTTTGATCAGTCTCTTTCAGAACAGTTACAGTATGCATGCATCAGTCCAAATTGCTAGCGCTTCCCTCGCTAGCTCGCTAGTTACAGTATGCATGCATCAGTCCAAATTCCTTGCTAAGAGAAAAAGAAGAAGCTACCATAGCTAACTGCAACTTGTATATGAACGACAATGTAAATAATCAAATCACCATTCATTCAAAGAGTAGTGTGAAAGTTAATTTACTGACGATCAATGTGGCCTTCTTTATTGATTTTTTTTGGCGTTAACTATTCTGCTTGGGTTACGTTTATGAAATAAAAGTATATATGTAAATTTGGAGGCACAAATTAAATAATTTAATATATTCGCTAACAGCTTTCATTGAAAGTATTTTCGGGGAGATTAATTTCTTCCGGATTCTCCATCGGATCCGTGCCAAGATTCATATACCAGACTCCTTATTGCCTCGCTCTGATGATCGGCACGCGGTGGCCTAACCAGTTAGGTTTAGAGTTTAGAGTCGGGGGGTAAGGACGATGGGAGCATGGGAAAGAGAGGGAATCTCACCATGTTTACACGAATGATTGTGGGTGACGGTTGAATTAGCTTGCACCAAGGTGATGGTGGCACCAGTAAAACCATGGGGGTGGTGATGGGTGGTGGGCCAGTGTTGGCAACAAAGATATGGGATCCTGAGCAGTTAGGCGGGTGTGGTGTTGGTATCTCCAGCGGCGATGGAGCTGCCGGAGACGGAGAATAGGGGTGGGGGTGCACCTCGTCACCACTTGACTTGGAGGAGGATAGGGGGAGGTTGTTCGGCTCCAGCGTCAGTGGGGCCAGAGCCTGAGGCGGCGCGCGGGATAGGGAGGAGCTCAGCGGTGCATTGGCTCGAAAGGAGTGAGCAACGGAGAGAGGGAGAGGAGATAAGTGCGAGTTATAAATAGCTGCACGAATCTTAAGGTGATTCAACCGTATAGAGTTTGTATAATTTTGGAGGGTTTTCTATCGACAGATTATATATATTGTCGGGCAATCTCCCATTAATCAATGATCAAAATTTCAGGGGCCACACAAAAATGTACATGGTACTGTGTGATATAGAGGCGCGCACGCGCGGTAAGCGAAGGAGCTCCATCAGGCAGCTCAGCAAAGACCTGCAGCATGCAACAAGTTAATTGTTGCGTGAGCAATATATCTATTAATTAGTATATAGTAGTTGCATGTTGTCTCTCTAGCTAGCTAGAAATGCAAATGCAATGCAGCTTTCTGATCACCAACTCCGCTCCTTTTAATCGCAACTACCTATCGATGGAGACACTGCCTGGCGCTTGCAGCGACTACAATATATATATATATATATATATATATATATATATATATATTTACTTTGTCAACAAACAAATTGGCTAGCTAGAATTGAAGCAGGTAATTAATAATTAAGCTTGCTTGAACTAAATCTGCAATGCAGGGTCTCGTCGTTGTTTAAAAGCTAGTGTTAATGGTGTCTATATAGCTTGCCGACTAGATGGCCATGCATGCATGCAGCTGCAGATCAACTTATTAGAATATATACATTCGGTAGCTTAATTGCTAGCTAGTTGTCAGTGGAGTATTAGGAGAGTGTATATCAAGTATCAACTATAGCTAGGAGATGCATTCATGCATGGGCTTAAATTAGTTTGATATATATAAAGCTTTAGTTAGGAGATCGCATTCTCCAGCTGGTGGTTATTCTCTCTGCTCTAGCTTAGCTGAACACTATATATATATATACATGTACTGCGTGCGTTTGATGTACTCAAGATCATCGTCGTCGATACAGATTCCAATCCAGTAGTGATCATCATATATATCGATCAGTGTGTGTCACGACTGCACAATACTATACATGCATGGCTCCCTCCCTCGGCTTCGGATCAATAATACTAATATTATTATTATGCCTGCAGCAGGCTGTGGTTGATGCTGCCATCGTCGAGCACACATTCCATGTACGTGCATACTAATTGTAGATTCCATTAATTGATGAGAGCTTTACGAGTAAGTAATTGCAGGTGGGCAACCTGACGGTGGAGCGGCTGGGGCAGCGGCAGGTGATCACGGCGGTGAACGGGCAGTTCCCGGGGCCCAAGGTGGAGGCGCGCAACGGCGACACCCTCCTCGTCCGCGTCGTCAACAACTCCCCCTACAACATCACCATCCACTGGCATGGCGTCCTGCAGCGCCTCTCCGCCTGGGCCGACGGCCCCGCCATGGTCACCCAGTGCCCCATCCTCCCGGCCTCCTCCTACACCTACCGCTTCAGTGTCACCGGCCAGGAGGGCACGCTCTGGTGGCACGCCCACGTCTCCTTCCTCCGCGCCACCGTCTACGGCGCCCTCCTCATCCGCCCCCGCCTTGGCGTCCCCTACCCCTTCCCCGCCCCGCACGCCGAGCACACCCTCCTCCTCGGCGAGTGGTGGAACGCCTCCTCCACCCTCGTCGACGTCGAGAGGCAGGCCTTCCTCACCGGCGGCCAGCCCGCCAACTCCGTCGCGCTCACCATCAACGGCATGCCCGGCCTCCACGCGCGCCAGATGGAGATGCACCACCTGCGCGTCGCTCGCGCCAACACCTACCTGCTCCGCCTCGTCAACGCCGCGCTCAACTACCAGCTCTTCTTCAAGGTGGCCGCCCACAACTTCACCGTCGTCGCCGTCGACGCCTGCTACACCGACCCCTACCACACGGACGTCATCGTCATCGCGCCAGGCCAGACGGTGGACGCCCTCATGCACGCGGGGGCCGCGCCGGGGCGCTACTACGTGGCCGCCCAGGTGTACCAGAGCATCGCCAACGCCACATACAGCGCCACCGCCAGGGCGCTCCTCCGCTACGAGGACGACGACGCTGCTGGTGAAGGTGAGGCCGCCAAGGTCGTAAAAATGCCGGCGCTCAACGACAGCGCAACAGCGCAGCGTTTCTACGGCAGCCTGACGGGTCTGCTGCGGGACGGCAAGCCGACGGTGCCGCAGCGGGTGGACACGCGGATGGTGGTCACCTACGGCCTCGCCATCGCGCCATGCTTGCCGGCGCAGACGCTGTGCAACCGGACGCGGGGATCGCTGGCGGCCAGCATGAACAACGTGTCGTTCCAGCTGCCGGCGTCCATGTCGCTGCTGGAAGCGTCGCGGTCGCGGTCGCGCGTGGGGGGCGTGTACACGCGCGACTTCCCTGACCGGCCGCCGGTGATGTTCGACTTCACGAACGCGGCGGCGGTGAACAGCAACATGTCGTTGATGCTGACGTCAAAGGGGACGAGGGTGAAGGCGCTGCGGTACAACGAGACGGTGGAGGTGGTGCTGCAGAACACGGCGGTGCTGGCGACGGAGAACCACCCGCTGCATCTCCATGGCTTCAACTTCTACGTGATCGCGCAGGGCACCGGCAACTACTTCCGCAAGCGCCACAAGAGGAAGATCAACCTGGTCAACCCGCAGCAGCGCAACACCATCGCCGTCCCCGCCGGGGGCTGGGCGGTGATCCGGTTCACGGCAGACAACCCCGGCGTGTGGCTGATGCACTGCCACTTGGAAGCCCACCTTCCCTTCGGCTTGGCCATGGCCTTCGAGGTAGAAGACGGCCCCACCCCCGACGCCACGCTGCCCCCGCCGCCAAAGGATTACCCCCCATGCTAATTTAAATGCAATCATCTCCAATTAATATATATGTAGTGCATGCATATATAAACACACATCGAATTTCATTATATATATATACACATATATACATATATATGTATGTATGTATAAAATCTTCTGCTACACATGGGTTTGTTTGGAGAGCTTCTCGCAAATGCAGCTTCGAGAATCTCCAACTACTAGAAGCTCTCCTAAACAGTTCAAATTTTCATCCAGATTATGAGAGTTTGTAGTTATTTAATCCAGAAAATGAACTAGAAATCAGAAGCTGGTAACCCAACTTTTTCAGATTCTCACTAAGTGTTTCTCCGAAAATTAAGCCCAATATACCCCAGTGTAGATAGTGAGATAGTGTATTGTTGTATACTACAGTGTGCTCTCTTCCTTTATTCTTTCTATGATCGGTCCAGTCAGGAAGGTGTTGATGAAAAAAACACACACTGGCCTGGGAGATCTGCTTAACTCCAATGCAGGTCTAAAGCTTACTTTTGAGTTTAAGGGCGTGCCAGTTGATTTAATCCTACAATCAACAAGATGAAACATGCAAATATTGTTAGTAAACGATAGTCGATCGGCTAGAAAGCCGATATCATATCGTAGTGTAACCTAGCCGATGCAATATGAGATGAATCGACTGTAAGGTATATCTATAAAAATAAATAAAACCTAAACCTGATTCATCGGTTGCAAAGATTGACATTATACAATTTATAAATCGATATTACTTTAGAAATCAGCAATTGGGATAGATCGGACTTAACCGAGATAGTATAAATTTCTTAGATCTAAAATAACACGAAATAATGTTTATATACGTTTATATCATAGCCGATGTCCAAACTTAAGCATGTATCAACTATAGCTCCGATACTACCTTATATCATCTTAAAATAAATATATTGAACTAACATCAATTAGATTGATAATAAATTCAATAAATTTATATGAGTTGAGATCCCAATATAAGGGGTAGATACAGTATATTAAACAAGACGTAGATCTATGTAAAACAACTATATCAGGTAAGATCGGCTGAAACCCCGATACTATCCTTACTAACAACCATGAAACAGGCTAGAGATTATGTCTCTAAACACGACTTAGTAGATCAAACTTAACTGATGCAGCACTAAGTATGAAAAGAAACATAATATCTAAACAATCAAGCTGATGATTATCTTTTCAGGATAGTAGATATATTATATAATCTAAGTCAACAAGTTAATCTAATCGTTATCGACATAACCCTAAATAGAGATCGGCCGATTCAAATAGAAAACATTGTCAATCTAGATTATATAATATATATGATAACTCGGTGATTCATAGAAACAAGATTACAGTGTCATAAATACGTAAGCACTAATCCTGATGATGCAAACCGCCATAACAAGTTTTACCTCTTTGTCAAAGATCGAAACCAATGCAGCTCGACTCGAAAGTAAGAACTCGTCGAAACAAAGTAACAAAAAAGGGCGATGCGCCGAGATTGAATTAAACTGATGTTAATTATTTACAAGACCTCGAGCTTATACTTATACCCGAACATACAAACTTATCCATAACGGACACGACTCATACTTCCCTAATACAACTATAATTGACAAACAAGTCCCTTAGGCGGATTCTTATCGAAAATATCTGTAAAAAATTACATAAAATTCTAATTAATAGATACAGTTACCTAGCTTGGACTCTGTCCTTGCCTGGCAATGTCATTGAAATCGTTCCTTTGAATCCGACATTGATCACGTAACCAATCTAATCAAAAATATCAGTTGTATTGGCCAACCATATCAAACTCAATATCGGCTGATACAGACTTCCAGCCAATGCGCACTCTGTTTCCGAGATTTCTGCATATCTTCAAATCCACTTCGGATTGGATCTTGATTCCGATGCATATGTTTACCAAATTCCATTGTCAACAGAAGGTCTTTTAATTTGCTCTCACTTATTAATTATAAGGAAGTTGCTCTCACTATTTCTTTCTTTATCAGGGATCGAGCTCAAGGCTTTGGGAAATTCATTATTCCCAAAGTTTAAATTTACTTTCTTCTGCTTTTGGTACATTAGGAGCTTCATGGCCCTTTGGGATAATGAATACGAGACAATGATCAATTACGAAATCAGTCCAAAATGCATCGACCTATATCATCTAATTATCAGAGAGTGTACACACAGGTAGTACAGAACCCTACCTATCAAACACAAGGAAGAAGATTTGTACATAAACAATCAAACAAACAAGCATGACAATGCATGTGAACAGAGGGATACCCTTAAAAATAACTGAACAGATTAGACTACTTTTGAGACTGTTAAATATGTGATCCGAATTTAGGACTACAATATATTTGGATTAGTTTCCTAGTAGAACTCCCTATCGTTTCCTATTAGGTGTCTTTCCTTATATCCCCTCACTACTGGCGAACCGGTTTTTATTACCGGTTCACAACCCCCTTTAGTCCCGGTTATGCAACCGGGAAGAACAATCCGGGACTAAAGATGGGCATTTTTAGTCCCGGTTGAAATAACCAAATGCATCTTTAGTACCGGTTAGTAACACCAACTGGTACTAAAGATATTTTTTTATCTTTTCTTCCATATGCTTTTTATTGTTGTTTTTTAATATACAAGCATACACATATATATACATGCATGTATATATAATATATATGTTTATATTTGTAAATATATATTTATAAGTACATAGATATATGCATATATATATGTGTGTGTGTATGTAATTAATTATAAATTTATATGTCTTCATATATGAAGACATATAAAGTTTTATTTAATTACACATATACATGCATATATCTATATATATGTGAGATATAAAAATGGACTAAATAAACATTTCAATAATTAAATAAATGCAATTGATGGTATATATATGTGTGTGTTTGTGTGTGTGTGTGTTAATTACAATCGTTGTTAATTACTAATGTTCTATCATATGTTACAAAAGTTAAGATGATGAGCTAGGGTTGGGATGACGAATAGGCCTTCCATCTTCATGGAATTCTTCCGTGGAACTAATAATCTCATCCATGACAAATCCCATCAATTGTACTTGAACGACCTTTAAGAAGGCAGCGTGGGAGAGGTTCTCCGTCATCCAAACAATCTGTCATTTGGAAACACATTTCGATATAAATATATGAAGTCAATAAGAAACATTATTTATTGAATGACGTTTACGTACATCTAGATCTTTGCCAGTAGTGATGTTGTGCGTTAAGGTGTGCATGTAGTGACAAATGTAATAGCCGCACAAGTTGTTCCCCTGTCCCTGTAGTGCACACTAAAGGAGAAACAAAATTAAGAATTATATATTACTTCGGTAAGATATGAGAGATATAATTTTGGGTTAAGTCCTTACGGAAAGTCCATCCTCACACTGAGTTCTTCTGCCCACGGCCCGCAGATGGTTGTACAGAACCGTTCCCATGCCCTATACATAGTTGCAACGTACAATTAATGATCCGAAGTACACATATATAGTATCGATAGCAGCAATCGTAATGACAGTGGAATGGATGGCAATACCTGTTAAGCACGGCAAAAATGTGGGGTTCCTTGGGTTTCCTCAAGGAGTCGTAGATATGGATCTTGCTTGTTGGAAGGTCCATGACAAAAAGGACCCAGTAGTTGCTGCAAATTTCGTGAGATGATTTACATGTTATGGTATGAACAGGAGAAGCAAATTGGTGCTATTTGCGGTTAGACTCACCTTGTGTTGTATGGCAATAGTATATAAGTCTTGTAATGTTGTTGCACCAAGAATTTTAAGATATTGTCCTCTGTATCTTTTTCAAAACTTTCAAGTAGCTTGACATTAATTCTGTATGGGTCCATGAAACCAACCCTGTAAGATCCCTCCCTACAGCATTGTTAAATCTCCATTCTACAAAGGGAAAAAATGATGTCATCAAGTAATCTAATACGGTAAAAATTGTAAAGAGCCAGCGACGAGCTAAGTAACGGAATAAAATGGAATGACACTTACAAAACCCATATGCTCATAAAAGCGATGTCCATGGAGTCTAGGTGGTATATAGAGAAGGCATCCTCGAATTTGACCCACTGTTTACGATGAAATTTGGCAAGCATGTGAATCGGAAACGGGATCCAATTCGAAGCAGATTTGAAGATATGCGGGATTCTCGGAAACAGAGTGTGCATCGGCTGGAAGACTGTATCGGCCGATACCGAGTTTGATACAAGTAGTCGATACAGCCGATATTGGTTACATGGTGTTGATGCAAAAACACACACTGGCCCGAGAGATTTGCTTTACTCTAGTGTAGGTCCAAAGTTAGCTCTTTAGGTCCGAGAGCGTGCCAGTTGATTTGATCCTGCAATCAACAAGAAGAAATATGCAAAGAATATTAGTAAACAATAGTCCATCGGCCAGACAGCCGATTTCGTATCGTATGTGACCTAGCCGATGCAATCAAGCATGAATCGGTTGTAAGGTGTAGTTAACGAAAGAACTAACCCTAAAACTAGTATATCGGCTGTAAAGATCAGTGTTACATAATCAATATGTCAATATTACTTTAGAAATAAGCAATTGGGATAGATCGGACTGAATCGAGATAGTATGAATTGCCCAAGTCTAAAATAACATGAAATAACGATTACATAGGCTAATGTCATAACCGATATCTAGATTTAAGTATGTATCGGCTATAGCTCCGATACAACCTTGTACTAGGATATTTTCTAGTAAAATATACTAAACTATAACCAATTAGATCGGTATCAAGCTTAATATATTTATATTAGATTAGACCCTGATATAAGGGGTAGATATAGAACATTAAACAAAGCATAAAACTAAGTAAAACATCTATACCAGGTAAGATCGGCTGAAACCCCGATACTATCCTTATTAACAACCATAAGGCAGGCTAGATTTCATGATTTTAGATACGATTTAATAGGTTGGACTTAACCAATGCAACATTAAGTATAAAGAGAAGCATGACCTCTAGAAAATCAAGCCGATGGTTGCCTTTTCGGGATGGTGGATACGTTATATAATCTAAACCAACAAAGTAATCTAGCCGATATCGACAAAACCATAAAAGGATCTAGCCGATGCAAGTAGATTGCATTGTTGATCTAAATTATATAGTGTATATGATAACTCGGAAGTTTACAAGATAGAACTAGAGTGTCATAAAGATGTAAACACTAGCCCTGATAATATAAGCCGCCATAACAAGATATACCTTTTCGTCGAAGATCAAACTGATGCAGCACGACTCGAAAGCACAAACTTGTCGAAAAGTAGAAAATAAAGGTGGCGATGCGCCGAGATTGATTGAACGTGTGTTGTTATTATTTACAGGACCTCGAGATTATATTTATACCCGAAAATACAAACATTATCCATCACGGACATGACTCATATTAACCTAATGCAAATCCAACTAACGAACAAGTCCCTTAGGCGGACTCTTACCGTGATAATCTATAAGGAAATTACATAAAATATCCTAATTAATAGATACAATTGCTTCTCCAGGACTCTATTCGTGCATGGCAATCCGTATGAAGCACTCTAACTCAACCCAATGACGTGTACCGAGTTGTATTTCCAAAATCGGCTCAATCGGCTAACCCCGTCCGACTCTGATTCTGCCGATCCTGTCTGCAGCCGATTCGGACTACAGCCGATTCTCACTCTGTTTCCGATACGATCTAATCTCTTGAATTCTCTTTGATTCTATCCTTATCTCCGATACTTGAATTACCAAATTTGGTCGTCAACACATGGTCAATATCAGGTTCGAAGGAAGGATTGTGATGATGTTACCAGGCAAGGATGGAGTCCAAGATTGGCAATTGTATCTATTAATTAGGATTTTATGTAATTTCCTTATAGATATTTTAAGTAAGAGTCCGTCTAAGGGACTTGTTTGTTAGTTGGAGTTGTATTAGGATAATATGAGTCATGTCCATCACGGACAAGTTTGTATTTTCGGGTATAAATATGAGCCCGAGATCTTGTAAGTAATTAAGACCAGTTCAATCAATCTCGGCGCATCGCCAACCTTTTTCGTTATTTCATGTTATTTTAGGCTTGGGCAATTTATATTGTCGGTTAAGTCCGATCTACCCCAATTGCTGATTTCTAAAGTAATATTGACTTATAGATTATATAATACTGATATTTACAGCCGATGGATCAAGTTTAGGGTTAGTTCGTCATCGAATGTGCCTTACAGCCGATTCATACTTTATTGCATCAGCTAGGTTACATCACGATATGACGTCGGCTTCCTAGACGATCGATTATCGTTTACTATTAAAACTTGCATGGTTCATCTTGTTTATTGCAGTATCAGATCAACTAGCACGCCCTTGAACCCAAAAGCAAGTTTTGGACCTGCACTGGAGTTAAGCAGATCTCCCAAGCCAGTGTGTGCTTTTTGCATCAACACCCACATAGTCTCTTCTCCATTGAAGTAATCGGCATGTTTTATCCTCACACCGAACATCTCTCTGCCTTTGGCTGTTTTTCTATGTATCATTGATGGAAGCGGTACAACTATGTTGAGAGGCTGTTCACATGCTCATGCTTGACAAGTGGTTCGCCCAACTTAAATTTGTATGTGAGATCCGCCACTGTCGCTGTCTGGATAGACTTTAGGCCCAGCAGTTGCTCCTTAGTTAGATTTGTATCTTTCAGAAATCCTTCAATATCAATTGAGGACTCAGTTGACATCGGCTCAGTGTCTTGCTTCGATTGTTGACCGAGCTAAGGGACTTCTTTGTTATTCCCTTTGGAATTCTTAAAAGACTTGCTCATTGATCGTTTGTAGTCAGATGACAAACTCCTTTTGGTCCGTTCACTCATCTTCAAAAAGAATTCCTTGGTTGACGGGTCTATTGGAGTCTTCTTCTGTGGACTTCGTGGCTTGAAGTGGTCTTGCACTTCTTTTCTGACGATCTCGTCAGTCATATCATACGCTCTTTTCTTGAGAGCGGCGAGTTTTGACTCGCCAAGTCTTGGCTTCTTCGTCTATTGCATGGACTTTGATGACGCGGGACGAGGTGGGCAAGACTTCGTGGACCTAGTGGTAGCTGGTTGCGGCATTGACGTCGGAGGAGATGGTGGTGGCAGAGGAGACAGTGTCGGCGACGGGGACCTTGGAGAAGCCGATGCAGGCGGAGGTGAAGTAAGAACGGACGCGGTTGCTAGCCCACGAAATACGATGTACTGCTTGCACCATAGTACAATGGCGTGAACTATGCCTTCTAGTTTTGTCTCCTCGTCTCCTCCGAGGATGTCTAACTCGAGATCCTCGAAGCCGGGGACCACCCGCTTAACTTCGACCTTAGAGTACCGAGGTGGATTCGGTCTACAATGGTACGTCTCATTCTGCTGCACTGGTATGGCCATGCCATCCACCACCTTCACGAGAATCGAGGTCATAGTTATTGAGATCGAACTGGCAATCGAACCGGTGGGGCTCTTAGTTCAATGGTTCACTGGTTCAACCGGTTGAACCACCGGTCTAAAACGGTTCACAAGCATTTAAATACATTCCTTATTCCTCCATAACACAAGGTGAAGCATAGCCTAGTGGTTTGTAATATCCTTATCTCTCATGTGGTTGTGGGTTTGAGTCTCAGTAGAGACGCTTTTTTCTTTGTTTTCCTCCTACTGCTCCCTCAGGACACACGTGACCCCCGCACATCACCAGCCACCAACGGTTTAATCCGGTTGTCTTAGCGGTTTTATAGACTATTTGAATAAAAACCGACTGTTTAACCGGTTTATACTGGGTTAATTGCATAAGCGGTCTTTTAACTAAACTAGATCGGCGGAGGCACTGGTTTCGGTTTTTTCCGGTCTGGTCTTAATAACTACGATCGAGGTTATTAGTACTTAACATATGCAACAATTTTCGTAATGTAACGAGAAATATATCACGAAACTACAAACAAACCATGATTGATATATTTTTGAAAGGAACATGCAGCTCACAGATGTCCTCTACGTGATTTCATCCACGGGGCAGGGTGGTTCCTTGACATCATGCCCTCCTGCAGCTTCCATGCTTTAAGGATCTCCTACTTGCCTTGTAGAAACGCAACTGCTTCCTTTCCCTGAGGGGCTCACCATGACGGGAGGAACAGACGGTTGCCGGGACTAACTTAGGCGTTCGTCTACCCGTTGTTCAACCTCCTCTTGCATATGTACGTGCTAGGTCTCAACCTTCATTTGAGATCTGTGAGCTTCACCTCTTGAGCTCTCTTGCTTCTCATCCGACTCCGGTAAGTGTGCATGTCCTCTTCAAACACATGCTTCCATGTAATCACGCATTTTCCGCACGTTCGTCCTGGATGCTCCAGATTCTCAAGTGCGAGAGTAAGCTCATCGTTTTCTCTGTCTGGCTTGAAAGTTCCCTCAGAAGAGGACTCTAGAGCCTCGACGAGATGGTGTGCTGCTTGGCTTATGTCATCGCTAAAGACTAGGGAGCAATCGCCGGGATTCACTGTTCCCCCATGAGCGTAGAACCAATTTTTCAAACATTCAGGCCAACCTGCTGTTGCGGGAACGATACCTCTTTGTTCTAAGGCTGCTTCCATTATGTGCCACTTGGGCACTGCCTTCTTGTAAACGCCCGATCCTAGCCGGTGAAAGTATTTCTTCTTTGCGGCATTGGCTTTGTTCTTGGCTATTTTCCATTGCCCTACCTCTCCTATCTTGTAGGCGACAAACGCATCCTAATGGTCCGTTAGCTTGGGGAATTTGTCGAAGTCCGGTGACAGATCCTTCACTACATATTTGTTGTACAGTTCTTTCTTGTAGCTTTGGAATTGTTTGACCATCTTCTTTAGAGTTCATTCCTTCACTTTGGCTTGTTCTGCTTCAGGGACCATGAAAGTCTCGAGCATGGTGGTCCACAACATGTTTTTCTCTGAATTAGGGAGATAAGATTGTTCCTCATCCCCACGTGACCTTGCTTGGCGCCAGTTAACTATACTGATGGGCACGTGATCCCTCACGCACCAACCGTTGTGTGACACGAACTTTCTTGCAACATCAGCAGGGGCTATAGGTTGGTCGTCTAGACTCACTTCGGTTATAATATGTCTGCGCTCTCCCTTCCTCGTGACACCTCGTTGTTCGCGTGTCCTCTTCTCACCAACACTCGGTTGGCTGTCACTCTGGCCCTCCTCGTTCCCCTCTACGGTTCCCTCAACGTTCAAATATTGGTTGGTGTCCTCGTTACCCTCCTCATCCGCCCAATATTGGTTGTTGCCTCTGCGATCATGTTCAGGAGGATCTGCTCGTCCTCACGATCTGCCATCTGTTTGTACCGTTAAATAATACACATCCACATTGTCAACAACTAAATAATTCTCTTAAATAATACCATTACTTTTAATATAACTTTGCCTTACTTTTGGTTGGCGGCCTTGGGACCACGTAACGTTAATCGGCGACCACCGTCAGCAACTGGACCACGGAAAATTCTGCCAAGATAAAAAATTAGTTTGTTAAACCATGTACATTGTATATGAGTTAACACAAGATATCCTAAGTGGAATTGGTCCTAAGTCTAAACTCAGAAAATATACATCGGTAAATGAGAGATAGTGACTCAAGATATTGGGTGAAAACAACACTTCGTCCTTTTTTAACATGTGTCCGTTCGCACGCTTGGTCGTGTGCTCGCTAGTTCGCTAAGTCTTCCATTCAATAAGTCGTTTTTTTCGCTAAGTCGTTCGTTCGCTAAGTCGTGGAGGTCGTCGTTCGTTCGTTACTAAGTCGGCCGTTCGCTATGTCGTTTGTTTGCTAAGTCGTTCGCTAAGTAAGTCATTCATTCGCTAAGTTGCGGAGGTCGCTGTTCATTCGTTACTGTCACACCCCAATCCGGCACCATCGTACAACGGCACCTGACCGGAGTGTGTCGTAGGAAAACGGTGCAAACCGCTTCCTACGAGACCGCGATATCGGTACCAGTCCTAGGACATAGCGCTAGTACCCAAGGTAACAATTATGAATCATTGCAATCCTTAATTTAAATAGGAGACTTATTTACCTTGACTTAAGTTGCAGCTCTCGGGAGAACCCGAGATTGCAACAGACGACGCGGAAGCAGCAACATCAGAGACCACGGCAGTGGAAATCAACGAACTAACATCACAGGCGACGGCTGGGAACAAGGACGAAACCGTAGTCTTCACTTCTTTTCGACTTCGTCTTCAGGACGGAGGAACTAAATATATAGAGCAAGGGTGAGTATTTACGTACTCAGCAAGTCACGGGAACTTAGGTGTTTAGTGCAAGCTTGAAAGAGGGGAAAGGTTGTTTTGCAAATCCTTTATTTGGAACCATTTTGAAACCACTAAGTGACTTTCTTATTTTTAAGTTTAGGTCGAAAAGAGACTTACGTCCCAATTCGACTTAAGAGATGCTTTTAAACAACTCAACTGGTAATGCCCCGACTTCCCAGGTCGGTTCATTAATCCACGGCTCACACAGCCAATTCTCTTGATTAAGCGGCTCCCTGAGCCATTTTCATTTTTCTCGGACTCCAAGAGTCCTGCTGCCCCGTAGCACAACATTCTCCTTCCACCCGGGAAGCCTAGTCTATGATGCCCTCAGACATCCCGGATCACACAGACCCGTTTCTGACCACTCAGGTCATCCATCTGCCACATAGGCTGATTCTGGTAACGATTTCCAATCCACAACACTTTTCACAAAGCTCAGGCAAACAAATCTACGCAACGGGAACCACCTTGCATTCGCCCATGACCGTGGGCACGACTGTTCGAACAGTTTATTAATCTCTGCAGAGGGGTACACTTTACCCACATAACACGAATTTACTCCAGACACTGGCCGGTGTCAGAGGTTCGTGACAAAGCCTTTCCAAAGCTAATCCTAGGTCACCTCATGCCACATAGAGGGTCTCCCTGACAAACATCAGGCCAACTCCGGCTTTCCATACAGGACTCCCGGTTGCCTTCCTCTGCTTAGGACTCCCAGGATGTCTCTACCGCCACATCCCGGCTTTCCACCCCTATTGGCATACAAGATTTCCCAGAAGCAGCTAATTACTTAGTCAGGGTGTCCCATTCCACTATGTGGTTGCACTTGCTATGCTCGGTTGTAATCCCCGTAGGAATCGATCCTTATATGCGAGTACGGGAACAACACCATGCAGGCGCGACACCCGCATCACGAGATTTCGCAATCATTTTTATTTTCAAACACACCAACACCACATGTCAGGTTTTCAAGGCTTCTCAAACCCATTTCCCAAGTTTTTGACAAACAACGGTGTATGTGGAGTAATTGATACTCGTGCTCAAATAGCACGGATACCAAAGTACCACAAAGGTGGAGCAACAAGGAAACAGGGTATTTCGGCCTACAGGAAGTAGTGCGACTACTGGGTAGGTCCGTCGGTTTGGCACGCAAACCGAGGCCAAGCAAGTTAAGTGGGTACTCCTAACAATGCAAGTAGCAATTAAAATAATAATGACTTTTCAATTATAGTAGCAATATGGTCAAATGGTGACTTGCCTTACTCAAGGTCTTCACGAAGCTTCTTGAAATCCGTACTCGGACGAAAAATCCACAACCTGCAACTATACGCAAACAATGAAAACCTACACAAGGACCAAAATAAGGATCCTATTTAGACTAAATAATAGTGCCACAAGATAGATCTCAATTTTTGAGAGATATTGGAAGTTGAACGGAGTCAATCGGACGAGCGGTTGAAAAGATATGGATTTTCTAAGGTTCATTGATTTTCTGTCTAAAGGAAAAAGGAATTATTAAATTCCCTGGAAAAAGGAAAAGGATATAGGGGTGTCATTCAGACTTTTAGGCCGGCGGAAGAAGGGGGAAATGGCCCACGGCCTGGCGCAGGCGCGCGGGGAGAGAAAGAGGCCGAGTGGGCCGCGGAGATGGAGGCGGCCCAAGACCGTGCGGGGAAGGAAGCAGGCCGAGCGGCCAGGCCGAGGCGATAGGCGGCCCAAACGAGGGATAGGTGGGTCGGTCGGGTGGCGGTCCAGCGACGCGCGGGCGAAGCAGCCGGCCGAGACGAGCAGGCCGATGAGGCTGGTGGGCTGCGGGGGCGCGAGTGGGCCGCTGGGGCGAGCAGGCCGGCCGGGGCGGCCCATCTGCCTGCGAGCGCAGCAGGCCGGGGAGCGAGCGGGCCGGCCATGCAGCGGCCCAGGGCGCATGAGAGAGAGGGGGAGAGGGCCTAGACCGGGTCAAGGGGAGTGTGGGGCCCACGGTGGGTCCCACTACCATCTTCTTCCTCCTCAAATCTTCTTCTCTCTTTCATTCTTTTCCCTTCTCTTCTTCTGTTCTTCTCGTTTCTTCTTTCTTCTCCTCTTCGATTCGTCCGAGAGAGGGAGGGACGCGGCCGGCGCGGTGGGGGCGGTGGCGCGGCCGGGCGCGGCGGCCAAAGAGGCAGGCGGCGGAGAGAGGCGGCGCCGCGAGGGAGTGGGAGAGGGGAGAGGGCGTGCGGCAGCACGGCCGGCAGAAGCGAGCGGCGGTGCTAGGGCCTACGGGAATCAAGGGGGGAAGAAGGGGCGGCGAGGGAGGTTACCGCGGGGAGGAGAGGCGGTGGCGTTGCCGAGGAAGAGGAGGGATTCGGCGCGGCCGACGGCTCCACGCCGCACGTCCGCGGCGGCGACCGGCGAAGGAAGGGGCGGCGGCAACGGAGGCGGCAGTGGCGTGGGCGTTTGAGGCGGAAGGGGAGGAGCGGCCGAGGGCAGAGGGGGTTTTATAGGGGCCGAGAGGAAAGGCGGGCGGCATCACGGGCGCGCGCGGGCGGCAGTGGAGGTGATGCCGGCGGGGAAAAAGGGAAAGGAAGGGAGAGAAAGGAGCTCTGCTCCTTGCCGATTCGGGAGAAGGAGGAGAGAGGAGGGGGAGGGCTGCCGGCTGCGGCTCCGAGGCTTGGCCTCTTGCGCGCAGGCGGCGGCAGGCTGCGCAGGGG
The DNA here is from genome assembly GCA_000573905.2 of Oryza punctata. Lineage (NCBI taxonomy): Eukaryota > Viridiplantae > Streptophyta > Magnoliopsida > Poales > Poaceae > Oryza > Oryza punctata. Next base: position 59,602 of record CM002494.2, on the reverse strand, counting down.
CAGGCGGGGCAGCGCGGCAGGGCGCGGCGCAGGCGGGTTGGCGCGCAGGGGTAGGCGGGGCAGCGCGGCAGGGCAGGCGCGGGCAGGCGGCCGGTTTGAACGGCACCGGCGGCAAGCTAGTGGGAGAGAGAGAGAAAACGGGGAGAGAGAGAGTTGGGCCGGCCGGGAATCGGCCCAAGGAACAGAAGGGAGCGAAAACAGACTTCTGCAGAGAATTTTAATTGGAGAGGATTTGGAGTTTGAATTTAAATTCAAAATGGCTATTCGAACTCAAGGGTTCAAGGAGAGGGGATAAAAGGAATTATGAGAGTGAGAGTCTGAGGGGGAAGATTCGATGGGATTTGCGGGTAGGTTTAAGGAGAGAAATTCGAACATGGAAATTCGAACTCCTGAGGATTTTTAGAATGGAAATTTTTGACGAGGTGGTTTTTGTCAGCGAGGAGAGGGAATCACGGATAGATTTTAATTAAGATCCATGGCACGACTTAGACTCTCATACAAAGAACGAAATTTTCACGAATAGGGTTTTATTAATTTAGTTTTTAACGTCTTGCAAAAAGCGGGGCGTTACAGTTACTAAGTCGATCGTTCGCTAAGTCATTCTCGGTAGGGCGTTCGTTTGCTATGTCGTTCGTTTACTCGTTCCTTCGGACGTCGTTCGTTCTCGCTAACTCGTCGTTCGCTAAGTCGTCATTCGTGGCTTGACGGCAGCAGGCGGTGGTGGCAGCGACCACCGTTAGCGATGGCGGCAGCGACGGTGATGGCGGCGGTGGGGGCCGGCGCAGTAGACAATGGCGGCGTGTGTCGTGGCCGATGGCGGCGTGTGTCGTGGCCGATGGCGGCGCGGTGGTGGCATGCGGCGGCGACGTGGAGGTGGAGGTGGAGGGCGCCGGAACGGAGGAGAGAGAGATCGAGGGCACGACGGTGGGGAAGCCGGATTTGGGCGCCTCATCTTGAAGAGACGTCCGCGGTGAGGGCGCCGATGATGGCAGCGGCGATAATGGTGGTGGCGAGACGGCGGCGGTGGTGATGGCGCAGGCGGCAGCGAACATAGGTTTGATGGAGCGCACGGCGGTGAGATGTGGTGAAAACTCCTAATTGTTGGAGAAGATGGTGCACCTCTTATAGAATATATATAGAAAGCTCTTTACTCCCGGTTGGTGGCTACAACCCTAAACCCTAAACCCTAAACCCTAAACCCTATCTCTTTACTCCCGGTTGTAGCCACCAACAGGAAGTAAAGATTATTCCCGCTATTTCCAAATGTATCTTTAGTCCCGGCTTTTGGTAATAACCAGGACTAAAAATTAGTTAACCAAGTTGACATGAAATCACAAAAATAATTAGAACACACTATTTATAATATTTACAAATAGTTAATAAATTCTAAAAATCATACATAATTACCCAGGACCGAGAAAATACATTTGAGATGAAATAAAATCACAAAAATAATTAGAACACATGTTATAATAGATACAAATAGATAATAAATTCTAAAAATCATACATAATTGCCCCAAGCCCGATTAAATGCATTTAAGTTGAAATAAAATCACAAAAATAATTAGAACACATGTTATAATAGTTACAAATTGTTGATAAATTTTAAAAATCATATATAATTAATCCATGCTCGATTAAATGCATTTAAGTTGAAATAAAACCACAAAAATAATTAGAACACATTTATAATAGTTACAAATAGTTAATAAATTCTAAAAATCATACATAATTACCCCAAGCCTGATTAAATGCATTTAAGTTGAAATAAAATCACAAAAACAATTAGAACACATTGACACATTTAAAATAGTTAAAAATAGTTAATAAATTCTAAAAATCATACATAATTACCCAAGCCCGATTAAATGCATTTAAGTTGAAATAAAATCACAAAAATAATTAGAACACATTTATAATAGTTACAAATTGTTGTTAAATGAGAGTACATTAACCCCAACATTATATCGTCCATACATGCAACAACCTTGGTCAAATATAAATCAATTGAAACAGATGGATATTCAATACATTAAAAATAATTTACATTGTGATGGTTGTTCTCACGTATTTTCTCCTAACGAATGTTCCTTCACTATGATCGTTGCATGAGTAAGGGGTGTCCTTGTTTGATACAAGAATGCTCAGGTAAACCGTCACCGCGAATGGAGGTTACCCGTCAAACTGATCGTAATCTTCGTTGGTCTTATCCTCCACCCCGACGATTTCCTTTTGCTTCGGAGAACCACGTGGAGCTTGGCCTCGTCGGGTCCTTTCCCCTTCTTTGGTTCGCTAGTCATGTCCTTAACATAGAAAACTTACGTTACATCATTGACTAGGACGAATGGTTCGTCTGAGTATCCAACCTTGTTAAGGTCAACCGTTATCATCCCACAGTCATCAACTGTTACGCCTCCACCAGTCAGCCTAACCCACTAGCACCGAAACAGAGGGACCTTCAAAGGTCTATAATCGAGTTCCCATATTTTGTCAATGGCACCATAGTACGTGACGAATAGCACTGTTCTGGTTTGTGCTCTTTCTATCTTGGGCTCTTGTGTAAAATGTATTCCCATTGATCTCATATCCTTGGAATGTCGAGATCGAGCAAGATGGTCCCCTCACCAGGAAGGCTAATTGTTGGTCAATCGTATTGTTACCCATGAGATGTCGCAACCAGGCAGGAACAGTATCAATATGATGGTGTGTTATCCAGGCATCGGACTTAGCAATGTTTTGGGAGCGAGCAACCGCCAAGTTCTCCTCGATGTAAGGAGCCACCAACGAGGATTGTTGCAAAACCATGAAATGTGCTTTACGGAATAAATCGTTGTCTATAGTCATTATTGCTTTTCTTCCAAGAGTCCCCTTTCCCCGTAGTCTCCCCTCATGGCTTGATTCGGGGACCCCGATTGGAAGAATGTCTTCAATAAGTTCTACACACAACTCAATGACCTCCTCTGTTCCATACCCCTTGGCGATGCTTGCTTTCGGATAAGAACGGTTACGGACGTACTTCTTTAGAAAAGTACCTCTCGAAAGGAAACATGTTGTGTAGGTACAGAGGACCAAGAATACCGATCTCTTTGATAAGGTCACATAGTAGATGCATCATTATATTAAAGAAGGATGGTGGAAATATCATCTCAAAGCTTACAAGACATTGCACCACGTCATTTTGAAGGGCTATTAATCTGTTAGGATCAATGATCTTCTGCGAAATTGCGTTGAGGAAAGCACATAGCTTTGTTATTGTTATCTGGATATTGTCAGGAAGGATACCTCGAATTATAACAGGAAGCAGCTGTGTCATCAACACGTGGCAGTCATGAAACTTTAGGTTTGTGAACCTTTTCTCTTTCATGCTTATTATTCCTTTTATATTCGACGAGTAACCAGACGGTACCTTGATGCTCTTCAAGCATTCAAACATATTTTCCTTCTCTGTCTTGCTTAGGGTGTAGCTGGCTGGACTCAAGTAATGGTTTACTTTCTCCTTCAGTTCCGGATGAAGGCCTTCGTGTTGATCCATATGTTTTAGATCATTACGTGCTTCAAGTGTATCTTTCGACTTCCCATATACACCAAGGAAGCCTAGTAGGTTGACACAAAGGTTTTCTTCGTTAGGTGCATCTCGTCGATTGCGTGGTGGACGTCTAAGATTTCCCAATAGGGTAACTCCCAAAAAATAGACTTCTTCTTCCACATTGCCGTGTGCCCATCTTCACTTGCTATAGGTTAGCTTCTAGATCTCTTTTCGAATACAACTTTCAGATCTTTCACCAATGTAAACACGGTTTTCCCATTACGATGTTTAGGCTTCAGACGGTGATCTATCTTTTGTTCGAAATGTTTGCCTTTCTTTCAGACAAGGTGGCTTGCAACAAGAAATCGACGATGACCCGTGTACACAACCTTCCTACAATGCTTCAAGTACATACTATCAGTATCATCCATATAGTGGGTGCAAGTCTTATACCCCTTGTTTGATTATCCGGATACGAACAGCAACGCTCGTAGGTTAAATTGCTCCTGTTTGTCCTCATCCCACACGGGGACACCTTGTTTCTTCCACAACAGTTTCAGATCATCAACCAATGATCTTAGGTACACATCAATATTGTTACCAATGGTCTTTGGGCCTTGAATAATAATCGGCATCATGATATACTTCCGCTTCATGCATAACCAAGGGGGAGGTTGTAGATACACATGATCACATGCCAAGTGCTATGACCGCTGCTCATCTCTCCAAATCGATTCATGCCATCCGTACTTAAACCAAACCTTACGTTTTGTGCATCCTCTCCGAAGTCTTGAAATGTTCTGTCGATGTTTCACCACTGCGACCCATCAACGGGGTGTCTCAACATCCCGTCTTGTTGACGTTCTTCTGCGTGCCAGCGCATCATTCTTGCATGCGCTTTGTTCCTGAACAAACACCTCAGCCATGGTATTATAGGGAAGTACCACATCACCCTAGCAGGAACTCTCTTCTTCGAAGGCTATCCGTCAACATTACCTGGGTTTCTCATCTAATCTTGTATCGTAGTGCCTTACAAATCGCGCATGCTTCTAGGTTCTCGTACTCCTCACCGCGATAGAGGATACAATCGTTCGGACATGTGTGTATCTTTTGTACTTCCAAACCTAGAGGGCAGAACTACCTTCGGCTAGATCGATATGTGGTTATTATATTGGTATTGCTCATATTCCATAAAAAGCTAAATAAAGAAGAAAATAAAGTTTAATCACTGCTAAATGATAATTATACCTCATTTTTTGGATAATAATATCCATCCACATTTCTACTACCACTAACTAAGGTGGTAGTAGAAAGCAATCTGAATCTTTCGATTAAATGAGATCAACGGTTCAGATTATTATCTACTACCAGTAAAAGTACCGGAGTAAGGCTCTTTAATATATTTTCAGATGTTGCTTGTTTTCCTCCTAAAGCTCTAGTCCTTGAGGTTTCATATATCTTTGTTTGGTTGGTTGGTTGGAAGTTGACATGGATCTCACGCATTGCATGTCCATCCAATTGGAACTTTGCAGTATGTAATTGCTACTTCCATTATCTTGTTCAGTTTGATAGTTGTCAACAGCAAATGCACTCCATCTCCAATTTAGCAGTATGGATTGGGCAGCCTATAACCACTAGGCAGTTAATATCAATGAGATCCTTTCAAATTAACATCAATGAGACCCTTTCAACTGCAAGGAGGAAGCACAAGTTACAGAAACTGAAAGTCTGAAACTTCTCTCCCCTCATGTACAAGTTATGGAAGCTGAAACTGCTCTATTTCTTTAGTTTATTATATGCCAAGCAGGCCAAGACTTGCGGATGCAACCGAAGGAAGCTAAATGGTGAAGCCAGCAGTATCATCAATGAGATGGCATCATATTCAGCAAACCTTTGTTTGTCTACTACAACCTTGTGCCCGTTTCCTTTAGTGACTACATATAATGGAACTTGTGGATATTTTCCTTTTAAGAAAAGAAGGCAACAGTGCACGAGATGGTTGTATTGCAGGTTGCATTCTGGCCAAAGCATATGCATCCGTCCCGCAGGGCCTGTAGTTACTAGTTAGAGAGAGGAATAGTTAGCAGAGCAAGAAGAAATAACGTCCAACAGGAGGAGGAGGATTGTTGGGCTGGGCTGTCTAGGCAGGCCACGCTAAGGCCCATGGGAGTTAGTAAATTGACTGTGCAGTGGTTGGCGTGCTTTCTTTGAGAAAAGAGAGAGAGATACTAGGGGAGTGGAAAGGCGTGCAAAGCAGAAAGCAGCAGGTGGAAAAGCTGAACGCTATCCCTTTCCACTCTCACAACACACAAACACAAACAGAGGGCCGGGGACGCGGCGGAGAAGAACCATGCCGTCGGAGATCTGAGAAGAAGGTTGCTGCCATGGCCATTATTATTGCGCTGCAGCTGCTCCTCCTCCTGCCGCCCGCCGCGCCCTTCTCCCTCGACTTCTTCCCGGAATCCCCATCTCCCCCGCGCCTCGCCCTCTCCGGCGCAGCCTCCCTCCGCCCCACCGCCGTCTCCATGGCCTCCCCGCGCGCCCGCCTCCAGCTCACGCACCCCGTCGCCCTCGGCCCCGCATTCTCCACCTACTTCTCCTTCTCAATCCCACCCCCAGGCTCCCTCTCCTTCTTCCTCACGCCCACCTCCTCCTCCCCTTTCCTCCTCGCCTTCGTCTTCGACGCCGCCGCCCACGTCCGCCTCGACCTCGCCGGCCACACGGCGGCTACGCCCACTGCCCACATCGCCCACCTCGCCCCCGCCCCCGCCCGCCTACATTCCTGGATACACTACAATGCCACCTCCGCCACGCTCCAGCTCCGCCTCTCCGCCACCTCGCGCCGCCCCGCCCTCCCGCTGCTCTCCCTCCACCCGCTCCCTCCCTCCACCCTCCTCCTCCTCCGGACCAACCCCATGCTCGCCGGCTTCACCTCCTCCGCCGCCAACTGCACCCTCTTCGCTTGGGCCTTCCGCGCCAACACCATGCAGCACTCTCAGCCGCTCGACCCCGCCCACCTGCTCACCACGCCGCCACATCCACGCCATCACCGCCCACCTCACCCGCACCATTACCCCTGGCCCGCCGCGCTCTCGCTGCTCTTCGCGGCCGCTTCTGGTGCCATGCTCACATTCTTCATACTCTTCGTCTGGTACTCCCTGCTGGCCGCGCGCCGCCCTGTTGCGCCAGTCACCACCTCCGATTCCGACGTCGTCTATGAGAAGATTGTGCTTGTCGGAGTCAAGGACGACGACGCCCCCGCCGCCATTCCGTCTCCGGCTCTGGCTGTAGCTGGTAACAACTAGTTTCTACCTCTAGCTCTAGCTGTGCGCCTGTGCCTGTTAATTAATCATCATGGAGTATTTCCTCTATTAATCATATATGCCCTGTCTCAGTTCGAGTGTGTGTGAGTACTGTCTGTAAGTACAACTACTACTACTACTAGTTAAGCGTGGTGTGGTGGAAAAACTGCAGATTTTGCGGGCAAAGCTAACAGCGCAGACTCTGCAGTTTCTCCTCAGATTATTTGAGGTTCAATTCAATCCTGTTTCTACCTACCCTGTAACTCCTAATCATGTCGTCCGCTACCTACTGCTGCTATTCTTTTCTTCTGATGCTCAGTGATGTGCATGCTTACTCCTTCCGTTCTCATCTCTAATTATTTGATTGTAAGACTTTACCCAATTTCTGATTATTTGCAGAAAGGTTCTCCCCTCCTGTTGCATACTCGATCCATGCCTTTTCTAGTGATTCATCTTCAATTCACATATCTAATACTTCCGCTTTGCAAAACCACTTGCAACAGGTTCCTCTTAATTTAAACCTCAACTGGTAGCCCTTTCATATTGCTCCAACTGCATAGAGACTCCTATTGCAGGTTTATGACATCTCAAAGCTGCATAACAAATTGCGAGCTACTCAGCTTGCTTATGTAGGTTTGTCTCAGCTTGCTTTCATTTAGCCAAAGCCACTTTACATTGATGCAATAGTGCCTCTAGGGTGCTGAGTCCATTATGGCCTATACGGGAATACTATATATATTCCCTCATTGTTGATTCAGTTAAGAACCGCTAGTTCTACTTGGAATTCAGGGTTGCTTTTCATTAGGGTAGCTATATTTTGGAATATGATGCTGCTTCATTGTAGCTTAGCTATTTGCTTTCTGGATAAGTTTTGTCACAACCATATGGCTTGGAAATCACACATATATTTCTATCATGAAATATGACCATATGCAATGTTTCCATTTAGCTGAAATGCTGAATGCATATATGTCAACAACAAGTCTGGCATATGTTTTAGCTAAGGTGCATCACAATATTAGCTTCTCTCCTAATGAGAAGCAATTTTAAAAAACCAGTCAGCTACTGGGTTTGAACAAAAATTGGCAGGATATGGTCTGGGAACCTGTTTTCGATGACTACTTTGATCGAACCCAGTCAACCATCAACTGGATTCGGCCTCTGCCACTATATTCCTGCATGCCTCTCTGATAGGGCATTCTAGAATTTGAACCACTTTTGTCATTCTAATCTGAGAACATCTCTTCGAGCATATGCCTGGCTGCCTTTGTGCGTTAGTGCGCTTAGGATCTTGTACCATTTTGATCGTTCTAATCTGAAGCTTCCGGTTTCATCACAAACAACAATGCTTGAAGCACCTTGCCCTTCAGTATTTATGTACAGTATATCAGAAGAACCATCTATGTTAACTTCCATAATTCCAGACCCCAGGATATGCTTCCACCGTGCTCTGCTGTGGAGTAACAGTCTTGGATTGGTAAAATCTGTCAATTATGGCAAAAACAGGAACCCTTTTTTTTCTTTTGCAGGGGAGAAATAGGAATCCAGCAGTGTGTTTTACCTGCACATATGCAATGCTTAATCATCTCTCTGCACAATCATTCAAGATGATGCGGTCATGATTAATCCCTGTGGTGTTACAAGTTTCAACCTCTGCCTGCATGATGTTTCCAGATATTATTACTGTTTACGAGGGAGGAATGGGGTTTTTTGGTAAAAACTTGCTTAAAAAAACCATATTCTGTTGCGGTTGTTGGGGGTATGTCAACTTAAGCACAGCATGGTAAGCCTTTGGCATCATCAAGCATGGTCTTTGCAAGTTGCTCATCCGGAAGGAAATGGCCCTTTTCCGTTGTGGAACGAATTAAAGGAGATTTTTCGTTGTACTAGTATACATATATCTGGGAAGGAAGATATGTCAATGCCTTTCTGGCTAGTATTATTATGTTTTTTTTTATGATGCTCTGGTCTGGTGCCAGTCGTTTCCTCTTTCTGCTCATGGATGATTCTGTGACGGTGAAAGGAGAAACTGGAGTTATGTTAACAGACAGCTGAGTTTGAGTCTTTTATTGAGATGGAAACCTCTGCTAAAGGAAGCTGAGTTTTGGCTAAGGGTGCAAGCTGCTACCCATGAAAACCCACTTATAAGTTAAAATAACCTGCGAACTCGTTTTTAATCAATAAGTGGGTTTGTGGGTGACCCACTTGCATCCCTAGTTTTGGCTGGGCCAGCAACCTATGGGCTGGCTCTGGAGCAGGGTCATAAGGGCAATGGCCAAGGGCCCAGCCCAAACGAGGGCCCCGACCTAGGTATATATAGTGTATAGGTATAAAGCCCAATAGCTTGGTCTCTCGCCTAGCAAGCTCCTACTCCCGGAGGCCCAGCTCAGCGCCAGCGATATCCATAACTCCCGAACGCTGACGCTCGATGCCTTGACTTCACTCGCTATAATGCTCCTCCCAATTCCACCCTACTGCTCCCGTTTGTAACTCACAGAGTCACCACCGTGGAGAACAAAAAAAACTTGAGACGAACGAAAAAATCGAGATCAGGTGATGATTTATCGATCCTTCTTGATTAAAAATTTTAAATTGATATGCTCAGTTCTGTGAATTTCTTTTTTCCATTCTATTGCCTATTAGGTTAGGGTTTTGGGTTAAGAGATCTATTCAAGACTGAAGTCTATTTTTTTCTAGGCTTCTACTCATTCAATCACCCCTCATAATTTAAAGTATGTGGCTTCATTAGATAGATTTTTTCCCTCATTAATTTTATGTCATTGTATGTCGTTGACTTCTTGTTGTTAGGTATTTTTTTCTTGGATTGATCTTTGGCAAAAGCCTTATTAAATAATGTTGCCTAAGAAGCATTTTTCGGGTGTCGTAAAAAGGAAGAAAAGGAGACTTGAAGACTAGTTTATTGAATTGCAAAAAGGTGCTATAGGTAAGTTTTTTTAAGTAATGTTTCGGATGATAATCTCATAACTTTAGACTATGCAGGATTTATAAAGTATATATTATAAGTAAAAAAAGGCTTGAGGACCTAAACCATTAATTTCACCTAAACCATTGATTTCGCCAAGTGCCCTCGAAAAATAGAACCAGCCCTGCCTACGTAGTACTCATGTACCGTCAACAAAGTTAATGTTAGCGTGCACGTTATATATGTACTGGTATTTCTTCTTCCTTGGTAGCCACCGCCTCGATCGGAAACTCTAATCAACAAGCAAAGCCTTAACTTGTTCTTCTTCCTCCTAGGAGAGGAGAAAGAAATTCAGCAGGGCTAGGCCGCGCCTATGCATATACAGTACTGTACTGCACTATTGTCAGTCCTAGTAGGTGCTCTTCTGCTGCTGCTTCTTCTCTCCCTCCCGTCCTCTCCTTTTTCCCTCCCAGAAAAAGTAAAATTCCTCCGTTGAATCGAATCGAAACGGATTGATTGCCCCCTGCTTTATCGAAAAAATCGAACAAATATTGGAGACGAGAGGTGGAGCATAATTAATTCATTTACTTATCAAAATGCCTCTCCATCTCAGTCCACTGACGATGCATGTGAGTAAGGGTGAGGCTTTTCTCTCTCTCTCTTTCTTTTCCTTGCTCCTCTCTCAATCGTTATGATACGGGCGGCCGCAGTTGATTGATTCCTTTTATTTTTCTAACCAAAAATACAAGAAATGGGGATCTCTAATGAAAAGGGAAAAAATTCCTTTTTAGTTGTTTGTTTTGCATTCCACTCTACTAGTGATGCTAGAGGTTCGTTTGGTACAACTTCAACTTTTAAATTTAACTCCGGTTTAGAGCAGAATTTTGGACTTGTCTAAACTCAGCTCAACCTCTCTTGTTTATTTTGTGAAAGAGCTTCACCTAACTCAACTCTCATTTTAGATGAAACTAAAACTGTTTGATTGAGCTCCAGCTTAGAAGAGCTGGAACTGTACCAAAATAGGAGAAAAAAAACTGGTTAATTTGTTCATATTCCATGTTCCTCCGCAATAATATGTGCGATGTGGAGTGCAAAGGAATGGAATGGATTCCATTTGTTGCTTTTTGGGGGGCTTTTAATAATTTGTCTAATTCTTTTGGCCTAATAAGAAGCAGCCGCAGCAGCGACTCCTCTTCTTCTTCCTCGTTGCCGACGTTGCCATTGCCAGGAGCAGGAGGCCCCCGGGAGGACGGGGCGACGGCGCCGCTGCTGCCCCAGTCTACCTGCAAGATGAAAATCGACATGGCCAACTCCGACGACAAGGCTCTGATCTCCGAGGATACAGCGCACCAGATTAGCGTTGGTAATTAATTTTTCATCTATATATACGTTCTCTTGTTTGTTCTTATTGTCAGTACCTGACTCTCCATAGATTCTATGAACACCACAACATATGCTTATGTATGAGCCTATCATACATATATATGTCCTTATAACCTAGTGCCAAAATAGACGCTATCCACGGCTAGATTGAAAATAAAAGGCTTCTGTCACAGTACATTCATGTTCATCATCCTGAGACCTCGTTCATGTTCACAGATGAAGTAATTTCTTTTTTTTTTAATTTCATATATTTTTAGTGATGCCTCTTCTTATTACTGTTTATCTGATTCCTCTACCCAAAATTAGTCATGACGCAGACCATGGATTGTCACTTCGGCCTGAACCAAAGAAAACAGAGAGAGAGAGAGAGAGAGAGAGAGAGAGAGAGAGAACCAACGACCTTGTGGTCTTTCAAGTCAATCTGCATATCAGTCACCGTGGCTTCACATTTCAATCTTTAAATTACTGATTAACTCCTGAAAGTCTTCTTTTCTTTTCACTTTCAGATCCTTGGTATCAAGTTGGATTCGTTCTGACAACTGGGGTGAATAGTGCATATGTTCTGGGATACTCTGGATCAGTCATGGTCCCTTTAGGTTGGATTGGTGGGACATGTGGCTTGATCCTAGCTGCTGCAATATCCATGTATGCCAATGCTCTCCTTGCTCGCCTTCACGAAATCGGAGGCAAACGACATATCAGATACAGAGATCTTGCCGGGCACATATATGGTAAATATTCATATGCTCAGTTCCCGCATTTCTATGAGGTTTACTTGATATTTGATAATGCGGAGTTTCATTCTCTTTTGTCCTGTGACGGTAAATTTCAGAATTCAACCATTATTTTCTTAATTTGTCCCCCTTGCATTATATCTCTCAATTTCATACTTGTTTTATTGGATTTCTAATGCATTTGCTGTGGTTTTGTTTATTAATAAAAAAGGTAAATTTTCTTTTTCAGTATGATTGAGTTGCCTTTATTCTGGTGACTACAGGTAGAAAAATGTATTCGCTTACATGGGCTCTGCAATATGTTAATCTGTTCATGATCAACACTGGCTTTATAATATTAGCTGGCCAAGCCTTGAAGGTACAGCCTACAGAGTAACATGATACCCAACTTTTGTTATGGTGAAAACCAATCTGGTGAAAATTCCATGCTGTTCTCTCCATATTTATTCCCTGCAATAGCTGGCTCTTCTATTTCTCAGAATCTAAGTTTTGAAATTTTGCCAGAATGCATGTGTTGAATTTCTTTTCAAGAAGAATTAAGACATATGAAGTCTTTTTCCCTCCTGGACTGACTTTGTGAACTTCCTCTGTGCAGGCAACATATGTATTGTTCAGGGATGATGGAGTTCTAAAGCTACCCTACTGTATAGCATTATCTGGGTTTGTCTGTGCTCTTTTTGCCTTCGGAATTCCTTATCTCTCTGCTCTCAGGATTTGGTTGGGATTCTCAACATTTTTCAGTCTCATCTATATTACTATAGCATTTGTGCTATCACTTAGAGATGGTATTACACGTTTCTTTGTTCATCTATCCTGCCAATTTTGAGGCCATGATTCATTGCACTTCCATTTGTCGTCATAACTTGCTATAAAATTTCATTACTATTTTTTTCTTTAAAAGGGATAACCACACCTGCAAAGGATTATACTATTCCTGGATCCCATTCAGCTAGAATCTTCACTACAATAGGTGCTGTGGCAAATCTCGTGTTCGCTTACAACACTGGAATGCTGCCAGAAATTCAAGTGAGTCAGTGTAGCACATATGAATGACCAGTGACTAGTTTATTTGCCATGATATTATGTTTATTGTAATATTGCAGGCAACGATAAGGCCTCCTGTGGTGAAGAACATGGAGAAGGCTCTATGGTTTCAGTTCACTGTCGGTTCGTTACCTCTTTATGCTGTGACCTTTATGGGCTATTGGGCTTATGGATCCTCAACATCAAGTTATCTACTGAATAGCGTCAAGGGGCCAGTTTGGGTAAAAACTGTGGCAAATCTATCAGCGTTTCTTCAGACCGTCATAGCCTTACATGTAGGTCCACCTCAGTAATTTTCCAATTGTGTGTGTGTGCGTGTGTTTTTTTTGAATTTACTTATATAATCAAATGTCAGATATTCGCGAGCCCAATGTACGAGTTCTTGGACACGAAATACGGCAGCGGACACGGTGGCCCTTTTGCGATCCACAATGTGATGTTCAGAGTGGGTGTAAGAGGAGGCTACCTGACCGTCAACACGTTGGTAGCTGCGATGCTCCCATTCCTTGGCGACTTCATGAGCCTGACCGGAGCTCTCAGCACCTTCCCCTTGACATTCGTTCTTGCAAATCACATGTACCTGATGGTGAAGAGGCACAAGTTGTCCACCTTGCAGATATCCTGGCACTGGCTCAATGTTGTTGGCTTCAGCTTATTGTCCATTGCAGCTGCAGTTGCTGCGCTCAGGCTAATCATGGTCGATTCCAGGACTTACCATTTGTTTGCTGATCTGTGATTGAGACCCAGATTTTCAGTGCAAACATGCACCTTGAATGATCAGCTGTATTTTTTTTCTTTTTCTTCTCTTTCTTAGGGGAATAGAGTTTGGTGATTGCAATGAATAACTCGGATGAAAATTAGTGTCTCGATTTGGTTGTACTGTTTTTTTAAGAACAGTAGTGATATCTTGTGTTATTGTACACGTATTACTAGTTGATGTAACAAACGGTGTGCCTAGGACAGAAATTAGCAGTATGCACGGTGTCAGGGTCCAAAGCATTTGGCATTCATTCGAGAGATTGTAATAAAACAGTAACTAATACTGGTTCTGAAAAATTACAATAAATAATCCAACAGTTGATTCAGATTGTAATCTGCCCTCAAGTCTGGGCGGCTGCTTGAGTTTCGGTTTCAGTGGTGGTGATTGTCTTGCACCTGTACCAGTTGGCGATCCAGAGGTAGACGACGAAGTTGACAGCACTGAGCGCGGCGAGCAGCCAGAAGAAGTAGTCGAGGTGGCCGCGGTTGAGGTTGTCTGGGATCCATCCGAGGCCGCCGCCCCTGGTGGATGCGGCGGTGACGATGACGACGAGCAGCGTGCTGAGGTAGTTGCCGAGCGCCGAGGAGGTGAGCGACAGCGCGGTGCACATGCTGCGCATGTCGTCGGGCGCCTGGTCGTAGAAGAAGTCGATCTGGCCGATGAAGGCGAACACCTCGGCGGCGCCGATGATGAAGTACTGAGGCACCTGCCAGAAGATGGAGATGGGCAGGTAGGCGGTGGAGTCGAGCATTCCGTGGGCGGCGGCGACGCGGAGGCGCACCACCTCCAGCACCCCGGCGGCCACCATGGAGAAGACGGAGATGACGAGGCCGATGCCCATGCGCTGGAGCTGTGTGAAGCCGCGCGGGTGGCCGGTGAAGCGGCGGGCGGCGGGGACGATGAGGCGGTCGTAGACGGGGACCCAGGCGAGGACGGCGAGGGTGTCGAAGATGGAGAGCGAGGCCGAGGGGATCTTGAAGTTGCCGCCCATGCGAGGGTCCAGCGTGTTCCCCTGAAGCACGAACATGGTGCTCATCTGCCCGTACACCGCCGACATCACGATCCCGCTCGCCCACACCGGCAGCAGCCGCACCACCGCCTTGAGCTCCTCCACCTGCGTCACGGGGCACAGCCGGCAACTGCTGCTGGACGTGGACTCGTCGTTGCCCGTCAGTGTGTGTGTCACGACCGCAGCCCTGTCCAGCCACCTGAACTGCTCCGTGTGAGCCAGCCGCCTCCTCCCGCCGGTCTTGTCGCCCTCGTAGAGGAGCGCGGCGTCGGCGGGCAGCGCCACCCTTGAGTTCCTGGCGGCGGCCACGACCACCTGCAGCATCCTGGTGAGCGGGCTCCCCCCGGGCTTCTGGTGCCTGTAGAGGCTGCTCCCCATGAGGAAGCTGGCGACGGCGACGGCCATGGCGACAGCCGGGATGCCGAAGCCCCATCCCCAGCCGACGTTCATCTGCACCCAGACGAGCACCGATGACGCCACCAGGGCGCCGACGTTGATGGACATGTAGAACCAGTTGAAGAAGGAGGCCTTGCTCCGGTGCTCGCGTGGGTCGGCGTCGTCGAACTGGTCGGCGCCGAAGGAGGAGACGCAGGGCTTGATCCCGCCGGTGCCCAGGGCGATGAGGTAGAGCGCGACGAAGAAGGCGGCGCTCTGGCCGGGGGAGGGACCGCACGAGGAGGAGGAGGCGGAGGTGCAGTATGGCGGCTTGATGCCTGGCACTGAGGCGGTCATGGTGAGGAACGCGAGGCCGATGATGTAGAGCGCCATGAATGCGGCGATGGTGCGGTAGCGACCGAGGTAGGCGTCGGCGAGGAAGGCGCCGACGAGGGGCATGACGTAGCATGTGCCGGACCAGTTGTTGACGCTGGCGGCGGCGGCGGCGTTGCCCTGGCGGAGGCGGTCGACCATGTAGTTGACGAGGTTGGCGCTCATGCCGTAGTAGGCCAGGCGCTCGCAGCACTCGTTCCCCAGGATGAACGGGCACGCCCTCCACGTCCCGCTCTTGCTCCTCACCGCCGGTTTCCCGCCATGGTCCGTCGTCCCGTCACTCGTCGTCGCCGCCGCCGCCTCCTCCATCGCCTCGCCGGCGTTCGTATGTCGCAGATCGAATCGAGAGGGGATCGATCGGAGCTAGATAATAGCTGTATATGCCAGCTTCCTGTTTTTCTGGATATAACGCGGCGGGTGTCATTAGTGCGATATATATAGTATTATAGCATAATACGAGGAGTACCAATCAATGCAATGCAAATACTGCCTGCTCTTTTCGATCGATCCGGAGACGGATTCACTCCAACCGGAATCCATACCAAGTATACACGTGTACCACCGAATCCATCACGGTTACTTTGATCCTTTTTTTTGTTATTTATCTCTCTATTTAACTACTAAATACGGCTTATCTCTCTCTCTCTCTCTCTCTCTCTCTCTCTCTCTCTTTTGCATTTTAGAGTCATTCAAAAACATTTGAATTGGAGTTGTACTGGAAAGACCTTATTGGTGAACCACATGCTGTTAATTAGCTTGCACTTGCACACTATTTTTGCATTGAAGAGTCATTCGGAAATATTTCGATTGAATTGGAGTTGTATTGAAAAAAAAGGAAATCTTACTAATATTGGTGAACTACAAGCTGTCAATTAGCTTGCCCTTACATTTGCATGGTTTATAATGCCACGTGTGGTTAGTTACATCAGGCATTTGATCGAGTCATATTTGGTTCATAACCACAACCTACCACAGTAACTTCAAGCAAAAATGCTGAGCTACGCACGTGCATAACCACTGCACATTTCAATCTTTGAGACGCACGAGCAACTAACCAAATTAACTAGGTAGTTCGCTTTTAGTTTTATGAATGAATACACTACAGACAGCTAATTACATTGACCAACCTAATGAGGTTTTGGCTGAGCAGATAAATCATCACAGCAAATAGGCAGTACGCACAGCGTCACAAAAGTAAGGCACCCAACGCTAGATATTACCATATAGATACAACTGCCTTTCAAAATATTCTGGACAACCAACAAGTACCTTGTCGACAACCTACACCTACATGCTCTGAAAATGCTGCTGATCGCCGATATCACCATATTCCGCAAAAGTTGCATGAGCGCCATCTCCAACAGATGCATCATCCTCTGTGACAGCAAACCCAGGTCCAATCACATCGACGCTACAAGATGAGCTTAGTCTGTCGCCTGGATGGACGCCAAGATGTTTCCTCACCTACAAAAAGAACCGAGGCCAGGTAAGCTGCATCAAAAGCCAGTTAAATTAAGGCGAACAACAGTTTTCGTTTGCTTACATTCATTTCAGGCACGTCAGTAAGGACTGCAGGGAGAATGTTCACCAGCTGGGGATTACTTGCAGATGGTGTTGAGGCTATAAGCCTCATTAGTGTTTCCCTAGCGCTTCTCTCAACCAAAGATTCTGTTTCTGGAATCAGGGGCTTCAAGCTAGGGAGCAGGGGAACAGTCGAAGACATAGAAGGCCCGCAACTCACCAGGTAAGCCTGGCCAGAGGAACACACATCAATGACTGGGACATGCACAATGGGGTCAGACATCAATGGTGTGAATGTTGGAACTTGTGAACCATGCAAGGAAACAAGTGGTGAAGTAGGAAGCGGCAGGTGAAGTAAAGGATCATGCAGTATCGATGGAAGATTAAGTGACTGGAGATCAGTTGTATCCATCTTTGCAGAAACTGTTGAAGTCGGCGGCTGATCATTTGGTAGCAAAGAACTCAAAGGCGGCATGGGCAGTGGTTCTACAGATGTAACTGGCATATGCAGAGGGGTCACACTGTACTGCAGAGAAGATGAAGATGGGCATGGTGGGCACCAGCAATAGTAAGGCTTAAATGGTTGCTCTGTAGAATCCTTAGTAAGTGGATATTGAGTCGCAAGAGGAAACAGAGATGGCAACAAGGGAAATGAAAGAGGCAAGTCTAGAGGAGGTGAATTAGCACTGTTTTCGGAACAGTCCCCACCACACTTCTCACTGGCAGAATCAGAGCTAACAATCTTTGGTATCAAAAGATTTGCATCATCAGGACCAGTTGATGAGCTCAGCCAGTCCCCACGTCGCTTCAGCTTGTCTCTTCCAGCAATCTTTGCACACAACATCCTTGGCACCCCATCTTTAAAAGCACCAGATCTGGGACTCAGACTAGTTTGGTAGACAGAATTTGCTTTTGCTGCATTAGCTGCAGAGGTGCGGAACCGTGAAGACTTGGAAACAACTGATGAGGGCTGTAAATATTGATCTTGTGGGCTTGAAGCACCCAGGAAGTCATTAAGTGATCCCAGAGATTTAACATCTCCAATACTTGATGCAACAAGATAAGCGTGTAGATGAGTGGCAAAAGCATCAAGTCGTGAATCTGAGATGCCTGTGAGATCAGAGAGTGTTGGCCTTCCCTGCAGTAGATTTTTCATCTGCACACACATACACACAAAATAGTTAGAAGAATCAACATTCTCAGTATTATTGGCACATTTTCATAGAAAATTGCAATGTCGATTTTTAGCCTAACACGAATTGCTCAAGCTTCTGTAGTTACCCATTTATGTAAAAAGCTGGTAGACTGTATAATACAGAACACAAACCTTTGCAAGAAGGTCCATCCCGTGTTTCTTTGACTTCTCAGCACACCAATAGTAAAAAACTTTAGATTCTGAAATCCTGATGAGGAAAGATCGTCCTGTATTATCAGCTGAAATTTCTTCAACACAAACTTCTGAAACTTCATGGTCATTGTTCAGGAGAGCTAGTTGCTCCGAATGACCATCATCACCAGCAAAGATAATGCACATGCTCGATGAAGGAAGAAGACCAAGGCTCAGCTTTCCTCTGCACACAGAAATTGAGTGCACATGAGACCCTTGAATCCTTATTGTAAATGAAAATAAGATAATTGACAAATAAATGTGTCTATGAAAAGTATTGCAATGGCAAGATTGTTTTGCACTCAATTGGCCCGCTTTAGTTCTTTTGGTCTATAAATTCATATACGATATAAAGTAGTACATAAAATAAATCTACACTTTTAGTTGGACTGAGTGGGTCAATGGTGATACCATGCGTGGATAAACATGAATCCCCTTTTGCACTATCAATAAGAAAAAAAGGGGGAAAATGAAATCAATTAAATGAAGATCAGGAGAGAAACTTCAGAAGAAACATAATGGGAGATAGGAATTAACAAAGGGGAAAGAAGGGAAGTGGAAAACAATTTCAAAATCTAGGCTCAGCAATAGATTTTCACCAGAGACACTAGACAAGTGTAAAATGTAACATGCACTGATGCACAGCACTATGCTATTGACAAAACATAAATTTCAAGACATCTGTGGGACCGAATGATGAGTGAAGACATTCATAAAACAACTTAAAATATCATGTTTGACACCTTTTTCCAAAGAAAAAGAATAGAAAAAATCTGTTTTTTCATAGAAAGAAGACATAGGAGTAAATTAAAAAAAAGTACATGGCCAATTCTTTGACTTTCTTATTACCTTAATCAACAAGAGCACATAAAAACCACACATAAACTAAAAATATTTCCCTCACAGGTAAAACCTCGTAGAGCAATGATATTGATAGCAGAAATATTTTTTACAGCATAAGGTCATAACAACAAGAACACACCAAGTGCCATTTTAAGTGGAAAACAAAAGATGTAGCAAATAGTGTTTAATGGATAACTCGTCAAGAGGGGAAAATAAAAGGCACAGTTTGCAAACACAACGATTCATAGACGGTGCAACTTGTAAAACACTGTCACTGTGAACTAATGAACCAAATATTTACATTTACAGTGTGTCCAGAGTGAAGCAAATACTAAAAGTACTCTGTAAAGTAACAACACCAGATATGCTTGAAATAATTAGCTGCAACCACAAGCATACTTTATAACTGCACATCATAGAAATTAATGAAGAAGTCCACTTCCCCCTAAAGTGTTCTGCTGGAGCACTTAAGCCCGCTGAACTACTTAAACTGGCCCACTTCACCTCCTAATGAAATTTCTCCTTTTGTTTCTCATTCTGCAAGTCATGTTTTAAATTGAAATTTGTGCGACGATGGATAAGAAACCATTTCTCCTTTTGTTTCTCTTTCTGCAAGTCATGTTTTAAATTGAAATTTGTGAAACCTAATGTTATTGAAATTTTTTTAGAACTTCCAATAACCATTTGGATAGGTTGGAAGCACCTATGAATGATTTAACCATCAAAATGTAAAAGTATGTATAAATTTGTAACAAAGATTGCACTGTCATGTATCATCTCACAAAATATAAACCTATAACACAATTTGTACACAGAGATTTTGTACCAGTTCAGTAGTTTCAGGGGATAAAGTAAGCTGAGCCAAAAAACAGTTTTGGGGGAGGTTAAATCCACCGAAATGGTAGGGGGAGTAAAGTGGTTTTTGTTCCTAGAAGTAATACCAGAAGTAAAAACAACAAAAAAAAAACAGCACACTCTTCACAGTTAGGCATAGCATCTAAAAGCATCAATAATTAGGAATCCTATTAATCAAATCTCATCCAAGACTGGAATTGTACTAGTTAGTCATTATCAATGCAGGCAACATAAAATCGTAAGGCCATGAAAGAAACTACCTTCTCTTTCCTCATATATCAGAGATTATGACACACGCCCAAATTACCTACAAATGAAAAGACATATTTATTTGGTAGGATGAACAGTGCCATCACTCATAAGATGAAACATGTAATCCTGTAATCAACAATTTCTAGTATAATACTTCTTAATTAGGTGAGAATTCTTGAAAAATATCTGCTCATGAGAAATTATTATATGATATGAAGTGAACAAAAGAAATGACATGAATACACAATCATGCCGAAATCAGAGTATCACTGTATCGGACAAAACACTTAAAATAGCAGAGAGAAACAGAAGAACGAAGGAATTCCGTATTTCCGTATCATAATTCATGCTACTGTGATGCAGGATATTGACTGCATGAACACAGGTCTAACTGGATTAGTGGCATGAAAGAGGCAAAGAAGAAAAATAGGAGGACCAGAAGGCATTATTATGCTGACCAGAGAAGTACAAGGGTTTTCAGATTGTTAAAGTTTGGATATGGCATTATTGAAAAATCTATTGAATGAAGCACTTGCAATACTTGCCCATGCAAGCAATGGACGATTCATCACTTATTACTAAACTAGTCTTCTGACTGGACGATTGCAACATGGAACATATTCCTAACAAAAGAAAGGACCATCAGAATAGAATGGCCACTACTACCACACTATTGTTTTATATAAAAAAGAACAAATAACTGTGCAGTTAGGCATATTTTTTTTCATTTTCCTTCGCTAGCTACATAAAGACATACTGATAAATAGGATTCAAGATATCAAAATTTTGGAGACAATAGTAAGCGATCCCCATGCAAATTCTTACAGCATACTAGCTTGCATATGAAGTAGACATAGTTCAGAAAAAAAAACAAGTTAATGCAGGAAAAAACGTAACAAAAGCTTAGTGGGCCATTGGAGACAAATTAATAATAGTGCACACAATTTCCAAACACAAGAAGTATGTTACCATGGACATGCTCAACAGGCGTCAAACATGCTATATAATCCCTCAGCAGAAGAGTTTGTGCAGCCTACTTGAGAAGTAGTAGGGTAAACATGCAAGAATTAATAGGTGATAAGCTAGTGATCCACATGCACTTGGATAGGAACATGATCAAACCAATGAATTGGCAGTTTATCATGACGTGAATTTGTGGTTTCTTTTTTTTGTGTGTGTGGAGAGAAAAAGACATACAGAAGAAGGCTAGTCCAGTAGCAGTGAAGTTGAAAGGAGGAGGTTCTAGTTGCATGATGTGAAGAAACATTGGATCAATCCAAGAATAGAATGTAAATGCTAATAGGAACCAATAAGAGTAAACAAGCAGCTTAAGAGTTATGCAGCTATAGAAGGTGAAGGAATCGCATGTAAACAAGATGAAGCAGAAGCCAAATCAGTGATGCCCTTGTATTTCAACCATTCCATGTCCTTGTGTATAACAATCATCACGAGAGTCGTTACCAGTAAATAAAGTTGACAGCATAGAAGAAGTTCAAGTGCAAGTATTCGTCTTTGTTCGTTGTGTTGCAGAGAAGAAAAGTCCAAGCAACGCAGGAGGGAGAAAGGAAAGAAAGGGAAAGAAGCATGGTACCTGATGGGCGTTGGGCAGAGGAGGGGACCATGGCGGTCGACCTTGCCGACGTGAAGAGCGACGAGGGGAACGCAGAGGCACCTGTAGAGCAAGCCGACCTCGGACGCCTCGAAGTGCTGTTACCATGGATGGATGGAAGTCGAAGATGAGATCGGATAGCTTTGGGGTTTGGGAGGAAGAAGAAGAAGAAAGGGGAAAGGTGTAGGTACCTGCGAGAGGTGGGAGATGAAGCGGTCCTCGGCGGCGCCGCATGAGAGGTTGAGAGTGAGGAGGGGCCTGAGGCGTTCGTCGGCGCGGCAGGCGCCGAGCAGCTGGTGGCGCAGAGGCACCGGCTGCTGTTGCGTCGTAGAGGCCTCACCGCCGCCTTGCTCACCCGATCGGGACACCTCCGCCTCCTCGTCGCGGGCTTCGGCTTCGGCTTCGGGGACCCGTTCCCTGGTCGGCGGCGCGCCCATCGCAGTCTACTGGAGTACGTGTGCTAGCTAGGGTTTGGGATCGGCGGATTGGAGAGAGAGAGAGATTGTGGAGAATTGGATTTGGAGAAGAAGAAAGAGAGGAGGGGACTCCTCCCACCACACCAGAAGATACAAGATATTATTTGGGATCCCCCTTCTTTCTTTTCCGTCCCACGTGGGCCCCGCTCCACCATCTGCGTTTCATCGGGTGGCCACTGCTATTTTCTCCACCATGTTTTTTTCGTCATATTCCTTCCACAACTAAAGTCATATATGCATGACATAGTTCCTCTCCTATATACTTATTAATTAAAAACCATTAATACTTCAACTTTTTTGTCAGAAATTTCGGACTTCAATTTTGATTTGAGTGGGTTATGATTTATTAGGATTCTGGTAAGCCATTTTAGGTTTCAACATTGGTTGCTACTACACGAATCGGTGCATGTAGATTTGCTGCAGACTTAACTTGGTGGTGACTTTCTTCATTCACATTAAACCACTCCCCCGTCCTTAAAGAAATTCAAATAACGGTTACTAACTTGGACTAGATTAATGGCTAGGAGTTGATTTATTTTGAAATGAATAGTGTCTTTTATTGCAGCCAACAAAAAGATGTGTTAATGAGAATTCTCTTGCATGCGTGTCTTACTTGTTTCTCATTCATGTTATAATGAAAAAGGATTTTAAAGTTTTATTTTTCTTTAAAAGAATTATCTCGAGTGGATTTTATTTGTCAAGTTAGCAGTCATGACTCATGAGTAAAAAACAATTAAAATTAATTCTCATATCAAAATCAGTTTTTGATTATAATCA
This sequence comes from Oryza punctata, assembly GCA_000573905.2. Lineage (NCBI taxonomy): Eukaryota > Viridiplantae > Streptophyta > Magnoliopsida > Poales > Poaceae > Oryza > Oryza punctata. Next base: position 36,431 of record CM002494.2, on the reverse strand, counting down.
AAATCATCTACTCCCTCTGTCCTATACGTTTTCACATGGTCTCCAGTACCATACTTTGACAAAAAGAAGTTCACAATATGTTATCAACAACTACAAAATAACATCACATTATAATATTTTGAAATACAAATGTAGTGATATGAAAACCATGACACTAAACATATATATTGTTACTGTAGTGTTAGCCAAAGGTTATAAGATTGATTTTTCATGTAGTATTCTTAATGGAGAGAGTTAATAAATAATGCCTGGCCAGTGCTTGTAAGCGGTTTAGTCATTTATCTTCTTTTTTAACAGAAACAAAATGGTACTACTAAAAAGGAAGACGAAAATAATAAATAACTCATAGATGGATAACCGTTCACAAAAGTGGCACGGGAAGGTTATGAAAATAAATTGAAGATTTCATAGGATTTCATGATTTTTTTTCTGTGTATTCCGTAGTGATGAAAAAAAACAAATCCTGTAGAATTTAACAACTACAAAGTTCCTCCCATTCAAATATCCACTAGAGGGTGTTCAACACCGGAATGAGGGGATCACTGGACTATCCCTAAATACAACAATAAACAATGAAGCAAGCAAGGTGGAATAACACTGCGATTTACAATATATCACTGGAGGCACAAACGCCACCTAAAAACCTATGCTTTGCTTTTCATATAATTATCATCCACAAATTCACAGGTTGATATTCAGTCAGTATAGTAGGAACAATCTTGTGTTGAAGGCAAGCAAAGACAGCATATTGAACGGTGCCTCACACATTATGTTCAATGAACTTTGCTTCACCTTCCTTCATCCGATATGCTTGAGCATACATATTCTCACATCACAGGGGCACATTAACAACTTTATATATCTAACTAAAATTTGATCGACCTGCTTCCAACTGACGGAATCGAGCATCATGTTTCATGAATATGATGAATTTATGATTGATTCATGGTGGAAAGTGCAGGTGTAGGCCTGAACAGCCTCCGGGACACCCACTGGATGGGTCTCAATAGCTGTGCCCTCTTCTTGCGCCAGAACCAAATCGCAGCACTGTACTGCTCGTTCCGAATTTTCCTCGTAGCTGCTCTCCAATCAAACTTCTCCATCTCCTTTCTGGCAGCCTTCCGCATTGTCTCTCTCAACTCTTCGCATGTCAAAAGACGTTCAATCTTGCTAACACAGTCATCAACATCTCCTGGTGTGTACAGAAAGCTGGTCTTACCCTCCTGATCCTCTGGTATAATATCAGGTATTCCTCCAGCGCGAGCTGCAACTACGGGAACTCCTGATGACATAGCCTCCAATACAACAAAACCAAGCGTTTCTGACTCAGAAGGCATCACAAACACATCCCCACTGGCATAGGCCTGTGATAGCTCTTCTCCTTGTAATGTACCAGTGAACACTGCAGGCATTCCTGTGAACATCAGTTCAAGTTCAGCCCTGCACAGAAAATAGCCAAGACCAACTCACATATCCAGTACACAAATAAACAATCATGAGAAAATACAAGTTCATTCGACGGGAAATCCTCCACGGTGCCTCAACTTTGTGCACCCATGGAAGAAGAATGGGTGACATGGAGGTCGGCTGGCCTTGTTAGTCCGATGACTGACGCCGAAGTGCACTTAACGGGGGCACGATAGTGTTTGTGAATAAGTTTGTAAAGGTGGTGCTTTGACGCACTGCGAGCGTGTGCCCGATGTTGGGGCATGTTGTACAGACTCTCTTTTCCTCATAATATACCTCGATCGGCTATCACCAGCCGGGCGAAAGAAAAATACAAGTTCACCTTGTGCATTTCATTTGCTAGTTTAAATTCACTTTTCCTACTTGGGGATGATATAGAGTATATGGCCCCCTAGTTTTTTTTATACAAAACTAGTATAACATTCGAAACCTCACAAGAATGTTTCCTCTAGTGAGTATCATGTTTGATTGCCTTTTTTTTTTGGGGGGGGGGGGAGGGGGGGCTAAACTGTGGCAAGAACACCTTTTCTGAGGCGGAGAAATTCTGAGCTAGAATTGGACAAGAATATGAGTCTATGAAAGGTATGGCAATGTGTTACAAAGTGTGGTACACCACAGCTGTGGAAAGAACCGAATGGTAGCCATGAGATATCATATTTGCCTAACGAGTGTTGCAATGAAACAATGCCCCTAACTACTTGGTTCTGCAATACTCACCTGAATGGCCCATCGCCAACAAATGCGATTCTTGATCCTGGAAGTCGGTCCATGACCCTAAGAAAAAAAGAAATGAAGTGAACAGTGAATGATGCTAAATAAATACAGGATATAGCTCAGGAGAAGAATCAATGACAGATGTCAGCAGAAAGCAAAAGTATGCCAACAAAATATTGTGGCAAAAAAAATTGACCATGAGAAGTTAGTGAATGTTTCTACAGTATGCACTGTAGAAATCAGACACAATTGGACCATGAGAAGTTAGTGAATATTTCCAAAAATACCTCGCAGTGTGCACTATAGCATTTAAAAAAATCAGATAAAATTCACAACATGAGCTCACCTCTTAAGAAAATCTAAGCTTTTCTCAACTCCCAGACGACCAACATACAGTATAAGTGGTTTTTCTGGTTCACCGTTACTGATAGAGGAAAAGGGAAAGTATAAGCATGCTGTTAGACAGGGAAGAATATAGTTGCTCATTTCAATTCATGCAATAGTATTATCTACATAGTGAATGAGGCAACAACCAGTAGCAATTTAGCACCATGGCATCTGCACTGCAAAAAGGCAATTGAGCAAAGAGAAGAGATTACATACGTTAGCCTTGCACGCATTTCGTCATTACGGAAACGGGGATGGAAACTTTCTGAATCAACACCCTTATTCCAAAGGCGTATCTTATTGGCTGGAAATATGACCCATCAGAATAAAGTGGTAATAGCAAGATAAGGTGAAACTACGGAATACTGTCAGAATAAAATGGTAAAGGTAAAAAAACCAAAACTATGTATAGCCATGACAACCTGCTGTAACACGGGCAGCTTGAAGATCCTTGCCAATAGCAACTGATGGTACCAGTGTGAGATCCGCAGCTCGGTGCAAGAATTCTTTGGGGAGTGAGAAATGCATCAGTTGGTTAGTATTACTGTAAAGATTGTATCCGCATAGTAAATGACTGGAAGCTTACTTATAATCAACCACATGGGCTTCACCAACCAGCTGAATGTATATCTCGGTATATAACTGCAATAGGTTATGAAGAATCAGGTTGCTGTGTGGATAAAGCCGTAATTTCATAGGATGTAAACCAGCCATCAACGGAATTTTTTTCCCTAGGATCCCAGAATCGTGTTTCCACTGATGTTACTGAAGATAAAGAATACATTTCTGAATTATTCAAGTACTGTACTGAAGTTTTTTCTTTCCTTTTCACCTTTCAAATTGATGTTTTGGTAGTGAGTAAAAAAGAGCACGGCTAAAATTTTCAAGACTTATGCAGAATTTTCACATGAGAGGAAGCAGCAAGCATGCCATCATGAAGCAGCCGATAGCAGTGACTTGGGAGAGACCCTTCAATGTTGATATTGTACTGAAAGTCATAAACTTTGCCTTTTATTAGTATGAGCTCAGGAAACTCACATTGGAACATGGGTGTGGTACGACATTACTAGAGGGACGCAGAGCAACTTTGCAATTATTAGGGCACCGAATACCTGTTTTGGAGAAACAGAAGCGGTAAGTGGCATATTAAACTCAAATTAGGATGCTATGCTAGTGGTATTGATGTAGTAGAAATTAAGTACCATTATTCCAGGGGAAGAGGCGTGAATGATGTCAGGCTTAAATCTAGCAACTTCTCCGATAATCCGAGGGCTTAGGGCTAGTGAAAGTGGAACCTTCTGGTACCACGGGCAGGGGAAGCTGGAATCAATGAATTAAGACATGTCAGCAAGAATGCTGCTGTCGGTGGATAGGAACGATGGCGTCCATATATTACTAGTATATTATATACCTCCATGATCCGATTAGCTTTGCTCCGTAGAATTCTTGAGGTACGCCCTCATGCGTGGTAATCACAATGACCTGTGGAAGCGAATCCAACCAGGATAGGATAGGATAGTGGGTGAATGGGGAAGGGAAAATCCAAAGCCAGCGAAAAGCATAGTACCTCATCACCCATCTCTCGAAGATACTTGATGAAGTTCTGGAAGCGGTTCTTGTAGCCGGAGACGTATGCGAACGGGGAGGGCTCCACGAAGAGGGCGATGCGGCGGGGCCTCGAGTCGAGAGAGGAGGAGGCCGAGGAGGCGTCGGCGTCGGTATCCGCAGGGTCCGACTCCGATGGAAGGCAGAGGGGCTTTTGGGGGAGGCGACGGTGCAGGCGGAGAGGGTACGGCTTGAGCGCGGACGTCGCGACGGCAGGACGCGACAACAACGGCGGCGGCGGCGGCGGCGGCGGCGGCACGAGGATGGAGGAGTTCCATGCCGCCATATTATGCGGCTTCACTGAACAAGTGAAGTGAGGCAGCGCAAAATGCCAGCCCAGCCAGAATTATTCACCTCCTCCAAATTAAACTCACATAAAGCAAGCATATTCGGTTCTCTTCACTTGCAGATGCCCCGCCCGGAACACACGTTCAATTTACTCTTGATTATCTCTATTAATTCCAGCTGAAAAAAGGGATTACTTTTCAATTGTACTTATTGTTTTACAACAACTGGCTTACATGTATACTATGTTTTTCTTTTGAAGATTTATATCTTACATCAATTGGGCAACTCCCTCGAATTTTTCTCCGATCTCATGTTTTGAAGATAGATTTTTATTACATGTAAAGCGAGAAATCTTATTAGCACATAATTAATTAAGTGTTTAACTATTATAAATTTAAAAAATATATTTATTTACTTTTAAAAAGTTTCTATATAAAAGTTTTTTAATTAATAGTTTGAAAACATGTTAATAGAAAATAAGGAAGTTGAAGTTTGGAGTTGAAGAATAAAAGCCTTACTCTAAGTATATTACTGGAGTATTAGCAATACTCTAAGCGGAAGGGAGAGAGAGTAGACTAGAGCGAAGGAAATCATCTTCATGACAGGTACTGTCATCTCATTATCCGGTTGCAGCCAATGAGCTTCAACCTCTGAGCTCAAACGGAGATAGCCAAGCCAACAGGAGCCACCAGCACTCGGCACTCTCTATTGATGTCTACATACATACATACATACATACAAGATCCAAAATAAATGGACCGGGCTACAGACATAGTACTAGATAGATGATACTAGGAGGATAGAATAAGTTCATTTTAGATCCCTCATCTTGACACCAAGTTTAAAATTCGTCGCTACATCACAATACCATGTATAACGTACCACTCAATTTGTAAAACCGGTGTATCCGAGGTGTCAGAGTAGTATAGTGCTCGCTTTCGGTTGACGTGGCGGCTAAGTTAGTGTGGGACCCACATGTTAGGCCAATTTAGTCCGGTGGACCCACATGTCGGTGACACATCCTCTCCCTCTTTATTTCTCTACCTTTTCTTAGTGGTGTAAGTGGCAGGGGATGAGATGGGATGATTGTCCAGGCGCAGGAGAAGGGCGTTGGAGGCGCGGGAGCAGGCATTGCATGCGGCACGCGGGGGGCACAGGGCGCAGACGATGGTGGCATGGAGGAGGGCGTCGGCGTCGACGAAGGAGGAGGAGGGATGGGGATCCTGCTGAGGCCATCACCACTAGAGATCGTGGCTTGCCATCACAACCTCAAGAGCAGTTAGGTTGCCTCTGGCTGACCTCTCCGCTTGGGTGTCGGTGGCTGGGGTTGAGATAGGTCGGGTGGGAGGTGCGACCGAGCGGGATGGATGTATAGGCACAGGAGGAGGGCATCAACATCGGCTACGAAGGAGGAGGGATGTCCACTGCATGGCCACCGTGACAAGCAGAGCGGCCCAGAGCCCTATCTTAGATGGTGCCTGCCAACGCCACATAGCGGGCCGCCCGATCGGATCCCACTGTTGATGCCGTGAGGGTAGGGAAAAAGAAGAGAAGCTGTTGCAGCCTCGCTAGTAGTTGGGTGCATCTAGCCGACCTCTCCGCTTGGGCGCTATCACCCAACACGGAGTCAGTCCTTCTACTCGCTGCTTATTATTAGATCTCACCGTCACCCGCCGAATGTCAGCAACCGCTACCCCTATCCACACGCGGCGGCCGCTCCTGTCCATGTCGTTCACGCCCTACCTCCCATCTGGTCATGATAGGGAAGAGAGGGGAAAGGGGGCCAGAGGATGAAAAAGTTGGTTGTTGATATGTGGGGTCTGCGTGACTCCACGCTGACTCAACACAACTGATCGGAGTCAAAGTGCCACATCAGACGAAAATCAGGAGCCATACTATATTGGGAAGAAAGTTGACACGGTTTTGCAAGTTTAGGTACGAGCTATTCTCGGTATTGCGGTTAACGAATGAAATTTAAACACCGCATCAATTTGAGAGACCTAAAGTGAACCTATTCCTACTAGGATATTGTCAGGGTTATGGATAAGACATACCCTATGATCATGGGTTAAGCTCAGTGGGGCCCACCATATACCAAGTCTTATACAGAATCAGGCCTCCCATACGGAAGGAATTCCAGATAAGGAAGGAGGAATAGAGTTCTACATGAAAACTACAAGGATTATATAGACCGTATCCATATATGTCTCCTTAGTTCTACTTGTACAAGGGGATATCTGTGAGTATAAATACAAGACCCCCTAAGAGGAGGGGGAAGCCCAGTCAGAGGGAGGCAATAGTCAGAATAGACACCAAAACACGCCGCCAGACATTGACATCAGAGATAAATCTAGACATACCCAACCTGGTGCCTGCGGAGACCGACAAAAGGGATCTAGCGCTATCTTTGATCTCACCAAGTTCATATTCGAGGAGGAAGACTACCCCGTCGTTGACTACGAGTGGTGATCTATGCCGCTGTGTCGATGACGACTAGATAGGCCATCCTAAATATTGTACCCAAGTGATACTGATATATAATAGAAACATCGGTTTCAGCCAACAGGAGTACGGCTATTACTTGTCAGATAAGGGGTCCGAACCTGTATAAAAATCTTTGTCTCCTGTCTTTTTTACCTCAATCTCGCGTATGCCCTGGTACCAATGATCCACATACCATGCAAATACCGTAGTCATGATCTACACCATCGACAGTGGCGCGCCAGGTAGGGCACATTTGGTGCTTCAAGATTTCGACGAGATTGGTTTCAAGAAGATGGATTATCCGATCACAACTACTCAACGACTTCGATTGTGGGAGATACAACCCAACCGAAGTGCATTCTCCGATGGATCGGGATTCTCGTCATCTCAAATTTTATCAAGTCATTGCCGCTGAGGATATTTTGATGAGGGATACTTCAACGACTTAGATCATGGAAGATCAGATCCAGAGTACGTCTCCAAGTCGCCGCCGCGGAGAACATCAATTCAATGGCCCGGTTCGACTAGTTAGAAACCGCTGGCCAAATTCGGGTCCATCATGGCTGACGTAACAGAGTCATGTGAGAGGCCGGCAAGCATACGGACTTCGGACAAATCAGTGGCTCGCATTAATCCCTGGAACTCCTGCACAGCCACGTCATCTCTCCCTCTTGCCGCACGACCAAGCAGCCGGCCGAACAGCAACCGACGCTTATACATGTAGTATACGTACATGTCTGTTTGACATGAGAACGTGCGCACATATAAGTATCGGTACATCAACACATTAAGCTAATGTCTTTCAAGGTAATTAGTCAGATTAATTTTTTAAATAAATCTACTAATTTTGTATCTACACGTATACGTAATATTTTTTACACAATTTACCATATCTATTTTTCAGATTCATACGATATTGTTAGATCTATAATTTACTTCTTACGTTTACCTATACAATGTCTGTTGCGCGGGTGCTCCCTACATTAGGCTGACAACGGCTTAATACTAGGAGCTTGCTTTGTTTTCTTCTGTATAAATTCATGCTTCATGCTTGTTTACGGTTTATGTAATACCCGATATATAATTTGAATCTGCTTGTTATATTCTGATAATGCTAGAAGTCTCGTGCAGTTTTCTGAGTACATACTCGATATTCTCTGCTATATGTTTTACCTTCTAGAAAATATTTTTCAGAAACAATTAAGCACTCGAGTAGGCAGCGGCCTAGTACAACACCATTACCAAGAACATTCTCGAATAAATGCAGCGTTGTCGGACCAAACCTACCGACGAAAACCGACGACCTATCTCACATATAGCGCCGACCGTGGCTGAACTATGTGAGAACAGGTTGACAACGGATAATTTCCCGCGAACATTGTCGGCTTGATCACCTGGAATGATTGTGAACGGGTATTGTAACCCCTAAGTAATCTTGGGGACGAGATTATTTTAAGGGGATAGGTTTGTAACACCCTGAAAATTTCGACTGTGAAATACGGAATTAAAAAAAAGGAATAACCAAAAATCTTTTTCAAAATACATTCATGCCTGAATTAATTTAATTCGATCTGTCGTTTTTCAAAATACATTCAAAATACCCTACTGAACGTCTGAGAATATGCTTACATTTTAATTTTAAATATTATTTACATATACCAAATATTCTCCTAAAAACATTTCTCTAGGTATTAAACCCCTCTGATGTAGTTGTTCTCCAAACAAAGTCATATATTACTATTTTGGTTGGACACCCTCCACAGGAGAGTTCATTAAAACGAATAATATTTTACAAAGGGAATATTGCTTAGATTATTTTCTAAGACTATTTAAAAAGGGGTAAGCCCTTTGGAAAATAACTCGCAAATAAAATCTACCGGTGAATTATTTATCGGAATTCCATTTGCGAAACGATTTCCTAAAAAGAATATTTCTAAAATAAATGACATTCTCAGATAAAGTCTGCTTTTCTCCGGGGAAGGCCTAGCCTAGTTTGCTTATTAGAATTGCTATCTATTTTTTTGTGTGTTTAGGTTTGGTGCCAAAAGATCTCGATTAAATCTTATCCCTACAGAGTCGTGCTCTGTTCAACGTCCTGCCTTTCCTTATCCCCTCCGTCTGTCATTTCGGTGCCAATCAAATTAAAGCCCCGAAATTCCTTTCTTCGCAGTGTTATCTCTCCCTCAAACTCTCGGAAATCCTACGGTTAAAGTAAAAACCACTTCATCGATTCAAACTCGATAATTCCCTCGAATATTTACGATCGATCGACGTATTTATCTATCACGCGTCGATTCGAATATCCCCGGTTTTATTCTACCGCGACGATTGGATTTGAATACCATACGTCGTCCTAGAAATTCCTTTTTCGGTACCGTCAGAGCGCTTGCAATAAAATCCAAAAATCAATTGTCCCATTTATACAACCCAACCACGACATCCAAATTTAATTCAAAAGTCCATATATACAATCCATCTACAAATTCAAATTCAAATATCCAAAATAACAGTCCAATTATACGAACCCATTTACATCCAAGTGTACCAAATTGAAATGTCCCAATTTATACAGTCCTATATTATACAGTCCATAATTACAGTCCCATTAATTACATAAAGCCAAATAAATTTACAAATCCCAGAGAAATATAAAGGTCCCTAACCCAATTGGGGCACCTCTCTCACAACCAGCCCATTTCCTCTCTTCTTCTCAGCCCAACCATCAAAAGTCCACTTTACCTCCCCCTGTTTCAGCTAGCACAGCATGCATGCAAGGTGTTCGATGGAATGTCTGCAAGCCACCTGCATAAGTTAAATGTTGCCAGCCACCTCCCCTGCACCCATACTCCCAATTTACAAAACCCTTCCCCAAAACATCAACAACACAGTGAGGAGAGTGCACACCGAATAGAAACACCGAGTTCACAGAGTCCTTCTCACCTTGCTTCCCATGCAGCAACAGCCAAGCCTATAAAACCGCTGCCAAATCTCAGCACCACCTTGCCTCTCCATTTCATTCTCCCTCTCCCTACCCTTGCTCTGCCAATCCTCTTCCCTATCCAGCGCATTGGCTGCCACCCCTCCATTTGCTCCACCGCGGCTGGCCTAGGCTAAGCTTTGGTTGGGCAAAGGGATGGGTAGGCCACCGCACCATCGATCGAACCTGTGAACCTTCGAACGTTTGAATGTGAGAACAATTGAACGCTCAAACCTCGGACGTAATCAAACTAAAAATGAAGTTAAAACTGAAAAAAAACAAACCTCTGTGAATGTGTTCGAGCACTTGGCGCGCGAGGACGAACCGCGAGCCAAGGATGAACCGCGAGCCGATCGTCGACGCCGTCGGCCACTCTCGGCGTGCCGCTACCCGGCTGCCGCAAGGTGAGCATCTCTTCCTTTCTCCTCCTTTGCCCTTGTTCTCCGCCCTCCCCGCTGTCCTTCCTTGCTGTTGTCTCTGCCTTGGCACAGTGCCGCCGTCGTGAGCACTGTCGTCGCCTCCTCTTCGCGCGGCCATCACCGTGCTGCGCCCCACCTCCTCTTCCCCAATCCACCGTCACCCCGTGGAGCTCCCCCTACCCTCCTCCTCCTCTCGGCCCGACTCGCGCGCCACGACCGGCCGCGCCATGACAACCGGCGTCGCCATGCACCGCCTTGGCTATAGCAGCCGCCTCTCATCACATCCTCTGCCATTCGCGACTGCGTCCACTATCTTCGCTCTCCCCTCGCTGACCCAAGGCGCGCGGACGAGCGCTTCGCGTGCACTCGCCACCGCGCTGCCTGGACCCGCACGCCAAGGTCGCTTCACCGCCAACACCGTCGGCGCCCACCCTACTCCACCTTCCAGAGCCAACTCGCCACCACCGCCTCGGCGCGCGACCAGACTGACCCGCGCGACGACCAGACTGACCCGCGCGAGCGCTGCTCCCGCGGAACCTCTCCTGTCACCTCCATCTCCGCTTGGCGGGAGCCCACCGATGACGCCACTGATGCCCGCGCGCTTGGGCCGGCCGCAGCCCGCGTCGGCGCCGCCTCGACCCCCTCCACCCACCGCCCCGAGCCCGGGCGCCACCCCTGCAGGTGCCGCCCCGCACCGCCGAGCCCGGCTGCCGCCCCACGCCCCAGCTGTCGGCGCCGCCACCCACCACCTCGCCGACGCCCACCGCCCTCGCCGCCCCCCCTCCCCGGCCGACCGCTGCCGCCGTGCGCCCCTTCCTCCTCCTCCCCTGGTCGGCTGTGAGCAAGAGAGAGAGAGAAAACGAGAAATAGAGAAAAGAGAGAGAAGAGGGAGGAAAAGGAAAGAAAAGAAAATGAAAAGAAAAAGGAAAAAGAAGTGGGGCCCACTCGTGGGGCTCACACTCTAGATATTTCCCTGAGCTCTCTCCCTCTAAAGAAGTCTACATCGCATCCCCCTACTTCCTGGTCCAAGCCCGAACGGTCGATTCCTTATAAAAGTCTATGTCGCCCCCTTTTTTCTGGCTGAGCCCGAGAGATTGATTCCTCTGTATAAGTCTGTATAAAGTCCTTCGTCTAACCTTCGGGCAGAGCCCACCATCAACTCCCTCCTTTTACCTAAAGTCTATGTTGCGTTCCGCTACAAACCGAAGCTCTCTTAGGAAGTCTAAAATATCTCCCCACCTGAGAAATCCTTCGTCCGCGATTTATAATTCTTTAAACATTCGAAAATTCATATCTCTCTAACCGTAACTCCGTTTGACTCCATTCGACTTACATCCTCTCTGTAAAATCGAGATCTATTTATTGGCACCATTAGTTTGTATTGAATATTATTTTATTTTATTTTTAGGATTTTGTGTGGTTTTCTTCGGTCGTTGGTCGGATGTTCAGGTTTTCCGGTTATTCTTTGATCGTGGATATTCCGGTTATTCTAACTGTTGCGGATTTCTCGAAGATTATACGAACCTAAAGCAAGGCAAGTCACTACGCCCCCTTCCTCGAACATATTGATCCTATTTTATAAATGTGTTGATTGCAAATAAAATTGCATGCTAATTATAAAACGCGTACCTATATTTGTTTAAGCCTTACCTTTGATATTGTTTACCTTTATGTACTTATACACCTTTGTTACCTGAGTCTATTATTTATGCGCGGTTAATTATATATACTGCTTAGCGTTGCATATGTGTAGACGTTTGTACACTCCATACTTATAATATATGGCTATGGATGTGGATGTGACAATCACTCAGTGGGAGTGATTGTCGGAGACGGGTGGAGACATAAGCACCACCCGCAACATTAAAACCTTTGCGAACACCAAAAACTTAATAAAACAAAACTATTTCGACTGGGGTGGCATGAATAGAATATGGGTGGTTCTGGGAACGGTAAGCCGCCGACCCTGGTCAATTAAGGACCGAGTCAAGAAGCTATGTGAGAAACGAACAGAGTACGACCGCATATCTCGAGTGGGATATGACCCGGTGGACTAGGAAATTCTCGTGGGGTGGCACCCCAGACATGGTAGGTTCTAGACATTCGTTGTTGTGTTGATGAAGTGTTGTGGTTTAGATCGCTTGGGTCGATCTGTTGAACGCCGACAAAAACTTAAAATGCACCCTAAGTATATATTATGTAACCCCCCTAAGATCTCGGGAGCGCCAGGACTCCTCTCACAACCGGCTCGAGGTAGGAATGTGGCGCCGGGGGTGCAATGGGGATTCATAGTCCTTGGAGCGGGTGCCGCCATGCGAGGGTAACTGAAAAACCGGGCCATGACAAGTCTCATGTGTTGGGTGCATCACGGAGTGCGGGATTAAAAGCGTACATCCACTGCAGTGTGAATAAACTAAACTATTCGAATAGCCGTGCTCGCGGATATGAGCGCCGGGACTTGTATTACTCTTGACTAGCCTCATCAATTTTTAATATTGCTTAAAATATGATTGGAATGAAAGGTGTGACCTTGCCCGATGTGCGGGAAGGTCGTAATGTGGAAAACTGTGGAAAATTGGATGCGAGGGTAAACCGGACCAAGCGAGGCTTGGGGAAGATGGATGAACTCTCGCAGGTTAATGACAACTTCAACCTAACGATTGTTTTCAGTTAAAACTGCTACGTCATAGGCTTGTGTAATAATTTGTGAAAACTAGCTTTATGCAAATAAACCAAGCCATCCTTGAACCCCTATGAACATTATATGCATTCTGTAGTGGTGGCTTGCTGAGTACGGTTGGTACTCACTCTTGCTTATTTAAATCTTTTAGAAAGGTGTTGGTGTCGACCTGTACTCGTGCTATGCTGGCAAGGAGTTACCGAGGACGGTGGAATAGGGACCTAGGTTCACCAGTCGATGCGTGTGGGATAAGATGGACCGCCGCTGCTTCGCTTCCGCTACCGCATTTACTTCATTTGGTATTTTGTATTGTTGACGACCATGCTTGGTCTATTCAGGTCCCATTTGGGCTACCCTTGTATTATCAATATATTGTAAGACCTGTATGACGATGTCAGCTTGTGATATTCAACTGTGCCATGTGTGTACCATCTACTGATCCAGGGAACGGTATTGTAATACACATGGGGTTTCCGGTATACAAAATCGGGGACTCATAGGTATCCGGATATGCTACAGGTTGGGTACGTCAATCATGCTGGCCACATGAGATGCACATGTAGTTACCAACTCTAGTTCCCATTCAAATGATCGAGAATATGCCTGCTCCTGGTCATCGACCAGTCGGTTCTAGCGATCTCTCGCCACCTATCAGTTACATTTCGGTGATCGAGAAGATGCCTACTCCTGGTCATCGACCAGTCAGTTCTAGCGATCTCTCGCCACCTATCAGTTACATTCAGGTGATCGAGAAGATACCTACTCCTGGTCATCGACCAGTCGGTTGTAGCGATCTCTCGCCACCTATCAGTTACATTCAGGTGATCGAGAAGATGACTAGTACTAGTCATCGACTTGTCGGTTGTAGCCATCTCTCTCTACCTATCAATTTCCTTCAAGTGGTCGAGATATGTTTACGCCTGGTCATTGACCAGCGGCGTAGCGGTTCTTGCACTATGACTTCGAGTAGTCGAGATATGTTTATGCCTGTGTTGACGATGAAATTTGGTAAGCAAATCTATCTACAAGAATCGGAAACACAACATAGTCCGAAGTGGATTTGAAAGTATGCGAGGATATCGGAAACAGAGTGCGCATCGGCTGGAGTCCGAATCGGCTGTGGACTGATCGGCAGAGTCAGAGTTGGACAAGGTTAGCCGATGGAGCCGATGTCGGTAATATGACTTGATGTACGTCATCAGGTTATGTTAGCGTGTTTCATATGGATTGCCATGCACGGATGAAGTCCTGAGGAGGCAATTGATCTATTAATTAGGATATTTTATATAATTTCCTTATAGATATTCTCGGTAAGAGTCCGCCTAAGGGACTTGTTGGTTAGTTGGATTTGTATTAGGATAATATGAGTCGTGTCCGTGATGGACAATGTTTGTAATTTTGGGTATAAATATAGTCCCGAGGTCTTGTAAATAATAACAACACACGTTCAATCAATCTCGGCGCATCGCCAAACCTTTGTTTTCTATTCTCGACAAGTTTGTGCTTTCGAGTCGTGCTGCATCAATTTGATCTTCGGCGAAAAGGTATATCTTGTCATGGCGAATTACATCATTAGGGCTAGTGCTTACATCTTTATGACACTCTAGTTCTTTGGTGTGATTCTCCGAGTTATCATATATGTTATATAACTTAGATCGACAATGCAATCTACCTGTATCGGCTAGATCCTTTCTAGGGTTTCATCGGTATCGGCTAGATTACCTTGTTAATATAGGTTATATAATATATCCACCATCCTGAAAAGGCAACCATCGGCTTGATTCTTTAGATCTTATGCTTCTATTTATACTTAATGCTGCATTGGTTCAGTCCAACCTATTAAGTCGTATTTAGAATCGTGGTATCTAACCTGCTTCATGGTTGCTAATAAGGATAGTATCGGGGTTTCAGCCGATCTTACCTGATATAGATGTTTTACATTGTCTTATGCTTTGTTTAATATTCTATATCTGCCCCTTATATCAGGATCTAATCTAATGTAAATATATTAAGCTTGATATCAATCTGATTGATTATAGTTTAATATATTTATTACTAGAGAATATCCTAGCATAAGGTTGTATCGGAGCTATAGCCGATACATACTTAAACCTAGATATCGGCTATGATATCAATCTACATAATCATTATGTCATGTTATCTTTAGACTTGGGCAATTTATACTGTCTCGGTTCAGTCCGATCTATCCCAATTGCTTATCTCTAAAGTAATATCGATTTGTTGATTATGTAATGTTGATCTTTTCAGCCGATATACTAGCTTTAGGGTTAATTCTATCATTGATTACACCTTACAGCCGATCCATGCTTTATTGCATCGGCTAGGTCACATACGATATGAAATCGGCCCTATGGCCGATTGTCTATCGTTTACTGATATTCTTTGCATGTTTTTCTTGTTGATTGCAGGATCAAATCAACTAGCACGCCCTTGAATCTGAAACCCTAATTTTGGACCTGCACTAGAGTAAAGCAAACCTCTCAGGCCAGTGTGTGTTTTTTGCATCAACAGCCTGGTCATCGACCAGCGGCGTAGCGGTTCTCGCACTAGGACTTTGAGTAGTCGCGATATGACTACGCCTGGTCATCGACCAGCGGCGTAGCGGTTCTCACACTACGGCTTCTCGAGTAGTCGAGATATGACTACGCCTGGTCATCGACAAGTGGCATAGCGATTCTCGCACTACGACTTCGAGTAGTCGAGATATGACTACTCCTAGTCATCGACTAGCGGCGTAGCGATTCTCGCACTACGACTTCGAGTAGTCGAGATATGACTATGCCTGGTCATCGACCAGCAGCATAGGGGTTCTTGCAATACATATTCGAGTGGTTGAGTACGACTACACACCTGGTTTTCGCCCAGTGTGGTTGTCATCTCATCACCCCATGCATCAACCTTTGTAAGTGTTTATATATATAAAACATGCAATATTTACCCAGAGATCCCTTACCACAATAACACATCGGGTTGAAGTCGAACCTAACGTCCCTTTAGCTATTCTGACAATGCCTCCAAGAAACCTAAGGGGATTTCAGCTGGGGATGCCTAGGGATGATAAGGCCTTGTCAGATGATTCAGAGCCAAACGACCATATCATAGCTGGTCATGTCAGAGTGCTCCCTGGATGCGTATTAACCGAGCCGTGTAATCGAAAATTGGTTTTTCCAACTTCACGGCTGGGGGCTAGGTAAACCGCAGCTTCAACTAGACAGGTCATAGGTTTTCAAACTATACCCTTCGAGAACGAGTTCTCCAAGGGCATAGCTGGGGGCTAGGGAGAGTATCCAACTCCTTGACTGCTGAGGATAGCTCTAGCGAGAGTACTCTTTTATCGTTATGTGTAAATTCAATTTATTTCCAATCCATATTATATCATGTTACCCCTAAGCATTCGCTCGGGGGTTTTTCTATCTAACAATTTGTTCTGAGAATTGATTTTAGAAATAGTCAGATATCATAATAGTCAAGTCAGATTTCAGGGCTTTGTTGCAGACTCTAGAGCTGCTCGATTATTCGGGAACGCTTGTTGGGGTTCGACAAGGATTACGGAATGAAGCGATGGTGTACCCACCGAGATGCAATTTTTGACTTCAATCCAAATTCTCGATCAAGATTAAATAGGGAACTTAGTCGTATACTCCATGCCTTCTCAGTTGTCCGAGAATGGTCAAGTGAGTTTGACAACTGTTGTTCTATGGTCTTCGGTCGAGAACATCAACTCGTTCATTTGCATTGAAGTCGGGGGCTACTGTCAGCGTTATGGATAAGGCATACCCTATGATCATGGGTTAAGCTCGGTGGGGCCCACCATATAGCTATACGGAATCAGGCCTTGCATACGGAGGAATTCCAGATAAGGAAAGAGGAATAGAGTTCTACATGGAAACTACAAGGACTATATAGATCGTATCCATATATGTCTCCCTAATTCTACTTGGATAAGGGGATATCTGTGGGTATAAATACAAGACCCCCTAAGAGGAGGGGGGAAGCCCAGTCAGAGGGAGGCAATAGTCAGAATAGACACCAAAACACACTGCCAGACATCAACATCAGAGATAAGCCTAGATATACCCAATCTGATGCCTGCGGAGGCCGACAAGAGGGATCTAACGCTATCTTTGATCTCACCAAGTCCATATTCGAGGAGGAAGACTACCCCGTCGTCGACTATGAGTGGTGATCTATGCCGCCGTGTCGACGACGACTAGATAGGCCATCCCAAATATTGTACTCGAGTGATACTGATATATAATATAAACATCTTCTTGTTCCTGGCCCACTCGGCTGCATTTACTTCTGGGTCATCATCTTCGGAATCAGAGTCATAACTATAGACATTATTGACATTATTGACCTTTTTGATGAACTTTCTAGCTTCTTGAAATCTTGTCTCATGAACCGATATCTTCTGAGCTAGGTGAGCTAAACTCTCAAAGTCCTGAGCCAAAAATCTTTCCCTTATCGGCGCCAACAAACCTTGAAAGGCCAAATCGGCTAATTGTGAATCTGTCAAGGCTAGACTATAGCATCTATTCCTCACATCTCTAAATCGTTGGATATAATCTGGAACTGATTCATCTGATTTCTGCTTGATGGCTGCGAGGTCTGACAATTTCATCTCTTGCACACCACTGAAAAAGTATTTATGAAATTATTTCTCTAGATCGGCCCAACTTCTGATAGAATTGTAAGGTAGGGAAGAAAACCATGTGAACGCCGATCCAGATAGAGATAGTGGAAATAATCTAACTCTGAGGGCTTCTGTAGCTGATGCTTCACCACATTGAGCTAAAAATCGACTAACATGCTCATAAGTAGATATGTTGTCTTGCCCTGAGAACTTGGAGAAATCTGGCACCTTGTATCGATTTGGGAGTGGTACTCGATCGAAATATTCTGGATATGGATGCCGATACATGTTGCCATTGTCCTTCGGCTTGAGTCCAAACTGTTCCCTCATGACATCAGCGATGATATCGGCCCATGGTTGATGTGGTGTTGTTCCACCATACTGCTGTTGAGCCAGGTCCATCTGACCGTATTGGATTGGCTGAGGTCGTGGAGAATGAGGCTGATACATATGATTGAAACCAGCCGATATGCCCTGAGGTGGCACATATGGAAGTTGCTCTGTGCTGTATTGCTGGCTTATCGGCTGAGTGATTCCAATCGGCTGTTGTGAAACCGAAGGAATTTGGTACGAGGTGTCGACAACTGGTGGTTTTGGATTAAGGATACTTATTAATTGCTTTGGCGTTAGTTGAGTTGATGCTTGCCCCCCAGTGATCGGCTGTGGCCTTGTCATGATTGTCGGAATAATTTTGCTAGAGAAAGGAGCCGATGGAGCCTGGGTCTGAAGTATTTGCTGACTCCGTTGATTCCCGCCAATATCTGTCTTCACAGTCCTGTAGCCTGGGAACGTGCCATCTGGCAAGTATATGGGTCCTTTAGCTTTCTCTTCGGCTCTCGTCCCGTCAACTACTGACTTGATCATATTCGTCAAAGTATTCACAAGCACTCCGGACTGGTTGACTAAGGCATGGTGTACAGCCGAATCAATACGATCTTGTAATGTGTGGAGTTCCTCATTACTTGATTCGACCTTGGGCTGCTTATCTTTTTCTTCTCCTGTCCCGGATGTACTTGGATCTTGTTTCACGATCGTCGACAACTCAACTTTAGTTCTTTGAACAACTATGCCTTGTCGGGTTATCGTGAACGAATGCAGATATTGTCTTTGAAGTTGATCCAACATCTGTCTCATCTCTTCTCTCTGCTCATCGTTCAATTGCTCGATCGTGATCGGTAGGATATTCTCTTCTGAGACGTTAGTGATGTTTGGAGACATGATGACACTTGGTCCCACCGGGCGTGCCAAAAACATGTTGATGAAAAAAAACACATACTGGTCTAAGAGATTTGCTTTACTCTAGTGCAGGTCCAACATTAGTTCTTAGGTTCAAGGGCGTGCCAGTTAATTTGATCCTACAATCAACAAGAAGAAATATGCAAAGAATATTAGTAAACGATAGTCCATCGGCCAGACAGCCGATTTCGTATCGTATGTGACCTAGCCGATGCAATCAAGCATGAATCGGCTGTAAGGTACAGTCAATATTGGAACTAACCCTAAAACTAGTGTATCGGCTGTAGAAATCAATATTATACAATCAATATATCAATATTACTTTAGAAACAAGCAATTGGGATAGATTGGACTGAACCGAGACAGTATAAATTGCCCAAGTTAGATTGGTATCAAGCTCAATATATTTATATTAGATTAGATCCTGATAAAGGGGCAGATATAGAACATTAAACAAAGCATAAAATAATGTAAAATATCTATACCAGGTAAGATCGGCTGAAACCCTGATACTATCCTTATTAGCAACCATAAGGCAGGCTAGATATCATGTTTCTAAAGACGACTTAATAGGTTGGACTTAACTAATGCAGCATTAAGTATAAAGAGAAACATGACATCTAGAAAATCAAGCCGATGGTTGCCTTTTCGGGATGGTGGATACATTATATAATCTAAACCAACAAAGTAATCTAGCCGATATCGACGAAACCCTAAAAAGAATCCAGCCGATGCAAGTAGGTTGCATTGTCTATCTAAATTATATAATGTATATGATAACTCGGAAGTTTACAAGATAGAACTAGAGTGTCATAAAGATGTAAGCACTTGCCCTGATAATGTAAACCGCCATAACAAGATATACTTTTTCGTCGAAGATCAAATTGATGCAGCACGACTCGAAAGCACAAACTTGTCAAAAAGTAGAAAACAAAGGTGACGATGCGCCGAGATTGATTGAACGTGTGTTGTTATTATTTACAGGATCTCAGGACTATATTTATACCCGAAAATATAAACATTGTCCATCACGGACACGGCTTATATTAACCTAATATAAATCCAACTAACGAACAAGTCCCTTAGGCGGACTCTTACCGGGAATATTTATAAATAAAATACATATATTCCTAATTAATAGATATAATTGTCAATCTTGGACTCTATCCTTGCCCAACAATGACATCGTAAGCTCATTGTTGAATCCGATATTGATTTCACATATGATATCGGCCTCATCGGCTATCCTAATCGGACTCGGTTTCCAGCCGATACCGACTTCAGCCGATACGTATTCTGTCTTCCGAGATTCTCGCATATCTTGAAATTCGCTTCGAATTAGATCGTGTTTCCGATTCATGTAGATTAGATTACTTGCCAAATTTCATCGTCAACACCTGTATAAAAATATTTGTCTCCCGTCTTTTTTATTTTAATCTCGCGTATACCCTGGTAACGATCCACATACTATGCAAATACCGTAGTCGTGATCTACACCATCGACAGATATATTAAGGCCCAGAATAGATGGAGTGGGCTAAGCTAAGGTTAACCGTGGGCCGAGAGCAATTGTTTGTGAGATTACCTTCCTATCTATGTGTTTTTTTAATTTTTAATTTTATTTATTAAAATATTTAAAAAGTAAATTTTGTTTCAAAGTTTTACAAATGTACACCCTTAATGCCCTCTGGGACCCATTGAGCATTTTTTATGATGTGACACATGAGCGATGATGCACGCTAACAATCTCTGCGCGACCATTTTACAAACGGCCCCCTTTCCACCCTCTAAACACTGTAAGGGAGTTGCCTGTAAAATAATTGGGATTATCCATTTTATAGGTAGTCCCCTTATCACCCTCCTAAAGGCTGCAAAGGGGTTGTCTACAAAATATCATAGGCCACCATTTAAATTATATTTAAATTTATAGTAGTATAATATGTCACAACTTATACTAAATTTATTTTTGTATGGATGAAGGGATTAGACGAGTAGGAGGAGGATGGGGGACGTGGAGCGAGCGATTGACTGAGAGTGAGAGTGAAGGAAGGAAGGTTGGTGGAAGGATGGGAGCCAAGCGTCCGGACCAGCGGCGGGGCGGCGCGGGCGGTGGACAGCCAGGAGATAGGGAGCGGACGTAGCCGTCGTCCTAGTCACTCACTCACTCATTACGCTTTTCCATTTTACTTTTTATATCATATTTTCCTCAATGTAGAATGCGCCTTTCCATGTGAATTTGAGCAAACCAAGGTGAATTTGGATTTTTGCTTCCTAGCAGCTCTGCTACTGGGAAACGGAGTACCGCTGATATTCTCATCTTGATCGACCGTCCGTCCGCCTGCCCTTCATCGAACGGCGTTTACTAATACAGGAGTACTTCAAAAGATCTGCTGCTTGGTGAGGTAGGGCCAGACAGTATCTTGTCGTCGTGTTTGTCTCGGCAGTCGGCACCAGCCTGAATAAATATAAATACTTAAATAAATAAAAGAAGAGCCCAGTACAGGTATTGGGCTAGTGGCACTGCCATGCCAGCCCAGTGAGAAGAGAAGCAAAGGCGGAATTGTTGTTGTGGTGGTGGCCTCTGGTTGGCATCTGGACCGTTCGTCCCAACCCAACCGCCATCCATCCATCGGTGGATATAAGAGGTGAGGAGAGCGAGAGCGAGAGGCACCACCATTCCCCCGCCGCCGCCTCTCCTTCCCCATCCCCAACTTCCCAACTCCCGAAGCCATGGCCACCGACGGCACCGGCGTCGTCACCGTCTACGGCTCCGGCACCAACGGTGCCGCCTTGCTCGAGCCCTCCAACCACAAGTCCGCCACCTTCTCCGTCAAGGTCGGCCTCGCCCAGATGCTGCGCGGAGGCGTCATCATGGACGTCGTCACCCCCGAACAGGCTCGCATCGCCGAGGAGGCCGGTGCCTGCGCCGTCATGGCCCTCGAGCGCGTCCCCGCCGACATCCGCGCCCAGGGCGGCGTCGCCCGCATGTCCGACCCTGGCCTCATCCGCGACATCAAGCGCGCCGTCACCATCCCCGTCATGGCCAAGGCCCGCATCGGCCACTTCGTCGAGGCCCAGATCCTGGAGGCCATCGGCATCGACTACGTGGACGAGAGCGAGGTGCTCACCCTCGCCGACGACGCCCACCACATCAACAAGCACAACTTCCGCGTCCCCTTCGTCTGCGGCTGCCGCGACCTCGGCGAGGCCCTCCGCCGCATCCGTGAGGGCGCCGCCATGATCCGCACCAAGGGCGAGGCCGGCACCGGCAACGTCGTCGAGGCCGTCCGCCACGTGCGCTCCGTCATGGGCGACATCCGCGCGCTCCGCAACATGGACGATGACGAGGTCTTCTCCTACGCCAAGCGCATCGCCGCACCCTACGACCTCGTCATGCAGACCAAGCAGCTGGGCCGTCTACCCGTCGTTCAGTTTGCGGCCGGCGGTGTGGCCACCCCCGCCGACGCTGCCCTCATGATGCAGCTCGGCTGCGACGGCGTCTTCGTTGGCTCCGGCATCTTCAAGAGCGGCGACCCCGCGCGCCGCGCCCGCGCCATCGTGCAGGCCGTCACCCACTACAGCGACCCCAAGATCTTGGCGGAGGTCAGCAGCGGCCTCGGCGAGGCCATGGTTGGCATCAACCTCTCCGACCCTAAGGTGGAGCGCTTCGCCGCCCGCTCCGAGTAGCCAGCCCATCGATCGATCATTCATATCCGCCTTATCCTTTCGCTATATGCTCCTTCGATTAAGTAATAATTCTATCATCTTCGTGAATTCGTGATAAGAAGAAAAACAAATAGACACCAGTCAGCCAGCGCAAGAATTAACTTTGTTGGCTCACTTCCGTTCTCTTCCCTTCTTGGTGATGATGTAACATGGAACAGCACATGTATCGATCAGGAGCATGTATTGTTGTTGATCCTTGTTTTGCTAATTGCTGTATCGATTTCTATGGATACTGTCATACTCCCAGTTCTGTTCGTACCCTTACCTTCTTCTTTCCTATGGCTAAAATCACACATATAAATTTTGCCAAATGCTATAACTTAGAAATTATTTGCCGAGAGCAAAAAATCAAGATTCTTTTTTCGTGTCATCTTATAACTATTCACGAATCACGTGTGCAATGTTCCCAATGTTAATGCTCGTGAAATTGGGGGTTGGAGAAAAAAATATTCACGCGTCCTTTTTTCTTGCATTTTTGCCTAACGCTATATCCATTTATTTGTCTTTTTATAAGGTTAGTACTCTTAAATTTTGGCCAAATGCTATATCTCATGAAATTATAGCTTAAAGGTTAAAATCACGAATTTTTTTGGCTCTAAGATTAATATTCATGTTTTTTTTCTTTTATGATGCTTTTGTTAACACTCGTAAAAGTTTGATTACCAGAAAAATATTCCTACAACATTTTCTATAGGCTAGTACTCATTAATTTTCCTCTAAGGCTATAACTCACAAAATTATTTCTCGAACCATTTTTCCTAAGACTAATTAATATTCACAAATATTTTTTTATTGGTCTCAAGGTTAATACTTGCGAAATTTTAGGTTAGAAAAAAAAATATCAATGCCTTTTCAAAGGTTAATATTCATGAATTTTTGTGGAAGACTATAACTTCCGAAATTATTATAGCTTGAGGGCAAAAATTTATGAGATCATGCGCAATTAGTGAAATTTTGCGACCGATAAAGAATATAATGTGTTTTTCTAAAGGTTAATACTCACGAGTTTTTTCTGTTTTTTTGTAATATTAATATTGACAAACTTCATGCGTAAAGATCACGATGCTAATTCTAGTAAAATTTTGGACCCTAGGAAAGTTCATGTATTTTTAAGGTTAAAGGTTAGGTTTCAACCGAAGGCTGTAACTCAGTCAGTTTTCCAGCTTGAAGACAAAATTTCACGAAATTTTTTATTCTAATGTGAATATTCAATAACTTTGTGCGCAACAATCCCTATTATATATGCTATATAGTTGAAACCAAAAGATATGCATTGAGCCATATTATATACTCCCTCCGTCCTAAAATACAAGTATTTTTTACTTCGATATGGTCTTCGAGATACTACTTTGACCAATAGTATTTATAAAAGTAAGATGTATTAAATGGAAATAGCTGCATATTATGATAGTTTGTTTCATGATTGACGGAGCGTGAGCTCCTTAACAGGGTTTAGGGTTTAGGGTGACCCCCTTTTGTGAGTTCGGCCGGGGACGCAGGGTGAGATTCACGCTCCAATGGGAGAAAGGTGTCGAGGGGGTCCTCCCTTTGGAGAAAATGAGACGGTGGAGTTTTATACAGGTTCAGGCCGCCCTGAGGCGTAATACCCTACTCCTGTGTCTGTGGTTGGAGTGTCCAAAAAATCCCCCCTTAGGGAATATAGGTGCCTCCTTTTATAGCTCAAGGGGCTATTCATGGGCCAGCATGTTACCTAAGAGAGAAGGAAAAAAATAATTTTTTTATATTTAATGGTTGTCTTGTTGCTTGACTTGGAAGCCACACGCTCAGTTGTTGCAGCATGGCCCTTGTCCAAACAGCCGGCTGACATGGGGACGCCCGCGTCATTCCCCATTAAATGTGTGAAGACTTCTTCGTTCCGTTCGCATCGGGAGGCGGAAACCATCTGATTGGAGATGGCGTACCGACTCCGGTTGGAGAGGCAAAAGGAGAGCCTCATCATCCCGACGGGACGGAGCAGGACGCGGTGCACGTTGCCTGCCGCACGGGCAGTGCGCGGGCCTCTGCTGCCGTCCCATCGGTCATTCGCCGACTGCGGACCGGTCAGTCACCGTGATCGGTGTCGGACTGATCGTGCGCGTGCCACGCCTCATTAAATGCGGGGCGGGGCGTCTATCTGGAGCGCCATTAATACGGTTAGGTGGGCGCTGGGGGACGCTCACCTAACCAGGCATACGTGGCGCAGACCCGGAGGGGTCGGGGCAGCCCAACCCTCGGGGGGAGCAGAGTGAGGAAAGAAGATAGATTGGGGCGGGCAGCCGCCACCCGCACCCCCGAGCCCGACTGTCACACCCGGAGTTTACCTTCTAGGTTTAAATTTGTGAAATAAATCGCTTAAAATAAATTTTTCCTTTTAACCTAGAACAAAATTCTAATTTAAAAATATATTTAATCAAATGGCAATGACATGGTGGGATTTTTTTCTTGAATTCCTCTTGTTAAAATACATTAACAGGATTTTTAGTGGAATTTTCAGAGCCCTAGAAGTAATTTTAATCAATTAAAAAACTTCACCGCAATAATTTAATCCCTCGGAATTTCTTTTCCGTTTTTTCTCTTTTTCAGGCCGCCGGCCCATCCTCCTCTCCCTTCCTGGGCCAGCCCATGGCCGCGCGCGCCGCCTCCTCCTCTCCCTCTCTCTCCCGGGCTGCCCCCTCCTCTCCCTTCCCGAGCCGGCCCAAGGCCTTGGCCCGCCGATAGGTGGGGCCCACCTGTCGGGCCGTCCCGTCCCAAGCCGCCCGCTCCGCTCGACCGCCGCCAACGCTACCTGTGCGCTCCGCAACTGCCGCCACCCACCTCCCGAGAAGCGCACGCCGCCCGCGCCCTTCCTCCCCCACTTCGCGCCCCCTCCCTGCATCGTAGAGCCCGTGATTCACAACCGAATCCCGGCCCTCTCTCCTCTCTCCTCCCCAACTCCGGCGAGGAATCCGGGTAAACCCTAAAACCCTAAACCCTAAACCCTAAACCCTAAACCATCGGCTGGTCCCTAGCCCCGGGACCCCTATAAAACTACTCTCCGCGCTCTCCTCTCTCTTTTTCCCCTAGCACCGACCTCTCCCGTGCCCTCTAGCGCCGCCTCCGCCACCGTCGTCTTCTTACCCTCTGTTGAACTCTCTCTCTCCTCTCTATCTGGCGCCGCCCGCTGCTTGGCCATTCCGCCCCCGCTCGGTCGCCGCCGCTCGTGCCGCCCGCGCTAGCCGCCCGCGCGCACCGCTGCGCCATGGCTGCGCCGTGGCCGCAGCTGCCCGCTGCGTGGCGTTGCGCCGCACCCGCCACGTGGCCGCCGCGTGTCCGCCACGTCGGTGCCACGTGGTGCGCCGCTCGCCCGTCGGCCGGTGGACTCGGTCCACCGTGGACCGGGGCCCCGAGCCACCGACAGGTGGGGCCCACCTGTCAACGTCGCCGCCCCTACTGATGTCAGCCCTTGCGCCACTGACATCAGCCCTAGGGGTTTATTGCGCAATAAATGAATACATACTTTTCTGTTTATAGTAAAAACACAGTTAATATTCTAAAATTCATAACTAATTCATTCGGACTCCGTTTGAGTCCATTCAAATTGCAGTAAATTCATTAAAATGCCTAGAATCTACGAAAAATGGTTTGTTCCCTATTTCTGTAGACTTATAGCCTGTTTGCTTGTGTGCTTTGGTTTTCGTTTAGATTCCGGTAATTCCGACGCTCCGGTTTATTTCGAGGTTGTCGCAGAGGCTGATCCAGCACAGGAGCAAGGCAAGTCATGCTTATTCGCTTGAACATATTGTACCTAAATT